>JAPDNY010000004.1:102174809-107174809 GCA_029375565.1 Gekko gecko | reverse complement strand
GAATGGATCTCCAAAGACTATGAGGCTCTGGGCAAGAAGGTGAAAGATCTGGGGGCTCAGGTGGTGTTCTCCTCCATTTTACCTGTTGAGGGCCATGGAGCTGGAAGGGAGAACAGGATACTGGAAGTGAATGGCTGGTTACGTAGATGATGCCGTCAAGAGGGCTTCAGCTTCCTGGACCATGGTATGTACCTCCGACACGAAGGACTGCTGGCGACGGATGGGGTGCACCTGACAAAGAATGGGAGGAATGTCTTCGCTGGAAGACTTGCGAACCTGATCAGGAGGGCTTTAAACTAAAGACATCGGGGGTGGGAAGAAAAAGCGGCATCCCCAACACTAAGTTCAGGAAGGGGAATGACCAGAGCATAAATGAACGAGAGAGAGGTGAGTTTAGTAATCTTCAGTTAAATTTGAAGGGACCTACGGTAGGAAGGGATGTCTGTAATCTGAGGTGTCTTTATACTAATGCACAGAGTATGGGAAATAAACAGGAGGAACTTGAACTCCAAATATTGGAAAATAGGTATGATCTGATAGGTGTCACTGAGACTTGGTGGGATGACTCTCATATATGGAGCACAGTGATTGAAGGATATACCTTGTTCAAACGGAACAGAATAAACAAAAAGGGGGTGGGGTGGCACTATATGTCAAGAATGAATATGCTTGCACTGAAATTCAGGATTTTGAGAGTTGCCCTGTTGAAAGTGTGTGGGTAAGGATAGAGGGGGGAAAGAAGGGGATATTGTTGTGGGGGTATACTACAGAACTCCAAACCAACCGGAGGAACAGGATAATGCATTTGTACAGCAGCTTGTTAAACTTTCACAGAGACAGGATGTAGTGGTTATGGGAGATTTTAACTATCCAGATATTTGCTGGGAATCTAACTCTGCTAGACATAGGACATCCCGCAGATTCTTGAATAGCCTTGAGGACAACTTCATCTCTCAGAAGGTGGAGGTGGGAACCAGAGGATCTGCTATCCTAGATTTAATTCTGACTAACAGGGAAGAACTGGTTGATGAAGTGAAGGTGGTGGTTTCCTTGGGGAATAGTGACCATGTCAGCTTGGAATTTGACATAGAGAAGACTGTGAAACCTGGACGTAGCAGAACTCATATCCTGGACTTCAGGAAACCTGATTTCAATAAACTCAGAGATCTAATAGGTAGGATCCCATGGCTGGAAATGCTGAAGGGAAAATCTGCACAGGAAGGATGGGTGATGCTGAAAAATGAAGTGCTTAAGGCACAATCTCAAACTGTTCCGGTAAGAAAGAAAGGTGGGAGACGGGTAATGAAGCCAAGGTGGCTGAACAAGCAACTCTCTGAGGAGCTGAAACTAAAAAGGAAAATGTACAGGAAATGGAAGGAGGGTCAGATTACTGAGGGTGAATACAAGACACGAGCACAAATCTGTAGGAATGGTGTCAGAAAGGCTAAAGCACAGATGGAGCTGAGGCTTGCAAGGGATGCAAAAAATAACAAGAAAAATTTCTATGCCTATGTTCGGAGCAAAAAGAGGAACAGGGATGGAGTAAGCTCATTGCTAGGGGAAGATGGTCAAGCCTTAACAAGGGATGAAGACAAAGCAGAATTATTCAACTCTCACTTTGCGTTGGTCTTTAACCATAAAGTGAGCTGTATACAAACTGAAGAATGCAGGGCATATGAAGGAAAGGGGAACTGCCAGTTCAGAATAAGTAAGGAAATGGTTAGAGAACATCTAGCTGCCTTAAATACTTTCAAATCTCCAGGGCCGGATGGCTTGCATCCAAGGGTGCTAAAAGAAATTGCAGATGTTAGGTGTGATCCTGGCTTCCGGTCGGAGTTAAAATGGCGAGTTAACACACCTTGCGATCTGTGCAGGGTGTACGGCGGAATCTGCTGTCAGTTTGGGCTTTATCTGGCCCAACGCAGCACTCCCCAGGCAGGGGAGTGACCAGCAAGCAGCATAACCCAAATGAGAGTTGAGATTGGTGTGGATAAGCTTCGGAGGAAGCTTGTTTACACTTTGATCCCCTCTCGTGAAGCGGGCAGTTTGCAGAACAGCACTACAGATACCAGCCGGGCTGAGAATTCAGCATAAACCCGTCATCTACCGACCTCTTCAACATCAAGATCATCAATGATTGCAAAAAGAAGCAATGCGAAACCCTGGGATTATAAGTAAGGTAACAATGAACTTTTGCTTACCGGATTGAAGACGTAGTGAAAGTTAAAACGAACGGAACAGCGAGTAAAGTTTTAGTGAAATAATCCGCTTGGTTTGAAACTAAAAAGAAGTCTTTTAAACCAAAAAAATGGCAGAAAAATAACTTTGTTTTGCATTCCTGTGGTCAGCTAAGACTAAACCCTGTGTAGTAAAAATGGAACTGATGCGATTCTGTGTTACTGAAAATAAGTGCCGACTGAAAAAAAAAGACAAGTCTGGGGCTAGAGTGGCTTTGGAAAGGAACTGAGTAATTGGAAGGAGATGGACGTTTTAGAGTGTTACACCGGAAGTTGGATTATTGGGATGGACATTAAAGCAGGAAGTCTCGAAATAGCCTACTCTAGCCAGAAAACCATAGAGAAATTGCACCCGCCATTTTGAGGAGGACTAAATTTTAAAAAGTTATTTTTAAGAAGAAAAATAAGTGGAATAAAATTTTAAAGGTGGCGTTTTGGCTGTTGTACTGGAAATATAAGGACTTGTTAGTTGTATTACAGATTTCAAAACGGATCTGAGGTCAAGACCAAGAGCCGCCTCATCACCAAGTCCAAGAATGACTGCAAAGGAAAAAAAGAGTGGCAGGCTGCAATGGAGGCGATGGAGAAGAGAATGATGGAGGCAGTGACCAACTTGGGAAAGCAAATGGAATCACAGTTGCAACAACAGATGCAGATACAGTTGGAGCAAATAGAGCAAGTGCAAGTTCAAATACAAGAGAAAAACATGGCTGCAATGAAAGAATTGGTACTAACAGAAGTGGCAGGAATTAAAAAAGATACAGAAGAAGTTAAGAAGGAAATCTAAAGTCTGGCAACAAAATCAAATGAGATGGAACAAAAAGTTAAAAGAAATCTTCAAGAGAATGCACGGTTGGAATCTATGATGGAATATAGAGCAACTCAAAACCATCTGAGATTGAGAGGAATAAAGGAGGAAGAAGGGCAAGATATACGAATGGTAGTGACTAAAGCGCTGACAGCATACATTGGAGAAGATCAAGGTGATTTAGATTCAGACTTTGACCTAATTTACAGAGTAAATTCAACGTATGCTCAGAGAAAGAAATTACCCAGAGACGTAATTGTACAGTTTGTGACAAGAAAAATGAAGGAGGATATCTTCAAGAAGCAGTTTACACAACCGTTGGAAATTGATGGTAAAAAGATAATAATTTTAAGAGAAATCCTGAGAGTGATCTTGCAAGACAGGAAAAAATTCAAGAAACTGGTTGACAAACTGAAAGAAATGGGAATCAGGTTTAGATGGGAGATACCACAAGGGCTCTCATTTTCATACAACTCAGTGCGATTTACAATTAAAACAGAAGGAGACTTGTGCAGATTCAAAGAAAACAATTTTGATGATTTTAAAGATATTTAAACTAGAACATCATGGAATACAAACTATCTTGGAATGTTAATGGACTTAATTCACCAAATAAAAGAAAACTAGTAAATCATTGGCTAGAAAAACAAAAGAGCAACATAACCTGTTTACAGGAAACTCATATTAGAAAACAAGACAGTAAATATCTGATTAATAAAAAATTGGGAGAAGAATTTTATTCATTAGCAACTAAAAGGAAGAAAGGAACAGTGATTTATATTCCTAAAGAATTAGAACCAAAACAAATCTTTGCGGACAATGAGGGACGATATATTGGAGTGGAAATAATGATGTATAGAAAAAAGACTTTGCTAGTGAACTTATATGCACCCAGTGGAGCAAAAGAGCTTTTCTTTAAAGATTTGACAAAAGAACTGGACAGTTTAAATTATGAGCAAGTGGTTTTTTCAGGAGACTTTAATGGCACGGTGAACAATATACTGGATAGAAAATCTAAAACAGCAGGAGAAGTGACTGGGAAACTACTGAAAAACTTTTTTGAATTGATGAAGCAAGAGAAATTGGAAGATGTCTGGAGAAAATGGAACCCTAAGGTTAAGGACTATACTTTTTATTCTAACAGACATAATTCTTTTTCCAGAATCGATATGATTTGGATGTCAGAAGAGATGGCTTTAAAAACCCAGAAAGTTGAAATTTTGCCAAAAATTAATTCAGATCATAATCCCTTACTTTGGATATCAAAAGAGAAACCAAGACAAATATATTGGAGAATTAATGAAGATTTATTGGACAGACAACTGATTAATGAGACTCTAAAAAAGGAAACGCAGAACTTCTTTGAAACAAATTTGAATAAAGGTACTGACATACAGATCGTGTGGGATGCATACAAGGCAGTAATAAGAGGGCTATTTATTTCATTAAACTCTAAAGACAGAAAGCAAAGGGTGCAGCAACAAAATGACCTTTACGAAAAGATTCGACAAAAGGAAAAGGAATTAAAGAAAAAACCAGGGAAGAAGAAAATTATTAAAGAGATACATCTTCTACAGGATCAACTTAATGTTTTGTCAAACCGAGAATTATATTGGAATCTGAAGAAACTACAACAAAAATCTTTTGAAGGTGCGAATAAACCAGGAAAATTCTTAGCATGGCAGTTGAAAAATCGAAAAGAAAGAAATTTTATAAACAAGATAACGGAAGATGGAAAAGACATCATAGACTTGAATGGCCTAAAAAGAGTTTTTTTTAACTACTATGCAAAGTTGTTTAGAAGGAAAGGTATTGACCCACAGAAACTCAGGAACTGTTTGGAGAACATTGCAGTACCAGAGCTGGGACAACAAATTAAAGAAATGCTTAATGGTCCAATTAAGAAGGAAGAAATAATCAGTGCGATAGAAGATGCAAAGTTGGGCAAAGCTCCTGGTCCGGATGGTTTTACAGCAAAATTTTACAAAAAAATTAAGGAAGAGCTAACCCCAATTTTGGTACTTTTGTCAAATGATATAGAGTGACCAAACGAATCTCAGAGTCATGGAAAGATGCCAACATTTCACTCATACCCAAAGAAGGTTTAGATTTAACTAGTGTAAAGAACTACAGACCAATTTCTCTGTTGAATAATGACTATAAATTATTTGCGAAAGTAATTTCTGAAAGATTGAAAAAATATTTGACAGAGGTCATAGCAGAAGAACAAGCTGGTTTTTTACCAAATAGACAAATAAGAGACAATATAAGAGTGGTGACTGATGCAATTGAGTATTGTGATAAACATCCAGAGAAAGAAGTTGGATTCCTCTTTTTGGATGCAGAAAAAGCCTTTGATAATTTGAATTGGGACTTTATGCTACAGGTGGTAGAAAAAATGAATATAGGCCAATCTTTTTTAAATATGATTGTGGCAATTTACTCAGATCAAAAAGCGGCTTTGAACATAAACAGAGAGAGAACGGAATATTTCAAGGTTCAAAAAGGAACACGGCAAGGCTGCCCATTATCACCGTTACTGTTTATTTGGATATTGGAAGTATTATTGGGAGATATAAGAAAGGACAACAATATTAAAGGACTTACAGTGAAAGGTTTTTCATACAAATACAGGGCGTTTGTAATGTTTATGGTGCAAGACCCAATTGAGAATATACCACAATTGATGCAGAAAATTGAAGAATTTGGGGAGATAGCTGGTTTTTATGTCAATAAAAATAAAACGAAGGTAATGTGCAAAAATATGACGAAACAAAGGCAAACAGAACTTCAGGAAAAGATTCAATGTGAAGTAGCGTCAAAAACTAAATATCTAGGAATTGAACTGACTATGAAAAATATTGATTTATTTAAAAATAATTATGAAAAAGTTTGGTATAAAATTCAGCAGGATATGAAAAAATGGGACACCCTGAATTTATCGTTAATGGGAAGAATTGCAACAGTAAAAATGAATATTTTGCCTCGTTTAATGTTCCTATTTCAAACGATCCCAATACTACGACAGTGTAAGATATTGGATACTTGGCAGAGAGAACTATCAAAATTTGTGTAGGCAGGAAGAAAACCGAGGATTAAAATGAAAATATTGTGTGACGCAAAGGAAAGAGGAGGACTTCAGCTACCAAATTTAAGACTTTATTATGATGCCGTCTGCTTAACGTGGCTAGAACAATGGATTAACCTTGACAACATGAAATTGTTAGCATTAGAAGATCATGATAATAAATTTGGATGGCATGCATATATGTGGTATGAAAAGTCAAAAATTGACAAATTCTTCAAACACCACTATATAAGACGATCACTGTTCAAAACTTGGATGAAATATAAAAAATTCTTCTCAGAAGAAAGACCACTATGGATAGTGCCGGCAGAAGTGATTAAACCGTTTTCCAGACTTCAAGGTTCAGACTGGTTGCCTTATAAGAGTCTTCTGAAAGTGGAAGGGAGAAACTATGTGATAAAAAATAGAGATGATGTTGAATTTGATTATGATTGGTTGAATTATAGACAGATTTTTGATCTATTTAAGACTGATAAAAAAAGTATGGTTTTAGGGAGAAAAATAATGAAATTGAAAATATATGGGTTGAAAAAGGTAAACAAATGATTTCAAAAATGTATAAGGTTTTGTTGAAATGGTATACTGAGGAAGAAACAGTAAAAGAACAAATGATAAAGTGGGCTGTTAATATAAATAGTGAAATAACTATGTCATCATGGGAGTATTTGTGGAAAAAATCAATGAAAATTTCAACCTGTGTTAATGTTAAAGAAAATTGTTACAAAATGATGTATAGATGGTATATGACTCCGAAAAAAATTGCTATTATAAATGAAAGCATGTCTAACAAATGTTGGAAATGTAAAAAAAAAAAGAAGGGTCATTTTACCACATGTGGTGGACTTGTGATAAAGCTATAAGCTATTGGACTCAGATACACAGTGAGATACAGAAAATTTTGAAATGTACTTTCAAGAAAGACCCACAAATGTTACTGTTAGGTCTTAAATTTGAAGAAGTAAATGTAACCAGAGGACATTGTTATGGTATTTGGTTACAACAGCCAGAATGACTTATGCAGAATTTTGGAAGCAAGAAAAGACACCTGAAACATGGGAATGGATTAAGAAGATGTTGTTTATGGTTGAAATGGACAAACTGACAAGGAAGCTTAACAACGAGGAAGATGAAAAGTTTTTTGAAGTATGGAAAGACTTTCAAGACTATTTGGGGAAAAACTGGGATGTTAAGAATAACTTGATTTGCTTTGACAGTTATTAAGAAGAAATTTTAAAATGATTTTATTGTTAAAGTGTTACCGTTATATGATAATGAAGGTTAAAAAGGATCAGTAAAGTAAATGTTTAACAGAGACTATAAGGGGGGTAAGAGCATTGCGGGAAGCCTTGTATGGGGAGGGAGGGGTATAATGAAAAGGATATGTATTTTACTTTGTTTTTTATATAATATGGAACATGTTAAATATATCCATTAATAAAGTGTTTAAAAAAAAAAAGAAAGAAATTGCAGATATTATTTCAGAGCCTCTGGCTATAATCTTTGAGAGGTCCTGGAGTACGGGTGTTGTGCCGGAAGACTGGAGAAGAGCGAATGTTGTCCCAATCTTCAAGAAGGGGAAAAAGACGGACCCAGGAAATTATAGGCCTGTCAGTTTGACATCAATACCTGGGAAAATTCTGGAGCAGATTATTAAACGCTCCGTCTGTGAACACCTTGAACAAAATGAGTTAATTGGTAATAGCCAGCATGGGTTTATGAAGAATAAGTCATGCCAGACTAACCTTATCTCCTTTTTTGACAGAGTTACTAAAATGGTTGACTCTGGCAATGCCGTGGATATAGTGTATCTAGATTTCAGTAAAGCATTTGACAAAGTTTCTCATGATATCCTTGAGGATAAGCTGGTTAAGTGTGGGCTGGATGGCACAACCGTTTGGTGGATTCATGGTTGGTTGAAAAATCATACCCAACGAGTGCTCGTAAATGGCTCTGCGTCTACGTGGAGGGAAGTCTCGAGTGGAGTACCACAGGGCTCGGTCCTAGGCCCGGTGTTATTCAATGTTTTTATAAATGACCTGGATGAAGACATAGAGGGGATGCTTATCAAATTTGCAGATGACACGAAGCTGGGTGGGACTGCTAATTCTGAAAAAGACAGAGTCAGGATTCAGAAGGATCTTGATAGGCTGGAACAGTGGGCTGAGACAAATAAAATGAATTTCAATAGAGATAAGTGCAAAATCCTACACTTAGGTACAAAAAATCAAAGGCACAGATATAGAATGGGAGGGACTTGGCTTGACAGCAGCACATGTGAAAGAGATCTAGGTGTTATGGTTGATCACAAGCTAAACATGAGCCTGCAGTGTGATGCGGCTGTGAAGAAAGCTAATGCAATCTTAGGATGCATTAGCAGAAGCATTGTGTCAAGATCACGGGAGGTGGTAGTTCTGCTGTATTCTGCTATGGTCAGGCCCCACCTGGAGTACTGTGTCCAGTTTTGGGCACCACATTTTCGGAAGGATGTTGACAAACTCGAGCGGGTCCAGAGGAGGGCGACCAGGATGGTGAGAGGGTTGGAGTCCAAGTCTTATGAGGAAAGGCTGAGGGAGTTGGGTATGTTTAGCCTGGGAAAGAGAAGGTTTAGAGGGGACATGATTGCAGTCTTCGAGTATTTGAAGGGCTGTCATGTAGAAGATGGAGTGGATCTATTCTTTCTTGCTCCGGATTGCAAGACTAGATCTAATGGGTGGAAATTACAAGGGAGTCGTTACCGGCTTAATATCAGGAGATGGTTGAGCAGTGGAACAGACTGCCTCGGGAGGTGGTGGATGCTCCTTCACTGGACGTTTTCAAGAGGAGACTGGACAACCATCTCTTGGGTATGTTGTAGGTATGTAGGGGTTTCGGCTGTGTTCCTGCAGAGTGCAGTGGGTTGGACTAGATGGCCTGCAAGGTCCCTTTCAACTCTAACATTCTATGATTCTATGATTCTATGGAAGGACGTTATTTTAATTATCTCTTAGATAACAAATTATATAGTACCTTTAGAGCCAAAGATTTTATTATTCAATTTGTGGCCTCAGATTGAGATTGATCATGCCACCAAGACCCTCTTGGAATACCTATGTGCAGCAGCAAGAATGACTTTAGCGAAGTTTTGGAAAAACTCTAGTCTGATATCAGTTAGCACCTGGATTTTAAAAGTTAGTGAATTATGTATGTTAGATAAGATAACTGAATCTTTAATTCAAAAAAATAATAAAAACTACCAATCTAATTTTACAGCAGTATGGTTTCAATTTTTGGAGTATTTATCTGATAAGGAAAATTTTAATTCAATGCTGAATGCAATTCTTGTTTTGTAATAGCTGAGGTATTTTTAAGGCTATTATTGGCTGATTATTATTACTATTACTATTATTATTACTATGATGATGATGATGATGATGATGATGATGATGATGATGATGATGATGATGATGATGTTTTATTTCTTAGTTTTATTGTTTAGTTTGGATTTTTTTTATTGTACTAGATTCTTTTATAATTGAATTGTATTAATTCCTTTGTTGGATTGTGTATCAGACATGTTGCATTTCAGTTATAATTATGATACACTTCTATTGTAAATCTGTTGATAACATTTAATAAAAACATTTTTTAAAGGAAAGTTTTAAAGGGAATCTTTACAAATGATTGTTCAACTCTATTAACCATCTACCTAACCACACTAATTTAGCAGCCTCATGGTAGCCTGTTAAATTAGGAACTCTGAAGCCTCCTCTATCTATCTGACATTGATCTAAAGTAAGGCTTACCTTTGGTTTTTACTTCACCAAATGTAGTTATTAATCATTTGCTGCCACTCCCTTAAGACTCTATCCAGAACTATTAAAAGAAGATTTATAAACAGGTAAGATAATTTAAGTTTCACCTTCATTTCTATGACATTAATTCTGTCAAGAAACAAAAGACTGAAGGGTTCCCATAAACTGAGATCTTGAATATCCTTAATTGTTGTTGTTCAGTCGCACAGTCGAGTCCGACTCTTCGCGACCCCATGGACCAGATTACGCCAGGCCCTTCTGTCTTCCGCTGTCCGCTGAAGTTTGCTCAATTTCATGTTCGTTGCATCGATGACACTGTCTAACCATCTCATCCTTTGCCGTCCCCTTCTTCTTTGACCTTCAATCTTTCCCAGCATCAGGGTCTTCTCCAGTGAATGCTCCCTTCTCATTTGGTGGCCAAAGTATTTGAGCTTCAGCTTCAGGATCTGGCCTTCCAGGGAACAGTCAGGGTTGATTTCTTTTAGGATTGACTGATTTGATCTCCTTGCAGTCCAAGGGACTCTCAAGAGTCTTCTCCAGCACCATAGTTCAAAAGAATCTATTCTTCGGCGCTCGGCCTTCCTTATAGTCCAACTCTCACAGCCAAACATTACTACAGGGAATACCATTGCTTTGACCATGCGGACTTTTGTTGGCAAGGTGATGTCTCTGCTTTTTATCATGCTGTTTAGGTTTGCCATCGCTTTCCTCCCAAGGAGCAGGCATCTTTTAATTTCATGGCTGCAGTCACCATCTGCGGTGATCTGGGATCCTAGGAACGTGAAGTCTGTCACTACTTCTACGACTTCCCCTTCTATTTGCCAAGGAGTGATGGGGCCAGATGCCATGATCTTAGTTTTTTTGATGTTGAGCTTCAAGCCCACTTTTGCACTCTCCTCTTTCACCCTGAGCAAGAGACTCTTTAGGTCCTCTTCACTTTCTGCCATCAGAGTGGTATCGTCTGCATATCTGAGGTTATTGATCTTTTCCCCAGCAATCTTAACTCCAGCTTGTGATTCATCCAGGCCAGCATTTTGCATGATGTACTCTGCATATAAATTAAATAAGCAAGGTGACAATATACATCCTTGTCAAACTCCTTTTCCTATGCTAAACCAATCAGTTGTTCCATATCCGGTTCTAACTGTTGCTTCTTGACCCTTATACAGGTTTCTCAGGAGACATGTGAGGTGGTCTGGTACTCCCATCTCTTTAAGAACCAGCCATAATTTATTGTGATCCACACAATCAAAGGCTTTAGCATAGTCAATGAAGCAGAAGTAGATGATTTTCTGGTACTCTCTTGCTTTCTCCATAATCCAGCGAATGTTGGCAATTTGATCTCTAGTTCCTCTACCTCTTCGAAACCCAGCTTGTACTTCTGGCAGTTCTCTATCCACGTACTGTTGGAGCCTAGCTTGTAGGATTTTGAGCATGACCTTGCTAGCGTGTGAAATGAGTGCAATTGTGCGATAGTTTGAACATTCCTTGACGTTGCCCTTCTTTGGGACTGGAATGTAAACTGACCTTTTCCAATCCAGTGGCCACTGTTGTGTTTTCCAAATTTGTTGGCAAATTGAGTGCAGCACTTTAACAGCATCTTCTTTTAAGACTTTGAATAACTCAGCTGGGATACCATCACCTCCACTAGCTTTGTTGTTAATAATGCTTTCTAAGGCCCATTTAACTTCGCTTTCCAGGATGTCTGGCTCGAGGTCAGTGATTATACCATCGTGGTTGTCAAGGACATCGAGGTCCTTCTTGTATAGTTCTTCTGTTTATTAATTACTTGTTTGTAATTCAGTTTGCTAAGTGAAGAAAGATCTTTAGCAAACTTAATGCCTAAATATTTTATGTGAATCTGTTTTGTTTCATCCTCAAGTCATGACCCAGTTTGTATGATGTAAATCTTCTTGGTCTATATTAAATAAAAGGGTTTCTCGTTTATTAAGTTTATAATCTGCTACTTAATCTGCTACTTTAGAATACTGATCTGTTAAAGATTTAAGAGCAAAGGATGGAATTTGAACATTAGTCCAAAACATACCTACATCATCAGCATACAGACTAATTTTGAGATGCTGAGTTCCTATTTGAAGATCACTAATCTGAGAGGATTCCCTAACTACAGCATCCAAAGATTCTAACAAACAATTAAAGAGTAGGGCAGAAGATAAGCACCCCTGTTTTACCCCTCTGCTTGCACAGCTATGGGATTAGATAGTACATTAAAAAAAAATTATTGAAATATCAATGTCCAGAGAAAAAAATACAGAGAACAATAATGCAGAAACCAATGATCATGACACAATTGAGGAGAACAAAAATGCAAACAAGAGAGAAAAAATACGAATATCCTATTGGAGTAAAGTTATGTATACAAGCAACTACATAAAAGGGGACTAGCCTATAATATGAACAAAATCTTATCAGATAGAATAGAAATTAACCAGTGTATTATAGCAGGTGGGAATTGTACCTCAGGTAGGGAGAGGATTAATGGTTGTAAACAAGAGGGGAATACTCATTTTTCTATATAGCAGTGTCTTCAGATGAATATGAATAAATAAACGAACTACTGAATTGGAATGTATTATTTTGGCCCAATCCTTGACACAGGGATCAAACCCATTTTTTAAACTGCAAAGTACAAGTACTCAACCCAGTTGAACACCTTTTCAGTGTCTAAAACCATGATGATAGACTTTATTTTATTTTTAGTAACATAATCTATATGATTTACAGCTCTCCTTATGTTTGATGTTAATAACCAACCAGAACTAAAACCATTTTAATCATTGCTAATATATTTAGAGACTATCATTTTCAGTCTGGCAGCTGATATTGAGGTAAGGATCTTATAATTGAAATTCAATAAGCAGATAAATCAAAATGACCTTACATCTGCCTGATCTTTCTTCACTTTAGAGATTACCAATATCCCTGACTCTGACTAAGAGGCAGGAAACCTTTCCCCCAAAAACACCTATTTAATTGCAGTCAACAGAGGTAATGCTACTATCTCCTTAAAAGATTGGTAAAAGGTGTCATCCCATCAAGCCTAGAGGTCTTCTCAATGGCCCAGGACAGACTGGCAATTTGCCCCGGTAGCCAGTCGTGGCAAAAAAAACCCAGATTAAACA
Source organism: Gekko gecko (assembly GCA_029375565.1). NCBI lineage: Eukaryota > Metazoa > Chordata > Lepidosauria > Squamata > Gekkonidae > Gekko > Gekko gecko. The sequence goes on along the minus strand of JAPDNY010000004.1, from coordinate 107,161,742 downwards.
ATACCGGGTTTTCCCGTCCACACAGCGGGGGCCGCTGCCGGAAGATACAGGACAGAGGTGCGCGGGAGCGTTCAGACTGCCGCGCCGGAGGCGTGCTATATTCGCCGTTTCCCCATTAATTCGGCTGTGGGTGTATGTGTGCATGAGCGCATTTTGCTGTTTTTTTTTTTTGCCCTGCAATGCCGGCACCGCATTGGGCAGTGGAGCGGAGCGCAGCCAATCACACCGCTGTGGCCTCATGCCCAACGCAGGTTGCTCCCAGCTTTTCGGCTGCGCGTTCAGACTCCCCGGAAGCGGAGAAATGCACGACGAATGCAGGCTTTCAAGATTTGCGCCGGCTTTTATCAGGTGTTTTTTTAATCCGGCAGTGAAGCGCAACAGCACCGGTAGGCTACGGGTGGGGGACGCCAGGCAGATGTGCCTGTGTGAACATTCCATTTACTCCGGTATTGAATCGTTGTCAGCCCGGGTCTCATCCCGCGGCAAATTGCCAGTCTGTCCTCGGCTTCTTTCTTTCTTTCTTTCTTTCTTTCTTTCTTTCTTTCTTTCTTTCTTTCTTTCTTTCTTTCTTTCTTTCTTTCTTTCTTTCTTTCAGTTGGTTGATCCCTAAGAGCCTTACCTACTGATAAGGTTGGTAATGCTAAATTACAAAGAAAAGCATTGATCTCGTTATCTTAGATTGTATCTTTCCAAGTTGCTGCATGTGAACAGTTTACACCTAAAATAGTCATCACTTGTGAGTGAAGAATGTTCAAAGTATTGACCTTCCCTAGAGAGATGCTTAAACCAAGGGTCCCTAACTTTTTTGAACCAGTAAGCACATTTGGAATTCTGACAGGGCATAGTTGGTGATGCAACAAGACTGCCATAAAATGGCTGCTGTAGGAGGTGGAGCCAGCCATTAAATGACTGTCTCAGCTTATTTGAGGAACACAGTGCAGATCCTTGTGTTGTGACAGCAACTTCTGTCAAAACAACATTTAAAAAAATCTGTACAGCCAATCATTTCTCCAATAACAATCAGAAATGTTGCTGGGCAAAAGACCTACCTAGCCTCACCCACTTCCTAAAAATACTTGGTGGGCACCAGAAAAGGTGTTGGCAGGCACCATGATGCCAACCCCTGCTATAAACCTTATCAAGAGTAACAGATCCATAATCCAGTAAATAAAGACTCCAACTCTGCTGTGACATACTGTTTCTGCAGAAGAGATGTGAGTGTAGAAGCCCAACAATTTATATTTTAATAATTTCTAGTTGTAGCCTGAATAAACAATGATGCACACATATGCACAAACATATTTGCATGTATGGCCACACACAAAGAAGAATGGAATTTAGCAGTAAATAAAGACGCAGTCAGCCAAGTCAATAAGTTCAATTATGCCCTATTTAAGATGCTTGACCATTTAAAATGCTTACTCTGCCTAAAGCAGCTTTTGTTATTAATGGTACCATACAGAAATGCAGGAAATGCTTCTGTAAATTGAATTCCTTATACTCATGTATATCATTAACTTCCAACTCTCTCAAAAAAAATTATTAAAAAAAATCAAAAAAGATTGTTACCATGGATACAAACTCTCCTTTAAGGTAAAGTTTTCCACCTTTATGGTTGCATAGTTATTCTTTTTTTAAAAGTCTGCTGAAAACTTCAGTGTGCAGAAGGTTAATACTCAAGCAAATCAGAATGTGTGTTTTAGAAAGTGACTGACCAGAAGCTCCCAAGCCCTGGGCTGAAGCCTACTGAGCTAGGATAAACATTTGATTTTAATATGTCTGTCTTTTTGTCTCCCATGAATAACTTTGTAAGAGCAATGCAAAGGCAACAGAAACCTTCAAACCACAATAGCATGGCACATTCCTAATATTTTATGTTTGCTCATTTCTATCCATGGAGCTTTTGATAGCCTCCCAAGAGTTCTTGAATTTGAAATGTCAGTCGCTTGGAGTTTCAAGTGACCACTTTGCCTATTAGGCTGAATGCTGCCTCAACGAGTGGCACAATCCAGAATCAAAATCAACACAGAGCTAGGGTCTCCAGGGGAAAGTGAATGTTAGTCATTAGAACACTGTCAGCCAGTAAAACAGCAAGTTCAATTCTTCAGCATAGACTGAAGGCTTTGTTTGTCGCACACTCTCTTGCAGATGTAGGTATTAATTACTGCACTAACAAAGGTGAAAAGGAAAAGTGTATTCAAACAGACTCTTGCTCATACAATAATGTGCTTCATGAACTCTCATAAAATCCTCTGTTCTTGTCACAGGCATGCAGCAAGCACAAAGTACAGCAGCAGGGCCCCCAACTGGAAGGCAAGTTTATTTTCAACCACAGATATAAGCTGAAAATGGAACAATTGTGTCATTTGGTAAAGCTTAGCCAAATTGGATAGGCCTGTCGCTTTTCATGGTCTTCGCTGCATGGTGGCGTCACTTTATCCACATGAGCTCCCGTAATGTGATTGTTTGATTAATGTCAGCACTGCAGTTCAGCTTTGCTATAGGTATACTCGTGGCTTTTTCCTTGGCTGAAAAACAATATGGGCTTGTCATTCTGTGGAACAAAGGCAGGAAACATCTACCACACCACCAGAACACAGGGAACTGGGAAGGTGCCGAGAGGGGAGGGAAACAACCCTTTATTGTTAGGGAAGAAGGAAAGAAAAAGGCTTAACTACCATATAAGGTGCTATCTAAATCGCACTGCTTATTCGCTTTCTGTTAACTGAAAAATTCCCTTCAAACCCAACAAATATAGCCTTACAACACGTTTGTGATAGTTCAGAGATTTTGATGTTCAGACCAATTTATGTTAAGACTAATTTGTGAGATTTGGAAGTGTAAAATATCTCCAAAAAATCAGAAAAAGGGGTAAAATCTGAAACATTCCCAGGCAAAATAAATTTAGGATAACAGATAACACTAGGCTGACTCCTATGATTTCTTGGAACAATACTGGAAACATGACAGTGCCACATTCAAAATAATGTTTTATTTTAAAAGTCACTGTCATGACAGGCAATCTATATACTTTTGTTGGGGTATTACAGCCCTCACATGAACAAGGCAAGTGTTACATCAACATTTTAATAATTTTAACTTTTAATATAATGTTTGGGCTTCACATCAACATTTGGGCTTTATTTAATGTGTACAATTTGTACAATTATAGAAACATTTTTTCACTTGTAAAATAGCCATAGTCTCAGTGAATGTGCCCTGTGAATGCATCTTTTTATCAAACCACATGTCAGTTTTCACAATGGTACTTTGAAGCAGAGCTGTCATTGTAAATATTCTCTTTTTCTTAAGTAACTGGAGACAGAATTGTAAAATTTAGAAAGCCTGGGTTTCCCAGGTTCAAATTCTACATGGTTCTGTGTTGTTAAACCTATTATTTCCTCTAACTACATATTTATTGCATTCTCTATTTATCCTGCCCTTTCTCCAAGGTATTCAGAGTAGTACACATATTTTCTTCCCTTCTCCATATTATCCTCAGAGCTCTGTGGTATGAGTTAGGCTGAGAAACAAGTGGCTAGCCCAGGAGAAGATTAGGGACACACCTCCCCTCATCAAACGTTTGACAGGTGCCCCACCCTCCCTTCTAGCAGCTTAGTCCTGCCTCCCTGAGAGCCATTCTGCAAGGGGGTGGCAAGATGGTTGCTGCTGGCAGCCCTGGGGAGCATGGTGACAACATGTTGGCTGTCCCCCAAGGGTGTAGCGCCTGGCCGGGGGTTGGGGGATGGAAGGGGGATGGGAAATGGAGTCCAGGGTGTTTTGAACCTTTTTTTGGTGCAAAGGGGGATTTTGTGATTGTGTTTTGTGGCTGGGGAATGCTTTGAAACTGGCAGGGCCTGGGACATGTGTGAAAACTTAGTTTGACCATTGTATTAGAGCGCTGGCTTTTTGCTGTGAATAATATTGTATTTGTACCCAGGCCTGTGCTAATGTTGGTTACTGCAGGCTCCCCCAGGGAGATCCTGGGGAGATTCTGTGGAGCCCCCATCCCAGAAAGAGCCTGGGGACCCCCCACCACTTCCCTCTGTAAGCCCCAGGCAGAGAGGCAGATCCTGGAGCTCCCCCTCCCTCCCCCTGCAAGCCTCAGAGAACAAAAGGAAAAAAGTCTGCTTTTAAGAAATGCTGTCTGCATTTTTGCACGGTCTTGCCAGGAGCAGATAAGCACCAGAGACAAGAGGCAGGGAGACTCTGCACACATGCACACACACGCACCCCCTTTTCCCTGACAGAGAGGCAGAGAGAGAGAGCAAAACTTGAAACAAGGTGGAAGGGGAAAACTTTAACAGAGGCTTTATATGCAATGTTTTTAGGCAGGCACCTATATGCCAGGAATAGAGCCAAGCAAGCAGACGGTCTTAGGAGCATGGGAGAACCCCTCTCCCTGTTAGCAGAGAGAGAGAATGCCAGTCTCTGCTTCAAACCTCCCCTCTCTCCAGCCATCCACAGGAGACAGCTGATCCCCCTGCCCCACAGAGGAAATCTGAACCACGCATGCACAGAGAGAGAGAGAGAGAGAGAGAGAGAGAGAGGCAAGCAAGTGGAGAAAGCAGCCCCCGTTAGCAAAGAGATTCAGTTCAGAGTTTCTGCTCCCTCCCCTTCCTCAAACCCCCCACACACACACACATACACAGATACAAGTGGAGAAAACCAATTTACCAGAGTCCTCCCTCCGAACCTTGCCCTATTTTTTTAATCCCTAAAAGCATGCAAAGACATCCTTTTGAGCCAAAAAAATACAGTTTTACAAGCAAAAACTCTGTGCCACTTTAACAGCATCTTCTTTTAAGACTTTGAATAGCTCAGCTGGGATACCATCACCTCCACTAGTTGTTAGTAATGCTTTCTAAGGCCCATTTAACTTCGCATTCCAGGATGTCTGGCTCAAGGTCAGTGATTATACCATCGTGGTTGTCAAGGACATTGAGGTCCTTCTTGTATAGTTCTTCTGTGTATTCTTGCCATCTTTTCCTAATCTCTTCTGCTTCTGTTAGGTCCCTACCGTTTTTGTCCTTTATCATGGCCAGCTTTGCATGGAATGTTCCCTTGATTTCTCCAATTTTCTTGAAGAGATCTCTAGTCCTTCCCAATTTATTGTTTTCCTCTATTACTTTGCATTGGTCATTCAAGAAAGCCTCCTTATCTCTCCTTGCTGTTCTCTGGAAATCTGCATTCAGTTGGGTAAATCTTTCCTTTTCACCTTTGCCTTTTGCTTTCCTTCTTTCCTCTGCTATTTGTAAAGCCTCATCAGACAGCCACTTTGCTTTCTTGCATTTCTTTTTCTTTCGGATGGTGGTGATTACTGCCTCCTGTACAATGTCATGAACCTCTGTCCATAGTTCTTCAGGCACTCTGTCTATCAAATCTAGTCCCCTAAACCTAGTCTTCACCTCTACTGTATATTCATCAGGGATGCAATCTAGACCAGATCTGAATGGCCTAGTGGTTTTCCCAACTTTCTTCAGTTTAAGTCTAAATTTTGCAATGAGTAGCTCATGATCTGAGCCACAGTCAGCTCCAGGTCTTGTTTTTACTGACTGGATAGAGCTTCTCCATCTTTGACTGCAAATTATATAGTCAATCTGATTTCGGTGTTGCCCATCTGGTGATGTCCATGTGTAGAGTCGCCTCTTAGGTTGTTGGAAAAGGGTGTTTACTATGACCAGCGTGTTGTCTTGACAAAACTCTGTTAACCTTTGCCCTGCTTCATTTTGTTCTCCAAGGCCAAACTTGTCTGTTATTCCGGTTACCTTTTGACTTCCTACTTTAGCATTCCAGTCCCCTATGATGATGAGGACATCATTTTTTGGTGTTAGTTCTATGAGGTGTTGTAGGTCTTCATAGAACTAGTCCACTTCAGCTTCTTCTGCATCAGTGGTTGGGGCATAGACTTGGATTGCTGTGATGTTGAATGGTTTACCTTAGATTTGTACTGAGATCATTCTGTCATTTTTGAGATTGTATCCTAATACTGCCTTTCTCAATCTCTTGTTGACTATAAAGGCCACACCATTTTTTCTATGGGATTCCTGGCCACAATAGTAGATATAATGGTCTTCTGAGTTAAGTTCGCCCATTCCTGTCCATTTTAGTTCACTGATGCCCAAGATGTCGATGTTCATTCTTGCCATCTCATTTTTGACCACGTCAAGCTTACCTTGATTCGTAGATCTTACATTCCAGGTTCCTATGCAGTATTGTTCTTTGCAGCATCAGACTTTCCTTTCACCATCAGACACATCCACAACTGAGCGTCCTTTCAGCTTTGGCCCAGCCACTTCACTCTTTCTGGGGTTACTCGTACTTGCCCTCTGCTCTTCCCCAGTAGCATATTGGACACCTTCTGACCTGAGGGGCTCATCTTCTGGCGTCACATCTTTTAGCCTTTTGTTACTGTCCATGGGGTTTTCTTGGCAAAGATACTAGAGTGGGTTGCCATTTCCTTCTCCAGTGGACCACACTTGATCTGAGTTCTCTGCTGTGGCCTGTCCGTCCTGGGTGGCCCTCCACGGCATAGCCCACAGCCTCATCGAACCACGCAAGCCCCTCACCACGACAAGGCAGTGATCCATGAGGGAGCAGTCATTCGTACTCTGACCAGGCTTCAAGCTAACAATCTTTTGCAGAAAATGGAAGAACTGGAATTTGTGTTTATGCTGCATTTTTGGACCCATATCTGCTACCCCTCCCAGATAAGAACCAAAGTGAAACATTTGGTCAAAGCTTTGTTTTTTAGGCAGTGATGATCAAGAAACAAGGCAAGTTTACCTCATATGTCTCTATCGGGGCATTTCTTTTTTAAAATCTAACAGTTGGAAGGTACAACTTGTCATCTATCCATTGCTGAAGATGTAGAAACGGCCTGGTATAATGGAAGCAAACAAATCTTCTCTATCCACAACTGAACAGAGCTCCAACCATTCCTTGGAAGTGATCTGGTGCTGTTATTCTATGTTGTACTGGAATGATTGCAAAGCCAAATTCTTAGAGAAGTTTTGGTAATCCCCAAGCACGCTTGTTTATTACTTGAAACATTTTTACCTGTCCTGTTTCTTCTTACACACACTAATAAAAAACATTACAGAGCAAGTTGCTTTGGTAAATGGATCCTGTGTATCAGAAATTTATGCTTACAGTGGGTTGCTTTTATGACTGTTTTTATTCATATGATGTGAAAGCAATAGTTTTGGTACACTTACGGCTGAAATAAAATGAGTGATCTACAGCACAGACATGTATATTTTGTAAACTCTCAGGCCATCTACATAATGGAACACAATCTCTTGGTAAATATAGCTATTTCTGGGTCAAATTTTATCAAGTAAAGAAGGCCAAGGTGTCCCAGGGATTGTCCACTTATTACCCCCCCCAACCCTCTCTATTCATTCATGTGGTGACATCAGCTCACAGAAGCTCTGTGCTCAGTACCTACATTGGTAACCATTGTCAGTTTTGTGGTATTTGAAAGCAGGAATTACTAGATATTGTTTTCTTAAACAGCAAGGTGGATTGTGGACTGTACTATTAGATAGGGATGCCAGCCTCCAGGTGGGACTTGAGAATTACAGCTCATCTCCAGACTACAGATATCAGTTCTTCTGGAGAAAATGGATGTTTTGGAGGGTAGACTCTACAGCACTGTGGCCAGTTGAGGTCCCTGTCCTCCCTAAGTTCCACTCCCAAATCTCAGGAGTTTCCCAACCTGGATCTGGAAACCCTATCATGGTGCCCCCAGTATTTACAACCCACGTGGCCATCTCCTGTGTTGAATCTTTGGGAAAGGCTGACATCTTGTGGACAATACAATGTAGCTCAGCTCCTTACCATCTCAGCATAACTGATGGTTTTGGTGACTGAAATTTTCCTAGAAATGTACTCACCAGTGAGGCCCCAAATGCTCTGCGCTGTCCATGTCCAAATGACAGCAATTGTATTCTCCTCTTCAATAACTAGATTTCATTCAGTTTCTTACCTCAGTTCCATTTCCTGCGATATGATGGACTATCAGCAGAAGGATTATGCCAGGACATTCAAGGGATGACAATCAGTAAAATAAGCACTGTGAAATTTCAGCCTGTGATTTGTTTATGTAATAGTCATTTCTGTATTTTCCTAAACAGCAGAACTGCTGACAGAACTGGAATAAGTCTTGAGAATCATGTAGTCTGTATACCCTTTCTAAATGGTACATACTATGTTTCTACAGCGGCATCATTTTAACAATAGGATAATTTGGATGTCATTAATTCACAGGGTTGCCATACATTGAAAGTAATTTGACAGCACTTAACACACACATTCATTCCCCATTCACTGCTATCCTATATTGCCAGGAAAAATGTTTTCCCAAATTGTCTGGGCTACTTGTTCTAGTGACAGATCATTAATTGACTGATTTGCCTATCTAAAATTCATATTTTTTTTTCTGAAGCAGGAACCAATTTCTGCTTAGTCTTCTCCTGGATTCTGTTTAAAATCTCTTTTCATTTTTTTTCAGGGCAGTTTTCTAAATATTAGTTGTTATTAGGGTTGCCAATTCTGAGTTGGGAAATCTCTGGAGATCTGGGGGTGCAGTCTGGGAAGAGTGGGGTTTGGGAAGGGAGGGACCTCAGTAGGGTATAATCCCATAGAGTCCACCTCCACAGCAGCCATTTTCTCCAGAGAAATTGAATCTAGAAAATAGTAGTAATTCCAGGAGATCTCCAGTCCCCAAGTGGAGGCCAGCAGTCCTAGTTGTCATATCTACACTGGGTCGGGTTTTAGTGTTTAACCTGACCACATTGGCTGTTAATGCCATTGTAACTTGCTAAAGAATATTGGGAAACACTTGCTCATTCTGAACGCAACATTGGCTGCCAGTTTGTTTCTGGGTACAATTTGAAGTGCTGATTCTTACTTTTAGAACTTGCTTAAGAACCACATGCCCTCATATGAACCTTCCAGTCACTGAAGTGATCAACAGAAGCCGTGCTCTATGTGCCCCTCTCAGAAGTAGGGCTGGTGCCTACCAGGCCCTTACAGTCCCTTGATTGAGCAACAGCCTCCCTGCATCCATTTGCCTGCTGCCTATTCTTACAAGATTTAGGTTAACACATGATTATTTTCACACAAAAAATATTTTGAAAGGTGAATGATGGCTAGCTCTGTTGCCCTTTGTTCCCAGTACTGCTGTTTATGGTTGTGTTGTTGTTTCATTGTTCTTTTAGCTGCATCACCACCATCATTAGTATCATTACAATCTGGAGCCCTCAAAGAATTGGCAGAGGAAGGAACAATTTGGACATTCATATCTTCACCTCAAGTTTTTTTTTTTTTTTTTAAAAATAAGTTTTTAAGTGCTTAAGCAGGCTAATTGTCCTTAACCCCTCCCTTTACTATTTTCTGCATACCTAAGGCATGTTCCAAATGCGTAGACACCCCTGCTGGGGCTGCTACGAATAACTGCTTTGTGTGGGTAGCATTCCAGTCAAATGAGACCCTGTGTGATTGATTATATAAAGTCCCACAGCTCAGTGCTTGTTCCTTGCCATATTTAAATCAAACCTAGTGCTGTGTTCAGAAGAAGAAATAAATAAAAAGTGTTGCTGCCATTTGTGATATAAAGTGATCCTCTGGGGAGAAGTTGCAGTCTTGAATTTATGTGCAAATCACTCAGCCTCTTGGATGACATTAAGAAGGGAACACCAGTTGCTTGTTTCACATTTTCTTTATTGACTGCCACGGACTGAGTTCTCAGATTGTGTGTCAGATATCAGTAGAACAGGTGGAGCTATGTTAGAATTACAGCAAGATTAAGGAAGATGGTGTGATACATGCAGGCCTGGGGAGAGCTTGGAAGGGTTTGAAGCCTCAGCACTGTGATGGACCCTGGGGGTGGGGTCTGCAAAGACAAGGGAGGCGTGCTTGTCCTTATATCAGTTGCCACTAAGAGATGACACTGTGGTGGATGTAAAGAGATACACTTAAAAAAACCTTTGCTGAAAGAGGTCACAGCCCCACCCAAGACTTATATATCATTATTTCTCCTTTTACCTGAAAGAGCTCATGGCATGATCACTGCAAATGCCATACACTCTTCCTGGTTCTTTTTCTCAGTAATCAGCTTAGCTATCGTTTGCTTCTGTGTCTGAGTTGCTTTAGCAGAGAACAATTCTGTATGGTTGCTTTTGTTGCACCAAACTTAACAACTGAGGCATTGAGAGCTAATGCTGCTTGCTGCTTTGGGTGGGATTGTAAGATGTTTAAGACCTCTTTTCAGCAAGTTCATCAGCTCTGCAGCACACTTCATCTTTCAGGCCATCCTGACATCACAATGTTTTAGGCTTAGAGCTTCCAAGTCCTCTAGGTGCTCACCCAGCCTCTCATTCCATCCAAGAGAAAAATTAGAACAAAAAAAAAGGAAAAAGAAAAAAAAGAAACCCTTCTAGATATTCACTGATATCTATGTAATGGCTCTGTGAATGAGGCCTGCAAGAAGTGACAGCCTGGATGCTTCAGCAGCAGCAGGTTCAGCCTAGGAAGAAGGAGCCGAGGTTGGCTTCTCTTCACGGGATACAGGAATGGGTCTCTCACTGTGGCTAAGGTCAGTGTTGGACTGGACCTTGGGAGCAGAGAAGGTCAGCATGCCATCAGCAGACAGGGAGCAGGATATGGCCGACTGGTCCACATTGGAAGGGAGGCGGTACCTGCGGTGGAATTCACGGGAGATGTACCCATGATCATCCTGAGAAGAGACAAGAAGACCAGCAGTGTTAAAAGTGTAAAGTGTATGGTATGTGCTTGTGTCTCCAGAAGGCAATTGACAAGCATAAATCCAATTACCAAGCCAGAAGAACAGATCGCTGAAGTGGCTCAATATGTATCAACCCCTTTTATAGGACAGGACAGGTGGTCCTGTCCTTAAAACATACCTAAAAGATAATTTCTCACCGCCTTTTTCTGAATAACCTTCACATTCCATGAACTCATTACAAAACTATTTCCTTGAGGTTTTCTGGTTATAACACTTTCCTATTGTTTAAATTCAATCTGCCATCTAGTGGTTTCAGTTCAGCTTGTCCTATCCTTAGTAAATGGGGTGAACAATTTTTACATTGCCTCTTTCTGAGAAAACTTGAGCTAGGAGGACTACAAGGAGTAGTGGTCACCCTTCCAAAATGTTTCCTGATACCTCTTTTGCTACCTGACAAATCTGACCAGATGAATAGATGGCTGCATGCATCCTAGCAAATTAATTGTTAGGAAATGACAGTAGAATAATGGCTGAATATACAATAAAATCTTCTGACCCTGCAGGTGGTTTAAAATGTTTAAAGATAACTCTCTCCTTCTCTTCACCCATCATTGAGCCCATTAAGCCCCTCCAATCAATATAACTGCCTTGACATAGAGAGTAGGAAATGACTTTGCTCTTTCAGTAGTTTTTACCATGCCTTCCCTCCTCCAAATGAAATATCCTTGAGTTGTCCTTGTTAAGCAGTCACTTATTTGAAGGTCAAATTATATGATAGACCCAGCACAGGTTGGGTCACACAGGTGAGCACTGGACTCGCAGTGAGATGAACATCAGGAGAAATCACTTTAAAACAGGAGGAGCTTCTGGTCTCTGTCCCATTCTACTTTTGCCTTTCTGCTGGCAAAAGTGGGGTGGGAGGGAAACCAGTATCTCCTTCTCCCCCCTCAGAGTACTCCCCCACAGGGTCTAGTGAACAAGCATTTTTTTTAAAGCCGAGTTCTTCTGATGTTTGACTGCTAGTCTAATCATGCACCAATGACCTGAGATGTGTCAAGTGTATCATGTAGTTACACCTCAGTGTAAACATTCCAGAGCTCTTCAGAGTTCAAATCTCCCCTGCATCTATTAATGTTAATGAAATACCAAAATTAATGTTGAAGTCATTATAGTATTTGATTTGGATTCATACTGGCATTGTACAACAGAGCTTTTTTTCTGGGGGAATGCGCCAGAACGGAGTTCCAGAACCTCTTTGACAACATTCTTTTTAAAATGTTTAAAAGTTGATGAGTTTTCAATATACAGATTTTTTCCATCTTGAGAGTTCCAGCACCTCTCTTTTTTAAAAAAAAAAACCCAACAACCCTAGTTGCACTTTGTGTTTTAGGGGTTTCTTCCATTAGTCTCAAGCAAACCCATTTTTTCATGGTATTTGGAAAAAATATGGAACCCAGATTTTCCTCCCCTACACTGAGTGTGATCTGATGTGCTGGTTCTTCCAGACACGAAGTCAGAATCGATATTCGACAATACCATTTTTGTAGATCAGTTGGCATTATCACGTCCTTTCCTTTTTCCACTTGTGTAAAGTATTGAATTTGTTTTATGATTCTTAACTCATATGTGCTTGTAACTGTCCTTTTAAGATGTAGCAGTAGAAAAGCGCAAGAGTCCAGTAGCACCTTAAAGACTAACAAAATTTGTGGCAGGGAATGAGCTTTTGTGAGTCACTTTCGTGAGCAGTTACTTGCAAAAGCTCATACCCTACCACAAATTTTATTAGTCTTTCAGGTGCTACTGGACTCTTACTCCTTTCTACTGCTACAGACAGACTAAAACAGCTACCCATCTTGGTTTGTGTGATGTGGTTATTCTTCCAGTTTTACAGATAGAGAACCAAGGCTGAGTGACTTGTCAAAGGCCATCTCAGCTAAGAGATGGAAGAGAGATTTTAAGGTTGTTGTCAAGTCACAGCAGACTTATGGTGACCCCATGGGGTTTTCAAGGCATGAGATGTTAAGAGGCGGTTTGCCATTGCCTGCCTCTGATATTCCTTGGTGGTTTCCCATCCAAACACTAACCAGAGCTGACCCTGCTTAGCTTTTGAGACTGGGCTAGCCTGGGTTATCCAGGTCAGGGCAGAGATTTTAAGCATAAGCTCCAAATTCCACTCTGTGGCCCATGGATGTTTTAACCCTCTTAGTATTACTGGCTTTTTGGCATTCAAAGTCTTTTCATTTAAGATGTGCTAAATTTCCAGTTTTCTCATGGTCCTATACTCCACTGTGTTTTATTTACTCTTCCTATCCATGCTAGTTTATAAATGCCCAGGTTTCACAATTAATTCAAAGTGAGTAAAGCACAGACCATTTCTTGATGCATCAGAGTACATTCTTTCTATAATCAGAGATCAGTCTGATGAATTCTACAGTGGGTGAGCAGTGATTTAAATAGCTAAACATCACATTAGCATCATATCCTATGTTTGACCTTTCCTAGAGCAGATGCACACTGAATATTTGGGAGTCTAAATTTTCTTTTCATCTAAACAATTTACTCTTCTCTTGGCACACTCATTTACCTGTCTCTCATTGTGTTTGCCGTGGATTTCCACAAAGTCATCGATGACCTTCACGCTCAAATCTTCGGGGGAGAAATGTTTTACATCCAAAAAGATTGTAAACTTGTCCCGGTCAGATCTCACCTGAAATGGAAATAATGAGAAAAAAGGCCCCATCCAAAAAGCATTAGAATTCAAAATGATTTTTTTTAAATCAAGTACCTCTTGCTGTATTCACTGAATGTATGTGTAAAGTGCCGTCAAGTTGAAGTTGCCTTACAATGACCCCAGTAAGGATCTTGCAAGACAAATGAGAAGCAGAGGTGGTTTGCTGTTGCCTTCCTCTGCAGAGACTTTCTTTCCTGCTTAGGTTCCAAGATCTGATGAGACTGGGCTATACCATGCTGACTTCCCTCCCATATTTACTGTATAGTGTCTGTTAAATTTCTGGGGATAGCTAAATGATCAAGATTTGATCTGAAACCCAGTGAAGTTACTGAAGTCATTGTACTAACTTCAGTAGCATGGATTATTTTCAAAGGGTTTTTTGTAAAGCAGAACAGTATTCTGAGTCTATGAATTACAGAATGTTTGACAGGAGTCCATTGGTTTACCCACATATATACAAAGCTTTGGCAGGCCCCAAGTATCCTGGATGAGACTTAGAGCAAGAAGGAGAAAGATATTATAGATAATTGAACCTGGCCCTGGCTTGAACACGAGGGTTACTTATTCCAGTGAGACAACACAGGTTTAAATCTAATTATTCTGAACTGACAGGTTTGGAGATTAGGATGTGAGGCTGTCTCCCTATCTTATTTTTCTTATTAGCTGTTTGAAATGCATTGTGTGGCTTCTTCATTTCACTTAATTTTATTTCATTCCATTTCAGTACTAGTGTATGATACGATTACAATTATGGCACTTTTCTTGTTCAGATTTAGTCTACATTTATTTCGTGATTTTCTTAGATGATTTCTTTGGCCCCAGCACCCCAAAGTAGATTTAGTTCCTTTCAGCAGCAGTTGTGACTGCTGTTGCCTTCATGATTGTAAAACCTCACTCACATGGAAACACCAGAGTGATCTTGAGTTTTACAGCTGACTTTTAAAAATTGCTGCAGCTTTTCTTTTGTTGAATTCTTACTAGGTTTCTGAAGGATATCTTTAAAATGTCTGCAAAAGATTTTTAAAAACCTCAAACAGGACAGTATTTCAGGTCTGAAGAACAAAGTATTATCTTTATAGGCAGCCTTCAGACTGTTGGTATACCAGTAACAATACGGTTATTTTTTAAAGCAGAAAAATTTGTACGATTGTCTCAGTCTGAATTAACTTTTAGCTACATACATATGCACACACATACAAAAAAAATAGCTGAAAATGATATCTGGAAATACTCATGCAGAAATTTGTATTCCTCCAGTCATGAAACATACACCCTTCAGATACCCAGCATGTCTTAACCTCGTAATCTGTTCCTATTTATGAAGCTGCCATCACAAAATTCCTGAACTACACTTATTTTTGCTAAAGTGATAATGTGTTCCTTCTGGTTTCTAATCTATCTTCCCCCATTCAACAGTTCATTAAACTAATTAAATCATGAAAATATCTGGTGATGGGTGACTATTAAAATAACCCCATAAAAGAGCATTAATGTATTCAGAAACAAGAATCTTACCTCAGAAACACCTGACTCAAGAACAGTGCGGAAGAGAGATTGCCTGTAGTAAGGGCTGATGGTAGAGGAAAACAAAGGCAGGAGATCATAATCAAAAAGACCTTCTCCAAAAAACTGGTCGAACAAACGGCTTGGAATTAAGGGGCCAAGAGCTCGTTTGAACCAGGGGTGCTGAATGGTAATATCCATGATCTCTGCTGCTGGAAGCTTGGAGGTGGAGAGAAGACAGTGCAGTCGCTTTGGTGACAGTGAGGTCTTTGCTGGACTGCACAGTGGGGATCTAGGCAACTCCCCTCTATATATACCAGTTTCACAGAATGAAAGCATTAGTGGGATTTCTCTGGAAAGACATGATCTCATGTTGAATGCCAATCTGGTCAGCAAAAATGTAGGGGCTGACCTGAGAATGACAGTCTGGTTAGAATCAGTGCCAGATACCTCTGAACAGGATCAGGCTGGGCTGCAACAGTCTGTGAAGTTGGTGTTAGCCTCCATACAAAGGACAGAAACATTAGCCCTCACCTAGGCAAGCAGTTTCGAACCAAACATGACCATAGAAATTGTCTAAAGATTGATATTTCCTAGCTCTTATTGCCTACAAGTTTATTTGATCTTCCTGAAGCCAAGAAGGAAAAGGGGAATTTCTCTGAAATGTATTTTACAGAAGATTAAGAATGTTTTAATTCAGGAAAATAGGACTACCAGCCTTGGACCCTCAGTCAAAAATACCTGATGAGGTACCCTTCACACACCCTGATCTGTAGGATTGCTAATTTTGGACCCCCAGACAAAGATACCCACTGGGCCCCCCTTCATCCACCACAATCTAACCCAAACACATGCCAAAAAAAAATCACATAACTTGCCCAGCTGCATGGGCCTCCACTATGGCCACTGGGGTCCCTCTGGAATTTTGCCCTCCCAGCACCCCCGTCAGGCAGCCATGACTGAAAAGAACATCTCTTGTGTCAGGTCAGGAAGGTTGGTTTTGTGGTCTGTGGGGAAAGAAATAATAAAACATGATAACTTTTTTTTTTTAATTTGAGCTAAATGTCATGAAACTAGATGACCTGCAAGGTCCCTTCCAACTCTAACATTCTATGATTCTATGATACTAGGAGAAAAGACATTGATCTGAACTGTACACAGTTTTAAAAAATGGAATTCATAGAAAAACATAGAGACTTCATGGGGAAAATAGTCCAAAGAAAAACCAACTGCTGTGTCAGTGTTAGAAAATACATTCTTATACAGCCAAGGCTGTGCTAGATGCCAGAAGCCTATGTTGTCTACTTCACCCTGAAATCTATCACACCAATTCTGAAGGTATGTGCTATTCCTTCTGCTTCCCAGAAGATTTACGCCATCCTAACTCATATTCTGGTTGTGTTGCAGATATTTGTTGGTAGCATAAAATTCTCTCATAAGTTTGTCAGCTGCAGTGATTCACTCAGGTCAGCACAACAGTGAGCTGAGGTAGATCACAGGCTTGACCATCATCTATATTTCAAAGCTTGTGTAAGCAAATCAGATGTATAATAAACTTTGTACCACTTCAATAGGGACAAATTTTTCTACTGTGCCTTATGATATGTCAAAATAAAGTTTTAACTCAGATGCCTGACTAAACTACAGGTAGCAACTGTGGAACTCAAGCACAGGATAAGAAAAATGCACATTGAGATTCATGGTATTGGTAGTGGAGAAACAGTTCCTACATATTTTCACTTTCTTGGCTTTCATATTAGTTCTAAAGCACCAAAAAGACACTTAGAAGTTATGTAGATGCCCCCTTTGTGCAACACAAAATTATGTTGCCAGCAATCCAGTACCAACACTTGTTATGACAACTTTGTCTCATTTAAGCTGCTCTGATAGGGTTACCAGACGCCCTCTTTTTAGAGGACATGTCCTCTTTTTTTGGTGTCCATCCTCTTTGGGGCTGTTTTTAAAAAAACGACGGAAATGTCCCCTTTTGGGGTTAGAAGGTTAGGAATATTCCTAGTTAGTAGCAATTATCACCGCTTAAATAGTAGTAGGGATGCCAGACTCCCTGGTGGGGGTCTCCTGTTGCCAGGTCCCATCTCTCTACCGTCAGCCAGCTGGCCAGCAAGGAGGAGTTAACTCCCCTAAAAGGAAGGAACACCTGGCATTTCAACAACATGTCTACGTGACCTGGAATTTAGGACACCGCTCTGGTTTTTGGCAAAAACTCTGTGATAGAATCTCATTCTACCACAGAGTTTTGCCCCAAAACCAGAGTGTCACCCCCGACATCCCCAATATGCCTGCATCACTTTCAGGTCATGTAGGCACATTGCTAAAATTCCAGGCATTTCTCCTTGCTCCTGGTAAGTACACCCCTCATTCCCTGCCGGCTGCTTGGAGTGACCTAGCAACCCTAAATAGTAGAGGTATTTAAAATGAGATTTGTCATAGTGATCACAAGTTTGAAGAGATCAGTTGGAAAATGTGTCCTCTTTTTTCCTTTTCAAAATATGGCAACCTTATGCTCTGACCTTGTATCATTCCTCATCTTCACATTCCCCACTGCCTTTCATCATTCCTCTAATGCAAACAATGATATGTATACTCATATGAGCTGCTTTGTCTTTCTGGAATTTTGTTAGGTTCAAGCCCAGAAGCACCTTAGAGACCAACAAGATACATTTCAGAGAAATTCCCCTTTTCCTTCTTGGCTTCAGGAAGATTTTCAGGCTATATGCTTTTGAGAGTCAAACCTCTTTTCCTCAGAATTTGTTGTGATTGTTTCTTCCAAGGGCGTGCCCTGTGGTACATCCCAGATGAATATACCAGGTCTAGTCTGTGTTGTCCATAAATGGGAAACTGTGCTGCAGTGTTGTCATGGAATCAGAGAGACCTTACACAACTTTTGAAAACAGCTTATGATGCTGCACTGTTAAAAATATAATCCATTGCATTTATTTATTTCAATATTGTATACTGCTTTCGACATTTCATGGAGGTTCAAAAGTATTTTACTAATCTCCCTATGTCAACTTCTGTGGTAGTAGAATGAAACACTACATTTGAGTCAGAACTAAATAAAAGTTGGTGGGAACTCAGATACATCAGTACATTTGAGAAGTCTCCTAGATCACAATGAAACCTACATTTCCATTGCAGAAATATATTACATCAAGATAATAAACGTACATACTTGCCGTCAAGTTGCAACTGACTTATGGCAACCCCAGCAGGGGCTTTCAAGGCCAGTAAGAAGCTGAGGTGGTTTGTCATTGCCTTCCTCTGCAGTCTTCCTCGCTGGTCTCCCAGCCAAGTACCGACTAAGCTTAGATTTGACAAGATTGGTCTATACCATGCTACCTTCTTTACCAAGGTCATAAAACCCTGTCTTTTACCAAATCAGACTCCTGGTCAATCCAGCTCAGCACTGTCTTCTGTAGTAAATCTCCAGGATCTCACATAGAAAGATGTATTTCCTAACGCTTACTACCTGAGATCCTTTAACTGGAGAAGCCAGGGACTGAAACTGGGACAGGCACTCTACCACTAACAGTGCAATTCTAAAAGTACTTTCCTGGGAGTAAGCTTCATTTAATAGAGCTGCATAGGATTCTGATCTCTGGACACAGCCAAGTTTCAGGATGCTTATTTTCTTTTTATTTGCTAAAACTGTTCTCTTCAGCTGTTCCAGGGAACTCATATATTAAGGCTATACTGATTTGTACTGTGCATACTGAATATTCACATTGTTTTACTCATATAACAAGGATGTGGATAAAGATGATCTAGTATATTAGAGTACTGGGTGCAGTTCTGGTCACTGTATATCAAAAAGGATATCACAGAGCTGGAAAAAGTACCGAGGACAATTAAGTGGCTGGAGCACCATTCCTATAAGGAAAGGCTGAAGAGTCTCGGAGTTTTCAGCCTAGAAAAGATGCCAGTTAGAAGAGGATATGACAGAGGTTTATAAAATTATACATGGTGTAGAGAGACTGGACAGAGTTTTTTCTCCCTCTCCCATAATACTGGAACTTGAGGGCACTCAATGAAGTTGATAGGCAATACATTCAGTTATGAAAAAAGAAATACTTCTTTACTCAATAAGTAATTAAATTGTCGAATTCACTGCTAGTTGGTGTAGTGACGATGCCCATGAGCATGTGTGGCTTTAAAAGGGGATTAGGCAGATTTATGGAGGGCAACTCCATCAATTGCACTAGCCATGGTCACTAAATACCAGGGTTAATTTTGTAGAAAAAGAGGTGCAGGAGCTCATTAGCATAGATCATTAGCATAACTTATTTGCATATGCCATACACCCTGACATCACCAGAAGTGTGTCAGGAGGCAATACCCACTGCTCAGGATCCACCCTAGGGACTGTCTTTCCACTCTGGGGGCTGTCATTCCAATCCCAGAGTAGCCTATCTGGGTCCAGGAGGAATGCTACATGAGTTGCTTCTCACTCCTGCTGGGAACTGGGGGCGGGGCTTGCCACTGCCACCTGTGCTTCTAACTGCCGGAGCTCCGCTCCTGCACGCTCCTGCTCCAAATGACCCCTGCTAAATACAACTTCTACATTCAGAGCCAGTAAGAGGGTTTATTTATTCCAAAACATCACCTTGGAGACAGTATTTAAAAATGACATTGAGGATTAGTGGGACCATAGTCTAAACAGGACCCCATCATAATTTCAATTATGAAAAATATAGAGCTGAAAAAGAGATCCCCTTGTAGCCAATGTAGTTTCTTATTATCTTAGCCATTTCTGGTTTTCAAAATGTATGATAAATAAAAAAAATCCTCAATCTGAATAATATTTTCAACAATTCTTATAATTCTTGGATACTGCCATCAAGTCACAGCTGACTTATGGCATCTCTGTATGGTTTTTAAGGCAAGAAACATTCAGAGGTGGTTTGCCACTGCCTGCCTTTGCTTCATAACCCTGGTATTCTTTGGAGGTCTCCTGTACAAATACTAGCCAGGGCCAACCCTGCTTAACTTCCAAGATCTGGAAAGATCAGGCTAGCCTAGGCTATCCAGGTCAGGATGGTAGTTATTAATTCTTAGAAATTCTTCTCTATATGATGGAGAAATACAACTGCATGAAATGTTTCCTTTGAAAATCAACAGACTCCTACCAGGGTTGTTTCTCTGGTCTACAATGGAGGCACATTTACACATAAACACAGGCTATTTCCTTGTAAAACTGAACGTAGAAACAGATATTTAATTTATATCTTTTTACAGAAACAAATGTCTTTAGTTCTAAGCTTGGTGTGTCTGTGAAGTTCTCAGAATCAGATCATTTTGCCATTAAAGAATATCTAACTTAAGTCTCATTACTTTACACAGGACTTAGACACAGCAGATAACTTGATCTTTATTGCGGTCTGAGTATTTCCATTTGCCTGCTTATGGCAGGAGGCCTCCAAGTGACTGCTGTCATTTTCCACCAATGCTCAGCTGGTTGGTTGGTGAAAAGTTGCTGGCCACACGGAGGAGCACAATCTTCATCCTCATGCAATGACACAACTTCTGGCATTACCCAGAAGTGATGGTGTCATGCAAGGGGCAACACTCTTTAGCACTTGGCCAAAAATTCTATTGAAACCATAGTTTTGGGGTGAGTGCTAAAGCATTGCTCCCAGTGCAATACTGTCACTTCCAGGTTGCACCAGAAGTTGTATCATCATGCAGGGATGACTATCACATCCCCACACAGGAAATTCCCACCTACCCCCATCTTCTGTCGGTTGCCACACCATGCCTATCAACACTAGTGGCTATTTATGGCTGATAACCTTTAGTGGGCCCAATTCTGGGAGCCTTCATCTTCATTGACTTCAGCTGAGAGACTTGGAGGTTGCTCCCACAACAACCTAAGAGTCCAAAATGCAGTAATATAATAATCAAATAGCCTGGCATAAATCCTTTCTTGTCAAGGGGTGCATCCTCCCGAGCTACAACTAAATAACATTTAGGTTGTACACCTGCAGGGCAGGTATCTCACCTTTTAATCTGTCTGTTGGTTTATCTTTTTTTATTCTGTCCTTTCTCCCAAAAAACTCAAAGACAGTTCTCCCTTTCTCCATTTATTCTTACAGCACATTTGATGTTAAACTGGGAGAGTGACTAGTCAAAATACCCAGTGAGTTTCATGGTCAAAAAGGGAATAGGACCCAGGTACTGCTGTTTCTATAATCTAACCAAAATAGCTAGAACATGCTGTGCACAGGAAGTAAGCAAAGTGTCTGTCTGTCTGTCTGTCTGTCTGTCTATCTATCTATCTATCTATCTATCTATCTAGATATTAACTAGATACTATCTAGATTGTTTGATTTGTACCCTTGAATCACAGGCATAGAAGCCATTTGTACTAAAACTAATTTTAAATAAATTCACTATCAATTGTGTGATGTTAAATCAGAAGTTACTTAAGCCCCTGGGCTGAATTAGTTTTACTGTCTTCCAGCTCACATATTACTTCACAATTCATTTTTAAGTGTCAGAGCCTGAATGTCACTATTGTGTTGCTTCCATGCCCTTGGCACTGTATAATTGTCCCTTCCTTCACTCTTTCTACCATATTTAAACTTGATAGGGTTCATTTCATTGCAGTTTTCTGCCTTAGTTTGGAACAGGACTTCCATCTCAGCTGTATGGTGAAAAAGCTAAATATCAGCTGTCTTTATACAAAGGCAGATATTTATTTTATCTAAAGAATTTATATAATGTCAACAGTCTGCCTGAGTGCAGCCAGAGAGGCTTAAAAAGTTACTAGCAATCCCATTTTTCCACCTCAGAGCCCATGTCCTGAACACTGAACAAATCCCATCAGTGCTTGGGGCGTATAATATCATTGTTGTCAAATCAATGGTGAATGTACGTGGTGTTAATCCCTGGCACTTATTCAACCAAGCTCAGCAAGTTTCTGCAGCACAAATACGCTCCATGTCTTCATCAATGGATTCATATGGAGAATGACACACTCAACACCTCAGTCCACAGACCTTACACAACAATGGGAATGGGAGAGGCTGAGAGCCAAGATCAAACAAAAAGTGTTACTAATGGGGGTTATGGCTTCCCTCCCCAAGAAAAGGGCCTAATGGTCCAAAATTAAGCTCATGCTTAAATTTCTGCTTTTGAAACCTAGGAGTGAAGTGCTTATCTTTGCTTGGATCATGTCCCAGTGAGCAAGGCAGTATCTTTTAATGGACCAACTTTTGTTGGTGAGAAACTGTTGGGAGTCTTGAGCAATCTTTGTTCTCTTGATCAAGACATACATCTTCATAGATTTTCACTGGATCAAGACATACATCTTCATAGATGTTCACTAATAATAAAGAAGTTAGCAAGTTTCATAGCTTGAAAAGTAAGGACAAAGATGACAACAGGGAATTATGTCATGTATAAACAATAATATGTGAATGCTGTACACAAAAGTGATGTTAGGAAATGAAAAGCCTGTTATAGAGAGGAATTGGGGCACTACAATTCCCCTGTCCTCACACTGTTGCCAGGTCCCTCCTGACAACTAGTGAGGGATGGGGGGGGGGCATACCAGGAGAGAGGGGAAGGCTCAGGAGACATTGAGATGCCACTTCCGGCATGCACAGAAAATTTTTATTTATTTATTAATTCAGCTTATATACCGCTCAGACCCCCTGAGGGGTCTCAGAGCAGTTTACACAGTATATATGTAATCCTTCCTAACTAGGGCCACAATGAAATGGGGGAGGGACATCCTACCGGCACCCTGAGCAGGGCTTTCCCGTTTTTTCTTCCGGCGGGGCTCCAGGCGTAGGAGCCTGCTGCAGCCTTGGTGCACTTTCAAGCCTCCGGCGTAAATCTTCCCTTCCTGGACCAGGAGACTTCCGTGGCCGGCTTCTTTCCTGACGCGCAGGCCCGCGTCGGCCTCAGCTCCGGTCTGCGTCCATTAGGCTCCACCGTCCGCGCCGTCACGTCGCCCGCACGTCATGGCTCTACTCATGGCTCCACGGCTCCGCCCACCACCAGGTTTGCCATTTTTGCCTCGCCCGCCACCACTGCTGTCGATGTCCGCCACCGCCGCCACCACTGCTACACCCCCCCGGAAGGGAGGGTGCCCCCCGCCTCTCTACAGGCAGGTACCCATTTATCTACTCGCATGCTTTCGAACCGCTGGGTGGTATTTGGGCAAAAACTCTATGGTAAAAATTGTTTCCACCATAGTGTTTTTGCCCAAATACCAGAGTGTTGCCTAGATGTTGCTGGTATAATGACTTCACTTCCTGTGCACACCGGGTGTGATGTTGCATCACCAGCCATATCTCCTGGGCCTTCCTTTGTCTCCAGGTAAGTCCCCCCACTGGCCAGCTGATCAGTGGTGGGGGGACGGGGCTTGGTGGCAGGCAGGGGAACTCCACCTCCACTGGGAGAGATGGCAACCCTATGTCCTCATCACCACTCCTAAGTTGCTGGAGTCTGTAGTGGGGCTATTATGGTCCTAAAGTAACTCTGTGGAGGATTTTATAGGATTAGAATTCAGAACATGGTGGAAAAGATACTATGTGGGTACGTTCAGACGCTTCATTTGAACCGCTTTCGGCACCCTTCAGGAATTGATTTTATGTGCACGTTCACACATCCAACATCTGTGCACCGTCCCCAGCCGTTGCTTTCCGGATCAAACCCCCTTTAAAATGGAGTATTTTGATACCACTTACCCAAGTGGTGTTTTCCTCTTTCTCCAGTTCTAGCCGCACTTTTCTGACGTCTGATCGCTTCTGCGGCGTCAAGCCACTTCCGGGTGCTTCAACCCCCTCCCCTCTGGAAAGCTGCCGTGGAAGCCTCAGGCTTCTGCTTTTCATCCACCATTTTTTTTATGCCTTGGCAATGTGTGCACAGGCAGAGCTCTGCTCCTAAGTTAATAAAAGCAAAGTTTAAATGGTGCCTAGTTTTAGCGTTTAGATGAGTTCGGGATCTCACAGAGGCCAGTTTCAGGGTAAAAGTTTAAAGGGAAGTGTTCATTTAAAGTTTAAAGGGAAATGTGGAAATTGCTGTTCTGTGTACGCGCAAAAATTTTAGTTCTACAGATGGCCGCCTGTGCGCATGTTCAAATTGAGAGAAAACCCCCCCACACCGATGCACACTCCCGCATGTGGGCGGCGGGGAGCGATGTGGCTGTGCAGCGATCCGGAACAAGGAGGTGAGTGTGATCACAATTCTCTGGGTTAAAAAAAAAAATGCATCCGGACCAGAGCAATTTACACCACGCTCAGCACACTGTCTGAATGCACCCTATATCTTCCCTCTGGGAGCAAGGAAACTCCACCATTGCTCTGAGCAGCAGCAGGAGAACGATAAACAAAACAAATGCTGCTGGTGTGACAGCATTTCCGAGGAAAACTTTGAAGTGATATCACACCTCTCTAGGAATCACCAGAAATTCTATGACCATAAAATTACCAGTGATTCCTAGAGAGATGACATCACTTCCAGATTTTCCCTGGAAGTGAGGCCATACAGTACCAGCAAAACTCATCTCCCACCCCTTTTGCTGGTTGCCTGGCCCATACTATAGAGTTGAATGGGATGAATCAAAGAAAACAAAGTAATATGTACTTGTCCATGTGTTTGTGTACAACAAGGATAGCCCCAAAATGCTTAAACCTGATCCAGCAGGTATCTTATACTCCTAAGAAAATACAAGTTCATCAAATTCTCGAACTACTCTTTCCCAGGATGGTTCTGAAAGGATGAGATTTTAAAAAGGGAGATAGAGTTGGAGAACAACATGTACACAAAAAGTTCTAAGATGCTATCCTTGTTTCACCCAGCAAAGAATTTGCCTTGAGAACAGCTCTTACACAGCTGTCATCTGATGTGAATGTTATTGCAATATCTTTGACATGGCTGCTTCTAAACACAGAATTGCAGACTTCACAAGGCAAAGCCATTCCCTTTATTATCACCATCAGGTACAGTTCAGACAAATTTACAGTGTATGCATAGCATTGCATAAACAGTGAGAAATCTTGAGTTCAAATTACAACATACCCCACATCCATCTAGCAATATCTTCCTATGGATTATGAATTGGAAGGACCAGTTTTCTCTTCTGTGAAATTGTTGTAACTAAGTGTCTCATAAGATGAGGAGATCTTTTAAGTTCCAACCGTTTCTTTTGTCTAAATACAAACATTAATTATATGCACAAAAGACAGGAAATGTAAGTTGCAATTTCTGTACATTAATGTTCAGTGCAGAAACACACCCACCTCTTCCAAAGGAAGACTGATGTCTTTCTAATTTAGGAACAGCAAACACGTCTCCTCTTGGGGAAATTCACTACTTCTGATATTAATATGCGGAAACATTGAAAATGTGACTTTTTTGCATTTCTTGTCTTCACACTTACCTTCATTGTGCATCCTAGACATTCAAAGGGGTTTACATTTTTGTGCCAATGCTCCATCTCTTATCAAAGCCCCTAATGGTATGTTTACAAAACAAAATGATAATTCTCAAAATGTGAGATAAGTCTCCCTATGAAAGTACAGAAAAGTGTTAGGGAAGCATCAAGAACGGGAGGGAAATTAAAGATACTAGAAGAAACAGATAATGAATGGAAAATTATGGGGAAAACCAATGCCACTGGATCTTACCTGGGACTGAGAGGTAGCAGCAAGGATAAGAGGAGGCTCCTCCATGCACTATTACCCTAGAAAAGGGGACTGGAACCCAAGCAGTAGCAGCAAAGATGGTGCCACCACTACTTGAGTCCAAGACAGGCAAGGTACAATAGCTTGGCATTTCCCAAGACCCTTGTCTCTGGCTGATTCTCAGCCCTTCTTGTCCTCACCTCCTGTTGCTCTCCATGGTCATAATTGGAGACAGGGGCTCCACTATCTTCTGAAAGCTCTACTCCATCCTGATTATTAGGGGGTGAGGTAATAATCTCTGAAAATTCCTGAGTGCCTTTCTGATTATGGCCATAGGAAGGGAGGTAGGATAGTCAGCTATCAAGAGGCAGATGGGATGGCCAAAAAGCCAGTGGGTCACAGGATTATTTATTTATTTATTTATCACATTTACACCCCACCCTCCCCGCAATGCAGGCTCAGGGCGACAAAAGTGCTGCCCTCATCATCATGCCACCCAACCAGCCACGGGGACCAATGTTCCCTCTAAGCTGAGTTAGTGTGAGCTAGCCCACAGTTTTTTAGCCTCCAGCTCATAGATTTTTGTCTCAGCTCAGGAAGGATGGCTCCAGAGCAAACTAATTTATGTGGTAGCCAAATTGCTCACTCACAACTTTGATGCCGGTAGCTCACAAAGCAGAATTTTTGCTCACAAGACTCCACACCTTAGAGAGAACATTACAGGGACTATGAGGTGGCCCTGGTTGTCAGAGATTGACCTGTCCAAGAAGAGGCAACTTCCATGTTAATGTTTGAGTAGGCACTTTGTTTTTTTGCATGTTTTCAGATTCCCATATTCTGTTTCACTCAACTTCCATTGCCTTATCAATCTTCATAACCATTGTTTCTACATTATACTTTATCCTTGACCAAGATCTTCTCACACTTAGATTCAAGTCCAGCAGCACCTTAGACACCAGCAAGATTTTCTGGGTATAAACTTTTGGAAGTCAAAACTGATCTAGGTGGGCAGCCGTGTTGGTCTGGAGTGACAGAACAAAGTCAAAGCCCAGTCGCACCTTTAAGAGTGTCATACAACACTTACATTGTGGTTCTACATCCTCTTATTCCCCCCCCCATTCCTAGAGCAACCTGTTCTACCCACCTTTGCTCCTCCACTTTGTTTTCAATCCCCATCCCTTTGCTAGTCATACCTTTCTATTTGTTCTAGGTCCAAATTCTGTTCCTACTGGTCCCTTGGACCCTGTCCTGCAACTTGGCTCCTTGCAATTTGGGTGGGTAACTGACTGAAAATTCTCTTATCCTGTTTAGTTTCTTTTGATATTATCCATAGAATGTTAGACCAGGAGCTAACCCCATTTTCATATTCCTTACCACCTGCTCTTATTATGTTCTGATGAGAATGGGTACAACCAGGGAATACTGCAGCTGCTTTCCTTATAGTTCCTATTCTTCAATTCTTAGCAGAATTTCTGAATCTGCTCATGAATTCCAAGATTAAATTAAAAACCATAACTATGAATAGAATGCCTACTTTGGGCTTTTTTAATGCCATTTAATGTGTGAATGTTCACAGCTGGCCCCTGGATTTTCTGGAACACTTATCCATGGATAAGTACATTGAAGCATTTGGGGGCAGATAATAGTCTGCAGAGTCAAAACTTGAAATTGCACTGAATCAGTGAAAAAGTCAAGGGTAACTCTACAGGATCCTGTGCAGGTCTTTGGGGAATAATGGATGCTGATTAGAGGGATGCTGATTGCAATTGACAAACTAGGTTAGAGGTCCCAGTGTAATAAAGAATAAAATGAGGTTGCAGATTGATAGGTTAGTTAATGCAAAGCAAAGGGAAGCTTGAGTGACCAGAACAATTTTCTTTTGACTTTCAGTGACAAGTGTTGATGTCTAGCAATGCAAAATGGACTCTTCTGAAGAGGAAAGGCAGCTGAACATGTCTGCCTTGGCTGCAAAGCTAATACACAGCATGACCAAGTCAATAATGGCTTTTATGTTGTCCATGTCAAAGCAGCTGCTCAATAACTCAGCACTGTTAACAGGGCCTTCTGCCACTTCTGGCCTTTAACAACTTTTGGTCTGAAAACAAAGCCCAGTAAAATTCCCAGCATTAGCATTCCAGTGAAGATGGCTGCTTAGGAAAGCAATGTGCTCAGAGAAGAAAACAAATAGGCCTCTTGTTATTTTTAGCAGACCAAGTCAAGTGGAATCTATCATGCCTCATAGACTTTTGTTGTTACTGCAATAGCTCTGTGAGAGACAATGCGTGTGAGAGAGGAAAAGTATTGCTTGGAGTGATCAGTGCATGAGTAGATGCATTATTATTACCCTGATAGCAAAAGAAATAATGTATTGCTGTGTCACATACATGTTTTCTCTACCACTGCTCGTACATGTAACCTTTTCCATTCCAGTAGGTCATGCACTCAAATCTGTCAAGGGAGGCCTCTCAACAGAAGCAGACTTTTTTATGTGGATATCCTTGATGGATCTGGAAGAATATATACATCTGGAATTTCTCTTGCTGCACATGACAGAAAGGGTAGGAGGCATCTCTTTGCCACAACCAAAGTTCCTTCCTAACTAGTTGTCACAATGGAAAACTATGGTCTGCCATTATTTCTGAATGAAGTCAAAAGAAAACAATTCAGCCACACATTATCAGAACTGTGTGGTCTAGATCCAGGTTTTCTAGCTTCATTTTCAAGATCATTTTTGGTTATTTAGTATTATGTATCACATGCTTGCCCTGACTTGGATAGCCCAGGATAGCCCACTCTCATCAGATCCCAGAAGCTAAGCAAGGTCGGCCCTGGTTAGTATTTAGATAGGACACCTCCGA
The DNA here is from genome assembly GCA_029375565.1 of Gekko gecko. Taxonomy (NCBI): domain Eukaryota; kingdom Metazoa; phylum Chordata; class Lepidosauria; order Squamata; family Gekkonidae; genus Gekko; species Gekko gecko. The sequence goes on along the minus strand of JAPDNY010000004.1, from coordinate 107,133,245 downwards.
AGAATACCAGGATCACTATACAGAGGCAGGAAATGGCAAACCACCTCTGAATGTCTCTTGCCCTGAAAACCCTACAGGATCATCATGTCAGTTGCAATCTGATGGCAAAAAACAAACAAAAAACCCCAGATGCTTAATGTCACCCTTCCTCCAAGGAACTCAGGGAAATATACCTGATTTTCCCCTCCTCCACTTTATCTCCACATCTACTTCTGAGGTATGTTTAGCTGAAAGAGAATAACAGGCCTGAGTACAGAGTCAAACTTGGGACTGCCCAGCTGATACTCTAACAACTACACTTATGGTTGCCAACCTCCAGATTGTAGCTGGAGATGTCCTGAGATCACAAATGATCTCCAGGCAACAGAAATCAGTTCACCTGGAGAAAATGGTTGCTTTGGAAGGTGGACTCTATGGCATTATACCCCACTGAAGTCCCTCCCAAAACCCTGCCCTCCTCAGGCTCCACCGCCAAAATCTCCAACCCAAAACTGATAACCCTAAATTACATTACAGATCCCCATCAGACAATTTGCTCTTTTAAAATCTGCCTTCAGTCTCTGTGTGAAAGGCAAACTATAAATGAAGTAAATCAATAAATAAAAGGGCCAAGAAAAATCAACAGATGGGGACTGTGCGTGCGCGCCTAAGATAGTGGGTGTGAAATAGTGCAGCTCCGCTTCAACTTTTACCCCACCGGCCTTAGAGCTGGATAAAATTGACCATCTGAAAAACAAAAAAGGAATGGGAAGATCGGGAACACGAAGGAAAGCCTTTGAACTCCGTCTCTGGCTATTTCTCAAAGAATAGAGCTGCAAAAGAAAAGGTACAGCTGAATCCAACATGGCAGCCGTGGCACCCAAGGGCGGCGCAGAAAACTAACTGTTAAACAAAAAAGACCTGCAAGACCTCAGAGACGACCCACGTAACCATTTTACTTTGTCTATGAAGGAGTTGCTTTAACCAATTCAATCCAAACTACAGGAACTAACTGAAGGCTTGGGGCAAGCATTCAAGGCTGCAGAATCAGCATTGGAGACAGCAGAGGCTTTGCAAGCAGAAATAAAAGAGATTCATTCTACAGAAAAGATGCTTCAATCTAAGGTACTCTGTTTAGTTGGCGTCAATCTAATTTGAAACTACGTGGGGTGGAGGAGGGAGTTGAAGGGTCTGAAGACCTAGCAGTATTTATATCTTCTTGGCTGGCTAAAATCTTGAAGTTGGAAGAGGAGGCTGCCCTGGTAATCACAAGAGCTTATAGACTAGACCCACACTCTGTAGCTTGCCACAATGGTCCCCATGGTGCGCTGATACAATTCTTATATGCAAGCACAAGAGACAAAGTCTTGAAAGCTGCTAGGCAAACTCAATCCCTTTCTTTGAATGGGAAGAAAATAATTATTTTACTGGACCTGCCATCAGAAATCTTAGAAAAGCGGCGTCTTTTAAAACCAATCTCTTCAAAGCTTTTGTTAAATAAGGTGCACTTTAGATGGAGCCCTTCTTCAAATATATCGGTGTACAAAGATGGTACTCTTTACCAAGCCTACGATGTAAACACCGGGTTAACCCTTCTGAAAGCTCTTAACATCACTTTGACTCCAGAAGAAGAGGAAGGCATCAGAACACATCTCTCTCGACAGCAAGACCCAGTATGAAGAGTAAAAAACTTAACTGGATCCTGGTTATTATATGTTAAGTGGCAACTGGAGGACTTCAGTTGTTTGCCACCAGTGCAAGGAGAGATAGAGAAGATCAGGGGTCTTTTCGGGGGGGAGCGCACCAGAGCGCAGCTCCGGGAGCTCAGGAGCCAAGCCCCGCCCCCAGCCGGCGTCCCGGGGAGTCTTTCAGGCAGCCGCATGTCAATTTCAGCTCCATTATATCCTATGAGCCATTGAAGTCAATGGTGAAAACATAGGGTATATTCTGGGGGCTGGAGGGAGGGTTTGAGGAGAGGCTCCAAACTCACAGGGTAGCTGATGGAGCCTCTCTCCAAGATACCCACCAAGTTTCAAGAATATTGGACCAGGGGTCCAATTCTATGGGCACGCAAACAGGTTGCCCCCATTCCCTCCATTGTTCTCTAGTCTCTAGTCTCTAGTCTCTAGAGAACAATGGAGGGAATAGGGGCAACCTGTTTGGGGGCCCATAGAATTGGACCCCCTGGTCCAATGTTCTTGAAACTTGGTGGGTATCTTGGGGAGAGGCTCCATCAGCTACCCTGTGAGTTTGGAGCCTCTTCCTCAAACCCCTCCCCTCCAGCCCCCAGAATATACCCTACATTTTCACCATTGACTTCAATATCCCATAGGATATAATGGGGCCGAATTGCCGCAGAATTTCTTTCATTCCCTCCTTTCCTTCTCTCTTTTTCCTCTTTCCCTCCTTCTTCTCTTCTCTTTTTCCTTCTTTCCCTGTTTCCCTCCTTATTCCCTCTCTTTCTTTCCCTCCCCTTTCCTTCTCTTTCTTTCCCTCTTTCCTTCCCTCTTTCCTCCTTCTGTGGCCCAACTCTCAGGAGAAGGAGTTTAAACTTCGAACCCCTTCTCTCTTAGCTCCCCCACCCAGACCAGCTGGGGAAGGGAAGGGGAGGCTTTTGAAGATGCCTCCCCCTCTTTTGCTTCCCCTTCTGACATCACTTCCGGGGGCATGGCATATGCTAATAGCTTAATAGCTCATTAGCATATCATATGCTAATGAGCTCCTGCAGCTGTTTTTCTACAAAAAGACCCCTGGAGAAGATGATGGTGGAATGACAGTCTTCAAGCAATATCTTAAGTGTCTTTTTTGAGGCATTTTCTGTTCTGAAAGTTGATTGTTACCATAGAGGTTATTTGATTCTTTTATATTCTGTATAGGCCTAAATGGATAGGTACTTTAGAGAATGCCATTCATCAAGCCAGAATGTCTAATTTAAGGCAATATATGTAATGCTTATTGATTGTTTGCTAATATCATAGAGAGACTGACAAAGTTAAATATTTTTTGGAATACATATAGTCATAGCCTGTTAGAGTCATTAGTGGCTCCTGGCAGTCACTCAGATAAAAATGCCATTCTTTTATTTGTATTATTATAATTATTTTTTAAAAAAGGGAAAACAAATATGGCTTAGGATATACAATTAAAATTACAGAGATAGATTTACATCTTTAAATTTTTTAGCTCCATTTACAGATTAGTTTCTTCAATAATGTTAGAGCTGATATTTTGATAAAATTGTTTAATTCAGTCTTGTATTGTATATAAGGTAACTCAAAGTTTTCTATTATCTGGTGTTTTGAAAAATATATTTCCTTTAAGATGGTTATTTAATTCCCTTTTATAAGGGCAAGGGGTGAAAGGGTTTAAATTTGTTCTATATAAGACAGTTGATTTTGTTTTAGAATTAACAGGAGGGGGGGCACAAAGGGGTCTCCCTAGCCTGCTACTTTGCTAGCAGGATTGCTGATTCTTACCCTAAAGTTAGGGTGTTCTTTTGTTTTTTTTAACAAGTTTAAAAAACTGAGAGTTGCGACTCCAGTGATAGTTGTGTTAAGTTTGTATTTAAGGTTAATAAGTTTGAGCACATAAATCTAAAGAAAATGGATAAATATAAAATTTTGACATGGAATTGTAGCGGCTTGAATAATCCCCTAAAATTGAGAAGAATTTCGAATATGATAACAAAGGAAAGACCTAGTATAGTATGTTTGCAAGAGACCCATTACAAAATCAAAATGAACACTGTATTAAAATCCTCTTGGTTTAATCAATCTTTCCAATCTCCTGGCAGTTCAAAAGATCGAGGAGTGGCCATTTTAATTTTGAAAAATACTCCTTTTTGATGTGAAGGCTCTAAAAGCAATCCTAAGGGGTGTTTTCTCTTTCTAAAAGGAAAATTGGAGGGTGTCTGTGACAATTGTATCTCTATATGCACCAAATGCAAATCAAATTGACTTCCTTAGATCAACTTTAGAACAACTTAATACTTTTCAACAAGGGGATGTAATTATTGGGGGTGATTTTAACCTAATAATGGATGACACTCTGGATAGAACATTTAAGCAGCCCAAACTAAAAAAAAACAACAACGAGGCCATCAGTTTTAAAGGAATTATTAAATCATTTTAATCTTAGTGATGTTTGGAGATGTGTTAATCAAAATACAAAGGAATATACATATTACTCCACGGTACACGATATTTATACAAGAATAGATATGCTTTTAGTGTCAAAATCATTACTGAACAATATACAGACAGCAGAAATTGGCAACCACATTATGTCTGACCACTCCTGGGTATCCTGCATAATTTCCTTGGCTTCGCAGGAGGTGACAGGCTTCAACTGGATGTTGAATAAGGAATCCATCTCAAATGAGATAGCTAGATAGAGGAATACTTTAAATTTAATGCACAGGGAGAGGTATCTCAGGAGATAGTATGGGATGCATTTAAGTCAGTAATTAGGGGAAAATGTATGTCCTTAGCAGCAACCTATAAGAAAGAGAGAACCAAATTAGCATTGGCATTAAAAGATATCATTCCTAAAAAAAACATATGAAATTTGGGGGCAAGAAAACATTAAAGAAGTTAAATGAAGAATAGAAAAAACTAGATACTCTTGAGATATCTCAAGTACAGAAAAACCTTTTTGTTGTTGTTCAGTCGCACAGTCGAGTCCGACTCTTCGTGACCCCATGGACCAGATTACGCCAGGCCCTCCTATCTTCCACTGTCCGCTGAACAGAAAAACCTAATGTACTTAAAACAAAAGTCCGTTACTAAGTGCCCTAAATCCTTCAGACTGCTTAAACATAAAGTGCAGAAACAACATGCATCTTCATTAATACACTCTATTATGACAGATCAGGGGGAATTAGCCCATACTTCAAAAGAGATTGTTAATGTTTTTTATAAGTTTTATCAATCTCTGTATAGATCTGATCATCCTAGCCAAACTAACATTCAAGACTATCTTAACTCTATAAAATTTGATGTAAAACTATCAGAAGATCATGTGAATTGTTTAGATCAACCGGTCACCAAATTAGAAGGCTCTGAAGCAATACCTAGAATTAAGAACAACAAAGCTCCTGGTAGGGATGGTTTTCCTATAGAATTTTACAAATCTTTTAAGCCTTTGATAATCGATCAGTTGGTTCATACCTGTAATAATCTACTACTGTCAGGAAAATTACCTCCTACTTGGATGGAGGCTAGGATGATAGTCTTACCCAAAGAAGGGAAAGATTCAAAGCAACCAGGGTCTTACCGACCAATATCTATACTAAATCATGACTTCAAAATATTTTCATCAATATTAGCCTTTTGGCTGAATAGAGTTATGCCCCAATACATCCATAATGACAAAGCGGGTTTCATACCAGCTCGTTCTCTATTGGACAACATAAAGAGAACTCTGAATGTTATCCATTATTGTAAAACTAACAAATTGAACTCAGCACTTTTAGCATTAGATGCTGAAAAGGCATTTGACAAATTGGAAGTTAAATATCTCTTAAACGTTCTTAATTATATGGAATTTGGGCCAAATTTTTTATGTTCCATTACTTCTTTATATAAGTCGCCTGTAGCCCAAATTAGTATTAACGTTTGTAGATCAGAAGACTTGCATATAACCAGGGGAACGAGACATGGGTGCCCCCTTTCCCCTGTCCTCTTTGCCATCTCATTAGAGCCTTTGGCCCATGAAATAAGAAGTAACCATCTTATTCAGGGGATAAAAATAAATACAGAAACCCATAAGATTAGCTTATTTGCAGACGACACAGTGATATATTTTAGAAATCCAATTTATTCATTGGGCAAAATTACAGACATACTTACCCGTTTCAAAGAAATATCAGGTTTCACAATTAATTATACCAAAACTGAATTTTATCCTATTTTTTTATCGGAAAACAAAGCAAGAAATTTCGGCTCGTTTCCCCTTTAAGTGGGTTAATAAATAATGGAAACACCTGGGCATCCACATTCCTTTGAACTTAGACAACTTATTTGAGTATAATTATAAGCCAACAGTAACCTCTATAACTCACTCTTTAAATGCCTGGTCAAAACTAAACATCTCTTTTTGAAAAGATAGAACTAATAAAGACAGTAATCTTTCCAAAATTTCTTTTTTTATTTCAAACCCTTCCAATAAGTCTAAAAAAATCAACAATTCATGGCAATTACAATGGTCCAGTTTCCTATGGAATAAGAAAAAACCACTCATAAACTTCCTTTTACTAACTCAACCTTTGAAGGAAGGAGGTCAAGGACTGTCATATCTGCAGCATTATTATGAAGCATCACAAATCAAACAGGCAGTGATGTATACATCCCCAGAAAATTTAAAAGCTTGGATCAGAATTGAAAAGGAGTATGCTCTTCCCAAATTATTACATGAGGTGTTCTGGGAAAAACCTTGTAATAGGCCTAAATCAATGCTTGACTACCCTTTTTAAAAGAATACTATGGAAATACAGGATAGTAAAAGAAATGTTCTTGCTCCGGATCTATCTCCTATGACAGTGTTCCTGGGTCAATCCTGTTTTTTACCCAGTGAGAAAATAAATTCATATGAAAATTGGAGAAAAATTGGGAGGTTCAGAGTTAGAGACCTCTGTTACCAAGGTAAAAAATGGACTAAAGAACAACTGGAGCTGAAATTTAGATTTCAAGTTCCATGGTTTCAAGCCCAACAGATTCATCATATGATGAAAACCAATGATATGGTAACAGTTACAAATCGCCTGTTAACAGCTTTTGAGTCCTTGGTGGAGAAAGGTGGGCAGGATCAAAGAGGTACAATCTCAGAATTATATAAATCACTGGCCTATGGGCAGTGGTCCTCATTATCAACCCAAAGGAAAGCGTGGCATAAGGACTGTGGGAATTCATTAACCCCTGACCAATGGTCCAAAATATGGTCGTCTAATCTGTTTACTTCTAAATCTTTGAATATTATGTTACAAAACTACAAGCTATTAACTCGCTGGTACATTACACTTTTAAAATTATATCATTCAGGATCCATGAGAGACTCGAAGTGCTGGAAAGTCTGTGGCCAAACTGGTTCGTTTTTCCACTGTTGGTGGACATGTCCTAAAGTGCAAGGCTATTGGTACGCTATAATATCCAAAATTGAGGAAATATTGGAGGTAAGCCTTCCCAAAACACCGGAAGCTATACTATTAAACTTATGGGAAAATACTCATTTTACGCCAACTGTGAGAGAATTTATTTCTTTAATGCTGATTGCCGCTAAAACACTACTAGCAAAGCAGTGGAAGACAGATAAAGTTCCTACATCAGTAGTTTTTAAAATTGTGGGACATTGTGGCAATGTCGGAAAACACAAATAAGAAGGAATGCTTTGTGAAAAAATGGATTCAATTTTTTGATTACATTAATAATAAGAAAGATAAATACAGTGCCTTACCTGATAAGTATGTTGAATTTGTATTTTTTGACTGTTCTTGATAGTTGTTGTTAATAGGAGAGAACATTATTATATCCTCCAGAAATGTCCATATGGATTTGGATATGTTTTAATTGTAAAAGTTAAAAATAAAGTTATAAAAAAAAAATCAACAGATGTTGTAGGTAGCTGTGATGGTCCACATACAAAACCCAAACCAAAAGTTGAGCAATAGTTTTTAATACACCTGACCAAAATATTTCAAAATGGTATACAAACCAAATACTTCCTCACTATTTTGTCATATTTTGGTTAGTTTTATTGAAAGGCATTAAATTAGGAAAGACCAACATAGTCATGCATGACCTAAATGTAACCCCCCCCCTAAATAAATGAATAAATAAAATAAATACTCAGCAAGGTTGGGAATCCCTGAAGTAGGTCATGACAGTAACATCTAGAATACAGAGTATACTACCTCTGAACTTGGAGGTTCCATCAACATGGTTGATAAGAGGGTCTTTCACAGGAAGAGCTGGAGTTAAGGATCTACAGCTGAGTGGAGCAAGAGATGGGAACGACACTTTCCTTAAACCAAAGAAAAATATTTGAATTTCCCTAAAGTGGCAAGACAAAAACAGAAGATAATCTTTAAGATTCCTAAAACAAGGGTATCCCTGCCACACTGATATTCAGCATAGTTTGTCAATGTGCCTCAGTGCTGACATACACAAAAAAGCAAGCTGAGAAGGACGGGCCGTTTAACTTTGATTCCCCACTCACCTGCTGATGTGACCTTGGGTCAGTCACAAGCTCTGGCACAGCTGTTCCTGAAAGAGCAGGTTGTGCTAGAATTCTCTCAGCCCCACCTACCTCACAGGGTGTCTGTTGTGGGGAGGGGAAGGGAAAGGAGTTTGTAAGCTGCTCTGAGACTCCAAGTGAATTGCGGGGTATAAATCCAATCTCTTCTTCTTCTTACAGGGAAATTTCCTGGTGGGCCACTACTCTAGAGGGCCGCTGGTAGCCAGGAAGAATTAGAACCAAGGCCCATCAACTTTGCCAAAGCCTCAGGGCCCCTCTGGCTTTGACCCTTCATTAGCAATAAGAATTTGTTGTCTGTTTACCAATCGTGTCCTCCTGCACAGCTGCCAATGTAAGGGGAGAATGCAGTGGGTAAACATCTCAATGCATTGTCGGCCCTACTAAGCTGACTGGATCTGAAGCACTGGCTTGTCTACCACAGGGACTGTTCTACTTAGGCCCCGGTCACACAGAGCAGTTGCCTCGCCGAAGGTACGGTAGCCCTGCGGAGTTTCCGGGCATGATCACACTGGCACATCTGGGAGGTGTAGCACTCCCGTGGCCAACGCGCGGCTTCCTGCCGAAGATGTGGAGTAAAAAATTACCAAGGAAGGAGCACTAGTTTCTGGAAAACCTGGGGCAAAGGCGGGCGTCTGATCACGGGGGCGTCAGTATCCTGTGGCATCCAGCGCCCGCCCACATGCCGAAGCAAACCAGATGTTGTAAGTTTCCATAGGATTCGTACCAATGCCAAATGGCGCATGCTCACAAACAAGACATCAACAGCAGCCCGCCCCCCCTGAATGGCGCATGTACACATAAGAACAGCATGGCTTGTGTGATCGCGCTGCGCCACTTTTTTGCCACGCTTCAGCATCGCTGTGTGATCGGCGCTAACAGCCAGAGCATGGCAACTCGAGGGACCGTGTGATCGGACTACCACACTTTATTTTGCTCTGTAGTGAACAGCCACACCTCCCCCCCGCGTTTTCTGGCCCGTATGACTGGGGCCATCGTTTGCCTGGGGGCCATTTTTGCTTCTCTGTCAAATCCTGCAGCAAGCTGAGTTTGTGGTTCTCCCAAATTCTTCCTGTGCCTCTTACATGTGAGTTTCCTGAAACTGTATTCCACATCACTCAACACGACCTATCCATGGGAGTAGATTCTGGAACTGTTAAAATAAAATACATTTCACTGACTCTAATTTTCAGTTTTATTTTACATTCTATCTGATGCAACCAGTGGGAATTTTTCTTCTTTTACCACTGGAGGGAGCAAGAGTCAGAGAAATGAAATTTCCCATTATTTACATTGCATGTTTTCATATTTTGTTCCCACTTGTATCTGTTACTTCAGACCTGAACAGGATCACATGGTGGCCTCCGCAAAATGCCCTCCAGTGGTCTCTCCCAAGAAGTGAACTGTCATGCCTTATCCTCTTCTACTTCCTCTGCTCCTGTCATTTACTTCTATGTGCACACACACATCCTGGTTTACTCCTGAGTCTTTCTAACCACAAAATCTAACATTACCCTAAAGGATTCTGTGATGTTGTAGGGTCTCCAGGAAGCTCTCCCATTTCCTAGCTGGAGAGCTGCTGTGAGATGCAACAGAGTATAGCTTTCTTACTGCCTTTCTTTGTTATCCTTCCCATCAAGAAAAGGGAGATATCCTTTGGTATACCAATTTCCCATATGCTTGTAGGTAGTCAATGGGCTTAGAAGTGTGTAGCTCTGTTTAGGACTGCATTATTACATTCCTGCTCTTCTCCAATCGTGACAAGTATCCAGCCATATCTAACTTCCAGATCTCCCCAAGAGAACGCTTTAGAGACTCTCCGTGCAAAAGGAGAAAACTCCCCTCTATCGTATAGACAAAGGACTTCTTCTCAAACTGGCTCCTCTTTGAAAGATCACATTTTTAATATTCCCACATTCTGATGCTAACACCCTGTCCCCTTCAGTCTCATCAGAAGGGTATAAAGAGTTACCCCGCAGCCCCACTTTTTGTAGCTGGTTTGTTACCCCAGCCCCTCAATTGGCCTCTTGCTTCTTTGCTTCACAGACCTGTCTCCACATCTCCTTCCCCCGCCTAGTCAATTTCAGCTCCTGCCACCATTTCTTTGTCACCAAGGACAATCCACCCTTCTCTCCAAGATCAGGCTTGTGTCTCTCTTCTTCCCCCTCCCTTTTACTGTTATTCCCCAGTAGGCAGGCAGTTTTGCTAGAGAAAGGTTTTGTGTGGTATTTACTTGATGTTTTTCCTTTCTGTGAATCTTTTTTCCTCCACCATATTGCTTAGATGGATTTGTCTTTTAAATAAAACTCTCTTTTGTTTAAGGGTCTCCCCCCCATTTTCCTAAGTGTTGATCTATGTCTGTCCTGCAATGCCACTTCTGCTTATCCAGATGGAAGTGACGTTGCAGGTCATGGGATACTGGTTTGGTAAGGCTCTATTTCCCAGTCTGCCAGGGCATTGAAGTCAAGCCTCAAGGTGACCATAGCATGGATCCACATGGCCAAACCAGCTGAGTCAAAGGAAGAGCTACTTTGGGGCTAAAAGAAGTTGGAAGAATACCCCTTTTTTGCAGTTGTACTAACTCATTTCCTCAGTAATAATGCTGGATCCAGAATAACCTCTAGAGTCATAACTGAGTTGGCAAGTGTCAGATGGACCCCATCAAAAGTGGATAGCACAATGTCCTTCAAAACCTCAGTCCTTTGAAATAGAAATTTCCAAAGAATATTTCCTTAGAGCTCAGAGACTGTATTTTCACATTTAGATGTTTATCTTTGAATTTGTGCCTTTTTTTAAACTCAAATGTATTCAACTGCAGTTGTAGAATTTGAGAAAGTAGAAGTAGGATGGTGCCATGCATTAAAAATTGGGTATGTTTTAAATATATATTTGCACATATTCTCTGCCCCTCCTATTAAATACATTAGAAGTAGGAAGCCAGCCAGGGAGGCAGTGGGGCCCTTGGATGACCAAGGGGTAAAAGGAGTAGTGAAGGATGATAGGGAAATGGCTGAGAAGCTGAATGCATTTTTTGCCTCTGTCTTCACTGTGGAAGAGGAGAAGTGTTTGCCCACTCCAGAAGCACCAATTTCGGGAGGGGGTTTGAAAGACCTGAATCAGATTGCGGTAACAAGAGAGGAAGTCCTCCGACTGATGGACAATTTAAAAACTAATAAATCACCAGGCCCAGATGGCATTCATCCGAGAGTTCTGAAAGAACTCAAATGTGAACTTATGGATCTCCTGACAAAAATATGTAATCTTTCTTTAAAATCTGCCTCCATTCCTGAGGACTGGAAGGTAGCTAATGTCACTCCCATCTTTAAAAAGGGCTCCAGGGGAGATCCGGGAAATTACAGGCCAGTCAGTCTGACATCGATACCGGGTAAGTTGGTGGAAACTGTTATTAAGGAAAGAATTAGTAGGCACATTGATGAACAAAAACTATTGAGGCAGACTCAGCATGGGTTCTGTAAGGGAAGATTTTGTCTCACTAACCTGTTAGTGTTTTTTGAGGGAGTGAACAAACATGTGGACAAGGGGGACCCAATAGATATTATTTACCTTGACTTCCGGAAAGCTTTTGATACAGTTCCTCATCAAAGGCTCCTAAGTAAGCTCAATAGTCATGGGATAAAAGGACAAGTCCTCTTGTGGATCAAAAACTGGCTTATAAATAGGAAACAGAGAGTGAGTATAAATGGGAAACTTTCTCAGTGGAGGGTGGTAAGCAGTGGGGTACCACAGGGATCAGTACTCGGTCCGATGCTTTTTAACTTGTTTATTAACGATTTGGAATTGGGAGTAAGCAGTGAAGTGGCTAAATTTGCAGATGACACGAAGTTGTTCAGGGTGGTGAAAACCAGGGAGGAGTGTGAGGCACTCCAAAGGGATCTGTTGAGGATGGGTGAGTGGGCGTCAACGTGGCAAATGGGGTTCAAAGTGGCCAAGTGCAAAGTGATGCACATTGGAGCCAAAAATCCTAAATATAAATACACGTTGATGGGGTCTGAACTGGCAGAGACGGACCAAGAGAGAGATCTTGGAGTTGTAGTGGATAACTCGATGAAAATGTCTAGACAATGTGTAGCTGCAATAAAGAAGGCCAACACTATGCTGGGGATTATTAGGAAGGGAACTGATAACAAATCAGCCAGTATCATCATGCCCCTGTATAAATCATTGGTGCGACCTCATTTGGAATACTGTGTACAGTTCTGGTCACCACATCTCAAAAAGGATATTATAGCATTGGAAAAAGTGCAGAGAAGGGCAACTAGAATGATAAAAGGGTTGGAACACCTTCCCTATGAAGAAAGGTTAAAATGCTTGGGGCTCTTTAGCTTGGAGAAACGACGGCTGAGAGGTGACGTGATCGAGGTTTATAAGATTATGAATGGGATTGAGCAGGTTGAGAAAGAAGTACTTTTCTCCCTTTCTCACAATACAAGAACTCGTGGGCACTCCATGAAATTTCTGAGCAGTCGGGTTAGAACAGATAAAAGGAAATACTTCTTCACCCAAAGAGTGATTAACGTATGGAATTCACTGCCACAGGAGGTCATGGCAGCTGCAAGCATGGACAGTTTCAAGAGGAAATTAGATAAACATATGGAGCAGAAGTCCACCAGTGGCTATTAGCCACAGGGTATAGATGGGAACTCTCAGTCTGGGGCAGGTGATGCACTCTGTTCTTGGTGCTGGAGGGGGCAGCAGTGGGAGTGCTTCTGGTGCCCTGGCCCCACTGCTGGACCTCCTGATGGCACCTGGTATATTTTGGCCGCCGTGTGACAGAGTGTTGGACTAGATGGGCCATTGGCCTGATTCAACATTGGCTTCTCTTATGTTCTTATGTTCTTATGTTCTCTTATGTTCTTAACCTTAATTTTCAAATAAGCTGATATTTTCAGCAGGACAGGGAGGGTAACTGCCAGCTTGAAACAACTGGGCTGGTTATTTTTTCTTTCTCCTACTATAGTTTGTGCCCTAGGTGTAGCTGGGAGCATGAGCCAAAGGAGTCTCTGCCCTTGACCCTTACCTGTGGCCTTGGCCAGTCAGACTGACCTGGAGGACATCAGCCCAGGATATACTGTGTATTATTTTTCACTTGTTTTTTATATTGTGTTTGTAAAAAAATTAATGCGTATCTCTGTAAGCTGTTTAGGTCCTCATCAGGTAGAAAAGTAGGATAAAATATGTTACATAAATAAATTTATGACTATATTACATAAATAAATTAATAGGGATGGGCACAAACTGGTTGACAAACTAAAGTTCATCACAAATTTTGCATTGCTTGGTGTTCACGAACTTTGTGAACTAAACAACCACAACAAACTACCACAAATTTTGGCACAATTTCTGGTGGCTCATGATGGTTCACGAAGAGCAGAAAGCTGGGGTTTTGCTCCCCCTGCCCCATTTCAAAGCAGCCAGCAGCAAAAGCAGACGGTTAAATGGCTCCCAGCCATTTAAACCCTTCCAATCTGCTCCCCTTGGCTTCGAGTGGGGGAGCAGAACTATTTAAAACCCTGCTTTCAGCCACTTTTATGAGGAGCAGAAAGCAGGGGGTTAAACTTTAAGTGGCTCACAAACCTATAAAAATGGTTTGGTTCGTGAATTGGCATATCTGTTCAGTTCAATTTGTGGTTCAATGCATGGTGATGGCACCTGGTATTTTTGGCCACTGTGTGACAGAGTGTTGGACTGGATGGGCCATTGGCCTGATACAACATTGGCTTCTCTTACGTTCTTATGTTCAGCCACAAACCATGAACTGAATTGCAAAAATGTGGTTCATGCCTATCCCTATAAATTAATCAACATATAAAATACAATCAAAAGTTCAAGTTACATCTAGCATTATCTAGCAGTTACTCTGAGAACTGGTATGTTGTGAATAGGACTGTCAACCTCCACTTTTCTTAACATTGAGTGTGAGCAGTCCTCGTCATCATCCATTTTGTTGACAAACCATCAAATCTGGCTATATAGAGTGCATCCCAGGAGAATCGTTAACTAACCTATACACAATTTTCAGAGAATAGTGGCATCTCATTTTACAATTATTTTTCCCTCCTTCATTTAAAGCAAATTAATCTTTAAGTTTCCCTCAGTAAGTATAACACAGTCAATTTCTCTTCCCACATTGTAATCTTCTTTCTTCTTAGACACCCCTGTGGGATTCTTGCTGAAACTGGAACTGAACATCTTAAGACAAAGTCCCTTTTTCTCTTTCAAGAACTGTTATCCACTTGAATTCTGCCTTCACACTTAGAGATCCTTCCATTTATTGCTTATAAAAGCCAAACTTACAGAGGGTCTATCCACCCTTTTGCCCGTCAGACTTATTTCGGATATGTCCATGGCATACCCCTTCGCTTGCTTCGTTTAAACATCTGCATGCAGGCCCCACCACTTAAGCCTTGTAATTAGGCTCTCCCCAAAAGTATTGAAAGTCCCTGTGATCAGAAGGAAGACGCTTCTCCGATGTTAACACAGTCCCTTGAAAATAACAGCCAGAGTAAATCACAGTTCATGTGGAATACCTCATTTTCACCAGCAGGGGACAAACACTTAACATCCAGCCTAGAAGAGTCTATGATTACTTCTGGTCACATGTGCCAGTTGCTCTTCAACTTCCTGAAGAAAGCTTGTGACTCGCTTGTTGCTTCTGTTACATCGCTGATCGCCATTTTTAAACATGTTTACTTTTTATAAAATTTGCTGAAGTCCCAAAAATCTGCCCAGCTGCTTGTTTAACTCCTGGAGTTAATACAGTCTATTGCTGCATGGAACGCCATCCCCACTACAAAAGCCTTTCTTTACTCGCTTATTTGTTCTTCCTGGGGGTCCCCTCCCCCCCTCGCTTGTAGCAAAAGAGGACTTGCTCATTCTCTAGTGTACTCGCTTAAACAGACTCACTCTTCAACATCAGATCTCGCCAGGTAAGGATGTAAATGCTGTTCCTCCAGACGCTTGTTCCAATGTGCGTAGTTTAGCCCCATTTGGGAACACAACGCAGAGATCTTCAGGGCAAAGGGAAACCCAAATCTGCCAGCAGCGTGCCAGCAGAGTGGCGACCCTCAGTGCCCCATGGGGAGGGATCCATCACACGGACCCCAGGGGGCGCAGACATTCACATCCCCTCTCATTGCGCTGGTCTGCGGATCACCCCCCAAGGAGCCACTGTGCCAGAACAATAGAAAATATTACACCAATTTTGAGAAAGGGGTCCAGAGGGAAATCAGGAAATTACAGGCCAGGTAGCCTAAAGACATAAGAGAAGCCAATGTTGGTGTAATACAGAACATAAGAGAGGCCAACAGCCCATCCAGTCCTATACTCTGTCACACAGTGGCCAAAAATACCAGGTGCCATCAGAAGGTCCACTAGTGGGGCAAGGACACTAGAAGCTCTCCCACCGTTGCCCCCTCAAGCACCAAGATTATAGTGCATCACTTGTCCCAGACTGAGAGTTTCTATCTATACCTTGTGGCTAATAGCCACTGATGGACCTCTGCTCCATATGTTTATCTAATTCCGTCTTGAAGCCGTCCATGCTTGTAGCCACCACCACCTCCTGTGGCAGTGAATTCCATGTGTTAATCACTCTTTGGATGAAAAAGTACTATCTGTTCTAACCCGACTGCTCAGCTATCTCATTGAGTGCCCATGAGTTCTTGTATTGTCTACTTGCTCTATCCCATGCATAATCTTATAAACCTCTACCATGTCGCCTCTCGGCCATCGTTTCTCCAAGCTAAAGAGCCCCAAGTGCTTTAACCTTCCTTCATAGGGAAAGTGTTCCAACATTTTGATCGTTCCAGTTGCCCTTTTCTGCATTTTGTCCAATGTTATAATATCCTTTTTGAGGTGTGGTGACCAGAACTGTACACAGTATTCCAAATGAGGCTGCACCATTGATTTATACAGGGGCATTATGATACTGGGTGATTTGTTTTCAGTTCCTTTCCTAATAATGCTCAGCATAGCGTTGACCTTTTTTATTGCAGTCACACACCGTCTCAGTGAGTGAGTTATCTACTGCAACTTCAGTGAGTTATCTACTACAACTTCAAGATCTCTCTCTTGGTCAGTCTCTGCCAGTTTGGACCCCATCAACATGTATTTATAGTTAGGATTTTTGGCTTCAATATGCATCACTTTGCACTTGGCCACAATGAACCCCATTAGCCATGTTGATGCCCATTCACCCATCCTCGACAGATCCTTTTGGAGTGCCTCACAATCCTCCCTGGTTCTCACCACCCTGAACAACTTGGTGTCATCCGCAAATTTAGCCACTTCACTGCTTACTCCCAACTCCAAATCATTAATGAACAAGTTAAAAAGCATTGGACCCAGTACTGAGCCCTGTGGTACCCCACTGCTTACCACCTTCCACTGAGAAAATTGCCCATTTATACTCACACTCTGTTTCCTATTAATTAGCCAGTTCTTGATCCACGGAAGAACTTGACCTTGTATCCCGTGACTATTGAGCTTACTTAGGAGCCTTTGATGAGGAACTTTATCAAAAGTTTTCTGGAAGTCAAGGTAAACAACAACTATTGAGTCCCCTTGTCCACGTTTGTTCACCCCCTCAAAAAACACTAACAGGTTAGTGAGACAAGATCTTGCTTCCTGGCCAGGTTGCAGGAGACAAAGGGAAGACTTTCTTTCCTTCCACTGGCTGAGGCTTCACCCTGAAGACAGGGAGGGAACAAGGGAGAGTTTGCTTTGCTGGGCTGCCTCAATCCCATGGGAGAAATATCAAGCACCTTTAAGACCAACAAAGTTTTGTTCAAGGTATGAGCTTTTGTGTGCCTTGCTACAATGTGTGTGTGTGTTTTGTTGGGGTCTTTGTGGCAGGGCTCTCCTGGGTGCAACTGGGTTCCCTACCCCTTTTCACTGTATTCATGTAAGAAAGCAATGTGAACTATTTTAGAGGAGGAATAACAACAAGCCAGTGAGGTGGATTAGGCTGAGAGTGTGCGTCCAGACCAAGTTCACCCAGCACATTTCCTTTGTAGGAAGTTGTAGTTATTTCTTTGGGGAAGACTATAATCTTGTAGACAAACACACGACCCTCACTCTGTGTCTCGGTGCCTTCTCATGTTCTTGACCAGTGCATGAAGCAATTTATGTACAAAAGGCTACAATGTCCAGCCATTTCATGTTTTCCCCTGGGTCCTAAGCTCAGAACACTGAGCATGATATTTCTGTAATGAATATCAATAAATCAAAAGTAGGTTTGCAGCTTACAGATACCCAACTGAACAGCATACTCAAGATTGTTACAGCACAGACCTTTTGAGAGCAAGAGGTGTCAGTTATCAGAGACTGTTAAATAGACAAAATATTGCAAGAGTGCTAGTGTTTTAAGCATGTTTTATTTAAAGTTAAAAAAATCTTTAATTGTGTTTGTCTGTGTCCTTCATAAAGTTTATACCTCTGCCACCTGGCATTACATTTTATGACACACATGGCCCAGTCCAACAAGGTCTCATTTATGTCAGATCCAGCCCTCATAACAAATGAGTTTGACACCCCTGGTTTATGCATTACTTATCAACTCCTGAAAACAAATTCCCAATTTTTTTTCTAGCAGTCCACCCTCTCACCTATGGTTTGTATCTCAATGTTAGAGTTGTTTTCACCCTTAAATACTTTTGTCAAAATCTCAAAAATTAGCATATTAGTAAAAAAATTAGCAGGCCTTTGCTGGATAAGCAGGTGACAGCTGTAGCCAGGAGTGTGTTTTACCAGTTTTGACTGGTTAGCCAACTGAGACCTTTACTGGGCAGAAAAGATCTGGCTGCTGTGCTGCATGCCCTGGTTACATCTATTATAGATTACTGCAATGCACTCTCTGCAGGACTGCCCTTGATAAATGTTTGGAAACTTCAGTCAGTACAGAATGCTGCAGCCAGGATACTGACTGGAGTCGGTAGCTGAAACAGTATCACCCGTCTTGGCCCATCTACACTGGCTCCCAATTTGTTTCCACGCACAATGCAAGATACAGGTTTTTACCTTGAAAGCCTTATCTGGTTTGGGACAAACATACCCGAAAGGCTATGAACCTGAAAGGCCCTTATGAACGTGCCCAACCGCTAAATTCACAAGAAGCTGCCCAATACTGAATCAGACCATTTGTTCACTGAGGTAAGCATTGTCTATTCAGACTGGTAGCTGCTCTTCAGGGTCTCAGATAGAGGTCTTTCACATCACCTGCTTCCTATTCTTTTTACTGGAGAGGATTGGGATCGAATAAGGATAAACTGTTTGGATAAACTGGTTAAGTGTAGGCTGGATGGTGCTACCATTGGAAGGATTAATGGTTGGTTGAAAAATCATACCCAATGAGTGCTCGTAAATGGCTCTACATCTACATGGAGGGAAGTCTCGTGTGGAGTGCCACAGGGCTCAGTCCTGGGCCCAGTGTTGTTCAATGTTTTTATAACTGACCTGGAGGAAGACATAGAGGGATGCTTATCAAATTTGCAGATGACATGAAGCTGGCTGGGATTGCTAATTCTGAGGAAGACAGCTTCAGGATTCAAAATGATCTAGATAGGCTGGAACAGTGGGTTGAGACAAATAAAATAAATTTCAATAGAGGTAAGAGCCAGTTTGGTGTAGTGGTTAAGTGTGCGGACTCTAATCTGGGAGAACCGGGTTTGATTCCCCGCTCCTCCACTTGCACCTGCTGATGTGACCTTGGGCCAGTCACAAGCACTGGCACAGCTGTTCTTGAAAAAGAGCAGTTTGTGTTAGAGTTCTTTCAGCCCCACCTACCTCACAGGGTGTCTGTTGTGGGGAGGGGAAGGGAAAGGAGATTGTGAGCTGCTCTGAGACTCCTTCAGGTAGTGAAGAGCGGGGTATAAATCCAATCTCTTCTTCTAAGTCCTACACTTAGGTACAAAAAATCAAAGGCACAGATATAGAATGGGAGGGACTTGGCTTGACAGCAGCACATGTGAAAGTGATCTGGGTGTTCTGGTTGATCACAAGCTGAACACGAGCCTGCAGTGTGATGTGGCTGTGAAGAAAGCTAATGCAGTCTTCGGATGCATTAACAGAAGCAATGTGTCTAGATCACGGGAGGTGGTGGTTCTGCTCTATTCTGCTATGGTCAGGCCTCACCTGGAGTACTGTGTCCAGTTTTGGGCACCACATTTTAGAAGGATGCTGGCAAGCTTGAGCGTGTTCAGAAGAGGGCAACCAGGATGGTGAGAGGGTTGGAATCCAAGTCTTACAAGGAAAGTCTGAAAGACTTGGGTATGTTTAGCCTGGGAAAGAGAAGGCTTAGAGGGGACATGATTGCAGTCTTCAAATATTTGAAGGGCTGTCATGTAGCAGATGGAGTAGATCTATTCTCTCTTGCTCCGGATTGCAAGACTAGATCTAATGGGTGGAAATTACAAGGCAGTCATTACCGGCTAACTATCAGGAGAAACTTCCTAACTGTAAGAGTGGCTGAACAGTGGAACAGACTGCATTGGGAAGTGGTGGATACTCCTTCCCTGGACATTTTCAAGCGGAAGCTGGAAGACCATCTTTGTTGTAGGGCTATCTTTCGGCTATGCTCCTGCAGACTGCAGGAGGACTAGATGATGTGCAAGGTCCTTTCCAACTCTAACATTCTGTGATTCTATGAACTCCAGACCTTCTGCATGCAAAGTTTATTCCACTACAACCCCTCCCTGAACGTCTTCTTCAGAAGCCCTGATTTTTGTAAAATAATAAATACGTGGTAAGAAATTCCAGTTCTTGAGAAAAACATCCAATAATGTCTAATAAATTAGGTGATATATGAGATTCACTGTCTAGTTGATACAGTTTCAGTACAGGCCAGCAATTTGCAGGTTTTACTGTTAGGAAAACTCGGAATCGGACGTCACTAAGTTTACCTAGAATGATATGGCACACTCGCCAGATATACTTGATAAAAACTTGGGTACGATAATGCAGAATGTTGCACTTTCTCAACTTTAAAAATTATATATATATTATTTTACATACAAATGTATACTGCCGTTGCATGACTCGGAAGTATATTTCTTTTCAAAATAAAGACATCGAATACAATACCAGAGAAGGCTGACAGTGCGGGGAGAGGAAGGGGAATAAACTTTCTACTGTAAGGACAGAGGGCACATCCCCGGCATGGCGGACAACGTAAATCGAAGAAAACGAGAAGAAGCACACAAAATAATTGGCAGACAGCAGGTTTAGACGCATGCGCGGAACATCTCATAGCCCCACCTTTTGGCTGTGATTGGTCGCTGGAGTTCGATCGTTCTAGAGAGCGTGGGGTGGTGGACGTTTCCGGCGCAGCGCTTTGACGTATGCTCTGGGTGCCGAGGTGTCCGGCGGTCGGCCGGGTAAGGCAGATTGTGGGAGATGGCGGAGTATCTGGCCTCCATCTTCGGTACCGAGAAAGACAAGTGAGTGGCGGTGTCGTCGTCGTCGTCCCCCCCGTTTCCCGAGGGGCGATCTTTTTCCAGATAAGTTCTGGGGGGAGGCGGGGGAGGAGAGGATAGTGAGGCCTCCGACGGTATCGTGGTGAGGCCAGGCATAACAATAGTTGCCCACGAGGAGCCTTTTCGCTCTTGCAGAAACACACGATCGCGCGCGCACGGATAAGTGGGCGGGGAGGGGCGAGTTTGCTTCCGTCCTGCCCGTAAAATCCTCAAGCGCGCGCTCGAGCCTTTCGGCCCTTGTTTGCGTTGGTGCTCCCGGTGGCTCCCTCGTGCGAACTTCAGCGGCGCTCCCGAGAAGAACTTGCTGGCGCACGCGCCTACACCCTCCCCCACCCCTCGAATCTGGAAAAAAAAATCGCGCGGTGGGCAGCAGTCACAACGGGCGCGCGCGCTCCCTTCTGGAGGAAAAAAAAAGGCACCAATGGCGGGCTGCCGGCAGCGACGAGTTCCGCTTCTCCCCCCACCATCTGCTCGGTTGCGGCGGGAAAGAATGCTTGCCCAGCAGGCGAATCGCTGCTTTCTCGTTGCCTCTTATCTAATCTCTTGCCCACTCCTGCAAAAAAAAGTTGGGTTTTCTCTCTCCTTTCTCTACACGTTTCATTAAATACATTTTTTGGCCATCAAGTCGCAGCTGACTTACGGCAACCACATGGGGTTTTCAAGGCAAGAGTCATTGAGAGGTAGTTGCCATTGCCTCCTAGACTTCAAGCAATAACTACGGCTGACCTTGTTTAGCTTCCAGAATCTGCTGAGATTGGACTAGCATGGACTGTCCAGATCAGAGCTCATTGGAGATTACTCTCAGGAAAATAATCGTACGATTTCACTGCTAGTCTTAGTGTAATTGAGACTTGTTGATCACACTAAAAGCTGGTAATGTGCAGCTCATGATGTTGTTGTGTCGAGCAAGTCTAAATGTGCATTTATATATAAGAATGCAGATGGCATCCTATACAAGCATTGTGTTAATGTTCTTATATTGATAATTTATTATTTGATTTGTAAGCTGCCATGAGTAGGTCTGTAAAGAGGTTGCATAGAAATTTCCTAAATAAATAAATAAAATTCTTATTCATGTCTGGCAATATGTGGATACATGTGTGTGCCCAGGCCCAAGTGGAAGAAGATGGAAAGAATGTCCTGCATATTGATAGGGTTGTCAGTCTCCAGGTGGGAGTGGGGATCCTGTGATTTCACGGGGTCCTGCCTGTCGCAGGCCAGTAGGGGGAAGCATCACCCCCAACAGCTATGACCCCCATGATGTCCCCGACATGATGACATCACATGGAAGTGACATCATCATCATGCCAGGGGCATTGCACAACAACTTTCTGGTTTGGGGGCAAAACTCTGGTTTGAGCCCAATTTTGCCATAGAGTTTGCCCAAAAACCAGAGCGTTGGCACATGATGTCATCACATTGGGGATGTTGTACGCTGCGATGCCATCCCTCCCTCCCACCAGCACAAGGTAAGGACCTGGCAACCCTGCATATTGACCACTGCAGACTTAGGCCAAGTGAATCTGAGTCCACTGCATTAGAATCACTCTAACTTTGTCTCTTCCATTTCTTTCTCAAAATATGAAAGTGGTAACATGTAGCTGTAAGGCAAAGCTATTTGTTGTAATAGTTTTAGGTAGATCAGTATGCTGTTGGGGGTGCAGTGCAGATTGCACGCAATATTAAATTGTATTTATGGATCAAAATTACTTCCTCAGAAAACATGTTTCTAAAGAACACTGTAAGCTTCTAATAGAAACAAGCCTTTTTGATTTGACTTTTTAAATTCTGAACTGTGTTATGTGTAAGCTGAACTGTAGGACCTAGCAAATGCTGGTTATCCCATATTTAAAACATGGGGGCATTTCTAGGCTTACAAGTAGGGTAGAAGTATGCTAAATGCCCCTTAAGCAGTTGCAGTTTAAAAGCTCTGTTTTGCATCCTCTGAGTCCTTTCAGCGGTTGCATCCTGGAGGAAGCTTTCCTCAGTCAGTTTCCACTAGAAGATGTCATTCACCCTTGAAAGAAGGCTTAGCCAAAGGGAGTAATAGGATCCAACCCCAAATCTTCTCATTGATCAGAGAAAAAAGTGCTGTATTCTCTTGTTAAATTTAACTCCATTTTAAATTGAAAGAATGTAGATGTTTTAGATTTGGGAGAAGGAAATTAACCCATTCAAATATTTATGTGGGCTTTAATTTACTATGCTTTGCAGTCTACACCATTCTGGATTCAGAGATGGTAATATGTTAAGAAAACTGATATACATTAAAATATTTGTTCTTGAAATAAATAATTTAGAACCATGACAGGTTGGTTTAATTGACCTCAGGTTCTTGTTGTCTGCTAAAATAGTCACATTTTGACAAGTCTCTGATGAACAGGTTTCCTATGAAGTTATATAAGCAGTACTAGTTTGTTAGGGGCCTTGGTTCAGTGGCAGAGTGTGAGCTTTGTATGCAGAAGGTGTCCAGTTCAATCCCTGGCAGCTCCAGTTAAAGGACTCCAGGTAGCAGGTGTTGGTAAAGATTTTTCTGTGCTAGAGACATTGGAGATCCATTGCTAGTCATCTGAGACAATATTGAGCTAGATGGTTCACTGTAAGATGGTTTTGTTTATTCTTATAACTCAACAGAAAGCTGCACTAATCAAGAACAATTACTGCGAGGCATAGAGGAAACTTTATTGAGTGTGTCAATTCTAAAATGCTTTAAGTTCATGCATCAAAATCAATACATCAATCACTTGTGCTTTATGTATCTGATAATTTAACCCTGCATATGAGAAAAGAATATAAGAAGACCCTGCTGGATCAGAGCAGTGGTCCATCTAGTCCAGGATACATTTCAGAAACAGCCAACTAGTTGTCTTGGAGGGTCAGCAAACAGGTCATAGTGGCAAAGACTTTCCCCTGATGCTGCCTTCCAGTACTGGTATTCAAAGGTTTGTTTCTGCTGTATGTGGAGGTTCCCTTTACTCACCATTGTTAGTTGCCATTAATAGACCTATCCTCCATGAATCTATGTAACTCTTTTAAAGTAATCTGTACTTGTGGACATTAGTACATCTGCTGGCAATTAATTCCTCTTGTCTCTTTTGAGCCTTTTGCACATCAGTTTCATAGGGTGTACCTGAGTGTTACTAGATGTGTCTTGTGTCCAAATTAAGGGGTTTCTAGTTTAAGGCCTAAATACAGATGCAGTTGGTATGGTTAACCATTGGTGCAGGTCTTTGCTATACTTCGTTCAGAACTGAGGAGGGAATTTGCAATAGTAGGAAGTTCTTCACCACTTTGAACACCACATTCTAAAACATGGTATCTCTAGTAATTATTTGGGACTTGGGACATAGGGCTGATTTAGTTGCAGCATTTCTGTTACACAGATAAACCTAAAAAATTCAGATTTAAATGTGATGTATTTTGTGATATAGACATGTAAATTTATACTTTAAAGCTTACTTAGATATTGTGCAAGAAAAAGGAGAAACGCTTCCATAAAGGAAAGGGGAGGGAGTGGGGAAGCAGAACTAGTACATGCCTCTTACAGACAGAGAGATCTGTGACATTGTTTGAATTCAGTCTTCATGACAGCTTCTAAAATGCAAATAAATTTTAATCCTGAAGGTATCTTTTTTGCCTTATTAAACTGTTATGATTTCCGCAGCTGGAAACCATCATTATCCGATATTGAGTTGTCTTACTTTTGGAATTAACAGAAGGGAAGTTTCTGGACTAGAAGGAGGAACCCACAGACTTAATGAATATTTGATGCAACACAATGCTCAGTATTAAATATATGTGTCTCACTTCCCACAAGTCATATGGATTTGCATAAAAGCAGCCTCATTGCTCAATGCATCGCCTAAAGAACTAATTTACTTTTATTTTTCCAGTTTGCATACTGGGATGAAGTGCACTTTTAAAAGCTTAGAAGTGTGTACAAACAGCTGAAGGACTGTGAAGGGTTAATTCCTCACAGAGCCAGAGAGCCTTGAGTGACAGGCTGCTCTAAGGAATCTGATTAGTTAGCATCAGTTGAGCAGAGAAAGAGTTCTGAACTGGACACTGAGGAGAGTTCATTTGGAATTCAGCCCTGACTGAGAGCAGTTTAACATACATAGAGAACTGGGGGAAAGTTGGCAAGGAAATCAAATCAAAAATCAAATCAATAAATAAGTGTGGGTAGTTAGGTGAAGACTCCCATTCAGGCCAAGAAAAGGGAATAGATCTTCTACTGAGAGAAAAAATTTCCCTACCCAGTTAAAACAGGGAAATAGCTCTGAAGAGTGGAGAGATCCCAGGTCTGGTGCGGTTAGAGACTGCCTTGTGAAATCTTAAGTCAAGTAAAACGCAAGATGAGTACTGGTGTGTTTAGAGAAAGGGTTTGGGTACTGGATAGAGTGTCCCAGCCTTCTGGAAACCTAAAGAGAAAGTGCATACTCAGAGAGAGTGTACTGGAGTGTTTGAGAAACACTGGAACAAAAGCCTCTCAAAGATCACTAGGAAAAACTTATTAAACTCACAGTAGCCCAAAACATATGAACTAAAGTCTGTTGCATATACTAATTTACTTCAGAGTGCTATATTGAGTTACCTCAGAAATTTTAACCTTGTTTTTGACTGATCTTTCCCCTCTAAGTTGAATAAAGCATTCTGTTAATTTGGAATTTCAAAATGCCTCAAGTGCCATTTAAGTGTAAGTTAAAGGGGGCTCTTGATCTTTCCTTCAGGTTCCTTAGCTGAGCCAACAGCCAAAAATATCATACTGTGACAGAGTGGACAGTCAGAGTTCTTCAGGAAAGAAAAAAACCGGATACATAGGGCAGCTCAGTCAGAAAGGGAAAGAAAAATGGAGGGAAAATCTTGTCTCTGAGGAAGGGAAGTGGATGGGGGCATCAGCCATACATACAAAAATCTTGTGATTTGTGCTTTCAGAGTCAACTGTTCTTTTTATTTCAAAATTGGAGCATGTCGTCATGGAGACCGGTGTTCTCGACTGCACAATAAACCAACATTTAGCCAGGTTTGTTTCATTTTTCTGTTTTTGTAATTGCCACACACAACTGTTAATGGAGGCATGACTTTCAGGGCTTCAGATCTGCTGATGTAAAATTTCTGAATCTCTAAAAGTTTTGTTTATAGATTTATCCTGGGGTTGTAATTTATTGTACCACCTGCCTTTTAAAATTCTTTTCACCTTTAAGAGTTGCAGGAAATGTTTCCCTAAGTTCACCAGTATTAGAGGTCAGCCAGTGATAACCTTTGGTGTCATATGCTGCTGTCGTGTTATATGGTATGGTAAATGCTTAATACTCTGTACTGCACCTAACTGTGTTGGTACAGATATATAGGATTATTTTTAACGTGGGATCAAAATCTTCAGTTTTTGCCTAATAAGTGAACTCTGTGAAATGAGAAAAACCCCAACATTTTCTTCCAATAACAAAATTTATTCAGAAAACTTAGATGTTGCCACCCCAGAAATTTACTCAGGGTGGCTCACAAAGTAGATGTAAAATGATAATCATAAAAACAACATAAGCATCATGAAAACAGCATTTAGTAGACTAAATGATATTTATAAAGCACTCTGCAGGCTAGAAGCATGTTGTAAAAACAGCTTTAAATGTTAAAAGGTTGGGTAAAAGTTTTTGCACCTAAAGGATTGTAAAGTAGGAGCTAGATGAGCCTAAAGGGAGAGGGCATTCCAAAGGCCAGGTGCCTCCACTGAAAAATACTGTTTCTAGAATTCTAAAATATAGTTTCTCAAAATGTACAGGGCAGTTATTAAAGTTAGATTTGTCTGGAGCTCCTGGTAGACCATTTTCAAGCAAGTGAAGGTTTCTAAATCAGTGCTTAGTGATTTTGCTTCCTTGCTGTTTAGAATGAATTCATGAGCATATAGCCAAGCATATTCACATTTAAACTGGTTGTGACAAAAGTTAAACGTTTAATGTTGCTCCCTGCTGTGTTTGTAAGGATACTAATACTGACTAGGGGATTTTATTCCCTCTGAATGTGGAATCACAGAATTTCTATAGCCTTTTTCTGGCATTTTAACGGTCTCTTAATGCACATGTCCCATTTATATATGTAGGTTGTGCTAGCCTTCAAACCAGATAACACAAAGCAGTTGAATTCAACATCATGGTGACCTATTTACTTAAATTGAGTAGTTGTGTTTATTGGGATGCTAAGACACTGGACAAACTATGGCTATAATTTGTGATTATAATATTTGAGGATTAGGAGATGACTATAGATTTTTGCTAGGTGGCATGAACATAGAATTTTGAGGGTTAAAGTCAGTGGGAGCTCTGCAAATCTGGGATAGTTTAGACTGCAGTCATCCACATATGTGTGGCCTCAGACTAGGCGTTAACACTGGCTGGTTTTGTAAAAAGAAATAAAGTCTGAAAATAGTGACTTCCTTTAATGAAACAGTACATTCAGTTTGAATGAAAGCTCATGCAAACTAACAGCATTTGAATAACTTTGAGCAGCTTACACTAATATGGACTTTAAAACTCTGAGATGTTAGATTACTAACTTAAACATGGTTTGTTTTTTCAGACTACTTGATATTAAGAAGAACGATACAAATGTAAGGTTTCAAGTCTGCCTGGGCAAATTCTTCAAGTAGAAAGCACAAAGACTGAAAGGATATTCTTTCTTTAAAGATCTACAAAAAGTGGACACTTAGAAACTCGTATTATTTAAACAGAAATTCCACCAAGAAAATTCCACTAAGAGAAAGTAGAGATGTATTACTTGGGCCCATGACCTTTTGATACAATGGCGCTGAACGCCGTGGGCTTTGTGGAGCACTTTTTGGAAACCTCTGTACTGAATGGGGTTAAAATTAGATTAAAATTAGAAATCTGCATTCAAAGTACATAGAGATTGTATGATGAATTCCTCTTTGGAGATCTAAACTAAGGATGCTTCCTTAGATAAACCAAATAGAGCGGCTTCTTGGTGAAATCAAGCACTGTTTTCATAATATGATTGTTTGATTGGTGTTTCAAGACACTGAGCAAATACTGGAGAGAAGAAAATAGCATACCACTTGAATAAAATGGAATATTAAGCTGTTCAGAAAAAGTTGTCTCTTTGCAATTGTCTTATTATATGCACAGCAGCCAGTAGAATTCCCCTTTTTATTTTTTTTTCCCCGCAGACCATCTTGATTCAAAACATCTATCGTAATCCCCAAAACAGTGCACAGACGGCTGACGGCTCACACTGTAAGTCCCACAGTTGGAGAAATTTTTTTTAAGAATGGTGTTAAAGAGCCCATTCCTAAATATGAGAAAATCATGTTGGCTTCTGAGCTGCTGACATAAAGCTGTTGCAAACAGGACAAGTGACGGAACTCTTACATACTGATCAAGAATTTGTTAAATGCCTTTGGCTGTGCAAAAAGAATGGTGATCAGTAAGGACAAACGTACTGTATGTCTTGGTTCAGAAACTTTTCTGTGAGGACACAAACACTAACATGTTCTCTTTTTTACCCTCAAAAAAGTAAGCACTGGGCATTTATCAAATGTCTTGATTTTTTTTTAAATCTGAAGGTATAGGCATTTTTGCCATATACGGTAAGTTATAATTTGGGTTTGTTTCATCTTAACATTCTTAGGGAATAGAGATTTCATGACAACATTATAATTGTGTTACAGCAGAGGCTAGTTCTTGACAATTCCATGTAATAGGGATATTCATAACTTAAAGTTCAAATACAGTTTTGTACTTGAGTACAAAAACGGTACTCAAGTGCTGTTTGCAGTTTAAATAAATGCAATAATAAGTGTTGTGAAATCTCTATTTTTTTAATGTTAGGGTGATTCAGAATGCTCACAAGTTGAGTGGCACATATTTCCCTTTTTGGGAGAAATAACATTCTCTCTTTCAGCACTGAGACTCAGCTAAAAGTCATCACCACAAGGAAACCAGTTTCTTGTTAAACTTATTTTCCATAATATAAAGTTGTTGCGTTTTGTATTTCAGACCATTGCCCTCTTGAACATTTACCGTAACCCTCAAAACTCTTCCCAGTCTGCTGACGGTTTGCGCTGTAAGTTCATACAAGTTCCTTCACTGGTTCCCTGGGCTTGATTGTCAGAGCTCAGTGTCAACTGAAGCTGGTCTACCATTTTTAGTTTAATGGAGCAAACTGACCACATTTAATTTAAATGCCTCAAGAACTTTTTGTCCTAATTCCCCTTACGCCAAGAAATTTTGTTTCTTCTGAAACTTGGCTACCTCCCATTTTATCTATATATAATGTTTTTTTAAAAATGAACACTTAAAAGTATCCTTAAGCCATTGCTGTCAATCCCATGCCTGCCACTGGTCCCCATCATTTCCGTGTTCTTGATATATATTTAATAATATACTATTATCTAAAACTAGGTCATCAGCATATTTAATCCAAGTATCTTTCCAGCTGTGTAGATGTTAAAATCATTTGAGATCTCTGCATAAGTATACTTAAAATTACCTCCTTTCTTTTAAAATCTGAAATTGTTAACTGGTGGTATTTTATCCAGTGTGGGGAGGGAGATGGGGAGTGTGGTGATTTGTCTCAGATTAATTATTAATGTTTGTACAGTTCTGAATTGCAAAAATCTACTTGTCTACTGTACACCAGTAGAAGTGAGTAAAAG
Source organism: Gekko gecko (assembly GCA_029375565.1). Lineage (NCBI taxonomy): Eukaryota > Metazoa > Chordata > Lepidosauria > Squamata > Gekkonidae > Gekko > Gekko gecko. The sequence goes on along the minus strand of JAPDNY010000004.1, from coordinate 107,103,860 downwards.
GTAAAGAACTGAGCTAGTCTGTAATTTGCTCTTGAAGCAGTTAAACAATGCAATGTTAGGGAATTTATAGTCATGCAAAATCTGTTGGCAGTGCTCTTTCTCCTTGCACCGCTAAACAATATGCATGTGTATGTACTTTGGGCATGGGCTAAAATTTCCACCAATCTGGTAACTATTGCATACTTGAGCTGCATGGTCTGCTGTGGACCTGTTTAATATTAATTTGCCAAGAGAATCACTGGCTAAAACAAATGTAGTTACAGCAGCAGATCATTTTTAAAGTCATTTTAACCCATTCAGAGATATAGTTTAAAACCTGATGTCAAGTGGTAATTATACTTAGTGAACCAACGGCTTTTGGGCTGTTTAAGCATTGCATGTTACAAATAATTTGGCTAGCAAATATTTACATTGTTTAACTATTCTGTTTCCCAAGGATATTCTACAGTAGCATCAGTTGTGTCTAGTAATAGTCTTCTGGTGGTGTATTCAGCCTAATACTGCACCATTGCTTAATTTGGTTTATTTAGTTTTTTTACAGGAGAATGGTTGTATTAAGGTTCAGTACACTCACATATGGCAACAATTGATTATTATCTCAGAAACAAAAAATTAAATATTCAAATACTGCCAGTGCAATTTTGCTGTTGGCACACATACGAGAAAGTGATTAACTATTAAACTCTCCGTAGCAGATTTGGGAAGTTCGGGATAATTAAAGATATTTTTAAAAGCTTATGATGGTGTTTAGAAGGTTTTAAGTACATTGTATATAAGGAGAACACAGTCTGTAAATATTTAGAATGTAATTTGATGTGTCCCATTTTAATTATAGTGTAGACATCAGAGTAGCCGTAGGGCAGTTGTAGCCATAGCTTCACATACATAGGCCCAATTGGCTGGTGTTCTTTTTCTTTGTTTTCATTGGATGGGTGGAAATTGATGCATAAGAAAATCCATTGAGTTCTCCCATTCTAGAATATTGCAGATTCCTTTTTGTAAAATATATTTGTGTGAAATGATGAAATGCTTTCCAAGGACTACAGGAGATGCTTTAAAGTTGTTCCATTTGATCAGGCCTTTTATCAGATGGCCACAAACAAAACTAGTTTTAAAATTGCATTAATGTGTTTCGAACTGCTGTAGAATGGTCAGTTTTTGCCATACATATTGCTTTGAAATGTATAAAGCCTTCACCTGCTTTCTTATGAAAAGGTGAACTAATTGTTGGCAAATAGCTAAGGGCAAGAAATAACATAGCATTAGTTGCTTTAACTGTTCCAGGGAATTGTGAAAAGCTAAATTGGTTGATGAGCAAACTAGGGGAAAAATCAGCAATCAGCACTTTGAGGAAATGAAAAAATGTTAGCATAAGAAATGTGTTCAGTAAGTTGTATCGATTGTGAGCAGTTTTAATTACACCAGTAAGCAAATTTTAGTATATTTGCTTTTAAGATTAATAATCTTGAACTTCAAATTCCCTTATAGAATGTCTTACTGGCTCCTTATTTGATTCCTGGTAATCCAGAGGTGGTTATGAAAACCTACTGCGTTAAAACTAAAACAGTTGTAGCTAATCATCAGATCAGTTTCTTTAGATTAAGCGAGTTTCTCCATAAATTTGTTCCTCCATTGGGATGTTATAAAACTTTTTAAAAATTGCTGTGATGTTCTTTCTTTAGAGACTTGCAGAATTTTTCATGGCTTATTCATAATGGTTAGCTGTGTATTACATATGTTTTACTCCAGTAGATGGCTTCTTCTGACATTTCTTTAAGAATGTTTTGTGATGTGCTCAAAGTCCTTTGTATAGTTAGAAGATAGATTCTAATTAATATGACTTGATATTTGCAGGTGCTGTGAGCGATGTTGAAATGCAGGAACATTATGATGAATTCTTCGAGGTACGTTAAACTGAAGGGTACATAGAAAAGCACTGTGTAAACATGAACACCAAGCAACATTCATTGTAACTGAAATTAAAAGTTCTGACATTTCTGTTGAAGACAAAGGAAAACCAGTCTAGGAGTGGTTTCAATCAGACCTCTTGTCAGTGTAAGGAACTGTACTATTTTTGACACTTGAATATGATGATCTGTTGTCACTATATGGTATATAGAAGTACCATAGCATTAGGTCTTAAAAACAGTTAAAGAGCTCAGTCACTGGTCGTATGTGTCTTCTGTATCCACCCACCCACCCACCCCCCGCCAAAAAAAAAAAGCTGTTTCTGAGAGCCAGGCAACAATTAGAACAGCATGAAATACACTGTGGGAGATGCTGCTTGAGGGAAGGGGGCAAGTGTAGAACAGCCTCCCCACCACCACAGGAGCAGAACTGCTGTCCATAGGCTAGTTTGGACCCAGATCATAGCCTCTTCCAGGAATACTTACAATTGGACAAGATAGGTGGAAGCAGGAAGTGTGGATTGACAAATGATAATAGATGTGCAGATGGTTTGAGACTGTGGGAGAACTTGGGCTCTTCATTTGGTGTGAATTCAAGGAAAGGCTTTAATTAAACACAAGAATTCTGAGCTGTAGCATCACCTAAAAATAGCTATTAATAGATTACAAAGAAGTTTTGTGTTTCAGATGTGAGGTAAAAGTTACCTCAGTATTTTATAAAGAAATTGAAGTGTAATTTCGTGTAGAATTCTCTTTTTGAAATTGCTTGTAGCTAAGAAAAGGACCAGAAGAGTGAGATTGAATGTTAAGTTTACAGCAAATAGCATCAACTTATAAGCATGGTAATGCCTATAAACTGCAGAAAGATCAACTTAATGTTGTTATTTGTGTGTGTTCTAAATTCAGGAGGTCTTTACAGAAATGGAAGAAAAATATGGTGAAGTAGAGGAGATGAATGTCTGTGATAATCTTGGTGATCATCTGGTTGGAAATGTATATGTCAAGGTATGATATAAAGACAAATCTAAATGTGTTGATCAGAATGAAAATGTTCTACATTGTGTATTTGAAAAAGTATGTGGGACTCTTGCAACTATGCTATTGCATAAAGATGTAAACATTTTTAATGGTGATCCAGTGAGCCCAACATGAAAAATAGAGAAAGGAAAGTTCTTTTTTATTATTTTAAACTTTTGCTTTATGAAAAGTAGACTTCTGTTTGTTCTTAGAGCATCTTTACCATGTTTTTGGAGAGTTAATCCTGAACTGTTGTCATAGTCCATCAAGGGAGAGGTGTGTGTTTGGATCTTCTAACTGGATTTTGTACATGTATTTCCAGACTTTAGGCTGGGAAATGTACAATCCCACTCTGTATCTCAAGCTACTGCATACTAGCCATGCATTACAGTTTATGCACAGAAGACTATCCTTAAGCTCTACAAACTAGTCAGAAGCATTTTATTATGAACATAAATTTTCAAAATTATATTTACATCTCAGTGTGACTCATAATTGGAGCTGCTTGGTAAATGCTATTAAATATGCCCTAGTTTTTCCTTGCAAATCGTTTTGTAAAGAGGATGTGTTTTATTAAAATTCTTTCCATAATAGAAAGAAAACTCTTAACAGAATTATGCTTTAATGAAATGAAAGAATTTAAAGCGCGATATAAAAGAAATTGTGTCCAGATCTATATTCTCACATCAGAAGCATTAAATATGATTATCTGTGGATTGATGCTATATCTAGGGATATTCTTGAGCTAAAATTAAACTCAAAATACCATGTTGTGTTTTGGCTTGGGGTATCTGAAGTGACTCAAAACACTCTTGAAATACTGAGGATAACACACGTTATCTCCTGGAATTTCAGAAGGGTTTCCGGTTCCAGGCTGGCACCAGAAGATACTGGGGGGAGGAGGGAGTGTGCCCCAGCTGGTCTGCATCTCATCAGCCCTTTTAAATCCCCTTTAAAGGTTTCAATAATTGCCCTTTAAAGTTTAAAGTGCACTTAAAGGGCCTGATGCATTGCAGATCAGCGGTCTCATGACAGGAGCAAGGAGGGAGGGGGATTGAGACACAGCATTTCCCAGCTGGACTGTGGGGTTGTCATGGCCCTTTAACGCCCCCCCCCCCCCAGCTTTAAAATCCACTGTGATAGTCTTGGCCTCTGGAGGTCAGCTCTGTGGCCTTCTGGACTCAATGGGCAATTGATCTGGCATCTGGGCTGAGAGGCCGGGTGTACACCCCACTGTGGAAGGCTAGCTATGGAGCTAATTTACTGGTCTTTTCTGCTCTTGTTTCTACTGGTATCAGATTTTAATACTTGCATTTGTTAGAGAGCCAGCATGGTGTAGTGGTTAAGAATAGTGGATGCTAATCTGGAGAACCAGGCTTGATTCCTCACTCTTCCACGAGAAGCCTGCTGAGTGACCTCAGGCTAGTCACGGTTTTCTCAGAACTCTCTCAGCCCCACCTGCCTGACAAGGTGTCTAGTGTGAGGAGAGGAAGGCAATTGTAAGCCACTTTGAGGTTCCTTAAAATTTAAGGTAGGGAAAAATGGGGTATAAATTTATTTATTTATTAAATTAGATTTACTAGGCCACCCTTCCCTAAAGTAGGGCTCAGGGCAGCTTGCAATAAGACGATACACAGTTCTAGTTTTCTTCTAATTGCTATGCACATTGGGTAAAATGTTATTTTTAGAAGATGGTTGAAGTGAAAATTGAATCTTTCTTTGTAGTCATCAGGCTTTTGAATTTCTTAAAACTACAAAATGAAGTTTTTGCATATTGTTTTGAATTCACTGTAGCACATCTGGATTATAAAAATTAGCATCCATTCTGAAATATCTTGCTGTCATATCTTGATCTTTCTGTTTATGGGAGAAATCACTGCACCTCCTGGCATTGCTGAGTCCCAGAAATCTTTTCCCAATAATTCTGTTGCCTGCTCTTGCCTACATGCATGTTACATTTACCTGTCTGTGTGACTTTGGGTGACAACATCATTTTTCCCTGCTGGAGTACAGCGTTTACCATCCTCCAAAGCTGAAGTTGGGTGGCTTCAGATGATCTTTTGACTTCTCTTGCAGCCATATGGGTAGAAGTAATAGTACTCATTTCATTCAGAATCTTGCTGAACTGAAAAGTGTACCTTATACACCTGTAATGAATTAATTCTCTTTGTAGAGACTGCATACTCTTCAACTCTGAACAGTCAGGCTACATATGATACAACCTGAAGTATTATCATAAAATTTCTTATCCTCTTGATGTAATACTTCCAAGCTAATTCTTAGATTTATTAAAGCTTTGATCCTAAATTTTGTCATTTTGGGAGAGTCCAAATTAGTGTTTCACGATTTCTGTAAGAAATGTTTAATTGACTACTTGTATAGTCATTGCCCTGTGAGTCATTCTGTGTAAATCAACCTGACTGGGCCAGTGAGGTAATTTTTTAGATTCACTGTTGGCCCTGGAACTAGGAAGCTGCTTCAAGAATTTACACTGAACATTGATTTAGTTTCTATTAATAGAGAGGCTTCATTTTTATAAACATACCTTTTCAGTTTCGACGTGAAGAAGATGCAGAAAAGGCTGTGATTGACCTGAACAACCGCTGGTTTAATGGACAGCCAATTCATGCTGAGCTCTCCCCTGTGACAGACTTCAGAGAAGCTTGCTGTCGCCAATATGAAATGGGGTAATTAAATAGTCTTCTATTGTGCTTTCTTTCAGATTGTTTGCTATGCTTTGGTAACATTTACAAAGTTACTCGAGAGAGCAGAAATACTATAACATTTCCTTCTTCAAAACCTGCCCAATTACCTTTTTTTCAGGGAGTGTACACGGGGAGGTTTCTGTAACTTTATGCATTTGAAACCCATTTCTCGAGAGCTGCGACGTGAGCTGTATGGCCGCCGCCGCAAGAAGTAAGTATCTATGTTTTGAAAGCTGCCAAGAGCATATTTAAAAACACATTAATTTTTTGTCAGCTTTGGTTCAAGTGGCAATATTGAAGTGATACTGAATATTACCACCTTCACTAATTTGTTTCTTGAAAATGCTGTAAACTGATGTAGAGTCATAAATTAAAGGCTTCTTGATCACTTTATCTCACATTTCAATTAATATTAATAGTGAATACAAATAATGTCTGCCTAAGGGTTAGCTGTCCAACATTTGAAAAGTTGCTGCCATATCATTTCTGATGGAAGTTGCAGCCTGATTTGTTTACTGCACAGGTGGTGGTACTGTAATTTTATGATTGAAGAGCATAATTGTTACCAGACAGCTAAGTAGAATTGACCTATTGGTCCAATAAGCTATTCAGTTGTGGTACAGCAAATTTGATATTTGCTAAAACTGTTGCTTACGGTGCCTTTTAAGATCTCAGAAATTAGTACTGATGGTGGTCCCTAAAACCAGGCCACATCCATGAAAATAACTTCAATATTGCTATTGGACAGAAATCACTAAATTATCAGCAGGCTGATATACTAAGAAACTGTACAAAACAAAACTAAGTAAGAAACTAAATTAGGGTGTTTTCATGTACTGGGTGAGTATGCAGATCAAAGGTAGCAGGGAACAGAATCAGGCATACTTATGTGATTAGTGTCACAATGTAGCTAATAGTAAAGCAGGTTTCCAAAGGATTGTCTCAATGTAAAGTTGAGATTGCTTGTAAAAGTATGCCAGGTTGTACATTCCTAGTAAGAATGTTGACTTCTTAAGGCATGAACAACTTTATGGATGGATTCCTGCTTAGAAATTTTGCAGGCATATGGAGTAGAAGTGCCAGTTTCCTCTGTGCTGCAAGAGCCCAAAGTGCTATTCCTGAGGAGTAATGGACTCTCTGGCAGTAGGTTTGGTGGGAATAACAAGTGTCCTAAAGCAAGGAGGATTATTAGGAAGGGAATTGAAAACAAATCAGCCAGTATCGTAATGCCACTGTATAAATCATTGGTGTGACCTCATTTGGAATACTGTGTACAGTTCTGGTCGCCACACCTCGAATAGGATATTATAGCATTGGAAAAATTGCAGAGAAGGGCAACTAGAATGATAAAAGGGTTGGAACACTTTCCCTATGAAGAAAGGTTAAAACTTTGGGGCTCTTTAGCTTGGAGAAACGATGGCTGAGCGGTGATATGATCGAGGTTTATAAGATTATGCATGGGATTGAGCAGGTTGAGAAAGAAGTACTTTTCTCCCTTTCTCACAATACAAGAACTCATGGGCACTCAATGAAATTGCTGAGCAGTCAGCTTAGAACAGATAAAAGGAAGTACTTCTTCACTCAAAGCGTAATTAACACATGGAATTCACTGCCACAGGAGGTGGTGGCAGCTACAAGCATGGACAGTTTCAAGAAGGAATTAGATAAACATATGGAGCAGAAGTCCATCAGTGGCTATTAGCCGCAAGGTATAGATAGGAACTCTCAGTCTGGGGCAGATGATGCACTCTATTCTTGGTGCGGGGGAGGGGCAGCAGTGGGAGGGCTTCTAGTGTCCTGGCCCCGCTGCTGGACCTCCTGATGGCACCTGGTATTTTTGGCCGCCGTGTGACAGAGTGTTTGACTGGATGGGCCATTGGCCTGATTCAACATTGGCTTCTCTTATGTTCTTAAGGAGGAATTGGTGAAAATTTCCATTCTCTGTGCACTCAAGGATATTTTAGGAGGGATCTAAGCTTGTACAATATTAGCTGCTGTTAATTTCTTTAAAACCTGTTACCATACTAAATCATTTTGGCAGTTGTCTGAAAGCAGTGCAGGGAAGAAATTGTAGTGGCTCTTACAATATACAGAAGAAGCAGTGCATGCTTCTTTAACCAGGTGAAGCAGTCTTCAGAGATGAGATTATTCTGTCATTTCAGCCAAGGGGGTACAATAATCATAAAGCTAAGGAACTATCTGAACATGGTCACAAAGTATGGCGCTAAAAATATGTAAAATGGGGGGTCCCTTCAAACCCTGGGAGAACCTTCAAATTTGCAGAAAAATTGAAACAATGAGACAATGGCGTCTTTTAAAAAAATGCCAAGCAAAATCTCAAGGCCAGCATTATGAGTTTGCCTAACAACCCCATACAACTTGGTACTCTAAAGTGGTGGGGGGGGGGTGACCAGCAGAGGAAGGGAAGAGAATTGTGGTGGTGGAGGAGAAGGGGCAACAGTCTTTTAACACTGTTTTAGTCTGGAAACTTCTCTTTTAAGCTGTCAGTGATCTGTATTTATGGTATATATTTTTATGCTGAGCTGGAGCTTTAATGCTAGCTTTTAATGTTTTGTTCCAATGGTTCCTGGAGACGTAGGATAAAAATGTTCTAAAATGGACAGCAAGAGGGAGAAGAAGGCCAAGAAGGGAGGAAGGAGAGAGAGGCAGTAGGAGGAAGCAAGGAGGAGACAGTGATCTGAGGGAGCAGCGGGGGCGGGGGGGGATGTGGTGTCTACATGTGGGGGCTGTGAGCAGATGGGATTTCACTTTCCCCACCAGGACTTCTAATATAGCAAATGTTTGTATAACATTTTCTACTCTAAAAGTTTTCTAAATGTTTCACTGTTGGGGATGTTCTCCCTATGTTAAAGCTACAGGGAGTTCTATGTAGTTGTAACATCCTTAAATTGTATACGGTTGTTGTTTTTTTAAAAAAATCAGTATTTGTGTTTCTGCCATCACTACGACTGTTCCCTCCAAGCTACAGAGACTTGTGAGCAAAAATTCTACTTTATGAGCAACTGGCACTAAAGTTGTGAGCAAGTGATTTGGCTACTGCATAGTGTGCTCTGGAGCCATCCTTCCTGAGCTGAGACAAAAATGTGTGAGCCAGAGGCTAAAAACTGTGAGCTAGCTCACACTAACTCAGCTTAGAGGGAACATAGATTCACTACCTAGCTATTCAAACATCTTGCTACATGCACAATCCGAAACCATTTCTCCTTGCATTCATTTTTTTTTTTCCTACCAGGCATAGATCCAGGTCAAGGTCCCGTGAGCGCCGCTCTAGATCCAGAGATCGTGGTCGTGGTGGAGGTGGTGGTGGAGGAGGCGGCCGAGAGCGTGATAGAAGGCGGTCAAGAGATCGTGAAAGATCGGGGCGATTCTGAGCCATGCCATTTCTACCTTGTCTGTTAGAAAGTGTTGTAGTTGATTGACCAAACAGTTCATAATGGAAATTTTTTTAAAAGATGGGCTTCTGAATAAAAATTTGTAGTGATACAGTTCCTTTTTTTTTTTTTGCATAACTGGTTTCTTATGGAATAATCTATCATTTCTCTGACAAATGACTGGGGTAATAATTGCAATGTACTGCAGATCAGCCAGTTTCTGCATTTGTAGAAGAGTGAAATTGTTTGTGTATATAATATAAAATATTATATATACTAACAATTTCATCCATATTCAACTATATTATATACATGAAAAATATACTTAAGTCATTTTAAGTTTCCTTCTTCTGTCTGCTTATTTAGGTTAGTTATAGGCACATCTAAAGAAAAGAACATTTCTTTAATCAGTCAGAATGCTTAGTTGCATTAAAATGTATGTTTCTTTCGTTAATAAGAAATTTGTGCTCTGTGAATGTGACATTTACAATAAATCCAATTTTTGACTTAAAGCCTATTCTGTAGGCCCTCCTGAGTAGTTTAGTTGCTACCATATCAAATTTTAGTTGTTCTTTTGTTTACATGCATAACCATTTTAGTTGTTTTTCAAAAGTGGCGTATGGACAAGGAGTCGTGAGGATCTTACTACAGCATCATTGTAAAATAAGACATCTTGAGATGAATTGGACTTAATGTGGATTCTTAGTCTAGTCTTTAAATTTACAGGGTGATTAGCTGACAACACATTTTCTTCAGTAATCTGTGGAACAGCAGAACGAGGCTGGAACTAGAAATTACAGCAGCGGCATGGCTGCCATCCAGACCAGTACCTCCACAATAGCTGTTTTTTTCCATGGTTATATCTAGTAATGCAAAACACATGACACGTCACCATGCTACATTTCCTACCCTGATGCATTTCATTGGCTATTGCTTGTGGAAAACTAGGATGTCAGGTAACACATTTTGTATCACTAGATGGTAGTGAGAATGAGGCAACGCAGGGCTACCATTTTCATCAGCAGCCATACATTCTCTGTGATTTATAGTGTCATACTTTTTGTGTACCACAAATCAAAATTTGTCCCTTAAAGGGAAAAAACCCTCCAATTTACAAAATTTTCCCTGATTGTTTACTGTGGGGAGAGGTTTCTTTACAAAAAGCATCATTCACCCAAAAAGCCTAGCAATGACAGTGGCTGAAAACTTTAAACCTAAGACTTTCATGTAGCCTAGAGCCACAGGTGCTATCAGTGCTGCTGCTTCTCAGTCATACTTGCTGATGCCTTGGATTCCTGAGACTCCTTATATCATGTAGTCTGCCCTTGTTTCTTTCTTCCTCAGTTCTAGTGGGTAACCTCAGGACTGGTGCATGTGAGGGCTTCACCATCCTTCTGACACCCTCCACCCCCAATATATAATTATGAAGATAAGATCTCTGGTCTGCATAGAATGCTGTTGCTAATTCAGTTCACTCAGAACTAGGTTCCATTTAGTTGGGACAGTTCTGCACAAGAGTATTCAGGGTGGCAGCCAATTTGTAACTGAATTCCTAATATAGCAATACTTGTATTTTCAAGTTAAAAGGCTTATTTTAAACAGTACATTTCAAATGCTTTGGACTTGAGCCTACAGTTAATTAATGGAAGTTATTGCTGTCTTATGCCATACTGATTTGGCTTTAGTGAGTTTATGGAGCATTAATTACATTCTTTAAAGGATGAATTTGGCTTGTACATTGACTAGATTACAGTTGAAACTCAAATTGGTTAAATAAAGCTGCTAGAAAATTAACCATTCCTGACTTCTCACCCTGTATGCAGATTAAATTGATTTTTAGTCTTAGCCTGCACATCTACCTAGAGACTATGAGAAAAGGCATCCTATAACTTAACAACTTTGGCCCAAGTATTTGGTTGGTTGGTAATCAGTCAGAGATCCAGAGTGGTGTAGTGGTTAAGAGTGGTGGCCTCTAATTTGGAGAACCAGGTTTGATTCCCCACTCCTCCACATGAAGCCTGCTGGGTGACCTTGGGCCAGTCACAGTTCTCTCAGAACTCTCTCAGCCCCACCTGCCTCACAAGGTGCCTGTTGTGGAGAGAGGAAAGGAAGGCAATTGGAAGCCACTTTGAGACACTCTTTAAGGTAATATAAAAGCCAACTCTTATTTTTCCTATAGTGGTATAGTAAAATACTCCCAAGTACAGCTCTGCCTTGAAAATGGGAGTAGGCCCCATAACTGCTTAGGTGACCAACAGTGCCATCCTAGATGGAAATTACACCAGTCTAAGTCCATTGACCTCCATGGGCTTAGAAGGGATACAAGTCTGCTTAAGATTGCACTGTGAGTTACCAAAACAAACTTCATTTAACAGGTACTTTAAAAGGAAAGGTCTGACTGTCTTTCACTTATTGTTTATGCTGAACTGAAGCTGGTATTTTTATAATCTAGAACTCTGGGTGACTCGGTTTCTCCTGGTTACGGCCCATGATGTACCAAATAGCTTTTATGATACCTCATTTATCAGAGGAAATCCTACTGATGAAGTGGTAACCAATACAGTTTTTCAACTTGAGTTGCTACTATGATTTAATTGAAGAAGTAAAATGAAACCATGGCTTTAAGAAAAGCAGCCATTCAAATGAGGCTTGAGAAAAGCAGTAGTGTTTAGAATCTAGTAGATTTTTGTTGAGACAAATGTTAGACAGTTATCTGCAAAGTGTGAACAAAATGCATATGCTCTGGGGAAATGGCAGTGAAAGCTGATGGGATCAGGTGTCCAGCGTTATGTATTGAACACTGAAGTTCTGAGGAGCATAGTTTGGGTTAGGGCCTTATAACTTTGTTACATGTCCCACCTTCTGTAGAACTCAAGATAGCATGCACAGGGTTCCCAAGAAGTTGGCCATTGAAGCAGTGATCAGACACCTGTTTTGCTTCACCAAGATTGCTGTATGATGTCACTTCCAGCCATGCTTTGGGACCTAGTGCAATCATGAGCAAATAATCAGGTTCAGTTTCACATTTGTGAAATGTGAATAGATCTCTAGAGTTGTCAGTGCAAAAGCCTTTTATAAATTTTAAAATGTCCACTACAAACAGTGGTATTAAAATATTTTTATGCATGACTGCTGGAGCTTGTTTTTTACATGTGTTAATACTGGGTGTGCTTAATATGCTGTGTGAATTGCCAGTTGTGTGCCCTGGCTGCAGCTTAATCTTTGAAAAGAGGTAAGTGGCATGACTGAAGAAAAATTCTGCTACTGGGGTTCCCAAACATCTTTTTCTCCCATTGCTTGGATGTATACATGCAAATGGGTTGCCTCAAGTACTAATTGCAGGCGTACACCTGATTTCTTTCATATACATTATTCTCACAACAGCCCTGTGAGGTAGTTTAGATCAAGAGAATGACTGGTCCATGGTCACCCCAGTATCAAGCTAAATTAGGATTTAGGATCTAGACCTAATCCAACGTGATACACTAGCTGTCATTCTGCACATGCTCTCTTCTGCCAAGTTTTCCATATGTCCATTCAGAATCACTCCCCATTAAATTCCTTCTTTAAAATCCTTCCATAATGGAATTAAAAGACTTGTATTTGAACAGTTCATGTGATAATCATAAGGCTTTCACTGTAACACAAGAGAGTCCTCAGGGGGGCTGAGAATTTTAATAAAAATACAGCACCCTAGCTAAACTATACTCTCCAAAGGATTACCTCTCCTGGCGAAAAGCCATGAGCCAGCTTAAAGGTAAAGGTTTCTCCTTGCTTGAAAACAAGTCAAATCTGACTCTAGGGGGTGGTGCTCATCTGTTTCCAAGCTAAAGAGCTGGCACTGTCCACAGGCTTCTCTGTGGTCATGTGGCCAGCATGACTAAATGCTGAGGCACACGGAACGCTGTTACCTTCCCACTGAAGCGGTACCTCTTTATCTATTTGCGATTTCTTGCTTTCAAACTGCTAAGTTGGGAAGTGCTTGTTTGCTGTTCCCCCTCATGATGGTAGGATGGTCTTCAGCCAAGGCTCAGCCCTTACCCTTGGGTTGGTGTACCAGAGGACTGTTTTGAAGAGCTTAGTTTCTTGTGCCAGTATGTTGGTTGAAGGTTGCTCTTTTGGGGTCTCTGCCATGTTAACATTTTGGTAATTGCATATTTGGTATGTTTATGTTTAAATTGCCTTGGCCCCTTTGGAGATGGAATTCCTGTGGGTTTCTCCTTGCTGCAAACATTCTGAAAATAAAGGGGAAGTAGTATTCACTAATCCCCAGAATGATGGTGGTGCAGTATGGAAAGATGGGCTGTTACTTGGCATAACTTAAGACTTGTCACCAAGGAGGCGATAACTCAGTTTCCTTCTCTCTCAAAGTGGCACACCCAAAGTGGCCACATATGTCTGGAAAGGTGCCAGAGTCACATACTGCTTGTTGGAAGAATTCAGCACAGCCTCCAAGTTCCTTCCATGCGTCACAGCTGGCTCTGATACATTTTTTTAAAAGGCGAGCAATAGATATCCCCTGATGTCTGGTCACTCCATTGATCTCTGAAAGATCAGCAGGCAATGTATGTGCACATAAGGGAAAGACAGGTAAGAAATATCTTCCTCTCCCCTGCAACTAGGTTTACCTTTGCCTTAGCCTCCTGTATGATCAGGCCCAATCCTAAACAAATAGTGGGGCGGTAACCAGTTATTTAGCAATCCAGTGTACAAAAGGGCAGTTAGTCAATCTAGATTGTTTTGTTTTGAATATTAACCTTTAAAAATTCTAATTTTTGTAGAGGTTTGCAAGAAATTTACTTCCCCCCGTATCCTCTCTATTTTCCACTGTTTCCTAAGCACAATATTGTTTAGGCAATTGTATTGGTACAACTGCATGATTGGTGTCTGCTAGAGAGTTGTGGTAGACTTGAGGAGACTTGAGGTTTCAGTCATGGCTTGCAGTTATATTTACTGGGTGACCGTGGATCAGTCCCCCTCAACCATACCTACCTCACAGGTAGTTGTGAGAAGGATGGGAGTCCCTGGGTTCCTTGGAGGAAGGGTCGGAGTAGTAAATAAACATAACTATGCTTTTCTTTTTGCCCTTTATGAGTCTTTACACATGGAATTCACTGCCACAGGAGTTGGTGGTGGTGGCTACAAGCATGGACAGCTTCAAGAGGGAATTAGATAAGCTTATGGAGCAGAGGTCCATCAGTGGCTATTAGCCACAAGGTATAGATAGGAGCTGCGGTGGCTCAAGTGGTTAAGACGCTGAACTGCAGGCTGTGGAAGGTCAGTAGTTCAGCAGTTCGAGACCCGGATGCCGCATGATGGGGTGAGCTCCTGTCTCTAGCTCCAGCTCCTGCCAACCTAGCAGTTCGAAAGCAAGAAATTGCAAGTAGATAAATAGGGACCACTTCGGTGGGAAGGTAACAGCGTTCCGTGCACCTTGGTGTTTAGTCATGCCGGCCACATGACCACGGAAATGTCTTCGGACAGCGCTGGCTCTTTGGCTTTGAAACGGAGATGAGCACCGCAACCCTAGAGTCGGATTCGACTGGCTTTCGAGCAAGGGAACCTTTACCTTTTATAGATAGGAACTCTCAGGCTGGGGCAAGGAGTGCTCTGTATTCTTGGTGCTGGGGGGGCGGAACAGTGGGAGGGCTTCCAATGTCCTGGCCCCACTGCTGGACCTCCTGATGGCACCTGGTATTTTTGGCCACTGTTTATTTATTTATTTAGATTTATATCCCGCCCTCCCAGCCAAGGCCGGCTCAGTGTGACAGAGTGTTGGACTAGATGGGCCTTTGGCCTGATCCAACATTGGCTTATGTTCTTATGCCTTATTTGGAGCATCTGTTACTTGTGCCCTTTTGCTGCCTGCTGTTTTCAAGTGATTTCGAACACACAGGAATTCCTGTGAAGCAGCTTTATATCCTGTTCACCTCTGCTCTACAGAGGTGCACCTGTATGACACTAAATAATCCATTTTCAATCCACTTTCAGTGCACTTTCCAACAGGATTTTACTGTGAACTGGCAAAATCCAGTTGGAAAGTGCTCTGAAAGTGGATTATTTAGTATGTGACCACAGCCGTAAAGTTGCACTGGACGTCTGTAAGGACACTGTCATATTTTACGAATAGAGACTGAATAGGAGACCATTGTGAAAGCCACTATCAACCTTATTCCCCTCTACACCCTCCCACCTGAAATCCAACCACCAACCTGCAAAACAAGGATATTAACAACACTGGACCACCCACAGGGTTGTCATAAAACCCTCTCTGCCTGAGTTTCCCTGGACAACCTGCAAGATAGGAATGGTAATACTGGCCTACGTTATGCAGTTACAGTTGGATATTCTCAGTTTCTGCTGAGAAACCACTCTCCAGTATGGGCATACTTTCACCTCTCACATGTCCACTCCCGTAAGAACTTAAGAGAAGCCAATGTTGGATCAGTCCAACACAGTCCCCCAAAATACCAGGTGCCATCAGGAGGTCCACCGGTGGGGCCAGGACACAAGAAGCCCTCCCACTGTTGCCCCCCAAGCACCAAGAATACAGAGCTTCACTTGCCCCAAACCAAGAGTTCCTATCTATACCCTGTGGCTAATAGCCACTGATGGACCTCTGCTCCATATGTTTACCCAATTCCCCCTTGAAGCCATCCATGCTTCTAGTTGCCACCAGCTCCTGTGGCAGTTAATTCCATGTATTAATCACTCTTTGGGTGAAGAAGTACTTCCTTTTATCTTTTCTAACCTGACTGCTCAGCAATTTCATGGAGTGCCCACGAGTTCTTGTAAGAAGGGGAGAAACGTACTCTCTCTACTTGCTCTATCCCATTCATAATCTTATAAACCTCTATCATGTCACCCTGCAGGTGTCATTTCTCCATGCTAAAAAGCCCCAAGTATTTTAACCTTTCTTCATAGGGAAAGTGTTCCAATACTTTGATCATTCTAGTTGCCCTTTTCTGCACTTTTTCCAATGCTATAATATCTTTTCTGAGTTGTAGTGACCAGAATTGCACACAGTACTCCAAATGAGGTTGCACCACCGATTTATACAGGGGCATTATGATACTGGTTGAATTGTTTTCAGTTCCGTTCTTAATAATCCCCAGCATAGCACTGGCCATTTTTTATTGCAGTCGCACACTGTTTTCACATTTTCAGTGAGTTATCTACTACAACTTCAAGATCTCTCTTGGTCAGTCTCTGCCAGTTCAGACCCCATCAACGTGTATTTATAGTTAGGATTTTTGCCCCAATGTGCATCACTTTGCACTTGGTCACATTGAATCCCATTTGCCATGTTGATGCCCACTCAGCCATCCTCGACAGATCCCTTTGGAATGTCTCACAATCCTCCCTGGTTTTCACCACCCTGAACAATTTTGTGTCATCCACAAATTTAGCCACTTCACTGCTTACTCCCAACTCCAAATCATTAATTAACAAGTTAAAAAACATCGGATCCAGTACTGAGTGCTGCAGTACCCCACTGCTTATCACCTTCCACTGAGAAAATGGCTGATTTATACTCACTCTCTGTTTCCTATTAATTAGCCAGTTTTTGATCCACAAGAGGACTTATCCTATCCCATGACTATTGAGCTTATTTAGGAGCCTTTGATGAGGAATTGTATCAAAAGCTTTCTGGAAGTCAAGGTAAACAACATCTATTGGGTCCCCCTTGTCCACATGTTTGTTCATCCCCTCAAAAAACACTAACAGGTTAGTGAGACAAGATCTTCCCTTACAGAACTCATGCTGAGTCAGCCTCAATAGTTTTTGTTCATTGACATGCCTACTAATTCTTTCCTTAATAACAGTTTCCACCAACTTACCTGGTATTGACGTCGGACTGACTGGCCTGTGATTTCCCGGATCTCTTCTGGAAACCTTTTTAAAGAGGGGGGTGACATTAGCTATGTTCTAGTCCTCAGGAATGGAGGCAGATTTTAATGAAAGATTACATATTTTTGTCAGGAGACCCACAAGGTCACATTTGAGTTTTTCGGAACTCTTGGATGTATGCCATCTGGGCCTGGTGATTTATCAGTTTTTAAGTTAAGCCTATCAGTCATAGGACTTCCTCTCTTGTCACCTCAGTCTGACGCAGGTCTTTCAACACCCTCCCGAAATCAGCAGTTCTGGAGTGGGCAAGCACTTCTCATCTTCCACAGTGAAGACAGAGGCAAACAATGCATTCAGCCTCTCAGCCATTTCCCTATCTTCTTTCAGTAATCTTTTTACCCCTTGGTCATCCAAGGGCCCCACTGCCTCCCTGGCTGGTTTTTTGCTTCTAAGGTATTTGAAGAAAGTTTTACTGTTGGTCTTTATGTTTTTTGCTATATGCTCCTTGTATTCCCTTTTTGCTTGCCTGATCACAGACTTGCATTTTATTTGCCACAGCCTGCGTTGCCTTTTATTAACCTCACTGAGACTAGTTTTCCACCGCTTAAAGGAATCCTCCTTACCTTTTACAGTTTCCATTACTTTGTTAACCATGCAGGCCTTTTTCTATATCTATTTGTACCTTTCCTAACCTGCGGTATATATTTTATTTGAGCTTCTAGGATTGTAGTTTTAAATAGTCTCCAAGCTTCCCCAATGGTTTTGACCCTTTTTACTTTTCCTTTTAGTTTCCTCTTCACATGTCCCCTCATTTCAGAGACGTTACCCCTTTTAAAGTTAAAAATGGTTGTGTTGCTCTTTTTGGGCGACTCCCTATTTATACAAATGTCGAATTCAATAACATTATGGTCACTGTTCCCAAGTGGTGCAATCAGTTTTACATCTCTCACCAGGTCTTGGGCGTTACTTAGGACCAAATCCAGGATCGCCTCTCCCCTGGTAGATTCTGTGAACATCTGCTCTATAGAACAGTCATTGAGAGTGTCTGGAAACTAGGCTTGCGAAGTCCCCCCGGGGGGTGGGTAAACCCCCACCCGAGAGGCCTGTTACCCGCCGCCAGAAAATCGGGCCCCGGGGGGACTCCACCCCCTTCCGGCAAACGTCCCCAGCGTGAGGATGTCACCTGGAGGTGACACCATCATGCTGGCCACGGGGGTGCGACGCTCTATGATTTGAGGGAAAATTCTATGGTTTTCCTTCGAATCCTAGTGGCCCCGCCACCAACATCCCGATGCGATTATGTCACTTCCGGGTGGTGTCATAGCAGTGGCACGCACGCTACGCGTGCACGCATGAGCTCCAGGGACAGTGCGGGACTCCCCCGCCATGAGTAAATTTTAACTTGGCAACCCTACTGGAAACTCAAATCTCTTTTTCCCAACTTGAACACATATTGACTCAATCAATGTGTGGGTAGTTCAGATCACCTATTACAACATAGTTATTTCATCTAGCCGCTATCTTTAATTCATTCATCATTTTATAAACCTCCTCTATCTGTTGGGGATAAACTCCCAGTGTTAAACTTCCTTTTGGGCCCACTATTTCGACTCATACCATTTCCAGGACTTAATCAAATTCTCTTATCTTCTCAGTCTTACTGAACTATATATCCTTTCTGACATAGAGCCACCCCACCTCCAAGCCTCCCCCCATCCTTCCCATATTATTTATAACCAGGAATCACCATATCCCACTGATTTTCCTCATCCCACCCAGTTTCTGAAATATCCACAATGTCTATGTTTCCCTGCAAGATAGGATTCACGTTTTGTTTATATAAGAAGACTTAGATTTCAATTTTTTTCCTAAAGGTGGGCAACATCTAAACCACTTCAACAAGAAAGTCTTTTAGGAGTGGCTACCACTCTAAACCAGAGGCAGCCAAAGTTGCAAATCCGGTCTGCAGGAAATCCGGTCTACCTCTCTCATGCTTGCTTATGTTCACCATGCAGGACGGGAAACAATTTGCGCAGGCTGCTGAACGGACACGGCGCCTTCCCATTGGAGGGGTGTGTCCCCCTACGCCCCCGCCCCAGCCAATCAGCGTCTGATTTCTTTCCAAAAGCCATGGTGGGCTGAGAAAGGCTATCACACAGGCTGAATACCTCCTAGGCAGCTACCGGCACGGTTGCTCTTGTTCGAAAGGGGCGTTTTCTACCCACGCATTCAGGCGGCTGTTTGTTCCCTTCCTTTCCAAGTAAGTAGCAGCACAAATATTAAAAACAAAGAAAGAACTCATGAAGGGGGAGCTTTTACCTGATGGGAAGAGAGGTAGGGAAGGATGGAGGGCTCCGCAAACTCCCACCGCGCGAATAAGTTAGGGTTTCCCTTTGTTAGGCATTTCTCCAAGAAGCGCGGCGTGGCTCTGTTCCTTCTCGTCCATCTCCGGATTGTGTCATAGGGCAGGTAAATGAGAGGCAAGATTTTGCGCAGCTTTGTGGAGTGATAAGTGATACATATGGAAATGTATTCCCTTTTGCTTTAGAGTTAAGAACGCCTCTGCGTGATGCTGGAAACACTTGTCTTTGCCTTCACTCTTGCTCGCTGCCTTGCCGTCCCCCCCTCCCCCTCCCCTCCCCCCGGTCAGGTGATGGAAGTCAAAAGGCTGCCGAAACAAACGCGCGATTTTACTGTTGTGAGATTCCTTTTAAAATAAAAAGCCAATCGCTCCTTCATCCAGAATTTAGAAGAAAAGATTTTCTCTCCCGACCAATTATGGCTGGGTGATGCGTTTACCGATTGCCAGGGCTATTCTGAGCTCTTGTTTCCAGGAATCCAGGCCACAGATTAACAACTTGCTTATAAATGATGCAATCCTATGTGCATTTATCCATAAGGAAGCTTCACTTTGTTCATGGTAGCTGACTTCTGTGTATGCAAAAGAATTGAGTCAATCGGGAAATTAGTAGGACTTCTGAATAGACCTCCACTGAATCAGCTTACAAGGGGTCTTTAATGCTGCATTCCTGCACAATTTTACCTGAGAGTCAGCCTTGCACAATAGGACCTACTTCTGAGTACAGTTGCATAGGACTTGACTGTCCTTGAGCCTCACAATAACTTTCATGTGATAAACAAATGTTTTAGATAGAAAGTGGAAGAGATCCATTTTCAAATCATATTCAGATCTTCACAGTGCAGGTTTTACACTCATGTAACAGACCAATTACTGTGCAAATGCCTTATCTTATGATGCATTGCTTAAATGTTACTAACACAAAGTGTGGTATTTTTTGGCCACTATGGTGTTTTTGTGTTTGTTTTTTGCATCCAAGGGACAAATATTCAACATGCAAAAAAAAAGAATGAGTTAAATATTACTTAATACATAGGACAGTTGTGTGAAAATAGTGTCATTTTAGTCCCTGTCTTGCTGAAACACTCCCAGTTGATGCATGGGCATTAGAAAGTGGATCTGGTTTGGGTATCTTGTGCAAACTCAGGTTACAAATAGCTTTTGCAGATAGGATGGTTGGATAGCTTTTTCAAATGGGTACAGATCAGAGGTCAAAAGGTGCTGGATACAGTTCCAGTCTGGCAAAATTCCAGAGATTCTTGTTGGTTCCTCTTTCTTAAAGTGATCTGTTCAGAATTTTTCCCCTATTATAACTGGAAGATAATGTTCTTAGGTGGTACAAACATGACCAATTGTTATTGCTGGTGAAGGAATGGTATTAACGATTTAATGTGCATTCCTCCTAATCAGATCACCATCCTTTGTGTTTCATATGTATTTTGTAAATGGGCAGGCATGCTTAGGAAGGAATAGAAAAGGAATGATCCTAGCAGCAAAGTACCCTGAGAATCACTTTTCAAACATGGTCAATCCCAATTTGATGCAGCTGATTAAATCATTAATTCAGCAACCCTGCTACAGTTTTATTATGTCTAATAGTAAGTTGTCCCCATCCCAACCAGTCATGAATGTAGCAAAATTCATCCACAGACAAGGTGGGAGTCTGCCTTCCTGGAAGATTCCCAGATATACAGAAGAAGAAACCATGACTTTGTAAATTAGTCAAAGGCAGGGAAGAGAGCAGGAAAGAGGGCCAAATGAGAATTGAGAGTTCCTGGAGCAAGGAATAGTAAAGGGGTGAGGGAGAGAGTAGCTTGCTCAGGCCCCTGAGAGTTTATAGAATCTTGCAAGGGACACAGTGGGGAGAATTTCCCAGATTTCCCCCCACACACACACCTATTAGACCCCAGCTTGGTTAGCCTTAGGCCAGCTGGTAAAATGCAAGACTACTTAGCAGGAAGGGGGTGACTTCTAGATACCCAGTACACAGCTCAGATATGCAAACATGAAATAGAATTTTGGCAGCATGAATATAGAGTGCTGTTAAGCAGAATGGAAGCAAGGATCCTCCAGTCCCAAGTCCTGACTCCAATTCTCCCAGGTGCCATTCACACATAGTGAATAGATGTACATCCTGCGTGTATGTGTGTGCAACTATTTGCAAGAAAGGGCCAGTGTGAGTTCACTTTACAAATGAAACTGGAGACTAGGGCCTGGATAAATATACAGTTTCAATTACATGTTCAACTGTACATGCATTCAGTGTAACATGAGAATTACTTGATGCACAGATGAAGAAAAAAATCAAGTGTATGCTGTACATGGATTGTCTGTGCATTCACTGTAATTTGTGAACAGGGCTACTTCCAGCATTGGAGTCAAGCGCCTCCCCCACATACTGTACCTGAAAATCCAGGAATGGCAGCCTGTGTCCATATCTTATCACTACAACAATATTGTTCTGGAAGGGGTTTCCCCATCAAACTCCTTCCCCCCATATCCTCAGTCTGAATTTTCAAATCACATAGGAACATCATCATCATCATCTCCCTTTATTATAAAAGCCGAATGGTGGTAGCATGTTGCTGAACATTCCACATGGCACCAAAATCAGTTGGCTGAATGATTTGTCTCTCAGAACGTGTCCCTAGCCACTGGCTGTATTGCCTGAGTCCTGCCTCCAACATTCTAAATAGTTTGCTGTTCCTCTCCCCCCCATAGCCAGTTAGAATGCAGAGGTCATTTGCATATGCGGCCTGACTGGCCTTTGCCTCTAACATTCTAAACAGTTTCCTGTTGCTGTTCTCAGGTAAAATGTGTTCTGAGGTAAAATACATTTCCCCTTTGTGTCTGAAACCATTGTTGCCAATATCCAGGTGAGGGCTGAAGATCACTCAGAATTACAACTGCTTTCCAGATGGCAGAGATCAGTTCCCCTGGACAAAACAGTGGACTCTGTGTCCTTATATCCTGCTGAGATGGCCTCTGTATGACAGCCAATGTGAAGTAGCAGTCAGGGCTTCAGAGCATAGCAGAGGCTGAAGGTGGGGGGGATGAAGAGAAAATAAAGGTAGATTGATGATTGGCTGAGAAGGAGATAGGGTTGCCAACTCCAGGTGGGAAATTCCTGGAGATTTGAGGGGTGGGATTTGAGGAGGGGTGGGACCTCAGACATTTACAATGCCATAGACTCCACCCTCCAAACCAGCCAGTTCCTCCTAGGGAACCATTGTTGCCAATCTCCAGGTGGGGGCTGGAGATCACTCAGAATTACAACTGCTCTCCAAGAGGAAGGTGGGAGGAGATGGAAAGCTGAAGTCAGAGGGGCAGATCAAGGTAGGTTGATGGTTGGCTGTGAAGGAGATAGGGTTGCCAACTCCAGGTTGGAAAATTCCTGGAGATTTGAGGGGTGGAGCCTGGAGAGGGTGGGGTCTGAGGAGGGGTGGGACTTCAGACAAGTACAATGCCCTTGACTCCACCCTCCAAACAAACCCTTTCTGCTTGGGGAACCATTGTTGCCAATCTCCAGGTGAGGGCTGGAGATCACTCAAAAGTACAACTATTCTTCGGGTAGCAGAGATCAGTTCCTCTGGAGAAAATGGTGGACTCTGTGTCATTATACCCTGCAGAGGTCACCACATCAAATTGACATTGAGTGCCCAGGACCGGGGCACCCGCCTGGAGCCACTTTCTAGAGCTCGTTGTATTTATTTCCACAACGGGCCTTATTCCTAGTTAATAATAATAATAATTGTCACAGTTGGATATTTGACTGGTAGATGCAGTTCTGCAATTCAAGATCTAGTCAAGTTCTTGGGAATTTCAGATGTATCTTTGCAGGATTCTTGCTGTTCCAAGCTACACTTTCTTCCGGAGCTGAGCTGGTGTTATTTGCTCTATGCCCAGAATGTCCAGGTGCTTCTTGTTGTCATGAATTTCTGGCTGATGGTAAGCCAAAGATTCCAGTGCAACATAACTGCACCTCAATTGTGATGTTCTTTTTAGTCAGTTTGAGCAATTTTACTGCAGGCACTGACCATGTGGTCAACTGTTTTCTCCTTTGTCTTGCAAAGTCAACATTTGCTGTCATCACCGGTCTTCTGAATCCTGGCTTTCATACTGTTCATTTTGAATGCCTGCTCTTGTGCAACTAGAATAAGTCTTTCCGTTTCTTTCCACAAGTGCCCATTTTAGAGCCACTTCTGTTTTCCTTATCAACTTTGTTCTCTGTATCTTTCAAATAATGCCCGTGCAAGTGTTGTTGTTTCCAGTTGTCAAAGTGAGTTTTGATTGCAGTTTTTTTTTGTAATCTTCTTTGGTTTCTGTAATCTTAAATAAGTCTGCCTTGTACATTTATTATTATTATTATTATTATTATTATTATTATTATTATTATTATTATTATTATTATTAGTTCTTCTTCTACCACCACTACTACAATGATATCCAACAAGTATAAAGTGAAATTTTCTCATAACCTTTGATTCCTGTATAACAAAAAGCAAATCCCAGCATGAATAGAACAAGTAATTGGGACTAAATGAAGTAATTGCAGAAGTTGCTGGAACATGTTTTATATTATTATTGTAGCTGCTAGGAAATTCTGTTTTGTGGATTCCAGCAGACTCTTTGGGTGTGTGGGTGTGTTTTTGTGTATGTGTGCCTACCAAGGGATGCAGGGTCTTAGGAAAAGGTTATTAATGTTAACAAAACTAGTAGTCATTGGTTCATATGTATAGGGTAGTAAAATCACAGCTTTTAAAGTCTTAAATGTAAGAAGGGCATAATTATTTCTTAAAGCTGTATTGCATAGTATTTTTTTCATTTTGATAACTGAAGTAATATGTGAAGTAATATGATTTACAGACCACTGAATGCATGTAGAAATAGGACAGCTGCCCTAGATCAGTTTCCTAAATGTCACAGTGTTGTGATGGATTAATTGCAGTTTAAGCTTTCACAAACCAGACCCACTTTTTCAGATGCCACAATATTTTTTTTTACTTTTGAAGAGCAACGCTTTGTTTATTTTGGCTACAACAGAACTATGTCGCTGCCTCTGCTTAAGCTTCCAACTTTGAGCAATTTATCAGTTTATTCAATCACTATTTGATGGCAAACCTGTTTAATTGGTATGCATGTTTTGGGAAGTATTTTTGGTCATTTTTATGCAGAACCCTTTTAACCGAGACTGGTTTGCATGTAATTCTGGTCTCTTTATTTAAGCACAAGTGTTGTTGTGCCAAGAGATCAGAGTTCTGTCTGTTTTTCCAGCTTCACACAGTACAGATCTTTCTGCTCAGCAACTGTTCCAAAGGAGACTATCGAATTATGGACTTCCTATCCACCCACAGCTATATCAAAAGTCTTGGTTGTGTGGCCTGCCTCATTCACTTCAGTGGAGGAGAAAGCTGTGCATAAGAATGTGTGTTCAGCTATTTCCACTGCTAACATATATTTGGGTATCTGGATTGGTATTCAGGATTCTCAGAATAGCAATATCTGGGTCCTGAATATTTTTGGAAATGTTCAGGAATAACTGGGGCTGGCATTTTAAGACTCCCAGGCCTTTGTATCTTCCATGTTATATGTTTCCCAGGCAACACGAGGGAGGTTGCTCTCCCAGGTAATGGGAGCAGATGTTAGAGAAAGCACTAGAACTAGTTAGAGGGAATGCTATACTACCGGCCATGGTATCCTACTGAACTGCCTCTCAGTGCTGGGACTAAGGGGAACCATGCTATGGTAGTTGGAATCCTACCTGAAGGGTTGATCTCAAAAGGTAGTGTTGGGGGATTTCTACTCTGTCCCATGGCCACTGACCTGTGAGGCTTCACAGGGTTCAATCTTAACCTGCCCCCGTGATTTAATACCTATACAAGGCTACTGGGAGGTTTGGGCTGTGATGTCATCAGTATGCAGATGATACTCAGATCTGTCTTTCTTTTTCACCTAATTCTGAGGAGGATGTTGCTGTTCTGAACTGGTGCTTGGAGTCAGTAATGGGCTGGATGAGGGTAAACAAGTTGAAAATTAATTCTGACAAGACAGAGGTTCTGTGGATTAGCAGAACAGCCGATGGATGACTTGAGATCTCTCCTGTCTTGGATGGGGTTGTGATTCCCAGGCAGCTGTGGCAATTTGGAGTGTTTTCATCTAGCTTTGGCTGGTGCATCAGTTGATTTTGTTTCTGGTTCAATCAGATTTAGCCACAGTGATCCATGCCTTAGTTACATCTAGACTGGACTATTGCAACTACTTGGGGCTACCTTTAGAGAGTATTTAGAAGTTGCAACTAGTGCAGAATGCTGTGCCTAGGGCCAATTATCAGAAGCATGTTACCCAAATACTATTGATTTATTGATTTGATTTGATTTTTATTCCCACAAGTGGTCTCAGGGTAGGTTACAAAATACAGTATACTAAACAAGAATAAAACAGTTTAAAAGCCCTAAAAACAACTACAGTGATTACAGCAGCTACCAGCAACGCTTATCTGCAACTGAGACTGATTAAAATTCCTTTAAAGACCTACATGACTTTATATGATATCTGAAAAATGGTCTTCTCCCATATGTTCCTGGCCCAGGAATTAAGATCACAGGGAGAGAGAGGCCCTCCTGACTGTCCCACCAATCAAAGAAGCTCATCTGGTGGGTACACAAGAGGGGGCCTTTTCAGTGGCAGCCCCACAATTATGGAATAACCTGACCCCACACACACACACACACACTTTCGACCTTCAGGAGGCAGCTGAAGACAGTTTTATTTAGGTCTGCTTTTGCCTAACTTAGTTTTTGAGATTTTAAACTATTGTCTTTTATGTGTTTTATAACTCTTGTTTTTTATATAGAAAGCTGCCATGAATGCCACAATACAGAAAGGCTAATAAATGTTGTAAATAACTAGAGCTGTCTGCCCAATCACAGCCACTCTTTCATAGCCTTTCATGGCTCTCTGAGCATGGATTAAAAAAAAAGGATGCACCTTTACTCCATTTCTGGATGAGATTTTTTTTTTTTTAGTAGTGTACCACTATCCTGACTGGAATGGTCCAGGCTAGTCTGATTTAATCAGATTTTAGAAGCTAAGCAGGGTTGAGAGACCACCAAGGAAGTCCAGGGTTGTAACCCAGAGGCAGGCAATGGCAAAGTCCCTCTTTAAGTCTCTCACCTTGAAAAGCCTACGGGGTTGCCATAAGTCAGCTGCAACTTGATGGCATTTTCCACCCCCAGTATACCGCTACTGCTCTCATCTGTCGACGCCTTGGATTGTCTTGGATTAATTTTGTGGCCTGCCTTTCAAGACCCTCTTCTCGTTCTGTGCTCAGACCGGTTAACCTTTTGTTTTAAAAATATTATTTCAGGTTTTTCTGTGTTTTTGTTTTTGTCGGGGGGATTGTAATGGGGAGATCTTTGTTTTCATTCTGGTTCTTTTAAAAAATAGTGGTTTGGTTTTGCATCGGTTTGAAAAGGGTTTTGAAAGTTTGGTGCTGTTGAGTTCTCTTCTTTTGTTTTATTTCTGGATTTTAACTGCTTTGTATTTTCTTTGTTTCCAAAAGTTTTTTAAAAACCTTTTTTGAAAGAGTTGTGCTGGGAAGATAGAGATGTTCCTAGTTGGATTCTCTGGTTTGACATTGGTTGTATAGGTCTTGTTGGTTCTGTTTGCATTTTGAGGCTTCTGGATGTTAGGCTATTGTTGTGTTTACCCTGGAGAAAGCATGGCAACATTTTCCCACATAGAAAACAATGGTGCGAAGTCAGATGGTAT
The DNA here is from genome assembly GCA_029375565.1 of Gekko gecko. NCBI lineage: Eukaryota > Metazoa > Chordata > Lepidosauria > Squamata > Gekkonidae > Gekko > Gekko gecko. The sequence continues at coordinate 107,076,859 of JAPDNY010000004.1, read as the reverse complement.
GGGGCAGCTTGTTCATGGGCCTGTAGAACTGGGCCTCTTGATTAGCTTGAAATGGGGTGGGGGGGAGATCTATAATACACAGGCAGGGCCAGGTTCCCTGCAATTTTAGTGTAATTTGCTTGAAGAATTGCCATTCTAGTGTCCCCCCACCTCCCAGAATCACATGCCTGAAAAAATTTAGAATTCTTGGGGGGAAAGACCAGAATCAATTCCAGAATTGGGGGGGGGAGATACTCCAAAATACTGGTATAAAACCCATTCCTGAAATCTGAATCTGAAAAATGATGTTTCCTGCCAGGTACACATCCTTAAGTGTGCATGAGTATTGCACAGAGCTGCTTTCTCCGCTGATGCATGTGGGCTAGGTCGTATGGGTGGGGTTGCTCCCTTTGTTTGTTGGATTTGTCCAAGTTACTCAACTGGTATGGATGGCAGGCTCCTTTCAGGAATTTAAGAAGAGAATGCCAGCATGTCAAACTTCTATCAGCATTTCTTTGCCGGAGAGAAGAGGTCTGGATATAGATGTGTTACCCATAGGTGTTAATTTTTCAGCTGCCAGGCTCTTCCAAGAAGGAGCAGAAGTAGGAAAGATTAGCAGCTAAAGGGTTACCTCTGAAAGGTAAGTCCGGCTGTGGCTAGCAACAAGGGCAAGATAACCCTCTTCCCTGTAGCATACAGCAAATGACTTTTGACAGGCTGGGTCTGTCTTCTTCCCAAGAGGGCAGGGAAAACCAAAAGCTGAACCAGCACCAGTCTTTTCAAGCATTTTCTGCTTGTAGGGTCCGTACTAGGGTTGACCAGTGTGGGAAATTCCTTGAGATCTGAGGGCATTGCCCAGGGAGGGTGGAGTTTGGGGAGGGGAGGGAGGTCAGTAGGATGTGATGCTATACAGTGCAGCCTTTGAAGCTGCCATTTCCTTCAGGGAACTGAATCCTGTAGTCTGGAGATCTATTGGAATTCCACGCCCCACCTGGAGGTTGGGGGCCCTAGACTTTATTGGGTAGGCAACCTTTAGGGTTCTAAACAGACTGAGCCAATTGCTTCACACATGAGAGGCCATAACATGTAGTCAGACTTCTTGTTTTGCTGGAGAAACAGACCTTGAAAAACTTAACCTGATAGCAGTGACATAAGCTTTTACAGTGTGCTCTTTTGCCCGTCACAGGCAGCGGCTAGAAAGGTTCTCTAATAGCTGCCACCACTCTGGTATGGGTCTCCTTGGAAGATCCAGAGCATCCACCCTGCCCCTTTATGCACTTCTTTTCCAGTAGGTTTCCGCTTATAAGTGACTAAATGAGGTGTGAGGACCCACCTCATTTGGTCACTTATTTTATTAAAGAGATTTAACAACAACTATAATCCAATAACATATAGGAAAAATGAGCACAGTAAAGGTAGGTAAACCAGTAGAATAAGAAACCTTAACACATCTGACTGTACCGTCCCTAGCCTCCTCTAGGTATTTGGCCTCCAGCTGACTCACCCCTTTCAGATGAGGGATCCTTCCATCTGCAGCAGCTTCTCACTAGCTCTGCTCCCTAGGAGTGAACCACCTTCCACTTTGGGCAAAGTCTTTTATCACTTCTTCCCAGGCAACACCCTCTACTATTCAACTGGAATAAGCTTCCCTCCAAATCCCTTGTTAGCCAGTCACATGGCCAAAATGTGACCTGGGAAATGTAGACCCTGTAGTCACTCTAGGAGAACCAGTTTGGTGTGGTGGTTAGGAATATAGACTCTAATCTGGAAGAACCAGGTTTGATTCCATAGTCCTTCACATGCAGCTGCTGGTGTGACCTTGGGTCAGTCATAAATTCTTTCAGAGCTGTTCTCTCAAGAGCAGTTCACCGGAGTGCTCTCCCAGCCCTACCTACCTCACAGGGTGTCTGTTCTGAAGAGGGGAAGGGAAAGGGACTGTAAGCCTCTCTGAGACTCCTTCAAGTAGTGAAGGGCAGGTATAAATCCAATTTCGTCCTCCTCCTTCTTAATATGGGATTCCCTGGAACTACTAGGCCTCCCTAGATCCTGTTGGCTGCACTACTATAGGCCTAGGATCATGACAGCTCTCGACATGAGTTGTCTCTTGTTCTGCTGCTCCATTGTTGGCACCTGCATGTATAAATAAGTACCCCAGAACCCTGTTATGATTTTGGAGTGGGAGCTGAGTGAAATGTAAGTCATTCTATAAACTGATGCTTTTTGCATCAGTGCTTATGATTAGACTTTTATTTACCACACCTGGAAAATGATAGTTGGGGGCCCCCCCTCCAACCTACTGTCTGTTTTGCAATATTCTCTATGAACTGTAAGCTCAGCCCTATGTTCCACCAATACCAGGGAGCTGCAGGAGCAGAGAGGAGAGGGATATTAATGCCATCACTCTGGCAAGTATTTGTCACTTCAGCAATTCCCACCATTTACGTTTGTAAAAGAAAAGAAGTATGAAAGTTGGGGCACACCAAGCACTGGGAACTCTGAACCCTCATGCCATTCCTGGGTCATAAGGAGCTTCCAATATATAGATTACATATGTATGATTTGACTAAATCTAAATGTTGAGAGATCATTTTTTTAAAGCTGCATGTTTATGGAACAGAGATCCTAACTTTGAGATTCTGAAACTCTGTTCTGTAATTCAGTAGGACAGAAGTTGTGTTTTTTTAATGCCTTTCACCAAGGGCTAGCATCTTAAAATTCTTATGGGTTTGCTTGAGACCATTGGTCCATATAGGCTGGCACTGGCCAGTATGACTGTCAGTGGGTCTCAAAGGTTGCAGCTGAAGTAAGGTCTTCTCCAGTAGGTGATATCAGTGATCCTTAAACTGGGGATGGCAGGGATTGACTGGGGATGGCAGGGCCTTCTTGTGTGCAGACAGTATGTTCTGTCACTGAGCCACAGTCTCTCATGTGTTGTGCTGCTTTCTGTAGCCCTGACTTTCTCGGGTTTTTCGTACAGTTTAGAAAGCTAGTTAAAGCTGTTTCTAAGATCCCTATCTCCCCCTATGGTGTGTTTCAGCTGTCATAATGCTACCCAGAATACCAGTTTCCAGAATTCAAGTTAGAGAAACATGATGTATCCAAGCACTGTGACTATAAAATATTAGTATAGCAAATTCTTTGCTCTCCCATTCTCTGCACTGTCGTATTGTTTTCAAATGTTGTAAGTTTATCTGTATAATTTTTGTTTGTCTTTGCTTGCCTTTCCATTGCAAGTCATTATCAAAGCAGTGTATGATGATGGAAAAGAATAGAAACACACCTTGTGAACCATTTCAAATATTACATAAATATCCGTACCCTCAAGAAAAGCAACCTAGTTAAATTGAAGTAACGTAAAGAACATGTAGTTATTATATAAAATTGGAAAGAATTATAGCATTCCTATCCCTAGGGCACCATTAAATCTAATCCTCCACCCCAAATTGTTCTGCGCAGGAGGTTCTGGGCTTGTTTCATTTCTTTGTGGCCCACCAGTGCTGACTTGCTCTGAAGATTAGGCAGTTTCTGATTTCTACTAGATACCAACTCATATACAGCTTGCATGTTTTCCTCTTTATTTATTTATAGCTTACAGATAACAAATTGTCTAGGGCAAGGTATACTAAAACAATGCAGGACATGGAATTACAAAAGTAGAATACAATTCCATAAAAGCAAGGTGATACATACAAACCTATTCCCTTATAAAGATGCCCTTTTGAATTGTTCCATTCTACTACAGTTCTAATCCCTTTACAAAAATGCCCTCCTGAACATTTCATTTTTGCACATTCTGCAGAATTATAGAAGAACCTTCCTGATATCTTCAGACAGGCTGTTCCACTGGGAGTGGGAGGAGGAGACACCAAAGAAGAGTTGCCAGTCTTACCCATTTGCATAGTGACATCCAGGGGTCTTTTGGGGGGAGCGCACCAGAGTGCAGCTCTGGGAGCGTCAGAGGGCAGAAAGGTTCCCGCATGTCAGTTTCCGCTGTACAAGCCCATTCAGGAGTCTTTTGGCCAGCCGAATGTCAATTTCAACCCCATTATATCCTATGGGCCATTGAAGTCAATGGCGAAAACATAGGGTATATTCTGGGGGCTGGAGAGGAGGGGGTTTGAGGAAGAGGCTCCAAACTCACAGGGTAGCTGTTGGAGCCTCTTCCCAAGATACCCACCAAGTTTCAAGAACATTGGACCAGGGGGTCCAATTCTATGGGCCTCCAAACAGGTTGCCCTCATTCCCTCCATTGTTCTCTATGGTGGGGGGAAAAGTTACTTTTTCCCCATGGTGCTATTAGTAGCTCTGGGGGGGTAGGGGTTTTGAGGGAGAGGCTCCAAATTTTCAGGGTAGCTTCGGGAGCCTCTTCCCAAATACACCCCCACATCTCAAAGCAATTGGACCAATGGGCCTAATTCTATGGGCACCCAAACAGGTTACCCTCATTACCTCCATTGTTTCCAGTGGGGAAACCCAGCCAGCAGCACTTAAGGCAGGCAAGCTGGCAGCCACCCAGCAGTCAGACCAATGCTCTCTCTAAGGTGTGGAGTCCTGTGAGCAAAAATTCCACTTTGTGAACTATTGGCATTAAAGCTGTGAGTGAGCAATTTGGCTACTGCATAAATTAGTTTGCTCTGGAGCCATCCTTCCTGAGCTAAGACAAAACTGTGTGAACTGGAGGCTAAAAAACTGTGAGCTAGCTCACACTAACTCAGCTTAGAAGGAACACTGAGTCAGACTCTTCCAGAGAATCTCAGGGAAAGTGAACTGTCTTGGGAAGTGCTTGTTTGCCATGAGAACAAGTGGCACACTCCAGAACAAGTGGCACTGTGGCAGTGCAAGCATGCCACAGTGCCACACAGAAACCCCAAAAGACCAAAAGGAACAACATTTATACATGTATGAATTGATGGTGCAACCTCATTGGACCACTCACACCACACACGCCTCAAAAAGAACATTCATAGCACCGGGGAAAATGCAGAAAAGGACTACTGCAATAATAGCCCCCAGAGCTAACAGCACCGTGGGAAAAAAGTAACTTTCCCCCCACCATAGAGAACAATGGAGGAGATGGGGGCAACCTGTTTGGAGGCCCATAGAATTGGACCCCCTGCTCCAATGTTCTTGAAACCTGGTGGGTATCTTGAGGAGGGGCTCCAACAGCTACCCTGTGAGTTTGGAGCCTCTCCCCCAAACCTCCTCCCCTCCAGCCCCCAGAATATACCCTATGTTTTCATCATTGACTTCAATGGCCCATAGGATATAATGGGGCCAAATTGCCGACGGATTTCTTTCATTCCCTCCTTTCCTTCGCTCCTTTTCCTCTTTCCCGCCTTCTTCTCTTCTCCTTTTTCCTCCTTTCCCTGTTTCCCTACTTCTTCCTCTCTTTCTTTCCCTCCTTCTTTCCTTCTCTTTCTTTCCTTCTCGCTACTCTCTCTTTCCTTCCCTCTTTCCTCCTTCTGTGGCCCAACTCTAGTGAGAAGGGGTTTAAAGTTTAAACTTCTCTCTTCACTCCCCCACCCAGGCCAGCTGGGGAAGGGAAGGGGAGGCTTTCGAAGATGCCTCCCCCCCTTTTACTTCCCCTTCTGACATCACTTCTAGTGATGTCAGGGGGCGTGGCATATGCTAATAGCCTAGGAGCTCATTAGCATACCATATGCTAATGAGCTCCTGCAGCTCTTTTTCTACGAAAAGACCCCTGGTGACATCTACAGAAGGCTTTGCTCAGATGAGTGAAGGTTTTTGTAGCAGAGCATAGCTGGAGAGAGGAGGTTCTGCAGGTACATGGTACAAGGCCATGAAGGGCTTTGTAGATGGTACACAGCACCTTGAATTGAACCCAGTAACTGATCAGTAACCGGCTGAGTGACTGCAGATGGCTGTGACATGCATGCTGACCTAGCACTTGATAGTAACTAGGAGTTTTCATGTCGACTTTAAGGGCAAACCCATTAGATTGCATTACAGTAGTCTAGTCTCAGGGAATTGCAGCATGGATTCACATGGCCAGATCTGCTGAATCAAGATAGTGGGCCATCTTCCATGCTAAATGTAGTGGGAGAATGCATTGTTGTAGCTTCATTAACTTTCTTCTCCAGCAACATTATTTGCTATTTAGTCTAAACATTTGAACCCACAGAACAAACAGGGAGGAACAAGGATAAGGTAAAGATAAAGGTTTCCCTTGCTCGAAAGCCAGTTGAATCCAGCTCTAGGGGGCAGTGCTGATCTCTGTTTCCAAGCTGAAGAGCCAGTTGTCTGAAGATGTTTCCGTGGTCATTTGGCCAGCATGACTAAACACCGAGGCGCATGGAACACTATTACCTTCCCACCATAGTGGTACCTATTTAACTACTTGCAATGTCTTGCTTTCAAACTGGTAGGTTGGCAGGCGCTGGGGCCAGAGACAGCAGCTCACTCCGTCATGCAGCTCTACAGTCTCGAACTGCTGAACTACAGACCTTCCGGTCTGCAGCTCAGCATCTTAATCTCTGAGCCACCACAGGTTTAATAATGTTAAACGTCTGCAAAGTTTAACACACAAGTAGGGTTGCCAGGCACTCAGTCCAGTCGGGGGTTCCCCTGCTTTTGCGAGCCCTTTTCTGCCGCCAGGCAGTCGGCTGGCAAGGAGAAACCCTACCTGCAAATGTCCCTGAACATGATGTGATGACATCACCCTGAAGTGGCAACATCGGGGGGTGGCAGTCTAGTTTTTGGACAAAACTCTGTGGTAAAATTGGGCTCAAGCCATAGGGTTTTGCCCAAAAACTAAAGCATGACTCCCAACATTGGCAATGTGATGATGTCACTTCAGGTGATGTCATTGCGGAGCACAATTTGCACATGCACCAGAAGATCCCAGGACAGACCATGGAGCCCCCCGCTGGTAGCCAGGTAGGACCTGGCAACCATATACACAAAGTTAGGGGGCATGAGAAACTCATGGGGAAATTCCCCCACTTGTCCCTGCTTTGTCCTCTGGCATCTGACATCCACCCCCAACCACCCTTCTTTCCAAAACCTACTTCTTCTCCCCTTCACACTCTCACCTTGTTGCCATGAAGCTATTTGATATGGCAGGATAGGACTCTTTTACTATCTCTGCCTTGCTGGACTGTGAAAATTGTGTGCCAGGGCAATGGACAGAGTTGTGGTCCTAAGGGAAGTGCCCAATGCTGGACTATGGACTGTACACTGTGGCCAAGGGAAGTCTTGTGCCAGAGAGCAGACCAAACCAGATAGGGACCTGAGACTACAGAAGACTTCTGCCCCTGCATCTCTGCATCAGCACAAGGATTGTGATGCAGACTAACAGCCTGGGACTCCATGAACACAGAGACAGTGGCAGATGAGAGAGAGAAGTCATGTTCTGACAGAGGACCAATGTTCCTGTACAGAAGCCATGAAGGAATCTTGTCTCCATCACACAGCACATTCCTTTCTCCCTCCTGAATAATTCTCAAAGACTGTTGCCCAGCTAAAGACAAAAGAAGTGATTAAGCCTTCCTGCCACCACTCCAGATAACACCACTGACAAGGAATGGATCGCTAATGTGAAGCACCAGACCAGCTCCCTCTACCGTCTCCTTTGTTTCACCCCCTTCCTCAAGAGGTGTCACTCCCTGCCGTACATTAACCCTAAATTGCCCAGCCGTCATCTTATTTTATCCCATCCATCCAGAAATATTATTCTTTTTGTCTACAGTTTCTGGGAACTAGTAACCACCTGGCCATGTCCTCAGGTCACAATTTGGCTATTTAAGATGAGCTCTCCCTGAGCGCGCTCTCTTTCTTTGCCCATACCTACCTTGTTGGTTCCATTCCTGCACAGTTTGGAACCACTTCACGTGTGTTGCTGGTCAGCTCACGATCTGTTCCCCTTTTTATTTTATACTCAACAGCTAACGTATCATCCACCAACGATAATACCTGCTAATGTGAATGTTGCTATCTTTTCAACCCTAATTTCCTCGTTCTGTGTGTGTGTGAGTGCTTGCTTATTATCATTGTATGCTTGAGAATTATTAAGTACAAAGACCAATTATTTCAGCAACCTGGTCTCCTGGTCTTTTCATGAGTTCTGGGAATTCTAACTCTGGTATACAAAGGTTATGTTCCCACGCTATATGCCTGTTGCCCTTTAATATTCATAATCCCCCCAAGGTTATTAATCATATAAGGCAATTAGGCTAACAACCTCCCTCTTTCCCTCTTGCTTCTACCTCTTTCCTCAGCCTGACCTTCCCAACACCACCTCCCTTCCACTCTGCCTGCCCTCTCATTTTTCTCCCTGCCACCTTCTTGGCAGGCCAGCCACTTACCAGCCAGTCCACCTAGCTGAAGCATGATCTGACTGCCTGTGGCAGAAACTCCTCTCCCACCTGCTCAGCTCATGCATTTGGATGGCAGGTGCTCCTCGTCCTGCCTCCTCCACACCACTTATTTCCCCCACCCTCACTTGTTGGCCTGGCCCCTCACCATCCAGCTTGGCTGGTTGAAGTACTGCTGCCTGCCTGCCACAGAAGTTCCCTTTCCACACCTGGTTCGCATGGTGAGGGTGGCTCTTCTTCTGCCAACTCAGCTCACATGGTGTGTGTGTGGGGGGGTGGCTCATCCTGTCCCACCTGCTCTGCCCATCAGCTCACCCCCTCCCTGCCATCTGACATCCACCTCCATCATCCTATCTGCCTGGCCCTCTACTCACTGCCCCCCCCATACCTACCTGCATTGCTTCTACTTATGCTATTAGGCAGTGATTCTGGCTCTGAGGTACAGACAATGCTCCTTTGTTTGGGGGGATTTAACCTCTATTTTCACCTGTCTTTTTCTCCAAACCTGGGGGGTCCCTTAAGTTTGAAGGGAAATGATCCTTGTCTCAACATGGCCCTGATCTACAGACATTGAGAATTACACTCACAAGCAGGGGACATATAAGGACTTGCATGGGTCATCTTTTTACCTCCTCCCACTATTTCCTCTTTTCCTTCTCTGAAAGCAATCATAGCCTCTCCCTTTTCCTGCTTTCCCTCCTTCCCTCTCCCTGGCAGCATCTACCTGGGAAAACTATGGCCCAGTTGTGTGGTGCTGGCTGCCAGGCTACACCCAGTATTGTGGTGCTGGCTGCTGGGCTGGTCCCATTTGTGTGGTGGGAACATGCAAGGGATACCTCATTTTACCATATATCCCTTTCCCTACATTATTTCCTCTTTCCATCCTCCTGGCAACCTCCATATCCTCACCTTTCTATTTTCTTCTCTCCTTCCCACCCATCAACAAACCTATTATCTGTCCTCCATCTACAGCTATATTTATTATTTCTTATATAGTCCCACCTTGCTCCATAGTGGGGACCAGTGCTCCCTCTAAGCTGAGTTAGTGTGAGCATTTTTTAGCCTCCAGCTCACACAGTTTTATATCAGCTCAGGAAGGATAGCTCCAGAGCAAACTGATTCATTCAGTAGTCAAATCGCTCGCTCACAACTTTAATGCCAGCGGCTCACAGAGTAGATTTTTTGCTCACAAGGCTCCGTAGCTTAGAGGGAACATTGATGGGGACCCAAAGTAGCTTACATTATTCTCATTTTCTGTACTGTAGTCTCACAGCAACCATATGAAGTAAGTTAGGCTGGGAATGGGTAACTGGCCTGAAGTCACCCAGTGAGCTTCCAGATCGATCAGAATGGTGATTTGAGCATATGCCTCACTGGCTTTTGTGGGGTGGCTGCTGTTGAACAGTAACAAGTAGCCAGGCCTGGGTGATTCATGCCAGTTGTAAGGAAACAAGTTGCCTGGCGGTTTCTGGTGGACTTGGCCTCAATGATTCCTCCTTCAAAGTCCAAAACAGCCCTGGAAAGGGTCCTTCCCCCGCTCCCTGTCTTTTACTGATATCAACCAAGATGTGAAGGCTGGCAATAGTATGTGGTTGCCTAGTAATGGCTACAGAGGGCATTTGTTTCTAAAGCTACTGGTGCTGCTTCTATTATTTTGGAGTATTAACCCCACTCTGTGATTTTAAAAAAAATATTCAGATTTTTCTGCAAATCTAAGGCTTTGGGGAGTTTGTAGCCAGATCTGTCTTGATTGTTCATGGCTCCAGTCTCTGGTTTTAAATATATCCACAGGTTTCACCATATTGAGAATTAGATATATTGAGATATAGGAAAATTAATTCTACTGATGACTGGTAGCATAAAAGATAGTATCTTTCCTAGGGTTGGCCAGGTTCGAATTACAAGCTGGTGGGAAGCAGCATGCCATGCCTACTCTATGGTTTGAAGCTAATTCTACAATAGTTTTGCCCAAAAACCAGAGCATCGCCCCCCTGATGTTACTGATGTATTTATGTCACTTCTGGGTTATGTAGGCACATTGCATTTCGGGTGGTAAGTAACTTTTCCCTGCCAGCCAGCTGGCCAGGACCAAGGGGAAGCGCCAGAAACCAGGGGATCTGCCATGGCCTGGGGGGACCTGACAACCCTAGTCTTTTCCCTCCAGTCTTTCTTTTCCAGCAGTTGGTACAACATGGCTACTGTGTTCCTATCTACTGAGAGTTCCTATCTATACCTTGTGACTAATAGCCACTGATGGACTTCTGCTACATATGCTTATTTAATTCCCTCTTCAAGCTGTCCATGCTTGTAGCTGCCACCACTTCCTGTGGCAGGGAATTCCATGTGTTAATCACTCTTTGGGTGAAGAAGTACTTCCTTTTATCTGTTCTAACCTGACTGCTCAGCAATTTCATGGAATGCCCACGAGTTCTTGTATTGTGAGAAAGGGAGAAAAGTACTTCTTTCTCTACCTGCTCTATGCATAATCTTATAAACCTCAATCATGTCACCCCTCAGCCGTCATTTCTCCAAGCTAAAGAGCCCCAAACGCTTTAACCTTTCTTCATGGGCAAGGTGTTCCAACCCTTTTATCATTCTAGTTGCCCTTTCCTGCACTCTGTCCAATGGTGTAATATCCTTTTTGAGGTGTGGTGACCAGAACTATACACAGTATTTCAAATGTGTACCGCACCATTGATTTATACAGGGGCATTATGATACTGGCTGATGTGTTTTCAATTCTCTTCCTAATAATCTCCAGCATAGCGTTGGCCTTTTTTATTGTAGTTGCACACTGTCTTGACGTTTTCAGTGAGCTATCTACTACAAGTCCATGATCTCTCTCTTGGTCAGTCTCTGCCATAGGACCCAATCAATAATTAGGCATGGAAAAAAAGATTTTGAGAAGCAGGTTGCTGAAAGCATCAAGACAAACAATAAAAAATTTTTAAACATATATCTGGAGCAGGAAATCAGCCAGAGAAGCAGTGGGGCCTTTGAATGACAAAGAAATAAAGGGATTGCTAAAGGAAGACGGGAAGATGGCAGAATCTCAAAGAGTTTTTTGCTTCTGTTTTCACTGTGGGAGATGTACACATGCCAGAGCCCCTATTTTCAGGAAGGAAGTCTGAAGAACTGAACCAAATTGAGGTGACTATATACTAAATTTTAGACCTACTGGGGAAATAAAAAACAAATAATCAAAGACAGAATTGTTAGGCACAGAGGGACAAATTTTGCTGAGGGAAAATGATCATGGCTTCTGCAAAGGAAAGTTTTGCCTCACTAACCTTTTAGAGTTGTTCACAAAAGTGAACAAGCATGTAGACAATGGTGACCCAGTAGACATTATGTACATGGACTTTCAAAAGGCTTTAACAAGGCATCTCACCAAAGATTCCTGAGTAAATTTAGCAGTCCTGGGATAAGTGGACAGGTTCTCTCATGGATTAAAAACTGGTTAAATGGCAGGAAGCATAGAGTAGGAATCAATGGACAGTTCCCACAATGGAGGCATGTAAGCAGTGGAGTCCCGCAGAGATCGGTGTTGGGGCTGGTACTATTTAATTTATTCATAAATGATCTGGGACTGGGAATGAGTAGTGTAGTGGCCAAGTTTGCAGGTGACACCAAATTATTCAGGAAGGTGGAACCCCAGGCTGACTGCGAAGAGCTCCAAAAGGATCTCCACAAACTGGGTGAGTGAGCGACAATGTAGCAAATGAAGTTCAGTGTTGGTAAGTGTGTGATGCACACTGGGACAAGAAAAATCCCAACTTCAAGTACAGGCTAATGGGGTCTGAACCAATGCTCCCTCTAAGCTATGGAGTCTTGTGAGCAAAAATTCTGCTTTGTGAGCTACTGGCATCAAAGTTGTGAGAGAGTGATTTGGCTACTGCATAAAGTAGTGTGCTCTGGAGCCATATTTCCTGAGCTAAAACAAAAATGTGTGAGCTGGAGGCTAAAAAACTGTGAGCTAGCTCACACTGACTCGGCTTAGAGAGAACACTGATCTGAACTTGCTGAGGCTGAGAAGGAGAAAGAGCTTGGGGTCATAGTGGATAACTCAGTGAAAGCTTCAACCCACTGTGCTGCAGCAATTAAAAAGGCAAACACTATGTTAGAGATTACTAGGAAAGGGATTGAGAATAAAACGGCTGATAATTGTAATGCCCCTGTATAGATCTATGATGCAGCCTCATTTGGAATACTGTATGCAGTTCTGGTCCCCGTATCTCCAAAAAGACATTGTAGAGTTGGAAAAAGTGCAGAGGAGGGCAACCAAGTTGATTAGGGGGTTGGAGCACCTTCCCTGTGAGGAAAGGCTGAAGAGTCTGGGACTTTCTGTTTAGAAAAGAGACAACTAAGAAGGGACATGATAGAGGTATATAAAGTTATGCATAGGATGGAGAGAGCTGACAAAGAGAAAATTTTCTCCTTCTCCCAAAATACTAGAACTTGAGGGCATGCAATGAAACTGATGGGCAGTAGGTTCAGGACAGACAAAAGGAAATACTCCTTTACACAGAGAGTGATTAAAATGTGGACTTCACTGCCAGAGGATGTAGTTATGGCCACAGGGATAAACAGGGGATTAGACAGATTCATGGAGGATAAGTCTATTAGGGACTACTAGCCATGGTGACTGAGGGGCACCTCCACATTCAAAGGCACTAAGCTTCTGAATCCCAGAGCCAGGAAGCAACATCAGGGGAAGGCCTCAGCCTCTATGGCAATGTACCCTACTGAGGTTCCTGTCCTCTCCAAACTCCATTCCCAAATCTTCAGGAGTTTCCCAACCTAGATCTGGCAACACTACCCATTCATCTCCTGCCAGTGGCCGGGGGGGGTGGGGGGACTGGCAACCCTAGCCACCACAATTGAGCTTATCAACTGATTGTTCCCTGCAAGCCCCTGAAATATTCTCCAGGAGGAAGTATAAAATATTGTGCACTTGACAGTCAGTTACCTTGCTCCAACCCCAAAAATGGCTTGGGAGGGTTTTCAGTTGTTTGGTCCTCCTGCAATTTCTTGTGTGCCTCCATCTTGACATGTATAGTGTAGCAAGTAAAATAATATTGTGTGTGTGCAAAGTATTGAAATATTCTTTAGTTTTAATCCTCCAATTTGACTAAAAGTTACTTTTACAGTTATCACATAGAAGTAAAATAAATTTGGTCTTCTAGAGAAAGAAATTCCAATTTTAATATATTCTGTGGAAAAAAATTATTGTGTAAGTGTATGTTTCCACTTTCCCTAAACTTAGTTTTCCCCTTTGGGGTTAGGGAGAAAAATTTCACACTCTCCCCTTTCCCCCCAGGTTATCTTTACTCCGTGCCTAAGGTCTAAGCTGAATGTAGTGCTGTTACAATAAACATTGTAAATAGTTTTAAAATTCTGGACATACTCCAGGGCTTATTAATATAACTGATGAATCCTAGGAAATGGATATCCTAATTTCTGCTTGGCAGGGTCTGCAATGCAAACAGAGAAGAGGGGAGCTTTTATACCCTTAGGAATATTTATGTATCATAACAAGTGTTACTACAGCTTTGGAACACCCTCTTGAAATCTTAGTTGGTATACTGAGAAGCAGTTTGTTCTTTGATACATGTGGCTGTTGCATAATCTTGTTGGGCATAATTTCTCATCATGAAGTAACTGAGATCCTCACTGTACCACAGGCATCTGCAATACAAGTCATGAAGGGAGAGGGGCATTACCTGGTGCAGCCAGAAGAGACTGTTTGCTACTAACTTTAGACGTTTAGGTCAATATGTGTTTTAAGAGACAAAATGTTTTAAAAAACAAAATGCGTTGCCCTCTTAGAGGATCTTGGAGGCCAAGGTTTATTTTATTTATTTAATACCTTTATTAGACACCTTTCTTCCTTATGGAGCTTAAAGTGGCTTACAATATAAATAAAATACATAAAATAAAGTACATAAAATACATAAAACCAAAATTTAAAATCACAGTTTGGAATTGCCTTAATCAAATGCAGGTTCAAATCTCTGGTCTGCCAGGAAGCCCACTGAGTGGCCTTTTGGGCTAGTTTCTCATTCTCGGCTTAAGAGAGTTGTTGTGATGATAAAATGGAGGAGGGGAGAGTACTCTGTGCTACCTTGAGTAGGGATGGGCATGAACTGAATCACAAAGAAAAATCCATCATGAATTTTGCCCTGTTTGTGGTTCATGAACCAAAGTTGTCACAGACTTCCATGAACTTTTAAAGCAGTTCATGGCAGTTCTTGGTCAGAGCAGAAATCAGGGGTTTAAAGGGACTTCAGTGCTCCCCCACCCCCGAGTCACATCTAGTTAGAAAATTGGCTCCCTATTTGCAATTGCCTGATCAGGCCATACTGACCCATGTTTCAGTAACCTCAAGGCTAGATTACTATAGCAGGTGCTCTTTGCCACTCAGCTGTTTTTGCGGCTTTTGTGGGGAATAAAAGCCTGAAAATGGCCTTTTTTTCAAGGGCTTCATTAAAAAAACTACACCTCCATCAGGGAGGCATTTACCGTCCTTTGGATCAAAGGGCCCAGTGCTTCCACCCCACCCCCGGATTTAACAGGCCAAGAAGGACATGACTTCAAGTTACAAGTAGTGGCCTTCACACTTCCCAGAACCTTGTCAACATCAGTCAGTTCATCATGAATTCTGGCCGGTTTGTGGTTCCCAAATCAATGTTCAGGAACTAAAGAACTGCCATAAACTTTCACGCATTTTGATGCAGTTCATGGTAGTTTCTGAACGGCAGAAGCAGGAGTTTAAACCCCTGCTTTCTGCTCTTCATGAAAAATAGCTGAGCTGTGGGGTGCTCCCAGCTGCTGAGCTATTTGGTTTAAATGTCTGGGAAAGCAGGGGTTTTAATGGCTCTGATCCTGGGGCTGGCTGCCCAAAAAAGGAGCAGGCTCAGCTGTTTCTGGTTTGTTTCTGTGGTTCAGCTGTTTGGGGCACAAACCTCATGAACCAGGTTCAGTTAATATGTGAGCAAATTGGGTTCGTGGGGTTCTTGGTTCAGTTCATGGTTCACCCACAAACCAAACTGCATTTTTGTGGTTCATGCTATGATGGACCCCTGCTTCTTTACTGTGAGGCACATTTTCCTGCCAAAACACTGTTCCCCACTCTGACAGAGCAGCCTCTTATTTGAATTATTTAAATTACAGAATAATAACTTTCTGCATGTCCCACCCTGTGATAGAGAAGTTATTTGACTTCTGCTCAGGCCAAAGTGTTTTTTTGTAACTCAGCAGGAGCCCTCTTATAAATTCCTTTTTGAAATGGCACTTGACACAAAGTAAAGTTCAAACAGAAAGGTTAATTTTATTGAACAGCCACAGTTCAGTTAGGAATAGGGCAGGGGACAAGAAGTTGAGGTAAATTTGGTTTATACAAATTATAATATTTTGAACAGGCAATTGTGTATAGTTGAAGCTTATATTCTTAGACACCCAGTTCTTAACTGTGAGAGGTTTGTTTGTCTTGGAGATGTCTTAATAATTTGTCTCAATAAAGTTTTATAAAATTATTTTAGTTTCCTGGAAATTAGTACTTTCTTCCTGTATTTAAATACTTCCCTTGTGGGATTATAACTTTACCTTTTATACTCTTGAGGAATCTAAGACAGTTTCCCTTTTCACACAAACCAGGAGTCCCTTCTGAGTTGAACCCTCTGAATAACTGGGTAAGAAATATCCTCCTCTTTCTAGGAGTGATAATCCTTTTCTGTTTGGCTAGATTGGCAGTTTTCAACCTACAGTCCAGTCTCTTCTGTTAAACTTAAAACCCTGTTCTGGAGACTGTGAATAAAAGGAACTCAGCTAAGGCTGACAGTTAGACTTGAAGTTCTAATTTCTTAACTTTTCCTCAAATGCGGGAGTACACAATAAGGACTAGGAGTTGTGTCCCTTCACTTTTCAGGTGATTTGTTTGTTTCCCTCAGACTGACACACACACTTCTCCTTACTGGCTATTGCCAAGCCAAAGTCCAAACTGATGACTGACTGCCTCTGACCAGACTGACTAGACTTTAGAAAGCTCTCCTAAGTGGGTGCTGACTAGTCAGAGAGAAAGGGGTGCACGCGGGCAGCAGCCTGTCAGTCAAACTGTGCTTTACAGTGAGGCATTAGCCCCTAATCTACCAGCTCTCTGACTGTGATGCACTAAGCATCCTGCTTTTGGAGGTCAGTTTGTCACACATGCCCATCCCTGTTTTGCTCTTTCCCTTCTCAATACATGTATTTGTGTGTTTCTTGTATATATAAGTGTTATGTATTGAGCTGTGAATCAAGCCTATTCTTTCCTATGTTAAGCTTGATTCTGGAATGTGGATTCTAAGCTGTCGCATTCGTATTGGTCGGTTTCTGCAAAACCAGTGTAAATAGCCAATCACTGTGTGATAATGTATCAAAGCAGGAACAGTTGTGATTGGACCTTATTCCTGTATTTCTATTGGTCCTTAACTATTGCTGGGTGTGGCTTTGACAGCCCGGGAAAGTTTAAAAAGGAGCTGTGCTCCACTGTTTGTGTTGTGTGTTCCTGAGTTGGTGTTTGTCGTTAATAAAGCTGAAATCACTTGTTGACCTTACTTCGTTGTTGAGTCTCATACTTAACAATAAGTACCCTGAATTGTGGGCTTAGGATTCTTTATGATTACTAGTTGCTGAATTTTCACAGTTGTACTGAAGGCTCTTTTTGCTGACAAAGGTGAGGGACTTTGAAACCGGATTGTGAAAGGTTCTGAGGTAGGGTGGTAACCAAATATAGTTTCTGCTAAATTTAGTGTGTGAACAGATCAAAGGTGACTGGACAAATGGATGTCTTGGCATAAATACAACATGAAAGATTTTTCTCTTATAAGGAATGAGAAGTGTATAAGTTTGTGCCTCTTACAAGCTTGTGCCTCTTTAATCAAAAGTGACATATCATGCATGGGACAGCACATGCACTGTTCCATGTAGTGTGACTTCCTGTAACTGACTTGTCAAAAACGTCCAATGTGATGAACCCATAAATACATGAGAAGCATGATACATTTATTTCTTGCCCTTATCATATAATCAAATTTGCTTTTGTTCAAAAATTTGTATTGTTCATGTTTCTTCCAACAGGTAGTGACTGTATGGGCTTAAGATATGGCTGTCTGCCAACTGGAAGAGTAGGGATCCTGTCTTGTATTCCAGTCACCTGGTTGATCAGAGTTGGCAGGAAGTCAGCAGTAAAAATGTTGAACACAGTTGACCTGTCTTCCTTTTTCTCATGCATTGAGTGGGCATGGTGCCTGCTGGCATTGATATTCCATGATAGGCAGACTTAGGGGAAAAAACTGAAAGTGTTTCAAGATGAAGTGGTATAGAGTCTCTTTACACTTTGCACAGATGCAAGCAATACAGTTGCCACATATATAAACATTCAAATATGAGATAGCTGCTAGTCAACAGACCTTTTGTACAGGGACTGAACTGGTCTATCTCAGGGCAGTATTTATTTATTTGTTTATTTATTTATTACATTTATATCCCATCCTCCCTGCCATGGCAGGCTCAGGGCGGCTAACAAACATACATATAGATGTATATATTAAAACTCCAGATATACTAAAAGCAAGATTAAGTTAAGATCACAGTATAAAACCATAACTACTCAGCACATTACTGTAATGGAAGATGGTGACTTTCTCTCAACATTTGAATGGTCACTGTCACAGCTCAGGTGGGGTGTCACCTGACGCTGCCACCACTCTGGATTTAGGATCACTTGAGAAGGCCCAGAGTACCCTCCCAAGATCTTCAGACCTCCCTTTTGGCCGAATAATAGGCATGAGTGCCAGGCAGAATGAACAGTGGTTTATTTTATAGGAGGTCAAACAAACAAGGTGCAGGAATAAGAACAGTAAGTGTACGAAAAGAAAAGAAATCAAATGCCCTAACGCATCTATACTGTCACTATCTCAAGTTGCCTTAGACTACTCACCCTTCCCTCAGGATGCGGGTTTCTTCCCCACAGCAGCCTCTTTCTGGCCCTGTTCCCTGGGAAGAACAATTCCTCTGCACCAGATCTTTTATTATAAGACCCCTTTTTTGTGATTGGTAATTTTGGGTCCAAAACCTCTCAGGGGCTTCTGGGAGTTGTAGGCCTAACCTCCTCCCACTGCTGCACAGGCTTCCTGGGCCTGCTAGGCCTTGCTTGTACAGCCCAGATCATGACAGTCACCTACACAATAGTCCAGGCTTCAGGCTCCTGCCAGGCTGTTAATCGTCAGGCTGGTGGTGATGTTGGTGTGAAGGAGTGAAATTAGTGAAAGTCAATTAGAAGTTTTTAAAACTGCAAAAGTCATGCTGTAAATTATGGAACCTGATCAGACACCATTCTAGACTGATTGCAACCTTTAAATCACTTGCTAAAGGACAGAGATACCTGCAGCTGAAAGTGTAGTGTGACAACTGGAGTGACTGGTACATGGATCGGTAGTCCTATTGTCCCCGAGAAGTCTTTTAGTTTTGGCCAAGTAGTGCCCCCCCAATGTTTGTTACAGTGGCTAAAGGCAGCATAATTAAATAATAACAATGATAACCTGAAAGTCTGGCTTCTGTGGTTCATTTTACCTGCTCCTGTTGACTTATGTGCTGTGGTTCATATTTAGTCTTCTGATTTTGCAACTGGATAGACAGCAGGTGGTGCAGTTGTTTGAGACTTAAGAACATAAGAGAACTTCTCTCTTATGTTCTTAGAAGCCAATGATGGATCAGGCCAATGGCCCATCCAGTCCAACACTCTGTCACAAAGTGGCCAAAATACCACGTGCCATCAGGAAGTCCAGCAGTGGGGCCAGGACACTAGAAGCCCTCCCATTGTTGCCTCCCCAAGCACCAAGAATATAGTGCATCACCTGCCCCAGACTGAGAGTTCTGATCTATACCCTGTGGCTAATAGCCACTGATGGACTTCTGCTCCATATGCTTATCTAATTCCCTCTTGAAGCTGTCCATGCTTGTAGCCACCGCCACCTCCTGTGGCAGTGAATTCCATGTGTTAATCACTCTTTGGGTGAAGAAGTACTTCCTTTTATCCGTTCTAACCTGACTGCTCAGCAATTTTATGGAATGCCCACGAGTTCTTGTATTGTGAGAAAGGGAGAAAAGTACTTCTTTCTCTATCTGCTCTATCCCATGCATAATTTTATAGACCTCTATCATGTCACCCCTCAGCCATCATTTCTCCAAGCTAAAGAGCCACAAGCGCATTAACCTTTCTTCATGGGGAAAGTGTTCCAACCCTTTTATCATTCTAGTTGCCCTTTCCTGCACTTTGTCCAATGCTATAATATCCTTCTTGAGGTGTGGTGACCAGAACTGTACACGGTACTCCAGATGAGGTCACACCATTGATTTATACAGGGGCATTATGATACTGGCTGATTTATTTTCAGTTCCCTTCCTAATAATCCCCAGCATAGTGTTGGCCTTTTTTATTACAGTTGCACACTGTCTAGACATTTTCATTGAGTTATCCACTATGACTCCAAGATCTCTCTCTTGGTCAGTCTGCCAGTTCGGACCCCATCAATGTGCATTTATATTTAGGATTTTTGGCTCCAATGTGCATCACTTTGCACTTGGCCACATTGAACCCCATTTGTCACATTGATGCCCACTCACCCATCATCGACAGATCCCTTTGGAATGTCTCATAATGCTCCCTGGTTTTCACCACCCTGAACAATTTTGTGTCATCCACAAATTTAGCCACTTTACTGCTTACTCCCAACTCCAAATCATTAATGAACAAATTAAAAAACATCGGACCGATACTGATCCCTGCGGTTCCCCATTGCTTACCACCCTCCACTGAGAAAATTTCCCATTTATACTCACTCTCTTTTTACTAATAATTAGCCAGTTTTTGGACCACAAGAGGACTTGTCCTTTTATTCCATGGCTATTGAGCTTACTTAGGAGCCTTTGATGAGGAACTTTATCAAAAGTTTTCTGAAAGTCAAGGTTTGTTCACTCCCTCAAAAGACACTAACAGGTTAGTGAGACAAGATCTTCCCTTACAGAACCCATGCCGAGTCTACCTCAGTGGTTTTTGTTCATCAATATGCCTACTAATTCTTTCCTTAATAACAGTTTCTATCAAGTTACCCGGTATCGACGTCAGACTGACTGGCCTGTAATTTCCCGGATCTCCTCTGGAACCCTTTTTAAAGATGGGGGTGACATTAACTACCTTCAAGTCCTCAGGAATGGAGGCAGATTTTAATGAAAGATTACATATTTGTATCAGGAGATCCACAAATTCACGTTTGAGTTCCTTCAGAACTCTTGGATGTATGCCATCCGGGCCTGGTGATTTATCAGTTTTTAAGTTGTCTACCAGTCGTAGGACCTCCTCTCTCGTCACCTAAGTCTGACTCAGGTCTTTCAACACTCCTCCCAAAATCAGCGGTTCTGGAATAGGCAAGCACTTCTCATCTTCCACAGTGAAGACAGAGGCAAACCATACATTCAGCTTCTCAGCCATTTCCCTATCCTCCTTCAGTAATCCTTTTACCCCTTGGTCATCCAAGGGCCCCACTGCCTCCCTGGCTGGTTTCTTGCTTCTAGTGTATAATGTGCAGGCAGCCGGAGGGCCCCATGCACCCAATCTCCAAGCAGGAATGCCGCTCGGAGATGGGGCACGGGGCCTGCAGCCGCCCCTCTCCCTCTTCTCAAACCTTGACTTTCAGAAAACTTTTGATAAAGTTCCTCATCAAAGGCTCCTAAGTAAGCTCAATAGCCATGGAATAAAAGGACAAGTCCTCTTGTGGTACCAGCCAGTTGCTATTTCTACCCTGTGTGTTGTTGTTTCTTATTCTAGTTCCTGGAAGGGCAAAGTATTACTTACTTCTGAAATGAACTAGACAACACTTAGGAGGGTTTATGTAACACACCTGAGAAATTACAGGTATCTGGCTTAAGTCTATGCATACGCTTCCCAGATACCCACTAATGGCAGGCAAATTCCTGGTACTTATTGATGATGCACATCTGGTCAGTAGGCAAAAGCAGTCTGGCAAAATGAGTGGTTGGCCATCTTCAGTGCTGTGCAATGATGTTACTTCTGGCACAACCTGGAAGCACCAGCATTGTGCCGGAACTCCATAGAGATTTGGGGTGGCATCGTTCTGGTGTGATGCCAGAATGTCTGGGTCGCTCCTGAAGTGACATCATCACATAGTGTCAAAGATTGCCATCCCTCCCCACAGTAAGTACCTATCTCCCCCCTCCCCATCACCCTACCTATGAATTCACATATTGTTATTAATTTGTTATTAATTACTTACCAAGTAAGTACAATTATCGCACTAGATGCAAAATTCTTGCATTGTCTTTAAAGGGTTGACTAATTGCAAGGGCCAAATGATATATTTGTAACCTTTTTCAAAAGGGTATCTTTTTAAAAAATCTTAAATTTTTTTTTTAAAAAAATTAATAAACAATAAATCTTAAATTGTTAATGTTTGATTCTCCTTTGCATTTGGCCATAATGATTGTTTTTGGCAAACAGTGAGTCATAATCAGGGGTCATTTCCTGCCGGAGCGCCCCAGCAATAACAAGCCCAGGCCTCGCCCCCTCCCGAGGGGGGAGAATTAAATGCCTGGCTTCCCTGCACGATCTTCCCTGGGCTCTTCTGGGCTCCCCAGGCTGGCTGGAGACTCGGGGGGGGGTTTAAATGCCTGACTTCCCTGTGCAACCGTCTTGGCTGGATGGAGACAGGAAGGGAAGCTGGGCAGACATGCCCTCCTTTCCCTCTGAGCCACTCCACTAGTGCAGAGAGACTCAGGGGGGATTTAAATGCCTGGCTTCCCTGTGCAATCTTCTCTGAATGCCCCGCAGCCACGGAGTGCTTGGAGAAGATCAAGCAGGGAATCCAGACATGCCTGCTTCTCTCCTGAGCCACTCTTCTTTTGCGGAGAGACGGGGCGGGGGTTAAATCTGAGCATTTCCAGCTCTCCCCTCCCTTCCTCTCTCCCTTCCACTCCTCTCTCCCTATTTACCTATTTACTTTCTTTCTCCTTCCTTCCTTCCTCCCTTCCCTCCCCCTCCATTCCTCCCTTCCTTCCCTCCCTCCTTCCTTCCTCACCCCCCCTTTCTTGCCTTCTGACATACTTCTGGTGATGTCATTGGGTGTGGCATATGTAAATAACTTATGCTAATGAGTTATGCTAATGTGCTCCTGCAGCTCTTTTTCTACGAAATGAACCCTGGTAATAACATCGGTCTGTTTTCTTCCATGAGGTCACAATGCCACTGTTCCCTGCAGAATCTGAAATGGACACAATATCCTCTCATTTCCCAAAAAATTGCATTTCCAATGGAGGCCTGGAGAAGGACCCTTGTAATACTACTGAGAAGGAGAGGAAGTGGATCAGACCTGACATCCCAAGCAAATGTACCTGGGAACTTGGAAAATCTTCTGAATCACCACATCATCATGTTACTATGTAAGTGATCATTCAGCAGAACCAGGCACTAAGAAAAAGTCTGTTGTCCAATGTACTTGTTCAGTTTGATTTTGGCATATCATGTTAGGATTTTGGTGCGTAGCTGTGAGGGGCTCAGGATTTTTTTACCAGTCCTGTTGTTGCTTATGTCTGCTGTTCTGGTTTAGATCAAAGACTCCTAATATTATGCCAGACATCTTGAAGAAAATTGGCGACACTCCCTTGGTGCGAATCAATAAGATTGGAAAGCTCTTTGGACTTAAATGTGAACTTCGTAAGTATTTTCTGATTAGCTGGAGATGCAACTGCAGAAATCTGCATAATAGCTTGTGGTATTGTTGGGAGATCCCAAAATTATAGGATCAAGATGGATATGTTCAACCAAAGTTCTTGAAAGAGCAGTTCTCAAAAGAGGTCTCTCAGCCCCATCTACCTCACAGGGTGTCTGTTGTGGGGAGGGGAAGGGAAAGGAGTTTGTAAGCTGCTCTAAGACTCCGAGTGAAGGGTGGGGTATAAAACTGATCTCCTCCTTCTCCTCCTCCTCCTTCTCCTCCATCCTAGTAAAAAATGAGCTTCTTGAGAAGAGATGTGTGTGTATAAGAGAGAAGTAAATTACCAGTTACTCTAGCATTTGACCATAGAACTTACAGGTTAAAAGGGACACCCTGTACTGGCTGAGCCAGACTTTTAGTTTTTTCACAAGAACAGCCTCTTTCTCTCTCTCCTTAGGTGACTTGTATTTGAATATGGTAGATGTAAGTGATATGTGCTGATTTCTTAATTGAAAGCTAATGTGCCTTGCATTAAGAAAAAAAATCTTCTTATGGTTGCTTTTATATCACAGTAGCAAAATGTGAGTTTTTTAACGCTGGAGGCAGTGTGAAAGACCGGATCAGCCTAAGGATGGTGGAAGATGCTGAAAGAGATGGGATTTTGAAACCTGGAGATACTATCATTGAGCCAACCTCAGGAAACACAGGTATGGGGATTTCGGTGAGACCTTTCTTCATATAAATGGAATCAGGGAAACTGGAAGACCGAAATCGGCCATGATCTAGTAATTTCTTTGGCAGTTCTTTAACCCCCACCCCCATCATACTTTAGTAACTCCCTTTCTGTTATTGGATTATGCCTTCAACACAGCCTTGTGTGAAGAGGATCATGAAATGTTACAACTGGTTAGGGCTGGAATGGATGGAATGGGATATCTAATCCAAAGGAGAAAATGGTTTTGATTTAGCAGCTCTCATGCTTAACAAGTTGAATATGGCTAGTAGGGACAAATCCTGCCTATTTTATTGTATGTAGAGGCTGCTGTGTTACTATCCTATACAGGATAGTGTTTAAACATTCACTTTATGGTATGGTAAAATACTTTCAGGACAATCAGCTGGTTATTAACTACAGTAAATCAAAGATCTTGGTCTTTCAGAAAGTGAATACACATAGAAACAGCCCCTTAGCCAGGAATTTTTTGTGAGTGTGCCGGGGCACCAGGAGGGCACCAATTAAATTAAGAAATGGTGTGGGAATGCTGAACCCTGGAGGCTTTACCCCACTGATAAAAGGATGAACTGAACCATCCAATAGGAAGCAGTCGGGGGCTTCAGAAATGGGAAAGCCTTCCCTGCCTCCCCTATGGTTACCCTCTCCTGTACAACTCCTGTGACTTGGAACCAGAGTCTTCCACTTCCTGTTTTCGCCAAAAGAAGCTCAAGCTATTACATTTTAAAACTATGTAGTACAAGCTCCCCGTCAAAAACACTCGATAGCCACATTTCTGTCTTCCAGGACTGAAAAGCTGATCCCCCCCAGTGACTTACTTGTAAGTAAACCTTCCTGGATCCAGCTGCAAGGCTTTCTGCCCTTTTCTCTTTGGCAATTCAAATAGCAAAGCCTCTTCCCTCAAGACCATTTCTTCCTCGCCAACTTGCTCGGCATCTCTAGGAAGCAGCTCACTCAGTCTAACCCTTTCAGTGCTGCAGATGAAGGAGAGAAGCTTCCTCCCGTTCTCTCCATGAGGCCCCCACGAGGGTGGGGGCACTGCAGATACTATGGGGGCACCACCCTGTGCGCCCACCCCCCTGGCTACAGCCCTGCATAGAAAAGTCAGCCAAGACCAAGTGAACTATCTCAAGTTCTATTTTACGGCTTCCAACACTTGGTCTCATCTTAATCATGTTGTGGAAGGAATGAAAGTCCACTTAGCTGCTGTTTCTGAGGTTCTTTTTTCAGTACGGGGGTCAGTCAGTTCCAATGGCAGTCAAAGTTTACTGTTTACTGTGCAAAAATTCTGTCTTTTGTATTATATGGGCTGTGATCAGACGGGCAGGTTCATCTGTTGTTTGTCTCACCTCTAATTGATCCAAGTTAGAAGCCTTAACTCTATGAATGAACATGTCTACACCTGTTGACATGTTTCTGGGTCAAAATGTGAAAAATACAGTATATGATTGGCTTATTTCACTGATGATTTTTTAATTATTATTCTAGGAATTGGATTGGCTCTGGCAGCTGCAGTGAAGGGCTACCGTTGCATCATTGTGATGCCAGAGAAAATGAGCATGGAAAAGGTCAGAGTTGCTTGTAGTTTCAGATACTCTACATTTGGTTGTACATTTGTTTACTGCTCCCCTGCAAGCTGCTAATTTTATTTTACTGTATATAAAATAGAATATAAAACTTTAAACAAGGCAAGTTGTAGAGCAGCGTTACAACACCACTTGGAGTTAAGGATGTGCTGTGATCAAAACAGCTAACCGAGATCATCTGAAATACACAGGAAAGATCAATGAATGAGTCTTATTGCTAAGCTTCCGTTCATGCAGGCAATGTGATACACTTCCATATTTCTTTTTGTTTTCAAATCAGGTTGATGTGTTGAGAGCTCTTGGGGCTGAAATTGTGAGGACTCCAACTACTGCCAGATTTGACTCTCCAGAGTCACATGTTGGGGTGGCATGGAGACTGAAAAATGAAATCCCTAATGCTCACATATTGGATCAGGTATAGTACCAACCAAAAAGAAGGTGATAGATGTCCTGATCCCAAGAGAGGCTGGGTGAAGCTGCAGCTAATTAGTTTTCCTGATATAACCACAAAGTATACTAAATAAATGAGACAGAAAAAGAAGGCAGAAGGCTGGAAACTTCATCACATCCCAGCTGGGAGGGCAGGGTGCAATTCATGATCGGTGACTGAAGGATTACCTCCATAGTCAGAGGCAGTAAACGTCTGTTTATTCCTGCTAGAAGGCAACATCAGCAGAGGCCTTGTTTGCTGATCCTCCAGGGCAACTGGTTGGCCATTGCGTGAGACATGATGCTGGACTATTGTTATTATTATCCTGTCCTATTATATAATTGTGTAGTGGTCTGGCAAGATTCGATGCATGGCAAAATCAGTTCACCGCATGAACTGCCAGTCAGAAATGGGTCCCTGGCCACTGGCTGACTTGCCTTGCTGCGTGGGCTCAGTCCTGCCCACACAGACAGCCTCTCACCCTCAGTCTGTCGGCAGTCGCCAGATGGGATGGATGCTCTGGCAGCTGGATGCTTAGGGCCCTGAGCCCATTCCTGCCACCATTGTCATCATTGCAGCCCGGAGCCAGCGGTGGCACGGCCTTGCTTGGCCTGCGGGCCTCAGAGGGGGGCATGGCACTGCCACACCTGATGGGAGGTGGCGCCAGCTTCCTCGGGTGGTAGACCCAAGAAGGACTCCCTTGCTTGCTACTGCTCCACCACCAGGTAGGGCACTCAGTGGGAGGTCACGACCCATGGCGGCCACAAGGCACTGGCGGTGCCCTGGCAGCCGATGGGAGGCAGCGCCGCCTTGCTTGGCCCACAGGCCTGAGACGGGCTCCCTCACTCACCGCTCCACCACTGGGGAGTCGCAGCAGCGAAGAGGCGGCGGCAGCTGACTCACCCTGCAAGCCCAGTGATGGGTCAGGGCGCTGCCGTGCCTGTGGTGACTGCCTCAGGTTACCAGCCCCGCCAGGACTCCCACCCTTGACACCTGGTAGGTGCGTCCCTCGGAGCCGGGCAGCCATGGCACTCTCCTTCACCAGGACAGGCGGGAGCCCTTCCGCCAGCCTCTGTCTAAAGCCCGTTGCATCTCTTTACACAACGGGCCTTGCGACTAGTTTATTATATTTATGAATTGCCCAACCCCTGCCACAGAAGGGCTCTAGGCGAAGTACAAAAGTCATAAAACAAAACAAGATCAAATCAGTTAAAACATTAATAAAACATTTTGAACAGACAGATGGCGAATAGTTAAACAATCCCAGTTCTGACTGCCAGTTTGGTGTGAGAGCCAGTTTGGTGTAATGGTTAGGAGTGCAGACTCTAATCTAGGAGAACCGGGTTTGATTCCCCACTCCTCCACATGCAGCTGCTGGTGTAACCTTGAGTCAGTCATAAGTTATTTCAGAGCTGTTCTCTCAAGGGCAGTTCTCGAGAGAGCTCTCTCAGCCCCACCTACCTCCCAGGGTGTCTGCTGTGGGGAGGAGAAGGGAAGGAGATTATAAGCTGCTCTGAGACTCCTTTGGGCAGTGAAGGGTGGGGTACAAATCCAATCTCCTTTCTTCTTCTGCTGGCTACTTCGCAGACAGGGGGGAAGAGGGTGAGGTAGCTGTAAATAGCAGAGAACAGAGAAGGGTGCCAGCCAAGATGGAACCATTGTGGTCTTCAACCAAGAGCCTGGCGGAACATCTCCGCCTTGCAGGCCCTGTGGAATTGCATCAGATCCCACAGGGCCCTGATGGTACTTGGCAGAGAGTTCCACCAGGCTGGGGCCAGGGCCAAAAAGGCAGATATCTTTGGGGCCAGGGACCACCAGCAGATTGCTGTCTAAGGAGTGCAGTGCTTCCCTGGGGACATAACAGTCCTGTAGGTACATCAGTCCCTGGCCGCTCAAGGCCTTATAGGTCAATACCAAAACCTTGAACTTGACTCAGTATTCCACTGGGAGCCAGTGTAGCTGGTGCAGCACCAGATGTATATGTGCCGTCCGGGATGTTCCCATCAGGACTCACACTGCCGCATTCTGGACCAGTTGGAGCTTCCAGGTCAACTTCAAGGGTAGGCCAGCGTACGGTGAATTACAATAGTCTAATCTGGAGGTGACCATTGCATGGATTACTGTTGCTAGATCAGGGCGCAACATGAAAGGGGCCAGTTGCCAAGCTTGGCGTAGATGAAAAAAAATGCCAGCTTGGCAGTCTGAGTGACCTGGGCCTCCATATTTAAGGAGGGATCCAAGATCGCTCCCAGGCTCTTGACGGATTGTGCTGGTGTCAGTGGTGCTCTGTCAAGAGCTGGTAAGTCCAGCCGTCAAGAGTTGGACTAAATGAACCTCTAGCCAGATCCAGCAGTAAATAATAATAATAACACCTATAATGCAGAGACTGGTTTATTAATAAAGATAGTCTCTGGCAGTCTCTGGTTGATTGATAAAGGTATCTTGGCAAAGGGTGTTTTCCTGGATAGATGATAAAGGACTGCATAAAGAGGCATTTCAGGCTGTATGTCTCAGCATTGCCCTGTTTGTAGCTTGCTAGGCTGTCCTTTGTGATCCTCTGCATTTCTCTTTGTTTTAATATAGTACCGCAATGCCAGTAATCCCCTGGCACATTATGACACAACAGCTGAAGAAATCCTGCAGCAGTGTGAAGGTGTGTTCAGTCTGCATGTGATGTTTCTGTCTAGAATTCCAGAAAACAGAGAGGAAGCTTGTCTGTTAGAGGGAGTTTATAAATTAGGGTATAAAGGACAAACATCCCTGGAAGTCAAGTACTCAGTCATAAAGCATATTGTTTTATTGTGTTGGCTACCTTGGAGCAGTAGAGGGAGCTCTCATTATATTTTTTTCCATTGTTAAAACTTCTTTCTTCTAAATATGATGTATATAGGTAATCCTTATACTAGATTTGGGTGAAAGGCTGTGGGACCTGTATCTGGAATGCTAGTTTAAATTGCCTATGCTGTTAAATAAAGAATATCCTAATACTCTTTGTACTTATAATTTCTTAGGATATATACCACTCTTTTGTGAGGGGGGACTTACAATGCATTTTCATGCTGTGAGGTAATTTAAATTAGTAGCAAACATAAGAGTTGTTGAACAAAAGGCAGCTATGGCAGAGTGCAGGTTTCTGTGCCTTTACTAGTTGCATGTAAGGGAGGATTAAGGCTGGTCCAGCTTCGTCTGTTATAGTGACAACAAAAGGTACTGATGTTTTCCAATGTTTGTAACTCTAAAAAGGCTCAGGAACCTTATCTAGTATGGAAATTCATGGTACTTATAGCAGTCCACTGGCTAATAAGGTATAGAATGTGTAGCACGCATTGAAGAGAGGAAAGGAAGGGAGGATCAGAATCAACTGGGTGGAATTTATCCTGCCAAGTGCCAGAGGATTCTGTTCTCTCACCTATGGTCTTCAGCCTTTGTATGAGGCTGCTGAATGAGACCATCTAGAGGTTCAATATTGGCTGTCATCATTATGCAGATGACATCCGGCTCTATTATTATTGGCTCTGAACCAGTGCTTTGAGGCCATGGTTAGGTGATTAAGGCAGAACAACCTGAAGCTGAATCCAGTCAAGACAGGTGATGCTGGGTGGGAAGGGATGTTTTAAAGGGATTGGATCCACCAAGCATCTTAAAAGCCAGCCTTGCTGTTTGAAAGCAAGTATGCGTAGTGGTCAAGAGAGCCCCTTCTGCCATCTGTATCTAGCTTGCCAACTCTCACCCTCCTTAGACTGTATTTAATTATTTTGGAATGTTTCAACTGTATATTTTTTGCTCCTCCAACAGGGATGGTAGACATGGTTGTAGCTGGAGCAGGCACAGGGGGTACCATCACTGGCATTGCCAGAAAACTAAAAGAAAAATGCCCTGGATGCAAAGTAAGTCCAAAGAGAGTATCTTGATCACTGTGCAGCTTAAAGTTTGGAGTCATGGATGTACCTATAGATTTGACTGTAGAATTTTCCTTCTTTCAGATTAGCCACTTCAAGAAACTTTGGCAATACTAGATAGTCTCCAGTAAACAACGACTACTTTTTCCATGCATGGAAAAAGATGACTGCCAATCAAATGGTTGCAGAGGTGGTTTGCTATATTTTCTGTGATCATTCGTTCCCATCTAGGTCTTAAGGCCAATAGGCTGTTCAGCCAGTTCCTGTGATCAAAGAAGCTGTAAAAAGTGTTGCCACTGTGAATTGCTGCTAGCCATATCTTCGATACCCTGTTTCACTTACTGTGTTTGCAGCTTTATGGGCAAAACATGCTTGAATGGACCAGAGTCTGAACAAACCAATAAAATCCTAAAAATAGCAGCTATAAGATTACCATTTTTGAAATGAGGCCTAAAAACCTAAAATGATACCCATATAACAGCCTTGAGGCTTGACACAGACAGTAAAACCAGTTTAAAATCGTGGAACCCTTCAGTTAAAAGCCTGGGTAAAGAGAAAGCTGTTGGCAGGGTGGTTAAATGATAGTAGAGAGGCACCAGGTAAACCTCAAGGGTGATGTCATTCCAAAGGCAAGGGGCCACTACTGAGAAAGGCTTGTCTCTGATTGCCCACCTGCCACAGCTCTGCAGGCAGGGGCACAGAGAGCAGGTTTTGGGAGCGATCTCGCCGATGGCTGCGGAGAGTCGACTATGCCAGTCTCCTACAAGCTCATCTAACAAGCCGCCAGGGGGCATCAGATCCTGCAGAGCCATCTGGAGCCTCACTGGGTCCATCTGGCACCACGGGCAAGCTAAAATACACTTACCGCCTAAACAGGGGTTGAGGTGAGACATTCAAACAGGCCCTCAGGGCATGGTGGTCTGACCACGGAACTGGGGATGGGCAGGGATGCCCTCAAGCCCTGCCTCCAAGAGTGACCACTCACCTGGCCACCCCTCTCCCTCTTCTCCTGCCTGGTTTAAAGGGCTTCAGCTAATCAGCGGGAACCAGCTGCTTATTGTTCAGTCATATAGTCAAGTCTGACTCTTCATGACCCCATGGACCATCACGCCAGGCCCTCCTGTGTTCCGCCATTCTCCAGAATTTGCTTAATTTCATGTTCGTTGCATCGATAACACTGTCTAACGATCACATCCTTTGCTCTTCCCTTCTTCTTTTACCTTCAATCTTTCCCAGCATCAGGGTCTTCTCCAGTGAGTGCTCCCTTCTCATTTGGTGGCCAAAGTATTTCAGCTTCAGCTTCAGGATCTGGCCTTCCAGGGAACAGTCAGGGTTGATTTCTTTTAGGATTGACTGATTTGATCTCCTTGCAGTCCAAGGGACTCTCAAGAGCATCTTCTTCAGCACTCGGCCTTCTTTATAGTCCAAGTCTCGCAGCCATACATTACTACTGGGAATGCCATTGCTTTGACCATACAGACTTTTTGTTGGCAGGTTGATGTCTCTACTTTTTATTATGCTGTCTAGGTTTGCCATAGCTTTCCTCCCAAGGAGCAGGCGTCTTTTAATTCCATGGCTGCAGTCACCATCTGCAGTGATCTTGGATCTCAGGAACGTGAAGTCTTCCCCTTCCCCAAGGAGTGGTGGGGCCAGATGCCATGACCTTAGGTTTTTTTGATGTTGAGTTTCAAGCCAACCTTTGTGCTCTCCTCTTTCACTCTGAGCAAGAGGCTCTTGAGGTCCTCTTCACTTTCTGCCACTAGAGTGGTATCATCTGCATATCTGAGGTTGTTGATGTTTTTCCTGGCAACCTTAATTCCGGCTTGTGATTCATCCAGGCCGGCATTTTGCATGATGTAGTCTGCATATAAATTAAATAAGCAGGGTGACATCCTTGTTGTACTCCTTTTCCTATGCTAAATCAATCAGTTGTTCCATAGCCGGTTCTAACTGTCGCTTCTTGACCCTTATACTGGTTTCTTAAGAGACATGTGAGGTGGTCTGGTACACCCATCTCTTTAAGGACTTGCCATAGTTTGTTGTGATCCACACAATCAAAGGCTTTAGTGTAGTAAGTGAAGCAGAAGTAAAGCCACCTCGGCGGGAGGGCGGGATAAAAGCCAAACAAATACATAAATAAATAAATAAATGTTTTTCTGGTACTCCCTTGCTTTCTGCATAATCCTACAAATGTTGGCAATTTGATCTCTAGTTCCTCTACCTCTTCAAAACCCAGCTTGTACTTGGCAGTTCTCTATCCATGTACTGCTGAAGCCTAGTTTGTAGGATCTCAAGCATGACCTTGCTAGCATGTGAAATGAGTGCAATTGTGTGATAGTTTGAGCATTTCTTGGCATTGCCCTTCTTTGGGATTGGAATGTAAACTGACCTTTTCTCACCCTGTGGTCACTGTTGCACTTTCCAAATTTGCTGGCATATGGTGTGCAGCCCTTTAACAGCATCATCTTTTAAGACTTTGAATAGCTCAGCTGGAGGGACCTTTAAAGCTAGCAGGAGGGGGTGGTGGTTGTGGCATGTGCGGCCATGGCATGCAGGGCTATAATCATGTTCCTATATATCCATGTCTTGTTACACTGTGAAGATCCCTGGCACATAATGCACAATGTAATGAGATCTCACATCTGAATGGGATCTGGGGCATACTCTTTGACCTTCCACTTAGCCATGTGCCAGCAGTATATGACCAACTGGGTTTTTCCACAGGCATTAGAAGGAACAAGACAGATTTGTAGTTGGGTGTTTCCCCAAGGAGTAAGTAAAGGGGAAATATTTTCAACATTTTTGTGACAGTATTTGGGACATCTTTTGTAAAACAGCAAATTAATAGCTGTGCTTGAAAAAGCAGAACACTCTCAGTCTTAAACCACCCTTCCTTCCTTCTCAGATTATAGGTGTTGATCCTGAAGGATCCATTCTTGCAGAGCCAGAGGGACTGAATGTCACAGACAAGACAACTTATGAAGTGGAAGGGATTGGATACGATTTCATCCCTACAGTTCTGGACAGATCAGTATGTCAAGGCTCCTATGTTAGCTGTTCCTTGCCATCTGTAGACATTCCAAATATACTGGAAATTAATTGACAAACAGAAGATGTGGAAGGGGGCTGTAATTAATACACGAGGTGTATGAAAGTGCAATAGAAGATTCTTCCGTTTGATCACAGGAGGAAATTCAGGAGTGCTATACATTGCCAACAATGCGGAGGGCGGGGAATGTCCTGTCTCTTTAACAAAGGCTTAATTAGTGGAAGATAGTTAAAGCTTTTCATTGCATGAAGTTAACTAACAACATCTGGTAATTGCTTGCAAATCAAAGTGATATTAAAGGGATGGTTAGAGGTACCAGTTTAAAAGGATTTTAAACTTTTATGCAAGCTATATAGAAAGGAAAAAAGGATACCGAGATCACACTGAATATGTCTAAGGCACTTCCATGAGCTTGGAGCATTGAAATATTTTTTTCTGCCACCATTTCTTACACACATTTAATGCCACTCTAGAGTGTCAACCTTCAGTTATCATGGGGGAGGGTTAAAAAAACCCAAAACCTTCATATGCACGTGCTGAATTTTGCACAATGTCCTTTGGATACTAGCCATAATGTTTCTGTTCACTCATTACATACATACACACCTAAAAGAGTTAGGAACCTCTAAGGCCTTTTCTTTCCTTAAAAAAATATTCTGTGTTCATTAAGTCCTGGGAAGCATTGTTTCCTGTTAAATCCCACTTTCAAAGGTAAACAATGACCTGTTACATTCATTATTATTATTATTTATTATTATTTATGTACAAGGCTTTGCATCACCTAGGAAGGTACTCAGCATTCTGAGACACTCCTGTTAACAGCAACATTAAATCAGCAAGTATAAAGGCTTTATGGAATGGGAGTGGACACAAATAGATTATAGGCAGGATCTCATACACTGATAGGAAAAAATGGTGTAGTGAATCTTTCCCAGCTTTCCCAAGCAGCCTCTTGTGAACTCGAGGAAAGTGATGCCAGGAATGAGAAGCCCCATGGGGAAAGAAACTCCGTAACTAGGGTTGCCAATATCCGATGGCAACTGGAGATGTCCTGCTATTACAATTTGACCTCCAGATGACCAAGTTCAGCTCCCCTGGAGAAAATGGCTGCTTTGGAGGGTGGTCTCTACGGCATTACACCCTGCTGAGGTCCCTCCCCTCCACCAACCCTGTCCTCTCCAGACTCCACCCCCAAAATCTCCAGGTATTTCCCAACCCAAAGCTGACAGCCCTACCTGCAGACTGGGCAATTTTGCTGAAGAGGGGTCAGCAAACAGAACTACTACTTTGTCTCTTACGCTACAGAGCCTTTTGCCAATGTCTTTGCAATTTCTTGGTTTATAATGTTGAAGGCCTAAGTGGGCAAGCCAGACCATGTTCCATGAAGGCTACAGATGAAGTCAAAACCTGCTATGCCCACACAGATTGTTGACCATGAGTGCTCTGGGGAATATAGTAGGGCAGGGGTGTTAAACATCTGGCCCGGGGGCTGGATTAGGCCCCCGGAGGGCTTCTATCAGGCCTGCAGTGGAACTGGCTGCCTTCTGCTGCTTCTTCCAGTTCTGCTGCTCCTGCGTCAAGATTGCAACAGCACAGACATTTTGATGCAATAATTCAGAGCAAGAGGTGTCAGTTATCAGACACTGTTAAATAAACAAAATATTGCAAGAGCTTTAAGCATGTTTTTATTTTAAGTAAAAAAAAAACACCTTTGTGTTTGTGTCCTTTATAAAGTTTATATCTCCGCTACTTGGCATTACATTTTATGACACACATGGCCCAGCCCAACAAGGTCTCATTTATGTCAGATCCGGCCCTCATTACAGACGAGTTCTACACCCCTGCAATAGGGGAATTGTGAAGGCCATTTCTAGTCTAAAATCGGTTTCTCCCTTCCTACCCAATATTTCATTGGTATTCTTAACATCAGTGTAGAACAGAGAAAGAGTGTTTCTTTACTTAGATGGATTCAGTGCACCTCATTCTGTTTTTATTCCCCTTTCTTCCAGCTGGTGGATAAATGGTATAAGTGCAGTGATGAGGAATCTTTTTCATTTGCACGGATGTTAATCCGAGATGAAGGACTGCTATGTGGTAAGTGTTATCTTAGGGGGATTTTTGAAGAAGTCAGACTTTTAATGTAGAGAATTGGTAACCAAAGCAATGGAATGGTGGAGAAAGCATGAGTAGTTTCAAGTGTAGGTTGGGAGGTGCTGGTTCTCTCCTGTGGCAATCTTGCATATACACTTTAAGGATGACAGCAGTTCCCAAAGATGGAATCTGCATATCACATATCGCAGTGCTTCTGCTAATAGACATGGGTAGCCCATTTGCACACCAGCCTTAGGCTATTGCCTAGGGTGCCAAAAGGCACGGAGTGCCAGGGGGAGCCCCAGTGCTACCCCCCCCCAGCCAGCGGCCCATCTGGATGGTGGCCTGGGGCAGTCTATCTTGTCTGGTCAGCTGACCAACTTTAGACTCACTTGCCCCTCATGTGGGAGGAGAAAATGGAGGGGGGATTGTATCAAAACCCAGAAGTGATGCCACTTCTGGGCAGTGTTCTCAAAACCTGCAAATCATTTTGGCCTCCATAGAGATTTCAAGGATTCCTAGAGTGTCTCCCAGAAGTGGCGTCACCTCTGGGTTCTGGTGCAATTCCCTCCACCCCTTTCTTCTCCTGCATTGATGAGCAAGTAAGCCCTGAGCTTCCCAGCCCATCAGTAGCTCAGAGCACTTAGACTGGCCTGTCTAGGGTATGGAAAGCCCCCGGGCTGGCCTTGTTAATAGTATCCTTGTGTGAAATAAGAAAGTGTTCAAGCTTGATGTGTGAGCCAGCCTCTTAGAGCCATTCGCCTGCTACCTTTTTAGTGGAGTAAAATGCAATGATCCATCATGCATCTGTAGTGGCCTCCTGGTTTCAGCATCCAGTACAGGTTGCCAAAGCTGATGAGCCTTTTTCTGGCATCTTTAGGCTCACACTTGCAGTGGCATCAAGTTTTGTCTTACTAGCGAGAACAAGGAAATTGCTGCACTGTCTGCTTTCTTGGTTTTCTCTGGTGGCACTGCTGTTGCTCACAGATTATCTAAATAAACCAAATAAGCATTCATTGGCCAGCTTTATTTATTGGTTCCACCCATAGGGTTCCTAGGGGGTCTATGGCAGTAGCAAAAAGCCAGAGTGTTCAAGAGGGAAAAGTATAAAGCTCTTAGTTTTTGCAAAGAACATAAGAAGAGCCCTGCTGGATCAGACCAGTGGTTCATCTAGTCCAGCATCCTGTCTCACACAGTGGCCAAGAACACATTTACAATTGCATATATTTTACATTATTCCTTTTAATAATGATAATTTCCATTTAGAACTTTTGTGACACTTGGCAAGATAGGGCCAACTGACCTGGATAACCTTCCTGATAACTACAAGGGTAGTAATTTCCACTAAGCCACATCCTGTCTCTCTGTTGTGGTGCTTACTTTAGGTCTTCAAGAGATTCTGAACCTAGATTCTTTCATCTTTTTTTGTCTCCTTTCATATCTGCATTTCCAAAATGGCTTATGTGGAGGTCTGGCAGTGTCCTCTGTGTTTTGACAGGTGGCAGCTCCGGCAGTGCCATGTCTGTTGCTGTGAAGGCAGCCAAACAACTGAAGGAGGGTCAGCGCTGTGTTGTTATCCTTCCTGACTCTGTCAGGAACTACATGTAAGAAAGTATCCTGTATTTCTGTTTCAACCTGGCACTGACTCGGGCTTCATTTTGAAATATTTCTGTCTCAGTCTTTCCAAAAGTGGATGTTAAATTCTAAAATTCTATAGTGTTTGTGTTTTGGAGTTCAGATTTTTTTTAATTTATATTTTTTAAGATTAGTGATCTGGCTTTCCAGAGAAAATTAAACCTCTTCTGCTCAGTACTGTGAGTTCTTTCTCTTCTGAAGTCTTGGTTTGGGACCATTAAAACTCTCAGCTGAATGGTTTATTTTGTCTACAGTGATTTGTCTACAGCAGAAAGAAGTTTCTCTTCCTTTCCCACCACATATCTTACAAAATCACAATTGGTTAATATTAGTTTATTTTGAAACAAAATAGCTTGATATTAACTAGATCAGAGTACTCCAATTATCTCAGTCATGTGACTAATATCACATCACAAATGTATCTTCATAAATACTTTGCTGTTATGTCAAATACTGCAGAAAGATACAAACATTTTTCAGGTGTGAATTTTTAGGTCCTTTGCAGAAGGAGGAAAAATTTCCCTAAGCCCTAGCGCCCATCCTGAATATACTTGGGACAAAATATTCTCACAGGAAATGTTACCATCCTTTACAGCCAACTGGCAGCAAAACTCACATACAATCTAAGAATGCTTTTTTAAAAAGTTTTTAATGGCTTTTTGCAGGGGGAAGACAAAAATATATAAGAAGTCTTGACATCATCTCCTGTACTGTGGTGTCAACAGGGGTCAAAATCGCACCATGTTTATGTCTATTTAAGGTGCACTTCAGATGCTATACCAGCAATGTGGGAGTTTCTTAGCCCTGGATTCATCCTGTGCAGCTGCAGTAACAGTTAAGGACTTGGTGCTGCTTGGGTGGATGATAGTACAGGTCCTCTTTCTACCTGATTGTTACCTAGCTGGTATTGTGTCCAGCAGTTGGGTGGGATGGCCCTATATGGTATTTACAACAGCAATAAGGGATGAATCATGCTGTTTACAAGATAGTCACTTGAGGCTGTGCTGTCATGACTCCTGAAGGAAGCCCTAGCTATGCCCCCCCACACCCACTCACACTCCTTTGCACTGCATTTGTTATGCCCTTCCACCTTATTATGAGCTGTCCTCATTCTCAGAAACTCTTTCTCTCTACAAATGCCCCTGGATCCTTCTTTTTCAATCTTTCTACATAAAGTGTGTGCCCTCTGACATTTTTGTGTGTACATCCTAGTTCAGACACATTACCTTCCTGGGGAAAGCAGCCTTCTGAAAGGCTTTGCCTGCTTAGGTATCACCCTGGTTTCATTCTCCTCATGTGAACTTTTAAGGGAGGTATGGCACTATATAATAGATCTTTTATCGTATTTGCAAACTATGGCAATTTATTCCAAATTATCCTTCATAGTTTATTTACTTTTAGGGTAGGTGTAGCTTAAATTGGCTCTTGTGATTTATTTAGTTTCTTGTTGGTTTCCAGGTCCAAGTTCTTGAGTGACAAATGGATGACTCAGAAAGGTTTCATGAAAGAAGAGGATGACATTATTAACAAACCCTGGTGAGCTCCCTCTGTCTTTTAGTAAAATGCATTTGTGAAAAGGCCACTTGTGCCAAAATCTACCCTTATGTTATTTTTCCTAATATTTACTGTATTTATTACTTAGGAAAGCTTATGTGGATCATATGTTTAAATACAAAAGCGTGTTCAGTGCAAATTTTGCATGATATGGGTTGCTGTTAAACAATATTAGATGTTCTCCACACAGACAAACATTAACATGGTGTATCTCCTGAGATGCATCCCCATAGGCTGTGAAGTAGAAAAATGGAGAGTGAAAAAGTGTAGGAAGTGTTTTGAATCAATGAGGAAAGGGGGATTAAAGCAGAAAAGGCTATAATTCTTACCATCTCAGCATTTGAGGAAGGCTTTGTTGAGGGTGGGTCTGTATGATAGTTGCCTGCACACTTGAAAATGTGAAAAGTATCCTTACAAAATGCAGTGTCTTCCCACACGTCAGTATGTTATGATGACAATGGAAAGTAAATTGTGCAGATTACATATCCCATACCAGTTGTCCAATTGCCAGTGATGTGAAAGGCTGCTTGTAGACTTTGTTGTTGTGGTTGTTCAGTCGCACAGTCGAGTCCGACTCTTCGCGACCCCATGGACCAGACTACGCCAGGCCCCTCCTGTCTTCCGCTGTCCTCTGAAGTTTGCTCAATTTCATGTTCATTGCATCGATAACACTGTCTAACCATCTCATCCTTTGCCGTCCCCTTCTTCTTTGACCTTCAATCTTTCCCAGCATCAGGGTCTTCTCCAGTGAATGCTCCCTTCTCATTTGGTGGCCAAAGTATTTGAGCTTCAGCTTCAGGATCTGGCCTTCCAGGGAACAGTCAGGGTTGATTTCTTTTAGGCTGGAATGATTTGATCTCCTTGCAGTCCAAGGGACTCTCAAGAGTCTTCTCCAGCACCATAGTTCAAAAGAATCTATTCTTCGGCGCTCGGCCTTCCTTATAGTCCAACTCTTGCAGCCATACATTACTACGGGGAATACCATTGCTTTGACCATGCGGACTTTTGTTGGCAAGGTGATGTCTCTGCTTTTTATCATGCTGTTTAGGTTTGCCATCGCTTTCCTCCCAAGGAGCAGGCGTCTTTTAATTTCATGGCTGCAGTCACCATCTGCAGTGATCTGGGATCCTAGGAACGTGAAGTCTGTCACTACTTCTACGACTTCCCCTTCTATTTGCCAAGGAGTGATGGGGCCAGATGCCATGATCTTAGTTTTTTTGATGTTGAGCTTCAAGCCCACTCTTGCGCTCTCCTCTTTCACCTTGAGCAAGAGGCTCTTCAGGTCCTCTTCACTTTCTGCCATCAGAGTGGTATCGTCTGCATATCTGAGGTTATTGATCTTTTCCCCAGCAATCTTAACTCCAGCTTGTGATTCATCCAGGCCAGCATTTCGCATGATGTACTCTGCATATAAATTAAATAAGCAAGGTGACAATATACATCCTTGTCGTACTCCTTTTCCTATGCTAAACCAATCAGTTGTTCCATATCCGGTTCTAACTG
This sequence comes from Gekko gecko, assembly GCA_029375565.1. NCBI lineage: Eukaryota > Metazoa > Chordata > Lepidosauria > Squamata > Gekkonidae > Gekko > Gekko gecko. The sequence goes on along the minus strand of JAPDNY010000004.1, from coordinate 107,037,302 downwards.
TTGCTTCTTGACCCTTATACAGGTTTCTCAGGAGACATGTGAGGTGGTCTGGCACTCCCATCTCTTTAAGAACCTGCCATAATTTATTGTGATCCACACAATCAAAGGCTTTAGCATAGTCAATGAAGCAGAAGTAGATGTTTTTCTGGTACTCTCTTGCTGTCTCCATAATCCAGCGAATGTTGGCAATTTGATCTCTAGTTCCTCTACCTCTTCGAAACCCAGCTTGTACTTCTGGCAGTTCTCTATCCACGTACTGTTGGAGCCTAGCTTGTAGGATTTTGAGCATGACCTTGCTAGCGTGTGAAATGAGTGCAATTGTGCGATAGTTTGAACATTCCTTGACATTGCCCTTCTTTGGGATTGGAATGTACACTGACCTTTTCCAATCCTGTGGCCACTGTTGTGTTTTCCAAATTTGTTGGCAAATTGAGTGCAGCACTTTAACAGCATCTTCTCTTAAGACTTTGAATAACTCAGCTGGGATACCATCACCTCCACTAGCTTTGTTGTTAGTAATGCTTTCTAAGGCCCATTTAACTTCGCTTTCCAGGATGTCTGGCTCGAGGTCAGTGATTATACCATCGTGGTTGTCAAGGACCTTGAGGTCCTTCTTGTATAGTTCTTCTGTGTATTCTTGCCACCTTTTCCTAATCTCTTCTGCTTCTGTTAGGTCCCTACCGTTTTTGTCCTTTATCATGGCCAGCTTTGCATGGAACGTTCCCTTGATTTCTCCAATTTTCTTGAAGAGATCTCTAGTCCTTCCCAATCTATTGTTTTCCTCTATTACTTTGCATTGTTCATTCAGGAAAGCCTCCTTATCTCTCCTTGCTGTTCTCTGGAAATCTGCATTCAGTTCAGCAAATCTTTCCTTTTCACCATTGCCATTAGCTTTCCTTCTTTCCTCTGCTATGTGTAAAGCCTCATCAGACAGCCACTTTGCTTTTTTGCATTTCTTTTTCTTTGGGATGGTGGTGATTGCTGCCTCCTTTACAATGTCACGGACCTCTGTCCATAGTTCTTCAGGCACTCTATCTATCAAATCTAGTCCCTTAAACCTATTCTTCACCTCTACTGTCTATTCATCGGGGATGCGATCTAGGTCAAATCTGAATGGCCTTGTGGTTTTCCCAACTTTCTTCAATTTAAGTCTGAATTTTGCAATGAGTAGCTCATGATCTGAGCCACAGTCAGCTCCAGGTCTTGTTTTTACTGACTGGATAGAGCTTCTCCATCTTTGACTGCAAATTATATAGTCAATCTGATTTCGGTGTTGCCCATCTGGTGATGTCCATGTGTAGAGACGCCTCTTAGGTTGTTGGAAAAGGGTGTTCGCTATGACCAGCATGTTCTCTTGACAAAACTCTGTTAGCCTTTGCCCTGCTTCATTTTGTTCTCCAAGGCCAAACTTGTCTGTTATTCCGGTTACCTTTTGATTCCCTACTTTAGCATTCCAGTCCCCTATGATGATGAGGACATCATTTTTTGGTGTTAGTTCTATGAGCTGTTGTAGGTCTTCATAGAACTGGTCCACTTCAGCCTCTTCTGCAGCAGTGGTTGGGGCATAGACTTGGATTACTGTGATATTGAATGGTTTGCCTTGGATTCGGACCAAGATCATTCTGTCATTTTTGAGATTGTATCCCAATACTGCCTTTCTCACTCTCTTGTTGACTATAAAGGCCACACCATTTTTTCTATGGGATTCCTGGCCACAGTAGTAGATATAATGGTCTTCTGAGTTAAATTCGCCCATCCCTGTCCACTTTAGTTCACTGATTCCCAAGATGTCGATGTTCATTCTTGCCATCTCATTTTTGACCACGTCAAGCTTACCTTGATTCATAGATCTTACATTCCAGGTTCCTATGCAGTATTGTTCTTTGCAGCATTGAACTTTCCTTTCACCGTCAGACACATCCACAACTGAGTGTCCTTTCGGCTTTGGCCCAGCCGCTTCACTCTTTCTGGGGTTACTCGTACTTGCCCTCTGCTCTTCCCCAGTAGCATATTGGACACCTTCCAACCTGAGGGGCTCATCTTCCAGCGTCATATCTTTTAGCCTTTTGTTACTGTCCATGGGGTTTTCTTGGCAAAGATACTGGAGTGGGTTGCCATTTCCTTCTCCAGGGGATCACACTTGGTCTGAGTTCTCTGCTGTGGCCTGTCCATCCTGGGTGGCCCTCCACGGCATAGCCCACAGCCTCATCGAACCACGCAAGCCCCCTGCCATGAGGGAGGCTTGTAGACTACAGAGACCAAATACAGTGAGTGCCCCTAATATATACCTAATCCACAAATGAGCCATGTGCCAAAATACCCAACAAAACCTTTTTTATGCACATGGAAAAAATATGGTATTTGGCCACACTAGCTTGTTGGGACAAGTTCATGTTTATAAAGAACGAAGTTGTGGTTCTTAGTTAGCGCCTGAATTGCTTGTTATAAAATCTTTTTGTAGAGTGATTTTATGGTACTTGTTTTTCTCCCAGGTGGTGGCACTTGAAAGTTCAAGAATTATGTCTCTCTGCCCCCCTAACAGTACTACCAAGTGTCACCTGTGAAAAGACCATTGACATACTTCGAGAAAAGGGATTTGACCAAGTTCCTGTTGTTGATGAATCTGGGTATGTGCAGACTTGAATATTGTTCCTTCTTCCAAATATACCCATGTTCTAAAGGACATTCTAAAGGACACATCATTCAGTAGTATTCCCTATCCTTTGCTTTGCTCAAGAGGACTCACCCCATTTGAGAATCCCTGCTTGCACTATTTGTTTATGCCCACCTTAATTTACTCTGGTGAGCTGAAGAGAAGTATGTAAATAGGCACATCTGGAATGGTGCTTCTTCCTCATTCTTTGCCCAAACTATAATGGTCAGGTGATGGTGTGAAGAAGAAGAGATTGGATTTATACCCCTACCTGAAGGAGTCTCAGAGTGGCTTACAATCCCCTTCCCTATCCCTCCCCACAACAGACACCCTGTGAGGTAGGTGGGGCTGAGAGAACTCTCCCAAGAATTGTCCTTGAGAGAACAGTTCTGAAAGAACTTTTGACTGACCCAAGATCACACCAGCAGCTACATGTGAAGGAGTAGGGAATCAAGCCCGGTTCTCCCAGATTAGAGTCCATGCTCTTAACTCCTACATCAAACTGTAGAAGGTGTGCTTTCCTGAAACAGCGTAGAACTGTTGGCTGAAGGATAAAGTTGAGGCAGACTAAAGAGGACTTAAAAGCCTTCAAATCCTGGTTTGCTGCTTCCAACCTCAAGGACCACATAGTGGTTATGACACTTCTGAGTGAGAGCAGGGAGCTTGTTTGGGTCTGGCTAAGTAGGAGGCTTGGAGATGAGTTTGCTCTCTGTTCCTTTTGGTTTGTAAGTCTGGGTCCTGACCTACGATGCTTTGAATATGGGAAGCTGCATTGCACTGTTGGTCTACCAAGGTCTCTATTGTCAATTCTGACTGGCAGTGACCATTCAGGGTCTCCAGTAGAGGTCTTTTTGCATCATTTACTACCTGCTCCAGAAGGTGTCAGGGATTCATTTATTTATTTATTTACAGTATTTATATCCCACCTTTTTGCCTTTACAAGGGCTGCCAAGGTGGTTAACAATTTAAAACATACATGATAAAATGCATTGTAAAACCATTACAATACCCTCTCTCAAACATACTTCATTATCCGTTTATATTCGTCCATTTGTTTTTTATTGTTGAAATAATTAAAATATATTTAAAAAAACATACTTCATTAAAACAACTTTCAAAAGAGTTTAAAAACAGAGTTAAAATACATATAAAACAGTTAAAATACATACGAAACATAAATCTTTGGTTAGGAAGGGGAAATTGCTGAAGGAATGTCAAACAAACCAAAAATGTCTTCAGCTCCTGGCTGAAGACAGCAACAGAAGTGGACAGATGAATCTTTCTGGGGAGAGAATTCCAGGGCTTTGGTGTCATAACCAAGAAGGACCTCTCCCAGGTTGCCACCTGCCTAATCGTAGAAGGCAGTGGCACCTGAAGTGAGGTCTCCAAAGGACACTGTAATGGTCGGGCAGGTTCATAAGGGATTAGGTGGTCCTTCAGGTATGCTGGTCCCAAACCATATAGAGCTTTGAAGGTCAAGACCATCCCCTTGAATTGTGGCCATGACTGGAGTGATATGGTCCCAACGGCTGACTCCAGTCAACATCCTGGCTGCAGCATTTTGTACCAGTTGAAGAAACTCTACCTGTAAGCCACGACTCCTCCCTCTTTTTTAAATTGCCATTGTCAGTGCATGCTGTTGGATGTCCTTCCCAAATATGCATATGTAAAGCTCTTCTTTTCCTTACAAGGACAGTATAAACCTTTGGGATTTTCTCCTCCAGAGGAAATTTCCCTTTTAGAAGCCACTGTGAACCACCCACTCGGAGTCTGAGCTTGCATTTCCATCTCCAGACAAAGGCCCAGCACAGAAAACTGCCTGAAGTTGACTTGGACAGAAACTTCCTGCCATTTAAATGTTTCTTTTTAAAAAATACCTAGATATATTCATAATGCTTCCTCCAGTGTAAAAGAATGGTGATGTTACAGTTGTAGCTTTTAAAATCTAACTTTAAAATTATATCACAGGGTATTACCTCTTAAGGTCCAAACTCCTTCAAGAGATGATCTATAAAAGAATTAACTGAGCCCAAATTGCACCATAGCTCTGAAGCCAGTCAGGTAGGCAAGAGGTCAGCAGGCAGGTCTGTGTTTCAGGCAGGGCAGACTAGGGCACGGCACAGTGTCAGCTCCCAGCAGTTCATCCCAGTTAACATGTACTTGGCTGAAGAAGGTTCCACTGCAGTAACTGCAGTGCCCAATATAAGAGAACTGTATCATTTGAAGTAAACAATCCAAATTGTATAGAAGGGGAAAGCCAGAAAAATGGCTGATAAAGGAATGTTATTTAGCTTTCTACTTTTGTTCCTAGTACTAAATTGTTCATATTTTGTTAATCTTACTAAAAATTTACTTCAGAGCATTCAGAGCAATAGTTGGTTATGTCTGGTCTAAAATGGACAGTTCAGCAAGACAAAATACTAATGTAAGATGTTTCATTAACCAAAAGCGAGTCACAAATGATGATGATGATGATGATGATGATGATGATGATGATGATGATGATGATGATGATGATAAAAAATAGGCTCAATCCACTGTGGGGGTTTTAGGAGGGGAGTGGGCAGGGCCAGTCTGGAGCAAGGAAATGGCATGTATCAGAGAGATTAGCTGTGCATTCCTAAACTGAGCTACACCCTTCTAAGGCCACTGACTTCAATGGATTTAAGAGATGTCTAATTGAGCTAAGGATTGCACTATAGTTGCCTCATTACTTCCCCTGCCACTTCACTTTATATTCTCTCCTCCCAAAGTGGCTTTTAAAAAAATACTATTGTGTACAATATTTGATATGTAGCTTATTGAATTCAAGATGAGAAGGGAGGGTCTGGAAAGCTGACCTAAAGTATGAAGCACAAGGGAGAAGTTTACAATTCACTTAGCAGAAAATCTGACATGTATTTTTTTCTCTCTCTCTTTTAGTGTAATTCTGGGCATGGTTACCCTTGGCAACATGCTTTCTTCAGTGCTTGCTGGTAAAGTGCAGCCATCAGACCAAGTCAGTAAAATAATCTACAAGCAGTTCAAAAAGGTAGATGAGTCTTGTGGTGCCTCTGGTTACTTTCCTTTCAATATCTTAAAGTGAAATTTCTGGTAACTTACCTTTAAAATAGCCCGTTTTAAAATACAAATACAAATACAAATTGTTTTTGACTGAAATACATCACATAATTCAAAGCCATTGCACTCATTTGATCATGCCTTTACAGAGCTCCTCACTATGGAATCTGGGAGAGTGGTTGGTTGGTGATGGCATGGTCCAGGTCCAAGGGGGACTGCAGCACAGTGGCAAGATGCTGGAGTAGTGATGACAGTTGGCTTTGAATAGAAGCTGCATTTGCTACTGCTACCATTTTTGGTTTTGGTCTTAGAGTTTCTGAGACTTGCAGCCACTGATAACTCTTGCCATCTGGTGTTTAATAGCCTGTAATCATGATTTTCCGGAGATTTTGGCAATGGTTCCCAAAGTCTACAAAGCAGTATTAGCCCTGCTGAATCCACAGAACCTTGACCTTAGAACACACACACACACACATACACTAGGGCTGCCAGGTCCCCTGAGGGGGCAGGGGGTTGCCCCCTCTAGGGTTCCCCAACTCGCCAGCCCGGATCTGGCCACTGGGGGGAACTCCGCCGCCAAAGTGCCTGAATCGGTCTGATGTGCCTGGCACAATGATATCACCCAGAAGTAATGTCATCACACTGGGCACGTCATCGGGGGATGCTCTAGCATTCGACCTTAAAACTCTATAGTACCATAGAGCTTTATGGTACTATAGAGTTTTAAGACCAAATGCTAGAGTGTCCGTTGACGATGTGCCCAGTATGATGACTTCACTTCCAGGTGATGTCATCATGGCATGTGAGTGCGAGACTCCCAGACACAAAGCTTCTCCCCCCAACTGGACGCCAGGTAGGGACCTGGCAACCCTAATACACACACACACACACCCATATATACACATTCTGTGTTGGACAGCATAATTGGCAGCAAAATCAAATTCAGATGTGCTGTTGGCCTTGGTAAAATCTTCTCTTTTTATTTATTTGTGTTTTTTTGTTTATTAGTAAAAGACAGAGAAATCAGTTCTCTGAAAAAAATATAATTGTAACCACCCAGTAGTTGTTTGCTTGGCTGAAAAGTGAGTGGAACATTACAGCTATTGATTTCTGCTTTGAAGAGAACTTTAAAATAAAGCAGTTTAAAATGCTTAAAAGAGAACATCCCTCTTTTGCATCATACTAACTGTAGCAAAGGTTCTTTAACACTTAATTCTCTAAACAAAATACAATCCGTTTGCCTGATTACTGCATATCTTCAGGATATGGAATGCTTGTGCTTTATGTACACATTAAATCCATTCTTTTCTCTCCCAGCTCTCAAATGAATCATCATGCAAAATGTATAGTGTGGTGCGTAACTGAGCAATGCATGCCTAATTAAGTAGTGCAGCTTCTCTCCTCTCTGGCTTGGTGTTTCTTTGCTGTAGGGGGTCAGAAACCATGTTGCTGCTGGCAAGTAGCAAGCGCAGCTAGACTGTATGCAGTCAGATGCTTTATGGAGGGCTTCTCTTGCTTGAGGGAAACACAGTTTGAAGGCAACTTGCTCCTGTAGTCCAGCCAAAACCCCCAGCTCACTGCAGAAGGGGGAGTGGAACAAGGAAGGTGGCTTAAGCATTATGCAGCCAGGTTTAAGATGCCTGCTACTTGCCTCTGGACAAAATACTCAGACCTTATCTGGTGCATTCATTTTTGTGGCTCAAGCCAGGGCTGTGTTCAGTCTGCACTTCTAGCATGCAAGCACAAAACTGGGACTTGGGTATGGAATTCACCATCATCAGAGTCTGTTTTCAATTAGAGAAAAGTAAGGGGAAGGACAAGGGACTAGATGTTGCCTAAAATGTCTGCAGGTAGAAGGGTTTCTGTCTGCAAAAATACAAGTTCAGTTCTCCTCCTCCTGCTGCAGCCCCAAATACCTCTCCCCTGTGCTGCAATTGGGAGATGGGGGAACCACCAGGAATAGCTCAGAGGGAGTCTGAGGCTGGCTGCAGGTGGGGGAGAATCAGCAAAAATCTCCCCTTGCCCTTGTGCACACCAACATTGTAGACAGGGTCTAGCCCAAGGTGTAGCACTGTTTGGGGAGTGGGACTACTCTGGAAGCGCTCTGGCTGAATGAAATCCAAATGTGACCTTCTCTTTGGTATCAGACTCTGAGAAGAAAACATTTTTCACGCAATTGAAACAAAATCCAGCCTCATGAAATGCAGAGTAGCTAGTTTATTGTGATTCTATCCAGAAATTTCCTCCTCCCCTAGTCCTTGGAGCACTTCTGCACTTTGTTCAATCATATCTGTATCCTATCTTTCTCCCTGAAATTGGTCTCAATTGTGGCTCACAAAATGTATTACAAGCAACACATTAAATAAGACAATAATTACACAAATTAAGGTCAGCAGCCAATAAGCACAGGAAAGAAATAAAGAAAAGAAAAAGGTAGAGCAAGACCAATAGTTGGCACAGCTTTTAGTTTGGTAGTGTGTCTCATCACAGTTGCATTGCAGTTGCAAAACTAGTGGGAATTCAGAGTCTCTTCACACTGCCTTTGTATTAATATACCAAGGGAAGCTTCAAAGTATTCAAACAATATCTGGTACACTCTCAGAGGCCTGGGAGAGGGGTCTGAATAGCTCCCCACCACACACACACACACACACACACACACACACACACACATTCATATACAATAAACTGCTGATCTTCTTCGTGGTCTCTGTGCATCACACCTCTGGGATACAGTATGCCTGCGCCGACCCCGATCAGTATTGTAGAAAGCTAAAAGGGATTTTCGAGCCCACTCCCCGGTCACATGCCGGGCTCCAGCACACATGACTAGGGGAGGGGCACGACAATCCTGCCAGTTCTCTTCTGACCGCCACACTGGTAGGATCTCCTATGCTCCGGTCGGTAAAAGATTTGTAGGCTTTTGGCCTTTCTCCTTACTTGGACTTGTAGTTAGCTAGTTTTCAGTTTAGTGTTAGGTAGTTTTGGACTCATTACTGCTTTGGCAGAATTTTCTGCCTCCCCTCCGGCCTATGGCCACATGGTGGGGCTTCTTTAAACAGTGCTGCACAGTAGTAAAATCACTCCCCTTGATGGACACTCTCTTTGCTTATTGTGCCTGGGGGAATCACACCGAGTTGACTCCTGTGCCCACTGCTTGAAATTCTCTCAACAAGCGAGGAAGAATCAAGCGGCTAGACGTTCTGTGGCACTAACCGAATTGGCTCTTTCGCCTATGGCGTCGTCAAAAGAGACTTCTGGACATGCCTCCATGTTGACCCCTGCATCAGGATCGACAGCTGTATGGTCTCCATCACCGGGCCACTTCGATGCTGACCGATTGGTGCTGAAACGCTCAATCCCAGCTTCTCAGTCTGATGCACATATTCCCACAAAACATTGTTGGGAGGGTGGGGACGATCGGCCTGTCAAGGAGTCTTCGATATCGGGAGATGCTTCACTTGACTCCTTAGACCGTGGGCAGATACTGGGTGTTCAGTCTCCACCCTCTTCTTGCCCGATACAACTCACCGATTCCGAACAGGACATGGCACTGATGCAGGCCTCTCACTCTTCCAATGTCGATACTCAGCGTTTGGAACGAGGAGCGGACACTGGGGCATCTCCATCCCTGCACGGCCAAACTGATCGGGATCGATCACCTGGACATTTCCAGCCACCTGCTTGGGACCATGCCAGTGGCAATATTTGTATGGGGTGTACCCTTTCCCTGGCGTTCCTTGGCTTCTTCAACGCCCTCCTATGGAGTGGGATCGCCAATCCACATCCTCTAAAATTTCTCAACATTGAGAGTTCTCTCTGACAACGGAGTTTGCCAAACTATATGCATCAGCACCGATGAATAAATCACATGCTCCCATGCTGTCGATGTTGACTTGCCCTAAGACCCAGTCAGGATTGATGCTGTCGACACAGAGTATTCCGATACTGCTCTCGGACCTATCAGAACACTCCAGTGTTTCCAACGCCTCACTTTCCACGGATGAGGAGTCTCCCAACCAATTAGAACCATCTCCACTGCAACAAGAAGGGGGCGACCTCCCTGTTTCTCCTTCTGAAGACGTTAAGTCTTATGGGGACTTGGTCAAGAGAATGGCCAACACCCTGGCCCTACCTACTGTACAGCCACCTCCTACGGTCACGGACTCTGTTTTTGATATTGTTCAGATGGACACTTTGACTGCAGTCGCTCTGCCTCTGACATCAGTCCTCCTGCAGACAGCTAAAATACCGTGGTTGCACCCAGCTTCCATTACCGTCTCTAATAAAAGGATGGATCACATGTATAAGGTGCAGGAAACAGGAGCTGAATTTTTGTTTGTTCATCCCAAACCAAATTCTGTGGTCATCTCCTCCTTGTCAAAGGGCAATCGTAGCCATTCCACTCTCTCTGATAAAGAAAGGCGGAAGTTGGACTCCTTTGGCAGAAAATTCTACACTGCTGGGGCGCTGGGTATTAAGACTTCCAGCTGTGCACCCTGTATGGGCAGATATCAATACGCCCTATGGGAGCAGATGTTGGAGTTCATTGCAGCCCTTCCTGCAGACAAGAACCATGCAGCTAAACGCATCCAGAAGGAAGGTATGCTTCTGGTCAAACACCAACTCAACGCTGCCAAGCATAATCTGGATGTAGCATCTAAGTCCCTCACCTCAGCGGTTGCTCTGCAACACCACACCTTGTTGCGCTCTACTGCCCTTCAACAGGACACGAAGTCAGTGGTTGAGGACCTTCCCTTTGAAGGTGACAGCCTCTTCAGTTCCTCAACAGACTCGGTCCTACAGGACCTCGATAAAAGTATTAAAACCTCTCTTAACCTTGGAGTCACCACGGCCTCTAAACAGTTGAGAGGAAAGTCGTGGAATAAACCCTGGTCTTCCTTTAAATCCTCTCCAGAACCTCAATGGCAAAGATTGCCCAACACTTCTGGACGCTCTTATGGGAATAAGTCCAAATTCCCTTCAGCTACATAATCTCAGGCTAAGACCCAGAAGAACCCCAAGCAGGGCCTTTGACTGGGGTCTATTACCGCTCCCTCCCACCTGTCTGTCCCCTTACCTGTATGCCTGGCAACAGGTAACATCAGATTGATGGGTTCTTTCAATAATCCGGGAGGGATACCTCATAGAGTTTCTTCAAGTTCCTGACAATACAAACTTCGTTGTCACTCCATCGTCACACCCACTACTGGAAGAGATACAGAACCTCCTGCTCAAAGGTGCCATAGAACCTGTTCCGGTGCCACAACATCACCTGGGTTTTTGTTCCCATTATTTTATGGTCCCCAAGAAAGATGGAGGCCTCTGTCCCATCATGGATCTAAGAAACTTGAACCGTTATATTACATACAAGAAATTCCGCATGGTCACCTTGCAATCTATTCTCCCTCTCCTGGAAAGCGGAGTCTGGATGGTGACTCTGGACTTACAAGATGCTTATTTTCATGTCTCTATCCACCCTGCCCATAGGATGTCCCTGCGTTTTGCAGTAGGCGATGGACATTTTCAGTACAAAGCCCTCCCCTTTGGGCTATCCATGGCACCCTGTGTCTTCACCAAGGTGATGGTAGTCATTGCGTCTCATCTCCATCTGCAAGGTGTACGGGTATTTCCGTACATAGATGATTGGTTACTAGTTGCAAATACCCATTTTACACCACCATATTACCCTGACCCTCAATACTCTGGAGGCTCTAGGGCTGAAAGTGAATCTGAAAAAGTCGATGCTCGTACCCTCTACACGGGTGCAATTCATTGGAGCAATCCTAGACTCGGAGGTTTGCAGAGCATTCCTCCCTCCCAAGAGGGCAGAGGACATTATCTCCCTTATAGGTCTCCTGAGACGTCAAGGCACAGCCTCCGTGAGACTGCTACAACAACTGCTAAGGCTCATGGCAGCCACCATATTGGTCATCGTGTTTGCCAAGCTACAGATGTGACTGCTACAGCTGTGGTTCGTCAGGAAGGTCCACCCTCAGAGACAACCACAGTCCCTACATCTCACACTTCTGGAGTCGGTCTTGAACTCTGTCCTTTGGTGGAAAGACCCGCAAAATCTCCTAGCGGGAGCTCCGTTCCACCCTCTGATTCCAGAGATTACTGTAACCTCAGATGTGTCACTCTGGGGCTGGGGAGCACATCTCCGAGGAATCTGTGTGGGCACACAGTGGGAACCTCACGTGGCTCACCATCATATCAACTATCTGTAGTTGTTAGCCATTCAGTATGCTCTCCGGTCATTCCGTCATCTGGTCACTCGTCAGGTGGTAGCAGTACTCACCGACAACACCATGGTGCTCTATCTCAATTGTCAAGGTGGGACAGTGTCCAGAAGCCTCTGTCGACTAGCCGCAGACATTTGGAACGAATGTCAGCTGTGGGACACATTCCTTGTAGCGGCCCATCTACCTGGGACCCTGAATGTGCAAGCAGACTTTCTCAGCAGAGGGTGTGTGTCATGGCACGAATGGGAGATCAGCTGGGCGTATCTCCTGCCAGTCTTTCATGCATGGGGCCACCTGGAGCTAGATGCCATCGCGACACATGACAACAAGAAGTGTCGTCTGTTTTGCTCCAGAGCAGGGAAGGACCCTCGCTCCCTGGGAGATGGTCTCCTTTACCCATGGACACACAACTATGTGTTTCTCTTTCCGCCTTTTCCCCAACTCACCAAAGTGATAACTAAAATCCTGTGGGACAGACCACACTGCATCCTGGTGACCCCCTGGTGGCCCAAACAACACTGGTTCCCCACTCTCCTCCATGTATCCAAGGGCTCCTTTATTCACTTCCCACCAGCACCGGATCTCCTCCTTGCACAAGCAGGACAGGTGCTACATCACAACGTGCTGCACCTGAAGTTCACAGCATGGAAGATCCATTGGCTGGACTCAGAGATAGGATAGAATATATGCTGATGAATTGCCATAAACCATCTCTAGGGCTTCCTATGCTGGAAAGTGGAAGGTTTTTCTTTCTTACCTGAGTTCGTTGGGGGTCCGTCCCCCCCCACGGATCTGGTAGTGATTTTTGGTTTCTTACTGTCCCGTTTGGACTTGGGACTTAGTTGTACCTCATTGAGAGTATATTTGGCAGCCATCTCAGCTAATCATCCTGCAGTGGATGGCCACTTTGTCTTCTTGCACCCACGAACCAAAAAGTTCCTGAAGGGGCTCAGGCACCTTTTCCCTCCATCTCATGGTCCTTCACTGGCCTGGGACCTTCCTTTAGTTCTCCACAAACTGATGAGTAAGCCTTTCGAACCTATGACTATCTGCAATCTGCAACTCCGTTCCTGGAAGACTGCCTTTCTGGTAGCTATTACCTCTGCCAGGAGGGTGAGTGAGCTGTCTGCGCTACACTGTGATCCCCCCTACCTGCAATTTTATCATGATGGTGTTACTTTAGCCCCGGACATTTCATTTCTGCCTAAGGTAGTCTCGGAATTCCATATGCACGCCAACATCGTCCTCCCTGTGTTCTACCCAACACCGCAGAATGACGAGGAATGCCATCTTCACACCTTAGACATGAAGAGGGCTTTGCTTTTCTACCTGGACAGGACGCGCTCTTTCCGGAAGACTCCGGCCCTTTTCGTCTCCCATGCCTTGCCTGCACAAGGGAAGAAGCTGTCCTCTCAGCAGCTGTCCAGATGGATCATGGAAATGATCAAGCTTGTCTACTTGCTCACCAAGAAACCACTCCCAGGTCCACTTCAAGCACACTCCACCCAGGACATCCACAGCCTTCCTGAGAGGTGTGTCGCTTGATGACGTCTGCAATGCAGCTACTTGGGCTACTCACACCTTTGTGAAGCACTACAATGCTTGATGTACATCTTCATCAGCATATGACAGTGGGACGAGCTGTGTTGCAGGCGGTGAATATCTAGGACCTTCAGCACCCTCCTTTAGGTAGGTCTGTACTGCTTTCTAGTCTCCCAGAGGTGTGATGCACAGAGACCATGAAGAAGATAAACAGGTTGCTTACCTGTAACTGGTGATCTTCGAGTGGTCATCTGTGCATTCACACCACCTGTCCTCCTTCCCCTCTGCTTTCGGTCTTTCCTTTCATCTTTATGACTGAAGGCAGCGGTCATAAGGAACTGGCAGGATCATCGTGCCCCTCCCCTTGTCATGCGCACTGGAACCCAGCATGTGACCAGGGAGCGGGTGCAAAAATCCCTTTTAGCTTTCTACAATACTGATTGGGGTCAGCGCAGGTGCACTATATCCCAGAGGTGTGAATGCACAGATGACCACTCAAAGATCACCAGTTACAGGTAAGCAACCTGTTTTTGCTAAATTTGCTTCTGTTTATGCAATTTGTGCATTTCAGGAGAGGATTTGGGTATCCTAGTGCCTAATTTTGATGTCCGTTATTATTTTTAAATAATAGAATATGACATAACAGCATATATACAGCCCTGGCTATTGCTATAAATTCTAGGTTTTTGCCACTTTTTCTGAGTATTTCCTTCTTTCTTTGCCATGATAAATATTGTAGTCCGTGTACCCTCTTGTTATCCAACTTGCCTATTGAATAGCCAGCATTTCTGTCAATCATCCATCCTCTTTAATTAGGAGTGCTGTTGTACCATACAGAGAGGTGGTGAAACCACATTTTTTTAAGAAGCTCTAGTCTTTTACAATCAGCCTTAGATGTTTTACTGTTGAAAGAGAATGTCCTGAATACCCTATTATTTGTACAAGAAAATTGTTGGGTATATTTAAAACTGATTCAGTTTGGTCTGACTGGAAAGGGCAGTTGTTACAGTAAAACAAAAAATACACTTATGGAAGACAATATTGCTTCTAAATTAGAAAGTTACTTTTGGTTTCTTTCTCTTTTTACATTTAAAGTTATCAAATACTGGTGGATCTCCAAGTGTACATTGCAGATCAGTACCATAATGGTCTCTGAAGATTAAAAAGGACAGAGGAATTCCTGGAAGTACAAAGTGAAGCAACTGAATTAAACCCAGCAGCAAACTCTGCCTGCTTTCACTGGGTTTCTTTCAGCTTCATATATTATTGGTTTGGATGGAAAGCAGCCCTTCCCTCATGAAAGAAGTTTTCCACTTGAAATGTTAGTAATAGTATAAAACTTTCTTCTGCTACTTCCTTTCTTTAGTGGTAGCATCTTTTCCATGAACTGAAGGGTGCCTTTGGATCCAACTCCATGGTGTCATTCCCTTCTCCACACACAGAACCAAAGAATCTAGGGAAATATTGGTGATTTGCAGGAGGTGTAGATTGCTATGCTTGTGGCTATATGGAAAGGTGTATTCCAAAGTGCATTGTTCAACTACTATGAGCATATGAAGCTGCTTTATACCAAGTCAGGCCATTGCTCCATCCTGCCCAGTGCTGTCTAGTCTGACTGGTGGTGGTGGTGTCTTGAGTAGAGAAGAATCTTTCCTGACCCTGTGAACCTGCTCCCTGAGGTACTTTACCTGGAGATGCCAGGGAATGAAACTGGGAACATCTACATTTGAAGCATGTGATCTGTACTGAGTAGGGATGACAATCTCCAGGTGGGGCCTGGAGATCTCCTGGTATTACAGCAGATCACCAGACAATAGAGAACAGTTTACTTGGAGAAATGTCTGCTTTGGAGGTATGGTGTATGGCATTATACCTCACTGAGGCCTCTCTTTTCCTCAAAGCCTGCCCTCCCCAGGCTTCACACACCTCAAATCTCCAGGAATTTCCTAATCGGGAATGGCAAGCCAATTACTGAACCATTGCACCTCTGGGGGTTTCATGCAAATGGTGCAGATAAAATAATGAGCACCCAGAGTATCCCAAATCTGTAAGAAAATGAAAACATGTCTCTGGCATGAAAGTGAAACTACCTGTTGGCTAAAATGAATGGGTTAGAAGGATTCTACAGGAGGGGGGATTTTTTCCAATTCTTCTCTATTCCCATTATGGCTTGTGTGCCCTTATGCTGTTTCTTGGTGTCCACCAACCTCCCCTTCCCTGGCACAGTTTCTGGGATAAAGACAGGCTGCAGTGGAATGTGGGAGGTGGGAGAAATTTACTGGCTTGTACTAGATGAGATCCACCCATTGCCTCTATCCACTCAAGATCAAAATACCTTCTGATCAATATGTACATTATTAAATATCTAAATTTACCAGATCTCTGAATGATTCATGAGGAACTGAGGAAACCTGATTGACTGGGAGGTTATACTTCTTTCTGGTTAGGTAGATTTTGTCTGTGATGCAATCAGTTTTGAGCAAACTGAACCTCCTACTCTGTCCAGTTAACCAGTTTCTTTTGCTGTTCTGTCTCGTAACATTGACAGTACCTGACCCCATGCTAAATCTGTACAAAACTGCATTCATAGAATGCTGAAATGACACTTGATTGGTCTCTAAATATGTAGTACAAGCAGAGAATCCACAAGGACTTGCCAGGGGCACTTCATTTTCCCTTGTATACCCCCTGCCTGCCAGATTTCCTCTTTCCCTTCTCCTGGCAGCCCCCATATCCTCTCCTCTTTCCCTGCTTCCTTCTCTTCTTCCCACTCACTAACTTTCCCTGATTCTGTAGACTTCAGCTTTATTTTTTATTTATTTACTTTGTTACACCTAGCCTTTCTCCTCAGTTGGGACTCAGTTTGGCTTATATTGTTCTCCTTTCCTCCATGTTATTCTCAGAACATCCCTGTGAGTCAGGTTACACTGAGAGTGGCCCAAGACCACTAATTCATGGCAGTGTGGATCTCTCAGATCCTAGTCTGATGCTCTTATGCCTACACTTCACTGCCTTTTCTGCAGTGGCTGTTGTCAAATAGTAGTGAGTCACCAGAGAATTGCCATTGGGCCTGTGTGATAGGGATGTGAGCCTCCAGTTGGGATCTGGAGATCCCCCAGAATTACACCTCATCTCCAGACTACAGAAATAAATCCCCCTGGAGGAAATGGATGCTTTGGAGGGTGGACTGTATAGCATTGCACCCTATTGAGGTCCCTGTCCTCCCCAGGCTCCACCCCCAAATCTTCAGGAGTTCCCAGCCTGGATCTGGCAACCCTACCCCCTCTACCCCCCACTGGTAGCCAGAGAGTTCCTGGCAATTCTACTGGGTGAGTCATGCAAGTCACGTTGTAGTGAGTAACCTGGTGGTTGCTGCCAGGTCTGGCTCTGATGAGTCCTGCTAGGGTAGTGGAGAAGGGAGCAGACTAGAAAGAGCTCTATCCTTCCACCTTTTACTGACAGAAACTAAGGCTTGAAGGCTGGCAATATTGTTGTCTAGCAACCCCCACAGTAGTCACTGAGACCTCCCAGGGCATCCATTTCTAAAAGCTACATGTACTGCTTTCATCATTTGGGGCAGATAACCCTCCAGTGTACTTTTTCCAGATTTTTCTGTAAACTTGGGTCTTTTCTTGGATATGTAGAGAGATTTGGCTTGTCTGTTCATGGTCCCAGTATCCAGATTTAAGTAGCCACAGATGGGAACATGCTGAGAATAAGATATATTGATACAGTATAGATGGAGACACATTTGAATATGGGCTTTAAAAGAAAAACAGCTTAGAGACAATGTCTCTTCAGGAATATAATTATTCCTAGAATATGGATCTTTGCTTTGCTTTATCTCTGCTGATTGACTTTTATGCTGTTCTACCCACCCACTCTTTCTCTTGTGTATCTTTTCTCAAATACCTCCTTCCAGTTCATATTGGCAAGGCTGGAAAATAAGCTGTTATTAGATGACTGTACTTTTGAATTTGAAATTGCTGGATATCAGATGGGGAATACTTAAATGCCATCATTTTTAAAATTACTGTTTTTTATAGTCTCTACTTTTTCAATTCACTTTATATTTAAAACACCAGCATTTGACCAAACCCTGCTACTCCCACTATCTCACTATCATAAGATGCCTCACTATCACAAACACTACTATTTTCAAAAGTCTTATTGGAGCTGTGGAGTAAGGATTTGGGTGCTTACCTATGTAATGCACTGGTTTCTCATGTTCAACAACTTTTTCTTTGCAGATTCGTCTGCAAGACAACTTGGGGAAGCTGTCTCAAATCTTGGAAATAGACCACTTTGCTCTGGTGGTACATGAACAGATTCAATGTAAGTATAAGGACTTCTGAGTTTGTCCTAAATTGCTTTCTACCAAATTAGCTTATGTTCTTAAGACACCGCTCCTAGGAATTCAAGAGAATAATGTGACCAGCTTTACAGCCAGCTATATACAGCTTTCCCAGTCCAATATGTGTCTAAAGTAGATTAGAAGACAGAAAAGTAATATATTATAGTAGCCAATATTTAATTTGCAATGTAACATGACATGTAAAGCAAAGCCCCAGTTTTTAGATTCAGCCAGGCTGAAAGTACATTCTGTCAATGACATTCTGCCATTGCTAAAGTCCCTAGGAGTTTAAACCAAGACCCCTACTTAACCACAACATTGGCACTGGTTCTAATTCAGCTGTCATTACAAGTATTAGATACTGTCTGAGTCTATGGCTTACCATTAGACGAGACTGACTGCATTCTGAATTCTGCCTCCATTGTGTTTTCTTTTGCCTTGTTGATCTTTGGGTGCACTGTTATCTCATAAGGTATTTTTTTTAAATCTTGCAGCCCAATCTCATGTTGGTGCTTTAGCGGCTGTGGAGGGAACAAAAGCCAATGCCTCGTAGCTTAAGGGACACTATATACAAGGCAAATGATGGACAGCCATACAAGCCCCCCCACTAAAGATAACACTGATAAAATTGTGCACAATGTTGGGCTAACACTAGGGAGAAAGGGCCATGCCAGTAACCTTTATGATGTGGCAGAATTCCTATTTCAGTCTCCATGACCTTTTCCCACTTCTGTCAAAAGTGCCCATGGCTTGGTGCAGTGGTATCTCCAGAGAGGTTTACTATGACTGCTAGAACAGTTCTGTCAATAGTACAGCCACCCAGTGCCAGAACAAGGAAGCAAAGTGTCCCCTTGCCTTCTACCAGTGTTGATACCTTTGCTGACCCCATGGGTAATTTATCCCCCACCTTTATCTAAAATAATGCATCCAGTTTTGAAGTGGTAGTTTAAAATCTGAATATGTCTATCCTATTCTTCCTTCCTCTAGATCACAGTGATGGCAAATCCAGTAAAAGGCAAATGGTATTTGGTGTCGTTACAGCGATTGATTTGCTTAACTTTGTGACTGCCCAAGAACGGCAAAGAAAGGCAATTTAAATTCAAGGTGCCTCAGTGGCTTTTAGTGGGTCTTTTTTAAAGTCTCATTTCTTTTTCCTCTCCATTTATATTAGAACAATCTCGGCTGCTGGACATTTTTTA
Organism: Gekko gecko; assembly: GCA_029375565.1. Taxonomy (NCBI): domain Eukaryota; kingdom Metazoa; phylum Chordata; class Lepidosauria; order Squamata; family Gekkonidae; genus Gekko; species Gekko gecko. Next base: position 107,018,249 of record JAPDNY010000004.1, on the reverse strand, counting down.
GATTTTTCTGCAAACCTGGGGAGTCCCTCAAGTTTGCTGAAAAATCTGCTGATGGGGGCCACACATCACTAATATTATATCGGTATCCGGTAGTCCTTGGGTCTGCTGATAGTTGGTGAGGGTTAACATTTATCATTAGAATAGGCTTCATTTGGCTGAAAATGCTGGAGGATCTAGACCTCAGACATGCATAACAGCTGGTATGATCATACCATTGAGATCTAGGATGGTGTCTGCATGGGGTCCTCCCAAGACATTCTGTTGCTGTTATCATAGATGCAACCCATCTTGCAGCTAGCTCTCCCAGATTCTGCTTCCTTGGTGTTACATCCATTAGAGGCACAAATCCAGCCTTATACCTACTCCAGTTTGACAGATGTCTTTTGTAGTGCAGATACATAACATACAGCCGAGTCTAAATATGACCTTCTGTTATTTGTGAGAGCCCTGCATATGAACTTGCTCAGGTTCCAATGAGGGAAGTAGCAGAGTGAGAAATTGTTGTGTACATGCAATATGCAGGGCTCACTGCACACATGTTTTCTGTGACAGTTGCTAAGTCCTGCTTTCAGTACCAACAGCAGGAACCAGTATCTTATGAGCCCAGCAAATGTGCCTCCTATCGTGCCTGGAACAAATCTTGCTAAAAGTTGTTTCTAGTCACAGAGTAATAAAATATCAGTGATCTCTTTGTTGCCCCCCTCCTATGTCTTCCAGTTATCAGCTCTTACTAGATGCTTGATAGCCTCTTCTTGTATGCCAACCAAAATGTATGATAATTGAATTGGAGAGGAGAAAGAATTAAGCTTTACTAATACAGAACAAAAGCAGAAATGGGAAAACATTTTCACTTGAAAAAAAGTATGTGTTTTATCATCTACACTAGTATAAAGATGATTTGTTTGGCACAGTTTTACATTTCTGGACTTTGCTTGTAAGGGAACCAGGTCAGTAGAAACACATGACGACCCTGAAAATTCTCCGTTGTGTTGCATTCTTGACTTTGCCTGACATAATGTCAAGAATCTTGGATTTCTGTTAATTTAGTTTTAGTTAATTTGGTTAATGGAATATGGAGTGCCAAACGTATTCCCATATTTGCATTTCTCTGAAGATCAAACATTCACCAACTATCAACTCCAGTCTTAAAACCAAAGATTATATGCCGGTTCTTCAAGTGTGTGCTTTTATACTGTATATCGTTGGGCTTTATGTACGCTGCTATTGAATTTCTCACTACTTTGCACTTGAGTATGATATAATGTTACACTGTGGATTTTTTAAAAAAAGATTCCATTAATGTGGAGGTACTGGAAACACACTTTATTTTTTATTGAGTAAAGCTTAATTTATTAATGAAACTGATGTAGTTTTTCCTTTTAAGACATTTCTGACAATAATTTTTCCGGTCACAGCCATGTTTATGTCCTATGGCAGAAAACTATCCCTGCCACAATCCAGTTAGGTGTGCTTATGCCCATTGATTTCATATATGAAACTCTTATTTGTACACAAAGGTCACCACTAGGTACCATCTTAATGTAATGGATGCCATACTGCCTTGCTTGCTGCAGACACCATCCTTGGCCCCTGCACATTTCCTTCAGCACTCAACATTCTCATCACTTAGAATGACCATTTCAGCCTCTAGGATTGTAAGGGGGGGGTGTTCAGTGGGTTCCCCCCCTTCTTATGTTTGTCCAAAATACAGTAAGAACTAAATAAAAGTGTTTATTTCTGACAAACTGGCTAAGTGTACTTATTTACACTGGAAGTAGTTCTACCTACTGCCAAATGGGTCCAGAGGCCATGAGTTTGTATCAGGCACGCACACAGTTTATTGCCAGGATTGGGTACTAACCTTGCTCCCCACCCCCTGCTGTTTGTGGAGTGCAATTGAAGTCACTGTGACATCTAAATTCAGGTGCATGGGTGAACTGAAGCTTATTTTCTTCCCACAAACTTCAGTTTAATCCTGGTTTATAATTTGAAATTGGAGATGACAAATACCAATTTACCCGATGTTTGCATTCAGACACCAGAACAAATAAGAGCTTTATTCAAGGCTTCACAAATCCAGAAGCTTTCAGTCCACTCCATGCACCATGGGAGGAGCAAGACACGCAGATGTGGCTGGCAACAAGCTATATTAGTGCCTGTCATGGACAACCTCTGTTTGTCATGATATCTGAATGACACCAGCACTTCAAAAAGAGCAGGAAGTGTACTATTCCAGTCTTAGGCACTCATATGTAGTGCACAAGGCAGCATTTTAAAAAAAACTTTGTGATTTCTCCTCATTACTCTGCTGATCAACTGCCAAATAGGGGAGGGGGTGTTGTGTTCAGATACCTCTGTCCCCACTTCTCTCAAAAGCAGGTCACTGCTATACTTTATGCTTATGTCCAGAGGGAAGGAGTTCTTTGCACACCTACCCTCTGTTGCAAGCTTCCTATTTTTGTATTTCCATCTTTGCATGCACCACTCTAGGGCTGCCAACTCCAGCATGAGAAGGTTCTGGAGATTTGGGGGCAGAACCCAGCGAAGTCTGAGTGTGGGTACAGAGGAGCTTAGCAGGGTATAATATAGAGTCCACTCTCCAAAGCAGCTGTTTCCTCCAGCGGAACTGATCTCTGGAGAAATCAGCTGTAATTCCACGCAGAGGATGGCAACCCTACACATATGCAGGGACATAAACTATGGGAGCAGTGGGGCTCAAACCCCCTCTCCCCTGGTTTTACCAGAGGGGCAATGTCCCCTCAGGTTGCCAGGAAGCATTATGAAGCTGCTCAGGCTGTCAGGTTCTCAAGTTCAGTCCTGTTTGTAGCTACTTAACAAGTTCCTAGGAGGCACAAGGCTGGCTTTGTTTCGTTAAGGTAAGAGGGGGAGGTAACCTTCAATGGACAATACTGTCTGTGAAGAAACAATATATAGAAAGAAAGAGCATGGAAAGGGGAAGATCAATCTAGTGGGTGGGTGGACTGAAGAATGTATTTTCTTGTAGCCTGCAACACAAACTCTGATATATGTACAGCTAGATTTGAGTCCAGGAGCACCTGAGAGACCAATAATATTTTGGGGGTATAAGCTTTGAAGAGTCAAAGCTCCCTTCATTTTCAGTTGAAAAGGGAGATAGCTTAGTGATCCCTGGTTTGTTTAGAGAAGGAATTTGGGTACTTGGTAGTGTGGTAGTGTATCCCTGCCTTCTGAAACTTGAAGAGCCAGTTAAATTCAAGAACTTATACTGGCGTGTCTAGCAGACACTAAAAATACAGCCTCTCATCTCAAAAATTCTAAGACTTTGTGAAAAGCTTAAAACTCCTACTTGCTGGAAACATATTAACTGAAGTTTGTGAAATTACTGAGTTACCTCAGAGTTGTTAATGATTCACCTCACACATTTTACCCCTGATTCCATCTGACCTTTTCCCCTCTACATCCTTATGGCCAGAGAAGGCGGGAGGAAAGGAATTTGAATTAACCAGTTGGGGGAAGATTACCAAGGGTAGCACTGTTAGTGATGTTAACCTAATGCCAACCCTAACCAAAGACCAACAATGGCACATTAAGGCTGTCTTAACAGAGTATCAGTCCATCTTTTCAAATTTTCTTGGTCCTCACCAGTTATTTTAGTTCCAAAACTGGCTAAAACAGATTTTGTGTTGACTGTTGAAAGTTGAATAAGTTTACAGTCCCTGGTATTTATCCTATGTCAAGGGTGACAGTGGATATTTTGGAGACAATGCATATTTTATTTTCACTTTGGATTTGACGTTGTGCATAAAATAAGGAAGGAAAATGTCATTGCTGATGCAGTCTCCAGAACCATATAAGGTTGATAAAGCATTTTGAATTTTGTGTATACATAGTGGTATAAGAAGTTTGACTTTTGGTATTCAAGAAACAAAAAGGTAAAATGTAAATATGTGCTTCAACCATTGCACCCATTGCATTGGTTTCCTTCTTTGATTGTGTGACGAGCTTATGGGATCGTGGGAACTCTGTTTTTTTTTTGTAAAACTCTCTTAAAAAAGAGAGAATTTTATTATTTTTATAAGAAACGGGAAGGGTAGACAGATGGAGAAAGAAAAAGATGGAGTGAAATTTTTCCTGTTAGTGAGGGTTAGTTTAGGTTAATAACCAATACCAATTTTGGCATCCATCATGGTTAGAAGATCTTCTTTTTAACTATTGTAAAGTCCAAAATCACTCTGTTAATGCAGTTAGTAAAGTCCATTGGGGTTAGTAATTAAACAGCTCCTTCCAGATGTTACACGAACAGTCCTCAAAGTATCTTCTTTTTAAATCTCTTCCAGTTATGGATTGAGTCCATTTTAACTTTGAAGTCTTCCGTTCCATCACCACTTTCCCCTGGGCTGCTGTCTTCTTCGCTTGTCCCAGTTTGGAATACTGCATCTTCCTCCCTGCTGGCGTGTCTCTTCAGAAGTTTCTGTATTTTAAAGATGAAATCCTTCTTCTTTCTTTTCTCTTTTTCCTTAAACTTCTGGCCTTCAAGCTTCCTGGGCTCCATAAACTCTTTGGATGAAGTTAGATCTCCAGTTTGTCGCTTGCTATGCTCAACATCCCCTTCTACTGGCAGAGTATTCTCTTTTATAAAAGCGGAATAGGCTTTGGGAGCCTCATCCACCTCTTCTTTTAATTTTATCGCTTCACTGCCAGTTAGGGGTGCCAAGACATTTGTCAAGGTAAATCCAAGATCTTCTTTCTCTTCTTCTTTAACGCCCTGGAAACCTAGAATCAGATTCGATTTCTGTTCGATCTCCATCATCTTTCTAGTTGTTTCCGATATCTGTTTCTGTCGACTGATGAGAACACTATCCATTTTAGACAGAGTTTCGTTGATTTTCTGCAATTGTTCCAGCAGGGGGCACAGCATCTCCTTTTCCTGTTGATTGACAGCAAGCTCTTGGGGGGGGGCTGTCTGGACCGGAAGTCCCTCCTCTCTTCTCTTCCGGTGTCTGCAGGACTTTTTCCAGTATCGACATTTTGTTTTTTTGTTTACTTTTAAAAAGTTTGTGCCGCATCCCCCAGGAAGCTAAGATGATCACAATCTTCCATGCAACCCCAACGGTACTTTCACCAACACTTTTTTTTTCTCTCAGCCCCCTTCGCGCTCCCTTTGTAGATCTTGCTTCTCAAAGGGGGTGAGAACTCCTCCCTCCTCCCAACGCTTATACACATGCAGGGGGGCTCCGATTTATGCTTCAAAATAGATCTTCAACTCACGATTCGATGCTACTTCTTCTTTTTATTTTAAGCCATAGCGCTGTCTTCACTCCTGGAAATCGGTGGCGCCGCTAAGTCCCATTACGGGCACGCCGCAGCGGGGCCGATTGGGGCGGGGAGAAAGCCTCAATTTCCCGGCTGTCTGCCGGCAAAGAGGCTACTCCCCAAGTGCCCCCGGTTCGGAGCCTTTGCCTAAGGCTCACTAGGGTCTTTCGCACATGCGAAGACCCCCCCTAACTGCGCGTGGGCTAACCGCCTCCGGGAGCGTCCCGAGAAGCGGCCGCCATTCACGACGCCGAAACCGGGATCGTGGGAACTCTGTTGATGTGATTTACCTGGATTTCAGTAAAGCTTTTGATAAGGTTCCCCATGACATTCTGATGGGCAAACTGGAAGACTGTGGGCTGGACTATAGGACAATTCAGTGGATAGGGAACTGCTTAGAGGACCACACCCAAAGAGTGGTGGTCAATGGCGTTTCATCAGATTGGAGGGAGGTGACCAGCAGGGCACCACAGGGTTCAGTTTTGGGCCTGGTACTCTTCAATATTTTTATTAATGATCTGGATGAAGGGGTAGAAGGGCTATTCATTAAATTTGCTGATGATACCAAACTGGGAGGAGTAGCGAACACCCAAGAAGATAGAGTTAAAGTTCAACAAGACCTGAATACTCTGGAGAAGTGGGCAGTTGCAAACAGGATGCAATTCAACAAAGATAAATGCACAATATTACATCTGGGCCACAAAAATGTCAAGCACAAATACTGGATGGGGGATACGTTTCTGGGGAGTAGTGTATGCGAAAGAGTTCTTGGGGTAAGAGTGGACTGTAAACTGAATATGAGCAGTCAGTGTGATGCAGTGGTAAAAAAGACAAATTCAGTCTTGGGTTGTATTAAAAGGGCATAGCATTGAAATTGCAGGAGGTCATAGCCAGTGTTCCCTGTAAGCTGTGAGCTAGCTCACAGTTTTTTAGCCTCTGGCTCACACCTTTTTGCCTTAGCTCAGGAGGGATGGCTCCAGAGCAAACTAATTTAGTCAGCAGCCAAATCGCTTGCTCATAACTTTAATACCAGTGACTCACAAAGTAGAATTCTTGTTCACAAGACTCCACAGCTTAGAGGGAGCATTGGTCATAGCCCCGCTTTGATCAGGCCACACCTTAAGTACTGTGTGCAGTTCTGGAGGTCTCACTTCAAAAAGGACGTGGGCAAAATTGAGAGGGTGCAGAAGAGAGTGATGAGGCTGATCAGGGGTCTGGAGACTGAGCTCTATGAGGAAAGGCTAAGGGTCTTGGGAATGTTTAGTTTGGAGAAGGGGAGATTGAGGGGGGACATGATTGCTCTCTTTAAATATTTGAAAAGTTGTCATTTGGAGGAGGGCAAGGAGCTGTTCCAGTTGGCAGCAGAGGACAGGACCCGAAGTAACGGGTTTAAATTACATGAAGAAAGGTATCGGCGGGATATTAGGAAAGACTTTTTCATGGTCAGAGTAGTTCAAAGGTGGAATCAGTTGCCTAGAGAGTTGGTTTAGGCTGGTCCTGCATTGGGCAGGGGGTTGGCCCCTTCCAACTCTATGATTCTATGAGAGGCTTGAGAGAACCTCCACTGAAGCAATGAGATCAAAAGGTGGGACATGTGACAGACTGTGCTTTGAAAGATCATAAGTGCTGCCCTGACCTGGATAGCCCAGGTAAGCCCAATCTTGTCAGATCTCGGAAGCTAAGCAGAGTTGACTCTGGCAAGCACTTGGATGGGAGACCTCCTTGAAATACCAGAGGCAGGAGGTGAGGGCAGGCTTTATTCAGCCACCTCTCTGAATTTCCTCCAGACCCACAGTAGAGGTCAGTCATTAGAGGTTGCCATGACTTCCAGCTGCACACACAATCTCTCTCTCACACATGCACATATGAAAAGATACAAAAAATAGCAAAGAAAGAAAAAGCATATAAGTGCTGTCCAAATATGTGACAGACTGTGAAGGGTTAATGCTTCAGAGAGCCTTTAAATGATGGGCTGTTCAAGCGGATTTGCTTAGATAGTGTCAGTTGAAAAGAAAGAGTTGAGAACTGACTGCTGAAGACAGCTCAGTTTAGCAGTTACCGAGGACTGGGAAGGTTGGCAAGGAGGAGTGGGAAGATTGCTGAAGACCCCATTCAGGTCAGAACTTCTAATTTAGAGAAGTAATTCCCTGCCCAGTTGAAAAGGGAGTTAACTCAAAGAGAAAAGTGATGCCTGATTTGTTTAGAGAAGGATGTTGTGTACCACATCTCAAAAAGGATATTATAGCATTGGAAAAAGTGCAGAGAAGGGCAACTAGAATGATAAAAGGGTTGGAACACCTTCCCTATGAAGAAAGGTTAAAATGCTTGGGGCTCTTTAGCTTGGAGAAACGACGGCTGAGAGGTGACATGATCGAGGTTTATAAGATTATGAATGGGATTGAGCAGGTTGAGAAAGAAGTACTTTTCTCCCTTTCTCACAATACAAGAACTCGTGGGCACTCTATGAAATTGCTGAGCAGTCGGGTTAGAACAGATAAAAGGAAATACTTCTTCACCCAAAGAGTGATTAACATATGGAATTCACTGCCACAGGAGGTCGTGGCAGCTGCAAGCATGGTCAGTTTCAAGAGGAAATTAGATAAACATATGGAGCAGAAGTCCACCAGTGGCTATTAGCCACAGGGTATAGATGGGAACTCTCAGTCTGGGGCAGGTGATGCACTCTATTCTTGTTGCTGGAGGGGGCAGCAGTGGGAGGGCTTCTGGTGCCCTGGCCCCACTGCTGGACCTCCTGATGGCACCTGGTAATTTTGGCCGCTGTGTGACAGAGTGTTGGACTAGATGGGCCATTGGCCTGATTCAACATTGGCTTCTCTTATGTTCTTATGTTCTTACTTGGTAGTGTATTGCTATGTCAAGCAGCTCAGGTCTGAACCCCATGGGTCCTCAGGGTAGTTGCACACAAGTAACCAGATGGATGTTTTAGGTTTTTTAAAAAAAAGATTTATAGAGTTTATTTCAGTTTCTGACAGCAAGAGAATTTATTCTACAGCTAACACATTATTCTAAAATCATGCAACAAGAAAATAAGAAAACTATCTTAGCTGTCTAACATTCTTAGGGCTTGCATTAGATGGCACAAATCTTAAAATTCAAAGTCAAAGGCCAAAGCTCAGGTGTTGTCTACGTTGCTAGCAACTGCAGTTCAAACAGGTTATAGTTTAGGCCTTTAGTCCCTCAGGAACTCAGCTAGTCTCTCTTCTTCAGGTCCTAAGCTAAATTACAGTTTTTGGCCCAACCACATCAAGTGAGGATGACATCCAATCAAGGCATGTTCTCCAGAGAAGCCAGAAGATTGTCTCATCACTCCTAGCTCCCCTCTCCTATCAGCTGGACCGCAGGTCTCAAGAGAAGTTAATTACCACTCTTCCATCTCAGGCCTTGAAGTTGATAAGAATTGTGTAGGCCAAGAGACCAATTAGTAACACCTGCAGGATGGACCAGGCCCATTACTGTTCATATTAACCCTTGAGCGGGAGGCTGGGGTGCTTTGCTTCACACCCTGCCTTCTGAAACTTGAAGAGTCAGTTAAACTCAAGAACTTATGCTAGAGTGTTTAATGGACACTGAAACCAAAGCCTCTCATCTCAAAGATTCTAAGTTTTTTGTGAAAAGCTTAAAATTCTCACTTGCTGGAGACATAGTAACTGAAGTTTATGAAATTACTAAGTTACCTCAAGGCCCGTAGCCAGAATTTTTTAAATTGGGGGGGCCTTTAAATAAGTCAGGGAGCACTTGCACACATACACCAAAGTAAGCACCATAAATAAAATTAAAAAATGGAAGTCATGGCGCTTGGGCTGGATGGAAAGTCAGGGGGCCTTGGTGGTAAGTGAGGGGGCTGGGCTCCAAGAGGCCCCACTATAGCTACAGGCATGGTTATCTCTGATTTATTATTGATTCACCTCAGACATTTTACCCCTGATTCCACCTGAGCTTATCTCCTCTATGTTGAATAAAATATTTTGTTTATTTTTTAACTTTCTAATGCCCCTTGTGTGCCATTTTCAGAAATATAATTTTAAGAAGGGTATCTTGTCTCTTCCCTAAAGTTCCTGGGCTGAGCCAGCATAAAATATAATAATGTGACAGGGTGGGACAGCCATAAACTTTCAAATAAGAAACAAATAGAGAAAGGGGCTGCTCAGCCAGAAAGGAAGGAGAAACTAAGAGAAAATCCTACATGTAGGGGAGGAAAGTGGGTGAGATCATCATATTTAATCAGGGATCACTCCACTCTTTAGAGCTATCTCCCTTTTCAGCTAGGCAAGGAATTACTTCTCTAAATTAGAAGTTCTGTCCCTTTTTCTGGCCCAAATGGGGTCTTCAGCAAACCTCCCACTTTTCTTTGCCAGCCTTTCCAGTCAGTGCTAAACTGAATTCTCTACAGCAGTCAGTTCCAACTCTTTCTTCTCAACTGATGCTATCCAATCAAATCTGTTTGAGCAACCTGTCACTTAAAGGCTCTCTGGCTCTGTGAGGCATTGACCCTTCACAGTCAGTCACATGTTTATACAGCACTTATGAGCTTTCAAAGCACAGTCTGTCACACTACCAAATATACGACTCAGCATCATGCTTTCTGTTTTGTAACTTTGTCTTGTAATTCTCTTCCAACTACCCTTCCCTGGTAATTCAGTCTGTTCTACAGTTTTGTCCGGATAAGCTGCCCAGCTCCCAGATTTATCCTCAGTTGCAATCTTTGTTTTCTGAAAAGAACCCATTTCATCCTGTAGGTTGCCAACTTCCAGGTACGGGCTGAATCTCCCAGGATTACAATTGATCTCCAGGTGACAGGGATCGATTCCTCTGGAGAAAAAGGCAGCTTTGGAAGGTGGACTCTACTGCATTATATGGTGCTGACCTCTGTCCCCTCCCCAAACCCTGCCTGAAACCAGGAACCACCCCAGAAATTTCCAGGTATTTCCCAAGTGGCAACCTTAGAATGCAGCCTGTTTTACAGAGGAATCCTATGCAAAATTACTCCACTCTGGGCTATAAAGTATATCAATAGCCCAAAATGTTGCTAAAAGGAGCAGTCAGGCATCATTGTACAACTCCCCCCCCCTTTTAATAAAATGATATAATGAAGATGGAGGATGGAACAGATTTTTTTCTGGTGATCTCACAAGCATTTATTGATTGAACTGACAGATGAAAAAGTAGTCTGCCCTTTCTCACCCAACTGCATGTACATGAAACAACAACATGGCTAAATTGAGCACAGTATGTTCTGTCCTCTACTTGCTCTGTAGATAAAGTAGAGGACTTCAGCCTTCAACAATCTTTTCATAATTAGTATATCCTTAGAAATTAGTACCATGTCTTTAACTTTCCATTATTGGCTGGCATGAGAGACATTTTAAAAGATTACTTTACCTTTTCTTAAAATTTCAGGAGACTTCTAATTCAAGCTACAGTTAACATAGTAAAAGAAATTTGAAATTGATTGCCCAGGGGATGGTGTGGGGGGCACAAAAGGCCTTCTCTGGGCCTAGTGCCCCCATAGAAGGCCCAGGAGATGGCATGTGGGGGGCGGAAAAGGGCTTCTCTGGGCCTAGTGCCCCATGAGAAGGCCCAGGGGATGGCATGTGGGGGACGGAAAAGGACTTCTCTGGACCCAGTGCCCCCATAGAAGGCCCAGGGAATGGCGTGGGGGGGCGGAAAAGGGCTTCTCTGGGACTACTGCCCCCATAGAAGGCCCAGGGGATGGCGTGGGGGGCGGAAAAGGGCTTTTCTGGGCCTAGTGCCCCATAGAAGGCCCAGGGGATGGCATGTGCGGGACAGAAAAGGCCTTCTCTGGGCCTACTGCCTTCATAGAAGGCCATGGGGATGGTGTGTGGGGGGCATAAAAGGGCTACTCTGGGCGTAGTGTCCCATAGAAGGCCCAGGGGATGGCGTGTGGGGGACGGAAAAGGCCTTCTCTGGGCCTAGTGCCCCCATAGAGGGCTCAAGGGATGGCGTGTGGGGGACAGAAAAGGCCTTCTCTGCACATAGTGCCCCATAGAAGGCCCAGGGGATGGCGTGTGGGGGACTGAAAAGGTCTTCTCTGGACCTACTGCCCTCATAGAAGGCCCAGGGGATGTCGTGTGGGGGGTGGAAAAGTGCTACTCTGGGCCTAGTGCCCCATAGAAGGCCCAGGGGATGGCGTGTGGGGGCGGAAAAGGACTTCTCTGGGCCTACTGCCCCCATAGAAGGCCCAGGGGATGGCGTGGGGGGCGGAAAAGGGCTTCTCTGGGCCTAGTGCCCCCATAGATGGCTCAGGGGATGGCGTGTGGGGGCGGAAAAGGCCTTCTCTGGGCCTAGTGCCCCCATAGAAGGCCCAGGGGATGGCGTGTGGGGGGCAGAAAAGGGCTTTTCTGGGCCTAGTGCCCCATAGAAGGCCCAGGGGATGGCATGTGTGGGACAGAAAAGGCCTTCTCTGGGCCTAGTGCCTTCATAGAAGGCCATGGGGATGGTGTGTGGGGGGCAGAAAAGGGCTACTCTGGGCCTAGTGCCCCATAGAAGGCCCAGGGGATGGCGTGTGGGGGGCAGAAAAGGGCTTTTCTGGGCCTAGTGCCCCATAGAAGGCCCAGGGGATGGCATGTGGGGGACAGAAAAGGCCTTCTCTGGGCCTAGTGCCCTCATAGAAGGCCATGGGGATGGTGTGTGGGGGGCATAAAAGGGCTACTCTGGGCGTAGTGTCACATAGAAGGCCCAGGGGATGGCGTGTGGGGGACGGAAAAGGCCTTCTCTGGGCCTAGTGCCCCCATAGAAGGCTCAAGGGATGGCGTGTGGGGGACAGAAAAGGCCTTCTCTGCACATAGTGCCCCATAGAAGGCCCAGGGGATGGCGTGTGGGGGACTGAAAAGGTCTTCTCTGGGCCTACTGCCCTCATAGAAGGCCCAGGGGATGTCGTGTGGGGGTGGAAAAGTGCTACTCTGGGCCTAGTGCCCCATAGAAGGCCCAGGGGATGGCGTGTGGGGGGCGGAAAAGGACTTCTCTGGGCCTACTGCCCCCATAGAAGGCCCAGGGGATGGCGTGGGGGGCGGAAAAGGGCTTCTCTGGGCCTAGTGCCTCCATAGATGGCTCAGGGGATGGCGTGTGGGGGTGGAAAAGGCCTTCTCTGGGCCTAGTGCCCCATAGAAGGCCCAGGGGATGGCGTGTGGGGGACGGAAAAGGCCTTCTCTGGACCTAGTGCCCCCATAGAAGGCACTGGGGATGGCGTGTGGGGGCAGAAAAGGGCTACTCTGGGCCTAGTGCCCCATAGAAGGCCCAGGGGATGGCGTATGGGGGCGGAAAAGGCCTTCTCTGGGCCTACTGCCCCCATAGAAGGCCCAGGAGATGGCGTGTGGGGGGCGGAAAAGGGCTTCTCTGGGCCTAGTGCCCCCATAGAAGGCCCAGGGGATGGCGTGTGGGGGCGGAAAAGGCCTTCTCTGCACCTAGTGCCCCCGTAGAAGGCCCAGGGGATGGCGTGTGGGGGCGGAAAAGGCCTTCTCTGGGCCTAGTGCCCTCATAGAAGGCCCAGGGGATGGCGTGAGGGGGGCAGAAAAGGGCTTCTCTGGGTCTAGTGCCCCATAGAAGGCCCAGGGGATGGCGTGTGTGGGACGGAAAAGGCCTTCTCTGGGCCTAGTGCCCTCATAGAAGGCCCAGGGGATGGCGTGTGGTTGACAGAAGAGGCCTTCTCTGAGCCTAGTCCCCTCATAGAAGGCCCAGGGGATGGTGTGGGGAGGCGGAAAAGGGTTTCTCTCAGTTGCCTCAGCCTTGAGGGCCTGTCCCTGCGCTCACACTCCAGACGGTCCTCTCCTGTCGAAGGACTGGAGCAGACTGAGCTGAAAACACTGACCGGGGCTGACGTGGGTGGGACTTTGCGAAGCAGCCAGTCAGCCCTGGCCAGTGTCTTCTGACTGCCAGTTTTTGAGCCGAATCAATTATGGCAAGCATAGAATGTAGTGAAACCAAAATTCAAATATATATAAGGACAGGATGCTTTTAATTTGTTAGTCACCTTGGTGGTCCTTAAGAGAGCAGAAAGGCAGGGCATAAACTAAAAGGGCTTTGTCTATATCAGCCACTCACTGAAAGGCCATCACCTGTATGTATACATACACACATGCACAGTGGAATGCAAAGAGTGCATATGACCCTTTCTTATACTAAATCTGACCAATGGTCCACTTAACACAGCATTGCATCTCTGTTCTTGGCAGCATGTGACTCCCCAGGGTTCCAGACAGACAGATGTTTCCCAGCCCTATTATATGAGATGTCCTCCCTGAAGATGCCAAGGACTGAGCTAAGGACATCCTACATACAAAATTTATAGTCTCCACTTAAACAATGGCAGATCATAGAATGAAGTGCACTCCTCTCTCTCTCTCTCTCTCTCTCTCTCCCTCTCCCTCTCCCTCTCTCTCTCTCTCTCTCTCTCTGTGCACGTTTCACTGTACCAATGATAAACTTATAGTCTGGATCCACCCTTTAGTGGCATCTTTTCTTTATGTTACCAGGAGTTGCATGTCCTGAATCATTAATGTTGCAATTTGGCATACAAAGGGATGTGATGATGTAATCTCTGTACAGGGGCTAAGAAGGTTGAGTGGGCTTATTTTCTCAGAAGCACGCAAATTGTTAAATATTAATACATCTGTGTCCTGTCATAACTGAGCAACGAACAACAAATGGGGGGGGGCCTTACTTGTTCCTATAAAATTCATTTACAGTATGTAGGATTTGTGCTTGTAGAAACATTATTTTTCACTTACGTTCACAATTCTATATGGATTGGCTTCATGCAGTAAGGTAGCTTATCAAGGTGTTTAAGTCCAGAAAGTATAGCACTGGTGTATGTAAACCCTTGGACTCTAATCTGTACTTCAACTGTAATTTTATTGAACTATACCTTGGAGTCTTCAGCCCTGCTAGAGCAAATAGTTTTTACAACAACTAAGGCAAAGCACATGATCTCCTATAAATGAGACCGCTCGAATGGACAAGATAAATTTACATGTGCAAAAAGTTCACTTGGAGTCAATAATCTTGGGATCACGTTTACAATAAAAGACAAAGAGGCCATCTGCTCCTCACTTCTACTTGTCAAAGACATTCTTATTAAAGTAAAAAGTAGCTGGTGATACTTTCACAACCAATCAAAACAATTGCCATGATTGTACACTAGATGGTATGCAACAGAGTAGATAGAGACTCTGGTACATCATTGGTAAAAACTTGTTGCTACCATCTCACCTGAAAGAAAAATATCATTCAAAGTGTGGGACTGGATAAAGGCACTGTATGGCACAATAAAGAGCACAGTTTCATGTAAATGTATGCACTGTTGGATGTTATAAATGAATACAAAATCTTCTCTGTGTGTTTTCTTTTTCAGGCAGACTTCAGAAAATCACACTGCTGTTAACTAGTTTAAAGCAGATATATGTAAAGTATCCCATTTAATTTATTTTAAACAGGGCTATTTTGGGGCAAGAATGCACAGGAACAGAGTTTTGGCTGGCTTCAAAGTTGGCCACACCCACTGCAGCCAAAACCTCTGCGTGCATAGCCACAGAGGGAACGCCTGGAGAGCGACACCCCCCCCAGTGACTCCAAGGTGGGCGGTCCAGGCGGTCCATGGAAGGATCAGGGAGGCATTTAAATGCCTTCCCGTGCCTTCCCCAGCCTGTCCAAGGGCCAGCTTGCCCAGGCTCCCCGCAGCCGTTGGGCGCCCAGGCAAGCCAAGGAAGGCAGTTTAAACTGCCTCCCCTACCCTCCAAGGGCCGGCTTGCCTGGGCTTCCCGCAGCTGCGGGGCACCCAGGCAAGCCAAGGGAAAACATGGGGGTGTGGCCTAATATGCTAATGAGCTGCGCTGTCAGGATTGTGGCCTATTATGCTAATGAGTTCCTGCTGGGCTTTTTCTAGGAAAAAAAGCCCTGATTTTAAATAATCGTACCCCTTTTTTCTGTGTTCAGATTATGTCATTATGTGCCTTACTGAAGCTTTCTAATAGGGGTTGTTTCCTTTTCTTCTGTGCTTTCAGCAGCTGCATGGCAGGTAAAAATGCAACAGGCAAAGCTTCCCTCCACCATGGCAACTCTAGGATGAGAATGCTTCAGCTCTGGAATTTATAACAACTATCTGGCTGTTAAAAGCACAGGAGCCCTGAGGTGGCTGCCATGTTTCTATTGCAGAAAGCTCTCTAAGAATTTGTTTTATGTGAATGGAAAATCTGCATCCACTAGTGTCCTGGCCCCACTGCTGGACCTCCTGATGGCACGTGGTATATTTTGGCCGCCGTGTGACAGAGTGTTGGACTGGATGGGCCATTGGCCTGATTCAACATTGGCTTCTCTTATGTTCTTATGTTATGTTCACTCTCCACTTCATGGAACTGCAATGACAACAAAGAAGACTTGGTTTTATACCCCTTCCTTCACTACTCAAAGGAGTTTCAGAGCAGCTTACAATCACCTTCCCTTCTACTCCCTACAACAGACACCCTGTGAGGTAGGTGGGGCTGAGAGAGCTCTGAGAGAGCTGTGATTGACCCAAAGTCACCCAGCTGGCTTCATGTGGAGAAGTGGGGAATCAAACCCAGTTCTCCAAATTAGAGTCCTGCTGTTCTTAGCCACTACACCAAATTGGCAATAGTTACTGTTTAATTCACACCAGTCCTGCAGTATTTTAAATTTACAACATCAACTTGCAGTTGTAACGGTAAGATAACAGTTATACAACCTTATAACACTATTTTTATTGTTATGTATTAAAAATTCTAAAAAGAAGAAGAGATTGGATTTATACCCCACCTTCCACTACCCAAAGGAGTCTCAGAGCAGCTTACAAACTCCTTTCCCTTTACCCCCTCCACAACAGACATCCTGTGAGGTAGGTGGGGCTGAGAGAGCTCTGACAGAAACTGCTCTTTTTCAAGGACAGCTGTGCCAGAACCATGGCTTGCCGAAGGTCATCCAGCAGGTGCAAGTGGAGGAGTGGGGAATCAAATCTGGTTCTCCCAGATTAGAGTCCGCGCACTTAACCACCACACCAAACCGGTTGATGTCAGTTGCCTCTGTGGACAGAGAAAGTGTGATGGGTGTTGTAGCATACAAACTCTAGGCCCCAATAAGTCTGTTTACATGTTTTTCTATGAAGACTGGGAAAAAACAAACAGAAAAGTAAAAACTAATAAAAAACCTGTAAGACTGGAGGGCTTCACCTTATCCTGAATTATATTTGGAGTTGCCCATATTTCATCCAGCGTCTGTAGCTGTTCCTATAAGATAACATCCTAATGTTATCCACACAAATTATAATAATTCACTTTTTAATTTCTGCAAGTCAAGTTGCTGTTAAGGAAAAGATTGGACCTTTTTTTCCCCCTTGCATGTTTGCAGCCCTGGGTAGACTCAAGATCCCCACAACTTTGAGCTGAGTTGATGATATTCCTCCTCCAAAATGCTTTCTGTAATTATTTTTCATGTTTCATATTTACAGAGAGATGAGAGATGCTGTCTTGTATCCATCTTGTATCTAATTCTACACCAGGCCTCTAATGTGTAGCTCAAAAAACCCACACAGTGGGGCCATATCCAGTTTGGGAAGACATTTCTGCAAACCTATGGAAACTCACATTTTTGCAGAAAAAGGGGGAGAGAAAACAAACATTTAAAAGTTTGTATCAATCAGTTTGAATTTCAGATTTTGGTAGTGCTGGTCTTTTTCTGTGTATAAAAGTAGCTCCGAAAGTTTTCCCAGGCTCTTTCCCACCCCTGTTCATTTGGCATCTGTCTAGAAGTTATTGACCAATGAAGAAGGTTCTTGCTGTCTCTTGTGCAAAGTCCTTTCCAAGCCAAGGATAAGATTTATTTGAACTTGGGTCAGGGTCTTTGAAGTGGTGGTCCTGTAGAATCAGTTTACCTCTGAGATCTGACCTTGTGGCTATATACAGACAAAACAATTTTATTAAACTTACCTTGAATGTGCTGCTGATTATACAGTCTCGTTGTACAGAAGCTTCGTTGGTGCATACACAGCTTTGTGGCATGTGATTTGAAAATGGGCTATCTGCATGTAGTTTGTTCTGGTAAAGGAGTAGGGAAAGGTTTGGGGAGCTGTAAACATTTTTAAATCAAAATGGGGGCCTCTGGTTGCTAAAGTTTGAAAACTGCTGTAAACAGACATTCAGAGCTATTGGAATGATGTAGCACAATAATCCTTACTCAAAAAAGAATTTTAGGGTTCAGTAACCTTATGAGAAAAAACAAACAAACCTCTCAGTCTCTGTCTGTGAAGATGTTGGGGTGCTAGCAATCGAAAGGGGAAGGAGGAGAGATACAAAGGCTGTACTGGTTCTGACATACTTCACGTTGCTCCTGTTAAACATTTGCTCTAATTATTATTTGCTGGAAGGAAAATTCTCTCCAAGTACTTCCTTGTGTTCTCTTAATGATTATCATGGATCTGCTTCCGGTTGCTGAGTTTAAGGATGTTCTACTAGTAATCGGTTGTCATCAGACAAAACAGGTTTTGCCAGTGCTGCATGGATTCACTTGGAATCAGCCAGTGGCAGCATGGATTTGGAAACTGACAACAGGAAAAAGTCACAACCATTGCTTCCTTTAAAGGAGCAAGGCAAACCCCTGCACCTCAGAGGTTTGCCTACAGTTACTCAAGAGGAGAACTAGCCATGCAAGGCTTGGGTCTTCACCCATACTATTCAGCCTTCCAGTTAAGATCTGCCTGTCAAAGCCATGCTCTCTTGGCCCCAGTCTTTAGAGGTGAGGCAGGTGGCAGCCAGTGTTCCCTCTAAGCTGAGTTAGTGTGAGCTAGCTCAGTTTTTTAGCTTCCGGCTCAGGCATTTTTGTCTTAGCTCAGGAAGGACGGCTCCAGAGCAAACCAATGTATGCAGTAGCCAAATCGCTCACTCACAACTTTAATGCCAGTAGCTCACAAAGTAGAATTTTTGCTCACAAGACTCCACAGCTTAGAGGGAACATTGGTGGCAGCAGAAGCCCAGGCTTTTTCTGTGGTGGCACCTTGCCTTTGGAATGTTCTCCCCTTTGAGATTCACTTGGCACCTACTTTACTTTCTTCAGGCAATAGGCCAGACAACATCTTTTTTACCCAGGCTTTTAATTAGGCATTTTATCAGCTTTTTAATGGTTAGCTTCTGTTTTATGGATAGTTCTTATGCTGCTTATTTCTAATGGCTTGTTTTTAATATTGTGGTGATTTCAAGTGTAAGCCACCAAGGAGAATGCAGGAGAGGCAGCATACAAGTATCCAAAATCAGTCAGTTAAATGGCCTGGCACACTGTCATTTGGCACACATGCCAGAGATTGCTTACCTTGGATTAGAACCTTTCTTTTGGCCTATTTTTATAGAGCCTTATTGTCTCTTATGGTTGTTGCACTGTCTAACAAATCCCACTTTGCTCCACACCACAACTTTATTTGTCCATAGACTGGTGTGCAGCAAGTCATTTTCCTTCAAAAGTGGAATCTGTTGTATAATGTTGTACCCCAAGTGTTCAAATTACAGCATAGACTAACCCCCTAGATGTAGCACTGCTTAGAAGAGGTTTGAATTTTTATTGAACCCTTTTTTATCTAAGCAAAGTTGAAGCTAGAGCATGTCTGTCTATCCTGTGAAAATCTGATGCACCCTGAATTACGCTTGCTGTCTGAGCTTGGGACCATTGTGCGGCTGATATCCTACTCCATGGATTACTGTGTTTCTTGCAAAGCTACTGTCATCAGTCACATGAAAGGCACATGTCAGGTAAGGTGACATATGGATGGGACTGAGCTCTCAAAAAATCTCCAACAATTAGTGACATCCATCCACAATCTGAGCATCAGTTTATCACACGTTTAGCAAATGGGAACTCAGACCGGCTTACATAATTCGCCTTTCCTCCACTTTGTCCCCACAATAACTATGTGAGATTGGTTAGGCTGAGAGTGTATAATTGCCCCAAGGTCACCCAGTAAGCTTCTGAGGTACAGTGGGAATTCAAACTTAGGTCTCCTCAGATCCTAGACCAATATTCTCACCACTACACCACACTGGCTGCAAGGCAACATTTAGTTCTTCTAAAAGGCATCGAACTAACTATAAAGATCAATAAACTAAATTATGCTTCTTCATTTAGCAAAACGATCTTAAATCAGTAACAGCAAATAAATACATATGCCATTTGCAGTCTGCCCACTATCATTTGAAAAAGTATTGTACGCTGATCATGAGTAAACATATGCGGTGCAAGAGAAGCCAATCACTGTTCTTTGTGCAGTGTTCAAAACAGCTTATTGGCTCCCTGAATCACAGACATAGATATAAGTGAGCAGTCAGCAGCTTTTGAAGCAGGCGTTCTGCAAACACCTTGAAGAACAGGTAAGTATTTTTCTTCTCTGATAGTGCATTGTGTACAGTTGCTTTTCAATGGGTTAGGTAATATTTGTTTTGATTTTGTATTAGCTGAAAGTTATTTTGATTCCTATTTATTCACTGTCCTACATATGTACAGATGAGTGAGATTTTAAGATAAGCATTTTTAGCTCAACAAATTTAAAAATAATGCAGAGATTCCATGATTTTAATACTGCGTTTGGAAGAAGCAACTGGAAAAGTCTTCCTGGGTAAATCCTATTTTTTATTATGCCAAACCATTTTTATCTTTCATGTAATACAATTTACTACCATGTCTTCACAAAATAAGGAGGCATTTTTTTCCACTTAAGAGACATACTGATATTTCCTTATTGGAAAATAGTTGACTTCTATTATCACTCAAGCAATGTTAATATTAACCAAGGCCTTCTGTGAAAATATGTAAATCTTCGGCCCCATCTTTAACCTTTAAAAGTTAGTGAGATACAGTGGCAATCAGGAAATCCCTGTTTCAAATCTCACCTGGGCCATGCAATTTCCAGGTAGCCTTTGGGGAGCTGCTGTCTCTTAGCCTGACCCTCCCCATCTACTTTACAGGTTTGTTGCAAAGAATAAAAAGTAATGAATGTGAAATGTTTTGAAACACAAGTGCTGTACAAATCCTAAAGTATTTCCTCCCGCTGTCTTCTGTCCTTGATCTTGTGGCACTTCTTTCTAAAATCTCACAGATTTTAAAAACAGTTTTTTCAAGCTGCAATCCTATGCACACCCACTGAGTAAAGTCCCATGCACACCCGTTTCCTCCCACTATCTTCCATCCTTGTTCTTGTGGCACTTCCTTCTAAAATCTCACAGAAAATCTGCAGTGTGTTTTAAAAATAGTTTTTTTCCAAGCTGTGGTCCTATGCATACCCCATTAAATAAAGTGGAACTTTCTTCTGAATAAATACGCATAGATTACACTGTAAATAGCTTAAGTTACTTTTTAAAAATTATTGCAGGTTGTATATCTAAAATTCCTCCTTCATGACCAGAAGGGAACTGAGGGGTGGGATTTTTGTGTAATGTATTATGAATCTGATGTTCTCATCAAATATCTATTAGATTATTTTGCTGCATAATTTAAAAATAAACCTCTCCTTTGGGAAGTTTATACAGAACAGTACAATACATGCTGTGACAAATCCCCCCACTTCTTTCTGAACACAAATAACAATTGGCAGGAACTTTACCCTTAGACATCATTTGAAATTGCAAGGCAGTAAATGTTTTCCTCAGAGGACAGATAACCAAGAGCAATAATCAGGAAGGCCAAAACTTATCTTAAGAAGGTAGCAAACCGAAGAAAATGGAATGCTGTGCATGTAACAGTAACAGGATCCCGTCATTTTGCTGTGTTTTTAATATACTGTGTATTTTGTGTATTCTCTGTATGTGTTAAGTACCGTCAAGTCACTTCTGACCTCCAAAAAGTCCTATCATTAAAAGCCTTGTTCAGGTCTTGCAAATTGAGGGCCATGGCTTCCTTTATGGAGTCTTCATTTTGGGTCTTCCTTTTTTCCTGCAGCCTTCAACTTTTCCTAGCTTAATTGTCTTTTCCAGTGACTCTTGGCTTCTCATAATGTGACCAAAGTACATAGCCTCGGTTTGGTCATTTTAGCTTCTAGTGAGAGTTCAGGCTTGATTTGTAGCTTTTAAAATATTAGGGACCATGTCCATGCTTATAACAGAAGCTTCACATTTACCATTGGGTCTGTTAGTAGCTCATTCAAAATAATATTTGCAAAGGAGACCTGTATTTTGCATGTAGAGAAAGCAATAGGTAGGCTTAATACAGACATTAGAGCAAATCTGAGCATTTGAACATTCAGAATGGGAGGGCTTGATTTGCCCTTTACCTCTTCGTGGTGCCATCCCAGAAGGTGAGGAGCCTGGGAGTAACACTGGATGCCTCCCTTTCTATGGAGGCCCAGGTTACTGCAGCCGCCCAATCTGACTTTTTCCATCTTCGGCAAATTAGGTTGCTGAAACCCTATCTTTCCCCCCAAGACTTGGCTACAGTGACCCTTGCAATAGTCACTTCCAGGCTTGACTACTGTAATTTGCTCTACGCAGGCTTACCCTTGAGGCTGACACGGAAATTACAGCTGGTGCAAAATACAGCAGCACGCTTACTAACAGCGACACCTATGCGGGCTCACGTTTGACAGGTGCTCCACCAATTGCATTGGTTACCAGTAGAGTTCTGGATCCATTTCAAGGTGTTGGTAATAACCTTTAAAGCCTTACATGGCCTGGGGCCAACATATCTGAGGGACTGCCTCTTCCCATATATGCCCTGAAGAGCACTATGCCTGATGGATCTTGCCTCAACCAGGGCCAGGGCTTTTTCTGTCCTGGCCCCTGCCTGGTGGAACATGCTCCCCATTGAGATCAGGGCCCTGCGGGATTTTATTCAGTTCCGCAGAGCCTGCAAGACGAAGCTGTTCCATCAGGCCGTTGGCTGAGGCAGTGGATGTTCATACATGGCCTCCCTGAGGTGTTGTCACCCTGTTACCCTTTCAGCTATGTAACAACCACTGGCTATGGCCAGGAACCTCCCACTACCAAAAATTTCTATGTTATCAGCTGTGACCACCATTTCAACATTTTAATATTTTGATATTTATGATGATGTTTTAAATTTCAAATTTTATTGTATTTGTTGTATAGTGGGTTAGACGCATAAAGAAACCACAGACAGCGATGTAGTGATCAGCATGGTTCGCTATTATACAACACGAGACACTGATAACTGGCCCGGAGGCCAACTATATACATTAGGGAGGGGCCGCCCCCTGGTACCATTGGCGGGTTTGAATTCCCGCCGCCGTTCCCATTGGTCCCCCTACTCGGGAGCCAGGAACCTCAGTCCCATTGTTCTCAGGTACTCAAGCTCTGGCTCTTCGTTGATGGCACGATGTTGTCTGCAGACACAACACCCCTCCCCCCATAGTCCCGATCCTGTCTAGGTGACATAGTCCTTCAGGTATGCGGGGGCTCTGCGTTCCCTGGTGGACCGTCGTGGTGTAGGCGTTGGGGTTTCTCCGCAGCCAAGTCTTGGTGGTGTGGCGGGGCCTGCCCCCTCACCTCCTTCCGCTGGGGAAGGGTGCGCCGTCTGGCCCTCGGCTGATGAGGCCTCGGGCATACTGAGCTGCCCGTCGCTGGGGTCCGCCTCTCTGCGGTCTCGTTCCGCCTCGGGCTCTCCCTCAGCTTCTCGTGGGGCCTGCTCCACCTCCCCTTGGTTTCCCCGGTCTCCTACCGTTGGAAGTAGGCGCCGCCTCAGCTGGTCCACGTGGCGCCGCAGAACCTGCCCGTCATTTGTCGACACCTCATAGGAGATAGGGCCGGTGGGGCGGATTACCTTTCCTGCTATCCACTCCAGGCCTCGGCCGTAGTTCCTTGCGAACACCGGGTCCTCTGGGAAGAAGCCCCGTGGTGCCTCCCGGTCCTCGACCCAGTTCCGTCCTGTTGGAGCCCTGTCGGGGTGCAGGCGGTCCAGGAGGATGGCGGGTCGCCGGCCCATGAGAAGCTCCGTGGGGCAGTGGCCACTGACCGGGTTGGGTGTTGTCCGGTTCGCCAGCAAGAACCGGGCTATGCGTGACTCCCAGTCCCCCTCGGTCAGGCGGCTTAAAGCTTCCTTAGCCGTGCGGACCATGCGTTCCGCTTGGCCGTTCGTGGCAGGGTGGAAGGGCGCTGACCTGATATGCCGGATCAAGTTGTCCCGCAGGAACCGCTGGAATTCCTCGGATGTGAACGCCGGGCCGTTGTCGGAGACGATGGTGTCCGGCAAGCCATGCGTGGCAAATATCTTCCGGAGGGCTCGGATGGTGGCGCTTGCGGAGGTGGAGGAGACTGGACTCACCTCCAGCCACTTGGAGTACGCGTCCACGGTGACCAGGAATGTTAACCCGTGGAAGGGCCCGGCGAAGTCGATGTGGAGCCGGGACCACGGGGTCCTTGTTGATTCCCATGCCTGGGTGGGTGCACATGGTGGGCTTGGCCGGACTTCTTGACAGATCTGGCAACGCTTCACCCAGGCCTCTATTTCCCCATCGATGCCTGGCCACCAGACGTAGCTCCGGGCGAGGGCTTTCATCCGCACGATGCCGGGGTGTGCCTCGTGCAGAGCCTGCAGGACCTGTTGCTGGAGTGCGCTGGGGACTACGACCCGGTCCCCCCACAGCAGGCAGCCCTTGTGTGCCGATAGTTCCTCGCGCCGCGTTGTAAATGCGCTGAACTCAGGGCCCGCCGAGGCCGTAGGCCACCCCTCACCACCCAGCCGAGAACCCGGGATATGATGGGGTCACGGGCTGAGCGGCGGGCGATGTCCGTGGCCTGGAGAGGGGCGTCTGGAAGACCCTCCAACTGGAGGACATGATGAGCTGGGGCCGGGTCCACCCCTTCGTCTGGCAGGGGGAGGCGGCTCAGCGCGTCTGCATGTCCCATTGCCTTGCCTGGCCGGTGCTGGAGCGTGTAGTTGTAGCCCGCCAAGAAGATGGACCACCGCAAGACCCGAGGGGATAGTACCTGTGGCGTCCGGCGGTCCGCCGCGAAGAGGCCCAGCAGCGGCCGGTGGTCTGTGACGACTGTGAAGGGACGGCCATAGACGAAGTCGTGGAACTTCTTCACCCCGGCCACGACTGCCAGTCCCTCGCGGTCTATCTGGGCGTAGTTCCGCTCGGCCGCAGACAGGGTCCGCGAGTAGTACGCGACCGGGACCTCCCGGCCGTCCGGGAGACGGTGCGCCAGCACGGCTCCCACCCCATATGGAGACGCATCGCAAGCCAAGACCACGGGCAGGGTCTCGTCGAAATGTGCCAGGACCGCGTTCGAGATGAGCAGGGCCTTGACGGCCCGGAACGCAGCAGCCTGATGCGGGCCCCAGACCCAGGGTGCCTTTTTGTCGAGCAACCTGTGGAGGGGCTCGGCTACCGCCGCCTTGTGGGGGAGAAAGGCGTGGTAAAAGTTCAAGAGTCCGAGAAAAGCCTGGAGCTCGGCTTTGGAGGTCGGGGGCGGCGCTTCCACGATGGCCTTCACCTTGTCCCGGGCCGGGTGGAGTCCCTCTGCGTTCACCGTGAAGCCCAAGAAGTCGACGGATGATACCCCGAGCTGGCACTTCTCGCGCTTGACCTTGAGGCCGGCGTCCCGGAAACGGCTGAGGACCATGCGGAGGCGGGAGGCGAACTCATCAGGCGTGGCGGCGGCGATCATCACATCATCGAAGAATGGTGTGACGCCGGGGATCCCTTTGAGGAGAGAGTCCATCAGTTGCTGGAAAATTCCGGGTGCCACGCTCACCCCGAATTGCAGGCGATTGACCCTGAAGGCCCCACGGTGCGTTACAATTGTTTGGGCCTCTGCTGTCGGCCCATCGACAGGCAGCTGCTGGTAAGCTTGGGCCAGATCTAGTTTGCCGAAGATCTTGGCCCCTGCCAAGGTGGCCAGAACATGGCTCACCACCGGGACCGGGTAGGCATGGTCCTGCAATGCCCGATTTATCGTGCATTTATAATCCGCGCAGATGCGGACATCCCCGTTAGGTTTAATGGGGGTCACGATCGGGGTTTCCCACACTGCGTGAGAGACCGGCTCCAAAACCCCTTGCGCCACCAGTCGGTCCAGTTCCGCGTCTATTTTGGGTTTTAAGGCAAACGGAACGGACCTGGCACGCATGCGGATAGGGGCCACTGTGGGGTTGAGTTGTAGCGAAACCGGGGGCCCGTGTATCGGCCCAGGGACCCGTCGAAAACGGATGGGAACTCGCGGCACACTTCCTGGAAGTCGCGGGTTGCGCAATGCTGGACCCCCTCGATCGCGATTCCTAGGGGTCCAAACCAGGCCCTCCCCAGGAGGCTAACTAGGTCGCCCTCGACTACGAGCAAGTCCAAGTGACCCTTGAAGCCCCGGTACTGCACCCTGAAACTCCCGACCCCCTTCACTGGCACTCGGTTTCTCTGAAAGTCCATGAGCGTCACGGGTGATGGCCGCAAGCGGGGGCCCCCCTTTGGGCAAATCTGTCTTAATGTGGCCTCCAAAATGATGGAACAGGCGGAGCCCGAATCGAGTTCCATTTGTAAGGGGGCCCCTCTACTTTGATCCGGACGTATATTTTTGGGGTAGAGGCCTGACTGGGGAGTTTCAGTACCTGTGTTCGGGCGGCCGGGGCGTTGGTCAGTTGGTATAGGTCCTCCTCCGGGGCCGCGCAGTCCTCGAAGTGCGCCTCAGACCTGCGGCGGGGCGGTTTTTGCGCTGCGCGTGATGGCTTGGACCGGCAAACCCTTGCAATGTGGCCCGTGCGGCCGCAGTCCCGACATGTGGCGTCCCGGAACCGGCACGATCTCCTCTCATGCTGCCCTCCGCAGCTGGCACACTCCTGCGCCGCCGAGCCGGGTTGCTTGCGTGCGGAGCTAGCGGACGGTGCTGGCGGGCGATGCTGGGCTAGTGTGCGGTGTACCTCGGGGTCGTCGATGTCGCTGTTCCCGGGGGAGGCCACACGATGCGTCGCGGTGGTGGTGGTCGGGTGTGACCTCTCCCATGCAGTGGCAGTGGCTAACGCTGAGGTGATGGTCACCTTCTCGCCCTCCATTATTCGGCGCCGGAGTTTCTCCTCCCTGAGGCCTGCAATGAAACGGTCGCGGAGAGCCATCTCCAAGTGCTCTCCGAAGGTGCAGTCGGCCGCCAGGTGGCGGAGCTCTCCAAGGAACTCCGCGGCGGTTTCTTTGCCCTGCTGGTTCCGATGCTGGAAAACCACGTGGCAGGTCATCTCCGACGGCTTTGGGGAGTAGTAGTTCTGCACGGCCTTTACAATCTCGTCGACCGTGCACTCCTCCACCTTCTTGGGAGAGAGAAGGTATTGGGCCAGATCCACGATCACGGGGCCGCAAGAGCAGAGCAGCAGTCCTCTCTTTCGGTCTTCGTCCGTGATCTGATAGAACACGAAGGCTTGCCGCAAACCCGTGACCAAGGCTCCCCATCGTTGGGGCTGGGAAGCGTCGAACGGCGGTAGCAGCCCGGATCCTGGAGCGATGGCCATTGTGCTAGTCGGCGGCAGCGACACGGCTCTGGATTCACCCTCGGAGGCGCTCATGGAGGATGCCCGTGGAGCGGTGGAGCGAGTCTTCAGTAGCGTTGTCCGACAGCCCGGCTGGAGCGCTCAACAGGATCCCATCCTCGTCGCCATTGTTGTATAGTGGGTTAGACGCATAAAGAAACCACAGACAGCGATGTAGTGATCAGCATGGTTCGCTATTATACAACACGAGACACTGATAACTGGCCCGGAGGCCAACTATATACATTAGGGAGGGGCCGCCCCCTGGTACCATTGGCGGGTTTGAATTCCCGCCGCCGTTCCCATTGGTCCCCCTACTCGGGAGCCAGGAACCTCAGTCCCATTGTTCTCAGGTACTCAAGCTCTGGCTCTTCGTTGATGGCACGATGTTGTCTGCAGACACAACAGTATTAACTAATATATTTGTATAAATGAAATGTTGTTACCTGCCCTGAGCCTGTTTCTGGGAAGGACGGGCTATAAATGTGAAAAAACAAACAAACAAATATTTAAAGACCTTAAAACCTCTCAATCCTGGCAAAAAATGTCAAGCAAGCCACACCTGAAGCTGCACCTGCAAGGGGTAACTGTGGAAAACTTTCCTAGTGGCCAACTGTACTTTAATCAAATACATCTGTCTTTTGCATATGAATAGAAGTTACTATGGTACATCTGTGACATAGCTGAGATTCTCAATTACCGCCCCAAAACAACAGAATGGTTCCCTACAGCCTTCCCCAATATATAAAACTTCCAATATGTATTTTTTAAAATCTGCTTCTGACAGTAGCAGAGTGCTTGTATTTGTGTGTGTTAAGTTCTATCAAGTTGCTTTTGACTTATGGTGACACTATGAATTAATGTCCTCCAAAACGTCCTATTATTAACAGCCATTCCCAGGTCCTGCCACCTGCATCTCAGGTTGGGTTTTCCTCTTTCCCTGCTGCCTTCAACTTTTCCTAACATTATTGCCTTTTTCAGTGACTCTTGTATTTTCATAATATGACCAAAGTATGATAGCTTCAGTTTAGGGTTTTTTTAACTTTTAGGGACAATTCAGGCTTGATTTGGTCTAGAACCCACTTGTTTGTCTTTTTGGCAGTGCACAGTATCCATAAAACTCCTCTCCAACACCACATTTCAAAGGAATCTACTTTCTTCCTGTCAGCTTTCTTCATTTTCCAGCTTTCAGCTTTCTTCATTTTCCAACTTTCACACCCATACATAGTAATGGAGAATAGTGTGGCATGAATTAAGCTGATCTGAGTTGCCAGTGACACATCCTTACACTTAAGGATGTTTTATAGCTTCTTCATGGCTGCCCTTCCCAGTCTCAGTCTCCTTCTGATTTTTTGCTTGCAGTCTCATTTTTGGTTGATGATGGAGCCAAGAAATAGAAACAATTTCAATTTCTTCAGCATCAAGCCTTAAAGTTGTTTATTTCATAATGTTATTGAGTTCAACATTTGTATAAATAGGGAATTGGCCAAAATGACTGACACAACCACTTTTAACTTTAAAAGGGATAACTTCACTGCTATGAAGAGGAAGGAAACATGAGGAGGAAAGTGAAAGGAAAAGTAGAAAGGGTCAAAACCATTGGGGACGCTCGGAGACTATTTAAAACTACAATCCTAGAAGCTCAGAAAAAATATATACTGCAGGTTAGGAAAGGCACAAATAGGTATCGAAAAAACCTGCATGGTTAACAAACAAAGTAATGGAAGGTGTAAAAGGTAAAAAGGATTCCTTTAAGCGGTAGAAAGCTAGGCTCAATGAGGCTGATAAAAGGGAACACAGGCTGTGGCAAATAAAATGCAAGTCTGTGATCAGGCAGGCAAAAAGGGAATATGAGGAGCATACTGCAAAAAACATAAAGACCAACAATAAACTTTCTTCAAATACATTAGAAGCAGGAAACCAGCCAGGGAGGCAGTGGGGCCCTTGGATGACCAAGGGGTAAAAGGAGTACTGAAGGATGATAGGGAAATGGCTGAGAAGCTGAATGTTTGCCTCTGTCTTCACTGTGGAAGATGAAAAGTGCTTGCCCACCCCCAAACCGCCGATTTCGGGAGGGGGGTTGAAAGACCTGAGTCAGATTGAGGTGATGAGAGAGGAGGTCCTACTATTGATAGGCAACTTAAAAACTGATAAATCACCAGGATCTCCTGACAAAAATATGTAATCTTTCATTAAAATCTGCCTCCATTCCTGAGGACTGGAAGGTAGCTAATGTCACCCCCATCTTTTAAAAGGGTTCCAGAGGAGATCCGGGAAATTACAGGCCAGTCAGTCTGACATCGATACCGGGTAAATTGGTGGAAAGTGTTATTAAAGAATTAGTAAGCACATTGATGAACAAAAGCTATTGAGGCTGACTCAGCATGGGTTCTGTAAGGGAAGATCTTGTCTCACTAACCTGTTAGTGTTCTTTGAGGGGGTGAACAAACATGTGGACAAGGGGGACCCAACAGATGTTTACCTTGACTTCCAGAAAGCTTTTGATAAAGTTCCTCATCAAAGGCTCCTAAATAAGCTCAAAAATCATGGGATAAAAGGACAAGTCCTTTTGTGGATCAAAAACTGGCTAATTAATAGGAAACAGAGAGTGAGTATAAATGGGCAATTTTCTCAGTGGAGGGTGGTAAGCAGTGGGGTACCACAGGGATCAGTACTTGGTCCAATGCTTTTTAACTTGTTCATTAATGATTTGGAGTTGGGAGTAAGCGGTGAAGTGGCTAAATTTGTGGATGACACAAAGTTGTTCAGGGTGGTGAGAACCAGGGAGGATTGTGAGGCACTCCAAAGGGATCTGTCGAGGATGGGCAAGTGGGCATCAACATGGCAAATGGGGTTCAATGTTGCCAAGTGCAAGGTGATGCACTTTGGAGCCAAAAATCCTAACTATAAATACACGTTGATGGGGTCCAAACTGGCAGAGACTGACCAAGAGAGAGATCTTGGAGTCGTAGTAGATAACTCACTGAAAATGTCGAAGCAGTGTGCAACTGCAATAAAAAAGGCCAGTGCTATGCTGGGGATTATTAGGAAGGGAATTGAAAACAGATCTGCCAATATCATAATGCCCCTATATAAATCAATGGTGCAACCTCATTTGGAATACTGTGTACAGTTCTGCTCACCACACCTTACAAAGGATATTATAGCTTTAGAAAAAGTGCAGAAAAGGGCAACTGGAATGATCAAAGGGTTGGAACACTTTGCCTATGAAGAAAGGTTAAAGCACTTGGGGCTCTTTAGCTTGGAGAAATGATGGCTGAGGAGTGACATGATAGAGGTTTATAAGATTATGCATGGGATAGAGCAGGTAGAGAAAGAAGTACTTTTCTCCTTTTTTCACAATACAAGAACTCGTGGGCACTCAATGAAGTTGCTGAGCGGTCGGGTTAGAATGGTGGCAGCTACAAGTATGGATGGCTTCAAGAGGGAATTAGATAAGCATATGGAGCAGAGGTCCATCAGTGGTTATTAGCCACAAGGTACAGATAGGGACTCTGGGGCAAGTGATGCACTGTATTCTTGGTACTTGGGGGGGAGGGCTTCTAGTGTCCTGGCCCCACTGGTGGACCTCCTGGTGGCACCTGGTATTTTTGACCACTGTGTGACAAAGAGTGTTGGACTGGATGGGCCATTGGCCTGATCCAACATTGGCTTCTCTTATGTTCTCCAGTAGTCATTATTTTTGTCTTCTTGATGTTCAGCTGTAATCCTGCTTTGAAATTTTCTGCTTTAAGCTTCAGCAGTTGTTTATTTATCTGCATATCTCAAACTGGTAAAGTTTTTCCCCTCAAATTTTCACTCCACCTTCATCTTAATATAATCCAGTTTTCCTTACTATATGTTCTGCATACATACTGAAGAGACACAGAGATAAAATGTATCCTTGTCTAACACCTTTGCAATCCATAACCAATCTGTTCCTCCATATCCTGCTTCTTGTCCGAAGTATATGTTGCGCATCAAAACAATCAGATGCTGTGGCTCACCCATTTTCTCTAAAGTCAACCGTAGCTTTTCATAATCCACACAATCAAAACCTTTGCTGTAATCTATGAAACACAAGTTGATTTTCTTCCGAAATTCACTCTTATACTCCAGTAACCAACGTAAATTTGCAATATGATCTCTAGTGCCTCTTCCTCTTCTGAATCCTGCTTGAACAACTGGCATACATTCAAGAAAAAACCAGGAGTCTGTACCAGGAGAAGTGTTTATGCATCCATATCAGCAATGCATTACGGGGTTCTAGGGGTCTGATAAATCTATTGTCTAAACCCCGCCTCTTCCTTGAGCCCTATGGAAAGAGCAAAGGGTGGAAGACTGGTGGAATATCTATCTCACTTGCTGTATGGTATGGATAAGATAAGAAACAGTGGAGGTCACTCCTCTTGTTCCATTTTTTGGTATCACGGGGCAAATAAGAGAAATCTCTGTGTCTTCCCCAGCTCTCTGGGCATGCCAGCAAACTTAAGGAGAGGAAGGGATGGGGGTTGTTGGTGAATACAAATAAAGGCTGCCTGGTAAGCCAAGACAATGTTTGTGGACATTGGGCCCTAATATTCACTCCTAGCACCAACCAGCTGCACTGATGTAACAATATTGCTCTGGAGCTTTTCCTACTTAGTCTAAATCCTGTACTGTTATGTGAACCAAAGGCACAGACTGAAGCTCTGTCAGGAACAATGTCTGAGTCATAGCTGGCTCCCCAAAGTAGAAGCAAATAAATGTAGACCAACTTGTTCTCCCTGACCTATATGCAAGAGTTCAGAAACTGAAAGACTGCTGATCAAAATGCTTCCCCCCCCCTTCTCTCTTTTTTAGTTCACAATGGCCTGTGTTTTCACATCCAACAAAACCATCAGAGTTTGTCCTTTCCTCAATGGGGATGTGGAAAACCCAGAACACAAAAGTAACAGCACATGGATTCGTCCCAATTTGCCCAGCAGATGTACATGGAAACCAGGAAAATCCATCTCGGAATCTCCTCATAATTGTGTGCCTTTGTAAGTAACAGCCGTGTTACCAGCAGCAGTCAGAAAATGTTTTCTCCATGCTGACCTCTACCTCAGACTGCAGCAGTTTCTTCTTATGTTACATTGATCAAAGAGGATGTTTGTAATTGGTTCTATGAGCATTTTCTGTTCAGCTTTGGCTTTGTGTTGCAGCCTGATATGGATTCCATTGGGCTGGTTATACATCTGTGTTAATCCACTGCACAATCACATGCATTGGTGTGAACTCACTGGTTTTATTCAGACTCCTAGGGCTTGTTTGTATGGCAGGTTTTCCATATTCCTGTGTTGGTTCTACACTTCTATAGTACACAGTAGAGACTGTGCAAAGGCAGACTCTGTTTTGTCCTGGGAGACTCTCATGATGACTATGTGGATTGCCCCTCACATGCTGGTCTAACCAACAGTGAGTGCAAGCAAAGCACTTTTCATGTCTGGACTGGGAAAATCAGAACACTCAAACAAACTGTCTGGTTGAAACCATCTATGTTAAAAGGAAGATCGGGATGAGTAGCCATGTTAGTCTGTCTGTAGCAGCAGAAAAAGCAAGCGTCCAGTAGTACCTTAAAGACTAACAAAATATGTGGCAGGGTACGAGCTTTCATGAGTCATTCTTCACATCCTCAGAAAGTGAAGAGGTCTCTCCACTCTGTTGGAAAAAATGTGATGAGAGCAGCTTGTAGACTCACTGCTGGTGGCAATGTAAGCTCATTAAAGCCTTCTAGACTGAAGTTCTCTCACAAATAAACATAATTACAGGCTATACAGTTCCACTCCTACTGGAACTTCTGTTTCTAAACTATTGGCATGATTTATTGCTTCCCAAAATCAGATGTGAACTAATAATTACCCTCTTAGTAGCAGCCAAAACTGCAATAGCTCTGTGATGGAAGTCTTCCTCTGTCCTTACACTGTCACTTTGGTACACAAAGATATGGACCAGTTCATAATGGATAAAATATCAGATGGTCTTCACCAAGCAGAAATTTACCCCCCATGGGATTCATAGAGAAATGGTTTCCGTTTTTAGAACACATTGCCAAAACCGATATTCAACCTATAAATCCAATTTACTTGACACTACTCCATCACTGAATCTCTCTGATGTGTACATTGTTCATCTGTGCATCTCCTGTTAAGACTGCTGCTCTCCTCTGTTTATACACTTTTTATACTTCCACAACTTTGCTTGTCCCTGAGATTCATTGTGTTTTCCCCTTTTTGACTATTGAGATCCAATGTTTGTAACACTTACTCAGTTATTAGTTATACTCTATGTTCTTATATTCTATGTTCTCTATATTCTTATGTTCTCTTATGTTATTACTTTTATAAAATATTAATTAAAATGTTTGAAAATAAATAGAAAGTGAAGAAGTGAATCACGAAAGCTCATACCTGCCACATATTTTGTTAGTCTTTAAGGTACTACTACTGGACTCTTGCTCTTTTCTAATGTTAAAAGAAAGTTAGGAGAGTACAATTAGCTAGGAGCCTTAGGAATGACAAATGCTAACCCATTTCTTTCAGATATTTATAACTACCACATGACAGCTTGGTGTGTGAAATGGCTCCCACAGATAATATATATTACCAAAAATGTATTTGGACCTTATTTTATCTAGAAGATTTGTCCAAACTCTGTCAAAAATATGGCCCCTGATATCCCTGGGATTAGATTACCATCTGAACCTGAAGGTAGCAAAATGCTAGATGAACATCTTCCATGAATGGTAATTCTCAATTCCATCTGTTCCCAGAGCCAATCTGGCCTTACTGCTCTGCCTGTCGTTGTTGCTTCATAAGAGAAATGGAGAAAGTTGAACCCTCAAAACAGAAATGGGAGGGTACAGTTTAGAAGTCTGCTTTTATGAGGTCATGGTTCTGATGGTAACACTGAGACGCTTCTCGTAGTCTGACACAGATAGTTTGTTATTCTTGGAAGCTTACAAAGTGAGAGATGACTTCTGTAAACCTAAATAAAGTTCCACTGGGTACAGCAAAGTACAGCCACGTCTTGGTGTTCCTAAAGTTTACAGATAGAATGACACTTGCACACAACAGATTCTTGCAAACAGCTTTTGCATCTTGGTCGTAATGGAAGAAGAAGAAGAGATTGAATTTATACCCTGTTCTTCACTACCTGAAGGAGTCTTGGAGAGGTTTACAATCTCATTTCCCTTCCCCTCCCCACAATAGACACCCTGTGAGCACTGTTTCCTCTAAGCTGAGTTAGTGTGAGCTAGCTCACAGTTTTTTAGCCTCCAGCTCAGACATTTTTGTCTTAGCTCAGGAAGGATGGCTCCAGAGCAAACTAATTTATGCACTAGCTAAATTACTTGCTCACAACTTTAATGCCAGTAGCTCACAAAGTGAAATTTTTGCTCACAGGACTCCACAGCTTAGAGGGAACATTGCCTGTGAGGTAGGTGAGGCTGAGAGAGTTCTTTTGAGAACTGCATGTGAGAGAACAGCTCTGAAAGAACTTATGACTGACTCAAGGTCACTGCATTTGGAGGAGTGGGGAATCAAACCTGGTTCTCCCGGATTAGAGTCCGCACTTTTAACCAGTACACCAAACTGGCTCTCATACCTGTATTGGTAGACGTATTCTCTGGAGGCCAGTTCTACCAATATAGTGGACTGGGGTGGGTAGGCCAGATCTACCAATATAGCAGCAGTTTTTCTCAAAAGCAACACAAGCACAGTTACAATTAGGATGTGAAGTCCTCATAGCTGGAAATCAATATCCAGTATAGTAATACATTTTCCCAGCTACTGTTCTAGGCATTTTTCAAAGTTTATCAAAGCATTTATCAAGTCTCAAAGATCATACACTCCAGAAAGTTTAGAGGCTTTTCTGTCTGGGTCTATGTGAATGGACATAAACCAGTAACTTAATGCTTCCTGCAATAAAACAAGTTAATGATAAGTGTAAGTATCTGGAAGTAATTTTGTTTGGCTTGTTTAAAGATAGGTTGGTCTCTTATGAGAATCCTGTGTGCTTAGCACACTGTGTCATAGAGGACAAAGACTCATAAATCCTCAGTCCTACCTACTCAGCCTCGGACAAACTTTTCAAGGAAACACTAGCATTTAAATAGCACGGGCATTTATGGAAAAGGTTCTAAGATACAGATTTGAGTAGGAAGTGTAAATGCTGGGCTGGTTTATTGCTCAAGTGATAATGCCTACGATGTAGCCATTGAGGAGCAGGCAATGCTCCAGATGTACTGGCAGTGATGAGACATGTCACCTTGCAGATTTTTCCCACCCCTGTCCTGCTTGAGGTGACAAAATGTAACTATTTAGTTCCACACATAAGGACAGAGGGATTTGACCATTCACCAGTTATGCCTTGTAGATGAAGATCATCATCCTGCTATCTCCATTACTAGTTGCATAAGCATGAACCATAAACAATATGTATTGGGAACAATAATAAAATGAAATAAATGGAATAAAAGAAAAACAGTATAAAATTAACTTACTTGTGGATGCCAGCCATTTGCCTACATATAAGGTTTCAGTATGTCAATTAATTTGAGAAATCTAAATTGTTCTTTTTTTTGTTTCAAGTCATCCCAGTTTTAATTAATGAAAAGTATTTAAAAGAATGGCAAAATATACTAAATTGTTTTATGTGTTTAGGCAAATCTTCTGAAGATTAATAAGAATATTTAAAGAAATTACAGAGGAGGTAGTTTTGGTATTATAAACAAAATTATTATTACAAAATGTTTTGAGTCAATTGTTAAAGTGTTAAAGTTAAAGGATAATCTGATAGTCCCATAGAAAATGTTTGTCTTCATGACAAAACATGGAATGATCTAATTTCTTTAACACACGTTTGATAATTATAGAACTTATAGAAAATTTGGGGCAAAAGTGGCACCAGTATTGAAACTACTGTCATATTTTATGAATTATGATGAGTGACATAATAAAGGTATGTTTCATTTTATAACTTTTCAGTTCAGTGGTACCTGGTCCCCCATAAAATGCAAAACAAAATAAATTAAGAAATATAAACAGTAAAGTGGTATCACTGCTTGACTGAGGCTTGTACAGTTTGTTTTGTGCCGATGTTTGAAAAAAATATAAATGTCCAAAGTGGATCTACACAGAAAACATCAATAATGAATCAGATGATATAAGATAGTGATATCAGAAAGATGAAAACAAATAGATTTAGGACCGAAATAGGTGAAAAAATGGGAAGTCTGTCTACAAAGGATATCATAAGATTGGTTACTACCTGTCTGCCAGTGTTAACAATAAAATTACATCAAAGTGATTGGAGTGCAAAGAATAATTAGAAGTGAAATAAATATTGGAGATGTGGTAAAAAGGGGTATGTATTCTACTTGTGGGATGCTAATTTAATTTTTATGTTCTGGTCTGAAGTTTTTCTTAAATTAATAATTGTAAAGGTTTAATTACAAAGCAGAATGTTCATAAATCTGTGGTATTAACAATTTTAAGTATTTTCTAAGATAAAAATAAGAATACATAATAGAAAAATAGCTCAATTAACCGCTGCTGCTAGAATAATTTTTGTGGATATCACAACGGACTATTATTGAAGAATGAGCATGAGAAGATACAATTTCCAGCAATTATGCAAAAAAATGCAAGTAATTTCAGTCTGAACAGGTAAAAGAGTTGCTTAGTTTTAATGTATCATATATCTAATTCTGAACAGGGCCACCGAGTATGGATCAAAAATCTGGGAAATGAAACCAGAGACAGGCAGGGGAGGTTGTTCTACATACTTGAGGGAAATTCCAGGTTTGCACAAAAGTCTGAAATCTTAAAAATATGCATTGGGGAATAAAAGCTCCACAAAATAACAGAAACAACACCTGTAGCTTTAAGAAAATACAATATTCTGAGATCTCAGTGGCCACTGTGGGCTTGCTAAGCAACC
Source organism: Gekko gecko (assembly GCA_029375565.1). Lineage (NCBI taxonomy): Eukaryota > Metazoa > Chordata > Lepidosauria > Squamata > Gekkonidae > Gekko > Gekko gecko. Next base: position 106,981,508 of record JAPDNY010000004.1, on the reverse strand, counting down.
ACAACAATATTCCAGTGCCTTGCTACTGTAACACAAAACTGCAGGAAGGAGCAGAAGTAGACTGGGAGGCCAACACAGTCCTTGATAAGGTCCCACCCCCATGCCCTGTCATGTCCCCTACTGAAGGAGGACTCACTGAGGTGCAGGTCTGGTGACAACCATAGATGACTCACTAAACATACAATTCAGCTGGGCTTCATGGAAGCCACTGCACAACTCAGTCAGACTTTTGATGGGGTTAAGATGCTGGGGGGAGGGATGGAAAGCTGAAGACCAGGGTGGGAGAGATAAAAATAGGTTGGCTAGTGGGTGGGAAAGAGAGAAGGGACTAGGAAAAGTGGAGAAGTTATGGGGGCTACTGGGAGAGGAAAAGAGGAAACAGTGGGGAGGGGAATATGGGGAAATGTAATGCCTCTTTCTCTGAATATAATTAATATAATAAAGTTATACCACACAGAAAATCAAAGAAAGTATAGCTACTTTAGTATAGCTCGTGTGTATAGTATATACTGCCTCTGTCACTGAAAGTCTAAGAACATCAGTCATGCAATTTGCTAGTGGTGGTCGCCTAGAGAAAACATCATTCTCCCCTCCCAACCTACAACCAACCCAAGGGTGAACAGTCAACTGGCAAACTTCCATTGGACCTACCTACTTTATCTCTCTCATTGCCACTTAGCCTCAGGCACCTTTAGGAGTGCTGGTTTAGGAGACACACCACTGCACTGTGCTTTTTGGAAGAGAAGTAGAACATCATGCTATGACAACTGCATTTGCAACTCTCAGCTTTTCTGTCTTTAACATTAAAGGGCAAGTGGACCTTTTAGAGGCAGAATTGCAAGAGACATCAGGGAGATACAGATCAGCACTATGGAGCTGCCAGTCCAGATTTAAAGGGCCAGAATAGGTCTGGCCCATCATGTCTCCTAGAAGAACAATGCAGCAATAGGAAGGGGAGGGAGCTGATTCCGGGGAGAGAATTTAGGGTGGCCAGCATCCCAGGAGGGGACTGGAGATCTCCCAGAATTACAACTCATCTCCAGGCTATACAGAGACCAGTTCCTTAAAAACAGTTGTTGCACCCTCAATCTCCTGTTTCCCCCAGTTGTACTGCTCAGTTTCCCACTATTTGTTGTGCAGCCACAATTTGACCCGTATCTCCCCCCGATTTCCCCTGCATTGTCTTGATCCTAAAATAAAGATCAAGAAGACATGGGGGAAATCGGGGGGAGATGCAGGTCAAAATGCAGCCACACAGCAAATAGTGGGAAATTGAGCAGTACAACAGGAGAAAACAGGAGACCGAGGGCACAACAACTGCTTTTACGGAATTAGTCAGAGAGTTCCCCTGGAGAAACAGGTGCTTTGAAGGGTAGACTCCATGGCATTATACCCTGCTGAGCACCCTCCCCGAACCTTATGCTTCGCAGTCTCCACCCCTCAGATCTCCAGGAATTTTCCAGCTATAAGTTGGCAATCCTAGGAGAAATGTCAGGTGACAGAGAAGGGTAACTGTGCAAACAGCTGGCAATGCTCATCCCTTCTTGGAAGTCCAGACAGACCTGAGCGACTTCCAATTTTTGAGACTTCTAGTTGTAAAATAATGAAGACACACTGTGCATATATGAACAAGTGGCAAAACTTCTCAAATACCAAAAATTAATGTGTTTATATTTAAGCCCCCACTTGAGCCTGAAGCACACATCAAACATTCCTCCAGCTCCACCTCTGATTGGCAAAGGAAGAAAGGCAGGAGACTGAAGTACACTGTGTCAAGACACTTGAGTCCAGAGTTCAGTTTCTGATTGCTTATGCAGACACACCTCCTCATTTTCAAAGCATTTTGTCCAATATCTCTCACACTGAATTAATGGCTAAATTTTACTTTCAGAAACTGGTCCAATAAATCCATCCACTCAATAAGCGTTTTCCCCCTATATGAATAACAGGTTAATGAATATACATTTTCTGCTGTACCTGCCATTTAAACATGTACTGAGATAAGAAATACAGTTGACCCTATTAATGTTTTTCCACTGGAATCAAGGCCATTAAGGTGAATTACAAGGCCAATAAGGCAAGTAAGTGACAGCAAAATTTGAACTGCTGAAAAAAGTAAAAATGAATAACATTCTTGTAAATAAATTTTGTTGGGATGATTCGGTCTTGATAATTCTCTTTGCTATCATGTTTTGTTTTGATAATTCTGATTAACAGATAAAGTGAACTAAATTTCATTGAAATTAATGAAACCATAGTTTATAGCAGTTGGCCTTGCTTGGGGAATGGGGGGGGAGAAGAAGGCCTCCTTGCAGGGCCGCGCTTCAGCGCAGCCCTGCACAGATTGGGGGAGGGGGGGAAGAAGGCCTCCTTGCAATGTTAAGATATGTTAGGATATTACTAACATGGGCACATATTTTCCTTCAAGTATATATCCCACTGATGTGATTTGAAAAAAGCAAGCATTTTAGTTAAATATCTAAGTAATATTGTACATAAAACAGTTAAAATAACTTGCTTTATTGAGAAAATAATGAGAAGGGAATGGAAATAGGCATCAAATTAAAAAGTGATCAAAATTATAGAAAGAGTTAAAAAGTAATTAAAGGCATAAAAAAACACATACATAAAGTGTGTGTGTGAGTCATAAAAATAAGAACAGATGCCAATAAATATCACTAGACCCCATGAAAGGAGAAATAACAGTCATAGAGTCCGATCAGGCGGCTCTATAGCTCTGCATGAGGCATAAGTGCCTCATGGATTTAAATTTAATGTCCAGACATCAACATCTGGGAAACGTCTGTCTTCCATGAGCATCCTGTTTTGCCATGCTTCAGAGTGGTACTCAAAAGGTAGTACTTTAAAACTGGAGTTTTCGGTTCCCAATGGGTCATTCACGGACTTTCCGCCGTCTGATTGTTCCAGCGTGCGATTAAAAAATGGCGCCCATTTGGGATGGTCTGACATCAGACCATCCTGAACGGGCGCCATTTTAAAAAATCTTTGCATGCGCAAATAAACAAGGTTGCTATATCATGCCTATGCGCATGCGCGAAAAGTTTTTTTTTAAAAAAGCCACTGCGAGTGCCTCCTTCAGTGGATGCCGTTTAGACACTCCACAGCAGAAGCAGCATGCGGCAAGGTGATTCCCCGGGGGATGTCTGGTCGTGCAAGGACGCATTAAAATGATTGGGATCAAATGTGAGCCAGCAGAATGGCGGGATTAGCTGCCCATCTGAACGCACCCATATATACTAATTATGGAGATGAAGGAATGAGATTGAAACAGCAACCGAAGAATAGGGCATCAGTGAATATATGATCCTGTGATGCCAAGGAAGGGACCCAGCTATAAGCAATCATACGTTGTTGTTGTTTGCCATCAAGTCACAGCTGACATGGCAATCCCATGTGGTTTTCAAGGAAAGAGACATTCAGAGATGGTTTAGACGTTGCCTGCCTCTGCATCATAACCTTGGTATTTCTTGGAGGCCTCCCATCCAAATAGTAGCTGGGGCTGACCCTGCTTAGCTTCCAAGATCAGACAAGATAGGTCAAGCCTGGACTATCATGAGTAATACCAAAATGGGAGTTTCCTAAGTCCTGTACTGAGAGGTATTACCAAAGGAGATAACTCCAGGAAAGTCTGAGCCACCTCTCATTCTATATTTTTAACATGATTTTATTTTCTCTCAGCCTCATTTTATGCATTGTACCCCTCTAGTGGAGGCTATTTTAAATAATCAGCCAGCTATGTGGTGGCTGATGTTATGCATCAAACTATTCATGTGCCATGTCTCACCATACACACTGGGCAATGTTCCTTCCCCCATAATCTTTATATTTGGATTTTTGTGGTAAACAGCCTATTTTGTATGATAAACAACTATACAGAAAGCATTTATTGCCAAGTGGTACAGTTTGAAGTAGAAACCATACCCTCAGGTGTTGTTTTGATTATTAATTGTTTAAACTGAATCAAGAGGGTAATCAAGCTTACTACTGACACACATTCTTTGATGTATGCATGTTTTGCACAGCACCTAATTTTAAGCACATTGCAAAGAATAAATATAGTAGCTGTTGTTTCAGCCAGTTTCTTGAGAGGTTTTTTCCTTTCTCCTGTGCAGACCAAAAGAACCAAAGATTTTGTCAAATATTTTGGAAAAAATTGGACATACCCCTTTAGTTCGGATCAACAAAATTTCAAAAGCCTATGGACTTAAATGCGAGCTTTGTGAGTATTCCTTTTTTGTTTTCCCTCCTTGCTCACATTTCCTGTGTTGTGTTAACAGATATTAACGTGGAAGTGATGAGAGAAAGTGCTCATTTAAGCACATAAACAATTAGCTGATAAATAGATGAGAATATATCAAGATGGGTAGCCATGCTAGTCTTTCTGTAGCAGTAGAAAAGAGCAAGATTCCAGTAGCACCTTAAAGACTAACGAAATTTGTGGCCAGCTATTAACTTTTGTGAGTCATTGCTCACTTCTTCAGACGAGGAGGCAACATAAGCTCTAACCACACCTAGTTACCATGGGCAGTCCTGATTTTTCAGTACATGTCTCTGATAAAACTTTCCCTCTAGGTTTAGACCAAAAATAAAAAACCGTAAAATATAGCTACACACATACTGCTAGTGTACAATATATCATATATAATTTAATTATACATTCCAAAGAGCTAAAATATAATTTAAAAATCACAGTCCTATGGTTCTGCATGTAAGCACCTATTCCTAATATAAAGACAAATGTTCAATCACATAAATACTGGTTAAAAGGTACAAATTATATCCATATACGAGAACCAATACCAATACCACTGCCTTCTTCAGTGGTAAAATTTTAACTGAGCATTCCATAAATTTAACAAAAATATCCATAAAATTCATCATATACAGAATGGATCTAAAATGAAAGGGGTCAGGAGAAAAATAATTATCTATATATCTGTTAAGCAACATTTTTTTAAAAAAATTAAATATTTTGCATCTCAAGAATATTTATCACCACTTACTCAACAGGTGAACATCTCAGTGTGAGTAAGGTAATTATCGCAGTTCCATATATTTCAACATATATATATATTTTAATTACTTGAGTTGTCCTTCTTCATGGTTTATATGCCCTTCCCAGAGACTTCATTTTCCTCTAATTCAGCATTGCTACCTCAACAAAAGAACAATTTTGCAAAACACAGAACATGAGATGAAGCATGCAGAATAAAATTGCTGTTTATTTGCTGAACACAGAGGTGTGTTAGGTTTAGAACACTTTGCCTCTCAAATTTATTGTAGCAAAAAAGTCAAATGATTTATGATTACTTTCCCCCCCATTGATTTAGAGTGACATCTGGTAGTCGTCTGAAGCCTCATCTTCAACCAGAAAATGTTACAATTTTGTGTGTGACCACAGGTGGATCACAGCCTTTCTCTTTTAAAACATTCCTAACAATATTTTCTTCTTTAGTTGCTATAGATTTTCCAGATTTTGTGGCCATGGCCTTGGCATTGTAGGACGTGATGTTTCGCCAGTAGCTGTGACTGGCATCCTCAGAGGTATAACACAGAAAGATGGAGTACTTGACACAGAAAGTACTCTATCTTTCTGTGTTATACCTCTGAGGATGCCAGTCACAGCTATCGGCGAAACGTCAGGTCCTACAATGCCAAGACCACAGCCACACAACCTGGAAAATCTACGGCAACTAATGAATTCTGGCCATGAAAGCCTTCGATAATTTTTTTCCCCCTTGGGAAATCTGGTAACAATAATAAACATGTACAGTTCTGGTTCTAATTTTGGTTTGACATAAAATTTCAGTGGCAAAGTGTGAATATTTCAACGCTGGAGGGAGCGTGAAGGACCGAATAACATTGAGGATGTTAGAAGATGCAGAAAATGCTGGCATTCTAAAACCAGGAGACACAATCATTGAGCCTACATCAGGAAATACAGGTATGTAAAGAGTTTTAAATGCAGGGAAAAGAATGCAGCTTTTTCTGCAATTCTCTCTGTATTGTTTCACCATCATAATATTCCATCTGTAGAGGGAATTTTGATGCTTACTATGTGGGTGTGTTAGTTCACTTGCCCAAATCCCTTTTTTAAAAGAGAGATATGTATTTCAGCACTGGATGAATGGTGCACATAGCCTTTGAGGAACTTTAAAATATTTCAGAATAGGAAAAGTTCACAAAATGAGAGAATGCTGTACAAGGAAAGAAACTGGCAACTTTTAAAAAAGAACTCTGTGAGTACACCTGCCTTTCCATGGTAGTTAAAAAGCAAGGGCCCAACTGCAAAATATCTTGTTTAAAAAAATAAAAAATAACAAAAATTAAAGTTCACAACAGAGGTTGTTTTACCTGCAAATAATGAATTTGCATTATAGCAAGTAAAATGTCCCCAAAAAGCAGCTGAGGAGTTGATGCAGGTGAAGGTATGACTAGTAGTCCTAAACTCTTAACAGTGCTATCCTAAACAGAATTTCAGTGTTGGTCTGAAGCAGAACAGTTAGATTCTAGTCCAGGAGCACCATAGAGACGAACAAGATTTTCAGGGTATAAACTTTCAAGAGTCATCTGACAAATGAAGTTTGACTCTTTGAAAGCTTATACCCTGAAAATCTTGTTGGTCCTTGTGATGGACTATATTTAAAATGCTCTTTTCTGAATGCAGCAAAATCAGAGAAGGGAGGTGCTCTAGAATGTTGAGTATGAGTGACATTCCTTTCAGTTCTGCCCTGGTGTGTTGAATTAGGTCATAGTGAAGAAACCAGAAAGAGTTCAGTTTGATTAAATGGCCATGCAATCTTTGTGCGTCTCAGCATTCTGTGTTCCAGAGGTGGCGCAGCAGCTGTGCCTGCTCTACTCCACACTGCACTATTACTTACTTGGCTTTGCATTTCAGAAAGGTTGATGTAGTTGGAAACGTTATCTAGATTTCCCCTCCTTATCTGTTTGTTTGATGTGTATCAAAATATATTAGCTATTCCTGAAACACAACTAGAGGCTGTTGTGTTTGTCTGTTAGGGGGACAGGCTGAAAACAAGAATAGTGTGCCATCTGTTAAGACCAATTGATGTCACAACGGCCCTTTCTGCACCTTTTTCCTCGGTTTCTGAGCACATCTGTCTTCCTTCTGCATTCCCTCCCACTTTCACTTCTGCTTTGTGTCGGGGGTTCTTCTTGGTTCTGCATTTATTTTAGGGGGATCAGCACTCAGACCACCTCCAGCATACTGCTGCCCCACACTTCCCAAAGCTGCTTTTGCTGCAAGTCTTTGTTCTGGTCCATTTTGAAATCAATACTACTATTTAAAGTAGAATTGTTTCTGCAAATATACCCTGTTTCAGCCCTTTCTCTTTGGTCTATGTTAGGCGGCCGATTTATATGATAACAGATTTCCTCATAGGCAATTGCTGAACATTTACATTTGTTTAGAGTCCACAGCAGTTTGGAGGATGGGAGAACTACTGAAAAAAACAGTGTTTCAAGAAGCACTTCTAAGCCAAACAGACTTTGATCACAAACAATTACCTCAAAGCAAAAACAGATGCATGGATTGATGGTTTGCATTTTGATTTGATACTAAGTGTTGATAATTGTGTATTATCCCTGGGTTATTCCTGTTATATAATGTTAGCAAACATTGCCTTGTTAACACTGAAATGTCTCATCCACTCAATGCCATTCCAATTTTCCTGGAAGAATTCCTTCCACCAGCCAGGACTCTGTGACAAGGAAGAGAGAATATGGGGCATTGAAGAGAAGGGAGAAGTATCATGCTGAAAAAATAAAAATAAAAAATAATTAAAAAAAAAAAGAAGTATCATGCTGGCAGCTTAGCTACTTCTTCTCCAAAGAATAAGAGCAGAAAGCATAATCTGCAGAGACTTGACTTTCTGGCACAAAGTGCTGAAGAATAATTATATATGCAGAATGAAAGGAAATTATTTGAATCAAAGGCATACCACCTCAAGTTCTGGGAAAATCAGAAGTAAAGACTGGATGCAGAAAGGCCCAAAGTAGCAAGCAAGGTCTCAAGACACCATACTAGATGTTCAGTAAAACAAAAAGAGGGTAGAGAAAAAAATGATTTTGAGCATGATGGGAAATCTCCTTTCTGCAGTCTTTGGATGTTACACAACACAAGACATATCATGAAATTTAATTAAGTTAAGCAACGTGAGGTCCTTACGGAGGTGTTCTCCCCTCCCCCCAGTAAGGAACTCTAAATTTTCTTTGTTCTCCTCCTGTGCTGAAACGTAATGCTGAAATATCATTTACCCCTGGTCCACTGAGGAACAGCTGGCTCTGTCACTCATTCCCCACAAAAAAACCAGAGCACAGATACACTTAGCCAACTTGTGATCAGATGAGTTTAACATCTGTGTGAATTTGTCCGACACATAGATTAGGTGCAGTTTGCTGCAGGAAACACTGACCTATTCCTTTTTGTCTCTCCTTTGCTTGTAAGAAATAGTTGTATATTATTATCCAGTCTCTGCAAATGTCCCTTGCAGTAAAAAATAAACTATTCTTTTATGACTCTCAAGGGATCTAGTTCAGGCCACAGAACCATGGAAGTCCTGTTCCATGAACACGGGGGAACAGATCATAGGCTCTAACCATGTCTTTAGCTTACAGTTTTCTTATTGTTTGTGTGCTCTGAGCTCTGCTAATAAATAGGCAGGGCATGAAATCAACCAATGAGAGCTAATAGCAAATCATCCTACTTTGGTCACATCCTCTTTCTCTCTGCCAGTTCCCATCTGATGTCCTATCATTATAAGACATCTAGCACAATAGATCTGTGCCCCATCTTGTCCATCCATGGAAGGGGATATAAGTGTGGGAAGGTAACAGAACTATTTGCATTCTGATATGCTTCAGATTTTTCTGCACATAACTATAAAAAGAGCATCCTCATACAGAACCCTATTTGTTTGGATTTGCATGTTCTTGTGCAATACTGATGCACTGGTTTGGTTTTACCATGCTGACATTTTTTTTAATGCTAGCATGCTTCTCACTAAGCTCTTTTAGTTTTGGTCATACAAATCAAAGAACCTTAGTGAGAAACCTAAGAGATGACAGTTGATTATGTTATTTTTAAGTGGTGATTTACAGGTTGATCCATTTAGAAATAGAAGACAGAGAACATCCACACATCTGCTTCTCTTTCTATGGTTGAGTAATTCCTGTTTGTGTTGTTTTGTTTCTCTCTCACATATTAATCACTAGGAATTGGCCTGGCCTTGTCAGCTGCAGTAAAGGGCTACCGCTGCATCATTGTCATGCCAGAGAAAATGAGCATGGAGAAGGTGAGAATGTCGTTCGATTTAACAGAGAGTGCACAGCAATGGCACGGATCTGCTTTGTACCAACTGAGCTATGGTTTCAGCCCTGCTTCTTCACTCTGGGAATTCCAGTTAGGCTGCTGGGAGTTATCTGTTGATTGGTGGCTCCCTAACAGAGTTATAGCATCCATACTTCATTACATTACATTTCTACAAAAGATAAGAGCTTACAAATACTGAGACATTGAAAATATCAAAAGACCTGTGAGATAACAGCTAATTATGTTAAGCATCTGATTAACTGCTGCCAGTTTAGCAGCTGATGTAGCAGGGGAGTCAAGTAGTTTCCTTGAGATGATGCCATTTTCAGCACTGGAAGAGACATGGAAGTGCTTGAAATGCAGCCATGGAAATATAATTCTTTAAATTTGTTTCATTCTTTCCTGGAGCTCCACAGGATAAGGCTTCCACTATTAATACTATTAAAGATAATGGTACATGTTGAACAACATGTACAATGTCAAATGCACATGAGCTCTCCAATGTATGTGCAAGCTATTAACTTCCATGTACATATACCCATTATATACAAAGAACTGTCCCCAGTACTGAAGTTAGTGGGAAACAGGGATGTAAAACATTAAAAATTTAAATGATAAGAATTCATTTACTAGTTACATAGTGCTGTAAATGTTTAAACGTTTAGGGGAGGGGCTGTGGCTTAGTGGTAAAGTACCTGCTTAGAACACAGAAGGTCTTTGGATCTGTCCCTGGCATCTCCAGTTACAAAGGATTTAGCAGTAGGTGGTATAAAGACCTCTGCCTGAGAACCCCCCCCCAAAAAAAGCAAAACACTGCTGGTCTGAGTAGACAATACTGACTTTGATAGATCAAGGGTCTGATTCAGTATAAGGCAGTTTCACATGTTTATGTGTTTCTTAAGGCTTGGAAAACTGGCAAAGAATTATATACTCATTCCAGGATTGTCATGCCTGTGGAACCTGTGTTTACAGTTTTGGCTTTACTGACTAATTAAAATAAATAATTTTTTCTTAACAAATGTGAGAATATGGATGTGAGCTTGATGGACTGTTGGTTTGTTAATGTTTATATGATAACATTTTAATCATTGACATTCCTAGAAGAAAAGCAGGTGCAGCGATTGTGGGGCTTTAAGATGGGATAGCTCATGTTCCCAAGTGCTCCATATATGTGCATTAGAATGCATGTAGGATTCTGGGTCTGGGCAGTTATCCCCAGTGGGGCTGGACCAAGTTAAGTACAAGTACTCTCACATGTGGCAGATAAGTATGCAGATATATTAGTAATGTTTATGAGCATATGTTTTTAATTTAATATAACATCTTTTGGATTGGCCAGAAATGTAATATTGTTGAATACATAATTATGTAAATTATGTATTTGTAAGTGGGGCCTCTGTGAGACTCATGGGGGGATCCCATCCTTTCCCTCCCTGCTCCGTCACTGGGCTGCCCACTTGCCAGCTAGCCTGCCCACCTGCAGCACCCCTGTCTCCACCTGAGTGGCCAATGAAGCAGCACAGAGGAATGGCAGTTCTCACTTTTTCTGGCAGGCAAACAAATGTTACTACATTTAACTTCCCATGCTGATGCCAGGTACCTGGCTTGAGCAGCAGCTCCCCATCCCTAAAATGGTGGCTTTGCAAGATCTCAGCTTTTCCCTCCCATAATTTAAAATTTAGGGCTTGTTTTATGTTTTGTATTTTTGTGTTAGGGTTGGAATTGGATCAATGCAAAAAATTAATCAAAGAGGCTGTTTTCCTTTGTACAGGTGGATATCCTGAGAGCACTCGGGGCTGAAATTGTAAGAACCCCATGCACCAGATTTGATGCTCCTGAATCAAATGTCCGTGTTGCTTGGAAACTGAAAAATGAAATCCCAAACTCACATGTTTTGGACCAGGTAAACTTATTTGTTGCATGCATTCCTTGTTATAATGTATGTGTTTAAGTGGTAGTTTTTTAAAACCTTTATCCATTTAATTCATCTATGCTAACCTTAGATTTGAAATACATTTTATGTCCACCATGATACAAATGCCTTTCACCTAAATATTATATGACTTTTTAATATCCTAGCTGCGGTGGCTCAAGTGGTTAAGACACTGAACTGCAGGCTATAAAAGGTCAGTAGTTCAGCAGTTCAAGACCCGGGTGCCGCAAGACGGAGTGAGCTCCTGTCTCTGGTTCCAGCTCCTGCCAACCTAGCAGTTCGAAAGCAAGAAATTGCAAGTAGATTAATAGGTACCACTTCGGTGGGAAGGTAACAGCGTTCCGTGCGCCTTGGTGTTTAGTCATGCCGGCCACATGACCACGGAAACGTCTTCGGACAGCGCTGGCTCTTCGGCTTTGAAACGGAGATGAGCACCGCAACCCTAGAGTCGGATTCGACTGGCTTTCGAGCAAGGGAACCTTTACCTTTACCTTTAGTGGTACTTGTATTTGGTATTTTCTTGTTTGAAGAATTTAGTTGCAGGAATAAAAGTGAATTTACTCAGATTATTGACACACACAAACTCCTCTTAATACATTCTGATGTTGCTAGACTTGCTGATGGAAGTAAAACTATTTGTTTTAAACTAGGGATATTATCTCATTAATATTGTGCCTTCAAGACATTTGTGAATAACAGCTCTGGATTTAAATGCAGTAGTTCATAAACACCTTTCAGGCATGATAGCAGTCATAGAACAATCATGTGTACAAGGGCTTCCTTCTTCACTTGAACATCAGGAGTAGTAGTACTGTCTGTACACACAAGCTAAAACCTATAGCTTTCCAGGCTATTTACAACACCTCAAGTGCTCTCCTGAAGAGAGAGACATGGTAGGGAACTTTTGTGCTAAAAACCAAGTGTGAGTGGCGAACCTTTGGAGTGTTTAGCAGGTTTGAAGCAGGGAGCGAGTAGGAAGCTCGACACGACACGACGCCAAGCACTAGAGGAGCCCAGAAGAATCGACTGAGTCTAAACTCTGTAACATTATGAGGACATCATAGGGAGAAGCCAGTAACATCACAGGCCATTATCACTATCTATGGAGGCAGAGCCATGTGGGATTTAGGAAGGGACTCCCCAGAAATTTAGGGGGGCCTGGGAACCCTTGGGAACCCCCCCTAGCTATGCCCCTGGGCTGGGCTAAACTCGGGAAAAGGTGGGAGTTGACCAGTGGTTATCTCAGCAGTCTCCTGCTGTGTCCTTTATTTAAATTCACTTTTAGAATAGTCATTTTAAGATCTGCATAAGACAAATAGTCACAAATTTGAAAGTAAGGAGGGAAGCACAGAAAAGCCTGTAGGGGAACATTTAAAAAGCTTTCCTGAACATTCATTTACAGGAGTCTTGTTTCTGCCTTATTCATAAGGGTGACTTTGTACTGAAATTTACTAAATTATGGCATCACAGATGCCTTCGTTTGGTAAATGCAGGGCTGGAGTCTCTGAGCCAAAATACCAGTTGCTGTGCACTCAATTTCTGAGCCCTGTACAGAGTTCAGAGTAGCAGCAATCTTCTTCTCACTTCAAACTCATATCCTACAAGTTAGTACAGGTTCCAGAGCACTGAGCCTATTCCAAGGAGGAAGTGGCTGTTTGGAGGATGGACTCTATAGAATTACGCCTCATGAAGGTCCCCAAACCCTGTCCCCCGCAGACTATACTCTAGGGTTGCCAGGTCCCCCTGCTCACCAGCAGGGCATGGGGGGTAGTGTTGCCAGATCCAGGTTGGGAAACTCCTGGAGATTTGGGGGTGGAGCCAGATCTCCAGGCATTTCTCAACCTAGAGTTGGCAATCCTATTTGGCATGCTGGCCCTAGAAGAACTGCATTAAGGCAGGCAGAGGCCTGTGATTGATGCCCTTCCCAAACTGATTAACACTGATTAAAACTGTTGAGCTGTTAATAAGTGCAAGTTTTGCACAAAAAAGGGGGGAGGGAATTCTTGACCTACTGAAATCAATAACAAAACTCCCATCCGGTTGAAAGCTGACCAGATAAGCCTGGAACATTATGCACCAAAGGAAAAAAATATGGACTGAGAGAGAGAGAGAGAGAGAGAGAGAGAGAGAGAGAGAGAGAGAGAGAAACAGAAACACAGAAAAAGAGAAACAGAGAAACAGAAAGACAAAGAGAGATAGAAAGAAAGAGTTAGAGAGAGAGAGAGAGAGAGAGAGAGAGAAAGGCAGAAAGAGACAGAGAGAGAAAAGACAAAATAAGAGAAAGACAGAAAGAGAGACAGAAAGACAAAGAGAGAAAGGAAGAAAGGGAGAAAGGAAAGAAGGAAGAGGTAGAAAAAAGATGGGGAGGGAGGAATGAAAGAGAGAAAGAAAAACAAAAAGAAGGAAAGAAGGAAAACAGAAAGACTGACAGAAAAATGATAGGAAGACAGAAAAAAAGACAATATATGACTTAGTTAGAAACCTCCCTTTCACTCCCTCTCTCTTTTAGGCAGGAGGGAGCAAAAGAGAGCCCTGAAATGGCTTCCCGTGTTTTAGAGCAAACAGTTGACAGGCAGACTTACCAGGCTGTTTGCTTTAAAGGGCAGGCAGCCTCTGAAAGACTCCCTTTCACTCCCTCCTGCTTTTAGGCAGGGAGGAGCGAAAGGGAGCCCTGAACTGGCTGGCTGCACTTTAAAGCAAGCAGCTGGCAAATGGACCTGCCGGCAGCCGGGCTGCTCACTTTAAAGGGCTGGCAGCCACTGCAAACCTTCCCTTCGCTCTCTCCCGTTCTTAGGCAGGGGAGAGTGAAAGGTTGCCCTGAATGGCTGCCCTGCCTGCGCTTTAAAGCCTACCTGCACTGGTTGTCCAGGGGGAGGCTCAGTCCCCCATGGAAAATTTCAGGGGTGGCGCCAGCCCCCAAGGCCCCCTCCCCATAGTTGATGCCTATGGGTGCTGTTATGTATTGAACAGTGAATCAAGCCTATTCTTTTCCATGCTAAGCTTGATTCTGAATGTGGATTCTAAGCTATCGCATTCGTATTGGTCGGTTTCTGCGAAACCAGTGTAAATAGCCAATCACTGTGTGATAATGTATCAAAGCGGGAACAGTTGTGATTGGACCTTATCTCTGTATTTCTATTGGTCCTTAACTATTTCTGGGTGTGGCTTTGACAGCCCGGGAGAGTTTAAAAAGGAGCTGTGCTCCACTGTTTGTTGTTGTGTGTTCCTGAGTTGGTGTTTGTCTTTGATAAAGCTGAAATCACTTGTTGAGCTTATTCTGTTGTTGAGTCTCATACTTAACAGGTGCATCCATATATTTTGCTTGAAATGAATCACTCTAAAGAAAGGGAGCTGTGATAGATAAGAATGATTCTTTGTGTTCAGAGGCAGTGTACCTCTTATAACTAAATACCAGGGAATAACAAAAAGAATGGTTAACTTCAAATGTGCTCTGCTTGTCGGCTTTTTAGGGACATCTGGCTGGTCACTGTTAGGTGCACAGATTCTAAATCAAATGTTACCTTATGTTTTCATTAGATGCTTGTGTTATTTGTTGGCTCTTTATGAAGCTGTATTTGACTCCCTCTCATTTATCAGTGATATACCCTGTTCTCTGTTTCTTTACAACAATAGTACCGAAATCCAAGTAACCCACTGGCACACTATGACACTACAGCAGAAGAGATTCTGGAGCAATGTGATGGTATCATTTCAAATTATTTTTTCAATATAATGTGTTTAATATCCTTCTTAGTGATCGTAGTGATTATGCAACACCTTGTCTACTGTTGTCCAGATCAATAAATCAAGAATTACATTTTCTACCAATGTATACAAGTGTTTCTGTCAGAAGTCCTAACTTAGTCAGCCAAACACCAGGTCTTGTTGTGGTAAGCAAGAATAGTGTTTATTGTTAAGCTGCAATGGAAAGGTTACTGGAGCAGATACATTGTTCAGAATAACTTGGTTACACAAAGCAAGCAGTTATACTGGAAAGGGGGTGAATGGGGACCCCCCCTCTCCACCAATCAGGGATTAACATGCGGATGGGAATCGAAAGTTACTACACTAATGAAGTTCCCACCGCCCCCATTATTCTCAGGCAAGCTGCAACTTTGAAAGCGATAGGAAGCGCAGAGCCTGTCTCCTCCAAGGTCAGAATGTTAGGTCTACCCGAGATAGAGCCTGCCAGACTCACATTCCACCAGGTGCATAAATCTACACCCCCACGATCCCAACCTCCCGCCCTCCACGCCGCAATGGCGCCCATAGCCCGTCCTCCCTCCCCCTTCTCCATCCATCATGGCAGGACTACCTGACATGCAGCCCTCTCGAAAATAAATCTACCCCTTTGGCTTGTGGGGGTACAGCTTATGAAAAGCCCGGATCATCCGGGGGGCCAGAACATTTTCCGCCCGCACCCACTCCCTCTGTTCAGGCCCGAAATCCACCCACTCCACCAGATAAAACAAGCGATTGCGAGAGATTTTAGAGTCCAAAATCTGTGAAACTTCGTAGTGAGGTTCCCCCCCCACCAACAGCGGAGGCGGGGCGGGTTGTTTCGGTCTCCATTTGTTCTCCTCGGGCGCCCGGCGTAGAAGCCTTACATGAAAAACAGGATGAACAGACTTTAGAGATTTAGGCAAGGCAAGTTCCACAGTCACATTGTTAATAACTCTCACAATCTCAAATGGTCCAACAAATTTCCATCCGAGTTTGCGACTCGGTTGAATACCATGTAAATTCTGCGTGGACAAATAAGCAAACTCCCCACATTTAGGAACCCAGGACAGGTTGCGTTTTTTGTCAGCCTGGGTTTTATAGGCCTCCTTTGCATCCTCCAGAGTCTTGGCCAAAGACGACCACGCCGCCTGTAATTGCTTGCACCAGTCTCCAGCATCTCCCGCCGGGAGGTCGGGAGAATTTAAAAATGGCAAAGGCGGGGCATCATATCCATGGACCGCCTTAAAAGGAGACATCCCAGTAGAAGAGTGCTGAGTATTATTGTAACAGAACTCAGCCAAAGGCAAAATGGAGTGCCAATTGTCCTGTTGAAAGTTTGTAAAACACCGTAAGTATTGCTCAAGGGTTTGGTTCACACGTTCAGTCTGCCCATCGGTTTCTGGGTGGTACGCACTGCTGACCGCCCGCTCCACCCCAAGCAGTGACATTAATTCGCCCCAGAAATGTGAAACAAATTGTACCCCCCTATCTGAGATTACTTTAGCAGGTAAAGTGTGGAGTCTCACGACGTGTTGCAAGAACGCCGAGGCCAGTTTCTTGGCAGAGGGGATCGAGGCAAACGGAACGAAGTGGGCCTGTTTAGTAAACAAATCTACTATCACCCAGATGACAGTATTCCCCCCACTAGGGGGTAAGTCAGTAATAAAGTCCATAGAGATCACTTCCCATGGACGAGCTGGCGTGGGGAGGGGTTGCAGAGCTCCTGGGGGTTTACCGGGTCTGGGCTTACTCATCAAGCACGTTTGGCAAGCAGACGTAAATAACGAAATGTCCTTTTGTAGCCCAGGCCACCAAAATTGTCTCTGCAGTAGCTGGAGAGATTTTACAAACCCCGTGTGTCCCGCCAGTTTCGAGCCGTGCGCCCAGCCCATCACCTCCCCCCGAAGGGAGCTGGGAACAAACAGTTTATCCTTCTTCCTCCAGCAGCCATGCGCATCTTGAGAGACTCCTTCCTCCCCCTTCACCTCCTCCCTATCAGCGTCGGACATAGCTGTAGAGAATTTCGTTACCCAGTCATTGGTGGGAGGGGTCGGGGACGGAGGGGAATGTTTGGCTTGCTTCCGAGTGGTTACTGCTCCTCCCAGCTGGGAAGGCGTGAAAACAGAGTCACGAATCTCCTCCCTCTTACTGTCATGCTGTGGGAGGCGTGACAGTGCATCGGCAAGTGAGTTAGATTTCCCCAGGAAGTGGTGTAGTGTAAAATTGAACTTGGAAAAGAAATCAGCCCAACGCAGTTGTTTGGCGTTCAAGGAACGGGGGGAGCGGAGAAGCTCGAGGTTTTTATGATCAGTCCACACCTCAAAGGGAACCCGCGCCCCCTCAAGCCAATGGCGCCAGGTCGCCAACACTAAGCGGATCGATCCCGCTTCTTTTTCCCACACCGACCAATTCCGTTCAGTATCGTTAAATTTTCTGGAAACATAGGCAAGGGGGTGCAATTTACCATCATCCCCCTCTTGGAGGATCGCCCCTCCCATAGCAACGTCAGAAGCGTCTACTTGTACAATGAATTTCTTAAGTTCATTTGGATGAGCCAACACAGGCTCCGACGTAAAAAGGGCTTTTAATTGGTCAAACGCCCGTTGGCATTCCGGAGACCAATCTAGCTTGGCTCCGGGTCGAGTGCAGTCTGGTGACTTCCCTTTCGTTTTAAGCAGATTAGTTAAGGGGAGAGCCACTTGAGCAAAGTTCGAGAGAAATGATCTGTAAAAGTTCGCGAATCCGAGGAACCCTTGGAGTTGCCTCCGAGTCTTGGGTGGCTCCCACCCCACCACATCTTTTATTTTGTCAGGGTCCATCTCAATCCCCTTTTGGGATATGCGGTAGCCCAAGAAAGGGATCTCCGACTTGTGAAATTCACATTTAGACAGCTTAGCAAAGAGTTTGTGCTTGTGCAACGTTTGTAAAACTTCCCGCACCAGTTTCACGTGGGATTTCAGGTCAGGGGAATACAAAAGTATGTCATCAAGGTAAACAAGGACCCCCTTGAATAAATACTTGTGGAGCACCTCATTGATTAAATTCATGAAGACCCCTGGCGCTCCCTGAAGCCCGAACGGCATGACTAAGTATTCAAATTGACCCAGGGGGGTATTGAACGCCGTTTTGAATTCATCCCCCTCCCTTATTTGCACCCTGAAGTAGGCATCTCTGAGATCTAGCTTCGAGAAAACTTTCCCCTCAGCCACCGCAGCCAACAAGTCTTTGATCAGGGGCATGGGATAAGCGTTCGTGTTGGAGACTGCATTCAAGCCTCGATAGTCGGTGCACAAACGCAACCCCCCGTCCTTCTTTTTCCGGAAAAGAACGGGAGCTGCGAACGGGGAGGAGGCAGGTCGTATAAACCCCCTGCTTAGGTTTTTGTCAATAAATTTCCTCAGTTCCACCTTTTCCGAAGGGCTCATGGAATATAACTTCCCTTTAGGCAATTTCTGGTTAGGCAAGATCTCAATCGCACAGTCCGAGTTTCTATGGGGGGGCAGTTCATCGGCTTCCTCTTCCCCAAAGACGGAAGCTAAGTCGCGATACTCTGATGGAATCATCTCTAGTTCTGCTTCTGCCACTCCCGCCGTCACTAGGGGCTCCCCCCCCATCATGGCACCCCACTCCTGCTTCCACAGGTGGGACTGGCATTTCTTGGAAATGAAGTTCACTTTCCCCTCCCCCCATAACACATGTGGATCGTGATCGAAGAACCACGCACTCCCGAGCACGAGGGGAAAGTGGGCCGACGGGGTAACAACAAAGGGCCTCTCCTCCCAGTGATGCCCAATCCCCACCCGCAAGGGGACAGTCTCGTATTTGCAAGGCTCTTTCATGGTGGAGCCATCCATTTGCGTAAAAATCAGGGGATCATTTAGTTTAACTACTTTTGCCCCCAGTCCTGTCACTAGTGTGGGGTTGATGAGATCTCTCCCACACCCAGAGTCAATGAGAGCTCGCACTCTCACGTGGGTCAATAGACCCGGGTCCACTAAAGTCATCGTGAGAAAGAAAAGAGAGGGGGGTCTGCTCACCGGGATTTGCGCCTGGGAGTCCGGGACCTGCTGTTCAGCGCTGTTTACAGCAGGTCCGTCTCGTTTCCCGGCGGCACAGTCTCGCCATCCGATGAATCCGATGCCTCGCTGAGTGGCTTGGCTTGCAAGGCTTTCGCCCCTCTTGGTTTCGCCACCGGCTTTGGTGTGGATGTGTCGAACTTTTTCTTGACTCCCTTGGGTACCCCCGGCGATGCAGGGGAGCTTGGGCAGCTCGCTGCGAAGTGGCCCCCTTCTCCGCATTTAAGGCACAGACCTTGCTTCATCCGGAGTTCTCTCGTACCATCTTTCGGTCTCGGGTTTGGTGTGGGATTTCTCCCGCGCACGGCCGGTGTAGGGCCCGACTGGCCCCTGTTAGACATCACTGCCGCATCATCCAATTTGATGGTTTTCAAGCGGTTTTCCATAGTGATAGCCGCTTGTATCCAGCCTGTCAGCGTGTCCGGGTCTTGGGTCTTCGTGACCGACCGACGAATCTCGGCGTTGAGCCCCAACTTGTAGTGTTCCGCGAGGGTCCCGTCTTGCACCCCTCGGATTTTGGCCGCGCACCTGCGAAACTCCGCTGTGTAATCCCTCACTGATTTCGCGCCTTGCTTGATGGCCCGGATTGTTGCTTTAGCCGTCTTATTGGCGTTCACATCTTCAAATTGCTCTTTCATGGCCCACATGAAGGAGTCGATTTCCCTCAGCTCCCGCCCGTCAGCCTGGTGAAGCCCAACATACCAGTCAGCTGCCGCGTCTTTCAAATGGGATGCTATAACATCTACCATGCGGTCTTCGCATTGAAATAGGTGGCCCCAGGTTTCAATAAATCTCTCAGCCCTCACGAGGAAGAAAGGGAACTTTTCTGGGTCCCCATCAAAGTCCGCATCAAGGAGTTCCGCAGGTTTCGGTGGCAGGAACCCCCATGGGCGAGGGGGAGGCTGCCCCGGCGGCCCCTGCGGCCCCGGTCCCGCGGGTTGAGGGGGGGGTAGAGCTGGTACGTTCGGCTGATCTGGGCCTGGCGCCAGACGTTGGTCTTGAGGAGGTTGATCGGGTGGTTCCTCTCGCCGTTGCCGCTCTCGCTCTTCTCGGATGCCCTCCGCGATCATTTGAGGAATGCGAGCGAGGGATTCATCTAAGAAGCGCATCAGGCGGTCTTGGCTCGGCTCCCCACTCCACCTCCGTCTCACCACGGCGCCTTCCAAGCCCTCGGAGTCTCGGCCGGTGTCTTCCAGTCCCTCAGCTGTAACCGGTCTGCGGACCGACCTCTCGGTATGGCTCACCCGCACCGACGCTCTTGGGGTTCCAAACCACGTCTCGTGGGTTTCTGCCAGGGGCTTCACCCAGTCTCATCTGTGTTTGACTCGGGTGGTCACCCCACCATAGGCTGCCCCATACGGATCCCCGTAGGGCCCTCCGAAGTCGTACTCCTGCCCCCGGGTTACCGGCACATAAGTGTCAGGGGTCTCCGTGGGTACGTTCTTCCCAAGAGGTTTCTTATCCTCCTTCTTTTCATCTTCAATCGGGAGAGTGTCTTCTTCACCGCTACTCATTTTGGAGTCACGGGTTTCCGACCAGTCCCGAAAAATTGATGATTCTGAACAAACTGTCAGAAGTCCTAACTTAGTCAGCCAAACACCAGGTCTTGTTGTGGTAAGCAAGAATAGTGTTTATTGTTAAGCTGCAATGGAAAGGTTACTGGAGCAGATACATTGTTCAGAATAACTTGGTTACACAAAGCAAGCAGTTATACTGGAAAGGGGGTGAATGGGGACCCCCCCCTCTCCACCAATCAGGGATTAACATGCGGATGGGAATTGAAAGTTACTACACTAATGAAGTTCCCACCGCCCCCATTATTCTCAGGCAAGCTGCAACTTTGAAAGCGATAGGAAGCGCAGAGCCTGTCTCCTCCAAGGTCAGAATGTTAGGTCTACCCGAGATAGAGCCTGCCAGACTCACATTCCACCAGGTGCATAAATCTACACCCCCACGATCCCAACCTCCCGCCCTCCACGCCGCAATGGCGCCCATAGCCCGTCCCTCCCCCCACTTCTCCATCCATCATGGCAGGACTACCTGACAGTTTCCTTTTGGAGCTTTAGAGAAGGTGAATAGTGTGATCCTTGCTAATTTTTTCACTTTCTTAACTGCAGGCAAAGTTGATATGATTGTGGCTGGAGCTGGCACTGGAGGCACCATCAGTGGTATTGCCAGGAAAATGAAGGAGAAATGTCCCGAATGCCAAGTATGTGAGACGCTTCTCAGTCCCAGTTCAGCCACTGGAGAGAACAAAAATCAATATTTGTTTTTAATTAATTGTCTATCAATTCTAATTTTAAGAATCTAATTGACAAATTTATCTTCCTTTGCAGATTGTTGGCGTAGATCCTGAAGGCTCCATAGTTGCTCTACCCAGCTCACTCAACACATTAGAGGATGCAACAATGGAAGTGGAAGGGATCGGACATGACTTCATCCCAACTGTCCTCGACAGATCTGTAAGTGGCAAAGTGACAAAAGTCAGGAGACACAGAATTGCTAGCTGACTCTGAGTGCAGAGTTTCAGGATTCTTTTTTATCTGAAATAAGGAATGATCAGTCTCTGGATCTACATGAGACAAACTTAAAACTTCTGGGAATGCTGGTTCTCAGCAATCACTAGCCATACAAATTAAGATTAGAGTGGAAACATAAGACTGGTAGAGTTCAAATCCTAATCAGAATAGGCCAAATGGAGGAAAGATTCAGAAGTGGCTCATTTCAACTGTCTGAAAATTTTATTATCTGTCTCCAGCCTGTTATATTGAGTAGAGGTGCCTCATTTGAGTATCCCTGAACCCCTAAAGTCTTTTTGTTGTTGTTGTTTCTGTTGTAGGTGATAGATCAGTGGTGCAAGAGTAATGACACTGAATCTTTTCTTATGGCTCGCAGACTGATTAGAGAAGAGGGGTTGCTGTGCGGTAAGCATTACTGAACTGACGCTTTCACTTATGCTCAGAACACACAAAAATACTTTCTCTGGAGATATTTGAAATCAAACCAGGTAAAACATATTCAAATGTGTGTTTGTGTTCTGAGCATCAATCTAAAACAAGGAAATTATTTCCTGACCTGATATAAGGACCCTTCCACACAATCATTTCTTTGTGCAATAAACCAGTGTTGTTATGGATATTGAATACAATCCAGAAGACTTTTCTCCAGGCCATGTTGCCATTGTACGAATATTATACTTTATAAAAATCTAATCCCACAAACTTCAGCGTTTGATCACTGAGAAAATGCCACACCTCCTCCCATCTACTATGCCCATTGATATTTTGAGAACTGAGCTGGAATGTAGAATTGCACACAGTCTGCTAGCTTGATAGTACATGTGGTGTCATTGGGGCAGAGAAATATAACTCCGTCCTGCCTGCACTCTTTCAGTGACTTTTTAAATGTTCAATTCTGCTGTTTAAAAATTTAAAGACTGAATTGTTACAGTAGAAGCAATACCATAAATGCTGAGTATTTAGAGTACAATGTTGAGGTATTAAACTACTCTGACATGGGATCAGTCATTGATCTGTTGCAAGAAAATACTACAACCACAGCAAGGCTACCTCCTTCCCTTGCAGTAATGGCCCATCTTTTCAAGAACCTTTGCTCTAAACTTCAATTGTAAAAAGAAGCATATTCTGTTCTATGGTGTTTTCTGCTTCTCTGTTTCACAGGAGCAGCAAAGCAGGCTAATGGATATTCCTTATGTCAAAACAAGGGTTTGGTTCATGGTCTTTTATAGGTAATAAAACCAGGGAAGAGCCATGTTCTTCTTTGGACTTACTCTGATTTGGGACTGCACTCATGGACTAAAGCAAAAAACAGGCCTTTGCAATCCAGTGTTTAAAGAATAGAATTGTCCCTAAAATTAGATGTGCGGGCCACCTTCATTCAAACACATGAACTAATGTATGCATTAGGATCATGTGTCATTTTACTGGTTGGAAATATTGTGGTGTCTCTATTTAGCTAAGCATTTGTGTAATGCTATGGGGTAATATTTAAAATTTGGTACATTCTTTATTAGAGACTGATTGAAATCTGACAGCTGCAGAGTATAGGCTAGCAATAAGCAATTATCTGTTTAGCTAACTGGCATTTAAAAGTCTCTTATCCTATGCACTGGCATTTGTATGTCAGCATTGTTGTGGTCTGGGACAAACAACAATTCCTAGGAATGGGCCACTTGACGTGGACCAAGAAACTTCAAAATATTACGCCTGCTATAAAGTACTGAGACTGAAGCATAGCGTAGTGATTTCAACTCATACTTTACTTCGGAATTAGAAAAAACTTGAGATATAGTAGCCAGCCAGAAGCCGCTTTAAATACAAGTACAAACCATACCCAGCACACACACACACACCCATGTTAGGATTATATACAAAGTTACTGCAACCATAGGTTCCCTTGAGGATCCGGGCGAGCCGATAGGCTGGTTCTAGGATCCTCTCCTATTTTCTAGGTATGCGAAGATAGGCTAGTCCGCTTGGCTACGTGGAAAGGCTACCACATGTGCAGTCGCCATTAGTACACAACACCTGCTATTTGGAATGCCTGCATGGGAAAGTGCTTCTTGACCACCGTGGTTAAATAATCAGGTATAGCAATGGGCACTCTCACTGCAAATCTGACATATTCTTATAGCAAAGGGAGGCAAATCACTTTGTGCAGAATCATAGCTCCTTGCAGAGGTATTCACAGGAGTGCCTGTTATCTAGGGAACTTGAGAATTTCAGTGACATTTGACAACCAATGGAAATAATAACTACATGTGACATTTAAGGACACATAGGCACACAGGTTTTGAATAGGGTAGTTGTCTAATATATATCTAAGTCTGATAGGAACAGCAAGGTCTTTAGTTGCTACTATCCTGATCATCTGCCCATAGACAATGTTTGGGAGATGATGCGTCTAGACCAGCAAACCTCCTTTCATTGTTGCAACAGAAGCATCCTGGCACAATAGAAAAAGTCCCTGTGCCTTCCAGAGACATGTCTCTTAAGAATGTAATGACATTGTCAATATTTTCCTTCTTATCTTCCTGCTATCTCCCCCCCCTTTAAGTCTGGTTTCAGTACCAGAAATTTAGCTCATGAGAGAAAAATGACCAGCAATGTGAGATAAACAAGAAAGGAGGAAAGAGTATTCAGAATCTCCACCAGGCCCTTTTTGCTCTTTATCTTTGGCCTCTACCTAATATATAAACAGGGCAAATCTTCATTTTCAAAGCTGGGTCTGCTGCCATTTATTACCATATATTACCTATATCTAGTTTGGCCTTCAGAGGTCCCATGCAGTACATTTGCTATGCAAGGCCTCTGTTCTTAGAAGCCCTTTAGATAAGGTTGCCAGCTCACCCCTGGTCACCAGCGAGTGGCCAGATACAGGTTGGGATACTCCTGGAGATTTGGGGGTGGAGTCTGGGGAGGACAGGGACCTCAGTGGGGTACAGTGCCAGAACATCTATTTTCTCCAGGGAAACTGATCTCTGTAGTCTGGAAATGAGCTGTAATCCCAGGGGTCCCCCGATCCCACCTGGAGGCTGGCATTCCTACCTTTAAAAGAAGCTGATTCATATTAATCCATTTGTAATCTGTTCTCACTGTTCCACTGTTACTTTCATTGTTTCATTCTATACATGCCTGATGTCTTCTTTATGTGGCAGGAGGAAGTGCAGGCAGTGCAATGTCTGTGGCAGTAAAGGCCGCTAAGCAGCTAAAGGAAGGACAACGCTGTGTTGTCATCTTACCTGATTCTGTGAGAAACTACATGTATGTCATCTTTTGTTTCTGCTTCCCATCTATGATTGCTTATCAGCTGAAACTATTTGGAGAGTATCTGTTTTAGTTAAAGGAATAATGCAAACCTGCAAAACTTATGCTATTGCCTACCTCTCCACTCATATTAGCAATAGTGAGCAAACTGTTTTAGAGTTGGTCAGAGAAGCAGGAAACTTTCTTTGGCCCTCCACCATTCCCATAAATCGGTTTGATGATATCAGATATTTGTCAAGAACTATATCAGGATAAAATGCTCTGTCCTGTGGTAAACGACTATTCTGAAAAGGCTACTACTGTAAGATAATTGTATGGAAAGTGGTGTTAATGTTTTACAGCTCTCAGAAGAAGAAGACTTTGAGTGTCATATCAGCTGTTACAAATTTTAATACAGAAAATATGCTCAAGCTGATGTTGACTAGAATGACTCAGTCTGAGTTATTAAACTGTTCAAGGTGATTATTCAAACAGGGTAGTATCTGCACTCAGATAATCAAAATCCATTCAAATAGATCACTGAAACTATTAGGTACCTAACCATTTTAGTTTATGCTAAATTTTTGAAATGGCTTTGAAATCACAGAAACCTCAGTAATATTTGAGTCTATGCTACTGTCAGTTCAGGATGCAAAATCCATATATGTGCAGATCAATGGAAGGAGGGAAATCACTTGTTACACCAAGATTGTGCCTTTTGAGCACACTTCACTTCCAGGCTGCCTAGTATTATAACCACTACAACATTGCTTTATACAATTTATTTATTTATTTAGTGTATTTTTATCCTGCTTATCCTCCCCCCACCCATTGGGGACCAGTGGGGTGTTCTTCTGAGAATCTGAAAGTCAGAAAATGATAGTGACAGTAGTTTTAGGAAAAAGAAATAAGCTGATTTTGTAATGAGTGTGTGCTTTCCCATGTTGCTTTCTGTCTACATCTTTTATTCATTAATTCTAGGTCCAAATTTTTGAATGACAAATGGATGATCACAAATGGATTTCTGAAAGAGGATGTTCAAGAACATTATCCCTGGTAAGGTTCAGATTCACTTGTTATTGTTTCCTGATAAGGAGAAGTCATTTAAATGACATCTCTTTAGTCATTGAACAGCCATGTGGGCCAGGAGTCCCCCAGCGTGGTGTCTGTAGGTGCCATGGCACCTGCTGCCACCTTTCCTGGCGCCCACTACATATTTTCAGAAAGTGGGCAGGGCCAGGTGAGGCTTTTGCATAGCAAGGCTTCTAATTGGCCATTGGAGATTTGATTGCCCATGATTTTGATTTGATTTTTTAAAACATTACTTTGACAGCAGCCGCCACTACTGTCAAGGATCTTCACTATGTGACTGAAATTAAGCTGTGGCACCCATTTTGTGGCTGGCTCTGCCTCCTGCAGCAGCCATTTTGTGGCTGCACTCACCACTCTGTGTCAGAATTCCAAAGGTACCCACAGGCTCAAAAAGGCTGGGAACCCTGATTTAGGCAACTCTCTCAGCATGTATGGACTGAGAAGTTAATGGTGGCTGATGCATTTGTTTGCATCAGAGATAAAAGCATGCCTCAAACTGTTGCCATGGCATTTTATGCTCTATTTGTATTTTGCATTTCTACTCAGGTAAGGGTACAAATGATACACATAACAATATAAAGGGACCTAAAGCAATCAAAGATACAAAAAGCTGTACATTTCTAAAATTGAAAATATTAATTCCCAACCCCAATAAAATCAGCATAAAACCTGAAAAGTACAGCAATAAAAACAACACATCTAAAAACCATAGCTGCAACACTAAAAGCACAATAAAGTCACAAAGAGGGGTGGGAACAGTGTAGGCAAAGAAAATGAGAAAGAAAAAATGGACAAAAAACAATTACAGAAGGCTCTTTAGAAAATAATGGGAGTATATTTAACCTCACAGATCTTCTGACAGAATGGCATTTTCTTTTCAGAATTGACTTGTCACTGAGTTTCCCATCCCATGTCACTTCTCTCATGCTGCTCCTGATGTGCAGTAACCCTAGGGTTCCCAGATCAAATCTTCTCCCTGGTGGTGGGATTTGGGGGGTGTTTCAGGAGGGGGCAGGGACTTCCCAACACGATGATGTCACATGGAAATGAGATCATCACATCTGGGAAGCTGGCACTGCCCATGCCTAAACTGAAAGTGGCAAATGGTTCCCTTTAAATGGCTTTTTGCAAGCAGGTGCCATGCACCTGAACTTCAAAGCAGCGAATTTGCCGCTTGCAGTTCAGGACCTGGCAGCTCCCATTTATTAAAAAAAGCATTTAAAAGGAACCTTCCCTTTAAATGTTTTTTTGCAAGTGGGCGCTGCACACCTGAACTCCAAAGCAGCAAATTCACTTCCTGAATGTAGCACTCTTTTGCGGGCATACTGAGAGAGGCAGTCCTGACTGCTAAGGGCCTTAAAGATCAAAAACAGCACCTTGAACCTGATGCAGTACTCTAGTGGAAGCCAGTGCAACTTGCGCAGCACAGGTTGAATATGTGCCGAGGGGATCCTGTAAGGACCTGCATGGCTGCATTCTGGATCAGCTGGAACTTCTGATGTCACTTCCTGGGCAACATCAGCAACATGGCCTGGGCCTTCCTTTTTCAACTGGTAAGCCTCCACTAGGGGGTATGGCAGCTAGGGGTGTGCATTCGGATCTACCCAGTCCAAAAATATACCTGAAAAACACCTTATCAGTATTTTCTGGGTATATGTCAGCATTTCAAATATATCTGGGATTTTTTGGGAGAACCAAAAAAAATCCTGGAAAAAATCCCAGTTATATTTGGGGATTACTGGCAAACCCTGAAAAAACAGCTGAAGGGCTGGAGCAGATTGCTCTGCCACCCAGTTTTCAGGTTCTCTTCTTCAAAGCAGTTGATCCCGCAGGGAGAACTTTCCCTGCCAGCTCAGCTGGGGCTCTTTTGGCCAGTTCAAAATGCACAAGAAAGCCCCAGCTAAGCCTGTGGGAAGAGTTCTCCCTGTGAGATCAGCTGTTTTACAGGCTCTTTTGGGCAGTCCAGTTTAAAGGGACTGTCCAAAAGAGCTTCAGGTGAGCTGCCTCTCAGGTGTTTTTTGTGACTTTGCTGCACCTTTTTCTCTCTCCATATTTTTCAGTTCAGGTCTATTGAGCCAGTAAAAAATTGGGATTTCTGAAAAATCCTGGATCTGAATACCAGAATTGGGATCTGTTTTTTTCCAGGAATCCTGAAATTTTGTGGGGTCCAGTATACCCAAACATCCCTAGTGGCAACCCTACTTAGTAACAAAGTTTTGGAGGGCTCAGTCAGCTGTAGCAGGAAGAAAGCAGGACATTCCTATTCCATAAAGTTTGTAGATAGCTGGATGAATTCCAATATTTTAAACAGATGCTAGAATGCCAACAGTGAGGGGACTAGCAACCTAGGACAGGCAGTTTCAAGGCCTCAGGGCCATAGCTGAAGAGACCCTCCTCTGCATGCCTACCTGCTTCAGTTTGCTTATGACAAAGGACACAAAGGTTTAGTACCAGTTGAACTTATGCTGGGCATGGCTATATGTTTTGGGTATTATTATAGTTAAATCCAGAAGTATGTAAGGAATGTGATAACTATGACGCTTAAAGGCAGTGTTCCAACAAGTGATTCAGCTTTAATGGTAGTGATTCAACTGCTCAGAACAGATCAGAACAGGCAACCCAACATAGAGCAACAGGCTCTTATTTAAACAGTGCGGGCTTGCATAGCCACGCCCACATCAGAGATAACAGCTAATAGCATTGCTTAGATAACATCCAATCAGTTTGCTTCCCTCCAGCATAATCCTTGTATCCTAATTGGCCTGCTACGCAGAGTAGCCAATCAAGTATTGCCATTCTGGATACCAGCCTGTCAATGTGGATAATCAAGCTCAGGACAAAACATCCCTCCACCCTATGAATGGACTACCTCTGAACAGATGTAGTCCTTCAGATAAGCCGGTCGCTGCCTAGACCATTGAGGCCGATGCAGGGTCTCTGTCGGGGGTGTCTGCTCCTCACTAGTAGTCTGCGGACTACTGCTTGCCTGCTCAGGCACCTGGGATTCTGTCCCTTGTTTGGTCGGAGCTACCTCCCTAACTTCTGCAACCTGAGGAATTTCACCCACCTCTACCTCTTGAGACACTGGTCTGGTGGTTTGGCTTTCTGGTTCTCGGTCAGTGGTGGACCATCGCTGGCGTAGCTGTTCGATGTGATGCCTAGGTTGTTGGCCATCATCTGTCTGTACCACGTAAGACAGTGACCCAGCTACTTCTATGACGATACCTGGAAGCCAAAGGTGTCCCTCCCCATAGTTATGGGCAAACACTAAGTCCCCTGTTTTAAAGGACCTGGGAGTTTCCCTGCCCTCCCTCTGGGGCGGTCGATCTGTGGTGAGATCAGGATAGAGTCTGTCAAGGAGGGTGGTGAGGCGGCGACCCATTAACAACTCTGCAGGACTCCTCCCTGTGGCAGAGTGTGGTGTTATATGTCAGTAAAGGAGAAAAGATGCCACCTTTTGACTCCAGTCCCCCTGAGTCATTCTCCCCAGAGCCTCCTCAGTTCTTCTAACCATTCTTTCTGCCTGCCCATTCATTGCAGGATGGAATGGCGCGGACATAATATGCTTTATTACATTGTCCTGCATAAATTTTGCAAACTCTGCAGACACAAATTGAGGCCCGTTATCAGTGTGTCTGGCAACCCATGTGTAGCAAAAAGCTTTCGCAGTGCTTTTATGACTGCTGCGGTCATCATCTTGCTCATGAGGAGCACTTCAAGCCATTTTGAATAGGCATCAACAACTATCAAGAATACCTGCCTGTGAAATGGGCCAGCAAAGTCTACATGGATTCTGGACCAGGGTCTGTGTGGGTTTTCCCAAGGATGAAGAGGTGTGTGGGGGGGGATCCGTTCTGGACAGTTGGCACTCATTGAAACCTTTACCCACTCCTCAATGTCGTGGTCTAACAGGGGCCACCAGACATAGCTCCGGACCAGAGGTTTCATTTTTACAATGCCCAGATGACCTTTGTGCAGTGTCTCCAAGACCCGTTCCCTTAAGGGAGGAGGCACTACCACCCTGTCCCCCCACAACAGAAAGCCCTTATGTACCCACAGCTCTTTTTGATGCATACAATAAGCTTGAAATTTTGGCGGCAAACGACCCGTTGGCCACCCCTTCCACACCCAGTTAAGCACCTGGGCAACAGTGGAGTCGTTTGCTGATTTAGCGGCAATGTCCGAGGCATGGACTGGCGGCTGTGACAGTTCTTCCAGGGCCATTACCTCATAGGCAGGAGCAGGGTCCAGAGTAGGTTCTGGAATGGGACACCAGCTTAAGGCGTCCACATGTCCCATTGCCTTGCCGGAGTAGTGTTCAAGTTCAAAATCATAAGCTGCCAGGAAAACCATCCAGCGCAGCATACGGGGTGAGAGGACTGGAGGCGTTTGGCGACCTGGTGCAAAGAGGCCCAGCAAGGGTTTTTGGTCAGTGACCATTACAAACTTCCATCCGTACAAAAAATGATGGAATTTTTTAACACCGGCAACCAACGCAAGTCCCTCCTTATTGATTTGTGCATAATTCCTCTCAGCTCCCATCAGTGTCCTTGAATAATAAGCTATTGGTGCTTCCCGCCCATCCACCAATTTGTGTCTGAGGATGGCTCCAATTCCAAACGGGGAGGTGTCTGCAGTCAGGATTAGCGGCTTCCCTTCATCATAGTGTGTTAACACAGAATTAGATACTAGCAAGTCTTTTATTCCCTTAAATGCTTCATCATGCCACAGCCCCCAGGTCCACTGCGCCCCTTTTTCAAGAATTTTGTGCAATGGTTCTGCCACCGACGCCTTGTGGGGCAAGAAGGCATGGTAGAAATTTAAAATTCCCCGGAAGGACTGCAGTTCTTTTTTTGTTTTGGGCTTTGGGGCTCGTTGGATGGCAGCAACCTTGCTCTTTGTGGGGTGGACACCCTGTTCATTGATTAAAAACCAAGAAATTCGACCGAACTGACATTTTTGCTTTTTAACTTTTAAGCCTGCTGCTTGGAATTGGCCCAGCACACCCCTAATACACTCTGCCAGTTCTTCCTCAGTGGCACCCGCAACCAGCACATCTTCAAAATAAGGCACCACCCCTGGCAGATCCCTCAGCAATCCCTCCATCAAACTCTGAAAGATACCAGGAGCTACATTGACCCCAAATTGTAAACGATAGACCCTGAATGCTCCTCAATGGGTCACAATCATCTGTGCCTCGGCTGCCCTATGGTCCATGGGCAACTGCTGGTATGCTTGTGTGAGGTCAAGTTTTGCAAACAGTCGCCCCCCCTTCAGCGAAGCCAATATGTGACTTATAATGGGACTGCGGTAAGAGTGCTGTTGTAAAACTTTAAGGTACATTTATAGTCAGCACATATCCTGACTGAACCATCTGGTTTGATTGGCATTACAATGGGTGTTTCCCACTTCACATAAGGCACAGGCTCTAAGACCCCCTGAGTCACCAACTTATCTAGCTCTGCCTCAGTTTTCGGTTTGAGGGCAAGTGGCACAGTTCTGTCCCACAACCTGATGGGCGCTACTGAGGGGTCTAGCTCAAATGTGACTGGCGGACCCGTATACTTTCCCAGGGTTCCGTCAAACACTTCGGGGAACTCCGTATACAAAGAACTCAATTTATTTCCACCAATGTGGTCGATCCCAGACACAGCAATTCCCAGAGTCTAAGACCAGTCTAACCTAAGCAGACTGGCCCTCCACCTCTCAGCCACTTGGAGACCTAGGGTCCCCTTAAACCTTTTAAATTGTACCTCGAAAGTGGCTTCCCCAGCCCAGTATGCGCCACCCTTGGAAATCTGATAGATGCAGCCCATTGGGTGCTAACCTGTAGTGGCTCCTGTGAGGAAACAAACGCTGAAACGTCTCTGTGGATATGATGGTCAACGCTGATCCTGAGTCAACCTCCATCTCACCCGGCACTCCGTCCAGCAGCACAGTGATATGGATCTTCCTCCTGGTGCAATTTTGGGTGCTCAGGATAGCTGTAGGGCCGGAACAGCTGGTGGTCATGTTGCACTCCGCTTGCCTCCATGCTCTGACGTCTTGCTTCTTCCTCGACATCGCTGGGGACGACTGAGGTGACTTCCTTGGACCTGTTGCCTTGCAGACTCTGGGCAAATGGCCCTGTTTGTTGCAGTTTCGGCACTGTAGGTCACGTGCCCAGCACTGGTCCCACTCATGATTGCCGCCACAACCTGCGCATGACTGCCGATGTGTTGCTTTCCTTGTGGTCCGCTGCAGCTTCGCTCTCCACATCTGATGGATGTCATTGCCCTTGGCCTCGGAATCGCTGGTCGACTCATGATGAATCACCTTCTTGACCCATGTTTGCGATGGCCCGGTGGATTGCCGGACCTCCTGTGTGGACCGTTCGGCAGCTTCAGCGGCTATAGCCTCTGCATAGGCTATAGTGTAGGTGAGTTCAGCTTTGGTGAACAGCCGCTGCTGCAGACGCTTGTCTCTTAGGCCACACACCAACCGGTCCCGCAAGTCCGTCTCCAGGTCAGAGAAACCACACGTATGGGCAGCTTTCCTCAGCTCGGTGACAAATTCTGCGACCAATTCTCCGACCTTCTGGTCCTGTTTATAGAACGCATGGTGGCACGCAATTTCTGACGGACTAAGCGCATAGTGATTTTTCAGCTTTGCTTTCAGGTCTGCCAATGACACCATCAGGATGTTGGTTGGTGCAAACAGGGCCCTTGCCACGTCAAACACGGCTTGGCCACGGGAACTCAGCAAGACCACTGATTTCGTGGCCTCATCCTCGATTTGGTGTGCCCTTAGATGACACTCGAACTGTGTTATGTACGATTCCCAGTCTTCCAGGCCTGGTTCGAGCACCTCGAACTTGGCACTGGCTGCCATCCCTCTTGTCAGTTCTGCCAGTGGGTTGGCAGGGTGCTGTTCTGCTGGTGGTGGAGCAACGACTGGTTCCGCTTCATCTGCCATTGTATCGGTATTCAGCAGGGCTGCCTACCCACTATATCCCATCCTCGTCGCCACTGATAAGTATGACACTTAAAGGCAGCATTCCAACAAGTGAGTCAGCTTTAATGGTAGTGATTCAACAGCTCAGAACAGATCAGAACAGACAACACAACACAGAGCAATAGGCTCTTATTTAAACAGTGTGGGCTTGCATAGCCACACCCACATCAGAGATAATAATCAATAGTGTTGCTTAGATAACATCCAATCAGTTTGCTTCCCTCCAGCACAATCTTTGTATCCTGATTGGTCTGCTACACAGAGTAACCAATCAGGTATTGCCATTCTGGATACCAGCCTGTCAATAGGGATGAAATCAAGCTCAGGACATAACAGAATGTATCCAGATGGGCCTTTTTTATGACCTTTAGAGAATAGATCTAAGATGAGGGATCGTTGGATATCAGTTGTAATCCTGGGGGAACCCCACCCCCTCAGATGTTTGGAATATTAGTAGAGTAACATTTAAATGACATAGGTGCCTGGGAGTAAGTCTCACTGAATAATTTGGGACTTACGTTTTAGTAGATTCGCTCAGGATTGCTCCCATAGATTCTGACTCCTGACTAACATGCTGATGTCTTTTTGTCATAGGTGGTGGAATATCAAGGTGCAGAAACTGAATCTCTTGGCTCCCCTGACTCTTCTTCCAGATGTGAACTGCCAAAAGGCAATTGAAATCCTCAGGGATAAGGGATATGATCAGGCACCAGTTGTTGCAGAATCAGGGCAAGTATCTTATCAGCTGAATGCACATATTATTAGCAGTCTTCAAGAGAATCCAGTAATTCTCATAGATTAATATACTATTGAGGAATGAGCTATAATTTATGTAATTAATGGTGGATGTTGGGGAACAGTCCTGCTGTGGCCTGCAGGCCCTGTTCCACCCTGCCCTCCAAGTTTCCCCCAACACCTGGAGAGGCTTTTCTCTCTCTAGGGTAACCTGCCACCGCCACCTGACCTCTGTAGGAATTGGCTGCTGGGAGGGTCAGGATTCCTAGCTTCCCTTCCAAGTTCTGAGGCCTTGCCTCTGTGTCTCCTGCTGCCCAGTGCCTGGTTACCATGGGGACAGTTTACTGCCTTGTATGCTCCTGGAAGAATAGCCGCTTGCCAACTGAATGCCTTCCTCCTGGCACTCCTTTTAAAATAGTGTGTCCAAGACAGTGGAGGTCTATGTGGTCCAGAGTACCACTATCATTATCAGAACTTATAGAGGGGAGGGCAGTGTGCAAATCCAAGCAAATAAATAAATATATTAAAAAGAAAATGTTCACAAGCATACTTTCAGCACAGCACCAGATTGAACAAGGGATTCAAAAGAAAAGGATAAAATGCAGTTTCTCTGTTCCTCCATCTATACATGTCCTATCAGTTGTTCAATATAAGGCAGGCTCCCTAGCTTAGAAAGATACCGATTTTTTTACAGGAGTCCTATTACTGTCAAGCCTCCTTCAGGTTTGTAGGCCAGAACATGGCAATGTCCATCTCCTCCAGACCTCAGTTAGGAGCAGTGTTCCCTGTAAGCTAAGTTAGTCCAAGCTAGCTCATAGCTTTTTGGACTCTGGTTCACATAGTTTTGTCTTAGCTCAGGAAGGATGGCTCCAGGGCAAACTAATTTATGCAGTAGCCAAATCGCTCACTCACAACTTTATTGCCCGTAGCTTACAAAGTCAAATTTTTGCTCACAAGACTCCACAGCTTAGAGGGAACATTGGTTAAGAGTTCTGTCTGCTTTGATGGAATCAGAACTCAAGAAATCTTAAATAAATGCTTGAATTTTGGCCATGTCCAGCACCATAGCACAGTGCTAACATGTAGAAAATCCCAAGAAACTTAAGACAGCCATCCCCCCCCTACTTTTACCTGTGGTAATGTTGCCAGGTCTTTCACTATAGTGGATCTCCTGGCCACCTGTTCTTATGCATGCCGTCATCTGAAGTGCCAGCAGGAGGAAATGCTGGGGTGGGGGAGAGGATTAGGACACTCACTGGCATCGTGCCAGCACACTGACATAATTTCCAGCGTAATGGCATCTTGCCAGCACACTGACATCATTTCCACTGACATCATTTCCAGGATGTCATGAATCCTTTAGACTTTACAAAAACTCTGTGGAATTGATCTCGGTGCGCTGGTGTGACACAGGTGCAGCAGTCTTCATCCCGATTGCTTCTGGGAATTACCAGATGTGGCCTGGCAACCCTGACCTTTGGGAATGCTCTGACACACATGCCAGGCAGCATTAAGAACCATTAGAATAAATAAATGCCTCTAAATATTTCTCAGAACCTCATTCAGTTCTCTCCTTCTGTTCAGTGCAGGCGCTGTTTCTACAGTGAACTAGATCAGGCCTTGTAGATTTAAAAATGTAAATGGGTACATTGTCCTCAAGGAAGAGGAAGGGCATGACTTAAAACACACTTTAGAACAAAATGAGACTGAACTTTCCGTAGCCTTAATTTGCCTACCAGGTATCTACTGCTATCTGAACCTACCCATCTACTCCAGTCACCTTCGGAGGCCCTGCTTCAGGTGCCCTAGATGGGTGACAACCCAAGAAAAGGTCTTCTTGATCATGGTGCCAAAACTTTGAAACTCCTTTCCCAGGGAGATTTGTTTGGCTCCTTCTATAGTTGTCTTCTGCCAGTTGATGAAGACTTCTTATATTTGTTTGGCATTCCCCCATTAACTCTTATTAGCCCTCCTCCCTATTTGGGTGTTTTTATTTCTTTAGTTATTTTTATTTCTTTAGTTATTAAACATTTATCCTTCACCTTTCCTTGTTGTTCATGTTTTTACTTTTTATCTAATTGTTTATATATAATTATACATATCTAATTGTTTAAATATATATATATATCCTCCTTGGGATGACTGATGTTGCAATTTTCCAAGAAGAGAAACTTTTACCTAACTTTCAAACACAGAGAACAGACAACTAAATAAGTTCTGTACAGAGCTCTCTCCTGGTTTGCGGCAGATCTGCCAAGCTTAAAAGGGGAGAATAAACAAAACATAAACTAGAAGAACAAACTTCTAGGCCTGAATTAGTTGCTAGGCAACATCACCTTGTCCGTGTATTGAATAACTTTAGAACTAAATTACTCTCTTTCCTTTCCTCCTTTCCACTTCTGCAGTGTGTGAACCTTTGCTATTGCTATTTCAACATGAGGAACCTGAGTCATGTGGAAAGGTGGCATTAAAAAGTTTTAATTAAATAAATAAATGATACAAATATTGTTAGAAAAACAGAGGTATGTGGTTCCAGAGGGCCAATTAATGTTACAAAATCAATGTGTCTGCCATGTGAATGGTCACAAAGATATGTACTGGGAGTTCTTTGACAGGAAATTAATTCCCAGGCATGTACTGGCCCAATTTGTATCAGCATCATAGTGTGCAGAAGAGGAGGCTTAAGTCAAACAGCCCCAGGAAGCCACAATTTGCCCCACTGGGAAACTTCCATGTACAATTAAGTTTCCCCAAGAGGGCAGATAGCAATTCTCCAGGGCCATTTCAGACTGGGAAAACAATGTGGGAGGGAGGCTTAAGATCTCTTTTATTGCATGCCACAGTCCCAGTCTGAATTGGGCTTAGGAATTAAGTTCCAAATTCAGACCTCCTAGAGCACATCTGTTGACAGTCTACATACCCACAATGTGGACTTGGTAAGCATGTGAATTAGCCCCCAGGCAGTTCATCACAACAATGGTTTCTCTCACCCAGCATCTCTAGAGACATAGTCTCCGTAGCATAAGCATTTGAATGAATTAATTTAATATTTTCTGAGTCTTTGTATTTTCTTGTAGACTCATCTTGGGAATGGTAACTCTCAGCAGTATCCTCTCCTCACTCCTAGCAGGAAGTGCCCAGTTCTCAGATCCAGTCATCAAGGTCATTTATCAGCAGTTTTCAAAGGTACTGACCCTGTCCCTTACCGGTATTGCTAGATCCCTAGAGAGTCCAGGATGTGCTTCATGCTTGATTCCCCCTGCCAGCCTAATCCCAGGGAAGAGGATGGGGATGAAGGGGGTTGGACAATAGTGAGGCCAGAGGCTCAGCATGGTGAAATCAGCAAGATGTTTATTGATTACATAGCAGAACGAAGCATGCTTTTGCCGGTCCGTGCCTGGTTTATATGCATACACAAGTACCACACCCACACACACCCATCACCTGTAATTGGCTCTATTTAAAAGTCTATGTTTCAATAGGTTCCCTTTCGGATCCGGGCGAGCCCATTGGTGTGCCCTAGGATCCAAGGTGGCTATTGTCTTTAAGACTGAAGGTCAGAGGGTCTGTCTGACCGCATGGCCAGGCTAGCAGGCCGCAGCCATCTTTTGCATCTTAATATACAACAGGGGTAGGGGTAGAAACTGAGAGAAAGAAGATGGTACATAAGAGAAAGAGAGAAACCAACTGGTCTGGAGGCACAATACTTGCTAAGACCAATCAAGGGCTTCCTGGGCTAGACTCATATCAGTGGGATGACAAGTATTGTGCTTCCATTCAAGGCCTGAAAGATTTTTCACAATATGGTCTGTATGACTAAACAGTTTCAATGCTTATGGTGCCTGAATCAAAAAATGAGTGCATGTACACAGAGTCCAAGTATGACTGGGGAAACAGAAAATATGAAGGAGTAAGTATCATATGAGCACAATGAGCAAGTCAGCATGTATGGACTGAGTCCTAGACAGTCAATAACATGAATTCTTCTATGTTTGGAACTTCTTTGCAGATTAGTTTGGATGACACTCTTGGCAAACTTTCACGTATTTTGGAAAACGATCACTTCGCTATAGTTGTCCATGAATTAGAGCAATGTAAGTGCAATCCCTCTCCTGTATTTTAAAACAAATGAATAAAACATAATCATGGTGCCTCATGGGGGCTGCTACATGTTAAGTCTTTCATCCATTACCTTTAGGAGGTGCTTAAAGCTCAGAATTATCTACCAGAGAAGGAAATTTTTTAGCTGTGGAGCCTACAGAGAGTGCAACATGGTACACAAAAGGCATTCTTAGATAACAATTGAAAGACAAAGAAAGATTTGTTTGGAGGGGGGTGTTAGTTGACAGTAGGATTAACAACCTCAAGGTGGGACCTTGAGTTCTCCTGGAATAACTACTGATTTCTAGACTACTTAGATCAGTTTCCCTGGAGGAAATGGCAGCTCCAGAGTGCAGATTCCTGGGCTTACCCTACTGAGGTCCCTCTCCTCTCCAAACTCTGCCCCTCCCCAGGCACCAGTCTCAAATCTCCAGGAAACACCCAGGGCAGAGCTGGCAACTCTAGTTAACAGCCAGTAGGCAGTAGGTGTTGAGGACAATGTTTTGTGAGGAATGTTACCATGTTTCAACTCTGGTTTGTTTTAAACAAGTCTCTTTTATGAATTGTCCACCTTTGGAAGAAAATTGTAGCTGTCCTTTTTCCTGACCCTAAAAATGAAATCTAGTAGAAACATTGCTATTAAAATTGGCATCTATTTTTATATCACTGACATCAAAATGACACATATTGTATAACAGCTGAAAAAACATAAAACAAGCAACCAAAAAATTGCAGTTTGCTATAGAAAATAGCCAGGTGTGTTATGAAGCTACTCCCAGCTGGGCAGGGGGACATTACTTAAAACAGGCACAAGGAAAACAAGAGTCTCTTCAACCGCTTTAAAGCAACTGATTAACCACTAAACCACAAGGCTGTGTGAAGAATTATCAATCTGTCCAATGATCACTCAGTATATGTACCAGTCTTCTGACTGGAAAAAGATCAAAAGTTCATTCCAGATCTTGGAGAAAACCTTATATCTAACCTGATCTCTCAATGGTTGTCTTTTAAGAACTTTATTTAAAATTACTAGTTATTCTTGAACATACTAAATAAACCAGAATCACAGTTATACAGAAAATACTAGCATATAAGGTTATAAATAAAAAGCACATGTCACCTTTTCTGCTACCTAACCTGCATTTAAAGATAAAATGCAGTTTATAAAATTCTTACCAAGCCTTTCCCAAAAAGATAAGACAGTGTCACCATAATTTGACAGATTTGGGAGGGGTTTTTAGGTTGTGGCTATTTTATATAGACCCAATTGCATGAGCATCATATGACTTTCTTAAAGCTCTAATTTGGTTTGTGTAGTTTGGTGTTGTGGTTAAATGCACGGAGAACCAGGTTTGATTCCCCACTCCTCCACTTGCACCTGCTGATATGACCTTGGGTCAGTCACAAGCTCTGGCACAGCTGTTCCTGAAAGAGCAGTTTGTGTTAGAGTTCTCTCAGCCCCACCTACCTCACAGGGTGTCTGTTGTGGGGAGGGGAAGGGAAAGAAGTTTGTAAGCCACTCTGAGACTCCAAGTGAAGGGCGGGGTATAAAGCCAATCTCTTCTTCTTCTTCTGAAGGCATAGTGTTAGACACCGCTGAGCATTCTGCAGAATAACTTGCAAACTTTGTTCTGTTTTCTCTGATGTTTATTCTAGACATGAAGGCATTGATTTGTAAGTTATACTTCTCAAGGCTGAAGCTGTAGGTTTGCTGGAACAGTGAAAAAATGCATGTTTGGAGATTTACACAAGAACATAATCAAACTCTCACACTCACTGTGTCAAAGCATCCTAAACAATGGTTTAAAGTTATAATCTGCAACAGGTGAATTCTCAACCATGCACCAAAGGAACAATAACAACAAATCCTTACTTTGAGCTAAATGGACTTCTTAATTAAAGGCAATGTCCAATTGTAGATTTCTTTTAACAAACAATAACAATAACCTGTACTGAAATAACATCATTTACATCCACAGTCAAGAAGGAAGAGAACACAACAAATAAACACAACAACACAACAAATAAATTTAGCCACAGTCTCAATAATCTCAGTCATGAGTGGATAATAGATGAGAAATCTTACCATGATCAGATTGGCCATCATGCTTGTGAAGAAGAGGGTCTAAATAAATTGCACTGATATCACAATAAAGTATACAATGCAGGAAAACATGTTCAGTACTTTCTGTGTCCTTTGAACCACAGACACAAAACCTGTTAGAATGTGGAATTTTCTTAAACCTCCCATGCAATATGGCAGAAGGAAGGACATTAAAATGGGCTAACATAAAAGCTCTACAAAGGTAAGGGGAGGTCAAACAAGAAAAATATTCTGCCAAGGAACCACTCGGGGCAGGGCCCCACCTCAAAGGGGAGCACCTACCCAAGGTGAAACTTCTGAATTCTTGCAGTTCAATATCTATAAGTCTGTGTTTAATCAAGGTAAAAACCGTCCTGTCAGGGAGGGAACCTAAGTCATCCAAACTAAACCCAATTATAGCGATTTTCTTTTCTATACCAGATAACCATGCAGATGATCAGGGGTCTTTTTGTAGAAAAACAGCTGCAGGAGCTCATTAGCATATGGTATGCTAATGAGCTATTAGGCTATTAGCATATGCCACGCCCCCTGACATCACCGGAAGTGATGTCAGAAGGGGAAGCAAAAGGGGGGGAGGCATCTTCAAAAGCCTCCCCTTCCCTTCCCCAGCTGGTCTGGGTGGGGGAGCTAAGAGAGAAGGGGTTTGAAGTTTAAACTCCTTCTCATGAGAGTTGGGCCACAGAAGGAGGAAAGAGGGAAGGAAAGAGAGAGAGTAGAGAGAAGGAAAGAAGGAAGGAAAGAGGGAAAGAAAGAGAAGGAAAGGGGAGGGAAAGAAAAAGAGGGAAGAAGGAGGGAAACGGAAAGAAGGAAAAAAGAGAAGAGAAGAAGGTGGGAAAGAAAGAAAGAAAGAAAGAAAGAAAGAAAGAAAGAAAGAAAGAAAGAAAGAAAGAAAGAAAGAAAGAAAGAAAGAAAGAAAGAAAGAAAGAAAGAAAGAAAGAAAGAAAGAAAGAAAGAAAGAAGAGAAGAAGGAGGGAAAAAGAGAGAAGGAAAGGAGGGAATGAAAGAAATTCTGTGGCAATTTGGACCCATTATATCCTATGGGCCATTGAAGTCAATGGTGAAAACATAGGGTATATTCTGGGCGCTGGAGGGGAGGGGGTTTGAGGGAGACGCTCCAAACTCACAGGGTAGCTGATGGAGCCTCTCCCCAAGATACCCACCAAGTTTCAAGAACATTGGACCAGGGGGTCCAATTCTATGGGCCCCCAAACAGATTGCCCCTATTCCCTCTATTGTTCTCTATGGTGGGAAAAATATAACTTCTTTTCCCACCATAGAGAACAATGGAGGGAATGGGGGCAACCTGTTTGGGGGCCCATAGAATTGGACCCCCTGTTCCAATGTTCTTGAAACTTGGTGGGTATCTTGGGGAGAGGTTTCATCAGCTACCCTGTGAGTTTGGAGCATCTCCCTCAAACCCCTCCTCCAGCTCCCAGAATATACCCTATGTTTTCACCATTGACTTCAATGGCCCATAGGATATAATGGAACTGAAATTGACATTCGGTTGCCTGAAAGACTCCCCGGGACGCCGCCTGGGGGCGGGGCTTGGCTGCTGAGCTCCCGGAGCTGCGCTCCGGTGCGCTCCCCCCCGAAAAGACCCCTGCAGATGATTGAGATTCAGATAAGATAAATACAATAAGACTCTTAGGGCTGCTCCTAAAATGTAAGCGTAGCCAAAATTTAATTGTGATAATCCAGGCTTTTGTCTGTAAGAGTCTCTGATTGGTCTCGAAGCATATAGCAGCATAGGACAAACACTCTGGTAGCCCTAATATTTTCCTTAAGAAGTCAGATTGTATTCATTCTACTGTTTTATTCAAGTCTGTGATCCAAATTGGCATGGCACACAGCTGTTTGGCTCTAATTTAATGATTAAACACTCTAAGGGCTACAGGAATGAATTGTGTAAAGTACTGGGTTTCAGGCCTCATGACTCGGACGACGACATAAGAGAAGACGCGTTTATTCGTACTTCACATAAGACAAAGAACACACAGTAACGGCCGGAGGCTAACTATATACAGTTAGGGGGGACGGCCCTATATTCCTATTGGCGGGTTTGAATCGCCCGCCAATGCTGCCATTGGTTCACTACTGGCGAGCTCAGGAACCTAGTCCCTATTGTTCTCAGAGAGCGAAGCTTGGCAGTGTTTCGCCAGCTCAGCCCTCTGATCTCAGGACACAACACCCCTCCCCCATGGTTCGTCCCCTATCAGGTGACGTAGTCTTTTAAGTATGCTGGTGGCCTCCTTTCTCTTAGCGAACGTCGGGGGGCCGGTACCGGACTGGCGGGGCCCCTATCGGTTGTTCCGCCCGCACACGGAGCTTGGGCCTCTGGAAGTCGCCGAGGCGGTGACGGTGGCGGCTGTAACGGTGGCGGCAGCGGCGGCGGCGACTCGGCTGCTACCGGGGCCAACGGTGGCGGCAGCGGCGGCGGCGGCTCAGCTGCTACCGGGGCCCCTCCGGATTCCGTGGACTCTCTGGCGCTGGCTCCGCTGTCGGTGCTTGCGGTCGATCAGATGATGGGGCAGGGGCGGCATTTCCCGGTAACTCGATCTCTCTATCGGGGTCTTGACGCCTCCGGAGCTGGTCGATGTGTTTGCGGAGGACCCGGTCCCCATCGGTTAGGACCTCGTATGACACTGGCCCGGTGGGTTTTAGGATGCGCCCTGCCACCCACTGCGGCCCCACTCCGTAGTTCCGGAAGTAGACAGGGTCTCCCGGTAGGAAGCTCCGGGGCGCCTCCCTGTTCTCGACCAGCTTTCTCTCGGGGGCTCGGTCCGGGTGGAGTCTGTCTAATAAAGTGGTAGGGCGGCGGCCCATTAATAGTTCTGCGGGGCAGTGTCCGGAGATGGGGTTTGGGGTGGTGCGGTATGTGAGAAGGAAGCGGGCCAGCCGGAACTCCCAGTCCCCCCCCGTTATGCGGCTCAGGGCCTCTTTGGCGGTGCGTACCGTCCTCTCTGCCTGTCCATTAGTTGCCGGGTGGAAAGGCGCGGATCGTATGTGCCTGATGAGGTTCCTTTCGAGGAACGCTTGAAACTCCGCAGATGTGAATGCTGCCCCGTTGTCCGACACGATTGTGTCGGGTAACCCGTGCGTTGCAAATATCTTCCGCAGGGCCCTTATTGCCGCCTTGGTAGAGGTGGTAGACACTGGGCTTATTTCCACCCATTTTGAATAAGAGTCTACCGTTACCATGAACTGGAGCCCCTGGAACGGCCCCGCAAAGTCTATGTGCAGGCGTGACCACGGCTTGTGGGTAGACTCCCAGCTTTGGGTTGGCGCTCTCGGTGGATTGGGGCGGACCTCCTGACATCGTGTGCACCCTCTGACCCAAGATTCAATTTCTGCGTCCACCCCGGGCCACCACACGTAGCTCCTTGCCAGAGCTTTCATTCGTACGATGCCCGGGTGGGCCTCGTGCAGCGTTTCTAGCACCCCTTGTCTCATGGGCCCCGGAATGATCACCCTGTCTCCCCATAGTAAACACCCTTTCAATGCGGACAGCTCTTCCCGCCTGGCCTTGTACGCTGTGAACTCTGGCCCTGTCTGTTCCGCTGGCCACCCCCTCACCACCCAGTTTAGGACACGGGAGAGAATGGGATCTCGGGACGTGCGGGCGGCCACATCTGCAGCCTGAAGGGGGGTTTGGCAGTTCCTCCATCAGCAAGACAGCGGGGGCTGGGGCCGGATCTTCC
Organism: Gekko gecko; assembly: GCA_029375565.1. NCBI lineage: Eukaryota > Metazoa > Chordata > Lepidosauria > Squamata > Gekkonidae > Gekko > Gekko gecko. The sequence goes on along the minus strand of JAPDNY010000004.1, from coordinate 106,937,933 downwards.
CCTGTCTGCGGCAGCGGTAGGCGGCTCAAGGCGTCGGCATGACCCAGCGCCTTGCCCGGCCGATGCTCCAGTCGGTATTGGTAACCCGCTAAAAATAAGGACCAGCGCAACACCCGGGCGACAAAACTTGCGGCGTTTGTTTGTCCGCCGCGAACAGTCCCAGGAGCGGCTTATGATCTGTTACGAGCGTGAAGGGCCGCCCGTACACAAAATTGTGGAATTTTTTTACCCCCGCCACCAGTGCCAAGCCCTCCCTGTCGATTTGGGCGTAGTTCCGCTCCGCGGGGGACAGCGTGCGGGAGTAGTAAGCCACCGGGACCTCCCTCCCATCCGGTAGCTTGTGTGCCAAGACTGCCCCGACCCCATACGGTGATGCGTCGCACGCCAGGATGACCGGGAGCTTTTCATCAAAGTGCGCGAGTACTGCGTTTGAAATCAAGAGGACTTTCACCCCCGAAACGCCGCCTCCTCCCTCGCTCCCCATGCCCAAGGTGTCGCCTTATCCAGCAGCCTGTGTAGGGGTTCGGCCACGGCGGCTTTGTGTGGGAGAAAGGAATGGTAAAAGTTCAGGAGGCCTAAGAACGCCTGGAGCTCGGCCTTGGACTTCGGGGCGGGGGCCTCCACGATGGCCTTCACTTTGTCCCTCGCCGGATGCAGGCCTGATGCGTCTACCCGGTATCCCAAGAACTCTACTTCCGGCACCCCGAGGAGGCACTTTTCCGCTTCACTTTCAGCCCCGCGGCTTGGAAGCGTTCCAATACAGTTCGGAGGCGGGCGGCGAAGCTTTCCGGGGTGGTCGCGGCGATGAGGACGTCGTCGAAGAACGGCGTCACTCCAGGGATCCCTTTTAACAAATCGTCCATTAGATTTTGGAAGATCCCTGGGGCCACACTGACCCCGAACGGCAGCCTCTTCACCCGGAAAGCTCCCCGGTGGGTCACTATGGTCTGTGCCTCGGCCGTGGCCTCATCTACCGGGAGTTGCTGGTACGCCTGTGCGAGATCCAGCTTTCCAAATATGCGCGCCCCTGCCAGTGTTGCTAGGACATGGCTGACCACTGGTACGGGGTATGCGTGCGCCTGGAGTGCCTGGTTAATAGTGCACTTATAATCCGCGCAGATGCGGATCTCCCCGTTTGGCTTGACGGGTGTCACTATCGGTGTCTCCCATCTAGCGTTCGGGACGGGCTCTAAGACTCCCTGGGCCACCAGCCGGTCTAATTCGGTCTCTATTTTAGGGCGGAGGGCCAGGGGCACGGTGCGGAAGCGCCGACGGATGGGCGTCACGGTGGGGTCTAAGTGGAGCGACACCGGGGGCCCTTTGTAACATCCCAGTTTCCCGTCAAAGACCTCTGGGAATTCCTTGCACACCGCCCCCAGTCCCGCACCCCACATTTATTTACTCCCCCAATCGATATGCCTAGGGCCTCGAACCACGCCCGCCCCAGGAGACTCGCGAGATTTCCCTCTACCACCACCAAGTCCAACTTCCCCTCAAAGTCTCGGTACTGCACTCGGAAAGTGCCGACTCCCCGGATGGGGACAGGGTTCTTTTGAAAGTCCACCAAGCTTAGTGGCGATGGACGTAGAGGGGGTCCCCCTAGTGGGCAAAGTCTTTTTAAAGTGTCCAGGGAAATGATGGACGCCGCCGATCCCGAGTCCACTTCCATGCAACAGGGGACCCCTCGATCCGCACGGTTACTTGGATCTTCGGGGCAGAGGAAAGGTTGGGGTTGGGGAGGCGAAGTACCTGTAGTGGTTGGTCGGTGAGGTGGTACAACTCGGCGACCTCTTCCGTTGTCTCGTGTGCGGTGGACGATGCGCGGTACTGGGGGACCGACGATCTCGAATTCCGGGAGCCCTTGGACCGGCAGACCCGGGCGAGGTGTCCCTGCTTTCCGCACCCGTGACAGACAGCGTCCCGGAACCTGCAGGATTTCCGTCCGTGGCCCTCCCCGCAGCTGGCACAGACGGCTCGGTTGCCGGAGTACTTGGCTTGCTCCCTGTTGGCCTGCTGGAACGGCGCCGGCCGGCGTTGTTGGGGTTTGAGGGCGAAGACCTCGTCCGTCTCTTCGTTTCCGGGGCTTGGGCTCCTTCCAACCACCTGCGCGGCCGCGACCGGCCGATCCCCTTCTGCGGCCTCGTGGGCAGTGGCGGCGTCGAGGGCCTCGTCCAAGGTGAGCTTCCGGTGTCCCACCAACTTGCGCCGCAGCTTGGAGTCCGCCAGGCCCCACACGAACTGTGTCAGCAGGTTGTCCTCCACCTTCGGAAACCCGCAGTCCACGGCTAGCGCCCTTAGCGCGGCTAGGAAGTTGGCAATGGATTCCCCTCGGGTCTGGACTCGCCTCTGGAAATCCATCCTCTTGGCCAGGAAGGTCGGCCGGGGGCTGAAGTAGCCATTTAGGACGTCCAGGATTTCCCCAAACGAGCTCTCCAAGGCCGTGCGGGGCACCAAGAGGCTCTTGGCGAGGCGGACGGTTTGGGTGCCGCAGGCGTTCAGGAGGATCGCTCGTTTCTGGTCGGGGTGGCGGATTTCGTTGAGCTCCAAGTAGCTGATGAGCTGGTCGACCCATGCGTCCCAGGTTTCTGGCTGCGACTGGTCGAAGTGCTCCAGTGTTACGTGGGAAGCGGCCATGGTTCTGTCAGGAACGGCGCGCGCCGGGGCGAGCGGTGCGGTGCTGCTCTCGGGGTCAGCGATGCGATGCTCGGCGAGCGGTGCGGTGCTGCTCTCGGGGTCAGCGATGCGTTGCTCGGCGGTGTCCGTTTCGTCGTTCATGGAGTCACAGAAGGCGTTAGAATCCCACCTTCGTCGCCACTGTAAAGTACTGGGTTTCAGGCCTCATGACTCGGACGACGACATAAGAGAAGACGCGTTTATTCGTACTTCACATAAGACAAAGAACACACAGTAACGGCCGGAGGCCAACTATATACAGTTAGGGGGGACGGCCCTATATTCCTATTGGCGGGTTTGAATCGCCCGCCAATGCTGCCATTGGTTCACTACTGGCGAGCTCAGGAACCTAGTCCCTATTGTTCTCAGAGAGCGAAGCTTGGCAGTGTTTCGCCAGCTCAGCCCTCTGATCTCAGGACACAACAAATTGGTTGCCCTTAATATAAAAAAAGAGTGATTGCCAGAACATTATTTTACCACTTCTGTTCTATGGGCTATCCATGTAGTGCTGTAGTGAAAATACACTCCTAGGTAGCTAAAGCTTCTGACCTGCTCAATCCTTTTCCCTCTTATACTCCACTTGACAGGTTTCCAGGTATTCCCAAAGCCATTATTTTGCAAAATTTAAGGTCAAATCATTCAGATACAATAGTCTAAGAAATGAGATAACATCCTTTTCATCCCTATTTCTGACAGGGAGAGTAACACAGCACCATCTGCATACAGAAGCAGCAGGACACGCCTCGCCCCTAGTTTTGGATTGTGACCATCAATTCCTTCCAAGAAGGGGGCCAAATCATTTAGGAAAAGATTAAATAATAATGGAGCTAATATGCAACCTTGTTTTACTCCTATGTTGATTGGAAAGTAGATTTCTTTTAATATACTACCTAACCTTCCTTCCTGTGTACTTCCAGGCAATGCTGATGGTACCTCCTTCACAAAACAGATGGTGTTTGGTGTGGTCACAGCCGTTGACCTGCTCAGCTTTGTCACCCGAAAAAACAACTCTCAGAAGCAAAACAATGGAACACTCCGTTCAGCGTCTTCTGAGAAAAAATTGTCCTCAGCAGAGTAGGGGAAAAAATTACTGAGGACTTTTAAATATACAATTCTGGTTTTGTTTCCAGTATGGCTAGTTTTCCATGTTATTTTGCCTAACAGTTCTTGGTTTACCATGTTTTATATCATCCTAAATGCCACCAAAGAGAATAATCTAGGATTAGAATGATCTGACAAGAGTTTTAAATTTAAAATGACTTGCTTCTCTGTGTAAGATAAGATTATTGGAGATAAAGAATTAGAAGTAAATGAATTCTCCTTTGAGAAATTTCCTCATTGATTTCTCTCTCACTTTTTGTATTAACATTAACTGATAAGCACATTTGAAATTTTGCTGACAGAGCAATAAAAGAACTACTTATTATTATAAAAATTGCCTGAATTAAATGTTGCGAAAATGGTAATACAATTTGCCAGTATATGTAGAGTTGCCAACCTTTAGGTGGGGCATGGCGATATCCCAGAATTACACCTGATCGCCAGCCAACAGAAATCAGTTTCCCTGGAGAAAATGGCTACTCTGGAGGGTGGACTCTATGGAATTGTACCCCACTGAGGTCCATCCCCTTCTCAAACCCAGCCTTTCCCAGGCTCCACCACCTCGGAATCTCCAGGAATTTCCCAATCTAGAGTTGACAGTCCTAAATACTGTTTTGTTAGTGGAGGGGCGATGTATAAGGTCTTCTATTTATTTGTTTGTTTATAGTCCACCTTTCTCACAGAGACTCAAGGCAGATTACGCATAATGAGTAGTACAATCAATAGAATGGGACATTCAATAACCAATGCATTAGGATTTTAGAAGTCTGGAACAACCAGAAAAACCTGAAGCATGGAATGAGTATTAACATGACACATTAAGCAGTAGAGAGATTACATAACAGGAGCCTTCTGTAATAAGCTGTACACAACAGTACAGACCACAGTCCTTTATCATTTATCCAGGTAAGTTTGTAAACCAATCTGTACAGTGCAACCCTATTATCTGCAGAGAAAAACCCTCTTGAATAGTTCAGTTTTCAATAGTTTGCAGAAGGCCAGGAGAGTGGGAACTTTCCTGACCTTCTTGGGCAGGCCATTCCACAAGGCAGAAGCCACAATGGGGAAAGCATGTGTACAGGCATTTGTTGATTGTGCCCATTTGCAGGCTGGCATCTGCAGAAGCCCCAGCTGACATGAGCACAGTTCTCATGGTAGAGCATAAGGGGAGAGGCAGTCCCAGAAATAAGAAGTGCCAAGGCCATGAAGGGTTTTGTATGAGATAGCTCATACCTTAAACTGAGCTTGGTAACAAATGGGTAGTCACTGGAGTGTCTGCAGAATGGGAGTAATATGCAGGCTCCATCTAGCTTCTGCTAATAGGCGAGCTGCAGCATTCTGGAGCAGTTGGAGTTTCTGAGTTGATTTTGAGGGGAGACCAATGCCCAGTTGTGCCAGACAGTCTAGGTCTCACCTCTATCTAAGAGCAATCAATGAGAGCTGACAGAATGTTGAGAGGGGGAGACTTGGAAAACAGCAGTTAAAAATGACATTTAGGAGCCAGTAGCAGAGAAGTTGGCAGCTTCGGAGCAGAGGGGGGAAATGGAGGATGCCTGACAAAGTAGAACTGTGAAGAAGAGCTGTTTAGAGCAGGCTGAAAATAGTCAATATGTAACCAAAGGATCTCAAGTGCAGGAATACGATCTCAGTTGAAAAGTTCAATGGAAGCAAAATGTTGTTACTTATACCTTACCTTCCTCTTAAAGGTGCCACTGGACCCAAACTTTGTTCTTACCTTCCTCAGGGTTATGTTCATATAATAAATAAAAGTTATCTTGTTTTGTTTAATCCTAAGGGCTACATAGCTAAGGGAAAGAAGCACACACAAACGATTCAATATGTTGGTCTATACATATATCATAGGATATGAATAGATGGTGGCCATCAAAAGTGCAAAGAACAATCCAAAGTGGGAAGAAAGAGTTGTCATCTTCTGGGCATGGAACAGTGGTCACTGGGGGTGTGGAGGGGGAGGTATTTGTGTATTTCCTGCATTGTACAGAGGGTTGGACTAGATGACCCTGGAGATCCCTTCCAACTCTATGATTCCATGATTCTAATATCCACCTTCTCAGTCAGCATTATCTCTGTTTTATCAGGATTTAGTTTCAAATTGTTCATTTTTAGCCAGTTAGCACTGCAGATAGGCAGCAATTCAGGACCTCTACTGTATCACCAGGAGATTTAGATAAGGATACATAGAGCTGAGAATTGTCAGCAACCAGCACACAAACAATGAATGATTTGACCTAAGGGCTTTACATAGTGATCGAAAAGCATGGAAAATAGAATTGCATCCTGTGGAATACGACAAGTTATGTCCCATGCCAATGACAACTATTTTCCAATAGCAACCTGTGACGGGTTGTGTTTTAAAATCTCATACGTGTCATAAACATATGACAGACTGTGAAGGGTTAATGCCTCACAGAGACAGAGAGCCTTTGAGTGACAGGATGCTCAGACAGATTTCATTGGATAGAGTGAGTTGAGAAGAAAGAGTTGGGAACTGACTGCTGAAGGGAATTTAATTTAAGACTGACTGGGAAGGTTGGCAAGGAATAATGGGAGGATTGCTGAAGATCTCCATTTGGGCCAGAAAAAGGGATAGAACTTCTAATTCAGAGAAATAATTCCCTGCTCAGTGAAAATGGAGATAGCTCAGTGATCCCTGGTCAGCACAGTTCCCTCTAAGCTACGCTAGGGGGCACTGGCACACACAATTTTAACAGATAGCTTAGGGGTTTTAAGCTTTTGCTCACAAGACATTTTTTTCTTTCCATCCTGTATCCTGTACTATTATATAAAAGGGTAGTGGTCTGGCAAGGTTCTATGCTTGGCAAAATCAGTTCGCTCCCTGATATGTCTCTCAGAAGCTGTCCCTATCCACTAGCTGCGTTGCCTGAGTTCTCTCCCACCCACTGCAGCCCAGGCCACTCTTCTCTGATTGGGCCAGCATTTCAAGCTCATTTGCATATGGAAGCTGATTGGACTTCATTCCATTCCACACCTCAAACTCCCCCCCACAAGACAGTTGGAATTGTCAGTTGCTTATGCAACCTGTTGTATTCTGAGATAAAATATGTCCTCACTCACAACACTTCCCCTTCAAAAGAAACAAATCCAATAACACAACCATGCCACACCACAAAAAAGACAGATCACACCACAAGCAGAATACCACAAGGCAAAAAAACCTCTGGTACTAATTCAAAGTGCTGGGGATGAACTGTGTTCTGGCAGGGGATGCTGTGAGTGCAGAAAATGATTTATCAACACAGTAGTGTTTTGGAAAATCTTTAGGAATTGTTTGGTGCATTTACCATGGGGCACCCACCCAGAGCCTCTGGCATTTTCTCACTCTGCTGGCATCAAAACCAATTTAAGGCAAAATAGAGATATGGAGACTTTCCCATCCTCCTTTGCATCAATTTGTCTTTGTTGGCAATGGCAACCCTAGGCCTGCCAGTGCTCTCAGGGTGACTTCATGCCTCCTGACTGGCATGGTATCACTAGCCCTGGCTACTTGCTCCTGTTCAGCAGGAGCATCCCTATGGAAGCTGCCTGGGTGGTTTTGGACTAGCCACAGATTTTCTGCCTAACCTACCTTACAGGGTTGCTGTACAGATCACAAAGCCAAAAAAAATAAAGTAAACTGCTTTGCTTCCGGCTAATGAGAAATACAGAATTTTGCCTAGGAAGAGGCTGCTGAGAGGGGATGAGATAAAGGTGCCAACTTTAGGTATGGAAATTCCTGGAGATTTGAGGGGTGGAGCCCAAAGAGGGTGAGGTTTGAGGAGGGGTGGGACCTCAGACAGGTACAGCGCCATAGACTCCCTCTCCAAACCAGCCATTTTTTCCTGGGGGGACTATTGTTGCCAATCTTGGCCCAGTAGCCATCAACCCCCTGCTGTGCAGCTGACTTTCCCCTAGGGTTGCCTGGAGATTTCCCGCTGGTACAATTGATCTCCAGATGACAGAGATCAGTTCACCTGGAGAAAATGGTGGCTTTGGCGGGTAGACCCTATGGCATTATATCCCGCTGAGTCCTTCCGCACCCCCCCCAGGGCTGCCCTCCACAGGATCCACCCCCCAAATCTCCAGGTATTTCCTTACTTAGAGCTGGCAACCCTACTTTCCCCTCAGTGCCATAGACTCCACCCTCCAAACCAGCCAGTCCCTCATAGGGAACCATTGTTGCCAATCTCCAGGTGAGGGCTGGAGACCACTCAGAATTACAACTGCTCTGCAAGAGGGAGGGCAGAAGTCAGTTGAAGTCAGAGGGGCAGATAAGAGTAGGTTGATGGTTAGCTGAGAAGGAGATGGGGTTGCCAACTCCAGGTTGGCAAATTCCTGGGGATTTGAGGGGTGGAGCCTGGAGAGGGAGGGGTTTGAGGAGGGGTTGGTCCTCAGGCAGGTAGAAAGCCATAAACTCCACCCTCCAAACCAGCCATTTCCTCCTGGGTAACAATTGTTGCCAATCTCCAGGTGAAGGCTGGAGATCACTCAAAACTACAACTGCTCATCAGGTAGCAGAGATCAGTTCCTCTGGAGAAAATGGTGGACTCTGTCATTATACCCTGCTGAGGTCACCACAGCAAATTCACACTATGTGCCCAAAGCCGGGGCACTCTCCCAGAGCCTCTTTCTAGAGCTTGTTGTATTTATTTCTACAATGGGCCTCTTTCTAGAGCTTGTTGTATTTATTTCCACAATGGGCCTTATTCCTAGTTGGAAATAATAGAGGATAGGGGTACCTCCTTCTAGGGCCCATAGAACTGGACCCCCTGATCCAATCTTTTTGAAACTTGGGGAGGGGGTAGGAGAGGCACCAGCAGCTATGCTGCAAGTTTTGTATCTCTAACTAAAAAACAGCCCCCAGCCCCCAGATACCCCCAGATCAATTCTCCATTATAGCCTATGGGGCCTCTCAAGTATAATGGTCCTCATAGGCTACAATGGAGCCAGTAAAAAAGGTTTTTTTGTACACCCTTATTATGTTTTTCAGTATGATTTGTAAGGTGCCTTGAGTCACAGGGAAAAGTGGGATACAAATATTTGAATAAATAAATAATTTGGGCAGGTTGATAACATTAAAGCAACTTCCTGTTTGTTAGGTTAGGCATGGTTCTGACAGTGATTTTTCCTCCTCTGTTACACCTGACCTGTAATGCCCAAAGTAGACTACAAGAGTCCCCTCCCCCCACAAGTGCTGGTATGTTTTCTAAGGCTCAGCACAAGGTAATGGATCAAGGCCAGGTCTACTAATCTATCGGACTGGGGTTGGTAGACCTGTTTTCCGGAGGCCAGACCTACCAATATAGTGTGTGAGTGGGTGGTAGACTTGTTTTCCGGAGACCAGGTCTACCAAATATATTTATTTATAATTTATTTATCAAATTTCTACCCCACCCGCCCAGCCAAGGCTGGCTCAGGGCAGTTTACATATAGTGGAAAGGGAAAGGTAGACCTGTTCTCTGGAGGCCAGGTCAACCAATATAGTAGAAAGAGAAGAAGAAGAAGAGATTAGATTACTATACTGTCCTTCACTTGGAGTCTCAGAGTGGCTTATAATCTTCTTCCTTTCCTCTCCTCACAACAGACACCCTGTGAGGTAGGTGGGGCTGAGAGAGCTCTGAGAGAACTGCTGTTGAGAGAACAGCTCTGAGAGAATTGTGACTGACCCAAGGTCACCCAGCAGCTGCATGTGCAGGGGAATCAAACCCAGTTCTCCCAGATTAAAGCCCACGCTCCTAACCACTACACAAAACTGGCTCTCACACCTATATTGATAGACGTTCTCTGGAGGCTAGGTCTACCAATGTAGTGGACTGGGGTGGGCATGGCCGGATCGCCCATTGTGCGAACTAGGCGCTCGCCTAGGGCACGCTGGCCTCAGGGGCACCAAATGGTGCCCCACTCCCCCAAAAGTGCCCCCCGCCGCCCTAACCGGGCACCCACCACCGCTGCCGAAAAGCGCCCCGCTAGAGTGCAAATTGATCTTCCCGTTGCCGCCGCTGCCGCCAAATGCCCAGCTGCCCTCCCCCTCCTTCCTGGGGGGGGGAGGAGGAGGAGGAGGAGGCTGGCGGCGGCCAGTGGGATCTCCCCGCTGCCGCTGCCAAGCACCCAGCTAGGGCGCAAGTCGCCCTCCCCCTCCTCCTTCAGGGGGGAGGGGGAGGAGGCGGCTGGCGGTAGCCAGCGGGATCTTCCCGCTGCCGCCACCACCGCCAAGTGCCCAGCTAGGGCACAAGTCGCCCTCCCCCTTCTCCCTCGGGGGGGGAGGGGGAGGAGGAGGAGGTGGCTGGCGGCGGCCAGCGGGATCTTCCCGCTGCCACCGCCAAGCACCCAGCTAGGGCACAAGTCACCCTCCCCCTCCTCCCTCGGGGGGGAGGAGGAGGAGGCCGCTGCCAAAAAGCACCCAGCTAGGGCGCAAGTCACCCTCCCCCTCCTCCCTCGGGCGGGGGGAGACGGTGGTGGCCAGCGGGGACTCCCCGCCACTGCTGCCGCCGCTGCAGAGTGCCCAGCCAGGGCACAGCTTGCCCTCCCTCCCCCTCCTCCCTGGGGGGGGGGAAGGACAGGGGGCGGCATGGCTGGGTCTCCAGGCCCAACCGGGAGGTTGTGATCTGTGCTCGCCTAGGACACAGAAATATCTGGAGCTGGCCCTGGGGGTGGGTAGACCTGTTCTCCAGAGGCCAGGTCTACCAATATAGTGGAAAGGGGTTGGTAGACCTGTTCTCCAGAGGCCAGGTCTACCAATATAGTGGAAAGGGGTTGGTAGACCTGTTTTCCTGAGGACAGGTCTACCAATATAGTGGAAAGGGGTGGGTAGACCTCTTCTTCAGAGGACATGTCTACCAATATAGTGGGGAAAGGGTGGGTGAAATGTGACTTGATTCTGTTTTCTCTTATAATGTTTAAATGATTCTTAAAATATAGTTTAAATATAATTAACAAGAATTTATGCTGAGATTTTTACAAGAATATGGAATTAATTTAAAAAAACTAATTTACACGATAGTATACATTGCTGAGATTTTTACAAGGATATGGAAGTTATTTTAAAAAACTAATTGATAGTATACATTGCTACTACCTTTTCTAGCTTACGAGTTAGAATTTCTGCTCACAACAATGTGGAGCTTAAAGGGAACATTGTGTCAGTTTAAAGAGAAGGGTTTTTGAGTTCTTGGATATATATCTCTGCCTTCTGAAACTTGAAGAGTCAGTTAAACTCAAGAACCTATACTGGAGTGTCTAGCAGACACTGAAATCAAAGCCTCTCTTCTCAAAGGTTCTAAGACTTTGTGAAAAGCTTAAAACTCTCACTTGCTGGAAACTTATCTGGGGTTTGTGAAATTACAAAGTTACCTCAGAGTTATTATTGATTTACCTCAGACCTTTTACCCTTGATTCCACCTGACCTTTTCCCTTCTACGTTGAATAAAATATTTTGTCTATTTTTGAACTATCAAAACCCTCTTGTGTGCCACAGTAAGCAGTATAAATTAAGGAGGTGATCTTGTCTCTTCTCTCAAGTCCCTGGGCTGAGCCAGCATCAAAAGATAATAATGTGGGGCAGACATAAACCTTCAAATAAGGAGAGATAAAGGGGCTGCTCAGACAGTAAGGGAAAGGAAGAAAAATGGAGGGGAAATCCTTTGTGGAAGGGAAAGAAGAGGGCGAGACCGCCATATTTGGTGACAGTGTCGTGATATGAAAATAAAACCCACAGCTAGTTTGTCCCACCAAATACAAACTAAAATAATTATATATATATATATATATATATATATAAATTGAGAGGAATTACCACAGAATTCCTGTCAGAAATGGCAGCACCACACAGACCCAGACGGGTACATGGGGATAGTCAGGGAGAAGAAACAACAGTTGAGGGAAATCCTAGTGAGGAGGTGGAAATTATGAGAATGAACACTGAACAGGGGGAAATGGAGACAGAAAAGGAAATAGGCAGGATTGAATCAGAAAAGGAATTAGCTAGGATTGAGGCCGAAAAAGCTAAGATGGCACAGCAGGAGAATGAGAGGGAAGCTGAAAAGAACATGAAAACAAAATGCATAATATGAAGATGAAGAAAATACAGTTAAGGGTGGAATTACTGCTTCCACAGAAAAGTGGTGAAAGCACCACAGTGGAACAAAAGAAATGTCCATGTTATCAGGCATTTTTCTTCAGCTGCTATTTACTAAGAACAGAATGGTTTATTTCTGCTCACAGATTTGTGGAGGACTGAGTGATCTTGACTCTTCCCTCAAGGTGATCTTGTCTCTTTCCTCAAGTCCCTGGGCTGGGCCAAGCATCAAAATATAATAACATGATAGGGCGGGAGTCAGACAGTCATAAATCTTCAAATAAGAAGATAATAGATAAAGGAACTGCTCAGTCAGTAAGGGAAAGGAAGAAAAAATGAAAGGAAAATTCTTTGTGGGAGGGAGGGAAAAGGGTGAGATTGTTCAACACACATCCCCTGATACCTACTTCTGCCTTCAGGTGCCTCAACAAGATGGCATGATCTTCTGTATAAAAGACTGCCACTAAGAAGACACCTTCTTGCTAGTAGAATTATCTGTCACCGTGCCCACTGAGACTGGGGGACTGGATGGAAAAAATTGCCCAGGTGCAAGTTTTTCTTGGGAGCCTAGGAGCAAGGTAGCCCATTTGCCTCATTTTGCTTTATTGGGGAATATATAGTAAGAATATAAGAACATAAGAGAAGCCAATGATGGATCAGGCCAATGGCCCATCTAGTCCAACACTCTGTCACACAGTGCGCAAAAATACCAGGTGCCATCAGGAGGTCCAGCAGTGGGGCCAGGACACTAGAAGCCCTCCCATTATTGCTCCCCCCCAAGTACCAAGAATACAGTGCATCACTTGCCCCAGCCTGAGGCTTCCTATCTATACCTTGTGGCTAATAGTCACTGATGGACTTCTGCTCCATATAGTTATCTAATTCCCTCTTGAAGCTGTCCTTGCTTGGAATTCACTGCCACACGAGGTGGCAGTGGCTACATGTGTTAATCACTCTTTGGGTGAAGAAGTACTTCCTTTTATCTGTTCTAACCCAACTGCTCAGCAATTTCATTGAGTATCCACGAGTTCTTGTATTGTGAGAAAGGGAGAAAAGTACTTCTTTCTCAACCTGCTCCATCCCATGCATAATCTTATAAACCTCGATCATGTCACCCCTCAGCCGTCATTTCTCCAAGCTAAAGAGCCCTAAGCGTTTTAACCTTTCTTCATAGGGAAAGGGTTCCAACCCTTTTATCATTCTAGTTGCCCTTTTCTGCACTTTTTCCAATGCTATAATATCCTTTTTGAAGTGTGGTGACCAGAATATGCAGATGACACCCAGCTCTATCTGATGTTGGGTGGCCAGTTGGACTCCAGCCCAGAAGATATGCACCGGGCATTGCAAGCCATGGCTAGTTGGCTCCGACTGAGTCGGCTGAAGCTAAACCCAGCAAAGACGGAGGTCCTGGGCCTGAGTCGGTGAGGTTCACGGCTGGGGCTCCCTCTCCTGACCTTTGATGGGGTGCCTTTGGTGCCAGCGTCAGAGGTTAGGCGTTTGGGAGTGCTCCTGGACACCTTATTAACTATGGAGGCCCAGGTGGCAGCCATGGCTAAGTTGGCCTTTTACCATCTTCAGCTGGCTCGGCAGTTGGTCCCCTTTCTTGACCGCGGTGACCTGGCCACACTGATCCATGCGATGGTCACCTCGAGGTTAGACTACTGCAACGCTCTCTACATGGGGCTGCCTTTGTCACAAATCCAGAAGCTGCAGCTGGTGCAGAATGCTGCAGCAAGGCTGTTGATGGGCCTCCCTATGTGGGTGCACATCCAGCCTGTGCTGAAAGCGCTGCACTGGCTACCAATAGCGTACCGGATTCACTTCAAAATGCTGGTTCTTACCTTTAAGCCCTATATGGCCAGGGTCCGACATATCTAAGGGACCGCCTTTCCCCATATGTTCCCCAACGGGCACTACAGTCGGGGACGCAACATCTCCTGGTGACCCCAGACCCCAAGGAGGCTAGGTTTGCTGCAACCAGGGCCAGGGCCTTTTCAGTGGAATGAGCTCTTGGAGGAGATCCGGGCCCTGTGGGACCTTGCACAGTTCTGCAGGGCATGTAAGATGGAACTCTTCCACCAGGCTTTTGAATAGGAGCCACCACTATTCTTACCATCACTATTTTTACCATCACTGTCTTTACCATCACTACTAACTGGCCCTGTGAGGAGCGAATGACAGCGCTGCGTGGAACTGACACCACTGAATTGCAAGTACCATTTTTAAGATGCCATCTTTTTATTAAAGAGTGAACTATCTAGAACACTTAATATTGTAATGACTACTTTTATGTTGTTTTAACCTGTTGTATGTATTGGCATGTGCCCTATTTGTGAGCCACTCTGAGCCCGCTTGCAGGGAGGGTGTGCTATAAATTGAAATAATAAATAAATAAATAAACTGTACACAGTACTCCAAATGAGGTCGCGCCATTGATTTATACAGGGGCATTATGATACTGGCTAGGTCAATAGCTGGAGAGTATTTGCTGTTTTCTAGTTAACCAAAGGGTTAAAGTGAGTGATTCTGGATTCTGAGAGAGGATTTTCCATACAATAGTTGCTTGAAGTATCTGTGATTTTTCTTTCCACCTGTATGTGTGTCTCTCACATCTTTAAAGATAGAGATATCTCCAACTGGCCTATGGTGGCTCTCAGTATGTGTCTGACTTCTACAGTTCAATGCTATATTAATCACCTAGACTTTTTCTGCAGGAAGGATATAGACAAGCTGGAATGTGTCCAGAGGAGAGCAAAGAAGATGGTGAGGGGTCTAGAGACCAAGTCCTATGAGGAAAGGTTGAAGGAGCTGGGTATGTTTAGTCTGAAGAGGAGATGACTGAGAGGTGATATGATAAGCATCCTCAAGTATTTGAAGGACTGTCATATAGATGATGGTGTGGAGTTGTCTTCTGTTGCCCCAGGTTTGACCAGAACCAAGGGGTTGAAATTAAATCAGAAGAGTTTTTGGCTAAATATTAGGAAGAACTTCCTGACAGTTAGAGTGGTTAGAGTGGCTCCCAGGCTTCCTTGGGAGATGGTGGGCTCTCCTTCTTTGGAAGTTTTCAAACAGAGGCTAGATGGCCATCTGACAGCACTGCTGATTCTGTGAACTTAGGCAGATCATGAGAGGGAGGGCAGGAAGGTTTGCATCAGTGCTTAGTTCTTGTGACCCTTTCTTACACATCCAGGGAAATGCTGACCACCACTTTGGGAAGCAAATTTTCTCCAGGCCAGATTGGCCAGGGATCCTGGAAGGGTTTTTTTTTTTTTTTTTTTGCCACCTTCTGGGCATTGAGCAGGAGTCACTGGGTGTGTGTGTGGGAGGAGATATTTGTCAATCTCCTGCGTTGTGCAAGGAGTTGGATTAGATGACCCTGGAGATCCCTTCCAACTCTATGATTCTAAAAGAAAGAAAAAAGAAGAGTTGGGTTTTTTTATACCCTGCTCTTCACTACCCAAAGAAATTCCAGAACATTTGCCTTCCCTTTTTCTCTTCACAACAGACACTCTGTCGAGTTGAGAAAGCTCTGAGAGAACTGTGACTGGCCTAAGGTCACCCAGCAAGCTTCATGTGGAGGAGTGGGGAATCATACCCAGTTCTCCAGATTAAAGTCAACCACTCTTAACCACTACACCACACTGGACTCAGACCTCTTCCACATGCTATACTTCAGATTTTCTTGGGAGTGGATCCACAAGCATTGGAATTGATTTGGGCATAATTGTTCCTCAAATCTGCCATCCCTGTGCATTTTCATAGTTGTGGAGTCAGTTTATTTTCTTCTGCATATGCCTTAAATAGAGGGGTTTCAAGGCAGAGTGCTGTTGTCACTGGTGTCATCACTGGTCACATAATAACACCTCCTTATTTTAAAAAGGGCCTAAAATATTGATACATCAATATAGTGTTGTAATGACAGTTTAAGCAGGTTCTCTAAATTCCCAGCTTTCATTTAAAATGAAAAAGTAAGTATCTGCTTTCCTCAAGGAGATATGCCTTATATCTCTATAAGGGAAGGTGCCATGGACTTACTTTTTTAAAATTAAAACTAGGAAGTTAAAGAACCTTAATAATAAATATTTATGGACCAAATCAGAACCAAGAAATCTTTTTCAAGGAAATCCAAAATATACTATTAACAAAAACTCTAGAAGATATCTGCATTGTTGGGGATTTCAACTCGGTACGTGACACTGTTCTTGACAGGAAGAAGTTGAGAAAGGGGGTAAAATCTGGTGTGCTGTTGCCCAAAAGTTTTTTAGCAATAGCAGAAGAATTTAACATGATAGACATCTGGAGAACACGGAACCCCATGGAAAAAGATTATACATATTACTCTCCTAGACACAGATCGTGGTCAAGAATTGACCAGGCTTGGTCAACGGTTGGTTTGGCGAAAGATCTTTTAGAGGTGGAAATCTTACCTAATTCTTATGCTGACCATAATCCTATTTGGCTGGCTTTTCAAGAACCACATAAAATAACAAGATTGAGATTGAATGCTGGACTACTGAGAGATAAAAAAATTGTTGCAAGCCTTAAAATAGAAATTCAAGAATTTTGAAAAAGAAACAAGAAAGAAGACACATCAATAAACATTATCTGGGACACATTTAAAGCATACTTGAGAGGGTTATTTATCAGCCAAGAAGCATGGAAAAGAAAACAGAAGAGAGAGAAATTTAAAGTAGTGATGAAAGAATTAAAAATAAATGAAGATAAAATGAAAAGATGATCCAGCATCAGATAAACACATTATTAACGCAAGAAATAACTAGTAAAATAGAATGTGCTAAATTGTATTATTTTGAAAATGCAAATAAACCCACTTGTTAGCTGGCTTATAAACTTAGAAAGAAAAAGAGAAAAGGATAATCTCAGCTCTCAAAAATGATGCCCAAGAGTTAAAATATAGAAATCAAGATTTGAAAAATATTGCTGAAGATTTTTATAAAAATTTATATAACCAAACCCCACAAGATCATCAAAAAATTAAGAACTTTCTAGTGAAGCACAATAAAAAGAAATTTAATGAAGAGCAGAAAAGAATTCTAAATGATCCATTTACACCTTGTGAAATAGTAGAGGTGCTCGAAAAGCAAAAGAAAAAGTAATCTCCAGGTCCAGATGGTGTTACTGCAGAAGTTTATCAAAAGCTTGGTGATGAAATTCTTCTGCCTTTTAAAGATTTACTCCATCACAAGAACAGGCGATTTGCCCAATTCATGGAATGAAGCACTGATCACACTTATACATAAACCTAATGCCAACGATAAAGAAATCCATAACTATAGACCTATTTCACTTTTAAATGTCGATTATAAGATCTTTGCAACAATCATAGCCACACGCTTTAAGAAGATACTCTTACAGGTTATACACCAAGACTAGCCAGGCTTCCTCCCAAAAAGACAGATAAAGAATAACATAAGAACAATCATAAATACATTAGAATTTTATGAGCAAAACCCCGAAAGACAAAATGTTGGTTTTTTTGGATGCAGAGAAGGCCTTCGATAATGTAAGCTGGGAATTTTTAAGATGTAAATTGGAACTGTGGGATTGTGGCAATAGTTTCATGAAGATGATAATGTCTATATATAAAGAACAATTTGCAAAGATAATAGTTAATGGGGATTTAACACAAAGTATATCTATCCAGAAAGGAACACGTCAAGGCTGCCCATTGTCACCATTGCTATTTATCTTGCACTGGAAACCTTAAATGATTTGGTAAGAGATAATATAAACATAAAAGGCCTTAAAGTCAAAGGAGAAGAATTTAAACTTCAAGCTTTCGCTGATGATCTAGTATTTATTCTGGAAGATCCAATAACCTCTATTTCACATCTGCTTGACGTTTTATCCGAATATGGTTCGGTAGCAGGACTTAAAATAAACTTAGAGAAAACTAAAATTATGACAAAAAACTGTTCACAAGATTTGAATATTAAGATACAGACACATTCAGGTATTGAGGTAGTCAATAAGATCAAATATTTAGGTGTTATACTCTCAAATAAAATAATACGTTATTTGAATATAACTATAAAAAATTGCTAGATAATATTTTAAAAGATCTACAGAAATGGCATGATTTACAACTGTCTTTTATGGGTAGAATTTCTACTGTTAAGATGAATATTCTTCCACGTTTCTTATTTCTGGCACAAAACTTAACAATATTAAAAAACAATAATTTTTCCAAGAATTGGATAAACATATAAGAAAATTTATATGGTATGATAAAAGAGCATGGTAAAAGAGATGGAAACTTCTTCAAGATAAAAAATAAAGAGGTGGTTTTCGCATGCCAAACTGGTTACTTTACTATCAAGCCTCAGCTATGGGGTGGATCAGAGACTGGATAATGTTAGAAGATAAAAGACTGCTATATTTAGAGGGCCATGACTTATATATGGGCTGGCACACCTGTATATGGTATGGCAAAGATAAAATTCACTCATAAAAATATGGAGGAAAATAAAAGAATGACACTATTCTAAAATACCATGATGGGTTTCACCTCTTGAGGCCTTTACAAAGCCTACTTTGATGTCGGAAAATAAAAAAGTTACTTACAAAACCTTATTAAACAAGTCTAATGAGTTAAAACCACTTGAGACTCTCTGTGAAATGAACATAGAACTTACATAGTGGGAGAACTTGCAATTACAGTCTAGGTTCGCTAAAGATAAAATAACAAAGTTTTATAATGGAAAAACAGATCTTGATAAAATTTGGCTGTCAATCTCTGACAAGTTGATTCAAAAGTTGTATAAATTTTTGTTATATGATGTCATGCAGGAGGAATTAATCAAGCCATCAATGATAAGATGGATGCAGGACATAGAACATAGCCTTGATATAGATGTCTGGTCAAAAATATGGAAGGCTGTCAAACTTTTAAGATCAATACCCTACAAAGAAAATATACTAAAAATGTTCTATAGGTGGAACTGGTCACCAGATGAAATGACTAAATGCTATAAAGAAGTGCCAGGAAACTGTTGGAGGTGTAAAAATAACGTGGGTACCTTCTTTCATATGTGGTGGCGGTGTGAAAAGATTCATAAATTTTGGAAGGGTATTAAGCAGCTAATAACAGAGATTATGGGCATTGAATTGCAGTTAGTACCAGAAATCTATTTACTTAATATACTACCAAATGGATACAGGCATGATGAAATATGTATTTTGTCATATATCCTTACTGCAGCCAGGATACTGACTGAAAACCTACCTGCTAGAGAGGAGTTGATTATAAAAATCTGTGATGTGCAGAAATGGACAAGTAGAATATGATTCTTTTAGGTAAAGAGGATAAGGCTTTTCAAAAGAGAAGGTCTAGAGTTAATAAATGGTTAGGGGAAAATACGTAATTCCATAATTATATTTCATATACAAAACATTGTGTGTGGGGAGGTTATTTCTTCTCTTTTTTTCTTCTTTGTTTTGTGTATGTGAGTGTTTGTAATGAAAATTATAAATATTGTTATACTTTTTTGTAGGGGAAAACATATTGTGATTCTTTTTTGTAATGGAAAATCATAAATAAACTTGTTAAAAACAAAAACAAAAAGAACCTGCTTAAACTGTCATTACAGCACTATATTGCTATATCAGTGTTTTAGGACCATTTTTTAAAAAAGGAACAAAAACCTGAAACCACTCTTTTTCAGGGCCGGGAGGAGGAGAGGGAGTGGTTTGATGATAATGACAGTCCAGTCACTGAAAAATGGACCTGAGGTAGGTCAGAGTGGGTGGGATAAAGAAACTGATATAAACATCAAGCATGATGAAAAAGCTGACTCAGAATTGGCTTCCAGAAAATCTTGGGGGTAGAAGTGGTTTCAAGAGAATAAAAAAAAAAAACAGGTAATAACCAAATAAAGAAAAAGAAACCCGAAGCAAAAATGAAATACACAAAAATGTGTGTGGTGATGAATTTAATTTTTTTATAAATGTGGACTAGACAATTTTTATAAAAAAATTCTAATTAATTAAAAGTTGGACTTGGCCCCCATGCTTACCTAGCCTGTGGGAAGAGTGAGAAGAAGTGGCTAAAAGCCCTGGCACACATGACGTGATACCCACATGACCTGGTAGGGTTGTCTGTGCCCTGTGGTCAGTCACCTTGCCAGTGTGGAGATTGACTAAGGAGCCATGAAATGTGGGGAGGCCCTATCAGACTTCCATTTAGAGGAGCTATTGAACACAGAAGCTAGTGAGGGCTCTCTGCAACGTGTTGGGTCTAAACTGAGTCCATTATGGACAACCACCACATGGCATGCCTCAATGACTGATTGCTTGAGGCAGGTGCTGATAAGGGTGGGATTGGAATGTGCCTTTTATTCAGGCTGGTCATAGGTTCTGGCCCAGAGCCATCCCCTCTCACTCATCCTGCTGGCAAGATGACTGCTGTCCACCGGCGCAGTGCAATCCTTCCATGGTGTCACTGTTGTCACCAGTGACCATTTCCCTATCACTGCAATGACTGTTTCTCTCTCCAATCCTTGGTGAGCCCCAATGAGCAAACATCCAGGAATCACATTCATCCTTTGCAGTCACCTTGCCAGCAGGCCAAGTGAGAGGGAATGGTTTTTGACCACCAGCCTCTTCCACATTTGAGGACACCATCAGGGGGCCTGGACTTAGGTGGGCTGCGAGCCACCACATCTCCCTGCTGACACTGTGCATAGGACCTTAGCCAATGGCCACTTCTCGGGTGATGAGGAGAACCCTATTCATGATACCCCAACACTGCCCAAGCTAATCAAGCCAGGGGAAGTTGAAGGGTGAAGGAAATGGCCCTGGAATGCGGAAAATGCATCCAAAGCCAATGCATTCAGTGTTGCAAGTCACAGCCACCAATGATACTCCCCAGAAGGATGTGGCCATGCCCTGTAATCACCTTGCTAGCGAGCAGAGTGAAAGGCCATGGCTAGGACTTTGGAATGGAGCCAGGGAAAGACACACTGCCATGCGAGAATAAGGACCTGGCTACTCCTCCTCTTGGAACACTGGATGGCCCTGCACTGCAGTCACTTTGCCAGCAGAGCAGATGAAAGGGAGCCATCTAGCGTAGGCCCCCAAGAGACCTGGAGCCCCAGAAGAAGGCAAAGAAAGAAAAACCTCCAATGCAAGGACCATGGCCATGCCCACACAGCCCCCCAGTGTGCCATTTTCAGAAGCATAAGTTTAAGAAAGGGGTCTTGTCTCTTCCCTCAAGTTTCTGGGCTGAGCCAGCATCAAAATATAATAATGTCAAAAGGTGGGACAGTCAGAAACCTTCAAATATTCTTAGATAAATAGATAAAGTGGCTGCTCAGCCAGAAAGGAAGAAAGAAACTGAGGCTCTAGATTGTGAAATTCACTGCTGCCACAAATGTGGTGATGGCCACTGGATTAGATGGCTTTTCAAAATATATTCTTCAAATGCATGGAGGATAGCTCCATTAGTGACCATTTGTTATACAATCAGAAATTCCAGATTTCAGAGGTAGTATATATAACAGTTACTTATGGACATACAGGACTTGTTTGATGGTTTCCTGGAAGCAGGTGATTGGTTACTGCTAGAAACTGACTGCTAAATAATATGGACTCATGGTCTGATCCAGCCATAGCTTTTTTAATTTCTTTATGCATATGAAAGCAGGCTTCCACAGGTATGTCTTGAGTGGACAGGGAATCATACATATAATTTGCCTTGCTGATCCAACTTTTGGACCGCGTGAACACAGGTCCTTCAAAAATCTCAGATCACATTTGGGAAGGTGGTATAGGGTTGCCAACTCCAGGTCACAAAATTCCTGATGATTTGGGGGTGGAATCTGGGAAGGGTGGGGCTTGGGGCAGGGCCGGACCTCAGCAGTTATAATGTCATGGAGTCCACCCCTCAAAGCGGCCATTTTTTCCAGGGGAACTGATCTCTGTAGTCTGGAGATCAGTTGTAATTTTGGGAGACCACCAGGCTCTTCCTCGAGGTTGGGAACCTGAGGGATGGGACAATTCCTCCTCTTCCCCACCTCAGATTTCTCCCTTCTCTGTGAAACACCTGATGAGCAGGATTTAGGCTTTTTGAAAGATGCTGCATGTGAGTAATCTGGCTGCTTTAAGCATGCACTCTTCTGGATCAGAACTATAGTATATGCTGTCATAAGTAGATGAAAGAGAAAGACTGGGGTCTGAAGTAAAAAACAATTAATTAATAATTAAGTCAAGTTGGATACATCAAACTATTTCTTTTCTCTCTGAGAAACAATGATATTTGAAAGCTGCATACCTTCACAAATCTATTAATTAGTCCAATAAAAGGGCCTCTCTTGATATACTCCTATTCCTACTACTAAAGGTAAAGGTTTCCCTTGCTCAAAAGCTAGTTGAATCCGAAGACATTTCCATGCTCATGTGGCTGCCGTGACTAAACGCTGTTACCTTCCCACTGAAGCTGTACCTATTTATCTACTTGCAGTTTCTTGCTTTTGAACTGCTAAGTTGGCAGGAGCTGGGGCAGAGATGGTAGTTCACTCCATCATGCAGCACTAGGGTCTTGAATTGCCAAACTACGGGACTTCCAGTCAGTAGTTCAGCGTCTTAACCTCCTGCTACTACACCACTTACATTTTTCTTTTATCCAGTAATATAAAACATCCTGTGAGATATTTTTCAGATCATATTCAAGGGGGGAACCCCTTAGAATTTCAGTTTACCTTTACTTCCTTGGGTTTTTCTTTTTCTTTTTTTTACTTCTAGGGTATGTGGACATCTAGGACAACAAACTCCAATTCTAGTTCAAAAATTCTAGCTCTGCCAGTGAAGCAAATGGTACTATAGCACCACCTAGTGACCTTAAACTAGCATAAAATCACTAGTAAAAGTGGCTGAGGGCTGACATGCTGATTACCATCCAGCAATTGGCATCACTTTTCAAACCCAGCAAAGAACCAACCAAATACTAGCTACAAATTTAGACAGTAAAAAGTCACCCTAAAGCTGCTATTTAGTCTGGCTGCTCGTGAAGCAGCACAATGGTATCATAGCAATTATGGGGATTGTCAAGGAGGAGGACTGCTCCTAGAATCTTGCTCCTTTTCCTCCAGTTTTCAGTCCAGATAATGCTTGCCTGCATATTTCTGTTGTCTTTTTAAAGGCTTAATTGTCAAAATCAGTTGTGAAAAACACTGTTCTGTCCTTGAATTAGTTATGCTATAGAAATAATTTTTAAAAGACTCTGATCATAGTGATGTTTGACTAGCAGTCTTCAGTAAACTGTAATCGGCAAACTTTTTACAAGAAGACCCTCAACAATATTTCATTTCAGGGCCTATGCCTACTCCACAAAGCTGCTACTGTTGCAGTGGTAGAATTTATTTTGCTACCAACTGAGCAGGGGGTGGGACAGGAGGGATCGTGCCCAGCTCTGACTGACTTAATTTAGTCTGACAACAACCCTGTGAGGTAGGCTGAATGAATGGTCACCAAGCAAGCAGAGTGGAGATCTGAACCCAGATCCTAGTCTAACCACTACACAACAAATAATTTAACAATGGCTCGATTTGCAGGAATCATTAGCCCCTCATTGCGCTGAGGTAAACTTTATCACCTTCTAATGGCTCAAGACTGAATGACACCAGAAGACTGCCAAATCTAACAATTGTTCAGTTTCTTAGGCCACAGTTGGGTGGAATAAATATCGAGGCACAAGAGTTCCACTCTGTTATTACCCCCATGGAATTAAAACAGGATCTAGCTTCTAGGAATAGGCAGCATGTACAAATACAAGGTCATCTACTATCATTTTTAATACTTTCCATAAAGTTATTGTTATGTATTGACATACATAAATGTAGGAGCTTGATTCCAGCTCCCATTGAAAGCCTGGTATCCAAAACTATGCCACCTGATTGGACACTCTGCGCAGCTATCCAATCAGGATACAAGATATGTGCAGGAGGGAAATGATGTGATTGGTCTTTGTGTAAATACTCTGATTGGTCCTTACTGTACCAATGGGCGTGGTTTAGCAAGCCCGGACTGTTTAAAAAGGAGCCTGTTGCTCCCTAACTTTGCTGTCATCCTACCTTGTTCTTACCTCTGTAAATAAAACTGTTTTCACTGTTCAATGAGCTGCTGCCTGAGTCTCATATCTAACAACTGGCGACGAGGATCGGATGATCATAACGTGTAGACAGCCCCGTTGAACCATCGCCACCACGGCAGATGAAGCGAAGCCTCCCAGGGTCCCAGAGGAAGAAGGACGACACCCTGTCACCCCACTGGCAGAACCGGTGAGAGGGATGGCAGCCAGCACAAAGCTTGAGGCGTTCGAACCAGAGCTGGAGGATTGGGACTTGTATATATCATGATTCGAGTTCCACTTACGGGCCAACCAAATCGAGATGGAGGCCATGAAGACGGCACTGCTGCTCAGTTCCTGTGGTCAAGCCGTGTTCGACGTGGCCAGGCCCCGGTAGCCCCGGCAGACATCCAGTCTGTTTCCCTAGCTGATATCACTAGCAAGCAAGCTTAAGAATCACTTTGCACCCAAGCCGTCGCAGATCGCCTGCCGGCATGCCTTCTACAAACGGGACCAGTGAGTGAGATGATAGCTGAATACGTCACAGCACTGAGGAAAGCAGCCCGAACCTGTAATTTTTCTGACCTGGAAGCGGCACTGCTCGATAGGTTGGTGTGTGGCCTATGGAGCGAAAAGCTGCAGCAGAGACTTTTTGCAAAGGCCGAGCTGACCTATGCCACCGCCTACACTGAAGCCATAGCTGCAGAAGCCGTGGAAAGGTCAACAAAGGAGGTGAGATGGGCTGGCAGTCCACCCCGACCACAGATGGAGAAGGCCGTCCATCATGACTCCGAGATTGATTCTGAAGGTGAGGACGAGGCAGTTCACAAAGCTTGGGCGGTGAGGCCTCAGTGGACCCAAACAAAAGCAGCACTCAAGCCAGCCTGCACAGGTTGCGGCAGAGCCCATGAGCAGGAGCGGTGCTGGGCACGTGATCTCCGTTGTCGAGCGTGTGACAAATGGGGCCACATTGCCAAAGTGTGTCGAGCGAAGGGAAAGAAAAAGTCACCCCCATCTTCACCACAGCAGAGTCGCAAGGCGAGAGGCGTCAGCATTCCCAGGCCTGCAGACTGCAATGAAATCACCTGCTGTTCCTGCCCCATGACCGTCCTGAGCATCGGACCCAGGGCCAGGAAGAAAATCTATGTGACCATGTTGCTGGACGGGTCACCATGTGAGATGGAGGTCGACTTGGGATTGGCTAAGACCATCATCTCGTCGGAAACCCTACAGCGTCTTTTCCCCAGGAGGAGCCGCCGCCATTTGGCGCCCAGCCAGGCGCACCTCTCCAATTTTCAGGGGCAGCATATTCCTGTGGTGGGAGAGGCTGAGTTCGAGGTACAATTTAAAGGTTTTAGGGAGACGCTGAGCCTCTTGGTGGCTGAAGGGCACAAAACCAGCTTGTTGGGTTTAGACCGGTTCGAGGCCCTTGGTATTGCTGTGACTGGGGTCAACCAAATATGTGTGAATAAATTGAGTTCTATCTATGCAGAGTTCCCTGAGGTATTTGACGGGTCGCTGAGAAAATATACAGGCCTGCCAATTTCATTTGATTTAAACCCCACAGTATAGCCTATCCGTTTGAAATACAGAAGGGTGCCGATTTCGCTCAAGCCGCAAATTGAGGCGGAGTTGGACAAACTGGTTGCTCAAGGGGTACTTGAACCAGTATCACATGCAAAATGGGAAACTCCTATTGTTACACCTGTTAAGCCTGATGGGTCTCTCAGGATTTGCACTGATTACAAGTGTACTATCAATAAGGCATTGCAACAGCATTCATATCCTGTACTGATAATCAGTAATGTATTGGCATCCCTCGAAGGGGGCAAGGTATTCGCAAAATTAAATCTTGCGCAGGCTTACCAACAGCTATCAGTTGATCAATGTGCAGCTGAAGCACAGACTATTGTGACCCACAGGAGTGCGTTCAAGGTAAACAGGTTACAATTCGGGGTGAACATGGCCCCAGGTATTTTCCAAGGGTTGATGGAAGGCCTTTTAAGGGATCTGCCAGGTGTGGTTCCATATTTTGACAATGTTTTGATTGTGGGGGCTAACGAAACGGAATTGGCAGATCGAATCCGAGTGGTACTGGGCAAATTTCAAAAGGTTGGTTTAAAGGTTAAGAAGAGTAAATGTCATTTTGGGGTGCCCAGAGAGGAATTCTTAGGGTTCCTCATAGATGAGCATGGTTGCTCCCTAGTTTTGCTGTCGTCCTATCTTGTTCTTGCCTCTGTAAATAAAACTGTTTTCACTGTTCAACGAGCTGCTGCCTGAGTCTCATATCTAACAGTTATATAGTTTTTATCCATGTTGTCTGTCTCTGAAGCAATGTAAAATTGCTAGAAACACAACATATCCAAAGCTAAGGACAGAACTGAGGCTGTGTTGACTTTATGGAACCAAAGGAATTCAGATCACCATCAAAGCCCTTAAATGATTCTGGGTTTCTTAAAGCAATTTACCTGACCAGGCTTGTTCTGGAGATTGGGGTGTTGGCTGGTTACTTGCTGAATCTACTATCTTCCATCTGAGGCCAGTGTGAGAAAGGTGGGGATTAAATGAATTGTAATAAATAATAGCAAGAAGGGGGACCCGCGATACTCACGGGAGGGTAGTATTCCCCACAGCTCCTGGCCTGCAGAAGCAGCAGGAGGAAGCAGCAGCAGGTGAGCCCAGCAGGCGGACCCATCAGGCCCACCAAGCCTTTCCCCCCCCAGCACTGGCAGCGGTGAGGCCTGACCAGCTCATGGCCACCAGCCCACCAAGCCTTCTTCTTTCCCCAGCGGTGGCAGCGAGACAGTTCCCAGGGTGTTCTCTGCGCATGTGCAGGGAACGCTTTTTTACTTTTGGGGGGATTTAAATATCCCCTGTACAGTTTTTAAAATTTTTCAGATTTTTCTGCACACCTGGGACTGCCCCAAGTGTGCAGGAAAATCTCTCTGCCCCCCAAGTGCCTCCGATGTGCAGATTTAGATATTAGTATATAGGCTATTAGTATATAGGTAGTATTTCAGAATTTTGGCTAAATACAGAATCAAGCATTACTTTCAGCTGAAGTAGTACTATAATAATTTCTAGAAAGGGAAACTGTTTCTTAGTTGCAATTAACCATCACCACTTCTGCATTGTAATTTTTGTCACTCGTTTGTCCCTATTTCTTCAGGGTTTTTCCCCCTCAATAGTCCCAGAGGGAGAGAAACACATGTGGAAAGGGGGGGGGCAAAGCAATAGGGACAAACGAGTGACAAAAATAACAGAGCAGAAGTGGTCTGACTGGCTTCACAGAAGTGACATACAAATATGCTCTGAATTCCTGAAGGTATTAACATGAATTATGAAATACCTCAATTTTTTCATAAAAATCCAAGTTTTTAAAAGGACATCCAATGGGGTGTAGCTGCAAGTGAAAGAGCTGATAGAGTTATGATATGCAAGCCTTATTCACATGATTTGCAGTCCAGCAGAACAAAAATTTACAAGCACTTTGAGGATTGTAAATTGCTTTTCAATCTGTTCATTGCCTCATAAACTGTGAAACTAACTGCATGCCTCTTAGGGGTGAAGGAAACACACACTTTCTTGTCCCACATCTGTTCCAACAAATTAAAACACAAGAGGTTTGTTTAGTGAAAAGCATTTAGGATTCACGGGCAGATTAGGATGTCAAGGAACAGCAGAGGGAGTTTCAGAATGAGAAGTGAAAAGAGAACCACTTTATACTAGAAAATAAGCAGTTTCCTTAAGAGGCTTTTTAATTGGATGTCACTTCCCTACAAAGGAAATATCTAAATATGGCCTGTATGCCTGAATACTAAGAGCTGCTCAAGTACCTTGGCACATCCAAGAGAGCTTTACTCTTGTGTTTGTCCAACAGTGGCCTCCCATTCTTCATGGCAAACCAAAGGCAATAGTTGTAAGCAGTATGTGGTATGGTTCTTGAGGTACAGTTGGAAAGCACATGATACAGCTAGGTTGCTGGAGCAAAGCAGATCTGATTGGTGCCTGGATAGGAGACTGCTGAGAACCTTCTGCATATGTTGCCTTGAGTTCCACAATGGGAAAAAGGAGGGATAGTGCTGCAGTCAGTAAACGGCACAGTGGTTGTGTTTTAGAGTGCAAACGTTCAGAATCCCACATATCATGCTTAAAGCCAAAAAAGAGGGCAACAATTTCCTGTTGAATTGATTGAAGAGCAGCTGCTGTGTACCTAAGAAATGGGAAATACTGGCATATAGAGATGTACCTTAAATACTGGGGGGTGGTCTTAAGAACCTTTGAAAAGGAGCTGCCTCTTCCAGAAGATTGCTATTCCTACCTTAAGAACATAAGAGAAGCCAATGTTGGATCAGGCCAATAACCCATCCAGTCCAACACTCTGTCACATAGTGGCCAAAAATACCAGGTGCCATCAGGAGGTCCAGCAGTGGGGCCAGGACACTAGAAGCCCTCCCACTGCTGCTTCCCCCACCCCATGCACCAAGAATACAGTGCATCACTTGCCCCGGGCTGAGAGTTCCTATCTATACCTTGTGGCTAATAGCCACTGATGGAATTCTGCTCCATATGTTTATCCAATTCCCTCTTGAAGCCGTCCATGCTTGTAGCCGCTGCCACCGCCTGTGGCAGTGAATTCCATGTGTGGATCACTCTTTGGATGAAGAAGTACTTCCTTTTATCCATTCTAACCTGACTGCTCAGCAATTTCATTGAGTGCTCCTATTGTGAGAAAGGGAGAAAAGTAATTCTTTCTCTGCCTGCTCTATCCCATGCATAATCTTGTAAACCTCGATCATGTTACCCCTCAGCCGTTGTTTCTCCAAGCTAAAGAGCCCCAAGCGCTTTAACCTTTCTTTATAGGGAAGTGTTTCAACCCTTTTATCATTCTAGTTGCCCTTTTTCCAATGCTATAATATCCTTTCTGTGGTGTAGTGACCAGAATTGCACACAGTATTCCAAATGAGGTCGCACCATCGATTCATACAGGGGCATTATGATACTGGCTGATTTGTTTTCAGTTCCCTTCCTAATAATTCCCAGCATAGTGTTGGCCTTTTTTATTGCAATTGCACACTGTCTCGACATTATTTTGGAACAATAAAGAAAGGAAATATTTTGAGCTAATCAATTGCATAGTCTTTCAATAAAAATGCTTCTGTACAATTAAAACACAACATTCTCAAGAATTTCACACTTTCCCCTCCTATGGTTTGAACATGTATAAAGTAACATGCTGAATATTTTCTAATTTAAACATTACAAAATAAAACTTATTCAATGGAAATAAATTTTCAAAATAAAAACCAGAATTGATGTGTATTCTGCAAACAGAAGCAAAGAACTCTGATACAACTGTCCTGAATTAAAGCAATTCCAAAACACAAGCTGATTTTTACTTCAGAGATTTCATGTAAAAACACGCCAGTGAATAAATTTTTTTGCCATGCTAAATCAAGTGTTTCCAAACAGTTCCATCAAAGACAGTAAACAAAGAAGGTAAGTTTAGCTGAGCTTAGGTTTCACAGATTGTCAATTATAAAGCCCTGATGCAAAGGAAGACAGGGTTATTGTCTTCAGCAAAATACATGTGGTCTACTTACAAGTGGCAAGCAAGTCAACAACAGGATTAGATCTTTTAAAACAGGGCTTTGGGCCTTCTTGAATGGACAAAACCAACAAGCACACACCAAACATACTATGGAATCGGCTGTCCAGTCTCTTTTTCTTTATGCTTACTGCACTAACATATACTTAATATATTAAAACAGTATTCAGATTTAACATTCTTGTTGCCATTCAGATCTCTGGTGCTAAGTATTTTTAGCAACTGAAGGCCAAAAAAATGGCCAGAGTCCTAAGAGTCAATTCATTAATAGATAAGCTGTAAGGGCTTTCTCCTTCCAGTTTTTGCTGAAACAGAGTTAAACCAGGAAAACTTCCTTGAGTTTTGCACACCTAGTTTCATCAGTAATGCAATTCCCATAAAATTCACTAATGCCCAGATTATTTCAAAGAGAAAGTTGCAGTATTACTAATTATTCAGAAATGGCTGCTTGGCTCATCTCTCCCTGCTGTTTTGTGTCTGATATTTAACTGAAGGCCAACCATAAGCTGACATTTGCTCCTGAATCCTGTCCTACATAAGTGGTCCTCTTGTAGGTTTCTCAGTACTTCTTCAAAATGGTGCTGTTACTAACCTTCCCACCAGTGCAGCGATTGTTCTTCAGCTCTAAGTGTTTTTATTTTAACATTGTGTTTGTGTATTTTCATCCTCATCCCTGAAATAAAATTCCCACCCCCTTTAGCTGTTAATGATGAAATGTTTGGGTTGCAGGACAAAGACATGTCAAGCAAGCCCCTCCCCCTGAGTTTTGCACCTCTGTAGCATGATGTACAACTACTACTGTCTGCCAAGTTTTCATGGACTGCTGTTTGGATGAGTTTCCTATCTCAGGAGAAGGAGACCCATCATGTGAAAAAGAAAGATGGGAATAATATCACCAAGACAATGAGGAACATTATGAAGTGCAACAAGAGAAAACAGCACCCATTCATGTAATAACATATTTGAAAATGTCTGGCCACAATCCAACAGACTCTTGTGCCATGGCACATCTGCAGGAGAATTACCCAGAGGACTCTACTCTTGTTCTGAGCATGCCTCGACTATGAATAAAATTTATCAGAAGGCCTTGCTATGACAAAGCTGTGCAGTAGTTGGACCATTTTAAAATCTGATTTTTTGCCCCAAGACAGCATGAAGGTCCCTAATGTTAATCAACTCTTTATTTGCAACAGATTTTTATTATCATGTATTGTATTTAAAATACTACCTCACAGGTAGCCGGTAAAATGTTTAAAGTACATCCCTGTAAGAATATGTAAATAAAGTTTTAAATGAAGTAGCTTCTATAACATTCCAAGAACTCCTGAAGAAGTTTGCGTGCACACAAAAGTTTATACCCAGAATGAAACTTTGTTGGCCTTAAGGGTGCCACTGAACTCAACCTTTGTTCTGCTGCTTCAGACCAACACAGCTGACCACCTGAATCTATTCCAAGAAAGTATCCTTTTAGTTTTATTGTTGTATAAACTAATCTACATAAGGAGCAGGATCTTTTCCCTCCACTGCTTCATTTCTCTGTAGCTGACTAACTGCTGTACTTTTCCCAACAATATTTCTCTATTGGGAACAGCAGTTTCAAAAGATCTCAGAAGAAGTTGCACACCAATATCACCCACATTTCTGGATGAAGATTGTTTCAAATATACCAATCCACTACAAATACCCATAGCAAGTAATAGGAAACACCTCCCTAAGTATAACATCTACTAAAGCCATGGCACCTCCTAAGTGAAGACACATCAGGGAGTTCATCAGGCCTGGTTGCCTGTGCCGGTGGGAGAAAGGTCCCTGTGCAGCATACAAGAGTAAAATAGCAGATCATGTCCCATATAACTCCCTTTTGTACTGCTGGATGGCTAAGACTGGATTATTTTGCCTTCACCCACTCGTGTTAAATTCAAGCTAGCAGAAGATCTCCAAAGTTCATGTGTATTTCCTATGCAAGGCCAGTGTCTGAGATAGCCTACTGCACAACATTTGTTAACAGCATGGTTGAAAATATCTATAATGTGCTAGTCCTCCAGAAACCAGTTTACTGTGGAATGTATTTTAGATGTTCAGAAATAAAAATTCATTTTCCTTTTTGTTAGCCTTCTTGCATAAAAATCCAAAGCAGGTTTCTCTGCTTGGTCTTTATGAACCTCTAGCCCAATTCGTATTACAAAGAAGGCAACAGCAGCAGCAATTGAAATCCACACCACACGGAAAACACTGTGCATTATGCTTTCACATGCCACAGCTTGCTTCAAAGACTGTAACCTCACCGCTGGAAGGGTTTGGTGAAAATGCACTGATTCTGTTGATAAGCCCACTCAAGAGTTAGGACTTTAAACAACAACAACAACATATATACATATGAAATGAGACTAGAGCACAGTCTTAGGTGCTCTGTTCTATTTGCCTCAGGTCTCCCTGCTATAGTGTGGAAGGCCCAAATGTTCATTCTTATTGCTTTGTACTTTTCAGACGTGGGGTAGAATAACAAGATGTTGCACTGCATCTCTTCCCTGGGTTTTTCTAATAGTATCTCAGAGAACTAATGTATAAACATAAAATCAGACTTGATTGTATAAAAAAAAGCGAGAGTGGGACTCTTCTACCAAATACTGTAAAAAGGAAAAAACCTCAATGATATAAATTACGACTCATTTTAAGTGGGGTTAGTAACAGGTTCAGATGCACATATTTGCACTGCATTTTAAAAGTTCTCTTCCTCTGTTACTTTAATCTTATGGTCTTAAAACATAATCCTTTGAATCAGTTATATTATACTATCATTCCCTCTTTAAAAAAAATCTTGTAAACTCCCTTTGGAATACTTCCAACACCACAAAATAGAAATAACAGGTTAAAATCAGCTTTCATATAGCTATAAAAGTGAGTGCATTGATACAAATCTAATAGTTAAGGCTTTAAGTGAAGTGCTTCAGAACAACCACAGCTTCAGGCTGCCATTTTTCTGCTGGCCACTCGCTGCAGTTTCTTCAAGGGCACCGAGAATGATTTTTTTCCATTTTGCAAGGCTATGGAGATCAGGGCACTCCAGTCCTTGATGCCTGCTGCCATTTTATCTGGTGTTTAGGATTATCCCTGTGCTATAGGAGATAAAGAAAAGGGCAGACACTTTGTAGATCAATTTAAACATTAAAGGAGTGGATGGGTGGCAGTGAAAAACACTTCTGCATAGCGGGAGATTTGTATTACTACCAAAGCATTTTTACCCCTTTTGATGGCCATATCCTGCAATGCCATAGGGGACATTAGTGCTACTGTGAAGAGTTTGTGTTCCTCCAGCCAATCCAGATAGCAAGGTGATTATGGATATCATGGGAGCTATAGGGAGTCCCTAAGCAAGTGGAAGGGTATTCGCAAAAACTATGCTCTCACTGTAATGTTTGGTTTCAGTATAAAATTGGCAAGAAGAAAAATCTGATTGGTTCCTTCCAATCTCTACAAGATGATGAGGCAGACTTTAGAGGTAGCACCTTTCAACGAATCCCTCTGAAAAGAACAGGGTAAACAAAAGAGATCCTTGAATGTTTTGTGGAATCAAGACCTACATCAAAACCACTAGAGAGAGTTCTTTTGACTAAACAAAGATGTATTCCTAGCTTTCCTCCAACAGTTAGTTCTGATAGGCTTCCAAGCTATTTTACTTTATGGAGAAATACAAACTTTCAGTAGAGTCACCATCACTACCCACAAAACGCTTTCAGCAAACTCAAGAGGTAAAGAGTCCAGTGAAAGGCAACTACAGCCATCACTATTTTTGAGCAAGCTGACATGAGGATGATCTGAGTATTTTGTTTGAAAAATCTGTTTTTATAACATTCTATAAATTATTTCCTAATACAGATATTAAAACGTGTTTGAGAAGGCATTATTATTAGCATGAGAAACTAAGAAACTAGTATGTTCATATGGCTGATGGGCAAGAAGTATGTACTGCTGAGATTTTTCTCTTGATTGCAGTGAAGATTACAGGTGTTGCCTCGTCAGAGTATCTGTTCTTCAAATTTCTGGATACATGATCCGAATTAGACTAAAATTGGTTTACAAAGAAGCAAGCCCTTAGGCCACTATCAAATAGACTGTATTACTATGGGATAGCAGAGATCCATAGGATATAGCACAGGCATGTTTATTCAATCTGGACAGTTTTCAAAACCTTCCAAATGGGAGTAGTAAACAATTTTTTTCATGCTCAATACAGTCATCATCCCAATTCTTAGAGAATTTATAAAAATATTTTTAATCCAATAATCCTGATAAGGTAAAAATAAGTGTTTTATAGCAAATGATGGACAGAGCCACTGGCTATGAGTAGGGCTATCAGATTACAACCTAGAGATTCTCCCTGTACCTTTAAATTTGCCACCAGCCAGGATGAGACAGCAGCAGCAGTCTATCTTGTCCTGCTTTACCTCAGTCCTTTGGTCTGATCCCTCTCCCCACAAGTACAGCTAGCAGGGTGGCAGGCATGCCACAGGCCAAGATTGGGGGGGGGGGGAGGGACAAAAAGACTAGAGGTAGAAAACATATGGACGAAGCTGTGCCTGCTGCATCCAGCAACTTGAGGCTTCCACCTAAGAACTCTGTGAGAGAACTTACATTTATTTTAAATGCCATATGTTCATTACTGGAATCACCACTTCTCCACTTCCTTTTGCATGTTTGGTTGCCCATTTCCAACTGGCAGTTTTGTTTTTTGTTTGTTTTTAAGGTGCAGAAGCATCTTTCAAATCTACATGACTAACTCCATAAACAAAGCCCATACACTAGTTTGACATGCTTTACATTTACATTGTTAAACCACCAAAAGTTGTCTTTGAATGACAGCACTAATTGAAACTGCATAATTAATGCAGGAGATTGGAAGTACTTTCATTTCTCCTATGAAGGCAATTTCATATGTCACAAAATTGCAGCAGACTTCAAGATGTCAGACAACAACAGACCTTGGGTCAGATGGTAACTGTGCAGCTGGCTTTTAAGTTCATGCTGATTAAAACAAAAATTAACTCAGCCATCAAAGCAAGCATCACCTTGCCCTATGACTGCTGCACCCCCCTCAGTCAGGTTGATCTGGGAACAATTTTGTGACTAAGAAAGTTACCCTAAGAAAAGAATGGGGTGGTATTGTGGTCTTTTTTTTAAAATTACTAAATTTACATTTTCAAAATTAAAACCAAAAGAACAACACATTTGAAAGAAGTTGCTGCACCTGCAAAGACACTCTTTAAGCTTACTATGAAATACAAAAAAGTGCACTCTTCTATATCTACATATAAAACATATTAGAAATAAAACTTGTGTAAAATGTTTGCTGTGCAAACTATAAAAAGTCAGTGAGTCCATTGTTTTTCCTAAACATTTAAGCCAGCTTTTCTTGCTTCCTACTGCAGAGAATCACTGTTATCCAAGACGAGACCACTGATGTTTGTGGTTGAGAGGTCTGCACCATCGTCTTCAGTGCTGTCCACCGATTCATCCTCGCTCTGCCCTGCCATCATGACTTGCTGAACAGCCAAAGTAGTACCATCTGATGAAAGAGACTGGAGACTGTCTACATTCATGTTGACTGGAGCTGTAATTGTAACAACGGCTCCTAAAAAGGCAAAACAAACAAACAAAAAATAGCTTTGACTGAAGCAACAATTCTCAGAAAAATCTATTGTTCCTTTTTTTAATGCTTCCTAAAAAGTATCTAACTCAAAATAGAAGCAGAACAAATAAAACATAAATGTATGTAAATAAATTACAATAGCATTATATATAGTTAATGATAAATGTTCTTGCCAAAAATTAAAACAGGGTTTCCAACCTAATGAGAATTGAATTTTTTGATGCCTGTCCCTTAAACATACTAGTTAATTTAGATAACTTTGTATTTTGAGAGATTTTACCAATTCATTGCTTCACAGTCAGACCTTTTATGCTCTTCCACCCTTTGGCTATTCTGACAGCTGTAAGTAATTCATGCACCAAATTTTTATGTCAATCCAGAACAAAGTCTGCTATCAAACCCAATAGTAATAGTTTCATCTCCTTCACAATACGCTTCGGTTTTCACCATCCTGAATAATTTAGTATAATTCGCAAACTTGGCCACTACACTGCTCACCATCAGTTCTTGATCATTTAAGGACAAATTACTTTTTTTTTAGTTTTATTTTTATTCTTTTATACAGTACAATACATTCATTACATAACGCAACATACAAAAACAAAGGAGTGTAGATTGCAGAAAGATGAGAGTTATATAACCAGCATAAATACAGGTTCTAGTAACACCATCACTGTTCCAGCTATTTACTATATTTACTGTACAGTGAACCTGGTGGATTGAGTGGACCTTTGTGTCTGGTGTTTGAAGCTAGTGTGGTGGAGACCAAACAGTTGGAGAAAAACATGACTTGTGTTGGGGTGACTAGAGGATAGGCACTAGTTATAGTTTACAAAGACAGCCAACTGTGATATTGGGGATTTGTAGGGAGTACTTCATGTGTTGCCATATAATTTATAACTGGTGCCCAACGCTGTATGAACTTCAAGTGTGGTGTACTGTTTGGTGATTGGGTTTCCTGGTTTAAGTCTGCTATTTTTGCCATAACAAACTGGGGCAAATTAAGGACAAATTAAATAGCCCCAGTCCCAATATGAATCCTCATGGGACCTCACTATTCACGTCCCTCTGTTGCAAGAACTATACATTTATTCCTACTCTCTGCTTCCTACTAGGGAGGGGCATTAAGTGGGAAAATGGTGGTTTATGAAGGTTCGTGGTTTATGGGGTCTTATAACCCACAAACGTCTACGAACCTTTCTGTTTAAGGAACCAGTCTGTAGTTTGTGATGTGGCATGGCTTGCAAAAGCCATTTAAAGGGTTTTCTTTAAATGGCTTTTGCAAGCTGCGCAACCAATGCTGTGTGACTCGCAAGTGAACTCACAAATGCCTTCTGAATTCACTCGCTGAATTGTGCCACAGTGGTGGCACGACTTGCAAAAACCATTTAAAAGGATCCCTTTAAATGGCTTTTGCAAGCCGCACTGTTGCAGTATGACTTACAAGTGAATGCCTTCTGAGTTCACTTGCCGAGTCGCACCGCTGTGGCAGTATGGCTTGGAGAAAGCATTGAAAGAGACCGTGGTATCTTTAAATGCCTTCTCCAAGCCCCGCCACCAGCACCAGTATGTCTGCAGACATGAACCGCACAAACCTCCCAAAGCCATCGTGGGGGCGGGATGGCACAAACCTCAGTTTGCAAACCATAAGAAGTAGGGATGGGCACAGTTTATCATGAGTCCTACCATTCAACCAATTTTTAATCCATAAAATGACCCATCTTCTTATCCTATAGCTGCTAAGTTTACTTTGGAGTCTTTGATGTGATACCTTGTCAAAGGCTATTTTGAAGTCCAAGTACAGAGTGTGTACCCCATATCTGTTAACCAGCTCACAGAACTCCAGAGGGTTAGTGAAGTAAGACTTCCCTTTGCAAAAGCCATGTCAATTTTCTCTCAGCAGGCTTTATATGTGCTTAATAAAGCTATCTTTAATAACACTTTTTGCTAGTGTAATTGGAACAGATGGTAGGCTAACTGGCCTATAATTCCCTGGATCCACTTTTGATCCCTTTTTTAAAAATGACATATTTGTTATTTTCCAGTTGTCTAGCACAGAGGCCAATTTTAGTGATTACAGGATATAAAATAACAATTTATGTATAAATTATATATATTGGTTTAGTAGATCAACAATTTCACATTTTAATTCCTTAAGAACCTCAAGTGTATGCCATCCAGATATGGAGACTTAATTGTTTTTAATTTGCCTAGCAGTCCTAGAACATAATCTCTTATCACTTCTATTTGATTCAGTTCTTCAGATACTGTTCCCCAAAACAGTGACTCTGGCATAGAAGCATGCCCCCAAACCCACTTTCCACAGTGAAAATATATGCAAAAAGTTCATTCGGTTTCTCTTCCATTTCCCTATCTTCCTTAAGCAATCCTTTCATTCCTTTGTCATCGAAAGGCCCAACTGCCTCCCTGCTGGTTTTCTGCTGTGTATATATTTGAAGAAATGCTCTTTGATTGGTAAGCCAATCTCCTCTTCAAATGCTCTTTTTGCTCACCTTATTATCAACTATTCCAGAACCTGTTCTCCTCTTCATTTCATTAATAGAAACTTTCCACTTCTTGAAGGAAGACTTTTGGTCTTTTATGGCTTCCTTAACTTGGGCCATTAACTATGCAGTCATCTTTTTAGATTAGGTGATACCTGTCCTAATTTGAGGTGTGCATTGTATCTGGGCTTTAATTGGTGTCGTTTTAAATAGTCTCTAGGCATCCTGAAAGGCTTTAATTCTCCCTTTCACTTCCTTATGACTAGACTCCCCATTTTTGCATAGTTCTTTCTTCTGAAATCAAAATTAATTGTTTGGACTTTGGGAGCAACTTTCCACTAACATGAATACTGAACTGAATAGCATTGTGGTCATTGTTCCTAATTGTTGCAACAACATCTACACATCACACCAGGTCTCAAGACCAGCTCTGAACAAAGTCCTGTGTTGCTACACCTCTAGTTTGCTCTGGGACCAACTGATCCAATACACAGTCATTTATAACATCTAGAAAGCTATGACATGACTCAATCATTCATTTGCCCAGTCATTGTGATGGTAGTTCAAATCACCCAGTATTACAGCATTTTCCACTTTAGTTGTGTCTGTTATTTTCATCTCTTTCTCAAGAATTGCTTCTGTTTTGATCAAGGGGTCAATAGTACTGCCTCACAAGTAAGCCTTAGGGCCTGGTATCTCCACCCACAGGAATTTCATGGAAGGAGTTTCTTCCCCTAATGTTTTCTACCTTGACTCTTAGCCCCCTTTTTATATACAGTGCAATGCTGTTCCCAACATGTCTGTGATGGATAGGCAATGGTCCTGCCCCTTTCTATCAACCACTAATCCTCTCTATGTCTGTTTAGTGTGTGTGCAGAGCAGCTAACAGCCAATCAGGAACCATGGAATGCTGGAGGAGTCATATGAGAGGGAACTGTCAGTCAAATAGGGTTTGAGCCTTTTGACAGTGAGATTGGAGGGATCCAGTCTGTCTCAGAGCCTAGATTTGGAAGAAAGCAGGCTAATATAGTGACTGCTTTAAGGTATAGGGTTTGTGTGCCTCCACAGACTATGGGAGAACCTTTATCAGGAGACTATATAGATCTTAGAGTCTGACTTTTAGGAAAAGCAGGCTAGTTTGGAGAATTCCTAGGACTATACCTGTCTCAGAGCCTATCTTCTGGTGAAAACTGGCTACAGATCTGGATTTTCTAGGATGAGTTCACGCTTATACTGTGGGATTCCTGAAATTGTGGAAAAGTCAAAGATTCACATCAACAGCTTTAAAAAGGTTGACTAGTAACTGCTCTCTGCACCCACCAACTATCAATTGAAGTGTTATACCTGAATGAGCCGTGCAAATGCTGTGTGCTAAACCTGTAAATTTTCAAGCCTCTTCTGAACATCCTTATTCCCCTAAGTCAGGATGTGAACAAAGGTTACTGGTTTTTTTCCTGTTTTCCTCATGTGACATCCTAGGGAGGGCAAGGCATTTCTAGAGCATAACCCATGTGGTACTAGAGGGAAGGAGAATTATAAGGCCATCATAACTGTCCCAGGCAGCAATACTAATTAGGTCATGGTAAAGTCTCTCACATGTACTTAAATAAGTACTTCTAGCACTGACATATAGGCTAGTTTCCCACTCTAAAGATCTCCCTTGGCCCCCAGGTTTCCTCACACAGCCCTCATTTACTACCCAACTCTAATTCTCAAGTTCTAGCCAACCAATATTTTCCCAAGAACTTACTGAACCATCCCTTTGGAATGAGTCATTCCTAGCTGGAGGCTGCTCCACTCTTGCCAGCTTTCCCCAAGAATTAGTTTAAAAGCTGCTCTGGAACCTGTTGTATGTGTAAATTCAGGTGTCAAAGGCAGCCGCAAATTGCAGCCTTGAGTTGCCATCTTTAAAGTTGCAGTCTATGCACCTGAATGCAAGTCCTGTTCAGCCCAGTAGGTTTTACTTGCAAGAAAATATGCATAAGATTGGGTTGCAAGTGTGTATCAGACCTAGGCACATTTACCTGAACCTCTACATGTGTGTGCTTGTATATGTGATGGGAAGTGTGATGCAGATAGGAGGGAAATATCCCAGATGGCACGTGTGCATTCTCCTTTGCTTTTGGATGAAAAGGTAAGAGAGATATAGATGAAACTTGCTATCTTACATCACTTGTTTCAAGGCAGTTTGTACAGAGATACTGCATTCCATGTGTTCTTTCTAGCCACATGCAAAATAATTTAAATATTTTAAGAATTTCCCTCAATCAGCAAAGACTAAATAAAGACCTTCTTTTAATTCAAGACATGTATTTAAAAATCTGCTCACCATCTGACATTGTAAGCTCATTTGATTGATGCTGAGCTACTCCTGATGCAATGGAGTCTGGCCAGAACCTTTGAACTGGTCGGTTTTGAGCTGTTTTCTTCTTTGTTTTTGGAGTTTCAGAACAACTGGAATCCAACATTGGCTGGAGAATTCGTCTTCTGGCATTGATAAACCTAAATATGGTCAAAATGAATATACCAGACAAAATTAGACTATCTCAACACTAATCAACTCAAAAAATGTTACCTTACATAGTATATTTCATTACAATTCTTAAACATGGGAAGGGACTAGAAATTTTTGATTTTAGAAGAGGCTCCTGGAGTTGCTTTTTAAATGTAGTTTACAATTTATTTTCTGTTACTTCTTAGTTGGCTTTCTTTTCTGGGGCCTTTTCCCTACTTCTGTGGCCACACAGTTGCATGTGTGCAGTATATGCCACATGACAAAGCAAACTGTGTATCACTGCTTTATGCATTTAGGTGATTTCCTGTGGCCCCCAATATTTCAGTCTTCTGTTTTTCCACATAAATAGGAGTTCTGTGGCACCTTGTGGACTAAGAAGCTTTGATTTCAGCATCAACTTTCATTGACTACAGCTGACTTTGTCAATACAGACACAAACACAAAGTCATAAAGGAAAAAAATTTGTAAACAGCAGGGGCATGAAGTCAGGAAGTACAGGGTGAGACATAATTGCACAAAATTAAAATGTAATTAAGAAAAGTACAAAGCATTCACAGCAGCAGTAATTCATGATACTACAATTAGTTTTGCTAAACTGATTAACACCTGTTGCCCAGTTGAAGAATACTGCCAGTTTATGTCAGCACAGTCCTATTTACTGAAAGCCAAAGCAATGCAGTGGTTAGTGTGTCAGACTATGACTAAGACAGATTCAGATCCTTTCTATGACATGAAGTCCACTGGCTTTGGGCAAATTACTATCTCTTAATCTAACCACCTCAGAAGGATGCTCTGAGGATAAAACGGGTGGCATGTTTTTAATGGGAAGGAGAGTTATCCGGGATTTTATTATATTTTATATATGTTATATTTGAAGACGTAAGTTGCCTTGTAATTTCCCAATGCTCAGGAAAGCTATGGTATAAATATTTCAGTAAATAAATATAAATGGAAAATGAGTGGGATAAAAATCTAAGAAAACAAGCAAACAAAAACATAAACAGAATTATCCTTAGCATTACCCATTCTGTTCCAACATGCTTATTGTCTGTCTATACCTAACTCATATAAGACCTAACACATTACAGCAGCAAGACTTGCCATGGCAAATGAGCGTAATGGACAGTATACCAATCATACTCACTTTTTCACTTGCACAAAAGACCATAGTGGAAGTCAGTGAACTAATCTCCTGACCTTATTTCTACATGGTTTTTATAAAAATGAAACACTGCATCATATCCAAATATGTATTTGTCTTACCAGTTGTTAACCTGGAGTAATGTCAGATTTGTTTGTGCTGCTATCTGCTTTTTCTCATCTTCTGTTGGATATGGATGCTATAGACAAAGGGGAAAGGATATTTGGGGGGGAAACACTTATGGTCTTTGGATTTTTATTATATCTATAAACATACATTCACAAAGCAACAATTTAACATAAAGTTTCCTATCAGCTTCTGACCAGCAAACTGATTGTTCCCATAATGCATGTCACTGTGAAATTATTTTTCATGAGTGGCTTGCAGCTTCCCTTGTCTATATGTTCATTTTAGAAGACTACCTACAAACCCTAATTTATTAATAAAATGATGCATCAAAAGTAATTTCTTAGATTTCCATGTCTGTGCAATTACATTTTTAATGCTTTTAACAATTTAAAAACTGACATTTCTCACTCCTTGTACCAATCTCATATGAATTATGAAGCACTATAACTAAAAGATGTATGGGAGCTTGAATGCCTGGTATCTGAAAAGTAACATATCAGTAAAAATAGCAACAGCTTGTTTCCCTCAAAGTTCCAGGCATTTGCAATATTTGAAATGATTCCTAACTTTAATTTCCCAATGCTTATTTAACTATGTCATTAAATTAGTTCTCTTCCATTGAATTACACTTATTGTTACATGGAAATTATAGATTCATCTTCTTCTTCTGTTTATGTTACATAGATTCCCATACTCCAGGACGTAAATTCACATATTTCAGAACATATTTTTTTCTAATTCCAATTCTACTCTGAATTGTGCTATCTGTGGAACCTCTTCCACTGGCAAAAGAGGATCTTGCAGTGGAGGAAGGCTCCTTTATGCAGGAATAACAAGCTACCATGAGCCGAACAGAGTGAGAGGATACAACCAATAATCTCCCAAGAGTTCATCCTTTGAATGGCAGTGCTGAAGAATGCCCTCTGGAAAGCTTCTGTCTGTTTTTCTTTAAACTAAGAACAAACATCTAAAAACCAGCTGACCCATAAAAAAGTCATAAACCTCATAATGAAGCTGACTGCTAAAAGATGTTGAGTTTAATAATCTGATAATACCCTCATAACAGAAACCTCACCATTATTAACCATGTAAATATTCTTCTCACAGCTGCCAGAAGCCCTGCTGGGTGGCATGGATCTTGACGTACATAATGTGTAATAGAACTGGATTAATCATATACTGTTTTACACATAAGAAAGGATGGGTCATGTGACAGAGATGAAAAACCTTGATAATGTTTTTTAATCCCACAGTTAACGCACTTCAAGAGGGCATATGATATTTTTGCTTACAGTACTTGTTACAGGAAGGTTACTGACTTATGGAGAACTGTTAATATAAGTTCCCCCCCTTCATTGATATTACATCATATGTCTAATAGCTACGAATGGCCTCCAAATGCAAAAAAAAAAAAAATCCACAAGGTGGAGGCCAAAGATTTCTGAAAGCCTGGGAAACCCAAGGTATTCAGAAAAATTCAGCTTCTAAAAATGTACTAGCAACATGTTATACATATAATACTTAATCAATTTAAACTGAAAAATCTGACGTTCAGTCATTCCAGACAGGACATTTAGGGTTAGATCCAAAGAACTGCAAGTAGAGCTCTACTGGCAGTATGAATCCTTCCTAGTTACTTCCACCTTCTGTCACCTATGCTATAAACACACTACTCTGGAAAGTCGGGGGATTCTTGAAAACTATGGACTGCAGCAGGTGCCTTCAGAAGACTTGAGTAAAACTTAACATACAATCCACTGATTGAATTCTGTATTCACAAACATGTAGCATAAAGATGAAGACAGAAAAATTTAACAATATTTATATGATTTTTTAGGACACATGGCTTTGCCTTCCTAATAAGAAAAATGTGACCACGTATAATCTGGTAACAGGGATGACAGTGCACATGATGCTCGGATGTTAGGTTTTTAAAATCCCATACAGTTTTCATCTGCACACAGATCACACTCACTGCATCATGGGGAATATCTTTCATACCCCTATGAAATAGATTGATGGTAATTTAAAAATAGTCTTCAAAAGGCTACTGATTAAGAGAGCACATGATAAATAACTCTAGGCATAATGAAATAAAACAAAAATACTTCTAACATTTAAGATCACAAGATTATGACATTTACAAAATGCAGGCCTGATTCAACTCTGATAAATTAATTACATGAATTTTGAGAATGTCGGTAGAAACTGTTATCATATTTTAAGCTGCAGATATGGGCTAAACCTTTTCTTTCCTTGTGCATCAATAATAATATACCAGCAGAAACTCTCTGAACAATAGTAAGTGTGATCACCAGTCACTGCAACCAAGCCTTACCCCTATGTGCTGAAAAAGCCACGACCTCATCACATTTGTAGCATGCTTTGGAAGAACCCCTCTTTTATTTTTTGATGACCCATCATCTTGATGCAAGATGCTTAAATCCTGATTCAACTGTAATTGGAGCTGCACAGAATTGACAAATAGCACAAAACCATTTTTATGCAATTGTAGAATTTTAAATTTCACAAAAATAATGCTATGGAAAAAATTTAAACAGTTGCAAGAGTAGGCACAAGCTTAGATGCAGGAATGCCATTAAGAGGAGACGAAATTAAATAGCTGATCTAAACATACAGATAATCACATGGCACAGAATTCCTAGGATCACACCATTTTAAATTGCTGGTAGGGAACGATGTTTGAACATTCAGCCACGTCAAGCATTTCTATCCATGGAAAACTAGCATGATTTCTATCCTTGCTTCTTCCTAGTGTGCGAGGTTTTTATATGTAGGGAGTATTTTCTACAGGGATGTATCCAAACTTCCAATCCCATAGAATATGTGGCATCTGAATATTAACAGAGTATGTTATTCCCTC
This sequence comes from Gekko gecko, assembly GCA_029375565.1. Lineage (NCBI taxonomy): Eukaryota > Metazoa > Chordata > Lepidosauria > Squamata > Gekkonidae > Gekko > Gekko gecko. The sequence goes on along the minus strand of JAPDNY010000004.1, from coordinate 106,893,554 downwards.
CATAACACTGGAGCAGACTTCAGGATAGCACCCCTTGTCGGTGAAGTATCAGGACTGGGCGATTTTTTTTGCTGCCCCCTACCCCCTATTGCAACACTGCTCAAACATGGAGTTTTCCCCCATAAGAATGGCTAGTAGTCCACCTAGTGCAAGAAAGCATGCAAGCATTCAGGGACACTACTTGTGTGCAGGCAAAGCTTGACTTTGCACTTTGTGGTTCAAGAGTCGGTTATAAGAAGCAGATTCTGACCTTTCTCAGCTGTGCCCCAGACTGCAGCTCATTTATTTCGATCCACAGAACCCAGTGGAAGCCAGAGAACCATACTAATCCGTTCACTTAGGCTTGCCTTGGGTTGTGTTTCTTGGTCACGTTAGCATGACAGGATGTTGGGGGAAAACACAGACACAACCAAAATGGCCAACATTAGGAGAAGGTTGGTGTATGGTGGTTGAGCCTGTATGTTGCAGTGGTGTAGCACCCTGAGGGTGTGGAAAGTTGCTATGCACTCTGTATAGGACAGACCTGTGAATTCTGGATCCTGATTGTTCCAGGTGACAAGGCTTGCGTCACTACTTGACCTTGAGGTGTGACCACAGTCACAGGCTGATATACTGTACCACCTTAAAAACATATTAAAGCAATTATACTGTTGCAGAGCAACCAAACGAGAGCATTAAATAGACAAGATGGTGATAAGCTAACTCACTTTTTGGGTCAAACTTGCTGAAACAATGCAAAATGGCAAAAGTGTTTTGAACAAACTTCCAATTTCACTAAGATATCATTTCTCAAAAATGGAAATCTGGCCAAGAATATGACTCCCTCTTACATCAAAGAGGTTAAAGTATAGTCTCGTTAACGTTTCTTAGATGTTTCTGCAAAATTGTTTTTAACTTGCCTTCATTTTATTTATACCACCTCACATCAAACTACATGACATAAAAAACGCTTTGAAGGGCAGTATAATTTTAAGAAGATGGCTACCATTGCTTTAAAAAAATCAAATTGCAATTGCCCTTTATTGTGAATGCAAACAGGTTTCCACTAATGACTCTTCCCTCCGGCTCCATGGATTAGAGCCAATATATTTAGTTTCAGCAAGAGATGAAATATTTTATTTTTCCATAATAATACTAAATACTCAGCAGCAACTGACACGCAAAGCTATTATCCTAAACATTTCCCTAAACATTTGGTTGCACAGCATTATGAATCTAAAAGCATAATCAGAATGCCAATCTTTGGTCTTTTCGTAACAGACTTGAAAACTATCTGTGATGAAATTCAATGTCTGAGTTTTTGTTTAGTACATCCTACCTGCAACAGTTGCCATAGTTACATTTCCCTGCTGCAATGCTGATGCAGGCACCATAATTCCTTGGGGACTGAGTGTACCTGTGATGGCACTTTGAATTGGCTAGAAACAACAACAAACATTATATGGTCTTAAAGAACAGGTCCTTTGATAGTAGTTGAAACAATTTCAAATAAAAAACATGAAAGAAAGTAAGCCCCATGACAAAGATGATGATGTTTAACAGCCAATGTGATTGAAAAGAGTCATGAAATTCACATAAGAAGAAAGGTCAATGAGAGAAATACTTTATTGAATAATAAAACAAATAAACTAGAAATAATATATATATATTTACTGAAAATGTCAGCTTTCTTCCTGAAATTGAACCATTCTATGGCAGTGCAGAACAGATGTGTAAACTGTGGTTGATAACAATGAAAAGCAACAGAGCTTGTACCACTTAATACTGGCCTCATCCCATTTTGTTATAATCAACTGCCATGTATTTGCAAATTGGTTAACTTGAGTCAACAGGGTAACAGAATTAGACACTGCTATTCTACACTGAATTATTTGTGCCTTCAGATTTTTCTAAAAAATGGGATACAAGGAAACCACAAATATCTTTAGAAAATCCATAACACTGTATTATTCTGGGTAAAACTCTAACTTTTCTATTAGCAGAACAAAGTTTGAGTTCAGTGCACCTTTAAGACCAACAAAGTTTTATTCTGTTGGTCTTAAAGATGCCCCTGGACTCAAATTTTGTTCTGCAGTTTCAAACTAATATGGCTACCTGCCAGAATCTTTCTAAAGTTAATCTGTAAATCTTTATGACTTTAAACATGGTTAAAGAATTCATCCTTTTCAACTGAAAAGGCATACCTTTTGAAAATATATTTAAAATACTTATCTTTATTGTTGTTTCCCCACAATCAAATGTCTGGATGACAGGAATGCAGTTTTGGATTAGTATAATTGACAAGGGGAGGCATTACAACAGGAACTTGGAAGAAATAATTCTAAAAATACACCAGCATTTTAACAATCTTCATGGTAATCTTAATCTTCACTACTGAATTTATGAGTATAAATTGCCTCACTTGCTTATAAGGGTCACAATCAGAAGAAATTAAACTAATGTAACTATATTTGGAAGACTGTCCTTTGAAATTAGAGTAACACTAATGGGGTAATTTCTTATGTCCAAGGAGAAAATCAAATTATTTAAAATGTATGACTCATGCTTTCAGCCAAAAGAGCTGACTTTTTTCTACTTACTATTACAGTAATTTAACAGCATGTTTCATAAAAAGAGTACATCCATACATTTTTACATTCTACTTCCAGAGTATTAAATGAAAAGAGAAAAGAGAATGCCAGTAAGGATGCATTTTTCAAGAATGATAGAGATTATAACTGGAGACATCACCCATTAATGGACCCCAAATAGTAGGGCCTGAGGTCTTGCAGAGCTATTTCCAACTGAAATAGACCACACTGGAATAATTGGCCTAATGGTCTACTACAGTACAAAGCAGCTTATATGTGTTATATATGTGTTCATATATTTCCTGTCCCCAACAAGGAGGTCAGGACAAGAGAACTGAATCCCAAAGTGGATGGTTTACCGCAATTCGTGTGGCTCTTTCAACAGGGGTACCTTTGTACAGGTAATCTAGGATAGTGAATGTATGGAATTTTATTTATAGAAGCTTTTTCTGCATGTGGCATAGGGTAATCACAGAATACTTTTTCTGTATATAGATCACCCCCACTTGGATGGGGCCATTATCTACAATGAGATGAACAAAGCCAACCCCCAAATTAGGCTAAGGATATACTGCCAAAGAGGTGTAATGATAATTGTGTCAATTTTGCTCTACTGCTCACATTTTCTGGTGACTCTTTCCATGAAGACAGCTGCTCCAGCAAATCCAAGCTATCTTTATCATGTTTAAAGTTGCTGGACTGCAGACAAAGAGTTGACAGATTATATTCATTCTTTCAGTATTACATTTCCATGTACTTGCCCATGAAGAAACCACACAAGGGAAACCCAGCAATCTTAGTAAAACCACAAAACTATAACATCTTCTGCCAGATTGCCAGTCACAGAAAATCTATTTGTAATTGTACTGCTCAAGCAAATTTAACTGAATAATTAGTACAGCATTTTATGTTTGGTTTATTATTTTAAAATCTACTGTTACCCATTCTTTGAAATGGGGTGAGTTAGAAAGAAAATATACTTCAGTTAGTTTGAAAGGTACCTGGGGCTGTACAGGTGAATAAGGGCTCCCAGATTCTCCACTTAGAAGAGTCTCGCTGTTCATTTTAGTTTTCAAACAGGCAATGTAGCGACTACAGAAATCCTTACAGAGCTCATTAACCTTTTCTAGCTCAAGCAGATGAATTCGGAGAACCTGAATTGCCTTTACCATCTAGAAAAGTGAAAAGCAGAAAGAACTCTGAAGCAAGGAAAATGAATGTATACCTACGGCATTTATAACACTGCCATTACAAGTAGATATTAAAATAAACAGTTGAGCTATTATTACTACTATTTTCAATAAGGATATATGTACACGTTTTTATTCCCTTCACAGATACCCTTTTAATTTGGGAAAGTGGGCACACAGAGTATGCCAATGTGTAATGAACATAGTTGTTCACTATCTACAAAATTTGGGAAGCTGGAAGTGGCCATGGCTTCCCCTTCCCCAGCAGCTCCCTAGGTTTCCCAGAAAACCACTCTGAGGATCAGCAGATCCTTGTAAACAAAAAGCATCACGCTATTGGGGATTGCAGTAAGGAGGGAGAATTGAGTGATTTTTCTTTTCTTTTTTGCTTTTGCTGGATTTTCCACTGGATCTAACATCTAGGGCTTTTTCCTATGAGCAGATCTGGTGATCATGCATATGATGAAAGAATCTGAAACAGATGGTTTTGTTAAAAGAAATCAGTTGAGTTAAAAAGTTATTATAGAATGGAGTAGTTTTTGTCAATACCAAAGTACTGTCAATTGATACAGATGGCACAACTAATATTTTGCAGGATTCTGAGAGCCAGTTTGGTGTAGTGGTTAAGTGTGTGGACTCTAATCTGGGAGAATTGGGTTTGATTCCCCACTCCTCCACTTGCAGCTGCTGGATGACCTTGGGTCTGTCAGATAGATAGATAGATAGATAGATAGATAGATAGATAGATAGATAGATAGATAGATAGATAGATAGATAGATAGATAGATAGATAGTAAAATTTATTGTGTAGCCATTAGCCATTACAAATTAAAACAATGTACAAATTAGACAACTTACAGCACTGGAATTTGAATTTAAATTATTAAAACTTCTACAAATCTGCACATTCAGTATTTAAATTAATTAACATCTTAAATATAGATACCCATCTCCAGAACCCCATACACAGCCTCAAACACTTCCATTTTACATTGCTGTTTTAAAGTTCAATTTTCATTTTTCTGTGTTCTTGGCCCTGATTTTACTAGTCACTAAGGCGAAGAGTGCTAGGGTGTCTGTTGTGGGGAGGGGAAGGGAAAGGAGTTTGTAAGCCGCTCTGAGACTCCCTTGGGTAGAGAAGGGCGGGGTCTAAATCCAATCTCTTCTTCTGTTTGCTGTGCTGACACTAAGGAAAATCACCAGTCTCTCTCATTCATTTTAAAGACGACTGAACAAACTCTGCCATAAACCTCACTGAAAGGAAAGACGACTGCACTGGAGGATTATGCCAAAAGCACCTGCAATGTCCTGTCAACTCTTGGAAACCTACAAGAGCCTCTTGGACATTTCAAAATAAAAACCTGCCTGTGTATTGAGTAATGCACCTAGGAACTAAAATATTTTCTTTTCTTTTAATTAGACAACTCTATCTGAGATAACATTCTAATTTCAAGCCTAGAGCAACACCCCCCGCTTTGCTGGAACTAACGTCTTTTACAACAGGGTCAATATAAGCAGAGGTCTTTTGGGAGGAGCGCGCTGGAGCACAGCTCCGGGAGCTTCCAAGAGCAGAAAGGTTCCCGCATGTCAGTTTCGGCTGTACAAGCCTCTTCGGGAGTCTTTCCGCCAGCCGAATGTTAGTTTCAGCCCCATTATATCATATGGGCCATTGAAGTCAATCGTGAAAACATAGGGTATATTCTGGGGGCTGGAGGGGAGGGGGTTTGAGGAAGAGGCTCCAAACTCACAGGGTAGCTGTTGGAGCCTCTCCCCAAGATACCCACCAAGTTTCAAGAACATTGGACCAGGGGGTCCAATTCTATGGGCCCCCAAACAGGTTGTCCCCATTCCCTCCATTGTTCTCTATGGTGGGGAAAAAAGTTACTTTTTCCCCACGGTGCTGTTAGTAGCTCTGGGGGGGAAGGGGTTTGAGGGAGAGGTTCCAAATTTTCAAGGTAGCTTCGGGAGCCTCTCCCCACATACACCCCCACGTCTCAAAGCAATTGGACCAATGGGCCTAATTCTATGGGCACCCAAACAGGTTACCCCCATTACCTCCATTGTTTCCAGTGGGGAAACCCAGCCAGCAGCACTTAAGGCAGGCAGGCAGGCAGCCACCCAGTAGTCAGACTCTCCCAGAGAATCTCAGGGAAAGTGAACTGTCTTGGGAGGTGCTTGTTTGCCATGAGAACAAGTGGCACACTCCAGAACAAGTGGCGTTGTGGCAGTGCAAGCATGCCACAGTGCCACACAGAAACCCCAAAAGACCAAAAGGAAAATCATTTATACATGTATAAATTGATGGTGCAACTTCAGTGGACCACTCACACCACACACACCTCAAAAAGAATATCTATAGCACTGGAAAAAATGCAGAAAAGGGCTACTGCAATAATAAGAGGAGGACACTTGTCCTATGAAGAAAGGGGATCTTAGCTTCGAGAAACAATGACTGAGGGGTGACATGACAAGAGGTTTACAAGACTGTGCATGGGATAGAGCAGGCAGAGAAAGAAGTACTTTTCACCCTTTCTCACAAAAACAAGAACTCGTGGGCACTCAATGAAATCGCTGAGCATTCAGGTTAGAAGTTAGAACAGATGAAAGGTTTTTTGGTTCTTACAGGTTTACAACTTTAAAAAGTTCTGCTGGTTGCTGTTGCTTGGGGGGGGTGTTGTTTTTTTCCTGTCTGCTGCAGCCTCCATACGTTTGTCAAATTCCATCTGGAAGCTGTTCATGCCAGCCACCACCACCACCTCCTGTAGCAGTGAATTCCATGTGTTAATCACTGTTTGGGTGAAGAAGTACTTCCTTTCATCTGCAGTTGCCCTTTTCTGCATTTTCCCCAGTGCTATAAATATTCTTTTTGAGGTGTGTGTGGTGTGAGTGGTCTAATCAGGTTGCACCATCAATTTATACATGTATAAATGTTGTTTCTTTTGGTTTTTTAGGGCTCCTGTGTAGCACTGTGGCATGCTTGCACTGCCACAGTGCCACTTGTTCTGGAGTGTGCCACTTGTTCTCATGGCAAACAAGCACCTCCCAAGACAGTTCAGTTTCCCTGAGATTCTCTGGGACAGTCTGACTACTGGGTGGCTGCCTGCCTGCCTGCCTGCCTTAAGAGCGGCTGGCTGGGTTTCCCCATTGGAAACAATGGAGGTAATGGGGGTAACCTGTTTGGGTGCCCATAGAATTAGGCCCATTGGTCCAATTGCTTTGAGACATGGGGGTGTATGTGGGGAGAGGCTCCCGAAGCTACCCTGAAAATTTGGACCCTCTCCCTCAAACCCCTTCCCCCCCAGAGCTACTAACAGCACCGTGGGGAAAAAGGCCAGCTGGGGAAGGGAAGGGGAGGCTTTCGAAGATGCCTCCCCCCCTTTTGCCTCCCCTTCTGACATCACTTCAGGTGATGTCAGGGGGCGTGGCATATGCTAATAGCCTAGTAGCTCATTAGCATACCATATGCTAATGAGCTCCTGCGGCTCTTTTTCTACGAAAAGACCTCTGAATATAAGCTACTAGAGAATAAGTTGAAATGTTGATCTCAATAAATCTTTTTTAGTTGAAATTTCACAACTGACATTACTGAGCAATTTCAACTGTACAATTTTCCCAGGCAGAAAAGAACAAACTCAAAAACAAGCAGGAATATTTGCATCACTTGCTTCTCTAAAACATTCCTTTACTTACTAAATTATCTGTTTCTGGATCTTCACAAAAAAAGGGTTTTCCTTCCTTCTCCTGCTTCCTGACGAAGTTTTCAATATCTACATCAAAACTGGCAGAGGTTGTACCTTCCGATCCCTGTGTAGATTGCTCACATTTTTCAAATAACAGTGCTAATAAAGGAAAGAGTGGGTGCCTGGGAACAAAAGTAGAAAACGTAAACAAACTGTAAGTCTGTGAAAACTTCTATGTGCAACTCAGGAAGCTAAAAAAATGCAGGAGATTAGAAAAACTGCAGAGATACTTCCAATTACATTTGCAATGCATACACTAGGGATTCAGACCAAATATACCATGTAATCTCTAGTTTTCTCCTTACTGTGTGTCAAATTCTGCTAAACTAAAGCTAGAGCTATTTTTGCAGGCCTACTTTAGCAATACATATTATTTAATAGTTTGAAAGAAATTAGACTGCTTGCACTTAGAGGACTTTGTTCAATGATCAAAATAATTACAATCTATAACCTAACAGAATAGTATAATAAACCAAACCTAAACAAAAAGTATACTTTTACCAACTTTGATATCAAAAATATGTCTGACCAATTTTTAATAACAAACAGAAACATATAAATACATTAGTAATTAAGTATGAAGTATAAAGCCGTAACCAGAGACATGAGTCTCAGTCCAGAGCAATTAAATGTGGAGGACTAATTAGCATTAGCAATGGTAACTGAACAAAGCCTCTCTGACTGTGACCAGGGAAACACCCCCTGATGAAAGTAGCAGCTCTTCTCAGATAGCTTCAGGGCAATTTGGCAAGTGGGCAAGAGGCAAGCAGTCGACCCCACAAATCCAATATGAATTTGTGAAGATCTACATTTCTGGGTGCTAACAATGCAATGTTAAGAACATTTCCCTGGAAACAAACCCCACTGAGCAGACCTGAGCAAGATTCTGAATAGACCTGCTTTGAATTGCTTCCTAAGGGAAGGACAGTTTCCTACTTTCAAATCCTATCCTTCCCTGGACCTGTGCATTTGGCTTCCTGATATTCCATAGCCATAATGCAAACCAATTCACCGTTTGAGAACCACAGCATGCCTACTAAAGAGAAAGATTTTGCTTTTTGAATGTCTAATCAACAGTTCTACCTGTAAATGGCCTGTTTGTCCGCATCCATCGGCGTCTGGGACTCTACTGGAGAAGGACTCAGTCCCCCTGTATCTGGTTCCAAGCAGTTTGGATCTTGCTCAGTTTTTAACTCAGTTACTGCTTGCATCTGCTGGAAGAGAAGTATGCTTTATATTGCCAACCGCATAGAATCACTACTAAACTAGCTGTTTTCTAAGCACAGAGAAATTCAAAAGTCTAGTTAAGTTGCCAGAAGGTTGGTATGACTTGGCAATTATTCAAAAAGAATAGACAGTTAACAAAAAACTCTTTTGATCCTTGTAACGTTGGGGGCGTGGAGAAATTGGAAAGGTCACTATAAGTTTGATTCCCATTCATAAGAATAATATATCATGAAATACAAAGCTAAAAAAATTACATTACTAATAAAAGTCCTAGATCTTGAGATAGTCTTTAAAAATTTTTCATTATCAATCAGATGAATACTTATATGTATCTATATTTGTAGATATTTATAACATTCTCTGGATGCAGATATACACATATCTATGGCTGCATTCAGATTTGCAGTAAACTGTGGCTTGTTTAAACTAGTTTATTGCACAAACCCTGGTTAAAATAACAGTCTTGTAGCATCTTAAAGACCAACAGATTTATTGTGGCGCAGCTTTTAAGAGCCCAATTGGTCAAAATCATGAATACTTACCTTCAGTTGGCAGACAGATTTATGACCAGAACTACAAACAGCTGGAGCAGGGTTGGCTGGCTGCTATAATCAGGAGGAGAATAGAACATAGAGGGCAAGCCAAGTCTGCTCCCTCCAACTCTTGGCTAAAGAGCGTCCCTCCCCTTTATGAATTCTGGAAATTTAACTCTGAGGCAAAACAAATCTTTTTATAGGCCCCCTCACACAATTCCTAGGGATAATCACCTGAAAAACACTAATTATACCTTTGCAACTACTACATTTGCCTAATATTGTGTTGGCAATGGCATCCATTCATTGTTGTTATTTTTTTGAAACAATGGGCTGGATCAAGCACAGTGCTTCCACAGGTACAAAACTTTTTCCCTCGGAGCATGCTCCCATCCTTGCAATAGTCCCAAATGCTTCCCAAAATTTTGTTCCTTGGGGACCCCTGTCCTCCAGCTGCAGGATTTTGAGGGAGTCATTTCTGGCTTCCATGGGGCAGGGAACCAAGAAAGTCATACTGTGCTGGTGGGAGTCCATGCAGCATGGAAACGCCGTGCTTACGGTTGCCAGGTCTGGGTTGGAAAACACCTGGAGACTTTGGGGGTGGATCTGGGAGAGGGTGGGGTTTGAGGAGGGGAGGGACCTCAGCATGGTACAGTGCCATAGAGTCCACCCTTCAAAGCAGCCATTTTCTCTGAAAGACACGCCAGAAGTCAGAACCCACTATCTGCAGGCTGTTGCCTTAAAAGTTGGGTGACTCTTTAGGGTGATATAGGCTTTTTTTATATACTGGCTTTGACAAAGAAAATTTTCAAAATGTGTCAGCCAGCTGAGATTGTTTCTGTTTTTCTGCATTTCTCCTGTATTATAAACCAACGGGGTCCTTACTGATGATTGTTGTGAGACTTTTGGGGTAGCACCCCTTCTTTAATAAGGTTCGTTGGCTAAGGTGTTCACCCACCTACCAAGGGCTTAGTGTGGTGAGGAAATACGAAACCAGACCTGTCTTTTGACAGTTCCAAGACACATTCACACTGATAGTGAGACAAGCAAGCTTTTCTTTATTAAAATGATTAGTAAAATAAGGCTGGGGTACAGCCTGCCGGCGCTAGGCTGTAACCCCCACAATTCTAGTATCCAAGCTTCGCATAGAAATACACACATACCACAGATAAGACATAACAACAAAATAACAAGCACACAGAACGAGGGGCCCTCGGTTCCAATCAGAGGAACAAAGAGAGTGGAAGCCTCTCATTGTTCCAACGAGTGGACAAAGGTGTGCCAGCAAGGTACCATGTTTTATACAAAATCTTCAAAGGTTTCACAAGAATTGACACCTCAATGAATTACATCAATCTTGACTTCAATCATCTGTTTGATATGCAATGGATGTTCTCCTTTAAATTTTGACATAGGATGACCATTTTGTTGTTATAAGGATGTTCTCAACAATTACAAGATTGACTTATTACAGTGAAATGGACCCTGTCAGGGAGTTTCCATGTTCCCATCATAAAGATAACAAGATGCCTCAGGGCCGGGTGTTCTGGTGCTTGAAGGGGAGGTGTGAAAGGCTGGCCCTTTCACACGTTACAATGCTAATAGAGGGATTCAAACTAAATAACCTATTGTCCATACATCTAAAGATAGGTAAAGGTTTCCCTTGCTTGAAAGGTTACAAATACCTTACTTCAAAATGTAAATACACAAGGGTCAGATGGCCCAATAAACAAGAAACCTGTCATTGCTCCCAGGGGCGGGGAGAGATCTGTTTCCCATGGACTGGCAAACAGGAGAGACTAAAGATTGATCCTGGAAAGTCATGTATTCATTATTGGGGAGTCAAACTTATTCATTTATATGCCCTAATAGAAAAATTCTCCCCACAAAGATAAAAGCAAGATATAACTAAATAAATATAACAAACAACTCTCTGTGCTGTATTTGTGGTGGTAGTAGGGGAGTTCAATAGACTTAGTCCATAAATATGTGCATTTAGGGATTATAGCCTAAAATGAAAACCAAAGAATACATAGAGTTCTTTAAATGAACTGCAAATATTAAGCATTTTCCCATGGATAGCATATAATTTGATTTAAAAACTCTTAAATATAGCAGTAATTAATGGATTACACCAATGAATTTGCAACAGAACCGCAAATAGAAAAGAATTCTAGAGTCACCTAAAACTTTGCTTATGGCCACAGTTACTGCCAAGATTATTTTCCCCAAAGGTCAAATAATATTCCTAGCAAAGAGAAAACAAAAGAATATGTCCATCAAATTGCTTTAGTGTCTCAGCCAATCTACTTAGAGACTGGTTTCTATGATACTTTAAGGACAAGTTTCAGTCTGAATGAAGAGAACATAGGAGAGAAGTAAATTCTGCCAATTATCACCAAGGTTTGTTCTTAAAGCCACTATGAAAGATATGGAATTGGGATAACAAAAGACCTGCCAACCAATAAGGTTCCCAACAAGATTTTACAAATACATGGTCAATGGGTGAAATCAGGGACGGGTCAATAACAGGTACAGGCATGCTGTGACAGCACAGAGGAGTGTTGTGTTTTTGGCAGACTGCACAAAGTCAGCAACACTGGCGGTGAAACAGATATGAAGGTTAGGGTTTTAAAATAATGTTGAGGTAACAAAGTATCAAAAATCCAACCAAATTCTTTCTGTGAAAGACAGAATACAACCTGATCCCCAAACCTTAGAAGCAATGAAGATCACATAAAGACCTGTACATTATTCAAGAAGTATCAGAGTAGCAAATAAATTTGAAACATAACATCCACCAGGTCACAGGCTATGATCATATGCACAATTAGACCTGACATAGGTGCGAATGCCGGGAGGATTTAAAGGGTGCGATTAGACAACAACATCTGGGAAGCACCCCGCAACTGTCGGCAACCTGTTCTGCTCCGCCGCAGAAGAGGAGTTAAAAGACACCAGGGAAAACCCGGTAGTAAATGGGTTGTGATGCCCTATGGATAGATGTTCCAGTGTCAGATCGCTCCAGTGCGCTCTCATGGGATTGGAATGGTCTGTGTTAAATATGCAACTTAACATGAATGATTTCAGCAAGTGTGATTCAGCTTTATTTTAACAGCAAACTTCAACTCAGGAACACACAACAAACAAGTGGAGCACAGCTCCCTTTTTAAACCATCCCGGGCTGTCAGAGCCACACCCATAACAAGGACCAATAACAATACAGGGATAAGGGCCAATCAGGACTGTTCCCTCTTAGATACATATTTACACTGTGATTGGTTATATACAAGGGTTTCACAGAAACCAGCCAATAGTAATGCGACAGATTACAATCCACATTCAGCCTGAAGCTTAACGTAGAAAAGAATAGGATGGATTCAAGCTTCAGTACATAACAACTCCTCCCCCCTGAGATGGAACATTACCCTTCCATACGTAGTTTTTTAAATAGGAGGGGGCACCACGGCTTCCCTGTGACCGGCGCAGCGGTCTCTGCTCCTGAGGTGGTGGAGCGGCACAGTTGTCCGGGATCCTGGCAACCTCTCTCACAGGAGAAACAGGGAGAACAAGGATGGGGGTCTTGGGTTCAGGAGTTGGGGTCTGCCCAGACTCCTGTTCCCTTTTGGGATCAGCAGCACTCACTTCCTTGGCGGGAGGCCCCTCCTGCTCAAATGGGACCAGCTCAGGTTCAGGCTCCGACTCTCGGCTTGAGTCTATCCACCGGTCCCTGAGCTGGTCTATGTGGCAGCGTACGTCCCGTCCGTTGGGTAGCCAGACCACATATGATCTCAACCCTGAGAACCTAGTGACTACGGCTGGTAGCCACCGCTGACCCACCGCGTAATTGTGGGCAAAACCCTTGTCCCCACAAACAAAAACTCTCCCCTGCGCCTGGGCCTCAGACCGCTGCTTAGATTGGTCTAAGTCCGGGTGCAGGCGGTCTAGGAGAGAAGCCAGTTTCCGGTCTATAAGTAGTTCAGCCGGGCTCCTCCCTGTGGCGAGCAGGAAGTGATGTGTTGCCTCAGGAGGTATGAGGTGATCTTTTGCCCCCAGTCCCCATATGTTAGGCACTTGAGCGACTCCATGGCTGATCGCACCATCCTCTCCGCTTGCCCGTTGGAGGCAGAATGGAATGGGGCTGAAGTGTGGTGGCGGATGAGGTTGTCTGCCAAGAATTTCTTGAACTCCACTGACATGAACTGTGGCCCATTGTCCAAGACCAATACGTCAGGGAGTCCGTGGGTGGCAAAAAGTTTCCTGAGGGCATTGATGACTGCTAATGCCCCCGTCGAATGCATATGAACAACTTCCAGCCATTTGGAGAACACATCAACAATAACCAGAAACATTTGCCCCTGAAAAGGCCCCGCAAAATCTATATGGAGGTGAGACCAAGGCCTCCAGGTCTTCTCCCACAGCTGAACGGGAGCCTGAGGTGGTTCTGGGTGAGACTGTTGGCAGGGCATGCACCTCTTTATCCAAGCCTCTATGTCCTCATCGAGCTTGGGCCACCAAACATACCCTCTCGCCAGGGCCTTCATGTGGATCATGCCTGGGTAGCCCGCATGTAATGCCTCCAAAACTCTCTCCCTCAGTTTGGCGGGAATCACCACCCGACTCCCCCAAAACAAACACCCTTTAGAGACAGACAGTTCATTTTGGCACAACATAAATGGTTTGAACTCCAGCTCAGGTTTTCCCGCCGGCCACCCCCTCCATGCCCAATTAAGGACATGGGCTAGAACAGGGTCCTTTGCCGACGCAGTGGCAATGTCCAATGAGGTGACCGGTGCCTCCGGCAGTTCATCAAGAGCCAAAACATCCAAGTCCTAGTCACTGGCAGTGTCCGTCGTCGGTGCAGGGCAACGGCTGAGGGCGTCAGCATGCCCGATGGCTTTCCCCGGTCTGTGCTCAAGGTCATAATCGTAGGCAGAGAGGAAAACTGCCCACCTCAACATCCTCGGGGAGAGAATGTTCGGGGTTTGGTGGTCCAGAGAAAAGATGCCCAGGAGCGGCTTGTGATTGGTGACAAGGAGGAACTGTCACCCATACACAAAGTCATAGAATTTTTTAACTCCAGCAATCAGGGTGAGGCCCTCCTTGTCAATCTGGGCATAGTTTTTCTCAGTGGCCATCAGGGACCGCGAATAGAATGCAATAGGTGCCTCAGTGCCGTCCGGCATCAAGTGACTAAGCACAGCGCCCACCCCGTAAGGGGACGCATTAGCAGCTAACCTCATCAAAGTGCGTGAGCACAGCATCAGAGGATAGAAGTTGTTTAACGGCTGCAAACGCCCGCCTTTGCCGCTCACCCCATTCCCACTTGACGTTCTTATTCAAGAGGGCATGCAGTGGTTCTGCCACTGACGCCTTGTGCGGTAAGAATGCGTGGTAGAAGTTTAGAATGCCTAAGAACGATTGCAGCTCTTTCTTTGACTTAGGTGGGGGGGGGGCGTTCTTGATTGAGGCGACTTTGTCAGGCGTGGGGTGGACCCCATTGGCATCTATGAGGAACCCCAGAAACTCAACCTGGTTAACCCCAATAAAACATTTCGAGCATTTAACTTGTAACCCGGCTTCTCTAAAGCGACCCCACACTGCTCTCAGTCGAGCCATTAACTCTGTTTCACCAGTACCAGCTATTGTCATCAAAGTATGGTACGACACCAGGTAGCCCTCACAGGAGCCCCTCCATTAACCCTTGAAAAATACCCGGGGCAACATTTACCCCAAATTGAAGACGCTTGACCTTAAACGCCCCTTTGTGGGTTACAATAGTCTTTGCATCAGCAGTTGCGTCGTCCATAGGCAGCTGCTGATATGCCTGCGCCAGGTCCAGCTTTGCAAACACCTTGCCCCCACCCCAGCGATGCCAACTCATGGCTGATCACAGGCACTGGGTAGGAGTGCTGCTGAAGAGCCCGATTCCCTGTACATTTGTAATTGGTGCAGATACACACTGAATCGTCAGCCTTTACAGGCGTCACGATGGGGGTTTCCCATCTACCGTAGGGAACAGGCTCCAGAATCCCTTGGTTGACCAGTTTATCCAACTCAGCCTCTATCTTTGCCTTCAAGGTGAGAGGCACCTTACGATACTTCAGTCAGACAGGGTGAACTGAAGGATCCAACTCAAAGGACACCGGGGGACTGGTGTACTGACTGAGCCCTTTCCCAAACACATCAGGAAACTCACTATACATTGAGTCCCTTTTTATTTGGCATATTTGGTTGATACCAGTGATAGCAATGCCCAGAGTCTCGAACCAGTTGAGGCCCAACAAACTGACTCTCTCACCCGCCACCACCAGGAGGGACAGCTCGGCTCTCCAATCTTGAATTCTACCTGGAAACTTGTCTTTCCCGCCAAGGGAATACGCCTGCCCTGGAAGTCGGTCAGGCAGGTCGAGACCAGGGACAAGCAGCGGCGACTCCATTGCAGAAACAAATGCTGCCACATCTGCGTTGAGATGACCGTGACAGATGATCCGGAGTCCACCTCCATGGTGCAGGGGACGCTGTCCAGATGAACCGTGACGTGTATCTTCTTGCTGGGCTTGCCTCCGGTGGCCAGGACCATTGAAGGATGGCAGCAGGTGTCGGTTTGATGGCAATTGGACGTCTTGTTGTTGTCCTGAACCTTAGGCTCTGCACAGCTGGCACAGGAACGTGTTGCTGCAGTTCTCGGTTTGGTCCGTGTTGGGCGTGTCTCCCGAGTTCTGCACACTCCATCAGCTTCACTGTCAGACTCACTGGTGGATTGTTGGTGGACTGTCAGCTCCTTCCCCACTGGGGCCTGTCGCTGGTGGACCTCACGAGTCGACCTGTCAGCAGCCTCGGCGGCAACGACCTCAGCGTAGGCCACAGCATACATAAGTTCTGTGCGGGCAAACAGGCGCTGTTAAAGGCATTTGTCCCGTAGGCCACAAACAAGGCAGTCGAGGAGGGCCTCTTCCAAGTTGGTGAATCCGCATGGGCAGGCCGCTTTTCGTAAGGCGGTGATGAATTCGTCTACCGATTCCGAAGGCCCCTGGCACCGCTTCTAAAAAGCGTGCCGACATGCGATTTTCGATGGTTGCGGCAAGAAATGGCCCTTGAGCTTGGCCGTGATATCAGCACTGAGTTCGGTGGGAGCGACCAGGGACCGGGGGATGTAGAAAACAGCCTTGCCGCAGGAGCTCTAGAGAGCTGCCTTCTTTCGCGTCTCGTCGGTGATTTGGTTTGCTTGGAGGTGAAACTCAAACCGCGCCAGGTAAGAGTCCCAGTCCTCTGTTGCCGGGTCGAATGCCTCAAACGCCGGATTGACGGCCATCCTGACTGACGGCGTGGCCACTGCTGCGAGTGGGGCTTCAGCCGGCTTGGCCGGGTGTGTGTCCTCATCTGCCGTTACTGCATTGGTTCAGCGGGGCTGCCTACCCGCTCTAGCATCCCATCCTCGTCGCCAATTGTTAAGTATACAACTTAATACAAATAATTTCAGCAAGTGTGATTCAGCTTTACTTTAACAGCAAACTTCAACTCAGGAATACACAACAAACAAGTGAAGCACAGCTCCCTTTTTAAACCATCCCGGGCTGTCAAAGCCACACCCATAACAAGTTAAGGACGAATAACAATACAGGGATAAGGGCTAATCAGGACTGTTCCCTCTTAGATACATATTTACACTGTGATTGGTTATATACAAGGGTTTCACAGAAACCAGCCAATAGTAATGCGACAGATTACAATCCACATTCAGCCTGAAGCTTAACATAGAAAAGAATAGGATGTTATTCAGTACATAACAGTCTGATCAAGCCATCCCGATGCCATGCTGTTGTCCCCACCCCCTCACAGTATGTACATCATCACAAACTGCATAGGGAGCCCTCAGTGCAGAGGTGCGATTCATCAATCCCTCAGTTAAGCACATGGGGGGGAAAACGGCACACACACAAAAAGACTCACCCGCAGTTGCATCTGATCACACACTGACAGACTGCGCCCACAGCTTCAAAGGGAGGTGTGATCGTGCAACTGTGGGTCAAATTCCTCTGGAGGAAATCGCCTCACTCCCCCCCCCCGTTTTTGGGTGCGTGTGACCGCAACAACAGTGAACTATTTAGACTTACAGCAATGGAGAGTGGGGTTTATCCCCTGCTAGAAGGAACCATTAATACAGCTAAAATGAATTACAATTGTGAAAGAAAAGGAATCTTTAGGGGGAAAAGTAGACTGAAGTCAGAAATGTGCTTGGACTGGATTCAGCAGCTGTGTTCTGCTAACAGTGGCAGTTTCCTCCCACACAAGCAGCCTTCCCTGGACCCCAGAAGGCACTTCTACAGGCAAAAGGTCCTTGCACTGAAGGAATGCATAAGAACATAAGCCAATGTTGAATCAGGCCAATGACCCATCTACTCCAACACTCTGTCATACAGTAGCCAAAAATACTAGGTGCCATCAGGAGGTCCAGCAGTGGGGCCAGGACACTATAAGCCCTCCCACTGCTGCCTCCCCAGCACCAAGAATAGAGTGCATCACCTGCCCCAGACTGAGAGTTCCCATCTATACCTTATGGCTAATAGCTACTGATGGACTTCTGCTCCATATGTTTACCTAATTCCCTCTTGAAGCTGTCCATGCTTGTAGCTGCCACTACTTCCTGTGGCAGTGAATTCCATATGTTAATCACTCTTTGGGTGAAGAAGTACTTCCTTTTATCTGTTCTAACCCGACTGCTCAGCAATTCCATGGAGTGCCCACGAGTTCTTGTATTGTGAGAAAGGGAGAAAAGTACTTCTTTCTCAACCTGCTCAGTCTCATAAACCTCGATCATGTCACCCCTCAGCCATCGTTTCTCCAAGCTAAAGTGCCCCAAGTGTTTTAACCTTTCTTCATAGGGAAAGTGTTCCAACCCTTTTATCATTCTAGTTGCCCTTCTCTGCACTTTTTCCAGTGCTATAATATCCTTTTTGAGGTGCAGCAACCAGAACTGTACACATTTTTCCAAATGAGGTTGCACCAATGATTTATACAGGAGCATTATGATACTGGCTGATTTGTTTTCAGTTCCTTTCCTAATAATCCCCAGCATAGCATTGGCCTTCTTTATTGCAGTTACACACTGTCTAGACATTTTCATTATCGACTATGACTCCAAGATCTCTCTCTTGGTCAGTCTCTGCCAGTTCAGACCCCATCGATGTGTATTTATATTTAGGATTTTTGGCTCCAATGTGCATCACTTTGCACTTGGCCACATTGAACCCTATTTGCCACGTTATCGCCCACTTACCCATCCTCGACAGATCCCTTTGGAGTACCTCACAATCCTCCCTGGTTTTCACCACCCTGAACAATTTTGTATCATCTGCAAATTTAGCCACTTTACTGCTTACTCCCAATTCCAAATTGTTAATAAACAAGTTTAAAAGCATTGGACCGAGTACTGATCCCTGTGGTACCCCACTGCTTACCACCCTCTACTGAGAAAGTTTTCCATTTATACTCACTCTCTGTTTCCTATTTATAAGCCAGTTTTTGATCCACAAGAGGACTTGTCCTTTTATCCCATGACTATTGAGCTTACTTAGGAGCCTTTGATGAGGAACTGTATCAAAAGCTTTCTGGAAGTCAAGGTAAATAATATCTATTGGGTCCCCCTTGTCCACATGTTTGTTCACTCCCTCAAAAAACATTAACAGGTTAGTGAGACAAGATTTTCCCTTACAGAACCTATGCTGAGTCTGCCTCAATAGTTTTTGTTCATCAATGTGCCTACTAATTCTTTCCTTAATACCAGTTTCCACCAACTTACCCGGTATTGATGTCAGACTGACTGGCCTGTAATTTCCTGGATCTCCCCTGGAGCCCTTTTTAAAGATGGGAGTGACATTAGCTACCTTCCAGTCCTCAGGAATGGAGGCAGATTTTAAAGAAAGATCACATATTAATGTAAGGAGATCCACAAGTTCACATTTGAGTTCTTTCAGAACTCTTGGATGAATGCCATCTGGGCCTAGTGATTTATTAGTTTTTAAATTGTCCATCAGTCGTAGGACTTCCTCTCTTATCACCTCAATCTGATTCACTATGTTAGCATAACAGATCTATAAGATTCAACCAGTTATTTGAAGACAAAATAATAAACTTTGTTTAGCCCACCAGTCTACTCCAAAAGGAATGTTGCTGACAATCGAGTTGCTTCCTACCTAACCTTCTACAAACAAAACTAAAAAGGAAATGTATGACATATACAACTCAACAGCACAACTTGGAAGTAGTTTCAAATGCCAGGTGCCATAAACACTCATCAAAATAACCTGTTACTATGTAGTGCACAGATGCCCTTACCTGTTGTCCATCTTGATAGTTGTCTATACTTAATGTCTGTGTTGCCATCATGGTTACCAAGGGCTCTCATAAGTCAAATCATCATATCTTAGTTCAAATTTTCTAAGGGGAAAAACCCACAGAAAATGTTAGGAGGTTTTTTTTAGCTATATATTGCAAAATAGATGACTGAACTGTCAGCATAATATAAGCAAAATTTTGTTGGTGATGCAGTTATATTTATATGACCTGCCCATAAGATTTCATGAATCTTCTTGACAAAAACCAACAAAACAGTAACATTTTAACTCAGAAGTTCTGGTAAATATATACAAGAAGATAAAAGTTTTATATGTTACTTGTTCTCATTCTTATAACAAAGTGCAGGGATGGTCAAAAAATATATAATTGAACTACACAGGGCACTGCCATAGAATATTGGTTTAATAATCATTTAGAATATGAATATACTGACTAAAATAAAAATACCCAGAGGGATATGATTGATTACTACACTTCTATCCATTCTTTTCTCCAAAGAGTTCAGGGTGGTAAACAGGATGCCCTCCCTTCCTTTATCCTCAGAACCACTCAGGGAGAGAGAAAAACCTACTGAATTGGCTTTGTGTTTAACTGGGGATCTGAAGCCAGGCCTTTTGGATTAAAAGGCAACATCCTAGCCACTCTCAAATATATGCCAAAAGTACGCAGGGACTGAACAATACACTATAAGCCCTTCTGGGAACTGGAACATTGTTTTTCACACTGTACCATCTTGAGGAATATCTGCTATTGGTTACACTCACAAAACCAGATAGCACTCCTGGATACTCTTACAGTGGCTGCAGTCACACACACTAAACAATCCACTTTCAATCCACTTCCAATGCACTTTCCAACTGGATTTTAGCAGTTCACACAGTAAAAGTCCAGTTGGAAAGTGCACTGAAAGGGGATTGAAAGTGGATTATTTAGTATGTGCGACCGCAGCCAATATCTGAGCAGTGAATTTCTTTTCTAGGTGTGGGTTTTAAAATGCCAGGTAAAATTATCGAATGGCTGCACCTAATAATAAAAAGGTCATGGTGTTTGTCATGTACCACAGTACCACAGTTGACAGTACCACAGATTTCCCTATACAAACACACCTCTGTTCCCTATCACACCTCCATACCTGTTTTCTTTCATTTCATTCACCAATGCAATCCAGCTACTTATTTTCTCCACGCAAGTCCTTCTGGATACACACAGAGCAATCACAGTACACACAAATGTAGCTTGTGAAATATCCTTCTTGCTATCACAGTGGGATTTTTTTCAGCATCCACAGTCTGTCTGCATCCATGAACAGACTGGTTCACGTCAAGAGGCCATTTGGATGAAATAAGCAGCCAATATACATGTGTGGATCGAATGCAGGCAGAAACACAAGACATACTGTATTTTCTTCTCAAAATGAAGACTCATCAAAAAATCACTCACAGAATCCTTCAGACATTGCAATAAACATGCAGCATGAGCTACATATATAGGAGAAAAAATATTAGTGGCACAATATGCATGACCACTAGCTTTTTCTGTGGTGTGCCTTCAACTGTGGAGTGACAAATAGGTGAAGATTTTAGCCCTATGAATGTTTTGGGGGTTTTCTTCAGCTGTATTCTAATTTTTGATATTAACAATTTGTGTTCTGTACCACAGTCAGCTCATGGTCTTGTTTTAGCAGACAGAATAATGCTTCTCCATATTCTGTTTCCAATTATGTAACTTATTTTATTTCTGTACTGGCCATCTGGTGCTGTCCACATTTACAGTTGTCTGTTCTGTTGCCTGAAACATGTATTTGCAATGAATAACGTCTTCACAGCCTTCTATGAGTCGCTCTCCTGCTTTATTTCATGCTCTTAGCCCACATTTTCCAACAATATTTGAGTCTACTTTGTTTCTCACTTTTGCATTCCAATTCAGTATAATTATTAGCACATCTTGTTTAGGTGTGTGATCAATTTCTTCCTGGACACTTGCATAAAAGTTTTCTTCCCCTTCAGCATCTGTAGTTGGGGTATAAACTTGAATGACATTTATGTTGATGGGCTTTCTATTAAGTTTGATTGATATTTTTCAGTCAGGCTTTGCATTACAGCCCATGACTGCTCATGTTACACCTCACCTCACTATTACAGCCATTCCATTTCTTCTCTGTTTGCCATTTCCCAAGTAAAACACTTTGTAACTTTCTGACTGAAAATGTCCTAACCCAGTCCACTTTAGTTCACTCACTCCCAGGATTGCAGTGCTTAAACATTCCATTTCTCATTTTACAATTTGACTTGTACTTCTCCTGTTCCATGTTCCTATAAGTGTTGAACAGGTTTGGACTTTCCTTTTGCAACCATTCACATCAACAACTGAACATCCTTTCAAATCCAGTTGTGTCATTAAGAATAGCGCTACTCATACTTGTCCTCTGCTCGTCCCCAGTAATTGACTGTGTGTTAGCTGACCTGGGAAGCCTGTCAGCACTTATTTTTTCCCTTTTAGCTTCTCTCATCACAGGGTTTTCAAGATAGGAGATTGTCAGAAGTGGTCTACCATTGCCTTCTGTACAGTACTAATGAGGATTAGCTGAAGTGGCACTGCTATTGTCTATGACAGATCCTATACCAGTGTCATTTTCCACCACCACTGTTGCCCACAGGCTACTCTTCAAGGAATCCTGCACTCCCATCACCATTGGAACTGCCTGTTCTCTTCTGCTGATGTGGCCTTTGATTCCTGAAGGGGTTGGATACATCTTAGGTTTGGTGTCTCAGCTGTGACCATTCCACCTTGAGTAACTCTGCTAGGAATTTAGCCTCTTGAGAGAGTTTAACCTCTCAGCTTCACTGACACACACAAAAATCCTCATCATGTTAAGTTGTGCATCTGGGGGAGGGGGATATAAATATAAATAAGGATAAATATTTTAATAAATAACTAAACAACCTTTGTTCTATGGAGTGGTAGGATAGGGGCAAAAAAAAAGAATTGGTATGTTTCAGGTTTTGGTGTACTGAACCTGAAAAATATGAGTACTTCCCAATAGTCCTGATTCCCAATATTGGTATGATATTGGGATTCAGGAAATAATTGGGACTGCTGAATTTATTCAGCTCCATTATACCCTATGGGGACTGTCCCGATAGGGTATAATGGAGAAGGGATTTAAACTTAAATACTTGCTCAGTTCAATTGCTGAGTCATGCTGTGGCAGTGGCATGACTCCGTGAGTGAACTGAGCAGAGTAGATAAAAATCAGGGTGTTTTTTCCCCCAAAAATAAAAAACCTGATTTTTTTAAAATCAGATTTTTAAAATTTAAATTGGATTTTTTTTAAATAAAATGCTTTTTGAGGAAAAATCAATCTAAAGATACTTTTCTATTTAAGATACATTATAGTTCAAAGGTTCTTCATCATGAAATAAGGATTAGTTTTTAATTATGTAGCTTGAGGCTGTATATTCATGCAATGTTTAAAAATTTTGGTAAATTAATTCCATTAATCCATTCACAATGTCATGCTCTTCCAGAGATTTCTGTAAGATTATTGGGCAATTTTTCTATATAGAAGATATTAACACAGATGCTTGGTTTTACAGTTCTCAAAACTGTGAATTTGTCCCTGTAGAGATCACATGCCTCTTCTTCACAGCAATAATATTATAAAATAAACATATAGAGTTGAGAAAAAGACCTTAATCCCATTGCTCCTTTGCAAATCTATGTACACAGAATCAGCTCCTCATCTCTTGAGTGCTAATTTTTTTACAAATCCAGTGAATACCAGATTGTTGAGAGTGGAATAAATCTGCACAGGAAGCCAAGTGTGAGGAGGAAGGGGCAAGCAGTAAAAATGAAAGTGAAACCTTTTGAGCAGAATACTCCACAAGTCTTTGGAGTTCTATGTGTATAGCCTGAGATTTATCACAGTATTCTTTCCCTGGAGGAGAAAACCTATAATGGCAGCAGGCTGTAAAAGAGAATCAGTCTGGGAATATTTTAATGAAGTTCCTCTACCTATGGATAAGGAAGGCATGAGTGCAAAATGCAAACACCACAACAAAGAAATACAAGGCCTTGTGGCCCAAATGAAACATCATGAGAAGTACTGTGATGAAGATGACAAAAAGAACATGTCTGAACAGGCAGGATCTTCAGGTTGGTAAACATTTCAATTTAATCATATTTCTTAAAGACTCCCTTGAGGAACTGTCATGTTTGAGCAAAATTATATTTGTTATAACTATTACTACAAGTTACTCTCATTTTGATACTGTTGTTTTGAAGAAATAAAGCAAATATTCCTTGTTTGGACAGTACTGAGTGGCAGTGAGTACAATGAGTAATACTAAATAAGCAGAAATAGTATAAATAATAACAGTATTGACTTTTTTGTTTTGGGGAATTCATCATCAACATAAAGGATTCTGATAACTATTCCCCTTTGAGATCACCATCCTCCTGTTCTATAGTTTCAGAGTTATCTGTCCAAGATAGTGTTTCAGTCACATCATATACATCACACATCCACAGTATATCACCTAAAAGAAAGAAAAAAGCCGACCATCCAGCAACCACCACAAATTTGTAATAAAAACCAGCAGATTAGAAAAAGAGGTGATTGATGAAAAAATTGCCCAGTTTATGTGATAAACTCTTCTTTCCGTCTGACTGAAAACCTACACTTCATTAATATGGTTCAGTCACTGAGACCAGGATACAGTCCACCCAGGAGAACAGATGTTGCAGGGAAACTGCTGGATGTATGACAGAGAAATGGAGCAATGTGCAAAAGCTCTAGAGTGTAAAACTGTTAACCTAAGTCTTGATGGGGGAAGTAATGTACACAATGATCCTGTTGTATGTCCTTGTATAACAACAGAAGAAGGGAATGTCTTCCTTGCAGAAACAACTGATACATCAGGCAATGCACACACAGCAGAATTCTGACAAGAAGTGGCAACAAAATCTATAATAACATGTGAACAAAAATTCAAATATCTAGTACGCTGTTTGGTCACAGCGCTGCAAATGTATCCAAGATGAGGAGAAATTTAGAAGAGCAGGAAGAGAATAGAAAGCTAATAACATATGATCACAGTGCTCATTTGCTGTACCTCCTAGCCAAAGACTTCAGTGCTCCAGAAATAAAGTCTAAATACTTCCGTAACAATCATTTTGCTGCAGCAGCTCTGAAAAGAATGCATGGAACCAAGTTAACGCTCCCAAAAAATGTTAGATGGAACTCTGTAGTGGACTGTTTTGAGTTGATGTTTTAACAAAAGTCACACCAGAGAACTGATAGAAGTCACTTAAGCACATGGATTTAGAGACTGTTGAAATAATGATGTCACTTTTAATAGCAGTAGCTTCTTCTGCTGACGTAGAAAGGATATTCTCTTCCTTTGGACTCATTCATTCTAAATTGAGAAATCCTTTGGGGCCCAATAGAACAGGAAAGCTTGTTTTTCTTTTTCAGATTATAAACAACAAGAAGATGAAGATGAGTGAGCTACAGAGGACAGTATTTTAAGTTTTTCATGTGTGGACCGGGCTGATAGTCTTAAGTTTTTTAAAAAAGATATTTTGTTTAACCACATCAGTTAACAAACATGGATGTTTATTTAAGCAAATACAAGAATACATGTTACCATGTTATTGTTTTAGTGAAATAAAACTATTTAAATTATTATTAAGGTGATGATTATTTTTCTTCTTCCAATAAAGTATGAATGACTAACCTATTAAACTGGAGATAGTTCACCTCGCAATAATTTCATAATTACCTATTCATTATGTGTTTCTAATAGTATAACCAAATAAGTAATTTTTGATATAACTGTAGAAGTAACATGAAAAGTTGTTATTCTAAAAATAAAACCTTCATCTGGTTGAAAATATTAAGATTATACCAGCAAGAATGAGTCTTAATGTAGAAAACTATGATTTAAATCTAGTCTTACTGTCTAGTGATTTAAATTGATTTGATTTAAATCAAATCCACTCTGGAACTGAGCATGTATTTAAGCTTTAAATGGGGTGCTGCATGGGTTCTCCTGCGGAGCCAGCCCTTGGAGGTTGGAGAGGAAGGCCAGGAGGTGCAAGCAGTGAAAGAACCAAAGTCCCAGCACCCCAGGAAGATGAGTTTGCAGTGGCACTCAGAAGCATTTAAAGCGTTTAAATGCCTTCTAGCCATTCCAAATATAGGCTTTTATTCACACAGGACTTTTTTGGTAGCCAAGTACAGATCTCTGATCTGTATATGGCTGAATAAATACCTGAAAAATACAATTAAGGTATTTTGGGGGGTATTTATTCAGCTAGGTATATACCAAGCGCACATCCCTAGTAAGATCCACCCTATTATCTTTATGAACGTTCTTGTGGTTGAAGGAAGGGTGAAAAGAACATAGTAAAATAGAGATACAGACTGCAAAGAATTAGGCCATGCTTCAAAAACAAATAAAAAATGACAACAAAGAATATCAGGAGCAGTGTTCCCTCTAAGCTGAGTTGGTGTGAACTAGCTCACAGTTTTTTAGTCTCTAGCTCACACATTTTTGTCTTCGCTCAGGAAGGATGGCTCCAGAGCAAACTAACTTATGCAGTAGCCAAGCTGCTCGCTCACAACTTTAATGCCAGTAGCTCACAAAGTAGAATTTTTGCTCACAAGACTCCACAGCTTAGAGGGAACATTGATCAGGAGACCTTAAAATAAGCCCTGCTGGATCACACCAGTGGTCCACCTAGTGCAGCAACCCATTTTTCACAGAGGCCACCCAATTGCCCTGGACAGCCAACAAACAAGGCATGGAGGCCAAGGCCTTCCCCTGATGTTACCTCCTAGCACTGGCTGTTCTGCCTCTGACAGTGGAGGCCTCTGATTATGCAGCTTCTCAAAGTCACAACTGTACCATATAGGTTGTGATAGGAAATTAACACCTATAGAAATCCAATGTGGCTGTATAAACTTCCTGGTAAATTAAGATGGATGAGTATTTAAAGGACCTCTAAACTTCTTAGGACCAAAACAGAATTCCTTAACTGTTTTAAAAGTACTAGTCAAACAAAGCTATGGCCAACCACTCACTGGAAGAAAAACTATTCATGCAAAATACCATGGCTAAAGCATTTTTTCCATTTTGTTTTATGTCACAAGCCAAATCTCTGGCCAGATTATTATCACTATCAAGCAAAGATGATATAATCTATTAACTATATTGTTTTAAACCAAGGAATTAATCAAGTTAACATACCACAGTATCTGTAGTTTATTTTATTAAAGAGCATAGGATGTCTCAAAGAAAACAATTTGAAAAGTCATCTTAACCACTGCCACCTCCCAAAACAGAGGTAACATTATAGCTTCCAACAGTTTTATCCAAACACCTTTTCATGAGGTGATCAAGCTCATTCAGTAAACAAGTCCATTGTGGTGTAACAGTTACAAGTAAGTGTTAGATTAGGAGAGGCACATTTAAGTTCTAACCCCTATTTGGCCATGAAACTCTGTGGGTGACCATGGCTGTCATTTTCTTTCAGGGCTGCTGTGAGGACAAAACAGAAGGGATACCATGGTAATTTCCATGTGAGTTATTTGCCCCAAGTTCAATGCTGTTGGGACACAGGTGTACCCCCCCCCTGCTTCCCTATAACATCGCAGTGCATTCATGCACCTCTCAGGGTTTTGCAGCCTTTCTCTGATCTTTTGGAGGGGGCCTTTTTGTTTATAGAATCAACAACTGAACATCATTATAACATTAAAATAGTCTATGTATTAGTTTCTCTGAATTCCCAGCTTTTTTTAAAAAAACAAGGTCTCTAGGCCCTTTTGTTGCCAAGATATAAGGGAAAGACATATCTCTCTAGTGAAAATGGCTATAGACTTATTTTAAAAAAATAAAAGCTGGGCACCCAGAGAATCTTATATACATAATGTTATAATGTCATCTAATTGCCCATTTTTTTAAAAAATGAAAAAGCCCTGGTGGCACAGTGCAGCAGAGTGGCTACTGCTGACAGACTGAGAAACTATGGGGAAACCTGCCATGTGGAAGCTGTGCTGTACCCGCAACTGCAGCAACAAGGAAACTACACACGCCATGTGGAAGACACCCATATACACTGCTCTGAGATTCTTGAAGAAAAGGAAGTCTATAAATTTAGACAGATAGGGCAATTTGTTATCATTTACTTTGCAATACTGTCACATAACCTAAGCAGCAGTCATTCCTTGTAGCACTGTGAACTTCAGTAAGAAGTAGCTTGAAGACTGAAGCACAGACCACTAAAACTCAAGTCTGGTTTCATAATTATACTATTTACAGTAGGGATGTACATGAACCAGATTGGTTCATGGTTTGCAAACCGGGGGTTCAGGAGAACTGCCTCCCACGATCCGCCCATGAACCTCCATGGAGGTTTGTAGGAGGGTTCAGACGGTATTTAAATGCACTCAGAGCTTACTTCCTGGTCGGACTGGAAGTGAGTTCCGAAGGCATTTAAATGCCATCGGAGCCCACCACCCAGGACTCGAGTGAGTTCTGAAGACATTTAAATGCCAGCCATCCTGAGAGTGAGCTCAAAGGCCTTTATACGGCATGCTCCAGCAGGCCTTCAGCACTCACTCTTGGTCTGGCTGAACCCAGAGATGGGCTTTAAATGCCTTCAGAGCTCACTTGCACATGGGGCTCCAGACCCATGAACTTCCTGAACCATGAACCTCCACAAAACCTCAATTTTTCCTGGTTCATGCCCATCCCTAGTTTACAGTTTTCATTCACATTTATATGATTTCTGATGACATCTTTTGCCAGTACATAGATATTCAGAAACTGGTGTAAATTTTGATAGCTCCTTGCTAAGTGGTAACAGATCAGCAGTTTTGTGGCGGAAAGTGTCACCAAGTCATAACTGACTTATGGTGACCCCCATGGGGGTTTCAAGGCAAGAGATGTTCAGAGGTGCTTTGACATTGCCTTCCTCTGCATCACGACTCTGGTATTCCTTGAAGGACTCTCATTCAAATACTAGACAGGGCAGACCCTGCTTAGCTTTCAAGACCTAACAAGATTGGGATACCCTGGACTATCCAAGTCAGGGCTAGGCTTCACAACATGCTTCCATCCTGTATCAGTTCTACCTCTCAGGAATTTTTCTGGTTATTACTGCTACCTCCACTGCGTCTCAGATTCACTCCCCAGATTCACTAGTTAAATGATCTCAGGTAGCAGATGTTGGAAAACATCCCAGTCTGAGATCTTGGAGTACTACTGCCAATCAGCTTGAGCTACAAAGACCAATGGTCTGATGCATTATAGGGCAACTTAATATGCTAATATTACAAAATTCACATTTCTTTTTCTCCTTAAGATTATTAAGGAATAAGGGTAGGAATTTAAACCAAATTCTATCTATGTTTAAAATGAACAAAGCAGCCATCTTTAGTAATAGGATATTTACAGTACAATCCTAAATGGAGTTACACCCGTTTGAGTCTGTTGAAGTCAGTAGACTTAGAAGGTCGCAACTGCTCACGATTGCAGTTAGAAATCAGTAGATGTTATTAGTAAGACGGGGTAAACTGGTTATCTAAATATTTTTGCTGAACAACTCTGCAGTGGCCTTGGCTAAAACTACTGCCACTTTATTTTAGGTCTTGTTCTTGGAAGTCCACATCCATGAGTTTAAAAGTACAATTACCCTGTCAAGGGCTCACAGTCAAGAGACAGTTGCCCTGAGGCAAAAAAAACCCCTCTTCCTGTTAGCAGCTGCACTGGTATTCCCTGAGGACAAACAGCAATCAGGCAATGTTTGATATACCAGTGCAGCAGTACAGTGCTACCTCTCAGCTCATCCAGATTGCAGTGGCACCCCAGGCCTTGTTCACAAGAACACTCTAACATTTCCATTGTAAGCAAAGACATACAAACTGCACTGTCATTAATGTAAAATGTCCAAAAATATTGGAACAAAACAGAAGTCCAGGGGCTAACAACATTTATTCCATCAAGACAGTTGGTGAGCCAGATATCACTTCCTTAGATATGAAGGAAAACAAGAAAATAATTTTCCTCATTTTTGAAGCCATTGGCAGAGGGACTTATCCCTCCAAAAATGGAATTTGGGGGAGGACTGATATTTACATAATATTTATTACCCTATTAAAGCTAAACTTGTTCAACTGCTTTAACAGCATTAAAATACATCATTTGTAACTCATCATGTAAGATTCTACTATATGGGATACTTGTGGGATTTAAAAGTATAAATACCTCATTTTCTAAAAAACCAAACCAAACAAACTTGTAAAGTAAATTTAGCCAGAGCTGCAAACTGCTGCACCTTATGTTACCATAGAACATGTATCTTATTTTTGTCATCTGAGAGGCAGAGAAAAATAAAAATTTAAATTTAAAACAAATTTTTGCTATAACAAATTATTTGGACAGAAATGGCCACTACCTACAAACTTTTGAACACTGAAAACACTGAATTCTCTAATAAGGTGTTATCAAACACATAATTGTTGCCAACATTCACATTTTAATGATAAACATCTCCTTGCTGTCATGTCAACACTAAATCAGCATTAGTTACCTAATGGTGTAAATTATCTTACATAGTTTTATGTAAAATGTAAAACTATACATTTTAATGATTAACTGTTTTTTAAAAACATTTCATTCACTCCAAAAACAGAAAATACTTAATAGGAGATTTTCACCCTGTGCTACACCAAATTTCCCAATGTTTCAATCAGAAGAATTGAAAAGGGTGCCTAAAAAAACACTTTCTAAAAAAAATTTGCCGATTTTTTTCTTGGCCCTTCACGTCTCTAGGCACTCTTGTCTCTTATACTATTTATTTGCAAGGCTGATCCAAGCTAGATTTGCATACTGATTTTTAAATAGCACTGTCCTTGAGCATAAGACCTCCATGCGCTTTATCATTAGCTGTGATAGAACTTCAGTTTACTTAATAAACACTCCCCCCCCCCCCAATTGCACTCTGCAAGTAAAGAATTCATATCCTTATCCTTTGTTTCCTTTAAAAGAAGGAAGGGTACAGAGACAGGACTGAGAGGGTGTGGGTAATGTCAGCTGACAATTCCAAAATCATGAGGGAAACACCTGAGCAGCATTTCTATGTGAAAGCTTAGCATCAGTGCCTTGTATAGTTTTTTCTCATTACCAGCAAAATTAGGCAAGATGAGCAAATCTACACTCTTTGTATTCTATACGTGTCACAATTCAGCCTTTTCACACAGAATGTGCATTATTTTGATGTGTAATTCGGATTTCTTGTTTTAGCAAAGAACACATATTCCTCCAAATACATCAAAAGTCATGACAGACAAGAGCAATGGTCCTGTAGGGGTTTTGATTAAAAGGTTTGGTCAGGGCCGCATTATTTTTGATAAAACTTTAAATACGTCCAACATATTTTTTCTGCTTTAGGCAAAATTTAATCAATTTTTGTGGGCCCTAAATATTTCATTTTTCCTGTGAAAAAAAATGTAAACATTTTATTTAACCCTAAAAGTTCCTTTTTTCCTTCTGATTTTTTTTTTAAATAGAACATTTTCACAAGCCCCTACAAGTATAGTGGGCCCTAGGCACTGTACCTACTGGAGATGTCCACCTGAGGAAAACAGTTAAGAATTTAGACTGTAAATATCAACAGCAAAAACTGCAGCATTACCATTAATACTTTGGAACTTTGTAAGAAGAATCCTGACATCCTATAAATACATATAATGTTTGTTTCCCAAAACTGATTTGAAACTCAGAATTTATATATACCATTTAATTCCCATTGTTTGGTTCCTCAGCCCAGTACATATGAACAATAGGTTATTATATTTTCAGTGCTTTGCTCAAGTTTTAAATTATCAACAGAATAATGCAGCTTGAAAAAGTGTATGGATCCGCACAATAAATAGGCTGAATTTGCTCCTGCTACAGAACGAATTCTTATCATCATCAAGCAAAGTTAAGTCATTTTATCAGCGCATATTTAAAAATGTAATGTTTGCAACTAGGAATATGAGCCACTCTCCCGGCCCTCTGCTAGAAACATCTGATACCAGCAGGGTCGAGGTGGTAACTCCTTGCAGACTGCATGCTAAGCCCCCCCCCAGTTTTAATGCATTCTGCCATTTATTGTTCTTTCAGATTGAAACTCTAGAAACACGTATTCCTGGCTTTCACCCCCAAACAAACATCAGAAACCAAGTAGTCAATAACGCCCACATTTATTGTTAACAACGAAAATTTACACAACGCAATTCCCATAGATTTTATTCCCCCCACTACACATCACGTTCCCGTATCAAATACGCGTGAGAAGCGCTTTAAGGAGGGGGACGCAGCTGGAAACCACTCTGAGGGACCGGGCTGGAAGGCAGGACAAGCCCCTTCCCTCACGCCTTTGCTTCGCATCACCTCCGTCCCTTCATGAGCGAAAAAAAACAGCAGACAAGGCAGCGCGAGTCCCGCTTCGAGAGCCGACAGAGAAATCGGGGGGGAGGGCGCAAGAAAAGAGCAACAGCTGCGCGTCCACTTGCACCGCTTCGCAACTATCGGAATGTCCCTGAAGACGGCCCCTTTAAATACCGCCTTCCCCATTCCCCCCCCCGCCTCGTCTCGCGCCACAAACAGCTGTTGCCCTTTTCTTCTTCTCTCTCCCCCTCCTCCTCCTCCTCCCTCACCTACTCCACCCCCTGAGGCGCGCGACACCCGCTCTCGCTCCCTCCCTTCCATCGCGCGCGCTTCCTCCTCCTCCAAAAGCAACGGCCACTCGGCGGCTGTTCCAGAAATTTCCTCACTCCCCCCTCCCCTTTCCTTCCTCGCGCCTGCCTGCCTGCCCGCCGACGCCCCTAACCCCCTCCGGGTAGGTTACGGTGCGGATGCCCCCGCCCCGCTTTTCAGTGGGGCGGAATCGCCTGTCCCCCCCTCCTTCTGCCCCACAGCCCCGGGTCTGTTTGCGCGTCTGAGCCAAGACGGCCGACAGTGGCGGCGGGCGCGCCGTGATGGATGGCTGGCTGGCTAGGAGCAGGTTTGAGTGACAGCGCTTACCTGGGTGCCAATCTTCGTCACACTGACAAGCGGCTGCAGCAATCGGGACCCGCACCGCCACGACTCACGTCACCACGCACACACGACTGCGTCCAATCGCAGTACGCGTCGGCCAAGACGCCAGCTCGCTTCCCAACACGTCTCATCAATATTCAGCAAGGGAGCGGGGCACGTAGCTGTTTTAGGTACGCCCACCTCGACGCATGCCTTGGTGGAGGGGCGGAGCGGCCACCGTAGCACCGCCCCCACGGGTCTCGGCGCGCGGCTGGACTAGGCTTATGAATACTCATAAGGGGGGCGGGAGACACCAATAACCTTTTTTCAGAAGGTCTTTCCGGCTTCCTTTAGTAAGGTGTGGAAGGACTGTAAGGTGAAAGTTCCTCTGGGGTATTAAAAAAATTGAAAGAGTCAGTTGGTCGTAATCACGAGCGAGGCCAGGGCCCCAGCTACACGTGACGTCACTGAATCTTGCTGGGAACGTGAGGCGGCCAAGGCAATCCCAATGGACAGGGATGCAACAGAATTCGCTGGGTGGAAGGGAGGGATAGGAATAACTTTTTAAAAAATAAAAGCGGTTAATAACTAAGGCTGCAAATCTATGCACAGGCACTTGGAATTAAGTATAATTGAACTCGTGACTTTTGAGTAGATCAAGGTGTGCTCTGAAGCAATAGAACAAAGTTAGAGTCCAATGGCACCTTTAAGACCAACGAAGTTTTATTCAAGATGTGAGCTTTCATGTGTATATACACAAAAGCTCACACTTTGAATAAAACTTTGTTGGTCTTAAAGGTGCCATTGGACTCTTGAGTAAAACTTCATAGGATCCCACTGGAAGTTGCTCTTTATGTAAATAATTCCCCCTCCCTGGCCCCTTTCATCTATCTTCTTACCATTTAATTAGATTCATAAGTATTGTGAGGGGGGGGGGAAAGATGAACAAGTAATCAAAAATGCCTCTTTAAGGACAAAATTGGATTACATTATTGAGAAGAAAAGCTCAGGTGATTTTCAGCAATGCAAATTTATTTGCTGTGCAATGAGCCATTTTCCCCCTACTATTTCTTATAAGCCAGTCCTCTGCTTAGGGAAAGGTGGATTGGATTGCAATCCTAGCTAGTTAAAATCACTCATTGCTCTTTGTATCATGTTTGGAAAGAGTAACTGAAGGAAGAGAGAGATTGGCATGTAAATTCTGAAATAGTGATGTTAATGGAATGTATTGGCAGTAAATCCTGTTTCACCAGATGCATGAAATGGACAAAGGTGGTATGTATACATGAGGCTCCTAGCCAGAGGTTATTGTGGTAGACTGAGAGGGGGCAATCATAAATGAATTGAAATGGTAAGACTAAATCATCTAGGGTAGGATGTCTGACATTTAGAAAGTGTCAAATGGTCCTTGATCATCCTTGTGCTTTTGCATCCTTGTCTTCCCCTCCGCCCCCCAAAAAACTTGTGAGTAGCCTTACTGCTTACTGAGCAAATAGGTTTTTAACTTGCTTTCATAAGTACAGGAGCTAGAAGCAACATTCTTTCCACATTATATGAGTAAATAGTATGCTGTCTTCAAAAGCTCATTCACAATAAACTGTTCATTACTATGGTGTTACTGAGGTACTACAAAGGCTTTCACTGTTACCTGTCCTGGATTTAAAGTATTTATATGAAGCTATTCTACCTGACAACAGGCCCTCAAGGTGGATTACAATCAGGAAAAAAAGATACAATAAATACAATAAGATTTTTTTTTAAACAAACTGATACGAAGGGGTGCAGTGATATGTCCTCTTTCCAGTTTTCTTGTGACAACTCTTAGAAATCAAAGGATCCTCAGTTGCCATGAGGGAATAGCCTCTGTCCCTGGAGTGTGCCACCGAGCAACCAGGGCCTGATATCACTGGATGTTGTTGCTGCTGGGAGATGTGAAGCTTTTCTTCATGCAGGGAGAACGAGAGTCTGAAGCTCCTGATTGCAGCAGTGAATGATGAACGCACGGGGGTGGAGGGTGAGCTACCCAGAGATTAGATGTTTCAGTGACACTCTAAGACTGACACTTTGTGTTTGATAAACTATTTTAAATGTGTATGGGGAGGAAATCCATTGTTCAGCTCATAATATTTTTGTACTGAAGCAGGCAACTATCACCCCTGGTTGGTTCTTTTGATCTTGGTGAGAAAACTACAAAAATTCCATCAACAAACACTGGATCCAAAAATCCTAACTATAAATACACGTTGATGGATCCGAACTGGCAGAGACTGACCAAGAGAGAGATCTTGAAGTTGTAGTAGATAACTCAATAAAAATGTTGAGACCAAGGCCAACGCTATGCTGGGGATTATTAGGAACTGAAAACAAATCAGCCAGTATCATAATGCCCCTGTATAAATCGATGGTGTGACCTCATTTGGAGTATGTGTACAGTTCTGGTCACCACACCTGTCATGACCCCAGCGGGTCGCTGCCTTCTGCTGCCACCACCCTGGACTTATGGTCCCTTGAGAAGGCCCAGGGTACCCTTCTCTAGCCCATCCAAAATGCCCCTTTTCAAGCCGAGAACCTTAGGCATGATGACCAGGCAGAGGACTTTTAAACAGATGGTTTATTTATACAGTAATAGGGCACTGAAAACAAGACAAGGTGCTTTAAAAGGTATAACAGTGTTGAGAGGCAAAATAAGCACAAAGCTAACACAGCTACCTATTACTCCTTAACTGTTACTACTTAAGGCCTATAGCTTTCCCACCAGGCCTCGCTACCTGTACACTCACTCTGACTAGTGAGGGATCTTTTCCTCTCAGACCAGCCTTTCTCCCTCAATGACTCTGTGAGAGGGAAAACCACAGAGAGACAGCAAGATCCGTTTCCTCATAACACACAGAGTTTATCACAGTCCCTTTTATGTTCACTCCTGTGTGAGGAAAGACATCATTTTCCACAGCTACCGGCTTAAGACACACCTCCACAAGAATGCAACAGTCTCCTCACAGAATCCCTGCACTCCCACTGGCTAAAACCCATCCCCAAGCATTGTGGGGATTGTAGGCTGTATGCTTTATACTGCCAGACAAGCCCCTCCTACAGTTTAGGCCTCCGGGCCCTGTCTCCATCCTGCACGGATCATGACACACACACCACCAGACCAAATCATGGGGTCCAGCCATCAGGAACCCCATTGATGAGGGCTGCATAACAGTGATCTGTGCTTGTTCTGCCAGTTGCACATAAACAAACACATATACAGACAATAAAACAGTAAAACAACATTAAGATCAACATTAACAAGAATACAACATCAGGTTCATTTATCATTACAGGTAATCCTGGACAAGGCATTAGCAATCTTGTTCTTGGACCTGCAATGTGCTTCACCCTGAAATCAAAGTCTTGGATGGCAAGGCTCCACATTAGGAGTTTTGAGTTGGCTAGCTTGGCTGTCTGGAGCCATTGCAGATGCGAATGATCTGTTAGCAGTAGGAAAGGTCTGCCCCATAAGTATGGCCTGAATTTTACTAAGGCATAAATGATGGCATAACATTCCTTCTCTGGAATTCCCCAACCTGCTTCCCGCTCAGTGAGCTTTTTGCTTAAAAAAGTGACAGGGTGTTGTTCCTGGTCAGGCCCCTCTTGAGACAAAACAGCCCCCACTCCACGGTCAGAAGCATCTGTGGTGAGGACAAAGGGTTTGTCAAAGTCTGGAGCCCTTAAAACTGGTCCTGTCACCAGTGAGTTCTTCAGTCTGTCGAAGGCTTGCTGGCATTCCTTTGTCCATGCCAGTCTCTTTGGCTTCTTCTTGCCAAGGAGATCAGTCAGTGGTGATGTCAGTTGGCTGTAATCAGGGACAAACTTTCGGTAGTAGCCAGCCAACCCAAGGAAAGACCGGACTTGAGTCTTGGTCTTGGGAACTGGCCAATCCCGGATAGCCTCAACTTTGGCTTGTCCAGGAGAGACCGTACTGGTCCCTGCCTTGTGTCCCAAATAAGTCACTTGGTTCAGGCCATTCTGGCACTTCTTGGCCTTCAAAGTGAACCCAGCAACTTTGATTCTCTCCAGTACCTGGCGAAGGTGTTTCAGGTGCTGTTCTCATGTCTGCGAGAACACAGCCACGTCATCCAGATAGGCAACAGCAAACCCTTCCACCCTCCTCAAAAGTTTATTAATAGCCCTCTGAAAGGTAGCTGGGGCATTTCTTAGCTCAAATGAAAGGACATTAAATTCATACAGGCCCTTGTGGGTTACAAAGACAGACTGTTCCTTGGCCTGCTTATCCAGCTCAAGCTGCCAATAGCCTCGTGTGAGGTTGAAATGTACTTAGCTGGGGCCAATTGATCAAGCAAATCATCTATCTTGGGCATAGGGTACTGGTCAGGCTTTGTGATCTTCTTAAGTTTCCTGTAGTCAATGCAAAACCTGACTTTGCCATTTGGCTTGCTTACCAACAACACCGGTGAAGCCCAGGCACTTTTGGAAGGCCTGATGATGCCTTCAGCTAGCATCTCTGACTGCTCCTTCTCAATGGTTTGCCTCTGTGTTTGGGGAACCCTGCGAGCCCTCTCAGCCACGGGTGGCTCATCCGGTGAAAATGGAGTGCTTGGCAATTGCAGAGCGACCTAGTCGTGCTGAGAAC
The DNA here is from genome assembly GCA_029375565.1 of Gekko gecko. Lineage (NCBI taxonomy): Eukaryota > Metazoa > Chordata > Lepidosauria > Squamata > Gekkonidae > Gekko > Gekko gecko. Next base: position 106,856,229 of record JAPDNY010000004.1, on the reverse strand, counting down.
TGTTCTGCAAACTCACCACACAACTGTCTGGCCTCTTCCTTTTGGGTTTTAGTTAATAAGGGAGAGTAGATGAGTTCTTCCACTCCTCCAGCACCTGGACCTCTCACACACATGTCCTCAGGACTCCCAAACTCTTCTGTTAGTTCGGGGATGAGTTGACAAATAATAAACTCCCGAAAATGGTAGGGCTTTAAAGAGTTGGCATGATAAACCCAGGAAGGAAGATCTGTGTCTGGGAACTGGACTAGATATTTTACCTCCCCAATGTGGTCCTTAATCTAGAAGGGTCGCTCCCAGGAAGCTTCCATCTTACTGCCTTTTACCGGTTTCAAGACCATCACTAAGTCACCGGGTTGGTAAACCCACTTCCTGGCTGTTTTGTCATACCATGTCTTTTGCTTGTTTCGGGCCTCTCCTAAATGAGTGTTTGCCAGTAGCAAAGCTTCCTTCAAATGGTTTTGAAGTCTGTCTACAAAGTCTAAAACATTCATACCTTGAAAAGGTATGGAGCCCTTCCAATGATGTTTCACCAACTCCAGAAGTCCATGGGCTTCTCTCCCATATACCAGTTCAAAAGGGGAGAATCCCAAACTGGGGTGTGGAACCACACAGTAGGCAAACAGGAGCTGTGGCAAGGCTAAGTCCCAGTTGTTGGAATGGGCAGCTACAAACTTCTTGATCATCTCCCGGAGGGTACCATTAAACCTTTCCACCAACCCATCGGATTGATGATGGTATGGGAGTCACTAAGTGTTGTACCCCATGGTTACTCCACAGCTTCTCCATCACCCCTGAAGGAAATTGGTCCCAGAGTCTGTGAGCACCTCTAGGGGCCAACCCACCCTTGCAAACACATCTACCAAGGCTTGGCAAACCGTTGTGGCATTGATACAGCTAAGAGCCACAGCTTCTGGCCAGCAAGTTGCAAAATCTACAATAGTTAGGATATACTGTTTTCCCCTTGGGGTTTTATTTGCCAAGGGCCCCAACACATCAACAGCTACCCTCTGGAAAGGGATACCGATTACAGGTAGAGGCTGCAGTGGGGCTTTAGCCTTGTCCTGGGCCCTCCCCACAGTCTGGCATACCTCACAGGACTGGACGAACCTAGTAATGTCCTTGCCCATCCCTTCCCAATAAAACTGCTGTCTCAGCTGGTCTTTGGTTTGTCTCACGCCTGCATGCCCGCTGGGGTGGCCATGGGCCAGGCTCATAAGACGGAGACGATGTCAGATTGGTATCACCAGTTGACAATGTGGTTTCCAGCCCTTCTGGTCACAGGCTTGAAAGGACTCCCAGTACAGCAGGCCTCTGTCTAGAAGGAACCGGGATCAAGTGGTTTCACTGAAGGGCAAATTCTTCTGTGCCTGTTCACGGACTTCTTCCAGGCCGGCATCTTCCTCTTGGTCCCTCTGGAATGCAGTCGGAGTCACTGGAGGAGACTCTACCCCCATTGGCTCTGCAACAGGATCTGGAGAAGTTGTTGGGGTGTGCTCACCTTGCGGCTGCTTCTCAGACTAGCGACGGGTTTACATCCCTATGTAGACATCAGTTTGCCAACTGGGTTCCTCAGGAGCATCTTTAAAGTCCTTTAGGAACTGCAGGTAGACATCAGTTTGCTGGCTGGGCTCCTTTTCTGCCAGCTCAGGTTCAGGGACTCTGGGTTCCCTGATCAGATGCTCCGCTAAATTTCCCCCCACAAACATGGCTACCAGGGTATAATCGTGCACAGCTACCTTCCACAATCCACTCCAGCCTTTGCAGCTAATCGGCAGCTGAGCCACAGGGAGCATGATCACTTCCACTTCGTGCAGATGCCTTACCCGCCTCTGTTCCCCTGTGAGGAGATACTTGGGATCGATTAGCGAGCGATGCACTGTAGTTAGGAGGGAACCAGTATCTTGCCAGGCTGCTACTTCTTGGCCATCCACCTGGACTTTCTTCCGGTGGCACTGGGGAATATACTCCGAATCGAATACAGGAGGAATGGCTTGGTTGGTTTCCAGCATCATGTGGTGCACGCTGGCTCCGTTGTTAGGGCACTGCTTCTGAATGTGACCTAATTGGTTGCAAGCAAAGCACCAAGGTACTTTCCTCTCCTCACGTGGTGACTTCACCCCAGCATTTGAGGAAACATTCCACTGCTGTTGCGGCGGCTCTTCTTTCCTCTCTGACGGCCTTCTGGACTGCAGTGGGGACTTAGGGGACTCCCTCTTACCCCAGTCATGAGGGGTGCTGTACCTCTGCCCTCCGTAGGCTTCAGCCAGTCACTCGGCCCAGTGTCCTGCTTCCTGGAGAGTGGAAGGAGTCTTGTCCACAAGGGGGTGCCTAATATGCTCTGGAAGAGGGGTCAGGAACCTGTCAATGCACATGATGTCATCCATGGTCTTGGTCTCAGCAACCTCTACCCATAAATCATAGGCTCTTCCCAACCTATACATCAGCTATGGGTAAAGCTCTTTACCTTCCAGTCTGATCTCCCTAAAGTGCTTTCGGTCCCCTTCTTTGGTGAACCCCACTCTCTCGTGCACTCTTTGTTTGAAGAGCTGATAGTTGGACCTCGCTTCACCTTCCATTTAGCCAGACACTGAAGCCAGGATTCCACACAGCTGTGGTCTCAGCTTTTCCATATACCGTTCTTCTGGAACCTTGTAGTCTATGTAGGCCTGTTTAAAGTTCTGAAGGAAGGCATCGATGTCATCCTCTTCCTTATACAGAGTATATTTCCTTCTATCCCCTGGTACATCAGCATCGGGCGGAAGGTGGCTCTTGTCTCAACTTTGCAATTTCAAGATCATGCGCCATCCGCATTCTCTCAAGCTCCAGTGCTCTCTGGGCTACCCTCTCTCTCTCTCTTCTCTCTCTCTCTTCTTTCAGCATTTTCTCTCTTTCCAGCTCTCTCTCTCTCTCTCTCTCTCTTCCTTCTCAAGTTCCATCTGCTTAATTTGCAGCTGAAGATGCAAGACTTCTGCACTTGGGTTTGCCACCTCCCCGTCTGCTTTCTCCTGAGACATCTGATCAGCAGCCCCTGCTCTAGTCTTGCGTCTAGGCACTGGTGCATCCTCTGGCTTCTCTCTCCCAGAATAGAGGAACATACAATGACTAACACTAGCCTCTCTGTCTGTTGACCCGGCAGTCTAGAAGTAATTAAAACCCCTTTACAACACTGTTATAAGACCCCTTGGTCTCCCTGGCACCTTTAAAAAGAATATGTGGCTCCTGTGGCCAGACTAAGGGAAGGAGAAAAATATACATTTTTTTCCTTTAAAAATAAACCGATTATGCTCTGCCTCTCCAGGTCAAAATCTGGCACATTCCACTGCTAATGCCACCATGTTATGACCCCAGTGGGTTGCCGCCTTCCGCTGCCAAGAGAGCCTGTTTGGTGTAGTGGTTAAGGGTGCTGACTCTAATCTGGGAGAACTGGGTTTGATTCCCCACTCCTCCACTTGCACCTGCAGATGTGACCTTGGGTCAGTCACAAGCTCTGGTACAGCTGTTCCTGAAAGAGCAGTTTGTGTTAGAGTTCTCTCAGCCCCACCTACCTCACAGGGTGTCTGTTGTGGGGAGGGGAAGGGAAAGGAGTTTGTAAGCTGCTCTGAGACTCCAAGTGAAGGGCAGGGTATAAATCTAATCTCTTCTCTTCTCTCTTCTGCCACCACCCTGGACTTATGGTCCCTTGAGAAGGCCCAGGGTACCCTCTCTGGCCAAAATGCTCCTTTTCAAGCCGAGAACCTTAGGCATGATGACCAGGCAGAGGACTTTTAAACAGATGGTTTATCTATACAGTAATGGGGCACTGAAAACAAGACAAGGTGCTTTAAAAGGTATAACAGTGTTAAGAGGCAAAATAAACACAAAGCTAACACAGCTACCTATTACTTCTTAACTGTTACTACTTAAGGCCTATAGCCTTCCAACCAGGCCTTGTTACCTGTACACTCACTCTGACTAGTGAGGGATCTTTTCCTCTCAGACCAGCCTTTCTCCCTCAGTGACTCTGTGAGAGGGAAAACCGCAGAGAGACAGCAAGATCCGTTTTCTCATAACACAGAGAGTTTATCACAGTCCCTTTTATATTCACTCCTGTGTGAGGAAAGAAACCATTTTCCACAGCTACCGGCTGAAGACACACCTCCACAAGAATGCAACAGTCTCCTCACAGAATCCCTGCACTCCCATTGGCTAAAACCCGTCCCCAAGCATTGTGGGGATTGTAGGCTGTCTGCTCTCTACTGCCAGACAGGCCCCTCCTACAGTTTAGACCTCTAGGCCCTTTCTCCATCCTGCACAGATCATGACAGCACCTCAAAAAGGATATTATAGCATTGGGAAAAGTGCAGAAAAGGGCAATTAGGATGATAAAAGGGTTGGAACACCTTCCCTATGGAAAAAGGTTAAAGCGCTTGGGGCTCTTTAGCTTGGAGAAATGATGGCTAAGGGGTGACATGATCGAGGTTTATAAGATTATGCATGAGATAGAGCAGGTAGATAAAGAAATACTTTTCTTTCTCACAATACAAGAACTCGTGGGCACTCAATAGAATTGCTGAGCAGTCGGGTTAGAACAGCTAAAAGGAAGTACTTCTTCACCCAAACAGTGATTAACACATGGAATTAACTGCCACAGGAGATGGTGGCGGCTACAAGAATGGACGGCTTCAAGAGGGAATTAGATAAACATATGGAGCAGAGATCCATCAGTGGCTATTAGCCACAAGATATAGATAGGATCTCTCAGTCTGGGGTAAGTGATGCACTATATTCTTGGTGCTTGGGGGGGCAACAGAGGGAGGGCTTCTAGTGTCCTGGCCCTACTGCTGGACCTCCTGATGGCACCTGGTATTTTTGGACTGGATGGGCCATTGGCCTGATCCAACATTGGCTTCTCTTATGTTCTTATGTTCAAACACCCCCTGAGAAAAACTGAGATCTGAGTTTGTATTCAAAAACACTTTTTCTGTATATACAGTCTTGATGTATCAGAGTAAGCAACATGTTTACAAAGCAGACAGATAACATAACAGCATGTGAAATATATTCAGTTTTTAAATAACCCACTATTGGACTCATTCCCAGTCACCAAATGCCAGTCCGAATGAAAAAGGCCTGGCATTGCTTCTGGAAAATGCTTGGACTTTGGCGAATCTCCAGAGGAAAGGAGATCAGCAGCAGTTGCTATGATTGCCTTTCCATGTGTCCTTGACCTTCCTAGGTTGTATACAGCCAGTATTTCAATGAGGTTGCTCCCTGTTGATCCTAACATTCAGGAGGGATGAACAGAGAGAAAATAAAGGGAAGAGAGGGAAGAGTAGTTTGCACTCTTCAGCTAACAATTGCAAAACTCCATGAACTGAAGAGGTACTAACTGAAGAATAATTCATACATTTCCCCCTTTATTTCATGCTGCCTCAGCCCACATGATCTCCCTTTAATTCTCAGCAAAATCAAAACCATGATCTCCCTTTAATTCTCAGCAAAATTAAAACCACCTGTGCTTTGGAACAGTTTTGTAGCATTGTTGAACAGGTGGTGCTAACTTCTGCTTTTCATTTGTATCTGTCAATTATAGGGTAGACAGAGAATGTTCAAAATTCACAGAGTTGTTTCCGGATGTGCTTTCCTGTATATAGAGTGTATCTTCTATTTGTGGAAGAGTTGTTTTATACTTTGTTCCAGAGTGTAGAATGTGAAAAATAATAAATTCAAAGATGTTCTTCCTCTTGTGTAAGTGGAAACATCAGAACTGTAGTGGAATCTATAGCACTGCATAAGCGCCTGCACAACTGCTGCTTTCCTTCCACTTCCTTTCATAGTGTTTTAGAGTCAAGCCAATGTTTTGAAATGTAGCTGTAATATAAAATTAACTAAATTGTTTCACTGAAGCATTGGTTCTGTTTCTGTTCCTTTTCCTCCCTACTGTGTTTGTCATTCAGCTGTAATCTAGTCAAATCTCCCACTATTCCATCACTACATACATGGCTGTATTAGTGGCCCTTTTGTCATACAATGATCCTTATATGTCTGCAATAGAAAAATATATAATGGGATGCTTGAATCTAGATAAGAGAGTTATATTTTAGGTCTTCCTGTTTTCTGTCTGCTGCACATTGTCATTAGAATGAGGAAGGTTCCTTTAGCTGTTTATTCACTATCTTTTTTAAAGCATTAGTTTACTGAAAAATCCTCAAATGAAAGGAAATGCATTTTATTTTCTCTCTGTAACCTTTCCCAGGGCTGCATTATTGCCAATGCTTCCTCTAAGCGGTGGAGTCTTATGAGCAAAAATTCTACTTTGTGAGCTACTGGCATTAAAGTTGTGAGTGATTTGGCTGCTGCATAAATTAGTTTGCTCTGGAGCCATCCTTCCTGAGCGAATACAAAGATGTGTGATCCGGAGGCAAAAAAACTGTGAGCTCACAGTCACTCAGCTTAGAGTCAGTTTATTTTATTATTTATTTTAAACATGTATTAGCCGCCTTTCCACCTTGCAGCACATAATATAAAGAAAACAATTGTTATAAAACACATAAAAGATGACAGCTTAAAATCTCAGTTAGGACTGCCAATAAATAGAAACCAAATTAGTCAAGTGCAGTCCTAAATAGAACTGTCTTCGGTGGCCTCCTGAAGATTGAAAGTGAGGAGCCGCTGAGCACTCCTCCCTGAGAAGGTTGTTCCACAATAATGGTGCTGCACTGAAAAGGCCCTCTCTTGTATGCCCACCAGACAAGCTTCTTCTTTTTTTTTCTCCTTTTTATTTATATATTTTCCAAAATAATACAAAAATAACACAAAGACAAAGAGATATGATAACATCATTTGAGTTTACAATGGGTAGTTTTTCAAACTCTCTTCTCCATCCACTTATAAAATTTATCCCATCTATTCACATACAATAAATCATCTTTTCCTGAGAGAATAATGCTTAATTTATCCGATTCAGCAATTTCTAGTACATTACTAATAATTTCTTCCTTGTGTGGGAGCAGTTCTTTCTTCCAACATTTTGCCACTAATATCCTTGCCACTGTAGCTATGTACAGGGTAATTCTTATATCATCTTTTCTAAATCCTGTCGGGAGAATATTAAGCAAAAATACTTCGGGTGTAAATTGTATATTAACATTTAAAATTTATTAGTTTACTAATCATTTTCCAGAAGGGTCTAATATTTTTACAATTCCACCACACGTGAAGGTAGGATCCTACCTCTTTTTTACACCTCCAACAGATATCGGAGTTTCCTTTGTAGCATTTGGCTATCTTATCAGGTGTCCAGTGCCACCAATAAAACATTTTATAAATATTCTCTTTGTAGTTTGTCGCTCTCAGAAATCTAAGCGATTTCCATGAACTAGACCATTGATCCAATGTAATATTATGTCCTAAGTCTTGGCTCCAAGCTATCATGTTTGGCTTGATGACTTCATCCAATAGATCCTCTGCTAATAAAAATCTATAGAGCTTTTGAATCAACTTATCAGCAGAGGAAAGCCAAATCTTGTCCAGTTGGGTATTAGAATTCTGAAAACTAATTTTTTTATCCTTACTGTATCTAGAATTTATTTGGATTTTTTCCCATATGGTTAGTTTTGCTTTCTGAAATACTTGTGAGTCCAGAGGTCTAAGATCATTATTTTCTGTCAATAACATCTTGTAAGTCAATTTTTTGTCCTTCTCCCATAAAGAGGGGAGAATAAAAGCTTCCGTTGGGGACAGCCACTTTGGTATTCTATGGTAAAACTTATTTTTAATTTCCTTCCAGGTTTTGATCAGGGGGCCTCTAAAAATATGATGTTGGAAAACTTGCTGTCTTTTATCTAGATTATACCAGATATATGCGTGCCAACCCATGGGTAGATCAAATCCTTCCAAATGCAGGGTCCTTTCCTCCTCTAAAAGAATCCAGTCTCTGATCCAGCCCATTGCTGCCGCTTGATAATATAACTTCCAATTTGGAAGACCCAGACCACCCTTTTCTTTACTGTCTGTAAGCAGTTTCCTATTTATTCTTGGCTTTTTAGCATTCCGTATGAATGCTTTTGCCAAACGGTTTATTTCAAAGAATTTTTTATTTATAATAATGGGTAGGCATTGCGCTAGAAATAAAAACCGTGGTAGGATGTTCATCTTAATTGTAGCTATCCTGCCCAAAAAGGAGATATGCATCCCCTGCCACCTATTTAGATCCTTTTTCATTTCTTCTAGGAGTTTAGTATAATTATTCTTAAATAGGTCTTTATTGTTGTTTGTCAAAATTATTCCTAGGTATTTAACTTTGTCAACTATCTGTATTTGCGAACTATTTTGAATTACAGAGGACTGTTCCTTAGAACAGTGTTTCGTAGTAATTTTTGTCTTATTCGTGTTCATTCTTAGCCCTGCCACTTGTCCATATTCCTGTAGATCTTGAAGTAGAAACTTCAGTGAATTTAAGGGTTCTTCTAAGATAAATACTAAGTCATCAGCAAAAGCTTGCAATTTGACCTGTTCTTTTTTTATCTTGGCACCTGTAATATTTTTGTTATTTCTGACTAAAATATTCAACGTTTCCAATCCAAAGATAAATAGTAGAGGCGACAACGGGCATCCCTGCCTAGTACCTTTCTGTATAGAGATATTACCTGTTAAGTCTCCATTAACTATGATTTTCGCATATTGTTCTCCATAAATAGCGTTAATGGAAGTTAAAAATTCGTTCCCACAGTTCCATAACTGGAGTTTCTGTTTCAGGTAGTCCCAACTCACATTGTCGAATGCCTTTTCTGCATCTAAGAAAAGAAACGCTACCTGTTTTCCAGGCTTTTGATCATAATATTCTAGAATATTGACCATATTTCTTATGTTGTTTTTTATTTGCCTTCTTGGAAGGAAACCTGATTGATCTTTGCGTATGACTTCTACCATGATTTTTTTAAACCTGTTTGCTAAAATTGAGGCGAATATTTTGTAGTCTACATTTAGTAGCGAAATGGGTCTATAGTTTTTAATATCATCAGCTTCTGAGCCCTGTTTATGAATAAGGGTTATTAACGCCTCCTTCCAAGACTGTGGAATTTTACCTGTTACCATCAAATTATTAATTAAGTCTTTAAATAGCATTACAATTTGTTCCTCCAATGTCTTGTATATTTCCACTGGAATTGCGTCTGGACCTGGCGACTTCTTTGATTTTTGTTTTTTTATTGCCTCCATAAGCTCAAACATGGATACTTTACCATTCAGCAATCGTCTATGTTCTTTTGTGAATTTACCTGTTTCATATTTTGATAAGAAATCTGTAATTTCCTGACTATTTTGAGCCATTTGTTTATATAAGTCTTTATAGAAGTTTTCTACTATTATTTTTAGTTCTTGCACTTTACATTGTAGTACTTGGCTTTCATTTCTCAATGCTAAGATGGTTTTTTTCCCCTCTCTCCTTTTTAATTTTATGCGCCAGCCAACGCGAGGATTTGTTAGCGGTTGAACAGATATGCTTTAGTATATTCAATTTTTTTTAGCTATTTCTTCAGTTAACCATACATTCATTCGATGCTGTAATAGTTTTATCTTTATCCTTATTTCCTGTATATCTTTTTTGTTATGGCTGCTTCTTTCTAGATTTCTTAATTCCGTGGTTAGGTTTTTAAATTTTTCCCTTTTTTGTTTATTCCACGACTCTTGGTTAACAAAGATGCCTCTGATGTATGCTTTTAAAATGTCCCATACAGTACACAATCCTATATCTTCTGTCCTATTTAACTGAATAATTCGTTTACCTCCTGTTTTAATTTCTTGATAACACTTTTATCTCTTAATAAACCTATATTAATTCTCCACCTAGTAACTTTTGGGGTCCCTTGAAAAACAATCCATACCGGGTTATGATCAGCAAAAGTATTCACCAAAATTTCTACCTCTGCAATTTGTTTTACCAAACCTGAATTTATCCAAGCCATGTCAATCCTTGACCTCCCACCCCCCTCAGTGAATCTATTTAATAATTATTTAATAATCGAAAGGCCTCTAGAGAAATAAATAATAATAATAATAAATAAAAATACAAAATAATCAATAATATTTTTTTAAAAAATTAAATACATAAAATAGTAAATAAATTTAAAAAATATTAAAACAAAAAGCACTTAAGTAGGACCATTGTAACACTAAATATATACAAATATATAAATATGGTTTCTGGGAGTAGGAAAGGCTCAACGGCGTCTCCGAGCCAAACTACAGGTCTATCTCAACTTAAAGCAGCAATAACAACTCAAGATTTGCAAAAAATGATGCAAAATTTTCTGCAGATGGCAGCGGAACAAAACGCAGAAATTATAAAAAAAAGAACTGGAGCCAATGCAGAGTAAAATCGATCAAATTGCGAAACAGTTAAAACATGACACTGAAGAGATTAAGATGGAAGTTAAAAAACTTGCCAGGAAAACAAGCCAACTACAAGAGAAGGTAGATGACATTGACCAGGAAGTCCTGGAACTAAGGGCGAAAATGGAGAAAATGGAAGAGTCTCTCATAACGCTGGAAATGGGGAAAGCTGAAACAACTTTAAGGTTCCAAAATATTTCTGAGAAATTAGGTAAAAATTTAAAAGAAGAATTAGCCCGCAATATAACAGAGCAATTTAATATATTAGATGAAAAGGAACTGACCGATAGCATGGAAGCAGCGTATAGGAGAAACTCTGCATACTCCAAGAAATTTAAAACACCGAGAGAAGTCCACGTGAAATTCTCAAGGAAAGCAATTAGAGATCAAATTATCCAAGAAGCAAATAAAAAGCCTCTGATAGTAGAAGGTGTAGAGATAAGAATTTTGAAGGATATTCCATGGCGTGTCAGGGAAAAACGGCATAAATATAATACCTTGGTAGAACTGTTAAAGAAAGGCGGGATCCAATACAGATGGCTCATTCCAGAAGGGCTGTTATTTACTTTTAGAAGCCAAAGATTTAAGATTGATTCAGTCTTTAAATTAGAATTTTTTTTAGAAAGGAATGGTGAAGATCTCGGATGGCAAAGGCCTGATGAGGATGAAGCATCCTCAGAAGATCAAGAAGAAGGAGAAGGAGGAGAGAGAGAACTCGAAAAAGACTCTGATGATGAAATGGCGGCCACCCAGAAGAAAACGGATGAAAAGAAACGGCAAATAAAATATAGAACCAAATCACAAATACAAACAAGATGGCAGCTCAAAAAAATGGTGATGAAAAAGGAAAAAATAAGAAAGCCATTGACCAAAAAACTATCCTTAGTATCTGTCAACGTGAACGGTTTAAATAATCCGCAAAAAAGGAGAAGAATATTGCACCAAGTAGGAAAATTTAATAGCAATATTATTTGTCTCCAAGAAACCCATGTAAAAGAAGATCACAAAAAATACTTAATCCGTAAAAAATTGGGCGTGGCCTTTATAGCATCAGATAAAGTTAAAAAAAGAGGTGTAGTAATATATGCCCATGAGAAATTGAACCCCACATTGAAATTTATGTCCACAAATGGAAGGATTATAGTTGTACAAGTTACACTTAATGGGATGGAAGTCTTAGTGGTAAACATTTATGCCCCGAATCAAAACCAGAATAGTTTCGTTTTAGAACTTCATAAACATATAGGTAAAAGCAACCCAGAGAATGTCTGCATAGTAGGAGATTTTAACGCGGTCTCAGACCCCAAAGAAGACAGGATGAAGGTTAAGAAAACTCGTAAATCGGGGGTGACACTAACAAGAAATTTTCTGAAACTAGCCGATGAATATAACTTAATAGACCTATGGAGAACCAGAAACCCACAGAAAAAAGATTATACTTTTTTCTCCAATAGCCCACCAGACAAGCTTCTTGATTGGTGGAACAGTCAGGAGGGCTTCTGAGATCTTAATTCCTGGGCAGGAACATATGGAAGAAGACAGTCCTTCAGATACCCTGGTCCCAAGCCATGTAGCGCTTTAAAGGACAAAACCAACAGCTTGAATTGGGCTCCAGAGTGGATTGGTAGCCAGTGTAAATTGCTGTAGTGTTGGGGTCATATGCTTACAAGCAGCTGGCCCCGACCAGCAGTCTAGCCACAGCATTCTGCACTAGCTGCAGCTTTTGAACACTCTTCAAGGATAGCCTCAAGGAGATCACATTACAATGGTCTAGTGTTGGTGTACCTAAGGCATGAACCAGGAACAGAAGCAGCTGACATACCAGCCAAAGCTGGGCAAAAACATTCTGAGCCACCACATTTTCTAAGGTAACTGCTGTGTTAAGCACCACTCCCACACTGCGAACCTGCCTTTTCAAGGGAAGTATAACCTCATTCAAGACTAATCTCAATTCCCTGGTCTGCTTTTCTATTAATCCAGAGCACCTCTATCTTGTCAAGATTAAACTTCATCTTGTTAACCCTCATCCAGCCCATTACTGACTCCAAGCACTGGTTCAGAACAACAGCATCCTCGGAATCAGGTGGAAAAGAAATGTAGAGCTGTATATTTTGTACTGAGAATAACTTTTTTAAAAATAATAATGTTATTATTGTGACAGTATTAAAGAATTAACAGCCTGGGAGGTAAATAATAAGGGAAAAGTGGCCGCATGTATGCTATATGAATTTTTTTTTTTTTAATTTAGTAAAGTAAATTATCCTTTAATCAACCCAGTTGAGGTGTATTTGGAGAATTATATAATTTATAAAGGAACCTTCCTTTGTGCTTCATGATCTTCCCTTTTTCCTTCTCCAAAGATGAGATCAGGCCCTTCCAGATGAACGGTGATGTTTTTGTTTTCCTGAGGAATACGTAAGGAGAAATACACATCACTTTCTGGACTGAGAAGAACATGAGAAATATTCCATAAAGAGTATAGGTTCTAATTGAAAGATGAGTTGCATGTATCATATTTTTTTAGCAGAATGATTCTGGACCACTCTAGCAGATGAGGGAAAGTATTTTGGTATTTTTACAAGTGCTCTGACCTGGATGGCCCAGGTAGCCTGACCTCATCAGATCTCAGAAGGTAAGCAGGGTCAGCCCTGGTTAGTGTTTGGATGGGAGAACACCAAGGAAGTCCAAGATTGCTAAGCAGAGGCAGGCAATGGCAAACCACCTCTGAACATCTCTTGCCTTGAAAACCCTATGGGATCACTACAAATCAGCTGCAACTTGATGGCACTTTACGCACACATTTTTACAATAGAAAAAAAGTAAGAGTCCAGTAGCACATTCAGATCTGAAGACGTGAGCAGTGATTCACGAAAGCTCATACCCTACCACAAATTTTGTTGGTCTTTCAGGTGCTACTGGACTCTTACTATTTTCTACTGCTACAGACAGACTAACACGGCTACCCATTTATTTATTTATTTTTATTTATATCCCACCCTCCCCTGAGGATACAGGGCCCAGGGCCCATCCTGAGCTATGTCCATGGAAGGCACCACATTTTTACAAGTTCCACCAATCTGTAAACAAACTGATTTTAGAGCCTAATCTTACATCCATTGCTGCATTGACACAGCAGAAAGGACATATGTGACAAAAACACTCAGTAAGAAGCAGAGAGCACTGGAATCCATAGCAACCCCACTACAAGCTATCAGTCCCATAGCAGTGTGCTGCTGATAAGAAGGTAGCCAACTAGTGTATTCTTCTGATGGTGCCATGGTTCCCTGCCATCAGGTTGCTGTTACCCATATGCCAAACATGCCAGGTGGGATGAGAGTATATCATCTTATGTTGAAAGCAGCACTGTGGTGTGACCAGAAGGAACCCTAGAATGAATATATTTCAGAGAGCTCTGTAGATATGAGTTTGAGTCCCTTTCTGTAACCAAGTTCCTTTTGCCATTTGTACAAACACCAAAGAACCATAGCCACTCTAGTTATAGTAGTCACTCTTCTGTAATTCACTCAGTTGAGCCAACTTCAACAGACCACCCAAGATCTCTCCTGAACAACAGTTCAGGTCTTGGGAGTACCAGCCTTTTGGTGGATAAATGAAATGCAGAAGCCAGGGCAGCAATAAGGGAACACATATTGCATATTCACAAGAAGTGATCTTATCAACTTCCCAGTAACTCACTGGGGAAAGACATCCATGAGTTAAGGTGGGGTCACCTGTTCAGGTTCTACTAAGATGCTGAGAAGGCAACTCTTGCCTTTTGGCCAGCAGTAGCTTGAATAATAGCAAAATTGAAGAAAGGCTGCAACTCACTTATTCAGGAGCAACCATGCACCCAAATGAGCATGACCAGAACAAGTTTCCACATAGGGTATCAGACATCTCTACCATGTGGGATTCCCACAGGGTGGGCTACAGCTGTTGGGGGACAGACACTTGGAACCAATGTAACATTTATGGGCTGATGGATTTCTACTCAGGGAGTGTGATCTCACTTTCCCTCTCCTGCTGTAGGTCCCCTGCCTCCCCCAAACAGCATTCCAGGTTCATTTTGTGTTGTGAGGGAAGGAAGGAGACAAGAAGGTTGTTTGAAACTCTATGCTAGATCCAAATCATAGGAAACTACTAAACTAACACACATCCATTGTTAGGAATACTATTTGAAATTTACCAAGGTATATATCAATATTAGTTGGCTGTTAAACTTAATATTGCATAGAAATTCATCTTTCTGTGCAATATTGCAGGGATTGTTCTTTGCTTTTTTAAAACAAAGGGGCACAGTATGATACTTAAAATTACTTAAACTGGAGCTGCAAGAAAATAACTTTTCCAAATTCATAAATAAAACTTAGAAATATTAGTCATCTTGAGAATTTAACAGTGGCTAATTTTGCTTCATTTGGCTTAATCTCCAGGTAAAATGAGTCATTTTGATCCATCACCTTGTAACACAACTGTCTCAGCCAACTGGAAAATCTGTTTAGCTTCATTTTTTAATTTCATTGTCTAATTTATTTGACATTTTTTCCATGAAATGTGAACCAGAATGTTACTGTGGAAACACAAGGAACTAGAGAAGACCACATCAGGAGTCAGGTCTATCAGTTTAATGAAATAATCCTGAATTTCATTATGAATGTTTATGTATTTAACTTGACAGCCTGCTTCAAGGTATCTCCAGAAAAAAGAGGTGATGAATTCTTTAGGACAAACACAATCTCAGGATAGGTTTGCAGCGCCATAATAATTATAGTGTTTATGCTGCTGAGTCACCCTGTTTCCAGTGTCTCATTCTTCACTTGGGAAAAGAACTTTAGGTTATCTTGAGCTGAGTTTGTGTCTGATTTTTTTTCCCTGGCTTGGTACATGTCACCAGATTTTTGAGAAACCATTTATCCTCTCAAGGCCAGCATGTACCAGATCAATCATTTTTTTCTTGGTGTGTGAAAGATCTATCATCCCAGCTACATTCTTGCACTAAAACCAATATGCTGATTACTGCAGACTGCTGTTTCAATAGGTCTCATCATTCTTTCTGTTGTAGCATACCAAGTGTGTGGAGGGGTAACATGATCAGAATTCTCTTTGTGATAGTCTAATACATGTATCCAGTCCAAGCAGTTTATCCAGTCCCAGCAGTACCCACATCTGCCCTTGTGATGCCTTCCTGCAGAAGAAATGACTTTACTCTGATGTATTTCTTACCATCCCTATTCATTTTCTCTTCACGTGAAGCTTTATTTAGTTTGGAAGGGAAGAGAGACTTAATAAAACAGGTTTTATTGTAAGCGTACACATTGCTTTATTTAATGATTTTATAATTTAAAAGATGTGGCTTTGTTCTATAAGGAATATAAAACTGATTCAACTGGTTTGCTTTTTCATATTGTTTAGTTCCTATATTTGAAAAACTGCTCATTGAATTCAGTTGGAATTGGATTGGACCTTAATAAATGAAAATAAAAGCCCCTTTTAGACTTTTGGAATACATAAATGCTCAAGTGGGAGGTTGTATTTGCTGTTCTTGACAATCCAAGTTGAACAGTTCTGTAGGCACAGACCATATTGTGATGCAACCACACATATAACCAGTCAATTTATTGAAGGGGGGGTTGTGATTGAAAAGGGCCAAAGTTATCCAAGAATCAAAGGATTACTGTGCTGATAATGCTCAAAAATGGTGAGCAAAGTATTGTTATTGGAAAGGAAAACAAAGGAATATACTATAATTTCTTTACCTCAAGAAAGGATCTTTAACATGACTGATTCCTTCCTGCTGCACATAGATTACAGGACAGTGGTCTTGCAGGCGTGTTGCAACACACTACTGGGTTCAAGTCCAATCTATTGTGGGTCATGCAAGTGCTGCCACTGCCATCTTGTCTATAAAAGAGTCCTGGCATCTCAAAGACAACAGTAGGGGAATAAGCCTAATGTCAAAGGTTGGAGGTGTGAGACATTTCCACATAGTTTCATAAGTAGGAAATAGCAGTAAGTAAGGTGTATCACATTAAAGTTTCCAGGAACAGGTAGGTTTGAAAGAGCCAAGGATGTAGCCTTGCTGAAGCTGGGCAGTGGGGGGCAGGGGCAGAAACAGACAAAACTCAGAGTCTCTACTAGCTCATATCAACTACTAGAGACACTTCCCCCTAGTTCCTGAATATTACCTAGACATGGGCATGAAACAAAAGTGTTCACTCCATAAAATTATACCTTATAAAGGTATAATCCCTGTCTTCAAGCTAGAATTAGACCATTAAAAACAGCTTTAAAAGATAGAACCCCTCAAAAGCTTGAGGTAAAAACAACTGCACATTTTTCTCTGATGCCTAATGGAGCCATCCTAAACAGATGTACTCAGAAATTCTTATTTTTTAGTTAATGAGGCTTACTCCCAGGAAAATGTCCTTAGCATTGCAACCTAAAGGACAGCAAGGTAGACATCATGGAAGGAGTATTCCTTGTATGTAGTGTTGTGATGAGTACCTTGATTAATTTTCTGGGAGAACCTGATCACAGAGAAAACTTTCCCAGGAACAAATCAATAAACTGTGATTTCAGGTTGAGAGGATAACCATTTGCCCACCAGACAGGAAGGGGGAAGACAGATGGCTACTTGAACATCCTGAGTTGGGCCATAAAAGGTTTGGGAACATGCCCCTTGACTCAAACCCAATTTCAAGTAGGTTAATGTGGGCCATGAAGGGTTAAAAGGCCCGATGCACTGTAGGAAAGCATACAAGCTGAGAACGGGAATGAGTATCTTTATTTCTTCTAAAAATCTCAGTCTGTGTTCAGTGATCTCATCCAGGACACCTGGCTGCTTGTCCAGACCCGGCTCACGTGCGCACATGTAGCCTCCATGCTTGAAGCCTCGGAGAGCAAAAGAAAGGGCAGAGTGTGAATGGTGGCATGGTACCTGTATGGCAGATAGAGAGGGGCAGGCCCTCACACACAAAACCTTTCCCACAGCCTTTCAGGTACTCTTGGGTAAAAAGAGCAAGCAAGGAAGGCAGGATTGTTTACATACACTACAAAAGGTCTTTGAAGTGTCCAAAGATAAATTGTACATATGGAATCAAACGTGCATTTTTTATAAAATTCAATATATTCGCTTACTAGGCACTTTATATATAGTAAGGATGTGAACAAAACAGCAGTGCTGGAATAAACAACTGGAAACAAGCCAGAAAGAGTGTTTATTCATAAGATTTTGTAGTGGTTTCAGCAGAAATTATCCTGAGCAGCTGTAAACTTGGTTCATTTTGTCAACTGTAACCAATATAACCAATAAATGTCCCCAAATATCTGGCACTATAGTAATAAAATACTCTTTGCATGTGCTTTTTAGTGTTGTACATAGCAGGGAATTCTGAGTTCCATTATACCATTTCTGTCTCTAGGGCTTATTTCACATAATTCTGTTTTATGAGCAATCTAAGTGAAAACAGTCAAACGGGAGAGGGAGAGAGTTTGCTACACAGCTCCTCATAACAGGAATGTCTCTGGTCATAAAACCCAATGTGTTTCTGCTTCCTGATTTTTTAAATAGAAGATTAGAACAAACCCAGTCATGGTATCTAGTTTAATTTTAAATCATTCATAGATATCTACTTTCCTTGCCCTTTTGAATAGCCAGAAGTTTCTTACATTTTCTTTTTAAAAAACCAAACTGTTCAACACCCCCTCCCTCATGGGGTAGTATTTTTTGCTAGTGATTTTTAACCAGCTAAGGACTAGGAAGTTCAAAGAAATAATACTTTCACTTGTCTGGCCTTGCAGTTCCTGCACCAGGGACCCCAGTGAGCTGCAGAAATATGTTACTCTGAAAAATAAGAACTGAGTGTTGTTCAGCAAAGCTGCTACAGACCTACCTTATCGTACAGGGGGTGCAATTATGATATATCTATCTGGGGCCAGTTTAATGTGGCAAGCACATGTCAAGATGGTGCTCATATGCTAGGTGCATCACAATTTCATAGGGGTAAGAAATAAGAGCTGAAAATACTGTGGAGGGGGGAGAGATGTGTTCCTCCTCCTATTCTCCTTAAAAGTAAACTTTGGTAAAATATTTCTGGGTTAATGATCCACTTTTTGTAAAGCATATAACTTGCATGTTAGGGTCCAAACACTTCTTGTTTCCCAGTCCATTTTCTTTTCCTCATCCACCCCATATAGTTGACTGTGGCTCCTTCTTTGGGAATATCAAAATACATTTTGCTGCCAGAATTCATTGGCACTGACTGAGCCTAGGCCTGCAACAGCTGCAGCAGTAATACATCTGCAAGTCATTTGAAAATGGAATAGAAACTATCTGTTACATTACATTGTACCTTATATATTAGTGTATTGTTGCTAGCAATATTTGTTTCAGCACAATAAGGCTTCTCTCCCAGTTTAGCTTAATTGTATATAGTTTGACAAGTATTTGGAATCTCTAGTTGCTGACAGTCTCATTCAGACATAGTCAGCTATGGAAAGTTCCCATTACAGATTTTGGGTATTGTGCAAGCATTTGGGATTTGTTGAATCAGTATAAAAGGGGCTTCTATACTGTCTATAAAAATATTCAAACAGAAATACCTTTCCCTGTAGGATTTATAAGCCAATTGCATGCCCTAATTAGGGAACTTCTCACCATCTCCCCTTTTGAGTCCATCCTTGTCCTATATTCTAGCTGTACACCAGATCAATTGGAGTAAAATATGCAATGCCAATTTTGTTCTATGGAAGCCTTAAAACCGTGGAAGCTTAAAACCACATTGATAGCACTCACTGCTGGCTAGCACCACTCAAGATTCCCACAACCTACAACCAGAGGAAGCCCTGCCCCATAATGCCATGCTCTTGGACACATACATAGATTTGTTGGGGCTTACCTTTGGTGTGAAAGGTCCACTTAACTAACTAGACTTGTAAATAGGCCCTCCTCCATCAGTGCCACAGGGAGGAGAAGGGTGCATCAGAGGTCTGCTGGACCCGCAAACACACATCAATGGTTGACACTGGAAATTTCCCCTCTCCTCAACCAGGTCAAGGGTTGTTACAGCTGTTCTGTTGCAAGCACAGTTTATTCTTTTTTTGAGCCAGGGTGATAACAGACTAGGCAAAACCTGTGTTGCAGTGCAGGACATGCCATTTTGTGCAAAGGGAAGGGGGCATTTTAAGCAAAGCATGGTCCACAGAGACCTTCCCTTGCAGCTGTTCCCTTACCATTTTCATTTCATGGTGCTCCAGTGCAAAAGAAACCTCTAGGAAGAAAGAAAATCAGCAAGGAAGGAGTAGGTTTAGGGGGCAAAAATACAGGCATGGGAAAGGGTCAGCTCCCCTTTGAACCAGCTTTACTGCACTTTAAGCGGCTCCCTCCTATTCTCCTCTTTCACTTTTCAGGAACTGGACAGAGCCTGCATTACAATACACACTGCCACAAAATTCCTCAGGCTTAGAACAGGAGAAAATATACATGTGACACAAATTATTATCATTATGAGACAAATTCTGAGCATATCTACCCTATAGGCTTATAACTATAATGGCATCCTTCAAAGAATTCTGGTAACAAATACCTGATGAAGAGAAGTCTGTGTGGCAGGTCTCTGAAACATTCCAACTAGAATTCTCAAAAGTTCCAAGGGAGAGGCAATAACTGTTAAATCAAGTCTACAGCATATATGAGAGCTGTGTAACAAATCCTACCTATCATATACATCCTTATTCTAATAGCCAAAAAGTGCGGATATCTATTCCCACCAACAGGGGCCTCACTCTCCCCCAACAGCTTTTCCTGCATAGTCAGTAGACTTCCTGGGTTTGTAGAAAAATCCCAAAAGTGAAGAAATCCCTTCAGGAACTCTTGAATTCCCCAAAAAGCCTTTTGAAATGGCATCTGCAGGGACCTGGGTGAGAGATTAGAATGTTGGGGGGGAGGGGGAGGGAGAGGCTTCTGACTGGCTCTGTCGATGGAAGGGGTGGGGGAAGGGCCCTTTCCCAGGCCTCTTTCAGCCTTGGAGGGAGGGAGGGAGGAAGCCTTGGGGCCAGGCCTCACAAAAGTTGCCAGGGCCAGGCTGGGGGATTTCTAGAGATTTTGTGGTGGACTCTAAGGAGGAGGGCTGGGTTTGGGAAGGGAGAGGCCTCAGCTGGGTATAATGCCACAGTTTCCACCCTCCAAAGCAGCCATTTTCTGCAGGGAGACAGACCTCTGCTGTCTAGAGTCCAGTTGTAATTCTGGGGGTCTCCAGGGCACATTTGCAGGTTGGCCACTCTAGGCCTGGCAGCATTCTAGGCTTGCCAGGTCCCCCTGATTTGCACGACTCACCTAGCCTCGACTGCTTGCTACCATTCATCAGCAGCCACCCTATGAAAGCCAGTGAGGTGCAGCAGTTAGAGCTTCAAAGTAGGATCTGCAAGACCCAGGTTCAGATCCCCATCTTGCAGTGGAAGGTGACTGTGTGATTTTGGACCAGTCACATATTTCAGCCTAACCAACCTCACAGGGTTGTTTGTGCAGAAAAAAAGGAGGAGGGAATAATGAAAGCTGCTTTGGCCCTCACTGTGGAGAAAGACTGTAATTTTCCTAGGTAGAGGCTGGGGGGTAAAGATGGAAAACAGGAGACAGAGAGGCAGATAAAGGTAGGTTGGCTGTTGGTTGGGAAGGAAATAGGGTTGCCAACTCCAGGTTGGGAAATCCCTGGACATTTGAGGGGTGAAGCCTGGAGAGGGTGGGATTTAAGGAGGGGAGGAACTTTGGACTGGTGTAATGCCATAGACTCCACCCTCCAGCCATTTCCTCCATGAGAACCACCATTGCCAACCTCTGGGTGAGGACTGGAGATCACCCAGAATTACAACTGTTGTCCAGGAGACAGAAATCAGTTCCCCTGGATAAAATGGCTGTTTTGGAGGGTTGAGTCTATGGCATCATACCCTGATGAGGCTGCTTGCCTCCCCAAGCCTCACTGTCCCAAGGCTCCACCCCCAAATCTCCAGGAAATTCCCAACCTGGAGCTGGCAACCCTAAGGTGAATTGATCTCTGTAGCTGGGAGATCCATTGTGATTCCCAGAGTGCTGCCACTGCTGCTGTGGGGGGGAGAGAAAGCAGGTGGGTGGCTGAGAGCACTGCCACCACTGCTACTGCTGCTCTGCGGAGTGGGGGAAGAAGCAGGCAGGAGGCTGGGAGAGAGGCTGGGGGCAGAAAGCAGCCAGGAGGCTGGGGGCAGAAAGAAAGAATGATGGGGTGGGGGGCAGAAAGAGAGAGAAAGAGTGATGAAGTGGGGAGGCAGAAAAACAAAGAGAAAGATGACAGATCAGAAAGAGAGAGGAAATCACATGCATGGAGCAGAAATAGAGTAAGAAAAGGGGAGCAGAGGGGAGAAATAGTGTGAGAGAGGTAGGGGGTGAGCAGAGGAAGCAAAGGTGTGACGAATGAGATAACCATCCCGCAAGTTTCTTGCGGGTCTCCACTTGTAAATACTTTATTCTTGATACGTCCCTCTCTTTTCCTATACACATTAACACTCATCTCTAGCCACTCCAATGTTATAAATGCCACGTAAAGATGCAACAAAAAGAGTTTTCCTACCTCAAAATGCTTTCATTCAATGACTATGGCAAAAGACAGCAGATGGGGAAAAGAAATCCAGGCAGAAATCGAGGAAGTCATTTCAACAGCTGCAAAGACACTGCCAATTTCTTTTGTATTTTTGATTAAGAATTGTTTCAATGTTCTATTTCAAAACTCTGAAAATATGAGGATGTTTCTAGATTTTATATTACATAACAGCATTGCAATGTTTTGTCTTATACTATAAACATTACACACAGAATTTAATCAACTGATTTTCATGGTGTATCAGCTGCCTATGCAACATTAGAAGACATTTTCAAGTCTACTTGTATAGAAGGCAATTACAGTCTACTTGCAATTGGGAAAGTAACTCAAAGAAATTGTTTTCCTATTCAGTAAGCTCCCCATGCGCATACTGAGTCAAAACTACTTGGCAATTCACTTTCCTTGGTGTGCTGTAAAACCAAATCTATTTCAATAATCCAAAACAGAGAGAATGTATATAATAAAGAACAAACAAAAACATATTAACAGTATGAACAGCTTGTTATGAGGAGGGCTTCCAACAGGGTTCTAGACCACTACATCTGTTTTGAAATTGTGTTTCAGAATGGAACAATTTAATTTGCAGTGTTGTCTGGGTGAAACTGAAAACCAGCCCAACCACCAGTTAAGAGTGCAAGGGTTAACTTTCTGATTTCATGGAAATGCAGTACCATAGCCGCAGCATCTATTTTCCTTTTAAAAAAAATGCTATTCCCGCTTTCCCAGAAAGCATTGATACATAGTTTGTGGTAAGAGGGTGTACAGCTGTGCTGGCTGCTGTGGGAAGGGACAAACAAAAGTCACTGATTCCAGGCTGAAGACCGAGTGTTCAATAATCCCGAAGAGATTAACCCCTTGCCAGTTTTAAAACACTATAAATACAAGACATGAATGCAGAATACACTGGTGCATTGCCTTGGCAGAAATACTAAATGCACAAGCATCTTGCCTAAAACATACCCAGAAAGGAGACAAACTCTTTTCACACTCTGCCAAACGTAATCACGACTCTGGAAAAAAGATCCTATTTTGCTACGGCTCATGCTGCCATCTTGGAGTTTCTGTGATTCATTTATCAGACACAACATGGCACAAAAGAATAACATGAAAGTCAGTAAAAGCCCTTATGAACTTTGGTTTGGATCCTAAACTCCCTTTCTGTTTGCCAAAGCTGATTCTACTTCCAGAAGAGGGAGACAATTGACACTGATCCCAACTGTACTTCATCCAGAGATCCACGGGGCACACCCAGGGTGGAGGGTAAGGGCAATTCCAGCGGAAAGGGGAGAGTAACTGTTTATACAGCTCTGTTCATGCAGCATACGATCCAAGCCTTCGCTTCTGAACAGAGATGCTAAGAGTCAGCCTGGGCCCTCAAACAAAGATTTCCTCTGTTCCCATTCCTACTCAAACATACATGACTTGCATGTAGAGGGTGAGCAGGGTCCCAGGAATTTGTCCCCCCATTACTTCTCCTGTCCCCTAAATGGCCATGCTTGGGAAAACATCTGAGACAATTAGAGCTCTCTGTGGGATGAAAAAGCTTGGCACAAAGTACACAAAAGTAGTTCTGGACAGATACAGAGAAGGTTGTTTATTTAATTTTATCCCAGCTCTATACAATATTCACATTGGCAGCACTGGAATGCAAAACAAACTTTGAAATTAAATGTTAATTTGCCTATCAGAGTATTTTCTCTATATATATTATTCCAAAACACATATTATTCCAAAAGAGGGCTTTGGAATTAGTTACATTATCACTGCAAAAGCAAATCGATATTGTAGGGTTTTTTTCCATTACTGTATTTTGCTCCTGTTTACATTCTATAATTTTAAACAGTGAGTGGGAGCAGAAGGAAGGCTTCCTGCAACTCATACATTCCCATATTACCCTATTTTGGATATTCAGATCCTGATCTATCCTTTGTCCCATGTAGAACAAAATATCTATTGATTATCTAATCTAGACAATCTAGTATTTTTGCTCCTCCATATTGCTAAACTTATGTTGGGAAAAAATGCCAGTGCTATACCTTGCTATGGTCTAAATAGTACTATAAGACTTTCAGACACAGGTTGCTAGATCTGAACTATTTAGCTATTTAACAGTACATCTCTTCACCTATTTTGTTTGTAAGATGAGGTCTTATATAATACTCTTTTACTACAGCAGGAAAAAGAAGAAGAGGAAGAGGAGGAGGAGATTGGATTTATACCCTGCCCTTCACTACCCGAAGGAGTCTCAGAGCAGCTTATAAACTCATTTCCCTTCCTCTCCTCACAACAGACACCCTGTGAGGTAGGTGGGTCTGATAGAGCTCTTTTGAGAACTGCTCGAGAGAACAGCTCTGAAAGAACTTGTGACTGACCGAAGGTCACACCAGCAGCTGCATGTGGAGGAGTGGGGGATCAAACCCGGTTCTCCCAGACTAGAGCCCACGCACTTAACCACCACACCAAACTGGCTCTTAATAAGAGCTTAATAAAACCCAATATTAGCGCTTATAAAACCATAACTTGAAGCTGCAATACATTTGAATTCTATTGTACTATGAAGTGCAAGCTAGTTAGTTTTGAAAACCGGATTATAAATCTCTATGCTTTGATCAAGCAAGTTCACCTCAAGACTCTCTCTACCTAACATAAGAGTTAACTCTTAAGAAAGGTGAAATCTGAGCAGAACAAAAGCTAAGCTAAGCTAAGAATAGATTTTAGCATGGGAGTTGTTCTAAATACAAATGTATCTTTACCCACAGTGATACACTTTAAATTCATCTCCTTGGACAAAACACACTAACATTTGAGCAACACATTTATATTTTTAGCTTAAGTGCTTGGCAGTGCCCTCCTAAGCACTGGCTTTAGTGGCTTAGAAGGGTGAACTCTGCATAGGATTGCACTTTTATACTAGTTATGAAACTTTTAAATTAATTACAATAAACTCCGCAATATGTGCTTGCCGGCTAACTTAATATGGTCATTGACCAAACATCTAAATTATTCTACATATCAACAATGCAAGCATTTAAGTTTTGATGTAGTAACATTATTAAATGTAAAAGCAGAGCTGAACAGAACGATCTGCAAGCCATAGGATAAACATAATTTCCTAGTTATAAAACTGTTGAACGCATATTTTAAAAAGGAAAGGAAAGAATGTGTATTCTGCCGGTTAATTCCTCATGTCCGTATTCTTGGGGGATACCCAGTTCTCAAAGAATCTTGGTATAACATTGGTTTGAGTTTCTCATTAAAATGAGTTTAGGTGGATAGCAGTATTGGTTTGAAGCAACAGAACAAAGTTTGAGTCCAGGAGACTCAATTTAATTTCATGATTAAAGTCCTTTAAAATTAATCAGGTGCAATTCTACACAGTCCAGTCTAAGCCCCCTGAAGCCTTTAGATAGAACTCCACTGTAAATATGCATTTTTATTAAAAAAAAAACCCCGTCCTGAAAATCTAGTATCACTTGACCAAAGGTACTTTCTCCATAAGAGTTCACCATCCCTTTTACAAAATTTGCACCAATTATCAATCTATAGCTAAGCAATACAAGCTTGCTGTTAACAATACACATTGGCACACAGAGAAATAACTGTGTACTTAAAACAAAAGCTTTCTAGGTAGACTGTCTCGTAATTTATATCAAAAAAGGCCAAATATCACTATAATAATAGTCTACCCCCCACATGGATAATGAAAGAGGTACACAGTGCCCATCACAACAAAGAGATGGGGGTGTCTCTAATTATATTGGGGGCAATTCCTCAGGTATGCAAAAAAAAAACCAACAACCCCACATCTAACGACTAACTAGGGGGGAAAGCCTAAAAGAGCAGCGTGATAAGTACTGAAAATGTTCCAGGAGGGACAGAATGAGAGCAACTAGTTAAAAGAAAGAGGAGGAGGAGAAAACAGCTTTTCTCTATAAGCTGAAAGAATCTTGAAAGGGGAGATTTTGAGGGGTGAGCTTCCAGCTTGTTAAAACTAAACAGACGAGTA
Source organism: Gekko gecko (assembly GCA_029375565.1). NCBI lineage: Eukaryota > Metazoa > Chordata > Lepidosauria > Squamata > Gekkonidae > Gekko > Gekko gecko. The sequence goes on along the minus strand of JAPDNY010000004.1, from coordinate 106,830,225 downwards.
ACTAAGGACAGCCTTAATCATCCAAGACTTCAGTTGTGAAATAACTGATAACCAGCAACCTCATTTACAACAGTTTATTATACAGATCATACTTCCTTTTCAGAGTCAGTTTATTCATGTATGTATTTCAACATCTGATTTTAGTGTGATTCAGTGCCTAGGGGATACTCTTCCAGCTGACGGCTGAGGCAGCCTGAATTTCGAAAGCTCGACATCATAAGTCACAAAGGTGAACGGTGTATAATCATGATGTTGCAGGTTCTTGTAGGCAGAAATGTCAATTGCTTCTTGGGCAGTTTCAACTGCTGCCTTAACTTCTATAAAGGAAAAAAAAAAGATTAAATGCTTTGTGAATCCAGGGGCAAGAACAGAGAGACAGATTCTTTCTGGCAGAGTGGAGATTCCTTACTCATTCTGTAACTGAAGACAGTTACTAACCACTGATATTTTACACAAGAAACGACTTCAGTATTAAAGAAGAGAACCTGAACACAATCTTAAATTATATATAATAAATATGTGTACACCATGTTACAAATGACAAAGAACATTAACTTCTATCCCTGACTATCCTTGCATGTTTCCGATCAGGAACTCTAATGCTAGGATTCAAAGGCAGAATGTGCCCATGAGACACACCCATCCACACAACATTTTGGTTTTGGTTTTTGTCACAGTAGTTGTCCCTGGAATGAGGTGAGATACTATGGAATGTTCTGCCTTCAGTTCCAAGGTCCCCGGCTACAATTTTACATGCTATGTCATAGATCAGCTCTACAGCCTTCAAACCAGAGAAGTGGGTCTGCAGTTCTTCTTTCCCTCCCCTCCTTTGGTACTGAACCAGAATAATAAATGCTGCCCTGTCATGTAAACAGAACACTAGGGTTGCCATGAAACATTAAGTAGTGTCAGGTTGTGTTTAGTTAGTACATGAAATTTCTTTAAATCATCTACCAGTTGCAAAGTGAGAAACCATTAACATTCCAAGCAGTCTATATGGCTGAGTATCTCCAGAAATGCTGCTTTCCTATTTAACCCTTGCAAATAAGCCACTATTAATGAAAGGATTTTTAATGCTTTTAAAACTCATTTAAGACAGCTTCTCTCCAGCTCTGACTGGTAGTCCAACTGTAGACTGCAGGAATGAGAAAGGTGGAAAGAGTGGTATAGATAGCAAAGTAGTTTACTGCAGCTTAAGCTTAACTATGCAATAGACTATGATACTTCTGAGACCTATTTATTTCAATGGAAAAATTGAGCAAATTCCCACTGAAATCAGTGAGAACTGAGAATGCTTAATGTTAGCCAGCCCTCGGTTTACAAGACCTGAGCAAAACTGTTAATGCCATTAATTCATAAGGGCGCCATAAGTCAGAAACAACTTGATAGCACTTAACACACACAGTGTTATCAGGATCAAACCATATATATATTATACAATAATTCTCATATCTGCAATCAGATTTGCCCTATAGTTACATTGGCACAAGCTTTAAGTAGCTCTATTAGGCTTCACTGAATTACACTTTAAACACAGTTGAATTACAACTATGCCAATTACACTGATTCTGAACTAGAAAGTGTGCGATCTAACACAATCCAGGTGTTCTCAGTATCTGGTTTTACCAAGATTGAGCAATGCACTTTTCCCAGTCATTAGTGCCCTCTGCTGGAAGTCCAGAAGTCCAACATTTGGGAATAAACTTGTATTTTGTATTGACTACAAGCTTCCTGAGAGCTTGAATTTCAATTCAATGAATTAAAGATACACCTCCTGTTTTAGTCAGCCCTTTGCTTTCTAAAAAAGCTCAGTCCTGCAACTGATGTCATTATTTTCTCTATCTTAAATAGACAAATTGAAGAAAAAAGGAAGGTGTGGTAGTACAAACCTAACTGATTTGCTGAGAGCGACTGTGCGCTACAGGATAAATAGACAGCAAGGACATAGTACAGAAGGAGGGCTGGATGAAGGAACTTACCCAGTCTTCAGAGAAAGAGAAAAGTGAAAAGATGTGATTTGGTATATTATGAACAAATGAGACCCAATATTCTAGGAGGGCTACATGACCAAACGAGCACAGGGAGTCTGGATAATAGGGATCTGTGACTAGGGAAGAACATAAAGGCAAGGCACATGCTATGAAAACATCTTATATTTCTGCTAAAAGCTCAGCTCTGAAGCAGCTTCTTTGCTAGCCTGGAGGCACTGTTTCCCCATCACTTCTCATGATGTCAATGTAAAGGGTTTTCCTTGTGATCAGCACAAGGGAGCCAGCTTCTACTGCTATCGGAGCACGGCAAGAGGAAAGATAGAGTGGAGCACATTGGAATTCCTGAAGACAAGCAGCTGTTAAGCCTGAGGGCAAGCAATGGGCAGGACAAGACTGCAGAAGAAGTTAACTCAATAGCTTCATTGTGTGTCCAGCAAAACTGGGACAAAATTCTGATTTCAATAAGGCAGCCCATTTCATTCAACAGTTTTAATATAAAGGCTTAGGAACTGGAAAATGAACAAGAAAATTAAAAAAAAAAAAGTCATAGGCCCCAAAATTTAAGGCACTCCAAGCAAAGAACTCTGCTGTGCTCATCTCAGAGCACTAAGCCTTAGGACAGAATGGAAAGGATCTCAAAACATTTTCAATCATACAGGTATCCTTAAGCACAAGGCACACACTCATATAAGGCCCTCAGCCCTTATAGACCAGAGGAGATCAAGCAAGATAAAAAAAGGGTACCCTGTTTAATGCTTTGCTCTTCATCTTGAATTCCTGTTTCCAGGGTGATCTCTTCTTTCATGGTAGTTTCCACCACAGGTGCTGCATTATTCAAAAGCTCTTCCTGCACTTCCATAGTACCTCTTCCTTGTGATTCAGTATCTTGTGCTCCCCTTGCTGCACTTTCTTCCTGTCTCAGCAAAGTCAGACTTTGGGTCGTCATGCTTTGTTGTTGAGTTTTAGATAATTTACTAGGAGCTGCTTCATGAACAGATATCTCCAGTTGGTTAGCAGTAGGTCTTTGACTCTCTGCAGGGTTTATTCCCAAGCCTCTGCCCTTTAAAGGAGTCTCTTTAGAAGTTTGTTTTGTGGCATGTTTCACCAATTCTGATTGTAAGAACTTATCGTCTGCTGTTTGACACACTCCCTTTTCTTTGATTATAGGCTCAGTGATTCTGGGACTGTATCCAGGGGCATGGTTACTTATATTTACCTTCACAGTTCTATCCTCAGAAGAGATAGGATCTTGTCTTGGAAATACTATTCCCTTTTCCTTAAATGGCAACTCGGTAATCATGGGACTGTAAAGGCGCTTCTCAGATGTACTGTCTTCCTTTTGACCTTGAGAAAACTGCTGTTCACTTGTTATATTTTCCTTCACTGTGCTCCCCTCAGACAAGATGGGATCCCGACTTGGAAATGCTACCTTGGTTTTCAGAGTGTCTTTGATGACATTATCTTCCTCATCAGAGCTAGAATCTGATTCAGAGCTTGATGAAGAGGATGACGCTTCGTCTGGCTTCTCATTTGAGCCTCCTGTTGAAGAGAACCCAGGCTCTCTCTCAAGAGAAGGAAAATATGCTCTCTGAGGAAATGTTACCAATGTTTTATTTGCCCAGAACTTCTTCAGGCCTTCATCTGTGAACTTTACAGTTTCTTCAGGTATACTGCTAATAACGTTCTCACCTTTATCTGTAAATCATGGGAAATAATTGGGAAACAGCTTTTAAAGGATATTACACTGCTGTTTTGGTGTTTAACAGCTTGGGGCACTCCTGCAATGCCCTTACACCTACAAAATGGTAAAGAACAGCATCATATCTGAATTTACATTTTCAAATATACCCCTGTTAATATGGAACTCTACTCTAGGGTTGTTGTTTTTTCTTTTTAAGTGATCTGGTATAAATACCAGTTTAGAAGCTAAGGCTTCACAAGCTTTGTAGTACTAGCTGCTGCATTTCAGACAAGCAGGAAAAGGCAAGAGTATCCTTTGCTTTCCAAGGGACCTTATGGGAATTCAGGTGGTATATTGACTTTGTTGTCTTAGCCTGCCTGTCAGAAACACCCTGTTTCAGTCTCGGAAGTAGGGATGGAAACACCCTTCTCAAGTGTCCAATAATTGTATGTTTAGTACGGATAGATCCAACAACCTAAACAGTATTAAATATATCATTGTGGGAAATTGATACAACCATTCAAAGCACCTCAGCCACAGTGCAGCTTACAGCAACTACCCTGTGCTCTGCTGTGCATGTTACCTTCTTGTTATCTTCTTATATGAGTTCTTCCACATATAAGCTAATCTTACTTATTCAACAAAGGAGTCATGCATATTATAGATAGAGTGTCTTTGTTGGTTTGGTGGGGTTTTTTTGCTTTTTGGTTCTCTGCAATCCATTTCTTGGTCTTACAATGTTGGCTATAATGAAATTGTATATCTTTAATCAAACTGACTAAACTACACTGATCCTTTATTTGTAAGACAAATGCAAAGATTGCCTTGCTGGATCTAACCCAGGTCACTTTAGCCCAAGATTGTGTTTTCAACAGCAGTTAACTGTATGCCTCCGGATGCCCACAAGTACTACTTGAAGGTAACAGGCTTCCACGGTCTGTATCCTATGTGGAGATTTAGCGCCACTGAATCTGCCTCCTGAGGTTGCCATTTTCTCCAGGAGAACTGATCTCTGTGGTCAGGAGATCAGATATTATTCCAGGAGAACTTCAGCACCCAACCTGGAGGCTGGCACAACACACATGGAGATTCCAATAGCAACTGATAAACCTGTCTTTCACTAAGATAAATTTAGGTGGGTAGCCATGTTGATCCAAAGCCAGCAGAACAAAGTTTGAGTCCAGTGGCACCTTTAAAACCAACAAAAATTTATTCAAGTGATAAGCTTTTCGTGTATCTGAAGAAGTGTGCTTGTACATGAAAGCTTGTAGCTTGAATAAAACTTTGTTGGTCTTAAAGGTGCCACTGGATTCAAACTTTGTTCTATCTTCCACTAACTTAACATCACCAAATGCATACTGTAAAAGTGAATTTTATAAGCTAATTATACAGGGATTTTTTTCTGAAGTAGTATAAATGCTCCAGAAAGGGATGAACACCAGAAGTAAACAATAGAAGAGGCCCCCCCTCTTTTGTGATTCATGCAAAAACTGGAGGCAGCATCAGCATAGGACCAGGTCAGAACTCCACAGCCCATCATGTATACTGATCAATTGTTTACTATACTGCAAAGGTTGCTGGTGGTGCAACTCTTGGATTAAGTGCTGGTTTACTGGTGTAAAGCAGGGTAGCCAGGTACTTTTAAAAGGGCTGTATAGCACAGCAAGCTACAATGCAGCTTTGTCATATAATGCACCTTCTTTGCAGGCTCTCAGTTGGATGTTCCTGTTGCACTGATGGGGCAGCTTCTCTCTAACTTAAGCAACAGCATTCTGCTGGTGTAAAAGGGCCCTGTGAAGGTAAGATACACCTCTTCTGGCAGCAGAATACTCCTTGTGTTGGAGTAGTCCAACCCTTCATTGCTACACATTATGTTTTGACTACTTCACTACACCCTTAAAACTTTTTATAATTTCAATGATTTTCTGGAACATGCATTTTTTATACTAAAAGGAAAGTCTCTACAATGGGATAGTTAAGTGGGAAAGAGGGACTACAGATTCAAGACTCAATATATAGAAGACCTTTCTATCAAACCCTAGAACTGCTACTTCATTTTCTGTTAAGTGAATTGAGAAATGCTGTCAATACCCTCAAGCAACACACAGCAGGAGAAAAAATGAGCAGTTGCCTAATCCAGACACAGCACTGGAGCCTGGCACTAAACTGAAGCTAGCTGGTTTTACTGAGATTCTTCCATCTGGCTTCCTAGACCACAGTTAATAATGTAAGCCCTTCTCTTCAGTCTGAAGTGGTAACAGTCTAGCCTGAGGTTTGCTACCTCATCCATTGCTTGTGAAAACTTTCCATTGCTACGGAAAAACAGAAGAATCAGAAAAATCAACACTGTAGACCGGGCCACTACTCTGACTGGAGTCAGCCCTCTGACGTTTGCTGGTGTTGTTCCTGCTTTTCTGACTGGCCCTTGCCACCTTCCAGTTACAAACTGGCCCCACATGCCTCCTGAACACAGATCTGCTCTCTTTAGCTCTTTGTTCAGAAGGTGCTGGAATCATTCTTGGGTTGTTTCAAGCATCATCTACATCATAATTATTCTTCCTCCGCCACACAATTTGCTATAAACATATCCTCATTTTGTTCCAGACTGTGTGAGCTCTTACTACAAGTCATGACAACCTATATCTTGAGGTCATTTAGATGACATAAGCTGTGATCATATGTGGAGAATCAGAACATTTGTGTTTTAGATCTGGGGAAATTAGCATATTTCTGTAGCAAGCACACAGGGCAGGAAACTGAAACAAGAGTGTACCTCAAGGATATTATAAAGGAGGCAAGACAGCATGAAATGCAGCCAGAGTGGTGAACATGCTGAGAAGCTGAAGAGTGTTGAAGAGGATGAAACTGTCATTGAGAAGCATTAGCACTGGGCAGCAGCATTTAAAACTTCAAGATGGAAGATAATATTTAAAAGCATGGCCACAGACTTGTTTAATTTTGAATTATTAATCAGTCAAATTATTGTTGATGTTAATTAGGGACTGAACAAAACCTTTTATCTTAAAAGTCAATGGCAGCAATCTTCTGTGCAGCAGCACTGAATGCTCCAGTGCTCTCCACTTGACCTTTTCTCTCTCTCAGCTGCTGCTAAATTGGTTCTGTTGCAAGAACAATTCATAAAGGAAAGGGGGGGGAACTTAACCCAAAAATACATGAACAATTAATCACAGCAGGTGACTGGACAGGTATTATACATATGCTGCTTAAGAACGAGCAAAATAGTATGAATAGAAAACGTGACCCATCGAACAGTGCACAACAGCCCTAGAGAGCAACCCAGCATAACCTGTTTTCAGTGGCAGAAGTGGCATCTATGAACTCAATTTTCATCTTTCAATAACATCAGCAACAAATTGTTCCTTCAGCATTGCCAAAAGAATAAGACTAGTGTCTCTTCTTCAATTGCACTCTACTATCTATATAATCTAATAGACAAGTTGCCACTTCCATGCGGATGTCTAAATCTGCACATCGGGGCACTTGGGAGGCAGAGAGATTTTCCTGCACACTTGGAGCAGTCTCCAGATGTGCAGAAAAATTTAAAAAGTTGAAAAAAGTATACAGGGGATATTTAAATCCCACAAAAAGCCACCGCCGCCATTGGGGCAGGAGGGGGTGGGAGAAGGCTTGGTGGGCTGGTGGCTGTGAGCTGCTCAGGCCTCGCCGCCACTGGGGGGGAGGAGAAGGCTTGGTGGGCTGAGCTCAGGTCTTGCCACAGGTGCCGTAGGGAGGGGGAAAGAGAAGGCTTGGTGGGCCAGTAACTGTGAGCCACTCAGGCCTCGCCGCTGCTGCCACTACCAGGGGGAGGGGGAAAGAGAAGGCTTGGTGGGCCAAGCTCAGGCCTCGCTGCGGGTGCTGGGGGGAGAGGAGGGAGAAGGCTTGGCGGGCCAGCAGTTCTGAGCCACTCAGGCCTCGCCGCCGCTGCCGCTGGGGGGTGAGGGGAGGGGGAGGGAGAAGGCTTGGCGGTCCGAACTTAGGCCTTGCCACTGGTGCCAGGGGGGAGGAGGGAGAAGGCTTGGTGGGCCCAGTGGCTTGGAGCCGCACGGGCCTTGCCGTTGGTGCCGGGGGGGGGGGAGGCTCACCTGTGGCTGCTTCCTTCTCCTCTACTGGAGCTCCCCCCACGAGTATCACAGGTCCCCCTTCTTGTATTATATAATACAGAATATGAGAAATGATTCATAGACTGTGGAGAACTAGGGCAGGGACAGGATCTGACGCTCTTCTGGTCCCTCCCTGCTTTGATGTTTGAAGGCTACTCAGACAAGATTTTTTTAAAAAATAGTACCTGTTAAAATAGTACACAGAGCTGGATCTAAAGCTTCTGTTCTAAAACTAATGGACCCTTCCACTGGTAATAGAATGGAAATTTTGGAAAAGTAGGCAAGAGAGGGGATTAGTAGCATAAATGACATGCATCCCATTTTACATCTAAGACATATTAGGATATTAACAAAATATTAACAAATGGGTCAAGCCCACAGATTGCAGAGAAAAACGTTGAACAGGGAAAATACAGCAGTTGCAGGATCTAACAATACGAGACTACCAGAAAGAAAAGGATGATGTGCACAGGCCAGTGTTGCACATGGTGACATTTGTATGGAAGCAGCTCACTTTATTTTACAGCATATAAAGTAGAGCCACTCTCTTTCAAAACTTCTATTCTGTCAAGCAGAGTCAAGTTAAGTTAAGGTACCTGAAGACACACAAACTGCCAGGCAGCAAACTGATTTTGAAAATGTCAGGCCTTGACAAAACTACTTCAGAACTAGGAGCCAGCACCAAAATTGAGGAGCCACTCATTGTCAGCAGTTCAAACACCCCCTAGAGCCCACCTTCTATTGCACTGCAAGAGTTGTTTGGAAGCACTGATTTGTGCGAGTTGTTTATTTTAATTCCTGGGAGGATGGATTGCTGGAGCAGAACAGAGACACAATACCCAGTGCTCCAACCCCCAGTTCATAGCACCCAGTTAGGCTTCTATTTTGTATGTAATCTTTTTTCTAAACATGAGGTTAATAGTCGTTGTTAATAAAAAGCTGCAGTATGCAAATCTATGCATGCTTAAAAGTTAAGGCCTTGCCCTGTAAATGTATTCATATCTGACATTCCCTGTACTCCAAGTTCCAGGCTCCAAAGCCTGGAGATGTTGTAGCTGTCTGGGTCTTGCTGACATTGCAGTTGATTAAATATATCTAGGCAAAAGTTCACCCTAGCAAAAGTTCATGTTATCACCATATGGTGGGCTGGCCCAGCACAGTCTGGATTGACGCCTCCATAGGTTCCTATAGACGGGAAAGAGTATAAAAATATGGCTTTGGGCTTTGTTCTGGGCTGTTTGGCCAATGCCCCACCAGGGTGTATAAGGGTCTTGGTCTTGCAGTCCAGGCACATTCCTTGTGCTTTCTAAAAGTGTACACTGTATCAGGTATTGAGACTTTTATATGCTATTAAGTTCTGACTATGATTTTAAAGAATTAATAAACAGTTTGAGTTTTAAGCTATTGTTCTCTCTGGTCCTTTTCCTCTGGAGGCCTAAGTTCCCTAGCCTGTATCCATCAATCCATTGAAAAGAACCCCACGGGGTTTGGGATATTCCCCCACAAAAGGATCATACAACTTATTCAGGTACTGTCCCAACCAAAGAAATTAGCTCTCTAAAAAGCAAACATTCTATATTTTTGTGCACAAACTTCCTACTGTTATGTTTGATTAAAGAAGGCAAATGCCAAACTATTATTATTGCACATAAATGCTTTGTAGCATAAAATTCAGCAGAAAAACTTAGGTTATCTGTCCCAAGGAGTTTACAATCTAGATTTACACAATAGGAAGGGCAACAAAGAAAAGAATAGAAGGATGGCTGGAATAATTAGAAATTTACACACAAAACACCCACTAAAATATGAGCAACTTCATGATTCCATTAGGATTTTAGATTCCTTAAAACTTGGGCTCCTTTTCATCTGTTTTGTATAACAATACCATAGAACACATCATATAACAAAAGGACCTCAAGCACATCTTCAGAAATATGAAGACTTGAACAGAAAAAGGGAGTCCATAAAAAGTGATTTCAGGTTTCAGTGTGTGCATGAGAGAAACTTAAAAAAATTATTCAAGAACAAAATCCAAAGCCATGTAATATCTTTTATTAAGATCAAAATAACACAAGCTGCATGTTATAAGGGGATCTCAAAACTCTCAGGATCAAATCCTAAAGCTTTGCAGCATCCTGTGCAGAATGCTAAGCTGACTTCTTTATTATTAAAAGATAAAGTATCAGCATGATCACAGATGTTAAAGTACGAGATTGCTCCCTTGCTGGAAACAAATGTTTTAAAAAGACAGGTCTTCCAACTGGAAATATAAAAACTGACAGCTGATCAAATGACTTAGGTGATCAAATGACTTATAATGTGACAAACAGAACAGACAGCTTACTTTAAAAAGGACTTTGTTCTCTCTATATTGTGCTACTTGTGTTGGTCTTATTTTTATTCTACACTTCCTCCAAGGATCTCAGGGTGGCATATATTTTTCTCCCTTCCTCAACATTATCCTCAAAACGAGTCTGTGAAGGCTCCCAATAAGCTTCTTGGTGAAAATATTGAAGCTGTGTCTCCCCTGTCCTAGTCAAATGTGACTTTTAACTTTTTCTTCTCTTGCACATACGCTCTCTCCCCCCCTCCTTACCTCTTTGTACGCTTCTCCCTTGCTGCCTGTAGGCATCTTTAGAAATCTGGTAACATCGAAATAACTGTCAAACACAAAGCACTTACACAATTTGTATATGTTATTATAACTTCAAAACATTAACAACACAAAATATACAATATTGTGTAGTTTCAGATGATCGTCCAGAATTTAACAGGACCAACAAGGAGACGGTGAACTCTGGAATGCTTTTCCCGTTTCGACTACAAAAGTCTTCTTCTGACCAAGATGAATCTTGTAGACTACTTTGGATTTCAATAATATGGCAACATTGTCACATCAGTGCACAGACTTGATCACATTTTAACAGTTTGTAAAGAATTTGCTCTAGAACATGAAATCCAGTCTGAAAATGTGATCAAGTTTGTGCACTGCTGTGACAATGCTGCTATATTATTGAAGTCCAAAGTAGTCTACAAGATTCATCTTGGTCAGAAGAAGACTTTTGTAGTCGAAACGGGAAAAGCATTCCGGAGTTCACCGTCTCCTTGTTGGTCCTGTTAAATTCTGGACGATCATCTGAAACTACACAATATTGTATATTTTGTGTTGTTAATGTTTTGAAGTTATAATAACATATACAAATTGTGTAAGCGCTTTGTGTTTGACAGTTATTTCAATGTTACCAATTCTATTCTGTTACTGTCACCCGTTTTGAATGAGCAATCTTTAGAAATCTGACACTGTATGATGGGCAAAGCCACAAAATGGCTACCACAAAATAGCTGTTGCAGGAGGCTGAGCCAGCCACAAAATGGCTGCGCCAGCTTTCCATCAATCACACAATGAAGATCCTAGTGCTCTGGTGGTCAGGGTGCCAAAGAAACATTTTAAAAGTCTGTACAGCCAATCAATTCTCCAGTAGCCAATCAGAATCTTTGCTAGCCAAAAGCTATACCTGGCTCACTTTTTAAAAATGCTTGGCAGGCACCAGAAAAGCTGCTGACAGGCACCATGATGCCCATGGGCACCACACTGGGGGGCCCTGCTCTATGCTGAGTGTGCTGTCTATTTTCCAGGTGGGCACTGCTCTTTTAAGCAGGGTGCCAGACCCAGGGCTTTTTGACATTCATGGAAAATGGCTTGATTGAGCAGCTGCAGGGCTTTGGAAAGCTTGACAGCTGGCTTACTGGACAGCTACACTCCTGCTTCTTACATAGGGTTCCGCATTCAAGGGGTTGGAGCTAGCAATACCCATGGATCCTTTGCCAGCTCTCTTGTCCCCAGCAGTCCTTTTTGACTGCAAGAAAAGGGAGAGGGCAATTTCTCTCTCCATGAGTCTCCTGACCCAGATGACTTCCACCAGAAATAACATGTTACCTTTTGCACATGATATCGTTAACTTTGGAGAAAAACAAAAACTGCTGAGGGACAACAAGACCCTCGACGATATGATAGATTTTTGGAGGTAATATTGTGAGATGTAAATGATGGTGGTGGAAAGTGCTATCAAGTCACAGCTGACTTATTGTGACCTTGTGGGGTTTTCAAGGCAAGAGACATTCAGAGGTGGTTTGCCACTGCCTGTCTCTGAGTCACAATCCTGGTATTCCTTGGTGATCTCCCATCCAAATACTAGCCAGGGCTGACCCTGCTTAGCTTCCAAGGTCTGACGATACATACTGAAAAAAGCCTCCCATCCACATCTGAGCATAACATTACTGTGAGGAAATTCAGATGCATTCCTTGTACTTCCCTTAGATGTCGTTGTTAAACTTATCTTTAAATTCCAAAATCTTACAGGCCCATGTGCATTAAACGTACACTCTGATGTCTATAGCATTCAGACTCCATGGTTGGTATTCCTACATTCACACTTTACTGGTGTTTTGGCTATTATTGATCAGATAAAATATAATTAGTGTTACTACTTTAATATTTTCATCTTATAATTATAAATTGTCTTAGAAGAATAATTTTAAAACAATTTTTGGTACTTTACCATGAATAACCTACGATACAGAGTTCTTTGTAAATAATTTTAAAGGTTTATTAAAACATATGAAATGCCATCTCAGCAACTACATGCAACATTGAAGGTTTTAACCTTTACATTCTATAATTCATAAAACTAGCAAAACCTAATATATGAGTAATGATTCAGCACATTTTTGAGAAGAATCTATTTAAAACCTGCAGGAACAAGCAACAAAAAGAGTCTCTTACTTTTCATTGAGCCTTTTTCAGTGTCCCCTGGTTTGGTGCACAGAGAAACAGTGGAAGGGAGACTTCGAAGACTCCATGCTTGCAGTTTTAAAATCTATAAGAAACCAGGAAAGGCACTTAAGGGTTTTTAAAAATCTTATACTGTAATACCCACCTGTGGACCTCATTTGCAAATCACTAAATCCACAGAACAGGGCCACATGGAGGCTAAAGAGATTTTCCTGCACACTTGGGGAACTCTCCAGATGTCCAGAAAGATATGACTCCCACAGAAAGTGGGAGATTTAAATTTCACCCCAGAATAAAAGAGCTACCTGATGGGACCCAGCGAGTCAAGAGCTATGCTGGGCCTGGCAGTGGGGCAGCCCAAGAACCACAGCAGATGGGGGGATGTGATTCCTCCTCCTGCGACTGACACCTCCCCCCAAGGCAGCAGCCTACTGCTGGCCTGCTGGAAGGTAGGTGGGGAGAGCAGCAAGGGTTGGGGGGGATGAATGGGAAGGGGGGGAGTGGAGGGCCAAGGATGGGGGGCAAGTGAGAAGACAGCAAGGGGGGAATGAATGCCAAGTGTAGGAGGGTAGGTGGAAAGACAGCAAGGGTGGGGAGGTGGGGGAATACCAAGTTGAGGGTAGTGGAGTTCCAAGAGTGGGGGCGGATAGGTGGGAAGACAGCAAGGGTGGAGGTGGCAAATGTCATGTGTGGGGGCAGATTGGAAGAGCTGCAAAGGTAGGGATAGAGGAGTGCCAAGGGTGGGGGTAGGTGGGGAGAACGACAAGGGTAGGGCACGAGTGAATTCCAAGAGTGGGGGCTAGACAGGAAAAGCAGTGGCTGGTGGAGGTGAGTGGAGTGCCACGCGTGGGGAGTAGACAGGGAAAGCAGCAAGAGTAGTGGGTGAGTGGAATGCCAAGGGTGGTGGAGGATAGGTGGGGAGACCTGCAAAGGTGGAGGTGAGTGAAGTGCTGGGGTGGGTGGTAGGTGGGGGGCAGCATGTGTTGGGTAGACTGATTGAGAAAAGAGGGGCAAAAAAGATGTGGGGTAGATTGACATGACAGATAAGGGGAATGGGAGAAAGGAGGAAATAGGGGAGGGAGGTTATCAGAGAATGGGGGTAGACTGACAGAAGAAATGATTAGGCAAAAGAGACGGGGGTATGTTGACAGATAAGGGGAGGGGAGAAAGAGGGAGAAGATTGTAGAGAAGGGAGAAGAGGGAAGGAGCGACTCTCAGACACTGCTGCCACGGCATTCCAAGGCGAGTGGTTGGGCTAGACTTGGGGGGGCGGATGAGATTCCCCCCTGTGAGTTTCGTGGGGTCCCACTTGTACTTCATAAAAAGCACAGTGCAGACTAGTTAAAAATCAGAGGAATAAGCAGCAAAGTTTAAAAAATATACCATTCAGAAGTTCTTTTCACAGTAAACTGAACAGAAGAATTTGAAATATCTAATTCTCAACATGGTCCTATCTGTGAGTTCTTAAAACTGGAAACTAGAGCCACGAACAGAGAAGACAGATCTTTCTACGAAACTTTCTACTGTCCTACAAAAAGTCATTGGCTAGCAGAAAAATCTGACATCCAAAATAACAACTCCAAATAACAGAAGCAGCACCTATAAGAAGAATGCCCTCTCAGTGTCCATGACAGGTGGTTGCTAGGCAACCACAACAATACTGCCAGTCTTCAAATTTTAGTTTCTGATAGTAAAAGGGGGGCCATTCAGGGCTATTTCAGCCTCCTATTCCACCCATGCGCCCTTCCCTCTTGCCCTAGAGGGAGCACTCATCAGGGCCAGGGCCAACATCAACCCCCAGCAACCACCAGGTGCAGTGACAGCTATCAGGTGACTTTAAGCCATACAACTCACCTGCACCCAGCAGCAGCCTCTACACAATTTACAAGACTTGGCCAAGCCTGAAAGCAACCACCACATAAATAACCTGAATGACTTCGTACTGCATGACTTTTGTAACTTGGCCAGACTTTTCCAAGGGAGAGGCTGCTAGGAGGGGGGAAGGATGGAAAACTGAGAGCCAGTGCAGTGTAGTGATTAGAATGACAGATTAGGATCTGGGAAACCAAGGCTCAGATCCCTATTCTGCCACAGCAGCTTGTTGGATGACCTTGGGGCAGCCACCCTCTCTCTGTCTAATCTTCCTCACAGGGTTGAGGTTAAAATAGAGAGAGTGATATAAGCTGCTCTGGGTCCCCACTAGAATGAAAGGGTATAAATGAAGCAAATAAATAATGAACTCAAAGACTGAGGGAGCAGATAAAAGAACAATTGGTTGGTGAGTGGGAAGGAGAGAAGGAAATACAGAAAACAGATATGGGGGCTGCCAGAAGAAGAAAAGAAGGACATAGTGCAGGGAAGGAGATGGGGAAATTAAATGTCCCCACACAGCTCCTTGTGGGTTCCACACTCATAGCTTCCTTGTTCAATGCTTATAACCAAAGTGATGCTAAAATGCAATGCCAGCAAGTAAGCTACCACCCACCTACAACACAGAACTAGCTGGTAATCAAAAGCAAAAGGACATGTTAACGGTAATGAAAGAATAATGTAGAGGTGCACATAGTTGAGAAAACACATCCTTCTTCTCACCTAATAACAGCTCTGATGTATGAAGCAGGACATCCAGGATAGTCACTAAATCCTTTACATGTCCTATATAGTCAACTATATACTATTTCTAACTAATTGTGTAAATTAGAGGCCATTTTTAAAAAAATGTGTGTCTCAGTGATCATGCAACTTTAGAGACAAATGTAGGGAAAAGTAGAATGCTTTATAATATATCTGCAACACTGTTTATATCCGTTTTACATTGCACCAGGTTTCATTAGATTATAACTTAATGGTTGGTTATGTGTGAGATTCTAAAGCTATGAAAGTCCTAACAGGAAAAAAAGATCACATGTTTGAAGGCGAAGAAGGCTCTACACATGTTCAGAATTTATTACTTCACATATCCCATTATCATCCTGAAAATCAATGCAGGTATCAAGGCTGTATCCTGTGGGAAATTAGGCTACTTTTGAATCAAGACAAGTCAGTTACTTTTAAATCAAGACAAATTTTCTCTTGTTTAGGGTAAATTTAATAGCTTTAGAACAAAAGCAAGCTACTTTCAGTCTTGCATTAAAAAACCCACCTAGAATTCCTATAGTCAACCAAAGTGCTTTATGTTTATAAGGGCAAATACTGAAGATCTGTTAACAGTTATGGAACAACCACCCCAGGGAGGTGGGCCTGGCTCCCTCACTCTCGACCTTTAGGAGGCAGCTGAAGATGGTTTTTACTCATAACAGCATTTAATTTGTTTCAGTTCTTCTGCCTACTGGCAGTTTTAAATTGTTGATTTCAAATGGGTGTTTTAAATGTATTTTATAGCATTCTGTTGCCATTGGCATTGCAAGCTGTCTTAAGTTCCTGTAAGGTAGAAAGGTGGCTAATATTTGAAATACATAAATAAAATAATTCACATTAATTACCCAGAGCATACATACTTATTTAAGAATATAAAAATGGATTAGATTGCCCTTCATGTAACTCAACATTATTATTATTATTGTTATTATCATGCTTGTATGGGTTTGTTTTGCAAAAATCCACACAACTGTCAGGCATTCCCTTCCTTTTTGAGCCTACAGGCAACTTTGGAATTTGAGACAGGTGGTGAGTGCCATTCCAAAACAGAGCCAAAGAGAATACCTCCCTCCTCACACTTCCTGGGAAGGAGGAAGGCCTGAGGGGGGAATGGAACTTACTCATCATCAATGCTCCCTCTAAGCTGTGGAGTCTTGTGAGCAAAAATTCTACTTTGTGAGCTACTGGCATTAAAGTTGTGAGTGAGCGATTTGGCTACTGCATAAATTAATTTGCCCTGGAGCCATCCTTCCTGAGCTGAGGCAAAAATGTGTGAGCTGGAGGTGAAAAAGCTGTGAGCTAGCTCACACTAACTCAGCTTAGAGGCAACACTGCTGGTCATCCTGATCCTCCAGTGGAGAACACTTCCATCTGAATGAGGGCAGCTAGTAACAATCCCTGATTTATAATGGCACGATCAAATTTTGAAAAGCTTGGCAGGTAACCATGATGTCTTTGTGTACCATGTTGGAGAACCCTGAATTAGGCAATTAACACAACACTGGGCAGAGACTCCTAACTGCTTTAAGTCCACTCTAATAGGCTTCCATACAGGGACAGGCTTTTGTAGTTTCTCTCTTGCAGGTTCAGCAGCTAATACATCACACTGGCAACAGGGCTTCCATATGATTTATTTCCCTGTGGCTCCCTGCCCTTCAGCCATGACCACCAAACCCCACCCAGGGCCACTAGAGTTTTTTTCTTTTTTTCTATATCAGTAATTGAGTACAATTGTAATGATATAACATTATAACAAGTAACATTTTCTATGAATTTCATTTTTAAAAATGCAAATCTCCTGTCTCTTCCATTTCAGAGATATGTGTTTCCCATTATATCTTCAGAATGACAGGGCTTGGAGACTTTTAAAAAGCTGAGAATTCATAATTCAATTGCTAATTATTATTATTTTTAAAAAAAGAAGAAGCAGGAGTGGGAAAGGCCTGCCACAAGGGCAGTATCAAGGAAAATGGCTATATATCAAAACAAAGAACCACTGTGATGAAATTGAACATTTAATGACAATTATGTATATCTATAAAAACTTTAGAAATTCTAATATATTCATGACAAAACTTTGGAAATTTAAACATATTCAAAACAACATCCAATATTCTCAATGAGCACCCAGTTATACACTCATTTCAATAGTCTTCCTCAGGAGTAATACTCTTAAGTAGCAAGGTGTCAGCCTTTTGATACATTTTAACATTGCAGCATTAAACACTCATTTCAATAGTCTTCCTCAGGAGTAATCCTCTTAAGTAGCAAGGTGTCAGCCTTTTGATACATGGCTCAAGTGGTTAAGACGCTGAACTGCAGGCTGTGGAAAGTCAGTAGTTCAGCGCTCAAGACCCGTGAGTGCCGCATGACGGAGTGAGCTCCCGTCTCTAGTTCCAGCTCCTGCCAACCTAGCAGTTCGAAAGCAAGAAATTGCAAGTAGATTAATAGGTACCACTTCAGTGGGAAGGTAACAGCGTTCCGTGCGCCTTGGTGTTTAGTCACGCCGGCCACATGACCACGGAAATGTCTTCGGACAGTGCTGGCTCTTCGGCTTTGAAACGGAGATGAGCACCGCAACCCTAGAGTCGGATTCGACTGGCTTTCGAGCAAGGGAACCTTTACCTTTACCTACCATTGCAGCATTAACTTCTTTTTCTACTTTCTTCAAACTATAACTTTTTTACTTCTTCTTCAAATTCTCCTAAAACAAACATGATTATTAAGCATTGAAAGAAACATGAAGCTGAATGGAAACTAGTTCTAATTTTTAAATTTTTGAAAATTATTAATTTTTAACTTTAATAAATTTAAACTTACTCAGTTCCATTTCCAGTAGTTGTATAAGGAGCAAGCCAGTTAAATCATTTCTTAATAGTAGCAACCAGTCCTTTTATTTTTATATCTGGCTAGAAGCCTTCTTTTCAAATAGGCTGGCCAATGCTCTCTATGTTTCATGTGGCTGGCTCTATTGCTCTCCAGTAAATTTTAGGAGTAACATTGCAGTCTTGTTTTCTATCTGGCTGAAAGCCTTCTTTTAAAATAAGCTGACAAATGCTCTCCACCTCTCAAACTGGAACTGAAACTCTAAAAAAACTATTCTGACTGATTCCATGCAGCTGCATATTAAATACTTCATTCTTAAAGGTATAGACCATTAACAAGATTGTTAAATTTTGTTAATGGTCTATACCTTTTAGGTTAAAAATTAATAATTTTCAAAAATTTAAAAATTAGAACTAGTTTCCATTCAGCTTCATGTTTCTTTCAATGCTTAATAATCATGTTTGTTTTAGGAGAATTTGAAGAAGAAGTAAAACAGTTATAGTTTGAAGAAAGTAGAAAAAGAAGTTAATGCTGCAATGTTACAATGTATCCAAAGGCTGACACCTTGCTACTTAAGAGGATTACTCTTGAGGAAGACTATTGAAATAAGTGTATAACCGGGTGCTCATTGAGAATATTGGATGTTGTTTTGAATATGTTTAAATTTCCAAAGTTGTCTTGAATATGTTAGAATTTCTAAAGTTTTTATAGATATACATAATTGTCATTAAATGTTCAATTTCATCACAGTGGTTCTTTGTTTTGATATATTGTCTGTCACTGTGACCCCTCCTTTGATTCAAGGAAAATGGATGCCACATTGGTGGGAAAATCTAAACCTTCCCACCTAAACAGCAGCCACCCAGGCTTTACTGCAAACTTTTTCAAAACTTCAGAGCAAAGCAGATTTGCAAAAGAGCAGGGAAACCCCAAGAGATGCATGAATGCACCTTGATACCGTGGGGAAGCAGATTTTCTTTTCCTGAACAGTGCTGAAACCAGGGTACATCACTCACGTGGAAATGGCCCAAGTTCTAGGAATGAGTATTTGTCACAAAATGAAGACTATGGTGCCACCAACAACAGAAGCCACTTCAGTCCCCCACTTCAAATGATAAACATAGCAGAACTGAAGCAAAAACTTTTACATCAGAAATCCCACAATCTAAGAGCACATTCCAGCCCTTTATTTACTTTCTTGCTAAGACTCTAAACAGATTATACAATTTAAAATAATGTAGTAACAGCAGTATAATACAGCCAGCCAACAATACAATCAAACTGCAATACAAAATTAGATAATTATGTGCTTAAAACAGCATTACAGAAGAGGGAGGAGGAAGAGGAGATTGGATTTATACCCCACCCTTCACTACCCAAGGGAGTCTCACAGCAGTTTACAAAATCCTTTCCCTTCCCCTCCCCACAACAGACACCCTGTGAGAGAGCTCTAACAGAAACTGCTCTTTTTAAAGAACAGCTGTGCTACAACTATGGCTTGCCCAAGGTCATTCAGCAGGTGCAAGTGGAGGAGTGGGGAATCAAACCCGGTTCTCCCAGATTAGAGTCCGCGAGCTTAACCACTACACCAAACAACGATCAAAGCAATGAAACCTACCTAAAATTTCACAGATACTAAACTATAACCCCATCTCCTTCATAGGATTGCCGGTCACCTGAAACTCCCACTCTGAAATGCAGTGCCTAGCAGATAAGTGTGTACAGCCTGGCGAGACCTTGGCAGCGCCTAACGGTACCTAATGAGGACAGAGGACTAGTCAAGACAGGGACTAGTCTGCACAAACACAAAATGCGCCAGAATCAAGAGAGTAGGACAAACTCTCACCCGGAAAAATTACTTCTTTCCTTCAGGCCTGGAGAGGACCCCTAAAGCTTGGGGTCAGTCTCTGAATTTGACAAGTCTAAATCACTGGCACTTACATAAACCACTGGAAAAACGAGCAGTCCAGAGACATAGTAACACAGCCCGCCCAATCGGTTACCTTGAACGCCGCATCACGGCCACAGCCAACGAGAAAAGAGGACGCCATGTTGGTGCCCCACCAAAACTTGTCCCCTCTACAACTTGCTAGCAAAAGCCAAAAGGCCCCGCCCCGCTTGTTTGAGGTTCCACTCAAGAAAGACAGCGGTACTCATGGGCGAGGTTTAAAGTAGAAACTCCGCCCGGATTCCTCGCTGCATCCAATGAGCACTCGGCTGGACCTTAGAGGCAGAGGCGGCACCAGAGAGAGAATTTGAAAGGCTAAGGAAGCAAGGAAGAGTCTTGTTTTGGTTGGGATAGAGGCATTTAAACGGGAAACTGAGATAATGAATGGAGTGGGACACCCACAGTTGGGCATTATGTCCTGAGTATGCCATCTGCTTTGCATACAAAAGGTTCCAAGTTCAGCCCTTGGTATCTCCAGTGACAAAGATCAGGCGATGTGAGAAAGAGTCAGAGGAGACAATGCCAACCTTGATAGACTGAAGGTGTGTCTCAGTATAAGGCACCTTAATGTGGTCAAGCATCACCTTCTTTGTCTTTGCCTTTCATACAGATCTTTGAGTCATATACTGCACTGGACCAATCTTATCTTGAATACCAATGAGGCTTGGGGGCAGGAGTAATTGTCTCTTTTTCAAACAGGACTCTATTGCCTTCAGAGGTTGCGCATCACTTTGTTGAGAAAAAGTTCACTGCAGCTATAAAACAAGGTATATTTACTGAGGGGGGGGGGAGTCCTGAAATTGGAATTTGGCCAGTTTCTATTGCTATAGAAATCTTCCATTTTTTGTGGTATGCAGAAGTCTTCTTCAGCTGAAATGGAAAGGTAAGGAAGGACATGGTAAATAATGTGCTTTCATTCCACTTTAGTGATGATTTGCAACTGTATTTTGCGATTTTACAGAGTAAAAACCAGTTGCAAAGTGGATTGGAAGTGCATTGTTATTGTGTATGATAGCTCTCTAAATTTCCCATGTATATGCAGTAAGGTTGGATTACAGATTTACAAATCACCCCTGCTCTGATGCAGAAATCATGAAGGGGGGAAAGTAAAAGCTGAATCTACATGGATCCTCTTGGATAGTTCCCCCCTAAATCCAGTATCAAATCACATATCAAAGCCAGGACCACAGACTGATCCTTAAAAAACACAGATCCAATATTTTGTGGCACAGCAATAGCACAAAAACATTGATCTGAGTCATGTACCCTCATGAATTCATATAATTTTTGCATCAAAACAAAATAAAGCCACCTTTAAATTGTAGATAATGCCTTAGTCTATAAATATTTTGTGATGCCAGGGTGGCACAAAACTGTCATTCCAAATCATGGATCCTACTGATTTTTGCTTTGAGTCACCCCAAATGCACCATCAAATCACCTATCTTTCCATTGCCAAATATCACACCAAAAAAATCACAGATCCTTCATGGTGCTGCTATGAAGCAAAATTGTGATTCCAAAGAACAGAAACTCACAGAGTCTCAGGTTTTAATTTTAAGAATGTTTCTTGTAGAAATTCCTCTTGTGGAGTATTTGGTGCTTATATCGTGGCCAAGGTGATCTTTTGTTCTTCTAGGGATTCCTTAACAAAGAGATATCATCCTCTTAAATCAGAGTATCGAGAATCTGAAGTTGAAATGTCTTAGCCAACAGTATGGCAACTCCTCGAGCCTTGGAAGAACCCAGGCCATAAAATTGTTGGAGGTACCAAGCAGCATTAAACAGTTTTTTATCCTTTGATTTCATATGGGTCTCCTGGATCATTACTATATCTGGTTTTGACTTTGTCAGGAAAATTGAAATTCTTTGCAATTTAATTTTACTATTCAAACCTCAGACATTGGTCAAACTGAAGCAGTAGCCAAAATACAAAGATGTTTCTTGGTGGTCACATATCACATTCACGGCAATCTATTGCACCACAAAAAGCATCGGTCCACCTTTTCATGGCATCACCATGGCTTAAAAACTTATATCCAAAGCACCAGATTCCTATGGATCCTCAGGAATTCTCCTCAAACACAAACTTGCAAATGCTAAGAACTGTTACAACTTGCTCAGAGCACAACCACAGTCTGTCTGCCTACCCAGTTTCCTTTTTTTTTTTTATAGTGCCCCAAAGGGCATTTTTATTTCTATTTTATACACACTAGACTACAACATTACAACAGAACATAACACACATTCATAACATACACTAAACAACCCTAATAACCATAACAACATAAAACATTTCTGGGGGGATACAAATCTATTTCATCTATGATCTATATTTCCTACCTTGCCTCTAATTATCTCTTACATGAATATCCCTACACTCTATCTAATTTGCTTTCACCTAAAATTCATCCACCATCAATCTTCCTGCCAAAGTTAATTACTTCCATCCTGTCTTTCATCCACTCATAAAAGCGATGCCATGTATTCTGAAAAGCAGAGTCTTCATAACCGTTCATAGTCAAAGTTAGTTTGTCCATCTCTGCTGCCTCCAATAATTTCGCAATGTATTCTTGTTCTGACGGTATCTGGGTTGTTCGCCAATATTTTGCATATAGAATCCTAGCCGCTGTTGTCAAGTATATTATCAAATAACATTCATCTCTACCTGTCTCTTTTGGCAGTATGCCTAATAATAAAGTCTCAGGTTTGAAAGGTATAGCTTGCCCTATAATTTTCTGTATCATTCTGTGAACCCATATCCAGAACTTTTTAACAATATCACATGTCCACCACATATGGTAAAATGAACCTGTCTTATTTCCGCATTTCCAACATTTGTTAGAGCATTTCTCATCATATTTTGCAATTCTATCAGGCGTAATGTACCACCTATAAAACATTTTATACATATTTTCTCTATACAACACCGTTCTAGTTATTTTAACATTTTTATTCCATATTTGATCCCACTGTTCCAACTCTATATTATAACCAAAGTTCTGTGCCCATTGAATCATATTATTTTTAACCACTTCATCTGCCATAAAATCTGTCAACAATAAGTTATACATTTTTTTAATAAATTTCTCCTCTGGGGCATACAATATTTTTTCCATACCTGATAGGGTTTTTTCAAATCCAATTTTCTTGTCTTTCACGAATCTCGATCCAATTTGTGCTCTTTGTCACCACGTAACCTCCATATCAAGTTCAATCTCACCTTTTGAGTTTATAATGTCCATATATCTCTTTGGAGGGTTCTCACAATATACCTTAGGGAGGGTCATCGCCTCTAAAGGGACTACCAGTCTATCAAGTTTCCAATGCTACTTTTCCTCCCTTGCACTTGTCATGCTCAGTGCATGCATTTGGCAAATTAAACAGGGGGGAAAAGCTTCTCTTTGGCTGCATCACTTGAGGCAGCCAAGGAGGGGGGAAGTCACCTGGTATAATACTTTCATCAAGAAATATTCCCCACACATAGAAAACAAATATGTCAAGGAAAAGGACCCAAATGCTACCTAGGCAACTTTGCATAGATTGTTCAAAAACATATATTAAGGGACAGAGCTGTGGTTCCTCGCAGCAAAAGGTCCCAGGTTCAGCCCCCAACAATTCTACCTAAAATGCTCTGGCAGTCAGTGCTGTGAAAGGCCTCTGCCTGGGGTGCCACTGCCTGTCTGAATAGGAAACACCAACCCTGAGAGCCTCATACGTTGAAACCCACCACCTCACCTGTAGTGTGAAATGCTGCAGTCAACAAAAAACTTTACTGCTTGGATACCGTTTAATATTTAAAGTGGTCCCTCATCTGTAAGAATCATCTTGCACACATGAATAGAGCAAGGCATACAAAGCACACTTCATCAAACTGAATACAGGCAGGGAAGAGTAGTGGCACTTGTTTCCTCTTTCTGGACTAACAGGTGCCCAGGCAGGGAGAGATTTGCCAAGGTCCTCCCAGCATCAAGCTGGGGGGGGGGGCGCTTCCTCAAGGGGTGGAGAACCCAACCTGGATTACTGGTGATGGTGACCACCGGCCCTAGGGAGAGCCCAGGCAAGGGAACCACTCACCTCAGCCAGCTTCCTTTGCTGCTGTCCTGGCCAAAGGCTTCCTCAGACCCTGAGTGTGGTTCCTGCCACTGCAAGCCTTCTCACTCCTCCATCGCAGACCAGGCCACAGGAGGGAGCAAAACCCATAGACTGGCTGCTGGGCTACCTTGATGTTTTTCCTATTTCCTCCTCCTCCTGTTCCCCACAGTTCCTAGACAGGACGTTGAGAGTGTCAGAATCTGGACTGATGTCAAATGGGTAGCTGATGCTTTTGGAGGGTCGAAAGAGGGCTGATGATCTGCTAAAGGTAGCAGCAATGGGGAAGGAGGGTTGCTGAACTGGAGACAGTTTAAATTGTAAACACTTTCCCCTACAAATAGCACTGCTTGACTCTAGTTCCCTGGAAGCCCCATTTGACAATAAAATAAAATATTTTTTACTTAACATAATTATACACACACACGCGTTATTCTAAAGAACGCCTTTTAATATTTGAAATGTTTTAATGTTTGCCACCTTGGGGAGCCTGAATTGGGTGAAAAAGTAAAAAAGTAAAAACTGGAGCTACACAAACCATTGTGGATCCTCTAGTTTTTCCAACAAACTCCCCAAATTCAGGTTTAAATCAGATGTCAAAACAAGGACAACTGACTGAACCTTAAAAAAACACATCCAATACTTTGTTGTGCAGCAATGGCACAAAAACATGGGTCTGAAGCATGGATCCTCATGAATTCATAAGTTTTGGTGGCGGCGGTGGGGGAAAGTGCAGTCAAGTCACAGCTGATTTATGATGACCCTGCAGGATTTTCAAGTCAACAGATGTTCAGAGATGGTTTCCATGGCCTGCTTCCGCATCACAACCCTTGGAGTTCTCTCATCCAAATACTAGCCAGGACTGACCCTGCTTAACTTCTGAGATCTGACGATTGGGCTAGCTTGGGCTATCCAGGTCAGGGTGTTTTACACTGAAACAAAACAAAACCAAAGTCGTATTGTAGCTCATGTCTTAGTCTATAATCAGCACCACAAAAATCATGCGCCTGGCTCCTCTCAGCAACAGGCTCTCTCAGCTACATGGGACAGTATTATCGAGCTGAATTTCATCACCAAAAGTAGATGTATGGAGAACAGGGTCCCTTCCCACCTTCCCATCTCGTTTCCTACTCATTTAAAACTACCATGTTTATACCACTCAAGGTAACACAGAGCATTCTGGTCAAGGAAAGTAAAGAGATGCCATTAAGACAGAAATTAAACACAGACTTTAAAAAATCTATTATATGCTTTTAACAGATTTAGAATATTTAACTTATTTTTAAAGGTTTCCTTGTCTTGTAAGGTTTAATTATTATATTAATGATGCACAACACCCTGTATAAGCCTCTGATTTTCAGGAAAGTTCATCAGAAGCGTACCAAATGCCTTGGTTACTTTTTATTTTGAAACACCAACTAGAAAGACATTGGCATTTGCACAGCAGTGGAGTTCCTCTGCATCTGGGAATATCATATATTGTGTTCTATGTAAAAAAAATAAGCAAAAAAGACTTGAGCGCTTTAAAGCAGACACATGTATTTGTAGAAAAACTTCAGTCCAGAAAATAATGAAGGGATTAAAAACAAATAATTGTCCATATACCCAGGTTCCTCATAAAGGCCAAGGGTTTTATTTTGGAGGATCCATGTTCATTCTATATTTCTCCTTCAACAGTTTCAACTGTTTTTCCTTTTTCTTCATATCCATTTTTTGGAATGCCTAAAGTAAAACAGAAATATACTGTGAATAAATCAAATCTCTCCATTCATACCAATTCTACCTATATTAAAATGATCTTATTTTCTCCTATTTAACCAATTACTTTTGCAAACACCAGGAAATCAAGTTGCATTATACTTAACTATGTCTCAAGATAAATGTATGTATTTAATTCCTCAAAACCAAACCAGCACTTTTGAAAGGGACAAATCCCACACTGAGAAGTTGACTTCAAACAATATTGCACAAGGAGCCTCCCATTTTGCCATTGCTTTAGATTCCACTTGTTGGGAGAAATATTTATTAAAATACTTATAAATAAATGAATATAAGACCCAAAGTCAAATACCGCCCTGAGCCTGCTTGAGGGGAAGGTTGTTATAGAAATGTAATGTAATAAATAAATAAATGGGAAGAACTAAAATGTGTCTACTAGGAATGGGCATGAACCAGGAAAATACGGTTTGGTTTGTGGTGCACCCACGAACTGAACCATGGACTGTCACAGATAAAAATCCACTCATACAAACTGAATTGGTTTGCTAAAGACACCAAACTTGCAGCATATCTCCAGCTGTCTTCTACTTGCACTCCAAGTTTTGTGAGAATTGGATTTACGGGTGTCTAAATTACACCCCCCCCCCCAAGAAGGCATCCCCAGGAAAATGGTTTCAAGAGAAATGAGGTGCAGGTTCAGGAGTGTACTGAATGGTCCCCCGGCATGCTAAAGACACCAGACTTGCAGTGCATCCCTGGCTTACTTTTCTCTACCTGCCCGAGTTTGGTGAGGATTGGATTTAGAGGGTCTGAATTATCCCCCTCTAAAGAAGGTGCCCCTATACTCCCCTGTTTCCAATGAGGGGGGAAAACAGCAAAAAAAGCAAAGAAAGAAGCCCAGCAGAACAGAAACAGAATCAAAGTTCCCAAGAATCTCTCAGGAGAAACTGAAGGAGGGGGGCATTTTTGCCAATCCAGAAGAACCAGGGCAATGTGCCCCGAGACCACCTGAGAGTCAAACACAAACCAGCATACAATGACACATGTAGACATGGTAGCTCCAAGCCTTGACAAGGAAGGAGACGTGATGGCTCGGAGCCCTGACAAGGAAGCAGATGTGGTGGCTCAAAAGCCCTGGGTACACCCCTGACACCCAAATCCCAAAGCATGACCACCCCCACCCAGGACTGAAACATGCTGCAAGTACCTGAGAGAGAGACAGAAATGTGGGCACCCCCAGTCTTTCGATGGGGGCTCCCCAAAGTACCCCCATGGCAGCTGGGAGGGTGTAATGAATGTGGGTACTCAGCCGAGGCACCCACTAGCTAGGGTGGAACCAGACAGGTGTAGAGCACATCCACCAACAGGGGTGTTTTATTTGACTCTGCACCTGGGTCCGGAGCACACCCATCTATCGTGGTGGATCCCTCTACTCTGTGGATAAGTGGAAACTTATGTGAAGCTGGCAGGGCCAACCCTCAAATCTAAAAAGACAGGTTAGGATGGACAAAAAGACAGACTAGGCATCCTCAGACTTTCATTGGGGGCTTCACTGGCAGCTGGGAGGATATAATGCATGTGGGTACTCAGCCAAGGCACCCACTAGCTAGGGTGGAACCAGACAGGTACAGAGCACACCCACTGACGGGGATGTTTTAGTCGATTCTGCACCTGGGTCCAGAGCACACCCATCCACTCATAGGCCCCTCCCCCAGCTGAAACATGCAGCCAGTATCTGGAAAATGGATGGAAAGGAGAACACTCCAGACTTTTGGTGGGGGCTCCCCAAAGTACCCCCACGGCAGCAGGGAGGGTATAAGGATCCTCAGCCGAGGCACCCACTAGAAAGGGACCTGTGTAGAGCATATGCATCGACAGGGTTGTTTTATTTAACTCTGCACCTGGATCTGTAGCTTGCCCATCCATTACAGCGAATACAGAAAGACATGTGAAGCTGCCGGGGCCACCCCTCAAGTCTAAAAAGATGGGTTTTAAGGGACAGAAAGGCAGATCGGGCATCCCCAGAGTTTCAATGGGGGCTCCCCACACTGATGTCATGGCAGCTTGGCAAGGACCCCAGCCAGACACCATGAGGAAAGAAGCGTGCCCAGAATGCTCCCAGGCCCCCTCAGGCCCAAACACAAAGATCCCCTGGTCACCATTAGTTGAACACATTGTACAGATAAGAGATCATCTGTTGTGATTGTGGACTGTTCAAATGTAATGAAAAGAGGTAGCCAACTCTGCACAATCCAGCAGCAAAGTGTTTGTACCTTCACCACTAATACTGATATGAATCTCTTTTTTTAATGCAGAAGGACACTGCACATGCCTCCAAGGTTCTGGAGAAGATTTACACTGAAAGGAATGAGATGCAGAGCTCCCCCCCCGCCAAAAAACAAAACACCGCCATGCCTGTTCTGAACCTCCAGGGACATTCAGTGTAGCTTCTTTCTTATGTAATGCCACCATGTCCTTTGGAATGGACCACATGTCACATCACTGCTCAAAGCAGCTCATTGGCCAAGACTTATGAGCAAGGAGTTAACCCGGTCACGGTTGTCATTTGATTCTGGGACAAGGTCAACTGTATCCAGATCTGTTCTGATTTGGCTCTAGCTGAGTTCAACAAAGGTTACCACCAGATGCTCATTTCAGCACATCTCGAATAAATTCTGGTTTAAGCAGAAATGTGAAGGGCTGAATACTGTGATCTGTCAGTGGGAAGATATTGATGACTGTCAATCTTTCCTGTATTCCTCTTTCCCCAGCACTCCTTTCTAACCATGGGAAAGTTTATTCCTGTGGTCACAGCAACCATGTGCTATCTGACTACTTCAGTTAGAAAAAACTGCTGGGGAGAGGGGGATGCTGGAAGGCTCCATGATCCTTGTATTCATGGATCTAAGGGCCCAGCCCATCATATTCACAATGTAATGCTCATTTACACTGTTGAATAGGGCAAATTAATGATTTAGTGTGTTAAAACCAAACCTTAGGGCTATAGGTATAGTCCAGCAGCATGCAATACAGTCACCCTGCTGAAGCTAAGAACAAGGGTGCAAGCCCTCTTGGGAATCCTATATATGCTGCTTTGAACTCTACAGAAGAAAAGAGGGCTATTATAACATGGATCTTGCTTCCATATTTCTCATAACAAATCCAACTATGGCAGATAGAATTTGTATACAAAGGAACTCACTCTTTTTACTCTATATGCTGACCAAAACAAAGGTCAGGTCTCCCTTCC
This sequence comes from Gekko gecko, assembly GCA_029375565.1. Lineage (NCBI taxonomy): Eukaryota > Metazoa > Chordata > Lepidosauria > Squamata > Gekkonidae > Gekko > Gekko gecko. The sequence goes on along the minus strand of JAPDNY010000004.1, from coordinate 106,801,168 downwards.
TCCCAGTGCTCCCCAGCCTTCCAAAAGGACAGGACTACCCAAAATATATAATATTTCTCACATATACTGATTTTATGTGTCCATGATTCACTCCATTGGAACCAGCAAGCATGCCATCACAGAACTGTTCAAACCCTGCTCTCAGTCATTTGAATTACACAGAAAGCACAGGAGATTCCCTATTTTCTTGAATTATTCCAGTACTGTTCTCACAATGCCTTTGTCCCAGTGAAATTAAATGTTCATCTTACATGGTAACAACTGCTATACTATTTATAGAAAAGTTCATATACTTGACCTGTTTGCATTATAGCACAGGACCACATAGTGTTTGCTGCACACACTGAATACTAACAGATGATCACAAGCATTTTTGGCATCAGAGACATCTTCATAGACAACACAAGCTGTTCCTCTAGTCTCAGGAGTATTTTCTCTGTAGGGTAAGCAGAGTTTTAATAATTAGTAAGGATAAAACTACAAATTCCATCAGCATTCAGGAATGACATAAGGAAATGTGTCATCAATACAACATTAAATGATTTCTTGGTATGATATGCTTCAGATAATTTTTCTTGCCCTTGACAAATGCTGTAACTCTACCTATTTGCGTAAATGTACGTCAAAAGACAGCCTGATCAACAAGAGTCTGGCACATTACTCCAAGAAAGCATGGTTACTTCTGCTTGCTAACAACTGAAAAAGGTACAGTCTTCCTGCAAACTAGGAGCAGCACAAAACAAATTTCAGGTAAAACAACAGCACAACAGATTTCTATTCTGTTGTCACTCAATCACATATTGACTTTAACTCAGTTCTTAATGATTTACCATGGTATTATTAAAAGGTAAAGGTTCCCTTGCTCGAAAGCCAGTCGAATCCGACTCTAGGGTTGCGGTGCTCATCTCCGTTTCAAAGCCGAAGAGCCAGCGCTGTCCGAAGACGTCTCCGTGGTCATGTGGCCGGCATGACTAAACACCAAGGCGCACGGAACGCTGTTACCTTCCCACCGAAGTGGTCCCTATTTATCTACTTGCAATTTCTTGCTTTCGAACTGCTAGGTTGGCAGGAGCTGGAACCAGAGACGGGAGCTCACTCCGTCTTGCGGCACACTCGGGTCTCGAACTGCTGAACTACTGACCTTCCACAGCCTGCAGTTCAGCGTCTTAACCACTTGAGCCACCGCAGCTCTATTACACTGCTCTAAAATGTCATTTCAGATGGTCAAAGCATTCTTTGACCATTTCACCCCCAAATTTACCATCATTCCAGAAATTCTCCAAATTCTCTTGTTTTCTAAAAAACTTCCAGAACAATTTTATACCATCAGTTCCTTTATAGTATATTCCTATGTTATGGATCTAGTGACTCTTTAAAACCAAAAAAACCTAAGGCCTTTCTGGGCAACCCCAATCTATTCATTCTGAAATCTGTACTGTGAAATATCCCACTTAAATTCTAGGATTGCATGGTTTATGGTATATGTTGGTCTTTTATCATTTTGCACATTCCCTAATTCCAAACTTGGTCTCAGCTTGTGCTATTTTACACAGAAAGCTGAAATAATGTCATGCCAGAAAGCTGTTTGTCTTAAATGCATCATTTAAAAAATTCTACTGTTAACTTCAGTTTTGGAATACTCCATAGATTTACACTTGATTTGTTGACTGGGTCCATATTTTCCAAAAAAATAGCATAAATTTCTTCAGCTATGATTTTATATAGCAAACTTCTGATATACAAGATTCTGTTGACTTCAGATGGCAGATGAATCCAGATTTGGTAAAACATACAAAATTAGCAACAGAAGTATAGATTTCCAGAAGACAAGCATTCAGCTTTAAACTTTCTATGTCATCCGCCATATTGCTAATCTCAAAGCTTTCTTACCCTCAAAGTTATACAGTATCATCACCCTGTAAGGCCTTAATACGGCTGTATAGAAAAAAACCAGGATAATTTGGGCCACTTATCATTAGCTTTTGCTGTAAATTTTAAAATGGAATACCTCATTCAATTTCACTTGCAATCGTTTAGACAGCTAAACACATTTAGGCTCTGTGGTTTGAATGAGCCTGTTTACATGCAGTCAGTGTCTATTTACATATAGTCAGGCTGTGAAATCTGAATTACATCGAAAGAAGGGGATAACATTTAAAGGACCACATGGGCTGGTGTGTGTTTGTATCAAATCTACTGTCTTTCTAGCATTCTTATTCCCATAGTCCATTTCTGCAAGTACTTTTCTCTGAGTCAGGTTCTGATACAATTAGATGATACTAAAGGAAAGCAAACTGGGAGGCACTTTGCCCACCAACATACTCAGTGGGTGACCCTGAGCCACTCCCAGCCTTGTAGGCATGTTATGAGGATAAAATGTGCCCTGAGCTCCTTAGAGAGCCAATAGGATAAAACCCAAACAGCAGTGGTATTTAGGGTTACCAGATGTCCTCTTTTCAGAGGATGTGTGCCCTTTTTTGGTGTCTGTCCTCTTTGGAACTCTTTTTTTAAAAAACCTGATGAATATGTCCTCTTTTTGGATTGGAAGGTTAGGAATATTCCAAGTTACTAGCAATTATCACAGCTTAAATAGTAGGGGTATTTAGAATGAGCTTTGTCATAGTGATCACTTGTTTGAAGTAGTCAGTCTGAAAATATGTCATCTTTTTTGCTTTTCAAAGCATGGTAATCCTAAATGTATTGCTTAAAAAAGCACACGAACACACATACTGAGATTTACATATAGTGGCATACTCTGGCTATCATAGTTCCTTTTAACATTTTTTTTTTCATTTATACACCACCTTTTCCCCCAACAGGGACTCAAAGCAGCTATCCTCACAACAACCCTATGAGGTAGGTTAGGCTGAGAATACATGACTGGCCTAAGGCCACCCAGCAGAGTACAGTCAAATTAAAAGCTCGACCATCAGATGTCAGCTAGATTCTGCCCCGTCCTTCGCGCACAACTGAGGCAGTGAAGCCCTCCTGATATGCACATGTACGGGTGGCAATCTGATTCCACGTCACCGGGTGGAGACACATCCTCATACGCAACGAACCTCCAATGCCAACCAGTGTTCATTATCCCCCATCAGATCAGTTTAATGCATCGTCCACCCCTCCATAACAAGGCTGCCTTTAAGGACACTTCGGAAACAGAAAGAGGGGGCAGGAGCCCATACCAAATGGCTGTCCGGGCCCGGAGGAGCAGGAAGGCGGGCCGCTTGCATCGCCATGGCAACGGCCTAGGTAGAGTTCTCGCTTCGATCTCCAGGAAAACAAAAAATAACGCCGCAAAAAGCCATGACAACCGACAGAAAGCCTTGGGATACTTCTACTGCACACGCGCCCTTTACGTCAGCCCCGGGGAAAAAAATTACCAACTTCCACTCCTTCCGCCCTCCTTGGGACCATAGAGACGAATTAAAAGAGACGTTTCACGCAGCCCTCTCTTAAGGTTCCGATAAGAATCTCTCAAATGAGTGGCAAGAGAATGAGAGGGGCGAAGTAGTTGCTCTTTTCTCTGGTACAGTAATCGTGACCTCGATCTCTCATCCAAGTAATACATTATTGCCTCGTCTTCCAATAATGCTGGCAGATATTAAGGGCAGGCAGGCAGAACCAAGCACGCTGCTATGTACTGGGTCAGACCACCGTTTTACGGGGTCAGCAGGATGAGGGTCTATTGTGGCTGCTGGTGGTGCTCTGGGATTTCGGGGGGGGGGGGTGTCTTTCAGATCCCTTGCTACCGAAGCCATTTGGCTGGAGGTGCCTGGGATTAAATCCGGGAAGTTCATATACGCAATGAAGCAGGTGCTCTACCTCTAAGCCAAACTTGCCCCCCTCCCCACAGCTTGACAACAAGGAGAGCTCATAGCTCAATGGTAGAGCACTTTGCATTAGGCAGTCAATCTGAAATTAAAGCCCATTTCCTTGACAGTAAGCCTTATTGAACACAAAACAATCGAAAAGAGCAAGAGTCCAGTAGCACCTTAAAGACTAAGACCTTAAAGAGTAACAAAATTTGTAGTAGGGTATGAGAGCTTTCCTCACTGCTCATTTCTTCAGATATCTTAAGAAGTAAGCAGTGACTCAGGAAGGCTCATATCCTACTACAAATTTTGTTAGTCTTTAAGGTGCCACTGGACTCTTGCTGTTTTCTGCTGCTACAGACAGACTAACACGGCTACCCATCTTGACAAAACAATCGAGTAATTACAATAATTACTGCTGCACTCCTGGCTATAAATCTTATCGCCATCAATGTCACTTCCTCATTCATTCATTCAATTTATACCCCGCCCTATCCCACACGTGGGCTCAGGGCGGCTTACAACATATTGTAAAACAATAAAACAATCGATGGTACCGTAAACAAATCCTTCGACAACATATTAAATCCTTCTGGATTTGCACACTTCGTCAGATACAGTGAACGTGCACACGAAAGCTTATACTTTGAATAAAACTTTGTCGGTCTTAAAGATGCCACTAGACTCAAACTTTTGTTCTGATGCTTCAAACCAACACGGCTACCCGCCTGAATCTTCTTTCTGGATTAATATGTTTGGGACTGGCGCATACCATGCTTCTGTTTTTGGCAGTGAGCGTCAGCCCACCCCCACCCCGCGGCTGCTGAGGCTACTTGCGTGGACTGTCTCCTCCTTTTCTCTAGCCTCACTCCTATTAATATTCCTACTGCAGAACCCATTCGCTGAATGGTACAATTATCACCGGATGCACACTGCAACTGAGGAAGGGTTAAATTACTGTGATGAAAGCTCTGAGACAGAAGGCGGTGTCCAAGAGGTTCAGCTCATAGACACTTCCGGGATTAAACGGAATTTTCCGCCATTTTCGTAACCAATGCAAGGTATCGAGACCTTTCGCCAGATTTCAATTTGATTCCGGAAGTTGCGAACGACACTCTAGGAGAAGGAACTCTCGGAATTCATCGATAGCTTTCAGTGTGGCGGCGTTTTCAGCTTGCGACGTCCGTCGTGTTCGCACGTGGTTCTGTTACTGGGCATGGAGGCGGCTGAGGCTTGTGTAGCGGCGAGTCCTAATCCGGGGCTAGGGCTCTGTGGGACCTGGATGGTGATCAGAGGGGGGACCAAGCTCTTAGCCGCCCGTTATAAAGAGTCCAGGTGAGGGCGTGGACGGTGCATATGAGGATCAGTCCGTGGAAGGAGCGAGATTTGATCCTCTGTCCAAACCTGTTCTAATAATGGGGGGGGGTGTTGATGTGGAAGGATATTAAGGGTGATTCCTTTAATCGAATACACGAAGATGCCTTACCGTGATAGATTCAGGTGGGTAGCCGTGTTGGTCTGAAGCAGCAGAACAAAGTTCGAATCCCCCTCTACCTACATGTGTGAACTGGTAACTTCCATTGCAGTGTATCTGAAGAAGTGTGCCTGCACACGAAAGCTTATACCTTGAATAAAACTTCGTTGGTTTTAAAGGTGCCTGCCACTGGACTACTTTGTTCTGCCTTGTACCGAGTCAGACTATTAGTCTCTCTAGGTCAGAAGTACCTGCTTTCTGAGATCCTTTCTGGATAAACATAACAAAGCATTAATCTTTCATATTTTCTGCCTTGATACATACCCTTGAAAGGGGTATATGCAAAAGTGCTTCTGTTCTGTTCTGAAAATACGTGAATCTTGGATTTCAGCATATTTTTCTAAGTGAAATAATCTTTATAGAGCTGTACTGCCAACAGGGTTCTGTGGCCAGCACTTCAGAAGTATTAAGTAGATGATTTCCCATGACTGCTTTTGGGTTTCCTTTTAAGTTGGTGATAGCTCAGTAGAACTTTGGCCTTCATTACATATAAAGCATTTGTATTACTTCTGGTTTATGGTAACTTGAAAGTATTATGCTGCTATTTAAAACAGGATGGTATAATTAAAACAAGAATGTATGTTTTCTTTAAAAAAAAACCCTTCTGGAGTTGACCCATAGGGTCCGATTATCCATTATGTTGTTCTTGTGTCTTTCCCAAGTCTGCCCAAGGATTTGGGATTAGCCATTCCTTACTGAGTTCTATGCTTGGGAGGATTGCTGGGCACGGGGAAGTCCTATTTGAACTGGATAAAGCATAGTTAGGTCTGGTGTTCAGTAAAGACATGGCTATATCTGGTTAAAATGTACTATTTCCTTTGATCTGGTAACCTTCTAATTAAAAAAAAACCTTAAAAAAACATACACATAATATTTTCATCTTTCAAGCTATTCTCTACTGTTTTCCATGTTAACATGTTTCCTTTGTGATGATATACAAAACAATAGTTTACAATTAATTTTGTAGCTTTGTTTCTTAAAAGGTATGGAGATAAAATATCAAATAACATAATACTATTGAATACTTCTCCCACTGAGAAATACTGATGTTGTGTATATCTTTACTTTCTAGCCAAGATGATCTTTTTGTATACGATTGTACCACTGCTGACAAGAAACCTCAAGAAAACAAAGGGTAAAACTGTTTAAGCTCTTTATACTAAATAACATGTACATCACAATTCCATTTGTCTAGAAATTCTGGGGTATATGGCCAGTGCCTTTAAAACAAGTTGCTGGTTGCAGGGGGAAGAATCTATGCCTCATGTTTGGCCACATCTCTGCTTCTCCACTGGAGTGCTGTACAGACTACAGAGTAGAATCTGTAAAAATAAATGTGGAAGGCTTGTTCTCATTTTATAAGATTTCACAGTGGAAGAAAGAGTGCCTTCCAAAATTATAGAAAAATATAATTCTATAAATGTATAGGCTAGCTCATGGCAAATATTCTATACTGAAAAATCTTAATTACATGAAAATTCCTAGTTGGCAGTGCCCTTTTGGCTCTTATGTTGTCTGTTTGTATAGGTTGGGAAGGTTATACTCCAAATCCATTAATAAATTTTAGTTAACAGCATGTTACTTAATACTGAACCATTATATGTTGGCAGTTTAATAACAGGTGTTTAACTAAAACTCTTCAAAATTCCCTGCAACTGACCAAACGTGTGTTCAGTAGGGTCCAAGGATTTGCTTACATGGATCTCATTACATGATCTTGTCTCTTTGACTGATGTGTTACGTAGAAAAAAATATAGTTCTGGATTGAAAAGCCTGCATAGCTTCATGAACAGTGGGTCTTCTGTTAGCTCAGGGCTGCTGCCTTTTTTCGCCCTTTAATTGTTTGACACCTCAAAGTAATTGTGCTTTAAAATCTCCACCCATCCCCATCTTTCTCTGCTTATTTTTAGAGAGGATGGAAAGTCAGCAGGTAAATCAAGTGATACCATCCTTGCCTGTGCATTTTCTTCATCTGGAACCTACGTTGCTCTCACTGATGACAGGAAACGTCTGTTTCTTTTTCGTACTAAACCTTCCTGGGAGTGCCTGAGTGTAAGGTAATGGAAAGGAAGGCAGCTTGGAAGAAATATTGTACCTTTCCCCATCTCCTCAATATATCTTGAGTTCTCAAGAGCCTTGTTTTCCTGTTAATGACTTTGATTGTGCAGTGGTAGAGTGAAAGTGTGAAGGGAAAATGAAGTATTTTTTCCCATTCCCTTTTATTCCTCCCTTGAATTGGTGGTAAAAATTTGGGGCTTGGAAACTGGAATCTTAAATATGAGTCCAAGGAAATGCTGTATATGGAGTTTTGTCAGTTTTTACCAAAACATCTGAATAGGTTAGGCTGGGGGGAAGTGAATGGTCACAGTTTGAATGGCTTGGACAAGATCTGAACTCAATTCTCCCAGATTCAAATCTGGCAAACTATACCACGTGGGCCATGTTTTCCCAGGTTCATAGTTCTCTTCTCAGTTTATAAAAGGATTAAACAAGTTGGGTTTTTTAAGATTAAAAAGCAAAAATAGCCCCCCAAAGAAATCCCAGTTCCTTAATCCATGCTTTTGAAGTTTTGGTTTGATATATACTATGGAAAACTGAAAAAGCTCTCTGTGATCCTAGTAGTAAATATTCATTGTATAATTCAGATTCAGTGGATTTGTCTCTCTTTAGTGTAAAGAAAAATTAATTTTGATCAGAGTGATTTATTCTGTTGTCATATTTGTGATGGTTCAGTTTCAGGGCAGATGTCTCTTTTCTTTGCTCCAGTCACTGTTTACTTTCACAGCTAATGCTTTTTTTTTTTTTTGGGGTGGGGGGGATATTTCCCAGCCACAAATTTAGTGGTCCATTAGATCCTGAAGTGTAAAAGTGACGAAACTAGAAAGTTCACCTTTCCAAAGAGGAATTTTTGAAACCCAATTGAGTCAGTTCTTTTGTTCAGGCTTGTCACTAGAAGATGCACCTCGCTGATTATAACAACCATGGAAGATAAGATTCTGGTTGCTGACAAATCTGGAGATGTCTATTCTTATTCAATAGCAGAACCGGAAAAGACAGGAACAATTGAACTTGGCCACCTGTCTCTTCTACTGGATGTGGTATGTGTACACAGCTTCTGTTTCATTACCATCTTCATTTAAAGAAAATGTTCAGTCTTTTTATCACGGCCTCTGACTAGACATATTACACTGAAGAGAACATAGAATCTTCTGCTGAACCTCTTAGAGTGGACTATGTCTTTTGGTATTCGATAATCTGAGCTTTAGACTCCCTTCCTACCAAGTCACAGTATTTTTCCCCCAGTGCCTATCTCTGTAAGATCTGAACCACTTCCAAGAGTTTATTTGTTTATTTATATTATTTATAGTCTGCCTTTCTCATTTGGACTCAAGGCGGATTACATGGAGTGAGTATAATTAGGAGGAGGAGATTGGATTTATACCCTGCCCTTCACTTAAAGTCTCAGAGTGGCTTGCAAACTCCTTTCCCTTCCCCTCGCCACAGCAGACACCTTGTGAGGTAGGTGGGGCTGATAGAGCTCTGACAGAAACTGCTCTTTTCAAGAACAGCTCTGACAGAACTATGGCTTGCCCAAGGTCATCCAGCAGCTGCGACTGGAGGAGTGGGGAATCAAACTGGTTCTTCCAAATTAGAGTCTGCGCACATAACCACTACACCAAACTGGCTCTCAACTGACAGGACAGGACATTCAGTAAACACAAAATAGGATTATGGTTGTAGAACCAATCAGAAATCTAAAACCAGAAATCAAGCAAGGCATAATTATTAACATGACACATTAAATGATGCAATAATTACATAGCAGGATCCTACTTTCAGCAAGCTGCACACAGTATTATATACAACAATCCCTAATCATTTGTCCAAGTAACTTTGTGAATCATTTTGTACAGTGCAACCTTATTGCCTGCATAGAAAAGCCCTCTTGAATAATTCAGTTTTGCATAATTTGTGGAAACCTAGGAGAGTGGGAGCCTTCCTGACCTCCCTCAGGCAGGCCATTCCACAAGGTGGGGGCCACAACGGAGAAGGCACGTGTATGGGCGGTTGTTGATTTTGCCTATTTGTAGGCTGAAACCTGCAGGAGGCCCTGCTCAGATGAATGAATTCACTATGATGCATAGGGAGGAAGGCAGGCTTGCAGATCTGGGGGTCCGAGGTCACAAAGAGCTTTGTATGTGATGGCCAATGCCTTCAATTGAGTCTGGTAACTGATGGGCAGCCAGTGGAGTGACTGTAGAATGGGAGTAATATGCATGCTCCATCTAGCTCCTGATAATAGCTGAGCAATGGTCACCTGCACCAATTGGAGTTTCCAAATTGATTTTGAGGGGAGACCAATGCATTACAGTAGTCTAGTCTTGATGTCACCATGACATGGATGCAGGTGGGGCCAGATTAGCCTATCAAGGTAAGGGGCCACCTTTCTGGCTAGGCTGAGTTGGAAGAGAGCCTTTTTTGCAGCTGCATTAATTTGCTTCTCCAGCAATAGTGTTGGGTCCAGGGCTCTTAACTGAATCAACAGGGGTTGGCTGAACTCCATCAGATGAGAGGAGCACAGTATCCTTCAAGATCTCTGCCTTCCCAACCAGCATTACTCTGTTTTTTCAGGGTTTCGCTTCAGTTTGTTCATGTTTTGCCAATTTACCACAATAGCCAGGCTGTTGTTCTTGATCTCTACTGCATCAGCAGGAGATTTGGATAAGGATATATAGAGCTGGGTATCATCTGCAACATTCGCTGGATTATGGAGAAAGCAAGAGAGTACCAGAAAAACATCTACTTCTGCTTCATTGACTATGCTAAAGCCTTTGATTGTGTGGATCACAGTGAACTATGGAAGGTTTTTAAAGAGATGGGAGTACCAGACCACCTCACATGTCTCCTGAGAAACCTATATAAGGGTCAAGAAGCAACAGTTAGAACCGGATATGGAACAACTGATTGGTTTAGCATAGGAAAAGGAGTACGACAAGGATGTATATTGTCACCTTGTTTATTTAATTTATATGCAGAGTACATCATGCGAAATGCTGGCCTGGATGAATCACAAGCTGGAGTTAAGATTGCTGGGGAAAAGATCAATAACCTCAGATATGCAGATGTTACCACTCTGATGGCAGAAAGTGAGGAGGACCTAAAGAGCCTCTTGCTCAGGGTGAAAGAGGAGAGCGCAAAAGTGGGCTTGAAGCTCAACATCAAAAAAACAAAGATCCTGACCTCAACATCAAAAAAACAAAGGGCATCTGGCCCCATCACTCCTTGGCAAATAGAAGGGGAAGTCGTAGAAGTAGTGACAGACTTCACGTTCCTGGGATCCCAGATCACTGCAGATGATGACTGCAGCCATGAAATTAAAAGACACCTGCTCCTTGGGAGGAAAGCAATGGCAAACCTAAACAGCATGATAAAAAGCAGAGACATCATCCTGTCAACAAAAGTCCGCATGGTCAAAGCAATGGTATTCCCAGTAGTAATGTATGGCTGCGAGAGTTGGACTATAAGGAAGGCCGAGCGCCAAATAATAGATTCTTTTGAACTATGGTGCTGGAGAAGACTCTTGAGAGTCCCTTGGACTGCAAGGAGCTCAAATCATTCAATCCTAAAAGAAATCAACCCTGACTGTTCCCTGGAAGGCCAGATCCTGAAGTTGAAGCTCAAATACTTTGGCCACCAAATGAGAAGGGAGCACTCACTGGAGAAGACCCTGATGCTGGGAAAGATTGAAGGTCAAAGAAGAAGGGGATGGCAAAGGATGAGATGGTTAGACAGTGTCATCGATGCAACGAACATGAAATTGAGCAAACTTCAGAGGACAGTGGAAGACAGGAGGGCCTGGTGTGATCTGGTCCACGGGGTCGCGAAGAGTCAGACTTGACTGTGCAACTGAACAACAACAAATCATCTGCATATTGATGACAGCCAACCCCAAAGCTATGAGTGATTTTTCCTAAGGGCTTTATATAGAGACTGAAAAGCACAGGGGAATACAATTGAGCCTTGTAGAATTCCACAGGTTAGATCCTACAATAATGATAGTTGGTTTCCAAGGGTAACCCTTTGAGTCTGCTCTATGAGGAATGATTTGAAGCACTTTAGCACACATCCCCTGATACTTCTTCCTTCAAGTGCCTTAGCCTCCAAGGGTTGGGTTACATCCTTTTCCCTCACTTAACTGCTCCTGGTCATCCTCAGGTGTGAGATCATATGGGGCAATAGCAGTGTGAACTGACCTGTCATGAATATAGTTACATTGGGATGGTTGTGGTACGCAGAAATAGCACAACTCTGATTCTGGAGTTTGCTGCCATCTGCTGTTGATTCCCATTTTCTGCAGTAATGGAGAGGGATTGCAAGGAAAGAGTCCTGTCCAACTTGGACATGGATAGCATCCTCAAAGAGGCATCTGCTCAGGGCTTTTTTGGGAAGTCAGATGACTCAGTCATTAAGAGCATTTGATGCTCTTCTTTTCACATGGAACTGAGTACTAGAAGAAGAAAAGAGATTGGATTTACACTCCACCCTTCACTACCCAAAGGAGTCTCAGAGTGGCTTACAAACTCCTTTCCTTTCCCTTCCCCACAACAGACTCCCTGTGAGGTAGGTGGGGCTGAGAGAGCTCTGACAGAAACTGCTCTTTTTCAAGAACAGCTGTGCCAGAACTATGGCTTTCCCAAGGTCATCCAGCAGGTGCAAGTGGAGGAGTGGGGAATCAAACCCAGTTGTCCCAGATTAGAGTCCACGCACTTAACCACTACACCAAACTGGCTCAAACTTGCAACCTCTTGCCAGCTTTAACCTTGTAGTAATCAGCTATCCTAATAAACTAGTCCTATCTGTGATGCTTTTGGAGGTATCTCATTTGAAAGTATACCTAGTTATCCATACAAGCTGTGATAAGCTTACTGTGAGACTTAATGTCTCTCTGTTAAGAACTAACTTGTAGAAGAAGAAGAAGAAGAGTTTGGATTTATACCCCACCCTTCACTGCCCAAAGGCGTCTCAGAGCGGCTTACAAACTCCTTTCCCTTCCCCTCCCCACAACAGAAACCCTGTGAGGTAGGTGGGGCTGAGAGAACTTCTGACAGAAACTGTCCTTGAGAGAACAGCTGTGCCAGAGCTTGTGACTGACCCAAGGTCACATCAGCAGGTGCAAGTGGAGGAGTGGGGAATCAAACCTGGTTCTCCCAGATAAGAGTCCGTGCACTTAACCACTGCACCAAACTGGCTCTGGATTGTAGCCCAATCCAAAGTAGAGTGCCCATTTATGTTAGAGCAAGGTCCATTGGTGGGTTGAACTACAAAATAAGCAAGCTTTAAATTTGGCTGTAACAAGGACTGAATCATGCTTCTCTGCCACCCCGGTAAGGTCCATGGCTTTGGTGGGACTGCTGTATGGATACATCTTCCCATGTCTCTCTTGGACAGTCTGTGACTACCTCCAGAGGCCACACCTCTGCAGTCCACCCTGTATCTGACTGTAAACAGCATTGGTGGAGAGAGGTATCTCTTCCTCCTGTGTCTGCCTGGCAGCCCCCCTCCCCATGACTCAGGAGATGGTGACTTGGGTCTGGGTGGGAGAAAGCAACAGGTATAGTCCAAGCTCTGTCTCCGCGCTCCAGTGATTTAGCACCCCAAGTGTCTGCTTAGGTAGTAAACTGGCCATGACTATAATTCTGTGTATGAGGTTTCAGCTTTGACAGTTAATTTATCAAAGTTTTTAGGCTTGGCTACTTGTCTAAATTTCTTGCTGTACTATTATAATTCAAACAAAATTTTAATGTTTGATTGTCTTGAGGTGGACAAATAGCTATTCATAAGTGTTTGTAAATTGGAAGAAGTAGTTTCTTTTCTTGCCATCAATGTGATACGCGTTGATAACATAGGTGTGTGTTGGGGGACACAGGCTGTTAACTTTTCTGACCTTACTTTCAAGACTTTCTCAATTTGAAAGTTGAGAAAAATCCGCTAAGTGGAATATGTGTGATCATTGCGGATGTCTGTATGCGTGTCCAAAAGTCTTCTGGACTGTTTCCACAATGACCTGTTTTGAATCTCTAGGCTTTGAGTCCTGATGACCAGTATATCCTAACAGCTGACCGAGATGAGAAGATACGAGTTAGCTTGACAAGAGCGCCACATAACATCGTATCTTTCTGCCTGGGACACAGAGAGTAAGTGTCATTGTAGAAAGCCTCCAACATTAAAGGAAGGGTCCTGTTTTGGAGGAGAAGTAGGAAATCATATTTATGTTAAATGCTACCTAACGCTTTGCTGCCATAACAGCATTCAGCTGTGTAACAGGCTGTCTGAGGAGGCTATAGAGCAGGGGAAGGTAACTCCTAGTATGGATGCTGACAGCAGCACACCAGGTAATTTTGCTTGGCATCCAGGGTCAGTTCTCTGCCCAAGCAATCGATTAGGCTGATAGAAATTAGCTGACCCAAGATTGCCCTGTGAGTTTCATATCAGAGGGAAAACCCGAGCCTTAATTACTATGCCACACAGTCATTCAAACAGCCAAAGGCCCCTACTTTGTAGGTAAATGTTCCCAGCCTTCAGAGCAGGGCTAGGAGCTGAGCATTTCTCCTACAGCAGTTGGGTTTTTCCTTCTCAGCTGATCAAAATCCTTATTGGTGGTGCCCTTCTCAACTTTGATTTATTGACTGATTTGCAACTTGATAATTATATTTGTTTTCCATCAGAGAGTCTTTAAATTCGAGCCTACTGGCACTTCTTTGTGAGTAAGGTTTTGATCTTGCTTATTTGGTTTGTAAATGGGATTATTAATAGTTAATAAACAGTTTTGATGTTCCAAAGAAATGCTTTATGCATGCTCACTCTTGTGCCCAGGCATTCAGTTCACTCACAGATCCACACTGAAGCGATCCTTAGCCTTATTTGGTTCATTGTTTAGATCTGATAATGAAGTCAAATGGAAATCTGCCCAAATAATTTATTGTTGTTATTGCCTCCATCTTTCTCATCTTTGTGGCTTACTTGCAGGGTGTATATAAAATTGCATGACATTTGCACTAATGTTTTAAATAGGGTAGCACCTTTATGTACCTACATCAGTCTGGGGAAAAGGTTTTTATCTGGTGCCTAAAAGAGAGTAGTGAGCCTCAAGGGGAAGGGTAATCCATAAGCAAGGTGCTCCTACGGAAGAATCTCTGTCGCTGGTTACCATCTCTCTGACCACTAAAGGTGGGGGAAGGGAGAAGAGGGCTTGTGAGGTAGATCTTAACTGGCAAGCTGGACAATGCGGGAGGAAATAGTCCTTCACTGTATTTGTTTGCAGCTGCTTCATTTTGCAGCCTGAGTGCTTCTCCATAGTCTCTCTATAGCCTAGATTCAGGATTTCCCCCCGCCTTAGCTCTGTTCCCCGTCAGCTGGCGTCCTAGGCTAGAAGGGAGACTGGGTCATGTCTGCTTTTCATAACACTGCTCTGTGTAAGCCCAGGCAGCACTATGAAGAGCGTACATGTAGTTCTGTCGTCTTTTGGTGGCAATGATGACAACTGTTGGAGGGGCAGTTTTAACCACCACTGCAAGAGTCCAGGTGAATGCTAAAATACACAGCAAAATTTAAAAAAAGAACTGTTCATCCCTTTCTGTTTTATTTAATTATAATACGTTTTAATGGACATTTCTTGAGTAAGTCAGAAGCTTGCAGAACACTTGTTAGCATAGTTAACTGAGTTTCTGGGCAGTATTTCCTGACATGCAAGATAAGATACTTGCCTAATCCAATGTAGCTATGCTGATGTGTAACTTCACATATTGCTATGTTTGTTTGCCATTTAAAGAACTGCTGGATTTTTTTTTCTCCTCTAGGTTTGTCAGTCGAATATTTGTAATACCTAACTATCCAGATTTTCTGTTATCAGCTTCTGGGGTATGTATGCACCTTTTAAAACCTGGAGTTTTTGTCAATTGACTTAAAAAGACTTGTTCTTCAGCAAGTAAGATCCTCCAGCTGCTCAGGTTTGCTCAAATACAACTCTGATATTAAGCAGCAGATCCTTGCTCTCCCATATTGTATCTGGGCAAACTGTTTTGAATGAAAAGGCTGCTAGGTCTACTTTCTGACACCAGGGCAGTCTCAGTGATTCTGGGGCCCTAAGCAAAGGTCCAAATGGGGGCTCAAGAATTGCAGGCCTCCCACTGGGCCACACCAGGCTTAAGGAAGGGGTGGCCCCTCCCTGTGCAAGGCAGGCATATGTGATGAACATAAGAGAAGCCATATTGGATCAGGCCAATGGCCCATCCAGCCCAACACTCTGTGTCATACAGTGGCCAAACCCCAGGTGCCATGAGGAGGTCCACCAGTGGGGCCAGAACTCCAGAGGCCCTCCCACTGTTGCCCCCAAGCACCAAGAATACAGAGCATCACTGCCCTAGACATAGTATTCCATCTATATGTTGTGGCTAATAGCCACTGATGGACCTCTGCTCCTTATCTTTATGCAATCCCCTCTTGAAGCTGTCTGTACTTGTCGCCACCACCACTTCTTGTGGCAGTGAATTTCACATGTTAATTACTCTTTGAATGAAGTACTTCCTTATCTAAGCATATTGCTCATTAATTTCTTCCATGTTTTCCTGTGGAACAAGGTCTGTTGTGGGACAAGACTTTGCTATTTATTACTTTGGTTGCAAAACCAGTAAAGATAATAAATAAAAAAAATCTTTTGAGGTGCGGTGACCAGAACTATGCACAATATTCCAAATGAGGTCGCACCATAGATTTATACAAGGCATTATGATACTGGCTGTGATGATACCTCTCTTGTTTTGTGTGGCTAGGTGTGATGTAGTTCTAAATTTCTTGTTGTTTCTTTTTCTTACTCAAAGTATCTATCGCTGCCACCAGGAATTTAATTCCATTCTTTAATTAACCTTTCCCACAGTATTGTGAGCTCCTTCATTGGACTATGTGGTTCTGAGGATAAGACTCTGGGTTAACAATAAACAAGATAAAACTTTATTGGTAAAAGACACGTATTGGTTACAAGATGTTTTGTTAAGCTGATCAGTAGAATCTTTCCCTTTTACTTAGGTCTCTGTCAGCTTTTCCCCCTCATACTCTTATAATACTCTGACAATATTAGATTTTGTCTAAATTGCCCCCTGAAGTACTTTTGTTTCTTCTTTAGAATCTTAATGCGTTCCACATCACTTCTGTATGATTCTAGTTCGAAGACTACTTCTCAAACTCTGTGTAGATTGACCACAACTGACAGCTGCTGACTTCAAACTGAACACCCTGCCTTTTCTTTCTCCATACACACACACACACACACACACACACACACACACACACACCTCCTAGCTCCAACCACACACTCTCAGTCACCAACCAGTCACCTCACTCACTCATCTCCCTCTTTCACCCCCCTTGTTCTACTGACATTTGCCAACCATTTAAAGAAACACATACATATAACTTGAAATCATTACACTGGCTGATTTGTTTTCAGTCCTCTTCCTAATAGTCCGCAGCATAGCACTTGCTTTTTTAAATTGCAGTCACACACTGAGTCGACATTTTCAGTGAGTACCATGAGTCCAAGATCACTCTCCCAGTCAGTTATCATCAGTTCAGACCCAATTAACATACATTTATAGTTAGGATTTTTTTTGCTCCAATGTGCATTACTTTGCACTTGCCCGTATTGAACCTCATTTGCCATGTTGATACCCACTTGCCCAGCCTCAGCAGATCCCTCTGGATTGCCTCACAGTGCTCCCTGGTTCTTACCCCCCTGAACAACATCTGCAAACGTAGGCACTTCACTGCTTACGCCCAACTCTGAATCATGAATGAACAAGTTAAAAAGTACTGGACCTAGTACCAAGCCCTGTGGTATCCCACTGTTTACCAACTTCCACTATGAAAACCTCCCATTTATACTCACTCTCCTGTTAATGTTTTTAATCCACAAGAAGACTTTTTTCTTATCCTATGACTGCTGAGTTTACTTAGGAGCCTTTGATGTGGAATTTTTTCAAAAGCTTTCTGGAAGTCTAGGTAAACAACATCTATTGGGCCACCCTTGTCCACATGTTTGTTCACCCCCTCAAAGAGCTCTAAAAGGTTAGTGAGACAATATCTTCCCTTACAGAATCCATGCTGATTCTTCCTCAATAGTTTTTGTTCACCAATGTGCCTACTCATTCTATCTTTAATAATGAATTGCACCAATTTACCTGGTATTGACGTTAGATTGACAGCCTGTAATTTTCCGGATCTCCTCTGGAACCTTTTTTAAAGATGAGGGGTTGCATTAACTACCTTCCAGTGCTCAGGAATGGAGGCAGATTTTAGTGATTGCATATTTTTGTCAGGTGATCCACAAGTTCACATTTGACTCTTTTCAGAATTCTTGGATGCATGCCATCTGGGCCTGGTGATTTGTCAGTTTTTAATTTGTCCATCAGTAGTAGGACCTCAGTCCTACTTTCAACATCTTTCCTGAAATCTGCAGTTCTGGAGTGGGCAAGCACCTCTCATCTTCCACAGTGAAGACAGAGGCAAAAAATGCATTTAGCTTCTCTGTCATTTCCCTATCATCCTTTAGTAATCCTTTTACCCCTTGGTCATCCAGTGGCCCCACTGCCTCCCTGGCTGGTTTTCTGCTACTAATGTATTTGAAGAAATTTTAATTGTTGGTCTTTATGTTTTTTGCAGTATGTTCCTCATAGTCCCTTTTTTTGCTTGTCTGATCACCGACTTGCATTTTATTTACTCCCTGTGCTCCCTTTTATTTACCTCACTCGAGCTAGCCTTCCACACACTTAAAGGAATCCTTCATATCTTTTACTGCTTCTGTTAACTTTGTTTGTTAACCATGCAGGCCTTTTTAAATAACTATTTGCACCTTTCCTAACCTGCGGTATACATTTTATCTGAGCTTCCAGGATTGTAGTTTTAAATAGTCTCCAAGCTTCCCCAAGGGATTTGACCCTCCTTACCTTTCCTTTCAGTTTCTTCTTCACAAGCCCCCTCATTTGAGAGAAGTTACCCCTTCTAAAGTTAAATGTGATTGTGTTGGTCTTTTGGGGTAACTTCCTATTTACATAAGTGCTAAACTTAATAACATTATGGTCACTGTTCCCAACTGGTGCTATCATCTGTCACCAGGGCTTGAGCATTACTTAGGACTAAGTCCAGGATCACTCCCCCCTTGTAGACTCTGTGACCATCTACTCCATGGCAGAGTCATTGACAGTATCTAGAAACCCAATCTGTTTCTCTAATTTAAACACATATTGACATATTGATTTTAACTGTGTATAGTTAAAAATCACCTATTATGACACAGTTATTTCTCTAGCTGCTTTCCTTAATCCTTTTTCTGTTTTTAAATCATCCTCTAACCTTTTATCTGGTGGATGATAACAAATTCCCAGAGTTAAGCTTCCTTTTGGCCACTATCTCCACCCATAGCGTTTCTGTAAGCAAATCTATTTCTCTTAGCTTCTCAGTTTTACTGGACTGTATAACCTCTCTGACATACAGAGGCACTCCACCTCCAACCCTTTCCTCCTTATCCTTCTGATATAATTTATATTCAGGATTATTATTCTCATCCCACCAAGTTTCTGAAATGCCCACTAAGCATTCCAGTTCCCTCATTTCCCCTGGATACTTCTAGCATTTGTATATAAACATCTATAATTTCCCAGACTTGTTGGGCCTGCAACCTTCCTCCTGGGGCCCCTAGACCTTGTCAGGCAGTCAATATTGTCTGTCACCCTATCAGTTTCCAATCCTAATCCATTTCCCTCTATGGCAATAACAGCTTCCCCTTCATTTCTTAGAGATGAGCCATCCTGAACCAGAGACATTTAATCTCTTGTCAGCTTTAAAAACTGCTCTGCCACCTTTTTCATTTTAAGTAACAGGAGCTGCATGTGGAGGAGTGGGGAATCAGACCCGGTTCTCCCAGATCAGAGTCCATGCATTTAACCACTACACCAAACTGGCTTGCTGAAAGGGAGCTGCTCAGACAAGAGCTCCTTTCCTTCTCAGGCTGCCTTTTACTTCAAATGCTAATTTAATTTCAAATGTTTATTTAGCCCTTCTAGGCTTGGATTAAAGGGGGCTCTAACTGAATAACTTCAGCAGTTACAGAAGGTATGTAACTGCTTGTTCTCTTGTAGGAAAAAACCCTTCTTTAAAGAATGTGAGAATTAACTTAAAGATTCAGGTTTAGTTTAAAATTGGACCCCCTGTTTTTTAAGCCCTAGCTGTAGTTTGTTATGTTGTTTATTTTCCTTCTTCTGTTACAAAAAAACTGCCTAAGGTTAGCCTTATCTGTGAACTCACTATCCCTAGTTTCTGGTATTAGTACTTTAATCTATAGGTGTAATAAAGTTTCAAAGTGATATTAGAGTTTAAGCTAGGCCCGTGCCCTCAGTTTTAATCCTTGTCCTTTGTTTGATCCCCCATTTAACCTTTCCCATACTGCAGTAAAACTAGCCAAGAACCTCTGAACCTGTTTAGAACTAAAATTAGCTACGCTTGAGTAGTTTGAACAGCTACAACACTAAGAAGTTACAAAATGTTGGTACCTAAAGGTATTGTTTACTTATTTACCCTCCTTACTGTTTTAACCCTCCTTACTGTTTTAAACCTTTTCACTTCACCTATCTTGATAGAATTTTATATTAAAACTTTATACATATAACGCCACTTACCCACTCTTTGCACATCTGTTAAACTCGCCTGTTTATTCCCTTGTCTCAGACATTTTGTCACTGGAGCTGGGATACTTTGATATTGGAGCGGGGCGTGCTGCCCCTCAGGGCGGCTGCATGGTGGGCTGCTGCTTGAATCAAGAGGGGGGAGATGAATTGGGGCAGTAGCCTGCCTATTGCTCTTCTGTCCTCTTCCATGGGGGGATCAAGAGGCCCAAGACAGCTGCCCCAGATGCTGCATGGCTAAGACAGCCCCTGCTTGAAACCCTGGGATTGCACAAGCAGAAACACAAGAGGGAATACAATAAGTTTGACTTAGCTCAAGCAGCTTCTGTAGTCTTTTTCTTCCATTTCTGCTTATGCAAGAGTTCTAGCGCAAGTGGGAATTTTGCACTGGATTCAACTCACTATCCTGCTTTTATCCTTAAAACAGTTCCTTAAACCAGGGCCAATGTTATTATCCCCACATTCTGTCTGTCTTTTACATTTTCATCCTGCCCTTTCTGCAAGAAGCTCAGGGCAGCGTACATGATTCTCTCTCCTATTGTGAGAGTGACAGTGTCCTTCTGATCAGAGTTACACCCTCCTTCTAAGTCCTTACGTTAGTAGACTTAAGTACTTAAGATGGCATTGTAAGTGTCTTGCCTAAAACCACTGGCAGAGGTGAAATTTGAAGGGGGCCTTTCTAGATCACGGCTCATTTTCTTGGCCCCTGTGTTATGTCAACAGCCAGCATATTTTGTGTACACGATCAGTGTCCATAAAGCACAGTGCAATTGAATGTTGAAAAGTGCTGGGCTTCACACCTTACTGTAAATCTTGATCATAGCATGCAAGTGAGAGTGGAAGATGGACTGAGGATCGCCATACTAGGAGTGTTAGTTATCAGCCTGTTTTTGTTTTAAACTTTCTCAGGACTGCACATTGAGGCTTTGGGAGTACAAAAGTGGGAAAGAAGTCCATTGTTGCTACTTGAATAGTTTGAATACATGTGAGGCCACCAAAAATGAGAAGGTAATATGAATGCACATTTTCTTTTTTCTTTCTTTCTCTTTGCTTTCACACTAGCTGCTGTGGTATGGTTTTAAACAAAGCCGTTTCCACATGGATGTTTTGCTTCACTTTGGCTTCCTTCCTGCAGTGCTGTTTTCAGGACTACCCACATGACATTTTCCTCTTTTCATCCTGTTTCTGTGTTTTGCTTCTACTTTGTTGCAGTCTTTCCCAGAACTGTTTTGCTATGATCTGTTTTGGAAAGATTGCAATCAAAGCAATTTGGATATCATTTGGATGGAAAGGTGTCCTTGTATAGAAAAAATATTTCTCTGATTCAGTGATTAGACTCAAATGGTTCAGCTGGGAACATGTCCCTGTGACTTTCACACCTGACCAAATGGCAGGCACAAATGCCAGGCCTGGTTCTACATTTCAAAAGCCACTTTGACACCTCGCAGGGGAAGGCCAGACATTCAGGCTCTTCCCCAAACTTCAAAGCCCAGCGTGCATGTGCAGTCACCACGTAAGCTATGGAGGCTCCTTCAGAGCAGACACGCCTTCCTACTCTGTCATGATTGGGTACTGGCCATGCTCAGTTATGACAGAGGTAGGAAGAGAGTTGTCTTTAGCCTATCAAAAGACACACAGAACTCTCTTGGAAAGAGGGCCCCTTTCTAAGAGTTAGTCTCTGTTTGGATTACACACTGGCAACACTGAATTTTGCAAGGGGGCAACAAGCTGACCTTAATTGCCCATTGCAAGCATGGCTTTCATCTTTAAGATCCCTTGGAGAATGGACTTTGCTTTGACTGTCCTCTGGACCAAGGACTGGAAATTATGATGCTTTTGTATGTTTAGTAAGAGCTCTACAGAGCAATAGGAATGTTCATTGTTTTCTAACCTGTACAAGTCTCATGTCATATAACTGCTGTATTTAATAAAGATCTTATATAGATTAAACTGATCTGGTTTGGATCAATATTGTACCTGGACTGCTAGGGCTAAATCCAGAGTCTGAGCTGCTCGCCAGAAAGCTACTATTGTGTATTAAATTATCTGCAGCTCTACCCCAGAGCTGATAAGTTGTTAATTCCCAAAAACCAGGAAGGAGGTGGGACCTATTCTCCTGTCTGAGTTGGGAACATTCTTAAATAGGTCCTGGTGGCAGAACACTGATTTCAGTGCTCTTAAAAAGCATGCGGGGTCTGGCACTCTCACACCCCTGGAGAGGGGTGAGACCGATGTGAGATTCTCCACGTGCTGGTATAGTAACAAGGACTTGCCTCTCCCTTATCTCCTGGACTGGAGGTGAGAGGGTGCAAGAGGCGAGAACCCTGTACATGTTGGCAGTGTACTGGATTCCTGTACATGGTGGCTTAGCTTGTGGGATTCTGAACTAGAGTCCAGTTACAATACTTTTAGGGTGAGGTACCCTGTGTGCCAAAGCGCTATATGCATGAGACTGCAAAGGTGTTTTGTTGTTTTAAAATACTGGTAGTCAGGAATCTGAAAAATGGCCGAAGGAGGCAGTTTTGGCTTTCTGGACGAAAACATGTCCCTCCGGACTGTAGATGAAACAGGGAGTCCAGATGAATTTTGGGATGCTTCTGAACTTGAAGACCCAGTGGTCAGGCCGTGAAAGATGCTTTTGTACCAGAGAGAAGTGCAGCCTAGAGAGAGCAGGCACGTGCAGGCAGGCTCAGACCCAGCTAATGCCCTTTCTGCAAGGCACAGCGCTGAAGATTGGAGCTTGTCGAGGCCTTCCCAGCTAGCAGATTCCTGGAATCGCCAGGTGACCTGGCATCCAAGGGACTCGGAGCTATCAGGAGTGCGGAAATTGTCTGAGGCAGCAGACTGGCACAAGAATCCTGAAAAGCAGCCAAAACCGCCCTGTGATGTGGAAAATGTGGAATCTGCCCCACAAAAGGACAGTTCTGCCTCTGTCTTGGCTTCTGGCTCCCCCAGAGCAGTTGCTCCCTGGGATATTGACAGGAAGCTGTTCCCCCAGTTCAAAACTGGGCAGGATGTATTGGGATTCTTCATGCTTTTTGAACATACCTGTGAAGCTGCAGAGAAGCCCTTCCTGAAACCGAAGGATGGTGGCCCCAACCCGCCAAAGTCTGCAGAGAAGAAGACCCTTCATCTTTCTTCGCCTGTCAAGACTCGTGTGGATCCAAAGAGTGGAACGTGTTTTGAATGCAAGTCTCCTCATCATCGGCATGCGGAATGTCCTGTGTGGAAAGCCAGGAGGGAGAAGCCCATCAGCCCTGCCAAGCCACAAGTTCATGTGATTCAACAGCTTGGACCTGTGGACCCTCACCCATCGACCCCTGTGACTGCAGCTGCTGCATCGACCGAGGAGACGACGGTGGTTCATTTCTCTCACCCATCTATCAACGTGGCATCTGTGACTGACAAGGAGCAGTTGGACTGGGTTAGTAGGGAATTTTTTCATGAGATTCAGGTAAATGATGTTAAACTTATGGGATTTTTTGACTCTGGGGCTGATATGACTTCTGTGCACCATTCCCTAGTTAAACCTGAACAGATCTTGTCTAGAGAAGTTTTGGTTACCCCTTATGATAGTCCAGCCATTTCAAAAAAGCTGGCTGAAGTTGATGTGTGTTACCGAGGATTTAAGGGTAAGATAGCTGTCCTCCTTCATAATGAGACAGTTGCTAAAGTGTTGATTGGTACGGATTTAGCTTACAAATCATTTATTAATGCTATGCAGAACTCCCCTCGTGTGCCTGAAGTAAGAGATGCTCCCGTGCCTGGGGAAACTGCGGGTGCGTGTGAGGAAGGTGGGGTGGGGTGAAAGTTTGGAGATGGCTGCTGTCCAAGGTACCACCCTGGAAGCAAAACCCTGTGCTTGTTGGCAGTGTCTGGATTCTGGACCTGTGGGCAGAGTCTAGATCCTGTACAGTCCTTTTATCAAATTAAGTACCAAAAGGTTAAAGACGTCAGATTATGAGGGGCCGCTAGTTCTGTATCTCAGCTAAAAATATAAATATTACCAAATATGCAAACTAGATAAAAACAAATGTAGGCCCAAATAGTAGCCTCAAATGAGAATAAAATTGTACAGTTATCTCAAACATAGATGATTTGTGATCCTGACCAAATGCATTTCAACTAATTGGCCTTCTTCAGTGCTCAAACAGTGTTGTTACACAATGGCTCCAGACAATACAATAATAATAGAGTTATTTCTTAAACTTGGACCAAGTTGAAATTGTTCTGGAGGAGAAAAGGAAAAAACGGAAGAAAAGAAAAAAATAATCGTTAAAGTTAGTACATTGTTATGAATATGACAAAAAGATTTGTTCAAAAGATATATTTGTAGTTATTTACAAATATCTGTAGCCTAAAGCAGAGATAGAATTCAGAGGCCTTGTTTTAAATAACCTGCTGCCCCGGTCAGGTACACATGCTTTGAATGGTAATTCAGTTGTGTACCTAAAAAAATATTCAAGGATATCCTGACGAACACAGTTTTTTAAAAAATGGAAAAGAGTTCAAATGACATGGAAAAATTAAAATAAAGTAATAGTATATATTCATAGAAACTACCTTCTTATCCTGGTCCAAATGTTTTTTTAGATGCAGTCTGGAGCCAATAGTATGTGCAAAGTGTCCTTTGTATTAAAAACATGGAAGAGGACTCAAATGAAATGGAAGAATTAAAATAAAATAGTAATACATATCCATAGACATTAACTTCCTCTCCTGGTCCAAAAACTTTTTTTAGACACAGTCTAGAGCCAGTACTATAGTGCAAAAGTGTCCTATACCTTATATGTTAGGCAAGGGGATGATGCAGTCGGGGGGGGGGAGACCCACACACAGACAGTGCACATGTGACCAATCACAGGTTACAAGAAGGATGGGAGGAAGGGAGAAAATACAAATGTATTAATAAATACCAATATTATCTCACACAACAGAGTAATAGTATAAGAACAACATTCTGTCAAGCATATAACTAATCTACTTCCCCATTAAGGCCATGTGGAGATAATATTCAGAGTGTATATCCAATACTCTTGCTCTAAGATGCTGAACGAGTTGTAGGTTGTGAGTTTGGATCTTTTCCAACCCCTAGAAGTGCAGCTGCTTATCTGTGTGTCCCAAGGTCTTGAAAATGTTAAGTCAAAGGAGTGGTCCTTCTTTGTAACCAAATGTGACTTCTGTGCTCATAAATTTGTTTCTTTACAGCTCTACAGATCAAGGATTGCGTAAATCACAGATCTGGAATTACAATTAACAAATGATTTTATGGAGTACCTACTCTGTTTGTATGAGTCATTTAAAAAGTCAGTGCAAAGGCAATGACAACAAACAGAGCAGTTCCTGCAAGGGTAATTACCAACTGGCTTAGCTTTGCCATCAGTTACAATCTTATCTGTAGGGAAGGGTTTCAGTCTACTTCTGACCAACATAATCTTCAGATTTCTGGATCTCCTGTAAATAAAGAGTGGGATAGAATGGCATCTTGGAATACTGGATAAAAGCTGCCAATTGGCCAAAATACATTTAGTCAAGATCACAAATCGTCTACATCTGAGATAATTGCGTGATTTTATTCTGATTTGAGGCTACAATTTGGGCCTACATTTGTTTTTATCTAATTTGCAATAAATACATGTATTTTTTGTGTATTGGGTAATATTTATGTTTTTAGTTTAGATATAATACTAGTGGGCCCTCACATTCTGACTTCTTTAACCTTTTGGTTCTTAATTCATTTCTTTTTGGGTTAACCCCCCCCTCTTGTGTCTTCTAAGTTGTCCTTTTATTCAGGTCTCTCCCACAGCAGAAACATTTTCCTCACCTTGGTCTTTGCAGATGCTATTCTCTCCCCCCCCCCCATTGGAGGGCTTTTTCGGACTTAAATGGTAATAACTGTATTGCTGTAGCATTATAATGTTGTAACAGTGTTTTAGCTCTCTCTGTCTCCCCTCTCTTTTTAAGTCTCTAGCCCCTTTCCTGAGAGAAAAACTACTGGGCACATGTTTCTCCTTATAACTTCTTAACTAAATGGGCTATAGACTGTATAATGCTATAGCCCTTTACCTATTACCAGTTTTTTAAAACACAAAGTCTGAAAAAAGCCCTCCGGCAACAGGAGGAAATGGCAGCCACAGCAGGGTGCAGTGGGAAAAACTTCTACGTGGATGTTTTCTTGTCACTGCAAATGCCTCTGTACCCAAAGAGCTACCCAAAGACTACTATCATGAGCACAGTATATTTCGTACATCAAGAACAAGCGGTGGAGGCTTTGTGGAGGGAGCTGTGATTTGATTTAGAGTAAGATTTTGGACTCAGATGTCTTCTGTTTTGCTACCTCTTCTTCTTTCATGTTGTTCATCCTCCCAAGTGCCTGAGGATTCTAATCACATGCTCTATCCCTTTCCTCAGAAATATGCAGTCTCAAGAACAACCTATTGTTGTGAAGGAAATTACATTGCCATTTTATATGACTGGTAAGAGAAAAAAATTGGAAATGATTATCTAAAATTACTATGGAGGCAGCAGACAGCTACATAATTTCATTGCTGATTATGTCAAATTTCTCTCTGCATAAAGTTATTTTGAAAACTGTGCTGTCACGACCTTGTTCAGAATGTAGTATTCTCTTTGTGCTTGGTAATGGTATTTTGCATTAATAATATGAAGCCCCTTTGAAATTATCACGGCATAATAAAGACTTACAGCTGATTATAGTTAATGCTTCCTTTGTTATCTGCCGACAACATGTCTGTGGCAGGTAGGGAAACTGGAACACGAGCTTGTTCTCCTGTGCCTGCTTGAGAGATGCTGTGCAGTGGGGTAGAAATCATGTTTGCCATGATTTCAAGCTAATTTCTACAGTTTCTTTGACTACAAATTTGCTTCTGTTTCAGTGAAAGCTTGGATATTCTGAGTGCTAACGACACTGTGGGACTGCTTATTTCCTACTTCTGCTCTGGCTCCTGAATAATCATGTAAATCCAGCAACCAGCAGAATGCTGGAGTCCTCTTTTGGAACCAACTGAGCGTTCATTTTTTATGTATGCCAACTAGTTGCTTTTAAAAAGTTAGCATATGCCATTTAAACAGCCTTTTAGATTAAAAAAAATAATAATGGAAAACTGTCTCAGAGTGACAGATGGCAGAACCCCGTGTTTAGAATTTCTTTGTAGCTTCTCTGCCTTGCTGGTGCTGAGTTGAATCTTGAACTTTATACTGTCTTAGCAGGTTCTGTATAGAAATGTTGAACCCATCTATAGGTGTACATGATGCCCTCTTGCAGGAGTTGTTTTAGATCTCTCCAGAGCAATATACTGAAATTACTGTGTCCGTGTCATGAACTTGCACTCACAAACACACACACACAAAATAGTTCACATCGTGGAGACATGGACCACAGGGATTGACATACAGGAGCTTCTGCAAAGGTGGCCATGTTGTATGTATCATCCCACTACCAAGACTCTAGATATTGTGGAATTATGTATTTATACCCTAATATTTTTGGACCTAGCAGGTCCACAGAGCTGCTTAGAAACAATGTAAAATCATTAGGTTGTATCCAGACGTAAGTTGGTGATTTCCACTGATTCCTGCTGCAGACCCCTCTCGTGACATTCTTGAGTAGCACAGCACTCACTTTGGGAAGGTATTCCACAACTCTGGTGTTGTCTTGTGTTACCTCCCATCAGACCTTTCACGCTGAGAGCACCTGGATTGGGGCCTCAGAAAAATGGCCTAAATATTTATGTGGGTTTCATATAGGAGGAACTGATCCTTAAAGTGTCCTGATCCTAGAGCACCTGTGGCTTTAACAGTATAAACTAGCACCTCAAATTGTGCTTGGAAACCAACTGGAAGCCAATGCATATTTCAAAACTGTAACAGTATGCTCTGAATTACGTGTCCCTGTTAACAAGACAGCTACATTTTGGACCAATTGTAGTTCCTAGCACTCTTCAAAGGAAGTCCCATGTATGGTATATTGTAGTAATCTAATCTGAAAGTCATTGGGACATGATTAGCTGGCCATATTTTCATGTACAGGTGAAAAATGTAGCTGGTAGAAAGTACTCCTGGAAGCTATTACTACCTGGACATCTAAAAGTAGTGTAAGATCCTGAAGCGTGCCAGGCTGTCAGCCTGTCTTCTGGGGGAGTGTGGTGTTATTCAAAATAGACTAAATACCTGTTCCTAAATCAGTCCCAGCCAGCCAGCAGTACCTCCGTTTTGCCTAGATTGAGCCTTGGTTGGTGGGTGGAGGGGAATCTGATAATTTTAAAATAAGTTTTCTAATGGTTTCACTTGTTATGCCATTGTTTTCACTCAGTACTTACTTTTAGTGCTGATAATTTGCTACTTTAAAGTAAAATCCCTAAATGCATTTGGTAGTGATGGTGGTTGTTTTTGAAAAGTATTCCCACAGTATCCATCTTCCAGCTTGACGCTGATGCTCAGAAACTCCTTTGCAAACAACATATCTCCTTGAATCACCAAGGCTGGGACATTGCATTTGAGGAGACTGGTGGGCTCTGGATTCTGCAAGAGGATAAGCAAACACCACTTCTGTTGTAC
Source organism: Gekko gecko (assembly GCA_029375565.1). NCBI lineage: Eukaryota > Metazoa > Chordata > Lepidosauria > Squamata > Gekkonidae > Gekko > Gekko gecko. The sequence goes on along the minus strand of JAPDNY010000004.1, from coordinate 106,772,510 downwards.
CAACCTGTGGATGGACAGTGGCAGGTGAGAGGTTTTTAGTTGCAGTTGACTGCAGACTTGTCCTGCTATAGTGTTGGGCACAGTGTAGGAGGATACAGAGAATGTTAAATGGCATAATGTTCTAATGTAATTTCTTAAGCTGTAACGATTGCTGTTAAAACTGCAGTGATTTGTTGGGCATGTATTTTGCTAATCCCAAAGCACCACTAAGAGAAGGGTGGGTCAGTATCAGGGGTCTTTTGGGGCTGGAGCGCTGCTCCGGCAGCCCAGGAGCCCGCGCTAATGGTGGCAGTGGCAAGCCCCGCCCCTAGCTCCCTGTGCTAAAAGCACTGCGGCTCGGGGGAGACTGGCGAGCCCCACCACCGCATCCCCCAGGCCTGTGCAGGAGCGCTGCAGCTCGGGGGAGGCTGGAGAGCCCCGCTGCCACTTCCCCTGGGCCTGCACAGGAGCACTGTGGCTCAGGGGAGGCTGGAGAGCCCCGCTGCCGCATCCCCCAGGCCTGTGCAGGAGTGCTGCAGGTTGGGGGATGCCAGAAGAGCCCCACCAACGTGTTCCCCGGGCCTCTGCAGGAGCGCTGTGGCTCGGGGGAGGCCGGAGAGCCCCACCATCGCATCCTCTGGGCCCACGCAGGAGTGCTGCAGCTCGGTGGAGGCCGGAGAACCCCGCTGCTGTGTCCCCAGGGCCCGCGCAGGAGCGCTGCGGCTCAGGGGATGCCAGGAGAGCTTCCCTGGCCCCCGCCGAAGCAGTAAGTAAGGGGTCCGCGGGGATGGGGATGGCAGGGGCTTGATGGGTGGTGGAAGAGCCTCCCTTCCTTCCTCCATCTCTTTCCCTCCTTTCCTTTTCCTCCTTTTCTTTCTCTCTTTCCCTTCTCTTCCTTCCTTCCTCTTTTCCTCCTTTCCTTCTCTTTCTTTCATTCCCTCCTTTCCTTCTCTCCTTTTCCTCTTTCCCTCCTTCTTCCCTTCTCTCTTTCTTTCCCACCTTCTTCTCTTTTTTCCTCCTTTCCCTGTTTCCCTCCTTCTTTCCTTCTCTTTCTTTCCCTCTTTCCTTCCTTCTTTCCTTCTCTCTACTCTCTCTCTTTCCTTCCCTCTTTCCTCCTTCTGTGGCCCAACTCTAGTGAGAAGGAGTTTAAACTGGGGCCAGCTGGGGAAGGGAAGGGGAGGCTTTTGAAGATGCCTTGCCCCACCTTTTTGCTTCCCTTTCTGACATCATAAAAGACTACCTAACCCTAATATTAAAAGCAACAATTATTTAACAACATTTAATAGCAACAAAAATAACAATAATTTAGTAATAACAACAACAACTCAGATATAAATCTTCATTGCAAATTAGCCAATCTCCTTAAGTAATTAAGTTTGTTCTACTGCTCATATTGCTGCACAGAAGTGGCAACCATGCCATGTAGTGCCTCATATTTCCTCTTTTTCACCTCCAGACAACCTGCCTGTGCATTAGCCAGTGTTAGTTTATGGCAAGCCAGGTCCCTCTGCAGTCCATCAAATAGAGACCACACACTGGGATGACTGCAATGGAATAGAGTGTTAAGAGCACTACATGACATGATTGCCACTTCTGTTATTATTTATTATTTAATGTTATATTAATGGTAAATTAATAATAAAGTATTTAATTTTATTTAAAATATTTCTATGTAGAGTTTAATTTCTGTTGTTATTGTTTGTCTTCTTAATAAAGTTCATTGATAACATAATGGTCACTTTTATTGCCTGCATTTTCCCTTCCAAGCCTTTACACTCAAGAGCATTAAAGCGCTCTTCATACAGGCCACTTTTGTATAGTAATGAAGTAATTTACTGATAACATAGCAAAATTATTATTTGATTATAATTGATAAAATCACAACACAAATTGTTGTGTGTAAATATGATGTTTCAATCCTAAAACAATACTAGGAGTAAGGCCCATTGTGGGAAGAAATACAAGCTCTAGAAGGAAGCTCCAGGTGAGTGTCCCGGCTGTGGCTGGTGGGGCAAGGAAAATAGAGGGAGGCAAGCCATGTTTATTTCCTTCTGCTTAGCTATAAGGCAGGGCTGTCTCAAGTCATTTTGCTGCCCCAAGTGGGTAGTATGGGAGGAAAGCCTCATGATAACAGTTATGGTTCCCTCCACCCCTGACTTATGTTGATTTGGAGCTATGCAGTGGCAGCTAAAGTAGAAAAACACCTCCTCCTATGCCATGTCTTCTGGGTTCCATGGGTCTAGAAAGCACTTCCATAGCCAGTTACAGAGTTGCCAACTCTGGGTTGTGAAATGCCAGAGCAGCCATTGTAATAGCTGGGAAATTTTCTGTAGGGGAAATGATGTGCTGTGGCTGAGGAACACGGTGATTTCTTGGAGATCTCCAGGCCCCACAGGGAGATGGGCAACTCCAGTGACCATTTAAGGGACGATTGGGAGATGTATTTTACCTCAGGACACATTCAATGACTCCCAACAGCAACAGCAAACTGTTTAGAATGTTAGAGGCAAAGGCCAATCAGGCCACATATGCAAATGACCTCTGTGTTCCGACTGGCTATTGGGGGGAGAGGAACAGCAAACTGTTTAGAATATTGGAGGTGAGACTCAGGTAACGCAGCCAGTGGATAGAGACAGCTTCTGAGTGATAGATCAGGGAGCCAACTGATTTGGGAGTGTGTGGTATGTTTGGGAGAGTCCTCAACCAAAATTCAATTATATATAAGGAGAGATAGGTAATACCAGTTCATTCTCCTAAGTGGAGATGAATGGTTATCCATCATTATAAATATCTATGGAGCTTTACATGGTATTTTTCCATGTGGGCTTATTTCCGTGTGGGCTTATTTCCATGTGGGTATTTTTCCACATGGGCTTTTTTCCTGTGAGCATTTATGACCACAGGCTTTTTTCCGGTCACCATTATTGATTAAGGCTGCCAGATGAAAACTTCAAAAATAATATCTTTGTCACAAATGAAGTGGGACTTCATCTTTGCCACAACTATAAAGTAATCCAAAGCCTAGTACTAAGCTGTGGTGATAGAGAAAAATAGCAGCAGCTCCTTTTATCTGAGAGTAGAATGGCTGTTCTTCTTTGTACCTTTCCCCTATATAGAAAGACACAACACATAAAATGGTTTAATGATGGGAAAATGAGGGGTACGTGAACCTTTTCATGCACCCTCCTTCCCACTGTGTTCACTTTGAGGAGGGAGAGCAGCTGGTTTCCCAAATGCAGAGAGAGAGAGAGAGTTGTTCTAAACCAAAATTCAGTTTATTCTATTATACACTCTTGAGTCAGAAAACATTTTGAAGACACTTTTGTATTTCAGTATTCAGCATAGAATATTTCAACACAACCCCAATACATAATAGTGCATTTGTAATTTTATAAAGGATATCCTTGGTTATTTTTGCCAAGACCCATAACTGAGGGTGGTTGATCAGAACAACCAGGAACAAGACTAAAATCAGACATTAAGTACTTTTTTTCACCCATAGAAGGAGAACCAAAGTTTCAATTGTAGAAACTAATTAGGGGGTAGGCAGCAATGGAATCTACACTAGAGATTTGCAAAAGGAGATAGGAAAAGCAACAGGCCCAAGGAAAACAGCTTTGACGGTTTGGAAGAGGTGGAGGTCAACTTTGCTGCCTCAGACTTCAAAGTGGACCCCACTTAAATATATTTGGGAGAAGGAGATGAATCCAAAATTTTGGGAAGCCCTTAAGGAGGAAGGCATAATTAGAGTCAAGGATATGTACAACTCACAAGGGAATCTCCTACCACTTCAGGAGCTGAGCCAAAAAATGGGAAAAAGTTATTGGCTACACTTAAGGGGACTATCCCATTTAATTAAACAAGATAAGTATATAGAAGCCATAAAAAGGGAAGACAACAACTTAGAAAATGTATTATATGTGGATGAAATAAGGAAAGGATTGGCAGGAAAAATTTACCTTGAATTGGTGAAAGATAAGGAGTTTATACTAAGAACCTTAAAAAACAAATGGAATAAAGAAAAACAAATAACTTCTGATGATGTCAATAAATTAATGGTGAATTTGAAGAAAATCAAATTAGAAAAGTACAGAGAGCTTGAAAAGAAGATAATTTTGAAGTGGTATAGAACCCCTGCCCAACTGGCATATATGATTAAAGGTATGAAACCTAACTGCTGGCACTGCAATGCAAAAGAAGGGTGGTACTCTCACCTATGGTGGGAATGCCCAAAGGTTATAGATTTTTGGGAAAAGGTACAGGGGAAGATAGTAGGGCTATGTAAGGTGGATCTTAAAATAGATGGAGATTTATTATTTATGGGCATACTGAGAAACAATAACATCGAGAGACAAAATCAGGATATTTTCAAAGCAATGTTATTAGCTGCGCATGCTGTGATTGCATATGGTTGGAAGGAGAACTTAAAATGGTCTTTAGATAGATGGAACGAGTATTTATATGAATATATTCAGTCGGATATATTGGAATGTATGAAACAAGATAAGGCATGGGATGGAAAGATGAAGGAGATAAAAAAGAAATGGTCGGTATACTTTCAATGGGTAAATAATGGAGAAGCCAATCTCGCTATACTCGAAAAAATGGAAAAAATGTGCTCATGGTTAAAAATTTAAATGTGTAGGTATATGATGGTCACCTTGTGGGGGGTGGGACAAAAAAGGGGGAAAATGTATCATAAGAGAACTGGGATTGTATTGTAATGTAATAATAATTTATGATGCAAATAAAAAATTAAAAAAAAAATTGTAGAAACTAATTACTATAGAAAATAGAGTGTCATAGCTGTACCAGAGGTTTTGCAGAGAACTGAGACTCAATCCAGCCCTAATTCTGCAACACTTAAAGCAAACCTGATTGATTTTTTTATTGTTACCAGGGCATGAAAATCCCCTGGGGGTTTTCAAGAGATTCAATTTTTCCCTCTTCTTTCAGTCTGTTATTGAAGAGAAAAGATTGATAAAAATGTCAAAATATTTGCATGACAACTGGACAATGTTTGAAGGTAAGTTATTTGACTTCAAAAGTTTAGAAAGCGCTGTTCAAACAGTTTCAGCTTAGAACATGTTCATTTCTCAGCTTGCTTATGACTTTCAGGTTTCTTTCTGCCTAGGAATGCCTTCTGGAGGCCTAGTCACCAGATGTGGAGTTTGGTTTTTACCTGGTCCCTCCCCCATTGTTGTTTTTGGACAATATTAAGTGTCAGCCTCTGTGAGTGAGGAATGGTACAGGGTGAAGGAGAATGGAAGCAAAATGGATTTTAGTTGAGGGTTTTAACCAGTATTTTGAATCAGTAATTTTCAACCTGTGTGCCAGGGGGATCTCCTGGCCTTTCTTGGAAGCTTGTGCTCTTTAGCAAGAAAACCAGCACTGATGATAATCTTCCCTGAAATGCAATGTCCACTGCTGTATGGACCTTTCCTGTCTGCAGTATCAGTAGAGTACATTCTACAATGCCCATTCAACTCATACATAGGGCCTGTTAGGCCCAGCAGGTCCAGCCAATGCCCCCCTTGTGGACAGAGTGCCTTTAAAATATATCCCAGAATCGTCAACAGCATGTTGGAGTGTTCAAGCAGGTAAGTCACTGTGAAGGGGTTCCCTCTTGGTGGAAACTGTGAGGACTGCTAAGCTAGAGAACTGTTGTGTCTTCCCATTTGGCTTTTCTGTGGTTTTTCTTAAATGTCGCCTTGAACCTTTAGAATCAGGTGGGACAAAATCTAGCCAGTCCATGCAGTTAATGAAAGAACGTTTGAATAATGTGACCACATTAGAACACAAGTTACTGCTGAGAATAGTTCTTTCTAGAAAGAGAATTATAATGTATTGCTGTGATCTAAAGTGTCTCAGCAGCTGGGGAAAGAGGAGCTATTAAGATTACAGTGATTATTGCAGCTAATTAACATGAAGGGGCTTGGTTAATGAGTCCTGTTCCAGAAACTAATTAGTGTCTTTACCCCAGTGGAAAAGGTGGTTGTCTCCATCTTTTTATTGTCAAGAATTTAACAGCTATTGTGTTTGCCACCCATTTCCCCCTGCTCACGGTCTTTCATCAGAAAATCTCAACTTTTTTTGTATCCGCATGTCAAAGAAAAAAACTGAATATTTGAACCTTCATTTGAAATAGATCCAACATAGCCTTAATGTAGTCCAGAAATGTAGAAAGGCTAATAGATGCATAGATTATTGGCTGAGGCATATCTGTTTCTCTTCTTCCAGTTTTTACTTCTGAAGGGCTGACTGTGGAAAATGCCAGTTAATGACATCTTAAAAACAAAATCCATCTTGCCAGTTAAATTTGAATCTTATGATAGATACCTCCCAGGTACCTATCTTCACAGTTCATGCATTTTGCTGGAATGACAGGTAGTTAGTGATTTCTCAAAATGTAACTAAGCAAGTTCACAAAAAAAAAATCATACAACCTTTAGGCAGATCAAGTGTATTGGATTAGTGATAATACTGGACTAAAGTCAAATTCACACTCCTCAATTCTTCTTTAAGAAAAACAGACAAATGTATTGTTTCAAAATCTTCATTCTCAAGATTCTTGCATAGATACCTTTTGAAGCTGGCCTATACCTACCACCATTACCCCTCCTGCTTTCCCTTTCAATCATGTGTTCTTCAGTTCCACTCTGGCCATCTGTTATCCTCCCTGCTCCTTCAGCTACTGCCATGCTCTTTGTCCACTCCTTTGTAGTTCTTTAAGAATCCTCCAGCAAAGGGGAGAATTGGCTATCACTTGCATAGTTAAGGGCAATTGTCACTTCAAACAAGTAAATAGCTAATTGCATCCCAGGCTTCCCAGGCAATTCTTACATTTGTGTTTACTGCCTGTTTCCTTTTCCCCAAAGCTTCCAGTATCACCTTAGTATTCCCACTGGCTTTTCATACAATAGGCTGCAAGACTGCAGACTATAAGGACCTAAGAACTTTTCCGGTTTTAAAAATAAAATTATACATTATTAACCTGTTTGAAAATGCAGCATAAGCTAGAATTCCAGCTTTCCCTAGTTCTATATTTTCATTTTTTATAGGCTCTGTTGGCAAAGGAAGCTGCTATCAGAATCTCTACAAGGCTTCTTTTGATAACATGTCTGTTTACCTGCAAAAGAAAGAAGAAAGACTACAGCAGCAGAAGAATAAGAGAAAGGAACTGCAGCATGAATCAAATGGACAGACAAAGAAGGTCAAAACAGAAGGTCCATACTTGTGATTTGGTTATGACTTACAAAAAGCATCAAAGAGCTAATCTGAGAACTTGAATTTTTTACTGGGACTCAGCGAATAACAAGCTGGTTTCGTGCCTATCACAGCATACCATTAGAGAAAATATAAATATTAACAGAATTTCCTGATTACTGGGATATTATCCATCTCATTGACAATTATGTATTGTGTACATTGTTTTTGGTTATAAGCCTTGAGTGCCAACTTGGATGTTATTGGGTGGTGTTGGCAGGCAAGGCAAGGAGAGGGGCATGCTGCAAATTTTTCTCCAAATCTGCTGAGAGACCCTGTCACATGCTACCAAGTCCTAATAAATGTGCATCTGAGGAATCTGAAAATATGGTCCATGGAGGCCAGCAGAGAGTGGCTCTGTGTGATCTTTGTGGTCATCCCATGCATTGAAGGGGTGGAAACATCAGATGTTCATACTAGTGATTTACTTATAGAATCAAATGAACATAATGCTCTACTGGACCGATAATCGAGCTGACAACAGGGCAGTCTTTTCTTGAAGAAATCTCCATTTCATGATTGATACCATCATGGGGGTATAGACTTTTTTGTGTTTATAAAAATTAGATTTTTTTAGTATATGGGGAAGAAATGGTAAATACCAATTTGAAATCTGATTTAGACTGTAAGTAACCACCATAAAACTTTCTTTTGTTCACTGAAGAGCTTTAATTTAGTTCTGCTTTAAGACCTGATCCAGCATTCCATGAGAAGCAGTGGTTTTGACGTGCTGTAAAATGTGTTAACTCAGTGTTATCATTTAAAGGACATTTCTTTGTGGGAACAAGAATGTACCCAAGCAAAATCTTGTGTGTATATGTATGCATATACATTTTTTTTTGTTTTGAAAACAGAATAATTTTTAAAAAGCCAAGAGATAAACTAAGTTCTATTCTCTGAGGACTGAACCGTTACAAGTAAGCAGTCACACTAGCTACTTTTCCATTTGAGATTAGGGAAACTACTGAATCCGAATTAAAAAATGAAAGTACAATCAGAATGGTTTTTTTGGTTTCCCATATCATTACTGCCTTTTAAGTAATAGGTTTGGGTACCATTCAGTATACCAGTCTGAATTCCCCCCAACCCCCCAAAAAAGTACAAACAAAACCTTTGGATATGCCTCTTTTGTGATGCTGGACAGTTTTAAATTTTAAAGGGGGAATGTGGCCATCTTCAGAATATTATTAATTTCATTTTAGAAGACCCTGGAGGATACTTGCCAAGTAGCCTGCTGCTGGTTCCAGTGTCAATCACAAGCCTGCTAGTACTTTGATCAGCTGTGGCCTAGGCAAGGATAACAGGACTATGGGGCAATATAATAAGTGTTGGGCTGCCCCAATTACCACATATATCTCTAAAGAATTAGCTGAAATCCCCATTGGCATTTTTTATGTACTTCTTGTTATCTGCTCCACTGATCAAATATTTCCATACCTGATTGCAACTTTTGATATAGTAATGTTCACAGTAGGCAGAATAATTCTCCCTTTTCCTCAGCACACTGCTTCAATTACATTGTCATCCTAGTAAATTATGCACTCCAGTGAGCATTCAAATTATTACTGAAAAGATTCAGGTAAGTCGCTGTGTTGGTCTGAAGCAACAGAAAAAAGTTCAAGTCCAGTGGCCCCTTTAAGACCAACAAAGTTTTATTCAAATATAGTTAGCCTGTGACCATGGTATGGAGTAGGGCTCCCCCCCCCATTGGTTGCCATTTGTGTCAGGACTATTGTTTTCTAATTAGGTGCTCCTAGCATATGTGGTAAATCAGTGGATCCTTGGCTGGAAAAAATAGATGGTGTGTAGGCTTCCGGTCGGAGTTAAAATGGCGAATTGACACACTTTGCGATTTGTGCAGGGTGTACAGCAATATCTGACGACAGTCTGGGCTCTACCTGGCCCAGCGCAGCACTCCCCAGACGGGGGGGTGGCAAGCAAGCAGCGAAGCCTGAGGGGGAGTTGAGATCGGTGTGGATAAGCTTCGAAGGAAGCTTGTTTACACCTTGATCTCCTTCCGCGGAGAGGGCAGTTGCTAATCAGCACTACAGATACCAGCTGGGCTGAGAATTCAGCATAAATTCGTCATCTGCCGACCTCTTTAACATCAAGATTAACATCGATTACAGAAGAAGCACTGCGAAACCCCGAGATTACAAGTAAGGTAACAAAAGAACAATTGCTTACCGGTTTAAAGAAGAACGTGAAATCGAAACATACGGATAAGCGTAGTAACCTTTAATGAACTATTCCGCTTGATTTAAAAGTTAAAAGAAAGCTTTCCTCTAGAGAAAACGGCCGAAAATTGACTTTGTTTTGCATTCCTGTGGTCAGCTAAGTCTAAACTTTGCGTAGCAGAAACGAAACTGACTGTGACTCTATGATACAGGAAGCAGACTAGAGTGGATGTTTTTCGAAGTCGCTGTACCGGAAGTAGACGGTTGATTTAGTGTGTGACACCATCTCCACCGGAAGTTGGATTACAGTGACAGACAGACAAACAGGAAGTTCGGAAAGAGCCTACTCTAGCCAGAAAACCATAGAGAAATTGCGCCCGACATTTTGTGGAGGACTAAATTTTAAAAAGTTATTTTTAAGCCGAGAAAACATTGGAAGAAGTTACAAAGGTGGCGATTTGGCTTGAAGATTGCTAATATAAAGATTGATTAGCCCGGAAGTCGTTTTCAAGACGGATTTGAGGTCAAGACCAAGAGCTGCCTCATCACCCAGCCCAAGAATGACTGCAAAGGAAAAAAAGAGTGGCAGGCCGCTATGGAAGCGATGGAAAAACGGATGACTGAAGTGGTGCAGAGTTTGGGAAAGCAAATAGAATCACAGCTACAACAACAACTGCAACAACAACTGCAATTACAATTGGAGCAAATAGAACAAGTACAAGTCCAAGTACAGAAAAAAATATGGAAGAATTAAAGGAACTGGTACTGACAGAAGTGGCAGGGATAAAAAAGATACGGAAGACGTTAAAAAAGAGGTTAAAAGTCTGGTGACAAAATCAGAAGAAATGGAACAGAAAGTCAAAAGAACCTTGTCAGAAAACACAAGATTGGAATCCATGATGGAATATAGGGCTACTCAGAATCATTTGAGACTGAGAGGAATAGAAGAGGAGGAAGATCAGGACTTACGGGCCCTTGTAATTAATACATTGACAACTTACATAGGGGAAGATGTTGGAGACTTGGATCCAGACTTTGACCTGATTTATAGAGTAAATTCAGCTTATGCCAAGAGAAAGCAATTACCCAGAGATGTGATTGTACAATTTGTGACTACAAAAATGAAGGAAGACGTTTTCAAGAAGCAATTTACACAACCGTTGGAAATTAATGGGAAAAAAATAATAATTCTGAGAGAAATTCCGAGATCGATCTTACAAGACAGAAAGAAATTCAAGAAATTAACAGACAGACTAAAAGAAATGAGCATCAGGTTCAGATGGGAGATTCCATATGGATTATCATTTGTTTAAAATTCGGTGAGATTTACCCTCAAAACGGAAGGAGATATATACAGATTCAAAGAGAACAACTTTGATGACTTTAAAGACATTTAATTCAAAACAACTATGGATTACAAATTTTTATCTTGGAATGTAAATGGACTAAATTCACCAAACAAAAGAAGATTAGTGAGTCATTGGCTAGAGAAACAAAAATGCAACATAATTTGTCTACAAGAAACACATATCAGAAAACAAGATAATAAATATTTGATTAATAAAAAATTGGGAGAAGAATTTCATTCCTCAGCAATTAATAAGAAAAAAGGAACAGTGATATACATTGCAAAAGAATTGGAACCTAAACAAATCTTCTCAGACAAAGAAGGAAGATATGTTGGCGTGGAAATAACGATGAATAGAAAAAAGACATTGCTTATAAATATATATGCACCCAATGGTGCGAAAGAGATTTTTTTAAAGATTTGACTAAAGAGTTGGACTGTTTAAATTATGATCAAATAGTTCTTGCAGGAGACTTTAATGGTACAGTGAATAATGTATTGGACAGAAAATCCAAAGCAACTGGAGAGACGGTTGGAAAGTTGCCAAAAAATTTTTTTCAGCTAATGAAGCAAGAGAAACTAGAAGATGTTTGGAGGAAGTGGAATCCCAAGACAAAGGATTATACGTTTTATTCTAACAGACATAACTCCTTTTCCAGAATTGATATGATTTGGATGTCAGAGGAGATGGCGCAAAAAACCTACAAAATACAAATTTTACCGAAAACTAATTCAGACCACAACCCCTTACTTTGGATATCTAAAGAAAAGCCTAAGCAATTATATTGGAGAATTAATGAGGACTTATTGGATCAAAAATTAATTAATGAAACTTTGAAAAAAGAGACAAAAAGTTTCTTTGAACTGAATCTAAACAAAGGTACGGACATACAAGTTGTATGGGACACATACAAAGCGGTAATGAGAGGCTTGCTTATCTCTCTGAACTCTAAAGATAAAAAACAAAGGATGCAACAACAAAAGGACCTTCATGAAAAAATTTGGGAAAAGGAGCTAAAGAAAAGACCAGGGAAGAAAAAGATTATTAAAGAGATCCACTTTCTACAGGATCAATTGAATGTTCTACTTAACAGAGAATTATACTGGAACCTGAAGAAACTACAGCAAAAAGCATTTGAGGGTGCAAATAAACCAGGAAAATTTTTATCGTGGCAATTGAAAAATAAAAAAGAAAGGAATTTTATAAATAAGATCACTGAAGATGGAAAGGATGTTATGAATTTGAATGGCATAAAAAGAGTCTTCTTTAAATACTACGCCAAACTGTTTAAAAAGAAAGGAATTGATCAACAGAAAATTAAGAAATATTTGGAGACTATCGAAGTTCCAGAGCTGGGAAAACAAATTAAAGAGTTATTAAATGGTTTAGTAACGAAGGAAGAAGTCAAAATGGCGATAGAAGATGCAAAGTTGGGGAAAGCTCCAGGTCCAGATGGCTTCACTGCAAAGTTCTACAAGAAATTTAAAGAGGAGCTAACCCCTATCTTAGTACTTCTGTCGAATGAGATAAGAAAGACTTAACGGATCCCAGATTCATGGAAAGAAGCAAATATTTCATTGATACCCAAAGAAGGTTTGGATTTAACTCATGTCAAGAATTATAGACCAATATCGCTATTAAACAATGATTATAAATTATTTGCAAAAATAATTTCGGAAAGACTGAAAAAACACCTGAAAGATACTATAGCGGAAGAACAAGCTGGTTTTCTACCAAATAGACAAATCAGAGACAATTTAAGAGTGGTGATTGATGCAATTGAATACTATGACAAACATCCAGAAAAAGAAGTTGGATTCCTCTTCCTTGATGCGGAAAAAGCTTTTGATAATTTAAACTGGGAATTTATGCTGCAAGTTATTGAAAAAATGGATATAGGACAGTCTTTTTTAAACATGATTGTGGCAATTTATTCAGAACAAAAAGCGACTTTGAATATAAATAAAGAAAGAACGGATTTCTTCCAAGTCCAAAAGGGAACACGTCAAGGCTGCCCGCTATCCCCGTTGTTGTTTATTTGGATATTGGAAATATTATTGACAGCGATAAGAAAAGATAACAGTATTGAAGGACTTACAGTGAAAGGTTTTACATACAAATACAGGGCATTTGCAGACGACGTAATGTTTATGATCCAGGATCCAATTGAGAAAATACCACAATTGATGGACAAAATTGAAGAATTTGGTTCAGTTGCGGGATTCTATGTTAATAAAAGTAAAACCAAGGTGATGTGCAAAAATATGACGAAGCAAAGGCAAACAGAACTACAAGAGAAAATTCAATGTGAAGTAGTTACAAAGACTAAATATTTAGGAATTGAATTAACCATGAAAAATATTGATCTGTTCAAAAATAATTATGAAAAGGTGTGGTACAAGATTCAGCAGGACATGAAGAAATGGGACACGTTGAATTTATCACTATTGGGAAGAACCGCAACTGTAAAAATGAATGTCTTACCGCGTTTGATGTTCTTATTTCAGACTATTCCAATATTAAAACAAAGGAAAGTATTGGATACGTGGCAGAAAGAATTATCTAAATTTGTATGGGCAGGAAGAAAACCAAGGATTAAAATGAAAATTTTATGTGATGCAAAAGAAAGAGGAGGTCTACAATTACCAAACTTAAGACTGTATTATGATGCCGTCTGTTTAACATGGTTGGAACAGTGGATTAACCTTGAGGATAAGAAGTTATTGGCTTTAGAAGGGCATGACAACAAGTTTGGATGGCACGCATACTTATGGTATGGAAAAGTAAAAATGGACAAATTCTTCAAACACCACTTTATAAGACAATCACTGTTCGAGACTTGGATGAGATATAGAAAATTCTTCTCAGAAGAAAGACCACTTTGGATAGTACCAGCAGAAGTGATTAATCCATATTCAAGAAATCAAGGGTTAGATTGGCTACCTTATAAAAGTCTTTTAAAATTAGAAGGGAAAAATTTTGTGTTAAAAGATAGATTTGATGTGGAATTTGAATATGATTGGTTGAAGTATAGACAGATCTATGACTTATTTAAGACCGATAAAAGAGAACATGGTTTTAGAGAAAATAATATGGAAATTGAAACTGTATGGCTTGAAAAGGGGAAAAAAATGATTTCTAAACTGTACAAGGTTTTATTGAAATGGTATACTGAGGATGAAATTGTAAAAGAGCAAATGATAAAATGGGCGGTAAATGTTAATAATGAGATATTAATGACATCTTGGGAATATTTGTGGAAAAGGTCAATGAAAATTTCAACTTGTGTAAATGTTAAAGAGAATTGCTATAAAATGATGTATAGATGGTATATGACGCCTAAAAAATTGCTATTATAAATGAAAGTATGTCTAACAAATGTTGGAAATGTAAGAAACATGAAGGGTCTTTTTACCATATGTGGTGGACATGCGATAAAGCAGTATGTTATTGGACTAAGATCCACAATAAGATACAAAAAATTTTGAAATGTACTTTTAAGAAAGACCCACAGATGTTATTGCTAGGTCTTAAAATGGAAGAAATAAATGTAGCCAAGAGAACACTATTATGGTACTTGATTACAGCAGCTAGACTGACTTTTGCTCAATGTTGGAAACAAGATAAAGTACCTGAAACATGGGAATGGATTAAAAAGACGTTGTTTATGGCAGAAATGGACAAACTAACAAGAAAGTTAAACAACGAAGAAGATGAAACTTTTTTTGAAGACTGGAAAGACTTTCGAGAATATCTGTTGAAAAATTGGGATATTAAACGTGGTTTGATTTGTTTTGATAGTTATTAAGAAGAAAATGAAAGGGAGTTAGTTTTCTGAATTGTTACCGTTAGTAAGAGAATATAAGTTTAGAAGTAATTGTAATAGAATAAGAGAGACATTAATGGGGTTGGAGCAGTGCGGGAAGCCTTGTTTGGGGGAGAGGGAGTAAGTAAAATGGATATGTAGTGATTTGTTTAAATTGTATGAACATGTGATATATCCAATAAAAAACTGAGATACCAAAAAAAAAAATAAATAGATGGTGTGTATATCTATCAGCCCTCTTTGTTGTGCCCCCCCTCTACTGTAACTGCAGGGTTCTGTGCCCACATAAGAGAAAAGAAAACAGCAGCTAACTTATAAATGTAGTACTTGTATGGGCATGTAAAATTCAACTTTTTAAAAATTCAGAAGTTTGATTAAATCAATATTGAGCTCCAGATACAACTTTGAAAATAGGTTCCAAATTCTACATTGGTCAGGAGGTGTTTTGATTCCCACCATTTCAGCAGAAAGTATAAATGACAATTTTGAATTTACATTTTCTGCCAAGAAGCAATTTGTACCTTCAACTGTTTCATCCATACAACAGATCCTTAGCTTGCTATTGCCTAAAAAACAAAGTTAATTATTACAAGTTGCAAGTGGTAGTCATTCTTTTGAAGTTTCCCCAACTCCTTGTTTTGAGTAACTACTGGCATTTCAGTAATATCATATACCAAACACAAAGGACCCCATATGTGTGTAACTTAGGCATAATTTTCCAGTCTTGTAGAACAAGATTGTATCTTTTAGATGCTTGTACATTACTGTGGATCAAAAAAATTGATGCATGGCTCACTGTCCCTGTGTCTTTTTATTCCCTCCTTCCCATTATCCCTTTTGCATATTAATTTATAGGTCACAGAGGTCTTAAAATAAACATTCAAAAAGGGTTCCATTGCAGAAGTAATAGCCAACTTCTGATAGAAATGTACTGTTTCTTGCACATTCATGGCTTGAAGGTGGAAAACTATCAAGGTCTTGCTCAGATTTTATGGTATCAGTTCAGCAGTTTTGAGCACTTGTGATTTTGACAGCTCTGCACATAACTTGGCTGGTAACAGCATAACAGTTTGAACTATTATGTGTGTGAACTATCTTGGGCAGCACCTATTAGGGTAAAAGTTGTTTCAGTAATTGGCTCCCTAGAGGTCCCATTAAGGTACAAAAACAGGAGACAATCTGAAGAGTTTAATCCATATGGCCAAATTAATAGGGTTAGCAAATATAATCTTGAAAGGAACAAAAGATGAGACAATAAATCTTGTGACAGCATAGCATAGCAGTTGCAAATCAGGGGGAGAGTCTATCTGCTATCAAAAACCAGACAGAAGTAAAACTTGAAAAAGTAATGACAAAATATATATATTTGAGCATACACTGCAGCTTTAATTGGCTCCTCTTGGCCTAGCATAGCATCCAAAAGGCCAGTTTTATACTGTACATATTTATGTGACTAAATGGCAGTTAAGTGCACAAACTGAGTTTTGTAGAGCACTGTTTTCCCCACTCCTTTGTAACTGGCCACATTTTCAGACTTCAGTGTATTTTAATTCTGCCCTTCCTCCAAGGAGCCCTAGGTGGAGTGCATGGGCCTCCCGTCCTCCGTTTTTTCTCAAAGCAGCCCTGCAGGGTTGGCTCTTCAACAGAAGCTGTTAGGCTGCTCTGAGGCTAATTTTCAGTCATGTTAAGGGAGGAATACTAGATCTTTGGGGGTTTTTGTGTGAGTATTGTGTGTGTGTGCATGTATGTGCTTGCCAACCTGGAAGTCATGGTGACTTCTGGTAACCCCTAGTGGGGCTGGGACATTTCAGAGAGATGGATTGATATTACCTGCCTAAACTTAAAACTATTTTCAATGTTTTTGTCTCCCTTGAGGGTAGTGGTATGGGAAAGAACAGTTCTTCCTATGTGCTGCAAGAATGGGAGGAGATCGCAAGATTAATCCATTCCTTGTGCATGAATTGGAAGACAGGCTGAAGCTTGACCTAACATTAGTGAAATTCTGCCCATGTTCTTTCCTTATCCATCCTACACAGGCTGATGTTAAAGGTTAAAATGCTTGGGGCTCTTTAGCTTGGAGAAACGATGGCTGAGGGCCGACATGATTGAGGTCTATAAGATTATGCATGAGATAGAGCAGGTTGAGAAAGAAGTACTTTTCTCCCTTTCTCACAATACAAGAACTCATGGGCACTCAATGAAATTGCTGAGCAGTCGGGTTAGAACAGATAAAAGGGAAGTACTTCACCCAAAGAGTGATTAACACATGGAATTCACTGCCACAGGAGGTGGGGGCGGCTACAAGCATGGACAGCTTCAAGAGGGAAGTAGATAAACATATGGAGCAGAAGTCCATCAGTGGCTAGTAGCCACAAGGTATAGATAGGAACTCTCAGGCTGGGGCAAGTGATGCTCTGTATTCTTGGTGCTTGGGGGGGGACAGTGGGAGGGCTTCTAGTGTCCTGGCCCCACTGCTGGACCTCCTGACGGCACCTGGTATTTTTGGCCACTGTGTGACAAAATGATGGGCCATTGGCCTGATCCCACATTGGCTTCTCTTATGTTGTTATGTTCTTATGTTTTTCTCTCCAGGGACAGAATGTTTAGAGCCAGAAAAGATACAATTGAAATTGCCAAAAGTATTAGTCAATTTTGAATTGGAACTTAAAAATTTGTTTGTTTAAACAGTTTCTCAGTTTTTTAACTGGCGCATTGTCATTAGTATTTCTGACCAGTGTTTAATTGTAGCCATGATGTTTCTGCAGCTGAATCTTCCAGTTGCTAGGTTTATACCCTGCATTTCTCCCCAGTGGGGAGCCCATCCATGTCTGACTTATGTGAACAGACCACATGGTAAAAATATGCATCATGGACACACTGTTGGCTGTAAAACTATGTAACCTGGGTTCAAATCCTTACTTGCCCATGAAACTCCCTGGGTAGTCTTGTGCCAGCCTCTCTACTACTTCATAGGATGGTAGTGTTGATGACATGGGGGAGCCAGGCTAGGCATTGCACCTCAACTGCCTTGAAGGAAGAGTAGAATAAAGCAGCCTTGTTTTGTAGGAATGCTTGATTGATTGTTCTGGTGGGATAGTTTTTACTCTCCCTTCTTTTTCAGATTCATTCTTTTTCAGATTCATTGTTTATACTTCAATAAAAACACGCACAACTTTTTTTACCCCTGGTGGGGACAGATGAAGTTCCAAGGTTTGTTGTGCTATTGCTGATATTTCACATGACAAAGGACACCTGAGACTATATTAATGCAAAAAGACAGCTGAAATAGATTTGGTATTAATTATATTATAATAGTTTCTTAAAAGTCTGAAGCATAGAATTGACTTTGATGTATCTATGCATGGGGCATATATTAGTCCAATCTTCAAAAGAGCGTCAGTATTATTCCTGCTTCTGCAGCTGTAGTTGTGCAAGCACACAGAAGGATAAATGTCTGCAGATAATTGTATGTGCAAAATTGTGCTTGTGGTATTGGAATGGAGCAGACTTTATACCACATTAATAGCAGGGGTCTTCTATTTTTTTAAAAATGCAAACCTAGTTGGTTTTATTCACTTAGATTGGTTGTATCATCTCAATGTCTTTTCAACCAGGGAATGTATATATCATTCATAATTATTATTGAGATGGAACACTGATGTCTGAATGGAACCACTTTATGACAACTTTAAGTAGACTACTGTAAGATGTTGTCTTGGAAATAGTTTGGAAACTGCCATTCAGGCAGAAGACAGTGACTGGGGGTGATTGTAATGTTGCTGGGACCATATCTCCCCTGTGATTGTAAACCAGAGTAGAAGTTTGTAAATACAGTAAAACAATGCCTGTCTTAATCATTCTATGATTATTTTAGGTTGTTTTTATTTATTTTATTCCTTTCATTGGCCACCCTGAGTGCTTTTTAAGTAGAAGGGTGGCATTTAAATCATATAAACAATAAAGCTGCTATGTGTACTAACCTGTCTTGTTGTCAGTCTTGTGTGCATGTATCGTTCCTTGTACGGAGAATAGTGATTACCTGTGAGATGAATGCAGGTTTGTGGGTTAACCTGAGCTAATTTTACCCCTCAACTAAATGTGTTGGAGCCAGACTGAATTTTCTGCTATTGGATGGATAATTTCCAACAGTTCTCTCTTCCTGCTACAGACCCATGATTCTCCTCTCATGCTATTTTTGAGGGTCCCCTGTTCCCCACTAGCAGCATTCCAGGGGCATCGGTGGGCTGCAGTGTATCCACATTGTTAAGAGAAATTCACTTAATTCTTCTTTACCCAGTTTCTCTTTGAAATCCAACAATTCATTTCTTTTCTGCTTTTTAGGAATTTGGAGTCTGTTTTGAATCAATTCCATTTTGATCAAAAGAGAAATTCAAAAAGAAGTGGCAAAGTTTCCACAAAATTTCAGCATTTCACTCTGCAGCTGCTTAGAGGCAAACAATTTCTTCCCTTACCTTCCTGTCCTCCTGCTAGAGCATCATCCTGTGGTGTGTAAAATGAATAAAACCTGCAAGGTCTGAATTTACCAAAGGGCCCTTACAACACCACCACATGGTATAACAAAACTACACAGAGAAATTAAAGGACAATTCTTCTTTTGAAAGAGAATAAGAGGAATCAACAGCTGTAGAGAAATAGCTACTATACCAAAGTAAAAAAGGTAAGAGTTTCAGATTCAGATCTGTGAGACTCAAATTGAAATCCCCACTCTGCTATAGCAGCTCACTGGGTGACTTTGGGCCAGTGACACACTCAGTCTAACCTACCTCGCAGGGTTGTTGTGAGGATAAAATGGAGAAGTCAAGAACTATGTAAGCTGCTTTGGGTGTTCAGGGCAAGAAAGGTGGGTGTATAAAAGTAAATAGATGATACAGTAGAAGATGTAGTCAGATAAAAGGTAGGTATGTTGGTTAGTGGGAAGGAGAGAAAGATGTAGGGAAAGTTGAGGAAATGGGAGCTGCCAGGAGGAGGGAATAAAGAAATAGTGTTAGGAAGGGGATATAGGGCAAAGTAAGGTGCCCCAAGCAAGTCCTTGCAGGTTTCCTACCATGCAACTAGGGCCAGCCTGCTAACACCACACAACTGGGTCTGAGTAGCACTGCACAACTGGGCCCAGCAGCTAACACTGCAATGTAGCCAGAATTTTCCCAGAAAGAGGTTGCTGGGTAAGCTTGCCAGCACCCAAATCTGGGCAGGGATCCCCTAATTTCAGGGGTTTCTTCCCACCCCAGAGCAACTGGCTGGCAGTGGAAACCCCGCCTCTAAACAGGGACATTGCTGTGTGACATCCCCAACGTGATAACATCACCCAGAAGTGACATCTTCGGGTCAGGGATGTCGTGCGGGGCTGCTCTGGTATTTGGGCAAACTCTATGTCCTGGGAATGCAGGCAGAGCAGGGCAACAGTGCCAGATCACAACAGAGCCAGTCCACAGTCAAGAGTCCAGAGATCAAATACCAGTTCAGCAGCTGAGTTCATGGGTTGTCCAGGAAAGCAGTGTCAAGTCAGTCCAAGGCTGTTGATCAGCAAGGTTCAGTCAGGGGTCAGTCCAAGGGTCACAGGTTGCAAGGCAGAGTCTGGTGTTGTGGTCCTGAAGTTCACAGGCTTGTGATGTGTTGCTTCCACACTCTGCAGGTCTCCTGGTCTGATTTATATCGGTCTTTCTTAGGAAGGCCTATTTATAGTCATCTGCTTGGAAGTGCTTCTGGAGTTACTCAGCGCTGTCATCAGCAAACAGCTGACACTGAGCCAAGAGCTGAGCACTCTATCTACGTGCCTTTAGTGCTTACTGGCGCCTCTGCCTACACTGTTTAACAGGCGGGTGAGTCTGATGAATTGCTTGCAGGCAGGTGTGATTTGTCGGCTGCTTCAGAGCTCAGCATGGTAGCCTCAGGGTCAGCTGCTGGCAATGAATCTGGAGGCTCTTGCCACATCTGGCTCATTAACTTCAACTGGTTCAGGGCTGGCTGCATGCAACTCCCTGGCTCCTGAGGAGTCTTCAGCCATGCTAGACTCAGTTTGAGCCACAACACTCTATGGTTTGAGGGTGAAAAAAACATAGAGTTTTGCCCAAATACCAGAGCATACCCACATGATGTCCCTGACATGATGATGTTACTTCCAGGTGATGTCATCACATCAGGGACATCTTGCAATGTCCCCGCCCACCCCTGGAATGCACCCCAAATCCACCCACCAGAGCGACAAGGGAACCTGGCAACCCTATTGCCAAGGGAGGGAAGGAAGAAAAGTTGAAAACAGAGACAAATAAGTTGGCTAGTAAGTGGGAGGAGAGCAGTAAGTGGAAAAAGGGAAGAGGCTTCAGAAAAAGGAAAGGGGAAATAGTGGGGAAGTGGAAAATGAAATGCTTCCCACAAGTCCTTGTGCCCCCCCCGTAATTAATAGCAACGTATTCTGCAGTTAAGGATATAACAACATGAAAAGGAGCAGGCAAGCTCTGTCTGCTCAGTGTTTTTAAAATATATTTTACAATAACCAGCAACAGCATTTTAGTTTGGAAAGCAAATCATACTTATTATTGTGCAGCTGCATTAAAAAATCTTTCTTCTTTAAATAAAAAGTGTGGGGAAGCAAAATTGAGAACTGAAATCATAGAAAGGAGAAAATATTAATGGCCTCTTCATGTTGTAGTGACACTCAGAGTGATTTTACTGTGCTTCACATACAATACCATGATTGCAATTAACATATCTGGGTCTACATTATTGAGAGAGACCTGAATGCAGCCAAAATAACTGTTCATTTGTCCTTTATCATTCCTCTTCATTTGGGAATATTTAAGAAAATTTAATATGCCCATTAAGGAAATTGTCAATCAAATATCCAAAAAGGCCAGACGGAAATTGAGACCTGCAGGAAATGAAGCTTTTGTAACATAGTTCACACAAATACCTTTTAATTAAAAGCTATTCATTATTTCTTGAGGACAATCACAGAATGTTATTGCAGTTCAGTCTGACCTTAGTGGCATGGACAAATTTCTGTTGTGGTCTGGGTAAGCAGAAAAGCCACCTGAAGAAGTCTGAACTTGTCCCATGCCCAACTAGGCTTATGACAACTTGACAGTAGAGGAAATGGCCAGATGAGTCCAGGAAATAATGATGTTTTGAAGTAACAGGTACGCCCAACCACCTCCATTAAGGTTGTCAGGTCCCCCAATCTGGGTGGGGGTCTCCTGCTTTCGGATGCTTCTCTCCCCTGCCCAAATTACCCATTCTTACCTCTAGAAATAAACCAGGCCAGTAGCTATCAAGGGGCCCATGGGGCCCAACACCCCTCCCCGTGGTTTTTGCAGGCCCCTCCCCCGATCCTCAGCTCCCCCTCCCTTCCTCCAGACCCCTCACCTCCCCCCTCCCAATCGATCATCTTGTCGGCACTCTGCTGACTGACTCCAGAGAGGAGCAGCAGGACTTGTTGGGGAAAACAGAAAGAGGAGTGGAGCCAGTTCCCACCCCAGCCAACCTCAGGCTCAGCATTGGCTGCCTTATTTGGAATAGTGGGTGGGCTCTAAGCAAAGAGCCTGCCAAATACAAGTTTAAGCCAGCCACCCTGCCACTTTCTCTAACTCCAGGCAAACTGCAGCAGCAGCAGAGCATGAGGATCTGAGCCTTCTGCTTGTCCTCCTGCACAGCCCTGGGCCATAGTTCCTCCTTCTCTTCTGGTAGATGAAGGCAGCTCCGCCTTCGGCAACTCAGCAGTCTTGGAGGAAGCCTGGTCATCTTCCGTGGGGCTGGGCTGGCTGGCCGGCTGGCTGGCTGGCTGGGGTTTGTCGTTACCCCCTCATTTTTGTGCTGCTGCATTTCCAGCATCCATTCCTCCCTCCACCATTGTGCAGCCTGCAGGACTCCAAGTTCGGGTAGAGACCAGAGGGGCTCATGTGGAGGATATACTAAAAGGAAGGACAGGATTGCCCATTGGAAATAATGGGAGAGACTTGAAGGCCCATTGGAAATAATGGGAGCCAGGAATGCCAATTGTCTTGCACAGGCTTCATTGAAATACATTACAGCTCAAGAAGAGTTGCAAAGAAAATGAGGAATGGATTTTCTATTAAGGTCTCTGGTCCCAAATATACTGCTCTAGGACTGGAATGACAGGCCCTACAGTGGAATGACAGTCCCTAGGGGTAGCAGATGTGTTCTGGGACTGGCATGACAGGGCTATCATTATATCCCAGGACACATCTCCTACCCCCTTGGGCTGTCATTCCACTCTGGAGCTGGTTATTCCAGTCCCAGAATACTCCTGCTAACCCCAGGGGCTGCCATTCCACTCTGGGGCCTATCATTCCACTCCCAGAACACTCCTATAACCCCCAGGTTTCCACTCCCAAAACACTCCTGCTATGGCCAGGGGCTGTGATTCCACTCTGGGGCCTGTCATTCCAGTCCCAGGACACATCTCCTACCCTCCTGGCTGTCATTCCACTGTAGGGCCTGTCATTCCAGTCCTAGAGCAGTGTATTTGGGACCAGAGACCTTAATGGAAAATCCATTCCTCATTTTCTTTGCAACTCTTCTTTGAATTGTAATGTATTTCAATGGAGCTCATGCAAGTCAATTGGCATTCCTGGCTCCCATTATTTCCAGTGGGCCTTCAAGCCTCTCCCATTGTTCCCAATGGGCAATCCTGTCCTTCCTTTTAATACATCCCTCATGTGGGGGTGGTGGGGGGCCTCCTCCAATGTAGTCTCATATAAATAAAATACAGCATGGGCCTGTGGGCATCTTTGGAATTCTGATGGAGGGGGTGCAACAAAATTGCTGCCTTGGGATATGAAACCAACCACAGAATGGCAGCTGTGGGTGGTGGAGGCAGAGAAGAAATCCAAGTGCATTGGGGAAGAGGGGTAATTTTTAAAAAGACCCCAGGAAAGAGATGAGTCCTGGTGGTTGCTGCCTGCTCTAAGCTAAGCCTCCATCTCCAGTACTTTGGTTTGTGTGAGGATAGAGGTGGATGGGAGGGGGATATTTCCACTGAATCTGCCTCCCTTGCTCTTTCAGCATGGCACGCTTTGGGGCTTGGCTGGGCCCTTGTTTCAGTTCAGGGGTTTCTCTAGTTGGAATTGCAAAGCTGATTTGGCTTTAAGTATTTTGGTTTGTGTGAGGACGAAGGTGGATTGGGGGGGTATTTCCACTGAATCTGCCTCCTTTGCTTTTGTTTCCCTTCTTTATACTTCTATATTAAATTTAAATGCATTTTTTAAAAAATTGTATCAGTTTGGTGTAGTGGTTAAGTGCGCGGACTCTAATCTGGGAAAACCGGGTTTGATTCCCCACTCCTCCACTTGCAGCTGCTGATATGACCTTGGGTCAGTCAGACGCTCTGGCACAGCTGTTCTTGAAAAAGAGCAGTTTCTGTCAGAAGTTCTCTCAGCCCTACCTACCTCACAGGGTGTCTGTTGTGGGGAGGGGAAGGGAAAGGAGTTTGTAAGCCGCTCTGAGACGCCTTTGGGCAGTGAAGGGCGGGGTATAAATCCAATCTCTTTTCTTCTTCTATCAATCTGGCCATTTGAAAGACATATATAACTCCTGCATATTTTGTTCTTGGTAAACTGGTCAGGTTACTAAACTGTTAAAGTTTAGAAGTATGAGCATGGCATGGCATATAAAGGCAGGCCCCCTGAGAAAAACACTGCCCCCCCAAGCAGAAAGTTGTTAGCTACACAATGTGCCGTTGTCATCCAGAAGTGACATGTGCACATCAGGGACATCAGGCAGTAACGCTCTGGTTTTGAGGCAAAACTCTATGATTTGTAGCTAATTCTACCATAGAGTTTTCCCCAAAACCTAGAGTGTTGCTGCCCGACGTACCCAACATCACTTCCGGGTGACATGGGCATGTCGCGGTGCTCCACCCCACTCCTGGAAAACTCCCTCCAACCACCTGCCAGTGCATGATTGGAACTTGGCAACCTTAACCTCCATACGTTCTAATTCCCTTAACAACAAACATTCAGTTACAAATATCCCCTCCTTGATCAAGATGCTTAAGTGGGTGGTGACCAAGAAGCTACAGAGTTCCTCACATTATCAAGTAATAGACTGATTCCTCAAAAGCAGTTGTTGCACCCTCGATCTTCCTGTTTCCCCCAGTTGTACTGCTCAATTTCCCACTATCTGCTGCAGGGCAGCATTTTGACCCGCATCTCTCCCCCACCCCCCGATTACCCCCGCGTCTTCTTGATCCTTATTTTTTAGGATGAAGAAGACGTAGGGGAAATCGGGGGAGATGGAGGTCAAAATACGGCCTCGCAGCAGATAGTGGGAAATTGAGCAGTACAACCGGGGGAAACAGGAGATCGAGGGGGCAACAACTGCTTTTGCAGAATTGGTCATAGTCTATTGCAATCCTGACTTGGTTTTGCACACGAAATAGCTTTGGCTGTGCTGACTAATGATCTTCTTGACCAATGTTGCAGTTTTGCAAATAAACAATGAGTCTGGACTAAATATTATTTCAAGAAACAAAACTTTTACTTAACTTTCAGACACGCAGAACAGGCAACTACATTGCTACAAGTGCAGGCCTCTCTGGCTGTGGTCACATGCACTAAATAAGCCACTTTCAGTGCACATTCCATCAGGATTTTTAACAGTGAACTGGCACTGTGTTTTGCTCCCTCTAGGACTACTAGAAAGAGCAAAACACATTGGGGGGAAAGAACCCTGAAGCAATAGGGACAAACAAGTAACAGTGTGGAAGTGACCACGTGTGACTGCAGTCTCTTGGTCTACAGCAGATCCAGCAAGCATCAACAGAAGGAACAAGCAAAACAGAAACTAGAAAAAGAAATTTCTAGGCCCCAATTAGTTTCTAGGCAACATCACCCCCTCTATCTACTGAATAACTTTGTGAGTAAATTAACACTCTAATCACCTCCCTTCTTCTGCAATGTGTGATCCATTGTTATTGTCACGCCCCTCGGTGCTGGGGGGCGACGTACCTCCGGTGGCGGTGGCTGCTGGCGCTACTTCCCTCCTGCTCTTGCCCTGGGGGAGAGGTACGCGGGGTCTGGCATTGGCGAGGGCCCTCAGAGGAGTTAGGCACAAGCAACCTCAGATGGTGGGTCCTGTGGGCAAGTTTCCTCACTTCCCCATGGCCCACGCTGGATCCTGGCCTCAGGCACACCTGCAGGACTTCAGGGGGGAGTCTCTCTCTCTCGCAGTCCTCCCTCCTTTCCCCAGCCAGTCCAGACGTCCTCCTCCCCGGTTGCTGCCTCTCATCTTCCTTTTATTACCCCCGCCAACCTCTGGACTCCGCCTGCCCCCTGGCTCTGCCCCTGCCTAAAACCCAGGACACCGAGCCCGCCCCTGTGTCTCCCACCCGTCCTCCTGCCTCCTCCCCTCGCCCTCCTGCGGCCCCGCCTTGGCCCGACTGTCCTCTCAGCTTCCAGCTCTCCTCCCTGCCTCCGGACACCGCCTCCGCTGCTCGCGGGCTGCGCGGGCTCGGCCGTGCCCTCCCGGCCTGCTTCTCCCCTCCTCCCATCGCAGCCGTGCCTGTTTCTGCTGGGGCCTCCTCCGCTGTCCTCCCGGCCTCTCTTTCTTCGCCCCAGGACGGGGTTCCAGGTGCGTCCCAGGGACTCGTGGGGGTGCCGGTCGCTCCTGCGCCGTCCCTGTTCGGGGGGTGGGGCTCGTCCTGGCCCGGGCCGGGACAGTTATTGCTAGCCTAACACTTCTTCAGGAACAAAGTTTGAATCCAGTGGCTCAATCGGACTTGTGCTCCCCCTCCAGCAGCAAACATACCAGCAGCAGGGCAGATGGGGGGGGGGGATATATACCTTCTGGATCACAATTTATTTATTACTTTTATTCTCTGACTTGCTTTTATTGTGACACTAGGAATAAGGCCCGTTGTGGAAATAAATACAATGGGCTCTAGAAAGAGGCTCTGGGAGAGTGCCCCAGCTTTGGGCACTCAGTGACAATTTGCTGTGGCAATCTCAGCAGGGTATAATGACAAAGTCCACCATTTTCTCCAGAGGAACTGATCTTTGCTACCTGAAGAGCAGTAGTAATTTTGAGTGATCTCCAGCCCACCCCCAAGATTGGTAACAGTGGTTCCCCAGGAGGGAGTGGCTGGTTTGGAGGGTGGAGTCTATGACATTGTACCTGTCTGAGGTCCCACCCCTCCTCAACATTCACCCTCTCCAGGTTCGACCCCTCAAATCTCCAGGAATTTCCCAACCTGGATTTGACAACCCTATCTCCCTCCCAGCCAACCATCAACCTACCTTTAGTTTTCCATCTCCTCCCCCCTCCCTCCAAGAGAGCAGTTGTAATTTTGAGTGATCTCCAGCCCCCACCTGGAGATTGGCAACAATGATTCCCCATCAGGGAATGGCTGGATTGGAGGGTGGAGTCTATGGCATCGTACCTGTCTGAGGTGCCACCCCCTCCTCAAACCTCACCCTCTCCAGGCTCCACCCTCAAATCTCCAGGAATTGCCCACCTGGAGTTGGCAACCTGATCAGGACTGGGCCCAAGGAGTTTTCTCCCAAAGGCCAACATAGGTGTGGAAAGGGCCTTTTACTGACAGAGGAGAAAGTACAGGTGCCAACTTTGATTAGGGAAATACCTGGAGATTTGAGGGGGTGGATCCTGTGGAGGGCAGCATTTGGGGTGTGTGTGGAAGGGCTCAGCAGGGTATAATGCCATAGAGTCTACCCTCCAAAGCAACCATTTTCTCTCGGGGAACTGATCTCTGTCATCTGGAGGTCAATTGTAACAATGGGAGATCTCCAGGTTCCACCTGGAGATTGGCAGCCCTAGGGGAAAGTCAGCTGCACAGCGGGGAGTTGAAGAAAATGGTCTGATGGTCGCTGGCTCACCTCGTTAGCCAGCCAGAGCTAAGCAGGAGAAAGAGCCTTTTTCCATTTATTCTGACAGGAAAGTGGCCTTTGGGGAGGGGGTTATGGGTGGGGGAGGGGGTTATGCTGAAAGTCATTTGTTTTTTTACTCACAGAACCAAGCTTGGCTGCCTACCAACAGCCACTGAGGGGACAGTCCCTCACAGGAGTCAAGAGAACTGTCTTCCTCAGGAGAGAGAGCTGGTCTGCCAGTAAATCTGACATGCAAAATCTGTCTGAAGGGGGAGTGGGTGGGGAAGAGGAGCAGACCCAGCACCCGGCCAATGGCATGTGAGTACTCTTGAGTAGCGGCTGATGGGCCAATGGATGAGGGAGGGCATTTTACAGCCAATGGGAGCGCATGGAATCTTGCAAAACCAAAAGATAATTATTTATAAGGAGAGATTCCTGTGTGAGCGTGGTGGGAGGTACAGAGATCCAAGCTGTACTGCTTTGCTCTGCTGCGACAAGCAAGCATACCACCATGGAATGGGCCAATGGTGAGCTGAGCCCAGCCTCTAGTGAGAGCCATCTATGGCCAGTGCAGGAAAAGTCATCCTTAGTGGGTAGGCCAGCTAAAGTGAACAGTGCCTACTATTGTAGGAACTGCCTACCCAGGGCAGACAGTACAGGCACATTCAGCCGGCTACTGAGGGTGACTGTGCATGTGTGTAGATGCTCTAGAATACCATCCCTTCTCTCAGTGCTGCTATCAACAGTAGGTCTAGACCATCTACCTTCCAATAACTGTGCATGCATAAATTTCCCACAACAGCAGCCATTTTCCTGCTGATTTCTGATTTCTCCTGCAGGAAGGTGATCCCGTTGGCACGAATACTCCCACACAAGTGGGCAGTTGGGAGCCCTAATTGTTAACAGTCAGACCCCTTGTCCCACAGAGGGGCAATGTGATGATTAGAGAGAGAGGCATACTCTACATACAAATATCACCTCAAAAATCATAAATATAAGACACTGTCTGGCCTAAAATGACACAAAATGGATGCCAGCCAGAAACAAGCCTGGGAAAAATATTTTTGAAGATAAATCAGAAGCAGCTGACAGACTAACAACCCTCCCCACACCTGAGGAGATGCATAATTTTAGGAACAATGGGTCTCCCAAGATAGGTTGCCTCACCTTGGATTACATGCCCAGCCTCATCACATGCCCAGCCTTACTTCCCCCTTGCCCATTTACCCCAATTTAGCAACATATAATCCTATTCACAAAACCTGGTAGTTTTCCTGTCTAGTACTTAAAGGGTCATTAAGAAACATTAACATTTATAGTTCAATCCAACAAGTTATGTTCATCTCAGGAAAACCCATCAAGTTCCTCCCAGATTAGTGTAAGAAACACATC
Source organism: Gekko gecko (assembly GCA_029375565.1). Taxonomy (NCBI): domain Eukaryota; kingdom Metazoa; phylum Chordata; class Lepidosauria; order Squamata; family Gekkonidae; genus Gekko; species Gekko gecko. Next base: position 106,743,661 of record JAPDNY010000004.1, on the reverse strand, counting down.
AAGCCTCTTCCAAAACATTATCCATCTCCAGAAAACCAATCAAGTTATTGTTTTGGGTCAAGCACGTCCCCCTGCCCTCAGGCAGTATTCTGCCCTATATCTGGTGAACCCTGGCACCAGTCAGTGTGTGTGTGTGTGTGTCTGTGTGTATCTTCTCTTGCTTGCCTCTCCACAAAATGCTGGTCATTTTGTTGCTTCCTCCAGAGACCTTATTAACTATAACCTCTCCAAAATCAGTCTCCCCCTCCTCCCTGATTTCTGCTTAGCTAGTTTGTGTGTTTTGCAGCATGTTTGTGTGTTTGCCTTTTATTCTTTTTCAATAAAAACCTTTCTGATTGGTTTATTTTGAGAGTTCTCTAAGGGAAAAATCCCTGTAAACATTGGTGGAGATCCCAGTTACCCACCTCTCTCTTTGTCTCCTTTAAAGCTAATCCCCCCAAGTAAATAGGAGACTGCCTATTTGGGTAACATATCAGGAGGCAACTTCTCCTGAAGAGATGGTGAGATGCTGCCAATCAGCATGATGGAGGGGTTAGGGTTGCTAACTTCCAGGTGAGGCATGATATGACAATTCCTCCACTTTCTTTTTCACTTAGCAAAGCAGCTGCTTTTTCTCCTTCTTTGTTTCTATGTCTCCCTCAGATGTTTAAAATGTATATAGATATATTCTAACCCAGCCTAGGAAGGTGAGGAACTGAAAAACCCTTCATTGGTTTAAACTGTTTTATTTCACTTTTATGGGGAAATGGTGAAGTCAGACTGTCAGGGAAATTTCCATTTTAAACTTGGCAGGTGGAAAGGCAGCAGAAATGAGTGACACTTCGTATAAATATATCTATATAACTAGTAGCCAAGAGTCTCTTATGTGTGTGGATACTTATTTTGCACATCAGGGGCACATGGAGGGTAAAGAGACCTTTCTGCACATTTCAGGTGTGCAGAAAAATCTAAAATGTTTTAAAAAGTGTATGGGGGATACTTAAATCCCCCCAAAAGTAAAACTGCGTTCTCTGCACATACATACTTACTGAGCCATGGGAAAAGCAAGTCACTGTCCCTGTTGCTGCCCACGCCACCGATATGACTGCCAGGAAAAGCTGTAGGAGCCACAAGGTAACCCACTGTGGTAATACCCGTCCTAATTGCTACTCATCCTGCTGCAGCAAGACCCATCCATGTTGATGCAGGAACCATCCCCGCCACTGCCAGGACCATCAGAAAATAGGAGGATAGTAGGGGGACTCCTGGGGCTGCCTGTCTTCTTATCCCCTGCAGCTGGAGTCCCATACCCCATCAGTGGCCACTGCGGGCTTTTATCCAAAGGAGCAGCAGCACCGGAGGAGTGGCTAAGCCCAGTGGGCACACAAACAGAGCACTGAGCTGCCCCACCAGTTTTTTGCTTTGCATGCTTGAGTCTTTTTTTCCTTTTGTTATGTGAGGGAGAGGAGGAAGCAGCAACGGGATGAGCAACCAAAGCCAGCCAGCCAGCCAGCCACTTCCCCCACCCTGCACCCCGATGCCAGAGAGGGCTTGGGCTCCAGCAAGATAGCCCTGGAGTCGTGGGGCAGGGGCAGCCACCGCTGGATCCCTCCCAGGTGAGCAGCCCCCCCTTGGCCAGAAAAACAAGGATGAAGTTGCAGAAAGGGGGGCAGAGGAGGGGGAGACTGTGAGGGTACAAAGTACTGAGATTGATGCATGGAGGAATGATTTCAGCTCATACTTTATTAGTTAAATGGAGAACTTGAGATACTTGCGGGACCCGAAGGTCCGCTTATATTCCCGTTCCAACCACACAGCCCACACACACCCATTCCTGTGATAGGTTTATTTACATTGCCACTGTCCCTCATTGGTTCCCTTTAGGATCTGAACTGGCCGACTGGCGAGTTCTAGGATCCTCTGCTTCTATTGTTGTGGATGCAAAGCTCGGCTTGTCCGCATGGCCACGTGTGAGCCTGACCACGTGTGCAGTCTCTCTTGGTACACAACAGGGGGGGAGGAGAGAGAAAGAGGGGAGAGAAAAAGAGTGAGGAGTGGGAGAAAGAGGACATTGTCCGAGGTCTGGGTTGACCCAATAATGTAGCTGTTTTGTTCTACCAACAGGTGTTTGTAAGTGTTGAGAGGGATCACTTGGCTGTTACTCCTTAGATAAACAGGCACTAGCTTATTTGACACACAATTTCCAAAGTCTGTGGAGGCAGGAACATACACACAGAGTCCGATTTTCTTTTTTAACACTTAATAGGGATTACCCCCCCACACACAGACACACATACACCTCTTTGATAAGAGCCTTTTCCCTATTTTCAGGCTCCTCCTTAATCCTTCACTTTCCCCCTTCTCTGCCTCCTGCCCCTTCCTTCCTAAGTAACACTCTCAAATGCCAAGCCCTCAGGGCAGCAGTAGAATTCTCCAGGAACCCCCTGTCAATCAATGTTCCCACACCGGCATAACACATTTGCAGTTAGCTGTCCATCATACCTGGAGATGTCCCAGAATTACGAGTGATCTCTAGATGGCCAAGGTAAGTTACCCTGGAGAAAATGGCTGCTTCAGAGCATGGTCTCTATTGCATTCTACCTTACTGAGATGCCTCCCCTCCCCAAAACCTACCATCCTCAGGAGCCACCCCTAGAATCTCCAGGAATTTCCCAAGCTGGAGTTGGCAGCCTTAGGAAAGGGGCCAGGAGAGCTGGGAGAGGGAGAAAGACAGGCCTGTTGGCTTTGGATACTCAGTTTTGGGGGACAGATCTGCTTCCTCCTGCTGGCTCATGCAGCTCCAGCCCTACCTTGCGCTGCTCTCCCTGCTTGGCTATTGGGTGGTGGCTGTGGAGACAGCTAGTGCTTGGGCAAGGAGGAGGAAGGAGGGAAGGGGGGCAGATGGTAGTGGGCTCCCCTCAGCCTCCAGACGAAAGGCACATCACAAAGAGGAGGCTCACCTTGAAATCTGGTACAGGCAATCACCTAAGTTTTTCCTCGAAGTTGGGCCAGCCATAATAGTCCACCTTGGGTCTCAGTGAGAGAGGAGGGATGTACATAAAATATAACAATATGTTCATGAGGCTAATCCATTGAGATGCATTGCTCATGCAATGTTGGGTGTGGGTGTTGCTTCAAGGGTTGCCAACCTCCAGGTAGTAGCGGGAGATCTCCTGCCATTACAACTAATCTCCAGGCCACAGAGGTAAGTTCACTGGGGGGAAATGGTTGCTTTAGAAGGTGGACTCTATGGCGTTATGCCCCATTGCAGTTCCTCCCCAAACCATGTCCTAGTCAGGCTCTACCTCCCAAATCTCCAGGTATTTCCCAACCTGGAGCTGGCAGCCTCTTTGCTTCCCAAAGACATACTATTTTTGCATCCCTGGAAACCTGTTTTATATTCATATGACTTTTGCTGGATCAGAAGATCTATGTTCAAACCAACCTTAAATGTGAGCTGGAATTACAGGCTGATGTGCTACCACTCCTGTCAGCAAAGTTTGAACTTCACTAGCTCCTATGGTGAGTGGAGTGATAGATGTGACTTTCCCAATAAACCAATCTTCAGGAAAGCTGTTACAGTGCTTTAGTGTCCTAAGAAACCAACACAAGAATGTTTATATTGGAGAGGCAGTTTTGATAGTAGCAGCTTCTACAGATAGTAAGGTAGAATACATGGGTTGCTGTGTATTTTGTACATGTACATGCTTCCTTGTTGGAAAAAAGAGGTACATTTTTTCACCAAAAATATATAATATACTAGCCACGATCCAAATAAAAATGTGTTAGTTCTAACTGCATAATACCCCCCACCCACCACCAGAAGCAGATTCAGCTGCAATGGAGCACAGTAGACAGAACTGAGGGACAGTTGACAAATGCTAGGAAAGAAGTAACACTGAAAATGATATTTTTAAAATTCTATTTATTCTATTTCCATGTGAAAAATAAATTACAATTGTCTAGAAGTCTTAAGAGCAAAGTGGCAAAACTCCAGATATCTGTCGGCAGCCCCTTTCCTCCAAGAGGCAGTGCTAAGTGAGGGGGGGGGGTCCGGTAGTGGCAGAGAGAAGAGTGTGAAACAGGAGATGCTTCCTAGGATGGGTCTATGTCATGTGTGAATTTCAAAACAGCTGGAACAGTATTAGCAATGAACAGAAATGGGTGGAAATGGGATACAGCTGTGAGATCCACCAAAATATGTCACTGAGCTATCACTAATGAAAAGCTTTAACATACACAGATAAATATAGGAGAGAGTAAAAGTTTGCAGTTTCAAAAACATCTTGTCACAGTTAGTGATGAGATTATTAATCAGTGCTAGAGCACCAAGCATTAGTCACCAAGGTCCTTTGGAAAGAGAAGCCTGAGTTGAGCAAGATAGTTCCTGTTTTGTGTGGAAGAAAGTCTGGCTTCCCACCTACACATTTCTTTTTCAAACAGAACTTTATAGCTTGCCGGCATATGGCTTGGGTACATGTGCCTTTCCAACATGAGCTCTGTTAGCACAGCATCTTCCTTGTGTGCTACTCTGTATTTATAGTCCTCTCTAAAGAACAGTGCAAGACATGCCTCTGCAGAAATTACCGTGCATACTTGAATTAAAATTTACATTTATGATAGGCACACAGAGTGGTGTGTTTCTTATACTGCTGTCAGACCATCAAATCCAAGGTGCCATGCACCTATTGTTGAGAACTGCAGATAACATACACAAGAGGTCTCTTGCTCTTTCCACTCTGTATCTAGATAAAACCTATGCTCTTATTCCATCTTTAGTTACAGTGAAACCCCATCATGAGAGTTGCCAACCTAATTATGTCAACTGCTCACATTCTTAGTCATTTCCTGACTCACCTGACAAGCCAGAGAGTCAGGTTTCCAGCACCATGAACTGTAACTTTACAATCACTTCTCCTTCCAGAAATGGCAGCTGGAAGACAGCCTCTTTCTCAGTCCTACCTATTTAAATGGGCTTCTTCAGCCCTTTTACATCTCCCTTTGCCAGGCACCTTACAGTGTTCTAATGCAGCATTTGCTGTGTATTTAATATACTTGTATTCTGCTTTTCCACAATGTTCAAAGCAGTTTCCAACACAACCCTGAAACAATGTAAAACCCAGAATACAGGCACTGATTAATACCACATCATGAGAAATGTATGTATGTGTAACGTGTCATCATGTCGTAGCCGACTTAGTGGTGGGCCCCCCATAGGGCTTTCAAGGCAGGAGACTAACAGAGATGGTTTGCTATTGCCTGGCTCTGCGTAGCAATCTAGGGATTCCTTGGTGGTCTCCCAGCCAAATACTAACAGGACCAACCCTGCTTAATGTCCAAAACCGGATAAAATCAGGCTAGACTGGGCCATCCAGGTCACTGCGGTCCTGAGAAATATTGTATGAAAACCAAGTCCACAACAGAGACCAGCTGAGGCATGCCTTGTGGAACTTGTTTCCCTGATGCCCATCCTGTTCCATTCCTGACTTCCTCTAGCTCCATATATCTTATGGTTTCATGTACATATTTCCAATGGTTTCATATACAGATATCTCCAATAGGATACAGTAGAAGGTACACATGACTAGCAAGTGGCCCAGTGCATATAGTCTTTGATGTGTATTTGAATAGAAGAGGAGAAGAAAAAGAAGAAGAAGAGGAGATTGGATTTATACCCCGCCCTTCACTACCCAAAGGTGTCTCAGAGCGGCTTACAAACTCCTTTCCCTTCCCCTCCCCACAACAGACATCCTGTGAGGTAGGTGGGGCTGAGAGAGCTCTGACAGAAACTGCCCTTTTTCAAGAGCAGCTGTGCCAGAACTATGGCTTGTCCAAGGTCATCCAGCAGGTGCAAGTGGAGGAGAGGGGAATCAAAGCCGGTTCTCCCAGTTTAGAGTCCACACACTTAACCACTACACCAAACTGGCTCCTGAATACTGTCATGTCTACACTTTATTACCGTTCTATACTATTAAGAATTATATAGACAGGGGAAATGGCACCGGCTTTAAGATTTTGCCATTCTCTCATTTACTACAGAATTAAAAGATGCAGTCTGAATTCTACTTGCCATATGTAAGGAGAGCTGATGATTGGCATTGAATCCTTGTCTATATTCTAGGCTTTCTGTGTGAAACAGCGATTAAGTATCTTCTTGCATCAGCTGCTGTTGTGTAACCAGGAAACAATGATGCATTTTTTCAGTTACATTGGTTGTTACTCTCATTGTCCAGTGCTGAAATAAATACCACAAACACATGAACATATGGAGTTGCCTTACACGGAGACAGACTAGTCATCCACTGGTCTGTTCTGACTCTCCAAGGCCATCCCTGGTTACACAGTCTGAGATTCTTCTAACTGGCAGTTTAAGGAATTAAACATCTTATGCAGACAAAACATGTGTTCTGCCTCTGAGCTACGTACCTACCACTCCATCAAGAACCACTCAGGCAGGTCATGAACACTGTTCATTATTGGAATTTTAGTCATACAAAGTATTCAGTTAGACAAATTCCCAACAACTCATCTCTATACAAACTTAGCACAACTTAAGAGTATTTTAGCTAGCAGAATATTTTAGCCACATTAATAAAGGGTTTGGTAGCACTTTAAAGACTAGCACACTTCCTGTGGCATTACCGATCAAGAATCAGAGCCCACTAAAGAGAAAAGTAGGTTATATTACCAAAAGTATATTATATTACCAAACACTTTGGTGTTTGGCTGCTGAAGACTAATATGGCTACCTTCTAGAATCTCAGTATTTTAGGTGCCCCTAGAGCAAATGGTATATTTCCTAAATGAATTAAGTTATGCAAAAAATACTGAAGTAACAACAATAAAAGAGCTTTGTTACAACTTTAGTTATTTATTGCACATACCCTGTTTTGGCTCAAAAGAGTGGCTTGCCTCCAAAAGAGTGGCTTGCTTCCATTTAGTGGTCTCCCATTTAGGTAGCTTATAGATCCAAACTTGCTAAGCCTCAGCACTGAATCTGCTTAATGTGCCTTCAGACTTTTCCAGGTCAGCTGAAATTCTACCAAGTGCTGAGGGGTAAGGCCACAAGAAAGCCCTAAGCCATATATGTCATTCTGAACTGCCATTTCCCCTCAGTTATCCCCAGAGAGGTGTTGAAGTGTGATATTCATGGCAGTGAGAAAAGGCAGCAGACCATAGGAGGTAGCTTGAGGGCTTGGTCCTCCAGTTTCCATTGTTTCCCCAAAGGGTCCTTCAGGGAATTGTTGCTGACCAAGGAAGACAGACCAAAGGTTTTTCCACATGGCCCATTAACAGTTTATGTCTGAGGCCTCAGCAAAGTGACAGGAGACATCAACTATGATAGAGTCTGGCTCCTAATGTCTACATAGACATAATGAGATTAATTGGTATACAACATGACATATAAACCTTTCTAAAACAACTGTCTTAAAAACTACAAATATCTCCAATATGCCTACACAGAACAAGCAGAAGCAATTTTTCAAAACGTATAAAACTTACAAAAGAGAATAATTACAGCAGCTTTTCTTGGTATAAGAATATATTATTTGAAGACAACTTTAAAAATAAAAAAACATTATACAACAGCAGAAGTTCCTTATAATTTGCATTTATAAGGATAAATGCTAGTCTTTAGATAAGGAACCAGGAAAGTGCTTATGGTAGTATCAGCTGTCCAACTGCATCCTTTGTCAGTGTCGTGTTGTCCCATAATGCTCAGTTGCACTGTCTCACAGCATGGACTTGGCAAACCTCTAAAGGATCTTTGTGTCCATTATAGTGCTGGAATTAAAACACAAGCATCATTAGACCCAGAGAATGTATCATCATCTACCCAGAATATTTGGCAGAGCTCAGATCTGCTGATTCAGCATACTTGTTAGCCGCACAGAAGTGCTGTGCTAATCCCTATTACGTCACATAGCAAATCAGGGATATGGTGGGATGAGAGTGGGAAGAGAAGGCAAAGTCCAAATGTAAAATTCCTGTGCAAGCTCTTGTACAAAATGCTGCCACTTTTTTTGTACATTCTGCTTATCCACTTTCAGTTTAGCACTGAGAGATCTTGTGCATACATGTTCAATAGGAAAAAGAATCGATTGGATCCAGTCTAATCTTCTGTTCATACAAGGCACTTATGTCAGTGGAACAGAACATTCCTGCCTCTCCCCCACCCCACCAGAAACTTCCTGCCAATTTGGTGTAGTGGTTACTCTAATAGAGTAGACTCTAGTATGGGAGAACCAGGTTTGATTCTCCACTTCTTCACTTGCAGCTGCTGGATGACCTTGGGCAAGCCATAGTTCTGTCAGAGCTGTCCTTGAAAGAGCAGTTCTCTCAGAGCTCTCTCAGCCCCACCTACCTCACAGGGTGTCTGTTCTGGGGAGGGGAAGGGAAGGGAGTTTGTAAGCCATTCTGAGACTCCAAGAGAAGGGTGGGGTATAAATCCAATTTCTTCTTCTTCTTCTTCTTCTTCTTCTTCTTCTTCTTCTTCTTCTTCTTCTTCTTCTTCTTCTTCTTCTTCTTCTTCTTCTTCCTCCTCCTCCTCCTCCTCCTCCTCCTCCTCCTCCTCCTCCTCCTCCTGATCTCCATGAAATGTGTCTTGTGGGGGACATGGGACCTTCAGGAGCAGCATGAGAGGCAAATGGGGGATTTGCTTCAGGAAGAATGAACTGGTGGAAATTAACACACCCCTACCATTAATGGAAACTTTTAATCTTGATCCAGCTCAATATCTTTTACTGTTACTGAGCGAGAGTAGTTAATATTCTGCCAGAAAGAGGACTCCGCAGAACTTGTGATCTTCTATATGCTCACTAATAATGAAAAGTATCAATCAAGGATTAATGACCCTGGTACTAAAATCTGGAAACTTTTTCAGAGAACTGAAGAGGAATATTGCATTTGACTATCTGAAGTATCTAAAGGTTTGGACAATGTCCTCTAATTCTTAATTTGAAAGAACATGCATTACCTTGATGTGCCCTGTCATATGCTTTGCTTCTTACTTTTCCCTGCCTTCTGTGGCCAAACTTTCATTCTTCTTCTTCTGTAACTAGAATTAAGAGCAGAATAGAATCACTGACTCATGGATAGATGAATGGCAGCTGATTCATTAGTTGAGTCATTGGGCATAACCCATACATTGCTATAGCATAAGTGCCATTTCTTTCTAATGGAGTTTGCAATGGCTCTTGTAGAGGTTTCTCTAAAACCAGTGTCGGTTATAAAGTACCAGGGCTTGGTAGGCAGCAGCTACTATATTTCTTTCTCTGAGGCTTCAATGCTCCAGCAATAGAAAAACCCATCAACCCAACTGGACTATATTCTCTCCAGTCTCTCCCCATATGTGCTGACAGAACAAGAATACAGCTATGTATCTCACCACCTGGGCAACCAGACGCCCATTGCAGGTTTAATGTTTTTGTGGGATGTATACATGTGGAATCCAATCAGCATAGCCCAGATAAAGCAGCTGATTCCAGGAGTTTATCTGCATTGTCTATGCTGTTTAAAGCTACACATCTTGAATAGCACATATGCCATATTCAACCATTACACCAAGAATGGATATCTAATGGCACTAGAAGTGGGACAGGCATGCTGGATAGGTGGGTGGGGAAATGCACAATCACACATTGTCTCCACTTGGTCATTGACATATACTAATGATACTTAATGTTCCCAGCTTCCTATCAGCAAATGATCTCATAATTCAGGATGCAAACAGATGTTGCCACTAATTGCTATTCAATTGTATAAGTCAATGGTATCAAAAGTAATGATACAGGAATTGGCCTGTACTGTCATCCCACTATTGCCTGTTCACAGGTTTCCACAGTTCTGCAAACATCTATGAAACATATTTTGAATACAGAAAAGAGTGAGATAAAAGAAATTAGTATGGGCACCACAGGACATTATGCATCCTGCCACTTTCAGTCCTCTTAAAAGCCATTTTCTGCCTCTGACCTTGCTGGTGTTGGAAAAGGCAATGTCTGGTGTACAGAGAAGAAGAGAAGAAGACCCTGAAGGGGACAGCAAGAAGACAATTAGATATGATGGTAAGGACAGCACCTTCTCTCTCCTGCTAAGTGTTGTTCTCTCTCCTGTTAAGTGTCATTCCTTGTCTGTCTCCAAATTGCTACTCTTAGTGCAATTTCCCCCTTCTTCTCAGAAGTGCACATTCAGTCTTACCCTCTCTCTCTCCTGGCTAAAGATGTGGTTAGAAGCCTATCTCTGTCTCTCCTCTTTCCTATCAAGTATATTAGTTCCTAAATAAATCTCTATCTACTCTTTAATCAGGTTGTGCACCATTGCTGTGTTAATTACTCTGCCAGCAGGGGTTATGGTGGCCCAGATTAAGCATATCTATGATTTGAGCAAGACTGGTCAAAACCTCTGATCACTACCCATTCCTGCTGATCCATGTGGGAACAAACGATATGGCCCGAAGAAACCTTGAATGGCCCTCCAAAGACTACGAGACTCTGGGCAAGAAGGTGAAAGATCTGGGGGCACAGGTGGTATTCTCTATTTTACCTGTAGAGGGCCATGGAACTGGAAGGGAGAACAGGATACTGGAGGTGAATGGCTGGTTATGTAGCTGGTGCCGTCGAGAGGGATTTGGCTTCCTGGACCATGGTATGTATCTCCAACATGAAGAACTGTTGGCAATGGATGAGGTGCACCTTACAAAGAATGGGAGGAATGTCTTTGCTGGAAGACTTGTGAACCTGATCAGGAGGGCTTTAAACGGAGGCCATCGGGGATGGGAAGAAAAAGCCTGATGTTGTGCAGCATTCCCAACACTAAGTTCAAGAAAGGGAGTGACCAGAGAATAAATGAATGGGAGAGAGGTGAGCTCAGTAATTTTCAGGTAAATTCGAACGGACCTATAGTAGGAAAGGATGTCTGTAATCTGAGATGTCTTTATACTAATGCACAGAGTATGGGAAATAAACAGGATGAACTTGAACTTCAAATATTGGAAAGTAAGTATGATCTGATAGGTATCACTGAGATTTGGTGGGATGAGTCTCATATATGGAGCACAGCGATTTAAGGATGTACCTTGTTCAAACGGAACAGATTAAACAAAAAAGGAGGCGGGATGGCACTATATGTCAAGAATGAATACACTTGCACTGAAATTCAGGATTTCGAGAGTTGCCCTGTTGAAAGTGTGTGGGTAAGGATACAGTGAGGGGGAAAAGAAGGGGATATTGTTGTGGGGGTATACTACAGACCTCCGAACCAACCAGAGGAAGTGGATGATGCATTTGTACAACAGCTTGCTATACTTTCACAGGGACAGGATGTTGTGGTTATGGGAGATTAACTATCCAGATATTTGCTGGAAATCTAACTCTGCTAGACATGGGGCATCCCATAGATTCTTGAATAGTTTTGCAAACATCTCTCAGAAGGTGGAGGTGGGAACCAGAGGATCTGCTACCCTGGATTTAATCCTGACTAACAGGGAAGATCTGGTTGATGAAGTGAACGTTGTGGGATCCTTGGGGAATAGTGACCATGTCAGCTTGGAATTTGACATAGAGAAGGATGTGAAACCAGGACATAGTAGAACTCGTATCCTGGACTTCAAGAAAGCTGATTTCAAAAAACTCAGAAAAATATTAGGTAGGATCCCATGGCTGGAAATGCTGAGGGGGAAATCTGTACAGGAAGGATGGGTGATGCTGAAAAATGAAGTGCTTAAGGCACAATCGCAAACTGTTCCAGTAAGAAAGAAAGGTGGGGGACAGGTAATGAAGCCAAGGTGCCTGAACATGGAACTCTCTGAAGAGCTGAGACTAAAAAGGGAAATGTACAGGAAATGGAAGGAGACTCAAATTCCTGAGGATGAGTACAAGAAGCAGACTCAAATCTGTAGGGATGGTGTCAGAAAGGCTAAAGCACAGATGGAGCTGAGGATTGTGAGGGATGCTAAAAATAAAAAGAAAGGTTTCTATGCCTATGTTTGGAGCAAAAAGAAGAACAGGGATGGGGTAAGCTCATTGCTAGGAGAAGATGGTCAAGCCTTAACAAGGGATGAAGGGAAAGCGAAATTACTCAACTCTCACTTTGTGTCGGTCTTTAAACGTAAGGCGAGCTGTATACAAACTGAAGAATGCAGGGCATATGAAAGAAGGAGGAACTGCCAGTCCAGAGTAAGTAAGGCTATGGTTAGAGAGCATCTAGCTACCTTAAATACTTTCAAATCTCCAGGGCCAGATGCCTTGCATCCCAGGGTGCTAAAAGAAATTGCAGATGTTATTTGCCATAGAGAGCCAGTTTGGTGTAGTGGTTAAGTGCGCAGACTCTTATCTAGGAGAACCGGGTTTGATTCCCCACTCCTCCGCTTGCACCTGCTGATGTGACCTTGGGTCAGACACAAGCTCTGGCACAGCTGTTCTCTCAAGGACAGTTTGTGTTAGAGTTCTCTCAGCCCCACCTACCTCACAGGGTGTCTGTTGTGAGGAGGGGAAGGGAAAGGAGTTTGTAAGCCGCTCTGAGACGCCTTTGGGCAGTGAAGGGCGGGGTATAAATCCAATCTCCTCTCCTCTCCTCTCCTCCTCCTCCTCCTCCTATTTCAGAGCCTCTGGCTCTAACCTTTGAGATGTCCTGGAGTACTGGTTTTGTGCCGGAAGACTGGAGAAGAGTGAATGTTGTCCCGATCTTCAAGAAGGGAAAAAAGACAGACCCAGGAAATTGCAGGCCTGTCAGTTTGACATCAATACCTGGAAAAATTGTAGAGCAGATTATGAAACCCTCTGTCTGTGAGCACCTTGAATGAAATGAGTTAATTGATAGTAGCCAGCATGGGTTTATCAAGAATAAGTCATGCCAAACCAACCTTATCTCCTTTTTTGACAAGAGTTACTAAAATGGTTGACTCTAGCAATGCTGTGGATATAGTTTATCTAGATTTCAGTAAAGCATTTGACAAAGTTTCTCATGAAATCCTTGAGGATAAGCTAGTTAAGTGAGGGCTGGATGGTACAACCGTTGGATGGATTCATGGTTGGTTGAAAAATTGTACCCAACGAGTGCTCATAAATGGCTCTGCATCTATGTGGAGGGAAGTCTCGAGTGGAGTGCCACAGGGTTCGGTCCTGGGCCCAGTGTTGTTCAATGTTTTTATAAATGACCTGGACGAAGACATAGAGGGGATGCTTATCAAATTTGCAGATGACATGAAGCTGGGTGGGATTGCTAATTCTGAAGAAGATAGAGTCAGGATTCAAAATGATCTAGATAGGCTGGAACAGTGGGCTGAGACAAATAAAATGAATTTCAATAGAGATAAGTGCAAAGTCTTACACTTAGGTACAAAAAATCATTGGCACAGATATAGAATGGGAGGGACTTGGCTTGACAGCAGCACATGTGAACGGGATCTGGGTGTTCTAGTTGATCGCAAGCTGAACATGAGCCTGCAGTGCAATGTGGCTGTGAAGAAAGCTAATGCAATCTTAGGATGCATTAACAAAAACATTGCATCCAGATCACGGGAGGTGGTAGTTCTGCTCTATTCTGCTATGGTCAGGCCTCACCAGGAGTACTGTGTCCAGTTTTGGGCATCATATTTTAGGAAGGATGTTGACAAGCTTGAGCGTGTCCAGAAGAGGGCAACCAGGATGGTGAGAGGGTTGGAATCCAAGTCTTATGAGGAAAGGCTGGGTATGTTTAGCCTGGGAAAGAGAAGGCTTAGAGGGGACATGATTGCAGTCTTCAAATATTTGAAGGGCTGTCATGTAGAAGATGGAGCAGAAGAAGAAGAAGAGAAAAGATTGGATTTATACCCCGCCCTTCACTGCCCAAAAGCGTCTCAGAGTGGCTTACAAACTCCTTTCCCTTCCCCTCCCCACAACAGACACCCTGTGAGGTAGGTGGGACTGAGAGAACTCTAACACAAACTGTCCTTGAGAGAACAGCTGTGCCAGAGCTTGTGACTGACCCAAGATCACATCAGCAGGTGCAAGTGGAGGAGTGGGGGATCAAACCCGGTTCTCCCAGATAAGAGTCCACGCACTTAACCACTCTCCAAACTGGCTCCAGATCTATTCTCTCTTGCTCTGGATTGCAAGACTAGATCTAATGGGTGGAAATTACAAGGGATTCATTACCGGCTAAATATCAGGAGAAACTTCCTAACTGTAAGAGTGGTTGAGCAGTGGAACAGACTGCCTCAGAATGTGGTGGATGCTCTTTCGCTGGACATTTTTAAGCGGATGCTGGACAACCATCTTTCAGGTATGCTGTAGGGCTATCTTTCAGCTGTGCTCCTGCAGAGTGCAGGGGGTTGGACTAGATGATCTGCAGGGTCCCTTCCAACTCTAACATTCTATGATTCTATGATTCTTCTATGATTCTATAAGGGTAGAAAGATCACCAGAGGCTCTTGGCATGAGCAGACAAGAACAAAGATGGCAACCTCCTGTGATGCACAGCATGTTTGCTGGACAGATAGGCTTACAGAGAGCAAACATCTAATTTGGAGAGAATGATGAAGACCCATCTCATTGAAAAAAGCTTGTGGACTGTTACCTAGACAGACTGTCCGGCCAATGATGCAGAGCAACAGACTGCGTGGAATGCCAAAAATGACCAGGTAAGAGGTGCTGTTATCACTGGTTTAACAGACAGACAGGTATTAAGAGTCATTAAGATGCCAACTGCTAAGTCTGTTTGGGCTGAGTTGGAAAAATTGCATGTAAAATCCTCCTTAAAGAACCAGTACTACCTTCAGAAATGCTTGTTTAGTATGAGAATGCAGGCTGGTGGGAATCTTCCCAAATGTCTTGACAAGGTGTTGGAATTAGCTGAGCAACTGAGAAGTGCAGGAAACGATACTGCTGATGAGTATGTGCTCGTGTTAATTTTATTCAGCCTACCAGAATCATATGAAAATACAGTGTCTTGAATTGAGTCTAAGAATGTTTTGTCCCTCTGAAGTGTTATCAATAAACTTGAGGAGGAATGTGATGCATAGGAATTAAGGAGAGCAGAGACTAGCCAAATGGCTTTGAATATAAATAACGAAGGAGAGAAAAATTGTTACCTCTGTGGGAAGCGAAGCCACATTAAGAGCGATTGAGGAAAGCCTTTCCCAAAGCAAATGGGGAAAATGGCAAAGAATCTCAGATCAAATTTAAACAATAAAGAAATGTTTTATATTATCACCAGAACCACAAAAAGTCATATTTGGTTTATAGACAGTGGGACCATGGCCCACATGTGTAGTTACAGAGATTTTTTTTAAACATTAGATGAGCAAAAGTGAGAGAAATTAAATGTTGCAGGTAGACACTGTAATAGCTGAAGGTGTTGGTTCTGGGACAATAAAATGCAAGCTCCTGAATGGAGAAACCCAAGACATCCTCATTACAAACTGCCTTTATATCTTAAAGCTAGAGAATAATCTTATCTCTGTAAGAGCATTGGCAAAGAAAAGAATGATAACATCTTTTGGAAATGTATGTTTTATCAGACAGAAAGGAGAATTAATTGCTACTGGAGTAGTGAATCGGGATTTGTACGCTCTTGATGCTTATATGCAAAAAGGAAATCTTGCAAAAGAATGCAAACACAAAGATTGCTCCAGGCTATGGCACAGGCGACTGGGACACAGGGACAATTATGTAATTAGTCAGCTTGAAAGCCAGAATTTAACTAAAGGTGTACAAATGAGTAGAAGAAAGGTGTATGTGGTGTGTGAGAATGAAGGGGACAATACCTAGCTTTAACAAGCAGCATGGCACATGGCAAGCAACTTCTCGAGCTCATATACAGTGATGTTTGTGGACCAATGAAAACTCAAATCCCTAGAGGGTATGAATATGTGCTGACTTTTATTGATGACTACTCAAGATACACTGAACTATCTGATTAAAGAGAAAAGTCAAGTGCTGGAAAAATTTAAACATATGTGGCAATGATCAGTAACAGATTTCAAAGAAAACCACTCGTAATCTGCACTGGTATTGAAGGGGAATACATAGAATACAAGAAGAGGGACCCGCGATATTCGCAGGGGAGGCTCCGGCGATGTCCTCTCCCCCCCAGCTCCGGCGATCACCTCCTCTCCCCCCCCGGCTCCAGCAGCGGTACCCGAGCAACTTCCAGCCATCGGGCCCGCCGATCTCGTCTCCCCCTCCCTCCCCTGGCTCCAGCAATCTCCTCTGCCACCACCACCGATCTCCTCCCTCCCCCCA
Source organism: Gekko gecko (assembly GCA_029375565.1). NCBI lineage: Eukaryota > Metazoa > Chordata > Lepidosauria > Squamata > Gekkonidae > Gekko > Gekko gecko. The sequence continues at coordinate 106,727,459 of JAPDNY010000004.1, read as the reverse complement.
CCCAGCTCCGGCGATGTCTCCCTCCTCTGGATTACAATTGTCCACTGAGACTGTGGCTAATGATAGGAACTGCCTGGCAAGGTCTCGAGGCAGCAAGAGGAAGGCTGTGGGCTTAACAAACATGGGAAACTATAAGTGTTTATACACAAATGCTAGAAGTCTCCGAGGTAAAATCGGGGAGTTGGAATGCTTGGTGTTGGGGGGGAAATAGACATTGTGGGTATTTCAGAAACTTGGTGGGATGAGGAAAATCAGTGGGATACGGTGATTCCTGGTTATAAATTATATCGGAGGGATAGGGGGGAAAGGGTTGGAGGTGGGGTGGCTCTGTATGTCAGAGAGGGTGTACCATCCAGTAAGATTGAGAGGGTAAGAGAATTGGATTCGCTTCTGGAAATGCTATGGGTTGAAATAGTGGGTCCAAAAGGAGGCTTAACAGTGGGAGTTTGTTATCGCCCACCAGATCAAAAGATAGAGGAGGATTATAAAATGATGAATGAATTAAAGATAGCGGCTAGACAAAATAACTGTGTTGTAATAGGCGACTTTAACTACCCACACATTGATTGGGTCAATATGAGTTCTAGTCGGGAAAAAGAGATTGCGTTCTTAGACACTCTCAATGACTGTGCTGTGGAACAGATGGTCACAGATCCTACCAGGGGAGAGGCGATCCTAGATTTGGTCCTAAGTAACACCCAAGACCTGGTGAGAGATGTAAAAGTGATTGCACCACTTGGGAACAGTGACCATAATGTCATTGAGTTTAACATTTGTACAGATAGGGAGTTGCCCAAAAAGACTGATGCAACCACTTTTAACTTTAAAAGGGGTAACTTCTCTGGTATGAGGAGACATGTGAGGAAGAAATTGAAAGGAAGAGTGGAGAAGGTCAAAACCATTGGGGAAGCTTGGAGACTATTTAAAAAGACAATCCTAGAAGCTCAGAAAAAATATATACCGCAGGTTAGGAAAGGTACAAATAGGTATAGAAAAAAGCCTGCATGGTTAACAAATAAAGTAATGGAAGCTGTAAAAGGTAAGAAGGATTCCTTTAAGCGGTGGAAAGCTAGTCTTAGTGAGGTTGATAAAAGGGAACACAGACTATGGCAAATAAAATGCAAGTCTGTGATCAGGCAAGCAAAAAGGGAATATGAGGAGCATATCGCAAAAAACATAAAGACCAACAATAAAACTTTCTTCAAATACATTAGAAGTAGGAAGCCAGCCAGGAGGCAGTGGGGCCCTTGGATGACCAAGGGGTAAAAGGAGTAGTGAAGGATGATAGGGAAATGGCTGAGAAGCTGAATGCATTTTTTGCCTCTGTCTTCACTGTGGAAGAGGAGAAGTGTTTGCCCACTCCAGAAGCACCGATTTCGGGAGGGGGTTTGAAAGACCTGAATCAGATTGCGGTGACAAGAGAGGAAGTCCTCCGACTGATGGACAATTTAAAAACTAATAAATCACCAGGCCCGGATGGCATTCATCCGAGAGTTCTGAAAGAACTCAAATGTGAACTTGTGGATCTCCTGACAAAAATATGTAATCTTTCTTTAAAATCTGCCTCCATTCCTGAGGACTGGAAGGTAGCTAATGTCACTCCAATCTTTAAAAAGGGCTCCAGGGGAGATCCAGGAAATTACAGGCCAGTCAGTCTGACATCGATACCGGGTAAATTGGTGGAAACTGTTATTAAGGAAAGAATTAGTAGGCACATTGATGAACAAAAACTATTGAGGCAGACTCAGCATGGGTTCTGTAAAGGAAGATCTTGTCTCACTAACCTGTTAGTGTTTTTTGAGGGAGTGAACAAACATGTGGACAAGGGGGACCCAATAGATATTATTTACCTTGACTTCCGGAAAGCTTTTGATACAGTTCCTCATCAAAGGCTCCTAAGTAAGCTCAATAGTCATGGGATAAAAGGACAAGTCCTCTTGTGGATCAAAAACTGGCTTATAAATAGGAAACAGAGAGTGAGTATAAATGGGAAACTTTCTCAGTGGAGGGTGGTAAGCAGTGGGGTACCACAGGGATCAGTACTCGGTCCGATGCTTTTTAACTTGTTTATTAACGATTTGGAATTGGGAGTAAGCAGTGATGTGGCTAAATTTGCAGATGACACGAAGTTGTTCAGGGTGGTGAAAACCAGGGAGGATTGTGAGGCACTCCAAAGGGATCTGTTGAGGATGGGTGAGTGGGCGTCAATGTGGCAAATGGGGTTCAATGTGGCCAAGTGCAAAGTGATGCACATTGGAGCCAAAAATCCTAAATATAAATACACATTGATGGGGTCTGATCTGGCAGAGACTGACCAAGAGAGAGATCTTGGAGTCGTAGTGGATAACTCGCTGAAAATGTCTACACAATGTGTAGCTGCAATAAAGAAGGCCAACGCTATGCTGGGGATTATTAGGAAGGGAATTGATAACAAATCAGCCAGTATCATCATGCCCCTGTATAAATCATTGGTGCGACCTCATTTGGAATACTGTGTACAGTTCTGGTCACCACATCTCAAAAAGGATATTATAGCATTGGAAAAAGTGCAGAGAAGGGCAACTAGAATGATAAAAGGGTTGGAACACCTTCCCTATGAAGAAAGGTTAAAATGCTTGGGGCTCTTTAGCTTGGAGAAACGACGGCTGAGGGGTGACATGATCGAGGTTTATAAGATTATGAATGGGATTGAGCAGGTTGAGAAAGAAGTACTTTTCTCCCTTTCTCACAATACAAGAACTCGTGGGCACTCTATGAAATTGCTGAGCAGTCGGGTTAAAACAGATAAAAGGAAATACTTCTTCACCCAAAGAGTGATTAACATATGGAATTCACTGCCACAGGAGGTTGTGGCAGCTGCAAGCATGGACAGTTTCAAGAGGAAATTAGATAAACATATGGAGCAGAAGTCCACCAGTGGCTATTAGCCACAGGGTATGGATGGGAACTCTCAGTCTGGGGCAGGTGATGCACTCTATTCTTGGTGCTGGAGGGGGCAGCAGTGGGAGGGCTTCTGGTGCCCTGGCCCCACTGCTGGACCTCCGGATGGCACCTGGTATATTTTGGCCGCTGTGTGACAGAGTGTTGGACTAGATGGGCCATTGGCCTGATTCAACATTGGCTTCTCTTATGTTCTATGTTCTTATGTTCTTATGTTCTCTGCTGCTGCCGATCTCCTCCTCCCCCCACCACCCGGCTCCGGAGGCGAGGCTCGAGCGGCTTCCAGCCGCCGGGCCCACCGATCTCCCCCCCCCCAGCTCCGGCGATCCTCCTCCTCCTCCGCTGATCTCCTCTCCCCCCCGCTCGGGTGGTGAGGACTGAGTGGCTTTCAGCCACCAGCCACCGCAGAGTTCACAGAGCGTTCCCTGCACATGCGCAGGGAACGCTCTTACTTTTTGGGGGATTTAGATATCCCCCCTACACTTTTTAAAACTTTTCCCATTTTTCTGCACATGTGGGGACTGCTCCATGTGTGCAGGAAAATCTCCCTGCCCCCCAGGTGCCCCCGATGTGCGGATTTAGATATCCGCATGCAGGGGGCCACTTGGGAATTAGATATATAGATGAGATGAAGAATTATTTGACTGAACATGGAATAGAGCATCAGCTTACAGTCCCATATACTCTAGAGCAGGATGATGTAGCAACCGTGTAACAGAAAGGAAAAATTGCTCTCTCATTGAAATGTGCAGATGTATGCTCCTTGAAGCAGATCTACCTGACAAGTTCTGGGGAGAAGCAGTCAGCACTGCTACCTACCTGCAAAATAGATTACCTGGTAAAGGTGCAAGTAGTACACCATTTGAACTGTGGTATGGGCACAAACCCAGCCTGAATAATCTAAAAGTGTTTGGATCAAAGGGCTACACTTACATTCCTAAAGAAAAGCAGACCAAAATGGATCTTAGAGCAGAAGAAGGTATTTTTGTTTGCTGTGCACTAGGATGCAAAGGATACAGAATCCTCAACCCAGAGACAGCAACAGTCAAGATCTGCAAGGTAGTCAACACTGATGAAAAGGAGAAATGAAGCAACATAGATAAAGTAGACATCAGTGAATCTATACCAACAGAGAAAAATGAAGCACAGCAAATAGAAACAGTGCATCTGAATACAATGCACATCACACATGACATGGCTGCAGAACCAAGTATCAGACAATCAACCAGATCAAACAAAGGAGTACCACCAAGAATTTTTTTTTCTCTGGCAAAGGTAGAAGCTATATCTGAGCCTTCCCCATGGGAAGACATAGCAAGAATGCCTGCAAAAGAAGCAGAAGAATGGAGAAAAACTACAGAAGAAGAGACTGAATCTCAGAAGTAAGGAGGAAACTATGATGAAACTTTTGTACCAGTGGTGAGACATACTTCAATAAGAAGGCTCTTGAGCATAGCAGCAGCAAGGAAGATGCATGTGGAACATCTGAACATAAAGACTGCTTTTCTACATGGAGAAATAAAGGAAGATGTTTACATGGAACAGCCACCAGTATTTGAACAATCCAAAGACAAGCAACTCATATGCAAATTGCAAAAGAGCATCTATAGGCTGAACCAGGCTGCAAGATGTTAGAATGAGAAACTTCATCAAATGCTAACCAAGGAAGGATTTGAGCAAGGCAAGGCAGAACATTGCCTATGCTCAATGTATAGAGACAACAAATGGACTTACATTTCGACTTCGGTGGATGACCTGATATCATACTATGAAAACAAGGAGGACTGTGATGAGATAGTTCAGCATCTGAATCAAGAAGTAGAAGTGAAACAATTAAGAAACATTAACTACTATCTTAGAATATAAACAGAACAAGAGGAAGATGGAAGCTATCTTCTCAACCAAAAGCAGAAAATCCTAGAATTTCTGGACAACATGAATATGAAAGGAGCTAAGCCAGCAGAAGAGGAGGAGATTGAATTTATACCCCACCCTTCACTCAGAGTCTCAGAGTGGCTTACAAACTCTTTTCCCTTCCCCTCCCCTCCCTACAACAAACACCCTGTGAGGTATGTGGGGCTGAGAGAGCTCTGAGAGAACTGCCCTTGAGAGAACAGCTCTGACAGAACTATGGCTCCTATGATGCACTATGGTTTCCAGAAGCACTCCTACGGTGCCAGCAAAAGCAGTACCTGAACCAGCAAGGAAGTAGTGAACTTCTGCCTGAAAACAGTGATATAGAGAAGCAATTGGAAGACTGCTGTACATAATTACATTGATGCACCCTGATATCACAGCAGCTGTGGGCATGTTATGAAGAAAGATGGAATTGCCAAGCAAAAGGGACCTGAAGCTGAATATATGGAGAGAAGCAATAATCTCCCTAATACACAAGCAAAACTCCAATGAAAAAGAAATCAGGAATCATAGACCAATTTCACTTTTAAATGTCAGTTACAAGATTTTTGCCTCGATATTAGCTGAAACATTCAAAAAAATATTATCTAAAATAATTCATAAAGATCAAGCAGGATTCCTACCCAAAAGACAAATAAAGAACAATCTAAGATGTATTATAGATGTAATAGAATATTATAAAGCTCACCCAGAAAAATCATTGGCTTTGACATTTTTGGATGCAGAGAAAGCTTTTGATAATGTGAACTGGCTTTTTGTAATGGAAGCATTGAGAATGGCAGAGGTGGGAATGGAATTTATTTATTTATTTATTTTGGCCCCCCAAAGGGGATTTTTTTAATTTGCATTTTCTAAGACTATAAACTACAACAGAAAAGGGGGAGGGAAACATCTAAATCTAGAGAGAAAGAAAAGATAACCACAACTAACTAAAACCCCAAGAGATGCAGATCTTCAATAATGCTTATATCCGTGATAGTCCATAAAAAGCTTTAAAAAGCATTGAGCATAATCCAATAGTCCCAGTTCTGCATCAGCTTAACTATTTTCCCAATTCCAGAACCCTCCCCAAGTCATCTCATAAAATTATGCTTTATACGGGCTTTCAAGGTCTCAGTCCTTATTTTTGCTTCTCTTTGCAGTCTCTCAGTTGGTAGCTTTGTTTGGGAGCAGCCGCCCCCTTTTCTGCATCCGAGTCCCCATCCAAGGATACAGAGTCCAATTTGCCAGTAGATTTGCTGTCTTCTTCTTCTTTCGTCTCCTCTTCTGGATCTCCCAGTTGCAGCCACAAAAACTCTCGAGCTTTGAAAACAGAGTCAATTTTTTCTCTTCTTTCTTTTATTTTGAAAGTGACGTCTTCGGGAATTAACCACCTGTATGCAATGCTATTTGTTTGTAAAAAAAGGATTAGTTCCTTATACTTCTGTCTCTTTTTTCTTATCTCAAATGGAATGTCTTTTAGGATCCTTATGTTGTTGCCTCCGATTTTCAGGGGTGTATTTGTAGTCACTTTTAAAATTAAATCTCTTAAATGTCTCTTTGAGAATCTCACAACAATTTCCCCAGGCAGATTATTCTTCTTAATATACATGGAGTAAGCTCTATAGGCCACATCTATTTCGCTGAAGATATCTTCTGGTTTCAAATCCGTCATTGGGGCCAATGCATCGCTTAGTAGTTGCTTTAGATTCTCATTAGGGGCTTCTGACACCCCTTGGAACCAGAGTACCATATTTGCTCTTTCCATTTGCAGCTGTAACAATTGTGTTTCCATCGAAGCTTGCTTCTTTTCTAGCACTTGCATCTTTCCCCCTGCTTTTGTAGAGCTGGCATCAAGTTCCCTTACTTTTTCAACCACCTGCTCTGTTTTCTTTGTGGTTTCTGCAAGTTGCAATTGCTGTGCTGCAAAATTCTGGTTCAGAGCTGTCAATTGCTGGTTGATGTTGGTCATCTGATCCAGCAGAGGGCATAGAGAATCTGCCAAAAGCCTAGGGAACTCTATGGTCTCTTCCAGCCTCTTGCTGGAGAAGAGGCAGCCCCCTCAGAAGCCCCTTGGCTGGGAGTCTTTCCCCCAAGGCTCCTGGGGAGCAGTGATTACTCACCCTCCCTCCAATCCGCTGGTGCACAGATCGTGTCCCGGGAGCGTCCTGAAGACACATCTGCTTTCAAGCCACCATTAACCGGAAATCCACAGGAACGGAATTTATAAATATGATTCAGGCTATTTATACTGGACAATATGCCTCAGTTATGATTAATGGGGACTGGACAAAAAATGTTGAGATTCAAAAAGGTACAAGACAAGGCTGTCCTCTTTCTCCGCTGTTATTCATTTTTGCTTTGGAAATACTAAACAATGCAGTTAGAAATGAAAAACAGATTGCCAGCCTCAAGATGAGCGGAGAAGAGTATAAGCTATTGGCATTCGCTGATGATTTAGTATTTATCTTGGAGAACCCATTATCCTTGATCGTTAAGTTAAAGAAGGTACTTTTTGATTATGGCCAGGTGCCAGGTTTGAGAGTAAACATAAAACAAAAATTCTGATGAAAAATATGGGAATGGAGCAGAAGGCCAAAATTCAAGAAATTTCAGGCTTTCAGATACAGGAGAAAATAAAATATCTGGGAATCATGATGACAAATAAATGTAGTGCACTTCAAGAAAACAACTATAAGGAGTTGTTGAAGACAACTAAGCAAGATTTAGAGAGATGGAAAAACTTGCAACTGTCTCTAATGGGACAAATTGCATTGGTTAAGATGAGTATCCTTCCTAGATGGATATTTTTATTTCAGACAATTCCTATTCTAAAAACCAAAAAATCTTTAAAGATTTGGATCAAGCAGTTTCAAACTTTATATGGCAAGGAAAGTGACCTAGTATAAGGCTGAAGGCACTGCAAGACTTGAAAGAGAAAGGAGGCTTTGGATTATTAAATTGGACATTATATTATAGAGTAACGGCACTAGCCTGGATTAGGGAGTGGATTATGTTAGAGGACAGAAGGATACTAAAACTAGAAGGCCATGATCTTATGATGGGGTGGCACGCGTTCTTATGGTATGGAAAGGCCTCTTCACATAAATATTTTAAACAGCATTGGTTGTGTGCTGCTTTGTTGAAAATCTGGGAAAGGGATATATAAGCAATTCTTTACAAGGAACTCAAAACTGATCGCCCGCCTAGAAGCATTGACGTTACCAAATACTTATGATGAGGACAAGCCAAGGAGATATTTGGACATTTTAAACTCTAAGAACGAGTTGAAACCATTGGAAGAGCTTTCATGGTGGCACAAAGCTCAAATAGAATCTAGATATGCAAAAGATAAGAAAATTGGTTTCCATGCGAAGTTAGACCTTTTCCTTTCCTGAACTAAAATTTCATTGAAATTTCAGAGTTAGAGAAGGTTTTGGTTGCCCTGGAGCAGAAATTTATAAAAAGAGCTTATACTTTGCTACTTAATGAGAGGATGCTAGAGGAGACAGTGAAGGGAAATATGATCCAATGGGTCCCAAATTTGGGCCACAATATAGATCTAGAGCAATGGGAGCAATTGTGGAAGAAAAATATAAAATTCACAAAGGCTGTAAACTATAGAGAAAATTTGTACAAAATGTTTTATAGATGGTATGTAACACCAGAAAGGTTGGCGAAATATGATAGTAATTGCTCAAATAAGTGCTGGAAATGTGAAAATAAGGCGGGCACATTTTATCATATGTGGTGGGGCTGTGAAATAAATAAAAAATATTGGATATGGATCCACCAGATGATTCAAAAGATATTAGGTATGGCCATACCCTTTACCCTGGAAGTATTGTTATTGAGCATTTTACCAAAGGATTTTAGTAGAGATGATCGATATCTGATTGTATATTTAACTACAGCGGCAAGAATCTTATATGCTAAATACTAGAAGACCACTCAGACTCTCACGAAACAAGAATACATAAACAAGGTTTTAGAAGCAACGGAAATGAACAAGCTGACACTTTTGATGAATGGACTTTCAGACTCCACATTTCAGAACACTTGGGCTCGGTTCTATAACTGGTATAGCAAAATGGGATAGGCTGATATAGTTAAGGTCATTTACAAAAGGAAATACGATGATGTACCCAATAAGAGAGAATTGTAAAGATAAGAGATATGCTCACTTTTTGTAAAACTAATATTCAATGCATTTTTGAGGCACGGATCAAGATGTTGAGTAAGAATATGTGTGACCCCCGTTTGTGTTAAGTGTTGTCTTTTTGTTTGTTTGTATTGTTTTATGTTAAAAATTTAATAAAATCCTATCCTTCGGGACAGAAAGGTTCCTAGATAAACCTTTACTTGCTCTTTAAGTAGATTGGGCACCGTTGCTGTGTTAATTACTCTGCCAACAACTGGGACTCTAATAGCTTCCTTAATCACTTGAGAATTCCACATCTGATGCAGAAATCACAAAGCCTTTTTCAACAGGCATACTTATAATAAAATATACATTTTGAATTCACCTACATGCTTCAAAGTTCCCATTTCCCTAGATCTATTCCTGCAGTTATGATGTAATTTATGTGTAATGCAGCAGGGCCCCACAATTTGGAGGAGTTTCTACACAATGTCACCCTCTTTCTGGATACAATTCTTAAGGTTCCAAGGGCTTTAGTCTTTGTATCAGAGAAAGGTTTTTTCCTTTGTTCTGGTTCAAAGGAGGATGTATGGAGTGCCTGTGGGTGGAGCATCTCTGTGGATGTTCCACTCACAGCTGGTCTGGGAAAGGGAGGCAGAGGTGAACACTGCCTTCAAAACATTGAAGCTCAGCTCTGCAATGCCTCTCCCCCAGTCCTTTACGGGCTCCTTTTCCAGTCCACAGCTGAACTGCAGTGCTCTGAGCACCATGGCTCAGCACTGAAGAAGCAAAGTGGGGCAGAAGGGCTACTGTGAACAACCAGGATACCTGTTAAGTAAGGAAAAAACAAACGTAATTGTTAAGTATGCAACTCAACACGAAGGATTTCAGCAACAAGTGATTTCAGCTTTATTTAATGGCAAAACTCCACCTCGGAACACACAAGGAACACACAACAAACAAGCGGAGCACAGCTCCCTTTTTAAACTGTCCCAGGCTGTCAAAGCCACACCCATAACAAGATAAGAACCAATAACAATGCAGGGATAAAGGCCAATCAGGACCGTTCCCTCTTTGATACATTCTCACATAGTGATTTACAGAGGTTTCTCAGAAACCAGCCAATGGTAATGCGACAGATTAAGAGCCACATTCAGACTGAAGCTTAACATGGCAAGTAATAGGATGGATTCACAATTTAATACATAACAGTAATACAAATCTCCTGGTAAAAGGGACAACGAAGTAATACATGTTCTGTGGTTTCAATCTCCCCTGTGCTACAGGGGCATAGCCTATTTTCCATCAGAACCTTTTTATATCACCCCTCTAAAACTGCAGAAGAGAGGGCTTGACATCTAGCACACAAGAATGCCCTCCTGTGACTGGGTAATAACAGTGTTCTTGAATTTATTGTAATGGAGACTTGAGTATTTTCATAAGCTCTTGCTCTCCTTTCCAATTCACAACAACATTTGTTCTCAGGAATGCAGCTTTTCATTTGAACCAGCCCAAGGGCTGAGGAGCCACAGACCTTGTTGATCCGAAGCACTGCCACCCACACACATCAGTGCACATCAACAAAAAGAATTCTTTCAGCATTACTGAGTTGGTCAGTGCATTTTCAGCATGGCTAAACTGTGTGGATTATATATACTGTGAAGTCTCACACAGTTTCCTCCACAGCAAACCACTCTGATTGGAAAACAGGTGGGAGGGAGAGCACAGTTTGTTTTTTTAAACCCTTCTAACAACCCCTTCTAAAATACCTTGTCTGCCATGCACAACGAGGTTATTGGAAAGGATGTGATTGAATTGGCTTGGCCTGGTAAAGAACATCTACCATTGCCCATATACTTTATAAACTTCTCTCCACAAGTTTGTAAAATACTCAAGCTTTGCTGCAATATCTGTCGGCATTATTTTATGGCAATGCAAAATACTTTGTAAGTGAATGGTGTGCTTGTTAGTACTGCTACTGCTTCCTATTAATTCCAGAAGCATCTCTCACTGATTCACAACACTTTCTATTTAATCATGATTAAGGAGCTGGGTTTTTGCATGCCATGACAGGTAGTGGTATCATTAATGATCAGGTTTGAAAGCTAAACACATATAAGAAGTCAGTACCCAAAGTCTAAGTAACATTCAGTGTTACCATAGGACATGGAGAAATGGAAGTGGAGGCTGGCTGGAAAGATTAGGCAGAATGCCATTAATGGGGATGGGGAAAGACAAGGAGTGGAGGTTGGCTTTCAGGATCTGGGTAGGAGATTGAGAGCACAGAAGGGCATGGAGGAGAAGGAGACAAAGTGCATCCTAAGAACCTATTCTTTACAACCTGGTTGCAAAGGCAATGAAAGCCTGTGAGTCTGCTGTCACTAAGGGGAACTCTTGATGCTGACCAGTACATGTATATGGCATTCCCTGGGCTGAAAGGTACAGAGGAGACTAAAAATGCCTGGGGGAGACTGTCCATTGTCCTTGAAAATACCACACCTGATTAGCCACCAACTAACCTACAACAGGCCCCCTTTTATGATCCATGGGATTCAGAGATTACACATTTTTGGGATGCAGAGTGTTTTAAAATAATGTCCTTTTAGGTCTCATTTGCCTTGAAAGAATAAAGTCCTTTAGGGAAATTCCCAGGGTCCCAGTTCAAGCATGGAAGTCTGCACACAGCCTTTTAGGTCTTTGAGAAAGGAATCCTTGAAGGAATCCTTCTTACCTCTTTCATAGTGTCATCTATTTGCTTCAGCTGCTCATAGCGGTCCCTGGATTCCCACAGAGGTTGGAGCAACACTTCCTCAACCTCTGGAAAAAGCTAAAATAAAGCAAGAAGAAACTAAGAAACTTTATTCTTAAGAAGAGAGCAAGAGTCCAGTAGAACCTTAAAGAGTAACAACATTTGTGGCAGGGTATGACCTTTTGTGAGTCACTGCTCACTAGCTGTATCTGAAGAAGTGAGCAGTGACTTACGAAAGCTCATGCCCTGCCACAAATGTTGTTACTCCTTAAGGTGCTACTGGACTCTTGCTCTTTTCTACTGCTACAGACAGACTAACATGGCTACCCATCTTGATCTATTCTCAAGAGTTTGTGTTTAAAATATTTATATGATAAAAATGAATCAAATCAGTATTGTAGATGTATAACAGTATGTGTTTTTGCAGCCTAAAATAAAAATAAATCTAACTGAATTTTCTGAATTCTGAGATATTAGTAACTTATTAGGGCTGTCACCTGATTATATCTCAGTCATCTTAAGCTTCCGAAAGTTAATTCATTAACATTATTCAGTCAGTTATGATTGCAATATTATGAGTATTTGACTCTAACTCTCATTGAAATAATTCAGATCCTTCCAAGAAAACATGGATATGATTTGGTTGTAAAGCTGTATACATGGATAAAACAAAAGTTCTGAAGAAAAAGCCACACTCTCTTTGGTTTTAGGGACCAAAAGTGTTCCATCTTGTGAGTGAGATAAAAAGGAATGTTTCTTCTATGTTAGTATCCAGTTTTTATAAATACTTACATTAAAGACTTAATATTTTAAATGCATTGTCCAATTAAACAGGAACATTTTTGAGACAACCCACAAATTTTGAATCAATTATTGCAATTGATTTAAGGCACTAAACGCTGCCATTTTGTAGTTTACCTTTGTTATGATTTCAAACATTGGAATAAGGACGAACTTCAGGAAGCCAATCTGTGCTGTAGGTTTGGTCACTTTGTCTCGGTCCATGAAAGGGGCCACCGGAAGGCCTTCAGACTTTTCCCGGTCACTCTAAGACAGAGGCAGCAAATTCCTTATGGTAATTTCCCACAAATGGGTAGTGAATACAATAAATCCCCTATCAATTACTAACAGTACAATCCTAAGCATGTATAGTCAGAAGTAAATCCCATTGACTTCCATGGAGCTTACTGCCTAGTAAGTGCACTTAGGATTGCAGGTGTATCATGGGACGTTCCAAACATCTCTCCACCCACCACATCATAGAAAAGAAAGTGAAAGTTTCAAGGCAGGTGTCCAGGAGAAGGTGGATAGGACAGTGCATATTTTGGGGCTATGGAAGGGGGAAAACACAATCCTGCACACAATTAATCCAGAATCAGCAACAAGAAAAGTGGGATTCTGCAGCCTGTATACATTACAGACATTAGTTTGCTAATTTTGAATATTTATTCTAATATTCATGACAAAGAGGGTCAGAGTAGGGTACTAACTCTTGAGTTATGAAATTCCTGGAGATTTGGAGGTAGAGCTTGGAGAGGGTGGAGTCTGAGGAGGGGAGTGAACTCAGCAGAGTACAATGCCATACAGTCTACCCTCCAAAGCAGCCATATTCTCCAGCAGAATTGAGCTCTGTTGTCTGGAGATCAGCTGTAATTCTGGGATATCTCTAGGCCCCACCTAGAGGTTGGCAACCCTAGGACAAAGTTATGTGAAAGCTGAAATCATTTTTTAAAAACTAGATATCCATATTAATGCCAGTCATTGCTTATGCCAGGGCTAAGCAGGCAATGCCAGTGCTCAAGCCTGGAACATGGAAGGCAAGAACAGAGGAATGTGCTCCTGTGCAAGTGAGAAGTACATTTTCCTCACTAATGAAGGATGACACTCTGGTGAGAATTCCCTCATACTGAAGTTTAGCAGAAAGGCTTTCCAAAACAAATGATGACGCACTCAAAGTCCCAGCATGTATTTTTTTTTCTCAGTCCCTACACATTCCTCTTCTTCAGGCACTTCCTTCCTGCAGTGTTCCAACAAACTCCACTTTCCCTTTTCTATTACCCCCTTTACAAAGCAAACTTTCACCAGATAGTGCAAGATCTGAGTCCAGTAACACCTTAGAGACCAACAAGATCTTCAGGATATAAGCTTTTGAAAGTCAAAGCTTCCGACACCCTGACTCTCGAAAGCTTATACTCCGAAAATCTCATAGATCTCTAATGGGCTCCTGAGCTAGAATCTAGCTCTTCAGACTAACATGGCTACCCTCTGAAACTTTTCTCAGAAAAAAGTCAACAGTTGCCAACTGAAGAATTCCCCTGTACAGGAGTTATTCTGTAGGGAGCTGACCTGGCAATTACAATGCCAAGACTGGATAAGGGAAGCTATGAAGAGGCCCCTATGTAAGTTTCAAGGGTATGCAAATGATCCTTGCTGACAATCAGCCAGTGTTTAACCATGTTTATGCAGAAGGAAGTGTCTCTTTTGGGGTGGGGGTCTTGATTCAGGTTGGAGCTGTAGTGGGGAGGAAGGGAGAGTTTTAATCCATTCCATGCATGCTGTTATGGGGATATCAAATGGGCTTCCAGAGCTGCTGCGTGCCTTGTTAACTGCCAACATAGAAGCAGCCTCTGTATTTCCCCAAATGCATGAAGAGTAGTTCTGGGAGTCTTTTGGGCCTGGAGAATGGCATGGGGGGTATTAACACAGCCTTTGCTGCAGTCCTTTTCCAAACTGGGGGACACAGCTGCTATTTACCAGTTAAATACACACACAGAGAAGATCACCCAGAATCTTGACTAATGTGTCACTTACGTCCAAGTATTTATACCATTTCCAGATATGGAACATGTTCAGGCACTGGAGTGATGAGCAGGATAAGGTTATTTAGAATTGGTTTTCTTTTGTCCACGTTGGGTGGAAAAACACTGTTCAGGGTCAAACAAATGAAGGGCGACCTCAACACTTTATCGAGAGCTGTCACTTTTTGACTGGTCTGGTCCACTGAATACAGCTGATATATTTTCCCCACATAAAAAATCACAGAAGTGCCTACTTGTGCTTCCTATCACGATTAAGTGATGTTTGACATTTGGCCAGCTGCCCCAGCTTGTACACACGCTAATTTATTAGCATGTGGGAGGGCCTCTTGGCTGTCACTTTAATTTTTTTGTTCATTCCTGTAAGAAACCACCTCCAGTGGAAATCCAGTGATAACTATGGGACCTTAAGGTGTTTTTAATACTAATGAGATTGTCCTTTTGAAATGATCAGAGAGCTTTCTTTTACTTTCTTTCTTTCTTACAAAAAACACTGTTCTAGTCCTTAGTCTTCGACTTAGTCATGACTGTTTCAAAGCGATCAATGCAGATATAAATAATCCAAAGCTGACCCACTTAGCGCTGCTCATTTAATTGACTTTTTCTACAGTCACAGTTCTTGCCCTTTCAGGCTTCACTCCTGTTTACATGCTGAGTTAACTTGAAAAAACAGCCCTATTAGAGAGAACAAAGCGGCAATCTAGTGACATTTGCATTTCTAAACTGTGATGGTCTTTTTAGGTTATAAATTACAGTCAATTACAGCCACTTTTATTTGGCGAACCTTGTCATAATGACTCGCTTCTCTGACTTTACAGAGAAAGCTTCTTTCACTTAGGTGGACAGAGCATGTCAGACATTGTTACTTTATGGCTTTTAGTTATAGGGCTGAAAGAGGAACGACTGCATTGCTACATAAGATGTACTCTCACCTGCATAAAATACTCCTCTAATAAGCAGTCTACCCATGGTTCAGCCACTTCCATTGGGCGTACTTCATTGGAGATGTCACAGCATTTGATCAGTACCATCTTCAGCTGAAAGCAGGAAAGCACCATGGTTAAGAGAGCTGCCATACTTATGTGTGGCATTTATCAGACATGGTTTCCTCCATTTTACACTGGGATCAAAGTAACACAGAACTCCAGCCCTGAGTAATGGAAAACAACAAAGCACTTGCTATTGATCTCAATGCAATATAGTTTGTGCTTACATTGCATCCACACATTGTTGCATTTTGCACTTTTGTTGTGCTATAGCAATCATTTGTGACTGGATTGTCTTATGTACCCAGGAAAATTCAGACTTGAATTATTGCTACAGGTCAATAACAGTGCAATATCCAACACTGTGTGGATGTGATTGGTCTCCCCATCTAGAACCCTATGTGTGCTCTAGCTGAAACATGGTGTTCCTGCATCTGTGAGCTGTTCCTTCTCATATGAATGGGACACTGCTTGTGGGCCGGTGAGACCTATGTGCACAATGGAGGCTCTGTGCCCAGAGCAGATAAGTATTATAATCTATATCCTGTTTTGCCTGCTATAAAGGTGCTATTTAAACTTGATACACATGGATTCTATATTGTCAGAGAGTTCACAGACTTGTAGAAAAACCATCACTGTATTCAATAAATATCTTCCCTCACCACTATTATTTATGTATTTAGAAAATTTATATGCCACCTCTCTGGAGAACCTGCATGAGGTGGCTTACAATAAAATTGACAAACTATTTAAAAAAACACACACCCTCGCCCTATAAAATTAAGCCACAGCATAAAGGCAGCATATAACATTAGCAGCATAAAATGATCTTCATAAAATAGTCCTCAGGTTAGAAGCAGACCATGAAAACAATTTTAAAAGATCAACCCCCTTAGCGAAAAGCCTGGGTAAAAAGAAATATTTTGGTCTCATGCTTAACAGAGAGTAGGGCAGATGCCAGGCAAGACTTCAGGGGCCAGGCATCCCACAGGAGAGGTGCCATCAGTGAAAAAGCCCTTTCTGTGGTCATAACCCACCTGGGGTTGCAGTGTCCCCTCTAAGCTGAGTTAGTATGAGCTAGCTCACAGTTTTTGAGCCTCCAGCTCACAGATTTTTGTCTTAGCTCAGGAAGGATGGCTCCAGAACAAACAAATTTATGCAGCAGCCAAATCACTAACTCACAACTTTAATGTCAGTACCTCACTGTTATGTATTGAGCCTGAACTGTATTGGCAAAAAGGACATAGCTTGGGATGCATGACAATAGATTGCTAGGATCCTAGAATGGGCCAGTAGGGAGACAGGGATCCTGGGGTAAACCAACTGGGAAACAATAGAGTGTAAATAGCCTACTGTTGGGAGTGGGGTGTGTTTTGAGTGTAACCTTTTTCAGGCATAAATACCCAGCTTTGGCCAGGGATTTCCAGTCTTCTTTCTCTTGTTGAATCACTAATAAAATATGAGCTGATCACTTGAATGCATCTGAACCCGGTATATTGCACTGGTGATGAAGGTGGGATCCTGATGAGCAACCCTGACCCAGCATCCAGCACCGCACCACGCAACGCTCTCCAGGACTCCGTGCCTCGCATCGCTCCATGGGTCATGGCTGCTGCTCCAGGAATCATTCCTGCATTCCAAGCTGCTCACCCTGAGCTTTGGGAAGCGTGGGTGGAGCAGCTGGAGTACTTTGTTCTGTTCCAAGGCATAGACAACGTCAACAAGAAAAAAATCACTCCTGCTCAGCACATGTGGTATTGCCATGCTATGCCTAGGCCAGGGCCTCATCACTCCTCAAACCCTTGAAGAAGCCATGTACGATGAACTCGTCAGGGCCTTCACAGACCATTTAACACCTCAACCAACTAAGATCGCAAAGCGCACGGACTTCTTGGCATGCCACCAAAAGTCCAATGAAGCAGCCACCGACTTCATGGCTGATCTCCGCAGGCTGACCACCAACTGTGAGTTCCCAGATCTCGAGGACGCCCTCTTAACCCAGTTCATCTGGAGTGTCCAAGAACAGAAACTCCACCGCAAACTCATTGGTACCAACAAACTGGACAAGGCATTATGCATGGCCACGGCTTTTGAAAAGTCACAACGGGATCCCAGGGCCCCTCCGTGCATCAGGCCTCCACATCCCTGGTCTCCGATGCCTCAGATTTGGAAGGAATACTCCAGGTAAACCACCCAGCTTGCCAGGACTCGCGCCCACCATCTGTTACTGCCCCACAGCCCACAAAGACCATCACTCAAGCACCTTGCGCCAGCTGCAGTGAAGAGCACGAAGGCCATTCCTGCTGTTTCCGTGATGCAATCTGCCGAACCTGTGGAAAACAAGGCCATATCACACGCACCTGCCATTCCCAAGGAAACCACCGTCAGCCAACCGCTCACCAAGAATCCACAGAGCTCCATAATACAGACGTCCACCAACACCAGGTACTTCACTTGCCCCAGGACACCCCTAACAAAATTAAAGTAACCATTTTAATAGAGGGGGCCCGTTGCGAAATGGAGTTGGACACAGGGTCCTCCATCTCCATCATCTCCAAAGAGACTCTCAGGAGTCTCTGCCCAAGAGGGAATCCCTGCCTAAAACCCACCGGCTTCACCCTCAGAGACTTCCAAAAGAACCTGGTGGCCATGAAAGCTGCATCATGTGTGACCTACAGACTTCAGTAATGTGTGCAACAAGTTCCCAGCCATTTGTGATGGGATACTGGGTCTCTACACCAGCCCGCCAGTCTCCCTAGACCTCAACCCTGCTGTGTGCCCCATCCGTATGAAGGCCAGGCATGCCCCGTTTGCATTGCGGCCTAAGATAGACGAAGAGCTGGACCACCTGGTAGCACAGGGGGTTCTAGAGCCAGTGCCACATGCCCTCTGGGAGACCCCCATCGTCACCCCAGTTAAGCCAGACAGGGACGTCTTGTTTATGGTGCACGGACTATAAGTGCAGGACCACGCTTATCTTGGTCCAGTAGTCAGCCATGTTTTGGCGTTCTTGGTGGGTGTGAAGGTTTTTGGCAAATTGGACTTGGCATACCAGCAGCTCCCCATAGACGATGCCACTGCAGAGGCCCAGATGATCGTGATGCACAGGGGTACATTCTGGGTGCGGCAGTTGCAATTCGAGGTCAGTATGGCCCCGGAGATCTTTCAAAATCTAACGGAGTGTCTCCTTAAAGGTATCCCTGGGATCCAGCCATTCTTTGATGATGTTTTGATCACTGCACCCATGGCCAAGACCTTCACCAAGAGGCTGCACTCCATCCTGCAACGTTTCCACACTGCTGGCCTGAAGGTTAAGCAGGAAAACTGTCCCCCGGGGGTTCTGCAAGTTGAGTTCCTGGGATTCTCGGTCGATGCTCAAGGCATACATCCTACGCCCGACAAGGTCTGTGCCATCGTTAATGCTCCAACCCCCTCCTCTATGCTGGAACTCCATGCCTTCTTGGGGCTGCTGAACTTCTATCATTCCTTCTTGCCCCACAAGGCTGCAATCACCGAGCCCCTGCACCACCTTCTTGATAAAAAAGCTCCTTGGGCATGGGGCCAGAAGCATGCCACCGTGTTCCAGGCCACCAAGAACCTGCTCACCTCCAATGCAGTCCTAGCGCACTTCAATGAGATGCTCCCTATCATCCTTGCCTGCAACACTTCCTCATACGGGGATGGGGCCATCCTGGGACACCAGCTTCCCGACAGCCGTGAGGTCCCCATGGCCTACTACTCCTGCACCTTGTCTTTGTACAAGCATAACTTATGTGCAGATTGACAAAGAGGTGCTGGCAATCATGGCAGGTGTAAAGAAGTTTCACAACAACCTCTACAGGCAGCCCTTCACCATCGTGACACACCACAAACCCCTCCTGGGTCTGTTGGCTCCGGATTGCCAGATACCACAGATGCTGTCCCCCAGGATGCTCCGATGGTCTATCTTCTTAGCCAGCTACCAGAATGTGCTCCTCCACAGGCCCGGAAAAGCAATGGGTCATGCTGATGCCCTCAGCCACCTCCTGCTGCCCTCCTGTGACCTGGACCCGGTGCCTACACACCAGATCCCACTCCTCGAGGACCTGCCCAACTTTCCCATCCAGGTACCTGATGTGTCCCGCCACACTGAACATGGCCACGTGCTCTCCTGTGTTTTGGACTGGGGGGGAGGGGTTGGCCCGCCAGCTGGATGGGCCCGGAGTTTGCCACATTCTCATCATGAACTGTTGGCCCACAAGGGCTGCTTGTTGTGGGGAAGCTGGGTGGCTGTGCCTGCTCCGCTGCACCAGCGAGTCCTAGCAGCCTTACATGAAATTCACCCAGGAAGTATGCATATGAAGATGCTGGCCTGCAGCTACATTTGGTGGCCCGGCATGGACAGCAAAATTGAGGACTGTGTTAAATGCTGTCAGACATGCCAAGAGTCCCGGCCAGAACCACCCAGGGCCCTGGTGCGGCCGTGGGAATCCTTCCACAAGCCATGGGCCTGCCTGCACCTCGACTTTGTTGCCCCATTCTAGGGCCAGATCTTCTTCATCCTCATGGATTCCTACTCCAAATGGCTAGAAGTGGTGCCAGTCCCCTCCACATCATCCTGAGCAGCAATTCGCGTCCTATGGTGGGTCTTCAGCACACATGGCATACCAGATGCCATCGTAATGAACAATGGGACAGCTTTCACCTTATCCAAGTTTTGGGAATTCACAGAATACTATGCCATCTGACACATCCACTCCGCTCCCTTCCACCCCGCAACCAACAGCCAGGCAGAGCGGATGGTGAGGGTGACTAAGGAGTCCCTCCACAGGATCATCCAGGGGAGCTGGGACCACTGGCTGGTGGCCTTCCTCTTCGGCCAGAGGGTAACCCTGAACACAACCTCCGTTTGCAGCCCTGCAGATCTCCTGATGGGAAGGCACCTCACAACCCATCTCAAGCGATTGCACCCAGACCGTGCTCCAGAGCACAGCTCAGCCCCAGAGAATCAAGCCGCTCCCTGCAGGTTCTTGCCGAGTGACCCCGTCTATGCACACAACTTGTCTGGCAACCCAGGACTTAGCTTGGGATGCTTGACAATAGATTGCTAGGATCCTGGAGTAAACCAGTTGGGAAACAATAGAGTGTAAATAGCCTATTGTTGGGAGTGGGGTGTATTTTGGGTGTAACTTTTTTCAGGCATAAATAACCAGCTTCGGCCAGGGATTTCCAGTCTTCTTTCTCTCGCTGAATTACTAATAAAATATGAGCTGATCACTTGAACGTGCCTGAAACCAGTATATTGCACTTACAAAGAGGAATTTTTGCTCACAAGACACAGTTTAGAGGGAGCATTGTTACTATGAGTTGAGAAATTCCTGGAGATTTTGGAGCCTGGAGAGGACAGGCTTTGGGGAGGTCAGGTATCTCAGCAGAGTATTCTCTGTGCAGAATCCATTAACATAATCAGAGAAGGATATGGTGGTAGCAGCACGGATGTGGAGGGAGAAATGCTCATTTCTTAATCTGGATTGCGTTGTATTCAACACCCAGCCTTCAACTGCAAATATCAAACCTGAAGCTCCTCCTCAGCTTGAAGCTCCTTTCCCACTGTGACCTTCAATCTGAAATTCCTATCTTCATATATTTTTCTGATAGTGCCCTTAGTTTATCTTACATGGAACACGTTTCTTATGAAAATGGAAATTAGTCTCACCCCCAACCCTGAGTATACTGCAAAGAAGGAGGAAAATTTGCCACTTTATAATTTTTTAAGAGACAGGAGTGTGGTGCTTATCAGTCAGACCACTCTAACTAAAACTGGCAATCAGGAAGATGGGCAGCACAATCCCCTGAGAAACTGGTGGCAGAGATAAGAAGAGATGTATTTATTCATTTAGAAAACACGTCTCTCCTTTCTTTTATAAATAATACACAAGGCACATAGATCATTCTTTTGAAACAGACAAATCACTCCTGTAGCTTCTCCTTACTGTCTTTATACTCATAATATGCTGAAAACATAACAAGATTGCCTTACCTGGGTAACATGCTCTTCATTTGAATAGTCAAAATTGTCCAGTATTTCCTTGAAGGAGTCCAGTATTTCAGCATGTCTTGCCATGTCTGTTGCTAGGATTAAAGTAATTATTCCCTGTGCAAAATAACAACACTGTAAAGTTAAAACAGAATATTTGCATTGCACATGTGTTATCTCTCTTGCCTCCTGATTCTTCCTTTTAAAATATTTTCCACCACACATCTTTTTGGACTCAGGAACAGTACCGTGGGGGCATCTTATAAGGGAAGAAAACTCTGAGTAAAACTGGCGTTACAGCCTCACTGGGATCTCAAGCCACATAATATTTTCAAAAGTCCAGTTTCTTACAATTCACAATCTGTGAATGCTTACTTCATCAGGTTTGGCTGCTTGTCTCCAATAATAACCAATCTTTTATTTCTGAAATGAGAGGTGCTGATGTTCACGACTTCCCAGAGCAACACTGACTTGAAAGTTCTTCCTCCTAACCCCATATTATGACAGGCTGTAATTCCTCAGTAGTAGGGGGGAAACTGTATCTGCTTGAAAACACTCTTGTTTACTGTTAATTAACATATCCCATCATTAAACACAGGCATTTAAACAAAACAGGTTTCAGGGCTAAGCCCAAATAAACTCTAGCACAAATTAAGCCCTGGAAATATCCACTAAACAGAGGGATCTATCAAATACAGGTATATACAATATAGAGTGTACATGGAAAATAACTTTGTCACAGTCTTTTGGACTGTAGCCCATACCTGCCTTATCCGTTTGAACTGTTCCTGATCGATATTGGAAAAAATGTTGCATTCCGGCTGTGCAAGAATCTGGAAAGCCACAGCACAGTGGTGGTTCTCAAGTGGGGAAATGTCATTGTAGCGCACAGCAAGCTCTGTTTGGGCATTAATCTGGTACCTGACATTAAAAAAGAGAGACTTTAAAAAATGCATTAGCAATCTCAATTCCCAAGAGGTCATACTTCTTTGTATTGTGAGTCCCATGTGGTTTTGTAATAGATCCCCCCCTGCTCAGCACCAGGGTCTCCTTAAAAATATGCTACCTAGTATTACAGTTATTTAAATAATGTGGCCTGGATATAGTGAAAGGGCACACATATATGGAAAACACAAGCATGGTTTGCTTACTGGTTTTGCCACACCAATTCCCTACACAAAAAGAGAACTTTCTTGTTAAACTGAACTCAGTAATGGGAAGGAACTTTGCAGTGAATGCAGTAAACAAAATTCTGGTTCTTTTTCTCTCTGTGTGTTTGCATATGTGTTCCTTCCTGTTTGTACCTGCCCCTTTCTTGAGTCCAGGTCCCTGCCATTTACTTTTTATTGCTTCTAGTCCTAAGTCTTTATATTATTTACTGTAACTTTTCGCTATAAATAATGTATCAATATAAAAAGGGTAAAGGTTTCCCTTGCTCAAAAGCTAGTTGAATCCCACTCCAGAGGGTGGTGCTCATCCCCATTTACAATCCGAAGAGCCAGAGCTGTCTGAAGACGTTTCCGTGGTCATGTGGCCAGCATGACTAAACACCGAAACACACAGAATGCTGTTACCTTCCCACCAAAGTGGTACCTATTTATCTACTTGCAATTTCTTGGCAGGAGCTGGGGCCAGAGATGGGAGCTCACTCTACCACGCGGCACTAGGGTCTTGAACTGCTAAACTACAGATCTTCTGGACTGCAGCTCAGCATCTTAACCTCTAAGCCACCAAGAGATATAATTATGGTCAGGGCCGTAGTTAGCTATAACAGATTTTGTTGACACACAATATTTGAACATACTTCGTGAAGCATTTTTTTTTAAAAAAAACCCCTCTGTTTTCAAAAGGCAGAAATTCAGACATAATGAGCTTCAGTGTTATTTATTCTAGACATCTGTGGTAAGAAGGATAGGAAGAAAGCCATACATTTCAAACTCTGTGCCTCAACTATGGCACAGACAATTTTAATTATATATTTGTTACATGGCCTGACCTGGATGGCCCAGGCTAGCTCAATCTTGTCAGATCTCGTAAGCTAAGCAGGTTGGCCCTGATTAGTACTTGAATGGGAGACCCCTGAGGAAGTCCAGAGTTGCTATGTAGAGGCAGGCAATGGCAAACCACCTCTATTTATTTCTTGCCTCGAAAACTGCACAGGGACACCATAAGGTGGCTAAAATTTGATGGCACTCTTAACTACCACTGCTTGTTACACATGTATTCTGCTCTTCCTCCAATAAGCTCTATGGTGGCCCAGTCCACTTTTCTACCTCAGAAGTAAGATTTTCCATCTGTTTTTCTTTCCCTTTTGTGACTGAGCTGCACTAGTTATCTGTTTTCTTCTTTCCTGAAGCATTCTGGCTGTCCCATCCTGTCACACAGTGTAATATTTTGGCTGTTTGCTCAGCCCAGGATCCTGAGGGAAGGAATGGGAGCCCCCTTTATCTTATATGATTTAAATGGAACTTAAGAAATTTTAATATTCCAAATTAACATATTTTACTCAACATAGAGGGGAAAGGTCAGGTGAAATCAAGGGTAAAATTTTTAAGGAAAGTCAATATAGATAACTCTGAGGTAAAATCAGTACATACACTAACTTTAGTTCTTATGTTTCCAGCTAATGAGAGTTTCTTAAGCTATTCACAGTCACTTAAATCTTTATGTTGAGAGGCTTTTGTTTAAGGTTGCCAGGTCCTCTTTGTTCCCTGGTAGCTCTCCAGGAGTGTTGCTGTGCATGATGTCCCCAGCATGATGACTTTATAGTTACCATAGAGTTTTGCCCCAAATACTAGAGCATCGCTGTGTGGCGTCCCTAATGTGATGATGTCACTTCCAGATGATGACATCATGCTAGGGATGTTGTGCCCAGGTGATAGGTGGGTGGGGGCAGGGCTTCTCCTTGGCCAGCTGGCCGGTGGTGGATTGGAGCTTGCCAAATCGGGGGATCCCCCACTCACAAAAATATATTTTATTACTCAGTTAAATTTCCAAAAATGCCCTATGTGTTCCGCAAACAGGCTTCATCAGGGGAATTCGTTTGTCCTGCAGTCATTCTTCAAAAGGACTTTTACTCTTTTTGAAGAACAACTGCAAGATGAATGGATTCCCCTGATGAAACCTGTTGGCGAAACATGTAGGGAATTTTTGGAAATTTAACTGAGTAATAAAATATATTTTTACCTGACTTTGCACCATCAGCCTTGGCCTTTTTATCACTCATATTAGAGACATTTTTCAAGATTATGTCAAGCATGTGTTCTATAATATCTGTGCTACTGCTTTGCTACTGTAAATGAGTTCTAATTGTATAAAGTGGAAGCTTCTATTTGTCAAACATCGTTATTTTCTAGACAAAGTGATTGTGCACAAATTTCAGGTTAGCAAGTATATTACAGGCATAATACAGATATATGTGTTTATCTCTCAGAAAGTACACTCAGCAGGGAGCCACAATTGGCAGTGGCTTCCCACCATGCCTACACTCAGTAAAATAAACATGTATGTCTGCTTCACATCTTCTGGAGAACATGGGGCTAGCCATTCACTCTGTAATGTGGCCCTGTGCTTTTTAAGTCTGGGAGACAATTTTTCCTCAGGATTTAGAACAGCTGGTCCTAGAAGGACCAGCACTGCTAAACAGACAACCATCAGATAATAGGTCAAGCCTGTTATACAGTGTGAGAAAAAGCCAATTCTACATACTAAATGTCTTGGTATTAACTATAAAATAATCATCACTTAAGTGCTCTCAGTTAATTTCAGTTGGATTTAGTTGAATGTGTCTAAATATGCACTCAGTGTCCTGGATTGCAGTCCATATTTTGGTCTGAATTTGTCCAATTACATGCTATATGACTAATGGTCCCTGCCCGACAGGATACATACGTGTTGTTATATCCTGGGTGATCCAGATCATGACACACTGATGCTGTCATTAGCATTAAGATATCAGTTTGGGGAAGTTTTACCTAAGCAGGAGGAAAAGAAATACATTCTTCCAATTTCCATATAGCTTTTGTAATAAAGCAAAAACACATTTAAACATTGAGAAAAACCATTTAGAAGGTTTCACAATATCTACATGTACTATCAGTAAAGTTCAAAATGGGGAGGGGCATTGGGTAGCAGTAACAAATTATTCAGGCATGTCTCTGATGTACAATTAACAGCACAATGGAAAAAAGAAATTGGTTTTGCCTGATAATAAAGAAGCTTTATTTAAAGGCAAAGATATCTCAGGTTGTGCGAGCAGTCATTCTATAGTATGTGAGAACACATGAAGCTGCCTTATACTGAGTTAAAGCATTGGTCTCTCAAGGTTAGTGTTGTCTGCTTTGACTGCCAGAGGCTATCCCAGGTCTCAGTTAGAGGACTTTCAACTGATTCTTTTACCTGGAAATTCTGGGAACTGATCCTGGGACCCCCCATGTGCAAGGACCTATGGTTCTACCACTGAGCCATAACCACAGCCCAACCATTAATTTGCCCTAGAGGTCAGACCATTGGTCTACCAAGCTCTACTTTGACTGGCAGTGACTTTCCAGGGTCCCAGGTAGAGTCTTTTATATTACCTGCTACCTCATCCTTTTAACTGGATATGCTAAGGATGAAACCTGGGACCTCCTGCATACAAAGTAGATGCTTTACCACTGGGTGCGATCACACACACAATTAGCCATGCCATAGGCATGAATGCTGGGTGGAGTTAAAGGGTGCAATCAGACATGAACATCTGGGAAGCCCCCTGCACCCATCAGCAACCTGTTTTGCTCCGCCGCAGAAGTGGAGTAAAAAGACACCAGGGAAAGTCTGGTAGCAAACAGGTTGCTATGGGCCATGGACGGACCTTCCCTTGTCTGAATGCTCCAGCGCACTCTCATGGCATTGGAATGGTCTAGTCAGGCCATCCTGACTCCGTGCTATTTCCCCCCCCATCGCACACTCCATAGGGAGCCCTCAGTGCTGAGATGCAATTCATTGATTCCCTATTTAAATGAATAGGAAACAAATGGCAAAAAAACAACAACACCCCGACTCACCCGCGGTTGCATCTGATCACACAGTGGCAGGCTATGCCTACAGCTTCAAAGGACTGTGACCACGCAACTGCAGGTCAAATTCCTCTGGAGGGAATAGCCTCGCTCCTCCCCCAGTTTATCTCACACATGTGACCACACCCGTTGAGCCACAGCCCCTCCCTACCATTTTTCTAGTAAATTGCTGTTGGTATGCAATGTTACTGCAAGGCACTCAGTTCAGGCCTTGTAGCAGTTGGTTGGAAGCCAAGACATTTTTTCCCACCTCAATATTTTGAGTCACCTGGCCATCAATAAGAAGTTAACAGGGGCAAACAAAATCATGCTGTGGTCCTGCTGTGTTATGTCCGCTGACCGCCACCAGGTGCCAGCGACCACCGAGCTTAACTCCTTAGGAACAAAAGCTCCTGGACTCTCCTTTGTGGAACAATAGAGACTTTGGTGGGAGGTTTAAACCTACCAATAGCATCTAGGGGTGTCCCCAGGTGCTGTATATAATTGGCCACCCGGCCAGTATTCTGCGTCTAGTTGTGTACCAGTAAACCATGCTGATCACTACAACCATTTCTGTGGTTTCTACATGCATCTAACCCACTACACAACAATGGTGACAAGGATGGGACCCCGCTGAGCATCCCAGCTGGGCTGACGGGGCACCGTGACGGAAGACAACTCACCGCTACCTACGCTCCTCTGACCGATGAGCACCGAGGGCGAGCAAGCAGCTTCCTGCACGCAGCCACAACAAATCGGCACAATGGCCGTTGCTCCGGGATCTGGGCTGGTACCTCCTAATTTCTCATCTTTTTCTCAATTAACCCTTATCAACTTTCCAACAATCTTTTTATAAGCCATAGAATACTCATTTTATCTCTAACTTTACCTTTCTTTCCTACTTCTTTAGCCGGTTTCACACCCTTTGACATTGCATTGTATTCGGCTTACAATCCATCTCTACACCTGTAAACCATAATCTTTTCCCCTTTTATATAACTATTCTAACAAAAATTCTATTACCTCACTAAGATACTATATAATTTCTTACTTGTATTTTTATGGCTTTTATCCAATGTATAACAACTCATAACCATAGCCTTTACCTAGTATGT
Organism: Gekko gecko; assembly: GCA_029375565.1. Lineage (NCBI taxonomy): Eukaryota > Metazoa > Chordata > Lepidosauria > Squamata > Gekkonidae > Gekko > Gekko gecko. The sequence goes on along the minus strand of JAPDNY010000004.1, from coordinate 106,699,764 downwards.
AGGATTTTATAACCATTACCTACTTATCTATCCTATTTCTTAATAGCTTATTTCACCAGCTTGCATCAAACCATAAAGAAAAAAAAATCAATTTTTTTTAGCTATAATATTTATATCTCATCTCTTAAAGGCAGAGCAAGAATCAAATAAGCTGGAACATCAGAAATCTAAACTATAATATTAATCTAAATAATAACTAAAATATTTATACCACATGCCTCTTAATAAATTCTCTTCATATTATTATAAAATACCATATACTATACCCATTTTCTCCAATGGTCCTAAGAAAAAGCCATTTTAACTCACTGAACTTACACATATATTAGGAACTTTACAAGTAAATTATTAGTTACCTTAATTACACATTTTGGACATAGAACAGCATACAGTGAAGCCATCATAAGCACAAAGTATCACAATTCCTGTCCAAAACACATCCATCTTTCATCTTTCCTTTATCCCGAAACTTATACTAAACCATTTTGTAATATGCTAATCTTTTCTTAGTTTTCTGCATCCTTTTTTTTTTTTTTTTACAACCATACATACATGCCTTCTCTCTTTAAATACATGAGCTTGCCTTTCCATTAGTTTCCTTCTACATTTCAGACAAAGAAAAAAAAAGTTCTGTCCAGTATTCTTTAACCTTTCATTATTTCTTCCACGCTTCTCAAGTTTCCTTGTACCAAGCTTTAACTTTGCTTTAACATGTTTAGTCTTTTTCTTGGGTAGACACTCCCAAACATTTTTTTTCTTCACCTCCAACATCGCAGAGTTCCCCAGAGGTTCTTCTGAGTACGGCATTTGGACACTAATTTTCTCAGGGCCCATCTTGCATGGAATCAGCATTTCCTGCACAGTGTTACCTTGCCTTCTGGTCTGATTTTCCACAATACACTGCTGGGGCTGAGAGTAATTCCCCTTTTTTTCCCCCATCACAAACCAAAAGTGAGTTCTGAGGTTTCTCCAGAAAACTCTTACAGGTCTCTTTAAGTGCTTTTTGACATTCATCCAAAAGTTCTTCTAAGTATAACGTTTGTATACTGAGTTTCTCAAATCCTATCTCATGTGGAACCAATGTTTCTTGTACTGTGGTACTTTGCCTTTTGGTCTCACCTTCCACAGTACCTTGCTGGGGCTGTGATTGAGTCCCCTCTTTTTCCTCATCACAATCCACAAGTAAGTTCTGAGGTTTCTCCCATAGGTGCTGCATTATGGAAGGTGAGACGGTCACGCTCACGTCGGCCATTGCCACAGCAACCACATGTGAAAGGTCCCATCCGGCAGCCACTTCCACCCACCAGGCCACCACCATTCCAGGCATCCCAGAGGATGAAGAGGTCCACTGCACGCAAGCACTGGCCAGGCACCGCGGAACTGGGAGCAACCCAAGCAACTCATCCATCCAGGAGTGTGCTAGCTGCGGGGAGTGGCACGAATGGAAGACCTGCCGGTATTGGAATGTCACATGCTGTGGGTGTGGATGCAGCAGCCACATCGTCCGGGTATGCCTCTATAAGGGGGCCAACACCCCTCCACAACCTCAACAGAGAGCAGAAGCCCACTATGAGGCGGACGCGACAACTGAGGACCTCTACCTCCTCACCAGCGCATCGACCGCTCCGCAGCCTCCATCATTTCTGAAGCCACCCTCAAAAGACTGTGTCCCAAGGAGGGGCCCTGCTTACGGCCGTTGCCAGTCACGCTCACAGACTTTCAACATAATAGTGTGCCTATCAAGGGGGTCGGGAGTTTCCCGGGTCTGATACAAAGGCTTCGACAGACTATTGGACTTAATAGTGGTTGAAGGGGATCTCATCAGCCTGTTAGGCCATGCGTGGTTCGAGCCACTGGGAATATCCATTGCAGGGGTGCAGCACTGCACTGCACAAGACTTCCAGGCTGTCTGCCAGGAATTCCCATCTGTTTTTGATGGCACCCTAGGTCGCTACACGGGCCCCCTGGTATCACTGCAACTGGACTCCAAAGTGGTCCCGATACGGCTGCGAGCCAGGATGGTTCTGCTGGTGGTAAAGCCCAAAATTGATATGGAACTGGACCGCCTAGTGGCTCAGGGCATCCTGGAGCCAGTCTCTCATGCAGCGTGGGAGACCCCCATAGTCACAGTTGTGAAGCCTAATGGGTCCGTCCGTATCTACGCGGACTACAAGTGTACACTTAACAAGGCACTACAGGACCATGCCTACCTGGTCCCTGTAGTCAGCCACGTACTGGCCACTTTGGCAAGGGCAAGGATCTTTGGAAAGCTCGATCTTGCCCAAGCCTATCAGCAGCTTCCTGTAGATGAGGCCATCGCTGCGGTGCAGACCATAGTTACCCACCGGTGGGCATTCAGGGTGAAGTGGCTACAGTTTGGGGTGAGCGTGGCTCCGGGGTTGTTTCAGAACCTGATGGACTCTCTCCTTAAAGGGATCACCCCGTTCTTCAACAATGTGCTGATCACCGCAGCATCATCAGCAGAGTTTGCTTCCCGTCTCTGCATTGTCCTCAGCTGTTTCCAGGATGCCGGTGTAAAAGTCAAGCGGGAGAAATGTATTCTCAGGGTGCCATCAGTGGACTTCCTGGGCTTCACCATGGACACAGACGGCCTGCACTCAGCCCGAGACAAGGTGAAGGTGATCATGGAAACCCCGCCATGCAAGACCAAGCAGGAGTGCCAAGCCTTTCAGGGCCTGCTGAACTTTTACCACGCCTTCCTCCCCCACAAGGCAGCGGTAGCAGAACCTCTCCACTGGCTGCTGGATAAGTAGGCTCCTTGGGTGTGGGGCCCGTGCCAGGCTGCGGCGTTGTTGTGTCCACTGACTACTTCAGGCTGCCAGCGAAGGAGCCTGAGCTTGAGTCCCGGAGAACAATGGGACTGGGGCTCCGAGCTCCTGCTTTGGAGAACCAATGGGAACGGCGGCAGAAACTCAAACCCACCAATGACACCAGGGGGCGTTCCCCTTAGCATGTATATAGTTGGCCACCTGGCCAGGTATTCTTTGTCTTGTGTTGTATAATAGCGAACCATGCTGATCACTACATCATTGTCTGTGGTTTCATTATGCGTCTAACCTACTATACAACAACGGCAACAAAGATGGGATCCTGTTGAGCGCTCCAGCCGGGCTGTCGAACAACGCTACTGAAGACTCGCTCCGCCGCTCCACGTGCTTCATCCATGAGCACCGCCAAGGGTGATTCCAGAGCCATGTTGCAGCCGCCGACTAGCACAATGGCCATCGCTCCAGAATCTGGGCTGCTGCCGCCGTTCGACGCCTCCCAGCCCTAGTGATGGGGAGCCTGGGTTACGGGTCTGCGGCAAGCCTTCGTGTTCTACCAGATCATGGACGAAGATCAAAAGAGAGGCCTGCTGCTCTGCTCTTGCGGTCCCGTGATCGTAGAACTAGCCCAGTACCTTCTCTCTCCTAAGAAGGTGGAGGAATGCACAGTCGATGAGATTGTCCAGGCCATGCAAAACCACTTCTCCCCGAAGCCATCGGAGATGACCTGCCATGTGGTCTTCCAGCATCGGAACCAGCAGGGCAAGGAGATGGCCGCAGAGTTCCTTGCGGAGCTCCGCCGCCTGACGGCCGCCTGCACTTTCGGGACACATCTGGACATGGCTCTCTGTGAACGATTCATCGCGGGCCTCAAGGAAAAAAAACTCCGACGCCGGATAATGGAGGGGGAGAAGGTGACCATCGCTTCAGCCTTAGCCGCCACCACAGCATGGGAGAGATCCCACCCGGCTGCCACCGCAACACACCGCGTGGCCTTCCCCGGTACCAGCGACTACGAAGACCCCGAGGTACACTGCATGCTAGCCCAGTATCACCCGCCAGCACCGCTCGCCAGCTCCTCACGCAAGCAACCCGGCTCAGCGGCGCAGGAATGTGCCCGCTGCGGTGGTCAGCACGAGCGAAAATTGTGTTGGTTCAGGGACGCCACGTGTTGGGACTGCGGCCACGCGGGCCACATCACGAGGGTCTGCCACTCCAAGACATCCCGCACAGCGCAAAAGCCGCCCCGCCACAGGACAGAGGCGCACTTCGAGGACTGCGTGGCCCCGGAAGAGGACCTCTATCTCCTGACCAACACCCCGGCAACCCAGGCACAGGTACTGAAACTCCCCAGTCAGGCCTCTACCACTAAAATATATGTCCAGATTAAAGTAGAGGGGGTCCCCTTACAAATGGAGCTTGATTTGGGCTCCACATGCTCCATCATTTCAGAGGCCACTTTAAAACAGATTTGCCTTAAGGGGGTCCCCGCTTGCAGCCATCACCCGTGACACTCATGGACTTTCAAAGAAACCGTGTGCCAGTGAAGGGGGTCGGGAGTTTCAGGGTGCAGTACCGTGGCTACTTGGACTTGCTAGTAGTCGAGGGCAACCTAGTCAGCCTCCTGGGAAGGGCCTGGTTTGCACCCCTGGGAATCGCGATCGAGGGGGTCCAGCAATGCACAACCCGCGACTTCCAGGAGGTGTGCCGTGAGTTTCTGTCCATCTTCGATGGGTCTCTGGGCCGGTACGCGGGCCCCCTGGTCTCACTACAGCTTGATCCCATGGTGGCCCCTATCTGCATGCGGGCCAGGACAGTTCTGTTTACCATAAAACCCAAGATTGACGTGGAACTGGACCACCTGGTGGCCCAGGGGATCCTGGAACCGGTCTCCCACACAGTGTGGGAGACCCCGATCGTGACCCCAATTAAGCCTAATGGGGACATCCGCATCTGCGCGGACTATAAATGCACGATCAACCGGGCATTGCAGGACCATTCCTACCCGGTTCCGGTGGTGAGCCACGTTCTGGCCACCTTGGCAGGGGCCAAGATCTTTGGCAAATTACCAGCAACTGCCAGTAGACGGGCCGACCGCAGAGGCCCAAACCATTGTAACCCACCGGGGGGCCTTCAGGGTCAGTCGCCTGCAATTCGGGGTGAGTGTGGCACCCAGGATATTCCAGCAACTGATGGACTCTCTCCTCAAAGGGATTCTCAGTGTCACACCATTCTTCGATGATGTGATGATCGCTGCTGCCACACCTGATGAGTTCGCCATCCGCCTCCGCATGGTCCTCAGCTGTTTCTGGGACGCCGGCCTCAAAGTCAAGCATGAAAAGTGCCAGCTCGGGGTGTCATCCGTGGACTTCTTGGGCTTCACAGTGGACACTGACGGCCTCCACCTGGCCCGGGACAAGGTTAAGGCCATCATGGAAGAGCCACCCCCATCCTCCAAAGCCGAGCTCCAGGCTTTTCTTGGACTTTTAAATTTCTACCATGCCTTTCTCCCCTACAAGGCGGCGGTAGCCAAGCCCCTCCACCGGTTGCTTAACATGAAGGTGCCCTGGGTCTGGGGCCCACATCAGGCCGCCGCATTGTGGGCCGTCAAGGCCCTCCTGTCCCACTTCGATGAGTCCCTGCCCGTGGTCCTGGCTTGTGACACATCTCCCTATGGGGTGGGAGCCATGCTGGTGCACCATCTTCTGGACGGCCGGGAGGTCCCGGTCACGTACTATTCACGGACCCTATCTGCGGCCGAACGGAACTACGCCCAAATAGACCATGAGGGACTGGCAGTCGTGGCTGGGGTGAAGAAGTTCCACGACTTCCTCTATGGCCGTCCCTTCACCATTGCTACGGACCACCACCCGCTGCTGGGCCTCTTCGCGGCAGATCGTCGGATGCCCCAGGTACTCTTCCCTCGAGTTTTGCGGTGGTCCATCTTCCTGGCGGGCTACAATTACACACTGCAGCACCGGCCGGGCAAGGCGATGGACCACGTGGATGCACTGAGCCGCCTTCCCCTGCCAGAGGAGGGGGAGGACCCGGCCCTGGCTCATCATGTCCTCCAGATGGAGAATCTTCCGGACACCCCCCTCCATGCTGTGGATGTTGCCCGCTGCTCTGCCTGGGACCCCATCCTCTCCCGGGTTCTTGGCTGGGTGGTGAGGGGGTGGCCTACGGCCCCGGCGGGCCCAGAGTTCAGCACATTTACAATGCGGCATGAGAAACTATCAGCGCTCAAGTGCTGCCTGCTGTGGGGGGACCGGGTTGTAGTCCCCAGTGCACTCCGGCACCAGGTCCTGCAGGCTCTGCACGAGGTGCACCCCGGTATCGTGTGGATGAAGGCCATCGCCCGGAGCTACGTCTGGTGGCTGGGCATGGACGGGGAAATAGAGTCCTGGGTGAAGCATTGCCAGATTTGCCAAGAGGTCCGGCCAAGTCCACCAAGGACCCCATGGTCCCGGCTCCACATCGACTTCGCTGGGCCCTTCCACGGATTGATGTTCCTGGTAACCATGGATGCATACTCCAAGTGGCTGGAGGTGAGTCCTGTCTCCACCACCTCCACAAGCGCCACCATCCGAGCCCTCCAGAAGATCTTTGCCACGCATGGCTTGCCGGACACTATTGTCTCGGACAATGGATCGGCGTTCACGTCTGAGGAATTCCAGAGGTTCCTGCGGGACAACTTGATCCGACATATCAGGTCAGCGCCTTTCCACCCTGCTATGAACAGACAAGCGGAGCACATGGTCCGCATGGCTACGGAAGCCTTAAGCTGCCTGACGGAGCGTGACTGGGAGTCACACATAGCCCGGTTCCTGCTGGCGAACCGAACAACACCCAATCTGGTCAGTGGCCGCTGCCCTGCAGAGCTCCTCATGGGCTGGAGACCAGCCATCCTCCTGGACCACCTGCACCCCGACAGGGCTCCAACATGGTTGAGGACTGGGAGGCACCCCAGGGCTTCTTCCTGGAGGACCCGGTTTTCGCAAGGAACTATGGCCGGGGCCCGGAATGGCTAGCAGGGAAGGTAATCCGCCCCACCGGCCCCATCTCCTATGAGGTATCGACGAACAACGGGCAGGTTCTGCAGCGCCACGTGGACCAGCTGAGGCGGCGCCTACTTCCAACGGTAGGAAATACGGGGGACCAAGGGGAGATGGAGTGGGCCCCATGGGAAGCCCAGGGGGAACCCAAAGCGGAACGGGACCTCAGGGAGGCGGGCCCCAGCAACAGGCAGCTCCCAATGCCAGAGGACACGACGGCCGAGCGCCCGACGGAGCACCGACTCCCAGAGGGAGGAAGCTAAGCGGCAGGCCCCGCCGCACACCCACAACTTGGCAGTGGAGAAGCCCCGACGCCAGCACCGTGGCGGTCCACTAGGGAACGCAGAGCCCCCGCATACCTGAAGGACTATGTCACCTAGACAGGTTCTGGACTATGGGGGGAGGGGTGTTGTGTCCGCTGACCACTTCAGGCTGTCAGTAAAGGAGCCTGAGCTTGAGTCCCGGAGAACAATGGGACTGGGGCTCCGAGCTCCTGCTTTGGGGAACCAATGGGAATGGCGGCGGGAACTCAAACCCGACAATGGCACCAGGGGGCATTCCCCTTAGCATGTATATAGTTGACCACCTGGCTTTGTCTTGTGTTGAATAATAGCGAACCATGCTGATCACTACATCATTGTCCGTGGTTTCATTATGTGTCTAACCCACTATACAACAGGCGTTCAAAGGGGTCAAGGTGTTGCTCATCTCCAACTTGGTCTTGGCCCATTTTGATGAGTCGTTACCTGTGGTCCTGGCTTGTGACGCGTCCCATTATGGCATGGGGGCGGTACTGGCACATCGCCTCCCAGACAGGCGGGAGGTGCCCATTGCTTATTATTCAAGGACCTTATCTGCGGCAGAGAGGAATTACATGCAGACAGATCACGAGGGGCTGGCGATCATCGCGGGAGTGCGGAAATTCCATGACTTCATCTATGGCTGGCCTTTCACCATCACCACCGATCACAAACCCCTCCTTGGTCTTTTCGCCACAGACTGCCAGATGCCCCAGGTCATCTCCCCACAAGTCTTGTGATGGTCTGTGTTCCTCTCTGGCTATGACTACACATTGCAGCACTGCCCCGGAAAGGCTATGGGCCATGCCGATGCCCTGAGCTGCCTCCCCCTACCTGATGTGGAAGAAGACCCGGCTCCGGCACACCACATTTTACAGATGGCGGAGCTTCCTGATACCCCCCTCCAGGCGGTGGACATCGCCCACTGCTCGGCCAGGGACCTGTAATTCCTGGGTTCTGGGCTGGGTGGTGAGGGGGTGGCCTCCGGAAACCAAGGGCCCAGAATTCTCTGCCTTCAAGACCCGCCAGGACGAGCTGTCGGCTTACAAAGGCTGCCAGCTATGGGGAGACCAGGTCGTGGTCCCCAGCACTCTTCGCCATCAGGTTCTCCAGGCACTGCACAAGGCACATCCGGGCATAGTGAGGATGAAGGCCCTCACCTAGAGCTACTTTTGGTGGCCAGGAATCGATGCAGAAGCCGAAGCCTGTCCGGCCCAGCCCACCGAGCACGCCAAGCCAGTCCTGGGAATCTACTTGGACCCCATGGTCCCGGATCCATATAGATTTTGCCGGCCCCTTCCAAGGACGGCTATTCCTGGTGACTGTAGATTCATATTTGAAGTGGCTGGAGATAAACCCCATCTCAGCCACTTCCTCACAGGCAACCATCTGTGCTCACCGCAGGATCTTTGCCACATAATGGAACAGCGTTCATGTCAGAAGAGTTCCAGACGTTCCTCCGCAGCAACCTCATCCAACATGTGAGGTCTGTGCCATTCCACCCAGCCACCAATGGCCAAGTGGAGCGGATGGTGTGCACCATGAAGGAGGTACTCAGCTGCGTGACAGAGGGTGACTGGGAGTTCCACCTCGCCCGTTTCCTCCTGGCTTAACGGACTACACCCAACCTGGCAAGCAGCCAATGCCCTGCAGAACTGCTGATGGGCCGGCGACCTGCAATCCTTCTTGACTGCCTGCACCCTGACAGGGCCCCAGAGTCACACAACTTAATGGAGCAGCAAGAGGTGCCGTGGGGGTTCTTTCCGGGCAACATGGGAGGGGCCCCGAGTGGGAGGGGCCCTGAGTGGCTAGCCATCTGCATCATCTGCCCCACTGGGCCAGTGTCCTATGAGGTGTCGACCGAGTGCCGTCAAGTCCTCCACAAACACATCGACCAGCTGAGACGGCGCATACTGCCTATACAAGGAGACGAACCGACACCAAGGCACACAGAAGTGAGTCTGCCCGAGGCCCGGGATCATGAGACACAGCCTGCAGAGCCGCAGAACCTTCCCCCCATCGCAGCAGCCACCCCTGAGAGAGACACTCCCACAACCACAGGGGCACCAGCAGAGCAGCCTGGTGGAAGCCCCCGAAGTTCCAGTGCCAGTCCCCAGGTGGTCTACACGGGAATGGAGGCAACCATCATACCTTCAGGACTACATAACGTAGGGGGGATCCGAACTATGGGGGGGAGGGGTATTATGTCCACTGACTGCCACCAGGTACCAGTGAGTAACCACCGAGCTTAACTCCCTAGGAACAATAGGGACTAGGCTCCTGGATTCTCCTTTGGGGAACCAATAGAGACTTTGGCAGGAGGTTTAAACCTACCAATAGGATCTAGGGGTGTCCCAGGTGCTGTACATAATTGGCCACCCAGCTGGTATTCTGTGTCTAGTTGTGTACCAGTAAACCATGCTGATCACTACAACCGTTTCTGTGGTTTCTACATGCATCTAACCCACTGCACAACATGCTGCTTTTCATGAGCTGTCAGTTGTGTATCTCTGGTTGACATGATCAGGAGCCCCTGAATTTGCCAAGATTGCTGACTCCCTTTTCATCTCAATTCACTGTCTGATTCACTCAGTGAATGAAAACTAATTACTTAGTTCGGGACAGAGTACCTACTCCCACCCAGCTTCATAGATAAAGGAAAATGATTGTACATTATGTCTTCCAACATTAAAGTAGCAAGTACAGCTGGGAAAAACAATTCTTGTGGGCAAGAGGACAAAGATTTCATGAACTGTAGTATACTGGCAGGGCACATGCTTTGAATGCAGAAGGTTCCAGGCTTAATCCCTGACATCTCAGGTCCCAGGTGCTGGGAAAGATCTTTCTCTGCCTGACACTCTAGAGAGTCACTGCCAGCAGTCAGAGCAAGCAATACCAAGTTAGATGGACCGTGGCCTGACTTGGTATGAATGCAAATCCATGATGCTCATGATGCTTTATAAATATAAATGCATTATCTAGTAAAACTAGTGGAAATGGAGAGAGCTAAAGTGGCCAGAGAAAGACATACCTGGAGACTGCAGAGTGAGATCATACTGTACATCATCTGGGTGACACAGAAGCAATGTCGAAAATTATGGAATGGATTGTTCCTGTAATTGTCATGAATGCATAGCTATAAAAAAACAAAGAGAAAAAAACTGATAAGGGAAATAAGGACAGTACTAAATCCCAGCACACAAATCTCTGGAGCCCATTGCTATGCTAGTGAGCTACTTTTTTCCTGTAGGAAACTTTTTTTAAAAAGCAGAATCTTCCTTTAATGATTTGTTTCAAGTTGCCCTCTGTTTCATAGTTCCTTTTGCCTGCAGTGACAGCTCCCTTTGGGTATGGACAATTTGACCAGGGACAAGAAAGATGGAGCTGCTTTACAAACGTTTGAAGAGGAATGGTTGAAACAATGGACTGGTACTTCCACATTTTGCTCTTCTGACTTTGGAAAGGGGAATTTGCACATCTACAGATCTGCACAGTACCTGGGAGAGCAAAAAGTCATTTGCACCTCCATTTTCCACTACACCTTGCAAAGTCATACAGTCAGTTAACAGCAAGAGAAGCTGAGGCTATAGCACTTTGTCAGTACTTTGCTGACTCTTTTTTCCTCCCCCCCCTTTTCAACATTTTAAAGATGCAGATAAACTCTGTTCTAAAGGGTATGATTTGGAGTTTCTGGAATATGTGAGATATATTTTGTTGTTAAAAACTTTAAGACTTCTGTCTCTGCATAGAAAAAGATCTGTCTTTTCTGAAAGGTTATTTGGTAGAATATTTAATAGAACCACCTTAGGGTCACATAGCAATTTGCAATCCAGGATGCTGTTAATCTCTCTTATTATTTTGCTCCAGCAATCCACTAATGGGTGCTACCATATATGAAGACAAGTCCCATCTCTCTGCTGCATCGCCAGCACAGTTTAAATAATAAATAAAATAACAGTATACAAGAGAATCTGTGAAGGGGGGAAAGGCTCTCAAGAATGGTTTGTAAAATCATGGAGTCCATTTATTAGATATTGGAATAGACTCAGACCAAAAGAGCAGATCAAATAAATTATTTTAAGATACATTTAATTATTTAATCATGGCTGATAGATGAAATTAAATATATGTATCAGTGGAGATAGGTGGATTTTGGATATTATGCTAAGGCTGCAATCATATGCACAATTAGACCTGACATGGGGCGAATGCCGGGCAGATTTAAAGGGCGTGATCAGACAACAACATCTGGGAAGTGCCCCGCAGCCATCAGCAACCAGTTCTGCTCTGCCTCAGAAGTGGAGTTAAAAGACACTGGGGAAACTCCGGTAGTAAATGGGTTGCAACGGGCCATGGATGGACTTTTCTGTGTGTGATCGCTCCAGTGTGCTCTCGTGGCATTGGGATGGTCTGATCAGGCCATCCCAGCTCCATGCCATTGTATTATCCCCCCTTCGCAGTATGCGCATCATCACAAACTTCATAGGGAGCCCTCGGTGCAGAGGTGCGATTCATTGATCCCTTGGTTAAGTGCATGGGGGGGGAAACAGCACCAAAAAAACCCCAAACCGACTCACCCGCAATTGCGTCTGATCACGCACTGAGGGACTGCGCCCGCAGTTTCAAAGGGAGGTGTGATCCTGCAACTGTGGGTCAAATTCCTCTGGAGGAAATAGCCTTGCTTCCCCTCCCCCATTTTTTCTGGCCTGTGTGACCCCAACCTAAGATTTCTGTGGAATGATTTAATTGAGAATTGACTTTTTAGGATTTCTTTTTGTAAGTCTTGTGATATTTACTCTCTTTTTCATTTAACTAATGTAATTTTTGTAATGCAATGTAATTTTGTAGTTACATTAACTACAAAATTACATTGCATTACAAAAATTACATTAGTTTTCTAATTGTTCTGAATAAACACGTATATATGTATTTTAAAGAAAAAGATCTGTCCTCTGTCACTGGATTCAGAAGCAGGAGGCTACAAAAAGGAGGACACGGCTACAGATGAACATATTACACACTGAAGTTCCCATGTTCTAGTGATTCCAAGTGACAAGAAGACTCAATAGTCATAGTAAGGGGAATAAAAGGCACTGCTTGGTTTCTATTGAACAGTAATCATAGCACCCTGTTGGTTTGAGAGCATGCTTGGTTCCCCACCACTCCCCACTCTCTGCCACCATTCAGATCTTTCTTATTTTTTTAATGGTGCTGCTTCCATTTTATTTCCAGTTAAGTTTTTATTTTTATCACATATTTATGAAAACATAGGAAAATGGTCTCATCTATTCTTTATAAAGTTGTTCAGTAAGTAACATAACTTGATACATGATTTCAGCTCACTTGGGTGGAACTGGAGTGCAAACCAAACCTTAATAGAAACACCTCAAAGTAAAAAGGATGTAAACTGATATAAGGCATGGAATGGCCAATAAGGCAACAGACAGAATAATTTGGAGAGAGGAGGAATAGATGTATATAGATGCTGTTTCTAACAGATCCTGTCATTAAGGTGCATCTGTCACCAAAAGTGCTTATCTATGCTCTTCACTTCAGTAAGGTACTGACACGTCTCACATCAGTTCTGGATGCAGACAGAATGGCAACTCTTAAGTTTCAAAGAAGGCTCTTCTGTTATAGTCTGGGGCATTTTCAGGGACTGTTTGGTACTCTTCAACTTCAAGTACCTAAATTTGAGCATACATATTTGCAAGGGCCTAATTTTTAATATAATACAAATTTAGAAACTTATACAAAATCCATTGGAAGTCTTACCAGCCACCGTTTCAGTATGATAGGGTTGATCTTAAAGTCTTTCACTAACCCTAAATCATGATACATATGTTCTAAACAGCTCAGCATCTGAAAAAAAAAGAAACACCAAGTTATTTTTATATGACTACTACTGTTCTATATTGAAAATACTTTGTACTTTGTGTATATTACATTATACACTTGGGAAGGGAGATGCAGTTTCAAATCCATTCTTTTCTCTTTGTATTTGTGTGTGTGTGTACGTGCGTGCCTGGAGTCATGGTTGACTTCTGGCAACCCCTAGTGGGGCTTGGACATTTCAGAAAGGTGACTTGCTATTGCCTGCCTCTGCGTCCCAGCCAGCCTTGGTATTCCTTGGAGGTCTCCCATCTAAATACTAGCTAGGGCTGACCCTGATTAGCTTCTGAGAGCTGATGAGACTGGGCTTGCCTGGGCTATCCAGGTCAGGGCCAAATCTATTCTTTTCCATGAAGGTTCCTGGAAAGCTTTGGCAAGTCAGGATGATTTGCCCTAAAAGAGCAAAACAAGGCCTCAGTGTGGCCATTTTGGGTAAGTACAAGAGCATAACTGCGATCCAAATCTGAATCCACTCCCCACACATTTGAGAAATGAGTTCCCAATAGGGAACATACTGGTGCCATTTGACTGCCTGATAGCAAGTCAGGTTGCAGAATCCAGACCCAGCCCAGGAAAACGCTGTACCATTGTGTAGTTGGTCCTCAAGAATACAAAATCATTTTCAGCTTCATTTCAACAGAAGTACACTTGGTTTCTCAATTATTTAGGAAATTTTAGAACAGATATAATTATTTTCTTCAATAATATAATGTTTAAGTAATGCTTATATTAAGTTTTTGACTTTTATACTTTACAGATAAGAACAAATAAAATAAAATACATTTTTTTTATTTTTCTCCCCAATGGGGACCCAAAGCCACTTATAACCATTTTCCTCTCCTCCATTTTATCCTCACAATAAATCTGTGAGCTAGGTTATGCTGCAGAACTGGCCCAAGGTTAACTAGCAAGCTTCCACGGCACCAGTGGGAATTCAAACCCAGATCTCCCAGATACTAGTCTGACATGCTTAACCACTACACCAAACTGGCAAAAGTAAAATAAAACTGATTTTATACAGGTGTGTTAAACCTGCTAATGGGTTGATCTGAAACCCTGTTAATGCTTTAAATGCAAAAGAATGTCATAAAAACAAAGTAGTAGCAGAAGATAATATAAGTTGTCAACAAATTCATGCTAAGCCCATTGAATGCATGGATGTCTTCCTGTAATTCTCCACGCAGGTAGCAGAACTTAGCATGAATTTGTTGACAACTTAAATGCACAGGGAAAATATTGTTTTAAGACAATAGACATAAATTCTTTTTCAGAACTGTATTCTGAGCATTCAGCAGTTTGGCTGCAAATACAGGATCTTTCTTTATGTGTCCTATCATAGGTTTACTTTTAAGTCACATTGCCAGGAAGGGGATGAAGGAAAGGATGAGGAATGAAACATGCTTGTTTGCCAGTCACCTTCAAGAAGGCCATTATGTTACCACTTGACGTTGGAAGAATGCTAGAGAGCTGTTATTTATAATCTTATTCAATACACATGGGGGACTGTGCCTCAGTGACAGAGTATCTGCGTGGCATGCAGGTTCATGGGTTCAGTCCCCAAAATTTCCAGTGGAAAGGATCATGTAGCAGGTGATGTGAAAGACCACTATTTGAGGGTGAGAGCCGAAAGAGCTGCTGCCAGGCTGAGTAAACAGTACTGACTTTGATGGACCAATAGTCTGATTGAGTATAAGGCAGCTTCATGGGCCCATATATCTCACAAACCTCAGCAAGTGCTAAGATAATTTAAGCAACTCATACAAACATCAAACAAGATGATGAACCTACCAGAGGATGCCACATGACACTGTTTATGCTGGTTTATATGATTGCTTCTGAACATAAGGCTAAATATGGTGAAGCTACTAGCCAGTGTGTATCTAATTATGTGATTACTCTCAGTACCATGGGTAAGGCAATCTATAGAAACATGTTTCCATTACATCCAAAAATCCATTTGCAATTACCATCTGCCAATTATTTCGGGGAATGACCTAACAGAGAGCAGTCCATTTTTTTAAACAGATGCTAAGAAACTGCGTTCCTTAGAACTACAATGTCACCGCTCTGAGCCGGTTTGGGGAGGGCGGTATATAAATCTAATAAGATAAAATAAATAGGACAAATCTTTCACAGATATCTTCATTAATCTAACAAGCTTTAAAAATGATATATTTGGCAAATTCCAGCCTTCTGTGGTCTGTACCTATATGCCAGTAGCCTGTACAATAGATGGGGACCTGTTTGAAACACATTCACAAACACAATGAAGGAACTATGTCAATCTATCAGATCTTTAAATATTTTTCACATTCCTGATTTCCATGGGCTGTGTTAGTATACTAAGGACCAGCCAGTATGCTTTGTAGATTCATTCCAATTTAGAAACATATGTGCAACATTTCCAAACTACATCAACACAACAGCACTTTAAAATAAAATGTGATGAAACAGTGGGCATACTTGAGTATGTAGCCATTGTATGCCTATACAATACAGTTGCCTGAAATTAACTGTTTATGCAAATCACTAGCAAGTGAAAGGAGAAACAAAAGCAGATGAATATGAAATAAAGCTCACCAATCTGCTGGAGAAAGGTGAAAAGCCATTCTGAAAACCAGCTATGCTTTAAAATGTCAAAGGAAATTGAATATTAAAGCAGAAAATGCCTCTGTTTGCTGCACTGTCATTTACTGCAGATTAAGAGGTAAAGGCCCTTGATTAGGCTCCTACTACAGGCTCTTTGCGTATCTATTGTCTGAATGTCCCATTATTGACTTTTAGCATGGAATTGCTTTTGAACATAGGCACATTAGGTGGCCATCTGCAAGGCACTGCCTGATTCTTATTCTTATTCTGCAAGCTCCATTCATTTACAGAAGTCTCACTAGCATGGCTCTTCTCACAGACTCTCTTTCTTTGAAAAAGAGCTAACATTCATCTACAGCTTTTCAAACCAGTTGCCATGGCATCCACTTATGGGCACTCATTCTCAAATGTTCTGGAATAGGCCTACAGAATAACAGCCACAGTCAGTGTTAAGATTTTGCTTACACACCACACCATTACCTCATTGGGCTCCCATAGCCAGACATCAAAAGTTGGTTTCCTAAGAGCTTCGATTGTCTCCTGAGAAAGTATGTACTGTAGAGAAAGAAAATCATCATCATTAACGGCTGTTGTTAAGAACATGAGTTTTATCTTTGTCTTGAAGTCAGCCATTTGGGCAAATGCCACATTCAGCTCAAGTTCTTCTCTGTTTGAACTAAAACTCACCTGAAGGTTTACAACAGGTACTTCTTTTAAATGCCAGGGATAATCCCTGGAAGTACTAAGGGTATCTTTGACATACAGAGCACATCTTCCTAGCCGTCAAGTAACTACAATCACTTCTAGGAAACTGGAAATTCTCACCCTGACAGCATCATGGATTTGGGTGGGGAGACATCATTATAAAGTGTGGCCAGAAGGCCCTGCAATGCAAGATGCTGTTCTGGTACAATAAGCCAGGAATGCATTCTATCAGGCTACCACAGAGGGTGATAGAGAGCTTTCCACACTATTGTCAGAATGGACTAGAACAGGAGTGTCGAATTCATTTGTTATGTGGGCTGGATTTGACATAAATGAGACCTTGTTGGGCCAGGCCATGTGCGTCATAAAATGTAATGCCAGGAAGTGGAGATATAAACTTTATAAAGGACACAAATGGTTTCTTTTAATTAAAATAAAAACATGCTTAAAACATTAGCACTCTTGCAATATTTTATTTAACAGTGCCTGATAACTGACACCTCTTGCTCTGAATTATTGCATCAAAATGTCTGTGCTGTTGCAGTCTTGCGTTTGCTGTTCAGATGTGTATCTGTAAGCTGCAAACCTACAATGACCCAGCACCAGCAGAACTGGAAGAAGAAGCAGAAGGCAGCCAGGTCCATTGGGGGCCTGATAGAAGCCCTCTGGGGGCCTGATCCGGCCCCCAGGCCGCATGTTTGACACCCCTGGACTAGAAGGTTGAATTAAAAAGTTGTTGATAAGGACCAGGAGTGGACTGGAAAGTCAAAATGGCCCTGGAGCAAACTTAACTGACTGGTCCTGTGGTTCTACAAGCCAGTGCTGTAGGGTTCACTCACCTCGGCTCTACAAATAGTGGGTATTAGCTCACCCTATCCTTTCCTGAACACTGGTGACAGTGTGAGAAAGGACAACTGGTGAACCACTGTCAATGGAAGGTGTGAGCCAAGTGAGCCTTGAGGCTCTAGCAGAGTTGTTAGAACTTGGTTATGCTTGCTCCTGACCACCACTGACCCTCTGGGCAGTTGCCCACTGCTCTTCCACCCTCGCTGGTGGAGATTTTTTTGTGAGAGACCTACAGAGTTGCCAGACTGCAGCTGCCAACCCCTGGATATTGGGGTAGTGGTCAGATCCTGGTGTGTTGGCATTCTGCCAGTGTGCTGAAGTCCCTTCCAGAAAGAAGGTGATGTCTTTAGATGTTCTAGCACTTACAAGGATTTATGGTTTTTCCATAGAGTTTCTGTAAATGCTAGAGCACTAAATACATCACTTCCGTTGTTGTTGTTTTTACCAGAAATGGTCAGCACACCAGACCAATGCCAGCACATGCTATATTCCTTCCATTTCTTCATTTCTTCCCACTAGTACTTCAGGTGCAGGTGGACAAAGAATTGGGATGCTGGGAGGACTCCCACTCTAGCGAGAGGTCTGACATCCCTAGACCTAAGATACAATGCATTACTACCTGGTGACCATTTGGGCTATGTAGCTGACTCATTTTTTGCTTTCAGTTTTAAAAATAACGATGATGATGATGATGTAGGCAAAATTCTGCCAAATACTTAGTAAGAAATACCCTACTCCCACCTTCCAGCAGGCAATGGGAGAATGGCCTATTATGCACACGCGACTTACTGCAGAGGATCCAAGCTGTCAAGCCTTTAACTTGACTTCGGATTCTGTGCCTGCCATATGCACCATTCTTTTTTCTCCAGTGTATTTATTCTGCAGGTACAACAAGGAAACACAGTGTTTCTCAATCGGGATGGGAATGTGACGTGTGTGTGGGGGGGTCTCCAGAAGTTGTTTTTTTTTAATTTACACAATTGTCCCATCACAGCTGCACAGTAGCGTCAAGTAAGCACTTTCCATTTAAATCTTTCTGGTTCAGTTCCTTGAATGAAAGGGAACAAAGGAACCCAGGGAAAGTTTTTTAAAAACCCTGAAATTGACCAAACTATTTTTGAAACTGACTAGAGCAGCTGTGAAACTCCCTTTTCTTATTGCCAAACTCTAGTGGATTCTCTGTTGCGTATTCTCTGTTGAGTTATCGGCCACTGTGAAAAATGGAAACCACTCCTCCACAAGTGCCATTTTGAATTGTTTTTTAAAAGTATTTTCCTCACAGTTTTAATTTTTTAAATAAGCAGTATGAGACTAGCAGTAAAACATCAATTTAAATCAATCATCTGTAAGAGAATGCACAGTAATGCCAGATCTATACGCAGTCATGGGCAGGAGAATGGAGAAAAAGAAGGGAAAAGAGGGGGATGGTGGGGGAGGGGAGAGAAAAATCCTTCTGCACGACATCCCAGTTGATTTCCAAAAAGGAGCTTGGAGGCATTTCCCCACTTGCTGGATCTAAATTCTGTAAATCCAGTTTGTTGTGAGAACAAAAAGAGTGAGCTTGTGGCCAAAGCACTTGAGAGGCTTGCTGGGTATTTTGGGATACTTGGCTGGCTGGGTTAAAGCTTTCTTCCCATTTCTCCCACAGTCACCAGCTGAGCATTGACGGCAGCCATGGAGCTCGCTGCTAGGCTTGATTGGTGGCACATGACTCAATGCTGATCTTTCTCTACCCCCTTTCAGAGCTTGCAAAGAGGCTTCTCAGAGAGCTGCCAGAAAAGTAAATTTCCCCCCTGTCATTTCTTTTACCCACAGCAATCTGAGACTAGCCATAGTCTCATATTGCTGGACTCATGCCACTGGTAAAAATGTGATAAATGGAGCTTGCACACTGAATGCCCCTGGGAAGGTACAGAGTGGGTGGAATGACCTAACCATGGGCTGGGGAGTGACCTTCAAGGGGCAGCAGAGGAACGAGAGGGGGGAAATCTGAGGGCATCTGTACCCTTTTGAATAACCTTTGGCTTGGAAGTGAAACAAGGGGGAAATTGGCACAAAACCACTCTCAGAAAACCTGGGGAAACAGTGACTGGAAATCGAACTGAGTGCTGAAGGGGGGGAAATCAATGCAGAATGAAAAAGAAAACCCAACAGTGATGCATGGCAAAAGCAAGGGAAAACACTGGGGCATAACAGGCCAGTGTCAATGGGATGCTTGACATATATGGGATTCAATGGTATTCTGTTTCATATTTCCCATCCTTGTATTTTCTGACCAAGGAAGAAGAGACACAATCAGGATGCATTGATTTCCTTTACAGCAAAGCTACTCTGTTCTTTTAAATGTTTTTAGCTGGATTCAACATAGAGTAACACCTAGATATGTCTTTAAAAAGTAAGATCTAAAAAAAAATAATTGACTGACATGCTGTTGATTTGCTGATACTCAGATAATCCATTTCTCTTTTTTACTTTACACCTTCCAGATCTGAGACCTGTTTTTGAAATTGTTGAAGAAGTGGGTGGGTTCTTGGCTCCTTGGAAAAACTGTATTAGAACAAATGGTCTTTTAAAATTAACTTCCTATTACGCAGGCCAGTTTCAAACATTAATATTTGCCAGAGTTTCATATATTACTGCATGTTCAAAGATAAACTGATTTTTTTTTTTGTATTTTAACTGTATTTCTTTCTAAAAGGGTAGAGTGAAAGGTACAGCTCTCCAGCCATAGCTGTCTATAGGGCATAACAGTAGGGGCTGAACAGGGGCCATTCAGGCCTGCCTGGGGCCTGTGGTTGTGTGGTGGATACGGAAAAGTTGCCTTGATGCAACACTCAATTTCTTACCTGCCTTAATCTTCCTAGACATGGACATCTGGGTGCATGGGAATGGTTCACCACCCCTGTGCTGCGCCATTTCCCCCACTCTCCTCCAACCTCCATTTCTCTTTGCTGCCCCCCTTGATATTAGTGTCTGCGATAGTGTCTCCTGTTAAGCCTCTTCTTTCCTTTAGAATCTTTCAGTTATGCTCCTATTAGATATCCATACTATCCCTGTCGGTTTCTGTGTTTTCCTTACCTACATACCAGTAACTGCTTTTGGGGGGAGTACTGGTTGCAGTGTTTGTGTTTTAAAACAGGAAGCTGGTGCTCTCTCTGGAACTCATAGCCCTGATCTGAAAGCACTTCCTCCAATCACATTTGGCTTGGGGTGGTTATTAATTAGTGAGTAGAAAGCATGCTACACATGCTCAAAGGTAATGCCCTCTTTCTAATAACTCACATGTTTCCAGGACCTGAGCTCTGGCACTGGAGACAGGTTCTGCCACTGAGGCCTAGCTGGATTTGATCCTCAAGGACTATGAAGTGCCCCATGTGCTTAGGTCAGTTAGGGCTGCTTTTATTTCTTCTGTGAGGTAATATGGAGCAAGGAGATTTGATATATGTTCACAGGTGCATGAATCTTGGATTGAACTAGGTCTGCGTGATTCTATGATCCTCAGTTTTGTATGATATGTGTCTAAAGGGAGGGAAAGTATGCCTTGAGATTCAACTGGTGCATGCTCTCCATAATTTCTGTTCCCCATAATAATTATTGACCATTATCAAGTTTTTTCCCCCTGTGACGCTAGTGGGCAGAAAGAAGGCCTCAGTATTACTTCTTTATCTATGCCTTTAAATTTTAGTTGAATCTGAATATAAGGTTTTGTTCTGTTTTTCAAAATTGCTTCCTGATTTTGAGAAGCAAGGTAGCATAGAATATTTACAAATAAATCAGTGCTGAATATCTGTCATGACTCAAATGCATTTGTCTCAGTGGAGGGAAATGGTGCAAGTGGAAACACCTGCATACATATATCATAGTATGGATTCCTGCAAAATGTTCTGGATAATGGATCTTCCTGCCTTTTTTCAGGTTTGACCTTTAGTCACAATAGTCCATAGTATCGACTAGACTCTAGGCATTTAAGGCTTCATACCAAATGTACTTTAAAGTATATCTCATTAGGACTGGGGGAGGGGGGTAAAGGCACACATAGGAGTAAGTTCAATCGAAATAATCTGCAGACTGAATACAGGCTATTTTCCTTCTAACCAGGGTTAAATTCTACAAGCTAAGAGAGAATATTTTGCTTTTAGTATACAACTGCCAAGGAAGACCTGAGGGGAAAAACAAGCAGGGTTCCTGTTATGTTTGGAACTTCTAATTCTACTTTCACATTAACTGAAGAATAGATGTCAATATATCTGTCACTGAAACAGCAAAAGCAGAAATGGTAGGACAGGGCCCACCAGAGACAATAACAGAATGCTATTGGTTGTCACTTATTATTTCCTAGGTAAAGTGTCTTCAGGCAAACTATTTAGATAGTAATCAAAAGAACATAAGAACGTAAGAGAAGCCAATGTTGAATTAGGCCAATGGCCCATCTAGTCCAACACTCTGTCACACAGTGGCCAAAAATACCAGGTGCCATCAGGAGGTCCAGCCATGGGGCCAGGACACTAGAAGCCCTCCCACTGCTGCCCCCCCAGCACCAAGAATAGAGTGCATCACCTGCCCCAGACTGAGAGTTCCTATCTATACCTTGTGGCTAATAGCCACTGATGGACTTCTGCTCCATATGTTTCGAATTGAAATCAATTCATTAATAAATACTCTTCATTTCAGGGGCTAATATAGGTGATGGAAATGAAGTAATTAACTGATGTGATGATCTGCTCTGTAAAAGGATGCTCTGAAAAGAAGATGCTTCTTATTGTACCTTGGGGTAGGATGGTACATCCCTTCGGGGTATCAGCTTCTTGTTTTCATCCAGAAAGCTATATTTACAGGGACAGTTGGTCCTGTATATAAAATAAAATTCAATCCTCAGTATTTATACAACAACTTTATATTTTTGAGAGTGCAAATGAATGTATCGATCAGATCACCTAATAAGTATCACTAACCGCTTAGCTACATTTCCTGTGACATTTTTCTTTTGCAAATGTAGCATCTCTGGGGCTGCTTTATCAAAAACTTAAAGGCATAAAAAAGAAAGGAAAGGGACTGTAATACTTACTTCTCTTGCCTTTTTCTTCTTGGGAAAACCTATCCCTGAACTTCTGTTACACCCAGTAGGGGAAACTTTGGATAACCTCTAAGTTTTCCCCAGCTGGCATAAAAGCAGCATAGGGAAATGGTTTACCAACAAGAAAATGGCAGGGGATGAAAGGCTTAATAAAGTTTCTTGCGTCCCCACCTTATTCTCCTTCTTGACAAAATAATCCCAGAGGCTCCATTTGCAAAAGAAAAAAAAATCCTTTAGAATAAAGACAAAATATGTCATTGAACCCTAAGTTCAATCAACAAAACAGTTATTACATCTAGATAGCAAAACAAGAGATACCTGCAGTTTTACAGAAGACTATCATATTTGGAGCTATGGATAACCATCTAGATAAAGCTGCCCCTATCTTAAGCACCAAGTCTTAACCTACAGCAAAATTTAGCCCCTCACCAGTATCAACTAATCATGGCTTTTCAGTAATAAAAGGCTTAAAGGGTATTTGTCTATTTGTGAACAAGCTTTTAGGACCCAGGTCAATTGCAATTCCTGTTGATTTATCAGGCATTTTCATATATGCAAATATATTCAAAACACAGAGAGAATATATGGTAGAAATGCAGAAATCCTCCTTTTTCTGTAACACATAGCAGTTACAGAAAACAGTCTTAAATATAATCAAAAGCATTTAAATACCAGTTTGTACTGCATTGTAGTCATCATATGCTGTAACAACGTATCGATGAACTCACAGCCAGTTTATATGTATGTGTGTGAGAGAGGGCAAGGACCTGCTTGCATTAAGAGGTCTATTCATGCAATCATTGTAATATTGATGGGATGGATTTGCATAAGATTGTGGATAAAAAAAGTTATTTGTAGCTTTTCTGGTCACCCAAGAGAAACTGAAAGGTTCCCCAGTGATCACGCCAGTCAGTCACTCATGACAGCCAGTTCTTTCCACATACTGGAATGTGCAAAATGGCTCTGTGCAATTTCCTTCCATGTGGAAAAAAAGTATGAAATCTGCATTCTGACTGCACAATCAAACCCACTTTTTAAAAAAAGTTTCAGATATCAGTGGCTCAGATACTACGAACATGTTCCTTACACACTAGATAGTTTATGCCATGAAGAGTGTTTTCTCCTGTGCTAGCATTTCCATTTGCACAAGGGATCGCCGAAAATCATTAATTGTATGCAAGCAAAAGTGACAGCACAAATGGAAGCATGATCTATAGCAGAGACATCTAGTGTGCATGGGACTTATTCATAGGATCCAAGCCACAGTGATGTCACAAAGCATCAGTTAGAACTTGCAGCTTTTCACAAAGTAATCCAGGACCCATCCTGGATTTTTAAAAAAAATGCATCTCAGTTGCCTCTGTCTCTTAGATAATTTGCTTTTTCAGTATTATGGTGATTATTATTATTAAATAAACTTTTTATTGAAAGATTATTCAAATTTACAAAGTTCATAACAGAACAAAGAAAAATATTCTGCATAATAAATGAGATAACATCTATTACAATCCAGTTCAAAGAGATATGGTGATTAGAAGGAACAATAGAAGATAATGGCTTCAGAGGCAGTAATTTGATAATAGTGGATTATCACAAGGAAAAGTGTATACTCCAGTATATTAACTGATTCAAAAACTTATAATAGGTTAATTAATCAATCTGTTAATTGATTAATTACTGCATTTATAATCTGCCTTTCTAACCGAGACTCAAATTTTATAACATTTCATACAAAGGTTGGTACAATCAGTCTTGCCAACTTTCAGGTATGGGGGGGAGGCTTGAGTTCTCCCAGAATTTCTCCCTGGAGAAAATGGCTGCTGTGGAGAGGGGACTCTGGCATTGCACCCTGCTGAGATCCCTCCTCTTCCAAACCCTGCCCTCCGTAGGCTCCCCAAATCTCCATGCATTTCTCAACACGGGGCTGGCAATCTTATGAGCAATGTACCCAATGACCCTGGCTCCCATCTGTTCCAGCATTCCATTTTCTATAATATCCAACCAGGTGTTTTTTGAGAAAACAACAAACATCACACAAAGGGTGCAGCTGACCCCACTATGAACCCCAAGCAAGTGATCATGCATCTCCTCCTACTCTGCCAGCTGGGCCAGAGCAGGAGTCTGAGGATGTGCACTCAGAGGGCACTGGGTTGAGGAGATATGTGAAGATGGCAGATGGCCATAAAGAGGGTGGTGGCAAGGGGCTCAGTGCGACACATCTCCCACTGCAGGTAGAAGGTGGTGAGGCACTTCAGGGGACTGGGCAAGAGGCTGAGCTGCTGAAGGAGCAGCACTGACAGAGCCCGTGCACACACATGCCTCCTTCTATCTTCCTCTGGTTTCCCCATGGCATGCTGAACAGCTCCAACCTATTTCCCCCTTCTTTTTTCTACCATCATGAAGTTACTAGTAGCCGGGTAGCTTTTTACCCTCATTATTGTCACAAAGAGGGAGGGAGATGAGAATGTGGGAAGCTGGCAAGGAGGAAAGAAAGAGAAGGATGCCAAGGGCTGGAACTCCCATTATGTAGGACTGATCTGACCCACTTTTGGAGGCGTCGTGACCCACTGTTGAATTTCAACCTACAAACCGGGAAATACTGCTCTAGGCTTCAAACTACTGAGCAACAGTTGCCTGGGAAACCAGAAGCTACTTGTAATTGTACTCAATTCTGAGGAGGTCTTTTGTGGGATGAAAAGCCACACACACAAGGCCTAGCCTTTCCTTTCCATGCAAGGGAATAAATGAATGACTCACAGCAATCCTTGAGTATGTTGACTGTGTGTTCTGTGCTGTGGAGTCTCTGGCTTGGCTGCTAATGCAAGAGCTATCTGCTGAAGCTGGAGATGGTAGTGGGTGGAATGTTATACAAATTTTAGAAGTTGTATTGTTTTAAGTTTGGGCTCTTTGCTCAAATCAAATGCAAAAAAAAGTTGGTGTTTTCCATTGATCTTCATGAAATGCAAAAAGAAGTGTACATGGGTATAAACACATGCCATGGGAAATAGGCTTCAATGGTTTCCCCAGAAACAAAGGAAAAAATTCAGTCACAAAATACACAAGTTATTTCATGTGTTGCACACAGTATCCAGGTTTGAGGGTGTGTTTTTTTTTAATTAACTCTACAGGCTCAGTGGATTATATGTTTGTACGTTTACTCAAATATCCCTAATTTGGGGAGGTATCTTGCCTTGTGCATTGCCAAATCAGAACTTCAGGAAGATTCCACACCATGAATAACCAGCTTTCAAATCTTTGTGGCAAAAGCGAGAACAGGTTTCCTCCCTGTGAACAAGAGTCTAATGGGGAATCTTAACTGTCTCACTAATTATATAGATTTCTACATTTGTTTTTAACAGGGCAAGAGAAGTACCCTAAAAGGGGAGCTCTGCACTTTGGTTTATTTCTCTTTTGAATGGTGATAATAGAGCTGAGGAGTGACTGCAAATTAATCAGCAGAGTCAGAGCCAAAATGAAATGCCAACTTGGTCTCTTGACAGGTAATGATTAAGGGTGAAGGAGCATCTGCTGCAGCTTGTGTATCTTTGGATAGAAGGACTAGCTACTTAGAATAACCAGTCAAATGTAATCTGGTCTACTGTTTCAGAACATACAGCTTAATATTTTGTGTAAGAGAGAAAAAAACCTTCTTTAGCAAAATACTTTTCCTGAGCCACCCCAGTCTTCCCTGATCTCCCCTTATTTACTCCTGCATTACAGCCCATCTCTTACCCCACTGCCTTTTCCGCCTTCTCTGACCTTTTCCCCATCCCTGCCTTGTCAACTCTAATATGAGATGTAAGCATGGGTCCCTTCAGACCAGTATGCTTGTCACATTTCATTTCCTTTCTTTTTGTTTTGCCTCCATGTTGTTCTAGTACTAATCTTCAAGCATTGCCAGTGCAGTTGTGCTTCCTTCTCCAAGAATTGTGGGCTAGGGTTTTCAATAAATAAATTACCCACCCACCTCAAATGATGCAGGTAAAAAATGGGAGATGAAGGAAAACCTTGAGAGGGAATCCTGAAGAAGCTAGGTTCTATAACTGTGGGTTTGTTTCTGCTGTAACTGACAAAATTGTCTGTCTGTCTGTCTGTCTATCTATCTATTGGATTTTTACCCTGTCCTCCCAGCCAAGGCACAATTTCTTTATCAGAGCCTTTGTCTTAAAAGGATAAAACAAAAAAATAATCAAGAGAAAGCAGGTGAGGAGATAAGGAGAATAGCCAGGTGGTGAGACAAGTTGGTTAGTGTCAGACAAGACCTAGGTTCAGATTCCCTACTCTGTGATGGAAGCTCTCTGGGTGACTTTGAGCCAGTCACTCTTTCTCAGCCTAACCTACCTCACAGGGTTGTTGTGAGGATAAAATAGAAATGGGAAGAACAATGTTGTCAGTTGCTTTGGATCCCCAGTGGAGAGAAAACCAGAATATAAATATCTAAATAAAGAAAGATGAATTGCACAAATGTTTACTCTATTGAATAAAATAAAAGGTTTTGTGCAAGACAAGCCAAACATGGCTTTAAGTGCAAACACAGCTGAGTAACACGGCTTTAAGTGATCTCTGCAGCAGATGATGTGAAAAACTCCTGGTACAGATGCATCCTAAATCCTGTGAGGATAGACCATTGTTATGGTCCATGATTCTATAGGGGAAGCCATGACAATTAAACCTTTGGAAGGCAGCAGCGCAGACATTTTTTAGGAAGCTTCCAAAGAGTTTTCAACTTATCTCATTTAGTGGCAGCTCTAATTATGTCTTAGCTGATGGTTTCCTTGTCCTAATGAGGAATTTCAATGGCAGAAAAGCCTCCATATTCAAGTTTATGCAGCCTATCATAATGTACATCTGATTGCTTTGGCTGTTGCTTTAATTACAACTCCAAGTTTGGTAATATATCACATTAGTAGATTGGCGTCTTCTCCCCAAAAGGAAATACCTCATTTTGGGGTAAAATATAACATGTACAGTCTCTCATAGTACAAGACCTTAACTAGATGTGCTACTATGTGTATATTGCAATATTCTCTAAAATTACATTTCATATTTGAGCAGGTCTATTTAAAATAAGAGGCTCTTACCAAACAAATGTTTTTCTTGGCAGAATAATTTTTGTTCTATGCATAAAACTAGGGCCAGGATTTTTTATTACCGGATGGGTAAACAGAAAGAAACCAAGATGTTAATCTCTCTTTGAGAGTTATTTTTCCAGTCATCTGAAACAAAATGCTTTAACTATTAAGTTGCCATATGTTCTTAAAGAAGCAAGTCTTTCCCCCATATTTAATAAGCTGCTTGTAGCCTTATGTTTAAAAAAGTCAGAATGTTAAAAATTACAGATAAATTAGTTTATTACCTTGCACCCTTATGTGGGAGTAAACCTCGTTGAATGGGACTAAAACCCATTGAACGTAATGGGATTTAATTCTGAATTTATATGCTTAGGGTCAAGCACTAGGAGTTTAAATCCAAACATATTTCTCAAGAGGTGACTTTCCCCAAGGACAGAAAAAGCCAGAACTTACCTGCTGTTCCTTGCTGCCATTTCGTCCCTCATCTTTTTGATATCACTCTTGCACTTTTCAATCTCCGCTACTTTCAATCCTTCTACTGTCAACAAAGTGAAACAACAGGGGGGTTACCATGGAGAAGCCTGGAGGATCTCATTTCAGTAATTGTGCAGAATTTCAAAAGGCTTGGAACAATGGGGTTACCTAGTGACTCAGTGGGTCTTTTGGTCATCAACCTGCTTCTGGGCAGGCAGGCACTTGCTGGCACCACATATCTTTACAAACTACCAGTATTTTAGAAGATCACAAAAACAGTTACCATAGCTATTATGAGCATGCTACAACATTCAGTTGATCTGCTGCTTATCAGAGTTTCCCTGAGAACATGAATAGATCAAAGCACTGGCAAAGCCACTGCAAATGTTAATATGAAGTACTGTACTGTGGCAAGGCAAACTTCCTTTACTTGTCTTAAAACATCCCTGTAAATGAGACAGGGACATAGCATTCCCCAAATATCTAGCAGGAAGCTGTGAAAATCACAGCTACATACTAAGAAATTCCCAAGGGAAAAGTAATTTCAGTTCTCTTTATTTAGACCTAGTCTGCACATGCTATTCTAGAGAATGTGATAGAATGGTCTATTTGCTTCAGACTACCTGTGGGGGAATCATAGTTTTGAGTACTCTGCTACATATGCAAAACTCTCTGTAAGCAGAAGACTAGCAAAGTAAGCTAGGCTACAATCTTTGCTCTTTAATATTATCTTTTTTGTTGCAGGGAGGGTTTTTTTAAAAAACATGAGAGGGCATTCAAAAGTGTCATCCTTCACTTGCAACTCTGAAGTAGCATAATCTGTTCTATCACTTTAGCATTCTGTTGCATTTTTGACCAGGTTAAAATATATTGTGATTCTTTAAATATTAAGTAACCAAGAGCTGAGTTTGAAACTAGCACTATTAATACTCCTCTCACTAGGAAACATGTTTGATTTATATAGACTGCGAAGGATTGCATTTCGTGTGCACGGAAAGCTTAATCAGTCCAAATATGTGAGTGCCTCCATCCGCCTCTCTCTCTCTCTCTCATATCTGCACAGTCAAGAGCGTAATACAGAATAATTTTTATGTACATATCATTTGCATCAGGAACGTTTTGCAGCCTACTTGTTTGATGTGCACACAAGCTGATGCTTAGGAAAGTCCAGGGAACTTAAAATTGTTTAATTTGTTTTCATTTGCTATTACTATAATAGCAGATCTCCTCCTCCTCCTCCCATACTGTACAGCATGGAAGTCAAGCAGAATTGCCCCAGCGGTGGCTCTAGCAATTCGTATCACCAGGAAAAAAACCCCAACTGTTTTTGTAATATGTGCAATTACATTTGTTGGCTTTGTGTGGGTGAATGAAGAAAGGAAAGGAAAGCAGAGTAGGATGGAAAGCTTTGAAAGATGAGCACTGACCGTGGTATCTCAATATTCCTTTGCCACTAAACCTTTGGGTGCCCTTGTGGAGTGGAACTCTCCCTCTCCTACTGCAGCCTGTGCTCTCTGAAGGGCAGGGAGTTGGGAGACCCTCAGAATGGCCTTGGGCTACAACATGGGGGTCTGCAGTGGGAAGGGGCAATTGGCAGAAATCCATCCCTTTCAGGCAAGCAGAAATGCAGATTGCACATATGGGAGAGGAATTAGGATCCAACCGATTATTTCATACCTCTGTGCATACACTGGGTTTCTACTTGTCCTTCACTAAATTGAATGGCGATTGTGTATCAAGCCATGACATCATTCCCTGTAGCTATAATTCCTGTCTGTGGGTAGATTCTCACATGATGATGATCTCAAAATGAAAAACTGCTAGAAATGCTCCCTCATGGAGACAGCATCACTCAGGGTTCCAGGGCATGTGACAGAGCTCAGCAGGTCTAAGTCTACTGTAGTCAGTGCCTACATCAACAGGAGACCTCCTTGGAGTCCTATGTAAGCTGCCTTGAATTCCACAAATGAAAAGACTGGGATATGAATGCAGCAAGTAAATAAAAATAAAATAATGTTTGAAAACTACTCAGCAGTGGGGATAGGCCCAGATTTACTTTTAACTTTTCCATTTCTGTATTTTAAACTTTTTAGGTTCCTGTTTATAATTTTAGATGTTATAATATTGTATAATTTACTGTTCTACCTGTTATTTACTTGCCTCTTACTGTATTGTTTGCTGGTCTATGACCGTAATAATAAATAGATTGATTGACTCAGCAATGGATTGCCCCAACTATGAATTTCCACACTGGAATCACATCTTCTTTGTGCTTGGCATTAGCAAAGGGCCCCTCAAACAACTGGCACAATACATATTTTGAACAACTTTAAAAAGTTGTGGTCTACACACACCCTCCAGGTGCATCATACAGATGCCCACACAATTTCATCATATTATCAATAACAAAAAATACCAAAAAGTGGAGTTGCATGGCATAATGAATATTTCTGAACCCTTACACAAGGAGAAACAATGATTTTATAACTTATGGCGATATGATAAACTCACAAGGTGGCATCAAGACCTGGCAAGAGAGTAAAGAAGAAGGAAAGGAGATACAATGGTGGATATACTTTCAAATTGCTTTAAAAAATGATATATGCACCAAGAGAGGAGTTATTACTGAACGGACTGATTTTGAAAAGATTGTCTCACAATCTCAAGACCATTTATTAGGACAAATTTACACGTTATTGCTTCAGTGACTGAGTTCAGACTGGCAGTTTGAAGTGGGAGCCAGTCGTGGCAAAAAAAGCCCTGGAACAAAGTGTTCCGGGTTTTCCCGGTCACACTGTGCTGACTGATGCGGGAGCATACCAGGAGGAGGCGCGCAGGAGTGTTCAGACTGCTGGCCCAGAGGCACGGCTGCAAACGGCTTTTTCCTGGCAAATCGGCTATGTGTGCATGTATGCACTGGCACCACATTGGGTGGTGGAGCAGACCACTGCCAATCATATCGCTGCTGCCTTATGCACAATGTAGGTTGCTCCCGGCTTTTCGGGTTGGCGTTCACACTTCCCAGAAGTGGAATGAAGCTTGATAAACGGGCTCTCAGGGATTTGCTACCACTTTTACCAGGTATCTTTTAAACGTGGGAGCAAAGCGGAACAGCATGGGTTGACTACGGGTGGGGAACGCCAGGCAGATGTGCCTGTGTGAACACCCCCTTTAATCCACTTGTAAAATGTGGCTGAAACATGGCTATAGCAGGGCAAACTGCCAGTCTGAACTCAGCCAATATGATTCTGAAGGAGAACAGGTCAAACCTTGCATGATTAAATAGATGCAAAATTCTGGTGAGGAAATACAGTTTCAATGTTAGGAAAACCTATGCAGTAAAGCCAAGCATTAAGAGAAAATATTTTTCCGATGGTACATCACCACAAAAGATATTGCAAAGATGGGCAAGAATTACAAAGGGGCTTGCTGGAAATGTAAAAAAGAAGATGGCACCTTTTACCATATGTGGTGGAGTTGCATCAAGATAAAAAGATACTGTGAAAATATATATGAAGAAATTCAAAATATCTTAAAAACCAAATTTTCAATGAAAGCAGAGATATGTTACTGGGAGTAAGCAGAGTAACATTTGCAATGAAATGGAAGAAAGAAGACTGTCCTACAACAGAGATCTGGAAAGAAAAACTAGTTGAGTATGCAACATTGGCAAAACTAACCAGTTATATAAATAAAAGACCACTGAAAGAATTTCAGCAGAAATGGCAAGCTTATTACTCATACTATGGGAATAATTAACTTTTTTTTTAGTTTTGAAATTATCTGAATATCATATTAATGGTGATGAAGATATTGATTATAGTTTCAATATTTTATTCTGTATTCCACTAGTAATTAAATAATTAGTAAGAATAAAATGTAGATTCAGATAAACAATTAAGACAATGTTAAGGTTTTTACAATGACAATTTTAGCATAGAAATTCATTCAGTTTTTAAAGATGTAATTTCTTTTACCATTAGATTATCGCTAACTTTAGGAAAGTCCTTGTTTATTCTTTAAAGAGAGAATCTATCCTAAAATTCTGTAATATTGATGTTTTATTGTCTACTTCTATATTTGAAATATGCAATACATTTGGTAGTATATCTGATTTTGCCTGTTGTATGTAACAACTCATAATATTTGACAAGCCTGATGAATTTATATTTCCCCCTTACCCTTTCTTCCCTTCTGTATCCCACCTTTTTTTTTTTTGAGAAAACAACTTAAATTTTTTTAAAGAAAATTTCTGAACCCATATGCAAAGCTCCTTTGCACATGAACTGCCTCCACGCAGCAACTTGCACACTGTGGAACACATCCTCTCCAGTCAAGCTCTTCAAAAAAAAAGACATGCTGTCCAAAGAACTCGTGAAGTTTAAGAGGAAAGGATTTGGCATGGGCTGTAGGGAGGGGTAAGACTGAGAGCCATGTGGCTTTTATGAATATAACGTTGGACTTGGACCAGGGATATTGGAATCCCTGCTCAGTCATGAAATGCACCGGATGGACTACAGCCAGTTGTGCACTCTCCTTCACATACACTTTCTCAGTCTAACCCATCTCTCATGGTGGATGTGAAACTGAATGGCTGCTTTGAGTTCTGTGTTGGAAGGAAGGAAGGAAGGAAGGAAGGAAGGAAGGAAGGAAGGAAGGAAGGAAGGAAGGAAGGAAGGAAGGAAGGAAGGAAGGAAGGAAGGAAGGAAAGTTTCTTGCTATCCCATATGCTGGATCCTGCTTTGGCATCCTAGACTTGTAGCTGTTGCATCTCAACCATGGTGAAGTCATACTGACTACTTCCCTTCCCATATGCTGGCTGGAGTTCCTTGAGTTTCCTGGTTTTGGAAGCAGCTTAAGGGGGAAAGCCTGCAGCTGCTAAGTAACCAGAACAGGATACTTTTCTTTTTCTCATATCTGGAAAGGCAGCATATAGCCTAAAATCACAATCCTTGGAAATAAATGGGAGGAAGAAAGTGGAAGAGATGTATGTCAAGACAGACATGTGGGGATGGACTGCAGCCTTTGTTAACAATTCCCAGGCATCAGTCCTGTGCATACTTAGTAATATTCCCTACAGTGGCACTTACTTCTAGGCAAACATGTAGGATCTGACTATATTAGTGCAATCTTATGCAGTGTTACTTGATTTCAAGGGGCTTAGACTGGAGAAACTCTGCACAGGATTGCACTGTAAGATATCTGAGCCTGGTCTGGGAAATATGCACCCCACAAGAAGGGCTGTCTTTCCAACTGATGTACAGAATATGATTACAAAAGGTGTGCATTAAAAGAAATGGGTCTGTACATGATCTTTTCAAATATTCATTCTAACCAGATAATTAGGTATGTAAAACTAGAAGCTTACTTTTAGATGTATTTTATGTCCCTCCCCATGCAGATAATATTATATCTCACAAAACATGAAGGTAGAACAAATATTCATAAAAAGGTATACTCCCTCAGGTCTCGTACCTTCTTTACACAAAACAATTCCAAATTTCAATTAGGGAAAAAAATGACACTCACATTCAACTCTTTTCTCCAACATTGCCAAGTGATTAGCTACTTCAGTTTTCAGTTCATTGATTTTAAATACCCTGGAGGGGGGGAAAAGACCTCAAATAGGAATGCAAGTACTTATTTTTTATAGCCGCACAATTAAGTAATTTTATTAGAAACCTGAGTCCCTCATTCTCCTAGTGGACTTTGTATGAATTTAAAGATTTTCTTAAAATATTCCACCTTTGAAGAAGCCTTAATAACAAGCTGCTGCTTCCCTGGTACAGCCATCTGTTGAATGCTTACTCTTAATGTAAATACCTGATTTTGATTCCTGATAAAATAATACTTCTACCATCCCTAGCTAGTGGCCAGGGGGGACCTGGCAACCCCTAGTCTATACTACATTATTTTTCAGTAGCAGAGCAGTTTTCAGTGGTGCTGTGTTCTTATAGTCTCAATCAGTGGTCTTCAGATTTTTAGTATCAGAGAACTTTTCCATGTTGACTTGTCTGCCAAGGAACCATTGCATATCTGCTATGGAGTCCCTGTCAGTTGCAGAAGGTTCTGGGAAGTTTCTAAATGCCGCACAGACGCCCAGTAGGCCTCATTGTTGTTTCAGATGGAGTGAGAATGAACCCTGGCACACCCCTTAACAGCTGTTAAAATGGGCACGCTGTTTTCCCTAGAGAAGTGTTTCTCTCATTATTGGTCTTCTTATGGAGTTCCTAATCCTAAGAGTTCCCTGAAGACCACTCAAGGTCCAAAAATCACTGGGATTAGAATAGCTTTACAAGAGAGAAAAAATAGGCATCCTTCCCCTTCCAGCACAGATCCTATCCATATAGGTGAAGAGTTTCTTTCCTTGTTTAAGTTAAAAGATGGCAGAACAAAGTGCAGGGTGATCTTACACGCGTTTACTTAGAAGTAAATCCCTGTGGGTTCAGTGGGATTTTCTCCCAAATAAAGGTGCATAGGATTGCATTAGTTCACTTTTCTCTTCTTGACCAGTCTGCATAAATGTCTCAGCGGTTTAGGCATACCTTATTTGGCGCACTGAATAGCACCCCAAAAGCTGCAGGACCTGTTCTAAAACATGTTCTAAAATATGCTGTTCAGGGGTGGTTATGTACAAATCTACACAAGAAGACAATGCCATCAAACAACCTGGTAAACATTTTACCTTGAGAACTGTTCAACCACCTGTGCCAGCAAATTCTGGATCAAGTCCTCTTTTTCTATAAAAACACATGAAATAAAAAAGAAGCTATGAGACAATGATAAGAAGCTGGAAGAGAACAGATTCCAAATTCCACACTAACAACCAAACTCTAAAAAAGAACAACTTTAGCAAAACAGATAAGTTTAGCCATTCCCAGCAAATCAATGCTTGCAAAGAGTTGCCACTGTAGAGAAGATCAAAGGTTCGAGTAATCCAGCATCCCTTTTGTCCTTGGTGTAACTGCAGGTGTTATGCAAACCTATAGAAAGGGGGCAGATGTTTAGTGATATTAAATTATGCTCCCAAGAATGAAGATTGATAGCCTTTATAATGGCATTCTCAGCAGTACAACTGCAGGTGTTCTTTCTAGTCACACAATGATCACCTTGAAAAGAAAAAAAATTACTTTAGATACTCTTATATTTGAAGACAGAAAGTGTTCTTGGGTAACACTCTAAACTAAATTGGTTTTTCCTTTCAGCCAGAGATGAAACGTTTACTTTGAGCCACCAGTCCTTGAAACCTTAATTTTGTTTAAAGTTCTAGTTATCTGAATTCACTATGTGTTCCCCCAAGTATCCCTACATTTCTGTAACTCTGTATAAAGAACATTCTTGTTCATACAAAACTCAGGCTAATAAATACATTTTACTTGTAGGCAAAAAAGAGGCATTCAACCAGTATTTTGTGAGGGTGGTTTGGAAAGTCATAGCAATTTTTAACAGCCATTTTGCTATTACTTTCTATAACCGCCACACAATATGCTTTTAAACATTATACTTTGATAAGCCAGTGAAAGACAGTTTTAAGTTCTCCATCTGATAGATAGGGCCTGTGCATTAACAAATACTCAAACATAAAAAAACAAAAAGAGGAGAAAATAAGAGGGAAAATATGAAAAAATATAAAGAACTCAAAACTACTTATTTTCCATGCCTGGAGACAATTAGAACAAATCCTAACATAATGAATATATACACACCTATAGAAAAAAACATATTTAATTCTAGTCAAAGTGAGAACAAAACCTGACAAATTAATTAGTTCCCTTTCTAGATAAGAAAACCAGTTCAGTAGAAAAGGGAAATAGCACAAAATATACAGAGGGTTCATTCAACAATGTTTTGGACTGGGATTTGAATTCAAATTAAATCACAGCCAAGAATGCCCTGGGCCAATATCCTCTAGCTTCAGTTAGGGCAGGGAAGGATCCAGAGAACTGAAAGCCAAATTCACACAACCCATGCTCTGTAAAATTGAAAGAATAGTCTATTTCAAAAGATTGTTCAGAGGATGGACGAGATTATTGTAAAATGCCTTGCAGACTTACTTCAAAATAACTTATAATGGCCTTTGACCTCATTATAGAGATAGCAAGGCTTCCTCTAAGAAACATAGGATTGAAGTAGCTGTTATAAAAAAGGCACCAAATTTATTGAAAAGTATCTTTCAAAAGGTAAGTGGATAGCTTGAAACTGGAGTGGGAGGAAGTATTAGGTAGAGCTTGGTAGCTTTTCACTATGTATATAGAACACTTGACATAGTGTGTGATACAGTAGTTAGAGTGCCTGACTGGAATCTGGGAGACCCAGGTCCAAATCCTACTTAGACAGGACGCTCACTCTCTTTCTAAGCCTGACTTGACTCTCAGGGATGGGATGAGGGCGGAGAAGCATGCATGCCACCATGACCTCCATGGAAGTGTGGTGGGATAAATACATAAGAGTGAATTTGCAGTCATTAAGTTGCAGATTTCCATGTTAACTGGAAAGAACTACAGAAATGCCAGAGGACAGATTTCACTTGAGAATTATCTTGGTGAACTTAAACATGGAGGTATAAGCAACCATCTAATATTCAACAGAAAAATAAAACACCGGTTTCCAAGATGTATGATAATTAAGCAACTGCTTTAAAAAGCATTGGGGGATGATTATGGCAGAAAATAGACTGTACACATTCAGCAATGTGTTGAGAGATCAAAACAGGCTGATGCGCAGAATAACATCAAGACAATGAAAAAAATTGCATCCCTCTACTTGGCATAGGGTTGTTGATGGCTATATACCCGTGTGAATTTTTGGCTTCATTGTCTTAGGTAAACTTATTTGACAAAGCAGTAAGGATTCAGAGAGAGGCTGAAGGTTCTTCCATACCTGTCACTTGCAGTATGGTCCATAGTTAAAATGGCTTGTGGCAGTGCATGATTGCTCTGGAAATGATATTGATGCTTCCCCACCAGCAGAGAGCAGAACTAGAGTGCATTGCCTTAATTCCAAATAGCTTGTCTATGCATGCTGGCAATGGATACTCCCTGGCACCATGCGGAAACAGCTGTCCATTTGCTCCACCCTGCAGCATGGGATTATTAGTGCACTCAAAGAGAAATTTTGTAGTTGTGTATTTCATGATGGAAATTAAATTCATACATGCAATGATGACTGGCAAATCCAGTGACTTACAGGGAGCAGGGTGCCCCTGGATATATCTCTGATTTTCCTTGCACAGGGGAAAAAACAATTATAATGGGAACATACATATTTTGTTTTCGTATGGATACGAGGTATTTAAAAGCTGTTACGTAACAAGTATAGTAAAAATGTAGACACAATGGTGTTCTCAAAACATGGAGGATTTCTGAGTGCTCTGGTATATTGCTACAATGACAGCTGTTAATTGTACAGTACAACACAGAATCTCTTATGCTACTTATTCGCTGATTACTGTATCCTGCTGGAGAGATTCTCTCATCTGATTTGTCTATAGAAGGGGATCAGGAAACAAAGAACTCAACTGCTGCTGCTCAGTTGCATCATGGCAAGCAGTGCTGAAAGCCAATGGGAGGTTTATGAGACACTCCAAAGGGATTTGTCAAGGATGGGCGAGTGGGCATCAACGTGGCAAATGGGATTCAATGTGGCCAAGTGCAAAGTTATGCACATTGGGGCCAAAAATCCTAACTATAAATACACGTTGATGGGGTCTGAACTGGCAGAAACTGACCAAGAGAGACATCTTGGAGTCATAGTAGATAATTCACTGGGAAAATGTTGAGACAGTGTGCAACTGCAATAAAAAACGGCCAACACTATGCTGGGGATTATTAGGAAGGGAACTGAAAACCAATCAGCCAGTATCATAGTGCCCCTGTATTAATTGATGGTGCAACCTCATTTGGAATACTGTATGTAATTCTCCCTCTGAGGTCTCAGAAAGGATATTATAGCACTGGAAAAAAACACAGAAAAGGGAAACTAGAATGATAAAAGGGTTGGAACACTTTCCCCATGAAGAAAGGTTAAAATGCTTGGGGCTCTTTAGCTTGGAGAAACAATGACTGAGGGGTGACATGTTCAAAGTTTACAAGATTATGCATGGGACAGAGCAGGTAGAGAAAGAAGTACTTTTCTCCCTTTCTCACAATACAAGAACTCATGGCCACTCCATGAAATTGCTGAGTGGTCAGGTTAGAATGGATAAAAGGAAGTACTTTTTCACCCAAAGAGTGATTAACACATGGAATTCACTGTCATAGGACGTGGTGGCAGCTACAAGCATGGAGGGCTTCAAGAGGGAATTGGATAAACATATGGAGCAGAGGTCCAACAGTGGCTATTAGCCACAAGATATAGATAGGAACTCTTGGTCTAAGGCAAGTGATGCTCCGTAATTCCTGGTGCTTGGGGGGGGGGGAGAGTGGGAGGGCTTCTAGTGTCCTGACCTCACTGGTGGACCTCCTGATGGCACCTAGTATTTTTGGCCACTGTGTGACAGAGTGTTGGACTGGATGGGCCATTGGTCTGATCCAACACTGGCTTCTCTTATGTTCTTATGTTATGAGGTAGATGTTTGCTTCCCATATTGGTTGCCTGCAATAATTCAAATTGATTTCTATGTTGCTTTCCCTCCCCAACAACTTGCATTTCTTTGTTTGCAACGGTTTAGTTTAAATTTTGAAAACTTATTTCTACTACATTTCAAGCAGGCCATTTGCAAGGCCAGCAAATATTTAGTGCTACACTGTGTTGGTTCATGCTGATTTTAGGGCCAAACTTGACTTCATGTTGGGGATCCATGATTGGATCCCCCATCATGTAGCTTGACCTTAAACAGATGGTGGGAGGGCAGCTGGATCAGGGCCATGGTGATTCATTTTAAAAAAAACCACAATAGTTTCCCCATGTAAACTTACCCTGCCCTCATTGTGGCTACAATGAGCCCAGGAAGGAAAGCAAGACAGGCAGCAAGAAGCGCTTGTCTGTTTTGTCACAAGTCTAATAGAAGTCCAGGTGGGCAGTTTCAATTGTGAAAAATGGTGAAGTGGGAAAACAAATAACCTTCCCTTGCCCCACTACCACATTCTAGCTCCCCCTTCCTGTACATCTGCTTTTTAAAGCTAAAATATACACCAGGGGACCCAATCATATATGCACATATGTGAACATATTGCATCAGAATGCATCATCCATATAGTTTGTTCAAAGCTAATCCTTTGCATTGGAGAGAGAATTTCTGTTACAGGCAGATGAGGGTTACGACTTGGATAGATGGTATGTTCTGACACTCTACTTTCATGTGCTTTCATCTACTAGAATATTTCCAAAGCCATTCCTTGGATGAGAAACTGGCCTTAAATGGTCACATAGTATTTAGTGTGTTTGACTACAGAGAGCAATAGTTTGAACGACAAAATACAAGGTCCTAAAGTGGAAGAAAAGGGATTGCAAAGTACCTGTGGTAGCTCAGTTCACTGTTGAAAGAACGGAAAGTTGATTTTGTATTTATTAGAGGCAAGTTCCTCAGAATCCTTTAACTGTCTTTGCACAATTAAAGGCTGAGTTCAGACTGGCAGTTTGCAGCGGGAGCCAGTTGTGGCAAAAAAGCCCTGGAATAAACTGTTCCAGGTTTTCCCAGTTACACAGGGCCAACAGATGCGGGAGCATACCAGGAGGAGGCGCGCGGGAGTGTTCAGACTGCTGGCCTGGAGGCGCGGCTGTAAATGGCTTTTTCCTCTATTTGTATTTGGGTGCATATGCGCTCATGCGCATAAGCGCATCTGGCCAATTTGGGGTGGACCCCGTTGCACCGACACTGTATTGGGCAATAGAGCAAAGCACAGCCTATCTGATCGCTGCTGCCTTATGCGTGGAAACACCCGGCGCACGCTATAGAAACGAGTTGCTCCCGGCTTTTCGGCTTCGCATTCACACTTGCGGGATGTGGAATAACGCAGGATAAAGGCAGTCTTCGGGATTTGCTACCACTTTTGCCAGGTATCTTTTAAACACGAGAGCGAAGCAGAACAGCACGGGTTGCCTATGGGTGTGGAATGCCAGGCAGATGTGTGAACGCCCCCTTTAATCCGCTTGGGAAACGTGGCTGAAACATGGCTGTAGCGGGGCAAATTGCCAGTCTGAACTCAGCCAAAGTATGCCAAGGCAAGCACATGTCACAAGTTTAATACACCCAAGAACTGCCTGCGCTAGATCCAACCAAGGATCTAATCCAACCAATCATTCCAATAGTGGCTAACCAGATATCGCAGGAAATTCAACACGAGAGCAAATGGAAGTTATCCTCTCTCTTGCTCCCCAGCAGTTGGGGATCCAAGGAATACTGCCTCTGAGCACCGGATATAGATTATTAAAACCTCTTCTTTTAGAAAGCCACATTAATATACATTATTATAGTTTCTTTAACTTACTTCTAAGTAAACAGGCATAGGACTAGGCTCCAAGTTACTATTTGAACAGCACATTCCTGAGGATTATACGAAATTAAAGTTTGAACATTTGACATATGCGGTTAAGCCTTGTTTTTATATTGCAAATAAAATTAAAATGAGTACTTTGCTATGTTTGTTCTTTCTAGTATTAATTAATGTCTGTAACAACACAAAGCAGGCATCAGCATAATGAATACCATAACTGACTCTTCTTGTATTTAAGGAATTAATGTATCTCAATATTTAAACAATATTCCTAATTAATATTGCTGTATTTGAAGCATCCAT
Organism: Gekko gecko; assembly: GCA_029375565.1. NCBI lineage: Eukaryota > Metazoa > Chordata > Lepidosauria > Squamata > Gekkonidae > Gekko > Gekko gecko. The sequence continues at coordinate 106,659,235 of JAPDNY010000004.1, read as the reverse complement.
TTCATCCAAAATCCATTTTCCTAATGTATATAAAAAGGTACATTGCTTTTTTGTTTTGCTGCTTTGGCAAAGATATGACTGAAGATTTGAATCATTTTGATCCTAAAATGGACCAATCACTCAAAGCACAGAATTCAAGTAGATCCAATAAGATCCTATTTTATTTCATTTTTATTAAGCAGTGATGAACAGCAACTAGCAGAACAGTAAATAAAAAGATTAGTTCTAGTCAAGGAAATAGCTTTGACTTATCTAAGAAAGTAGTTTCAATTTCTGCTGGAAATCCAGGGGCCGAAACTAAACAAACAACACATTTTTAATTAAAAATAGGAGGAAAGTTTTGTTGCCGCTTACCGTATGCCAGCCACGGAACTTTATACAAGGCCAATGCAAACATAAACCCTGAAACCTGTGGAACCCAAATTCATTGCCTCTCAGAACTTTGGCAGTGGTTGAAGCAGACAAGAGAGTGACAAGGTCCCATAAAAATGATGGGATAAAAAAGAAAAAACCCACCCCTAAATGTTCCACTTTCCCTCCCTCTTGCTGTTAAAACTCACTCGAAGTACTAGCACTTTCTAATTCCGAGATCAGTCAACTGCAGCCTGATGTTTATAGACGTAATAAAAGAATGAAGACGTATGTTTTTATAACCCCAGAGTACAGTAAAGATATATGACTAACAAAGGCAGTTCCTCTTGCCTTAAAGAGACAAAGGTCCCTTTTCCACAGCATTTAGATTAACTCTTTCCTTCATTCCTGGACTCGTATTGTCTTTTAAGAAATGGGAATTAATCTCTTCTACTACTGCTGCTAACTTTAAAATACCCATTTGATTCTGCAGAATGCTTTAAATATTTATTTGGCTCACTCTGATAATCTGCCTGAGAGGAACACAGGTCGCCAACATTTCTTTGTTTCTGCAGGGGTTTTTTAACCAATTGTGTGAAAAAGAAGCAGAAATTTGACAGATGAAGCTTTCTTCATCTGAAGGCTGGGAAACCTTTACTCACACTATATTTAACCACACAGGATCATTGCCAGAAAATGGTTGGGAAACCTAATGAAATCAGGTCACTGTTTTTTCCATGTTAAAGCCAGAGAACTAAGAATGGGTTCTTCAAAGCCCTGAGAATCCTTAGCAGACATCCACCCAGATCCAAGTCTAATTCACAAGACCAGGATGCAGACCTCACACAGCCTGAAATTGTACCCCAAGGCTATAAGCCACAAACCTATTTTTATTTATTTCAACCTTTTTATCCTGCTTTTCTCCCCAGTCAAGACCCCAAAGTGGCCTGCAAAATGAAAAAGATGTTTTTAAAAAGCAAAAAAAGGGAAATGTTAAACAAACAAAAATACAGTACACCACATTCTGGGCTAATCCCAGATCATCAGAGTTACACTCTTCTAAACTTCAGTGTACTTAGAAGGGTGTAACTGTACTTAGGATTGTGGTGTTAGGATTTCAGGCTGTGAGCCATGGGCAAGGAGCCAAGGGCAAAGACCCCTTTGGCTGTTGTCCTTGGCTCACACCTCGGGCCACTTGTGGCCTGCAAACAGAGCAGGAGAGAAAGCTGTGGGCACAGCATAAACTTAGCCACATGCTTTTCTATAGGAAAATGTTCAGTACTTTGTGCCTGGACTTGCACAAATGGTACAAAACTTTCCTCTCTCATTGCAGACTTGTATATGATTTTACATGGGTACTATGAGAATCTTGTTTTCTTTACACAGACTGCATTCTACAGATGAAGGATAGCCAAATGGCTATCTGAACAGGCTGTAGCTGCCCCACACACCTTTCTTCTCGAATGCAGGGTATAATTCTTTTGCTTAGGACTGCAGTGTAAGACTCTGGATTGCATGTTCAGCAACATATCCTCTCTTTCCTTTCTCTAGATGGTTGAGAATTTCTCTCTCTCTCTCTTCAGATGAATGATTGGTCTTTGCCAACACTATGTGGTAGTTCTTTTCCAACAACCCAGTGAGGGTAAACAGTGATGACCCAACATTTAGTTCTAGAAATTGACATTATTCCCACATTCAGTGAAAAGGGAGATGCATATCTTTATAGCCACATAGTTCAGTACAGATCTATGACAGACAAAGGGTAGTGCATATAGCACTTGGACATATTACAGACAGGACCCTCAGGACAATACTGTGGCATAAAAAACCATTACATGTTGTTGTTAAGTCACAGCCAATTTAGGGCAATCCTGTAGGCTTTGAAGGCATGAGATATTAAAGAAGAGAAGAAGAGAAGAGATTGGATTTATACCCTGCCCTTCACTCGGAGTCTCAGAGCGGCTTACAAACTCCTTCCCCTTCCCCTCCCCACAACAGACACTCTGTGAGGTAGGCGGGGCTAAGAGAGCTCTTTTCAGAGCTGTCCTTGAGAGAACAGCCCTGACAGAGCTATGGCTTGCCCAAGGTCATCCAGCAGCTGCAAGTGAAGGAGTGGGGAATCAAACCTGGTTCTCCCAGATTAGAGCCCACGCAGTTTGCCATTCCCTGCCTCTGCACAGCGACCCTGATATTCCTTGGTGGTCTCCCATTCAAATACTGGCCAGTGGTGACACTGCTTAGCTTCTGAGATCTGATGAGACTGGGTCAGCCTGGGCCATCCTGGTCAGGGCTGTCTTCCAAAGATGAACCCTAAATAATGACTTATGGCAGCATCAAAAACGTGTCCTTCCTTCTGCTTCTGTAGATCAAAAATTCATTGTGTTCATTTTTTTGGCCATAACCGTACAGTTGCCACTCAAAATATTCCTAGATATAGTGATATACTATTTTCAAAAGCCTTTATTAAGAACATAAGAGAAGCCAATGTTGAATCAGGCCAATGGCCCTTCTAGTCCAACACTCTGTCACACAGCGGCCAAAAATACCAGGTGCCATCAGGAGGTCCAGCAATGGGGCCAGGACACTAGAAGCCCTCCCACTGCTGCCCCCCCCAGCACCAAGAATACAGTGCATCACCTGCCCCAGACTGAGAGTTCCTCTCTATACCTTGTGGCTAATAGCCACTGATGGACTTCTGCTCCATATGTTTATTTAATTCCCTCTTGAAACTGTCCATGCTTGTAGCTGCCACCACCTCCTGTGGCAGTGAATTCGATGTGCTAATCACTCTTTGGGTGAAGAAGTACTTCCTTTTATCTGTTCTAACCCGACTGCTCAGCAATTTCATTGAGTGTCCACGAGTTCTTGTATTGTGAGAAAGGGAGAAAAGTACTTCTTTCTCAACCTGCTCAATCCCATTCATAATCTTATAAACCTCAATCATATCACCCCTCAGCTGTCATTTCTCCAAGCTAAAGAGCCCCAAGCTATTTAACCTTTCTTCATAGGGAAGGTGTTCCAACCCTTTTATCATTCTAGTTGCCCTTCTCTGCACTTTTTCCAGTGCTATAATATCCTTTTTGAGATGTGGCGACCAGAACTGTACACAGTATTCCAAATGAGGTCGCACCAATGATTTATACAGGGGCATTATGATACTGGCTGATTTGTTTTCAGTTCCCTTCCTAATAATCCCCAGCAGAGCGTTGGCCTTCTTTATTGCAGCTACACACTGTCTAGATATTTTCGTTGAGTTATCCACTACAACTCCAAGATCACTCTCTTGGTCTGTCTCTGCCAGTTCAGACCCCATCAACGTGTATTTATATTTAGGATTTTTGGCTCCAATGTGCATCACTTTGCACTTGGCCAGATTGAACTTTTTTTTGGCAGGTTAACTTCGGCGGGGGGGGGGAGGTTGTCACTTTTTTATTGCAGTATTTTTTCAGTGAACTGCAGAAGGTTTACACCGTTGCAGCTAATATGTTACAGCTGCAGGATAAAACGCAGCTTCTCCCTGTGGCTGTCTTTTGCATAGTCACGCCTTATTTTGTATGTAGAACTCTCAGCAAGGTTTCTGGACTGACGTCAATGGGAGCTCTTCCCAGAACAAGCGCATGACATTCAATAGAGATTCATGCTGTGGATACAACACCTGCAGTGTGGGAATAAAGAGGAATATTTGACCTCCTTCTCTGAAGGCCGAATTATGTCAACCTTCAGACTTGGACAGAAAACAGATGTGCTCTAACAAGGAAACTTTGCTCTTGAGTATGTAACGTAGCAAGTTCCTCAGCTATGGTTTCTCGACTAAAATAAAGGGGGAGGGGACTCTACAAAAGAAGCATTTTAACAGTAGTTGTGTTACTGAATAGCTATTTATTTGCACATAGTTAAAGTGCATGCAGTCAAGGACCCTGTAGATCTTCCATAGGTATCTTGTCACATTTAATAGACAAAATAGATTGTATTTGGCTATTCCACATTGGAATGGGGTTAAACTACATGTGACTGTTTGAGTTCCCTGCTTCTAAGTATCTCCCCACCCCCCACCCCGCTTAGCAGCCTCATGAGAGCCCTGTTCTGATCAGGGTGAGAGGAACTAATACTTTCCCACCTTCAATGAGGATAGGTTCATCAATGACTGCTGGCCATGGAGAGTAAAGGGAACCCCCATAGTCAGAGGAAGTTAGCCCCTGAATGCCTGTGCTAGGAGTCAACAACAGGGAAAGGCCTCAGCCTCTATGCCATGTTTGTTGGCCTTCCAGAGCAGCTGGTTGCCCACTGTGAAAAATAAGTTGCTGGACTAGCTTGCTAGTGGAAATTCTCGAAGTACACATGTAAACTGGCTTCACAATGTGCTCCCAGATCTCTTTGTCAAGGTATTATGTCCCGAGACCAGAGGCTGGCACCAGCCAGAGGCAGCCAAGCTTCGATCAAGACAATAGGGACTAGGCTCCTGAAACCCCAAGTAGGGAGCCAATAAGGTCTTTGGCGGGAAGTTTGAATCCGCCAATAGAATATCAGGGCATTCCCCCTCACTGTATATAGTTAGCCACCTGGCCGTTTGTTTGCATTCATGATGTAAAGTACCAATAAATGTGTCTTTTCCTATGTCGTGGTCCGAGTCCTGATGTATGGAACCCAGTACTTTACACAAGGGACCTCTTGTTTGTGCTTGAGGTGGGTGCACACTTTGGCTACACAGTGAAGGAGACAAACCTTAAGTTTAATGTTTATTGAAAATATAAAATTAAAAGAAGGAAAACAAGTAAAATGCTGGCAGACTGAAAAAGGAATATATAATACTAAATCTGGGAAATTATGGAAATGCAAGTAACTAGATGGAATCCAAAAGTCACACAAGTGTTTGGGGGATAAGTAACAACAAGCAATCAGATGATTTGTAGTGAAAGCTATCCCAGTCATCCCAGCCCCCAGTGCAAGCTATCACAGTCCACCAAGCCCCTGGTCAGGGCAGGGCATTCCCCACCCTGAGCTTGTTGCCTGCCACTGCTCCAGTCAGCAATGGGGAAAAAATTTAAGAAGTCACTGGCTCCGTGAATGTGATGTCTCTTCAGGTAAACCATACAGTTTCTGGCAATTGCTAGAGCTACTTCTGTCACTTCCGGTTTTCCCCTGGAAGTGACATTATCACACTTACATTGCTGTCCCCAATATTCATGCCTTCAGCCTTCCTGCTGGTCGACAGGCTTGGTTGCCAGCTAGATGTATCCTTACTCCAGAGAAAGAAACCACCCTCCCAGAGAGAAGAGGAATGTGTAAGGTTTGTCTGAAAAATTTTAAAAATGCAAATGGGAGGAGTGAGGTTTGCATAAAAGGGGGGAAAAGAATCTCTGACAAGGGAACGAAATGGGGTAGGTGGATGCTATGGGAGGCCAGTGGATTTTAAAGCTGCTGGCAGAGGATCAGGAAGTGGATGAGCTAAGAGGAGAGAAGGGAGGGGGACATGTGGTCAGAAAGTTGAAAAGATGGGAAGGTAGAATGGGAGAAATGAAAATCATTCTGTCTGTTCCTTGAAGAAAGAATCCTACTGTTTCATATCAGTTGTATAAGAAGGCTTGAGGAATAGAAAGACTTACCAAAATAAGAGATAACCCTTATTATATCCTTTTCTCAGATCTCTTGTGGGGTACTGGTGGACTAATGCTATTGCCTAAGAACATTAGAAGAAGAAGAAGAGTTTGGATTTATACCCCGCCCTTCACTGCCCAAAGGCGTTTCAGAGCGGTTTACAAACTCCCTTCTCCTCCCCACAACAGACACCCTGTGAGGTAGGTGGGGCTGAGGGAACTTCTGACAGAAACTGTCCTTGAGAGAACAGCTGTGCCAGAGCTTGTGACTGACCCAAGGTCACATCAGCAGGTGCAAGTGGAGGAGTGGGGAATCAAACCTGGTTCTCCCAGATAAGAGTCCGTGCACTTAACCAGTACACCAAGCTGGTGCTTTGTAGTCCTGAGAAGGTTGAATAGATCAGGAGCTGAACCTTCCAGCATGACCAAATGGTTGATGGTTTTAACATGGTAGGCACATTTGTCAGATCACATTATTAACCTGCCAACATCACCCTAAATCTGAGGATAGGCTGCGATCTTGACCTTGATCTACTATCTGTAGCCAGAAGGACAAATAGCCCTTCCTGGGTTTAACAACTGAATAATCAAGCAAGAGCAACCATGGGTCAATGCATTATGGCTAAAAGAACGTGAGGAGTTCTGAATATTCAAACAAAGATTTAATGATTGATATTCTTCTGGCATATTCATGCAATTAACTGTTTCTTTTGGAAGTGTGGGGGTGGGACTTCCTGCCTGGACTGAGAGATCTTGCTTTTAATATCAAACTAATCATCTTTTCTCTCACCCAGGGCACTGTTAGGCCAAAGGACCTAGGGGTGCAAACAAAACAGGTCTCAGATTATGTGTGGGAGAGGGCACCACATGGCAAGATGATTCAGCAGGGCTCTTCTTATGTTGTTTTTTTAAAATAACTTTTTATTGCTTTTCACTACAAACTACAAAGGGAAAAGGTGTGGGAAAATCTAGCCTAAAATACAAAGCTAGGCAAGGGTCATATTAGTGTATACATAACTTGTCTCAAAGTTTCCCCCACATTTAAAATTTCAGGAATGAAGGTTAACCATTACTATTTCAAGATCAAACTGGTACAAGCATAGTTAGCCAAAGTAAGTGCATCCTGGTATTTTATAATTAATTTAAAAAATCAGGCTTTCAGTATAAGCTATTTATCATGTTTTTTCCCTCTGAGGTTATTTTTATCATAAGTCAATCTGACTTTGAGGAGTTTAGGAACAGCCACTCCTTTATCAGATTCAGAGTCCTCTTCTGAAGGGATGCCCGCTGAACTGCCATGGTTTCCTGATCAATGCTTGCTATTGTCTTCTGTTGCATTGTTGTCCTCTGCTTTTCCTTTTCCTTTTGCTGTTTTTTGGTGCCGCTTGAAAAATGTCTTTGCTTTTGCAACAGAGTCAATCTTTTCTTTTTTCTCTTTATAGTTGAAGATAAGTCCTTCTGGCATTATCCATCTGAAGGGAGTGGAATTTTTCTGTAAATAAGATGTCAGGTTTTTGTATAGTTTTCTCCTCTTCCTTATCTCAAGTGGAAAGTTGTTTAGAACTCTCGTTTCTTCGCCTTTGATTTTTAGGGTTATCCCATTAGTCACTTTCAGTATTATATCTCTTGTTGACTTCTTGGAGAACTTCACAAATACTTAACCAGGCAGTTTCTTTTTCTTAATAAAGTCTGGATAGGTCCAATACATCATATCCATATCGATTTGTAAAAATTCCACTTTAAGATCTGCCACTGGAGCCAAAGCTTTGCTTAAAACTTCTTTCAAGTTCTCTCCTTTTTGCTCTGGGACACCTTGAAATCTCAGGACATATGATGACTTTTCCATTTGTAGTTGTAACAGCTGTTCTTTATCAGAGGTTCTCTCCTTTTCCACTGCCTCCAGTCTTTGATTTATCGCATTTGTCTTAGCATCAACTTTTTCCAGCTTTTTTGTTGTTTCTTCTGTTCTTCTGCTGTTTCTTTCAATTGCTTTTGAAGAGCATCAAAATTATTGTTGAGATTGGTCATCTGGTCCAGCAATGGGTGCAATGCTGTGGCTAACATATTAGGGAAGTCAGTGGTTACTTCTAGTCTAGGGGCTGGCATTGCTGAGCTGGCAGTTCCTGGGGAAGGCCTCGTTCTAGCCACCATTTTATCTACCCAATGCAACATTGTCTTCACAGAGAGAAAAATTCTTTTACGTCTCTGTTAAATCGTATGCTTCTTACTATTCCGCACGCTACTTGGCTAAATTAGCATTTTCCAATCAGAACCGTTACTCTCTGCCCCCTATATTCACTCTCTCAGTAGCTTTTTTCCAGGGTGAGATTGACTCCTCCCCCCTCTGCTGTGTTAACTTGGGGCTTTGGGATGGTTATCCACTCGGGCGCTTGATTAATTTGAGAAGATGCACACTCACACTTCATTCCATGCTTTCTTCAAAAAGGTAGGGAGAACATCTAGGCACTAGATCACTTGCTCGCTCACTCTGGCGTGCGCCTCTATCCCCATTGCTGGTCTTGTGGCGGCGGGACCTATCGGGGCAAAGAGGAACCTCAATTCCTCGGCCGTCACCTTGGAAGAGGCACCCCTCATGCCCCAGGCTACGAACCCCCTCTGAGGGCTCTGGGGAGGCCTGGAATCATCTGAGACCCCTCCCATCTGTTGCAATCATGGGCCACTCTCATTGGAGCTCAATGGAGTGCACCCACCAGCAAGCCACTAAAACCAGAAGTCTCCTTATGTTGCTTTTTTTCAACCTGAAATAGCTCAGAATAGTTTCTATTTGTCCCCAATGACCAGTTAAAGTTACACTGTACCAAGAATACCAGAGAGTGGAATAAAACTTATGTTGTTCCACACAAAGCTCACACTCACTGCTGCTGTGATCCTCAGTCCTGCTCCTCCCGCATTCATCCTTTATACACAAGCAAAAGTGATTTCAGTGCCCCCTGAAGCCTAGAAGCCCTTCTCCTTTCCCTTCCAAGGCACACTGTAATACAACAGAGTGGCTCAGCTGGGAAAGGAAAAAAAGCCCTTTAAAGGGCTAGAAAATGTGGATCTTAGCTCCGCCATGGCCACCCTGAGGGTTTCTGCTGCAAAGATGAAAACTATGGGAGCCAGAAGAGTCATGACCAGACTGGGTTTGATGTCATCTGGATGCTCCCAAATACTTGGAGGTGGGGGGTCTTGCTGCCTTTGCAGGGAAATTCCCTGTATGGAAGCAGCCTCCTGTTTAAAAATATAAACTGCTTCTTCCATTATTTATCCTGTGGGTGTCATGGTAGAAATTTAACAGGTGTAAACAAAGACAAAGCTTATGCATGTTTAAGAGCTGTGTTAGCAAAGGAATTTTAGCAGGTGCATATTGTCACTTACAGGTGAAGAACCTGACACCTGTCAAAATTCTCTCTACTATGCAATTCCTAAAGATAGAATAGTCTCGTTTCCCTTTGCATCCGCTCATCTTATTGTTTTTTTTGTTCAAGAAATGTCAACTTAATTTTTAATGATTTCTTTTTAAGTTTTATTACTTCCATGAACATGGTTTTAAAAAGCCCTCTGGGCGGCTTTGTAACACAGTTGTTCTTTCGATGCGGTTGCAAATGTCACCCCCCAGTAAAATGAAGACAATTCCTTTGAAGCCATCCTCAGTTAAGTCAGAAGAGAGTATTTACTACTAGTAAGAACATACAAATGGAAACATAAAAGGTCAGTGGGCCAGCACCAAACTGTAACAGCATCATACTTCACCTGCCTCCTCCCTCCCTGTTCTGATTGCCTTCCCTTTGAACTAAGTCTGATTCACTTGATTAGGTTAAAAAATTCTGGTATGACACATCCTAGGCATAGCTGGAATGACAGAGCAAATACTGTGTACGAAGATGGTATCTGGTTCCAACCCTGGACCCTCTGGTTAAAGTTTCTGAGGGAACAGGTGTCGGGTAGGGTCTGTCTGAGGCCATGGAGAGCAGCTGCAGTCCGAGTAAACAGTACTGAATCAGATGAACCAGGGGCAGCTTCATAGGTTCATCCAAAGGCTTACTCAACAGAGCAATCAGTAGAGAGGCTGATTAAGGTGATTTTGCATTTTCCCTTTAATAAAACTGTGATAGAAATCCAGTCTTATAGGCTAGTTCCAGGAGGAAATCTTTTCAAAGAGACAATTGTCAGCGAAACACCCCTACTTGATCCAAATGCGCCATCTCTTGTCATAACTTGGCAGTTTAGCCTGGATAACAGATTGCCAGTTGGCATAAGTGTGGTAGGGTATATCTTTAATTATTAAATACACTGTGGGATTTCTTTGAAGCCCTGTTTACCATCAGCACAGTATCTGTCATGAGAGAGTAGCCATATTCCCAATTTGTCACCAGGACAGCTGTATAAACCTGTGCAGATCCAGCAATTCTAGTTATATTGGTGTCCCAGGAGATCAATTGTTGCTGTCTTTGTGTGTTTTTCTGTCTGATTAAAAATTTCAAATGCTAACCAGAAGGGCATAGAACTGACAACTGATGGCTGTAGAGGAGGATGCTTCCAAGTAAGATGCACAAAACAAAACAAAGCAAAACAAAAAAATCTGGCTGCATTACAGGTCAATGCTCCACAGGAAAAGTGCTTTGATCTTGTCCATCTGATATCTCACATCCCATCATGGAATACAAAAGGTTCAAAACTGTGATTTGTTGTTTCAGGGTGTCAAATTCTATTATTCAATAGTATTTGTTAGGATCTTTCTGCAAAATAAAACAATATGCACCCCAACCACATTTTAACCTTCTGGTCCTTTCACTGCAAGGCTTCCATTTCAGGTTTACTAGCAGGGCAGTTTCACAGGACAGACCAAGGGGTTGGCATTGGAGAGATGCAAATACATTTTAATTTGTGCAAGACTTATAGTTAGATTTTTCTTCTTTTCTAAATGTCTGGCACTATGACCTGCAAATGGCATGTAAGTTTTCATATGGCAGGCTTTCCACTCAATAAACACAAATTTGGTGGCCAAGGGAAAAAGAATGGGCCACATTTTAGTATTTATTGTATGGAAGCCCAACCATTTAAGCACATGTTTACCATCTAACTACTGAGGCCCCCACAGCTATAATTTGCCATTGAAACAAAGGTGTTTTGTACCTGAATTTAAAATATAAATTTTCCAATCCAGAGAAAGTTAGTTGCTATGAAGTTCCATTTAGTCCTCTTAAGCTGTAACCACTAATTTCCATGGGACTTGCCAAAAATGACTTCTCTAGGATGAGGGGAAGCATGAAGTTGCTCTGAGGTGCTTTGTGCACATTGTATCAGTGTCACAGGAGCAGTTTTCTGTGGGTTTAGTCCATAGCACTGCCATGCCATTCAGAGGCCACAAGCAAGCAAGCAGGTTAATTGTATGGGTGGAAGGCCTGCAGACTAGGCTTGCCAGTCACGCAGTTGGGGAGAAAGATCTCCTGCCCCCAGGTTGTGTTGCTGCTGCTCCAAGCAGTGGTGGGAGAATTTTTTTAAAAAAGGTGACATCAGCTGCATCACTACATCATTTCTTGGAAAAACCCAGAAGTGCCCTAGGGTAGCTTAGGAATCACCAGAAAATGTGATTTTACCATAGAGTTTGTGGCAAGTCCTAGAACAATTCTACATCACTTTCAGGGTTTTCCTGGAAGTGACATAGGTATGTAGGTGACATTGTGCAACCCCCACGTCCCTTCCCTCAGTCTTTCTGCCTCACTTTAAGTCAAATATTTTACAAGTGCCGTGGGATGAAGCCATGGAAATGTGGCTCCAATGGCTTGGATATTACCATTATTACTACACTGTTTTATTTGTATTCCATATTTGTTTTGAGGAACCGAGGGTGGAGTACATAAGCATCCCCCTTCCAGTTTATCCACACAACATCCCTGTGAAATAGATTGGGCTGAGAATCTTGCTCAAGATCACCCAGTGGTCTTTCATGGCAGGGGAAGGGTTTGAACCTTATTTTCCCAGTGCCAGGCCAACCCTCTAACCATTACATCACACTAACTCTTTAAATACAACAGGCACTTCAGTCTTATTTGAAATCAAATGCTTAGAAACGTCATAAGTGCTATTGTATAAGAGCACTTAACATTTTATGGACTGAAGCTCCTAAAGGAAAAACATTATACTACAACCTATTTACATACAAATTTACAAATGTTAAGAAATGTGATAATTTCTTAAATCTTTCTAAAATAAAAATTTAGCAAAATAAATGTTTTAAAATTTTGGCAATAAGATAAAAAAGTGGCTAAAAGAAACATTTACCTGTTAACTGTCCAGTGGCCACAGGTATTACTTTGTATGGAGTACTACAAGTGACAAAAGAAAGACATTAAAGCACATATTTTTCAAATGACACAGCTGTCATGATGAAACATGGGAAGAACTAAAGGTGTTCTCTAACTGGTTTTCAAAATTTATTTAGCCAGGGAAAAGAAGAGTGCACATTGTTTGCAAATCCATTTCCCTGCTGACACTTAAGAGGATCTTGCCAGTGTTTGAACAGTACTAACTGCAGCTATTCAAAGATTGGACCAGTCTGGGAAGGAAGTGGTGAACAGGCCTTGACCTGGAGCATCAACAACTGCAGAGGGAAAACAAGGCCAAAGCAGGCTGCTAAAGGGCCTGGGAAAACGACAAGGAACTCTGGAAAAATGGAAGGTCCTTAGGGTATGTGTTAATGAGCACACACCTTCCCAAATATCTGTGTGTGGAAAATGTTTTGGTTTGCTTCTTCTAGTAGGCAAATATGGCCTGGTGGGATAAAGAACTGTGAACTCCCAGAGGAAGATGAGTGGAATAGAAAAAGACATTTGTACATTGACTACGTCTTACAGTGGTTTTTGTTTCACTCAGATAATTACATATGCTTTAATAAGTTTTTAAATTAAAGGCCATTATAACCTGAGTAATTTTTGCTGTGTCCCATTCTATGTTGTCTTATTTCAAACAAGCACACTTAGGTTGCCAGCTCTGGGTTTGGAATAGGGTTGCCAGGTCTTACCTGGGTCCTGGTGGGGGGTTCCATTCCCACCCCCACCACACCTGGCATGATGACATTACCTGGCACATCATGCAGGGGACACTCTAGCATTTGGGTAAAAAAAAACCTATGGTCACCATAGAGTTTTAACCCAAAAATGATAGAGCATGCCCTGCATGATGTGCCCAGAGCAATGATGTCACATCAGGTGCAGTGAGGCTCTTGGGGAGTGGGGCTCCCCCCCCACCAGCCAGCTGGCTGGCAATGGGTTGGGGGCCAGAAAGTGGGGGGAAACCCACCCCCATCAGGGATTTGGCAACCCTAGTTTGGAAATTCCAGGAGATTTTAGGGATGGATCTTGGGGACGGTGGGGTTTGGAGAGGGGAAGGGCCTCAGCAGGGTATAATACCATAGAGCTGACCCTCCCAAGCAGCCATTTTGTGCAGGAGACCAGTTGAAATTCTGGGAAACCTCCAGGCCTCACCTGTAGATTGGCAACCCTAACACAGGTACACAAACTCACAAATACTACAAATGAATAAGCATCACTATTTTTTTGAGTTTACCTTAGTTCTAAGACAATTTGCCTACCTTTCTGAGTTTGCCGGCATAGTGGGATCAATAGACAACATGCAGTCATCTGATGTGAAAAGTGAAATGGTTGTATTCCTGAAAAAACAATGGTTAGTCATTTATAAAAATATTTATATCATCCTCTTTTAGCTCAAACAGTCCAGAAGGCAACTATCAGAAAGTAACTAAAATAATTTAAATTTAACATCTGAAAAAAATAAAGAAACAATAGCAATCTGAGGCAATAGGGGAAAAAAGCCAAACAAGTTCAAGAGGAGTGGCACATAAATATTAAAATGAGCCAAGCGACTAAAAAATGCTCTCAGAAAGTTCAGTTCTGAACTGATGCCGGAATGTTACCCAAGAGGTGGCAACACAAATGTCCCAGGGGTGGGAGTTGCCCAGTTTGGGTAACACAACTGGTTAGGGCACCACAGCTGGGAACGTCATAAGAACATAAGAGAAGCCAATGTTGAATCAGGCCAATGGCCCATCTCATCCAACACTCTGTCACACAGCGGCCAAAAATACCAGGTGCCATCAAGAGGTCCACCAGTGGGGCCAGGACACTAGAAGCCCTCCCACTGCTGCCCCCCCCCCAGCACCAAGAATAGAGTGCATCACCTGCCCCAGACTGAGAGTTCCCATCTATACCCTGTGGCTAATAGCCACTGATGGACTTCTGCTCCGTATGTTTATCTAATTCCCTCTTGAAACTGTCCATGCTTGTAGCTGCCACCACCTCCTGTGGCAGTGAATTCCATGTGTTAATCACTCTTTGGGTGAAGAAGTACCTCCTTTTATCTGTTCTAACCCGATTGCTCAGCAATTTCATGGAGTGCCCACGAGTTCTTGTATTGTGAGAAAGGGAGAAAAGTACTTCTTTCTCAACCTGCTCAATCCCATTCATAATCTTATAAACCTCGATCATGTCACCCCTCAGACGTCGTTTCTCCAAGCTAAAGAGCCCCAAGCGTTTTAACCTTTCTTCATAGGGAAGGTGTTCCAACCCTTTTATCATTCTAGTTGCCCTTCTCTGCAATTTTTCCAATGCTATAATATCCTTTTTGAGATGTGGCGACCAGAACTGTACACAGTATTCCAAATGAGGTCGCACCAATGATTTATACAGGGGCATTATGATACTGGCTGATTTGTTTTCAATTCCCTTCCTAATAATCCCCAGCATAGCATTGGCCTTCTTTATTGCAGTTACACACTGTCTAGACATTTTCATTGAGTTATCCACTACGACTCCAAGATCTCTCTCTTGGTCAGTCTCTGCCAGTTCAGACCCCATCAACGTGTATTTATATTTAGGATTTTTGGCTCCAATGTGCATCACTTTGCACTTGGCCACACTGAACCCCATTTGCCACTTACCCATCCTCGACAGATCCCTTTGGAGTGCCTCACAATCCTCCCTGGTTGTCACCACCCTGAACAACTTCGTGTCATCTGCAAATTTAGCCACTTCACTGCTTACTCCCAATTCCAAATCGTTAATAAACGAGTTAAAAAGCATTGGACCGAGTACTGATCCCTGTGGTACCCCACTACTTACCACCCTCCACTGAGAAAGTTTCCCATTTATACTCACTCTCTGTTTCCTATTTATAAGCCAGTTTTTGATCCACTTGTCCTTTTATCCCATGACTATTGAGCTTACTTAGGAGCCTTTGATGAGGAACTGTATCAAAAGCTTTCTGGAAGTCAAAGTAAATAATATCTATTGGGTCCCCCTTGTCCACATGTTTGTTCACTCCCTCAAAAAACACTAACAGGTTAGTGAGACAAGATCTTCCCTTACAGAACCCATCCTGATTCTGCCTCAATAGTTTTTGTTCATCAATGTGCCTACTAATTCTTTCCTTAATAATAGTTTCCACCAACTTACCCGGTATTGATGTCAGACTGACTGGCTTGTAATTTCCTGGATATCCCCTGGAGCCCTTTTTAAAGATGGGAGTGACATTAGCTACCTTCCAGTCATCAGGAATGGAGGCAGATTTTAAAGAAAGATTACATATTTTTGTCAGGAGATCCACAAGTTCACATTTGAGTTCTTTCAGAACTCTCGGATGAATGCCATCCGGGCCTGGTGATTTATTAGTTTTTAAATTGTCCATCAGTTGGAGGACTTACTCTCTTGTCACCACAATCTGATTCAGGTCTTTCAAACCCCCTCCCGAAATCGGTGCTTCTGGAGTGGGCAAGCACTTCTCCTCTTCCACAGTGAAGACAGAGTCAAAAAATGCATTCAGCTTCTCAGCTATTTCCCTATCCTCCTTCACTACTCCTTTTACCCCTTGGTCATCCAAGGGCCCCACTGCCTCCCTGGCTGGCTTCCTACTTCTAATGTATTTGAAGAAAGTTTTATTGTTGGCCTTTATGTTTTTTGCGATATGCTCTTCATATTCCCATTTTGCTTGCCTGATCACAGACTTCCATTTTATTTGCCACAGTCTGTGTTTGTTTTTATCTACCTCACTGAGACTAGCTTTCCACCGCTTAAAGGAATCCTTCTTACCTTTTACAGCTTCCATTACTTTATTAGTTAACCATGCATGCAGGCTTTTTTCTATACCTATTTGTGCCTTTCCTAACCTGCGGTATATATTTTTTCTGAGCTTCTAGGATTGTATTTTTAAATAGTCTCCAAGCTTCCCCAATGGTTTTGACCTTCTCCACTCTTCCTTTCTATTTCTTCCTCACATGACCCCTCATACCAGAGAAGTTACCCCTTTTAAAGTTAAAAGTGGTTGCGTCAATCTTTTTGGGCAACTCCCTATCTGTACAAATGTTAAACTCAATGACATTATGGTCACTGTTCCCAAGTGGTGCAATCACTTTTACATCTCTCACCAGGTCTTGGGTGTTACTTACGACCAAATCCAGGATCGCCTCTCCCCTGGTAGGATCTGTGACCATCTGTTCCATAGCACAATCATTGAGAGTGTCTAAAACTCAATCTCTTTTTCTTGACTAGAACTCATATTGACCCAATCAATGTGTGGGTAGTTAAAGTCGCCTATTATGACACAGTTATTCCATCTAGCCACTATCTTTAATTCAGTCATCATTTTATAATCCTCCTCTATCTTTTGATCTGGTGGGCGATAACAAACTCCCACTGTTAAGCCTCCTTTTGGACCCACTATTTCAACCCATAGCATTTCCAGAAATGAATCCAATTCTCTTACCCTCTCAGTCTTACTGGACGGTATACCCTCTCTGACATACAGAGCCACCCCACCTCCAACCCTTCCCCCTATCCTTCTGATATAATTTATAACCAGGAATCACCGTATCCCACTGATTTTCCTCATCCCACCAAGTTTCTGAAATACCTACAATGTCTATTCCCCCCCCCAACACCAAGCATTCCAACTCCCCGATTTTACCTCGGAGACTTCTAGCATTTGTGTATAAACACTTATAGTTTCCCATGCTTGTTAAGCCCACAGCCTTCCTCTTGCTGCCTCGAGACCTTGCCAGGTAGTTCCTATCATTAGCCACAGTCTCAGTGGACAATTTTAATCCATTTCCTTGTACAAAAGTAATAGCTACCCCTTCATCTCTTTGAGATGAGCCATCCCGAACCAGAGACTTTTCATCTCCTGTCGGCTTTCCCCCATTATTCAGTTTAAAAACTGCTCTGCCACCATTTTGATTTTGAGCATCAGCAGCCTGGTTCCTTCTTAGGACAAGTGGAGACCATCCCTTTTGTACAGCTCCCTCTTGTCCCAAAAAGCATCCCAGTTCCTAACAAACTTGAACCCTTCCCCCCGGTTCACCATCATCTCATCCACGCATTGAGACTCCTGATCTGTGCCTGTCTCTCCGGCCCTGCGCGTGGAACAGGTAGTACTTCTGAGAAGGCTACCTTGGAGGTCCTGGCCTTGAGTTTCCTGCCCAGCAGCCTAAATTTCTCCTCCAGGACCTCACGACTGCATTTCCCTCATGACTGCATTTCCCATGCACGTATGGACACATGGAGTAAGTTTAAAGTTACTTTTGTTTAGACCAGGCTGTGGCCTTCCCCCAAGCTCATGCACCACATTATCTACTAGATGAAGAAGACGAAGGCGAAGAAGAGTTGATTTTATACCTGCCCTTCACTACCTGAAGGAGTCTTACAATCACCTTCCTGTCCTCTCCCCACAACAGACACTCTGTGAGGTAGGTGAGACTGAGAGAGCTCTGAGAGAGCTGTGACTGACCCAAGATCACCCAGTTGGCTTTATGTGGAGGAGTGGGGAATCCAACCCGGTTGTCCAGATTACAATCTAACAAGTGGAGACCCGCAAAAAACTTACGGGATGGTCATCCCATTCCTCACACCTTTGCTTTCTCCCTTCTACCCTTACCTATCTCACATTCTTTCTCCCTTCTGGGGGTGGAGCCATAGACTCAACCCTCCAAAGCAGCCATTTGATCCAGGAGAAGTGATCTCTGTCACCTGGACAACAGTTGTAATTCTGGGTGATTTCAAGCCCTCACCCAGAGGCTGGCAATGGTAGTTCTCATGGAGGAAACGGATGGTTTGGAGGGTGGAGTCTATGGCATTATACCGGTCTGAAGTTCCTCCCCTCCTCAAACCCCACCCTCCCCAGGATCCACCCCTCAAATGTCCAGGAGTTTCCCAATCTGGAGTTGGCAACCCTATTTTCTTCCCACCCAACAGCCAAGCTACCTTTATCTGTCTTCAGCTTTTTGTCTCCACCCTCCTCCCCCACAGCTTCTACCAAGGAAAATTATAGTCTTTCTCCACAGTGGGGATCAAAGCAGCTTACATTATTCTCACCTCCTTTTTATCTGCACAACAACCCTGTGAGGTTGGTTAGGCTGAAAGTATGTGACTGGTCCAAAATCACCCAGTCAGCTTCCACCGCAATATGGGAATCTGAGCCTGGGTCTTGCAGACCCTACTCTGAAGCTCTAACTGCTGCACCACTGCTGGCTTTCATAGGGTGGCTGCTGAATAGCAGCAAGCAGCCAGGCCAAGTTGAATCATGCAAATTAGGTGGTATCAAGTCACCCAGAAGGTGCTGTCTAGGGATGCCAGCCTCCAGGTGAGATCTGGGGATTGACTGGAATTATTGTTCAGCTCCAGACTACTGAGATAACTTCCCCTGGAGAAAATGGATGCTTTGGAGGGTGGACTCTAGGGCATTGTACCCCACTGAGGTCCCTGTCCTCCCCAGGCTCCATCCCCAAATCTCCAGGAGTTTCCAGACCTGGAGCTGGCAACCTCACCACCCCCATCCCCTGCCAGTGCCCATGGGGGGACCTGGCAAACGTAAACTGCTGTCAGGCCTAGGGTTGGCAACCTCCAAGTGGGGCCTGGAGAGTGAACTCTAGACAACATTTTCCTTGGAGAAAATGGCTGCTTTGGAGGGTGGATTCTGTGGCACGATACCCAGCTGAGGCCTCTCCCTTCCCCAAATCCTGCCCTCCTTACACTCCACCACAAAACCTCTAGGAATTCCCCAGCCTGGCCTCAAGGCTCCCTCCCTCCCTCCAAGGCCGAAAGAGGCCTGGAAAGGGCCCTTCCCCCACCCTTTTACTGACAGAGCCAGTTAGAGGCCTCTCTCTCCCCTGCCCCAACGTTCTAATCTCTCACCGTTGATGCCTGGAGTTAGGTCCCTGCAGAGGCCATTTCAAAAGGTTTTGGGGGGAATTCAACCATCCCTGAAGGGATTTTTTTAGTTTTTGGATTTTTCTACAAACCCAGGAAGTCTACTGACTATGTAGGAAAAGCTGTTGGGGGAGAGTGAGCCCCCTGTTAGTGGAAATAGGTATCCACACACCAAAAAAACAACTCTGGGAAATAGTATAAGGATGCTCTTAACCACTACACCAACTGGCTCTATATTGGAAACTGGGGAAGAAAAGAAAGAAAACAGCTAAGATGTCAGTACCAGAAGATTCAAAACTGGATCAGGAATGCTGACATGGGCACTTTCTGCATTGACAGCTTGCTCCGGAGAAGCTGAGGAGTCAAGCTTTAAGGGCTGAGTTTACAGTTGCACACATTTCTTCTACACTGGTTCCCCCCCCCCCCGGTTTATATATGTATTGTGTATGCATTCTGAATCTACAAGCAAAATCCACATTTTTTGAGCTAACTGGCTGCCAACCCTTCCTTCTCTCCCTCCCGCTCTTCATGATTCTGCAAAAAGAAAGGGAAGGGAGGGGGAAATCCAGACCCACACATGCAAGACTGACACATTTGGGAGCAGGGAATTCCCTAATCCTTTATATTTATTGATTCCGTCTTATGCTTTCTCTGGCTTTGTAAAAGGTTGCCTGAGCGGGAGGACAAGTCCTCTTTTATCTTTGGAGAAGGAGGGAACGAAAATGGAACAGGGAGGGAGCATCAACCTAAAGAGAAAGAGGTGGAAATGGGGGGAGGGCAGTGGGCAGTGGGCAGTACTTTAAGACCTGCAGAAACAATTTTACTTTAGAAAGGATTAGCAATTTGAAAGTGGATGAGAACAAAGAGTCGCTGCAAAAGGAGTTTTGGTAGCTGCAGGGCAACAGTGTGCTGGAAGCTGTTTGAATGCAGATTCCTGTAAAACAAATGCAGAAACAAGAGAAAGCCCCAAAATAAAGTGAAAGTGACAGCGGGAGGGAATGCAGAACAAAATAGTATGTGCTCAGAGACCAAGGCAAGATACAGATGCTGAAAAGGCCATGAACCCATTAACTGAAAATACACAAATCTGTAACTGTGCTCTGGACAATTTTCTACTCTTGCTAGCATGCATCTTCCAGAAGATTCCAGAATGCTTATTTATTTACTAGTTCCCAGGTGTCATTAATAAAAAATAAGTCTCTGTCCCCTTTTGTTGCAGAACCATAAGCAAAAATGTGCAGCCTTTTATATCCCCACAAGGAAAAGGGCTAGGAAGAGGCGGGGTTTCGGCGCGATGAGAACAGTCAGGAACCAGGAAACTCTCCCGAGTGTTGACTGGATTGTTGGCTTCCTTAGAGGGGTTCAGGGGCTCCCAAGCTCCAGTGAGCTCCCCATAGAGGAGCTCATTGCAAGGGGCTTTATTTGGACTCCCCAGCAAGCAGCAGTGAGCAGGCAGAGATCTGAATGTGCCCCAGTGCAGGAGCCGGCTGAGAACACCCATGAAGATATGGCTGCGTGCAGTCATGACTGCCCTGATGGAGAGGGGAGAAGCTGGGACCTCATCCATAACATTGATGAAGCATAACACTATAAGTCTCCCTCATGGATCACTGCCTTGTCGTGGCGAGGGGGCTTGCGTGGTTTGATGAGGCTGTGGGCTATGCCGTGGACGGACAGGCCACAGCAGAGAACTCAGACCAAACGTGATCCCCTGGAGAAGGAAATGGCAACCCACTCCAGTATCTTTGCCAAGAAAACCCCATGGACAGTAACAAAAGGCTAAAAGATATGACGCCGGAAGATGAGCCCCTCAGGTCAGAAGGTGTCCAATATGCTACTGGGGAAGAGCAGAGGGCAAGTACGAGTAACCCCAGAAAGAGTGAAGCGGCTGGGCCAAAGCCGAAAGGACGCTCAGTTGTGGATGTGTCTGACGGTGAAAGGAAAGTTCGATGCTACAAAGAACAATACTGCATAGGAACCTGGAATGTAAGATCTATGAATCAAAGTAAGCTTGACATGGTCAAAAATGAGATGGCAAGAATGAACATCGACATCTTGGGAATCAGTGAACTAAAGTGGACAGGAATGGGTGAATTTAACTCAGAAGACCATTATATCTACTACTGTGGCCAGGAATCCCGTAGAAAAAATGTTGTGGCCTTTATAGTCAACAAGAGAGTGAGAAAGGCAGTACTGGGATACAGTCTCAAAAATGACAGAATGATCTTGGTCTGAATCCAAGGCAAACCATTCAATATCACAGTAATCCAAGTCTATGCCCCAACCACTGCTGCAGAAGAGGCTGAAGTGGACCAGTTCTACGAAGACCTACAACAGCTCGTAGAACTAACACCAAAAAATGATGTCCTCATCATCATAGGGGACTGGAATGCTAAAGTAGGGAATCAAAAGGTAACCGGAATAACAGACAAGTTTGTCCTTGGAGAACAAAATGAAGCAGGGCAAAGGCTAACAGAGTTTTGTCAAGAGAACACCCTTTTCCAACAACCTAAGAGGCGTCTCTACACATGGACATCACCAGATGGGCAACACCGAAATCAGATTGACTATATAATTTGCAGTCAAAGATGGAGAAGCTCTATCCAGTCAGTAAAAACAAGACCTGGAGCAGACTGTGGCTCAGATCATGAGATACTCATTGCAAAATTCAGACTTAAATTGAAGAAAGTTGGGAAAACCACAAGGCCATTCAGATTTGACCTAGATCACATCCCCGATGAATATACAGTAGAGGTGAAGAATAGGTTTAAGGGACTAGATTTGATAGACAGAGTGCCTGAAGAACTATGGACAGAGGTCCATGACATTGTAAAGGAGGCATCAATCACCGCCATCCCAAAGAAAAAGAAATGCAAAAAAGCAAAGTGGCTGTCTGATGAGGCTTTACACATAGCAGAGGAAAGAAGGAAAGCTAAAGGCAATGGGGAAAAGGAAAGATTTGCCCAACTGAATGCAGATTTCCAGAGAACAGCAAGAAGGCTTTCCTGAATGAACAATGCAAAGTAATAGAGGAAAACAATCGATTGGGAAGGACTAGAGATCTCTTCAAGAAAATTGGAGAAATCAAGGGAACGTTCCATGCAAAGCTGGCCATGATAAAGGACAAAAACGGTAGGGACCTAACAGAAGCAGAAGAGATTAGGAAAAGATGGCAAGAATACACAGAAGAACTATACAAGAAGGACCTCAATGTCCTTGACAACCACGACGGTATAATCACTGACCTCGAGCCAGACATCCTGGAAAGCGAAGTTAAATGGGCCTTAGAAAACATTACTAACAACAAAGCTAGTGGAGGTGATGGTATCCCAGCTGAGTTATTCAAAGTCTTAAAAGAAGATGCTGTTAAAGTGCTGCACTCAATTTGCCAACAAATTTGGAAAACACAACAGTGGCCACAGGATTGGAAAAGGTCAGTGTACATTCCAATCCCAAAGAAGGGCAATGTCAAGGAATGTTCAAACTATCGCACAATTGCACTCATTTCACACACTAGCAAGGTCATGCTCAAAATCCTACAAGCTAGGCTCCAACAGTACGTGGATAGAGAACTGCCAGAAGTACAAGCTGGGTTTCGAAGAGGTAGAGGAACTAGAGATCAAATTGCCAACATTCGCTGGATTATGGAGAAAGCAAGAGAGTACCAGAAAAACATCTACTTCTGCTTCATTGACTGTGCTAAAGCCTTTGATTGTGTGGATCACAATAAATTATGGCAGGTTCTTAAAGTGATGGGAGTACCAGACCACCTCACATGTCTCCTGAGAAACCTGTATAAGGGTCAAGAAGCAACAGTTAGAACCGGATATGGAACAACTGATTCGTTTAGCATAGGAAAAGGAGTATGACAAGGATGTATATTGTCACCTTGCTTATTTAATTTATATGCAGAGTACATCATGCGAAATGCTGGCCTTGATGAATCACAAGCTGCAGTTAAGATTGCTGGGGAAAAGATCAATAACCTCAGATATGCAGACGATACCACTCTGATGGCAGAAAGTGAAGAGGACCTGAAGAGCCTCTTGCTCAGAGTGAAAGAGGAGAGTGCAAAAGTTGGCTTGAAGCTCAACATAAAAAAAACTAAGATCATGGCATCTGGCCCCATCACTCCTTGGCAAATAGAAGGGGAAGTCATAGAAGTAGTGACAGACTTCACGTTCCTAGGATCCCAGATCACTGCAGATGGTGACTGCAGCCATGAAATTAAAAGACGCCTGCTCCTTGGAAGGAAAGCGATGGCAAACCTAAACAGCATGATAAAAAGCAGAGACATCACCTTGCCAACAAGAGTCCGCATGGTCAAAGCAATGGTATTCCCCGTAGTAATGTATGGCTGTAAGAGTTGGACTATAAGGAAGGCCGAGCGCCGAAGAATAGATTCTTTTGAACTATGGTGCTGGAGAAGACTCTTGAGAGTCCCTTGGACTGCAAGGAGAACAAATCAGTCAATCCTAAAAGAAATCAACCCTGACTGTTCCCTGGAAGGCCAGATCCTGAAGCTGAAGCTCAAATACTTTGGCCACCAAATGAGAAGGGAGCACTCACTGGAGAAGACCCTGATGCTGGGAAAGATTGAAGGTCAAAGAAGAAGGGGACGGCAAAGGATGAGATGGTTAGACAGTGTCATCGATGCAACGAACATGAAATTGAGCAAACTTCAGCGGACAGCGGAAGACAGGAGGGCCTGGCGTAATCTGGTCCATGGGGTCATGAAGAGTTGGACTCGACTGTGCGACTGAACAACAACAATACTATAAGTATATCTTAAAGCAACAATATCAGAAAATCTACTATCCATCATTAAGCCCTTTTAAAGTTTAAAAAGACAATGGAATGGAGGGGTGAAGAATTCACTTCCTGCCCCCCTCCTTTCCTTCTGGCGGCTATGCAAAGAATTTAAAGCAACTTCTCAAATAGCCTTTTGGGCAAAGAAAATAAAGAGAAAGATCATCCATATATAACAATGCTGCTGTAAAGAGCAAAACATCAATGTGGAAACAGGACTATACTGCGGTGCAGTACAAATTTCCCCCTATCCTATACATTGGCTTTTATAGGACCATGCCAAGGTCATTTTCACAGCTTGAAAAATAGAATTAGCTCTGTGCTTTCTTTCCTCTGTGGCTTGATGATATTATGATTCTTTTCCTTTACTCCTGCAGCATTCTTCTGAATGCATAGGTCAAACAGCATCACCGGCCAGAACATATATTCAGTGTCATCTTTGTGTTATAGCCAGCATGCATACATGCAGGACAGGAGACGTGGTTGCTGGGTCAGCAGTCACTGTTGCTAGGTAGGTTCAGTTAATGAAGTGACCTTATACCAAGTCAGACCATTGGTCCACTTAGCTTCGCATTGTTTACTCTGCCTGGCAGCGGCTCTCCAGAGTCTTGGGCAGACAGACGGAGGTCTTTCCCGACACCTGCTGTCTCAAATCCTTTTAAAGGCTGTACCTGGGATCTTCTCTATGCAAAGCATGTGCTCTACCACTGAGCCACAGCCCCCAGTGTCAGTCCTTCATCCTCTGACTTGACAAATTAAACAGCAAAAGACTGACTCAGTTTTGGACATTTGCAAGGCTGTATTCGTATGAAAAAAAATCTGTTTAAACTGGCTTTCTTCCAACAGTTTGTGAATGGCTTAGATTGTTAAATAAAGCCTTTAAGGCAACAGCGTGGAATGTTTAATGGCTCAGGCTGGTGACGTTGCTTGACCTACATTAATGGGGGGAGAGCAGACATAGCCAGAATCAACAACAAAGCAAATCAACTTGGCTGTACAGCAGTCTTGCAGAGTTTTATGGGTCACACTTTTTAATAACATGCAATTTGTAAAAAGGTTAACATGAGATGGCCACATGTTGCAAACGTGCATATCATGCAGGCCCGTAGCTACACTGAATCATTTCAAGGTCCAGCTCCCCGACCTTCTGCCAGGGCCCCCAACTTACTACCCTGGGCAGGCCCCCCAACTTATTCCTCCTGCTGGCCACTGCTGCAAGCCTTGTACCCCCCTCCTCTCCCCTCTGTATCTCTTCTCTGTCATTATGTCTCACTCTCCTTCCATGCCTCCTGCACCTTTGGAACATTGCATTTCTAAGAAGGGGGGGGAAGGTCAGAGAATCAACTGCAGCTGCCCTTTGAAAGATGCACAATCTGCTATTTTAAATCCTTTCTGCTATTTTAAATCTTTCCTATCAACCCTAAAACTTTGTTGGTCTTAAAGGTGCCCCTGGCCTGGACTCAAAACTTTGTCTTTCACAGACACACTCCACACTGTGCATTTTGGTACATTCTTCTGCTCCTTACGGGAGCTGGGAAGGTCACAACGGCTTCGGCTTCTCCAGTCTCCTATGTGAAAGTCTGAAACTCCTCCTTCCTTCAGCTGCCTGGTACTTTGTCAGTGCAGCCAGTGTGGAGCTGGTTGGGGTGAAGGCGGAAGCACTCTGAGGAGATGGCAGGGAAACCATGAGCCCCCGCAGCCACCTAAGGAACCTCTGGCCATGGAGAGTTCCTTGGAGAAGGTCAGCGCTGGCTCTGGCTGTTTTGAAGGGGCACAGAGGTGTCTCGTGCCAGCCTCCTGCGGGGGGGAGGGGGTTCATGGCAAGGAATGATCCTGGGAGATCTTGAGCACCAGTGGCCTAATCCCTCTATAACAAAAAGCAAAACAAAACACACACACACCCCGGAAATAACCACGCTTGAAACTTTTCAGCCTCCATTTAGCGGGGGGAGGTAGAGGCAGTTACTTAAATTGCCTTTAATTAAACTAGCCAGTGCCGCCCGAGAAATTCAAATGCCCCTCAACTTAAAAAATCCTGGCTACAGGCCTGATAGCATGTATCTGAAGAGAGCTACAAGGATGTTAGAAGAAGGTTCTCTTATAATCCTGTTATCTACTAGATTCTTTAACAATATAGCCATATATGAAGCTGTTCGTGATTTATTAACATATTACATAATGTTAACAAATTAATCTTTAAGAAACAGTGTGAATCGGTTTCGGTTTCGGCGTTGCGAATGGCGGCCACC
Source organism: Gekko gecko (assembly GCA_029375565.1). Taxonomy (NCBI): domain Eukaryota; kingdom Metazoa; phylum Chordata; class Lepidosauria; order Squamata; family Gekkonidae; genus Gekko; species Gekko gecko. Next base: position 106,633,015 of record JAPDNY010000004.1, on the reverse strand, counting down.
TTTCGGGACGCTCCCGGAGGTGGTTAGCCCACGCGCAGTTAGGGGGGGTCTTCGCATGTGCGAAAGACCCTAGTGAGCCTTAGACAAAGGCTCCGAACCGGGGGCGCTTGGGGAGTAGCCTCTTTGCCGGCACACAGCTGGGAAATTGAGGCTTTCTCCCCGCTCCAATCGGCCCCGCTGCGTAGTGCCCGTATGGGATGTAGCAGCGCCACCGACTTCCAGGAGTGAGGAACAGCGACATGAATTAAAATAAAAAGAAGAAATGGCATCGAACCGTGAGTTGGAGGTCTAAGTTTGAAGCGAAAACCCGAGCCCTTCCCCCGTAAGCGAATAAGCGTTTGGGAGGAGGGGGAATCCCCCCCCCCACTGAGAAGCGGGACTTATAAAAGAAAGCTAAGGGGGACGAAAGGGAAAAAGGGTTGGTGAAACTACCTTTGGGGTGCTACTGAAGCTAAAGAGTTAGCGGGTCTCCTGAGGGACGCGACACGAACTTTGATAAAGTAAACAAATAAAAGAAATGTTGGCAATGAAAAAGGTCCCTTTGAAACCGGAAAAGAAGGGAGGCGGGACTTCCAGTCCAGGTAACCCCCCTCCAGAGCCTGCTGTCAATCAACAGAAAAGTGAGCTACTGCACCCTCTACTGGTCCAAATACAGAAAATCAGCGAAACTTTAACCAACATGGAAGGTGTTCTCAACAGTCAACAAAAACAATTAACAGAAACGTCAAAGAAGATGGAGGAGATCGCACAGAAATGTTTGGTCTCGACGGAAGACATCGGAAAAGTGAAGAAAAAGGTCAATAAATTAGAAAAGCATCAGGATGAGCAAGAAAAAAGAATTTTGATGTTGCAAATGGAGAAATCGAATCTGACTCTCCGTTTTCAGGGCATTAAAGAAGAAGAGAAAGAAGATCTCAGATCTATACTAGCGAATGCCTTGGCACCCGTAACTGGCAGAGAACAGCGAGAGTTAAAAGAAGAGATGGATAAGGTCTATAGAGCCTATTCCACCTTTACAAAGAAAAATAATCTGCCAGCAGAAGTGGTTGTCAAGTTTATTAAGCAGAGTACCAGAGATCAAATTCTGCGTGCAGTTTCAGCGGTGCCCTTGAAGATTGGGGAGCAGACTATCAGAATATTGAAAGATGTGCCTTATGAAATCCGCATGAAAAGGAAGGCATACAAAGGATTGACCACTTTTCTACAAAGACATCAGACTATTTACAGATGGACTTTCCCTGAAGGCCTGGTGTTCAAGTATAAGGATAAAAGAGAAAAGATTGACTCCATCTTCAAAGCACAAGAATTTCTGAAGAGACACGCCAGTCCAGAGGAAGAGGCAGCACTCGCAACTTGGACAGATTTGAGCAGTGAAGATGACAGCGGCCCAGAAGAGGGAGGTGCCGGAGCGGGAGACGTGAAAGTCAAAGAGGGCCCATTTTATAACCTGAGGGATACCAAAAGAAGACAACCTAAGAAATAATTGTTCGAGAAGCATCAGAAAGGAGTTGATTAAGAACTAACCCCAAAGGACATTATTAACCTTACTAACAGAGCTATTTTGGATTTTTGTTAGATGAAAAGAAGACTCTCTAATCACGGTGATTGCCAAAAACTGTATTTATACTGACTAAAACTAACTGTTTTTAACAGAATACTCACTCTACTCTTTTCTTAATCCCTCTATATACCCTACCTCTCTCCATTTATAAAAAGAATAAACTCCTCTCCTTTTTAGGAGGGTTTTGTCAAAAAAAAAAGAAAAGAAACAGTGTGAATCATTTACAGTGTAGGTGACTCAGCCCTCAAAGTTTTCAGATGAGCTTTCAATATGGTGGCTCCAGAAGTGAGTTGTGGGTGTATTCTATATCCACTTAAGTCAAGGGTAGTATCCCCTTGATGCTGATAGGGAAGGGGTAGCATCTCTTCCTCCATGTTCCACCTTCGTACACCTTGTTGAGAGAATTCAGAGGGGGGCAACAGAAGGAAAGGGGGCTATGTGGTGACAAACTTTCAGTACGTATTGCATCCCTAAGATCTACATGGGGAAAAACAGATAGTGAACTCATCTCAGTTCTCCTTCCAGAAGATGGATTTACCAATTGTTACCAAGCTTTCAGAAATCATTTACCCCAATGTTATTGCGCAACATAAATCTACTGTGCTACATATGTCACCTGGAGTCAATAACAAATGCATTTTGCCCTATTTTTAACATTTAGGTTAGATACTTGCATTGTATTTCAGTACTTCATTTTGACTTTTATACTTTCTGTACTATTATGAAAGAAATCCTCCAGTGCCACCCTAAGTGGAGTCACACTATTTTAAACTCAGGGATTTTAATGGACTTAGAAGAGTGTAACTTTGCTTAGAATTGCTAAAAGTAAAAAAAGAAGAGGTGCAGGAAGATCCATCATCGGATCTTCCCAGCATCTTTTTTCAGCTGGATTATAACCCCATGGAGAAGACAAGAGGGGTTAAACCCTTTTGCCTGCACATAGTTTTGCAAATCAAAACATCATGCTGTTACAGCCTTTAGGAAAAGGGCAGATACTCATCTTTTTCCTCTGAAGGTTAATAACAGCATGCTCCTCCCCAGTTTTGATCAGATTAACTCTGTTGGTATGGGAAGGGTTTGTAATTTGTCTCTAAAAGGCAAAGGGACATCTGTAATCTCTGTCACGTCCAATGCTCCCTCTAAGCTGTGGAGTCTTGTGAGCAAAAATTCTACTTTGTGAGCTACTGGCATTAAAGTCGTGAGCAAGTCATTTGGCTGCTGCATAAATTAGTTTGCTCTGGAGCCATCCTTCCTGAGCTAAGACAAAAATGTGTGAGACAGAGGCTAAAAAACTGTGAGCTAGCTCACACTAAGCTTAGATGGAACACTGATCACGTCTAGTTTGACCCCTAAACTTTTGGAAACAGATAACAACCTCAACATCAATAGCATAAACAAACAATAGAAGTGTATTCAAAGACAAGATAATTTAATTACCTTGGTAGACCAGTTGCAATGCAGAAGAGTTCCATAATGTCTCTTGAGTTACAATATTTGCTGAAGGCCACCTTTCAAAGGAAATACATAATAGTATTTTGTTTAATATCATTCTGGCCCCATTATTAACTTTTCCCTTTACATTCTCTTATCACATTTTCAGTTATGAGAGCAAACAATAAATATTTGCCAGAAACACATAAATAGGGGAGTGAAGGAGACTAAACACTCAGAAACCAGTTTCAGGGGGGACAGCAGAAACATCTTAAAGAATAACTACATTAGGGTTGACAGGTGCCTACCTTGTGCTGGTGGGGGGATTTGGGGGCATTCCAGGGGTCGGTGGGGATGCTGGCAGTGCAATGATGTAACTTCTGGAAGTGACATTATCACATCACCAACATCATGCAGGGGCATGGAGGTGGGGTTTCCCCTGCTGGCCAGCTGGCTGGTGGCAGGCAGGAGCCCACAAAAAGAGGGGATCCCCTGCCCCCACCTGGGGATTGGCCAAGGCTAAACTACATTTATTCCAGCATAAAGTATATAAAGTATACAAAGTAACTGTATTTCACCTCCACAGATCTGGAAAGCTTTTGTGCTACATCTATCTACTATGCAGATTTTATTTATGTATATGCACATCATATAAACTGGATATGGAAATTAGAAGATGTGTAATTTTTAGCAGGCACTTTATTTGTAATTGTCACAGATAAATTAAAACAATGTGATACTTTTTTGAACGTTTCTCAAAATGACATCCACACAGGTTGTGGCATGAAAGAAAACTGTAAAAAGATTCCCCCCCCCCAAATCTCTGGGAGCAGTTCACTCATAACCAGTGTTCCCTCTAAGCTGAGTTTTTTAGCCTCTGGCTCACACAATTTTGTCTTAGCTCAGGAAGGATGGCTCCAGGGTAAACTAATTTATGCAGTAGCCAAATTGCTCGCTCACAACTTTAATGCCAGTAGTTCACAAAGCAGAATTTTTGCTCACAGGACTCCGCAGTTTAGAGGGAGCATTGCTTCTAACCCTGTCAGATTTGAAACATACAACTGTGATGAAGAGAAAATTGAATAAAATAATAGGGTTTATATTAAGGAGGAATAAGGATATGGTGTTGGAAAAGACTCTTGAGAGTTCCTTGGACTGCAGGGAGATCAAATCAGTCAATCCTAAAAGAAATCAACCCTGACTTCCCTGGAAGGCCTGATACTGAAGCTGAAGCTCAAATACTTTGGCCACCAAATGAGAAGGGAGAAGACCCTGATGCTGGGAAAGATTGAAGGTAACAGAAGAAGGGGACTGCAAAGGATGAGATGGTTAGACAATGTTATCGATAAAAGAAACATGAAATTGAGTAAATTCTGGAGGATGGTGGAAGACAGGAGGGCCTGGTGTGATGTGGTCCATGGGGTCATGAAGAGTTGGACTTGACTGTGCAACTGAACAACAAAAAAGGATAGGAAGAAAAACAGAGGGACTACTAATCCATACTCTTTCCATTTTTTCTGTGCTATTTCTTCACTTTCCCATCTCATTTAGATTGTTTTCAGCTGTTTCAGGCTCTAGCCTATCTACATTTTTGCACCTTTTAACAAATTTTCTAAAGCAACATTAGTGTTTTTGACTATCAAGGCTTCCTGCACCTTTCAAGAAAACCATATGTCTGAAATATAATTGAGATATATAGTTGGAACTGTAATAAACAAGATGCTTCTGAGCAATGTCCATGATAGGTGGCTTGCCTGCTGAAAGAGAAAGTCAAAAGCTTTGCCGGCATACATTGGCAGGCAGGTAGGCCTGCAGAAATGAGCGGAAGGAATGGCAAGGGTAGAGAATGGCAAGGGTAGAGATAAATTCAAGAGAGATTAGTGAATACAAAAGGCTGGATCTTCACTTTCTGTGATAGAGAGAGCCACTGATTTAGGATCTGAGATCCCTTGGATATCTTTATTGTATTAAAAAGGAATAAAAGCTATGGGGAACACACTATTCACAAGTCTGACTTCTCTGCATCCCACTGTTTGAAGCATATTCTGACTATGTTCTGATATGGGAAGTCAGGTGGGCTGGGAGAAAAATGGAGTAGAGAAGGGACTGAGTTTAGCTTCCTCTGCCCACATGATCCATTTTTGTAAAAAAAGAAAAGAAAAAAGAATCCTTCCTTCACTTGAGGGTATTGCAAAAGAAAGGACAATCTCACTCACAGGCTACTCCATGCCTCCCTACGTCCACTGGGCAAGCAGGAATTTTAATTGCCTGTGGAACAGGGACTCTTTCTGCCTGAAATGTGAAAAGAGGGTCTCTTGGTGTTTAGTCATGCCGGCCACATGACCACGGAAACATCTTCAGACAGTGCTGGCTCTTCGGCTTTGAAACAGAGATAAGCATCGCAACCCTAGAGTCGGATTCGACTGGCTTTCGAGCAAGGGAACCTTTACCTTTACTTTTTAATATCATCCCAGTAGGGATGTTTACCATGAAGTGTGTTTACTATTGGATCTGGCGAGGATGTCACTTGATTAATTTCCTAACAGAACCAGATTTAAGATTTTAAAATGACAATTAACCCAAATCTGACTCTTCCTTGTTTGTGCCTTCCTAATTTTTTAAAGTGAACAGCCTTTCCAGAGTGTGTGTGTGGGGGATCCTATATATATAAAAGGGTAATGTATTGGCACTTTCCGGCTCTCCGGTTGGCTGTGCTGTGTGCTCCATCAGCCATTGGCCCATCAGCCACAACTCAAGAGTACTCATGTGCCATTGGCTGCATGCTGGGTCCATTCCTCTCCCCACCCACTACCAGCTTGGCCACTTTCCTGACAAAATAAACTGCCAAAACGGCTGTCTCTCCTGAGGAAGATGCTTCTCCTGCCTGGCTCCTCTGGCTGACTACTGAGGTGAGCTACCAGCCCTCAAACCATTCTCTTATCTTCCTGCTGTGGGGCTAACTTCCTCCTCAGTGGCTGTTGCTAGGCAACCAAGCTTGGTTTTGTCAGTAAAAAGGCAAAGATAGCAGGCCCTTTCCAGGTCTACTGTGGCCTTTGTGGGGAACTCATTGAGGGAAGTCCTGACTAGGATTGCCAGCTCCAGGTTGGGAAATTCCTTGAAATTTTGTGCTGGCGTCTATGGAAGCCAGAGTTTGGAGAAGGGAGAGGCCTCAGCTGAATAGAATTCCATAGAGTCCACCCTCCAAAGCAGTTATATTCTCCAGGGGGAGCAAGAGATCTCTTGTCTGAAGTTCAGTTGTGATACCAGGCGATACCACAGCCAGTGTGGCATAGCAGCACTTCAGAGCAGGGTCTGCCAGACCCAGGGCCTTGCTGCAGAAGCTGAGTGGGTGATTTTGGACCGGTCACAGAGTTTCAGCCTAATGTACTTCACAGGGTTGTTCTGCAGATCAAAAAGGGGAGAGGAGACTGATGTGACCTACCTTGGTCCCCACTACAGAGAAAGACTGTACTCTTCCAAGGTAGAGGCTGCAGGAAGGGGGGAGGAGATGGAAAGCTGAAGTCAGAAGGGCAGATAAAGGTAGTTTTATGGTTGGTTGGGAAGGAGGTAGGTTTGCCAACTCCAGTTTGGGATACTCCAGGAGATTTGAGGTGTGATGCCTGGAGAGCATGGGGTTTGAGGAGGAGTGGGACCTCAGACAGGTACAATGCCATAGATGTCACCCTCCAAACCAGCCATTTCCTCATGGGGAACCATTGTTGCCAATCTCCAGGTGAGGGCTGGAGATCACTCAGAATTACAACTGCTCTTCAAGTGGCAGAGATCAGTCCCCCTGGAGAAAACGGTGGACTCTGTGTCATTATACCTTGCTGAGGTCACCACAGCAAATTGACGCTGAGTGCCCAAGGCCTAGACACCTGCCCAGAGCCTTTTACTAGAGCTCATTGTATTTATTTCCACAATGGGCCTTATTCCTAGTGTTCTTATAATCACAGGGCCAGATTCTGGGAGTTCTCTCTAGCTACAAACTATAGTTAGATACTAAATAAAATAAAATCAGATTCAGATCTGCTTGAAAATGTTAGCAAAAGAAAACATCTCAGCAAATGGGGATGTGAGGGACTGTCAGAACAAACTGACAGGCTGACAGAATATTACCAATCTGCTACTGGTGCTAATAGCTGATGAAAGCAATAAATGGGGACCTGATGTGATTGTTGTTGAACTTAGAATGAACTTCTGAAGCATGCTGGGCTATTGAGCCTTGAAATCAATTACCATTGAACAGAATGAATGCAAGATAAATGGGATATGGCAATATAATTGGGAACAAATGAAAGTCAAGTTAGCTTGGTTAATTAAGACTAAATGTGGGAAGATATAATGAATTTAGCAGACTTCTCCCTTTTCAAGCAGTAGGAGATTATGGCTAAGCAAAACCATGCCACCTAATAAATATATGACTTTATTATACATATTTCAGCGCTATGGTACAGTTTAATAAAAGCTTGTTAGTCTTCTTTAACTCTGGGCTTCTACAAATGGCCAAGGTAAACACCCAAGTTCATAAAACACTCATTCCATTTTGATAAGCATCTCAAGATATGAATTGTAGGATTATTGGAAAAACATTAATAATAGTATGATATAAACAATATTTTCCTTTGCTACTTGATATTCTCCAAAAAGAAAAAAAGTAAAACAGCTCCCTGGAAAATATTTGTGATGTCTCTGCTCTTTCTGTACAGAATTTAGCCAAAATGTGTAACACAACTGCTTTTCATTTGGAGTATTGGTAATGCAGACAGGAAGTATATTTATCTTAAAATTTATCTGAAAATTTGCACAACAGTCTTTGAAAAGTTCAGGATGGATGATAAAATATGAGAAACAAATTCACACAGCAAATAATCCCTGCAGTCAGATGACTGCAGTCAGACAGCAGGCTTAGCGTGGTCTGGCACTGCTTCTACAGGGGTTTCTTCCTGGCAACTAACCCCCCCCCACCTACACATAATGGTTGGTTGAAGAAGTTTTGTTTCACTATATCTGAAGAAGTGTGCATGCTGCAGTACCTTCTTACATCATTTTAGCAGTAAGTGGAATTCACATCTGATGCTTTGACTTTGCGCCATTCCTTCCACAGTGGGGCTTTTGCCTCAGGATCAGACCCACACCATGTGTTTTGCAATTCACTTGAAAGGGGGCCAAGCTGCCTCCCATCATGCACTACATCAGTGACATGGCCTTTTAAACTTTTTGTGCATGTGCAATTACATTGCAACATTATCAGAGGGGGAGAACAAAAGCACCACAAAACACTGGTGAGGGGAGAAGTTTATAACCGTAGGAAGTGTTGCTATCCAAATAAACTTTCCTGAGTAAATGAGGCAGCAAGATTGAAGGCTCTCTAGAGAATCCACTTTAAAATGAGGAACCAGCGAGAGGCGGGCAGAGGAGAGCAACCAGAGTGTTGACGCTTCACAAGAGTCTGGGTGCTGCGGTCAAGAGGATGGAGTCTGCCTTTTGCTCTCCACCAGGGCTCAGGTTGGCTGCCCACCAGCAATGGCCTCAGCTGTGCAAGCCATGCCAGACACCCTCACTCCTCAGCTGCTATGAGGCAGTTGACTTGGAGGTTCTACTGTGGGAAGGCATGGCTGGGCATTGTTAAAAAAAGACATTGTAAAAAAAAGAAAAGAAAATGCACATTGCTGTATTATAATGGTCAAAATTGCATTGTAACACAATCAATGTTATGTTTTAAAAAACAATATTATTTTTTTTAAAATTGGGGGGGAGGGGCTTGCATGCAAGCTGGAAAGGTCAGAGATTGGGATTGTTTGCTGTCTTCCCAAAGGAGCAGTTACAGTTCTTGGTGAAGTACTTAAAGTGACTATTCAGAAAAAAACCCAAGATGGGTAGCCGTGTTTGCCTGTAGCAGTAGAAGAGCAAGAGCCCTGTAGCACCTTAAAGACTAACAAAATTTGTGGGCAGGGCATGGGCCTTCATGAGTCACCACTCACTTCTTCAGAAAAAAGGTGTTGTTCAGTTGTTGATTTTTTTAAAAAAATGCCCATTTAAACCAAAGCACTCTGCCCCCTCTGAGGTTCAAACTGAGGACATTCTGATAAAGAAGCTGACAGGCTGCCTACTGTGCTAAGGAGGCTTCAATGAATGAAGTTTGTTACTTTCCTGTGTAAACCAGGCATGAAGATTGAAGTGTCTCCCCGCCTCTGCTTGGCTTTTTAAATATGTACCTCTTAAAAAAGATATTAAGTAACTTTATTTAGGAGTTTTGCTTTAGACCCATGTTTCCATATAGGTAAGGATTATCTGTATGCAGCACTGATCATGGGGAACACTCACCCATTTGTCATTGCATTATAATGTGATCAATATTATCTTTAAAAAAAATTGAGGTAAAAAAACTGGCAAATGTCTCTGGGGAAAATGGGGGGTGCGGGGTGGTAGGTGGAGGTAAAATGCAACACTGACAACCCAAAATAGTGGTGTGGCAGAAAAACACATTCAAATATTGGAGTTTATCACTGGAAAACAGCAATTTCAGATCAGAGGGGAATCACAGAAACAGTGGATTTGGAAACCACAGGGCAAGAGGGTGCAAAGTTCAGATCCACCCCGGAGAGGTGAAATGTATTATGGCAAGTTTTGCATAGTTCAATTGTTTAAGAACACTGATGCAGGCATTTGCACTTTTGTGGAAATGGTCTCAAACTTTGTTCTGCTGCTTCAGACCAACACTGCTACCCAGCTGAACCTGTATCTTTGGTTGTAACAGTCTAGCATGGTGTGAGATGGTAAACCATTGCATTCCTTTGACTAGAGCCATTAGAATATGAAAACCTAAAGTACTCTGTACTTGGAGTTTGATTGCTCGTACCCCAATCCCCCCTTCCTGCCAACTATCAGTTTGCAGCTGGGTTTCCACACACAATGCTTGAAATACTGGGGTGAATCCTTGGATGGAGAGCATTTGTCCACACCAGACACTGGCACTGGGAGAAGCAATTGTAGTTCTGTGAGTAATACTAAGGGGTATTAGCAAAAGAAATCTCAGCACCTTCATCACCAGACTTCGGTTTTCAAGATTCTTTGGAGGGAGCCATGACCACTAATATATAATGTACAGAAGGCCTTGTCACAAGCATGTACATTACTTGATTTCCCTATTGTACATGTCATGTACTAGCGGACAAATGAGATTGACTCCGCTGAAACTGTCTGCTTCTGAAGTGATGAAAAATGATAAGGAATTTCTTTCTACCAGTGGCCCATTCAAACATGCAAGTCACTGATTTGCTGTCACTGAGTAGCACACATGCACCTTTGAACCACACTGAAGCTTGTATATGCCCAGAATGGGTCTACAGCCCCAAGGCATTCTTAGAAATAAGAGATTTCACAGAAGATTTGGGCAGTGCAGAGGGAAAGGTACAGATTTCTCCATTATCCTTTGCCTTGACCTGACATCTGCTTCCAAAAATGTATTGTTTTTAGATGTAGTAATATTGTGTTTTAAATTGTATACGGGTTTTAACTGCTTGTAAGCAGCCCTGAGCCGCCTTGGCAAGCGGGCGGGATAAAAGTCTAATAAATAAATAAATAAAAATTATCCTTGCTGCAGCCTACTCTACTGCACTCTGTTGACCCTTAACATTCCTCCAAGGAAGACTAGTTTGGCTTTATGTGGCTTGTGTGGTCCTTCCCTCACTCTGTCTGATTTTTGTATCCTGCTTCTTTATATTACTTCAGATCTGTAATTCCTTCCACTCTTAGGAATTTAAACATCTCTTAAACCTGAGGTGCGAACTGTTTTCCTGCTTCCCTCAGTACCAACAACTATGCTGACACTAGGATCACTCTGGATCCTCACTCATTTTTAAAAACAACGACTGGATTTTTTGGTAAGAAAGACTGACTTGCATATATGCTACTCCTGAAACTGTTAAATCTGAGGTGCAGAACTGTTGAGGACACAGCATTTATAAAATAAATTAAATAAAAGCTGCACAGTATTTCAGAAAGATATATCAGAGGAAAATATACAAAACACAAAACAATAAACCTAACCCTTTCAAATCTTCTCAGTAATATTTTCCTTTCCTGACTACCTTACTTTACTATCGAGCCTTGCTTTTCTGTGATACTTCTTTTCCAACCCCCCTAACCTGTTTTCCTTTCCCCCCCTCAGTTTATCCCATTTCCCCTCACAGTCACATCTTCTGGTTCAGTCAAAACACTTCTTTCCCAGCACTCTCTCAGTCTGTCACTCAAAGTCCTTCTGTTTCTGATACACACAGTTCCCTCCTTCCTGGCCAACCTCCTTGCCTTCCAAACCTCCTTTCAAGAACTATGTACACACTACACAACACTTTTGGATACTAGTTACAGATTTTACATGCATTAATCACACATACTTTTTACATTCAAACAAAGAAATATGTTGGGTTTTTTGCACTTTAAATTCATAAGGATAACTTGTGCATCTCCCCCCTCAGGAGCTTTATGAGCTATACCTCATCTGGAGGAGAAGAAGAGAATGGATTTATACCTCACCCTTCACCACCCAAAGGAGTCTCAGAGCAGCTTACAAATTCCTCTCCCTTCCCCTCCCCACAACAGACACCCTGTGAGGTAAATGGGACTGAGAGAGCTCTTGACAGAAACTGCTCTTTTTCAAGAACAGCTTTTATCAGAACTATGGCTTGCCCAAGGTCATCCAACAGGTGCAAGTGGAGGAGTGGGGAATCAAACCCGGTTTTCCAAGATTAGAGTCCACGCACTTAACCACTACACCAAACTGGCTTAAAATGTCTGAGTTCCCCCTTTCATATCCTTCCATCTGAGTCTTTGAAGTCATTCACAGAAGACAACAGGTTCTGGTTCAAACATTACCACTGCTAGATTGTTGCTGCTGGAAAATACTCCCCAGTAATATAGGGGCAGGGTGGAGCATGCATCTTCCTAAACTTGTGCAGGTTTCCTGTATCAGTGTTGTACTTCCCTGGGAGTTTCTGGCCCACAAACACTCTCTGCTGTTGCCAAATGCAGAGGAAGTACATTTGTAGGCATGACTGCTTCTGCATGGTATTGGGAAGAGCTTTCGGCTTCTGTGCCACAGTGGAAGTGGCTCATGTTTGAAACGAGCCTAAGTGCACAGGAAGGTCAAGAAGCATCATCTATACATTGATCCAAGTTCAGAGATGAAGATTCTTTGCCTCTAACATGGCTTGCTTTGTATCTGAATGGGAAAAATCAGTTTCATTTCTCCATTTGTTTTCATTTGAAAGACCACATTCACTTCATTTTTTTGTTCAACTATATTCATTTCATTTCATGTGTTTATCATGTAAGCTTCCCATCAATTCCAGTGATAGACAGTGCTAAGCCTTTTCCTGTTGTTGGGTTTGACCTATTAGTGAAGATGTTTCTCAAAACATGCTGAAGCAGCTACAGTAAACACTGATTATAAAATAACAAAGAGTTCTTTGATAATTATTTTGCTCCCCTTGATAGCACAGTGGTTGCCCTGAAAATGATTTCAGGCAATCAACCTTAGGATCAACCTGAAGAAAAAGCAAAAGAAACAACCATCCAGATTAATAAGAGCAAAATTTTCATGCTGATTCTAGAGAAACTAGTTAGGGAAGCAATGATTTTGTTTTTCACATTACTTATTTAATATGGAAGGGAATGATTGACTGATTCTTTTAAAAGATATTTTTGTCTCTGATCCACAGAAACAGGGATAAACTCCTATTATATACTGCAATGGATTAGGCCTCAATTTCCCAGGCTGGTTTCCTGGAATTAGGATTGCCAAGTGCCCAGAGGGAAAAATGTCCACTCTCGTCTCTTTAATAGAGGCTTAATGGAATGTTATTAATCAAGTGATGTTATTTACCTCTAGGGTATGAAGTTTCAGCTGCCCATTTCCATACACTGAGCCTCTATTAAAGGAACAGGTCATTTTCTTCCATGGCCTGTTGGTAGTTTTGTTTCCTTTTTCTGTCCTAGCCCTTGTGGCACAGGAGGTCAGTGCCCGATTTAGCCTGCCAGAGAAGATCACTTGAAAAAAATGCCCTGCACCCCAGTTCCCTCAGCTCTGTTCCTGGTCAGGCAGAGGTGGTTACATTGCTGGTTTGACTGGCAGACTGGAGCAGCAATGGGCCTGGGAAGGGGGATGGACTGACTTTTTAACATATTAGGAACATTCTTAGTAGGTAATCCACAACCTTGCCTTCGAGGGAACAAATTAAATTGAATCCAAGTAACGCTGACAGTGATGCATTGGTTGTGGTAGCAGTGATATGGGAGGATATGACAGGTGCTCATACAGCTGTCATTCTCATCACCTCTGGCTAGATTTGCCAGCCTCCAGGTGGGGCCTGGAGATCTACTGCTTTTACAACTGATCTCCAGCTGACAGAGATTAGCTCCCCTGGAGAGAAAATGGCTGCTTTGAAGGGTGGACTCTACGGCATTGTACCATGCTGAGGCTCCTTCCCTCCCCACCCTCTCCTGGATCCACCCCCAAAGTCTCCAGGTATTTTCTAACCCAGAGCCGGCAACCCTACCTCTGACCATGTCTGAGCTCAGCAGCTCCTGTGGGGGCCTTTTGGCTAGGTTGCTCATGGCCATTTAGCAGACCAATCTACCCCAAGCAACTCCTGCTCACTGCTAGACATAGGGGAATTTCAGACAGATGATATAATCCGGAAGAGGAACGGTTCCCAAACGGTTTCTGCTCTGGCATTTCAGACAGAACCGTTTTAGAACCGGTTCCCTACCGGAATATATTTGTAATTTCACATAGAATTGCTTCAGTCCCGTTCAGGAAACGGGGCTGAAACGTTTTACCTGTCAACCGCTTCCAAGTAGTCGTCAGTTTCTTCTCCCGGATCTGATACGCTTTTTTCCCGCCTTTTTTCGCCCTTGCGGGCAATCTCCGGCTTTTTTTTTTTTTAACGTTCGCTTTAGAGCGCTATAATGCTATAGCGCTATAACGCTATAACGCTATAGCGCAATAGCATCATAGCAACCCCATTGGAATGCCTGCAGTGTTTTTTATAGCACTCTAAAGCGAACATTAAAAAAAAAAGGCACGGCGGGAAACGGCGGGAAAACAAAGCGGTGCAGTCTGAATTGCCAAACCGCTTCTGATTCGGCTCTTTTCCGGTCAGGGAAAGCCATGTGTGAAATGGCAGCCCTGTACCGGTTTACTTCAAGACGAATCAGAAATGGCTTCAATCCAGCAGAATCTCGGTAATGTGAAATTCCAAGACTAAGGCGTGGGAATGAGTCTTCTTTAACTATCTGCAGATTTTCAAAAATTGTAATCCACTCCATAACACCTTAAGTTACTATGACTGAAAGCTGGGGGTACAAAACATAAATTGTAAATAGTTTGTGGGAACACTTGCCACTTTTTTGGAACTGGACTAAACTCTGCTCTGAAGGAATGGACTCACAAGCCCCATTCCCTCAGGTATGGGATGTCAGAAAAATCCTGTGGTGGTCCCAAGTCTGTGCTAAGTGATACCATTGCTTTCCCTTACTCCCAGGCAGGGGGATACCAAAGTTCTCAATGGGCAATAATGGCTGCCACCAACAAATCTGACAGTATCTCTTGCTAGATGGATTTGTGTTGCTGTTTAAAGGCTTTGCCTAGTTGCCACATTTCCCACTTTACTTCTACTGGCTAGCATGTGAACAATCAATCAATCACATCTTCACAATTTTGAGTCATTGCACTACAGGGATGGTGAGCTCACCTGCTGTACCTCCCCTTTACTCTTCTTTTGATAGCAAGACCAAATAGGCCTGTTGTGTTTCTAGTAATCAGGCTTAGAGCATTCACAATATAAGAATAAACAAAAATAAAAAGACTATACATGGTTACTTCAAGTGTCATGCTGAGCAAAGATGCAAAGAAATGGTGACAGGACACAGTCATTTAAATCCTAAATTCTACACTTATCCTAAATAATGCTTAATTATGATATGCTAATAATTTTTGCAGCGTTTGAAAGTCCTTCATTTCTTTAGTTCTTGGGGCTGGGGGATTCTCACCTTTGTCCTTTGTCACATGGATAAGATGGAGTCCCTAGGTTAAGTTTTAGTCTTTCCTGGCTTGTGTCTGTCTGAGGAATCAACAAGGAGAAGAGAGCATAAGGGCAATTCTTCCTTGTGCTCTAAGAATTTACAATGTTCCCTTTGATAGTCCATCCCACTCTAGGGTTATTCTGGTCTTTTGGCCTTGACAGGAATACAAAACTAGCCTTTTGGCTTTCCCAGTCTCTGTCCTCATTTCAGCAAGATGTGAGATGTTGAAACTTTTATTCTTATGTTGGCTGGAATTATTTGCATAATCAAGAGCTGGAGAAATCTGTGCTTGGTAGAGAGATGACTCATCTCCTGTAGTTTTCCTTCTGCCAGCCTTGTTCTACCATTGCAACCTCTGGGGCATGTTTAAAGTGTTGCCCAATTAATGGAATATCAAGGTGAATTCTGAGGTAGAGAGCATTTCTCCCCAAATCCTAACAAGAGTTCTCTAAATAGGTGACAATGACTTTAGGAATCCACAATTCCTTCTTCTGAGAAGATGTTTTAAGGCTGTTAGACTTACCTCACTGGTATATGTATCAGAAATCTATGGTCCTCAAGTATATTAGAGCATCTGTGTTTTATTAGCTCCCCTTCTTAAACAACTTAGTTAGCTTTTTTCATATTTAACTTGCTATTACCTCTGCTGCTTCTGCATGCCTATCGCTTACAGGTTCCAAGGCTACAAACTGGATGCACATCCAAATATATATTGGAATGCTCATCCACACATAAATCCACATAGGGCTTTCCCCATCCACATTTCAATGTGACCCGATGTCTTTTAAAACCAGACTAGAGTTGGATAGAAGTGTAATCTTCTCTTAACTGCCTCTCAAAAGGTAAGCTAGGAAGAAGAGAGACACAAACACAGAGAGAACACAATTACACAACTGTACCTTGCTGGTGCAGAAATAATATTTTGACCAAGTATGAAAATAGGTCATTGATTCAGTTGAAGGTTTTTCGTATTATCCATTCACAATAGTGCTCCTGAAACTTGGAATGAGTAGCTATTTATGAAGAGAAGGCTATTAAGTTTCTTTATTATATTATACTATACATAAATGACAGTCTTGCCTGAGAGTGTTGCCACACCCTGAATGGTGGCATGTATCAAAGCTATCTATGTTGCAACCTGTACCAAAAGGATGGGCGAAACATTTAAAGTCTTGGAAGAGACCTAGCTTACTAATGTGAGAACAATTCTGAGATGTTTTGTGGCTTAGTAAAAACCTAGCATGGCTCCTGACTGTTAGTGTCTCCCCAGGTAACTGACCCACTGAAAACTTTCCCAGTAAATTAAAGGATCCAATGCAGTTTAAAGTACAGCCTCATAGCACAGTGTTTAGAATCTGACAGTATTTTATTGCAATGAAAAGAAAAAGGAAAGGTGAAGCACATAGAGGGCTAGTATAACATTTGAGCTCCAAAACAAATTCAAGGTTTCATTGTTATTCATACCTGGAAGCAAAATAAACGTTGCTTCAACTGAGTCTCACTTGTAAATTGTCTAGCAGTTAGATATTACACTACACTAGATGGCAAGGTCTAATTGCATTCCTTTGTACAGTTTTCCAGGGAAATGCAGCCCCTAGACTAATCCTAATCCCCACCTTCACCCCACAGATTCCATCTCATACCTTTCTATCACTGATGTGCTGGAAATAATACAAAACCATCAGAATCACAAAACAGAAAATATGTACTTTTTGTAAATGCATATGGATAGTACCATTAAAAACTTGGGGGTTGGGTCTTAGCTAGATATGACTGCTTTCTCCAATGGAGGAAGAAATTTCACAGTGCAAGGGAATCATCCTCTAATACTGGTTATAGTTAACACTACTGTTATCCTATTTGTGAACTCAATCTGTTCCTATAGAGATGACTGAGAATGCAAACTGAAGAGTTTACAAGTTGTAAAGTGGCCTATGATGAAAAACTGGGGAGATTCAAACAGGATCCTGTCCCAAGCACTCCAGGTGGAGGTGAACAAGTCCAAGAGATCACAAATAGTACTTGTGTGATACCTATGAATTGGCTGGAGTACTGCAAAAGATGTTTATGCAGAGAAAGCACTTGACCTGCTGTAAAGAGCCTCTTGTTCAGGGTGAATGAGGACAGTGCAAAAGTTGGCTTGAAACTCATCATCCAAGAAACTAAGATTGTGGCATCCGGCCCCATCACTCCTTGGCAAACAGAAGAGGATGCCATAGAAACAGTGACAGAATTCATGTTCCTGGGATCCAAGATCACTGCAGCCATGAAATTAAAATACACCTGCTCCTTGGGAGGAAAGCTTGGGAGGAAAGCTATGACAAACCTAGACAGCATAATAAAAAGTAGAGACATCAAACTGCCAACAAAAGTTTGCATAGCCAAAATGGTGATATTCCCAGTAGTAATGTAGGGCTGCGAGAGTTGGACTATAAGGAAGGCCAAGCGCCAAAGAATAGATGCTTTCATATTATGGTGCCAGAGAAGACTCTTGAGAGTCCCTTGGACTACAAGGAGATCAAATCAGTCAGTCCTAAATGAAATCAATCCTGATTGTTCCCTGGAAGGTCAGATATTGAAGCTGAAGCTCAAGTACTTTGGCCACCAAATGAGAAGGGAGCACTCACTGGAGAAGACCTGGGAAAGACTGAAGGTAAAAGAAAAAGGGGACGGCAAAGGATGAGATGGTTAGACAGTGTTATCAATGCAACGAAAATGAAATTAAGCAAACTCCAGAGGACAACAGAAGACAGGAGGGCCTGGCATGATGTGGTCCATAGGGTTGCGAAAAGTTGGACTCGACTGTGTGACTGAACAACAACAACAACTCTTCCCCTGAGACATCAGAATAAATTCTGGAGTGGAACTGAGCATGCACAGCTGATTTTTACCTCTAAACTAAGAATTGTAAGGTTCCATTGCCTTAGCCAAAGAGTGCTTCATCCTTCCTCTGAACCCAATCCAAGCTCCTGAAATGACCTCAGGAACGTCGGTTGTCTTGGGTTCAAGGAAAGGCCCCAGGATGCAGCAGTTGACTGAACATATTCAACTGGCCACTTCTCCAACTCTTACCCAATATTATCCAACTCTAGAGAGAGGAAGAAGGTGACTTCTCTCTCTCTCTGTCCTAGACATATACAGGAGATTGGCATAATTTACATTCAGGTGAGCTTTCCAAAAGCTCACTTCTTTAGATAACAAAGGTTTCCAAACATCATATTTGTTCATAATTTCTATGAAAGCTGGAATGCAAAATGTTGAGTCTGAACTTTAGGGGCTGGTTTGTGGCCCCTTCTTCAGATACTACCCCTGTTAGAGTAGATATGGCTTCATGGCCATCTTCTCTTTCCAGGTCAGTTCCACGAGACCTGTGCACTAACTGTAATTAACTGTAACTAGAATACATATGACATATATTTTAATTCTTTTCCTTCTATAGCTAATTGGACTATATCCAGGGTTTAAAAAAAAAAGTGGTGCCAGAACTCTCAAGAGGAAAATGACGTTTTCAATCTGTATACTGAAAACTCATGAACTTTTAAACATTTTAAAAATAATTTTTTTGAAGAGGTTCTGGAACTCCATACTGGTGTGTTCCCCCAGAAGAAAGGCCCTGACTATACCATTTTAATTGTCAGGTAAACAATTCTCTAATTGAATCTATGCAGTCCTACTGTATTTGTGTAGAATATTGCTCAGTTTTAATCCTTGCATGTGTACAATTTATGGCAACATTCATTATAATGCATTGAAGTATCATCTAGTTTTGCCATTTGAAAAAAAATCCTTTCAAATATTTGAGATAATGGTATAAAGAGGATTTTACCTCACTCTGGGGTCAAAGCTTAGAATTCACTTAATGAGTGCCCTCCAGAGACCATTTTCCTTGAAAGATGAAGGACTGTATTCTTCTAATTATATATCTTTGTGTAGAGAGAGAAATAATCTCCTGTTTTACCTATCAATGAACCCTGACTAAATGAGATGGAATCTAAAATGCTCCTCCCAGGATTCCTCCCCTGCTGTACACCATGCAGATAGACTTTAATCACCCATAAATGAAATGGATGGTATCTGTTCTGCAAGCCTTTGTTTTCCATGTCTTTTAAAACAACTGTCCTCTTTCCAAATTTCTTCAACAATATGAGTGCTCTTTAGAGACAAAACCAGATTATTTGTGCATGTTTTTTCTCCCTAGCAGATCTGGGGGAAAAAAATAATTTAGAAAGTGCAGTGGGAATGATCTATTCACTGTAAATATAACATTTTGTACATAGTAAGACGTGTTGCATTAAGAACTTAGAACATCTTTGTAACATATCCTTTAGGGGAATGGAGAAGAGAATTATCAAATTCACCATGTGCAGTAAATTTGTATTAAGATATAATCCAGGGTCTTGCTGTCTAATAATGTCCAAGATGGGTAGCTGTTTCAGAAGTGAGCAGTGACTCACAAAAGCTCATACTCTGCTACAAAGTTTGTTAGTCCTTAAGGTGCTACTGGACTCTTGCTTTTTTCTACCAATGATGTTAGTAATAAAGAGCTGATGGCCACAGAGGTATTATCATCTGTGCAGAGACAAAATAATAGAAGTGCTGACATTCTAATTTGGAACAGCTTTATAAGACTTCATCAGTTGTTAGTATGACACCACCAATTGATTTCCTGAGGGAGGGAAGCCTTACAAAGTATTCTAGCTCAGGATAGCTCCATCAAGTATAAGGATCACAAAGGAAGGTCAGGGCTTGATACCAGGTTCTTCAACAATATAAAAGGGCTGAATTAAACCCTGGCAGTTGTTGAAACATGTTGCCTTCTTCAGAGCTATCTGGTCCTGCTAACCCTTTGCTCAGCTGGCTTCCCCCCGCTACAATCATCCTGCTGTTGGTTTCTATTGCCCGCTACTTGCTTCTTGTTTGTGTGGCTCCAGTCTGTCCTCAGTAGACTTCATTTTGTTCCTATGGACCTCAAGAGGCCTACACAGGATGCTATTGAACATCTGAGATATCCCGCTACTGTGAAAATTATTTGTTTCTTTTATACCTCACCTTTCTCCCCAATGGGGACCCAAAGCAGCTTACATCATTATCCTTTTCTCCATTTTAGCCTCACAACCACCCTATGAGGTAGGTTAGACTGAAAATGAATGACCCAAGGTCTCCCAGAAAGCTTTCGTGGCAGAGCAGGGATTCAAACCACCACTTTAACCACTACACCACAGTAGCTTTCTTGGTTGAAATGAGGTAAGAAGAAAAGTTTGCTGATGATGAGCAGCACAGTATCATGGCTCTAAAGCCAATAGGCCTTTCTAGATAATATTGTTTTTAAAAAAAAGAAAAGAAAAAAAGCCCATGTGCTTATTTTGTTGCAGGGAATCCTGATGGGATTTACCAAGATAATGCTACTATTTCTCAGAAATTTCCTTTTCCCTGCACCAGATTGCAATATTAAATAAGAGCATAAGAGAAGCCAATGTTGAATCAGGCCAATGGCCCATCTAGTCCAACACTCTGTCACACAGCGGCCAAAATATACCAGGTGCCATCAGGAGGTCCAGCAGTGGGGCCAGGACACTAGAAACCCTCCCACTGCTGCCCCCCCCCAGCACCAAGAATAGAGTGCATCACCTGCCCCAGACTGAGAGTTCCCATCTATACCCTGTGGCTAATAGCCACTGATGGACTTCTGCTCCGTATGTTTATCTAATTGCCTCTTGAAACTGTCCATGCTTGTAGCTGCCACGACCTCCTGTGGCAGTGAATTCCATATGTTAATCACTCTTTGGGTGAAGAAGTATTTCCTTTTATCTGTTCTAACTCGACTGCTCAGCAATTTCATGGAGTGCCCACGAGTTCTTGTATTGTGAGAAAGGGAGAAAAGTACTTCTTTCTCAACCTGCTCAATCCCATTCATAATCTTATAAACCTCGATCATGTCACCCCTCAGACGTCGTATCTCCAAGCTAAAGAGCCCCAAGCGTTTTAACCTTTCTTCATAGGGAAGGTGTTCCAACCCTTTTATCATTCTAGTTGCCCTTCTCTGCACTTTTTCCAATGCTATAATATCCTTTTTGAGATGTGGTGACCAGAACTGTACACAGTATTCCAAATGAGGTCGCACCAATGATTTATACAGGGGCATTATGATACTGGCTGATTTGTTTTCAATTCCCTTCCTAATAATCCCCAGCATAGCGCTGGCCTTCTTTATTGCAGCTACACACTGTCTAGACATTTTCATTGAGTTATCCACTATGACTCCAAGATCTCTCTCTTGGTCAGTCTCTGCCAGTTCAGACCCCATCAACGTGTATTTATATTTAGGATTTTTGGCTCCAATGTGCATCACTTTGCACTTGGCCACATTGAACCCCATTTGCCACGTTGACGCCCACTCACCCATCCTCGACAGATCCCTTTGGAGTGCCTCACGATCCTCCCTGGTTTTCACCACCCTGAATGACCATGAAAATACAATTTCACCTCTTGCAATCCCAGTTATTGCAAGAATACCATGGATCATGGATATGCTATTGCCACAGTCTTGTTTTGGATGGAACTCTTGGCATTATCATTGTTTATTATGTACAGAGTGCATGAAAATAATACACACTACATCACTGCCACCATTTCCCTCCCCCAATCTTTCCCATTTTGAATGTCCCAGCACATGTTTTAGAACATTTCCAGTGTTTCCTCACTGCTGTGTGGGAAGGCTTTGAACCCCTACTCTCCTTCCCTTCCCCAATCATAAGGCTACTCTTTCCCAGCAAAAGTATCTCCAAGCATTTCCATTATATGGCAGAGGGACTGTAATATTCTTGCAGCTGGACAGAGACTAGTACTACTTCAGAGCTTACAATTAATTACAAATACACCTGGAAAAACCCTTCATGTGACACATTTGCAGACAGACAACCCCTTTGTATTCAGGAGAGTTTATCCTAAAATTAGTCCTTAGCCTTGAGGACTAATTTAATACACAGAGGAAAGTGGTGAATGAACAAGTTGCAGTTCCCTCTTTTCAAAAGGACAAAGGAACACTGGGACATAATGACTTGGAATATACACTCCTCAATAGATGGAACTGTTTGGATTTTAAAAGTCACATTCAGTCATATCACCCCTCCCCACTTATTATAAATACTCTTTAAGAGCTTGGAAGCCATCATATGTGCAAAATTCCTGTTTGATTCCCTGCCCTTTTGAATGTGTAGTGAAGGTGCCCCCATTGTTTTTGTGGCTATCACCGAGGCCACTCCATACTCAAAGCAGTTATGATAGAAGTTTAATGCTCCCTATCTGTGTCTAACTACAAGGCACCTTGAAGATATTAGTAGGCACTGCTAGAAATGTAGTATCAAAAGCCTTCTGTACTTCCCAACTACGTAACTCTTCTCATCATTCTAAGTATCTGCATCTTTAGAATTGTTTATTGATTTCATTCAGAACTACTGACAGAGAAAACTGACGAGAGAGTCTCCCCAACTCCCGCGTAACTTTCACATCTACACCAGCGCACGCAGCAATTGTCCAAACTCATAAGTGAAAAGTCAGGCATGTATACCAAATCTCTCTCCCAGAGTTCCTTTGCATTTTTCATAGTCATTTGCCAAACAGAAGACTGTGCCCGAATGAGAAAATACTTGTAGTTCAAGACAGCTTCACAGAAGCATCATTGTTAGTACCTGACAGAGGCAGCAGTTATAGTTCACAATGGAGAAATGCTGGAGGGGGAACCCCATTTACCCCAAATATAATTGAATCTATACACCAGTGAGTAATAAACAATAAAAAATACCTTTTGAATCCTTCCATCAATATCCAGGTAAACACACTTGGACCGGTATGTTGAAGAGCTGGATCCCATCTTTTCCCAGCCTGGCTGCAAAATAGACTTTTACTGTAGTTTTGTTAGATCAGTTCTACGGTCGGAATAAGAGCCAGCCAGGCAGCCTAAGCAGAGCCACCAGTTTCTGATGCATGCATGTCTTTGCTCTCCTCCATGCCACAGACTCATGCTATGACAGTCCCTCCTCTAATATGCCTGCCTGCATCTTCCTGTGCCTTCCTGCCACCTCCTTTTAGTTTTTCATTCCTGTGACTCCAGCAGCCATGGACGGGAGAAAGCCAAGCCTCGGATCCCGTCTCCAAGTGCCCTCTTGATTCCCATAGCAACTCTCCTTGGCTTCAGAGCTGGAAGCCTCTGGGCGATCAATGTGTAATGCTGTGCTGCAAAGTGGGGTTTGATTAGCTGCTTTTTGACACACAAGACAAAACACCACTTAGCACGGAAGAAATTAGCTACATTTATCCTGCAGTAAGTGCCAGTCATTCTTATTGTACGATTTCAACATCCAATCCCAATAGCAACATATCTACACATTTTAAAATGTATGACAAGCTCCCAGCTGCACTAGTTGCTGAGTTGACAGGTTTTTTAAAGGGCACCATATATAGCAGAATGTTGAATTATCCTCAGTCAGTCTTCTTTATGGAAGCTTCTGCTTTAGTAGTAACCTCCTCCCCAAAAGAAAACCCTTAAGAGACAAAAATAGGTTGCAGTACTAAAATATGCATCTAGGGTCTTTAGGGAAAGGCTCTTAAAAACTGAATTCCTCCTTTACTTCTGAGTCCTAAACACATTCTGCTTATAAGGGGGACCTGCCCCACACATCATATTTATGCCGATAGAGGGCATCACCCATAAGCATTTCATTTGGAAGAATGGGATGAAATGCTGTATTACTTTTGACTCTAAATAAACTTCAAATGACCTCTACTAAATGTCACTCAAGGTTTACATTATCAGTTCCTTCAGGATGCAGGAAACTCACCTGTATGGTGAACTCCAGGCTGTTTTCCCTGGCTTCTCAAAGAACACCCCAAGGGGCTAGATGAAAGAAAAGTTTTGGGGAAAACCAATTGACTCTATTCCAGGTCTCAAGTGATTTCAGGTCTCAAGTGAATGGCAACTTGCTTCTGTATAGCTCGAAGAGACCACAAACCTGGAAAAATTAATACTACAAGTGTGCAGAAGCTAGTCTCTTAATTTTCATTTATTTTGATTGTCAGGTATTATTCATTTTATCTCTCTGTTACAATATTTGTTATATGTTTTCATTTCCAATTAGTTTCAGTGAGACATATATTTAAGGATGTAACTTTCCCCCCATCTAGTCTGACCAAAGTTTTCTGGAACTGTGCCCTTCACCCAAGGAATCCTACCTGTCATGATTTCAGGAAAGGGAGTTAATAGCAAATAAAAGTAAAGCTCACTTCTGGCTAAAACATCTTTGTTTTTCAGCTAACTGGGATGAATTTCTCACTGACCCCTCAATCAAAGTATCATACCTCCTGAATTGCAGATAAAGGCTTCCAGTTTTAAGGCATATTCCTGCTTGCAGAACAGGTTAGAGTCAGATATTTAGTATCTCCATGGGTTAGGTAGTATGATGGAATAAGCACAGAGAGGCATTTGGAACCCCAAGAAAGTCAAGTAAAATGACATAGAACACACAAAGGCTTAAGTCTGGCAACCCAAGGAAGCCATGAGAGTTACAGAGGGTGACAGCAGAGGGCATTTAGTGGTCTGGGCCAGGAAGCAGCAGGGACAGGAGAGCTGATATTGGGTGCCCCAAGACAATGTCGAGACAATGTGCAACTGCAATAAAAAAAGCCAATGCTATGCTCAGGATTATTAGGAAGGGAACTGAAAACAAATCAGCCAGTATCATAATGTTCCTGTATAAATTGATGGTGCAACTTCATTTGGAGTACTGTGTACAGTTCTGGTCACCACACCTCAAAAAGGATAGTATAACATTGGAAAAAGTGCAGAAAAGGGAAACTAGAGTGATTAAAAGGGTTGGAACACTATGAAGAAAGGTTAAAATGCTTAAGGCTCTTTAGCTTGGAGAAATGACGGCTGAGGGGTGACATGATCAAGGTTTATAAGATTATGAATGGGATTGAGCAGGTTGAGAAAGAAGCACTTCTAGGCACTCCATGAAATTGCTGAGCAGTCGGGTTAGAACTGATAAGAGGAAGTACTTCTTCACCCAAAGAGTGATTAACACATGGAATTCACTGCCACAGGAGATGGTGCTGGCTACAAGCATGGAGGGCTTCAAGAGGGAATTAGATGAACATATGGAGCAGAGGTCAATCAGTGACTATTAGCCACGAGGTATAGATAGGAACTCTCAGTCTGGGGCAAGTGATGCACTGTATCCTTGGTGCTCGGGGGGGGGCAGTGGGAGAACTTCTAGTGTCCTGGCCCCACTGGTGAACCTCCTGATGGCACATGGTATTTTTGCAGCAAACTATGAGATGGTCACAGTCAGAAGAACTTACAATGTATGAATCATACAAGTGTGGTATTTTTGGCCACTGTGTGACAGAGTCTTGGACTGGATGGGCCATTGGCCTGATCCAACATTGGCTTCTCCTATGTTCTTAACAGGCAGAGTGATTTGCATTGTTCAGACAGTGAGCATGAAGGGTAACTCTACATTTGAAATGATAAAATCTGGGGAATTTGAAATGACAAAACCTAGGAAAACGGATTCTATATTCTGATGAACTCTTCTCTCACTTCTGTTCTCCTGAGATTATTGCATAAGCTATCCCATGGCAGCTAGCTCAGGCACACACGTTTAATGGAGTCCATTATATTGTTTGACATTCCCTTATTGATTCTCCTTCCTGTTTGTTTTACACTTATATATTGTTTTAAAGTTTTTAAAGACCTTTTTAATGGTTTGCCACCCTGAGGGACCTAACTACATTTTTAAAATAAATGAATGAATGAATGAATGATTAATAACAATCACACAGGGATCTCAGAGTGAAATGATACAATTTTTAAAAACTAATTAGAATGGCTGCTCCAATAATTCGTTAACACCACATTTAAAACTGAATACAGCACACAAAACTTAAATCAGTGTTTTTCAACCACTGTGCCGTGGCACACTAGTGTGCCGTGAGATATTGTCTGGTGTGCCGTGGGAAAAATTCCAATTTCATCCGTAACATATGAACAATTATAAAATAAAGTATTATTATTTCATAATAAAGTAATTATAAAATAATTTCTTTGTGTTTATTTGATTCCTATTCAAGAGGATTACTTTATATATAGTCAATATAGGCATGTGTTTTTTTTTAACATTTTCTAATGGTGGTGTGCCTCGTGATTTTTTTCATGAAAAAAGTGTGCCTTTGCACAAAAAGGTTGAAAAACACTGACTTAAATGACAGCCAGTGTGGTACGGTGTGGTGGTTTGAGTGTCATTCTATGACTGGGAAAACTGAAGTTTTGCCACTTGGTGAACTTCGGTTAATCACTTTCTAACCTACTTCACAGGTGGGTGTGAAAATAAAATGGACTATCTGCACTGCCCTGAACTCCTTGGAGGAAGGACAAAATAAAAATCTAATATCAATAAATAAATACATTTAATAAAAATAAAAGGAGTCTAGTGGCACCTTAAAGATTAATAACATTATATAAGTTCTTTCCCATTTCTCCAAAAGTTTGTCAAAAAGTTTGTGGATTGGAGCTATATGTGACCCCTTCAATCAACCAGTCTTTCAATAAACCGTATTTACTCACCCTTCAGAATGGTCAGTCTAGAGCCTGTGTTACAGCAGGACTTCAGTCACAGAGGAAGGAACTTAAGGTGGAATGTAGTATTTGGAAATCTCATAGCCAGAAATGAGTAGAAGGGGAAGAACTGAGCTACGATATTACTTAAGCCTAAGACATCTTATATTCTAATAGCCAAGTTGACAAATCTTTGGGTAATCAGACTGAAGCTGTGAACAGGCAAGACAGATCTTTCTTCAAGCCAAGTGGTGCAGGTCTGCAGCTGAGCTGTTAGGTTTGGCCTTGTGTGAGAATTTTAATGGAAGATTTTGCTACTGTAGAGGGAGCTCAGAGGTTTGCATGGTAAGTCTATTGATTATTTATTCCATGGATGCCAATATTTTTGAGAAAAAGCATTTGAGGCTTCCTGGAATAAAGTTAGCAAAAGCAAGAAGGTATAGCAGCTCTGGTTATCATTTAATGAGCTGGCAAGACCAGTAAAGGAATTTGATAATTAGTTGAGAGATGCTTTATTTTTAATGAGATGTCAAGATAGGGCTGGTAAGATTTATTGAGTAGAAACACAGCTGAAAATCTCTGCAATAGATATTTGGGTTTGACAAACCCTTTTTCTTATTTGTTGAATGTTTCCAAAAGTTACAGCTTTTAATATTTTGTTTATAGCTGAGAATAACTGTTGTTTAAAGATTTTATTGATTTTTATATTTCTGAGTGTTTGTGGAAAAGAAAGTTAGCCAAATTCTTTATTAAGCAAAACTCTCTCTTATTCTTTAATAAGAAGCCTTGCTTATTAGCCAAAAGAAGATGACAGATTTATTGATACATAGCTGTGAAACAAGGATTTAAACCACTACAATAAGAATTATTTTAACAAGCAAAGGTAATCTTTATTAAAAATATTTTTCAGCCAGTTATAAGCAAGGTTGAAAAATAGCCAAGATGTTTCTAACAGAATAGATGTTCAGTATTAGAGATACCAGTATTAAAGGTTTTAATTGCTATCTTTATCAAGCAAAATTATTTTAACAAGGAATAACTCATAAGGCTCTTGACAATCTAGTTTAATTGGAGTAGCAGAATATATTTTCTATGCAGCGAGGGCCCTCTAGTGGTCATAAGATGTAAGAAGTTTGATTTTTCTAAAATGGAATCACTAAACTTTCATATATATTTTGTAAGAATACTTTATAAGCAAGTATTTGTATATGCATGTGTTAATAGAAAAACACTATATTAATAGCAGAGAAAGTTAATTTTTGCTCATAATATGAATTTAAGCCAGTAGGCTTTAGAGATGGGAAAAACTGGGAACATAGCCAGCAGAAAATTCTTTGTCCAGGAGACTACCATATTTCACTTTTAATAAGGAGATTTTGACAAGACACCCGTGGATGAAAGGACAGTAAAAGTTGAAAGAAAGCCAGAAACATCTTGTGTGCCGATTGTAAGATTAATGGGTGGTAGAGACAAAAAAATTGAAATACCCATGTGTAAGTGATGTCAAGGATGATGTAAAACTGGGAGGAGAACCAAGAGTATAAAAATTGGAACACAACTGGTGCTCAGTAGACGTCTGAGCTAAACTTTTGGCTGCATGTTGTCCCTTATTTGAATAAAACTTTTTTTTTTACCCACTTGCTGCCTGGACATTGTCTCACTGTCTGACTTCAATTGGCTAGCCAGTCAAGTCAAAGAATGTTAGTGCCCTGAGGGCGCTGTCTTCACTACCATTGCAAATATTTTACGAGTGTTCTAGGTCTTGAATGACATCCCCCAGAATGGAATGATGGCCCTTGGGAGTAGCAGAAGTACTCTGGGACTGGAATAACAGCTGCTGGAGTGGAATGACAGCCCCTGGGAGCAGCATGGAGTGGAAGGACAGCCCTTGGGAGTAGCAAGTATGTTCTGGGCCTGGAATGACAGCCCCTGAAGTGGAATGATGCCCCCTAGGAGCACTATGAGAGTTCAGGCCTGGAATGACAGAGTGGAATGGTAGAATGACAGATCCTGGTAGTAGTAGAAATGCTCTGGGACTTGAAGGACAAACCCCAGAGTAGAATGATGGCCCCTTGGAGTAGCAGATATATTCTGGGCCTGGAATGATGGCCCCTGGTAGTAGCAGATAAGTTGTGAGCCTGGGCCAACAGTCCCCAGAGTAGAATAATGGCTCACAGGAATACCATGAGTGTTCTAGACTGAAATGACAGCCCCTGGAAGTAGCAGATAAGTTCTGGTCCTGGAATGATAGCTGGGCTAGGGATACCAGCCTCCAGGTGGTTCCTGGGGATCCCCCAGAATTATAGGTCATCTCTAGACTACAAAGATAAATTCCTCTGGAGAAATGGCTACTTTGCAGGATAGGTGGCATTTTACCTCACTGAGGTCCCTGTCCTCCCTAGGCTTTATCCCCAAATCTCCAGGAGTTCCCAACCTGGATCTGGAAATCCTACCCTCTCAATCCCCAAAGTGGAATGATAACCCCTGGGAGTAGCAGAAGTGTTCTGAGACTGGAGTGATAGCTCTCAGTCTGGAATGATAGCCCCAGTGATTGAAATTAGTAAAAGGTATTTCATTCCACTCTGAAGGCTTGCAATTTCAGGTGCAGGGCATGATTTCAATCACAGGGGCCTTCATTTCACTCTGGGACCTGTCATTCCAGTTCCCAAACACTTTTCCTTGTTACCCTACTCTGGGGACTGTCTAGGGATACCCTTCCCCAGGTGGGGGAGGGGGATCCCCTGCTTTCACAGGCTCCTGCCCACCACCGACCAGCTGCCAGTGGGAGGAAATTGCCCCCACTTCCAATGTCATACATGGCATGCTGACATCACTTGGAAGTTAGCATGTCGGTGATGGGCAATGATCTGTTTTTTGGGCAAAACTCTATGGTTTGAGGCTGTTTTTACCATAGAGTTTTGCCCAGAAAGCAGAGTATTGCCCCCAATGTTGCTGACATGCTGATGTCACTTCTAGGTCATTCCAGGCCTAAAAGATTTCTCTGACACTCCGACACCCGACCAGTCATTCCAGTCGCAGAACACTCCAGACTACAGAGGTCAGTTCCCATGGCTGCCTTGGATGGTGCAGTCTAAGGCATTATATCCCTGCTGAGGTCCCTTGACAAATCCTGCCCTAATATCTCCAAGAATTTTCCAACCCAGAGGTTTGCAACCTTAGGGCTGGAAATTTGGAGTAACTCTCTACTGTGTGTGTGTCATCGTTTGGTGCCTATACAACCTATATCGAACAGTGTTATTTCTGGAGGACAAAATGACATGGCAAACAGCATAAGAGAAATCTCTTATTTGACTTTATTTGATTTATGTAAGAAAATATTTTGGGTTCATTACTATCATAAGCCTCTTAATTCTGAGCCTGGGGAAACAGGAAAATGAATGAACTGTTGAAGAAATTAGATAAATGGTTTGTATACTAAAACTGAATTATACAGATGAAAGTTGATTCCCCCCAAATGCTCCCCCAAACATGCTCAGGCCTGTCTTACTTCTCTTATTTGAAAACAGTGTATATTGCGTCTCTTTAGTTTCTTCAAATAAGTTATAAATACAGCTCAACTGAGACAAAACATGCTTTCCTTACATCGACTGGCATTTTTCTTCTCCTGTATACTTAATTTTCTTGATTTCAAAATGCAGATATTTTAGACAGGCACACCTTGTAAAGATAAGGGGCCTTTAGAACAAGATACTTATATGGATGTATGTTGCTTTTAAACCTCTTTGTAAACCTGTATAATGTAAATTCATATTCAATTTAAAAATATGTGCATATTAATCAGCAAGGGGGATGGGGGGGGGCTTAGAACGGGGGAAGAAGAAAAGACGGGGCACATTCTGAAAAATCCAGGTGGTACATTACCCCCTCCTCCAGCCCAACAAAACAAAAACTGGAAAACAAACAACAGCAAAATTTCAGTAGTTCAGAGTATTTTTCTCAGCACTGCAGTGCTGATCTGCAATGGATGTCGATAAAGGTTCCTTGTTATCCGTAAAATTTATTGAAGTGCTGTTGCCCTCATCTTTTCTAGAATATATTTCATTGCACTTTCTTTCCTTAAATAATCAGTTTAGGTGCATTTCCATTAAAGTTAATTTGGAGCTTTTGGCAGTGATGCTATGTTTCAAATGAAACATTCTCTGAGGGTCTTTCTATATAAAAGCTATAGATTTAGTGACATCTACTTAAGTACAGAGGGGGTTGAATTATATTTTTGAGTAGTATGTAAAGAGGGTTCAAATTTTGTGATGCAAGAGCCTATTGTTGTGGTTAATGTTATAGAAAAGGAAAAAAGCTACAAGCCCTTAGGACTAAGCCAAACTCCAGAAGGAACTGGAAACGCAGTCCTACTTCACCAAAATGAACAATCCAGCATCTTTTGAGCACTTAATGCCAGGAAGCTCTGATGTGTCAATGCACACATCCACCTTCTGGCATAAGTAAATGTTCAATTACAAAAATATAAATTAAACCCATTATTTCCTTGCCTGGCTAGTGTCTTCTTCATCTCACATTTGCTTTCTCTGACCATTAGAGTGCTTTTCACACCACTTTCCTTTTTCCAATATGCTCCTATCCCCTGTTTTTCTTTGCCAATCTCCCCTCAGGGCCTTGTGGCACTGTTTCAGTGTTCACTGCTATTTCAACGTTTCTTTATTTAAACAGTTAGTTTGGTTTGCCTTCATTTCTTTGCACTTACAGCTTAAGCTAAAGTGGTACAAAGTCTAATCAAACAGCTTTTCTCTAAGAATTTACACAGTTTACATATATATTTTTGTCCTCCATTTCCATTTCAAAAAGCACAGTAGAGAGTCAGAAAACTGACACAGGTTATGATTTTGGTTTTCTTAAATCTTTACTAAAAAGCATTCCAAGCCAAAATGGTCAAAGAACTGTGTAGATATGATTTCAGTGTACACTGAAGATGTTACAAATCTGATTTCCTTACTTTTCCTCTCAGACATTTCTTAACCAAAATCCTTGTCTGATCATAACACCATCTGGTGGTTGCTAATGCTGCGGGTGCATCCTGCCCTCCATCTTCCCTGGCCATGTTATCATCCAGTCTTGGTTTTGTAGTAATAATTATCTCTTTCTGTTCCTGCTTCAGCCTTTATCTCCCCATCCTTCTTGGGCATGCTGAGAACTTTGCAGTTCTTGCTGGATGAACATGTTGCTTGGATTCCTTTGACTGTGTACAAGGTTTGTTCCTTGAGAATAGTGCTGTGCTGACCAAGTTCAAACCTGCACAGTAGTCACTTCTTCATTACAGCCTGCCACTACCTTCACCAAGTCACCCCCCCCAATAATCTAATTTATCAGAGAAGAGGCAGTATTTCCCAGTGTCTGTTGTCTGGGTTAGTCAACTGACTGATGTATAACCATGGAATCGCTTGCTGTTCATCTCCTCTTTGTGCTCACTCAGTCAGAGGCATCTGTTTGAGCACTGATCACAAGAAAGAATCACAAGGCTAGCTGAGTCCATGGGCAGACACTGAAGGCAGATCAAGAGAATAAATTTCAAACTTATTTCCCCTTTTTACTACGCACCTTTAAAATTGGAGGTGGTGGCAGCAGATGAGTGGGGGCCACTGATCCTGCAAGCAGGCCATATAATCATGTGACCAGTGTTCCCTCTAAGCTGAGTTAGTGTGAGCTGGCTCATCATTTTTTAGACTCCGGCTCACACATTTTTGTCTTAGCTCAGGAAGGATGGCTCCAGAGCAAACTAATTTATGCAGTAGCCAAATCACTCACTCACAACTTTAATGCCAGTAGCTCACAAAGTAGAATTTTTGCTCAAAAGACTTCACAGCTTAGAGCTGTTTCTGGGTTGTGGCGCAGTGGTGATGGTTAGCTCCTGGACAAGCTCCCGTGAAGCGGCCATATTGCCAGGTGTTTAGCAGGGTCCCGGGGGATCCCAAGCTCCATTGGGTCTCCTTGAAGGGGAGATCAAGCAGGAGGATTGATCCAGGCCCTCCACTTGCGGTAGTAGGTGGGCAAGGGTCCAGAACTGCCCTGGAAAGCAGGACTCGAGCGAGCGCACTCATGGCAGCCATGAGTGCAAAGCTGTGGATACACAGACAGGGGTGAAGAAGAAAGAACCTCATCTATAACACCAGTGATGTACATCACATCACATGAGTACAGTCAAAAGCAACAACATTAAGGACTTTGTCAATTCTCTGAACAAGGCCCTTTAAATTTTAAAAGGACAAGGAAAGGAGGGATGGAAAACTTCCTCCCTCTCCCTCCTTCCCTCTTCAGCCAGCTAGAAAAAGTGAAAAACCATCTTTAAACACTCTCCCAGGCAAAGAAGAGAAGAAAAGCTGTTGTCTGAGTTTATAATAAT
Source organism: Gekko gecko (assembly GCA_029375565.1). Taxonomy (NCBI): domain Eukaryota; kingdom Metazoa; phylum Chordata; class Lepidosauria; order Squamata; family Gekkonidae; genus Gekko; species Gekko gecko. The sequence goes on along the minus strand of JAPDNY010000004.1, from coordinate 106,599,952 downwards.
ACTTTCTGGAATATAAACTTTGAAGAAAATCTATTTGTTTGATTTTAAACTTCATTGAAGCAGAAACACATTTGTATTTTTTGGACAATAACCAAACTATCTGGAGTTATATGAAGACTCTTTAAAAGATTACAACTAATTAATCCCAATAATTACATCTCAATAAAAGGATTATAAATCTTTTCCCCTTTAAAATAAAGAAAGGAACATAAGAACATAAGAACATAAGAGAAGCCAATGTTGAATCAGGCCAATGGCCCATCTAGTCCAACACTCTGTCACACAGCGGCCAAAATATACCAGGTGCCATCAGGAGGTCCAGCAGTGGGGCCAGGGCACCAGAAGCCCTCCCACTGCTGCCCCCTCCAGCACCAAGAATAGAGTGCATCACCTGCCCCAGACTGAGAGTTCTCGTTCTATACCCTGTGGCTAATAGCCACTGGTGGACTTCTGCTCCATATGTTTATCTAATTTCCTCTTGAAACTGTCCATGCTTGCAGCTGCCACGACCTCCTGTGGCAGTGAATTCCATATGTTAATCACTCTTTGGGTGAAGAAGTATTTCCTTTTATCTGTTCTAACCCGACTGCTCAGCAATTTCATAGAGTGCCCACGAGTTCTTGTATTGTGAGAAAGGGAGAAAAGTACTTCTTTCTCAACCTGCTCAATCCCATTCATAATCTTATAAACCTCGATCATGTCACCCCTCAGCCGTCGTTTCTCCAAGCTAAAGAGCCCCAAGCATTTTAACCTTTCTTCATAGGGAAGGTGTTCCAACCCTTTTATCATTCTAGTTGCCCTTCTCTGCACTTTTTCCAATGCTATAATATCCTTTTTGAGATGTGGTGACCAGAACTGTACACAGTATTCCAAATGAGGTCGCACCAATGATTTATACAGGGGCATGATGATACTGGCTGATTTGTTATCAATTCCCTTCCTAATAATCCCCAGCATAGCGTTGGCCTTCTTTATTGCAGCTACACATTGTGTAGACATTTTCAGCAAGTTATCCACTACGACTCCAAGATCTCTCTCTTGGTCAGTCTCTGCCAGATCAGACCCCATCAACGTGTATTTATATTTAGGATTTTTGGCTCCAATGTGCATCACTTTGCACTTGGCCACATTGAACCCCATTTGCCACGTTGACGCCCACTCACCCATCCTCAACAGATCCCTTTGGAGTGCCTCACAATCCTCCCTGGTTTTCACCACCCTGAACAACTTCGTGTCATCTGCAAATTTAGCCACATCACTGCTTACTCCCAATTCCAAATCGTTAATAAACAAGTTAAAAAGCATGGGACCGAGTACTGATCCCTGTGGTACCCCACTGCTTACCACCCTTCACTGAGAAAGTTTCCCATTTATACTCACTCTCTGTTTCCTATTTATAAGCCAGTTTTTGATCCACAAGAGGACTTGTCCTTTTATCCCATGACTATTGAGCTTACTTAGGAGCCTTTGATGAGGAACTGTATCAAAAGCTTTCCGGAAGTCAAGGTAAATAATATCTATTGGGTCCCCCTTGTCCACATGTTTGTTCACTCCCTCAAAAAACACTAACAGGTTAGTGAGACAAGATCTTCCCTTACAGAACCCATGCTGAGTCTGCCTCAATAGTTTTTGTTCATCAATGTGCCTACTAATTCTTTCCTTAATAACAGTTTCCACCAACTTACCCGGTATCGATGTCAGACTGACTGGCCTGTAATTTCCTGGATCTCCCCTGGAGCCCTTTTTAAAGATGGGAGTGACATTAGCTACCTTCCAGTCATCAGGAATGGAGGCAGATTTTAAAGAAAGATTACATATTTTTGTCAGGAGATCCACAAGTTCACATTTGAGTTCTTTCAGAACTCTCGGATGAATGCCATCCGGGCCTGGTGATTTATTAGTTTTTAAATTGTCCATCAGTCGGAGGACTTCCTCTCTTGTCACCGCAATCTGATTCAGGTCTTTCAAACCCCCTCCCGAAATCAGTGCTTCTGGAGTGGGCAAACACTTCTCCTCTTCCACAGTGAAGACAGAGGCAAAAAATGCATTCAGCTTCTCAGCCATTTCCCTATCATCCTTCACTACTCCTTTTACCCCTTGGTCATCCAAGGGCCCCACTGCCTCCCTGGCTGGCTTCCTACTTCTAATGTATTTGAAGAAAGTTTTATTGTTGGTCTTTATGTTTTTTGCGATATGCTCCTCATATTCCCTTTTTGCTTGCCTGATCACAGACTTGCATTTTATTTGCCATAGTCTGTGTTCCCTTTATCAACCTCACTAAGACTAGCTTTCCACCGCTTAAAGGAATCCTTCTTACCTTTTACAGCTTCCATTACTTTATTTGTTAACCATGCAGGCTTTTTTCTATACCTATTTGTACCTTTCCTAACCTGCGGTATATATTTTTTCTGAGCTTCTAGGATTGTCTTTTTAAATAGTCTCCAAGCTTCCCCAATGGTTTTGACCTTCTCCACTCTTCCTTTCAATTTCTTCCTCACATGTCCCCTCATACCAGAGAAGTTACCCCTTTTAAAGTTAAAAGTGGTTGCGTCAGTCTTTTTGGGCAACTCCCTATCTGTACAAATGTTAAACTCAATGACATTATGGTCACTGTTTCCAAGTGGTGCAATCACTTTTACATCTCTCACCAGGTCTTGGGTGTTACTTAGGACCAAATCCAGGATCGCCTCTCCCCTGGTAGGATCTGTGACCATCTGTTCCACAGCACAGTCATTGAGAGTGTCTAAGAACACAATCTCTTTTTCCCGACTAGAACTCATATTGACCCAATCAATGTGTGGGTAGTTAAAGTCGCCTATTACAACACAGTTATTTCGTCTAGCCGCTATCTTTAATTCATTCATCATTTTATAATCCTCCTCTATCTTTTGATCTGGTGGGCGATAACAAACTCCCACTGTTAAGCCTCCTTTTGGACCCACTATTTCAACCCATAGCATTTCCAGAAGGGAATCCAATTCTCTTACCCTCTCAATCTTACTGGATGGTATACCCTCTCTGACATACAGAGCCACCCCACCTCCAACCCTTTCCCCCCTATCCTTCCGATATAATTTATAACCAGGAATCACCGTATCCCACTGATTTTCCTCATCCCACCAAGTTTCTGAAATACCCACAATGTCTATTTCCCCCCCAACACCAAGCATTCCAACTCCCCGATTTTACCTCGGAGACTTCTAGCATTTGTGTATAAACACTTATAGTTTCCCACGTTTGTTAAGCCCACAGCCTTCCTCTTGCTGCCTCGAGACCTTGCCAGGCAGTTCCTATCATTAGCCACAGTCTCAGTGGACAATTGTAATCCATTTCCTTGTACAAAAGTAATAGCTACCCCTTCATCTCTTTGAGATGAGCCATCCCGAACCAGAGACTTTTCATCTCCTGTCGGCTTTCCCCCATTATTCAGTTTAAAAACTGCTCTGCCACCTTTTTGATTTTGAGCGCCAGCAGCCTGGTTCCTTCTCGGGACAAGTGGAGACCGTCCCTTTTGTACAGCTCCCTCTTGTCCCAAAAAGCATCCCAGTGCCTAACAAACTTGAACCCTTCCCCCTACACCACCGTCTCATCCACGCATTGAGACTCCTGATCTGTGCCTGTCTCTCCGGCCCTGCGCGTGGAACAGGTAGCACTTCCGAGAAGGCTACCTTGGAGGTCCTGGCCTTGAGTTTCCTGCCCAGCAGCCTAAATTTCTCCTCCAGGACCTCACGACTGCATTTCCCCACATCGTTGGTGCCGACGTGCACCACGACCACTGGCTCCTCCCCAGCACTATCTACCAGCCTATCTAAAACACGCGTAATGTCCGCTACCTTCGCACCAGGCAGGCAAGTCACCATACGGTCAGTACGCGGGTTCGCCACCCAGCTGTCTACCTGCCTAAGGATCGAATCACCAACTACCAAGAGCCCCCCTCCCACCCTTCCCAGGGACGGTTCCTTGGTACGAAAGGATACCCGTTCACCAGCTGAAGAAGAGGTCCCTTCTGAGGGCACATTCCCCTTATCCTCAGCATGGTGCCCCTTTTCCCCTTGACCCTCATGCTCCCTGGCAGCAGCCGGGCTGCCAGATCCAGAGTGGGACATATCTAACAAGTCCCCGAGAGTCTTCCCCGTGCACCTAACTGACTGTCCCTGCTTCTCCAGGTCAGCCACCTTGGCCTCAAGGGAGCAAACTCGCTCCCTGAGAACCAGGAGCTCCTTGCACCGAGCACACACCCAAGACTTCTGACCAGTGGGCAGATAGTCATACATGTGACACTCCATGAAAAACACTGGATAGCCCCCAACCCCCTGCTGGCATTCTGGCTTCATAATTGTTTTTAAACAAATACTTTTCTATAACCTCCCTTTTAAAACCCTTTGTATTTATATGGCTCCTGTTGTAGGAGTCTACTTACCTTACCTTACCAAGGAGCCAAGGTCCTGGCTTCCTGTCTCTTCCTGGGCTTCTTACAGAGCCCCTAGGCCAAGAGCCACAGGCAAAGAGCCTCGCCCTTTTGCTCTCGCCCTTCTCGTGCCTCTTGCAAACTTCCTGCCTTAAATGGAATTGTCTCCCAGGAGAGGGTGTGGCCAGCAGCTACTCAAAATCACCCAAGGCACTTAATGACGGTCAAACAAAGCCCCTTTCACACTCCAACTCCAGCAGCCAGGAGTCTGCTATTCAATCTCACCCAAGCACTTAATTACAGGCAAACAATGACCCTTTCACACCCTAACTCCAGCAGTCAGGAGTCTGTTACAACTCACCCACACACTCCCAAATACAGTCCCTGACACAGTACCTTTTCAGCTAAAGCACCTCAGCTGAAAGTAAATAAATAAAAATACCACTCACCCCTCTGGCAGCTCAAACACCTTGCTCCTTCTCAGAGCTCAGCTGGGTCAGCTCTGAAAAAATGGACTTTATTTTGAACTTGCTTTCCTTCTTCCAGTTTCCTATAATGTATTTTGTTTTATTTGTTGAAACTACAAAGTTCACTGTGTTCAGACTGCATTGTACTGTAAAGTAAACAATTGATAAAATCCCTGATTTACTGCCGTAAATTTCTTGTTTTTTTAATACGATTATAACAGCTATTATTTTGTAAACTTTAGAGGTGGTTTCATTCTTAGGTCTTGGAAAAAATAACTTTGGTGACTCTCTGTTGTTGTTTTTTTTGGCCCCCCAAAGGGGATTTTTTATTTTATATAGACTACAAACTAAAAGAAAAAAGGAGGGGGAACTAACACTAAGGGAGAAAGAAAAGCAAACCCACACTAAACTAAAAACCCAAGAGTAGGAGATCTTCCACCCGTTAGCATCTATGTTAGTACTACACAGTTAGAATACATGAATACTGCGAGTTCCTATCTAACTTACCCTATTTCAGAATTAGCTAATTAGTTGTTATGCGAGTATTCCAGAGCATCTCTCAAGCTCGCTTCATAAAGGCCAATTTCAGAGCCCTTCTGCCTTTACCTAAGTTTCCTGTCCCTAAGAGCATAAGTTGGTCTTCGGGCATCAGCGCCTTCTTCTGCCGCCAGGTCCTCATCCGTCTCAGAGGGAGCAGAGCCACATGAACCAGTTTCGCCATCTTCTTTAGTCCCCAGGTGACGTTTGAGAAATTCCTTGGCTTTAAACACGGAGTCAATCTTCTCTCTCTTATCATTCATCTTAAAGACCACTCCTTCTGGGACCACCCATTTATATCCGATTTGGTTGGTTTGGAGAAACAGTAACAAATCCTTGTAACTTTTCTGCTTCTGACGAATCTCGAATGGTATGCCCTTTAAAATCTTAATACTATCATTCCCCATTTTCAATGGAGCTGCCAAGATTGCTCATAGAATTGCATCCCTAGTTTGTCTTCTTGAAAATCTGACTGATATTTCACCAGGTAGGCTATTCTTTTTGGTGTAATTTGAATACACCCTATATACGCTGTTTCAATGTTGTGCATAATTTCTTCCACTTTTAAGCCTACAACGGGTGCAAGAAGATCACTAAGGAGCTTCTTTAAATCTTCCTTCGAGGACTCTGGCAACCCTTGAAATCTGAGGATCATATTAACCTTCTCCATTTGCAAGGACAGAAGCCTATGTTCTTGATGATTTTGCTTATTCACCACTTGAGCCACTCTTTTCTTCAACTTTCTGTGTTCGGAGTGCATCTCCTTCACTTCTGCAATCGTCTGCTCTATTTGTTTAACCATTTCTGCCACTTGGAGCTGCTGCGCTGCCATTGTCTGGTTTAAGACGGCTAACTGCTGGTTAATACCAGCGAGTTGATCCATGACTGGCTTGAGCGTATCCGCTAGTAGTCTTATGACATCTGGCCCCTCCTCTTCTGGTTTAGGATTATTGTTTACAGAAACCAACCGCTCCTTCACCACCTCTGAAATTCGCTTATGCATAAAATCCGCTCTGGTAAGTCTCTCAAAACCAAACAGCTTTTCTATTTTCCCTGCACCCACCTTTTTTCTTCTATTTGCCACTCATGTGGGGGGGGGAGCTCCCTCCAAACCAATAAAACAAAGGGGCAGGGAATTCACCATTTCTTCATAAAATCATTTGCATTGAACTCACATTCATCCTTGGCTGCCTGCAGCCTTGCCTCAGTTGTCGCATCTCACTTGATCTCCTTCACTTGCCCCAGTCAGCCTAGCTAGAGCCATTCAGCCACCAGCGGTAGGACCGTTAGGGCGAAGGAGTGCCTCAATTCCACGGCATTCTGCCGCTGAAGAGGCAACTCCTTAAAAGCCCTCTGGTTAGAAACCCTTACCCAGGGTTCCATGGAGGAGCCACTTCTGTAGCCCCCCTCCAGACCGCTGATGTGCTAGCCACACTCCCAAGCCTCGGGAGCAGTGGCCGCCATTGCCACACTGTCGACCGGAAGTTCTAGTGACTCTCTGTTTTGAGATACTGTTGGCTGGCATAGATAGAGTTGAAAAGGTGCCAGGGGCTGCATCTTCAGTCATGGGGGGGTGGCAGACATTAATGTGACACAGGTTTCTTGGGAGGATCTGAAACTTATAATCTATGACACAATTACTTCCACTGTTAAACTGATAATTAAAGAAACTGTAGATCCAATGCAAAATAAAAGGGAGATATTGCCACTAGAAACTACAATCAAGATGAAGGAAGTTCAGGAACGAAGAGACATTGCTATTGAAGATATGAAGCAAGACTACAATCAAACTGACGACCTACAGAATGAATTCTGCACCGAAAAAAGGGGATAAAATACCCATAAAAGGGCATATGAGAAGTACCAAAAAAGCGATAAATGATGAAATCTCCAATGCTATGAAAGCTGTAAAAGATGTAGCACCTCAGAGGGAAGAAATAAAAGAGTTCATGGAATCTCCAGCTATTTCAAGTTTTGAATACAGATGGCTACTTCCAAAAGAAAGCTTTTCTACATACAATGGAAAAAGACATAGAACTTTTACTGAAGAGAAAAAACCAGAAAAGGAAGAAGAGGATGAAACTCCATAAATGACACTGGCTAGGGAAACCTTATGATTTTCTAAATGAATAAAATTGCTAGAAAATTTTTGAGTTTGTGTAACTGAGTAGAAACTTTGTAATGTTGAGATAAAAAAGCTTAAATCAGAAAAAATTATGAATGATACACTCAAACTCTTAAATATTTTAACTGAAGATTATAACAAAAAGCTCAGATAATATTTAAAATACTTGACATTATGAATTGTATACTCATAGATATGCAAGGAGTATAGCTTGTTATAAGGTTAAAATAGGATAGCTAACTAGATACATATGAGGTACTTAATAGATAAAACAATAATGTAAAATAAGTTACCCCATTATGTAAGATTGTGTTTATGTATTTTAGTTAGTTTGTTTGTTTATTTGTTTTGGTCTATAAAATAAAAAATTATACATAAAAAAGTCTCCACACCTGAGAGGGAGCATTGATCATGACTGGTGAGAAGGACGTGATTCAAACTGACTGGTGCTTGAGCATAAGCCATCTCTGCATATTTGTCTATCTCCTTATTCTTTTTTCCTCTTTTCAATCTGTGTCCCTCTCTTCGATTCCTTTTCAATTTGAACTCTGGTCCTCCACTATTCTGATCATTATTTCTGCCTTTTGATTTAAGCTTTAGTGTTTACATCTGGCTAAAGAAAAGTGCTTGCACATATGTTGGAATCCTAGTATCACAAAGCCCATGAACACATATCCTGGGATGAATTCTGTCACCTGGAGATAGTTTTTTTTTTATCTTTATCATTCTGCCATGATAAGGAGGATTTTACCATATTTCAGGAACTAGTGTGGTAAAATGTGTGGAATTTGACCCCTATTTGTTTCTTGGAAGTCAATGGTTCCTGACTTTTTCATTTGGAATACTGTGTACAGTTCTGGTCACCACATCTCAAAAAGGATATTATAGCATTGGAAAAAGTGCAGAGAAGGGCAACTAGAATGATAAAAGGGTTGGAACACCTTCCCTATGAAGAAAGGTTAAAATGCTTGGGGCTCTTTAGCTTGGAGAAACGACGGCTGAGGGGTGACATGATCGAGGTTTATAAGATTATGAATGGGATTGAGCAGGTTGAGAAAGAAGTACTTTTCTCCCTTTCTCACAATACAAGAACTCGTGGGCACTCTATGAAATTGCTGAGCAGTCGGGTTAGAACAGATAAAAGGAAATACTTCTTCACCCAAAGAGTGATTAACATATGGAATTCACTGCCACAGGAGGTCGTGGCAGCTGCAAGCATGGACAGTTTCAAGAGGAAATTAGATAAACATATGGAGCAGAAGTCCACCAGTGGCTATTAGCCACAGGGTATAGAATGAGAACTCTCAGTCTGGGGCAGGTGATGCACTCTATTCTTGGTGCTGGAGGGGGCAGCAGTGGGAGGGCTTCTGGTGCCCTGGCCCCACTGCTGGACCTCCTGATGGCACCTGGTATATTTTGGCCGCTGTGTGACAGAGTGTTGGACTAGATGGGCCATTGGCCTGATTCAACATTGGCTTCTCTTATGTTCTTATGACTTGGAGCAAAGGGCCCTGTAGCCATGAGTGGTTGTAACATCTTCCACCAATCAGTTTCAAAACTCTTATGCACAAGATGATTGTGCCTTTCTGCATCCCAATTTTGCCAGAGGAAACTAGGAAGATGGCAGCATAGGGCTATGTAGTATGTGCTGCAGGCAAACAGCTTTGCAGAATACATTTTAAAAAGTCTTTTGAGGTCCATCAAACTTGACTACCCTATAAACTATATGAACAACCAACGTATGTTTTCATTTCAGGTGGCGGTTCCTATACAATTTTATATACAAAGGATAAACTTGGAGGCTGATTGTCCATCAGGCACAGGACATTTAAATGCTTCTAAAAAGTTACAACATGAAGGGATTTGAAAGGGCTGTGAGTGAAGGGGAGGAGCCTGGACAGGAGTTGGCAGATTTTAAGTGGAGCCTTCAGGCTTAGCCTCACTTGTGGCTCCAGTTCTTAGGTGGGATTGGAGAGGTTTAGTCTGATGCTGACAATCTCATGTGAAATCAACACTCTTACAACAGATTTGAAAAATAAGTGGATTAAATTGGCCACAACTTTATTGATTACAGCTGTAAGAAGCACTGGCACAGCATGGGTCCACCAGACCCGATCCATCAGCTGATCCCACTGCCAGCCGATGACTCCCGTCACCCAGCCAGCTGACATGGGTGAAGACGGTGGAATGGCAGGTTGTGGGGATCACATGGACGACTGCCCCTTTGTGATCTCCCCTGCTACCTTGCTGTGTGGGCAAGCACTGGTATTGCCTGAGTAGGCTTCGCTCCCGTCAGCCCTCATGCCAAGACCCCTTAAGGCCAGACAAAGGCTGGGCGGGGGAGGTGAGTGGTTGGTTCCCTCTTATAAATCCTCCCCTCCCACGGCCATCCCAGGGCTTTACTATTGGGCCGGAGGTACGAGAGGGAGGACCTGGCTTTCCCGCTGCTCACCAACCCCACCCCTGCCCAGCATCTGGCCACCTCTCCCTCCCTGCCTGGTGCCGCAAATGTTCGGCTGCGCCACACTGGGCCCTTCTTGCTTTTCAGACCCCATTACTGATAGACTATTCCCCAATGGGAATGGTGGACCAGTAAAACACTAGCTGTCTATTTTAGTGAGGCAACTAGGCATTTTGATTGTATCACATGATACTCGGCTGCAATGTTACTTGTACTTTTATTTGAAGAGGACTATACGGTGCTCTTTCTTCAGCAGACATATTTGAAAATAAATAAAAGGCATTCTGACTTGCTCTGGGAGCATAGACAGGATATTGGCACATTTCATTCTGGACTTCTGGGAAATCCCAGCTATAAAGATGATCTGGACCTGCTTTATGGAAGCAATGGAAGGCTTAACAATTGGAACTTTCTCCAGCTTCCTGGCAGGCAAAATCCTAAGCAAATCAAGGAATGAGAGCTGCTGGATCACTCAGAGAGGCCAGCCAAGAAAGAGAGAAACTAAAGTACCTACCCAAAAGCCAACTGACTCTGCCTGGCAAGAAAGTTAGAACTGATGCAACAATTTGGACTTCAAATAGGAAGACACTTGAACACGTGGCTGTGAAATTACCGTATTTTCTTTTATGGTTCAGGAAAATGAGGCAATTTCATATCAAAATGAAAGGTAACATTTAAGAATCACAACTATTGCTTTCTAAGTGATTGCCAATCCTGATGATAAGGCTCTGTGATATAAACAAAATTCCAGAAAACCTTCAGATGGGAACATATATTTTTAGAATAAAGGCAAACAGCATCGATCCAATATTTAAGCTTCAGTGAGGCAAAACATTAACCTGGGGAAAATACCAGTCTAAATTTGGGCTTAGCAGTTGAACTCCTTTCCCTCACATTGGCAATTAGGGAGAGACATGTAAGAAACATGTTTAAAAGTTTAAGCCTAGGGTGCCAATTAAAGTTAGCCCTATTGTGGATTTGAAGATATAAGATGCTGTGAAAGCATATTGGCAAATCCCTGAAACCATGACAGCCATTTCTTTTCACAAGGAAGAGGAGTCAGGATGTAAAACATGACAATATGGTGATATGAGCCTGCCTGGAGAAAGTTTTAGGGTATCTCCCATGAGGAGCAGGTTCCCCAAATTTGGCTTAAAGAAGGTTCCTGCCAAAGCAGGCAGGTAGGTTTAAAAGGTGGAGCCTTCCTTTTCGTTTGTTCCATTGCTTTCTCCAAATGCTGTGACACTGATGCTGGGACCCTGACTCCTCTGCCAGGGAGCAGTAGGGGGTCTGGAGTGTGTTGGCTCCACAATAACAAGGTGGTTCATCAGAGGTAACAGAGGTAGACTTGTTTTTATGTTACTTTGCTTAGATCTGTAACCACTAGGCTTGATAGCTATTTTCCATGCATGTGCACTAGCTAAATCTTTAGCAATAAAGTTTATTTCCTGTTTAAAGAAGCAGACTGTGATTCAACTCCACCCACAAGCCTAGGTCACCCTCACACACTAAGACTATGCGTGCACAGGAAGGGGGTGGCTATAATAATTGGAAAGCTCTGAAGAGCTCCCATCCATTTTTCTCTCCTTTTTATGACTGAGCCACCCTAGTTGTCTTTCTTCTTTCCTGAAGAATTCTTGCTGTCCCACCCTGTCACAGTATAATATTTTGGCTGTTTGCTCAGCCCAAGAACCTGAGAGATGGAATGGGAGCCCCCTTTGACTTATATGATTTAAATGGCACTTCAGAAATTTTTATATTCAAAATTAACAAGATATTTTATTCAACATGAAGGGGAAAGGTCAGGCGAAATCAGGAGTAAAATTTCTGAGGTAAAATCTGTACATGCACAGACTTTAGTTCTTATGTTTCATGCTAATGAGAGTTTCTTAAGCTATGTGGAGTGACTTAAATCTTTATTTTGAGAGGCTTTCATTCCAGTGTTTCCCCCAAGCACTTCAGTACACTTTCTTTGAGTAATCTCTAACTCTTTTGGTCTTCAGAAGGCTGGTGTACTCTTTCCAGTACACAAAACCCTTCTTTTGAAACACTAGTACTTGTCTTTGACTTTTTAACTGACTCTTAAGGTCTCTATAGGCAGTTTCTATGCACACCAGACCAGAGATCTCTGCACTCTTCAGAGCTAACTCCCTGTTTGACTGGTTAGGGAATTTTCTTCTCTCTCCAGAAGAACTATCCCTTTTCCTTGGCCCAAATGGGAGTATCCATCTAACTACCCACTTGTCCTTGCCAACTTTCCCCAGTTCTCCTGTCTGTGTTAAAACTGCTCTCAGTCAGGGATAAATTCTGAAACTTGTCAGATCGTACTGAAACTTGTACTCGATTCTTGTCAGCTAGAACTGAAATCAAACTGAAACCCTATCAGCATCCAGTTCAGAACTTTCTCTGCTCAGTTGATACTAACCAATCAGATCTCTTGGAACAGCCTGGCTCTCTGAAGAATTAACCCTTCACAGATCTTCAGCTGTTTGTACAGCACTTCTAAGCTTTTAAAAAGTGCAGTCCATCATACCAGGGTACCCCAAGTCAATGGTTACATGACAGGCTGGGTTTTATAATTGGGGTGGTGGTGGCATACAAAGAAGGAACATGCTTTTACATGCATGCAAACATGCAACACACATGTAAGAACACACAGGCCCAGGGTGGGTTTGTGAAAGACCCATTTTAAGGGATTTATCCCAGCTCATAATTATGAGAAACAACATAAATTATAATTTCTGTGATTTGTACAAGTCCTGGATTTGGTTCTTGATGAGAATTGGTATTGCTTTAGAACATATCCACATTTTTGTGTAATATGATATGATCAGACCAAGTGTTTCCATTCCCTCATCGGTGTCAGCAAGTTACAAGGAGTGCAAGCAGGAAAACACATGGGAAAATGGGAAATATGCTACATGTACAAAGAGGGAGTGGGAAGCTACATAGGCCATTTATGATACACAGTCCCTGCTAAGGTCCAAGCATGTTTCTTCAGAACAAGTGTTGCTGTATTGAGGATCTGTGGGTGGTAGCAAGGAGGTTATTCCAAAATTTACTATTTTTCTGTGAAGGCAGAAGGTTACTTTCATTGATAGAAACCCCTTTCTGCCTCATCCAGCCTCCTACTGTGCAACCATAAGCAGAGAGAATTACAAAGAAATAAACATTTCCAGACATTTACATCACAGTTCGATAATTCAAAAGGTTACAGAAAGGATTTTGAGAGTTTTTTTTCTTTTTCATTTCTCTGAAGCTAGGTTGTAACCACCTGAAGAAAGGATGATGATTACACCATAAAACCACATAAATTCTGAATTTATTTAACCTTACAAGGAGCAGAAGTTTGACTCAATCCAGATAACGAGGAAACATAATCATAGTCTTTGACAGCAAATTGCCTTACCTTTCAAGTTCACAGCCTGGCATTATAAATCAAAACAAGTCCTATTAAGAAAAGCATTTGGAGTACATGGAGAGAGAGTGCTGGAGGAAGCCTAGAAATGAAGACACTCTGATTCTGGGTGGCATTTGACATTAACTTATTAAATCACTACCCTGAAGGTCTGTAGTTGACTGGGGAGTTTACAATGTTGTTTAAAAACCTAGATTTTATATTATACAAGACTGATAGCAGAATAAAATGTTTTAAGATGCAGTAGAATGCCAGTAAATATCAGGAATGGGAGAAGTTACTTTTGAAAACTGTAAACCAGGCCTTGACAAAATTTCTTTGGCTCTAAAAGCCAGCCCAAAAATTTAGGTGGCAGACTCATTTTTAGTCCTCAGAATTTGGTATATGAATTACCATATTTTCTAATTACTGCTACCACTAAACCTAATCCTAACCTCTTTACAGTTTTTCATAGTTTTCATTAAAGCTATGACAGAAGTGTTGTACATAAATAAATATCGGGATAGCCCTGGTTGTCATTGCTACAACAAAAAGCTAACTACTACCTGTAGCCTTACTTCTCTATTTCTGATAATTCCATTATTGCTTTAAAAGTTCCATTTCATTGGAGCCAGTATAGAAAGCAAGTGGTTATGAAATGAATCCCTGCTGGGTCACCAGCTTTTGGTGCCATGGGTTCTGATAACCTTTTGAATTGCCTGGTGGTGAGTGGTTTGACTGATTTTAGTCTTTTCTAATCACCCAAGGTGAGACAGTCCCTTAGCCATTGACCTATGGGGTTCTGCAAAGTTCCATCTCATCTCCTTTATGAAACCACTGGTATAGATCATCTGGAAATTTATGATGAATTATCATCAGTACAGAGATGACACTCAACTGTATCTTTCAGTTTGATCAAGATCCAGGGAAGATTTGGATGACCGTGATTGAGCATTCAGGAATGAACCCAAACTGTGCAACTAATCCATAAGGGAAAGTTTGACATTCTCAAGAACCTTTATTTTTATGTCATCATCACCATCATCTGCCCTATCCGGCTTCAAATTTGTTGTTTTTCAATCTCATCTGGTCACCTGATTTTAGGCACTCATCAAGGCACTCCTCTGCATATGATGAAAAGGAGAAAACAGAACTGAGTATCATCAACACAGATCCTGGCACTGGGGGAAGGACTGCAAGAAGGGAAACCATAGTCCACTTGGTATTTCTCATGTCTGAGCAATCACTAGTACCATATCACTCAGACTGAATTATAACCCAATGGCTGCCTCAAGAACCTGATGTTATGCCAAGCACATATCAAACAGCCAGTGATAACTGACAAATTACTAACTATTAGCAGCCAAAGTCCTTCCATCATTTTTCTCCAAGGATGAACACCCTCAACCATGTAGAAAAGTGGGGTGGGGAAGAGATCCAGTTTCAGAAGCAAAAAGGCAGCATAGGTGAAAGGTGCTAAACTCATACTTTGCCTGATTCCCCTTCCCAGCCCTTTCCCTTAAATGCTGACCCAGAAGAGTGACGAGGGACCTTTCCCCACTTGGATCTCATCTCTGGTTTTATTAAAGTTCAACTCGTGATATAATACCTTGCATTTATCTCTGGTTATAACAGCATCCATTTATCCTGGGACAAGTGTGGGGCGAAACTGGGGTGACCTCAATGTAATGGGGAAACAAAAAATACCCCGAGATAATTATAGAGGTGAACTCGTGTGTAGTGTAGACTGTAAGTTCGGGGATAGGCTTGAACCAAGATTTATGGTCTAGTGCGGAAAGGACCAAGAAGTACTGCTAGCTTTCTGACTGTCATTTGAATCATAGACTCCTGGGATTCTCAACAAAATCAGCTCTTTGCAGACTTGTTATGACAAAGGAAAAAGAAGAATAATAGCCCTTCATTTGTGTCTGAGGAACATTTAGCAACAGCATGTAGAACATTCCATTAATGTGCTAGATTTATATAACAATTCATAGACAAGCTGACTGAAAAGATTATAGACGATATCATTGTTTTAGACAGCTGTGTTATATATACAGAGGCTCCTCATAGAAGAACCAGCCATTGTGTGTATTGTAATGCATGTATGTGGTGGGTTAAATGATTTTCTGACATTTCAGCTCTGATTAAAATAAAGGGGACTTCCTGGAATCTGCAGATGAGCAGACTCCAAAGTTCTTCATATGCTGGATCTAACACTAAACATTTGCTTTATTTTAAGAACGTTAGCTCTCCTAATATGCGTGCTTAACAAATAAGAAGCACCCATATTCTTTTTAAGAGGACATATGCAATAAAACTATATAAAAGAATGCTGAGTAATCAAATTCAGGACACCTTTTGTGGAGAAATTCAAACCACAGATGTCAGATTGTTCCTTAGATATATCTGATAAAGTGGACCCTAGCCTACAGAAGCTTATGCTTCAATAAATCTGTTGAAGGTGCCTCAGAATTCTTGTTTGGTTGCTTTTCTGCAACAGATTTGACACAGCTACCCCATCTAAATTCCTTAGACGTTCTGTTGTAACACTCAGGGCCAAAATATGACTTTTTTGTTTTAAATAAAACACAGTTTTGGAGGTATGCACAATTATGTGATGAGACCTCTTCCAGCCACTTTGCTGCTCAAAAATCACACACTCCAAATTGCTTTTCCACCAGGAGGAAAGATATGAGGTTTCTGTATCTTTTCTCCCGAGAAGGAGAAAGCAGATTGTATAATGAGATTCTGAGCCATAACAAAGATGGATATGAGGGTATACACATAGAACTGTAGGAAAGGATGCTAATTTTGACTACCATGACTGGAAATGAGGATCTCGGGCTCATGTTGCATCTCTGTCCCTTGGCATAAGTATTATGAGTATTGTGAGAAGAATAAGAAACTAATACACTGGGGAACCATTTAACTAAATTTAATAAATACACATTAGTAGTATACATACTGAAACTATTTATCTTTGCACATCATACAATATATATTTTTCTTAAAAAAACCTATTATACATTTGTCAGTCAGAAGCAAGTTTTCATAACAAAGGGATTTGACAGTACAATCAAGAAGAAAGTGTACTGTGACAAGTTGTACTTTTTGTGCTTTTGCGGGATAATATATAAATATCTCTTTTCCTTTGGTAGATATCCAAGTTATTTTTCCTATATGTAATTTGTATCCAGTTAAGGTTCTTTCCCTGTAGAAGATTTTCACTATAACTATGAACATTAAATTAAAAACACTTGGTAGTATGGGTAAGCTGAACTATTTGAATGACTTTACACAGCTATATTATTTTTCCATCAAGAATGTTTTGCTTTAAAGGCACTCTGCTTAGCTGCCTTCAAAATAAAGGATCATAATCAGTCACTGGATTTTGTTCACTTGTATGAAATCTCAGATTGTTCATTCAGTAAAGTCAATGAGAATAACGCCAGAAGTAAGTGGTTGGATAATTGCAGCATAATTATTTTGTGTAGTTGCTGCTGTTGATCTTCAGTTCCAATCTATTACATACTGGATATTGCTCTGGGATTGAGTAGCATGAAAAGTTAATCATTAATGCCAGGTAATAAGGCAACCTGCTTTCTTACACCAGAATGTGCAGGTTATACTCTCCAACAGTCATACTTGATAGCAAGCTCAGACACAACATGAGGGATACTTAGCTCAATGTTTAGCTAATTTTCCTTAGCACATGCTAAACCAGCACCCAAAGTTAATTAATTTTCTTAGCTTCTTGTTTGTAGATCTGTTTGTCTTCTATTTAAAAAAATAAAATCATGTTGCGCTACATTTACTTTAGATATTATATCCAAATGAATATCAAGGCACATTTTCTTTGGCTTAGTTCTGGCATAAAATAGCAAATAGCTCCTTTCTCTTTTTTGAGAAAAATCACTATCCTGAGATATTGTTACATGTGCAAAATAAAAAGGGGAAATGAAAGAGGAAGAGATGAATTGCTAAGCCTCCTTTCAATAACTGTGCAAACTGGTTCAGGAAACAAAGCTCAAGTCAAATGCCAAAGAATATTCTCACAAAGGCCACAATCCAGAGAAACATGTGCAACAAGATCCCCTCCCCTTTAAGCATAGCAGCATCCTTCACAGGGGAATAAACAGGCTACCTGGATCACAGCCACAGCCTTTAAAAATATATATTTTTTTATCACACACAAAGTCTGTTCTTCTTGTCTGAAAGTCAGTGTTCTTTAAACCTATAAAAGAATGAAAAATATCAGCAAGCAAGAATTGATATATACTAACAAGAAACTGCAGAGACTATAGAGATACATCCCCAGATGCTTAAAAGTCAGAAGCTTTGCAATAGCTTTTGGAAACTGCTCAGTCTTGCACTTTGGCATATGTTCAGTGAGAAGGAATTCTACAGCAGGTAAGCTTTATGCTTGGCCTCACTTTCCTTATTTGATGCAAGGAGGACATAATCAAAAAGATATTTTTGGCACAGTGTAGCAATCACAAGGGAACTCTAAGATGATAGTTCTTCTGAAAGTCAGAGGCAGTGTTGCAGAGATACTATGACCATGGTACAAATTTGTTCTCTTTTTCTTCCCACATTCTCTGGAAAACTTGTTTTTGCAAATTTCTGTAGTGCTTTAAGTGATGCCCATAAAAAGCCAAACTGAAGCCAAGCAATGCAACAGTGCTGGTCAAAACAGATGTGTTCAGCTATTCACATTTTAACAGCTAAAGCCCTGTAGAATAAACAGCACACGGTTACCTCTCCATCTCCTTCCATTCAAAACATTGCCCTGCCTTTGCAGTTCAGTGGAATTGATCAGACTCTATACTGCCTGAAAGCCTGTCTAATTTTAGTATCTCACTGTTTTTTAATGGAATTGTAGGAAAGGTTGCAGCGAGGAGTAGGGAGGAATTAATAGGCTTTTCTGTCTCTTCTCATTCACAACTGTATTGTTATCACACTGCCATACCAGATAGGGAACACTGCCATGGTAGCATTAAGAGGAAAACTGTTCCCATTGCTCTTCAAAAATGAACAGCTGTGTACAGGCTAAGTTCTCCAAGGCCCAAGCTGCTCAGGGATTTACTTGTTTACAGTCAGCACCTTGCAGTGTGCATGGAAGGCAACACAAACTCAGTGAAGACAACACCATAATCGTGTAGAGGCTTAACACTTTCTCCACAGCCTGTTCCTCTCAGGGGTCAGTTCAGTGTGCTTTGTGCCAGGTACAGACTCAGAAAGACATGGGCCAGTTCCAATTTAATTTTACAGGTTTGTAACTCTTCTGACCCGAGTGGCATAAACACTGCAAGGCTGTGATCCAAGGAAGGTACATGTGCATGGCTTGGAGAAGAGAGAGAAGTGTGATGCAAAGGCTTCATTCGCTTTGCTGCATCAAAATTTCTGCTACCAAAGAAAAATAGCACACTGAAGTTTAAAAATCAGAAGAGGGCCACCAACACACATGGCTTTTAAGGCAATGATCTCAAGAAGCTAACAAATACTGTGGAAGAAATAAAAGTAAAATGTTTCCTCCAGCATATGTATTTTATTTTTCAAATAACATAAATATTTTGACTTTGGGGGGGGGTAGGAGAACAGGAGTCAACATAGAGAAAATAAAACAAATAGCAGATTATTACCGCATGGAAAGACATGTCAAAATAAAAATAAAATGGCCTTGCCACACAGAAATCGGAACAAAAACTTACAAAGTCTGATCCATCCTACAGCGAAGTTCTTTTCGTATAAGACGGAGTAAGAACTGTACAAATGAAATATCCAGTCAAATGTAAGAAGGAAAAACCCCCACATATAAATAATTCTTTAAAATCATTATGGTTTCTTCAAATAATATACCTAGCTGCATACCTAAAAACATGTTAAAAACCCAAGAAAAAGAGCTGGCAGGAATAAAAGCCCCTGGAACCCTAGCAAAAACATCTACACAAAGCAGCTCCTGCAAAGAAATAGAAGAAGCTATTTGGTTATGCTTGCATGGAAGGTGCAACTTGGTGGTAGTGGGGAATGGCAGGTCTCTGTCTTTTAGGAAAAGAGTGTCATGGCTCATACTGAGTCTGCAGTTGGTACTGAGAACTTTCGCTAAACAAACAAACAAACAAACAAACAAACAAACAAACAAACAGACAAACAAACAGACAAACGGTTTGTAATTCCTTGATTGATAATTATAGCTCCAGTGTAAGCAGCACTGGGCATACATACAATGGATTTTGCATGGTTGGCTGATTGCTTTGTAACATGCATGTGATATATCACCAATTGCTTCATTAGCCACCCAGAATACATACTGTGATGAAACATGCACTATTAAATAAACATCAGCCGAGAACAAAAATGCAGGTGTAGATTGCTGAAGAGGACAGCAGAGGGAGTCCAAGTCATCTGGGAAACTGGCTGGCTTCTCAAGTACATCTCGAAAGTGCTGTTTACTTTTTCTGTCCCTCTGATGTCAGTCTATTATCAGCATAAAATTTCAGCAATATGCTCACATTGTTGCAGAATCAGTCTACATCTACTATATTGCTTTGGCTCGCTCAGTCTGGAAGAAGTTGACAGACTCCTCATATCTGTGCGCCCAACCACATGCAGCCTTGACCCGTGCTGGTCTGCGGCTGGGGGTCCCTCTCCCGACCTTCGATGGGGCTCAGTTGGTGCCAGCGTCGGAGGTTAGGAGTTTGGGAGTGCGCCTGGACTCCTCCCTAACTATGAAGACCCAGGTGGCAGCCACTGCCAGGTTGGCCTTTCACCATCTTAGGCTGGCTCGGCAGCTGGTTCCTTTCCTTGATCACGATGACCTGGCCATAGTGATCCATGCAACGGTCACCTCGAGGCTAGACTACTGTAATGCTCTCTACGCGGGGCTGCCTTTGTCACAAATCCGGAAGCTGCAGCTAGTGCAGAATGCTGCAGCAAGGCTTCTGACGTGTCTCCCTAAGCGGGAGCACATCTGTCCTGCGCAGAAAGTGCTGCATTGGCTGCCAATAGTGTACCGGATTCGCTTCAAAGTGCTGGTTCTTACCTTTAAAGCCCTATATGGCCAGAGTCCAACATACTTGAGGGACCGCCTTTCCCCATATATGCCCCAAAGGGCACTACAGTCAGGGATGCAACATCTGCTGGTGACCCCAGGCCCTAAGGAAGCTAGGCTTGCTGTTACTAGGGCCAGGGCCTTTTTGGTGGCGGCTCCTACCTGGTGGAATGAGCTCCCGGAGGAGATCATGGCCCTGCGGGACCTTGTACAGTTCCACAGGGCCTGCAAGACAGAGCTCTTCCACCAGGCTTTTGAGTTGAAGCCGCCACTACCACCACCACCACCGAGTTGGAAGCAGTGGGGTATGGGATTGGCCCTGTGACGATCGAACTCCAGCACTATGGCGTGTGAATATCACTGAGTTGAGATTTGACTGAATATCCTTTGGATACCATCTTTAATCCGAAGACTACAATCTGCAACCATCTTGAAGCACTTTATTTGTAATTACTGTAATTTATGTGTTTTATGTATTTTTGTATTTATGTATTTATGTGTTTTTATGTATTCGGCATGCGTGCCTGGATGTTAGTCGCCCTGAGCCTGCTTGCGGGGAGGGCGGCCTAGAAATCGAATGATAAATAAATAAATAAAATATTAAGTCCAAAGAATAAAACAAAGCTCTGAGCAATGCATATGAAAGGATACTATGTTGAGCTTAGTCAAAGCAGGGGGAACATATATGCCCCCCTGAACAGCTCCCCACCTCTGGCTAATTTTGGAGGTGTGGGGGACCATAGACTGTCTGGAAAATGAGTGCCCATCCAGAGTGCCCATTGGTTTTAGGCCTCTCTATGAGATTTTGTTTTTTGGAGGATAGCCCAAGTATTAGGTACAAATGGGACTTGATTTTACAAATTGGATTAGACTAGACATCCTACTCCTATAGGTAGAATTGATGGATGGGATGGGAAGGTAAAATTAGGTGCACTCCTGTCCACTTCCTCACCCCATGTAGAACTAGGGCTGGCTGAAGAAGCCCTGAGAGATGCTCAAAAGCTATTTTGAACCTCACATTTCCTATCATCACACTGGACTGGATCCTAAGATCTATTTCTGCCAGAGTATTTCTCTCCCACCACCACCAATTTTCCCTTCTTACTGCAAACACCCATGTCACACACCTGGTGCTGTTCGTAGTAGAACCCCTGAGCCCCAAGGGACAGCATTTAATGGGGTGCAGGTATGACAGATGTCTGTTCTGTGAACTGAACTCTTTCACAGAGTTCCAGCCTACTGCATTTTAAGATAGGGACAGGACTACCCTCGGGATCATCACATCTATTTCAGTAAGCAGGGCCCCCAAAACAGAAGTAAGGAACAATATCATGTAAGTAAAACTAGGGGGTGCATGAGACAATGTAGACTACAGAATTCCCATGAATCACACAACTGTTCCAATTCACTGTACCTCCCTTATATAATTTAACTGTAACAACATATACATTCTATATAAATAACATTCCTGTACAGAAATATTTTTCAAGGCATTTGGTAAAACGAGACTGTATAAACTATTTAGTAGTACTGTACACAGGGCAATTAGTTTAACATTCCTGTAATAGTATCTATAATGCTTTTTATGCAAAAGAAAAAAATACAGTCTTTGGTACTTAACTGTTTTTTCATGTTATTGCTAACACAGAAAGAATTTTGTGGGGCAAAGACTGCAGTCTGTTTGGTCAGATATACTTTTGTTACCCAGTATACGTATTAAAATTCTTCTGATGAGCGTGTGTTATACAGATGGCACACATTATATAAACCTAAGTGTAGTGAAGCTGAAATGGGGTCCTGTGTGCTTCAGTTTCAAGACAGTGCCCACATTATGGAACTGACCTAGATGACGGATTATTAAATTGAAATCTATATTTAAAATCAATGAGACCATGAGGGACAGAAGTACTATGGCACAGTCTGACTTACAAGTAAGGCACAGGCATCTGCTACCATCAGCATATAAAAGACATTGTTCCAACCAGTGGGAGAAAGGAGACCAGCTAACAGAGGTCCTAGAGCAGCTCCTAAAATACAACATACATATGTTAAACCAGTACATTTCAGGAGACAATATATCTAGAAAGCTGACATTACAAGTTAACAAAACATCAGCACAGACAAACAGCATCCGCCTAAGCCGTCTAAGTGTGTCATTACTGCACCATGAAACCTTATTCATACAATGGGACAACACTGCAGTACTAGTAATTTGCTGGTAGACCAGTGCTCTCCAAGTAGCACAAAATAAAGCCACAGCTTTTGCTCTTCAAGAGTGGCCCACAAAGAGCCATACATATGGACAATTGGCCAGGCGGATGGAAAATTCTGACAAGCAGTGACAAGTTCTACAAAGTAGGTGAAAGTATATACAGTAGAAGGCAAGAACTCTTCTTCTTCAGTTTCAAATGTAAAGACCACCTACTGATGAGCCTGAGGTATGTGGGATTTGAGTGGGGAGTAGGGTGTCTCTCGGTGTGTGTATACCACTCCCAATAAGCCACTGTGACAGATAAGAAAGAAAGTTACTCCTTTGAGTAGTGTCACACATACAAATTGCCATGGATGGGATGCAGTTAGACCTCTACATCTTGCACCGTGCTCTTTATCACCATGGAGCAAAGACAGTCAAGGACTGAACATTTGACATTTACTTTAAAAAAGTCATCTCAGATCCTGTGCTAGAGAACTTTGGGAGAAATTGGTCACTCTTTGAACACTGGAATAAAATGGAAGTGTCAGAATTAGGAATATGATGGATTATGTTGCCTGAGCTGGATAGAATCCTCTATTGCATACATTGTCATAACAGAGTTTATGCATAATTCAGACTCCCTCATTTTTCCAGGGGCAAGACTATACATAGCTAGTGTTTGCTGCCATTCTCAGATGCTAACAAATCTTCCCAAGTATTCATTTTCCTGCAAGGTCAAGCCTGGAATTGCTTCATCTGACAGTCTGTGAAGGCAGGAAAGAGATAAAAGAGCATAAACCATTATTTGAAGCCTCTTAACTTGAGGACAAGATTCTTCTTTCTGCTCCTTTGTTAGGGTAAACCATATAAGAAAACCTTTAACAGGTTCTCTTTAAGTGCCATCTCAGTTCAGTTGGACAGTTGTTCTACCTTCCGGCATTTGCCTTGTATTCCTGACTAATGTTCCAGCTAGGTTTTGTTAAGTTGTATTCAGTCTGGAGTTTGCAAAAACAATGCTAACTTCCACACTGTACCTAATTAAAGAACCATGGGTTCTCACAATGGGTTTCCAGCAAAACAGTAGTAAGCTAACAACTATTTATTATTATGTCTTTAGAGGCAGTGGAAATCCACCCCAAACATTCAGGAAATAAAATGGATTTTTTAAAAAGCTAAGAAATCTGTCTTTTTAAACAAAATTAAGCTAAGGCACATATAGACTCTGTTAAATACAAATCTCCTCTAATCAAATTATTGGCTCTTGCATTTCTCCCAGGGATCTAAGAACTTGTAATACCCATCTGTTTTCCTGAGAACTTTCCAGTTTCACAGTACATATAATGCAGTTGTGAAACAGCAGTTACAGAACAGTGTCACTGATTTACAAATGAAACAAACAACTATTTCCCCCCCCCGCCATTATAATTCTTATGATTATTGGACCAGCCCTTCACTGGGATTTATACAGAAAAGGTTCATTCAGTTAAGAAATATCTTATCTACAATGATGATTTCTTAGGCAATTTTATGCTCATGTCAGACTGTGAACCTAAAATATTTAGTTAAGTGCCTCCAATGTTTATGTCTTCTGTAATCATTTAGTTTATATTATCATCAACACAATGGGTTTTCTCATTATATTGTAACATAGAATGTTGCTTTTTTTTGCTGATCCAGTTATTGGCTTTTTGGCATACGTTTTGAATGGACTCCTCCTGGATCTCTTGTGGTGTTTTAGTTCCATATTTACACCCCCTCTTTCATCAGTTGTAATTAAGTCATCTAAGACAGGTACTGTTAGAAACAACAGAACAAAGTTTGAGTCCAGTGGCACCTTTAAGACCAACAAAGTTTTATTCAAGGTATAAGCTTTCATGTGCAAGCACACTTTGAAGCTTGCACAAAAAAGCTCATACCTTGAATAAAACTTAGTTGGTCTTAAAAGGTGCCACCCCTGGACTCAAACTTTGTTCTGCTGCTTCAGATCAACACGGCTACCCACCTGAATCCTTCTTGTTAGAAACAATGTTTTACTTTTTTTTATTTGAGTGCAAAAATGTTCATTGTGTATGCTAGAATGAACAACCTAATTTCTGGTGTGCTTTGATGTCGGAGGTCTCAGCCAAATCAGTGAGATTCACAATCCTTTGGGAGAGCCGAGTGGTTAGAGACTTGAAACTGGCAGTTATAACTCACTATCATGTCAAAGCCCAAGCAAACACTCATTACAGTAATTAAGAGTGCGACTGCAGTGCTCTAGCATTTCAGTAGCTGGTGACAGAAAAACCAACAGCATGTTTTAGAGAGCAATATTTTTAGCAGATCTACCCAGAATCCTACTGAAGTCTATTCAATGGGACTCATTCCTAGGAAATTATTCTTAGCATGGAGGATTTAGTCCCAGTGGATAATCTGGAGTAACTTCATGTAAACCAATTTACTAACAACCCTCTGGAGTTCCAGTGGGGTGAAGACTCTCCAAAGTATAGTTATCCGGGTAGGGTGTACAGGGGATGTGAAATCATAAGGCACAGCTTCTAAAAGAGAAGGTACTCTGTGCAGATAAAGGGGCAGAAGGAATTGGAAGCTAGGCTTATGTATACAAGCTTCTTTCCTGCTGTTGGAAAGGGGGGAAAAACCTTCTTTCTTCATCACTGTGGTGAATAATCCCTTAGCAATGTAGACATCACTGAGTGAGAGGGGGCAGGAAAGACAAGAACTATACACACACTTGCTGGGATGCCTTCACACATGCAGCTGATGCACATATAAGAATCTGCAACAGTCCACACTCTCAGGATATATAACTGGCTGTTGCCTTCTTATCACCCGTCGAAGAAGAACTGAGGAAGTATGGGCCTGATTTCTGCACTGGAAAACAGACTGAGCCAACAGAAGGTGTGCTAGGAAAGTATGTCTTCTTGATCTTAAGGTGTGAGTATAAGGGGAATGGCAGCTTACCTACAGAACCTGTTCCGTCAATGATGGCTGTAACTGTGGAAAGTGCTCTTGCATTTCCCTTGAGGCTTTTATGGGTACCCTTCAGGACAAAAACATTCACTTCTCAGTAATTTAAATACAGGAATACTTATAATAATTTCTTCTTTACATTACTCCTTTTATCCCCTTTCTCCCCTCCTTGCAAATGTATTGAAAAAAATATTACTAAATAGATGGAACTGAACACTTGCAGGAAAAGGGATCTATGTCAAAAGCACGTTCATATACTCTTCCCAGAATATCAGAAATACATTGTAGTTTCCCAAATGCTGTTGGTTTCAAACAATTATATGTGTGCTAGAACTTTTAAGGATTAGAGATTAACTTTATCACGGAAGCTTTTAAAAATGGTCTTTGTTTCTCATGAAACCATGTTTCTGGGAATAATTTCCATGTATAGATGTTAAACCTAAAGGAGCCAACACATATATTACAAGTGTGCTTGGGCTGTAGGAACTTTCCCCATTCTATGGCCCTTTCTGCACCAACAGCCCACTGTAGCTTACTCTGGAGAATCTGAGCAGTCAAGCCTTTAAAGGTTAACTTTGTATTTTGTGCCCCTGCCCTCAGCACTACTCTTTTTTCTCCAGTTTATTTTTGTGTATACATTCTGCATCTACAACCAAAACCCACATTTCTTGTTTAACTGTGGTTAACGTCACTTGTTACCTGTGGAGGAGGCATCCAATTGCCACCAATTTGGCCAAATGTGTGAGCAAGGGACGGGGCACATTGCTCCCTCTCTCTTCTCTCCTCTCCTCCCCACTCTCCCACACCCTTTGGCTAGCTGCTGCTGGGCTACTCCAGGCATGCACGACCCAGAGAGGAACACAAGCTCGGCAGCTGGCTGGCTGGTCTGTCAGGAGGGGTGGCGTCCTAAGGGTTTCAAAGTTTAAGAAAAGGGCCTTCAGGCTTTTCCCATTCTTTCCAATGGACAATCCTGTCATTCCTTTTAATACATCCCCCTCCAAGTTATGTGCAGATTGGCTTTGGGGAAGGGGGAAAAGATCCCTCCCTAGGGTCCAGTGTACAAAGTGGGAAGGGGAAGGAGTGTGTCAAATGGCCCCCTGCAAGCTAAAAGCATCAAATTCACAGAGGATCTCCCTGAGCTGCAGATTGGTTTTGCGGAAGAGGAAAAGATCCCTCCCTAAGGTCCAATGTGCAAAGGGGTAGGGGGGAGAAGTGTGTCAAGCTAGAAGCACTGAACTCACAGAGGACCTCCCCAGGCTGCCCCTCTACCTGCCCTCCAAGTTGTGTGCTAGTTGAAAATTAAACAGAAGGAGAAATAGGGACAGGGGAATGGGCAGAGATTACTAAAGCTGCATCAAGTAGTCTGCTTATTATTCCCTCCAAATCAGAAGCAGAAGACGCAAAAGGTCCAGTCCAAAACCACATTCAGATATTCCAGGGCAATACTGTGATGACTGCGAAGTCAACACTGAATGGTCATAAAACTATGTAAAAGCTCCCAAATATTCTGATTCACAAGGAAAGTGAAAGTGGGATGCAATGCAGAAGGAGATTAATGTTCCTATGTGACTGTGGAAAAACAGTGGGGAAACAGGCGGGTGCAGAAAGACCCCTATTTACTGTACCTTTCCCCCACCAAACCAACACTAATAATCTGTTTCAAAGATCAGCACCACACGGAAATTCTTATGCAGTTAAATGCTGCCTCCCGCTATATTTGAGCATTGGTGAGTGTGGCACTTGTCCTGTGCTTCCAATACTACTGTTGGATCTCTCCGACCTCCTAAAACCACATAGAGAACACTATCGTCAAAACTAAGCCACAGTTTTTCTTGAACTTCCTTTTTTCTGCAGACAGACTGGAAAATGGGACACCTTACAAATCCAGTGATGGTCCTCTCCCAGCAAGCATTCAATCTAGCTAAGTTTGGCAGGTGGAAAGAAAAGACCCCCACCTGCTTCAGGATCTTACCCCTTCCTGGAAACTTGTCTCCCTGTCAAGTATCCAACATGTCCAATGGGACTCACTATATAGCCTGTGAACTGTATTACAAGAAATAAATGGCTGGTGCCAAAAAAACAGGAGCTATATGTCTGTTCCCCCACCCTCTTTATAATACCTGGTTGCTCCTAATGCCACTTCTTTCTACTTTTCCCCACTCCTATCCACATCAATGGCTGGCAGGGGCCAGGGAAACACAGAATGCTGTGATATAAGAGAAAACTAGTATGCTATACTGTGTTATGGAAGGGAGAAAGGAGCTAAACACACAGATGTCATTCTTTGCATTAATTGTAGGTTTATCATAATGTCTAGACTGCTTTTAAGCAACCACAGAGGATATTTCGCATTTAGCAGAGTCCAATGTTTACACGGCGTATGTAGTATTCTGTGGTCTGCTGTTGGATTCCCTCGCTTCCCATTCTTGTACATAGAATACATATATTGAAACATCACAGATGTTTTTTTAATGGATTCATATATTATAGCTACTCAGTTGATAATTAACCTGAAATGCTGTAAAATTAAAATACAAACGTTTTTTCCAGTAAACCAAGGCTGTTCGTTAAAATCAACAGGACTATGCAAATAGTACATGGATCATAAAAATGTATGGAAATACATAGTTTAGTCAGCTGCAGAAAGCCTTTTAACATAGACTACTAGAGTTCAATCAATTTGTTGCCTAAAATTATTAACATCAAGGCTGTCTTTTTCTTGGCCTTTGCAACATGGGAGTGCTCCTGCTTCTAGAAGTCACAGGAAATATGGCCCCAACTCACTGGGAGATGTCCATTGTGGTCTGAGAGGAGGGCAAGAAGAAGGAAGATTGGTTTGCAGCTCCTTGCCTACAGGCTTAGAGGGACAGAGGCCAGCAGCAGTGACTGGGCAGCTGCATCTGCAGACATGGCTAGAGAGGGCAGGGGGGGTAAGAAGCCCTGGTGGCTATTTATACCCACGCCCCAGCTTGCTTGGATCAGAAGCACCTGAGGAATGTTAAAAGGAGAGACCGCATGTTCTGACCCAGCTCTTTCCTCACGCATGTCCTCCTTTGGAATTTAAAGGGACCTCCAGCTTATTGCTGAGCCACATGCTCCCATGTTTCAACTGTTTGTTAGAGAGCCAATAGGGTTGCCAGGTGCTTTCCATCTGCCAGTGGGGGGCTACATGCTGCTCCCCAGGATCTTTGGCATGTGCTGTAGAGTTTTTAGCCAAACACTAGAGCGTCCCCAGCATGATAATGTCACCTCTGGGCGACGTCATAACGCTGGGCATGCCGGGTGTAGCAGGGCTCTTCAGGGGCAGGGCTCCTCCCACCAGTCAGCTGGTCAGTGGTGGATTGGGCCACCCAAAATCGGTTGAACCCCTGCCCCTATAAAGGGGATGGCAACCCTAGGAACCTGCTTGTCCCTTTAAACCAGACCAGAGCATGGATCTTCCTTGTTTCTTTGGCTTCTCTGAGATTTAAAGGGCCCTCCAGCTGATTGGTGGGCCATGTGCTCCCACATTTAAGTTGTTCATTGGCAGAGTGTGGATCTTCCTTGTTTCTTTAGCTTGCTTCCTTCTTTGAGATTTAAAGGGCCCTCCAGCTGATCGGTGGGCCATGTGCCCATGTTTTAGCTGTTCAGAGACGACCATCTCTTTCTTTAAACTTGGCTAGAGCGTGGATCTTCCTGTTTTTTGGCTCCTGGTTGTTTCCAGCTGACCTGCAGCCTTCCTCTTTGTGAGTGTTCAATCACAGCAGTCCCGGGCAGCAGGATCCAACATCCGGGGTGCCTGCATTGGCAGGACCCAGTGGTACTGGGGCATCCTAATGGAATGGGGAGGGTGATCAGTATTGCCTGAATAATTAAGCATGGGGGGAGTTAATTGACTCTTACTAATATAGCTGAAGTACAGGTTTGTATATTCATTTGATATTCTGAAAGTTGATATTTTGATTGTTGTTTGGGAGTATTTAACAATTAGCTAATATCATAAGTAGCAACGGCATTTTGTACCAAATACAACAATAGCATGGTGGTTTATTGCATGGCCTTGTACTATACGATCTGTGCTTATTTGCGGTTTACCCATATGTAGTATAATGGCAGTGGGAACTGGGTCTCTCTGTTGTGTGATCTCTCTTAAGCCTCATTGAGTTCAAGGAAAATACAGTGTTGTTTGGCCATGCCTCCTAAGAGATCTGCTAATGCTGGAAAGACCAAGGTGAGATCTCAGCCCATGGGACCCAAATGTGGGAAAATTTTAAAAAAGTGCAAAAAAATCACAGGCCTCTTTGGCTTGGCCACATGGTAGTAGTCATGCCTCCAGGAACATAGGCACAACCCCTAAAAAGGCTAAGCCACGGGCCACTGCTAGGGCACTCCTGGCACAACCTGTGTCAGCCTCCATCCTGCCTGTTCCTGATGATAATACTGCTATTTTACAGGGCATATCTCAAATCTTGCTACAATTAACAGATTAATTAATTGGTCCCATGTGACCTTACCATGGCCTTGTATCCCTGCTTCTAGGGGGAGAAGGAGACCTCATTCTCCCGCAGAGGCAAGGGTATCCAATGCCACAAGGGAAACTGCCACAGAGAGCCCCCACCATATAGAATCAAGTAGAGCCAAGTGGAAGAGGTCTCAGAAGTCCACATGATCCTGCTACATGTCCTGCAGCAGTGCTTCATCAGGTGAGTAATCCTCAAATGAGGACTCAGCACATGTAGAAGGGAATTATTGGAAGGCAAGGGCATTCATCCCAGGGCTTTCATCTTGGGAGCACAGGCACAGGGCCGAAGGGGTGCCCAGTCCAGGCAACATGTATAGCAATTTTGAGGATCTCCCTAGTATCCATTTGCCACAGAAACTTTGTGAATATGCCTCTAATTAATACTCTGCAGACATTTCCCCCCTTTCAAACCAGAGGGTGATGCTGGCCAAACAGGCTCCAGGCATGAGAAAAAAGCATCTGCTAAGGGCAGTGTGGAATAGTGTCTTCAAAACTGGCTCATGGGCTATACTTTCTACATAAGCCTTGTTGCTTCTGCATATCCAGAGCATGGCTAGCTCCCCACCAACCACACTGATGGGCAATGCCCCCGCCATTGAATACAATGAGGTTTTCTGGAAACGGGGATCACATAATGATCTTGCCCAGTGGGAAATCCTCAGTGATAAAATTTGGCTAGTAACTGTTGGTCTGCATATAAAGCCTCAACCTAAATCTGGCAGAGGGAAAGCCCCATTCAAATGTGATTTCTCCTGGAGGGTTTGCTGGGATACAATCAGGGCAGGTGCCAATGTCCTCATTGTAAATTTGATCACAGCTGTGATGCATGCTTTGGTCCCCACCCCAGGCTTTCTTGCCCTCATGGACGGTGCTCACGGCAGCCCTCTGCCAGCAATAACAGCAAAAAAGACGGAGGGTCGGGTGCTGCTGGGTCTTCAGCTTCTCCTTCATCTAAACAGCCCTACATTTTTTCAGGTTTTGGACACGGGCCTGGCAGTAACTCCTATTTGCTTCAGGTTATTGGCACCCATTTTAGATAAATACCCTAATGAGGCCACAGCCAGATACCTCTGTGAAGGGTTTAGCATGGGATTTTGTATATCATTTGAGGGTCCCCTTGTCCCTATGGACTGTGGTAATCTTAAATTGGATAGGGAGCTCCCAGATATGGTTGCCTGCAAGATAGCCAAAGAGTGCGAAGAGGGTAGGGTAGCCGGCCCATTTGCTGCACCCCCACTGCCTTACTTCCAGGTTTCCCCTCTGGGAGTTGTGCCAAAAAAAAATTCCCAGGTGAATTCCACTTAATTCATCACCTCTCCTATCCAAAAGAGGCTTCTGTAAATGACACCGCTGTGCCTGAGTTGCGCTCTGTGCATTACATCTCCTTCGATCAAGCAGTTAACTTAATTGGTTCCTGCAGCCCTGGTGCACTCTTGGCCAAGTGCAATATCCAGTCGGCCTTCTGCCTGCTGTCTGTTTACCTGGGGGATTTCTGCCTGCTGGGCTTTAAATTTGGTGGCACCTGATACCTTGATAAGGCCACGCCCATGGACTGTTCCATTGCTTGAGCCACCTTCGAAACCTTCAGTGCTTTCCTGGAATGGGTGGTTAAGGACTGCACAGGCTGCCTGCACATCACTTGCACAGGCTGATGACTTCTTATTTATGGGCCCTGCCATCTCATCAGCATACGCCAACCACCTGGCTACCTTTCAGGCCCTTGCAGCTGAGGTGGGCATTCCTCTTGCCCAGAAAAAGACCAAGGGTCCAGTCACGCAATTGATGTTCTTGGGCATTCAGACTGATTCAGTGCAGGGCACTTCCAGCCTTCCCGAGGATAAGCTTACTGGTCTCAGGGCTCTGCTCTCCAAGGTCATAGGTGGTAAAAATGCACAATGAAAGAAATACAATCACCTTTGGGCCACCTGAATTGCACTTGCAAAGTAGTTTCACCAGGGCATGCCTTTTGTGCAAGACTTGCCTTTGCCACGGCAGGTGCCTCCTCCCCCCATCACCACATTCAAATCACACATAGTATGCGGGAAGATCTTAGGGTTTGGTTGAGCTTCTGAGTTCATTTTAATGGAGCTTCTATTTGGCAATTGGCTTTAACACCAGGGGATATTTTATAGGTGCATACTGATGCTTCGGGCAGCATGGTGTTTGGAATTTTTTTAAAATGATTGCTGGTGTGCTCAGCAGTGGGTAGGGTTTAGTATTTTCAGAGACCTCACATTTTTTGGATTTCGCCCTCCCAGTACTAGCAGCCATCTGCATGTGGCATTCAGAGATAAGCAGGTCCTTTTTGGTGCAACAATCAAGCAGTAATTAGAGTAATCAACTGCCAGTCATCACACTTTGAGTGGGTTATGCAAATAGTATGTAAATTTGTGTTAATCTGCTTGATGTCTAACATATTTTTCTCAGCCAGAAATGATGCAGGCATCATAGATGCCTTATCTCGATTTCAGGACAAGAGGTTTTGGATCCTGACCCCCAATGTGAACCAACATCCAGATCGCTTTCCAGAGGATCTCTGGAAGCTTAGTGATTAATCATCCAGGGAGTATTTGGCTCTCTTGCACCCTCTACTCAATAGGCCTATGAGTGCACTGTTTCCACGTTTCAGGCCTTTGCAAGGTCACAAGGGGTGGTGGAGCCTATAGCCAGTCCCCAAAGCCTTAATATTACAGTATCTGGCTCACCTAAAAGAGCAGGGGTTCACCCCTAGGACCATGGGTTTCCATATGTCAGCCATTTCATTCTACAGTAAGTATAAAGTACTGAGACTGATGCGTGGATGCATGATAACAGCTCATACTTTATTAGGTATACTTAAGACTTGAGATGGCTACCCGGCTCGCAGGCTGGATTATATTCCCATGTTTCCCACTCCTCCAACACACACACACACACGTGATAGGTTATTTACAGTGTACCCTATTCCCCATTGGTTACTCCTAGGATCCTAGTCGGTCCGATAGGTGCGGGCTAGGATCTGTTTGAACTATTGTCTGTGGAGGTGAAGCTTGCGTTCCTTTCCCGACCCGCGTGGTTCCCTGACCATGTGTGCAGTCTCCGCTTGGTATACAATAGTAAGGTTCACAGTTTTCCATGCCGTTGAGAGATGGAGGAGGACCTCTCTTCACAAGCCTGACTACTGCAGGCTCATCACTTTACCATTTATTACAAAGGTTCACGCACCAGCTTCCCAGCTTCTGCTGTTCCACCTTTGAGGCCACTCTTTTTCAGGCAGCTTTTACCTTGGCTTTTTATGGGGTTTTCCGCAGCAGCGAGCTGTTGGCAGCATCACACCGTGATAATGCTGGGTGGGATGTGGCCCTTTGTAATATTTCATTACAGGGCTCCAAGCTTCATGTTGTACTGCATAGATCCAAACCAGATCAGCGGGGAAAGGGGACCCAGATCCTACTTAGTTCTGCCATTGTTTGATTGTCCTGCCTGGTCCAGAGCACATCTGTGTACTTTTCCATCTTGTCTGCCATTCCAAGGATCTTTTTTGTACATGCTGATGGGTCATGTTTGTCTTGCGTTCAGTTTACCAGTGTCATGTGGACATGAATCTCTGCACAAGCCCTCCCCCTGGGTGAGTTTGGCATGCATTCATTTTATATTGGGGTGGCCACAATTACTTCCCAAATGGGCTCCCCTCAGATAGGATCCATACCATCAACTGACAGTGCTTCATGGCATACAAAGCATACATATGGCCTACATTGTGACTCACAAACCTCATACATTCTTATTTTGTAACTGTTATTTTATTTTAGTCCTGGCAGGGTCAAGAAAATTGGTTTGGATTGTATGACGCAGTATTGTGCTCTGGATTGGATCATACATGGTTGCTTTTGAGCCTGATCAACCAGCTACAAATCATCTGGAAGGAACACACAGGGATGCACTCGCCTGCTCTTCTTGCCATCATTTGGAATTAAGTTTTCCAACTAGGTCCACTGGAAGACATCATCATAGAGCTCAGTGAGAATGATCTTCCTATGCAAAAGGAGTCACATTGTTGCACGCCATAGCTGCCAACCTTCAGACCCTTCATGCTAGACTTCCTAATACTTCCTTGTTCTGGTCTGAATTTCTGGAATGCCATGAGTGGTGTGGAGCCATTTCCCCAATAAAGTGGATTTGGCCAAGCATAAAGTCTTCAAGACAGCATCGCAGGCTGTAGAAGACTTTTGGGGGCAGATCACTGCATACCTGGACATTACATTCACACAGGCAGCTGTCTTAGGTAGGATGGGGTGCAACTCTCAGAATGGGGCACAAACATTTGGCTGCATGATATTCATGACAGTATGCTGAGTTGGCTACAGGCATAGAAGCACTGGCAGGAGCAGAGCGTGAATTCACCCCACTCTGTGATGGTTTTTGGCATTGGGACAGATCCTTAGTGGGGGGAGGACATGCCTACATGCTTGCCTCCCCCATGTTGGGGATTCTCTTATGAGGTCTTGGAGGGTGGAGCCACTCAAGTGACATACCCAGGGACCATGCAGAGGCTAGTGCCAACATGGATCTCAGGTCTGGTCACTCCATGGTTATATCCCCCAACAGGTAGACTGGGAGTGTGTCATTGGGCAGTAGGTGGGTCACCCAGTGTTGGATCCATCCTCATGGTGTGCCAGTGTTCCTTTGACTGTACTCAATAAAGTTGTGGCCATATATTTTATCCAAATACTGGTTTCTGTGGTTTTCTTCCATTGCATTGCCCTCCTATCCTCCCTAGACCCGCAAAAGACAAGTGTTGTTTTCTTATGGCATAGTAATACGCATGGTTATGACGTTAGGGACAGCTCTTGAAATATCTAGTAACCATTTGCATATGACTTTATAGTTATATTCAAATGTCATGTGAGAAGTAAGTCTCAGGCTGCTGCTTGACATTATGACTTAGATTGTTTCTCAGAGGATGACAGACTTCTGACAGTTTGATTCTCTGCATGTCTCTGTATAAATAAGTTGCACGTTGTTCAACAGGGCTAACTTCTAAGTAGAAGGCAAAGTAGATGTAATATAGGTAGTTAATCTACATTAGTTTTTAAAAGATGAATTCTGCATGTGTCCAACCCCACTTCAGACCAGGGTCATGTCTAGAACAAATTTAACTCGTCACCCCCTACTTGATTTCAGTAACTGAAACCAGGCTTCTCCCACTGTTACTAGAATAAAAGCAGTCTTTTTCCTTTAAATGCTTATAAAATTATTAGAACACTGGTTTTGATTAACAAAAACAAGCATGGATTGAAGAGTTAAATCCCCTCTTCTCTCCTTGTTGGGCCCTGATCTGCACTTCTGTTGTATAAGTGTGAGATTTACCTTGTACAGACTGACAGAGATTTGTGTCCTCAGCACAGCCATAGTATGCAGTACAAGGTCCTCTTGCTAGTGAGTACAGTAAGAAGGATAATATACCTTCTCAGTGCATACCACTACAGACTGCCTTGACACATGTATAGGATACCAGTGGAGATAAACTTGATATAGAGAGCACGTGTGTTGCATTAGTTAGAGCGTTGGACTACGACTACAGGGACTCAGGTTCAAGATTTCCATGAAACTTGCTTGGTGACATGGGTGTGCTATTTTCTTTCAGCCTAACCTATTTCACAGGGTTGTTGAGAACAAAACAGAAAACTATGTGCACTGCTCTGAGCTCCTTGGAGGAAAGGCAGGATAAAAATGTACCCAAACAACAAATTTGATTTTCACCAATTTTCTGTTTCATTGGAGAACTTCCTATTGATTTGTTCTTGCTCAGAAAAGCAGTCAGGATGACCTAAGGTTGTACAGGAGGTCTGATTAGTACATAGTTTTGCAAAAGGGGATATCCCTACGTACATGTTGAGAAATGATCAATTTAGAATGAGAATAATGAACATAAGAGGTAAGGAGACAGAAATTCTTTTGTACACTGAAAGTAAAAAGAAACTGAAATACTGAGAAGACATGAACTCATTTATGGAACTTAAAATGTACACAAAGTTTGGTCTTTTACTTAAGTAATTCTTTGAAAGCCACAGATAATTCAGTATTGGTTTCCCTATTTTTCCTGTTGCACTAATTACTCTGTGTGGAATTATAAGTACAACACAGCAACCCATCTTTGTAGGGGTTGCAAGAAACCCAAATAATATTTAAAAGGGTATGCCCCTTTCTATACTATTGAATGTGAGAGATATCTGCATTTTGATAGTTCTGGTATCACTTTATTGTTATGGATGATCACATTAACAATTCTTTACAGAACAGCAGGGTCTCTTATTGAAGGGCATACATTCTGGGGACTCTAAGTTACAGAGACAACATAAAACTACTCACCAAATCAGCAGAGACAGCTGTTGTGATTAGTGCATAAGGACCATTTACAAGAGCTCCACAGATGAGCAGCATGACTTTGAAGACAGAGGAAAAAACCCATAAATCTTAGACATTTAAAATTTATGATGACTAAAATATATGGTGTTAAAAACATGGTCATCTAGCAACAAAAAAAAGTGTATTATTCTTGGCATGTACTTGAAAGCAGTAGCCTAGAATACATTTTACACAGTGGAAAAGACATCATATAAAATGGCCACTGACATTTTAGTTATTAGAGCCTTGC
Source organism: Gekko gecko (assembly GCA_029375565.1). Classification (NCBI taxonomy): domain Eukaryota; kingdom Metazoa; phylum Chordata; class Lepidosauria; order Squamata; family Gekkonidae; genus Gekko; species Gekko gecko. Next base: position 106,563,201 of record JAPDNY010000004.1, on the reverse strand, counting down.
AACCGTCATGCATGCAGCAATCATATCTGCTTCCCTGTCTCTTTCTCCACTTCTGTTACTTGTTTTAAACCCAGAAGCATCCCAAGCTAAAGGCAAGTGATGATGGTAGTCAGACCATGTCATGAACTTAATTATAGCCTGTAGCACTTTAAAGATAAAGTGAGACACACTGCTATATGTAGCCAGTTTTCAAACTATGAGCTGCCTGCAGAGAAGCAAATGAAACTGCTGTGGCTAATCATGGCTCATTAATTATGCTGCTCTCTTGAACAGAAGATTCCCAAGTGAAGAAATCAGAACAAAGTAATATCTTAACTGACCTAGAAACATAATTAGCCTGTTGTTCAGTCCATTTGGGAATTATGACATATGCTCCTTGACGCATTTTTTAAGATTATTATAAATGAAAACTGAAAAGTATAAGATTGGCAAAAAATTGACAACTCACCTATGGTAGCTTCAAGGCCCATTTTACTGACCGCAGAAAATACATATAGCTGGGGGGGGGACACAAGCAACAAACAATTAATTTAAAATCATTATCCTACTTTAGATTTTCAGTAGTAAAAACTAATTACCTTTGCTGGGAAGGGAAAAGGATTGTAAGCCGCTTTAAGGTCCTTTCCGCACTAGACCTTAAATCCTGGTTCAACCCTGTTCCCGAACTTACATTCTACACTACACGTGAGTTCACCCTTGTAATTATCTCAAGGTATTTTTTTGTTTCCACATTACATTGATGTCACCCCAGTTTCGCCCATAGATGTCCCGGGATAAACAGATGCTGTTATAACCAGGGATAAATGCAAGGTATTGTGTCCTGAGTTGAACTCTGATAAAACCAGGGATGAGATCTGAGTGCGGAAAGGACCTAAGACTCATTTGGGTAGTGAAGGGTGGGGTATAAATCCAGTATCTTCTTCTTTTTCTAGACATCAGTCTACAAGTCAGAATTATTTCAGGTTCTGAAATCTACAGGCATAGGCCTCTATAATTCTGTGCTATGCAGCTAGTGTGACCATTTCTAGGAGTTTTAATGATTTCTATACAATAATGCTGTGGGTAAATCATGTTTTAGGAAAAAGTAATAGTTATGATAAAAAAAAGCATTCATTATAAAAGTACCACTGGCAGAACGTATTCTGCTGTGTATAAAAGTTTGTATCATTGTAGAAATAGCATATCTTACTACGGGTGCTGCAATCAATAGCATTATGCCACAAGTTGAAGCCCTTTTCTTTAGTCGGTCTGATATGATGCCTGCCAAAATTCCACCTGCAGAAAAAGATTAGAAGAAATCTGCATAGATGGCTTTATACATTCACAACAGTGTTACATGTCCATGAAAGGCATATTTTCTTGTATTTAAACCAATTCCTTTTAAAAAAGACATTACTAATCACAAAACTAGCCCCAACAACTTAAGTGCTGTAATTGACCAAAGCAAGAGAAATAATGAACAGAAACTGGCACCTTCTCCTATACCAGTGCTTGAACTGGAAAACTGCCTGTGTCACACACATTAACTCAAAGTTCTCCACACTATTTTCTTTCTAGCTCTAGTTATCATATTAACCCTAATTACTTCCAAACCTGTTTTCCCCAATAGTCTATTCAGTCGCTGTCTCTAGCTATTTCATAAAATTTACCTGCCAATGTTTCAAGCTGACCATAGTTAAAATTGCTTCTTCAGTTCATTATGTTCACTTTTCTTCTCTGACACTCCCCGACCTCAATGTTATTTCCACCCAGCCTCCACGAATGTAATCCCAAGTTCATTGTTGATTATTTCTTCTGTACCGCCACTTCCAAACCACTACCAAACCTCATCATTACTACTCCATCAGGACCCCCAAAGACCTCTCCTTTGCTCCAAGATCACACTTACTGCTAAAGCTGCCTTCCTTTTATTTTCCTTGCTGTTCCAGTTCAGCGGCTGAGCCCATATGGTGACCCCTTTTCGCTGGCTCCTGCCTGTGAAGAATCACTACACAAACGCACTCTGTTCAGTGGTTCTGCTCATTCCCCCAAAGTAAGACTGTAAAAATGCCTTCCAATGTGATTCATCCATGGGATCAGATATGTGGAAGTAGGGTTGCCAGCTTTAAGTTGGGAAATACCTGAAGATTTTGCGGGTGGAGCCTGAGGAGGATGGGGTTTGGGGAGGCAGGGACTTCAATGAGGTATAATGCCTTAGAGTCCATCTTCCAAAGTGGACATTTTATCCAGGTGAACTGATCTCTGTTGAATCCCAGGAGATCTCCAGCCACCACCTGGAAGTTGGCAACCCTATGTGGAAAGAATCAGCTCCACACAATTCTGCTTTCTCTTTATCTACCATGGCTATTGTTGGAGCATGGGATTTTGGTCCCCAGGGCAAAAAAAGCCTGACAGATAGAGGGAGTCTTGCTGAGGCTGCCTTTTATGGTCAGATTACAGTTTACTGAAAAAAGAAATGGCAGAACAGAAAGGCAAGTGGCTCAAATGCTTTTCTATGAGTAAAGCATCAGCAAGAACTTAGAAGCAGTCTATATAAATATTCTGACAAAGAGGAAGTGAGAGGAAACAGCGTAATACAACCCATGGGAAAGGACTGAAGTAGAAGCATATAAATAACTACATCAAAATGATCCATAGGGAATTGATATACATGGAACCCCAATGAATGTCTGAATGAGACTGTGGGTCTGGCAGTCAACCCAGACAAGATGCTGGGAACTCTGTCTTTGGAGCTCCCAAGTGTTTTTTCCTTTGGAAACAGCAGCCAGGTGGGGCTCAGTTTGATCTGAGATGATGATAAATTGGGAGAGGGAGAAAACAATCCTTCTACCCATGTTATTTTCCTGACCTGAAATGCCCCTTAAAGCTGCAATCATGATACTAGCAACAAGTGTAGAGCTTGTATGCTTGCCCCAGCAAGGCATTTCAGGGTGGGAAAACAAAGCTCTGTTCTGCATCTGGCATTCACTTCACATTTTATCAGCACTCGACCTGGTTCCCCCTTGCCTCAGAATATCTGTTTTCGTTGCATTGCCTCAGATCCTGGTTTCTGCATTGGCTAGTGTCAGCTTGCCATCTATTTTGTTTTCAACACTTGCTCCTGCATTGGTATACAGATTTTCCTGTGTCCATAGTTGCCTCAGTAGTCAATAGCCACCTGAGCCAAGTAATTCATGGTGAGGTGATAAATACAGAGGGGAAATAGGGATAAGGAAACTGATGGAGATTAGTGAAGCCATGTCAAGTTGTCTCCCTCCTGTTCCCTTCAAATCCGAAGAGCAGGTAAAGAAAGAAGTACTTTTCTCCCTTTCTCACAATACAAGGTTTCGTGGGCACTCAATGAAATTGCTGAGCAGTTGAGTTAGAACAGATAAAAGGAAGTACTTCTTCACCCAAAGAGTGATTAACACATGGAATTCACTGCCACAGGAGGTGGTGGCAGCTATAAGCATGGACAGCTTCAAGAGGGAATTAGATAAATATACGGAGCAGAAGTCCATCAGCGGCTATTAGCCACAAGGTATAGATAGGAACTCTCAGTCTGGGGCAAGTGATGCTCTGTATTCTTGATGCTTGGAGGGGGTAACAGTGGGAGGGCTTCTAGTGTCCTGGCCCCACTGCTGGACCTCCTGATGGCACCTGATTTTTTGGCCACTGTGTGACAGAGTGTTGGACTGGCTGGGCTATTGGCCTGATCCAACATTGGCTTCTCTTATTGGCCTGATCCAACATTGGCTTCTCTTATGTTCTTATGTTCTTAAGTGGAGGAAGGAAAAGGTGCCTCTTAAAACCACATTCAGATACCCCAGGGCAATGCCATACTGACAGCAAAGTCACCCCTGAATGGTCATTAATCTATGCAGAAGGTACCATAAAACTCAATGAACAAAGGAAGTGAAAGCGGCATGTAGTGTAGAGAGAGATTAAACTCCCAACCTGGCTGTATAAAAACTACGAGGAAACAGATGGGTGCAGAATCAGCCAATTTCTTCCCTTCCCCAAGTCACAGTCTTGATTTGAATCAAGTCCCCTGCACAACTGCTGTTTACAAAGAAACAAGCTGCGAGCTCCAAAAATGGGACTCCTAATGTGTCATATAATATGATCCTGAGTAGGACTGTAATTGTGCAATTCTATGCAGAGGTACTCCACTCTAAGCCCATTGATTTCAGTAGACTGGAGTAACTCAGCATAGGATAGAGCCATAAGAATATCAATTTTAAAAACAAGGAATCTATGTATGTGTAGACTTTAAAGTAATATTCAAACTCACCAAAGATTCCCCCAACATCAAATAATGTGGAGAGATCACCTGCTTCTTTAGCATTAAGGTTATCTGCCAAGGACAGAAAGAAAAAAATTAGGTATTTTAAAATGTTGTGAAACTGGCCCCCAAAAGAGCCCTTTGAATAGATACGCAGTATGTCATAACCTCCTCCCTCAAATAGTTGCATTATTGAATGCAAGTGATTACCTTGAAAATATACTGAGCTATTACCAAAGTTACCTTTTACCATATAATCAAGACTAAAATAGAAGAATATCCATTTTTGTTTAAATGAAGAGGTCCTGTGTTTGTGATGTGAAAATATTAATATAAACTTGCTTCTCGCTCTTAAAAGAGGTAAGGAAATAGTGCTGCACCAGAAATAATTGATTATGCATTCTTCTCATTGGCATAAGTGCACCAATTTTAACACACGAGCAGAGTGCCGCTCTCTGGGAAGCAGCTACTATGTACTAGTTCCAGAACACAAGTTAATCACCATTTTCCATTAGGCTACTAATTCAAAATTAAGTTGAGCTTACAAGATAGCCCAAGGGAAAAAAAACCATTATCATTCCTAAGGGCTCAGGAAAACTTTTGTAGGACCTCTTGACCACTATTTAAAAACCAGCTTCGAAGTAGCATTCCTGCACTGCGTTTGAGAAAATGAGACCGCATAATACTGTACATAATATAATTTTAGCATTACTGTAAAATTATCCATGGTGTGGGGCATTCCCCCTTAAGAAGTAAGACTGCTACATGTATACAGATTTCTGCAACACAAATCAGCTAGGCCTTAGGTACAAGAACACACAGAGTAGAATAGTGGTACCATCCTAAGCAGAGCCACTGCCAGTCACAATAGTCAAGACTGACCTTGATAAATGTACACATAAGCCTCATGTATTCCCCACTATGACGTTATGGCATTTGATATTTTTTTTCATGATGTATGTATTTCCTGTTATTTTGTTAGTTTTAATAACTTGTCTGGGGAAAACAACAAAAATCTTTGCAGTTACTTTCTAAAACTATCACCGTGATAGCAAGAAATTTTTGTTACAGTTACAGTAAAATGCACCAATATTAGATTAACCCATTTGTAAATCACTAAGCTTTATCTTAATTTGATCACAAACATATTTCATTTTTCTTTTTTTAGGAAATGTATTTTATTTCTATTAAATGACTATACATGTACCAAGAATAAAAAAGAACTGGAAATACTTTAACAATATTGATGTCCAAAATATAGAATTAGACTTTAGGACTTGAATAATAGAAAAATCTATAATCTATAGAAAAATCAAAAAGGTTTACCCTCTCAAGCCTCAGCAGTCTGTTCTTGAATATACTCTGACATCACTTCTCAAATATTGTTTTGAAATATTTCATGATTCTTTTACTAAAAAGATACCTACCTACATTTGTGATATACAGTGGAAGCCAGAAAAGAAAAGTGTAGCTGACCAATTTTGCAAATAGCAGACACAGAGAGAATTCTACAACTCCCTAAAAAGAGAGAAAACAAAAAATGGTAAAAAGAAGGAAAATAAACTTAAGACCTGGATTATGTTTTGTTTTCTGTAATGGATGATTTGATTTTCGCAAACAAGGTGTCTAAGAAATCTCAAATTTACCTTCCTTGAGATGCTCATTTTTTTCTTGAGCTGAGTACCTCATATGATCACACTGATGCTTTGTTTGCAATTTAAGACAAGCAACACAAGTAGCTATGTGTCTGCGTAGGAATGGCACTCAGTGTGGTGGCTGGCCAGGTATCCAGTGCTGGCTCCTGATCATAACCTCTTGGCTTGCTGGGCTTGTTGGCAGGTCAAGCAGTATTTAAAGCCAGTTACATTTGTAATATGTATTAAATTTCACCCCTCAAGGTTTTTTCCCTTTTTATACTTTATGGCTGAGTTCAGACTGGCAGTTTGCTCTGGTAGCCAGTCATAGCAAAAAAGCCCTGGAATAAACTGTTCCGGGTTTTCCCGTTCAGACAGCCCGGGCTGCTGCCAGAAGATGTGGGGCGGAGCTGGGTGGGAGCGTTCAGACTGCCGTGTGCGGGGGCATGCTGTATTCGGCGTTTCCCCATTAATTCGGCTGTGGGTGTATGTGTGTATGTGCGCATGAGTGCTCATGCACATAAGCGCATAAGCGCATTTTGCCAATTGGGGGAGGACCCCGCAGTGCTGGCACCACATTGGGCAGTAGAGCAGAGCACGGCCAATCATACCGCTGCTGCCTTCTGCCCAACGTGGGTTGCTCCCGGCTTTTCGACTGCGCGTTCAGACTTCCCAGAAATGGAGAAACGTGCAACACACACACACACGGGCTTTCGGATTTGCTACCAGTTTTATGAGGTATCTTTTTAATCCGGCGGTGAAGCACAACAGCATGGGTTGGCTACGGGTGGGGGACGCCAGGCAGATGTGCCTGTGTGAACGCCCAATTTACTCCAGGATTGAATCATCGCTGGCCCGGGTCCCTACCAGGGCAAATTGCCAGTCTGAACTCAGCCTATGTTTTGCACATGCCAAAACTCCACTAACAATATTTCTATTTTGAATTAAACTGGACAGTGTTAGCAAAAGGAGGGGAACCTCTCAAGGAAGACGAGTAAATCTTTTGCAACAAAGTGGATTGAAAAGCAGGTCAGATAACAAACTGTTTGATAAAGACAGCATACATACTCACAGGTATTCGTAAAGCCCCAATAAAGCTAATAGCTGAGTGTCCATTTTCGTAACTTTCACAGAATCCATTGTTACAACTGAGTGGCTTTACACAGTTCTCATTATCTGATAGTAGACACTGCATTTCTGGATCCTGCAAAAGATGCCAATGAATTCAGTAAAAGTCAAAAGATTCATATCTTTATGAACGAAGCAATTAACATACCTTTGTATATTGTGAAAACAAGAACAACTTTGGATTTCAGTATGCTAGCTGGAGCTACATGCTATTTATGGTTTTGAAACATCAGAGTTTGGGGCTACTTATATTTGTTTATACAATCACACAACTGAGAGCAAAATTGCCTTCAAAGTTAAAGCAAATATTTAAGCATATCCTTTGCAAATTGCAATTGTTCTCTGTAGTATTTAGATAGTTTGCTTTCATATGAATGCCTAGAAAATCTAACTGTGAAAACATCTTTGCATTACCTGAGATTTGCTTGTTTCTTTAGTGCTTAATTTTGGTTTCTGATTTTTTAATCTATTTGATCCATTCATGTAACTTTTTGAATTCTGAAAGACACATTTTTAAAGGAGTTAGAGCAAAAATATCCAACCCAGAATAAATTTAATTTAAAAATTGTGGGACTTATGAGTAAATGTTGGCTGTGAATCTGTTTCTCTAGCACGGGGAATCTTAGTGCAGGAAGCCTTCCTCAGATGGAAGGTGGCTTTTCTAACAGAACAAGGTGCCTCGCACTGGAGAAAGACTCTGTGTTAGTGGAAATCATTCATGGAATCAGGCTTCAAGACCACCTTAAAAGCTCCGGCAAGATTAAAACATAAATACCTTTTTGAACTCTAGAGATCTTTAAAAAAACAGCTAAATACCACTTATGTTCACCAAGCAGTATGTCTAATTTTAAAGTTGCACAGAACTCCTCTTCAAAACAAAAACAGATGTTTTCCCTGTTCTTGCTTTGAAACATGTTTTTCCTCCACCCTCTCCAAAATGTCCAATTTTAAATCAGTGTTATAAAATACAACCCAAAGATAATACAATATTTATAACACAAAATTGTGTTTATTTACATTGGTTGATGTACTTGCACAGTTTATATCCTTTGGATCTGAAATAAAACATCAGAAAATAACACTATTAGAAAAACAGATTTGTTTTCCAAAATATTAAGAACACATAGTAACTAAAATACATAATTATGTTTTTTTACAAATAGGTTTGCTTCTTTTTGATATGTTGTATTTAACTTTGTGTCAAACTAAAGTCACCCATAGCCTTGTTTCAGTTCCTACAACCAAACCAGGAAGTAGGCATGAAGACTGGAATTGTGTGCCCACTCTCCTGCTCCAATTCCCCTTCCCATAACTGCACGCACCCCCTCTTGTTCAAATGCTGAGTCTCCTGGACTTGTAGTAAGCTAGGACAGTTGTTTTACACAACACAGAAATCATACAGCAACAAAGGTAAAGGCTAGAATGCACATTATTTCTGAATCACATATCTTCTAACAGAGAAGACACTCAGGTTTACATATATGCATTTCAACACGGACACTTACGTTCAATAAGAAACAGGTAGCAGACAATCCCCATTACAGATATTATAATACCAGGCACTACAAAAGACAGACCCCAGCAGGTAGATACCCAGTAGCCAGCTATTAAGGATCCCAAAATATTCCCCACTGAAGTGTGTGAGTTCCATAATCCCATTATCAAGCCTCTCCTATAATGAAAGAAAACAGGTTTCCATTAACCTTTTCACAGACATTAATAACCTTAAATTCTTAAAATATTTTAAATGTGGTAGGGTTCTAGCATACTGTTTCAGTAATATCACTTGCTCCAATGCAGACATGAAAAGTACTTTCAAATTGTGTTGGTCCCCAAGAAAGTCAAACTGACAGGAACTGGCACATGGCCTGCACAAGCTGTACAATATGTATGTCTAGCTATATCTGTAGGTAAATCAGGGAAATTAAGTAATAGATTAGAGGCCTTTACTCAGAACACTTTCCATATCCCACCCGCAACCAAATGGGAGAACAAGAGACTGGGTATAGGCTTGCATGTATGAAAGCCCACCATAGTATCATTTTGCACTTATGAACGTGAAATCCTTTAATATTTTACTGCGTTTGTTAGCACTCTAAAAATGAACATGTAAGAGTAAAATTGTGCAGAAAAACAAAAATAGTTATGTATACATGTTACTAGTGAGGCTGCTAAAGCTGTTCAGAATCCCAAAATCTCTCTCTCTCTCTCTCTCTCTCTCTCTCTCTCTCTCTCTCTCTCTCTCTCTCTCTCTCTCTCTCTCTCTCTCTCTCTCTCTCATCTGTTTATGTGAATTTTATCCTGCCCTCCTCTGCAAGTGGGCTCAGGACAGGTTACAATACAACAACAAGACATATAAAAACAATTCCACATAGCTTAAGTTAAAAACTAAAACCCTGTTTAAACTACATGATGGTGAGATGGTAACTTATAGACTGTAAGGATATTTATTTAATTAATTTGTACCTTGCCTTTCTTCCCCATGGGAATTCAAAGCAGCTTACATTGTTTTCCTCTCCTCCATTTTATCCTCACAACAACCCTGTGAGGTAAGTTATGCTGGCAGAGTATGACTGGCCCAAGGCCACCCATCAAGCTTTCATGGCACAAGTGGGGATTTGAACCCAAGTCTTCCAGATTCTAGTCTGACACTCTTAACCACTACACCAAACTGGTATAAATATAACACGGTAACATAGCATTTTGACCAAAACATCCCCTACCCTAGACAGATTATAGTAAGTTTACCTTCCTTTCCCAAACCAGTTGCCAATGCAGGTAACCACACTAGGCCAGCCAGTAGTTTGCACCAACCCATTTGCAACCTGAAATATTTTAACATAGAGTAATTATACTGAGAAATCTCTCAGTATTCCAAGCAGATCATGCTATATTGTACCACAAGCCAGTATCTTCAAAGCTGTGTTAAACTTGTCACCAAAACTAATTTTATTACTTTTAAATACGTCTTTAAGAAAAAATAGCATACAAATACAGTGCATCAGGTTCAGCTCTAGTGTCTACCATCTTCTCAGTTCTGTATTACTCAGGAATACCTCTCCTTTATCACAATTTGATCTTCCTACATGTTTTTGGAAAGCTAAGAGGTGTTTTCAACTGAAGGACACAGCCACAACCTTGAATTCACCCTATAGGGTTGCCAGCCTCCAGGTGGGGCCTGGAGATCTCCTGCTTTTACAACTGATCTCCAGCTGACAGAGATCGGCTCCCCTGGAGAAAATGGTTGCTTTGAAGGGTGGATTCTATGGCATTGTACCATGCTGAGGCCCCTCCCCAAACCCCACCCTCCCCTGGCTCTACCCCCAAAGTCTCCAGATATTTTCCAACCCAGACCTGGCAACCCTATTACCCTATATGGCTGCCTAAGGAATACTTCTCACAAAACAGCTGGGCAGAGATTGCAATGCAAATGGATGTCGCAAGGGGGGAAGTTAGGGGGAAAGAAATATTGATCCATGGTGGGCAGGTAGATTATGAAATGGATGAAAGGAGAAATAAAATAGGAGTAGAGGTGTGGATGTGGACTCCATATAGCAAGCTCTGAATCCAAAGATAAATTGAAAGATAAATAAAGATAAATAAAGCATCCCTGATGTTCTTCATCAACATCACATTTGTCCAAGTATGAGCTTCCATTCTAAAAATATCCAGCTCCATTTTGGGAGGCCACACAATTTAGACAGTCCTAATTGTTATATGCTTTCTTTGCCAGTTACCTAAGCACCACCCACTGGGTCCATTCTAATTCTGGGCACCTCAAAGAGCCATTTGTCAATCTATGAACCCTTAAGCATCTTTTAAGCTCTTGTAGAACTTGCAGAAACTAACAGAGTTTTGTCAAGAAAACACGCTGGCCATAGCAAACACCCTCTTCCAACAACCTAAGAGGCGACTCTACATGTGGACATCACCAGATGGGAAACACCAAAACCAGATTGATTATATAATTTGCAGTCAAAGATGGAGAAGCTCTATCCAGTCAGTAAAAACAAGACCTGGAGCTGACTGTGGCTCAGATCATGAGCTACTCATTGCAAAATTCAGACTTAAACTGAAGAAAGTTGGGAAAACCACTAGGCCATTCAGATTTTACCTAGATCACATCCCCGATGAATATACAGTGGAGGTGAAGAATAGGTTTAAGGGACTAGATTTGATAGACAGAGTGCCTGAAGAACTATGGACAGAGGTCCGTGACATTGTAAAGGAGGCAGCAATCACCACCACCCCAAAGAAACAGAAATGCAAGAAAGCCAAGTGGCTGTCTGATGAGGTTTTACAAAAAGCAGAGGAAAGAAAGAAAGCAAAAGGCAAAGGTGAAAAGGAAAGATTTGCCCAACTGAACGCAGATTCCCAGAGAACAGCAAGGAGAGATAAGGAGGCTTTCCTAAATGAACAATGCAAAGTAATACAGGAAAACAATAGAATGGGAAGGGCTAGAGATCTCTTCAAGAAAATTGGCGAAATCAAGGGATTGTTCCATGCAAAGCTGGCCATGATAAAGGACAAAAACTGTAGGGACCTAACAGAAGCAGAAGGGATTAGGAAAAGATGGCAAGAATACACAGAAGAATTATACAAAAAGGACCTCAGTGTCCTTGACAACCATGACGGCGTAATCACTGACCTTGAGCCAGACATCGTGGAATGCGAAGTCAAATGGGCCTTAAAAAGCATTACTAACAACAAAGCTAGTGGAGGTGATGGTATCTCAGCTGAGCTATTCAAAGTCTTAAAAGATGATGCTGTTAAAGTGGTGCACTCCATACGCCAGCAAATTTGGAAAACACAATAGTGGCCACAGGATTGGAAAAGGTCAGTTTACATTCCAATCCCAAAGAAGGGCAATGCCAAGGAATGTTCAAACTATCGCACAATAGCACTCATTTCAAATGCTAGCAAGGTCATGCTAAAGATCCTACAAGCTAGGCTTCAGCAGTACATGGATAGAGAACTTCCAGAAGTACAACCTGGGTTTCAAAGAGCTAGAGGAACTAGAGATCAAATTGCCAACATTTGCTAGATTATGGAGAAAGCAAGAGAGTACCAGAAAAAGATCTACTTCTGCTTTATTGACTATGCTAAAGCCTTTGATTGTGTGGATCACAACAAACTATGGCAAGTCCTTAAACAGATGGGAGTACCAGACCACCTCACATGTCTCTTGAAAAAACTGTATAAAGGTCAAGAAGCGACAGTTAGAACCGGATATGGAACAACTGATTGGTTTAGCATAGGAAAAGGAGTACGACAAGGATGTATATTGTCCCCTTGCTTATTTAATTTATATGCAGAGTAAGGTAAAGGTAAAGGTTTCCCTTGCTTGAAAGCCAGTTGAATCTGACTCTAGGGATGCGGTGCTCACCTCCGTTTCCAAGCCGAAGAGCCAGCGCTGTCCAAAGACATTTCCATGGTCATGTGGCTGGCATGATTAGATGCTGAGGCGCACAGAATGCTGTTACCTTCCCACCGAAGCAGTACCTATTTATCTGCTTGCAATTTCTTGCTTTTGAACTGCTAGGTTGGCAGGAGCTGGGACCAGAGACGGGAGCTCATTCCGTCATGCAGCATCAGGTCTCAAACTGCTGATCTACCGACCTTCCAGTCTGTGGTTCAGCGTCTTAACCACTTGAGCCACTTGTGAAATGCTGGCCTGGACGATTCAGAAGCCGGAATTAAAATCGCTGGGGAAAACATCAACAACCTCAGATATACAGATGATACCACGCTAATGGCAGAAAGTGAAGAGGACCTAAAGAGCTCTAACCCAGCTGAGCTCTGAGAAGGAGCAAGGTGTTTGAGCTGCCAGAGGGGTGAGTGGTATTTTTATTTATTTACTTTCAGCTGAGGTGCTTTAGCTGAGAAGGTACTGTGTCAGGGACTGTATTTGGGAGTGTGTGGGTGAGTTGTAACAGACTCCTGACTGCTGGAGTTAGGGTGTGAAAGGGTCATTGTTTGCCTGTAATTAAGTGCTTGGGTGAAATTGAATAGCAGACTCCTGGCTGCTGGAGTTGGGGTGTGAAAGGGGCTTTGTTTGACCGTCATTAAGTGCCTTGGGTGATTTTGAGTAGCTGCTGGCCACACCCTCTCCTGGGAGACAATTTCATTTAAGGCAGGAAGTTTGCAAGAGGCACGAGCCTCTGGCACGAGCTAAAGGGTGAGAGCTAAAGGGCGAGGCTCTTTGCCTGTGGCTCTTGGCCTAGGGGCTCTGTAAGAAGCCCAGGAAGAGACAGAAAGCCAGGACCTTGGCTCCTTGGTAAGGTAAGTAGACTCCTACAACAGGAGCCATATAAACACAAAGGGTTTTAAAAGGGGGTTATAGAAAAGTATTTGTTTAAAAACAATTATGAAGCCAGAATGCCAGCAGGGGGTTGGGGGCTATCCAGTGTTTTGCATGGAGTGTCACATGTATGACTATCTGCCCACTGGTCAGAAGTCTTGGGTGTGTGCTCGGTGCAAGGAGCTCCTGGTTCTCAGGGAGCGAGTTTGCTCCCTTGAGGCCAAGGTGGCTGACCTGGAGAAGCAGGGACAGTCAGTTAGGTGCACGGGGAAGACTCTCGGGGACTTGTTAGATATGTCCCACTCTGGATCTGGCAGCCCGGCTGCTGCCAGGGAGCATGAGGGTCAAGGGGAAAAGGGGCACCATGCTGAGGATAAGGGGAATGTGCCCTCAGAAGGGACCTCTTCTTCAGCTGGTGAACGGGTATCCTTTCGTACCAAGGAACCGTCCCTGGGAAGGGTGGGAGGGGGCTCTTGGTAGTTGGTGATTCGATCCTTAGGCAGGTAGACAGCTGGGTGGCGAACCCGCGTACTGACCGTATGGTGACTTGCCTGCCTGGTGCGAAGGTAGCGGACATTACGCGTGTTTTAGATAGGCTGGTAGATAGTGCCGGGGAGGAGCCAGTGGTCGTGGTGCACGTTGGCACCAACGATGTGGGGAAATGCAGTCGTGAGGTCCTGGAGGAGAAATTTAGGCTGCTGGGCAGGAAACTCAAGGCCAGGACCTCCAAGGTAGCCTTCTCGGAAGTGCTACCTGTTCCACGCGCAGGGCCGGAGAGACAGGCACAGATCAGGAGTCTCAATGCGTGGATGAGACGGTGGTGTAGGGGGAAGGGTTCAAGTTTTTTAGGCACTGGGATGCTTTTTGGGACAAGAGGGAGCTGTACAAAAGGGACGGTCTCCACTTGTCCCGAGAAGGAACCAGGCTGCTGGCGCTCAAAATCAAAAAGGTGGCAGAGCAGTTTTTAAACTGAATAATGGGGGAAAGCCGACAGAAGATGAAAAATCTCTGGTTCGGGATGGCTCATCTCAAAGAGATGAAGGGGTAGCTATTACTTTTGTACAAGGAAATGGATTACAATTGTCCACTGAGACTGTGGCTAATGATAGGAACTGCCTGGCAAGGTCTCGAGGCAGCAAGAGGAAGGCTGTGGGCTTAACAAACATGGGAAACTATAAGTGTTTATACACAAATGCTAGAAGTCTCCGAGGTAAAATCGGGGAGTTGGAATGCTTGGTGTTGGGGGGGAAATAGACATTGTGGGTATTTCAGAAACTTGGTGGGATGAGGAAAATCAGTGGGATACGGTGATTCCTGGTTATAAATTATATCGGAAGGATAGGGGGAAAGGGTTGGAGGTGGGGTGGCTCTGTATGTCAGAGAGGGTATACCGTCCAGTAAGATTGAGAGGGTAAGAGAATTGGATTCGCTTCTGGAAATGCTATGGGTTGAAATAGTGGGTCCAAAAGGAGGCTTAACAGTGGGAGTCTGTTATCGCCCACCAGATCAAAAGATAGAGGAGGATTATAAAATGATGAATAAATTAAAGATAGCGGCTAGACGAAATAACTGTGTTGTAATAGGCGACTTTAACTACCCACACATTGATTGGGTCAATATGAGTTCTAGTCGGGAAAAAGAGATTGCGTTCTTAGACACTCTCAATGACTGTGCTGTGGAACAGATGGTCACAGATCCTACCAGGGGAGAGGCGATCCTGGATTTGGTCCTAAGTAACACCCAAGACCTGGTGAGAGATGTAAAAGTGATTGCACCACTTGGGAACAGTGACCATAATGTCATTGAGTTTAACATTTGTACAGATAGGGAGTTGCCCAAAAAGACTGACGCAACCACTTTTAACTTTAAAAGGGGTAACTTCTCTGGTATGAGGGGACATGTGAGGAAGAAATTGAAAGGAAGAGTGGAGAAGGTCAAAACCATTGGTGAAGCTTGGAGTCTATTTAAAAAGACAATCCTAGAAGCTCAGAAAAAATATATACCGCAGGTTAGGAAAGGTACAAATAGGTATAGAAAAAAGCCTGCATGGTTAACAAATAAAGTAATGGAAGCTGTAAAAGGTAAGAAGGATTCCTTTAAGCGGTGGAAAGCTAGTCTTAGTGAGGTTGATAAAAGGGAACACAGACTATGGCAAATAAAATGCAAGTCTGTGATCAGGCAAGCAAAAAGGGAATATGAGGAGCATATCGCAAAAAACATAAAGACCAACAATAAAACTTTCTTCAAATACATTAGAAGTAGGAAGCCAGCCAAGGAGGCAGTGGGGCCCTTGGATGACCAAGGGGTAAAAGGAGTCGTGAAGGATGATAGGGAAATGGCTGAGAAGCTGAATGCATTTTTTGCCTCTGTCTTCACTGTGGAAGAGGAGAAGTGTTTGCCCACTCCAGAAGCACCAATTTCGGGAGGGGGTTTGAAAGACCTGAATCAGATTGCAGTAACAAGAGAGGAAGTCCTCCGACTGATGGACAATTTAAAAACTAATACATCACCAGGCCCAGATGGCATTCATCCGAGAGTTCTGAAAGAACTCAAATGTGAACTTGTGGATCTCCTGACAAAAATATGTAATCTTTCTTTAAAATCTGCCTCCATTCCTGAGGACTGGAAGGTAGCTAATGTCACTCCCATCTTTAAAAAGGGCTCCAGGGGAGATCCGGGAAATTACAGGCCAGTCAGTCTGACATCGATACCGGGTAAGTTGGTGGAAACTGTTATTAAGGAAAGAATTAGTAGGCACATTGATGAACAAAAACTATTGAGGCAGACTCAGCATGGGTTCTGTAAGGGAAGATCTTGTCTCACTAACCTGTTAGTGTTTTTTGAGGAGTGAACAAACATGTGGACAAGGGGGACCCAATAGATATTATTTACCTTGACTTCCAGAAAGCTTTTGATACAGTTCCTCATCAAAGGCTCCTAAGTAAGCTCAATAATCATGGGATAAAAGGACAAGTCCTCTTGTGGATCAAAAACTGGCTTATAAATAGGAAACAGAGAGTGAGTATAAATGGGAAACTTTCTCAGTGGAGGGTGGTAAGCAGTGGGGTACCACAGGGATCAGTACTCGGTCCGATGCTTTTTAACTTGTTTATTAACAATTTGGAATTGGGAGTAAGCAGTGATGTGGCTAAATTTGCAGATGACACAAAGTTGTTCAGGGTGGTGAAAACCAGGGAGGATTGTGAGGCACTCCAAAGGGATCTGTTGAGGATGGGTGAGTGGGCGTCAATGTGGCAAATGGGGTTCAATGTGGCCAAGTGCAAAGTGATGCACATTGGAGCCAAAAATCCTAAATATAAATACACGTTGATGGGGTCTGATCTGGCAGAGACGGACCAAGAGAGAGATCTTGGAGTCGTAGTGGATAACTCGCTGAAAATGTCTACACAATGTGTAGCTGCAATAAAGAAGGCCAATGCTATGCTGTGGATTATTAGGAAGGGAATTGATAACAAATCAGCCAGTATCATCATGCCCCTGTATAAATCATTGGTGTGACCTCATTTGGAATACTGTGTACAGTTCTGGTCACCACATCTCAAAAAGGATATTATAGCATTGGAAAAAGTGCACAGAAGGGCAACTAGAATGATAAAAGGGTTGGAACACCTTCCCTATGAAGAAAGGTTAAAATGCTTGGGGCTCTTTAGCTTGGAGAAACGACGGCTGAGAGGTGACATGATCGAGGTTTATAAGATTATGAATGGGATTGAGCAGGTTGAGAAATAAGTACTTTTCTCCCTTTCTCACAATACAAGAACTCGTGGGCACTCTATGAAATTGCTGAGCAGTCGGGTTAGAACAGATAAAAGGAAATACTTCTTCACCCAAAGAGTGATTAACATATGGAATTCACTGCCACAGGAGGTCGTGGCAGCTGCAAGCATGGACAGTTTCAAGAGGAAATTAGATAAACATATGGAGCAGAAGTCCACCAGTGGCTATTAGCCACAGGGTATAGATGGGAACTCTCAGTCTGGGGCAGGTGATGCACTCTATTCTTGGTGCTGGAGGGGGCAGCAGTGGGAGGGCTTCTGGTGCCCTGGCCCCACTGCTGGACCTCTTGATGGCACCTGGTATATTTTGGCCGCTGTGTGACAGAGTGTTGGACTAGATGGGCCATTGGCCTGATCCAACATTGGCTTCTCTTATGTTCTTATGTTCTTATGAGCCTCTTGTTCAGGGTGAAAGAGGAGAGCGCAAAAGTTGGCTTGAAACTCAAGATCAAAAAAACTAAGATCATGGCATCCAGCCCTATCACTCCTTGGCAAAGAGAAGGAGAAGTCGTGGAAGCAGTGACTAGATTTCATGTTCCTGGGATCCAAGATCACTGCAGATGGTGACTGCAGCCATGAAATTAAAAGACGCCTGCTCCTTGGGAGGAAAGCAATGGCAAACCTAGTCAGCATAATAAAAAGCAGAGACATCACCCTGTCAATAAAAGTCCATATGGTCAAAGCAATGGTATTCTCAGTAGTACTGTATGGCTGCGAGAGCTGGACTATAAGGAAGGCCAAGTGCTGAAGAATAGATTCTTTTGAATTATGGTGCTGGAGAAGACTCCTGAGAGTCCCCTGGACTGCAAGGAGATCAAATCAGTCAATCCTAGAAGAAATCAACCCTGATTGTTCCCTGGAAAGTCAGATACTGAAGCTGAAGCTCAAATACTTTGGCCACCAAATGAGAAGGGAGCACTCCCTGGAGAAGACCCTGATGCTGGGAAAGATTGAAAGTCAAAGAAGAAGGGGACAGCAAAGGATGAGATGTCAGACAGTGTTATCGAGGCAACAAACATGAAATTAAGCAAACTCTGGAGCACGATGGACAACAGAAGGGCCCGGAGTGATGTGGTCCATGGGGTTGTGAAGAGTCGGACTCGACTGTGCGACTGAACAACAACAGAACTTTTCCAGTTCCACTGCCAACTTTGAACAGGTATAAATGATAGGTTCTGTCCATCTTGGACTCCAATGGCTCAGTATTTAGGAGTGCTTAATTTGAATGAACCTTCATTAGTACAGACTATGGAAGGCTCATCTTTTTACAGGCTTTCCTAATTGATTTCTAAGCTGTAGTTTAAAAGCCTAGCTTCTTCTAAGTCATTGATTATATTACCAAGAAGATGACTCTTCAATCCTGACAGTTTTTCCCCATTAGAGTGTGTGTGGCTGAGTTCAGACTGGCAGTTTGAAGCAGGAGCCAGTTGTGGCAAAAAAGCCCCAGAACAAACTGTTCCGGGTTTTCCTGGTCACACTGTGCCAACTGATGCGGGAGCATACCGGGAGGAGGCACACGGGAGCGTTCAGACTGCTGGCCCGGAGGTGCAACTGTAAATAGCTTTTTCCTGGTAAATCGGCTGGATGCCTACGTGTGCATGAGTGCATGAGCGCATGAGTGCATATGCGCTCATGTACACATAGGCATCCGGCTGATTCGGGGAGGATCCCGTTGCGCCGGCACCGCATTGGGCTGTAGAGCGGAGCACAGCCAATCATATCGCTGCTGCCTTATGCGCAACGTGGGTTGCTCCTGGCTTTTCGGCTGAGAGTTCACACTTCCGGGAAGGGGAATGCAGTGGGATAAATGGGCTCTCTGGGATTTGCTAGCACTTTCAACAGGTATCTTTTAATCCCGGGAGTGAAGCAGAACAGTACGGGTTGCCTACGGGTTGGGAACGCCAGGCAGATGTGCCTGTGTGAATGCCCCCTTTAATCCACTTGGGAAACGTGGCTGAAACGTGGCTACAGCAGGGCAAATTGCCAGTCTGAACTCAGCCTGTATGAAAGTGCTGGGGGGGGCTATGTAGAGAATCTTCTGCTATAGGATAAATTCCTGTTTCTTTTGCCCCCTAATTGGAAACATGTGCTTAGGTGGATTGATGGGCTCAAGGAAACTTTTGCCTTACTTCCTTGAATCCTCAAACTTATTTTGAAAACAGACACTTAGAAGCTGAGTAACTAAAGAATATGTATGCCTTGTCCCTTTAGACCATCCTGTCCTTATATATAATTGAGTTTTGGCCGCCAACATTCTATGTGCGCCAATAGTAGTTGGCAGCCCACGCTGCTACTCAACATGGGCCTGCAAATCAGGAGAAGCCCACTGTCCTGCCCACACCACCACTGCCCATGAAAACTTGGAGGCAGGCAGGTGAAGGCCGGCGGTGGAGCTGAGCCGGCAGCAGTCGGCCCGTTTACACCGCTCCCCCCCTTCAGAGGCATTCGGGGGGGGGACGCAGGTGAAGGCCGGTGGCGGCACTGAGCTGGCCACCATGGGCCTGTTTCCGCCACCCCCCCCAGCCTTCAGAGACAATCATGGGGGGGGCAGGTGAAGCCTGGGGGCGGTGCTGAGCCATCCGCCACGGACACATTTTCACCACTCCCCCCCAACCTTCAAAGGCAATCGCGGGAGGGGGGAAGGGGAAGGCCAGCAGCGGTGCTGAGCCAGCCTCCGTGGGCCCGTTCTCACCACTCCCCCACCCCCAGCCTTCAGAGGCAATCGCGGGGGGGGGGCGGTGAAGGCTGGCGGCAGCGCAGAGCCGACCCCTGCAGGCCCGTTTTCATCACTCCCCCCGCCTACAGAGACAATAGCGAGGGGGAAGGTGAAGGCCAGCGGCGGCACTGAGCTGGCTGCCGCGATCCCATTTTTGCCACACCACCACCCTTCAGAGGCAATCGCGAAGGGGGGGAAGTGAAGGCCAGTGGCGGCATAGAGCCGGCTGCCGCGGGCCCGTTTTTGCCACTCCCCCCCAACACTCTTTCTCTCTCTCTCTCTTTCTGTCTCTCTCCCCCATCTTTCTTTCTCTCACTCTCCCCCTCTACCTTCCTTCCTACCTTGCATTCTCTCTCCCCCCATCTTCCTGTCTTCCTTCCTTCATTTCTCTCTCTCTCACTCTCTCCCCCTCTTTCTTGCACTCTCCCCCCTCTACCTTCCTTCCTTCCATTCTCTCTCTCTCTCCCTCCTCTTTCTGTCTTACTTCCTTCCTTTCTTCCTCCCTTCTATCCATCCATCCTCCCACCAGACCTGTAGCCAGGATTTTTAAAGTCAGGGGGCATTTAAATTTCTTAGGGGGCACTGGCTAATCGAATTAAAGGAATACCCAGCTCCTTCCCTGCACCTGCTGCTGCTTGGGGGCCCTGAGCTGGATGGGAAATCAGGGGGCCTTGCCACTAAGTCAGGGGGTCTAGCCCCAAGATGCTAGAAAGAAAATTTGCTTTTCATCCAGATTTAGAAAGTTCTTGGTCGCAATCACACACACAATTAGCCATGCCATAGGCATGAATGCTAGGTGGATTTAAAGGGCGTGATCAGATACGGACATCTGGGAAGCGCCCTGCATCCATTGGCAACCCATTTTGCTCCGCCACAGAAGCGGAGTAAAAAGACACTAGGGAAAGTCCAGTAGCAAACAGGTTGCTACGGGCCACGGAAGGATTTTCCCGTCTGATCATTCCAGCGTGCTCTCATGACGTCGGGATGGTCTGATCAGGCCATCCTGACTCCGTTCCATTGTTCCCTCCCACTTCTCAGTATGTGCATCATCACACACTCCATAGGGAGTCCTCAGCGCAGAGATGCGATTAATCGATTCCCCGTTTAAGCGAATCAGAAACAAATGGCAAAAAAACCCAACCCTGACTTACCCGTGGTTGCATCTGATCAGGCAGTGGCAGGCTGCCCCCACAGCTTCAAAGGACTTTGTGACCATGCAACTGCGGGTCAAATTCCTCCGGAGGGAATAGCCTCGCTTCCCCCCCCCGTTTATCTCGCGTGTGTAACCGCCACCCTTCTTTCCTTTTATATGGTGACACCCAAGTGACCAGATTTCTAAGAACAGTCTATGTTTAATCAATTGCACTCTAAATTGCCTCTAGAAATGAATCCTTTGAGCCTACTTGCACAACTAAACGGATTGTATAAGTGCGTATTACAAATATCTCATGAGAAACTGAGGAAGCTACAAATAACAAGAGGGAATAAATATAAACATATTAAATGCCCATTCAGAGTGGTGAAAAGGGAAATGCCTATAATTCAAGGCTAGGTAAAGGTAAAGGTAAAGGTTCCCTTGCTCGAAAGCCAGTCGAATCCGACTCTAGGGTTGCGGTGCTCATCTCCGTTTCAAAGCCGAAGAGCCAGCGCTGTCTGAAGACGTTTCCGTGGTCATGTGGCCGGCATGACTAAACACCATGGTGCACGGAACGCTGTTACCTTCCCACCAAAGTGGTACCTATTGATCTACTTGCAATTTCTTGCTTTCGAACTGCTAGGTTGGCAGGAGCTGGAACTAGAGACAGGAGCTCACCCCATCATGCGGCACTCTCGGGTCTTGAACTGCTGAACTACTGACCTTCCACAGCCTGCAGTTCAACGTCTTAACCACTTGAGCCACCGCAGCTCCAATTCAAGGCTAGGAATTAGTTAAAACTGCTGCTCAGGCCTAGGGTACCTTAGGCAGACCAATCCTGCTAACTACCCAAAGAAATTATTTTAATTCCCTGCCCTTCCCTCAGTTTGCAAAACACAGAGAAGAGCCAAATGTCCAAATATGTATTTATTCAAAGGCAAAGACATGCAATAATATTGTGACATAGTTTTATCAGAGTAAGGGCAAAATGCTTTTTAATAGTTGCTGCAAAAAAATGAATTTACTGGATTGACAACAGTTCCAGCTATATAAAGAATACAGGAAAAAAACAGCATTTTCTCTCAAGTTCACAGACAGTCCTTGCTAGGAAGTTCAGCTAGTGGACATGAGGGTATGTTGAGGGTATGTTGCATAGTGGACCTGAGGGTATGTTGTTGCATTTCAATAGAAATCAGAACTTGCAAGGGCTCACCAAGCACTGTCCCTGGTTTATACCAGCATTCCACAGCCTCAGTCAAGAAGTCTAGGATATAGTTTATTTAGGTTTGAGTAGCAGTGGTAGCAGCTTGCAACTTGCCTCTGGACTCCAGGTCCGTTAGCACACTGTCAACTATCTATTTAATAGTTGTACTTCTTAAACTATATCACTCTCACATATATACATACGCACAAACACCCTTTCACCTTTAAATTCATATTGGATGTATTATTCAAACTGCTGTGGTATTCTGCCATTGTA
Source organism: Gekko gecko (assembly GCA_029375565.1). NCBI lineage: Eukaryota > Metazoa > Chordata > Lepidosauria > Squamata > Gekkonidae > Gekko > Gekko gecko. Next base: position 106,540,746 of record JAPDNY010000004.1, on the reverse strand, counting down.
GTTTGGTGGCTAAGAGAATGGACTGTGATCTAGAAAATCTACAGTTCAAATCCTACCAACTGCAATGAAATCACTAAGAAGATGGTCTTACACAAGCCATCATCTGTCAGTCATTTATCTGCAGTATAGGGATAATACTGTAATACTAGCCTAACCTACAGTGCTGTTTCAGTTGCTGGAAATATATTAACTGAAGCTTATGCCTATATTAAGTTACCTCAGAGATTTATAACTGATTCACCTCAAACATTTTGCCCCTGATCTCACCTGACCTTTCCCCCTCTACATTGAATAAAGTATTTTGTTTATTTTTAAACATTATAAAGCCTCTCGTGTGCCGTTTCAGAACATTATGAGGCTAATCTTGTCTCTTCCATCAAGTTCCTGGGCTGAGTCAGCATAAAAATACAATAACGTGACAGGATGAGACAGCCATAGATCTTCAGGAAATAAGAAAACAGAAAAAAGGGCCTGCTCAGCCAGAAAGGAAGAGAAAAACAGAGAGAAAATCCTGCATCTGAGGGAGGGAAGAGGGCAAGGTCATCATAGCAGCATATTTCTGAATAATAAGGTCTGACAATGAGGGACAGTCATCATCATCCACAGGCACCTAGTTCGTAGCTATTACAAACAGAATGCTGACTAAATAGTTTTTTCTTCTGTTATAGCAAGACAGTTCTTATGCTGTATTATATTTGAGAATAAGTGGAGATAGGAAAAAAAATAAAAATGTGCCTACCTGAGCTGCAATGTAGAACCACAAGTTGTGTATATTATAGAAATAGCCAAATCCAAACATTGCAGTGAAGAGTCCACTGGCAAACATCCCTCCTGTGAGATAATATCGGATAGGCAAACGCTCCCCTATTATGCCACTTCAAATTATAGCAAAAAAAGATTAATTTGGAATGCATTCTGAACAATGGTGTAACCATACAAATCTTAAACTGAGACAAGAGAATGCATTTGATGAGTTGCAAAAATTACATACATTTAAATCACTAAAATTAGTTGTAATTAGTCAGCTTCAAGCCTCTGTCATAGTGTTGACACAAAAGTGTAAAAGACAGAAATATAGTTTTAAATGCTTGAGCATCAGGTTTTTAAACCTATTAATGTCAATGCAGAAAGGGTTTACAATCACATTACAACTCTCCCAGAAGTACATTTTAGTCCCCCACCAACCCATATCTTTGTACAGAGGTGTACACATTTGGCAATGGATTTTCACTCTCCGCTCTCTTAGCAAACCTCTCCTCCCTGTTAGCAAACATGGCATGGCTCCCTACACAGCTTCTTCTCCTTGGTTTGGCATATCTGCTGTACCACCATTTGTATCACCCTCTCTGGTGAAATCTGAGCTAGGGCAAGCCCTGTCCATTTCACTGATACTTGTTAGAGGTCTCATGCTATTTAAGTGCATTGTTTTATACCATGTCATTCACCTTGAGCCTTAGTGAGAAAGCTGTGCTATAAAGAAAGGAAATAAATAAAACATGTGTTTTCATTTTTGAAAATTTGATAAAGCTTTCCTCTGATCTTATCAGTTCACCACAGGTTTGTGAGAGACATAGGAGGAAAGTTAAAGGCAACAGCAGTGGAGCATATAGGCAGCCAAGTCAGGAAAGGGGGAGCAATTACCTACTACGAGACTATCAGCAACTATGTTTTAAATCATGATGCCATTGCATCCAAGTCTAGCCACAGGGCAGTATAGGAGTGCCTTCTCCTAGAAGATATGAAGGGCTGTGGTGACATTTCAAGCAGAAAATAACAGAGGTGATAATGGGCACTAAATGAAGTGGAGGCAGATTTCAAAGGGATCATTAAATGCTGGAAAATGCATAAATGATTTCAGCCTCAACTGGAAAGAAAGTACAACTTCTGAGGGGTATTGCTTATCTGGTTTATCGGCACAGAACAGTTTAGAGCTACATCATCAGTTGGTTTAGATCAGTAAATTAAATTAGCTAAAATGTTTAAAATTGTGGATTAAAGTTTGTTGTTGACAGTTGGGAGCCAAGATGACTTGTTCTTCCTGCTTTTATACAAAATGAATATGTATATTTATATTGCAGGGTAACTTTGATATCTTCAGCAACATGAGGCAGAGGGCACCTGAACTACTTGAAACCAGGGGTTGTTTGGGGCCGGAGCGCACTGGAGTGCCGCTCTGGCAGCCCAGGTGGCAGCAAGCCCCTCCCCCTGTTCCCCGCCTTCCCCCTGAGCCTCTCTGCTTTTGTGGAGAGACAGGTTTTTTAAAAATCCCTGGCTTCCCTGCCCAAGCTCCTTCAGGTGCCCCGCAGCCTAGAGAAGCTGGGGCAGGGAAGCCAGGCATGAATGCCTTGATGCCCTCCCCGTTTCCAGCCAGCCCGGCACGGTGGGTTGGCTGGAGATAGGGAGCGCACAGAGGCAGACATGCCTGCCTTCCCCCTGAGCTGCTCCCTTTTTGCAGAGAGACTGGGGGGGGGTTAAAATCCTGGCTTCCCTGCTGGAGGAGACTGAGCAGGCAAAGCAGGCATGAAACCCTGCCTCCTCTTCCTTCTCCAGCGAGCCTGCTGCAGTGCACAGGGGGGCTTAAATCCCTGGTTTCCCTGACTGAGCTCCTCCAGGTGCCCTGCAGCTGTGGGGCACCTGGAGGAAACTGAGCAGCCAAGCCAGGCATGCCTCCCTGCCTCCTCTTCAGTCCATGATCCAAGCCCTTTTCAGGCTTGTCTCTCTCTCCCCCCAGCCCATGGGAGCCCAGGGCAAGGCTGAAAGGGGCTTGAATCTAAGAGATCCAAGCCCGTTTCACCCTTCTCCCCCCAAACCCACAGGAGCCGATGGCAAAGCTGAAAGGGGCTTGAATCTAAGGGATCCAAGCCCCTTTCAGCCTTCTCTCCCCCATCAAGCCTGTGGGAGCCCAGGGCAAGGCTGAAAGGGGCTTGAATCTAAGAGAGCCAAGTTCATTTCAGTCTTCTCCACACCCCCCCACAAGCCCACAGGAGCCGATGGCAAAGCTGAAAGGGGCTTGAATCTAAGAGATCCAAGCCCCTTTCACCTTGTCTCTCCCCCCCAAAGTCCATGGGAGCCGATGGCAAAGCTATGTGTAATGGAACAATCTGCTCTTCCCTTAATATCTGTGTGATTTAGTTTGGTCCTCTTGGAGCTCTTGTTTCACTTTCATTTTTATATGTTGAATGGACCAGAGAACGGGTGGCTGAGTGAGTACTCTAGCCTGGGAACTCACAGCCCAAGGGGGACATTTCAAATGTAAGCCTTCAAGCTCCTTTTTAACTGCTGGTGGGGGAATTTAGAACTTGGGGAAAGCAAACATACACAGAAGCTTTCATTTTCTTTCTCTTCCTTTCCATTTTTTCTTCCCCTTTCTTTCCAGTTCTTTGCTCCCTTCCTTTTCCTTTCCCCCATGTCTTTCTTTCCCTTTCCCTCATTTCTTTCCCTTTCCTTCCTTCCTTCCTTCTCTCTCTCTCTTTTTCAGCTAATGAGTTAGGCTATAACCAACTGAAATAAAGGTTAACAATCAATAAACACAAAATGTGCCAAACAAAGCTTGAGTCCAGTGGCACCTTTAAGACCAACAGAGTTTAATTCTAGGTCTAAGCTTTCATGTGAATAAACTTTGTTGGTCTTAAAGGTGCCACTTAACTCAAATTTTGTTCTGTTGCACTGGAACAGATATTCTTAACTATCACTGCTAATGAAACATTGAGCTGCTATCCTACCTTAAGCATGTGTGGACAGGAGGTGTTGGGTGTACCCTAATAATTTGTTCAAGTAATTTTGTGAAGTCTTTTGTACAGTGTAACCCTATTGCCTGTGTAGAAGAGCCCTCTTGAATAATTCTGGTTTGCATAGATTCAGGTGGGTAGCCGTGTTGGTCTGAAGCAATAGAACAAAGTTTGTGTCCAGTGGCACCTTTAAGACCAACAAAGTTTAATTCTGGGTATAAGCTTTCGTGTTCATGCACTCATTTTCAGATACATTGAAACAGAGTCATCAACCATTACATGTAGGTAGCAGGTGAGGAGGATGTTGCCCATATCTGTAGACTTCTGCAAATGCAGGAACTGTAGCCTCAGTTCATAACTGGGTCACTGGCCACTTCTTCAGCTATGACATATCTGTAGAAGAGAGCAGTGGCTCACAAAAGCTGATCCCCTGCTACAAATTTTCTTTGTGCTTTTGTGGTTTTGAAGCAGTTTTCTCCAGGTAGGCTCGCCAACTCTGAGTTGGGAAATTCCTGGAGATTTTTAGGGTGGAGCCTGAGCGGTGGGTGTTGCCTTCTGACACACTTCTGGTGATGTCAGGGGTGTGTGGCATATACAAATAAATTATGCTAATGAGTTATGCTAATGAGCTCCTGCACCTCTTTTTCTACGAAATGACCACTGCTTGAAACAATACTTGAGACTTTTTATCAATATCCCTCTAAAAGGTACACTCATAATACAGTTGATATTCAAACTACTTATTTGTTGAAGGAAGTAGTTTTAACTTCATATAATATGGTAAGGGTGCAAACTACAGGGGGCAGTGGGGCTCAGGCCGCCCCAATTCCTGGAGGGGGTACTGCCCCCTCCTGGACTGCCAGGTAGCATCATGATGCTGCTTAGGTTTAAAATGTGCAGTTTCACCTCTCCATCTGTCAGAGCTACCAGATCCACTTTATTTCTCTGAGACATTTACTTGCCATACAGGAGCACCCCTCCACTGCCTTACCTTATTTTTTCCTTGGGACCTTTAGACGTTCTGCCTAAAACCCCTACTTTCAACTTGCAAATCATTGAAATGCACAATGTACTGGAAGTTAAGGTGATTTCAGTATTCTGGAACTTGCAGCTTTAGATCTGGGAATAGTCTTTTTTTTTGTCTCTGTGTGTTTGTACATGAGGGAGTAGTAGATAAAGCTGGCTCACCAAATATAGAAAGTGAGACAATTCTGCAGCCCCGGACCCTACTTTAACCAAACAAATGCTTCCACAATTGCAGGTGAGGGTGTCTGAGAAGCCAGTATTTACTGTGGATTTACTGTAGATTCTGAGATGCATTTGGAGATTTATACTGAGTATCCAATATGTGAGTGGTGTAATTGTTTGAGTGTTGGTCTAAGACTGCGGGACCAGAGTTCAAATCCTGACTTAGCCACAAAGCATGCTATGTGATCATGGTCCAGTTACACACTCACCCTATGTTATGAGGAAAAGAGAAAGGGGGAGGAAGTATTTCTTTTCATACACAAATGAAATATTTACTCAAATTCTCAGTGGAGTTCATGCCATCTTTCCTCTCAAAAATGTCCTCTTTCTTTGACTGTGATCCAGAGTATTACGAGTAAAAAAAAATTATACCACATGATTTATTGTTGATAGCACATTGTTTAATATATATACCTTGATTTATTGTTGATAGCATATTTTTTAAAAATATACCTTATTTCATATTTCAGTAATTTAATATAGTTTACTAAGTGTGGGCCTGGACCCCTGGAAATGAAAAGTCTACGCTCCTGCTACAGATAGCTAAATCATTGTTCATCCCTTCTGTATACAATCTTTTCTATTTCTTCTCCAATTTTCAATCGTCCTTAGAAAAAGTCAAGATGAACTTCATCAGAGCAAACCTGTTATTAACAACTGAAAACTATGAACCAGGATCTACAAAAAGAATTAGATTTTACCTCAGATACATTCCAACTGCATAAGCACACAAGAATGAATAATCCAGTGCTCCCAGTAATTCTTTGTAGTTGCTCTTATCTAGAAAAACATGACGTTTGTAGTGTTTATGGAATTATAGCATCTAAACCAGAAATATCTTTCAAAAACAGTTAAGATTTATTTTAAATATCTATAGCCCACCTTTTAGGCTCAAAATAACTAACAAAGCAGAAAACTGCAAACATATAAAACTACATAACATTGAATTAACTGGACAAAAACAACACATGAGATACAACAATACACAAGGCCTGCTAAGAAAATCCCCCCCCCCGAAACTTTGAAATAAAATAATTTTATATAGTTTTCTGAATGTAAAAAGTGAAGGCATCTTCCATACCTACCCTGTAAACCATTCTAGAGAACTGGATCTTCTAGAAAAAAGCCTGTGGCCACACAGACAATCCTAGGAGAGGGCACTACAAACAGAAGGCTGTCTGAAGAGCACAGTTGGCATGTCAGTTCTTCCGTAACTATACACAGGACTTTTTCTGTGATTGTACTCACTGGTACTGAGTACTGGCACCCTGAGGTGGGGGCGGGCTCTCCCAAGTCCTGAGAGAGGCAATTGGTGAAAACTTATCTATTAGTACTGACAATTTTTTTTAACAAGAACAACTAAAAGAAGCATGGACAATATTTGGTGGATTTTCAACAGGACTTCCAGCATGAAAGCAAATTAGACTTAATCAGGCAATTCTGTAGTGCACTACATTTATAACATTCCTTACTAAATTAGATATATAGCCCATAATATAGACAAAACTGCCTCTGGCTTTATTCAGTAGGAAATGAAGTTAACTGGAAACTCTTTATTGAAATTTGGAGGGTGGTATTTTTTCTATCTATTTGCACCTGAAATAGCTTTATAGGCTTTTGGAATGGAATTGTATTTGCATATGAGAAAAAAATTGAAATTCTCCTATAGAGTATACTCCAGTTTGAAATTAACTGCATATTGTCTAGATTGTTAGAAATACTCTAGAACTACTCACCAAACGGCTCCCAACCACTGCTAGACTTATTACATGGCTCTTCCATAGGCTGACTGGGGACTGCATATTTTTTATAGTTGATGAGCTCAGTATCTTGTGGAATGGCACAATGCTTATGCAGTTCCCCCTAAATAAGAAAAAAAGATGATAAAATAAGCCCAACACTGCACTGTGTGGACTAAGTAACCATTAAATTAACTCCCTTTAACAAGATTAGAGGTTTACCATTTGCCTGTGCCATGGGCCCTCCTTTTGTCCTTGGTCAGTGGGAGAAATATGGGGAAAGATGTTGTGTAATGGGCTGATAGCCCATCTAGGATTTCACTCAGAAATTATGTCAGGACAGGTGCTAGACAATGGCCTGGCATTCCTTCGCAACATTTCAAAATAGAGCTCACTTTTCATGGGCTTGTACTAATTAAAAGGCTTCTTTCAACTTCAAAAAGTTTTGATAATTATCCTTCAAAAATTACTTGTAAAAAACAACTCCGTTTTAATGTCTTGTTTAAGAAATTATGAGTTTCCCTGAGACTAGTCTGGCTCTCTGAATGACCATTAAGATGACACTTGGCAGAACATGACACTTGCTTTAAATCATTTCTTCCAATAGCTAACCTATCTGATACATGAGCAGCACAAGAAAATAAGGGAGCAATTTGGCTGCTCAAGTATTTCTAAGATCATAATCCAGAAACACACATGCCATGCTTCATCACAAATAAGATCTCCTGCTCTCCATCATTTCTGTGCAATGCAGTAGCTAATCGCAGATCCTGAATTTAAATTTATTTGCTACTAACAGCATATTTTAAGGCCTTGGCACAGAATGATTTTTTTTTAAAACTAACTTTGTGAAAGGAGACAGTTATGGATAAGGATCATCCTTTCTCCTCTTCTGAAACATAATGACTCTAACCTATGCTGAGTTACACCCTTCAAAGACCATTTACTTCAATGGACTTGGAAAGGTATAGTTCTGAGTGAGAAAAGACCGCACTATTAGTCAAGTAAACAAAATAATGTTTGTTGTTGTTGTTGCTGTTGTTGTTGTTCAGTCACACAGTTGAGTCCGACTCTTCGCGACCCCATGGACCAGATTATGCCAGGCCCTCCTGTCTTCTGCTGTCCTCTGAAGTTTGCTTAATTTCATGTTTGTTGCATCAATAACACTGTCTAACCATCTCATCCTTTGTCGTCCCCTTCTTCTTTTACCTTCAACCTTTCCCAGAATCAGGGTCTTATCCAGTGAGTGCTCCCTTCACATTTGGTGGCCAAAGTATTTGAGCTTCAACTTCAGGATCTGGCCTTCCAGGGAACAGTCTGGGGTAATTTCTTTTAAGATTGAATGATTTGATCTCCTTGCAGTCCAAGGGACTCTCAAAGTCTTCTCCAGCACCATAGTTCAAAAGAATCTATTCTTCGGCGCTCGGCCTTCCTTATAGTCCAACTCTCGCAGCCATGATGCATTACTACGGGTAATACCATTGCTTTGACCATGTGGACTTTTGTTGGCGGTGTGATGTCTCTGCTTTTTATCATGCTGTTTAGGTTTGCCATTGCTTTCCTCCCAAGGAGCAGGCGTCTTTTAATTTCATGGCTGCAGTCACCATCTGCAGTGATCTGGGATCCCAGGAACATGGAGTCTGTCACTACTTCTACGACTTCCCCTTCTATTTGCCAAGGAGTGATGGGGCCAGATGCCATGATCTTAGTTTTTTTGATGTTGAGCTTCAAGCCCACTTTTGCGCTCTCCTCTTTCACCCTGAGCAAGAGGCTCTTTAGGTCCTCTTCACTTTCTGCCATCAGAGTGGTATCGTCTGCATATCTGAGGTTAGTGATCTTTTCCCCAGCAATCTTAACTCCAGCTTGTGATTCATCCAGGCCAGCATTTCACATGATGTACTTGGCATATAAATTAAATAAGTAAGGTGACAATATACATCCTTGTCGTACTCCTTTTCCTATGCTAAACCAGTCAGTTGTTCCATATCCGGTTCTAACTGTTGCTTCTTCTTTTTTAAAAAATTTATTAAAATAATGACATGCTACATCAAAAATACACAGTACTAAGCAGAGTATAATAACAAGCAATATAAAAAACTGGGGAATAAATTTAAGCAATTTGCTTTAAAAGATTGTTACTACATTAAGGCTTAAGCCTAAGAGCACTTTTAAATAAAAACATTACTGAGTTTGTTCGGAATAAACATATATCGGCTGAAGGCTGGTGTTAAGAGGATACTAATGGAGACTATATTACTATGTATCAATTAACTACTGGGCAATAGTTGTAGTGATAGGGTACATTATACTGTTTTGTATTAATAAATGTAACCAGGAATCATAAGCCGAGTTGTTTGGAAGTAACTCGTTCTCTGCCATATATTGTAGGTAGAAGAACCAGGTGCGCACAAAAGAGGATTGCGTTGTATGGAAATTTGTTTGAGCTGTATTTAAGGTGTCACTTATTTTGTCCACCAGGAGTTGTTCCCACACTTTGTTTCTCCAGGCCTCTAAACTTGGAGACTTGGGTGACTTCCAGGCAGCTGCGATGGTGGTTTGTGCCGCCATGAGTAAGTATGATGTTAGCTGTTGTAATGGTTCTTCGTCATAATCTGGATCTCTAAGATGTAATAGGATAACTTTGGGAGAAAGCAGGATGTTCTGACCTGTTATTTTCGAGATTTCAGAGGTTACCTGCACCCAGAAGCTTTGCACGTAAGGACATTGCCACCAGCAATGTATATAATCTCCCACCTCCCCGCAGTTTTTCCAGCACATTGGTGAGTATGCTTTATTCATGCGGTTTAGGCGACTAGGAGTGTAATACCATCGGGAGACTATTTTAAAAAATTGCATTCTTACTTTGAATATTTTTGATTTATTGGCTTTAGATGACCAAATCTGAGACCACTGTTGTTCAGACAGTTCAGTTTGTAAATCTCGTTGCCAGGCAGACTGGAATGCCATTTTCATTGTACTGTTGAGTTCTGTTAAGATTTTATATATTTTTGAAAGAAGATGCTTTGAAGAGTCAGAGAATGTTTCTAGCAGTATTTCAAATTGGGTTTTTGAACTCTTGAAAACCTTTTTTCAGCCAGGTGCTCTACAAGATTCTTTAATTGATAATATCTAAGCCATGGAATAGGTTTGCCGATTCGCTCCTCGAAATCATTCTTGTTCATTATTTTCCCTTTCTTGACCAAATCTTGGAGTCGATTGAAACCCGCATCCGTCCAGACTTGAAATGCCCCCGATTCCTGGCCTGGTGGGAACCACCCCTGATGTGTAAATGCTGATAGTTGTGAAATAGACGGTATCAGACGTTTCCTCTGTCTATCCCAGATTTGTATTGTGTGACTTAGATAAGGATTATCAATCACTAATTTGGGTCTCTGCTGTTGAGGACACCATAAAAATTCTCGTAATGTGAGAGGAGCGACACTGGCTTGTTCTATCGTCATCCAATTGGTTAGTGAGGAGCCGTCCAACATCTTCAGAACATTAGAGAGAGCTGTGGCATGATAATAATTTTGTAAGTCGGGTAAGTTAAGGCCGCCGTTCGAGGTTGGTCGAGATAAAATGTGTCGATTGAGTCTAGCTTTTTAAAATGCCCACACAAAAGTTGACAATGTGTCTTGCCATGCTTTGATGTCTGCATCTGGTATATTGATGGGCAACGCCCTGAGAAGGAATAAATAGCCTGGAAAAATGAAACTTTGAATCATGTGTATTCTATCCGGGAGTGAGAGTTGAAGATCATTCCAATCTTTGAACCTTTGTTGGGTATCTTTATGTAATTTGTTAAAATTACATGCCATGAGATCTTTAAGATTCAATGGGATCTGGATGCTGAGGTGTCTCCACAAAGATTGTACCCAAGGGAAATGAAAATCTTGTAGTAAGACCTTTTTCACCTCTGCCTGAATGGAAATGGGGTAAATTTCGGACTTTTGGGTGTTGACTCGAAGGCCCGAGACCCTCTCAAAACCCTCTAGAATTTTGTTGATAGCTGGTATAGATTTTAATGGATTAGAGACATATAGTGTAAGGTCATCGGCATAAATCGTCATCTTGTGTTCTGTGCCATCGATTGTCAGTCCTGAGAACTCTGTTTCTTTTCGTAGTTCTTCTGCCAGTGGTTCAATTGCTAGTGCAAAAATCAGCGGAGATAATGGACATCCTTGACAGGTTCCCCGTGTGGGATGAAAAAAGTTGGAGTTGAGTCCATTAACTCTAATTCTGGCTGATGATTGCGATAGCAGTAAATGCAGCACGGACAGGAATTTCGGTCCAAAACCCATTCTCTGGAGTAATTCCATTAAGAAGGCTGGTTCTAAAGAGTCAAAGGCCTTCTCAAAATCCAGTGCGAGGATTAGCGAATTAAATGCACTTTTCTTTCCTGACGTGATGACATTAAGAGTGCGTCTGATATTATCAGTCAGTTGCCTGGTGGGAATAAACCCCGTCTGATCTGGGTGTATATATTCTGTTATTATAGACTTCAGACGGTTTGCCAGGATTGTTGTGAATATCTTTGCGTCATTGTTGATGAGCGCAATTGGGCGATACGAGGCTGGATTCGATGGGTCCTTTTTTTCTTTAGGAAGCACTATGATCGAGGATTGCAGCCAAGAATTTGGACAAACTGTTGCTTCTTGACCCTTATACAGCTTTCTCAGGAGACATGTGAGGTGGTCTGGTACTCCCATCTCTTTAAGAACCTGCCATAGTTTATTGTGATCCACACAATCAAAGGCTTTAGCATCGTCAATGAAGCAGATCTTTTTCTGGTACTCTCTTGCTTTCTCCATAATCCAGCAAATGTTGGCAATTTGATCTCTAGTTCCTCTACCTCTTCGAAACCCAGCTTGTACTTCTGGCAGTTCTCTATCCACGTACTCTTGGCGCCTAGCTTGTAGGATCTTTAGCATGACCTTGCTAGCGTGTGAAATGAGTGCAATTGTGTGATAGTTTGAACATTCCTTGGCATTGCCCTTCTTTGGGATTGGAATGTATACTGACCTTTTTCAATCCACTAGCTTTGTTGTTAGTAATGCTTTCTAAGGCCCATTTAACTTCGCTTTCTAGGATGTCTGGCTCGAGGTCAGTGATTACACCGTCATGGTTGTTAAGGACGTTGAGGTCCTTCTTGTATAGTTCTTCTGTGTATTCTTGCCATCTTCTCCTAATCTCTTCTGCTTCTGTTAGGTCCCTACCGTTTTTGTCCTTTATCATGGCCAATCATGTTTAAGTCCCACTAAAATCAGAAATAACTTAAACTACTGACTTCTGTTGGAATTAACTTTAGTTGGACTTGAGCCAATATTTTCGGACTGACTATGGGCTTTATGTGAATTTTCAATTGCCATAATGATTCTGGTATTTCTGTTACATGTGGTGATTTAATGTTATTATAAACTATTCGGAGCTGAGACTGCTTTAACAGTAAAATTATTATGTATAATATTGTAGGCACCTCACACCAGATGTTTTGATGTTCTTGCATAGTGTTTGGAAGTGGAACTCGTTTGGGGGAAAAGGAGGATGGAATGTTCTCTACTGCATTATATTGATACTTCTGTTTGCTGGATGGGGGGAAATGTGCAGAATCAGGAAAAAAATGACATGGAGAGATACCAGAGTGTGCCTTATTAACTACCTTTGAGAAACCGAGTGCAAATGGCTAAGTAACTGGGACATGGCTCCCTGCTCCACACTGGTGGCTGGGGAGACCTGGCAAACCTACATGTATAAGGCTTCTCTACAGAACTACTTGCCATCGACTGAAACGGTGATCTCGGCATATGATTAAGGTGGTGACAAGTTTTGCCAGCTACTTCCAATATATTCTTATTTTTATATTCAACCCACTGGTCTATTTTACATTATATTTACCTTGATATGCATATGTGAAAATGTTTTTTCATGATCATATTGTTTATAACTTTACAGAGTTACATAGAATCATTCAAGGTCTTTCTATAATTTTATCACATATGGACTAATTTAAAATACTTTTATCTAGCTTTGTTACTCTACTGTATGCATAGGTTTATTGCTTTGTTGAATGTACAACAGACAATAATAACACTTGTAGGAAAGGTACAATACATTTCCTTGGTTTTACGTCAGCAGGATAAGGAAATAATTTGTCACTTACCTTAACTATACTGATTGGTTTCCTTGATAAGTGGAAACTAACATACAGCATAAAAGTCAGGACAAATATGAAGGCCCTGTACCTGTAACAGAACAAACATGGAACATTCAGCAATTTTAACCATTTAATCTCTGTAAAACAGGATGCTGGACTAAATTGGCTTCTGGTCTGATCCAGCAGAGCTCTTCTTATGTTCAGTTCTCCGTACAACACAGGGTGATATGTCTTCTTTGTTCCTTCCTTGGGGTGTGTGTGGGGTGTAACATCAAGAAGGCACATCAGGATCACTGTGCTCTAACTGATTGCTTTATCTATGGAGACAATAGGTAGTATCTGCATTTGCATTTTTAAATCAGTTTTGTGCTGCTGTGACGCTGTCTTTCTCTATGCTTGATGGCATCATAGCAGCATGAAACTGATTTAAAAATGCAAATTCAGATTCAACCAATGGCTTGACTGGTAGGTGTCAGCTGTGTTGCTATAGTATCCACTGCCATTGCTATACTCTCAGATCTTTGGAGAATTTTTTAAAAATGTTTTCTGCCGAGATAATATAGGGTGCTGACTAGCTGTCTTGATCCTATGCCAGCATCTGGAGCTTAAGGTAGCTTTAAAATCCTATGCCAGCATCTGGAGCTTAAGGTAGCTTTAAAATGCTGCAAAACATTTTTAAAATTTTTGCAACAAGTAAAGAACACTCGTGAGGTATTACAGTTTGGTGTGGTGGTTAAGTGCGTGGACTCTAATTTGGGAGAATCAGGTTTGATTCCCCACTCCTCCACTTGCAGCTACTGGATGACCTTAGGCAAGCCATAGTTCTGTCAGAGCTGTTCTGTCAATGACAGTTCTGGAAAGAGCTCTCTCAGCCCCACCTACTTCACAGGGTGTCTGTTGAGCTCTCTCAGCCCCACCTACCTCACAGGGAGGGGAAGGGAAAGGAGACTGTAAGCCACTCTGAGACTCTGAGTGAAGGGCGGGGTATAAATCCAATCTCCTCCTCCTCCTCCTCCTCCTCCTATAGGTGAGTGATCCTGATGCAGACACAATCCCCCTTGCCCATCCCAGCACCAGCTGCTGAACTTTGTCAAACCATAACCATAACTGAGAACCAGAAATCACACAGTTCAGAAGTTATGTTACAGCCACCAACACTGCTTTGAATGGAACAATCACAGCAGCTCCCAGTTATGAACCAGTAATGCTATAGCTGTTTCACAGCTTCTGAGCTGTGTAGTATTCAGAACCCATGGAAGATTGTTTACTTTCCACCTGGCTGCTATAGCATTTGATACACAGTGTGAGGCATAGACATTAGCAGTTGATGTTTAGATTGATGACTATTGCAGCATAGGGGGAAGGATGAAATTAAGTGCAGTGGCTTTGTAGATTGTAGACAGGCAAGGATAAATGAAAAATAGTATTTATCCAGGGAAAGCACCTTTGCACAAATTCACATTTTAGTGCAAAGTAATGGTGTTAATCTTTTCAAGTTCATTATGAAACAGAAACAGTCATTATGTTGTTGAAGGCTTTCACAGCTAGAGTTCATCAGTTGTTGCAGATTTTCTGGGCTTATGGCCGTGGTCTTGGCATTGTAGTACCTGACATTTCACCAGCAGCTGTAACTGGCATTCTCAGAGGTGTAACACAGAAAGATGGAGTACTCTCTGTGTCAATGAGAGAAGAAAAATGGTAGGCAGGTAATTTATATCTATTTAGGAAGGTGGGGTAGGGCTAAGTCATTATCTTGTAGGAGTTCCCCAGGCAGTGACATGCTAATGGTGGAGCTTTCCTGAGGAGGTTCTTTTGCTTATGGATTGGCTATTGAAATTCTAATCTTATCTGTAGTGCTGTTGTCAGATGTAGAACATTGTGTGTTCCAGACTGGAAACTTTGCCCTATTTTTTTTTTAACCTGTCTACCATTTTTCTTCTCACATGGACACAGAGAGTACTCCATCTTTCTATGTTACACCTCTGAGGATGCCAGTCACAGCTGCTGGAGAAACGTCAGGTACTACAATGCCAAGACTACGGCCTTACAGCCCAGAAAGTCTACAACAAATTAAGAAACATTCATTTTCAGAATGTAAAGGATAATAATGATTGTAGTGAAATACATGACTAACAGTATGATTTGTGTAGAATTATTCTGGTCTAAGCCAATTAAAATCACTGGGTTTAGGCTGGAGTAACTCTGCATATTGTGCAATTTGAATATAGATTTTTTAAAATGGGAAATCAGAGATACATCAGGCCAAATGGCCTTTTCAAAGAATACAAACATTACTTACCACTGATCTCGTGTAAATGATGTGATCAAATAAATTCCAGGTGGAAGCTGAGCCATTTACTTAAGTGCCTGTTTTAGTCCTGTTGCTTGAGAATACTTCTTCTGTTCTCAGCTAGTTCCAAGTTGCCAGTACAGCGGATGTCACACTAAATGATGTCCTTTATACATCTTCCTTAATGTCATCAACCATCACAGTAAGTAGCAAATTCTTCTCCCTAGCACATTAATTTTTTAAAAAAACATGTTACTCTAATCATGAAGCAATAACATTTCTTAGTTACCATTACCATTGAGACAAACATACAAAGTGCAAACATTAAACTGGAAAATTTTACTATTATTCTCAAAGAATTTCCAAACCTGACCATTTTCATGCAATAAAAAACAAAGAAAACTATTTGCAAAGAGACAGCCATGAAAACACGGCATAGGATCCATTTATACTGTGACAATGGTCAAGTGTTGCTTTCATTTCTACCATGAATGTAGAGGCAATATTGTCCACAAGGTCAGTTGAGCAGTGAATTCCTGCCCTGCTCCATTTGTCCTGCAGCTGCCCCTAACTATTCCTCTCCAGACAATTCTTTTAAAAATTTCCATGCACTGTCCACTGATCTTAGATCTCTATAATGTAAAATAGCTTTGTAGAAAATGAAGCTAAGAATTCAGAAGAACTAGCTGATTGTGGCAATAGATCATTATAATGCATCACAGTGCAGCATGATAACAATTACTTATTTTTAAAAGTGTCCTTAAAAATCTCTCCAGAGGTGTGGTGGTGAGGAGGGTGACAGCCACTAGGGGCTGATAGAAGGAAAGTGGCACCAATGTGGGCAGGACCTTCGAAAATATTCAAATTTCTATCCAGAAAGCATACTAATATGCTTGGATTGCATTCTTTCAAATGAGATCATAGCACAGTAGGTTCGGAAAGACAAGAACTAAGCAGGGGAAAACCAAGAAGGTGGATGTAGATGCTCAAAAGCATCCCAGTAATTTGGAAGCAAAGATGAGCAAATCACCCATGTAGGATCACTCACAGCAAACTAAGTTTAATTGTGAGCAAAAAAACCCTCCTAAATATATTTTGAAGTATTAAAATACATGCCCAGAGCCCTTTGGATATATTTTATATATAAAAAGGATGGACCTATTTGCTTAATGAAACTATGAGAAAAGACTTCCGCTGTGCTCATCTGGACACCACTCTGCACTCCAAGCAGTATACTGAATTTATTTGGACTACAACCAATCTGCTGCAGGTATTTATAGCTTGGTCGTGGGTGGGGTCCTTTCAGCAGGAGGGAAATTGAGGGAAGATGGCTGCACTCTTTGAAGGGAGAGAAGCTGGCCCACTTTAATGATTTAAATAAGTCACAGTTGTAGTATTTCTAGATCAATAAGTGAAGTAGAAATCAAGTACATCAATCTACAGATAGGTTATATATTTACATTTGTACCATTCTGCATATTACTTTAAGACTCCTCAAATCATAGATGAGTATACAGTAGGCTAAGAGACAAGCTTCACATAGTTATACAAAAGCCAAACATGCTATCACAATTTTTTTTTTTTTTTTTGTATTTTGGCAAGCAGGACAGCCTACAGCCAAAGCATAACAAAGGCAGCGAGCACGACAAAGTTTTCCTAAATTTTGAGGAGTAGAAACCACCTTTTCTGTCAGGACATCTAAGTGCTTAACTGGTTAAAGTGACAGGCAGCAGTCCAGCGGCTTTTTCAGCTTGGCAGTGTCTAGACAGGTCTGTTAAAGTAACACATTATAATCTCTGCTGTGTGCACTTCATGTTATGTTTTGCAGTTGGCAGTTTGCTGATGTACAGAAACCTCAAAAAGAAGGGCTAAGTAAGTGAAATAGTATGTTTGGCCAGAACTGGACCACCACAGACTGCACTTATGTAGGGTGTAACACTAAACAATTTTGTTATCAAATCATCCCTCCCTCACCCCAAAAGCAAGGAGCAGAGCAGCTGCAGCTTGCTAGAAAAAAGTTCCTCCAGAAAGCCATATTCTGCAGCTGCTTAAACCAAAATAAAGTGATTGATAAGTGTAACACCCTCCAGGGAAAGCAGCTAATTCACATCCTTGTTGCAGTAAGATACTGCACTACTAATCACATGCCCTTCCACCAGATCTCTGACCAGTTTTGTTTCTCTAAATATAAAGGAATCAAACCATACTCAGAGACCCATCCCTCCCCATTCAACATGTGGAAGTAGCTGTAGCTAATGAGCTTTCTAGAGCGGGGTGGGGTGGGGGCTCTCTGGCTGTGTCTTTTGCCCTTATTTTTATGTTCACATATTAGAAACAACATTTACTTTTTAAATGTTTCTCCTCCTGGCATGTGCCTTTTTCAGTTGTAATTGCTTCTGTTATTAAAACCTTTGCTTGTTAATTTGTGTATGTACTGTGCATGCAATTCCAAAATTTGGAGTCACAGCCCATATTCTGAAGTACATCATCATACTTTTATTGGCATTATAAAAGGGGGAACATTGAGTAAATACATAAAACAACTAAACATAAAATGAATCACGAATTAAAATATCCCAAGGTTACAGTATATTTCTTTGTATAAAAACAGCAACATATAAAAATTTTGCCACTGAATCAGTTATATTGTCATCAGTGTTGTTAAGTAGAAACAACAGTTTATATGCATCAGGAAAATCCATAATGCTGGATAAGACTGAAGATAAAATACTTTGTCTGATATTATTATAATAAGGACATTCTAACAACACATGGGACACTGTTTCAATAGTTCCATGTAAACAGGGGCAATGTCTATTAATAAGGCGTATACCCTGAAATCTTCTGGTTAAAATTGCTGGTGGTAAAACATTAAGCCTGGCAAGAGAAAAAATTCTGAGGATTTTTGGGGTTTGTAATTGGTAGAAATAGCTAGGGGGAAATCCTACAGTGGGGAGTATCCCATGGCTAAGAAGAGAGCAGGTCTTATTGGCTGCATTGTATAAACTGGCTATCTGAAGTACATTCAGTAAGAAAGGCCATGTTAAGTTGTTGAATATTTTCTCTACATTCCAAAATAGAAAAGCCGCTTTCTTTCTCTTCTTATTCACCAATTGTATTGCATCTATTATAAATGATTATAAATCATATATTATCTTTCATATACCTCTTTGGGACAAAGCTCGTTTGGTCATTGTGTACTAAATTTGCTATACATTTTCTTAGTCTTTCTGCCATTACTGTAACAAAGATTTTGTCAGCTACATTCAAAAGAGAAATAGGTCTGTATGACTATTGGCAGTGTTATGTATTGAAGTGTGAATCAAGCCTATACTTTACTGTGTTAAGCTTCAGTCTAAATGTGGCTCTTCATCTGTAGCATTACCATTGGCTGGTTTCTGCAAAACCTCTGTAAATATCCAATCACTGTGTGAAAATGTATCAAAGAGGGAACGGTCCTGACTGGCCTTTATCCCTGTGTTATGATTGGTCTTTAACATGTTATGGGTGTGGCTTTGAAAGCCCAGGATAGTTTAAAAAGGGAGCTGTGCTCCACTTGTTTGCCCTTGTGTTCTCTAGTTGGTATTTGCTGTTACAAATAAAGCTGAAATCACTTTTGCTGAAATCCTGTTGTTGAGTGGCATAATTAACAGGTAGCATTGCATCACTGCCTTCTTTATGTATTGTCATGTACACTTCTTGCCAAACTGGAGGTTATTGTCTTTTCCTCTTTTATCTCATTCATAACTTTCTGTAACCATATCATTAAAACTTCTTCAAACTGTTTGTAATGCATTGCTGTAAACCCATCTGGACCTAATGCCTTATTCTTTTTCATATTCTTTATTGCCTGAGAAATTTCTTGAATTGTTAGTGTTTGATTCAGAAATTTTCTATGTGCTGGTGCCAATTTTGTGATCAGAATATCTTTTATATATTCTCTTAATCTTTCTTCTGGAACAGATTTCTTCTTGTATAATCCTGAAAGAACACTGATAAATTGTTCCTGTACTTCTTTTTCTACATATGTAATTCAATCTCCTTTCTTTATACCTGTTATGACTCTTTTTTCTTCCCCCTTCCTGAGACATTACACCAAATATCTGCCAGGTTTGTTCGCGTGTTTAAAATGCTTTTGTTTTAGGAATCTTATTTTTTTTCTGTACCTCTTCCACTTTTAACATGACTAGTTGGTTTTTTAGTTGTCTGATCTTCACTAGTGTATCTTTATTAAGATTACTTTTATGTTCTTGTTCCAGCCTACTGTTATCTTTGTTCTGATTTTTCTCATTTCTTTTTGGCAGCAGCAGCTATTAAGATTCCTAATAAAGGCCCTACTTGCTTCCCAAATTGTAGCTGAGGACATTCCTTCCTTACTATTTATTTTAAAAAATTCTTCCAGGTCTTTTTTTACACTTCCTTACTACATCTTCTTGCAGTAAAAGAGCATCATTTACGCTCCATCTTCCTCTTGTTTTTCTATTTCATTGCCAGATTACTTCTATGGGATTGTGATCTGCAAATATCTTTGGTTGCATCTCTACTTTGTCTAAATTTATTGTCAATATTTTTGAAATCCAGCACAGATCTATTCTTGAGTACATTTTATGTCTATCTGAAAAGAAGGTAAAATCTCAACCCTTTGGGTGCATAAGCCTCCAGGCATCTTCTAATGTCAGCATTTCCAAATGTTAAAATACATTTTTAGGTAATTTCCCAACTTTAACATTCCTTGATTTGTCCTTCTTTGGATCTAATACTCCATTCATATCTCCAAAATTCATGATATCTTCCTCTTGAAACGCTAGCATAATTTGATTCCCTCCTCAAAGAATTTAACTTTAACATCATTTGATGCATATATTTTCTCTATCATTTATACCTTGCCTTTTGGGACTCTCATTTTTAAGATTAAGTATCTTCCTTCTGAATCTTTTAGTTCTTCTAGTACATTTAATTGTGGGTTGTTTATATAAATAGCAACTCCACATTTCTCTTTTTGAACTGAAGCAAGATATACTTTGTTATTTAGAATATGTTCATGTTTCTTCTTTATGTGGGTTTCCTGTAGACATAGAATATCTGAACTTTAAAAAAAAACTGGCTGAAAATTCCTGTACATTTCGAGGGAAAATTCAGTCAATTAATACTTACTGATACTATTTTTAATTTGTCCATTTTATCCCAGTGCTGTTGCCACATCCAATTTGTCCTTTTCTGTTTTTGCGTCTTCTTCTGAACACTTAGTCCATAAGTTTTGCTTTGAATTACTTGAAGATTTTTCTTCAATTCCCTTGTGTGGTTCCTTTGCTTGCAATTATTCAGCCAACTGCATAGTTTGCTCCTCTGTTACAATTACTCTTCTACCTTTTTGTAGGTATACCTCTATTGCAAAAGGTATTTTCTGATGGTAGTTTATTTCTTTTGTAGAATATGTCTCAGAAAATCAAAATCTTTTCTGTTCCTTAACATGCTCATTGGTAGATGCTGAAAAATCTGCTACTTCAAGATTCTCTTTGCTTCTTTAATATTGCATCTTGTGTTTTCTTGTGAGTGAAATGAAGAAGAGATTGTATCTATATGCCGTCACTACCTAAAGGAGTCTCAGAGCAGCTTACAATCCCCCTTCCCTTCCCCTCCCCTCAATAGACACCCTGTGAGGTAGGTGGGGCTAAGAGACCTCTTTCGAGAACTGCCCTTGAGAGAACAGCTCTGAAAGAACTTATGATTGATCCAAGGTTACACCAGCAGCTGCATGTGGAGGAGTGGGGAATCAAACCTGGTGCTCCCAGATTAGAGTCCGTGCTTTTAACCACTACACCAAACTGGCTTTCACCAGATGGGCTAGTATATCTTTAGGTAACTTTTTCTTAAATGCAAATCTTGAATTTACTCTGAATATCTGGTCTATATTGGGGAAATTGAATCTTTAAATAATCCTGAAGCAGACCACAGAAGCACTTTTCCAAATTTAACCTCCCAAAATCTTCTGAGATGCCTCTAAAATGCAAATTATTAGATCTACGTTGAGTTTCCAAGATTTCAGGTTTTTGGTCTGCTTTCTCAATGCAATTATCTTGCATTTTTAATTGTGTATCATTGCCTTTGATATTAACAGTGTCTTGTGCTTGTTCTTGTAGTTTTGTATTTATTTCTGATAGTCCAGCAAATAATTCTTGACTTACTTTTTGAATACTCTTCTGTGTTCTTTCCTCAGACTTTTGAATGCTCTTTTGGTTTCTTTCCTTGGATTGTTGTGCCCAGGGTTTTTTTGTAGAAAAAGCCCAGCAGGGACTCATTAGCATAATAGGCCATACCCAACAGCAGAAACTCATTAGCATATTAGACTACACCTCTGACAGCACAGCTCATGGGCATGTTAGGCCACATCCCCATGTTACCAGAAATGTGGTTATCCAGCCACACCCACCTTTTGCTTCTTATTCTGTTTACCTTGTTTGTTGTCAAAACCCAGGGCTTTCTTTGTAGCAGGAACTCCTTTGCATGTTAGGCCACATACCCCTAATGTAGCCAATCCTAATGAGTTTCTGCTGTTGGGTGTGGCCTGTTATGCTAATGAGTTCCTGCTGGGCGTGGCCAACTTGGGAGCCAGCCGGAACTCCATTCCTGTGCGTTCCTGCCCCAAAATAGCCCTGGTTGTACCTGAGTTACCACTGCTTGCATTTGATGTACTAAAGATTGTGATAGTTTCTCCATCACCTCTATCATTCCCTGATCATCATCTCCTTTCTTCTTATCTTTTTGACGTGTTCCAGATGCCATTCTTCTTTTTGCTCTCCTCTCTTAAAAAATATTATGCAAATTTTCCATATACTGTTTCCATATACTGGTTTCTATGCAAATATCAAGCTATTAAAGTTTAAATTATTAAAGTAATCAAAGTTTAGCATATATCAGTTATAATAAAGAGCGATGTTATCTCCATATCGAATACCTTTAATGGCATATTAATAAAATACATGGTGTGATAAAATATGAGCAAGGAGGTGTCACAGAGACAGCAGAATAAGGCAGATCATACAGAAAGCTTGTATCTATCATTAACCACTTCAGCCAAAAACCTAGCAACCAGAGCTCTGATGTCTGAGCTTGTGTCATTTAATAGATAATGGATTATACTATCATTAACACAATGTTTAGGATATAGTGGAGAGGAAAGGAGTTTCTTCCATGAACCTGCATGCAATCGACATTCCAAGATAATGTGATGGATTGAATCTAGCGATTTTAGAGGACAGATACCTTGCCTTTCATGGAAAGGGACTTTGTTATACCAACCAGTTAATATTTTTGAGGGGAAAATATTTAGTCGAGCCAATGTAAAAGCTCTATGATGAGAAGGGTGATCAAGATTGTAAAAGTAGGGAGCGCTTCCGGGTTGGCAGGCTGATGGCAGCCGTTTCCCCCAGCTCCCGGGGACACGGACTGCAAACCAGCAGGTAAGGGGGGGGGGCAATTGTACGTTTTCCCCCCAGGGCTCAGGATGAGCCCTGAGTCAGGGGGCACTGAGGTTTGCCACCCCCCCGGCTGTAGCCTGGGGGTGGGAGCATCCTTTTGCCCTGATGGTCTCTCCGCTGTGTTCCAATAATGGCCGAGGCTTTGCGTACCGGAAAACCAAGCAGGCGGTGATCAAGTTTTAATTAAGCGACTGGCTGAACTGATGAAGTAACTGAAGAAGTGTGAGTACAAGTTAACGAAGCACTAGAGGGAAGAGTTTATCCCTGCAAGCATGGGTGGAGGAGACAATTTCAGACACACACACCCCCGGGTGACCAGATAAAGGAAATTACTTTTGGATAAATGGAACTTGAAGGAACTGTGTTGGAGGAACGCTGTGATCTAAGAACTGAGTAACAGATAAGCAAACATTTGGGACTTTAAAAACAGTGTCTGAAAATGCTCTATATGGCTTGCTAGAAATGGCTTGAAGGAAGAATTAGAACTTTCTCCTTTAAAGACTGTTAACACCACAGTAAGAGACCGAATGGAGCAAAGTCTCCCCCCCCCCCAAAAAAAAGAAGAAGTGGGAATTCCCTCCCCCGTATAACAATATAACAATATAAAACTAAAGTTCTCAGGGGTAGGGGGAGAGAAGTGAATGCCAGAAAAGAGAGAAAGTATTGAATGGGAAAACTTACGATAGTTAAAGTGCTTTCTGAGTATTGGCTGGAAATGATGCAGAACCTTCCTCTAGCAGACAGAGCGTGGGAAACTTCCCCATTTCGAAAGACAAAGTGACTGTGTAAACATTTGAAAATAACCTCTTCAGGTACTGGAAAGCGTCCTTTTTCCTTTTAAAGAAACTCCAAACATCTCTGTGAGCAGTGGCTGTGAAATGTTGAATGGGGGGGGGGAGTCCCCTCTTTTAAAAATAAAATACTTTGGAATGAGCTGGAAATAAGATGGACAGATCTAGAGAATCTTTGGAGGCAGCGGAATGATTTGATGGATTTATGGGATCCTGGCGACAGACCCTGGTAATCAGGTAATAAAAAGAAGATAAACAGATCCTTTGCTCTGGAAATGGCACCTTTGGAAATGGCGTCTGTGGCGTCGAAAGAATTAAAACGAAACTGAGTCTTCTTCAGGAAGTCAAAAGCAACTGAACAATTAATTACGCTGAGAAAGATTGGTGGGACAGCAAAGAAGCTATGTTCTCCTATGATAAGTGTGGGGGAGGGGAAACTCTCCTCCTAAAAAACAAAGTTTCAAAGGGGAGCGGTGGCACAGGGGATTTATCCCACTACTTAATAAGCAACATCTGAACTGTTGTCAGTTCGAGCCCCGTGCTGGTGTGAGCTGCCAGTCTGTGTCCTTAGCTCGTCGTCTACCCAGCGATTTGAAAGCTTCAGCAAGTAGATAAATGAGTACCACTCCTTAGAGAGGGTGGGTGCACCAACCCCCCCATGGGGGAGGTGTTAGCTGACGCTGGATTGTCCTCGCTATGAAGACCGGAAAGCCATAAGAACTCCTCGGCATTAAAAGAAGTCCTGCAGTGGGCTGATTTGGCCAGGCGGTGGCAGTATGGTACTGCAACATGTGGAGTCCAGAAGCCTGACGTCACCGATCTGACCAACTGGAAAAAACAAATGCTAATCAGGACAAGACTAGTCTGAAAGGCAAAGACGAGCCCTCAGTCAGCTGTGCGTGGAATTAAAAAGAAATTATATGTTGTCCTCCCTACCCCCTATAACATTGTTAGTCCCACGTC
The DNA here is from genome assembly GCA_029375565.1 of Gekko gecko. Taxonomy (NCBI): domain Eukaryota; kingdom Metazoa; phylum Chordata; class Lepidosauria; order Squamata; family Gekkonidae; genus Gekko; species Gekko gecko. The sequence continues at coordinate 106,516,355 of JAPDNY010000004.1, read as the reverse complement.
TTCAGAGTGACTGTACATCACGCAGAGCCTGCCAGTACGCGGGGTGCGCAATTAATAAATCGAAAGATTATATTATATATTATTATATTTTGATAGGGGGACAAAGCTAATGAAATGTTGGGTGAAAGGTGGCTACGTGGATTAAAGGTTCAGGAGATAACGGAGTTCCAGAAGAGATCAGCAATATGATATGGACTGTGAGCTGAAGAAGATCGAGGGGAGAAGATTCTACAGCAAAGATCCTTTCCAGAGATAAGACTTTTGGCTGAGGGGGGGAGGTTTGGATAAAATAAGGGGGAAGGGTTTACACAGAAAAGATGGATGTTTGATAATGAGTGCTCAAATGAAATTTAAATACATTTTGTTAATTTAGACTAGTATCATAAAAGGAAGAGGGGAAGGGGATGCTATTTGATGCATATTTAGGGTTTTTTTGTCTTTTTTATTCTTTTTAATAAGAGGGTAAATAGTCTTTAGGAGAAGCATACTCAAGCCTAATTTGGATGTACTTAATAACTGTACCTAAATAATTTTGGATTGCAGGTAATGGTTGATTAAAAAATTCTAAATAGTCAGATGGGCAGAAAGTAATAGACAGATAGGCAGAAATTACTGTAACTAGATGATGAGGATGCCTGATGTTTGCATAAAAGAAATTTAAGTATATTTTAGAAGTATACTCCAAAAAGTTAATATGAGCTAGAGCTTCTATAAGCGATGAATTCAACTGACACCTTCAGGGTTAACAGTTGAAAGTTTCTATTCGTTAATGCCACGTTTATAAGCATTGTATACAATCACCACAACTTGGATTTTCTTTCCTATTATCCCTTTCTTGTAGTTGTGTATGTTAGTTCCCCTCCTCTTTTCTGTAGATATTAGAAAATGCAATAAAAAAATCCCCTTCGGGGGTGCCAAAAAAAAAAAGTTTGTAAAAGTAGCTGGCCATTTTCCCTTGCTGGATGGAGAGGTTTAGTTTGGCCTGGGAAGAAAAATGAGGCTGCAGAGGATTTAGGTTATGAAATTCTAGGTCAAGAAGCCTTTGTTTTATGGTTCAGAAGATAGCAGATTCATTGAAGGGCAGGAAGAAATTGATTGAAAAGCCCAATGTTGGATTTTCTTTTTGATAGTTGAAAACCAGGTAATACTATATGGGTCACTTTTTTAATTTTGAAAGTAAAGAGTTTGAAGAAATTCGGAAATGTAACCTGAGCCAGTATTTAAAGATTATTAGCCATTTTTTTCTTTCAATAAAATGCTGGCCCTATTCTATACAAAGGGCTGAATACAGTGTACAGTTAGAGACTCCTAAAAGTTGTCAGAAAAATCTTGCCTGAATTTTCTCTAAATTGTTGTTGAATGCCTTTATCCAGACTGGGATGCCATAAAGCCTCAAAAATCTTTTTTTTTTTTTTTATTTAAAACAAATTTTTTTATTGGGATGCACTCAACATTTTCAACAACGTTACCAATACAATTTAAAAATCTTAATTGCAACAGGAACATACTGGTTACCATTAGTGAAGAAGAACTGAGCTGGGTAGTAGCCCACTTAGCTGCACTAGTGATTCGGGATCTATGAGTGAGCGATGTTATCTTAAATCCTTATATACTAATAAACAATCTGAATAAGAATAGGGAAGAAAAGAGAAATAGCTTAACTCCTAATAATCATTATCATAATAATCATTAAATCACTAACAGTACAATTTTATATCATCCAGTAAAATTTGGATCAAGTGGGGAGGGGAGAAAAGGAGGGGGAGAAGGGTTAAGAGGGGGAGTGAGAGAAAAGAAAGGTGGGGGAATAATATTAGAAATAATATAAATAAAAATAAAAATTTAAAGAAAGGCAGAAAGAAAAAAGAAATGTATATTAAATGATATTTTAAATGATATAAAAAACAAAAGAAAAAGAAAATTTTGTTGATATATTGCCTCTTAAAAGTCTATATTAGTCTATTGTTGTTTATCAAAAGGGGGCAGGGGCAGGGAGGAAAAGTCCACTCCAGCGGCTTGGCTTTTATTTCCCACATTCCTCTGTAACCTCTGAAGCCAGAAAGGAAAACAATATAACAATTAGTCCAAGATCTTCTTATTACTCGTATGTGCTAGGGAGTATCAAAGATGATACTGGTAACAAATTGTGGTAGAAGAAAATAAAATAAATCTTATCTTTCCATTGAACAGTCTTTTTGTTGACTCTGCCAGTCTATGGTTGTGTCCAGACTGGCAGGTTGCCGCGGCAGTATCCTGCAGAGAAATAAGCCGCTGGAGTTAGGTGTGCTTCACAGCATTCACACTGGTCCACAATGCTGGCTGCATTGGGTAGCCAGCCTGTGAGGGCCAGTTCATATGGCTACAACACCACCAGCATGGAGCCATGGCTGATGTCCCCCTCTGATTGGTTGGGTTGCTGAAAACGGTGTACTGTTGCACCAGAAACGGGAGGGGCGATCACATGGCTCCCACGCTTCCATGGTCTGCTTGCACGTTCAGATGTTGAAAGAGCCGATATGGAAGCACCTTACCGGGGAAACTACCGGATTCTCCTAGTGGCTGTTTAAAGCATATGGGAGACATTCTGCAATGAGGCAGGGTTAGATGGCTGCCGAGTACCAGATGTGTGTGTCTGATCATGCCACTTCGATCTGGCGGGGTGGGTGGCTATGCCGGACCGAATTGCCTGTGTGATCACAACCTATATATTTTTTCTTTTAACTGCATCACAACAAAGCCATAACACTAAACCGGGAAAAGTGACAATCTGAACAAAAGTGTTGTAAAGGCTCTGGACTTATCTCATTGTAGGGTGCATCAAAGTGTCAGGAGAGGAGGATTTACATTTCCAACCTCACCTTTCCTCCACGGGGGAGACCCAACTGACAGGTGAACCCAAGGAGACATGATTCATTAGGCCCCAGTGGGTTCTGATAAAACCATGGAGAAAAAGTAGACTTTTTGCCTTCAAAATCACCCTTTCCCGCATACTCCCCTCCTTTTAATCATCTCTGATTTCCTCTTATCTTTGGCTTGACTTTAAAGAATCTCATCTCGGCCTCATTTTAACAACCAGAAATTCAGTAGAGTTGTAATTGCAGCAAAATTAGGAAGATTGGCAGGTTGACAGCAAAGTTCCATTCTACTGCATTTACATTTGGTAAGAAGAAATTTCTTGAAAATTTATGGACTATAATTTTCAGATAACAACCAAAAGATTTATGTGAACAATGAAAAATAATTTACTGAACTCCACCTAATTGTTCCCTTTAAGGAAGCTTCAATTTGAAAGCAGAGTAAAAAATATGAATTAATAACCAAACTGGTGCCTGAGAAACAAAAGAACATTTTGGTTTTGAACGGGGTGTGTGTGTGTGTGACCTGAGTTACAATTGCAGCAAAATTCAGAAGATTGACAGGTTGCCAGCAACATTCCATTCCACTGCATTTACAGTTGGTAAGAGGAAATTCCTTGAAAATTTCTGGAATATTGTTACCCAAATAGGCGGTCTCCTATTTAATTGGGGGAATTAGCTTAAAGGAAGAAGAAGAAGAAGAAGAAGAAGAAGAAGAAGAAGAAGAAGAAGAAGAAGAAGAAGAAGAAGAAGAAGAAGAAGAAGAAGAAGAAGAGGAGATTGGATTTATACCCTGCCCTTCACTTGGAGTCTCAGAGCGGCTTACAAACTCCTTTCCCTCCTACTCCCCACAACAGACACCCTGTGAGGTAGGTGGGGCTGAGAGAACTTCTGACAGAAACTGCCCGTGAGAAAACAGCTGTGCCAGAGCTTGTGACTGACCCAAGGTCACATCAGCAGGTGCAAGTGGAGGAGTGGGGAATCAAACCCGGTTCTCCCACATTAGGGTCCACACACTTAACCACTACACCAAACTGACTCTCAAGGAAACAAGTGAGAGAGGATAATTTGGGATCTCCAATGTTTAAGGGGATTATTCCCTTAGAGAACTCTAGAATAAACCAGGCAGGTGTTCACCCGGAAAAGCTTTTATTAAGAAAACAGAATAAAAGACAAAAACATACACACATAAAACACACTGAAACATACAAGCTAGCTAAGAGAAAAATAGGGAGTTGCAAGGAGGGAGATGTAGAGGAAGGTAATATTAACCGGTCCAAAAGAGTGAGGTGCTCGGATATCATGAAATGGTCTGCATTTCACTGAGAGAAGGAGTGAGAGGAGGCCCACACACAACTGGGGGTGTGATGTATGGCTCTCAGAACAAAATACAAAAGCGATAACACAGTATAGTATACACAAGCAAAAAAAGCACTGTATAAATAACACAGTCCAAGGCACTATGCTATAACATGCTTTAAATTTACAAAGGAAACATGTGAGCATTTGCTGTATTTTGGTATAGGATATTTTCCCCTGCACAATAACTTGATGGCTTCTATATTTTGAGCACTAGATGAAGGTAAATATTGTGAGTTTATAAATTATACTTTATTATGTTGTAAATATTAGTACTAACCGCCAGAATTATTATTATTATTGTAGCTAAGTGGTACAACTGAAGAAGTATCAATGAAACGAAGATTTGAATCCAGAGTCTTCATCCCTATGTCCTTGTGCCGGCTTCTTTTGTACACTCTGTGTTGTTGTATGTCATATATGTACACTATATTGTATTTGTCTGTACACATTTGTGTTATATAAATATTCTTCCTTTCTTTGCACTTCATCATAGTGCCTTGGATTGCCTTATTTATACAGTGCTTTTTTGGCTTGGCTCCCAGAACACACACACAGACTGCTGGCGGGGTGCGCTGGATACAGAAAAATTGTTCCCTGGGGCTATGCTTATGTGGTTGCCCCCAAAACCATGCCTTGATTGGTTTTCTGGGGGTAAAACAATGCTTTGGAAGAGGCTTAATGGCTTTTCCAGAGATGGTGAATGGTTTTTGATGGCCTTTGAGCACCGGACAGGAAGCTACAAAATTTTGGGAATTAGAGATAAATGCTACTTAATTAGTGTAATTGTGTAAAGGGAAAGCAAGGTTGGGTGTAAGTGAGATTAATTTAAGGTGAGGTAACAGCTATCTTGAGATTCCCATTGTTTCAAATTATGCATATCTTTAGGGTGTGGAAGGGGATGTCAGGTGGTCAGCCACTGTGATTCACTTTTCAAAAATAGTTCCCAGGCGCTTACCTGGTCGGCTTCCATTTTGTGTGACGTTTCAGGCCAGGCAAAATCTTTATAGTTATGATTTTTGAAGATGATATTAAGGAGGGGTGCCCATAGCGTTAGACTGCCCTTCTGCAGGAGGAGGGGCCTAATTGCTAACACTATAATTGTTGTATCATTTTCAATGGGCTGCTACAGTTTCAGGTGTGCTACTTTAGGGTTGCCAGCACCCAGGTCCCAGATGGGGTTCCCCCATTTTGGGGGGCTTTGATCCACTGCCGGCCAACTGACTGGTGGGGGAAACCCCACTCTCTACATAGGGACATCACATGGTGATGATCTGGTTTTGAGGTAAACTATGGTCCTGAAGCCAAAAAAACATAGAATTTTGCTGAAAAAACAGAGTGTCATGTATGTCACCGATGCAATGACATCACACTCAGAACACCCCCCCAAATCCCCCATGACAGTGAGGAGACTTGGCAACTCTATGCTAACTGCTTTGTCATTCTGCTGGATTTTTGAAAATAAATATTACAAATATTTCCATAAGTCTCTCCAGTACTCTCGCATCTAAAATAAACTAAACCCACAAGACTGAGAACTTCTTATCAGAAAAAATAATAGATTGTATAGTCCACTGTTATAAAGAGTAAAATTATTCAATAAAATAAAATAAAAACAGAAGTTTGATTTGGCTTGCACCAGACAAAATCTGATATATCATTCGTCTGCCATAGAAACCATTTCCATCTGTAATTCCATAGGTGTAAACTACAGGGGAGCCCAGGCCTTCCCCAAATTTTTCCATGGGGGCTGAGCCTCCCTCAGCCAAACAGTGCCTGATAATATTGAGTTTTAAACTTTCCTTTGGGCTCACTTTTTTTTTCCAGGCTCACTTACTTACAGATGCTAATTGAGCTAGTAGAATAGACAACAGAATTGTTAAACATCCCCCTTCTACTCCCCTCTCTTCTCCCAGCATGGAGGTGTCAAATACTAGTCTTTAAAAAGTCAGATCTCTACCTCTGTGGGGAAAAAGATTTGATAACATTCCTTGCCACAGAAAGAGAAGGTCTCTTGAGTTAGGGTTGCCAGGTCCTTACCTTTTTTTTAGTGGGGGTGAGAGGCGCCTGGTCCGGGAGTTTTATGCGCACACTGTGATGATGTCACCCGGAAGTGACGTCACCATGCTACACACATTGACAGAATGCTCTAGCATTCAGCCTGAAAACTCTATAATACCCCCAGGTGATGTCATCGCACCAAGCACATTGGCCCCTTCAGGCATGTTGGAGGCGGGGTTCCCCCTGCTGGCCAAATCTGGGCCAGTGGCTTGGGGGCACTAGAGTCTGCATGAACAAGATTGGAAGGCAGCATGCAGATCCGATGTCTTTTAAAATTTCCTTTTGCCCTATGTACAGCCCAGAGAGAACATTGGCAAGGAATGTGCACTCTGTATGTGCTCACACTTTTCATTTTGCTGTTACTTAAAATGATGTGGTACAGTTTCAAAGGGGCAACCAACTGTGATGTACTAAAAGGAATGATAGGATTGCCCACTGGAAACAATGGGAGAGGCTTAAAGGCCCATTGGAGATAATGGGAGCCAGGGATGCCAATTGACTTACATGGGCTCCACTGAAATACACTGCAGCACAAAAAAAGTTGCAAAGAAAATGCGGAATGGCATTTCCATTAAGGTCTTTGGCCCAGACAGGCTACTCTGGGACTGGAATGACAACCCCAAGAGTGGAAAGACAGTCCCTAGGAACAGAATCTGTGCTCTGGGACTAGAATGACCCCCCCCAGTGGAATGGTGGTCCCTAGGAAGAGAATCTGTGCTCTGGGCCTGGAATAACAGGTCATAGATTGGAATGACAGCCCCTGGAAGTAGGAGAAGCATTCTGGTACTGGAATAACAGCTCCCCAGAGTGGAATGATAATCTCTAGCAATAGAATCTGTGCTCTGGGACTGGAATGACATGTCACAGAGTGGAATGACAGCCCCTGGGAACAGGCTTAGTGCTCTGGGACTGGAATGATAGCCCCCAGAGGGGAATGATGGCCCCTTGGAGTAGCAGAGGTGTTCTGGGACTGGAATGACAGCCCTCAGAGTGGAATGATCATCCCAGAATGTTTCTGCAAGTCCCAGGAGTTGTTATTCCAGTCCCAGAACACTTCTGCTAATCCCGGGGACTGTCATTCCACTCTAGGGGCTGTCATTGAGAAGATTGCTACTACTCTGAACTCTGTAAATTGCTCAGAAATTGAGTGCACAGCAACTGTTTTGTATTCTGCCCTGGTTCAGAGACTCCAGCCATGCATTTACCAAACAAAGGCATCTGTGATGTCACAATTCAGTAAATTTCAGTACAAAGTCACCTTTATGAATAAGGCAGAAACAAGGCTCCTGTAAATAAATGTCCAGGAAACCTTTTAAAATATTTCCCTACAGGCTTTTCTGTGTTGCCTCTCTTACTGTCAAATTTGTGACCATTAGCTTGTCCGATGCACATGGTATGTATATCTGCAGATCTTAAAGTGACTATTCTAAAAGTGAATTTCAAAAACAGGACACAGCAGGAGACTGTTTATATATAGATAGATACCACTATAACCACTGGCCAATTCCCACCTTTTCTTGGGTTTAGCCCAGCACAGGGGCATTGCTGGGGGGGGGGTTCCAGGGATTCTCAGCCATCCTCAATTTCTGGGGAGCCCCTCCCTAAATCCCACATGGCGCCAAAGAAGAAAGAGGAAGGAGGAGGAGATTGGATTTATACCCCACCTTTTACTTGGAGTCTCAGAGCGGCTTACAAACTCCTTTCCCTTCCCCTCCCCACAACAGACATCCTGTGAGGTAGGTGGGGCTGAGAGAACTCTGACAGAAACTGCTCTTTTTAAAGAACAGCTGTGCCAGAACCATGGCTTGCCCAAGGTCATCCAGCAGGTGCAAGTGGAAGAGTGCGGAATCAAACAAGTTCTCCCAGGTTAAAATCCACACACTTAACCACTACACCAAACTACATAGATAGTGACAATGGCCTGTGACATCACTGGCTCTACCCTATGATGTCACTGGGCCCCAGTTCTTTTAAGGACCTAACATAGTAATGCTTCTGGCCCAGGCCCAGCCACCCCCGCCCCGGGAAAATGGAAAGTTTATGCCCTGCGTAATTCTTATTGTAAATATTCCTTAGAAGGACTAAACATCAAGGCAAGGCTGAGCCCTTGTATATCTGCATTAGTCAACAGGGTAGAGATATAACCCAGGATTCTATAGTTCCCGAGAGAGACTTTGGTCGAATCTGCATTTGCATTTTTAAATCAGTTTCATGCTGCTGTGACACAGTCAAGCATAGAGAAAGACAGCATCACAGAAGCACAAAACTGATTTAAAAATGCAAGTGCAGCACAAAACTGATTTAAAAATGCAAATGCAGATTTGACCCTTCTCAGGCAATACGGCAATTGTAATGGACCAGAGAGACCTAGGTTCAAATCCTCAGCTTACTGCAGGAGCTTAGGCAAATTACTTTATTTTAGCTTAACCTACTTCACAGTTAAAAGCCCTTACAATACACTTTATCAAAACTAACCAAATAACACAACATAGTGTGCAAAGCTTAATATCCTACTAGGTCTACAGAGCTATTGACCTAGTAGGATATTAAAAAATATAATGAGACACGGAGACCAAGATCTTTGTTAGCATCCAGTATAGGATGCTCTGCTTACTTCAGTGGACACTGGGTGAAGCTTGCATTGCAGCTTCAGCCTTCTCAGAAGAAGCAAAAAATAGAAGCCATCCAGATGAAAACATAAAAACCAGCAGTTGGTCAAGTGTCTCTCTAAAGCTTGATTAGCTACTTGTTTTTATGTTTTCACTTGCTGGGGTTTTTTTTCTTGTTTTTTTCAAGAAGGCTAAGTGTGCAACCAGATACGAGCTCTGCCCTGCACCCAATGAAGCAAGCAGAGCATCCTATACAGGGAATCAAACAAGGGGCTTTATGAGCCTGCCTGAAGTATCTTTTTTTTGTCTCCCTCCTCCTTGTAACATCCTTCCGGATGTGAAGGTATCAGTAGCGAACTTGAAAACTTGCACATTGTGTTGGGTTATACTGGGTGGACTTTGATAAAATGGCTTTTTCTTTCTTCTTTTGCTACAGACCAGCACAGCTACCCATGTTGTAAGAACTTAAGGGAGGAACTGGAAACCCACAAATGCTGCCCCACATTCTTTAAAACAAAGCAAGGATTTAAAAACAAACAGATAAAAAATCCCAAGGGTTACCTCCTTACAGGTTCCTTTCTCAAAACAATTTTTCCAAGCCAGCATGTTTCAGCCGCACTCCCAACTGTATGCTGTTTGGACTGCGCCATGTCCTGAACAACCGATGACCCAGACTTGGATCTAACTCGTGGCACTGAAATCACAGTTGACTATACACACAGAGAGAGTTTTAATATGTTTGCTGGGAATTGCTCAATTATCACCTGCCTGGGGCCACCATTTGACCGTGGGCAAAGTGGGATACACATATTGTAGGTCCATACGGGGAAACGGCTCCTATCTACTGGTACCCTCCCAACACCTCACCTCGGGGAAAGCCCGGACCGGACCGTCCTCCCGTTAGCCCGCTCACAGGTCGCTTGAGGAGCTTCGCGTGCTTTCACTCCCCAGGTTAGATACCCGGAATCAAGACAGCCTGAGGACAGCGTCTTCTCCATCAGGAGCTCTCGATCTCGAGCCGAGACACCCACTCCCGCTGGAATTGCCCCCCCCCCCGACCCCGTCCAATGGACGACACGCACCTCCTCCGGCTCAGGCAGCCTCCGCGGCAGGTGCATCGCGCCAAGCACCGCCCTCCCCGAAAGCCCCGCTGCCTCTCCCGAGCCGAAGCTTGCCGCCGCCGTTCCCCCGGGCGGAATTGGGTCTTACCTGCTGAGGCGACCGTGGGCGCCCTGCCGCGGCTGCTCAGCGAGAAGAAGGCGAGCGGGGCAGGCGGGCACGGGCGGCCACCCCCCGCGCCTCGCTTCCTGGCTGCTACTTCCTGGTGGAGCTTCTTGGCCGGCGGGCGCGGCGTCGTTTCGTTTCATTCAAGCCGAGCCAGTCCTGACGTACTTCTCGAATCCTGACAGAAGAACCGGCTCGCCTCGTCTGGGCCTCCTCCGCCCCCCCCCCCTCGGGCTCTGACGGCAGCCGCGCAGAAAGAAGCCGCTCCAAGCATGGCCACAGGCGTCAAGTCTGTCAAAACTTCCATCAGAGAGCGAGCGAGCGAGCGAGAGAAGCAACAGCCAGCCAGCCGTTCCTTTCTTGTCCTCAAGACGAGCATCCTCTTCCTTTCCACTTCAGGCTCTGCACAGTAGACGGTCAGGTGTGCGGCAGGCAGCAGGCAGGAACTCTGGCAGGTCCCCCCACCCCACCCCACCCCCGAGATGGAAGAAAGGGCACCAGCTAGGCGGCTTTTCTGGGTTTTTGAAAACACAGAAGTTCTGTCAGCACTGATTGTTTAAAAGGCCATGCCTCTGACTTCAGAGAGGTTCCCTGGCAACTTGCAGGCCTGAGACAAGGGCAATGAAAGTTTGCAGGTGTGAGATAACTGGAGTGATAAAGGAAACAATAGGACTTTAGGAGATACACAGAGGGCATGTTTCTTTCATCCCTGACTATCCACAATCAACCCTAACATCTCTGGGATCCTGTGAGGACCTGCCTGCCTCCTTTGTTTCATCCAGCCAGAATACATGGAGTACTGAAGCTGAGGGTGCTGTTAGTGTTCCCTTTTGCCTCTTGAATTAAATTTGTTATTGTTATTATAGTTGTTAGTTTTAATTATGCTGCTGCCAAATACATGTCATAAGCAACACAGGAGACAGAAGAAACACTTGAACACAAACATTCATGAATAAACAAGCAATATGAGTCCACCTTTGAATTTTTTTTAAAAAAAGGCCGAAGTCCTAATTTGGGAGTTAAGTGCCACTAAATGAGACTGACTTCTGAGTGAACATACTTGGATCAAAGACTCAAGCAGCTCAATTTTATTCAAAAAGTCCACTGGATTCAGTGGATCTTACTCATAAGTAAGTGTACACAGGATGGCAGTGTTAAGAAAGGAAATAGATCCCTTGTTCAGAGACAAGATCCCTTGTTCAGAGACAATCACAAAGTGGGTTTAGTTAACCTATTCCCTTTACTGGGGGGAGGGAGAGGGTCTGCTCTATCTTTTGGTTTATGTTATTTCCTGTCTACTTCAGGTTAGATATACTGATAAGTTAGGCAGGGAAGTAAAAGTTCAAGGTAGGGTTCCACTCACCATACAACTGGTCTAACTGCATTTGGAAGGGTGGGAATGGACAGTCCGTTGCAAAGTTTCTTTTCTTTTTGTAGCTGTGCAGCTATACAGAGCAACTACACAGGAAATACAATCCTTTCCCTGTTTACTGGCATGTAACAACAACGATGAAGAACCTTGCCATGATTCTAGAACACAAATTATAATGTCCTTTCATTCGGGGCCACAGACACTAATACTTAGTATTTATATTTCAACGTCCCTCAGTGACTAGCAGTGCAATCTTATGCAGAGTTCCTCCAGTCTAAGACCATTGGTTTAGGTTACATGGGATAGCGGTTTAACTTTTGTTTGGTTATGTTATCTAACAATTCAATCCTAAGAATATTTTCCTGGCTGGGAGTAAGTCCCATTGAGCATAGTTGAGTAAGATTCTGAGTACATTTGCTTAGGATAACACTGCATAGATTCAGGTGGGGTAACCGTGTTGGTCTGAAGCAGCAGAACAAAGTTTGAGTCCAGTGGCACCTTCAGTTTGTTTGTTTATGTATTTATTTAATTCAATTTATATCCTGCCCTCCCCACCAAGGCAGGCTCAGAGAGGCTACAAGACCCACAAAGTTTTATTCACAGTATAAGCTTTCATGTGCAAGGACACGTCGTGGTTTATAGGATTATGAATTGGATTGAGCAGGTTGAGAAAGAAGTACTTTTCTCACAATACAAGAACTCGTGGGCACTCCATGAAATTGCTGAACAGTCGGGTTAGAACAGATAAAAGGAAATACTTCTTCACCCAAAGAGTGATTAACATATGGGATTCACTGCCACAGGAGGTGGTGGCAGCTACAAGCATGGACAGTTTCAAGAGGGAATTAGATAAACATATGGAGCAGAAGTCCGTCAGTGGCTATTAGCCACAGGGTATAGATGGGAATTCTCAGTCTGGGGCAGGTGATGCACTCTATTCTTGGTGCTGGAGGGGGCAGCAGTGGGAGGGCTTCTGGTGCCCTGGCCCCACTGCTGGACCTCCTGATAGCACGTGGTATTTTTGGCTGCTGTGTGACAGAGTGTTGGACTAGATGGGCCATTGGCCTGATTCAACATTGGCTTCTCTTATGTTCTTATGTTCTTATGTCATCAGATAGCACTGCATGTAATCTTCACCATATTTTTTCAAGAAAGACTAGCATTGGTACAAATAAGGTTGTCACCTGAATTTTAAACCAGTTATTTCCAGTTCACAGATAAAGCATTTTTAGTTCTGCAGATCAGTTGGTGTTAATGTTTTTTGCTGCATGGTTTGGTTTTTTTGCTGTTTTATGTATAATAAATTGATTTCTTGCACTTTTGTTGTGATTTTAACTGTTTTAAAATTGTTAGCTGCTCTAGAAACCAGTCTTCTGTTTGATGGAGTAGGATATAAATTTCTCAAACAGATCTTGTGACAATAAATTTTGTCATAAAAAATACTTTTTATTTCCTGAATCTACTGCAAATCAATGGGTCTGCTTTTCCCTTACAATCTGTTTTTACCCTGCATAATGGTATAAACCTTTTTATGTCCCCATTTCATTATAATTTTTACAACCTAAAATGTGAAAAGAGTACAGTGTCACCTTAAACAGCAATGCCATTTATTTCAGTAAGAGTTTTCATGATTCACAGCTCACTTCCTCAGATATGCAGAGGGAAAGCAAAATGGGAATTCTGTTTAAAGGAAAGATTACAAGGTGGGAAGGGGATGAAATAGAAGCTCATTCAAGATGCATGTTAGGAACATTTGTAGCATGGCTTTTTATCATCCTGGATCTCTAGCTTTAAAAACAGTAAGATTTAAAACCCTAATCTAAAGGGGACAAAAATATTACTTTAAACTCTGTTAATAACTAACATTACAATCTGAAAAGAAATTGTGAAAATGAATTTCTAAATTGTGAAAATGAGTTTCTAAATTGCTTTTTGTTTGTGATTCTTTCTTGCAAACCAAACAAATCAAACTTATATACCAAATCCTAGCTTTTAACTCCTCTGCTATTTTCTTTTGCCCATAATAACAAACGGTACAACTACTTTTTCTTTTTTGCTTTAATACTCCAGAGTTCAGTTGCAACAGCCAATGAGGAAGCAGGCTCACCCAGTAGGCAAAAGAACTTTCCTTTTGGCATGAATATTTTAAAGCACTACAATAAAAGGTAACATGTAATCCTATCTTTATTTACTAAAATGTGTCCTTTGGCACTTCTGTGACTCTTGCCCCACAATTGGAACAGAAAGTGATGGCTCTGTTTAAAACAAACAAACAAACAAACAAACAAACAAACAAACAAACAAACCCCTTTGAAAAAAGTGAACAAAATCTTGGATGTCCTCCTATGACTCTTTTAAACAGTGACTGAAGAATGAGACACAACAGTTCTACGTCTTGGCCATCATTTGTCCCTATTGCTTTGGGTCCTTTCCCCATGTGTTTTGCTCCCTCTGGGACTACTAGAGAGAGCAAAATACATGGGTGGGGGCCCTTGAAGCAATAGGGACAAACAAGAGACAAAACTGACAATGCAGAAGAGCTCAGTGTTTCCATTCCGATCGCCTTTCGCGCCAAGCGATTCTCAACTGGTGAGTCTGCAGCTTGCCCCACTAATATAAAAAAGGAAATGAAGTAAAAGCGGCCTTTGATACCTCCTTAGTCATTGGCGGAGCTGCAGTACTATCACAATGAACGTCTTCCTCCACGCCGCAGTGACAAGGAAACCTTCATTATTTTAGTGAACATTTTTGCGCTCGACGTAACATCTGCAGGACATAAAAGACATTCGACCCGGACTTTTCATTTTTATTCTGGGAATATCTACACTACACCTGTTTTTGGTTGTTCTGTTTTAATCATTAAAGACGGACAACAGCAGTATAACAGGCTGTGGGGAGCAGCAACCACATAAGCATGACAGCGCGCGCGCGCACCAGGTCCCCTCGACGTGCGCTGCTCCCCACAAGTGCCCGTCGAACCCCACCAACCGTAGAGGGAGCTGCAAGCCACCGCGGAACAAGTATCGCGTTCCCTGACACCACCACTAAACATGGTTGCCATGGTGACAACGCTTCTCACGCACTGACTCCAAAACGTTCCCTGAGAGGCGGGGACCAGCGAGGACGCTGTTTCCATAGCGACACCCGCGACACCCTCGCCTTCCACTGGAGTACACTGTGAAGTATGTCGGATCTTGGCTCGGAGGAGATCGAAGAGGAGGCAGAAAATGATCTGGGGGTCAGTGGGGGGGGCGGGGGGGCGGCGGGAAAGCGGAGTGAGGGCTTTGGAAGCCTTAACGGGAGAGAGAAACGGGGGTTTGGTTATATCTCGAAAGGGCGAAGACACATGAGAATGCAATAGGGTTGCCAACCTCAGGGTGGTGGCTGGAGATCTTCTGGGATCACAGCTGATTTTCAGGCGGCAGAGATCAGTTTACCTGGGTAAAATGTCTCCTTTGGAGTGTGGACTCAATGGCATTATGCCCCATTGAAGAACCTCCCCTCCCCAAAGACTGCCATTCTCTGGCTCCACCCCAACCCCAAAATCTTCAGGTATTTTCCAACCTGGAGCTGGCAACCCTAGAATGCAAAACAAACAAACAAACAAACAAAAAACACCCCAAAAACCCAACAAAAAAACCCACAGGATTTTTCCCTTGGAAGATTCACCGACATTTGCAGGATTACGGAAGCTATCCTAAGGAATTTATTCAAGTGAAAGATGCCAGTACTGATTATTAATAATGGGCGTTCAACTGAGAATCTTAAATAAGGATAAGCCTTAATGTCTCATCTCTCCATTTTAGAAGTACCCATTCTTCAGCTCTAGTCTTGACTTTCCCACTTCAGCAAAAGGCACAAAATCCAAATTATGTAAATATGTGAATGCAAAGTAATAGTATGCAAATATATTTCATGATTTATTTAAATGGAATAATTTTGGAGTTGTGGTAATTGAATTTGAATATAGTCCCAGATGTCCTGACAAGACACAGTTAACTTTGAAAGTTTTGGCTTAAGATCCTATCTGGGTATAAAAATTTACATGGAAAGGCTTACTTAAAGTCAAATAATTGTAGAACATAAATAAATATAATCTTATTCAACACTTCTGGTGGTCTAAGATCCTACATTAAAATTATGCACTTCACATCTGAAGAAAGTTGTGCTGTGTAATATAAGCAGAGCTGCACTCTTCTAAGTCCACTGAGGTCAACAAGAGATTTGGAATAAATGATAACTGATTTTCAGTATTCAGCTGGTTTCATAATAAATCTGAAACATTATTGGCTTCCTAGGCATTTTCATGAAATATCATCCTCTTTTCGCTGAAGAGGTGACTATCTGATCCACTTTAAATAGGAATATGAAGGTGAACGTAATGAAGCTGGTGAACGACATGGACATGGGAAGGCCAGATTGCCCAATGGTGATACCTATGAAGGACAATATGCGAATGGTAAAAGAAATGGACAGGTAAGATATAAACAGATCCATCTGAGTTAAGATTTAAGAGCGGGTAAAATTGAGTAAAACTCAGTCCAGTAAAACTGAGAATCTAAGAGAAATAGATTCACTTACAGAAATACTATGGGTGGAAATAGTGGGCCCAAAAGGAAGTCAAAAGTTTTAAGTAAAGCAGCTAGATGAAATAACCGTGTCATAGTAGAACAAAGTTTGAGTCCAGTGGCACCTTTAAGACCAACAAAGTTTTATAATGGTCACCATAGGCTATCATTGAGCCAGAAAAAACTGATTTTTTTTTGCACACCCCTATTATGCTTTTCAGTATGATTTGTAAGCTGCCTTGAGTCACAGGGAAAAGTGGGATATAAATATCTGAATAAATAAGTAATTTGGACAAGTTGATAACATTTAAGCAACTTCCTGTTTGTTAGGTTACTCAGCATTCTGACAGTGATTGTTCCACCTCTGTTATACTTGACCAGTAATGTTGGTTGTCATAGTTCACTAAAAAACCCAAAGTAGACTTCAAGAGTTCCCCCTCCCCCCAGTGCTGGTTATGTTTTCTAAGGGACAGTGCAGGGTGATGGTGCAAGGCCAGGTCTGCCAATAGAGTGGACTGTGGCAGGTAGACCTGTTCTCCAGAGGCCAGATCTCTCAATATAGTGGAAACAGGTGGGCAGACCTGTTCTTTGGAGGCCAGGTCTACCAATATGATAGACTGGGATGGGTAGATGTGTTCTCTGGAGGCCAGGTTCCAATATAGTGGAAAGGGGTGGGCAGACCTGTTCTCCTGAGGCCAGGTCTACCTATACAGTGGAAAGGGGCAGGTAGACCTGTTCTCTAGAGGCCTGGTCTATCCCTGTAGAGGACTACATTTTGTGTAATGGAATTTGACTTGATTCTGTTTTCTCTTATAATATTTATTCTTAATTCATTCTGAAATTTTTACAAGGTTATGGAAATAATCTAAAATAATTTATACAATAGTCAAATGTAGACTTGCTCAAAACTTTAATGCTACTAGCTTTTTTTGCTCATGAAGTAGAATTTCATCTCACAACATTGTGGAGCTTAGAGGGAACATTGGCATAACAGGTGATTTTAACTACCCAGAGATTGATTAGGTCAATATGCGCTTAAGTCAAGAGAAAGAGATTGGGTTTCTAGATATTCCCAGTGACTGCACCATGGAGCAGATTGTCACAGAACCTACTGGCGGGAGGCAATCCTGGACTTGGTCCTAAGTAATGCTTAAGATGTGAGAGATGAGAGATGTAAACATGATGAGGGGGCTTGTGAAGAAGAAATTGAAAGGAAAGGTAAGGAGGATCAAATCCCTTCAGGAAGCTTGAAAACTATTTACTAATACAATGCATGATTAATTAATAAAGTAATGGAAGAAGTCAAAGATAAGAAGGATTCCTTTAAGTGATGGAAGGCTAGTCTGAGTGAGGTAAATAGAAGGGAGTACAGCCCTTGACAAATAAAATGCAAGTTGGTGATCGGATCAACTCAGCAGTCATGGGATGAGAGGACAAGTCCTCTTGCAGATTAAAAACTGATTAATTAACAGGAACAGAGAGTGAGTATAAATGTGCAGTGTTCACAGTGGAAGGTGGTAAGCAGTGGGGTAATGCAGGGTTTGGTACTATGTCTGGTGCTTTTTAACTTGTTCATTAATTATTTTGAGTTGGGAATAAGCAGTGAAGTGACTAAGTTTGCAGATGACACTAAGTTGTTCAGGGCAGTGAGAACCAGGGAGGATTGTGAGGAGCTGCACAGGGATCTGTCAAGGTTGGGCAAGTGCGCATCAGCATGACAAATGAGATTCAGTATGGGCAAATGCAAAGTGATGCACATTGGAGCCAAAAATCCTAACTATAAATATATGTTGATGGGGTCCGAACTGACAGTAACTGAACAGGAGAGAGACCTTGGAGTTCTGGTAGATAACTCACTGAAAATGTCGACTCAGTTTGCAACCACAATTAGGAAGGGGACTGAAAACAAATCAGCCAGTATCATAATGCCTCTGTATAAATCTATAGTGTGGCCTTGTTTAGAATGCTGTGTACAGTTCTGGTCACTGTACCACAAAAATGACATTATAGCATTGGGAAAGGTACAGAAAATGGCAACTAAAATGATTAAGGGGATGGAACACCTTCCTTATAAAGACAGGTTAAAGAGATTAAGGCTCTTTAGCCTGGAGAACTGACAATTGAGAGGTGACATGATAGAGGTTTACAAAATTGTCCATGCGATCGAGATGGTAGAGAAAGAAGTACTTTTCTTCCTTTCTCACAATACAAGAACTCATGGGCACTCAAGGAAGTTAATGAGCAGTAGGCTTAAAACAGATAAAAGGAAGTACTTCTTCATCAAAGAGTAATTAACACATGGAATTTACTGCCTCAGGAAGTGGTGGTGGCTACAAACATAGACAGCTTCAATAGGGGATTGGAAAAACATATGGAGCAAAGGTCCATGAGTGGCTATTAGTTACAAGGTATAGATGGAACACTATGCCTGGGGCAGTGATGCTCTGTATTCTTGGTTAGGGATGGGCACGAACCACACCACAAAAATGCAGTTTGGTTCATAGGTGAACCGCAAACTGAACCACAAACCCTATGAACCCAGTTCTAGTCATATGAACTGAAACAGGTTTGTGAGGTTTGTGCCTGAAACAACTGAGCCACAGAGGCAGCCTGCTCCTGTGACTCATTTGCTTTGGGATCTAAACAGCTGAGCTGTGGGAGCAGGCTGCCCCTGCAGCTCAGTTGTTTCCGATCTAAACAGCTAAGCCATAGGAACAGCCTGCTCCATGTGGTTCAGCTATTTAAAGGGGCTTTCTTGGGCAGCCAGCCCCAGGCTTGGAACCATTTAAACCCCTGCTTTCTACTCCCAGGAGCTTTTCATGGGGACAAGAAAGCAGTGGATTAAAGGTCTCCCGGCTCAGCTGTTTTATGTGAAGAGCAGAAAACAGGGATTTAGCCTCCTTCTTAATAAAATTCATGAAAGCTCATGATGGTTCTTCAGTTCGTGAACATTGCTTCATGAACCATGAACTGCCCAAAAATTGTTTGTTATCTGGTTCATGCCCATCCCTATTCTTGGCATTTGGAGGGCAACAGTGGGAGGGCTTCTGGAGTTCTGTCTCCGATGGCACCTGGGTTTTGGCCACTGTGTAACACAGAGTATTGGACTGGATGGGCTACTGGCCTGATTCAGTGTGGCTTTTCTTATGTTCTTAACCAGTCAGTTGTTTGGCTAATGGAGACACTGAAGTAAAACAAACACAAGAATGAATAAGAACTGTCTGTAATGTATGTTTCAGGGGCTATATAGATTTAAAAATGGTGCACGCTACTTTGGGGAATACTATGACAATAAGAAACATGGCCAAGGCACCTTTATTTATCCTGATGGATCCAAATATGAAGGTAAACTGGATTTTTAAAAAACTTAGATACAATTGTGGAGGATTTGATAGTTACAGGTTGGTTCAGCTGTTGCTGTGTGTGTATGTGAGTGTGTGTGTGTGTGTGTGTGAGAGAGAGAGAGAGAGAGAGAGAGAGAGAGAGAGAGAGAGAGAGAGAGAATGAGTAAATGAAACAATGGGATGAAGACCAGATATTTGATTTGTGTTTGGACGATCAATTACTTAAGTATTAGCGTATTTTGTTTCAGTATGGTTTGTTCTAGATCTCTTGGTAATGGTTTTTGCCAGGGGTCTTTTCGTAGAAAAACAGCTGCAGGAGCTCATTAGCATATGGTATGCTAATGAGCTATTAGGCTATTAGCATATGCCACACCCCCTGACATCACCAGAAGTGAAGTCAGAAGGGGAAAGCAAAAGGGGGGGGGAGGCATCTTCAAAAGCCTCCCCTTCCCTTCCCCAGCCGGTCTGGGTGGGGGAGCTAAGAGAGAAGGGGTTTAAAGTTTAAACTCCTTCTCATGAGAGTTGGGCCACAGAAGGAGGAAAGAGGGAAAGAAAGAAAGAGAGAAGAGAAGAGAAGAGAAGAAGGAGAGAAAGAGGAAAAAGAGAGAAGGAAAGGAGGGAATGAAAGAAATTTGGCGGCAATTCAGCCCCATTATATCCTATGGCCATTGAAGTCAATGGTGAAAACATAGGGTATATTCTGGGGGCTGGAGGGGAGGGGGTTTGAGGGAGAAGCTCCAAACTCACAAGGGAGCTGATGGAGCCTCTCCCCAAGATACCCACCAAGTTTCAAGAACATTGGACCATGGGATCCAATTCTATGGGCCCCCAAACAGGTTGCCCCTATTCCCTCCATTGTTCTCTATGGTGGGAAAAAGTAACTGCTACCCTGTGAGTTTGGAGCCTCTCCCTCAAACCCCTCCCCTCCAGCCCCCAGAATATACCTTATGTTTTCACCATTGACTTCAATGGCCCATAGGATATAATGGAGCTGAAATTGACATTCGGCTGCCTGAAAGACTCCCCGGGATGCCGGCTGGGGCGGGGCTTGGCTCCTGAGCTCCCAGAGCTGTGCTCCGGTGCGCTCCCCCCAAAAAAGACCCCTGGTTTTTGCTTCTTTGTATAATACTTTGTATAATACTGAGCACTTCTTCTGTGTGGGTAAATTAAGTACATGGTTAGGCAGTCAAGTGAAAGACTGAGCACTGTGGCTTATAAAGAAATGTAACCATATTAATATGTGTACTTTTATGGGTGTTCATTGCAGGAGAATGGGTAGAGGACCAGAGGCATGGCACTGGTGTTTACTATTATGTAAATGGAGATACGTACACTGGAGAATGGTTTAATCATAACAGGTTTGTTTGACTGAGGTTTTGTTCTTTTGTTATATATGAACTTTAAATCCATAGAAAGTAAAAATTGCCATAGCAATCAAGAAGATAAAATATTATAGTTAAAATCTATTTCAAGTCTCCAGATAAATGATTAATCATGACCATTAAGGAAGACAGCAGTTGCTCTCACTGTTGTTCCCAGCAACTCGTCTTCAGACTTTGAACATGGATATTTTAATTTATATTTATAATTTTCATCTCCAGGATTCTCTAAACTCTCAGGGACTTGAGTAGGCTGATTTCATCTCTTCCTTTCAACATGTCCCTTCTGGATTATTTTCAGCTCTCATTTGTCTGGTTTTGGAAGGATTTTTAAAATTCTGGGTAATTTATGAAGTCATATTTTTCTACATAACTGGAGATCCCATGAGTATATAGAGACCCCTACCTTGACTATCGGTGGTCCCATGTTGTGGATTTTATCACTTACATAAGACAGTGACTTTACTGTTGTGATAGTTAAGTTGTATAAGGTTATCACTGTCTTGCATCTACACCTGGCTACCTAGAATTCAGGGAAAAAGCATTTTCAGCCTTTGATTGTTTGTCCAATAATTCTCATATCGTTCCAACTAAGGATTCAGAATTCTTGATGACATAAAACTCATTTTTAAAAAGCTTCTGATATTTTACAATGAAGCACTGAACTGTTTTTTCACTAAAATATTTTGGATTATTAAAGCTTAACTGGTTAACAGAATTTATTTGAGTTCACTGGAGGTTTAGCAAGAACATGACAGCAGTGGGATTTAAATCAATTGACATTGTAATTGTATGAGGAAAAAAGGTTTGGATGGTACATTTTTTCACCTACTTTGAGGCTGCCTTCAGAGTTTTAACAAAACTGTTGTTTTCTCTCTGTAGACATGGACAAGGAACATATGTCTATGCTTTAACTAATTCCAAATATGTTGGCACCTGGGTAAATGGCCAACAGGAGGGAGCTGCTGAACTTATTCACCTAAATCATAGATACCAGGGGAAGTTTGTGAATAAAAATGTATGTATGTTGGAAATTATATTGATTTTTAGAATATCTTGGAAGACATCATTTATTATCTTTGTTTTTCACTGAGATTTTAGTGCAAACTCTCCTGTATATTGTGTATTTCTAAAATCCATAAATGATTTTTGTACACAAGAAGCCTCATGGGTGCTAGGGCTTAGTACTGGGAGAGAATTATGTTATGAATTGGTATATACAGTTTGACGATCACAAATGGAGTTAAAAAGGTTTTGTGAGATTGCAATTCTCTGATCTGCACTTAATTATAATGCATGCCCAAGAATTGGGGAACAGCATGGTTGCCACCATTTCAAAGGTCCCCCACTCCTCCATAGTTGCCAACTAACAAAATGGCTGGCAAAGTTTCCCAGAAAATCCTAAGGAAAATAGTATTCCATTTGTGATCATCGAACTGTATACACGAATTCAAAACAGCATTATTATGACCATTTAATAATGATAAAGTACGCTAAATTGAAATACTGAACATGTTTAGTTTCCGTAATTATCAAATCAATTATATAATTATATAAATCTATTATTTTCAAATGTGTAAAAGACTGAACTGTCATCAAAAACACAAATGGAGCAATAAGGGAAGAGAAGGGGGTGGGATGAAGGAACAAGACAAGCACAAGGTGACAAAATCTATCTGCAAAAATCATAAAGTAAATAATGAATGAAAAAGAAAGGAAAGGAAAGGAACTTCATGGATGGGTAATTGCATGGAGAAGGCTACATTAAAATTCACCACTCATTTTGCCCCAGCATTATAATACAGCAATATTATTATGTTTTAAAAAATCAGCATTTAACACAATCAGAATTACATGTAAAAAATAAAACCAGCCTGTTCAGGGGACTGGAAGGGGCAAGATGTACATGCGATGCTGATGCGGCAAAAGGGCAATGGAAAACAGAATTCGATTTCGGGAGTTCCACACAGGAAAACTGAGAGTTAATTCCTGAAGGGAAAAAAATTGTGGGAAAGTGGATCTGGAAAATGTGGGGTAACAGGACAGTAACAACAGTTGTGCATAAAGTTTTACAAACATCAGTGATTTAAGACCACCAACTTGGTGGTTTGCACATGCGTGGAATGATCTGAGAGTCAGGCTGCATCTGTAGGAGGACCCTCATATTGTTATGTTACATAATAATTGACTGTCTTGTCATTACATGCCTTGTTCCTTATTTTTACTGCATTTTCTTAAAAATAAATCTCTGTCCTCGGGAGGAAAGCGGAGAGTACGGAAGCTACTCTCTGGGGGAAATTGCTATTCCACTATCACTGTTGCACTTCACTATTGCACTATCATATGGAAGTGGAATTGAAACAGTCATTCCACATGACAATCAATATGTGGATACCTCTCCATTAAATCTTGTGATACCCTCTCCACACAGGAAGCACACATGTGGGCAGCCCACCAATGATCTATAGAGGGAGGCTGATACCAAGAGACAAAGTTGTGTTGATAGAATGGGCAGAGGTGGAGAATTATCTAAGTGAGGGGGGTGGTGGAGGAGGGATCCCTGAAGTTCTTGTAAGGCTGAAAAGATTGTGCCCTGCTGATTGTGGGCTAGAGCAGGGAGATACTTGAAGTCTCCGCTCTACTGTGCCCTTCCAAGATGCTGCTGGCAAAGCTGGGCAGACAGAGACACCCCCCGTCACACAAGCTGCCTCCCCCACTGTAAAGTACTGGGTTCTGTGCCTCATGACTCAAACGACAACATAAGAGAAGACACGTTTATTTGTACTTCACACAACAAAGACAAACAGCAATGGCCAGAGGCCAACTATATACAGTTAGGGGGGGACGCCCCACATTCCTATTGGTGGGTTTGAATTTCCCGCCAATGTTTCCATTGGCTCCTTTTTGGCAAGTTCAGGAGCCTAGTCCCTATTGTTCTCAGGAACGGAGCTCAGCGCTTTCCTGCCTGCTCTCGTTCCTGGTCTAAGGACATAACACCCCTCCCCCCATAGTTTGTCCCCTCTTGGGTAACATAGTCTTTCAAGTACGCCGGAGCCTTCCATACTCTTAGCGATCGTCGGGGCGCTGGTGTCGGACTGGCGGTGGGCCCTTCTGGTTGTGCCATTGTACTTGGCTCCGGGGCCGCCGACGGTGGCGATTGTGGGGGAGGCTCGTCTGCTTGTTCGGTCTCCGGGTTGGGGACCTCTGCTGGGCTTGGCTCTTGTTCAGCCATCGGCGGTTGCAGTGTTTCGGGCGCTGGGGGGTGGCTTCCCGGTCTGCCGGTTGTGGCGCCATGATCCGCGTATCTGGGTCTTGCCTCCTCCGCAACTGGTCCACGTGTTTCCTTAGAACCCTGTCCCCGTCTGCCAGGACCTCGTAGGAAACTGGCCCCGTTGGTCTCAGGATGCAGCCGGTCAGCCATTGGGGCCCCTCCCCGAAGTTCCTGAAATAGACGGGTTCCCCTGGCCGGAAAACTCTCGGGGCCTCCCAGGTTTCGCTCCGTGTCTGCAACTCTGGGGCCTGGTTGGGGTGGAGATGGTCTAGTAGGGTTGTGGGCGGCAGCCCATCAGCAGCTCCGTGGGGCACCACTCCGAGACTGGGTTTGGAGTTGTGCGTTGTGAAGAGGAACCGGGCCAGTCGGAACTCCCAGTCCCCGTCTGTTATCCAGCTTAGGGCTTCCTTGGCTGTGCGTACTGCTCTCTCCGCCATGCCATTGGTTGCCGGGTGGAATGGCGCCAAGCAAATGTGCCGGATTAGGTTCCTCTCGAGAAACGATTGGAACTCGGTGGAGGTAAAAGCGGCCCCGTTATCTGACACGATTGTGTCTGGCAGGCCGTGGGTGGCAAATATTTTCCAGAGGACCCTGACCACTGCTTTGGTTGAGGTGGTGGACACCGGGCTGATCTCAACCCATTTCGAGTATGACTCCACATTTATTAGGAACAGGAGACCCTGGAACGGCCCAGCAAAGTCAATACGTAGGCGAGACCAGGGCTTGTACGTGGACTCCCAGTTCTGCGCAGGTGCACTTGGGAGATTGGAGCATACCTCCTGGCAACGTTGGCATCTCCAGACCCAGGTTTCGATCTCCGCATCTATCCCGGGCCACCACACATAGCTCCTGGCCAGAGCTTTCATTCGTACTATGCCCAGGTGTGCCTCATGTAGTGCTTCAAGGACCCCTTGTCTCAATGCTCCCGGGATTACCACCCTGTCCCCCCATAATAAACAGCCCTTCAGTGCGGAGAGCTCATCGTTGTGGGCCTTGTATGCCGTGAACTCAGGCCCCGCTGGCTCTGCCGGCCACCCCCTCACCACCCAGTTGAGGACCTGGGAGAGGTTGGGATCCCGAGATGAGCGGGCGGCCATGTCCGCCACCTGAAGGAGGGGGTTAGGAAGCCCTTCTAGCAGCAGGAGCGTGGGGGCGGGATCTGGGTCCTTCCCTATCTGTTGCAGCGGCAGGCGGGTCAGGGCGTCGACATGCCCCAACACCTTGCCCGACCGATGCTCCAGCCAGTACTGATAGCCCGCTAAGAACAGGGACCAGCGTAAAACCCGGGGGGACAGAACCTGTGGCGTTTGCTTGTCAGCCGCAAACAACCCCAGGAGCGGCTTATGATCTGTGACCAGCATGAAGGGCCAACCATACACGAAATTGTGACATTTCTTAACGCCCGCCACCAGTGCCAACTCCTCCCAATCAATCTGTGCGTAGTTGCGTTCTGCCGGAGATAGCGTACGGGAGTAATCGGCCACCAGGACTTCCCACCCATCTGGCAGCTGGTGACCCAAGACCACCCTGACCCCATACGGCGACGCGTCACACACGAGAATCACGGGGAGCATTTCATCAAAATGGGTGAGCACTGCATTGGAAATCAACAGAGTCTTAACCCCGCGAAATGCCTCCTCCTCCCTCGACCCCCAGGCCCAAGGGGTCGATTTGTCCAGCAGTCTGTGGAGGGGCTCTGCCATGGCAGCCTTGTGTGGAAGAAAGGCGTGGTAGAAGTTGATGAGTGTCAGGCGTTTCAGAAAGTCAGTCAACACCAGGCCTCATGGAAAAGGATAGTGTTTATTATACTGCAATTCTAAAAGCGCTGTTACATTCTCATTGTCAGGAATAATCTATGCAAAGGAACATCTCTGGTTATACCCTCCAGGGGTGAAGCCCACCCCGCATTCTACCAATGGCGACAGAGCCCGCGCGCGGGAAGCAAAAACGTGCTACATTACTACACAGCAATAAATTCCCATGCCTAGCTGTTTTCATAAGAAAAGAAAGGAGACAAACAGCCTGGCTTTCAAGGCCAGTTGGCCATCTGGAGATAGCCCGAGATGGAAACGGCAGCGTCTCCCAGGCAACCCCGTCACCTCCCCACATACCAGAGAATACACAGACACATCCATTGACATCTCCTCCCCTCCCTTCACCCCTATGGCAGGGGTACCTGACATCCTGCCCCCCCAGACCAGTTTCGGGGCGCGAACATTTTCCTCCCTAACCCACTCCCTCTGTTCAGGCCCAAAGTCCACCCACTCAATCAAATAATAAAGTCGGTTGCGTGAAATCTTGGAGTCCAGGATCTGAGCGACTTCATAATGCGGTTCCCCTCCCACCATCAGAGGAGGGGGGGCAGGTCATTGCGGTCTCCACACGTTCTCTGCAGGCGAACGCCTCAACAGCCTTACATGAAACACAGGATGGACAGAGTTCAGTGATTTAGGTAACAAAAGTTCAACCGTTACATTGTTCAGTACACGTTTGACTTCAAAAGGCCCCACATACTTCCACCCCAGTTTTTTACTCGGCTGCAACCCTTTTAAGTTTTGTGTGGACAGGTAAACAAAGTCTCCACATTTGGGGGTCCACGTGTGGTCCCTTTTCTTGTTAGCTTGTTCCTTGTAGGCAGCTTTAGCATCCTCGAGCGTCTTTGCTAACAACGGCCACGCTTCCTGAAGGCGCTTGCACCAGTCTCCCAACTCCCCCGGTGGCAAGTCAGGAGAACTTATAAAAGGCAGAGGCGGGGCCTCATAACCATGAACTGCCATAAATGGGGACATTCCCATGGAGGAATGACACGTGTTGTTGTAGCAAATTTCTGCTAAAGGTAATAGTGATTCCCAATCGTCCTGTTGGAAGTTAGTAAAGCATCTCAGATATTGTTCTAAGGTCTGGTTCACCCTTTCCGTTTGCCCATCGGTCTCAGGGTGATATGCACTGCTTACCGCCCTCTCCACCCCCAGCAGTGTCATCAACTCCCCCAGAAATGTGAAACAAACTGAGACCCCCTGTCTGATACCACCTTCGCTGGAAGAGTATGGAGTCTCACCACGTGTTGCAAGAACGCCCTAGCCAGTTTCTTAGCTGAGGGGATGGATGCAAAAGGAACGAAATGCGCCTGTTTAGAAAACATGTCAACTACCACCCAAATAACCGTCTTTCCCCCACTCGGGGGCAAGTCTGTGATAAAATCCATGGATACCACCTCCCACGGGCGAGTGAGGGTCGGTAGGGGTTGCAGCAATCCTGGAGGCTTCCCTGGGCGATGCTTACTCATGAGGCAGATCTGGCAAGCCTGAGTAAATAATGACAAATCTTTTCGCATTCCCAGCCACCAAAACTGCCTTTGAAGTAATTGCAGTGACTTCACGAATCCAGTGTGGCCCGCTAGTTTGGACCCGTGCGCCCAGTTCATCACCTCCCCCCGTAGGGACAGAGGCACGAAAAGTTTTCCATTTTTCCACCAGCAGTCGTGGTCACCCCCCTTCACCCCCTCCTCCTTCGCCAACGAGACGCGGTCCGTCTTAGACAGGGCTGAGGCAAACTTCAACTCCCACTGGGAGGTGAGCGGCACAGGGGGCGGGGATTTAGCCTGGCTGCGTGTCGTCACTACCCCCCCTAGCTGCGAGGGCGTAAACACTGAGTCTCTGATCTCCTCCCTCTTGCTATCATGTTGCGGGAGGCGGGACAAGGCGTCCACTAAGGAATTTGCCTTCCCGGGGAAATGGTGCAAGGTAAAGTCAAATTTAGAGAAGAAATCCGCCCACCGCAACTGTTTCGCGTTCAGGGATCTGAGTGAGCGCAACAACTCCAAATTTTTGTGATCAGTCCACACTTCAAATGGCACTCTCGCCCCCTCCAGCCAGTGCCGCCATGCCGATAGGGCTAGCCTTATCGACCCTGCTTCTTTTTCCCAAACCGACCAGTTCCGTTCAGCGTCATTAAACTTTTTTGAGACATAGGCGAGGGGGTGCAGCCTCCCATCCTCCCCTTCTTGCAAAAAGCCCCCCCCCCCATTGCAACATCCGAAGCGTCAACTTGAACAATGAATTTCTTGAGTTCATTGGGGTGGGCCAAGACTGGTTCAGAGGTAAAGAGGGATTTCAGTTTCTCAAAAGCCCTCTGACAGTCATCAGTCCATTCTAGGTGGGCCCTGGGCCGGGTACTCTCGGGACCTTTCCCCTTCATTTTAAGTAGATCCGTGAGGGGAAGGGCCACCTGTGCAAAGTTCGATAAAAATGATCTGTAAAAGTTGGCGAATCCGAGGAAAGCTTGGAGTTGCCTCCTCGTCCTGGGGGGTTCCCACCCCACCACGTCCTTAACTTTCTCTGGGTCCATCTCAATCCCCCTCTGTGATATGCGGTAGCCCAAGAACGCAATCTCCAACCGATGGAACTCACGCTTAGACAGTTTCGCAAACAGTTTGTGCTTATGCAACGTTTGGAGTACTTCCCGAACAAGTTTCACATGGGAGTGCAAATCGGGGGAGTACAGGAGTATGTCATCAAGGTAAACAAGGACCCCTTTAAACAAATATTTGTGCAAGACTTCATTAATCAAGTTCATGAATACCCCAGGAGCCCCCTGTAAGCCGAACGGCATCACCAGGTACTCGAACTGTCCCAGTGGGGTGTTGAATGCTGTCTTGTGCTCATCCCCCTCCCGGATGCGCACTCGGAAGTAGGCATCTCTGAGGTCCAACTTAGAGAAAACCTTCCCCCCTGCGACTGCCGCCAGCAAATCTTTTATTGGTAAAGGGTACGCATTGGTTGCTGAGACAGCGTTAAGACCACGATAGTCAGTGCACAACATCAGGCCCCCGTCTTTCTTTTTCCGAAATAAAACGGGGGCGGCGAACAGCGAAGAGGCTGGTCGAATAAAACCCCTCTCCAAATTTTTGTCAATAAACTTTCTTAGTTCCACTTTTTCGGCCAGACTCATGGAGTATAACTTCCCCTTTGGGAGTTTCTGGTTTGGCAACAATTCTATGGCACAGTCCGAGTTCCTATGGGGGGGCAGCTCATCCACCTCCTCTTCCCCAAAGACCGCAGCCAAGTCTCGGTACTCCCTGGGGATGGCTTCCCATTCCGCTTCTGCCACCCCCATCAGTACCGGGTTAGCTTCGGGGTGTTGGGGCCCCCACTGATCGTTCCAGGGGTGACACACACACTTTGGTGAAATGAAATTTGCAGTTCCGGCTTCCTGCAATATGTGTGGGTCATGATCAAAAAACCACGGGCTCCCCAGGACCAGCGGGAACCGCGCGGCGGAGGTTACGACGAACAGCCTCACTTCTCAATGCTTCCCCACCCCCATGCGCAGGGGCACAGTCTCATACCTACACGGCTCTTTCATGGTCGAGCCATCCATTTGGGTAAAAACCAGGGGTTCCGCTAACTCATTTCCCGCCACGGTGGCTTCCTCCAACGACGAGTTGGAGTCCTCGCCCAACGGGGCGATTTGCAAAGCTCGGGCACCCCTTGGTTTTGCCACTGGTTTCGGGGTGGACATCTCAAGCTTCTTTTTGGCCCCTTTGCTTGCGCTGGTTGGCGTAGTGGCTCCTGGGCAGTTCACGGCGAAGTGGCCCGCCTCCCTGCATTTCAGACATAATTCTAGCTTCATCCGAAGTTCACGAGTGCCGTCCTTCTGTCGTGGGGTGTTGGGTTGATACTTTCCCCGGGGAGCTGGTGCAGAGACAGGTTGGGGGCTCTTACCCAGGGCGGCCACATCGTCGAGCTTGATGGTCTTCAAGTGCGTCTCGGTGGCTACCGCTTCCTTCATCCAACCCGACAAGGTCTCCGGGTCTCTCCCTCGCATCACGGTCCGACGAATTTCCGAGTTCAGTCCCAACCAATATTGTTCAGCTAGGACCCCGTCCGGCCAGCCTCGGATTTTTGCCGCTTGTCTCCAGAACTCGGCTGTAAACTCTCTCACCATCTTTGAGCCCTGTCAGAAGAACCGAAGGAATGCCCGGGCCGTCTTGTTTGCGTTGACATCCTCAAATTGGTCCTTCATCGCCCACATAAACGCATCAACTTTGCGGAGCTCCCGCCCGTCTTCTTGGTGCAACGCCACGTACCAGTCCGCGGCCGCGTCCTTCAGATGCGAGGCGATTACATCCACGATCTGCTCTTCATTCTGGAACAGGTGACCCCAGTTCTCAATGAATTTTTCGGTTCTCACCAGGAAGAACGAGAACTTCTCGGGGGTCCCGTCAAAGTCAGCATCCAGGAGCTCGGCCAGTTTCGGCGGTAGGAACCCCCAACCTCTTGGCCCCTCCCGGCGGGTGTGGCACCGGCAGCCCCTGTGGTGGGGGCCCCGCTGGTTGGTCTGGAGGGGCCCCGGGTTGCCCCGGCACCCCTCCGGGCGGTGCCCCGGCGGGTACGGGAAGAGCTCTCTGGTCAGGGGGTTGTTGGTCGTGGGGCACAGGCGGTTGCCTCCGCTCCATTTCTTCCCAGATGCCGTCTGAGATCATCCTGGGAATGCGGGACAGGGACTCGTCGATGAGGCGGAGTATCCGGTCTTGACTTGGGTCTCCACTCCATCTCCATGCTCCTTCTAGGTCCCTTGACTCCTGGTGGGTGTCCTCCGCACCCTCCGCCGTGCTCAGGTGGTAGACAGACCGCTCGAACCGACTCTCTCGGATCGAGGCCCGGGGGGTGAGGAACCACGTCTCTTGCGTCTTGGCCAGCGGCTTTGACCAGTCCCGCCGCTGCCGTGGCCTCGTCGTAACCCCCCCGTACGCGGCTCCATACAGGTCTCCGTAGGGCCCTCCCAGGTCGTACTCTGCGCCTCATGATGTCAGCACGTAGGTGACCGGGTTATCCAGTGGGACAATCGCTGTGGTGACTGCCACCGTCGTAACCGGAGGTTTCCCATCATCCGGGGGATTCTGGATTGGGATAGTCTCTTCTCCGTCACTCATCTCAGCGAGAGAATTGTGGGGTTCGACCAGTCCCAACGAAAGGATTCCTGACAATCTGTCAGACAATGAGGCCTAAGAATGCCTGAAGCTCCGCCTTGGACTTTGGAGTGGGAGCTTCCACAATGGCCTTCACCTTGTTGGGGTTGTGTATTTCGTTGAACTCCATGTAGCTGATGAGCTGGTTGGCCCATGTGTCCCATGTTTGTGGCCAGGATGGATCGAAACGCTTGAGCCTTCCATGCGTTGTGGCCATGGCTGCTCCGGAGGTGCGTGGTGGGCCAGATGCTTCGGTTGCAGCGAGCAGTGCAGTGCTGTTCTCGGGGTCAGCGATGTGATGCTCGGCGAGCAGTGCGGTGCTGCTCACGGGGTCAGCGATGTGATGCTCATGTGTGGCCTTGTTGTCCCCATCGTCGCTCATGGAAGGTGGTCGGATCCCATCCTCGTCGCCACTGTAAAGTACTGGGTTCTGTGCCTCATGACTCGAACGATGACACAAGAGAAGACGTGTTTATTCGTACTTCACACAACAAAGACAAACAGCAACAGCCAGAGGCCAACTATATACAGTTGGGGGGGGGACACCCCACATTCCTATTGGCGGGTTTGAATTTCCCGCCAATGTTTCCATTGGCTCCTTTTTGGCAAGTTCAGGAGCCTAGTCTCTATTATTCTCAGGAACGGAGCTCAGCGCTTTCCTGCCTGCTCTTGTACCTGGTCTAAGGACATAACACCCACTTCCCCAGGTGCACCTCTAACTCTCATCTCCTCCCAAATTTGCAACAGGTAATAGTGTGTATTTTCATCCCTGCATGTGTATCTGACTTCGCTCTGCTTGGGTGTTTGCTCCAGAACCAGATCACACAGAGCTAATATATTTTAACTTTTATTTGTCACATACACCCAGAGCATTTAAAGCAACATAAAAATTGCCTGGAATTGTGCCTTTGAGGACCCCCTCTCTGTCACTACACCTCCAGAACTTTTGCTGCCACCTCTACCACAGGGGCTGCTTGTATTCCATTTTGGAGTCTTTGGGTGATTTTGGATCTAGCATTTGCTCCACATTTTCTCAACAGGGAGGAAAAAGTGCAGCTCAAAGCCAGATTCATATAACTCAGGGCAATGCCCTACTGACTGCAGTCACCTCTGAAAAGCCATAAAATGCCCATAAATCTATGCAGAAGGTTCAGTAAAATCCGATGATCAAAGAACTCGGAAGTGGCATGGAGTGTGGAAGCTACCATAAAACTCGATAATCAAAGGAAGTGAAACCAGCATGCGATGAAGATGGGAATTTCTGTTGCAATGTGGGTTTTGTAAAGCAACAGAGGGAAAAGCCAATGCAGAATCAGCCTTTGTTAGGACTCTGATCTCAGCTGCTTTCATCTGAGGGATGGCTAGTCCTGCTTCTAGCGGCTAAAGGGATATGTCACTTGCTGTTGCTTATATTGTTGCTAGTGGGCAACCAGCTCACCCTCATCCTCAGCCAGGCTCAGAGCCTGCTACATGTTCCTCTTTTCCACTTCTTCCTGATCTACTTCTCCTTTTGATTCAAGTGAGTATGAGTGTGTGAGAGAGATTAGAGAGACCTTGGGTGATTTCCCCCAGAGGGATGCTCCATGCTCTCCCCTTTTCCTCCTGAGGATAGTGTTTTTATTTTTTAAAGAAAAGGCAGTAAAAAAGTAAGGAATAAGGCCTGTAATGACAGGGCAACCAAGAAATAATGGGGTATCAAAATCATGTGACCTAATTTACTACATTTACCTAATTTCAGGGCTTTTTGTAGAAAAAGCCCAGCAGGAACTCATTAGCATAATAGGCCACACCCAACAGCCAAAACTCATTAGCATATTAGGCCACACCCCTGACAGCACAGCTCCCTCCTAGGATCGGCTTCCCCGGGTGCCCCACGGCTTGTGGGGCACATGGGGAACCCGAGGAAGGAAGGCAGTTTAAACTGCCTTCCCTTCCTGGATCAGCTTGGCTTCCCTAGGGACCCCACAGCTGGGGAATTGCCTGGACAACCTGAGGGGGGGGAGGCTGTAGGCGTGGCCAACTCGGAAGCCAGCCGGAACTCCGTTCCTGTGCGTTCCTGCCCCAAAATAGCCCTGCCTAATTTACTACTCTTCCACCCAAGTTTATGAAAAGCACATGGAGAACCCACACATAGACTGTAGGAACATCAGTTGTATATTAAGCAAAAAATGTTTCCCCAAATCAACTCTTGAATGGTATTTGATAAGGAAAATACGGGGAAACAACAGGCTGGTGGGAATGTAGTTTGGATTGCAAGTAATAACAGAATGAACCCACTGGTACAGTTACAGATACCCCTCCCCATTTGCCCTCAGTAACTAGTTTTATTTTTGTACAGTTTGTATGTTTTATTTTTTGTAAGTGGTTTATAAAATACAAAACAGTGCCACAGTACTTAATAGTGAAATATACCATTTTATTTATTTTAAATGTTTATTAGCTGCCTTTCTTCCTTACTGAGCTCAAGGCAGCTTACAATAGTAATAAAATACGTTAAGTAGATTACATTTAAAAAATCAACAGCGGGTGAAGATTTTTTTGTTTTGGCATTCCCTCAACGATCCCTATTTAGTAACTAGTGTTTGATGTTTCGTATGTATTTTAATTATTTTATAATTAACTCTGTTCTTAAACTCTTTTTAAAGCTGTTTTAGTGAGCTATGTTTGGGAGGGCGGTTATGTAATCATTTTATAATGTAATTTACAATGTACTTTTTCATTTGTTAGCCATCTTGGTGGCTCTTGTAAAGGAAGAAAGGTGGAATATAAATACGGTACATACATAAATAAAACCAAGATTTAAAACCACAGTTTAGGACTGCTTTAACCAAACTTTCTCCAGCTGCCTCCTGAAGATCAAAAGGGGGGCTGCCGGTGTACCTCCCTGAGAAAATTTTTCCATAATTGTGGGGCTGCCACTGAAAAGGCTCTTTTGCGTTACCCGCCAAAGAAGCTTCTTTGATTGATGGGTCAATCAGGAGGGACTCTCCCTGTGATTCCTGGGCAGGAATATGATTTGAGGTATTTTGCAGTTTTAGGATGCAAATTGTTAGAATATTGTTTTTGTTGTTGTTTTTGTTTTCTTACAAAGCCAATGGGTCCTGGAAAATACGTATTTGATATTGGATGTGAACAACATGGTGAATATGTTCATGATGTAAGTATTATCAAGTCCCATAACTGCAAATTACACTTATTCATCTTATGCATTTTATGTATGTTGGCTAAATTGATTGAAGCAATAAATATGATTAAGCTTTTTTTTATAACTTCCATATATCACAACATGACCCCATCTGTGGATACTTAAATCTGGAGACTGGGGCCATGAACAGACAAGACAAATCCTTCCTTATTATATAAAAGAGTAGTGGTCGGCTGCCTTTACCTTATATGGTAATACCTTATATGGTAAAAATGCGTGGCAAAATCCGTTTGCCGCAGCAACTGCCACTCAGGGCTGCATCCCTGGCCACTGGCTGCCTTGCCTTGCTGTGTAGGCTCAGTCCCGCCCACACAGCTGGCAGACAGCCTCTTGCCCACAGTTGCTTCCCAGCCGTCCAAGGGAATGGATGCTCTGGCAGCTGCTCAGCCTCTGGGACTCGGGGGGGGCATGGTGCTCCTAAGCCATACGAGGGGCTCCTTCACTTGCTGCGGCTTCCAAAAGGAGTTGGGCCCTGTCTCCACGAACTTTGCTACCGCATACCGCTCCGAGCGCTGCGGCATGGTCAGACTCACGACAGCCAGGAAGGGAGGGTGGGGCCCTTCCAGCAGGAAGAGCGGAGCCACGGGGATTGGGGGCCTCAGAACCACAGCTGACTCTTCAGGTGGCCAACACCAGCCCCCTCCCCGTTCACGCCCCCCTGGGTGCCGTGCACGCCCACTCCAAGGCCGGGGACGATGGAGACGGGCAGCCCCAGCGGCCCCCGGCTCAGTCACACAACAGACGGGGACGGAGGGTGGGGGTCTTACTGTAAAACGGCCGCGCACGCGGGGACTGGGAGCCTTGGAGCCTGAGCGGCCTGCCTGCTCTGCGCACCCACACAAGGGCTGGGGCACATGGGATGGCCACTCACGAACCCCAAAATCTTTCACCAGCACCACACAGCCACGGCCCCTGTCCCTTCCTGCCTAGAACTGCCCCCCACAATCACCTTCCTGGGCCCGCAGCCCACATGAGTCCTCCCTCACTTACTGGTGCAGCGCCGAGGAGGTGCCAGTGGCTACATCTCCCTGCCACCCGGATGCGCAGCAGGATGCAGGCCCCTACCACCACCACCCCGGCTAGCGCCTGTTGCATCTCTCCACGCAGCAGGCCTTGTCGCTAGTCATTCTATAAACCACTCTGCTATGAGTCTCACTGGGTGACCTTGGGCCAGTGACAGACACAGGGTTATTGTAAGAATAAAATTGAGGAGAGAACAAGGAGGGTGTAAGCTGCTTTGAGTTCCCCTTTGTGGAGAAAGGCAGGGTATAAGAACATAAGAAGAGCCCTGCTGGATCAGATCAGTGGTCCATCTAGTCCAGCATCCTGTCTCACACACAGCGGCCAACCATTTCTTCTGGAGGGCCAACAACAGGGCACAGAAAGGCTGAAACCTTCCCCTCATATTGCCTCCTGGTTCTGGGACTCAGAGGTTTAGTGCCTCTGAATGTGGAGGTTCAGGTAGTAAATAAATATAGCTGAAGATGGGGGGTAGGAAGGAGAAAAGGAGAAGCAGGGAACTGTGAAGATATGGAGGCTAGAGCAAAAGGAAAAGATGAGATAGTGTGGGGAGGAGGATATGAGGGAAAGTGAGGGGCCTCCAGCAGGTTCTTGTGGGTTCCCCACTGTGCGACTAGGCTGGACCAAGAGCTGGCACTGTACAACTTGGCCTGCCTGAGTCCAGCAGCCAATACCATGCACAGTTTTCCTAGGGTGAGGCTGCCAGAAGGAGGGAAATCTAAAGATGGGGATACATAAACATAGGTTGGTTGGACAGCAGGAAGGGGAGACAGAAGCAGGAAAATGTGAGAAGCTGTGGGGGCTTTCAGGGAAAGAAAAGAAAGTGGGGGAGGAGATAATAGGACATCTCAATGGTGCCACCATATTACTAAAGTATTATATTGGTTTAGCGCTATAGTGGTCAACTCAGAAAGTTAAAAAAAAGTCTGAGGAAGATCGCACAGCAATGGAGTCAATGGAGTCAAGGCATCTTAATGGTGCTGCCATAGCACTGAAGTGCTATATTGGTTTAGCACTATAGCACTCAACTTAAAATGTTTCTTAAAAAGTCAAAGGAAGGTCATGCAGCAAAAAAGGACGGGAGGGAAGCAGCATTGTAGGAAGCGCTATGGACATTTTAAACAGCACACCACAGCGATTCAGAAGCACAACAAAGAGGTTGAAAATGGAAGAAAGCAGTTTCCATCAAAAACAGCTCAGCCACACTTTGCTAACCCAATGCAAGCAGGTTTGTATGAGCCGGTAAATAATTCCCGCTAGCAGCCAGTTACTAAAATGGGTTTGTCTGAAATGAAAGAAAAAATCCATTAGTAACCAGTTACTAAAACAGAATACAAAGGCAGTTTGAAAAGGGCCATGCTGTTTCCAGAATTAAATTGATATATAAGATCTGACAGTATTCTGTGGTCCTGCTTCAATCCAGAAGAAAAATTTAAGTCTCATATAGGTATTTCAATCATGCTGTGCACAATTTTTTAAATTGTTTTTTGGTTTGGGTGTATTTAATTTTAAAAAATATGAAATGATTTCATTATTTTCATTATCACCCATAATCCTTTCCCCATCTTCTTCATGCTAAGTGCTAGCCAGACCATGCTTGGGACCACTGCTGCCACCAAGTCCAGTCAGAACAGGCAGGGGGAAGGCACAGGTCAGGAATCTCTCTCCCTCCATCCACTTACACCAGTGCTGCAGATGCTCTTTTTGATGCATCTGAGTTGCTGTACCTTGGGAAATCATTTCCTAAGGTGCACCGAAGTGTCAAGTCTTGGATACAGAAGAGTTCTTAGCTTCTTATTTGTAGCACTATAGTCCATATGAATTAGTCTTTTAGGCTTAGAGTTTTGCTAGCAGTTAAATTATGCTTTTAAATATGCAACTCATCTGAGTACTGATTTCTTTTCAGAATCAAGTTTCATATTTTTGCATGATGAGAATTAAAAATTACATTTATGGCTGAATTGCATTTTCATCATGCTTGATAAATTCAAGGTTTCCTGTAAATGTTCATATCTCTGTCCTGCAGGATCAGAAGACGTTATAAATTATGTGTGTAGTTTTCAGAAACTCAGAAAAGTGTATTTCATGCTGCAATCCTTACTGTACTTAATGCACACAGGTTCCATTTCTTTGGAAAACGTCCATTTTTTAATACTAATTGGGTTTTTTAACTTGGTATCCTGGAATTCATAGTTCACATTAATTTCTTTTTACAACTTGAATAGCTGATGCAAACCAAGAACAAGAGAAGAGGCAGCACAGAACTGCCATCTGTTCACAGCTATGAGAAGCAACCAATCATTGAAGCCTTTATCCTCAGGGAGCCTAGAATAACAGAGGTGCCCTCTGGCTTTGAAGTGGAGTGCTGCATGATTTGCTTGCATGTGACATAAGTTAGAAAGGCATTTTGGGGAAAAAACGATACCTTTGGAACACTAGTTTCTGTACTTGCGCTCTACCTTCTAAAAGCATTACTTTCTCGGTCCCTCTGCTCAGTAAAATTGTTTTGAATATTTCAGTATCTTTTTTCCTTAATAGAATACTTACTTTTGCTGTATGCATTGCTGGAGAAATAATTCATTGTGTCCTTGAACAATGAACCTCAATATCTCTTGTACCAGCTTCAGTTTTGTTTATAAAAAAATGAACTATTAAATGAAAAATGTAACGCAAGAGCATATACTCCCAAAATGCAGGACGATTTAATAGAATGAAGGTAGATCTAAGTATCTGGAACTTCTGTAGTAATCCAATGTATATCTGTTGATGTCAATGAAATATTTTCATATATAGAATAAGGAGGCAGAATCTGGGTCCATAGAAGCACAGTAAGCAGCATTTGTACAACATTTGCTTAATACTGCAATAGTTAATGATACAGACACTGGTGGTCATTAGCTAAGGCAGCAGTAACAGTTACTCTGAGGCCGATTCCGCATTAACGGTTTGCTTTCATTTACCTGTGCATTCCAAACGTCCGGATGTGATGCACAAGTTCTGCACAGTAGTTAGCTCTCTGCCTTTTGTGGTCGTTCTGTATCGGATCTTGATTCCACATATGCTATACTTTTCTGCCTTTCCCTGTGTGTTGCTGCTCCTCCCCCTTGTCCTCCGCTCCCCTTTTTTAAAAAAATGCATGTGTGGTTGCATTGTGACACACCACCAAGGGGAGTAACCATAGCACATGCATTGCCTCCTGTTCCGCCTCCCTTTTATTAAAGGAAGCATGGTTTTCATTTGGTTTTATTTTCTTCATCACATCCTCACCCCATTCTGCTTCTGTGCTTAAGGCTACTTCCGCACTGTCATTTCTGTCACTTGTTTGTCCATATTGCTTCACGGTTTTTTCCCCCAGTGTGGGCAAAACATATGTGGGAAAGAGGGGATGACCCAAAGCAATAGGGACAAATGAGTGACAAAAATGACAGTGTGGAAGTGGCCTAAATTGGGGAGGGAATCCAATCCTCCTCCCCTCGCCCAGCCTAATCTGCCGAACAACCCCCCCTGCACCTGTAGCCTTCCTGGCCCCCACCGGCCCAGAGCAGCTGTTGCCTTTGCGGAGGGGGGAAGAGGCCATCTGAGGTGGCTGGGGGGGGGAATCAATGTCCATGGAACAAGCGGGAGAATCAGCTCAGCATCCAAGCCCATGCCAGGCTAGTCAGGGGATGCCCACACTTTGCTGGGTCCTGGGGGGACATTCCTCCAGGGAATAGATCCCCGGAGGCTAACTGGCTGCTTGGCACCTCTCCTCCGCCTGTGACTGCCTTGGCGTTTCTCTGCCCAGCTTTTGACTGCCGCTGTGTCCCCCTGTACGCACACACTGATTTCAAACGAGCCTTCAAGCGGGCTGGAAGGGTCCAGCCCTTCACTCCCTGTGAGTAGCCAACCAAAACAGGATGGAGGAGGGAAGGGGCGGGAAAGGGGCGTGACTAGGCAAGTGTGAATCCTGATTGAGTTCCCCATTGAAATACCCCAACTCCAGCATCGAAGCTAAAAAAAGATCTTGAAAAAACCAGAAATGGAAAATGCGGGGGGGGGGGAGTGCACGGGATTCGGGCCAAACACAGACCTCGCGGCAACAAATGTGGAAATGATGCTTTGCTGTGATTTTTACTGGGGGGGGGTGAAACTGGGGCATTTATTTGTGCGGAATCAGTATGAGCTAAACACATATTAAGTTCACTTGGACTTACTTCTGTGTAAACACATGTATGATGGGTAGCTTGCTGTACCTTAAGTTTGTACCAGCATAGCTTCTATCAACCAAAACAGGAAAACAATTATACTTCCTTTCTGTATGTTCATGGAAGAGTTCTAAACAAGCCATTTTAATGTGTAGTGGAATCCTTACAATACTGAAATCACGTTTCTGTGTCTAAATATAATAAATATTTACATTTTTTATTTGCATGCATCATCTTACCCTTCATTCTGAAGGTTCAGAAATTCAACCTTTAGCAAGAGCTAGCAAAACAGTAAGATGGAGTTCCCAAGTAAGAGAAAGAGAGTTGTGCCAACCAAATGGTTAAAATTTGACAGTGATGCTCCAGCATATATGAACAAATTCAAAACTACAACAATAATTGCATATAATTAGAAAACAGTGCATGGAATGTAAGAGGAGCACTCTGTATCAGGAACACTGCAACATTAGACACTTTATAATATCATTGTAAGAAAAATCAGTGCAAGTGCTTTCTGGGAAAGGATAAGAAGGTCTTGAGATTGCTTCACATGTTCTTCATCTAAGAGCATTCCAACATCTGGATTAAGAAATACATTAATTAAGGATTATTTTTCTTTGTTCTGAAATGTAGCAGTGCTAATGAAGCTACACCGAGGTCATTCACAATAGATAGATGTTGCTTGGAGATGTTCCTTTGCAAAAGCTCTTTGGTGGTAGTGGAAAGTGTCATCAAGTCACAGCTGACTTATGGCAATCAGTTTGGTGTGGTGGTTAAGTGCACGGATTCTAATCTGGGAGAACTGGGTTTGATTCCCCACTCCTCCACTAGCAGCTGCTGGATGACCTTGGGCAAGCCATAGTTCTGTCAGAGCCTGTTCTCTCAAGAACAGTTCTCTCAGAGCTCTCTCAACCCTGCCTACCTCACAGGGTGTCTGTTGTGGGGAGGGGAAGGGAAAGGAGTTTGTAAACTGCTCTGAGACTCTGAGTAAAGGGCAGGTTATAAATCCAATCTCCTCCTCCTCCTCTTCTTCTTCTGGCAAGAGATGTTCAGAAGTGGTTTGCCATTGCCTGCCTCTGTGTCGTGATGACCCTGGTATTCCTTGGAGGTCTCCTATCCAGATACTAGCCAGGGGCAACCATGCTTAGCTTCCAAGGTCTGTTGAGATCAGGCTAACCTGGGCTTTCCAGGTCAGGGACAAAAGCTCCAGTATAACTTAATTTTAACTGGCACTTTATAACCCCTGTCTTTGTCTAGCATAGACATTACCCAGTTGGTCCTTAATTTTTCTCTATAGTGGATTGCATTGTTGGTTCATATCTTGATTCTTTTTATATAAATGGCTGCAGATATTGCATTTGTGATGAATGCTTCTGGATGGGATGAAAGGTCATGATAATTTCTGTATTACTCTGTTTGAGGCTACAAAACCAATAGAGCTAGTCTCTGTGTAAAAACTGCTGTTTTGGCAAAGGCCTGTGTATTTCTGAGGGCTGCAAGGCAGCATGGGGTATCTGTGACTATGTGAACTACTGAGGCAAAATGCAGGCCTAGTCATTTTTGTTTTATTCAGATCATTACACTGGATATTTATCTGCTGTGTAGGACAAAGGAGAAGAAGAGGAGGAGGAAGAGGCTTTAACACCAATTGTTCCAAAGTGGAAAGCAACAAAAATTACTGCCTTAACACTCTGGGCACCTGAAGAACCACCTCCTGCACAAACAGCCCCTGTAGCTACTGGAGAGGCTCTTATACCTGAAGAACTAGAGCCTTCAGGTTTGTGCTTTGCCACAGAAGCAGTCCTTCAGGCGCTGTTGCCAGTTTGGTGTAGTGGTTAAGTGTGCGGACTCTAATCTGGGAAAACCGGGTTTGATTCCCCACTCCTCCACTTGCACCTGCTGATGTGGCCTTGGGTCAGTCACAAGCTCTGGCACAGCTGTTCCTGAAAGAGCAGTTTGTGTTAGAGTTCTCTCCCCACCTCCCTCACAGGGTGTCTGTTGTGGGGAGGGGAAGGGAAAGGAGTCTGTAAGCCGCTCTGAGACTCCAAGTGAAGGGCAGGGTATAAATCCAATCTCTTCTTCTTCTTCTTCTGCTTCTGCTTCTTCTTCTTCCTTTCCATTAGTCTCCCATATGGAGTAGGCAAGGTTTTGCAATGTGTTACTTACTGTAACAAGAATGCAGAGTACCAGGCATGTACTGGTTATTCTTCTTCCTCCCCTGTAGAAAATCTAATCCTGTTCTTTGTGGAGATAGCCATATGGTAATCAAAATCTGAGTCCAAAAGGGGATCCATAGAGAGATATTAGGGCACTGATGGGGAATGGTATATAAACAAAATATTGAAAAAGAAGGCATTTTTAAAAGGAGGTGAGGGGTAAATTCTCAGACTATGGGAGAACTTTTGCAAAAATGTTTGTTGAGGATGATAAAAGTTATAGAGGAGACTTATATTCCAAACAATGTTATGTCCTTTGAAACTATAACATGTTTGGATTTGAAAAATCCAATTTTATCAGCCACCAGAAGATACATTCAAGAGAGAAATAAAATACATACTTCGACTGATTATCAAAACTTATTGAACTGACGACTACACATACAGAGAGAAACTGTACAAAATGTCCAGGTTGTGGGAAAACAGTCATGCATACTTCAAATCTCATTACACAAACAGAATCCATACAAGAGAGAAACTACTGTCAGGGGTCACAGTCAAAACACTCAGCAACAGTTCTTCATGAAGTTCAGTTTATTGAGGCTAGTACTTAGACACCATGAGCTTCTGTGTCAGGAATGGCCAGAAAACCCCGGGAACCCCAATTATACCCCGTTCGAATGAAACCCCCTGATCCCCCCAAACCAATAAGCAAGCACATGGGAGTGCGGGGGGAAAAACCCCGCAGTTACATTCTCAGCGAGAAAGCAGAGCAGGCAGAGACCAACTTCAAGGACACTGGCCAGATAACCAAACAACAGAAGGAAAGAGGGGGAAGGGATCAGACAGAGGCAACCCACACATTCCAATCCATGGCAGCTAGCTGACAACTACATACATTTTGAGCCTGTAAGAAAAGATTTCATTTCCAGACTTACAGTATATCAAGGAACAATCTCATACAAGTAAATACCATGTAAATGCTTAGACAGTGGGAAAGCTTTGGTTAGAAATCACCATATGTGACAAAATCCAAAGAGAAGATATAGCATAGACGTGCTTAGCCTGTGGAGAAAATGTCCCTGGTAGACCTTAAAGTTGTAACCAGCTGTGATGACCTACGTGAAATCTAAAACACATGAAATCTTTAAAAATGAATGTTTTGTGTCATTTTGGTTCATCCTAATAAAAGTTATTACATGGATTTTTTTTGTAATGGTAGATCTAGCTTCATTAGACATAAAAGAGCATATACTGGTAAGACAATGGGAAAACCTTCCACTACAAATTTCACTTTATTATACTCAAGAACCCGGGGGAGAAGAGTTGTGATTGCTCTGTGTGGCAAGCTTCAATTTCAGATTGCTGGTTTCTGCATATTGGAATAACTACAAAAGAGGGAGGTGTAGGAAATTCCTGATTTGAAGGAGAGACCTATGTCCAGTTATAATAACC
This sequence comes from Gekko gecko, assembly GCA_029375565.1. Lineage (NCBI taxonomy): Eukaryota > Metazoa > Chordata > Lepidosauria > Squamata > Gekkonidae > Gekko > Gekko gecko. The sequence continues at coordinate 106,473,323 of JAPDNY010000004.1, read as the reverse complement.
ATGAAGCAACATGTATTATTTTTGCTCATCCTACAGTTTTCTTTTCCCCCATTTCAGTTGGTGAGACTCCTTTGGAAACTCTTGCTGATACTGCTAATGTACCTCCAGAGGTACCTGAGCCCACTGAAGTTACACCACCATCTAAAGAGCCTGAGGAAGATGAGGATAAAGAAGACCAAGGCGATCAGGGTGAGAGAGAGAGAAAGGGAATGTGCAAAAAAGGTTGGCCACTTTACTAAATGACCAATAGGCTCCATTCATACCAGACACATGACCCAGTCTTTGGCTGCAAATGTCACCCACCTACGAGTCTTTCAAAGATCAGTCTATATGTTGACCCCTGTCCTCTCCCAAAGGCAGAGGCCACCACTGGATGCTGTGCTGTGTGCTTCATGGCTGCTCTCCCGTTTTATGCGCTCACTTGTATGGCTATTGTGAGGAACAGGGCAGTTGCTCTCTGGGTTCTCTCATTGCTTTTGGGCTGCTTGTTTCATGTTTCAGGAGGCAACTTGAGCCTCTTTGCTGCTTGAGGAAAGAGGTGAAAGTCTACCTTTCCCAATTAGCATTCCTAACCTGCCCCTCCTCTTTCTGCTGCCTTCCCTTCTTCCCATCAATCGCCACTGCTGCCAAAGATGCCACCTCCTCTTTCTTTTACTTCCATCTTGGGAAGAGTCCCAAAGATAGCACCGGTATCCAAGAATGGCCAGTGATGTTTTTCTAAGACAGTGCCATCTTATTCAAGATAGTGCCATTCTGGTGACTTAACCAGCTTCTTCAGGATGCCAGCACCATCTTGCAGACTTTCCCCAGGGCAGGAGAAGAGGCAAAAGGAAGTGAGCAGTCAGGTTATTAGGCTGCAGTAGGGGGATGAGGTGGAGGGAGAATGGAATTGGCTATAGTCTTCCATGTACACTGCCTAAAACAAATATTTCAGCCAAGTTCATGGCTGAACTATCTCTGAGTCTTTCATCTGGACAGGCAGAGCTATGTTGTCTCTTAAGGTGAGTGTTGTGAGTAGACTCTCTGTTGTAGTAATATAGTCTTTGTACATAGCCTAGTACAAACTTTTCAGTTTTCCAGGGCAAAATATAGTGTTAGTACATAACATAGTACAAAGCTTTCAGTTTTCCAGGGCAAAGGTGCATTTCTATATAAAAACATTCATCTCTTTGCTCTTATCCTTGACTTTTTGAGCTTCTTTCCAGATTATATCTGCAGTGGTCTTCATACTCTTTTTTCCAAATCTCTGTTTTTTCTTTAGATTTTCACTGTCCTCTTCCTCCAAAGATTATGTATCCATTCCGGATTTTTCCTGAAAATATAAATGCCTGTGTGAATTCTTTCTTCTTGCTCCTTTTGGCCTCATCTAAATTTGGTTATAATGCCTTTAGGAGCAGATATTATTTTTAAATTCTGTCCTTTCATTTTTTCCTCCACAGCTGCTGCTGGTGCAGAAGAAAAGGAAGAGGAAGCAAAGGAAGCTGAGCCTCCAGAGTAATGGATGATCAAATAAAAGTGGCATACAAAGAAATGGTGCCTGATCTAGTCCAGGCTAAGCAATTAAAGTCTCATTGATTTCAGTTATGAGATATAAGCTTGTACTTAACTGTTCCTCTGAAATTACTGGGACTGAAAAGTGCTTAGCTTTGGCAGGACTGTGTCTAGGCTTTTAAAATGAGTTTATTATATCAGGATGATATTCTTTTTAAATTCTAATATCTGTCAAACTGTTTTGAACACACATGTTTTTATGGATGCTTGGCATGAGTTTGGATATTTTTGAATTAAAGGTTTCTGAGTCTCTTTTATCTGTGGTGCTGACTGTAATCAAATCTAGTTAAACTCTGGACATTTTTTTTGCTTTGCCTTTATTGATAATGGAAATAAGTTGCCCACATTGCCTGAAATGTGCATTTGATTGAACTTAATCTCTGCCATTTTCTGTCCCATATTAACAGCATTCATTAGTGCCTACAGGAAGGTTTTGATCCAGCAGTCCATCAGCGAAATGCACTGGTGGATGCAGGTGCTTACTGTGTTGCATTTCCCGCTCTCCAGCCATTACCACCAGTGGCCTGCCTCGTTATTGGGGGAAATTAGCTATGAGACAGAGGAGGGCAGAGGGGTACCAGGAACCACACACCTATATATACCAAGGTCTGGTTCAGTAGGAAGACTCCAGATTTAAAGAGTAATCAAATAGTTTTTATTAAAGAATTTCCCTGATTACAGTCACACTAAGCAATCAAGAAAAAGCACGCAATTCAGAACTAAGAAATAAAGAGGTGATGACAGTGATGTTTTAGGGTCAACTATGGGGGGTTATATTTGTTGTTGTTGTTCAGTCGCACAGTCGAGTCCGACTCTTCGCGACCCCATGGACCAGATTACGCCAGGCCCTCCTGTCTTCCGCTGAAGTTTGCTCAATTTCATGTTCATTGCATCGATGACACTGTCTAACCATCTCATCCTTTGCCGTCCCCTCCTTCTTTGACCTTCAATTTTTCCCAGCATCAGGGTCTTCTCCAGTGAATGCTCCCTTCTCATTTGGTGGCCATAGTATTTGAGCTTCAGCTTCATGATCTGGCCTTCCAGGGAACAATCAGGGTTGATTTCTTTTAGGATTGACTGGTTTGATCTTGCAGTCCAAGGGACTCTCAAGAGTCTTCTCCAGCACCATAGTTCAAAAGAATCTATTCTTCGGCGCTCGGCCTTCCTTATAGTCCAACTCTCGCAGCCATACATTACTACGGGGAATACCATTGCTTTGACCATGCGGACTTTTGTTGGCAAGGTGATGTCTCTGCTTTTTATCATGCTGTTTAGGTTTGCCATTGCTTTCCTCCCAAGGAGCAGGCATCTTTTAATTTCATGGCTGCAGTCACCATCTGCAGTGAGCTGGGATCCTAGGAACGTGAAGTCTGTCACTACTTCTACGACTTCCCCTTCTATTTGCCAAGGAGTGATGGGGCCAGATGCCATGATCTTAGTTTTTTTGATGTTGAGCTTCAAGCCCACTTTTGCGCTCTCCTCTTTCACCCTGAGCAAGAGGCTCTTCAGGTCCTCTTCACTTTCTGCCATCAGAGTGGTATTGTCTGCATATCTGAGGTTATTGATCTTTTACCCAGCAATCTTAACTCCAGCTTGTGATTCATCCAGGCCAGCATTTCGCATGATGTACTTGGCATATAAATTAAATAAGCATGGTGACAATATACATCCTTGTCGTACTCTTTTTCCTATGCTAAACCAATCAGTTGTTCCATATCTGGTTCTAACTGTTGCTTCTTGACCCTTATACAGGTTTCTCAGGAGACATGAGAGGTGGTCCGGTACTCCCATCTCTTTAAGAACCTGCCATAATTTATTGTGATCCACACAATCAAAGGCTTTAGCATAGTCAATGAAGCAGAAGTAGATGTTTTTCTGGTACTCTCTTGCTTTCTCCATAATCCAGCGAATGTTGGCAATTTGATCTCTAGTTCCTCTACCTCTTCAAAACCCAGCTTGTACTTCTGACAGTTCCCTATCCACGTACTGTTGGAGCCTAGCTTGTAGGATTTTGAGCATGACCTTGCTAGCGTGTGAAATGAGTGCAATTGTGCGATAGTTTGAACATTCCTTGACATTGTCATTCTTTGGGATAGGAATGTACACTGACCTTTTCCAATCCTGTGGCCACTGTTGTGTTTTCCAAATTTGTTGGCAAATTGAGTGCAGCACTTTAACAGCATCTTCTTTTAAGACTTTGAATAACTCAGCTGGGATACCATCACCTCCACTAGCTTTGTTGTTAGTAATGCTTTCTAAGGCCCATTTAACTTCGCTTTCCAGGATGTCTGGCTCGAGGTCAGTGATTATACCGTCGTGGTTGTCAAGGACATCGAGGTCCTTCTTGTATAGTTCTTCTGTGTATTCTTGCCATCTTTTCCTAATCTCTTCTGCTTCTGTTAGGTCCCTACCGTTTTTGTCCTTTATCATGGCCAGCTTTGCATGGAACGTTCCTTTGATTTCTCCAATTTTCTTGAAGAGATCTCTAGTCCTTCCCAATCTATTGTTTTCCTCTATTACTTTGCATTGTTCATTCAGGAAAGCCTCCTTATCTCTCCTTGCTGTTCTCTGGAAATCTGCATTCAGTTGGGCAAATCTTTCCTTTTCACAGTTGCCTTTAGCTTTCCTTCTTTCCTCTGCTATGTGTAAAGCCTCATCAGACAGACACTTTGCTTTCTTGCATTTCTTTTTCTTTGGGATGGCGGTGATTGCTGCCTCCTTTACAATGTCACGGATCTCTGTCCATAGTTCTTCAGGCACTCTGTCTATCAAATCCAGTCCCTTAAACTTATTCTTCACCTCTACTGTATATTCATCGAGGATGCGATCTAGGTCAAATCTGAATGGCCATGTAGAGAAGTCCATGGAGGCGATAGTGCAAATGGCAGTGTTCCACGCTACAGAGAAGGCCCAAAGAAGAGACTATGGGGGTGTACTCAAAATAGGTGCTCTCAGAGTGCACACCAAGGTGAGGTATGCTCTGTATTTTTATAGGAATTCTGGGGGCAGTCTCCCGGACCAGAACTTGATGGGATTAATGCCCTTTGATGGTCCTAGTGGAGCTGGCTCAATGAGTTTGATGACCACTAATTGTTCTGCTGGGGTAGGTTGAATAGGTTCCCAAGCTTAGATAAAAGTTGGGAAATGGGTCTCTGATCGGGGTCAGGAAGGATTGCTGATGAGATTAATGTATGATTAATTTATCTCAGTATCCTGTAGGAGGGGGCAGGAAGGACAAAAGATTACCATATAGGCATAGCTATCACAAAAGGGGGTTATGTGGAGACAGAGGAGCTATTCACCAGGTGGCTACTGGATAGCTATGGAAATGCAGATACTTTACCTGAGGTTGTTTCTGTATGCATATGTCTGTCGGGTGGAGGGGGAGATTGGAGATTGCCTGGAAGGGCTGCCTTGTGCAACCTGAAATTGATACCCTTTTGCAGAGTTTTGGCTAGCTCTGTGGCACAAATCAAGATTGTCCTCTTTGGCCTGACTTTGTGGGTCTCTGGTTCAGGTCAGAAGTGGGGTGCCCTGCTGTTGGTTCTACCTACAACCAAGGCAGCACCTCTTGGCTACACAGCAGTCTTTTCTGACCCCAGGAAAGTGTATTCCTATGGAACCCTTATGAACAATAGGCTTGTGTATAGGAGACTGCACTGAAGAGGGACTGAAATTGTTCCTCTTCCATCTTCTGTGAGATGACTGAAATGGTTTATACTGCAGGAAATCCCAAATATACTGCAGGTCTCGACAGTATGTACCCGTAGTGTCTTCCAGCTGTAGCACATTATTGAAAAAAAATCTTGTTTCTGGCATCTATTCCAGAAAGCCTTATCAGCTTCTCAATGTGCATAATTTAAAATCACCATTACATTTTCGCAGTTACTCTGATAAGAGAGTCTCATGTTTTACCTCACTGCAGCTAGATGAACCAATTAGAGATACCTAGCTTTCTGCTGAGATACTGTTAGAAGGCTAAATAAGGGAAATTTTGTATTTAACATTTGTGATTGGCTAAGAGGATATAGATGTGTAATCCTATATGTTCTTTGTTCTTTTGTCCAATTCCAATTTCCAATAACCTTTATTGGCATAACTGTTCTTTTGTCTTTGGGGGTCTTTTGGCTCTGCCTCTAGATCTGTGCATGTACGTTAATCTGGTTTCTGGTTAATAAATCTCTGAGTAAGAGATTAGTCTGTTGTGATCCTTCAACTTATTAGTTCTGGATTTTAAAGAAAAATTACCCAGTGTGCTAAGAATTCTCACAACAATGTGAAGCAGCCCAGAACTAACTTATTTCAGACTTGTTAGGTAGTTTCACTTTTACTCTTTCCCACTAGATGTCACTCTGGTTAAAAACTAGGCACTTCTTCTCAAACCTGCATCTGTTGGCCTTGGCTGTTCCAAAAACAATAGAATTATCTGCAAGTCTTATACCCCAGGACTGCACTACACCAACCTTCATGTTCATCTACCATTTTGTGTACCATATAGCTCCTGTTAAATTGGCATAAACCCTAGGGCCAATCTGCATTTAGCATTTTTACCAAACCCACACTGGAACAGAAAAAGATGCCGTTTAAAACCACATTCATCTACCCCAGGCCAACACCGTACTGACTGCAGAGTGACCCCCCAAATGGCCATAAAATGGCCATAAATCTATGCAGACAACCACAATAAAAGCAGAGATCAAACAAAGTGAAAACAGCATGCAGTGTGGACACTGCCATAAAATGCAACACTCAGTCAAAGTGAAAGTGGCATGCAATGTAGATGGAGATTTCTATTCCAGTGTGGGTTCGGTAAGACAGCAGACCAAATGCTAGATGCAGATCGGGCCCTACTTTCTGTCAAGCTGTAACTCTTGCTACAGGCTGTGTCAATGGACAAAGGAGATATTTCAAGAGTTGCCCTTGGAATTAGTATAGTCAGGGCTATTTTGGGGCAGGAACGCACAGGAATGGGGTTCCAGCTGGCTCCTGAGTTGGCCATGCCCAGCAGGAACTCATTAGCATAATAGGCTACACCCAACAGCAGAAACTCATTAGGATTGGCTACTTTAGGGGTGTGTGGCCTAACATGCAAAGAAGTTCCTGCTACAGAAAAAGCCCTGGGGTTTTGACAACAAACAAGGTAAACAGAATAAGAAGCAAAAGGTGGGTGTGTCTGGATGGCCACACTTCTAGTAACATGGAGGTGTGGCCTGATCTGCTAATGATGTCTACTGTCAGCAATGTGGCCTAATATGCTAAAAAGTTTCTGCTGTTGGGTGTGGCCTATTATGCTAATAAGTATAGTTATAGAAGTCCATAGAAGATTACTGTGATTTTGGGAAAGAAGGTCCTTAAGTGGCAAAGTGCTGCTATTCTAGGCTGTCATGGCCTGATTAAACTCAAGGCACTGGGGCAACAGCAGAACAGAGGAGAAAAGAAACCTCTTTATTTTGGAATACTGAAGATGATGTGAGACAGGCATTGAAATAGTGGTTTTTTACCAGTTTTGTCTGGTGTACCTAAAACCTTTCCTAGACAAAAGGGGTCTGTGCCTTATCCAGAATAGGCTACTATAATGTGCTGTATGGGGGTGGGGGGTGGGCTCCCTTTGAAAAGAATTTGGAAACTGCTGTTGGTTGTTGCCTGATTATTAGTAAGGGCAAGATACCAAGAGTCTGTCTCTGTTTTGTATCATCCATGAAGGCTTTGAGTTATTTTCCCAGCCAAATCACAGTTCTAGTCTTGATCTTTAAAATCCTAAATGGCCTAATCCATGCTATTTCTCAAACCAAGTGTTGCTTTATCCTGAACAGAAAGATTTGGGGGGGTGGGGATGGAGATGATATCCTGAGGACAGAGCCAAGTATGGTTTCATCACATGAATGCTATCTCAGGAACTCTCCAGCAGATAATTAACTGAAATATGAAATTAATATTATCAACAGAGCACAGCCATAGTGACAGCAAAACAATGGACCTGTTTCTCAAATTGTACCAATGGTCATTTAATGATTTACAGTGCCACCTAAGCAGAGTTTCCCTCTAAGCTCATTGACTTCAGTGAGCAGGGTGTAACTGTACTTAGTGTGGCACGGTTAACAAATCAAAGGAAAGTGATGCAGGCCACAGTAGTCTATGCCACTTATCATTACTGGATTAGAAATGCAATTACAAGAGAAATGCTTAGCTTTTATTACTTGGCTGCATTGCCTTCTTTATTCTGGATGATTATAAAAATCTGAAAACCTTTTACTGATGCTTAAAACACAGGAACTATAGAATGTCTCACTGCAAAAGCCAAATCCTGTGTTCTATCATTCTGCTTTGACCAAGAAACAGTATTCAGGGCAGAACTGTGTGAGATATTGTTGAATATGAGGGGGAAAATTCTAGGATTATATGCAGTTCAGTTGTCCTGAAGGATAATTCTCCAGTTAAATGCATCATTTGATCCATGAATTAGCATATTCACTGGAGGGTTAACCATTTGCCATCGTTTATCCTCTTTAAGTTCTTCACAGAAACACATGCCCAGTGATGGTATCTATTAAAGGAAGGAAAAGAAGATTTTAGTGGGGGTTTGGTTAGTACAAGCAAGAAAGCCACCTCATATAGCATGACACCATCATGTATTGGGGTAGTTTTTATTATCCAAGAGAGTTTAGGGAAAAATCATTTGAGGTTGTTTTAAGGAACTGACAAAGGATTCCAGTATTTGAAATAGGCACCTGAAGAAGATAATAACACAAAGAGGCTCATGGGATTTGTAATTATGCTATGGGTTTCTTTCTTGACATAATTTATTTAAAAGATTCCAGGAGTCACTAAAGATTCTACAGGCCATTTTCTACACCTGAGCAGGACAGTAACCTATCTTTATCTCTAAGGATTATGCACAAAATTGGGGGGGGGAGCCATATATAAAGCACAAAGATGTGTATAGCAATATCATGCTTTATGCCTTACCTTTCGAACAAACTGGGCAAAGTCACCACTTCCCCTGGCAGGGAGACCCAATAATGGTCGAGTGAAGGAATCCAAGGATGAACCATGGCCCACAATCAGGATGATGCCTATCATCAGAAATGTGGATTCTGAGTGCAATATATTCAGAGAGCAAGCCTAAGCAGGTCTATTCAGAATTCTACTCAGGTCTATTCAGTGGGGCTTACTCCCAGGAAAGTGTTCTTAGGATACCACTGTGAATTTGATAGATATGAATGTGTTAGAAAGTCAGTATGGTTTATTCGCTGGATTAGAATCTTGTGGGATACCTGGGTTAAATCTCCACTATAGCATGAACTTGTCTGGGTGACGCTGTCCTAGGACTGCGAGCATAAAGTGGGGGAAAGGAGAACCTTGCACACTACTCAGCTCCTTGGAGAAGGGCAGACCAAAGATACTAAGCAAATACAGATGTTTTGTACATTTAAGACCTTATGGGAACAAGAGAGTATGAAAATGGACTTTTTTTAAAGACTCAAATGATACATGGCAGGAGGCTGTTATTCTAACAGTCATGGGAGAGAAGTTCATACAACATTCTTTTGCTGATGATTCTGTCGCTGTAGGTACAAAATAGTGAAATGAACAGTTACCACAGAATTACCTTCAGATGTACAGGAGCCAACAATTTGTTTTATGTTTATTGAGCATCTATTAATGTACTCCTCATAGCCTTCAGATAGCATCAGAGAAGAAAGAGGAAAATTACATCTGTTAATGAAATAATAAGCTTGGTTAACATTTGTTGATTTATAGTAAACATTAAGTCTGGAACTATGTTGATCTCGCCCTCTTCCCTCCCTTACAGGCAGGATTTTTCCTGTTTTTCTTTCCCTTTCTTGCTGAGCAGCCCCTATATTTTCTTTTTATTTGAAGGCTTATGGCTGTCTCACCCTGTCACATTATTATATTTTAATGCTGGCTCAGCCCAGGGACTTGAGGGAAGAGACAAGATCCCCTTCTTGAACTTCTGAAAATGGCACTCGAGGCTTTTGAAAGTTCAAAAATAAGCAAGGTATTTTGTTCAATGTTGAGAGGAAAAGCTCAGGTGGAATCAGGGGTAAAATGTCTGAGGTGAAACAATAATAACTCCAAGGTAACTTAGTAATTTCACAAACTTCAGTTAATACGTTTCCAGCAAATGAGAGTTTTAAGCTTTTCACAAAGTTTTAGAATCTTTGAGATGAGAGGCTTTGGTTTCAGTGTCTGCTAGACACTCCACTACAAGATCTTGAGTTTAACTGACTCCTCAAGTTTCAGAAGGTAGGGATACATTACCAAGTACCCCAAATCCTTCTCTAAACACACTAGGGATCACTTCACTCTTTAGAGCTATCTCCTTTTTTAAGTGGACAAGATCCATCTCTTTTTTCTGGGGTCTTCAACAGTCCTCCCACTCCTCCTTGCCACCTTCCCAGTCCTCAGTAAGTGCTAAACTGAGTTCTCTTCAGCAATCAGTTCCCAACTCTTTCTTCTCAACTCACTCTATCCAATGAAATCTGTTTGAGCAGCCTGTCACTCAAAGGCTCTCTGGCTCTGTGAGACATTAACCCTTCACCATCACATGTTTATATAGCACTCAGAGCTTTTAAAGCACAGTCCATCACAGGAACATTTCCAATCTCTGTCCCCCCCACTGAATCCACTCAGTCTGCAGCCCATATATTTTGATGCACATGGAGAGCTTCTGTAGTAGTGGACTTCAGTGTGGCTCTGCAGAACAGCTCCAACCATTTAGACGGATGACATGTGGCTGCTGCAAGTGAGAAGATTCATATGAACAAGTGGGGGACCTGCAAGAAATTGCAGGGGCATTACAATTTCCCCCATATCTCCCTCCTCCACTATTTCTTTTTTTTTTCCTTGGCATCCCCCATAGCCTCTCCCCTTTTATTGCTTCCTTCTCTTCTTTCCAACCAGTAGCCAACCTTCCTTTATCTGCCCTCCTGTCTTCAGCTTGCCCTCCTTCCCTCCCCCTGGTAGCTTCTCTCCAAGAAATGTCTGTCCCAGTTGTGCAGTGGTTGCTGGTGGCAAACTGGTTCTGGCCTAGTTGTGTGGCAATGAGTATCTGGTGAGCATTGCTGGGCTTTTTCCTGGTGAGTCCTCTTCCACCAGAGCACATGATGGGATCAATATGGGATATTTTCCAGGGCTGCTTTGGCTTCCAGGTCCACCCCTGTTTAACCTCCATGGCTTTGCTTTTCAGAAACCAAGAATTGGAAGGTTCAGCAATATTGTTGTTGCCTAGCAACATCCAAAATGGCCATTGAGAGCTCAGTGGGGATTTTTCCCTTAAAGCTACAGGCACTGTTTCTGTTATTCTGGGAGTTTTAGTGGCCCTATCTATTTATTTATTAGATTCAACTTTTTCTGGAAACCTGGGACTTTCTTTGGTTTGTAGAGAAATCCTCCCTATCTGTTCCTAGCTCCATTTTGCAGATCTATTGATCATTTCCTCTACAGTGCAATTGGGAATAAGATAAATGTTACTGAACCTTGCTCTTTCCCCAAGAAACTGGAGAATTGGGATAACTGTATTTCAGCATTAGAGTTTCATACATAAAACCGGAATAGTATGCCATACTTCACACCAATGTAAATGAGACACAGTCTGTAAAGCCTCAGTCTGAAAGTTCTATACAGTTTGGTAGGATTACCATTGGTAGGATTAATTGCCATAAAGTGTGCTTATGGCCAGTAGCATAGTTGGCATTTTATAAAGATTAGACAAATTTATTAAGAATTTATTAATGGCTGTTAGTGAAAAGAACCTCTGTGTTTAGAGCCACTATCAATTGCTAACAACAAATGATAGTTACTCAGCATACCATGCTTCTAAAAGCCAGACATACACCCATTTTTATAGCATGCTGAGGCATTTTCTCTGTGCTGATGAACACAATTTTCTTGTAAGGGTGTTCTCTTCTTAACACACATATGGTCAACTCATCACTTTTATTACTTGAACAATTTCCAGGACTGGATCTTGCAGCATGGATATTTTACAAATAACTCCAGGAGCAAAGTACGTTACTACAACCAGTCCAGCACCTGCTGGTGTTTCCTGTTCTGTTTGTGGTTTAGCAAATTTTCGGAAACTGCATTAAACCACAACATTACTTTGCTATAAAGAGTCAGGGACTGTTTCCAAATAAGGTTTTCTCTGTCTTGCCTTCCAAAATAGAGAAGGGGGGTTGTTTTGGGGGGTTTAATTTTTGGAACTTTCATGCTGTAATTGACATGTTTCCATGTTTTCTTCATCCTCAGTGTATTCTTTTCTGAATTTGTTTTACTCCAGTTTTGGGGGGGAAGGAAAGCAATCCAAGCATGTTAGCATGCCTCTTGGAAGGAATGCTGCACGTTTTCCTGCCTTGCAAAGGGGTGGAGCTGTAGCCCAGTGGTAATGCCTCTGCTTTCCATACAGAAGGTCTGGGGTTCAATCCTCAGCATCTCTGGTTGAAAGGATCAGTCTGAGTAGAAAATAGTGACCTTGATGGACCAATGGTCGGATTCAGTATAAGGCAGCTTCACATGACAGTGCCATTTTCCCACCATCAGCCCCTCACAAGCACCTGTTCCCCAGTATTTTCCCCTCCACACCACAGAAGGTTTTTTAAAATGATAATCGCTATAGTGCAATAATGATCTATTGCCACTTACGTGTTTCGGATCTTAATACAACCCATATAATGCTATTCATTATGCATGAAAAAAGAAGACAAGGGAGGGGGGTGAGTCACAGCCATGACAACTATACCCACAAAGGCTAATACCTAGTCACAACAAAGCAGGTGTGGAAGGGAAAAGTCAGAAAAAAGATACAAAGAAGTGCGCAGAAAAACATCCCATGTATGGGAGCTGAACTGCCAACACACATGCCTGTGTACGGAAGTGGTGAGAGAAGCAAGGCAGAGAATCCTTGCTCTGTGGAAGCAGCCAAGACAGACAAAGCTCAATAGTCCTTAGACGACAAAAATTACTTTTGGGTCAAATACACAAACACAGTTCTAATGCATTCAGTAAAATATATATTTGAATGAGTTGGTAATAACTTGAAAAATATAGTATTGTAGAATGGAAGCTGCTTTGCCTTTATCACTCTTTCCCTGCACTACCAATGGCTGCTCTCTCCAAATGGTTGCTTCATAGGGTCTGGTCACACTGCAAAGGTAATTGCGCTTTGTTCCCGCTTTGTTTAAACCGGGAACATTTTTCTTCACATTGGGCTGACTAGATGCAGCCAGCCCCTCTCTTACAGCACCCGCTTGCCTGCTGCTGCGCTGTCCCTCCAGGCGATCCTGCTGGCCACAGGGGAGGCTTGGGCGGCTGCTGCTTCTGCCGACACTTTGGGGGGGGGGTGCTGCTGCCGCCCTTGCCCCACGAAAACAGGCTCTGCCATGTCCGCCGTCTCTGCCATCCTCCTTGCCAGCCCCATCCAGGCTGCCGGAGCCCCCGCCTCTCGTTCCCGCCTCCAGGGCTGTCTTTTGTATGTTTTTTTTTAAAGCTTCCGGTTTGAGCGCTTGACTAAACATGCGCTTAATAAATCCATTATTAAACATTAAATGGATTTATTAAGCACATGTTTGCTCAAGCGCTCAAACTGGAAGCTTTTTTTTAAAAAAAAAAAAGCACAAAGAGCATTCAGATGGCCCTAATCGCAATTATTGCGAAAGATGGGCTGTCCAGATAGGAGAAATCGCGCATTCAAAGCAGAAGTGTCAGGAAAACACTTGATTTTCCAGGGGTCAGGAAAACCCGGCATCATTGCGCGAGTGAGCCTGCTTCGGGGCGGGAGGCAGATTGGCGCGTGTGAACATGAAACTGACATGCGCAAGGAAACAGCAGCGAATCCCAATCAAAACGGCAGTGTGACCAGACCCTCAGAATGTTTCTTAGAAAATGGTATGCTGCCACTAAACTGCAGATGATATGGTGACCTTACACCTGCTTTTAACTGTGATTCCCAACAAACATTTTGATTATAAGCAATATTTAGCCAAGATGAAGAGGGGTCATTTTGTCCATTCTTATCCTGTTTCCAGTAGTGGTGAGACAGAAACGACCACAAAAGTCCACAAGAAGTGCATGAAGTGCATAGCAGGGTTGTTTAGCTGGTTCCTTTAGAAAAGGAAAGGGTTGCTACCAGACTCTTGTACTCAGACCTAAGGCCAGTGGTTACATACTGGACTCCCAGTTCCAGCACAGCCTTGTGCTACATGAGGTACAGATTATTCCATGCCTCAAGGCAGCCCAATTTTGCCAGGCCTGTCTCTCACAGGATGCCACAAAAACTGTGAGAACACATAGGATTAGGTTTCACATTTCAAAATCATGTTTCTGGTACACCCATCTAGTCCCTGAACCAAATAAATGGGTATGTGGGATGTGTGTGTCAACCTTTAAGCGTCATATTCAAGTTCTTGCGAGGATAATATAATCCTTACCACAACAGCAGAAGTTAAGTCTGTGCATTCTGTACACCACAAAGTGAAGATGTTTAAGTATTTGGTTCACTATTGGGTTGTTTCTCTTGGGTCACTCATCATAACATTAATTTATTTATACATATTTTTATTTATTATATTTAGGCATCATCCTAGTAAGATGCTGTAAACATAGCACTTACTTGTATGTGGTGTCTACACTGTAATTGGCCTCTGCCAGTTCCTTTCGTGTCATGAAAGAAGGAATAATTGTGCTTGCTTCCCATTTAGGCCATTCAAAGAGACCATGTTCTATACGAATCTTAGCTTTCTGTTCTAGCTGAAGCCCTGCAATAATAACAATAAAAATGGTTTGAGGAACATGTTCAAAACTCTGGACTTAGGTCCTATGCTCAGTGAATAACCATTACTACTACCCAATGTCATGTTAGCTTGTCAATGGATCAAAAAATCCTACTGTTGAATGCCAGATCAGTGAACAGAAAAATAGCTGTAATCCAGCATTTAATCCTAGATGAGAGGACCAATCTGGCATCTGTCACTGAGACCTGGTTGATAAGGACAGAGGGGTTAAGGCTAAATTTTACCAGCCAGGATTCTCAGGGCAGCAGTAGGCTAAATCTAGCAACTGGGGTAAGACAGAGTCATTGTAATCTCTGTAATACTATCTCCCTTATTAGGTGTCCTGTTCAACAGCCCCTGAATTTTGAGGTCTTGTATTTGGTGCTAGGATGGAGATACAGACCGGGTACTCTGCTGATATATAACAATCCACCATCCTGAGCTATCTGAGCTCATCTCGGCATTGGTGTTGGAGACTCTCAATATTCTATCCTAAGGGCTCTTTGTGTATAGGATTCAGGTAGCACCATGACTGGGCGATTCAAAACTGGGCAACTCCAGAGCAGAAATGGGATCTTGGTCAGGTAGCTCATGCAGGAACTGTAGCAGGCACTGAAGCTCATGAGCTGATCTACTTGAAACTGTTTAACCAGCAAGGATCTAGATCTAGATGGAGATCTAGATAGAGGTTCTCAACACTGCACAAACTTAACTAATAATAGACCAGTTTCCAACCTCCCATTTTAAGCAAATGTCTTGGGGCAAGTGTTTACTAAACAGCTTCAGGGATTCTTGCATAAATATCTAGAAAGTTTCAGTCTAGATTCAGACCTGGTCACAGCATAGAAACTGCCTCAGCCACCCTGTTAGATGATCTATGCCAATAGATCAACATAGGGAATGTGTCACTGTATGTCCTGGAACTCTCTGCAGCCTTCAGTAGCATCGACCATATCATTTTCCTGCACAATCTGCCAGGATGGGCCTGGGAGGATATTAATTTTACTCTTTCACTGAGAGCAGGTTCCAGAAGGTGGTGCTGGAAGAGTGCTGTTTGAGTCTTGGCCATTACTATTTGAGGTACCTCAAGTATCAATTCTATCCTCTGTGTGTGTGTGTGTGTGTGTGTGTGTTTTTTTAAAATCTACCTTAAGCTACTTGGAGGGATTTTGGGCACAGTACTATCAGTATGTTGGTGACACACAAGGGTTTCCTTGCCACAAGGGTCAAATTTCTTTTGCTGCTAAATCCATAAATGCAGCTGAGGTGCTGAACCACACCCCAGGCACAAGGAAGACTGGATGAGGGTATTAAATTGAAACTTAATTTAACAGACCAGACAGAAGTGCTGCAGGTGGGGGATAAAACTGATCTGGAAAGAGGTACTCTGTCCTGGATGAAGCAAAAAATACTCTGAAAAATTAGGTTGATAGCTTGTGGGTTCTTCTAGACAGTATATTGTCTTTGGACAAACAGGTGTCTAAAGTGCCTAGAGTATCTTTTACCTGAATAAATGTACTTTGCTAGCTGTGGTCATTCCTGGAGGAAGCCAACCTGGGGTCACAGTAAAACATTCCTTGGTAATGCCCACATTCAATTTCTGTAATATGGTTTAAGTGGGGCTGCCATTAAAGATCATTCAGAAACTTTGGTTGATACAAAATGTGGCTACAAGGGTTCTTACTGTAATGTTTCAGACTAATCATATAAAACCAGTTCTACTTCATCTGCCCTGACTATCAATTTGTTTTAGAATTCAGTTTGAGGTGCTGGTCTTGACTCGAAATGCCTTGGGTCCAGAGGTTCCGAAGGACCATCTCCATCAACCTGCCTGGATTTTGAGAATCATGTGTGGTACATTCCTGCAGGAACCAGCCTTAACTGAAATTGGTTTGGCTGTGACTCCCAAGAGTGCTTTTTTGATAATTCAGTACATAAACTTAAACATGGGCTCTCATTTCCAAAATACATAAAAGCTCCTAGCATGCTATTAAGCCATCAGGAGTTCTCCTAGTCCACTTTCACATAAGTGATTCAATTAATGGTATACCCAATAATAAAAATGAACAGCCACATCAGGCGGAAAATGATTTGATTAAAGATGGTTTGCTTCCATTTCTGATATAGTATTAAAGGCATTCCAAAATGATGTACTAGAGGTTAGAAGGCATTAGCATACCTAGTGAATGCTTTTATAACCTATAGGCAAAAACAACAACAACAAAATCTGTTGATATTTCCAGCAAGTCATAGACAAGCAAAAGAAAATCTAAAACATTCCTCCTGTCGGAAAGACTCACCTACCTTCTAAAACATGATGTGCAGTTTGGACACAGCGCAGTGCTGGGGAGGAGTATACACTGCTAATGTTCAGCGCCTTTTCCAGTAGGGCTTCCCCTGGAAATGGGGAAAAAATTAACAGATCATTCTTCATAAAAAGAAGAAGGGGGGGAACACTACCTTTTCACACTTATCAGTTTGATTTTTGCCATGTGACATCAACATATCTTGCTTCCACTTGAACTGTTCTACTTTCAGTACATAACCTCCCCAATGAATTGTCTCAAACAAACACTTTTGGAACAAAGAAACAATGAGGAGAAACTCTTACAATCTGCAGGGAAACTTAATTGGACCATGAGAATCTCATTAAATAACTCTGCTCTAATAATGTCCGAAGGTATCCCAGACAGTTATGACAACACAGTGCATATTATTTCAATGTGTGAAATGGAACAATGTTTTTTTTTTACTGTGTTTGGTTTCATACTAGCACTTTACCATCTAGGATATTTGAGGCAAAGTACTGAATGCTCAATTACCCATGTACAAGTGGAGTTAGTTGAGGCAGTATTCTGGCAAAGATGCTGTGGAGCAATTAATTCCTTAACTTAACAGAACAGTGTTTTATTTGGGAAAGTGCACTGTGACAGTAAGACACCTGTAATTAGAACTGGATAAATTATGGCAGGGTTTTTTGGTATATCCTTTTCAGATAGATGCTTTCAGTGTGGTTCTGGCATTATCGATACCATCTCACTCATAACAGTGGACTGCCCCATGCTAAAAAAAAGAGGGCGTGGTGGATCCAGAGGTGGATTTTGGTTCACAATAACATTTCACCAGATTCAGTTTCCCTAACCCTACTTTCAATATTGAACAAAGTTTGAGTCCTGCAGTACTTTTAAAACCAAAAAAGTTTAATTCTGGGTATAAGCTTTCGTGTGCTTGCATACTTCTGTGTGCATACATACTTCTTCAGACCAACACAGCTACCCACCGGAACCTATTTTTGGATGTAAACTATGATTGTACAGCAGCCGTTGCAAAGCTTTTGGCAGCTGCTGCTGCTTCTAGGCATAAAGGGTTAAAGTCAAATTATTTTTTTAGAAGAAGTATGTCATTAATCTATGGCTTAGGGCTGTTCAAGGCCTTGTGTCTATGAACAAAAAGGCAGAAAAAAAGAAAGAACTAAATTAAATGATGTGGAGACTTTGTAGTTATGGGAAAAGAATGTCACATTTCCTTTCATAAATTGTTTTACTTATCAATTTAGCAGGTGGCCTATCCTGCTGCTGTAGGCCTATTACACACACACAACTTACTTCAGAGAATCCAAGCAGCCAAGTCTTTAAGCTTGACTTCAGATTCTGTGCCTGCCGTACACACCATTTTTTTTTCTCCAGAGTATTTATTCTGCAGCTACAATGAAAAAGTTTTTCTTAATTCGGGTGGGAGAAGGCAGCCCAGCTGGGATCACTGTGCCTGTGGGGAGCCAAAGGCTCTATGCAGGTGCAGTTCTGTGCTGCCTTCTCCTTGCCGCCCCATTTAATGAAATCACAGGGCCCCCAGTTCTCGTGTAGCCATATTCTGCTACTTTTCATGATAAATGAAAAATGAAAGAAAAAGAATAAACTATGTCAGGGGAGGAAGCAATTACACTATGAATACTGGGAAACTGATGTCCCTACAACCAAAGTGCTGCATTGTGGGAAGACATCTGGAGCCCATGCACATCATTCCAGGACACCTGAACCCTAAGGAAGGAGCAAACAGAACACAACCCCCCCCCCCATGGCAGTTTCTGCTGGCAAAACAGCACAAGGAGGAAGCCGGAAGCCACTCTTTCACTCTCACAGCTTTCAGAGCACCTTGAAAAGGTGAGTTGTACTGGGGGACCCCTGACTCTTGTCAGTTGTGTCATTTAGATAAGCCCTAAGAGATTCATTGTCCTACCCTCTGCTTCCTTGAATAGCTTACCTATGAGTCTAGACTGGAATATACCACAGCATGTTAAAGGAGGATCACATTCAAAGTTTTTAATGCTGTCTTTGCGGTTTGGTAGACTAGCAGGGAAGTTGAGGTCTGGTCGATAATATTTGCCTGTAACAAAACAGAATGCTTTACTCCTGATGCAAAAGCATGCATAGCCAAGTGCACCCACTCTTATGTCTTTCAATGATTTAAGGGACTACACTACAATCTCGTTCATCTCCACAAAACACATTTTACTCCTTGTTAGCTGAGGAACTGTTATCTGAAAAAAATGATGCATATTTCAAAAGTGTCATCTTTTCTTACTTCATGGTGACCCCATTTCAAGCTGAAAGAAAACTGGGGGGCTTGGATAGGGAGATAATTTCCATTCTCAAGTGGCATTTGTGGGAAGCAAGAGGGCAAATCCTTTTTGTTGTCTGCTTTGTTAATACAACATAGTTAATTCTAAGTTCAGTTTACTTTTCAGATCCCCCAGTCTTACCATCCGCACTAAAACACTGCTGTAACCAAGACTTCCCAAAAACCTGATCTACCCTTTCTCCATGGCGCATCACCAATAGTCCTCTTCGGCTGGCGGTTTTTGTAGAAAGCTGGAAGAAATTAAATGACAGCTCTTCTTATTAGAATGATCCATTCTTTTAGATAATCAGAAGTTTAAATGAGCTGGAGTGTAATTTACATAGGATCAGTGACACATGTGTCACTGATAATTATATAGCTTTATGTTTGAGATATTCTGCTGGCATAGCTATTGGTAAGATCTATCAGGATTACTTTATCTGATGGCAGAGTGAGTTCTGTTCATTATAAGAGTATAAGAATGACCTTGCTGAATCAGACTATCTAATACAGGCCTGGGTCTCCAGTAGAAATTGGCTAGATTTCCTTGGGAAATTCAGAGGTAGGTTTGGTGTAAGAGATTGGCACTGCATCTGGCAATCAGATAGTATACTGGTTTGAATATGGATATTCCATTAGTGTCCTTGACTTATAGGTGCAAGCATAAATGTGGAAGTTACATATCTAGATATGTTGCATAGCATCAGTCAGTGTGGATTCATTCTACTTAACCATTTTGGATTTTCAACTTCTTTCTTTTATGGTAATTTCACTGAAAAGATACAGTGTCCTTTTTACATACTTAATGATAAAAAAACATTTATTCACCTAAAATATATTGTACAAAGTGGCCATAATGTCTGAAGAATATATTTTTGCTTCTGAAAAGAGGACTGTTTATTCCTAAGCAGTTCTTTAATCTAGAACTCATTAGATGAAACAACAAAAACACATTTACTTGTACAAAAACCTGTTTTACTGACAATGGTGTTTGTGGACATATCAAATAGCATGACATTCAAAAGCTGGTTACCTGGAGAGTAAGCATTTTGACTACATTCCTCGGCATTGAACTCTGCTCTTTTGACTTAGTGTAAGGTTCAGTTTGATTCTTGGAAAGCTGTCCTGATGATGGAATGAACACATATTCTCTGCAAGGGAAAGTTTTATGCCAGTGAAGCTGAGTAAAAAGAAAGTAAAAGGTGAAGAATGCCAGGCTCATGCTTCCTTGGAAGTCAAACTCAAAATCCATCCTGAATGGAACAGTCATTCACATAAGACCATAGAAGGCAACTCTTGTGAAATGGCCTCTACCTCATGAAAAGTTATGTGGCAATAAATCCATAGGGTTGGATCCAAAGGTGCTCTTTTCTGAGCAGAAGGCATTCCCATCTGAGCAGCAGATGCCCTGCATTGCAACCCACACTGTTCCAGTGTCCCCTGACTCTCAAAGTGACATGGGGGAAGAAAGCGAGAGGTGGGAAAGATCTGTTCCCTGAGTGATGTTCTGATCAGAGATCCCATCATTAGTCTTTAAGATACCACAAGACTCTGCATTGTTTTGGGTTCAACATACTAACCTGGCTTGGCTAGCCTACAGGAATCTAGCTCTTGAAAGAAAACTAAACTCAGGAATCCTTGGACTGACAATTCTTCATGGATTATATTGAAATAATTCCTAAACCATGTACTTAGTGATAGCTGGTGAACAGCATACCACATCGTGTTTCCAGATTCCCAGTATCAAGAAGTTCCAGGAGCACCTTCAGCAAGACCATTTTCCTTACGAGGAGAGAAGCATACAGTTGTATGTAGGCGAGAAGGCAAGCACCTAGACAGGCCAAGCTGGTCTCTAACGGCACTTCGTCCTCAAAGTGGTCTTTATTCATTACCAGGGCTGTGTGTACTGTTTCTGAGTTAAAATAAAAGCTTTCTTTCAAGACTACTGGAAATAAGCCCCTCTAACTTCAAGGGAGCCTATTCTCAAGGAAAGCTGCAGCATTCTAGCTTCATAGCCTCACCGGTGTAATCATGTCTTGCCTTGGCAGTGTCTGGCAGGTTAATTGACCTTGTTCTTGCCAAACCAAGGGGCAAGCCAAGCCAAAGCAAGAACCAACAATGGTGTGAGAATATGCTACACATTTCTAGGTTTGCATCTAGCTCCTTTACCCCATCAGGTTGCCCAACTGGTGGTAGAGGCAAGGAAGGAAATTGCAGGGGTCAATTTAAAAGAGGAAGCAAGGGAATTTCTAAACAACCCCCAGTTAATGGTGGACAGTTTTAAAAATCTTTTGGAAGGGTTTTTTATGTATATATATAACTTTTTTATTGCTTTTATAATCTAGATCCTACTACCTAAGGGTAAGGATACAGGGGAAAACACTACCACTAACTTAAGACAAGAACTTTGTGTTTGGTTACAAATACATAAATCACTCCTGTAATAGCAATAAAAATTAAGAAAACAGAGAGTTCAAACTCCTGTCAAATAGGGTTTAGTTACGCTAAATTCAAATATTTTGTAATCCAGAATAAACGTTTATTTCTTGTGCTTCTTCTTCTTCACTTTTGGTGTCTTAGGTGCTGCTGCTCCTTTCTCAGACTCTGAGGTCGAACTGCTAGAGTCACTTGAAATGTTGCCTGATTCTTCCTCACTGGGTTCCTCACCTTCTTCCAAATTTGAATCGTCGTCTTTATCTGCGCTCAATTGTTGTTTCAAAAAGTTTTTGGCCTTTTGGACAGAGTCAATTTTAATTTTCTTATCATTATATTTGAACACAAGTCCTTCTGGAAAGTTCTATCTGTAAGTTATTGATTTGTTTTGCAGGAAAAGGATTAAGTCTTTGTGTTGTCGTCTTCGTTTCCGGATCTTGAATGGAATGTCTTTTAAAATTTTAATTTCTTCCTCTTTAACTTTAAGTGTTTTTCCCACTGTAGCTTTTAAAACATTGTCTCTCATTGTTCTCTTGGAGAATTTGACATAAATTTCACCAGGTAATTTATTTTTTCTTATAAAATCAGGATATGTAAGGTATGCCAAGTCCGTATCGCTCTGGAGATCCTCTTGTTTAAGGTCCAAGATTGAAGCTATTGTTCCACTTAATGTTGCTTTTAAATCTTCTCCCTTCTGTTCAGGAACTCCTTGGAAGCATAGAACATGCATAGTTTTTTCCAGTTGAAGTAGTTGATTTTTATCCATATTTCTTTCTTTCTTAACTTCTTCCAGTTCTTGCTTAATATCAATAGTCCTTGTTTCAACTTTCTCAATCCTTTTGTCTGTCTTGTTGGCTCTTTTTTCCATATGCACAAGCTGATTTTGGACAGAATCCAGCTTAGTGTTGATAGTTGACATCTGCTCCAGCAGAGGGTGCAATGCTGCTGTGAGCATTTTGGGAAAGTATGCAGTCGCTTCCTGTACCTGGGTGGGAGTCATTGGTATAACACTTCCCGGGGGAAGTTTCTTTTCCACCACCATTCTCCTCGCTCTCCCAGCCATTTGTTTACAAGGAAGAAAAGTTTTAGTTTTAAAGTAAAGTTTATCTGAATTCAGCGTTTCTTGGATTAAAATGTAATTTTCAAGCTTGAAAAGAGTCTTGTGCAGTTAGTTCCATTCTTTCTCTCTTTCCTATAACGTTTACGAACTGCTTCGTTTTGGGGGGGGGGGTGGATCTCCAACTCTTCCCCGCCCGCTGCTCCTTCTTGGATCGATATAGCAAACTGAGACTTCTTCGCTTATACAGAGGTTTGATTGACTCACTGTTTAGGCGAGTTTGATTGTTGCTGGGGTTACTTTCGCTTGTTTTCTTGTCCACTCGTCCGGAGATCGGCTTTGGTCGCCATATTAGCTCCACGGCATCAGGACCTCTCGGGGACGGGCAAGCCTTGATCCCTCAGCCATTGCCTCAGGAGAGGCTTATCCCGGCTCCCTAGGCTGAGAGTCTCCTACAGAGACTCCGGAGGAGTCTGAAGCCAGCCAAGACCCCTCCTGATCACCTTGGCTTGGCATGTCTTCATCAGAGAGTCGATGAGACATGTCCAAGAGCAAGCCACCAAAAACCAGAAGTCTGGAAGGGTTTTAATCTATTAAATAATTCTATTACTCAATTAAACATTTCAGGCCTATTTGTTTCATATTATTTATTTGGCCTTAGTTAATTGCAAGGAGCTGCACAATGCACCTTGGCTACTGAAAATCCTAATGAGCCCTAGTTTCTCCTTGGAAATTTCATCATGGATTGCCTATACACTTTCAATCTTATCTTTATAATCATTAGAGCCTTGTCTACTTAAAAGGACAGATTTTCACAATACTGAATTCTGCACAGTGTCAAGCTATGTTTTCCCTGCACATCTACAAAACTACAGAATACATACAGCCTATTGTATCATAATGAAGAGGTTTTTGCACAAGGCTGTTTATCTGCCTATTGCCAGAGGATGTAGTTATGGCCACAGGAATAAACAACTTTAAAAGCGGAATAGATAGGTTCATGGAGGATAAGTCTCTCAATGGCTATAGCCATGGTGACTGAGGGGAACATCCACATTCAGAGACACTAATCCTCTGAATCCAAGAGCCAAGAGGCAACATCAGGGGAAGGTCTCAGCCTCTATGCCCTGTTGGTGGCTGTCCAGAGGAACTGGTTGGCTGCTTGTGAAGCCAGTTTGGTGTAGTGGTTAAGTGTGCGGACTCTAATCTGGGAGAACCAGGTTTGATTCCCCACTCCTCCACACACAGCTGCTGGATGACCTTGGGCAAGCCATAGTTCTGTCAGAGCTGTTCTTGAAAGAGCAGTTTCTCTCAGAGCTCTCACAGCCCCACCTACCTCACAGGGTGTCTGTTGTGGGGAGGGGAAGGGAAAGGAGTTTGGAAGCCACTCTGAGACTCTGAGTGAAGGGCGGGGTATAAATCCAATCTCCTTCTTCTGAGTAAGACAGGATGCTGGACTAGATGGACCATTGGTCTGATCCAGCAGGGTTCTTCTTATGTTCTATTACATTTTTTTTTATCCTGCTCTTTCTCCAGCAAACACATGGTGAAGGAAAGTGTTTCTTATCATACTAGTGGAGACACAAAGGTAGGGAGAGGTACAGATGTGCATATGCCTCATAAAGAATCTGGTGTGGAGTAATACTAACCTGTGTTTGACCCAGGTATCAGATTCACTGGCCTTCTCTGTGTAATTTTCAGGAAGAAATCCCCTGCACCCAGTTCGGTGGGAGATGCCAATCACCCAGCCATCACAAGCTTCACTCTGTTGTGCTCGGTCAACATATATAAAATCCCCAGCATTTAGCATCAGTTCATCAATGTTCTGAGGTTTATACTGGAACAGTGCCCTCAAAACCTGATAAAAACAGATTTTTAATAAAGACAGTATAAATGAGATGTAGTTTGTTAAATCCAGGAATAAGTCAAAAGTGTGCTGCAAACTCTTAATTTCATTATAATTTTCATTGCATTTGCAGCAGACTTTTAAAGTCAGCAATGAAAATGAAAGTCACAAGAAGAATCATAGAAAACAAAACCTCACGGATTTCAACGTGCTTTAGAACCCAGCAAGAAAGAAAGCAAATTGTATTTGTAAGGGAACAAACCCTTGGTGCTGAGTTGAAGACATGCTTCTGTTCTTGAAGAATATGGGACAGTTCACATGCCAAACAGTTCAGGTGATAACAACTGCAGTTACCACTTGATGCTCTGATTACATGCTTGTGGTATGTCATCAAGGAATCATGTGTATTATCATACTGGGAAATTATCCATCTATGGGTGTGATCATATGTACCGGAAGCAACGGCAGACGTACAATTCCCCCACAGATTAAAGGGACGCGATCAGACAGGCACATTTGTCTAGCGTCCTGGAGTCGTCGGCAGGGTGTTGTTTCGCGCGGCAGTAGCGTGGAAAAAAGCTACTGCCGAAAACTCAGTATTATTGGGAACTGCGGGTGCGCGGCGGGAAGTATGATCGCGCAAACGCGCGTCATTGCAGGTGGGGCAAACAGCCTCGCTTCCTGCCCACCTTTTCCCCCTTCTGTGTGATCGCAGCCAGTGAGAACCAAATAGCTCTAATGCTTTCATGAAATGTATCTGTATCTTTGATTATGGAATACCCGACAATGCTTTTGAGAATAAATTAAACTATTCCTTTATGATGACGGTTAAATTAAATCTTCATTTGAGAAAGGTAGCCACTTCTAATGTATTGTTAGTTATATTTGTTAAAAAGTCTAGCAAATCTCCTTTATCTTTCTATCTGTCTGTTTGTCAGTAAGAGAGAGTCAAATTGGTAGTTTTTAAAAATAAAACTATCTCTGAAATGGTGCATGTAAATTTGATGTAAACCAGTAATTTCAAAACAGTATGTTGCTCATGGGAGAGAAGGTGGCATGGTATAGCTCAATTTTGTCAGATCTTGGAAGCCAAGCAGGGTTGGTACTTGGAAGGGAGACCTCCGAGGAAGACCCTGCAGAGGAAGGCCATGGCAAACCACCTCTGCTTCTTACTTGCTTTGAAAACCTCTTGCTGGGGTCACCATAAGTCAGGTGAGACTTGATGGTGCTTTACACACACACATGCTGCTCACACTAGCATGTCATGATTAAACTGCTAGAATGCTATGCATAAGGATAAATGCAGTAATCAAAGGATCCAGTGAGCCCAAAGTGCTCATTCTCTACAATAGAGATTGCCTGCTATATCTCTGCATGATATTGCCATTTGGTCCTTGACATGTTACAGTCAGCTTCCACTTGGTAATCCTGCACTCAACCACTCTTGATGGAATCATGAAGCAGAATTATTTATAACAAGAAGGGGCAGCTTGCTACAATTGCACCAAAAGCGGTCATTCATAAATAAATACAGGAAGTGGATCCTGGGGTGGGAGTAATTCTTACTCTTGCACACACCAGAAGTAATTCTTTTTTGGGTAAAAATGTGAAATGCACCTCCAAACTTAATTCAGAAAAAGTGTGGCACAGCAACCAGAAATTTGAGAAACACTGCATTAAATAATATTCTAGAGAACTTTGACATTGGGGGCCTTTCCTCTGCACCAGTACCTGGGGGTTCTCTAAAAATACCCAGCACACAAAGGGACTACAGCTCCATGCAGCCAAACCAAAGAACAAAGATATTGTTCCTCCCCCTGAACATAATTTATTTACAAAAACTTCTAAGTCCTATTTTATTCTTCAAAGACAGAGAAAGATATTTTAGTGATGTACCTGGTAATATACAAAACGCATGTCTCTAGAATATAGGGCTGCTACCCAGTGGCAGCTTTGTCTAGGATTAATTGATTTGGCCAGTTCTTCCAAAGTCTTTTGATGATGAGGATAAAATTTGTTAGCCAATGTAAGATGGAGCTGCTTTGTTGAAGGTTTCACTTGGCAATCTACAAACAAAATAACCATCAAATGACATTAAAAATTAGATTATCTTTAGATTATTCTCCAGTTTTTAACATTTTACACAATGGCTTTGTTCCAATGCCCTTAATACACACATGGAGACTCTAGCTTGCTTATAAGAAGGGGTAGACTGATTTGTGTGTAATGGAGATTTTCATGCAGGATCCCCCCCCGGGGTCTTTTGGGGGGGAAGCACACTGGAGCACAGCTCCGGCAGCTTCAGAGGGCAGAAAGGCTCCCGCATGTCAGTTTCGGTGGTACAAGCGGATTGGGGAGTCTTTCGGCCAGCCGAATGTCAATTTCAGCCCCATTATATCCTATGGCCCATTGAAGTCAAGGGTGAAAACATAGGGTATATTCTGGGGGCTGGAGAGGAAGGGGTTTGAGGAAGAGGCTCCAAACTCACTGGGTAGCTGTTGGAGCCTCTCCCCAAAATAACCACCAAGTTTCAAGAACATTGTACCAGGGGGTCCAATTCTATGGGCCTCCAAACAGGTTACCCCTATTCCCTCCATTGTTCTCTATACTGGTGCTGTTAGTAGCTCTGGGGGGGGAGGGGTTTGAGGGAGAGGCTCCAAATTTTCAGGGTAGCTTCGAGAGCCTCTCCTCACATACACCCCGACGTCTCAAAGCAATTGGACCAATGGGCCTAATTCTATGGGCACCCAAACAGGTTACCCCCATTACCTGCATTGTTTCCAATGGGGAAACCCATCCAGCAGCACTTAAGGCAGGCAAGCAGGCAGCCACTCAGCAGTCAGACTCTCCCAGAGAATCTCAGGGAAAGTGAACCGTCTTGGGAAGTGCTTTTTTGCCATGAGAACAAGTGGCACACTCCAGAACAAGTGGCACTGTGGCAGTGCAAGCATGCCACGGTGCCACACAGAAACCCCAAAAGACCAAAAGGAACATCATTTATACATGTATAAATTGATGGTGCAACCTCATTGGACCACTCACACCACACACACCTCAAAAAGAACATTTATAGCACTGAGAAAAACGCAGAAAAGGGCTACTGCAATAATAAGAGGAGGACACTTTCCCTATGAAGAAAGGTTATCACGTTTGGGGATCTTAGAAACAATGACTGAGGGGTGACATGATAAGAGGTTTACAAGACTATGCAGGGGATAGAGCAGGTAGAGGTAGAAGTACTTTTCACCCTTTCTCACAAGACAAGAACTCGTGGGCACTCAATGAAATTGCTGAGCAGTCAGGTTAGAAGTTAGAACAGATGAAAGGTTTTTTGGTTCTTACAGGTTTACAACTTTAAAAAGTTCTGCTGGTTGCTGTTGCTTGGTGGGGGGGGGGTGTTGTTTTTTTCCTGTCTGCTCCAGCCTCCATACGTTTGTCAAATTCCATCTGGAAGCTGTTCGTGCCAGCCACCACCACCACCTCCTGTAGCAGCGAATTCCATGTGTTAATCACTGTTTGGGTGAAGAAGTACTTCCTTTCATCTGCAGTTGCCCTTTTCTGCATTTTTCCCAGTGCTATAAATATTCTTTTTGAGGTGTGTGTGGTGTGAGTGGTCTAATGAGGATATAATGGGGCCGAATTACCTCCAAATTTCTTTCATTCCCTCCTTTCTTTCTCTCCTTTTCCTCTTTCCTGCCTTTTTCTCTTCTCTTTTTCCCTCCTTTCCCTGTTTCCCTCCTTCTTCCCTTCTCTCTCTTTCTTTCCCTCCTTCTTTCCTTCTCCTTCTTTCCTTCTCTTTCTTTCCCTCTTTCCTCCTCTCTACTCTCTCTCTTTCCTTCCCTCTTTCCTCCTTCTGTGGCCCAACTCTAGGGAAAAGGGGTTTAAACTTTAAACCCCTTCTCTCTTCACTCCCCCACCCAGGCCAGCTGGGGAAGGGAAGGGGAGGCTTTCGAAGATGCCTCCCCCCCTTTTGCTTCCCCTTCTGACATCACTTCTGGTGATGTCAGGGGGCATGGCATATGCTAATAGCCTAGTAGTTCATTAGCATACCATATGCTAATGAGCTCCTGCAGCTCTTTTTCTGCATTAAGACACTTCCCCACCCCCCACCCCCATACTGAAACGGCAAAGGCAGCCCCTGGTCATGTATGCACACACTGGAGTTTTGAAACAGGTGAAAGCTAAACACAACAACAACTTCTTTCAATGCACATTAACAGAATTACCTGCTAAGGTTGTCGCTTCTGAGGCAAATGCTGCAGCAAATGCTTTGATGATGTTTGCTGGCCCATCACTAATGAAAAAGCCAATGTAGCTGCTGGATGCATGTAGTGATAGGGATATGACTGATGGAAAACAGATTGAAAACCTATCACCAGCTCTCCTTAAGGCTTCATACAAGCCATCAACCTTTTGGTCTTCACACTAAAAGGAAACATGTTGAATGTTTAGGCTTTTAAAGACGTCTCCTGCTTCAGACTGATTCATAAATAACGTAATGTATATGTTTTAAGGTAAGGAGTGGGGGCAAACAGCAAACTGCTGGTATAGATTAAAAGCTGCAGATGGTGGGTGGTATCCTATCAAACTGGAGAAAAGAGAATTCCTCCAGCAGAAAAGCCACTTAAGTTAAAGGAAGGCTCCCTAGACTGGAGGAGGGCTTCAAACTTTGATTAGTGGGGTAGTAGAATGGAGGTTCTAGGGCAGACGCTCCGAGTGGTCTTAGACGATGGGTACTAAGTACCACAAGCCAGACAAAAGGAGGGGGGAGGCAATTATCCTTAGACAATCTGCTGACTAATTAAGACACTGTTTTGATATCTTCCTCAGAATTGTTTCTGTTACAGTCCCATTGGAATCTGGCCTCATACAGTTGTTGTAGACTGTCTATAAAAGAAAAGAATCAAAACATGCATGATATAACATGTAAGAGGACTCATTACAGTGGAGAAAACAACACATTATAGTCCTTTCTGCATTTCCCTGCCACTCTGGATTTTCTCAGTGTTCAAGTCAAGGCAATTTAAGTCCACAACAAAACAGCATCCAAATCACCCTTGGCAACTGCAGGCTGACCACTGAAGAGAGGTAATGTAATGCAGAATGGGGAGGAAACCCAGAATAAAAGGAAGGTTGAACTCGATTTTAGTGCAGGGTGGGGTGGGGTGGGGTGGGGGGAACACCTGGATTAAAAAGCAGGTTGAAATTGATTTTAATGCAGAATCACTTGGATGAGACTGCAGGGAACATGGATTAAAAGGAGAGTGCAGAAAGGGCCTTATTGTTTATACCAGCCAATCGCAGAAAAAAGGGAGGGACATTTAAATCATAAATCTGTAACAAATAAAATATAAACCAATTGGTTTAAACAAAAGTGCAGAGAAAAAAGGAAGGATGCAACAAAAAGAAATTTAAAAGCTCACACTTAGAATTCTGAAAATAATTGTGATCCAGTTTCTCATATACAGTTCTGATAAGTTTTTCATATTCAGCTCTGATAACAAAGGAGCCAAGGTAAATGCAAACTGAGTCAGCCCCACTTATATGTGAGCTGAGGAGCCAACCTTTTAAAGGGACAACAAACATGTAGAATTGGCATGTCATGATGACTAAAAATATATTGCAGAAAGGCAGTCAGATCCAAATGACCATTAAGGCCTTAAGCTGTATATGAGAAATTGGATCACAGGTATTTTTTGAGTTCTAAGTGTGAGTTTTTAAACTTCTTTTTGTTACATTCTTCCTTTGTTCCTCTGCACTATTGTCTCAGCTAATTGCTTTATATTTTATTTGTTATAGATTTATGATTTAAATGTCCCTTTTTAATTCTATGATTGGCTGATATAAACAGTGTTATTTTCTCCATTGTAATAAGTATGCTTACATGTTGTATCAT
Source organism: Gekko gecko (assembly GCA_029375565.1). Classification (NCBI taxonomy): domain Eukaryota; kingdom Metazoa; phylum Chordata; class Lepidosauria; order Squamata; family Gekkonidae; genus Gekko; species Gekko gecko. Next base: position 106,443,132 of record JAPDNY010000004.1, on the reverse strand, counting down.
ACATGTAGATGTTTTCACTCTTGCCTTTTATAGACAGTCTATAGCAGTGGTGGCGAATCTATGGCATGCATGCCAGAGGGGGCACTCAGAGCCCTCTCTGTAGGCACACGTGCCCAGGGCTGGCCCACCATCTCCTGCCGCCTGCAGCCTACTGGACCCGCCCCTGACTGCCCTCCCTCCTTCTGCCAGGCCGCAATCCCACCAAAGGGTCAGAGCAGCCCCTTCCCTTTGCCACTGCCGCTGGCCCAGACCAGCAGTCCACCCCACCCAGCAGCAGCTGGCTTCCCAATGGTGGCCAGCTGACCCAGCTGCCCTCACATGCAGACCTGGGGCTGTGCACACTGGGGCAAGCTCTGTGCCAACGCTGCCCCAGCAGTTGGGCCATTCATGCCCTCTCCTCCTTCATCGCGGTGCCATGGCTCCTCCATTTCCTGGGTCGCTTGGCTCTTGGTGGGTGAATGGGGCACTGTAGGGACACGCAGGGTGTGTGGGCTGAGTCCCGGCGCCCAAGAGACGGGATACCACCCTATGCATAGTTTTATCAACCTCTATCAATACCCCCCAGTAATACTTTATTTAAAAATTGAATAGTTCCAGATTCATTAACCATTCCTCATAGTAAAGATGCTCCAACCAATTAATCATCTTGCTTGCTCTCTTCTGCATTTCTTCAATTTCTGCAATATTCTTTATGAGATATGACAATCAGAACTGCACATACTAATTAAATAGAGTCTCACCATACTTATACACAGGCATTACAATATTGGCCATTTTAATTTAAAATCCCTTTCCTAATAATCTCCCAGCACGGAGTTAATATTTTCCATCTTGCCACAGATTGAGTTGACATTTTCATTGAGCTATCCACTACATTCCCAAGACCTCTTTCCCTCTCAATCTTGACCAGCAACCACCATAAGTGCACATTTAAAGTTAGGATTTTTTTTGATCCACTCTGTGTCAAGTTACACTTTCTTAGGCCGAGGACAGACTGGCAATTTGCCGCGGGATGGGACCCGGGCTGACAACGACTCAATATCGGGGTAAATGGGATGTTCACACAGGCACATCTGCCTGGCGTCCCCCACCCGTAGCCTACCGGTGCTCTCGCGCTTCACTGCCGGATTAAAAAAACACCTGATAAAAGCCGGCGCAAATCTTGAAAGCCTGCGTTCGTCGCGCGTTTCTCCGCTTCCGGGGAGTCTGAACGCGCAGCCGAAAAGCCGGGAGCAACCCGCGTTGGGCATGAGGCAGTAGCAGTGTGATTGGCTACGCTCCGCTCCACTGCCCAATGTGGTGCCGGCGTTGCAGGGCAAAAAAAAAAAATCGGCAAAATGCGCTTATGCGCATGAGCGCATGAGCGCTCAAGCGCGCATGCGCACATACGCCCACAGCCGAAATAATGGGGAAACAGCGAATATAGTGCGCCTCCGGCGCAGCAGTCTGAACGCTCCCACGCGCCTCCGTCCGGTATCTTCCGGCAGAGGCCCCCGCTGTGTGGACGGGAAAACCCGGTATCGTTTACTCCGGGTTTTTTTTTGCCGCGACTGGATACCGGGGCAAATTGCCAGTCTGTCCTCGGCCTTACACTGAATTTCATTTGTGACATTGTTGCCTACTCACCCAATTTGGGAAGGGCCTCTGAGAGCTCTGCACTATCTGCTTTGGTTGTCACCATCCTGAATAATGTGGTATCATGCAGAAACTTGGGCAACGTGTTGCTCACTCTGAATTCTAGATGACTTATGTTCTTTCTCCCTACTGCCTCTGCTGCAAAATGATTGGACCCTAACTTAAATGGGGGGGCAGATGAAAGGAACAATATTCTCCCTCCTTTTTGCTTGTGGGACCTGCACAGTACAATAGACCCATGGGTCAGGATACTGCTGGCTTAATAAAAAAATTAATGCAATCTTGCACAATATTACAATTATTGACAGTATTTATATTTCACTTTTCTAACTGCTCCCTGTCCCTAAGGGGCTCACAATGTAAAAAGAAGCAAAAAACCACCAGCAGACAGTCACCAGAAAAGACACTGCTGGGTTGCGGAGGACCAGTTACTCTCCCCCTGCCCAATAAAGGAGGAACACCCACTTACCCAGCATGTAATTGCCCAGCATGTACACAGTGAGCACAATTACTCAGCATGTAATTAACCTGTGGAACTCCTTGCCACAGGATGTGGCGATGGCATCTAGCCTAGATGCTTTTAGGATGGGATTGGACAAATTTCTGGAGGAAAAGTCCATCACGGGTTACTAGTCCTGATGGGTATATGCCATCTCCTTATTATAGATAAGGGAATTAGATAAACATATGGAGCAGAGGTCTATCAGTGGCTATTAGCCACAAGGTATAAATAGGAACTCTCAGGCTGGGGCAAGTAATGCACTGTATTCTTGGTGCTTGGGGGGGCAGCAGTGGGAAGGTTTCTAGTGTCCTGGCTCCACTGCTGGACCTCCTGATGGCACCTGGTATTTTTGGCCACTGTGTGACAGAGTGTTGGACTGGATGGGCCTTTGGCCTGATCCAACATTGACTTCTCTTATACTCTTTTGTTCTTAGGCTTAGCCCTGAACATGACAACAGCAACTGTACAAGGCCAGATTCCAATGTAACAGAAACAATTCTGTAACAAACAATTCTGAAGAAGATGCCAAAACAGTGTCTTAATTAGCCAGCAGACCATCTACGAATAATTGTCTTTTTAACCTTTTGTGTGGCCTCTGGTACTCAGTACTTTTTGTGTTTTCCTACCGAGGTCTCCCCCCCCTTTTTTTGCTCTCTTAGCCAACGGGTGACCAAGGCAGCTGCCCTGGGGCCCTTTACCATCAATGGGGGAGTAAAAGGATGAAGAGCAGATTCTCACTGCTGCTGCTTGTGCCCACACTGTTTGGGGCTCAGTTGGGTTGCCAGTTCTTCTACTCTGGTGGGGCTACGGGTGGGGGATGGAGGGGTAGGGTTGCCAGATCCAGGTTGGGAAACTCTTGCAGATTTGGGGATGGAGCCTGGGGAGGACAGAGACCTTAGTAGGGTATAAATCCATAGAGTCCATTCTCCAAAGCATCCATTTTTTCCAGGGAACAGATCTCTGTGGTCTGGAGATGAGCTGTAATTCTGGGGATCCCCAGGTCCCACCTGGAGGCTGGCATCCCTAATTTCCAGTGATTCTTAGAGAGATATGATGTTACTTTCAGGTTTTCCCTGGGAGTGATGTAATGCCTTCATGCTGATGGTGCTCATTGAGCATTTATAAGGCTTCACTGCCTGTTGGCAAGGGTGAAAGGGACTGGGAATTTGCTTAGTTGCAGGTCCCAAGCTCTGAGTGCAGAAAGAAACTTTTTTCTCTCTCCTTTTTGAATTGCTAAACTATAACCCAATGATACCCAATCCTAGAGAAGCTAAAAGGAGATAATTTCAATGCATGCTTTTTTAGAATCAAGCACCAGCTCAAGGTGGAAAAACCTAACTTTTCATTAACTGCTCCAAGAACATCAGGAGATGGGAAAATGCAGATAGTAAAGCACAAAATCTGATTATTAGTACACTGGTTAATTCCCAATTGGTGTATATAAAAGGACAGGAAGCTGTAAAAAGGATTATTGAAGCCTTACAAAAGGTCTATGGAGAACAAGACCAGGCTAGCAAGATTTCTTTGTTTATAGAACTTTTCTCAATTAGGCTACCAGAAAGTGGAGATCCAGAAACCCATATAGAAACATTATTAAATCTAATTGATAAGCTTGCAACTGCTGGTAAAGTGTTAGATGAGGATTTAAAAATTGGACTGTTGCTAAGTTCCCTGCCTAAATCTTATTCTGCATTCATTTTAACATTTAATGGGAAAAATTCTAAGTTGGAGGATGTTCTGGAACTGATAAGAGCTGTGTACCATAAACAAAAAGGCTATTGTGATCAGCACAAAAGCAAGAATGATTCAAGTTACATTGTCTGAGATGCCAGGGCAAGGGGGGCAGGAACTAAGCCAACTCACCACAGAAAGTTTTGCCCAAAGGCAAAAGAAATGTTCCTCACTGCTTCAGTTGTAACAAGGCAGGCCATTTTCAGAGGGAGTGCTTAATAGAAATGGAAATGCCAGCACCAGCAATCAATCTCATGCTCAAACACAGATACAGAAGGATTTCTCCCAAATAAAGCAATTTAATTATTGTATTCTCTCATTTAGCACAAGCGAATGAAAATCACAAGCCTTGGCTAATTGATAGTGGTGCTTCCATACATATGGCATCAAATATCAATTTGTTTGATGAACTGGACACAAATGCTTCAGGAAAAGTGCACCTCGCCAATGGAGATCAAGTAGACATACAAGGAAAAGGAAAAGTTACATTAAATTGCCAAGTAAGTGATGGTGGAACTGAAATTACTGCAGATGATGTTTTTATACAGTCCTGATTTAAAGGCAAATTTGCTAATGTGCCCACACTCTTACAAAAGGGATTTGCCATACACTTTGAGAATAACGTATGTACTGTCTTGCACCAAGGTGAGCTATATTCCACAGGTGCTCTCAGAAATGAAGTCTCTGAGCTAGACTGCCAGGAACCAAAGGCCTGTACAGCCAAGACAACTGCTGACCAGAAGGCCCTTGAGATTTGACACAGGAGATTTGCTCATTGTGACCCAGAAGCCATCTTAAAACTACAAAGGACTTGGTAACAAGTAGGCCCGTAGCTACAGTGGGGCATCTCGGGGCCAGGCCCCCTGCCTTACCACCCAGGCCTCCTGACTTCACATCCATACAGTTTATTTTATTTTATTTTTCATGCACACCACGGCCATGCTGAGCTTTTGCCCTGTCCTGCCTGCCAGCAACTGCAGGTGAGACACACCACAGGGCACATCTGCTCCCTACTCCAGCCCTGCACGTAAGCTTCCCTGGGGGCCTTTGGCTGGCACCAAACTGCTGGACTCCACGGTCTGATCCAGCAGAGGCGTTTATTAATGTTCCCATTCATTCATTCATTCATTCATTCATTCATTCATTCATTCATTCATTCATTGAGCGTGGTCTTGGGCACACAGCATGCATGACCACCTCTGTGTGTGTGTGTGCATGTGCGTGTGTGTGTTGCTTTCAGTCATCCACTCAGTGCCAAGCGACATAGCTGTGGTGAAAGGGAAATCACTTTTGCAATCGCTTTGGGTGTTGTGTTATTACCCCCCTCACTTTCTCCTTTCTAACAGCCTTTCTGCAATCGCCCCTGGCTTTTAAATTTCCCCCAGCCTTTAAATAATAATAATAATATTAATAAAATAAGAACACACTGCCTTCTTGCACCCTTGCCTCTCTCATTGCTCAATATTTTTTTTTTTGCGTATGCCATGGCTTTGCTGCGCCGTCACCCTGCCCTGCCTGCCAGCGCCCTCACCTCTCTCTCATTACGTTTTTAAGCCCTTTACTCTCTCATCACTCCTGATACAGCCTGATGGTGTGTGCAGGGGTTCCCCCCAACTTATTTAAATGCCCCCCCAAATAATAATAATAAAAAATCCTGGCTATGGCCCTGGTAACAAATATCAGTATAAGTGAGTGTGCCAATGATAATCAGTTGTGTGTATAAAGGGAAAGGCAACTCGGCTTTCTATTCCCAAACAAAGTCAGAGATTTTCTAAGCAACTACTTGAACTAATTCACACTGACTTATGTGGGTCTATCAAACCAGCATTAACCAGAAATAACATTTTTATTGATATTTTTAAAACTTATACCGTGTGTTATCTGCTGAAGGAAAAATCACAAACTGAGCAGAAGTTGCCATGGTTTTTAGCAAGTTCAGCAGGGAAGCCCAAGCCATCCAGTCTGACCATGCTGGTGAGTACACGAGTAGATCAGGGCAGGCATTCCTAAGGGAACATGGAATCCAGCACAGAATTACTGTACCTCACACACCAGAACAGAATGGGGATGTGGAGTGCAAGAATTTCTCTATAATGGACATGTTCAGATGCATGTTAATTAACTCAGGTGTTTCCTACAGACACTGGGGAGAAGCTGCAATAACCACAGTTTATCTGCAAAACAGATTGCCAATCGAAGCCACAGAGAAAACTCCTTATGAACTGTTAGATTCAAGGCCTAAGCCCATATACCTAAAGAAAAGGGATCCAAACTAGAACCAAGACCTGAAGAAGGCATCTCTGTAGGCTGTTCTCCAGAGGGCAAGGGATACAGAATTCCAGACCCAAACACTAACCAAATCACAACAAGCAGGGTGGTGCAGTTCGATGAGTGACCAAGGAACAACCAGACTGCTGTGACAGGTGACCATCCAGAGGGAGATGGCAACAACCAGCTGCTGGTGAATCACCCAGAGCCAACAGATGCAGTCACTATTCAGACACAACCAGATGGTCAACCAGAAGAGGAGATGAAAGCGGAAGTGCCTGAAGCAGCAGCTGAGCCAGAGGAGCCAGAGACCTCTGTGGAGGTAAACGAGACCCTGGACCTCAGATGCTCATTGCAGGCCAATGAGGGTGTTCCAGCTGAGAAACAAGCCCACCTCACAAGGATGTCATTACTACACAAACCAATGTCGAGGGCTGAATTACAGCACATGCCTAAACCAGAAGCAAGCAAGTGGAAGAAAAGCAGCACATGAAGAAATGGATGCACTACATAAGAACGACACGTGGACTCTCATCAAATTACCTACAGATTGAATGGAAACCAGAAGGAAGTTATCTTCTTAGTCAAAAGCAGAAGATACTGGAACTATAGCAAAGCCTGGGCCTGGAAGCTGTTAATCCAATGCCCACCACAGCCAGTGGAATCCAGCTTCTACAGAGAAAAGGTACCCGATGAATCACTGCCAGACAACAATAACTACAAAGCTGCCATATGCAAGCTTCTATACTTAGCAATGACAACAAGACCTGACATTGCAAGGGTTGTAAGTATATTATCCGTAAGGGTTAGCACACCCACCACAAAGGATTGGACTGCAGTTAAAAGGATGATGAAGTACTTAAAAGGTACTTTAAACCGAGACTACCAGCAACTAACAATCCCACACTGTTGGGATATGCTGCTGCAAACTGGACCGGAGAAAAAGCGGGCCTAAGATCCACTAGCGGTTATGTATTTTTCTATGGGGGTGGTGCTCTAAATTGGGCAAGTTTTAAACAAGAAATTGTTGCCCAGTCATCTACTGAAGCAGAATCTGTATTTGCTTCTGACGTGTGCAGAGAATTAAAGTGGTTTATAATGTTACTGGAGGATTTGAGTATTAAGGAACCTTTGCCAGTTCAAAAGCTAGAGGATAATCAGAGTTGCATTATTGATCCACAATATCACTTCCATAGTCATTATTATATTATGAAAGTTTGACTTACTGTAAAGAATTCAGAAAGTGTAATGTGTGGGAAAATTTCATGGGCTTTGTTTTTTCCACATTGTTGTTTGGTTTCTCTCCAAAATTCCATCAGTTTGTCATTCAAAGGCCCAGTTGGGCACAAATACAGGGCATATTCCTGAGGGATTGGATCATCCAAGGAAGGATCATTGCAATGGGAATGCAACCTGTAAGCGAGAGGGCAACAGACAAAAGTCTATAAAGAATCAAAATGGTGCAAACAACAGGGTCTCTTAGCAGTTCCCTTACTCTCAAGAGCACAATCCTGTACAGCCTTGGTGTTTTCTATTGCTGCCCCACTTTCCAGAAAGGGTAAGGTTGGTACCACCTACCCTTGAAGTCTTCTGGCAAGGCTTTAAACTGGAGCTGTTTAACAGAGTTTATGGGGCAGTTTTAAATTATAGATGAAAATTCTGTCTTATCTGTTTTAATTTTTTTTGTTTCAGTGTTGTGTGGTAATATTTTTCATAAATGATTATTCTATTTATTGCTGTTGTTACTTGCCTTATTTCCTGACTGTATCAAGGGCATATAAATACTCTAAATAAATAAAGTCTGGTGTTATCTTGAAATATCATCTCCTATGATGTCAGACTGTGTGAAGGAAAAAACTTGAGCAACACCCTTGGACAGATGCAAGTTACAGCATTGCTCCGCCACACTCACCATTTTTCTGCTTCTTCTGCTGTCTTTTGTCCAGTAGCTGCCAAAGCCTTTAGCCTAAGAAAGTGCAATGAACTCACTGTTAGAGAGAAAGCCACAGTCACATTTCAAGCGTATGTTCTCCTTTCCAGGCATTCAACTTAGCAGAAACTTTCTGAATAGAATTTACAGCACTGGCTAAATTTAGAATCTGATGCAGAAAATAATCCCATGTTGTATTTCTAGCAAGTTGTTAGCTTTCTTTATTTATGGACATATTTTGTAAATATTTATACCAAGACAGACTTAAAAAAAAATATGTGGCTTGATTAATTAGGGGGGACCTTCAAAATCTGATTACAAGCATTCCAGTAAAATATACAAACATACAAGTTGCAGATTTATCAGATATATATGGTTGATTTTTTGTAAATATTTTGTAAATATTTATATCAAGACAGACTGTTTTTTAAAAAATATGTGGCTTGATTAATTAGGGGGGACCTTCAAAATCTGATTACAAGCATTCCAGTAAAATATACAAACATACAAGTTGCAGACTTATCAGATATATATGGTTGACTGCATTAATTGCAAAGTGATTGAGTGTGGGCTTGCCATCTTTTTTTTCTGGCCCTGAGCCTAAAAGCAGACTGGCACACATTCCCCTCCTTACCCTAAAGAGATGCATAATGGGTCTCCGAAGACCTATTGCCTCACTCAGGATTAATCTGATCAACAGCTATGTCCATTTCCCCTACATCCCCTTACCTTCATTAGGCGATAGTGAAGCAGCACTTAAGCCTATTCACCTTACCTATTAGCACTCCTATCCAGTGCTTGTAGGGTCATCAAGCCTCTCCCACACCTTTGTTCACCTCAGGAAAGCCCATTAAGCTATTGTTTTTCTGGCAAATGTGTCACCCCTGCCCCAGGGTACATTTTAGCCTGTGTCTGGAAATCCTTGCTACCCCAGCAGGGTGTGTGTGTGTTGGATCCCCCCCACACCCCCACTTACTTGTGGGCCCTCCCCCTCGCTTCCAGAAATGCTGGTTGTTTTGCATTTCAACGTGCTGCTTCCACTGACCTCTTCAAGACTGGTAAATATTATTCTTCCCTAAAAAGCTTTCCCATTTCCATCCTGCCCTTCTTAGCTAGCTCTCTCTGGCTGAGTTCAGACTGGCAGTTTGCAGCGGGAGCCAGTCGTGGCAAAAAAAGGCCCGGAATAAACTGTTATGGGTTTTCCCAGTCACACGGGGGCAACAGATGCGGGAGCATACCAGGAGGAGGTGCGCGGGAGCGTTCAGACTGCTGGCCCAGAGATGTGGCTGTAAACGGCTTTTTCCCTGTAAATTGGCTGGCTGCCTATGTGTGTATGAGCGCATGAGTGCTCATGCGGTAGAGACAGCCAATCATATGCACCTTATGCAGTAGAGCAGAGCACAGCTAATCATATGTGCCAATCATATGCGCTGGGAGCAACATGGGTTGCTCCTGGCTTTTCAGCTGAGCGTTCACACTTCCGGGAAGTGGACTGACATGGGATAAAGGCTCTCTCCAGGATTTGCTACCACTCGTAACAGGTATCTTTTTAACGCGGGAGCAAAGCGGAACAGCATGGATTGCCTACAGGTGGGGAACGCCAGGCAGATGCACCTGTGTGAACGCCCCCTTTAATCCGCTTGAGAAACGTGGCTGAAAAGTGTCTATAGAGGGGCAAATTGTCAGTCTGAACCCAGCCTCTGTGTGTTTATTGTGTGCATTTTGAGTTTTATTCTTGTCTTTTAAATAAAAATCTTTCCAGTTGAACATCTGCCTGGTTTAGTTGAGAGTTCTCCTAAAGGGAAAAATCCCCATATACATAGGTGGAGAATCCCAGTTACTCCCTTTTGCCGTCTCCTTAAAGCTAATTCCCCCAACTAATTAGGTGACTGCCTATTTGGGCAACACCCTAGGATTTTAGACATGATCACTGCTCTCTCATGGATCTCTACCTTGATGTGGCGAGGGGCTTGCGTGATTTGATGAGGCTGTGGGCTATGCCATGGAGGGCCACCCAGAACGGACAGGCCACAGCAGAGAACTCAGACAAAATGTGATCCACTGGAGTATCTTTGCCAAGAAAACCCCATGGACAATAACAAAAGGCTAAAAGATATGATGCTGGAAAATGAGCCCCTCAGGCCGGAAGGTGTCCAATATGCTACTGGGGAAGAACAGAGGGCAAATACCTCAGGAAGAGGGAAGCGGTTGGGCCAAAGCTGAAAGGATGCTCAGTTGTGGATGTGTCTGATGGTGAAAGGAAAGTCTGATGCTGAAAAAGAACAATACTGCATAGGAACCTGGAATGTAAGATCTATGAATCAAGGTAAGCTTGACGTGGTCAAAAATGAGATGGCAAGACTGAACATCGGCATCTTGGGAATCAGTGCACTAAAGTGGGCAGGAATGGGCAAATTTAACTCAGAAGACCATTATATCTACTACTGTGGCCAAGAATCCCATATAAAAAATGGTGAGGCCTTCATAGTCAACAAGAGATTGCAGAAGGCAGTAATGGGATACAATCTCAAAAACAACACAATGATCTTGGTCTGAATCCAAGGCAAACCATTCAACATCACAGTAATCCAAGTCTATGCCCCAATCACTGATGCAGAAGAGGCTGAAGTGGACCAATTCTATGAAGACCTACAACACCTCATAGAACTAACACAAAAAAATGATGTCCTCCTCATCATAGGGGAGTGGAATGCTAAAGTAGGCAGTCAAAAGGTAACTGGAATAACAGACAAGTTTGGCCTTGGAGAACAAAATGAAGCAGGGCAAGGGCTAACAGAGTTTTGTCCAGAGAACATGCTGGTCATAGCGAATACCCTCTTCCAACAACCTAAGAAGCGACTCTACACATGGACATCAGCAGATGGGCAACACTGAAATCAGATTGATTATATCATTTGCAGTCAAAGATGGAGAAGCTCTATCCAGTCAGTAAAAGCAAGATCTGGATCTGACTGTGGCTCAGATCATGAGCTACTCATTGCAAAATTCAGACTTAAACTGAAGAAAGTTGGGGAAACCACTAGGCCATTCAGGTTTTACCTAGATCACATCCCTTATGAATATATAGTGGAGGTGAAGAATAGCTAGGTTTGATAGACAGAGTGCCTGAAGAACTATAGACAGATGTTCGTGACATTGTACAGGAGGCAGCAATCACGACTATCCCAAAGAAACAGAAATGCAAGAAAGCCAAGTGGCTGTCGAGGCTTTACAAATAGCAGAGGAAAGAAGGAAAGCAAAAGGCAAAGGTGAAAAGGAAAGATTTACCCAACTGAATGCAGATTTCCAGAGAACAGTAAGGAGAGTTAAGGAGGCTTTCCTGAATGAACAATGCAAAATAATAGAGGAAAATAATAGACTGGGAAGGACTAGAGATCTCTTCAAGAAAATTGGAGAAATCAAGGGATCGTTCCATGCAAAGCTGGTCAAGATAAAGGACAAAAATGGTAGGGACCTAACAGAAGCAGAAGAAATTAGGAAAAGATGACAAGAATACACAGAAGAACTATACAAGAAGGACCTCAATGTCCTTGACAACCACAACAGTGTGATCACTGACATCGAGCCAGACATCCTGGAAAGCAAAGTCAAATGGGCCTTAGAAAGCAATACTAACAACAAAGCTAGTGGAGATGATGGTATCCCAGCTGAGCTATTCAAAGTCTTAAAAGATGATGCTGTCAAAGTGCTGCACTCAATATGCCAGCAAATTTGGAAAATGCAACAGGGGTTGCAGGATTGGAAAAGGTCGGTTTACATTCCAATCCCAAAGAAGGAAAATGCCAAGGAAAGCTCAAACTATCTCACAATTGCACTCATTTCACATGCTAGCAAGGTCATGTTAAAGATCCTACAAGCTAGGCTTCAGAGTACATGGATAGAGAACTGCCAGAAGTACAAGATGGGTTATGAAGAGGTAGAGGAACTAGAGATCAAATTGCCAACATCAGGGCTTCCGGTCTGGGATCCATGGCGTCCTGACGTGCTCTGGCTCTGATCCCAGAGCATACGGAGGGTCTTTATGACAGGGCGGGCTATCTAGCCTGCCACAGATCTCCCCAGGCAGGGGGGTGACTAGCAACGAGCATTGGCCCAAGTGGGAGTTGAGATCGGCTGATAGCGGGGCTTTAAAGAGCACCGTGACCAGCCTTGATCCCCTCCCCCAAGCGGGCACTTTGGAATTTCTCTAAAAGACCCCACCGAGTTGGATTCTCAACATAAGAACGCATGACCCAGACCTCCAAGACATTCTACGGAAACTGAGACCAAGGAAACACTGCTATAACAAAATACGGACTTTGAAGGTAACTTTTTAAAATTGCTCACCGGAAATGTGCTGATCCCGAAAATAAACAACACCCGATGAAGCGCATGATCGTGCGGCATACTGTGTACTAACACCAACTCCGGGAAACGCGGTTGAAAAGCATAAAAAAGCCAAAAAGCCGGTTTGTTGATCATTTCTGCGGTCGGGATATTGACTTTAAAATAGAAACTAACACCAAGTCCCGCGAGAAACAATGTGGAAAACTACTTAAGCTGCGACAGAAAACACCAGAACAGGAAGTGATCTCAGACCAGACAAGCAGCGCTTCCTAGAGACGACCGAGGAGGCCAGAATAAGGGAGGAACCAGAAGACAAGGAGGACGACTAAGACTGCCGGACAGGAACTAAGCAACAGGAAGAGCCATTTACCATAGAGAAATTGCGCCTGCCATTTTGAGAAGGTCGAAATGATTTATTCGGATTTTGCCTAAAAGACTTAACAGAAAAAAGCGAAAATAGAGCGGTTCAGCTGAGCACAAGAAGAGCTTTAATTTGATATAAGTTTTGTAACAATTGTAAACAATGGCTTACGATCTCCGGCAAAGACAGAGGGCGAACTCTTGGTCCTCCCCGAAAATGGCTGCTAAAGAGGAGAAGAAACTACAGGGCATGATGGAAGCCATAGAAAAATGATGGATGTTAAGCAAAAAATGGGAAAAATTCTAGGTAAAGTGGCTGATGAAGTAGCTGACTTGAAAAAGGACCTGGCTGGAATCACAACGGAAATACAGACGCTGAACAAAAGAACAGACGAGGTGGAGGAGAGAGTGAAAGGAGTGGAAACTGGCGTAATTGAGGTTGCTAAAGAAGCATCAAAAGCCAATGTAATGGTGGAATACAATGGAATGCTTAACCATCTGAGATTCAGGGGAATTCCTGAAGACAAAAATGAGAATATCCACTCAGTCATGGTGGATGCTGTTGCAGATTTTTTAAAACTAGAAGAGGAGAAGCTGGCAGCACACATTGATTTGGTATACAGAGTCAACTCTGCGATTGCCCAAAAGAAAAAATTACCCAGAGATGTGATTGTTCAGTTTATATCCAAAAGATTGAAAGGAGACTTGTTTAAGCAACAATTCCAGGAAGATTTCATAATTGACCAAAAGAAAATTATGATACTAAAGGAACTACCCAGAACGGTTCTTCAGGACAGACGACTCTTTAAAGACCTGATTGACAAACTGAAAACAGAGGGCATTAGATACAGATGGGAAATTCCAAAAGGTGTCAGCTTTACATTTAAACAGAAGAGAGTCACCATCAAGTCAGTAGAGCAAATGACCAAGTTCATTAAAGACAATTTTAAAGACTCTGATAAATAAATACAAAGCCAACATGGAGAGTCAAATTATTTCTTGGAATGTTAATGGACTTAATTCACCCCAAAAAAGGAAAAATGTTAGGCTATGGTTGGAAAAACAAAAATGTGATATTGTCTGTTTACAAGAAACACATATTAAAAAGACTGATGCTAAATTTCTGATTCAAAGTAGACTAGGAGAGGAATTCTATTCCCTCTCCTCGCAAAAAGAAAAAGGAGTTGTTACATATGTAAAAAAAGAGTTGGAACCAAAATAATTTTTTTAAGACAAAGAAGGAAGATTCTTGGCAGTGGAAGTTATGCTTCAGAATAAAAAGACCTTAATTTTAAATCTCTATGCCCTGAATGGAGCCAAGGAAAAATTCTTTCAAGATTTGTGGGAACAATTACAACAGTTAACCTATGAACAAATGATATTGATGGGTGACTTTAATGGTACTGTTAATAATGCAATTGACAGAAAAGGAAATGAAGGTATAGGTAAGCTTCCAAAAGTATTTTTTCAAATGGCGAAACATGAACACCTGGAAGATGCATGGAGAGCTAAAAACCCTAAAGACAAAGACTATTCTTTTTACTCATCAAGACATGAGTCTTTCTCAAGAATTGATATGATGTGGATGACTGAGAACTTGACTATGCAAACACGTAAAATTGAAATATTACCTAGAATTCTTTCCGACCACAGACCAATAAAGTGGTCAACTTATGCTAAAAGAAAGAAATTTCGATGGAGACTCAATGAGGATTTACTGGACAAACAAAACATTGTGGATAAAATAAGGACGGAAACCAAAACGTATTTTCAACTAAACTTAAATAAAGAAGTACAGACGCAAATGGTATGGGAGGCATATAAGGTTGTGATGAGAGGACATCTAATTGCAATTAACAACAATGAAAGAAAACAACAATTCAAAATAGATAAAGAAATTTTGGAAAATATCCAAAAGAAAGAAGTAGAACTTAAGAAGAGACCTGGCAAAAAGAAAATTTTGGAGAACTGAGGATCCTAAGGGAACAATATGATGTGAGGTTAAATAAAGAAGTTTATTGGAACTTGAAAAAATTGCAACAGAAGTCCTTTGAAGGAGCGAATAAACCTGGGAAATATTTGGCATGGCAATTGAAGAAAAGAAGAGAGAACAAAACAATAATTAAATTGAAAGATGGGAACAGAGAAATTATGGACCCAGGAGGGATCCGGAGAGAATTTTACAAATACTATGCTACTCTTTTTCAAGCAAAACAGGTGGATCAACAAAAAATCCAAGATTACTTATCTAAGGTGAATTTGACACAACCAAGTTCAAAAACAAAAGGACTGTTAAATGCTGTGATAACTAAAGAAGAAATCAGCAAAGCAATAGGAGAAGCAAAAATCTCCAAAGTTCCAGGACCAGACGGATTTTCAACCAAATTTTATAAGAAACTTCAAGAAGACCTGGTACCGGTTCTAGAGATTCTTCTAAATGAAATTAGAGAAAGTGGGAAGGTTCCAGATTCCTGGAACAAAGCAGCAATCACCTTGATACTGAAAGAGACCCAAGATTTAACTAATGTCAAAAATTATCGACCAATTTCACTTTTGAACAATGATTACAAAATCTTTGCAAAAATTCTAGCAGAACGCCTCAAAGAGTATTTGAAAGACACTATTGCCGAAGATCAGGCTGGGTTTTTGCCAGGTAGGCAAATAAAAGACAACATGAGGGTTGTTTTGGACGCAATAGAATATTATGATAAGCACCCGGAAAAAGAGGTCAGCTTTTTATTTTTAGATGCAGAGAAGGCATTTGATAATTTGAATTGGGAATTTATGTTCAAAGTGATTGAAAAATTACAGATGGGCGTAGAATTTACAAAAATGATTAAATCAATATATAAATAACAAAAGGCCACGGTGATTGTAAATGCAGAATCAACGGAAGCATTCCGGGTCAGAAAAGGAACTAGACAGGGCTGTCCCTTATCGCCATTGTTATTTATCTGGATTTTGGAAATATTGCTGCAAGTGATTAGAGATGATAATAATATAAAAGGTTTGAGTATCAGAGGTTTCTCATATAAATTAAGAGCATTTGCTGACGATATTATGTTTATTGTTGAAGATCCTGTCAATAATATGCCATTGGTATTTGAAAAAGTAAAAGAGTTTGGTGATCTCGCAGGGTTCTATGTAAATAAAAATAAATCGAAAATATTGTGCAAAAACATGAATGGTATAAAGCAACAAGCTTTACAAAATATGACAGAATGTGAAGTGGTTAAAAAGGTCAAATACTTGGGAGTTGATATTACAACGAAAAATATCGATTTGTTTAAGAATAATTATGAAAAATTGTGGATTTCGATAAGACGTGATTTAGAAAAGTGGGAAAAACTCAGATTATCTCTTCTTGGAAGAATTGCCGTTGTCAAAATGAATGTACTGCCCAGGTTAATGTTTTTGTTTCAGACAATACCAATTGTGAAAGATGTGAAAGTGTTGGTGAAATGGCAAAGAGAAATCTTTAAATTTATCTGGGCAGGAAAGAAGCCGAGAATTAAAATGAAAATAATGTATGACGTTAAAGACAGAGGTGGCTTCCAAGTGCCGAATTTGCGTTTGTATCATGAAGCTGTATGTATGTCTTGGTTAACTGACTGGGTTAATTTGGAAAATAGAAAACTTTTGGCCCTTGAGGGTCACAATTGCAGATTTGGCTGGCATGCCTATCTTTGGTATGGGAAAAATAAAGTAGACTCAATGTTTAAGCATCATTATATAAAGAGAACGTTGTTTGATGCATGGACCAGATACAAGAATACAGTTCCCAATGAGAGGCCTTTATGGATCGTTCCTGCTGCAGTTATTCATCCTTTTTCAGAACATAAAGGTAATGATTGGTTGAAATACCAAGAGTTGCTTCAAAAGGAAGGGAAAAAATATGTTTTAAAGCCAAATAATGAATTAGCATTTGAGTATGGATGGTTACAATATTGTCAAATACGGGATATTTACAAAAAAGACTGTAAAGAGGTTGGTTTTAGAGCTAAGAACGATGAGTCTGAAGATATCTGGTTGAAAAAAGGGCAAAAAACGATATCTAAGTTGTATAAAACCTTGTTGATTGTATATACTCTGGATGAAACTGTTAAAGAGCAAATGATAAAATGGGCCATAAATATGAATAAGGAAATTTCTATGGAATCATGGGAATTTCTGTGGAAAAAAGCTTTTAAAATGTCAACCTGTGTTAATAGAAAAGAAAATTGTTATAAGATGATGTACAGGTGGTATACGACTCCAAAAAAGATTGCTAATATTAGTATGGATAAGAACTTGAGTAATAAGTGTTGGAAATGTAAAAAAATAGAGGGTTCTTTTTATCATATGTGGTGGTCATGTGATAAAGTAAAAGTATACTGGTCAAATGTACATTGTGAGATGCAGAAGATATTAAAAATTCCTATCAGGAAAAGTCCGGAGCTTCTTCTCTTAGGTTTGACAATGGAAAAAATTCCACAAGAAAAAAGGACATTACTATGGTACATGATCACATCGGCGAGAATGGCTTTTGCGTAACAGTGGAAAGCGGAGAAGGTGCCAGTTATACAAGACTGGTTAAGGAAACTGCTGTTTTTAGCCGAAATGGACAAAATGACGAAGAAACTATATGGACAAATGGCAGAACAATACCTAAAAGACTGGGAAGGCCTGAAACTGTATATGGAAACTGAATATAGAATGAAAGGGAAAATGTACAATCTTGATTCGTATTGAAACTGAATGAGAAATGAAATGAACACTTGATTGTACTGTACCTTTATTGGAAACTATGTTTGAAAGAGTCAGGCTTTTACGTATTAGAATTGTGTTACTTGGTTTGTCGATTGTTACAAGTTTAAACTTGATTACCTTTTAACTCTTTCCCCCCCTGTTATTAGCAGTGTTGGAAGCCTATTGGGGGGGTGGGGGGATGGGATGTAATCTTTAAATTGTACTGGTAACGATGTTTAACAATGTTGAATATACCCCAATAAAATTTTGTTTAAAAAAAAAACAAATTGCCAACATCAGCTGGATTACAGAGAAAGCAAGGGAGTACCAGAAAAACATCTACTTCTGGTTCATTGACTATGCTAAAGCCTTTGATTGTGTGGATCACAAAAAACTATGGCAAGTCCTTAAAGAGATGGGAGTACCAGACCACCTCACATGTCTCTTGAGAAACCTGTATAAGGGTCAAGAAGCGACAGTTAGAACCAGATATGGAACAACTGATTGGTTTAGCATAGGAAAAGGAGTACGACAAGGATGTATATTGTCACCTTGGTTATTTAATTTATATGCAGAGTACATCATACGAAATGCAGGCCTGAATGAATCACAAGCCAAAATTAAGATTGCTGGGAAAAACATTAACAACCACAGAAATGCAGATGATACCACTTTAATGGCAGAAAGTGAAGAGGACCAGGGGGTCTTTGGGGGGGGGGAGTGCACCGGAGCACAGCTCCAGCAGCTTCTTAGGACAGAAAGGCTCCCACATGTCAGTTTCAGGAGTCTTTCTGCCAACCAAATGTCAATTTCAGCCCCATTATATCCCATGGGCCATTGAAGTCAATGGCAAAAACATAGGGTATATTTGGGGGGCTGAAGAGGAGATGGTTTGAGGAAGAGGCTCCAAACTCACAGGGTAGCTGTTGGAGCCTCTTCCCAAGATACCCACCAAGTTTCAAGAACATTGGACCAGGGGGTCCAATTCTATGGGCCCCCAAACTGGTTGCCCCCATCCCCTCCATTGTTCTCTATGGTGGGGAAAAAGTTGCTTTTTCCCCACAGTGCTGTTAGTAGCTCTGAGGGGGAAGGGGGTTTGAAGGAGAGGCTCCAAATTTTCAGGGTAGCTTCAGGAACCTCTCCCCACATATACCCCCACGTCTCAAAGCAATTGGACCAATTCCTTCTCTCTACTCTCTCTCTTTCCTTCCCTCTTTCCTCCTTCTGTGGCCCAACTCTAGTGAGAAAAGGTTTAAACTTTAAACCCCTTCTCTCTTCACTCCCCCACCTAGGCCAGCTGGGGAAGGGAAGGGGAGGCTTTCAAAGATGCCTCCCCCTCTTTTGCTTCCCCTTCTGACATCACTTCTGGTGATGTCAGGGGGCGTGGCATCTGCTAATAGCCTAATAGCTCATTAGCATAACTAATAGCTCATTAGCATCCTGCAGCTCTTTTTCTATGAAAAGACCCCTGAGAGGACCTAAAGAGCCTCTTGCTAATGGTCAAAGAGGAGAGTGCAAAAGTTGGCTTGAAACTCAACATCAAAAAAACTAAGATCATGGCATCCAGCCCCATCACTCCTTGGCAAATAGAAAGGGAAGTCGTGGAAGCAGTGACAGACTTCATGTTCCTGGGATCCAAGATCACTGCAGATGGTGACTGCAGCCATGAAATTAAAAGATGCCTTGACAGCATAATAAAAAGTAGAGACATCACCTGCCAACAAAAGTCCATATAGTCAAGGCAATGGTATTCCTAGTAGTAATGTATGACTGCGACAGTGGGACCATAAGTAAGGCTGAGCGTTGAAGAACAGATTCTTTTGAATTATGGTGCTGGAGAAGATTCTTGAGAGTCCCATGGACTGCAAGGAGATCAAATCAGTCAGCCCTAAAAGAAATCTACCCTGACTGTTCCCTGGAAGGCCAGATACTGAAGCTGAAGCTCAAATACTTCGGCCACCAAATGAGAAGGGAACACTCCCTGGAGAAGACCCTGATGCTGGGAAAGATTGAAGGAAAAAGAAGAAAGGGATAACAAAGGATGAGATGGATAGATAGTGTTATCGATGTAATAAACCTGAAATTAAGCAAACTCTGGAGGATGACAGAAGACAGGAGGGCCTGGCGTGATGTGGTCCATGGGGTCACGAAGAGTCGGACTCGACTGTGCAACTGAACAACAACAACAAAGTTTGAAACTAGCTGCAAGTGGAATGTTACATTTCAGTTTAATATGTGTAGACGTCAAAAAGACCCAGAAGAATTTCTTCCCATCATGTATGACAGGGGAAAAAGTATCTAGTATTCTTTTGTGATACTCAAGGGCAGAATTAAGTGTCTTTCCAAATGAGAGACAAGAAATGAAATATTCATGTTCCCAGGGGGCCTTTTAATATTTTGACTTTTATAAACAGATAGGAGACTATTTTGTGACAGTGAAACAGTAAAAGAGGTACTCACGCTGTATGTGCTGGGACCCCGGTTGCCAACAGAGGCTCCAGTAAGGACTGGGATTGGATACTTCTGGTTTTGTACTTGTTCAAGATCTTGGCATAGAGTGTTGTCTCTGCCTCTGCCATCTCTTCTTTTTTCTTCCGTGAATGCATGGAGCCAAATGTACAGTGAAAGAGAGGCAAAGTCTGCAAAGATAAAAAAACTAAACCTCAAAACCTCCTTTGATCTGTTTGACACAAGCTGATATCCTGTTTTTACACCAACTTGTGGTTCGTTGAATGATGACTGTAAGAAGGCTGAAAGGGAAAAAGTGAGTGCAACATTTTGATGTACTAGCTGGGGGTGGTAAATCCAGTTAAAGCTACAAATCTAGTTAAAGCTACACCATCTGAATTGTCTACACACTTAATATTTCAGTGCCAGCCATTTAATTATATCTGCATTTCCCAAATCAAGATTTAATGTACCCAGAACAGTACCTGGGTCAGCATGAATGAGATCATAGTATAAGATGTCTCTTTGGTGCCCTAGTGAGAGCCTCATCATGCTTAATGCAAGCGTCAGTTTTGAAAGACCACCTGCTACCAGTGTCAAGGAAGGGCTGAATATTAATAAGCAGGGAACAGAACTGGGTGTTGATGGGATTTGTACAACAAGACACTCAGTGAGTACCTTCCTCCCTTCCTCCCCCTGTCTCCATCCATCCATACAGCTATCCAGTGAAAAAACAACCAACCCAGTCCTTTTCTCTCATTTAAGGTTTGGTAGCCAAAATGGAGATGCAGCAGAATTTCTGCCACTCCTTACTGCACCTTTTTGTCAATGAAATACTATGCTGGCACTAGTGAAGCATGACAGCTTCAGCAAGCCTTAGAGCAGGGGTGTCAAACATGCAACCTGGGGGCCGGATGAGGCCTCTGGAGGGCTTGTATCAGGCCCACAGTGGAGTTGGCTGTCTTCTGCTTCTTCTTCCAGTTCTGCCGCTGCTGCTGCTGCGTCATCGTAGGTTTGCAGCTTACAGATAGACACCTGAACAGCATACTCAAGATTGCAACAGCACAGACATTTTGATGCAATAATTCAGAGCAAGAGGTGTCAGTTATCAGACACTGTTTAATAAACAAAATATTGCAAGAGTGCTAATGTTTTAAGCATGTTTTAAGCAAAAAAATAAACCCCTTTGTGTTTGTGTCCTATATAAAGTTTATATCTCCACTTCCTGGCATTACATTTTATGACACACGTGGCCCAGCCCAACAAGGTCTCATTTATGTCAAATCCTGCCCTCATAACAAATGAGTTCAACACCCCTGCCTTAGAGTGTCTCACAAATGGTTGCCATTTGTTCCCATATCTAAGCTGGTGTGGGCCTTCAAAACAATGACTATGGCTAAGATCTGGAGATGTTCATGCACTGCAAGACCACATGCTTGTTGTCATATATAAATCCACTCCCAGTGTGCTGAACAGAAGGTTAGTGTTTCAGCATTGACTGCAAAGTTCACATGTTGAAAAAAAGGGGCCAATGCCATTCCAAAGCCCACTTCTTTAACCAAGGAGAAGGGGAAGGGGCTGAATTTGCTATGACAGCAGAAAGGGGGAACCAGGCAGCCTTACGTTGCAAGCCTTAACGTGTGGTGTTGGGGCTGGGGCGGAGGAAGGCCGTTTAAGGGTGCCAGGCAAACCGCAAGAGAAAAGGTGCCAAAGGTCAGGTGCCGCTGTTGAAAAAGCCCTATCTTTGGCTACTTTGGCCAGTATGGTGTAGTGGTTAAGTGCACAGACTCTAATCTGGGAGAACCAGGTTTAATTCCCCACTCCTCCACTTGCACCTGCTGGATGACCTTGGACAAGCCATAGTTCTGGCACAGCTGTTCTTGAAAAAGAGCAGTTTCTGTCAGAGCTCTCTCAGCCCCACCTACCTCACAGGGTGTCTGTTGTGGGGAGAGGAAGGGAAAGGAGTTTGTAAGTTGCTCTGAGTCTCCCTTGGGTAGTGAAGGGCAGGATATAAATCCAATCTTCTTCTTCTTCTACTGCCCACAGCACTTCTGCAGCTGGGGGCACAGAAGGCAGGGCTGGGGAAGAGGATCTTAATCAGTAGGCAGAATACCATATGTGCACCCCCAGGTAGTGGATGGAACATTTCCTATACCCCTCAAATTAATATTTGTGCTCCTGGCCACGGAAAAGCATTTACAAAAAGCTTTTTGTATTTATGGAATACCCTCACTAGATCCTGACATATATCTGAAAATACCTCTTCTGAGTTTACAGCAGATGCAATCTGCATGCTGCTCTGCTTTCAGTATTTCTAGAAGAAAGCTTCTCTGTCACTGAAATGTCACATTATCTAAGAACCATCTTTTAAGCTACCTTCTGTTATACCTCAGACAGATCCTTCGGAATAAATGAAAACACGTTCTCTAACTAAAGTAGTGTGATCTGTTTTGGATGCAAAGAAAAGGCAAATATGCCCACCATATAGGTTCCTCCGAAATATTTGAAAATGTTTGCAAATACTATGCTACTTTCCCTGATTACTGTTAATTAAAGGAATTGCTGCCTTTGTACCTTCCTGTCCTCTGGAGTGATGCCATTCTAGGCTACCTGATATCTATGGATAGGTTGAATTACATCGACGCCAGCAATAATGCCTTCTGCTACAATGATTCAGCTAGCAATTCTGGACAGCTCAATGAAAATATTTCAGAAACAGACCGTAGGATTTTTAGTTGGTTAACATTTATAATGAAAAGAGAAACCAGTTTTACTTTTAAAAATGGCTTCACTGGAAGAGGTAAGTGGAACCAATGGACGAGGGGGAACATTTCCCTTCTGTCCCTCAATTGCATGTTGTACTGTGGAAAGCTGTCTCATTCATGAGTGAGGTAATTCTCTCTAGAGAAACCTGGGCAGTTGCCATTGGAGGCTGAAGCTTCTCCTTGACCTTACTTAATGAGTTTCTTTATATGGCAGGAAGGCAAGGTCTTTATGTGTTGCATGTATTGCAATTCAGTTGACTGTATGCCTCACTCCTTCTGTCATTTCTGGGGTATCTCTTTGAACATCCATTAAACTGAAGAGCAGTTGTGACAGAGGACATTTCTGAAAGTGATTTTTTGTTTCACAGGAGAAATTCTAAGAGGATATTCCTGGAATGATATACACTGAAATGTTAGTTTCAGAATGAAAAATCCGTGTATGGGTTCTGAAAATGGTACTATCAGGGCACAGTCCTGGCTGGAAATCTACCATCTGATCTGATTTTTCCATAATTTTAGATACTGGGAAATTTGTTTTGGTTGATGAAGTACATTGGTAGGGGAGGGAAACAGGTTGAAAAGCATCAGTCCTGTACGCATGATGTAAGTGCATACATGGAAAGATCCAAAGAGGGGCCTAAGAGTAGGGTGGGGAAGAGAAGGGTATACCTCAGCAAGATTTGCTTGAGGGTGCTGAACCTCCCCTAGGGTGCTGTAGTCACTTCTGACTGATAAAGAGGAAGGTGTTGCACATTCTCTACAACCCAGTAGTGATCTGCAGAACCTTACTCACTGTGCTTTATGAGCAGAGCTTAGATGTGGAGGGAGGAGCCAAGCTGAACTGACAAAAAATGGGGAGAGAGAAACAGAATTGAGGATGAGAGTGGAGATTTAAAAAATCTGGACATTGAATTTCTAGTTCTAGTGTCATCACTACACATAATATTACAATGGCTGGTACCTATATAGGGTTGCCAACTAAGGTTGCCAGTCCTGGGTTGGAAAATACCTGGAGACTTTGGGGGTGGATCCAGGAGAGGGTGTGGTTTGGGGAGGTGAGGGACTTCTGCATGGTACAATGCCATAGAGTTCACCCTTCAAAGCAGACATTTTCTCCAGGGGAGCTGATCTCTGTCAGCTGGGAATCAGTTGCAAAAACAGGAGGTCTCCAGGCCCCACCTGGCAGCTAACAACCCTATTGCAAACCTCCATGTGGGACCTGGTGTTCTCCCAGAATTACAATGGATCTCCAGACATCAGTTCTCTTGGAGGAAATGGCAACTTTTGAGTCTTCCCTCAAAGGCCAAAATAGGCCTGGAGAGGGCCCTGCCCCCTCGCTCTGCTTTTCACTGACAGAACCAAGGCTTCAGCTGGAAATACTGCTGTGGTTGCTTAGCAATGGCCACACAGAGGGCATTAATTTCTTAAAATTGCAGGTACTGCTGCTATTATTTGAGTTTTTTAACTCCCCCCGTGTGTGTGTGTGTTTAGATTCCCCCCCCATAAACCTATGGCTTTTCTCAGGTTTGTAGAAAGATCTGTCTTGTCTGCTCATGGCTCCAATCTTTGCACGTAGGGATCCACAGATTTGGTCACATTGAGAATTAGATGTACTGATAACATAAGAAATACAACTGAAAAACAAACAGCACTCAACATGTCCTGAACGCTTTGAACACTCCCAACTTAAAAACACTTCCAGGAGCCCTTGAGAAATAGGTTTAAATGCACTGCTCCTACCCCTACCTGCATGCAGTTACCAAAGTGTGGATATTGAGCCTATGTTCATACAGCTTGTGCATGTACACATTCTACCCCTGTGGTCTTGAATGCTGCAGCATCTGTTATGGGGATGGAATCTGTATGCATGCAGCTTAAGGTCTAATTTCTGATGAATATGTATAGACTGCAGGGGATGGGGCCAGTGCACTCAGGCAAGGCAGAGTCTGTACATCTGAGCTCATTGCTTCTCTACATACAGTCCCCTGAACATGCCTATGTTGTATGTACACTAGCAACCACCCAGCATCAAAAAAAGTTCAAGTCCAATGGCACCTTTAAGACCAACAAAGTTTTATTCAAGGTATAAGCTTCCAAGTGCATGCACACGTCTTCAGATAAATTGAAATGGAAGTTGCTAGTCCATACATATAGGTAGAGGGTGAGCAGCAAATTAGCGTACAGCTTAACAAAATTGTTTGACCAATGCAAGGACCAAACTGGAATAACAAGCTTAGTTTATATAGTCACCATTTGTTTGGGTTTAATTCCAGGAGAAAACATAATGAAGGAAATAAATATGTTAAAATTGGGGACTGATGGGCAGATGTACCCTTCTTAATTGTGGAATGCTGAAGTTGGGTGATTGGCTGTGCAACGTATCTCCTCTGTCCCCAAACCAGAGAAATACATTCCAATCTATCATTCCAAATTACATTACATCCTACTATTCATTATATTACAATCTACTATTCCAAATAACAAATAAAATAAAATAAGGAGGATGTATAGTCCTTCTGGGGGATTGGTGGAGATTCAGATGTAAGGACCGAGTGAGGTTAGTATGTGTGGTGAGATAAGAAACCAATATCCCTGTTAAATCTTGGGGGTTCCATTGTTATTAGTGTTGTAATAACTTCTAACTCATCAATTTCCCTTTCTAGTCTGTTCCTGAAGTTCCTTTGCAATAAAACAGCTACTTTGAGGTCACCCATTGAATGTCCTGGAAGGTTGAAGTGTTCTTGTACAGGTTTCTCAGTCTTGTGATTCTTCTTGTCAGATTTGTGTCCATTTATCCTCTGGTGTAGGATTTTTCCTATTCGTCCTATGTAGAGAATCAAAGGGCATTGTTGGCATTTAATGGCATATAAAATGTTAGAAGACGAGCAAGTGAATGAGCCTGCGATGGTGTAGTTTATTATTTTATATTTATACATTCCATTTCTACCCCGCCCTCCCCGCGAGCGGGCTCAGGGCGGCTTACAAAAGGGCAACCAGTGCCAGGACAAACAAGTTAAAACATAACACATAGGCATATAAATATCTAAAACATATCCACATCATAAAGTGCTCTTGTCTCAACCCGATGGCTTCCGATGACCATTAAACACAGCAATATAACCCAGCAGAGTTGTTCATGGTAGGCCCCAAGGACTTAACTCAGCTATCCCCTTCCTCCACCACACAGTTGGTAAAATAGCAGTGGGGGGGCAGGCAGCGGCCAAGGAGGGGGAAGGACAGCGGCGGCTCCTACTCGAACGCCTGGCGGAAGAGCTCCGTCTTACAGGCCCTGCGGAACTGCAAAAGGTCCCGCAGGGCCCTGATCTCCTCCGGGAGCTCATTCCACCAGGTAGGAGCCGCCACTGAGAATGATCTAGTCCTCGTGGCCGCCAGCCTGGCCTCCTTGGGGCCAGGAACCGCCAGGCGATGTTGCGATTCAGACCAAAGTGCTCTTTGGGGCATATGTGGGAAAGGCGGTCCCTCAGGTATGCCGGACCCTGGCCATATAGGGCTTTAAAGGTAAGCACCAGCACTTTGAAGCGAATCCGGTATGCTATAGGCAGCCAGTGCAGCGCTTTCAGCACAGGCCGGATGTGCCCCCACCTAGGGGTGCCCGTCAACAGCCTGGCTGCAGCATTCTGCACTAGCTGCAGCTTCCGGATTTGCCCCAAAGGCAGCCCCATGTAGAGGGCGTTGCAGTGGTCCAACCTCGAGGTGACCATTGCATGAATCACCGTGGCCAGGTCTTCGCGGTCGAGGAACGGGACCAACTGCCGAATCAGCCGAAGATGGTAAAAAGCCGACTTGACAGTGGCTGCCACCTGGGCCCCCATGGTTAGTGCGGGGTCCAAGAGCACTCCCAGACTCCTAACCTCCGGCGCCGGCACCAACGATGCCCCGTCGAAGGTCGGAAGCAGGAGCCCCAGCCCCCGGCCGGTCCGACCCAGGCACAGGACTTCCGTCTTGGCAGGATTTAACTTCAATCGGCTCTGCCGGAGCCACCCAGCCACAGTTGATGTTGTTAGGTCCAGCAATCATGCTGTCTGGGTGTGTGTGGCAGCAAAGTTGTCATCTGGGTTTATTGCAAGCTCTGGTACCAGTGTCCATGTTCAAATCAGAAGCTGAATTATTGTAGGTGAGGAGTTGTTTAAGATTGGGGGGCTGTCTGTGGGCAAGAAAAGGTTTGCCCCCAGTACTTGTGAAAGAGAACTGTCACTATGCAGTAGACGTTGTAAGTCACTGATGACTTACTGCTTCAGACCAACATGGCTACCCATCTCAACCCAGCATCAAGTTAGACAAAGGTATAAGCCATTGATTTCAAACAAGGGATGCCTGATCATCAGGTGGCTCAGCTCACTCCCTGCCCACCAGTCAAAAGCAGAGAGCTAATCCCTCCATGGGATGTTTGGCTACGCACTAAGGGCTCAACCTTATTCATCAGGCTACTCCTTATGTACATCACGGTACAGTACAGACTGCCCAACACTGTACAGTAAGGGGAGTGGCTTGATGAACAAGGTAGGCCCTCTCTGCAGCCCTTCTTTTCCTTCCACTATGGTGCCACTGCCACATTGCTCCGCAGCTCTGTGAGGCTAGGCCTGAAGCAAGCAGAGTTGAGGCTCAGGCCACAGTCAGTGACAATAGTTGAACATTATCATCATCATCATCATCATCTACATTTCTACCCTGCCCTACCCACGAACAGGCTCAGGAACATGGCTTCCTTCCTGCCAAATCTGTCTGCCACAAATGTTGCAGCATCTGTTTCATAGGTGTCAAGTGCACCTAACTGGGTTGGATCATGGCACTGCCTTAGTATTATTGCTTCTCATGTTCCAGGACTGTGGCTGAGGCTAAGTCCTGATGAAGTGTTGGATCAAGATAAGGGCTGGAAAATCCAAACAAGATGAGCGGCGGGGTTTTCCAGGAAAAGATCTATGGGGAGGAAGTGGAGGATAGTTTGGATGCTCATGAATATTTCTAGATGAAAAATTGGATTTTCTGTTTTGATACAGGATTTTCTATAAAGTGTATCTTTCCTTAGAAATAATTCCAAAGTTTTCCTATGGATGGAAACAGAATTTACCTATAAATCGTTGCCTCTGCAAACAGTCTTTCTTTATTTCCATTACAGTTTTCATATGGAATACCAAACTGAATGATTCTGCCAGTTTGGCGTAGTGGTTAAGTGTGCAGACTCTAATCTGGGAGAACCGGGTTTGATTCCCCACTCCTCCACTTGTACCTGCTGATGTGACCTTGGGTCAGTCACAAGCTCTGGCACAGCTGTTCCTGAAAGAGCAGTTTGTGTTAGAGTTCTCTCAGCCCCACCTACCTCACAGGGTGTCTGTTGTGGGGAGGGGAAGGGAAAGGAGTTTGTAAGCCGCTCTGAGACTCCAAGTGAAGGGCGGGGTATTAATCCAATCTCTTCTTCTTCTGTTGGTAAGGCCAATGG
The DNA here is from genome assembly GCA_029375565.1 of Gekko gecko. Lineage (NCBI taxonomy): Eukaryota > Metazoa > Chordata > Lepidosauria > Squamata > Gekkonidae > Gekko > Gekko gecko. The sequence goes on along the minus strand of JAPDNY010000004.1, from coordinate 106,414,960 downwards.
GTCAAATGAAGCTATATGAATTCCTCATTTAAACATTTTTTCTTACACTAAAGAAGTAAGGGGGGGAGACTCTGGAGTAATCTACATGTCTCTTTGGAGAAGGCAAATTAATGACCACAGTTAACAGCATCCTTGAATAACACTACAGCACTAGATTCAGGTGGGTAGCCATGTTGGTCTGAAGCAATAGAACAAAGTTTGAGTCCAGTAGCACCTTTAAGACCAACAGAGTTTGATTCTGGGTATAAGTGAGAGTTGAGAGACTTAGCATGTGTAGATGCACATTTCTTCAGATACACTGAAATAGATTTCTTCAAGTGTTATATATGGGGGGGGGTTAGTTGCCAGGAAGAGCTAATCAGAGTCAAGATGCATAAGTACAGTTAAGATTGGAATAACGCAGTTGCTAAGGTCTGTGAACAAGCAGCAAATTACCATACAGATAATAAATGAGTTAACAGATGAGAGAACTAAGTTTGAGTCCAATGTTACCTTTAAGGCCAACAAAGTTTAATTCTGGGTATAAGTGAGAACTGAGTGACTTAGCATGTGTAGTGAGGTAAGAACCCAATATCTCTGTTAAGCCCTGGGGGTTCCATTGCTCTGAGTATTGTAATAACTTGTAATTCAGCAATCTCCCATTCCAGTCTGTTTCTGAAATTTCTTCACAGTAAAACAGCTACTTTGAGGTCCCCTACTGAGTGCAATCTTCTAGAGGCAAGTGAAAATTGAATGGTTGTTTTACGTTTATTAGAGAGCAAGTACTCTGAGATATAACAAGCCAGCTCTGAAAAGCATCTCTGTTGAGAAAGGAGACAGCTATTTTGCCCTAATCTTGCAGTGCTTTTTGTCTATTCTCTGTTGGGTCAGGTCCAAGAAATCGATTCCAGTCCTGGATCTGTTGAAATTGTCTCTGCTATAGAAGATCAATTGCCAGAGGTAGACCTCTGTGTTTACTACAAAAAATTGTTCTGCATACAGGAAGCAAAAGAAGATTCCCCCGAAAATGAAAATGGTAAGGATATGTGGTTTCCTAGTACTAGATACAAATATGGGCTCTATGTCTCTCTAAGACTCTTTTAACCCCTATAAGTTATAGAGAAGGAATTCAGTGCCTTACAGGCATTTATATTGCTTGTGGAAGCTTCATGAACAGGGAGATATCAGGAAAACTAGATAAGACCATGGCTGTGGTCACACACACACTAAATAATCCATTTCAATCCACTTTCAATGTGCTTTCCAACTCAGTTTTATGTTGTGAACTGGCAAAATCCATTCGGAAAGTGCATTGAAAGTGGATTATTTAGTGTGTGTGACCACAGCCTAAGGGATAAAAATCCTACCATCATTTTCTAAGAAAGAGGTTTTTTTATCATATGTTGCATTTCAGGATTTTTGTCTTCTATACTCTAGGAATTAAATGAGGGCAGCAGACAGTACAAATAAAATGTAGGACTTTATTAATTAAAGGCTGATGTCACCAAGGTCTGTTTTGTTAGAAGAGGGCACTGTGCCAAAAGGTACCTTCATGGAGCAGAAACATTATGAACAATAGTTTCAGAGCCTTCAGTGGATGAATAGACCAGTTTCTTTCTTCAGCCTTTTTACACTGGTTACTGTAACTCTTAATTTATCATGCTGCCTTGAACACCTTCATTGACTTACCATTCTACTTTTGTACCTAAAGTGCAATCAGGCTGGGTGCTCCCACTTATGCTTATTGTCTTGCCAATCTGCCTCCTATTATTCTGCAAATGACCTGGAATTTCATTTTATGAACCCTATGTGAGCGGTCAGCAGAGGCCTGTCGAAACAAACAAACAAAAACATAACACACAAACAAGATAGAGGGGCAGGGAGTAGAGGTACGCTGTTTTTGAGAGGTCATAAATTGTTCTGACCTTCTACATCTGATGGTGCTAAAATGAGGATTAGAGAACATCTTCAGTCTCAGCAGCATCAGCATCAAATCTGACTTCCTGCATCTAAGTAGTTTTTGGTTAGAGTATTCTGGCATTGTTTGAATTTTTTTTTGGCCCCCCGAAGGGGATTTTTTATTGATTTTTGTATATACTACTAAAACTACAAAGAAAAAAAGGGAAAGGGAACTACATCTAGGGATAAAGGAAAGTAAACCCACACTATACCAGAACCCCAAGAGAAGGAGATCATATCCATGTTAAGCTAAATGTTAGTATTTTAGTGTTAATAAACAATACGCGATGTGAGTTCCTGTCTATCTCAGCTAAATTGTTAATTTGTTACTTGTTATGAGGAGATTCCAGAGCACCCCCTCCAGCTTGCTTCATAAAGGCAATTTCCAGACTCCTTCTGCCTTTATCTAGGCTTTCTATCTCTAAAGTCATAAGATGATTTGATGGCAGCAGCTCCCTGTTCCGCGGCCAGGTCTTCACCCGTCTCCGAGGGGGTGGAGCCACTTGACCCATTTTCTCCTTCTTCTTTAGATCCCAGATGGCGTTTTAGAAATTCTTTAGCTTTAAAAATGGAGTCAATCTTCTCTCTCTTATTGTTGATTTTAAAGATGACACCTTCAGGGACTGCCCATCTATATGGAATTTGATTGGTTTGGAGAAAAATAATTAAGTCTTTATAGTTCTTTCTTTTTTGACGAATTTCAAATGGAATGTCTTTTAAGGTCTTGATAGTTGTATTTCCAGTTTCAGTGGAGTTGCTGATGTTGCTTTTAAGATTGCATCTCTGGTCTGTCTTCTTGAGAATCTGACCATTATTTCCCCAGGCAGGCTATTTTTTTTGGTGTAATTAGAATACACCCTATATGCTGTTTCCATATCATGTATAATTTCTTCCGCTTTCAAGCCTGCTGCTGGCGCAATAATTTCACTGAGTATTTTCTTCAGGTCCTCTTTAGCTAATTCAGGAACTCCCTGGAATCTAAGGACCATGTTAGCTTTTTCCATTTGTAATTGCAGCAAACGAGTTTCCTGGTAGTTCTGCTTATTCACTAACTCTCCCATCTTTTTCTTCATATTCTTATTTGTGGCGTACATCTCCTTCACAACTTCCACTGTTTGCTCCATCTTTTTGGCCATTTCCACCAGCTGGAGTTGTTCTGACCTTCTACATCTGATGGTGCTAAAATGAGGATTAGAGAACATCTTCAGTCTCAGCAGCATCAGCATCAAATCTGACTTCCTGCATCTAAGTAGTTTATGGTTAGAGTATTCTGGCATTGTTTGAAATTTTTAATGTATATTACAGAGTTCCCTTCATGTCATTCTTTGTTATTTAGTACTTTTAAATTCTGAATGTTGTTGGATTTGTCATCTTGAAGTTATACAGAAGTAGCATTGTTGTCACGCATACGTATCTGCTGAAAATCAGTGTCAGATTCTTTGTTGTTAATGGTAAAATAAAATAACATCACTGTTCTGCTACATATAGTGAAAATCACATCTGAGAAATGAGAATCAGGTTGTTGTTTTTCAAAGTCCTTCTGGGTAATTTTATCTGAAGGAGCTTTTATTTATCTGTTTATTTGGTTGTTAATTCTGCACTGCTGATTTTATGAAGTATGTGGTTTTAAGCTGTTATTAGTCACCACATTGCTATTATAATCTGGTTCATGTTACAGTGAACACACATACAATCCATATAAAAGGTACACTTGATTTTTCTTTATATGTAATTCTCATGTTAAATTAAGTAATTCTTATGTTACATTCAATACATATACAGCTCAAAGTGTGATTTAAACCCCACATTTATCCAGGTACTGGTTCCTGGCTTTATTTGTAAAGTGAACATGTGTTGACTGGCTGTTTCTTAAAAACAGATGTGCACACATACACGTAGGATGTACATGCATTCATTTGTATTGTGTGAACAGGACAATGTGGTTTTATATGTTATGGATTATGCCTTGTGCATATTGCATATTGTGCATATTGCAAAGCCACATAATAGGCAAAGATGGTGTACCATTATTTTAAATACAATGAAATAAATAATACCAAATGATAATAAGTGAGATTAAATATGATTACATGAGATGTTTTTGTGCAAAACTTTCATAAAAACATTATAGGACTACAGAGGAGATACAATAGTGAGGAGACGAGTGCATATTTCTGATCATCAAGAACTCTCAAAGAAATCTGGAGTTTGGTAAGGCTCTCAGACATTTCAAAATAATGGTGGATTATGAATTGGCTTTCAGAAATTTCTGGATAGCCTGATCTTCATTATTCAGTCTAGAAATTCAATATTCATAATTTTCACAGGCAGCCTTATGTATATACGTGATATAACTGATGGTGAATTTACTGAAGTAGATTTCCCTGTGCCACACTGTGCTAGAAAATTAACAATGAGACACAGTGCTACTTCAGTGAAATCTAGGATGAAAGTATTTCTGAGTACACCCAGGACATGTTTTAGAAGCTATGTCTGAGGTGGATCTAGATGGCTCAGACAAAGTTCCAGGTCTGAAAGTTCCAGGGTGGTCATGGAACAGTGCCATCAGAATCCCCGCACAACTCTGAAGGCCTTGAAAGCCAGTTTAGCACAGCCAGGTCTCTGATGCAGCAAGATGGCAGTGTCTTCATTTTCTGTTTGCTGTTTTGGAAGTCTTGGCACACCAGGTGCTGATTTTTGGATTTTGACAGAGCATAATGGATTGGGTAGCGCATTCTCCACTCTGCCAAAACATTTCAAAGTACATCCCAGTGGTTCTGATTAGGGGTGATCTTAGCCAATGGGCGACTGGGGCAGCTGCCCTAGGCCCCATGCTGGTGAAGGCCTCTGAACACCCACATCCTAACATCCTCAAAAGAGGCAAGAAAATAAGAAGTCTCCCTTTGACAGCACTGCTTATGCCCACCCTGTTCTGGATTTGGGCCACCCAGTCATAGTGATGGCTATTTGTGCCCATCCCGTCCAGGGCTCTGGCAGCTGGATCCATGGCAGTGGCAACTGCTCTTGCCCACCCTATCCAGGGCTTGAGCAGCCAGCTTCCAGCAGTGGGGCAGCTCTTTGCCAAGTTGCACAGGATGAGGGCAGCCCCTTGCTGGGCCCTGACCAGGACCTAGGTGGACAAGGTGCCCCACACTGCATGTCACCCTCAGGTAAGAGCCTAGTCTTTTTTTGCTCCCCCCCTGGATAAAACAGCAGCCCTGGTGCTGCAGTGGATCTCTCTCAAGCTGGTCCTTCTGGCTGCCTCTCAGGTGATGGCAGTTCTGGGAGCCATAATGAAGGAAGTGTGGAGTATCTGCCCCTTCTCTGCACCCCTCTGGTGCTGCTGCCCATCCTCTTAGCCTAACCTCCAACATGGCCCTAGCAGAGGTTGGCCCTATTGTGGGAGGGGGTAGCAACAGTGATTCAGGGGCCCCATCCTGGACTTTTGCCCAGTACCCCAGAATCATTAAGATCACTCCTGGTTCTGATTATCCTAAGAAAAGGGATTACACAAGTGCTGGCAATAAGAAAGATATAGTATTTGGAAAGTGTTGTCCTGTGTAATGTAATACATAAACCAGGAAGGAAAATGACATCAAAGAATTAACACCGTGAATACTGTTCAGTGTTTCTAGTGTGAAAGCTTGTGTTGTATGGCTGCTGTTTCTCACTTTTCTGTTTCATTTCCAGGAGAGATCCCAACACCTGAGTGCCATTCTTTAGTTCCACTAAGGTTGCTTCCCGTTATCTTTGCCTTATTACTCACCGTGATCATAGCAGTTGCCATTGGCCTGGGTTGTGAGTACAAATAACTTATTTATTAGGTTCTAAATTACCAGTCACAAATTTGCATTATTCATGAGTCTCCTGCTGAGAATAGGATCACCCTGCTGCTAAGGGTTTAATATTGAAATAAAATAAACCTCTCATTGGAAGATCTTTAAGACAGAGTTGGTATTTAAGAAGATCATTGGCATAATCCACAGTATGAAGACTACTGGAGCACTTTGGTCAAGGACTGGTCTAATAATTATTACTTCCTGTGTGTGTCAGCCACTTCTCATGCTGGTTTTCAGCTGCCAGTGCCACACATGGAGGCCACTGTGTACAAATGTATGGTGCTCATAGAACTCTGGGTACATGCCAGATGCTACCAGGTTCACATGATGCTAGTGGTGCTGGTGGTCAGACATAACTTCTCCGTTTCCTGCGCTACCAGGCCACAAATTTGAGGAGGTGACTGCAGACATTTTAAGTCATGACACAGCCCGGAATCACCCTGGTCTGGGGAATCAGATGATCTCAAAGAACTACTCACATGTCATTGACTTCTATGAAGCTCCAAGATCTTTCCAGACATTATTCCAGTCTGGTGAACTTGTTGCTTATGAAGGTCCTGCCAGCCTTCCTTCTGTGATCTTAGTAGTTGCCTGCTTTCAAGCCTGGGGTGATGGTGGCTAGGGATGGGCACAAATTGGAAAAATGTGGTTTGGTTCATAGTATGTGACATGCCCAGTTTGTGAACCACAAACCATCTCGAACTTTTAGGGGCTAAATGAACTGGTTCAGCTTGTGAGGTTCATGATGCAGTAGAATGCCCCCCCCCATGCTAGAGACACCAAACTTGCAGGGGACCTCTAGATCACTCTCCTCTGCCCTCCAAGCAGGGCCGGCTCCAGGTGTCTAGGCGCCCTAGGCAGGACAGCCTGGGGTGCCCCCCACCGGGGATGCCAACCTCCCAGTGGGGCCTGGAGACCAGAGGCAGCGGTGGAGCGCTGGCTTTCCTGGGGGCTCCGCAGCTGTGGGGCCCCAAGAAAGCCAGGGAAGGGGGTGGGGGTCTAGCCGCCACCACCTCCCTCCCAGCGCCAGCTTTCCTGGGGGCTCTGTGGCTGTGGGACCCCCAGGGAAGCCGGGAAGGCGGTGGAGGTTTAAACCGCTGCCACCCCCCCGCCCTGCTCCAGGCCTAATGGCCCGCTGCCCTCCCAGAGCCGTCGGGGTCCTCCTGACCCCCTGCCACACCCGCCCAGCCCCAGGAGGAGGAGCCACCTCCCCGCTCACCTGCTGCCGGAGCCCCGTGCCCTGCAAGGAAGGCCACCAGGTGGAGGGAGCCCCACAGAAAGGAGCGGGCGGGCGGGTAGGCGGAGGAGGAGAACCGCATGGCGTGGCGGCCTGCCGGCTGGCTGGCCTCACTTCCCCAGCGGGCTCAACAGTGTGGTCGCCCCACCCCGCCCCGCCCGCGGTTCAAACAGCCCAATGGGCGGGGAGAGGGAGGAGGAGAAGAGCCTCCTGGCTCACCCCCCAGCCTGGGAAGGAGCCCCCCCAGTGGCTCGCCGCCTCCCCAGGCCCAGGGAAGGTGCCCGAGGCACACACACACAACCCCCACCATCTGGGGTGGTGGGCGGGGTGGCTGCGGTCCCCGAAGGAGGGGGGAGGGGGCGGCGCGGCTCGGGGGTCCCCTTCCTTCCTTCAGCTGAGCCCCCCGCTCACCCCCAGCAGTCCCCCCCTTACTCAGTCACTCCCTCCCCCCCTCAGTGCCTTTTCGCTGCCACCTCCTCCAGGGCCTTTGCACCGGGAGTCCCAACGGGGGGAGGGGGGAGGAGTCAGCCTGGAAGGCACCTCTTTGCTCCCCACCAGCCCCGCTGACCCCCAGCGAAGCCGGGAAGGGGGCGGAGGTTTAAACCGCTGCCCCCTCCCTGCCTGCGGGGCACCCAAGCAAGCCTGGGAAGACACACGGGGGCGACTTTTGGCACCCCTGCTGCCACCGCGCTCTAGGCGAGCGCCTAGCTCGCCTAGTGGGCGAGCCGGCTATGCCTCCAGGTGTGGTGAGGATTAAATTTACAGGTTCTGAGTTACAGCCAATGTTCCCTCTAAGCTGAGTTAGTGTGAGCTAGGTCACAGGTTTTAGCCTCCTGCTCACACATTTTTGCTTTAACTCAGGAAGGATAGTTCCAGAGCAAACTAATTTATGCAGTAGTCCAATTGTTCGCTCACAACTTAATGACTGTAGTCCACAAAGTAGAATTTTTGCTCACAAGACTCCACAGCTTAGAGGGACCATTGGTTACAGCCCTCCAAAGAAAGTTCCCCCAGGAAACTGCTTTTGGGGGGAAATGGCAAGCACAGGTTCAGGAAGTTTAGGAGTGTATAAAATGGATCCTGTTGCAAGCTGGAGACACCAAACTCACAGGGGATCTCCATCTGACTCTCCTCTACCTGCTCTCCAAGTTTGGTGAAGATTGGATTTACAGGATCTGAGTTACATTTTCCCCCCAAAGGTGCCCTCATCCTTTATTGTTTCCAATGGAAGGGGGGGGCAGCAAAAAAGCATGGGCAATAGATGCCTAGCAGAACAGAATCAAAGTCTCTAAGAATCTCTGCAGTGGAAACTGAAGGTGAGGGGCATTTTTATAAGCCCAGCAGAACTAGTGCAATGTACTAGTGCCCAGCAGAACCCAATGCCATTGTGGCAATGCCAGCTCAACAAGACTGATGTCTGGTACAGAATCACACTCCAAGCAAGGGGGTTTTGCTGACCCAGCAGAACCAGTGCAATCCATTGGTACTCAGCAGAACGCAGTGCTAAGGTAGCAATGCCAGCTCAATCGCAATCCAAGCAACAGGGACCATTTTTGGAAGCCCAGCAGTACCAGTGCAATCACAGAGTGCCCAGCTAAACCCAGTGCCACTGGCATTACAAGCTTAAAAGGACTGATTTCAAAGCACAGAATCACAAATCCAAGCAAGGGGGGTGGAATTTTGCAAGCTTTGCAAGAAAATGGGAAGTTTCATAAACATTTTGTTTGAGTGGAAACAGCCTGTCTGGAAATGTATCAATTCACAAACCAGCATGAACTACTTGAATGTTTGTGGAATGTTATGCTGGTTGACCTGCCACAGACTTTAGTTCGCGAACCACAAACCAACCAAAATTCATCATAAACTTTAGTTCGTAAGCCGGTTTGTGCCCATCCCTAATGGTGGCCTTTGCCAAAATTTGATCCAGGGTGCATGATAGCTCATTGACTTTTTGCAAGCTCTTGCAGATGTTATTTTTAAATTGCAATATCAAGCCAAAATCAGTGCATGCAAAGTTTTACAGCACTTCAGTAAATGCTGGGAGATTAAGGGGGCACTGCCTAGATGAAGATTGGGAAGAATGGGGTATCAGTTCTAGGTGACTCTCTACGCTGCCTCCCCTAGTCTCTATAGTCTTTACCATTGACAATGGGGAAATTCCTTGAAGTGTCACTATATGGAAGTAATTTTTTTCTCCTGTTCCTCAGTTCCTCAGGGTCAGGCAACTGGGGCTGGGGGTGGGTAATTCCACACCCTGGACAAGTAAATGAGAGGCCTAGTGTATGAAGAGATCTACACATGCTGTTAGCCTGTATCAGACTGCTTCTTTGTATGATACTAGTGGCTAGAAGTTAGCATGAGTGGTCCTTATTCAATGATAATGATAAATTAAAACATGGATCAAAGACTCCATAAAATAATGAATTTATTTATTTAGTGAAACTGATATGCCACTTTTCCTGTCAAATGACATCCCAAAGCAGTTCACAGAATACAAGCATAAAATATAATGACAAAACTATTCTCAACATACTAAGCCAATTGCCCAAAATACTTGATAGTTTTGACACTTATTAAATAAAGATTAGGGTTTTTTTCATATTGTATTCCTTCTTAAGTTTAGACTATGCATTCTAATCAGAATGCAACAAGACATACAACCCAACTGTTGGTTGAAGAACATGGGTTGACTGGATCTCTGCTAGATCAGGCATGTGGTTACAGCTCTGCCAAAACTATTGCACCAGTGTTCAAGCCAATGTCAGTAGTATGGAAATGCAGCCAGAATAATATCCCTGACTAGCCCAAACTCATCACAGCTTGGAAGCTAAGTAGGTCAGCCATAGTTAGTACTTGGATGAGAGACCACCAATGAAGACTGGGCTTGCTGCATGGAGGAAAGCAATGGCAAACCACCTCTGCTCATCTCTTACCTTGAAAGCTCCATGGGACTGGGGTCACCATGAGTTGGCTGCAAACTTATAGAACACAATTCTTATTGTACAGCTTCAGTTCCCCATGTTCTCATGGCATAATCTCCCTATATTATAAAAGCTGAATGGTGATGGCACTTCTCTAGAACATTCCACATGCTCTGGAATTGGTTGGCGCCCTGGTGTGCCATTCACAGGGCATCTGTTTCCATTGGCTGCGTTGCTGCCTCTGTCAGTGTGGTCCTGCCCATGGAGGCCACAACCAGTGTTTTGGCCTCACTTTCCTTTGACCCACCAGACAGGCCAGACGCTCCAGTGGCCGGGGGCCCTTGCTTGACCTGCAGGCCCCAGATGGGGCCATGGTGGTGGTGCTGCTGAGCCGTGGCAGCCCGGAGCCACTGCTGGCCAAGAGGAGGGCCAGGCCAACATGAGCTGGCCCCACCCATCTGCCTGGAAAGGCCCTGGAGGTGGCCAAGTGGGGAGGCAGCAGCGGCCTGTTCCCTCACACCTCCCCCATGCGGTCTGGGGATGAGGGGAGACAGTGCCATGCCACTAGCCCCGAGGCCAGGTGGGGAGCCAGGCCCAGCCTGTCCCATTGCCCCTCCGGTAAGCAGGGGGACAAGATTGCAGGCTTTGGCCCACCAGGATGGCCATGGCAGGGGTGGATAAGCCCAGATGGCTTGACCCACCAGGGCCTCGACCATGTGTGGGGGGGTAGGGATGAGGCCGGGCAGCTTCACTGAGGTGGGGAGCAGGGAAGGAGATAGGGGCCCATGGCCGGCCAGCCAAGCTGGCACCCATTGCGGGGAGAGGAACGAGCCTGGCCACCTTGGCCCACCAGGCCCTTGACTGGGCAGGGGTGGTGGAGGGAGGGACAAGGCCAGGTGCCTTGGCCCGCTGGGGCCTCGACCACTTGGGGGGGCTGGGTAGCTTCACTGAGGCAGGGGGGGCAGGAAAGAGATGGAGGCCCGCAGCTGACCAGCCAGGCTGCCATCCATTGTGGGTGGAGGGACAAGCCCGGGCAGCTTGACGTGGTGGGGGTGGTGGGGGGAGGGACAAGCCCAGGCAGCTTGGCCCACTGGGGCCTTGACCGCGTGGGGGCAGGGATGAGGCTGGCCAGCTTCGCAGGGGCAGGGGGCAGGAATGAGACGCTGGTCCACAGCCGGCCAGACAGGCTGGCATCCATTGTGGTGGGAGGGACAAGCCCAGGTGGCTCGATCAGGCAGGGATGGCAGGGGGAAGAATGAGGGCAGGAGCCTTGGCCCACTGGGGCCTTGACCATGCTGGGGGGCCGGGAAGCTTCACCAGGGGCCAGGGATGGAAATGGCAGCCTGTGCCCAGATGGCCAAGCTAGTGTCTCACAATGGGCCTTCTTACTAGTGAATGTATAAAAAACATACAGGAGTAAACATCTCAATTAAGAAGCAATAATTGGGAAAATAAAAATGAAATGAGACTTCCAGTACACAAGGTCCTTTCAGTATGGTGGGACATGGATTATGGAACATTTGGAGAACAGAAACAGGAACTGGTGTAGTACAATATTCTAGAAAAGTCCTAACTCTTCGCTCATGTTACTATACAACAACGAGCTGAGAGTCCCACAAGGAATTGTGGTGGCGGGGGGGGGGGGGGGAGAATCTGGAAATCCCCCAACCCTCCAAAATCTCCCCTTCCAGAATTCCATAAACTAAGGCTAAACCTCTGCCCCCTTCCCTCATTTTCTCAATTGCTCTCAACTTTCTGTCTCTTCTATATCCAGTTCTCATTAAGCTGGTTTTATGTTTCCCTTTTTCTTTTGGTTTCATAAAGTCACTTTCTTCTGCATACCTGCCAAGCATATGAAGACCCATACCTTTACTTGACCTAAATACAAGTAATGGTTCTACAAAACATAGAGATTGTCTATCTGTCTGTCTACATACACAAGGAAAATTTTCTTTATGTAAAGTAGGGTTACGACTACCAATGTGGAAGAGATGGCTAAACTTCGCAATGCTACTGGTTTAGAATGGTATTATAAATTAATAGGTTTAACAGCATTGTGTAACAACTGCAGACCAGAAGGTCGGTAGTTCAGCAGTTCAAGACCTGAGTGTCACATGACAGAGTGAGCTCCTGTCTCTGGCCCCAGCTTCTGCCACGGAAACGTCTTTGGACAGTGCTGACTCTTCAGCTTGGAAACGGGGATGAGCACCGCATCCCTAGAGTCGGATTCATATTTTCATTAATTCATCCAACTTGAATTGTGTTCTATAATATCTTTTAAAATTCTTCAAAGTAACCAAAGTTTTAACCTATTAACATGATCTGGTTCTTTCCATTCTATCAGTATATTTCAACTGTATTGGGAGATTTCGGTGCAGATCGTCCTTTAAATGTATCGATCAGTCAGCAAGGTGTGATGGTGTCTTCAACTGTAAAGATGGAGAGGATGAGTATCGATGTGGTAACTTTGTTATGATTATGGATTATTGGTAATAGTTCCCCTCAAAACAGAGTGCATTTAAATATTATAACTATTTGAAAAACAGAGTGCTAGCTTATTGCTCTTGGAATTGTTTTCTGCATGTACATTAGTTATTATTACCTACCAATGTGTGTACACATAGAGGGGGATTCCCAGGTCCAGGGAATTTCTTTCTTTCTCTAAGTAGTTGTATACTACCTTTCCAAATGTTTAGGGTAGTTTAAAAGAACAGCATACAATACCCTATAAACACATCAGTTACTACTGAGTTATATGGGCCCAACAATTCAAAAAATGGAATGAACTAGAAAGATTTACTTTGATATATAGATACAGATATAGTGAACTAATGCCGTCTCTGTCCTATAACCATGTCTGAATTCAGACTAGAATGGGCCAAGAAATGATGTATTATTCAGAAATGCCTGATTCTCATAATCACAGCATGAAGAGGTGCCTAGGGTGGTAGAAAAGTCCCAAGAGCATTATGTGAGGGCAGTGGCAAACTGGGCAAGGGAGTGCCTGAAGGTGTGGGGGGCTTAGACCCAAGGCTCAGATAGGATTGGTTCATTTTTATCACTCTTCCCTTTTATCCTCACAACAACCCTGTGAGGTAGGTTAGGCTGAGAGAGAATGAGTGATCCAACATCACCCACTGAGTGTAACAGCAAACGAAGATTTGACTCCAGGCTTAGCCCAGTGTTCTATCCCACACAGATGGAAATGAATTAAGAGATACTGCTGTAACAATCTGGTTCTTCCATTAGCTCTTTACCAACACTTTTCTTTTCTTTTTTTTTTTTTTGCATGCAACAGTGAGGCTGAGTGGCAAGAAGGCTGTGTTGCAGGTGTTCACTTTTGGAATGTGGAGGTCTGTGTGTTCAGATGACTGGAAAAGCAGATATGGGAGCATTACTTGTAAATACTTGGGTTTCTCAAGGTACTGCATAGGAATACAGACCTTGCTAAATGATAATGGGATTTTTTTTTAAATCTCTCTTTTTAAAAACAAATCTTTGCGTGCCAAAATGTCGTTAATAAGTAAAGTTATTTACAACACCCCAATTCTTGAAATATGACATTGATAACCAAGTAGGTTGGTTTTGCCATGAAGTGCTCACTAACATCAATCAGTAAAATTCTGATTCTATGAACTACCTTAGCAGACCTTAGGTTGGCATTCTAGTTTTGTTTTTGTTAGATGGACTAGCTGCTTTTGATGCAGCACAGGATGAAATATGGGGGCATGATGGTAGGACCATGCAGATATATGTGCAGAGGCACAGGTGGGGTGGTTTGCACTCAGAGTAGGAGGAAGGTCATGATGGCCAATTTAGGCCATCTCTTTCCATTTTCCTGATTGTACATTGTTGCACTGGGGATTTTAGAGTACATTTTAATTGGTTTCATCTATGAATTCTATATTGGGCTTATTTAACTAATGTAATGATGTTTATAACAGTGTGATGCACACTTTGGGGCGGTGCAGACAGCCATCTAGAAAGCAGAAAGGCCTCGGGTAGCCCGAGCTCGCCATTTGCGGGGACGGGCGGGGACAAAGAGGCCGGCCGGAAGGGGAAGGGGGCCGGGGCGCGGCGGGGAATGACGTGCCTCCTCCCGCCTTTCCCTAGCCAATGGGGGTCAGCAGAGCGGTCGGGGAGGAGGCGTTAAAAGCAGCAGGAAGCTGCTCCTCTCCTCACTCGACCACGAGCGAGCCCGGTTTGCCCACCCATCCCTCCCTGTGTGTCATGGTGTTGGGATTTGGTATTTTGAATTTGGGTGTATGAAAAGGGGTTTAGTGGGTGTAGGTTATGATATTGTTAGCGTTTACCTATTGTTTCTTGCACACTTTGTCACAACTTTCAGCGGTAACAGCATGGGGCCGGATCCGTTGGCGGAATCCGGCCTGCGTGCCAATTTCGGATTGGTGGACCCCTAAGGGTCTTGACGTGAGGGCGGAATGGAGCTGGCTAGCTCAAGGAATAACAGTGTTTACTCCTCCCAGCTAGAGGGCAGGGGAGCTCACATAGGGGCAAGCGTCCACGTGAACTCCGATTACCTGCCCTCCCAGCTTTCTACCCATGCCGGCTGGCTGGGTAATGTTAGGCTCAGCTGGCTCGCCAGTCAGCCTGATATGTACGGATCCGGTGGACCCATGCTGTGCCAATGCTTTACAGCTGTAACCATTTAAAGTTGTGGCCAAATTTATCCACTGAATTTCCATATTGGGAACTTGTTTAGTAATGTAGTGCATGTTGTAGTAAGCGCGGAGCGTGGTACGATGCAGGCCGACTTCGGCGTCCCAAGTAGGACCTGAACTAGAAAGTGCAAAACATAGGGCAAATAAGTGGGATCGATAAAATTAATGTTAACACTTATTGGAATTTGCTATTTAATTTGGATTCATTTGCAGCTTTGTGAGTTCAGATTACCTTCCTGTGACTGCCATTGAAGATGAGTTTCAGAGATACTTTGTTACCGCAAGTCATTGGTTATCAGCTGAGCAGGCAACATCTCCACAGAATGCAACTTTCTTGAGGTATGTTTTGGAACCTTCACTAAAGAGAGAGGGCCTCTAGCACTAATCAGTGGAAGAGAATGCTTCCTCCTGGAATATTCTGAGATTCTGACATTAACTATCTGCAAGTAAAACACTGTTTCATGCTGTTTTGTAGAATCTGTACTCTTGGGCTTCATTGTTATTTCCTCATTGGTAAAAGAAATATCATTCAGTTGAACCTTTATCCGGATTCTAACAAAACTGCAGGGGGAAAAAGTGCACTCATTTCAGATGCTTTTCCACTGTGTGCTAAAAACAAAACCCAACACTGAATAAAGCCTATGCTAAATTTCCTTCTCCTGTCCCACAATTAACCCTCAGCCATGTGCAAGTAATGCTAAGGGAGTTACAATAGACTTTGCTATTACTCTCTCCACCGTCTATAAATAGACCAGCAGCTCTATTCTTCCCCTGAAGTAGGATATTCACATTAGAGTAACAGTCAGGCATTGTGCTCAGCACTACTTGTACCTTTTGAGGCCCAGAAGGGAACAGGAGAGAGGGACAGGGTACAGCTCCACTATGATCCATAAGAGCCCCCACAGATGAAGGTAGGGATGACTAATGTTAAATATGTATACAAGTGAAAGATTAATCGTTCAACCCATTGCCTCACTTCTACATAAATGAAGCTTATGTTTACAGAATATTTTGAAGATGGGGCTTATCCATCCATCCATGGCTTTTTTTCTGAGGGAACATGCCAAAAAAAATTTCTGGAATCTCTTTGACAAAATTCTTTTAAAAACATTTAAAAGACTGAAACTTCATTTCCCTCTAAAGAGTTCCAGCACCTCTTCCCCCCACAAAAAAGCTATCTATTTAATGTAAACATTAAAGCTGCAATCTATGCACTCTTATGTGGGAGTAAACCCCATTAATTTGAATCATATTTAGTTCTGAGTAACCCTGCATAAGTTTGGGCTGTAACCCAATTTAATTTCCAGGTTTTGAGTGGGGGAAGGAACAAAAGGGAAGCAATATGCTTTATATTTCATAATCTTTTTAATTTCAGAGAAGACTGTGCCTCAGGAAATGTGGTTGTCTTAAAATGTTTGGGTAAGTGCCTTGGAATAATAACATCAAAATCTAATTTTGGTTTCTCAACAAGAGTTGGGGAAGGATTTGAAAGCTGGAAGTCCACAATCATAGAGAAGTTCTTCAGTGTCAAACCCAGTGGAATGAACAGAAGTTGAAGCTGTGCAATAGCATGGTTGCACCTATCCATATTAATGGATCTTGTGCAAAAGAACTTCTTGGTTGGCTATGGCTCAAACATTACCATGCTTACTATGGCAGTATCTTGCAGAAAGGCCTTTTTTCAGTAAATGACATTTTAGAAATTTTAGGAGATTTAAGAGAATATGGAGCACTGTTAGGCGAGTTGAAGGAAAAGAGAGCAGTTAGATTTGGAATTTCTATACCCACTGGAAGCATATATGAAGTATTTTCTATGAGCTATGAGAAATGGAATTATACTGTCTGTCTGATTCAAATAAGGTTAAGAGTTATTTTTTAAAACATGTATATCTCACATTAACATTGACAGCATGTCTCATATTATTCCACCTGCTCATTCTCATAGAATGTGGCACTAGATCCAGGTATTCCCCACGTATAGTTGGCGGAAATGCATCTTTGCCTCATCAGTGGCCATGGCAGGCCAGCCTTCAGTTTCAAGGATATCATTTGTGTGGTGGATCCATCATTACCTCATGGTGGATTGTCACAGCTGCTCACTGTGTTTATGAGTAAGTATTCTTAGCTGCCGTGTTATCACAGATTTAATCTGGGTGTGTTTAGACAGCGTGCTGGAGCGGTTTAAACTGCTCCGGCACGATGTGTTTTTTTTAAACTGGAGAATTGCGCTCAGACTCACCTCCTCCTTCCAAGCTCCCCGCCGTCCTCCTGCAGGTGGGGGGGGGGTTTCCCCTCTCCTTTGAGCATGCGCACAGGCAGCTCTCTCCCGAACAGGAAGTTTGGCGGGTGCGCAGAAGAGTGAGCTCAACAGGTCCCTTTAAAGTTTAAATGAAGACTCCTTTTAAAAATGGCCTCCCCGAGATCCCGGACTCCTCTAAATGCCTAAACTAGGCACCAGTGAACCTTTTCTTTTTTTAACTTAAGTGCGGAGCTCCGCTCAAGCGCACACCGGTAAGGAAAAAAAAATGGAGGACTAAAACCGGAAGCTGGAGGCAGCTTCCCAGAGGGGAGGGGGGGTTGAAGCACCCGGAAGTGGCTGGATGGAGCGATCAGACAGGGAAAAGTGCGGCTTGAAACGGAGAATCATGGAAAACACCACTTGGGTAAGTGGTGTCAAAATACTCCGTTTCAAAGGGGGTTTGCTCCAGAAAGCGACGGCTGGGGGCGGTAGGCAGATGTTGGGTGTGTGAACGCGCAGGTAAAAGCCGTTTCTGAGCCGTGCCGAAAACGGCTCAAACGGCGCATCTGAACGCACCCTCTAAGAGGCTTTCATTCATGGATGAACTCGTCACATTTGGTTTCATTTTCCTATTATGACTATTGAATTTTGATGCCTGGGAGAGAGATATTTATTTTTCATATATAATGCTGTAAGGCAGCCATGATCCCTTTGCCCCCCAGCACATGTTATGGAGATGCCTTTTATAGTAATAGTATGGGAACTGCTTTTCCTTGATTCCCACCCCCCATGGCACTGTTGTGAATTTGAAAGACCCAGACCCATATGAGCAGGGCCAATTGCACAAGGCTTTCCCAACAAATTCTTGCCCTGATTCCAACTGTGCAATGATTGTGTGGGAAGGGCCCTTGTGTTCAACCCTAGCCACATGGTGCTACACTCAGGAATGTTGCAGCAGTACTGTGGGATAAAGTCACAGAAATACAGCTCATGGGAAGCTGCTGTAATGTGTAAAGCACACTGTAGTATGTGTGGAAAATGAGCAAACCCTTGACATAGGATAATTAAGTCTTTAGGGTCCAGCATCATAAAAAGGCCCATTTACCTCCTGCTACAAGAAAACTAGTAAATATGAATGTGCCTTTACCGAAAAGTCATAAAGAGTGCTCCAGACTAGCTGTGGCTCAGTGGCAGAGCATCTACTTTGCATCCAAAATCCCAGGTTCCATCCCTGGCATCTCCAGTTAGAAGTATTGGATAAGAGGTGATGCAAAAGGTCTCCGACTGAGACTCCGGAGAGCTGCTCCCAGGCAGAGTAGTAGATGATACTGAGCTAGATAGACCAATGGCCCTGCTCAGTATAAGGCAGCTTCATGTACTGAAAAATGAAGCAAGGGGACTGATAAAGAAAACAGATAGCTGTCATTCAGTGGTGGAGGGTTGGCTTTGGTTGCAGAGGTTTCCAGGTTTAAGAAGAAGACGAGGAAGACGAAGAAGAGGAGAACATAAGAACATAAGAGAAGCCAATGTTGAATCAGGCCAATGGCCCATCTAGTCCAACACTCTGTCACACAGCGGCCAAAATATACCAGGTGCCATCAGGAGGTCCAGCAGTGGGGCCAGGACACCAGAAGCCCTCCCACTGCTGCCCCCTCCAGCACCAAGAATAGAGTGCATCACCTGCCCCAGACTGAGAGTTCTCATTCTATACCCTGTGGCTAATAGCCACTGATGAACTTCTGCTCCATATGTTTATCTAATTTCCTCTTGAAACTGTCCATGCTTGCAGCTGCCACGACCTCCTGTGGCAGTGAATTCCATATGTTAATCACTCTTTGGGTGAAGAAGTATTTCCTTTTATCTGTTCTAACCCGACTGCTCAGCAATTTCATGGAGTGCCCACGAGTTCTTGTATTGTGAGAAAGGGAGAAAAGCACTTCTTTCTCAACCTGCTCAATCCCATTCATAATCTTATAAACCTCGATCATGTCACCCCTCAGCCGTCGTTTCTCCAAGCTAAAGAGCCCCAAGCATTTTAACCTTTCTTCATAGGGAAGGTGTTCCAACCCTTTTATCATTCTAGTTGCCCTTCTCTGCACTTTTTCCAATGCTATAATATCCTTTTTGAGATGTGGTGACCAGAACTGTACACAGTATTCCAAATGAGATCGCACCAATGATTTATACAAGGGCATGATGATACTGGCTGATTTGTTATCAATTCCCTTCCTAATAATCCCCAGCATAGCGTTGGCCTTCTTTATTGCAGCTACACATTGTGTAGACATTTTCATGCGAGTTATCCACTACGACTCCAAGATCTCTCTCTTGGTCAGTCTCTGCCAGATCAGACCCCATCAACGTGTATTTATATTTAGGATTTTTGGCTCCAATGTGCATCACTTTGCACTTGGCCACATTGAACCCCATTTGCCACGTTGACGCCCACTCACCCATCCTCAACAGATCCCTTTGGAGTGCCTCACAATCCTCCCTGGTTTTCACCACCCTGAACAACTTCGTGTCATCTGCAAATTTAGCCACATCACTGCTTACTGCCAATTCCAAATCGTTAATAAACAAGTTAAAAAGCATTGAACCGAGTACTGATCCCTGTGGTACCCCACTGCTTACCACCCTCCACTGAGAAAGTTTCCCATTTATACTCACTCTCTGTTTCCTATTTATAAGCCAGTTTTTGATCCACAAGAGGACTTGTCCTTTTATCCCATGACTATTGAGCTTACTTAGGAGCCTTTGATGAGGAACTGTATCAAAAGCTTCCCGGAAGTCAAGTTAAATAATATCTATTGGGTCCCCCTTGTCCACATGTTTGTTCACTCCCTCAAAAAACACTAACAGGTTAGTGAGACAAGATCTTCCCTTACAGAACCCATGCTGAGTCTGCCTCAATAGTTTTTGTTCATCAATGTGCCTACTAATTCTCTCCTTAATAACAGTTTCCACCAACTTACCCGGTATTGATGTCAGACTGACTGGCCTGTAATTTCCTGGATCTCCCCTGGAGCCCTTTTTAAAGATGGGAGTGACATTAGCTACCTTCCAGTCATCAGGAATGGAGGCAGATTTTAAAGAAAGATTACATATTTTTGTCAGGAGATCCAGAAGTTCACATTTGAGTTCTTTCAGAACTCTCGGATGAATGCCATCCGGGCCTGGTGATTTATTAGTTTTTAAATTGTCCATCAGTCGGAGGACTTCCTCTCTTGTCACCGCAATCTGATTCAGGTCTTTCAAACCCCCTCCCGAAATCGGTGCTTCTGGAGTGGGCAAGCACTTCTCCTCTTCCACAGTGAAGACAGAGGCAAAAAATGCATTCAGCTTCTCAGCCATTTCCCTATCCTCCTTCACTACTTCTTTTACCCCTTGGTCATCCAAGGGCCCCACTGCCTCCCTGGCTGGCTTCCTACTTCTAATGTATTTGAAGAAAGTTTTATTGTTGGCCTTTATGTTTTTTGTGATATGCTCCTCATATCCCCTTTTTGCTTGCCTGATCACAGACTTGCATTTTATTTGCCATAGTCTGTGTTCCCTTTTATCAACCTCACTAAGACTAGCTTTCCACCGCTTAAAGGAATCCTTCTTACCTTTTACATCTTCCATTACTTTATTGGTTAACCATGCAGGCTTTTTTCTATACCTATTTGTACCTTTTCTAACCTGCGGTATATATTTTTTCTGAGCTTCTAGGACTGTATTTTTAAATAGTCTCCAAGCTTCTCCACTCTTCCTTTCAATTTCTTCCTCACATGTCCCCTCATACCAGAGAAGTTACATTGCATCAGTCTTTTTGGGCAACTCCCTATCTGTACAAATGTTAAACTCAATGACATTATGGTCACTGTTCCCAAGTGGTGCAATCACTTTTACATCTCTCGTCAGGTCTTCGGTGTTACTTAGGACCAAATCCAGGATCGCCTCTCCCCTGGTAGGATCTGTGACCATCTGTTCCATAGCACAATCATTGAGAGTGTCTAAAAACTCAATCTCTTTTTCCCGACTAGAACTCATATTGACCCAATCAATGTGTGGGTAGTTAAAGTCGCCTATTATGACACAGTTATTTTGTCTAGCTGCTATCTTTAATTCATTCATCATTTTATAATCCTCCTCTATCTTTTGATCTGGTGGGCGATAACAAACTCCCACTGTTAAGCTTCCTTTTGGACCCACTATTTAAACCCATAGCATTTCCAGAAGCGAATCCAGTTCTCTTACCCTCTCAATCTTACTGGACGGTATACCCTCTCTGACATACAGAGCCACCCCACCTCCAACCCTTCCCCCCGTCCTTCCGATATAATTTACAACCTTCAGTGGCACTGGAAAAATGGTGACAGGAAAAGCTGATTGCACTGTACTTGCACTGTTTGGAAGAAATACAGTGATGCAACCTTTTGAACAGTCATGAATGGGCTGCGAAACAGTCGAACTGATCTTTGAAATATCAGCAAACAGGACATGAGCCAAACCAACAGGTATTCAAGCATCCCTCCTTATAACTTAAAAAAACAAACAAAAAACAAACTCATAACAAGTCCTTATACCCAATTCCTTGAAATTTGATACTTTTATGATAGTTGTGGATGTGTGTCAGTGCTGGATATGAGTGCTTGTGCCACAGCTGATTTGGCATCAAGACAAAAAAATGTGCCATACAGCTTTAGCAGAGAATTTTAAAAGTCAAGAGGTACTAACATTTTCTCCTTCTAATGTCTTTGTTCCAGTTTATATTTCCCTAGTGCTTGGAGTGTGCAAGTCGGCTTTGTAACACAGGAAGAAAACCCTGTTAATCCATACTCAGTGGACAAAATTATATACCATAGAAATTATAAACCCAAAACAATGGGGAATGATATAGCGCTCATTAAACTGGCCAATCCACTTGTACTTAATGGTAATTTTCAATCTCCTGCTGCTTCTTTCTTATTTCTTTTTTTCTGTATTTGATGAAAGACATAGATCTGTGATATATCTGAACTGAGAATGAATCTTGTAGTGACATATAGAGGAGTTCATGCTCCAGTAATATGACATGGTTATACAGCTTCTCTCCAGATATGATTTGTCAGCATGCAAACAAAATATTCAGCATATGATGCAACCCTGTATACTGTCTAATATGTGGTGGACCACTTTAGCACCACATGTAAGCTCTAGTGAACTCTTTAGAGGAACTGTGGGTTCAAGTGTCATAAATATACATGGTCTATAATGCTACATTTCACTCTGGTATGGATATCATTACTATAAAATCATTACTATAAAGAGCACATTTTTGTTTTTACACAGGTTTTATAGAGCCAATTTGTCTTCCTAATTTTGGAGAATATTTTCCAGATGGGAAAATGTGTTGGATATCAGGATGGGGGGCAACAGAAGAAGGAGGTAGGTATTTTGGCCTGTGAAATGAATGTTGGCTTTTTACAAACTGAAAATCTGTCAGGTGTGAAAAAATCAAGATGTACTCACTGAAATTGATTAATAAATAGAGAGATTTCAGCTGACCAGAACACAGAAACAGACTTGTTAGTTGATATTTATACAGAGCCATCTATTCTTACCCACTTATTATAGTATGGGTGGGAAATTCCATGTCTCTTCTTGGAACTAAACATATTTGGTGCCACTGATCTCAGTGAGATGGAAAACATAAACAGCAGCTCGATATTGCAACCCATAAAAATATTCCTGCAGATATTTTAATTTTTTAAAAGTATTATATGGAATAAATGACTCATCCCACTCAAAGAATTTGCTCCATTGTTGCATTTTTTCCATCACACACGCACACGTATACACACACAAAATGGATGATGCTTTAAATTGCATCTGCTACTATACAGAGTTGCTTTCTAAAAAGTGGTAATTCTGTTAATATTGAACTGGAAAATGTAATTTGTTTTGAACCAGGTGACACTTCAGAAATCATGAATTATGCTGGTGTCCCTTTGATTTCTAACAAGGTGTGCAATCACCGAGAGGTTTACGGAGGAATTGTGACTTCTTCAATGCTCTGTGCAGGTTATTTAAAAGGTGGTGTAGACTCCTGTCAGGTAGGAACATTGCTTAATTATAATTTCTTAAAATGAATTTAGTAGATTAACAGTAAACTAAGAAGATCTATATACAATAGCATGTTTCAGAAAATCTGTAGAGTTCACTGTGTCCCATCTATACTCTGACTGAGGATCTATTCTCAGTTTGTGGTAACTGTGAGAGAAAAGCCAGATAATGCTAACATAGACACAGCAGCCTGTGACAAGGCATTCACAAGCTACCCTCTATTATTTGTAAGGTTAGTTCCAGAAAAGTTTTTGGCATGCCACTGAGAAACAGCTTTGAGGGCTTTTGAGGTTAGATTGCATAGAACTGGCCACAACTGATGAGTTTACTCATATGTACTGGCTTTTCCATGCAGATTCTGTAGATTGACAGTCTCATCATAGTAAGCCCTGAGAAGGGAAATTCTGAATAAAAGTAGGTCAATAAAGATAATGAAATTTGCCACTACAATCTCTTTTACTGGATGAAACTTGCATCTTCCTTGATTTGGAGAGCTAGTATAATGAGATAAAATAGGCCTAAGGAGGTGCACAGATAATGATATACAGATAGACTGAACTCTCAGAAGACATCTTTACCTCTTCCTATTATACCTCTGTGCTCTCACCCAAAAGCCTCCAGGGAGAAGTCGGTGGACCTTCAGGAATAGGTTTGCCACCTGATGTTGCAAAAGAAGGAAAATATTATGAGACTGTAAGAAAATGATGTATCCATATGTTATACAATTAACAGTACATAGAATCATAGAGTCAAAAGGAAGGGGCCTAAAGACTCCCTCTGCCATGCAAGA
Organism: Gekko gecko; assembly: GCA_029375565.1. Taxonomy (NCBI): domain Eukaryota; kingdom Metazoa; phylum Chordata; class Lepidosauria; order Squamata; family Gekkonidae; genus Gekko; species Gekko gecko. Next base: position 106,391,227 of record JAPDNY010000004.1, on the reverse strand, counting down.
TGATCTAACGAATCCCTGACAAATAATCATCCAACCTCTGTTTAAACACCTCCAAGGAGGGAAAACCCACAACATCCTGGACAACCAATTCCCCCACTGAACTGCCCTTATCGTTAAAAAAGTTTTTCCTAATATCCCTTTGATATCTATCTCCTCACCTGTAATTTAAACCCATTATTATGTGTCCTATCCACAACTAGCAGCTGAAATAATGCCCTCCCCTCCTCTAAATGACAAGCCTTCAAATACTTAAAAAGAATAACCAAATCTCCCCACAGCCTCCTGTTCTCCAGGCTAACATTCCCAATTCCCACAGGCTTTCTTCATAAGGCTTAGTCTTCAAACCCCCAGTCTTCCTTGTCACTCCTCTACACTCGTTCTAAAATTTCTGTGTCCTTTCTATAAAAGGGACTCCAGACCTGGACATGATACTCCAAATGAGGTCTGCCCAATGCAGTATATGGTGGTACTATCACATTTCATGCTCTAGACACTATGGACTTGGAGTCATTTAAATTCCTGCATTCTGCTTCCTGCCATTTTTTGTGAGGACCAGAAAGCTGGGGTTTCCCCACAAAAGGTGACAGGAAGCAGAAAGCAGAGGGTTAAACCCCTACTTTCTGCTTCTCACTGTTTGTAAATTTTGGTTCACGAACCGCAAACTGGGCAGTGAATAGTCCCTTCACACCCTCATCTAGATCGTTGCTACTATAATAAAATGCACTAGGCGCAAACCAAGCCCTGCAGCACCCCACTAGACACTACCCTCCAATCAGACAAGGAAACATTAACTACCAATCAGACAAAGAGTCATTAATTACCACTCTTTGGGTACAATTATCCAACCAATTCCTTACCCACCTAACCATCCTAAATCTAATCTACAACCCTCAAACTTGATCAAAATATCACGTGGATCCTTATCAAATACTTTACTAAAATCCAAATACACAATATCTACAGCATTCCCAGAATCTACCAAACCTGTCACCCAACCAAAAAAAAAAGAAATGAGATTAGTCTGACAAGACCTATAAGGGACAAATTCATGCTGACTACTACTTATTATTAAGTTACCTTCTAGATGTTTACAAATCAACCTTTTAAAAATCTGCTACAAGATTTTCCCTGCGACAGAGGTTAAACTGACCCACTGTCCCAGCTAAGCAGGCAAAGCAAGCAGCTGAGCAGTGAGACAGTGCCAGAGCAGTCCAGAAAGCAAAGTCAAAGCCAGTCCAAGGGTCGGTAAGTAATTAGGTGCAGACAGGTCATAAGAACATAAGAGAAGCCAATGTTGAATCAGGCCAATGGCCCAATTTAGTCCAACACTCTGTCACATAGTGGCCAAAAATACCACATGCCATCAGGAGGTCCAGCAGTGGGGTCAGGACACTAGAAGCCTTCCCACTGCTGCCCCCCCCAGCACCAAGAATAGAGTGCATCACCTGCCCCAGACTGAGAGTTCCTATCTATACCTTGTGGCTAATAGCCACTGATGGACCTCTGCTCCATATGTTTATCTATTTCCCTCTTGAAACTGTCCATGCTTGTAGCTGCCACCATCTCCTGTGGCAGTGAATTCCATGTGTTAATGACTCTTTGGGTGAAGAAGTACTTCCTTTTATCTGTTCTAACCCGACTGCTCAAGAATTTCATTGAGTGTCCATGGGTTCTTGTATTGTGAGAAAGGGAGAAAAGTACTTCTTTCTCAACCTGCTCAATCCCATGCATAATCTTATAAACCTCGATCATGTCACCCCTCAGCCGTCATTTCTCCAAGCTAAAGAGCCCCAAGCATTTTAATCTTTCATCATAGGGAAAGTGTTCCAACTCTTTTATCATTCTAGTTGCCCTTCTCTGCACTTTTTCCAATGCTATAATATCCTTTTTGAGGTTTGGCGACCAGAACTGTACACAGTATTCCAAATGTGGTTTTGATTTACACAGGGGCATTATGATACTGCCAAATTTGTTTTCAATCCCTTCCTAATAATCCCCAGCATAGCGTTGGACTTCTTTATTGCAGTTACACACGGTCTAGACATTTTCATTCAGTTATCTGCTATGACTCCAAGATCTCTCTCTTGGTCAGTCTCTGCCAGTTCAGACCCCATCAACGTGTATTTATAATTAGGATTTTTGGCTCCAATGTGCATCACTTTGCACTTGGCCACACTGAACCCCATTTGCCACGTTGACACCCACTCACCCATCCTCGACAGATCCCTTTGGAGTGTCTCACAATCCTCCCTGGTTCTCACCACACTGAATAACTTTGTGTCATCTGCAAATTTAGCCACTTCACTGCTTACTCCCAATTCCAAATCGTTAATAAACAAGTTAAAAAGCATCAGACCGAGTACTGATCCCTGCCATATCTCACTGCTTACCACTCTCCACTCAGAAAGTGTCCCATTTATACTCACTCTCTGTGTCCTATTTATAAGCCAGTTTTTGATCCACAAGAGGAGTTATCCTTTTATCCCATGACTATTGAGCTTACTTAGGAGCCTTTGATGAGGAACTTTATCAAAAGCTTTCTGGAAGTCAAGGTAAACAACATCTTTTGGGTCCCCCTTGTCCACATGTTTGTTCAATCCCTCAAAATACACTAACAGGTTAGTGAGACAAGATCTTCCCTTACAGAACCCATGCTGAGTCTGCCTCAATAGTTTTTGTTCATCAATGTGCCTACTAATTCTTTCCTTAATAACAGTTTCCACCAACTTACCCAGTATCGACGTCAGACTGAATGGGCTGTAATTTCCTGGATCTTCCCTGGAACCCTTTTTAAAGATGGGAGTGACATTAGCTACCTTCCAGTCCTCAGGAATGGATACAGACTTTAAAGAAAGATTACATATTAATGTAAGGAGATCCACAAGTTCACATTTGAGTTCTTTCAGAACTCTTGGATGAATGCCATCCGGGCCTGGTGATTTATTAGTTTTTAAATTGTCCATCAGTTGGAGGACTTCCTCTCTTGTCACCTCAATCTGATTCAGGTCTTTCAAACCCCCTCCCAAAATTGGTGGTTCTGGATTGGGCAAGCACTTCACATCTTCCGCAGTGAAGACAGAGGCAAAAAATGCATTCAGCTTCTCCGCCATTTCCCTGTCATCCTTCAGTAGTCCTTTTACCCCTTGGTCATCAAAGGGCCCCACTGCCTCCCTGGCTGGTTTCCTACTTCTAATGTATTTGAAGAAAGTTTTATTGTTGGCCTTTATGTTTTTTGCAATGTGCTCCTCATATTCCCATTTTGCTTGCCTGATCACAGACTTGCATTTTATTTGCCACAGTCTGTGTTTGTTTTTATCTAGCTTACTGAGACTAACTTTCCACCACTTAAAGGAATCCTTCTTACGTTTTACAGCTTCCATTACTTTATTTGTTAACCATGCAGGCTTTTTTCTATACCTATTTGTGCCTTTCCTAACCTGTGGTATATATATTTTTATGAGCTTCTAGGATTGTATTTTTAAATAGTCTCCAAGCTTCCCCAATGGTTTTGACCTTTGGCACTTTTCCTTTCAATTTCTTCCTCACATGTCCCCTCGTACCAGAGAAGTTCCCCTTTTAAAGTTAAAAGTGGTTGTGTCAGTCTTTTTGGGCAACTCCCTATTTATACACATGTTATACTCAATAACATTGTGGTCACTGTTCCCAAGCAGTGCAATCACTTTTACATCTCTCACCAGGTCTTGGGCGTTACTTAGGATCAGATCCAGGATCGCCTCTCCCCTGGTAGGATCTGTGACCATCTGTTCCATAGCACAGTCATTGAGAGTGTCTAAAAACTCAATCTCTTTTTCCCGACTAGAACTCATATTGTCGCAATCAATGTGTGGGTAGTTAAAGTCGCCTATTATGACACAGTTATTTCATTTAGCCACTATCTTTAATTCATTCATCATTTTATAACCCTCCTCTACCTTTTGATCTGGTGGGCGATAACAAACTCCCACTGTTAAGCCTCCTTTTGGACTTACTATTTCAACCCATAGCATTTCCAGAAGCGAATCCAATTATCTTACCCTCTCAATCTTACTGGTCCAAGAAGCAGAATCCAAAGGCAGTCCAGATAACAAAATATAACGTCAGTCTGAATATCACAGGGTGTAAGGACGGCATTGTGATCACTGGGCTCACAGAGATGTGAGTCATTGCTTGCACAGCTGGAAAGACATGCCAGCTTGATTTAAGTAAGCCTCTCATAATGAGCTGAGCTAAGCAAGGCAAGATCCTGCAATCACTTAGGACTACTGTCAGGCAAATGCCTGCCTTCAGCCAAGAGACATGCACTGCACCTTCTCTCTCTAAGTTGCCGGCAAGTTCACTCCCAGCATTGGTCTGCTACTGAGAGGGAATCAGAGGAGTTGTCCTGCCCTGGCTGGTCTTGGTCATTCCCTCCTGTAGTCTGCCTGGAGTAATCAGGGCCAGCTGTCACCATTGATTCCTGGAGCTCCTGTCTTACCTCAGCTGCTTCTTGTGAGCTAGACCCAGGCTCTGCAACACTCGAGGAATCTTCCTCCAGGCTGAGTTCTGACTGGTCAAGCTGACCCATGACACCAGCCTATAGTTCCCCAGATCATCCTTCTTTCCCTTTTAAAAAATCAGGACATTTGCCTTTCTCCAATCAACTGGCACATCACCTGTCCTCCAAGAGGCCTTGAAAATAATGGATAATGGCTCTGCCAACTCCTCAGCTAGTTTTGGGTGCTTAAAGAATATACCCTTAAAGAATATATTAGAATGTAATGCCCTTGTAACGTATTAAAGTCATATGCTGGCTGAGTTCAGACTGGCAGTTTGAAGCGGGAGGGAGTCGTTGCAAAAAAGACCCGGAACAAACTGTTTCGGGTTTTCCTGGTCACACTGCGCAGACTGATGCAGGAGCATGCCGGGAGGAGGCATGAGGGAGCATTCAGACTGCTGGCTTGGAGGCACAGCTGTAAATGGCTTTTTCCGGTAATTCAGCTATGTGTGCATAAGTGCATCAGGGTGATTTGGGGAGGATCCCGTTGTGCTGGCACCACACTGGGTAGTAGAGCAGAGCACATCCAATCATATCGCTGCTGCCTCTCCAGGGCAATCAAGTCCACCTTATGTGTAGAAACACCCAGTGGACATTATTACTGCGGGTTGTTCCCAGCTTTTTGGGTTAGCGTTCACACTTCCTGGAAGCGGAAGGAAGCACTCACCGGGATTTGCTACCACTTTCACCAGGTATCTTTTAAATGCAAGAGCAAAGCGGTACACGACGGGTTGACTACAGGTGGGGAACGCCAGACAGATGTGCCTGTGTGAACAGCCCCGTTAATCCGCTTGTGAAACGTTGCTCACACGTGGCTATAGTGAGCCAAGCTGCCAGTCTGAACTCAGCTGTTGTGATTATAATGTAGCTCTTCTTTTCTATGAATATTTTGTTATTATATAAAAAAGGAACCATTTTTTAAAAAATAAGCAGCAGGTGGTAAACCTATTCAGGAACAGTACTGGAGAACTGTAGAAAAAAGAAGGGATTAGTGAGAACATCCCATACTGTTCCTGAGCATTCAATATCTTGGTCTTCCTGAGAAGACTGCTGGACCTCCTGATGGCACCTGGTATTTTTGGCCACTGCATGACGGAGTGTTGAACTAGATAGGCTTCTCTTATGTTCTTATGTTCTTAAGACAAAAAAAAAAAAAAAAGCCCATTGCCTGGTTGAATTTCCTGTGTCATTTAAAAATGCTTCAACTCCTTTAATAAATGCACATTATATGATGCACTTTTCTTTTTGAGATATAGACAAACACTCCTTTTCCTTGCATATTTCAGGGAGATAGTGGGGGACCACTGGTATGTGAAGTTATGCATACTTGGAAGTTGGTAGGAACTACCAGTTTTGGGGTGGGCTGTGCAGAAGAAAACAAACCAGGGGTCTACAGTCGTACCACTTCATTCCTGGACTGGATACATGAACAAATGGAGGTTTGTTTTCAATCTCTTTCTTTTCTCCAATGTTTCTCATTGTATTCAGCACAGGGCGGGAGAGTTATATTTCCTCCTGTGTTATCTTCTGAATTGCAGTTCCATTTCCTTGTTCCACATTAGTGAATGGAGTGAATGGGGAGAGATTTTTAGCTCCATTTACTTCTACAGAATGAGGGGAAAGTAGCTACCCATTGGTTAGGGCTGACCTGAGAACAATTGCCTAAATTCTGTGTTTATTAAGAAAGTATACCTTCCTGGGCCCTCAGTTCCAAGAGGGTGAAGAGGGAGGGGTTCAATATGGAAAACAAGCAGTATTTTTATATAGGACGGCGAATGCTAAAGCTGAACATAACTGAACTGCGGTAAACATGCTAGCCTGGCAACACCCGAACATTTTCATATCTGTTCACAGATAAGATAGTAGGAAATTAGATATGATTTTCAGGACTATGTTTAAGCATTTCCTGTGTGATTTCGCACAGCAGATTCTGTGCAATGATTTCCCAGTCACGAGCTCAGGGGCCAATGACTGCAGGTATCATATAAAACTTCTTCCAGGCTTAGACATTTCACATGTCTAAGGATTGCTGAGCAGTAGGAGATCTTGCCATGTGGAAATGCCTGGCTTATCTAGCAGGGCCCAGGGGTGGATTAAGGGATCATATGAGAAATATTTCTGGTGCAGAAATGAAACCAGTTGAGGATCTTGCAAGCACTGAGAGAACTGCATGGTTAGCTTTTGGGAGTCACCATCTGAAAAAAAGGTATAAAACCTTGATTAGAAAGAATAAGCAGCCACTCCCAGGAAGCCCTTTCTGAGTAGTCATCATTAGCCCTTCCATTGACTATGACTGTCAGTTTGATCAACTGGTTCCCACTGGCTGTATCGTTCCCCCAACGCTGCCTGTAATTTATTTATTTAAAACATTACACTTGATAGATAGATGAATAGTAATCAAAATAAACATAGTCATTAGGAGTTGTTCAGAGTGCAGTTGCTAACATGTGAGAACCCTGGGAGCATGAGAAGCTACTGGGCTTGAGTGGCAGCCATTTGTGTGAACTGGTACCTCCACAGGTTTAAGAGACCATTCTCATGCCTATGACGGTGGCAGCACTTTCTTGAGCCACTACTCTCAAAGAAACTTATATTTTCATGTTGGTGGTAACTCAAAACAATTATGGTGCAACCCTGAGAACCGATGTGTTAACATACAAGAGAATCATGTGTGCCAGTGCATACAAATTGCACCTCTACATAGTTGTAGCTCCAGCCATAAACTGGGTGGGGAAAAAGATATTCTAAAAGCATTTATGTGAAGGAAACTGTTATTGTCTCTCCATCAGTCCTGACTTAAAAACCACATTTGGTTCAGGAATCACAGAATGAATACTAACATGCACTCTTTTTTAATTATGTGGCACATTCTTCCCAAAGTCTAGATTTCAAAATCACTTCAACAGTCAATTATTTTCTCAATGAGAAGAAATGATATTTTAATGTCTCAAAAGGTACATACTTGATTTTTATTTTATAGAGAGAAGAATGGAAGAGAGGAGGGTAGTGTCATCTCCACAAACTCCTGGAAATACTTTATACTTTATAGCAATCAAGTTTCATTGAATGCACCTTTTGCATTTGCTAACAGAAGGGTGGCTACAGTTATCTTTTCTATTAGTCCCATCACTTTTAGCTGCATTCTTTTGAGTCCTTCACCTGCATGCCAAGAACCCGTCTCTTTTATCCCACCCTTCTCTTGCATGCTGAGAAGAAAAAGGAAGATCCCAGATGATCTGCCAAGAAGTGGAAGATCTGGAGGCTGTGTCTTCCTAATACCCTACGGACTCCAAAGTAAGAAAGATGCTCCCTTCATGGAATCACGACTGGTACAGCAATGCTGTTGAATGTTGGGTGCTGAGGATTTCAGATATTTGGTACTAAAACATTTTTAGTAAAGAGGAAGGATCACAATTCAAAGGTTAAGTGCAGTTAGACACAGTCAATATTTGCTAACAGAAGGCGAACATGTACACAAATCAAATTGCCAGCTATTGTTCTCTGACTGTTCATGATGATCTACCTCAGAGCTCAGACCAACACAGCAATTTCCCTCCTGCACCTGTTTAAACATCAGACTTGCAATGCTTTCTGCAGCATACATTTGTCAGCAGATTGATGTTTATTTCTAAAAATCAAAAGACTTATTTTTAATCCAGCCTAACACAGGAGATGAATAAACATGGTGTTGCTCTCTTGCGCATGCACACGCACACACACGCACACACACACACACACACACTGAAGTACTTAGCAGAGGTATATCCTTCTAACTACATTGAAGTCAATGAGTTCAGAAGGGTGTAATTCTTCTTAGGGTGAAATTTCTAAATTATGGTCAGTGTCTAATAGATTGGAGTATTTTTATAAGTGAATGAATTAATTCATTTGACAAATGCTCATTTCGCAGTCTTCAGTGGCAAAAACACAGAACTCCTATACATCTAGACACACAATTATGAATATCTTTCTTGTTATAACTGAGCACATTATACAACACAATAAGGATTTTTTTTTTTAAAAAAAGAACAGTATTCCAGGGAGCCTGGAGAGGGTGGAGTTTGCAGAGGGGAGGGAGCTCAGCAGGGACACTATGCCATAGAACCCTAACCCTCCAAAGCTGCCATTTTCTCCTGGGGAAATTATGGCTGTGGTCAGGAGAACAGTTGTAGTTCTGGGAGATTTACAGTTGATAGGCCTCACCTGGAAGTTGACAGTCCTACATCCACAGCATCTCTCTCTTTCAATCATACACCAGAAGATATATCCAGCAACTCCCATGTATAGTTTGGCCCTCAGGGTGAAACAGTTGCACCACCACCACCATTCCCTCCCCCTGCAGCTGTTTCAGCACTTGAGAAGGTGCTGGGGTGGGTGGGAATAAGAGTGCTTCAATCTGCCACACTGCTGAGGATGCCAGCTATGGATTGGGAAATACCTGGAGACTTGGGTGAGTGGAGACTAAGGGGGCAGGATTTGGGGAGGGGAGGGACTTCAGTGGGGATAATGCCATAACATCCACCTTCCGAAATGGCCATTTTCTCAAGTGAACTGATCTTTGTTGCCTGGAGATCCGTTCTGATCCCAGCAGATTTTCAGCCATCACGTGGAAGTTGGCAACCTGACATGCTGCTTTAAATCACTTTTAAGCTGGTGCCGGTGTCCACAGTTAGGACTTGCGGACACCACCGTGCTTAGTTTGGCTCTCAGTTTCACAGACTTTACATGGGACAAGGCAGAGGAGTAGATGGGCATGGTCTTTGTATGACTGATGCTTCTGTTTGGCAAATAATTAAGTGAGCAGGATTTTAGCCTATCCTGAGATTTTGAAACAGGCTGTAGTGTGTTGAAAGATGATATATGAAAATAAGTTCTGAAAATACAATGCATGCACTAAACATTTTTTTAACTACTGGAAATGTCCCTCTGCAGTATCTTAGAAGGAAAAAGGCTGTGGTATCCTCCCACATGCATTTTTATGAAACTACTGCATGTAGCTGCGCTGCAAAACGTCTGGTGCTTCATCTCCATTGTTTGTAACACACTGTAAGAAGTTATCATGTTTCTTATTTTTAGAAAGGAGGAAGTAAAGAAATAGTGTGAATTTCCCCAGCTGGAGATCATGACAATTTTCTCTGTATGATTGGCTTTAGACCTGTGAACTTGACAACATTATCAAGTTATATGGCATACTATGAGAGTTAATGTTCTTTTGGATTTTATCCAGTTTCTTGTGTGGTCACAGCAACAATACAGAACTCCCTGCTGACTGTACTTTACATGCAGATAGATGTGTGGAACAAAGCCCTGACTTTTGGAAGAAAAAAAAGCCATGGAAATTGCCCCAGGAGGCTATATTTTTTTTTTTTTAGTAAGGAGGAGAAAAGAACAGCACACACAAATCTTTCTCTTTTGGCCATTTTTCTTCTCAAAATCATCTCCACCAGCACTTTCCACTATGTTCCCACTCCAGAGTTCCACGTACACACTAATTCTTGTAAATGTACCTCTGGGAGGCTAAACATGGTCAGCAGGGAAAGAGTTAAGTACCCCTCCTAGCCATACCCAGTTATTTATCCACTCAAAATCCAGCCTCCCAAGGCTGCCCTTTCATTTAAAAAAAAAATTAGGCTATAGTTTGCCTTCAGTGCAAAGGCCAAGATGACTAATCTGTCACCAGATCATGTAAGACTGACACACTGGTCTCATGACGTCAGCACTTTTTATGCAGTTTATGTGGATATATCACTATGCTTAATCTGAAAGATGAACAAGTCAATTCAACTCAGGCCAATGACATAAGTCATACAAAGGAGACGCTTCCCGTGTGATCAGTAGGCAACAAGGTGGTTTTGTGGTATGAAGGTGCATGGGTCATTGTCAGCCTCTTCTGCTTTCCAGGCTTTACACAGCAAATATTCCCATTCAGATAATCAGCGGTCCAATAATCCCTGAATCAAAATTTGGTATTAATGTTGCCAGATCCACACCTAGACATAAGAAATCTCATGGAGTGAGTCAATTCTGTTTTTCAATGAACCAATCTCTGACTGTCCCTAACAAGCACTATCTAATCAAGCTGGAATCATGCAAGAGAATCCACTTAGCAAATGGCTGACGTTCTGCTCCAAACCAGCACCAGAATTCTTGATTATTCTTTATGTGCTCCAAAAGTTTGTACCCCTTCCTAATGTTTAGATGTAGCTCTGACCAGGAACCTTTCAAGTGCTCAAGCGGCTGAGGGAAACTAGGCAAACTAAAGGAGGTGATGGTTCATACACGGATATGAATGTATTTAACAACATAAGAAGAGCCCTGCTGGATCAGACCAGTAATCCATCTAGTCCAGCATCCTGTGTCACACAGTGGCCAACCAATTCCTCTAGACAGCCAACAACAGGGCATAGAGGCTGAGGCCTTCCCCTAATGTTGCCTCCTGGCTCTAGGATTCAGAAGATTAGTTCCTCTGAATGTGAAAGTTCCCCTCAGTCACCATGGTTAGTAGCCATTGATGGATTTATCCTCCATTAATCTATCTAATCCCCCATTAAAGCTGTTTATTCCTGTGGCCATCACTACATCCTCAGCCAGTGAATTCCATATTTTAATCATTCACTTTGTAAAGAAGTATTTTCTTTTCTCCATCCTGAATCTAATGGCCACCAGCTTCATTGGATGCCCTTGAGTTCTACTGTTTTGGAAGAGGGAGAAATTTTTCTCCTTGTCAACTCTTGCCACTCCATGCATCATTTTATAAACCTCTATCATGTCCCCCCTTTGTCATTTGATATGCAGATCTGCTTCCTCCACTGCATTGAAAAAAGGAGTTCTTGTTAGCTCTATATGTGCACCAGACATCTTGAACTCATTAGAAATTGTTGGATTAGGATGATGGTGTGTATTTCTGTTTAACTATTAAACATATTGTACGACAGTTTAAGAACTGCCAGCTCACTCAGACCACAATGGAAAGCACCTGCATTGCCACATGATTGTGTTACAGACACAGGAAGGATTTAGAAACACATCACCTTTCAGACAAAACGGCTCTAAGCAACATTTCACAAACAGCAGCAACAAACGCTAGGGCTTAATAACCATTGTGCACTCTAGTGTTGCACACAAATAACCGACTTCTATGTTAAGATAAGAACTTAGCTGATACATGCAATCTCTCCTGTGAATGTGCAAACCCACTTTGTGCTGGGATCATGCAGAAGTGCCACGTCTGTGCATTGCTGACTCCATATTGGTAATTTACCTACAGCTACACTGATTCTTGCAGTTTCAACCGATCAACCTTGAGCCTGAAAAAAAGTGTGCCACAAGTCCAGCTGACCTGCATGCTTCAGGAGGCTTTCACAGGCGTTTCATAACCTGTATGGAATGGGCCAAAAGAAGGGTTTAAATATCCCTGTATAAGCAGTCTGAGGTGTTTTTTAAAAAATTCTGCTAGCTGCCTTGTTTTGCATCCTGTGATAAAAGTAAAGTGCAGCTATCATGCTTGTCTTCAAAGAAAAATTATATTCCAGAAAGTGGAGTCATTTCATGATAATTTGCATGTGACACTATTTTTTAAATGTATTGCACTTTGTTTTCAATTATTATTTCAAAAGCATTATATTTGTGGGTGAAATGTCAAGTATTTTTCTTTGCTTAGTTCTGCTATGACTTGGGAATAGCAGTGTAAGACTTTTTTAGAAAAACCAAACAGCAAAACAAGCAATTAATTCTCCAGTGCCCCAAAGCAGAAATGAACCCCCCCCCCCAAAGAAAAAACAAGAAAATAAAGGGGAAAAGAAAAAGAAAAAAAACTTGGCACTTGAGCAGCCTTCAGGGACCTGAAAATGATTACTCCATTGGTAAAATGAGATGCTGATTTGTTTTCCTCAGAGAACGTTTCTTGTGAATCAGAATTGTCATTTGACTTTCTGATGGTATATCTTTACAATCATTTCTATGCAGCCAGAAAGGAGTCCTCCTAATGAGCTCTGAGTAAACAGCAAGAATACAATGGACTCTTTTCCATATAATTCAAACTAATCTAAATCTGATTAAATCTAAAAGATTGCTTTCAATATATGCAAACTTAAATCTCTTGTTTAACTTTAGGGAGGGAACTAGGTAGCTACAAGCCAAGCCTACTGTAAATAGATAACAGACTTGATGGAAAGGACCCACCTGGGATTTGGAACATTAACTTTGTTCATTACACATTGCAATAGATACCATGATATTCTGTCAAAAGAAATTCACCATCATGAGTAACCACACCAGCTGTAGTGTTTAGTGAGAAGATGATGATGTCACATTGCAAAAAGCACATATATGAAGCTGCCTCCTACTGAAACAGACCACTGATCAAGCCAAGTCAGTACTGCCTGTTCCTACTTCAGAATCTCAGAAAGAGGTCTTTCACATCTAACCTACTCCTTATGACCAGAGATGCCAGGGACTGAACCTGAGACTTTTTGCATACAAAGCAAATGCTCTACTACCAAACCACAGCACCTCTCCAGTTTATCAGTGCTTCTTCCAAGCTTGGTAAAGTTCACAAACCAACTCTCAACAGCACCAACCATATAAACAGGAAAATCTCCTATAGCTGTCTGATAGCCATTTGGATCCATCTGGCTCTGACAAAAGGCCATTTTAATGGATCCCCCACTCCTTCAGAGTCTTAGTATCCCCATAAGTCTCAATTCAAGCAGATAGTGATCTGTATGTGATAAGGAAACCGTCATCAATTCCTCCACCCTCAGATCATCTTTTTTATGCTCAGAACAAAATACTAGATCAAGAGTGTGACCTGAACAATGTGTGGGACCAATTATTACCTGAGACAGGCCCATGGCTGTCATGGAGGCCATGAAGTATTGAGTGATTCCCAAAGAGGCAGCCTTGGCATGAATGCTGAAGTCTCCCAGGACAATCAGCCTAGGAGTCCTCAACGATACCCCTGAGACACCTCCGTCAGCTCAGTCAGGGAGATGACTGGGCAGCAGGGTGGGCAGGATGCCAATACAATCTCAATCCTGTCTCTCAGTCGCAACACTAGGTACACAGACTCCAAACTTTAAATGTCCTGGTCAAGGCATTGTGCTAGTGGGACTGAGTCCCTATGCACTAAAGTTACACCACTTTGCTGCCTGCCCAGCCTTGATAGGGTTGCCAACTCTGTTTTGGAAAATGTCTGGCTATTTGGAGGCAGAACCTGAGGAGGAGGAGTCTGGGGAGGGGAGCTCACGAATGTCTGTTGACCCTTCCCCTAACCTGCTTGGTCTTCTCCAGTACCACTCACTATTAATCATGACACCATATCAATGATATCAAGGGGAAGTCACCCTTTCTCAAGTCAATGGATTTATGCCTTCAGTAACAGTAGCTAATATAAAAGATACAATCCAAAACCAGCAAGTTACTCAGACATAGGTTTTTTTGAGTGATTCTGAAAAATTGAAGTGACTGGGGGAGGGGTGCTTTCCCTTGTGTTCTCTAAACAGTGCCCCTTAGAATTACATAGCTTCATTCTTTTGCATTATTAGATACTCCTTTGTGTTCAGATTGGGCCCCAGTACAATGATGCAGTATTTGGGAAGGAAAATGCAATCTAGCAAACCAGCTCTGGAGACTAAAATGGGGAAGACCTGCCCAGATAACATGTATCCCTTGTTGGTCAGGTCAGTGGGCATGAAAGACACCCAGATTCTGCAGAAGAAGAGTATGTCTGGCTTCACTGAATGAACCAGGCAGCTTCCTGGCCAGAAAAGCCACCATAAAACAGTCAGCAGCCAGGAAACTCATGTAGCCAAAGGCCATATAAAACATGGTGACTGACAGATATGGTGATCTGTCCAGACAGCGAGTGTAGGTCAGAGCCTGGCAAAAAAGGAGAGATTCCCAGCCAGATAGTGCAGACTGAAGGCCAGAACAAGAAAAGGATGACAAAGCTTGGCAAGCTCTATCCTTGCCATTTCCTCATCATATTCCTTGGCTTTGTGGCCATGAAGGCCACCACCACCACCGTGATGGTTTTAGCCAGTATGGAAGAGATGGCAACAGAGGGGATGATGCTGAAGGCAGTCTGGTGGAGGATGCAGGTCACATTCCTGAACTGGCCAATGAAGAGGAAGGAGGACAGGAAGGAAAACAGTAGGGAGAGGAGGAGAATGTAAGAGAGATCTCAATTGCTGGCCTTGATGACTGGAGTTTCCAGGGATTTAAGGAAGATTCCTCAAACAATAGCTGTCATTACAGAGAAGAAAAGGGCAAGGGAAGCCTAGGTAGTCCCTACATTTCTTAATAAATAAGGAAAATTATAACCTTGCTGACAGAATGATCCTTGTCCTTGTTTGGATGTTGATCTTCTGGACACTCATCAAATCTGAATTTACTGGAAATCACACCCTTGTCTCCCATTTGCTACAGGGGTGTCTTTCTCCAGTGAGCTTTTGGTGGAGACAGGATTGCTTTGTGAAAAGGAGCAGGTTCCGTTCCTAAATGTGCTCCTCATATAGGTGGCAGCTGCCTGTCATGGGGATGGATCATGGCCTCATCAGTCAGTTTTGGTTGTCTTCATCCATGTGTACCACTCATGGGAGTGTCATAACATGCAGCTCCATGAGTGGTGGAGGTTGATGGGTTTGCTGTGGACTCCGGTGGACTCAGTGTGTGGTCTGAGCCTTGATAAGAGGGGTTTTGCCACTTACTTCCCCTGTTTGCAATGCTGTTAGTTTGTAATAGGGTATTGATGAGCAGTGCTGGTACATTGCCAGTGTTAGAGAGCCACCAGTGTTCGGGGTATTAGGATGGGGCTATAAAGCTTGTTGTAAGGATTACTACACAATGTACCAAAATACTGGTAAGCACTATACAAATGTTGATGGTCTTGTTGGGTACCTTAATGCATATAGGATTTTGTGTAGTGGGACCTCTTTGCTGCACAGGCCTTTAACAAAGTTAAAAGTAAGTACTTCTTCATCCAAAGCGTGATTAACACATGGAATTCACTGCCACAGGAGGTGAGGGCGGCTACAAACATGGACAGCTTCAGGAGGGAATTAGATAAGCATATGGAGCAGAAGTCCATCAGTGGCTATTAGTAACTGGGTATGGATAGGGACTCTGGGGCAGTTGATGCTCTGTATTCTTGGTGCTTGGGGGGTGTAACAGTGGGTGGGCTTCTAGTGTTCTGGCCCCACTGGTGGACCTCCTGATGGCACCTGGTATTTTTGGCCACTGTGTGACAGAGTGTTGGACTGGATAGGCTATTGGCCTGATCCAATATTGGCTTCTCTTACGTTCTTAAAGTTTAACATCTGAGTCAGCTTTTTCTTTTAATCAAGAAAGATTAGTCAATTCATTGTTCAATACATTAATTTTAATCAAAAGGTGATAAAGAGAATGGACTGCCCAGAAGTACCACCTTAGGCAAATGTTCTTTGAAATGAACGCACGCAAAACCATATAAAGCAAAACTCTCTTGGGATATTTTGAACCCACAGATTCACAGTTTTCCCAAGTGGCTGAGCACTGAAGACTGCAATGGAAAAGAAAATGCTCTGGCTTTTCACCATTGTCCTAATTGTAGGGCTCAGCAATGCCTTGCTGCGTAAGTGCAGGTTTTCAGTAATTATTTTTTTGTGTGGCTTGTATTTTATGGAAGATCTAGTAGCATGAGCAAGACTACACTCACAATGCCACCCTGAGCAGAGTTCTACACTTCCAAGTCCATTGAAGTCAGTGGGGTTAGAAGAATGGATCTCGGCTCAGGAAGGTATTGCAAATTTCAGTACTAAAAAGGCAGACTATTATTTTTTTGCTAGATCTGGAAGGATTATGGGACATTACTGGCCAGTAATTTAGAAATGTCTGCATTTACACAGAGTTTTGAAGTGGGATGACAAAAAAGAACTGTGACACATAGTCTGCAATCACACATCACTGGATAGTGCACAGTAGCAACAGTTTATAACTGAATTGCTTATCCACACTAGAAAAAAATCCAGTTACAACTGACTACTATAGTGTAATGATAAGGAATATCCTGTGCTGTGTGGACGAAGCCTTAGAATAATTAAGAAGAGAGTTTTGCAGGAGCAGGGTGAAACTGGAAGCCATGGAAAGGAACTGAAAGCTGTGCTGACTCTAAAGGGATGAAGCCCAGTCTGCAACTTCCAAACCTCTATGCTTCAAGCAGTAGAGACCCATATATTCTCAGGCTTGTGGGATACATACACCATTATCATGGCTTTTAATTAAAATTGTTATTATTGTTAATTTTAACTTTATTTTTAATTTAATTTTTAAATTAAAAATGAGGGATATAAAGGTTGTCACATCTTTTCCTGTACACTTCACTATGTAACATTACAAAGAAAAGCATGTAGTGAGGTAAGCATATAGTGGAGTAAATGTGTGTTTGAAAGCTGAAATTAGTTTGAATTTAGTTGTGGTGTTGCGGTTAGTATAACCTAAGGAGTAGACTGCACTTTTTACATTATACAAATGGAGTCATTCTCCAAGAAGTTGTGACTCTCAGGTTTCATGCTGATTGGGGGAGGGGGAAGAGAACTGTTTCCTGGGTCTTTGCTAAGTATATTTACTGCAAGTGACGCTGTCTTGCCATTGTCACTGAGAAAAAGCTAGTTGCAGATTAATGTGAGTGAGAATAAGGGAAAGTTTTAAACTTAGCAATAGTAAAGCTGTAGTTGCCAACACTTAGCAGATAAAATTTCTCATCTTTATTCCAGGAAAAATAATATGCGCTAATTTTTAAAAGGTAAAAGCACAAATGCTCAAAATTAAAAAGAAACTCTGTAAAATCCTGAGAGAAAATTTTGAAATCTTGATGGGAAGGTATTTCTTATTTGCCTGCCTGTTGTGAGGCTTTTGATAATGCTGCACAACCTTCACCAGTTTCAAGTATTTTCTATGCAACCAGGAGGGCTGGAAATTTAACATTAAAAAAAAGAAATGGATCTTTTTGGGAATCTGACAGTTCCATGAAGGGCTGTATGTATGAGGCTGTGGTCACACTTGAGGCTTGCCACGAACTGGGCACATCCCTAAGTGCACCGGTTTAAAGTGTTGTGGGACAGACCTACCAGACAGCACACCCTGGGGCAGTTTCCCCACATGCTCAGCCAGTGGTCAGGTTTTCACAGTACTGCAGTGCCTCAAACATGGAGTGCACTGCCCAGTCATTTTTGTTTTAATGCAAGTGGGTGAGTGGGCATATGTGCTCATGTGCATATAGGCAGCAACTAAAAAACAGTGCCAGAAATGGATCTGTGGATTCCTTTTGCAGCAGAAGAATTCAGACATCTGGGAAAGGGGAGTGGAAACACTGGCATCTATGAATACTGGACTTTCCCCAATGCCTAATTATTCTGCTTCCAAAGCAGGGCAACATGAGGTGCCGACGACTAGGGCATGGAAAGCAGATGTTTCTGTCTGCTTGTGCTCCTTAAATCCACAAAGGTAACTCCACTATATCCCAACAAACCGCTTGTGTGACCGCAGCCTGAGTTTCATGACCCAGCTAGTCCATGCAAACAATACATGATCAGAATGCCACTTATCATTTTTGCAGTGAATGAATAAAATACAATTTCAATGTTATGTTATTGAAACTCAGATTGCTTTTGTTTAACTAATTAGCAGGATTATTTTGAAAAGATTAAAAAACTAGTTATTTTGTTATCTTTTGCCTCATAGAAAACAGCTGTTGTGTTTGTGCTTTGTTTTAAATAGCTGAAGGAGTATGTAATGTTCCAGCAAGGTCACGAGTAAACTGTGGCTACCCGGGCATTGGTGAGGTTGAATGCAGTCAGAAGAACTGTTGCTTTGATTCAAACGTGTTTGGTGTGCCCTGGTGTTTTAAACCTGATTTTACTGATGGTTAGTATCCTCATCTGTGGTATATTTTGGGGCTTCAGTGTTTCGTCAATGTACCTTTGTCTGATTACTCTCATATAAGGATATTAAGTGAGTAGTCTAAAATATTCTATAAATTACAGCTTGGCACTTTGTATAGGATTGCAAGGTCTCCCTTGGCTCCTGGCAGGGGATTGGGGAGGTATAGAGTAGGACTGAGCCCCAAACAGCTAGAGATGTTATAAGTCTTTGTGTTATGCAGTGACCATGTGATGTGGGACAAGACAAAGGCCATATAAATGAAAGCAGCATGTGACTGGCTTATTTATACAGTATTTCTGTTGTAAAGAAGAAATCACACCTAAGGGCCTAATCCCATATACAAGCAAAACATGAACCAGGGTGGCCAGGTTATAACATGGAGAAGGGGTCTGTATCTTTAAGAGTTCAACTCTACGGCTGCTGCAAAGGTGTATGCATGAACCCCACCTCTCAAAGCTGAACAAGGAAACCAGTTATGCAGGTAGAGGTACCCAAATGGGATACACTAGGCTGCCTCAGCCTTCTGGTCAGGCTGGTAACATATTCGGATTGCAATCTTCCCCAAAAAGAATAGAAAAATGCAGGTTTGGGAAAGGGTATAGTGAGGATGGGGAAAGGACAACCAGAGCATGATTAAAGCATGATGTCATGTGGATGCTCTCCAAAAGAAGGGCTGCCATTTGGCAACCAAAGCAGACATAAACCTCTGTGTGAAAGCAGCCCTTGCTAGTAAATCTGGGTTTCTTGCAGTGTAATAGGCAAAGCAGCCCTTTACCTACCTGTCTGACATTATCACAGAATACAGGAAGCTTTAATGGAGACGCCAAGGCTCTTGTATTCTTCTAGGATTTTTCTGATGAATGCTATCTCAATGTTGCATACCTTTGAGGTTAAAAAAACAAAAACTACATCTCAAGTTGAAACTAAATATGCCAAAAGCAACAATTGCAGGCTCCTCCTCTTCTCTTCTTGTCATGTTTAGTAAACAAAATCTACAATGTGACATCATCATGTTGCAAATTTCCCCACTCCCGCATGCTGTAGCCAATGAAGTGGAGGGAATGGAGGGAACTCACAAAGTGATCACAGGTTTTATACTGCTGGATCTTACTAGGAAGAGAGGACAAGGAGAGGACTTGGGGCTGACTTTTTGGTGGCAGCTACAAAACTGCCATAAGTTCTCTTTCAGACTTTAGATTTCAATTGTAAATTATATTCATGATTACTGCATAGTTTGAAATGGGCTTATTAAGGAAATTCTTTGGGGTGAGAGAAGTGAAATCAAATGTTGCCGCTAATTGTTTTCTTTCCATTTCTCCATCCAGAGTGTGTGCTATAAAACGTTTTCCCGAAGCCTGAAAGGGTGTTAAACATTAATAATTCGAGCCAGAGCCACTTCTCTACATGAAGAAGCTGTTCACAAAGCATCCTTTGTTGCCTGAATAAAGGGCACCGGTGAAGTCCTGCAAAAGGCTAAAGCTTATTAAACCACTTAAGCAACGGATGTAAATTGCCACTTCTGTTTCTTTTTTCTACTGTTCAGCACCTTGCTCCTTTCTGATGCAATAAAAAGCCAAAGCAAAATGATGTGGTTGGCTTCATCCCTCTTGGTCTTTGGTCAGCTGTTTTCTTTTCTCTGGAAAGCAGAAAGTTCTGCTTCAGACTTTGTAATGAGCATCATATGTAGAACATATATAGAGCACATGAAGATAACAAAATGCTCTCCCCAATCTGGTGAATTGAAATGCTATTGTTTTTAAATATGTGGGTAATTTTTTAAATATATCGAGGTGTTACTAAAAGAGAACAGTTGAAAAACACAGAAGTAATTGTGCACACTTGTTAAAGTGCTACATGGAAGTGCTTCCACAAAGTCATCTTATCATTTGTGGAATGGGGGAAAAGTAAGTCTGAAATGACTTTTGCATTTGAAGAAGATGGTATCACTTGGATCTGAAGCCAAACAACTTCCCTAGGCCCTGCTTACCATGTTTCTGCATCCTTGTTACCTAGCTACAGGGGGAGACCTCCCAGCTGGGGTCCCCTCTTCCCCACCACAACTTGACAGGCTAGTGGGGGGGGGGGATGGAGGAGACTCTTGGGTGTCACAGTAATGCACAGTGTCACTTCTGGCACTAAAATGGAAGTTTTTGCAGTTTAATCATAGAGTTTATGGTGAATGTTATAGCGTTGCCTTGAAGTGATGACATCGTTGTCATTCTGTACCAGAAGTGAACTTGTACATCAGTGAGATTGTCCCCTCCCCCAAATTCTCCCACCAGGCTGCCAGCTACAGCTAGCAACCCTAGCTAGCCTTATCTAGATATACCCTCATCCCGCCCCATGGATAAAGGATTCTGGCTCTTTGGTTCTCTAGTGAACTAGGGCATAAAAAATGGCTTCAAAGAGAGCTAGGATGACAATGGCAGAAGTCTCAAGCCAAATCAGTCACAGCAAACCAGAGTACATTTATAGGCCGATAGAGCAGTGATGATGGTTAAAAAAAAAAAAAGGCCTCCCCCCACTATTGTATTAGCAAATTTTCATCTTGTTTATTTTTTTATGGTGGCTCAGGGTCTACTAATCTGGATGGAGAGTTTTCCATTGATCACTGCAATGCTTTGGCAAGATTCTGTTGATCAAATTTCTCTCATTTGATCTGATTTGGATGCCCAGTTTCACGAAGATCCATTGTCAAGGATGTTACAATTATCCTCTTGTCAAAGTTTCAGGTTGCTCTCTCTGACCAGCATGGAGAGAGTCCTCGAGGTTGCCAAGACCACCAGTTTCAACATAGACCCTTGCTCCTCAGGGCTATTAGTATTTTGCCAGGATTTGATTAAACCTAGCTTGGCTAGAACTGTAAATATTTATCTGACTGAAGGGCGTTTTCTAAAAGCAGTAGTCAAGCCACTCTGAAGAAAACTTCTCTGCTGAAGGAAGAACTGGAACTTTATGTATGAGTTTCAAATTTACCTTTTGAGGGCAAGATGACTGAAATGACGAAAGAAGAGTAACTTCAGAGATACCTGAATGACATTTCTGCCACTGACTCATTTCAGTCTGATTTCAGGTCTAGTTTAGGGACAGGTTTGGTCACCATGGCGGATGATCACCATCTACAAATGGATACAATTTATCATCCTGATTAATTCTTTTCAATCTAACATTAGTCTTTGATATTAGTAGCCCATTCCATCTTCTTACACTGATTGGAAACAAAGCTGAGTATCACAGGAATTTCATTCCAGTGATTTCAGTCATAATTGTCTGGTTGTAGTCAGAAAGTTTCATTTGGGGAGGCTGAATAAGCTCAATGGGATTTAAACTGTGGTAGTCCCCTGGGTTCTATGTTATTACCTATGTTGTTATATATTTATATTGGATCACTGCCAGAGATCATCCAGAGGTTTGGGTTTCAGAAATATGCTGATGGCCATTGCCATCCTAAAAGTGAATCCAGACAAGACAGAGGTGATCCTGGCTGGAAAAGCTGTTGTGCTGGAACGGATAAGCCTGCCAATTTTAGATGGAGTCAGGTAACATATAGCTGATCATAAGGAAATTCTTGGGGTGCTTTTAGATTTGTTATTGTTTTGGGGTGTCACTGGTGCCAAGGCAAGTCTGCCTTTTCCCAGTTACATCTACTTCAGAATACATCTTCCCTTGTAGACTCAGTTAATATGCCTATGGTGAGCTATGGGTTCAATTCAAGGTGCTAGTACTTACTTGTAAAGCCCTTCATAAATGGGGATCTAAATCCCTGAAGGACTGCATCTCCTGGTATTAACCTGGCTGTTCCCTCCCTTGTACTATCCTACAGTTATGGAACAAGTGATCAAAGAATACGTGCTAAGGTACATCTTTGTTGGCCTTTAAATAAGCTTGTGAGAATTTTATTTCAGAAGGCATTTTGCTAAAGTTGTTTGAAACAGAGTTTGTTTAGTAGGGCAGCATTTTTTATTTGTAATATTGATTGCTGAAATGCTGCAATTGTTATTCTTGTGTTGATAAATTTAATTATGGATTTAAATAGAATATAAATTTATATAAAATACATAAATATGGATTTATATCAAATATAAATAACTAAGATTCGTTAAAATTGGCAATTATTTATGGATAATTATTTCCATACAGCCTCCAAATAAGCCACAATAAAAACCCAAGTAAACAAACATGATTGCACAGAGATTCCAGAACGCTCATAAGCAAATAGCAAGTAAAATACTAGGACCTTCTCAAGAGAGGGAGTGGGGGCGGGGGGGGAAGCACACGAAAATGTACAAAGGACAAGGTAAAAACACCAACGGCTAAAGAGTAGTCAATTCAGTGAGGTGATGAGCTAGTTTGTTGTCTTGTGAGCAAAAATGAACAGCACTTTTACTTGATTTGAGTGAATATTTTAATAGAGAAAAGACAGCAGACCTCGGACACAGCTTTGGTACGCCTAAAATTATAGCCAGCATTACCAAGAAAGAAATGTAGCACAGTGCTGAACTAATTATTCATTTGCAGTATAGCATAACTCCTGTGAAAAGTTCCATGTTCATCTTTGTCATGGAGCAGAGTCATGATCCACATGCCCACATATACACACACAAGCAAACTTCTATCTGAAGAGTGGGTAGCAGGGATAAATCTCCAGAGGAGTGTAAGAAGTGTGGTGATGGGTAAGATTGCTTTCTTCTGAACTTTTTTCTAGTCACCTACACAAATAAGACCCTTCTAATCTTCAATATTTTAATTGACTGAGTGCTGGTGTTGTCTTTTCTACAGGCAGCGGAGTGGACATGTCCTAATCTTCCTTGACTTGTCTCATTTTCTTCTGAATTAATTTATAGACAGCATGACTGACCCAATAACTGCACAGAAAATAGATTAATTTAAGGTCGGCTTGAGTGATTCATGAGGGAAGAATGAGCCCACCTTTGCTTGCAGAATCTTCCCACTAAGATAAATAGACCCACCAACCATCTGTTGTGTGATGATTTACCTGGCATGCATACATATTTTAATCAAAATCAAAACAAAGGTGGAGTTAAGACACAAAAATAGCCCTCCCTAGTTAAATATAATCTCGCAAAAACTGAACAAACAGGTGAGTATAAAAATTGCTAGAAGCAGATCTTCTATCTAGGCCTCACAATTTTAAAACAAAATTTCAGGACAAAGTCGCCATGGGGTACAAGAGGTTCTTGGTGTGGGCTGCTGTCCTGATTTTAGGACTCAGCAGCCTGGCAAATGGAGATACCAAACTATGTGAGTGGAACTATTTCATTCTTCTTGGCTAGTGTGTGTGTGTGTGCGTTAAGTGCCATCAAGTCACTTTCAACTTATGGCAACTTCCAAAATATTCTATTTTTTTTTTCATTTTGCATAATCCCATCATATGATTTTCAAGGTTAAGAGATGGTCAGCAGTGGTTTAACATTACCTTATTCTGTGCAGTACTTAGCTAAAGCAGCACTGATGTCTACAAAAGATCCTCCACCAGTGTTATCTACTACTACAACTGCTGCTCAGTAGCTGTCTTTCAAGGATCCCTCCACCCCCCATCACCACTGGAACTGCCTGTTCTCTTCTGCTGATGTGGCCGTTGATTCCTGAAGGGGATAAATGCATCTTAATCTGGTGTCCCAGCTGTGACCATTCCACCCTGAGTCACTCTGCTAGGAGTTTAGCCTCTTCACAGAATCTAGACTCCTTACGTACTGCTCTCAGCTTCTCTGACACACACAAACCCCCTAACCATGTTAAGGTGTGCATCCAAGAGGGGGCTTAATACTAAACCAATTTAATAAATTTCACTTTGTAAATTATGCAGCAGCTGTGTTTGGCATGTTATACCATTTTTACACTGGTGTTTGCTGAGGGAAATGGTGAAAAGGAGACAAATGTCTCCCAGTATGCAGACACAATGTGCATGTTGCTGACAGGTGTCCCAGACACATCTCCAGGTATCTGTTTGAGGCTACATGTTTGCTATTAGAGTTTTGAGGCTCTTAACATGTATCAACTGCTTAGTGGTAGAAAGGGATGACAGGGAGGGGGACTCAGTTCAGCCCCTCTCTCAAATACAGACCATTGATACACTTCAGCTGAGTTTCTAATTGGGGCTATACAGTCTCACTGGTGAATCAGGCAGAATAACTGTATGCATAGCAGCTGCTTGCAAGAAAAACCCTCAGCCACTGAGGAAGCCTGCATCTAAGCCTTCAAATGTCAGATATGATAATGTGTGAATTGGTTTTGGTTTCCAGGATAAATTAATATTTGTATGTGTGTTTGAAATGAATCATACTACAAGCCCCCGGACAGTGAGGCCTCAGGTCCAGATGATGGCAGCCAGCCAGCCCTTTGCTTTGTAGGGGCAGACCACCGGTTCTTCAGTTTCTCCCCCTGCCTGAGGGGAGAGCAGCAGAGATGGTGGGCTCAGAGGGAGTCAACTCAACACCAGAGCACCAATGCGCAAGCAACTGAGCCAGATCACTCCCCAGGCACATATAGTTCTTTGCAGGATCAAGGCTCAATCAACCCCTGGCTGGATAAAGCCCAGGAACAGGTGGGGCTTCTTCTACAGAATATTTAAGTCCTGGACTAAGCAAAGAGCATTTCTGGTTCAATCAGCTTGTATAGCCAGTATGTTTCTGCTCTATCTGTGAACCTGAATGTGGATAAACCCTGACTGTAACCAAAGCTCTGTTCTAAAGTCCCAGCACAGCCTTCAGCTATGGTGCAGATCCCTGATCCTGAAGAATCTGTAGCCCACCTCAGGACCCATCTGCTGAAGCCAGAGCACCTGAGTAAAAAGCTCCTTCCATCAGGGAGGCATTCACAATCCCCTGCATCAAAGGGCCCAAACTCTCATATTTTCAGGATTTTATAAGCCAAGAAGGACATGGATCTAGATTAAACATAGCGGCTTTCACAATCCCCAGAACCTTGTCCAGGGCTTGGGGTGGGGGGGACAACAAAATTCCAGGGGCCCATGTGTATCGGGTTCTCTGAATTCTTAGTGTTCATTTTTTAAAAGAGACATAAGTCTCTAGCCCATTATATTGCAGAGATATTCGGGTTGCTATATGCCTGCTGGGGGAGGGATATTTGGGTTGCTATATGCCTGCTGGGGGAGGGATATTAGGGTTGCTATATGCCTGCTGGGGGAGGGAGATCTCCTGCCCCCAGCAGGCCTTGCCTGCCAGCACTCCACCAGCTGGTGGAATAAAGAAAATTTTTAAAATCAGTGTCACTCTAGGAATAACTGGAAATTCTATGGTAAAGCTCCTCCTCCCCCATGTCTCTGCCACCCCATGTTCCCATCCGGTTTCCTGCTGGTTGCTAGGATGGGTCAGGCAACCCTAGAATATATGCCTTTCCTCTTAAATTTCTGTAATGGAAGGGGCTAGAAACCTTTTTTAAAAACTAAACCTGGGAATTCAGAAAACATGATACTCATGTTTATTATAGCATAAGTGGGGACCCACAATAAAATGTTGTAGATTGTGTTGTGGCTTATTGTGGGTGAGAAGAAGCCTCCTTGCCCAACCACCCATCTCCAGTGCTGTCATCTTAGCTGCCTTCCCCAACTCCCCTTGGTGCTGAGCACTGAGACTGAGGCGACGGCAAGGAAGCTTTCTCTCACCCAGCTGCCTGCCTCCAGCACCGCACTTCCCTGTGCACAGGGAAGAAACGGCTCCTGATCCTCTCTTGCATTAATACAGCAATGGTGAAACACAACACTGCTTTTTGAAGCTTTGAGATCTTTCTGAAAACCTGGGGGGTCTCCCAAATTTGGAGGGAAATCTCCCTTCAGACATTGTGGCCCTGATCTGTGGGTTTAAGTAGCTGTACAGAGGGGACTGTTAGAATATATGATATTAATGTAATTGCAATCTGGGGGACCTGCTAGTATGCTTCTTCTATATGGAAGATATGACCGACTTTTCACATCTCCCCAATTTTCTTTCCTCATTAAGTATAGTTATGTTAGTGTGAGCTTGCTTTCTTGTTTTGGGTAAGCAAAAATATTTTAAAGTGTGTGTCCCCCCCCCCAGTTAAGTACTTTTTAAAAGAGAGAGAGATATCTTGCTTCATTCTATGGGGCTTATGCCCAGTTAATTGTGTCTCATTTGTATTTAACTTATAGTGCACTTAAGTATTCTGGCTAGGTCCCTTGGCTGGGGAGCCCTTTTGATTCTGTTTGCTCTTTTTTTTCACTGTGCCCTATTGCAAATCTGCATAGTCTAAATCATAAGTACAGTAAAATATATTCTATAATAACCTTGTCCCTTTTTATTTAGTGTTTCTTCCCTAATGAACAATTATTATTGTGGATGCCTCTTCTACCCTACCATGGGCCTCAGAGGGCCATGAGGGTGCCAGGAAGAGTCCTGTTGTCTCCCCCAACTATGCCTTCCCCTCAATGAGAGCCAGTTTGGTGTAGTGGTTAGGAGCGCAGACTCTAATCTGGAAGAACTGGGTTTGATTCCCCACTCCATCACACGCAGCTGCTGGTGTGGCCTTGGGTCAGTTACAAGTTCTTTCAGTGCTGTTCTCTCACAAAGCAGTTAAAAGAGCTCTCTCAAAAGAGCTCATCTACCTCACAGGGTGTCTGTTGTGGGGAGGGGAAGGGAAAGGAGATTGTAAGCTGCTCTGAGACTCAGGCCTGTAGCTACAGTGGGGCATCCTGGGGCCTGGCCCCCAGACTTACTGCCAAGGCCCCCCTGACTTTCCATCCAGCCCAGGCTCCCCGACTTCCATTTTTTATTTTATTTGTGGCACTCCCTTGGGGGTATACAGGGTGCCCCCTGACTTATTTAAAGCCCCCCCCCAAATTAAAAAATCCTGGCTACGGGCCTGCTGAGACTCCAAGTGAAGGGCGGGGTATAGATCCAATTTCTTCTATTCATCTCTCATTGCTTCTCTGCATTGGGAAAAGGTGGGTGGGGGGTGCTGACAAGATGGTCACTGCTGCAGAGCCCTCACCAGTCACAAGTTAGCAGTGTACTGTGTAATGAGGCATGCAGCATTATGCACCAGTGCATGTAGGGTTAGATCTGGCCAACTTTTTGCTCAGTCTCAGCAAATTCTCTTGCTTCTTACAACTTATTACAAAGTTAGTTGTGCTTTATTCCCATTCTCATTGAAAGCAAATGGGGCTGAAGTAAGAGTAACTTTCTTTAGAGTGCCTTGATGGCATCTCTACAGCATATGACCCAAAAACAGCTGGTGGTTGTGGAAATGGCTGGGGGCTGGAATTAAAGGCAGGTGGGCATTTTCTCCAGATAGTTCTTGGTTTTCTCAGTTTACTTTTTTTACACAAGAGTATGATTGTTTAGAGTAATTGTACTTGATTAGGATGTATGCTAGAAGTATACTACCCTTGCTTCTCCATGTTGTTTTGTACTGCATGATCCCTTGCTTTGGCAGGATAGAGCAAGAGTCCCCAGTGTGGTGCCCATGGCACCATGGTGCCTACCATCACCTTTCCTGGAGCCCACCAAGTGTTGTTTAGGAGGTGGGCAGAACCAGGTAGGGCTTTTGCCAAGTAATGCTTCAGGTTGACTATTGGAGATTTGATTGGTTGTGCAGTTTTTTAAAAATATTGTTTTGGCAGCAGCTGCCACCACAGCACAAGGATCTACGCTGTGTTACTGAAGTTAAACTGTGGCGATTATTTTGTGGCTGACTCCACTTCTTGCAGCAGCCATTTTGTGGCAGCCATTTTGTTGCTGTGACCACCATGCCATGTCAGAATTCCAAATGTGCCCACAGGCTCAAAAAGTTTGGGGGCTCCTGGGACAGAGTATTCCAGTGTTCCGCACAAAATTCTGAAAACTAGACTCTACTGTTCACAAACTGTTTTTAGATAGTACATTAATTTGCACTGTCTTTTAATAGCCTCACAGCAATGTGCAGTACAAACCAGAGCTAGAGTGGACTGCGGCTACACAGGAATCCCTGCAGAAGAATGCAATAAGAGAGGATGCTGTTTTGATTCCAGTGTTACTGGGGTTATCTGGTGCTTCTATCCTAATAACGATCCAGGTATCAATTTCATTCATATCCTCACTTTCTGAATGGTGTGAATTAAATGATTTCTGATATCTTACCTCAAGCCTCATGACAATTACACAATGGCCATGTTCCCCCCTTCTGCGTCTAGCAGTTCTTTATTCATGGCAAACAGATTCTGTAACTGGCTGGCCAAGAACACTTCCACTTTGCAGACCAGCTCTTTACACACTGTGGAGTTTTATTGTACTTAGTCCATGCTTCCGATGAGCTTTGAGCACTGAACTTTAGCACACCTATGTAGTTTCAGCAGGGTTTCAGCACTAGGTGTTCTCTAACCATGGACCTGGATGTGGTAGCACGTATAGTTGCAGCTCCTACTAGTCGGGTTTCTTATTGTTTGTGAGCATGGACAGCTATATCTGGAAGAAAACAGTGTCTACTACAGATAAGGTGGCTGAATGCACCAGCCCATATACTAAGGGACAAACTTTCTTTTGATGAGAATCTGTGATCAGATCCCCCCAACAAATAATTTAGCTGCCAAATAAATAAATAATAAAGTCACCGAATGGGGTGGTATATGTGTGAATCCAAGCCATATGTAAGATAAGATAGGACAGATACTGAAATGAATATATTTGCATATTTAAGCATATGTGCATGTAACCCAACACATTGCCTAAATCTGTGCTTAAGAAAAACCTGCCTGTGAATGGCAGGGGGGTCTTGTATACTTGTAAATGATAAAGCCCCCAATCAGTGAAATGCCCAAGTCTTATCTCCCAGCACATGTGCACTATAACTCTTTGTACTTCAAAAGCTTGGTTCCCTGCTAGTTTTTAATTCCATGCCATCATGAACAGCAGATGTAGCTCTCTTTCCATAGTTTAAAGGTCTCACTTTCACCAGACTTCTGTTGACTTATCAGAGAGCCGAGCCTTTAGTGGGAGCAATTCAGGGTGTACCCATAAGAAACAAGCTGGAAACTGTCCTTACAAATAAACTTCAGCCTAAATTCCCTGCAGTCCCGGATGGGCTATATCAGCCAAAATTTCATAAACTCTGGGACTTTTATCAGCTCTATGTTTACTATCTTGAGTTCCATGGAGAAAGAAAGCTGGGATGGGAAAAATAAGTTGCTGAACCTAACACACTATTATTTCTGTTGATCGCAGTTCCTGTGCATACTCATAGAGGTCAATAGAGCTTGCTCCAAAGTAAGCATGCATGGCAATATTAACAAGCTATACCATTAATACATTCTTAATCCTGTTTTGCTTTCAGAATGCTTCTAAACTAAATGTGAATCAAAAATCTATCAGTCTACTCTAATTGTTCCTCCAGAAAAAAATATGGCTGACTTTTAACTATGTACCCACATAAGCTCTCCTGTTGATGAATTCTGCACATGGCTTTCAACAGCATATTTCTTCTGCACTCCGTCATACCTGAAAGAATAAAAGGTTCTAATACATCTTGACTGTCATTTTTCTACTATGATCCTTGAAAGAAGTGTGGGTATGTTGGAGGGGAGGGAATAAAGAAATAACGGCAGCCTTTTCTTGCACACTTATAAAAGATGTTGTGACTTTTGATACTGTTCAGCAGTAATAATTCAGCAGTAACAATTCAGCAGTAACCATCAATTCAGGAGTAACAAGCTTCCCTTTAGTGCCCCCAAACTCCCCACCAGTTATGGAGCTAATGGAATCCCTGCTGTTTTGTACCTTAAAGACTTCACAAATCAAAGGCTGGGGGTATGTGAACATATTCATCCCAAACCTGATAATAAGCTGAGTGACAAGAAACCCAAATGCAGGTGAAAATAATATAAATAACACCTGCCCATGCTCTGCTCTGAGACAGATCATTCCTAACACTCCAGTGCTTGAAATTCCATGCTTGAGACCTATAGCATTCCATTGCTTTCAACACTTTCTTCCACCCTGGTTCACACTGGAACCAAAGCCAGGCTTAGGGTTGCCAGGTCATACCTGGCCGCCAGTGTGTGTGGGGGGTGTTTCCTGGTCTTTGAGTTCTTTGGCACATGCGCAAGGTGCACACACCATGTACACCACAATGACATCACCCAGAAGTGATGTCATCATCCAGGGCACATTGCAGGGGAAGCTCTATCATTTTAAAAAAACCTCTATAGTTTTTTCTTAAATGATCGACTGTCCCCCCCCCCACCCATACAATGCTTCCTATGCAATGATGTCACCTCTGGGTGATGTCATTGCACTGGGCGCATTGCTGCAGACACAGTGCTTTGGGGGCGGGGTCCCCCCTGCTCGCTGGATTGAGATTGGTGGATCTGGGAGCCCGAAAGTGGGTAAACCCCCTCCCCTGTTGGGGGAATGGTGACCCTAGCCAGGCTAGATACAGAGTGCTGAATGGAATGGAGCACAGGGAGGTCAAGGGAGATGGCAGGATTTAGCTCTCCTTTGCCTGTGACTCCATTTTTGTTATCAATAGATTTTCCATCCCCTGCTTTAGATGGTGGGGGGACATGCCCCTCCCCCAAACCATGTTCAGTTTCACTCTGTTGACTGGGATTCACTCCAGAAAGCCTATGGTTAAATTCAGATCGACAATTACTCAACAGTTTCCCAATATATATCATCAGAGGGGAAGGTGGGCAACAACAGAGATATAAAGCACCAGAAAAATATTTCATATACATATGCCCTGACCTGAATAGCCCAGGCTAGCCTGATCTTGGCAATGTTCCCTCTAAGCTCCACAGTGTTGTGAGCAGAAATTCTACCTTGTGAGCAAAAAAACTAGTAGCTTTAAAGTTGTGAGTGAGTCCACATTTGAGTATTGCATAAATTAGTTTTTTAGAAGTTTATTTTCATAACCTTGTAAAAATCCCAGAATAAATTGTTTTAAATTATCAGGGGAATGCTGTAGACATAGTTTTTCTTGATTTCAGTAAGGTTTTCGATAAAGTTCCACATAATATTCTTGTTGACAAATTGGTAAAATGTGGTTTGGAACCTATTACTGTTAGGTGTATCTGTAACTGGTTGACAGATCACACCCAAAGAATGCTTGTTAATGGTTCCTCAACCTCTTGGAGACATGTGACAAGTGGATTGCCTCAAGGATCTGTCCTGGGACCTGTTTTGTTCAACATCTTTATCAATTATTTGGATGAAGGAATAGAGGGAATTCTTATTAAATTTGCAGATGACACTAAATTGGGAGGAGTAGCAAATATGGAAGAAGACCCTGTATAAATCATTGGTGTGACCTCATTTGGAATACTGTGTACAGTTCTGGTCGCCACATCTCATACAGGATATTATAGCATTGGAAAAAGTGCAGAAAAGGGCAACTAGAATGATAAAAGGGTTGGAACACTCTCCCTATGAAGAAAGGTTAAAACGCTTGGGGCTCTTTAACTTGGAGAAACGATGGCTGAGGGGTGACATGATCGAGGTTTATAAGATTATGCATGGGATAGAGCATGTTGAGAAAGAAGTACTTTTCTCCCTTTCTCACAATACAAGAACTCGTGGGCACTCAATGAAATTGCTGAGCAGTCGGGTTAGAACAGATAAAAGGAAGTACTTCTTCACCCAAAGAGTGATTAACATATGGAATTCACTGCCACAGGAGGTGGTGGCAGCTACGAGCATAGACAGTTTCAACAGGGATTAGATAAACATATGGAGCAGAGGTCCATCAGTGGCTATTAGCCACAAGGTATAGATAGCAACTCTCAGGCTGGGGCAGGTGATGCACTCTATTCTTGATGCTGGAGGGGGCAGCAGTGGGAGGGCTTCTAGTGTCCTGGCCCCACTGCTGGACTTCCTGATGGCACCTGGTATTTTTGGCCACTGTGTGACAGAGTGTTGGACTAGATGGGCCATTGGCCTGATTCAACATTGGGTTATCTTATGTTCTTATGTAAGACGATATAGGATAATCCTGATAGGCTAGAAAACTGGGCTAAAACAAATAAAATGAATTTCAACGGGGATAAATGTAAAGTTCTGCATTTAGATAGGAAAAATCAAATGCATAATTATAGGATGGGGGAGACTCGTCTTGGCAGTAGCATGTGCAAAAAGGATCTAGGGGTCTTAGCAGATCATACAGTAAACATGAGTCAGCAGTGTGATGCGGTTGCTAAAAAGGCAAATGCCATTTTGGGCTATAAACAGAAGTATAGAGTCCAGATCAAGTGAAGTGATGATACTCTTTACTCTGCTCTGGTTAGACCTCACCTAGAGTATTGTGTTCAGTTTTGGGCACCACAATTTAAGAAGGATATAGACAAGCTGGAATGTGTCCAGAGGAGGGCAACGAAGATGGTGAGGGGTCTGGAGACTAAGTCCTATGAAGAAAGGTTGAAGGAGCTGGGTATGTTTAGGCTGGAGAGGAGACGACTGAGAGGTGGCATGATAACCATGTTCAAGTACTTGAAGGGCTGTCATATAGAGGATGGTGTGGAGTGGTTTTCTATTGCCCCAGAAGGTTGGACCAGAACCAACGGTTGAAATTAAATCAAAAGAGTTTTCAGCTAATCGTTAGGAAAAACTTCCTGACAGAGCGGTTCCTCAGTGGAACAGGCTTCCCCGGGAGGAGGTGGGCTGTCCTTCTTTGGAGGCTTTCAAACAGAGGCTAGATGGCCATCTGACAGCAATGCTGACTCTGTGAAATCAGGCAGACCATGAGGAGAGGCAGGAAGGGTTGAACTAGTGCTTAGTTCTTCTGGTCCTTTCTTACATGCACTGATTATCAATTTGGAGTCAGGAAGAAATTGTTCTCCAGGCCAGTTTGACCAGGGATCCTAGAGAGTTATTTTTTTGCCCTTAGAGCAGGAGTCACTAGGGGTGGGGGGAGGTATTTTTGAATTTCCTGCATTGTGCAGGGGGTTGGACTAGATGACCCTGGAGGTACCTTCCAATTATCTGATTCTGTTTAAACTATATTTTAAAAATAATTTAAACATTATAAGAGAAAACAGAATCAAGTCAAATTTCACCCACCCCTTTCCACTATATTGGTAGACCTGGCCTCTGAAGAACAGGTCTACCTATCCCAGTCCACTATATTGGTAATCCTGGCCTCTGAAGAACAGGTCTACCTACCCCAGTCCACTATATGGTAGACCTGGCCTCCGACCATCACCCTGTGCTGAGCCTTAGAAAATATACCAGCACTTAAGTGGGGGAAAAACTCTTGCAATCTACTTTGAGTTTTTAGTGAAATATAACAACCAGCATTACAGGTCAATTATAACAGAGGTGGAACAATCACTGTCAGAACCCTGCCTAAACTAACAAACAGGAAGTTGATTAAATGTTATCAGTCTGCCCAAACTTATTTATTCAAATATTTATATCCCACTTTTCCCTGTGACTCAAGGCAGCTTACAAATTATACTGAAAAGCATAATAGGGGTGTGCAAAAAAATTGTTATAGTCAATGGGCCCCATAGGCTATAATGGAGAACCGATCTGGGGGTATCTGGGGTCCAATTCTATGAGCCCCAGAAGGAGGTGCCCCCATCCTCCATTGTTTCTAATGGAGGGGGAAATGCCTTCTCAGTTCACTTGCGGGCTGCACTGCCAGCTAAGTTCCCTGCGCTGCCAGCTAAAATGTTCTGTGCCAGTGCCCCTTAGCATAGCTTAGAGGGAACTCTGCAGATCTCAGAAGCTAAGCAGAGTCAGCCCTGGTTAGTATTTAGATATGAGACCACCAACCAAGTCTAGGGTTGCTACATAACGGCAAATGACCTCTGAATGGCTCTTGTTCTGGAAACCCTATGGGTTCATAAGAACATAAGAGAAGCCAATATTGGATCAGGCCAATGGCCCATCTAGTCCAACACTCTGTCACACAGTGGCCAAAAATACCACATGCCATCAGGAGGTCCAGCAGTGGTGCCAAGACACTAGAAGCCCTCCCACTGCTGCCCCGCCCTGCCAAGCACCAAGAATATAGAGTATCACTTGCCCCAGCCTGAGAGTTGCTATCTATACCTTGTGGCTAATAGCCACTGATGGACTTCTGCTCCATATGTTTATCTAATTCCCTCTTGAAGCTGTCCATGCTTGTAGCCACCACCACCTCCTGTGGCAGTGAATGCCATGTGTTAATCACTCTTTGGGTGAAGAAGTACTTCCTTTTATCTGTTCTAACCCGACTGCTCAGCAATTTCATGGAGTGCCCACGAGTTCTTGTATTGTGAGAAAGGGAGAAAAGTACTTCTTTCTCTACCTGCTCTATCCCATGCATAATCTTATAGACTTCGATCATGTCACCCCTCAGCCATCGTTTCTCCAAGCTAAAGAGCTGCAAGCGTTTTAACCTTTCTTCATAGGGAGAGTGTTCCAACCCTTTTATCATTCTAGTTGCCCTTTTCTGCACTTTTTCCAATGCTATAATATCCTTTCTGAGGTGTGGTGACCAGAACTGTACACAGTACTCCAAATAAGTTCACACCATTGATTTATACAGGGTCATTATGATACTTGTTGACAGGGCTTTCTTTATGGAAAAAGCCCAGCAGGAACTTATTAGCATATTAGGCCCAGCAGGAACTCATAGGCCACACCCAACAGCAGAAACTCATCAGCATATTAGGCCACACCCCTATCAGCACAGCTTATTAGCATATTAGGCCACACCCCATCCCGACACACCCACCTTTTGCTTCTTATTCTGTTTACCTTGTTTTTTGTCAAAACCCAGGGCTTTTTTTTTGTAGCAGGAACTCCTTTGCATGTTAGGCCACACATCCCTAATGTAGCCAATCCTAATGAGTTTCTGATGTTGGATGTGGCCTATTATGCTAATGAGTTCCTGCTGGGCATGGCCAACTCGGGAGCCAGCTGGAACTCCATTCCTGTTCATTTCTGCCCAAAAATAGCCCTGCTTGCTGATTTGTTTTCAATTCCCTTCCTAATAATCCCCAACATAGCATTGGCCTTTTTTATTGCAGTTGCATACTGTCTAGACATTTTTATTGAGCTAGCTACTACAACTCCAAGATCTCTCTCTTGGTCAGTCTCTGCCAGTTCAGACCCCATCAATGTGTATTTATATCTAGGATTTTTGGCTCCAATGTGCATCATTTTGCACTTGGCCACATTGAACCCCATTTGCCACGTTGACGCCTACTCACCCATCCTTGACAGATCCCTTTGGAGCGCCTCACAATCAGGCCCGTAGCCAGGATTTTTAAAGTCAGGGGCATTTGAATTTCTCAGGGGGCACTGGCTAATCAATTTAATCTGGGGGAGAAGGCCATGACACCCTGGGCTGGATGGGAAGTCAGGGGGCTTTGCTAGAAAGTCGGGGGGCCTAGCCCTGAGATGCCCCACCGTAGCTACGGGCCTGCTCACAATCCTCCCTGGTTCTCACCACCCTAAACAACTTTGTGTCATTTGCAAATTTAGCTACTTCACTGCTTACTCCCAACTCCAAATATTTATAAACAAGTTAAAAAGCATCGGACCGAGTACTGATCCCTGCAGTACCCCACTGCTTACCATTCTCCACTGAGAAAATTGCCCATTTATACTCACTCTCTGTTTCCTATTAATTAGCCTATTAATTACCCAAAAGGACTTGTTCTTTTATCCCATGACTATTGAGCTTACTTAGGAGCCTTTGATGAGGAACTTTATCAAAAGCTTTCTGGAAGTCAAGGGAAACAACATCTATTGGGTCCCCCTTGTCTACATGTTTGTTCACTCGCTCAAAAAAAAATTAACAGGTTAGTGAGACAAGATCTTCCCTTACAGAATCCATGCTGAGTCTGCCTCAATAGTTTTTGTTCATCAATGTGCCTACTAATTCTTTCCTTAATAATAGTTTCCACCAACTTACCCAGTATCAATGTCAGACTTACTGACCTGTAATTTCCCAGATCTCCTCTGGAACCCTTTTTTAAAGATGAGAGTGACATTAGCTACTTTCCAGTCCTCAGAAATGGAGGCAGATTTTAATGAAAGATTACATATTTTTGTCAGGAGATCCACAAGTTCGCATTTGAGTTCTTTCAGAACTCTCGGATGTATGCCATCCAGGCCTAGTGATTTATCAGTTTTTAAGTTGCCCATTAGTTGTAGGACCTCCTTTCTCATCACCTCAATCTGACTCAGGTCTTTCAACACCCCTCCCGAAATCAATAGTTCTGGAGTGGACAAGCACTTCTCATGTTCCACAGTGAAGACAGAGGCAAAAAATGCATTCAGCTTCTCTGCCATTTTCCTATCATCCTTCAGTAGTCCTTTTACCCCTTGGTCATCAAAGGGCCCCACTGCCTCCCTGGCTGGTTTCCTGCTTCTAATGTATTTGAAGAAAATTTTATTGCTGGTCTTTATGTTTTTTGCTATACGCTCCTCATATTCCCTTTTTGCCTGCCTGATCACAGACTTGCATTTTATTTCCCTTTTATCAACCTCACCGGGAGCTGCGGTGGCTCAAGTGGTTAAGACGCTGAACTGCAGGCTGTGGAAGGTCAGTAGTTCAGCAGTTCGAGACCCGGGTGCCACATGACGGAGTGAGCGCCCATCTCTAGTTCAAGCTCCTGCCAACCTAGCAGGTCGAAAGCAAGAAATTGCAAGTAGATAAATAGGTACCACTTCGGTGGGAAGGTAACAGAGTTCCGTGCACCTTGATGTTTAGTCATGCCAGCCACATGACCACGGAAACGTCTTCGGACAGCACTGGCTCTTCGGCTTTGAAATGGAGATGAGCACCACAACCCTACAGTTGGATTCGACTGGCTTTTGAGCAAGGGAACCTTTACCTTTACCTTTACCTAGCAACCTCACTGAGACTAGCTTTCCACCGCTTAAAGGAATCCTTTTTACCTTTTACAGCTTCCATTACTTTGTTTGTTAACCATGCAGGTTTTTTTCTATACCTCTTTGTGGATTTCCTAACCTGCAGTATATATTTTTTCTGAGCTTCTAGGAGTCTGATCAGACAGCTCTTTAGATTCGCGCGAGGCACGATTGCATCACGGATCTAAAGTTAACGTCCAGACAGAAACATCTGGGAAACGTCCCTCTTCCGTGGGCATCCCGTTTTGCCGCGCTTCGGATTCGTACTTAAAAGATACGACATTAAATCTGGGGTTTTCGGTTACCTTCGGGACAACTGCAGACTTTCATCTGTCTGGTCATTCCACCAGTGTGCAATCCTCCCATCGAGGTGGTCCGACGTCAGACCACCCCGAGCGGGCGCCATTTTAAAAAATATCTGCACCTGTGCGGATCAACAAGGAAGCTCTGTCATGTCTATGCGCATGTGCAAAAAGTTTTTTAAACAAACTGCCGCGCGCCTCCTTCAACAAAGATGTGCCACGATGCCTATGCGCATGCACAAAAAGTTGTTTGTTTGTTTGTTTTTTAAAAACCACTTCAGTGGATGCCGTCTAGACAATCCACAACAGAGGCAGTGTGCAGTAAGGCGATTCCCCCAGGGGATGTCTGGTCATGCGAGGATGGATTAAAATGATCAGGATCAAATTTGAGCCCACATAATGGCGGGATTAGCTGACCGTATGAACACACTCTAGGATTATAGTTTTAAATAGTCTCCAATAGTTTTGACCCTTTCTACTTTTCCTTTCAGTTTCTTCCTCACATGTCCCCTCATATCAGAGAAGTTACCCCTTTTAAAGTTAAAAGTCGTTGTGTCAGTCTTTTGGGGCAACTCCCTATTTATACAAATGCTAAACTCAATAACATTATGGTCAGTGCTCCCAAGAGGTGCAATCACTTTTACATCTCTCACCAGGTCTTGTGCGTTACTTAGGACCAAATCCAGGATCGCCTCTCCCCTGGTATGTTCTGTGACTATCTGTTCCATAGCACAGCTATTAAGAGTATATAGAAACTCAATCTCTTTTTCCCGACTTGAACACATATTGACCCAATCAATGTGTGGGTAGTTAAAACCACCTATTACGACACAGTTGTTTCGTCTAGCCACTATATTTAATTCATTCATCATTTCATAATCCTCCTCTATCTTTTGATCTGGTGGGCAATAACAAACTCCCAGTGTTAAGCTTCTTTTTGGGCCCACTATTTCAACCCATAGCATTTCCAGAAGCAAATCCAATTCCCTTACCCTCTCACTCTTACTGGACTGTATATCCTCTCTGACATACAGAGCCACCCCACCTCCAACCCTTCCCCCCCATCCTTTCAATATAATTTATAACCAGGAATCACCGTATCCCAGTGATTTTTCTCATCCCACCAAGTTTCTGTAATACCCACAACGTCTATTTTTCCCCCCATCACCAAGCACTCTAATTCCCCGATTTTACCTCGGACACTTTTAGCATTTGTGTATAAACACCTATAGTTTCCCATGCATATTAAGTCCACAACCTTCCCCTTGCTTCCTTGAGACCTTGCCAGGCAGTCCATATCATTTGCCACAGTCTCAGTGGACAATCCTTTTCCTTGTAGAAAAGTAACAGCTACCCCTTCATCTCTTGGAGGTGAGCCATCCCAAACCAGAGACTTTTTGTCTCCTGTCGGCTTTCCCCCCAATATGCAGTTTAAAAACTGCTCTGCCACCTTTTTGATTTTAAGCGCCAGCAGCCTGGTTCCTTCTCAGGACAAGTGGAGACCATCTCTTTTGTACAGCTCCCTCTTGTTCCAAAAAGCATCCCAGTGCCTAACAAACTTGAACCCTTCCCCCCTACACCATCATCTCATCCATGCATCAAGACTCCTGATCTGTGCCTGTCTCTCCAGCCCTGTGCGTGGAACAGGTAGCTCTTCTGAGGCTACCTTGGAGGTCCTGGCTTTGAGTTTCCTGCCTAGCAGCCTAAATTTTTCCTCCAGGACCTCACGCCTGCATTTCCCCACATCGTTGGTGCCAACAGGTACCAAGACCACTGGCTTCTCCCCAGCACTATCTACCAGCCTATCCACAACACGCATAATGTCTGCTACCTTCGCACCAGGCAGGCAAGTCACCATACAGTCAGTACACGGGTTCACCACCCAGCTGTCTACTTGCCTAAGGATCGAATCTCCAACTACCAAGAGCCCCCCTCCCTCCCTTCCCAGGGATGGTTCCCTGCCCAGGGAACAGATACCTATTCACCAGCTGAAGAAGAGGTCCCTTCTGAGGGCATATTCCCCTTATCCACAGCACGGTGCCGTTTTCCCTCGACCCTCATGCTCCCTGACAGCGGTGGGGCTGCCATTTTCAGAGTGGGACATATCTAACAAGTCCCCAAGAGTCTTCTCCATGTGCCTAACTGTCTCTGCTTTTCCATGTCTGTCACCTTAGCCTCAAGGGAGCAAACTTGTTCCCTGAGAGCCAGGAGTTCGTTGCACCGGGCACACACCCAAGACTTCTGTCCAGTGGGCAGATAGTCATACATGTGACACTCCGTGCAAAACACTGGATAGCCCCCAACCCCCTGCTGGCATTCTGGCTTCATAACTGCTTTTAAAATAATAATTATATACAATCTCCCTTTCACTGTAAATTGGCAAAAAAATTAAGTTTAAAATTCTGAATATTATTTTGGAATGTCCAATGAATGATGGAAACTAGTTTACCTTGCAATATTTCTGACTTCGTTGATCTCTATTTCTTACACTTTCAGTGCTTTATAGATTACTCCAGTGAACTGCTCAGAGTGTGTGGTGAAGTGTGCAGAATATTATGCTAGGAAAATCTGGATTCAAACTCTCACTTAACTGTGAAGGCTGCTCGATGATCCTGGTCCAATCCTGGGCCTCATCCTAACCTAAATCATAGAGGAGTTGCAAAGATAAAACAGAAAACAGAATGCCACCTTGAACTGATAATCTTGCAGGAAAGAAAGGGCAAAAATGTGGTTGATAGCTTTCCTTATTAGTTAGCATTCCTACCCACCCCAAGATGCTCAGTGCCACTGAACAATAATCATTCATGTGTCCAAACCAACCCAATCAGTTTCCCTGCTGACAAAGGATTTGAACCTGGGTCACCTATGGCCACGTTCAACCATCATGGCTGCAAGTGCTAGGCACTTTAGAGCCAAGGAACCACTGATTTCTCTTCCCCTTCCCAATTCAGACATGTGGTCCTTCTTTAGTTATCCATTTGGCAGAGCTCAGACATTTTCAGGTCGAGATTTCTAGTTTAGGATAGATTGTAGATCTGAGGTAGTTTAGGCTTAATGTTATACTAGTGTTTCAGCTCACTGCCCAGAAAATACATCCACTTTTTGCAACCGGAAGGGAGTATATTGTGGCTCTGTGAAAGTGGAAAAATTCCTAGCTACATTAGGAATATGTTCACATTGAGGTTTGTTACTTTAGAAAAGGAATGAATGCTCTTTATTGACAGGAATTATAGTGTACCAGTTTTTTGCTATGTGTCTCAACTGGGATGAAGAGAAATTGAATAGAACATGTCCAGTCCCTATGAGGGCAGAGAGAGAGTGAGAGAGCAATAACTGGAGGGAAGGAAGGAATTCCAAAGAGTAGCAATCTGTGTAACAAAGGGAGAGAAGTAATGGAATGAAGGAAGGTACAGGAAGTGCCTTATCTATCCTTACTGAGCCTACTGCCCTCCTCTGAAGTCCTGATGTTTGTGCTAGCATTAAGCAGCATTGCAGAGTCCATTTCTTCCAACATTCTGTACAGTAACAGACTGTGGGACTCCTAGGATAAGTCTCTGCTGCAATAGCATGCTGTCCCGTTGCAATCCCATTTTATAAAGTTATTCTGCAGCGAACCACTGTCGTGCCAGCACAACATCCTGGCTGGACATCTCGTTTCAGCACATCTTTGGAGTCAGGGCTAACTCACACATGTCACAGAATTAGTGGTGCCCCATCTTAAGCATTTTATTTGTTCCCATTGCACTCACAGGATCTGGTCATAGGACAGTTAATGAACTGAGCCCATAAATAATTTTGGAACTCTGGCTTTATGCCCACCGCCTGCACTGTCACATATAAACAAGTGCTTTGTTCTTTGTTCTTTTAAAACTAAAGCTTGCATTTTAGCTCCAGAATTATGTAACCTCACAGCCATTTGATTCTGATGTACGAACTAAGAGCAATTATTCAAAGAGTCTTTGAGACAGAAGGAGACAGGAAGTACTGTGTTCCCCCAGCATCCATGTCTGTGGTTGCCAGAATGGAGCTACTTATTCCCAGCAACTCAACTTTTCAAGTAAGGCAAGGGTTTCTCTGATTTGTTCTATATATTCTTCTATGTAAGTGCCACATGATTTCAAATAATACTGAATATCTTTTTTTGCTATTTGGAAACATTGAAGAAAAACAGATTTATTTGTGAATCAGGATATACTTGAATTTGTAGAGGTGTAAACTCTCAAGAGGAGAAGAGATTGTTCTGTAGATCATTACATGCAATTGTAGTGACTAGCATGCTTCTGTATACAAAAGTCTATGTACATGTATTCCCTAAATAGATCATTGGAGCAGAATTTATTCCCATCCCCCTCTGCAGAGTTGATCAATGCAAACCTGGGTTGGCGGAACCAGCCATCTGCTCATGGACCTGATCCA
The DNA here is from genome assembly GCA_029375565.1 of Gekko gecko. Taxonomy (NCBI): domain Eukaryota; kingdom Metazoa; phylum Chordata; class Lepidosauria; order Squamata; family Gekkonidae; genus Gekko; species Gekko gecko. The sequence continues at coordinate 106,349,222 of JAPDNY010000004.1, read as the reverse complement.
GCAAGGATTGTACCGTTTGCTCTTGTTGGATCACAGCATTTTTTCTTCTAACAACTATAAATATCCCTACTCACAATTTATTTTTAAATGTTCATAGAAATTTTTTTAAGATGTCACAGAGAAAGTAGTCAATATTTTAAAGAGAACTTCTAAACTTTGTTGGACTGTCTTTTGTAATTTATTTAAAAGAATGGATTACCCTGTATGTGAAGCAAACGATAGTATGAGACTATGATTCCATTGCCTGGGAACCTGCAGTGTGAGGACTGTGCTTGGATTGATTTCTGTAATGCTTTTTAAGACCACAGATGTTTAGAGTGAAGCACACCCACATGACAAAGCTGTATTAGCCACATTCCCAGCTATGTAAAATGTTTAAATACTAATCAAGCATGAGAGAAAGAACTACATTTGCAGTGTTGTAAACCCACACACAACCTTTTTGGAAGGTAGACTAAAAAGGTTAGTTTAATATTAGTATTTAAAGCAATTTAGATTTCAAGGGTTTTTTTCCCATTTTAGATCAATGTCCTTGAAGTATATAAGCTGAATATAGCAAAGGGATACAAGTCATGCCTGTTCCTGGCAGCTGTGCTGTGGGTAGGCTTCGTCTGCCCCCAAAATGCAAGTCATCCACCATGTAAGTATTGTTTCTCAATAAATTAAACCATCCATGGTAAAGAACAAACATCAAATATATTAACTTAATGGGTACCTACAGAATGTCTGGTAAGTAGAGTCAAATATAAATAGATAATAACACAGACTTTTTTGCCTTTGAAATAAGATTGGAATATCTCTCCATAGGATCACACAGTAAATATTATCAGCTTCAGTAGGTGGCAAATCAATGGTAGAATTCTGGGGTAGAATTTTAAGCAGAGTTACATTCTTCTGAGTCCATTCAAGTTGAACAGAGACATGGCTTCTTCCTGGAGACCAGGCACCTATCACTGAACACCCCAGCTTTAGTCCAAAATGCTAACTCCCATCTCTCTATTGACTCTACACATGTGACTGTGGTGGGCCATATGCTGCCTTCCTGCCATGTATGGCTGCCCATATGTTCATAGTCAATGTTTCCTAAGGCTATCAAATTAAATGGTTGCAATGTGCAATGTGCCAGTCATTTTTGTGGTACAAATAATGGAAAGTTGGAATGAAGAGTTAAAAGGCATGTGAAAAACCGAAAGGAGTTTAAGTATCTTCCTTCCAAACAGATGCATGCCAGTGCCTTAAGGATGTCAAAGACAGAAAGGACTGTGGTCATGAGGGCATCACTGCAGAGCAATGCACAGAGAAAGGATGCTGCTTTGATGCAACAGAGACCGGGGTGCCCTGGTGTTTTCATCCTTCTGGAGAGAGAGGTAATGATTCATGACAAGCTGGTCTATGTGCATGGGGAAAGGTGGGAAGCAAGTCACCCAACTTGTGTTTATATATTACTTTGCCCAAACTTTCCAGATGATGCTTGCTGTTTGCTAAGGTGATTAGTGGATTACCGGGTACAAAAGTAATTTGAGGAACAAAGAGAACTTGTGAAATCAAACCCACCACAAGGCTCAGCTTTAGGCACAAGAAGAAAAATTTTCCAGGCAGGAATTATAATATAGTTCCTAGTGGGGTGAACCTTGTAAAAATACAGCTAGATTCCATGGGCCTTTCCAGCTGTTTTTAAAAAACCTAACAGATCCAATGGTTTTCTTGTACCCCCTTTTATTTATTGAGATTTCAGAGAATAATATGCACAGAGAAGAACAATCACAATAAGAAGATGAGAGGCTGACAAGCAGAAAACAATAGCAGCAGCAACAAAAAAATGTTCTTTATTGAAACTCTGCCCAAATTACACAAACAGATTGGATTTGGTGCATTACATTTGAAGCTGTATATGTGCTTATGCAGCATGATAGCCCATTCCTAAGTAATTCAGGAGACTGAAGCTGTAATCACATGCACCTTTAGATTTGACATAGCTATGAATGCCTGATGGATCTAAAGGAGACAATCAGACAGCAACATCTGGGAAACATCCCGCAGTCATCAGCAACCCGTGCTGCTCCGCCACAGAAGCCAAGTTAAAAGACACCAGGGAAAGTCCGGCTCTAACTCACTGTGAAGGGCCATGGACGGCCTTTCCTCTGTCTGATCGCTCAAGCACGCTCTCATACCATCGGGATGGTCTGATCATTCCATCCCGACTCTATGCCATTGTTTTTTCCCACCTTTGCAGTATGCGCATCATCAAAAACTCCATAGGGAGCCCTCAGTGCAAAGTTGCAATTCCTCAATTCCTTGTTTAGGCGTATGGGAAACAAACAAGGAAAAAAACTCACCCATGGTTGCATCTGATCACACAGTGATGGGCCGAGCCCGCAGCTTCAACGGGATGTGTGATCTCGCAACTGTGTGTCAAATTCCTCCAGAGGAAATAGCCTCACTTCCCCTCTGCTCCAAATGGTGAATGTTACCGCAGCCCAAATATCCTTAAAACAGGGGAATAACCACACTGCCACTTCTAATACTTCTTTTGCAATACGTCGTATTATTTGGAAAGAGTAATGATCTCCACCTGAAAGCTTTTCCAGTGCTTTGTTAATTCCTATAGTTTATTTAAAAGATGAGCGCTAGGAGAGTGATACCTCCATGCTTTTCTTTTTTCTTCTCAAACCAGGGAAGTATGCCTCACTGTAGGAGCATATCAAGGCAGTGGGATGCCATTCTGAGAATTGCATCACAACTATTTAAAAAGCCTCAACACTTTAGGGTTTTTTAAATAAAAATAAAATAATGCAGTAAAATGGAAGGCACCCAAGTAACCTCTGCACCTAAAAATCTGAGGGCCATTGGATTGCTGAAAGCTAGGCTTTTCAGATGACTTCTGGCATCTCTTAATTTTTTAAAATAAAAAACAAAGGACCATAGTGTAAGGGACAGAAGTATATGGTTGGGTGGAGAGATAAGAATGTATCAATGAGAACAGAACTTCTCCTTTCACTGGCATGGTCAGGTGGTCCCCATCAGTCTCTCCTTTCAATCTGGCCTCTGGAAAATATTCCTGATTCCTATGGCCTTCTCCCTGCTCCAAATTCATATTTCACCAGTGGTGCAATTACGGATGCTACTGCCTTAGAGTCAGACCATTGGTCTATCAAGGTCAGTATTGTCAACTCTTACTGGCAGTGGCTCCCTAATGGTAGAGGTCTTTCTTTTTACCTATCAACTGATCCTTTCAGCTGGAGAAGGTAGGGATAAAGTGTGGGAACTTGTGTATACCAAGCTCTACCTCTGAGCCTCAGCTCCACCTCAGTTGTGGTGGGGCTCTCATAATGAATGTGACTCTCCACATGTATTTATCTCATTGTCGTCACCTGCTCCAGTTGCATCTAAAAATCTGACACAGCCACACAGAGAATTTCAGCATGAAAGGGATGATCCATGTGATGTGACAGCCACATGACCATGGAAGCTACATGAATCAGTCAAAGACATTTTCTATTTCAAATAGCTTTTGATGGGTGAAATTTAAGCTAGTAGTAGGCTATATCTTGGTCTGGACAAGACGATGTTGTCATTCTTAGCTGAGACTATTTATTGCAATTGTTCCCAAAGTTTCACTTCAGTTTGCAAAGAAAATGATCAAAGAAAGAATGGAATGTGGATATCCTGGTATAACATACAAGAGGTGCCGGAGAATTGGATGCTGTTATGATAGGAAGGCTTCTGATGAACCCAAGTGCTTTCACCCTCCGGTAAATGATGGTAATGGCTTTATATTGATGTTCTTTGATTTTTCCAAGGATTCAAGAAAAAAAGCCACAAGGCAGGAGGTAATCATGCTCCCAGAATTACTAATACAAATAAACTGATATAGCAAAGGGAGCAGAGAATACAACAAATTCCTTCTTCTTCAATATAGCCACAAATGCTGAGGACAGGTTGACCGGGGGATGGATTTCCCTTCCTCCTCCTATTTCCTGAGAGTGCAAGGCATGAATGCACAAAGCTACCTTTTACTGAATCAGACCATTGGTCCCTCAAGGTCAGTACTGTTTACTCAGACTGGCAGTAGCTCTTCAGGGTCTCAGGTCTTTCTCATTACTTACTACCTGGTCCTTTTAACTGGAGCCAAGGACCTTCAGAGTACAAAATAGATGCTCTGCCATGGACCTCAGGCCTGTCCTTAAAGTAAGATAATTATAAGCCAATAAACCTTCTTTCCCTGATGTTTGTTCAGAATTTTGATGGGTAGGAGTTCCCTGTGTCTTCTGAGTTCCAAACAACCAGAAGTGGACTCCTATTGATGTGGTAGAAATAATGTGTGAACCAAGGTTCAAAATACAGAAGTGGAGCACAGTTCTATGACCAAACAATAGCTTTCTCCCGTAAGCAGTAGTCTATAACAAGCATCTTTATAGTTCATGAACTACAATCAGGGGCATGGGGGTGCAAAGCTGGAAAACTTACCAGGAATGTCAAAAGGCTGAAGATTCCTGGTGTATTGGTTCATAATGCCTAAGGATAGATGCTGCCTGACCTTTTGCCTTTGATGTTCCGGGCAATCACTTAAAACAATCAGATACAGACACTATTCGCCTATCCAGTGAATCAGTACTGATAATTAATAATGAATTTATTATCAATAAAAATGTCACATACTAAGCTATATAATACTTTTATTTTGTTGATATCCCATGTAGGTAAATATATTATGTTGACTATTAATAGTGTTTGGGGGTGGGCTGCAGAAGGAGAACCTCAAGAGTATGTTTTGCCTCAGGTTACCTTCACTGTGGCCCTGCCTACAATACTTACCACTGGTTAAAAATAGAAAATCTGTTGAAATTATGGATGGTAGTAATACGGCTCACACTTCTGAACAGTGTCCCGACATTGTGTAATGGATAGGAGTGCAAGAAAAGAATGTGGATACCCAGGCATCACTGCAGAGGAATGCCAAGAAAGAAGATGTTGTTTCAATTCATATGTTGCTAGTACACGATGGTGCTTTCACCCTCTGTCTGACACAGGTAATACCAAAGTGAAGTTTGCTGCAGAGAGAAATGTCTAAAAGCAAGAAGTTCAGGCAGATGTGCAGGGAAGGCAATGGTATTATTATAACCAATGACTACAAGAAGTATTTTCAGAAACCAGGACTGAGAATAAAAGGCCCTGGAAGGAGTATAATATCCTGTTAGTTAACTGCACTGATAATATTATTTACTTAACTGCATTGTGAGATTCATGAAATCTGTGATTTATTCTTCCCATAAAAATAGAATTAGGTGTTACTTGGTTTTGGCCTTTTGTGTATTGGAATTATATTTGGAGATTATTCTGACATGGCACTTAGCAGGATTTTGTAAGACAGCTCCTTGCCCAGAACAGCACACAATCCAAAACGTTGACAAAGTCAATAGAGGGAAGGTGAAACAGAGACTGCAAGGTCAACAAAGTAAATTCTGCTAGATGTACTGGAGCTTGGTGTAGCTTAAAAGATATTCATGATGGCCTGCACTAGGAATAAAACTGCCAACAATACAGAGCCTGACTACTTTTATGGGTATGAGCCACCTGGCGCTTCTCATTTGAACAATGCTGAAAGGAACAGAATGTTATCCACAATTAATGACTTGCTTATGAGGCTGATTTCAGAGTGAAACAACTCAGCAGATAGGTAATATGTCTATGGAATGTAGTGGCACTTACAGTGCCATCCTCAGAAGAGTTATATGCTACTGAGTTCATTGAAGTAGGGGTACACCTCTACCGTCTGAGCCTGGCCCATCTCCCAGGCCACTGAAGGTAGCCATGACCCCAGCCTTTGGGCTGCCAACTGCTCCTATGGCTGCCAAAATGGAAAGAAAGCTATGCATTGCCAGGCCAGGCAATGCATAGCTCCTATACATCACCAAATGGCACCCATTCTACCATGGAAGCTTACTGGGTGACCACAGGCCAGTCACACACATTCAACCTAATCTACCTCACTGAGTTGTTATGAAGATAAAATGGAGAAGGGGTGAATGTTGTAATCCACTTTGGGTTTCCATTAGGGAAATTAATAAATAGAAATGGTTTTGTATGAACACTTTGGCAAGTAAGTTGTTCTCACAAGCAGCTGTCAACAAAAATTCCCACAAGAAAACACAGTTGCAGGGAGTCATATAGGAACATTTTCAAAGTGTGATTTTCAGTCCTTTACCATTCTATTCATCATAAAATCAAGATGATTTGTCCAAGGAATGTATAATTTGGCATAAAGCATCTACCTAGCACAAGGTTCAATCTGACCAAAATAAATCTAATGAAGGACAGATGAGCTGTATCAATGCAGAATATTTGCTTTGATGCCATGTCATGAAATCATTTGGCCTCTCCTTCGGCCCTTTCCTATATCAGCATTTTGGGTCATTTTGACATCAGCATTTGGGCCAATCATCTTGGTCCCTCATTTGCATGTTTATACCAGTATGACGTCATCACCTTCTAGACCTTTGCACACCTAGGGAGTCCCCAAATATATGAAGACCCCTATTTTGCCTAAGGTTGGCCTGGTTTTGGTGCTTTGCAACTGGTGTGGGGGTGGGGGAGCCACTTTCCTACTAGATACAGTGATGGGTTTGAGTCACCCTAGTGACAAGTGAAACTAAATGGGGAGCTGATTGTCAAAGCAGTAGAGGTGATAAATTCAAATTCACCCCCAAAATGAGACCTTATTCACAGTACCATAATATTTTAAAAGCTCACTATTGTAGAGGCATGACTACCCAATCCAGACTGTGCTTTTGCTTTTCTGACTCTCTTTTGTTTTAAGGGCCTGTTAAGCAGTGTGCCATGGCACCAAGAGACAGGGTTCAATGTGGGAATTCTGGCATCACCGCTGATGAATGTTTGGAGAAAGGATGCTGTTATGAACACTACCAGTATCCCAAAAGTGTTCCCTGGTGCTTTGAACCTCTAGCAAAGCAAGGCAATTTTTCTGTATGAAGAGAGGAAGAAATGTACGCTGGCTGAAGAAGAGGCTTTGTGGAATGGAGGGACAGTGAATTTTCTCCTGAGAGGTTTCTTCCCCTAGCACTCTCACTCTGGCATTTGTATATGATTACATGAAAAAAACAGCTTGTATGTTATGTTTTTTATTAAATTATCCAGTTTGTGGAAGCTGTCTGACTCTGATTCCAACTTCTGTATTGGGAGGAACTTTAACATCCATACTAGTAATAACAAAAGATGCACCAATACTAGTGATACCAAATGACACATCAATGGTCACATCAGCTACCAGCTCCATGGCTGAGATTACACTGGTGTGCATAAATCAAGCTGCAAATGCATGGCTGCAATTGTCATAGAAAGAAAGGGACTGTGGGCCAATTCATATGACCAAATGGATCATTCTGAATTGTGTTGATCTATGTGGAATTTGGCACACAATGGCTTTAGGCAAATGATGAATCCAAAGCTACTGAAAACAGTTGAAACAATTGAGTTGTAAAAAATATAACCTGAGGTATGGTAGAACAATGATGAAGTAAAACTGTGGGCTTACAACCAGGTTTTAGAGAATGAAGCACCATGAGCCAGAGGGGACAGTGAAGGGATCACCTTCCAGCACCCGGAAGGCTAGATGAGGTTCTAAGTTCTGTGCAACCAGAGTCATCTTCCAGTTTGCTGCAGGTGAACTGCTTCACTCACCCTTCTGCCATGAATTTGGGCCAGATCAGATTTGACTCAGATTCACAAAAGGGCCCTTTGAGCAGCACAGGGTTGCCTACTTAAGAAAGCTGACATTCCTGGCAAGTCTAATGAGACTTTTTAATATTTGCCATACTGGATCACGATAATTATTGTAATGATTTTGTGATCAGTTTAACATATAATGGATATCATAAAATATAGTAGCAAATGACAATGCAAACTGAAACTAAGCAGCAGTTCACAAAGGCTAATCCTCGGAACCACTTTTGAATCCCAAATAACAGTGAAACTGATCATGGTTAACAAAAGGAAATTTATGTATGAAAGGATTAGGAAACAAGGGGAGCTGGCCACTGAGAAAGCACGTGCCTTCTGAAGTAAATTTCCCTGTCTCGCTATTATTTAAGCTTCGAAAAGACATTTCCCCTTAACTGTGTAAAGGATTGAGGGAAAGTGTCAGGGGTTACATACTAGAGGGAGCGCATCTTCTGTGTCTAATTCTCCGTATCTGTTGTTCAACCCAGCAAGCAGCCTTGCCTTCATCCTAGCTGGCTGATGAGGGCTGCCTTCTCCTAAACTGTACATGAATCTCTTGAGTGTTCTCAGCTCCAGGCTGGGAAATTAAAACAGGAGTCCAGTTAAATAGGATCTTAAAGACCAAAACGATTTATTCTAGCATAAACTTTTGAGTCAGAGCTTACTTAATCAGGTCTGCAATACAGAAATAACTTGTAAACAAATTGTCTAAAGTCTGTGTCACACAGCAGTTTTTTTAAAAAAAAATATTCAAAAATAACATCAATCAGTGACAAACACTGCAGAGTTTTTTACTAGCTGAAACCTTAATTATGTTGCTGGTTTTGGTAGTTTTTAAATCTTTTATGTGTCTTTCAACTTTTGCACAGCAACTCTTCCACTTTTAGCTGATGCTTGGGTTAAGAAAGTTTCAGATAAACAACTTGTGAAGTACTTGGGTAGGGGAAACAATTTCTGCTCAGTGTCTGTTTGTTTGCCAGGAGGTGATTCCAGCCTCCAGCTCATCTCCAGACTTCAGAGAACAGTTCTCCTGCGGAAAATAGATGGGTTGGAGGGTGGACTCTCTGGCATTGTACCCCACTGAGGTCCGTGTCCTCCCCGTGCTCCATTCTCAAATCTCCAGGAGCTTCCCAACGTGGATCTGGCAACTTTACACCCCACAGCCTTTGCTGCTGGCTGGGGGAGAATTGGCAACCCTGATTACAACTCATCACAGGTGATGAGCTTGAAATAAGTTCATACATTTTTATACTAACCTTCTTCCAAAGATCCTGCAGTAGGGTTACCAGCCACCAAGTATCTTACATGGTCAAAGTTAGCTGCAAACTCTGTACCAGTCTTTGACCAGAAGCCACTAAATTATCTCAGTCTTCTCCCATCAAGTGCAAAATTCCGTCCCCGAGTTTCCAGATTTTTCCACTCATCCCCAGACATGCTCATGTTGCTCCATGTTCTTACTCCTGACTCTGCTTTCTAGTCAATTTTTAAAAATCAAATTGATCCTTCTGTGTCAGCATGGCATACATGGCTTTTCCCAGTTTTATCTATGTTTGTTACATGGATTGCTTGGGTCTGATTGCAGACGTGCAGGGCAGTACACATATACAAGGGTTCTTTGATACTCTATGTATACAAGGGTAAGATTGCAAGAGATACCAGTGGAAGGAAGAGAACTTTTGATTGAATAAATGGAGTTTTATTGTGAATAAATGCAAAGTTCATACAACTCACTCATGCAAAATAATAATAACAGACCAACACACACAGAGCTAACAAACAGAGAGGTGATTGATAGTAACAAGAAGGGGATTGGTTTTAAATTAGGGCAATATTCACCTGATCCTGAAGTCCAGACTTCAAGTGGCAGGAGGAAGACATGGATGACCAGTGGTTCATGTTAAAGGCTCAGACAGAGTCAGAGGGTACACTCAAGAGTTGCACAAAGATTGGGGTGTGGAGTTCCAGTTTAAATATGTTTTGGGGAGCGAGGGGTGGGCTGATCCAGGGTGTAATGAGTTGCCAGATTAAGCTGGGTACATGCAGGATACTTGGCTTAAACTTCTGAGGTTGGGAAAGTCACCAGTGTTTGTGTTTCTATGTGTCAGTGGCTCGATATTGAGTGGGGAAGTGTGCTAGGCCCTCAAAATTACTTTGAAGGAGACAGTACAGCTTACCAAGGTGGTGCCAGAGTCAAAGGAGATAGAATTAGGGATCTGTAGGATAGTGAAGCTGGCTATCTCGGTTGATTGTATCAGTCATGGGATCCCATGTACATGCTTGCTCTGATACTCCTATTTGTCTCAGTTCCTCCTGGGCCTGTTATGCTGGTTCAAAATGGAGTCTTTTCTGGCTCCATGTTGCCTCCCCATGACAGACCAATGTGAGGTGTGGGACCCTGGTCTTACTGCCTTTCTGGCTGCTGGGTCCCTCCAAGTCTTTTGGAGAGACCAAGGTTAACATAGGTACATCTGGGGAGGTAACATATCCAACCCTCCATTAACTTAACAGAGCGGAATTTCCCCACTAGCCCTTCCTGCTACAAACCACTGATTTTGTTTCCGGGGTTCAGCAGACCCTTAAAAATAGTATATGGGGCAAAATGGATGTGCATAGTGGGAGTGGGGAGTTGGAAGAAATCTACTCCTCCTTCTGCAAAGGGAAATTTTGTTTGACCAAAGGAAAGACACAGCTGGATACCAGCCACTCTTCAATATTTTGCAGATAGAACAAAGTTTGAGTCCAGTGGCACTTTTAAGGCCAACAAGTTTAATTCTGGGTATAAGCTTTTGTGTGCATGCACTCTTCTTCAGATACAGTGAGCAGATGTACTTCTAATACCCTTAGTTTCATGCCAAATAGTATTGCCTGAGCCTTTCTTATTACACATTGCCAAAGGCAGTGTCTGCCATGGGCTGTATTCATTTATTTGTAACAGACTGCCCTGCCCTGGTTAACAAGTCCCACTAAAAGCTGCCTCCTTTCTTATCTTTGGAAAAGGTGCCATGGCTCCTAATTTCAATGAGGTTTGTGTAGGAAAACTTCCTGATGGAATGTGCGTCTTGTTAATTAATGGGAAGCAGGGGTACCTTTCACATTTTCTGCCTCAAGCACCACAAAGTCTTGTATGTTTGGCATAGGTGTGATTATGCTGTCAGGATTACATAATCGCCCAGCCACACAGTCCTAGCTTTTAGAGGTACAATGTACCTAGTGCCCCCCTTACTTCCTCATTCATTGAAATGACAGCCGTGGGAAGTTTCAAAAACAGTTATTAGATGTTCACCGTGACTAGTTGAAGGGGTGTCTTGAGCCAGACCTAAGGAAAGGGTATGAAACTGATTTCGCTGAATGGTAGGTACAGGAAACAAACAGCAGAACATTTCTCACTGGCACCTTTATTTTGAGTCTAACAGGGCAAATTCATTGAGTAAGTTTGCCAATTCCCAGTTGGGGGCAGGGGATCCCTTGATTTGGAGGCCCTCCCCCCGACTTCAGAGTTATCAGAAAGTGGGGGGGGGGATGTCTGCTGAGTGCTCCATTATACCCTATGGAGACCAGTCCCTACAGAGTATAATGGAGACTCAACCTGTGAGTATCTGGGGCTGGGGTGTTAGGAGATGTACTTTGAAAATGCTTTTATTTGTTGTTTTCTGACCTGCACACACACCTGAATGGTGCTTGCAAATGTCTTTGGTTTGGGAGAACTGTATGCTTTGTTGATGTGACCACCTGCACTAGGAAGTTGCCCACTTTCATGCTAATGAAGTCACACACACACACATATGCACATACATCTACCCATCATGCACTGGGAACAAGAAAAGCATCTCCATTATGGACTGCCAGAAGGATGATATAAACAACAACCTGTCTACCATCGAGGAATTTGAATTCCACACGTAACCCACAGGATGCTTGGTTTTTGCAAGTGTTAAGACTGTTTCCTGTTGATGGCTTGGACCAAACTAGAGTCATCTGCACTTCTAAGGTTTCCATGACAACTCATCTTCACACCTTGGACCAAATGTCCCCTTTAGTGAAAGGTGTAGATTTTCAATATTGCCCCACCTTAGTAGGAGGGTACCCCACATCCTATAGCCAATGATATAGGAATGGGATGGACTGGAAGACCCTAATGCCAGCCCCCCCAAATAGCTGATAAAAGCGAGGTTCAATTTTTGTTCGCTGCTGACTAGCTAGACACCCAACCTTACCCCATTAACCTAAGAGTCCACTATAGGTAACTCTTGCGTGCTTTCTTGGACTGCAGCCAAGGAGCCCACATGTGTTGGCTGGTTCTAACTGTGTGTAGTAAGAGTTTCCCTTAGTTAGAATCAATTCTTGTATTCTTCACTGTGGAGGTCGAGCTTCAGGAGACAGATAAGTATCACGTGATTTCCCTCTCCTAAATATCTTCTAGTTTTAAAACCCCATATGGTTTTCCATTTCTATTGTATCTAAAGGAACTTGTGTGTATGTGTGAATGCATCTGTTTTGTTTGCCTGTGAAACAAAGATATTATTCAGTAAAGAGAATAACTGATTTTACTTAAGAAACCTTGTCACACGTTCTCTTTTGGGAAACCGGTTCTCTGGGCGAAGCTACTTTCTCTGTATACATAGACCAGAACTCAATTTAACTGTGAACCGATCAATGCGTAGATAAGCATTTCGGCCAACAGATCTTGGTGCCCCGTGTGAGCCTGGTCCCGTGAGCATGGAGAACGGATGATTCGACCCATCCCTCCTTCAGGCTACGGAGGTGGAGAAATGGCTTTGTGCTGAGAATCTAGTTAGCTGTGTGAAAGGTTTCCATCTGCGTGCTTGGCCTTTAGAGGGCAATCTATTGCGGGTGGGACTTTTCCGTGCCTCCTTTTCTCTCTGCCCCTTGGAGCAGCCCGTGCCGCACTCCAGTCTTTTGTTCTGGGTGGAAACCATTGGCATGACTACGAAGAGGACCTGCCGAAGAAGCCCCAATGTTTGCACAAGCACGCACATACACGCACATACAGGCAGGCACATATAACCCCCCCTCCCTATAAAAGCACTTAGAAGCGTTCAGGATGGGAAACGAGTTAGAGGTAAATCTCGATCCCACTAATGTGGCCAGAGAGTCGCTTTTCAGAAACCTCTCAAATTGGTTCAGTGGATGATCCACAGGGCGGTAGGCCTGATCAGTCTGCTTAGCCAAAACCTGCAAAAATAGGCTGCCTGGGCGAGCTGGAATGCCCTCAGAGCGTGCCTTGAGGCCAGGACGAAGGAGCTGGTGCTCAGAACTTTGGTTGGCGTAAGGGAACTGGGAAAGTTGCCCGCAGCCACCGATTGGTTAACAGGTAATCCGTGAGAGGATAGAGTCCTACTCCCAAAACCTGCATTGCTTTTAGTTAACAGCTAATCCGTGAGAGGATAGTCCTACTCCCAAAACCTGCATTGCTTTTGGTTAACAGGTAATCTGTGAGAGGATAGAGTCCTACTCCCAAAACCTGCCTTGCCTTGGTTTACAGGTACTCCGTGAGAGGACAGAGGTCTTACTCCCAAAACCTGCATCGCTTTTGTGGAGAGAGGAAGCTGTAACTGTTACTGTTGGGTATAAAGGTCTTTTGCGGCAAGAGTGGACTGAAAGAAGTTCCTCTTGACTGTGAGATTCTTTTATGACAGCAGGGGACAGAAGAGGTTTTCTCCTGTGCACAAACGCCTTCTCTTTAAGGTTCTTAGGTCACTCCTGGACGGAGCGACGTTGCCCGATCCGAAAACCTGTTAGGAGCCTAAGGGTTATTGGGACACAGCCCACCATTAGTCTCCATCTTTCCCCTGGTGAGCCATTTCACCAGAAGTCAGGACCTGCAGTTCTAGGCCGGGACCCGCGGCTAAACCCCGTGAAGCCCTGATCGCAATCCGCAAGAACAAACGTGCACACGTGCACCATGGAGTTGCTGAAGTGGGTCATGGCCCTCAGCGCATCCACCTTTGATCAGTACGCGGAAGACATTGGAGGACATTCGTTCTGGTGGGACGTTGTTTCTATGGGGAACCTGTTCCTCTGGCACGGGATCACTGGAGTGGTATGTTTTCTCATGGGATTTATGGCACACTGCCACAAAGCTGAGAGAGCTAAAAGGAGTTTAACCCAAGAACTAGAGGCACTCAAAAAGGTGTCAGAGACCCAAGTTGCACAGCTTACAGAGCGTGCCAGCGAGGTCTCCCAAATGAGAATAACCCACAGTGCTGAATTAGCAATACTGAGGGAAGAGCAGAGCAAACACCTAGAATCTCTTAGAAACAGCAGCAGACATGAGAAGGAAGGAATGCTAGCCGAAATGGAAAGGCAGAGATCCGAGCATGTACATGCGCTCGACTCCTTAAGAAACTATTATGAGACTCTGCTGGAGAAGAAAAAGGACGAGTTTCAAGTGGAACTGTCAGAGCTACAGAAAACCACTGACGAGGAACTCTATCGATTGAGAGCAGATAGAGTTGACTTGGTAGTAGAAAAACAAGGTTTGGCCGATAGCCTAAGAGAAGCCAAACTTGCAAGCACAGAAGCACAGGGGAGAGCAACCAAAGCGGAAACTGCGTTGGCTAAGGTCACTGAGGAACTGGCCGCCACTCAGAAAGCCACCAGGTATCTTGCTGACCATGCCCAGAAGCGGAGAGAACAGGCAACTCACCACACGTGCCTTAAGACTATTGCCAATCTTAAGGAAAAGTTAGGGCTCCAACAGGCACTCATCTCCACCGTACACCCTGAAGGAGTGGTAGACGTGGAGAACTGGGAGTCAGACTCCAACGAGGTAGGGCAGCCCACACAAACCGTGGAGACCCCTCGGAAACAGGAGATCCCTCCCCCTGACCCCCACAAACCAGAACCTTTAGCCCCTCTTCCTATAGACCCAATCAGTACCACTAGGCGAACGGTACTTGCAAATAATAGGTCCACCTCTACTACAATCACTGAGAACCACCTATGGTGACCCAAGGAGGTAAAAGCGGTAGCCAAAGAGCTCGGCCCCCTCCAACGGGACAATGCGGTACAATGGATGACTACCGCCAACACTGCTTACGGAGGCCTTACTGGAGACTCCAGTTAGCAAGGAAATGTGCTTCAGGAGCACACCTCACTGCCGTTAATGCAGCTGTATCGGCCGAGGATCTCATAGAGGAAACAAAATTCAATTGAATGAAACATGTGCTTGGCTATTTAAACCCCACAGCCAGCCTGAGCGCCCTCTTCCACTTGGAGAGGCAGAGTGCCAATGAGGACCCAGAGACCTACATGGCTCGCAAACAGCTCTTAGGAGTTTTGTCAGACACAGTTGATAGTTCCAATGATCCCATTGACTATGATGTACCTGCATTCTGGGACGCACTACTAAGAGGATTCAATAGACAGACTCAGCTTGCTCTGAACATTACTGACGCCACACAGGGAACCTGGGACGAATTAAGGACCAAAATCAGAAGGGTAGCCGCACTCTTGAGAGGGTCCGGAAGTTTTAAAGCACCTAAATCAGGCAAAAGGAAGGATAAAGAGGAAGAAGACATGTCAATCTTGGTGGTAACATACGCCAATAACGGACCACATTATGGACCAGGTCCGCGAAGCCAGCCTAGCTCCACGGGAGAGCCAGGAACCAAGAAGGGTAGGTTTACCCCAGGTTATCAGGGCAAGAAAGGACGCAGTCGATTCCAGAGAGAAAGAGAGAATGTGTATCACGGTTGAGTGGGAGAACGGTTTAATCCCAACTCTGGATACACAAAACCCCAACCCTCTGCACCGCCCTCGTCCTATCACAGCCAGCCCAAAGCACAGGGAACCTATCAGAGGTCCCCTCCATATCAGGGTGCCCCCGTAGACCCTACTCCTCCTCCTCTTCAACCAACCTTTCAGAGCAGAACACAGCATGATCAGAAGGAAGGTGGCTGTCCAAAAAACATGGACCCCCTCCGCTGGCATGCATGGATGCGACTGAAAGACAGAGGTCACGACATGGCATACTTTGACGGGAAACCGGATGAAATCCTCTTCCAGGCTCTTGCCCAAGAGGAGAGATCCAACAGATACCAGGACGCTCCCGTGGCATCGTGCTATCCAAAGGAGAGCAATCCCTTCAAGGAATCGCTCGAATGCACAGCATAGGGACACCCAGGGTGTAAAGGTTTACCTCAGGGAGTCGTGGCTAGATTTCAGCCTGACAAATGGGGAAGACCTACCATTAATGCAGGGATCGGAGCCCCAGGGAACACAACCCCTGCTACTTTACTTGTAGACACTGGAGCCGCCACCAACATTTCGAAGCCGCAACTAGCAGGGAAAGGCGAGCCCACCGGGACACACATCTCACTCTCCAGTTTCGCTTGAGGCAGCCAAGCGGCCCCAATTTGGAAAAACGTTCCCCTTTCAGTTGGGAAGATTTCCACTAAGGTCACTGCTTGTGCTAGCCCAGGAGCTCCTGGAAAGTCCCCTGCCATCTTGTCAGCCTCACCTGGCAACCCTATCATTAAGTGTATAAAATTCCAGAAGAGTAGCTGGCACTAGGAATGTGAGCTGACTTGGTTTTAAAGGCCCTTTGCATGGTTTTAAAGGCCTTTTGCACTGCCACATGTGTTTCCCCAAATCAAGGCGAAGCATAGGAAACCTGTGAAGATACTCAAATGACAACATTCTGGGATCTGTGAAGCTGTTGCTATCATTACAAGTCCTTTTAGAGCAAGCCAAAGAAGACTAGTGTTTCTAATACAGGTATCCTTTCTTCTCTTCACAGTCTGTCACCAGAGCCCACACTTGTTGTACTACCTCCACAAACTCCCTCATTGCCTCAGCATGAAGGCTGGGATCTTATGGCAAGTGCTTAAAACAACTGACAGGTGTAGAAGTGTGAAGGGCCTTGGGCATAGGTATCTGAATAGGCAGGGAGATATTTCCAGAACTTTACACTGTGATTCCAGTTTGCTTTTTTACTTAAGAAAGCTGACATTCCTGGCAATTCTAATGCCAGCATGAATCCACAGTTTTAAAGATGCAGCTATACATGTGGATATTGACCTGAAGAATACATGGTTGGTGCTTGATTAGGGAGTCCCAGACCATAGATTAAAGGTTCTGATTCAAAAAAATCCAAGCAATATTGCTGTAAATGGACTATTTATCCCTAGTGACCTTGGCCCTCCCTCTTCCACCTGCAAACCTCCCTTCTAAAGGAGAGAGATCCCCAAATCAGGGAAAATGTACAAAATTTCATCTGTAGCACATGACTTTTGTGTATGTCAAGGGAGGTTAGTTGCTCTACATGTTCTACACCTCTCTCAAACTTGCTCAAATTTTCCAGTAATAAATGGGCCAAATTCCAGTTGGGGTCTGGAGATCTTCCAGAATTACAACTGATCTCCACACTATGTAGATCAGTACTCCTGGAGAAAATGGCAGCTTTGGAGGGTGGATTTTATGGCACCACATCTCTGCTGAGCTCTCTCTCCTCCCCAAACTATGCTTTCCCTAGACTACACCCTAAAAATCTATAGGAATTTCCCAACTTGGATTTGGCAACTGTACCCCTGGTAGGTCAGATATCATGCAACACAGGGAATCCTTCACACATGGCACCAAAGCTATCATTGGCTAACCCTTAAGAACATAAGAGAAGCCAATGTTGGATCAGGCCAATGGCCCATCCAGTCCAACACTCTGTCACACAGTGGCCAAAAATACCAGGTGCCATCAGAAGGTCCACCAGTGGGGCCAGGACACTAGAAGCCCTCCCACTGTTGACCGCCCCAAGCACCAAGAATACAGAGCATCACTTGCCCCAGAGTCCCTATCTATAGCTTGTGACTAATAGCCACCGATGGACCTCTGTTCCATATGCTTATCTAATTCCCTCTTGATGCTGTCCATGCTCGTAGCCGCCACCATCTCCTGTGGCAGTGAATTCCAAACCCTTGATTTACTCTACTGTATTTTGAGGAAGATATCCTATTTAACACTGGCCCATTATGCATGCACATCTTACTGCAGATTTTCAGAGCGGTAACCCTTAATTGTGACTTCAGATTCTGTGCCACCTTATGCACCATTCTTTTTCCTGTGCAACTACAATTTAAAAAGCACACTTTTCTAAATTGGGGTGGAACGCCACTTGTGACCTGTGAGGGGTGGTGTTCAAAGGGTTTTTAAAAAATTTACACAACTGCCCTATTACAGCTGCGCAGTAGTGTCCAGCAAGCACCTTCCATTTAAATCCTCGTGGTTCAGGTTTTGCCCATGCATTAGTTCTTTGAATGAAAGGGAAGAGAAAGGAATAAAGGCAAAGGGAGAAAAACCAATGTTGAAGTTGATAAGACTTTTGTTTTAAACTGACAAGCTGCTGCAAAGCCCTGTTTTGCATATTGCGGAGCACTAGGGGATTCTCTGCTATGTTATCAACCACTGTGAAAAATGGGAAAGAGTCACATGATCTCATGATATAGGGGAACATGTTCAGCATACAGAATGCACAGCAGAACCCATGGACACTGGAACTGCAAGATGTGATCATTGGCAATGTGTGTGCATGTCTGTGTATGTGTCTGGGTGTGTATGTGCCCGTGAGTGCCTGTGCAAAGTTGGCTGCAACTCCACCACGCTTTGCGCAGGGCTGCAATTTGTATGTGGGAGGAGTCCTCTAGCAGAAGCTCTGGGGAGCTTTTTTAGTCTTGTGCCACTAAATTGAAAAAATGAGAAGGTATTTTCACCAATGCCTTAGCACAGCTGCAGTTACACTAATTTCCTTCCCTTCCTTGTACATTTGTGTACATTTCTCTTTGTGATTCTCTAATTTGATCCTGCACACTGATTGTGTGATCTTGGCAGTTTTTAAAGCCTGTCCTATGCAGATTACACTCTTCCTCCAAATGGATCGATCCCAAGTTATTCTTAAGTTTGGTGATTCACAGAAGGTCCATGTGGCTCAACCACCATTTTAATGTTAGGCTTCCAGAGACTGTCAAAATGGTCTTCCCCTCAGACTTTGTTCAATAAAGTATTAAAGAGGAAAATGTTTTCAAAGCTTTAGGCTTCCCATTCCAGTTTCTCTCTCTCTTTGCATCTCATGTCAATTTCATTCCACACTGATGATCCCCCCCCTTTATTTTGTTTTCATGCAGTACTGAAATCCTTTTTTTTTTTTTTTTGCACTGGGGACACTGCCGTTTGCCTCTTTTCTGGTCCCCCTTTCAAGTCAATACCAGCAGGGAATTAAACCTTGTGCAGCTCCTTTTAACTCCTCCTGGCATTTTAATATTTTTTATTCAGCGATCCGAGACTAGTGATAGTCTCATATTGCTAGACTCATGCCATTTGTCAAAAAAAAAAAAATTAAATGTGGGGAAATGGAGCTTGTACACCGATGAAGGAGGGAGGATGGCAGAAGGTGCAGTGTGGGCAGAACGACCTCCATGTGGGCCGGGAGTGACCTTCGAAGGGTGGCAAAGGGTGGGGGGAAATTTAAGGGAATCTGCACGCTTTTGAATTATCTTTAGTTTGGAAGCAAAACAAGGGGGAAATCATCACAAAAGCAATCTTAGAAAACCTAGGGAAACAGCAACCAGAAAACAAACTGAGTGCTAAAGGAAGGAAAATCAATACAGAACGACAAAGAAAACCTGATGAATATGCATGGTGATAGGGAGGGAAAACACCCATGCGTTATAGGCCACTATAAAAAAACCTAGCCTCTATAATATTACTATTCAATTTCATCTATTGACTGTACATTCCTTTAGATCTGTACACGGCTCAAATATTTCAGCAGTGCTAGCATGCTTGGAAGAGATCATATTTGTACACTCAAAAGGAGATCTCTGTCTTAAGATATTACTTATGCCCTGAAAATTCTTGAGGGCTGCTGCCTAACCAGATATAATTTATACCTTTACATTTGCAGCATGAGAAAGGGAGAATCTTTTGTTACACTATTTGCCTAGAAGGGAAAGTGGCTGATAGCTGTGCTGGTTCTATTTCCACAGGAAGCTCTCATCTGAAAACAATCCCTTAGATTAAACTGGTGCATGTAGCTCAAACAACAGAATATGGGGGGAAACACCTAGACTATTTTGGGTGATATGCGGCTTTTACGTACTATAACTTCCCTGTGAGGTAGATTAGGCTGAGAGATAATGACTGACCCAAGTCTACCTCTCTACCATGATGTCCCCAGCAGGGATGGGCACAAACCAGGAAAATGTGGTTTGGTTCAGTTTGTAGTTCATGGTGTGCCTGGTTCATGAGCCATGAATCGTCATGAACTTTTAGCTGCCAAACAAACTGCTTTGGTTCATGAGATTCATGATGTGGTATGCTAGAGACACCAAATTCACAGGGGATCTCCAGCTGACTATCCTCTACCTGCCCTCCAAATTTGGTGAGGATTGGGTTTATAGGTTCTGTTTTGCGGTCCCCCCAATGGTGAACCCAGGAAAGTGCTTTTTGGGGAAATGACTGACGCAGGTTTTGGAGGTTCAGGAGTGTATAAAACAGACCCTGTGCAAGCTAGAGACATCAAACTCACAGGGGACTTCACCCTGATGCTCCTCTACATGTCCTCCAATTTCCACCTCCTCTGTTGCTTTGAAGTTTGGTAAACATTTTGATTGAGTAGAGACAGTTTTTCTGGAAATGTATCCAGTCACAAACCATCACAAACCACCACAAAGGTTGTGGGAAGTTTGTGTCTCAACCTTCAGCTCATGAACCACGAACCAACCAAAATTCGTCATGAACTTTAGTTTGTGAGCTGGTTCATGCCTATCCCTAGTCCCCAGTCTTAGACTGACACAAAAGCTTTTGGATAAATAGTGTCAGGTTTGTAAACTATTAAATTAATGACACAGCATTTCTAACCCAAGCTAATTATTACTAGGTTACTAACTTTGCATGACACTATAAGCAGAATTTCTGTGAGAAACTACAGCATTAGAACATATCAAAGATGGGCAATGCTCGCTGCCCACCAGGGCTGCATCCTCGCTAAACTAGCTGGAGAACCTGCAGCCGAAAGTCCAGAGCCTCGCAAAGCGGCTTTGCCGGGAGGTCTCCGTCTATGCAGCACAGCTGGTCTGAGCGGGCAGCCAGATTCCATTTCAGGAAGAATTTGAAAAGAATAATTTCAGAGTTATACATTCAAGATAATTGTCACCCTTTCAAGGCCAGTTTGCTGATATGGATACAAGTTCCAGTATGGGTCTTTGTTTCCATTGCATTACGTAACTTGAGCATTGGTAGGACAGCTTCTGAAGAGTTTCCTATCCAGGAACAGCTTTCTGTGGGAGATACCCTCTGGTTTATGGACCTCACTGCACCTGATAATACTCTGATTTTGCCCATCACTCTTGGACTCCTGAATCTTCTGATAGTGGAAATTTTTGTCTTGCAAAAAACCAGACTGTCCAGGATTCAGAAGTGCACCACTCACATCTTTTGGGGGATGTCTGCACTTATGGTCCCTGTTGCTGCGAGTGTGCCATCGGCCATGGCTTTGTACTGGGTGTCTTCAAGCTTCATGGGACTTTCACACAATCTTCTGCTCCGCTCTCCTGCTTTCTGTAGACTTTGCCGCATACCTCCAACCAAGTCTGATTCAGACACTCCTTACACGGACATGGTTGCTGCCATCTGTGCTAAATATTTCTTGAAGTGAGATACAGTTTGAAACAAACTGTTCTTCATCCATGTCATTGCTGAAGCTTGGAATCAAGTAACACTATATTGACTCTGACTGCATGTGGAAGCTTCCTTGAACTCATCAGATCTAATCAGTCCTGTGGTGCTGCATTTAGTTTGAGAAGAGTAAACATCATTGTGACATACTGAAAGTGCTGGGGTTGTGTGGGGCTTTTGCAGGCATTTCATCCATGTTTGGTATACCTAGTGCTCTGCCAGTCCTCCTGAGATGAGTGCTTGCTTTCAGCTCATCTAGCGTCTGTTTATCTGGAAATGATACTTCACCGAAGTAATTGTGTCAGGTAACCCTGCCATAAGATGGATGGAGGAGGGAGGAGGTGGAGAAGAGCTAACATCATTCTCTGTTCTGGAATGCGGGAGTATCACAGGTTGTCTCACAAACACTCCAGGCATCCAGATTTACTGTGTCTATGTAACTGCTTATCTGGGCAGATGGCCTTGGGTCCCAGGGCTCCTTTTCGCCTTTGTGGAATTTCTGGTCAACTATTACTGGGTGCGTTCAGACGCGCCGTTTGAGCCGTTTTCGGCACGGCTCAGAAACGGCTTTTACCTGCGCGTTCACACACCCAACATCTGCCCACCGTCCCCAGCCGTCGCTTTCTGGAGCAAACCCCCTTTGAAACGGAGTATTTTGACACCACTTACCCAAGTGGTGTTTTCCATGATTCTCCGTTTCAAGCCGCACTTTCCGCTGTCTGATCGCTCCATCCAGCCACTTCCGGGTGCTTCAACCCCCCCCTCTGGGAAGCTGCCTCCAGCTTCCGGTTTTAGTCCTCCATTTTTTTTCCCTTACCGGCGTGCGCTTGAGCGAAGCTCCGCACTTAAGTTAAAAAAAGAAAAGGTTCACTGGTGCCTAATTTAGGCATTTAGAGGAGTCCGGGATCTCGGGGAGGCCATTTTTAAAAGGAGTCTTCATTTAAACTTTAAAGGGACCTGTTGAGCTCGCTCTTCTGCGCACCCGCCAAACTTCCTGTTCAGGAGAGGGCTGCCTGTGCGCATGCTCAAAGGAGAGGGGAAACCCCCCCCCACCTGCAGGAGGACGGTGGGGAGCTCGGAAGGAGGAGGTGAGTCTGAGCGCGATTCTCCAGTTTAAAAAAAAAACGCATCGTGCCGGAGCAGTTTAAACCGCTCCAGCACGCTGTCTAAACGCACCCAATTAGTGCCTTTTGCCGCGTGCGCGCTAAGTAGCCATTGGTGGGTAGTATGGGGGGGCAGTTCAAATGGACTATAATTGGTGTTGTAATATATTTCGCAGCATCACTGACAAAGAGTGCTTAATGTATCTCTATGAGCAGCTTTCAATAAACACTATCTTCTTTATGAAGCCTGGTGTCTGACGGACTATCTGGAGAACTTGACAAATTGTGCCAAATAATAAAATAAAAATCCACTTGATGTGAACAATGGGTTTATATCCTATGGTTAAGCTCCCCCCCCAAAAAAAAAAAAAAAAAAGATGGGCAAACCTTAGTTTTGTGAAGTCTCTGTGCTATGTGCTATCTGGACTGAAGTGAGATACAACACCTTCGATTATGTATCATTCCTAGAGAATCATGGCATGGTTATTTGAGGGACAGAGATAGTTTTGCTATGTGTAATATGCATATTTGGCACTGGTATGGCTGGGAGGGGGTGCAATTGTCTGCACCACCTCCGGAACCCTTGTGTTGGCCTACCAGCCATGGGGTGCTAGGAGAGCTCTTCCTCCAGCAACTAGCCAGTGAAGGGGGGCTCTTCCACGCTCCGAAAAGGTCCCACCATGGAGTGTCCATGAAAGGAACTAAGAACGCACATTGGAATAAGCGTTTGGTGGCCGAGCATATGAGCTAATAGTGGACAAAAGGGGCTACACCATCGAAATGTGAGTCTAAGTGAAAGCAAGAAACATCAAAGATTGAGCTGAAAACCTCCCCTTAAAAAGCGGGGGGGGAGGGAACTCTCCCCCGATAAGAAGAAAACAAACGTATTTTCAACCACGGACTTAAGGGGGGTGGGCTATAGAAGCAAGATGGACTAAAATAAAGAACTTGTAAGCTTACCAGGCTTTGCAAAGAGTTCTAGAAATTGTGATAACTTTTGCAAAAAGTAAACAATTTCTCAACATGGTGCCTCCATGAAGGGATGAGAAAGATAAACATACGAAACCTAAGCTGCTGGCTGGAAATGCCAGCCCAGCGAGTTCTGTCCCTAGACAGGACTCAACAACAGAGCTTCAAAGGATGCTGACTGAAGCGTTGTGACCCCTGTTGGAACAAGTTACGGCACTGCACCATAAGTTCGATACACAGCAAACTCAATTGAACAAGACAGTTAAAAAACCAGAAAAAATGGAGCAAGAGGTTAAAGAGGTGGGTGCCAATACCAAGAAGCTTCAAAAACAACTGCAGGCGACAGAGAAAAAGAGACAAACCAATGAATCCCAATTGTTACAGCTGCAAATGGAAAGGACAAGCTATGTCCTAAGATTTCAAGGTGTCCCGGAAGAGGAGGGAGAGGATCTGAAGCAGATTATGTGTGATGCTTTGGGCCCGATTGCAGATGTTAAAATGGATATATTACAAAGTGAAATTGATACGATCTTTAGGTTGTATTCAGAATTTATAAGAAAAAATAATCTGCCCAGGGAAATGATGGTGAGATTCTCCAGAAGACAAGTGAGGGATCAAATACTTAAAGCGACAAACGGAGCTACCTTGAAAATCAAGGACATAAGAACATAAGAGAAGCCAATGTTGAATCAGGCCAATGGCCCATCTAGTCCAACACTCTGTCACACAGCAGCCAAAATATACCAGGTGCCATCAGGAGGTCCAGCAGTGGGGCCAGGACACTAGAAGCCCTCCCACTGCTGCCCCCTCCAGCACCAAGAATAGAGTGCATCACCTGCCCCAGATTGAGAGTTCCCATCTATACCCTGTGGCTAATAGCCACTGATGGACTTCTGCCCCATATGTTTATCTAATTCCCTCTTGAAACTGTCCATGCTTGTAGCTGCCACCACCTCCTGTGGCAGTGAATTCCATATGTTAATCACTCTTTGGGTGAAAAAGTACTTCCTTTTATCTGTTCTAACCCGACTGCTCAGCAATTTCATGGAGTGCCCACGAGTTCTTGTATTGTAGGAAAGGGAGAAAAGTACTTCTTTCTCAACCTGCTCAATCCCATTCATAATCTTATAAACCTCGATCATGTCACCCCTCAGCCATCATTTCTCCAAACTAAAGAGCCCCAAGCGTTTTAACCTTTCTTCATAGGGAAGGTGTTCCAACCCTTTTATCATTCTAGTTGCCCCTCTCTGCACTTTTTCCAATGCTATAATATCCTTTTTGAGATGTGGCGGCCAGAACTGTACACAGTATTCCAAATGAGGTCACACCAATGATTTATACAGGGGCATTATTATACTGGCTGATTTGTTTTCAATTCCCTTCCTAATAATCCCCAGCATAGCATTGACCTTCTTTATTGCAGTTACACACTGTCTAGACATTTTCATTGAGTTATCTACTACGACTCCAAGATCTCTCTCTTGGTCCGTCTCTGCCAGTTCAGACCCCATCAACATGTATTTATATTTAGGATTTTTGGCTCCAATGTGCATCACTTTGCACTTGGCCACATTGAATCCCATTTGCCACGTTGATGCCCACTCACCCATCCTCGACAGATCCCTTTGGAGTGCCTCACAATCCTCCCTGGTTGTCACCACCCTGAACAACTTCATGTCATCTGCAAATTTAGCCACTTCACTGCTTACTCCCAATTCCAAATCGTTAATAAACAAGTTAAAAAGCATCGGACCGAGTACTGATCCCTGTGGTACCCCACTGCTTACCACCCTCCACTGGGAAAGTTTCCCATTTATATTCACTCTCTGTTTCCTATTTATAAGCTAGTTTTTTGATCCACAAGAGGACTTGTCCTTTTATCCCATGACTATTGAGCTTACTTAGGATCTTTTGATGAGGAACTGTATCAAAAGCTTTCTGGAAGTCAAGGTAAATAATATCTTTTGGGTCCCCCTTGTCCACATGTTTGTTCACTCCCTCAAAAAACACTAACAGGTTAGTGAGACAAGATCTTCCCTTACAGAACCCATGCTGAGTCTGCCATTCACCAACCTACCTTTTATCTGCCTCCCATCTTCAGCTATATTTATTATTTATTTACCTCATTTATACCCCACCTTTATCCACTGGGGGAGAGGCAAAGCAGCTTACATTACCTTCTTCTGCCCATTTTTAGCCTCACAATAGCCCTGTGAGGTAGATCAGGCTAGAAGTATGTGACTGGTCCAAAATCACCCAGTGAGCTTCCACAGCTACATGGGGATTTGAACCTGAATTTTTCAGACCCTACGCTGAAGTTCTAACAGCTATACCACACTGGCTTTCATAGGGTGTGTTGCAGGCAGTGACTAGGGAGGCTCTCTACAGGCTGCCACCACTCTGCTATGGGTCTCCTGGGGAGGGCCCAGAGTACCCACCCAAACTCTTATCCACTCTTTCCAAGTAAGATGTACTTTATATGTGACCGAATGAGGCGTGAGGACTGAGGTAGAAAAAGCCCAGCAGGAACTCATTAGCATATTAGGCCATACCCCTGAAAGCACATCTCATTAGCATATTAGGCCACACCCCCATGGGACTAGAAGTGTGGTCATCCACCACACCCACCTTTTGCTTCTTATTCAGTTTACCTTGTTTGTTGTCAAAACCCAGGGCTTTTTTTGGAGCAGGAACTCCTTTGCATGTTAGGTCACACACCCCTTAAGTAGCCAATCCTAATGAGTTTCTGCTTTGGGTGTGGCCTATTAAGCTAATGAGTTCCTGCTGGGCGTGGCCAACTTGGGAGCCAGCTGGAACACCATTCCTGTGTGTTCCTGCCCAAAAATAGCCCTGATGAGAACAGTCAAGGTAGGTGGGCAAACAAATAAAAGAACCCTAACACTTCTATCTAGACTGTCCCTAGATGTCTCTTGGTGATTGGCTTCAAGCTGACTCACCCCTTCCTGCATGAGGAATCCCTCTGTCTGCAGCAGCCTCTCCTTGGCTCTGCTCCCTAGGAGTGAACACCCACCCACTTTGGGCGAGGCTTTTTATTCCTTCTTCTGAGGCACCACCCCCTACTCCTCTACTGGTGCAAGTTTTCCCTCCAAATCCCCTGCTAACCAATACAGGGTTCAAAGGGGGCCTGGGAAATGCAGGCCTGATAGCTACTTTAATACAGGCCTCCCTAGAGCCTACAGGCTGCACTACTATACGCCTAGGATCATGACAGGGTGTCTGCTGCTAAACAGTAGCAAGTAGCCAGACTCAGTTGAGTCATGCAAGTCTGGTGGTTTCAAGTCACCTGGAGGCTGCTGCCAGCCTTAAGGTTGCCAACCACCAGGTGGGACCTGGAAATCTCCCAGAATTACAACTGGAGCAAGTGGCTGTTTTAGAGGCTGCACTCTATGGCATTATATGAAGCTGAGGCCTCTCCCCTCCCCAAATCCTGCCATCCTCAGACTCCACCACAAAATCTCCAGGAATTTCCCAACCTGGAGCTGACAACCCCAGCCGGGCCTGGTCCTGATGAGTCCTCCCTCAAAGGCCAAAACTAGGGTTGCCAGGTTCCTGAGCTTGCTGGTGGAGGGGATTTGGGGGGCCCTCTGGGGGTGGGCAGCAATGTCACTTGATGTCCCTGATGCCATGACATCACATAGAAGTGATGTCATCATGTTGTGGACATCACCATCCAATGTCCCTATTTGGGGGCAGGGCTTCCCCCACTGACCAGTTGGCAGGTGGCAGGCAGAAGCCCGAAAAATCGGGCGAACCCCTACCCAGACTGGGGGTCTGACAACCCTAGGCAAAACAGGCCTGGAAAGGGCCCTGCATTTTACTGACAGCACCAAGACTGGAATCTGTGGTTACCTAGCAGCCGCCACTGAGGAAATCTGTTGTTTACAGTCACAGACGCTCCTTTAATCATTTTCCAGTTTTTAATCTCCCACCTTGTATTTTTAAAGGATTTTATATTTTCCTGCAAACCTGGGGCCTTTCTTAGGTTTGTAGAAAGTTCTGTCTTGTCTGTTCACAGTTCCAGTCACCTAATTTAAGTATCCTCAGATTTTTCCATTAGTCTATAGATTAGAACAAATTTAAAGAGTTGTTTAAAACATAGTTAAAATGCATACAAGACATACAAATATTGGTAAGGAAAGAGGGGCCATTGAGGGAATGCTGAATGAAACAAAAAATCTTCACCTGCTGGCAGAAGATCGCAGCAGAAGAGGAAGACGAGTGTCCCTGGGGAGAGAGTTCCAGAGGTTTGGTACAATGACTGTGAAGGCCCTCTCCCAGGTAACCAGAGGCAGGGTCACCTGAAGCAGGGCTTCTGCAGATGACTGTAATAATCAAGCAGGTTCATAAAGGATTAGGTGCTCCTTCAGGGATGTTGGTCCCAAAACATATAGGGTTTTGAAGGTCAAGACCAGCACCTTGAATTGTGCCCAGAAACAAATTGTAAGCCAGTGTTGATGGGCCACTTCAGTCAACATCCTGGCTGCAGCGTTCTGAACCAATTGAAGTTTCCGAACATTTTTATTTATTTATTTATACTTTCGATTTATATACCGCTCTAACCCCAAGGGGTCTTTGAGTAGTTTACACAATTCAGTTTCCTATCTAGGGCCACAATTATAGAGGGGAGTGCTGGCCTACCAGCACCCAGGCAGCAGGGCTTCATCTCCTTCTGACGGGCCTTGGGTGTCAGTATTCCACCTTCAATGCCCTGGGGCAGATCTTTTTCTAGTCCAGCAGCTTCTTCCCGGTAGGCTCATCCCGGCGCACGGCCTCGTGTCAGCTGCAGCTCCGGCCAACATCCTTTCCGGCTCCACCGCACCACGCTGACACACTGCTCCCCTTTTCAAGGGGAGTCCCACGTAGAGTATATTGTAGTAATCTAATCTAGATGTAACTGTCATGAGAATTTTGGGATAGCACCCCTTCTTTAATAAGGTTCATTGGCTAAGGTGTTGGCCCACTTACCAAGGACTTAGTGTGGTGAGGAAATATGAAAACAGACCTGTCTTTCGATAGCTCCAAGACACACTCACACTGATAATGAAACAAGGAAGCTTTTCTTTATTAAAGGTTAGTAAAATAAGGCTGGGTCACAGCCCACCAGACGCTAGTTTTCAAGCTTCGCATAGACATACACACATACCACAGATAAGACATAGCAACAAAATAACAAGCACACAGAACAAAGGGCCCTTGGTTCCAGTCAGAGCAACAAGGAGAGTAGAAGCCTCTCATTGTTCCAAGAGTGGACCAAGATGGGCTAGCAAGGTACGCGTTTTATACAAAACCTTCAAAGGTTTCACAAGAATTGACACCTCAATGAATTACATCAATCTTCACTTCAATTGTCGGTTTGATATGCAATGGATGTTCTCTTTTAAATTCTAATATAGGAAGACCATTTGTTGTTACAAGGATGTTCCCAAACAATTACAAGATTGACTTATTACATTGAAATGGACCCTGTCAGGATGTTTCTCTATGTTCCCATCATAGAGATAACAAGATGCCTCAGGGCCTGGCGTTCTGGTGCTTGAAGGGAAGGTGTGAAAGGCTAGGTCCTTTCACACTTTACAATGCTAATAGGGGGTTTGCATGTCAATACATCTAAAGATACAGGTTACAGATACATTACTTTAAATGTAAATACACAAAGGCCAGATGGCCTAATAAACAAGAAACCTGTCGTTGTTCCCAGAGGTGGGGAGAGATCTATTTCCCATGGACTGGCAAACAGGAGAGACTGAAGATTGATCTTGGAAAGTCATGTATTTTAGAGGCATCCAGTATTGGGGAGTCAAACTTATTCATTTATCTGCCCTAATAGAAAAATTCTCCCCACAGTAACCAGGGCATGAACCACAGTGGCCTGCTGGTCTTTTCTTCCGGGAAAGACTGCATCTGGCTAACCAATCAAAGTTGGTAAAAGACACTCTTGGCCACAGATTCCACCTACTTATACAGTGGTAGTTCTGGGTCCAAGAGCACACCCAGACTATAGACCTATTCCTTCATGGGAAGTGCAACCCTATCCAGAAAGGGTGACGCCTTAAATCCTAGGTGAGGACTTCTGCCTACATTGCATACACATAGACGTATATTGATTTCTTAAAATCATAAAGTTGTCTACATTGTCAAGGAAGTGCACACACCTAACAGGTGACAGCTTAGAGATAAGAGGACTGTTAAAATATTTAACAATAGGTGAGGGCAACAACCTCTACTGATAGTATAGAAGAGCTATGACACAAACCCAAAGACAACTCCACCCTCCTGCCTACCAATAATTTTTCAGTATTCTCTCTCCTTGGGGTGGGGGGAAGTGTTTCTGATTTGCTTTGTGAGGCATTATACTGTGTCCATAGCAACTGATACTAGGGTTGCCAACTTCCAGCTGGATATCTCTAGCTATTACAATTGATCTCCAGGCAATAGAGATCAGTTCCCCTAGAGAAAATGGCTGCTTTGGAGTTGTATTGTACCCTGCTGAAGTCCCTCCCCTCTCCAAGTCCCACCTTCCCCAGGTACCATCCCGCATAATCTCCAGGTATTTCCTCAATCAAAGTTGGCCACCCTAGCATATGCCAGGCCAGGGTGAAGATGCCCAATGTCTTAACTAGAAAGGTGCAAATAAATATGTGCGCAAAACCAGATCAACAACAGGCCAAAGCTCATCTCCACCTAGTTCCAGCATTTGGCTTTGTGTCCCAGAACAATGTGCAAATGCTACAAAGCCAGCCAGCTGATGCATTTGAACAGTTCACCAAATGATTGGCTGCCTGGGAACAAGCAAGCAGAATGTGAGCAGAAGTAGCATTAGTACTCTGCACCAAACTATGCATCTTTCCTACAAAAATCCTAAGTGAGTGGACTCCCTGACTTTAAAACTGTTGACACAAAGCACATCCACCTGGGAATGGTAAGTCAGCATGGCAGCTATTGGCCTGTTGGGTGGCATTTATTTCATTACATTTCATTATCCCTGCCCATCAGCCATGATTTGGTAAGCGCTACACTTGTCTGTGAAGAAGTGGACTTGTTTGAATGAGATGCTCAAGGTAGCAGGAAAATTAGAAGCTGAGTGTCCCTGAGAAGGTACAAAGATATTCTACAGATTTAAAAGTGGGTTGGGAAGGGATCATTTCTGTTTGAGTGACTTAGAATTAAATTGAACACTTTCAGACAAATTCTCCTGTCCTGAATTCTCTTGAAAATATGTTCTCCTAATTCTTTTCCCTACAGTATTATCTATTATTGGTACAATTTCATAAATGCATGTCAGGCATGAAATAGCACAGAACTAGTTGATGCTTGAGACAACATTCCCATTTTATTAAAGTACCCTTAAAATAGAGAAAATAATAATTTCATGTCAGTTATTATTTAGATGAAATATCGGGATTTGTACTGCTGTGAACTTGAGGCAGAACTATTAAAATATCTTTTAAAGTTATTTTTGTGCATTTTTCCCTCTCTTCTTCCTGCTCCTCCTGCTGTTTCTAAGGTCTAACTTAAAGATCTCTGCTCAGTTGTGCAAGGCACTGACCATCACACTCAGTTTTAGTCGCTGAAACTGAGTACTCTCCTGCTGGTATTAGTTCTAGAGGAGAAAAACAAGCTGCTATTATTTCCTTTCCCAAATGCTAGGAAAATCTTATCACAGATCTCCCAGCACCTTAACTAGCTGCCCTTACGTTTCTACCTAAAGAAACTGCTCAGATATTTGGAATGCTGGCTAATGTCCCAACTGAGATAATCAAAACTGGATTACCAATGCCATTTATCTCTTCCATTTGCATTTACCACCCTGATAACACCACCCTATATGGAGCAAATAGTAGGTTATTTTCTCTAATCAAATGAAGAGAGATACTTGAGGTGGAGCATGGCTGGCAACATGTTATCTAAACTTTGAACACAAACATGAATTATAGTATAAAATGAGTGCTCTTTAGGATATAAGGTACCGTTCTTGATTGAAATTTATACTACCATGGAGCAAAAGGGGATCTGGCTACTCTCACTTATTTTAGTTTTAGGATTCAGTGTGCTGATTGAAGGGAGAAGTCCTCCACGTAAGTACTTTTTCCTTTTGTACCTAGAGCTGCTTGTGTGGTCACAGAAGGCAGAAGAAAGTATCCTATTCAACCATAAACTGAGAATGTTATGGATGTGTGTGTCCCTGCTATCAGGGAACAAAATAGCTAGCCACCTATCAATGTTAACACTTATCAATGTTAAGAGAAACAGAATCACATCCTTTCATAAATTCTAGCAGATAAGGACTCATACATTTTAACTGACAAATGTCTATAAAATATGATAAGAAATTTGGGGTTTTTCCTAATAATGAATTATTTCCAGCAGCATAATCTAATTAATGAACTTCAGTAGCAGTGGTATTTATTCATTTGTTTCATTTATACACTTCCATTTTCCTCAGTGGCTCACAAGGCTCATTCCTATGGGTACCTGCACCAGTAAAGAAGGTCTAGGACCACAAAATGCCTGCACCAACTTAGTATTCAACAATTGCTTTGGTGGTGCAGCATCATGACATTGTTTTAACATTTGCAAGCTGACTCCAAGATAAGTGCCAGCATAATAGGATAGGTTTGTGACTGAACCGTCACCAGTGCCAGATACAGCCTAAGTGTGGCTAGAAGAAATGGCTAGAAGAGGCTATTACAGGCACTGGAGTAGGGATAACATGCCCAGATGGCATTTTAAGGGTGTTAATGCTCCAAAATAGTCCATTACACTGATACACTTAATATTTAAGTAGCAACTATACGTATGTGGAATTTGTGTTACGCTTTTTTTCCTACATAGATTAGGTATTTATAGCGGGGAATAAATGTCAATTACTGATGTACTCAAAGGGTATATTCCCTGATTTCAGCAGACATAACTTGCTACCAATGGAATGCTAACCAAAGGATCTATTGTTTTCACAAGCAGTGATTTCCTGTTTGATCAAGTATGTGGGACTGAGGGGAAATGCCATTGATGCTTCAATGAGAGCCAGCAGAGATGTTATACAAAGGATATGATGACTATGTACTGTGTGTGTGGTATACTATGACTAGGAATAAGGCCCGTTGTGGAAATAAATACAACGGGCTCTAGAAAGAGGCTCTGGGAGAGTGCCCCAGCTTTGGGCACTCAGTGACAATTTGCTGTGGCAATCTCAGCAGGGTATAATGACAGAGTCCACCATTTTCTCCAGAGGAACTGATCTTTGCTACCTGAAGAGCAGTAGTAATTTTGAGTGATCTCCAGCCCATCCCCAAGATTGGTAACAGTGGTTCCCCAGGAGGGAGTGGCTGGTTTGGAGGGTGGAGTCTATGGCATTGTACCTGTCTGAGGTCCCACCCCTCCCCAACACTCATCCTCTCCAGGTTCGACCCCTCAAATCTCCAGGAATTTCCCAACCTGGAGTTGACAACCCTATCTCCCTCCCAGCCAACCATCAACCTACCTTTAGTTTTCCATCTCCTCCCCCT
The DNA here is from genome assembly GCA_029375565.1 of Gekko gecko. Classification (NCBI taxonomy): domain Eukaryota; kingdom Metazoa; phylum Chordata; class Lepidosauria; order Squamata; family Gekkonidae; genus Gekko; species Gekko gecko. The sequence goes on along the minus strand of JAPDNY010000004.1, from coordinate 106,316,197 downwards.
CCCTCCTAGAGAGCAGTTGTAATTTTGAGTGATCTCCAGCCCCCACCTGGAGATTGGCAACAATGGTTCCCCATCAGGGAATGGCTGGATTGGAGGGTGGAGTCTATGGCATCATACCTGTCTGAGGTGCCACCCCTCCTCAAACCTCACCCTCTCCAGGCTCCGTCCCTCAAATCTCCAGGAATTGCCCACCTGGAGTTGGCAACCTGATCAGGACTGGGCCCAATGAGTTTTTCTCCCAAAGGCCAACATAGGTGTGGAAAGGGCCTTTTACTGACAGAAGAGAAAGTACAGGTGCCAACTTTGATCAGGGAAATACCTGGAGATTTGGGGGGTGGATCCTGTGGAGAGCAGCATTTGGGGGGGGGGTGGAAGGACTCAGCAGGGTATAATGCCATAGAGTCTACCCTCCATTTTCTCCCGGGGAACTGATCTCTGTCATCTGGAGGTCAATTGTAACAGTGGGAGATCTCCAGGTCCCACCTGGAAATTGGCAGCTCTAGGGGAAAGTCAGCCGCACAGCGGGGAGTTGAAGAAAATGGTCGCTGGCCCACCTCGTTAGCCAGCCAGCCAGCCATGCTGAAGCTAAGCAGGAGAAAGAGCCTTTTTCCATTTATTCTGACAGGAAAGTGGCCGTTGGGGAGGGGGTTATGGGCAGGGGAGGGGGTTATGCTGAAAGTCCTTTGTTTTTTTACTCACAGAACCAAGCTTGGCTGCCTACCAACAGCCACTGAGGGGACAGTCCCTCACAGGAGTCAAGAGAACTGTCTTCCTCAGGGGAGAGAGCTGTCTGCCAGGGGGAGTGGGTGGGGAAGAGGAGCAGACCCAGCAACCGGCCAATGGCACGCGAGTACTCTTGAGTGGCGGCTGATGGGCCAATGGCTGAGGGAGGGCATTTTACAGCCAATGGGAGAGCATGGAATCTTGCATAACCAAAAGATAATTATTTATAAGATACATTAACTGTGTGTGTGTGGGGGGGGGGTGTAGTGATTAGAGTGCTGGGAGATCTAGATGGGAATCTCCACTCTGCCATGAAGGTTCACCCAGTGATTTGGGGCCAGTCATCTCTAACCTACCTCCGAGCATTGTTGTTTTGCGGATGAAATGGAGGAGGAGTGAGCAACGTTGTAAACCACTTTGGGGTCCCCACTGTGGAGAAAAGTGTGGTATAAATACTTAAATACATTTTAAAAATAATTTTTGTTTTCAACAGCTGAATGCCGATGCCATATGAATCCCAAAAAAAGAGACAACTGTGGATTCCCTGGAATCACTGCTCAGCAATGCAGGAGTGCAGGGTGCTGCTTCAGTTCAAAAGTCCCTGGAGTCCCCTGGTGCTTTCTTCCAGCTCCCCCCACATGTAATATATCTCAATTTTTCTGTTTCCTGTTTATAATTCATACTTGATCTTTAATATTGTGTAATACAGGAAACATATTCATGTGCCTGATTAAGGACTTAATGGGTGTTGCAGAGATGGCAGTTTGTCCACTCCAGCACAAACACATCCTTCATTTCACCCTAGGCTACATTTTGTTTAAACTGTGGGTTGATCATTAGCAAAGCTCATCCCATTTGGAGCACTTGCCAGCACAGGTATGTAAGATAGATTCAAATAGCAACCCTAGGTTTAAACTGCAGTATGGACAACAGTCATCCAGCATTGTGGAGAAGATATGCTAGGCTCTTCTCTTGTAGCAAAGCTAAATGCTCCGGCTGTCTTTCCTCTCATGAAACATCCACCAGTGCTGTATATAAAGAGAGGATCTATTAGGCTGCCACATGCAGAGTAAACAGAGCCCAAATTACAAAAGTGAATCCACTTTGCAAAGCTGTGGCTGAAGTGCATGTGTGAATGGGCTCCTTACACTTCTACAAAAGTGATAACAACAAGCAGGTGATTCAGAGGTTAGCATTTTGTTCTGAAATCAACATTTTGGCATATGTGTGCATACACTAACATTGAGTTATCAGTGTTAGCTTTTTAAATGATTGAGAAAAGCTCTGGTTGTGTGTTTTGGGCTGTAATGAAACAAAAGGGTAATGCCACACTGACAAGGACAGAAACAGCATGGACAAAGGTGGGAGACACAATTCTTCACACAAGAGAGAATCTCGACCTCTGTGGTTACGTATGGCATTAGCGGCCATCTTGTGAAACAGTGGAACCATGGCAGACACTGGGAATAGGATCCACTAATTGTCTTTGTTCCCTGTGTAGATAAAAAGGTGTGTCCTACTAATGTGAAAGTCAGAAAGAACTGTGGGTACCCAGGAATCTCTGCTGAGGCATGTGAGGCAAGAGGATGCTGTTTTGAGTCTCATCCCCCAGCCGTTCCTTGGTGTTTCTTTCGTGTTCTGGAAGTGCAAGGTAAACAGTCAGACATAAACTTATTTTCTCTGTAAACAAACACAGCTTACATTCTGTAGTGATACATGTATTACTACTAATTTTCCGGCTTATACTATACTTAGGGATGTGCACTTGGGGAGAGGAGGTATTTTTTCAAATTTGGATTTTAGGAATAGTTTCCATACCAGTATTTGGGTCACCAGTAACATTTCAGGTCCTCCCCCCCCCAAATTCTGAAATTGTGGGGGTCCATTATTCCCAAAGGGAGATTCTTTCCAGGGGGCCAGAAGAGCTATTTTTTCAAGCAAATGATACCAAAATTGCAGAAAAATTTAGTAGTACCTGTCCACTAAAGAATGCCCCCATAAGGTTAAAAGGTCCAATTCTATGCCCACCTGTACAAGGTGCCCCCAGCCATCCTACTTGTCTCCGCTCTTTCCTATGGGGGGGCCTACATGCTTTCTCCTGGGCAAAGAAGCCAATAGCCAAACACACAAGATCAACAACTGTCCCAAAACCTCCAAAGGCAAACAGAACCAATAAGCCTAACAAAACCAATGTCAAACCAGAGAATCCAAACTATACCAAACTGGCAAGCCAGAACCAAGGCAGTCAGTGAGACCTGGCAAGATACTTACACACACACACACACTAACACACATGCACTAACATCGCTTCCCCAAGGAAGGCCTCTGAAAGTGAGATGAAGGGGATTTGGGGCAGCCTTTACCATCACTGGCTCACAGAAGGAGCCTCGGGAGCTGCAACTGCCCTTTATCACTGGCACTCCTGTTCCCTCCCACCCCTGTAAAGAGGAAACACAACAGGTTTTTTTCTGCATGGGACTGGCAAGAACAACATTATTGGCACTTTATTTATTTATTTTCTGCACAGAATTGTGCCAAGAGGTGTTGAGTCCCCACCAACACAATTTATAATGTGGATTTTATAAAGCACCAGTCAAATTGGAAAACTTCCCTGCTGTTTCTTTCTACTTCTGAGTTTTAAGTTTTGGAACTAGCATGTTTCCCTGACTCCCCAGCACAGATTGAGAGGAAGCAGGCTCAAACACACATTCACTTCACTTACTCTCAAAATCCAAGACTGGGTAGTTGAAGAGCCACAAGTTCATCTGCAGGAAGACTGATAGCTCAATCCTCCAGGAGAGCAGATGGGTGTGGTGCAAGCAGACAATGTTGCCCATCTAGGAAAAACACACTCTGCACACTCATTGAAGGGCAAAAAACAAGCTTCTGAGCCACACTCAAGGGAGCAGTCTGGCCAGACTATCTTTTTCCTGGCCCAGTAGCTCAGTGGATTGGTGGCAGGCAACAAGTAGAACTCAGGTAGATGGTCCCTCACCATTGTATCCGCCAGAGCTTGTCTCATGAGCCTCATATTCCCGCTGGTGCCAACTGTCTCCCTGATGGCATCCACCACCATGGCCAGATTGGAACTGGCTGTGGGGGGACCCTGCCCAGAAGTGGTGGGGGGAGCAGCTCAGCTGCTTTATTCCTCCTCCTTCTCTCCAGGGGGCACCCTCTTGGCCTGCAAATGCTACATGCCCTGAGAGAACTTGTCTCTCCAGCAAATGAGCTGGTGGGCATGCTGGGTGGGGCTGCCCTTGATGCATGGGTCACACAGGATTACCAACGCATAGATCTTCTACTTGGTGAGAGGTTCCAGGCAGGATGCAATGCCCTCTTCTAGCCTCTACACCAACATGAGCTCTGCTGAAGGATGTCTACATATCCTGCACCTGGGTCCAGGAAGGCTGCCATCTTCCCCTGAAGCATTCAGGTCAAGGGAATGTTAAGCCCCAGGTTTGCCATGTTAGAGGAGAGTCTTAAGGACATCCACCATCTGGGAGAGAGTCAGCCATTCCTTATAGCTGAGTAGTCTATCCCCATGTACAATGCCATCTTCTGAGACCACCTTGTCCAGGGAGCTGTTCTGATCCAACAGATGCTCAAGCTTGGTGCAGGTGAAATTCAAGCGACTGCTAACATCATGGACCAGGAGGTGCTCTGGTACACCAATCAGCACTTGGCACACCTTCTGGTACACCCATCAGTACCTGGCACAACAGATGGGTAATTCTCTGCTCTGCTTGTGTTTGCTCACCCCTGGGCAACCCGGAGCCAGCTGTCCCAGAAATCTCTGTCAAAGATGTTTAGTGTTCCTTCCCTACAGGAGACATGAGGGATGGAGCACTAGGGGGAGTCACAGGGCAACTCCACTGTTGGCTGGCTAGTGGCCATACAGCCATCCCACCAGCCTCTCTCCCCCTAAAGAAGCACCACTTGGTGATGTTCCTTCAAATGGTTCTTGAGCCCAGTCATCAAGAGATGACCCAGGTCTTTCCCTCAACTGATCCTAGCCCTACATAGCTGGCACTATGCAAAACAGGGATCCCCCATCCTCTGGAAGTGCTCCCAGCCTGTGGAGGAATACGGGCACCCATGCTACCTTACCAATATTTTTGCTGGGGGAAAAAGCCACCGAGACAATAAATATATTAAAAATTAGGGTTGTTATTCTGGACAATGCTGTGTTTTTCCAAGCTCATCAGCTTCAATACATACTGTAAGAGTCACAAGCCAGATGTTGTAGGATGTGGGAAAGGCTGTCAAGATACACAGTGCATGTCTGAAATCAGAAGCAAGTCATTTTGAATGAGCAATTAGAGGGCAATTTCTATTAATTCCCCATTCTCATTGCAGACCCCCAGCTCAGCCCTCATATTGTACCCAGGGTCCCCTGTCACCCCAGGAGTAGCATTTCAGGGACATCAGTGGACATTAGTGAGGGAAGGGATGACTGAAGAGTTATGTTCCACTGGTAAAAGTGCCTTCTGCCAACAGGAAATGACCTCTGGATCCAACCCCATTCAGTAAGGGACAGCCAAGCACCAACAGTACACCTGATTCCATGCAGATGTGAACAATTATCACCACAACTGTCTCAGTGTATGTCAAAGTAGCTTTGCTGAGCACTGACATGCATCTAATGTTCAACCAATCTACATCATGGTATAGATAGTATCAGCTAGGTGAACACAGTAAAACTCACCTACAGTGTAAAACACATACAGATACAACCTAAATGCATAACTGGGGTAAGGTCTGTGGCATGAATATATTGTGTGTGCTGCAAGGGTGATTAAAAAGATAAAGTCAGTGTTTTAGCACTAACACTTGCTAGTGACTCACTACTACCAGGAACTTGGATTCTATTACTGACCATTAGAGTTGCAGTTTTGTATGCCCTGCCCTGGTAAGACCTTCAGAATTTTCAGTTCAACTGTTCTGGCAGAGCCACCATTTGGGTATTGTATATAAGAGGAAATACATGGGCTTCAATCCAGCCAGCTTTTATACTCAATCTTGTCCCATTCCCCCCTTTACTATAGCCCCTGTCTCATGTGACTTTTGTCCATGCAAGTGCAAAGAACCCCAGCATAGCCTCTTTGCATGGTCAAAGGGAACTCTTCTGTGTCCCGTCCCCCCCACCTTTAACAGAAAAACTGGTTAATGGAAGTAAAGGATTATCTGTTAAAAGCTTGCAATTATACTTCCATGAAAACTGTGACTGTATTTTGAAATAAAATGTCAATGTTTATCACAATGTCCATTTGGAAGGGGAGAGCCCTGTTCCTTATATTTGTTCTTTTCCTGTACTTTTTCAGAGTGTTAAAAGGAAGGTTTAAAAAGATGCTTTCAAAAGGAACTTCCCATCAACTGAAAAATTCAAGCAAGAAAGTAACACATTTTGTATAACATGATCAAATGATTTAGATTTCCAGGTCACTTTTCCTTTTGTTCACATCTTATAATGATGCATTTAGTCACAGATTATGTTCTTTTCAGTATTTTAGTGCTTCACAACTTTAAAATGCAATAAAATAGTCAAAACTCTAAATATTAAAGATGCAACATTCTTTCTGTTATGCAGCTAAGGTTTGCTTCTTGTCTTGCTATTTGTGCTGGAGCCAGTGGCAAAGGCCAAAGAACTGGACTAGGATTTGGGATGCTGAGATGTCGATCACTATGTGACCCAATAAATAGCTGTAAACCTTTCAGTCTCTAAACATTCTAGTAAAAACAAGCCATATCATTTTAATTTACAAGGTACATACTTGAGAATTGAACTATATCTTGTGGACATGAAGAACAAATTTGCCAGCAGAGAAGAGTGAAATGACAAAATTACACACTATGAAGTATCAATATTCTGACAAAAAAACTAAAAGAATCTAAAAATGGTTATTAAGCTCATGAAATCTGCCACCTATTATCTGGATGTTCCATCAGAGGAAAAGAATCTAAACAGATGGTTGGTCTGAAATACCTTTACCCCAAAGTAACCAAATACATCTCCAGTGGGAATCAAAGTATTGCCCCAATGGAATTATTGCCTATGAGAACCAACATATAATGGTTATAGGACAGCTAGGCAATCTGTACCTCCTTGCAGGAGGAAGTCCTAGATAAAATAGCTGGCAGTTAACATGTGTTTAGTAACCAGCAGTTCAGCCTTAAGAAACATTAACTGGCACCTAGAAAACGCCAGCTAGAAAAATGCCATACAAGGAAGTAATGCTTTCTAGTGACCACAGAATAGTGGAAATGTTTGACATGTAAGCATGAGTAAGATGTAAAGTGTTAACTGACAGGTTGCCACCATAATCTACTGTCCCAAAGGAACATTATAAGCATGATAAATTCATTATATATATGCGCAGAGAAGGCGAAACAATTTGATCTAAATTGGGATATCTTTCTTAAACTTTAGATTTCATATATCATCATCATCATCAATATATCTAATTATCAACATGGCCAAATTTGTGGATACTTAATCCAGAGACAGGAGCCATGAACAGACAAGACAGCTGTTTTTATAAACCTGAGAGAAGCCCTGAGTTTGCAGAAAAATACTAAATCACAATGAAAAGAAATGCAATGGGGGTTTAACCCCCCCCCCATGTAGCACCTGGAACTTTAAGAAATGAATGCTTTCAGTGGTCATTGCTAGTCAACCACAACAGTATTGCTGTCTTTCAACCCTTGATTTCAATCAGAAAAAAGCAGAGGGAGGGAGTAGGGCTCTTTCCAGGACCTTTGAGGAAGGACACATTAGGGCTAGGCTTGGCAGCAACTAATGGGCAACTTGATACCCATGGTCTGCATGACTCACCCAGGCCTGGCTGTTTGCCACTGTTCAACAGCATGCACCCCAAAAAAGCCAGTGTGGTATAGTAGTTACAGTATCAGACTAGGATCTGGGAAACCAGGTTCAAATCTCCACTCTGCCATGGAAGCTTGCTAGGTGACCTTGGGCCATTTACACATTCTCAGCCTAATTTACCTCATTGGGTTGTTATGAAGATAAAATGGAGAAGAGAATGATGTAACCTGCTTTGGGTTCCCATTGTGGAGAAAGGCAGGGTACAAACCAAGTAAATAAATATAGCAGAAGATGGGGGTCAGATAAAAGGTAACTTGGTAGATGGGTGGAAAGGAGAGAAAGAAGTAAGAAAAGGGTGCTGCCTGGAGGAAGAAAAGAGGAAATATTGGGCTGGGGGATACAGGAGGAAATGAAATGCCACCTGCAACGCTTTCCGGATCTCCTTGAATTTCCAAATGTCCCTTACCAAATATTTGATAACTGCTGTTGCTCAAGTTCATTAATGTTCAGCTCTGTCTCAATCAGATGTAACATCCCCAGTCTCCTAACCATCCTTGTTTGTTGGGGAGAACTCCAAGAGTTCTTCTGTATTTCTCAGCATGACCTTTCTTAGTTTGAATAACTTGTTTTGTATTTCCAAACACCCAACACCATGACAAGAAGCTATCTGGAATATTTTCTCACAAAAGGAGTCATCTTCTACATTACGACAGTCTGAACTTTACTCTTACATTGAATATAGAAATGCCAAACTAGATCAGTCAGGTCACCATTTTACTGAGCTGAAATGGCTGCAATTTGCCCCACTTTGGGACTGAATGTGTACTGACCCCAGCATGTGGAGCCCCCATGGGCATTCTGGATCAGGAAAATACCGCAGGACAGAAGGCTGAAGCCTGTTATCTGCGCTCATGCTGTGGTCCCAAGCTGAATCAGTCCCTGATGTACTTGAAAACATTAGTTTCCCAACAGCATGTATGACTACAAGTTTGGCTGGAGGAACCCCAACCTGCTTCATGTCAAACATCTATATATCTAATTCCCAAGTGGCCCCCTGCGTGCGGATATCTAAATCCACACATCGGGGGCACCTGGGGGGCAGGGAGATTTTCCTGTGCATGTGGGGCAGTCCCCACATCTGCAGAAAAATCTAAAAAGTTTTAAAAACTGTACGGGGAATATTTAAATCCCCACAAAAGTACGAGCATTCCCTGCACATGTGCAGGAAATGCTCTGGGACCTCTGTGGCAGTTCGGTGGCTGAGAGGCACTCAGGCCTCGCCGCGGTTGCTGGGGGGGGGGATCAGCGCAGGGGGAAGAACGTAGGCCCGGTGGTTGGGAGGCACTTAGGCCTCGCCACTGGTGCTGGTGTGGGGGAGAGGGAAAATCAGAAAGGGGGGGGTTGTTGGGCCCGGCGGCTGAGAGGCGCTCAGGCCTTGCCACTGGTGCCCGCAGGAGGGAGGGAAAATTGGCGGTGGGGGAAGTCAGCGGGCCAGATGGGGGGAGAGAAGGCTTACCTAAGGAGCTGCTTCTGCAGACTGGGAGCCTTTTGGAATACTCCCCCCACACACAAGTATCGCGGGTCCTGCTTCTTGTAACATCTAGTTTGGCCCTTATTCCTCTTAAATTCTGTATAACTAAAGAATTACTAGTGAGCTTAAATCTCAGTGATTTAACTGTGAGCCAGTGGTTAGTCAAAAACTCTCAGGGGAGACCAACCTGGGCAAAAAGAGTGCTTGAGCTATGTCCCCAGGTATACGTGTTGCAAAGAGATATAGCTTTTGGGTACCAGGTAGCATATGAGCTCTAGAATGTACCAATGCCTTCTGGGAAGGCAGGGCAGTGACCCAATAAAGTTCATAGCAATCCTTTCAAAGGGATAATGTATAATGGGCAGGGGAGATAGGAGTTCTTCAGTGGTCCCAGCTAGTGTCATGTCAGAAAACTGGACAGATACAACAGATTTGCTGTCCTGAAAAAGAGACTTCAAAAAAAAAACCCAAAACCAAAACGCCCTTGTCCAGGTCAGTTAATTACTTTGCAGTCATTTGGTGCCTTTCCCAGAGGTGGTTATAGGCAAGGCAGAGGACTTCCTCCCAATATGACAGGAGGCCCAATAACTGTCCCACTTTCTCCAGACCCTGAGGCACTTTGATCACCCACTGCCAGACCTCTACCTCCCTTTCAGTCTTGGGGAGTTGGGTAGCCTATAGGGGGACACACACTTCTCCCTAATTCACAGTGATGTCTTGTTATAGCTGCTCCACACTGGGTAATTTTTCTGTTTCTTGCACAGTCAGGAAGTCAGGGTTTGAACCCCAGATGTGTTACCCAAAGAGACAGACTGCAATTATTGGGGGGGGGGATTAGCATAGGAGAAGGGGCAACCAAAATCAAAATACCAACATTTATGGGGATTGTCCTTGTGATTCTTGAAAAAAACAGGTGATTTGTTCAAAAAAGGGTCTTTTTATTAATTAAGAAAATGAGGAAAGAGAAAAAAGAAAGGTTCAGTCAGCAAAATGCACACAACATTCAAGAGCTAACTGGAAAGGCAGGAAGGAGTGGGAAAGCAGAATTTTAGGAACTGGGTGATATTTACTAGTCTTGGAGAGGTCCACAGTAGCAGCATCTCTAGAGACAAATGGCCAGCATTTCATTCTGTGAAGAAAAGGAAGCCCATGAATGGTTGGTATGTGGTTGGTACCAGGAAGACACACAGAGCAAGTTTTCAAGAACAATTCTTATAGGAGAATTGTGCCTCGAGGGTTGGGTAGGTGTATGTCCTTTCCGGTGGGAAACTTTTAGAGAACAATCATGATGGTTGCTTTACCGGGGTGAAACAAAGGTTTGGGCTGTGGCTTGATGGCTGCAAATCACCCTGTTGATGACCCAGGAAGGCTTGACTGGACAAATGACGCTGAGATAAAGGGATTAAGTTGCACTTAGATGATAGCAAAGAGGAAAAAGTGATCTTGCGTATGCAAAAGAGGATTTGAGAATAATTGCTTGCTTGAGTTGCTAACAAAGGCTTCTGGAGATGTGTCACATAAGTCCTTAGTAACCCATTTATTTAAGTTATGTGTGCCTTTAGGATGGGGGAAAGACATCTGTTCTCATCACCTTCTGATTTAATCAAAATATATTTCTCCCACTTTCCCATGGAGCTATGTGAGTGGCATGCATGTTTGAACAGTGTCCTGGCCTGTCCAGGCTCTGGTAGTGCTTGCCCCAGGATGTTCTGAGCTTGAGGAGGGGTCTGGCTAATAGCAGATGGGATGGCCTGACGGGGTGGGGGGAGGAGTAAGTAAACTGACCGACTGACAGATGGGGTGGCTGGGTGGCAGGTTCCCCAGCCTTCTTGGCCTCAGGGGAGTATGAAAAAGTTCCATCAACCTCCCCTCCCTCAGAGGACCTCAGCAGGGCCCATCCTGTAATACAGCATCAATTGAAAGATGGAGGTGTCTTGCTTCAGGAGCACAGGATAGGGAGGTCTTAACTGACATTTCATTGTAAGCTTGGGAAATTGTGGGTACTTACACCACTGGCCACTGATGGATGAATTGGTGGAAACGGATTGTGGAGGCTTTACAGATTATCAGGAGATCAGTGGGTGTCTGGATCACCAAGACCATACTTCAGAAGTCAAGCAGGACTATCAGCTTCTTCCCAAAGATGTACATCAGGATCATAAAGGATGACTTCTTCCATCAGTTAGTTCCACCCTGGAGTCACACATTTGATATTCCTGAACATGCAGTGAGCAAATCAAGCAAGCAAAGGGAATGATCCACTGAGAGTCCCAGGTTAATGGGGCAAAAATGGTCAAATATACAATAGTTCATGGGAGGTTATGTCTTATATAGTTAAGGACCAACATACCTGAAGGCCTGCCTGCTCCCCTGTGAACCCGCCCAGCCACTACAGTCATATTTGGAAGCCCTGCTTCAGGTGCCCCATCTTCTGAGAATAGGCGGGTGGCAATCCTGGGAGAGGGCCTCCTTGGGCATGGCACCAAAGCTCCTGAACTGTCTCCCCAGCGAGATTCATCGAACTCCTTCCGTTGCCACTTTCCACCAGTGGGTGAAGGCTTTCTTTGTTTAGTTGGGCATTCCCTCAGTGATCTCTCCTTCCTAAACAATGTTTTAATTGCTGTTTTTATCTGTTTATTTTAGTTCTGGTTTTTAATTGTTTTAATGATATGTGCATGTTTGGGGTATGTGTTATTTTAATTTTAATTATTTTAAAATGTAATTTTATCATGTATGTTTTAATTTATTAGCTACCCAGTTGCTCTTGTGAAGGGTGGAAAGGTGGGACAGAAACTTTGTAAAATAAATAAAATAAATATTCTCCACTATTTGGGCACACTCCATGCTGGGACTTGTTCACCTTCCCGCCTGTTCCCTACAGACCTAAACTGCTGAGTGGGGAATGGGTTCAAGGTCCACTCTGTCTTGGATTGCTCCTCCATTGCCTGAATTACAGACAGTCCCCATTTGCCTATCTTGCTTTTAAGGACTAACCTTTAAAGAGGATTGGTCCCTCTGTTGTTTAAGGGTTCTTGTGAGAGGGAAGGCTGACCCAAGAGTTGGTGAGCCAATTAGTCAATAGATCCAGCTTCATCCTTTATTATTTTGTAATTGCCTTTCCATCTGACAGGCAATCCCTGGGTGGTGGCACACAACTGAGTGCCAGGCAGTTCCTACTGCAGCCAGAGTATGACTCTGTGGAGCTTTGCCTTTCAAATTAACACAGAGTGGGCAACACACAATGTTGAAATAATGTGTGTTAAGGCTCAACTGCTTGTTGTTCAAGGAGGTAAAACATGTAATACATGGAAGTTGTGGTATCTTGCAACCACAGAACAATGCTTGAGGTTTGGTAAGCCACCAGCTGAAAGGTTGCCACACTAGTCCATTTACACACTTTATTATCCCAGTCCAGTGTTCAGTTATAGCTTTCTGAGTAACCAATCATGATTTTGTTGACCAGTTCTTGGCCAATGAGCCATATCCCCACTGGTGAGCTGGAACAGGAAGAAGGTGGGCTGCTAGCACCTTATAAGTAGGCTTGCTGTTCACAGTTTAGATAATCTATTAGCAGTCACTTTGGGTTGACACTTGTGCCACTTTGGGTAAGTTACATCCTTTAGACTTTTTAAACCATGACCCTCCAATCCAGCAGAATTACACTGAAGCCAAATGCTTTCAGTTGAATTAAATACGGCTAGAAATGGTCTGAACTGTGGCTTGAAAGCATAATGTGGTAGGATTTTATTTCTATGGACCTGGGTGGCTTAGATCAATGGAAGGAGCATTGTAAATATGCCAGGCTTGCTGTGATGTCTTTCTAATGATTTTTTCTTATATTTGTATTCTGTATTTTACTCTGTATTTTCACATTATATTACAACTGGGCCAGCTATTTCATAACTGCTGTTCTTCCCAGCACAGCCTCCAAATAAGACACAAGGCAAGCAGAAATGGGTTTAACTAGTTTATTAAGTCACTGACCAATGCCATAATCGATTTCAGTTTTAAGTTGGGGAACTGTGCTTGGCAGCCATTCACAGCTACCTTCATTTGGGCAACAACACCTTGGCTCCAAATGCAGCCAGCAAACAATTACTAGCTTTCTTTATCTTTACCTGCTTGTGAATTGTGCTGAGGTGGCAAGCTTCATCACTCTCCCCCAACATGCCATACAGCAGCTAACAGTTTGGTTCATGCTACTCAACACCCAGGGGGCTCCTTCCCAATCCACTCTGCTATGCAACTACTGATGGGCTGTCCACGAATGATCCTCCATCATAGCATGATGCCTCAGTATGCCTGCCAATTCTCCAAGTCTATCATGAGCAACCTTGCCTCATTCCAGCTGAACTAGTTATGGCCTAACCAGACTCAAGACCAGGCCTGTTTATACCTAAAACCTTTTCAGGCAACAGAGAACAGGTGAAAAAGGAAACCCAAAAGGTCAATCATAGGTACCCCCTTCCCACCCCTCTCCTGTTCAGCCCTGAAGTGACCAGCTAATCCCATGCACCTGGGAGGAGCAGGTGGGCAAAAACATGTGTCAAGTGCCCCCAAAAGGAGGCAGGGTGCTGCTTATATGCTTCCTAGTCACCAGGCCCTCCAATAGGCTGGGCAATCAACACCCAACCAACCCCTGTCTTGTGTCTCATTTGTTTTTTTAAAGGGGCTGAGGCAACAACATCCCTGATTTGAACAGCTATAAATGAGTTTCTTCAAGACCAAATATTTGGCAGAGTCTGCAACTTTCTTCCCCCTTTTAATGCTAACCATGGTATTATGTTGCCTCTGAAATTATATTAATACAAACCACAGTGAGCTTCAGTTCAAACTATTATTTGTAACTAAGGCTGGCAAACTCTGGCTTGTGCTTCCCATGGTCTGTGCTTATACCAATGAAGATGCACTGCTGCGCTGTGGTTAGCCCTAAAAAAGGAACCGGGACAAAAATTTTCATAACTGGGAAGGAGTGGGAAGAGCTCATAAGCCCTGGCTATATTGCCCTGGATTTCCTAACCATTACATCTCCCTCCCCAATCTTCTTGTCTGTCCTAGCTGCTACTTGCCCACCCATGCCTACAAATAACATCTGTCTACAGCTCACTACCTTGTTTGCCCCTACTTCTGCCCACCCCAGCTTTGCTCACCCATGCTCCTTGTCACCCTTGCTTCCCTTACAGTTTCTCCTTTAGCCACTTCTCAATCCTGTTCTCTTTCCCAGTCACCTCCCTCAATTGGCCGGTGCCATTTTTGATATTCGTGATAGCTATCTCAAAACTATGTGTTACGTAATTTAAAAAAAATTAAATACTGCTATCTGAGGGGAAATCTAGGATCTGATCCAATCCCCAAATATTTAGAGAAACTACCTCTTTGTATAGTTCAGTGGTTTGCCATGATGTCATATGAGAAGAAAAATAATTGGTAAGAAATTAATCTTTACATGGATATTTGACAGATCTTTTTAAAACCAAGAGAAAAATTGTAATCTGAAATGAACTGCAAGTGGCTCTGGATCCTGGCTCTGGTCTTGATGTTAGGATTTAGCAGTGTGGTCGATGGCAGAATAAGACCACCACGAAGACGTCCACCAAGACGACCACCACGAGGTAAGTAATAGTTATGATGACATTTATAGATTAGGAAAAATTAGATCTTAATAGTTTATTCTGCAGCCCCTCCATCCCATAAACCTAATCTTGTTGGCCTGAAATTCAGGCATGGAACAACCAATAAAAGGAATGTTCCTTCTATTCTTTGTAGAAGGGAAACAATGGCCCCTTTCATATTACCGCTCTGAACCAAATGTTATCTGTTGTTGGCCCAGTTCCAAGTATAGGGATACAGGGTTTCATACAGCAAAATTCATTCCATTAATGGGCCGTCTCTGAAGTGATCTGGCCATTTCAAACAGCACTATGATTTTTCCCCCTGCCTTTTTTTGCTGCGTGATTTTCCTTGAACTTTTTTTGGAATGCTCTTAGTTATAGTGCTAGACCAATATAGCACTTTTCAATGTATCTCAATTGGTGCTGCTGTAGCACTGAAGTACTATATTGGTCTGTTGCTATAGCGCTCAACTTAGAACATTAAAAAAAAAGTTCAAGGAAAATCACACGGCAAAAAAGGATGGGGAAAAGCATGATGCTGTTGGAAGCACTGCAGACATTTTAAACTGTACAATACAGTGATTCAGAAGTGCAAAAAAGAGATGAAAACAGAAGAAAGTGGTTTACCTCAAGAACAACTCAACCATGCTTTGCTAATTGGACACAAGCAGCTTTGTATGAAAAAGTAAATAAAATTCATTAGCAGCTGGTTGCTAAAACAGTTCTGTCTGAAACGACACACAAAAAACCCATTCACAACCAGCTACTAAGATGGATTACAAAGGCTATCTGAAAGGGGCCCATATGAGAGAGCCAAAGAGTCACTTCTGGGATGGTGATGCTTCCTAGCATTGAGGAAGGAGAGGAAGAAGGGCTGGCCTGTCAAGTCAGCATTCAGGCACTTGATTGGCCAACAGTCACTGAAGGTGGGCCTTTGTCCCATGACTGTCATTCTCTTGTGTTCATTAGCTCACCTTGTTCAGGATTCTTTTGCATTCATTATGGAGAGTTTCAAGCCAATTTAAGGTTTCTTGTTTTTAATTTATTTTATTCTTTTAAAATAATAATCATTTACAACAATGAACATCTAAAGCAGGGGTCCTCAAACTTTTTAAACAGGGGGCCAGTTCACTGTCCCTCAGACCGTTGGAGGGCCGGACTATAGTAAAAACAAAAACTATGAACAAATTCCTATGCACACTGCATATATCTTATTTTGAAGTGAAGAAACAAAATGGGAACAAATACAATATTTAAAATGAAGTAAAATTAAATCAACAAACTTACCAGTATTTCAATGGGACTTCCTTAGCCCCCGCCCCCAGGATGACATCCCCCCTCCGGCTGAAAGGGATCAGCCCCCCGGTGGGCCCTTGTGACATTGGGGGGGGGGCTCGCGGGCATTGCTCCCACGGGGGGGTTCTCGCCCCCCCCCAAACAGACCTTTCCAATGGGGCTACTCGGGAGGAGCAGGGCCGGCTCCAGGTTTTTTTGTGCCCTAGGACTGGCTCCGGGGAGAGGGACACGGCGCGGTGTGCAGGGGCAGGCGAGAGGGCACCTGTGAAGGGCTGGGGGGGTAAGGAGCGGGCCCGGCGGGAGTCCGGCTGGCCGAGGAGGTGCGGCAGAGGCTGAGGTGGGGCGGTGGGAGTTACTTTCCAAGCCCTCCTGCCCGAGGAGGCGGAGGAACCCGGAAGGACGCCGGACGAGGCTTGGACTGGTGCGGGCTGGGGGCAGCAAGAGCGTGGCGCGGGGGGGGCGGACCCTGCAGACGCACGCCAGGCTGGCTGTGCGCGGACCCTGCGAGCTGGGCTGGAGCTTCTCGGCCACCACTTGTTGCTGGCTCGGCTGGACATGCACAAGGGTGGGTCGCTGCCCATCCAGGGACCCCCAGCGGCACCAGGTGGGAGGAGCAGGCAGGCAGGCGGCCAGAGGGGCGGCCAGAGGGGGAGGGTGGGCAAGTTCCGCTGCCGCCTCCCGCGCCCCGCTGGGGCACTCTTCACAGCCTGGCGGCGGCAGCGGGACTTTCCACGGGGAGGCGCAGTTTGGCGGAGGAGGAGCCCGCAGGCGGGCAGGGGCGCTGCTGCTGCACTTCCCGAGGAGGAGGAGGCGGGCATAAACACCCGGCGGGCCGTATAAATGTCCTCGGCGGGCCGCATGTGGCCCGCGGGCCGTAGTTTGAGGACCCCTGATCTAAAGCATTAAACAAGCAACAATAAGAGATATGGATCAAGTCATATCAGAAGCCAATGTCTTAGCAGTAAAAACTATTCTAACATTTTTGAACACTTATCTAAATTTCAGGATCACAGGGATTTCCCAGTTTTGCTGCTTGAGAGCCTTTAATTGGACTCGGTTTATAGTTTATGATGTCATTGTGAAAATTTGCTGCCTCCCATAGTTTAGCTTTCAGTTGTGATTAATTTAAATGGTTGCACCGTATCTTGCTTGCATTTTATATTGTGACTTTTATGGCTAATATTAAATTAAAGATAAATTAAATAGCTTCTCAATAACTTCTGAATTACAGTGAGTCTTTATTGTATACACATTTTATAAGCTTAGTAAAAGCTCATTTCTTTCATAATCTGTCATTATGTGGTCTTTCTGTGCCCAGATTAAAACCTCCTTTGGTCTACCCTAACTAGGAACTAAGAAAAGGCTGAGGAAATCAATTCCAGATATACAATTTTCATGAAAGGTTTTTCCAGGGATTTTGCCCCATGCTCAGTATTAATGGGTATAAGAAGTTATGCGAAAGTCTGTGGCACTAATTTAGAAGAATGATGTTTTTGAAGTGTCTCAAGGAAATATTTCAGTTAGCAGAAATTTCAAGTATCCACATAGGTCTACAGAAAAATCCCAAAATGAAATCCATGTTAATAAAAACAAAACAGAGAATCACCATCTTCTTCCCACAAGGCCAGGAGTGCTTGGTAGAACTCTGCCCTGTGCTGAGGGCCTAAGGCCTTAAGCTATGACAAGTTTAAAAGGCCCCATACTTTTACCCAAAGAAGTGTATTACTCTAACAATGAATATTAGTATTCCCCCCCCCAATATTGAGAGGTGCCTCATAATCTGAGGTCCTAAACTGTAGCTCACTTAACTTGTGTGTAAATTGAGCTCTGGGCTTGTGCCTCCTACCTTCCTAAATCAACACTACCAGCTAATTCTTGCAGAGACTCAAGGCAGGTGTGCATAATTATCCAACAGAAATAACTAATGGCCTCAAGGGCATGGCCGAAATCAATTTTTTCTATCCCCCCTCCCTTTTTTAACACCCAGCCTGGTGGAGAGTTGTAGAAAATGTGAAAACATGCCTACTGTTTTATGTCGTATTGGTTGGTCTTAGTAAAAGGTAGTCCATGAATTCTGAATTACACTGGCAGGAAAACTAAATCTGTAACTCTTTATTTTCTCCTGTAGTGGCAGCAGAAAAGGCAAGTAAAGTTGATTACTGAGGCTGGAAGAAGGAGTCTCACTGAGGCCCACCTCCCAAGCCCTGAATGCATCAGAGGATTGGCCAAGCCAGTCCTTGACCTACAGCAGCTGCATGTGATAGCATGATGGGGCTGCATGAAACATATAAGGGAAATTGTGCTGTCAGAGTAAATTACACTTACCACCCCTGGCTACTTCTCGTCACTTAGGCATTTTCCAGACTGCTTCCACCTTTTGGGGTTTTGTCAGTGTTGCAGTGGGCTCTGTTTCCTTCAATTGCACTTCAAATGCTTTAATGTCTGTCAGGGCTGCATCAAAGACTTCTTGCCTTTTGTTTTGGAATATTTGAAATCTTCATGGGCAGTGTTCCCACTAAGCTGAGTTAGTGTGAGCTAGCTCACAGTTTTTTAACCTCCAGCTCACACATTTTTGTCTCAGCTCAGGAAGGATGGCTTCAGAGCAAACGAATATATGCAGTAGCCAAATTGCTCGCTCACAACTTGAATACCAGCAGTAGCTCACAAAGTAGACCTTTTGCTCACAAGACTCCACAGCTTAGAGGGAGCATTGTTCATGGGTAGTATTCAGCTGTACATCAGTTATATCATTTCTCAGTTAACTCTAAATTCTGTTTTTTTGGGGTGTGTGGGACAAACAGGACGGTCATGTGATGTACCTTTACACAGACGAAGAGATTGTGGTACACGAGGAATATCCCGTTGGAACTGTGAAAGAAAAGGATGTTGTTTTCGCAGCAATCGTTATAATCGCCCTTGGTGTTACTTCTCTCGTTGATATGGTAATACAAGTGGGGACCCACAAGAGACTTGGGGGGCTATCCCATTCCGCCACCTTTGCTTCTCCCCTTACCTCTCTCTCACACTTTGTCCCTTCTGCCACCCCTTTTCTTACTCTCTCTCCTTCATGCATTTCACTTCCTCTCTTTCCTCCATGCATGTCACTTCCCAATCCTTACTCTCTTTGTTTTTCTGCCTCCTCACTCCATCTCTCTCTCTCTTTCTACCCCCCACCCAATCCCTCTATCTTTCTGCCCCATCACTCTCCCACCTTCCTGCCTGCTTCCTCCTCCCTGCACAGTAGCAGCAGCTTCCTCCCTGCTCCCCCCCCAGCAGCAATGGTGGTAGCAGCAGGAATCTCCCAGCTACAGAGATCAATGCCCCTTAGGAGGATGGAGTCTATGGCATTATACCTGTCTAATGTCCCTCCCCTCCTCATACCCCACCGTCCCCAGGCCCCGTCCCTCAAATGTGCAGGAATTTCCCAACCTGGAGTTGGCAACTCTATCTCCTTCCCACCCAACAGCCAACCTTCCTTTATCTATCCCTCGTCTTCAGCTTTCTGTCTCCACCTCCCTCCCATGCAGCCTCTGCCTTGGAAAACCATATTCTTTCTCCACGGAGGGGACCAAAACATTTTAAATTATTCTATGACTGGTCCAAAATCACCTAGGCAGCTCCACAGCAAGATGGGGATTTGAGCCTGGGTCTCGCAGACCCTACTCTGAAGTTCTAACTGCTGCACCACACCGGCTTTCATAGGGTGGCTGCTGTTGAACAGTAGCAAGCAGCCAAGCCTAGTTAAGTTATGCAAGTCAGGTGGTATCAAGTCACCAATAGGGAGCCGCAAGGCCTACGGTTGCCCACCTCCAGGTGAGACCTGGAGATCCCCCAGAATCACAACTGAACTGCAGACAACAGAGATCTGTTCCACTGGAGAAAATGGCTGCTTTGGAGGTCAAACTCTGTGGCATTACATCCAGCTGAAGCCTCTCCTTTCCCCAAGCCCTGCCCTCCTCAGACTCCACTACAAAATTTCCAGGAATGTTCCACCTTGGAGATGGCAATCCTTGTCAGGCCTGGCCCCAAGGATCTCTACCTCAAAGGCCACGATAGGCCTGGAAAGGGCCCTGCTCCTTTCCCCGGCCTTTTACTGATAGAATCGAGTTTGGAATACTATGGTTGCCTAGCACCAGCCACTGAGATAATCCTTTTTTTAAAGCTACAGGTGTTCTTTTTATCATTTTAGGCTTTTTTCTCAAGCTGTTGACAAGCAAAGAATTTGTTGAATGACATAATGTAAAAGCAATTTTATGTCAAAGCTTGGAGTGGAAGAACAGCAAAAAAGGAAGGATAAGGAGAAAGTCAGCTGCACAGATTTTGCAGGGAAAGGGAAGAGTCAGAAGAGATAATCAGAAGGATCCAGCCAGAGTGAGGAACTCATACAGGAAGCCATGTAGATCAATTACAGCCTCTCCCCTCAACTCTCTCTCTCTCTTTCTCACCCACACACACCTCTTTGCTGAAATCCTCAGTTTGCATTTGATTCCACTTTCAAAGCTTGTTTTCTTTTCTTTTTTTTCTTTCCTCTTTTTTTAGCCATATAGGCTGAGATCAAGACCAGAGCCAGGGATCTCTGACAACAGAATTCTTCAAAGAGAAATGATACTGGCACGCCTTTGGTTTCTGATCATTTGAAATTTCTGGCTTTCCCCAGCCCTATTAGTGATGATAGAAGGGATGGGCCATATCAGCTTGCATATGAACTTCTGCAAATACTCTTGCAACACATTATTTCATGAACTTTGCTAGTATGTACTTTATAGCTGTTAACCATTACCATTACTCTTTAGAATGCAAAAACTGATCTCAAATTTTTCCTTTGCTGTTTTATGTCTATGAAACTGCTTAATGCATTAAAGATTATGGAAGCATTACAGAGGTTGCATGTCTCTTTATAATGTTTCTGATTTAATGTGAAACTTTCGAATGCCTTTGTTCTGCAAACCTGGACCGTGGTTTATTGTCGTGAAACAGGTGACAGGGGCTCTAGAGTTTTAAAAGGGCGATAATAAATGGTATATAAGAGCTGCTAGCTGTCCACATGCTGAGAAGAGTACCTTATCGCTCCTTTGTATCTAATGAAAGAGCCGTCTTTGATGGGAACACAAAGTCTGATTCCACAAAAGCCGTTGTTCTACACTCGGTCTCCCATCCCCCCCCCCGGTTGTACTGCTCAATTTCTCACTATTTGCTGTGTGGCTGCATTTTGACCCGCATCTCCCCCAATTTTCCCCACGTCTTCCTGATCCTTATTTTTTAGAGGGAAATCAGGGGAGGCTGCGGGTCAAAATGCGGCCGTGAAGCAAATAGTGAGAAATTGAGCAGTACAACCAGCAGAAATGGCAAACCGAGGGTGGAACAATTGCTTTTGCAGAATCAGTCATTGAAAAATAAATTTCCCCTCTCTCTGACTTCTTGAGACCAACAGTTTACAGGGCTTTTGAGTTCCCATCATTTTGATATCTAAAAATACAGTTTTGTATTAGATGCCGTCCCTTGTTTTTGGTTACAGTTAGGCCAGGGGATATTATGGGGGTGCACCCATATCTGATATTAATGTAGGGATCAGGGACTAGATAACTAGTCTTTTCCACTTGAGCTTTAATCAGAGGAAAAAACACATCACAGAAAGATATCTGCAAACCTCTCCAATGAGAAAATATCCTCAGACCAAAGTGAAATGAATAAGGATTCAACCATAAACCACAGCTTTGGGTTGCAGATGATTCAAGTAAGCAAGCCAAGCCATATGCGCCAGGAAAATTCCTTCCTAAATTTCAGACTTGGCCATGACTGTGAACCTGAACATCATCCATTCCATCCACTCAGTCACCTGAAATATACTTATTTACAAAGTACTCTACATTCCCCTTTCGATGGTTGAGATGCCAGTACTGCATAGACAAAAAAAACCCAGCAACACCAAAACAAAATCTAAGAAAGAAACAGCCCTCTTCCAGACTACACTGTCTACAACTGAGGCATCTGTAGAGGCCACTCAAGAAGGGCAGCTTGTGTAAATGTATCCATGATCTCTGTACTGGTGACATAAGTGCACATAGAACAATGTGGAAATAAGGGAACATGGTTCCCCCACCCACAAGGCCGAATGGTTCCTGTGGGCGGGGGGTGCCTTTGCCTCACCCAGAAGGGGAGGAGACAGTGATTGTGATGCAAGTATCCTTATTTCTGGATGCTGGGTGAGAAGAATCAGCAGTATATAGTGCCAGCTCCTCCCTCCAACTTCCTCTTGCTGCCTCATGCTCAGACTGAACAAACAAGCTCCAAGGCAACAGGGATGCAGCACGGTCAGGGTCACGTGGAGTGATGGGCTTCATGCTGGCCAGGTGTGGCAGGGCTTCAACCCAGCAGCTTGAGGGAGCACCAGCCGGCGGCAGGGACATGCGGCTGGCAGGCAGCTGAGTGGAGACTGTGGGCATGTTCCGGGTCCCCTAGGGCACAGTATTGGCTGTGCCCATGTGGTAGGTTGTGGCTGCCTGTCCGGGTGGCTGCACCCGGGGTCAAGCTGAGCTGCGGGGTCAAGCTGGCCATAATGGGCCTGGGGGCAGGCATGCCAGGGTTGGCAGCCGCTTGAATGGGGGAGCCATTCTTGGAGCATGCCTGGGGGTTGTGTCAGAAATGAATATAATGTACCAAAAATTACTGGAACCAGACCTTTTTCGATGAAGCAGAAGAATGTTTATTAATATACTCTTATAAGAGGGCGCAAATGCAACAAAGCAAGCACACCCAAATATTTCAAGAATACGCCCTTATAAACCTTTCCACGGCCGGAAAACAACAAAAGGCCCTCCCCCAGTCTGACGTTACTATGTCAGCCAAGGATACAGACTTAATCCGAGCGCACTAAAAAGGACACATGACCCCCTCCCCATACATACACTTATTAATTCCAAATAAGGTTACAGATATTTCCTGTTTAATGCATTCTTCTAAGTAATTAAACATGGGTATTTATCAATGCCAGGAAATCCAAGGCCCATCTTTCACCAGGTGTCTCCTGTTCCTTGTCATAGTCCAGCACATCTGCCAGGCACATTTAATTTTCTTCAAGCCAGGAAATGTCTTTTCCTCCTTGACTAACCATGGTATTTCTGGGAGTAAGCGTATATAGATTATTTATGATTGTTTTCATCCTATAGTTAATTATACTTTATTGCAAACCCAGCATTCTCAACATCCTGGGACTTTCCGTTTGGCCCTAACTTTTTTTGACCTGTTGTTATAATTCTGGTTCTTTTTGCTTAAGGACATACATGGATTAGATATAGATTATAGTGGCATAGCAATACAATTAATATATATGTTCCTTGCCAAAACTCTATTCTATTTCTCACACCTACTACAAATACATGTGTTTAAACCTTTCCAGAAAAGCTGTTTATTTTTATGCAAAGCACAGACTTTGTTAACCACCACAGATATATTTTAGCAATAATATTTGTGCCACTGATTAATGATTCTAGCCAAATACCATTCTTTATTTCTCATAGTTGGGACACTAGCACTTGAGGGTGGTTCCTCCCCCTCTGTCCTCCTTTTTGGCACCTAGAGGTTGGCAGGGTTAGTTGGTGCCAGGCACTGCTCAGGGGCCCCTTGTTAGAGTCGCTGTTGCAGGCGTCCTGCCCACTGCTCACCCTTGCTTTGCTTACACAGCCAGCTAGGGTAGTGGCACCTGGCAGGACCTTTTTGCAGAGGTTTTGTGACACCATGTATGACAGATCCCTGACACTTCATCTTCCCCCAGGCAGATTTTCCTGCCAAAAATATTTTTAGTTCCCCTCAGTGACTGAGCCACCCTTCAGTAACATGTATTTCTTCTCTGTTTGTAAGCTTTAACTGTCCTACCTTGTCACAGATATAAGTTTAGGCTTATGACCCAGCACAGGAACTAGAGGGAATACAGGAGCTGTCTTATTTTAAAATACCCTCACGAAATGGCATGTGATGCAAAATTAATGTTCAAAACAGAATAAAGATTTTAATAAACAGGCAGGGAATATATAAATACGAGGATTCAAGATATAGAGGTTGCTGAGGTAAAACTTTCAAATATATGTACAGAATTGAGGTTTTTGAACAAACAAGAGAATGTTGTAGCTTAATTTCTGAGTTTCAGATTCTTTTCAGTGAGAGGTTTTTGCTTATTATATATTTCAGCTGTTACACAGAATCTTAAATACAGTTTCTTAGAGGGTAGCTTTCTCTTGGAGCTTCTAGATTTCTCCTTTCAGAGTTCTAGGTTTTCCCTTCAGATATTATAAAGTTCCATTAACTCTTGAGGTGTCTAAGCCCCTTTATCACAGACCAGGGTACTCTTCCCAATCCCTTCCTACTGGCTAGAGATTATTCTTCTTGTCCCTAAGAAGCTATAACTCCTTTTCCTATTCGGCTTGTCTGGGAGTTCTCTCTAATTCCTCAGATCTCCTGGCATATTCCTCTTCCAGTACTATATGTCTGTATAAAGCAATGTTGCAGCTTTCTTGACTAAGAATCTAAATTCTCCCTAAAAGTAGTTTTAATATATCTCTGATAGTAGAATCCCTCTTCTTCTGTCTATAGAAGTACTTTTCTGACAATTCCCTGACAGAAATCGATTTATTTATTTATTTCATTTGATTTCTTAATCAACTTAATCACTTAATCAAAGTCTCTTCCCTCAGAGGCCAAACCTTCTGGCTACTGATTCAGACAAAGACCAAAAGGCAAATGAAAAGGTGAATGAATGTTTTCCCTCCAGATCAGCTGCTTTATTTCCTCATAAGCTGGTGCTGGCCAGTCAGAGAGCAAGTGGAGCATTCAATCACATAAGCTCTTTTCTCTCTCTCTTTTTATACTTTTTATTGATCTTATACTAAAAACTAAAAAGAAATCAAAAGGGAGGGTAACTAACATCCATGGGAGAAAGAAAAGAAAACCACTAAAAGACCAAGTAGCAGTGGTCATTAGCTTAAAGAATTGCTTAAAATACTGTTTCAGTTACAATAGCTTTGGTATAATAAAGCACTTTTAAACTGTTTATATGTTAATAAATCAGAAAATATTAACTAAGGAGAGCATGTCCAAGTATTCTGTTAAAGTTCAGAATACAGAAATAGCTATTTAACGCTTATTCTTCTTGTTTCTAAGTTCATAGCTGCATCTGGCTTTAATAGTTTTGGGGACAGCCACCCCAAATTCTGGTTCAGATTCATCTTCTTCAGTAGATGCTAGTGTAGAAAACTTTTGATACAGTTCCTAATCAAAGACTCCTAAGTAAGCTCAATAGTCATGAGATAAAAGGACAAGTCCTCTTGTGGATCAAAAACTGGCTTATGAATAGGAAACAGAGAGTGAGTATAAATGGGAAACTTTCTCAGTGGAGGGTGGTAAGCAGTGGGGTACCACAGGGATCAGTACTCGGTCCGATGCTTTTTAACTTGTTTATTAACGATTTGGAATTGGGAGTAAGCAGTGAAGTGGCTAAATTTGCAGATGACACGAAGTTGTTCAGGGTGGTGAAAACCAGGGAGGATTGTGAGGCACTCCAAAGGGATCTGTCGAGGATGGGTGAGTGGGCGTCAACGTGGCAAATGGGGTTCAATGTGGCCAAATGCAAAGTGATGCACATTGGAGCCAAAAATCCTAACTATAAATACACGTTGATGGGGTCTGAACTGGCAGAGACGGACCAAGAGAGAGATCTTGGAGTCGTAGTAGATAACTCAATGAAAATGACTAGACAGTGTGTAACTGCAATAAAGAAGGCCAACGCTATGCTGGGGATTATTAGGAAGGGAATTGAAAACAAATCAGCCAGTATCATCATGCCCCTGTATAAATCATTGCTATGACCTCATTTGGAATACTGTGTACAGTTCTGGTCACCACATCTCAAAAAGGATATTATAGCATTGGAAAAAGTGCAGAGAAGGGCAACTAGAATGATAAAAGGGTTGGAAGACCTTCCCTATGAAGAAAGGTTAAAACGCTTGGGGCTTTTTAGTTTGGAGAAATGACGGCTGAGGGGTGACATGATCTAGGTTTATAAGATTATGCATGGGATTCAGCAGGTTGAGAAAGAAGTCCTTTTCTCCCTTTCTCACAATACAAGAACTCGTGGGCACTCCATGAAATTGCTGAGCAGTCGGGTTAGAACAGATAAAAGGAAGTACTTCTTCACCCAAAGAGTGATTAACATATGGGATTCACTGCCACAGGAGGTGGTGGCAGCTACAAGCATAGACAGTTTCAAGAGGGAATTAGATAAACATATGGAGCAGAAGTCCATCAGTGGCTATTAGCCACAGGGTATAGATGGGAACTCTCAGTCTGGGGCAGGTGATGCACTCTATTCTTGGTGCTGGAGAGGGCAGCAGTGGGAGAGCTTCTAGTGTCCTGGCCCCACTGCTGGACCTCCTGATGGCACGTGGTATATTTTGGCCACTGTGTGACAGAGTGTTGGACTAGATGGGCCATTGGCCTGATTCAACATTGGCTTCTCTTATGTTCTTAGATGTTGAGTCTTCTTTATCTTCCCCATCTTTATCTTCTTCCGTTGCTTTATCATTCTCTGCTGTTTTGGCCACTTTAACATCTTTCTGAAACTGATCCAAAAAGGCTTTTTTTCTTTCTTTTTTGTCCTTGAATCTGAAGATGAGCACTTCTGGTATGATCCATCTGAAGGGTATGTCATTTTTTTTTGCAAAAACAAAGTCAGGTTTTTATAGTATCACTTCTTCTTTCTTATCTCAAATGGAATGTCTTTCAGAACTTTAATTTTTTGATCTTCAATTTTTAAGATAGTCCCATTAGTCACTTTAAGTATCAGATCTCTGATGTGCCTTTTGGAGAATTTCACAAAAATTTCACCAGGCAGATTTCTTTTTTTGATATATTCTGGATATGTTCTATAGACCATATCCATATCATTTTGAAAGTACTCCATTTTTATATCTGCAATTGGTTCCAAAGCTTTGCTTAAAGTTTTCTTCAGATTTTCTCCTTGACGTTCAGGGACCCCTTGAAATCTCAATACGTAAGTTGTCTTCTCCATTTGAAGTTGCAACAATTGATGTTCATTTGAAGTTCTTTTCTTTTCCACTGTCTCCAGCCGTTTAGAAATTTTAATTGTCCTGGCTTCGACCTTCTTCAACTATTCTGCTGTTTACTCTGCTTTAATGCTTGTATCATTTTGCTGTTTTTGGAGAGTCTCAACATTTTTGTTCAATGTAGTCATTTGGTCCAGCAGAGGGTGAAATGCATTCACTATCATATTGGGAAAGTCTGTAGTTGCTTCTGGTCTTGTGACCTTACCCGCCAGACTAGCATTTCCTGTAGAAGGTTTCACTTTTGGTGGAATTTTTTTCCGAGTCATCTGCATAGTTCTTTACTTTTTAAGAAAGGTATTAAAAAGTCTCTGTATTTTATAAAAACGGGTAGCTTTTTCTTGGTTACACTTTGCCTTAGTCCATTTAAGCTTAAATTTCTGTCCCTTAACTTTTACATAAGCACTTTCTCCAGGGAAGACTAATTCATAACTTCTCTGACTCTCTGTCCCAAGCAGCATTTTAAAAACCTATTTTTTCTGTGCAATCCATCACACCATGGCAGATCTGCGATCACTGCACCATAGGGTGTGTGTCACCATGGGCATGCAGGCAGACTTGGAGGTGTGGAGGAAGTTTTTGGCAGAGTTCAATGGTGTGTCATTTTGGAGGAGGATATGCTCATCGAGGCAGAGCTACAGATCATGTCAGATGAGGCCAGCTTCATAGGTTTTGGAGTGTACTTCCAGGGGCACTGATGCACTGAGGAGTGGTTGGCAATGCTCCTTCTAAACTGTGGAGTCTTGTGAGCAAAAATTTTATTTTGTGAGCTACTGGCATTACAGTTGTGAGCAAGTGATTTGGCTACTGTGTAAATTAGTTTCTCTGGAGCCATCCTTCGTGAGCGAAGAAAAAACTGTGTGAGCCAGAGGCTAAAAAACTGTGAGCTAGCTCACACTAACTCAGCTTAGAGGGAACACAGGTGGTTGGAGGCTTGGGTGGTGTTGAGTTTCACCAGGGACCGGACTTTTCTCTAGTTTCTCCTGATACTGGTCGCAGTCTGGGTCTCGCCTGCTGCTGGCAAAAAGGACAGTACACTTTTGGTGTGACAATATGGTGGCAGTGCAGGTAAATAACTCCTTTACCTCCAAGTTTCCTAGGTTCATGAGCCTGGAGCAGGCCTTCACATTGCAGTGTCTGTGGGCTAACATATTGTTCAGGGCAAGGCATGTGCCTGGGGTAAACAATGGGGTGGCTGATGCTTTGTCTCATAGACAGATGGACAGGTTTCAGCAGTTTGCCCCCCAAGACCAACCCCTGCCCAGACAGGATGCTGCTGGAACAATGTTCCCTCTAAGCTGTGGAGTCCTGTGAGCAAAAATTCTACTTTGTGAGCTACCAGCATTAAAGTTGTGAGCAAGCGATTTGGCTACTGCATAGTTTGCTCTGGAGCCATCCTTCCTGAACTAAGACAAAAATGTGTGAGCCACAGGCTAAAAAACTGTGAGCTAACTCAACTAACTCAGCTTAGAGGGAACACTGCGCTGGAACTGTGGCAACTTGGAGGGCTGAGACTGAACGGGTGGTAGAGATGGCTCTGGCACCTAGCTTACTGGCTCTGGCACTAAGAGGACTTACACCTGGGCAGGTAGGCAGTTTGAATCCTTCAGGCAGCAGGCCAGGTGGCAGGGGTCCTGGCTGATCCCATTGGCCTATCTGCTCCAATACTGTGTAGAGTTGAAAGGGGCTGGCGGTGCAGTCGATCAGGGGTAATTTGGTGGCCTTGGCTTATACGAGCAGGGCCCAGGGCTTTCAAGAAGTCACAGGCAACTTCCACATCAGGAAGATGCTTGAGGACTGGTCCCAGGGGGCTGGGGTATGGGAGGACACAGGGCTATTTTTGAGCAGGAATGCACAGGAACAGAGTTCCAGCTGGGTCCTGAGTTGGCCATGCACAGTAGGAACTCATTAGCATAACAGGCCACACTCAACAGCAGAAACTCATTAGGATTGGCTACATTTGGTGTGTGTGGCCTAACATGCAAAGGAGTTCCTGCTACAAAAAAGCCTGGGTTTTGACAACAAACAAGGTAAACAGAATAAGAAGCAAAAGGTAGGTGTGGCTGGATGACCACACTTCTGGTAACATGGGAGTGTGGCCTAATATGCTAATGAGTTTCTGCTGTTGGGTGTGGCCTCCTATGCTAATGAGTTCCTGCTGGGCTTTTTCTACAAAAAAAGCCCTGGGCAGACACAATGAAGTCCATCTCTCCGGCAGTCCTGAAGGGGTTGCACCTGGCCTGGATGTCTATATGTGCTTCAGCGTATGAGGCCTGGCTGTTCCATGTGGCAGCACTACTGGAATTTTTCAGGGCACTCCGGGTGAGTGAGCTGGGGGTCAGCTCATGGGCAGACAAATCGGGGGGGGGGTTACAGATGCAGAATGTCCATTTTGTAGGGGATGGTGTGTGCATCAAGGTACGGAGGTCTAAGATGGATCCAGCTCAGAGGGGGAGGTTCGAGGTCTCCATGGGGCCCTGTGTGGACAAGGACCTTTGCCCAGTCATGGCGTTGAGTGACTACCTGTCCATGTGGGGTGCTGGGGGCACCCTGTTTGTGCACAATGATGCTAGTCCTCTAACCAAGTTTCAGTTCTGGAAGGTCAACAAGTGCACTGCTGGGTGTCCTGGGGTTGGGGCATGTTCATTTTGGAACTCAGTCCTTCAGGATTGGTGCAGCCTCCACTACAGAAGTGATGGGCTATGCCAAGCTGGACATCCAGTGGCTGGGGTGGTGGGGGCTGAGGAGATAAAAGACCTACGTGCACCTGCTGGGGGCATTAGGAGGGGTTTGAGTGCTGTGGTTACCTGTCTTTTCTTTCCAGGCATGCTGGGCAGCCAAGAGAGTAAGAGACTGCTCATTTGCAGCCACAGTATGGTTTTTTTTGGCAGCTCATTTGGCTTGGAAGTGTCACATTGGGTTACAGCTCAGGCTCAGCAGAGTGGCTGGGCCATCGGGGCCTGCAGTGGGCAGAGCTCCTCCTGCTGTTATTTGAGGGGAGGACAGGTCCTCTGCCTCACATGCTGCTGTTCCACCTGAGTGGAAATAATCTTGGCCTGATGAAGGGAAAGGCCCTCGTGGTGCAAGCCAAGGCCGATATGGAGCTCATCAGATGCAAGAGTTAACAAACAGATGTGAGAACTCTTGTAATTCTATGCTAATTTACTGCTATTTACAGATCTTACCAACCACTTTGATCCAATCTCAGCTATAATTGCCAAGTTACTTATGCATCTTAACTTTAACTAGCCCTTCTTGGCAACTAACCCCCCACCTATATGTAACGGTTGAAGATGTCCTGTTTCACTGTATCTGAATAAGTGTGCTTGCACACAAAAGCTTATACCTTGAATAAAACTTTGTTGGTCTTCAAGGTGCCACTGGATTCAAACTTTGTTCTGCTGCTTCAGATCAACATGGCTACCCACTTGAATCTACCTGTACGAAGGAAGTGGCCATACAAATTCTCCCTCCCTGTGATCAGTAGCATTGCAGTCACTGATCATGGTGAAAGAGTTTGTGTGGCCACTTCCTCCACATAGTCACCCCTGCAGACAGCCAGGCAATTGTGTAGAGGCAGGGGACAGGGCCAGCATGTTTGCTACCACTTTTCCTCCTTGCACGTTCAGTGTACATATGGGCTGTCCTGAGCTTAGGTTCTGTATGCATAGGAGTGATGTGAAGGAAAGAACTATGTGCTGGCTACTGTCTGCTGAGAATCAGTAATGTCTTCTTGAAATCCATACTATTAAAGCATTACCTGCTGTAAAGTAATGGGTTCAGACGCGTGATTTCAGCTCAACACAAGACAACTGGGCAGGACTGGAGGCCTGCTTAAATCCCCATTGGAAAACCACACCCCCACACACCCCAGACCTGTGATAGGTTATTTATAGTGCCCCCTATTTCCCATAGGTTACAGCTTGGATCCTGCCTGACCGATAGGTCCATTCTAGGATCCACGCTGGCTATTGTTTAAATAAGCAAAGCTTTGCCTATTTGCATAACCACATGTATGGTCCTCAGTTAATACACAACACCCCTCCCCCATGGTTCAGAACCCCCCAGCTCACATAGTCCTTAAGATAGGTGGACCTCCTCTGCTCTCAGGTTGAGCGGCGTAACTCAGGGGCCAGGTCTGTTCATTCTGGCCTGGATGCGGGGACTTCAGCCATGGTCCTGGGGGCTCTGGTCTGAGTTGGGGTGTCCATGTGCTCATGAACACGGACTGGCTCCATGTCTGCATCGGCTGCCGTGCTCAGCTGGATAGGGGTCTGTTCTTCTTCTTCAGACTCCCTCGTTCCATGGCAATCTGGGGTTGGACCTTCATCCTCACCATCCTCAGGCATGTCCTGGTT
Source organism: Gekko gecko (assembly GCA_029375565.1). Lineage (NCBI taxonomy): Eukaryota > Metazoa > Chordata > Lepidosauria > Squamata > Gekkonidae > Gekko > Gekko gecko. The sequence continues at coordinate 106,284,743 of JAPDNY010000004.1, read as the reverse complement.
GACCAGGAGGAGTCAGTGGCGCAGTTGATCGATGTGCCATCTCAGACACTGGCTGTCTTCTGCTGATACATCATAGGATAGGGGACCCGTGACCCTGACCACCCGGGCTGGGATCCAAACCGGGCCCTGGGCATAGTTCCTGGCATATACTGGGTCCCCCGGAAGAACCTGCATAAGGCGTCCTGGCTCACTGGGGCTGAGCTGTGTTCCAGGGCTCTGTCGGGATGTAGGCGGTCTAGTCAGGTCATGAGGTGCTGGCCCATCAGCAGTTTGGTTGGGCTACAGCCCATGGTGGTGTATGGTGTTGTTCTCTGGCTGAAAAGGAAGGCGGCTAGCTTGTAGTCCCAGTCCCCTGGTGCCATTCTATGCAAGGCCTCCTTGGTGATCCAGACCATGTGTTCAGCCTGGCCGTTGGTTGCATGGTGGAACAGGGCTGATCGGACATGCCTGATCCTGTAGTAGTTCACAAACTCCAGGAACTCTGTGGGGGTAAAGGCTGTCCCATTGCCGGTAACTAGAGAGTCAGGGATGCCATGGGTGCTAAAGATCTGCCACATCGCTCAGATAGCAGATCTAGATGAGATGGAGGGAACCAGAACCACTTCTAGCCACTTGCTGTAAACGTCCACCAGGATGAAGAAGAGTTGCCCCTGGAAGGGACCCGCAAAGCACAGATGCAGATGGGCCCAGGGTTTGTTGGAGGATTCCCATGGCCACACCGGGGCCCTGGGGGACTCGGGTTGGGATTCCTGGCAGGCCTGGCAATGCTGCACCTTGTCATAAGAACATAAGAACATAAGAGAAGCCAATGTTGAATCAGGACATCTAGTCCAACACTCTGTCACACAGCGGCCAAAATATACCAGGTGCCATCAGGGGGTCCAGCGGTGGGGCCAGGACACTAGAAGTCCTCCCACTGCTGCCCCCCCAGCACCAAAAATAGAGTGCATCACCTTTGTCCTCAATTTCCTTGTCCATCCCAGGCCACCACACGTAGCTCTGGGCCAGTGCCTTCATGCGCATGATCCCCGGGTGTGTCTCATGCAATGCGGTGCGCACTCTCTGTCATAGCAGTGCTGGGACGACCACCCAGCTTCCCCAAAGCAGGCACTCCTTGTGGGATGACAGCTCGTCCCGCCAAGATGAGAAGTCCGCAAATTCTGGGCCCACTGGACTTGTGGGCCACCCCTCCCCACCCACTCCAAAACTCATGAGAGGAGGCAATCCCTGGCAGTGTGCCGAGACACATCAGATACCTGGACAGGGTGGTCAGACAGTTCTTCCAGCAGGGTGAGGGAGTGGGCCGGAGCCAGGTCGGGGTTGCAGCTTGGCAGTGGTAGGCAGCTAAGTGCATCAGCATGTCTCATTGCTTTGCCGGGGAGGTGTATGAGCGCATACTGGTACCCAGTCAGGAAGATGGACCAGCGGAGCACCCACAGCGACAACATCTGTGGGGTCTGGTGGTCCAGGGCAGCAGACCCAGGTCCGTGACCACCATGAAAGGCCAACCGTATAGGTAATCATGGAATTTTTTTACACCAGCCACGATTGCCAGGGCCTCCTTGTCAATTTGTGCATAGTTGCGCTCAGCCGCCAACAGGGTGTGTGAGTCCTGGGTGGGGTGGATGCTTTGCACATTGACTGTGAACCCAAGGAATTCCACCCGCGGGACCCCCAGCAAGCTCTTCTCGTGTTTCACCTTCAACCTGGCATCGTTGAATCATTGGAGGACAGACTGCAGCCACGTGGAGAAGGTCTCTGCATCGGGGGCCACCATTAAAACATCATCAAAGAAGGGCTGGATCCCGGGGATACCTTTAAGTAAACCGTCCATGAGATTCTGGAAAATCCCCACTGACCCCGAACTGTAGCCGCCGCACCCTGAACGCCCCCCTGTGAGTGACTATGGTCTGGGCCTCGGCGGTGGCATTGTCTACCGGTATTTGCTGGTATGCTTGGGCCAGATTGAGCTTCCTGAAAATCTTGGCACCTGCTAGGAAAGCGAGGACATGGCTAACGATGGGGACGGGATATGCATGATCCTGGAGAGCCTTATTGATAGTGCATTTATAGTCTGCGCATATTCGGACATCCCCATTTGCTTCACCAGCGTGACGATGGGGGTCTTCCAGGGGACATGAGGGACGGGCTCTAGAACCCCTTGTGCCACCAGATGGTCTAGCTTGCCATCTATCTTTGGCCGCAATGCAAACGAGGCTCACCTGGCCTTCATGTGGATGGGCTGTACTGCCGGGTCTAGGTTGAGGGAAACCGGAGATCTGGTGTAGCGGTCAACCGTCCCATCGAACACTGTGGGGAATTCGTCTCAGACTGTGTTAAAGTCCTGTGGCCACACTTGGTTGACCCCAGTCACCCCAAACCCCACGGGCCCAAACCACGACAGACCTAGCAGGCTAGTGAGCCTTCCTTCTACCACCAGTAGACCCAACTATCCCTTAAAGTCCTTGTATTGCACCCTGAATTTGCCCCACCCCTTGACAGCCACTGGGTTCTTCTGGAAGTCCCGTAAGTTGAGGCTTGGTTTGTTTAGGCAGGGCCCCCCTTGGGGGCAGAGTCTCCAGAGAGTCTCTGCAGAGATGATGGAGAAGGAAGAGCCCATGTCTATTTCCATCTCACATGGGGACCCTCTATCAACACAGTTACTTGTATTTTGTTGGGGGCATCCGGGGGCAAATTCATTACCTGGTGCTGGTGGCTGAGGCTCGTAGTGTGTAGTGCTGTTGCCTCTTGGTGTGATGTCGCCTGTCATCCTTGGTTACCTCGGGATCTGCAGACTCGTGCTATATGGCCGGTCTTGCCACAGGACTGGCAGGTCGCATGGCGGAACTGGCAGGTGCGACATTCATGGTCCTCATCGCATCTGGTGCAGAGCACTTGGGCTCTGGACTTTGTGGGCACTTGAGCACTGGTCCTTGCCAGTGGGGAGACTGTAGATAGAACACGTGAGTTGTGGCGTGTGGACCATTGAACTTGGAGTATCTCCTCTTTGTCCGAGGCGTTGGGGCTCCGAGCAATGGTGGCCTCATGGGTCGAGTGAGCCTGATGATCCCACTGGGCTTTTGTGGACACTGTGACCACCCGCAGTGCCTGGTCCAGGGTGAGGTCCTCATGGCCAACAAGTTTTCTCCGGAGCTTCGGGTCCCAGACACCCCAAACAAATTGGTTTAACACAGCGTCCTCGATGGCGGGGAAGTCACAGTTGATTGCCAACCTGCAAATGTCAGCCATGAATGTGGTGGCCACTTCTCCAGACCCCTGGTAGCGTGCAAAGAAGTCCATGTGCATTGCCATCTTGGATGGTTTCGGAGCAAAGTGGTCGGTGAAGACCTTGCCCAGCTTGTCGTAGGTGGCTTCTTCTAGGGTCTTGGGAGAGATGAGGCTCTGGACCAGGTGGATTGTGGCGACTCCGCATGTGCTGAGCAGCCATGGTTTCTTCTTACTGGTGTTGGTCGTACCTTGAACCTGGAAGAAGTATTTTGTCTGTTTGACCCACACTTCCCATAGGGGTCGAAGATGAAGATTTGTCTCAGAGCAGCAGCCATGACTGGAGTAATGATGCAGGATGCGGTGGGCTGGACCTCAATCCGGGGACTCAGATGGCCGATCCTTGCTGGATACCAGGTTAGGCATGCTCTCGGCATCCCACCTTCGTCACCAGTGTAAGGTACTGGATTCAGACATGTGATTTCAGCTCATAGTTTATTTTGGCTCCAACACAAGGCAGGACCGAAGGCAGGACCACACACACACACCACACACCCATGATAGGTTATTTACAGTTATTTAATAATTTACATTATTAAATAGGGAACCCGTTTCCCATAGGTTACAGCTTGGATCCTGCCTGACCGATAGGTCCATTCTAGGATCCGTGCTGGCTATTGTTTAAGTAAGCAAAGCTTTGTCTATTTGCATAACAATGTGCAAAGGTGACCATATGTGTGGTCCTCAGTTAGTACACAACACCTGCAATCTTAAATCCTAGTGATTCCACTGTGAGCCAAACTACAGACTTTGGGGATCCTTCCGAACATGTAACCTAAACTTAAAAAGCAACCGCAGGGGTAGAATTCAGATTAGGATTGCAAATTTTGGTGATGGTGTGGGTGTTGTTCTCCTGACCTGGCATCAGTTCTCTGATACACCCTCCCTACACACACACAACTATGATTAAATTCAGAAGGAGAAAGAGAGGTACAATGTAAGCACCTGACTTTTTCTCTGCTATGTCTGATTGCATCTTGGGCAATTTTATAAGGGAAGAGTTAACCCCATCTGTTCCAGAGTAGAAAACCCAAACCCAAATATGGCATCTTTACAGGGACAGCCCAAGGATTTTTGGCACCCTAGGTGCATCACTGATGTATAAAGGGGTCCTTTTAAATTCTTGAATTGAGGGGGGGAGAATAACCTAGTAAGACCTTGCAATCCTAAGAACTATGAGTAAGCCCCACTTGAGAAAATGGCACTTACTTCTGAGTAGACCTGCTTAGGCTTCCTTTCAAACTCACTCTCCTTCCCCCCACACACCATTTCATACTGAAATGAAAAAGCAAAACCTTTCTAAAAAAGTTTTAAAAATCAAAATGTCTGGGTAAATGCTTGGGTGACTCAAAAAAAAATCCATGCCCTGCCACCATGCATAGAGGAAGGAGCAATGGTCAGTACGTGCTAGATCAGTAAAAGAACAAAGACGAGGGGGAGGCAGAGCAGAGACCCTGGACAATTCTGCATCTAGCATTCACTCAACTGGGAGGGAAAAGTGCAGCTCAAAACCACATTCAAATACCTTGGGGCCAGGGCTCTTTTTGTAGCTGGAACTCCTTTGCATATTAGGCGACACATCCCTAATGTAGCCAATCCTCCAAGAGCTTGCAGAGCTCTTCTTACAGGGGCTACTGTACGCTCTTGGAGGATTGGTTACATTAGGGGTATGTCGCCTAATATGCAAAGGAGTTCCTGCTACAAAAAGAGCCCTGCTTGGGGCAATGCCATAATGACTGCAAAGTCACCCCTGAATGGCCATAAAATGGCCATAAATCTATGCTGAAAGTACAATAAAATCCGATGATCAAAGAAAGCGAAAGTGGCATGGAGTGTGGAAGCTACCATAAAACCAGATGATCAAACTAAGTGAAACCAGCATGCAACGCAGAGGGGAATTTCTGCTCCAGCGTGGGTTTTGTAAAACAACGGAGGGAAAAGCCAATGCAGAATCAGCCGCTCACTCTGGAGGAGGGGAGGAGTTCAGTGCGTGGCTTTCAGGTGCTTCTCAAGATCTCGAGCCTTAGGTCATCCCTACACTTTTACTTTTTACATTTGAATTATACACTCAAAGATCCAGTTACAGTTTTCCATCATCCCCTGCAACATGACCCCATGGGTCTTAGGGGCAAATGAGAACTGATGGGAAGAGATCTGTAGATAGACTTCCCACTACTTTTTAAACTTTAAATTGCAGCTGCTTGTACCCCATTTGTATTTGGGCCACAGCACATAGGAGGAGGGTTTGACATATTTTCATCATCTGAATCCACCCCACATGACTCTGGAGCTGTTACTCATCCTCAAAAGATTTCTTTTAAACATGCCTGGTCTCAATTAGAAACCTGCCCCCAAACTAGCAAGATCCCTTTCAAGTAGGAATTAAACTATGGACCCTATGGAGTTTGCCTTCCAAACCTAATTCACCATGGCTATGGAATACCTTGAGCAATTGGCAATGCTAAAGTTTTGTTCTTCTTTGCTGGAGGAAGTCCCAGGTAAAGAGAGCAGTTGGCAGTTAGTGTGTCTTAAGGCTCAACTGCTTGTTGCTCAAGGAAAAACAACGTGTAATACATGGAAGCTGTGGTTGTTTATGATGACAAAACATGACCCATGAGATTGAGTAACATACTAACTGACAGGTTTGGCACAGTAGTCCATTTACACACATTATTACACCAGTCCAGTATCCAGTTATAGCTATTCTGGGTAAATAATCTTTATTTTGGTGACCCTTTCTGGATAACTGGTAATGTTAGCCATTTCTCCGCTGGGGGGCAAGAAGGAGGGTTGCTTGAAATTTATAATTTGGCTCGTTCTCAGATATGACAGTTTACTATGTCAGTAACCTGGTTGATACCTGTGCCAGTTTGGTCAAGTTACAGCCTTGTGACTGGCTCAATCATGAGGCTCAAATTCAACAGAGTTACACTGAAGCCAGGGCTTTTTTTCTGGGGGAATGTCCTGGAATGGAGTTCTGGAACCTTTTCAACAAAATTCTTTTAAAATGTTTTAAAAGTTCATGAGTTTTCAGTATACAGATTGAAATCTTAGAGTTTCCAGCCTCCAGGTGGAGGCTGGAGATCTCCCGCTATTACAATTGATCTCCAGGTGACAGCGATCAGTTCTTCTGGAGAAAACGGCCACTTTGGAAAGTGGATTCTATGGCCAGCTTGGTGCAGTGGTTAGGAGTGCAGACTTAATCTGGGAGAAGCCTGATAAAGGGCCAATATTAAAAACCTAGAGTAAACTTATTATATACAGAAAATACATGTATTTATTAGAAAGACAGTTAAAAACAAATAAGGGCCCAATGAAAGCCTCATTACAAAGTGCAAGTGACTTAAACACAAGGGCCACTACAAGTGACCTGATGAGTTTCCACTGCTGGGAGCCATCTTCAGAGGTCAAATAGTTTGAGGTACAGATAGAAACATGTTACAATCCTGTCCTTACTAATATTTGAGTTTTGGTTCCACAACATTCTATGCTTGCTATAATTGATTTGGCTCAAGAACTGGCAGTCAGAAGACACTGGCCAGGGCTGACTGGCTGTTTGGCGAAGTCCCGCCCACGTCAGCCCCGGTCAATGTCTTCAGCTCAGTCTGCTCCAGTCTGCTCCGACTGGAGTGTAAGCGTAGGCTGAGGCAGGTGATAGAAGCCCTTTTCCACCACCCCCACACCATCCCCTGGGCCTCCTATGGGGGCAGTAGATCCAGAAAAGCCCTCTTCCGCCCCCCACACCATCCCCTGGGCCTTCTATAGGGGCAATAGGCCCAGACAAGCCCTCTTCCGCCCCCACACCATCCCCTGGGCCTTCTATGGGGGCAGTAGGCCCAGACAAATCTTTTTCCACCCCCCATACCATCCCCTGGGCCTTCTATGGGGGCAGTAAGCTCAGACAAGCCCTTTTCCGCCCCCACACCATCCCCTGGGCCTTCTATGGGTTCAATAGACCCAAAGAAGCCCTTTTCCGCTCCCCCACACCATCCCCTGGGCCTTCTATGGGGGCATTAGGCCCTTTTCCACCCCTCTTCCCTTCCTTTCCCCCCTTTCCTTTCTTCCTCTTTCCTTTCTTTCACTCTTCCCCCCTTCCTTCCTTCCTCCCTCCCTCCCTCCCTCCTTTCCTCCAACCCTTTCTCCCTTCCACCCTCCCTCCCATCCTTTCTAGGGCCCGTTGTCTTCCACCACAATGGGCTTTGCTCCCTTGTGTTACATATTACCAGGGCTCTTTTTGTAGCAGGAACTCCTTTGCATATTAGGCGGCACACCTCTAATGCAGCCAATCCTCCAAGAGCTTACAGTAGCCCCTGTAAGAAGAGCTCTGTAAGCTCTTGGAGGATTGGCTACATTAGGGGTGTGTCGCCTAATATGCAAAGGAGTTCCTGCTACAAAAAGAGCCCTGCATATTACAATGAATCCACCCCCACCCCCCAAATAAATACTGGACCAAAAAAGGAAAGTTAAGCAGCAAGATTCATAGACACAAGACACGGATGTTTATGTTGAGGACACTCCAGCTCTGACTAAAATAGTCACATAGGTATTTTCTGGCCCAGAACTGGAAGATGTTCTAATTCAACAGCTGTGCATTTGGCACCAGACACATGACTCTCATCTTAAGAAGCCTCATAAACATCCTTGTCTTGTGTCTATTAGTCTTGCTGCTTAACTTTCCTTTTTTGGTCCATTATTAATTTATTGGGGTTTCCCCCCCACTGTAATATGTAACGTTGTAACACGTGTCTTATCTGTGCCTCAAACTGTCTGACCTCCAAGGAGAAGGCCTCCAAGGGGTGGAAACTCATCAGGTCACTTGTAGTGGCCCTTTTGTTTAGGTCATTTGCACTTTGTAATGAGGCTTTCATTGGGCCCTTATTTGTTTTTAACTGTCTTTCTAACAAGTACATTTCTAACATTGTTACATTACAGCTATTTTACTTACCATTGCTTTCAGTTCTCAATAAACAACAAACCTTGAACTTATACATAAAACTCAAAAATAAATCATTTTTTGATACTGTGGATTATTCGGGATAATTTCTTTTTCAAGCATAAAATTTATAACAGGGTACCATACTGCAATTATCTTTTTATTATAATTTTGTGGTGATGTGTTTGATAAGTTAAATGAATTTTTTTGCATTATAAAATGTTCCCATATTTGATTAAACCTAGGCTGCTTCCATGTTGAAAGATTATTTTCATCCATCACAGCTATATGTCTAACAGGCCAAACTCAGGGTTCTTCAGAATGATTAGAATAGATTTTTTTCAGTGCTCAGAGATCAGTGTCGGGGACTGGATTAATAAATCACATCTGCTTCCATGACTGCTGTCAATCTCAACATTTAAAACCCAAATCCAAAATCTGCATAATACCTTTTGTTATACCAATCAAATGAACACAGTATCTTGTCCAAGCTTTTGACTTCTCCAGAAGTCTTCATCAAGCGGGATGGTTTTTTTTGTTTTTTTAAAGCAAGGTTGGGGAACACATTTTTCAGGCTAAGGGGTAAATCTTCACCTCATAATTACAAACTTTAGAAGTACAAGTATCCTGCTTTAGGAGGTTGAGATGCTGATACTGCAATAACTCCAAAACAATATCTGTGGAAAAAATATGCTTGGCAATGTTGCTTACAACTAAAGCATCCCAAGAGAAAGCCCAGGAGGACAGCCTATATAAATCTGTCCATGATCCACAATTTATATACAAGGTATAAGTGCATATAAGGAAATGTGCAAAGAAAAGAACAGGTGTGAGTTCATAGGATCTGCTCCTGTAACAGTGGCCCTGGCCTGGCCAACATGTGTCACCTACAATGCAAATACAGAGCCTAGGCACCTGTAAATTGTATATACATTTGCTGTGATCCTGAGCTCAGGAAAAGCAATGGGGCTGTTTGTTCAAGAGGTATTCTAAGGAGCCTATCACCTTCTCAGTTAAAACCTTCTTTGGATTTTCACTTAAACTTGCTAGTTGTAGAACATTAATTGTATCTGCTGGAGAAAGCAAAGCATGACTTACTTGAATGCAGTGGGAGGTACATATTACCTGTGAGATTCCTCATTTCATATTCTGAGGACTCAACTCTAAACTTATTGGGTCAGTTAGAAATCCAGTGTTGTGCTTCTCTTAAGGTACACAGATAGTCTTGTGGCGCCTTAAAAATTAACAAACTTTTTTCTAGCATAAATTTTCATGGACTAGAGTGCCGACCTCTAGTTTGCAGAAGTTTATGCCCATGTTTGTAAAAGCCCTTTAAAAACTAGGTCTTTAGAACAGCAATCTGTTCAAAGCTTAATAGTAACAATACTGTGGTGTCCTCCTGATAAAGGGCTGTGTGAGCCAATCTCAAATGTATTTTAAGTTTCCTATGTTTGTACTGCTTTGTATGGAATGTATCTTTCTGCCACCATGTGCATATGCTGTGAGCAACCCCTAGTGGTGAAAAGTGTTCAGTTATTTATTTAACCACAATCATCACACAAATGCAAATGGTGGTGGTTTGTTCTGTTAAGTGGAAGCAAGCTTTGCTCTGGATAGGGTCCCCAGACTTGGACTTTGGCTGCCATCAGCAGTAGAATGATTTTAAGGAAGGTGGTATTGCATACCTTGTTATGCTCAACTAGGACTTTGACAGGCTGAGAAGCTGTAAAAACAAACAAACAGACATACAAAAATAACCTCTGAGGGCAAGTTATCTTCTTTGTTCTTTCACCTGAGGTAGTGATGCTGAGCTGTTTAGGGGGTGTAACCATAAGCTCAAATAAACATGGCACCAATTTACTCCAGTTTCCTGGGACAGGCCTGGCCCTGGATTCAGCACTGGCTTACACCTCAGCCTCTGGCACCACGCCTGTGGGAAGTGTCTAACAGGTGCTGTAAAAACATCCACCCCAGACTCACAGCTGCTAGCAGGGGCTCAGCAGGGGCCCCAGAGGACCAGAGCAGCAGCAGAAGAAGAGATGGTGGCAGGCTTGGCAGTGCCAGTACACCATAGGCATGCAGCCAGGGCCCACCCCCTGCCACCAATCAGCTGGCCAGCATAGAGATTTGCCAGGAGACAGAGGAAGGCCCAGGCTCTGTCACTGGCAACATAGCAATATCACTTCTGGTGCCTGTCATCACTTTGGCAACATTGCGGTAACACTCTGATATTTGGGCAAAAACTCTATGGTAGAAGCCATTTTACCATAGAGGTTTGCCCAAATACTAGAGCATCACCACAACATCACAGTGTGATGTCACTTCCAGTGCACACCAAAAGTGATGCAGCCATGTTGCTGGTGACACTGCCTGGGCCTCCCTTCTGTTCTTGGTAAATCCCCCATCCCCTGCTGGTTCCCAGGAGAGACCAGGCAAACTCTACCTCAACAGGTAAAGATGGCATCCAGTGGGGAGGAGGGACAACCAGCAGCATGATCAGGAAGTGGGAATCCACAGGAAGCAGTGGGAATTCCACTCCAGCAAGCCTCCTTGGTCAGCCAACCAGGGGCTGGCAGGTAGCTCCTGGAGGACCTACCCTAGGAAGAGCAGGGAGGAAGGAACCAACTCAGTCCTGCTCTGCAGTCTATGACATGCACAGGGCAGGGGATTGGGGAAGAGGCATGGCAAACCCAACCCATATGAAACTGACCTCACAACTGGCCAGAGAGTAATGAGACAGCCATGCTCTGAGGTCTAGGGGACCATAGGTTCAGGGGAGAATAGCACAACCCCCTCTAAGTTAAAAAGCAGAAGTCCTAAAGGGCAACAGTGCAGTTATACCTGGTGGCCTCAATAACCAGAAAAGTACCTGGCTTTTTCGGTAAAGAATTTAACAGCATAATAGTTGGATCTCACAATAGGCTGAATACTTCAGAAAAGATTTATTGTGCTTGCTTTTACATATCTGTTGTTATTATATCCCTAGCTCTTTGCTGACCAGCAGAAATGAGAAGTTGTCTCTGGCAAACAAGTCTTGCAAGATGGGCGGCCGGCCCTAAACCTGACAATAGAACATTTTGTGGTCTGGAGACCCTGTTGACAGGAAGACAACCACAAGTGTTTAAGAATGAAAGTGGTAGTGGGCTATGGAGAAATGCCAAGAAATGTCAGGAGGGACAGAGAAAGTTAAGACCTTTTTAGGAATAAGTAAACAGATTATAGCATATTTAGAGGTTGGCACTAATTAGAAAAAGCAGAAGAATCAACATGGGTAGTCTGGCACGGGGTCAGAAAGGCACCTCAGGATTGGAGATTGCAAGTTCTGTTTTTCAGCCAATGAGAAGCAGAACAGGGCATTTCTTATTTTCAAAGCATGGAGCAAGGAAGTATTTAACTGTGTGTTTTCAAATCAATAGGTGTGTTCAGTTCATTTGAGCTGTGCACCCACCCTTGCAAGAGTGTATTCAATAAAAAGATTATTCTGAGTCACTGAAAAAGTCTATCTCCAGAAGTTCTTTCTTGGTAAGAACAAATTGTGTTTCTGGCATAAAGGACAGCAGCTTGTAAGCTCCAAGTTGGTGTATCCTCACTGCAAGGCCCCATGGGCTGGGAGGGGAATGCAAAGGGAAACCCACATGGGAGGACTCGAGAGCCAGTGGTACAGCACTGGGAAGATGCTCCCACGATGACTACTGCAGATGAGGTTGTTCCACCATGTTGAAACCACAATTGGAGCGGCTCCACCCACTCCCCTCCCAAGCAGTCTCCTGTTCCCTCCCTTGCACTAGTTGCTCACGGGTCGCATAAGAGCCCTAGACAGGCTCAGGCCCCCTGCTCTAGCCTAATCTATGTCACATTGTGGCTAGTGGAATAAACACCGGGATCCACTCTTCCTCCTCCTCTTTCAGTGTGTCAGGAGCACAACAGGAATGCAATAAACAGACAATGGCTGGGGTTCAGTGGGGCCTTTCATACCTTATTTGAATTCCAGAGCCTAGTTATGATACTAGTTTATTTCCAGGGGCCAACAAGGGACTACTTGTTGTTGCTGTTGTTGTTGTTCAGTCACACAGTTGAGTCCGACTCTTCGCAACCCCATGGACCACATCATGCCAGGCCCTCTTGTCTTCCGTCATGCTCCGGAGTTTGCTTAATTTCATGTTCGTTGCATCGATAACACTGTCTAACCATCTCATCTTTTGCCATCCCCTTCTTCTGTTACCTCCAATCTCTCCCAGCATCAGGGTCTTCTCTAGTGAGTGCTCCCTTCTCATTTGGTGGCCAAAGTATTTGAGTTTCAGCTTCAGTATCTGGCCTTCCAGGTTAGTGTGACAAGATCTTCCCTTACAGAACCCATGCTGAGTCTGCCTCAATAGTTTTTGTTCATCAATGTGCCTACTAATTCTTTCCTTAATAACAGTTTCCACCAATTTACCCGGTATCGATGTCAGACTGACTGGCCTGTAATTTCCCGGATCTCCCCTGGAGCCCTTTTTAAAGATGGGAGTGACATTAGCTACCTTCCAGTCCTCAGGAATGGAGGCAGATTTTAAAGAAAGATTACATATTTTTGTCAGGAGATCCACAAGTTCACATTTGAGTTCTTTCAGAACTCTCGGATGAATGCCATCCGGGCCTGGTGATTTATTAATTTTTAAATTGTCCATCAGTCGGAGGACTTCCTCTCTTGTTACCGCAATCTGATTCAGGTCTTTCAAACCCCTCCCGAAATCGGTGCTTCTGGAGTGGGCAAACACTTCTCCTCTTCCACAGTGAAGACAGAGGCAAAAAATGCATTCAGCTTCTCAGCCATTTCCCTATCATCCTTCACTACTCCTTTTACCCCTTGGTCATCCAAGGGCCCCACTGCCTCCCTGGCTGGCTTCCTACTTCTAATGTATTTGAAGAAAGTTTTATTGTTGGCCTTTATGTTTTTTGCGATATGCTCCTCATATTCCCTTTTTGCTTGCTTGATCACAGACTTGCATTTTATTTGCCATAGTCTGTGTTCCCTTTTATCAACCTCACTAAGACTAGCTTTCCACCGCTTAAAGGAATCCTTCTTACCTTTTACAGCTTCCATTACTTTATTTGTTAACCATGCAGGCTTTTTTCTATACCTATTTGTACCTTTCCTAACCTGCGGTATATATTTTTTCTGAGCTTCTAGGATTGTCTTTTTAAATAGTCTCCAAGCTTCCCCAATGGTTTTGACCTTCTCCACTCTTCCTTTCAATTTCTTCCTCACATGTCCCCTCATACCAGAGAAGTTACCCCTTTTAAAGTTAAAAGTGGTTGTGTCAGTCTTTTTGGGCAACTCCCTATCTGTTAAAATGTTAAACTCAATGACATTATGGTCACTGTTCCCAAGTGGTGCAATCACTTTTACATCTCTCACCAGGTCTTGGGTGTTACTTAGGACCAAATCTAGGATCGCCTCTCTCCTGGTAGGATCTGTGACCATCTGTTCCACGGCACAGTCATTGAGAGTGTCTAAGAACGCAATCTCTTTTTCCCGACTAGAACTCATATTGACCCAATCAATGTGTGGGTAGTTAAAGTTGCCTATTACAACACAGTTATTTCGTCTAGCCGCTATCTTTAATTCATTCATCATTTTATAATCCTCCACTATCTTTTGATCTGGTGGGCGATAACAAACTCCCGCTGTTAAGCCTCCTTTTGGACCCACTATTTCAACCCATAGCATTTCCAGAAGTGAATCCAATTCTCTTACCCTCTCAATCTTACTGGACGGTATACCCTCTCTGACATACAGAGCCACCCCACCTCCAACCCTTTCCCCCCTATCCTTCCGATATAATTTATAACCAGGAATCACCGTATCCCACTGATTTTCCTCATCCCACCAAGTTTCTGAAATACCCACAATGTCTATTTCCCCCCCAACACCAAGCATTCCAACTCCCCAATTTTACCTCGGAGACTTCTAGCATTTGTGTATAAACACTTATAGTTTCCCATGTTTGTTAAGCCCACAGCCTTCCTCTTGCTGCCTCGAGACCTTGCCAGGCAGTTCCTATCATTAGCCACAGTCTCAGTGGACAATTGTAATCCATTTCCTTGTACAAAAGTAATAGCTACCCCTTCATCTCTTTGAGATGAGCCATCCCAAACCAGAGACTTTTCATCTCCTGTCGGCTTTCCCCCATTATTCAGTTTAAAAACTGCTCTGCCACCTTTTTGATTTTGAGCGCCAGCAGCCTGGTTCCTTCTCGGGACAAGTGGAGACCGTCCCTTTTGTACAGCTCCCTCTTGTCCCAAAAAGCATCCCAGTGCCTAACAAACTTGAACCCTTCCCCCTACACCACCGTCTCATCCACGCATTGAGACTCCTGATCTGTGCCTGTCTCTCCGGCCCTGCGCGTGGAACAGGTAGCACTTCCGAGAAGGCTACCTTGGAGGTCCTGGCCTTGAGTTTCCTGCCCAGCAGCCTAAATTTCTCCTCCAGGACCTCACGACTGCATTTCCCCACATCGTTGGTGCCAACGTGCACCACGACCACTGGCTCCTCCCCAGCACTATCTACCAGCCTATCTAAAACACGCGTAATGTCCGCTACCTTCGCACCAGGCAGGCAAGTCACCATACGGTCAGTACGCGGGTTCGCCACCCAGCTGTCTACCTGCCTAAGGATCGAATCACCAACTACCAAGAGCCCCCTCCCACCCTTCCCAGGGACGGTTCCTTGGTACGAAAGGATACCCGTTCACCAGCTGAAGAAGAGGTCCCTTCTGAGGGCACATTCCCCTTATCCTCAGCATGGTGCCCCTTTTCCCCTTGACCCTCATGCTCCCTGGCAGCAGCCGGGCTGCCAGATCCAGAGTGGGACATATCTAACAAGTCCCCGAGAGTCTTCCCCGTGCACCTAACTGACTGTCCCTGCTTCTCCAGGTCAGCCACCTTGGCCTCAAGGGAGCAAACTCGCTCCCTGAGAACCAGGAGCTCCTTGCACCGAGCACACACCCAAGACTTCTGACCAGTGGGCAGATAGTCATACATGTGACACTCCATGCAAAACACTGGATAGCCCCCAACCCCCTGCTGGCATTCTGGCTTCATAATTGTTTTTAAACAAATACTTTTCTATAACCCCCTTTTAAAAACCTTTGTATTTATATGGCTCCTGTTGTAGGAGTCTACTTACCTTACCAAGGAGCCAAGGTCCTGGCTTTCTGGCTCTTCCTGTGCTTCTTACAGAGCCCCTAGGCTGAGAGCCACAGGCAAAGAGCCTCGCCCTTTTGCTCTCGCCCTTCGGCTCGTGCCAGAGGCTCGTGCCTCTTGCAAACTTCCTGCCTTAAATGGAATTGTCTCCCAGGAGAGGGTGTGGCCAGCAGCTACTCCAAATCACCCAAGGCACTTAATGACGGTCAAACAAAGCCCCTTTCACACTCCAACTCCAGCAGCCAGGAGTCTGCTATTCAATTTCACCCAAGCACTTAATTACAGGCAAACAATGACCCTTTCACACCCTAACTCCAGCAGTCAGGAGTCTGTTACAACTCACCCACACACTCAGCTAAAGCACCTCAGCTGAAAGTAAATAAATAAAAATACCACTCACCCCTCTGGCAGCTCAAACACCTTGCTCCTTCTCAGAGCTCAGCTGGGTCAGCTGGGTCTCCAGCCCTCACCTGGAGATTGGCAACAATGGTTCCCCATGAGGGACTGGCTGATTTGGAGGGTGGAGTCTATGGCATTGTACCTGTATGAGACCCCACCCCTTCTCAAACCTCACCATCTCCAGGCTCTACCCCTCAAATCTCCAGAAATTTCCCAACCTGGAGTTGGCAACTCTGTCTCCCTCCCAGCTAATTGTCAGCCTAGCGTTATCTGCCCCCTGACTTCAGCTTTCCATCTCCTCCCCCCTCCCTCCTGGAGAGCAGTTGTAATTCTGATTGATCTCCAGCCCCCGCCTAGAGATTGGCAACAATGGTTCCCCAGGATGGAATGGCTAGTTTGATGGGTGGAGTCTATGGCATTGTACCTGTCTGAGGTCCCACCCCTCCTGAAACCTCACCCGCTTCAGGCTCCATCTCTCAAATCTCCAGGAATTTTCCATTTGGAGTTGGCAACCCTATCAGGACTGGCCCCAATGAGTTTTCTCTCAAAGGCCAAAACAGGTGACAGGACCAAGGTAGTTGCCTACCAACAGGCACTGAGGGGAAAGTAGGGTTGCCAGCTCTAAGTAGGGAAATACCTGGAGATTTGGGGGGTGGATCCTGTGGAGGGCAGCACTGGGGGCGGGGGGCGGAAGGACTCAGCAGGGTATAATGCCATAGGGTCTACCCTCCAAAGCAGCCATTTTCCCCAGGGGAACTGATCTTGGTCATCTGGAGATAAATTGTAACAGCAGGAGATCTCCAGGTCCCACCTGGAGATTGGCAACCCTAGGGGAAAGACAGCTGCACAGCAGGGGGTGAAAGAGAATGGTTTGATGGCCACTGGGCCAAGATTGGCAACAATAGTTCCCCAGGAGAAAATGGCTGGTTTGGAGGGTGGAGTCTATGGCACTGTACCTGTCTGAGGTCCCACCCCTCCTCAAACCTCACCCTCTCTGGGCTCCACCCCTTAAATCTCCAGGAATTTCCATACCTATAGTTGGCAACTATCTCATTCCCTCTCAGCAGCCTCTTCCTAGGCAAAATTCTGTCTTTCTCATTAGCAGGGAGCAAAGCAGTTTACCTCATTCTTTTCGGCTTTGTGATCTGTACAGCAACCCTGTAAGGCAGGTTAGGCAGAAAGTCTCCGACTGGTCTGAAATCACCCAGGCAGTTTCTATAGGGATGCTCCTGCTGAACAGGAGCAAGCAGCCAGGCCTAGGGTTGCCATCGCCAACAAAGACAAATTGATGCAAAGCAGGATGGAAAAGTCTCCATATCTCTGTTTTGCCTTCAATTGGTTTTGATGCCAGCAGAGTGAGAAAATGCCAGAGGCTCTGGGTGGGTGCCCCATGGTAAATGCACCAAACAATTCCTAAAGATTTTCCACTGTGTCGATAAATCATTTTCTACACTCATAGCGTCCCCTGCCAGAATTAGTACCAGAGCTTTTTTTGCCTTGTGGTATTTTGCTTGTGGTGTGACCTGTCTTTTTTGTGGTGTGGCATAGTTGTGTTATTGGGTTTGTTTCTTTTGAAGGGGAAGTGTTATGAGTGAGGACATATTTCATCTCAGAATACAACAGGTTGCATAAACAACTGACAATTCCAACTGTCTTGCGGTGGGGGGGGGAGTTTAAGGTGCGAAATGGAGTGAAGTCCAATCAGCTTCTGTATGCAAATGAGCTTGAAATGCTGGCCCAATCAGAGAAGAGTGGCCTAGGCTGCAGTGGGTGGGAGAGAACTCAGGCAACGCAGCTAGTGGATAGGGACAGATTCTGAGCGACATACCAGGGAGCAAATTGATTTTGCCAAGCATAGAATCTTGCCAGACCACTACCCTTTTATACACACACACACACACACACTAGCGGCAAGGCCCGTTGCGTGGCTTGATGCAACGGGCGCTAGCTGGACCCCCCGGAGGCTCCCCCCAGGTCCCTTGGCGCACGCAGGGCGAGGCCAGGCCCGGCTCCCCCTCCCTGCATGGCCCTGCAGTGTCGGAGTGCTGAAGAAGGCAGGCTGTCTTGTGCTGTGGGCCAGCCAGCCCCGTCGGCTCCTCTAAATCAGCGTTATTTAGGTTTTGTTCTTTTCTTCTTTTTGAAAGGCCTTTTTTTCAATAAAGTCATTTTTCTGTGTCCCTCTCATCCTCTGTATTCCATTTTTATGGTGGTTAGTATTTTCATAGCTTCTGTTTTGTCTTCTCTGTAGAGTATAATTTTGAGGGTTGCAAAATTTGACAGTCTTTTAGTAGATCTGTTGTTTTCACTGTAGCCTTGTTCATCTTGGTTGCAGGGTTGTTCTGAGTCTTGCAGTTTTAAGTGCTGAGGATCCTTTTCTCTATAGGTTAAGTCAAGTTGTTTGTAGTGTTGTCTTACAGCTGGCAAGGCTTGCTGCTGGGATTCTTTTCCTCTATAGGTTGGGTCCACTAAATTATCGTTATGTATTGAACTGTGAATCAAGCCTATTCTTTCTCATGTTAAGCTTGCTTTCAGAATGTGGCTCCTAAGCTGTTGCATTACTATTGGTCGGTTTCTGCGAAACCAGTATAAATAGCCAATCACTGTGTGATAATGTTGCAAAGAGGGAACAGTCCTGATTGGCCTTTATCCCTGCAATGCCATTGGTCTTTAACTTGTTATAGGTGTGGCTTTGACAGCCCGGGAGAGTTTAAAAAGGAGCTGTGCTCCACTGTTTGTGTTGTGTGTTCCTGAGTTGGTGTTGCTGTTGAATAAAGCTGAAATCACTTGTTGAGCTTATTCCATTGTTGAGTCTCATACTTAACAATTGGCGATGAGGATGGGATGCTAGAGCGGGTAGGCAGCCCCGCTGAACCGAGATCGCAATGGCAGATGAGGACACACACCCGGCCGAGCCGGCTGAGGCTCCACGAGTAGACTTGGCAGCACCGTCAGCCCCGATGGCCGTCAATCCGGCATTCGAAGCATTTGACCCGGCGACGGAGGACTGGGACTCTTAACTGGCATGGTTTGAGTTCCACCTTCAGGTGAAGCAGATCACCGACAAAGCGAGAAAGAAGGCGACGCTCCTGAGCTCATGCAGCAAGGCCGCCTTCAACATCGCCCGGTCCCTGGTCACCCCGACTGAACTAAGCGCGGCAACATGGGCTGAAATCACGGCCAAGCTTAAAGGCCATTTCTCGCCGCAACCATCTAGAATCGCATGCCGGCATGCCTTTTACAAACGGTGCCAAGGGCTATCCGAATCGATAGCCAAGTTCGTCACCGCTTTACGGAAGGCGGCAAGGCCATGCGAGTTCGCAGACTTGGAGGAAGCTCTCCTTGACCGCTTGGTGTGCGGCCTTCGGAACATCGCCTTCAACAGCGTCTCTTCGCCTACACCCAACTCACGTATGCGGTCGCCTACACCGAGGCCATCGCAGCAGAGGCCGCGGACAAGTCGACGCGAGAGGTTCGACAGTGGCAGACCCAGGTCAGCAAAGAGCCTGCAATTCACCAACAGTCTGCCAGCAAGTCTGACAGCGATGCCGACGGTGTGTGCCGAACTCGAGAGACACGCCCACCGCAGACCAGACCGAGAGCTACAACGACCCGTCCCTGCGCAGGCTGCGGCGGTAAGCACGACAGAGACCTCTGTTGGGCAAAGGAGCTGATCTGTCGCTCCTGTGGGAAGAGAGGTCATCTGGCCCGAGTTTGTCAAGCAGCCAGGAAATTGCCACCGTCTTCGCAACGTGCAGACCCCAAGGTTCAGCCTCGAGATGACGGCAGAACACCCGACTGTCATCAGACTGACACCTGCCCATCAACCGTCCTGGCAACCGGTGACAAGGCCACTCGGAAGATCCACGTCACACTTTGACTGGACAGCGTTCCTTGCATGATGGAGGTGGACTCCGGTTCGTCCGTCACAGTCATCTCCACACAGACGTGGCAGCGTCTATTTCCGAGGAGGAGCCGCCGCCGCCTGTCTCCAGTGTCAACACACCTCACCGACTTCCAAGGATGATGCATTCCGCTGGCGGGTTCCTGAAGTGTTTGGGGAAGGGCTTGGAATGTACACCAGCCCCCCCGGTTTCTTTTGATTTAGACCCTTCAGTGCGTCCCATACGGCTGAAGTACAGAAAGGTACCCCTCGCTCTTAAGGCAAAGATCGAGGCGGAGCTGGACAAGTTGGTTAATCAGGGCATCCTCGAGCCGGTGCCCTATGGCCGGTGGGAAACCCCCATAGTAACGCCTGTAAAGGCAGATGGGTCAATACGCATATGCGCTGATTATAAGTGTACTGTGAACAAAGCGTTTCAGCAACACTCCTACCCAGTGCCGGTGATCAGCCATGTGTTGGCATCACTGGGAGGAGGAAGGGTTTTCACTAAGCTCGACCTAGCCCAAGCCTATCAGCAGTTGCCCGTGGACAACGCAACTGCTGATGCTCAGACTATTGTGACCCACAAAGGGGCATTCCGGGTCAAAAGATTGCAATTTGGGGTTAATGTAGCCCCAGGTATTTTCCAGGGTCTAATGGAGGGGCTCCTGCATGGGCTACCCGGCATTGTACCTTATTTTGATGACGTTTTCGTGGCGGGCTCTGACGAGTGTGAACTCGTGGCTCGACTCAGAGCAGTACTGAGCCGGTTTAAAGAAGCTGGGCTATGGGTTAAACATTCCAAATGTGTGGTTGGGGTGGAAAAAGTTGAGTTTTTGGGGTTCCTTATTGATGCAGATGGGGTCCACCCCACACCAGACAAGGTCACCGCAATAAAGAACGCGCCCCCGCCACGGTCAAAGAAGGATCTCCAGTCGTTCCTGGGGATTCTAAAATTTTACCATCCCTTCCTGCCCCACAAGGCATCAGTTGCTGAACCCCTGCATGCTCTGCTCCACAAAAAGCCAAGTGGGAGTGGGGAGAGTGGCAGGAGCGAGCTTTCACGGTTGTGAAGGATCTTCTTTCGTCAAGTGCGGTGCTGACACACTTCGACGAGAACAAACTGTTGGTTCTTGCAGCTGACGCATCCCCTTATGGGGTGGGCGCCGTTCTCAGCCACCTAATGCCGGACGGATCAGAGGCACCGATCGCCTTTTATTCACGATCACTCACAGCAGCGGAGAAGAACTATGCCCCGATCGACAAGGAGGGCCTCGCCCTAATCGCCGGAATTAAGAAATTCCATGACTTTGTTTATGAGCGGAGGTTCCTCCTTGTGACCGATCACAAACCACTCCTGGGCATCTTCTCCCCGGACCGGCAGATGCCGAATATACTGTCCCCTCGGATGTTGAGGTGGGCAGTCTTCCTTTCGGCATATGACTTTGAACTCGAGCACCGCCCGGGGAAGGCTATCGGGCATGCCGATGCCCTGAGCTGTTGCCCCGCACCGCTGACTACCAATGACTTTGAACCTGAACTGGACGTTCTGGCACTTGAGGAGCTCCCGGAGGCACCGGTTACCTCCTCGGACATTGCCGCTGCGACGGCTAAGGACCCTGTTCTTGCCCGTGTCCTTAATTGGGCATGGAGGGGGTGGCCGGCAGGGAAAATGGCACCCGAGTTTAAACCTTTCTGTTCGTGCCAGAATGAGTTATCGGTTACAAAGGGCTGTTTGCTTTGGGGGGAGTCAGGTGGTGATTCCCGCCAAACTAAGGGAGGATGTTTTGGAGGCATTACATGTGGGCCACCCTGGCATGGTCCACATGAAAGCCCTCACCAGAGGGTACGTGTGGTGGCCTAAACTGGACGAGGACATCAAGGCCTGGGTAAGGCAGTGTATGAAGTGTCAACAGTCCCGTCCAGAACCAACACAGGCTCCCATTCAGCCCTGGGAGAAAATGAGGAGGCCATGGTCCCGCCTCCATATAGATTTTGCGGGCCCATTCCATGGGCAAATGTTTTTTTATTTTTGTAGATAGTTACTCCAAATGGTTGGAGGTGGTGCCCATGAAGTCCACTGGGTCTGGGGCAGTAATCAATGCCCTCAGGAGGCTGTTCTCAACCCACGGGCTGCCGGACTGTTTGGTCTCGGACAACGGGCCACAGTTCGTGTCAGCCGAGTTTGAGGGGTTCCTCAAAGACAACCTCATCCGCCATGTGACTTCTGCGCTGTTCCATCTGGCCTCCAACGGTCAGGCCAAACAGATGGTACGGACGGTGAAGGAGTCACTTGGGCGCCTGACATGCAGGGACTGGAGCCAGAAAATTGCCTCTTTCCTTCTGAGGCAACATATCACCCCGTGTTCAACAATGGGGAGGAGCCCAGCTGAACTGTTAATGGGCCGTAAGCTGGCTTCATTGCTAGACCGACTGCACCCTGACCTCGACCAGTCAAAGCAGCGGTCAGAAACCCCAGAGCAGGGGAGAGTTTTCATAGTTGGGAACAAAGTGTTTGCCCACAACTATGCGGAAGGTCATCGGTGGCTATCAGCCGTGGTCACCAAGGTAGCAGGGTCCAGGCTGTACGTGGTCCGGCTTCCCAGCGGACAGAAGATACGCCGCCACATAGACCAGCTCAGGGAGCGCTGGGCAGACCCAAGCGCCGAGTCAGTGCCCGAACCTGAGCTGGTCCCCGAGCAGGAGAGGCCTCCCGCCGAGGAGGTGAGTGCTGCGGATCAGGATTCGGAGTCTGGGCAGACCCCAACTCCAGAGCCTGAAACCCCTGTATTGGTGTCCCCTGACTCTCCTGCGAGAGAAGTCACCAGAGTCCCCGAAGAATGTGCCGCTCCACTGCCATTGGAGCAGAGACCACTGTGCCGGTCGAACCGAAGCCGAGGTGCCCCCCCCTACCTGAACGATTATGTTTGGAAGGGTAATGCTCCATCTTAGGGGGGAGGAATTTGTTATGTATTGAACTGTGAATCAAGCCTATTCTTTTGCATGTTAAGCTTGCTTTCAGAATGTGGCTCCTAAGCTGTCGCATTACTATTGGTCGGTTTCTGTGAAACCAGTATAAATAGCCAATCACTGTGTGATAATGTTGCAAAGAGGGAACAGTCCTGATTGGCCTTTATCCCTGCAATGCCATTGGTCTTTAACTTGTTATGGGTGTGGCTTTGACAGCCCGGGAGAGTTTAAAAAGGAACTGTGCTCCACTGTTTGTGTTGTGTGTTCCTGAGTTGGTGTTGCTGTTGAATAAAGCTGAAATCACTTGTTGAGCTTATTCCGTTGTTGAGTCTCATACTTAACAATTATAATATTGCTCTGTTTCTTGTACTGTTCGATGCTGAAGTTCCTTTATCTGACTTATAGTTTGGGTTGGTGTCACAGAATATTTATCCTTTACAAGTTCTAAAATGTCCTTGACTGCTGAGGTAATTGCATCCACAATGATCTCCCGAATCTCTTTCCAAGAGACCTGTATTTGATCAATTTCTATAGAGCTCTCTGGGCAAATATCGTCTGGCATTTTTCTTTTTGGATCTTGTCCCACTATTTTAAAACAATCACACAGACCCAGCAGTAATCTTTTCAGAGTTTATTACCAGTGATTCTTTTCAAAGCTGACCATGCTTAAAGTTGTTGACATCTGAGAATTCATTCGTATAAGTCAGATGTTTACATCTCCACTAATAAGTAGTCATAATAAGCTCCTCCATTCCCAGCCATGAAGCATGAAGTCATAAAAAATTGCCACAAAGAAGCAAAATCAACTCTAAATAACTCTTTCTTTCTGTCTCCCCCCCCAAGAGCCCGGGGGGGGTCTCACCCTCCTTTCCGTGTCCTTTTTAAGATTTATTACAGGGGCATTAAGGTAAAGTAAAGAGAAAGTCCTCTAGCTTTTGATGTTGCTTTACCAGATAGTTACTTCATCGATAGTACTGACGAGGCTGAGATTAACTCTCTTGCTTGGGGTGTACACAGCTGGTGCAGTTTATGACTCCATAACTGCATGTCTTCGTTCTTTGCCTTGGGACAATCCAGAACTTCCACCCATTTTGCAGCAAACGGGGGGCCGAATCAAGTCCCTTGCACCTGACCTCCCTCCAGGAGGTCTGGTAGAGCTTGGGTTTCCCCCAAAACTCCTCTATATAGAACAAAGAGCCAGTGGGACCCAGGAGAAGTTCTGGGAGCTGACTGTGTTGCTGTGCTCATAGCCCCGCCCCCCTCCACCCTACCCACTTTCTAAAAACACTTGGCAGGTGCCAGAAAAGTCTCCCATGGGCACTGTGTTTGGGACTCCTGGGTTAGACTGCTGCCTGGGGAGCAAGGAGGGGTATTTCTATGCATGGCATTTAGAATCATAGAGCTGGAAAGGACCTCCAGGGCCATCTAGTCCAACCCCCTGCACAATGCAGTAAGTTCGCAAATACCTCCCCCTACACACCCAGTGACCCCTGCTCCATGCCCAGAAGGTGGCAAAAAACACACCTCTCCTGGATCCCTGGCCAAACCAGCCTGGAGAAAATTGCTTCCTGACCCCAAAGTGGCAGTCAGCATTTCCCTGGGTGTGTAAGAAAGGGCCACAAGAACTAAGCACTGAGGCAATCCTTCCTGCCCTCCCTCTTATGATCTGCCTGAGTTCACAGAATCAGCATTACTATCCGATGGCCATCTAGCCTCTGTTTAAAAGCCTCCAAAGGGGAGCCCACCACCTACCAAGGAAGCCTGTTCTACTGAGGAACCACTCTGTCAGGAAGTTCTTCCGAATGTTTCGCTGAAAACTCTTTTGATTTAATTTCAACCTGTTAATTCTGGTCCAACCTTCTTGGGCAACAGAAAACAACTCCACGCCATCCTCTATATGACAGCCCTTCAAGTACTTGGAGATGGTTATCATATCACCTCTCAGTTGTGTATGCCTTCAACTTACATGTGTACCCCCTCAACTTCCAGGGTAAGGAACTTGTTTGTTTTTACATGAGCAGAAACTTAGAATGATATCTTGTGTTTGAATCAAGAACAAAAAAACCCAGAAAAAGCAAGAAAAATGTAGGCAGATTAAAAGCAATGCAATACACTTGGTTTGTGGAATATGCTAAAAATTACTAAGGACTGAGGGCGGGAGGGGTTGGTACAAAAGGAAATGACATGTAGGTGCTCATATGCCAATGCTAGAAGTCTCCAAGCCAAGATCAGGAAAGCTGGAGTGCTTGGTGCTATAAGTTACAATGTAGATATACTGGGCAGTTCAGAAACCTGTCTTGCTTTCATGCATGCTAAATAATGCAGTTTGAACCCACTTCAGCGATCATTTGCAAGTGGATTTTGCCATTTCACACAGTAAAATTCAGTTTGCGCAGTGCATTGAAAGTGGATTGGAAGTGCATTATTTAGTGAGTGTGAAAACTGGTGAAATGGGGAAAAACAAATGGGACACTGTTATCCCTGGATATAAACTCTGTAGACAGGATAGGGAAGGACATGGTAGAGGTGGTGTTGCTGTTAATATCAAAAACAGCATTGAGTCAAATAAGATACAAAACATTCCCCGACAGAATCTCTATGGGTGGAGATACAGGGCCCTAAAAGTTACTTAAAAGTGGAGGTGTGCCTTACCTATCATCCCTCACCACCCCCATCAGGGCTGCCTTCTCCCATACCAGCAGCATCTGCTTTTCAGCTCTTTGTCTGTGTGCCACCCACCACAGAGAGAAAGAGGTTGGTGAACAGGGAGAGGGCTTTTTTCAGTAGTGGCATGCAATAGTGGAATGCTGTCCTTCGAGAAGCAAGCCTGGCATTTGTCTTTTATTTTATTTTATTTGCCCAGACCTTTTGGTTGGTTGGTTTTTATCCTAACAGTGTAACCTATTTTATTTGCTTTATTGAATTTTATATGGATTTTATGTACCGTATTGATTTTAATTCATTATGCTCCAATTACCACAGTCTTTCATGTATTCTGAGATGAATTTCAAATGAGACACAACCAGTTCCTAATGCTTTATGTTCTCTATTATGGTAAAAACTGCTCTGTGTGTTACTTACAGAGGCCAACTTTGACACAGCTCTAGCATATCTAAGGACATAGATTCAAGAGATTAATCAAAAGATTGGTATATTTAAGGCTCACTTAACGATTTGGTGTAACTAAACACAACCACAAATTCTTATCAGCTACACCTTTTGTCAATAAATTACTCCTCATGAGTTACTATGTGTACATTCATTTCTAATTATAAAAATAGAGGTCAAAGAGTTTTGTGCATAGTCATTAGCCTAAAACATATCTGTTATAATGGGTAGACATGTTAGACTGTCTGTAGCAGTAGAAAAGAGCAAGAAGCCAGTTGCACCTTAAAGACTAACAAAATTTGTGGCTGGGTACGAGCTTTCTTGAGTCACTGCAGTCTTTAAGGTGCTACTGGAGTCTTGCTCTTTTCTACATATACTGTATAATATACTGTATTATTGCCTGAGTTAAATAGAATTTTCTGTTAAATTTCTGTTTGTAACTGGACAGCCATGGTGCAAGTAGCTACTGCTGATGGCCTCTACAGATCTTCGCAAATCATCCTGGATAGTAGTTACTATTTTTCTGACAAGACAAGCCTGGACTTGCCATAGCCTAAGCCCTTTTAAAGAAGACTTGCCACTTCAGGCATCACCTTAGGATAAGCTGTTTATTCTGGCCCTTGGTTTTAAGATGAAATATTTGAGCTTCTAAAGAAGAGCCATCTCAGGAAACTGGCCTATATAAAAGCCCTAACATATTGGCACTTTCCAGCTCTCCCACTGGCTGTGCTATGTGGCCCATCAACCACCACTCAAGAGTACTCAAGTGCCATTGGCTGAGTGCTGGTTCTGCTCTTCTCTCCAGCCCACTGCCAGACTGGCCACTGTTCCCTCTCAGAATAAACTGACAAACTGTGGCCCCGTCCACACGGAGCATTTGCCCCACTGAAGTCACGGGAGCCCTGCGGACTTTCCGTGCGTGTTCATACGAGCACATCTGGGAGGCGTAGGGCCAACCCGCGGCTTCCCTCTGAAAACGTGGGGTAAAAAACTAGTAGGTCGGAGGTACTAGTTTCTGGAAACCCCGGGGCAAAGGCTGGCGTCTGATCGTGGGAGTGCCGGTATCCCGCGGCTTCCGACACCCGCCCATGTCCCCGGAGTTTCCGGATGTTGTAAGTTTCCCTGGGATGCGCACCAACGCTGGACAGAGCATGCGCACATACAAGTCACCGACAGTGGCCCGCCCCCCCCAACGGCGCATGTACACTTCGCACTTGCATGGTCTGCTGTGCTGCTGTTTTGCCACGCTGCAGCAGCGTGGTGTGATCGCAGCACAGAGCTGGCGCATGGCAACCTGGTGGACTGTGAGATCGGGCTACCGCACCTTATTTAGCTCCGGGGCAAACTGCCATGCCTCCCCCGCGCGTTTTCTGGCCCGTGTGACTGGGGCCTGGCTGTCTCTCCTGATGAAGACGCTTTTCCTGCTGCTTGGCTCCTCTGTGACTGGCTGGCTACTGAGGTGGCCCAGCAGCCATCAAACCATTCTCTTCTCCTGCTGTGGGGCTAACTTTTCCCTCAGTGGCTGGTCTATCAGTAAAAAGGCGGGGGGGGAGGCCCTTTCGAGGCCTACTTTGGCCTTTGTAGGGAACTCATTGGGGCCAGGCCTGACTAGGGTTGCCAGCTCCAAGCTCAGAAATTCCTGGAGATTTTGTGGTTGAGTCTACAGAAGCCAGAGTTTGGGGAGGGGAGAGGCCTCAGCTGAATAGAATGCCATAAAGTCCACCTAACAAAGCAGTTATTTTCTCGAGGGAGAGATCTGTTGTCTGGAATTCAGTTGTGATACCAGGCAATACGACAGCCATTGTGATGTAGCAGTTAACACTTCAGAGCAAGATCTGCTAGACCCAGGTTCTTGCTGTGGAACCTGAGTGATTTTGGATCAGTCACAGACTTTCAGCCTCAGCTACCTCACAGGGTTGTTGTGCAGATCAAAAGGGGGAAAAGAGAATGATATAAGCTGCTTTGGTCCCCACTACAGAGAAAGACTGTACTTTTTCTCCTGGGAAACCATTGTTGCCAATCTCCAGGGAAGGGCTGGAGATCACTCAGAATTACAGCTGCTCTCCAGATGGCAGAGATCAATTCCACTGGAGAAAATGGTGGACTCTGTGTCATTATACCCTGCTGAGGTTGCCATAGCAAACTGACACAGAATGCCCAAGGCCAGGGCACCCGCCCAGAGCCTCCTTCTAGAGCTTGTTGTATTTATTTCCGCAATGGGCCTTATTCCTAGTATATATAATACATAAAAGATAAATAACTAAAATTAATAAAGCTGAGAAACAAATTATGGTAAATTAATTTCAACCATTGCCCATACTGCCCCCAAATAAGCAACAATAGAACCCCAAGTAAACAAAATGACAACACACCAATTCCAAAGCAATTATCAACTAAAATATTAGGGCCTTCAGAAGAGAGGGGAAGGGGATGAAGCACACAACAATTTTACAAAGTAC
This sequence comes from Gekko gecko, assembly GCA_029375565.1. Classification (NCBI taxonomy): domain Eukaryota; kingdom Metazoa; phylum Chordata; class Lepidosauria; order Squamata; family Gekkonidae; genus Gekko; species Gekko gecko. The sequence continues at coordinate 106,256,524 of JAPDNY010000004.1, read as the reverse complement.
AGGGATGACCAGACCAAGTACTGAAGAGTAACCAAATTCAGTGTGAGGGAGAGAGGTAGGAGACAAAGTTTGTTGTCTTATGAGCCAAAATTAACAGAGCTCCTATTTGACTTAAACAAACATTTTAACTGAGAAAGGACAGGGTTTTCTTCTGAATTAATATATAGGCAATATGACTGAATTAATAGCTGCATTGACGGAATATGGATTAATTTTAGGTTGATTTGAGGTGATTCATGAGGAAGGAATGAAAAGCCCATCATTGCCAACAGAACCCTCCCAGTAAGATTAATAGTCCCATTAGCTATCAGTTGCTTGATAATGAAGCTAGCATACATAAAAAAATTAATCAGAATCAAAACAAAGGTGGAGTTATGACACAAAAATAGCCCTCCCAAGATAATGTTCTGAATAAAAACTGAACAAACAGGAGAGTATAAAAATTATTAGAAGCAGATCTTCCATCTAGATCTCACAATTTTAAAACAAAATTTCAGCACAGAGAACTGTGAAATTGCCATGGAACACAAGAGGTTCTTGTTGTGGGCTGCTGTCCTGATTTTAGGACTCAGCAGCCTGGCAAACGGCTATACCATACTATGTAAGTGGAACTATTTCATTCTTCTTGAATAATACTAAAGTGATTTAATAAGAGTCACAGTGCAACAGCTATGTTTGCCACAGTTATGCTAGTATTACATAGTTAACAGTGTTATATAGGTGATTTCTAAGGACAAGACACTGTATGCAGAGGAGGAGGGACCACTTTTGGCCCACCAAAAGGCAATGCTTGGGATTTGGGGACAAAAGTTATGAAGGACAAGGTCTGTAGTGAGGAGGCAAACTGGTTGAGATCAAGCAGAATTACTGGTAGGCCCTAACCTTATATGTAAACAATAGATATATCTATCGTGAATGACAGATATATAGTGAAGTCTGGCCCCAACTGCAGATAACTATATCTATGGATTGGGCCCATACCAAAACTAGAAAGCTTTTCCGGCAAACTGGAGGGACGCTCCTGGTTGGCAGAGAAGTCTGAAAAAAATACAATGGGGGGTTTAAATTCCTCCCAGAAACAAGTGAGGGGGTTTTGTGTGTGTGTGTGTGTGTGTGCAAACATAGACAACAAAGCCACCTCTGGGCTTCGAGCAGCCTGCTGGCAGTGCTATGACCTGGAGAACCAATGGCCCAGTGGGCAAGCAAGCATTGCACTGGTTATTCGGGCAAGTGGGTGGGTGAGTGCTATGCTGAGGATTGGTTTGAGTGGATGTGGACACTGCTGAAGGTGAGGGGAAGTGGGAGGGCAAGTGCCACGCCAACAAAGGGGCCCAGGCAAACAGAGTGCCAATAATGGAGGATGGAGGGGAGAGGAACAGAGAGCCAGTGATAGGAGAGCAATCAGAGAGTGGAGAGCCAAAATGAAAGATAGGATGGAAGAAGATAAATCTTTAGAAGGGAAGAGCAGAAAAGGTGGAAAAGGAAAACAGAAAGGGGGGAGATGGGAAAACAAAAAAGGTAAGTAAGCAAGAACCACAAAGTTGCTGAACAAAAAGGAGAATCTCCACACCATGAAACCAAGGTATTGGAACATTGCTGAATGCTTGCAACCTCGACAGTGAATAGCCTGTCCTAAATTTGCCATCATTTAAGGAATGTGAAAGTTAGGGACAGAGGAAGGTGGCTATATTGCTTTTTATTCAGATCATTTTTCAGTCTGCTTTATATCTTGTCTGTGCATGTATTTCTTAATTTTCTATTAAATTTCTTTATATTTTGAATGCTGGTAGTCTGATCTCTGTACCCAAATTAATCCCATTTAGTTACGCTTATCAAGGTGAAGTAAGGGGAGGAGGCTGGGGTTAACTCCTTCATCCCCAGAGTAAACTAGTTCCCTCAAGAGCTAGTAACAGCACAGGGGAAGATGCAGTAACAGAATCAGAGACAGGAGACATGGACATCCCTTTGCTTCAAGTGTTCTGCACAAAATTTGGAAAATCAGATGTCAGTGCTTTACCTTTCACAGAAGAAGTTCAAAGAGTACATTCTTTTATACTGTCTTTAACAGCTGCCCAAGAATGTGCAGTACGAACCAGTGCCAGAGTGAACTGTGGCTACCCAGCAATCAGCCCAGTAGAATGCAACAACAGAGGATGCTGTTACGATGCGAGTATTCCTGGTGTTATCTGGTGCTACTTCCCTGATAGCGATCCAGGTATCCATTTCACTGGTTTCCTTAATTTCTAAATGTTGTCAATTAAATTATTAAGGGTATTTTATCTCAATCCTCAGTATAATTGCACAATTTCCACTTTTGCCCTATCTGCATACAGGGCAAAAATAAAATTGTGTAACTGGCTGGCTACAAACAGAATCTCCCACTTTTCAAACCACTGCCAACCTCGAGCTGGCATCTGGAGTTCTCCTGGAGTTACCAGAAATCTCCAGAAATTTTGCAAGCCTGAGTTGGCAACCCTAGCACACGATGGAGGTTTATTGTACTTATTCAATGCTTCTAATAGGCTTTGAGCACTGAAATGTGTCACATCCACATAGCTTCAGCAAGGTTTTGGCACTGGGTCCTATCTGTGGTGGCAAACATGTGGTGGCAAACAAAGTGGTAATGTCTACTCACACTAAGTCAGGCTTCCTATTTTTTTTAAAGCATGGACTACTACACCTGGAAGAAAACAGCATCTGCTATGAACAGAGTGGGTGCATGCACCAGCCCATATACTAAAGTTCAATTTTTTTTGCAATGGTGAGGATCTATGATCAGATTAAACAACATATAATTTAGCTACAAAACTACCCCAAGGGTGGGCTATGTGTGAATTCAGTTCAAGAGGCTGATGAAGGAGTTAACTCTTTCCCCTTGAAAAATGCCTCCTGCCCCAGCTTCCTCAAAGTCCTCATAGAGAAAAATGCTTGTGCCTATGCGGCATCTGCTTCTTTTCTCTACTAGTAATTAAACAGCCCTGGGAAAATTTCCTTCCAGGAAAAATTGTGCATATGTGTGTGGAGAGATTTAAACTCTCCCTTTCCCCAGTGCCACATCTCCAGACCATACTAGGGCACCTGAAGCTGCAGATAGTCACACACAGTTTGGCTCTTGATGTATAAATGGACAGAGGGCCACAACAGAAGGACAAGTTGGCAGGTGAAGAGCAGGAATCATAGAAAGACACAGGGACAAGTGAACAATCTCCCCCATCTACCAGGAATTTCTCTTTTCCCCACTCAAAATCCAATAGTATCAGCTTGCAGCTGATCCAGTGCATTGGCCTATGAGCACCTGTCAGTGTAGCTCTTTTGAAGCTGGGGTTGCCAACAGGTCCAGAGAAAAATACCCTATCCCTTTAACAGAGGCTTAATGTGTGAAAATAGGGAGTTGAAGCTTTTCATGGCATGAAGTTAAATGACATTACTTGGTGTTTGCTGCAGATGATAGGGACCTTAAAGAGACAGCTAGAATCTTAGCTAAAGCTATTTGAATGGGGAATCCATGGAAGTCACTTTCAAAAAGGAAGAGCAGGGTAGATGTATAATCAATAATTTATATTGCATGTCTTGCACAGCAAAATAGCTGTGCTAAGAAGAGCACTATACTAGGGAGAAAAAAGATGTTTAACATTAGTCCTGGAATAGCCTTGTGCTTGCTGTTTGGAAGGGTGCGTGGATCTCTGCTCTTATGAGGTGGTGATGATAGGAATTCAGTAGGAGTTAAACAAACAGAATGAGGCAAGCAGGCCTGGGGGCTTGGAATGCTTGGGGAAAATATGAGTGCAAAGGGGGACCAAAACCAAATTAGCATTGTGCTGTGCAGAGGCTACTCCCATTTGTGCCTATTGAAATCAATAGGTTTAGGCTGGAATAACTATGCATAGGAACACACAGTTACTCTTGGAGAGATACCTTGCTCAGAAGCATAGTACCAAATGTAAAAACTGGGGAAAGGGCCATTGTTTAGGATCTTCAGCGTCTAAGGTATTTTCAAATACAAATCTGTGATGGAACCAATGTATTCAATGGCTGAAGGATAATCTGGAGAAAATGCCATGGATAATGCTTTTGAGGGATTTGCATGATAGCAAAGGTTCATTTAAAACCTGTGCCTGCCCACCTTACATGAATTAGGATGGGATCTGTAAGGAATTGAAAATATTTGCCTATTTAAGCATATGTGTATGTAACCCAACACATTGCCTACATCTGCGATTAAGAAAAATCTGCCTGTGAATTTGGAGGGAGGGGCCTTGTATACTTGTAAATGATAAAGCCCCCAACCAGTGACCTGTCCAAGTCTCATCTCCCAGCACATGTGCACTGTGCTTCTTTGAAGACATGTCAAAAGCTCTATTCCTTGCTGTTTACATGCCATCATGAACAGCAGATGTCACTCTGTTTTCATAGGTTAAAGGCCTCTCTTTCACCAGACTCCTTTTGACACCAGAGAGGCAAGCCTTCAGTGGGAGCAATGCAGGCTTTGCCCAAAAGAAATGAACTGAGCACTGTCCTACTTGCCATTCCATGTGTGTTTCCAGGGTGGTGGGAGAACTGAGAGAAGAAAGTAAAGTATGTTGTAGCTGGTTCACATGTTATTTGGGGTCACTTCTTTTTACTCGCAGGTCTCGTCAAAGTACATAAGCAACATGAGGTGTGAGTCAGTAGCTCATGGATCTCAGCTGCAGCAACTCCCATGATTTCTGAGGTACAAGCAGCCCCAGAATAACTTGTGAACTGGCAGTTTAGCAGTTTAGTTATTAGACCCCATTGTTACTTTGGAGGGTGTCACAAACTTTGAACTTTAGTGTTAGATTTTATTTAATGTTATATTGCTTTCTTCAATTACCATTCTGAGGTTGCTTAAGTTGCTCAAGAGCCCATTTTCTAGCTAGGTCAAAAGCTCTCCGATACCATCCCTTGTTTAGCAGAAACTGTTTATTGATACATGAAATACCAAATTTCCTTTCACGTCTAATACGCCTCTCACAGTGCCCTCCTAAGCAGAGTTATATCCTTCTAACCTCATTGACTTTGGTGGATTTATAAGGGTGTAACTCTGCTTAGGATTCTACTGTCCATTAGCAACTTAGAAGCCAGTTTGGTGTAGTGGTTAAGTGCGCGGACTCTTATCTGGGACAACCGGGTTTGATTCCCCACTCCTCCACTTGCACCTGCTGATGTGACCTTGGGTCAGTCACAAGCTCTGGCACAGTTGTTCTCTCAAGGACAGTTTGTGTTAGAGTTCTCTCAGCCCCACCTACCTCACAGGGTGTCTGTTGTGGAGAGGGGAAGGGAAAGGAGTTTGTAAGCCGCTCTGAGACGCCTTTGGGCAGTGAAGGGTGGGGTATAAATCCAAACTCTTCTTCTTCTTCTTCTTACGTTTCCTGTCCTTGGTATGTGTAAACAGCCCCTCAAACTGACAAGCCTGCATTTCCTGATGGTTGACTTAGAATTGCCTTCGTATACTCTCTTCCCTAGGGTTGATAGTGTTCTTTTGTTGCCTAAAAAGACACACTTATCATGGAAGTAAGAAGACCTAGAGTAATTCTATAGTTCTATAGAGTAATTCTATATTTGCTTGATGCAGTGGTCATGTGTGTTTAGAGCCCAGCCAGTATGGTGTACTTGCTCTCCAAGTTGGAGAACCATGTGACTTAGGTCATGGGCTTGGAACAAACAGCTCTTTGTAAGTAAGCTTTGACTCCAATTTGGAACTATATCTGGCACTAGACAGTTTACAGATGTTTGCATTTCTCTGTTTTTATACTTCTGGTGACTTTTAGCATGGTTTATTTCCCTTCTAACTTTTATCGCTGACATGCAGATTTCTGTGTCTCCACTATCTGCCTGTCTATGCTGTGCTTGGGTTATACTTTTCAGTTGGGCTATACTTTGTTAACACTAGATTTATTTCCCTCCTTAAAGAAGGATATTGTAATAGGTGTTCCAGTTGCCATAAGTAGGGCTGGCAATAGGCTTGAAGGAGAGTGTCCTGTTCCTTTAAATAGAGACTTAAAGTGTGGAAATGGACTGCTGAAACTTTTCATGGCATGGAGGTAAAAAAAAAATCCCATGAAGTCTCTATTAAAGGGACAGGACTTCTTTTTTCTCCAGAAACTTGGCAACCCTATCCATAAAATTCAGCAAAAATGTGTCCTAGTTACCAAAAAAACTCAGCTGCTATAGCTGATAGCCAAGGGTCCAAACCTTTTTTAAAAACTGAGCCCAGAGAGATGACCCATATGGGACTGCTTAAACCTTAGATTCAAACAGCAGGGCTGCCAATGGCTGCTCCTGGCCCCAAGATAAAGAGGGCTTCTGGGTTTCCCCTCATCCTGAGGGAAACAAGCAAGATGCTTGGTTAACTGCTCCTGTTCCCCAGATATGCCTTGCCCAGCTATCTGAATCCTCAGAGTTTTGTACCTCATGTTCCCTCTCTAGACATTTCTGCTGAAAACACTCTGTACATCTCTGGAGGAAGTTCCCTTCTTCACCAAGAGTGCCTGGAAAGCTGAGCACTCTTGCTCAATACAATAATGCATTAGCTTGACAGTTTTTAACTGCTAGGGATGTGCACAGTCTTTTAAAGCTAGTGGGAAGTATTTAGAATGACTTGTGTTCTATTATAGTAGGCTAGACTGCAAGATATGGGGGTTGTTATTTCTTGGGGGGGGTTAAATACCCCATGGAATTCTGGATGAGATTTTTTCTCAGTAAACCAAGCTAGTAGTAGGGTGCTAACCCATATTTGATAAAGTATTCAATAATTTCAGCCAGGTTTCTCCAATTGGGAGATCATCCGGGAACACTTATGGTCCCTACCTTTTGTTCCACAAAGGAAAAAAAAAGGCAAAACGTAAAATGTAAGCTTCTGGACCTAATGACATATTAGAATGAATTATTTTCTGTTGGCAGCTTCCTATGAGTATTTATGGAGGTCAATAGGACTCAGAACTCTGCATTGTAGTCTTAAAGAGCTATATCACTAATATGCTTTTTTAAATCCTGTTTTGCTTTCAGAATGCATCTAAAATAAATGTGATTCAAGAATCTTGCTGCCTACTCAAGATGGAAAATAAAGTTGATTTTAATGTGCATCTACGTATACTCTCCTGGTTTTTTTAAATATAAATTTAATACCTGCTCAAATGCAATATAGTACAGTACGCAAATACAAGAAGAAAGAATATTCTCTTGCAATATAGATTATTTCACCATGCATACAACAATAAAGTCTCATCATATACATATTTGACCTCTGATATATTAACTATGCTTAACTAACATCAGACAGATGTATCCATAAGGCACCTAATTTACAATTCCAACTATATAATCTTAATAGGCATAATAAGCATACTATTGCCCTAACTATTGTTGACTGACTTATCTTAACCATATGTTAAAAGCTTAAATTTAATTTCATTCAAGCTTTCCCAATCAAGCTTGTCAACTTCATAAGAACATAAGAACATAAGAACATAAGAGAAGCCAATGTTGAATCAGGCCAATAGCCCATCTAGTCCAACACTCTGTCACACAGCGGCCAAAATATACCTGGTGCCATCAGGAGGTCCAGCAGTGGGGCCAGGGCACCAGAAGCCCTCCCACTGCTGCCCCCTCCAGCACCAAGAATAGAGTGCATCACCTGCCCCAGACTGAGAGTTCCCATCTATACCCTGTGGCTAATAGCCACTGGTGGACTTCTGCTCCATATGTTTATCTAATTCCCTCTTGAAACTGTCCATGCTTGTAGCTGCCACGACCTCCTGTGGCAGTGAATTCCATACGTTAATCACTCTTTGGGTGAAGAAGTATTTCCTTTTATCTGTTCTAACCCGACTGCTCAGCAATTTCATAGAGTGCCCACGAGTTCTTGTATTGTGAGAAAGGGAGAAAAGTACTTCTTTCTCAACCTGCTCAATCCCATGCAGGAACTCATTAGCATATTAGACCACACCCCTGACAGCACAGCTCATTAGCATATTAGGCCACACAGCCCATGTTGCCAGAAGTGTGGTCATCCAGCCACACCCACCTTTTGCTTCTTATTCTGTTTACCTTGTTTGTTGTCAAAATCCAGGGCTTTTTTTGTAGCAGGAACTCCTTTGCATGTTAGGATACACACCCCTAATGTAGCCAATCCTAATGAGTTTCTGCTGTTGGGTGTGGCCAGTTATGCTAATGAGTTTCTGCTCCGCTGGCCAACTTGGGAGCCAGCCGGAACTCCATTCCTGTGTGTTCCTGTCCCAAAAATAGCCCTGTTCTCTTCACATGACATTTGTAAAGTTCTCAGTAGGGGTGTGCATTTGGCTCTATCTGGGCTGGAAAAAAATAGCTGGAAAATACCTCACTGGTATTTATTGGTTATTGTTTCAGCCAGATATAGAGGGGGGTGTCATTTTGGCTATCAAACATAGCCAATCCCAGATAATCCCACCAAAATTCAGGAATATCGGGAAAACAGTATACTCACTGTTAAATGGTGTTAAAAGAGAGTGTACTTTTAAGCATTCTGGGTAAAGCTGCAGCTTCACGAACACATTTAAAGGGACCACAATACCTTTAAATGCCTTTGGCTCCATTATAGCCTATGGGGACCATTATAGTCAGTGATCCCCATAGGCTATAATGGGGAGTCTATCTGGGTGTATGTGGAGGTCTGGGGGACTCTTTTTTGAGGTAGACACACCAAATTTTTAGCATAGCTTCTGTTGCCTCTACTCAAAAGACTCCCCAAGTTTCAAAAACATTGACCAGGGGGTCCAATTCTATAGGTCTCAAAAAAGGAGCCTGCACCCTCCACTATTTCCAAGGGTGGGGAAAACGGGAAGAAACCAGGGACTGGTGTCAAACCAGAGAGACTGGTTTGATAGCCAGATAGATTCCCCATTGACTATTATGGTCCCATAGAGTATAACAGAGCCCAAAAAATTGGGATTTCCTGAAAACCCAAATCCAAATACCATACTAGTATTAGAATTTGTTTTTTTTCAGGAATCCTGAATTTTTGGGGGTCCAATATATCTGAATCTGAAAAATCCTGGTTATTTTTTTTGTGCACACCCCTAGTTCTCAGTCTACTACTCAATATTATTGCTAAGGTACTTAGCTGTGAGGGGGAAGTGGCTGGATTTGTTTTGCAGAAATAGTTGTAGGTGTACAAATCCAAACCTGCCTATATCTCTGTTAATTTAGGATACTTCCCCCCTGTGGCACCCTCCCTGGTTGGCGGGGAGGTGCCCCCTGTAGGATGTGGCCGGCTAGGGTCCTCCTCAGGCCCAGCTCACCTGCCAACTCGCCCGGGTGGGGAGGAGGGGCCAGGAGGCTAGTACTGGGGTCGCTGATGGTCCGGGGAACGGCCTCAGAAGACAGGTCTCATCAGAGGGTTACAGCCACCCTCTTGCCTGTCCTGGGTCTGGCTTCTCAAGCTCACGGCTCTTGGGACCACCTCTCTCTCTCCATCCAGTCCCCGCCAGCCCAGTCGTCCTCCTCCCCGGCCGCCTCGCCCTTCGCATCCTTTATTACCCCTGCACCCCCTCCTGGCTCCTCCCTCTGTGCCCCGCCCCCCTTCAAAGCGGAGGATGCCTGGCCAGCCCCCTCCCTTCCAGTCACTGCAGCCTCCCCCGGTGCGCAGGCTGGCCGGGCGGCTTCCTCCCGAGGCTCCTCTTGCCACCCGGCAGCTGCGGAGGTGGGGCATAGCTTGCTTTGCTGGCCGGGCCTCGCTCTCCCGATCTTCGGCCTGCCAGCCTCCTCTGTTGCCGCGGACCACAGCTGCTCCTCTCCCCATTGGGTCCCGCTGTCGCCGGTAAGTCCCTCCCCGGGGCTAGGGGTTGGGGCCAGGCTCGCCTCCCGACGTGGTGGTCCTTGGCCTCCAGGGGGGGTGTCGGCGTACCCCGGTTTCTGCCGCCGCCCCGAGCCCAGTCGCAGCTGGGGCCGGGACATACCCCCTTCCTTATCTCCACCATCGGGTCGTCCTCGTGGAGTCGGGACAGGTAGTCAGCGACGTGGTGCTGACGTCCCGCTCTGTGGTGGGTCATAAACTGGAAGGGAAGAAGAGAGATGTACCATCTAAGGATGCGCGGGTTATGGTCTTTCATATGTTCTAGCCACAAGAGGGGGGCGTGATCCACCACCAGTCGGAAGGGGTTGTTTTCCAGGTAGAACCACAGAGCCCCCACAGCCCATTTAACTGCCAGAGCCTCTTTTTTGACCGTCGAATATCGGCATTCAGCGAGCTGCAGTTTCCTGCTGAGGAAGAGCACCGGGCACTCGTCCTCCCCCTCGCCCTGGGTCAAGACTGCCCCAATGCCAGAGGCCGACGCATCACTGTGCACGGCGAATGGTTTCGAGAAATCTGGATTCTGGAGGATGGGCAACCCTGACAGACTGTGCCACAAGGCTTCAAAGGCCCGCTCCCGGGCTTCCATCCACTGCACTTTATTCGGCTGTTTTCTTAAGGCAATCTGTAAGGGGGCTTGCCCGAGACGCGAAATGGGGTATGAATTTGCCGTAATAGCCGACTGTGCCCAGGAACCTCCGCAGCTGGCGCTTCGTCGCGGGTGCTGTTCCACAGTGACTATTTTGTCTGGCAGTGGCCGGAGCTGTCCGCGGCCGACCACAAACCCCAGGTAGCTCAGTTCTTGAAACCCGATCCGGCTTTTCCTCGGGTTGGCATGTAACCCAGCTGCCTTGAGGGCCTCCAGGACTGTCTGCAGATGCCACAGGTGCGTAGGCCAGTCTGGGCTGCAAATTATGATGTCATTGATATAGGCACGAGCAAAGCCTTCACATTGCGCTAAGGCCGAGTCTACTAACCGCTGGAATGTGGCGGCCACTCCCTGAAGGCCGAATGGCATGCGCCTGAACTGGAACAGCCCTTGGGGCGTAGCAAATGCTGTTTTCTCCCTGTCTGGGGGGTGCACGGGCACCTGCCAATACCCTTTTGTCAGGTCCAGCGCCAACAAATACCGGGCCTGCCCCAATTGGTCAATCAAGATGTCGGCCCGAGGCATCGGGTAAGCATCGAACCAGGACAGCTGGTTAACCCCCCGGTAGTCCACACAAAAGCGCACTGACCCGTCGGGTTTGGGTACCAAGATGATCGGGCTCCTCCATGCGCTCTGGGAGGGCTCTATGATTCCTAGACGCAACATATCCTGCACCTCACGGTTCACCACCTCCCATCGTTTCTGGGGTAGGGGGTGCCACCGGGCCCTGGCTGCCTTCCCGGGCTCCGTGGGGATGTAGTGGGTGGCCAGGTGGGTGCAGCCGGGCGTGGACCCGAAGACGTCGGGCACACTTGCCAAAACGCCCCATGCCTTGGCCTGTTGCGCTGGGGTGAGATCGGGATCCAGAGCCGGGAGTTCGGACTCTCCCCTCTCTGCGGTCCATGGTAGGTCACCCTCTGGTAGGTTGGATGGGTCCGCCTCCAAGCACACCGGGTCCGTGTGGCCCGGGGCCACCCATTACTTCAGGTCATTGACGTGGAGTCTTTTCCGATGACGGGCTTGGGGCCCACACTGCACCTCATATGATAGGGGCCCCAAGACCCGGCTGATTTGGAAGGGTCCCTGCCAGGGATCCCCATAAGGCCAGGCGAGGGCCTGCCGGGTGACCAGTATGAGGTCACCTACCTCAAAGGTTCGTAAGCGAGTGCCCCTGTCATACTGCCGCTTCTGCGCCTGTTGGGCATTCTGCAGATTGCACCGCGCCTCAGCCCGTACCCACTCCAACCGTTCTCGCAGCCGGGTCACATACTCGCCTACTGGCGTCTCTTCCCCCATGGCGGGTGCAGGTTGTACCCACCACTCTTCCATCACTCCTAGTATTCCCCGCGGGAGCCAGCAGTACAGCAGTTCGAAGGGGGCAAACCCCGTGGAGGCTTGGGGCGTCTCGCGTATTGCGAACAACAGGGGGTCTAGCAGGAGGTCCCAGGCTGTGGGGCGGTCATGCGATATTTTTCAAAGCATCCCCTTCACTGTTTGATTCATCCTTTCCACCAACCCGTTGGTTTTGGGGGGGGTGGACGGATGTAAACAACTGGCGGATGTGCAGGGTCGCGCAGACTTGCTGCATTAGCCGGGCTGTGAACGGCGACCCTCGGTCTGTCAGGATTTCCCACGGAAGACCTACGTGAGCTAACAGGTGCATCAGGGCCTGGGCTACCCCCACACTTTTCAGGCTGGGGAGAGGTACCACCTCTGGGTATCGGGTTGCATAGTCCATTATTACCAGGATGTATCTAGCCCCTCTTGGGGTGCGGGGGCAGGGGCCCCACAAAATCCATAGCGATTCTGTCAAAGGGTACCCCCGTGACCATTTCCACGGGGGATAGTGGGGCCCGAGGGGCGGCGCGGGTAGCCACCCTCTGGCATACCTCACAGGCGCGATGGTCCATGTTGGTGGTCTGCTTCTGGTCTCCGTGGCCTGCATGGAGTAGTCCTCACCCAGGTCGCACTCCATTACTGGGCAGTCCCGCCTCAGGTGCCCCCACTGGCTGCAGGTATAACAAGGTCCTACCCTGGGGGTCCTGGTCACTACCGCCGGACGGACTTCCGGGCCCGGCCGTCCTAGTAGGCCTCCTACCCAGTCTGGACCATTCCCAACCACAGGGGGCCCTTTTGGCACATACAACGGGGGTCCGGCTTGGGCCACGCCGGGCCGCGCCTGCCCCCCCCCGGGTGGGTGGGTCTCCGGGACGGGAACTTGAAGGCCCTGGGAGACCGCGGCCTCCCGGAGTGGCGGGTTTCCCAGGTTTCAGGACCTCAGTTCTCAGCGGGACGTCCCTCCCTTCGGCCGCCTGCTAATTTTCCCAGAGGTCCTGCGCTTCTGCCAGGCGCCCCGGTTTCCAGCAGGCCACCCAATGTCGGGTTCGGGCGGGAGTATGTGGAGGAGCTGCTCAATGACTATCACTTCCACGATTCGCCGTCCATCGGCGGTGGTCGGGGCCAGCCAGCAGGTGGTAGCGTCATGCAGGGCGGCGATGGTGGCCCTCGGGCGGCCCGACAGAGAAAACTGCAAGGACCAGAACCACTGGCGGTAGGTTTTGGGTGTGATTTTGTAGCCGTCCAGGATGGCGGTCTTCAATTTTTGTAGTCAGCAGCCTCCGCCTTTGGTAGGGCCTTCATTGCTGCCTGGGCCTCTCCAGTCAGATACGGACCCAGGATATACGCCCACTGCTTGGCGGGCCACTGGGATGCTTCTGCCGCTCATTCGAAGGCTTCCAAAAAGGCCTCAATGTCGTCCTCTGGCCCCAACTTAGTCAAGGGGGCCCAAGGACCCTTGGGGGTCACCTGTCCAGTGCCTGCCCCGGCCCCCACACTAGCCACCGCCTGCCCCACCGCTTGGAGAGCTCGTTGGAGGTCCTGCATTAAGGCCGTCTGGACCTGCTGCTGCTGCTGTGTGACGTCCTGCAGGAGTTTGGCCTGCTGTTCCGCCATCCATTGCCTGAACTGGGCTAGATCCATGACGGCGGAAGTGGGGCTTGCCACGCCAGGTGGCCGTCTGACAGGGCCCTGGCTGTCATCAGAATCGGTCGAGCTCGAAGAGGTGGAGTCCAGGGTGCCTCGTGGACCGTGGGTAACGGCTGGCTTCCGGTCCGCCGGGGGTCGCCACCCCTGGGAATGGGGAGAGTAGGGTAGGGTCATCCTAGTGAGTCCCTAGTGCCCGCATTCTCCACCACGTTGTGACCCTCCCTGGTTGGCAGGAAGGCACCCCCTGTAGGACGTGGCCGGCTAGGGCACTCCCCAGGCCCAGCTCACCCGCCAACTCGCCCAGGTGGGGAGGAGGGGCCAGGAGGCTAGTACCGGGGTCGCTGATGGTCCAGGGAATGGCCTCAGAAGACAGGTCTCATCAGAGGGTTACAGCCACCCTCTTGCCTGTCCTGGGTCTGGCTTCTCAAGCTCACGGCTCTTGGGACCACCTCTCTCTCTCCATCCAGTCCCCGCCAGCCCAGTCGTCCTCCTCCCTGGCCGCCTCGCCCTTCGCATCCTTTATTACCCCTGCACCCCCTCCTGGCTCCTCCCTCTGTGCCCCGCCCCTTCAAAGCAGAGGACGCCTGGCCAGCCCCCTCCCTTCCGGTCACTGCAGCCTCCCCCGGTGCGCAGGCTGGCCAGGCGGCATCCTCCCGAGGCTCCTCTTGCCGCCCGGCAGCTGCGGACGCGGGGCGTAGCTTGCTCTGCTGGCCGGGCCTCGCTCTCCCGATCTTCGGCCTGCCAGCCTCCTCCATTGCCGCGGACCGTGGCTGCTCCTCTCCCCGTCGGGTCCCGCTCTTGCCGGTAAGTCCCTCCCCGGGGCTAGGGGTTGGGGCCAGGCTCGCCTCCCAACGCGGCGGTCCTTGGCCTCCAGGGGGGGGCATTGGCGTACCCCGGTTGCTGCCGCCGCCCCGAGCCCGGTCGCGGCTGGGGCCGGGACACCCCCCATATAAAGTGGGCTGTGCGCCAGCCAGATTTTCTTTTTGTTTAGTGGTTTCTTAAAAGAATAAAGACAGAAAAAATGGAGAGAAATGAGGTTGAAGAGAAAATATGAAAAGGATCAAGAGAGGGAAAAAGGAAAAAGACATAAAATGAAAAGGGAACTTCATATTTCTGGCTGGGGATAAAAACAGTTCCTGGAGCTGAAAAGTTCTGAACTGTTGTCTTTGACTGTTGTATCTGTTTAGTTAGCTTTAAAACAGAAGTAGGACTAAGGTAGTAGTCTGAAAATAACAATGCTTTATTCTTTGTATTTCATTATCATAATTGTTCCCCATTTTCAGAAAATGAGAGATCTAATTTGGAAAATAATGCACATACAAATATCCTATAGGAATTAACTATACAGAAATATACAAAGCTTTTAATGTTAGTCTGTGTAAAGTGTAGAATTAGAATGCCCAACATTCTAAATCTTATTAGGTACATGAATTCAGGTACATGTAGTTCAATCAGTTACATTGTCTGAACTACAAAAGATCACTGAGCCACCTGGAAAAATAACAATGTTTACATATATCTACAACAGTGCAATATATCATAGCGTGCAACAAGCAGCAGTCTCTAGAACAGCAAAACCAACAGGAATCCAAAGTAATGCTGTGTGCATTACACCTCCAAAAGAGACAAGCTAGTTGATAAACAGTGTATGTACACTTCAGCACGCTGATTTTTTTTTTACAGATTACTTGCATTGACTTTTGCTTTTTGTTTTAAATTAAAGACACAACACACATACATAAATATCTTAAATAACTAAATAAGATTTAAGGGCAACAGTTCACCACAACCAAGAGGCAGTATTGCACAAAAAGTTGGAAACAAAGTTAAAAAGAAAAACCAGTCAGCAATACTATCACGTTGCACCTCACATACAGTGGATCATGTCCCATTTTAAAAGAAAGATACCACAAATGCTTAAAATGGATTGTTGGGCTTTTTTTTTAAAAAAAAAATGGGGGTTAGTAAAGACTATTCTTGAGGAAGGGAGGATCTTCTAGACTTTTAAAATATTGGCATACTCATAAAGAGGGTGAAAGACAGCATGGATTTCCTTCATTAACTTCAATGCTTAACTTTTCCCCTTTGAAATCAGTAGGACTTGAAAATGCTTGACTTGTGAAGAGTCATGCCCTTTACTCGGAATGGTTGATACAGCACTGAAGCTACTAACTCATGCCAAGAGTGTTTATATGATTAACAGTGCAGTCCTATGTAGATTCTGAAGGGTTTAGAGTAGCTCTGCGTAGAAGGGCACTGCCAGTGTCACAACCACTAACATGGTGACAGATGGGTCACATTTGTCAACAGTCCTATTGGCAAATGTCTTCATAACAGTACAGATTATCCAAAATGTATTATCTACTCTTTTTACCCAGGAATAATTTCCAGCAATGGAAGAAGAAAACAATAGTTGGGTGAATAATGCTGAAAAGAAAAACATACATACAACAGATACAGTGTCTTCACAGCTAGAAGTTTTTGATTCCCTCTACGTCAAGTTTCACCACTGAAATGGAAAGCACCAATGCAAATATTATTCCAGCCCACTAGATGTCCAGCCAGGAGCTTTTCTAGATCAAAGTCTTCAGAGCAAGTTTCACATATTGACTGTTCAGCTATACAGATTTTTCAGGATTAAATAGGAGCTATAACCACAGATCTGAGCCACCAGTCATGCTGATGTATATACACATGGTTCAAGTACCAAACAGTGGGATTCTGTAAAGCATATACAATCTTTTTATCGCAGATGCAAGGAGGCATTAAAGCCATGAATGAAAATTGCTATTGCTAAATATAGATTTTAAAGTACAATAGAATGGGCCATTGCATAAAACAGCAATCAGGCTATATCAATTCCCAAAGCAATGGGGGCGGGAGGGCTGGACAGAGATACTGTTCTGAAGCACTAGCTAACATGATTATCAATGTAAGCTTATATGTACACTGAGTGCAAGATTATGGTCTCATGTTTTGCTGTTTTAAGGTTGTTTAATCTGCCTTGTTAAAAAAAAATTGGCCATGAGCTCAGGTACCAAAGTGTATGTTGACAGTTGGCATTTTTAGCCAGAAAATACTAATGAGCTGGTTTTATACCCTGCTTTTCTCTACCCTAAAGAGTCTCAAAGAGGCTTACAATTGCCTTCCCTTCCCCTCCCCACAACAGTCTCCTTGTGAGGTAGGTGGGGCTGAGAAAGTTCTGAAAGAACTGTGATTGGCCCAAGGTCACCCAAGCAGGCTCCATGTGAAGGAGTGGGGAATCAACCCCAGTTCTTCAGATTAGAGTCTGCTGCACTTAACCACTACACCATGCTGGCTCTGAGACAGAAACATACTGTATAAATTCCATGACCGGAAATTAAAATAAATGCAATCCAAGACACAGACACATAATTTTAGAACTAAAAAAAAAAAAAAAGTGGAATGGTCTTATTGGCAAAGGTAATAGATGCCATTGTAGAAAACACCATGCACCTATTTTGGCTTCCTAAATCAACAAAAATTCCATTTCAGTATACATAAACTATGGCATTTCATTCTTAGGGAGCAAGGCTAGAAGTGCCCTTCAGTCTGCGTTCTACTATGAATGAGATCTGTTCCTTTACATGACTTCACAGAACATGTTCCTTCATAGAACATGAGATCTGTTCCTTCACATGACTTTTTAAGAAGAACAGAATACTCAAGTTGCTAGTATCTGCTTCTGACAAACCTTTTGCAATATGTTGTGCCGGCCAACACCAAATGATGACTGACCTCTCTTTCCACCGGCTTATTTGTGGTTTTAAATAACCACCTTACTCTTGTGGCTTTAAACACAAGAGCTACCAGCAAATAACTGTGGAGGCTCATATAGTATTAGAGTAGAAACTGGTCTTTCCACCTTGTTTTTGGAAGGGAAACGAAACGAACAGCATTGTCTGACCTGAAAGTGCAACCCTATGCAGAGCTGAAATCAACGGGTTTAGACTGCCATAACTCTTCATAGGATTGCACTGCTAACAGTGAATGCCTGCAGTTGCTTCCAAAAAAGAATATTTATACATACAAATTCCATATTTGTTTGCAAAAGCATTTGTTCAGTGGAAAGCTTTTTTCTATATGGAATTTTTCTTTTATGTTCCTCTATAGTTTACTAGTGAAGATCTGAATGGATTACTTTTCATTGAAATCAGGGCAATTGAGGGTTGGGGATGGGAAATACAGCCTTGTATTTAGTAAAACTCAATATATCTTTTCTCCGAGTCTCATCCAGATGACAGAAGAAGGGTGCAGAATTTAACAATTCAAGAAAATTATTATTTTCCCTGCAAACAGATGACTAGTCCCATTCATTTCAATGGCTCTATTCTGCTGCTTAAGTGATAATTGTATTGAGAATTTCACCAAAGCTAGTTCCCACCCCCTTTGAGAAGCAAGATCCACAAAGGGAGCGCGAAGGGGGGCTGAGAGAAGAAAAAGTGTTGGTGAAAGTACCGTTGGGGTTGCATGGAAGATTTTGATCATCTTAGCTTCCTGGGGGATGCGGCACGAACTTTTTAAAAGTAAACAAAAAAACAAAATGTTGATACTGGAAAAAGTCCTGCAGACACCGGAAGAGAAGAGAGGAGGGACTTCTGGTCCAGACAGCCCCCCCAAGAGCTTGCTGTCAATCAACAGGAAAAGGAGATGCTGTGCCCCCTGCTGGAACAATTGCAGAAAATCAACGAAACCCTGTCTAAAATGGATAGTGTTCTCATCAGTCGACAGAAACAGATATCGGAAACAACTAGAAAGATGATGGAGATTGAACAGAAGGTTCTAGGTTTCCAGGGCGTTAAAGAAGAAGAGAAAGAAGATCTCGGATTTACCTTGACAAATGTCTTGGCACCCCTAACTGGCAGTGAAGCGATAAAATTAAAAGAAGAGGTGGATGAGGCTCCCAAAGCCTATTCCGCTTTTATAAAAGAGAATACTCTGCCAGTAGAAGGGGATGTGGAGCATAACAAGCGACAAACTGGAGATCTAATTTCATCCGAAGAGTTTGTGGAGCCCAGGAAGCCTGAAAGCCAGAAGTTTAAGGAAAAAGAGAAAAGAAAGAAGAAGGATTTCATCTTTAAAATACAGAAACTTCTGAAGAGACACGCCAGCAGGGAGGAAGATGCAGCATTCCGAACTGGGACAAGCGAAGAAGACAGCAGCCCAGGGGAAAGTGGTGATGGAACGGAAGACTTCAAAGTTAAAATGGACTCAATCCATAACTGGAAGAGATTTAAAAAGAAGATATAGGACTGTTCGTGTAACATCTGGAAGGAGCTGTTTAATTACTAACCCCAATGGACTTCACTAACTGCATTAACAGAGTGATTTTGGACTTCGCAATAGTTAAAAAGAAGATCTTCTAACCACGATAGATGCCAAAACTGGCATTGGTTATTAACCTAAACTAACCCTTACTAACAGGAAAAATTTCACTCCATCTTTTTCTTTCTCCATCTGTCTACCCTTCCTCTTTCTTATAAAAAGAATAAAATTCTCTCTTTTTTAAGAGAGTTTTACAAAAAAAAAAAAGAGAATTTCACCAAAGCTGAGCAGATCTCATCAAATATGTTTTAGGTAGGCTGGCTAGTGAGTGGAAGAAGAGAAGAAGAAAACAGGAAAAGAGAAGAGACTATGTAGCAATTTCTCTAACTCGCTGTTTAATCTGGTAAATAAAAGTTTGAGATGGTAAAAACTGAAGCTTCTCAAACTGAACTCCTTTCTACTGTACAAGGTTCCTCATGAGGCAAATGAGATGGAAGAGTTATTCTTAAATACCATTGAGGTCCCTTTATGAGCTCCAGTAATCAACTAGTAATTTGCAACTCCCACACTACAGATAATAGATGGAAGAATAGGAAAGGCTAATAAGTTACTAGCATTATACAACATGCTTTTGACAGTGCTGGGAATAGTTACATAGTGGTCAACTTGTTGTAATATCATTTTAAAACCCTAGAAAGCTGCAGGTGTTTGTAATTTATTGGGTCAAATGGGAAAAATGTCTTTATTGACTCAGGAAAAATAGATATGGTGGAATCCAACTCCTTTGGGTAATTAGCTGCATTGAGAACATCATGTACAAAGGGTCCAGAGTACAGTGACATCAGGGTACGTTGTCAAGACAGACTGTTGTCAATTTTGGATAAATTAGTCCATAAGTGTTCTTGGATGCCTGTGTAGTTAGTTAGTAGTGCAGATCTGTATCTTCTCATATATAAAAAGCAAATTATACTAAATTATCCCCATCAGTATAAAGAATTTCACAAAACAATCCTAAATGCATTTAAACAGAACAGGAACCTCTCTAGAAGGGGTGACTCATTTTCAATCTTATCAGTTAGAAAAGTCACGGGGGGGGGGTTAACAAACATCTCACCACAGTGCCTAAAATAGCCTGTTCTAGCTTTTAGTGGGTCAACCGCACAAAACAGCATGTCAGCATCTACCCAATCTGAATGCTTTGAGTTCGATGTGACTTACGTATCTTTATCAAGCCTGTACTTTTCTCCAGCAATGTTTATTATGTGGATAACTATCTCATTTAGATAGCTATGTAAAGCCACAAACTGAACCAAATTCTGCCAAAATATATGGAGCCACTATTTGCTGAAATCGAAATTTGGCTCTTCTGTTATTCAACATCATGTTTATGAGATTAACTTGAATTGGAAGGAAAGCCAAAATGTAAATGGGTGATGAAATGGATTAATTATTCTTTAGACCAATCCAGACATGCTTACATAGTTCAATTTCACTGGGTTTAAGGGCACCTAACTTTTTGTTGGACTGCAGCCAGTATGGGCCTTTTAAGAGGAAAAAAATATTAAGGACTGGGAGAAAACTGGATTGCTTCATTTTGTCATGTGAAGATGGCCTTGCCCCCTCCCCCTCAAAAAAACTAGAGGTAACTACAGAGGCATTGTGTATACATTTTAAAAACTTTACCATAAACATTCTTAACACTGAACCACTGACATTCCTTAAAAATATTCCCTAAAACATTCAAATGTGATTTGAAATATGATTCTGTATTTTTGGAACTGGAATTCTTAGCTTCTGCTTTCATGGGAGGTAGTTAATTTGGATAATGAAATCTTTCAAATATCACAAGAAAACTGAAGGATATTGCAAAAGCAGAATGCTATAAGGAATTCTCTAGATAACTCATAGAGAAATTTTCCGTGCTCTGGAATTTCTTTATAGCACTTATTAGGAATTTGTCATTTTATCTTCATATTACAATTGTGGGAGTATGAGACCAGCTCATAAGAATAAAGCTCCAGAGCTCTGCATGTAAAGAAGAACCAAATTACTTGTATTTTTTTAAAAAATCCATTCATTAAAAATTATTTTGTTAAAGTTTGAAGATTTGTGGATTTCTGCTTTCATGGAGGATTTCAGGTAAGGGGGGGAACTTTTAGAAAATGCAGGAAACTTGCAGTGATGAAGTCAGGGTGCAAAAGGAAGAGATGATCTTACATTCTTCACATTTCCAGTTGGTTGCTGACAGAACAGAGATGAACGATCCCCAGCCATTCTCTACCTGGCTGCCAGGACTACAGCTACCTTCCAAGAAACAGTTTTCATGAAAGAAAGTTCCTGTGATCAGTACTGACACTTCTGCAGATTCAAGACAGCACTTCAAAATTTCCCTCTAGTTCTTCTTCCTAGATAAAGCCAGGCAGTATAACAAAAAGATGACCTAACCCAACCGAACTGATTACCATAACTAGGCATCCACTAATCCAATATTACATGGTTTTCTACAGGCTAGATCACAAAACCATTTGCGACTGGGGTCTGGAAACTCATCTGCCACCATCGGGCAATAAACACAGTCCACAACTGCAGGAATAGTGTTCTCCCTATGGGTATGATTCTCTTTCTACCTCTCTGCTCGGATTTTATATCTGAGGACAAAGTAGGCAACAAGGCGTAGGGCTATGAAGAAAATGCCAAGCACAATGAAATCCAGGTAAAGTTTTGCATTTTCTACATCCAGCTCTCGAAGGATATCCTTTGATTTTTGAAAGTGGCAAATTTCTTCATCGCAGTGGAGATCTTCACGATCCAACCCATAGATGGAAAGAATAACACCCTCAAACCCATATCTAGAGAGAGAAGGATATTATACAAAGTCAAAACAGATCAGGACATATACTATACATCTTGAATTCATTGCTGCTTTCATGTTAGGGAATGTTAATTATATTTACATCAATTAGGACTCTAAAAATATTAGATGTCTAATTAGATAAGAGCTATTCATATGCAAAAGTAGGCTTCCATAGGCAAACAGGTGCTATGCGGATTAATACCCCCTCGGAAAAAAACCTCACTGCACAGAAACGATTGGTAGTGTTTTCAGATTACCAATCACATGTTGGGAGGGTGAGGAGCCTGAATTCAGGTCAAAATTCTGTAAAACTCTGCATTATCATTGATCGCTTACATATAAATATCAGAAGCTGCCTTACACCAAATAATTTCATTGAACTATATAGCTCAGTACTGTCTATTCTGATTGGTGTTACTTCTCCAGGTGTCAGGTAGCAGTGGGTCTGTCCCAGCCTTGCTTCCTGAAATCCTTTAACTGCAGGTAGAGCTACCATGACACGTAGTGGTTAAGTGCGCGGACTCTAATCTGGGAGAACCGGGTTTGATTCCCCACTCCTCCACTCGCAGCTGCTGGATGACCTCAAACTGTTTGACCTCTGAATACGCCAATACGGCGGAAATGCATCAGGTCATGTGTATTGGCCCTTGTGTTCAGGCCACTTGAACTTTTTAATGAGGCTTTCATTGGGCCCTTATTTGTTTTTAACTATCTTTCTAATAAATACATGCATTTTTGTATACTATAAGTTTCAACTAGGGTTTTAATACTGGCCCTTTATCAGACTTCTTTCTTACCCTTGTGGTTCTTGATTCCAGCTTTTGGGTCAAGTTTGTTTTCCTCTCCCTGTGTCTTACTTTCAAGCCACAGTTCTGTCAGAGGTGTTCTTGAAAAAAGCAGTTTCTGTCAGAGCTCTCTTAGCCCCACCTACCTCACAGGGTGCCTATTGTGGAGAGGGGAAGGGAAAGGATTTTCTAAGCTGCTCTGAGACTCTGAGTGAAGGGTGGGATATAAATGCAATCTCTTCTCTTCTTCAAGTATCAGGGACTGAACTTGGGACCTTCTGCATGCAAATGGCAGGAATCTCCATTTTTCAGATGGAACACAGGCTGAGTGTAAAGTGTCATATTCAGGGGCTCTCAGAGAGTCTGTGTTGAACTGAGCTTTGAACCCAGGTTTTTAAGGCCCAACCATTATATGACATCTACTGAATCAAACTGGCTCATACAAATATAATCTCTGTAACATCAAATTGCTCTCAAACTTCCTTATGTGTGGCTTAAAGAGAGAGATCCAAAGGTGACATCCTATGTGCAGCTTTTTCTGCTCACAGAAAAACTTTTAAAAAACAACATTTTCTGGCACTGTCTTTATTTTCTGCACTGAATAGCAGTAAGAGCACCCTCCCCATGCCCCCTCAGTTAACCGCCAGTAAGCGGCTGGCTTAGGCCAACTCCCTTCATCAATAGATGCCTCGAGGTGCTTGCCAAATGTGTATATTTTTTGTCTAAAAACTTCTTTAAAAAGAGTCCCCAAAGTAGGCATTATAAAGATGTCAAAAACTTGACACAAGTACAGATGAGGAAGTATCAGGTATTGTTGAAATGTACCTGACATATGAGATGTAAGACATCCACTGGAGGTATGCTGGAATGGTATCAAAGCTGACAAAGAATCCTGAGAAGAGGAGAACTGGAATTGCTGTAACAGGACCTACAAATGTTGCCACCTAAGAAAAACAAACAGAAAACAAATATGTTGTCGAAGGCTTTCACAGCTGGAGTTCATTAGTTGTTGTAGATTTCCTGGGCTGTATGGCCGTGGTCTTGGCATTGTAGGACCTGACGTTTTGCCAGCAGCTGTGACTGGCATTCTCAGAGGTATAACACAGAAAGATGGCGTACTCTCTTACTCTCTGTGTCAAGGTTGACAAAGAGAGTACTCCATCATTCTGTATTATACCTCTGAGGATGCCAGTCACAGCTGCTGGCGAAACGTCAGGTCCTACAATGCCAAGACCACGGCCACACAACCTGGAAAATCTACAACTAAAGAAAACAAATATATTATTAGCAGGAAAACGTATTGTAATTTGTCAGAACTATCCTGGTAAACACTTCTGTAAACGCATTGTTTTAAAACATTTTCAGTTACTGCAGTAGACCTCACTCAGAAAACATTATGCAATGACAAATTGTTTCTTCTGCTTTTAAGACTGCACCACAAGCCGATGGTTAATGTGCAGCTTGTCTGTCCGTCCTTGCAACGGCATTACTATAAAAAGCTGTAACACACGAACGTGCCTCCCTTTTTTCAGAAACTCAGTGGGCTCACCCCAAAGCTGCCACTAAAGCTGTGTGTTCAGCACTGGAAGTACAGTATAAAAACTCCACTCTCCCTCCAGGACTCTTTTTTGCATGGCCATGGCTCAGTGGTAGAGCATCCACTTGGCATTCAGAGGGTCCCAGGTTCAACCTCCAGCATCTCCAATTAAAAGGATCAGGAAGTAGGTGTTGCTTGAGACTCTGGAGAGCTTCTTCCATCTCGACAGCTTCTTCCAGCATGTCAAAGCTCTGCAAGTGAATTTATATGCTATGACTGCTAAAAGGAACAGGGGCGTGCATTCTTTTAAAAAGAACACTACCTGGAGTGAGGTGGAAGCTGCACCAATCAAAAGACCCAAAGACTGAGCCACTAGTGATGTCATTGTTCCCAATGCTGCAAAAAGGACAAATCGCAGCGCATCAGATGGTTGGGCTGTCATCCAGTATACAATGCTACAATAAGCTACAGGAAACATAACCTGCAGGAAAAACAAATATATTTCAATTAATGCATAATTACTGATGTCAAAATTGAAATACTTTATTTTTTTTTACTTTATTTTAGAAATGGGACGGCGCTTCCTGCTATGCTACTTCTACTAATCCTGCACTTAAACCCAATGCCATTGTTAGCAATGTATTATATGTATCAGAGTCAGGACAGCTGTCAGAGTCCTCTAGCATCTTCCAGATTAGCATGAACCATCTTTTGATATTAACTAATTTGTAAAAAAAAGAGAGACCAGAATAGAACAGCAGATATCAGCAGTGTTTGTGATAACTGTGAAATGGTTATCATTATTACTGTTAACCTGAACGTGGAGGAAAGACCTGTATGCTTCACAAAGACTGCAAAGTGTCTCTCTGTGCTCTGCACATGCATGCACAATTGACCTATCAGGGTTCCTGTTAATGAAGACCAGGCTATGTATTGTCAGGGTTGGGCATGTTTTTTCTGCTCTGCGTTGCTGCTGTCAGTTGCCACCCATTGGCGGCCAGTCACTTATATAGGAGAAAATGAGAGGGTTTACTCAGACCTGCTCCTGATTTACCAAGGGTCTGGAATGAAAGACTGATCTTCACCCCCTCTCAACTGATGCAGCAACTCAGATTTTATCTCATCAAATTCAGTGGGAGTCACTGGGAACTGTACCAAATGATCCATCTGCATAGTTTCTCCCACTTCCCTCCATCATCTATATATGCCTCTCCCCAGTCTTCTGTTTCTTGGCATGATTAACAGTGGAATTTAGAGGTTTCAACACCATAACAAAAAGAGATGTTGGAAAATATCCATTATAGATATAGCTAATGTAATTCATGGCTGTATTACAAACGGTTCACATAAATTAAAAACTTACAAATGTTCTTCACTGCTTTCTATTATGCATAAAAAGAATGCATTCAGGAAGGGCTGTTATCTGGCTTGTGGTCATACAAAATACTTTGTGGAATGCAAAACATTGCTTACCTGAAAAGGGACATCAGCCATTGTTTTTGCTAAGTAGTAGGCCTTCAGACTATACCAATAATTCAGATGTTCTCTAAGAAATACACCCATCTCCAGAGGAACTATGTCAAAAAATTAAATACATAGTCAAACTGATCGTAATTCTTCATTATAATATTGCTACAGATATCTGCTAGGAAGTGTGTGTGTCGGCCTTTATACTCTGCAGGCTCCAGGAACTGCTCTTCAGTTGCATTCATCAAGCAGAGAACATTTAATCCAGGCTTTTGAAACTTGGGCCTACACGAAGTGGCTTTTCCCAAAGAGCCTGCAGATTTCTCTGAAAGGAAGCAGTAGGGTTGCCTGGCCTGGCCACCAGTGGAAGATCGGAAGCAGAGACATGGGGGGGGGGCCTGTCAGCCAGTGGTGTGACATCACTTTGGGGAATCCTGGAAGGGTGCCAATCTAGGAATTGCCAAAAATTCCGTGGTTTCTTACAGAGTTTTGGCTAATTCCTAGAGGTGTGTGACATTACTTCTGCTTTTCCCCAGAAGTGGTGTCACACCATCATCCAACCACCATTTTTTTAGTGGCTTAGAACAGTGGCAAGAAATACCCGCTGGGGGTGGGGACCGGTAACCCAAGGAAGGAGAAAGGCAGGCTCTCCAGGCTCACTTCATTATGGTCACTGGGTTACTTGAGTAAGTGTGGAGTGTCCTTGTCTTCCTATGCCTAAAATGCTGCCATTTGAACCCAGATTTAGAAGGATGCTGTACTAGCTCAGGATTAATGGACTTCCTGCATCTTCCACTGAAGTCGTCGTGTCTTCAAGGGCTAAATCTGAAGTCTCCCACAACCAATGTTCCCTCTAAGCTGTGGAGACTTGTGAGCATAAATTCTACTTTGTAAGCTACTGGTATTAAAGTTGTGAGCAAGCGATTTGGCTACTGCATAAATTAGTTTGCTCTGGAATCATTCTTCCTGAGCTAAGACAAAAAACTGTGAGCTGGAGGCTAAAAAACTGTGAGCTAGCTCACACTAACTCAGCTTAGAGGGAACACTGCCCACAACCCTCTCTCTGCATGGATGCTGCCTAGAATCTCATCATTTCTTGCCTCACCGTATCAATTCACTGCTTCACTACCACCCACCTATAAATCTTTGCTGGGAAATTAATTTACATGTATTTGCTGCTTCCAGTTATAATCTTGAAGTCCTTCTATAAGAAGAGCAAGCTCTAAATTACATATATCATTAGATAAACAAAATGATTCCTACAAAGTTCATGGCCAAATGTTTCATGTCCTCAAGAGTCTTGTGAGTGGCTCTATCAACATTCTAGCAGCAGAAACTGAAAACAGGGAATCACAAAGGGCTGAACGGAGAATTACTTCTAGTTCAGACCAACATGTAGACCCTGAATAATGCCACTATATTGGTGAATCTTCTTCAAAAGGACAGTTTTTTAAAAACCACTACAATGCTTATCAGTAAATGTGCTAACCCAATTTCAAAGCCAAATCAGCATATAATGATGATGATGATGATAGTAATAATAATAAAGTTGTTGGCAAAGTCAAGGGTATTGCACCCTGTGAGTTATGATGTTCTAGGACTGTTTGTTTCATGTCACTTAGCAAATACCTTCTTTATAAATTATATCAAGTGTTGTCGTTACTCACATGTAAGCACTGTTGGCATGAGAGCAGCAAACATAAGAAACAACATTGAAAAAAAGAGGAAGCCGGAATTGCTCAGAACTTTCTTTGCTTCGTTTCCAATACCCAAATACAGCAGTCCTATGAGGAGTCCAATTCCAATGTGTGACATGATTCGTAGATGTGTCAGAACCTGAATGTCAGGCAAAAGTATACTTGTTATGAGTTCTCTGGGAGTCTAGTAAGTACAGTCTATTTTGTGGAGATACAGGCTTACAATCTGTATCATATAATTTAATGCAGATCATGTTATAAATCTGACTTTTAGAAGAGAACATTTGTACACAGCAATGTGGCTTCATACTAGGGTACCCTGAAGGGCTTACTCTATTTACTGCCACCAATTAAATGGACCATAGCAAAGAAAAGAGCCAGCATTTTCCTCTCTCCTAAATTTTCACAGAAAACAGCTCTTCGTTACATAGATCTAACTATTTTGCCCTAAATATAGATTCTAGAAGTAACAATATGGATTAAGTTCTCAGGGCAGGGGCTTGTCTTGTTAACTAAGCATCATGTCTTCTGATGACCCAAGGCTCCATTCCATTAACAGTGGCACTCTGATATTATCTGAGGAAAACAAACAGAATTCTAGTGCTGCCTGTTTTTATGCAAAGCATACAGATATTGTGGTTCTATGTTTTAAAATGGGTAACTACAATATACCATTGTTGTTTAAGTATTTAAAAATAGCCTTACCGAATCCCTCATTATGGTGAGAAAGGTTCTTTTAAATAGGATGCAAAACTGAGTAAGGCAGCTGGCTGAGAAACTGTGGCAACCTTCTGTGGATGACGAATCCTGAGGAAATAAATAAACAAAAAGTTAAATGTGAGATCTTCTGTTTTTCAAGTAGCTGTAATGAACATAATGTTGCATGTGGATCTTTGAGACTGCACTTCATTCCCAGCTGAGCCACCAACTGACTGGGAGGGTCAGTAATTCTTTACTTCAGTTTCTCTTCTGTCTCATCCTTAGTATAAACAAGACAATTGTATAACAGTCCTAATTGTGAGGTGCTATCTGGTGTATTTGCTAAGAGCGTTGATTGTTGCAAACATCCATCTTCATTGCATGGCCTTAAGTATTTTTTTAAAATATATACATCATTGCAAGCATCTTACAGGATCTTATAAAAGAGAAAGGGAAACATATATACAGGGCTAGATAGTCTCCATAATTCCAGATAGTTCAGAATCAGAATTCAGTTATGGAAGATATCAAGTCTAATTTCCATGGAAGCATAATGCAAGTGTTTTACTGGCCAAAAAGATCACAGGAAAGCACTGCAGAATTATTGAGGTGGTTCCTGTGGTGACAAATTACCAACTGAACACACCAAATGCATGCAGTAACTCTTTAAATTAACTAATTTGTCAGATAAAAACAGAAATTTCTGCTAGATGTCTGTATCACCTAGACCAGCCTTTAGATTAGAAAGATTAATAATAAGCCCTGTAAAACACACTATACCACTCCACGCGTAATAGCAGTGGTTTGGTGTTACATGAATTATCCAATTTCTGCCTGTACTTCCTGCTTTATTATAAGCCATCATTTGTCATTATATCCAAATCATATACACAAACAGAAATTGAGACCCATCAAAAAGCTGCTGTTTCCAGTACTGGTCTACAGGCAAACTATGTTGTGTGCTAACCATGATTAGCCTGGTTCAGGAAAATTATGTTTTAATAGCAAGTTTAAGCTGCCATGAAAGGCAAAGATCATACAAGCAGGTGGTTAGGCTCAAACTACCAAGAATCTTGTTCACATCCTCAAACTGGACAAGCTAAGAAATACCCAACACAACTGGACAAACTGGAACTCTGAGACCATTTGATCCTGTTACTGCCATTATACAGTCAAAGGGCGATTCTGCATCTAGCATTTGCTCCACATTTTCTCAACTCGGAGCAAAAAAGTGCAGCTCAAAACCACATTCAAATACCTCGGGGCAATGCTGTACTGACTGCAAAGTCACCCCTGAACATCCATAAATCTATGCAGAATGTACCATAAAATCCCATGATCAGAATGAAAGCAGCATGCAATGCAGAGGGGAGTTTCTGTTCCAATGTGGGTTTCATAAAATGACACAGAGAAAAGCCAATGCAGAATCACCCTCAGTCAGAACAGACGCAACAGATTTTATCTAGAAAGTATTTAGTAAAATGATCACACCAGGCTATAGAGCAGTCTACCTTCTCCAGTAGGCCAGAACCCAATAGGCCCTTGACCACTCAGAACATTTCCTCAGGTCTACACTGTGAGGATGTAATGGTGGCAGAGAAATATGGACTAGTCTTTAAAATGAGCTACAGCCCATGCTATATTTGTCTCAAGTCTTTCTCTAATGTCACTCCAGCTGTCTCCCTTGTCTTTTCATTGTCCATAGCCCCTCAGCAAACCACGATGCTTCCTGGGCTCCAAGACCTGAGAGATGTGCCTAGGAATGATTGTGTCAGTTACCCAAGTGATTTCCTCATCCCAGTGGTCAACCAGGGTATCAGCAAGAAGAGCTGATCGTAACAGCAGAAAAATTCTCTAATGCCATCTGAAAACCAATGGATCTATCAAGCTATGGGGAAAGATCATCTGAAGTGATCCCCCACCCCTGCAGAGTCTTGGTAGCCTGTGCCCCTGTCACCAACAGTGATACAGAATTTATTCTTGAACTGCTAATTGACTTCAGTGGCATTATCCCAGGAGAAGCTACTTGGGAGACTCCAGCCCAGTTAATTTTTACCAATTTCATTCCCATTTCAGTAATCATTTTCATCTGAATTACCTCCTCAGATGGTCTGTGCCACAGGAAAGGATTAAGTTCACTTTCTCCTCCAGAGTCTCTCTTGTAATCTGCATCACACATTCTATCTTGGACTGCTCTTACTAGCCGGTTGTTTTGGTCTCCATACTCGCCAGAGGCAACCTCCATCACTAAACAAAGCAAACAGAAGGGAACTATTCACTCCACCTTCATGTGAACTGTTCATGAAAGAGACAAATATCTGATGCATAAAGCATT
Organism: Gekko gecko; assembly: GCA_029375565.1. NCBI lineage: Eukaryota > Metazoa > Chordata > Lepidosauria > Squamata > Gekkonidae > Gekko > Gekko gecko. Next base: position 106,226,383 of record JAPDNY010000004.1, on the reverse strand, counting down.
ATTTTTAGCCAGAAGCACATATGTAAACAAAGAACAAAAACTTATAAACAGCAAGATCAGAAGACCAAGTAATGGAAAGCAAAGCAGTAGCTCTGTTACATTGCTATGAAGAGCCCAAATGGATAATTTCAGTACACAAGTGCACTTAATATATATTTGGACTCAGAAATGGGACAGCATTACACAATATTTGGCTTTTCTGGACTCACTGTTCTGATCTATCTGTTCACTACCTACCTGCATACATCCATACTCCTACCACCTGGGGATAACATGCCTCTGAGGTAGCGAGCACTTGCCCATAACAATGGTGCAAAAAAACCTCTAGACTATTTTAGATGAAGCTTCTAAAGCACTGTAAATCAGTGGATGGGAAGTTTGTGACCACACTAGAGAATGAAGCTACATAGTATATGTTTCACTAGAGCCACTGAAGCATTCTTAGAATTGCCTCAGAGGGTATCATTTTGGAATGTATCTCCACAAGAAGCCTGTCAGTGCAATATTGCTGTGCTCATGGAAGATCCAGAAAGACCAGAGGAGGAAGAAGATAACATTTGTTGCACCTACATTAGCCATACGGAGAGGACAGCAAACAAAATACAGTCAACATGGGGGGGGATTTCTATGCCAGGCCCCACTTCCAGCCTCCCTGAATAAGTTATACTTTTTCCACAAGGCCATATGCATGATCTGTAGCCTGAAAACAATGCAGAATACAAGACAGACAGAGACAGCCTGTGCATTTGTGCAAAGGACAAATCTTTCATATTGTACCCATACAAGCTCTCTGCAGCTCTCAATTTCCACATTGTTCAGGTCTTCTGAACAGAACCTGGAGGTAGAGGGGCAAAGTCCTGCTCACCTCTTCTACAAGTTGATTGTACCCTCTTTGCCATCATTGGCCTGTAACTACTGTGAAAGCCAATTCTGTGAAGAGGGGGAAGAGGGAAAGCTGTTGCTGAAACGATTTAAACTGATTAGTGGTCTATTGCTGAATTAGGAAATCTGCCAACAATACACAGCAGATCAGGCAGGAGAAAAATGGGGCTTTTGTGCAAGTTATATAGGAGAAAAAAATCAGCAAATACAGCTTCTTTCACCATTACTGTTCTATGAGAGGGAAAATGATAGATAACCCATACAAATTAATGACTCAGGAATTCTAACTTGGACAGAGTTTGACAACCTACCACTAGATGGCAGACATCAACAAAAAAAAACAGCTGTAAGAAAAGTAAAGCTCTTTTAAGTGGAGAAACTCCTTTTGCTTACCAAAATCTGCTGGATTGTGATAGGTCGGACAACTTAAACCCAAATCTCTCAAGTATGGAACGAGGTTTAACACTTTCCCACGGTAAATGCACTGCCCTTGGCTCAAAACATAGAGCTGAGAGAAAGAAAAATGATAACAATATGACAAAGGCTGCTCCAAGCTGGTTATAGAATTAGGCAGTACAGTATTGATTGCTTTTGCTATTCATTGCATGGACTGGGGATGGGGGGACGGGACAACAAGCCCACTTGCTAAGATGTGCAATCAGAGAACACTGAAACACAGTTAAACTCATGGGACATGCATTGATCAGAAAACTGTGGTGATTTTTAGTCATCAGTGGTTCTAGCAGTGGGATCAGTTTTTAGAAAACACATCAGAAACCCTTATCTGTCTGTCTGTCCTGGGGGGGGGTTTGTCATCAAATCACAGCCAACTTGTAGCACCCCATAGGATTTTCAAGGCAAGAGAGATGTTCAGAGGTGGTTTGCCATTTCCTGCCTCTGTCTAGCAACTCTGGTATTCTTTGGTGGTCTCCAAATATTAACCAAGGCTAACCCTGCTTAGGTCCAATGATCTGAGGAGATCAAGCTAGCCTGGGCTATCCAGGCCAGGGCCCCTGAGAAAAGATCGAGGTGGATCGCCATGTTAGTCTGTCTGTAGCAGAAGAAAAGTGCAAGAGCTCTATAGCACCTTAAAGACTAACAACACTTATGGCAGAAAATGAGTCTCATGAGTCAATGCTCACTTTTTTAGATACAGTAGAACGCTGTATCATTCTAACTGCATCTGCAGAAGTGAGCAGTGACTCACGAAAGCTCATACCCTGCCACAAATTTTGTTAGTCTTTTTTTATATAAAAGTTTTTATTGCTTTTCTTCTATAAACTACACATACTACAACATTACATAGACTAACACTCTACATACAAACACTAAAACACTAATGAGAGTAACAAGGCTCTATTATACATTAACTATGTAATTTCAGTCTTTTCTACCTAGTACACAATGAGGTTCCTTTCTACGCTACTTAAAAAAAAGGAAAAAGTCCAAAAAGCCTTAACTAAAAATACTAAGACTTCAAAACGTAATGTTTAATTGTACAAGTAGAGAATCTGAGAACTTTATTTAGAAGACTTCTTATCCTTATGCTTCTTCTTCTTTTGCCATGGCAGTTTGACCTTCATAGTTTTGGGCGCAGCAGCACCTAAATCAGAATCAAAGTCAGAGTCAAAAATTTCTCCCAGATATACTGAAGTATCTGAGGTATCTGAGGAAGAAGAGTTATCTGAGCCAGTCTTCTGGCACTCGCTGATATCCTCTGTTGTCTCTGATGCCTTCTCGCCCTCTGCTCCATCCTTTTTCTTTGTCAACAATTTATGATGCTTCAAGAATGTTTCTGCTTTCGTTAAAGAGTCAATCCTTTCTTTCTTTCCTTGGGAATTAAAAATTAGTCCTTCTGGGATTAGCCATCTGTATTGAACATTGTTCTTTTGTAGAAATTCTGTAATGTTTTTATATTGGCGTCTTGTTTTTTGAATTTCATACAGAATGTCTTTCATAACTTTTATCTCCTGCTCTTGGATTTTAATCTTCGTCACCGTTGATGCTTTAAGAATTAAGTCCCTTGTGCTTCTTTTTGTGAATTTTACATAAATTTCTCTTGGGAAACTCTGAGTATGTCCTGTATATCATGTCAATGTCCGCTTTTAAAGTCTCAGGTTTGGTATTAATCAAGGGGGCCAGTGCTGCGCTCAAAATTTCTCTTAAGTTTTCATCCTTATTCTCACAGACCCCTTGAAATCTTAAAACCTATAAAGATCTTTCCATTTGAAGTTGAAGTAAATTTTGTTTTGCAGATGATCTTTCCTTGTCAGCAATGTCCATCCTTTGATCCATCTCTTTATTCTTCATCTCCATTTGCCAATCTTTCCCCCTGTCTTCTTAGATTTTGCTGCTGTCTCTTTAAGGTCTTCTTGTAAACTGTCGAACTTCTGATTGAGGTTTATCATCTGATCCATCAGGGGGCACAAAGCTTCAGAAATTCTGCTAACCAAATCGCTGGTATCTTCCTGTCTTGTGACCGGTGACACTGTACTGGCATTTCCAGTGCTACCTCTGCCCCTAGACGCCGTTTTCCCGGCTTGCTGGGTTATTGTTTATAGATAGATAAGAGTTCCCAAAGAAAGTTCAAAGAAATTCCAAATGCATGGAATTCAGTCCCAAAGTTCTGTCGCTAAGATAAGGTGAGGTTTAATAGCTTGCTCACAGTTATCGCTATGATTCATCTACTGGGGAGGGTTTCCTCCTCGGGTTTCCCCCCTCCCCTCGCTCCATGCCATTTCATTTTGTAATGCTTTGCCGGTTCGCTGTACCTTCACCCTCTTTTAAGTTGTGTTTCTTTTTGGGACATACTTGCTTCGTTGTCTTGCTCAGTCATCAGGTAGAAAAATTGCTTTCTTAGTTCCTTGCACGCTCTAGTCCGGTAACGTCTCTGGGCACCATTACTGGCCTTGGGCAGCAGGTCCTTACGGAGCTAAAGAAGCTCACTTCCCCAAGCTGCAACTTTGGGAGCAGCTCCTCATGCTCCAGGCTAGAAGCTCCCTCCAAGAGCTTCGGGGGGTATTATAGGAACCAGCCGAACCCCCTCCCTGCCGCTCCAATCCAAGCCACACCCATTGGAGCTCCACGGGGAGCAACTTGTCATGAGTCACTGAAAATCAGAAGCTCTAAAAAAAATTTTTGTTATTCTTTAAGGTGCTACTAGACTCTTGCTCTTTTCCCCTGAAAAAAGAGGCTATGTTTTGTCTGACAGGTAGGAAAGCAAAGTTACTGAATTTGCAGCTAATTTTATAATTAGGTATTCTCCAAGGAGCTAGAATAAAGTAAATATACATTTTAAACACTGGCATATTGTTATTAGTTATGCCAGTGTACACAGATATGCCAGTATTCACAGAGATTTACTACTGATTCTGTCTTTTGTCACAGATTTCTTGAATGTATCTGTATTGGGATTTTTTAAACTTTTTGATTCTTTCACAATTTTATATCCTGACATCTCTTTATTCTAGGTACATTTGTACTGAATACACATTTCTTTGAACCGAAAATCTTGTAGCATTGCATGTGACTTGCCTGTACCAGCTGAAGCATTTGAAGAACCTTTTCAAATGTACAATGCTCACATGAACCAGTTCTCTCATGTCCTGTGAAGCTACACTTACATGTTGAGGGTTACATGTTTGTAATCAACCACCATCCTCTAACACCTATCAGAAGATCCTTTTGCATAGAAACTTACACCAGGGCTACTCTACAATTTTCTATATGCAATGTACAACACCAGGTTTGGACAGTGCACTTGCACAAGGCTGTATTATATGCAGACACAAAGTTCAGCAAAATGGCTACTGCTTTGCATTTCAAAAGAAAGCAGGAGGAGGAGGAAGCATTTGAGAGAAGAGAAGTGGTACCTTTATTCTTTCCATACCACTTCCCCAAGCTGCTTTTCTTCTCTGTCAGTTTCCAAATATATATTTACCACAGCATGAACCAGGAGTGATTTGGCATTCAGAAGTGTCAAGAGGAAGTAGGTTAAGCACACCTAACACTCCTCTGCTCTAAATTTCTCCTTCCCTCCAAAGGGTGATTTTTCTTTTTCTTTTGTCCACCAGGTTTAACTCCATATATCTGAAGAAACTTTTAATTAGGCCATAGCAAAACTTAAAATGGGACCATTTGCCTGCAGGATTACAACTGGCGCCTGTGGGAATTAGGGTTGCCAACTCTGGCTTTGAGAATTCCTGGAGGTTTTGGGGTGGAGCCTGCAGACAGCAGGGTTTGGGGAAGGACCTCAGCAGGTTATAATGCCATTATATAATGTCCACCCTCCAAAGCAGCCATTCTCTCCAGAGGAACTGATCTCTGTAGTCTAGAGATCAGCTGTAATTCCAGAAGATCTCCAGATTCGACCTAAGTGGCAACCCTAATTAAGCAATTTCCATAACTGTGGCAGATGAAAAAAAATTACTGCTATAATCCTGGAAATCACACTTGGTAGTTATCTATTTGAACAGTAGTTTCTCCATGCAAATTCATCCCTAACACTGATGAAAATGCATTGCACAGGAAAAAATTCTAAATGTCTGAACCAACAATTTTTTATCAAATGTAAGGTTTCCATGCAGAAGGAGACTTTTGATATTCAGACTATTTTGAACAAACAGTACATATAGCAGAAAAATCATGTGAAGAAACTGGTTTTCAATGGTAGTTGTGAAGGGCTCCAAGACAGCTGATAGCAACATCGCAATACTGACTCCCAAACTCTGGAGTACCTCTGTTTTTGGAGATTCAGAGTACTCAGTTTGCCATCTTTATGAAAATAGTATAATATATGTTGAATCCTATACCTCCATTCTCTGAAATAAATCCCACAGAATTTAATGGGACTTACTCCCAGGTAAGTGTGCCAAAGGCCGCAGCCCTATGCTTATAAATCTTTCAGAAAATAACTTCCATTCTTTTGCAGTTTCCCAAGATTTGATCCTGGTGTCTTAAAAGGATGTCCACCAACATGTAATGTGGAAAGACCATCTGAGAAGCTTAAAGCGCACCCAGCATTTTAAAACAGGAAGTTTATTCAGGAAGGGGGGAAAGGAATAAAATATATTTTGACTATTAACTAAGACTTATTCACAATTCTGTGTGCATAATATGAGGAGGCTTCCAATAAAAGTTTGTAACCTAGGAAGGACAAGCAGTCTGTGACAGAAATACTTACACACAATAGTAAGAGAAGGGGGGGGAACAAATTCATAATGGTACCTGATCAAAAAGCTCAAAAAGTTTGGCACTGGGCTGATGTATAGTGCAGATGACAGAGCGGCCGCCCTGGGCTAAAGCCTTCAGTAGAGATACCACTTGAAAGCAGGATGCGCTGTCCAGGCCACTGAGAAGAAAGAATTTTGCATCAAGCTAGTGCTTCCACACACTATCAGGCACTTGGAATGACTTCTTCCTACATTCCCTTGACAAGAACTGGTGACATGCAATTTCATTAGGGTCTGAGCAGTAGGCATGTCCACTGGACTGTGCTTAACATTACCACTGGCTGTCACTATTTTTTCCCCATATTTTTCCTTGCCATTAACAAGGTTGTTCTTGTCATTCTCCATTATGCCAGAACAATTTCTGTTCTCTCAAACATGTTTTTCTCTCTTTTCTTCAGCTGTTTTCCACCTTACACATTTGCTAATAATAGGTCTCGGAGCTTGTTTCTAAACTGCCCTATCCGCACACAGGGGGCAACTTGGGAATTAGATATATAGATATGGCTGTGGACTCGAGCTTTCCAACAAACTGAAGTCAAATTATGCTCTCTGCAAATTATGCAAATTATGAGTTAGAATTAGGATCATGAAAAAATTGGTTTTCTCACTGAAAACCATATTCTTAGAAAGGTTTACTTCTCACATAAAACCCATGTTCTTAGAAAGGTTTACTTCTCACATAAAACACAATGGCTTTAAAAGGAAGGCTCAATTTTCTGGTAGTTTAGGTGCCAGCCAGGAACAATACATTATCTAATGCATACCAAAACAATAATCCATGCTTATTTTAGATCATAGTTACCTAGTGGGTTCGTCAAAAAACATAACTGGTGGGTTGTTCACCAGCTCCAAAGCAATCGCAAGACGCTTCCTCTGGCCCCCTGAAAGACTTCCAGTTCTAGTATTGGCACACGGCAGCAAACCCAGAGCTGTCAAGATCTCCCTTACCTGAACAGATGAACAACACAAACAGAATATTCCATATAATTTCCCCAACTACTACCCATACTCAACTTAATGAGATTATCAGTATTTCATTTTTTTTTAAAAGCCTGCTTCCCTTTGAGCTAATAAAAGATTTCAAAACCATGTTGGCAGTAGGGGTTAATGGGGACATTAGAGGTCTCCTCTGACCCCCTCCCCACTCAAACTGAAGCAACTGTGGGTGTCACACTGGAACTAGAGGGGTTAAGCACGGCAGAGGGGGTGGAACTCCAACCCCCTGCACAGGTGACCAGAAGAAAGCATGGCCAGAATCTGAGGTGAGCAGAAGCTGCATCACTGCCAGTATCACAGGAGCCACTTGGTTCAGTCTGTTCTTGGGATGTTAAAGACTCTGAAACCCAATGGACCTTCTCGTATTCAAGGGATACACTCTTTGCAGGATCTTTTGTTTCCTGTGAAACATCTCAACCCCATAATTTTTCTTGGCCCACAATCACAAAAGATTTCTAAAGCACATTTGCTGTTCTCAGTGAAGTGAGGAGGGAGCAGAATTGGGGAGTAATCTTTTAAGAGGATTATGACAGGAGACTGTATTTCTTTATTTATTCATTAGAAAGTACCAATGTAAGCCTCACTCTACCATTTTCCAAGTGCCTTTGCCCACTACAGAGGGGAAGAGTATTTCCTGTGTAGAAAGTGGAGCAGGAAAAGAACACTGGTTGATTGGGCCCGGGGGCGGGGGAACCTTTTGATAACATTGGACTTCATTTCTCAGTGCTGCTTTTGTTCAGCATGTACTTAGTTAAGATTTATTCTTAAACAGAAAAAACACTTGAATTCCAGTTTTATCAAGTTTCTAACTAAATGTTTTACTTTATAAATAACTCTAAATGGCATAAATTATCTCTACTTCCACTGGCTCTGTGCTCACATTTTCACCTATAAATTAATTGTATTGTTCCAGCCATGCTTCTGAAATTCCTTTTTGGGACCTGCTTGCCAAGTAACTCCATACTGCTTTCCCCTCCCCAGTATAAAACAGGAATCTCAGTTAACAGTGAACATGTTCATATTCTATTTTTCATACTCAGTATTTCTGAAAATACAGCAGCAATGGGCTGTATTTGCACCCCCAACAAAATACAAGCTGCCAATTTGTTTACCAGGGCATGGTCTGAAGGTACCTGATGTAGCCACCTAGCTGAAGCTAAGCTGGGCTGGGTCTTGTGAGCGTCCCTGAATGAGACTCTGACGGGCAGCTGTACATATGCTGCCTTCAATTTCATGGAAGAAAGGCAGGATATAAATAAAAATATACTTTTAGCTTATTCTTTACTACTATATTTTTAAAAATTCAGTAGTGTCAAACTCACTTAATAAGTAAAGCAGTATACGTACCATCTCCCTCCTGCCTTCATCTTTTTCTTGAAGTTTCAGGTGAGCAGATACCTGAAATATTAGCACAAATAAGATGCTTATTAGAAGCAGCCACCTCTGGTAACTCTGTCACGTCTATACACTGTTTCTATAGTACATAATATTTTCAGCTTTTTTATAAGCCAGCATGACAGCTCCTCTGAAAGTGATCCTTTATGGTACAGAAACCAAAACAAACAAACAAAAACTCAACAGCTTCAGTGATGAAATATAAGCAAAAAAGGCTGCCTACTTTTGTATTGTTAATAGTACGTATGGGGAGACCAGGTTTTCAGTTACAGTAGCAGATCTCTGACTGGTGTAGAAGTAGGAGGAAAATGATGGGGAAATTGGCATTGCTTCAATAGCATGACATCATACCCAGTGTATACCCAGAAGTGATATCAGAATTTTGGTACAGAACTTTGCTGTAGAATCCCACCAAATGCCTACGATAACCATATAGCATCACAGCAATGCGCTGACATCACTTCTAGGTTCACACTGGAAGAGGTGCTGCAGCATTGATGCCATGTCAGTTTGAATGTTCCCACCCCCAAAAGTCAGCTGGCAACCCCCAGCTAAATATGAGCAGGCCAACACATGTGGTAAATGGATGATACAGTATGCATGGGATGCCTACACAGATAAGCAGTTTGCATCTCATACTTAACACATACAACTTTTACCTCAATGAAGTCTAAGAGGTAGTAGAGAGGTAAAAAGGGCTTCACTCTTTCTCACCACTTTATCCAAGGTTTTGTTCTATTATTATAGTAACAGATGAGAAGTCATTGTTTCTGACAGTAAGCTGAGGTATTCGTTAAAACAATTATCTTGGCCCAGAAAATTATAGCTTTCTTTTGGTAGGCATAATTAAGATGAACTGAACCATTTGACCCTAAGTATGTGTGTTATTTAAATAAATAAACTAGGAAAATTACATGATAATTACACTCATGGTAATTATATTTATGTATAATAACAATGAAGATGTCTGTGGCTTGACCCTGTTGTACACAGCAGGCCATGAAATTCCAGAGCAGTTGACCCCGTAAGGCTGTGGAGGTCTGACAAGAACTGCCAGGCTGATTTCACAATTGCGTCAACAACAGATATTTTTAGATTTGTCTAAAATTGTTGACACCACACCAAAAGAGAAAGGGCCTTGACTTCAACTGCTGCAGCTGTTTATAGAAAACACATAAACTGGAAGATAAAAGAAGAGACAAGGAAGTTGATATTTTAGAGATTCTCCAACATGAAGGTGGGAAGCAGAGGGGGTTAGGACAGGGTTGCCAGCCAATGGATGGCAACCAGCAAGAAACCAGGGGGGGACAAGGCGTTGAGTGATATCACACCTCTCTAAGATCCACCAAAAACTCTATGGCTTTCAGCTGTTTATACTGACATACCTTCCAGGTTTTCTCCAGGAGTGACAATACACTACCACCCAACAGCGATTTTTTTTTACATTGTTTTTCTCCTGACGGTTGCAGGAGTGACAAGGGAAACTGGGAGCCAGAAGCGAGGGATTCCCTGCCCTTGGTAGAAAACTAGTAAGGCTGTGTTAGGACAATATCAACCACATACTCATAAAACTGGAAAGGACCTGAAGATCAATCTACCTTAGCCCAATACCACAGACTTCTCCATAAATCAACACAACTTTGGTACATCGGACTGATAGGTTCATAGTTTTTGATTTACACATTACAGTTATTCCTCCATGTATGGAACTGTAACGTAGTTGTAAGTGCTCCCTGTATTGAAACTGCTCCTTGAACATGGACATTTCCCCTTTTAAAGCATACTTTATCCATTGGCTGTCATGAATTTATATTAAAGAGGTAGGTAGCCATGTTGGCCCATAGCACAGAGAGACCAGGTCTCCTGGTTCAGTGGGAGACCTCCCACAACAGCCACTGGCTCTGCCCACTGGCACTCAGTTGGGCAGCAGGGGGAAACATGCCAGGGGAAATGGGGGGGGGGAGAATCAGTGTCATGCCTACACCATGACATTACTTGCAGCATAATCCAAAAGTGGCATCATCGTGTGGGGTGGTACTCTAACATTCACCCAAAAAGATACTGGTGCAATCATGTTTGCCACCCATATACCGGTGTAACCACAGCAAACACGACTGCCACATAAATTTTGAGACAATCCTAAAAAAAATAGTCACTAGGAAGAATAAGAGTCTGTCTTAAGGTATTTATGCCCCACCTCTTTACAAAACTGTAACAAAATCAGGTTGCAGAGTGTTTTTTCTATTTACCATCATGGCTTCTTGAACAGTAAGATGTGGGAGTAACATGTCATCTTGCATGATGTAACAGGACACTTTGCGGAATGAACGCAGATCACGAGGCTGTCCGTTGATGAGGATCTCTCCCTTCATCCCAGTCTCTCTGAAATCAGTTAAGAAAAGGAAATGACTGAATTCTTCCTCTATACAAAAGTTAACATCAGGCTTACATATCAATTTTTTTACAAATGTGACATAATCCCATTTGTGCCTAGGTAAGTAAGGAGACTGTGAAATGATTACCAATGGCTCTAATTCTTGAATAATCAAAAACTTTTTTTGAAATCTTGGGACAGTAGACAAGTTCAGTGCTCAAAAAATTCAATGGACAAACCAGATGTCAAAAAAACAAAAATCTAATTTTACACCTCTACAACTCATGCATGCATATAGCAGCTTGAATGAAAATATTTGAATAATCAAAACTTTAGTGTATTTACTGCAGAAATGTAACCAGTAAATCCAATGAAAACTTACATACCTAATGGGCCAGTTCACATTTTCCAAAACCCTTGTGTCCTCCTCATGGCCTCCATTGCCACAAGGATCATATGTGCACTGGGAGTTCTGTGCTCAAAACTTAATTCTTAAGCATGTACAGGCTCAATTCAGACCGAGACAGCAGCACCCAGTGCACAGCACATCTCATTAGAAGACCTTATGGAAGTTATGTGGGAGACAGGAGGACTTTGTAATGGTGAATCAGTTATTTGTAGAAGCAGCTTTGTAAAATTGTAGTGCTGATAAATAAGCATTTAGGCACATGAACAAATATAAATATAGAGTGAAATTATTATATTAAGAACATCAGTCAGATTTAGGGCTAGAGAGCTGGCAACCCCTGGGAGATTTCTGGGACAGGCCCATCATGGTACAGTGTCACACAATGCCATGATGTCATTTCCAGTCATATAACACCATGTCACAGTGTTGCTGTGATGCTCCAGCAATCCCCCCAAATCCTCTGGTTTTACCACTGAGTTTTGGGAGGTTGCTGGAGTGCGTGATATCAGTTCTGGCTATCAGTTCACAGCATCAACATGACATCACTCTGTCCCCCCCCAATTTTTTGTCATTGCTGCACAAATGCAGCATCAAGGGACTGGAGGCAGGGGGGAGTAGGTCTAGTAGGAGAGCTGGACCCTCTACCCAGGGCCTTTTCATGGATTACATGGTTGTAAATCCAGGCTGTCAGTTGAGTGTAAACTTGCAAGGGAGGTGCAGCCAATCCTGGCTCCCCGATGAGTGTACCTTCATGATACACTTCATGATTTTCAAACAATATTTGTGTCATTCACATATTACTTTTTAAGAAATCCACTAAAAATACAAACTTAGATGTACACTTAAAAACCAGAATGTATGAATTAGCACTTATGATCACAATGGTGTACTAACCTGTATCCTGCCAGGATGTTCATGAGTGTTGACTTCCCAGCTCCAGAAGGACCCATAATTGCCACAAGTTCTCCGCTGCTGAACTTCCCTGAAATTCCTTTCAATAGGGTCTTGAAACCTGAAAGGGGGGGGCACACCAATTAATCTGTGAACATAAAACTATTGCAGTAAAAAGTCCACACCATCCTTATATCTGTCATATTTTGTCTATTGGAATGGATTTACAGGGTCTTCTGACAATCACATTTTAGCATTCACATCTTAGTTTTTTCTCTTTTACCAATCTCTCTTTGTGTAACTGATGTCAAGGTGAAAAAGGAATAGCCAGTAGTGGCCAACAGACTTTTCCCCTGCTTATCAGTTGATAGGGGAAATCTGCTGAACAAGGATAACAGCTAGGTCCTTCTTTCCCTGCATGACATCAAATCAAAAAGACTTTGCTCAAGAGTTCGCTGATGCCTTCAGAATTCTTGACATCAAAGCCTGACTACTTTTCATGTGGTGAATGCAACTAATAGTCAGACTTTTAATAACTGAAACTACATGGGAGGGGAAGAGAAAGATGTGAGGAAAGTAAAAAACTGATATTTTTTTTGTGAAGCACAGTAACCGCTGACCTTTTTTTTTTAAGGGAAGAGAAAATGATGAACATCTTCAACATGCTCATATTCTACAGGGCCCACTTCATTCATTCTATGCATTGTTATGTGTCTGGAACCAAACTCTCTGTTTTGGATCTATTCTTAAAAGGCAAGAAGATCACATAGGCTTTATGTTGCTGCAGTGATGATCAATGAAACAACCGCATATAAGCAGCTACTTTATTATAATTTTTTCTACACACAACCATGTGCCTGAATACACAACCACATTAAGAAAGTAAGCATAATTTATTTGCATTGCAGTTCTAACTCACTAACAACATGTCAGGACAGAAAGGTCACATATAAACATTTGTACAAAGAAACATAATACTTAACAAGCATGGGACACACAAGGACTTGTAGGGGGTATCTCATTTCCCCCTTCCTCACAATTTCCTCTTTCCCTTCCCTAAAACTCCCATAGCCTCTCCCTTTTTCCTGCTTCCTTCTCTCCATCCTACCCACCAGCCAACCAACCCTTATTTGCCCCCACACACATCTTCAGCTTTCCCTCCCCTGGAAGCATCAGCCAAGGAAAACTTGCTGACAGGCCTGACCCCAAAGAGTCCTCCCTCAAAGAAGCCCCAGAAAAGGCTCAGCTCACTCTCCCTTCCTTTTGCTGACAGAAACCAAGGTTCAAAGGCTGTAATACTTTTGGAGTTGCCCAGGAATGGCCTTAAACTACAGTGCTGCTTCTATTTGGGGGCATTTAATCCCAATCTATTTTTTAAAGATATTTCTGCAAACCTCAGGCCTTTTCGGGTTTGTTCATTGTTCCAGTCTCTGTATTTAAGTAACCACAGATTTGTCCACATTGAGAATTAGATATATTTATGTTTACATCTGAATACTGCTTGACTTTTTTTAAATGACCCCTAGTTATTTAGCTGATAGATCACAGATTACAGAAGCCACCATTTATAAAACTAGAGCCAGATTATCATGGAGACAATTAATCAGAGAACAGTGTAGATTAACAAGAATGGCCCTCTGAATTATTCCTTTAATTGCCACTGGCACTGTTTGTAATTAGCAGGATTTGAGACTGGCATGATATTGATGACTTCATGGCTTAGAACTGTTTAGAATACAAAAAAACCTTTTTTATCTTCCACAATTAAGCTATAAACTTTTACCTTGTGAACTCTTCCCTTGAAGGCCCCACTTGCTGCCCTTCAGCTGTTGTGCCCCCTTCTTCTTGGGAGGCTTCCCAGGGCTTCAGAAAGGGTTGATGGGTTTTCAACACACCTTGTTCCTCCCTTGCCCTTCCCACACATGGAACCTTCCAGCTGCCTTCCTCCCCATCCCTTGGGAAGCCTCCCATTTAATGGGTAGTTACTTCGCTTCTCCCTATCTGGGACCCAACTGGTTCCCAGTCTGGCACATGGTTCCCTACCCTTCTCTCTCTCACTGGTGGTTGCTTAGCCGGCAGCCTAACAATGGATCGGTGTGGTCTTTCCCATAAACCCTGCTCTCTGCCTGACTGTGCCCACTCTGCAGCAAGCTGCATCATCCAGGCTGCAGTTGCCTGCTTGGGGCCCCTGCCAGATGCATGCTTAGTGCTGGCATGGGCCTCATCCTTTCAGTTGGGGTGGGTCCATGAGCCTGGCTGGTGCTGTTCCATCCTTGCTGGTGCTTCCCAGTGATGTCAGCACTGCAGCTCAGCTGCAGGATTGTTCACTGATCCACACCAGCTGCAGCAGGGCTCCTTTCCTGGCCTTCTCCAGTGGTGTCTGTCCCTGCCAGGCCCAGCCGATGGGCAGCAGTTTTTCTGCAGCAGCAAGCTGCAGCTCTGCTCCTTCCCTAGGCTTGCCTCGCCATATCTTAAACATTTTTTTTAAAAAAAAGAATATAGCAAATTGCATAATTTCTACACGCAATCTTATACAAAAATGAGGGACTCATTCAGCAGGTCTACATTTGTTCTGCAACTGCATATACAGTGTAAATATAATATACTGGGTCCGATGCATGAAGTAGTGAATCAGCTCATAACTATTCAGGAACAAGACAATTTAGCCAGCTCGCAGGCCAGTTTATAACCCCAAGACAAACCACACCCCAACACCTGTGATAGGTCTATTTACAGTATCAGTCTTTCATAGGTCTAGTGTTGGAGCCTAGCCTCCCGATTGGAGCGGGCTAGAATCCGCTCAGCTATTGTTTGTCTGTGCAAAGCTCAGGCTCTTTGCTCAACCACGTGCGGCCATACACTCACACATGGTTGCTTCAGTACGCAACAGTAAAGCACAGGAAAGTTATCATTAAAAGAAAATAATTTAAATAAAGATTTGCAACACCCCAATTAGAGTTGTGAGAGCCTAGAAAAAATAAACTAGGATTTTTCTTTCCCTGTCCCCATCCCAAAGACCTTTTTAAAAACATTTCCAATGGAAAGATTCAAATCTTTGGAGGAAAGTAACTCCCATGAACTTCTTTTAGAATGAGTAACTGCTTCTTAATGCTTCTAAATGGAAGGTTTTTTAAAACTTGAAATATATAACATGAAAAAGTCAGACCACTTATTCAATTTTTCCAGTGAAAAAATTTTGAGGAGCACAAAAAAAACACTTCTTACACCATAGACATATACAATATTTTCAAGGTATTTTGTTTAAATATAAATAGTTTTGGCAACAGTTAATATGCTATAATGTTTGAATGAGAATATATTATTAAAGAGTTCAAGGTGTTCAATGCTAAAAAGTTTAGCGTAAAATCCAAACATGCTGGCACTCCTTCCTACTATTGTGACTCTATAAGAAAGTTTCTGTCCAAATATTAGCTTCCGTTGTTTACTACAGAATTTGTTTTCTACATTCAATTTTTTAGTCTGTCCTGCCACTCAGATGGAAAAAAGCTAGATACATGTGCCATGACAGCATAGGATGCAGCAGTCTGCAACTCTTTCTTAAGTATTGGGTTTATTTGCAATTTTTCTTATAGAAAATGATATTTATACTTTTTGATTCTATAAATATGACACATAGTACAATTTTATATGTCACTGTAGGTATCGCTGGAAATGGCATGGTTTCCTCTGGAAGCAACTTCACATCATGTGTGATCCCAGCTCCCCCCCCCGCCCATGTTCTTGCCCCCAGTTTGGTGTAGTAGTTAAGTGCACAGACTCTAATCTGGGAGAACTGAGTTTGATTCCCCACTCCTCCAATTGCAGCTACTGGATGATCTTGGGCAAGCAATAGTTCTGTCAGAGCTGTTCTCTCAAGAGCAGTTCTCTCAGAGCTCTCTCAGCCCCACCTACCTCACAAAGTGTCGGTTGTGGGGAGGGTAAAGGAAAGGAGTTTGTAAGTCGCTCTGAGACTCTGAGTGAAGGGCGGGGTATAAATCCAATATCTTCTTCTCTCACTGGGTACCAGCAATTAGTTGGCAACCCTACTTCAAATTGATTCATTGTCTGCTGAACTGAAGAACTCTTTACCCAGTTTGATTGCTGAGCCTAATGGAATATGTAGGAATTTATAGAGAGTTGTAGGAAGAACGTAAGGAAGCAAGCCGGATTGCAAATATTAGATGCTAGAAATCACTGTTTGAAAGAAGCAACTCTGTGTGCCCTGGGGCCTCTACTGATTTCTGCTTTGGATAGGGCCATTTAGTCTATATACCCTCCTGACTTCCTGAACACCACATTCAAGACCTTACACTATGAGAATGCACCAAAAGCAAGATAAAATGCCAGTTCCCATCTATACCTTGTAGGTGCCTATGATAGACCCCTGTCTCTCCCACACTCCCAGGCAGATTTTCCTGACAACATTTTTTTTAGTTCCCCTCTGTGACTGAGACACCCTTCAGCAGCATGTATTTCTTCTTCATGTTATAAGTTTTAAGTGTCCCACCATGTTACAGATATTAGTTTAAGCTTCTGACCCAGCACAAGAACTTAAGGGAAAATACAGGAGTGGTCTTGTCTTATATTTAAACCCTTATTGAAATAGCACTTGATGCAAAGTAACTTTCAAAACAGAAATAATATTTTATTGAACAGTCAATGAATATATATAATAGGAGATTGTCAAGGTTTAGAAAGGCTGGGTAAAACTTCTTAGATCATACAAGAGAGTGTTGTAGCTTATTTTCAGAGTTTCATGTTCTTTTCAGTGGGAGGTTTTTGCTTATTATATATTTCAGCTGTTACACAGAATCTTGAATACAGTTTCTTAGAGAATAGCATTTTCTTAGTGCTTCTAGGTTTCTCCAGAGATCTGGGTTTTCCCTTTAGATATTACAGTTTTTCACTAACTCCTGAGGAGTCTAAGCTTCTCCCCTTTACCACAGACCAGGGTTCTCTTCCCAGCCCCTTTTACTGGTAGGAAGTTATTCTCCTTGACCCTAAGAAGCAATAACTCCTTTTACTATTTGGCTTGTATGGGAGTTCTAACTACCCAGATCTTCTGCCAAATCCTTCTCCAGTATCCATTGTCTGTATAAGGTTGTTCTGTGGCTTTCTTGACTGAGAATCTAAATTTCCCTCCAGATCAGCTGTTTTCTCCTCTCCTGGCCAATCAGAGAATGAGTAGAGCAGCCAATCACATAATCTCTTCTCTCCAAAGAAGAGTAACTCTTGAACTCCCTGACTTTCTGACACAAGCAGCATTTTAAAAAGCCTGCTTTTCTTTGCAATCTGTCATACACACCCACACACATTTATGTAGCAAAACTGATGATATGCCACTAATCAGCTTTCAGCCAAAATATATATTGCATGCAGAGTTTAACTGCTAGTGGAAACAGGGTTTACAAGGAAAGAAAGTCATCAGAATTGTCCACCTGGGATTTAATGACTAATCAAGACATTTCAGTAATTCAGTAGGTATTAGAGCTGGGTGTTGTTTTTTGTTTGCTTGTTTGTTTTGTTTTAGAAATTTGAGCCCAGGTGCTATTTATTTAACAGGGCTGAAAATCTGGCCAAGCCACATTAAATGCCTTACACACTGCTACTTTAATAACAATGCAGCTTATTCATCCTCACACACTCAGCATGATATATAAAAGTGTGGCTTTATTTCACTACTAAAAACAGGATAGTACAAGATTTTGTTTTATTTTATTTCTGTCCCACCCTCCCTGCAAACAGGCTCGGGGCGGGTAACAACATACATAAGAATATAAGAGAAGCCAATGCTGGATCAGGCCAATGGCCCATCCAGTCCAACACTCTGTGTCACACAGTGGCCAAAAACACCAGGTGCCACCAGGAGGTCCATCAGTGGAGCCAGGACACTAGAAACCCTCCCACTGTTGCCCCCCCCCCCCAGCACCAAGAATACCAAGCATCATTTGCCCCAGACTGAGAGTTCTTATTTATACCTTGTGGTTAATAGCCACTGATGGACCTCTGCTCCATATGTTTATCCAATTCCCCCTTGAAGCTGTCCATGCTTATAGCCACCACCGCCACCTCCTGTGGCAGTGAATTCCATGTGTTAATCACTCTTTGGGTGAAGAAGTACTTCCTTTTATCTGTTCTAACCCAACTGCTCAGCAATTTCATTGAGTGCCTACAAAATACTAACAAAGATCAATCAACTTAAAAACAACTTCTAAAAACAACCATTCTGAATTCCCTTAATGAACGAGATGGCATTCCAAAAACTTATGGTGTCCCGTGCCTGTTTCCATCAGAGTGGATATGGAACCTGTTGGTATGGGTTCTCAGAGTGGTACATTTGCTGCAATCAGGATCAAGGGCAGCTTGAGGAGGAGGGGCCAAACTGGTTGGGCGTCTGCTGCCTCAACCAAAGGCCTGGCGGAACAGCTCCAATTTACAGTCCATGCAGAACTGTAATAGATCCCACAGGGCCCTAATCTCTACTGGGAGCTTTTTCAATCAGGTTGGGGCCAGGGCCAAAAACACCCTGGCCATGGTTCAGGCAAGACACGTGTTCTTTTGGGCCGAGGACTACCAGTAGATGTTGATCTACAAGGCTTGTCAGGGCACATATGGGGAGAGATGGTCCCGCAGGTATGTTGGCCCCTGGCCACATCAGGCCTTAAAGGTTAACACCAACACCTTGAAGCAGAACTCTATCAGCAGCCAGTGCAATTGGCATAGCATAGGCTGAATGTGTGCCCACGAAGACGTCACAGTCAGCAGGCACACTGCCACATTTTGCACTAGCTGCAGCTTCTGGGTCAGGTACAAGAGTAGCCTCACATAGAGCGAGTTACAACAGTCTAACCTGGAAGTGACCATTGCGTGGATCACCATAGCCAAGTCGTGAGAGGAAAGGTAGGGAGCTAGTTGCCAAACCTGCCAAAGATGGGAAAAGGCTGATTTGGCAACCACAGTGATTTGGGCCTCCATTGATAACGAGGCCTCCAGTATCACTCCTAGGCTCCTTACTCTTGGCACTGGCATCAATGGCGCTCCACCCAGAGCTGGAAGCCAAATTCCCATATTCAATCCCCCATGGCTCAGGGACAGGACCTCTGTTTTCTATGCATTTAACTTCAGCTGGCTCTGCTGCAACCAGCTAGCCACAACCCTCAAAGCCCTGTCCAAAACATCTGGAGCTGAGTCCAGCCAGCCAGTCATTAACAGATATAGCTCAATGTTATCAGAATATTGATGACACCCACACGTCTGGGTTTTGGTGGGCTGATGGCGGTTGCTTCCCCAGGGAGCTCCTGGGGGGCGATCCGTGCACCAGCACAGTGAGAGGCAGTGCAAATGTCCGCACCCCCCTGGGGTCCGTGTGATGGATCCCTTGCCATGGGACGCTGAGGGTCGCCGCTCTGCCATGGACATATCCAAAATAAGTCTGACGGGCAAAAGTTTGGCTTTTATAAGCAATAAATGGAAGGATCTCTAAGTGTGAAGGCAGAATTCAATTGGACAACAGTTCTTGAAAGAGAAAAAGGGACTTTGTCTTAAGATGTCCAGTTCCAGTTTCAGCAAGAATCCCACTGGGGTGTCTAAAAAGAAAGAAGACTACAGCGTGGGAAGAGAAATTGACTGTGTTATACTTACTGAGGGAAACTTAAAGATTAGTTTGCTTTAAATGAAGGAGGGAAAATAATTGTAAACTAAGATGCCACTGTTCTCTGAAAATTGTGTATAGGTTAGTTAACGATTCTCCTGGGATGCACTCTATGTAGCCAGATTTGATGGTTTGTCAACAAAATGGATGATGATGAGGATTGATCACTCTCAGTGTTAAGAAAAGCAATTTTTAAGCTAATATTCTTACAAGCAGTATGTAACCTCCAACTCTTGGGTTTTTAGTGGGTTCTCTTTTCTTTCTTCTATAGTTTGCAGATTCCCTCCGTAATTTCGTTGTAGTTTTTAGAAAATGCAAAAAATCCCCTACGAGAATATTGATGATACCCTAGCCTGAACCTCCAGATTAGCTGGGTGTGGGGAGAGGATCACCCCAAGGGATGCCACAATCCAGTGGGTATCGTGGAGAAATCCTCTTCCCAAGTGCAACCCTCTGTCCCCGATCCTGGATAAAGAGGAGAGCCATTACAGGGCAGTCCCCCGGATCCCCATGTTGGTGAGGCAGTGGGTCAAAAGTTCATGGTTGATTGTTGAATGCTGCTGTGAGGTCTAGAAGCAGCAGCAGCGCCAACCTGACTCAATCTAGGTGCCTCTGGAGGTCATCTGTAAGGGTGACCAGCAGAGTCTCAGTCTCATGGCCAGGACGAAAGCCGGACTGGAAGGGATCCAGGATGGAGGTGTCATCTAAGAAAGTCTGCAGCTGTTCTGCCACTTCTCTTTCAACTACCTTACACAGGAATGGAAGGTTTGTCACTAGATGCTAGTTGGCCAGGACCGAAGGGTCCAAAGATGGTTTCCTTAGGAGTAGCCACATCATTACCTCCTTCAACCCCCCTGGGAAAACCCCTGATATCAGAGATAGGTTCACAATCTCACACAGGGGAGCCCATACCCTCTCTCCACAGGCCTTAACCAGCCAAGATGGGCAAGGATCAAAGAGGCAGATGGTGGGCTGAAACAGTCCCAAACAGAACTGGATTTTCTTTATTAACACTCAAGCTACTGAGACCCCAAAACACAATGTTATGCATTATTTTCTCTGAGAATGGGTGAAAGGTCTTATTGCTCATGAAGGTCAACCAAGTAGAGACGATTTGCCCATGTAGTAACAGCATTGTGCCCTATTTAATCCCTTACAAAGGATTAAAAATATTCAGAGACATAAATAACTAGAGTCATTCTGTTGCAGAACACAGAGGCTAATCTTCCTTAGACTCTGTTGAGCCATAAATTCTACATAGGCATCATATGCATCCTGTGAAAATTGAAATACATATTTGAAAAGACTGCTTTTTATTTCAAGGTATTAATACTTGCTATTATGTTCTGTAGTTGATTGTTTATATGCCACTGCTTCTTTAAGAAATAACTAAGTGGCACTCTGAGAAAGGGAAAAAAGAAGCATTACTGAAGTGATTTTAATTCTGAAAATATTGTAGTTTGTGCTTGATGTGTTTTCAAGAAAAGTGTACATTTACTGTCTTTCCCCAGTTGCAGTATATTTTCTCCATACATGTAGTGATATCCTGCGCTATGCCATACCCTTTTTAAAAAACAACTAATTTATTAGTATACTGGGTCGCATCATTCCAAATCTATGTATAATGTGAGAGGAACCTGCACTTTAGGTAGCACACTACTTGTACAAGTGTAGATTATGACAACCAAACCCCTCCACGGGGATTATACATCTGTTAGATGGACCCCTGGTCTTCTAAGTAGTAAAAAAAATACCAAACCCTAAAACTGATTCCAATCCTTATATATAAAAGGATTTTCGTCATACCTTATATGGTGAAAATGCGCGCCGGAATCAGTTGGCTGAGGGACCTGTCAGTCAGAGTCAGGGTCCCTTGCCACTGGCTGCCTTGCTTGCCTGCGTTGCTGCCATTGGCCCGCCAGCTGCCGCTCAAGACTGCTGGTGTGCCATTGGCTGGGAGGCGGGAGGCGAACGCTGCGAGCGAACACCGCCACCAGGAGCCAGGGAAGGGAGGCTGCGATGCCAGCCGACGGTGCTGGCCGGGGAGCGAGGCAGGGCCAGTGCCAGGGGGACGTTGCAGCCCCGGAGAGACGGAGTCTCAGCGAGAGGGACAGCGGAGGCTGGGGACGGCGGGTGAGCTCCTTCCCCAATGGCCGCCAGATACGCCTGCCTCCAGCACCTTCTTCGCGGGAAGGGGGCCTGTCTAGCGCCCGTTGTCTCGGTTCCACAACGGGCTTCCCTTCCTAGTAAAATATAAAACATGAATAGGATTATGACAAGTGGGAGCCTGCGAGACTTACGGGGGGGAAGGGGGAAATCCCATTTCTCCCTATTACTGAGTCTGGCATGGCTCCAGGACCCACCACCCACCACTGAGCCTAGGCACAGTGGCAAGAGTGTCTGGGAGCTGCTCCAACCCCAGAGTAGCTCCTGGCATCTGCCACTCCAGGCCTGGAGCAGTTCCTGGTATCCTGGAGGGGCTCCCAATGGCTACCGCAGAATCATGGCAAATGCATTATCTGCAAGTGCACAGACAGCACTTTTTAATGGGGGGGGGAGATTTAACCCTCCCCCTAGGTGTGCAGCAAAATCTGTTTAGCGTCAGTTTGGCACTGATTTGTGGATTTAGATATCCACAGATGGGGGCTACATGTTGCCCCCCCCGTGTATGTATGTGTATGTGTGTGTATACACACACATACATATATATATATACATATATACACACACACACACACACACACACACACACACATATATATATATATATATATATATATATGGAAGAAAACACCTTTTTCTGTACCATAGCTTCCACCATTATATCTACACAGTGCTGTCTGATAGGATTGTTGTACACTGTGATGGAGATAGGATCCTGGACCACTGCAGTCTATGTTGTTTAGATGTACAGTTTTCTGTTAAGAATCCCTGATCACTGCGTGACAAAATCCCAGAACTATCCTGGACATGTCCACATTCTTGTGTAGTATAGTGCCACAGTAGGAGCATGGACACTGGGTAGGTGGACATGTGGCAAGGAATCATGCAACGTTTTTTTCACACAATACACTAATTTTATGAGTCTCATACTATTTATTTCATAGCAGGTTTATGAAGTGCTGAAGTTCAGGAAACCTACTCTAAATGCAGTTGTTGACAACCACTTATTACTTCATGTTTAAGGGAATAAATAAAGTTCAGCCACTGCTCCATTAAATCATCATAATTAGTTTGGTAAGAGAAACAAACTACCAGTTCAGACCCTTCGCTGTCTGGCTCTCAGAAGATGCCTCATAAGAACATAAGAACATAAGAGAAGCCAATGTTGAATCAGGCCAATGGCCCATCTAGTCCAACACTCTGTCACACAGCGGCCAAAATATACCAGGTGCCATCAGGAGGTCCAGCAGTGGGGACAGGGCACCAGAAGCCCTCCCACTGCTGCCCACTCCAGCACCAAGGATAGAGTGCATCACCTGCCCCAGACTGAGAGTTCCCATCTATACCCTGTGGCTAATAACTACTGATGGACTTCTGCTCCATATGTTTATCTAATTCCCTCTTGAAAATGTCCATGCTTGCAGCTGCCACCACCTCCTGTGGCAGTGAATTCCATATGTTAATCACTCTTTGGGTGAAGAAGTATTTCCTTTTATCTGTTCTAACCCGACTGCTCAGCAATTTCAAGGAGTGCCCACGAGTTCTTGTATTGTGAGAAAGGGAGAAAAGTACTTCTTTCTCAAACTGCTCAATCCCATTGATAATCTTATAAACCTCGATCATGTCACCCCTCAGCCGTCGTTTCTCCAAGCTAAAGAGCCCCAAGCGTTTTAACCTTTCTTCATAGGGAAGGTGTTCCAACCCTTTTATCATTCTAGTTGCCCTTCTCTGCACTTTTTCCAATGCTATAATATCCTTTTTGAGATGTGGTGACCAGAACTGTACACAGTATTCCAAATGAGGTCGCACCAATGATTTATACAGGGGCATGATGATACTGGCTGATTTGTTTTCAATTCCCTTCCTAATAATCCCCAGCATAGTGTTGGCCTTCTTTATTGCAGCTACACACTGTCTAGACATTTTCATCGAGTTATCCACTACGACTCCAAGATCTCTCTCTTGGTCCGTCTCTGCCAGTTCAGACCCCATCAACGTGTATTTATATTTAGGATTTTTGGCTCCAATGTGCATCACTTTGCACTTGGCCACATTAAACCCCATTTGCCACGTTGACGCCCACTCACCCATCCTCAACAGATCCCTTTGGAGTGCCTCACACTCCTCCCTGGTTTTCACCACCCTGAACAACTTCGTGTCATCTGCAAATTTAGCCACTTCACTGCTTACTCCCAATTCCAAATCATTAATAAACAAGTTAAAAAGCATCGGACCGAGTACTGATCCCTGTGGTACCCCACTGCTTACCATCTTCCACTGAGAAAGTTTCCCATTTATACTCACTCTCTGTTTTCTATTTATAAGCCAGTTTTTGATCCACAAGAGGACTTGTCCTTTTATCCCATGACCATTGAGCTTACTTAGGAGCCTTTGATGAGGAATGGTATCAAAAGCTTTCCGGAAGTCAAGGTAAATAATATCTATTGGGTCCCCCTTGTCCACATGTTTGTTCACTCCCTCAAAAAACACTAACAGGTTAGTGAGACAAGATCTTCCCTTACAGAACCCATGCTGAGTCTGCCTCAATAGTTTTTGTTCATCAATGTGCCTACTAATTCTTTCCTTAATAACAGTTTCCACCAACTTACCCGGTATCGATGTCAGACTGACTGGCCTGTAATTTCCCGGATCTCCCCTGGAGCCCTTTTTAAAGATGAGAGTGACATTAGCTACCTTCCAGTCCTCAGGAATGGAGGCAGATTTTAAAGAAAGATTACATATTTTTGTCAGGAGATCCACAAGTTCACATCTGAGTTCTTTCAGAACTCTTGGATGAATGCCATCCAGGCCTGGTGATTTATTAGTTTTTAAATTGTCCATCAGTCGGAGGACTTTGTCTCTTGTCACCGCAATCTGATTCAGGTCTTTCAAACCCCCTCCCGAAATCGGTGCTTCTGGAGTGGGCAAACACTTCTCCTCTTCCACAGTGAAGATAGAGGCAAAAAATGCATTCAGCTTCTCAGCCATTTCCCTATCATCCTTCACTACTCCTTTTACCCCTTGGTTATCCAAGGGCCCCACTGCCTCCCTGGCTGGCTTCCTCATCTTCCTGTATGAGCCTTCTTTTGTTGCAGTGAAGCAGTTTCATAGAGTTTAATACGCCTTTGCCTTGTCTCATCTCTGCCACCATGACATAATCACTACCATCACCAAGAAGCTTCCCCA
This sequence comes from Gekko gecko, assembly GCA_029375565.1. Lineage (NCBI taxonomy): Eukaryota > Metazoa > Chordata > Lepidosauria > Squamata > Gekkonidae > Gekko > Gekko gecko. The sequence continues at coordinate 106,201,205 of JAPDNY010000004.1, read as the reverse complement.
CAGAAGGATGCACTAGACAAATAACATCAGTATTCCTTAATAGCTTGCTTCTTCTTGGAACACTGCTGCAGGCATTATGCCTTTATTCTGATTTACGTAATTAGTTACTGTAGGAATTCTTGAACAATACTTTCTAAATTGAATAAATTGAATGAATGAATAAATAAATTCTAATTATAGTAATCAGAATGGTCTACATAGCAACCTCTGTTCATGCTTCATCTATCCCACCAGATGAAGCTGGAAAATATAATGAAAATTACAAGGAAAACAATACAAGACTCAACAAATAACTAAAATGTCTTGTATATGGGATTTCATCTATAGATACTGATTACTTAATTCAGAAAGCAACCAAAGACATTAGATATGTCTTTATAAAGCATCTATATAGGTACACATTGTAAATGTGTGTCAAACTAAAACTAAATCTGGCCCTTATTCCCTAATTGCTTGCTTAAATAGCTGGACCAGGCATTTCAGGAAGCACTTGAATTCAAAACATGGTCTAGTAAAAGCAGTTGAATTAGTAAGGACTCCAACCAATACCACAGAACAATGTCCCCAAGGAGGTGTGTCTGGGGGGCCTCTCACTTTTGAGCTTTAGGAGACAGCTGGACAGTTTTATTTATGACTTTGTTTGATTAAAGCAGTCCTAAACTGTGATTTTAAATGTTGGTTTTATGTATATTGATGTCTTTGATTTTTATATATTTTATATATATTGTAAGCTGCTTTGTAAGGAAAATAAATAAATAAGGAGGCCTAATTTGATAGCTTTAGAGGTCAGCAGCCCTGCCCTCTTCATGCTGCAAAGAAAGGCCCTGATCGTGCAAAGCAGCTATAAACACAGGGGCAGAAATCTTCATGGTGGCAAACCTGGTTACTTTTGCTGGGAGTGGCAGCAAGATAATTAAAAAAAAAACCAGACACAGGGCCAATGGTGTGATATCACTTCCAGAAAAAAATGAAGTTGGCATTATGCCTCAGTAGGAATTACTGGAAACTCTATGGTGAAACCCCTCAGAGCGGTGGTGGAAGACAAGAAGAGGGGGCAAGGGAATTATTATAGAATTTCCAGTGATTCCTAGAAAGGCATGACATCATGTCATTTCTGGTTTCTTTTTTCCAGAAGTGTTAACCTTACCTCCAACTTTAATGATAAGGAGGCGAGTACAGGGAGCTTCCAGTTCAGGGCCTGGTCCTATATGGCCAAGGGGTGGTTTACCCTGCAACTGGAAAGTCGTTTGAACCTTCTGATAATGCCATTCTTGTAAAAGGCTCCTCTGCCAAGGCCTCTGAATCTAGGTACTCAGGTAGTAAGGGAGCCCTGGCTGAGCTTGGGGTCTCCTGAACCCCTGGTCTTCACTGAAAAAGGGGTAAATTCCTAGGTCTTCCCACTCCCTCATAAATAAGTCTGTTCAAGGGCTGAGTGGGGGAGAGGCCTGGTCTCAAGGGTCAGGTAGAAAAAAACTGCATTAATCTATGCAGGTATGAACTTGAATGGAGTAGGCAGTCACAATCCAGTGCTGGAACAAAAGACAATTTTAGCAGATCTTGTGTTGATAAAGAATAGCTAAGTGGAATAGTTAAACCTTTAAATAGTTAAACAGGAAGTTGCCATTTGTGAGGAGAAGAGACATCATGTGGTCACTTTCTTTCCTCCTCGCTAATCAGATAGTTTAAATTGTCTTGTTAACTGGTACACCTTTCCTATTAAAGTTTCAAAGTGAAATGGTTTTTTTAAATCTAGATGACCCTTTTTTAAACTGTGAGGTCTGTATATATCAAAGCTGAGTGCCTTGTGGGAAAGTTTCCCCAGAAGTCTTAAATCCTACATGTGTTAGAAGCTATCAGATCACCCTTGGGATAAATCCTTAAGCTTACACATTAATATACAAATGCGTCTCAGTGTCTCCACAAAGTAGGCTGTTTACCTTTGAGAGGTGGGAAATCAGAGTGAGATTACTAGTACTGATCCTTTAATTAAGATTTTGGCAGAACAGCACTGGCAACCATATATGCCTTTGTCTATATGAATCAGGCAGGTAAAAAAGTATGTCTTGAAGTAAAAAATGCAGTTAATAATTGTTTACCAGACTAGAATGTGATAGGAGCCATGAAATAAATGTTAAATTTCAACTATTGGTCTTGCATAGTATTCTTCAGCAGAATAAAGCCTTACCTAAATAATGACTTTTTGAAGCTATGGGTGCCCTGCCTTCTTCCTGAAAAACAGCGTGTTCATTGTATACATTTAATAACTGAATAATGCTTTTCTTCGGAAGCACTAATGAGATGTGACAGTCCACTAGGCTGCCAGACCCCAAATACTTGATCATTTGTGGCTGCAAAGTTGAACAAACGGTATGAACTGCTCCATTTTGTATCATTTGCTGCAAATTTATTATTTGCTTGCATATTTAAATATTGTATGCACTTTACATGTAGCAAATTATTATTCTAGAAAAAAAATTACAAAATAAATGAATGGGTAAAATCACTGAAGTTATTCAGATTCAACAAAATAAAGTGGATTATTATGTGAAGCCTGGCTTTCCTTTTTGCAGCTTGAATATGACTTCAGCTCTCTTGTTCTATACCATAATTTTATAAGCCTCTTCAAAACTTCTATTTGATCATTTTCAATTAAGTCTTGCATTTTCACCTCTTTGAAGTTTTTTAAATCTTAACCCTCAGTATAGCCACCAAGATATTTTAATGTATGTGTGTTTCAACAAGCATGTGATGAAGAGAGCTGTGTTTCTCAAAAGCTAATGCTACAATAAAGTTTGTTAATCTTAAAGGTGCTACTGGGTTTTTTACTATTATTAACTGAAGTGCATTGCCTTTTTGTACCCCTTTCAGAAAGTTAGCATCCCAGATTTATATCACATAAAGACTCCAACAATCCCTGAGATTAGACTGAAATTCATATTCCAGGTGCATTCCATCTTTTACCTGACCAACACCTTGAGTAGAATGGAAGACAAATTTCATAAAGTGAATCTAGCAAGATGTTCTCCAGAGGAATAGTTCTCAATCAGAACTATGATAATGGTATTCTTTCATCCTCTCTTAATTGTGGCCCCAGTTCTTAGGTGGGATGGAGAGGTTTGATCAGATGCCCACGATCCCGCCTGAACTCACCACACTCACTACAGATTTGGAAATAAGTAGTTTAAATTGGCCACAACTTTATTGATTACAGCTGTAAGAAGCATTAGCACAGCATGGGTCTGCCAGATCTGATGCATCAGCTGACCTGCCACCAGCCACTGAACCCCGTCACCCAGGCAGCCAGCATGGGTGAAGATCGCGGAATGGCAGGTTGTTGGGGATCACATGGACGACTGCCCCTTCATGATTTCCTCTGTCATCTGGCCATGAGGGCAAGCACTGGTAGTCCCTGAGCAGGTTTTGCTCCTGTCAGTCCTCATGCCAAGACCCCTTAAGGTGGTCCCCACATCTCGTAAATGGCACACAGGCCTATTTCCGTAAACGGATCCAGCCCCATGCTCTTACTGCCTAACAGTTGTGACAAAATAAGGTGTATACAAATTGAGGAAGCATGCAACAACTAACATGTCCAAACCATACAGCAATGAAAACATCGTACCCCCTCCCTGCAAATCATTTAACCGTATCAATCCAAATGCCATACTTAAAGGGTGGAATGGGTGGGCAAGCAGCTCGTGGGCAGTAAAAAAGGCTGGGTGGAGGAGGAGAGCGGCTGGTTCCTCCCTTTAAATCCTCCCCTCCCTCAGCTGCCCCAGAGCTTAGCTATTGGTCCAGGGGAAGGGAGGGAGGACCCAATTTTCCCACCACTCACCACCCCAACCAGGCATCTGACTAACTCTCCCTCCCTGCCTGGTGCCGCAAATGGCCGAGCCAGGCCCTTCCTGCTTTTTTTAAACTAAATAACCTATTGAAATTACACTTCACAAATGATGGCTTATTTGATTTTATATGCTACAATTATTAATCTTTGGATAATATTTAAAATAAAGCACAGGTTCCTATGGCCATAAGCAAAACAAATTCACAGAAGAATGCCCATTCCGCACTCTCCTTTTAACCCACGTTCACCGTGGTGTCCTCCAAGCAATTCTGTACTAATATCAAATCCAGCCTTCTTTTTAATCCAGATCCACCACCACCACCCCATTCTGCACTAAAATCCAGTTCAACCATCTTTTTATTCTGGGTTTCCCCCCCATTCTGCATTACATTACCTCCCTTCAGTGGTCAGCCCGGTTTCAGCCTGCTGTTGCCCCAGGTTATTTGGATACTGTTTTGCTGTGGATTTAAATTGCCTCAACTTGAACACTGAGGAAATCTGGAGTGGCAGGCAGATGCGGAAAGGACTGTCTGCTCTTTCTCCTTTCTGTCTGTGACCCCTGCACTTCCTGAAAACATGCTCCTGAATCCCCCCTCCATAAACTGGCATACAGTGCAGGGAACTGAATCCTCCCAAGGATAAATCTGTAGAGATCAACTCTTTCCCCTCATGAGCAACATCTTCCACAATGAATCAAGGGTGCATACAAGATCCAGGGAGCAATTTCTGCCAATTCCCCTTATTTACGATAGCCATCCTGTGCCATATATCTCTCTGCTACCTACGGTCCCTCAATCATCAGAAGAGGCTTTCTGGAGGGTGCAAGGAGTAAAGGGAATAAATCTGTTCCATGAGCTTGTTCTAGTCATAGTTTACTAGATCCAACACATTCACCTCTATTATAATAAAAATGCACAAGCTCGAGAGATTATTCATCAATTAGCACCTGCTAGAACTCAAGTTCACGTGTAGTAATAGCTGCGGAGAACTGGAAAAGTCACTTGAACTTCTGCTCAATCCTTCTTCGTAAAGAAGAATTCTCCAACACAGATATAGTTCTTCATTACATTGTAACTTAAATAGTTAAAATGAAACATCTAAGTCTTTTCTCTAAGACTGTGGTAGGGCTGGACTTTGAGAAGCAGCAATAAGACTATGTGAGAAACGTAAAGCCAGATTCTGCTTGGGTTTAAGTAGCCTGCCTCACAGTGCAGATAGAGCCTCTTAAATGGGTCAATGGACGACAATAACCCTGCTCCCTTCAGACTACATGCAAGTGACTCAGTGTGTGCTGTATTCCATAGGGCTGTCCATCCTCATACCTACCAGTTTGAAGAACCGCAATAATAAATAATGTATTTTGCTCAAAAACATTTCCAGCTGCTCATTTGTTCTCTTTCCAAATAACGGGAAATGTTGTGAGTTATTTTTGCATAACTCACAATTTAATTTTTTTTTTAATGAATCTATTAGTCGGTTCAGATGGGCAGCTAACCCTGCCATTAGCCCATCTCTAATTTGATTCTGATCTTTTAAATCTGTCATTGCATGACCAGACAGCCCCCCCCCAGGGAATCATCTTACCGCGCACTGCCTCTGCTGTGGATTGTCCAGACGGTGTCCATTGAAGGAGGTGCACAGGGTGTTTTTTTTAAAAAAAGAAAAATGTTTGTGCAAGTGCATAGGTGTGACATCGTGTCCTTGTTTCTCTGCGCATACACAAAATTGAGATTTTTTTAAAAAATGGCACCCGTGACATCAGACCATCCTGAATGGGCGCCATTTTTTAATTGCGCGCTGGAGCGATTAGACAGGGAAAGTCCGTAATTGGCCCATCGGGAACTGAAAACTCCAGAATATAACTGGTATCTATTAAGTATGACTCCGAAGCGCGGCAAAATGGGATGCTCACAGATAAGGTATGTTTCCCAGATGTTGCTGTCTGAAAATTACATTTAAATCCACCAGGCACTCGTGCGTGGCGTGGATCTAAAGAGCCACCTGAACGGAGCCTATGGCCATTTTCCTTTCAGGTCATTCATGCCTTATACAAACATTTTGTCTTTTTTTTCTTTTTAGAAAGCAGTATTTTTTTTTCAAACAGAAACTTCTGTTTGTTTATTTATTTATTTAATTTCTATCCCGCCCTCCCGCAGAGCAGCTCAGGGTGGCTTACAACAGTTCTAAAACCCAGCAAAAATACATTTAAAATACAACTCAATAAAAGTACAAATAAATACAGTAAAAAACCATTTAAAGTGGCAATGTTATAAAATAAAGTGCAAGTGCAGCATGGCTGATAGAATCATTTCTGCTGAAATGCCCTGCGAAAAAGCTCTGTTTTCACGGCCCTGCGGAATTGCTGGAAGTCCCACAGTGCTCTGATCTCACTAGGGAGCTCATTCCAGAGCTTCGGTGCCACCAGGGAAAACGCCCTGGTCCTAGTCGCCACCAACCTGGCGTCCCTAGGCCCAGGCGGTTTTGTGTTCCAGATCGCAGTGCTCTCTGGGGAACATGCGGGGAAAGGCGGTCCCTCAGGTAGGCAGGCCCCTGACCATAAAGGGCTTTAAAGGTCAAAACCAGCACCTTGAAGCAAATCCAGAACGCTATTGGTAGAGGGTGGTAGAGGGACCCCTAACCCCGAGCCGCTCCGATTCGAGCTTAAGACCTCCATCTTTGTTGGATTCAATTTCAGTCAGCTCAGCCTAAGCCATCATTTCAACAGTTCTCTGTTAGAGATCACAAACATCACATTTTTTTTTAACAGTCAGAAGCAAAACAGTCAAACACTTTTACATTTAGGGTTTCGGTTTCTGGCGTTGCGAATGGCGGCCGCGTCTCGGGACGATCCCGGAGGCGGCTAGCCCACACGCAGTCAGGGGGGGTCTTCGCTTATGCGAAAGACCCTAGTGAGCCTTAGGATAAGGCTCCGAACCGGGGGCGCACTGGGGAGTAGCCTCTTTGCCGGCAGACAGCCGGGAAATTGAGGCTTTCTCCCCGCCCCAATCGGCCCCGCTGCGTTGTGCCCGTAGTGGGACTTAGCAGCGCCACCGACTTCCAGGAGTGAGGAACAGCGATATGAACTAAAGCAAAAGAAGAAGCGGCGGTGAACCGTGAGTCGAAGGTCTTACTTTGAAGCGAAAACCCGAATCCTTTCCCCTCGAGCGAATGAGCGTTTGGGAGGAGGGGGAATCCCCCCCCCAGTGAGAAGCGGGACTTTTAAAAGAAAGCGAAGGGGGTTATAAGGAAAGAAGGGTTGATGAAAATACCTTTGGGGTGCTACTGAAGCCTGAGTGTAAGCGGGTCTCCTGAGGGACGTGTCACGAACTTTTAAAAAGTAAACAAATAAAACAGATGTCGGCCATGAAGAAGTGAAGAAGGTCCCTTTCAAACCGGAAAAGAAGGGAGGCGGGACTTCCGGCCCGGGTAACCCCCCCCCAGAGCCTGCTGTCAGTCAACAGACAAGCGAGCTACTGCACCCTCTGCTGGTTCAAATACAGAAAATCAGCGAAACTTTAACTAGCATGGAAGGTGTCCTCAGCAGCCAACAAAAGCAACTGACAGAAACGTCTAAGAAGATGGAGGATATTGCGCAAAAATGCTTGGTCTCGACGGAAGACATCGGAAAAGTTAAGAAAAAGGTCAACAAACTAGAAAAACATCAAGATGAGCAAGAAAAAAGGATTTTGATGCTTCAAATGGAGAAATCGAATCTGATGCTTCGTTTTCAGGGCATTAAAGAAGAAGATAATGAAGATCTCAGATCTATACTAGCAAATGCCTTGGCACCAGTAACTGGCAGGGATCAGCGTGAAATAAAAGAAGAGATGGATAAGGTCTATAGGGCCTATTCCACCTTTACAAAGAAAAATAACCTGCCAGCAGAAGTGGTGGTCAAGTTTGTTAAACAGAATACTAGAGATCAAATCTTGTGTGCAGTCTCAGCTCAGCGGTGCCCTTGAAAATTGGAGAACAGATTATCAGAACTCTGAAAGATGTGCCATATGAAATTCGGATGAAGAGGAAAGCGTATAAAGGATTGACCAACTTTCTACAAAAGCACCAGATCACGTACAGATGGTCGTTCCCGGAAGGCCTAGTGTTCAAGTACAAGGATAAAAGAGAAAAGATTGACTCTATCTTCAAAGCACAAGAGTTCCTGAAGAGACACGCCAGCTCAGAGGAAGATGCAGCTCTCGCAACTTGGACAAGTAGCGAAGATGACAGCGGTCCAGAGGAGGGAGGTGCCGGTGCGGGAGGTGGGAAAGCTAAAGAGGGCCCATCGTATAACCTGAGAGACACTAAAGGAAGACAACCAAAGAAATGATTGTTCATGAGACGTCTGAAAGGAGTTGATTAATAACTAACCCCAAAGGACACTACTAACCTGATTAACAGAGCTATTTTGGATCTTTGTTAATCTAAAAAGAAGACTCTTCGACCACGGTGACCGTCAAAAAATGTATCTATACTAACTTAATCTAACCCCCATTAACAGGATACTCACTCTCTGCCCTTTTCTTAGTCCCTCTATATACCCTACCTTTTTCTATATATAAAAAGAATAAATTTCTCTCCTTTTTAGGAGGGTTTTTGCAAAAAAAAAAAAAAAACACTTTTACATTTATACCAATTGGGAACCAATCATAGCATGGCACAAAAATCTTCAGCTTCACAAATTGCCTGCTCCTTCACTAACATGATCAGCTGGTTTAAATTTTTTGGCAAAATAACTTTGGAAGGCAAGGCAGATCATTATTCCTACTTCATACAAAATGTAACAAAGAAGAGAAATTTGTCTAAACCGTAAAACACAATAAACTGCAGTTGAGGACCAATACTTTTAATCAGGGGTCTTTGGGTGGGGGAGCGCACAGGAACGCAGCTCCGGGAGCTCAGGAGCCAAGCCCCGCCCCCAGCCGGCGTCCTGGGGAGTCTTTCAGGCAGCCGAATGTCAATCTCAGCTCCATTATATCCTATGGGCCATTGAAGTCAATGGTGAAAACATAGGGTATATTCTGGGGGCTGGAGAGGAGGGGGTTTGAGGGAGAGGCTCCAAACTCACAGGGTAGCTGATGGAGCCTCTCCCCAAGATACCCACCAAGTTTCAAGAACATTGGACCAGGGGTGTCCAATTCTATGGGCCCCCAAACAGGTTGCCCCTATTCCCTCTATTGTTCTCTATGGTGGGAAAAAAGTTACTTTGTGATCTTGTTGAGCATCCTCCTTAAGAGAGCTGTGGGAAGGAAGGCATACTGGAGGCCTTCTGTCCCCGCTGCTGGGTCCTGGCATCCAGATAGGAACCTCTTGACCTGATGGTTTATTGAGCTCACTAGTAGGTCCCGCACAGGGGTCCTGAAAACTTGTGAGATCCAGGTAAGACTTCCTCGCTCCAGGCCCATTCCCCTGGATTCAGGTCCTTACTGCTCAGCCTGTTTTGCAAAGGCAGGTGATGTTGTGGGCCGCCTCGTTGCTGAGAATGGAGGAAGCTGATGGTCTTGCCCCAAGTTTGATGGTATTGCTCACCATCCAAACTTCCTCATGAGTCCTGCCCACAGGATCGTGCCTATGACTGATTTTAGTAGGGCCTGCAGGACTGGCAGGTGCATCTGGACCACCGTTATCTTGGACCTGACATTCCATACACTGTCCCATATGTTTAGCTTTATTCCCTCTGGTAGAGAGATGGTGGCTTGCTGCGTGTTCAAGCTGCCCCCCCCAGGTGCACAAGATCCTGTGTAGGGATGAAAGGCTCTGTTGATGAGGGGCCTGTGAGCACACAGGACACTGCCGCCCTCTTCTTCTAGGTGTTTCCCTTCTAGGTGTAGTGATGCTACCAGAGTATCCCAGGTCTTGGTAAAGACTCTGGGTACTGAGGAAGGGCCAAAGGAAAAAGCCTTGTACCAGAAATGCTGGAGCCTGGGTGCACCAGGATATGCAAATATGCCTTCTTGAGTCCAGGGAGGCCAGAAAGTTCCCTTCACTGTATTATCTGCGGGATACAGTGCGGGGATTCTGTTCAGAATGTTCCCTTTTCTATTCTTTTTCTTTCTTTCTTTTTGTTGTTGTTGTTGCAACCTCGCAAGTTCAGTCCCCTAACTGCTTTAGAATGATGAAGATAACTGCGCTCCCTCCTCTGCAGTGCTGTTCCTTGGGGACCTCTTCTATAGTACCTATGTCCTTCAGGTGCTGACTTGGCTTTGCAGTAAAGTTGCCTTGCCTTTAGTCTTGGGGCTGACAAAGGCCCACTGGTGTCTTGTGGATTACGCTCCCGACCCTAGCTAAGGCCAGGAGCCGGCCACCAATTTTGATAGTCATGCTTGTTGTTTCTGGTTGTGGCTGCCCTATTCAATCCTGAAGGATGAGGCCTGTTAGGCATTGGATCGCACACCGTGCTTGAAGGGTCTCCCTTCTCTTCCTCTACCCGAGGTGAGAAACCCATGAATGGAATGGCATATCTGTGCCTGTGGTGTCTCCCCCTGCGGCAAGAAGGTGGCATTGCCTTCTTCACCTTCGTCTCAGCTAACCCCTCATCGATTTTTGAGTCCCGAACAGAAACCTGCCTGAGGGCTAGTCTGTAGTTAAGTTACTCCTTGACAGTGTGATATGGTTTCCCTTGCTCGAGAGCCAGACGAACCCGACTCTAGGGTTGCGATGTTCCTCCTTGATACTAAGCCGAAGAGCTAGCTCTGAAGATGTTTCCATTGTCATGTGGCTAGCATGACTGGACTCCAAAGTACATGGGATGCTGCTACCTTCCCACCGAAGCAGCACCTATTTATCTACTTGCAGCTTCTCATTTTCACATTGCTAGGTTGGCAGGAGCTGGGACCAGGGATGGGAGCACTCGGGCCCTGAACTGCCATCTACCAACCTACTGGACTGCCATTTGGTGTCGTAACCACTGAGCCACCGCAACCCTTGCTGCCTCAGTCTTTCTGTCCCCGGCATCTTAAGGCCTTCTCCCCAGCCCCGGGGAGCACTGCTCCTTAAAGCAGAGCCACTGCAGTGGCGCTGATCAAGGGACCTTAAGGGACTTTAGGTCCCCCTTGGTCTCCTCTGTTGAGGATCACCTACGCTTTGTGACAGACAAAGGGGGGCCTCCCAATTTTAGGAACAACTAACTCTGCTCTGATGATGTTATCAAGGAAGGCAGGAGAATGGTGCAAAAGTCTGTATCTAGTATGGTTTCTTAAAGTCTCTGGTTTCCTGCTTTGCAGAGACTGAAGATACAGGCTTTTCTGCCACTTCCCAACTGGTAGCCCAGTGTGGAACACCCTTGTTCAACAGCCTTCAGAAAGGTTCAGATTTAAAGCCAGTCAAATCCGACTCTAGGGAGCGGTGCTCATCTCTGTTTCCAGGTCAAAGAACCAGTGCTGTCCGAAGACGTCTCCATGGTCATGTGGCTGGCATAACAAGACACTAAGGCACATGGAATGCTGTTACCTCTCCCTTGAAGCGGTACCTGTGTATCTTTTTGCAATTTCTAGCTTCCAAACTGCTGTGTTGGCAGGAGCTGGGACCAGAGACAGGAGCTTACTCTGTCATGCTGCCCTTGGGTCTTAACTGCCCAACTACCGACCTTCTGGTCCTCAGCTCAGCATTTTAACCACTGATCCACCGCAGCCCCTTCTTCCTTCTCTGTATCTCCACCCAAGGAAGATGGTAGATGTAATTTCGGCCTGCCAAAACTAAGGTAAGTGGTGTGGCTTCCTTTCCTGCAGGAGCCTCTTGGAGGATGACCTTCCCCCAGCTCCTTGCTTGCATGCGCAGGTTTTGGGGTTGTGCCGGGGCTGCTGCCCCACCCCCTGGCTTCCAGTGTTCTGAAGCCGTTAGGTGCCATGCCAGGCTGCTCCCATTAAGGGCCAGATCAGGGAAGGGCCCTAGTTTGCACATGTTGTTGGGGGTGTGCTGGGGCTGCCGCCCCACCCCCAGTTTTCCAGCATCCTGAAGCCCTTGTGGTGCCACCCAAGGGGCCCCCATTAAGGGCCAGATCCAGGAAGGTGCCGGCTGAAACTGTAAGGGACTGAATGGATGCAGTGCCAAGTCGACTGGGCCCTGCAGTGATTGCAGCTGGTGAGCCCTGCAGCGGCTGGTGGTGAAATTGCAGCTGCTGTGGATTCTGCAGCAGGGGCCAACCTACCCCCATAGTCCTGTTGCCCCCATCCCACCCCAAGGGCCTGGACTTTGTCCCTGGGTAGATGCAGGTGCATGGCTTTCCCCCTCCGCCTGAGTGGGCCCACGAGGCCCTTTGTGTCTCCCACACCACTAGCCGATTTCTTGGCTGCCTCTTTCAGGTGGGGGGTTGGGTGGGAGCCTACTTGCTTCATCCGCTCAACCCGCCTGCCGGCATCTCCTGCCGGCTTCTAGCTGTGTGCCGCTTCTGCTGGCTCCCTTTCCTTGGAGTGGAGTGGGAGCCCATAGGCCTCGACCTCTCTGAGCCTCCGGTGCCCTCCACGCCGTCCTCTTGGACCACTTGTGCAGGGAGAGAGCGGGGACCGACCGGCTCATTGCGTTCAGCCGGCCCCACGCTGGTGGAGGTTCCCCTTCCAACCAGTATTGACCGACCTCTGATTCATCTGGGGTAAGGGGCTGAAGCTCCACAGGGAGCTCCATCGTGGCCATTTTTCCCACCCTCCACATCCTCAGGTGGTGGGAGGGGCCATTCTGACCTTTTGGCCTTGGGGGGGCGCAAGCTTGCCTGCTCTGCGCGCTCAACTGGCTGGTCCACCTGCACTGTGCTGCTGGGTCCCTGTGCCAGCTGAGTTGGTGCAGAAAATTGCGGCTGTTGCTGCAAGGGGCACCCTTCGCTATGCTGCTGGGCCCCCATGCTGCCTGGGGTTGTGTAGGAATTGTGGCTGAAAGGGGCCCGTCTGTCCCATGGACCTGCCACCCTGATGTCTCCCCAGGGTCCTCCACCTGATCCCTGGAGGTGGCCAGCTATGTCTGCAGGGCTGCCCCCCGGGTTGCCCCCCAATCAGAATAAGCTCACCGTGGGGGCTTGCCAGCCCCTTCTGCTTCCCATGTCGTCATTCTGCAGCTGCTGGCCGCCCCACCAGCTGATTTTGATGGTGGCCTCTTCTTGGTATGGGGGTGGGGTAGGAGCCAGAGGGCTCCAACCACTCGGGGTCCCTGGCACTGGCTGCAGCCTCCCCATCACCATCTTGAGCCACATGTGTGTGGGGGGGAACGCGGGAACTGGCCAGCTCAGTGCATTCAGCCGGTCTCGCGCTGGGTGGAGCCTCCTTCTCGATTTGGAGCAGCGTCGTGACTCCCAGCCGCTGATTTGTCTGTTGCCCACCTCCCAAAACCTCTGGGGCAATGGGCTGCTGCTTCACAGAGGTCTCCATCATGGTCATTCCCTCTCCTTCCGAAACCTTGGAAGGGGGTGGGGTTGGCCAAGTCATCTTCCTCCCATCTGGCATCTTCGGAGTTTTCCAGCTTCCTCAGAGCCTGGAAGGTAAGGGTAGGTCTTCAGACGGAGACCTCCCCGCTCTGCTGCTATCTAACTTTTCAAGTTTTAAAAATAGTTCCTCTGGCTTGGAGCAGAAGCTCCATACGTCCTACCGAGCGCAGGGCTATGCAGAAACTGGAGAGTTCAGCCTAGGTCCCTCCAACAGGAGCCACGCAATAAAGAAATTTGCATTGCCTATCCGAGCGAGCAGAGGCATGACCTAACCACTTCCTGGATGACTTCCCCCCCACTGAAGGAGAAGAACTGGGCAATTTCTAGGAAAATTATGTTCTTGGCTTCTGTTACAAAGCAACACAGAGACACAATTGCTGTTATTTAAATGAGACATTCAGTAATAAATTGTATCAGAAAATACAAATCTCTAACAACAGTAGCCTCTTCCTTGGGTTACCAGCCTCCAGGTGGGCCTGGAGATCTCCTGCTTTCACAACTGATCTCCAGCTGACAGAGATCAGCTCCCCTGGAGAAAATGGCTGCTTTGAAGGGTGGACTCTATAGCACTGTACCATGCTGAGGCCAGTGTTCCCTCTAAGCTGAGTTAGTGTGAGCTAGCTCACAGTTTTTTAGCCTCCAGCTCACACATTTTTGTCCTAGCTCAAGAAGGGTGGCTCCAGAGCAAACTGATTTATGCAGTAGCCAAGTCGCTCACTCACAACTTTAATACCAGTAGCTCACAAAGTTGAATTTTTGCTCACAAGACTCCACAGCTTAGAGGGAACATTGGCTGAGGCCCCTCCCCTCCCCAAACCCTGCCTTCTCCTGGCTCCACCCCAAAGTCTCCAGGTATTTTCCAACACAGATCTGGCAAGCCTACCTCTTCCAGACATTCAGTCATGCTCCCAGATCATATGCATGGTTGTCATAGTGTCTGAACAGGGCAACCTGCATATTTTGGTACTGATCAGACAACATGGTGACCATACATATCAGGAGTATTGTGGATAGTGTATGTTTCTGATACATGTGGTTACCAGGCTTCTGATATGCATGGGTATCTGAAAACAAATTTTAATCTAATCATGTCATTCCAGATTTTCCCCACAGACACAGATATACTCTTAAAGTCCACTTCTTCTGAGTAGGAGTAGAAATCCAGGTCAGGGTAGCTTAGGTTAAGTTTAAAGCAAGGCTCATTTCAGGCTTATCTCCGAATCAACTGGCTTCTTAACAGTTTTGACAGATTATATTACAGGGATAAATACAGGGAGCAGGTTCCTATTTTGTATGACGGACCCTGCAATTAATTGCACTGCATGATATCAATGCAGTATATTTATATTTGTGTGTTCGCACAAAAAATGCTAATATGTTTTCTTTTTTAATGAAATGTTGTGGGGTTCAGGACAACTGTACCAAGTATCAAAAGCACATAAATAAGCTTTTGAATGTTCCAGTAAAATACATATTTCAGCCAAGACTTGCTCAGCTCTAGGTGGGACATAGGCCAGACAAGGCAAAAATAAGTAGAAGAATCAGCACAGACCAGTGTTAGCTCAATGTGTGTACTGATTCTGTGGCTCTAGACTATTGTTCCAGCACTAGTCTTAAACCAAATAGGAGTATAAGTAGCTCTGTACAGAAGTGTGTGCTTCCTGTACTGCCTCCTTGGAACTGAGGAGCCACGAGCTGTGATGGAGATAAGCTCTTTGAGAAGGCTAGAATGTCTCCCACTGTCTCAGGACTCAGAATGGTGGTGGTGGAAGACTTCCCAGAGCTACAGATTATTCTAAAGCTACCTCACAAGAGATCAAAGAAAAAAGTGGAGCTAGCTCACTAGGAGCAGGTAGGATAGACTCTTGCTGCTCTCCTTGGGAGAGTCTTGAGGGTATGTCAGTTAGATTTGAGACCAGTAATGCCTTAGAGACTGACAAAGGTTTCAGGGTATAAGGTTTCAAGACTTTCAGGGCATGAGCTTTCAAGAAAGCTTATACCCTGAAACCCTTGTTGGTCTCTTAAGGTTCTACTGGACTCAAATCTAGCTGATCTACTGCAGGCCAACATGGCTACCCTCTGAAACTATCTTGAGCCAGTGTGGTGTAGTTATCAGAATGTTGGACTATGAGTGGAGAGACTCAAATTAAAACCCAAACTCTGCATGGTGACCATGAGCCTCATTCTTTTTCAACCCTTCCTCACAGGATTGTTTTGAGGATAAAATGGAAGGGGGAGAATCATACATATTCCCTGAGCTCCTTGGAAGAGGAGGAGCAAGACAGACAGACAGACAGACAGACAGACAGACAGACAGACAGACAGACAGACAGAGAGAGAGAGAGAGAGAGAGAGACCTATAGACAGACTATAAGGCATCAGGTTACCAACCTTCAGGTGAGGTCCGGTGTTCTGGAAATACTACTGATTTCCAGACTACAGAGGTCAATTCTATGGCATCACGTCCCTGCTGAGCTCCCACTTCTCCCTGAATTCTATTCTCCCCAGCCACCACCTTCAAATATCCAGGAATTTACTAAGCCATAGTTGGCAACTATAGGATGGAAGGGAGTCAAAGTAGTTCAGGTCTATGGTCCCTCTTCTGCATACAGAAAATGAAGAAATGTCCAGATCTGTCAAGTGGAAGATACAACAGAATTCCACACTACCACCACTAGGGAAAAAATTGATAAAATTTATAATCTACATCTGGATCTGAAGAATGATTTACTAATTTAAGTCATTATGTTGTCTACCAGACCACTTCATCACCATATCTTTTATACAGACCAAAGTGCCTTGTGTTCCTTAATGCAGAAAGTGAAGGCTAGACACCCTCCATAACCACTCTAGTAACCTATTCCAAGGGACTCAAGCTATGCACAGATAGCCTGCTACCAAGCGCCTGCTCCAGCAGAAAGTGTAGATAACAAGCACCTGTTCATCTCTGAACATGAACTGGGTTTCAGCGACAGGCAGAAGATCAGGACAACTGCAGGAATGAGACCCAATCTTCTTGCAAGCTGTTTGAGGCATTCAGCACAACACCAGCTGACTTTATTATCATCTACCTATTACTCTCTATATTTCTTTTTTTTGGCATTTACATCAGGAATAGGCAAATGGATTTACAGATCTTTATTTAAGAGGTAGCTGACAAAAATGACTCAAGATAGAATAAAACTGGTAAAGCTATAACAGCAATAAATACTGAACATTATAAAGCTGACACCCATAAAGCAAACCAGCAGTTAATGAAAAGATTAAAAACAGCAACAGTGTGGTTAACACTGAGGGCAACACAATCAACAAATCACACTAATCTATATACTACATCCCAAGTGTGCCTCTGATCTCCAGATATCTAAATCTGTGGATTGTGGCCACATCTACCCAAAACAGATTTTTCTACAAACTTGGGAAAACCCCTAGGTTTGCAGAAAAATCTTAAATCTTACAAAAAACAAAATGCACCAAGAGGGAGGTTAATTCCCCTAAAAGTAAAATCAGGTCCCAGCTGTAGCTGCTCCTATGGCTTCAATGGTGGCAGAGTCGGGTACTGGCAGCTGCTCCTGCAGAGGAGCCTGGCCATGGTAGAGCCCAGGAACCACTGCTTGGCACAGCCATGGTGGCAGCAGATGCTGGGAGCTGATTCAGGCCTGGTCACTGGTGGGCTCAATGGTAAGAGGGGAAAGGGAGGGGGGAGAGAAAGTAGGTGGATTGTCTTTGGGGGAAAGAAACATAAAGAAGAAAGGATTGGTTGAGGGGAGACAGAGAAAGAAGGGGGGATTGGGTGAAGAAGAAAACAAAGAAGAGAGGGGAGATTAAGGGAAGAGAGAGGGGAGAGAAAGAGAGGTGCCAAATGAGAAGGGGAGAAGAAAGGAGGACATTGTCTAAGAGGGAATGGTATAAGAGAGGGGCAGATGACACACAAGGGTGAGAGGAGAAAGGAGCTAAGAGAGGATTACTAGAGAAGAGGGTGAGGCAGAAAGAGAGGGGAAAACTTACACAGAAGTGGTCAGGGGAGAAGGGGGGAGAGAAAAGATTGATTAGATAAGGGGTGGGAGCAGAAAGAGAGAAGAGGGAACTTGGACAGAAAAGAAAGGAGAGGAAAGGAAGCAAGGCATAGGAATGCCATCTCCTCACAAGTTTTTTGTGGGTCCCCACTTGAAATCACTAAAGATGAGGGAGTTTTTTAAAAAAAAAATAAAATCACCCACCAGCCACAACTCCACTGAACAGAAACCTAGCAAACAGATAAATGGAAGGTATTCAACACATAATGGTCATCACCAAGGAAGCCCTGCCCAATGATCACAAATGTCATTTTCAAAGAGAAGGGTGCAAAGAGCAGGGCCTCTAACAACAATCTCTACATCTGGGCAGGTTCCTATGTGAAGAGGTGATCTTATGTATTTTTATTTGTTTGCAAAATTTGTATCCTGACTTTCTGCCCTTACAAGGGCCAACAACGCAGCTAACCATTTAAAACATACATGATGGTTTTCGGTTTCGGCGTCGCGAATGGCGGCCGCTTCTCGGGACGCTCCCGGAGGCGGTTAGCCCACACGCAGTTAGGGGGGGTCTTCGCATGTGCGAAAGACCCTAGTGAGCCTTAGGCAAAGGCTCCGAACCGGGGGCGCTTGGGGAGTAGCCTCTTTGCCGGCAGACAGCCGGGAAATTGAGGCTTTCTCCCCGCCCCAATCGGCCCCGCTGCGGCGTGCCCGTAATGGGACTTAGCGGTGCCACCGATTTCCAGGAGTGAAGACAGCGCTATGGTTTAAAATAAAAAGAAGAAGTAGCATCGAATCGTGAGTTGAAGATCTATTTTGAAGCGTAAATCGGAGCCCCCCTGCATGCGTATAAGCGTTGGGAGGAGGGAGGAGTTCCCACCCCCTTTGAGAAGCAAGATCTACAAAGGGAGCGCGAAGGGGGCTGAGAGAAAAAAAGTGTTGGTGAAAGTACCGTTGGGGTTGCATGGAAGACTGCGATCATCTTAGCTTCCTGGGGGATGCGGCACGAACTTTTTAAAAGTAAACAAAAAAACAAAATGTCGATAATGGAAAAAGTCCTGCAGACACCGGAAGAGAGGAGGGACTTCCGGTCCAGACAGCCCCCCCAAGAGCTTGCTGTCAATCAACAGGAAAAGGAGATGCTGTGCCCCCTGCTGGAACAATTGCAGAAAATCAACGAAACTCTGTTTAAAATGGATAGTGTTCTCATCAGTCGACAGAAACAGATATCGGAAACAACTAGAAAGATGATGGAGATCGAACAGAAATCGAATCTGATTCTAGGTTTCCAGGGCGTTAAAGAAGAAGAGAAAGAAGATCTCGGATTTACCTTGACAAATGTCTTGGCACCCCTAACTGGCAGTGAAGCGATAAAATTAAAAGAAGAGGTGGATGAGGCTCCCAAAGCCTATTCCGCTTTTATAAAAGAAAATATTCTGCCAGTAGAAGGGGATATTGAGCATAGCAAGCGACAAACTGGAGATATAATTTCATCTGAAGAGTTTATGGAGCCCTGGAAGCTTGAAGGCCAGAAGTTTAAGGAAAAAGAGAAAAGAAAGAAGACGGATTTCATCTTCAAAATACAGAAACTTCTGAAGAGACACGCCAGCAGGGAGGAAGATGCAGTATTCAAAACTGGGACAAGTGAAGAAGACAGCAGCCCAGGGGAAAGTGGTGATGGAACGGAAGACTTCAAAGTTAAAATGGACTCAATCCATAACTGGAAGAGATTTAAAAAGAAGATACTTTGAGGACTGTTCGTGTAACATCTGGAAGGAGCTGTTTAATTACTAACCCCAATGGACTTTACTAACTGCATTAACAGAGTGACTTTGGACTTTGCAATAGTTAAAAAGAAGATCTTCTAACCATGATAGATGCCAAAATTGGTATTGGTTATTAACCTAAACTAACCCTCACTAACAGGAAAAATTTCACTCCATCTTTTTCTTTCTCCATCTGTCTACCCTTCCCGTTTCTTATAAAAAGAATAAAATTCTCTCTTTTTTTAAGAGAGTTTTACAAAAAAAACAACAAAAAAAACATACATGATAAAATCACATTTAAAACGATTAAAATCATCACACCCAAATACACATTATTAAAACAAATTTTAAAAGAGTTAAAATACATACAACACCAGGGCTTTTTTTGTAGGAAAAGCCCAGCAGGAACTCATTAGCATAATAGGTCACACCCGACAGCAGAAACTCATTAGCATATTAGGCCACACCCTTGACAGCACATCTCATTAGCATATTAGGCCACATACCCCATACCTTCCCTTGGCTTGTTCAGGTGCCCTGCGGCTGCAGGGAGCCCAGACAAGCTCCCCAAAAGGGAAGGGAAGACAATTTAAACTCCCTTCCCTTGGCTTTCCTGGGCGCCCAGCAGCTGCAGGGCATCCTGGCAAGCCAACCCTTGGAGGGGAGGGAGGCAGTTTAAACTGCCTTCCCTTGGCTTGTCTGGGCACCCCATGGCTGTGAGGAGCCCAGGCAAGCCCTCCCTTGAAGAGAATGGAAGGCAGTTTAAACTGCCGTCCTTTGACTTGCCCGGGAGCCTCGCGGTTGTGGAGAGCTTGGGCAAGCCGGCCCTTAGACAGGCCGGAGAAGGCATGGGGAGACATTTAAATGCCTCCCCGATCCTTCCAGCCCCCCCCTCCGTCCGCCCACCTCAGAGTTGCCAGGGGAGTTGCTCTCCAGGCCTTCCCTCTGTAGCCACACACACAGAAGTTTTGGCTGCAGTGGGTGTGGCCAACTCTGAAGCCAGCCGGAACTCCGTTCCTGTGCATTCCTGCCCAAAAATAGCCCTGTACAACACATAAAAACAGCAATTAAAACACTGGTTAGGAAGGAGGGATCATTGAGGGAATGACAAACAAAACCAAAAGTCTTCATCCACTGGTGGAAGATGGCAATAGAAGGGGATAGACAAATATCCCCTGGGAGAGAATTCCAAAGCTGTGGTGCCATGACCAAGAAGGTCCTTTTCCCAGGTTGCCATCCACCTGTTCTAGGGTTGCCAATCCCCAGTTGGGGGCAGGGGATCCCCTGGTTTGGAGGCCCTCCTCCCACTTTAGGGTTCTCAGAAAGTGAGGGGGGATGTCCACTGAGTGCTCCATTATACCCTATGGAGATGGGTCCCCATAGGGCACAATGGAGAATCAGTCCATGGGTATCTGGGACTCAGGGGCAGCTGTTTTTTTGAGGTCGAGTCCTCAAATTTTCAGCATAGCATCTGGTGCCTCTCCTCAACCCCCCCCCCCAAGTTTCAAAAAGACTGGACCAGGGGGTCCAATTCTATGAGCCCCAAAAGAAGGTGTTTCCATCCTCCATTATCTCCAATGGAAAGAAGGCATTAAAAAGGAACGTGGTCCCTTTAAATGTGATGCCAGAACTCCCTTTGGAGAACTTCCTTCCCCTCTCTCAGAGGCTCCTGGAAAGTCCCCTGCCTCACCTGGTAACCTTAACCTATTCTCAGAAAGGAGGAGCACGCAAAGCAGGGCCTCCAAAGATTACGAGAGGAGCCCAGCAGGCTCATAAGGGAATAGACAATCCTTCTTCTGAAGCCTTCATGAACTAGAGCCCAGTGTTTCTGATAAAGTGGCCTCTGGGGTAACTCTGGCATGGCCCGGCAGAGGTTTGTCTAGCAGGGGTTAGTCTGGATTAACCCCTGGGGTTACTCTGGCCTGGCCCGGCAGGAGTAACCCCGGGGCCTCTTTCAAACTTTCATTTCTGTGCAGGTTGCACAAGAGAGGACATTTGTGAACTATGGGAGATTCTGCATTGGCTTTTCCCTCTGTTGTTTTACCAAACCCATATTGGAACAGAAATTCCCCTCTGTATTGCATGCCGCTTTCGCTTTCTTTGATCTCAGGTTTTATGGTACCTTCTGCATAGATTTATTGCTGTTTGGGGGTGACCGCAGACAGTATGGTGTTGTCCTGGGGTATCTGAATGTGGTTTTGAGCTGCACCTTTGGTAAAACAACAGAAGGAAAAGCCAATGCAAAATCACCCTATGCCTTTTCAGCAGCAATAGTTCTGTTACAGCACTCCCAGCTCAACCTTGAAGGTATGTTTACTACACTACCATAAAGCTGTCAAAAGAGAGTTGGGAGACTGCTCCAAAAACATGAGTTAAACTTGGAGCTGGGTACAGGAAAAAGCAACTACACTGCTGAGCTGATCCACAATTTGCTGCTCTACATAGATCCCACCAACCCAAATTCTCATTATACCAATCAGGTCCATGCACAACTCCAGTTTTGTTGATTGTCTGAAACAAGAATTTGTTTCTTGATACTTAAAAACTCCCTTTCTGTCCTGTGACCAAGTAGGCCACATGAGCTGAGTAATGATTTAGAATTGCTTCATTCTGATGTTGCTTTTCTGTTGATTGTTCTAGGTATTACAAGAAACAGCTGTTTAAAAAGACACTGTTTATAAAAAACAACAGAAGAAAGGTGGAATGGTATAGCTCAATCTCGTCAGATCTCAGAAGCTACACAAGGTTGGTACTTGGAAGTGAGACCACCAAAGAAGGCTCAGCGGAGGAAGAAAATGGCAAACCGTCTCTGGTCTCACTTGCCTTGAAAACCCCTTACTAGGCTCGCCATAAGTAAGCGGCAATTTGACAATACTTTACACTCACACACAAAACAGCATGGTTTGTGAGGACTGACATCATATTCCAATTAACCCATCAGCTCAAGAAATCTTGTTTGCACAGATCAGGTGCTAAAACAACTTCTACCACTTTTTTATTTTAGCAATAATTATTTTAGGCTAGCTGTATGTTGTTTTGGTTTTAAAAAGGGAAAATCCAAAATTAAGCAGGTACAATTCAGAAAGCATCATTTTAAAGAGATGTCTCCAAAGTGGCTTTATAGTTCTGATTTTATCTCATTTTCTGAAATGCGAGCAATGATTTTGGCAGCCAAAATGGCACTCCATTTGCTATGTTAAAAATGCAGGCTTCAGCATGAGTGTAAACAATGCGACCTGTGTGCTTTGCAGAATAAGAATATGTATCTTTTCCTAGCAATGATTTTGGTCCTTATTATTCTACATTCTTTTCCTTTCTCATCTTAGCAACAGTCGCAGTGCAGCCACTCAGCATCTGCTTCCTCCCTGCTAGAGCATCACAGACTGAGGTTACTATCGTGCATTGACCGACAGTAACCGAGCGTGTATGAGAGAGAGCTGGCTCATGCGGCACCTCCACTGCAGTGCACCTGCTATGATAAGGACAGGCTTTTTCTGATTCCTCTAACTAGGATTAGCAAATAATTTAGAGCAAATCCTATTTTTAATCATTTGCATCTTTAAATCATGCAGGATATGGAAATGTGCAAGAACCAACACAGAATAAAATGCATGCTTGTTTAAATTAAAATGTCAGAATGAATTTGTAACAGTATCTCAAAAAATGAGAAAATCTAGTACATTTAAACCAGGTTTTGTCATTCAACAACAATGAGAGCAGTGTTCTGTGAAGGCTCCTTTCCCCATCTGTTTTTAAATGCACGTTTCAGTTTTGAAATCATTTAGTTAAAAAGCAGGGGTCTAACTTTTCCTGATGGCATAATTTCAAATGTTGATTTTTGAAAGATTTAACTGTTGTCCAAAAATTGTGTCCCAACATAAAAGAGAAGTTATTTAAAATATCTTTCCTTTTCAAAATCCTAAAAAGATGACAAGAGGAATGTTTCAGTCACATGAAACTTCATCATAGTGGTTGATATGGGGAGTAGTGATCTTGGATGCCATACACCAGGAATATTTTCAAAGACTATGGGACTTCTGTAAGAGTACAGATTCTCATTTCAGAGGAACTTGTGCATAAAACACCCTCATTGATTCTGTCAGAAGCATTCCACAGAGCATTCAGTTTTGGAAACTTTAGATTCACACATTACTCTTTTTAGATGAATACCTAATTTTTTTTTTAAAAAAAGCATATGTCTAAAAATGTGGCATGTTTGGAAACACATGTATCATTTAGGTACACACATTATGAAGAACACAGGTTGGGTCTGGGGTCCTCACCAATGCTCCCTCTAAGCTGTGGAGTCTCGTGAGCAAAAATCTACTTTGTGAGCTACTGGCATTAAAGTTGTGAGTGAGCAATTTGGCTACTGCATAAATTAGTTTGCTCTGGAGCCATCCTTCCTGAGCTAAGACAAAAAGGTGTGAGCCAGAAGCTAAAAAAACTGTGAGCTAGCTCACACTAACTCAGTTTTGAGGGTACACTGGCTAATCCTGTGTTTTGTGGGCATCAGTCACACATAAGTTACAGGCTTTCCTGGATTCCCATGCACACTGAACCTGATTAAGATAATGACTGTGATATGTATGGAGAAGAGGCTTCAGCCTTCCCCATCACACTGTTTTCCAGACCTGAAATGGTCAACTGGAGCCGCTATTCGGTCTGTTGAGGAAAACTCATGGGTTTCCAAAATGGGCCAAATAATACATTCCCAGGACCACTGCTGGTCTGGAAAATGGCAGAGGGAAAGATGAAGCCCCTCCTCTACATGCGTCACAGTCCCATACCAGATCAGGCACTACCTGCAACTCACATGTTGCTGTGAGAACAAACCTGTGCTCTCCATAATGCGTGTGCCTGTTTGATACATATCTTTCCAAGCACTGTTCATTCCTTCACATACTACATAATGTACATGATTATACTACATAACCTGTTGATTGGCTTTTAGTTCCAAAAAGCTTTTGAAAAAGCATTTAGGGTTCCGGTTTTGGCAATCTAATGGCGGACATGTCTCTTGGGAGATCCCCGGGGACCTGTGCGATGGATGGAGGATGGAGAGGGGGTGTGACTGTATGCCCCCCCCCCGAGGACCTGTGTGATGGGTCCCTAGCCATGAGGTGCTAGGGATCACCTCTCCCCCAGCACGCAGCCAGTGGATTGAGGTGGTTCTATGTCCCGACGGTCTCGCCGCTATGTTCCAGTACTGGACTCAGAGATGCACACCAGAACAAGTGTGTGGAGGTCAAGTGTACTACACGACTGATGGCGAGATCTACTAGATCTACAGTGAAAGTGAGTGTTGGTTGAAACGTGCACCAGAGACTTTGGCGAAAGTTCCCCTTAAAGCAAGCAAGAGGGGGGTTCCATGATAACGTAAATGGGCTTTAAGCATGAGGAGGGACAGATTTGAAAGCAGAATGAGACTAGTAAGGACTTTCCAAGAGACGTACAAGTGATTTGCAGACTTCAGAAGCTTTTGGTAATTTCCTTTAAAAGTAAACATCCTCAAAGATGTCGCTGAAAAGGATGGAGAAAGATAAGCAAATGAAACCTAAGCCTCCTTCAGGAAGTGCTAGTCCAGAGAGTGCGGTCACAAGATCGGACATAACCATGGACTTCTCTCAGATGCTACCAGATGCTTTGCGGCCCCTGCTGGAGCAAATGATGACATTTAATCAAAATTTTGCTGCATAGCAACTACAGTTAAACGAGACTATGAAAAAAACAGAGCAACATGCAGAGAACCTTAAGGAAGTAGATGCCGATACTAAAAAGCTTAAAAAGCAAACGCAGGACATGAAAAAGAAGAGAAATTCTGATGAAGCCCAGCTTTTACAGCTTCAAATGGAAAAATCAAGCTTTATTCTGAGATTTCAAGGAGTTCCTGAGAATAAAGGGGAGAATCTTAAACAGACTATGAGTGATGTTCTGGGACCGGTTGCAGATTTGAAAACGGATGTTCTTCAAAGCGAGATGGATGTGATCTATAGGTCATATTCCGAATATATATAAAAAAATAATCTGCCTGGGGAGGTGGTGATTAGATTCTCCAGAAGACACGTGAGGGACCAGATTTTAAAGACAATAAATGGAACTGTTCTTGAAATTGATGGCAAGGAGATAAGAGTTTTGAAAGACATTTCCTTTGAGATAAGGAAAAAAAGGAAAAAATCCAAAGACTTGGCTTTGTTTCTATAAAAGAAAAACATAACCTACAAATGGATTGTAGCTGAAGGCTTACTCTTTAGATTTAACAAAAAGAGGGAAAAGATTGACTCTGTTATGAAAGCACGGGAGTTCTTGCAGCAACAACTTGGACCAACAGGAGAAGACGACAAGGAGAGCAGCAAGGGAAGTGATGATGGAGCACCTACTGGAGAAGACTTGCTCAGAACGTGGAGTGGCTGCCCCCAAGAATGGATATCGTTTGAGGGAAAGAAGGGAAAGAAGAGGCAAATGAGTTGCCAACTCTCTCTGAAGCCTATTTTTCTTTTTATACTTAAGCTCTTTGGGATTGTTCTTTACTAAATCAGATTAGCTGGACTAGAAGTATTTAAGCGGTTTTCATGATCATTTTTAATGTAACAAATTACTCTTTCTATCATTTAAAGCTTTTATTGTAATCATATGACCACCACCTCTTGGGGTTTTAGTGGTTATCTTTACTTTCTCCTGTAGTTTATAGTTCCCCTTCCTTTTTTTTCTTGCAGTTTTGGAAAATTAAAAAAAAATAAAAAAAGAAAAGAAAAAGTATCTGGGGAGGAATTTCTTTTTGATTTACCAGAGGCCACTTCTTGAGAAGAATGGTCACTAAGAGAGAGATTATTTTCCATATACAAACTATCTTACTATTGCCGTGCATATGTAAGGATGAAGTATGGTGAGTTGCTCCAAGTCAGGCTAGTTCTTCCACATATAAATTCAATATTCTTTTTGATACCATTCTCCCTTTATGAGAAAAAAGTTACTACTTTTGTGGATACACACTATTACTAGTTGCTAGAGAAACAATTCCATAAAGAAAGAGAATACTTGGAGGTTGTAATTAAATCAAAGACAAAGTGTTGCATTGAGCTAATCTTTTTGCTAAATCTTTATCAATTAACCTCCTCATTACAGCTCCTGTATTATGAGTTCTCATTGCAGCCATAAGGCTTTTTCCATGCAGGTCACATGATCCCAAACATAGCCAAAGGGGACCCCCTCCCTTTTCCACCCGCAGGTAATCTGACAGGACCTAATCCAACCAAACCATATACAACTAATCTGGGAATATTTCTTATATATTCTAAGCAGTATTATAAGTGCACATTATATTACAATAATTTACACTATCTGGTCTACAAAACTCATTTTCTTCTCAGTGTACAAAACAAATTTTCAGTCATACACAGACTATGATCTTGATTGGATCTTGATTCATTACACAGTAAAGCCTGTCTCTGTATTAACTGTAAACCTTGAGAAGTTGAAAATTCTTTTCCAGTTGAATCACTTGAACAGCCTTTAAAATGGATGCATCCACGTACTAGTAATTTTGATATATTATATTAAATTTCAAGTCTTTCTTTGTAAATGAGGGTACTTCTAGGAAAACTTTTGGCCCTGAGTCCCTACAGAATTGCTTAAGGTGAGTTTTGTAATGGTATGTTGCACTATTTGAGCGTATCCTAAGTATGTTGCACATTTTAGCATAGCTTTTTATTCCCCATCTCAAGTCAACAATATGCAAGTTCTTGAGGTATTATAAAGACATGGGCCCAACTGAACATGAATATAGATGCTCATTTACCAAGCAGCAGTTTACCATAGTATGCACCTAACTATTTAGCAAGCTTGCCTTTTCCTGTCAAATACACATGATCATGTCGAGAAAGTGATAGAATTCTTGTCACTGTTAAGAAGATGATAAAGATGACCAGCTTACCAATTATATACATGCATATTATCAGGGGTCATTTTGTAGAAAAAGAGGTGCAGGAGCTCATTAGCATAATTTATTTGCATATGCCACACCCCCTGACATCACCAGAAGCGTGTCAGAAGGCAACACCCACCGCTCAGACTCCACTCCAAAAATCTCCAGGTATTTCCCAACTCAGAGCTGGTGAGCCTACCTGGTGAAAAACTGCTTCAAAAGCACAAAAGCACAAAGAAAATTTGTGGCAGGGGATCAGCTTTTCTGAGCCACTGCTCTCTTCTACAGATACTTCATAGCTGAAGAAGTGACCAGTGACCTATTATGAACAGAAGCTGCAGTTCCCACATTTGCAGAAGTCTACAGATATGGGCAACATCCTCCTCACTTGCTACCTACATGTAATGGCTGATGATTCTGTTTCAATGTATCTGAAAATGAGTGCATGAACATGAAAGCTTATACCCAGAATTAAACTTTGTTGGTCTTAAAGGTGCCACTGGACACAAACTTTGTTCTATTGCTTCAGACCAACACAGCTACCCACCTGAATCTATGCAAACCAGAATTATTCAAGAGGGCTCTGCTACACAGGCAATAGGGTTACACTGTACAAAAGACTTCACGAAGTTACTTGAACAAATTATTAGGGTAGACCCAACACCTCCTGTCCACACATGGTTAAGGTAGGATAGCAGCTCAATGTTTCATTAGCAGTGGTAGTTAAGAATATCTGTTCCAGTGCAACAGAACAAAGTTTGAGTTCAGTGGCACCTTTAAGACCAACAAAGTTTATTCATATGAAAACTTAGACCCAGAATTAAACTCTGTTGGTCTTAAAGGTGCCACTGGACTCAAGTTTTGTTTGGCACATTTTGTGTTTATTGACTGTTAACCTTTATTTAAGCTGGTTATAGCCTAACGCATTAGCTGAAAGAGAGGGGGGAAGGAAGGAAGGGAGGAAGGGAGGGAGGGAGGAAGGGAGGAAGGGAAAAGAAAAAATGGAAAGAAACAGATAGAAAGAAACGAAAGGAAGGAAGGAAAAGAAAAGAAAAGAAAGGGGGGAAAGGGAAAGAAAGGGAGCAAAGAAATGGAAAGAAAATGAAAGCCTCTGTGTATGTTTGTTTTCCCCAAGATCTAAATTCCCCCACCAGCAGTTAAAAAGGAGCTTGAAGGCTTACATTTGAAAGTCCTCTTTTGGCTGTGAGATCCCAGGCTAGAGTACTCACTCTGCCACCCGTTCTCCGATCCATTCAACATATAAAAACCAAAGTGAAAAAAGAGCTCCACCTAACAGGACCAAACTAAATCACACAGATATTAAGGGAAGAGCAGTCTGTTCCATTACACATAGACATGTATACAAGAGCAAGACCCTTTGGGAGGAGTGAGAGACCAAGAAATATAATAAAATAAATAAATAAATAAATAAATAAAACCAACTGAAAGGGGGGCTGGGAGGAGAGATGGACTTCCTCCAGTATAAACTATGAGCTGTGGCAGGCTGGCTGGAGAAGGAAGAGGAGGCAGGGAGACATGCCTGCCTTCCCTGCTCATTCTTCTCCAGGTGCCTGGCAAGGGGAAAGGAGGCTCAGGAGGAAAGGAGGGCATTTCTGCCCGGCTTCCCTTCCTGTTTCCAGCCAGCCTGGGCTGGCTAGAGACAGGAAGGGGAGCCCGGCAGACATGCCTGGCTTCCCTTTGCAATCTGCTCTGAGTGCCCCGCAGCTAGAAGGTTGTGCAGGGAAGCCAGGCATTTAAATCCACTCCCCCCCCCCAGTCTCTCCACAAAAGCGGAGCGGCTCAGAGGGAAAGGAGGGCATATCTACCTGGCTTCCCTTCCTGTCTGGCTGGAGACAGGCTGGCTGGAGACAGGAAGGGGAGCCCAGCAGACATGCCTGGATTCCCTGCGCGATCTGCCCCATGGCTAGAAGGTCATGCCGGGAAGCCAGGCTTTTAAATCTGCCCCCCAGTCTCTCCGCAAAAGCAGAGCGGCTCAGGGGGAAAGGAGGACATACCTGCCCAGCTTCCCTTCCTGTCTCCTGCCAGCCTGGCTTCCCTGGGCTGGCTGGAGACAGGAAGGGGAGCCCAGCAGACATGGTGGGCTTCCCTGCCTGATCTTCACTGAGTGCCCCACAGTGAGAAGATCACACAGGGAAGCCAGGCTTTTAAATCCCTCCCCCCCAGTCTCTCTGCAAAAGCAGAGTGGCTCAGAGGGAAAGGAGGGCATATCTGCCTGGCTTTCCTTCCTGTCTCCAGGCTGGCTGGAGACAGGAAGGGGAGCCTAGCAGATATGCCTGGCTTCCCTGCACGAAGATTGCGCAGGGAAGCCAGGCATTTAATTCTCCCCCCTCGGGAGAGGGCAGGGCCTGGGCTCATTACTGCCGGAGCACTGCTCCAGGGCGCTCCAGCAGGATATGACTTCTGCATATTATGATAAGATGGCACCTGATATTAAAATAAGCCAAATTTGTTAGCATCAGCTCTGCATTCAGTCATGCAAAAGTGAATACTTACTCTGGGCCAGTTCTAGTTATTATCAGGCATTACAAGAAGTCATAATATTTACTAACATCCCAGTGACTGAGTAAGCACCTATACATAATTAGACACTTTGCATAGATCAAAGTGGGCAGCCATGTTGGTCTGAAGCAATAGAACAAAGTTAGAGTCCAGTGGCACCTTTAAGACCAACAAAGTTTTATTCAAGGTGTGAGCTTTCATATGCAAAGCAAACTTCATCAGACAATGAAATGGAATTACAGATCATACTTGTATACATACAGGGTGGTTTGTTACATTAGCATGCAAAATAGTGAAGTGTTTTTAACAGATAAGAAGAAAGACAAGTTTGGTTTCTGGGTATCATCTTCTCTGGTTCAACTGGGGGAGAAACATTTGAATGTCTGGGCTCATGTGAAACGGCTTAGAATTAAAAGAGATGTTGGTCTTGATGCATGCACACTTGCATGCAACATGGATATTCACTGCAACTGGAAGCCAAGACTGACTACGAGGATGGCACATTCTCATCTACTTTATCATGTACAGGACACACATAAATGGAAATCATGTTTATTTACTTACTTCATCATTACTCTTGTGCACATGGTCTATTTTTCTTTTCATCTGTTGAAATTCTAGCACTGTACCGTTCATGATAATTTGCACTTAGTTTACACCAAGTTAACTAACCATGTATGGAAAGAGAGGAAACAGTTTCACAAGTCAATTACAGTGATTTTCTGCATCCTTCCCCCAGAAAGTGGGAACTGATGATTCAAGGACAGTATTTTCAGTATTGGCATGCATATCAGGCACGCCAAGCAAAAATTATTGCATATCACTATGACTTGAAATGTATGAACCACACAATCAGAATATAGCCATGCCAGTTCATACAACGGGAGACAATCCCATGTGGAAATGTAATTACTTCATTAAAATATGTGACACTGGCCTCAAGAGTTCCATTTTTTACTCTAGGGTAATTTTCTCTGTAGAAGCACTTATTGCTGGGAATCTCATATACATCCTATTTCCCTTTCATGGAGAGCACAAGTTACAAGAAGAAAATATAATTTCAACAATAAATTCTCCTATGGTAGTAATCTAGAACAGCGGCTGCCAGATGTTTTACCATTCTTGCTATCAACATATTCTATTCAGTGTCAATATTTTTGATTCAATGTTTGCCAAGTCCAAGCAAAACTCTTATTATTATTTAGTAGAAGTAGTAAAAATAAATGGTAGTGATATCATGTGAAAAACGCTACAGTTCTAAGTAACAAAAATGTGGTATAGTGGTTAAAGTGTCAGATTAGGTTCTGGGAGACCCCTATTTGAATCCCCACTGGTGCCCTGGAAGCTTGCTGGGTGACCTTGGGCCAGTCACACACTCTCGGCCTAACCTACCTCACAGGGTTGCTGTGAGGCTAAAATGAAAGAGGGGAGAACAATGTAAGCTACTTTGGGTCCCCACTGGGAAGAAATGTGGGCTATAAATAAATAAATAAGTGTATATAAATATAAATAAATAAATGTATTTGTTGTCAGGCTTCAAGCGATATTCTGCCAGGTCCAAGCAAAATTCTTAATGCAAGCCATAGCCCAGTATACACATAATAGGTAAGGAACAAAAATATCTTATTTCTGAAATGGTACAAATGAACCTCTTCACTTACAACATTACATCTCATGGGGTTGTTGTGAGGATAAAATGGAGGAGAATCATATAAGCCACTTTGGGTCCCAGTTGGCGGAAAAAATGAGACATGAATGAAGTAAATAAATAAATTGTTTTTCTGGATTTCTCCCTTGGCAAAACAAGCCTTCTCAGCTAGATTATACAACTAGCTATTACTGTCAAACATCCACAGTTCAGCTTGATTGTTTCAGGTTTTTCAGTGGACCTCTTTCTGAATCCGTTTGCATATGGCTGTGAGCTTGACATCTGGTTACTATGAAGTGGTCTAAAGTAGCTGAAGTAGCTACTATGGGCTTGGTCTAAAGTAGCAAGCCCAGCTGGAGTCCATGATATCAAAATAGTAATGATTCTTAGGGATTGTAGATCACTCCTCAATGGATCTTCCTTCTAAGATCCAGAATAAGCACTCTGCTTGGAGGAGATGGTTCCCCCTCCAGGCTGAAAAGAAGGGGCAGATTTGCATCTCCATTTCAAGAAAGATTCTGGAAGTGGCAGAGAGAGAAGCACCCAGATGCTACTGGGAGTTGGCAGAAACACTTCAGACTTCAGGATCTCTCACTCGGGGAACTGACGGGGCAGCCATGCAGGCCTGTAGGAATGCCTCTTTGCCTCTACATGTGCTCTATATGTATATCAATATGTCTACCTGTAAATAAAACAAACACTACAAAACATCATAAGTCTCCAATGCTTAGGGCTACCAGTCCTCCTTCCTATGGCAGGAAGGTATTTCCAAGTTAGCCTCATTTGCCCACCACTGTTTTGAGTGGTGGCGAGAGAATTTTTTTAACAAAGCGCAACATCTGTTTCTGGAGATTCATAGAGCTACCTTACATCACTTCCAGGTTTTTCTCAGAAGTGACATTGTGACGCAGCCACCATCACTCACTGCCCCTTTCCCCACTCCCAGCCTTCCCAACAGTTGCCAAGCAACCTTGCCAGTGCTCTTTGCTCCAAAGGATACCAACATGGATGCTTAGTAATAAGTACCATTCTTTTTCCTTCAGCAAGCACTTACTTGGAAGGAATGTCTCTTCTAATTTAATCCATAAATTATCTGAGGATCAATTCCAAGTTATTCAAAGGTCAAAGGTTGAGTAATTTCCTTTATCTTAATTGTTTCTTCCATTTGGAGCACACTTTCAAAAGGAACTGAAGTAAACTAATATATTAAGATCTCCATTTAGTTTACAGTAGGGTATCAAATCCATTCATAGCTGGACCATCTCCTTATTCTTTGGCCATCCAATATGATCCAGGAACTGTAACTAATCTGGGGCAAAGCCACATAGATAGTGAAGAAGAGAAGAGACTGGATTTATGCCCCACCTTCACTACCCAATGGAGTCTCAGAGCAGCTTACAATCTCTTTTCCCTTTGCCTTCCCACAACAGACACCCTGTGAGGTAGGTGAGGCTGAGAGAGCTCTTTTGAGAACTACTCACGAGAGAACAGCTCTGAAAGAACTTGTTACTGACCTAAGGTCACAGCAGCAGCTGCATATGGAGGAGTGGGGAATCAAACCCAGTTCTCCCAAGTTAGGGTACGTGCTCCTAACCACTACATCAAACTCTAGTGCACCAGCCAACTAGAGGTGCATAGTTCTTTTTTAAAACCTCATTTACATGTAATAATCCACAAACTATTTATTTATTTATTTTAAAAAATATGTAGTGTCAAAGAACAAAGTGTAAATCCCTAAAGCAGGTACTATTACCATGTTGCAGCCAAACCATATTTTAAATTTTACAATACAAATGGCTCAGTTCTGTTTTCCTTAGTATGTTCCAATTTTCTCTGTCTTCATTACCAAGTAGTGTCTCTGATTCACCCAAGAACGATGTCAGAAGACAAGGAACACTTCCCTCAGTATTCATCTATAAAGTTTTCATTTTCTTACCTTTCCTCCTCCACCATGGTCCTTCCTGGACAGAGTATGAGAGTTCTTTAAACTCAATGTTCACAGCTGGTCTCCTGGGCAGGTAGGAGAAGCGATGGGCTTCTGTCAAAGCATTGTCCAGCTTCTTTAAGTGGCAATTTAGTAGATGGACATCTTGTGCATCTGTGCCGTTGGAGACCACCTCATCTACCGAAACACATACAGACTTTGGCTCAGGCATAGCAGGTGAAGAATTGCTGGCATTCTGGAACACAAGGGGGAAATGCAAATATATCTGAGTTTTTCCTAGGAAAACACATTCATTAAGAATTTGCTCCTGTGCACTAGTTCTCATAGTGAGTGAGAGACAGAGAGCACAAATATCCACTGAATACAAATATCCACCGAATATGATGCCTTCCTAAGGTTTTAGAAGAGAATATGACCATTTATCCACAAAGGATTCCTCCAGCTCATATATTCATCTGCAACAATCACAGAGACAAAAGAATCTTTCAGTAGACATCTTCAGCAATGCATCTGAAGGTATATCTAGATTAGGGATGCCAGTGTCCAGGTGGGATCTGGGGATCCAATGGAATTACAGCTGACCACAGAAATCAGTTCCCTTGGTAAAAATGGATGCTTTGGAGGGTAGACTCTATGGCATTGTACCCCACTGAGGTTCCTGTCCTCCCCAGGCTTCAGTCCCAAATCTCTAGTTTCCCAGCACAGAGCTGGCAATCCTACCCCCTATCCCCTGCAGGGGCCACAGGAGATGTACCTTGTCAACTGCAAAGAATTTGTCCTTGTTTGTATGACTCCAGAGATTTTTATTTTAAAAAGCTGGATATTATTTAGACCAACAATAGGAACATTTTCAACACAGATGAATATTTTTAGAAAAGCTACCTTCCTTCATATAGAACGGACTCATGTAATATTTCATAATCATAAGAGACTATCTTAAATATATTTCTATGATTATTTCTCTTTTTGCATCACAGTCCAAAGCACATTTATTTGGGAGTAAGATCCATTTATTCTAGAATTAGTTTTTTTTTTTAAATCTGCTTGACATCTAAGCCTAGTGTCAGGGCCAGCTCAAGAGTTTAGGTGGCCATATTGTATACACACCTGGAGTGTGTGTTCCCCAAGAGTGAGGGGCTGAAGTTGGTTGGCACTGTAACGTGATACATTGTTGACAAAAACAGAACTTTAACTCCCTTCCCCCCAATATAAAGTAGGCATGGCCAATCCAGAAAGTTCATATTGCATGTCAGTCATAAAGGCTGGTGTTACATACTCCTTTTTCTTTCTACCTCTGAGGAGAAATTTGAAGCCTGAACACAAACAGGCCACAGTAGCTCACTAAGCAAACTATCAATACTTGATCCCAGAGCCAGACTATGAAGCTTCAAGTTGAGGCCCCAAGTCCTTCACACTTTGGTTGTTCTAGGTTTAAAATGGTCTTGGTCTATGCTCTTGGATATCCAGGATTTCCTTGGGCCAGTGTCAGACAGAGATCAGTTGTTATTGATTTGTGCAGTGCTGGACACATCTTTACAATAATTTGCTTTCAGCTGATCCACTGAGCTTTGGTGTCCTCCTTGCAGAAAACCATTGCTATTTACTGTTCTGCCCTGGAACCCATCAAGGCCAATATCTTTTTGAATCCTGTCAGTTACATAAGCCAGTATTCTCAGTTTCTAAGGGAACACTGCCAGGTAAGCTCTGTTGTAGTTATACTGGCATTCCATTATGTAAGAATGACAGAAATTCCTAAAGACCATTAAAGAACTACCTAACAAAATGTGTGGTTTTCTCTTAGTGATACATTCCCTTTGGTGTGAAAGTTCTTGAGTCAAGCTGCTGTGTCACACCAGGGCCCACAAATCATATCTGGCTTTTTAGGGATCTCTAGTCTTTTGCCACATACTGTATAATTATTGAAACACATTCCTGCTTGGAAACTGATTCCCTGCTAAGGCTAGTATCCAAGATGAATCATATAGCTAAAGTTTAAAAGGTTAGGGACACATGAGACATTCATTCATTAATAGTACAATCCAGTACAGAATTATTGAAGTCTAAACCTACCGAAATCAATGGACATACATTGGAGTAACACTGTATAAGTTTGTACTGTACACCACACAGAAGTAGAGAGCTGGGATCTGATTTTAAAGGAATCAGAACTCTTCCCTGCCCCATGGCTTACCTCTCACCATATCCCCTCTACCAAACGCTTTTCATTGAGGCTCAAATACTAGATATGACCCTGACGGGGGAAAAAAGAGCTTCAGGAGAGAGGCTACAAAGAAGTAAGCTATAGGACAGCGGGAAGCTTGGCACCTCTCACCCATGTATCTCGGGTGGTGATGCTAGTCACACTACTCCTTTTATGCGATTTGGCTGTTTCATGATCATGACTAATCTGGCCCACAAAATGCATCCCATCTTGAGTAGACAAGTAAATTACAAAGTGAATTTCATGCCTTGTCCTAACAGATTGGGTTAGTCAGTTATATAATTGGCTGCATGCCACCTATAGTTACTCCAGAAAGAAGACTGGATGCTGTAGTAGCTTTTAAAGCATATTAGTAATAAATGTAATAATAAACTAGGCCTGTATAACAGTCTAGCCCATGAGGTCCAGGCTACATACAGATTAAAAAGAATCAGATCTGAGGGAGCTTCAATGTGATCAGTAAGCAGCCAGAAACCCAAGGCCTAGGCCAAGTGCAGTAGCGCCATTCTTTCGGATTCAAGGGGTTGTGTAGCTAGTCTAAATTCATACATCTGGAATAAAAAGTTATAATTGTATATATGACCTTGATTTGTTTTTCACTCCCATCATTCTTATGATTATAGGCACTTTTAAACTAAATGTAATCATGCATCTGCAATCTCCCATTCTCTTTAAGACATTTCTACAATTCACCTCCACCCTTTATGATTTAAAATGGTCAATTTTAATACTTCACTTCCACCTTACAACTTTCCCATATTTGTGAAGTGTTTCTCTCCAAAAGCAATGTGGAAACATAGAAAACCTTACCCATTGTGCGGAGTAAGGCAATGGCTGCTGCTGATGGCACATTTTGGCAAGAGTAAGGCACTAAATAATCCACTTTCAATGCACTTTCCAACTGGATTTTACTGTGTGAACTGGCAAAATCCAGTTGGAAATTGCATTGAAGGTGGACTGAAAGCAGATTATTTAATATGTGTGACCACAGCCTAAAAGACGAGAAAAAGTCAGTTTCTTTTTATTATTGTTGCTGTAGTTTTACCACAAGGAAGAAGTGTCATTTTAGGGTTCCTCCTCCAGGCACTGAACCTTTAATGCAGACTTAATTTAAATGAAACATTATTCTGTTTTACAATGTGGGTCATAGTCTAATGGCAGAAGATCTCAGGTTAAAATCCTTTGCATCTCTTGTTAAACATATTCAGGTGGGCAGTCATATTGGTCTGAAGCAGCAAAACAAAGTTATTTGGAGATGTCTGAAGAACTGTGCTTGCATGCACATGAAAGTTTATACCTTGAATAAAACTTTGTTGGTCTTAAAGGTGCCACTGGACTCAAAGTTTGTTCTTATAGTTAAACAGGTCACTGGGAAGAGTGCTGGGGAAGACCTCACCTTGAGACCTTGGAGCACCACTGCCAGTCAGAATATATAGTACTGTATTGATCAGTGGTGTGATTTGATATGGTAGCCTCATCTATGTTCACATTTAAAAAAACGATTGACTATTTTAAAGGTAATAAAGTAAGTGGGTTGAATCAAGCCAGCTTTTTCACTCATGTTACTTAATTCCCCTCCTTCCTCCAGCCCCCACTGCACATGC
The DNA here is from genome assembly GCA_029375565.1 of Gekko gecko. Classification (NCBI taxonomy): domain Eukaryota; kingdom Metazoa; phylum Chordata; class Lepidosauria; order Squamata; family Gekkonidae; genus Gekko; species Gekko gecko. The sequence goes on along the minus strand of JAPDNY010000004.1, from coordinate 106,164,317 downwards.
CTTTCATCCATGCAGGATCCATTATTTTCAGCATATCATGTTTAGTGGTCAAAGGGGACCCTCTCCTCCCCTTTTCATCAATAGAAAAGCTAGTTGGATCCTTCCTAATATCCAAAACTTAAGAACTGGAGATCAGCTCATGTTGCCAAATCTGGTTGTTTGTGCATGTCCAGGCTGGTCAGATAACCAACAAGACATACCAGCTGCTTCAACATTTCAACAATAATAATGCAATTTGAACACAGTAATGTGGATTTAATTCTCAAACCAAAAAAGAAAGAAAGAAACCCACAAAAAGGACCTATGAATGAATGTTAATGCTTATTTCTGGCAAGTTTTTTTCTAGAAGACTTGAAGGTCCAATTTTCCAAGGCAGATGTGAAGTTCATGAACAATTACCTTTTATTTTTCAAGTGGGCTGTTTTGTGGGGTTGTGCAAAGGTTTGGGTACCATCAAAACATTTGTTTTTAAAGTACTAAGCATATGCCTTGTTAATGTACAGGGTAACTCATGATTGCTTCTAAAAATGTAACATGATCTTAACTCAGGTGCAGACATCTTCTGAACTCCCTTCTGTCCCTTGGTTAGATTTTATTAGACACTGGATAGCTGGGGGTGGGGAGAGAGATGCAAGCTGGCCAAGATGTTAAACAAACCTGGACAATCATTTCATTATGCCAAATGATGAAAAGGGGGGTTCTGTAATGACTTAGGCATTCAGCTTGTCTGCAGACTTTTTCCTGGGGGCAGACCCCTCCCCAGCCATCACACTGCAAATAAGGACTCCCTGATTCTGTTTGGCTGCAGGATAGCGACCAAATCACATTTGCTGTTCAGAAGAATGGTTGATCTTATCCCAAGATAATTCCCAAGTCAAGAGTTTTTTAGTTTGGGATGCCAGGAGAAGCACAGAAAAATCAAATGTTTCTTTCTTGATCAATGCAGATCTCTCTGAACGAATCAGCACACTTAATATTTTATAATAGTGAACACTTACAATCCCTTTTAAAGTAATACATCCAAACTGATGCTGCAGTAGGCACATTCTGAATTCCAGTTCATACAACCTATCCTCTCCATTGGACTGCTATGTCCAGTTTCCAAAGGGGTTTTCATCCCAATCCAGTTTTCATTATTTGAATTGCTTTGTGATAAACAGCAGCAGCAACATATCACCTTCCAAAACAGTAAAACTGATCAGTGTGACATCTATTGTAAAATACCTTTGCTCTTGAACCCAGAAACTTACTTTAAAAAACAATGCTTCTACCAGGTTTATACCTAATCCATTATATAATGAGCAGGAAATGTTATCTGTGCCTTAGTAAATCTCTTTTCAAACCATAGGATGCAGTTGTGAGAGACTGAGCATGCTCAGAAAACCATCTAATTCCCTCTCCCCCCATCTTTCTCATGAGCTCAAGGCAGAGGTAACTTTCGGTCAAAGCCTGCTATGTGCAGCTGACTTCAAATCCAGGATGATGTAAATGACCAAAAAAACCCTAAAAAACAAAAACAAAGCAACAACCGCTGCATTCTCCCCATCCTATACCAGCAAAATATCAATACATGCCACAGTAAACTACAACTTTGGAGCAGTCCAAAACCCAGAAGAGAAAATCTGCTAATGGGGCTATGAAAAACAAAAGATATATAGGGGGATAAAACAACAACACTAGGCTTTAAACATATGTAAATTATCATTAAAATCACAGCCATTGACAATGCAAGACAGGGAACACCGGGCAAGAGATATTTCCTTACCAAAGCAATTTCAGCGCTGTTCAGTAGAAGATTTCTTAGTTAATGCAAAATAAAAGCAGAGATCTCTCTTTCCCCTTCTCATTCAATGAAGACACAAACGCGCACACAGAGGCACGCACATTAAAGAAGCAACGGCCGGTCCGGCTCTGCGCGACTGTAGGGTCACTTTTGGAGACACACACACGGCCCCTCCTCTCCCGCGGCAACGAATTAACTCGCCGCTTTGACCTCCTCCTCGGTATTATCTCTCTCGCTTTGAAGCGCTTTCCTTGGGGCTGGCGGGGCGGCGATCCAGCCAACAGCGGGAGGACAAGGTCGCATCTGCATGGCGGGAGGGGGTCTCTCTGCCCCCCGTTTTGGTTTTTAATACGAGGCAGAATAGCGGCCAGTTTCAAAGACCCCGACGGAGAAGCTCATTCTTCAGGAATCAAACGCCGCTCAAAGGGTTAAAAACACCCAGGGGTAAGGGAAGGGGTCATTCCCAAAAAGAAGCGCTCTCCCCGCATCCCACCGCCTTCCTGTTTAAAAACCCTTTTCCTTCTCACACACCCTCTGGAAAGCTATCCCAAAAAGCAGGACCCTATCACAGTGAGCGCAGTTTCGCCGCGGGCCTCCGGACTGCTGGCTGCTGCCTCTTCAGACCAAGGAAAAGGAACGTCCACTTACCAAAGCGGCGCCCACGGAGAAAGCTGCCATCAGACAGGCCATGTGCCCCGGGAGGCTGCGCTCGGGGCAGGGGAAAAGCCAAGCACAAGCAGGGAAAACTGGGCGGCGGGGAGGGGGGCGCGCGGACGTCCCGGAGCAGCAACAGCCCTGCTAGCAGCCGGCTCAAGGCGCGCCAGAAGCCGCCCCCCCCCCCCCCGCAAACGGAGGCGGGACCGTTTGGGGTGTTTACACCGGTTCCTCTATCTCGGCGTCCCACTGGCTCTCCCACGGCTCCCCCTCGCCTTCGATTGGCTGAGAAGCAGTAGGGGCGGAGCCTGCGCCTTCCAGGTAAACGTGCTCTTGTTTTCCTTCAGCCGTCGGTAGCGTTGGCCGAAGCGTCTCTTCGCCCCCCGCCAAAAGTACGCCATGGAAAAGGTGAAGGTGGGCAGAGGGCGAAGCGCGGCGAAGCGAAGGAGGGCTGGCTGGCGTCTGCGGTAGGAGGAGAGGACGGAGCCGCGCGATGGCCCTTTCCAGCGCCTGAAGTACATTCACATAATAGGCTGCCTGAGAAGCATATCCTGTGGCCCCCTACATTGCTTCTTCCAGTCCTAAACAATTATGTCGGGTTGTGCTTATCCGGCGAGGGGTCTGCAATGGGTTACTTGTGTTAGTGCCTTATGGATTGGCAACGGCACCGAAATTAGGTTCTGTATTTCGGTGTTGGTAAATGATCCAGTCACCAATTAAGATTTATTCACTTTCATGAGGCAATCGATTTGTTTACCATTACCAGTTGCATGTATGTTAATCCTACCGTTTGCAGCTCCCCCCACACACACACTGTGTACAGTAATATCTGCTAAATGAGGCTCCATCTCATGCATTTAATGAAGTAGCTGAGCTCCAGGGTATGAAATCTCATGTTAGAATAAAAATATGTTGTCTTTTAACGTGCCACACAAGACACCTGCTTTGCTTTGCTTTGCTTTGCAGAAACAGTGGCTGTCTCCCTGGACTCTGTGTGGGTATGCTTACTCATAAGTTTGTTTTGATATTGGCTTAATTAACCGGTGTGTGTGTAAGGCCCAGTATAGTACAAAACTGGGCCCAGTATAGTACAAAACTGGAAGGAAGGAGCTGACTTAGACTCCTGATTGCGCACAAGGCTTGTCCCAAATGAGAAGATGTACATCAACCCTAACATTAAATTTATCCTCAAGTGGTTGTTCTGTATGATGTCAGAACTGCCGAAGGTACTGTATAGGAAAAGACTTTCCTGGTTCATTCCTGCTAGGCCCAAATGATCTGGCCGGTGACATATCCCTGTGACTTTTGTGACCTGCACAGATGGCATGTCAGATGCCAAGCCTGGATATCCATTTCAAAAGCCACTTTGGCACCTTTGAGGAGGAGACCAGACATTGAGACGTCTTTGCAAGCTGAGGACACAGATGTTCCAAGGTATTTACACTTCAAAGCTCAAGCAGACATGCCTTTAGTGGTGTCAGCAATGGCTGCACCTACATAGTTAGACACGCCTTTCCATCCTGTCGTGATTGGGTAAATGGCCATATTCAGTTATGACAGGAGTAGGAGGGGATTGTGCTCATCCTATGGGAAAAGGGACATAGTTCTCTTGGAAGAAGGGCCCCTTTCTGGGAGTTAGTTCCCTTTTGGATTACAAACCTGCAACATGGAATTTTACTAGTGGGCAGTGAAGCTGGACTTAATTGCTCACAGCAAACATGTTTTTCATCCTGAAGATTCCCTGGTTCCATAACGCACATTGAATGACTGGTAATTATGAAATACCTCTATGTGTAGTCAGAGCTGGGTAAGCCATAGGCCTTGTTCATTGCTTTCTAATCTTTGCAAGTCTGATTGTATGCATGCTTTGCTAAATAAATATAATATGTAGATTAATATTATCTGAATTTGAGTCCTGTGAGGGCGTGGGAGAAAAGTGAGATCCTGCACATGCTGGCAGAGTATCAGGAATTGTGCCTCTCTTATCTCCTGGACTGGGGCTCTGAGGGCAACAAAACCTGTACAGGTACCCTCTTAGTTCTTCTCTCTCAGGACTGAATTCTCTAGAGATACTGCTTACAAATAGACTGCTCAGAATTAAATGTTATGCAGTGGACTGGAACATTAAAACAGCCCTTGAGCAAGCTGAGCCCAGTGGCCCCTGCAGGCCTGGACCCAGGCTTGCAACAATGGCGGGCCAGCTATGCCCATTGCCATTGCTTCTGTGGCCTGCCCAGATCACACCACAGGGACCATTTGGCTCAGCATTCTCCTGGCCCCATGGCCCTCCCAGGCAGTGGCCCACCAGGAGTGTTTCTGATAAGTTAGAGGGCCATGCCCTAATGCTTCATGGGCATTAACCGATGGGGCAGAACCTTCAAATTCTTATTTATATGTCTCCTTTCACATGAGGAAAGGAGACATATAAACAAGGAGCTGTGGTGGCTCAAGTGGTTAAGACGCTGAACTGCAGGCTGTGGAAGGTCAGTAGTTCAGCAGTTCAAGACCCAGGTGCCTCAAGATGGAGTGAGCTCCCGTCTCTAGTTCCAGCTCCTGCCAGCCTAGCAGTTCGAAAGCAAGAAATTGCAAGTAGATAAATAGGTACCACTTCGGTGGGAAGGTAACAGCGTTCCGTGCGCCTTGGTGTTTAGTCATGCCGGCCACATGACCACGGAAACGTCTTCGGACAGCGCTGGCTCTTCGGCTTTGAAACGGAGATGAGCACTGCAACCCTAGAGTCGGATTCGACTCGCTTTCGAGCAAGGGAACCTTTACCTTTACTTTACCTTTCACATGACCTCCTTGGAGATCACTTCTACACAGACTTAATGTTGCTCCTTGGCTTCTTAATGACATTGGTTTTTCCCTGACCTCACACAGACTGTAGTTTGCCTGTGTTCGCTGTGTTGGTTTCAAGCCAACGTTTCTCTGTGTGACCACCTCTGTGTTAAAGTTTCCAGGAAAACACATCTGGATAGTTTTTTCCCTGAATCTGTGCAGTTTGTTGCATTCCCTAAAGTCCTGCCCAGAAAGCATCCCTTTCCCCCATTTCTCCTGGGAAGTCTCTATTTTCCCTCCATTTTTTTACAACCTTGCCAGCACTTCAGACAGCTCTCCAAGGTCTCAAGCCAAGAGTTCATCCAGTCCTGCTATCAAAGTTCTTTTGCTGAGAATTGGAGTTACAATCCTGAGCCAGAACTTTCAATCATCCACCCATCTTCTACCTAGCAGTGTCCACCTGGTGAGGGAGTTGGCTTGTCGGAACCACAGGAGGACAGTTCAGAGTGGAAGGAAATCTTGTATGCTAACAGTCAAGGGTGGCCTGAACTGCCAATTAGGGCCACAGCAACCCAAACCAGATAGTTCTAGAAACTTGGTGGACTCCCCATATTTGTAGAAAAATCTGAATATGTAAATAAAATACATTGAGGGAAGTTAATTCCTCTCAAAACTAAGAACAGTGTCTGCACACACTTAGACAAAGCTCCAGTATTACACCAACCATGCCACTGAGGCGGCAAAGTTGCAGGTAGATGGGGAGGAGTTTCCTTTGCCAGTGCAATGAAGAAGCTGGCCCAGCCACTGAAGCAGTGAAGCTTCTAGGAGCTGGACGAGTGGAAAGGCAAGCCACTGAAGCAGTGAAGAGGCCAGGTGAAGGGCAGGATGAGCTGTAGCCACTGCCACCAAGGCTGTGAAGCTGTGGGGCAGAGCCACCATCAGCAAAGCTGCCAGGCAAACCACATATGCTAATGAAGAAGGGGAGAGTGGTGGGAGTGAGGGAAGCAGAAAGAATCCCAGAGCCAGGAGGCAACATCAGGGGAAGGCCTCTATGGCCTGTTGGAGGCCATCCAGAGGAACTGGTTGGCCACTGTGTGAGACAAGATACTGGACTAGATGGACCATTGGTCCGATCCAGCAGGGCTCTTCTTATGTTCTTAAGGAGTGATAGTAGACATGTGTGAGAGACAGAGAGACGGTAAAAGAGGGGGTGTAGGATGGAGAAAGGGGGATACTGACAGAAGTGAGGGGAGAGGGGAGGAATCAAAGGTGTGGAGAATGCGATGGCTGCTCTGCAAGTTACTTGCAGGTCCCCACTTTGGGGAGCCAGTTTGGTGTTGAGAGCCAGTTTGGTGTAGTGGTTAAGTGCATGGACTAATCTCGGAGAACCAGGTTTGATTCCCCACTCCCACTTGCACCTACTGGATGACCTTGGGCAAGCCATAGTCCTGTCAGAGCTGTTCTTGAAAAAGAGCAGTTTCTGTCAGAGCTCTCTCAGCCCCACCTACCTCACAGGGTGTCTGTTGTGGGGAGGGCAAGGGGAATGAGTTTGTAAGCGGCTCTGAGCCTCTGAGTAAAGGGCGGCGTATAAATCCAATCTTCTCCTCCTCCTCTTCTTCTCCCCCTCCTCCTCCTCCCCCTCCTCCTCCACCTCTATAACTGACAGGAGGTGATAGAGGAGGCAGGGGTCTCTTAATGTGTGCCAAGATACAGTTGATGACTGGATACTTGCCTTCTCCGGAAGGGAATTCTTTAACTGCCATGCAGTAGTGGTCAGTAATTCCAACTAATAACTCCTTCTCTAGTCACTGTAGCATCTATTGATCCATCTACCCATCCATCCAGCTGACAATGAAGGATGTGTCATGTTTGTTAAGAAACTTCTACAGCTGCTGAAAGCTGATTATTGCCTGCTTTACTTCTCTCCCATTTCTTTTTCAACAGTTCCAATTTTTAAAAATCTCGCACTGAAGTTCAGTAGTCTGATGAGTGTTTTTAAATTGAAACAAAACCACAACTGTACTTGAATGACAGCAAATACTGTGCAAAACTACCCCAGCACTATTTAGTGCATTTATACCTGTGTGTATTTGTAGGTCAGAAAAAGACAGGAAAGGGATCCTGACCACCACTAACACACCAGATACACCTACCAAGATGGTGCTATGCATTCATAGTGTAGGCAGGGTTCAGAATGTTGGCAGCAAAAATTGCTCCTTCATGGAGCTAAGGTTAGAATGCTAGTTCTAAGGATTGCAGATAATATGGTATACTAAAGGTCCCTAGTTGGAAGCATCTGAAGTCTATCATTTAACTTGGAACACAAAGTCTGCCTCACAATAATGGCCAGCAAACCAGCACAGAGTAAGTCAAGGCAAGGTTGGGGTAGGCATAATTGTCTTTATGGACCTGAAGCAACTGCAGATGGTAGGAGGTGGAGAATTGCATCTTCTGATTTTCTGGAAAAAAAGAAAAATGTGTGGGGAAGGGAGGGGCTGTGGCTCAGTGGTACATCATCTGCTTGTAATGCAGGTCCCAAATTCAATCCCCAGCATCTTCAGCTAAAAGGATCAGGTAGCAGCTGACATGAAATACCTCTGCCTAAGATCCTGAAAATCTGTTGGCCTCTCTGAGTAGATAATACTGACATTGATGGAACAATGGTCTGATTTAGTATATGGCAGCTAGTATAGTGTGTTTGGTAATGTGCTCTTTGTGTACTTTTATGATCTTTGTATTGAGAGGAAAGGATTTTCAGTGGTAGCCAGGAAAGTATACATGCTTGCAGCATGCAAGCTATATTTACAAAAGAGGTTCCTAGACATCATAAACGACTGTGCACTGGAACAGCTGGTCACAGAAAAAAATGAGAGGGGTGGTGATCTTGGATTTAGTTCTGAGTGGGGTTTCACCAGTTGGGAACAGTGACCACAGCACCATTAAGTTCAGCATTCACATAAATGGAAAGTTACCCATAATGTCCAAAACAGAAACATTTGATTTCAAAATAGGAAACTTAAAAAAAAATGGGGGACCTAGTTAGAATGAAACTGAAAGGGAAATCCAAGAGAAGTGATTTAAAACCACACTAATTGAAGCTCAGGTTTTTTAAATATATCCAGAGCAGGAAACCGGCTAGAGAAGCAATTTGGCCTTTGGATAACCAGGGAATCAAAGGATTGTTAAAGGAAGATGGGAAGATGGTAGAGAAACTATTCTTTGCTTCTGTATTCACTGTGGAAAAACGAAGTCAAATTGAGTTGATGGGAGATGAACTTTTAGACCAATTGGGGTAATTAAAAACTAGTAAGTCTCTCAGTCCTAATGGCATATAGCCAAGGATCCTCGGGGAATTCAAATGTGAAATTATTGATCTACTAACCAGTGTGTATGTGTGTGTGTGTGTAGTTAATAAAATCAGCCACTATATCAGAGGACTGAAGAGTAACAAACATTACATTCATTTTTAAAAAGGGGTCCAGAGGAGAACCAGGAAATAATCCTAATATCCGTCCCAGTTATCCTAATATCTGTCCCAAGCAAATTAGTGGAAACTGTAATCAAAGATAAAATTATTAGACACACAGAGGAACAAAGCCTACTGAGAGAAAATCAGCATGGCTTTTGCAAGGAAAGTCCTGCGCCTCACCAAACTTCTGGAAAACTGAAAACTTTTGGAAAACTGAACAAAGACCTGGTGATCTGGTAGACATTATACATATTTGGACTTTCAAAAGGCTTTTGGCAAGGTACCTCAACAAAGACTCCAGAATAAGCATAGCAGTCCTCGGGTAAGAGGACGAGTCCTTTTATGGATTTAAAGCTGTTAAACAAAAGGAAGCAGAAAGTAAGAATAAATTGATAGTTTTCTCAATGGAGGGAAGAAGGTAGTGGGGTCCCACAAGGGTCAGTATTGGGGGGTACTATTTAGTTTGTTCATAAATGATTTAGAACTGTGGGTAAGCAGTACAATGGCCAAGTTTCTAGATGACACAAAGTTATTCAGGATGATGCAAACTCAGGCTGACTGTGAAGAGCTTCAGGAGGATCTCCACGAATTCCATGAGTGGGTAACAATGAGGTGAATGAAGTTCAGTATAGGTAAGTGTAAGGTGATGCACATGCTAAAGCACTCAGAACTTTCTGAGACTGAGAAGAAAAAGACCTTGGGGTCATAGTGGATCACTCATTAAAAATGTTAACCCAGTGTGAAAAAGGAAGACTCTATACTGGGGATTATTAGGAAAGGGAAAATAAAATAAAATGAAATGGCTAATACTATAATTTTTCAGGAGGACATTTTTTAATAAAGGAAATAGTGCTATACGATACAGGAATTGTTCAGGAATATGCTTTAATAAAGGGAACAGGACTGTGGACTATACTACTGAGCCATTATGTATCATCTTTTGCTGTGTGTTATTGACTTGCTCTCTCTGCATTGTCTTTCCACTTATATAATAATATTTTCCGCATTGCTTAATATGCCATTGTGAAGAAATACCTTTTTTTAGAGGTCTGAACTGAGCAGAACTTTCACTTTGTGCTTTAAAAAGTCTCTCTCTCTCTCTCTCTCTCTCTCTCTCTCTCTCTCTCTCTCTCTCTCTCTCTCTCTCTCTCTCTCTCTCTCTCTCTCTCTCTCTCAGCGGAGAACAGCCAGGAAGGGAGAAGTCAGTCCAAGGCTGTGATCAGACATGCAGTTTGACCCATTGCTGTTCCTTTCCAGATTTAAAATGCACGCTCAGACAGCAATATCTGTCTGTCATCCCCCAGTTGTCTGTGTCCCATTCCCCGCCCCCTCTTTACTGCATGTTTCTTTGATACCTGTGAAAGTCTGGTCCTTTTGTGCTGAGCTGGTTTCAAACCGGATTTCCTGTTGTTTGATCGCTCTGTTGCACACCCAAGCTGTCAGACAGGGCTGACTGGTCTCTTGTTTTCTAGGCGCCTTTTTTTTTTTACTAGTTAGCGATATGCATATAACTACATATTCACGCCTCTCTCTCCCCACCCACCCCAGGGGCTTCTCAAAACTGTGTTTTCTTTATAAAAACTTTCAACGAAAGACACCTCTGTACTTTAGCTTTTTTCTGTGCTTTGAGGTTAATTGAAAAGATTAGAGAAGGAGGTTGGCAGTGAACTACATATCCCAGCAGGCCCATCAGTGCTTGTGCACATGCTCAAAGGGCAAACTAAAAAAATGTCCAACAGCCCCACTCTCTACCTGCTGCATCTGATCTCTCAGAGATGGGGTGAAAGTGCTTTGAAGAGTGCTAAAAGGGGTGAGTCTGATCACAATTTTCTGTTACAAAAAAACTGGGTTAATGAGAGGTGGGGCCACACCGGATCATACTGCATGTCTGACCTCAGCCCAAATCCTTTCCAGCTTACCTTTATGCGTATATACTAATAGCTCAAGCAGGAGGGACAATGGGTGCATCAAGCCCTCCCCATTCCCCACGAAGGGAACAGAGATTTGGAGGAATCTTCAGTTAGAATCTCCAGGAAAAGCTTCTCTGACCCAGGCTGGCCTGGTCAGTCGGTGGGGAAAAGAGAAGTGATAAAACTCAGGGAAGCAAGGAGGAAGTGCTGAGTCTATCAGAGCAGACAGAACTCTTAACTGAGGACTGGAGGAGGTGGCCATTACCATGCGCTGGCCTGGACAGCCAGAGGAAGCTGCAATGTAATGAAATGTAAAGGAGCCTGTCCTATATTTTAACATCAGATAGGGCATGAATAGAGAAAGGGGACAGAGGAATTGCATTTTACCCTTTTCTTTTGTATCCCTTGCTCAGTCTGGTGTTGTGAACATTTTTTCTTTAATAAATACTTTATAAATTTTTGATGGTGGTAATGGTTCTCTGTACCATGTAGACCTCCAACATCTTGGACTATTTTAAAAGGAGCGCTAGGAGGAAGGAAGGCAGTTGGCAAGCAGCCATTCTTCCAGGGGTGCACAAGACAGTAAACTGTCCCTGTAGTGACCAGGCGCTAGGCAGCAGGAGACACAGAGGCAAGGCCTCAGAACTTGGAAGGGAAGCTGAGAATCCTGACCCTTCCAGTGGGCAATTCCTTACAAAGGTCAGGTGGTGGCAGTGGTTACCCAAGAGAGAAAGAAAAGCCTCTCCAGGTGTTGGGAAAATCTTGGAGGGCAGAGTAGAACTGAACCTGCAGGCCTAAGCAGGACTGTTCCACTACAGCCATATTTAATAGTCTGTATTGCAGATTTCTATACTCCTAATTCAATTACATTGCTTATGCAGTGTTTCATCCTATTGACTTACAGATCCCCAGGGAGATTTCTCGGTCTCCCACTGTCATTGTTTTCCAGTAACAAGTGAAGAGGTTTCCGTTTTCTGTGGTGTTCTCTCACTAACTTTCATTGGCCCTCTTCCCTCTTTGTGTGTTTACATGTTACATATACATACACAAATACATGCATACATGCATATATCTGTATATAGAGAGAATGAACTCATGTGTATGGGTGTATGTGTGCATATATGTGTCTGTGTCTGCGCATTTTAACATTGTGTTGATTGTTTACCACCTTGGGAACCCTGAGTTGAATGGAAAGGTGGCATACAGACATTTTAAATAAAATAAAAAATACATGCATGATTAATTTTATTTTTATAACTCCTGACTTCATAATTTTGGGGAAGATTTTTCTTCAGCATTATTGACTTTTTTGAAAGTCATTTGGAGACTGGGTGTAAGTCAATCACTGTAATTCTCTTTAAAAGTAAGCAGTTTTTAAAGCTTAACAAACAATAGTAAGTCTGTGCCATTTGATATTCAGGAATATGTTTTCATGCATCATAAAGACATCGAAGATGGACCTGTCGTAATAAAACCTTACTTTTGCAAGCATTCCCACTGAAATTATTACAGCTGAGTCAAGCAGCACAATCTAAAACCAATTAAAAACAAAACATTTATTGACTGATAAAAGGAAATTACAAAAAGCAAACATTTTAATTAAACAGACCAGGTTATCAAAAAAAAATTTTTTAAGGAATATTAATCTTATATAGGTAATTAGTGAACAATAGCACAGAAACATGCATGCACACAAGCCTTTGCAGCATCTTTCCTCATTAGTTGCTGTTTCAGGAAATCCACATTAAAATTTATCAGAAGCCACTGTAATAACGATCACCAAACTTTTGTATAAATCCTCTAAAAGCATAAGGAGAAGTTAACATTCTCTGCCAATAATTTCAGTGACCTATAACTAATACCCTTTTGATGTGAGACAATATAATATCAGCCTTTCATCAGCAAGTATGCAATACTGAACGTTGAACAGAGATTAATAAAAGTTTGTGGCAGCAGTGCAAGCACTGATAGTTGCTACAGTAATTGCCAGCCTGAAGGTCATTTTCTTCAATAGTCTAGCCATTCTTTCTTCCTTCCAGGCCCCTGATCATCCTTATTGCTCTCCTCTGCACCAGCTCCATTCTGTCCACATCTTTTTTGAAGTGAGGTCTCCAGAACTGCACAAAATATTCCAGGTGTGGCCTGACCAATGCAGTGTACAGCGGGACTATGATATCTTATGATTTGGATGTTATGCCTCTGTTAATACACCCCAAAATCCCATTAGCCTTTTCTGTAATTGCATCACACTGGTTGCTCATTTAACTTACGATCCACCTGTACCCCAAGATCTTGTTCCCACAGACTGCTACCCAGAAGTGTATCCTCCCTCTCATGATCTGCCTAAGTTCACAGAATCTACATCCTTCCCTTGCACCCAACTCAGCCAGATCTTGCAAAGCAGTAGTGAAGGTGTTGCAGCAAGATAAAACCACCTTTCCCTCACTTAATTTCTCTCCCTCTTTTCCATGCTTTTTCTTCATTTCTGTCTTCCTTCACCAAATTTTTTCATGCCCCCCCTAGGTGAGGTCTAACCAGAGCAGAGTAAAGTGGTAAAGTGGGTCTGTTCATTAGTGCTTATTCCCTAGAAAGCATTCTGAGGATGGCACTGATAATCTTTCTTTCATATCAACTTCATGAGCCACTTTGCTTCAAGAAAGTGTTTTGAAGCAGCATGGCTGCTGCATTGCGCATGTCCTACTTCATAAGCCATTCCCAGACCAGGCAGTTAGGAGCATGGGGGAGGGGGTAGACTCTGTCAACCAGCATTGCTGAACTGTGATATCACTCCCAGGTATGGAACAGGAAGTGATGTCACTGTGACACTCATTTGCAGAATCTCCACAACCCCACAAAACCTACAGGATATTATTTGGGGCATGTTCTTGCTGGCTTGCTGTGACAGAAATTGTAGTTTTAACAGTGCCATGCTTAGGTGAAGTCACACTCTTCTAAGCCTACTGACTTCAAGTCAGCCAGATATTGTTTGTTTCAAGGAACCGTGTGACAGAGAGTTCACTAAATGATTATTATAGTTAAAAAAAGCTGTATACAATGGAAAATAAATGCTTTGGCTTCCTTTATAAAAATGCTGCAGCTAGTTCTGTGAGGAACCTGCAGGACATTTCTAAGCTCCATTACAACAAATGCCAACTATAAAAGAACAATTTTTAAAAAACAAACCCTTTCCCTCCTGTTATTTCATTACCATTATTCTGGAATCTCACCACTTCATAGGACCAAATGGCTATTCTTTGTTTCAAAACATTACATAAGAGAAGCCAATGTTGAATCAGGCCAATGGCCCATCTAGTCCAACACTCTTGTCACACAGTGGCCAAAATATACCAGGTGCCATCAGGAGGTCCAGCAGTGGGGCCAGGACCACTGCTGGCTCGCCCACTAGGCGAGCCAGGCGCTCGCCTAGGGCGCTGGGGCCCACAGGGGCGCCAAAGTGCCCCGCGCCCTGTGAAGCCGGCGCTAGGAGGGAAGGGGTGGCCGTTCAAACGGCCGCCCCTTCCCTGGCTTTCCTGAGCACGACGCTACTGCAGCGTGCTCAGGAAAACTGGTGCTCCACCCCCTCCCCCGGTCTCCAGCCGGCGCTGGGGCTGGGAGGGAAGGGGCAGCCGTTTGAACGGCCGCCACTTCCCTGGCTTTCCTGAGCACGCCGCTAGTGAGGCGTGCTCAGGAAAGCTGGCGCTCCACCCCCCCCCAGTCTCCAGACCCCACCGGGAGGTTGGCATCCCCATGGGGTGGGCGCCCCAGGCTGTCTTGCCTAGGGCGCCCAGACACCTGGGGCCGGCCCTGGCCAGGACACTAGAAGCCCTCCCACTGCTGCCCCCTCCAGCACCAAGAATAGAGTGCATCACCTGCCCCAGACTGAGAGTTCCCATCTATACCCTATGGCTAATAGCCACTGGTGGACTTCTGCTCCATATCTATATATCTAATAGCCAAGTTGCCCCCTGTGTGCAGATATCTAAATCTGCACATTGGGGGCGCTTGGGGGGGCAGAGAGATTTTCCTGCACACTTGGGGCAGTCCCTAGGTGTGCAGAAAAAGAAGTTTTAAAAACTGTACGGGGGATATTTAAATCCCCCCAAAAGTAAGAGCGTTCCCTGCGCATGCGCAGAGAATGCTCTGGGAACTCTGCGGCGGGCCGGCAGCTGGGAGGCATGGGGGGAGGGGGATCAGTGAGCCTGGCAGCTGGGGGGGACTCAGGCCTCACTGCTGGTGCCTGTGGTGGAGAGGGAAAATCAGTGGGCCCAGCGGCTGGGAAGCACTCAGGCCTTGCCACCAGTGCCGGGGGGGGAATCAGTGGGCCATGGGGGAGAGAAGACTTACCTGCGGAGCTGCTTCTGCAGACTGGGAGCCTTTAGGAACACTCACCCCCGCGCAAGTATAGCGGGTCCCACTTCTTGTGCTCATCTAATTCCCTCTTGAAACTGTCCAGGTTTGTAGCTGCCACCACCTCCTGTGGCAGTGAATTCCATATGTTAATCACTCTTTGGGTGAAAAAGTACTTCCTTTTATCTGTTCTAACCTGACTGCTCAGCAATTTCATGGAGTGCCCACGAGTTCTTGTATTGTGAGAAAGCAAGAAAAGTACTTCTTTCTCAACCTGCTCAATCCCATTCATAATCTTATAAACCTCGATCATGTCACCCCTCAGCTGTCGTTTCTCCAAGCTAAAGAGCCCCAAGCGTTTTAACCTTTCTTCATAGGGAAGGTGTTCCAACCCTTTTATCATTCTAGTTGCCCTTCTCTGCACTTTTTCCAATGCTATAATATCCTTTTTGAGGTGTGGCCACCAGAACTGTACACAGTATTCCAAATGAGGTCGCACCAATGATTTATACAGGGGCATGATGATACTGGCTGATTTGTTTTCAATTCCCTTCCTAATAATCCCCAGCATAGCATTGGCCTTCTTTATTGCAGTTACACACTGTCTAGACATTTTCATTGAGTTATCTACTATGACTCCCAAGATCTCTCTCTTGGTCAGTCTCTGCCAGTTCAGACCCCATCAACGTGTATTTATAATTAGGATTTTTGGCTCCAATGTCATCTGCAAATTTAGCCACTTCACTGCTTACTCCCAATTCCAAATCATTAATAAACAAGTTAAAAAGCATCGGACCGAGTACTGATCCCTGTGGTACCCCACTGCTTACCACCCTCCACTGAGAAAGTTTCCCATTTATACTCACTCTCTGTTTCCTATTTATAAGCCAGTTTTTGATCCACAAGAGGACTTGTCCTTTTATCCCATGACTATTGAGCTTACTTAGGAGCCTTTGATGAGGAACTTTATCAAAAGCTTTCTGGAAGTCAAGGTAAATAATATCTATTGGGTCCCCCTTGTCCACATGTTTGTTCAATCCCTCAAAATACACTAACAGGTTAGTGAGACAAGATCTTCCCTTACAGAACCCATGCTGAGTCTGCCTCAATAGTTTTTGTTCATCAATGTGCCTACTAATTCTTTCCTTAATAACAGTTTCCACCAACTTACCTGGTATCGATGTCAGACTGACTGGCCTGTAATTTCCTGGATCTCCCCTGGAGCCCTTTTTAAAGATGGGAGTGACATTAGCTACCTTCCAGTCCTCGGGAATGGAGGCAGATTTTAAAGAAAGATTACATATTTTTGTCAGGAGATCCACAAGTTCACATTTGAGTTCTTTCAGAACTCTCGGATGAATGCCATCTGGGCCTGGTGATTTATTAGTTTTTAAATTGTCCATCAGTCGGAGGACTTCGTTTCTTGTCACCGCAATCTGATTCAGGTCTTTCAAACCCCCTCCCGAAATCGGTGCTTCTGGAGTGGGCAAGCACTTCTCCTCTTCCACAGTGAAAACAGAGGCAAAAAATGCATTCAGTTCTCAGCCATTTCTCTATCATCCTTCACTACTCCTTTTACCCCTTGGTCATCCAAGGGCCCCACTGCCTCCCTGGCTGACTTCCTACTTCTAATGTATTTGAAGAAAGTTTTATTGTTGGCCTTTATGTTTTTTGCAATATGCTCCTCATATTCCCTTTTTTTTTTTTTTACATTAATGGGTATACTTGCATATAAAAAGCAATGGAAGCCACCAAGTCTTGAGTTTCTTATACTTTAAGACTGCTTACAGTTAGTGTAACTGGTAAGGTCCTAAGTCAGGAGGCAGGTATGAAATCAAGCACTGGCCAAACTCCGAACCAGGGTGGATTCACCCACCAGCACTATGGTTGTTTCTTTAAAAATAAATAAACCAGAACTTGTGTCTTTGATTACTTTTTAAAACATTTTTAAATAAATACATGAAATTTTTGAAAATATGAGATGGACAGGAAAAATTGGCAAGTATCTTGAAGCCTCTATTGATGAAAGGAGTTCAGCCAAGCAAGCTGCTCATCAGTCGTACTTCCCTGGTTCTGGGCACCATTCATCTCGGCTATACCTCAGCTGCCGTACACAATGGGGGAGGGCATTGATAGGGCTCAGCAGCACCTCTCACCATAATTCAGGGCAGAAAATAAATGACTAAGGTGCCCAAAATGATGTTCTTGCTACTCTCATTTGCTTAAAACATAGCTTTAAAAAGGAATTAGATGTTACGCATGTCACAATCCAATGGTTTAATCAAAAATGTCATCACTATCTAATGGTTTAATAAAAAATGTCAATCTACCACATTTTTATCCCAAGCTTCCTCAGTGGAACTCAGAGCAGCATACATGGTTTTTCTTCTTCTTTTTTAATTTATCCTTACAACAACAACGATTTATTTCCTAGGCTTGTGTGAATATTAAATGGAATATTACATTGTTAGATTTTTTTATTATTTTTTTTAAAAGCCTTGTTTACATGGGGCTACATTGACCCATTTTTCAAATGACAATCCAGGTTTATATATAAGCTTTGTGTTGGTCCAGAAAGTGGAGAAACCCTACTAAGGTTTGTTCATATTTTTTTGACAAACAAAGCCTAGGGTGCTAGCCCACCAGAAGATGCTTGTGGTGTTCTGTTTAAAATGGTTGCAGATAGTGCCACCTAGTGACCTTTGCTTCACGGTACTGCTTTCCAAACCATTTTTGTAAGAGCAGTCTTTCTGGAGAAGGATGACCAAATCTAGTATTGGTTTTCATTGTAAACAACATTCATGAGTACAACCTGTAAGCTAGAAAGCCATAGTCTGTGAGCTACACAGTACCGCTGAGTCTCTGTGCCACAGCAGGTAGTATTAGCTGCTGAAAAGAAAGTTGCTACACAAATACAGAGGACAAAATAAATTTCATATCTGGAACAGATATTCTTAAGTACCACTGCTAATGAAACATTGAGCTGCTATCCTACCTTAACCATGTGTGGACAGGAGGTGTTGGGTCTACCCTAATAATTTGTTCAAGTAACTTCATGAAGTCTTTTGTACAGTGTAACCCTATTGCCTGTGTAGAATCAGGTGGGTAGCTGTGTTGGTCTGAAGCAATACAACAAGGTTTGTGGCCAGTGGCACCTTTAAGACCAACAAAGTTTAATTCTGGGTATAAGCTTTTGTGTTCATGCACTCATTTTCAGATACATTGAAACAGAGTCATCAGCCATTACATGTAGGTAGCAGGTGAGGAGGATGTTGCCCATATCTGTAGACTTCTGCAAATGTGGGAACTGTAGCCTCAGTTCATAAGTGGGTCACTGGTCACTTCTTCAGCCATGAAGTATCTGTAGAAGAGAGCAATGGCTCACAAAAGCTGATCCCCTACCACAAATTTTCTTTGTGCTTTTGTGCTTTTGAAGCAGTTTTTCTCCAGGTAGGCTCACCAGCTCTGAGTTGGGAAATACCTGGAGATTTCTGGGGTGGAGCCTGAGCGGTGGGTGTTGCCTTCTGACACGCTTCTGGTGATGTCAGGGGGTGTGGCATATGCAAATAAGTTATGCTAATGAGTTATGTTAATGAGCTCCTGCACCTCTTTTTCTACAAAATGACCCCTGCAAATATCATAACAAATCACTTTGCTTGCTGTTACCATGAATCTATAGTAATAAAATAATTGGCCTGTTTGTCCATCTGTCCATTTATGGCAGGCATAACTAATCAGAGAATAAAGCCAGGAGACTGAAAATTGGCCACCAGCTTCAGGATGATTGTGGGAGTTCCAGGGCCAAAATTTAGAGGCATGGAAAAATCCTAGCCTAGGTGAGACACTCCCCTATGATATTTGCAATGGAAGCTAAGGATCTCTGTTTGTGGCAGGCATAACTCATCAGAAAATAATGCTCTATGTTTTAAAACTGGCTACCAGCCTCAGAATGAAGATGGAAGTTGCAGTGCCAAAAATAAAGGGAATTGGAATATCCTGCACCAGGTTATCTTCATGATAGGTAACATGTAACAAGAGAGGTTTTAAGCAACCTGTCATGAGACTCTTAATACTTAGCTCCCCAGTCCACCATGCAAGGCTGCTAGGTGACACTGTCAGCTGGACCTACCTCACAAGGTTGTCGTGAAGATAAAATGGAAGTCAAGAGTGTGGCTTTGGGTCCCCAGTGCTGAGAAAGACTGGGCACAACATTTGTTATTAATGTCATGACATTAAAAGATTACATCATTTGTCATATAGGAAAGTAGCCTTTACAAAAGGCTATTAGATCTTCAGTCAACAGAATAATAATAAGAACCCAGTGCATGAATTGAGAGTTCTAATTTCTGTTCCACATTTATTATCACTAAGGCAGATTAACATTCTGTTATCATGTATGTAAAGGGTGCGGGAGGGAGAAAGCATCCTTGTACTGCTTTGTTGGATCTTGGGGAAATATTGACTCCCCTCCTGATTTTTCATGGGAGAAGGGCCAGATCCTCCTTCTTCCCACACATTGTTAAGGATGGCTCTTCTGCCCACCTACTCATACATTCACTAGGGTAGCTCCTTTGCGCACTGGGCTGCTGCTCCACCTGACCCACTTGGTGGGTCGGCATGTTTGCAGAAGCAGTAGAAACTCACACTCACTGTGTCCAGGGCTTGGGCCATCTCCTTGTTGCAGCGATGGCTGTTTGCAGCCACCCTGCTTATGGCAGCTGCAGAGGCTATTGTGTAGTGGGTTGGACGCATAAGGAAGCCACAGACACAGATGCAATGGTCAGCATGGCTTGCTATTACACAACAAAGTACACCTTTTACCGGCTGGTGGCCAACTATATACAAGCGTAGGGAGACACCCTTTGGTCCCATTGGCGGGTTTGAATTTCCCGCTGTCGTTCCCATTGGTTCCCCCAAGTCAGAGTCAGGAGCCTAGTCCTATTGTTTTCTGGGACTCATGCTCAGGCTCTGTTGCTGATGCCCTGAGGTGGTCAGCGGACACAACACCCCTCCCCCCATAGTTTGGGCCCTGCCTATGAGAAATAGTCCTTCAGGTACGACAGGGCTCTGTGTTCCCTAGTGGACCGCCTTGGTGCTGGAGCCGGGGCTTCTCTGCTGCTGAGTTGTGGTTGCGCTGGAGGAGCCGCCGCCTCGTTCCGAACCTCTCGGTGTGGTGGCGCTGGTAGGAGCTCGTCCGGCGTCCCCTCCAGAGTCGGGGCTTTCACTTCGGGTTGCGCTGCCTCATGGGGGCCCAGTTCCCTTTCGGGGCCTTCCTTGGCTACCGGTGGGTCATGTTTGTCCTCTTGATTCGGGAGCTCTCTTGCTTTCAGGAGCAGGCACCGCCTTAGCTGGTCCACATGGCATCGCAGGACCTGCCCTCAGTCTGTTGACACCTCATAGGAGACGGATCCTGGGTGGCGGATGACCTTGCCAGCGACCCACTCTTGGCCCTTGCTGTAGTTCCTCACAAACACTGGGTCTTCCGGGAAGAACCCCTGTGGTGCCTCTCGTTGCTCGGCCATGTTGCGCACCTCAGGAGCCTTGTCGGGGTGCAGGCGGTCCAGGAGGATTGCGGGTCTCTGGCCCATGAGGAGCTCTGCAGGGCAGTGGCCACTTACTGGGTTAGGAGTGGTCTGGTGCGCTAGGAAGAACCGGGCAATGCAAGACTCCCAGTCTCCTTTGGTCAGGCAGCTGAGTGCTTCCTTCGCTGTGTGGACCATGCGCTCTGCTTGCCCTTCGTCGCGGGGTGGAAGGGCACTGACCTGATGTGCTGGATCAAGTTGTCTCATAGGAACTGCTGGAACTCCTTGGACGTGAATGCTGACCCATTGTCTGAGACGATCGTGTCTGGCAAGCCTTCGGTGGCAAAGATTTTGTAGAGTGCCCTAATGGTGGCTCTGGAGGAGGTGGTGGAGGCAGGACTAACCTCTGGCCACTTGGAGTACGAGTCCACTGTTACAAGGAATGTCAGTCCGTGGAAGGGCCTGGTGAAATTGATGTGGAGCTGGGACCATGGGGTCCTTGTCGATTCCCAGGACTGTGTGGGCGCGCTCAGCAGACTCGGTCTGACCTCCTAGTAGATCTGACAATGCTTCACCCAGGCTTCCACTTCACCATCTATGCCTGGCCACCAGACATAGCTCTGAGCAAGGGCCTTCATGCGCACAATGCCGGGGTGTGCCTTGTGCAGAGCCTGTAGAACCTGTTGCTGGAGAGTGCTGGGGACTATGACCCGGTCTCCCCACAGTAGGCAGCCCATGTAAGCTGACAGCTCCTCTGGCTGTGCCGTGAAAGCGCTGAACTCCGGTCCCGCTGGAGCTGCAGGCCACCCCCTCAGCACCCAGCCGAGAACCCAGGAGATGACAGGGTCCCTGGCCGAGTGGCATGCAATGTCCGCAGCCTGGAGGGGAGCATCCAGGAGACCTTCCATCTGGAGGATGCGGTGAGCCGGGGCTGGATCTTCGCCCACATCTGCCAGGGGAAGCCAGCTCAGGGCGTCAGCGTGGCCCATCGCCTTCCCTGAGTGGTGATGCAGGGTGTAGTTGTAGTCTGCAAGGAAAATGGACAACTGCAAGACCCACGGGAAGAGGACCTGTGGTGTCCGTCAATCTGCCATGAAGAGGCCCAGCAGAGGGCGGTGGTCCATGGCGATGGTGAAGGGCCAACCGTAGACGAAGTCATGGAACTTCTTCACCCCAGCCACGATTGCCAGTCCCTCGTGGTCTATCTGGGTGTAGTTCCGCTCTGCCACAGATAGGGTCTGCGATTAATACGAGACCATCTGGGAGACGGTGTGCCAGCACTGCGCCAACCCCATAGGGTGACGCGTCACAGGCCAGGACCATGGGCAGGGACTCATCAAAGTGGGACAGGACAGAGTTCGAAATCATGAGTGCCTTGAGGTTCTTAAACGTGGAGGCCTGGAGGGGGCCCCAGACCTAGGGGACCCGCTTGTCGAGCAAACGGTGGAGGGGTTCGGCTACCATCATCGGCTACCATCATCATTTGAAATTCTTGGCAGACCTCTTGAATGTCATGTGCTGCGCAAAGTTGGACCCCTTCGATCGATATCCCTAGGGGTTCAAACCAGGCCCTCCCCAGGAGGCTGACTAGGTCGCCCTCAACCACAAGAAAGTCTAAGAGACCTTTGAAGCCACGGTACTGCACCCGGAAACTCCTGACTCCCTTTATCGGCAATCTATTCCTCTGGAAGTCCATGAGCATCACGGGTGACGGGCGCAAGCGCAGGCCCCCCTGTGGGCATAGACATTTGAGTGTGGCCTCTGAAATTATGGAGGACGCGGAGCCGGAATCGAGCTCCATGAGGCAGGGGGCCCCCTCTATTTTAACCCGGACTTGGATTTTAGGGGCTGAAGAGTGGCTGGGGAGTCTCAGGACCTGTTCTGCCGATTGTGGTGCATTGGTGAGGTGGCAGAGATCCTCTTTTGCCACATACTCCTCGTAGTGCGTGTCTGCCTTATGATGGGACTGCTTTAGCAGAGCACGGGATCCCTTGAATTGGCAGGCCCTGGCGATGTGGCCCATGTGGCCGCAGTCTCTGCACATGGCGTCCCGGAACCTGCATGTCTTTCATTCGTGCTGACCACCACAGCTGGCACACTCCCGAGCCGCAGAGCCGGGTTGCTTGTGTGCGGAGCTTGTGTGTGGGGCTTGCAAGCGGTGCGGTGCTTGTATTTGGTGGCCCTCCGAGTCCTCAGGGTCGCTACTCACGGTGATGGCAGCTGTGCACAGTGGTGGCTGCTGGGTGGGACCTCTCCCATGAGGTGGCTGTGGCGAGGGCCAAGGCTATTGTGACCTTCTCACCCTCCATTATCCGGCGCCGTAGTTTCTCCTCTTGGAGGCTGGTGATGAATCGGTCGCGGAGAGCGATGTCCAGATGTGCTCCAAATGCACAATCAGCCGCCTGGCTCTGCTGCTGGAACACCATGTGGCAGGTCATCTCTGAGGGTTTCGGTGAGTAGTAGAAGAAGAAGAAGAAGAGTTTGGATTTATACCCCGCCCTTCACTGCCCAAAGGCGTCTCAGAGCGGCTTACAAACTCCTTTCCCTTCCCCTCCCCACAACAGACACCCTGTGAAGTAGGTGGGGCTGAGAGAACTTCTGACAGAAACTGTCCTTGAGAGAACAGCTGTGCCAGAGCTTGTGACTGACCCAAGGTCACATCAGCAGGTGCAAGTGGAGGAGTGGGGAATCAAACCCGGTTCTCCCAGATAAGAGTCCACGCACTTAACCACTGCACCAAACTGGCTCTCTTGTAGTGATCTTGTACGGCCTTTATGATTTCTTTGAAGGTACACTCCTCTACTTTCTTGGGAGAAAGGAGGTACTGTGCCAGGTCAACGATTGTGGGGCCGCATGAGCTGAGTAGCAAACCCCTCTTCCTGTCCTCATCTGTGATTTGGTAGAACACAAGGGCTTGCTGCAGGCCCGTGACCTACAAGCGTAGGGAGACACCCCTTGGTCCCATTCGCGGGTTTGAATTTCCCACCGTCGTTCCCATTGGTTCCCCCAAGTCAGAGTCAGGAGCCTAGTCCTATTGTTTTCTGGGACTCAAGCTCAGGCTCTGTCACTGACGCCCTGAGGCGGTCAGTGGACACAACAGAGGCCACCTCTTGTTTGGGGCTGGGCTGGCCCCAGCAGGGGGATGGCTCCCAGAGAGAGGGCACAGCAGGGGGCATTGGCTGTGATTTTGGGGGCCCATCCTGGACTTTTGCCCAGGCCCCAGCATCATTAAGAATATACCTGAATTAAAACTGAATGAACAAATAACAGCAAATAACAGCAACAGACTAAAAGGCTGATGTGGAAGTACTCATAGTGCTTACCCTTGGGAACTCATGAAGTTCAGGACACTAGCCCTCTTAAGTCTGTGTGTCCCAACCTCTCCAAATAGCACAGCCATCATCATAG
This sequence comes from Gekko gecko, assembly GCA_029375565.1. Classification (NCBI taxonomy): domain Eukaryota; kingdom Metazoa; phylum Chordata; class Lepidosauria; order Squamata; family Gekkonidae; genus Gekko; species Gekko gecko. The sequence goes on along the minus strand of JAPDNY010000004.1, from coordinate 106,140,446 downwards.
TTCTTAGTTTCCTGTAATTTTGTACTTGGGGCACAGCTACAATAGCTAAATAACACTAGAATTGGCTGCTTTCTATCCCTGCATCTGCCATGTGAGCTCCAGGGAGGAGCCAGAAGAAAATCATTGTAAAAGAGTGTAAATCCCACAAGTATGGTCAAATATGGTTTATATACATGAAAGTCCATTAATAGACCCAGACTGCATACTATTTGGGAAATTAACTGCACAAAATGGATCTCAATCAGTGTTCCCTCTAACCTGAGTTAGTGTGAGCTAGTTCACAGTTTTTTAGTCTCCAGCTCACACATTTTTGTCTTTGCTCAGGATGGCTCCAGAGCAAACTAACTGATGCCATAGGCAAATTGCTCACTCACAAGTTTAATGCCAGTAGCTCACAAAGTAGAATTTTTGCTCATGCAACTCCACAGCTTAGAGGGAGCATTGATCTCAATGCACAAAGGCCCTATGTGAATGTCGCACCACATATCATGTCGGACCACATGTCATATGTCAGCTACACTGTGTGGACAATGAGGTGAGGCACAGACTACTTCCCCCCCCTGCTTCCGGTTCATGGCGTGGCGATGGCAGTCGCTCTCCCTAAAGCTTGGGAGAGCGATTTGCACACCAGCGGTTTGGAGGGGGGCTACTGATGCAGCCCCCCCATGGAATCCTTGGGTAAGGTTCCAAGCCATAGGGCTTTGAAGGAGTAGCCTCTTCAATGGCGGAATGCCGGGGAATTGAGGTGCTCCTTTGCCCTGACGGTCCTACCGCTGTGTGGCCTCCCTACAAATCATAGGGAAGTGACTGGGCATCCAATATTAGACTTAACCTACTACATCTGATCAATTAATTTTGCTGTGTCTTAAGCATTTCAGTATGGTGCAGAGGCTGGATTAAGGTCTGAGAGTCACAAGTTCAAATACCTATTCTGATGTGAAGCTTGCTGGTGGCCTTGGAAAGCATTCTAGAAAGACAGTTTTGCCTTCCCCTAGAACCTGTATTTTTTCAGTGGCAGCTTCTAACCTATGGAATCTATTCCAAAAAGAAATGAGGAGAGCACCAGTTGTTTTTTAAAAAACTTCTAAGATAGTATTATCTGCCTGAATTTTTAGTAAGGTGTAAAGATTTTTGCAGTTACCAGTTTGTATTTGCTGTTGAGGGTAGTTTTTATTTGGGTTTATTACGCTTATAATCAAATGTTTGTAAATTGCCTTGTGCCTACATAAATGTTCCAAATAAATAAACTGTGCAAACCCAGCAGTAATATTTGACCTGTGGGTACCCTAAATTTGTATCCCCTGAACCTGAACCAGGGCAATCCTGACTCTGCCACTCATGTTTTAAAATAAAACATAACAAACTAGCAAAAATGAAATTATAAATCCACAAGATAAAAAGCTTTGACACATAGAACATAGTAAAAAAATAAATTATTTTTACAAGTTTGGAAAATACATCAAGGATTGTGTTTAAAGAGGGTTTACAATAAATATCATACACAGTTCAGATACATCACTGGTACTTAAATTACAGCTGAAGTATATGGTTTCAAAAGACATTACAAAAGCAAAGCTGGATATTCTGCATAGGAAAGGCTTTGCATGGCAGGGGGAAAGGCCATAACCAGCACACCAGGCTGCATTCACTATTCCTCTTTGTTGTGTTGGATTTAAGCATGAACAATTATAGGACCGTTCTGTGCTGAGAGTGGGCCTGAAGGGTGAAAGATTGAACTTCTACCACCTCTTTTCCTTTCAAAAAGTGATCCATGCTATTTACCACCTGAAAAGGGGACAGATATTCACATGCAAAAAACAAGTGCACAGCCTGTTGCTGAAACCTATACTAGAGACATAAATTTCTAAGACTTTTAATAGGGGTGATTCAGAGCACAGAACATCCAAGTAAAAGGATATGCATCTTAAATAACTTTCTCCTCTTGACCCACCCCAGAATGTTTCTGATTCTTAAAGACTAGTTAAAATGCACAAAGTTTTAATGAACATGCTTGGACAAAACAGGACATTCTACACACAATCTACACATTCAGACTTCAAAATATGTTGCTGGTTATGTGGGGCCATGATTATTATTCAAATATTCAAGTATGTGCAAAAGTAAGCAAAGTTGGCTCTGTTAAATTGTCAACATGATATCTTGTTCGATTGTAAACAAGGTCCATCACAGCAGGTTTTACACTGTTCTCTTTAACATCTGCAGAATTTTACTGAGTTACATCACTTTTCTGTTTCAAACATATATAAATTATCTACTGGTGTTCATCTTCCATCCCTGGTTAGGCTTGGTATTTGAAAATGTAGCTGTAGCATGTCAAGTGCTCAATTAGAAAGGCAGGGGAACTCTTACAAGTATTTGTATGCAAAGTTTCCCATCAGCCCTTGAGGTTCAATATTATACTTGCCAGATCTACCCTTCATGTAATGAAACACAGAAATTATTACCAAGGTAAATATTAACAAGATGCCAAAGAGCACTCCAAGGACAATTGTGGTTGTTTTCCAGGTTAAATCTTCTTTTACAGGTTTCTGGGTGGATACTGCTGAAACTGAAATTGCTGAAATTGAAAGTACATTGAGGAAATTTTAGCCTAATCTTAAATATCAACAAATACAGCAGCTTTTAGGAAACAATGGACATTAAATAAAGTAGTAGGCCTTTAAAAAAAAAAAAAGGATGAGTGTTTCCCCAGCATCCTTGAATATGTTCTAAGAAAATGGTGAAGCAGGCAAATGGCAAACTACAGGCAGGATATGGGCTTTAGAATTTTGAAGCCCAGCACAACACAGAGGAATGCACCTATAATATGCAGGTGCAACGTCACAGCAGGAGTAACACAATCCTAAGAACACTTTCCTGGGAGTAAGCCCCAGTGAATAGACCTGAGTAGGATTCTGAGTAGACCTGTTTAGGATTGCTCTATAAATCTGTTCAATTTAGTGGGATTTGTACCAAGATAATCTTGGTCTGCAATTCTCAGAATATTTTTTCCTCGGAATAAGCCTCATTGAATAAAATTGGACTCACTTCCAAGCAGGCCTATTTAAGATTACCCCTAGGGGTTCCATATTCCCACTGGAGATGGGAAATCTTCTGTTCCCAGTGGCTGTTGCCTGCCTGCCCTCCAATGGCCAGCAGCAGAATTTAAAAAAAAATCGCCATCACTCTGTTCCTCCCCATGTCTCCCCACCCCCAGACTCATGCCAGTTGCCAGGCATGGCTTTTTGCATGCAACATGCCCACACAAATTAGAGAGACTTTCTTCTATGTAAACGTGCACATAATTGGTCTGTAAGAGGGCAACTCTCATACATTTACCAAACTTTTTAAAAAATGTAGGAACAGATGCTTCATCATGATGATATTTTTTTGGACAAAGAAAATATCCCTAACAAGCCCTAACAAATATTTCTGCATTCCATAATAATACCTACTCAAGGCCTTACCTACTCATTTTTTCCCTAATATAATATTTCTAAGGCAATAATGTAGGCTTTGTTTCATTTCCCAGTGTCAAATACATGACCAGCATTTTATATATCAATGAAGTCTAATGATCACCAGAGACCTAAGCATATGCACGGTGAGGCCTAGTGGCCATTCCAGGCCCAGTTTGGGATTGAAGAAAAATAATTGTTATTCACCATATTTTAGATCCAATCTGGAAGTATTCTTATTTAAAGAAGTCACCCTTGGCCTTGGTGTTAAAACCCAAGGCAGTTCACAAAGATGTAAAAATTGTTTGAAACAAAATCTTAAAAGAAGACAATGTTTGGGGCTGTGTTGCACCCCCACTGTCCCTCTTTCTGGGGCGGGGACGACGACAAAGTGACTAAAGTCCTCATCTCAGCTTCCACATAGTTTCTCCAGATTCTACATCAATTCAGAATCATTGTAACCTTTTCAGAGTAAAAGCCGACAGTGTCCACCCATCAAATAATATGACAGAAGTCTTTGCATGAGTATAGAAAATTAACATGACAGATGAAAATTTTTATTGTTTTCCTTTGTAAGAACACTGTGAAGAATGATAGTGCCATGAAATCATTACGGATTATATTCATGACCAGTAAGATTCACAGAAATACAGAAGTTCATTCCTTATTCCTAAATTATTGGTGCTAAAGGTTTATCCAGGAAACCTCAGAGTTACTTTAGTTTCTCATCTCCACAAGAGACAAGAGTAATTTGCCTACATCTAAGAATATACTACTATAATGAGTTATAAACTGGAAAAAGGCAAAAAAAGCAATATCTTTTGGAGAGGTATTTCTAATTTAGTATGTTCTAGAAAGACAACACAACTGGCTTGCAATAAATTTGCTAACAGCACAAACTGTTTTTTTTAATGTAACACTAGTGAGAAACTCTAATCCTCATCAAACTGTTGACTATATAAACACCTGCCAACATGTAGGTCTGTCTTAGGTATCAATGCATATGAGCTTTGTGAAGATGTGGACCTATATTTTGGCTTCCTGAGAATATACTGTCTGAAGTAGTAAATGCCTCCTTCATACCTTGGGATTTTGAATAAGAAAGAAAAACAATGCCCAAGTATTTGAAGCAGAACAAAGAATGGGGTTTTATTTCTTGCCTCATATTTTAGGACATCCTCCCCGTGGCTGGACTTGCTGCTGATAGGAAATAGAATACTCTGATGCAACTACATATAGGTCTGATGGAATAAAATCCATTGCCACTGAAAGTTATTGTGCCTTGGATTTTCTGTATCATGACCCTCAAAGTGTCTAATTGCCAGTACCATGATCACTTCCTCTGTTTGTGGTTGGATGTGCTGTATCCAAACACACGGGGAGTAAAATGACCTTCAGCCTCCCCCAAAACACTAGTAATGGGCGAAGACTAGAACTGAGAACACACACTTCACAAGCCCTCAGAAATTGGTGTTGGAGAGGCTGAAGTTAAGCAAGTAGCTCTTGCTTGCTTGCAGCCAGAAGGAGAATGGTGTTCTCACAGGTGCATCTTCCAAGTCCAATTCCACATACCCTTGCTATAAGTAGTAAAAGAGATCACCTCATTCCACTGAAAGGATGGAGAATTAATCTTGGAAGATACTGAGTAACACAGTGTGGTTTCTAATGCTCCTACCCGATGATTCTTTCAGATCAATGGGGCCTCCATGTTAACTGCTGAAAGAAGGTGGGGACAATAAACTAAAATGATACACCAGGCTGTATATTTCTAAGTTCAATTCTTCACCTCTATGGGTGCTTTCTGGACCAAAGAGGATGCCTCTTTTACTACAGAAAAGATCTTACACAGATTGGGGGGAAGACTTTTCCTCTGAAGAGATGTGCGCTGCCATGTACATCCTTCAAATCAAACCCTGCCCCCAGATTTGTTTGGTGGTGAGACTTCTACTAGAAAAAGGGGAAATTAGCCATTGAGTGTGCACACTTTGTGGCATGTGTCCAATACAACCCCCAAGGGTATTTCCAGTGTGGAGGGGAAATGCCTCCTCTCCTCTGAAAGGATCCCAAATATACCTTGATGGGTGTGGTCCACTGAGCATATCTGTTCGTTTGATGGCAAGGGTGGGACTAGCTCCCTCCTCCATGAATTATTTGTAGCTAATTATCTGTCATTTCTATTTATTTTCTAATATGCTTTGGAATACTACGGCCCCAAAAAGGAACAAATAGTTTATGATTATTATATAATTGTGAAACCACTGAACCATTGTGAAACCACTGAAATATTACTTAGCCACAATTAACTTGTCTTATTTTTTCAATGGGACTTTGTTATACATTGTGACTAGCTGGATTTTGCTCAAAGCATTTTCCTTAGTAACTAGCTTATTTCAGATAGAGAATTTGACTTTGTGGCTCTGTACAATTCTCTGAGTGAGGTAAAGCAGCATGGTATAACTTGATCTTATCAGATCTTAGAAGCTAAGCAAGGTTGGTACTTGGAAGGGAGACCTCCAAGGAAGATTTTGCAGAGGAAGGCTGCAGTCACACACACTAAATAATCCACTTTCAATGCACTTTCCAACTGGATTTTGCCAGTTCACGTGGGCCCAATCTGCATCTAGCATTTGATTTCCTGCTTTACCAAACCCACGCTGCAACAGAAATTCCCCTCTACACTGCATGCCACTTTCACTTTGATCATCAAATTTTATGATAGTGTCCAAATTGCATGCACTTTCACTTCATTTGATCTCTCGATTTTATGGTAGTGTCTGTGTAGAGGACAATTCAAAGGTTCAAGTGATTGTCTACTGATTATTGCTGACTTCCAGGAATCTTTGGAAGAAATTCTTTGGGGTTCTCCTGGAGAATTAACAACCTGTTAACCTCTCAGTAGGATTGTAGAAAAACAGGTGTTATAAATCAAGTTTAATTGACAATAGGGGAGTTTTTCTAACTGGGAGTGTTTTAGTTTTAATGAACAGCTGTTTTTACCTTACCATTTCTAATCAAACTGGTATGAACCATCCCAGCTATGTTCCAGCCTTTTAATTGGGATGACACAATAACAAATTATCAAAGTTCAAGATTTATGATGAAATCTTATACTTCAAAGAACAAGGTGAAAAGTTTATAGTAGTTTCTGATTTGTGTAGCAACTTTAAATGAGGAAAGATCAAAGACTCTTTCCTTAAGTTTAGGATGTTTTAACATATCAATATCATAGACCAATCACTTTGGAGTTGCAAGGAACAAGACCCAGGAGTAGATGGACTCTAAACCTTTTTATATTGAAGGATAGAAAAGTAATAAAATGATTGACGGAGGAATTCCAATATTTTTTTAAGGAAAATATACAGCTGGGAATGCCTATGAAAATTGTTTGGGATGCATTTAAGGCTTATGCAAGAGGCCAGTTAATAAAGGAAGCTGCCTGAATAAATATGATGAGAAATAAAAAATACCTAAATCTGCAAAAGGAAATTTGTGAACAGGAGGAGAAGCCAGGTAGCTCCAAAACAGGGGTGCCCTACTTTCTAACCTGAACCAACATAAAAAAAAAAAAAAGCCAGTCACTCTCAGCTTGAACCACAGAGTCAGGCTGCAAGTGGTCTGCAAAAAGGGATTTCATATTCAGGTTTCATAAGGTGACCTCAGAGCAAGCCTCCAGTCTTCCCCCTCCACCCAGCAGAGATTATGCTTATGGAATAACAATGAGTTCCAGAGATAAAGTCTTTAGAAGCCACCTGGCACTCTCCAGTACCTCACCCAACTCTTCTGTGTCCTATGTGTAAATTCTTTGTCTTTCCTGCCTCTGTCCCTCAAGATACCGGGATAAACCAATCAATCATTCAAATGTTTAGCAATCCTTCCTGATGCTAATCAGGGACATCTCCCACCTTTTGTCCACCCTGGCCAGGACCATTAGTAAATCTGATAATCCATTTAACTAGCTACCCAACACCTGGCTTCTGTTGTTAAATCCAGACCCTGCCTCTCTGGAAGCTCATTGGTCATACCTAAGGTCTGCCCCTACTGGCATCACACACCCCTGGGATTCATCATTGGTCCAGGTAATCTATTGTTCTCACCTGAGACCAGCCCCCAGGGCCACCCATTGGTCTGCATTCTTTGCCAATGCCTATATCCCAGCACACACATGGCCTTAGACCGTGTGTTTTTCTGCCATGATCCAAAATGGCAGGCCACCCCTGAACTCTCTGAGTTTAGGCCAGAATCCATGGACCTCTGCACATCTGGACAGGTTGTATCACCCCTCTATAACCCATCAATCACCTCTGCTTCCTTAGTGCTATATTGTGTGAATACTGTTTCTATGTTTGAGAATATTTAGTAAAGAAATCATTATTTTAGCCACCCAGTTTCTGTGTCTGTTCCTGGATGCTTGGGAATTCTAACTCTGGTATACACAGCTCAGATCCTATAGATAAGCCAATTGCATATTAAATAATAGAGCAATTTGGCTAACAGCAGAACAGAAAAAAAGGCTACAAGAGATTTCGGGTTATCAATTGTGTGATAAAGTGAAATATTTGGGAATTAACTTAACAAATAAATGTAGTACGTTACAAGAGAACAATTACAAAGAACTACTTAAAGTGACAAAGCAAGATCTAGAAAGGTAGAAGAGTCTACAAATATCATTGATGGGGAGAATAGTCCTTGTTAAAATGAGCATTTTACCAAGATGGATCTTCCTATTCCAGACAATCCCGATTCTCCAAAATTATGGGATATTTAAAGAATTAGAGACTGTGCCTAGTGGGGTCTGGATTCACCCTTGCGGCCAGAAATGTCAGGAGAGTTGAGATGCAGCCAAGTAACATCCTGTCTGTCAAATATGTGATTGATGACTGACTAGACAAAGAAATCTAAACTGAGCATGTGTAAATGATTTCAATGATGATGTAAAGTGAGGAGGAGCAAGAAGAGTATATAAGCAAGATCCCTGCTTTAGCACACTGAACATCCAAACTGAATTTTTTCCTGTGAGATGTTCCTTTATTCAAATAAATTCTTTTGTTACCCTTTACTGCCTGGATAATTGTCTTACTGTGTGGTTTATCGGCTAGCCACACAAGTCAAAGAACCTTAGCACCCTCAGGTCATTGCTTTCATCTGCATAGATTTATGGCTGTTTTATGGCCATTCAGGGTGACTCTGTGGTCAGCACAGTGTTGGCCCAGGGTATTTGAATCTGGTTCTGAGCAACATCTTTTTCTGTTCCCATGTGGGTTTGGTAAAACAGTGAAGCAAATGCTACATGCAGATTGGGCCAAGGTAAAATCTAGTTGGAAAGTGCACTGAAAATGGATTGAAAGTGGATTATTTAGTGTGTGTGACTGCAGACTCTGACTCTCACTTGCCCTGAAAGCCTCTTGCTGGGGTAATCATAAGTCAACTGAGACTTGATGGTACTTTACAAACATACAGATCTCTGAAAATCTATGGCTCTGAGTGAGACCATTCTCTTAATGGTTCCTCTTGAAGTACATGACACCGCTAGAAGTGGAAGAGGGAGCTGATACCCTTAAAATCACTAAGGCCTGGTCAGATAGTAGAATGAGGTGCTACAATTCTGAGGTGGCAAAATGGGCTATATGCCACCTGAAGGGTGGCAACCCAGCTATACTATTTTAGAGCACAGGTAGAGAGAAACACATATTTCATGTTCCCTCTGTAAAAAAATGTCTTTATTTTAAATATCTGCACATCAGGAGATAAGCTCTAGCCTAGACCTCTACATGCTGTGCTAGTTTTATACTTTCTGGGAATTCTTAATGCAACCATACTTTGAAAAAATGTAATCCCTTGTATTGAATGTGATAGGGCTGCATCCATTCTACTACCCCAACCCCCTTTCACCTTATTGCTTCCATATTCTCCTGAATATGGAGACCAGTCCTAAGATGACATTAGACAGCTAATTCTGTCCTGGGTTTACAGACCACTTGGTTATCTGGAACAAATCCAGTGGTGGCAGACATATCCTAGCCTAGGATATGTATCTTTTACCTGTTATGAGGCACAGCCTTTGATTGTACCGTTCTAGACTATTTCTTGATGGGTCAACCAACAAGACATTTTTATTGTTACATTTCATTAAAAAGATATCCGTTGTCACTCACCTTGGACTGTTACTTCAGTTTGGTTATCAAGCATTGTTTGTATCACTTCAGTTAAATCTGCTGTAAGATTTCTTGCTTCAGTGAATTCTTGCCCATGTGTTAGAAGTACAAAATATGCAATCAAACTTCCATTTTGATATCCAACCATTATGATATCAAAGTTGTCATCTCCAAGCTTACTTGTCATCCCTTTAACAACCTGGAAGTATTTAAATTTGTTCCAAACTGTCAGTAAACAGATGAGCCAAGGGAAATAAATCACAAGCAGGGTTGGTTTCTCAGATTCCATTCCACTAACAGTGGAGTCTTCTACCAACTCCAGGACCCTTTTCCACAGGAGCCTATTTTGATTTGGTATTCGGATCCCCCCCACCCATTCCAATATTATTTGGCTCCATTGTTCCCTGTGGGGGATTTGCCAAAGGGCTGGAGGGGCAGAGCTGCTGGTGCCTGTTCTTTAAAGAATCCCCATACTTCAAGTGATTTGGACCAAGAGGTCCAATTCTATGGTCCCCTGAAGAGGGTGCCACCAGCCATCCTCCATTGCTTGCTGGGGAGGGAGGAGATCCCATGCTTTCTCCAGGGCAAAGAATAGCCAGAAAGGAGAAATAAAACAAAGGCTCTACAGGCTGGCTGAAGAGGAGGTAGTGCAATGCTGGATGGTGAGGTGGAAGAGTGTTGCTCCAGGGGAGGAAAGGAAGGATCTGTGGTACACAGCCAGCACCCTACTGACCTCCAGTTCTGAGGCCCAAGAAGAACTAGGGGAAGAACATGGTGGCAGAGAGGGTGGAAGGATGAACTCTCACAAAGGGGTGGTCATAGGAGTTTCCACAGTACACTGATGTGTAGATTTTAAAGCTGAAACTGAAAAGCAGCTTAACACTTCAGCTGCTAAAGCGGCAGCAGTGGAAGGTTTACAGCAGGGAAAAATGATAGATGGAATCAAGCACACTTGAATACCACCCCTTGATATCACAACATTTAGGACCAAAACAGATGCAACACTGATCTACATTCCTTTTGCCCGGTTTAAAAAATGAAAAGCAGTCTTCAAAGGCTGTGAAAGTGGAAGGACAGCTTAAGTCTTTCTCCTTCTGTGATTTCTCCATTAAAAACAATTATCCACAATTGCTTTTCTAGCTGTAAAGGACATGCAACTATACATCACGTATAGTTAGATCCTATGAATCACTTAACTGGGCCACCGTGAATGCATAAGACATCAGTTGTGGACAGTGAAAGGATTTTTTTTCTGGGCAGGATGTACTTGGGTTCATTCCTGGTTTAGATGATGAGTGAGAGTACCCTTAAAAGTTAGATGCTTTGAGGTGAAAGTTCACATATTTCAAAACTGTGAAAATTCTACATTTAGGTTTCCTAATAATTTTTTCTAGTTTGGAACTTTGATTTTATTGCTATTTTTATGAACCCAAAGGTTATATATACTGTCTATTTCTTTGTTTTCAAGTTATCTTTTTATTAGACTCTCCCAGGCATGTGGGCTAGCATATGTGTTTGATTGTTACACTTATTTTATATGGTTTGATAGTTATTTGGTATTGTTTTTAAGTACATTGGAGCACTGAGTTGCAACCTGCAGATGTTCTACAGCTGAAGCGGATCTACAAGCCTCTCAGGACTCATGATAAGGCATTACCAGAGTATGGTGCACAGACAAAAAGCCATGCAAGTTAAGAGGACCCATCCTCCCTCTTTTGTCAGTGGTACCTAGGATACAGCACATTGTGCTGAGTATATAGCTTAGTAAAATGATTAATACTTTTTATTAACAACACACTTAATAATAGCAATAGGTAGCAATTTAGATATTTTTGCAAAGTTACTTCATAAAGTAACTTACCGTGTTTCTGATCCTACCAGACAGATTCCTATAGGCCTCACTTTCAGAATTATAAAGATCAGGAAATATGAAATTCCAGTTTTTGAATAAAATGCGGCAAGCAAATGCTTGTTTGCCTGAAAAGAAATTCAACATGTATCTCACTGTCAGTCTTATTTCACCGCTAGTTTGCTATTTCACTATTAATTAACAACAATTAAATGATCATAAGCTCAGGGCTGTGGGGAGGGGGGAATTCTAGGGGCCCTGATCACTCTGAGGCCTCATAGTGCCAGGCAAGTCAAATGGTTTGTTTTCATATGATGGGTTGGGTCGGGTCTGGGTAATGTAAGATAGGAGAACAAAAAGGAATCTTGGCCTAGAGGCCCAAGTGGTTTTTCACAGCCTTGCATAAACATGCTACATCCATACATTGTTGGATATTGTGCTCCTGTTGCACTATTGCAGTTATTTGCAGCTAGGGTAGCCAGGCCTCCCGGCTTGCTGATGGGGGGATTTGAGGGGCGTTCGGGGTGGGGGGGCATTGTGTGACATGCCTGACGCAATGACATCATGCAGAAATGATGTTATCATGTCAGGGACGTTGTGCAGTGATGCTCTGCATTTTGGGCAAAACTCTATGGGTTTTTTGGCCTGCAGCTATCATGTCAGGAATGTTGCTGTGTGATGTTCCTGTTTGTGGGCAGGGCTCCCCCCACCAGCCAACTGGCTGATGGCAATCAAAAGCCTGAAAAATCCAGGGAACCTGCACCCAGACTGGGGGTCTGGCAACCTTATTTGCAGCTGTATTTTCCTGATATGGACCAAGACAAATCAGTTATGAATTATGAATGCAATAGTGCAATATCCAATTATGTGTTAGTGCAGTCTTAGTTAATAATAGAATATACAATAGTATATGCTGTAATCATGATATTTTTCTGCTCTAACCTTTGTTCTTAAAAATATATATCTCATTCCAAATGCCCTTATGAATTGGATCCAGACTAAATTTTCCACTAGTGGAAGTGGAGGATTAAGCTCCACCAATTCCCTCTTCCTGCTGCAGATCCCCCAACTGGCCTCTCATGTTATATGCTCCTCATGTACATTTCTCCCTTAGGCAGAGCTATTCGGCTTCTATGATTCTGAGCATTCAACATTTTACAGCTGTTGAGGCATGTTTGGAAAACTGCTGGCAGACTCTGCAAGAAGACCCAGAGGTCATAGGGTGATGGTTTTGAGCCCTGCCCATGGCTGCCAGCTGTCCTTTAGACATGATCTTGGACTGTTGCTCCTAAACAACTGTTCAGCCACCTCTAGATGTTTCAAGCACTAACACAAGGAACAAACTCCTGAGTCTTCTCTAGCTTGGTTTGCAATGTCCTTCCTGTTCCTTTCTCTTCTAGTCCGCATTTATTGTATATAAAATGACTTTATTGTAAAGTAACAGAAAGCTTGCAGAATACATTGTGATAAACTCTGACTTTCCCCCAGCTCCTAACACCTCTGCCATCAATATATTCTGTGCCACAAAATGCCAAATTTGAAAAAACTCAAATAACAGGTTCTTAATCTTCTGCAGAATAGGCACAAACATGTAGGCATAGGGTCGCATAATTTATTTTGAGATCTGACTGAGTTTTCTTGGTGCAGGATCTGATTTGTGGGTTAAAAACTGGTAGGAGGTTTTCACCATCCACCCTTCTCCATCCACCCAGAGAGCCACCTGACCCAATACAGAAATTTTACAAATAGTTGCAAAACTACTAACTCTTCTCTAAGAATGGTGCCTTTGCAGGGACAAAGTTTTCACATTCCCCTAATTTTATTATGAACCAATGTTGTGAAATATTAAAAAACAAACTACAACAAAGATAGCTATATCTGTCCATTGGGGGGGAGGGACCAAACAGGGGCAAGGCTTTGTCTGTTTTTCACCATTCCCTGTTTGGCTTTTCCACTCTGGCCTTGCAGTGGCCAAGAAATTAATAATAAATATTTAAAACATACTTGAACAGATGTAATATTGTGTGTCAAGGCACTTATTTGTAGGTAGTGAGCAGAAATCAGACCTGTTGAAACACAGGGTGGGATCTGTAAAAACAGAAACAAAATTAAATTAATCTGAAGACCTGTACAATAGAGTTTTGTGCTCTTTAAATTGGACTTTATATTTATTTTTAAATATAACATACAACATAGCCTGATGGAGGTTTGTATTGGTTTTAATTGTATTATATACTTTATTTATATTGTTGGAACCCACCCTTAGCCTGCTTGCAGGGAGGGTGGGATATAAGTCCAAATAAATAAAAAATAAATAATATTGCCTTGCCTGGTCAATATGAGAAAAACCACAATTCCAATCACCATATGTGCATATTCTGTGAGTTGGCACTTTACTACTAATTTACACAATTAGTAACACCTGGAAAGTGGGAATGCTAAATACAATTGTAAGTCTGTTGTGACCCAGACCAAATCATGCTGAAAGTTCTACCACTGACAGAAATTTGCTATTAGCACACCATTGCAAATGTGTATTTCAGAAGGCTTGCACTTGCATTCAAAGTCCAAGACTTTGTATGTTATCTATAGAGACAAAAAACACATATGGTATTTTCCCAAGAAGCCCGCCCCCATGGAAAAAAATGGAAATTTTTGGAGAACAAAACAGGCTTCTATGAAATATTTTCTTTTTTGGACTGAATGAAGAGCTTTTTAAAACACGATTTTACTCAATTATTTATGAAAATAGTGCAACTAAATATAAGCTAAGATATGCCATCAGTTTCACACTGCCTTCCTTATCCTAGGTTGATTAGTGCAATGCCTTGTAGGCCTTGAAACAGCATCTGTCATACTCAAAGATCTGGGATTTTTCTTCTGGGCCTACATTGCCCAGATACCCTCCAAGCCTAGGATTGGGCCTGGTGGAACTGGAGGGAAAAGGTAAGCCAATCTTGTCAGGAGAGGGGAGGTCCTTGGAAAAAGTTAAGACAAAGCCTCCCAGGAGCTAGGCATCAGTGGCTTCTTTCAGCAGGAGATGATCCTCATCCAAGGAGACTAAGGTGATTAGGTACTGGAAAAGAATAAGAAATCCACTAAAACAGTTGTGTTAGGAAGTTTTATTGTTTTCTAGCCATCTTTATTAAGTGTGAGTTTTTATAGTGTACTCTGTGATACTTCTCACTTTTCACAGCTGTTATTTAAATAAGAGAACACTTGTGAAAAAGGAGAATTGTTACAACGTTTGGTGAATAAATTTGGCTTTTCCATTCATTCTGCCTGGGCCCACCATGCCTCATACTTGGCTTTGCAGCAGAGCATGCCCTGACTGAAGAGGAAGCTGCCCAGTGGGCAAGGAGGGTGCTTTGGGCCTAGGGTTGCCAGCTCTGGTTGGGGAAATACCTGGAGATTTGGGGGGTGGAGCCTGGGGAGGGGCAGGACTTTAGCAGGATTCAATGCCATAGAGTCCATCCTCCAAAGCAGCCATTTTCTCCAGGGGAACTGATCTCTATTTCCTGGAAATCAGCTGTAATAGCGGGAGATCTCCAGACCCCACCTGGAGACTGGCAACCCTGCTTGGGCCCTCCCCAGTAAAACCCTTGAACCAGAGTGGTGGCAACCAGCCAAGACCCTTGCTTGCTGCATGGCTGCATGGGTTGTGAGACTGGATGGCTCCTTGGAAGGGACTTCCCATACACAACAAACCCCACGTAGCCTCGCCCCTTATTGTGACAGATGAATTTTATGTTGTCAAAGCAGTAAAATAAATTCAGGTGCCATAAGAAAATAACAACGGAATCTTAAACAGAGTTATACTATTCTAAATCCATTGACGTTAATAGGCTTAGAGGGGTATAACTATGCTTAGAATTGCACATATTTCCATGTTCCCCAAAATTTCCATCCTCTCCTCCTGTCAAAAATTAGGATTTTTTCTGCGACTTCAACACTTCTATCCATGACTTCAACATTTCTTCAGCACCAATAAGCGACTGCCACGCTACAGATAAGGAGTCAACTGATGATGAAATGGACAACCTGTTTAGAAGTATGTGGCCAACTACATCTACACCAATGGTCCCTCTAAGCTGTGGAGTCTTGCGAGCAAAAATTCTACTTTGTGAGCTCCTGGCATTAAAGCTGTGAGCGAGTGATTTGGCTACTGCATAAATTAGTTTGCTCTGGAGCCATCCTTCCTGAGCTAAGACAAAAATGTGTGAGCTGGAGGCTAGCTCACACTAACTCAGCTTAGAGGGAACACTGATCTACACTTGCCCTATTCCTAGGCTTACAAGTGCTGCTTAAGAACAAAAGAGAACCACACACAGTGGCCAAAAACCAAATGCCACCAGGACGTCCACCAGTGGGGCCAGAACTCCCCAAGCCCTCCCTCTGTTACCCCCAAGCATTAAGAATACAGATCATCACTGCCGCAGACATAGTGTTCCATCTGTACCTTATGGCTAATAGCCACTGATGCACCTCTTACTCCATATGTTTATCCAATCCCCCCTTGAAGTTGTCTGTGCTTATTACGGCAGTGAATTCCATGTGTTAAATACTCTGAGTGAAGAAGTACTTCATTTTATCTGTTCTAAGCTTACTGCTCATTAATTTCATTGAATGTCCATGAGTTCTTGTATTGTTAGCAAGGGAGAAAAGTACTTCTTTCTCTACTTTCTCTATCTCATGATAATTTTGTAAATCTCTATCACATCTCAAGAGTCATTTCTCCAAGCTAAAGAATCCTAACCTTTTTAACCTTTCTTCATGGGGAAGGTGTTCCATCCCCTGAATCATTTTAGTTTCCTTTTCTGCACTTTTTCCAATGCTATAATAACTTTTTTGAGGCATGGTGACCAGAACTGTACACAGTATTCCAAATCGATTTATACAGAGGCATTATGGATACTGGCTGATTTGTTTGCAATCCCTTTCCTAACAATCCCCATCAAAGCATCTGCCTGTTTTTTATTGATTTCATACACTGAGTCAACATTTTCAGTGAGTCATCTACCACAACTCCAAGATCTCTCTCCTGGTCAGGTACCGTCTGTACAGACCCTATCAACATATATTTAAAGTTAGGATTTTTGGCTCCATTGTGCATTACTTTGCAGTTGCCCACACTGAACCTCATTTGCCATGTTGACACCCACTTGCCTCACAGTCCTCCCTGATTCTCATTGCCCTGAACAACTTAGTGTCATTCACAAACTTAGGTCGAATCTACATTTGTCTTTCCCACCAGTGTCCCCACCTTTTGACTCCGTCTTCAAAAAAGCTGTCCACATTTGGTGTCGTTTTCACACCTCAACAGAGCTAGCATACTTTTGCACATCCGCATATGTTTATCATCCTTTTGGGGCAGCTCCACTGTCATTGCACCTCCGCACTGCTTTAAAAGAATCTTCTCCAAACAACATTCAAACAAGCATAGAGAAAGACGGTGTCACAGCAGCACGCAACTGATTTAAAGATGCAAATGCAGATTCGACCTTAGTCACTTCACTGCTTACTCCCAACTCCATTAATGAATAAGTTAAAATGTGCTGGACCTAGAACTGTGGTACTCCACTGCTTACCACCTTCCACTGTGAAAACTGCCCATTTATACTCACCCTCTCTTTCCTGGTAATTAACTAGATTTTAATCCATAAGAAGCATCCTCCTACCCCAGGACTGCTGAGTTCACATAGGAGCCTTTGATGAGGAACTTTATCAAAAGCTTTCTGGAAGTCTAGGTAAACAACATCTACTGGGTCACCCTTGTCCACATGTTTGTTTACCCTCTCAAAGAACTCTAAAAGGTTAGTGAGACATGATCTTCCCTTACAGAATCAATGCTGATTTTTCCTCAATAGCTTTTGTTCATCAATTCTATCTTTGATAACGGATTCCACCAACTTACCTGGTATCGATGTTAGACTGACCAGCCTGTAATTTCCCAGATCACCTCTGGAATCTTTTTTAAAGTTGGGGTTACATTAGCTACCTTCCAGTCCTTGGGAATGGAGGCAAATTTTAGTGATAGACTGCATATTTTTGTCAGGAGATCCCCAAGTTCACATTCAAATTCTTTGAGAACTCTTGGATGTATGCCATCTGGGCCTGGTGATTTGTCAGTTTTTAATTCGTCCATCAGGCATAGGACCTTCTCTCTCATCACCTCAATATGACTCAGATCTTTCAACACCCCTCCTGAAATCAGCAGTTCTGGAGTGGGCAAGCACCTCCCATTTTCCACAGTTATTCACACCAAGTCACCAGACCCGTCAGATTCTGTCGCTCTGAATGCTGAGATGGACAGTGTTTTTGGCAGCATATGACTTTGAATTGGTCCACCGGCCTGGAAAGGCAATTGGACATGCTGATGTCCTGAGCCGGTGTCCTATCGGGGGGGGGCAGCTCTTGATCCTGCCCCTGCATCTGAGGTGTTGGCTATCGAGGAACTGCCTCAGCCACCCGTGCACACCTCGGAGATCGTAGCGGGCTCAGTGAAAGACTCCACTATCACCAGGGTGGCCGGTGGATCGTTTACCTAGTGAATTCCAACCTTATTCATCCAGACAAAAAGAGCTGTCTGTTCACAAGGGTTGCTTGCTTTGGGGGAACTGGGTAGTGGTGCCTCCCAACTTGCAAAAACGAGTGTTGGTCACTTTACATGAAGGGCATCCGGGCATTGTCCGAATGAAAGTTCTGGCCCAGAGCTATGTTTGGTGGTCCCACATTGATTGGGACATTGAGGAGTGGGTGAAAGTTTGCCAGCCCTGTCAGGAGACCAGGCCTGATCCTCTGCAAGCTCCCCCTCATCATTGGGAGACTCCACATAGGCCCTGGTCAAGGCTTCATGTGGATTTTGCGGGGCCATTTCAGGGGAAAGTCTTCCTTCTGGTAGTTGATGCCTACTGTTTAAAAAGGAACCTGTTGCTCTCTAGTCTTGCTGTCGTCCTATCTTGCCTTAACCTCTGTAAATAAAGCTGATTTCACTTTTCAAGAGCTGCTGCCTGAGTCTCATATCTAACAGCAATATAGCTATAAAAATTCAATTCCCATATCACTGTGGACATGACGTTTATTTACCTTGACACATTCTTCCAGGATTTGTTAGATTCATATCTTTCATGCCTGGATAACATTGACATTCATAACTGCCTATGGTGTTGGTACATGAAGCCAAACTGGAACAGTCATCCATTTTATTAGAACATTCGTCTATGTCTAAAAGATGAGAAAAGGTCATTTTAGTGATCCATGATAGTTATAAATGGGTTATTTTAATGGTTGTTTTTTATATTATGGTGATTTTAATTGCAAGCTGCCTCAAAGCAGGACTCTGAAGAGGCAACACAGAAATATCCTAGCTAGATACATGAATAAGTCGTGCCATTTCTCTCTATAGTGTAAAGGGCCAGGAGAGTGATCATAATCTTTCTTACAGTTCTCAGTCCTCTACCAATATTCTAATTGCACTGAGTGCAACCCTCCCCCTCAGTTTACTCATTTTAAAAAGTCAATCTTCCAGTGTCTTTTACACCTTCTTAGGCACAATACATACCACATGTTATATATGTATTATATATACTATATATATGGAGATCCTCCAGGTATTCACAGGGAATTCCCAATGAAATCAGTACATACGTACTGTCATAAGCAGCAGAGCAGCCTCAAGTACAGCAGTCAGGCCCCAAGGTTACGATAAAACAGAATGCTGGATAAAATGTAGTGGCAGCTAATGTGGTAGTTCCCACATCACTTTACGGTTATAAAAAAGAACGCCAGTGATAGTTACCAAGTTCCTCACTCTTCATTGTCTGCATTGATTTGTTTTAATGTTTGTTTTAAATGCATTCTTACCTTGGCATGTTTTGCCTGGCACCATAGGATTTGGATCTTTAAATCCTGGCCTACATTGACATGAAGATGTTTCTCCATTTGTTAGACAATTGGCATACTTAGAACAATAATCATTTCCCAACTCACAGGGAGGGATTGCTATAATAGTTAAATGAAGAAATAACAACATTAGTGCACAAATATGAACACAGAAATAATTAGGCATGATTATATTAAACGTCTGTTATTTTTAGAAACAAAGTGACTTCATCAACATAGTAACTATAATTATAGACCAAAAACCCGCGCAACTGCCATCAGTCATTTGCAAACTTCCTCCCCCCTGCTATCATTGGTTAAGCTGCAGTAACATCATGGCACGTCCAGATACATTCAGTTGTTCACAGGAAGTATGCCCCTGATAGAATCTTGACAAATAGTGCAGTTTCTGTGAAGGAACAGGAAATCATTTTACATAGAGAAAAACACACACAGGTTGGTGAGTTGGAAGGGTACCGTTTGGAGAGGATACAGTGTCACTTCTGGGTGACTTTCTAGGAATTTCCCATAATCTCTATGGTAGAGACCATATGGGGAAATTCCTAGAGCATCACTATGGAGGCAATTTTCCCTCCCCCAGTGAACCTTTTTAATTGGGAAGCACAGTGGGCTATTTGTGTATTTTTATTGCTGTTAACTACATTATAGTTTCTTTGTTCAGGGGCCCTTTATGATCAGCTTTGTGCCTCTGTCAATTGTTCTCTACTGTTTCTACTATTTTTAATGTTCTTATATTGTCTTATATTAATTTTTAAATTTAGTATTTATTTACTATATTTTACTGTTTTATACTTGCTGTAAACCGCCCAGAGAGCTTTGACTATGGGCAGTATAGAAATGAAATAAATAATAACAACAACATGCACTGGCTACACTGCACTGGTTCCACCTCCTCATCCTCCAACCAGATGTGGATGGCATGATAAAAGCAAACCTTTAATTATGGAAATACACTGAGGGTTCCAAATAAAAAATAGCTAGACTGTTTTCAGTTGAACCAGCACAGTTAGACCTGCCTGGGAGATATAGCATCCATTATATATGCAAATATTGTGATGTTTTCTATATAAATAAAACCTTTGCTGATGAAGAGCCTGTCTTCCTGCAGTGTGAAAGATATGATATGATGGCACCAGGAGTGAACAAACAACCATGAAGATTGGTGAGTGTAAAAGTAAAAAAAAATGAAAGATGGAGCAATTCAAAGTACATAAATATATAAACTTGGCTTTGAATGCTGCAAATTACTGGAAATATCTCCTACAGAAATTTGACATTTATGAGGGCAAGTGGATTCAATTCCAACAAAGATTCCTCAAAGATGGCAATATTTTTAACTATTGCTGGTAATCCTGCTGTCTCATTATTTAATAGCTTTAATTTGGGTTTGAGCTTTCAAGAGTCAAAGCTTCCTTCATCAAATACAACTTGTATGTGATGAAGGGAGCTGTGACTCTTGAAAGTTCATTCCCTGAAAATCCAGTTGGTCACTAAGGTGCTACTGGACTCGAATCTGGCTGTTCTAGTGCAGACCCTCTGAAACAAATTTCATACAAGGTACCCTAACACATAGGAAACATCATGCCTATACAACCATATCCTACAAAACTCAACCAAATATCATTATAAGTACAAACTACTTCTTCTATCCATAGTCAAGTACAACACAGAGAGAAAAATCCAAAATATATCCATTACTACATAATTCCTTGAATCTAAAAATTCAATGACTCCTTGTAATATATATTAGAGGAGACAAATTCCTTATCTTGCAAAAATTTAACAATAGGAGACCAAAATTGCTTGAACATTTTTACAATATACTTTGAAATTCTGAATACCTGTAGAATAATCTATTTTACCCAGCATAAAGTGATTCCAAATAGAGTCATACCAATTTCTTGAAACCCCTTTCTTCTGTTTTCATTTTTTAGCAATCTCTAACCTCACAATTGCTAACAAAGTTGTTATTGTACCCAGAGTGACTTTATCTACTTATTCTGTTAAGCCAATTTCTAAAAGAATATTTTCTGGATTTTTTGGGATTTGTTGACCAACTAGTATCTCAATTTGACATAATACTTTATTCCAAAACCTTTGAATAGAGGGACACCGCCAAAAGCAATGCATGAAATCTCCCATCAAACCACCACCTTTCCAACATCTTTTACTCAGATTTTTTGAAAACTTAGCACCAAGAGGAAATTTTTTCAACATAACTGTTGGCAGAATAATAAACACAGCAATGGTGCGCAACCTGATTAAAGGGTAGATGAAGGTTTATTTAGGAGCTAATATAATTGATAGGAAAGAGGAGAAATAGATGGGTTCCTAACTACATCTATAGCTGGGGGAGAGGGTAAGATTGAGTGTGGCACTTCGGAGAAGAAGGGGGAAATTGTCCTAAGAGTAGCAAGCTGGAGAAAGATAAGGAATGACACTTAACAAGAGGAAGAAGGTAATGTCCTCACTATCCTAATTGCCATCTTGCTGCCCCCTTCAGGTTCTTCTCTTAACAGTATTAAAGGATCTGAATCATACTTGCTATTTTGAGAATATAACTGTTTCCTTAATTAAAGAGCAAATAGTGATTTGAATAAGAAATGACAACACAAGGAAAAGACTGTTGGACGTGGAGGAACTGGATTGGAGCAAAGCACTAAAAATAAATCAAGCATCTGAAATGAACTCAGTAACAATAAAGGGCTGGGGAAATTCCAGAAACCAAGAAAATAACAATATCTTTGTTGATACTTTTGTCTTCATACAATATGAAAGATAATACAGGCATTCTGCTATGAAGTACTGCAAACCTCTGCATGTCCACAGATCAGCTATGAGACAAGCCAAGAATGCACTGAGGCTCTCTTATACTGATTGCGCTATACACAAGCTGACTATGGCATCATAGAAAAAAACCATACCTCGCACAGAAGTACTACTGGGATCTACTTTCAGAGCAGTGCTTTTCCGTAATGCTTCGATAACTGCATCTTCAACCTCAATGTATGTTATATTTTGATCTGTAACCATCTTCATGTTAAATTCCACAATCACACTACCTTCTCTTAGGTTAGTGATTGTAGTATGGAATTTTCCAGTATCTGCCAAATATCCTAATTTAGATGGCAAGTGATTTCTTATCTGTAAAAAGGCAAAATGGTGGTTATTTTCTTTCTTCCCCTTCCATTCTCCACAAAGAACATTTATTCAATATCTAGCACTATTGATTTATGATCTTTCCACAAAAACTTTTAAAAGTCTTTTCTTGGGAGGGAATGTAGACTAGCACAGAGAAATACATACAGAAAATATATAATTCCTAGAGGTAAACAGAAGTAGTAAAATGGTTGGCCTGCAGTGCAGCCCTAAACTGAGCCACATCCTTCTATGTTCATTAAAGTGGCATTTCCCAAGCTGTGGGTCCTGAACCAAAAGTGGGCCCTGAAGCCTGTGGAAGTAGATTCCAGGCTTTTGCTGTTTTATTTGTTTGCTAGAGGGCCACCGTACCAAATAAATCTGGATTTGTGGATCATCATATCGGTGGGAAGGTAACAGCGTTCCGTGCGCCTTGGTGTTGAGTCATGCCGGCCACATGATCACAGAAATGTCTTTGGACAGCGCTGGCTCTTTGGCTTTGAAATGGAGATGAGCACTGCAACCCTAGAGTCGGATTCAACTGGCTTTCGAGCAAGGGAACCTTTACCTTTTACTATATCAAAAAGGTTGGGAACCACGGCATTAAAGTCAATGGGTTTAGAAGGGTATAAATCTGCATAGGATTGTAGAAATGTCTATGATATTTTCTGGTGCAGCCAATGACATAGAGCAGGAATGGGAAAACACACAACATGGTAACACCATGACACAGGGCAAGTTATATCATACTTTATAAGGAAGATGTCAAGAATTTGAGATAGGGATGCCATTTACAGCAATTCCATGTCTCCCATGGTACAAAAGTAGACTTTGTTTATCTCTATAAGTATTATCCCTAGATTATTATTAGTATGTCTGCATAGTTTACGAAAGTTATGAATGGAAACATAGTCATAGTAATACCATAGAAAAGATTTGTGCCCATTTGTTAGGTATGGGATCTGTGACAGAGGTTGCTTCCACACAGCAATAGCATTTCCATTGCTGCTGTGAATGCAACAGAATTTGCAGAGGCAGCACACTTTCCTTGGTTCAGCCCCCCCCCCCCCAGGTGGCCATCCCCCCTTCCCCCAAGAAACTTGAGGGCTTTTAAAAAAATTGATAATTGCTATATTCTTATAGCATTATAATGCTACAGTCATACAACAATTACCGATTTAAAAACACAAAGTCTGTTGACAGTTCTGATGGTATGGGCAGGAAATGGTGGTCCTGGGGGCACTTAGGCTAGGAACATAATTCCAACGTGAGTAGGAACTGTACACCTTCCCATCCACGTAGAGTATAAACATGCTTTGACTGCCATCTTTTCAAAGCATTGCACCAAACCACGTTTGGGAGAGATCACAGCAAAACATGGGGAAACACAGAAGCAGGGCAAATCGGAAATAACATTAAGTGTATTCTCCTGAAAACAACTTTGCAGTACAAAAGTCAAAACACCCATATGGAAGCAACCACAGTATAAAAATACTGGCATAATCCAGCCACAGTTAAGCATTTTAAACCCTCCTGAGCTTAATTCTTGGTTTCAAAGAAAAAATTAAGCCCAAGCTTAAACCTGTTCCAGTGAAATAATGAGCTTGATGTTTTTAACTAATTGTATTATTATTTTTAAATGCTATAGAGGATACCTCTTTGACAAACATCTTCTGAAAATTCTGAAACTCAGGACTTGATTTGTTGTTATACTGAGGTTTAAATTCTTCATTTGTTATCCTGGTTGTTCCACTGAATGCTATGGCATCTGTAAAGGGCAAGAAAAATGGTATCTGTGAAGGACAGGAAAAATTTAGCTATACACCACATGTAGCTATTTGTAAAACAGAATGAATTATTTTTATGAAAAACAAAAAAACCCCTATTAATTGCTGACTCCTAGGCCTTAAACACAATATTAAACATGAAGAAATACTGTAGCATAGTAGAAAAATTCCTGATTAAAATCTAGGATTGGGTTATATAAGACTGGGGTTATAATGGGGGATGAGAGAGGCTTAACAGTAGAAAGTGGAAGGCCCAGGTCACATCACCAGCATCAGGAAGTGACATCATCACACTGTGACATTGCTGCAAGGCTCTGGTATTTGGCCAAAACTCTATGGTAAAAATGGCTTCTATCATATAGTTTTTGCCCAAATACCAGAGCATCCCCCAGACATCGCTGACATGACATGACACTTCCTGCGTGATGCCAGCTATGTAGCCTAGCCCTTCCTATTTCTCCTGGTAAATCCTCCAGCCAGCCAACTTATTGGTGGTAGGGGGTGGGACTTTGCAACAGGGGACCCTAGTTATAGCCTTTGACAACTGGGCATCCCCTCATTTGCCCATAATATCTAATTTCACACTCCAGTCATTAATTGTATGAAAACTGTTGTGCTATGAGTTCTTGATATTTACTTTTTAAAAGGATCATTTAAAGTTGTATGGTAGGAAAGTATCTTATACAAAGTATATGTTGGACATATCCATTCAGATCTTTTGAACTAACTCTCTGTAAGTCAGCTAGAATAACTTCTGTGCAAGTCTGATCATAAGTTGTTTGTCATACTCAGCCATTTTTCAAGACAAAGAGATAAACACCATGTTTTCCCTCTTGATTCAGGGATTTTAATGAGGGAAGAAGTGACCAATGATCAAGGCTGGCCCTGTCCTAATACCATGGACTAATTCTTCCTCTCTGTTTCCATTCCCTGTTGCACCAGATAAGGAAAATTCATGCACAGTTGAAGATCTTTTTCTTGTTTTATTTTTGACTAAGCATCTTGGTCACCAATATAAATTCTGGTTAGGATGCAGTAAATTTATCAACATATTATTTGGTATACAATACTTTTTAATGATACTGTTCTTATAGCCAATTTAGCTCTGAACAGTGTCACACTAAGACTAAAAAAGCCAGTCAAATCCGACTCTTTCCAAGCTGAAGAGCCAGCACTGTCCGAAGACTTCTCCATGGTCATATGGCCGGCATGACTAAATGTCGAGGTGCACAGAACGCTATACATTAATGTAATAGTATACATTAATATAAAAAGGAATACATAGCTAGATTATTAAGATGATACCTGTCCAAACTATAACTGAGGTGTTGGTGCAGCTCCTCACCCGCACAGTTATCGTGTACTGATAACCTGGAGAAAGGTTTCGAAATACCATTCTTGTGTGGTCTGTGATTGTTTCATTGATAAGTCTGTTATCTGCCATTAGAGTCACTGTGTAAGGGCCATCTTTTCTGCCATTCTGAAGATTCCAACTGAATTCTATGATCTGACTAGTTACATTCTCAAGATGAATGTAGAAATCGGGTATGGCTACAAACAAAGAATACAAGTATTATAAATGATGCATGTGCTTGCTCTTCGTAAGTCTGAAAATACCTGTTCCCAAAAACATAAAATGTTCTTTATTCAAAAATATGCTTCCAGAATCAAGAGTAATCTTCAGCATCATTACTTTTCTACAGTTTTGAAAATTTGTCACATACAATCACTTTTCCTTAGAACAACATGTACTGTGTCCACAAAGATTGTTTGGCTTCAACCGGTTTCCACAGAGCAACACTCTTATTGAGAGCATCCACATGACATTATCAGCTATTCATCCTCCTTCTGTGTTCCCCCCAGTTTTCTGCAGACTTGTTTTGATACAATTTTTTTTTTAAAGATCACAATCAAAGCACCTTGAATACCATGAAGATGCGAAGGTGCCCATTTTTGTACATCCCACCCATGTTGGTGTGATTTCCCTTACCCAGTGCTATTTTTGGGCAGGAACGCACAGGAACGGAGTTCCAGCTGGCTCCTGAGTTGGCCATACCCAGCAGGAACTCATTAGCATAATAGGTCACACCCAATAGCAGAAACTCATTAGGACTGGCTACATTGGGGGTGTGTGGCCTAACATCCAGAGGAGTTCCCGCTACAAAAAAGCCCTGGGGTTTGGACAACAAACAAGGTCAACAGAATAAGAAGCAAAAGGTGGGTGTGGCTGGATGACCACACTTCTGGTAAGACGGGGTGTGTGGCCTAATATGCTAATGAGCTGTGCTGCCAGGGTGTGGCCTATTATGCTAATGAGTTCCTGCTGGGCTTTTTCTACAAAAAAAACACCCTGTCCCTGCCTAAGTTCCTACAACCACCATTCCCTCCCCCCGCCCCGTACACACCAGAAGGCTTTTGGGATGGGGGGATTTTTAAAACCAGTAACTGACATATCACCACAGTGCAATAATGCTATAGTGATCTATTGCCAGGACCCAGTAGTTCCCAGATGTCTTTTAAAAATGATAAGCCTCTAGCTCCTTTGAAGTGAAAATGGTGACAATCTGGGAAAGACCTTTGAAAATGTTTACTTTCCACCTGATGGTGGGGGACAAAGTAGATGTTACAGTGCCCGCATATCAAACCCATGGGCACCAATGCCATTTTACAGATGAACTCTGTCTTCTTCTTTAAAAAAACCCCAAAAAACAGCCCTCCATGGCTGTATTTGCAATTGAAAAGGTGCAGAAGAGGATAAGATCACTTGATTCCACCACACTTTGGGCTTGATAAGGATTGGGCCCTTATAGCATTTTAAATGGCTAAATTGAACCCAAACATGGCATTGATATCCACAGGTAAAACCCATGGAAGCTCCAACATCTACATTGGCAGGGAAATACCATGATCAGAGTGCATTCTTTCCCAAAAAATGACACCAAAGCAGATGGATCATATTGAAGACAGTGAAAAAACACAATCACAGCATGTGGTGTGGATGGTCTCTAGTACTATAATTTGGATTCCCAAGTGGAGAAACACTTCATTTGGAAGCAGTCCAAACAGACAAACTAGACTGCATTCCTTCATCCCAAACCAAGCTGCACATGCTCTATAGTGCTCCCTGAACATTTGTGAAACTCCCTCATGTCACAAAACTTGAGCAGCTATTATGAATGCCTAAGCAACAGTGCTGACCAGCAGAGTTGCAAGGAGAGTCAAAATAATGACTGAACTAAAAGAAGAGAACCCACAGATACCATGTTTGGGACCAGAATTATGGGACATGGGTGGCTTGCCATGCTTCTTTTTAAAAAAGGTATGGGGTGAGAGCAAAGAGCAACTATGATTCTGGGAGAGCTTCAGCCTCCACCTGGAGCTGGGCAACCCAGTTCCCCTGGAGGAAATGGCTGCTTTGGAGGGTGGAGTCTATGGCATTATACTACTCTGAAGTCCCTCCTCTCCTCAAACCCCACCCTCCCCAGGCTCCACCCTCCAAAAGTCTAGGAATATAACTAGGAGTTGGTAACCATGTCTCAACGTACTTTCATTTATACTCCACCTTTCTCCATAGTGGGGACTAAAGAAGCTTACATTATTCTCCTCCTTTTTTATCCATGCAACAGCCCAGTGAAGTGGGTTAGGTTGAAAGTATGTGACTGGTCAAAAATCAGCCAGTGAGCTTCCACAGAAAGATGGGGATTCTAACTTGGGTCTTTAACTGCTGTACCACACTGGTTATCATAGGATAGCTACTGTTAAATAGTAGCAAGCACTCAGGACTAGTTGAGTCGAGCAAGTTAGATTGTATCAAGTCACCCAGAGGTTGCTTCCAGGCCTAGGGTTGCCAACTTTCAGGTTAGACCTGGAAATCTTTGAGAAGTACAATTGAACTTCAGATGACAGATGTCTGTCCTCCGGGACAAAATGGCTACTTTGGAAGATGGACTCTGTGGCACTATATCTGGCTGAGCCCTCTTCAGAGTCCACCACAAAATGTCCAGGAATTTCCCAACCTGGAGCTGGCAACCCTAGGCCTGGGCCCAAGAAGTCCTCTCTCAAAGGCCAAAATAAGCCTGAAAAGCACTCTGCCTCCTTCCCCTGCCTTTTACTCACTGAAACCAAGATTGGAATTCTGTGGTACCCTGGCAACAGCAACTGAGGGAACCTGTTTCTAACAAAATGTAAAAAATGAAGAAAAGTATACTCACGGCAAGGTACAGAATCAACATTTTTTGGACTTGTGACTTTAGAGAAAAATGCAGAAAGCTGATTATGTTGTAATGTTGTTCGAGAAACTGCATGACTAAAAGAAGTGGTAAAATTTGTAGGAGGAGGACTGTGACTTTGATGATCAAAATCCGTAGTAGCAATGATATACGGAAAAGAGGAAAAAGTTCTGTTATGCAATACTGTTCTTCCAGATATTTCTAAACTGACAACTGTAAGAGGAAAAGGGCTAAAAATGGGGTATTTAGTGGGGCCCTCACTTGCTGGAAGTCTTGGGGCTGTGGAGGTGGCCGCGGCTGGGCTTTCCAGAGAACTGGTGGTTTCAGCCAAGCCAGGGTGTGGTGTTGCTGAACTCTCAAGACCCAGAGTGCTTGGACCATCAGAAGACCCTGTCACTTTGAAGCGAGTCAGATCATTTTGCGTGCTCCTCAAAGGCCATGCAGAAAGCAGTCCTGTAGCAGCTAGTTCTGAGACCACAGAAGGAGGAGAGGTGCTCCTAGATTCCTTAGAGACAGCATCTGGTCTGCGGGGAAAAGATGTCTGCCCATAACCCAAAGATGTGGCTGATGTAAGTCTAAGAGAGCTCCTAGACAGTGTGTCGGCATGGAAAGAGGTCAAGAAACCCTGCTTGGTGACCAGTGATTCTGTACCGCTGGGGGAAGACAAGCTAGCCCGACCAGAGGGGAACCGCCTTAAAGAGGTAAAAGCTCCCGAAGTTTTCGACGACAGATCTTCCGTACTGGAGAACGGATTAGTGCGGAGTGTACTTGCACGGTTTGTACTCTCAGGAGGAAGAAAGGAAGAGAAGAAAGGAGAAGGCTGGCTTCCTAGTGCACTGGTCTCTGGGCGGCTTGTGCCAAAGATCCCTTGGCTTCTGCCTGTGGCTTCTGTCCCACGACGAGAGCTACTCTCAGGAGATGTTGCAGGCCTCTCAGTCTCCAGAGGGTTTGTGGCAATGTAGGTGGCTTCACCTGGACTTTCCAGAGTTCTGGTGGTTCCAGCCATGTCGGTGGCTGGTGGTGACAAGGTCATATGGCCCAGGGTGCTTGTTCCTTGGGAAAATTCTGTCACTGCAGAGGGGATGACGCCATTCTCGGTGCTGCTAAAAGGCCCTGCAGAATGTGGCCCTGTAGTAGCTAGTTCTGAGACCCCGGCAGGAAGAATGGTAGTGCTGGATTCGGTAGAGGTTGCATCGGTTATGAGGGGCAAAGGTGACTCTCCAGAGGCGGAACTTAGAGGAGATGTAGTTCTTAGAGGGCTGTTGGACTCCGTGACGGCAGGATGGGTGGTCGAGGAGCGCTGGATGGTGACCAGTGCTTCTGTGCCACTGGAAACATTCTGGGTGGACCTTCCAGTGGCGACTAGGATTGAATTGGTGACGGATCCTGAAGGTTCTGAAAACACCTGTTCCATGCTGGAGAAGAGGCTAGTGCTTGGTGTTCTTGCAGGCGTCGTACTTTGAGATGGAAGAAAAGAAGCGGAGGAAGGAGAAGACTGGCTGCCTGGTGCACTGGTCCCTGGGCCGCTTGTGCCAAAGATCCCTTGGCTACTGCCTGTGGCTTCTGTCCCACGACGAGAGCTACTCTCAGGAGATGTTGCAGGGCTCTCAGTCTCCAAAGGGTTTGTGGCAATGGAGGTGGCTGCACCTGGATTTTCCAGAGTTCTGGTGGTTTCAGCCACGTCCGTGGGTGGTGGTGACAAAGTCCCATGGCCCAGGGTGCTTGTTCCTTGGGAAGATTCTGTCGCTGCAGAGGGGATGACACCAATCTGGGTGCTGCTCAAAGGTCCTGTAGAATGTGGCCCTATAGTATCTTGTTCAGAGGCCACCGGAGGAGGAATGGTAGGGCTGGATTCGATAGAGGTTGCATCTGTTTTGAGGGGTAAAGATGATTCTCCAGTGTGGGAAGGTATAGCTGATGTAGTTCTTAGAGGGCTGGCAGACTCCGTGTCGGCGGGATGGTGCCGTCGAGGAGGGCTGGTTGGTGACCAGTGCTTCTGTGCCACTGGAAACACTCTGGGTGGTCCTTCCAGTGGGGAGCAGGCTTGAAGCGATGACGGCTCCCGAAGGTTCTGAAGACAGCTGTTCCGTGCTGGAGAAGATGCTAGAGCTTGGTGTTCTTGCAGGTGTCGTACTTTGAGATGGAAGAAAGGAAGAGGAGGAAGGAGAAGGTTGGCTGCCTGGTGCATTGGTCTCTGGGCCGCTTGTGCCAAAGATCCCTTGGCTACTGCCAGTGGCTTCTGTCCCACGACGAGAGCTACTCTCAGGAGATGTTGCAGGGCTCTCAGTCTCCAAAGGGTTTGTGGCAATGGAGGTGGCTGCACCTGGATTTTCCAGAGTTCT
Organism: Gekko gecko; assembly: GCA_029375565.1. Taxonomy (NCBI): domain Eukaryota; kingdom Metazoa; phylum Chordata; class Lepidosauria; order Squamata; family Gekkonidae; genus Gekko; species Gekko gecko. Next base: position 106,109,589 of record JAPDNY010000004.1, on the reverse strand, counting down.
GGTGGTTTCAGCCACGTCCGTGGCTGGTGGTGACAAAGTCCCATGGCCCAGGGTGCTTGTTCCTTGGGAAGATTCTGTCACTACAGAGGGGATGACGCCATTCTGGGTGCTGTGCAAAGGCCCTGCAGAATGTGGCCCTGTAGTATCTGGTTCTGAGACCACCCTAGAAAGAATGGTAGTGCTGGATTCGATAGAGGTTGCATCTGTTTTGAGGGGCAAAGATGATTCTCCGGTGTGGGAAGGTATAGCTGATGTAGTTCTTAGAGGGCTGGCAGACTCTGTGTCGCCGGGATGGGCAGTCGAGGAGGGCTGGTTGGTGACCAGTGCTTCTGTGCCACTGGAAATATTCTGGATGGTCCTTCCAGTGGGGACCAGGCTTGAAGCGATGACGGCTCCCGAAGGTTCTGAAGACAGCTGTTCCGTGCTGGAGAAGAGGCGAATGCTTGGTGTTGTTGCAGGCGTCGTACTTTCAGAAGGAAGAAAGGAAGGAGAGGAAGGAGAAGGCTGGCTGCCTGGTGCACTGTTCTCTGGGCCGCTTGTGCCAAAGATCGTTTGGCTACTGCCTGTGGCTTCTGTCCCACGACGAGAGCTACTCTCAGGAGATGTTCCAGGGCTCTCAGTCTCCAGAGGGTTTGTGGCTATGGAGGTGGCTGCACCTGGATTTTCCAGAGTTCTGGTGGTTTCAGCCACGTCCGTGGCTGGAGGTGACAAAGTCCCATGGCCCAGGGTGCTTATTCCTTGGGAAGATTCTGTCGCTCCAGAGGGGATGACGCCATTCTGGGTGCTGCTCAAAGGCCCTGCAGAATGTGGCCCTGTATTGTCTGGTTCTGAGACCACCGGAGGAAGAATGGTAGTTCTGGATTCGATACAGGTTGCATCTGTTTTGAGGGGCAAAGATGATTCTCCGGTGGGAGAAGGTATAGCTGATGTAGTTCTTAGAGGGCTGGCAGACCCCGTGTCGGCGGGATGGGCGGTCGAGGAGGGATGGTTGGTGACCACTGCTTCTGTGCCAGTGGAAACATTCTGGGTGGTCCTTCCAGTGGGGACCAGGCTTGAAGCGATGACGGCTCCTGAAGATCCTGAAGACAGGTGTTCCGTGCTGGAGAAGAGGCTAGTGTTTGGTGTTCTTGCAGGCAACGTACTTTGAGATGGAAGAAAGGAAGAGGAGGAAGGAGAAGGCTGGCTGCCTGGTGCACTGGTCTCTGGGCCGCTTGTGCCAAAGATCCCTTGGCTACTGCCTGTGGCTTCTGTCCCACGACGAGAGCTACTCTCAGGAGTTGTTGCAGGCCTCTCAGTCTCCAAAGGGTTTGTGGCAATGGAGGTGGCTGCACCTGGATTTTCCGGAATTCTGGTGGTTTCAGCTACGTCCGTGGGTGGTGGTGACAAAGTCCCATGGCCCAGGGTGCTTGTTCCTTGGGAAGATTCTGTCGCTGCAGAGGGGATGACACCAATCTGGGTGCTGCTCAAAGGCCCTGCAGAATGTGGCCCTATAGTATCTTGTTCAGAGACCACCGGAGGAGGAATGGTAGGGCTGGATTCGATAGAGGTTGCTTCTGTTTTGAGGGGCAAAGATGATTCTCCGGTGTGGGAAGGTATAGCTGATGTAGTTCTTAGAGGGCTGGCAGACTCCGTGTCGGCGGGATGGGCAGTCGAGGAGGGCTGGTTGGTGACCAGTGCTTCTGTGTCACTGGAAACACTCTGGGTGGTCCTTCCAGTGGGGACCAGGCTTGAAGCGATAACGGCTCCCGAAGGTTCTGAAGACAGCTGTTCCGTGCTGGAGAAGTGGCTAGTGCTTGGTGTTCTTGCAGGTGTCGTACTTTGAGATGGAAGAAAGGAAGAGGAGGAAGGAGAAGGTTGGCTGCCTGGTGCACTGGTCTCTGGGCCGCTTGTGCCAAAGAACCCTTGGCTACTGCCAGTGGCTTCTGTCCCACGACGAGAGCTACTCTCAGGAGATGTTGCAGGGCTCTCAGTCTCCAAAGGGTTTGTGGCAATGGAGGTTGCTGCACCTGGATTTTCCAGAGTTCTGGTGATTTCAGCCACGTCCGTGGGTGGTGGTGACAAAGTCCCATGGCCCGGGGTGCTTGTTCCTTGGGAAGATTCTGTCGCTGCAGAGGGGATGACACCAATCTGGGTGCTGCTCAAGGGCCCTGCAGAATGTGGCCCTGTAGTATCTTGTTCAGAGACCACCGGAGGAGGAATGGTAGGGCTGGATTCGATAGAGGTTGCTTCTGTTTTGAGGGGCAAAGATGATTCTCCGGTGTGGGAAGGTATAGCTGATGTAGTTCTTAGAGGGCTGGCAGACTCCGTGTCGGCGAGATGGGCAGTCGAGGAGGGCTGGTTGGTAACCAGTGCTTCTGTGCCACTGGAAATATTCTGGATGGTCGTTCCAGTGGGGACCAGGCTTGAAGCGATGACAGCTCCCGAAGGTTCTGAAGACAGCTGTTTCGTGCTGGAGAAGAGGCGAATGTTTGGTGTTCTTGCAGGCGTCGTACTTTCAGATGGAAGAAAGGAAGAGGAGGAAGGAGAAGGCTGGCTGCCTGGTGCACTGTTCTCTGGGCCGCTTGTGCCAAAGATCGTTTGGCTACTTCCTGTGGCTTCTGTCCCACGATGAGAGCTACTTTCAGGAGATGTTGCAGGGCTCTCAGTCTCCAGAGGGTTTGTGGCTATGGAGGTGGCTGCACCTGGATTTTCCAGAGTTCTGGTGGTTTCAGCCACGTCCGTGGCTGGAGGTGACAAAGTCCCATAGCCCAGGGTGCTTATTCCTTGGGAAGATTCTGTCGCTCCAGAGGGGATGACGCCATTCTGGGTGCTGCTCAAAGGCCCTGCAGGATGTGGCCCAATAGTATCTTGATCAGAGAACACCGGAGGAAGAATGGTTTGGCTGGATTCGATAGAGGTTGCATCTGTTTTGAGGGGCAAAGATGATTCTCCCGTTGGGGAAGGTATAGCTGATGTAGTTCTTAGAGGGCTGGCAGACTCCGTATCGGCGAGATGGTTGGTCGAGGAGGGTTGGTTGGTGACCAGTGCTTCTGTGCTAGTGGAAACATTCTGGGTGGTCCTTCCAGTGGGGACCAGGGTTGAAGCGATGACGGCTCCCGAAGGTTCTGAAGACAGCTGTTCCGTGCTGGAGAAGAGGCTAGTGCTTGGTGTTCTTGCAGGCATCGTACCTTCAGATGGAAGAAAGGAAGAGGAGGAAGGAGAAGGCTGGCTGCCTGGTGCACTGTTCTCTGGGCCGCTTGTGCCAAAGATCGTTTGGCTACTGCCTGTGGCTTCTGTCCCACGACGAGAGCTACTCTCAGGAGAGGTTGCAGGGCTCTCAGTCTCCAGAGGGTTTGTGGCTATGGAGGTGGCTGCACCTGGATTTTCCAGAGTTCTGGTGGTTTCAGCCACGTCCGTGGGTGGTGGTGACAAAGTCCCATGGCCCAGGGTGCTTGTTCCTTGGGAAGATTCTGTCGCTGCAGAGGGGATGACACCAATCTGGGTGCTGCTCAAGGGCCCTGCAGAATGTGGCTCTATAGTATCTTGTTCAGAGACCACCGGAGGAGGAATGGAAGGGCTGGATTGGATAGAGGTTACATCTGTTTTGAGGGGCAAAGATGATTCTCTAGTGTGGGAAGGTATAGCTGATGTAGTTCTTAGAGGGCTGGCAGACTCCGTTTCGGCGAGATGGGCAGTCGAGGAGGGCTGGTTGGTGACCAGTGCTTCTGTGCCACTGGAAATATTCTGGATGGTCCTTCCAGTGGGGATCAGGCTTGAAGCGATGACGGCTCCCGAAGGTTCTGAAGACAGCTGTTCCGTGCTGGAGAAGAGACGAATGCTTGGTGTTCTTGCAGGCATCGTACCTTCAGATGGAAGAAAGGAAGAGGAGGAAGGAGAAGGCTGGCTGCCTGGTGCACTGTTCTCTGGGCCGCTTGTGCCAAAGATCGTTTGGCTACTGCCTGTGGCTTCTGTCCCACGACGAGAGCTACTCTCAGGAGAGGTTGCAGGGCTCTCAGTCTCCAGAGGGTTTGTGGCTATGGAGGTGGCTGCACCTGGATTTTCCAGAGTTCTGGTGGTTTCAGCCACGTCCGTGGCTGCTGGTGACAAAGTCCCATGGCCCAGGGTGCTTGTTCCTTGGGAAGATTCTGTCGCTGCAGAGGGGAAGACACCAATCTGGGTGCTGCTCAAGGGCCCTGCAGAATGTGGCCCTATAGTATCTTGTTCAGAGACCACCGGAGGAGGAATGGTAGGGCTGGATTCGATAGAGGTTGCATCTGTTTTGAGGGGCAAAGATGATTCTCCGGTGTGGGAAGGTATAGCTGATGTAGTTCTTAGAGGGCTGGCAGACTCTGTGTCGGCGAGATGGGCAGTCGAGGAGGGCTGGTTGGTGACCAGTGCTTCTGTGCCACTGGAAACATTCTGGGTGGTCCTTCCAGTGGGAACCAGGCTTGAAGCGATGATGGCTCCCGAAGGTTCTGAAGACAGCTGTTCCGTGCTGGAGAAGTGGCTAGTGTTTGGTGTTCTTGCATGCGTCGTACTTTGAGATGAAAGAAAGGAAGAGGAGGAAGGAGAAGGTTGGCTGCCTGGTGCACTGGTCTCTGAGCCGCTTGTGCCAAAGATCCCTTTGCTACTGCCAGTGGCTTCTGTCCCACGACGAGAGCTACTCTCAGGAGATGTTGCAGGCCTCTCAGTCTCCAAAGGGTTTGTGGCAACGGAGGTGGCTGCACCTGGATTTTCCAGAGTTCTGGTGGTTTCAGCCACGTCCGTGGCTGCTGGTGAAAAAGTCCCATGGCCCAGGGTGCTTGTTCTTTGGGAAGATTCTGTCACTACAGAGGGGATGATGCCATTCTGGGTGCTGCTCAAAGGCCCTGCAGGATGTGGCCCAATAGTATCTTGATCAGAGAACACCGGAGGAAGAATGGTTTGGCTGGATTCGATAGAGGTTGCATCTGTTTTGAGGGGCAAAGATGATTCTCCCGTTGTGGGAAGGTATAGCTGATGTAGTTCTTAGAGGGCTGGCAGACTCCGTGTCGGCGAGATGGTTGGTCGAGGAGGGCTGGTTGGTGACCAGTGCTTCTGTGCTAGTGGAAACATTCTGGGTGGTCATTCCAGTGGGGACCAGGCTTGAAGCGATGACGGCTTCCGAAGGCTCTGAAGGCACCTGTTTTCCTGTGCTGGAGAAGAGGCTAGAGCTTGGTGTTCTTGCAGGCGTCTTACTTTCAGATGGAAGAAAAGAAGAGGTGGAAGGAGAAGGCTGGCTGCCTGGTGCACTGGTCTCTGGGCCGCTTGTGCCGAAGATCCCTTGGCTACTGGCTGTGGCTTCTGTCCCATGACGAGAGCTACTCTCAGGAGATGCTGCAGGCCTCTCAGTCTCCAAAGGGTTTGCGGCAATGGAGGTCGCTGCACCTGGATTTTCTCAGAGTTCTGGTGGTTTCATCCACGTCAGTGGCTGGTGGTGACAAAGTCCCATGGCCCAGGGTGCTTGTTTCTTGGGAAGATTCTGTCACTACAGAGGGGATGACGCCATTCTGGGTGCTGTGTAAAGGCCCTGCAGAATATGGCCCTGTAGTATCTGGTTCAGAGACCACCGTAGAAAGAATGGTAGTGCTGGATTCGATATAGGTTGCATTTGTTTTGAGGGGCAAGGATGATTCTCCGGTGGGGGAAGTTATAGCTGATGTAGTTCTTGGAGGGCTGGCAGACTCCGTGTCGGCGGGATGGGCGGTCGAGGAGGGCTGGTTGGTGACCAGTGCTTCTGTGCCACTGGAAACATTCTGGGTGGTCCTTCTAGTGGGGACCAGGCTTGAAGCGATGACGGCTCCCGAAGGTTCTGAAGACAGCTGTTCCGTGCTGGAGAAGTGGCTAGTGCTTGGTATTCTTGCATGCGTCGTACTTTGAGATGAAAGAAAGGAAGAGGAGGAAGGAGAAGGTTGGCTGCCTGGTGCACTGGTCTCTGGGCCGCTTGTGCCAAAGATCCCTTTGCTACTGCCAGTGGCTTCTGTCCCACGACGAGAGCTACTCTCAGGAGATGTTGCAGGCCTCTCAGTCTCCAGAGGGTTTGTGGCAACGGAGGTGGCTGCACCTGGATTTTCCAGAGTTCTGGTGGTTTCAGCCACGTCCGTGGGTGGTGGTGACAAAGTCCCATGGCCCAGGGTGCTTGTTCCTTGGGAAGATTCTGTCACTACAGAGTGGATGACGCCATTCTGGGTGCTGCTCAAAGGCCCTGCAGGATGTGGCCCAATAGTATCTTGATCAGAGAACACCGGAGGAAGAATGGTTTGGCTGGATTCGATAGAGGTTGCATCTGTTTTGAGGGGTAAAGATGATTCTCCCGTTGGGGAAGGTATAGCTGATGTAGTTCTTAGAGGGCTGGCAGACTCCGTATCGGCGAGATGGTTAGTCGAGGAGGGTTGGTTGGTGACCAGTGCTTCTGTGCTAGTGGAAACATTCTGGGTGGTCATTCCAGTGGGGACCAGGCTTGAAGAGATGACGGCTTCCGAAGGCTCTGAAGGCACCTGTTTTTCTGTGCTGGAGAAGTGGCTAGAGCTTGGTGTTCTTGCAGGCGTCTTACTTTCAGATGGAAGAAAAGAAGAGGTGGAAGGAGAAGGCTGGCTGCCTGGTGCACTGGTCTCTGGGCCGCTTGTTCCGAAGATCCCTTGGCTACTGCCTGTGGCTTCTGTCCCATGACGAGAGCTACTCTCAGGAGATGCTGCAGGCCTCTCAGTCTCCAAAGGGTTTGCGGCAATAGAGGTCGCTGCACCTGGATTTTCTCAGAGTTCTGGTGGTTTCAGCCACGTCCGTGGCTGGTGGTGACAAAGTCCCATGGCCCAGGGTGCTTGTTTCTTGGGAAGATTCTGTTACTACAGAGGGGATGACGCCATTCTGGGAGCTGCTGCAAAGGCCCTGCAGAATGTGGCCCTGTAGTATCTGGTTCTGAGACCACCGTAGAAAGAATGGTAGTGCTGGATTCGATAGAGGTTGCATTTGTTTTGAGGGGCAAGGATGATTCTCCGGTGGGGGAAGTTATAGCTGATGTAGTTCTTAGAGGGCTGGCAGACTCCGTGTCGGCGGGATGGGCGGTCGAGGAGGGCTGGTTGGTGACCAGTGCTTCTGTGCCACTGGAAACATTCTGGGTGGTCCTTCCAGTGGGGACCAGGCTTGAAGCGATGACGGCTCCCGAAGGTTCTGAAGACAGCTGTTCCGTGCTGGAGAAGTGGCTAGTGCTTGGTATTCTTGCATGCGTCGTACTTTGAGATGAAAGAAAGGAAGAGGAGGAAGGAGAAGGTTGGCTGCCTGGTGCACTGGTCTCTGGGCCGCTTGTGCCAAAGATCCCTTTGCTACTGCCAGTGGCTTCTGTCCCACGACGAGAGCTACTCTCAGGAGATGTTGCAGGCCTCTCTGTCTCCAAAGGGTTTGTGGCAACGGAGGTGGCTGCACCTGGATTTTCCAGAGTTCTGGTGGTTTCAGCCACGTCCGTGGGTGGTGGTGACAAAGTCCCATGGCCCAGGGTGCTTGTTCCTTGGGAAGATTCTGTCACTACAGAGTGGATGACGCCATTCTGGGTGCTGCTCAAAGGCCCTGCAGGATGTGGCCCAATAGTATCTTGATCAGAGAACACCGGAGGAAGAATGGTTTGGCTGGATTCGATAGAGGTTGCATCTGTTTTGAGAGGTAAAGATGATTCTCCCGTTGGGGAAGGTATAGCTGATGTAGTTCTTAGAGGGCTGGCAGACTCCGTATCGGCGAGATGGTTAGTCGAGGAGGGTTGGTTGGTGACCAGTGCTTCTGTGCTAGTGGAAACATTCTGGGTGGTCATTCCAGTGGGGACCAGGCTTGAAGAGATGACGGCTTCCGAAGGCTCTGAAGGCACCTGTTTTTCTGTGCTGGAGAAGTGGCTAGAGCTTGGTGTTCTTGCAGGCGTCTTACTTTCAGATGGAAGAAAAGAAGAGGTGGAAGGAGAAGGCTGGCTGCCTGGTGCACTGGTCTCTGGGCCGCTTGTTCCGAAGATCCCTTGGCTACTGCCTGTGGCTTCTGTCCCACGACGAGAGCTACTCTCAGGAGATGCTGCAGGCCTCTCAGTCTCCAAAGGGTTTGCGGCAATAGAGGTCGCTGCACCTGGATTTTCTCAGAGTTCTGGTGGTTTCAGCAACGTCCGTGGCTGGTGGTGACAAAGTCCCATGGCCCAGGGTGCTTGTTTCTTGGGAAGATTCTGTTACTACAGAGGGGATGACGCCATTCTGGGAGCTGCTGCAAAGGCCCTGCAGAATGTGGCCCTGTAGTATCTGGTTCTGAGACCACTGTAGAAAGAATGGTAGTGCTGGATTCGATAGAGGTTGCATTTGTTTTGAGGGGCAAGGATGATTCTCCGGTGGGGGAAGTTATAGCTGATGTAGTTCTTAGAGGGCTGGCAGACTCCGTGTCGGCGGGATGGGCGGTCGAGGAGGGCTGGTTGGTGACCAGTGCTTCTGTGCCACTGGAAACATTCTGGGTGGTCCTTCCAGTGGGGACCAGGGTTGAAGCGATGACGGCTCCCGAAGGTTCTGAAGACAGCTGTTTTTCTGTGCTGGAGAAGAGGCTAGTGTTTGGTGTTCTTGCATGCGTCGTACTTTGAGATGGAAGAAAGGAAGAGGAGGAAGGAGAAGGTTGGCTGCCTGGTGCACTGGTCTCTGGGCCGCTTGTGCCAAAGATCCCTTGGCTACTGCCAGTGGCTTCTGTCCCACGACGAGAGCTACTCTTAGGAGATGTTGCAGGGCTCTCAGTCTCCACAGGGTTTGTGGCAATGGAGGTGGCTGCACCTGGATTTTCCAGAGTTCTGGTGGTTTCAGCCACGTCCGTGGCTGCTGGTGACAAAGTCCCATGGCCCAGGGTGCTTGTTACTTGGGAAGATTCTGTCGCTGAAGAGGGGATGACACCAATCTGGGTGCTGCTCAAAGGCCCTGTAGAATGTGGCCCTATAGTATCTTGTTCAGAGACCACCAGAGGAGGAATGGTAGGGCTGGATTCGATAGAGGTTGCATCTGTTTTGAGGGGCAAAGATGATTCTCCGGTGTGGGAAGGTATAGCTGATGTAGTTCTTAGAGGGCTGGCAGACTCCGTGTCGGCGAGATGGGTGGTCGAGGAGGGCTGGTTGGTGACCAGTGCTTCTGTGCTAGTGGAAATACTCTGGGTGGTCCTTCCAGTGGGGAGCAGGCTTGAAGCGATGACGGCTCCCGAAGGTTCTGAAGACAGCTGTTCCGTGCTGGAGAAGATGCTAAAGCTTGGTGTTCTTGCAGGAGACTTACTTTGAGATGGAAGAAAAGAAGAGGTGGAAGGAGAAGGCTGGCTGCCAGGTACACTGGTCTCTGGGTGGCTTGTGCCGAAGATCCCTTGGCTACTGCCAGTGGCTTCTGTCCCACGACGAGAGCTACTCTCAGGAGATGTTGCAGGCCTCTCAGTCTCCAGAGGGATTGTGGCAATGGAGGTGGCTGCACCTAGATTCTCCAGAGTTCTGGTGGTTTCAGCCATGTCCATGGGTGGGGGTGACATAGTCCCATGGCAAAGGGTGCTTGTTCCTTGGGAAGATTCTGTCGCTGCAGAGGGGATGACACCAATCTGGGTGCTGCTCAAGGGCTCTGCAGAATGTGGCTCTATAGTATCTTGTTCAGAGACCACTGGAGGAGGAATGGAAGGGCTGTATTCGATAGAGGTTACATCTGTTTTGAGGGGCAAGGATGATTCTCCGGTGTGGGAAGGTATAGCTGATGTAGTTCTTAGAGGGCTGGCAGACTCCGTTTCGGCGAGATGGGCAGTCGAGGAGGGCTGGTTGGTGACCAGTGCTTCTGTGCCACTGGAAATATTCTGGATGGTCCTTCCAGTGGGGACCAGGCTTGAAGCGATGACGGCTCCCGAAGGTTCTGAAGACAGCTGTTCCGTGCTGGAAAAGAGACGAATGCTTGGTGTTCTTGCCGGCGTCGTACTTTCAGATGGAAGAAAGGAAGAGGAGGAAGGAGAAGGCTGGCTGCCTGGTGCACTGTTCTCTGGGCCGCTTGTGCCAAAGATCGTTTGGCTACTGCCTGTGGCTTCTGTCCCACGACGAGAGCTACTCTCAGGAGATGTTGCAGGGCTCTCAGTCTCCAGAGGGTTTGTGGCTACGGAGGTGGCTGCACCTGGATTTTCCAGAGTTCTGGTGGTTTCAGGCACGTCCGTAGTATCTGGTTCTGAGACCACCGTAGAAAGAATGGTAGTGCTGGATTCGATAGAGGTTGCATTTGTTTTGAGGGGCAAGGATGATTCTCCGGTGTGGGAAGGTATAGCTGATGTAGTTCTTAGAGGGCTGGCAGACTCCGTGTCGGCGGGATGGGCGGTCGAGGAGGGCTGGTTGGTGACCAGTGCTTCTGTGCCATTGGAAACATTCTGGGTGGTCCTTCCAGTGGGGACCAGGCTTGAAGCGATGACAGCTCCCGAAGGTTCTGAAGACAGCTGTTCCGTGCTGGAGAAGTGGCTAGTGCTTGGTGTTCTTGCATGCGTCGTACTTTGAGATGGAAGAAAAGAAGAGGAGGAAGGAGAAGGTTGGCTACCTGGTGCACTGGTCTCTGGGCCGCTTGTGCCAAAGATCCCTTTGCTACTGCCAGTGGCTTCTGTCCCACGACGAGAGCTACTCTCAGGAGATGTTGCAGGCCTCTCAGTCTCCAAAGGGTTTGTGGCAACGGAGGTGGCTGCACCTGGATTTTCCAGAGTTCTGGTGGTTTCAGCCATGTCCGTGGGTGGTGGTGACAAAGTCCCATGGCCCAGGGTGCTTGTTCTTTGGGAAGATTCTGTCACTACAGAAGGGATGACGCCATTCTGGGTGCTGCTCAAAGGCCCTGCAGGATGTGGCCCAATAGTATCTTGATCAGAGAACACCGGAGGAAGAATGGTTTGGCTGGATTCGATAGAGGTTGCATCTGTTTTGAGGGGCAAAGATGATTCTCCCGTTGGGGAAGGTATAGCTGATGTAGTTCTTAGAGGGCTGGCAGACTCCGTATCGGCGAGATGGTTGGTCGAGGAGGGTTGGTTGGTGACCAGTGCTTCTGTGCTAGTGGAAACATTCTGGGTGGTCATTCCAGTGGGGACCAGGCTTGAAGCGATGATGGCTTCCGATGGTTTTGAAGGCAGCTGTTTTTCTGTGCTGGAGAAGAGGCTAGTGTTTGGTGTTCTTGCAGGCATCTTACTTTCAGATGGAAGAAAAAAAGAGGTGGAAGGAGAAGGCTGGCTTCCTGGTGCACTGGTCTCTGGGCCGATTGTGCCGAAGATCCCTTGGCTACTGCCTGTGACTTCTGTCCCACGACGAGAGCTACTCTCAGGAGATGCTGCAGGCCTCTCAGTCTCCAAAGGGTTTGCGGCAATAGAGGTCGCTGCACCTGGATTTTCTCAGAGTTCTGGTGGTTTCAGCCACGTCCGTGGCTGGTGGTGACAAAGTCCCATGGCCCAGGGTGCTTGTTTCTTGGGAAGATTCTGTCACTACAGAGGGGATGACGCCATTCTGGGTGCTGTGTAAAGGCCCTGCAGAATATGGCCCTGTAGTATCTGGTTCAGAGACCACCGTAGAAAGAATGGTAGTGCTGGATTCGATATAGGTTGCATTTGTTTTGAGGGGCAAGGATGATTCTCCGGTGGGGGAAGTTATAGCTGATGTAGTTCTTAGAGGGCTGGCAGACTCCGTGTCGGCGGGATGGGCGGTCGAGGAGGGCTGGTTGGTGACCAGTGCTTCTGTGCCACTGGAAACATTCTGGGTGGTCCTTCCAGTGGGGACCAGGCTTGAAGCGATGACGGCTCCCGAAGGTTCTGAAGACAGCTGTTCCGTGCTGGAGACGAGGCTAGTGCTTGGTGTTCTTGCATGCGTCATACTTTGAGATGGAAGAAAGGAAGAGGAGGAAGGAGAAGGTTGGCTGCCTGGTGCACTGGTCTCTGGGCCGCTTGTGCCAAAGATCCCTTTGCTACTGCCAGTGGCTTCTGTCCCACGACGAGAGCTACTCTCAGGAGATGTTGCAGGCCTCTCAGTCTCCAGAGGGTTTGTGGCAATGGAGGTGGCTGCACCTGGATTTTCCAGAGTTCTGGTGGTTTCAGCCACGTCCGTGGCTGCTGGTGACAAAGTCCCATGGCCCAGGGTGCTTGTTCTTTGGGAAGATTCTGTCACTACAGAGTGGATGACGCCATTCTGGGTGCTGCTCAAAGGCCCTGCAGGATGTGGCCCAATAGTATCTTGATCAGAGAACACCGGAGGAAGAATGGTTTGGCTGGATTCGATAGAGGTTGCATCTGTTTTGAGGGGTAAAGATGATTCTCCCGTTGGGGAAGGTATAGCTGATGTAGTTCTTAGAGGGCTGGCAGACTCCGTATCGGCGAGATGGTTAGTCGAGGAGGGTTGGTTGGTGACCAGTGCTTCTGTGCTAGTGGAAACATTCTGGGTGGTCATTCCAGTGGGGACCAGGCTTGAAGAGATGACGGCTTCCGAAGGCTCTGAAGGCACCTGTTTTTCTGTGCTGGAGAAGTGGCTAGAGCTTGGTGTTCTTGCAGGCGTCTTACTTTCAGATGGAAGAAAAAAAGAGGTGGAAGGAGAAGGCTGGCTGCCTGGTGCACTGGTCTCTGGGCCGCTTGTTCCGAAGATCCCTTGGCTACTGCCTGTGGCTTCTGTCCCATGACGAGAGCTACTCTCAGGAGATGCTGCAGGCCTCTCAGTCTCCAAAGGGTTTGCGGCAATAGAGGTCGCTGCACCTGGATTTTCTCGAGTTCTGGTGGTTTCAGCCACGTCCGTGGCTGGTGGTGACAAAGTCCCATGGCCCAGGGTGCTTGTTTCTTGGGAAGATTCTGTTACTACAGAGGGGATGACGCCATTCTGGGAGCTGTGCAAAGGCCCTGCAGAATGTGGCCCTGTAGTATCTGGTTCTGAGACCACCGTAGAAAGAATGGTAGTGCTGGATTCGATAGAGGTTGCATTTGTTTTGAGGGGCAAGGATGATTCTCCGGTGGGGAAGTTATAGCTGATGTAGTTCTTAGAGGGCTGGCAGACTCCGTGTCGGCGGGATGGGCGGTCGAGGAGGGCTGGTTGGTGACCAGTGCTTCTGTGCCACTGGAAACATTCTGGGTGGTCCTTCCAGTGGGGACCAGGCTTGAAGCGATGACGGCTCCCGAAGGTTCTGAAGACAGCTGTTCCGTGCTGGAGAAGTGGCTAGTGCTTGGTATTCTTGCATGCGTCGTACTTTGAGATGAAAGAAAGGAAGAGGAGGAAGGAGAAGGTTGGCTGCCTGGTGCACTGGTCTCTGGGCCGCTTGTGCCAAAGATCCCTTTGCTACTGCCAGTGGCTTCTGTCCCACGACGAGAGCTACTCTCAGGAGATGTTGCAGGCCTCTCTGTCTCCAAAGGGTTTGTGGCAACGGAGGTGGCTGCACCTGGATTTTCCAGAGTTCTGGTGGTTTCAGCCACGTCCGTGGCTGCTGGTGAAAAAGTCCCATGGCCCAGGGTGCTTGTTACTTGGGAAGATTCTGTCGCTGAAGAGGGGATGACACCAATCTGGGTGCTGCTCAAAGGCCCTGTAGAATGTGGCCCTATAGTATCTTGTTCAGAGACCACCAGAGGAGGAATGGTAGGGCTGGATTCGATAGAGGTTGCATCTGTTTTGAGGGGCAAAGATGATTCTCCGGTGTGGGAAGGTATAGCTGATGTAGTTCTTAGAGGGCTGGCAGACTCCGTGTCGGCGAGATGGGTGGTCGAGGAGGGCTGGTTGGTGACCAGTGCTTCTGTGCTAGTGGAAATACTCTGGGTGGTCCTTCCAGTGGGGAGCAGGCTTGAAGCGATGACGGCTCCCGAAGGTTCTGAAGACAGCTGTTCCTTGCTGGAGAAGATGCTAAAGCTTGGTGTTCTTGCAGGAGACTTACTTTGAGATGGAAGAAAAGAAGAGGTGGAAGGAGAAGGCTGGCTGCCAGGTACACTGGTCTCTGGGTGGCTTGTGCCGAAGATCCCTTGGCTACTGCCAGTGGCTTCTGTCCCACGACGAGAGCTACTCTCAGGAGATGTTGCAGGCCTCTCAGTCTCCAGAGGGATTGTGGCAATGGAGGTGGCTGCACCTAGATTCTCCAGAGTTCTGGTGGTTTCAGCCATGTCCATGGGTGGGGGTGACATAGTCCCATGGCAAAGGGTGCTTGTTCCTTGGGAAGATTCTGTCGCTGCAGAGGGGATGACACCAATCTGGGTGCTGCTCAAGGGCTCTGCAGAATGTGGCTCTATAGTATCTTGTTCAGAGACCACTGGAGGAGGAATGGAAGGGCTGTATTCGAGTGAGGTTACATCTGTTTTGAGGGGCAAGGATGATTCTCCGGTGTGGGAAGGTATAGCTGATGTAGTTCTTAGAGGGCTGGCAGACTCCGTTTCGGCGAGATGGGCAGTCGAGGAGGGCTGGTTGGTGACCAGTGCTTCTGTGCCACTGGAAATATTCTGGATGGTCCTTCCAGTGGGGACCAGGCTTGAAGCGATGACGGCTCCCGAAGGTTCTGAAGACAGCTGTTCCGTGCTGGAAAAGAGACGAATGCTTGGTGTTCTTGCCGGCGTCGTACTTTCAGATGGAAGAAAGGAAGAGGAGGAAGGAGAAGGCTGGCTGCCTGGTGCACTGTTCTCTGGGCCGCTTGTGCCAAAGATCGTTTGGCTACTGCCTGTGGCTTCTGTCCCACGACGAGAGCTACTCTCAGGAGATGTTGCAGGGCTCTCAGTCTCCAGAGGGTTTGTGGCTACGGAGGTGGCTGCACCTGGATTTTCCAGAGTTCTGGTGGTTTCAGGCACGTCCGTAGTATCTGGTTCTGAGACCACCGTAGAAAGAATGGTAGTGCTGGATTCGATAGAGGTTGCATTTGTTTTGAGGGGCAAGGATGATTCTCCGGTGTGGGAAGGTATAGCTGATGTAGTTCTTAGAGGGCTGGCAGACTCCGTGTCGGCGGGATGGGCGGTCGAGGAGGGCTGGTTGGTGACCAGTGCTTCTGTGCCATTGGAAACATTCTGGGTGGTCCTTCCAGTGGGGACCAGGCTTGAAGCGATGACAGCTCCCGAAGGTTCTGAAGACAGCTGTTCCGTGCTGGAGAAGTGGCTAGTGCTTGGTGTTCTTGCATGCGTCGTACTTTGAGATGGAAGAAAAGAAGAGGAGGAAGGAGAAGGTTGGCTACCTGGTGCACTGGTCTCTGGGCCGCTTGTGCCAAAGATCCCTTTGCTACTGCCAGTGGCTTCTGTCCCACGACGAGAGCTACTCTCAGGAGATGTTGCAGGCCTCTCAGTCTCCAAAGGGTTTGTGGCAACGGAGGTGGCTGCACCTGGATTTTCCAGAGTTCTGGTGGTTTCAGCCACGTCCGTGGGTGGTGGTGACAAAGTCCCATGGCCCAGGGTGCTTGTTCTTTGGGAAGATTCTTTCACTACAGAAGGGATGACGCCATTCTGGGTGCTGCTCAAAGGCCCTGCAGGATGTGGCCCAATAGTATCTTGATCAGAGAACACCGGAGGAAGAATGGTTTGGCTGGATTCGATAGAGGTTGCATCTGTTTTGAGGGGCAAAGATGATTCTCCCGTTGGGGAAGGTATAGCTGATGTAGTTCTTAGAGGGCTGGCAGACTCCGTATCGGCGAGATGGTTGGTCGAGGAGGGTTGGTTGGTGACCAGTGCTTCTGTGCTAGTGGAAACATTCTGGGTGGTCATTCCAGTGGGGACCAGGCTTGAAGCGATGATGGCTTCCGATGGTTTTGAAGGCAGCTGTTTTTCTGTGCTGGAGAAGAGGCTAGTGTTTGGTGTTCTTGCAGGCATCTTACTTTCAGATGGAAGAAAAAAAGAGGTGGAAGGAGAAGGCTGGCTTCCTGGTGCACTGGTCTCTGGGCCGATTGTGCCGAAGATCCCTTGGCTACTGCCTGTGACTTCTGTCCCACGACGAGAGCTACTCTCAGGAGATGCTGCAGGCCTCTCAGTCTCCAAAGGGTTTGCGGCAATAGAGGTCGCTGCACCTGGATTTTCTCGAGTTCTGGTGGTTTCAGCCACGTCCGTGGCTGGTGGTGACAAAGTCCCATGGCCCAGGGTGCTTGTTTCTTGGGAAGATTCTGTTACTACAGAGGGGATGACGCCATTCTGGGTGCTGTGCAAAGGCCCTGCAGAATGTGGCCCTGTAGTATCTGGTTCTGAGACCACCGTAGAAAGAATGGTAGTGCTGGATTCGATAGAGGTTGCATTTGTTTTGAGGGGCAAGGATGATTCTCCGGTGGGGGAAGTTATAGCTGATGTAGTTCTTAGAGGGCTGGCAGACTCCGTGTCGGCGGGATGGGCGGTCGAGGAGGGCTGGTTGGTGACCAGTGCTTCTGTGCCACTGGAAACATTCTGGGTGGTCCTTCCAGTGGGGACCAGGCTTGAAGCGATGACGGCTCCCGAAGGTTCTGAAGACAGCTGTTCCGTGCTGGAGACGAGGCTAGTGCTTGGTGTTCTTGCATGCGTCGTACTTTGAGATGGAAGAAAGGAAGAGGAGGAAGGAGAAGGTTGGCTGCCTGGTGCACTGGTCTCTGGGCCGCTTGTGCCAAAGATCCCTTTGCTACTGCCAGTGGCTTCTGTCCCACGACGAGAGCTACTCTCAGGAGATGTTGCAGGCCTCTCAGTCTCCAGAGGGTTTGTGGCAATGGAGGTGGCTGCACCTGGATTTTCCAGAGTTCTGGTGGTTTCAGCCACGTCCGTGGCTGCTGGTGACAAAGTCCCATGGCCCAGGGTGCTTGTTCTTTGGGAAGATTCTGTCACTACAGAGTGGATGACGCCATTCTGGGTGCTGCTCAAAGGCCCTGCAGGATGTGGCCCAATAGTATCTTGATCAGAGAACACCGGAGGAAGAATGGTTTGGCTGGATTCGATAGAGGTTGCATCTGTTTTGAGGGGTAAAGATGATTCTCCCGTTGGGGAAGGTATAGCTGATGTAGTTCTTAGAGGGCTGGCAGACTCCGTATCGGCGAGATGGTTAGTCGAGGAGGGTTGGTTGGTGACCAGTGCTTCTGTGCTAGTGGAAACATTCTGGGTGGTCATTCCAGTGGGGACCAGGCTTGAAGAGATGACGGCTTCCGAAGGCTCTGAAGGCACCTGTTTTTCTGTGCTGGAGAAGTGGCTAGAGCTTGGTGTTCTTGCAGGCGTCTTACTTTCAGATGGAAGAAAAAAGAGGTGGAAGGAGAAGGCTGGCTGCCTGGTGCACTGGTCTCTGGGCCGCTTGTTCCGAAGATCCCTTGGCTACTGCCTGTGGCTTCTGTCCCATGACGAGAGCTACTCTCAGGAGATGCTGCAGGCCTCTCAGTCTCCAAAGGGTTTGCGGCAATAGAGGTCGCTGCACCTAGATTCTCCAGAGTTCTGGTGGTTTCAGCCATGTCCATGGGTGGGGGTGACATAGTCCCATGGCAAAGGGTGCTTGTTCCTTGGGAAGATTCTGTCGCTGCAGAGGGGATGACACCAATCTGGGTGCTGCTCAAGGGCTCTGCAGAATGTGGCTCTATAGTATCTTGTTCAGAGACCACTGGAGGAGGAATGGAAGGGCTGTATTCGATAGAGGTTACATCTGTTTTGAGGGGCAAGGATGATTCTCCGGTGTGGGAAGGTATAGCTGATGTAGTTCTTAGAGGGCTGGCAGACTCCGTTTCGGCGAGATGGGCAGTCGAGGAGGGCTGGTTGGTGACCAGTGCTTCTGTGCCACTGGAAATATTCTGGATGGTCCTTCCAGTGGGGACCAGGCTTGAAGCGATGACGGCTCCCGAAGGTTCTGAAGACAGCTGTTCCGTGCTGGAAAAGAGACGAATGCTTGGTGTTCTTGCCGGCGTCGTACTTTCAGATGGAAGAAAGGAAGAGGAGGAAGGAGAAGGCTGGCTGCCTGGTGCACTGTTCTCTGGGCCGCTTGTGCCAAAGATCGTTTGGCTACTGCCTGTGGCTTCTGTCCCACGACGAGAGCTACTCTCAGGAGATGTTGCAGGGCTCTCAGTCTCCAGAGGGTTTGTGGCTACGGAGGTGGCTGCACCTGGATTTTCCAGAGTTCTGGTGGTTTCAGCAGTCCGTGGTGGTGTGACAGTCCCATGGCCCAGGTGCTTGTTCCTTGGGAAGATTCTGTCTCAGAGGGATGACGCCATCTGGGTGCTGCTGAGACCTGAGATTGGCCCAGTAGAAAGAATGGTAGTGCTGGATTCGATAGAGGTTGCATTTGTTTTGAGGGGCAAGGATGATTCTCCGGTGTGGGAAGGTATAGCTGATGTAGTTCTTAGAGGGCTGGCAGACTCCGTGTCGGCGGGATGGGCGGTCGAGGAGGGCTGGTTGGTGACCAGTGCTTCTGTGCCATTGGAAACATTCTGGGTGGTCCTTCCAGTGGGGACCAGGCTTGAAGCGATGACAGCTCCCGAAGGTTCTGAAGACAGCTGTTCCGTGCTGGAGAAGTGGCTAGTGCTTGGTGTTCTTGCATGCGTCGTACTTTGAGATGGAAGAAAAGAAGAGGAGGAAGGAGAAGGTTGGCTGCCTGGTGCACTGGTCTCTGGGCCGCTTGTGCCAAAGATCCCTTTGCTACTGCCAGTGGCTTCTGTCCCACGACGAGAGCTACTCTCAGGAGATGTTGCAGGCCTCTCAGTCTCCAAAGGGTTTGTGGCAACGGAGGTGGCTGCACCTGGATTTTCCAGAGTTCTGGTGGTTTCAGCCACGTCCGTGGGTGGTGGTGACAAAGTCCCATGGCCCAGGGTGCTTGTTCTTTGGGAAGATTCTGTCACTACAGAAGGGATGACGCCATTCTGGGTGCTGCTCAAAGGCCCTGCAGGATGTGGCCCAATAGTATCTTGATCAGAGAACACCGGAGGAAGAATGGTTTGGCTGGATTCGATAGAGGTTGCATCTGTTTTGAGGGGCAAAGATGATTCTCCCGTTGGGGAAGGTATAGCTGATGTAGTTCTTAGAGGGCTGGCAGACTCCGTATCGGCGAGATGGTTGGTCGAGGAGGGTTGGTTGGTGACCAGTGCTTCTGTGCTAGTGGAAACATTCTGGGTGGTCATTCCAGTGGGGACCAGGCTTGAAGCGATGACGGCTTCCGATGGTTCTGAAGGCAGCTGTTTTTCTGTGCTGGAGAAGAGGCTAGTGTTTGGTGTTCTTGCAGGCGTCTTACTTTCAGATGGAAGAAAAAAAGAGGTGGAAGGAGAAGGCTGGCTGCCTGGTGCACTGGTCTCTGGGCCGCTTGTGCCGAAGATCCCTTGGCTACTGCCTGTGGCTTCTGTCCCACGACGAGAGCTACTCTCAGGAGATGCTGCAGGCCTCTCAGTCTCCAAAGGGTTTGCGGCAATAGAGGTCGCTGCACCTGGATTTTCTCGAGTTCTGGTGGTTTCAGCCACGTCCGTGGCTGGTGGTGACAAAGTCCCATGGCCCAGGGTGCTTGTTTCTTGGGAAGATTCTGTTACTACAGAGGGGATGACGCCATTCTGGGTGCTGTGCAAAGGCCCTGCAGAATGTGGCCCTGTAGTATCTGGTTCTGAGACCACCGTAGAAAGAATGGTAGTGCTGGATTCGATAGAGGTTGCATTTGTTTTGAGGGGCAAGGATGATTCTCCGGTGGGGGAAGTTATAGCTGATGTAGTTCTTAGAGGGCTGGCAGACTCCGTGTCGGCGGGATGGGCGGTCGAGGAGGGCTGGTTGGTGACCAGTGCTTCTGTGCCACTGGAAACATTCTGGGTGGTCCTTCCAGTGGGGACCAGGCTTGAAGCGATGACGGCTCCCGAAGGTTCTGAAGACAGCTGTTCCGTGCTGGAGACGAGGCTAGTGCTTGGTGTTCTTGCATGCGTCGTACTTTGAGATGGAAGAAAGGAAGAGGAGGAAGGAGAAGGTTGGCTGCCTGGTGCACTGGTCTCTGGGCCGCTTGTGCCAAAGATCCCTTTGCTACTGCCAGTGGCTTCTGTCCCACGACGAGAGCTACTCTCAGGAGATGTTGCAGGCCTCTCAGTCTCCAGAGGGTTTGTGGCAATGGAGGTGGCTGCACCTGGATTTTCCAGAGTTCTGGTGGTTTCAGCCACGTCCGTGGCTGCTGGTGACAAAGTCCCATGGCCCAGGGTGCTTGTTCTTTGGGAAGATTCTGTCACTACAGAGTGGATGACGCCATTCTGGGTGCTGCTCAAAGGCCCTGCAGGATGTGGCCCAATAGTATCTTGATCAGAGAACACCGGAGGAAGAATGGTTTGGCTGGATTCGATAGAGGTTGCATCTGTTTTGAGGGGTAAAGATGATTCTCCCGTTGGGGAAGGTATAGCTGATGTAGTTCTTAGAGGGCTGGCAGACTCCGTATCGGCGAGATGGTTAGTCGAGGAGGGTTGGTTGGTGACCAGTGCTTCTGTGCTAGTGGAAACATTCTGGGTGGTCATTCCAGTGGGGACCAGGCTTGAAGAGATGACGGCTTCCGAAGGCTCTGAAGGCACCTGTTTTCCTGTGCTGGAGAAGTGGCTAGAGCTTGGTGTTCTTGCAGGCGTCTTACTTTCAGATGGAAGAAAAGAAGAGGTGGAAGGAGAAGGCTGGCTGCCTGGTGCACTGGTCTCTGGGCCGCTTGTTCCGAAGATCCCTTGGCTACTGCCTGTGGCTTCTGTCCCATGACGAGAGCTACTCTCAGGAGATGCTGCAGGCCTCTCAGTCTCCAAAGGGTTTGCGGCAATAGAGGTCGCTGCACCTGGATTTTCTCGAGTTCTGGTGGTTTCAGCCACGTCCGTGGCTGGTGGTGACAAAGTCCCATGGCCCAGGGTGCTTGTTTCTTGGGAAGATTCTGTTACTACAGAGGGGATGACGCCATTCTGGGAGCTGTGCAAAGGCCCTGCAGAATGTGGCCCTGTAGTATCTGGTTCTGAGACCACCGTAGAAAGAATGGTAGTGCTGGATTCGATAGAGGTTGCATTTGTTTTGAGGGGCAAGGATGATTCTCCGGTGGGGGAAATTATAGCTGATGTAGTTCTTAGAGGGCTGGCAGACTCCGTGTCGGCGGGATGGGCGGTCGAGGAGGGCTGGTTGGTGACCAGTGCTTCTGTGCCACTGGAAACATTCTGGGTGGTCCTTCCAGTGGGGACCAGGGTTGAAGCGATGACGGCTCCCGAAGGTTCTGAAGACAGCTGTTTTTCTGTGCTGGAGAAGAGGCTAGTGTTTGGTGTTCTTGCATGCGTCGTACTTTGAGATGGAAGAAAGGAAGAGGAGGAAGGAGAAGGTTGGCTGCCTGGTGCACTGGTCTCTGGGCCGCTTGTGCCAAAGATCCCTTGGCTACTGCCAGTGGCTTCTGTCCCACGACGAGAGCTACTCTTAGGAGATGTTGCAGGGCTCTCAGTCTCCACAGGGTTTGTGGCAATGGAGGTGGCTGCACCTGGATTTTCCAGAGTTCTGGTGGTTTCAGCCACGTCCGTGGCTGCTGGTGACAAAGTCCCATGGCCCAGGGTGCTTGTTACTTGGGAAGATTCTGTCGCTGAAGAGGGGATGACACCAATCTGGGTGCTGCTCAAAGGCCCTGTAGAATGTGGCCCTATAGTATCTTGTTCAGAGACCACCAGAGGAGGAATGGTAGGGCTGGATTCGATAGAGGTTGCATCTGTTTTGAGGGGCAAAGATGATTCTCCGGTGTGGGAAGGTATAGCTGATGTAGTTCTTAGAGGGCTGGCAGACTCCGTGTCGGCGAGATGGGTGGTCGAGGAGGGCTGGTTGGTGACCAGTGCTTCTGTGCTAGTGGAAATACTCTGGGTGGTCCTTCCAGTGGGGAGCAGGCTTGAAGCGATGACGGCTCCCGAAGGTTCTGAAGACAGCTGTTCCTTGCTGGAGAAGATGCTAAAGCTTGGTGTTCTTGCAGGAGACTTACTTTGAGATGGAAGAAAAGAAGAGGTGGAAGGAGAAGGCTGGCTGCCAGGTACACTGGTCTCTGGGCGGCTTGTGCCGAAGATCCCTTGGCTTCTGCCTGTGGCTTCTGTCCCACGACGAGAGCTACTCTCAGGAGATGTTGCAGGCCTCTCAGTCTCCAGAGGGATTGTGGCAATGGAGGTGGCTGCACCTAGATTCTCCAGAGTTCTGGTGGTTTCAGCCATGTCCATGGGTGGGGGTGACATAGTCCCATGGCCCAGGGTGCTTGTTCCTTGGGAAGATTCTGTCGCTGCAGAGGGGATGACACCAATCTGGGTGCTGCTCAAGGGCTCTGCAGAATGTGGCTCTATAGTATCTTGTTCAGAGACCACCGGAGGAGGAATGGAAGGGCTGTATTCGATAGAGGTTACATCTGTTTTGAGGGGCAAGGATGATTCTCCGGTGTGGGAAGGTATAGCTGATGTAGTTCTTAGAGGGCTGGCAGACTCCGTTTCGGCGAGATGGGCAGTCGAGGAGGGCTGGTTGGTGACCAGTGCTTCTGTGCCACTGGAAATATTCTGGATGGTCCTTCCAGTGGGGACCAGGCTTGAAGCGATGACGGCTCCCGAAGGTTCTGAAGACAGCTGTTCCGTGCTGGAGAAGAGACGAATGCTTGGTGTTCTTGCAGGCGTCGTACTTTCAGATGGAAGAAAGGAAGAGGAGGAAGGAGAAGGCTGGCTGCCTGGTGCACTGTTCTCTGGGCCGCTTGTGCCAAAGATCGTTTGGCTACTGCCTGTGGCTTCTGTCCCACGACGAGAGCTACTCTCAGGAGATGTTGCAGGGCTCTCAGTCTCCAGAGGGTTTGTGGCTATGGAGGTGGCTGCACCTGGATTTTCCAGAGTTCTGGTGGTTTCAGGCACGTCCGTAGTATCTGGTTCTGAGACCACCGTAGAAAGAATGGTAGTGCTGGATTCGATAGAGGTTGCATTTGTTTTGAGGGGCAAGGATGATTCTCCGGTGTGGGAAGGTATAGCTGATGTAGTTCTTAGAGGGCTGGCAGACTCCGTGTCGGCGGGATGGGCGGTCGAGGAGGGCTGGTTGGTGACCAGTGCTTCTGTGCCACTGGAAACATTCTGGGTGGTCCTTCCAGTGGGGACCAGGCTTGAAGCGATGACAGCTCCCGAAGGTTCTGAAGACAGCTGTTCCGTGCTGGAGAAGTGGCTAGTGCTTGGTGTTCTTGCATGCGTCGTACTTTGAGATGGAAGAAAAGAAGAGGAGGAAGGAGAAGGTTGGCTACCTGGTGCACTGGTCTCTGGGCCGCTTGTGCCAAAGATCCCTTTGCTACTGCCAGTGGCTTCTGTCCCACGACGAGAGCTACTCTCAGGAGATGTTGCAGGCCTCTCAGTCTCCAAAGGGTTTGTGGCAACGGAGGTGGCTGCACCTGGATTTTCCAGAGTTCTGGTGGTTTCAGCCACGTCCGTGGGTGGTGGTGACAAAGTCCCATGGCCCAGGGTGCTTGTTCTTTGGGAAGATTCTGTCACTACAGAAGGGATGACGCCATTCTGGGTGCTGTTCAAAGGCCCTGCAGGATGTGGCCCAATAGTATCTTGATCAGAGAACACCGGAGGAAGAATGGTTTGGCTGGATTCGATAGAGGTTGCATCTGTTTTGAGGGGCAAAGATGATTCTCCCGTTGGGGAAGGTATAGCTGATGTAGTTCTTAGAGGGCTGGCAGACTCCGTATCGGCGAGATGGTTGGTCGAGGAGGGCTGGTTGGTGACCAGTGCTTCTGTGCTAGTGGAAACATTCTGGGTGGTCATTCCAGTGGGGACCAGGCTTGAAGCGATGATGGCTTCCGATGGTTTTGAAGGCAGCTGTTTTTCTGTGCTGGAGAAGAGGCTAGAGCTTGGTGTTCTTGCAGGCGTCTTACTTTCAGATGGAAGAAAAAAGAGGTGGAAGGAGAAGGCTGGCTGCCTGGTGCACTGGTCTCTGGGCCGATTGTGCCGAAGATCCCTTGGCTACTGCCTGTGGCTTCTGTCCCACGACGAGAGCTACTCTCAGGAGATGCTGCAGGCCTCTCAGTCTCCAAAGGGTTTGCGGCAATAGAGGTCGCTGCACCTGGATTTTCTCGAGTTCTGGTGGTTTCAGCCACGTCCGTGGCTGGTGGTGACAAAGTCCCATGGCCCAGGGTGCTTGTTTCTTGGGAAGATTCTGTTACTACAGAGGGGATGACGCCATTCTGGGTGCTGTGCAAAGACCCTAAAGAATTTGGCCCTATAGTATCTTGATCAGAGAACACCGGAGGAAGAATGGTTTGGCTGGATTCGATAGAGGTTGCATCTGTTTTGAGGGGCAAAGATGATTCTCCCGTTGGGGAAGGTATAGCTGATGTAGTTCTTAGAGGGCTGGCAGACTCCGTATCGGCGAGATGGTTGGTCGAGGAGGGTTGGTTGGTGACCAGTGCTTCTGTGCTAGTGGAAATACTCTGGGTGGTCCTTCCAGTGGGGACCAGGCTTGAAGCGATGACGGCTTCCGAAGGTTCTGAAGGCAGCTGTTCCGTGCTGGAGAAGAGGCTAGTGCTTGGTGTTCTTGCTGGCGTCGTACTTTGAGATGGAAGAAAGGAAGAGGAGGAAGGAGAAGGCTGGCGGCCTGGTGCACTTGTCTCTGGGCTGCTTGTGCCAAAGATCGCTTGACTACTGCCTGTGACTTCTGTCCCACGACGAGAGCTACTCTCAAGAGATGTTGCAGGGCTCTCAGTCTCCAAAGGGTTTGTGGCAATGGAGGTGGCTGCACCTGGATTTTCCAGAGTTCTGGTGGTTTCAGCTACGTCCGTGGGTGGTGGTGACAAAGTCCCATGGCCCAGGGTGCTTGTTCCTTGGGAAGATTCTGTCACTGCAGAGGGGATGACGCCATTCTGGGTGCTATGCAAAGGCCCTGCAGAATGTGGCCCTGTAGTATCTGGTTCTGGGACCACCGTAGAAAGAATGGTAGTACTGGATTCGATAGAGGTTGCATCTGTTTTGAGGGGCAAAGATGATTCTCCGGTGGGGGAAGTTATAGCTGATGTAGTTCTTAGAGGGCTGGCAGACTCCGTGTTGGCGGGATGGGCAGTCGAGGAGGGCTGGTTGGTGACCAGTGCTTCTGTGCCACTGGAAACATTCTGGGTGTTCCTTCCAGTGGGGATCAGGCTTGAAGCGATGATGGCTCCCGAAGGTTCTGAAGACAGCTGTTCCGTGCTGGAGAAGTGGCTAGTGTTTGGTGTTCTTGCATGCGTCGTACTTTGAGATGAAAGAAAGGAAGAGGAGGAAGGAGAAGGTTGGCTGCCTGGTGCACTGGTCTCTGGGCCGCTTGTGCCAAAGATCCCTTTGCTACTGCCAGTGGCTTCTGTCCCACGACGAGAGCTACTCTCAGGAGATGTTGCAGGCCTCTCAGTCTCCAAAGGGTTTGTGGCAACGGAGGTGGCTGCACCTGGATTTTCCAGAGTTCTGTTGGTTTCAGCCACGTCCGTGGCTGCTGGTGACAAAGTCCCATGGCCCAGGGTGCTTGTTCTTTGGGAAGATTCTGTCACTACAGAGGGGATGACGCCATTCTGGGTGCTGCTCAAAGGCCCTGCAGGATGTGGCCCAATAGTATCTTGATCAGAGAACACCGGAGGAAGAATGGTTTGGCTGGATTCGATAGAGGTTGCATCTGTTTTGAGGGGCAAAGATGATTCTCCCGTTGGGGAAGGTATAGCTGATGTAGTTCTTAGAGGGCTGGCAGACTCCGTATCGGCGAGATGGTTGGTCGAGGAGGGTTGGTTGGTGACCAGTGCTTCTGTGCTAGTGGAAACATTCTGGGTGGTCATTCCAGTGGGGACCAGGCTTGAAGCGATGACGGCTTCCGAAGGCTCTGAAGGCAGCTGTTTTTCTGTGCTGGAGAAGAGGCTAGAGCTTGGTGTTCTTGCAGGCGTCTTACTTTCAGATGGAAGAAAAAAGAGGTGGAAGGAGAAGGTTGGCTGCCTGGTGCACTGGTCTCTGGGCCGCTTGTGCCGAAGATCCCTTGGCTACTGGCTGTGGCTTCTGTCCCATGACGAGAGCTACTCTCAGGAGATGCTGCAGGCCTCTCAGTCTCCAAAGGGTTTGCGGCAATAGAGGTCGCTGCACCTGGATTTTCTCGAGTTCTGGTGGTTTCAGCCACGTCCGTGGCTGGTGGTGACAAAGTCCCATGGCCCAGGGTGCTTGTTTCTTGGGAAGATTCTGTTACTACAGAGGGGATGACGCCATTCTGGGAGCTGTGCAAAGGCCCTGAAGAATGTGGCCCTGTAGTATCTGGTTCTGAGACCACCGTAGAAAGAATGGTAGTGCTGGATTCGATAGAGGTTGCATTTGTTTTGAGGGGCAAGGATGATTCTCCGGTGGGGGAAGTTATAGCTGATGTAGTTCTTAGAGGGCTGGCAGACTCCGTGTCGGCGGGATGGGCGGTCGAGGAGGGCTGGTTGGTGACCAGTGCTTCTGTGCCACTGGAAACATTCTGGGTGGTCCTTCCAGTGGGGACCAGGCTTGAAGCGATGACGGCTCCCGAAGGTTCTGAAGACAGCTGTTCCGTGCTGGAGACGAGGCTAGTGCTTGGTGTTCTTGCATGCGTCGTACTTTGAGATGGAAGAAAGGAAGAGGAGGAAGGAGAAGGTTGGCTGCCTGGTGCACTGGTCTCTGGGCCGCTTGTGCCAAAGATCCCTTTGCTACTGCCAGTGGCTTCTGTCCCACGACGAGAGCTACTCTCAGGAGATGTTGCAGGCCTCTCAGTCTCCAGAGGGTTTGTGGCAATGGAGGTGGCTGCACCTGGATTTTCCAGAGTTCTGGTGGTTTCAGCCACGTCCGTGGCTGCTGGTGACAAAGTCCCATGGCCCAGGGTGCTTGTTCTTTGGGAAGATTCTGTCACTACAGAGTGGATGACGCCATTCTGGGTGCTGCTCAAAGGCCCTGCAGGATGTGGCCCAATAGTATCTTGATCAGAGAACACCGGAGGAAGAATGGTTTGGCTGGATTCGATAGAGGTTGCATCTGTTTTGAGGGGTAAAGATGATTCTCCCGTTGGGGAAGGTATAGCTGATGTAGTTCTTAGAGGGCTGGCAGACTCCGTATCGGCGAGATGGTTAGTCGAGGAGGGTTGGTTGGTGACCAGTGCTTCTGTGCTAGTGGAAACATTCTGGGTGGTCATTCCAGTGGGGACCAGGCTTGAAGAGATGACGGCTCCCGAAGGCTCTGAAGGCACCTGTTTTTCTGTGCTGGAGAAGTGGCTAGAGCTTGGTGTTCTTGCAGGCGTCTTACTTTCAGATGGAAGAAAAGAAGAGGTGGAAGGAGAAGGCTGGCTGCCTGGTGCACTGGTCTCTGGGCCGCTTGTTCCGAAGATCCCTTGGCTACTGCCTGTGGCTTCTGTCCCATGACGAGAGCTACTCTCAGGAGATGCTGCAGGCCTCTCAGTCTCCAAAGGGTTTGTGGCAATGGAGGTTGCTGCACCTGGATTTTCTCAGAGTTCTGGTGGTTTCAGCCACGTCCGTGGCTGGTGGTGACAAAGTCCCATGGCCCAGGGTGCTTGTTTCTTGGGAAGATTCTGTTACTACAGAGGGGATGACGCCATTCTGGGAGCTGCTGCAAAGGCCCTGCAGAATGTGGCCCTGTAGTATCTGGTTCTGAGACCACCGTAGAAAGAATGGTAGTGCTGGATTCGATAGAGGTTGCATTTGTTTTGAGGGGCAAGGATGATTCTCCGGTGGGGGAAGTTATAGCTGATGTAGTTCTTAGAGGGCTGGCAGACTCCGTGTCGGCGGGATGGGCGGTCGAGGAGGGCTGGTTGGTGACCAGTGCTTCTGTGCCACTGGAAACATTCTGGGTGGTCCTTCCAGTGGGGACCAGGGTTGAAGCGATGACGGCTCCCGAAGGTTCTGAAGACAGCTGTTTTTCTGTGCTGGAGAAGAGGCTAGTGTTTGGTGTTCTTGCATGCGTCGTACTTTGAGATGGAAGAAAGGAAGAGGAGGAAGGAGAAGGTTGGCTGCCTGGTGCACTGGTCTCTGGGCCGCTTGTGCCAAAGATCCCTTGGCTACTGCCAGTGGCTTCTGTCCCACGACGAGAGCTACTCTTAGGAGATGTTGCAGGGCTCTCAGTCTCCACAGGGTTTGTGGCAATGGAGGTGGCTGCACCTGGATTTTCCAGAGTTCTGGTGGTTTCAGCCACGTCCGTGGCTGCTGGTGACAAAGTCCCATGGCCCAGGGTGCTTGTTACTTGGGAAGATTCTGTCGCTGAAGAGGGGATGACACCAATCTGGGTGCTGCTCAAAGGCCCTGTAGAATGTGGCCCTATAGTATCTTGTTCAGAGACCACCAGAGGAGGAATGGTAGGGCTGGATTCGATAGAGGTTGCATCTGTTTTGAGGGGCAAAGATGATTCTCCGGTGTGGGAAGGTATAGCTGATGTAGTTCTTAGAGGGCTGGCAGACTCCGTGTCGGCGAGATGGGTGGTCGAGGAGGGTTGGTTGGTGACCAGTGCTTCTGGGCTAGTGGAAATACTCTGGGTGGTCCTTCCAGTGGGGAGCAGGCTTGAAGCGATGACGGCTCCCGAAGGTTCTGAAGACAGCTGTTCCTTGCTGGAGAAGATGCTAAAGCTTGGTGTTCTTGCAGGAGACTTACTTTGAGATGGAAGAAAAGAAGAGGTGGAAGGAGAAGGCTGGCTGCCAGGTACACTGGTCTCTGGGCGGCTTGTGCCGAAGATCCCTTGGCTTCTGCCTGTGGCTTCTGTCCCACGACGAGAGCTACTCTCAGGAGATGTTGCAGGCCTCTCAGTCTCCAGAGGGATTGTGGCAATGGAGGTGGCTGCACCTAGATTCTCCAGAGTTCTGGTGGTTTCAGCCATGTCCATGGGTGGGGGTGACATAGTCCCATGGCCCAGGGTGCTTGTTCCTTGGGAAGATTCTGTCGCTGCAGAGGGGATGACACCAATCTGGGTGCTGCTCAAGGGCTCTGCAGAATGTGGCTCTATAGTATCTTGTTCAGAGACCACCGGAGGAGGAATGGAAGGGCTGTATTCGATAGAGGTTACATCTGTTTTGAGGGGCAAGGATGATTCTCCGGTGTGGGAAGGTATAGCTGATGTAGTTCTTAGAGGGCTGACAGACTCCGTTTCGGCGAGATGGGCAGTCGAGGAGGGCTGGTTGGTGACCAGTGCTTCTGTGCCACTGGAAATATTCTGGATGGTCCTTCCAGTGGGGACCAGGCTTGAAGCGATGACGGCTCCCGAAGGTTCTGAAGACAGCTGTTCCGTGCTGGAGAAGAGACGAATGCTTGGTGTTCTTGCAGGCGTCGTACTTTCAGATGGAAGAAAGGAAGAGGAGGAAGGAGAAGGCTGGCTGCCTGGTGCACTGTTCTCTGGGCCGCTTGTGCCAAAGATCGTTTGGCTACTGCCTGTGGCTTCTGTCCCACGACGAGAGCTACTCTCAGGAGATGTTGCAGGGCTCTCAGTCTCCAGAGGGTTTGTGGCTATGGAGGTGGCTGCACCTGGATTTTCCAGAGTTCTGGTGGTTTCAGGCACGTCCGTAGTATCTGGTTCTGAGACCACCGTAGAAAGAATGGTAGTGCTGGATTCGATAGAGGTTGCATTTGTTTTGAGGGGCAAGGATGATTCTCCGGTGTGGGAAGGTATAGCTGATGTAGTTCTTAGAGGGCTGGCAGACTCCGTGTCGGCGGGATGGGCGGTCGAGGAGGGCTGGTTGGTGACCAGTGCTTCTGTGCCACTGGAAACATTCTGGGTGGTCCTTCCAGTGGGGACCAGGCTTGAAGCGATGACAGCTCCCGAAGGTTCTGAAGACAGCTGTTCCGTGCTGGAGAAGTGGCTAGTGCTTGGTGTTCTTGCATGCGTCGTACTTTGAGATGGAAGAAAAGAAGAGGAGGAAGGAGAAGGTTGGCTACCTGGTGCACTGGTCTCTGGGCCGCTTGTGCCAAAGATCCCTTTGCTACTGCCAGTGGCTTCTGTCCCACGACGAGAGCTACTCTCAGGAGATGTTGCAGGCCTCTCAGTCTCCAAAGGGTTTGTGGCAACGGAGGTGGCTGCACCTGGATTTTCCAGAGTTCTGGTGGTTTCAGCCACGTCCGTGGGTGGTGGTGACAAAGTCCCATGGCCCAGGGTGCTTGTTCTTTGGGAAGATTCTGTCACTACAGAAGTGGATGACGCCATTCTGGGTGCTGCTCAAAGGCCCTGCAGGATGTGGCCCAATAGTATCTTGATCAGAGAACACCGGAGGAAGAATGGTTTGGCTGGATTCGATAGAGGTTGCATCTGTTTTGAGGGGCAAAGATGATTCTCCCGTTGGGGAAGGTATAGCTGATGTAGTTCTTAGAGGGCTGGCAGACTCCGTATCGGCGAGATGGTTGGTCGAGGAGGGTTGGTTGGTGACCAGTGCTTCTGTGCTAGTGGAAACATTCTGGGTGGTCATTCCAGTGGGGACCAGGCTTGAAGCGATGATGGCTTCCGATGGTTTTGAAGGCAGCTGTTTTTCTGTGCTGGAGAAGAGGCTAGAGCTTGGTGTTCTTGCAGGCGTCTTACTTTCAGATGGAAGAAAAAAAGAGGTGGAAGGAGAAGGCTGGCTGCCTGGTGCACTGGTCTCTGGGCCGCTTGTGCCGAAGATCCCTTGGCTACTGCCTGTGGCTTCTGTCCCACGACGAGAGCTACTCTCAGGAGATGCTGCAGGCCTCTCAGTCTCCAAAGGGTTTGCGGCAATAGAGGTCGCTGCACCTGGATTTTCTCGAGTTCTGGTGGTTTCAGCCACGTCCGTGGCTGGTGGTGACAAAGTCCCATGGCCCAGGGTGCTTGTTTCTTGGGAAGATTCTGTTACTACAGAGGGGATGACGCCATTCTGGGTGCTGTGCAAAGACCCTAAAGAATGTGGCCCTATAGTATCTTGATCAGAGAACACCGGAGGAAGAATGGTTTGGCTGGATTCGATAGAGGTTGCATCTGTTTTGAGGGGCAAAGATGATTCTCCCGTTGGGGAAGGTATAGCTGATGTAGTTCTTAGAGGGCTGGCAGACTCCGTATCGGCGAGATGGTTGGTCGAGGAGGGTTGGTTGGTGACCAGTGCTTCTGTGCTAGTGGAAATACTCTGGGTGGTCCTTCCAGTGGGGACCAGGCTTGAAGCGATGACGGCTTCCGAAGGTTCTGAAGGCAGCTGTTCCGTGCTGGAGAAGAGGCTAGTGCTTGGTGTTCTTGCTGGCGTCGTACTTTGAGATGGAAGAAAGGAAGAGGAGGAAGGAGAAGGCTGGCGGCCTGGTGCACTTGTCTCTGGGCTGCTTGTGCCAAAGATCGCTTGACTACTGCCTGTGACTTCTGTCCCACGACGAGAGCTACTCTCAAGAGATGTTGCAGGGCTCTCAGTCTCCAAAGGGTTTGTGGCAATGGAGGTGGCTGCACCTGGATTTTCCAGAGTTCTGGTGGTTTCAGCTACGTCCGTGGGTGGTGGTGACAAAGTCCCATGGCCCAGGGTGCTTGTTCCTTGGGAAGATTCTGTCACTGCAGAGGGGATGACGCCATTCTGGGTGCTATGCAAAGGCCCTGCAGAATGTGGCCCTGTAGTATCTGGTTCTGGGACCACCGTAGAAAGAATGGTAGTACTGGATTCGATAGAGGTTGCATCTGTTTTGAGGGGCAAAGATGATTCTCCGGTGGGGGAAGTTATAGCTGATGTAGTTCTTAGAGGGCTGGCAGACTCCGTGTTGGCGGGATGGGCAGTCGAGGAGGGCTGGTTGGTGACCAGTGCTTCTGTGCCACTGGAAACATTCTGGGTGTTCCTTCCAGTGGGGATCAGGCTTGAAGCGATGACGGCTCCCGAAGGTTCTGAAGACAGCTGTTCCGTGCTGGAGACGAGGCTAGTGCTTGGTGTTCTTGCATGCGTCGTACTTTGAGATGGAAGAAAGGAAGAGGAGGAAGGAGAAGGTTGGCTGCCTGGTGCACTGGTCTCTGGGCCGCTTGTGCCAAAGATCCCTTTGCTACTGCCAGTGGCTTCTGTCCCACGACGAGAGCTACTCTCAGGAGATGTTGCAGGCCTCTCAGTCTCCAGAGGGTTTGTGGCAATGGAGGTGGCTGCACCTGGATTTTCCAGAGTTCTGGTGGTTTCAGCCACGTCCGTGGCTGCTGGTGACAAAGTCCCATGGCCCAGGGTGCTTGTTCTTTGGGAAGATTCTGTCACTACAGAGTGGATGACGCCATTCTGGGTGCTGCTCAAAGGCCCTGCAGGATGTGGCCCAATAGTATCTTGATCAGAGAACACCGGAGGAAGAATGGTTTGGCTGGATTCGATAGAGGTTGCATCTGTTTTGAGGGGTAAAGATGATTCTCCCGTTGGGGAAGGTATAGCTGATGTAGTTCTTAGAGGGCTGGCAGACTCCGTATCGGCGAGATGGTTAGTCGAGGAGGGTTGGTTGGTGACCAGTGCTTCTGTGCTAGTGGAAACATTCTGGGTGGTCATTCCAGTGGGGACCAGGCTTGAAGCGATGACGGCTTCCGAAGGCTCTGAAGGCAGCTGTTTTTCTGTGCTGGAGAAGTGGCTAGAGCTTGGTGTTCTTGCAGGCGTCTTACTTTCAGATGGAAGAAAAAAAGAGGTGGAAGGAGAAGGCTGGCTGCCTGGTGCACTGGTCTCTGGGCCGCTTGTGCCGAAGATCCCTTGGCTACTGGCTGTGGCTTCTGTCCCATGACGAGAGCTACTCTCAGGAGATGCTGCAGGCCTCTCAGTCTCCAAAGGGTTTGCGGCAATAGAGGTCGCTGCACCTGGATTTTCTCGAGTTCTGGTGGTTTCAGCCACGTCCGTGGCTGGTGGTGACAAAGTCCCATGGCCCAGGGTGCTTGTTTCTTGGGAAGATTCTGTTACTACAGAGGGGATGACGCCATTCTGGGAGCTGTGCAAAGGCCCTGCAGAATGTGGCCCTGTAGTATCTGGTTCTGAGACCACCGTAGAAAGAATGGTAGTGCTGGATTCGATAGAGGTTGCATTTGTTTTGAGGGGCAAGGATGATTCTCCGGTGGGGGAAGTTATAGCTGATGTAGTTCTTAGAGGGCTGGCAGACTCCGTGTCGGCGGGATGGGCGGTCGAGGAGGGCTGGTTGGTGACCAGTGCTTCTGTGCCACTGGAAACATTCTGGGTGGTCCTTCCAGTGGGGACCAGGCTTGAAGCGATGACGGCTCCCGAAGGTTCTGAAGACAGCTGTTTTCCTGTGCTGGAGAAGAGGCTAGTGCTTGGTGTTCTTGCATGCGTCGTACTTTGAGATGGAAGAAAGGAAGAGGAGGAAGGAGAAGGTTGGCTGCCTGGTGCACTGGTCTCTGGGCCGCTTGTGCCAAAGATCCCTTGGCTACTGCCAGTGGCTTCTGTCCCACGACGAGAGCTACTCTCAAGAGATGTTGCAGGGCTCTCAGTCTCCACAGGGTTTGTGGCAATGGAGGTGGCTGCACCTGGATTTTCCAGAGTTCTGGTGGTTTCAGCCACGTCCGTGGCTGCTGGTGACAAAGTCCCATGGCCCAGGGTGCTTGTTACTTGGGAAGATTCTGTCGCTGCAGAGGGGATGACACCAATCTGGGTGCTGCTCAAAGGCCCTGCAGAATGTGGCCCTATAGTATCTTGTTCAGAGACCACCAGAGGAGGAATGGTAGGGCTGGATTCGATAGAGGTTGCATCTGTTTTGAGGGGCAAAGATGATTCTCCGGTGTGGGAAGGTATAGCTGATGTAGTTCTTAGAGGGCTGGCAGACTCCGTGTCGGCGAGATGGGTGGTCGAGGAGGGCTGGTTGGTGACCAGTGCTTCTGTGCTAGTGGAAATACTCTGGGTGGTCCTTCCAATGGGGACCAGGCTTGAAGCGATGACGGCTCCCGAAGTTTCTGAAGACAGCTGTTCCGTGCTGGAGAAGAGGCTAGAGCTTGGTGTTCTTGCAGGAGACTTACTTTGAGATGGAAGAAAAGAAGAGGTGGAAGGAGAAGGTTGGCTTCCTGGTGCACTGGTCTCTGGGCCGCTTGTGCCGAAGATCCCTTGGCTTCTGCCTGTGGCTTCCGTCCCACGACGAGAGCTACTCTCAGGAGATTTTGCAGGCCTCTCAGTCTCCAGAGGGTTTGTGGCAATGGAGGTGGCTGCACCTGGATTCTCCAGAGTTCTGGTGGTTTCAGCCATGTCCATGGGTGGGGGTGACAATAGTCCCATGGCCCAGGGTGCTTGTTCCTTGGGAAGATTCTGTCGCTGCAGAGGGGATGACACCAATCTGGGTGCTGCTCAAGGGCTCTGCAGAATGTGGCTCTATAGTATCTTGTTCAGAGACCACCGGAGGAGGAATGGAAGGGCTGTATTCGATAGAGGTTACATCTGTTTTGAGGGGCAAGGATGATTCTCCGGTGTGGGAAGGTATAGCTGATGTAGTTCTTAGAGGGCTGGCAGACTCCGTTTCGGCGAGATGGGCAGTCGAGGAGGGCTGGTTGGTGACCAGTGCTTCTGTGCCACTGGAAACATTCTGGATGGTCCTTCCAGTGGGGACCAGGCTTGAAGCGATGACGGCTCCCGAAGGTTCTGAAGACAGCTGTTCCGTGCTGGAGAAGAGACTGAATGCTTGGTGTTCTTGCAGGCGTCGTACTTTCAGATGGAAGAAAGGAAGAGGAGGAAGGAGAAGGCTGGCTGCCTGGTGCACTGTTCTCTGGGCCGCTTGTGCCAAAGATCCGTTTGGCTACTGCCTGTGGCTTCTGTCCCACGACGAGAGCTACTCTCAGGAGATGTTGCAGGGCTCTCAGTCTCCAGAGGGTTTGTGGCTATGGAGGTGGCTGCACCTGGATTTTCCAGAGTTCGGTCGGCTGGTGGTGACAAGTCCCATGGCCCAGGGTGCTTGTTCCTTGGGTAGATTCTGTTACTACAGAGGGGATGACGCCATTCTGGGGCTGTCAAGACCCTAGATGTGGCCCATAGTATCTGATCAGAGAACACTGGAGGAAGATAGTGCTGGATTCGATAGAGGTTGCATTTGTTTTGAGGGGCAAGGATGATTCTCCGGTGTGGGAAGGTATAGCTGATGTAGTTCTTAGAGGGCTGGCAGACTCCGTGTCGGCGGGATGGGCGGTCGAGGAGGGCTGGTTGGTGACCAGTGCTTCTGTGCCACTGGAAACATTCTGGGTGGTCCTTCCAGTGGGGACCAGGCTTGAAGCGATGACAGCTCCCGAAGGTTCTGAAGACAGCTGTTCCGTGCTGGAGAAGTGGCTAGTGCTTGGTGTTCTTGCATGCGTCGTACTTTGAGATGGAAGAAAAGAAGAGGAGGAAGGAGAAGGTTGGCTACCTGGTGCACTGGTCTCTGGGCCGCTTGTGCCAAAGATCCCTTTGCTACTGCCAGTGGCTTCTGTCCCACGACGAGAGCTACTCTCAGGAGATGTTGCAGGCCTCTCAGTCTCCAAAGGGTTTGTGGCAATGGAGGTCGCTGCACCTGGATTTTCTCAGAGTTCTGGTGGTTTCAGCCACGTCCGTGGCTGGTGGTGACAAAGTCCCATGGCCCAGGGTGCTTGTTTCTTGGGAAGATTCTGTTACTACAGAGGGGATGACGCCATTCTGGGTGCTGTGCAAAGACCCTACAGAATGTGGCCCTATAGTATCTTGATCAGAGAACACCGGAGGAAGAATGGTTTGGCTGGATTCGATAGAGGTTGCATCTGTTTTGAGGGGCAAAGATGATTCTCCCGTTGGGGAAGGTATAGCTGATGTAGTTCTTAGAGGGCTGGCAGACTCCGTATCGGCGAGATGGTTGGTCGAGGAGGGCTGGTTGGTGACCAGTGCTTCTGTGCTAGTGGAAATATTCTGGGTGGTCCTTCCAGTGGGGACCAGGCTTGAAGCGATGACGGCTTCCGAAGGTTCTGAAGGCAGCTGTTCCGTGCTGGAGAAGAGGCTAGTGCTTGGTGTTCTTGCATGGCGTCGTACTTTGAGATGGAAGAAAGGAAGAGGAGGAAGGAGAAGGCTGGCGGCCTGGTGCACTTGTCTCTGGGCTGCTTGTGCCAAAGATCGCTTGACTACTGCCTGTGACTTCTGTCCCACGACGAGAGCTACTCTCAGGAGATGTTGCAGGGCTCTCAGTCTCCAAAGGGTTTGTGGCAATGGAGGTGGCTGCACCTGGATTTTCCAGAGTTCTGGTGGTTTCAGCTACGTCCGTGGGTGGTGGTGACAAAGTCCCATGGCCCAGGGTGCTTGTTCCTTGGGAAGATTCTGTCACTGCAGAGGGGATGACGCCATTCTGGGTGCTATGCAAAGGCCCTGCAGAATGTGGCCCTGTAGTATCTGGTTCTGGGACCACCGTAGAAAGAATGGTAGTGCTGGATTCGATAGAGGTTGCATTTGTTTTGAGGGGCAAGGATGATTCTCCGGTGGGGGAAGTTATAGCTGATGTAGTTCTTAGAGGGCTGGCAGACTCCGTGTCGGCGGGATGGGCGGTCGAGGAGGGCTGGTTGGTGACCAGTGCTTCTGTGCCACTGGAAACA
Organism: Gekko gecko; assembly: GCA_029375565.1. Lineage (NCBI taxonomy): Eukaryota > Metazoa > Chordata > Lepidosauria > Squamata > Gekkonidae > Gekko > Gekko gecko. The sequence continues at coordinate 106,073,281 of JAPDNY010000004.1, read as the reverse complement.
TTCTGGGTGTTCCTTCCAGTGGGGACCAGGCTTGAAGCGATGACGGCTCCCGAAGGTTCTGAAGACAGCTGTTCCGTGGTGGAGAAGTGGCTAGTGCTTGGTGTTCTTGCATGCGTCGTACTTTGAGATGAAAGAAAGGAAGAGGAGGAAGGAGAAGGTTGGCTGCCTGGTGCACTGGTCTCTGGGCCGCTTGTGCCAAAGATCCCTTTGCTACTGCCAGTGGCTTCTGTCCCACGACGAGAGCTACTCTCAGGAGATGTTGCAGGCCTCTCAGTCTCCAAAGGGTTTGTGGCAACGGAGGTGGCTGCACCTGGATTTTCCAGAGTTCTGGTGGTTTCAGCCACGTCCGTGGGTGGTGGTGACAAAGTCCCATGGCCCAGGGTGCTTGTTCTTTGGGAAGATTCTGTCACTACAGAGGGGATGACGCCATTCTGGGTGCTGCTCAAAGGCCCTGCAGGATGTGGCCCAATAGTATCTTGATCAGAGAACACCGGAGGAAGAATGGTTTGGCTGGATTCGATAGAGGTTGCATCTGTTTTGAGGGGTAAAGATGATTCTCCCGTTGGGGAAGGTATAGCTGATGTAGTTCTTAGAGGGCTGGCAGACTCCGTATCGGCGAGATGGTTGGTCGAGGAGGGTTGGTTGGTGACCAGTGCTTCTGTGCTAGTGGAAACATTCTGGGTGGTCATTCCAGTGGGGACCAGGCTTGAAGCGATGACGGCTTCCGAAGGTTTTGAAGGCAGCTGTTTTTCTGTGCTGGAGAAGAGGCTCGAGCTTGGTGTTCTTGCAGGCGTCTTACTTTCAGATGGAAGAAAAAAAGAGGTGGAAGGAGAAGGCTGGCTGCCTGGTGCACTGGTCTCTGGGCCGCTTGTGCCGAAGATCCCTTGGCTACTGCCTGTGGCTTCTGTCCCACGACGAGAGCTACTCTCAGGAGATGCTGCAGGCCTCTCAGTCTCCAAAGGGTTTGCGGCAATAGAGGTCGCTGCACCTGGATTTTCTCGAGTTCTGGTGGTTTCAGCCACGTCCGTGGCTGGTGGTGACAAAGTCCCATGGCCCAGGGTGCTTGTTTCTTGGGAAGATTCTGTTACTACAGAGGGGATGACGCCATTCTGGGTGCTGTGCAAAGGCCCTGCAGAATGTGGCCCTATAGTATCTTGATCAGAGAACACCGGAGGAAGAATGGTTTGGCTGGATTCGATAGAGGTTGCATCTGTTTTGAGGGGCAAAGATGATTCTCCCGTTGGGGAAGGTATAGCTGATGTAGTTCTTAGAGGGCTGGCAGACTCCGTATCGGCGAGATGGTTGGTCGAGGAGGGCTGGTTGGTGACCAGTGCTTCTGTGCTAGTGGAAATACTCTGGGTGGTCCTTCCAGTGGGGACCAGGCTTGAAGCGATGACGGCTTCCGAAGGTTCTGAAGGCAGCTGTTCCGTGCTGGAGAAGAGGCTAGTGCTTGGTGTTCTTGCATGGCGTCGTACTTTGAGATGGAAGAAAGGAAGAGGAGGAAGGAGAAGGCTGGCTGCCTGGTGCACTTGTCTCTGGGCTGCTTGTGCCAAAGATCGCTTGACTACTGCCTGTGGCTTCTGTCCCACGACGAGAGCTACTCTCAAGAGATGTTGCAGGGCTCTCAGTCTCCAAAGGGTTTGTGGCAATGGAGGTGGCTGCACCTGGATTTTCCAGAGTTCTGGTGGTTTCAGCTACGTCCGTGGCTGGTGGTGACAAAGTCCCATGGCCCAGGGTGCTTGTTCCTTGGGAAGATTCTGTCACTGCAGAGGGGATGACGCCATTCTGGGTGCTATGCAAACGCCCTGCAGAATGTGGCCCTGTAGTATCTGGTTCTGGGACCACCGTAGAAAGAATGGTAGTACTGGATTCGATAGAGGTTGCATCTGTTTTGAGGGGCAAAGATGATTCTCCGGTGGGGGAAGTTATAGCTGATGTAGTTCTTAGAGGGCTGGCAGACTCCGTGTTGGCGGGATGGGCAGTCGAGGAGGGCTGGTTGGTGACCAGTGCTTCTGTGCCACTGGAAACATTCTGGGTGTTCCTTCCAGTGGGGACCAGGCTTGAAGCGATGACGGCTCCCGAAGGTTCTGAAGACAGCTGTTCCGTGGTGGAGAAGTGGCTAGTGCTTGGTGTTCTTGCATGCGTCGTACTTTGAGATGAAAGAAAGGAAGAGGAGGAAGGAGAAGGTTGGCTGCCTGGTGCACTGGTCTCTGGGCCGCTTGTGCCAAAGATCGCTTGGCTACTGCCTGTGGCTTCTGTCCCACGACGAGAGCTACTCTCAGGAGATGTTGCAGGCCTCTCAGTCTCCAGAGGGTTTGTGGCAATGGAGGTGGCTGCACCTGGATTTTCCAGAGTTCTGGTGGTTTCAGCCACGTCCGTGGGTGGTGGTGACAAAGTCCCATGGCCCAGGGTGCTTGTTCCTTGGGAAGATTCTGTCGCTGCAGAGGGGATGACACCAATCTGGGTGCTGCTCAAAGGCCCTGTAGAATGTGGCCCTATAGTATCTTGTTCAGAGACCACCGGAGGAGGAATGGTAGGGCTGGATTCAATAGAGGTTGCATCTGTTTTGAGGGGCAAAGATGATTCTCCGGTGTGGGAAGGTATAGCTGATGTAGTTCTTACAGGGCTGGCAGAGTCCGTGTCGGCGAGATGGGTGGTCGAGGAGGGCTGGTTGGTGACCAGTGCTTCTGTGCTAGTGGAAATACTCTGGGTGGTCCTTCCAGTGGGGACCAGGCTTGAAGCGATGACAGCTCCCGAAGGTTCTGAAGACAGCTGTTCCGTGCTGGAGAAGAGGCGAATGCTTGGTGTTCTTGCAGGCGTCGTACTTTCAGATGGAAGAAAGGAAGAGGAGGAAGGAGAAGGCTGGCTGCCTGGTGCACTGTTCTCTGGGCCGCTTGTGCCAAAGATCGTTTGGCTACTGCCTGTGGCTTCTGTCCCACGACGAGAGCTACTCTCAGGAGATGTTGCAGGGCTCTCAGTCTCCAGAGGGTTTATGGCTATGGAGGTGGCTGCACCTGGATTTTCCAGAGTTCTGGTGGTTTCAGCGCATCGTCCAGGTAGTCATCTGGTTCTGAGACCACCGTCGAAAGAATGGTAGTGCTGGATTCGATAGAGGTTGCATTTGTTTTGAGGGGCAAGGATGATTCTCCGGTGGGGGAAGTTATAGCTGATGTAGTTCTTAGAGGCCTGGCAGACTCCGTGTCGGCGGGATGGGCGGTCAAGGAGGGCTGGTTGGTGACCAGTGCTTCTGTGCCACTGGAAACATTCTGGGTGGTCCTTCCAGTGGGGACCAGGCTTGAAGCGATGACGGCTCCCGAAGGTTCTGAAGACAGCTGTTCCGTGCTGGAGACGAGGCTAGTGCTTGGTGTTCTTGCATGCGTCGTACTTTGAGATGGAAGAAAGGAAGAGGAGGAAGGAGAAGGTTGGCTACCTGGTGCACTGGTCTCTGGGCCGCTTGTGCCAAAGATCCCTTTGCTACTGCCAGTGGCTTCTGTCCCACGACGAGAGCTACTCTCAGGAGATGTTGCAGGCCTCTCAGTCTCCAGAGTGTTTGTGGCAATGGAGGTGGCTGCACCTGGATTTTCCAGAGTTCTGGTGGTTTCAGCCACGTCCGTGGCTGCTGGTGACAAAGTCCCATGGCCCAGGGTGCTTGTTCTTTGGGAAGATTCTGTCACTACAGAGTGGATGACGCCATTCTGGGTGCTGCTCAAAGGCCCTGCAGGATGTGGCCCAATAGTATCTTGATCAGAGAACACCGGAGGAAGAATGGTTTGGCTGGATTCGATAGAGGTTGCATCTGTTTTGAGGGGCAAAGATGATTCTCCCGTTGGGGAAGGTATAGCTGATGTAGTTCTTAGAGGGCTGGCAGACTCCGTATCGGCGAGATGGTTGGTCGAGGAGGGTTGGTTGGTGACCAGTGCTTCTGTGCTAGTGGAAACATTCTGGGTGGTCATTCCAGTGGGGACCAGGCTTGAAGAGATGACGGCTTCCGAAGGCTCTGAAGGCACCTGTTTTTCTGTGCTGGAGAAGTGGCTAGAGCTTGGTGTTCTTGCAGGCGTCTTACTTTCAGATGGAAGAAAAGAAGAGGTGGAAGGAGAAGGCTGGCTGCCTGGTGCACTGGTCTCTGGGCCGCTTGTTCCGAAGATCCCTTGGCTACTGCCTGTGGCTTCTGTCCCACGACGAGAGCTACTCTCAGGAGATGCTGCAGGCCTCTCAGTCTCCAAAGGGTTTGCGGCAATAGAGGTCGCTGCACCTGGATTTTCTCAGAGTTCTGGTGGTTTCAGCCACGTCCGTGGCTGGTGGTGACAAAGTCCCATGGCCCAGGGTGCTTGTTTCTTGGGAAGATTCTGTTACTACAGAGGGGATGACGCCATTCTGGGAGCTGTGCAAAGGCCCTGCAGAATGTGGCCCTGTAGTATCTGGTTCTGAGACCACCGTAGAAAGAATGGTAGTGCTGGATTCGATAGAGGTTGCATCTGTTTTGAGGGGCAAGGATGATTCTCCGGTGGGGGAAGTTATAGCTGATGTAGTTCTTAGAGGGCTGGCAGACTCCGTGTCGGCGGGATGGGCGGTCGAGGAGGGCTGGTTGGTGACCAGTGCTTCTGTGCCACTGGAAACATTCTGGGTGGTCCTTCCAGTGGGGACCAGGCTTGAAGCGATGACGGCTCCCGAAGGTTCTGAAGACAGCTGTTCCGTGCTGGAGAAGTGGCTAGTGCTTGGTGTTCTTGCATGCGTCGTACTTTGAGATGGAAGAAAGGAAGAGGAGGAAGGAGAAGGTTGGCTGCCTGGTGCACTGGTCTCTGGGCCGCTTGTGCCAAAGATCCCTTTGCTACTGCCAGTGGCTTCTGTCCCACGACGAGAGCTACTCTCAGGAGATGTTGCAGGCCTCTCAGTCTCCAAAGGGTTTGTGGCAATGGAGGTGGCTGCACCTGGATTTTCCAGAGTTCTGGTGGTTTTCAGCCACGTCCGTGGCTGGTGGTGACAAAGTCCCATGGCCCAGGGTGCTTGTTTCTTGGGAAGATTCTGTTACTACAGAGGGGATGACGCCATTCTGGGTGCTGTGCAAAGGCCCTGCAGAATGTGGCCCTGTAGTATCTGGTTCTGAGACCACCGTAGGAAGAATGGTTAGTGCTGGATTCGATAGAGGTTGCATCTGTTTTGAGGGGCAAGGATGATTCTCCGGTGGGGGAAGGTATAGCTGATGTAGTTCTTAGAGGGCTGGCAGACTCCGTGTCGGCGGGATGGGCGGTCGAGGAGGGCTGGTTGGTGACCAGTGCTTCTGTGCCACTGGAAACATTCTGGGTGGTCCTTCCAGTGGGGACCAGGCTTGAAGCGATGACGGCTCCCGAAGGTTCTGAAGACAGCTGTTCCGTGCTGGAGAAGTGGCTAGTGCTTGGTGTTCTTGCATGCGTCGTACTTTGAGATGGAAGAAAGGAAGAGGAGGTAGGAGAAGGTTGGCTGCCTGGTGCACTGGTCTCTGGGCCGATTGTGCCAAAGATCCCTTTGCTACTGCCAGTGGCTTCTGTCCCACGACGAGAGCTACTCTCAGGAGATGTTGCAGGCCTCTCAGTCTCCAAAGGGTTTGTGGCAATGGAGTTGGCTGCACCTGGATTTTCCAGAGTTCTGGTGTTTTCAGCCACGTCGTTGGCCGGTCGTGACAAAGTCCCATGGCCCAGGGTGCTTGTTCCTTGAAAAAATTCTGTCGCTGCCGAGGGGTTTACGCCATTCTGGGTGCTGCTCAAAGGCCCTGCAGAATGTGGGCCCTGTAGTAACTTGTTGTGAGACCACCAGAGGAAGAATGGTAGTGCTGGATTCGGTAGAGGTTGCATCTGTTATGAGGGGCAAAGATGACTCTCTGGTGGAGGAAGGTGTAACTGATGTAGTTCTTAGTGGGCTGGTGGACTTGGTGTCGGCGGGATAGGTGGTCGAGGAGGGCTGGTTGGTGACCAGTGCTTCTGTGCCACTGGAAACATTCTGGGTGGCCCTTCCAGTGGGGACCAGGCTTGAAGCGGTGACGGCTCCTGAACGTTCTGACGACACCTGTTCTGTGCTGGAGAGGAGGCTAGTGCTGGGTATTCTTGTAGGCTTTGTTCTTTGAGATGGATGGAAGGAAGAGAAGGAAGGAGAAGGCTGGCTGCCCTGTTCACTGGTCTCTGGGCTCCTTGTACCAAAGATCTCTTTGATATTTCTTGTGGTTTCTGTCCTACGACGAGAACTACTCTCAGAAGATGTTGCAGTCCTCTCAGTCTCCAGAGTTTTTGTGGCAATGGAGGTGGCGGCACCTGGACTCTCCAGAGTTCTAGTGGTTTCAACCAAGTCTGTTACTGGTGGTGACAAGGTCCTATGGCCCAGGGTGCTTGTTCCTTGTGAAGATTCTGTCACTACAGAGGGGATGACGCCAGTCTGGGTGGTGCTCAAAGGATTTGCAGAATGTGGCCTTGTAGTTGCTGGTTCTGTGGCCACCGGAGGAAGAATGGTACTACTGGATTCGTTACAGGTTGCATCTGTTTTTAGGGGCAAAGGTGTCTCTCTGGTGGGTGAAGGTATAGCTGAGGTATTTCTACTGCCTTTGGCTTCTGTCCATAGACTGAAGCTACTCTCAGGAGGTGTTTCAGGACTCTTATTATCCTGAGTGTTTTTGGTTGTGGCGGTGGTCACAGTTGGACTTTCCTGAGTTGACGTTGTGCTGGATTCAATACAGCAATTGAAGGATGTACCTAGTTCAAACAGAATAGAAGAAGGAAAAAAGGAGGCGGGCTAGCACTATATGTCAAGAATGAATACACTTGCACTGAAATTGAGGATTTCGAGAGTTTCCCTGTTGAAAGTGTGTGGGTAAGGATAGAGGAAGAGAAATATGAAGGGGATATTGTTTTGGGGGGTTGGGAGATTTCAACTATCCAGATATTTGCTGGAAACCTAACTCTGCTAGACATGGGGCATCCTGCAAATTCTTGGATAGCCTTGCAGACAACTTCATCTCTCAGAACGTGGAGGTGGGAACTAGAGGATCTGCTATCCTAGATTTAATCCTTACTAATAGGGAAGAACTGGTAGATGAAGTGAACGTTGCGGGATTCTTGGGATTCTTGGGTAATGGCAGCTTGGAATTTGACTTAGAGAAGGATGTGAAACCAGGTCATAGTAGGACTCATATTCTGGACTTCAGAAAAGCTGATTTCAAAAAACTCAGAAAAATTCGGTAGGTTCACATGGCTGGAAATGCTGTGGGGGAAATCTGCACAGGAAGGCTGGGTGATATTGAAAAATTAAGTGCTTAAGGGACAATCACAAACTCTTCTGGTAAGAAAGAAAGTAGGGAGACAGGTAATGAAGGCAAGGTGGCTGAACAAGGAACTCTCTGAAGAGATGAGACTAAAAAGGGAAATGTACAGGAAATAGAAGGAGAAACAAGTTACTGAGGGTGAGTACAAGAAGCAGGTTCGAATCTGTAGGGATGGTGTCAGAAAGGCTAAAGCACAGATGGAGTTGAGTCTTGCGAGGGATGCTTAAAATAAGAATGGTTTCTATGCCTATGTTCGGAGCAAAAAGAACAGGGATGCGGTAAGTTCATTGCTAGGGGAAGAAGTTCAAGCCTTATCAAGGGATGAGAACAACATGGAATTTCTCAACTCTCACTTTGCGTCGGTCTTTAACTGTAAGGCGAGCTGTATACAAACTGAAGAATGCAGGGAATATGAAGGAAGGAGGAACTGCCAGTCCAGAGTAAATGTGGAAATGGTTAGAGAGCATCTAGCTGCCTTAAATACTTTCAAATCTCCAGGGCCGGATGGCTTGCACCCCAAAGTGCTAAAAGAAATTTCAGATGTTATTTCAGAGCCTATGGTTCTAATCTTTGAGATATCTTGAAGTACTGGTGTTGTGCCGGAAGATTGGAGAAGAGTGAATGTTGTTCCAATCTTCAAGAAGGGAAAAAAGATGGACCCAGGAAATTACAGGCCTGTCAATTTGACATCGGAGCTGCAGTGGCTCAAGTGGTCAAGACGCTGAACTGCAGGCCATGGAAGGTCAGTAGTTCAGCAGTTCGAGACCCGAGAGTGCCGCATGATGGGGTGAGCTCCCGTCTCTAGTTCCAGCTCCTGCCAACCTAGCAGTTCGAAAGCAAGAAATTGCAAGTAGATAAATAGGTACCACTTCGGTGGGAAGGTAACAGCGTTCCGTGCACCTTGGTGTTTAGTCATGCCGGCCACATGACCGTGGAAACGTCTTCGGACAGCGCTGGCTCTTCGGCTTTGAAACGGAGATGAGCACCGCAACCCTAGAGTCGGATTCGACTGGCTTTCGAGCAAGGGAACCTTTACCTCTTTACCAATTTGACATCAATACCTGGAAAAATTCTAGAGCAGATTATTAAACGCTCTGTCGGCAAGTACCTTGAACGGAAGTCATTAATTGGTAGTAGCCAGCATAGGTTTATCAAGAATAAGTCATGCTAGGCCAACCTTATCTCCTTCTTTGACAGAGTTACTAAAATGGTTGACTCTGGCAATGCTGTGGATATAGTGTATCTAGATTTCAGTAAAGCCTTTGACAAAATTTCTCATGATATCCTTGAGAATAAGCTGGTTAAGTGTGAGCTAGATGGTGCAACTGTCAGATGGATTCATGGCTGGTTGAAAAATCGTACCCAACGAGCGCTGGGTAAATGGCTCTGCGTCTACGTGGAGGGAAGTCTCGAGTGGAGTGCCACAGTGCTCACTCCTGGGCCCAGTGTTGTTCAGTGTTTTTATAAATGATGGGGGCGGGGCGAGGGGAGGGCAGGCTTGGAGGATGTATTTAAAGTTAAAGTTGCTTTCTTTCCACCTCTCCTTCCTCCCTCATCTACTCCCTCCCTCCCTCCCTCCCTCCCTCCCTCCCTTCCTTCCTTCCTTCCTTCCTTCCTTCCTTCCTTCCTTCCTCTTTCTCCCCTCCCTTTCCATCTAAAGTTAAATGTGTTCTCCAAGCCCCACCACACCAGCCGGCTGGCTTGGCTCAGAGAAGGCATTTGTCTCTTTAAATCCCTTCTCCAAGCCAAGCCAGCATGGTAGCAGGGATGGGTGGCTTGGAGAACACATTTAAAGTTAAAAGCATTCTCCAAGCCCCCACCCTACAGCCTTGCACACCAGCTTAGAGAAGGCATTTGTCTCTTTAAATCCCTTCTCCAAGCCAAGCCAGCTGGCGTGGGGGTATGGAGGGGGTTTGGAGAACACATTTAAAGTTGCTTTCTTTCCACCTCTCCTCCCCTCCCACCCTCCCTCACCATTGATTCTTTCCATTTCTTTGCTTTCTTTCTCTGTCTTTCCCCTTCCTTCCTCCCTTTCCCGTCTATTTGCTTTTTTCCACCTCTTTTACCTTCCCCTCTCTTCCTTCCTTCCTCCCCCTTATCTATTTGCTTTCTTCATTTGTTTCTCTCCCTCTCCCTTCCACCCCTTCCCTATCTATTTGCTTTGTTTCTGTTTCTGTCTTTCTCCCCTTTCTTTCCACCTCTTTCATTCTTTCCACCTTTTTCTTCCACCTTTGGGTTGTAAAGGGTGGGCTATAAATCCAATCTGTTCTCCTCTTCAATACAAACTACATATTCCATTCAAAGGACTGCATTATATAGCTCTGTATTCTTGGTGCTTGGGGTGGGGCAACAGTGGGAGGGCTTCTAGCGTCTTGGCCTCAATGGTGGACCTCCTGATGGCACCTGGTATTTTTGGCCACTGTGTGACAGAGTGTTGGACTGGATGAGCCATTGGCCTGATCCAACATTGGCTTCTCTTATGTTCTTATGTTCTACTAGTCTGATACCCGTGCTTCGCTACAGTATTTAAGTTCCATAAAATCCAGTTATAATACTGGTGATGTGAAATTTGAAATGTGACATTTGTTGTAGGGATTCTAATGGAGAAGATTGTAGTGTAAGAAATGAAGTGAGACATACGTACTTTTTTTCCTCTACTGAAGGACCTCTCTGTAGACCACATTGGTGGTTGTGCCCTCAGGTGCTAGGATCACCAGGTTGCTTGATGAGCTCACTCTGGAGCTGGCCACATAGAACTGTCCATTTAAGAAACAGTCATCTGTGATGGCCTCTCTATTTGTGTTTTGCTCATATGGAGGCTGTGTTGTTCTGAGCACCTCAGGGTGATCTTGCTGATACTTGGCCTGTGCAGCTCAGTGCACTGCAGGAGTACTATGTGCAAATGTCTTTGCCGCATTCCTAAGTTGCCTCCTCCTTGTAGCATTGGTGTATCTGGCTTGAAGTTTGCCAGGAGCTTTCTTGGGGGCAGTAAGAGGTGAGAGGTGTGAGGGGGAGTTGGTGTGAGGGTGTAGTGATGTGGTGGACATTTCTTCAGGTTCATGAGGGAGGCACACATCAAAATGGCTCTTAGAAATGTCCTTTACTATCTCCCCATAAACATTCATACCCTGGCCCTACTTCTACACCTGACAGACACCGGCCTGTCTGGTGTTGGAAGGGGTTGTATTTAAAGGCATCAGGGAGTCTGGGCAAACCTCCCTGATGGCTGTAAGCATCCCACCTCCTCTCCTGTCCAGTATAGGATGAGGAGGGGAGAGGAGTATTAGAAGCCACTGTGGAGGCAGGGCTGGCAGGATCACTAAGGTATTACTGCTGGAGCAGGCTCCCTCATGGCTTTAAGTACCCTGTAACCACTGCTGCACCTGACACACAACCACCTGTTAGGTGTAGGAGGTGGGGGAGTGTGTTGGAAGCCATCAGAGAGGCTGGGCCAGCAGCAGTGCTAAGGCAATCCTGCTGAGCAAACCTCCCCAGTGGCTGTAAGCATCCCACCTCCTCTCCTACACCTGACAGGCAGCTGCCTGTTAGGTGCAGGAGAGGGAGGGGGAGGAGTATTAGAAGCCATGGTGGAGGTGGGGCTGGCAGGATCACTAAGGCATTATGGCTGAGGCGGGCTCCCTCGTGGCTTTAAGCACCCTGCAACCACTGCTGCACCTGACAGACAACCACCTGTTAGATGTAGGAGGTGGGGGGAATGTGTTGGAAGCCATCCCACCTCCTCTCCTACACCTGAGAAGCAGCTGCCTGTCCAGTGTAGGAGGGGGAGGGGGGAGGAGTATTAGAAGCCACTGTGGAGGTGGGGCTGCACGTGACAGACAACCGCCTGTTAGATTTAGGAGGTGGGGAGAGTGTGTTGGAAGCCATTCCACTTCCTCTGCTACACCTGACAGGCAGCTGCCTGTCCAGTGTAGGAGTGGGAGTGGGGAGGAGTATTAGAAGCCACTGTGGAGGTGGGCCTGCACCTGACAGACAACCGCCTGTTAGGTGTAGGAGGTGGGGGGAGTGTGTTGGAAGCCATCCCACTTCCTCTGCTATACCTGACAGGCAGCTGCCTGTCCAGTGTAGGAGGGGGAGGGGGAAGGAGTATTAGAAGCCACTGTGGAGGTGGGGCTGCACCTGACAGACAACTGCCTGTTACATGTAGGAGATGGGGGGAGTGTGTTGGAAGCCATCAGAGAGGCTGGGCCAGCAGCTTTGCTTCACCTTGCAGGTGGTTGTTGGCCACTCCTGATTTCCTCAACTGTCATGAGCTCTCTGCAGTCCCCTGTAACTGTTTTGGGGTTTTTTACCTCAGAACACTGAGCTCTGCAGCTGGCCAATCAGAGAGTGGGGGGTGCAGGGAGGCAGCTGCCTGGCAACCGCATAGGAATCAATGGGGGGAGCACATTTTACCCCTTTTAACCCACTTAGGGGTCGAATTTCTAAAAATCCCTTCTTAGCAAGCACCTACGCCATGGTAGGCGCACTCTCCCTGAATTTGGTGTCTCTAGGCCCAGCGGTTTGGCCTGGGCATTGATTTTACAGTGAGGGGACTTTCTTTTATATATATAAGAAGTGAGAAAACAAAAGATCAACTGGTTTATTTTGTCAATTATAAACAATTTTGAAACATGTCTCTTCTATATATCTAAAAAGAATGATCAATATTTCTTCCCTAGTTTTGGTGAATTTTATATTTAATGAATAGTCCTACAACATACCATGTGGTGTGTTTTTGTATGTTGTGACTGTGTGCGCATCTGTGCTGAAGGAGGAGGAAGAGGAGGAGAGGAGAAGATTGGATTTATACCCTGCCCTTCACTACTAAAAGGAGTCTCAGAGCAGCTTACAATCCCTTTCCCTTCCCCTCCCCACAACAGACACCCGGTGAGGTAGGTAGGGCTGAGAGAGCTCTCTTGAGAACTGCCCTTGGGAGAACAGCTCTGAAAGAACATATGACTGACCCTAGGTCACACCAGCAGCTGGAATGTGGAGGAGTGGGGAATCAAACCTGGTTCTCCCAGATTAGAGTCTATGCTCCTAACCACTACACCAAACTGGCTCTCAGAACATGATCTAGAACGATGGGAAGGAGGGGGGAAATCAACACAGAAAAGGAGAACATACCTATTTTTCTATGTTTCTACTGGTTAATACACTGAACGTGTATAAACACAGAGAGAGAAAACAGCCAGATAATAGAGCTGGCATGCCACAGCCTGAACCCCCTGAGGGCCTTTAGGGGATGGGTACAGGCACAGTGGCATCACACTGATGTGTGATATCACTTCTAGAGAAAACTGGAAATGGTATGACACTGCAGGGGTCACTCTAGGATTTGTGAAAACTCTATGGTTAAACTGTAGAGTTTTTGGCAAATCCCAGTGCATCTCCCCAACAGCATGCAATCATGCCTGGTTTTCACTAGAAGTGACATCACACACTCAAAACCAAATTTGTCTCCAACTTTTCCCTCACTGGCCTTTCAGGGGTCAGCTACCAATGACAGGGATTGCCAGGAGGTTTCCTGCCATAGCAAAAGACCTGGTAATCCTAGCAGAAAATGATATGCTTTGAGGGCACGAGGTAGCTCAACCAGAACAAGGATAACCTTGTAAAAATTAGTGCAAGGGGCTTTGTGACCTCTCCTACCTCCTTCCAATCCTCCCCAAATGTATTCATACACAAAACAAATGCATACATACCATGGCCCTTGCAGCCAAGTCTAACAGATATGCCTTACATACAGGCCTGCGGTGAAGAAGGTAGGTAACTTAGACTGGAGAAAGCTGATGGTGTAAAAATGACAGCACTGATGCTGGAATGCAAGTGAATCTCACAATCTCTCAACACTGAGCAAACCCATGGCATTGGCAGCATCCACAGGGTCTCTCTGCTTCTCCATCAATTTGCATCAACACCAAATATATACACTGGGATATTATTTTGATACCGTATAAAAAAAGAAATCAAGCCAATTTTCCTCATGCTCTTCCACCAACCCAGCAAGGATAATGAATATACAGGTCTTCTGCATTGCATCTTGCACATGAAATGCAGTCATTTCTAATGCTGCTTGTCTCAAATGTGAAAATGTTTATTATATTAACATTCTTTTATAATACAGCATGCTGGATATCCTGTTTCTAATTACCCAAAACCTAGAAGTTCAGGTGGCATGATTTTTAAACAAGATCTTCTAAGCAAAGAGTATAGTGTACATGATACCATAATGTTAATATCTCTTTGAACTAAAATATACACAATAGTTAACATCAACTGTGAGCTCAGATCTTGCAGAAAGAAATCTGTCTTGTGATTTCATAAGAAATCTCTCCCCCTACCCCAAGAAGTTTCATGAACTTTCAAAGACTTTCTTGATATTACCCAAAAGGCTGTCTTTCTTAACCATAAACACTGAATAAGTTGACAAGGTAAAACTAGCATTCCAGTCCCCTTTGATAGAAGAGCGTTTTTACAGAGACAGAAGTACAGTCATTAGGTTTGCTACCTACTTCTATTGCTCTGGAAGGCTGGCAGAAAAAAAAGACTTGGAGCTGAGGAAAAACAATACTTTGACACTTTTGAGTCATAACGTATTCTGCTGTTAAAATGGAAAATTTGCTACACCTGTATTGTCATGTTTTATTATTTTTTGCCAATGCTGCCATCTTTAAATGCAGAATAAACTGATCAAAAGGTACAGATTTAGTTAAAGCCAGAAAAATCCTACCGATACATATCAAGCAACTTGTATAGCTTTATTTGAGAATTATTTCACTGGCTTGTTAAAGATAGGGAAACATAATAGAAAAGTATGTCACTAAAATATCTTAACTTACCAAGCAAAATGTAAAGAATCAGATTCCATACATTCCATGGTCCCATGATTTCTTTGGTGCTCTTTTCAGTGTCTGTTCCATTGAGGAGACTGACATTTTGCACCACAGGTTCCCATGCTATAAACAGGGTGAGGCTGTATTGTCACGTTTCCACCTGAAGTAATTCCTCATACTATCAGGAACAGAAGTCGTATTACTGTTCCAACAAGAAAACCACCCACTTTTACAGGATCACTGCAAAAGGTCAGTTGTCATATTTGGGGGGCAGTTGTGGGGGGTTGCAAAAAACCTGGGTATAAATCTGCGTGCATTCCTTTTTTTTAATCATCTTTTTATTTCAACAAGCTTTCACACATATAATCTTTCCACTACCGTGAAACAAGATTTTTTTCCCCCCGCCACCCCCCTCCCCTCAGTCCCCCCTCCCTGCTCCTCTTCCATCATTGCTTCAACCACGGGCACAGAGTCCAAAGTTTCCAGTAAGCATCCTTCTTGGCTTCGTCCTCCTTGATGCAATCGAAATACGGTGACCATTTCTTCCTTATTTGCTGCTTCTTTTCCTCCAATCTGCGTGCATTCCTTACTGAAAATAAGTGTTTAGGACTGAATGCAATGGATGCTGTTCCACAGCAATAGCGCAACCTGGATAGCCTTGCTACACAGCTAGAAGCCAACACTGTCAGATGCAACATTGTAGTGTATGACCCATCTAACTGGCATCTTAAGTATCTCCAGTAGAGCTGTAGGTGCTACAGACATGCACTACTAAAAGTAAAGTGTTCTGTGATATTTACATCATACAAGGTCTTTTCTCATTGGAGTTACAACATAAAATATTAACACATTTGTTACAGCTCCGAATTATGAGTAAATGAGAGGTATATAAAGGAGGTTTTATTATATATGCTAAATGCCAGTTTATCCTGGGTAAACTGAGCTGTTAAATGAAATTACTTCACCAATATCACATTGTTGGACAACAGAAAACCAAGAACATGCAAAATTGTGGTTCTGATTCCTCAGCTTGTTTATGCAATTCTATTTTGTGTTATGCAACACTATAAATTATTTGGCCTTATATACTTTATTATTTTGGTGTGGAGGCTACTTAGCAAACCATCTTGAGTTGTCTTTTTGGATTATTTTGATTTGCAAAGCCTTGTGAATGTTTAGATCTGTGGTCTCCAACCAATGGGTTAGGATCTTAAAGTGGGTCACAGAGCCTCCCCTACCCAGCCTCCTAGAGCCAGCATTTTTACTACTTTTTTGGAAAGACCTGCTTCTAGTGCACACCCATAGAGAGCAGGATGTCATGCTTCTTGCCTCTCTTTGCACACATGCCGGGAGAAGCAGCAGGACAGTGAAGGTAGGTCACTCAGCAGCACAGAGGAGTCCTCCAGGGCTCTAGTCTTTGGCTATTTCATCACTATGGTACACCACCTGTTGCTTGTTTCCTGACCATGGCTCTCATTCATCTGCTGCTCAGTTCTAGCATTGACATTGATGAGTTCATTATTCAGACAGCCCTTCTTCCTGTCATGTAACTATGTCATATGCTTCAGCTTGTGGGTTAATGGTGGTTCTCGGCTCTGGAAAGGCTTAGATGCATGTCAAAATCATGGTTCACAGGGCTATTTTTGGGCAGGAACGCACAGGAATGGAGTTCCGGCTGGCTTCAGAGTTGACAACACCCCCTACAGCCAAAACCTCTGCGTGCATGGCTACAGGGGAAGGCCTGGAGAATGACACACACACCCAGCAACTCCAAGATGGGCAGGCGGGGGGGGGCTGGAAGGATCGGGAAGGCATTTAAATGCTGCGGGGCGCCCAGGCAAGCCAAGGGAAGGCACAGGGTGTGGCCTAATATGCTAATGAGATGTCCTATTTGGGGGGTGGCCTAATGTGCTAATGAGTTTCTGCTGCTGGGTGTGGCCTATTATGCTAATGAGTTCCTGCTGGGATTTTTCTACAAAAAAAGCCCCGTGGTTCATATGGTTAAAACATCTGAAACAAAGATTGAACCAGGAGGAAGTAAGTCACTAGACTGATCAACTAGTGATATCTTTAACAGGAACGAGCATGTAACATTTAATCACATCCAGGCATCTAGAAGTTTCTAGTGGACTCTAATTTAAAATTATTTTGTCTTAAAATTCCCCAGTTCTGCTAAAGCTAGTTATGACTATGACCCAGTGAAAACAATGGAATGGATTGCTCGATCTCGGGTGGCTGAATGCCACTTAAGTTAGTCATGACTAAATTGCTGCACTGACTTCAATAGGACTTAACCCCTAGTAATTTCAGCTGGATTAGGCTGTAGGATGCAATTCACAGCTTTTAATTATCTATAGAAGTTTTGCCATTGAGCTAGACAAAAGATGTCTGTAGAACCATATCTTCTTTACTGTTATGTATTGAGCCTGAACTGTACTTGCAAAAGGACTTAGCTTGAGGATGCAGAACAATAGCTTGCTAGGATCCTAGAATGGACCAGTAGGGAGACAGGGATCCTAGAGTAAACCAGTTAGGAAGCAATGAAGTATAAATAGCCTATCGTTGGGAGTCAGGTATGTAAATAGCCTATCGTTGGGAGTGGGGTGTGTTTTGGGTGTAACCTTTTTCAGGCATAAATACTCGGCTTCGGCCAGGGATTTCCAGTCTTCTTCCCCCTTGCTGAAATTACTAATAAACTATGAGCTGACCACTTTACACGTCTCAAACCCAGTATATTTCACTGGTGACAAAGGTGGGATCCTGATGAACGAGCTGGCTTCAACCAGCACCACAGTGCACATCGAGCCCCTGAACACCAAGCATCTCATCGCTCCAAAGACAATGGCTGCTGCTCCAGGACTCCTGCCATAATTCGACCCCACTCACCCAGAGAAGTGGGAATCCTGGGTTGAATGCCTAACCTATTTTGTAGAGTTCCAAGGCATCAATGATGCTGTGAAAAAGAAGGCCCTTCTGCTCAGCTCTTGCAGGATCAATACCCTGGAGCTGGCGCAGAGCCTCAGTGCACCAATCACGCTGAAACTCACCACCTTCGACAGTCTCATCAAGGTGCTCACAGATCACACCCAAGCCCACCTGCATGACTCACCGCATGGAATTCTTTGAGAGGAACCAATGGCCCGGCGAACTGGCCTTGGCTTATGTGGCTGCCCTGTGCAAACTAGCCCTCCATTGTGAGTTCACCACACTTGAGGAAGCGCTCCTAGACCATTTCGTGTTCGGTCTTAGGGATGAGATGCTCTGCCACAAACTCACCGGCCAAGTGGATGTAGACCTCCAAAAGGTGCTCCAAGTGGCAGCAGCATGTGAGAAGTCCAGGGAGGGCAGCCACCAGAAGGCCGACCACCAGGCCACAACTGTACACCAGGCTGCTGTTTCATCGACCTCTGACGCGTCCGATAGTGAAAAGGTACTGCAGCTACCACAACCAGGATACCACAACTCCCACCACTCCATTCCATGCTGCACCACCAAGTGCGCACCAGCAACACCATGTACCAGCTGTGGGGACCCTCACAAGCGGAGATCCTGCCATTTCCAAGATGCCACGTGTCAGACCTGCAGGAAGGTTGGTCACATCGCCCGTGCATCCGCTCGAAGAGAAGCGGGAGGCAACCACCAGCTACCCCACCCTTGATGCACTCCACGGAGCTACACACCACCTCCATTCAGCAGCAACAGGTATTGAACTTGCCCCAGGAGACCCCCAACAAAATTATGGTAACTGTCTTACTTGAGGGAAGCCCCTGCTCAATGGAGCTAGATACCAGGTCCTCCATCACAATTATCTCAGAGGACGCGTTCAGAAGGCTCTGCCCAATGGGTTCCTCCCTTCCAGCCTGTTGGTTTCACCCTATGGGACTTTTCCAAAAACGAGGTGTCCATGCTGGGGGAGGGAAAATTCCGAGTGCAGTACAGGCAATTTGATGGACTTTTGGACCTGCTGGTAGTGAGGGGCAGTTGTACGAGCCTCATAGGACTTGTGTGGTTCGCGCCACTAGGGTTCAGGGTAACCGGGGTGCACCACATGGCCACCAAAGACTTCCAGGTGGTGTGCGACGAGTTCCCAGTGGTATCTGACAGGACGCTCAGCCATTACACCGGACCCCCCAGTCTCTCTACAATTAAACCTGGCGGTTCAGCCCATAAGGCTGAAGGCCAGGTGTGTACCGTTCACTCTTAAACCTAAGATCAACACAGAGTTGGATAGGTTGGTGGCCCAAGCGGTTTTGGAACCGGTACCCCATGCCATATGGGAAACCTCAAGTGTGACTCCAGTGAAGCCCAACGGGGAAGTCTGCATCTGTGCAGACTATAAATGTACAATAAATAAAGCTCTACGAGACCACGCATATCCAGTCCCAGTGGTCAGCCATGACCAGGCTGCTCTGGTGGGTGCCACCTAAGTTGGACTTAGCTCAGGCATACCAACAGCTTCCAGTCGATGATGCAACTGCAGAAGCGCAGACACAGGGGTGCATTCTGGGTGTGGAGGCTGCAGTTCGGGGTCAGTGTAGCCCTGGGAATTTTTCAGAATCTAATGGACTCTATCCTTAAAGTAATTCCTGGGGTACAGCCCTTCTTTGACGATGTTTTAATCGCCACACCCACCGAGGAGGACTTTGCCATGAGGCTGTATACAGTCCTGCAACAATTTCAAGCAGCTGGGCTCAAGTTCAAGAGGGGAAAATGCCTACTGGGAGTTCCGAGGGTCGAGTTCCTGGGCTTCTCTGTCAATGCAGAAGGCATCCATCTGGCCCCAGACAAGGTGAGCACCATCATCAATGCCCCAGCACCCATGTCCAAACCAGAACTTCAGGCTTTCTTGGGGCTACTGAACTTGTATCACTCCTTCCTGCCCCACAAAGCTGTGGTTTCAGAGCCACTGCATCAGCTGCTCGACAAAAGAGCCCCTTGGGTCTGGGACCAGAAACAGGCCACTGCATTCCAAGCCATCAAGGAGCTACCCCCTGCAAACACTGTCCTGGTGCACTTTGATAAAACCTTACTGGTCATCCTCTCTTGTGATGCTTCCCCCTGCAGGGTTGGCGTGGTCTTGGGCCATCGACTTCCTGACGGCAGAGAGGTTCCTGTGGTGTATTATTCCCACACCCTGTCCTTGGCAGAGAGAAATTATGCTCAAATCAACAAAGAGGCTCTGGCGATCGTGGCGGTCATCAAGAAATTCCACGATTACCTCTACGGGCGGCTCTTCACCATTGTGTCCGACCACAAGCCGCTGCTGGGCGTGCTGGCCCCAGACCGCGAGACACCACAGATGCTGTCCTCTAGGGTGCTGCACTGGTCAATTTTCCTGTCCAGTTACCAGTACTCACTTGTCTACCGTCCTGGGAAGGCCATGGGCCACACTGACGCCCTAAGCAGGCTTTCATCTTTTGCTATCTGCTTGCTGCCTGCAACTGCTGAAGAGGCAACTTCAGGACTGGGAGACCCATGTGGATAAAAAAGCTTCACAATGGTGAGGAAGAAGAAGTGGGTGGAATGACCCCTCCTATCTTACATGATGGCAGAGACCCTCTTGCTGGAGGAAGATTTCTGAAGCTGGTGGAAATAAAGCATGAGAGCCAACCTAGAGGTATAGGGGAACTGCACCTACTGTATTCTTGGGTTTTTTTTACTAAAAGCTGCCTGTTTTATTTCCATTTTACATGATTAGCTCCATGTAAGATGTAATTTGTTGTGACTATCTTGAGCAGAGGCTCTCTTTCGTTCTTCTAATCAGGCTCCTACTCAAGTCATCACAAACACTAGAAAGATTCAGAACATTAGAAAAGTATGCTGAGCAATATTCTTTCAGCTATCCTTTGAAAGGTCAGTTTTATTGACACAATGTTTAAATCCCAATGAAATCTATTTTGCCATCTTTTCATCAGCACTTCCCACGTCACAGATTCAATAACCAATTTAACCAAAACAGTATTCATATTCTGCTTTACTTTTTTATTGTTGTACATCTGAGTCAGAAACACAATAAATATCTTATAGGGTTACATGCAGAACAACCAGTCTTTTGCATATAAAATGCATTCCTAATGGGTCAAAGGGCAGCTAAGGAAGTTACTCTCAAGGAAAAGGTTTTGTTTAGATAACAATCTATCATCCACCTCAGTGTCATTCTTCACATTACATCTTTTAGCTCTACAAAGGCACTGAAAGTGGTACCTGAATGAGTAGCCTGCAGCAAAGTTAGTCATTTGCTGGGGCCCAAAGACTTCCTATGGTTCCACTGATAGGAGCAGAGGATAGCGGGAGGAAGGGCTCTGACTCCCTCCCCCCTCATAGTCAGGCGCTGGTAATGCAGGAGCAGCCAGCAACTCCTCTCTGGCATGAGGCAGGCTGCAGCAGCTCCTGCGCTTCAATAATAATTTTTTCTCCACCCCCCCTTTCATAAGTCAAAACAACTTCAAGATGGGGTGTGCCCCCATGCACCCCCCCCCCAGCTGTTTTGGCACTTGAAAAGGAGCAGGCTGAGGGAACAAGAGCTCCATCCCACAGACCATGCCAAAATGGGGCCTTGTGGCATTTTAAAATGATTATAAAATGGCAAGGGCAAATTCATGGTGGCCACGAGTTTTCCATGAGGTTTAGTTGGTCTCTGAGAGAGGGAATAAGTGAGACTGAGTGGCAATGAGCTGTCTGTAGGGCAGAAAGATGGGGAAGATGTGTTTGTGTGTGTGTATGTGTGTGCATTTTTACAGCTGCCCAGCATCCTCTGTAAGTAGCAGCAAAATAAAATTTTAAACTGCTTTTTAATGTTTTTGATGTATTTTAAAATGTTGGAATCCAGGAAGGTAATGTAATTTATTTTATTTATACGCACCTTTCTTCCCAGTGGGGACCCAAAACACCTTGCTTCATTCTCCTCTCCTCCATTTTCTCCTTACAACAACCCTGGGAGGCAGATTAACCTGAGAGTCTGTGACTGTCCCAAGATCACCCAGCAAGATCCCATGGCAGAGGACTGGTGCAAGGTAGTGGCTAGAGCACTGGACTAGGACCTGGGGTGACTGGGTTTGATTCCCTTGCTCAGCCATGGAAGCCTGCCAGGGCCTGTCACTTTCTCTCAGCCTCACCTAGTCTCACAAGGTAGTTGTTGTGAGGATTAAGTGGAAGAGGAGGGAACAAGGTGAAAAGCCACCTTGAGTCCTGAGAGGCTGGGAGAGAGAATCAGCTGTTGTAGGAACAAAGCATGTTTGTGAGAGTGTTGCTCATCCTGAGCAAAAATTCAGTATGGTTTCTCTTCACCAGAGTGAGGCTGCAATCACATGCAGAATTAGCCCTGCCATAGGCGTGAATGTCGGGTGGATTTTAAGGGTGCGATCAGACGCAAACATCTGGGAAGCGTTCCAGACCTCTGGGCAACCCAAAACACTAGGGAAAGTCCGGTAGCAAACAGGTTTGCTACAGGCCAGGACTGGACTTTCCCCTGTGTGATTGCACCAGTGCACTCTCATGGTGTCAGGATGGTCTGATCGGGCCACCCCAACTCCATGCTGCTGTTTTTTCCCCCGTTTCAGTATGCGCATCATCGCACACTGCATAGGGAGCACTCAGTGCAGAGATGTGGATCATTGATCCCCCATTGAAGCACACCAGAAACATGTGGCAAAATATCTCCCGTTCACCCACGGTTTAGGTCTGATCACGCAGTGGCGGGCTGCCCCCACAGCTCCCAGGAACTGTGATTGCACCACTGCAGGTCCGATTACTCCAGAGCAAATAGCCTCACTTCTCCCCCATGTTATCTTGCACATGTGACCGCCATCTGAGTAAATTGAAATGGAAAAGGGTGTGGATAAAGAAGAGCCATAGGGGAGGGCCAAATGGAAAGGGTGTGCTTAGGAGAAAGGGGCTGTACTAAAGGGGAGAGGAGGCCCAGTCATACCTATTGCCTAGGGCCCATGGAAACCTAGAACCAGTCCTGCCTGCATCCTTATGGCAGTCATAGTCAAGAGAGCTGGCTCAAATCTCCATCCCAATTGCATATCTGTTTAAAAACACTCCAATAAAATCTATGAAGTGCTACAGTGCAGGGGAAACATTCCCAGACCTGCTGTGAGACTGCAACACAATATGCTAGGACAAGCAGCCCACAGTTGAGCTAAAATAGGCTTAAAACAAGAAGAATCATGCAATCAGTTGTTCTGGGTAATCTGTTGATGTGAAATGTAAAATCTGAGAATTATAATTCTAACATTAGTCACTGGTGTGCTGCATATGCCAGTAGAATGCTAGAGCAGTAAGTCAGTATCCCATGCTCTCTCAGCAAAAACAAAACACTTCAGGAGAAAAACTCAGGTAACTAACAGCATAGCAACAGTATTGGATAAATACACTGCCAACACCAATCAATCACACAGTGGCATGGCAATGACTATCCAATGTTAGCCATCTAGAGCAGGAGCCAATCAATGTCCAAAAGCCTTTATGGCATCACAATCCCTGCCCCACCCAAAGAATACTCAAGGAAAGAAACTAAGTGAACTTCACTGTGTGATGTATGTAACTGCCACATCCAGAGGATCTCTGAAGATGGGGTGGTTTTTTTTTTAATTTTGGGTCTCCTTTTG
This sequence comes from Gekko gecko, assembly GCA_029375565.1. Lineage (NCBI taxonomy): Eukaryota > Metazoa > Chordata > Lepidosauria > Squamata > Gekkonidae > Gekko > Gekko gecko. Next base: position 106,050,548 of record JAPDNY010000004.1, on the reverse strand, counting down.
CTCCACCTCTTCCTAGGGACAGCATTCCCCTAGTAGAGCTGGGTTTGATTTGATAGCTTCCTTTCCAGAGGGAGCAGGGGGCTCAGTGATCAATTTGGACTTTCTTTTGTGTCCACCTATTAAAAAGGCAAAGTTTATATTTTACCAAGCACCAATCCTAGCAGTGGTAAAACAGAAGGAGGACTTGGGACTAGAACCCACTCCTCACACACTGCAGAACATTCATTTGCCCTCACAACCAACTGGGCACAGCATAGAGCATTTGGGATCCTCATAAACACCCATATATACCAGGGCAAGAAAGAATGCAAAGATAAGTGTATTGCCATGGAATAGTAGGAATATCATGCCTACAGTCTGGGGTTCAAGCCTTACATATGGTGAACTATCAGAGAAAGATTTAAGTAGTCATGAGCACATCTGAGATGGTAGACTATCAGACTCAATCACTAGGAATGGCCACTGATGCTAAGTGGCTTCCCCATATTCCAATCATTTGCTTAGCACCTTCCTATCTAGCTGTTGCTCTGCTGGATCTTTGAGGTTAAGCACTGCCTGCTTTCAATCACACTAACATCCCTTGCCCTCCTTTTACTCTTTCCATCACACATCCTACATGGCTTGTTATAGCATCAGTGAATGGAGAGGAGCTACTGTGGTCACTGTCAAGCTCCGTTCATGCCCAGGAGCCAACCCACCCGTGACTGTGATGTCTGCTCTCCCACCAGAGTCAGTGGCACTTGGAGTTGGGGAGGGGTCATTAAAGGAAGTTTGCAGTGGAGCCTCAGACTGGCAGGGGACAGGGTTAGCATCACCCCTTTTTGCCTCTCTGCCAGCGTGCATCAGACACCCCTCATTCGTCCCTCTCTCTCACTCTTGAATTCTCTCTGTGTCCTGTTCTGCTGCACGCTCTTCCTCCCCGGCCCCTCCGAATCCCCAGCCCTCCCTCCGAATCTCCCCATCCCATTTCCAGTGCTGCCTGTGCTCCCCGCCCCCTTCACTCCCAGTCTAGCCCTGCCCCCTGTGATAAGCCTGAATGCCTTCTGGGCATTCCAGGCATGGCTGTGAGTGTGCCAGTGGTGATCCTGTTGGCCCAGGGTCCGCACCGCCAGGGCCACCAGCTGGGTCCCCTGTGCCTGCCTTCAGCCTTCGCCCAGTGACATCTGCGCCACTGCCCCTTGGGGTAGGGTTCCATGGTGCACGCCTCTGCGGCCATGCCCTGCCAGTGTCCCTGTTTCCTGAGCCGTCAATGGTCACCTCTCCTGGGGCATTCTGTGGTGAGTGGCTCCACCACAGTTCCATCAGCCACCCTGGGGTCTGTGTGGCTCCTCCCTTTGGCTGTCGCTCAAGTGAGTCATGTAGTCAGGGTGCCCCTGGGGGGTGGAGTCCTTGTCCTGAGGCCTCTGGACCGGGTCAGTCACATATTTTTCTGTCAAAATGCTTGCACTGGTGCAGGAGCTAAGCTGGAACAATCAATTCAATTACCTTTATTGGCATTGACATTAAAAAAAGAATAATATACAAAAGATAAGGTAAGAACAAATACTAATCAAAGAGAAAACCGCTCTAAAATAGTCTAAAATCAATGTAAAATAAGTCTCAGTTTCATATCTCCTGGATACAAGTTGTATTACAATACTGTACTATGAATAAAAAGAGCAGCCTGCAAGAACTCTGTCACAGGAACGGTTATATTTTCATCATCACTGTTTAATAAGTAAATTTGTGTGAGTCAGGAAGCTCTATGATACCACCAAGTAGTGACGATAAAATGCGGTGTTGAATATTGGCATAGTAATGGCATTCCAGTAACATGTGAGGCTCTGTTTCAACTGACCCGCTTGAACAGGGACATAGTCTATTAACAAAAGGGATGCCATTAAACCTCCCAGTTAAGATCGTTGAAGGGAGAGCATTGAACCTGGCAAGTGAAAAGGTTCTACATAACGCTGGAGTCTGCAGTTGGTGAAAATAGCTATCAGCAGGGGTCTTTTTGGGGGGGGAGTGCACTGGAGCACAGCTCCGGGAGCTCAGGAGCCAAGCCCCGCCCCAGCCAGCTTCCGGGGAGTCTTTCAGGCAGCCGAATGTCAATTTCAGCTCCATTATATCCCATGGGCCATTGAAGTCAATGGGGAAAACATAGGGTATATTCTGGGGGCTGGAGGGGAGGGGGTTTCAGGGAGAGGCTCCAAACTCACAGGGTAGATGATGGAGCCTCTCCCCAAGATACCCACCAAGTGTCAAGAACGTTGGATCAGGGGGTCCAATTCTATGGGCCCCCAAACAGGTTTCCCCTATTCCCTCCATTGTTCTTGAAACTTGGTGGGTATCTTGGGGAGAGGCTCCATCAGCTACCCTGTGAGTTTGGAGCTTCTCCCTCAAACCCCCTCCCCTCCAGCCCCCAGATCATACCCTATGTTTTCCCCATTGACTTCAATGGCCCATAGGATATAATGGGGCTGAATTGCCGCCAAATTTCTTTCATTCCCTCCTTTCCTTCTCTCTTTTTCCTCTTTCCCTCCTTCTTCTCTTCTCTCTTTCTTTCTTTCCCACCTTCTTCTCTTCTCTTTTTTCCTCATTTCCCTGTTTCCCTCCTTCTTCCCTCTTTCTTTCCCTCCCCTTCTCTCTACTCTCTCTCTTTCCTTCCCTCTTTCCTCCTTCTGTGGCCCAACTCTCATGAGAAGGAGTTTAAACTTCAAACCTCTTCTCTCTTAGCTCCTTCACCCAAACCAGCTAGGGAAGGGGAGGCTTTTGAAGATGCCTCCCCCCCTTTTGCTTCCCCTTCTGACATCACTTCCGGTGATGTCAGGGGGCGTGGCATATGCTAATAGCCTAATAGCTCATTAGCATACTATATGCTAATGAGCTCCTGCAGCTGTTTTTCTACAAAAAGACCCCTGGCTATCAGGATGACCCACAGTGGGCAATATCCCATGACTTAGAGGGGAACATGTCTTATTAGCTGTACAGTTCAGACAGCTGTGCCTCATATAGCCTGTCTCATTGTTTGCATTGCCTCCAATTCAGAAAGTAAGAGTGAGGATTCAAAAGGGATATTCAGTGCTCATAATTTATTTTCAATAATAACCAACCAAGGGGAGTAGTTAGATTCAGTCAAAAGTTGGAAGCAGTAACTCATGGGATCAGATCTACAATGTAATCAAAGCCAAAAATTGAAGGTCATTAACCACGCCCTTGTAGTCATAAGGTTTTGGCCACATTCTAGACATAAAGCCACATATGGGACACAAGGAGTACCCAAGATTTTCTGTAGAAAACCTGAATGTACCTGCTCAACAGCCTTATTAATTGATTCAATCCAAATAGGGACTCCATAGAGTAGTTGAGGACCTATTTCCAGGTTGAAGATTTTTAATGCGGCTGGAACATATTGGTTCCCTGTTCCAGAAAAATAAAACTGCAGAAGTGCATTAACATTTGCTTTAGCATTATTGATTGTTACTCTACGTCCATGATGCAGTAGCTTGAAAATGCAAACCTAAGTACTTAAAGTGTTTTACTTGTTCAAGCTTGTGATTGTTCACCTGCCAAGTAAATTGCTTCCTAGATTTGGAGAATACTAGCACTTTGGATTTTTTGTAGTTTATTTCTAATTGGTTGATTATGCAATACTCTTGGAAGCAATTCAATAAGTGAAGCAAACCCACTCAGGAGCATGACAATAAAACCACATCGTCTGCATAAAGCAAAATTGGGACGTTAGTAGATCACAGTTTGAGACTATGGCCATCCACTTGAGTTAAAAAGGGGGCAAGGTCACTTAGGAAAAAGTTGAAAAGCAGGGGTGCAAGAACACAACCCTGTTTGACACCTTTGCTGGTAGAAATTTTGGGGGTTAATCTCCTGGAAGCAGAGTATCTAATTTGACATATGAAGTCTACTAATTAAAAAAAGGAGTCTCTTGTCCAGGGAAGTGTCAGCCATTTTCTCCCAGAGGTGAATACTGGGGATAGAATCAAAAGCCCCTTTAAGGTTGAAGAATGCCACATATAATTTAGATCTTCTGCGCCCTGTATACTTATTAACTAAGTGAGAAAGAACCAAACAGTGGTCCGAAGTTGATTTCCCCTTCCTGAAGCCGATTTGCTCTGGGCCAATAATTTTCTGAGCTGTTAACCAATTGTGGAGTTTGTTTTGTAATAATTTAGCATATAATTTGCCAATGACAGAAAGGAGGCTGATAGCAGTTTTCTTTCCCTTTGTGTCTTTCTATGTGCATTCTTCCAGTGAAAGTTGTGTCTGTTGAGGGGGGAGATGGCTTTTGTGGTTCCAATTGAAGCAAAGGAATACAGGACAATGGAAAAGATACAATTGTTCTCAGATGACCAATGGAAGTATTTTAAAAGCCAACTGAAAGAAAAAATTGCAAAGGGTGTAATGGAAGCTTTGGGACTGTGTTGGGATTGTTATGAAGAAGAAATCACAGAGTCAGATGATGTCAGCTTCTGCACAAGATGAGAAACGACAGGATCTGCTTCAACACTCGACATCCAGGATGAGAGATTTCGCTAGGTACTGTTTTGATGGACTGATGGGATTTAATATAAATGAGGGGCTGATTGGATATAATATAAATGATACACACTGCCTGCCTTTGCACACAAACAGACCAGAGATCAAAGGAACAAAAGAATAACAATTTTGATGAGACATTTCCAAAGGAAGCAAGAGAAATTTAAGCTTTATAAACAAATGGAGGCAGCATCTTTGGACAGACAACATGGTTCTTATTAACTGAAGAGACAAAGATCGTTAAAACTGGAACCTTTAAGAAGAAGAAGAAGAAGAAGTGATTGGATATATACCCCGCCCTTCACTGCCCAAAGGCGTGTCAGAGCAGCTTACAAACTCCTTTCCCTTCTCTTCCCCACAACAGACACCCTGTGAGGTAGGTGGGGCTGAGAGAACTTCTGACAGAAACTGTCCTTGAGAGAACAGCTGTGCCAGAGCTTGTGACTGACCCAAGGTCACATCAGCAGGTGCAAGTGGAGGAGTGGGGAATCAAACCTGGTTCTCCCAGATAAGCGTCCGCGCACTTAACCACTACACCAAACTGGCTCTTAAGCGGAGGAGATTTATTTATTTACTGTTTGCTTTGTACATGATTACATGATTATTTGATATGTGACTGATTTATGAATATAAGCTAAAGCAAAATATGTTGATCTTTGTATTAACTTGACTGCTTAATGAAAGCTAAAGAAAATGGGCAGCCTGAAATTTTACAGAAAGGGGGAAGACATTTTGCCTTGTTAGTGAAAGAGTAGGATTGTAGGGAAAATATAGTGTTTAGGCCTGAGTTAATGGGATTTTGAAATCTAACAGTATTGGGAATGTAGAAGATTATATAAAGGGACTACATTGTCAGTTTAGTAGAAATATAAGCCTTTATTAGCATAGTCATATTGCTAAGTAATGCCTGTGTTCTTTATTCTTTGTTTTCATAGATATAAAATAGAGTAAAAATAGCAAAGTATAGATAAAATAAAATATAGCAGATAGAATTCAGATGAATTAGTTCCATAATGGGAAGAGACAGTTGTTCTATATAAATTAAAATAAGGGGGGATATGGGAATGTGTATGTAAACGTGATGATGTGAGCAAGATATTTGGCTAGATATTGTAAAATGTATGGCTCTTTTTTTGTGTGTTATTTTTAAAAATAATAAACTTTGCCCAATTTGGGCAAGTTAATAAAAAAAGAAAGGAGGCAGATAGGTCTAAAATTTGCAGGGTTTGACTGGTCACCCTTCTTAAAAACCTGGGCTATAATTGCATTAGTCCCTGCTGTGGGCATGTGCCCTGTTAGGTTTACAATGGTAAAAAAGTGGCCAGAGGGGTTGCCAACCATCCAGATTCTTGCTGCTAAGACTGGCCTTGATCTGGGGATATTTGACTTTTTACTAGCATTTGGCAATAGATATTCCCAGGATAATACATATAATCTAGCTGGACAATATTTATTACAACTATGTGCCCAATTTTATTTATTCTGGCTGAACGGGTTAATGGTTTATGGTAATGCTGATAATAGACCATTATATCTACTACTGTGGCCAGGAATCCCGTAGAAAAAATGGTGTGGCCTTTATAGTCAACAAGAGAGTGAGAAAGGCAGTATTGGGATACAATCTCAAAAATGACGGAGTGATCTCGGTCCGAATCCAAGGCAAACCATTCAATATCACAGTAATCCAAGTCTATGCCCCAACCACTGCTGCAGAAGAGGCTGAAGTGGACCAGTTCTATGAAGACCTACAACAGCTCATAGAACTAACACCAAAAAATGATGTCCTCATCATCATAGGGGACTGGAATGCTAAAGTAGGAAATCAAAAGGTAACCAGAATAACAGACAAGTTTGGCCTTGGAGAACAAAATGAAGCAGGGCAAAGGCTAATAGAGTTTTGTCAAGAGAACATGCTGGCCATAGCAAACACCCTTTTCCAACAACCTAAGAGGCGTCTCTACACATGGACATCACCAGATGGGCAACACCGAAATCAGATTGACTATATAATTTGCAGTCAAAGATGGAGAAGCTCTATCCAGTCAGTAAAAACAAGACCTGGAGCTCACTGTGGCTCAGATCATGAGCTACTCATTGCAAAATTCAGACTTAAATTGAAGAAAGTTGGAAAAACCACAAGGCCATTCAGATTTGACCTAGATCGCATCCCCAATGAATATACAGTAGAGGTGAAGAATAGGTTTAAGGGACTAGATTTGATAGACAGAGTGCCTGAAGAACTATGGACAGAGGTCCGTGACATTGTAAAGGAGGCAGCAATCACCGCCATCCCAAAGAAAAAGAAATGCAAAAAAGCAAAGTGGCTGTCTGATGAGGCTTTACACATAGCAGAGGAAAGAAGGAAAGCTAAAGGCAATGGTGAAAAGGAAAGATTTGCCCAACTGAATGCAGATTTCCAGAGAACAGCAAGGAGAGATAAGGAAGCTTTCCTGAATGAACAATGCAAAGTAACAGAGGAAAACAATAGATTGGGAAGGACTAGAGATCTCTTCAAGAAAATTGGAGAAATCAAGGGAACGTTCCATGCAAAGTTGGCCATGATAAAGGACAAAAACGGTAGGGACCTAACAGAAGCAGAAGAGATTAGGAAAAGATGGCAAGAATACACAGAAGAAATATACAAGAAGGACCTCAATGTCCTTGACAACCACGATGGTATAATCACTGACCTCGAGCCAGACATCCTGGAAAGCGAAGTTAAATGGGCCTTAGAAAGCATTACTAACAACAAAGCTAGTGGAGGTGATAGTATCCCAGCTGAGTTATTCAAAGTCTTAAAAGAAGATGCTGTTAAAGTGCTGCACTCAATTTGCCAACAAATTTGGAAAACACAACAGTGGCCACAGGATTGGAAAAGGTCAGTGTATATTCCAATCCCAAAGAAGGGCAATGTCAAGGAATGTTCAAACTATCGCACAATTGCACTCATTTCACACGCTAGCAAGGTCATGCTCAAAATCCTACAAGCTAGGCTACAACAGTACGTGGATAGAGAACTGCCAGAAGTACAAGCTGGGTTTCGAAGAGGTAGAGGAACTAGAGATCAAATTGCCAACATTTGCTGGATTATGGAGAAAGCAAGAGAGTACCAGAAAAACATCTACTTCTGCTTCATTGACTATGCTAAAGCCTTTGATTGTGTGGATCACAATAAATTATGGCAGGTTCTTAAAGAAATGGGAGTACCAGACCACCTCACATGTCTCCTGAGAAACCTGTATAAGGGTCAAGAAGCAACAGTTAGAACCGGATATGGAACAACTGATTGGTTTAGCATAGGAAAAGGAGTACGACAAGGATGTATATTGTCACCTTGCTTATTTAATTTATATGCAGAGTACATCATGCGAAATGCTGGCTTGGATGAATCACAAGCAGAAGTTAAGATTGCTGGGGAAAAGATCAATAACCTCAGATATGCAGATGATACCACTCTGATGGCAGAAAGTGAAGAGGACCTAAAGAGCCTCTTGCTCAGGGTGAAAGAGGAGAGCGCAAAAGTGGGCTTGAAGCTCAACATCAAAAAAACTAAGATCATGGCATCTGGCCCCATCACTCCTTGGCAAATAGAAGGGGAAGTCGTAGAAGTAGTGACAGACTTCACGTTCCTAGGATCCCAGATCACTGCAGATGGTGACTGCAGCCATGAAATTAAAAGACGCCTGCTCCTTGGGAGGAAAGCGATGGCAAACCTAAACAGCATGATAAAAAGCAGAGACATCACCTTGCCAACAAAAGTCCGCATGGTCAAAGCAATGGTATTCCCTGTAGTAATGTATGGCTGCGAGAGTTCGACTATAAGGAAGGCCGAGCGCCGAAGAATAGATTCTTTTGAACTATGGTGCTGGAGAAGACTCTTGAGAGTCCCTTGGACTGCAAGGAGATCAAATCATTCCAGCCTAAAAGAAATCAACCCTGACTGTTCCCTGGAAGGCCAGATCCTGAAGCTGAAGCTCAAATACTTTGGCCACCAAATGAGAAGGGAGCATTCACTGGAGAAGACCCTGATGCTGGGAAAGATTGAAGGTCAAAGAAGAAGGGGACGGCAAAGGATGAGATGGTTAGACATTGTCATCGATGCAACGAACATGAAATTGAGCAAACTTCAGCGGACAGCGGAAGACAGGAGGGCCTGGCGTAATCTGGTCCATGGGGTCGCGAAGAGTCGGACTCGACTGTGCGACTGAACAACAACAAAATGCTGATAATTATACCTTTATCTGTACCAGAGGGTGTAGTGTAGTCGATTACATTTTAGTTTCCTTAAATCTTGGTTCCTTCATATGCAATTTTTCTATTCAGGAACAGCTTCATAGTGACCACTTGCCCTTAGTTCTCATGCTCAAGTTAGAAAATAACATATGTTCACAACCTATGATTCAAGAACCTGATTTACCAACTAGGGTCTTCTGGTCTCCAGAGGTAAGGTCATCCCTTTCAACAATTTTGAATGAGTCTTCTATCTTGGACTGTAGGGAAAGATTAATAGAGTCCACTGACCATCTTCAAACTGAATCCAATTACGAGATTCTTCTGGCTCTTATAAATGAGTCATTAAAACATAAATATCAGAGTATCAAACCAAACCATTCCGATCCATCTGCTAATAGCTCTTGGTTTGATAAAGAATGTAGAGAATTGAAATCACTTCTACGCACCGTCTATCAGAAATCCTGTAATTCTTCACTCTCTTATCTCCCAGAAGAATATCAAACATGCAAAAACTATTTAAATAACCTTATTAAAATTAAGAGGAGTGCCTTTGTTGAAAAACAGTGGGAGCGACTGTTAATTTCTATCTCCCGCAATGATTCAAAGCAATTTGGGGCATTAGTTAACAGAGCACTTAGACCAGGAATATCCAATTCTTCTGCCATTTTGCCTTCGACTTGGCACCATCATTTTTTTTTTTTTAAATTTCGGGGGAGGCTTCAGAAGCTTCCTATATTACCAACCTTGTCTTGGATGATATTCCTGAATGGCCCCTGTAACCTCTGATGAAGTTGTTTCTCTTATTGACCAACTAAAATCAGGCAAAGCTCCTGGTCCTGATGTAATACCTGCTAGGCTGGAACAATAGCAGCTCCTTGAGGGAAGGAGGGGCACTGGCGGCAGCATGTTACTTCTTCCTCCAAGAGCCTCTCCCCCCAGCTAAGCAGGGCAGAAGGAGAGGAGAGGCAGGGGAGGGGAGGGGAGGGGTGGCAGGCAGGCCAGCGCTACACCCTCATCGAGACTGCGCCTTAGGCCACGGCCTAAATTTTTTTATGGCGGGCCGGCCCTGCTTGGACTCAGACACTCTAGGTATGGCAGTGACAAGGACTTTCTAAGCAGCTGGCAGGTGATTCTTAATTAGCTTCAAGGAGGAAGCTGCTACAGGAAGCAGGAAAGGAAGAACCAGGTTGTTTTTCACCTGAATGAAACAGAGGCTTCTTCTGTGTTTTATTTTCTTGCTATATGTTGAAAACAGTCTTCTGCTTGAAAATAGGAATATACAGCTAAGGAAATGTTCATCTTTGGGTGTATCTACATTACAAAATTAAATTTATTTAAAAGCCGTCAACATAAGAACATAAGAGAAGCCAATGTTGGATCAGGCCAATGGCCCATCCACTCCAACACTTTGTCACATAGTGGCCAAAAATACCAGGTGCCATCAAGAGGTCTGTAGGGAAATTCCACAGATTCTACCACATGCCTATGTGACCCTGCACACACACACACAAGGCCTGGGCAAACCCAGAGTCAAAGGTCAGCCAGGTACTGTGTGGTAGAAAAACAGATACTAAAAGGTCAGCTATTAGGGGTAGTTCTGGCAGTGTGTAACCCCTGGAGCTAATGGCACTTATGGTGGGCTTTATGACCCTACCCTCAATAAATATGGGACTTTAGATTCAAAGGAGAAGCTGGCTTGCTGACAGGGGAAGCTGGTTCTCTGAGAGGCTGGGGTCCCTGCTTTCAACCAGACTCTGAGTATCCCGCAGTTTTTCTTGCGTCCCTTCGCTTCAAGGTCCAGCAGTGGGACCAGGACACTAGAAGACCTCCCACTGTTGCCCCCCCTCAAGCACCAAGAATACAAACCATCACTTGCCCCAGACTGAGAGTTCCTATTTATACCTTGTGGCTAATAGCCACTGATGGACTTCTATTCCATATGTTTATCCAATTCTCTCTTGAAGCTGTTCCATTTTAAGGAAGCTGTTGTAGGATAACCAGAGACAAAACAAGTTCAGTTCTCCTTAGCATTCAGTCAGTTGGCTCCTGCAGGTTCATTCCACTCACTTCTCCTCTCATGCTGGCAGAGAGCCTCTTATATTAATGGAGGACTCCTTAGGTCAGAGGAAATCACCACTACTAGGGTACTGTATCCTAAAATATGATCAGGCCAGCCCTGCATTCTTAGCAAAATATTGACTTCAGAACATTTCAGAATATGGAATAAAAAGCAACCAGTATGTGAATTGTTCACATAAACCACCTTGAGCAGCCAGGAAAGACAATCGCTGTATGTTTTTAATAAATAAAATAATATATTTAACAGAGCTCAATTTACTGTATCTATCAGTTAGTTTTAGTAACTTTATTCATGACTGAAGTTGCTTTCATGTTTCTAAAATCTGCTTTTTCACTCTCTTAGCCACACTCATCAGTCTACCATATCAAATAGAATCCTATTCAGCTTAATAGTAGCCTCCCTGTTAGGGAAAACCTGGCACATTCCCAGAAGGAAGACTTCAGAACAGGTCATGCAGGGCCTTTGTTGTTGACTTTTTTTAAATGTTCCCAGCATCTTAATCTTGGCAACTCTTGCCAATAAACTTCAAACCAGATCCATTCAGCTTTCATTTTATGTGTGCTTTTCACCCTCTTTGAAGAGGTTTGCACTGCAAATACTTAGGCAAAGAAAGGAAAGGTCTGAAAACCGGTCAGATATGATGCAAGGGAGTGAAGTACATTTTAAATCAATAATGAATCAGAACCAGCTTTTCATATGGAAGATGTAGACACAGCCCTTTCCACACAAACTGTGGTTAGCTGTGAGGAGTAAGAAGATAGCAGGTATTTGGATTTCCATTTCTCCTCCACTTGGGGGAGTTTGAAAAGCAAGTGGAGATATGGCAGAAGGGTCTGCAAAAAGACCAAGGTCCACCAGGCAAAGCACAGAGTGTGTCTAAAAAAGGACATTGGACACATGGACACATGAAGCTACCTTGTACTGAATTGGACCATGGGTCCATCACGGTCAGTATTGTCTACTCAGGCTGGCAGAGTCTTACTAGGGTCTCTGGTAAAGGTCTTTTACACCACCTACTACCTCATCCTTTAAACTGGCAATGACGGGGATTAAACCTGGGACCTTCTGCATGCCAGGCAGATGCTCTACTATTGAGCCATGCCCCCTCCAAATAAAACGTCAAAGAAGTAGGGGACGGCAAAGGATGAGATGGTTAGACAGTGTCATCGATGCAACGAACATGAAATTGAGCAAACTCCAGAGGATGGCGGAAGACAGGAGGGCCTGGCGTGATCTGGTCCATGGGGTTGCGAAGAGTCGGATTCGACTGTGCGACTGAACAACAACAAAAAATCATTATACCATACTGGCTTTCAGCATACAGCTATTTGAACCTGGGGCAGCCATGAGTTTAGTCAGCTTGAACTAACTTCTACTCACTTTGCCACAGATTGAGTCAGTTGTGTGCCATGTGCTGAACTCAGCATGGATTATCTTTTGCAGATCAAAAGCTGATTTGCACTGAGATTAGCGCTCTTAGGCTGCGAACACACACACTCAGTAATTTGCTTTCAATCCATTTTCAATGCACTTTCAAGCTCAATTTTGCCAGTTCACACAATAAAAATCCATCTGGAAAGTACATTGGATTGAAAGTGGATTTTTGAGTGTGTGTGATCGCAGCCTTATACTGTCATGCACACAACCACTCATCTTGTGTCATCACTAACTGACTATACCCCATGACTGTCCCTGAATCAAAACATTGTATGTATGGTTTCGGTTTCGGCGTTGCGAATGGCGGCCGCGTCTCGGGACGCTCCCGGAGGCGGCTAGCCCACGCGCAGATAGGGGGGTCTTCGCGTGTGCGAAAGACCCTAGTGAGCCTTAGGTTAAGGCTCCGAACCGGGGGCGCTTGGAGAGTGGCCTCTTTACTGGCAGACAGCCGGGAAATTGAGGCTTTCTCCCTGCCCCAATCGGCCCCGCTGCGTCGTGCCCCGTCATGGGACTTAGCAGCGCCACCGATTTCCAGGAGTGAAGTCAGCGATATGATTTAATATAAAAAGAAGAAGTGGCATCGAATCGTGAGTGGAAGGTCTATTTTGAAGCGTGAATTTGAATCCCCCGCAAGCATTTAAGCGTATGGGAGGAGGGAGGAGTCCCCACCCCTTTTGAGAAGCAAGATTTACAAAGGGAGCGCGGAGGGGGAAGAGAGAAAGAACTGTTGGTGAAAGTACCGTTGGGGTTGCATAGAAGACTACGACCTTATCAGCTTCCTGGGGGAGGCGGCACGAACTTTTTAAAAGTAAACAATAAAACAAAATGTCGACAACGGGGGAAGTCCTGCAGAAACCGGAAGAGAAGGGAGGAGGGACTTCCGGTCCGAGTAGCCCCCCCCAGAGCTTGCTGTCAATCAACAGGAAAATGAGATTCTGCGCCCTCTGCTGGAGCAAATGCAGAAAATCAATGAAACCCTGCTTAAAGTGGAAAGTGTTCTCATCAGTCGACAGGAACTGATATTGGAAACAACAAGGAAGATGACGGAAATTGAACAGAAAGCGTGGATTCTAAGTTCTCAGGGCGTAAAAGAAGAAGAGAAAGAGGATCTCGGATTTACCTTGGCGAATGTATTGGTACCCCTAACTGGCAGTGAAGCGAAAGAATTAAAAGAAGAAGTGGATATGGCTCCCAAAGCCAATTCCACTTGTATAAAAGAAATTACTCTGCCAGTAGAAGGGGGGATCGAGCATAGCAAGCATCGGAGATCTAATTTTTTGCGAAGTGGTTATGGCGCCCTGGAAATCTGAAAGCTACAAAAGAAAGAAGAAAGATTACATCCTTGAAATGCAAAAACTTCTGAAGAGACACGCCGGCGTGAGGGAAGACGCAGCACTCAAAATTATGATAAGCAGTGAAGAAGACAGCAGCCCAGGGGTAAGAGGTGAAGGAAAGGAAGCCATCAAGGTTAAAAAGGACTTAGCCCATAATTGGAAGAGACTTAAAAAGAAGACATCTTAAGGATTGTTTGTGTTGCATCTGTAAGGAGCTGTTTAATTACTAACCCCAATGGACTTTACTAACTGTATTAACAGAGTGTCTTTGGACTTTGCAAAGTTAAAAAGAAGATCTTCTAACCATGATCGATGCCGAAAAACGGTAATAAACACTAACTAAAACTAACCCATTTTAACAGAGAAAACTTCACTCCATCCTTTCTCTTTCTCCATCTGTCTACCCTTTCCTTTTCTTATAAAAAGAATAAAATTCTCTCCTCTTTAGGAGAGTTTTGCCAAAAAAACAAACAAACATTGTATGTATAACAATAAACAGAACAGTTCCCCTGGGATATAACATAGCGACAGATTCTATAAAAAACAAAAACAAACATAGTGACAGATAAGAGAATGTCAAGCTGGACTGCTCTCCCATGTAAAAATAAAACTCTCTGCATACTGAAAGCTAAGATTTCACAGATGAAGGTTTTCAATGATTTTGCATGTACATGTTTTCTTATGGAGAACATTCAATCATGCAATGTGCCAACTGCATTCATAATCGTTACAGACTAGGAGGGACTGTACCTTGTGTTGTATCTGCAAGCTTGAGTCCCCCCCCAGTCGGAATAACAAGATAGACAACAGTTTGGAAGTAAACAAGGGCTACTTTATGAACTATTTAACATAACATTGCAGCAAGGGACCAACTAAGCGAGCACGGAACAGGCAAGGCAGGCGTCACTCCCTGACCAGCCTCCTTGCCCTTTTCATGGTGGGTCACCCAGCTCTGGTCTTGAGCCATTGGTCTGGCTCACGACTGGCAGCCCAGCAAAACTGGTTGCCACCTAGGAGCACCCACCCCTGAAGCCTTCAAACTTGCAGAGAGGTGCCTTACCCTAAGAGGTTCCCAGAGGTGATCACCGTTCCCCACCCTGGACCTTAAAAATCCAAAGGCAGTTCCTGATGACCCCCTGTTCCCAAATGGGAAAATGCCATAAGGTGCTCGCCGGTTCTGGTTTCTTGCCTGCACAAACCTGCCAGAGCCAAGGCCAAGCCCCTGCTTTGGCCTTTGCTCTCACTAACAGCCCAAGGCTGACCTAATCCCTTGCCACAAGTCCTATAAAAATAACCCATTGCCCTTTTCTGATAGGTGCATGCCGTCAGCCCTATACAGGTCCTGGAACTCAACCCATATGTCGGGGTGTGGCAAAATTACCCTAAACCACCCTTAATGGCCTTCCTCATCTAGTGGTTGGCTTTATGACTAGCAGGGGTCTCCTAAATTGTGCCATACCTGGCAGGGCAGAATAACCGACCCCACTATCTGCACTCTGGGTCACCTTGCTCTTATCATCGCAAGGTAAGCCTCCGCTTGTAACACCAGGGCCTTGCCCTTCATGGCAAGGCAGAATAGCTGACCAGACTATCTGCACACTGGGCCACCTTGCTCTTATCATCACAAGGTCTGCCTCAGCTTGTCATACAAGGGCCTTGTCAGCCAAACTATCCACACTCGGGGCCATCTTGCTCTTATCATTGCATGGTCTGCCTCAGCTTGTAACACAAGGGCCTTCCCAGCCAGGGTGACTCCTGGCCTGGTGGGTGGCCCAAAGGACCATGCTGTGGCTGCAGATGTTGACTCCTCATCTTGCCCCACAGCCAGCAGCACCTGAAAGAAAAACCTCATTAATAACTTCAAACTGCAATTCCATTCTTAGAGTGCTAGGCGAAAGCCCGCCACTAGCTCACTGATCCACAGCACCCCCCCCCAAAAAAAAGGCGACCTTGACCAGCCCTTGAGCATCTTTCCAATGCAGAAATCACCTGTCTTCTTCTCAAACCCAGATGCCATGCTGGCATGGGTGAGAGATCACAGTTTGCCCCTAAAGGAATGCCCTAACAGGCCCTTACCTCTCAGTGACACTCAAAACTGCATCAGATGGGACACTGATATGGACCAAACTTGCCTCAGACCTGCTTGCTCTCTAAAGGACAGGAACTACTTACTTACCCGCCGTCTTATAAGCCCTCTGGGTGAAAAGCGTGAGACCACTGTCCAAAAAATAGACACAAAGCAGGAGGATGTGATCTGCAACTCACCCGTCAAAAAGACTCCTTTTGTATGAGTCCAAAGAATCCTTACATACAAGGAGGTTGTCCCATATACCCTTAGTGACCTTGGTCCTGTGCTGTGAAAGATGGAGGCCCATCATGGACTCACATAATCTGCAAATTTGAGGCTGCCGACTAACTGTTTTAATTCAGCAATGTAATCGTTTTCTTCACCCCGGCCATGTCAATTAATTCTTTGCCGTGTACTTAATTTGTCAGCTGATTTGTCACCCAGGGAGCTTAAAAGACAGACTGGTGTTCATGAACCATGAGAGGTTTTGCAGTTGCCAAAGCAGAAGTTGCCAGAGTTCCAGCAGTGTCCCTGCTTGGCAAAAATTATATATATATAATTTCCATTTCTCCTCCATTTTAATTTATGTTGTCTTGACTGACAAACATAACTGTAATAGATTTGGAAGAAACCTATTCCTAACCTTTTTTTTTTTTTTTTGAGATAACATGATAGATGTGATAAAAATATTTTCAAGCCCTCACACCTTACAAATACAACATTGTAAATGAATTCTCATGGAGGTAATCACTACTGTCCCATGAAAACACCAATACCTTCAGATGCTTCAGGGACAGAGGTTCAAGGCCCATTGTGCTCTTTGAAAGTTCTGTCCACTCTTGTTCTCCCATTGCCCTGACGCTTGTAGGCAATAAACTCAGTCACTGCTAGTCTCTTTAATCTCACTGTCAGATGCCCTCATAGTTATCCTGATTTCCAGTTAACTCTCTGCAGGCAGGTTCAAGCCCAGTCTTATTTTTCTAGTTATGACCAACCTTGTAATCTTTCAGCTCGCATGACACTTTTGGGTGGCTCTTGTAAAATTACTGAGGGCTCTCTGCTCTGTGTTTCTAACACAGAAGCACCATGGAGAGGACAGCTCTCTCACTAATATTATAATTAGCCCACTCTTTTGTTTGTGTCCATCACAAGAACAGATTCTGTATGAATGAAAACAGGGAAGTCCTAAGGATGAGTAGGTCATGAAAATATGTCCTTATAATATTATGGCACTATAGTGACTTAGCAATGATCTTTTAAAAGCATTTCTAAAAATCCCGATGGTGAGCAGGGAGAAGAATGCTAATTTTGATACTTTCCTACAACATGGTCAATCTAAAGCAGAGACCGAGTATGTATGAATGCAGTTTTAACTCTTAACTTAGTTACATTTGGTAGAATAGATTAAGGAAATAAACCTAAGGCCAAGTAGGAAAGAAAACCAAGCCCAGGTAAGAGAGAGAAGAGAGGTCCTATACACTTTGAAAAAAGAAAGGAAGGAATGGCCCAAGAGGCTCAACATCTAACCAATGAGAGGGTGGAGCCAATTTAACCCTTTCCCTCCCAAATCCTCTTGATTGCAATGTAACAATATTCAGCAATATCCAGCACCATGTCATATGTTGAAACCTTGATGTGCCTGAACTAGTGCTTGGGCTGCGTAAGGCGGGACTTGACCCAAAACCAACAGCCACAATCTTGTAGGAATGGATGGAACCAAACTCTGAGTTTGTGATCTGTGAAGCAGAGGCCCCAGTAGTGCCATAACCACTGGGTCCTTATGGCCAGGCTGACTCCCATTTGTAAGTACTCTCCCCCTTACCTTCCCATGAGGGTGCCCTCAATAATGCTCCACCCGGAGTGCCTCCGTCCTAGCTCCCAGACTTGTCATCCTAGTGCTCTGTTTCTGGACCAGGTGACCAGATGTTGCTGCTACCACCCCTACTGCAGTGACTTCATGTTGTTTGTCATTGAAAAGACCCAAGTGTGCCTCTACACCCTGGACCATCTGCCGGCATCTGACTGCTGTCTCCCCGACTGTTAGACAGATGTTGACCCTACCTCACCAGCTCCTAAGGAAGCTCCTTGTCCATCTTCCAAAAAAGGTTAGGTGTGCCAACACCTGTGCTTGAAAATTATAGAGTCATAGAATATTAGAGTTGAAAGGTACCTTGCAGGTCATCTAGTCCAACCTCTTGCACTCTAAAAGAGGATAACCAAAAGATAACCCTACAACCAGTGTTTCTTCTAAGCTGAGTTAGTGTGAGCTAGCTCACAATTTCTAAGGCTCTAGGCTCACACCTTTGACTTAGCTCAGGAAGGATAGCTCCAGAGCAAACTAATTTTTATGCAGCAGCCAAATTGCTTATTTATTAGAAACTTATTTTGATTAATTTAATCCCGTTGATGCTAGGAGGAACACCCCTCTGTTGCTCAAGTGTGTTTAGCCCTTGAGTATAGCCATATTAACCAGGTTCACCTCCCCCACATCAGATTGAATAGCCTGTGCCAGCTACCTAGGGGGCCTCTGGCTGGCTGCTCCCCCTTTAGACTTATCTTAACCCTGCTTAGTAGTCACCACAGTTGTATTAGTATTGATATATATCTTATTTATTTATGTATTAATGTTATTTTTAAAATTATTCTTATCAAGCGGTGGCCAAATCACCTTTAAAATGGCTGCCCTGTAAGGCCACCCCTAGAAGGCCCTTTTCCAAATTGGCCCATCCAGATGGCCTCACCCAAAATGGCCACATGGCCACCCTATAGTGCCTAACCCAAATGGCCACCTAGCATGCCCGGTGACATAAATTGGATGCCCAGTTTTAATTATTTGAGGACTGCTGGCACACCAACCAGCTGTATATTTTTTTTTAATGTGGGGGTTCTGGCCATATAATGAGCACCCCCTATCTAATTTGAATTGGGCCCTACAGGCAGACTGCGTCATTTAAATATATTCAACGTATGGCCTAACAGCCAGTGGACCCACCCCCAACTATGGCTGTTTGGAATGGGGGCCCTAGGCAACTGACACAGGGCCTAATGTTCTAAACTGCCATCAACTGCCTCATCAGCTTACCAGGCCTGCCACCCCCTGGCAGTTAATTAACACTGCCATTTATTTTACAAGGTCCCTTGTCCCTCTAGCCAGGTACTGCTAGGCCTGCAGTGCCATTTAAAACTACGCAGGCAGCCCAATGGCCACTGACCCAACTGGCCCCTTTTATGTCTTATTGCCTGGTCACAGCTGATGCTCGAGCCTTCAGCCTCCTCCTGCAGCCCCCCTTGCAGACCACTTCAGAGGTGGCTGCCACGCCACCACAAACCGCCCAACCCATCTGCTGAGGGGGGAAACCACAATCCACCACTGCTGAGTCCCACCCTTACAAAATGCCTACTGTCACCCTATGGAGTTTTGAAATAGAACAAGCGGCTACCACAGACTCCCTCCCTGGGCCCCCGCTGCTGCGAGAGTTGATTCCTTGCTGTGAGCCACCCTTAAGGACTTCTACTAGCCCTCTCTGTCACCTGGTGCCAGTGCGGACCCCACTGCAGGCTGCCGCTGCCACCGTAAACACTACACCGCTGTCAACCACCGCTGTTGAGTGGGCGTAGAAGGACCCACTGCCGCTGCTATGCATTGGCACCGCAGAGGGAACTGCTGTTGTCCAGAGCCATTTCAAGACGCGCCCTGACTACACCGCGGACCGCCGACATCTTCAGGCCTACAGGTAGGCTGCAGCTTCCCCTCGACCCTCTGAATGCTGCAAGCACATGAAGCAACTGGCTTAGGCAGGAGTGGAGCCCGGCTGTTTAGCCAGGCCGGTTCCACCCCCTGCCTACGTCACGACACCAGGTGTCATGGCTCTGTTGCTGCCTGGCTTCCTCAGGGCAGCAAAGCAGCCCCCGGCGACCAGCAGTGTTTCCAGGTTGCCGGGAGCTTAGTTATCCCTACATGGCTCAGTTCTTCCATATTTCACTACCTTCCTAGGTAGGCCTTACTTAAGGCATGCTAAAGCAGCATACAAGTGCACAACTTCATGGGTGGTATCCTACCTTGGGCTGGATGAAGTTCTTTCATCCTTTCAACCTTCCTCCAGCATAAGGTTCATTGCAAAGAATGAACCCCTTAATCTAGAAGAAGGCATCTTGGACTGGAGGAAGACTTTGGTTAAAAGAGTGGTAGGATACATTTCACTAACAATATTCAGCACTTCTATAAGACATTTCAGATTGGGTCCTACAAATCATGAATGAAATGGCACTTCCAGAAGTTTCCTTCCCTACATCCTTCTCTACCATTTTGACTGGCAATTTCTTTCCAAAATCTCAAGCAGAGTTCTTTCGCATCTGACCCTTTGAACTAGATATGCCAATTACTGACCCTGGGACCTTTTGTATACAAAGCAGATGTTCTGACACTCAAGGAATACCAGCAGAATGTCATGAAATGTGATAGCATTCTGGCTTTACAACAGTGTTATGCTCACACTGCAGGTGCTGTTAACATTTAGTTAAAGAGCTGACCAATACAACAACTAATTACTTGAACAAATTTCAGTAAATACACTCTTTGTGTGGAATAGTGTCTTTAAGAGGGCGAGCTTTTAAAATTGTATCTATTCTTGCTTCAGTAGTAGGGAAGAAAGCTGTTATGGATTTACAAGCAAAAGTTCCTATAAAATCTACATGGTATCAGCATATGTTTTAGTGGTGCACTAGATCAATGCTTGAGCCATGTTATAAACAGATCATATGACTCATTAGTTCCACTTAAGTGCAGTTAGTTTTCTACATGAATACACAAACCTGCCTTATATGGAGACAGGCCCTTGGTCTGTCAAGGTCAGTACTATCTGCTTTAAGTGGTAGCAACTCTCCAGGATCTCAAGTAGAGGTCTCTTACATTATGGACTGCCGGATATTGGAGATACCAGACATTGAACTTGGGACCTTCAGCATGCACAACAGCTGTTGTACTAGTCAGCCATGTTCCCCACTCCATTTTCATTCAAAAACATTTTCTTTTGAATTTGGTCCAAGTCTCTTACATTTAACTCCAGGACAATGACATTTAATACAAGTGGGGACCTGCAAGAAACTTGTGAGAGTGGTTATCCCATTCCCCCCACCTTTGCTTCCTTCCCTCTCTGCCTACTTCTCTCAGGGCCAATCTGCATTTAGCATTTTTACCAAACCCACACTGGAACAGAAAAAGATGCAGTTCAAAACCACATTCAGCTACCCCAGGCCAACACCATACTGACTGCAGAGTCACCCCCGAATGGCCATAAAACCAGAGATCAAATGAAATGAAAGCAGCATGCAGTCTGGACACTGCCATATAATGCAACACTCAATCAAAGTGAAAGTGACATGCAATGTAGATGGGGATTTCTGTTCCAGTGTGGGTTTAGTAAGACAGTGGAGCAAATGCTAGATGCAGATCGGGCCTCAGTCTCTCACTCTTTCTCTCTCCTGCCACCACTTTTCTTTCTCTCTCCTCCATGCATATCACTTTCTCTCTCTTTCTACCCCACACTTCATCACTCTCTTTCTGCCTCCCCACCTCATCATGCTTTCTCTCATTCTGCCCCCGCCACCCCATTACTATCTATTTCTGTTCCCCATAGCCTCACAACTGCTTCCTCTCTTCCACAGCAGCAGCAGCAGTGGTGGCTTTCCCAGCAGTGGCAGTGGCTCTCCAGGAATCACAGTGAATCTCCCAACTACAGAGATCAGTTCCTCTTAGGGGTGCCATCTCCAGGTTGGGAAATTCTTGGGGATTTGGGGGTGGTGTCTTGGAAGGGTGAGGTTTGGGATGGTGGAATCTTGGGAGGGTGAGGTTTGAATTCTCCCTCAGAGGTCAAATAGGCCTGGAAATGGCCCTGCCCCCTCCCCCTGCCTTTTTACTGACCGAAAATGAAGCCTGGATTACTATGGTTGCCTAGCAACAGCCACTGAGGGAATCTGTTGCTTAAAGCTACAGATACTCCTTTTATCATTTTTGTAATTTTAAAGCCACCTGGTGGTTATTGGGATTTTTTAGATTTCACATTTTTCTGCAAACCTACGGCCCTTTTCAGGTTTGTAGAAAGATCTCTTACCCATTCACAGCTCTGGTCACCAAATTTAAGTATCTAAAGATATTCTGACTTTGCTATTAGAATATAAGATTAACCACAGTTTCCTAAAACTTGCCAATAACTTTTTATAGTTGTTTGTTTAGTGTGGTTCTCCTTTTACGCCTTTACAATGAAGCACACTGAGAAGATTCTGATGAAACAGGTACAGTTTGTCTTGAGCTTAAGCATTGTATTTAAGGTTGGAATTTTTCCTTGTATGTTTATTTTAAGCCCTAGCATCAGTTTGTATCAAGCTATTGCTTGATGACCCTTACAGAACAGTGATTCTTCCTTGTATTAGAAGAGTATACCTGTGAGCCTGACTCTGAGCCACCTAGATGCCAGCATTCTATTATGGTGGTTCTCTTCCTACCTAATTGGATGGCGGCAGAAGGCAGCATTTGGTGACTTCTGCTTACCACTAAGGATTTAATCTATTGGGTATCACAAGATTCCATGTTGTGTCCTCTGCCTATCGACAGCTTTAATCAGTGTGCTGATATTACACTTCAAAATTTGGACAAATTTTTCCAGCAACTACATAAAGGTTTTTTCTCCCCTTATTTTATCAGATCTCTTAACTTTTTTAAAAAAATCAATAATTCTAGATGGAGCAGCATGCTTCTTAAATTCATGGCACTGTTGTTATGTCCTGAATGAAGTTGAAACAATTGAAAGTAGAGATTTTGGTGGCAGATAAACCAAGAGATGAGAATAGTTTTGCCAGTTTTAGAAAGGCCTAGAAAGAGTTATATTTATCCCAAAAGAGCACATTCTTTGAGAGGGCATTGTCTACCACTTACCATCTGTTGACAACTTCCTATCTAGACTATTGTAATGTGCTCTATACTGGTGCTAGTTTTGAAGAGGGCTTAGAAACTGCAACTAGTGTAGATTTTGTTTGCTTTTTTGTGCAGCAGAATATTACATCACTTTTATCTCAGGTACACTAGTTGCCAGTAAATTTTCAAGCTCAAGTGTTGATACTTACCTTCAAAGTTCTTTATGGCCCTGGCCCCTCATGCCTGAGGGAATGTCTTCTCTGTGTTCCTCACAATTCACTGTGCTTTGCAGACAAGGCTCTGAAATGTAACATCCTTTAGTAAAATAAAATCAACAAGAGAATCAATGTGTTGGTTAGAGTGTTGGACTAGGATCCAGGAAACCAAGGTTTGAACCCCCACTCTGCCATCAAGACTCATTGTTGACCTTGGAGCAGTCACAGGATTGCCAGACCCTCTGGTGAAGACAGGGGTCCCCCACTGCCAGGCCCCAACTCCCTGCCACCAATGTGGGAGGGGACTTACTCCCCAAAAGAGGGGAATCCATCCAACATGCACCAAATTGTCTATGTCACTACACACATGACCCAGAAGTAAAGTCATCACATCTGGAACATCAGAGCAACACTCTAGTGTTTGGAGGGGGAACTCTATGGTAGAAGCCAAATTTACCATAGAGTATTTGCCCAAATACCAGAGCATTGTTCCAACATCATAGATGTGATGATGTCACTTCCAGGTCATGGGGGCAGTGACATGGACACGTCGCTGTACATCGGATAGACCTCTCTGCTGTTCCCAGTAAGTCCCCCCCATCCCCTGCTGGTTGTCAGGAGGGAACCTAGGCAGTCACACGATTTCAACCTACTCTATCGCACAGGGTAGTTGTTAGGACAAAATGGAGAAGGGGAGAAGCTACTTTGGGTCTCCATTGGGGAGAAAAGGGGGATATAAATGAAGTAAATAGTACAACCTTTTCTGTTGTGTCACCCGTCCTCTGAAATGTGTTCCCTCTGGAGATAGGCCTTGTTGCCTCCCTTCTGAATTTTCAGTGTCAAGTGAAGACATTTCTTTATCAAAGGTTTTTCTTTGCATTTGGATAAAAGTGGGCTGTTGTGAGCATTTTTTAATATTTGGATTTTTGCCAGTTGTACATATTGAGAACTTGCTTTTAGACTGCAATGTTCTATATATTTATTATTAATTATTTATTCATGTATACCATGCCTTTCTCCTCAACGGGGACCCAAAATAGAGCATAACATTCTCCTCTCCTCCATTTTATCCTCCTAACAGTCCCATAAGGTAGGGTAGTCTGAGTGTGACTGGCCCAAGATCCAGTGGCAAGAGTGGGGATTAGAACCTGGGCATCCTACATCCTCATCCAACACTAATCACCACACTATCTCTCAGTGGGTCTCTATTCAAGTAGCTGTGTGATGTTTCGATTGATGTCTTCTTTATTATTATTTTGTGTTTATGTGCAGGCCTCCCTAGGTACATTGTTTAGCACTGGCAGTGTTCAGAGCACTTCACATACACTACTGTTGCAGTCCTTACAGTACTATTATCGTCACCATACTGCAGATGGACTATACATGTAAGCCAGAGTGACTTGCCTAAAGGGACCCAGCAAATTCATGTAGAGGCAGGAGATGAACCAGGGACCTCCCAGATCACAGCACGCTCTCTTAGTTGCTTTGCCTGCTAGCTCACATTCACAACAAAGTCATATTGGATCATATAACAAACCTTCACAGATTTTTCCATTAGTTATATAATCATTAAACTACAATAGTAGAAATAAATGCACATCCCTACACTTAGGTTTGTCAGTTTCCAGGTGGTGGCTGGAGAGCTCACTTAACTATAACTGGTTTTCAGGTGGCAGAGGTCTGTTCCTCTGGAGAAAATCGTTGCTTTGGAAGGTGAACTGTATGGCATTATACACTGCTGAGGTCCCTCCCCAAAAACCACTCTCTCAGGTTGTATACCCAGGGAAGTCCACACACGTGGTCAGGCAAACACACAGTCAAGCGAAAGACCCGACCTTCGCCTCTAGAGACAATAGCCTGAACGGATCCTAGCACACACCTATCAAGAGGCTAGGATCCTGGGAGGGACCTATGGGTCCAGTGGGGCACTGTAAATATCCAATCATGGGTGCGTGGGTGTGTTTGGCTGTGGTGTCAGTTGGGAATATGAACCGGCCTGTGAGCTGGCAAAGGCATCTCTTGTTCTATGATATACAATAAAGTATGAGCTGAATTCACTCTGCCATGCATCAGTCTCAGTACTGGCGATGAAGGTGAGATCCCGATAAGCGAGCCTGACTCCAACCCAGCAACGAGCACTGATCCAGCAATGGACACCGCGCCCCACTCCACTCCCAAGCAGCAATGCACCGTGCACCGATCCATGGAACACTGCTCACTGTCACAGCTCCTGCTGAGTCTGAGCACATGGCTCCAACGGAGGAGCTAAGTGCTGCTGGGGATGAGCTCCTGAGGCCGGACAATCCTGCACCTGACAGTGTGGAGAGTTCAGAGCTGCTCCAGCAACAGCTGAGGAAGATTCCCACCTAGTCAGCACTCCCCCCGATTTGTCTTCACCGGTTTCCCACTTGAGAGGACAGCACTGACGGGACATGGCAGCCCGGCGGCGAGAGGCACGCATGTGCCACAGACACTCGTTCAGCCCTGAGTACTTGCAGGAGCTGGGACGTGCTTGGGGTGCACTAATTGCCGGCAGCTTAGTGAGCTATTTAGCCCTCGCACTCATGCTGGCAAGTCATGCCAGCAACTTGTCACTTTGATGAAGCTTTGCACCTCCTCGCTCGTGTGCCTGATTCCCGGTTCCTGTCTCGTCATCCTCACCTCCTTGACCTCAGCTTACATGACTATGCTCAGACCTGCACCTTGAACCTTTGACTCTTGGACTCTTGACTCGTGGAAACTCTGGACAGCTTTGATGGTTTGTGTTTTGGACTTGGCTTCCCTGGTTGGTTTGTCTGCCTGGCTCTTGACTTTGGACTACACCCTGACCACCCTGCTGTTGCCTTGCGCTTTGGACTTGATTTTCCCAGTTGGTTGGTTTGCATGGCTCTTGACCCCGGACTGTGTCTTGACTTCCTTGCTCTTATCTGGCCCTGCACCCCAAGCCATGACACTCACTGCCTCACCACAGAGTCATGGCCATCGCTCCAGGAAACCTCGTGGTCTCCGACCCCATTCACGCCGAGTTCTGGGAATTGTGGGTAGACCAGCTCAAGAGCTTCCTTGCATACAATGATGTCACAGATGAGGCCAAGAAATGGGACCTACTCCTCAGCACGTGTAGAGTGGCCACCATCCACTTAGCAAAGAGCCTCCTGGTGCCTAAGAATATTACAGAGAACACCTATGCCCTAACCAAATACTATGCGCCAAAGCCCACCATGCTGTCCAACCACATGGACTTCCAAGCACACATTCAGAAGCCCAGTGAGACAGCCTCTGCTTTCATGGCCAAACTCTGCCAGCTCACCGTGGACTGCGAGTTCGAGACGGTTGAGGACAATCTGCTGACCCAGTTTGCTTGGGGCATCTGAGATGCCAAACTCCGCCAAAAGTTTGTCAGTACCACTGGTCTCAAGCTGGCTGCTGCCCTGCAAACTGTCACCATGTTTGAGGGCTCACACTGTGACAGTCCACCATCTGCAACACAGCACATGTTCCCAGCGACAGACAATTCTGACAAGGAAGAGGTCCTGCAAGTAAGACAGCCCCACCACTGGAATCAACAACAGCCACCAACAATGCAGGCCCCCCGGGACACCAGTCCTTCCACAGCCTGTGCCAGCTGCGGGGATGGCCACGAGCGCAAGTCTTGCTGGTTTCGCAACGCTGTCTGCCGGACATGTCGGAAGCAAGGCCACATCGCCCATGCCTGCTGTTTACAGGGAAATCAGAGGACAATCTTGATGCACCAGGAGGACCTCGACCTACATTCCCTGACCATCAACCACCACCAGCACCAGGTAATGAATTTGCCCCCAGAAGTCCCTAACAAAATGCATGTTACCATAGTAATTGAGGGTTCCCCCTGTGATGGAACTGGACACGGGCTTCTCATTCTCCATAATCTCAGCAGAGACGTTGCAGAAACTCTGCCCGGGGAGAGGGGAACCCTGCCTTAAGCAGCCACAGGGTCTATTGCTCAGGGACTTCCAAAAGAACCCCGTGGCCATCAAGGGCTGGGGCAAATTCTGGGTGCAGTTTCGGGACTTTGACAGACTCTTAAAACTGCTGGTGGTGGAAGGGAAACTCACAAGCCTGTTGGGGTTGGCATGGTTTGGGCCGCTAGGATTTGCGGTGACAGGCATGAACTCTGTTCAGCCTCAAGACTTTAATGCGGTCTGTGAGGAGTTCCCAGCGGTGTTCAATGTCAAGCTTGGCCATTACTCCAGGCCCCCGATATCTATGGACCTAGACCCTGCAGTCCGGCCCATCCACATGCAGTCCAGATGGGCCCCGCTGTCATTCCGGCCCAAGATCAAGGTAGAGCTTGACCGTTTGGTAGAGCAGGGGGTATTGGAACTGGTGCCGCAGGCCCGTTGGGAAACCCCCATCATGACTCCATTGAAACCAAATGGAGACTTATGAATCTGTGCCGATTATAAATGTACAATTAATAAGGCACTGCAAGACCACACATACCCAGTACCGGTGGTCAGCCAGGTGTTGACATCCTTGGCGGGGACATAGGTCTTTGGGAAGCTGGATTTTGCCCAGGCCTATCAACAGCTGCCTGTAGACGATGCCACGGCCAAGGCGCAGACCATTGTAACACATTGGGGGGCATTCAAAGTGAAGCGGCTGCAATTTGAGGAGAGCGTGGCACTGGGGATCTTTCAAAGCCTAATAGATTCTCTCCTCAAAGGAATCCTGGGAGTCTAGCCATTCCTCAATGGCATTCTGATTGCCACTCCGGACTCCAATACCTTTGCGGCGCGGCTCCGGACTGTGCTCTAGTGTTTCACCGCCGGCAGCCTGAAGGTGAAGTGGGAAAAATGCCTGCTGGGGATGCCGTGGGTGGAATTATTGGGCTTTGTGGTGTATGCCCAGGGACTTCATCCCACACAGGACAAAATTCATGCCATCTCCCAGGCGCCCACCCCCTCGTCCAAAGCAGAACTGCAGGTTTTCTTAGGCCTGCTCAATTTTTACCACTCATTCCTGCCCCACAAAGCTGCCGTCGCTGAGCCTTTGCACAGGCTGCTGGACAAACATGCTCCTTGGGGTCTGGGGCCCCAAGCATGATGCCACTTTTCAGGTGGTCAAGAAACTGTTGGTATCCAATGACATCCTCGCCCCGTGCTGGTGGTCTTGGCGTGTGACGCGTCTATTTACAAGGTGGGGGTGGTCCTGGGGCACCAACTGGTTGATGGGTGCGAGGTTCCTGTGGCTTACTATTCTCACACACTGTTGGCCACTGAGCGCAACTATGCGCAGATCAATAAGGAGGCCCTGGCAATCATGGCCAGGGTGAAAAAATTCCATGATTATCTGTACGGCCGGGCCTTTATGATTGTGACGGAACACAAGCCCCTCTTGGGCTTGCTTGCCCATGACCTCCAGACCCCCCAGATTTTATCACCCTGGGTGCTCCGTTGGTCGATTTTTCTCATGGGGTATCAGTACTCCCTCTTTCACCAGCCCAGGAAGGCCATGGGCCACACTGATGCCCTCAGCTGCCTCCCACTGCCCTCCTTGGACCCCACCCCAGCTTATCACATCACCTTGCTGGAAGATCTGCCCAATCGCTCGGTCCAAGTGGGGGAGGTTGCCCGCCACACAGCCCGGGATTGCATTGTCTCCCGAGTCCTCGACTGGGTGGGAAGGGGGTGGCCTGCGGGCAAGATGGGTCCAGAGTTCGCGACATTCAGTGGCCACCGGGATGAGCTATCATCCCACAAGGGGTGTTTATTGTGAGGAAGTCGGGTGGTGATTCTGCAACCGCTGCAAAGCCAAATACTAACCACTTTGCACAAATTCCACCCAGGGATAGTAAGGATGAAAGCCCTGGCATGGAGCTATGTATGGTTGCCTTAGACGCCCAGATAGAAGACACTGTTAAGTGGTGCCAGAAGTGCCAGGAGTCGCGGCCAGAGCCCCTGGCAGCTCTGGTGAGACCCTGGGAATCGTCCCACAAGCCATGGGCACAACTCCACTGGACTTTGCTGGGCCATTCCAGGAACAGTTCTTTTTCATCCTTGTAGATGCCTACACTAAATGGCTGGAGGTGACACCCATCTCCTCCACCTCGTCCCGGTCCACCATCAAAGCAATGTGGCGGATTTTCAGCTCCCATGGGATACCGGACTCATTAGTAACAGACAATGGCACGGCCTTTACGTCAGCAGAGTTTTCAGAGTTCGTAGAGTACTACGGGATCCATAAAATCCACTCCGCACCGTTCCACCCCTCTACCAATGGTCAGGCAGAGTGGATGGTCTGCACAATGAAAGAGGCATTGTGCTGCATGGATTGGGGTGACTGGGACTACAAGCTGGCAGCTTTCCTGTTTAGCCAATGCACCACCCCACATTCCACCACCGGCCGCTGCCCAGTGGAGCTGCTTATGGGCTGCCGGTTGCCAACCCATTTAGACCGACTCCACCCAGACGAGGCACCAGACCACAGTGTGTCCCCAGTGGACCAAGAGGCCTTCAGGATTTTTTTCCTGGAGGACCCAGTCTATGCCCGCAACTACAGCCGGTGTCCGATGTGGGTCCCAGCGAGAGTGGTCAGGGTGACTGGTACTCTCTCATATGAAGTGGCCAGTGAGGCAGATGGCTGTGGAGGTGACATGTAGATCAGCTCTGCTACCAAGTCCTACCTCTGGCCCCAGACAGCCCGGATGAGGTTGCTCTTGACCCTGAGGAACTGGAAACCACAGGCCCTTCACTTCCGGCTCCCGGACCGATCACTGAGGGTGAAGTCGGAGATGACCCAGAACAGCCAAGCTGTCCAGACTAGTACGATGGCCCCCGTGACAACACTGGCCCCAGAGCCAACAGGGCCAGCACCAGGGAGCCCCGCTCCGGCTCCCGCTGTCCACTGTTCCACATGGGAGCATAAGCAGCCAGAATATCTCAAGGACTATGTGTACTCGAGCCAATTGGATCAAGGGGGGAGGGGTGCTGTATACCCAGGGAAGTCCACACACGTGATCGGGCAAACACACAGTCAGCCAAAAGACCTGACCTTCGCCTCTAGAGACAATAGTCTGAACGGATCCTAGTGCACACCTATCAGGAGGCCTATGGGTCCAGGGGTGCACTGTAAATATCCAATCACGGGTGTGTGGGTGTGTTTGGGTGTGGTGTCAGTTGGGAATATAAACCGGCCTGCGAGCCAGCAAAGGCATCTCTTGTTCTATGATCTACAATAAAGTATGAGCTGAATTCACTCTGCCATGCATCAGTCTCAGTACTTTATACAAATGCCCAACCTAAAACTCCAGAAATTACCCAACTCAGAGGCTATAACCCTACCTACACTACAATATTATAAAGAAACAAGCAGAATGGATTAATTATCATTTAAAAAGAAATTTAATGTTTAGCATCTTGTAGCCATTACATATATTAGGTTTCTAGGTCTTACTCCTAGAGTTAGCAGGAAGAAGAAACAGAGGCCATTTATTTGATCCTCCTTACCCTGAACACTTAATTACTTTTACCATAATGTTGTTATAAACACTGGCTCTTCTACAGCAAAATACCTATACCCTTACTATTTCTTGTGTTCTGCACACTGGTAGCCTTGAGAAATAGCTGGCAACATGCCTGAAATTTTAAATAGCCAAGAAGCACTAGACACTTTTATTGTACCAAGATTTACCCTGCAATATAGGAAATTCTTCCTCCCAAAGTGCCCTCATTTCAGTAGAAGACCTGAAATGGATTAACCTGCAATCAGGATCTTATGGAATCCTGGGCTAGGATCGAAGAATGGCTCCATTATAAACACTACACTATTTTGATAACAATTTTTAATAGCGACTACGTGTAGATCAGTATAGTAGAATATAGTGCTAGATTGACAAGAGAGTCTGCACACCTCAACACACATTTGCCCAATGAACAGGTAAGTAGCTAGATGGAGACAAAATACAAAACAGAAGAATAATGTGGTATTGGCTATTAGAAAGTTAGAATTGTTTGAACACATAAGCTACAAGCTAGAAGCCCATTGCTCAAATCTCACCTCAGTCAGGAACTTAGCAAGTGAGCTCTCTCAGTCTTGCAAAATCTAAATGTCTCCAGTTTATAACAAAGAAGAAGAAAGATTCAGAAATATCCAACTACTCTGAGGTTGAAAGAGGCATTTTTTTTAATGAGTGACAAGTATAAGAACTTTTACTAACCACTTTTGCATAACGTTAGATTAGCACCCTTGCATACTCTCCTCCTGTCCTTATTTTGTCAAGAACAGTCCTTACTGATCCCAACTTCTGATAAAACATTGCCTCTAGTTTATGTTCGGAGAAGTTGTTAGAAATTCCCTTAAAAAAAAATGTTGTTACTGCACACAAGTGTACCCTAGAACTCTTTAGGCTTCAGCCCCTCTTCCTCTGAGTTGTTGTGGTGGAGACATCTTGACACGGGTAAGATACATGAACATCCACAGGCACAAACACCAAAATCCCCATGTGGTGTTTTCCACACATCACCCCACCCATAACCATTAAGAACCTGCCTATAAAGTAAATATTTCTGAAAGTGTACATGTGCCGCAAGATCCATTCACAGAGTAGATACTCTAAAGCTCTAAAACAACAACAAAAAGCCAGTGGACATAAGACTGTTGCACAGGAAACAAATAGAGAAGAGCCGACAGCAGTGTGTTATGAAGTGCAGGCTCAGATAGTGATCTTTAGTCAGCAAATGAAGTTATCACATTTCTATCCTGCCCTTATGCTTGAAGAGAACTCGTGATGGCTTGGAGAAACAATATAGTTATATCAGAAACAGCTTTCCCCATCATTAGAGGATACCTGAGATGGATCCTCCTAACATTTTGTGGAGTCCCAACCCCCATGGCAGCCGTTTCAAAGTTGGCCATAACCCACACAACAGCCATTTTGTAGTGGCATCCACTGCCTGTTCTTAAGATTCCAAGTATGTCCACAGGCTCAATAATGTTGACAACCCCCCCACACACACACTATCATATTGTTAGCCAAATTGCCTTAATTTCTTATCAATATAGGGAATTTGTTATTATTAATTAGCGATAGGCAAATTAGGGAGCAAACACCAGTGTATTCAGAGGTCCCGCCCTTCCAGAGGTACCAGTAACAGAAACAGAGGCTGAAGTTAGGTAAAATGATGTCTTTACTGTAGTCTTCTTCATACACAAACAATACACAGTCACGCACACAATTATTCAAGTCTAGGAAATAAAGATAGATAATCAGCACATTTGCATGAGCAGGATATTCATTGGTTGGGCAATAGTTACCTGTCCTTGCTGGGTGGGTTGTTCCAATGGAAGAAGGGAGGGGAGAATTAGAAATAAGGAATGTGCCCCGAACCGGCAGGAACACATAGAACTCTAGCTGCAGTTCTAGAGTCAAAGATGGAGGGAGGGTATTGGGATAGCAAGCTGGATGTAAGAGGGATAAAGCTTAGATAAGGGTCATAGAGAGAGAAAGCATGCTGTTGGGTATCACATTTTATACGGTGGTATGGGGGGGGCTGGTTGACTTGGCCACATCCCCTTGTAACATCTCCTGTTAGTCCATTCCTGAAAACATACTATTGGGTGGAAGGAAAAGGGGAGGGGAGCTAGGGAGTGGTTAATATTGAGAACTAGCAACTTAGACTGAGCACTGGCACCTGGATGTAGAGGAGATGAGTCATCAGGCTAGGGCTATTATCTCTTGATAGCCTTAGCCGGGTAGTTAATGGGTGAGTGATTAGTTGGCAAGCAACCATGTGTAGAGCCTCCTGAT
This sequence comes from Gekko gecko, assembly GCA_029375565.1. NCBI lineage: Eukaryota > Metazoa > Chordata > Lepidosauria > Squamata > Gekkonidae > Gekko > Gekko gecko. Next base: position 106,017,951 of record JAPDNY010000004.1, on the reverse strand, counting down.
TACATGCAGCTTTGCAGGTCAGTGGAGGAGGGGGGAAGGGGATTGCCTGCGTGTGTTAGAGGGAGCTCCTAATGGCGTTTGGAGCCCATTGTCCTTATGCCTTGTCATGGCATGGTGTTTGATTCTTTGGTGCAAGCTAGGGAGCTGATCATCTCACAACTGGTAAGAGGACTGGTAACTTTGAAGAATCCGCTGGAACAGAAATGCAAAAGGAAGGTATCCTTCTCTCAGGTGTGCCTTCTCAACTGGCATCATGTTGGGTTACCATGCTGTACAGTCCCTTAATCATACCTTTGCACAGTCCAAGTTCATAATAGACCATAAGAGCACATTAAGTGTCTTGCAGAACAATATTTTCCACATTTTTACTTGAATGGGTTCCAGCTCTTTCAGCAAGATGCAGGAGGACATTCCTTTAACATTGCTTCCAAAGCTCAAAAACCAATGAGATCATTAAAGAAACTTTACTTCTATTTACAGAGCTAAGTCCTGAACAGTTTACAAACTCACTTCGGGTATGTTCATGTGGCCTAGCTGATAGCAACAGACAACAACCAGAGTATGAAGAGGCTAGTATAGATAGGTTTGCCTGCCCCCAAGTCCAGGCAGGGTTTCCCCCACTTTTGGGAGCTCCAATCCACCCCTGGCCAGTGGGGAAGCCCCAGCCCAAGCGCCATCCCCAAATGCAACCACCTGCCCAGCCGCCCCCATCCTTCCACTTCTGCCAGATTTAAAGGGCTTCTGCTGATTGGCAGGGACAACATGGCCCGTTGATCAGCTGGAGGGCCCTTTAACTATGGCAGGAGGGAGGGAGGGGCAGTTGTGGGTCACATGCTCAGCTTGCAAAAGAGGGTCTTTTTGTGAACCGAGCATGCAGCCCGTGGCTGCCTCTTTCCCTCCCTCCTGCTAGATTTAAAGGGCCCTCCAGCTGATCGACGGGCCACGTGGTCCCCACCAATAAGCTGAAGCTCTTTAAATTTGGCAGGAGGAGAGGGAGAGGAGTGGCCAGGCAGGTGGTCATTCTTGGGGGCAGGGCTTGAGGCATCCCCATCCACCCCCCAAATCCTCCTGCTGGAGTGTGGGGGGGGAACTTGGCAACCCTAAGTATAGAAGTGAACTGATGGTTGGAGTCAGATGAGGAGTAAGATGGATTCAAATTCTGACTGTGCCATAGACCCATTTACCAGCTTTAGGCAGGCCACTAATTGCCTGCCTCCACTCCCACACACATTCTGTTGTCTGACTGACTCATTACAACCAAGAATAACAAATGTGTCAGTTATAATAAATAGTTATGATTTAATGACATATTGTGGTAAGCCAACAGTTGTATTAGCTCTAGAACAACCCATGGGAATTCAGGTGGGTCATAGAGGCCCAGTTGCTTGGTCACAAGTCCTGATAGAGCCACCATTGTGTTTGCTGCCTTGGGCAAGGGTCCTTGGCTTGTACAAATGAGCAGAGAGCAACAGCACCATGCCTCCTGCCTCACTTTGCTCACATGACAAGAGGAGCAGGAGGATGGCAAGGTGAGGGGGTCATGGTTCAGTAGAAGAGCCTCTGCTTGGCTTGCAGAAGGTCCCAGGTTCAATCCCCGGCATCTCCAGTAAAAAGGACCAGGCAGTAGGAGATGTAAAAGACCTCTGCCTGAGACTCTGGAGAGCCTTCAGGAGTCAGCCATCTGTAGGCAACATTGTTTTTCTGTAAAAATGAAGCCAAGTCCCTACATTTCCTTCTCTTCATTGTTATTTCAAATGGAATGTCCTTCAACACTTTTATTTCTTTGTCCTTGATTTTCAAGGTAGCTCCATTTGTAGCTTTAAGTATTTGGTCCCTCACTTGTCTTCTGGAGAATCTCACCAGTACTTCCGTGGGCAGATTGTTCTTTCTTGTAAATTCTGAATATGACCTAAAGATCATATCAATTTTGCTTTGTAATGTTTCTGTTCTAACATCTGCAATTGGGCTTAGAGCATCACACATAATCTGCTTCATATTCTCTCCTCTTGCGGGACACCTTGAAATCGAAGAAGAAGAAGAAGAAGAAGAAGAAGAAGAAGAAGAAGAAGAAGAAGAAGAAGAAGAAGAAGAAGAAGAAGAAGAAGAAGAAGAAGAAGAGGAGATTGGATTTATACCCCGCCCTTCACTGCCCAAAGGTGTCTCAGAGTGGCTTACAAACTCCTTTCCCTTCCCCTCCCCACAACAGTGGGGCTGTGAGGTAGATGGGGCTGAGAGAACTCTAACACAAACTGTCCTTGAGAGAACAGCTGTACCAGAGCTTATGACTGACCCAAGGTCACATCAGCAGGTGCAAGTGGAGGAGTGGGGAATCAAACCCGGTTCTCCCAGATAAGAGTCCGCACACTTAACCACTACACCAAACATAGCTTGCCCTTTCCATTTGCAGCTGTAACAAATGGGACTCATTGGTTTGCCTCTTTCTCTCTGTAGCTGTTTTTGAATCTTCTTAGTGTTGGTATCCAACTCTTTAAGCTCTTGTTCTGTTGTTCCTGCTTTTTTCACAGCCTCATTTAATTGCATTTGCTGTGCATCAAATTTCTGGTGTAGTGCCGTTACTTGTTCCAGCAGGGGTCGCAGCGCTTCATTCAGCATCCTTTGAAGCTCAGTTGTTGAGTCCTGTCTAGGGACAGAACTTGCTGGGCAGGGAGCTTAGGTTTCATTTGTTTGTCTTTCTCATCCCTCTGTGGAGACGCCATATAGAGGAATTGTTTAATTTTTATAAAAGTTGTCACAGTCTCTAGAACTCTTAAGAAAGCCTGGTAAGTACTTACAAGTTCTTTATTTTAGTCCATTATGCTTCTTTAACTCACCCCCCCTTAAGTCCATAGTTGAAAGTACATTTGTTTTCTTCTACACCTAAGGAAAAAGACAACAGGACTGATGTTACCAAAAATCTATTTAGGTATGGTAGATGAATATAGCCTAATTGATGCATGGAGAGCTAGAAACATAGGAACAAAGGACTTCATGTTCTATTCAGCTAGACATAACTCATGGTCTAGAATAGATATGGCCTGGGTAGCAATTGGTTGGATTCATGAGTTAGTAGAAGCAGATATTCTACCAAAAACCTTTGCGGATCATAACCCTATCCTACTCGAGTTTAAAGAGGCATGGAAAAGAACTAGGTGGGAAATGAATACAGATCTGTTGAGAGATAGAGATTTTGTAAAGAGGACTCAATTAGAAATTCAAGCCTTTTTTGAGAGAAATATTGGACATGAAGTATCGATTGATATAGTATGGGAGATATTTAAAGCCTATATAAGAGGGTGGTGTATAAGCTAGGAGGCCTGGAGGAGGAAGAAAAGAAAAGAAGCATACAAAGAATTAGGGTCACAAATTAAGATAGAGGAAGATAAGCTTAGGAATCAGGGAATAAAGGGAAGGAGAGATAAATTGAAGTTATTACAGCATGAGATGAATCTCTTACTATCATGAGAGGTAGCGAAAAATATAGAATACACTAAGCATTACTATTTTGACAATGCGAACAAGCCGACAAGATGACTTGCCTATAGGCTTAGGAAGGAGAGAGAAAAGCGTGTAATAGTAGCCTTAAGAAATGACAGAGGAGAGACAAAATATGGGTTATAAGAAATAAAGGATACTGTAGAACAATACCATAGGAATTCATATAAACAAGAAGCACAAACAGGTAATCAAATAGGCAAGTATTTAAAAGAAAGAACTAAGAAGAAGTTGGAACAGAAATATAGGGACATTTTAAATGAGAATATTACAATATGTGAAATAGTTGAGGCCGTCAAAAAACAGAAGAAGAAAAAAGTGCCTGAACCTGTATCAAGCCTTTGAGAAGCAGATTACTCTACATGTCAAGGAATTACTTCAAACTATAGGATGGTCCGGGAAGCTACCAAGCTCATGGTACCAAACAGCAATTACGTTAATCTCTAAACCAGAAACAGATGGTAAAGATATAAAAAACTACAGACCTATATCCCTCCTGAATGTTGATTACAAGATCTACGCAAACATCTTGGCAACAAGATTAAAGAAGGTTCTAGCACAGGTAATTCATCAAGATCAAGCAGGGTTTCTCCAAGAAGGTATATAAAAAACAATATGCGGACAATTCTAAATGTTATAGAATATTATGAACACCATCTTGAGATGCAAATGGCTTTAATGTTTATGGGTTTATGAGAAAGCTTTCGATAATCTATCATGGGAATTTTTACTCCAAAAATTAGATAATTGGAACCGTGGAAGATGTTTTTCTATAATGATTAGGGCGATTTATAAAACCCAATATGCAAATGTGATCATAAACAGGGATATGTCATCAACCATTGAGCTACAGAAGGGAACATGCCAGGGCTGCCCATTATCACTGTTTCTATTTATATTTTCACTTGAGTCACTAAATGAGGGTGTCAGCGAAAATAGCTCAATACAAAGTCTCAAAATAAAAGGGGAAGAATTTAAATTATTGGCCTTTGCAGATGACGTTGTATTTATAATGGAAAATCCAATATCATCTAGCACGCATCTGTTAAAACATATACAAGAATCTGGTTATGCAGCAGGGTTAAAAATTAATTTGAAAAAGACAAAAATGCTAACAAAAAATTGTCCATCCAAGGTAATTCAAGAGTTACATAAAAAAACCGAATGTGGAGACAGTTAAAAAAGGTGAAGTATTTGGGCATAACATTATCCAATAGAAATAGCACATTACTTGAAAACAATTACTATAAATCACTTGATGGGTTAAGAAAGATTTACTTTGATGGAAAGATCTTCAGTTATCCTTAATGGGTAGAATTGCCACCATCAAAATGATGATACTACCAAAAATTTTATTCTTAGCCCAAAATATTCCTATACTTAAGACCACTAAAATTTCTTTGGAAATGGATAAACATATAAGGAGATTTATTTGGTATCCCAAATGGGCAAGAATTAAATGGAAATCACTTCAGGATAGAAAGGAAAGAGGGGGATTTGGACTACCAAATTGGAAGCTGTATTACCAAGCGGCCGCTTTAAGTTGGATAAAAGAGTGGTTAACTTTAGATAACACTAGGATTTTAAGCCTAGAAGAACATGATCTTTATATGGTATGGCATGCTTATACGTGGTATGGGAAGGATAAGATACATTCAACTTTAGACACAATATGATAAGAGGTGCTCTATTATCAATTTGGAATGAAATCTAGGAAAGATATTATAGAAAGACGCCAAAATGGGTATCACCTCTTGAAGCATTTATAAAACCTTCCCACATAAAGCCATGCAATAGGGAAACCTATGAAATGCTGTTAGATAAGAACAATAAACTAAAGCCAGAAGAAGTCTTGTTAAGGTCGCATAAGATAAAACTATCCTGGTGAGAAGCCATGCAGCTTCAATCTAGAAATTCCAAAGATGTTAAATTAGGATTTCAAGAGTCTAAAACCCAACTGAATAGAATTTGGTTGTCATCAAGTGACAAATTGGTTCAGAAATTGTATAGATTTTTGTTAGATGAATACTTACAGGACAAGACAGTGAATTCAGTGATGGTAGCTTGGATGAAAGATACAGGGCATTTAGTAGAAATAGACCAATGGCAGAATATTTGGAAATCCTTGAAGTATATGAGAGCCATCAGTTATAAGGAAAATATTTATAAAGTATTTCACCGTTGGTACTGGTCCCCCAGAAGAATAGCTAAGTGTCACCCAACTGCTTCTAAGAACTGCTGGAAGTGTAAAGCGAATGCGGGGACTTTCTTTCATATGTGGTGGCGATGTGGTAAAGTTAATAAGTATTGGATGATGGTTCAGAGGATAGTATCAGATGTAATGAACTTGAAACTTGAGTTAACACCAGAAATAGCACTGTTGAATTTAATTCCAGAAAGGCTTAAGCAAAATGACAAATATATGTTGATATATATATTAACGACGGCTAGGATACTATTAGCAAAATATTGAAAGCAGGAACAAATACCCACAAGAGAAGATTTGGTATGTAAACTATTGGAAATAGCTGAAATTGACAAATTAAGTTTAATTCTTCAAGGGAAAGACGACAATATATTCTATGAAAGATGGGAATGCCCTGTATACTTGGATAGATGAAATATGGGAAATGTAGACTCGAATGCATATATAGACACGACTATGTATGAATTACTAAGTGGGAAAATGGATAAATAAAGCTTTTTTAAAAAAAAGAAAGTACGTTTGTTTTCTTCTTATTGGGGGAAAGTCTCCTCCCCCCTCTCGCTTTTTAAGGGAAGGATTTCAGCTAAGTCTTTGGTGTTTCTCGCTTTCACTTAGACTCACATTTCAGTGAAATAGCTGCTTTCACATTTTAGTTCACTTGACCACCCACCGCTTGCTCCAGTGTGTGATTCTAGTTCCCATTCAGGATGCTCTGCAGTGGGACCTTCAGGGCATGGAGTAGCCCCCCTTCGCCGGCATGGTCACCAGGAGTGGGGCTCTCGAGTGCCCCATGGCACGGAGCCCAATGCAAGGGCTTCAGGGGTGGCATGGACAACCATGCCCCCTCCCAACTGTGGGCTCTGGTGCACTTCTCCCTGAGAGAAAGCAATCGCCATGGGAAACGCCAAAACCAGAAAATCGACAAGACTGACCTTGATGGACCAAGGGTCTGATTCAAGTTAAGGCAGCTTCATGTGGGAGGTAACTCAGTAGTGGAGAGGATTCTTTTTTTCACAGTCAAGGCCAGAGACCCCCCTACACAAAAGCTATCCCTTGACTTATCTGTTTCCCCCATTCCCAAAACAGCCTTGCACACCCTCAGCAACTGGTCATTGCTGTCCATATGTTCTTATGGCACAGATCCCTCTCTGACAATGAGTCCACAGCTCTGGTGCCTCATTTTCATGCCATATGATTGTGATGTCACATGACTTCTTGCAGTGGGTCACTCTGAAGTAAGGTGCATTGTAGCCCTAGACAGTTAATCAGCCCTAACTTAGATGGCCCTTAGACAGCTTATGAAATAAGGTAAACATCTTGCATTTTCATTTATATCTTCTGTGGACTGTGCCAGCATGAGCTGGAGTCTGGCAGCCAGGATGTGGGACCAGGATATTATCAACTAACTGGCATCAAGAGAGGGTAGGGGAAAACAGGCCTAAGTCAAATCCATGGTGTAGGACAAGGGATCGATGGATGTGATTTATGAGTGTGATTTCTGATATTTTTCCCGCCACTATGCCTTTTAAAGTCCTGATTATAGTATATTTACATTCTAGTATTTAGCCCAGACAGAAGAAATCTAGAGTAGAGCAAAAATATATGTGCTTTATGGTTTTATTCTTTTCCAGAAAGAAGAAGGAGCATTTAAGAGATTTTAGTAATAATTACAGGGCAAGAGAGGAATGTGCCTGAGATGAACAGCATAGCTAGAGAATGCAAGTACCCCAGTTGAAGGACATCTAAGAGAGAGAAATGAGTGTTACAATAATAATTAGAGAGAGAATCAAGATGTTCCTAAACAATACAGTTCTCTGTAAAGCTGAGCCCCAGGGACCAGGAAGCCTGCCAAGAGTTGAGTCCCATGTGAACTATTACATCTTATCAAAGAACTCCCCAGCTCCGTGTTGCGCTAAATGAGTTCTTGAAAGAAGACCTCATTGTTCTTCAAAGTTCCTCTTCGTTCTGGAACCAGATAAGCAAATACAAATACTTGTAATTCTGACCTGTTTAGGGGTTGTCCAATGGAGAAGTGCCATCTGATACCAATTAGAGATTCAATAAAGTGTAAACTATAATGATGTCATTTGGGGGTATAAGACTTACTGCCCTTCCTGGTTGGGGCAGAATACAGCTTGGTGTTACTGGGTGCTAAGGTATCCAGTCCTGTATTTCCTGATTTTTATCTGACTCTCTAGACTCCGACTGTGTGTTCCTCATTCGACCCCGGGAGCACATGGGGCACAGATTTGTGCATCAATGGTGAGTAGTCAAATCCAAAGCAGTGTCAGAGCAAGATCCAGAGGCATAGTCAAAGAATGCAGCCAATAGGATCTGATAGTGTTGGCAACTCCGGGTTGAGAGATTCCTGGAGATTTGGGGAGCAGAGCCTCAGTACAGTGAGGGTTTTGGGATGGGAGCAGGGCCGGCTCGCCCGCTAGGTGAGCTAGGTGCTCGCCTAGAGCGCGCCGGCTGCAGGGGCGCCAAACTGCGCCCCCGCCTCTTCCCTGGCTTTCCTGGGTGCCCCGCATTAGTCCCCCCCAGTCTCCAGGCCCCACCGGGAGGTTGGCATCCCCGGTGGGTTGGGTGCCACGAGCTGGCCTGCCTAGGGCGCCCAGACACCTGGGGCCGGCCCTGGATGGGAGAGAGCCCAGTAGGGTACAATGCCATAGAGTCTACCTTCTGAAGCCCCCCCCCCACAACCCCACATGAGCACTGCTAGCAACACAACAGAATGGGCAGCACTGAGACCCAAATCTTTTCTCCACCAGGCCAGCTTGACATTTATTAGCTGTAACACTCCAGTCTTACTCATCAACTCATATGCGAACTTTGTTGGTGGCCAATAATGTGGAAGCAACTTTCATAGATCCAGCCACTATTCTCCCCCATGAACTGAGCCTACCTCCTACCCCCACCCCCCATTTTATGGGAATATTTACTACTTAAACATAGCAAATGTACTCCCTTTGGTCTAGATCAAATAAGTGTTTCAGAAATTCCAGAGCCATTATATTCATCTTGCACAGTTGAAATGCTCAGCCAAGACAATATATAGAAAAATATGTTTGAAAAGCAAGCCCTCCAACCACAGTTAGAAAGCAAACACATGAAATACAAAACCAAGCCCACAAATGTAACTATTATGATGACAAGCAGTCCTGTCCTTGGACCTTGAGCTCCACCAGTGTCAACAAAGGATTATGTTTAGGTCTCATATGGACCTTAGCCAATTTTCTTGCCCCAGGTATTACTGATAATAACAGGTGTTAGAGTGTAGAATACGATGCAATGATCTTCCCATCGCCTGAGTAGTTTTCCATTTGGGAACTGTGACAATTAAAAGTTAATTTGATCCACAATAACTCACACGATACTAGGATGTGTACCAACTGTGTGGGAAACATGATCTAACTGTTGCTTCTCATTTTTCTGAATGTCACTGATTTCTAAATGAAAATCTCCTCCATCTCCTGTGATAGAGCAATGGAAAGAAAGCCAATTTTGCTGTAAAAGATTAAATCAGATTCAACAGAAAAAACTACTGTCTTCCCAAAAACCTAGCCCAATTTCCTAGATCTATTTGGTCATTAAGTAGTTTATAATCACCCACAATCAGCCCTCTCCCCCTTTAAATGTACTTTCAGTATAGTTGGTGAGACTGGCTTATATGGAAGGGGATGAAGGGGAAGTAATTTTTTTGTAATATAATTGGTTTCTAATCTGTCTGTTCAGTTGAAATCAAAGTTTTGCTAACATTCACAGAGGAAGCGTCCACTCATAGAAGGAGTCTTGCACTAATACACTCATACACTCAAAGAATCCTTCTGTCTATAGAAGGCTCCTTTCATCTACAGAAGTTCCTTTCATGAGTAAAAGCACACCTTTTGATTCCATCCATTAGGTCTGCAACCCTGCCCTTCAGGGGTGCATTGGCCATTAAAGCTACCAGGAAAAGTCCCAATGGACTGATGGCCCGGGGGAACGGCCCCCCCCCCAGCACCATCCCAGCCCCAAGAAGCTCTCTTCCTGTTTGGGATGGTCCTCATAGCTGCTGCTGAAGCAAGGTGAGCCAGCAACCCTTGCCCTGTGTGGGGCAAGTGAAAAACTATGGTGGAGAGAGCGCAGGCTACATGGACCCCATGTCAGGCAGGCAAGCAGCCACTGTGATGAGAACAACTGCTTTAACTCCTCTCCTCTCCATGGGGGCAGGGCCCTTTTCAGGACCATTTCTGCTTCCCAATCCACCCTGCTGCCCCTAGTTACCAATATAATAACTGATTTGATTAGGATCTATGTATCTAATAGCCAAACTTTTCCCCCCACTTGTTTCCACCAACAGAGTGCTCACTCTCCCCCAACAGCTCTTTCTACAGACTCAGGGGACTTCCAGGGTTGCAGAAAAATCCAAAAAGTGAAGAGGGAAAAAACTACATGGAGGGTTGAATTTCCCCCAATAACTTTTGAAATGGTCTCTGCAGGGATCTTCTCCAGGCATCAACGGTGAAAGATTAGAACGTTCAGGGGTGGGTGGGTGGAGGCCTGTTTACATATATTTTTGACCCGTATATTGACACAAAGATGCAACATGATTGTTAAATTAGTCTTCTCTTTCCATAGAAAGTTAAAGAGGCTAGATTACAAAACTCATGATGGTATAATAGATTCTTTATATATAAAATTGTAATCAATTTTGTTCAGAATTTGGAGAATATAGAGCCAGTGGTGTAGTTGGCAGGGTGGTGGACTGAGATCAAGAAAACCTAGGTTCAGGTAACCCAATGACCATGAGGTTCATTGGGTGATATTAGGACAGACTTACTATATTGGGGATCAAGCCTAAGCAAGTCTTCTCAGAAATAAGCCATTTAATTTAATTAGCTTAGATCCAGACTTCCTAGCACTGCAACCTTACATAGCCATCCTAAGCAGAATCACACCATTTTAAGCCCTTAGACTTCAACTCTGTCTAGGATTCCACTGTTAGTGTCTCAGGGCTGTTGGGGTGGGGGTTAATATATGCTGCCCTGAGCTTTTGTAGGAAGACTGTTATAAAAATGTAATATTATTAGTACATGCAATTACTTGTCCATGTATTTTAAAAAGATTGCTAAAGCCTAGAAGAAAAAGGAACCATTAAAAAGATAAGCTTTCCAGTCCAATCTCTTGTATGATTACTGAAATGTTTCACTCAGAGTTCAATTGTCTGCATTGGCAGAGGAAAGCGAGTTTCAAGGTCCTGTGTCCATTCCATCTTCTATAGCTCTGCTCCTTCTCTCCTTTTATAGACTTCACAGGCCCTAGCTGCTTCCTCTTAGGCCTGGTAAGAGGGAAAAAGACTCCACCCACATGGGGCTGTGTCAAGCTCAGACTTCCCCTCTGGGCTGCCACCCCCAGTGGCCGTATTGCACCGTGTCCTCTTTCTGGGAGGGAGGGTTGGCCCTGGCAGCTGAGGTGTGAAAAGGGGGGGGTGAGGTGCAGGAGGAGTCTCAGAAAGACAGGGGATGAGGTTCACGTCCCATCAAAGGCCCCTCTGTCAGCTGCGGTGTTGGCTTTTACTCAGGTGAGTCTGGAGGGGACGGGAGCTCTGGCTGCGCTCTCTCTCTTTCCTGCTGCTCTCTCATCTTGCCCTGGCCTCAGCTCTAGCTACTCCTCCTCAACTCCTCCACCTCTTCCTCCTTTTATCCCCCACCTCACTCCCAGTGCCAACCTGCCTCCCTGGGCCTCGCCCCCCTCCTTAAGCCTGGACGTGCTCCCAGAGCCCTGGGTGGGTCTGGGCCAATCTTGGCAAACTCTGGGGCTGGCATCCATGTCACCTGCCCCCACGTTGCCTGCCGTGGGTGGAGTACCGCCTGCCCACCCTCCGTTGCCTATCCCCTCCTCCATCGAGCTAGGAGGAGGGCTCTGGCCGGTGTTCTTCCTCAGTCATTGGGCTTGGGGGTGCTCCCACCCGGGCGAGGTCTCCCCCATTGCTGCAGCTGTCTCCACATCTCTTGGCTCCCCATCCCCTTGCTGAGGTGCCCCAGTCAGCAGAGGCCCTGGTGATGGTGCATTCCAGCTCTGGGGTGAGTGGGGCATCTTGGGCTCAGGGGTGCATTGGTCTCGTCCCAGGACCTCAGGACCGGGACAGGCTGATACCCTGATAAACTCTTAAAGAACCTACTGTCACCAAACACCAAACAATCTAGAACTGCCAACCTCCAGGTGGCACCAGGAGATCTCCAGCTATTACAACTGATCTCCAGATAATCAAGGTCAATTCCTCTGGAGAAAATAGCTGCTTTGGAGTATGGACTGTATACCCTGCTGAGGTCCCTCCCCTCCCCAAACCTCACGCTCCACAGGCTTCAGTTCCAAATGTCCAGGTATTTCCCAACCCAGAGCTGGCAACCCTAGGGCAATCCCCTGCCACCTCCATCTGAGTGAGCTGCAGGGGAGGAGCTCCTGGACTCAAAGATGGCAGAGGAATCAAAACCCCTTCCACCTTTGACACATAGCTATGTGAGAGTAAGTTCTGTTTAACAGCTTATTTTTCAGTAGGCACACCTAAAATCATAGTGTTTGTCTCCCTTCATAGTTACGAGTTACTTCCTTTTAAAACTGAGGGATTTGTACCTCAGTCTTTAGAAAAACACAAAACCCACATCCTGAGAAATCCTTGAGACAGTAAGAAACAGATAAGAAGAATTGGACCGCTTTGATTAGTAGGATGTCGTAATTCCCTGGTTATATCAGTTTATTTTATGAGCCACTGCATATGGATTCTCTCCAAGGCATTCACGTTATTTGCTCACTGTGTGGGTATAACAGAAAATGTTTCCAGTATATAAAACCAAATAAATTGCTGATGCGTTTTGACACGATTTGCGTTTTTTCTGTGCTGAACACAAAAATTAAATTGTACTTTGCAGGAACTGGTTTTGAAAATACAGATAATAATAAATAATAATAATACTTTCGATTTATTGATCGCTTTTTCCCACACACCTGTGGGCAAGTTGTCTTTCTTTAAAATGTTAATTAATGTTTCCTTTCTCGATTGATTTACCATTGTTTTCCTAGCAGGCCTTCAAAGGCGACATGGAGTTTTTTTCCTGACTTTTGAGGCACTGATTGAGATCCCAGCAAGCCGCACATTGCATAGCCAAGGCTCAGAATCTAGTAGGATGGATGGCACAATTCTCACAAGGCAAGAATAAAGGCCACGCGGGAAGAAAAGGAAAACAAGGGACATGGTGCTACTGCACCCAAGGGAAAAAAATAAAAATCTAACATGCACATTTTCTTCAAAGATGCTTCAAAGAAGTAAAACAGATATTTCAGTTTAAAACATAACTTGTAAAACTTGCTGTAATTCCTCATTATCCAATAGCAGTGTTTGGTTTTAGAGAGATTAGCTGTCCTAGTGTGTATGAATTTCTGCCCTGTATCCAGCTGCAGCAAGAAAACAAAAAGAGCTGTGATGTGTTTAATCAGGGTGCCTGCTAGGGAAAACATTGAGTGTTCGTGCCCTCAGGGCTCTGTAAGACTTGACCCTCTTTGTGAGAAATGAAAATAAAGATTTTTGATTGATTAGCTGAAAATGCTAGCTTTGTATACTTTGAAAGCTTAAGATGTTGGCTTTGGGAATAATAATAATAATCAAATGTATTGATTCATGCTAAATGATTAAACCTGCTTGCTATGCTACAGGGAATTTTTAGAAAGGGGAAATGAAATCAGACAAGCAGGCCTAAAAACGAAAACTGGTCTCTGGGTCAGAAAGCAGAAGTCCTAAAGGGCAACAGTGCAGTTATACGGTGGCCTCAATAACCAGAAAAGTACCTACTTTTTCTAATTGAACATAGGTGAATCCTATATTAAAAATATGTTAGCAGTATGATTAAGTAGTAAAATGATAAGGAGAAGGGTGGATGTCTTGGAAAAGTCAAAATCTAGAGTAATCAAAAACAATATTGCTTGTCTGCTTTAACTAGAATAAAACTAATCCTGCAGAGACAAAAGGGGAAGTTTCACATGGGACATATGTGAAGAGGATCTCCACAAGATCCAGACTGTCTAAAGACTGGGTCATATGGATAATTAGCAAAGAATAACTCAGTCTGTAAAATGTGAAACAACAGGAAATTTCTAGCTGAAAGCTTGCATTATGGGACTGACTGAAAATGCTCAGAATGAAACTTATATGATAAGAGAAATATCCAGCCATATAAGGGAATAAGGGTGCTTTTTGTTATATGGAAAAGGAAAACACGTGGTATATCAATCAGGCATTTGGATTTGCTCTGTGAACTCCAGCTGGCAGCCTATGGCAGCTAGAGGAGGGACCTTTTATTTTTTTTATGACTTCAGGGGTAGGTATTTAAAAACTATGTTGTTGAATCAATAGGTGTGTTCAGTTCATTTGAACTGATCACCCACGCTTGCAGGAATGTATTATTCAATAATAAAATATTCTGCTTCACTGAAAAGGTCTGTCTCTAGAAGTTCTTTCTTGGTAAGAACAAATTGCATTTCTGACATCTTGAATTTGGGAAAAGTGCCTGGTCATGCAAAATACATTAAACAAACTAGCAGCTCAACCTCTACTCCCAGTCTGCTAGGAAGAACTCTGTGCCTTAAGATTGTGCAAAGTCCACAGCCTGAGCTATCTGGCTGCGATTGCCAGGTCCCACCCAGGCGCCTGATGGGGACTGGGGGGCTGGTCCAAATGGGTGCTGAAGCAGGCCTTTGGGTTGATAACTATCTACAAGTGGAAGCAAGTGTGCTGGAATGTTTAGTGCTTTTGGTCTTGCATTGGCATAAGACTTTTATTAGTAACCAATGAATCCCTTAAGTTTCCACAACAATTAAGTTACCACAACATTTTTTATCTTTGTATCAGTAGGGAAATGTATAATTTGCTTGTTTCCTAGAGAAGGTGACAGTTCTATTCACATGTAAATAGCACAACGAACTAACTGTGACTTCTAAAGCTGGAATGGAAAGGTGGGAGAATGATGTTACTTTTTCATATAACAAAAAGGTACATAATGTGGATATCTATAATTCCCAGGGGATATTACTTAACATTGAAATTATGTTTCCATGAAGATACCATGTTTTGTTTTTTTTCATACTCCTAAAATAGCATGTTATGGTTCACGACAGACTCTGAGCCTTTCCATATGTGAGGCTTAAATACATGAGCTTCTCTTACACATCTGCCTGGGAGCATCTGTTATTTCTTAGAGTGAACAATAAAATCAATCAGACATTGGCCATTTTAGACTTAACAAATCAACAGAAGCAAGGATTACTTCAAGGGCGTGTCTACACTGGTGGCTTTTCCAGGCCCATAGCTACCAGGGGCCCACAGGGCCTGCCCCCCACAGTTTTTATGGGCCCCTCTCCCAATTCTCGACTCCCCCTCCCTCCCCCGGCCTCCTCACCCCCGATTGATTGCCGCACATAAACAGTTAATTAGTGTGGGGTCAGGGCCAGCCCCAGCTTATTTTGCACACTAGGCAAGGACACACTCAATAATCCACTTTCAATGCACTTTCCAACAGGATTTTTACTGTGTGAAATGGCAAAATCCAGTTGGAAAATGTACAGAAAGTGGATTATTTAGTGTGTGGGACCACAGTCACAGATACACACCCCACATGTTCTCCCCCAACTCCAAACATTGTGTGCATGCACAGGAAAACTTACACCCAGAATCTCGCTCTTTTGCTTTTTGAGGTGCCGCTGGACTCAAATGGCTCGCTCACTCTTTCCATGTCCTGAGTGCGAAGCCAGATCGCCACCCCCTCCAGCGCCCCAACCCTGGGCAATTCAGTAGGACGCAGGCCTCCAGACCCCATTGCCCCCTCCTCCAGCCTGTGCCAGCTGAGACCACCACGCTGCCTTGAGAGCCTGCTTTTGCCCCCGACGTGGGCACCGGGGAGCGTGGGCACCAGGGAGCTGCCATGACAGCCCTGCCAGAAGCCGAGGAAGCCGTTCCCTGCTGGCACCTCAGCCCAGGAGCCCCACTGAATGCCCCAGGCCAGCCTCCCTGCGTGCAGCCCTCAGGGTGGTGCCCCCAGCAGCACAGGCAGGGAAAGGTGTGGGCACCAGCGATGCAGAGAGACCCAGAGGGCTGCACGACCCCCCCAGTCCAAAAAAAGGGGGGAGGAAAGTGCCTGCTGAAGAAACGGAGAAAGGAGCAGCAACGGGGGGGAGTGATGGGAGCAAAAGCAGAAAGAGCAGGAGAGAGACTGAGAGCTGCCGGCACCAAAAGTCTCTGCCTCGTCTGGATGGAGAGGCGAGGCGCAAGACCAGGCAAGACCGGGTGAAGGAGCCCGGCATGGAGGGGAGTGCTGCTGACCCGAAATAGGTATCCACCCATGCCGGCATTAGGCTCAAGGCGGCCATCTCCAGCCCACACATCTCAAGACAGCCTGGGAAGGAACGCCACCCCCCCACCACCTGCCTTGGTGGCGCCCAGCCAAGCTGGCGCCCCCCTGTGCTCAGGCTCTCAGTGACACCCTCCCAGCCAGGCGCTCGGTGGGAGGGGGCAGCCCTGGCCGCGCGCTGGACTCCCCTGCCCTGTCACTCAGGCTGCCTGTCCCCTGTTAGGTCAGGGAGATGCAGGGCTTTTAAAGGGGGCACGGGGGCTTTTGGTGGGTGGGGCCGGGTGCAGTTTGGTGCCCTAAGGGCTGCCCCGCCCTAGGCAAATGCCTAGGTCACCTAGTGAGTGAGCCGGCCCTGTATGGGGTGAGGGAGAAAGTTGGCAGTGGGGCGAAGGGGGGGCACTGACTTTGCAGCGGAGGCCGTTGCAAGCTTCCATGGACCTGTGAGCCTCCCCGGCCAGCTGCGAAGCATCAGCTCCTCTGGTCCAAACAGCCCAATGCCTACTTAACTGAGAGCTCAGCTCCACTGACTTCCGTGGGACTTCCTCCCCACCAGCATCCAGGAGCCCAGGCCGAGTACCATAGGCGGCGGCCAATGCAGCTGGCCACTCACCCGCAGTCTCTCTGCTCCTGCCCGGGGCCGCCTCCCCCTCCCGCAATCTGGGAGGACAGCCTGGCCCTCCCCTGCACTCCAGCAGCCCGCCCCACAATCACCACCCACCCCCTGTTGTCTTCACAACCTCCCTGCAGGTTGCTTGGCACTCTGATGGTGTCAGCAGGTTTGGGAGTCTCCCGCTGTGCTTCTCTCTCCCCGACCCCGCTGGCCTTTGTGGCTTCAGGCTTCCCTCCCCACCCCCTTGTAATCAGCAAGAATCGGGGGGGGGGAGAGTTATAGATATTTGACACCCACTCCCCGCAGGCGTAGTGCTGGTTTTCTGCAAAGGAGCGGAGAGGATCTTGCCAGAAGCAGCATGGGAGAAGGAGGAGGGGGAAAGGGAGGGGGCATTTGAAATCCCCACCCACCCACCCCATTCAATCCTTTGGTACTGTCAAGCCTTTCACCTGCAGAAGTGTACAGCACAAATCGGGCAGCCCTGATCCCATTAAGGCATGGATGGACTGTCAACTTCAGCAGTTCTCGCTGTCCTCCCCCCCCGCCCCCCGCCAGCCTTTTCATTTCAGGGACACAAAGCTTTCTCCCTTCTAAAATCTTATTAAGCAACTTTATTTCTCCTGATGGCAGGCCCCCTGAGAAAAACATTGGCCACCCAAGAAAAAAGTTGTTAGCTACGGGGCTGGGCTTTTCATTCAATGTGCTGATGGTGATTGCAGGTAGAAAATGTGCTTTTTAAACCTTATCAAAAGGGTTGTTGTTCCTGGCCTCCTGCTTGCTGCCACTGTTGTGCACAAGCTTTTCCTTCTTTAAAGAGAATATTATGTGCATCCTGTTGCCAAAGCAAAAGAAGGGGAGTAAGCAGTCTTTGTTTTGTGGCTTCTTACGGCATGTTCAGCAACTGCTTTATGGGCAGTTTTGCAGCAGTTTGCAGATCTGTGCATCACACAGGCAAACTTCTTTCAGTTATAACCTTATAGCTACTGTCCTTTGAGAGGACTCTGGAGATACTTAGGGTGTGTTCAGACGGATCTTTTGATCTGCCATAGGAACGACTCCCTTGCGGATCAAAAATGCACGACCAGACAGAAACATCTGCGAAATATTCCGGTCCCATAGGCATCCCGTTCTGCTGCGCCTCCAATCCTGATTTAAAAAGTAGTAGTTTCAATGTAGGGTTTTCGCTTACCCGCGCAACAACTGCAGACTTTCTTCCGTCTGGTCACTCCATTAGCGCGCGATGCTCCCGTCGGCTCGGTCTGACGTCAGACCGAGCCGACGGGGGCGCGATTTTTAAAAAATTGAAACCCCATGTGCGCTTTAACGAGGAAGAAACGCATTCAGCGATAAGCGCTACGAGGAATGTAATATTCATGCTTATTTCTTTTAGGGACAAGATGTTACCGCGATGGGAGATGGAGGGGGGAAGGACTGTTCTAACTTGCAAAATAGTCCCTCCATTGATGGCAATGGCAAGGGGGAGGACCGGGACTTTGCTGAAAACCCTCCGCGATCGCCTCAGTTCTCCAAGGAGGCGCAGCCTTGCCTATGCGAATGTACAAAACTTTTTTTTTTAAATCCTCGGTGGATGCCGTGTAGACAAATCACGGCGGGAACAACGCGCGGTGAGGCTATTTCATAGGGGGGCGTCTGGTCGTGCTAGGCTGGATTTAAAAAATCGGGATAAAATTTTAGGAGGGCTCATGGCGCGATTGACTGGCCGTCTGAACGCAGCCTTAGGCTGCAAACAAGCTGGAAATAGACATGTTTGGGTGTTGTTGTTTTGTGCATTCTAAATTTGATCTGGTTTTACAGATGGGACCCACAAGAACTTGTACAGGGCATCTAATTTCCCTTCCCCACTGTTTCCTGTTTCTGTTACATGAAAACACCAAGACATTCTCTCCTTTTCCTGCTTTCTTTTCTCCTTCACATCCACTAGCATGCCCCCTCCCATCTTCAGCTTTCCCTACTTCCCTCTCCCTGGCAGCTTGTACCTAGGGAATTTATGGTCCAGTTGCATGGTGCTGGCCCCTGGGCTAGACCCAGTTGCAAGATGGGGAACCAGCAATGACTAGGAGGGAGAACCACATTTTCATATCCCTTTTCCCCGTGCTATTTCTTCTTTCTCTTCTCCTGGCTTACCCCCATATCTTCACATGTCCCTGCATCCTTTTTGTTATCACCTTTCAATCCACCAACCAACTTACCATTTCTCCACCCCATCTTTAGCGGTATGTATTATGCACTTACTTCATTTATAATCCACCTTTCTCCACAATGGAGATCCAAAGCAGTTTGCATCATTCTCCTCTCCTCCATTTTATCCTCACAAAAACCCTATGAGATAGGTTAGGTTGAGAGTATACGACTGGCCCAAGGTCACCCAGAGAGTTTCCTTTGCAGAGTGGGGATTTGAACCTGGGTCTCTCAGATCCTCGTCTGACACTCTAGTCACTGCACCACACTGGCTTTTGTGGGGTGGCTGCCATTGAACAGTAGCAAGCAGCTGGGCCTGGGTGAGTCATGCAATGTGTGTGTGGTAGCAAATTGCTGGTGGTTGCTGCTGAGTCCATCCCCAGTGACTCCTCCCTCAAAAGCCAAA
The DNA here is from genome assembly GCA_029375565.1 of Gekko gecko. NCBI lineage: Eukaryota > Metazoa > Chordata > Lepidosauria > Squamata > Gekkonidae > Gekko > Gekko gecko. Next base: position 105,998,659 of record JAPDNY010000004.1, on the reverse strand, counting down.
CCAGCCCTGAAAAGCACCTTGCCCCTTGCCCCAGCCTTTTACAACAGAAGCCAAGGCTTGAAGGCTAGCAATACTGTTGTAGGTGCCTAGCAACTGCCACTGATGGCATTTGTTTCTTAAAGACACAGGTGCTTGCTTCTATTATTTTGGGAGGTTATGACAACTGGTTCTCCAGTTTGTATAATTGTTCTCTTTGAACAATTAAAAGTGCAGAAACTGTTTACCTTAAATCGTCTATTGTTTGAGTGCATAACACATTAAAGTGGGAAGTGAAGAGTAGCCTTTAGAGTACCCTTTCCATAGACGATATTTGAGCTGATGTATTTGTACAAAATAGCATGTGGAGCAGTAAAGAGTGTATGAATAACTCTCTGTATGTGGAAAGTTAACTTCTGGGAGTGGGGAGAGAAAGCTCTGTTTTTACATGCTTTTTATATGTACACAAGACTCATAAAGATAAAGAATAGCATTTATTGCAAAACAGGCTCTGTAAATGCCTCTGTTCTCCATTGGGGACAGGGAATTTACCTAGCTGACCAAGTTAACAAGTCTCTAGACCTCAATGAGGTTTGCACCTCTCCAGCCTTATACTGTTGTTCTTTAACATAAATAAAAACCATTTACTGCTGCCACCAGTTAACCTAAGGCCCTGGTCATACGGGCCAGAAAACGCGGGGGAGAGGCGTGGCAGTTTGCCCCGGAGCTAAATAAGGCACGGTAGCCCGATCCCATGGGCCACTGGGTTGCCACACTCCAGCTCTGCGCCCCAATCACACCGCGCTGCTGCAGCGTAGCAAAAAAGCAGTGAAGTGCGCATGCGCCATTTACTGCTGCCACCAGTTAACCAGTTTTTACTCCGCGTTTTCCATGGGAAGCCGCGGGTTGGCCACGGGAGCACTACGCCTCCCAGATGTGCTCGTATGATCGCGCAGGGAAAGTCCACAGGGCTCCCGTGCCTTCAGTGGGGCAAATGCTCAGTGTGAACAGGGCCTAAGTATAGATTTACAGGGTTTTTTTTCCCTTTGGCCCTCTTCAACTGCTTTTTTTAACATCACTAGCCTTTCCCTAGAAATTATTCCAGTTTTCTTCAGACATAAGGGCGTGCCTTGGGGATCTCTCGTATTGTTAACAATTCAAATCCAGACAGATATCTCTCCATGTTATCTTTGAATATTGATAATTTTAAGCTGTTTAGGCTTTTCGTGTGGACCAGATAGATCACAATACGGCACCAAGAGTAAGCCAAGGAAAAGCATATTATGAGCAAAAATGTCTAACTACTGACAAATGAATACCATAAAAAGCGATTTTCTTTCCCTGGTCCCTATGTTGGAGTTCCTATGTTGGAGTTAGCTGCAATCTTACAGCGACCAGACATCAGTTTCAATCTTTTTTTGTGCTGCCTTTCCCATCAGCTGCTCTCAATGACTAGGCTACATTGCCTCTTTCCCTCCCAGCCGGGGAAGGTCCAAAGAACAGCACTTCCACTCCAGGAAGCTCCTTGAGGTCTCCCTCTGAAATTCCTTGTGTTTTTTAAAGGATTTTAGGGTTGCCAGACCAAGCCTGAAAACTGCCATGAGCTTTGGGGAGCAGGTACGTGGGGGGGGGGGTTTGCAGGCATTATATGATGTCATTTCCAGGGGAGATCTGATGTGGCATCATGTCACTCTAGGAATCACCAGAAACTTCATAGTGGAACCACACTGTTTCTGGTGATTCCTAGAGTGATATGAAGCCATTTCAGGGTCCCCCAGAAGTGGTGGTAGGGACCATTAACTTATTAATGGCCATTACCTTTTGTGGAAAGCTGTGCAGGATGGAAGGTAGGGAAGGCTGAAGCTCCTCCTGCTTCTGTGTCATGCTCTAGGGCCGATCCCCCCACCCAGCACATTTTTTTAAAGGTGAGTCCAGGGTCAGATGTGAAATGTGAGTCATGTTGAGGGAATCCGCAACCCAACTCACATTTCACATAGTGTGTAACGAGACCCTATCTATATTCAGCACATTAGTGGCAGCCACATGATTGTCTCTGTGCTGGAACAGGGTCAAATGACATGCCAGACCCATGACTGGAACTTCTCATATATGGCCCTAAAAGCAGTAGCAGAGTGCAATATGGATCAGGGATATGGCACTGGGAAGGAAAGATTTAGCCTCTGCACCATTTCTCTGATGCCTTCTCCTAAAAATTCCTTCTCCCAGCCTGCTTTTAGCCCTGATAAAGAAAAAAAGACAGACCCAACATGAGTGATTGACATTTTATTCATGGAGGAAAAGTCTGTCAATGGCTGTTAGCCATGGTGATTGAGGGGAGCCTCCACATTCAGAGGCACTAATCCTCTGAATCCCAGTGTCAGACTCAGGAGGCAACATCAGGGGAAGGCCTCGGCCTCTATGCACTGTTGTTGGTCATCCAGAAGAACTGGTTGGCTACCGTGTGAGACAGGATGCTGGACTAGCTGAACCATTAACCTGATCCAGCAGGGCTTTTCTTATGTTCTTATCTACTAGGACTAAAAGAAGTTTGAGGGAAGGTGTTTTCTACTGGACAAATGCGAAGAAGAAGGGAGAATTAACACCTCTTTCCTTGGCACTGTCATCCTAACTCATATTGCTCTCCAGGTTGCTCTTTAGAGCAAAATAATGTATCTGGAGTTCCAGTTACAGAATTTTGAACATTATATGTAGTTTGACTCTGTGTCCAGGCATACAACTACATCTGGGTCACTCAAGCTGATTTCACAAGTACTAAAGACAATGGCTGATTTCCCACTACAGCTGCCTCGGTGATGTGCCGCCGTTTGCCCCGACACTATCAGTCAATTTCACACCCGAAGCCACGGGGCTGCATTTGACCCGCAGCTTCGCCCGATTTCCCCCACAGTTTTGTGATCCTCAAAAAACAGGATCACGAAACTGCAGGGGAAATCGGGCGAAGCCATGGGTCAAAATGCAGCCCCGCGGCTTCGGGTGTGAAATTGACCGATAGTGTCAGGGCAAACGGCGGTGCAACACCGAGGCAGCTGTAGTGGGAAATCAGACTGTTTAAAGCAGAAATGTTGTAAAAATGAAAAAAGGCAAATCACTTCTCCCACAGAAACATCCATTTCAATTTATTCTTTAGGAAGTTTGGCTCAGATTAAAAGGTATTGTTAAGGAAACAACTTCCTTAAGAAACCTGAGAAAATTAGAGGTCAAGGGGGAAAACAGTGTTAGTATTGTAGCAACTTGAAGACAATGAGTACTACTTCAACCTCATCTGTCAACGGCATAGTTCAAGTGGAGCTTTTCATGCTTACTAATTATGAAACTGTAACCCAAGAAGCAGTTAAAGCAGAGGTGAAAAGTTCTTACCTGAGACTGACCCTGTTTGATGTTTGCACATTAACAGCTACATCATCGTATCCTAAAATAAATCTGTTGAAAACTCAACTTAACAAATTCCAAACGGGTCTTTAACAGTCATTCATCCTCTTTCACTACAAAAAATGATACCAACAATTCCGATAGTGATTTGATATAATAAAAATATGAAACAATGTAGTTGCTGTATGGATCTGAGATTTTTGGCAGGGAAAAAAGAGTTGTGAAAAATCACCAGGAAAGACAGAAGTCCCTTGGTTTTCCACAAACTATGTAAAACTGAATTATTTGGAAGGGCATTTTCACACAGGTAACGGGGCTGTACAATAATTAGATGCTTCAGAAAGATGCCTTGGTGGAGAGATAGGGACTCTAGAGTATACTACTGTGCAGGGGCCTTTTAGTAGAAAAACAGCTGCAGGAGCTCATTAGCATATGGTATGCTAATGAGCTATTAGGCTATTAGCATATGCCACACCTCCTGACATCACCGGAAGTGATGTCAGAAGGGGAAGCAAAAGGGGGGGAGGCATCTTCAAAAGCCTCCCCTTCCCTTCCCCAGCTGGTCTGGGTGGGGGAGCTAAGAGAGAAGGGGTTTAAAGTTTAAACTCCTTCTCATGAGAGTTGGGCCACAGAAGGAGGAAAGAGGCAAGGATAGAGAGAGAGTAGAGAGAAGGAAAGAAGGAAGGAAAGAGGGAAAGAAAGAGAGGGAAGGAGGGAAACAAGGAAAGGAGGAAAAAAGAGAAGAGAAGAAGGTGGGAAAGAAAGAGAGAAGAGAAGAAGGAGGGAAAGAGGAAAAAGAGAGAAGGAAAGGAGGGAATGAAAGAAATTCGGTGGCAATTCAGCCCCATTATATCCTATGGGCCATTGAAGTCAATGGTGAAAACATAGGGTATATTCTGGGGGCTGGAGGGGAGGGGGTTTGACAGAGAGGCTCCAAACTCACAGGGTAGCTGTTGGAGCCTCTCCCCAAGATACCCACCAAGTTTCAAGAACATTGGATCAGGGGGTCCAATTCTATGGGCCCCCAAACAGGTTGCCCCCATTCCCTCCATTGTTCTCTATGGTGGGAAAGTTACTTTTTTCCCACCATAGAGAACAATGGAGGGAATAGGGGCAACCTGTTTGGGGGCCCATAGAATTGGACCCCCTGGTCCAATGTTCTTGAAACTTGATGGGTATCTTGGGGAGAGTCTCCATCAGCTACCCTGTGAGTTTGGAGCCTCTCCCTCAAATCCCCTCCCCTCCAGCCCCCAGAATATACTCTATGTTTTCACCATTGACTTCAATGGCCCATAGGATATAATGGAGCTGAAATTGACATTCGGCTGCCTGAAAGACTCCCCAGGACACCAGCTGGGGGCGGGGCTTGGCTCCTGAGCTCCCAGAGCTGTGCTCCGGTGCGCTCCCCCCAAAAAGACCCCTGCTACTGTGCACTGATTGTTGCTGTAAATATGCTCTTATTATGTAACTAGGAATAAGGCCCGTTGTGGAAATAAATACAACGGACTCTAGAAAGAGGCTCTGGGAGAGTGCCTCGGCTTTGGGCACACAGGGTGAATTTGCTGTGGTGACCTCAGCAGGGTATAATGACAAAGTCCACCATTTTCTCCAGAGGAACCGATCTCTGCTACCTGAAGAGTAGTTGTAGTTTTGAGTGATCTCCAGCCCTCACCTGGAGATTGGCAATAATGGCTCCCCATGAGGGACTGGCTGGTTTGGAGGGTGGAGTCTATGGCATTGTACATCTCTGAGACCCCACCCCTCCTCAAACCTCACCATCTCCGGGCTCCACCCCTCAAATCTCCAGAAATTTCCCAACCTGGAGTTGACAACCCTATCTCCCTTCCAGCCAATTGTCAACCTACCATTATCTGCCCCCTGACTTCAGCTTTCCATCTCCCCCCCCGGAGAGCAGTTGTAATTCTGATTGATCTACAGCCCCCACCTGGAGAGTGGCAACAATGGTTCCCCAGGATGGAATGGCTGGTTTGATAGGTGGAGTCTATGGCATTGTACCTGTCTGAGGTCTCACCTCTCCTGACACTTCACCCTCTTCAGGCTCCATCCCTCAAATCTCCAGGAATTTCCTATCTGGAGTTGGCGACCCTATCAGGACTGGCCCCAATGAGTTTTCTCCCAAAGGTCAAAATAGGTGACAGGACCAAGCTTGGTTGCCTAGCAACAGGCACTGAGGGGAAAGTAGGATTGCCAGCTCTAAGTAGGGAAATACCTGGAGATTTTGGGGGGTGGATCCTGTGGAGGGCAGCATTGGGGGAGGGACTCAGTAGGGTATAATGTGATAGGGTCTACCCTCCAAAGCAGCCATTTTCTCCAGGGGAACAGATCTCTATCATCTGGAGATCAATTGTAACAGTGGGAGATCTCCAGGTCCCACCTGGAGATTGGCAACCCTAGGGGAAAGTCAGCTGCACAGCAGGGGGTTGAAGAGAATGATTTGATGACCACTGGGCCAAGATTGGCAACAATAGTTCCCCAGGAGAAAATGGCTGGTTTGGAGGGTGGAGTCTATGGCACTGTACCTGTCTGAGGTCCCACCCCTCCTCAAACCTCACCCTCTCTGGGCTCCACCCCTCAAATTTCCAGGAATTTCCATATCTAAAGTTGGCAACTTTATCTCATCCCCTCTCAGCAGCCTCTTCCTAGGCAAAATTCTGTCTTTCTCATTAACGGGGAGCAAAGCAGTTTACTTCATTCTTTTCAGCTTTGTGATCTGTACAGTAACCCTGTAAGGTAGGTTAGGCAGAAAGTCTGTGGCTGGTCTGAAATCACCCGGGCAGTTTCCATAGGGATGCTCCTTCTGAATAGGAGCAAGCAGCCAGGACTAGTGATGCCATGCCAGTCAGGAGGCATGAAGTCACCCTGAGAGTGCCGGCAGGCCTAGGGTTGCCATTGCCAACAAAGACAAATTGATGCAAAGGAGGATGGAAAAGTCTCCATATCTCTATTTTGCTTTAAATTGGTTTTGATGCCAGCAGAGTGAGAAAATGCCAGAGGTTCTGGGTGGGTGCCTCATGGTAAATGCACCAAACAATTCCTAAAGATTTTCCAAAACACTACTGTGTTGATAAATCATTTTCTACACTCAGAGCGTCCCCTGCCAGAACACAACTCAGAACACAACTCACTTTGAATTAGTACCAGAGCTTTTTTTGCCTTGTGGTATTCTGCTTGTGGTGTGATCTGTCTTTTTTGTGGTGCGGCATGGTTGTGTTATTGGGTTTGTTTATTTTGAAGGGGATGTGTTGTGAGTGAGGACATATTTTACCTCAGAATAAAACAGTTTGCAGAAGCAACTGACAATTCCAACTGTCTTGCGGTGGGGGGGAGTTTGAGGTGCAGAATGGAGTGAAGTCCAATCAGCTTTCATATGCAAATGAGCTTGAAATGCTGGCCCAATCAGAGAAGAGTGGCCTAGGCTGAAGTGGGTGGGAGAGAACTCGGGCAACACAGCTAGTGGATAGGGACGGCTTCTGAGTGACATATCAGGGAGCGAACTGATTTTTCCAAGCATAAAACCTTGCCAGACCACTACTCTTTTATATAGTAGGACAGGATTTCTGCATCATTTAATGTGTCCTGTTTAAATGCTTGTTCTTTGCTTCAGCTCTGTTCCAGATTTCTGCTTGTTTTCAGTTTTCTGTAGTCCCAGCTGTATTACACTGGTTATTGGATGTCCCATCCTGTTGATCATATTTAACTTACACTGTGTAATCCCCTTAGAGACTCAGTGTGAAAGGCAGGCTATAAATAACATATATAAAATAAAAAGAATAAAGCATTGCTTTACTAGCATGATTATCTGGATTAACTGACAGGTCAAAAATATGCCAAAGACAATCGGGAACCCTTAGTGTAGAAATATAGCCACAAACAATATTTGTATTTCAATGAATATAATATTTGTTTTGAACATAGTTGTGAATTGTAGATGGTCTTCCCTTGGGGGATATTGTTTGTAGGTCAAAAATATGGGCAAGACCTCACATTTTGTTTATGTACAATGCAACTTAGGGTTTCCCTAGAGGAAGTAGAATGTCAGGGCAAAACAACCTGAAAAGCTTCTCTTGTCTGACATTTATTTTTATATCTTCCAAATGGTCTTTTCTGTATTCAAGGGGCTATCTCATGTGGGGAATTGTTCAAACGTTCCACCATGAACAAAATTACAAGGGGAACATACTTTTGTTAGGACTAATATCTACATAGGTAAAGGTAAAGGTTCCCTTGCTCGAAAGCCAATCAAATCCAACTCTAGGGTTGCAGTGCTCATCTCTGTTTCAAAGCCAAAAAGCCAACGCTGTTCGAAGACGTTTCCATGGTCATATGGCCGGCATGACTAAACACCAAGGTACACAGAACGCTATTACCTTCCCACTGGAGTGGTACCTGTTTATCTTACTTGCAATTTCTTGCTTTCGAACTGCTAGGTTGGCAGGAGCTGGAACTAGAGACGGGAGCTCACTCTGTCATGCAGCACTCAGGTCTCGAACTGCTGAACTACTGACCTTCCACAGCCTGCAGTTCAGCGTCTTAACCACTTGAGCCACCACAGCTCCTAAGATCTACATACCCTAGTTCTAAATGCTTCAGTAATAACGTAGCTCACATTTTGTACAGAACAACTTTCCCAGTGCCATCATGTGATGGAATGTAAGACTAAATGTGTGTAAATATGCTAGTAAATTTTCCTCTGCTATATCCATTGCCTAAAACTGTAAAAATAGAGCCTATTCTAAACATCTGTGCTTAAGGTCACACTAAAAGTATGAAACCTTGGTTTAGTGTTGTGGGTTCTATTTTATCTGTACAATGTTTATTTTTATTTGTATCTTGCTGTTCTCCTGAATGGGGACACACAGTGGCTATATTGTGCTGATGTTACTGTTCATATTCTTTCTACCTTTTTCAACAGAAATCCTGTGCAAGAATTAGGCCCAGGCTATTGCAGATCCCCCTCTCCGAAACAAAATGTCCACTAATTGGAAAGCTATTACAATTATTAAAAATTCGTTAGAAAAATATCAATTTAATGGCCTGACTATTTGAAAAGGTATGTAGGTTAGGGATGGGCATGAACCACATTTTTGTGGTTCAATTCGTGGTTTTTGCCTGAATGACAAACCAAACTGAACAGAAATGCCAGTTCGCAAACCAAACATTCGTATACATTTGTGAGCCATATCTAGTTTAAACCCCTGCTTTCTGCTCCCTGTGAAAGCAGCAGGGAGCAGAAAGCAGGGGTTTAAATCGGGGCGTCAAACTCATTTGTTATGAGGGCCGGATCAGACATAAATGAGACCTTGCTGGGCCAGACTAAGAGTGTCATAAAATGTAATGCCAGGTAGCAGAGATATAAACTTTATAAAGGACACAAACACAAAGGGTTGTGGTTTTTTTACTTAAAATAAAAACATGCTTAAAACATTAGCACTCTTGCAATATTTTGTTTATTTAACAGTTTCTGATAACTGACACCTCTTGCTCAGAATTACTGCATCAAAATGTCTGTGCTGTTGCAATCTTGAGTGTGCTGTTCAGGTGTGTCTCCCAGAGCAGAAAGGTAGGGGTGACATCCTCAGGCAAGGACTTCCCTTCTTCCTTTCTGCTGGATGCAACAAGCCACAGCTAGGAGAAAGGCGGGTGTGGTGTGTCCCCAGGAATGGACTTCCCCCTTCTTTTCTGCTGGCCGCGGCGAGCTATGGGAAGCACAAAAGTGGGGGTGATATCCCTGGAAAGGAATTTCCCCTCTTCCTTTCTGCTGGATGCAGTGAGCCACAGCTAGGAGAAAGGTAGGTGTGGTGTGCCACTGGGAAGGGACATCCACCTTTCCTTTCTGCTGGCCACAGCAAGCCACAGGCAGCAGACACATGGGGGTGACACGCCCCCAGGAAGGGACTGCTGCTCTTTTTTCTGCTGGCCATGGCAGGCCGCAGCCAGCAGAAAGGCGGGGATGACATGCTTTTGGGAAGGGGCTTCCCCTCTTCCTTTCTGCTGGATGTGGCAAGCTGTGCCTTGCAAAACAGTGGGGGTGCCCTGCCCCCGGGAGGGGACTTCACCCTCTTTTTTCTGCTGGCCATGGCAAGCTGAGGCCAGCTGAAAGGTGGGAGTAACATGCCCCCAGGAATAGACTTCACCCCTTTCTTTCTTTTGGTCATGGCAATCTACAGCCAGCAGAAAGGTGGGGTGGCCTTCCCCCATTTCTTTCTGCTGTCCATGGGAAGCCACTGGCAGCAGGAAGGCAGGGATGACATGCCCCTGAGAAGGGACTTCCCTCCTTTATTTCTACTGGTTACTGCTCACCACAGTCAGCAGAATGGTGGGGGTTCCCTGCCCCCAGGAAAGGACTTTACCCTCTCTTTTCTGCTGGCCATGGTGAACCACAGCCAGCAGAAAGGTGGGAGTGATGTGCCCCCTGGAAGGGACTTCTGCCCTTCCAGTTAAACCTTCCTTTCTGCTCCTCTAGAGAGCCAGCATAGTGTAGTGGTTAAGAGCAACAGACTCTAATCTGGAGAACCATGTTCGATTATGCACACCTCCACATGAAGCCAGCTGGGTGACCTTGGGTCATTCACAGCTCTTTGAGAGCTTTCTTGGCCACCCAAATAAGTCTATCTTACCACCTAGTGGTCCATAACACTAAAAGAGCTAGAAATTCAGGCTGTCAGACGATCTTAGGATCTCCTGACTTTACTACACACAATGTCATATGATAATTATTATTCTGCTCCCCTTGGCTGTTCCATAATCTGATCACATTGTATCAGTCCTCTAGAGCAGCATGCATCTGAACCTCCACGACAAGTTGATTATAAAGCTCATATTCAGGTAGAATGAATGAATGAAGTTATCTCCAAGCAAGTGTGTTTAGGAAAGCAGCCTAGGAATTATTGTTGGGGAGCGGGGAGAAACAGTGATATATGTGGAGACAAGAACTTCATCCTTCACTCTCACCGTAGAAGATATGCAAATTTACTCAGAGGTATCTCAAGACTGAAAGACACAAAAGAAGGAGTCCTCCTGTTGTAATTCTAAGAGGACAGATTTAGGAAAATAGAAGGAGTAATCTAATTCACATTGGCCCTTTTTCTCATTATTGCAGGAAGGAGCATTAATAGGGAGAACTTGAATTACAGTTCCATAAGAACATGAGAAGATGAAAAGAGCCCTGCTGGATCAAACCAGTGGTCCATCTAGTCTTGTCTCACACAGTGGCCAACCAGTTCCTCTGAACAACCAACAATAGGGCATAGAGGCCAAGGCCTTCCCCTGATGTTGTCTCCTGGCTCTGGGATTCACAGGATTAGGGCTTCTGAATGTGGAGATTCCCCTCAGTCACCATGGCCCCTGATAGACTTATGCTCCATGAATGTATGTAATCCCCTTTTAAAACCATTTATTCCTGCGGCCATCACTACATCCTCTGGTAGCAATTCCACATTTTAATCACTCTCTGGGTGCATCCTGAACCTCCTGCCCATCAATTTCATTGGATGCCCTTGAGTTCTAGTATTTTGGGAGAAGAAGAAAAATGTCTCTTAACTCTTGCCACCCTATGTATAATTTTATAAACTTCAGTCATATCCCCCTTCCTTAGTTCTCTGTTCTCTAAACTGAAAAGTCCCAGACCCTATAGCAGGAGTGCCAAACTCATTTGTTATGAGGGCCAGATCTGACATAAACGAGACCTTGCTGGGCCGGCCCATGTGAGCCATAAAATGTAATTCCAGGTAGTGGAGATATAAACTTTATAAAGGACACAAACACAAAGGTTTTTTACTCAAAATAAAAACATGCTTAAAACATTAGCACTCTTGCAATATTTTGTTTATTTAACAGTGTTGGATAACTGACACCTCTTGCTCTGAATTATTGCATCAAAATGTCTGTGCTGTTGCAATCTTGAGTATGCTGTTCAGGTGTGTATCTGTCAGCTGCAAACCTACGATGACTCAGCAGCAGCAGAACGGGAAGAAGAAGCAGAAGGCGGCCAGTTCCACTGAGGGCCTGACAGAAGCCCTCCAGGGGCCTGATCCAGCCCCCAGGACGCATGTTTGACACCCCTGCTCTATAGCCTTTCCTCATAGGGAAGGTGCTCGAACCCCCTAATCATCTTGGTTGCCCTCCTCTGTATCTTTTCCAGCCCTGCAATTTCCTTTTGGAGATACAGTGACCAGAACTGTACACAGTATTCCAAATGAGGTCGCACCATAGATCTATACAGGGACATTACAATATTGGCCATTTGATTCTCAATCCCTTTTCTAATAATCCCTAACACAGAGTTTGCCTTTTTCACCACTGCAGCACACTGGGTTGGCACTTTCACTGAGCTATCCACTATGATCCCAAGATCTTTTCCCCTCTCAGTCTCAGCAAGCTCAGACCCCAGTAGCCTCTACTTGAAGTTGGGATTTTTTTGTCCCAGTGTACATCACCTTACACTTAGCAACATCGAATGTCATTTGCCGCATTGTCACATACTCACCCAGTTTGTGGAGGTCCTCTTGAAGCTCTTCATAGCCTTGATTTTCAGCATCCTGAATAATTTTGTGTCATCTGCAAGCTTGGCCACTACACTACTCACCCCCAGTTCCAGATTGATGAATAAATTAAATAGTACTGGCCTCAATACCAATCCTTGTGGGATCCCATTGCTTTCTTCCCTCAGTTGTGAGAATTGTCCATTGATTCCTACTCTTTGCTTCCTATCATTTAACTCCTCTTTAATCCATAGGAGAACCCATCCTCTTATTTCATGACTACTAAGTTGTGGGATAAGAGGCATCTAGATCGGGGCGGAACGGCAGTGCTGCTGTTGCTAGACCTATTGGCAGCGTTCGACATGGTCTATCATCAGCCGCTCGCCCACAGCCTCGCCGACGTGGGGATTCAGGGGCTTGTCCTGCAATGGCTTGTCTCCTTTCTCCAGGGTCTGGGACAAAGGGTGGCTCTTGGGGAGCAGCTGTCCCGATGGCACCCACTAATTTGTGGGGTGCCTCAAGGGGCGGTACTCTCCCCAATGCTATTCAACATCTATATGCGCCCCCTTGCCCAGATTGCCCAGAGACATGGGCTGGGCTGTCACCAATATACGAATGACAGTCAGTTGGGCTCTACCCCAGAAGATCTGGACCAGGCGCTTCAGGACATGGCGGGATGGCTGATACTGAGTCGATTGAAACTGAATCTGATGAAGACGAAGGTCCTGTGCCTGAAACGGAGCAGCTCAGGGCTAGGGATCCCATTACCGGCCTTCGATAGGGCGCCATTGGTGCCAGCACTGAAGGCCCAGAGCTTGGAAGTGCTCCTGGATGCCTCCTTAACAATGGAGGCCCAGGTAGCAGCCACTGCCAAGGCAGCCTTTTACCATCTTTGGCTGATCAGGCAGTTGGTTTCCTTCCTCAAACACAAAGATCTGGCATCAGTGATCCACATTATGGTCATCTCAAGGCTGGACTACTGTTATGCTCTCTACATGGGGCTGCCCTTGGGGCAACTCCGGAAGCTGCAGCTGGTGCAAAATGCGGCGGCCAGGTTGTTGATGGGACACAACACTGCCTGACCCTTCCTGGCCCTAAAGAGGCCAGGCTGACAACAACTAGGTCCAGGGCATTTTCCTTGGTTGCACCAGTAATATTGGAATGAGCTCCCTAGTGAGATCCAGGCCCTGCGAGATCTCCAGCAATTTCGCAGTGCCGTGAAGATGGAGCTTTTCTGCAGGGTATACCAGTGAGTTTGATGTCATGCCAGTTGAGCCACGCCGACCCACTAAGTGATCTCACTGTGGTAGAAGCTTAGATAATATATATTGAGCTGTTTATCTATTTCTATTGTATTTTATTGTATTTTTGGTGAACTGTTTTTATATGAATTGCTCATGTTTTTATGTATATTGGTTTTATTGATATTGTAAGCCACCCTGAGCTGCTTAGGCAGGAGGGTGGGATAAAAATCGAACAAATAAATAAATAAATATAAATAAGTTTATTCAGGAGTCTTTGTTTTTTGAAAGTCCAGGTATATAATATCTACCGGGTCACCATACATGCTTGTTCACATTCTCAAAGAACTCCAAAAGGTTGATGCGGCAGGACTTTCCTTTGCAGAAGCCATGCTGAATTTCCCTCAGCAAGCCTTGTCCCTCTATGTGCCTAACAATTCTATCTTTGATTACAGTTTCTACTAATTTGCCTGGAATTGACATTAGGCTGACTGGCCTGTAATTTCTTGGTTCCCCTCTGGGTCCATTTTTAAAAATTGGTGTCACATTTCTTGTACAGTGGCTGAATTTAGTGATGACTTACATATATGGGTTAATAGATCAACAGTCTCACATCTGAGTTCCTTAAGAGCTCTCAGGTATACGCCATCAGAATCTGGAGACTTAACCATTTTTCATTTCCCAGAGATAATTTAATTTTCAATATACATACTTTATTTAACTGCTGTTTTCTATTAAAAATCATCTCCCTGTTCACAGATCCTTGTTTGTAGATGTCCAACGCTATTTAAGGATTTCTTAACAAAATTAAGGTTGGTGGCACCTGATGCAGCTCTCCATTGTGTTAGGGAGTTGAAGCCAGTTTTGTTGTTTTCTGTTCTGTATAATTTTGAGTAATGTGTTGGCAGTAAGTATTTTTCTTTTCTAATACCTTTTAACAAACTTAATACTATTTTACAACAATGTCTGGTTCTTGAGCACATTTGTCCTGGGAACCCAAAGGGTCTGATCTTGAGTTTCCTTGACAACATCTATCTGCTGCTGTCACATACAGTACAGTTCTATGTATATTTACTCAGAAATGTCCTATAAAGTTAGCTGGACTTACTCTCAAGTATGTATGCAATTGAAAGATAGCACAAAATTAGCAGCTAGGAAAAGTCTTGATATAAACCTTTAGCCTTCATAGATACAAATTCCAGTAGGGTAGTCTGGTTACAGGTGGGGGAAACCTTGTGGCATAAGCTTTTGTGGGCTAGAGTTCACTTCATATGACAAAGTGACCTCTAGGTCACAAAGCTCATGCTGGAATAAATCTGTCAGTCTTTAAAGTGCCACACTCTTTGGTCATTTCCAAACATGCTATCTGCCCTAGGTTCAATGTTGTTGAGAAGCAGGGTTTTTTCCTGTTTCCCCACAGCATCGTGGTACATCTGTGCATCTCCTGGGTTTCCCTGGCTTTTTTCTAATCTTTCTCACACCTGTTTTGCTCCCAAGTTTTGGGAAGGACTGCAGAAAAGTCTGGATGGCTGCTGTACAGGTGGGGAAATCTGGATTTTCCTATTTCTTCCCCTCCTACCTCCACCACTGAGGGTAGCTATTTGATTTTTTAAAATCAGCACTAGAATATTGTTATATTGATATACCATTATGAGAATATGTGTAACAGGTTCTCTACATTCTCAGCTTTCTTTCTTTTTAAATAGCCTCTTCCCTTGTGGAAACATAAGGGAAAAGGCATATATGGCAATGGAAGAAGGCTAAAGACTTGGTGATGGTGGAAAGTGCCCTCAAGTTGCAGCTAATTTATGACAACCCCATAGGGTTTTCAAGGCAAGAGATTTTCAGATTTCTATTGGCTGCCTCTGCATAGTAACCTTGGACTTCCTTAGTGATTTCCCACCCAAATATTAACCAGGGCCAACCATGTTTACCTTTCAAGATCTGATGAGATCAGGCTAGCCTGAACCATAGTAGAGACTTACTTTTAACAAAATGAAACTGGGGAATTCAGAGAACCTCTTAACCTGTTTTTACAATGGTATACCAACTATATTCTAGCACTTTTTTAAAAAAACTGCAAAGCCCTGGTGGACAAAGGGAGAGGAGTGGCTGCTGCTGGGGCTTGGGCAGGGAAACCTGCCATGTGGAAACCCCATTGCTGCTGTACTTTGTCCACAGCTGCACCAGAAATAGGGGAATCACACAACCCCCTCCATATGTAGAAACCACCTTTATTTGTTTTGGATTGGTCACTGAACACAAGCACCATATACAAGCTTACAAATTTTCTTTATTAAGTTAGCAGACAAAAAGCTAATAACATTGATATGCATCTAATTCAGTACTGTGATTTGATTGAGCAAAAATCAAATGCTAATTTCCCCATTTCACATACAACTGTTTTCTTCTAACAGCTTTTAGTCAGCATGGTTCATCAGGGGTCAAGTTAAAACTATGATCCACATACAAAACAATCCAGTTAGAGCCAACTCACATGTTACAACTCTGCACAGAGCACTGTGATGTGGAAGTGGTTTTTTGGCACCCTCCATGTGAAGGTGTCATATACAATCTTGCCCTCAGTCCAACTGACTTCAGATGGTTACTTATCTTAAATAGCTTAGGGATGGCAGGGTTAGCTCAATGGCAGCTCAAAAACAATAGTCTATAAAAATAGTTCCTCTTTTCCTATGTGCACCCAAGACAATCTGTGATTTTCAAAATGAAACTGTACAAAAAATTGTACAAAAAATATAGCAACTCCTAAAGGTGAGGAAGGAAGACCAGGCTGTCCTTAATCATTTTTATTATTACAGCCATAATTTTACCAAATAATTGCATTAGTGTTAAGGGTCACCTACACCTGCAACATAAACCAGAGAACAGCTATCTGTCCCTTTAGTAATAAAGGCAACCTTATATTGCCCTTGGGACATCCAAAAATATTTGAGTCATCTCACTTTAAATACACTGAAGTGCAATCCAGATATGATTAAATTTTATAGCCCTATGCTAAAGGTGTCCGCTTTTGATTTTCAGGGCCTCTGTACCTTTCTCTGCTATAGACAAACAGAGAGTCAGTTGGTAAGGCTTTTTCGAGCAAGCAGATGAACTGATGGGAAAGTTTAACCTGCTACTTTTCTGACAGCCATGTTGCAGATACAGGCAGTGTAGACCTAAGATGGCAAGCCAAGCATGTAGCATAACAGATTTCTGACACTGAATAATTTTCAATCTATTGTCCTTGGAGAAAGCTATAAGTATGGGCATATAATCAAAATGAAACTTGTTTTCTGCTTTGTATTTTGGAATAACTAATCTCTTGCTTTTTAGTGATTTTCATGTGGAATTGCCAGCTCATTAAAGTATAGCCTCTTTTTCTTCTAGAACCACAAACACTTGATGCTATGAGACTTGCCATCAGATTAGAATTTAAATAATATCATGGACATGCTAGCTGTAAAGATGCCTTGCCATGAGCCATACATACACTGCAATTACTCACTATATTGGAGGGAAAGCTTAACAGGGAATAATCCTTATGTTTTATATCACACACAAAAAAAGTTTACTCCAAGCTTAGCCAGTCCAGTTGCAGAGTGGTTGCTTTTCATTGCTGCTTTTAGCCAAGTTTTTAAAATTTTAAATTGGTTTTTCAAAGCTCATTTGGAAACACTTGGAATTAATTTTAAATAACAGCTTCAAAGTGCTTTTCTTCCCCAGCACTCACATCACTCACCCAGTAGATTTGTCCTTGTAGAATTAGGGCTTTGTGGCAAGCTGGGAATACTACAATTTATTATTTAAATGCCTAGATGGGAAATTATAATGAAAGGGTTTGTACCAACCTGAGTTATTCCTTTACTAAACTGATCAAAGTGTTTTACTTTTCAAAAGCAAGAGATATCAACAGGGATGGTGCAACTACAAAATTGGCAAGGGGGAGAAGACTTCTACCTGCAAAGCACTGCAAAACAATGACTTAATCTGGTAAAATGAAGTTAGAAGACTGATGACAAGACCACGGAAGACATCATCTGTTTGTGGACAGCTTTAGTTGGATGCAACATGCCTGGCATCATATACAGGAAATGGTATTTGTAGAATGTCTCCAACTAGAATGTCAAGAGGAAAAAAATCAAGGTAAATAATAAATGATATACTTAGCAGCATGGACACAATCTAGCTATCCAGCCTATCTGGATCCCACCCTTCCTCCAAAGAGCTCACCTTGGCCTCCATGGGGTTATCCCATTTCACAATGATAATATGGAGAATTACTTGCCTACTGTCATCTATTCACCATCAAAGCTGAAAACTCTATCCACTACAGTGGCACTCAATGGACGGTGGCCACATAAAAGATGGGATATCAAGGACAAACCACTTTTTCTAAGGAGACAACCTTTATTTTTATCACACTTTTCTGCCAAAAGCTCAGGAAGCAGCATACTTGGCTCTCCTACCTACTTGTTCTGAGAATAACCCTGTGAGGTCTGTAGAATGGCTGAGAGACGGTGAGTGGGCCTGGGTCACTGAGTGAGCTTTATGGGCAATTGGGGATTCGAACCCAGATCTTCCCAGTCCTATCTCATCACTTCACCCACCCACACCACACTGAATAAATTTTGACTGAAGAAAAGATAAGCAAATTCATAATTCCCTTACATGCAGTAAAATTGAAGCATTCACTCGTAGAACACTTGGTAGCTAAAATTGTCAGACTTGATTTGGAAGTTATATGCTCCAGCCTTTCGTTGGTATCGGAAAACCAAAAGAGCTACTATTCCCAGTGCAAGAACAAATATACTAATGACAATAAGGGCAATGTAGCCTGCTCCTAAACCAGGCTTCTTTTCTTCATTTAAATCATCTAAAATACAAGAAATAAAAGTAGAGCAGAACTCAAGTGTGCAAATTATGTAAAACTTGATCAGATATGGAGATCGCAACCAATTTAAACTCCTCGTTTGTATGAGCCCATCTTCACACCATCAGTGGTTCTGTATTTCACTAGCAGTCAAAAAACAGAATTAAAGAAAGACAGAGAGTGTGTATATAATTCATTGGATGTGGGTTTAGGCATTGCCAAGACTCATTCCTCAAAGGTTATTGGGAGACCAATTTGGCTGGTTGACATAAAAAGCAGTCCTAAACAGGTCTATTCAATGGTGCTTACTCCCAGGAAAGTGTTTTTATGATTCCACTGATAGTCTGTGATGTTTAGTCTCATCTGTCTGCATTATTTGTCCCCTCCGTATTACCTTTGCGACTGCCCATTCTGCTCCTTACTGGGAAGAAAGCCTTGTCAAGGTTACTGCTGCCTTGTAATTTTTAAAATTAAATTATTATTGGGTTCCTGGAGCAGCACCAACATCAGCAGCAATGATAAGCAGAGAAGATGGGTGGGCAGATCTGAGATGGAGAGTTGGACGGAGAGACGTCCAATTTTCTTCTCTGCTACAGTCTAACTGGAGCTATGTTCCAGTTCTGTCTGGAGCTCATTTCTCTAGGAGAACTGATCTCTTTAGTCTAGAGATCAGCTTTAATTCTGGGAGATCTCCAGGCAACATCTGGAGGTTGACAACCCTAGGTCACAGCAAGTCAGGCCAGAGAAGAGACATTTGGATATAGAGCTGGGGGAGGGTGACAGAAAGGTCGGGATCCTTTGCGACTGCTGTAATTCCACATGAGATTAATCAGGTTCTAACAGAAGGCTCCAAAGAACAGTGAACAAAGCAGGGTGCTGTTTTTTTTTGGTTTTTGGGGGGCGGTATTTATTAATAAATGGCTGCTGAGATTGTATTCCACCACAACCCTGCCCTAGAGGGCCCAAGTTGTGCGCAAACATAGTGTGGCACTTTATTTTCTGAATCCTGACACAGCAATTCAAGAGCATATGATGGCTATTATTTTTGCATCCATCAGTCAAAAAAGCTAGCTAAGGCTTGATTACCTGTGAATAGGTCTGTTGCCTTAGTACCCAAACTGCCTCATAACTGCTTTAATTCCATTAGGCTGACTTCCAGCTATCTCAACCTTAATTCTCACCTGTCTGTGTCCCTTTTGTGGTCTTTAGTGGACTCCTTACTGATTACTCACCACTGGCTTTGCGCAGAGGCCCCCAGGATGTATGGGGCATTGCAATGGTTTCCCCAGTCCTCCAAGAACGGACACCTTTGCAGTTCTGTAAGAATTTTTTTGTTCAAATCAAAGGTTTGCTTATCAATATGAAACACTGAACATAAGGTTGCTAGTCCAGGCCTACAAAATTATTTATACTGTGGCTTCCCATAGTTTTCAAGTAAATTAAGAACCACTCAAAAATTCTATGGCTCCTCTTCCTTTGTCAGAGCCTAATCTTGTAGGCCCTTGAAATGGCTGCTTGGTTTCTATGGCTGGCTCAAGAGGACACCTCTCCTATTTGTTCCAAGAAACTTGTACCCATGTACTGAAGCAACAGCAGCCGTCATGCAACATTGGGAAAGTGAAAGAAGTGACACCTTCTGTTTTATCCTAAGCACTGTGAGAACTACAGCAACTAAAGTGAGGGACAGAATCAGGCTGCCCAAATATTTTCTGCTTGAAAAAAAAATTAAATCCAGATACTGAATATACTTACTAAGAAAGCTACCCGTTAACAGACTTGGAGCTCCATCCTAAACAGGAATACTTGAAAGCAAGTCCTATTAATTTCAGTAGAAATAACTTCCCAGCATCAGAGTGGAAAAGTACACAAAAACCATCTAGTTCTAGCCCCATCACATGGCATAGCAAGCACTTTCTCAATTTTCCACCTCTACTGCTAGAGAAAGTGGTAGAAGCTGATTAAGAAGACACTAGCAACTGAATGTCCAAATCATTCATGCTTTGGCTGAAGAAGACCTTCTCCTAGTGAAGCCAATGGGATGAAAACATTTTAAATTCAAGCATTCAAGTTTAACAGATTTGGAGATTCCAATCTCATACCCTCAATTTTCTGTTTAATAAAATATTATATTTATGTTCCCTTTTACTTTTAGTAAGCAGCCTAGTATTTTTAAACTAGTGCAACTTTAAAAAAAAAATCAGAACAATGTATAAGCATTTTAATTGTTATATTATCATTTTGTTTTCCCTTTTAGTGTCCAATAGAACATGTAGAAAGCAATGAAGTTTGGAGGGGGAAACACCTTACCGTCTTGCAAGTGCTTCCCAGATTTTCCACACAAATATGGATTTTGCAGTGTAAGTAAACCACAGAGTTGTTCACAAAGGAAAAGATTTTCAGCTTAAATTGGGCTTTGCTGGAGATTCCATTTGCAGTAATAGCAGTATGTGTGTTTGGAACTGGACAACTGAGGAAAAAAACCAGATCAGTACAACAATTAGACAGTTTATGCATGCATGTTCTCATGGGCCCCTCGTGCTTCAACAGTGTCTTTTCAGGGGTAACACTGGACATGAGAAATGAGGAAGGTAAGATCTCTTGTGCAAGCTTCTCTCCATTTGTAGAAGTTTGTGTCCAGTCCTATGTATTTATTTGTGACAAGCTGAGTACTTAAGTATTTAAATAGCCCTTTGGATTGCTCAAACCACTTCATCTGTTTATCTCAACACTAAAGGGAGATCAATGGAGTTATTCTCACATTTCAGACAGGGAGCACAGGCTGAGGAGCAGGAGCAGGAGCAGGAGTCTTGTCAGAAGACTACCTAAACAGATTAAAGTTTTGCCATTGAAGACAGTGGTGGCAACCTGTATAGGCATAGGACTATTAAATCAGAAAATATCAATCACTTGTTAAAGCACAGTTGCTTTTTCTGTCATCTGATTTTGTGTGCTTGTGTATTAAGAAGTTACAGACTTGCCCACATGAAAACACATTACACACAAACACACACTATCATCTTGTATCGATTGTGTGTACTATACCTGCCATGGATAAAAGGAAACGACATAAGATCCATTGAGTTATTGCTTGGAGTTGCCCAACATTCGCTGACAACCACTTTGAGCTTGCTGTCCTCTTTCCGAATCCCCACTTCAATCATTATGTCATCGCTAGCAGAGATGCTGAAGTTTTTGGGAATTGGAGAATTTCCAATGAAGAGCTGCATCTCTGTTAAGAAGTGTCCTGATCCATGTAAATCTTCAAAAATGGTATAAACCCTGCAAGCAAAGTTATCCAATGTTAAAATTTGTGGAAGAGAATTCATTTACAAGGCAGGTCCCATGTGCCCAATAGTGCTGAAAGGACACTTGATGCAAAAGAATGACTTTTATGGTGTTTTATGTTTTCATAACGTTTTACTTTGTAAACTGCCTCAAGCAGGTTCTCTGGAGAGTCACCATAGAAATGTTCTAAATAAATAAAATAAATAAGAGAACACCCCAAGTTAAGAATTTTTAAAGATGGTTGTGCATGGATTTATGCAGCTGATCCAGGGCTCTTTTTGTAGCAGGAACTCCTTTGCATATTAGGCGACACACCCCTAATGTAGCCAATTCTCTAAGAGCTTTACAGAGCTCTTCTTACAGGGGCTACTGTAAGCTCTTGGAGGATTGGCTACATTAGGGATGTGTCACCTAATATGCAAAGGAGTTCCTGCTACAAAAAGAGCCCTGGATGACTAACATAAAAGTCAAAAGTTGCTTAGCTATAGAAATGGTATTTTCATCACCTTCATTTATGGTATCTTCTGCATGAAATTAAAAGGCCCCTAAATGAGGAAAGCTGCCAGGGGAAAAGTTGATTTGTTTGAACTGTGGTGCTGGAGAAGAGTTTTACAGAAACCATAGACTGCTAAACAGACAAATAAGTGGATTTTAGATCAAATCAAGCCTGAATTCTCCCTTGAAGCTAAAATGACTACACTGAGGCTATCATACTTTAATCACATCATAAGATGATGATTCACTGAAAAAGACAATAATGCTAGGGAAATTTGAAAGCTGTAGGAAAAGAAGATCCATCATGGAAGGGATTGACTCAATAAAGGAAGCCACGGTCTTCAGTTTGTGAGACCTGAGCAAAGCTGTCAATGATAGGACATTTTTAAATCATAGGGTCACTATAAGTTAGAAGAAACTTGATGGCACATAATTTGTTGTTGTTGTTCAGTCACATAGTCAAGACTGACTCTTTGCAACCCCGTGGACCACATCACGCCAGGCCCTCCTGCCTTCTGCCATTCTCTGGAGTTTGCTCAATGGGACATTACACACACACACATTTCTCTTCCCTCTGAATTTTCCACTTTATTAAACATAACTATCCTTTATGCTTTTCCTTATTTCTCTTTGCCACTTAGGATTCTACTCTGCCTTTCTACAATCTCTCAGCAGTGATATTTTGTACTTGGATATAGACTAAGTGTGGTACTTCTGAGAAGAAGCAGGATATTGCTCTAAGAGTAGGAATCTGGAGACAGACAATAGGAGAGAAGGTTGTAACCATGCTACCATTGTCTTCTTGCTGCCTCCTGCAGGGTCTTCTTCTCATCTTTTTTGTACACCAGACATTGCCTATTCCAGCCGTTTAAAAGGGCATGTAGGTAAAAATTGATGCAAACCCTTTAAAAGACCTTGATGCAGGGTCTAAACTGCTTTAAAAGGAAACATCCAATGTTATTATGTGGTTTTCTCACTTGATGAGATGCTTACGTATTTTATACCTGTGTTGCAATACATAAAATGAAAACTAGCTCTGAGCTAGTCCAGTCCTTCTTTCTCTAAAGATCTCCTCCCAGACTCTATTTGCTGCCCTTCTATAATATATAATATATAATATATAATATATAATATATAATATATAATATATTATATATAATATATAATATATAATATGTGTGTGTGTGGTGGGGTGTATATTATAGCAATAGATTCTTAGATTTCATTTACCCCTCCGGAGTGTATCCAGATGAAGTCAACAGATCATTCTGAAATACACAATGAACTGGACTAACAACCTTTAAGTGATGGATGACCCCCAGGGAAGACATATCATTCCGAAGAACTGTTTTCACTATGGTATGCGTTGTATTCTGGAAAATAAATACAGCAAAAAAAAAATTAAAGGCTGGATCCATGCAGGGGTGTCATTCAGTCTCATCTCATCTCCTTATTATGATTGCAGTCCTACATGCTTTTCACCCACCCTATTATCCCCAGTATAGCCCTTTTAGTGGTCACCTTTCCTCCCCTTTCTGCCAGCAGAAAAGCTGCTTGTATCCAGCCCTAACTTACATTTCATTTAAGTGTTAAGAATACCTTAGAGATCTTTTACCCATTTGGATAGCAGCACAGAGAAAATTCAGTGATCAAGTACAGGACCTCTTCCAGATGCAGAAAGGCTAAAAAGATTACATCCCTTCATCTTAGAAAAGTAACACCTTCAATAAAATTGAAATTGAATTCAAACTGAAGTTGAAATAAAACCAGGAATGGATAAGAAAAAAAGAACAATAGAGGCAAAGGGGTAGCCCTTTCACTTTAAGACGACATCTGTACCACAGCCCAACAATGATGCGGAGCTGTTCATATATAGCTGTGCACTGATTTCGATCATGCACTTGCAAAACTGTAGAGAATGAATCCCAGCATTGACCACACTGTACTTTTTAAAGAAGGCTGATTCACACAACCCTTGGCTTGGGGTGGCCTCTAGGAATTCTTGCACCATTGTGTGGCCCACCAATTGTATGCAGCTATCATTAAGCAAAAAATTAAGATCTGAGCACAGAATTACAAAAGATGCAAAAATGTAGGTTTGTAATGGCATGCAAAAGCAGTAGTGCTACCTGCATATGGCTATGTTGCAGGAGTCATCATGTATGGCAACTTCAAGCATTTCTTGCAAACTGAATCAGCTGACTTTGAGAGGAAACAGATGCCTATGGCTACTAACATTAGCAAAGCAATATAATCAGGGAGCTCCGTGTAACTTACAGTGTGTACTTCAGTTCCACATTCATTCCATCCAGTCCGAAGGATGACATGACTGGAATTGCTGATGCTTACATTGCAGTGTGGCTCTCCTAGGTACAGGGAGGATTCTGGAATAGCTTCCTGCTGCAGAAAGAGCTTCTGAATAGTGATGACAACTTTTTCAATCTCACATACCACTCGAACTGCATTCTTAATGGAAAGCTCCTGGACTGATTTAGTGACAGGTAAGGAAGAGACCTGGGCGGAACTGTGGTCACTCAGTCTTGGTTGTGTAGGTACTTTAGTAACTGCTGTGCCAGAAGTTGTATTTGCTAAGGTTCTGGAAGAATCCTCTTTGGCCAATGCAGTCATATGGATAGAAGTATTTGAATATATCAAGGGCACAACCATGCTGTTCTGGTGTTTTCTGTGAATATCTGCAGCAGCACAGATAGAAAAAAGTATTACTCATTTTCTTAAAAAGAGTAAACTATAACAGAGTCATAATCACCTATTAGGGGAAATGAATTTTAGCTGGGGATAGGCCACTTTTATGGTCAAAAGTAGTGCTTTTGAAGACATAGATATTTTTCCCAACCTCCTAAATTAGAACATTCCCTTTGGGGGGTCTTGTTTACTGCCATTATTGGCCTATCTGCTGCTGCCTCACTACCATTTTTCCTTAATATTCTTGCATCATCTTCCATTATTAGTCAGACAGGCAATCTCAACCAATTAAGTGTCATACATTGGCTTGGGTCCAGTGATGTGTGAGCAGAAAGAAAAATACACTTAGCACAGTTCTGCTTGTGCAAGCAATACCACTACGGCAGTGGTAATACATAGACCTGTTATAATATTTAACAAAAAACTATTTGCGTATGGATCAATGGAATGTTGAACAGATGCATTGTAACATTGTATTTGTTTGTGAAATTGTGTCAGAAGAAATAACTCACAAATTCCTTTCACTTAGAACCAGCAGACAGTAAGGAATAATTTTAGTGCTTCTGCTTGTGCTAAAGGACTGTTGCCCATGCAGAGATCTTCTGCGGCATCCAGCTCAGTGAATGGAATATTGTTACGGTATATAACTAATCAGATCTGGTTATGTGGTGATATTACTGAGCAAACAAAGCCAGCCAAAAGTGAGGGCAATGGATCAGCCATATGGGTGATCCCAACAGATTAGGAATCACCTAATAAATAGGATAATTTGTTATATAGCCAATCAGATTTGCCTATGTGCTAATGTCACTAAGCAAACATTCACTGATGGCAATCTTTTCCCCAGGTATTATTAATCCCTTTTGAAGCCAAAAAGTGGAAAAGGGACTTTTAAAAGTTGCCAAACCTGTTCATGAAATGGGCTGTTCCTTTAGTTCAGCCCTAGGTTAAATTGTTTCTAAAGCATATTTCCCTCAGAATGTAGTTTCTTTTTCTTTGACAATGCAGTGATGTTATACTTTAACAACATTCATAGATGTCACTGAGAGATTTTTCAAAGGAGCACAAATCACAAGGAAATATTAAACTAAAAGTGCATTAAAATGAATTATGAGCTCTTCTTAAAATGTGTTAGAGGGCTTAAGTGACTAAGAAATCCTCCAGCTGCCAAGTGCCTTGTTTCGCTATAACACACCACCACTGAAAATATTTAAACGTGTTTGTATATGAAAATACACACATATACAAAGGAATTTCAATAATCTATGCCTTCCATTCAAGCCCCTTCAGAATATTGTACTCACAGCATGTCTCATTCACCTAAACACATTTCCTTGGAAACAATTCCATTGATTTAGTGAAATTTTCTTCCCAGAAAATATATTTTAGGACTTCAACATAATGGTGGAGTTATAAGGCCATTTCTAAACAAAACCTTTCAGTTATGCATACCCTTTTTGAACTAGATTCCAGACTTGGAAATGGTTTGAGATTGTGAACCAACTGATAACTTCAAAAATTACAAAAACCAAGACATCAAAACATGATAGAGACATGACTTCTGTTCTATGCCAATAAAGGTTCTGAATTGAATTGAATTGATAGAGACATGATATTATGTTTTACGAGACTAAATTTCACATGGTTAGTTATTATGAAATGCTGTCAGGGCTCACAGTGATTGTGGAGGATCTTTTCCAAAAACTGGATCTAATAGTAAACTGTATAAAGAAGGATCATGAAAGGTGTTCTCATGTTTGGAGGACATTAGAGAACCTGGAATCTCAGAATCAGATTGGAAGATGAAATTAGAATGTGATTGGAAAACCAGAAGGCAAGGAGTCAGAGAAAGTGGGACTAAACCTAGAATTCCATATCAGTCAGATAAGGCTTTATTGCTCTGCTTGTGTGAATTTATAACATGTTATGCCAATTCAGATGCAGCCTTCAAGCCTTTATATGTGAAATGTATAACTGTTACCAGATCTCTACATGCTACACAGTAATCCCACTCAAAGTAACTATTATCTAATCATTTCAGGCATTTTTTAAAAAGTAGAGCTAGAATGGTGGGGGAAAATAGTGAAACATTGCCTTCACAGTTTCTCCCAGGTCTCTCAGCATTTACATTGGAAAATCCTTCTTTGCAGCTGCATTCATAAGATCCATAAGTGTTACTGCAAGATGCATTAGGAGAACAATCCATTTCTTCTCTGTCACACTCATCATAATCTGTTTTTTAATTTAAAAAGAAAGAAAGAGAGCAGAACTGTGCTTTAGTGTCTATAATGATTATTGTTTAGAAGACTGGCAATTACTGGTTTTTTTCCTGGTACTCATTGCTTTCAAGAAGTTTTCCTACATGTAACACAGTTGTACAACATACCATACCAATCCTAGCATGCAGATTGCTGGGGGGGGGGGGCATGATGTACACCATTCCCAGCTTGACCAAAATGTTCCAGTCCTAGGCCATAATCTCAAGAGTTTCAGCCCATTGAACTGGCAGAAGGGATGAAACATTTTCAAGGTGGTGCCAAGGATACACACTGAATGCATGTTTCCTAAAGTTGTGGTATAACAGTACTGTCCAATGGTTAACACTCTAACAACTTTTCATGCTGTGCTAACCATTTATTGTATGAGATAAATGTTAGCTCAGGTTTTAAAACAAAATAAAAAACTACAGGGCCTATTTGTTTATCACCTTTATAGATGATCTTCTTTCAGAACGCCAGTTAGAAGTTCAGCTCTATCATTTCACAGGGCTTAAAAAATTAGAGCAATATAATGAGACATGGTTCATGCTTCTGTAACCTCATGGCTGGATTACTGCAACATATTACACGTGGTCCTGCTCTTGAAGACAACCCAGAAAACAACAACTGGTCCAGAATGCTGCAACCCAACTATTGTAAAGGACTAGCTGCTGGGAACATATGTTGCCCATTTTGAAACACCTACATTGGCTGCCAGTCTGTTTCCAAGTTCAATTCAAGGTGCTCGTGATGACCTTTAAAGCCCTTCACAAATTGGCACTCACATATTTGAAGGATAGTTCATATGTCCCTGTGCACCAGCTATGGTTGTCAAGTAGCCATTGGCTGGCTCTCCCAGATGGGTGGCCCATCTGGAACAAACAAGAGCTTAGGCCTTCTCTGCCATGGCTTCTGCTATGTAGAATGGGCTCCCTGGTGAGATCTTCAGGAGGTGCTGCAAGGCCTGCTTGTTTGCCAGGGCTTTTGAGGAGGTTTGAATGGCAGCAATCTTTTAAAGGAGGGGGAAGATTTGGGGTTTGTTACTTTATTTTGATTTTTAACTGGAAATCTTTTAAATTATGATTATAAACCACCTTAAACTACAAGGAAAGGCAGGGTATAAATGTTTAAATAAATAAGTATAACTTACCATGTATGGAGAGACTGCTATTGTCAATTATGAAACAGTGGCTGTGTTGAAAAGCATCAAGAAAAGCTCTAGAAACATTGCTTGCATCCATGTCTGTTGTTACCAGGAGATCAAAATGCATGACTATGCTTCCATTAGAAATACTTGTTATCAACAGTTTAATTGCCCCAGCATCCATTTGTTGAAGAATATAAAGGGGCAGGTGGGTGTGAACCTGTTATTAAAGCAAAATGTGTATAAATATGTGTATGGCTGTTTTGGCC
Source organism: Gekko gecko (assembly GCA_029375565.1). NCBI lineage: Eukaryota > Metazoa > Chordata > Lepidosauria > Squamata > Gekkonidae > Gekko > Gekko gecko. Next base: position 105,970,524 of record JAPDNY010000004.1, on the reverse strand, counting down.
AGCAAGCCAAAACAAAGAGGCTGGACCCCAGCATGGGCTTCCCCATATAGCCCTCATGGGCCTGCCTCCTGCCCCCACATTGTGACTCCCAGCCTGATGAGGCGGGCCATGCAAACCACCCTCCCCTCCCCCGCCTACATCTGACCTCCCCTGCCTCCTGCACTGCAATGCCGGTGGAGGTAAGTCTCAGTTGTGCTTCTTTTAGTTGATTCACCATGAATAACTAATTCAACACATGAAACACTGGGACTTGCTTTATATTTGCACCAAAGGTTACAGAAAAGATGGAATCATCCTGTATCAGGCAAATAAGACAATTTGCCATTCTTTTTGCAAGGTTCTCTGAAATGTCTGGAGTAGGAAAATTATTTTTAATTAAAACCAAATCAGAGAGAGGTAGGAACAGAACACTGAAATGAAGAGCTTAAAGGCTGTTTCTTATAGGCATGAACATCCCTTTATACCATCACTTGATAACTCTCAGCTGAATGTGTGAACTTGCTCTTTTGAAAAAATGATGTTTCTAGTAGGGGTATGCAAAAAACAAAACAAAACCTGGTATTTTTGGATTTGGGTATATTGTACCCAAAAAATATTGGTATTTTCCAATATTCCTGAATCCCAGTACTGGTATGGTATTCAGATTTTGGAAATATTTGGGAAACCAATTTTTTTTCAGTTCCATTGTAGCCTGTGGGGACCATTATAGTCAATGGTCCCCATAGGACATAAATGGAGAATCGATCAGGGGATATCTGGAGCTTGGGGGGGGGCTGTTTTTGAGTAGAGGCTCCAAATTTGCAGCATAGGTTCTGGTGCCTCTCCTCAACCTTTCCCCAAGTTAAAAGTAGATTGAACCAGGGGGTCCAATTCTATGGGCCCCCAAAGAAGGTGCACCCATCCTCCATTGATTTCAATGGAATAAATAAGTCATTTAAAAGGATTGTGGTCCCTTTAGATGCCTTCTCGAAGCCACCTGACTCCATGGATTGGATAACTCCAAAGTCACTGTGAGTTCACCCAGAAGGTGTTTAAAGGGACTGCAAGACCTTTAAATGCTTTGAAGTTCTCCATGCCACAGAGTCACACGGCTTGGAGAAGGCGTTTAAAGGGACTATGAGCCCTTTAAATGCCCTTTGTTCATCTATCCAGCAGTCCCAACAATCCCAAATATTTTCAGGACTTTCTGAGCTTGGCCATTCAGATAGACGAACAGTAAGAATTCACTATCTAGCTGAATCAATACCCGAAAAAGACTGATAAAGTATTTTCCAGGTATTTTTTCAGCCCTCTCCAAACTCTACCTTTTCCAGAATCTCCAGTATTTCCCAACCCAGAGCTGGCAACCCTAATTCCAATGCTTGTGGGTCAACTGCCAAGATAACCAGGAATAAGTCAAGTGTGTGGAAAAGCCCTAAGAGCAAGCTGTGCGTTTCCTCATGGTGAACTGCTTTAGGGCACAAGGTCTCATATGCTGGGGTAGTGATGTGGGTTAGTGGATCTGCTGGCTTTCAGAAAAAGGCCTCTTTCTCATACCATTATTCAGTGTTTTCTCCTCTGAAGTAATCCAGATCTGGGAAGCACTGTCTCTGGAACTGTTCAAATATTAGTCATGTCTGTTTTGTATAACACTGAATCTTTGCATTAACTTACCTCGGTGAGAAACAGATGTGTAAAATTTCGGTACTCTTCACTACTTGAATTGCTGAACCCTGAACTATAATTCAGATTTGTTATCCTGACTGTTCCACTAAATTTCTGGGCAGCTGCAGGATTGAAAAAGCAACATTAGTTGGATGTCAGACTGCAGGCAGGTCAAAGTTTTCAGATGCTTGTTGTCTATAAATCTTTGAATGGGAAGACAGGCTTTAAAAGCATATTCAATTAATGGGGAGGGGGGAGTTGTGTCAAATCTGGTATAAATGCTATTCAAATCAGGGTGTTCTGAATTCATGGTTGAAGAAGCTGTCTATAAATGTAGTGGGTTTCCCAGTTTATATTCCATTCTAATTGCCTTTTTGAGTAAGAAGCCTGGAGAATCACTGACATGCTGAGTAACAAAACTGGGCTTAGGTTTCTAAACCTTTGTCCATACATAACAACCACCACAAAACCTCCCTGACTTTTCTATCATGGGCAAGACAAAATGAGCTTCTAAAATTTTACCTGTCTTTATTTTCCACTGTGCTGGTTTACTATTCTTTTCACAAACTTCTGTCTCAATTTTAACAGTATACAGGACCCCCAGTTCCAGCCCAGAAACAGTCAGGTTGCTGCTCTGGGTCTTAACCTTCTGTATAAGCTTTTCTCCATCAAACAGCAGAAATTGGAAATCAGGATTCTGTGTATAGTTTGTAGACCAGACAACATGAAAGCCAGTACTGGTGACATTGGAAAAAACAGTCCTTTCAACTGGAAGAGGCACTAAGAAGAAGAGAAAGGACAATTATACCTTAAAAAAGAGGAAAACAAATAATTACTTTTCCAAAGGATCATGCCACAACAATTCTAACTCTCACAGAATGCCTTTGCCATTAAACTATAGACCAGTGAAAATTAACAGCATGTGAGAAAGAACTCTCCAGTAAATTTTAAATTATGTTCACAGAAGATCCGCTTTTAAATATATGGCAGCTACAGGCAAAATTAATATGTTTAATGATTGCATCTACTTTCAGTGTGAAAAAAACACGAACTTCTAAACCTAACAAACTATATTGAAAGCCTGCAAATCTTGTATTTATACAGTCTACAAACAGAGAACTTGGTGCATGGGGGGCAGTTTTCCTAATACTTGATCCTCTCTAATGATTCCTTGAAGATCCCCCACTTTATGTTAATATATTTCCCAACTAAGACCTCCAGAGTTACAGAGGGATTCACTCCTTTGGAAACCTTAAACTTCCATCTCATCCCAGAAGATAATACTTTTTTTTTGTCTCCTGAAAACTATAAAGCAGTAATAACAGTTATCTGATTAATTCATTTATATGGATTATACTATATACACATATGCTTTGTACATATACAAATACTGGCTTGGATCCAATAAGAGTATTTCCCACTCTGGATCTGGCAGCCCAGCTGCTGCCAGGGAGCATGAGGGTCAAGGGGAAACGGGGCACCATGCTGAGGATAAGGGGAATGTGCACTCAGAAGGGACCTCTACTTCAGCTGGTGAACGGGTATCCTTTCGTACCAAGGAACCGTCCCTGGGAAGGGTGGGAGGGGGGCTCTTGGTAGTTGGTGATTCGATCCCTAGGCAGGTAGGCAGCTGGGTGGCGAACCCGCGTACTGACCGTATGGTGACTTGCCTGCCTGGTGCGAAGGTAGCGGACATTACACGTGTTTTAGATAGGCTGGTAGATAGTGCTGGGGAGGAGCCAGTGGTCGTGGTGCACATCGGCACCAACAATGTGGGGAAATGCAGTCGTGAGGTCCTGGAGGAGAAATTTAGACTGCTGGGCAGGAAACTCAAGGCAGGACCTCCAAGGTAGCCTTCTCAGAAGTGCTACCTGTTCCACGCGCAGGGCCAGAGAGACAGGCACAGATCAGGAATCTCAATGCGTGGATGAGACAGTGGTGTAGGGGGGAAGGGTTCAAGTTTGTTAGGCACTGGAATGCTTTTTGGGACAAGAGGGAGCTGTACAAAAGGGACCAGGCTGCTGGTGCTCAAAATCAAAAAGGTGGCAGAGCAGTTTTTAAACTGAATAATGGGGGAAAGCCGACAGGAGATGAAAAGTCTTTGGTTTGGGATGGCTCATCTCAAAGTAATGAAGGGGTAGCTATTACTTTTGTACAAGGAAATGGATTAAAATTGTCCACTGAGACTGTGGCTAATGATAGGAACTGCCTGGCAAGGTCTTGAGGCAGCAAGAGGAAGGCTGTGGGCTTAACAAACGTGGGAAACTATAAGTGTTTATACACAAATGCTAGAAGTCTCTGAGATAAAATCGGGGAGTTGGAATGCTTGGTGTTGGGGGGGGGAAATAGTGGGTATTTCAGAAACTTGGTGGGATGTGGAAAATCAGTGGGATACAGTGATTCCTGGTTATAAATTATATCGGAAGGATGGGGGGGAAGGGTCAGAGGTGGGGTGGCTCTGTATGTCAGAGAGGGTATACCATCCAGTAAGATTGAGAGGGTAAGAGAATTGGATTCGCTTCTGGAAATGCTATGGGTTGAAATAGTGGGTCCAAAAGGAGGCTTAACTGTGGGAGTTTGTTATCGCCCACCAGATCAAAAGATAGAGGAGGATTATAAAATGATGACTGAATTAAAGATAGCGGCTAGACAAAATAACTGTGTCATAATAGGCAACTTTAAGTACCCACACTTTGATTGGGTCAATATGAGTTCTAGTCGGGAAAAAGAGATTGAGTTTTTAGACACTCTCAATGACTGTGCTATGGAACAGATGGTCACAGATCCTACCAGGGGAGAGGCGATCCTAGATTTGGTCCTAAGTAACATCCAAGACCTGGTGAGAGATGTAAAAGTGATTGCACCACTTGGGAACAGTGACCATAATATCACTGAGTTTAACATTTGTACAGATAGGGAGTTGCCCAAAAAGACTGACGCAACCACTTTTAACTTTAAAAGGGGTAACTTCTCTGGTATGAGGGGACATGTGAGGAAGAAATTGAAAGGAAGAGTGGAGAAGGTCAAAACCATTGGGGAAGCTTGGAGACTATTTAAAAATACAATCCTAGAAGCTCAGAAAAAATATGTATCGCAGGTTAGGAAAGGCACAAATAGGTATAGAAAAAAGCCTGCATGGTTAACAAATAAAGTAATGGAAGCTGTAAAAAGTAAGAAGGATTCCTTTAAGTGGTGGAAAGCTAGTCTTAGTGAGGTTGATAAAAGGGAACACAGACTATGGCAAATAAAATGCAAGTCTGTGATCAGGCAAGCAAAAAGGGAATATGAGGAGCATATCACAAAAAACATAAAGGCCAACAATAAAACTTTCTTCAAATACATTAGAAGTAGGAAGCCAGCCAGGGAGGCAGTGGGGCCCTTGGATGACCAAGGGGTAGAAGGAGTAGTGAAGGATGATAGGGAAATGGCTAAGAAGCTGAATGCATTTTTTGCCTCTGTCTTCACTGTGGAAGATGACAAGTGCTTGCCCACTCCAGAACCACCGATTTCGGGAGGGGGTTTGAAAGACCTGAATCAGATTGAGGTGACAAGAGAGGAAGTCCTCCGACTGATGGACAATTTAAAAACTAATAAATCACCAGGCCCAGATGGCATTCATCCGAGAGTTCTGAAAGAACTCAAATGTGAACTTGTGGATCTCCTGACAAAAATATGTAATCTTTCTTTAAAATCTGCCTCCATTCCTGAGGACTAGAAGGTAGCTAATGTCACTCCCATCTTTAAAAAGGGCTCCAGGAGAGATCCGGGAAATTACAGGCCAGTCAGTCTGACATTGATACCGGGTAAATTGGTGGAAACAGTTATTAAGAAAAGAATTAGTAGGCACATTGATGAACAAAAACTATTGAGGCAGACTCAGCATGGGTTCTGTAAGGGAAGATCTTGTCACACTAACCTGTTAGTGTTTTTTGAGGGAGTAAACAAACATGTGGACAAGGGGGACCCAATAGATATTATTTACCTTGACTTCCGGAAAGCTTTTGATACAGTTCCTCATCAAAGGCTCCTAAGTAAGCTCAATAGTCATGGGATAAAAGGACAAGTCCTCTTGTGGATCAAAAACTGGCTTATAAATAGGAAACAGAGAGTGAGTATAAATGGGAAACTTTCTCAGTGGAGGATGGTAAGCAGTGGGGTACCACAGGGATCAGTACTCGGTCCGATGCTTTTTAACTTGTTTATTAATGATTTGGAATTGGAAGTAAGCAGTGAAGTGGCTAAATTTGCAGATGACACGAAGTTGTTCAGGGTGGTGAAAACCAGGGAGGATTGTGAGGCACTCCAAAGGGATCTGTCGAGGATGGGTGAGTGGGCATCAACGTGGCAAATGGGGTTCAGTGTGGCCAAGTGCAAAGTGATGCACATTGGAGCCAAAAATCCTAAATATAAATACACGTTGATGGGGTCTGAACTGGCAGAGATGGACTGAGAGAGACCTTGGAGTCATAGTGGATAACTCAATGAAAATGTCTAGACAGTGTGTAACTGCAATAAAGAAGGCCAACGCTATGCTGAGGATTATTAGGAAGGGAACTGAAAACAAATCAGCCAGTATCATAATGCCCCTGTATAAATCATTGGTGCGACCTCATTTGGAATACTGTGTACAGTTCTGGTCACCACATCTCAAAAAGGATATTTTAGCATTGGAAAAAGTGCAGAGAAGGGCAACTAGAATGATAAAAGGGTTGGAACACTTTCCCTATGAAGAAAGGTTAAAACGCTTGGGGCTCTTCAGTTTGGAGAAATGACGGCTGAGGGGTGACATGATCGAGGTTTATAAGATTATGAATGGGATTGAGCAGGTTGAGAAAGAAGTACTTTTCTTGCTTTCTCACAATACAAGAACTCATGGGCACTCCGTGAAATTGCTGAGCAGTCGGGTTAGAACAGATAAAAGGAAATACTTTTTCACCCAAAGAGTGATTAACATATGGAATTCACTGCCACAGGAGGTGGTGGCAGCTACAAGCATGGACAGTTTCAAGAAGGAATTAGATAAACATATGGAGCAGAAGTCCATCAGTGGCTATTAGCCACAGGGTATAGATGAGAATTCTCAGTCTGGGGTATGTGATGCACTCTATTCTTGGTGCTGGAGGGGGCAGCAGTGGGAGGGCTTCTAGTGTCCTGGCCACACTGCTGGACCTCCTGATAGCACGTGGTATTTTTGGCCGCTGTGTGACAGAGTGTTGGACTAGATGGGCCATTGGCGTGATTCAACATTGGCTTCTCTTATGTTCTTATGTTCACTAGAAGATTTCCACATACACTAGAGTACTTGGTGACTTTATGTTGGAAAAGGCCATGTCTGGTGTACAAAAAAGAAGAGAAGACCCTGCAGGGGGGTAGCAAGAAGACAATTTGATAAGATGATGATGTCAGCACCTTCTCTCTTATTAAATGTCATTCCTTGTCTGTCTCCAGATTGCTGCTCTTAGGGGAATTTCCCCCTTCTTCTCAGAAGTGCCACATTCAATCTTACCCTCTCAGCTAGAGATGTAGTTAGGAACCTATCTCTGTCTCTCCTCTTTCTTATCAAGTATATTAATTCCTAAATAAACCTTTATCTACTCTTTAATCAAGTTATGCACCATTGCTGTGTTAATTAGTCTGCCAAGACATTAAACATAGCATATCCCATGCCATTTTTCCACTTGCACAACACATTGAGCATGCAATTTCTGGGCACTATAAGATATAGGAAGGAAAACACTAGATGTTGCAGAAGATCTTGCACAAGCAGAACTGTGCTAAGTCTATTTACATTTCTGTTCACACATTGCTGGATCCAAGCCATTAACCTTTTCCTTCTCCTAAATAAAGTAATACAAAAGACTTGTATTGTCTGTGCAGTTTGCTCCTATTATTTTTTGTTCTTGTTGCTTAGAAGCAGAAGATTAAAGACAATAAGCATGTCCAGCCATGTTTATGTCAATTTAAGCAGTGGGGAGAAAGAATTTTTTTTTAAGCAGGATTTTATGCATAGCATTTTTTGTGGGGGTTCCTCTTGTCTTTGGGCCCCACACTCAAGCTCTGGCCCTTCAGTCATTTTGACACACATGCATTCTGATGCCAAATCTTATCTGCATGCAGTACACCCATGCTATAAACCTGGGAACAATTGGGTGAAATCAAGTGAAAAGGGGTGTGATTAAGTCCTTAACTGTGCACTTAGATCCTATTGATTTGAATAGGTCTTTGGTATACTCTGGCTTACTCCCATTCCTTTATATTTGTATGTTTCACAGTCCCTGCGCCTTTCTGTCCATACTAGCTAATGGCTTATGAGCAAATTTCTGGGATAAAGTCATACTCACCACTACAGTTTGTGGCTGGGGAGTCAATTGTGGTAGAAGATGGTGACTGCTCCTCAGAAGAAGCAGGCAACAATGAACGTGATTTTTTCTCTGATGAAGAGCTGTTGCCTGTTCCCATTTTCTTATCCATTGTATGATTCAGAAGTGTGGGGTGTTCTGTAACATACAGGGCTGAAGTTGGAATTTTCCAAGTATTTCCTTCAGGTAAGAGACCAGATGTGTTTGTCTCTCCTAATGACTCATTGCCTTGAGCATAAACTGTGATATTTGATACTGCGGGCAATATTGACAAAGAAGAGTCATGCTGGTCTTGAGTAGTTGATCTCAGTACAGCTAAGTTTTCACTTGGTGTAGTTATGCTCGCCCACTGTTCTGTTACCTGAGGTGGTGCTTCAGAGATGCTCAGAGTGTTATTACTTGTGTCAGACGCAGAAGTGTTGACATTCTGTGAAGCTGGGACCATTTTGTCTGTTGTAGATGTGTTTGACTCTTGAGCACCACTTGATCGTAGTACAAGAGGCAAAGCAGTTGCTTTACTGTACTTAGAAGTCAATGTCCTTATTTCTGCCTCATATAGAGAACTGACATTTGTCATAGTCAGTCCTTCAGATTCAAATATAGGTATCCTTTCTGAAACAGGATCTACAATTTCACCTGGAGTACAGCATCATTAAATATAACAAACAGAAATTTAAAAAATGTATTAGATTGTTAATACTCACTATGCACACAGTTATTGTTACTGGTGACAGTCTGGTACAGCGGTTAGAGTGTAAGACTAGGATCTGGGAGATCCAGGTTTGAATCCCCACTCTGCCATGGAAGCTTGCTGGGTGACGGGGTAACACAGACTAACCACCTCACAGCATTGTTGTGAGGAGGGAATGGAGGAGAGGATAATGATGTGAGCTACTTTTGCTTCCCAATGCAGAGAAAGGTGGGTTATAAATGAAGCAAATAAATGGAATTGTATCAACAAGAATCAATAATATTTAATAAAATGATAAACAAGAATCAATAATAAATATGAACAAAACCCCTCCCCCTTCCGTTCATGGCAAAAAAGGCCCTCCACTGAAATATAAGTCTGCTTGTTACCTTCACAGTTCCTCCCAGGTTGGGAGGGATTGGCATCTGTGGTTGTCCTGCATCTGCACACATACGAGCCTATTGTATTGATACATTCTGCAAAAATACAGCAGTCATTTTCTGTCCTATGTGCACATTCATCCCAGTCTGTAAATAAAAAATTCCCAGATTCAGTAAAACAAATTTTTGCGGAGCCAAATTCAACTTTACATGGAAGATCAGATCATCTCACATTTTAGTCAGCATTAAAAACGAACCAATGGGAGACTTCCAGTCGTGGTGACTCGCGACCAAACGCATCCCACCGAACTCCAATGGGGGTGATTTGGATTATAGTGGGAGGGAGGGGGTTTGGCTGGTTCCATCCCTCCCACGAAGCTCTTGGAGGGAGCTTCTAGCCTGGAGCGCTGAAGGAGCCGCCCCCGAAGTTGTGGCTTGGGGATGTGAGCATCTTTTGCTCTGTAATGTCCCGCTGCACCGAGGCCAGCAATGGCACCTAGAGACATTACTGGACCAGAGCGTACAAGGACTTAAGAAAGCAATTTCCCTACATGGTGACCCAGTGGTATAACGATGCATGCAAAAGTGAGTGAAGTTCCAAAAAGAAACACGATAATAAAGAGGGTGAAGGAATAGCGAAGTGGCATAGAGTGAAGGGGAGGGGGAAACCCATGGAGGAAGAGCCCTTCCCAACAGATAAATCGTAGTGGCATGCCGAGAGCAAGCTGTTAAACCTCACCTCATCTTAATGGAAAACTTTGGAACTGAACTTTATTTTCTTGAGGAAACTGTGAACTTTCTTGTAGACTCTTATCTAAGTATAAACAATGAGCCAGTGTGCAGGAAAAATGGCACCCAGGGGCAGAGGCAGCACCGGAAATGCTAGTACAGCATCACCAGTCACAAGACAGGAAGATACCAGCGATTTGACTAGCAAAATTTCTGAAGCTCTGTGCCCCCTGATGGAACAGATGATGAATCTCAACCAGAAATTCGACAATTTGCAAAAAGATCTTAAAGAGACAACAACAAAATCAGAGAAGATGGGGAAAAAAGATTTAAAAAATGGAAACTAAGGCCAAAGAAACAGAACAAAGAATGGACACTGCTGATAAAGAAATAACATCTGCAAAACAACAATTACTCCAACTTCAAATAAAAAGATCTTTATATGTTTTAAGATTTCAAGGAGTCCCAGAGAAAAAGGATGAGAATCTAAAAGAAATCTTAAGCAAAGCATTGGCCCCCTTGATTAATAGCAAACCTGAGATTATACAAGCGGACATTGACATGATATACAGAACATACTCAAAGTCTGTTAAAAAAAAAAAATAACCTCCCAGCAGAAATTTTTGTAAAATTTGCAAAAAGAGCAACAAGAGATGTAATTCTTAAAGTATCTACTGTGGCAAAGGTGAAAATTCAAGAGGAGGAAATTAAAGTTTTGAAAGATGTTCCATATGAAATACGGAGAACAAGAAGGCAATACAGAAATATTACAGATTTCCTTTAAAAGAACAATGTCCAGTATAGATGGTTAATACTAGAAGGACTTATCTTTAATTTCCAAGAAAAGAAAGAAAAGATTGACTTTTTATTGAAAGCTGAATTATTTCTAAAGCAACACCATTTGTCGAGCAAACGAAAGAAAGGAGCAGAGGGCAAGAAGGCAACAGAAGAAAATAGCGGACAACCAAAGACTGGGACAGATAATTCTTCTTCCTCTGATACCTCGGTATCTCTGGGAGAAATTTTTGACTTTGACACGGATTCGGATTTAGGTGCAGCTCCGCCCAAATCATTGAAGGTTAAGCTGCCCTGGCAGAAGAAGAAGAAGAAGAAGAAGAAGAAGAAGAAGAAGAAGAAGAAGAAGAAGAAGAAGAAGAAGAAGAAGAAGAAGAAGAAGAAGAAGAGAGAAGAAGAAGGAGGAGGAGGAGGAGGAGGAGGAGGAGGAGGAGGAGGAGGAGGAGGAGGAGGATAGGAAGACCTCTAAATAAAGTTCTCAGATTTTCTCTTTGTATACTTCAAACATATAATTGTAAGCTCTGAAGTGATAGAATTTCTAACAAATTCTTTTTGGTTTATTTTTAGTAGCGAATTATGGAAATGGATTATATACCATGTAGTGAAAGGCTGAAAGCATATAATAAGCACATATTAGTACCTTGTTACTCTCTTTAGTGTTTAGTGGCGTGTAGTGTATGTATTTTGTAGTGATGTAGTTTGTAGTTTTTGTAGTTTATAGAAGAAAATAATAAAAATAAATAAAAAACAACCAATGGGGGAGCATGATATTGACTGTACACGAAACTTGGAGAAACAGAGATTTTTAACCTTCACCCCACCCCACTCTGGCAAGATTTCCCTAACAAAAAATCACTCTCCAGCTAAGCCTCAATGCCTGGTCTTTTATGTTGTTGTTAATAGCAGCTGATGAGATCATCCGTCACATAAATTTTACCTTCCCACAGTGACATGGCCTTAGTTCCAATTGCCATTCAGTCCATCTAGTGTTAAAAGAAAATATCAGGAGATCAGATCATATATCTTTCATTTAATATGAAGTTTGGCTCACCACTTATTTAGAGCTATAACTATAAAGAAATATCATTTGGGTAGTTGATTGTTTATGCAGCACCACCAGTATACATGGTGCTTTACAGAGTACAAAAAGACCCTGACCTGAGAAGATTACACTTTAAAAATTGAGACAAAGGACAGACCAAATGGAGGTGGATGGATACAAGCTGGGGACAGGGTTGCCAAGTCCAAGTTTGGAAATTCTTGGAGATTCGGGGGAGGAGTTTGGAGAGATCAGGATTTGGAGGTTTAGGGAGGGGAGGGATTTCAGCAGGTTATAATGCCGCAGAGTCCACCCTCCAGAGGCAGCCATTTTCTCAAGGGGAACTGATCTTTGTTGTCTGGAGATCAGCTGTAATGCCAAGAGATCTCCAAGCCTCACCTGGAGTTTGGCAACCCTAGCATTTATACCAGTTATATGTATTTAAACTTATGCTAGAATAACTTTCATTAGACTCTATGGTGCTACTACAATCCTGTTTTATTTTTATGTATATAAACAGTTTCAGTAGCAAATGAGAACCAAGGGTTTGTAATGAAGCTTCTCAGAAATGGTGTGCTTTTAAGAGAGACTGGCTGACCTTCTAGTGTTGTTTGTTTATGTGTTTTTAACTGAATTATTTTGTAATTTTAATTGTATTTTTAATTCCTCAAATATTTTATTGCTTTTTCGGATCACTGCCTTTTGGACCCTGATTGGATGGAAAGATGACATAAAAATGCTTCAAATAAAATAAATAAATACATACATTTGAGGGAAATGGCATCATACAGGTGTTTGGGGAGGAAGTTCCAGGCATAAGAGGCAGTAAGCAAGAAAAGGTGAGTCACTTGAGAAAACAAAAGACCTGCAGATGGCTGAGAGTAGTGGCACTGGAGGCACAAAGCTTTGATGGTCTGGCATTCTGTGGTTTGCCACAAAGTGGGGGGGGGGGATATTTGGATTACCATATCAGAAGGGATGGGAGGAGGATGGACCCTGCAAGCAATCTAAGATTTATATATGACTATGTAAGATCCATATATTGTGCAACTTGATATGCTGCCTCTGTGGCATATCTTTGTGGCTAAGTCAGTGGCTAAAAAATAATGTTTTTTAACATTTTATATAATTAGAGATGCCAGCCTCCAGGTTGGACCCGGGGATCCCCCAATTACAGCTCATCTCCAGACTACTGAGATCAGTTCCTCTGGAGAAAATTGATGCTTTGGAGGGTGGCATTGTACCCCACTGAGGTCCCTGTCTTCCCCAGGTTCCATCCCCAAATCTCCAGGGGTTTTTCAACCTGGATCTGGCCACCCTACCCTCCATCCCCAGCTGGTGGCCAGGGGGGCCTGGCAACCCTAATTAGAGAGGATTCTTAGGGTTCTTCCTGCCCTTTCCAAATCAGAAATTCGTTGCTAGGTTCTATGTTCCGTGACTCAAATAAGATCACTCTTGCACAAACCAAGTTCTTTAGGATTTCAGCTCCTAACATCTGAATAAGCACAAAAAGCAGGTCTGAAATGTGGTAGATGTGGTTCTGTTTTCTCACCTACAAAGGTCTGCAGCTGCTATTGTTTGAAATGTAATACAGTGTACATCCATAATATGGGCCCCCATATAAAGAGGAAATGTAGAAATAGTACCTATGGTGTGGCAGGATAGGAAGGGGAACAAAAGTAGATACAGCAACAGGATGAATAATGGTGGCAGAAGTGGTGGGTGGGGGGGGAGGGTGGTCCCACACAAAACCTCTAGACCTTCAGAAGTAGGTTTTGGGAAGCACAGATGCTGCAGCAGGAGATGCAGGAGCTGGAGTAAGATCTATGTTATGTACCCAGGGCAACTGCACAAGAGGTCGGGTACACATGTGGCCAGGCGAAGGGCCCAAGCTTCGTTCCAAAAAACAATAGCCTAAACGGATCCTAGCCTACATCTATAGGAAGGCTAGGATCCAAGAAAGGACCTATGGAATGTAAGAGCACTGTAAATAGTGTATCGTGTGTGTGTGTGTTCGGTGTGGTTGACAAAGGGACTATAAACCGGCCACCAGCCGGCTCTCGCTCTCTCATTATCTGACTGTAAGCAATAAAGTATGCACTGAAATCACTCTCCAATGCATCAGTCTCAGTATTTTATAATCTACTTTTCACTCATGGTTCTTAATATCTAACACAATAAAAATTATACAAAATTTATGTGATTTTCCTCTACATGATGTTCACATAACTCTTACAACTTAGTTATCAAATTAAATAGCCTACCTTCCACTACGGAGCTCTGTGGGTCAACATGAAGCACTGAACTTTTGTGCACTGATGAAACCATCTGATCAAATGCAGACAAGTCTTTTGGAAACTGTGGGTCTTCTATTATCATTTTAAGCTTCACAATGATACTTCCAGCTTTAATAGAATCCATTTGCACTTTCAGTTTCCCCATCTTATACAATGCAAGCAGATTTGAAGGAAATGATTTTTCAATCTGAAAACAAATTTGATAAATAGTGCTATTCTAGCATCAAGTACACATGAATTGTATTTCGTTCTCCTTGACCTGTCTTCATTTTCATATTCATAAACAGCAATATTAGCCCTACCCGTACTAATGAACATGTACAAATATGCACTTTGAATTTTATTTTTGTTTCATATGTTGACATTGTGAACCTTTTCATTCCTCCCATTTTGTTGCCAGTGTTCCTGATTTGTTTGTTTTCTTATGTGATATTTTTACACTACTAACACATAACAGACACCAGTTTTAATAGTAATATCAGTAGTATGGTCAGTAACAAAAATGATTGCAGGTCCATCCTGAGCAAAGACAATATTTTTCAGAAGCTAGGATTTTCAGTGTGAAAAGCATGTTCACAAAATGTGGTAACATCCCTAAAATAGAATAATTGTTAGGTATGATCAAGCAGTCTGGCACGTGCATTAATTCACTTGTGTCTACATTGTTTCATAGGAATAGGGCATCAATTAATAATGAATTAAAAATGAACTCAATAAAAGCATTCTAGTTCATAATGTGCCTCTTTCCATGTGATTACCTTTCACAGATATGGTACATGAAGTCCATAGATGTCATCGCCATTAATGTTATCAGGGAGTTATCCTGACAGGATAAATGAAATTCCATATGGCACAGAGAGAAGCCAAGATGAATGCACTTGGCCCTAAAATAATGCGCTTCTAAGTTCTGCATAACATCATCATGTTTCTACTTTTTGTATTACATAAATCATATTATCTGATCCAGCACTTCATCGATTGCATGGGGCTTCCAAACCACACAGGGAGCTCACCTGTCCAATCAGTTTGCCAATTTTTCAAACAATCACAGTAGCTGTGCCTTTAACAGCAGCCTGATATGGACAAGTAAGAATGCCCCATGTTGTAAAAAGCCTCAGCTGCTGATGCCTGCACAACAGGCTGTTTGTAGCGGCACAATACAAGGCCAGAGCCATTGCCAAGGGTTTCTGCTTCTGATTTAATGGATGTAGCAGAACTGCAAATCTAATGGGGAAAACCTGCACACGCAGGAACTGTGTGCCAGCACATCTGTTTTAAAAGCTGAGCTCTCATCTCCAGTAAGGGCAAAAAATGAAAGTTGCTTTTTGAAACTTCTTAGGACAATTTGCTTTTCAGTAAGATTGTTTATTAAGAATTGGTCCATGAGAAACTGCTGCATCATGTAGAACTTAATCCATGGTTTCATATGGGTAAATATTTTACCTCTGTCATAAAGATGCTGAAGAATCTCTGATATTCTTTGGTGCTGGTGTTTAAGAACTGCTCTGTGAAGTTATAGTTCAGGACCCTTATTGTAACACCAAATATCAAGGCATCTAAAAGGCACAATATTAAAAGAGTGATACAATGCATCAGATGGATTAATCAAGTCACAGATGTGATATCATTACAGTAAGTGATCAAACTATATGATGAGAGAAATCTAACCATTAAGATAAAAGAAGTCACTTAGATGTAAATCTGTGTTTCTTTCTTAAAAGGAGTTGAAAGCAGATGCTATTATACAGCTGAAGGCCTTATCAGGAATATGAACATGGTATTTGGGACAATCTGGTGTAGTAGGATCAATTAAATCCAAATTAGGGAGTTATCCTCTATAGGGATAATGTCACCTAGTCCACAAAAAGTTTAAATAAAGCATTTGCATCGTTTACTAAATGTCAAACCAGTAAGGTCATTGATAGTAAAATATGACTGAGGTGGGTTGAAGGGACATGGATGCCTGTTAAAAGGAGGATAGCATTTGTAAGATGATAGGTACCAGTCTTCACATTTCTATGTGACACAATGGTTTTGCCACAAGCTTCATAGCTGATATTCACAGTATACATTGTGCCTGCTTCCAGTCGGAACACATCTAGTGTCATATTAGTGGTTTCCATTTCTTGAATCAACTCTTTGCCTTTGTACACTTCTATCTGGAATGTATGGTTCAGCAAAGGCTCTACGCTCCAAGACACTTCAAAACTGCTGCTAGTAACACTGAAGATCTTGTGTTCCATAATGGCAGAAGGATCTGCAAGAGCATACACAAGAGACTTATCACAATGGAAAAGGACATTTACTTAAAGGAATAGCATGATATCTATCATGCATTTAGCCAGATAAAATGTTCTTTTGATAACAGAATATAATATTATATTAATCCTATGTATTCATGCTTTCACATTTTAGCATGTCTAGTCTCAGACGCATTGAGCAGGTTACACTCAACCTCTCCCTTTAAACCGTATACACTTTAGAATTAAGTAGTACATGAGTTAAATCATTAATTTTCATTTTATGCTAGTATTTTTCATTTTGCTTTATCAACAGTTCTCTAAGCAATACAAGCCTTCCTAGGGAGGCACAGACTTTTACTAGGGGAGACCTGAGATCCTCCATCGTAATTGCTTATTTTATTTATTTTACAGCATTTATAGTCCACCTTTCTTTAAAAGACTCAAGGAAGATCAGAAGTGTATTCTCCAGTCCTTAACTGTCTTAACCCCAACTCAGAGAGTCACATGTTCTCCTTCGTGCATGCGTGGTCATGTGGAGCTGTCCTTGAAGACTGTCTGCAAGCTGCAGTTGGTATAGAATGCTGCAACCAGAATATTGACTGGAGTGAGTTGTAGGAACCGTATTACTCTAAGTCTTGTTTCAGCTACAATGGCTTCTACTTTGTTTCTAGGCCTAATTCAGGTTGCTGATATTGACTTTTAAAGCCCTATGCCACTTGGGTCTTGCATAACTTAAGAACTGCCTTCTCCTGCATGAACCTGCCTGTCCACTCTAATCATCTTTGGAGGCCCTGCTTTGGGTGCCACCACCATCTGTGGATAGATGGGCGACAACCCAAGAAAGGGCCTTCTTGATCATGGCACCAAAACTTTCGAACTCCCTCTGCAGGGAGATTTATTTATTTATTTAATTCAATTTATACCCCGCCCTCCCCGCGAGTGGGCTCAGGGCGGCTTACAGTGGTGGCACCAGTTGCCAATAAAACCATATTTGTCTATCTCCCTCTATCATTGTCTTTTCCCAGCAGGTGAAGACATTTTTGTTTTGTTTGGCATATCCCCAATAACTGTTATTGAGCCTCCTCCTTGTTTGTGGTGTGCTTTTATTGAACTATTTTTATATATACTTAATGTTTAAATGCTGTTTTGGTGTTGAAATGTTTTAATGTTGTGTCATTTGCCACCTTGGGTGGAAGGGAGGCACAGAAGGTTTTTTTAAAAAATAAACAAAATGAAATTTAGAACCCAAGGAAACTATCCCATTAAATTCAATGGCATGGCAGTCTTGCACACATAATGGTGAGTATGTAAAACTGCCCTTACATTTTATTTATGTGTTTAAAATGTTTTATATGATTACTGAGCATCTCAGGACCCAAGATTGCATAAAAATAATTTGATTAACCAATGATTAAACCAATAGGTACTCAAAACTGCCTGCCCCATCCCCCCGGGCCTAGGGATGCCAGCCTGGTGGCAACTAGGACCTGGGTGTTCTCCCTGGTGGTGCCAACGCTTTGGAACGAGCTCTCTACTGAGATCAGAGCTCTGCGGGACCTTCGGCAATTCCGCAGAGCTGTAAAAATGGAGCTGTTCGCCAGGCATTCCAGTAACAAATTGATTTCATTGGTCGTGTAGCACTTGTGTTTTATGATATGATGCCATTGTTTTTAATTAGTTTAACTGTATTTATAGGAATTCTTATGGAATGTTATTTTATGTTGTTTGTGCTGGTTTTATATTGTATGTTGGTCTTACAACTTTATGTAAGCCCAGGGCTATTTTGGGGCAGGAAAGCACAGGAACGGAGTTCTGGCTAACTCCCAAGTTGGCCACACCCAGCAAGAACTCATTAACATAACAGGCCACACCCAACAGCAGAAAATCATCAGGACTGGCTATATTAAGGGTGACCTAACATGTAAAGGAGTTCCTGCTACAAAAAAACCCCTGGGTTTTGACAACAAACAAGGTAAATAGGATAAGAAGCAAAAGGTGGGTGTGGCTGGATGACCACACCTCTGATAACATGAGGGTGTGGTCTAATATGCTAATGAGCTGTGCTGTCAGGGGTGTGGCCTAATTTGCTAATAGTTTCTGTTGATGGGTGTGGCCTATTATGCTAATGAGTTCCTGCTGGGCTTTTTCTACAAAAACCCTGTGTAAGCCTCCCTGAGCTGCTTCGGAAGGAGGGCAGGTTAGAAATTTAATACATAATAATAATAATAATAAGTATTAAAATGTTAAAAAACAATCTAAAAAGATGCCACCAAAAGCATATTCCCCCTTTGCCCAGGCTCAGGCTGGCCTAAAAGCTCTCTGGAATGGCTCTGTTTTACAGCCTCACCAGAAATGTAGGAGGGTGTTCCTGAGGCATGGGGAAGCCATACCTTGTGGCTAATAATTGCCACTGATGGACTTCTGCTCCATATGTTTATCTAATTCCCTCTTGAAACTGTCCATACTTGTAGCCACCACCACCTCCTGTGGCAGTGAATTCCATATGTTAATCACTCTGTGGGTGAAGAAGTACTTCCTTTTATCTGTTCTAACCCGACTGCTCAGCAATTTCATGGAGTGCCCATGAGTTCTTGTATTGTGAGAAAGGGAGAAAAGTACTTCTTTCTCAACCTGGTTTATCCCATGCATAATCTTATAAATCTTGATCATATCACCCCTCAAGCCATCGTTTCTCCAAGCTAAAAAGCCCCAAGCGTTTTAACCTTTCTTCATAGGGAAAGTGTTCCAACCCTTTTCTAGTTGCCCTTCTCTGCACTTTTTCCAATGCTATAATATCCTTTTTGAGGTGTGGCGACCAGAACTGTACACAGTATTCCAAATGAGGTCGCACCAGTGATTTATACAGGGGCATTATGATACTGGCTGATTTGTTTTCAGTTCCCTTCCTAATAATCCCCAGCATAGCATTGGCCTTCTTTATTGCAGTTACACACTGTCTAGACATTTTCATTGAGTTATCTATTATGACTCCAAGATCTCTCTCTTGGTCAGTCTATGCCAGTTCAGACCCCATCAATGTGTATTAATAGTTAGGATTTTTGGCTCCAACGTGCATCACTTTGCACTTGGCCACATTGAACCCCATTTGCCACGTTGATGCCCACTCACCCAACCTTGACAGATCCCTTTAGAGTGCCTCACAATCCTCCCTGGTTTTCACCACCCTGAACAACTTCGTGTAATCTGCAAATTTAGCCACTTCACTGCTTACTCCCAATTCTAAATCATTAATAAACAAGTTAAAAATCATTGGGCTGAGTACTGATCCCTGTGGTACCCCACTGTTTACCATCCTCCACTGAGAAAGTTTCCCATTTATACTCACCCTCTGTTTCCTACTTATAAGCCAGTTTTTGATCCACAAGAGGACTTGTCCTTTTATCCCATGACTATTGAGCTTACTTAGGAGCCTTTGATGAGGAACTGTATCAAAAGCTTTCTGGAAGTCAAGGTAAATAACATCTATTGGGTCCCCCTTGTCCATATGTTTGTTCACTCCCTCAAAAAACACTAACAGGTTAGTGAGACAAGATCTTCCCTTACAGAACCCATGCTGAGTCTGCCTCAATAGTTTTTGTTCATCAATGTGCCTAGTAATTCTTTCCTTAATAACAGTTTCCACCAATTTACCCGGTATCGATGTCAGACTGACTGGCCTGTAATTTCCCGGATCTCCACTGGAGCCCTTTTTAAAGATGGGAGTGACATTGGCTACCTTCCAGTCTTCAGGAATGGAGGTAGATTTTAAAGAAAGATTACATATTTTTGTAAGGAGATCCACTAGTTCACATTTAATGCGCCTAAATGTACAGCAAATGTAGTTCTTAGGCAGGAGATTGGGGTGCCAAGAGTGAAAACGAAAATTTGGATTGCTTCGATTTATTACTGGTTAAGAACGCATTTGAAACCTACAGGCCTAATTCCATCCTTTTTAGCTGCCACCCCATATCCCGAATGGTCCTCCAAAATATTGGTCAAACTTGGTTCAATTGGGCTTCATCCTGTAAGTCTTTTCGATCTAGGATTGACCAAAGCTAAATCTATAGTATCCCAACGTCTAATGGATATAGAGGCGCAGACAGAAGAAGCGCTTCTACCCTCGAGATATGGAGTTTTAAAATCTTGGGCAGGTTTTGCACCTGCTCCTTATCGTTCTAACATTATATATGATGGCTATAGATGGGCTTTTTCTAGAGCTCGTTTTGATGCCTTACCCTCTAATTTATTACAAGGAAGGTTCTTGCGTTGGCCTATCTCCCAAAGATGTTGTCCCTGTACAGGTCTTGAGATAGAGTCGGTCCCACATATTCTTTTACATTGTAACTTTTACGCTACGGAGAGGCAGCTGTTAATTTTCCCATTGTTGTCTACATTTAAACCTCTGGATGTCCACTTGAAATTTGCAGAACCAAGGATTCTAACCTTTTTGTTGGAAGATCGGAAAGAGAGGATATCTTTAGCTGTGGCAAAATTTTGCTTCCTCGCACTTAAAAAGAGGAAGCTTGTACCTCAGACAGCAAGTCAATGATAAAGTAGTATTGCTCCTGTTTCCACCTTAATGATACACTGTGTTGCTCCCGCTTTTGCTCTTAATGCTGTTTTATATATTTATTTAATTTTATGTATCTACCATGCATTTTACCTCAATCCTTTTTTTTTGGAAATATTTTATATTGGCTGGTCGCTTGACCGTACTAATAAACTTGACTTGTCTTGAGTTCTTTCAGAACTCTCGGACGAATGCCATCCGGGCCTGGTGATTTATTAGTTTTTAAACTGTCCATCAGTCGGAGGACTTCCTCTCTTGTCACCTCAATCTGCTTCAGGTCGTTCAAACCCCCTCCCGAAATCGGTGGTTCTGGAGTGGGCAAGCACTTGTCATCTTCCACAGTGAAGACAGAGGCAAAAAATGCATTCAGCTTCTCAGCCATTTCCCTATCATCCTTCACTACTCCTTTTACCCCTGGGTCATCCAAGGGCCCCACTGCCTCCCTGGCTGGTTTCCTACTTCTAATGTATTTGAAGAAAGTTTTATTGTTGGCCTTTATGTTTTTGTGATATGCTCCTCATATTCCCTTTTTGCTTGCCTGATCACAGACTTGCATTTTAATTGCCATAGCCTGTGTTCCCTTTTATCAACCTCACTGGGACTAGCTTTCCACCGCTTAAAGGAATCCTTCTTACCTTGTACAGCTTCCATTACTTTATTTGTTAACCATGCAGGCTTTTTTTTATACCTATTTGTGCCTTTCCTAACCTGCGGTATATATTTTTTCTGAGCTTCTAGGATTGTATTTTTAAATAGTCTCCAAGCTTCCCCAATGGTTTTGACCTTTTCCACTTTTCCTTTCAATTTCTTCCTCACATGTCCCCTCATACCAGAGAAGTTACCCTTTTTAAAGTTAAAAGTGGTTGTGTCAGTCTTTTAGGGCAATTATTTGTACAAATATGAAACTCAATGACATTATGATCACTGTTCCCAAGCGGTACAATTACTTTTACATCTCTCACCAGGTCTTGGGCATTACTTAGGACCAAATGCAGGACCACCTCTCCCTGGTAGGATCTGTGACCATCTGTTCCATAGCACAGTCATTAAGAGTGTCTAAAAACTCGGAGGGTGCTCCAGGCGGCGTGGCGAGACACATACACTTTAGAGTGGTGGCAAATTTACGATCTTGAATGGGGTCCTTTGATCACTAAAAGGACCCCCTGCTGTCCCGGGAAGGGGTGGACAGTAGCAAGGGGCTTGATCTGTAACCCTGTGTGAGTTGCGACTCACAGGGTGGTCTCAATCGCCCCTGACATGGGATCGAAGTTCAGGCTCAGTGCTTCTGAGCAAAGCCAATGCTTCAGCACCAGAAGGGGGGGAAGAGAAACCTTGCCATCTGAGCGCTTATGTGAGTATCTGTGGAACAAAATAACGGGATAAAAGGGCGATTTAATATAACTAGCCGCAAGAAGTAGCATAAGAGGGGAGGGCTCTCCCCCCTGAAGAATAACCATCTAGTAAGCGAGAATAAATGAGCTTGGCGATGTGGAGAGTGGAGAGGGTGAGAGAGAAAGTGAAACCCCATCCTGAATGAATGGGAGCCATGGAAGCTGAAAGAGATCTGAGCTGGCTATAAAGTTATTCAGGCTGGCTGTTATTGGCCTGGGCTTGGAATTTGGGTTTCACTCTAAGCTGGATTAAAAATGTGAAGAATTGAACTGTAGCTATATGAATTCTGCGGGACTGAGGGCGTAACATTCAATAAGAGATTTGGCTTGAAAGACAAAAGCGTTCTGAGAAGGAAGTGTCGGCGGGAGATCCCCTTTGCAACACGCTCAAAGTTTCACCCTAACAGGGGAAGGGTCGAAGAAACAGGGAAGGGGAGGCCCACTTCATCACACGCTAATTTTTAACCCTCCAGGGCCAGGGTGGAAGATCAAGAGGGAGATAGAGAGAGTGTTACAGTGTTCTCAATTTTTGCTGCAATCATTAATGACTACTGAAGTTGGAAAGTTAGCTTGAGTCCAAGCAGAAACGCTAAATCTCATTGGTGAAACAATACTAATCAATAATAAGGCACTGGATTAGTGATTGACTGTGTGCTTGACTTCTTTGGGATTGTTGGATTAGAGGCTGGCTATAGGGGCATTGTTTGGGGAATAAAGGAGGGGGGAAGGACAGGAAGGTAGCTAGTCTGGGAGAACTGCCAATGGAACGGGAGTTTGGTAAACATCTGGGGAAGATAGCAGAAGCAGTTTCTGGTGATTTTGCCAGGGAATAAGATAGTCTAAATATTGTTGATTTCTATAATTTGTTGAACTTATTGGAGATAGAAGGTCTGGGAAGGGAGCCAACAGAAGTGCGCTGTTCCTAAATATTGGATAAGGGCTGGGCATAAACAAAAGGGAAAATATATAGACGGCGGTGAATTTGAATATACTCTGTGCATGTTAAGGCTGAGGTTTGGAATTTGTGATTAAATGGTTAAAAATGTCCAGTGCAGGAGGAAGGAAACCGTCATTGGTTTCACCAGGGTACCCGAGTTCTGCAACGGGAAAGTTAGGGAGCTCAGGACAAAAAGAACCCCAAAAAGAAATGCAACCTTTGGTGCAAGCTACTATTTTAAGCACAATTAATGATGTTATAGAGCCAATCAAAGCCAGCATGGAAGAAATTCGAAATTCAGTTCCACAAGCAATAGTACCCATCAATCAAGCTATTCAGGAAGTAAGAGATATGATTCTCCAGGCAGCAGTACCGGTACAGAATGCTATGAAGGACATTACTGAACAGTTCACCCTGAGTTTGCAGTTGCTGCAAAAACAAATAGCTGATAACACCACAAAAATTGTAGCATTAAGCACTATAGTAGAGGAAGTTGAGACAAAGACGAGACAGGTGGAAAGGAAGGTTCAAGAAAACGAAGAGAAGCAATCGCTGTTAGAGCAAGACGTGATGAGATTACAGGTGGAGAGAGCTGCATTTGTTTTGAGATTTCAGAATATTCCAGAGGAGAAGGAGGAAGACCTGTCTCTAAAAATGGCGGAACTGTTGGCAAATCACTTACAGCTTGAAGATATAAGTGAAGTGGCAAAAGAGATAGATGTGGCTTTCAGGATGAATTCAGCATATGCAAGAAGATTCAAGGTACCCAGGGAAGTACAGGTACGATTCCATAAAAGAGCGGTCAGGGATAAGATATTGAGGGAGGTAAATGCCTCACCGCTGAAGATGGGACAAGAAGAAATTAGGGTGTTGAAAGAGATCCCCTGGAGAGTGAGGGAGAAAAGAAGGGCATATTCGGAATTAACAGCTCTCCTGAGAGCCAATAATATCACCTACAGATGGATTTTGCCAGAAGGGGTCTTCTTCAACTTTGAAGGAAAGAGATTTAGGATTACTTCAGTTTTAAAGCAAAGGATTTCCTAGAGACCTATGGGGAAGAGCTGTCGGATGACCAAGAGGAAAGAGAGGAGAGAGGAGAGGGAGAGGCTGAAAGGGAACTGGAGCCTCAATCTCAAGGAGCAACAGCATGGATTCCATTTGCCAGACCACAAAGGGTAAGAAGATTCAGACTGAGCTCTCCAATCGTTACGGGACAAAAGACTAAAGGCGAAAAGGACCGTAAACAGACACAGAATTTAGATGGATAAAAGGAAGTTGAAGTTCATATCGGTTAACGTGAACAGCTTAAATGGATCTCAGAAAAGAAGAAGGATATTCCACCAACTGAAGAAACATAATGCGGATATAACATGTATACAAGAAACCCATATTAGAAAAAATGATGACAAATATTTGGACTATAAGGGATTAGGCAAAGTATTTGCGGCTATGGATAAAGAGAAGAAGAAGCGTGGAGTAGCTACTTATATTAAAGAGCATTTGCAGCCAGAGTTTGTACTTGCCTCGGAGGATGGAAGAATATTGATGGTGGCTATCCAGAGACAAAATAAAAGGGTATTGATTGTGAATATCTATGCCCCGTATCAGAATCAGGAAAAGTTTTACAGAAAACTTTTAAATTTGATAGCCAAACAGTACTTTCAAGAGATTTGTGTGATTGGTGATTTTAATGCGGTGTTTGACAATAAACAGGACCGGAAAATGAACACTCAGAAAAAGAAGATAAAGGGCAATGAATTTACTAATTCTCTCTTGCAACTTATAGAGGAATGGCGATTGGTTGATGTATGGAGAATAAGAAACTTTAAAAAACAACAATACACATACTACTCGGCGAGACATGACTCTTGGTCTAGACTAGATATGTGCTGGATATCTTCTTTGGTAAGGGAAATACAGGAGGCAGAAATTGAGGCAAGTACATATGCTGACCATAATCCGATAACTGTGGAATTACAGGGGACAAATCCTATAGGTAGATGGACACTAAACCCTTTCTTATTGAAGGATAGTAAGGTGGTGAGAAGTCTGCAAGCAGAATTTACGTTTGGTTTTTTTTAAGAAAATATCAGTCCAGATATCCTGAGGCGAATGGTTTGGGATGCTTTCAAGGCCTTTGCTAGAGGTTTTTTAATAAAGGAGGTGGCAAGAAAAAACAAGAAAAGAAATGAGGAATATTTTAATTTGAAGAGGGAAATATCAGAACAAGAGAAGCAGGAAATGGAGGCCGGAGGAGGCTTGGACAAAAGAGGTAAGATTAAACTTCTTACGCACAGGATGAACTGTTTACTGACGGCAGAACTAGCAAAGAAAATGAGCTATGCTAAACAAAATTATTTTGAGAATGCCAATAAACCAACTAGGTGGTTGGCCTATCAAATAAGAAAGCAGTCTGAAAGGACATTGATAAAATCATTGAAAGACAAAAATGGAGTGGAACGAAATGGAATTCAGGATTTGAAGAAGATTGTAGAAGACTTATAAAGATTTATATGCAAGAGAGAACATAAGCAGAGAAAAAAATACTTCATTACCTGCAAGAACGTACCATCCAAAAGTTCTCAGAGGGGGACCAGAAGATTTTAAATCAACCAATTACAATGATGGAAATGGTGGAAGCTCTCAAAAGACAGAATAAAGGTAGGGCACCTGGGACAGATGGCCTCCCAGTGGAGTTTTATATAACTTTTGAAGAAATACTGCTCCCACAACTACATGAAGTTTATAAAAAAATGGGAAGGAGAAGAGGTGCCTGATACATGGAGGGAAGCCTTGATTTCATTAATACATAAGCAGGACACAGAAGGGAATGATATTAAGAATTATAGACCAATCTCTCTATTAAATGTGGATTACAAGATTTTTGCTTCAATCATGGTGGATAGGTTGAAACGTATCTTGGCAAAGGTGATTCATAGAGATCAATCTGGATTTTTGCCAAAAAGGCAAATAAAACATAATTTAAGGCGGATATTGAATGTGTTGGAATACTATGAAGCACACTCAGAAAAAGAAATGGTGATGATCTTTATAGATGCAGAGAAGGCTTTTTTTTTGGTAAATACAATTTATTATTGGATATATCACATACTCATACATTTTCAACCAACCTATATATCCATTTTTCTAATTTCCCTTCTACTCCCCCAAACAAGGCTTCCCGCACTGCTCCAACCCCATTAATATCTCTCTTGTTCTGTTACATTTACTTCTAAACCTATTTTCTCTTACTAACGGTAACAATTCAAAAATCTAATTCTATTTCATTTTCCTCTTAATAACTATCAAAGCAAATCATCAAACCACGTTTAATGTCCCAATTTTTCAACAAGTATTTTTGAAAGTCTTTCCAGTCTTCAAAGAACGTTTCATCTTCTTCGTTGTTTAACTTTCTTGTTAATTTGTCCATTTCTGCCAAAAACAACGTCTTTTAATCCATTCCCATGTTTCAGGTACTTTATCTTGTTTCCAACATTGAGCAAAAGTCAGTCTTGCTGCTGTAGTCAAGTACCATAGTAATGTTCTCTTGGCTACATTTATTTCTTCCATTTTAAGACCTAACAATAACATCTGTGGGTCTTTCTTAAAAGTACAATTCAAAATTTTTTGTATCTCATTGTGGATCTCTGTCCAATACTTTACTGCTTTATCACATGTCCACCACATATGGTAAAAAGACCCTTCATGTTTCTTACATTTCCAGCATTTGTTAGACATACTTTCATTTATGATAGCAATTTTTTTAGGCGTCATATACCATCTGTACATCATTTTATAACAATTCTCTTTAACATTTACGCAAGTTGAAATTTTCATCGACTTCTTTTCCACAAGTATTCCCAAGATGTCATTAATATCTCATTATTAACATTTACAGCCCATTTTATCATTTGCTCTTTTACAACTTCATCCTCAGTATACCATTTCAATAGCACCTTATACAGTTTAGAAATCATTTTTTTATCTTTCTCAAGCCATACAGTTTCAATTTCAATATTCTTTTCTCTAAAACCATGTTCTCTTTTATCGGTCTTAAATAAATCATAAATCTGTCTATACTTCAACCAATCATATTCAAATTCAACATCAAATCTATCTTTTAACACAAAATTTTTCCCTTCAGATTTTAAAAGATTTTTATAAGGTAGCCAGTCTAGTCCTTGATTTCTTGAATAAGGATTGATCACTTCAGCTGGTACAATCCAAAGTGGTCTTTCTTCTGAGAAGAATTTTCTATATCTCATCCATGTCTCGAACAGTGATTGTCTTACAAAGTGGTGTTTAAAAAATTTGTCCATTTTTACTTTTCCATACCATAAATATGCATGCCATCCGAATTTGTTATCATCATGCCCTTCCAGGGCCAATAGCTTCTTATTCTCCAAATTAATCCACTGTTCCAACCATGTTAAACAGACGGCATCATAGTACAGTCTTAGATTTGGTAGTTGTAGACCTCCTCTTTCCTTTGCATCACATAAAATTTTCATTTTAATCCTTGGCTTTCTTCCTGCCCATACGAATTTGGATAATTCTTTCTGCCACGAATCCAATACTTTCCTTTGTTTTAGTACCGGAATAGTCTGAAATAGATACATCAAACGCGGTAAAATATTCATTTTTACAGTCGCGATTCTTCCCATCAATGATAAATTCAAAGTGTCCCATTTCTTCATATCTTGCTGAATCTTGTGCCACACCTTTTCATAATTGTTTTTAAACAAGTCAATATTTTTCATGGTTAATTCAATTCCAAGATATTTAGTCTTTGTAACTACTTCACATTGAATTTTCTCTTGAAGTTCTGTTTGTCTTTGTTTCGTCATATTTTTGCACATCACTTTGGTTTTACTTTTATTAACATAAAATCCCGCAACTAACTGAACCAAATTCTTCAATTTTTTCCATCAGTTGTGGTATTTTCTCGATTGGGTCTTGAGTCATAAACATTACATCATCTGCAAATGCCCTGTATTTATAGACAAAACCTTTCACTGTAAGTCCTTCAATACTGTTATCTTTTCTTATCGCTGTCAATAATATTTCCAATATCCAAATAAACAACAACGGGGATAACGGGCAGCCTTGACGTGTTCCCTTTGGACTTGGAAGAAGTCCGTCTTTTCTTTGTTTATATTCAAAGCCGCTTTTTGTTCTGAATATATTGCCACAATCATATTTAAAAAGGACTGTCCAATATCCATTTTTTCAATAACTTGCAGCATAAATTCCCAATTTAAGTTGTCAAAAGCTTTTTCCGCATCTAGGAAGAGGAATCCAACTTCTTTTTCAGGATGCTTGTCATAATATTCAATTGCATCTATCACCACTCTTAAATTGTCTCTGATTTGTCTGTTTGGTAAAAATCCAGCTTGTTCTTCCGCTATTATATCTTTCAGATATTTTTTTTTTCAGTCTCTCTGAAATTATTTTCGCAAATAATTTGTAATCATTATTTAATAGCGATATTGGCCTATAATTCTTTACTTGAGTCAAATCCAAACCTTCTTTGGGTATCAATGAAATATTTGCTTCTTTCCATGAATCTGGGATCCGTTTGGTCTTTTCTTATCTCATTCGACAGAAGAACTAAAATAGGGGTTAGCTCCTCTTTAAATTTCTTATAAAACTTTGCTGTAAAGCCATCTGGTCCTGGAGCCTTGCCCAACTTTGCATCTTCTATCGCCATTGTCACTTCTTCTTTCGTTACTAAACCATTTAATAATTCCTTAATTTGTTTTCCCAGCTCTGGAACTTCAATCGTCTCCAAATATTTGTTGATTCTCTGTTGATCAATTCCTTTCTTTTTGAATAATTTGGCGTAATATTTAAAAAAAACTCTTTTATACCATTCAAGCTCATAACATCCTTTCCATCTTCAGTAATCTTAGTTATAAAATTCCTTTCTTTTCTATTTTTCAATTGCCATGCTACATGCTTAAAACTTTCCTGGTTTGTTTGCACCCTCAAATGCTTTTTGCTGTAATTTCTTCAAATTCCAATATAATTCTCTGTTTAGTAAAACATTCAGCTGATCTTGCAGAAAGTGGATCTCTTTAATAATCTTCTTCTTCCCTGGTCTTTTCTTTAATTCCTTTTCTTTTTGTCGAATTTTTTCATGAAGGTCTTTCTGTTGTTGGATCTTTTGTTTTTTGTCCTTGGAGTTCAGAGAGATAAGCATACCTCTCATTACTGCTTTGTATGCATCCCATACAACTTGTATGTCCGTACCTTTATTCAAATTCAGTTCAAAAAAACTTTTCGTTTCCTTTTTTAAGATTTCATTAATTTGTTTTTGATCCAATAAATCTTCATTAATTCTCCAATATAGCTGTTTAGGTTTTGCTTTAGATATCCAAAGTAAGGGATTATGATCAGAATTAGTTTTCGGTAAAATTTGTATTTTATAAGTTTTTTGCGCCATCTCCTCTGACATCCAAATCATGTCAATTCGAGAAAAGGAATTAGGAAGGAATTATGTCTATTCGAATAAAACGTGTAGTCCTTAGTCTTAGGATTCCACTTCCTCCAAACGTCTTCCAGCTTCTCTTGCTTCATCAATTGAAAGAAATTTTTTCGTAACTTTCCAACTGTCTCTCCACTTGCTTTAGATTTTCTATCCAATGTATTATTCACTGTACCATTGAAGTCTCCAGCAAGAACAATTTGGTCATAATTTAAACACTCCAACTCTTTGGTCAAGTCACTAAAAAGTCTCTTTTGCACCATTGGGTGCATATATATTTACAAGCAATGTCTTTTTTCTATTCATCCATATTTCCACGCCAACATACCTTCCTTCTTTGTCCGAGAAAATTTGTTTAGGATCCAAATCCTTTGAGATATAAATCACTGTTCCTTTTTTCTTATTAGCTGCTGAGGAATAAAATTCTTCTCCCAATTTTTTATTAATCAAATATTTGTCGTCTTGTTTTCTTATATGTGTTTCTTGTAAACAAATTATATTACATTTTTGTTTCTCCAGCCAATGATTCACCAGTCACCAGTCACCTCTTTACCTGGTGAATTTAGTCCATTTACGTTCCAAGATAAAAATTTGTAATCCATAATGGTGTTGGATTAAATATCTTTAAAATCGTCCAGATTGCTCGCTTTAAATCTATATAAATCTCCTTCAGTTTTAAGAGTAGTTCTCACCGAGTTATACATAAATGTAAGTCCATATGGAATCTCCCATCTAAACCTAATGTTCATTTCTTTTAGTCTGTCTGTCAATTTCTTGAACTTCTTCCTGTCTTGTAGAATCAATCTCGGAATTTCTCTCAAAATTATTATTTTCTTTCCATTTATTTCCAACGGTTGTGTAAATTGTTTCTTGAAAACGTCTTCCTTCATCTTTGTTGTCACAAATTGAACAATCACATCTCTGGGTAGTTGCTTTCTTTTGGCATAAGCTGAATTTACTCTGTAAATCAAGTCAAAGTCTGCATCCAAATCTCCTTCATCTTCTCCTATATAAGTTGTCAATGTCTTAATTACTAGAGCCCGTAGATCCTGATCTTCCTCCTCTTCTCCTCTCCCCTCTCAATCTCAGGTGATTCTGAGTAGCCCTGTAATCCATCATGGTCTCCAGCCTTGTATTTTCAGACAGAGTTTTTTTAACCTTTTGTTCCATATCTTCAGATTTTGTCACCAGACTTTTGACTTCTTTTTTTAAGTTCTTCTGTATCTTTTTTTATCCCTGACACTTCAGTAAGTACCAGTTCTTTCAATTCTTCCATATTTTTTTTTCTGTACTTGAACTTGCACTTGTTCTATTTGCTCCAATTGACTTTGCAGTTGTTGTTGCAACTGTGATTCTATTTGTTTTCCAAGGTGTGATTCTATTTGTTTTCCAAGATTCTGCACCACTTCGGTCATCCGTTTTTCCATCGCTTCCATAGCTGCTTGCCACTCTTTTTTTCCTTTGCAGTCATTCTTGGGCTGGGTGATGAAGCAGCTCTGGGTCTTGTTCTCAAATCCGTCTTGGAGGGCACTTCAATGCTAATCAATCTTTATATTAGCAATCTTCAAGCCAAATCGCCACCTTTATAACTTGCTTACCTTAAACACATTTTCGGCTTGAAAATAACTTTTTAAATTTTAGTCCTCCCAAAAATGTCGGGCGCTATTTCTCTATGGTTTTCCGGCTAGAGTAGGCTCCTTTCAAACTTCCTGTGCCTCTGTCCGTCTCTGTAATCCGACTTCCGATGAGGATAGTGTCATACAGTAAAATGTCCATCCGGTTCAAACACAACAGCCTCTAAAATCTCCACTCTAGCCCACTTCCTGTATCACAGAGTCACAGTTAGTTTCGTTTCTGCTACGTAACGTTTAGACTTGGCTGACCACAGGAATGCAAAACAAAGTCACTTTTCAGCCTTTATCTCTAAAGGAAAGCTTTCATTTTACTTTTAATTCAAGCGGAATAGTTCCTTAAAGGTTTCAGCGCTTATCCGTGCGTTTCAATATCACAATCTTCTTTAAACCGGTAAGCGCTTATTCGTTTGTTTATTTGTTACCTTGCTTGTAATCTCGGGTTTCGCGGTGCTTCTTCTGTAAACGATGTTAATCTTGATGGTAAAGAGAGATCGGTAGATGGCGAATTTATGCTGAATTCTCAGCCCGGCTGGCATCTGTAGAGTTGATTTACAACTGCCCTCTTCACGGAAGGAGATCAAGTGTAAACAAGCTTCCTCCGAAGCTTATCTCCACCGATCTCAACTCCCCCTCAGGCTTCGCTGCTTGCTTGCCACTCTCCCGCCTGGAGAGTGCTGCGCTGGGTCCGATAGAGCCCAGACTGTCGTCAGATGCCGCAGTACACTCTGCACAACTCGCAAAGTGTGTCAATTCGCCATTTTACTCCGACCAGAAGCCCGCAGAGAAGGCTTTTGATAATCTGAACTGGATGTTTATAATAGAAACATTTAAGAAGGTGAAAGCGGGAGAGCAATTCATTCAAACAATCCAAGCTATCTATTCAAAGCAAAGAGCAGCAGTTATGGTCAATGGGGAATGGACAGATCAATTTCAGATACAGAAAGGTACGAGACAAGGTTGTCCCTTATCACCTTTACTATACATCTTTGCTTTAGAGGTGGTAACAGAGGAGATAAGACAGAATCCAGAAGTGAAGGGTTTGAAGATACAAGGAGAACAATATAAGCTACTGGCATATGCAGATGATCTTGCATTTATATTGGAGGAACCCAGGCTGTCAATTTCGGAGCTGAACAAGATATTGAGAGATTACAGACAAGTGGCAGGATTAAAAGTCAACCTGGCTAAAAATTTTAACTAAGAACATGACTCATGAGCAGAGAGAGTTTCTACAAGAAGAACTGGGATATAGACTTTGTATGAAGGTAAAATATTTAGGAATTAAACTGACAAATAGATGTAGCTCGTTACAAGAAGATAATTATAATGAATTATTGAAAGTAACAAGACAAGACTTGGAAAAATGGAAGAATTTAAAGCTTTCACTGATGGGAAGAATTGCCTTGATTAAGATGAACATCCTACCAAGGTGGATCTTTTTATTTCAAACGATTCCTGTTTTGAAGAATCTGGCAGTTTTGAAAGAGTTGGAGCAAACCACCACAAAGTTTGTTTAGCAGGGGAAAAGAGCAAGAATTAGGCTTAAAGCATTGCAAGATTCGAAGGAAAGAGGAGGGTTTGGTTTTCCCAATTGGACTTTGTACTATAGAGCTGGAGCTTTGGCATGGATTAAAGAGTGGATAATGTTGGAAGATAGAAGACTTTTAAAACTGGAAGGTCATGATCTTCTGGAAGGATGGCACGCCTTCTTGTGGAACTGCAGTTTCCAAATTGTCTTCAAGGGTAACCCCATGTAGAGTGTGCCTTCCTAATCAGGTGCAGCTGGATTTTTTATTTTTATTTTTTTGCTGGCATGGACCAATAGGAGACCAGGATCCAGCAAGGCTCCCAAGCTCTTAACAGAGCTGCGTACCATTGATGGCAGGACAAACAATTGTGCTTAAAGCAGTGGCCTTTCCAGTCAACATAACTGTCTTCTCTGGATTCAGCTTCTCCCTCAGCCACTTGGCTATGGCATTCAGGCAGTAGCCAGGACAGAGACAACAGCAGCTAGTGGTTTATTTAGAGTAATATAGAGTTGGATGTCATCAGAATATTAATGGCAACCTATTCCAAACCGTCAGGTGATTTCATTAAGGGGCCTTACACAGGTAGTAAACAACATGGGCAATAACAGAGTATTGAGGTATCCCCCCGATATCAACTCTTAAGGGTGAGAGTGCACAGAGCACCCTGTCAGGATTTCATTTGCTTACAGAAGCTGTGCCCCATGTACCTTATGCCCCAGGATGGCTTCCATGTGCATGTGGGAACTGTGGGGCTCATTACTGTTGGCCCTGAGGGTTGAATGGTCAGGGTAGGAACTGACCTTTCAGTTGCTTAGGGGCACAGTCATTAAAAGTGAACATGAGAGCTTCAGAGTGGCTGCTTTTGTGACTAAAACTGTTTTGGGAATAGCACTGCCTGCCTGTGAGCCTTCTTACTTTTAATCTGCTCAATAAGACACTATAAACCACTGTAAGTTTCCTTGGTTGTATCCTCCAAAAGGAACTGTCCACAAAACCTTATGCTAGAATAAAATTTATTAGTCTCATAGGTTTATAATCTCAAACTTCATAGGTTTATAATTCCGTAAATAATGCCATGGTATGGATAACAAACAGCTATAACAGAAATTTGCTATGGAAGTTAATTTATAAAGATCTTGCGTTTCCCAAAGAATGTTTTCTTGGAGGACATTGTTTTCAGGGAATAAGACATCCCCAAGGGAAGCTGTTGAGCACTGTGTTGAATGCCAATCTGATTTTAAATAGCCACATATAGAAACATGCTAACACGAGGTTTCGGTTTCGGTGCTGCGAATGGCGGCCGCTTCTCGGGACGCTCCCGGAGGCGGTCAGCCCACGCGCGGAATGGGGGGGTCTTCGCGTTTGCGAAAGACCCTAGTGAGCCTTAGTCAAAGGCTCCGAACCGGGGGCGCATAGGGGAGTAGCCTCTTTGCCGGCAAACTGCCGGGAAATTGAGGCTTTCTCCCCACCCCAATCGGCCCCGCCGCGTAGTGCGTCCCGAATGGGACTTAGCAGCCCTGCCGACTTCCAGGAGTGAGGAAAAGCGGATGAATTACTATGAAAAGAAGAAATGGCATCTAATCGTGAGCTGAAGATCTATTGTGAAGCGAAAATTAAAACCCCCCCGCAAGCGGATAAGCGTATGGGAGGAGGGAGGAGCTTCCACCCTCTTCGAAGAAGCGAATTTTTAAAGGAAACGCGAAGGGGGGTAACAAGAAAAAATGTTGGTGAAAGTACCGTTGGGGTTTTACAGAAGATTGCGTCTTTAGTTGCTTTTTGGGGGATGTGGCACGAACTTTGAAAAAGTAAATAAAAAATAAAATGTCGATGCTGGGGAAAATCCTGCTTAGAACGGAAGAGAAGAGAGGAGGGACTTCCGCTCCAGTCAACCCCCCCAGAACTAGCTGTCAATCAACAAGAGACTGAGATACTGCGCCACCTGCTGGTGTAAATGTAAAATATCAATGAAACGCTTTTAAAATGGAAATTGTTCTCATCAGACTATAAAAACAAATGTTGGAATCAATAAGGTTGATGGCAGAAAATATATAGAAAATTAATTTGATGCTAAAGTTCCAAGTTATGGATGAAGAAGGGAAAGAAGATCTCAGATTTATTTTGACGAAAGTCTTGACACCTCTATCTGGCAGTGGAGCGAATAAATAAAAAGAAGAGGCGGATAAGGCTCCCAAAGCCTACTCCGCCTTTAAAAAAAAAGGATATACTCTGCCAGTAGAAAGGGGTGTTGAGCTTAGCAAGTAATGGAGATCTAATTTCAACTTGAGCGTTAATGGAGCCAACGAGAAATGACTGCCAGAAACAACAAGAAAAAAGAAGCGAAAGAAGATGGATTAAAAAATTTCTGAAGAGACATACCAGCACAGAGGAGGAAGCAGCACTCAAAATTTGGATTTTTGAAGAAGACGGCGGCTCGGGGGAAGGAAGCGATGGAACGGGAGGCACTAAAGCTCAAAGGACTTAATGATAATTGGAGAGACTTAAAAAGGAATTTGTTCGTGTAACATCTGAAAAGATTTGATTTAACCCCAGTGGACTTTACTAACTTTACTAACAGAATTGATTTGGACTTTGTAAAGCTGAAAAGAAGATCTTTCAACCGTGATGGATGCCGACAACTGGAAGAAATAAAACTAACCTTTACTAACAGAAAAAAAACCTCACTCCGCTCTTTTTTCTCTTCCCATCTGTCTACCTTACCCTTTTCTTATAAAAAATAAAATTCTCTCCTTTTTAGGAGAGTTATTTCAAAAAAAAAAAAAGAAACATGCTAACACAAAGGTGGATTCAGACAGCTATTTTTCTACCCTGGGGTGGCTTTTTATAATTACCTCACAGTGGAGATCAGTAGAATGTAAATTTTTCATGTGGGCAGATTCTTCAGTAACACATTTTGTAAATACCTTAAATATAGCCCCTGTACTGCTGGACCACCATATAAAAGCCTGTTGAAACATTACCCAGAATGAGTACCACATGGACTTCCACAATGAAACAACATGAAAGGGCTGGAAAAAGTTCCATCATCCTTATCTTACTCATCCTCACAACAACCTATGGCTGTTGGAGTCAGTGGTACTTCTTGTGCCCTCACCTATAAGTTTTCAGATCTGCTCTGTTGGTATCAGTTCACAGACACATATTTGCTAAAAGTAGCATCAAGTGATGATTTATATGCATAAAATATGCCAGGAAAGAAAACGTGTTCATGTTCCAAAATACCATTGTTTTTCTATGAAGCCCGTTCTCACATTCAGCTGCCTGTCATTAAACCTGAAGTAGGCGTGTGATGAAAAATCTAGCGAACTTCAGGCATATGTGAATCCATCCTCAGAGGACCTCATGAAGCTACATTTACAATAGCTCCCACTGGACTTAAACAGAACTTAAACCGTCCTGGGAAAAAGGGTTCTGCAGTGGTTAGCAGGGTTCCTAACAGCCACTCAGTTTCACTGTAGACATGAAAGCTCAAACAGTCCTCAGGACAGATATAAAATGTGTATGTGGATTTTGGGCATATTTCCTATTTACAAGGTACGGAGAGTATACATGGGGTTGCCACCCTTCTGGTGGCCCTTGGAGAACTCCCACTATTACAGTTGATCTCCAGACAACCAAGATCAGTTCCCCTGGAGAAAATGGCTGCTTTGGAAAGTCAACTTTATGGCGGTATAACCTGCTGAACTCCCCCCCTCAAATCCGACCCTCTCCAGGCTCCACCCCCAAAATCTCCAAGTATTTCACAACCCAGAGCTGGCAACCCTAAATATACACAAAATAGATTTCAAATCAAATAGGGATTTAAAAAGAAACAATAACTTACAGCATTTGGAATCTATTGATCTTCCGGTTTTTTGTGACACACTTGTTGAATTTGTCATGAAAGCAGAAGTATGGCTACTTTTGAACTGAATATCTGGTGAATCTAAGCCTGTTGAAAGAAAGGAAGGAATTTAGTATTCTTAGAACTATGCTTCTTCAAAAATGGTTCCTTTAACTATACTTTTTAAAATGAAAGTTTGTCCCACAAAAGGTAAATTATTGATGCTTATTTTACTTCTCAAACTGTTCAATTATATTTAAGAATGAAAGGTGATAAATATATTTGATCTGAAGTAATCTTGCCTTTATATAGCCTCTGGCAAGCTCAGGTCATCATGGAATGCCTTAGTCTGAATGCAATATCCTTTGGAAGTGAAGGTAGTAGGTAAAACATGCCTTTTTCAATGGTGGAACCCACTCTGTGGAATTTATTCTTTTGTCCACACACAGATAATGCAGGCAATACATTTTAAAAGGTTTCCCATTTATTTTGCTCTAAGTTGGTTTGTAGAAAGAGTGGTTTGTAGAAAGAGTGCAGTGGGCTGCATTCATAGTGAGAAAACACTGCATCTTGGCATTTTTTCTAACCAGGGAAGTAGCCCCTTGCAATTTTCCATAGGTTTTCACTTCAGACATTATATAGGTAATGCCAACAGACCATTTGTCAGCAGTTACTTAGGGGGTTTCATTACATCTGCACTGGTTCTGTGGCAGTATCACAAGGCCTATTATCTTTCAGCTTTTGGCGGGGGGAAATCATTATCCCACCCCTGCAAAGAGCTTTTGGAACCATAGGCTGATTTGGTTTGTTTTTAAAATTTGTCCTCCTCTTCTGCATTTTAGTTATATATATTCACTAGGGCTCCCAGCACAAGGCTGGCAACCCAACAGGAGAATCACAGTGGGGGGTGGGATCTTGCTGGAGGAGTGGTGGTAGAAATGGCCCGGGGTGTGTGTGGAAGATCCCCTGCCTCCAGCAGGAACTTGATAAGCCTAATATCCACATATACACTCAAACAAACATGTGTGTGTGTGTGTTTATCTTGTTTTAAATGGATTTTATTATGAATTACTTCAAAGGCCTGCCTTATTTTTTAATAAAATGTGTACCCCATCCTTCTGCCCTCATCAGACTCACCAAGGCAGCTAACATTAGAAATATACATAATAAGAACACATCCTAAAAACTACTAAAACCAAACAAAAACACATCACCTAATCTAGTAAAACCAAAGGTAAACTCTATACGTGCAAAAACATAAAAGCAACAATTAAAACATAGTGTAGAAATGAAGGATCACAGAAGGAATGCCAGATGAAACAAGAAAGTCTTCAGCTGCTGGTGGAAGGCTGTTATGACCACAATGGTATGATACAAATGTTTAAAACAAAGGGTGTTTCCTACCATTACACCCTTTGGAGGACTGGCTAGAATGCATATCCATGTATTTATTCTTACAGATACCCTTATGAAAACCTTCTAGGTTAACACATAACCTATTTGTTGAAGCAAACACTGAAATCTGCAGAAAGTTTATTTGCAACTTTTGAAATAAGATTTAGAAGAGGTACCGTATAAGTATCTTAGTTTTGATTTTATTCATAAATAATACACAAGGCCAGATTTAGGGATGCCAGCATCCAGGTAGGACCTGGGGATCCTCCAGAATTACAGCCCATTTCCAGACTAGAGATCAGTTCCCCTGGAGAAAATGGATGTTTTGGAGGGTGGACTCTATGGCATTGTACCCCACTGAGGTCCCTGTTCTCCCCAGCATCCATCCCCTAATCTCCAGGAGTTTCCCAGCATGGATCTGGCAACTTTATCCCCACATCCCCTGCTGGTGGCCAGGGAGGACCTGGCAATCCTAGCCAGATTCCAAAATCACAATATAAATCTAGAGTAATTTTGAGATTATTCTGAGATTACACCATACATGTAAATTCCCAGTCTATGGGTGTGTTCAGACGGATCTTTTGATCTGCCATAGGAACGACTCCCTTGCGGATCAAAAATGCACGACCAAACATAAACATCTGGGAAATATTCCGGTCCCATAGGCATCCCGTTCTGCTGCGCCTCCAATCCTGATTTAAAAAGAAGCAGTTTCAATGTAGGGTTTTCGCTTACCCGCGCAACAACTGCAGACTTTCTTCCGTCTGGTCACTCCATTAGCGCGCGATAGCTGCCGTCGGCTCGGTCTGATGTCAGACCGAGCCGACGGGGCGCGATTTTTAAAAAATTGAAACCCCATGTGCGCTTTAATGAGGAAACGCATTCAGCGATAAGCGCTACGAGGAATGTAATATTCATGCTTATTTCTTTTAGGGACAAGATGTTACCGCGATGGGAGATGGAGGGGGGAGGACTGTTCTAACTTGCAAAATAGTCCCTCCATTGATCATGATGGCAATGGCAAGGGGGAGGACCGGGACTTTGCTGAAAACCCTCCGCGATCGCCTCAGTTCTCCAAGGAGGCGCAGCCTTGCCTATGCGAATGTACAAAACTTTTTTTAAAAAAATCCTCGGTGGATGCCGTGTAGACAAATCACGGCGGGAACAACGCGCGGTGAGGCTATTTCATGGGGGGCGTCTGGTCGTGCTAGGCTGGATTAAAAAAATCGGGATAAAATTTTAGGAGGGCTCATGGCGCGATTGACTGGCCGTCTGAACGCAGCCTATGTTATGCAGTAGAAAGCTATCACTGATGGTGTCTTCTCCAGTATCTCATGCTCTGAGACACACATGCATACTTAACCCACATTAAACTGTATATGGAATTCACACAACTTTATATAAGGGGGAGGGTTTTTTCTTGTGTAAAACTGCCCTGTATGTTGGAAATGTCTCTCTAGACAGGGGATTCCAGGTTCCCTTGTATACAAATTGTTTCTTACAAGATTATACTTCTAAAGTTCTAATTTATGTATAAAATTAGTATTTGAAATGTATTTGGAAAAAATAACCTTGTAAATCTATGTCAATAACTTCATACACTCGCATCACAATGTCCTTCAACAAAGATGATAGGTTCACCAATGGAATAGGCTGTTGCAGGCCAATCAGAACCTGAGATGTTAATGTCTCAGCATAGGGTTCTGCTTGAGTAGTCTGGATGTGGTACACTGAGACATTTAAGGGCCACAATGCTCCAGTGATCTGTAAAAAAGATATTCTTATTATATGCTCAATCACATTTATATTGACTTTAATATTTGTAAAAAAGTGTCTTACATTTACTTTTCTTTCCCCCTTGCCCCCCTCTTCTATTTCTATACCCCATATTATGTATGTATGTATGTAAAGGTTTCCCTTGCTCGAAAGCCAGTCGTATCTGATTCTAGGGTTGAGGTGCTCATCTCCGTTTCCAAGACAAAAAGCCAGTGCTGTCTGAAGACATTTCCGTGGTCATGTGGCCGGCATGACTAAACACTGAGGCACACAGAACACTGTTACCTTCCCACCGAAGTGGTATCTATTTATCTACTTGCACAGGGGTCATTTCATAGAAAAAGAGGTGCAGGAGCTCATTAGCATAACTCATTAGCATAACTTATTTGCATATGCCACACTCCCTGACATCACCAGAAGTGTGTCAGAAGGCAACACTGTTGCCAGGGGCACTGCCTTTTACTCTTGGGTAGCTCCAAAACAGGGGTGCCCTACTTTCTAACCTGAACCAAAGTCCACAAAAGTCAGGCACTCTCAGCTTGAACCACAGAGTCAGGCTGCAAGTGGTCTGCAAAAAGGGATTTCATATTCAGATTTCATAAAGTGACCTCAGAGCAAGTCTCTAGTCTTCCCCCTCCACCCAGCAGAGATTATGTTTATGGAATGACAATGGGTTCTACCAGGTAAAGTATATCTACATTTCTAAATGTCTGTTTAGAGACCATCTGGCAGTTAACTCTGTCTCCAGTAATTCTTTGTCTGAATTCTTTGTCTTTCTTGCTCTGTCACTCAAGATACCGGGATAAACCAATCAATCATTCAAATGTTTAGCAATCCTTCCTGATGCTAATCAGGGACATCTCCCACCTTTTGTCCACCCTGGCCAGGACCATTAGTAAGTCTGATAATCCATTTAACTAGCTACCCAACACCTGGCTTCTGTTGTTAAATCCAGACCCTGCCTCTCTGGAAGCTCATTGGTCATACCTAAGGTCTGCCCCTACTGGCATCACACACCCCTGGGATTCATCATTGGTCCAGGTAATCTATTGTTTTCACCTGAGACCAGCCCCCAAGGCCACCCATTGGTCTGCATTCTTTGCCAATGCCTATATCCCAGCACACACATGGCCTTAGACCGTGTGTTTTCTGCCATGATCCAAAATGGCAGGCCACCCCTGAACTCTCTGAGTTTAGGCCAAAATCCATGGACCTCTGCACATCTGGACAGCTTATATCACCCCTCTATAACCCATCAATCACCTCTGCTTCCTTAGTGCTATACTGTGTGAATATTGTGTGTATGCTTGAGAATATTTAGTAAAGAAATCATTATTTTAGCCACCCAGTTTCTGTGTCTGTTCCTGGGTGCTTGGGAATTCTAACTTTGGTATACACAGGTCAGATTCTATAGATAAACCAATTGCATATTAATAATTATAATTCCCCAATCTTTATTAAATAATAGAGCAATTTGGCTAACAACACCCAGCGCTCAGGCTCCACTGGACTGTTTTGAATTGCTAGCTTTGGGGGGGGGGGAGCGCACAGATTCTTCAGAGGAGGGAGAGCTTGTATCTGAATAAACCTTGGTCTTAAAGGTGCCACTGGACTCTTTTGGATTGCTAGCTATGTGGGGGGGGGATGCGCCAATCTGCCCTTACAGAGGAGAGAGAGCTTGTACCTGAATAAACCTTGGTCTTAAAAGTGCCACTGGACTCTTTTGGATTGCTAGGTATGGGGGTGGGGGAAATGTGCCGATCTGCCCTTACAGAGGAGGGAGAGCTTGTACCTGAATAAACCTTGGTCTTAAAGGTGCCACTGGACACTTTTGGATGGCTGGCAAGTGCAGGAAAGTGTGTGGCTGTTTGTGGGTTGAGGAGAGTGGCTCGGAGGATGTGCATGGCCTTGAGGAGGTAGGGGGCTGGGGCGGTGGCAGGGCAGAGGCACAGGAGGAGGCCAAGTAGGTGCAGGAGGCCAAGACGGAGCTCCTTGCAGGCCTTGTGGGAGTCACCGGAGCCTGCCTTGCAGAGGCACCATGCCAGGGTCAGCATGAGGATGGGCAGAGCCTGGGCAGGCTGGGTGCCACAGCCCAGGCAGTGGCGGAGCAGCTTGAGGGCCAGCTCACGGCAGCACTCCACTGGGTCGGCCAGCAGTCCAGGAAAGGCAAGGTGGGCTTCTGGGAGCAGAGGGTGGGGCTTGCTGCATGTGCCCACCCCCTGGGCTTTGTACTGCCGGAGCTTCACTCTTGTGTGCTCCTGCAGGAAATGAGCCATATCTATATCTATATCTATATCAAGATTATATGTTATAATGCTTTTTGATAGATTCAGGCGGGTAACTGTGTTAGTGTGAAGCAATAGAACAAAATTTGTGTACAACGCACCTTTAATATCAACAAAGTTTAATTCTGGGTATTATTAAGAGCAGAGTTAGGAAAGCATGGTAGAAGTTAGGGCTGCCAGTCCTCTGCCCCAGCTCACATTTCCCACCACCAGTCCAAGCTCTGCCATAAAGTTTCTGGTGATTCCTAGAGAAGCATGACATCGCTCCCTGGTTTTCATTAGATGTGATGTCATGCCAGTGCTTTTGCCCCCGCCTCCCACCAGTTGCCATTCTGTGCCTGCAAATATAGTAGAGCGATGTCAGTAATGGCTCTTTGTTTAATGTTTCATACTGAGTCCATTGTTCTGTGTTCCCTATCTTGTCCCTGCTTTTGCGCTTGCGTAGGTATGCTAGCTGTAACGTGGGAGCTTCTCTGCTGCTGCTTGGTGTTATCACGGTGGCCTTGACTGCAGGCTTTGGGCTATTCTTAAGTCTATGAGAATTTTCCAGTCCTGTGAAGCCGAGGGGTGGAGGGAGCCATCTCCCGCCTATTAAGTAACCCTCCTGACGGGAGTTTCCCACGCACGCGCTTGAAGATCATTTGCTAGTCGCATTTTGCATCACACTATAACCATGCTTGAGCAGCTTGTCCCGCCATTCCTGACAATAACCGTTTTGCTGTGGGTTTTAGCACTGTATTCCAATAAAGCCTTTCTCATCCATAAGAATGCTTGGATCTACTTGCTTTTGAACCTGACAAACGACTGGCAAAGTAAAACAACTAAGAGGGGACTTTATGGAATTTGCTTGGATATTGGGGATTCTGAGGTCTTTAGGGCAAGTAAGTGGAGTGGCCTTAGTTAGGGAGCTGATGAGACACTATGCCTTATACCGTAACTTCTATCATATCAGAGTTTATGAGACTGGGCTTTGCAGTGCATGCTCTGTAGATTAGGCCATTGACCATATATAGCAGGATTGTCCTAAATATAAAGATTTTTCTAAAATAAAGATTTTGATTATAACATTACATGAGTTCAGTATCACTATTTTTTCCCTGAACCAATTTTTCAATAGGGAAAAATAAGGAGAGTTACACCCCCTCCTTTAGATTCTGGAGCTGTGATTAGTTCTTTGCCCAGTAGGTGGCAGTAACAAATTCTGTTTAGTCTCTGGTAAGAAATCCAGAAGGTAGTCATTTTAACTCTCCTGCAGCAAAAATAAACTGAAGTCTTGTAGCACATTAAAAACTAAAAAAACACATTGTATTCTATCATAAGCTTTCATGGACTAGATTTCGCTTCTTCATAAGCTATGAGTGGATTCTTACTATACAGACAAAGGAGAAGTGATAACCAGCAAAGACCTGTAAATCTGGAACGAGACAGAAACTGGATTTTGATTTTAGTTCTGTGTTCTGTATTCTCCTGTCCCATTCCCCCATCCCTGCTGTCCATTAGCTTATCTGCATGTAGCTGGAATAAACCTTTCATAACAGGATCAATGGTTGCCAGCCTCCAGGTGGAACCTGGGGATCCCCCACCCCCACCCCAGAATTATAGCTTATCTCCAAACTACAGAGATCAGTTCCCCTGAAGATAATGGGTAATTTCGAGGGTGGCTCTGCGACATTCTGGCCCACTGAAGTCCCTGTCCTTCCCAGGCTCCATCCCCAAATCTCCAAAAGTTTTCCAACCTGGATCTGACAACCCTAACTCCCATCCCCCACCAGTGGCCAGGAGGAGCCTAGCAACCTTAACTGGATCTTCTCAGTTTGTCATACTGAGAACAGGAGGGAGGCGGTTGCCTTACAGAGACAAGGAACTTGTCCAAGCTTGTTTGTAGGGCAAGGAAGGTACTTTTTCCTGTCTTCCCTTACACACAAACATACTCGCACTTTAGCAGCATATGTCCAGGCCTGGTTTGGAGCAGTACATCAGTACATAAAGGGTTACATTTTTCTATGAAAGCTCAGAGTACCTATAAGGCTGTGTGGCACACATAAAGCCCCTTACCCATACACATTCACAGCAGACCCAGTGTATCTATATACGGACAGCTTCTTGCCTACAGACAGTCTCCCAACCTAAAACAGCTTCTTCACCACCACAATGGGACACCTAATAGAGCAACAAACCAAGGGACCAGATGCTGCAACAAGTCAAGATGCCAACTTTGTACCTATATACTAATATATACAGGCAATACTCTACAGGACCATCAGAAATTCCATTTTGGGCTCATCCACTTGCTCATCCTCCAATGTGATACATGGCACCATGCATCAACACTGCCCTTTTGTTCTCCATGTAGGACTAAGAGGTCCCTTTCTATCCAAAATGCCCCCAAAATTATATGAAAAATCTAAG
Source organism: Gekko gecko (assembly GCA_029375565.1). Lineage (NCBI taxonomy): Eukaryota > Metazoa > Chordata > Lepidosauria > Squamata > Gekkonidae > Gekko > Gekko gecko. The sequence goes on along the minus strand of JAPDNY010000004.1, from coordinate 105,926,093 downwards.
TCTCTCAGGACGCTGAATTAGTCACCATTCTCCAACAAAAGAATTTGCAAGGGTGAAATTCTGAATTGGAACTGATGAAGTTTCACACTGCTCTCCGACCAAGGTGAACCATAACTTGGGATTTCCATCCCTCTATAGCTATTAATAACTTTCACAAAACCTAGAACTTCCTACTTATTCCAAGTGTTAACCTGTGAATGAAGTCTGTTTTCCCCCTTTATTAGATTTGGGTTTTACTTCATTATATTTCACTCTCAACCCTGTTCATACCTCCTACATAAAATGTCTGTCCAGTGAGGCTCCACTCATAGCATCTGAAGAAGTGGATTCTAGTCCATGAGAACTATGCTGGAATAAAATGTTGTTAGTCTTTAAGATGCTCCATTCTCCAGTTTATTTGGGCTGTGCTGTGTCATCACAGAAGTTTGCAGTAGGCTGAAAACCATCGTATGCATTCATACCATAGAGTGCAAAAGGCGTGAATGTTCCAGAAGTCTTGGATCCACTCTGATTAATTCTTTGAAATCCATTTTCACCAGGACTGACACATTATACCAGTATGTTGCCACTGTTTGCTCTAAAAAATATCAGAAAAAAGAAAGCAATGTATTTGCATCTTGGAACGTTAAATCAATGGAAATGTGCTGTTACTGCAGTGAACTTCTAATTTCCAATGGCCACATTCAATCTGATCAGCATCACAAATTCAGCGCTGAAATTGATCCTCTTTACTAATTCTTTTTAATATTCCAGCACAATTAATAACCTGCAATTCAGGACCTCTGTATATACCTCCTGCATGTCAATTATTGTGTTTTACTGCCTACTGAAATAGATGGCAGCTTTGCAGCCATTTCCAGCACTGACAATGCCATCCTCAGCAGAGTTGTCCCCTTCTAAACCCACTGACTAATAGACTTTTAGAAGGGTGTAACTCTGCTTAGGAATGCACTATGAGCCAGCAGAAATTGGCTGGGTTCAGTTTTAGCCTGTTTGCTATAATCTTCTGCAGTACTGAGGACTGTGTTAACATAGAAATAAATAAATGCATGCCTTACTTTACACATTTGAAATGCTGCCTGGGTGTTATATTTTCATTGATTAATAAAAAAAACTGTATTAAGCACAAAAGTGTCCATTGATGTGCTGTTCTGATAACTTAATAATACTTTGGCTATCAAAAGTTTTATGAAACTCTGCTAGTTCTCTTCATTGGCATTCTAAAGCTCCAGCAGCTTATACCCTGAGTCAGAGATACTCCACTAAGGAGAAAAAGTAGAAGGGAAGACATTTGGGGGGGTGGTCATCTACTAACAACAGCATTAATTTGACTCTTAAATAAATTAAGATCTCAAAGGCTTCATTGTTTCTATTGTCACAATTGACAACTTGCCTTTTTTCACTATTTTCAGTGGATAAACAATGGGCTGCTATTGCTGGAAACTGATGGGGAAAACAAATTGGTTAATAACATACCTTCAGGGACAGGGTCTGAACAACCCATTCCTTTAGATGTCTTACAGCATTTTTGACGTTCTGGACAATCCTTATCAATAGTACAGAAAGCATTTAGCTCTTCAACTTCCTTTGGGCAGGCGCCAAATGTTGAGGCAAATTCACTGGATCTGTTTAGGGCTACATAACAAAATAATTAACACAAAATCGCATCCACTGTCCAAAACAGAAAAGGCTATTTAGGAATAACTTTTTCCCCATTGAACAACAGATCTTCACTACCACCATATGCCATATCCCAAAATGTCTTTAAAAGTCTGTGGTTGCCATTTGAAAAACACAGTCTCAAAACTTCCTTGGGAGCACCAAACCAATTGTGAGATTCATTCACTGTTTAAAGCTATTTTATTCAATGCATAGCTTCCTTCTCCTAATAACACGGGATGTGAGTTGAATGTATCCCAATGGGAAACTGCTACTACTTCAGCCTACAGAAATATGCATTGCTAAGACAGTGGCCAAATCTGCATCTAGCATTTGCTCCGCTGTCTTACCAAACCCACACTGAAACAGAAATTCCCATCTGCATTGCATGCCACTTTCACTTTGATTGTCAAATTTTATGGCAGCGTCCAGACTGCATGCCGCTTTCACTTTGTTTGATTTCTGGTTATATGGTGGCTGTCTGCATAGATTCATGGCCATTTTATGGCCATTCAGGAGTGACTCTGCAGTCAGTACAGCATTGGCCTGGGGTATTTGGTAAAATCTGCATTAGCATTTTTAAATCAGCTTTGTGTTGCTGTGACGCCGTCTTTCTCTACTCTTGTTTGAAGAGTTGTTTGGAGAAGATTCATTTAAAGCGGTGTGGGGGCGCAATGACAGTGGAGCCACTACGAGAGGGCAATAAACATATGCAGACATGCAAAAGTATGCTAGCACTGTTGAAGTATGAAAACGAAAGCAAATGTAGACAGCTTTTTTGAAGACAGTCAGAGGGCTGTGACACTGGTGGGAAAGACAAATGCAGATTCGACCTTTGAATGTGGTTTTGAGCCACATCTTTTTCTGTTCCAGTGTGGGTTTGGTACAACAATGGAGCAAATGCTAGATGCAGACTGGGCCAGTATCAGAGCTGGTTGCTTCAGAATCCCCAACCCCCAGAAATAATTTCAGCTCTCATAAATTAAAAAAAATCTATTAAAAAATTATCAAGTGGAATTCACTATGGATGTAGTAATGGAAAGAGAAGCTCCACACCTCTGAATACTAGTGGTAGGAGGCAACATTCAGAGAATGCTTTGGCCTCTATGTCATTTTGTTGGACCCCCAGGGCAACTAGTTTGCACTGTGCAAGGCAGGATGCTGGATTAGATAAACCGCTGGTCAATTCCAGCAAGGCTTTTTTTATGCTCTTGGTCCTTGTGGGCCCACCAGGGGGCAGCAGGACATCAAAAGTGTCTTCCATGGGCAGCAGAGGCTGGTCAGATGCAATACGTGTTTTTTTATTGGAATTATCAAAGTTCACACAGTGTTCCATGCAAGACCAGTTCCCTTCTCCAGCCCCACATTGCACCTTCGAAACCTCAGGGGCTGAACTGTGCTTCTGCCTTGGAGCAGTTCTACCAGGCCTGCCCAGGTCTCATAGCCTTATCTTGCCCCAGGCCCCAGCTCCTCCATTAGGTTCCTCCTTTCTCTGTACTCTTCCTCCCTTCTCTGTACCCCCTCAGCCTTTCCCAGCCAGCTTGTCTTCCTCTCCTCCCATCTATACAGCCGTCTCCCTGGGGCTCCACCCATGCTGGCCAAACCCAGCACCACCCTTCTCTTCTGAATCCTTGATCCTCTCTTAACCCCTTTCTCGCCTTGCCCCACTCCGACTTTGTTTGCATAGGGCTAGCCCTTGTTCACCCCCACACACACATCTAATGCCTTGGGCTGGCAAACTTCCTGCCCCTGCTGCTATGCCTGCCAGGTGGGAGGGAGAGTCTCCTGCAGATCGCACATCCCTACTTCCACTGGGCCCATCAAACTACTATTGCCTTCTTGAGAGGTGCCCTGCCCTGTCCTGGAGCAGCTGCTGCCTTGGGCCCAATAGGTGAGGCCTCCTCTACTGCCTCTGTGCTGCAGTCCTGTTTCCAAACTTAGTCTATCTGCATGTGGATGATCAAGAGCAGCAATGGAGTATTAGGTTGGACAGTAGGGTTACCACCAGAGGTCCTCATTTTTTGGTATCCATCCTCCTTTGGGTTCTTTTTAAAAAGCTGATGAAAATGTCCTCTTTGGGGGTTGGAAGGTTAGAAATATTCATAGTTAGTAGCAATTATCAAAGCTTAAATAGTAGGGGTATTTAGAATGAGATTTGTCATAGGAATCAATTGTTTGAAGTAGTCAGTTGGGAAATATGTCCTCTTTTTACTTTCCAAAATATGGTAACCCTGCTGGACAGGTCAGAATCCATCATGGTGTTTACTTCCTGCCCTTATAGAAAAACAGCAAGGACAGTCTTCCTTGGCTTAGAGCAGGGGTGTCAAACATAAGGCCCGGAGGCCGGAACCAGCGCATCCAAGGCTCTTGTGTGGCCCGTGAGCAACTGTACAAGGGAGGGAGTACTGGGGAGGACTGGGCACAGCCACTCCATTGTGTCTTCAGCATGGCAGAAGAACCTCGTCTGCAGCGGTCAAGCACCATGGGAACATCTGCCCAGTGCTACACTGCTGACTCTCCAATCACCTATGTGGGTTTTCCTCTGCACCCTCCTCCCAGCCCGTGGGGCCTTGCAGTGAGGATACACCAACTCAGAGCTTACCAGCTGCTGTCCTTTATACAGTTTCTATCTCCGCTACCTGGCAATACGTTTTAAGGCACACATGATGCAGCCCGACAAAGTGACATTGATGTCAGATCCAGCCCTTGTAAAAAATGAATTTGACACCTCTGGCTTAGAGCACTCCCATCCCTAGGTGACTGCAAGTATGAGACAGCTGCCAGTTCCCTTCCTCTTTACCTTTGTCACCACCCCCAGTCATTGCAAATGTGATGGTGGAACCTTGCAACACATCCAATGCATGTCATTCACTAAATTTGGCTCCTATTTATATATTCTGACTGCCTGGGCAGTAGCACAGAGCCTTTGTGTGAACTCCTGGCATCATGGACGCCCAGTGTGTGTGGTTGCTTTTACAGGGAAAGACTGCATAATTTGGCACAGGAGTTCACAGGAAAAGCTGTGTGATGGAACGAATGGGCTAGTGCTGCTCCTCCACCACACTATTTCCATGCAGAATTATGAAGTGGACCATGGATTCTCAGGTCTTCCAAGCAGAAACATGGGATACTTATGAACAGTTAATAGTAATAACAAAGCCAGCAAAAAATAAGGGCAAGTAGATTTCAATCAATTAAGAATGCCTGGCTTCAACAGAAACATCCCAGATAAGTATGGTTCTGTTGCAAGAATGAAAGCAGCAAGATAGTACTAGGCTGTCGGCATGATGTCAAAAACAAGTGATTATATTATTGTTGTTATTGTTTTTCAGTAATCTCTCCTTCCAATAAGGAAGTTGATGGTCTTGTGCCTATCAGTTAGGACAATTAAACAAGGTTACTCATAGACCAGGTAGGGATTTCTGTGTACCCAGGGGCATCCAATGAAGCTGATGGGCAGAAGGTTCAGGATGGACAAAAGGAAATAAGAGAGGGATTAAAATGTCAAATTTACTGCCAGAGGATGTAGTGATGGTCACAGGAATAAACAGCTTTAAAAGAGGATTAGATAGATTCATGGATGATAAGTCTATCAATGGCTACCAGCCATGGTGACTGAGGCGAACCTCCAGATTCAGAGGCACTAATCCTCTGAATCCCAGAGCCAGGAGGCAACATCAGGGGAAGACCTCGGCCTCTATGCCCTGTTGTTGGCTATCCAGAGGAACTTGTTGTGTGTGACAGAATGCTGGACTAGATGGAAGAAGAGTTGAGGGGGTTTACCTCACTCTTTGTTACTTGAAGGAGTCTCAAGAGTGGCTTACAATCACCTTCCCTTCCTCTCTCCACAACAGGCACCCTGTGAGGTTGGTGGGGCTGAGAGAGCTCAGAGAGAGCTGTGACTAGCCCAAGTTCATCCAGCTGGCCTCGTGGAGGAGTGGAGAATCAAACCTGGTTCTCCAAATTAAAGTCCTCCTGCTCTTAACCACTACACCAACTGGCTCACCAGTAGATGGACTATTGGTCTGATCCATCAGGGCTCTTCTTATGTTCTTATGACTCTCCAAATAAACAGAAAAATATTATTACACAAAAATTAATAATTTTTAAAAAGGACAGAAACTCATCTTCCCTTAAAATGGACTAATAAGGATTGTGCATGCTCATTGCCTTCCAGGAGCCATGGAACACTGAGAGCAGTTTAATATCAGATCTCAACTGATTACAAAATGCAAGCTACAGACTCCTGGAGCCTCAATTTGCCTCAGAGTCACAGCCATCGAGTTAAGAAAAAGGAGGCTTAAGCCTTTAACCTCCGTTTGGTTTTAGTCATCAAAACAAACTCCCCCATGCTGCTACTAGCATTTAAAAGGAAAAAATCTGTCCTTTAAGATATATCTGTCTTGGAAGGACAAAAGGAGGAACGAGTCTACTAGAGTCCTCAATGATGTATGGTCTCATGGTTGGGAAAATACTGTGCACATATCCCCCCAACCACACACAAGCACCCTTCAGTCGAGGAGTGTATAAGGTTTTAAAGACTATGATCACTTCAAAACTAAAAGAATCTTGATGGGAGGGTTAATTACAATCACAGAAAAAGTGCTTGCTCTGAACCTAATTGTACCCCCTTTCCCAGGACTTTCAGCTGTGAATGGGGCAGAGCCTGAAACTGCTTGAAGTATTCTGTAATGGGTGTATGTGTGCCATGATGTGTGTGCCCAACTCCAATTCTCCCACAAACTGTCCCATAAAAAGCACAGAAAGGGAAGCAGAAATGGTACCATTGTGAATTATGTTGCTGGCTTTTTGAGGCTAGCCTTGGAGCCTAGAGTTCAGGGTAACTCTGCTGCAGTGCTCTACTATGGAGGAGGGTGCTAGATGATCAAGGAACTACTTATCTACCCCCAGAGCTCAAGGGTCTTTGGCTGTTGCAATGTTAGAAGCAATGTCCAAATTAAAACAAAATTCCTCTCCCAATTTTTCACAGGTCCTCAACTTCTTTGTCTTGTTAAAGTAATGTACAAATGTTGCTGGCACTGCAAAAACTATTATTAGTATTGTTGCTATTGTAGCACATAAAATATGTATCTTGGTTGTAGAAAGGTTATAATAAAGAGTGGTTTATAATGTAGAAATAAGGGGGAGGGGGAGGAAATGGGAATATGTGAATAGTAACCCAGTCAAGTTTTGGTTCATTTTAAGCAAGAAAATATTTAAATTTAAAAACATATATCCTTGAGCTTGTTCACACAACTGAACCATTGAGCATTAGTTCTTATTGTGGAACTAGTTGGTCACTTGAGATATTAATTGGTAAGTATGAGACTCAACAAAGGATTCCGCTTCAAGTGATTTCAGCTTTATTAAACAGCAACTGTAAGTCAGGAACACACGACAACAAGGGGAGCACAGCTCCTTCTTTTAAACTCTCCCGGGCTGGCAAAGCCACACCCATAACAAGTTAATGACCAATAATATTGCAGGGATAAAGTCCAATCAGAGACATTCCCTCTTAGATACATTATCACACAGTGATTGGCTACTTGCATAGGTTTCGCAGAAACCGACCAATAGTAATGCGACAGCTGAGGAGCCACATTCAGAGTCAAACTTAACATTGCAAAATATAGGCTTGATTTACAGTTTAATACACAACATTAATGTTCTGATCTTGTTTATGAATTTGACACAGCATGATTGTGAGGTTCAGCTTAAGTGACTTAAGTGTTCAGAGCAGCTCTTTTCCCTTTTTTATGGTGGTATAAACATTTTAACAAGTCACACACGTACTCTGAAAAACTTGTGCAAGCAACTGGGGAGTGTAACAATGCTGGCTCAGAGCCACAGTAGCCATTAATCTGGAATGTCAGGGTCATTATTTTTTACACCGACCAAAATACAGAGACAGACCTAGAGCACGTCCCTGTCTCATTCTATCAAGTCGTAATTACTATAGGACCAACCCCCAGAGTGAGGCCATCTGTCAAACAGACTCCTTAAAGGATGAAATCCAGCCAGTGAGTTCCTTCAGGCAGCAAGGCTTCTCTTGATTTACTAACTAAGACGGCAACAGTGCACACAGCTTGCATGCTTGGATGCCCCATTAAAAGTAGCAGCATGAGAATTAATTAAAGGAATAAAATTAATTAAAGGAATGAAATTACTCCGGACAAACAGAGGCAAGGTAAAAAATATATTTAAATCTCTCAATGGTGTGGAGAAAGAGTGAAATTTCCATATTATTCAGCATTCCTATTTCACTCATCCAATGGGAGAGCCACTAAGCGTTGGTACATGTTTTACTAGGGATGGGCATGAACCGGGAAAATGTGATTCAGTTTGTGGTTGACCCATGAACCAAACCATGAATCAAACCAAATCAGGAGGTCTGTTCCCAAACCAGTTTGTGGCTGGTTTGATCACAAATCCTGTTGAAAGGGACTACAAAGAGATAGCCCAAAGCTGGGTCAGCAGGGAGACTCAGCTCAGCTCCATTGGGCTCCCTGGTGCAACCCAGTTTAAAGGGGCTGCAAAAGAGAGCCCGAAGATACACCAGTGGGAAGACTTTTTCCCTCAGACACATCTCCATTGGGTTCCCTTGTGCAGCCCAGTTTAAAGGGGCTGCACAAGAGAGCCTGAAGCTGGGCCAGCGGGGAGACTTCACAAGCTCAGCTGTATTGCGCTTCCTTGTGCAGCCCCTTTAAATGCACCTGTCTAAAGAGACTTCAGAAGAGAGCCCAAACAGCTGATGGGTGGAAAGAAGGCTCCCCACTAGCTCAGCTGTTTTTCAGACTGTTTAAAGGGACTGTACAAAATAGCCTGAAGCAGCGGAGTGGCAGGGAACATCTTCCCATCACTCAGCTGTTTTTGCGGCTTTCACTGGGAACAGAAAGTAGGGGTTAAAAGGGACTTGGAGTGCATCTATAAACTACCATGAACTGCTTCAAATGTTTGTCAAAGCTCATGACAGCAGATCTGCCACAGACTTCTGTTCATGAAGCACAAACAGCAAAATTTGTGATGAATTTTGCTTCGTGGTTTGGGTCATGCCCATCCCTATATTTTACAAGGCTGATGAGTTTCCTGCTTGTTGCCTAGAGTCCACATATAATTTCCAGAGGGGAAATCCACTTACGCACAAACAGAAGCTTGCTGGGAAACTGCAGTCAGCCTCCCAGCAAATGTCCACTTTAGTGCCCTTGTGTAGTAGTGTTTGTTTGTTTATTATTAATAAAAAACTAATTACTGAGGCACTAAAGTAAAATAAGATAAAGCCCTACATTCAGATTTAATAATCTAAGCAAACACACGTATCCCCTTTTCAGACATTACAGGTGAGGACCCATTCCCCCAACTTTTGTTTCCTCCTCAATCCCCCCTACTTCTTTGTCTCTCACTCTTTCTCCCTCCTGCCACCTGTTCTCTTACTCTCTCTCTGCTCCATGCCTGTCACTTCTTCTCTCTTTCTGCCCCCCACCTCATCACTCTCTTTCTACCCCCTCACTCTCCCAGCCACCCACCTGCTCCCCCCTCCAGTAGCAGTAGCAGGGGCAGCTCTCCATTAATCACAATGAATCTCCAACTACATAGATCAGTTCCCCTTAGGTTCCAGCTTCATATTGGGAAATTCCTGGAGATTTGGGGGTGGACTCTTGGGAGGGTGATGGTTGGGGAGGGATGCAACCTCATTAGGGTAAAATGTAATAGGTTCCACCCTCCAAAGCAGCCATTTTATCCAGGGGAACTGATCTCTGTCATCTGGAGAGCAGTTGTGCTTCCAAGTAAACTCCACCTCTCATCGGGACCGGATGTTGGCATTGCTAGTTCCCTGGAGGAAATGGCTGCTTTGGAAGGTGGCATCTATGGCATTATACCCCTCTGAGGTCCCTCCCATCCTCAAGCCCCACTTTTCCCAGGCTCCACCCCTCAAATATCAAGGAATTTCCCAACCTAGAGTTGGCAACCCTATCTCCTTCCCACCCAACAGCCAACCTGCCTTTATCTGCCCCTCTGTCTTCAGCTTTTCATCTCCACCTCCCTCCCCTGCAGCCTCTACTTTGGAAAACTATGGTGTTTCTCCATGGGGGGGGGAACCAAAGTAGCTTACATTATTCTTATCCTTTTTATCTGCACAACAACCTTGTGAGGTAGGTTTGGCTGAAAGTTTGTGACTGGTGCAAAATCACCCAGCCAGCTTCCACAGCAAGATGGGGATCTGAACCTGGGTCTTGCAGACCCTTCCTCTGAAGCTTTAACTGTTATACCACACTGGCATTCGTAGGGGGGCTGCTGTTGAACAGTAGCAAGCAGCCAGGCCCAGTTGAGTCATGCAAGTTGGGTGGTATCAAGTCACCCATAGGTTGCTGCCAGGCCTACAGCTGACAACCTCCAGCTAGGACCTCCAGCTAGGACCCCCCCCCCCCCAGAATTACAACTGAACTCCAGATGTCTGGACTTGTAGACTAGGGGCTCTGTAAGAAGCCCAAGAAGAGCCAGAAAGCCAGGGCCCTAGTCTCCTCGTGTTCCTAGTAAGGTAAGTAGACTTCTACAACCACATAAATACAAAGGGTTTTATAAGGGGGATTATATATAATTATTATTTTAAAATCAATTACGAAGGCAGAATGCCAGCAGGGGGTTGGGGGCTATTCGGTGTTTTGCACGGAGTGTCACACGTATGACTATCTGCCCACTGAACAGAAGTCTTGGGTGTGTGCCCGGTGCAAGGAGCACCTGGTTCTCAGGGAACAAGTTTGCTCCCTTGAGGCCAAGGTGGCTGACCTGGAGAAGCAGAGACAGTCAGTTAGGCACATGGAGAAGACTCTTGGGGACTTGTTAGATCTGTCCCACTCTGAATATGGCAGCCCTGCCACTGTCAGGGAGCATGAGGTTTGAGAGGAAACGGGGCACCATGCTGAGGATAAGGGGAATGTCTCCTCAGAAGGGATCTCTTCTTCAGCTGGTGAACAGGTATCCTTTTGCACTAAGGAACCATCCCTGAGCAGGGAGGGAGGGGGGCTTCTGGTAGTTGGTGATTTGATCCTTAAGTAGGTAGACAGCTGGGTGGCAAACCTGCGTACTGACCATATGATGACTTGCCTGCCTGGTGCGAAGGTAGCAGACATTACATGTGTTCTAGATAGTCTAGTAGACAGTGCTGGGGAGGAGCCAATGGTTGTGATACATGTTGGCACCCGCGATGTGGGAAAATGCAGTTGGGAGGTCCTGGAGAAAAAATTTAGGCTGCTAGGCAGGAAGCTCAAGGCCAGGACCTCCAAAGTAGCCTTCTCAGAAGTGCTACCTGTTCCACACGCAGGGCTGGAGAGACAGGCACAGATCAGGAGTCCCAATACGTGGATGAGACAATGGTGTACGGGGGGAGGTTTCAAGTTTGTTAGGCACTGGGATGCTTTTTGGAACAAGAGGGAGCTGTACAAAAGAGATGGTCTCCACTTGTCCCGAAAAGGAACCAGGCTGCTGGTGTTTAAAATCAAAAAGGTGGCAGAGCAGTTTTTAAACTGCATATTGGGGGAAAGCCAACAGGAGATGAAAAGTCTCTGGTTTGGGATGGCTCATTGCAAAGAGATGAAGGGGGAGCTGTTACTTTTCTACAGGGAAATGGATTGGAATTGTCCACTGACACTGTGGCTAACGATATGGACTGCCTGGCAAGGTCCCGAGGAAGCAAGACGAAGGTTGTGGGCTTAACATGCATGGGAAGTTATAGGTGTTTATATACAAATGCTAGAAGTGTCTGAGGTAAAATCGGGGAGTTGGAATGCTTGGTGTTGGGGGGGGAATAGACATTGTGGGTATTTCAGAAACTTGGTGGGATGAGGAAAATCAGTGGGATACGGTGATTCCTGGTTATAAATCATATCAGAAAGATGGGGGGGAGAGGGTTGGAGGTGGGGTGGCTCTGTATGTCAGAGAGGCTATACAGTCCAGTAAGACTGAGAGGGTAAAAGAACTGGAAATGCTATGGGTTGAAATTGTGGGCCCAAAAGGAAGCTTAACACAGGGAGTTTGTTATTGCCCACCAGATCAAAAGATAGAGGAGGATTATTTATTTATTTATTTATTTATTTATTTATTTATTTATTCCATTTTTACCCCGCCCTCCCCATGAACAGGCTTATAAAATGATGACTGAATTAAAGATAGCGGCTAGATGAAATAACTGTGTCATAATAGATGATTTAACTACCACACATTTATTGAGTCAATATGTGTTCAAGATGGGAAAAGAAATTGAGTTTCTAGATACTCTCAGGCCCAATGTGCATCTAGCATTTGCTCCGCTGTCTTACCAAACACACACTGGAACAGAAATTCCCGTCTACATTGCATGCCACTTTCACTTTGATTGAGTGTCACATTTTATGGCAGTGTCCAGACTGCATGCTGCTTTCACTTCGTTTGATCTCTGGTTTTATGGTGGCTGTCTGCATAGATTTATGGCCGTTTTATGGACATTCGGGGGTGACTCTACAGTCAGTACAGTGGTGGCACGGTGTAGTTGAATGTGTTTTTGAACTGCATCTTTTTCTGTTCCAGTGTGGGTTTGGTAAAACAACTGAGCAAATGCTAAATGTAGATTGGGTCTCAATGACTGTGCTATGGAGCAGATGGTCACAGAACCTATCGGGGAGAGGCGATGCTGGATTTGGTCCTAAGTAACGCCCAAGACCTGGTGAGAGATGTAAAAGTGATTGCACTGCTTGGGAACATAATGGTATTGAGTTCAACATTTGTACAAATAGGGAGTTGCCCCAAAAGACTGACACAACCACTTTTAACTTTAAAAGGGGTAACTTCTCTGATATAAAGGAACATGTGAAGAAGAAACTGAAAGGAAAAGTAAAAAGGGTCAAAACCATTGGGGAAGCTTGGAGACTATTTAAAACTATAGTCCTAGAAGCTCAGAAAAAATATATACCACAGGTTAGGAAAGGCACAAATAGGTGAAGAAAAAAGCCTGCATGGTTAATAAAGTAATGGATGCTGTAAAAGGTAAGAAGGATTCATTTAAGCCGTGGAAAGCTAGTCTCAGTGAGGTTGATAAAGGGGAACACAGGCTGTGGCAAATAAAATGCAAGTCTGTGATCAGGCAGGCAAAAAGGGAATATGAGGAGCATATAGCAAAAAACATAAAGACCAACAATAAATCTTTCTTCAAATACATTAGAAGTAGGAAGCCAGCCAGGGAGGCAGTGGGGCCCTTGTATGACCAAGGGGTAAAAGGAGTAGTGAAGGAGGATAGGGAAGTGGCTGAGAGGCTGAATGCATTTTTTGCCTGTCTTCACTGTGGAAAATGAGAAGTGCTTGCCCACTCCAGAACCACTGATTTCCGGAGGGGTATTGAAAGACTTGAGTCAGATTGAGGTGACAAGAGGGGAGGTCCTACGACTGATAGACAACTTAAAAACTGATAAATCACAGGGCCTGGATGGCATACATCCGAGAGTTCCAAAAGAACTCAAACGTGAACTTGTGGATCTCCTGACAAAAATATGCAATCTTTCATTAAAATCTGCCTCCACTCCTTAGGACTGGAGGTAGCTCATGTCACCACCAACTTTAAAAAGGGTTCCAGAAGAGATCTGGGAATTTACAGGCCAGTCAGTCTGAAGCCAATACCGAGTAAATTGGTGGAAACTATTATTAAGGAAAGAATTATTGATGAACAAACTGATGAACAAAAACTACTGAGGCAGACTCAGCATGGGTTCTGTAAGGGAAGATCTTGTCTCACTAACCTGTTAGTGTTCTTTGAGGGAGTGAACAAACATGTGGACAAGGGGAACCCCAATAGACCCCAATACCTTGACTTCCAGAAAGTTTTTGATAAAGTTCCTCATCAAAGGCTCCTAAGTAAGCTCAAAAATCACGGGATAAAAGGACAAGTCCTTTTATGGATCAAAAACTGGCTAATTAATAGGAAACAGAGAATGAGTATGAATGGGCAATTTTCTCAGTGGAGGGTGGTAAGCAGTGGGGTACTGCAGGGATCAGTACTTGGTCCGATGCTTTTTAATTTGTTCATTAATGATTTGGAGTTGGGAGTAAGCAGTGAGTGGCTAAATTTGCAGATGACAGGAAGTTGTTCAGGGTGGTGAAAAGCAGGGAGGATTGTGAGGCATTCCAAAGCGATCTGTTGAGGATGAGCGAGTGGGCATCAACATGGCAAATGGGGTTCAGTGTGGCCAAGTGCAAGGTGATGCACATTGGAGCCAACAATCCTAACTATAAATACACATTGATGGGGTCCAAACTGGCAGAGACTGACCAAGAGAGAGATCTTGGAGTCGTAGTAGATAACTCACTGAAAATGTCTATACAGTGTGTGACTGCAATAAAAAAGGTCAATGCTATTCTGGGGATTATTAGGAAAGGTATTGAAAACAGATCAGCCAATATCATAATGCCCCTAAATAAATCAATGGTGCGACCTCATTTGGAATACTGTGTGCAGTTCTGGTCACCACACCTCAATAAGGATATTATAGCATTGGAAAAAGTGCAGAAAAGGGCAACTAGAATGACAAAAGGGTTGGAACACTTTCCCTATGAAGAAAGGTTAAAGCCCTTGGGGCTCTTTAGTCTGGAGAAACAACGGCTGAGGGGTGACATGATCGAGGTTTACAAGATTATGAATGGGATAGAGCAGGTTGAGAAAGAAGTACTTTTCTCCCTTTCTCACAATACAAGAACTCGTGGGCACTCCATGAAATTGCTGAGTGGTTAGGTTAGAATGGATAAAAGGAAGTACTTCTTCACCCAACAAGTGATTAACACATGGAATTCACTGCCACAGGAGGTGGTGGCAGCTACAAGCGTGGATGGCTTCAAGAGGGAATTAGACAGGGGTCTTTGGGGGGGAGCGCACCGGAGCGCAGCTCCGGGAGCTCAGGAGCCAAGCCCCGCCCCCAGCCGGCATCCCGGCTTTTTTCCCACCATAGAGAACAATGGAGGGAATAGGGGCAACCTGTTTGGGGGCCCACAGAATTGGACCCCCTGGTCCAATGTTCTTGAAACTTGGTGGGTACCTTGGGGAGAGGCTCCATCAGCTACCCTGTGAGTTTGGAGCCTCTCCCTCAAACCCCCTTCCCTCCAGCCCCCAGAATATACCCTATGTTTTCACCATTGACTTCAATGGCCCATAGGATATAATAGGGCCGAATTGCCGCGGAATTTCTTTCATTCCCTCCTTTCCTTCTCTCTTTTTCCTCTTTTCCTCCTTCTTCTCTTCTCTCTTTCTTTCTTTCCCACCTTCTTCTCCTCTCTTTTTTTCTCCTTTCCCTGTTTCCCTCCTTCTTCCCTCTCTTTCTTTCCCCTCCCTTTCCTTCTCTTTCCTTCCCTCTTTCCTCCTTCTGTGGCTCAACGCTCATGAGAAGTAGTTTAAACTTTAAACCCCTTCTCTCTTAGCTCCCCCACCCAGACCAGCTGGGGAAGGGAAGGGGAGGCTTTTGAAGATGCCTCCCCCTTTTGCTTCTCCTTCTGACATCACTTCCGGTGATGTCAGGGGGCGTGTGCATATGCTAATAGATACGTATGTAGCTCTGCACCTGTTTTTCTATGAAAAGACCCCTGGAATTAGATAAGCATATGGAGCAGTGGTCCATCGGTGGTTATTAGCCACAAGGTATAGATAGGGACTCTGAGGCAAGTGATGCTCTGTATTCTTGGTGCTTAGGGGCTTCAACAATGGGAGGGCTTCTAGTGTCCTGGCCCCACTGCTGGACCTCCTGATGGCACCTGGTATTTTTGGCCACTGTGTGACACAGATTGTTGGACTGGATGGGCCATTGGCCTGATCCAACATTGGCTTCTCTTATGTTCTTAAGCAGTCAGAATTAGTGGGATTTGTAGCACAATTTTAAACGTATTTACTGACGATAGTTTCAGATGGGTAGCTGTGTTGGTCTGTAGGAACAGAACAAAATTTGAGTCCAGTAACTCCTTAAAGTTTTTTTGGTGAAACTTAAAAATGATATTTGGCCAAATGCTTCACACCATTTTCAAGGTTGCAGTACACTGAACCAGAGTTTATGGTAGTCAACTCTTGTTTGGAAAATTCCAGGAGATTTGGGGCTAGAACCCATGGACGGCAGAATTTGGAGAGGGATGTAGTTCTGTAGGATCTAGCCTCTGAGACTGCCATTTTCCCCAGGGGAACTGATCTATGCAGTCTGGAGATCTCCAGGTGCTTTTTGGAGGTTGGCTACCCTATGTAGAGATCAGTGTTTTTCAGAAAAATAGCTACACTATCCCTAGTATGAGCTATTTTTATAATGGGGGGCTCAAAAAGGATATTATAGCTTTGGATAAAGTGCAGAAAAGGGCAACTAGAATGATAAAAGGGTTGGAACACTTTCCCTATGAAGAAAGGTTAAAGCGCTTGGGGTTCTTTAGCTTGGAGAAATGATGGCTGGGGGGTGACATGATTGAGGTTTATAAGATTATGCATGGGATAGAGCAGGTCGAGAAAGAAGTACTTTTCTCCCTTTCTCACAATACAACGACTCATGGCACTCAATGAAATTGCTGAGCAGTCAGGTTAGAATGGATAAAAGGCAGTACTTCTTCAACCAATGAGTGATTAACACATGGAATTCACTGCCATGGGAGGTGTTGGCAGCTACAAGCATGGACGGCTTCAAGAGGGAATTAAACATATGGAGCAGTGGCTATTAGCCACAAGGTATAAATGGTAACTCTGGGGCAAGTGATGCTCTGTATTCTTGGAGCTTGGGGAGGGCAAGAGTGGGAATGCTTCTAGTGTCCTGGCCCCACTGGTGGACCTCCTGATGGAACCTGGTATTTTTGGCCACTGTTTGACAGAATGTTGGACTGAATGGGCCATTGGCCTGATCCAACACTGGCTTCTCTTATATTCTTATGTTTCCCCTGAAGAAAATGGTTTCTTTGGAGCATGGACTCTGAGTAGGGTTATCAGCTTCAGGCTGAAAAATAACTGGAGATTTGGGGGTAAAGCCTGAGGATGGCAGAGTTTGGGGAGGGGAGGGACTTCAATGGGGTATAATGCCATCGAGTCTACCTTACAAAGTGGCCATTTTCTTCAGGTGAACTGATTGTTGCCTAGAGATCAGTTGTAATAATGGGAGATCTCCAGCCACTACCCTGTATGACATTATACTATGCTGAGGCCCCTCCCCAAACCCTGCACATCTCAGACCTCATCACAAAATCTCCAGAGATTTTCCTACCTGGAGGTGTCTACCTGAGTCAGGCATGGCCCCAGTGAATTTTCCTTCAAAAGCCAAAATAAGCCTGGAAAGGGCCCTGTTCCCTCCCCCTTCCTTTTCATTCACAGAAACTGAAGCCTGGAATAGCATGGCTGCCTGGTAACAGCCACTGAGGGAATCCATTGCTTAAAGCTGCAGATGCTCCTTTATCATTTTGTGTTTTTTAAACCACCCAACACCCTTTTTTTAAAGATTTTTTTCTTCAAACCTGGTACCCTTTTCAGGTTTGTAGAAAGATATGTTTTGCCCCTTCACAGCTCCAGTCACTGGATTTAAGTATCCAAAGATATGGCCAACTTTGCTATTAGAATATAAGATGACAAACATGGAGACACAGAACAGACAGGCAGCAAACTACTGAGCCACATAAAGTGCAAAATGGCCCTATTAGCCAACAACCCAGGCTTCTGAAGGGTGAAGATTCGAGGGAAGCATCAAGGGAAAAATCACACTTTGCTACTGTATAGATCTCTTCATTCTAATAGTTCAGAACCCAGAAAAAACAAATATGAATAACATCAGAGGAGGAAATTAGCAGTAGTTCAGTGACATGCTGTGAATTCATTGCACTGATTGTTAACTTCCTCTTGTCATCATTTATTTAACACTATGTCTAGACAGTGCATTACCATTCACCAAAACTGTGCCTAGGGGTGCACACTCAGTATAAACTGAGCTGGAAAACTCCCTGATAAATACCTTATTGGTATTTATCAAGTATTTTCTCAGTTGATCACAGAGGGAGCTAGTTATTCAGCTATCAAAAAATGCCCCCCCCCCAATCCCAATTTTCAGGGTCACTGGACAACCACAGTTACAAGGTTTTTAAAGGGTTCTCAGTCCCTTTAAATGCCTTTGGAGTGAACTCTCAGCTTAGAGAAGGTATTTAAAGGGATAACTATGCTGCAAATTTGGTGCCTCTATCTCAAAGAACAGCCCCCCTAGAGCCCCAAATACCCCCAGATTGATTCTCCTTTATTGACTATAATCAGGGCTTTTTGTAGAAAAAGCCCAGCAGGAACTCATTAGCATAATAGGCGACACCCAACATCAGAAACTCATTAGCATATTAGGCCACACCCCCAACAGCACAGCTCCTTCCCAGGATCGGCTTCCCCAGGTGCCCCATGACTTGCGGGGAGCCTGGGGAACCCGAGGAGGGGAGGCGGTTTAAGCTGCCTTCCCTCCCTGGATCAGCTTGGCTTCCCCAGGTGTCCCACGGCTTGCAAGGCTCCTGGGGAACCCAAGGGGGGGGAGGCTGTAGGCGTGGCCAACTCAGAAGCCAGCTGGAACTCTGTTCCTGTGTGTTCCTGCTCCAAAATAGCCCTGACTATAATAATCTTCATAGAGTATAATGGAGCCAAAAACATTTTGCAATCCTGAATATTTCCCAAATCCCAGTACCGTACCAACACTGGGATTTGGGAATATTGAGAAATACCAATATTTTTCGGGTTCAATATACCTGAACCTGAAAAACCCTTTTTTGTGTGTGTGCTAGGGGTCATTTCGTAGAAAAAGAGGTTCAGGAGCTCATTAGCATAACTCATTAATATAACTTATTTGCATATGCCACACCCCCTGACATCACCGGATGTGTGTCAGAAGGCAACACACACCGCTCAGGCTCCACTGGACCATTCTGGATTGCTACCTATGGGGGGGGTGTGTGCAAATCTGCCCTCACAGAGGAGGGAGAGCTTGTACCTGAATAAACTTTGGTCTTAAAGGTGCCAGTGGACTCTTGGATAGCCAGCAAGTGCAGGAAAGTGTGTGGCTGTTCGTGGGTTGAGGAGGGCAGTGCGGAGGACACACATGGCCTCGAGCAAGTAGGGGTCCAGGGTGGTGGTGGGGCAGAGGCACAGGAGGAGTCTGAGCAGGCACAGGAGGCCGGGGTGGAGCTACTCACAGGCCTTGCCGGGTCCTGCTTTGCAGAGGCGCTGCACCAGGGCTGGCATGAGGATAGGCAGAGCCTGGGTAGGCTGGGTGCCACGGCTCACGCAGTGGCGGAGCAGCTCAAGGGCCAGCTCGCGGCAATGCTCTGCTGGGTCGGCCAGGGGCCAGGAAAGGTGAGGGGGGCTACTGGGTTCTGGGGGCAGGGCTTGCTGCATGTGCCCACCCCCTGGGCTCCTTACTGCCAGAGCTTTGCTCCTGTGTGCTCCTGCAGGAAACGAGTCATGGTGTGTGCACATACCTAGCTGTGACTAGGCTCTGAGGGCTGAAGGCAAATGAAATACTTCCACCCCAAACACAGTCCAGGTGGGGGACAAATCTGAAAGCAACTCACTGCAGGAAGATCCTTTGCTCTGCCACTAACCCTAGGCAGCCTGAGTCTGGCCCAACTTTAAAGACAGAGCTGGTTTTGTTAGTTGATCCTTCTCACAGATGCAACAAAATGTACTTCTTGATGGGTGGTTGTACCCATAGTAGTTCTACCCAGAAACATGGAGGGGGGATGTATTAGGCTTTGTTACTTATAAAAACAAATCACAGAAGAGACCAAAGGCCAAACAGCAGAATTAAAAAACAAGATGTATTCTCTCAGCTACCTACACGAGAAGGTCAGACAGAGGAATTACCAAGGGTTTCAGTGAGAATCAGGGCTGGCTTGCACATGACCTGGGAATGTAGGCTATCCATATGGTACTTATCCATGCAGTAACAAGCCTCATAGCCACATATGCTCCCCCATTACATTCAGATAAACTATGATGTGATCCATTGATTGAACATAGTGACACAAAAGGGGGCCTACATGTGTAAATGCCACAGTTCTTATTATAGGTCATGTGAGGAGATAGGAAACACCAACCAAAGGCTCACTACTATGTCACACTTCAATGATAATCTATGTACCTCCACTATGTATGAAGCAAACCTAACTTATAATAGATGCTAGTATTCAAGCATGATGCAGATATCTAAATCAGCAGATAATCTGGGAACTCATAGCCCAATTGTGTCCTTTTAATAGTTAATATAATACTTACGTAAAGAACAATAGAGACCAACTTGTTCATATCCTTCACAGCAGTCTGTTACGTTCATAGGCTCTGGGACTGTGATCGCGTGATACTCTTCTTTGTAATAAGTTTTGGTACAAACTCTCCAAGGAATCCATCCTCCACATGGAGTTTGCTTCTCATATGACTTTTGATAGGCAACCATTTTAGACACATGTTTGGTCACACTATAATTGCATAAGTGGTAGCCCAGCAAGGAGAGACCTTTCTCTGGAAAGAAAACACAGTGACATCAATTAAATAGGAGTGTCACAGAAAGATATTAAGCACCTGCTAACTGATGAAATTTCAGGGAACTAAGGAAATATGTCTAATTCTGAACATGGCTCAATTTGTAGATGCTTAAATCTGAACACTGGAGCCATGAATAGACAGGACTGATCTTTCTACAAACATGAAAAAATGCCCCAGGTTTGAAGAAAAATCTAAAATCTTTTTTTAAAAGTGGAGAGGTGGTTAAAAACACTAAAATAATATAAGCAACATCTGTAGCTTCAACAAAAATGCTCTCACTAGCTATTGTTAGGCAACCACAACAGTACTGCCAGCCTTCAAACCTTGGTTTCAATCAGTTAAAGATAGAGAGAGGAGGCAGGGCTTTTTCAGATCTGTTTTGCCCTTTAAGGGGTGAAATCATAGGAGTCAAGGCTGTCAGCAACCACTGGGCAACGTAATACTATATGCCCTGAAGAACTCACCCTGGCCTTGACCCCTTGCTACTGTTCAACAGCTGCCACCCCTTGAAAGCCAGGGTGCTATGGTGGTTAGAATTTCAGATGAGGATCTGGGACACCCAGGTTCAAACTGGCTGGGTGACCTTGGGCCAGTCACACAAACACTCAGCCTCACCTACCTTACAGGACTGTTGTGAGGAGGGGAAGAGAATGATGTAAGTTGCTTTGAGTTTCCATTGTGAAGAAAAGTGGGGTATAACTGACTAATAAATATAGCTGAATGTGGGAGCAGATAAAAGGGAGGTTGCTTGGTGGTGGGAAGTAAAGAAGGAAGCAAGGGAAGGTGAAGATATGGGGGCTGCCAGGATAAGGGAAAGAGGAAATAGTGTGAGGAGGCGGATACAGGGAAAAGTGAGGTGCTCTTCCACAACTCCTTGCATGTACCCCTGAACTTGGTGGCCAGCACCACACAACTGAGTCAGAGTTTTCCCAGCTGCCATGGGAGGAAAGGAAGACAGGGAGGCAGATAAAGGTAGGTTGTCTAGTATGTGGGAAGGAGAAGAGGAAGTAGGGAAATAGAAGCAGCTATGGGAGCTGCCAAGGAAGGGAAAGAGGAAATAGTGGAGGAGGATTAAGCATGGTGAGCCACCCCCCGCAAATCCTTGCATGTCCCCTTCTTGTGTGTGTGTTTGTTTTTCTTAATATTTAAATTGTGTTGTAGAATTGTGTGGTGATCCAGAAATAAGAGGGCTGTACCAATCAATAACAAAAGCTGTAATGGGGCTTTTCTAGAAAGCTAGAAGAGTTAAAAACATGTCATTTTAAAGAAAAAGGATAACCTTTTACCACATTTTTGGATCATATCTCCCCAGAGCTAGAAGAACTGCACTGTGGCTGCACATCCATTTCCAGGCACTATTTGAAGTGCTGGTTCTTACCTTTAAAGCCCTCTCTGGCTTGGGGGCAGGTACTTGGAGGGCCACTTGTTCCCATATGGTCCAGCTCCCCAACTAATATCCTGCTCACAAGCCTTGGTCTGTGTGGCCCAACCTTCAGAGGTGAGAGAGGTGGTGACGAGAGAAAAGGCTTTTTCAGTGTGGAACCCCACCTGTGGAATGCCCTTCCCCTTCAGGCCCACCTAGTGGCTACACTACTTTCTTTTAGCCACCAGGCCAACATGTTTCTTTGTACCTAAGGAGCTTGCTTTTAACATCATTGTATAGTCTGCTCTTAGCCTGAGAAACGTTTAAGACCCATTTTAAGCTGTTCCATGTTTTATTTTTGGCTGTGTTTGAATGCTGGGTTTTAATAACTTCTATGTTTTTATTATGCTTTATTTTGTAAGTTGACTTGGGCAGGCTCCCTGGAGAAGCAGCAAAGAAATTTTCTAAATAAATAAATAACAATAAAAGTGCCACAATACTCATTTTGTTTTTGTTTCTTGTAAATCTCAGATTTTCTCACTCTGGCTTTTTCAAAAAACTATTGGTCTCCATCGGGATTTTTGTTATATACCTTGTTCCCATCACTCTACCATGTATTCCAAGATTCGGGGTGGAGGGGAGCGTTGTTTAATTTGCTATGGTGCCAAGTGGTGATTCCCTCTTGGGTCCTCCTGGCACTGCTAAATCCTAATCCTAACAACAGGGAACTACTGAAAACCTCATTTTATGCATAGCTTCATCTTCAGTCCTTTGAGTTCCACCCTACACTCAAACAAAGCCCGGCTGTAAACTAAATTTGAAGATTCCTCTGAGAGCCAAACTGCAGCCTAGAGCTCCATTCCCCTGAGCAGAGTTGCTAAGCACAATGTTCAGCAAATTAGCATTCTCTGCTCCTTAGCTCCAAATCACAAGGATTAGACTGCCATTAAACTAATTAAAATGTGTTTTTGTTGGATGGCTTGTCACTAACCAGTAGCTGAAGTTTCCAGTAAGACTATAAGAAGATGATTACTGTTGTGTTGTTTTTCTTATCATCAGTTGGTTGTTGCCTTTGTAGCACCTTTTTCTTCTTTGCAGCAAAGATATTTATGAAAATTAAAACTGTTACTGTACCAGCTAGGAACAGAAGAAATGTTTAAAGCTTGTTCCCCTCTTGTATTTGAAGCAGAGTTACCACCAGAAAACTCCGTTTTTAGAAACTTCTTTCCATCTCTGCCATGGTAGTTTGTGCAAACTTTCAGTTTTTAATCCTGTCAGATTGTCCTTGATTATTTTTAAAAACCCACTGATAATACATGAATGTAGCAAGCAAGCTGTTGGATAATACAAGGTATCTATTGTGACAAGCCCTATACCAATGTTACTGCAAACAGACATAACTCCTGTACACAAATGTACAGTTGTAAGAAAGAGCCAATGCTTGTTCAGTGTATAAATAAAACTGGAGACCAGAACAAGGATAAATGTGGAGTTTAAATCACACATTCAGCTGTACGTGCATTGAACATTACTCAACATACAAATAAAGAAAATTCAGAAGGCTGCCGACTGCCCATGAATCATGAACCTGCCTTACCTCAGACTGCCAGTGTACACTGTCCCTACTCTCTTTTTAAACTGAGATACTTTCCCCACTGCATTTCTTTATTTCTGTTTACTCCCCATACCCTCACTTTGACAGCTGCAAATATTTATATCCTGTGAGTGGACCCACTTTATATATGTATGTATTCTACGGAAAACAAAACAAGCATTGAAGAGTACCTAATTTCTTTTTTTTAAAAAATGAAGATCAATTCATGAGGGGCACTCCAATGATTACAGCTATTTTAGGAGGAACTCTGAGAAAATGGGTCAGTCTCATCCAGCAGGGGATCTTTTCTTCAGGCTTTGAATGTATACACTTTGCCACATATTCTTTCATCCATCTCATTTCCCCTCCTATCAATTTCCTGTCTATTTCTACTGTGAAGTACAGCAACGTGTTTGGATACTTTTAAAAACTGTTTCTTCTCTGTTTTGTTATTCTGTTATGAATATTTTTATGTATAAAATCCAGTGTTTAGAAAACTGTGATATTAGATGCTAAAAGTTAGTTCAGCATGATAGCTGGCATTGCAAAGACTTTTTAGACCAGGACAAACGAGTAATGATGAGATCTGAGAACATCAAGAAAGCAGGCTCGGCTTTGTTACTCTGAACCCACACATTTTAGATCAGTGATAGTCATACAGTCCCAACAGTCTTGTTGGCATTATAACGACTACCATTGTTCAGAACTGTTCTAATTAGAATTCATGGATAATTTTATTTTTTTTAACATGGGAAACGACTGTCAATACTTGAAAAGCAGAAAAAAGAAATTCTAAAATGCAAACATTTTAAAGTATCCAGCAGGACTAGCCCAGTGCTTAATACTGAAAGCAGTGATAAGTGATATATCCAATCTCATTTTTTCTCTCTCCAGGACTGGGTTAGCAGCATGAGGGTCCCATAAGGGGACAATGTTTTGCATGTTCTGATCCATACCCACCTTATTTTACACATCTTAATTCAAAGCTTCATTCATTCCCATTCACCACTTCCACTCTTATAATGTATTTAGCTGCTCTTGCTGGCTAAACTTCTGGTTTTCTGTATTCTCTACCCCAACTGAGAATACAGTCCCCGTCCCTCTATTTCATGGAAGCAAGGAATTTTATAGACACCGGGAACTGAAACAAAAGATACATATACAATCTCCACTATGTTAATGATGCCACACCAACATAACTATGCTGTTAAAGTGTATTGTTACTCACCTGTGAAAGTGTTGCCTATTTCCTGTCCCGTAATGGTGCAGAAGGTGAAGATAAAAGCAACAAGGATTCCAGACACTGAGATCCTTGCCATTTCGGCAATCTTTCTGTTCCCAGGGAACAAAATAGCTGTTGGTATTGCATCCAGGCTTTAGGAAATAAAAGGGAATTTTCTTGCCTTTCTCTTCTGTATGTGAGTAGAACAACTGATCTGAGAACAAAGCGAGATTCTTACCTGTGTAGGTTCATTAAAGCTTTCCCTATGGACTGCCTGCATCTCAATTACTGATCCTAGTCCTCAGCAACCTGATGTAGTAATTTACAGAATAATAACTGATTAAACTAGACTTACTTGGAACCAAGTTCAGCTGAAGTCAATTGGACTTACAACCAAGTGCTTAGCACTGGGACTCCAGACTACAACTTAAGGAGGGGAGGGAGTAAAAATGGGATGCATGGCTTAGAGGGGAGCTTCAGTCCCCTCCCCAGGAAAAAAGGGGATTTGAGCTGCTGTAGAAGGCTAGAATAAGCTGGGCCATGGGAGAAGAGAAGAAGAAGAGAAGAGATTGGATTTATACCCCGCCCTTCACTACCCAAAGGTATCTCAGAGTGGTTTACAAACTCCTTTCCCTTCCCCTCCCCACAACACCCTGTGAGGTAGGTGGGGCTGAAAGAGCTCTTGACAGAAACTGCTCTTTTTCAAGAACAGCTCTTATCAGAACTACGGCTTGCCCATGGTCATCCAGCCAGGTGCAAGTGGAGGAATGGGGAATCAAACCCGGTGTAACAGGCTGGATTCACCCCCTGGCCAGGGTAACCCCGCGGTTACTCTGGCCTAGCCTAGAATAACCCCTGCCAGGCCAGGCCAGAGTAACCCCAGGGGTTAATCCGGACTAACCCTGCCAGACAAACCTCTGCCGGGCTCTGTTGACTAATGAGATTGGATTCATACCCCATTCTTCACTACCCAGAGGAGTCTCAGATTGGCTGACAAGTTTCTCATGGACCTCAAACCCTCAGAAGCTGACACTGTGCTGGTTACAATGACATTTAACTTACCACTATATATTGGGGACTGTGAGACCCAGGTTCAGATAGTTTGGCATAGGCAACTTTACCCCCGAGGGGTTACTTTGGCCTGGGGTTACAGGTTGTTGTGTTGTGCAGTTGGGGTAACTCTGGAGTGGCCCAGCAGAGGTTTGTCTGGCAGGGGTTAGTCTGGATTAACCCCTGGGGTTACTCTGGCCTGGCCCGGCAGGGGTTATTCTAGGCTAGACCAGAGTAACCCCGGGGTTACTCTGGCCGGGGGGTGAATCCTGCCTGTTACACCGGTTCTCCCAGATTAGAGTCCGCGCACTTAACCACTACACCAAACTGGAGACTCCTTTGGGTGAGGAAGAAGAGATTGTATTTATACCCCTCCCTTCTCTACCCTTTTGTTACTGTCCATGGAGTTTTCTTGGCAAAGATACTGGAGTGGGTTGCCATTTCCTTCTCCAGTGGATTGCATTTTGTCTGAATGCTCCACTGTGGCCTGTCTGTCCTGGGTGGATGTTGTGTACTAACTGAGGACCGCACACGCTGTTATCTTTGCATGTGGTCATGCGAATAGGCAAAGCTTCGCTTACTAAGACAATAGCCAGCGTGGATCCTAGAACGGACCTATTGGTCAGGCAGAATCCAAGCTGTAACCTATGGGAAATAGGGGGCACTGTAACTAACCTATCACAGGTGTGGTGTGTGTGTGGGTGTGGTTTTCCAGTGGGGATTTAAGCAGGCCTCTGGTCCTGTTCAGTTGCCTTGTGTAAGAGCTAAAATAAACTATGAGCTGAAAACACGCGTCTAAACCCAGTACTTTACACCGGCGATGCAGGTGGGATCCCATGAGCACGCCTAACCCAGCATCTGGCAAGGAATGGCCATCTGAGTCCCTGGACTCAGCACCAAGTGAAGCACCGCGCATCGAGGTCCAGCCCATCACACCCCACATCGCCACTCCGGTCATGACTGCTGCTTCGGGACAAATCTCCATCTTCGACCCCACTCACCCAGAACTATGGGAAGCGTGGGTTGAACAAGTAAAGTACTTCTTCCAGGTTCAAAGTACAAACAACACTGGTAAGAAGAAAGCATGACTGCTCAGCACGTCCGAAGTCGCCATGATCTGCCTGGTCTAGAGCCTCATCACTCCCAAGACCCTAGGAGAAGCCACCTACAATGAGCTCGTCAAGACCCTTACCAACCATTTTGCTCCAAAATCATCCAATATGGTGATGTGCATGGACTTTGCATGCAACCAGGGATCCGGAGAAGTGGCCGCTGCATTCATGGCCAACATTTGCAGGTTGGCAATCAACTGCGACTTCCCTGCCATCGAGGACGCCCTGTTAAACCAATTAATTTGGGGCGTCCAGGGCCCGAAGCTCTAGCAAAAACTTGTTGACCACGAGGATCTCACTCTGGACTAGGCACTGCAGATGGTCATGGCGTTCGAAAAGGCCCAGCAGGATTGCCCAGCTCACTCAACCCATCAGGCCACCATTTGCTCGGAGCCCTGATGCCTCGGACGAAAAGGAGGTACTCCAAGTTCGACAGTCCACATGCCGCGACTCACACACTCCATCCACGGTCTCCCCTCCAGCAAGGACCAGTGCTCAAGTGCCCACTATGTCCAGTGCCCAAGCACTCTGTGCCAGCTGCAGTGAAGACCATGAACATCATGCCTGCCTGTTCCGCAACGCTACCTGCCGGTCCTGTGGCAAGACCACCCACATAGCACGAGTCTGCCGATCCCGAGATAACCGGAGACAACAGGCGACAGTGCACCAGGAGGCAACGGAACTACACACCACAAGCCTCAGCCACGAGCACCAGGTAATGAATTTGCCCCCAGATGCCCCCAACAAAATACATGTAATGGTGTTGATAGAGGGGTCCCCATGTGAGATGGAGATAGACACGGGCTCTTCCTTTTCCATCATCTCTGCAGAGACTCTCCAGAGACTCTGCCCCCAAGGGGGGCCCCACCTAGACAAACCAAGTAGCCTCACCTTACAGGACTTCCAGAAGAACCCAGTGGCTGTCAAGGGGTGGGGCAAATTCAGGGTGCAATACAAGGACTTTAAGGGACAGTTGAATCTGCTGGTGGTGGAAGGAAGGCTCACTAGCCTGCTAGGACTGTCATGGTTTGGGCCCTTGGGGTTTGGGGTGACCGGGGTCAACCATGTGTGGCCACAGGACTTTAACGCAGTCTACGATGAATTCCCCATGGTGTTTGATGGGATGCTTGGCCAATACACCAGACCTCCGGCTTCCCTCGACCTAGACCTGGTGGTATGGCCCATCCGCATGAAGGCTGGCATGCCCCATTTGCATTGCGGCCAAAGATAGATGGCAAGCTAGACCGCCTGGTGGCACAAGGGGTTCTAGAGCCCATCCCTCATGCCCACTGGGAGACCCCCATTGTCATGCCGGTGAAGCCAAATGGGGACGTCCGGATATACGCGGACTATAAATGCATTATCAATAAGGCACTCCAGGATCTTGTATATCCTGTCCCTGTTGTTAGCCATGTCCTTGCCTCCCTAGCAGAAGCTCGACCTGGCCCAAGCATACCAGCAACTACCAGTAGACAATGCCACTGCCAAGGCCCAGACCATAGTCACCCACAGGGGGGTGTTCAGAGTGCGGCGACTGCAGTTCGGGGTCAGTGTTGCCCTGGGGATTTTCCAGAATCTTATGGACTGTTTACTTAAAGATATCCCCAGGGTCCAGCCCTTCTTTGATGATGTTCTAATCACGGTCCCCAACGCAGAGACCTTCTCCACGTGGCTGCAGTCTGTCCTCCAACAATTCTTTTTTTAAAAAAATGTATTGCTTTTATTCTAAAAACTATGTGGAAATCATAGGGAAGGGTATCTAAGATCTAAGGGAGAAAGAAAAGAAAACCACTAAAAACCCAAGTGGCAATGGTCAATAGCTTATACAAATGCTTATAACAAATTCTTTTTCACTTAAAATCATTTGGTTACATTGAAAAGGAGTAATTAGATAATTTCTTCAAAAGAAGGGGGAAAAAACCAAGAATTACTTCTAGCTAAGAGAGAAGTGTCCAAGTATCTAAAATGAATTCGCTTCAGCTCAAATGTAAGAGAAACAGTTAAAGTTTATCTCAGTTTTTTCTTTCTTAAGTCGTAATCTCATCTGACTTTGGGAATTTTTGGGGCAGCAGCCCCAAGATCAGATTTAGATTCTTCTCCAGAAGATGTTGCTGAGGAGGGTTCCATTGCTTCCCATCTCACCCTCATCTTCTACTGCTTCCTCTTCCTCTCCTGGTCGCAGTGATTTTTCGGGATTTTGAAACTGCTCCAGGAAAACTTTTGCTTTAGTAACAGAGTCTATTCTTTCTTTCTTGTTGTAGTATTTAAATATGATCCCTTCTGGTATAATTCATCTATAGGGTGTGGATTTTCTACAAAAACAAAGTCAGATTTTTATACGGTCTCCTCTTTTTCCTTATCTCAAATGGAATGCCCTTTAAGACTTTTATTTCTTTATGTTCGATTTTTTTAGGGTAGTCCTGTTTGTAGCTTTAAGTATCTGGTCTCTTTTATGTCTTTTGGAGAATTTCACGAAGATTTCACCAGGCAGATTATTCTTCACGATGTATTCTGAATATGTTCTGTAGACCATATCCATCTCACTTTGTAGAGACTCCACTTTTATATTTGTCACTGGTTCTAATGCTTTGTTTAAAGTTGTTTTGAGGTTTTCTCCTTTCTTCTCTGGGACCCTTTGAAATCTCAGTACATGCAATGACTTTTCCATTTGCAATTGTAACAACTGATGCTCAACAGAGGATGTCTTCTTTGCCACAGTCTCTAGTCCTTTATTAAACTTTTTTGTCTTGGCATCAACTTTCTTTAACAATTTGGAGATTTGCTCTGTCTTAGTATTAGTCTCTTTTAGCTGTCTTTGAAGGGTTTCAAAGTTGTTGTTCAATGTAGTCATCTGATCCAGCACAGGGTGCAATGCAGCCGCTATCATATTTGGGAAGTCTATGGCAGCTTCTGATCCCGTGACCGTAGCAGCTGGACTAGCTTTGCCTGGAGTAAGTTTCACTTTCGGTGTCACTCTCTTCCCCATCATTATGCTTTTGTTTACTTTAAGAGAAAATTGCCAAAAGTCTCTATGACTTGAAAAAACAACCAGAGTTTTCTTGGTTGCATTCTGCCTTAGTTAGTTCAGGCTTTGCTTTCCGTCCCCTTTCTTTGCTATCATTTTAAAATGTTTTTCTCTTCTGCGGGGTGGATCCTCCCCCCCTCGATTCAGTTTAAGTGGACATACTCGTTTAAGCGCTTGGATATTTATTTTGTTTTTCAACTCATCAGAACTCACAGTTCATCCGGAGTCATCTGCCAGGTAAGGAAAAAATGCCTGACCATCTGCTCACTTGTCCCAGTGCGCATTTCTGATGCCATTCCTGGTCTGTGGCGGTGGGACCTTTGGAACAAAGGAGAGCCTCAATCCCTTGGCAATCAGCCTTGGGAGAGGCACTCCACACGTTCCATGGCTGGGAGCCCCCTCCAAGGGCTCCTGGAGGTCCAGATCAACTGAGACCTCTCCCTACCGCCACAGCACAGTCACGTCCCTCAGAGCTCCGAAGGGATGTGTCCGCCATTCAATTCACCAAAACCGGATTCAACAATGCCGGGTTGAAAGTGAAATGTGAGAAGTGCCTACGGGGGGGGGGCGGTCCCGCGAGTGGAATTCCTTGGGTTTGCAGTCGATGCACAAGGCATCCACCCCACCCGGGACAAGATTCGAGCAATTGTTCAAGCGCCATTCCTCTCGTCCAAGGTGGAACTCCAGGCTTTCTTAGGTCTCCTAAATTTCTACCACTCCTTCCTGCCCCATAAGGCCATGGTTGCCGAGACTCTACATTGCCTCCTGGATAAACACGCCCCATGGGCCTGGGGCACCAAACATGCCACTGCTTTCAGGGCAGTGAAAGAACTCTTGACCTCCAATGCAGTTCTGGTGCATTTCAATGAGTCCCACCCTGTGGTCCTGGTGTGTGATGCTTCCCCATACAGGGTGGGGGTGGTCCTGGGGTGCTGGCTAGCCTGATGGCTGTGAGTTGCCAGTAGCTTACTACTCATGCACCCTGTCAGCAGCCGAGCGCAACTATGTGCAAATCAACAAGGAGGCCCTGGCAATCGTGGCTGGTGTAAAAAAATTCCATGATTACCTATATGGCCAGCCTTTCACAGTAGTCACGGACCACAAGCCTCTCCTGGGTCTGCTCGCCTCGGACTGCCAGACCTCACAGATGTTGTCACCCCAGGTGCTTCACTGGTCCATCTTCCTGGCTGGGTACCAGTATGCGCTCATACACCGCCCTGGCAAAGTGATGGGATGCGCTGATGCGCTTAGCTGCCTTCTGCTGCTGAGCTGTGACCCCAACCCAACTCCAGCCCACTCTGTTGCCCTGCTGGAAGAACTGCCCAACTGCCCTGTCCTGGTATCCAAGGTGTCTTGGCACACTCCCAGGGATCATCTCCTCTCGCGGGTCTTGGACTGGATGGGGAGGGGGTGGCCACAGGTTCAGTGGGCCTGGAATTCACAGCCTTCTTGTCACAGCAGGATGAGCTGTCAACCCACAAGGGGTGCATGCTTTGGGGAAGCTGGGTGGTTGTCCTGGCACCGCTATGCCAGAGAGTGCTCACCACATTGCATGAGACGCACCCGGGATCGTGTAGATGAAGGCACTGGCCCAGAGCTATGTGTGGTGGCCAGGAAGGGACAAGGAAATTGAGGACAAGGTGCAGCATTGCCAGGCATGCCAGGAATCATGGCCCGAGTCCCCCGGGGTCCCGATGTGGCCGTGGGAATCCTCCAACAAACCCTGGGCCTGACTGCATCTGGATTTTGTGGGTCCCTTCCAGGGGCAACTCTTCTTCATCCTGATGGACACTTACACCAAGTGGCTAGAAATGGTTCTGGTTCACTCCACCTCGTCTAGATCCGCCATCCAAGCAAAGTGGTAGATCTTTAGCACCCATGGCATTCCAGATTCTCTAGTTACCGACAACGGGACAGCCTTCACTTCTGCAGAGTTCCTGGAGTTTGTGAACTACTGTAGGATCAGGCATGTTCGCTCAGCCCCATTTTACCTTGTGACCAATGGCCAGGCTGAACGCATGGTCTGGACCACCAAGGAGGCCTTGCGCAGAATGGCCCCGGGGGACTGGGACTACAAGCTAGCCGCCTTCCTTTCGGCCAGAGAACAACACTGCACACTGCCACAGGCTGCAGCCCAGCCAAACTCCTGATGGCCCGGTGCTGACTGGACAGCCTGCATCCCAACAGAGCCCTGGAACACAGCTTGGCCCCGGTGAGTCAGGACGCCCCATGCGGGTTCTTCCCAGGGGACCCGGTGTATGCCAGGAACTATGCCCGGGGTCCAGCTTGGATCCCAGCCCGGGTGGTCAGGGTCACAGGTCCCCTGTCCTATGAAGTATCAGCAGAAGACTGAAAGTTGCTGAGATGGCACATCTATCAACTGCGCCGCTGACTCCTCCTGGTCGACCCAGACATGCCTGAGGACGATAAGGATGAAGGTCCAACCCCAGATCGCCATAAAACGAGGGAGCCCAAGGAAGAAGAAGAAGAGACTCCTATCTAGCTGAGCACGCTGGCCAACACAGACAGGGAGCCAGTCCACGTTCAAGAGCACATGGACTCCCTATATCAGACTGGAGCCCCTCGGACCTCTGCTGAAGTCCCCACGTCAGGGCCAGAATGAACAGACCCAGTCCCCGAGTTAAGCTGCTCGACCTGAGAGCGGAGGAGGCCCACTTATTTTAAGGACTATGTGAGCTAGGGGGTTCTGAACCATGGGGAGAGGGGTGTTGTATACTAACTGAGGACCGCACACGCTGTCGTCTTTGCACGTGGTCATGCGAATAGGCAAAGCTTCACTTACTAAGACAATAGCCAGCGTGGATCCTAGAATGGACCTATCGATCAGGCAGGATCCAAGCTGTAACCTGTGGGAAATAGGGGGCACTGTAAATAACCTATCACAGGTGTGGGGTGTGTGGGGGTGTGGTTTTCCAACGGGGATTTAAGCAGGCCTCCAGTCCTGCTCAGTTACCTTGTGTTGGAGCTAAAATAAACTATGAACTGAAATCATGCATCTGAACCCAATACTTTACAGTGGCCCTCCATGGTATAGCCTGTAGCCACATCAAATCCTAAAAGAAATCCTAAAAGATTTAACCTAGGAAAAACTGCACCTTTGTGTCAACATATTCTTAGGCTAAGGAGCTAAACATGAAGTGGTTTGCACCAAAGTGTTTTCATGTATCTAAACAAAAAAAAGGACCTGTATTTAAACAGATTTAGTGTGTGAATTGAAATCTATCCTCAAGATATACATACAGTTTGTAAAAAACAAACAAACAGTTGGTATATGCTGTCCTAAGTATTTAAGTGCTGTTACATGAACTTTAGGTTGCAGTACCTAATCAGTGAAATAGGGAGAACTACCTGTACCATCATTAAATGTTATTATGTGGTCTAAATAGTTCCTGTACTTATTTAGACTCTGTTTTCCACTTTGGAATTGACCCAGCAGGAACTGAGATTGGGTTTGGGCTCACATGCTCCCCTCATACATGTCTGCTGTGCTCCTTTACCAAGAAGAAAACTATTGAATAAACTGGAATTGCTGTTCCGTTTAGTCACAAGTGGCATATGGGAGAAGGGACAAGGAAAGAATGGGAAAGCCTGAGACCTGCTGTGGGCACAATACACAACTAAATAAAAGGGGAGACTCTTACTAAAACACTTGCTAAGGAACATCTCGGTATGGGTGTGACTGAGAACTCCTGTTTTGTGCAAGGTACGCATGTGGTCTTTCACGTGATGATGCTATTAGCTTTATCCACCTTTCATTTTAATGTGTGCTCATGCATGCAGGGGGCGGGGGAGGGAATCTAGAAGTCTCTGTGACAAAGTGTTGTTGTCCATGGATGATTCCTATTTTCAGCATTAGGTTTCATGCTCAGATTTTGAACTGCACAATGGCCTTAATCAAGTGATAGAAGAGGCATACTAGGCAGGTCTTGAAGAAGAGTTTTTACATCCCTGGAGGCTGTCACTGCACTCCTTATTGCTGTGGTTACTACAAGATATCATGCACAGTGCTGTGGGAACAAGTCCAGAGAGGTTTTCAGTAAGGAACTCTAAATAGAGTTGCCAGCCATTTTGGAAAGCAGGAGATATTCTGAACAACCATTTGCACAATTTGTCGAACCTGGGATCTGTCTCATCTCAACCAGTTTCTTTCAGCCATATTATTGATAGGGGTTTTTTTTTACCTTGCCTTGATATTTTTATCTGTCCCATTCTACTCATTTTTTTCACATTTGACATTTATTCTTGCAAATTCTTTCCATTTGCAAAAATCTGTTATCCAGACCATTCTTCTTTCCTTTTGCTTGACACTACAAAATATTCACACGAAAGCCCCCATTGGGAGATGGATTGATGGTATAAAATGGCTAAACAGCCATTTTTGGCTATATTCTCTATTGAATATAGGCAAAATGGCTATATTCTCTATTGAATGTAGGCAAAATGTAGGTCAGAGATTACCAAGTGGCAACCCATAGGTAGCATCTGGCTCACACCCCCGTTCTATATGGCTCTGTCTCCATTCTGATTTTGTACCCTGGCCAAGAACAGCAAGCACCAAACTCACTCCTGTTTAATATACCAGGCTCCCCTCATTTCCCACAATGAAACAACTGTAATGAAAACATTAAACAAAGAGGTGCTGGGTTTCTGTCAAGCCTTTCTTATTTGCCAGTTACTTTTAATTAAACATCAAAATGACAGATGGGGAAGAAGGGGAAACAGTAGAGGTGGCAAAAATTGTTAGCAATATAACTTAAAGGGGCAAAAATCTAATCTTGAACACGCAAGTAGTAGAGTGTGTGGGTGTGAGTTTTTATAAACATCCCCTTTAAATGTTCTCCTGCCCAGGTAACTCAAGGCTCTGCCTTTCACAAGCCTTCACCTGAACAGCTCCCACAGCACCTTATTAACTTGTTTATTCTTTTCAGTCTTCTGCATTCAGGTCAAACACACTACACAAATAATGATTACAAAAGCAAAGCCAAATATATTTCTTTTCACAACTTTTTAATAGTATAAAGGTTTACAGAGTGCTGTTTTACTGCTGGTTTTGGTATTTTGCTATGCCTGTTAGTGACAATAGCAATTTCTGCTTTATGTGTTTAAATAGCCAGAAGCAGAATGAGCAACTGACAAATAAATCTGGAGTAAGGCTTTTTTAGTCATCTAGGTGATTCATTCATTTCACTAGCACACAGCATAGAGGCTTGAAGGAAAAATTATTATGAAATGTCAACAGTTGATCTTTTCATCTGTTAGTATACTGTGCTCTTTAAATGTTTGTTTCCAAATTATGTTTAAACTGGGCTCAATCACTGACACAGTTAATTAAAGCAAAATGTCAGTCAGAAACTAATTCCATGTGGATAAAAAAAGGAAAAGATAGTCTGTGTCTAGGTTTTGCACCCACCACTAACTAAACGGAATGTGACCTGCTCCCCTGACAACATAAGCAGCTACTCCAACAGATTATACCCTAGCTAAAATAGATGAAGCAATTCCTTTTTGAGCAACGTCTCACAGCTTTATTCAGACTTTAAATAAAATAAATGACAAGCCCCCCCACACCCCGAATTACGAAAATAGCTCATACTAGGGATAGTGTAGCTATTTTTCTGAAAAACATTGATCTCTGCATAGGGTAGCCAACCTCCAAAAGCTACCTGGAGATCTCCAGACTGCATAGATCAGTTCCCCTGGGGAAAATGGCAGTCTCAGAGGCTAGATCCTACAGAACTACATCCCTCTCCAAATTCTGCCGTCCATGGGTTCTAGCCCCAAATCTGGAATTTCCCAAACAAGAGTTGACTACCATAAATTCTGGCTCAATGTATTGCAACCTTGAAAATGGTGTGAAGCATTTGGCCAAATATCATTTTTAAGTTTCAAAAAAACTGTTAAGGAGCTACTGGACTCAAATTTTGTTCTGTTCCTACAGACCAACACAGCTACCCACCTGAAACTATCTTCAGTAAATACGTTTAAAATTGTGCTACAAATCCCACTAATTCTGACTGCTTAAGAACATAAGAGAAGCCAATGTTGGATCAGGCCAATGGCCCATCCAGTCCAACACTCTGTGTCACACAGTGGCCAAAAATACCAGGTGCCATCAGGAGGTCCAGCAGTGGGGCCAGGACACTAGAAGCCCTCCCATTGTTGAAGCCCCTAAGCAGCAAGAATACAGAGTATCACTTGCCTCAGAGTCCCTATCTATACCTTGTGGCTAATAACCACCAATGGACCACTGCTCCATATGCTTATCTAATTCCCTCTTGAAGCCATCCACGCTTGTAGCTGCCACCACCTCCTGTGGCAGTGAATTCCATGTGTTAATCACTAGTTGGGTGAAGAAGTACTTCCTTTTATCCATTCTAACCTGACCGCTCAGCAACTTCATGGAGTGCCCACGAGTTCTTGTATTGTGAGAAAGGGAGAAAAGTACTTCTTTCTTGACCTGCTCTATCCCATGCATAATCTTATAAACCTTGATCATGTCACCCCTCAGCCATCATTTCTCCAAGCTAAAGAGCCCCAAGCGCTTTAACCTTTCTTCATAGGGAAAGTGTTCCAACCCTTTTTGTCATTGGACCCCATCAACGTGTATTTATAGTTAGGATTGTTGGCTCCAATGTGCATCACCTTGCATTTGGCCACATTGAACCTCATTTGCTACGTTGATGCCCACTCGCTCATCCTCAACAGATCTCTTTGGAATGCCTTACAATCCTCCCTGCTTTTTACCACCCTGAACAACTTCCTGTCATCTGCAAATTTAGCCACTTCGCTGCTTACTCCCAACTCCAAATCATTAATGAACAAGTTAAAAAACATCGGACCAAGTACTGATCCCTGCGGTACCCCACTGCTTACCACCCTCCACTGAGAAAATTGCCCATTTATACTCACTTTCTGTTTCCTATTAATTAGTCAGTTTGTGATCCACAAAAGGACTTGTCCTTTTATCCTGTGATTTGGGAGCCTTTGATGAGGAACTTTATCAAAAGCTTTCTGTAAATAATAAATATATTTATTGGAGTTTTAACATTATATACAATAAACTTATACATTCACATTCTTATATTTTGAGTCCTTATTACATTATATTACATTTTATCCATTTTTTTACTCCTGACCACCTTTTAAACACGGTTTTATCATCGATACCATTTATTTCAGCATGTATCCTATCCATTTCTACTGCTTCCATAAGTTTTAAGGCAATTTCCTTTCTAGTGGGTACTTTGTCTGACTTCCAATATTTAGCAAACAAAATCCTTGAGATAGTTAAGATATACAACAAAGTATAAGTTTCTTGACGCGTTTGTCGCTCTTCTGACAACATATTTAACAAATAGATCTCCGGCTTAAGTTCCACCATTAAACCTAATGTTTCTTCTATTATCTTTTGAACCATTTTCCAATATTTTTGTGCTCTTTGGCATCTCCACCACATATGGAAAAAAGTGCCCACGTTCGATTTACATTTCCAGCAAATTTTAGAGTTGTTTTTCTGACATTTTGCAATTTTATCAGGTGACCAATACCACCGATGGTGTAATTTATAGACGTTTTCTTTATATGGTACTGCCCTTAGAAGTTTCATCTTATTCCAAACCTTATACCATTCTTCAAGCTCTATTGTATGTCCCATATCCTGCATCCATGCCACCATGGATGATCTTACTACTTCATCCCTCATATATTCGTCCAATAACCAATTATAAATCTTCTGTATCAACTTATCGCTTGAGGACAGCCATATCTTATCCAATTCATTTTTGTTTCTCTCAAACCCCTCTTTCATATCTTTAGCATACCTAGATCTCAACTGGGTATATTCCCACCATGATAGATTGATGTTGTGTTTCCCTTCTAGAACCTCTTTTGGTTTTAATTTTTCCCTTTTATCTAGCAAATTTTCATATTTTTCTCTATGTACCTCTGTAACAAGAGTAGGCTTCACAAATGCTTCTAATGGTGATACCCATAATGGCGTTTTCTTATAATGGCGCCTTCTTATATTATCCCAAACTTTAAACAGCGCATCCCTTAGATAATGATGTTTAAAATTGGTATGTACTTTATCTTTACCATACCAGATATAAGCATGCCATCCCATGTAGAGATCAAAACCTTCTAATGCTAAACATCTAGTATTTTCCAGGACTATCCATTCTCGTATCCAATTTAATGCTGCCGCTTCATAATAAAGCCTCCAATTTGGAACTCCTAACCCACCCCTTTCTTTTTTATCTTGCATAACCTTCCATTTTATCCTTGCCTTTTTAGGTGCCCAACCAAATCTTCTAGTAATTTTATCTAATTCTTCAAAATAGTTCATCCTCTTAAGTATTGGTATGTTCTGTGCTAAAAACAAAAACCTAGGTAAGATATTCATTTTCAACGTTGCGATCCTTCCCAACATGGAAATATGTAGATCTTTCCATTTATTCAAATCCTTTCTAATATCTTCCAGCAAAAGCTTTCTGGAAGTCAAGGTAAACAATATGCTTAGATCCCGTTGACATGAATGACATTAGGTATACATAAATTTTTTTTGGATTGCCCTCATAATTTGGCATACTAGAAGTACTGACATTATAAAACACAATAGGGAAAATACTGAAAAGGCTATGTTCTCTGTTTTAACTCAACAAACATCCCCTTCCATGCACCCAAGGAAATTCCATTCAAGATCCAAGCCATTGCTTCCATCACAACTACTATCTTTTATGAGACATATATTTTATACAGTTTTTGAAAAGTTGTATACAGTTATTAAAAAGTAATAATTTTAATGTTTTTAAACTCTTCAAATCAAACAATTGAATTGTTTGCTACTGAGCAAAGTAACAGTGATTTAAAGAAAAACATATAAATCCCCACAAACAGCCAAGTGGGAAATGCTTGCATTTCGGCGCTCAGCCTTCCTTATAGTCCAACTCTCGCAGCCATACATTACTACGGGGAATACCATTGCTTTGACCATGCGGACTTTTGTTGGCAAGGTGATGTCTCTGCTTTTTATCATGCTGTTTAGGTTTGCCATCGCTTTCCTCCCAAGGAGCAGGCGTCTTTTAATTTCATGGCTGCAGTCACCATCTGCAGTGATCTGGGATCCTAGGAACGTGAAGTCTGTCACTACTTCTACGACTTCCCCTTCTATTTGCCAAGGAGTGATGGGGCCAGATGCCATGATCTTAGTTTTTTTGATGTTGAGCTTCAAGCCCACTTTTGCACTCTCCTCTTTCACCCTGAGCAAGAGGCTCTTTAGGTCCTCTTCACTTTCTGCCATCAGAGTGGTATCGTCTGCATATCTGAGGTTATTGATCTTTTCCCCAGCAATCTTAACTCCAGCTTGTGATTCATCCAGGCCAGCATTTCGCATGATGTACTCTGCATATAAATTAAATAAGCAAGGTGACAATATACATCCTTGTCGTACTCCTTTTCCTATGCTAAACCAATCAGTTGTTCCATATCCGGTTCTAACTGTTGCTTCTTGACCCTTATACAGGTTTCTCAGGAGACAGGTGAGGTGGTCTGGTACTCCCATCTCTTTAAGAACCTGCCATAATTTATTGTGATCCACACAATCAAAGGCTTTAGCATAGTCAATGAAGCAGAAGTAGATGTTTTTCTGGTACTCTCTTGCTTTCTCCATAATCCAGCGAATGTTGGCAATTTGATCTCTAGTTCCTCTACCTCTTCGAAACCCAGCTTGTACTTCTGGCAGTTCTCTATCCACGTACTGTTGGAGCCTAGCTTGTAGGATTTTGAGCATGACCTTGCTAGCGTGTGAAATGAGTGCAATTGTGCGATAGTTTGAACATTCTTTGACGTTGCCCTTCTTTGGGATTGGAATGTAAACTGACCTTTTCCAATCCTGTGGCCACTGTTGTGTTTTCCAAATTTGTTGGCAAATTGAGTGCAGCACTTTAACAGCATCTTCTTTTAAGACTTTGAATAACTCAGCTGGGATACCATCACCTCCACTAGCTTTGTTGTTAGTAATGCTTTCTAAGGCCCATTTAACTTCGCTTTCCAGGATGTCTGGCTCGAGGTCAGTGATTATACCATCGTGGTTGTCAAGGACATCGAGGTCCTTCTTGTATAGTTCTTCTGTGTATTCTTGCCATCTTTTCCTAATCTCTTCTGCTTCTGTTAGGTCCCTACCGTTTTTGTCCTTTATCATGGCCAGCTTTGCATGGAACGTTCCCTTGATTTCTCCAATTTTCTTGAAGAGATCTCTAGTCCTTCCCAATCTATTGTTTTCCTCTATTACTCTGCATTGTTCATTCAGGAAAGCCTCCTTATCTCTCCTTGCTGTTCTCTGGAAATCTGCATTAAATTGGGCAAATTTTTCCTTATCCCCATTGCCTTTA
This sequence comes from Gekko gecko, assembly GCA_029375565.1. Taxonomy (NCBI): domain Eukaryota; kingdom Metazoa; phylum Chordata; class Lepidosauria; order Squamata; family Gekkonidae; genus Gekko; species Gekko gecko. The sequence goes on along the minus strand of JAPDNY010000004.1, from coordinate 105,886,130 downwards.
GCTTTCCTTCTTTCCTCTGCTATGTGTAAAGCCTCATCAGACAGCCACTTTGCTTTTTTGCATTTCTTTTTCTTTGGGATGGCGGTGAGTGCTGCCTCCTTTACAATGTCACGGACCTCTGTCCATAGTTCTTCAGGCACTCTGTCTATCAAATCTAGTCCCTTAAACCTATTCTTCACCTCTACTGTATATTCATCGGGGATGTGATCTAGGTCAAATCTGAATGGCCTTGTGGTCTTCCCAACTTTCTTCAATTTAAGTCTGAATTTTGCAATGAGTAGCTCATGATCTGAGCCACAGTCAGCTCCAGGTCTTGTTTTTACTGACTGGATAGAGCTTCTCCATCTTTGACTGCAAATTATATAGTCAATCTGATTTCGGTGTTGCCCATCTGGTGATGTCCATGTGTAGAGACGCCTCTTAGGTTGTTGGAAAAGGGTGTTTGCTATGACCAGCGTGTTCTCTTGACAAAACTCTGTTAGCCTTTGCCCTGCTTCATTTTGTTCTCCAAGGCCAAATTTGTCTGTTATTCCGGTTACCTTTTGATTTCCTACTTTAGCATTCCAGTCCCCTATGATGATGAGGACATCATTTTTTGGTGTTAGTTCTACGAGCTGTTGTAGGTCTTCATAGAACTGGTCCACTTCAGCCTCTTCTGCAGCAGTGGTTGGGGCATAGACTTGGATTACTGTGATATTGAATGGTTTGCCTTGGATTCGGACCGAGATCATTCTGTCATTTTTGAGATTGTATCCCAATAAAATGCTTGCATATTCTACTACAAATATTTTTTTAAAAATCAAGACTTTCACATTAGCTTGATCTCTGTGTCTCAGTGTAATAAAAACATGGGAAACAAAGAGAGTTAGCTCACCACAGTGGACAGAATAATGATTTGAACATGGGAGAGGCAGATGCAAACTTGCTTACTACATGCTCTTGAAAAGCCACTCTCCCTTAGCCTAACCTTCTTTACCGGGCTTTTATAAACACACACTATGTAGAATGTGTTATAACCTGCCCTTGGAACAGGGCAGAAACTGAAGGAGACTGATTCACATTTCTCGGAGAAGCAGCTAAGGATTTCCCTTTACTGAAGAGCTTTTAAACAGGGGCAAGGGATGATTTTACTGATTCTCCCTTCACATTGAAGTCCAGAAATATGTTCCTGCAGGACAGAAAGCTCCCAGAAATAGGTGGGAGTGAGGCAGAGTTCTTCTGTAGGATGGGGGGGGATCAGCAAGATTTCTCCAGCAAGAGCAGATGGTCCCCAGATTGTTTTATGGGGAACAAAGTGGTTGAGATGTAGAGTGCTGAGGTGCTGTTACAATTGAAAGCCATCTTGAGAGCCAGATGGGAAGACCCTGGGAGCATGACTGAGCCTCTGGCCTACCAAAAGCCTCCCCTTCAAATAAAGAAAAGATAGATCTAAAGAAGGTTGCTAGCAAAGAAATAACAAGTACAATATGAGTACTATCTTCCACATAGCCTGTTATTTTTGTGGGGGAGAGAATACTGTATACCTTCCCAGTAAGCCAAGCATGTACAGCAAGGCAAATAAAATGCTTACAAGTTGCCCTTCAATAATTTAAGAAGACAATAGGATAAGTATAGCTATCTAGATTCTCAAACCAACAAATGAAGTAAATATAGGCTTAATTGCTGATGTAACATGCATAACATGCATATGTTTTATCTACAGTAAACTAAAAAGTAATACTTTTAAGTGGGTTAGCATCAGTGGCTGCATCCACACATCATTGGATACTGCACAATTGCTGGAGTGATCATATACAATTAGATTACTCTCTGTGGACGTGCCAATCCAGCTTCAAATGACTGCTACAGTACAATCTCCAATAATGTGTGGATGCAGCCCTGGGGAAACAAAAAGCCCAAATGGAACAAGACATAAAAGCAGTACACTATATGTATAGCATAGTATCACATCTGGGGATGCATACCTAGGATCACTTTTTAGGCACAGTACTGTAAAAGACCAGCCTGTGCCTAACAGATCTTTGCCAGCAAGGAACCCACTATAGGTCTCACACTGGGACACAACTCCGTAGCCAGATTTTTTTCGGGGGGCAATAAGGGGCAGTTTAGCTGGGTGGCTAATTTAATTAGTGTTGATTTAATTATCAGGCCAATTTAATGTTGTTCTATATGTGGTTGCACTTCCCCTAACGGTAGCTTGGGGGTGCTGCTGGACCCAGGCCTCCTGTTAGTCAACAGGTGGCAGCAGTGGCCGGGGTGCCATTCACCAGCTTCGGCTGGCAACTTGGCTCTTCCTTGGGGTCCAAGATGTTGCCACTGTGGTGCATGCCCTGGTGACATCTAGATTAGATTACTGAAATGAACTGTACATGGTGCTGCCCTTGAAGACTGTCTGGAAGCTACAGTTGGTACAGAATGCTACAGGCAGGGAGGAAGGCAAAGGTACCAGTTTGAACTGAAATTATTGGCAAATTATTGGAATTGGTTGAAATTGACAAATTTATCTTCTACCTAAAAGACAGAACAAATAAGCAATTCTAAAGGATGTGGTCAGGGTTTTATAGTTGGGTGGGAAATCAGGGTACAGACAAGTAAACAAAATATAAAAGGAAAGAATGTCATTAGAGGCAGTATTTTATTTTGTCTTTGAAGGTGGAGAACTATAATGAATAACAAATTACAGTCTTGCTGAAAATAAGTTACATAATCTATATTTACTTAAAGGATGTAGCAGTTAGCTTATACTCACCCATTTTATGGTACGTTTCTGTTGCTATTTTGTTTGTATGTTTCCATGTTGGTCATTTTGGTTGATAAAAAAATTAAAGAACTAAAAATTTAAAAAAGAATTCTACAGCCAGAATCTTGACTGGAGTGGGTTGTAGGGACTGTAGCACTCCAGCCTTGTCCCATCTGCACTGGCTCCCAATTTGCATCCCATCCCAAATCTAGGTGTGGGACCTTTAAAGTCCTATACAGCTGGGCCAGCATACCTTTGGACCACCTTTTCCCACATGAACCTACCCATCCACTCCAGTCACCTTTGCTGGCCTTGCTTTGGGTACCCCTACCAACTAAGACTGGATGGGTTGGAACCCAAAAAACAGCCTTCTCAGCCTTGATGCCCACACTTTGAAACTCCCTCTGTCCCCCCACATTGTTGTCTTCTGCCTGTGGGTGAAGACTTTCTTTTGTTTGGTGTACTCCCACTAACTCTTATTGGCTCCCCCCCCGGTTGTATTGTGTTTTTATGTTTACATGCTTCTATTCAATTGTATAAATATTTTAAATGCTGCTTTAATGTTTGGATGTTCACTAGCTTGAGAATGCTGTTTGGATGAAAGGTTGTCATAGAACCTTTCTATGGCTGCACCCCAAAAAAATATTTGGACCACCCCAAAGGACACATCCCCACACTCTGGAGACTGTGCCCTGCAAGCTGACATACAGTGATGCCCGATCCAAACACCGGTTCTGATGCCACGAGCTTCTATTTGCAGGGCTTCCCCGAGGCCAGTATTTCAAAGGAGATTTTAATAAGGAAGTGCCCTCTGCACTCAAAATAAGGTTTCGACCCCCACACTTCATACACCACTGTCTTCAGCAGAGTCTCCCCTTCGAGGGGACACATTCTGTGTCATGGTCTAAAGTGCAGTTCCAGTGCCAGTTGCTCCAGAGTGTGGTGCCCCCAGGACAAACACAGATACAGACACTTGGGCCAGGCTGCACCCCCAAAAAATATCTGGACCACCCCAAATGACACATCCCTGCTCCCTGGAGACTGTGCCCTGCAAGGTGACATGCAGCGATGCCCTGTCCAAACACTGATTCTGATGCCACGAGCTTCTATTCGCAGTGCTTCCCCAAGGCCTGTATTTCAAAAGAGATTTGAATAAGGAAGTGCCCTCTGCACCCAAAATAAGGTGTGGACCATCACATATGATATACCCCCGCGTTCACAGGACTCTCCCCTTCGAGGGGACATATTCTGTGTGCTGTTCAAAGTGCGGTTCCGGTGCCAGTTGCTCCAAAGTGCAGTACCCCCGGGACAAACATAGACACAGACACTGCAGCCAGGCTGCACCTCTCAAAAATATTTGGACACTTCCCTGAGGCCTGTATTTCTAAAGAGATTTGAGTAAGATACTGGTTTGGAGGAGGCTGAAGTTGGTTCCTTATTCGCACTTTCTTATTCACGAATAAGTAACGAATAAGGAATGAATAAGGAAGTGCGAATAAGGAACCAACTTCAGCCTCTTGCTAGACTGGTCAGTTTGAGAGAAGGCGACGGGCCCAAGGAATGTCATTCCAACCTGGCTCTCCCAAGTCCTAGCCCAGCACTCTGTTGTGTGAACCCCAAGGCAGAGAATGGGCCTTTATCAGCACCATTTTTAAAGCCACAGTCAGTACGATCTTGAGGAGGCCCCTTTTGGCCCATAATGACACAGCGGAAACCCAGACACATTTTATTCTTTAAATGTAGTTCATTTGTCACTAAAATGACTTGGAAATCTTCTCTGTGGCTGGCCTGTGCGCACACACAATGTGTGCCTGCCCAGAAGCCATGACGATGAATCCCAAAGGGGCTGCAGAACTGACTCTCTGATCCTCCGGGATCTGTATCATGTTCAGCACCAAATGGTGGCAGAGCAGCTGCTTGGCATGCAGAAGGTCCCAGGTTCAATCCCCGGTATCTTCAGTTCAAAATTCTGGCAGTAGGTGATGGGAAAGACACTCTGCCTGAGACCGTGGTGGAGAGTTCTTGTCAGTCTGAGTAGACAATACCGACTCTGATGGACCGATGGTCGGATTCAGTATATGGCAGCTCGTGTGTTCAGTTGAGGGCATAGTATCTTCATAGGATCTTGACACTTCCTTTCTCTCCTCAATAGGCGGAATCCCGAAGGTGCAGCACCTCTTGTGCTCTTCAAGGGCCAAATAACTCTGCCACCTTGACACTCTGCCGCCTCAGTAATAAATTGTCTCTGGTTCTTTGAAGCTGATTTTCTAAATAAATAAATGGTTTTGCAAGGAAAAAAATACAAATACATTGTTGTGTCCTGGGATCAGAAGGCAGAGCTAGGCGAAATACAGCCAAGCTTCGCTCTCTGAGAACAATAGGGACTAGGTTCCTGAGCTCGCCAGTAGTGAACCAATGGCAGCATTGGCGGGCGATTCAAACCCGCCAATAGGAATATAGGGCCGTCCCCCCCTAACTGTATATAGTTGGCCTCCGGCCGTTACTGTGTATTCTTTGTCTTGTGTGAAGTACGAATAAACGCGTCTTCTCTTATGTCGTCGTCCGAGTCATGAGGCCCGAAACCCAGTACTTTACAGTGGCGACGAGGATGGGATTTCAACGCCTTCCATGACTCCATGAGCGACGAAAAGGACACCGCCGAGCATCGCATCACTGACCCCGAGAGCAGCACCGCACCGCTCGCCGAGCATCGCATCGCTGACCCCGAGAGCAGCACCGCACCGCTCGCCCCGGCGCACGCCTTACCAGACAGAACCATGGCCGCTTCTCATGTAACACTGGAGCACTTCGATCCGTCGCAGCCAGAAACCTGGGACGCATGGGTCGACCAGCTCATCAGCTATTTGGAGCTCAACGAAATCCGCCACCCCGACCAGAAACGAGCGATCCTGCTGAACGCCTGCGGCACCCAAACCGTCCGCCTCGCCAAGAGCCTCTTGGTGCCCCGCACGGCCTTGGAGAGCTCGTTTGGGGAGATCCTGGATGTCCTCAACGCTTACTTCAGCCCCCGGCCGACCTTCCTGGCCAAGAGGATGGAGTTCCAGAGGCGAGTCCAGGCCCAAGGGGAATCCATAGCCACCTTCCTGGCCGCGCTAAGGGCGCTCGCGGTGGACTGCGTGTTCCCAAAGGTGGAGGACAACCTGCTGACGCAGTTCGTGTGGGGCCTGGCGGACTCCAAGCTGCGGCGCAAGTTGGTTGGACACCGGAAGCTCTCCTTGGACGAGGCCCTAGACGCCGCAACAGCCCACGAGGCCGCGGAAGGGGAACGCCCGGCCGCGGCCGCCCATGTGGTCGGAAGGAGTCCAAGCCCCGGGAATGTGGACACGGAAGAGGTCTTCGCCCTCAGACCTCAACAACGCCGGCCGGCGCCGTTCCAGCAGGCCAACAGAGAGCCAGCCAAGCCTTCCGGCAACCGGGTCGTCTGTGCCAGCTGCGGGGAAGGCCACGCAAGGAAATCCTGCAAGTTCCGGGATGCTGTCTGTCACGGGTGCGGAAAGCAGGGACACCTCGCACGGGTCTGCCGATCCAAGGGCCCCCGGAATTCGAGATCGTCGCATCGCGCATCGTCCACCGCCTACGAGACGACGGAAGAGGTCGCCGAGTTGAACCACCTCACCGACCAACCGCTGCAGGTACTTCGCCTCCCCAACCCCAACCTCTCCTCCACCCCGAAGATCCAAGTAACCGTGCGGATCGAGGGGTCCCCTGCTGCATGGAGGTGGACTCGGGATCGGCGGCGTCCATCATTTCCATGGACACTTTAAAAAGACTTTGCCCGTCAGAGGGACCCCCTCTATGTCCATCGCCACTAAGCTTGGTGGACTTTCAAAAGAACCCTGTCCCCATCCGGGGAGTCGGCACTTTCCGAGTGCAATACCGAGACTTTGAGGGGAACTTGGACTTGGTGGTGGTGGAGGGAAATCTCGTGAGTCTCCTGGGGCGGGCATGGTTTGAGGCCCTAGGCATCACAATTGGGGGAGTGAATAAGTGCGGGATGTGCGACTGGGGGGCGGTGTGCAAGGAATTCCCCGAGGTCTTTGACGGGAAACTGGGGTGTTATAAAGGGCCCCCGGTGTCGCTCCACTTAGACCCCACAGTGACGCCCATCTGGCGGCGCTTCCGCACCGTGCCCCTGGCCCTCCGCCCTAAAATAGAGGCCGAACTGGACCGGCTAGTGGCCCAGGGAGTCCTAGAGCCTGTCCCGAACGCGCGATGGGAGACCCCGATTGTGACACCCGTTAAGCCAAACGGGGAAATCCGCATCTGCGCGGATTATAAGTGCACCATTAACCAGGCACTTCAGGCGCATGCATACCCCGTACCCGTGGTCAGCCACGTCTTAGCAACACTGGCGGGGGCGCGCATATTTGGAAAGCTGGATCTCGCGCAGGCGTACCAGCAACTCCCGGTGGATGCAGCCACGGCCGAGGCGCAAACCATTGTAACCCACAGGGGCGCCTTCAGGGTGAAGCGGCTGCAGTTCGGGGTCAGTGTGGCCCCAGGGATCTTCCAAAATCTCATGGACGACTTGTTAAAAGGGATCCCTGGAGTGACGCCGTTCTTCGACGACGTCCTCATCGCCGCGACCACCCCGGAAAGCTTCGCCGCCCGCCTCCGAACGGTACTGGGACGCTTCCAAGCCGCGGGGCTGAAAGTGAAGCGGGAAAAGTGCCTCCTCGGGGTGCCGGAGGTGGAGTTCTTGGGGTACCGGGTAGACGCAACAGGCCTGCATCCGGCGAGGGACAAGGTGAAGGCCATCGTGGAGGCCCCCGCCCCGAAGTCCAAGGCGGAGCTCCAGGCGTTCTTAGGCCTCCTGAACTTTTACCACGCCTTTCTCCCCCACAAAGCCGCCGTGGCCGAACCCCTGCACAGGCTGCTGGATAAGGCGACACCTTGGGCATGGGGAGCGAGGGAGGCGGCGGCGTTTCGGGGGGTTAAAGTACTCTTGATTTCTAACGCGGTGCTCGCCCACTTTGATGAAAAGCTCCCGGTAATCCTTGCGTGCGACGCATCACCGTATGGGGTCGGGGCAGTCTTGGCACACAAGCTACCGGATGGAAGGGAAGTCCCGGTGGCTTATTACTCCCGCACGCTGTCCCCCGCGGAGCAAAACTATGCACAAATCGACCGGGAGGGCTTGGCACTGGTGGCGGGGGTTAAAAAGTTTCACAACTTTGTGTACGGGCGGCCCTTCACGCTCGTAACTGATCATAAACCGCTCCTGGGACTGTTCGCGGCGGACAAACAAACGCCACAGGTATTGTCGCCCCGGGTGTTGCGCTGGTCCTTGTTTTTAGCGGGCTACCAGTACCAGTTGGAGCATCGGCCGGGCAAGGTGCTGGGTCATGCTGACGCCTTGAGCCGCCTGCCGCTGCCGCATACAGGGGAAGATCTGGCCCCGGCTCCCGCAGTCTTGCTAATGGAGGAGCTGCCAAACCCCCCCCTTCAGGCTGCAGACGTGGCCGCCCGCACGTCCCGAGATCCCATTCTCTCCCGGGTCCTAAACTGGGTGGTGAGGGGATGGCCAGCGGAACCGACAGGGCCAGAGTTCACGGCATACAAAGCCAGGCGGGAAGAGTTATCCGCCTTAAAAGGGTGCTTGTTATGGGGGGACAGGGTGGTCATCCCGGGGCCCATGAGACAAGGGGTTCTAGAAACGCTACATGAGGCCCACCCCGGCATTGTACGCATGAAAGCTCTGGCAAGGAGCTACGTGTGGTGGCCCGGGATGGACGCCGAAATTGAAACCTGGGTCCGAGGGTGCACACGGTGTCAGGAAGTCCGCCCCAATCCCCCGAGAGCGCCAACCCAAAGTTGGGAGTCTACCCACAAGCCGTGGTCACGCCTACACATAGATTTTGCGGGGCCGTTTCAGGGGCTCCAGTTCATGGTGACGGTAGACTCCTACTCGAAATGGGTGGAAATAAGCCCAGTGTCTACCACCTCTGCCAAAGCGGCAATAAGGGCCCTGCGGAAAATATTCGCGACGCACGGGTTACCAGACACAATCGTGTCGGACAACGGGGCAGCGTTCACATCTGCTGAGTTTCAAGCGTTCCTCGAAAGGAACCTAATCAGGCACATACGATCAGCGCCCTTCCACCCGGCAACCAATGGACAGGCGGAGAGAACGGTACGCACCGCCAAAGAAGCCCTGAGCCGCATAACGGAGGGGGACTGGGAGTTCCGGCTGGCCCGCTTTCTTCTTACATACCGCACCACCCCAAACCCCATCTCCGGGCATTGCCCCGCAGAACTATTAATGGGCCGCCGCCCTACCACTTTATTAGACAGACTCCACCCGGACCGAGCCCCAGAGAGAAAGCTGGTCGAGAACCGGGAGGCGCCCCGAAGCTTCCTCCCGGGGGAACCTGTCTACTTCCGGAACTACGGGGCGGGGCCTCAGTGGGTGGCCGGGCGCATCCTAAAACCCACCGGGCCAGTGTCATACGAAGTCCTAACAGATGGGGACCGGGTCCTCCGTAAACACGTCGACCAGCTCCGGAGGCGGCAAGACCCCGACACAGAGATCCAGTTACCGGGAAATGCCGCGGCCGCCCCAGCATCCGATCGACCACAAGCACCGACAGCGGAGCCAGCGCCGGAAAGTCCACGGAATCCGGAGGGGGCCCCGGTGACAGCTGAACCACCGCCGCCGCTGCCGCCGCCGTTACAGCCGCCACCGTCACCGCCTCGGCTACTACCAGAGACCCAAGCTCCTTGTGCTGGCGGACCACCCGATAGGGGCCCCGCCAGCCCGGTACCGGCCCCCCGACGTTTGCTAAGAGAACGGAGGGCACCAACATACTTAAAAGACTACGTCACCTGATAGGAGACAAACTATGGGGGGAGGGGTGTTGTGTCCTGGGATCAGAAGGCAGAGCTAGGCGAAATACAGCCAAGCTTCGCTCTCTGAGAACAATAGGGACTAGGTTCCTGAGCTCGCCAGTAGTGAACCAATGGCAGCATTGGCGGGCGATTCAAACCCGCCAATAGGAATATAGGGCCGTCCCCCCCTAACTGTATATAGTTGGCCTCCGGCCGTTACTGTGTGTTCTTTGTCTTGTGTGAAGTACGAATAAACGCGTCTTCTCTTATGTCGTCGTCCGAGTCATGAGGCCCGAAACCCAGTACTTTACATACATTTTAAAAGAACTTTCCTAATATCAGGTGGGGAATGGCCAGGTACTGTGCCGTGGCAATGAAAGGGATCATGCCGATTTTCTTATGACACTGAGCTGAACACAATACAAAGGAAAGTACTCACCTCACTGGCTCCAGTGAAAGACTTTTCTGGCAAAGGGCCACTGCCTGGTGCAGCTACCATGGAGTTCCCACTCCCAGGGAAGGGGGAGGGAGGGGTAGGAAGAGAATGAGGTCAGCCACAGGCCCCCCATTCCTTCAGTTCCTCCTGGGAAACAATGGAATGGGAGATCCGTAGCAGGTGTGCCCCTGGTTCCCTTTCCTTCACCACCCCCAATCACTCCCTGTTCCATTCCCTCTACCACCCCAGCCTTTGGTTGGGGGGTGGTGGTGGCGGGAGTGGAATAAGGAACAGCGGGGCCAGTGGAGGGAGGGGAAGCAGGAACAGCGGGGACAGTTGTGGGGGTAAGTCAGTGGGTTAGTGGGGGTGGGTTAGTGGGGGTGGGTTAGTGGGGGTGGAGTGGGAAGGGAAGCCGGGAAGGGAAGAAGGGATGGTGGAGGTAGAGGAGGAGAGGGAAAGAAGAGTCGTAAGAGTGGTAGGAGAGAGTAAACAAGAACCAGTGCGGGGTGGGTGGAGCTAATGGGTTAGAAGGCAGACTGGAGATCACAGGTTAGAAGACAGTCAAAAGTGCTGAGAGAGGAGACAGAATGAGTGAAGGAGGGGGTGCCGGTGAGCTGGGGAGGGGAGGGGTGGGGAGGGAAACCCCAGATCACTGCGTCTTTGGCACACCCTTTGCCGATCTTGCTGTTTCTGGAGCCTTTGAAACAATACAGATAAAAACAACAATGATAAAAACCCATTAAAAGCCACAATGAACAACTTGGACTGCCAGTCATTCAAAACTAAACCAGTCCAAGGCTGTCTCGAAGAAAACTGTCTTCAACAGCCTCCTACCCTCCTAAGGTTGCCAGGACTAGGTTGGAAAATACCTGGAGACTTTGGGGGTGGAGCCAGGAGAGCCCGGGGTTTGGGGAAGGGAGGGGAGGGGCATCAGCAGGGTACAAGGCCATAGAGTCCACTGTTTTCTCTGCGGGAGCTGATCTCTGTCAGCTGGAACTCAGTTGTAAAAGTGGGAGATCTCCAAGCCCCACCTGGAGGCTGGCAACCCTATACCCAACTCCTGCTTCACCACCTCCTATGAACCATCCTCCTCCCCACCAACTTCCACTTAAAAACTCACCATTGGCCCTCTTCGTGGCATACCATTATCCCAATGGTGGGCCTCTCGGTTGACAGCCTCTGCTTTTGAATCCAACCGTCAAGGCTCAAGCCTCTCTATGCATCTCTGTCTCCCAGGGTCTTTGTGATACTGGGACTGTGACATCAGCATCTGGGTAACAGGGACCAATCTCTGGACAGCACAGCAAATGGGGGGAGGCAGGAGGACAGGGGTCAGCTTGTGGCTTTCTACCCAAGGAGCATTCTATAGATGAGAAATGATAACCGAGCATAAATGGTTAACATATCGTGACATATTAGATTTTTCTCAAGGGGATTGTAAAATGAAATTAAGAGAGGATTTGATTTTCCCAGTTTTTATGCATGATTATTAAGATTTGATAACAGAAAGAAATACTTGCCCATTTTTAATGCACAATTATTAGAAAGGCTTAAAGCAGACCAACGATTGCATGGTTTTGAACAATCGAAGACTGAATTTGAAATGGAATTATGTACAACTGATGAACATTTTATTGCTAAAATGTATAAACTCTTGTTGAAATTTGAGACAGAGAATGAATGAGTGAAAGAATTCATGATCAAATGGGCCCAAAACTTTGGATATAATATACAAATGGAACAATGGGGAAATATGTGACTGCAATGATGCTGAGCTCTACTCTTAAAGAGAATTTTATAAAATGATGTATCAATGGTAAATGACATCAGACAAAATTAGCAAAAATGTATAAAAACCTGAGCAAAGCAATGTACAAACTCCCCAGCATGCTCCAGAAAACCTCCCTAACACCACCTCTGTGAATCGGGCTGCAAAGGCACAAGAAGGCCAGTGTGAGGGTGCGGTCACACTGCCGTTTTGATCGGGATTCGCTGCTGTTTACTTGCGCATGTCAGTTTCACGTTCACACGCGCCAATCTGCCTCCCGCCGCAAAGCGGGCTTACTCGCGCAATGCTTCTGGGTTTTCCTGACCCCTGGAGAAACTAGTGTTTTCCTGGCACTTCCACTTTGATTGCGCGATTTCGCCTATGTGGACAGCCCTTCTCTTGCAAGGATTGCAATTAGGGCCGTCTGAACGTTCTTGGGGTTCTTCTTTTTTTTTTAAAAAAAAAGCTTCCGTTTGAGCGCTTGAGCAAACATGCGCTTAATAAATCCATTTAAAGTTTAATAATGGATTTATTAAGCGCATGTTTAGTCAAGCGCTCAAACCAGAAGCTTAAAAAAACAAAAACAAAACGCACAACGACAGCCCTGGAGGCGGGAACGAGAGGTGCGGGCTACGGCAGCCTGGATGGAGCTGGCAAGGAGGATGGCGGAGACGGCGGAGCCTATTTTCGTGGGTCAATGGCGGCAGCGGCGGCGGCAGCACCCCCCCCCCAAGTGTTGGCAGGAGCAGCAGCCGCCCAAGCCTCCCCGTGGCCGGCAGGATCGCCTGGAAGGACGGCGCAGCAGTAGGCAAGCGGGTGCTGGGAAAGAGGGGCTGGCTGCATGTAGACAGCCCAATGCGAATAAAAATTTTCCCGATTTAAATAAACCGGGAACAAAGCGCATGTCAGTTGCAGTGTGACCAGAGCCTCAGAACTGTTGTGCAGCAGACCATGCTGTTGGAGCAGGCCTTTTTTTCTGGGGAGATGGAAATGTAAAATTTCTCTGGAATTTGGACAAAAGGGCTTTGCAGAATACACTCAATGTAAACAGCCAAATGCATTGGTTGTATTAAAAAAGTGGGTTGAATTTGGAAGTTGGCCTTTATGGCCTTCCTCAGCTTCCACCCCCCAAATCTCCAGGTATTCCCCAACCCGGAGCTGGCAACTCTAAGCCTGGCCACTTTGTCTGCCTGTGTGATTGTTCTGGGGGCACCCCACTTTGGAGCAGTTGGCATAAGAACAGCACTTTGTTTGGACCAGGAAACACCATATGTTCCCTTGAAGGGGAGAGTCCCCAGAATGTATATGATTTAGCTAGGAACCAACTTCTGCATCCTGGCATTACAGTGACTTCATTTCTCCCTAGCTATTGCAATTCACGCCACCAGAGCTGAGGGGTTCTGGCCTGTGCTGTGCGCCTCAATGTAAGCAGCCAAATGCATTGGTTGTATTAAAAAGTGGGTTGAATTTGGAAGTTGGCCTTTGGGGGTCAAGCCGAAACCAGAGAGGCGGCGCTTCTTGAAACCTATCTAGGCATCCCAAATCCTTTCTCTATGGCCCATGGCAGGCTGCAGTAGGAAGCAGGGGAAAGGAGAGGTGAGAGGAGCCTCTGGGGGCCATCAACAGCAGTAGAGGAGACCAGTGGAATCAAGCACAAGTTTGCTAAAGGACTGTAACCAAAGCCGAACCATCAGCTAATCATTAGAGTTGGCACATCAGAGACTGTCTCCCACAGGGCAGCTGTTCTGAATCCTTTAAAAAGAGACATCCTCTAAAAAGAGGGGTATGGCGTGTCTCTGTACCCCATTTGATGGCTTGTGGCATTCAATACTTTCCCATTCCATTCTCACCAGAACTCTGTGAGACTGGAAGAGGCTGAAGTTGGTTCCTTATTCGCACTTCCTTATTCATTCCTTATTTGTTACTTATTCGTGAATAAGGAAGTGTGAATGAGGAACCAGCTTCAGCCTCCTCCAAACCAGTATCTTACTCAAATCTCCTTTGAAATACAGGCCTCGGGGAAGCACTCCAAATAGAAACTCGTGGCATCAGAACCAGTGTTTGGACGGGGCATCACTGTATGTCACCTTGCAGGGCACAGTCTCCAGAGTGTGAGGATGTGTCATTTGGGGTGGTCCAAATATTTTTTGGGGGTGCAGCCTGGCCCCAGTGTCTGCCTGTGTGTTTGTCCTGGGGGCAGTGCAACTGGCACCGGAACTTTGGAGCAACTGGCACCGGAACTGAGCTTTGGACCAGCACACAGAATGTGTCCCCTCAAAGGGGAGAGTCTGCTGAAGATGGGGGTGTATGAAGTATGGGGGTCCAAACCTTATTTTGGGTGCAGAGGGCACTTCCTTATTCAAATCTCCTTTGAAACACAGGCCTTGGGGAAGCCCTGCAAATAGAAGCTTGTGGCATCAGAACTGGTGTTTGGACCGGGCATCACTGTATGTCACCTTGCAGGGCACAGTCTCCAGAGATCGGGGATGTGTCCTTTGGGGTGGTCCAAAGTTTATCTTCGGGTTGCAGCCAGGCCCCAGTGTATGGTTGTGTGATTGTCCTAGGGGCACCACACTCTGGAGCAGCTGGCACCTGAACTGTGCTTTGGACCAGCACACAGAATATGTCTCCTCAAAGGGGAGAGTCCTGTGAATGCAGGGGTATAGGATATGTGGTGGTCCAGACCTTATTTTGGGGTTCAGAGCTTTCCAACTCTCCTTAGTGTTTCTGAATGACTACACGGATAAGTAACAAATAAGGAATGAATAAGGAAGTGCGAATAAGGAACCAACTTCAGCCTCCTCTCTGGGCTCGGCCTTAGTGGCACTGGCGAACAGAAGGCTCTCCGGCAGTTCCTAGATGCTGTGGCCAGGCCCTGAAGTCTGGAACCATGCCTAGCTCAGTGAAAGGGAAACCCATGTTGGGGAGCAGTGACTTGGAGGTCAAGAGATGTGCACTCTTCACCTCTGAGGCCAGTCCCGGGGGCGGGGGGGGAGCCTTGGAGATCAGGAGCTGTGTGGCTTTCAACATCCAAGGCCAGTGGGGTGGAGCCTTGGGGACTGGAAGAAAGAGAGGTAGAGAAGATTGACAGACGGGGAGGAGGTAAGAGAGAGGGGGAAGACTGTTCAGGAAGAAGTAAGTAAAGGGGGGAATGGAATGCACCCTCCCCACAAGTTTCTTGCAGGTCCCTGCTGCATGTCATTAAAATTTTTAATTGAATTTTATTGAAATTATGGTTTTATTATTTTTATGTTATTAGCCACCCCGAGCCCTGTTCCAGCATAAAGGAAGGATAAAAATCAAATCAGCTAAATAATAAAATAATTCAAATCCCTGCTGTTCATAGGGACACCCTACTTACAAGGATGATGGAGAATAAGATGAAATGACCTGATGCATATCCTAACCTCCCAAGATAAGGGACAGAATGCAAACTTGGGTAACAAGTAAATAAATGATATTTAGGCTGTTACATTAGGAAGAATAAGATGAAAAGACCTCATGCATATCCTAACCTCCCAAGAGAAGGGACAGAATGCAAATTTGGGTAACAAGTAAATAAGTGATATTTGGGCTGTTATGTTAGGAAGGGGAAACTCTCTTAGACCAAGAGCCCTGGAAAATAAACTGATCACCCACCACCACCTCTCAGGACTGCCTGAGAATATCTAGACTGACCCCCCCCCCGAGAAGGCACGCCTTTAGCGCAGTACTAAAATAACAACAATGTGACAGGGTAGAAACCCTATAGTGCCTGGGAAGCCTGGCAAGTGAGGAAGAGATTAAAATAAATACTCCAGAGAAATAAATTGTACTAAGCAAAGCAAAAAAAACCCCTTTATAAAAAAGGGTTTATTATAAAAGTGAGAGGCAAAGGGGGGAAAGGCAGTTGGATTCCAAATGCGGGTGTAAAAAGGGCAAAAAACACAATACAAGGAAGGCACACAGCAACAACAGCACAGGGAGGTTCAAATGAAAAGCAATACCATTGAACTACCTAAGCTAAACATACATTGCCTAAGCTGTAGCAGGTTCCTCAGAGCATATGCAGAATTCCTTAGAGTATACGTGGAGTTCAATGAGAGGCTGAAGCGGTCATTAACTCCTACCCAGCCTCCTATGGATCCACTTTCTCCTGAGGACTGAAAACTGAACATGAGTAAAAATCCCAAATGTTTATGTTAGTGGAATTGGACCTAAACTAGCCTCCTTTCTAAGAGTGACAAGCTGATTTCTCCAGTCCCATGCAAATCCCCATCTCTGAGGTTAGGGTCTCCTATTATCAATCGGTGTCATATATAGTCCCACCTCTATCAAGCATTTGATAATGGCTCTGAACATCCATGACAAATAGATGATCTGGTCCAAACAGAATTGTCCTTTGTCCAAAAGGGCTTAAGGGTGATTCTGCATCCAGCATTTGCTCCACATTTTCTCAACTGGAAGGAAAAGGTGCAGCTCAAAACTACATTCAAATATCTCAGGGCAATGTACTGACTGCGAAGTCACACCTGAAAAGCCATAAATCTATGCAGAAGGTACCAAAAAAACAGATGATCAAGGAAAGCAAAAGCAGCATGCAGTGAGGGTACTATAAAATCTGATGATCAAAGGAAGTGAAAGCAGCATGCAATGCAGAGGGGAATTTCTGTTCTAACATGGGTTTTGTAAAACAACGGAGGAAAAGCCAGTGCAGAATCACCCTAAGTCTACCAGGATGGTCCGATGTGGAATGGAAATGAATACATCATTCTATCTATTGTAACATTCCAGGGGTCCAAGATCCCAAACACTTTAGGTGGCATTCTTGAGCCTTAGCACATTTTAGGGTTTCTGTCACATGGGCAACTACTGAAAGATGCTCATCCTGTCTTCAGAAGGGTGTAAGAATTAAGATAACCACAGGATGACAATGATCAAAATAAGAGTCTCCGTTGATTTTCTTTCCTTTATTTATAGCTCATCTTTCCCACTAAGACTCAAAGCAAACTACATGATGTAAAACAATACAATAAAATAGCACAAGAGATCTAATGAGCAATGCAATTAACCCAGGAGTACAAGAATTTGAAATAATGTAAAAAAAAAGTATCAGACATGATTTGTCAAACAATGCAAAAAAAAGAATTACACGAGTAAAAAACAATGCAGTAACAGCACTATACTCCTAACAGTTTTAATTACATGAAACTGGCAAAACACTGACCTATAAAATAAGGCTGTCACACATAAACAATGACAGTGGAAATAATCTCACCAAAGTTATAAGTTCTTCAGAGTCACAGTACTTTTCAGAAAGTGACCTAGGGTTGCCAGGTCTCCCCCCCCCCCAGCAGCCAAAGGGGGATGGGGGTAGGGTTACTAGAATCCCTGCCTGGAGATTTGGGGATGGAATATACGAAGGACAGGGACATCAGTGGGGTACAATGCCCTAGAGTCCACTCTCAAAAGCATCCATTTTCTTCAGGGGAACTGATCTTTGTAATGTGGAGATGACTTGTAATTCCACGGGATCCCCAGGTCCCACCTGGAGGCTGGCATCCCTAGAACAAAGCCATTATTTTCAGCTTCCCAGGCTTAACCTATGAAGAAAAGCTTAAATATCTTAAGGGTTACAACAAGATTTACTGTGTGGCTGGGGAATTCTGCATCACAGGAAAGTTCTACCAACACAATTAAAGGGAACCTGATGCATCCTGTTCTGGTCCATTCTAGATTCTGTCCATCAGCTGCTTTATTATAATTCCTAGTCCATTTACAAATCCATGTTACCCTTCTTTACACATATAAAGCAAAGGTCCTTGAAGCTACTGCACCTCTGAAGATACAATACTGCATGTTTGCCTAGTAGTAAACCCTGCTGAACAAAGTGGACTTATTTCCAAGTAAACATGCATGTGATCAGCTGGTATGAATACAGCCCTTCCTATTTTAATGAGAAATGAGACAAGTGTTATGAATCTTCCATATCCTGTAATATTTTCTATATTAAATCAGAGAAACTGAGTGCTTACAACAAGCTTGTTACTTCCTCAAAAGTAAACCTCAGTGAGCCCTGACTGCGAACTAAAGCACAACTAAACCCGCTCTACAGTACAAACAGCTTTAGACAAGGCCATTTTAACAACAGCCCTCCCCCGGTTAACCTGTAATATGGGGCTAAGAATCCTGCCCTTCTTGACAAAGCTGTTGTGTAAGGACAAGATGCTAATGCACGGGAAACGCCCTAAGGCACTTCAAAACACAATGTAAATATTCAGGAACTTTCACTAATTGAGAGAAACCCTTTATTCATTTGCATTTGCAAAAAAACAGGGCGGGGGTGTTTCATAGAAACTGGGGAAAATAAGACAGATCCGCACACCCAGCCACTGCTTGATAACCCTGCTGACTGCTCAGCTCACGAGCACTCCCTCTCCACTTCCCTTTATTTGAATTTCGGCGCGGATTAAGGAAACCGCCTTTTCGCGCGACACTCCGTCAAGGTCTGTCGCGGGCACTGCCTGATTTCTGCTCTTCCAAATCAATTCAGGCACTTGAAAAAAACACCTGACCACCCCGGAGGACACTAAGCCCCCGCTCCCCCACCCAATGCCTCCTGCCGCGTGATGGGCGGCAACGGAAGTGATCAGGAGGCGTGTTGCTACGAAAGCGTGTTGGAGTTGCTTGGGCGTTAGTTTGGCTGGCAGTGTGGGAATTTGGAGAGGCGCTAAGTGGCGTCGTGTGATAATCACAGGCTCTCCTTACTCCGCTGGGTAGCAGGTTTTCTAGTACTAAAAGGGGAAAATAGCCCATACTTTCGAATTCTTATCTCAGTTACGTGCTCTAATGTTTGGGGATTTTGCTGTGTGAAAAAGGGAGCAGCAGGAGTTTTAACGTATTCAAGGATCATTGCCGTAGATGGTAACACCTCCTGTTATATTCATTACTTGAATGTCTTTCTGTTTTCAGTAAATGACTAATTTAAAACCTGACTTACACTGGTTTTTGAAGCCTGCCATTAGGTAAACCCATTGCAGAATTTTCCTTCAGTGAAAAACTAGAATGTGCACTCTTTTTACCGGACGTGATAATCTCCTTTAAAACGATTTCAGCGTTTTTGGTAGTATGGATAATTTTTTGAGGGGAGGAGGAAAGGGAAAAAATACCGACAGTTAAGTGTAGTCGGGGAAGGAAGGCACTTTTCATATCATGCATCAGTTCATGGGATTTAAAAGAGATTCATTAGAAAAACGTAGCTGTCTTATTGTCCAGGAAAATGCCTTCAAATCGCAGTTGATTAATGATGACCTCTTGGGGTTTTCGAGGCAAGACAAGTTCAGAGGTGGTTTGCTATTGCCTGCCTCTGCATAGTAGCCACCAGGGCCAACTCTGCCTTAGCTTCCAAGATCTAATGAGATCAGGCTGGTCTGGGGCCATTCAGATCTTGCCATTTTAAAGAAAGAGCTAGCTAAAACCTGGATCTAGGTAATTTTACATGGATTCAGCTGAATTCATATGATTTGTTACAGTGAAAACACAAAACATACTGTGGCTCATATAAGGGCAATTTTTGCTGAATGAGAACTTACATCGGGCTGGGGTAAATATATTGTGAAACATTGCCTGTGGAAATGGGAATTGCCTGTTTATTTTTTTGGGGGGGATGACATATTAAAAATCAGGTATAATAATCATGTAATTCTGCTATAACACTGGGTGAAAGTGAAAGCAAATTAACACTAAAGTATCACACCATGGAGGATCACACATGTTACATGATGCTGGATGCAACATTTTATAGTATATTTTGTAGGCATAGATGTGATCAATGTGTACAGGCCTTCAGTATAAAGGATTTATAAACAGTCCATGAAGATCCTTATCGCGAATCTGTGTTCTTGTAGCACAGCAGTGCCACAATATATTGGATACCTGGTTTTTGCAATGCAATCTGGCATATATCTGCATATATGATGGCTTAGGGATGTTACCATGTGTGTCATGATGACCTACGCTTAAAATTTAAGCACACGAAACTGCCTTATACTGAATAAAGCCATTGGTCTGTCAAGGTCAGTATTGCCCAACCTGACTGGCAGCAACTCTTCAAGGCCTCAGGCTGAAGTAGGCTTGCCATCCTCCAGGGGGGTTGGGGTTCACTCAGAGTTACAACTGATCTGTAGGCTACAGAAATCAGTTCCCCTAGAGGAAATTGCAGCTTTGGAAGGGATACTCTGTGGAATCATATCCCCACTGAGGTTCCTCCGATTCCCAAACCCAGGCTCCACCCCCAAATATCCAGGAATTTTGCAAGTTGGAACTGGCAACCCTAGGTTGAATTCTACTTCTTAATCCTTTTGAAATGAAAATGCTGTGGATTGAACCTGGAACCTTCTTCATGTGAAGTAGATGCTCTACCCATGGAGCCACACCCACTCCCTCCAAGTGGGGCTATGACTTTGTACCACATTGAAGCCATGAGGTAGAGGACTGGTGGATTCTGCAATTATATCTCTAGGCACAGAAGAGTGCTGTGATTAAATGGTGGAACTGCTGTGTATATATGTTTAAATTTCCTAACTCTATCTCTAACCTAGTGTCTTAAAGCACTGTGTTACTCCATGACAGCATTATTAGGTGCTCATTCTATGATATTTAGTGTGCAGTTTCACACAAACATGATCTGTGATCAAACTGGGCTTGAAGAGATTGCTGAACAGGAGGATTTGAAGTTAACTGCCTACAAATCAGAAGAAACTAAGGTCCATGCAAGCATCTATGTTCTTGTACAGGGGTGATACCATGAAGTGTTTGAGCCATACTTTTTATGGTACAGTCTATGTAGATGTGATATTAGATAGTGTATTTTGTGGGTAAGAGCCATGGAGATCTGATGTATCCACACGGATCCATGACTTCACACTATGGTATTACCACAAAGTACAATAGCAGAGTATTTAATGAAATCTGTGGACACAGATGTGACTTTTGACTTCATGTTCAATTGGGGGTCCTTAGTAAAAATCATGAGGATCCCTGCTTTAGTCCTACATTATGTGTTGGGTTATGGGTTTCTTTGTGTGTATTAGATAGAAGCTGTGTTAGATTTCATGATTATACCATGTAAAAATCATGAGGATCTGTACCCTGGATCTATGTTTTTTGTGCCATGGAAACACCACAAAGCAGTGGACCTGTGCTTTCTGTTGTGCAGGCTATAGACATGGCTATGATGTGTGATTGAATAGTGAATTTGAGGAGAGTCCATGTAAAAATAACGATCCATGTTTTTGAGCTATGTCCCTGCCATGAACTGCTGAATTTGTGTTTTTTATTGTTAAGGTTATGGATATTGATGAGAATGAGATGTGTGATTTTATAAGGGATTTTGGTGAAGTCCATGTAGAAATCATGAGGATGCATGGCAAAGATTCTGTGGAGTATGCCTGCGCTGTGTAATTTGATGATGAATGGGGGACTCCATTTAAAAATCATGCGGATCCACGTTTTCGAATTCATTTTATACTGCGGCATACCACAATATGCTAGGTATAGGATTTTCGAAACCTTGCTCAGGGACAAGGCTATGAGCAATAATAAGATGGTGGTGGTGTGTTGTTTCAGTATAAAAATTCAGGACGATCTGTTTAAAATCTAGAGCTCACTTTAACCCATTCCCTGTAAGTAGACAGGATAACATGTGTTAAAGAGCAGCGAATCGAGATTAAATATTCTCCAAACCCTATGCGTTACTCAGCAAGCTCTTTGAAGATGTCTACTAGGAAGGGCTTCAGCAGAAGTCATAAACAGGAGAAGCAGCAAAGGCTTATTTTATTTGAGGTGAGCGAACTTCCAGGGAGAAGAATACAAAGCTGGAGAGGGAAGCGAGTCTCTCGCCTTGTTCTCCAAAAAGGGGAAGGGTCCTCTTTGTCCGTCACACTGTGTCCTCCAGACTTCCTAGTTGGAGCTCCTTCTCTCCTCGGCGACCTACTTCTTTCCTACCGCTCCTAGCAACGGCCGGAGCTGCTTCTCATTTGGATTTGCCGGGCCAAACCGCAACATTCTGCCAGCTCACGTTGGGCGGAGGGGGAATCGCTCGTAATTGCTTTTCACGATCACCCCTCGCAGCCAGGCACGTATGCTTCCTTTTCTCCCAGCCCCCCCCTAAACTGACCAATGAGGCGGATGCGCACGTGATGAGCGCTCACTGCGATGACCTCATCCCTGGTGTGGGATGACGTCAAATTCAAGATGGATGGAATCACGGCGGTGGCGGCAGCGCGCACGGGTGAATCGTAAAGGGTGGCACCGAGGGGGGAAGGAAAGGGGATACTCGTCCAGTGGTGAAAAGGGTGAGTAACAGCCACTGTTCCTGTTCGCTTACGGTGGGTCTCTCCTTGCACAAAGGAGCGGGTTTCCCCGTGCACAAAGGCGTCTTTTCCTGACGTAACTCTGAGGTATGTTTTTTTCGCCTCAGCGAGTAGGGCTGTGGTCCCTGATCCCTTAACTGCGCCTGCGCTGATGTGGTAGCTCCTCTCATGCTGTGGAATAAGCATGCTGCTGCGTTGAATTAGGTGCTTAATGCGCATGTGTGTTGCCCACTCCTGTCTCTGGCTGCTTTTCCTCACCGAGTCTGTGCCTTGCCAGTGCTGAAGCACTGGACTGCGCACGCTCCTTCTACACAGTGACAGGAAAATGGGTGCGGTGGGGTTTTGAGCCTTACGAGGTCATTTAGCTACGGGGTTCCCTTATTTCTGAAATTCCACTGGGAATGAGAGACAAAGTGAGCTCGTGTGCATTTTCCCCTGTTGTTCTGTAGTGCCTTAAACTTATCCCATCTTTTCAGGTATATAGATTCAGCTGGGTAAGTCATGTTGGTCTGAAGCAGCAGAACAACGTTTGAGTTCAGTGGCTTAAAGTCTAAGCTTTTGTGTGCATGCAACACTGTGTGCTGATTTGCTGCTCACCCTCTACCTATAAGGGTGGACTGGTAACTTCCATTTCAATATATCTGAAGAAGTGTGCATGTACACAAAAGCTCATACCTTAAATAAAACTTTGTTGGTCTTAAAGGTGCCAGTGGACTTGAACTTTGTTCTGTTCTTCAGGAATACTTAGGGTAACTTAGACTCGGTGTGGAGGCCCAAGCAAGAATGGACTCTAAACCTTCAGAAATGCAGGCGCTTCTCCCTAAACAGAGATAGGCATGGGAGAGGGGACAAACTGCACACATGGCCAAAGTCACTTTAGTTGGAACTATTTTTGTTTCCAGGGCTGACCCCATAGCACTGAAAACTGGGACTGAATTCACATATTCCATTGATGATTCCTCATTAGCTGTGGCTCATGTTAGTCTTTACTGGTGTACTTAATAGGGCCCATGATGGTCCTGTTGCATGGTGGCCACCATCAGGCCTGAGCCCAGTTGCTTGGTGGCTGCTTGGTCTGAGCTGGGACTGCCACTGTTGCCCAGTGGCTGCTGACTGAGGCTAGACTGGACCCAGGTGCATGGTGCCTGCCCCTAGAGCCAGTTCAAGTTGTGCAGTAGCCACCACCATGCCATGCCCAGTTGCACAATGGCAATCACCAGTGTGAGGGCATACACAGGTGTGCTGTGGTTGAAACAGGCCCAGTTGTGCAGGGACCACTGCCAGGACTGCAACATGGGCTTAGTTGCAAAGTTGCCACCTGGGCTGAGCTGGGCACAGCTGGGCAGTGTGATACTGTCCATGGGCTGGGCCCTGCCCAGTTGCATGGTGCCCATCAAAGTGAGGCTTAGTTGCATAATGTGCCACTGCCACCCCCGCAATCCGGGTCCAGTGGCAAGTTGCCTGCTCTCCGGGGCCCAGTTGCGCAGTGGATGCTGCCAGGCCACAGTTGCGCTGTAGCCAGCCTGGGCCCTGATGAGTGGTGTATTGCTCCTGCTGCCAGGCTGTGCCTAGCGCAGTTGCATAATATGCCACCACAGCAACCAGCTCCAGTTGCAGAGTTGCCACTGAGGCCAGCCTGGGTCCTGTAGTACAGGTCCCGCCTCCTGTGCCTGGATCATGCCTCATGATGCTACCAATGCCAGGCCTTGGAGCTCTGTTGCTTTGTGTAGTGCTGCTAGGTCCAGGGCCCCTTTGTGCTGTGCCCATCTAACAGGCCCAGGCCTGGTTGCATGGTGGTCACCAGAGCCAGGCTTTGTTGGGTGGTGTGTCATGGCTGCTGGGCCAGACCCAGCTGCATGGTTGCTATGAAGCTGGGGCAGTCCTTGCTGCATGGTGCTGCCTGCTGGACCCAGGCTCAGATGTGCAGTGGCCATCTACCACTGGGACCTGGGCCTAGGTGCATGGTGTGCTGCTGCGGGGCCTCTAGTTAGGCATGCCAACCTCCAGGTAGGGCCTGGAGATTTCCCAGTCTGATCTCCAGACTGCAGAGATCAGCTCCTCTGAAGAAAATAGTTGTTTTGGAGGTTGTGCTATATGTTGTTATAGCCTGTTGCTGTCCTTCCATTCTCCAAGCTCCATCTTCCTCAAGCTGCATTTTCCAAGCTGGAGTTGGCAACCATACCTGGAGCCCAGTTGTGCAGATCATCAGATTGTCCTCAGTTGCACAATGGCCACCTCCAGGCCCCATTGATAGCCCGTTACTGCCATACTGGGCCAGTTGTGTTGTGGCCAGTGGGGCCAGCCTGTACTCTGTTGCACAGTGTGCTGTCCCTGAGTCCAGTTGCACAAAGGCAGCCTACTTTGTTGCTTGTTCTTTTACTTGCCTCTGACAGAATGGCAGCTCCTCCAATTTCCACCCGCAGTTCCACCTCCATGTGCTACCAATTCTGCTTCCTACACTGGTTGAGAAGAAGGCACTGGTGTGGTGGCTCCCTGTTTTTCTCAAGTCTCTCCAGCACATATGGTGGAGGGTGGGTAGGGACAGCTCCTCAAAACAGTGATTTTTTTCTTATGCTGTTTATAGTTTTAATTTTGTTTGCTGTTTATAATTATATAATTTTAATTTTATGTTTGTTTTGGTGGAAATTTGGAAGCTGAGTCATGTTTTGTAAAAGCATCTCTGTATGTTGCGCCTGACCCCAGCAGTTAGGTTTGACTATGTGCACATTGAGTTCTGGATTCAGGAATAGCTATATTGTTATGATGTCTTTTCCAGTGACAAAAACTGTGCGATTGCAGTTCTATAGTATGTTGGGATTTGTGAAAATTCATTGGGGAGCGGGGAGAGAGTTGGGCTCAAGGGGATGGTAAATTATACTTTCTGTCAAAAAAAGAGAGATTCTTCTAGTATTAGTTGGCTGAAGGTTAGTGCCTGCATGGTTAAATTCCCTGGCAGCATGAAGATAGGGTAGATACACAATCATCAAAATTCTTACACTTTTTGGACGACAAACTTTTATCGACACTTTTATCGACAAACATAGGGACTCTAGTGGTTTTCTCTTTTCTTGCCTTCTTTCTCAGCCCACTTTTATCTCCTGAGATGTCTGTACAGAGACATCACACTTCAGTGGCAAGCACTGACATGTTTGTCTGAGCCTGCTGCGGTGGGGAGGGTGGGATAGAAGGCAAATAAAATAAATAAGTAAATGTTTGGGAGCCAGTCTGGTGTAACTATTCATAATAATACTGTAAGAAATTTTTACATACTGGGGAATAAGCTGATTAACCAAGGATTATCAGTTAACAAAAGTTCTACCTGGCAGTGGTGGAAAGATGGACAGCAGCCAGCCACGTAGGATCCACAGTGGGCTTCATTACTGCTCATTTTGCAATGCTGCCACTGGTTTGCATCCTTGGCGCTGCTGGGCTATCCCATGGGTTAGCTGCAGCAGTGCCAAGCAGGTTAGTAACGGCAGTGCCAAGCAAGGCAATAGCAGACTCATCTGCAGGTCCTGGGCATGGCTGCAGCCTGCTCAGTGCTGCTGCTGCTACTGACCTCTCAACATGGTGTGGGCCTGCCAGCCAGCAACAGAGCAGCACAGTGGAGTGGGCTGTGGGTCTTGGGCATGGACACTGCACATGTTGCCTGCGTGCTGTTGTTGGGCTGGGCCTGCTGGCCAGGAGCAGCACCAAGCAGTCTGTGAGTCCTGGCATGCCAGTTGAGTGCTGGTTAACAAAACTTGTACTGTAATCTGTGTTAGAGTTAAATGGAAGCAAAGTTAAGAGAATAATTAAATCTTGTTTCATGGGCTGTGGTAGGAAGAAATACAGCAGTTATTATGATGCGAAAAACTGCTTTATATACTTAAAAATTAATGTCAGTTTTTCATATCTGAAACCATATAATAATGTTTTGCTTTTAGACATTCCCCTTGGTATTGTACAGATACATTTAATATATTCAGTACGGAAAAGAAGCCTTTTGTCTTTGTGTTAGGCCTATTAGGAAGTACTGCTCTGGCAAGCAAGCCTTTCCTGCATACACTGCTTTAAATGACCTCAAGCAAAGTTTGATGGGTGAATAATTTGTTGCTCTGGGCATGGAATGGATTAGTTTTAAGTTTTAGCACTGTGGCCCATGTTCATTCTAGTAAGAGACACCACTGTACCATGTTGGCCAAAATTCCTTTCAAGTGTTTCACTTCATTTTTATTAGAAGGATATTTGACTATAATCCACTCCATGTCACAGGCAGGACTGTGTCGCTCTTTGCAGTATTGTTGATTTAAGCTTTCATTTTATAAAAACAAACTTTAAGGCCTTTCATGTGCAAGGAAAAACAGTGTCTGTGTAAAGCTTGGAAATGGGAAAGTTCTTCTTTCACTTGCTGTCTCTATTGTTTTAAATTAACTCTGTCATTGGAAGAAAAAAATTCAAAAATTCTGAAAAATTGTTAAGCTTGTAGCGTTGAGATGTCAGCAGATGTCAGCATTCATGCAAAAGCAAAAATGCAAAATGTTTGAAAGTGTCAGAAATAGCCCCTTGCTGCATGGAGGGATATGTAGATTAAGACTTCCTAAGTTATAGCATTTAAACTCAAACATATGGAACAGCTGCACTGATAGTTTGGATATAAAAGGAGGCTGTGATTAATAGATAAGCATCTTCAAAATAACTACATCACCATTTCTCTTGTTCAGTCCTTTTCCAGAGATCCAGGGTAGCTATAATGCATATAAATTTATCTTCATAACTAAACATGGCTCAGGTTTTCTAGTGAACTGTGTGGTACTAAATACATAGCAATCTTACCAGACTTTAATGGAACAGAATAGTCTTAAGTATGATAGCAGACAACAGTGGCCATGCTGTAGCCAAGGTAACTGACAGTATATTTTTGAAAATAAGTGAAAACATTTGTGTCTGTTCCCTGAGTCTGAATTTTTAGTGTGGTCTTGATTTTTAGAAAGACATAGAACAAAAATTTAGCATGTTATAATGAAGGCTGTGATAACGTATTTTAGGTAGACAATAGGCAATTTAGTACCCCACTGTTCTCCCTACTGGAACTGAAAGCGGCTTACAAACATACCAGGAGATGATTTGATAAACAATTTAAACATACAAAAATAAAAAAGACCAAAGCGAAAGAGCCAAGAGGAAAAGGAGGGTATAAATATTTTAATAAATGAAAATACTAGGCTGCGTCTAGATATAGTGGGTGCTTCATTTAGAGGCAGGGCTGGCTCGCCTAGAGCGCGCCGGCCGCAGGGGTGCCAAACTGCGAAAAGCCCCCCGCCGCTGCCTGTGAAGAGCGCCCCGGTGGGGCGCAGGAGGCGGCAGCAGAGCTTGCCCACGCTCTCCCTCCGCCTTGGGGGGGAGAGGAGGCGGGGGCCACAGCCACCAGCAAAGAACGCCCCAGCAGGGCTCAGGAGGTGGCGGTGGAGCTTGTCTGCCCTCCCCCTCCCCCCTCGGGGGGAGAGGAGACGGGGGTGGCGGCTCTTCCCCGCCTCTTCTCTGGCTTGCCTGGGCGCCCCGCAGCTGCGGGGTGCACAGGCAAGCAGCGCTTAGAGGGAAGAGATGGGAGTTTAAACCCCTGCCTCTTCGCTGGCTTGCCTGGGTGCACCACAGCTGCGGGGCGTGCAGGCAAGCCACGTTTAGAGGGAAGAGACGGGGGTTTAACCCCCCGCCTCTTCCCTGGCTGGCCGGTGCTGCCCCCCTGTCTCCAGGCCCCACCAGGAGGTTGGCATCATGGGGGGGTGCGGTCCCACAAGCTGGCCTAGGGTGCCCAGACACCACAGGCCAGCCCTGTTTAGAGGCCACTGGTAAAGAGCCCTTTTGTGCCTGTGGCCACACCCAAGGTTTACAATGGCACACAGGAAAAGAAAGGCCAGTCTTGAGGCTTTACAGCTGGCAACTTTTTCCCACAGATTCATTTCCCTAACATTTTAAATATTGCTCAGAAACCTTTTCTTCTTCATCGTGTGAGAAAGTATTTCATGTAGTAGATTTTCTTTGAGGAAATAGGGAGAGGGCCTGGGTTGTTGATACAATCACCCCTAAGTGCCTTCTGCCTCTGGACAGAGCCAAGAATCTCCCTGGTTTACTGGGAAACGGATGGTGATGAAACAGGAGCAATGACAGCTAGAATGCCGCTGGTGGCAAGTGAGAGCAAATCTGATCAAACATGGCAGAGAGCCCACATTAGAGCCTGTTTTCTCTGCCACCGTTTCATTTGCATGTAATCATCCAGTTGAATTGTTTCATGTGGTCTGAGCTTTTACATCAACTGGATTCTGACCACATGATGGCCCCAGTCCACTCTGGGTTAGGTGCTAATGAAGTACCTTTGGCACCTGCTTGTCTGATTTATATTTCAGCTTTCAGTTTGTGGAGACCAAATATGTGGACAAGATCCTTGGAGAGGTGAAGCCTACCACCTGCATTCTTGACTCCTTGCCCTTCCTGGCAGATAAAAGCTTCCAGAGGGGGGTGGCCAAGTGGGCAAGAGGAGTAGTAAATGCTTCCTTGAAGGCTGGGGCTGTACCACCTGTGCTTAACGAGGCAGCAATTAGACCTGTTTTGAAAAAAACCCTCCCTAAGCCTTATTATATTGGAGAACTTACGGCCAGTCTCCAGTCTTCCATTATTGGACAGGGTGCTTGAGCAGGTGGTTGCTTTTCAGCTCCAGGTACTCTTTGGAGAGACTGAATTTCTGGACCCATTTCAATCTGGCTTCAGGCCAAGGTTTGGAATAGAGACTGCTTTAGTTGCCTTGGTTAATAACCTCTACCAAGAACCAGACAGTGGGAATGTGACTCTGCTAGTTCTGCTGGATCTCTCAGTGGCCTTTGATACAGTTTACCATAGTATCCTACTAAGCTGCACTGGGGCTGCGGGGAACCGTATTACAGTGGTTTGACTCCTATTAGGGGGTCAGTCTCAGAAGGCAGTAGTGGGACATTCCTGCTTTGCCCCCTGGCCATTGACCTGTGGGGTTTTGCAGGATTTGATGCTATTCCTCATGCTACATAATACCTATGTGAAGCCATCGAGAGGGGTCATCAGGAAGTCTGGCCTGTGGTGTCACCAATATGTCCCCTTCTTTTCCACCTAATTCCAAGGAAGCTGCTGTTGTTCTGAACCAGTGCTTGGAGTCAGTAATGGGCTGGATGAGGGTAAACAAGCTGAAACTTGATCCTGACAAGGCCAAGGTTCTCTGGGTTGGTAGAAAAATAGACTTGGGACTTGAGATCTGTCCTGTCTTAGATGGCCATTGAAAAGCCAGGTTTGCAGCTTGGGAATGCTACTGAACATAGTAGTCACCATAGAAAAAACTGTGGTGGTTCAGGGTGCTTCTTGCTCAGCTTTGGGTGGTGCATCAACTGTGTCCATTCCTTGGTCAGTCAGCTCTACCCACAGTGATCCAGGCCTTAGTTACATCTGGACTAGACTATTGCAACATGCTCTACTTGGGGCTACCCTTGAAGGAGTGATTGGAGGCTGAAGCTAGACTGTTGATCAGGGCCAGCTATTGGGAGCATGTGACCCCAATACTACAGCAATTACACTGGCTACTAATCCACTCTGGAACCCAATTCAAGCTGTTGGTTTTGTTCTACATGGCTTAGAATTGGGGTATGTGAAGGACTGTCTTCTCCAACATGTTTCTTCCTAGGAATTAAGATCACAGGGAGAGGCACTCTTGACTGTTACATCAATCAAAGAAGCTTGTTTGTTGGGTACATGAGAGAGGACCTTTACAGTGGCAGCCCCACAATATTAAAACAAACCCTCTAGGGAGGTGTGCCTGCACCCCCCCCCCGCACTTTCAATCTTCAGGAAACAGTTAAAGGCTGTTCTATTAAGGACTGCTTTGGCTAAAGTTTATTAGGAGTCCTGAATTGTGATTTTAAATCATAGTTTTAATTTTTCTTAATGTGTTTATTTCATATGCTTTATCTGTGCTGTATGCTGCCTTGAGCTTCATAAGGAAGAAAGTTGGCTAAGGCATGTTTTAAACAATTAATTTTTTTAGTTTTTACCACTTTTTTCTCTTCATTGGAGGAAGAAAAATGGCTCTGATTTAGTGTTGCCAGGCACAGCCTGCCAGCTGATGGGAGTGTGGTGGAAGCATGGGGCTTGCTGTCAGTGATACTGTTGTGATGTGACTTCTGGGGAAAACCTGGAATAGTTGCTGTAGATTTTCCGGGTTGTGTGGTCGTGGTCTTGGCCTGAGACCACAACCTGGAAAATCTATAGCAACTAATGAACTCCGGCCGTGAAAGCCTTCGACAAAACTTGGAATAGTTTCACACTTCTATAGGAATCTCCTGGAATTCTATGGTAAAACCAAAAAGGTTTTGGCTATCCCTAGGGAGGTGTGACTGTGCTTCCAGTTTTTTTCCAGAAGTGATGTCACATCATTGGCCCACTGGCTGGTTTGTTTTTTTGTTTTGTTAAATTTTCTCCTCCTGCCACTGTGAGGTTCAGAGCTGGTTGTCAGCAGGGGAGGTACCTGGCAGCCCTGTTCAGAGTCCATGAGTTTACTTTGAGCTTGAGTGGAATTTTGATTACTGAATAGCAGAGCTTCTACACCATCCCATCTGACATCTTCTCAAGTCATTTTGAAAATCACAGGCTCTTAAAAACATTTTTTTTGTAAGGCATGGACATCTGGTCACAAGATACAGAATCCAAAGCCCCTTTTGGTGTGCATAGCACTTCAGAATAGTAAGAAGCCTGTCAGTCCCTGTTCCAAGGTGCTTGCAACCTAAAATTCAACACAGGGCAAGGCAACAGAGGAGAGGAAGGAGGATGGAGGTGATGGCAAGGGTAATTTTCAGCTCAGTTACATGTAGTTTTGTTTATTTACTTCATTTATACCTCACCTTTCTCCCCATATGGGGCCCAAACTGGCTTCAATATTCTCCATTTTAGGCTGAGTGTGTGTGACTGGCCCATGGTCGCACAGCAAGCTTGCATGGCAGAATGGGATTCAAACGGGGGTCTCCCAGATCTAGCCTGGCACTCTAACCATTATACCACACTAGCTTTCATAGTTTTATTATGGGATAAGTTTAAGGAGGTATGTCATAGGCTTCAGAGAAGTGGTGAATTTTGAGAAGGATGTTGAAAGAAGGGGGAGCTTCTTTACTTCAGTGTTCTGAGAGGAAGTTTGAGATGTGAGGGACAGCAGAGGGAGAAGGGGGGGCAATCATTTAACAGGAATGGGTGTATTTGAACAGTTAAGAATAGCATAGCTGGAGGAGCAAATATCAAGGGCACAGATGTATTGGGATAAAAGGGGTCATGGCTTTGCACTAAAGGATAAGGAATTTGTGCTGGATAATCTCTTATTTGAGGGAGGTGTATGAAGAGGGAGAAGGAAAGGAAGTAGAGAGGTCAGTGCAGCTAATTGGGTGCTTCAGGGATGAAGCTGGAAAAATCCAGTGATCCATGGCTTGTGTTTTCCGGTACCTACCTTCTTCTCCTGGCTTTGTTCTGCCTCATTGGAGCAGATGCTTGAGAAGATCTTTGTGTCTGCAGGGATTACCCATTCAGAAACACTACTCTTCATTGTAGTGTAATGCTTGGCTTAGAGCCTACCAATATTTTGTGACTGGCTTCAGCCCTCCCACCCTGCCATTTTGTGATTTTCTGCATCCCCCCCTGTAGGTGGCCATTTTTGGTACCACCTGCTCAGTGTTGCCCAAGGTTCAGCAAATTTGAGGGTCTTCGCTTTAGGGCATCAGTGATAGAGAATATATGCTCACATGTAAGTAGCCAGGGAAACGGTAGAAAAAAATAAAGAGGATAACCTTAGTATAGGAAAGCCAGTTCTTCTGATCTCCTCCACAGGCAATCTGTTGCACAAGAGCATAAATGACAAGGGAGAGCTGGGGTGGTAATGAAACAAATGAGTTAAGAATTGATGAAACAAAGAAGGAATGTGCAGCACTTAACAAGTGAGCAAGCTGGTTCTTTTCCCTGCTTTTTGTTTAAAAGGATGCTAAATTCTTAAGAGGTTATCTTTTTCATGCCATATGTTGTTCTGTTCCATAACTCCCCCCCAGCTGCTGCTGCTTCTAAATATTTGCCCCATATCTCTCCCTCCAAGATAAAAAAAAAGCTTGAAGGAAAGGGTAATTGTAGTGGGAAACAGGTGCCAGGGAAAGGAGTAAACAGCCTCCTTAGAAAGAATTACACATAATCTAATGTTTAGTTTGGACTGGAAGATAATATTGGGATAGTGAGACTAGAAGGGGTTCTGAAGAGTTCAGGGAAATTGACATTGGCAAACAGTAGGAATCTAAGATACATTGCAGTCAGTCTGCAGAACTATGTGCTTCTTCACTGTCTGTTACATTAGTGCAGGAATTAGATTAGCATGGAGAAGTTACCTAAGGTGTTTCCGCATTGGTTATTTGCCCAAAGTTTGATACTGTTGGGAACTTGGGGTTTTTCCTGCTTTCCCACAGCTGGTTTTCCCAGCTCTTCTTTGATCTTTCTCAAACTTGATTTTCTCCCTCTGAGGTGGAGGACATCTCAATGAGTTATTTCCACTGTGCCTTTAGGGAGGCAGGAAATAGTTTTTTCCTCTTCCTTTTGGCGCCTTCGGAATAGCCCATCGCCCAGTTTAGTTCCTGCCTCACCAGGGAGCAGCAGCATAGACATAGCTAAGTTTTAGCTCTGCCTTTTTTTCCCCTGTTCCAATTCTTGTCTTTTTTAGTCTTAAATTCTTTCTACCTTGCCCTTTCCTTCTTCTCTTTCGCTTTTTTCCCCTTTCTGCTTGCTCCCTCATGGGAACGAAGTTGGAAGATTCAGAGGTCTACGGACCAAAGAAAGCGATCCTGTGAACACCCGAATGGCAGGAAAGGAGGCTCCCGAGGAATTCTCGTTGAGGGAAGACAACGCTCCGCGCAGAGAGGAGGAGGTGGTTACGCTGCGCCCCGTAGGGGCCGACTTGCCTTCGAGGCCAGATCGTGTTCCTCCACCGGCTGCGGCAGGCTCGGTGGCGGCACAGAGAGCCCAGAAGTGCCACCAAGAGGCTTTGGATAAAGAGCTTGCCATTCCTGCAGCACTTCCCAAACATGCCGGCGGCCATTTTGAGTGTCCAGACTTTAGCTCCGGAACTCTTCAGCAGCCACTCCTGGGCTCCTTAGGGGCAGAAGGTCTACTTCAGCGATCCCCTTCAGACCAGCCCAAAATGGAGGACGGCCTGAGACTTTCCCAACTGAGCAGTAAAGTACCTGTGGAGGGGCCCCTTTTACAGCCTGTGGATCTCATGGCCCTAATAAAACAAGCGGTGCAGCAGGAGGTGTCCTCCTTGCAGATCAAGTCTGGACAATCGCTTCCAGGGTCCCTGGCCCCTCCTGTGGATCCCTCACCCTCATCCTGGCCCACCAAGGCAGCTCAGAAGGCTCTTCCCCTTCATCTGGAGAGAGCAAGGGGGGAGCAATGGGGGTAGGATCAATCCACTTCTCCTTCCATCGAGGACAGGGAGGAGGGGGAATTTTTGTCTGAAGAGGAGGAAGAGGAGATAAAACTTTCTGAGCAGTCCAACCGGTTCTTTAAGGTAGAGGACTATCAGTATTTTTTAACCAGGCCATAAAAGCCTTGGACATTCAGGACCTTCCTCCTTCAGAATATCAGAGGGCATCCAGAGACAAATTTAATCAAAGTGCAAGGGGAACTCAGAGTTCTTTGCCCCTGAGGGACACTCTGAAAAGGTTTTTCCTTTTCCAGAAGCCTTTGAGCGTCAGCTCAGGGCAGACTGGGACAGACCTGTAGTTAACAAGCAGTACCCATCACTGGTAAAAAAGCTCTATGCAGTACCTAATTATGCAAATGAGTTATTAAAGTTATCTCCAGTGAATGGTCCTGTTGCGGCGATCCAATCTTCGGGACTTCTGTCAGAGGACAGTCAGGGCACCATCAAGGATCCCACTGACAAGAAGGTGGAAGCAACTCTTAGAAGGATCCATGAAGCAGTCACCATGATGGTATGGGCAGCTTCCACTGCATCCATCGCTTCCTGCGCAGCAA
This sequence comes from Gekko gecko, assembly GCA_029375565.1. Classification (NCBI taxonomy): domain Eukaryota; kingdom Metazoa; phylum Chordata; class Lepidosauria; order Squamata; family Gekkonidae; genus Gekko; species Gekko gecko. The sequence continues at coordinate 105,851,934 of JAPDNY010000004.1, read as the reverse complement.
TAGTGTGGTTTTGCAGATTAATCCAGATGATCCCAGAGAACAGTCATGGGCTGCTGGAAGGAGATTCTCATGTCCTCAAGGCCAGTTCCTTCACAGCGGATGCTATGCTTGACATCCTCGGATTTGCATCTCGTGCTTTGGCTTCTACAGTGGTTGTTCGAAGGCTCCTCTGGCTATGGACATGGCCAGCAGATGCCCTCTCCAAGTCCATCATTACTGCTTATCCGTTCCAGGGAGATCAGTTGTTTGGGGAGGCTCTAGATAGAATTCTGGTTGAGACGCGGGACAAGAAGAAGGCCATGCCCAGGTCCATTCGGTGCACCGATAAACAAAGCAATCATTCCTTTCGCACGCAACACTCCCTGGCAAGGTTCCATCAGGAGCCAAAGAGACTACAGTGGGATTCATACAGACCAGCGGGCAAATGAGGTCCCTTCGGTTCTTGATTCCACAGACCAGCATTTAACAAAAAATGACAGAGGAGAGCATGACCCCAAACTCAAGCAGGCATGACTGCACGTCGCTCCTGGTGGGGGCATGGCTTTTCCATTTCTCCACGACTTGGACAAATTCCCAGGTGGACGCCTGGGCAGTGGAGACTGTGTCCTAGGGATACTCCATAGAGTTTCGGTGTCTTCCTCCAGAACGATTCCTGAAGTCCCCATTCAGCAAATCCATAGACAAAAGGACCATCATCAAGAGGGCTATTCAGCACTTATTGGATATCAGGGCCATAGAGCCGGTTCCTGATCTTGAACACGGCCAGGGAGTATACTCGATTCTGTTCATGGTTCCCAAAAGAACGGCGATTGGAGAGCCCTTCTGGATCTCAAATATTTAAACAAGTACATCATACTGCGTCATTTCCACGTGGAGACCCCGAAGACCATTGCAGACTCCTTGTTACCGAACGAGTTCCTGACCTCTATAAATCTTACAGAGGCTTATCTCAATGTCCCCATCCATCCGGCTCACAAACGTTTTCTCCGTTTTTGTGTTTGCAATCGGCACTACCAGTATCGATCTCTTCCTTTCAGGCTCTCCATGGTGCCACGGGTGTTCTCCAACTTGGTCATCAATCCTGTGGTCCTTCTCAGGGGTCAGGGGATCCACGTTCACCTGTACCTCAACGACCTGTTGGTGCAGGCCAGCAGGTATGCAGACTCCGTCAGAAACACGAAGGCCAAATTGGAGTGTTTCCAGGACCACGGGTTCCTGTTCAATTCTTTTTTTTGTAAATACAATTTATTATTGGATATATCACATGTTCAAACATTTTCAACCAACCTACATATCCATTTTTCTAATTTCCCTTCTCCCCCCCCCAAACAAGGCTTCCCGCACTGCTCCAACCCCATTAATATCTCTCTTATTCTGTTACAGTTATTTCTAAACTTATTTTCTCTAACAAACGGTAACAATTCAGAAATCTAATTCTATTTCATTTTCCACTTAATAACTATCAAAACAGATCAAACCACGTTTAATGTCCCAATTTTTCAACAAGTATTTTTGAAAGTCTTTCCAGTCTTCAAAAAAAGTTTCATCTTCTTCGTTGTTTAATTTTCTTGTTAATTTGTCCATTTCTGCTAAGAACAACGTCTTTTTAATCCATTCCCATGTTTCAGGTACTTTATCTTGTTTCCAACATTGAGCAAAAGTCAGTCTTGCTGCTGTAATCAAGTACCATAGTAGTGTTCTCTTGGCTACATTTATTTCTTCCATTTTAAGACCTAGCAATAACATCTGTGGGTCTTTCTTAAAAGTACAATTCAAAATTTTTTGTATCTCATTGTGGATCTCTGTCCAATACTTTACTGCTTTATCACATGTCCACCACATATGGTAAAAAGACCCCTCATGTTTTTTACATTTCCAACATTTGTTGGACATACTTTCATTTATAATAGCAATTTTTTTAGGCGTCATATACCATCTATACATCATTTTATAACAATTCTCTTTAACATTTACACACGTTGAAATTTTCATTGATTTTTTCCACAAGTATTCCCAAGATGTCATTAATATCTCATTATTAACATTTACTGCCCATTTTATCATTTGCTCCTTTACAACTTCATCCTCAGTATACCATTTCAATAACACCTTGTACAGTTTAGAAATCATTTTTTTATCTTTCCCAAGCCATACAGTTTCAATTTCAATATTCTTTTCTCTAAAACCATGTTCTCTTTTATCGGTCTTAAATAGATCATAAATCTGTCTATACTTCAACCAATCATATTCAAATTCAACATCAAATCTATCTTTTAACACAAAATTTTTCCCTTCAAATTTTAAAAGACTTTTATAGGGTAGCCAATCTAACCCTTGATTTCTTGAATATGGATTAATCACTTCAGCTGGTACAATCCAAAGTGGTCTTTCTTCCGAGAAGAATTTTCTATATCTCGTCCATGTCTCGAACAGTGATTGTCTTACAAAGTGGTGTTTAAAAAATTTATCCATTTTTACTTTTCCATACCATAAATATGCATGCCATCCGAATTTATTATCATGTCCTTCAAGGGCCAATAACTTCTTATTCTCCAAATTAATCCACTGTTGCAACCATGTTAAACAGACGGCATCATAATACAGTCTTAAATTTGGTAGTTGTAAGCCTCCTCTCTCTCTTGCGTCACATAAAATTTTCATTTTAATCCTTGGCTTTCTTCCTGCCCATACAAATTTGGATAATTCTTTCTGCCACGAATCCAGTATTTTCCTTTGTTTTAGTATTGGAATAGTCTGAAACAAAAACATCAAACGCGGCAAGATATTCATTTTTACAGTCGCGATTCTTCCCATCAATGATAAATTCAAAGTATCCCATTTCTTCATATCTTGCTGAATCTTATGCCACACCTTTTCATAATTGTTTTTAAACAAGTCAATATTTTTCATGGTTAAATCAATTCCAAGATATTTAGTCTTTGTGACTACTTCACATTGTATTTTCTCTTGAAGTTCTGTTTGTCTTTGTTTCGTCATATTTTTGCACATCACTTTAGTTTTATTTTTATTAACATAAAATCCCGCAACTGAACCAAATTCTTCAATTTTTTCCATCAATTGTGGTATTTTCTCAATTGGGTCTTGAATCATAAACATTACATCATCTGCAAATGCCCTATATTTATAGGCGAAACCTTTCACTGTAAGTCCTTCAATACTGTTATCTTTTCTTATCGCTGTCAATAATATTTCCAATATCCAAATAAACAACAACGGGGATAACGGGCAGCCTTGACGTGTTCCCTTTTGGACTCGGAAGAAGTCCGTCTTTTCTTTGTTTATATTCAAAGCCGCTTTTTGTTCTGAATATATTGCCACAATCATGTTTAAAAAAGACTGTCCAATATTCATTTTTTCAATAACTTGCAGCATAAACTCCCAATTTAAATTATCAAAAGCTTTTTCCGCATCTAAGAAGAGGAATCCAACTTCTTTTTCAGGATGCTTGTCATAATATTCAATTGCATCTATCACCACTCTTAGATTGTCTCTAATTTGTCTATTTGGTAAAAATCCCGCTTGTTCTTCCGCTATTGTATCTTTCAAATATTTTTTCAATCTCTCTGAAATTATTTTTGCAAATAATTTGTAGTCATTATTTAATAGCGATATTGGTCTATAATTCTTTACTTGAGTCAAATCCAAACCTTCTTTAGGTATCAATGAAATGTTTGCTTCCTTCCATGAATCTGGGATCCGCTTGGTCTGTCTTATCTCATTTGACAGAAGTACTAAAATAGGGGTTAGCTCCTCTTTAAATTTCTTATAAAATTTTGCTGTAAAGCCATCTGGTCCTGGAGCTTTGCCCAACTTTGCGTCTTCTATCGCCATTGTCACTTCTTCTTTCGTTACTAAACCATTTAATAGTTCTTTAATTTGTTTTCCCAGCTCTGGAACTTCAATCGTCTCCAAATATTTCTTGATTCTCTGTTGGTCAATTCCTTTCTTTTGGAATAGTTTGGCGTAGTATTTAAAAAAAACTCTTTTTATACCATTCAGGCTCATCACCTCCTTTCCATCTTCAACAATCTTAGATATAAAGTTCCTATCTTTTCTATTTTTCAATTGCCATGCCAAAAACTTTCCTGGTTTATTTGCACCCTCAAATGCTTTTTGCTGTAATTTTTTTAAATTCCAATATAATTCTCTGTTTAAAAGAACATTCAGCTGATCTTGCAGGAAGTGGATCTCTTTAATAATTTTCTTCTTCCCTGGTCTTTTTTTTAATTCCTTTTCTTTTTGTCGAATTTTTTCATGAAGGTCTTTCTGTTGCTGAATCTTTTGCTTTTTATCTTTGGAGTTCAGAGAGATAAGCATACCTCTCATTACTGCTTTGTATGTATCCCATACAACTTGTATATCCGTGCCTTTGTTCAAATTCAGTTCAAAAAAACTTTTCGTTTCCTTTTTTAAGATTTCATTAATTTGTTTTTGATCCAGTAAATCTTCATTAATTCTCCAAAATAACTGTTTAGGTTTTGCTTTAGATATCCAAAGTAGGGGATTATGATCAGAGTTAGTTTTCGGTAAAATTTGTATTTTATAAGTTTTTTGCGCCATCTCCTCTGACATCCAAATCATGTCAATTCGAGAAAAGGAATTATGTCTATTCGAATAAAACGTGTAGTCCTTAGTCTTAGGATTCCACTTCCTCCAAACATCTTCTAATTTCTCTTGCTTCATCAATTGAAAGAAATTTTTTGGTAACTTTCCAACTGTCTCTCCACTTGCTTTGGACTTTCTATCCAATGTGTTGTTCACTGTACCATTAAAGTCTCCCGCAAGAACAATTTGGTCATAATTTAAACATTCCAACTCTTTAGTCAGATCATTAAAAAAGGTCTCTTTTGCACCATTGGGTGCATATATATTAACAAGCAATGTCTTTTTTCTATCCATACAGATTTCCACGCCAACATACCTTCCTTCTTTGTCGGAAAAAATTTGTTTAGGATCCAAATCTTTTGAAATATAAATCACTGTTCCTTTTTTCTTGTTAACTGCTGAAGAATGAAATTCTTCTCCCAATTTTTTATTAGTCAGATATTTGTCGTCTTGTTTTCTTATGTGTGTTTCTTGTAAACAAATTATATTACATTTTTGTTTTTCCAGCCAATGATTCACCAGTCTTCTTTTACCTGGTGAATTTAATCCATTTACGTTCCAAGATAAAAATTTGTAATCCATAATGGTGTTAAATTAAATATCTTTAAAATCGTCCAGATTGTTCGCTTTAAATCTATATAAGTCTCCTTCAGATTTAAGAGTTGATCTCACCGAGTTGTACATAAATGTAAGTCCATATGGAATCTCCCATCTGAACCTAATATTCATTTCTTTTAGTCTGTCTGTCAATTTCTTGAATTTCTTTCTATCTTGTAGAATCGATCTCGGAATTTCTCTCAAGATTATTATTTTCTTTCCATTAATTTCCAACGGTTGTGTAAATTGTTTCTTGAAAACGTCTTCCTTCATCTTTGTTGTCACAAATTGAACAATTACATCTCTAGGTAATTGCTTTCTTTTGGCATAAGCTGAATTTACTCTGTAAATCAAGTCAAAGTCTGCATCCAAATCTCCTTCATCTTCCCCTATATAAGTTGTCAATGTCTTAATTACTAGGGCCCGTAGATCTTGATCTTCCTCCTCTTCTATCCCTCTCAATCTCAAGTGATTCTGAGTAGCCCTGTAATCCATCATGGTCTCCAGCCTTGCATTTTCTGACAAGGTTTTTTTAACCTTTTGTTCCATATCTTCAGATTTTGTCACCAGACTTTTGACTTCCTTTTTAAGTTCTTCTGTATCTTTTTTAATCCCTGACACTTCTGCAAGTACCAGTTCTTTCAATTCTTCCATATTTTTTTTCTGTACTTGGATTTGCACTTGCTCTATTTGCTCCAATTGTTGTTGCAACTGTGATTCTATTTGTTTTCCAAGATTCTCAGTCATCCGTTTTTCCATCGCTTCCATAGCTGCTTGCCACTCTTTTTTTTCCTTTGCAGTCATTCTTGGGCTGGGTGATGAAGCAGCTCTAGGTCTTGTTCTCAAATCCGTCTTGGAGGCCACTTCAATGTTAGTCAGACTTTATGTTAGCAATCTTCAAGCCAAATCGCCACCTTTAGAACTTGTTTAAGCGCTTTTTCGGCTTGAAAATAACATTTTAAGTTTTAGTCCTCCCCAAAATGTCGGGCGCAATTTCTCTATGGTTTTCCGGCTAGAGTAGGCTCCTTTCAAACTTCCTGTTCACCTGTCCGTCTCTGTAATCCAACTTCCGGTAAAGGTGGTGTCACACAATAAAATGTCCATCCGCTTCAAACACAGCAGCCTCTAAAAACCTCCACTCTAGCCCACTTCCTGTATCACAGAGTCACAGTTAGTTTCGTTTCTACTACGTAACGTTTAGACTTGGCTGACCACAGGAATGCAAAACAAAGTCTCTTTTCAGCCTTTTTCTCTAACGGAAAGCTTTCTTTTTACTTTTAATTCAAGCGAAATAGTTCCTTAAAGGTTTCAACGCTTATCCGTACGTTTCAATATCACAGTCTCCTTTAAACCGGTAAGCGCTTAATCGTTTATTTGTTACCTTGCTTGTAGTCTCGGGGTTTTGCGGTGCTTCTTCTGTAAACGATGTTAATCAGATGATAAAGAGATCGGTAGATGGCGAATTTATGCTGAATTCTCAGCCCGGCTGGCATCTGTAGAGTTGATTTGCAACTGCCCTCTTCACGGAGGGAGATCAAAGTGTAAACAAGCTTCCTCCGAAGCTTATCCACACCGATCTCAACCCCCCCTCAGGCTTCGCTGCTTGCTTGCCACTCCCCCGCCTGGAGAGTGCTGCGCTGGGCCAAATAGAGCCCAGACTGTCGTCAGATGCCGCAGTACACTCTGCACAACTCGCAAAGTGTGTCAATTCGCCATTTTCTCCGACCGGAAGCCTGCGGGTTCCTGTTCAATTCTAACAAGAGTTCTCTTCAACCTTCCCAGAGACTCGCGCATCTAGGAGCAGTCATCGACACATCTCGCAACACCCTCTTTCTGCCATCATCCAAGGCCGAGAAGATCGGAGAGATGGCATGCTAATCTACCACAGCGTATCTTCCTCATTAATGGACTTGGCCAGTCTGTTGGGTCTGATGATCTCCTGCATCGACACAGTCCAGTGGGCTCGTCTCCACGCCAGACCTCTACAAGGTTTCCTTCGCCCCTGCCTGATTATGGAAAAGAGAACCATCAATATCCAGGTTCCTCACAAGATCAAATCCAGCCTTTGATGGCGGATGGCCTCGGAACAACTGAAAGGGGGCAAGGAGTACTATGTGTCGCTGACCAGGAAAATTTTTCGGACACGAGTCTCCAGGGCTGGGGAGCTACTCTGAGAGACTCCCCAATACAAGGGAAATGGAGTACAGCAGAGGCAAAGTTACCCATCAGTCTACTGGAACTCAGAGTGATCTTCAATGCTCTGATTCATTTTGAGCCTTCCCTCTGCAACAGATGTGTCTTGGTGCAAACAGGCAACATCTCCGCCAAGGCGTATATCAACAAACGGGGGGTCTCGGTCCTCTCAACTCCATCCAGAGATGATGAAGATTCTTACCTGGACGGAACAGAACGTCAAGTCCATTTGGGCAGAACACATCAGAGGAGTCGAAAACATCCAGGCAGATTGGCTCAGCAGAGAGACCATTCAGGAGGGAGAGTGGTTTCTCCAACCCGACCTCTTTCAGCTGATCGTGAGCCAGTTGGGCCGTCCAGCGGTGGATCTTTTTGCCTCTCCAATAAACCACCAACTGCTGAGGTTCTTCACTCGCTACTTCCATCGAGCGGCAGAGGTGATGGATGCATTGACATCTCCCTGGCCGAGCAGCCTGCTTTATGTGTTTCCACCATTCATCTTGCTATCCTGGACCATCCGCAGAGTCTGAGATCTCAGGGCAGAGATCATCCTGGTGGCACCCAGCTGGGTGCGTCGTCCATGGTTCTTCACCCTGAGGCAGATGGCGGTCACTCCACCTCTAGTCCTTCCGACACGACCAGACATGTTGTGCCAGGGCCCGGTCTGGCACTCACATCTGGAATGGCTGTGTTTAACTGCCTGGAAATTGAGCGGAGCAACCTCTGCAGTTTAGGCTATTCCGATAAGATCACTGAAACCATGTTATCTTCCAGAAGACAATCTACTATCCATATCTACAGTACTACTTGGAAGGCTTTCGTGCGGTGGTGCAGACTTAAAAAGGCGAATTATCACCCTCGGTGGCTTCAATTCTGGCCTTCTTGCAGGAGGGTTTGGACTCTGGCCTGAGGCCAGCCACCTTGTGTAGACAGACAGTAGCCTTGGCCACTGTACTACCTTCCTTGGGTGGTTTCAAATTAACTAAACATCCCTATGTGCAGCTCTTCCTGCAGAGTGCTACAGTGAAGTCTCCACCTCAGGTGCATAATTTTCCAACATGGAAACTGAACACTGTCCTATTGGCACTCATAAGACCCCCTTTTGAACCTCTGAAAGATGTGGGTTTGAGGTGGTTGCGTATGAAGACTCTGTTCCTTGTTGCCATCACATCAGCTCGTAGGGTCTCCAAGCTTGGGCCTTGTCAGTCAAGTCTTCTTTATGTACCTTCCACCGAGACAAGTTCATACTTCGTCTGGACCCAACCTTTCAACTGAAAGTCTCATCTGCTTTCCACAGATCGCAGAAGATCTGCTTACCTACTTTTTGTCCTCAACCCCCAAGCATCGCAAGGAACTTGAGTGGCATACGTTAGATGTCAGAAGAGCTCTCAAGATCTACATCTTGAGGACGGAACCATGGTGAAAGACGGATGCAATGTTTGTCAACATTTCTCTTCCAAGGAAGGGGCTTGGAATGTCCAAGACTGCAATAAGTACAGTTTTTCGTTCTTGCATCACAGAGGCGTACAAGGCGATGGGCCAGGATGTTCCCACTGGGATTACAGCACACTCTCTTTGGAGTGTGGCCACCAATGCTGCCTTCACCAATAGAGCTTCAGTCGAGGAGGTTTGCAGGACAGCTACCTGGTCGTCTATCTCAATGTTTGTACGTCACTATAAAATTCATACAGCAGCGTCTGCAGATGCAGCCTTCAGAAGAAGAGTCCTTCAGCATGTTGTGACACTTGAGGAAGATGATGACCCACCCGGATAAGGGACACTGCTCGGGGAGGTCCCATAGAGATGTCCTCCACCTCAGAGGGAGAACGGCCATTGGTACTTACCGTGAAGGGTCCTTCTCCTCTGAGGTTAGGAGGACATCTCGGCCCTCCCTTCTTTTTCTTCATCATCTTCTCTGTCTATTGCTGTGCTGACCTCTTCTTCTTCCTTTTCTCTAACTGTACTATTGAAAAGTTATACTTCTTGTTAGAGTTGTGTTTTTTGCAGTTATGTCTTTTGTATAGGGCAAGGCTCCTGAGTTAGCCTGAGAGAACTGCTTTCAGAGTCCCACAGCTGAGGGATGGGCTATTCCTAAGGCGCCAACAAGAAGAGGAAAAAACTATTTCCTGCCTCCCTAAAGGCACAGTGGGAATAACTCATAGAGATGTCCTGTTGCTGCTGTGACTCCTAGTACAGCACAGCAGCACAGGGAAGCTACACAACTGCTATAGAATCCTAGGTTCCAAATGGCCTCGCCTTTTTGGGCAGCCAAAGGCAGCTTACCTTTTTGGGCTGTTCATTTAATAATGCTGCTGGGCTAGCCTCATCCCTTGGCCCTGTTGCCACCAGTGCAGCTTGGAATGTGGTTATTTGGCAGAGGGAGACATTTGCAGAAAAGATGAGCATGCTTACGTTTGCTGCGCCTACCACCACACATTCAAGGACCCAGAAATTTATACTGGGAAGTTATGTATGCAGATGCTATTTTTAAAATATATTTTTCTTTCTCTTTCCTCCCCAGATTATCTGAGATACAAACTTCAAAATAATTGCAAACCAGGATGTAAAGAAAATCTTGAGCCTAAAATTTCTGTCACTTTGGAGCCAATTCAAAATTTGAAGCAAATAAAAAGCAAATTTATGGTAAGCTATTTTTTAAAAATTAAGATTAGATTTCCAATTTAATCTGTATCCTGTAAGAATAAAAGTGCTTGGCAGAAAACTAAGTCAAATGCAATTGTGTAAAAAAACTCTTAAATGACTGCTTATATTATAGTGCAAATAAATGCACTTGGTGGTCTTCACAGGTTATATGCTACTAGGAATAAGGCCCATTGTGGAAATAAATACAACAAGTTCTAGAAAGAGGCTCTGGGTGGGTGCCCCGGCATTGGCACTCAGCGTCAATTTGCTGTGGCAACCTCAGCAGGGTACAATGATGCAGAGTCCATCGTTTTCTCCAGGGGAACTGATCTCTGCCAACTGAAGAGCAGTTGTAATTCTGAGTGATCTCCAGTCCCCAAGTTTGGCAACAGTGGTTCCCCAGGAGGAAATGGCTGTTTTGGAGGGTGGAATCTATGGCATTGTACCTTTCTGAGGTCCCACCCCTACTCAAACACCACACTCTCCAGGCTCCACCCTAAAATTTCAGGAATTACCCAACCTGGAGGTGGCCCTTTCTCCTTCCCAGCCAACCATCAACCTACCTTTATCTGCCCCTCTGACTTCAGCGTTCCACCTTCTCCCCCTCCCTGTAGTCTCTACCTAGGAAGAACACAGTCTTTCTCTGCAGTGGGGACCAAAGCAGCTCACATTATTCTTCTCTCCCACTTTTGATTTGCACAACAACCCTGTGAGGTAGGTTAGGCTGAAAGTCTGTGACTGGTCTGAAATCACCCACCCAGTTTCCACAGTAAGAACTTGTGTCTGGCAGACCCTGCTCCGAAGTGCTAACTGCTACATCACACTGTCTGTCACAGGGGAACCACCTCAGAGGATATAATGACACAGAGTCCACTATTTTCTCCAGAGGAACTGATCTTTGCCATCTGGAGACCAGTTGTAATTTTAAGTGGTCTCCAGCCCTCACCTGGGGATTCATAACAGTGGTTCCCCAAGAAGAAGAGTACAGTTTTAATCTGCACAACAACCCTGTGAGGTAGGTTAGGCTGAAAGTCTGTGGCTGATCTGAAATCACCCACTCAGCTTCCAAAGCAAGAACCTGGGTCTGGCAGACCCTGTTCTGAAGTGCTGATTGCTATGCCACACTAGCTGTGGTATTGCCTGGTATCACAACTGAACTCCAGATAACAGATCTCTCTCTCCCCCTGGAGAAAATAACTGCTTTGGAGGGTGGCCTCTATGGCATTCTATTCAGCTGATGCCTCTCCCCTCCCCAGACTCTGGCTTCTGTAGACTCCACCACAAAATCTCCAGCAGTTTCCCAACCTGGAGCTGGCAACCTTAGTCAGGACTGGTCCCAATGAATTCCCCACAAAGGCCAAAATAGGCCTGGAAAGGGCCTCCCCCACCCCGCCTTTTTACTGACAGAACCAAGCTTGGTTGCTTAGCAACAGCCACTGAGGGGAATGTGAGCCACACAGTAGGAGTAGAAGAGAATGGTTTGACAGCCACTGGCCCACCTCTGTAGCCAGCCAGCCATGGAGGAGCCAAGCAGTAGAAGTGTTCTTTGTCAGGAGATACAGCTGTTTTGGCAGTTTATTCTGACAGGGAAGTGATGAAGCCAGCAGTGGGTGGGGGAGAGGAGTGGACCCAGCACCCAGCCAATGGCACACAAGTACTCTTGAGTGGTGGTTGATGGGCCAATGGCTGATGGAGCGCATAGCACAGCCAAGGGAGAGCCAGAAAGTGCCAATACTTTGGGATATACATACACACACACACATATGAATGATTAAGAAAAGTCACATGAATCAACGCTGTAGGTAAAACATGAAGGGGAAGCTTATGGATAAGTGGAAATGGACACATGGGTGCACAGCTACATATGCTTAGTACTGGTTGATTATGAAATGTTCTTCATGTACATATCATCTCCCACCAGCCCTAATGAGATAAAACTAATCTGTGAGGCAGAGACAACATTCTTACATCCTCAAACAGGGCACTGACAAACCTGCATGTCTAATCATCCTCCTGAACAAATGAAGTTATCATGCTGACTGAATCCATTGGTCCCCATAGCTGAAAGAGTGACTGAGCAAAATCATTTCATAAGCTTCATAACATACTGATGATTTTAAATTGACTTTAAATATCTTTCTGCAGTCATCGTTCATGTTAGGTCTTTATTTTCATATTTATAGAAGATGGGGAAAACCCAAGCAAAATTGATTTTGTGAACTGCACAATCTTAAACATAGTTACATCCCTCTCAGCCCCATGTCTTCAACCAATTTAGAAGGGTGTAACTCAGTTTAGGATGGCACTGTTAATTATCTGTCACAGGTGGGTGACTACTTCAAAATATATTAAAGATCATATATGCAGAATCATATTTGGCTATTTTCTTCTTTATGCACCAGGTGGACCTGTTACAAATTTTTGTGGTAATTTTATTATGTATTGCTATTTAAAATTTTATTATTTAGCTTTCACAGTATTAATACTGTCTTCTAAACAAAGTAAAATATTAATGAAAAATGACTTTTCATTTAACTTGTTATGGGTGGGCTGGAGGGAAACCGTACTTTTAATATTTTTTTCTTTCACTAAAAGTGTATCAAAATCCCACTGTGGTTCTTTCTGTTTTCTTGTCTTTCAGGTAAGCCCAAATCATGGAGGGTCTCCTACATTATATAAATCCTGCACATGCTATTTCTCTCTTAAGTGCTTTAAACGAGAAACGTCTAAAAGGGCAACTCTGTGATGTTGTTCTTATAGTCGGAGACCAAAAATTCCGAGCTCATAAAAATGTTCTGGCTGCCAGCAGTGAATACTTTCAGACTCTTTTCACTAAAGAAAATGAGACTCAGTCAGTATTTCAGCTTGACTTTTGTGAACCAGATACTTTTGATAATGTATTAAACTACATTTACTCATCATCCTTGTTTGTGGAGAAAAGCAGTCTTGCAGCTGTGCAAGAAGTGGGGTACAGTCTTGGAATTTCTTTTCTTACCAACATTGTTTCTAAAAGTCCTCAAGCTCCTTTGCCTGCATGTCCCATTAAGAAAATAATGGTCCAGGAAGAAGATGAAAGCACGTCCCAGAAACGAAGTGTCATAGTTTGTCAGAGCAAAAATGAAACACAGGGGGAAAATGTTGGTCATACCCCTCATGAATTAAGCCATAGTTTTCAACTTTCATCACAGCCACAAGTAACAAAGGCAACTGAGTTTCTGCACAGTCTACCACTAAATGAAAAGAAATGGTTGAAAGACAGTTTTCTAAGATATTCCAAGTCTCATGAAACTTCAGATACACTGGATGACCAAAGTGAAACTAAAAGGAATGCAGTATTATCACAGAAACCTTTTTCAGACAAGGAAGTGGTAGTAAATGAACCAACAGGAAAGTCAGCTGAAGTACCCTTGAAAAGGCCATGTCCACCAGTTGTATCTGTATGTAGTTCTTCAGAATCTACATTTTTGTTGAAAGAGACAGGAAAAGGAGCTGGTCCAGGAGAAGACAGAAATTTGCTTTACTATTCAAAGTTAGGGTTAGTGATTCCATCTAGAGTACCTGTTCCTGAAAAACAAAGTATTGACAGGAGCGGACCACTCGTAAAAAGTCTCCTACGAAGGTCATTGTCCATGGATAGTCAGGTTCCTGTTTATGCATCTTCTGTTGACCTGAAGTCTTCACATGTATCCTCAGCAATCAACAACACTCAAGGGAGAATGTTAAACATAATATCCCCAAAGCCATCCATGAACGAGTCTTCAGAAAAAGCAGCTGGTGATAACAAGACACAGGTAATTCACTCACATCGCCTTAGATCTTTTAGTGCCTCACAGTCAATGGACAGGGAGATAACATCACCTCCTCTTAAAGAAATGCGGATAAAAACTGAGCCTAGCAGCCCTCTTTCAGATCCTTCTGAAATTATAAGAGTTACAGTGGGGGATGCCTCATCTGCCAATAAAAGTTATCCTTTTAAAATTGAAGATGACCATAGAGATTTGAGTAGACTTCCAGCTAAAAGAAGGTTTCAAGCAGACAGAAGGCTTCCAATTAAAAAAATTAAGGTTGATGAACGTGCTTCCCCTGGGGCAGAGGACAATTTTGAGGAAAACTCCAATCCTACGCCACTTGATGCTGATTTCCCAGATTCTGACATTAGCAAAGATGAATATGGTGAATTGGAAGAAACAAAGCCTAACAAAAAGTTTAAGTGCAAACATTGCCTTAAGATTTTCAGGTCAACTGCAGGCCTTCATCGCCATGTCAATATGTACCACAATCCTGAAAAACCATATGCTTGTGATATTTGTCATAAGAGATTTCACACAAACTTCAAAGTTTGGACACATTGCCAGACACAGCATGGAATTGTGAAGAATCCCTCACCTGCTTCGAGTTCACACGCTGTCTTGGATGAAAAATTCCAAAGGAAATTAATTGATATAGTGAGGGAGCGAGAGATTAAAAAGGCTCTGATTGTTAAACTAAGGCGTGGCAAGCAGGGTTTTCAGGGACAAGCTGCTTCACAAGCACAAGTCATCAAAAGAAACCTAAGGTCAAGAACCAGAGGAGCTTACATTTGTACCTACTGCGGGAAAGCATATCGCTTCCTGTCACAGTTTAAGCAGCACATAAAAATGCATCCAGGGGAAAAGACAGTTGGAATAAATAAGGTTCTTAAACCAAAAGAGGATATTCATGTTGAAAGCCCAGTAGAAAACAAAAAAGTTTACCAGTGTCGTCTTTGTAATGCTAAGCTTTCCTCTCTTATTGAACAGGGAAATCATGAGCGACTCTGCCGGAATGCCACAGTTTGTCCTTACTGCAGCCTTCGATTTTCTTCTCTAGAGCTGAAGCATGACCATGAAATTGCATGTGAGTACAAGAAGCTCACTTGCTTAGAGTGTATGCGCACTTTTAAATCCTCTTTCAGTATTTGGCGTCATCAGGTTGAAGTTCACAATCAGAACACCATGGCTCCAACTGAGAATTTTTCTTTACCAGTTCTGGAACACAATGGTGAAGTTAGTAGTACTTCCAGATTGCATTCTCAGTCAGAGCCTAACAAGATGAACAACTTTGTCACAGCCAAAGAAGATAGTGTATTCAGTGATTCTTCAGAGCAGATTAATTTTGATTCAGAAGATTCCTCATGTCTGCCTGAAGATCTAAGTGTCTCCAAGCAGTTTAAAATTCAGATCAAAGAAGAACCTGCAGATGATATAGAAGAGGAGGTGGTCCCTGATGCCAACCGGGAACCCAAGGGAGCAATTACTAATAAAGACACTGGCTTATGGCCCTGTGAAAAATGTGGGAAAATCTTTACTGTACACAAGCAGCTAGAGCGTCACCAAGAGCTGTTGTGCTCTGTGAAGCCCTTCATTTGCCATGTATGTAACAAGGCATTCCGAACCAATTTCCGTCTGTGGAGTCACTTCCAGTCCCATATGGCACAACCTATTGAGGAACCTGTGCGCAAAGATCCTGACATGTGTGCGCCAGCTAATTCTCCATCACCACCACCTTTGCCTCCTCCCCCACCACTTCCAAAAATACAGCCTTTGGAACCTGATAGCCCCACAGGTTTGTCAGAAACCCCTCCAGCTACTGAGAAATTATTTGTTCCACAGGAATCGGACACACTCTTTTATCATGCACCACCACTTTCAGCCATCACATTCAAAAGACAGTATATGTGCAAACTTTGCCACAGGACATTTAAAACAGCATTTAGTCTCTGGAGTCATGAACAGACACATAACTAAAAACATAAAGAATACTGGCAAGGAGTTTTAAAGATCTCTTAAATTTCCATGATGATTCTGAATTTATACAGTTGAAATGAAAGAATCTCTCTCTCTCTCCTATATATATATATATATATATATATATATATATATATATATATATATATATATATATATATATGTATATATATAAAAATAAGAGGGACAGGAACATTCAGCAGTTAGAAATTTATGATGCTGCTGTGAATGTGGAGAATAAGGTAAACTACATTATTGTTAGTTGAGTAAATTGCTCGTGTTTCTGGGTATTGTGTTCTGGGTCTTCTAGTAACAGAATATTTAATTAGAATAATTAATTAAAATCTGATTACATCTTCCTCATCCTGTGATATTAGTATATATGAACAATTTAAGAGTTCAGATTAATGAAATCCTGCAGCTAGTTTATGGTTTTCACCAAAAACTCTTTTCTGAGTTCCATATAGAAATCATCCATTGTTAAGGGGGGAAATTGAGTACCTTGCTGTGTTGACTTAGTGATTATGAAACATTAGCAATAACAAATAAAACCTCAAATTTGAATTAACTTGACCCTTATTGAAAACTTTGATAATTAATTGTTAAGTACAGAGGGGGCAGTTGTTAACTGTATTTTTTTCTCTGTGGAAGTTGTGCAAGATACAGTACAATCTAAAGTTAGCAATATGTGAATACTTGGGATTTTTATATACAAAGTAGCATACAGCCTGCTTCCAGCCATTTAAAGAGTTTTTGAAGGAAGAGTATCTGAACAAAGTTACACTGCTTTATTTAATGTCTCAGAGGCTGATATTCTATAGATATTTTGGTAACTAAAGTTATTGTGCTAAACAAGCAGCCAGCTGTGTATCCTAATGCAAAACTATATTACTGACTTTTAAATACAAACAGCATTGTGTGGTTTTCAGAAATTGTACTTGGTTTATTTCTGATTTGTATTGGAGTGGATGTGATTTATTAAGTGGAATGTATGGATATGCTAGTTTTTGAAAAACAGGAGCAACTACAATTCGCTTAGGTGAATGTGGCAAGCCCTACCATGACTACAAAAAATAACTTGACCAAAAGGTTAAAATACAAATATTTATATATGTATAAGTGAATAAAATAAAAATTCAAAGTACCCATTAAATACACCTACTTCAAATTGGAGGGGTAAATGTGACACAACAGATGTTGCATTTCATAAATATAGTACCTGCAATGAGCAGAATATTTTTTCCATCCTGTATGTCATATATCAGGCATTTTATTTTATACATTGTTGGACTGTGGTTATATGCCATAGTGACCTTGTTAAAAGCATCTAAATTCCATTCACTCTAGGGCAACTTGCACACATATAATTGTGTGCCTGTTGTAGATATAACATACTTCACTAAGACCTGTGTGTACTGAAATGCATGCACAAATCCTCTGCATGTACAAGGTGCTCATGAATTGGTTCCATGAGTCACTGGTGGAGCTGTGTATACATATGGATTCTCTTGTATTTGGAAGAGTTAAATGGAGGCAAGTTGTAACAGGCTTTAGAGGCAAACTTTTCCTTTTGAAATGGAACAGTGGATTCATTAATACAGGTATCTGCCAGGAACCACTAAGAGAATGTTTCCTAATCAGGAGTTCGAGATTAAAACTAGCCCACTCATATGGCATTTTAAACTTGATCTAATGGATTGACATTAGCATGAACAAAGAGTATAAATGCTACAGATGTATCACTTAGTGCTTGAGATATTCTTTTGGAGTCTAGGAAGCGACCGCAATATAGTATGTAATTGTGACTTCCATTAATATTATAATTAAAGGGAGTGAGAACTCTATTGAGTTTGAACAGAAAAGTAATAACTGGCACCCAGTTCTAAATGCATTTATTTTGAAGTACAATGTGTTAATGGAATCTGCTTTCATGTAAACATAGAATAACTGCTTAACACTTCCAGGGTTGGATGCGATGATAGAAGTTATTGTGATTAACGATTAATGGAATGAGTTTATAGAATGGATCTCTCCCCCCTTCCCTTGCTGTTCCTAAAGTCTTAGGGACCTTCTAATAGAGAGCAGAGTGGGACCTACAGCAAGGAGGAGGAACTGGCAAAAATTGTTTTCACCTTCACTCTTGCATGGGTGTCTAGTGTAGAGTTCACACAAAAAGGGAAGTTGCAATTTCTACTGATTTTCCCTTTTGAGGAGAAGACCCTCTATTGCTGCATCCAACTCGGTTCTTGAAGCTCCCTCAGGGAGAAATCATTCCAGTGAACACATTCCAGTCAGGGTTCATTGAATCCAACCCTCTGTTTGCAAGAACTGTAGCATGTAGTAATAACCCCATAAATTTCCTTCATAGAAAGTAGTTGTCTGCCTTTATATACTTTGGGGCTTCTCAGTTTCTTTTCCGAAGAATAGGAAGCTCACTTCTGCCACACCAGCAGCCATTGTTGAAAGTAGAGTTTTTCTAAAAAAAAGTTTCTGATAAAGCATGAGGAACTCCTGTTCAAAAAAGCAAGAAACACATACTGCTGTATGTCTTCATCTTCTCTTATGCTATTTAAGATTATGATTCCAGTATTAAGGAACAAGATCTGAAAGACATTATATGGCTTTCACAATATCAAGCCCTAAAAGTAAACATAAGGCCTTCAGCACAGATAGCAAAATAATTCTGTCAGTGAAGGCACCTGAGGAAGCATTTCTTCTTGGAAGCAAGTCTCATTTTATTCAATGGAGCTTACTCCCAGGAAAGTGTTCTTCAGATTGCACTGTTATTCTAGCAAACTCTAGCTTTATTATGGAGTCAAATCAGCTATGATGCAGGAGAACTGTAATCAATTTCCAAATGTTTTGATTTTTACTTAAAAACAGTTTGCTGAGGGTTTGAAAATAGACCACAACAGTGGTACTGGTGTGTGTGTTTAACCCCCCACCCCAAGTGTTCCCCCCCACTGAAATTTCTTCCTTTTTCCATTTTTAATCTCATTGGGAAAAAATTACAGCTTATCTGTAGGGTTAGCAACACTCTGCCTGTAATAAACATGGTTTGTCTAAACCATGGTTTGTGCAATAAACCAATTAGACCAGGGGTGTCAAACTCATTTGTTACAATGGCTGGATATGACATAAATGCCACTTTGTCTGGCCAGGCCATGTGTGCCATAAAACATAATGCTGGGTACCAGAGATAGAAACTAATAAGGACAGCAGCTGGTAAGAGCAGAGTGGGTGTATCCTCCCTCACTCCAAATTCCTATGGGCCTGGGAAAGGGTGCAGAGGAAACTCCACATACGTGGATTGTAGAGGCAGCAGTGCAGCACTGGGCAGATACTCCCACTGCCGCAGACAAGGTTGTTCTGCTGTGCTGAAGCATACACAGAGCCAGTCCATTAATATAACTCGTTCTGCTTGTTTAAATGGGATGCGACCACCTCTGTGTAGATACATTTTTTCCCCTTTAGAGCATGACCAAAATGTTCAGTTTCAGTTTGGAAAGGTTAGAGTTCATATCTCTCTGATTCTGATTTTGTCTCCACCAGAGTGCATGCTTGAGGATAGTAAAGGCTGCTCATGTACGTAGAGAAAGGATTCTGTGAGAACTGGTCCTGGCATACCAGAGATAGAAACTATAAAGGACAGCAGCTGGTAAGAGCAGAGTGGGTGTATCCTCCCTTACTCCAAGGCCCTATGGCCTGGGAAGGGTTTTCATGCTGACCTTTATGTGGCCAACTTAATTTACCTGAACTCATAGCAGCAGATCTTTAGTTGCAGAATTTATTGACCTCAGTAGAATGCAGTTCACATACTATAGAGTAACCAGTATTTTGTCTACCAGGACTCCTATGCCTGTGACCATGTGAGCTAGGGAAACTTTTAATAGGTAAGCCTTTTTCCAAGTATTGACAGTGCTGGAAATAACTTGTTAAATTTCTGCTTGTAAACCTGTCCAGAAAAACTTTCTCTCTCAGTAAACACACCTTCCTGACTGAACATGTCACTAAATTTATTCTTGAGCATAATGTTATCACTTTTAACTTGAATATTACTGTGATTTATTGGAGTAACGTGACATAAGTTATAAATACTAGCTTTTAAAAGCTGTGCTTCATTTTTTAAAAAAATTAGGGCTCTTTCTAAAAAGTAATATATGCCATAAGATTTTGTTGTTCATTTCTGATGTTGAGACTTTTTTCTTTTTTATATCAGTTCTTTATTACCCAGTAGAAATATATGAATATCTCCCTGTAGCTCAGTTTTTTGGGTAAAAGTTTAGACGGGTTTCCTTCTGGCTTTATATTAAGTACTGTTAAAAGCCCTTAAGAGTGTTTATTTTGGTGGACATGAATGAAATATGCTTCCACATATGAAAGATTAATATATGTTTTAAAAGTTATAAATTATGAAAGACTTTAATTATATACATAAAATCTTGAAGGAATATATTTAGTTAAACCATAATAAAATAAAATGAAAACTATTCATTTGTTGTTATGCGTAATATTGCACCTGTTCATAAAATACAGTATTTTGTGCTAAAGGGATAAAGGCCTTGATTGCTTGATTTTTATGAAGTTTCCTGTTTTGTTATAAGATGAGAAAAATAGACAGGTTTTAAATACATAAATTATGGTTCTTTCTTTCATGTCTTTAGGTCAGTTGATAAAGTGAACAAAATCCAGTGCTATCTCAGATTGTCACTTATAGCAAGTTCACATGAGCATGATCAAAGGTGGTCCTTGAAATTAATCACATAAGATAACTGGAGAACTGCTCCTTCAAAGCCCATACATATGAACACTTAACAGTGAAATCAACATTTTTTGTTTTAAGCAAATGGTTTTTTTGAACTCTGTCTATGAACACTTGTTTACCTGAAAGGAAACTAGTTTTTTTTCCCTGTGTCAAGATAAAGAGGGGGCTGTCCTAAATTTACATACAAGTTATAGTGATTAAAAAAAATGTTTTGGTTCATCTTCCTTCTGGGTAAATATGAAAAATTTGTCTAAAGAGCAATGGAATGGCTGTATGTATAACCATAAAGGGACACTTTTAAAAGGACTACAGGTTGTAGATAGCAAAACATACCAAGGAACTACAGGGTTTTTTTTTCCCTGCTAAATGACTTCTTTCCTTAAAAATACACTTTTAATTTATAAAATTTGGTTACATTTTGTCAAGTATATTTTTATTTGAACATTCCTCTGAGAGACTCGGGATAACATACATCATTCATACCACATCCCTATTATGTCTACACAATAACTGTATAAGGTAGGTTAGGCTAAAGAAGACACCAGGGACCTTCATAGCTGTGGTACTCGAACCCTGGCCTTTCATTTTCTAGTCTTGCTTTCTGTAAGCCATTTGCTCCAAAATAGCCTAATTTTTTTAGCAAAGCATTTCAAGGCGATCAGCATATCATAGCTTCCTTCAGGAACACATATTGGAGATCTTTCCTTTTTTCACTCTTGCATTTGCTACTTTTCCATAGTTTACTGCTTCTGTCTACTTTCCATAGCATGAAAGTAATTCTTGGGCAGAACCCATGGATTTCAAAACCTATGGTACTACTTCACTGTCTAATGTGTTGTTGGGCTACATAATGTAGCCATCCACTGAATAATTCCCATGTATCAGTGGTTGCCAACAAACAAGAAAAACAGAAAAAACAGAATATGATTCTTAGGCAGGAGGCATCTGGTAGTTCTTATTTAAAGTGATGAGATGACTGATTGCTGCCCTTAGTGTATGCTCCCTTCTTCTGCCCCTTAGTTCTCTGTTTTAAATACGTCATCCAGCCTTTGGATGCCTTAGCTGAGAAGTGGGAAATAATTTTTTAAAAATAAATTTTAAGTTTATGAAATCCTATAAAATCTGTCAGATTCTACTGGGAGGAGTTGCCATAGGCAACAGTACCTCCATCAGGGCCGCAAAAACTTTCCTCTTGATCCATTAGCAGTTACAGAACAGTCACAGGATGTGTCTATATAGGGCTTGGTAGTGTTTATACTGTCTTGCCTGACTATTAGAATTAAATTAGAGCACATTATCATGATGCAGTAGTTAGTTCATCACTGTTGTAAGCAGATGCAGAGCTTTATCAGCTCTGCCTTTTTTTTTAATGTCATACATTTTTATCTGAAATAACTGCACTGTTTAATTTTCCCCAATAAGGGGACCCAGTCAAATGAGCTGTTTGTAAGCTCCTTCACTTTGTTACTGTTGCCACTTTATATGATGGAAAATGTCTAAAATTATGACTTTCCTGTGGTAATAAAATTAATTTTAGTATAAGACCCATTCATTTCAATAAAATTCTAAGTATACTTACAATTGCAACTTTAGCACTTACTTGGTGGTCAGTTAACTAAAAGACAAGATGTGAACTTTTGATAGCTCTGAAATCGAAATAGTGTTGATTAGCACCACAACTTAAAAAGATTGGGGGGGTGGGATTTTGTGGCACTGAGATGGTTACATGCACAACCCATTTCCTTTTTGGTGGCTGTGAAATGGTTTCTAAAGGTCAAATCTAAATGCTTTTTTTGGGGGGGGATTATAAGTAAAAATATAGCAATTAAGGCCCAAATTTCTTTGTAGTGTTACTTTTACAAGAGAGGTTTAAATTAGCATTTGTATTTTAAGTGCTTTTTGCTAAATTCCAGTCTATCATATTTTCCTTTAATTTAGTACTTTTCTAGTCATTGGGATCAGAGGAGCTCTGAAAAGAAAAGGATTTAGCTGTTTTAAAGTCATCTAGAGTAATCATTGCCACCATACAACAAGCACTATTCAAGTTCTATTGAAGTTGCTTCTGATTTTAAGAGAGTCTGTTTTTATAACCCTGTCTATCCTGTATACTTTATATACTGGTTTAATACAGCTGTGTTCAATTTTAAGTAGTAATCCAACTAACTTTTTAGGACTGAGAATTCAGAGTTCCATAACTTTTCTTGTAATGTAATGTTGCTGCTTTGTATTACTTTTCTACAGTATGTTTTCTTTACCTAGATCTTTATTAAGGACGTTTGGAGTAAAATAAACTTGTTTCTTTTGAGTGATTGTGTCTCGTTTAGGGATCTGATATGATGCCAGAGTTCCAATCCTTATTTACAAAGATTCATTCCTTTTGATTTCAATGGAGCTTAGCACTCATGTAATAGTTTACAATTAAACATCAGAATTTAATACAAAAACTAACCTTTGATCATGCTAGCATCCAGCAACAAGAAAGGTTGGATCATAGGGGCATACAGTGAATGCATATATGCATTGTAAAATGTGAATGTAAAATACTCCTGTGCTGAGGCTGAAACTGCTTGCAGTTCTGCAGGAATCCTTAATACCCCCAAAATGTTCAAGAGGCACCTTTCGGGTGGTGTAAAACAACCCATGGGGTCTTGCTCTATAAACAAGAGAAAAGGGCTCAAATGGGACCTGTCTTTCTGGTAAATTGCCCTTCCCTGTCTTGACTTCCTGCTGGGATCATAGCAACTATCTTTTGTGGCCTTTCAAACTGAACTGGAAGGCTGAAGGAAATGCCAGCCCCATCAGCCATAGCGTTTCAGTAAATTTTGAGCAGGTGCCCACAGAGACTGCCTGACTGCCTATGTGATGATATCATGAATGTCTCTAGCTGCAGGGACACAAAACCAACTGAAATGCTGCTTGTTGAAAATTGTGAACAGATCAACTATACCAAGGAACAGGATGCTTGATGAGAGAGAAGGGGCCCTGTGGGCCTGGTAAATTCTATTACTGAGCATATCATTGGGCAGGATTGCAGCCTCACAGGCTTCAATGCACAAAAAAGGTTGAAATGCAGTGGTAAATCAGCTGTCCTGTATGGCCAGCCACCAGTTCAAAAAATTAGTACCAGCACATTTAAAGCTGCCTTGCAGCTTTTCAAAAACAGATGCACATCAACAGAAGCAGAGTAGGAAAAAAATGTCAAGTGATGTGTTTGAATGAAGGCTGGCTGCCTTAGGATAAGGCTGAAAACAACAAATGTAAAAACTTTTCCTGGGCTGACCTCTCTTGGTGGGAATATCAAAAAGGTTGTGCTTCAAGGACATCCTCTTGGTATATATAAATAAAGTTTAAACTGAATCCATAAATTTCTGTTTTGGTTGGGTCAATCAGCTTTCAAGATTCTTGAGAAATAGGTGTGGCTGTAGAGCTAGAACTTCTCATCTTAAGGAGACAAACCAGAATCATGCAATTAAATGAAACTTCCCATAGTCCTGTGAGTATGCAAGTTTACCCCAGGAATGTTTGCTTTGGACTAAGTGCCAAATGATGTGAGATGCTGGGGATCTGTAACTGTTCAGCTGCAAAAAGCAGATAGGGGAGGTTACTGTGGAGCACGGCCATGGCACTGAGAAAGGGGGGGTTGTGTTATTTTTCTGATTGAAAATGTCCCCCCCCCCAAGACTACTTTTAACTCCTATAGGGGGAAAACAGTGGCAGATTAACCATTAAACAGACTAAGCACCTGCTTAGGGCACCAGGGCCAAAGGGGCACCAGAAAGTTGGAAAAAGGGTGAAAAGAAAAAAAAACATGAATGAAGATTTGTGGAAAAAAATATATATTGATAAAACTAGTGCAAATTGATCATGGTGCACCCTAGGGTTATCTTCTATTTTTTTTGTTGGTGAGGTGCAGTGTCATGGGCTATGTTTAAAAGTAAAATGCATCTGTTATCTTGCCTGATCCATGTTAGATTCTCCTGCAGTTGCTTTCTGCAGTTAAATCTAGGAATCCAGTGACAGTCCACTGAAGATTCTTAATTCCTTCAACTGCATTCAACACCAATTAATATTTTAATCCTATCACAGCTCTTTCACTTTTTGTCAGAAGCCTTGAAAGAAAGATTGAGTCAGCTCCGATTATTTGCCAGCAGTCCAATCCCATCAGATCCTTCCCTTCTCACTACCAATTCCCATGATGAAGCATGGTTCTTGACACTGTTGCAGACTGCATCATGGAAACCAGGCCTTGTCCACCATCCCAAGATGACTGTGGGACCAGCAGAGCAGGCTCAATCCAGTGCATGAATGTTTCAGTAGGTCCTCAACCAGCCTATACTTCCCAAAAGACTGGATTCAGGAGGATACATTCACATGAACAA
The DNA here is from genome assembly GCA_029375565.1 of Gekko gecko. NCBI lineage: Eukaryota > Metazoa > Chordata > Lepidosauria > Squamata > Gekkonidae > Gekko > Gekko gecko. The sequence continues at coordinate 105,826,966 of JAPDNY010000004.1, read as the reverse complement.
ATGCATACTATATTGGGTATTCCAACATCTGATGGTGGCACTGCAATGGGAAAGTCTAGATTCAGAACCCAGGTCCTCATTTAAACAATGGCATCCCAAAAGAAATCCATACCTCTGGATGTGTTATAAAAATCATAGCTCCAGCACAACCAGGAGCCTCTGGGAATAGGTTCTCACAGATCCTCAAGTAAAAAATGCCCTGAATCCACCCCTAAACAACTACCACATCTTTCCCTCATTTAAGTCTTTCAAAAGAATATTATCTTCTGTGTCAGTGGAACTGCAACCTGTTTACATTGTGTTTGTGTGACAATGTTATAAATCCATCATCTCACTTGTTGCTTTACACAACACATCTTTTTTCACTACATGTTACTATTTGAAATAGATTTAGGTGAGTAGTCATGTTGGTCTGAGCCAACAGAACAAAGTTTGAATCCAGTGGCACCTTTGAGACCAAGAAAGTTTAATTCTGGGTATAAGCTTTCATGTGCATGAAGTGTGCATGCATACAAAAGGTTACATTCAAAACAGTAATAAAGTCACAGAGACAACACCTGGATTGTGCATGGGTGTAAACAGATGGGTGGCTAGCTCATGCACTCTGGGGGGACTTGGGATTTAATCTAAAACTGTGAGAGCCACATTTGCATTTACCATCCACTAGAAAGGCCACAAGACTTATGTTTTGTCCTGTACACCACCCACCAGGCACACAATAATGTAAAATATTAATATGAAATATATAACTACTTTTTAAATTACCTCTGAACATGTAGATTTGTCTCTTGCCAGCATTGTTGAACTGCAGAGAGCCCTTATATGTGGACTGAGGGAATGGGTTTCCCTCTCTGCCCTCTCACTCTCTCCTCAGCTTGAGGCTCAACAGCTCAGGGGAGAGAGAGAGAGAGACTGCCGAGGTGGTTGTGGAGAAATGGAAGTAAAATCGCCACATCACCGTGGCCAGCTTGCTCTTGACCATAGGGGTGGCAGCCATGGTTAATTTTACTTTCTCCTCTACAACCAGCTTGCTCTCTTCCTCCTGACAGCTTCAAGAGTACAGAGGCTGCAAAAGAGAATGGGAGGTTGTTGGAGAAGATGGACCATTTACGTCCACCCTGGCATGACGCCCACAGCTCAGAAGCTTGCAGCTTACAATCCTCCAGTCCCTCCGGGGTTTCAAAGTGCCAGCCACCTGCCAGCCACAAGCCTTACCAAGCAATGGCCTTGCCCACTTTCCCGTAATAGGGGGCAGGTTCCACTCTGTGAACAGGTGCTCAGAAGAGCCACAGGTGGCATGTCATAGAGCCACATGTGGTTCCCAAGCCACGGAGTATCGCTGATCTAAAAACAGTTTAACTCGCCGTTCCGTGAATGAAACGGGGAGGGCGGGATACAAATGTAATAAACTAAACTATTACTAACTTGCAAGCTAATATGCACTTATTGGTCTGTCTTGAAAGTATTAGACAAGGTGTGAGTGAAATACAAGGACCAACAGAGCTGTATTCGTAGGTGAGAATTGGAAAAGCAACCCTATACATTCTTTTGGGAGCATCACTGAAAAAGAGTGGGACTTTTGCCTAACTAACAGTGCACAAGACCCGACCGCTTATTATCCTTTCCTTATACTGCTTCAAAACCCTCCGCCGTATTCGGTCTTGTCAGTAAAGTGTGGTTGCCGACCGCAGCTTGCTGTTCCTTTAAGGACCGTGAAGTGCAGGCTGGGAAGGGCAGATGAATAATGAGCGGTCGCCACCGCGTCCAGGTGGAAGTCTCCCCCCCCCCCTCGTTATTTTCTCTGCAGGCAGCTCCGTTCAGAAGCAATGGGGCGGGGGTTCTAGGTTGACTGGAAAGAGCATTATGTGGATTCGGCAGCAGACCTACAGGGTTCCTGCGGAACTCTTCGCGTCATGCCTTGTCCCACTGTTTATCCGCAGGGCCTGAACTGGGTACAGGAGACTCGGGAGGACGTCAGGAGTAGGACGATATGGCTGGCCACAAGGACGCCCGTGTCGGCCACTGTCGAGGAAGTAGTGCCAAAGCCTTGTTTCTCTGCTGTTGGTCTTCTGGGCTGGGAAGTTGGCTTTGATTGCAACGCCTATTAAACGCACGCTTCTCCCTGCGTCTCTCGCCTGTTCTGTGGGGCAGGTCCTGTGACGTTGGCTTCTCTCGGCGCAGCTGCCCGGCTCCTTCCCCGAGTGCACAATCGCGCCTTCTTGGTCGCTCTAACGAGGGGTAAATGTCCTTTCCCGGCCTCCCGTCATCTTCGCGTCTCCCCTCTGCCCTCTGTTTACAGTTTATTTCAGGGGACGGAAGGATTATCTAGGCTTGGCGGGGAGCAAACGCCTGGGGGCTCTGCGGACGGGGAGACAGCCTGCCAGCCATGTGAAGCATTTTCCCGAGCCCAGAGACAGGAGGGAGTGGGGGCAACGGCAGCCCTAGTGATGGTCAGTCATGGCTTGGCTGCTGTACTGGCTGGGTGAGATCCAGTGGCTCTCTCTGCTGTCCCTGTTTGTGGCTGCCGTGGTCATCGTAGCCGTGTACCTGGTGCAGTATGGCCTGAGCACCCTAGGGCGACGCGGAGAGACGCCTTCTCCCGCGCCCCCTTCGGAACTTCTGCAAGGGGATGAGGACGCCCTCTTCGCCTGGCTGCTGTCTCTGAACAGCTGGAGGCGCGAGTGGCAGAAAGCCTGGATAACCGCGCTGAATTGGGAAGCGAAGCTAAGGGAGGAGGTAAGCGGCTGCTCCTGGCCTTGCATTGGGTATGCTTAATTCTGAAATGGCACCGGCAGTGGCTTCTTGGGGAACTCTCTCTCTGTTTTTCTCCCTTACCTATGGCTAGCAGTTTTTGCAACACAATGCTTTGGAATCAGAAATGTTAGCAGTCTGAGGCGCTAAGCATATTGGTAGTATATCTGATGAAGAGCTTGTCATTTGTTAGGGACTTGTGCTCTACCCATATCATTTACAAGTAATGCTTCAAGGTGACCTGTATGCCTTAAACATTCAAATAAGCATGTAGTTGCATTGAATGAAACACTTAGTGGATTGCTCTGATTTGATAGCAGGTGCTTTCTTTGAATGGAGCTGCAGTGGCTTTCTTTGAACCGTGACTTCCCAGAGGCACTCAATATTGTGTAGTGAGACCAAACATGCTGAAACTTGGGAAATACTTCAACAGAACATGATGTGTTCTTAACATTTTAATCTAATGGCACAATCCTAACTCTGTTATATGACTTTCAAATACCCCCCAAATTGATGACATTTTTCTCCCCTAAATCACTTACATGTTGTAGTGAACAGTGTAGAAATAGCAGTGGAAACTTCGAGTGGTACAAAACACAGCAGCAGTGGGATTAGCTGATATTTAACCATAGTGAGCACATCCCTGGCTGTTAGCTTGTTTCCTGTCTCAATTTAAGGTAGTGCTCTTATGCTTTTTAAAGTTTCATGGCTTGGGTTCAAATACCTGAAGGACTACTTCAACCTGTATCAACCTGCTTGAGCTCTGAGAGATATCCAGAGATGGTGGTTTTCTCTGGGAACTAACCTCATCTGCCGTGGTTGGGCCTTTTCAGCTGTTCACCCCAAACTCTGGAACTGCTTTCATCAGGAGGTGAAAGTGGTTCCATTCTTCAAGCCTTCCATGCTAACGAAGGCCTTTCTGGAAGGCCTTTGAGCTGAATTGACAGTTGTAGGATTTTTTTTCTCCCCTGGTTTCATTAATGGTTATTTTTAAATTGCTCTTGAGTTTTATTGTAGCTTGTAGATCTTTGGTTTTATTGAGGGCCTTTTTGGCTGAACATCAGCATGAACAAATAAAATGAATTATTCCTTAATGTTCTTCTAGTTGTGAACACTGTTTTATATGCTGAGAGATCACTTATTCATTTACCCCTTTAAACTGCCCTGCACTGTTATCTAATTTATATCTCTGCAGCTTGTTCAGTAATAGTAGCTTAGTCTTTTAAAATAATAGATCAGATTATAAATTAGGAAGATGGGTTATGGGCTAGGAAGACCAACTGTAGGAAAACTGATAGGAAAGTAACAATGCCTTGCATACGTACATACATCCTTTCCAAGAGAGCAACTGCATCCTCTTTTGATGAGTTCACTGCCTTGGCAGTGCAATGTGTTTTACTCCCTCTCCTCTCTGAGCTTTCCAAACTCAAAACAATGCCTTCATCCGGAAGCCAGTGAAATTCTGTTTTGCTTCAGCTGCTTCACTGAAACATCCTTAGATATAAAGTTAATGTAACAGCCATCACTGACTGCTGTTAAATGCAACTTCATTGCAATGAATTTGACTGCAATAATTAGATTTCCACACTGGCTTGGGGACTGTTTATGTCTTTTGCAATATCAGGTGGTTACCATATTTGTGGAGAGGAGTGTGTTCCATTTAGCAAATACTGTGTGCCACAGCTTTTTTATTTCTTGCACTCCAAATATTTGATCACTTTGAGTTGTTTAGAATGGTTTTGTGAACTTTGTCTTTTAATATTAAGAGGGGTATTAGTAAAGTAAATCTCCTGCTTCTCCCCCCCTCCCAGGATTCACACATATTTACATTTGAAGAAGATGCAGCTTCTCAGCCTCTTGAGCTTGTGGTGCAACGAGTTGTCAGTGTGATAAAATCTCCTGAAGAAAAGGTAAATGTTGCTTTTCCCTGTAGGCTTTTAGTCTAAGAGTCCCTCTTCCTCCTCAGTCCCCTTCTAATATTCAGAACAGGGATGCTAGAAAATTTTTAGGGACAGATGGAAAACTATGTGTACTCCTTTTTCCAGTATAGCAATTCCATATTCTTTGTACTGGCTTTTCTTTTTTAACCATGTTCTCTCTCATTGGGTTCACTAGCACAGAAAAGGTGAAAGCATTAGAGTAGACCTCTGTGGAATGACAACAGCTCGCTATCAGAAAAAATACTGTTTTGTGCAAGCTTGTTTGCATGGTTCACATTGTGTTTGCAGAATCAAGACACAGTTAGGTTTGATTGTTAATACATCTTAAGAGCTGCTTCTGTGCAGGACTTTCATTGTCAATGAAGATCTACATGCAGTCTTTCCAATGGAAAAAAACCCTGGCCTGTGCTGGTGACTAGTCACTGATCAGACACAGGTATGCCAATAATTCTGGAAGCAGACTACCATTCTCATGTCCCTGTGAAAAGTAAATGAGTATAAGTGTTGACATTAAAGTCTTTGCTGGAGTTTGTTAGGAGAGTGCCTTGTGAGCAAAGTTACTAATCTCTGAAGGGGGTGGATAAAGAGTATGGATTAAGGGTTCTGCATCTGCCTGTGTAAACATGAGTACATTGAGTAGACCAAGGTATGTCTTCACCTTGTAGGCTGGTCCTGAGGACAGGGTTACAGTCTTATCTCTATATTTTCTTACTCCTCTAAGCTTAAGACACACCCAGAACAAAGTTCACTCAATAGTGTTTGTAAAATTCCCAGCCCTTGTAAACTGAGGGAGTGGCACTCTGGATACTTTAACTTCATTATTAAAAGTAAATTTTAACTAGCAAGCTGTGTGAGTTTCCCTGTTTTGTTAGTCCCTTGATTGTATCAACACAGAAACTATTGACCGAAGAAATATCACAGAGCAACAAAAATTCTCTGTGTATTTTCCTTACTATGGTTAGAATTGGCTTATCTTTACAAACAAAAGTGGAACTGGAAACGCCTAATACACAACTGAACCTTTACAAAGGAGTCTGTTTTGTGGCTAACGGGATTCTTTATACATTGACTTTATTAAGTGACTTGTTTTAATTATGAATAACAAGTGCATTGTGTTAGAACACTGAATCATATAGCATTGGTAAAGGTAAGAAAATGTGGACCTAACTAATGTGTTGTAAAAAAAAAATCAATATATTAAGTATGTGTAGAGGCTCCTCTCCCACAGTGGGCTGCTTTTGGCAAATCCTATTCCTGTTCTAAAAGAATATGCAATTCTAAATTCCAGATCCCTTTCAGATCTCACAATTCTGAGTAGATAGATACTGAAATTCCTAAAGAACTATGGTGAAAAGCTTTTGATCTTCAGTAGCCCTCTGAAAAGTGAGATCTTGGTTGTAACTGAGGAAACATAAAGCAGTTTAGCTTGTATGTACTTATTGGAAAGTGGCATTTACAGTAATATTTTTAGTACTTATTTATTAAGAGACTGAAATATTAAATATAAGAACATAAGAGAAGCCAATGCTGGATCAGGCCAATGGCCCATCCAGTCCAACACTCCATCACACAGTGGCCAAAAATACCAGGTGCCATCAGGAGGTCTACCAGTGAGGCCAGGACACTAGAAGCCCTCCCAATGTTGCCCCCCCCCCCGCACCAAGAATAAAGAGCATCACTTGCCCCAGACTGAGAGTTCCTATCTATATAAGAACATAATATCCAACCCAATCAATACCTATAAAGTTGATCATGAATTGATGGCTCAGTAAAGAACTGGGTATCAGAGGGTATCATTGCATAGCAAGATATTTCCTTCCTGCTTTTCTGCCAGACCCTCCAAAATACCTCCCTCAAGTAGTATGCCATGAGCAGTAGGTCTACATAACTTTAGACTTGGCAAGTTGAATGTAACACTCTAGCTATGAATTGTGGCCAGCCCAAGTTATAGTCTATTTTTACAGTGCTAAAAGGGAGGCAAAAGCAGGAATTTATTGAGCTCCTGGTAGGCTACCATACATAACTGGGGGAGGGTGGTTGCACGCAGCTTGTTATACAAGCCCGCTGTAAAATCTGTGAATGCCGAGTAACCAATCAGTGTTCTACTGCCCTATTACTTGTTTGTACTTGCTAAATTTGGTGGAATGATTTTACTCTGTGTTGTAGTACCTTTACAGATTTGTTATACCTTAAAAGTCCATGAAAACTTTCTCCATAATCTCTTAATATGTAAAACTCTCTTGCGTTTTGCTGTAGGAACTAATATAGCCAAGTGTCTGGAATTTTTTAACCATGTCTTAACACTCCCTTTGCTGGCTGACTTTAATTTCTGTGAAGTTTATCTAAATTTAGTAGTTCATTGCCACAGAGGCTGTATCCACAATGCAAGGATTCTCCATTGTCCTGTTGCTGCTGCAAATACAGAGGTGTCTGCATTGGCAACAATTCCTGAAGTCACCTGCCATTTCCCCAAATAATATATGGGGAAAGAACATCCCACACGAGGAGGCACGTTTAAGTTTACTTAAAATCTTGGAGACAAGAGATAACTGTGTTCCTCCGACTCATTTTCTAATAGACTTGGTAGATATCATCTTTGAAAAGAGTTTCTTTCGCTTTCAGGAACAGTTTTTTTGGCAGGTAAAAGGGGTAGCCATGGGGAGTTCCTTTGCTCCATGAGTTGCAAACTTGTTTATGCATGAGTTTGAATCCCATTGGATTAATAATAACATTAATAACCCCTTCTTTCCCCATATATTATTTTATAAGAGGTTCCTTGATGATGTGTTTCTTATTTTAGATGCTGAAGATATTGCATCAGAATTTGTGGAATGGTTAAATTCCATGCATAGCTCCATTAAATTTACTGCAGTGGCAGATAAACAACAGATACACTTCTTAGATACAACAGTATTTATACATGAAGGGAAGTTGGCAGTACGGCCTTTTAAAAAAGAAGTGGACAAGAATTCTTATTTACACTATACCTCTTCTCATGCCATGCACATTAAAAATAATATTCCTTATGGCCAATTCTTAAGACTCAAAAGAAATTCTACTCTAGAACAGGATTATCACAGTGCAGCAGATAAGTTACAAGTAGACTTTACAAACAAAGGCTATCCACTACATGTAATTAAGTCTGTATGTTGGAAAGCAGATAAAAGGAACAGATTAGACTTGTTTGAAGTACACACACGTTCCAGTCAAAACAAGATTTTTTGGGCAATTGATTACACATCATTGGCACTATCTATTAAGAAAATAATATACAGACACTGGCACATTGTCAATGATGTGCCAGGATGTAAGCAAAGACCCTCTACAGGTTTTAGAAAAACAGCTACCATTCGGGACTTATTAGTCCATGCTGATTTAAAATCAGAAGCCAGGGAACAGAATTTACCTATCGGGCATTTCAAATGTTTGCACTGTTCAGCATGTCCATTAAGTTGGGAAACCAAAAATGTAGACTTCCCAGATATTAATTTCAATATGGAATTGAGGTCCTATTCCTCATGTGCAAGTAAACGAACAGTCTACATGGTGGTGTGCCCATGTAATTTGAGGTACATTGGGAAATCTCTTAGGTCTATAAGAACTCGGATATTAGAACATAAATCTAAAATAAAACAAATATCTGGAGGCACCATTGACAGATCATTTTATTAGTAAAGGCCACAGATATGATGATTTTAAATTTGTTGTCTTGGAGGTTATTAAGCCCAATATGTATAATAGACAAAATGTGGATAGAATTCTTCTACAAAGGGAAGCATTTTGGATTTTCAAATTGAACACCCTTCAGCCAACTGGCTTAAATGCATCTTTAGACCTATCTTGCTTTCTGTGATAAAAATATAGAGGTATAAATATTGGAATGTAAGAGGTTAGTTGACAACTCTGTTTCTAAGTTTTGTAAGGACTAGACTCTCTTTTGAGGAAAACAGCATCATAAGGCTGGTCAATATTTCACAACTGTTAAGGCATTCAGATGTGTATAATGAGAAAGTTCTGCATGCATAGACAATTAGAGGAATGGTTTTGTTTAATTTTTCAGTATCACAGTTTCTTTTTGCTTCTTATTAACTATATATACTGTGTACAGAGAACCATCTTGTTACTTCCTTCTTGCTGTAGGAACTAACACAGCCAAGTGTCTGGAATTTTTTACCATGTCTTAACACTCCCTTTGCTGGCTGACTTTAATTTCTGTGAAGTTTATCTAAATTTAGTAGTTCATTGCCACAGAGGCTGCATCCACAATGCAAGGATTCTCCATTGTCCTGTTGCTGCTGCAAATACAGAGGTGTCTGCATTGGCAACAGAGCAGCACTCACATGGGAGTTTTGGGTGCAGTTTCCTGAAGTCACCTGCCATTTTTGTCCACATGCTACTAGAGAGCTTATTCAATCAGCAATTGCTATTGGGCTGTAGTGCAATAACATTATAACAATCTGTTGCCATGATCTGCTTGTTCCTCTGAATTCCTTGATTTTATTTAAAGGAAAGGTAAGTTGGGAATTCAGTGAAGCAGCAGCTTACTGATTTTTTTTTTTTAAGTCCTATGGTGGGTTGGCCGCAGGGGGCTGAGTCAAAGAAAATGATGCAAATGTGGGTGGGACCTTTAAAAATGTACACCTTTGCATTCACACAGCATGCAAACACACATTGCATTCTTTCTGATAAAATCAGAGCAAAGCAAGGGAAGCCTGGAAAGTGGATGATTAATGTATGATATTTGGATACTCCAGACAGGGCCGGCTCACTCACTAGGTGTTTGTCTAGAGTGTGCCAGCCCTTAGGGGTGCCAAAAGGCCCCTGCCAAAAGCCCCGCCAAAAGCTCCCGCCCCTTTCCCTGGCTTGCCGGCTCTCCAACGGAAGGGACGGGGGTTTAACCCCCGCCCCTTTCCCTGGCTTGCTGGCACTCAGATGGAAGGGACAGGGGTTTAAACCCCCACCACTTCCCTGGCTTGCCGGCAAGCCCTGGGGGCAGGCAAGGGGGGAAGGAGGAGAAGGAGGGGAGCCCTTCCTCTCCTTGGGGAGCCCCGACGGCAGGGGGGCATCAGAAGGTAGTCCTGCCTAGGGTACAAAAAAACCTCTGGCCGGCCCTGGCTCCAGAACACACATACAAACAGCCCCATGCAGAAACAAGCAATGCGCATCTTTACTGGAGGCTATATTCTGGACTATGTTAGCTTCCCATGCAGAATGGGTGCCCAGCCACATGGTTAGCCACTGGTATGAGAGAGAACACCCTGTAGTCTCTGTCTGAACTGTAATTTAGACTCTCAGCTCTCTGCCTGGATACCATCTTTTTAGTGCAGCTCTAACATATTCATGCACAATTGTGTACTTGTTGGTGCCTGTTGCCTAAAAGTGATCGGGGATGCTGATTATAGAGGTATATATATGGCCCCACTGCTGAACCTCCTGATGGCAGCTGGTATTTTTGGCCACTGTGTGACGGAGTATTGGACTGGATGGGTCATTGGCCCGATCCATCATTGGCTTCTCTTATGTTCTTATATTTCAAATCAGCCTAGCTGCAGCATAAAACAGCTTTCATAAGTGAATGCTATAGAATTATGAGAAATGCTCTTTCTTATCTCAGAATATCCACGGAGTCTTCTGAAACAGGAGCAGCCTGGCTTATCTGAGTTTCCACCTGTTCACTAGAGACGAGTATCTACTGTGCAGAGTTTTCTCTCCATTAGTTTGCAAACCAGCTCCATTTGAAGGTTGGAGCTGCCTGTTTCTAAGGGTTGATGGGGGGAAAGTATTAGGTTGAAGTTTTCTTTGGTTTGAAAGGGGCATATACATCATTAACTCCAAAACTCATGCAAAACAAAGCCATCCATCTGACTGACTATCATAGGACAGCTTGTGCAATCCAGATAACTCTCTATATGAAGAAAGGTGCTTGCATAACAAGTAATCAAATGTTGTAAAGGTTGTTCGGTAACTGAGGGGAAATGATTTGGAATTCTGAAGCCAAGCAAGTAATTTACTTGGATTATATGTTGTTGGGTAAACTGAAATAGCATTTGGCTAGGAAAACCATGTTTGCTGGGTCAAATATTTTAGAAACTATTCTTCATTGCCATATCTTGCAAAAAGTTCTACTTAAGCCTGAACAAGACCACTATAGACACCATAGACACATTTTGCAGTTTTTGAATACAACTATGAAGTAACTTAATGTTTACCTGTTATGTGGCTTGAGATGTAAGAACTTTCAGTGTTGCGTACTCCGTTGTAACTAATAACTGGTTTGTTACATAGGAGTGTATGTTTATAGACAGAATGCTTTTGCCAGTTTTCCTGCATCTGAAATTACTAAAGAAAATTTAGCTGTATCCCATTATTTTTACATGCATCCAAAGGAAGATTTCCGCTTTAATCTGAGAGTGTATCCCCTGAGTGCTTTCCTTATTTTGATGGTTTACTTAGTGCCAATGTGTTTAAAAAGTGATGCCTGAGGAGTAGTTAAATAGTGCAAGTAAAAGCTTTCTTTGGCTTTTAAAAGTAAATGGGCAGCAAATATTTAATAGGAATAACTTGGCTAAGCTGTTCTTGGAAAAGAGGATATCTTGAGAAAGAAAGGCAAGAAGCATGAGAGAGTTACAGTCTGCCATTAGCATTTTCAAATATAGGAAAGCAATAAAGGGGAAGCTTTCCCATGCTTGCTAGTGGCGTCATAGGTGTGAATGCTATTGTGGTGGTTTCTTGTTTTAGTTTGAAAAAGTTTACTTCAAGTCTTGTCAGAAATAGGAACGATAATATATATATATATATATTTTTTGGTCCCACAATTCCAGACCAGCTTTACAAATTGAATCTGTAGTTGTAAAACTAGCAAGTAAAACAATATTTTTTGTGTTCTAACAAGATGGTGAAAATACTATTAGATAAATTGGCATCAGAAAGTTATATGTCTGTGCCAAACTGCATGAATGTGATTCTAGAACATGTGAAGTTCTGTTTTGCTTTTCAGAAATGTGGGGATGGGGAGGGCTCTTAGGATGTTTTTATTAGCTGTTATTGACCTGTTTTGCACATTGCAGAACACACATAATTTTATAAACCTACCTTCATGTAACTGCTGGTTAAGCTGAGGGTTGCTTTGCATATTAATCTGATGGTGAAGTTCATGATTGACAGATTTGGATCCAGCTACAGTTAGTCATACCTAAAGCCCTTTTCAGTTTTCATGGACCTGGGAGAGGGGGCACATGTGCAAAACAGAAATATGATGGCAAGTTCTACTCATGACCATTAGTTTCTTGGAACATATGTATAGTAGCCCTTTGTACAGTGCTCTCCATGCTTTTTTGGATCCCTAGTGGTGCAAAGAAAAGATTATGCACGTACATTCTGTGTATGTAAACTCCATGCGTGTTCCAATTAAGGACAGAGTTTACCACCACAATCCTGTCCTCTGTCCATTCTCCAAATGTGTGAGCTTTCTACCCAGTTAAACCTGTTCTAGTTGTTCTAAGTCTTATGGAAAGCAGTAGGGTTTATGCTGGTCATTGACTGTGATGTGGTAACAACTCTCCTGTATCTTAAAAAATTAAATAGGAGAACTTTCCTATGTGCAACATTGTCATGACAGTACAAGAAATTTTCTCTTTAAAAAACCCTCAGTCTAATTTTAGAATCACATGTTGCTGAAAGAGACTGGCTTTGTTTATAAAAAAAGAGAGAGAATATCTGTATTTCTTTTATATTGCAAATGTTGGTAATGTATTACAGTGATCAACATTTGAACAGTGGTTGAGAAAGGCCAGCAATTTAGCACTGAAATAAATACTCTGGCTAGTTTTCTTTATTAATGTGTCCAGTCTTTAACTAAAGCCATGTTTTTATTCCAGGTGGTCTCTTGTAATATAGCTGGAAAGGCCGTTCAGTTTATAGTCAATGTGATCCATCCTTCATTTGCTCCTGCAGAATGTTGGTCTTACAGAGTAAAACTGTCACCGTTTCATTTGCAGGTAATTTTTTGAATTCTGTGTAAGTTCTGCCATAAAGACTAGAAGAAGCAGAAGCAGTAGCTATGGAGGGTGGAGGCTCTTTCAATTTTTCTTATGGTATACCATAGAGAAGTAAGAGAAATTGATGATTTTCTGTAAATACACTAAAGGCCAGAGGATGGTTGGGAAATGAGAGAGTGATGAGACTACTATTGGCTGGCTGCCTCTTTTTTTTGGGGGGGGGTGTTTCTCCTTAACAATGAGGGGAAAACACAGAGAGGTTTTTAGGTTGAATGAAACTTAACTGACTACAATCTAGTTACACCAACAGAAATATTTAGGATAACAGCGACACAAAAATGCATTCAGAAGTCTGCAAGTGGTATAAGATGGGAGAAAAAGGCAAGGGGAAAGTGAAATGAGGTGGGAAACAAATTTAAAATTTGGATTTTTTCGTGGGGAAGTGACCTCCCAGGCAAGGTGGGAGTTGAAGATTATATTGGCCAGGCTGTGAGATCACTGGATGTGACACCACTTTCCTGATAAACTCTCTGCCCTCCCAGGTCTCCAGGAATTTCTCAAGGTAGAATTGGCACCCCAGCTTTGCCGATGCTGGGAAAAAATCCCAGGTTGTCTTAAGTTCCTAGAATCTTTATGCTGGAACTTAGATATTTGAAAACATACAGGTCCTGATACCTGAAAAATCTCCAGATGTCTCATAAAAGCACAGTCTGAAACATACTGATCTGTAGTAGCTTTTTAAACCTAAATTTTAATTTTCTGTCTTTAGGAATATGTCCAGCCTGTTGCAAATATTGTTCAGGGCAAAAGGGGGGAAGAAAAAACGCAAGACAGTTGTCATGAGTATGTTTGGATGAATCTGTCAGGATTTTTCTGATCCTGAGAATCAAAGCTCAGTCTTTTTTAACCAGTAGTTTAGGTTTTTGTGGATGCCTAAGTTTTTCATATAAGCTGAAATATGTGATTTATTGGCATCTGTAGCATAACAGAGCCATAAAAAGCTTAAATTGATAGGCATATTAATGCCATAAATTAGGACATTCACCTGGATATTCACCTGTTATTCAAAACACAATAGGACTGAACTTATATCTAGAGGGGGACACACACTTCAGCTGCCTAGTTTCCAGTGATCCACATTCAGGTAATTTCAAAGTATACAATATGACAGTGGCCTTATGTTCTATGGGCTGTTCATTGTATAGTCATCAGGGAGGAGAAAGAAGCAAAATGAGAATCCCACCCACTTAACTAGTTTCTCTCTTCTTCCTGATGTCTGTATGAAGAACATGTGATGAGATAGGTTTAAGCTGCTCTTGGCTGACATCCCAAAGGCTTTCGAAAGGGTGCCCCACTCTCCTTGGGATATAAGTCAATATTGTGTAAGGTGGCAAGAGGCAGGCCTTATTAAAAACCAATCAAGAAAGCTTTATGCTATTTGGAAGTGATAAAAAATGATGAGGGGTAATTTCTGCACAGAATGAACATGAGGGCATTAAAACAGGCAATGTATGTACACATCCAAAAATTCCTGGTCATGGAAAAAGTATGCAGGCCTTTGTATGTGATGAGTATACAAAGAATAATCTCTCCATATTAATCTGTACACCAGTTGCACTGCTTCTCCCAGTTTCTGATTTCTGATTCCATCTCTGTGTGGAATGTTTGGTCTGCCTCAGTCATAACATGAGCCTATTGAGTCATAGTTACATTATGAAATGGCCTTCCCAAAGGAAATTAGATGGACACCATCTTTGACAAGAAAAGGTGCAAACTACTGAAATGTGAGGGGATGTACAGATGAAGTCTAGTATATAAGCCAGATTTGCTTTTTTGTGCCATGTAATTAATAAGTAGTAAGGAGCTGCGGTGGCTCAAGTGGTTAAGACGCTGAACTGCAGGCTGTGGAAGGTCAGTAGTTCAGCAGTTCGAGACCCGGGTGCCGCATGACGGGGTGAGCTCCTGTCTCTAGTTCCAGCTCCTGCCAACCTAGCAGTTCGAAAGCAAGAAATTGCAAGTAGATAAATAGGTACCACTTCGGTGGGAAGGTAACAGCGTTCCGTGCACCTTGGTGTTTAGTCATGCCGGCCACATGACCACGGAAACGTCTTCGGACAGCGCTGGCTCTTCGGCTTTGAAACAGAGATGAGCACCGCAACCCTAGAGTCGGATTCGACTGGCTTTCGAGCAAGGGAACCTTTACCTTTTGAGGAGCTGCGGTGGCTCAAGTGGTTAAGACACTGAACTGCAGGCTGTGGAAGGTCAGTAGTTCAGCAGTTCGAGACCCGGGTGCCGCATGACGGGGTGAGCTCCTGTCTCTAGTTCCAGCTCCTGCCAACCTAGCAGTTCGAAAGCAAGAAATTGCAAGTAGATAAATAGGTACCACTTCGGTGGGAAGGTAACAACGTTCCGTGCACCTTGGTGTTTAGTCATGCTGGCCACATGACCACGGAAACGTCTTCGGACAGCGCTGGCTCTTCGGCTTTGAAACGGAGATGAACGCCGCAACCCTAGAGTCGGATTCGACTGGCTTTCGAGCAAGGGAACCTTTACCTTTACCTAATTAATAAGTGGGGGGACCCACAAGGCCTTGTGGGAGTATCTCATTTCCCCCTTGCCCGTTATTTCTTCTTTCCTTATCCTGGAGCTGCGGTGGCTCAAGTGGTTAAGACGCTGAACTGCAGGCTGTGGAAGGTCAGTAGTTCAGCAGTTCGAGACCCGGGTGCCGCATGACAGGGTGAGCTCCTGTCTCTAGTTCCAGCTCCTGCCAACCTAGCAGTTCGAAAGCTAGAAATTGCAAGTAGATAAATAGGTACCACTTCGGTGGGAAGGTAACAGCGTTCCGTGCACCTTGGTGTTTAGTCATGCCGGCCACATGACCACGGAAACGTCTTCGGACAGCGCTGGCTCTTCGGCTTTGAAACGGAGATGAGCACCGCAACCCTAGAGTCGGATTCGACTGGCTTTCGAGCAAGGGAACCTTTACCTTTTTACCTATCCTGAAAGCCCCCACATCCTCTCCCATTTGCCTGCTTCCTTTTCTTCTTCTGCCCACCAGCCAATTTACCTTTAGCTGTCCCCCTATCTTCAACTTTCCTTCCTTCCCTACTCATATCAATCTCTGCCTGGGAAAACTATGGTCCAGTTGCATGGTGGAAAATCCACAAGGACTTGCAGGGGGCACCTCTCTTTCCTTTGTATCTCTCTCCCCACACTTTCTCCTCTTTCCCTTCTCCCTATATCGTCACATTTCCCTGCTTTCTATTCACCTACCCATCTTACCTACCTTTTACCTGTCCCCCATCTTCAGCTATATTTATTATTTATTTTCTTCATTTATGCCTGTTTATCTATAATGGGAACTCAAAGCAGTTTAAATCATAGTGCTCCATTTTATCCTCACAACAACCCTGTGAGTTAGGTTATACTGTGTATGTATGACTGGTAGCTTTCATGGCAGAGTGGGGATTCGAATCTGGATCTTCTAGATCCTAACCTAAAACTGTAGCCATTACACCACACTGGCTTCTGTGGATTAGCTGGTGTTGAATGATAGCAAGCAGCTGGTCCTGGGCAAGTCATGGAGGTTGTGTGGTAGAAAGGCACCTGGTGGTTGCTTCTAGGCCTGGCCCAAATGAATCCCTTTCTCAATGGCCAAAATAACCCTGGAAAGGTCCCTGCCCCTTCTTCTGCCAATTGCTGTCATAAACTAGGACTTGAAGGCTGGCAGTACTTGTGGCTGCTTAGCAACCCCCCACAGTGGCCACTGAAAAGGGGTTGGTTCTTACAGCTACAAGTATTGCTTCTTTTATTTTGGATTGTTATAATCCCCTAACATATTTTTAAGACCTGAGATTTTTCTGTAGACCTGAGGTTTTTTCAGGTTTGTAGAAAGATCTCTCTTGTCTGTCATGGAGCCAGTCTTTGGGTGTAAGTATCCAGATTTGAGGATGAGATACCTTCAGCATTAGATACATTGATGATGCTTAATTGTGTGGATTGTTTCATTTGTATCATCACATGTTGACATCATTAGAATTATCTTGGGCCCTTTGGAGGGAAAGGCAGGATTTAAAAAAAACCGTTCATATACATCAGCTAACACTGGCTAACTTGCAAGCTTTGATTGAGAACATAGTGATATTAGGGTTGCCAGGTCTGTGTTGGAAAATACCTGGAGACTTTAGGGGTGGATCTGGGAGAGGGAAGGGTATGGGGAGGGGAAGGAGGGGCCTCAGCATGGTACAATACCATAACCCTTCAAAGCAGCCATTTTCTCCAGGGAAGCTGGTCTGTGTCAGCTGGAGATCAGTTGTAAAAGCGGGAGATCTCCAGGCCCCACCTGGAGGCTGGCAACCCTAAATGATATTATTTTCACAACTGAAATTATTCATGTCAAGCTGGCTGCTAGAAGTCTGGTTTATTAAAAAGCACTTAATTTAAAACAAAAAAAGATATTCCATATGTTCTATTTCTGGCTCAGTTGTAAATTTTCTTTTGAAAAGATTTCATTCAGTGTTCAGGTAGCTGGGGACTGTGTACTAAATACTGAGACTTGGTTTATTATTCAGTCAATCAACTTTTTTTTTGAAAACATATTTATCCAAAATGAACTTTCTTTTTAAGCTTTCACTGATTTTATTGGGAGAGTTAAGTGAATATTGGAATCCTATTAATAGTCAATAGGGCTGTGAAGTTCAGTGGGTGGGTGGCTCATAGATGACATTCAAGGTGGAAAAGCTGCCTTTGCTGAAATAAATGCTTCTTAAGAAAATTCTGTTTTACAAAAGAATTATCAGAACAACCTAGAGGAACAGCACTTATTTTTAACAGTAGTAATGATTGGAAATTAGTGATTGCTTTGACTCAGGGTAAACATAGCAGGCTGCTGTAATCTACAACTGAGAAAATGGCTGTGGTCAAATGAATCATGCATGCAGCTGAGTTCCATGTTTGGCTGCTAAAGCAAAGAACAGCACAAAATATTCTATAACTGGCAATGAGCAAGCACAGTGGTTGACAACTGAATTGCTGAGTATGTCTAGAACTGAAGCATAAGTCTGTTCACTCTGGCAAAACTGAAGTAGCAAATTTAATATATCAACAGCTGGAACTTTCAATGAAAGCCAGAGAAGAAGACATCCAGGTCAAGTGGTCTTTAATACACACCTCAGAAACAAACACTGAAGTCAAGCTTATAACAGTGCAACAGGTACGTTTAGCAGTAGTTGCTTATCTAACTTATCGCAGTTAAAGATTATCAGTATGTAAAACCCAGATCAAACTGGTCAGGGTTTTCTAGTAACCTATTAAAGGTGCCTATTCCTCTTTAAAATGGTTTCTTTGCTTCCAAGCAAATACGCTTTGAAATTGGATGTACAAATGCAATCCTTCAGTGTTCTGCTTTGGAATTTTCCATTAAAGGGCTAGAGTTAAAAGTTGTTGATACATGAATTGTATGAGTAATTAAAAACCTCTGCTCCCATTGCTGTAACTACCTACAAAAATATCTTACTGTTAGCCACAATATGGAAGAATATGCCTAACTCCACACACACAGCTGAATTTCTATACCTATGAAGACCAGTCTTCTGAACTACAGGGCAAGCTGATTCTAAAACTTGGAAGTTTTGCGGAGCAAAAAGAAAATGGTTTATTGGGTGGTATCCATCAAGTGGTCTTCTTGCACACAGGAGCTTTTAAGCTGCCCTTTCTATTATCAACCTGCTAAAAAGCTACTACCAGAATCAGAGACCATTTTGGAGTGACATGCCAAAAGGTACACGGAGCTGCCATGCATGCATAATCATTTTTGAGTTGGATTCTAGACATAGTCTAGTACTAAACATTCAACAGCAGGAAAAAGAACCTCCAAACAAGTATTGATGTAACTTAAATGCCAACATTAGGGATAAATGTTATGTATGGTTGAAGTTTCAACACTAAACACTCTGAGGGTGGAAGTAACATGTTTCAGACATGTCCTATACCTTGTGATCTTAGTTGTATATTTTGAAAAATACGTTGTCATCCATGGGTGATGCTGTTGTATGTGGATGATCATCACAAATGACTTGGACTTCTCAAGCAAAGGACTTGCTTTTCTATATAATGCTGAAAATTCGCAAGGTTGCTCACTGTGCCTTGTTGGCAAGTATTGAAAATGCAGCATTCTGACTGCAGACCCTTTGTGGTGAGCAATGTGGATCAGCAATTTCACTAATGACTTGTAGTGGGGGCTTGCCAAGCTTCAAGCCAATCAGTGTGATTTCTGCTCTGGGCCTTGGCTAATACTTATTACTTGTTTTCTGGTGGCTGGCAATGTTGTCCTAATAAAAAAACATTGTGGCTTTATAATCTCATGTTAGCATTCTTTGATTGCAAGGAATGTAGTAAGTGCTTTGTAAGCCAGTAAACTTATTGCTCTGTACTTTCCCCCCTCAAAATTATTTTGATGTGAAAATGCTGTACTGACCTGTCCTCCTTTGAGTCTTGCTTTCATGATTTACTCAGTTTCCTTGCCTCTGAATTCCACAAATGCTGTAGGGTTTCTGCTGAGGAGCTTGGACTTCTAGTCCCACACTTAGACCTTTCAAGGTGAATTAGATATAGAAATAACATGCTATTACTGATTTAATCAAAACCAAACTTCTTTGTACCAGGTAACTTGAAAATGAGTAATCAATATTAGTTCTCTTTATAAAGATTCTAAAGTTAATGAGTCAGTAAAAATGGTACAGCCTGTTATATGTAACAGAGGTCAAACTATATGAGGCACTGGAGATGGCTTGATCAGGTCTCCCATTTCTTCATTTTTTTAATAGCAGCCCTGAGGAAAAGTACAAGTTAATCAGAGGTTAACGCTTTCCCCAGTGTAAATCTGCCCCGGTAGAAGAAGTATAAGGTAACCAAATTGAGGCAAATACTAGCTTAAGAGAAAGCTTATACTGGGTGGAATTTCCCCTAACGTGATGCTCCTACTGTAATTTTTCTTGGTTCCACCCCATAACCAACATTTGCTATTAAAACATTTGAAGAAATGGGGAATCATGATCTGACCTTCCAATCTGTACTGCATGTTAGGTAATTTCCAAAACATCCACTTTGCTTTGTGTTAGACTGCATATCATGGAGTTAAAAAGTACCTATGTCTGTACATCTGCCACAGCCTATAAAATCCAACTTTAGCATTTCACTAGCAGAAAAGGAGGAGCAAATGTCTGGTTTGTGATAAGTTCTTGTAGAGCAAATAGCTCCAGAAGTCTTAAGTGAACGAAGTCATATGCTTACAGAGAAGATGATGAAAGTTTTCTCTTTCGTGACTTTTCTGGGTTCGTAAGCAATGCTGTTGTTCTCTTTCTAGGTCCAGACAGATGGGAATATTACAGCATCAGAGAAACTTAAGGGTATATTGCAGAATCTCATCAATTCAGCATCTCCCTCTATGATTTTAAGTACAAAAACTACAGATGTAAAAGCAATACAGGTAATTAATTGTCCACTACAGGTTCACTTTAATTGCTCATAAAATTTTATAACTCAGTGTCTTGCATTATTCTGCATGATTAATTCATGTATTTTGTATGATATTTAATATTAAAACTTAAGTTAATGGGTGCAAGTAACATAAAGTGCTTAACATTTATATACAATAGTTTTAATTGTTTTGCTTCCTTTTGGCAGAATATACAAAATACAGGAACTCTTCCTCAGGGCACCAGTCCCCCTAAACCTCCAAGGGCTCATGAATTAAAGCTGCTGATGAAAAATATCAAAGCAACACTGGCCAGTCAAAGCACTGAAAGTAAGACAACACTTTGCTTCTCTTCCCCCTCCCAACATAGTACTCTTCCAGCACTTTTTTTTTTGCACCAAATCATGATGAAAATGTTTCCTAGCCTAAGTTAGGTATGCCATAAACCCAGGAAACGATCCCTTTGCTTCTGTAATAAAAAGTCTTCTTGACTATTTTGAACTCATTTCTCTCAAGCATCAGGATTCTTTACATAAAAACAGGAAACTGCACGCAGGAATTTTATAGCATGTTGAAAGTTCAAATGACTTTCTTTTCTTAGGTGAATAAAGAATTGCAGTCTATGTAAAAGATAAAAAGAGTTGGAAAATAAAAGCATGGAAAGAAAAATAACATTTAAATATAAGCCACTTCTCATCAACATTTATTTATTTGATTTATGACCCTCACCCTCTCAGAGGATTCAGGGTGGTTCACAACTATGACAGCCCCATCCACTTCCCTCCCTCAGAGGCAAGAGTTTCCATCTGTTTTTCTTTCCCTTTATTGCCCTAGTAATGTGTTTTCTTTTTTGGCTGTCCCAGCCTGTCACAATATAATATTTTGGCCATTGGCTCAGCCCAGAAACCTGAGGGAAAAGGATTGGGACCCCCTTTAACTTTAATGGCATTTGAGACGTTTTTATATTTCAGATTAACAAACTGTTTTATTCAACATAGAGGGGAAAAGGTCAGGTGAAATCAGGGGTTGAAGTTACTGAGGTAAAACCAGTACATGCACAGACTTTAGTTCTAATGTTTCAGGTTAACAAGAGTTCCTTAAGTTTTTCACAGCGACTTAAAATCTTTATGTTGAGTGGCTTTTGTTCCAGTGTTTTCCCCCAAACACTCCAGCACACTTTCTTGAAGTATTCTCTGACTCTTGGTTTCCAGAAGGCTGGTACACTCTTTCCAGTACCCAAACCCCTTCTCTTGAAACACCAGTACTCATCTTGAGTTTTTAACTGACTCTTAAGATCTCTAAAGGCAGTTTCTAACCACACCAGACCAGGAATCTCTGCACTCTTCAGAGCTAACTCCCTGTTTCACTGGGTAGTGAAATTCTCCTCTTACTAGAAGATCTATCCCCTTTCTTTGGCCCAAATGGGAGTCTTTGCCTAACTTCCCAGTTTTTTTGCCAACTTTCTCCCAGTACCCCATCTGTGTAAAACTGCTCTCTACTAAGGCTGAATTCCAAAACTGTCAGTACTTGACTCTTCTCAGCTAGGGCTGAAATCAGACTGAATTCTACCCAGTATCCAGTTCAGAAGTCTTTCTGTGATGCTTACCAATCAGCTGATACTAACCAGTCAGATCTCTTGGAACAGCCTGTCACTCAAGGCTCTCTGGTTCTGTGAAGAATTAACCCTTCACAGTCCTTTATCTGTTTACACAGCACCTCTAAACTTTTAAAAAGTGCAGATAATAAGACTGATGTTGTTGTTGTTGTTCAGTCGCACAGTCGAGTCCGACTCTTCGCGACCCCATGGACCAGATTACGCCAGGCCCTCCTGTCTTCCGCTGTCCGCTGAAGTTTGCTCAATTTCATGTTCGTTGCATCGATGACACTGTCTAACCATCTCATTCTTTGCCGTCCCCTTCTTCTTTGACCTTCAATCTTTCCCAGCATCAGGGTCTTCTCCAGTGAATGCTCCCTTCTCATTTGGTGGCCAAAGTATTTGAGCTTCAGCTTCAGGATCTGGCCTTCCAGGGAACAGTCAGGGTTGATTTCTTTTAGGATTGACTGATTTGATCTCCTTGCAGTCCAAGGGACTCTCAAGAGTCTTCTCCAGCACCATAGTTCAAAAGAACTTATTCTTCGGCGCTCGGCCTTCCTTATAGTCCAACTCTCACAGCCATACATTACTACGGGGAATACCATTGCTTTGACCATGCGGACTTTTGTTGGCAAGGTGATGTCTCTGCTTTTTATCATGCTGTTTAGGTTTGCCATCGCTTTCCTCCCAAGGAGCAGGCGTCTTTTAATTTCATGGCTGCAGTCACCATCTGCAGTGATCTGGGATCCTAGGAACGTGAAGTCTGTCACTACTTCTACGACTTCCCCTTCTATTTGCCAAGGAGTGATGGGGCCAGATGCCATGATCTTAGTTTTTTTGATGTTGAGCTTCAAGCCCACTTTTGCGCTCTCCTCTTTCACTCTGAACAAGAGGCTCTTGAGGTCCTCTTCACTTTCTGCCATCAGAGTGGTATCGTCTGCATATCTGAGGTTATTGATCTTTTCCCCAGCTGGGGAAAAGATCAATAAGACTGATAAATACAAGTAAATACCATAAAACAGATTCTAATTAAAATTCAACTGGTCATCAGCTCTGGGACAAATCTTAACAGTCAGCGAGCTCACCAATTCTCTTAGTTAATTAAATGCTGCACAAAAACAAGGCAGCCTTGCATGCTCTACAGAACCTTAATAGATCCTGCAGAGCATGAATCTCCTCGGAGCCGGTTTCAGAGGGCAGGGACAGCCACCGAGAAGGCCCGTGCACTAGCGGGTGTCAAACAGGCTATTTGTGGATCAGGCACCTGCAGTTGGTCCTGTGATGATGACTAAAGGGGAAGGGGGGTCATATTGGGAGAGGCGGCCCCAAAGGTATGAAGGTCACAGACTGTTTAGGGTTTTATGATATGATTTGTGGCTTGGGAAAGGAGGAGCTGGATCCAGACCCACTTATTCTAGCAGCAGGTATAATGAGGGCATCTTTGCCTACCCTTTTCCATTTGGTGTAGTTGGTTCTTAGGTATTTGCTATGATGATGCAGGAGCCACCCTGTTTTTACCAGCATCTCCTAGTCGTTTATGTTCTGAGACCCACTTTTTAAACTTTTAAAAGAACTGTACCCCATTATGGCTGTTACCCTGCAGGCAGTACAAATTAAATGTATATAGTTTTGGAATCCTAGGGAAGTCTCTGAATCTGAAGAAGTGAGAACTTCGGTAATTGAAGTGTTTTTGTCCCTGTTGTACTGATTGACAACTGGAAGGGTTATCTTAAATGCAGCTTCCAAAATCTGGGCAACTTTTAAGCAGTACTTTTCGGACCCATCAAAAGTTGCTTCTTTAAATGAAGAATTCTGAGTGAAGAGAGAAGAAGCAATCAAGCCAAAAAAATAAGTGGCCACAGCATGGTGCAGTGTACCTTTGAAGAGCTGACATATATCTTGTCCATCAGGTTTTGTGAGCCTCTACATGCTCATGCTTGCATACTTAGGGCATGTAAGCATTGAGGGTAAAAACATCTTATATATGTAAACTGGAAGCTAAGCTTCCACTTGTATTCACCTGCCTGCTGTTTTAATTTGTTTATACTCCTGCTTCATAATCTTTCAGTTTTGATTGATTGGTACCAATGCTTTACATTACTGAACAGTAGTTACTTTTTTTAAAAAAAATTGAATCATTGGGTACATTTTTAAAAAGTCTTAGATAGGATGACTAATGGGAATTTCCAGACTTCAAAGTGGTTTCAAAACAAGCTGTTTTTCCAGCTCATATTAGTAAGTGTACTTTTGGCTTTCACTGACATCATTCAAAACCTTTTCTTGGAAAACAAGAGCATGTGCACATATAGCATTCTCCTATCCATAATGGGGAACTGGTAATTCCCCTGTGCGTCTGTATGTATTCTAAGTTTGCAAATTATGACTAACTTCCTCCACAATCAGTTCTAATAAACTGTACTGATTTATTTGACCTTAAACCTTAACAATACTTACCTAGTTAGTACAGTTTATATACTTCCCAAAGTGAACAGAGTTTCTTGGATTACTGTAATGATGAAAAAGGCAAGAGTTTTGGGAAGAAAGTTGTACTTTCTTGTCAATTGGCACAAAACATGAAATGCATACAGATCATGGGAAGTATATAAAAAAGCAATTCTTATGTGGAACTTCCTTTTCTCCTTCTCATTATAGGCAGCATTAGCCCAGTATGTATCGTTCAGCTCAATGATCCTTTGCAGAAATTTTGCAGTTCTGTAGCCAATAATTCCACTGACCTCTCTTGGAAAGAAGAGTTCATTTTGTAAGTACTGATTTCAGTAACACACTTAGAGTAATGGATTCCAGAATACCTGTTAGGAGTAACAGAAAATGTAATACTGTATATTCTGCAAATGCCACTACAGACAAGGAAAACTCAATTTAGCCTTCAGAAGTGATCTTTCAAAAACATTTACTAGATCCGATGCCTGCAGTAATTTCTAAATCATTATTTACTTTAAACAACAGGCACTGTTGTCTCTGAAACTGGACTATACAGGTGTGTGGTTTCCAATGAGAGAATTAAGTGATTTCCAGGCACTGTTTCCTTTATTGCAAAAAAAGTGCTGCTTTGTTAGTAGGATCTTGACAGCTTATTGCTGAATCATTACCTGTTTTACAAGAGCAATATTTTATTGCTAGGACAATATGGCACCACCCACTGCTAACAATACTGATGTGTCAACTATGCCTAGGACATCCACAAGATGTGACCAATACTCTAAGCTGTGCAGTCTTGTGAGCAAATATTCTACTTTGTGAGCTACTGGCATTAAAGTTGTGAGCAAGCAATTTGGCTACTGCATACATTGGTTTGCTCTGAAGCCATCCTTCCTGTGCAAAGACAAATGTGTGAGCCAGAGACTAAAAAACTGTGAGCTAGCTCACACTAACTCAGTTTAGAACACTGCCTGTGATCTGATTTATGGCAAATGATACAGTATACAGTCCTGCCCTCCCCCCAAACAAGCTATTTTGTACAATTTGATAGATTTCCATTTTTATTTTTTGGATGAGCATGGAGGGGAAGCTGGGTCTCCAGGCACTGGTTGGTTATTTATTTATTTATTTATTTATTTTGGGATTTATATCCCGCCCTATCCGGTAGCTCAGGTTGAGGCCTAAGAGCAAGGGAAGGCAGTCTTCTAATAAGAAAGACACAGTGAAACTACTGCCTTTATTGGGACTGATTACAGGGATAAAGCAGCCGACTTGTTTCTGACCCTCTAGCTTTTGTGTGCTCAATTAGTTACAGCTGCTTTAGGTACTAATCTTGCTAGCCCCCTCCACCTTTCTGTTGCACCAGAATGCAGATTGGTAATCTGGGTCAGCCTTCCTTCCCTGTCTCTCCACCCCACCCCCTATGTAACAGCCACATCTGAATTTCTGTTGCTGTCTGCACAGGCAGTTAGGGCTTGCAGGGTGGTAATTAAATTAGCTTATTGTGACAGAATATGGTCTTCATTTCTGGGTGAGAAAAACACTGGTTGTAATTGTGAGGTCCTAGTAAAACCCAAAGGTTTTAACTTTCACTAGTTATTGGTCATATCCTCTGGAATTAAAAAAATTATGTCTTAAATAGTGGAGGGGACATTTATTTTGAAAAGCTGCAAATCAAATGTAGATACAACTTTGTCCCTCAATAAAAGGCTGTTACTAGGTGAGGCTCTAATTGTCACTTTCCCTCCTGAAAGAAATAGCAAGATTTCCCTGCTACTCATCCCAGCCAGTAATTCAGATGCTTACTGATGGATGCCATGACTGACTAGGCAGCTTCCTTGTGATGCTGGTAGCTGGTTGATTGTTACTGTCTTGCAGTCTTCCTTCTGGTCCTGTTGAGACATTTTCCCTGTCTTTTCAGACATTCTTAGCCACAGATCTTCTAGCACAATGGTTCTCAACCTGTCGGTCGCGACCCCTTTGGGGGTCAAACAACCCTTTCACAGGGGTCGCCTAAGACCATTGGAAAATTACATATTGTTTTTGTGATTAATCATTATGCTTTAATTATGTTCATTTTGTAACAATGAAAATACATCCTGCATATCAGATATTTACGTTACGATTCATAACAGTAACAAAATTACAGTTATGAAGTAGCAATGAAAATAATGTTATGGTTGGGGGTCGGGTCACCACAACATGAGGAACTATATTAAAGGGTCGGGGCATTAGGAAGGTTGAGAACCACTGTTCTAGCATCTTCCTAGGCAATCTGGGCTCTTTCTCTTTCCTTGTCTAATAGGGAATCCTCCTTGCCTTAAACTTACTCATCCAGTTCCTGGAAGATGGTAGCTCATTTAACTTCTTTTGTCTTTTCCGTGGCTTCTCCCCTGTTTCTTTCAACTGTCTTATACACTGTCCCTGTGAGGGTGGGTACTCAGGAAGATTTTATCCAATCAGCTGCTGACACTTGTCAAGCCTTGCTCTGATTGGTTCTCAAATTCCAGACTTCAGGGTCTCTCCCAACTGGAAACTTATTCTGAGTTTGAAAGCCCTTCTGGTGACCTTTTATCCTGACCTTAGCAACAGTCAACTTGGTTCATCACCAACTGAAAATACATTGTAACGTTTGGATATCCTCCTGTTTTCCCTCACAGAACCTTTCTATACATATATATAGCAAGGGTGACTGTAATATTACATCGTGAAATTAGGTTTCAAACAATATTTGTTTTTCTTGTCAGAGAGAACTTGTTTCTCCAAAGTAACTTCCCCCCCTGTATTCAGCCTAGGGTTGCCAGGTCCCTCAAAGTCCTCAGCGGGGGACTTTGGACGGTGTTACTGGAGGGGGTGGGGTATTCCCAGTGTGATGACGTCAGATAGAAGTGACACCATCACGTTGGGGAACAGAGGCCCCCGCCTCTCCCCAGCAGTGTTTAAAGACATCCTTTAAATGCTGCTGGGGGGTGTGGGGGGGAGACCGCACATGCCTGCACTCCAAGCCCTGAATTTGGGGCTCGGAGTGCAGGCCTGTGGCCCCTGCCTGTCTCCAGCAGCATTTAAAGACTTCCTTTAAACACTACTGGGGAGAGGTGGGAAGGAGGCCAGGTGGTTGCCCTTGGGGGTGGGGCTTCCTCCCACCAGCTGGCAGGCAGGAAGGAGCCCCTCCAAATTGGGACCCCCCCCAAATGGGGGGGTCTGGCAATCCTAATTCAGCCTATTATTTAATAGGTATAAGGTTATTGAACAACTGAAATTAAATGAGAAGGCTTGTGTATTGTTTGTATATTACTTAGAGCTTTTGTACTGATATGATTTCAGTAGGATTAAAGGCAGTGCAGTGGTCTTACCAGAGATGTGCTTTGCTAAATTTGATGGCTGTTGGAGGAGGAGAGGACATTGGATTTACACCCCGCCCTTCACTACCCGAAGGAGTCTCAGAGCGGCTTACAAACTCCTTTCCCTTCCCCTCCCCACAACAGACACCCCGTGAGGTAGGTGGGGCTGAGAGAGCTCTGGCAGAAACTGTTCTTTTTCAAGGACAGCTGTGCCAGAACTATGGCTTGCCCAAGGTCATCCAGCAGGTGCAAGTGGAGGACTGGGGAATCAAACCCAGTTCTATCAGATTAGAGTCCGCTCTCTTAACCACTACACCAAACTGGAGTGGCCAAGGAGATGAACTCCTACCTACCCAGTAAGGCTGTACTTTATACTGTTAACAGCTACACAATGGGCAGAAACTGATGCTTTTCCCAGATGGATTGCTGTTGTATTGAAAAGTATGAAACTATGTGTATTGAATATTTAATACTATTTTGCTTCTTTACAGTGAATTAAATGCCAAATCAAAAGATCTTCAAATAAAGGTCTTCAAAAATGGGGAAATGGATAGTAAGTACTGCAGACAATTCATTTCTTGTTTCTAATTTTATTTTGCAAAAATATCTAACATACCTTTTATTGATCATGATCTGAAATCAAGATCATGCATAACTTTATAATTCCTGGAATGTACAAACTTGAAAAAATCATGAAGAGCCATAAGCATCATCAACAGTCAAGCATTTCTGTAAGAAATCATGATTTTGCAAAGTTAAATAGATCCCTACATCCTTAATTCACAGAACCTGGAGGCCTTCACTACCATTTCATCTGAGGAACTGATCTTTGCAACTCTCTGTAGTGGGCTTATAGAGTTCATTATGCTTTTGTCCACCTGAAGTTGTTATAGATTGATGTTATTGAGTCTTGAGGCTACTGTCTGAGGCTACGACAGCATGGTAGGCTTGCATAATTGTCCAATAAACTAGCCCTTAAACCCAATTGATTTATCAGGTTTGAGTAATTTTCTTTTAAAATGGCTAAACATTTAATAATGCTAGATATCATTAGGTAAGTCACTCCTGAGCCTTGCTGCTCTTTTCCATCTGCAATAAACAAACAGTGAGCCACAGATGTTGTAGGTAGTTACAATGGTCCAAAGCAGAATCTAAAAACAGAAGCCTTAGTTGTTCTTGTACTAGAATCAATCAGATAACATGACATGCTGTGCAAGCTTTCAAGTTATCCAGAATTTTTCATCAAGGGAAAAATTGTTCTGAAAGAGCTTTAGAAAGTGCCAGTGCTGCCATTCTTCTGTCAGGCTATTCAGAGATTAATTTGATTCATGTGTAGAGATGTTGAACTCATTTGTTATGAGGGCCGGATCAGACATAAATGTGACTTTGTCTGGCCATAAAACATAATGTTAGATATAAACTTTATAAAGGTCAGCAGCTGGTAAGCTCCAAGTTGGTGTGTGTCCTCACTTCAAGGCCCTGTGTGCTGGGGGAGGGGGGGAGTGCAGAGGAAAACCTGCATGGGTAGAGTAGAGACTGTATGAGTACACTGCCTGGAGAGGGGCATCCCCCCTCCCCCTCCCGCCGCCAATGCTGTGATCCTGGGTCCCAGGGTAAAAACATGGAGCAATTGGATGTTGTGATCTCTCCCCTGAGCCACCATGGAAGGGTACTGGAAAAACAAGTTGAACTAATCCCCCCACCTGCAGAAGTGGGGGCGGTGACCTGAGTCCAAGGCCATGTGCATGGTAGGACATAGGCCAAGCAAAGCCCAATAAGCCAGAAATGCCTGTGTGGCAACAGCCACCTGTAGCCAAGACTACCAGGTGATCCATAGTGGGTCAATGCTGGGGGCTCAAGCTGGAGATTTTTGGCAGGCTGTACCACCCCCTGTGGCTGCAGCTGCCCCAGGCTGAAGGCCAACAGATCATCTGTTGTGGGAGTGGGCACCACATGCACAAGGCTGCACACATGGCAGAGTGACCAGTATAACTAGGGACCATCAGCACCCCCCACACAAGTGGCTCATAGGGGAGGGAAGCCCAGAATCCAAGTTGTGTGCTCAGTGGCAGGACTAAGCCCCAGATGTGTGGAAGAAACTGGCAAAGAATGCCCTCCATGGGCCAAAGCACAGTTGCTGCATGGGGGTGTGAATACAGTAATGGTGCTGGCTACCAGCAGGCCCCAACAGAGGATTGTCTGCATTCCACTACGTGGAAATGCTGATCCCAGCTGCCATCTGGGATAGCCTCCCTGGAGCAGTGCAGAAAGGTGTGTGACCTTGCCTTGGAACCCCGTGCCAGCATGAATGTGGCTGCGGGGGCTCCCGACTTACAAGTGAAACTGCCACTGAAGCAAAAGGGTTCTGCTTGACTGCTGTAGACAAGGTTGTTCTGCTGCGCTGAAGCCACAATGTGGCTTTACCCACTTGCCCCCTACCTGAGTAGCCCTCTGTTCCTCCATCTCACCAGTTGTGCACAGGCCAGATAAGAGCTTAGGATAGGCCACTTCTGGCCCCCAGGCCTTAGGTTTGTAGTGCAAACTAATCCCTTCACCACATTTTTCCTATTATGATTATACTTCAGTCAAATCTTGGGACATTTCAAATTTGAGTGAGAGCTTACTCTCAGAATAACTTTCAGTACATTACTCCAGTGTTTTTCAACCTTTTTTGTGCAAAGGCACACTTTTTTCATGAAAAAAATCACGAGGCACACCACCATTAGAAAATGTTTAAAAAATTTAACTCTGTGAGCCGAAGCTGCATGCTATGGATGAAATTGGAATTTTTCCCACGGCACACCAGACAATATCTCACAGCACACTAGTGTGCCGCGGTACAGTGGTTGAAAAACGCTGCATTACTCAGACTTTATTTTCATGTGTTACTTTTGTCTGTTTCAGGTGGTTTCTCTGCTTTGGCTATAGTACCTTTGGACCTGTTCAGGAAACAGCCTTCTGGCGAAAAAAGCTTTGCACTGAACTGCAACCTCAACAGCAACAGTTCTTCAGTAGGATTTGTCTCTGCAGAGGTAGATTTTTAATTTTACAGCTGGTTCTTTCACTGTTTTGTCTCTTGCATTGAACATATGAAACTGCCTTATATGGAATCAGACCCTTGGTCCATCGAGGTCAGTATTGTTTACTCTGACTGGCAGCAGTTCTTTAGGGTCTTAGGTAGAGGCCTTTCACTTCACCTTCTTTCTGACCCTCTTAACTGGAGATATCAGGGACTGAACAGGGGATATTCTGTCTGAAGAGCAAATTCTGTACCACTGAGCTACAGCCCCTTCCCCCCACAACTGTGATTCTGACCCAGCCTGTTTTTATTAGATATGTGTCACTGCAGAATAGAGAGTCAGTGTGAGAGTAGTTAAATGTGAGCCTAAGGAAGTGAGAGAGGCAGATTCGAATCCCCACTCTGCCATGGAATCTTGCTAAGTGATTTTGCGCCAGTCACTGTCTCTCAGCCTAATCACACACAGGATGGTTATTAAGATAAAATGGAAGAACAATGTTGCAAACTGCTTTGGGTCCCCATTGGCAAGAAAAGCAGGGTCTCTCTAAACAAAAGAAGAAGGCATAAGGTGCACTTATGGTTGGTGGAACTGTGAACTGGATCTTACAGCTTTTTCCTTCCCTCCCAGTTCTGGCTTTCTAGGAGCACCAGACGAGTAGCGTTTATCAACACCTTCCCACTGAATTGTGCTTCCTGAATTTTAAATCCTAAATGTTTTTCTCTAGTTCTCATACATAGAACCTTCTGAATCCAGATATTTGAAAGTTCCTGCCACACTTGCAAAGGTAGAGAAGGATCGAACTGTGATGCCCTGTGGGACTGTGGTCACGACTGTTACTTCTGTGAAAGCCAAACCTTTAATAGAAGGGAGATCTTCTGCTCTGCATTCAGGTGAAAACATAGATGAGAATCCAGGATTGCCCTTGAAGCTTTACTTTCATTCGATATATAAAGTTGCATATGAGGGCAATATACAGGTACATGTAGCCAACTCATTTGTTGCTGTGGTATTTGGTTACCTTAATTTTATGCAAAGCCTCATCTGCAACTATCTCTGTATCAAATTGAGAAGAAAGGCTTCATTAAGGATTCAGAAACAGTTGCTGTATAACTTTGAATGTGTTTCAAGTATGTGCTTGCTATTGTATTTGTATCAGTTTCTGGTGAAGGAGTGGTTGTTTTATCATACCCTTCCCAAGGTAACAAGCACATTAAACATTTTTTTAAAAAATATTGTAAAGTATTATTTATTTATCATATGGCAGTTACACACAGGAAGCATATAATAATATAAAATATGTAACCAAGTAGATACAACGGGTATGCAGGCAGATTGGGCAGTCCCCCTAAATACTAATATCTAATTTTTCAATCCACTCAATCGCAGCTGGGGAGAGTACAAAGAGCTCCATTATGTCTCCTTAGAAAGCATGGCACTCACATTCCTGCAACAGATGGAAAATAGTTTGGTGGGCTGGGCTGCACCACAATCGCATTCGGGTCCTTATATTTTGCCCCATTTAAACAACAGGTCTGCACAACTGCCAAAGCCTGTTCTTTTCTTTCACCGTCTTCCATACTTTATGTGGCAAGTCAAATCCTGCAGGCCTCTCATTGGTATTTATCAGGTTATGGATATTGGGTGAAACTGATTTCATCCACATTCACAACCATTCATTCCCCAGTTTGAAATTTTGTGATTGCACGATTTATGCAGATCTTATTGCTGGGTGTTCTGACTTTAGTCTGGATAGGCCAGAATTAGCCATGTCTTTGTGGATGGGCAGCTCTCTGTTTTCAGTGATCTTTCTATATTCACCAAGTAAAACATCTTGCTTTCAGAGATGCAGGGAATGATGTGGCATAACGTAGGTAGCCAATAGGTCAGAGTGGGTTTAATACATCTGCTGATGGTGCTCCTTATTGTATTGAATTGGACACTAAGTTTGTGGACATGGGGGCTATTGAGCCATAGTGAAGCACCGTATTCCACAGTACTTTACACCAACCCCAAAGCTGAGCATGTGAAGTGTTGTAGTAGACACACCCCAAATTGTACCACATAATTTTTGGAGAATGTTGTTTTGCGTGTGTATTTTCACTGCTACATTGGTAAGATGGTGTTTATAGCTCGAGGTCCTGTCCAAGGTAATGCCAAGGTACTTTGATGTATGGTTGTGTGTAAGTCAGGTGCCATTAAGGTAGACATTCAGTTCACACTTGACAAGATTTTTATTGAGATGGAAACAGGAGTATTCTGTTTTTCCTGAACTTAGGATGAGCTGCCGTTTATAGTAGTAGTCAGCCAAAATTTCAAGGTCCATAGTCATTATTTCTTCAGTTTTTTCAATTGATTTGTGCCCTACTGTAGTCGCTGTGTCATTAGCACAAGCAAACTTATAAGCCGTCTCCTTTATCACTGTGGCATGGATTGGTGGAACAATTTTCCTTCTTCATTATGAAGACTATGCTTAGAATTGAATGTGCAATTAAAATCATCTTTCAACAATAAAGAACATGCTTTGCTCCTGGTAAATTTTAAACACATTTCATCAGTGGAGACTGGTAGGACAGGGTGGCCAGTGGTAGGAGTAGGTAGGAGTAGGCAGAACCAACTAAGGGTGGTCAGTAGTAGGAGTAGGCAGAGCCACTTAATTCTGGTTTTGACCCTGTCTTTCTCCTCCCTTCCAATGATACTAAAAAAACAAAACACTATAGTACAGTTTTTTTTAACATTTAACTGAATTTAACCACAGTCTGGCTCAGTAGGCTTGTATATCTTTATTGACATGTTGGAAAAGTTGGCCTGGCCATTCTTTCTGGCTTGCAAATAGATCATTTGGTCTGTGAGGTTTCTTTAACTAACTCCATTCCATGGACTGTATTTCTTATGTGTTGAGGCTGTCTTCACACATTGTGTTTCTCAGGAAAGTCTTAATTACTGTCCAGAGCTGAGTGCACTTGCTCTGCTTCTGCAGGAGGCATCAGAGTAGTCACTGTAATTCTCAACTTTACTGTTTCTGCAAAACAAATCTCTACATTTCTTGTCCAGAAGTGTGTGCAGTAACACTGAAACATCCTTAATGTAATTTATTGCTTCTTGTATAATACAGAATGCTTTGTCTTCAGTGTCTTTCTGCAGCAGTAGATTGGCCTCTCTTTCCTGCAGCGCATACTCTAGGAACCTCAGCTTACATACTTGAAACTCCCCTGCACCACTGTTGCACTTAGATCATTCTTTGGCATATGAAATAATGATGTCACAAAATTCTGCTGCTTGGGTAACTGAAAACAAGCTATTTCTGGAATCTAACTGAAGCGGTGCTTCCAACAAAATTGGAGAGCCCTCCTAATTGATACAGAATCACTAACTTTTCTCTGGAGTTCAGTGTAGAGAATATCCACATTAAGTATTGTTCTATGGAACAGGGATAAAAAGTAGAGCTCCCCCCCCTTTCTAGAAACTGAATAAATCCCATGGCCTCATGCACAACACTAAGATCAAAATCCCAGGATTTTATTTCCCTAAAGCATTCAGAAAATTCCTGCCACACTCACTGTCTGGATGTTAGTTTCTTGTGTGTCCAAAATGATCGTGGTAGTTGTGGCAGCAAGGTTATCATCTTTTCACAACAGCACTTCAGTCCTTTTTGCTGAATGTGCAAAGAATGTTGGGGACCCAGAAAGATTTGTGAAGAATATTTTCACATCCTTGATTTGAGATGTTGCTTGTTGCTTTATTAAATGTAATTGGTGGGTATAACAATGAACACAGTAGACATTGGGTATATATCCTAGATCCTCTTCTGAACTCCTCCATGCAGTCTCCTTATCATACTGGCTGGATTGCAACTCTTTGTGATGAGCTGCCTGGTGGTCAGTGTTCCCAGAAAGAACTTCAGATGCTCGTGCAAAACTATGGTAGCTCAGCTTAATCAAGCAACTGTGTTAATCTACAGAAATGAAGGCTTGACAGTTAGAACACCATTGACTTATGGGAGCCAGCTTGATCAAAAGGTTAATTCTGATTTGTCTCTGAGAGACCTCTAAACACTGTTGACACCCTGCAGGTGAAGTTCCATGGCAGAATCAACTGAAGCAACCAGTGGAAGAAAGTATCTCAAGTTTGGGTTATGCTACCACCTTCTCCCCAAGCAGGGCTTATGCAAATGATTTTGCAAGGCTTCCTCCATAGTTTGGCAGTAGACCCAAGTCTATCCCTTGCCTGCTCACAAAAGAAGAATAGAAAGTATATGAGAGCCAAGGTGTCCCTACTGGCCAGGAGACCTTTGATCTGGTGGCAATAGAACAGCCCCCATGGGGTCATCTCACAAGCTCACAATATTCTCCTGCAAGACCCTCTGTACCACCCAGTCTGGAGTGGCTCCACCTCTCCTCCTGGAAATTGAAAGGTGGTCATTAGAAAGCCATGACTATCAATCTAAGGTCATAGACATTATCTTGGCTTCCAGACAACCTTCCACCCATGGAATCTGTGAGACCACATTGAAAACATGCTTAAGATGGTGCAGAAGAAAGATAGGTCAAGCTTTAGCTTCCATTCCAGAGATGCTTCACTTCCTCCAGAATGAAGCAAGGCTTTTACCCCAAGACTCTTGTCATCAGATGATGGCCCTGTCTGCAGTTCTCTTCAAGCACAGTCCCATCAAGTGGTTTCTTAGAGCAGTTTCAGTTGCATCTGTGTCCCTTCCTTTTTTCTTGCAACTTGTTCAATGTGTACATCTAGACAGTCAGGCCCAAGTTGTTTAATGCAGCACATGTCAGTCAAACTCAGTCTTGAAAGAGCAGTGCGTCTACAGAATCACACTACAGAAGATGAAACTTTTCACCAGTTGTACAAACCTCAATTTATGTTGCTGAAGTTATTTATTTTACAAAATCTATATCCTAACATTCTGCCCTCGCAAGGGTCACCAAGGAGGCTAATAAATTAAAATATACATGATATAGTCATGTTTTAAAACCAGCCCCAAATCCCCATACATCATTAAAGCAATTAAAACAGAGCTAAAATACATAGAAAGACATAAAAAGAAAATAAAACATTGGGCAAGAATGAGGGATCACTGAGATGTCAAATTAAATTTTAAAAAGTCTTCATTCACTGGCAGAAGGTGGCAATAGGAGGGGACAGACTAATCTTCCTGGGGAGAAAGTTCCAGAGTTTTGGTGCCACAACAAAGAAATTGCTCTCTTGGGCTGCTACCCACTTAATCTCAAAAGGTGAACAGCACCAAAAGCAGTGCCCCTAAAGATGACAATAGTGATTGAGTGGGTTCCTTAAGGAAGCAGGTAGTCCTTCAAGTATGTTGACCCAAACCATATAGGGCTTTTAAAGCCAAGACCAGCACCTTGAATTGTCCCCAGAAACAAAATGGGAGACAGTGTATGTGGGCAAAGACTGCAGTGATATGGTTCCAATAACCCACTCCAGTTAACATCCTAGCTGCAGTGTTCTGTACCAATGGAAGTTTCTGAATGCTTCTCAAGAGCAGCCCCACATGGAGCACATTGCAGTAATCTAATCTAGATGTAAACAAGGCATGTATCACAGCATCCAGATCTTTTCTGTCCAGTTAAGACTGTAGCTGGCTAGCCAGTCAAAACAGATAACAAGCACTCCTGGCCACAGCTGTTTATGAAGCAACAGGGTCCAAGAGCACCCCCACGTTATGAACCTGTTTCTTCAAGGGGAGTGCAACCCCATCCTGAATGAGTGACACCTTAAATCCAAGGTCAGACCTTCTGCCCATCAGTAGCACTTCTGTCTTACTGGGATTGAGCTTCAGTTTATTAGCCTACATCCACTCCAAAACTGGTTCAGGCACTGGTTCAGGGTTTTTGCAACCTCTCTAGGATCAGCTAGAAGCATGAAATAGAGCTAAGTGCCAGATCTCCAGATGACCTCACCTAGTGGTTTGATGTAGATGTTAAAGAGCATAGGGGTAAAGTGGAACAGTGTGGCACCCCAAAGGCCAAGGGCCAGAGTAGCAGGTAGGACCAGAACCACTGCATAACTTTGGTTCTCAATCCCAGCTACCACTGCATAACATTAATTTTCAGTCCCAGCCTGAAAAGGCAGTCCAAAAGGATTCTATGATCAATAGTATCAAAAGCTGTTGGGAGGTCCAAGAGAATCAACAGTCACACCCCTCTGTCCTACAACAGTAATTTTGTTGTTCAGTTGCACAGTCGAATCTAACTCTTTGCAACCCCATGGACCGCATTATGCCTGGCCCTCCTGTCTTCCGTCATCAACTGGAGCTTGCTCAGTTTCATGTTCGTTGCTGTCTAACCATCTCATCCTTTGCCATCCCCTTCTTCTGTTATGTTCAGACTTTCTCCAGTAAATGCTCCCTGCTCATGTGGTGGCCAAAGTATTTGAGCTTAGGCTTCAGTATCTGTCCTTCCAGGGAACAGTTGGGTTTTTCTTTATTCTTCAGCGCTCGGCCTTCCTTATGGTCCAACTCTTGCAGCCATACATTATTACTGGGAATACCATCACTTTGACTATACAGACTGTTGTTGGCAGTGTAATGTCTCTAGTTTTTATTATGCTGTCATGGTTTGCCATAGCTTTCCTCACAAGGAGCAGGCATCTGTTAATTTCATGGCTGCAGTTACCATCTGCAGTGATCTTGGATTCCAGGAACATGAATTCTGTCACTGCTTCCATGACTTCCTCTTCTATTTGTCATGGACTGATGGGGCTCGGGCTGGATGCCATGATCTTAGTTTTTTTGATGTTGAGTTTCAAGCCAACTTTTGCACTCTCTTCTTTCACCCTCCTCAAGAGACTCTTTAGATCCTCTTCACTTTCTGCCATTAGAGTGATGTCTGTATATCTGAGGTTGTTGATTTTTTTCTGGCAATCTTAATTCCGGTATGTGATTCATCCAGACTGGCATTTTTCACGATGTACTCTGCATATAAATTAAATAAGCAGGTTGATAATATACATCCTTGCCATACTCCTTTTCCTATTCTAAACCAATCAGTTGTTCCATGTCTGGTTCTAACTGTCGCTTCTTGACCCTTATACAGGTTTCTCAGGAGACATGTGAGGTGATCTGGTACTCCCATCTCTTTAAGGACTTGCCACAGTTTGTTGTGGTCCACACAATCAAAGGCTTTAGCGTAGTCAATGAAGCAGAAGTAGATGTTTTTCTGGTACTCCTTTGCTTTCTCTAAAATCCAGCAAATGTTGGCGGTTTAATCTCTCATTCCTATACCTCTTTGAAACCTGGCTTGTACTTCTGTCAGTTCTTTATCCATGTACTGCTGAAGCCTACCTTGTAGGATCTTGAGCATGACCTTGGTAGCGTGTGAAATGAGTGCAATTGTGCGATAGCTTGAACATTCCTTGGCATTGCCCTTCTTTGGGAT
The DNA here is from genome assembly GCA_029375565.1 of Gekko gecko. Lineage (NCBI taxonomy): Eukaryota > Metazoa > Chordata > Lepidosauria > Squamata > Gekkonidae > Gekko > Gekko gecko. The sequence continues at coordinate 105,789,004 of JAPDNY010000004.1, read as the reverse complement.
TGGAATGTCAACTGACCTTTTTCAATCCTGTGGCCACTGTTGCATTTTCCAAATTTGTTGGCATATTGAGTGCAGCACTTTAACAGCATCATCTTTTAGGACTTTGTATAGCTCAGCTGGGATACCAGCAGATCTGCTAGCTTTGTTGTTAGTAATGCTTTCTAAGGCTTATTTGACTTTCCACTCCAGGATGTCTGGCTCAAGGTCAGTGATCACACCATCGTGGTTGTCAAGGTCATTGAGGTCCTTCTTGTATAGTTCTTCTGTGTATTCTTGCCACCTCTTCCTAATCTCATCTGCTTGTTAGGTCCCTACCGTTTTTTGTCCTTTAACATGGCCAGCTTTGCATGGAACGTTCCCTTGACTTCTCCAATTTTCTTGAAGAGATCTCCAGTCCTTCCCATTCTATTGTTTTCCTCTATTACTTTGTATTATTCATTCAGGAAGGCCTCCTTATCTCTCCTTGCTGTTCTCTGGAAATCTGCATTCAGTTGGCTAAATCTTTCCTTTTCACCTTTGCCTTTTGCTTTCCTTCTAACCTCAGCTATTTGTAAAGCCTTATCAGGTAGCCATTTTGCTTTCTTGCATTTCTTTTTCTTTGGGATGTTGGTGATTGCTGCCTCCTGTACAATGTCATGAACTTCCACCCATAGTTCTTCAAGCACTCTATCAAATCTGCTCCCTTAAACCTATTCTTCATCTCCACTATATCAGGGATGTGATCTAGGTCAAACCTGAATGGCCTATTGATTTTCCCAACTTTCTTCAGTTTATGTCTGAATTTTGCAATGAGTAGCTCATGATCTGAGCCACAGTCAGCTTCAGGTCTTATTTTTACTGACTGTATGGAGCTTCTCCTTCTTTGACTGCAAATGATATAGTCAATCTGATTTTGGTGTTGTCTATCTGGTGATGTTCATGTGTAGAGTCGCCTCTTAGGTTGTTGGAAGAGGGTATTTGCTATGACCAGTGTGTTCTCTTGACAAAACTCTGTTAGCCTTTGCCTGGCTTCATTTTGTTCTCCAAGGCCAAACTTGTCCGTTATTCTGGTTACCTTTTGACTTCCTACTCTAACATTCCAGTCCCCTATGATCATAAGGACATCTGTTTTTTTGGTGTTAGTTCTAGGAGGTGTTGTAGGTCTTCACAGAACCAGTCCACTTCAGCCTCTTCTGTGTCAGTGGTTGGGGCATAGACTTGGATTACTGTGATGTTGAATGGTTTACCTTGGATTCTGACTGAGATTATTCTGTCGTTTTTGAGACTGTATCCCATTACTGCCTTTCTCACTCTCTTGTCAACTTGAGTATACAACAGTATACTCCCTATCCTAACCCCAGTATTGAACATAATAATTAGTACAGTAAGGTTTATGAGACAAAGGAGAGTATGAGCACTTCAGATTTTAGTTTGAACTGGAACTCACCAAAGCCCTAGCTGAAGAAATGAAGTAATACAAAGCAAGGAGGCCTTTGGCTGTACATAGAACTCAAAGGCATTCTCTCACCACTGGGTGACTAACTACATATAATCAAACCAGCCCAAACTAGACTAAAAGTTGCTGGCTCCAGAAAAGAGACTCTCAGCAGTCCTAGCACTTCTAGGAGGTAACATTTTTCAGAAGTTCTGAAAACAAAATGAATGACAGCATATACAGAGTATATTTATTATTTCTCAAACGTATGTTAATATTGTAGCTTGAAGACTTGGTTTTCTTTGGGCAATTAAGGTTATGAGGGGGGAGCTCTATCTGTCTACCTTAAATAGATATTCTGTTTAATAACTGAGTTACTGAAGGAGTTGCTTTCCTTTCTTCATCTTTTCAAAGCTAGAGAAAAGGCTGAAGGACAATGTATTCCCTCTTAACACTAAGAGGAACTTCTCTCACTGTTCTGCTGTTGCAGCAAGATGAGACATGTGTCCATGTGAATACTCTTTTCAAGGCTTCCCTCTCTTAATAGCAAATGGTTGCTGCCTCTTGGGTTTGAAAGGGTGCGTGCATGAAAATTCTGGAAAGAAATGAGCATTTTATTTTATTATTTTTAAAAAAACCACCCTGAATTCACTCTGTCTATGGTGGTGGTGGGGGACTGGGAGATTTAGAGACAAACTTCTTCAGTTGTACATTGATAGCCATTAGATGTCTTCATCTGAGAGATCAACTGACAAGTCAGGGGTTTTTTTCCCCTTGGGGAAGGAAGATTGACAGGTCTGGCCTATGAAATAAAGACAAATTCTAAAGTTAAAGGAGAACAGAGAACAGCTGTCAATCTTGAATTTTAGATTCACCAGCAAGAAGTCCTGCTAAAGTGAAAGTGATTGAAAAGGATTTGTCTATTCAAGCAATCCACTGTCGGAAAGCTTCAGTAAGCAAAGCGTTATCGTCCTCAGATACAGGTAAGCTGCTGCTGCTTCTTTCTTTTGCTTTAGCTGTGCATAGAGTTAAATTAAGCAACAGTTATTAAATGATGATGGTTGCAGCACAACAGATATGGACTTGTATATGGATTGTTTTTTAGGCTAGTTTACATGGTAATTTCAGTGATGGGGCAGAGTGCAAGGAATCTTTCCCTAAATATCCATGTAGTGACATGGTCTCGTGAAGAGTTGATACATCCTGAAAAACACACAAAGGAAGCCCTTTTATAATATGGTATCTCTTCACATTTAAGATTTCTGTAGTTTTTAATTTTAAATCAATGCTCTTTATGAGTGTTTAGACATAGAGAACAATCCTAATCAGGTCTCCTGGGAAAGAAGTCCCATTTTATCCAGTGTGCCATGTTTCCAGGAAAGTGTTTTGCAGCCTTAGCCTTTTAGGTGGTGGTGTAAGCATTTGTCTCCCAACTTTGGGTTACTCCTACATTCTCCACATGGGTCCCCCCCCATGTATAGGCAATTATTGTCATAATCAGCCCAGTATGCAGTACAACTCTGTTTAGAACTCTTGTCAAGTTAACAGGAGGTAACTGGTGGAAATAATTGTGTAACAGCACTGCAGCCCTCTTCTTCTCTAACAGTCTTGGGAAGCAGCCAAGACTCAGGGAGAATCTGCATTACATGTTTGTAATACCTGCTGTAATCCCTGGCATCTCCAAACTACATAATCTTGATTAAGAGGTTTTGGGGGAATACCTCTGGCTCAACACATATTTTGGATTTTTTTAGACTAATTTTCTTTGATGTATAATTAGGTTTTTTATGGTAACCTGCTTGAGTTTAAGAAAAGTTGGGAGAAAAGCATTTAACATAAATTCACTTGTACTGTGCTCTGTGTGTATTTTAAAATGCTGACAAATAAATGAAGTCTGTACTCCTAAAAAGTTGAGCTGTTTCCATGAGCACAATTAATATTTTAAAGATTAACACTGAAGAGCAAATTATTAGTTTAGCATCTGTGGTGTTGCTTGTTTGAGAAATAATGAGCTTTCTACTGAGATCAAAATCTTTCTGCTTTGAGGCCTTGTTTCTAGTTATTCTCTTAAGCACATTCTGAGAGCCAGTTTGGTGTAGTGGTTAAGTGCGCGGACTCTAATCTGGGAGAATCGGGTTTGATTCCCCACTCCTCCACTTGCACCTGTTGATATGACCTTGGGTCAGTCACAAGCTCTGGCACAACTGTTCCTGAAAAAGAGCAGTCTCTGCCAGAGTTCTTTCAGCCTCGCCTACTTTACAGGGTGTCTGTTGTTGGGAGGGGAAGGGAAAGGAGTTTGTAAGCCGCTCTGAGACTCCTTTGGGTAGTGAAGGGCATGGTATAAATCCAATCTCCTCCTCCTCCTCCTCCTCCTTCTTCTTTTCAGAGTTACTGGTGTTAAATGGCACAGATCCTGTTGCTGAAGTAGCCATTCGACAGCTGAGTGAATCTGCAAAGCAGAAGCTCAAGTCTCCCAGGAAGAAAAGCACGATCATTATATCAGGGGTTTCAAAAGTAAGGTTAATAATAAACATTCTCAGCTTCAAAGAGTTCCACCTCCAATGAATTGTGTTATAAAAGAACTTTCATCTTATTTCCCTTAGAACTCTCGAATATACTGAAATTGCAACTAAGCACTATAATCCTGTTCTAAACACACACCATTTTTCCCAGGCTTAAGCCTTGACAAAAGGCTAGCACTCTTTAGAAGCACTAGAAATTCATGCTGGTTGGCTGTTAGAAGTCTTTTAATTTAAAGTGGTGTATTGAGAGAAGATGAGACATCTGGGTACTGGATTTAATCTCTCAGAAATGAAGAGCAAAACCAGTGTCAGCCAAATTTTACATCAAGAATTTCAGAGTTTGACATGACAATTGTACTTTACGTATTTACTAGCATGACTGAATTTTGTGTTGCTGTGCACTAAGAGTTTGTGTTGCTGTGATGTTATAGGTATTCTGTCCACAGGAAGAATGAAACTGTTGGCAATAAAATTATTTCCCCAGCTTCTCTTAGAGAAATGAAATGGCAGTATGGCTGAGAAAAGACAACACAGCAGAAGCATGGACAGGAAATAGACGACTAAGTGGAAAGGGAATGAAAGTGATGAGGAGGCAGAGGGAAGACTGCTAAAAAAAGGCAAGAGGGTAGGCAATGGGCTTAGAAAGAGCAATGTGACAAGCAGAAGAGATTTGAAAAGAAGCTAATAAGAAGGGGAACTATGGAACATGTGGGGCTTGAGAAGTGCTAGGCAAGCAGTATGTTGTGGTGGGTACTGGAAATAGGACAGTGAGCGGAAAATCAGCGGTCTGAGTTAATGACAGCAATGGAGGCATGGATTTGAAGATGAGAGGAACCCAATAAAAAGTGAGACTGGTGCAAGTCTTTGTATAGGACCTTGAATTCATGAAGTGCTGTTTGCTGTTGACAAGGAAGAAAGGGGATAGGCAAAGGAACTTTCAAACAGTAGCCATGACATTCCTTAAGAGGATTCCTGTACCTTTGAGGGCTTTATAGGTGGAAGTACTAAATGAGTTGTGCCCTCTCTGGTCAATCCAGCTTGGTGACTTGACACCCATAAGGGACAAAGGGAACTGAATGTAGCATTGATTTGGAATAACCAGCTAATTTAAAAACATAAGGGCCCTGCTGGATCAGACCAGTGGTCCATCTGATCCAGCATCCTGTCTCACACAGTGGTCAACCAGTTCCTCTGAAGGGCTGACAACAGGGCATAGAGGCCAAGGCCTTCCCCTGATGTTGCCTCCTGGCTCTGGGATTCAGTGGGTTAGTGCCTCTGAATGTGGAGGTGCCCCTCAATCACCATGGCTAGTAGTCCTTATCCTCCATGAATCTATCTAATCCCCTTTTAAAGCTGTTTATTCCTGTGGCCATCAGTACATCCTTTGGCAGTGATTTTCACATTTTAATCACTCTCTGTGCAAAGGAGTATTGCCTTTTGTCCATCCTGAACGTCTGCCCATCAGCCTCACTGGATGCCCTCGAGTTCTAGTATTTTGGGAGGGAGAAAGAGCTCTCTTTGGCAACTTTCTCTACCACATGCATAATTCTATAAAGCCTCTATCATGTCCCCTCTTAGTCCTCTTTTCTCTAAACTGAAAAGTCTCAGTCCAGCCTTTCCTCATAAGGAAGGTGTTCTGCCTCCCTAACCATCTTGGTTGCCCTCCCCTGTACTTCTTCCAGCTCTGCAATGCCCTGGGTGACCAGAACTGTATGCAATATTCCAAATGAAGCCATACCATAGATCTATACAAGGGCATTGCAACATTGGCTATTTTATTTTCAGTCTCTTTTATAATAATTCCTAACATAAAGTTTGCCCTTTTCCCCCACTACAGCACACTGGGTTGACACTTGAGCTATCCACTACAACCCCAAGATCTTTTTCCCTCTCAGACTCAGCAAATTCAGACCTCACTAGCCTATACTTGAAGTTGGGATTTTTGTCCCAATGTGCATCACCTTACACTTACCGACTTTGCATTTCATTAGCCACATTGTCACCTGTTCTCCCAGTCTGTGGAAGTCCTCTTGGAGCTCTTCACAGTCAGCCTTGGTTTTCACCATCCTGAATAATTTTGTGTCATCTGCAAAGGAGGGCACTACACTGCTCACTCCTAATTCCAGATAATTTATGAATTAATTAAATAGTATTGGCCCCAATGCCGATTCTTGTGAGACCCCACTGCTTATTTCCTTACATTGAGAGAACAATCCATTAATACCTACTCTTTGCTTCCTGCCATTTAACCACTTTTTAATCCATAAGAGAACCTGTCATCTTATCCTATGACTGCTAAGTTTACTCAGGAGTCTTTGATGAGGTACCTTGTCAAAAGACTTTTGAAAGTCCAGGTATATATTCCGTTGTCTACATGCTTGTTCACTTTTTCAAAGAATGCCAAAAGGTTGGTGAGGCAGGACTCCCCTTTGCAGAAGGCATGCTGATTTTCCCTCAGCAAACTTTGTCCCTCTATGTGCCTAACAATTCTGTCTTTGATTAGTTTTCACTCATTTACCTGGGACAGATGTTCAACTGACTGGCCTGAAATTTCTTGGTTCCCTTCTGGATCCACTTTTAAAAATTGGTGTAATATTTGCTACTCTGCAGTCTTCTAGTACAGTGGCTGAATTTAGTGATAGTTGATCTGCTAACCCCTATATGTAACATAACTCACATGTAAGTTCCTTAACAACACTCAGGTATATGCCATCAGGAACTGGAGACTTATCAGCTTTTAATTTCCCCAGTAGGTGACTAGAACTTCTTCTTTGGTCACCTTAATTTGGCTCAGTTCTTCAGATTCCCTTCCTGAATATAGGGGCTGTGGCATTGGTTTGTATCCCACACTTCCCACAGTGAACACAGAAGCAAAAAAGTCATTGAGCTTCTCTGCCATCACCCCATCTTCCTCTAGCTGTTCCTTTATTCCTTTGTAATTCAAAGGCCCCACTCCTTCTCTGGCTGGTTTCCTGGTCTGGATATGTATTTTTTAAAAATGTTTATTGTTTGTCTTCATGCTTTTAGCAACCTGCTCCTCAAAATCTCTTTTTGCATGCCTAATTATTGACTTACATTTCTTTTGCCAGAATCTGTGGTCTCTCCTGTTCAATACATTGGGCTAGACCTTCCACTTTGTAAAAGAAGCTTCTTTACTTTTTATAGCTTCCTTGACTTGTATTGTTAATCATGTAGGCTTGACAGTGCCTTTCATCTTCTTCCTTCAATTGGTTCCAATGGCCCCAACATCCAAGCAGGCTTCACAATCCTGCCTCAGAACCAAGATGTCCTCAGTGTCCATCCCCCTCTGTTCCTCGCTGGAACCACCGTCCAAGAGACAAAAGAAAGTGAAGCATAAGGAGAAGTCTGGCTCTGCTTCTGAGCATCGTAAACATTCTTTGTCCTAGAATCATAAAATCATAGAGTTGGAAGGGACCTCCATGGTCATCTAGTCCAACCCCCTGCACAATTCAGGAAATTCACAAATACCTCCCCATCCACACACCCCAGTGACTGCTGTTCCATGCCCAGAAGTTGACAAAAAAAATCCTCCAGGATCTCCAGCCAAACTGGCCTGGAGAAAAATTGCTTCATGACCCCAAAGTGGCAATCAGCATTTCCCTGGGCATGTAAGAAAGGGCCACAAGAACTAAGCACTGATGCAACCTTTCCTGCCCTCCCTCTCTCAGAATCAGCATTGGTGACAGATAGCCATCTAGCCTCTGTTTGAAAACCTCCAAAGAAGAAGAGCCCATCATCTCCCGAGGAAGCCTCTTCCACTGAGGAACCGTTCTTCCTAATGTTTAGCCGAAAATTCCTTTAATTTCAACCTGTTGGTTCTGGTCCGACCTTCTGGGACATCAGAAAATAACTCTGTACCATCCTCTATACGACAGCCCTTCAAGTACTTGAAGATGGTTATATCACCTCTCAGTCGTCTCCTCTCCAGGCTAAACATACCCAGCTCCTTCAACCTTTCCTCGTAGGATTTGGTCCTCCCCAAGGCATTCCTCCAAAGAGCAGGATGTCATCCTTGTGCCCACACACACCCTGTCCCCTCACTTGGGATCACCTGTCTGGTCACTGTCAGGATCTGAAGAAGAGTAATCCAATCTCCTGGCAGGGCAGCTGGTATGACCCAAACTGACTCTGACCATGACCTTATCATGGCAACAACCTTGCCATCAGTGGCCTTCATACTATCTGTCACCAGCATATCTTCAACAGTGGCCTGAGCACTGGCCTCAGTGACCACGGCCTCCCCCTCCTCCTGTAGGCTTCAGTTATGATTTGGGTGATCCTGGTTACCTGGAAGCTGATGTGGACCCTTAAAAGGAAGGAACTGTGGCATTCCATTGTAGCTCAGGGAGCACGTCAGAACCATCTCCAGACAAAAGGGATGAGGACCTGACCCCTATTTCCCTGAATGAAGATTTGAGACTTTATAGTGAGCAAATGCTCAGTGTAGCTAAAGTGTTAGATAATGATGTCTCCATGTCCAATAATAGGCCAAAAGATAAGGTTTTGAGTTGTCTTTGTCTTGACTTGCCTGGTATTGTGGTGTTTCCTGTGTTTGAAGGCCTTGCTGACCTGAGAGTACCCATTTGGCAAAAAATGGTGTCTAACCCTGTTACTTCCCACAGAGTTGAAAAAAGCAGGGCGCATGTGAATTTCTTACAACTCTTCCGCCTCCCTCTTAGCTGATTACTGGGGACATGCAGGTACATCACAAGCCTGATAAACACTCCTCTCCATCCTGTAGTCAACTCTTGGATTCGTTAGGCAGGAAATGATATTCTTCTGCAGCTCTGAATTTCAGGATTGCAGTTTGCCAAACCATCATGGGAGGTTACCAGCTCTTCCTGTGGGAGAACCTGTCACAATAACTGGACACTTCCTGAGGAGCCAAGGTTCTTGGCTAAGTCGATCAAGTCTGAGGCAGTTAGACTTTCCAAGCAAGAGATAAATGCAGACAGACATGTAGCCATTGTGGCAGCAAGGTCCATAGCCTCAGCCGTTGTCCTGAGATGACATTCCTGTCTACATACAATTGCTCTCCCCTTAGAGTCATGTTGTAGGGTCTCCCTCCGAGGGATCCAGCCTTTTCTCACACACCACAGATGAGTTCCTGTCTACCGTCAAAAAGGATCGCTAAACCAACAAGTCTGTTTTTTCTTCACCTTGTGCCGCACAACAGCACTTCATGCCAAGGCAGCACAGGTTTGCTACCCCCTTCTATAAGGGCCAGAGGCACAAGCAGCAACAGACACCCCAGTAGTATCCTCATGTAAGTATCGGCCATCCTCTTTCCAAAGGAGAAAGAGTACTTCAAGATCGAGGTCTGCAAGCCAGCAACTTCCTCATAGGGAGCAGAATCAGCAGGTGCCAAAATTCTGACTGTCCCTTCAGATATCCTCAGATAGTGCCCTTTTCAGAGATAGGTTACCTCGTTTTTACAGTGCATGGTGTTCTATTTTTTCTGACATTTGGGTTTTGTCTGTTGTTCATTACGGTTACTTTCTTGAGTTCATCTCTCTTCCCTTGTGTCTCCCTGTGTCAGCGGCAGTGGATAACCCATATCCTGAGCTCCAACTTCAGCTGAACACACTCTTACAGAAAGATGCAGTTGAGAGGGTTCTCTTGGGCCTGCAGTCTAGGGGTTTTCAGGTTTTTACCTAGTTGATTTAAAAAGATGGAGGCCAATTTGAGAAAATTAAACAAATTTCTGAAGGCCTCTAAGTTCAGAAAAGTTTCTCTTTCATCTGTAATTCTCACTCCCAACTCCTGGTTTGCCATCCTGGACCTTAAAGATGGTTATTTTCACATTGCTACTCACCCTTCACTCAGAAAGTGCCTTCGCTTCAGGCAGGGCTTAGAAAATTTTCAGTACTTGGCATTCCCATTTGGCCTTGCTAACATTCCTAGGTTGTTTACAAAATACATGGCGGTAGTTGTGGCTTATTTAAGGACTAGGGGTTGTACTATTTTCCCGTATCAGAATGGTTGGCTTGTTGTGGTCCCCTCCCAGGAACTCTTGAGGACTCAAGATGTGACCCTTTCCTCTTGCATGAAATTGGGCTTAGTGGTTAATTGGGAGAAATTTTGCTTGGAGCCTTCTGCCAGGTTCAATTTATTGAGGCATCCCTAGATTTTCTGCAAGAGAGCCTTCCTACCTTCAGATAGGGACAGATCTATTAAGGTTATGGTGCATGCCTTTCTTTGAAAAAGATGGCAGTCAGTCAAGTTTATCACACACCTATTAGGCCTTATGGCATCTACCATGACTGTCATTTCCCTGGCTAGACTACATATGCATAGTCTCCAGCTGTGGTTTATTAGGAAGTATGACCCTATGAAGCATCCCCCTGGGCTCTTTTTTCGATTCCCAAGTCTGAGGTCTATTAGTCGCCGGACAGAGGATACTAATCTTTTCACAGGAGTCCAATGTGTTTTTTGGGTACCACAGATCACCCTCACCACTGATGCTTCCTTAACAAGCTGGGGTGCCCATTGTGAGAGACTCTCTCAGTACAGGTTAGATGAGCAGCACTCAGCAGAGGCTTTCACATTAACATTCTTGAAACGGGTGCAGTCATGTTCAACCTTGCCTCATTCTCAGATATCCTCCAAGGCAAGAGGATGCTTGTTCAAATGGACAACATGTCCACCATGTATTACCTCAACAAACAAGGAGATACAGGGTCTCAGAGGCTGTGTCTGGAGGCCATTGCAGTATTGAATGTGGCTACAAGTATCAGGATCTTCCCCAGGGCTATTCATACAGAGGGAGTCCTAAACACTATGGCCAACAGCCTAAGCAGGGTCTGTCTTACTAATCACAAGTTGTTGATTCAGCCCAAATACCTTCAGAGAGTTTTCGAGATGTGGGGTAGCTCTCAGGTGGACCTCTTTGCCATGTACGAGACAAGGAAGGCACCAGAGTTTTGTTCTCCAGCAGACAGAGATCCCTTGGTCAGGGACCCTGTTCTACACTTCCCCCCCCTTTCCCTCCTGAATAGGGTTATTGGGAAACTGTAGTAGAGAGTTCAGATTGTATACTGACAGCCCCTTTTTTGCCATGCCAAATTTAATATTCCAAGTTCTCTATCCTGCGGGGCTCAGACTGTATCACCTTTCTTCCTGCCCTGGATTTGCTGATGAGGGGGCCTATTCTGCACCATGATGTGTCACACTTACGCATCACAGGGAGGAGGATATGCCTGTAGAGTTGCAGTTCTTACCTGAAGTGCATGATATCATAGTCCAGGCTAGAAAATCCTCTACGAGGTACTCATACTCCAGGAAGTGGATCCAATTTGAGTCCCAGTCCAAGAGGTTGTTGCCCTTCACCTGCCCTTTACCTTTAGTCTTGGAATACCTGTTTTCATTACCCCATAAAGGATTGGCTGTGTCTTCTGTGAAGGTCCACCTAGCAGCCATTTTGGTGTATCACAAAGGTGTAGGGGGTTCTTTTCTATTCACCCATAAGCTGTCCCAGTGTTTTCTCAAGGGATTGCTAAGTGTGTTTCCCTTGCTCCTCACATTGTTCTGCAGTGGTATCTCTTGCTCATGCTGGATAAGTTAATGAAGCCTCACCTTTGAGGCTCTGGATTTGTGCCCCTTGCCTTGCTCTCTGGAAAAGTGGCTTTCCTGGTAGTAGTTACCTGGACTACGAGAATGAGCAAATTAGCAGCTCTGAGGGCAGACCCCCAATTCCTGAAGGTTTTTAATGAGAAGGTTGTGCTCCACTTCTTTTTAGAGTTACTTCTAAAGGTTGTTTCTAAGTTTCACCTAGCTCAGGAGACAGTGTTACCAATGTTTTTCCGTCTCCATGTTCTAAGACTGAGGAAGCTGTTCATACTCTGGATGTCAGGAGGGCGCTATGTACTTCATTGAGAGAACAAAATGGTTCAGAGTAGATAGGGCCTTGTTCATTTGTTGTTGGGCCCAAAGAAAGGAAAGGCTGCTTCTTCTCAGTCCCTCTCTAGGTGGGTTGTAGCTACCATCCATTCCTGTTATGAGGCAGCTGGGAAACCCTACCTGCTGGATGTTAAGGTGCATTCTATGAAGGCATAAGCACCCTTGGCTGCTTTCCATAGGAGGGTCCCACTTATGTACATATGCAAAACTGCACCGTGGTTGGCAGAAGACATATTTGTAAAGCATAATGTATTGGACTTGCAAGCAAGGAAGAACATGGATGTGGGCAAAACAGTTCTCCATTAGCTTTTCCAGTGAGAGCTTCACCCCGCCTCCTTCAGTGAGTAGCTTGCTCAGGTCCCAATGTGGGGCTGCACTGAAGACAGAAGATGAAAACAGAGTTGCACTCACCTGTAACTGTTATTCATCAGCATCTTCTCTGCAGGCACACATTCCATCCTTCCTGCCCCACTGTGAGCTCTCATATGGTTGTTCTGTAGTAGTGTATTTTGCTTGCAGTGGCCTGGCAGGAACTAAGGGAAAGGGGATGCCTGCCTCCAGAACACATGTTGGTTGGGAAAAGCCATTCACTTCAGCTCCTAAGGGGGAGTGGTGCCGCTTCAGATAGCTTTTAGATGGAAAAAATCTTAACCATGGCTGGCCTGCGCAGGCGCAGTCCAGTGTGTGTCTGCAAAGAAGACATTGATGAACAACAGTTACAGGTAGCAGCTCTGTTTTCCTAACCTGTAGAATGTATTCTATTTGGGCTTCAATTCATGTGGTTTCAAATAGCTTCCAAGCATCCACTAGGGATTTGACTCGCTTGTGTTTCCCCTTCAGCTTCCTTTTTACTATTCCCCTCATTTACTATTCCCCTCATTTTCAAAAGTTCCCTCTTTTGAAATCAGATGTTACCATTTTGGACTTTAGGGGTAACTCCATTGACCTGAATGCGGAACTTAATAGCACTGTGGTCACTCTTCCAAATTGGTTTAACAACCTCTACATCTCTTACCAGGTCGTGAGACTTGCTCAGAATCAAATCCAAGATCACTCCCCTCTGGTTGGCTCTGTGACCAACTGTTCCAATGCAGAGTCATTGATGATGTCTAGGAATTTCATTTCTACAGCATGACTCGAGCACATGTTTACTCAGTCAGTGTGAGGGTAGTTGAAGTCTCCCAGTATAATAACTTTATCTGCTTTAGTTACCTCTCTTATTTTGTTCTCCATCTCAAGATCAGCCTCAAGAGTTTGATCAGATGGATGATAGTACACCCCCACTTTTAAGTAACCCTTAGGGCCCATTAGGGCCCAGTAATTCCATCTGTTTCTGTTGGGGAGTTAATTCCCCTGAAGTTTTCTAACTTATTTGATTCTATGTACAATGCAACACTGCCAACAACCCATCCCTCCCTGTGTGCCAGATCTTGGGTCCAAGTACTCTCACAACACTCTCGAGGTAGCAAGATTTGTTTATTGAGAGTTACAGGTCATCCAAGCATATACAGAGTTAATGTTGGAACTGTTGGCCCCAGGCTAGGGTCAAACCTATACAGAGTGTGAGACCACTCCTGGTTCCCCAAGTGCCCAATCATCAATTCCCATATGGCCCGCCAAAGCTTCAAGTTCAACCCTGTGGCTGCCCCCAGGACCTGCAAATTAACCATTATATTATCTACGTTGCAAGGTCATGCCAACCGCTAAAAGCCCTAAGCCAGTGAAGCAAAGATTCACACATGCACTCACTCCCCAAAAATGCACATAAACTAAAGCAGTGGGAAAAATCAGAGAGGAGGAAAGGAGTTAACCCTTGATTTAACAGAACATGGAAAACAACCTATGACAAGCGAGGCACAAGCTTGACATTCTGACCCCCCTCAGCCACCAGCCTTGTGAGGGTATTTTTTATGGAAAGTGTGAACCAAACATTTAGCGTTAACATGATCCTCCCGAACCCACTCATTCTGGCTAGGGTCAAAGTCATGCCACTTAATCAGATAGTACAGGTGGCCCAGTTCAAGTTTAGAATCCAACAGTTCCAACACATGACAAGCAACACATGAGTTTGACACTGTGCTGCCTATAGAGTTTCCCCATTCCACCATATTTCTGAGATACCTACTATATCTAAATTGTCATTGAGCACCAAGCACACCAGCTCCCCCATCTTGGCTTGGAGACTTCTAGCATTGGCATATAGACATCTATAATGTGTTTCCTTCTCCAGTAACCTTCGCCTCCCTCAGCCCCTTAGTCACCATACATGGCCCTCAGTGACCACTGTGCCCTCACTCTCAAGTTCTGTTATGCTCCTGTCAATATAACCCTGAGTATTTACATAATGATCCCTTTGGACTGACTTGTCCCAAGTGGAGGCCCCCAGCTCCTGTTGAATCCCCCCCAGGATTAGTTTAAAAGCTGCTCTGCCACCTTTTTGATATTAATCATCAGCATCCTAGTTCCATTTTGGTTCAAGTTAAGCTCATCTCTTTTGTATAGGTTTGGCTTGTCCCAAAAGGTTCCTCCAGTGCCTAACAAATCTAAACCCTTCCTCCCGGCACCACTTTCTCATCCACACATTGAAACCCCTCATCTATGCCTATCTAGCCTGCGTGGGGAATTGGCAGCACTTCTGAGAATGCTACCTTTGAGGTCCTGGCCTTTAATTTTCTACCTAGTAACCTAAATTTTTCCTCCAGGACCACACGACAACAGTTCCCCATTGGTGTAAATGTACACCATGACTGCTGACTCCTCCCCAGCACTATCTATCAACCTATCTAGACAGTATGTGCTGTCTGCAATCTTTGCACCAAGTAGGCAAGTCACCATGCAGTCAAAATGCCCATCACAAACCCCACTAATGTTCCTAATGATCGAATTACTCAGCTCCAGAAGCGCATCTCCCCCCTGCCCCCCAGGGGTATTCTCAGTACAAGAGGACATCAGTCCATTGCCCAAGGAAGGGGTCCCTTCTAAGGGATCCCAACCCTCCTACTCAAACTAACACCCTCCAGCCTTGAGAGTTTCACTCTCCACAACAGAAGAGCTGTCAGCACAGGAGTGGGACTGTTCAGGTCAGTCCTGAGGGTTTCTTCCTCAAATCTCTGTTTCTGCCTCAGCTTCTTCACATTGGCAACCCTAGCCTCAAGGGGACAAACCTGTTCCCTGAAAGCCATGAGCATCATGCACTTAGTGGGTAGATAATCGTACATGTGGCACTCCGCAAAACACAGGATGGCCCCTGCTCCCCTGCTGGCTTTCTACCTTTATAACTGGTTAGTGGTTTAAAGGTATCTAGAGTGCTGCAGGATCCTTGGACCTGATCCACAGTCTAAGGGCCACAGGCCAAGAGCCCTTTGACTCTCGCCCGACTTGTGCCGAAAGCTCATGTCTCTGCTTAAAAAACTCGAAAGTTAGTCAAATCTGACTCTAGGGGGCAGTGTTCACCTCCGCTTCCAAGCCAAAGAGCCAGCGCTGTCCAAAGACATTTCCATGGTTGTGTGGCCAGCATGACTAAACACCAAGGTGCACGGAACACTGTTACATTCCCACAAAAGTGGTATCTATTTATCTACTTGCAATTTCTTGCTTTCAAACAGCTAGGTTGGCAGGAGCTGGGGCCACAGACAGGAGCTCACTCCATCATGTGGTACTAGGCTCTTGAACTGCCAAGCTACACACCTTCTGGTCTTGCAGCTCAGCATCTTAAGCTCTGAGCCACTGCGGCCCTACATGCCTCTGCTTAGGAGGAGCCTTACAGTTCAGAGGCCCGCAGCAACAGCAGAGAGTGGAGCCTGCAATCAGCCCCAGGAAAACAGACCTTGTTCAATGAGCAGCAGACCAGACAAAAGACCCAAACAAACCCAGACAAAAACACCACTCACCAGCAGGCTGCAATCACCCACTCAGCCTCAAAATCTGTCCTCTCACAAAGCAATCACAGTTAATGCTCCCCGGTAGTTTAGCAGCTTAGGAAAGGCAAAACACACCTTCCCAGCTGCTCTCTCCTGGGTTCTTTCTCCCAGCCCAGTGGGCTCAGTTTATGTGACAACAACCTCTACGTGTTGAAGAAAGACATATATATTAATAGGCTTGTTACTAATAGAAGTGGTAGCTCTTTGTTATGACATTGGCAGAGTAGCACACACAATAATGGGTCAGTGGCTGTGGGGTCTAAAGAATTGCACAACTCTATTTAGAACCCCAAGGGGAATTCATATTCCTCAAAGAGCAGTGCCCCCCTCCAACATCATGACAAAAAGGTAATTTAATTGGAAAAGAAAAATTGATTTGATAATTTGAAAATATTTGATTGGATAAAGAAAAGGGGGAGTACAAATCATATTTACTTTAGTATGTTTTTCAGTTATTTGTATGTTTTCCTCTCTTTTAAAAAAATTGTTCCAGACTAATTTATCTCAGGATTGTGAAGCTGCCCTCATGATGGACTATGCAGCAGCCATGGATGGCTCATATGTACATAACGACACTACTGCTCTGAAGGAATCTGTTGCACAATCCCCTCCTGATGAAGAACTGTCATTGTCTGCATCCCAAACACTATGTTCACATGAAGACACCCAGGAAAACAGCCATGATGCCTGGACCTTAGATGACAGCAGCCAGCAGTGGCAGAGCAATGCACTACTAGACCATGACTGTGATAAGGTGTCTGAGAGCTCCATAAGCATCTCAGAATCTGGAACTGTGAAGAAATCCAAAGGTATAATTTTCACTTTCTCTTTCAAAGGGTAGCCATAACAAGGCTCTCATTAAATGGTTTTAAGACCTCTTATTAGCATTGCAAACAAGCTTTAAAACCTTGAACTTCTCACTGTTCAGTTTTGCCATGAGGAGGGTTTGCACACATATGGCTTTTCCGCATGTTTTCCCACCCATTGTTTCTGGCCCCATACTGCTTTGGTGTATCTGCTGAGTCCCACGTGCATTTTGTGCCTTTAGTTATCACTTCAGGTTTTTTTGTTTTCCCCATCTCCCCCCCCCCCAGTTATTTTGAGACCAGTTTTACCCTGATTTTGGGTTGCCTTTTTTCTTGTGCATAATGGTTTTGTTGGTTTTCTTTGTCCCACCCACTCCCACCCACCTCCAGCCCACTGTTCACAACTGTGAAAATGCCTAGGGAAGGCAAATGTGCAGAAGAACCCTGCCCAAATGAATTCCACTGCTTGTGGATTGACTCCCAAGAAAACCAGGACTCAGTTGAGCATGCAGAAATGCCCATATATGAGATCTTCATGTGTTGAAAACTTTTCCTGTTCTTTCTACTCTGTTCCTTGATAATCAGTTCTGCACCATATCGATAAGTGGTACACCTGAAAGAATGGTTTTGGCAAATAAGTCCATATAAAAGGGCTTTGGGGGAGTGTTTGAATGCATTCATCTATTCAGCTTTTTAGATATGAACAAGATTTTCTTGGTTGTTCCCCATTATGTGATGCCTTGCTTTTATAATAAGTTTTTAATGTAAAACTTCCACATATTTTTGCATTTGGTTTAGTTGTGTTTATAAACACAGTGACACTTATAAGCACATTCTGATTTCTTACTGATTTAAAGATCAGCCTTTAGAGAATTCTAAATAATTGTACTTGAAGAACTGTTTTATATATAGTAAGGACTGTTCCACAAACTCTTAGAGAGCACACTGTATACTTGTGACATACTGCATTGTTTGTGAGATTGGCCCACTATCTTTTGAAATTCTGTGTACTTCTTATGAACATACAGCTGCCTGCTCACCACAACAGGCAGGATCCCATGGTTCCCTAACATTGACAAAGGAATCTTTCTGAAAACAGAATGACTCCTGCTAGTGGAAGATTCCTTTGTCAGTGGAAGTACACTAGGGCTGTGCATTTGGCATCAACAGAGCCTGAAAAATACCCAGAAAACCCTTACAGGTATTTTTTAAGCTGGTTGTTGACTGGGGCTTAATTTTGGCTATCCAAAATGGCCAAGCCCCCAAAATCCCGAAAATAATTGGAAGTTTTGGAACTACTGGATAGCTGAACTTAAAGGGCATTTAAAGTGATTGCGGTCCCTTTAAATGACTTCTCCAAGCTGTACAGCTATGCAGCAAGTGAACTCTTACAGGTGAACTCGCCATTTAGAGGTGTTTAAAGGGACTGAGCCCTTTAAACGTCTTTGGAGTTCACTTGTTGCAGAGTCACACTTGTTGGTGAAGGCATTTAAAGGGACCACAATCCCTTTCAATGCCTTTTTCCCTCCATTGAAAGCAGTGGAGGATGTAGGGGTACCTTCTTTGGGGGTCCTTGGACCCTCTGGTCCAATCTTTTTGAGACTCAGAGGGTTTTTTTGAGGAGAAGCACCAGTAGCTATGCTCCAAATTTGGTGCCTCTACCTCAAAAAGCAGCCCCCAGAGCCCCAGATACCCCCAGATCTATTCTTCATTATCCCCTATAGGGACCATTGCTTATAACGGGGTTTCCCGAAAATTTACCAAATCTGATTGCCATACTGGGATTTGGGGTTTGGGAATATCAAGAAATGCCAATATTTTTCAGGTTCAATATACCTGAATCTGAAAAATACCATTTTTTTGCACACCCCTAAAGGACACTTTAGAACCAAACCCATATATGCAAGTGGTCTAAACAGGATATAGAGCACTTTGTAGTGTGTAAAGCAGTCCTAAGAGCCGAGCAAAACTATAGAATGAAAAGAATGTGTTCGTGTAATATAAAGGTTGTTTTAAAAGGTTCATCATTGTGGGAACTCTAAAACTATATGTAATATGATAGCATTGCAATGCAATGTGAGTAGCTTTTCTGCTTGTATTTAGTGTTAAAAATTCCACAGTGGTTTTCAAGTTAGCTTAGGAACAGTATTTTTGACAAGCAAGTTTTAAAGTTAATCCACAGCTTTAGGTTCAAATTAATAGTTACAAAAGTCAGTATAACTTTCTATTTGCGTATTTGAGGTTTCATTATTTTTATTTCTTCCTATCTTTCTTACCCATTCTGTTTGTAAACTTAAGAGGACCACTATGCTACCCAGAATTAATTGCCTCCACAGTAAGTTATTTCTTTTTGTTTTTGAGAACCTGTAGCTTTACTGTGAGACACTTAATGTGACAGTGAAACCAATTTTATTAACCTGCATCTATTTCTCTGTTTTTCCCTCCCCAAAGTTCTCTAGGAACAGATCTTAAAATAGGCTGTTCACATGAGATGGCTAAACTACACTCATTCGTTAAAGAAAAAACTAAGACATCAGGCTGTATCTTAAACTCCACTCTCTCAGCAGAAGTACTGTTTACATCAACAGAAATATCCACCATCAGTGAACTGGAGTCATAAGATACAGTACCCGGCATGGTGATTAGGTCTTGGAAATTTTAATTTGCAAGAAGTTTCCATCTGAGGCCAAACTACATGCTATGAAGTCTCATCATGTGGTCTGCCTCCATCACAAGTAGATGCAGTCTGAAGTGCCAGAAGGACAAGTGTATGCCTCTGCTGAATAATCCTTTCCCTGCTATTAATCTCCCTGACCCTGCAGTTTGTACCCTAAAGTCTCTTTTCCCCTCCAGCTTGGGTCCAGTATCCGCAATAGGCTTGGCTGGGTGAAAAATTCCTGTGGGGAGGGAAAGATAGTATGTGGAGAGGATTCAGAAACTCCTGCCTGCATGCCTTTTGGCACATTTTAACCACAGAACCCCTCCATAAAGATAGTTACCACTGTTGCATGTAGTTTGAGTATGAATTGGCAAATTGCCTGTTAATCTGGAGTCTCAGTCTACAAAATCATATCTAAAACTGTGCAACTATGGCATGATTCGGAGTTGTATGCCAGCAGAAGCTTCTGTCAGCTATCTAAGGAATGGCTCTATGAGAGGCTCCCATATGCATGTGCAGTGTTTTTTCTCAATGCTGCACATTTTATATTTGGCTACCAAGTAGGAAATAAACATGTATTGTCTCAGATGAAGAATTCCTGTGCATATAAATTGACATCTTCCCTTCACAGAACACACACAGCTGAAGGAATTGGGCTGCTGCTCATGTTTGAAAGGGGAAAAAAACTTATTGCATTCATAAGTGAGGGGCACGTGCATGCACAAGAGTGTATTTTGTTCTCTAATATTAAGAAGATACTTGGAGAAAGAAATACAGGAGATACATGAGCACTACACATGTTCACAGGGCCTTTCCCTTGCATGGCTTTTGTTCATCTTTAATTCCCAAGCAGTGCTTAATTTCTAGCAAGAGAGGTGCTGGAGTCCAAGCTCACCTGGATCTGATTTCTTCTATCCTGCAGGGCTGTTTTGTCAGTCCAAAGTGATTGAGGATTTATTGTGGATGGGGAAGTATTGTGTTAAAGCATTATTGCTGGATTATATCCAGTACTGTATTTTATTGTTCCCAGTCCAAACCCTACATCTGATGACAGATTCCAAACTATACTCCAGTGGCTCAGAGTAAGCTCTGTTCTCTTGGGAGATTATATCCATATTTATTTTATTGGGTAGAAGACATTTTTAACGTAACTATGTGTAGTTGTGCCCCCCCCGATATGTCTTAAAATCAGATTTAATTGAGGGTCTTAAGTCTAGATCAAATTTATTACCCTAAGCAGTCACACATCTAGTATAAATGCTAGGAATTAGATTGGAATTTGCTAACTGAAATATCTGTATTTTTGTGTGGGTTTTTTTCATAGTAGGCGTCCCCTTCTCCTTCCAGATTAGCAAGGAGTCCTAAAGTGTTCCGAGGATAATGAAGACAAAGAACAAACAAAACCAAATTTAGCTGGGAGCAGTCACATTTTAAAGATAAATGGGGTTGAATCCCACTTCCTGTGAACACAACACAACATGTGGAAAGGATCTTTGACTTGCAGCTGTCTTCAGCATCAGTGCCCCTAATTGATTTGGGGGACCTGCAGGTTGACATGGCGTATAGTGAGGGGGGCTGCATTGGAAACGGGAAATTGGCAGAAAATGAGTCCTCTCCTGCACTTGCGCAAGCTCCTGCTCCATTTGTGCAAGAATTCATGCAATGGGGGAAGGGATTTCCATTATTTTTTCTCCTCTTGCTTCAGGATCCCATGTTGTATCCAAAACCTTCCCCAAAGTGTCCCTGACTCTCAGGAGCAGCTTTTCAGGGGTGTGGAGTGGCAGAAACAAGGGAAGTGTGGCAAACATTCCTTCTGTGAATTGTGCTTTGCTAGCAATAGTTTATACCCAAATCTAATTTATAGATAAGTAAATAGAGAGAGCTGGAACATGAGTTCCCATTGCTTTATTTGGGGCTTCCAGTGGACTGCCATAATTTAATGTCTACTTCACAAGCCCCAAGTATTATCAATCAGCATGGATTATTAAAGCCTGTTGTACTATTTTGAGAAGCAAGAGGAAGAAAGTGTGGCAAAGAGCTGGTGTGATTAGTGTCAGACAAGATCGAGGAGACCCTGGATTGAACCAGCCCTCTGCCATAGAAGCTTGTGTGACCTTGGGCCAGTCACACACTTAGCCTAACCTACCTCAGCGGGTTGTTGTGAGGATCAAATGGAAGAGAAGGGGGGAAATGAGGTAAGTAACTTTGAGTCCACATTGAGGAGAAAGACAGGGTATAAATGAAGAAAGAAAGCTGATGTTCTAAGTCACATCAGTCAAGGCTACAATTGTCCTGCTGCTTTGAGACTAGCCTCCTAGGTAGATAACCAAGCTAGATATGTAGTTTTCATGAAAGATATTATGTCTGGAATATGAATCAACATTTGCAAATAAAAAACTCCTTTCTTGAGTAAGGGGAGAAGTGACAGCCCTACACTGAGCTGTACTGAGCGTAAGGCACGTTAAAAAGGGAGGAACAAACTTCTAACAAAATAATGCATAACAAGAACAAGGTATTTGCAAATGCAAAAAGGCATTTCATTGCCAATTATTTTGAGTTCTTATGATTGCATACCTGTCAGCCTCTTGGTATGTCATCACATAAACTATAGTGTGTATTTTATCCTTATGTACTAGTTTGAGAACTATGAGATATGAAGTGGTAAGGAAATGACTAAATGAGTAAAAAATGCCATATCACCAATAGGATTATGTCACACCCCTGATTCCCCCTTCCCTTTTTTTGCTTCTTATGTATCTTGCATTATTATAACTGAAGGATTAATTACTTTTTAATAAAAAGCAGAAATGTTGTTTCCAGGAACTAATACCAAATATATTTTTGCCATTATTGCCAGGTATTGAATGTTTGCTGGCCTCAGGAACAGTTGTTAAAACAAAGCATCACAGTTACATTCCTCTATTGCCCAGTCCTAAGTTGCTTCATTTAGAAATAAATGCCACTGAGTTCACTGGGGCTTATTTTCTGGTTGATATGCTTATGATTGCAACTCTAAATAACTAGAGGCATGATCCATTCACAGCTATATTAATTCCCTTTTGGTTTCAGTAGGATAAGCTGAAGAACATGCTTAACTCTTCCATTGAAACCAGTGGGCCTCTAAAGTGCTGAACTGTGAAAGGCTATATCTGTTGTTCTAAACTGATTGCAAAGAAATGTTTTCTAATCTAGAGTTTCTCTCGTCAAAACAGGAAATCCTCACTTTTTCTCCAGGGCCCTTTCTGTACTACTTATATAACTTGTTCAAGATGGGAGACCTTTTTTGCACAAAATTTAACTTGGATAAAATAATTTAAAATGTGTTCTTCTGTCTTAAGAAAATTAGTACACCACTGACTATGAATTCTGCTTCTGTGTGAACTGTTCCACACTGAGCATTTCTGCTCCATTTTCAGGAATTCTGCTATGCTTTGCAACTAAGTAGAAAGCTATTTTAACAAAGGCACACATAAAATGGTACAGCAAATTGCTATTGGAATATTGCAGTTGACCAGCTCTGAGCAATGATTATAGTGGCTAAAAGAGTTGTGGTCTGGACAGTCCCCAATAATTATTTCCGCCATATTACTGACAGACACTGTGGCTTTTCTAGGAAGTTCCTAGAAAAAAGGCAGTGTCTGTCTCAACCCTGCTTTTGCTACATACAGTAATCTACAGCTTAAATTTGTTATACTGGTTACTGATAATATATACACAAAGCACTTTTGAACAATGCTATACAGTTGCTAATTATTGCTGTTTGATATACCTTGTTGGTTAAAACTTTGAGTCAGACAAAATATTGGGAGGCCAATGATTGGATCCACCTGTCATCTTTTAAAGGTCAGTTACTGCCACACACTGCCCTGATGCAGAGAGAAGAGGTTTATCCCAAAATCATACCAGACTTTCCACACAATTGCAGCCTTTCATTTCCTTTAAAAAGGAGAGAGAGGCGGTTTCAGTTTAAAAAACCATTTAGGGACATAAGTGTTAAACCCCCTGCTCCCCCTCCCCACACGAGCCTCAGTCTGCATCAGAGCAACTTTTGTGGGTCTGAACTGGCAGAGACAGACCAAGAGAGAGATCTTGGAGTCATAGTGGATAACTCAATGAAAATGTCTAGACAGTGTGTAGCTGCAATAAAGAAGGCCAACGCTATGCTGGGGATTATTAGGAAGGGAATTGAAAACAAATCAGCCAGTATCATCATGCCCCTGTATAAATCATTGGTGCAACCTCATTTGGAATACTGTGTACAGTTCTGGTCACCACATCTCAAAAAGGATATTATAGCATTGGAAAAAGTGCAGAGAAGGGCAACTAGAATGATAAAAGGGTTGGAACACCTTCCCTATGAAGAAAGGTTAAAACGCTTGGTGCTCTTCAGCTTGGAGAAATGACGGCTGAGGGGTGACATGATCGAGGTTTATAAGATTATGAATGGGATTGAGCAAGTTGAGAAAGAAGTACTTTTCTCCCTTTCTCACAATACAAGAACTCGTGGGCACTCCATGAAATTGCTGAGCAGTCGGGTTAGAACAGATAAAAGGAAATACTTCTTCACCCAAAGAGTGATTAACATATGGAATTCACTGCCACAGGAGGTGGTGGCAGCTACAAGCATGGACAGTTTCAAGAGGGAATTAGATAAACACAAGTGGAGACCCGCAAGAAACTTGCGGGATGGTCATCCCATTTCTCACACCTTTGCTTCATCCCCTCTACCCTTACCTATCTCACACTCTTTCTCCCTTCTGGGGGTGGAGCCATAGACTTAACCCTCCAAAGCAGCCATTTTATCCAGGGGAACTGATCTCTGTCACCCGGACAACAGTTGTAATTCTGGGTGATCTCCAGCCCTCACCCAGAGGCTGGCAATGGTAGTTCTCATGGAGGAAACGGCTGGTTTGGAGGGTGGAGTCTATGGCATTATACCGGTCTGAAGTTCCTCCCCTCCTCAAACCCCACCATCCCCAGGATCCACCCCTTAAATGTCCAGGAGTTTCACAGTCCAGAGTTGGCAACCCTATTTCCTTCCCACCCAACAGCCAACTTAACCTTTATCTGCCTTTATCTGTCTTCAGCTTTTCATCTCCACCCCCCTCCCCCACAGCTTCTACCAAGGAAAATTATAGTCTTTCTCCACAGTGGGGACCAAAGGAGCTTACATTATTCTCACCTCCTTTTTATCTGCACAACAACCCTGTGAGGTTGGGTAGGCTGAAAGTATGTGACTGGTCCAAAATCATCCAGTCAGCTTCCACCGCAATATGGGGATCTGAACCAGGGTCTTGCAGACCCTGCTCTGAAGCTCTAACTGCTGCACCACTGTTGGCTTTCATAGGGTGGCTGCTGAACAGCAGCAAGAAGCCAGGCCAAGTTGAGTCATGCAAATTAGGTGGTATCAAGTCATCCAGAGGGTGCTGCCTAGGGATGCCAGCCTCCAGGTGGGATCTGGGGATCCCCTGAAATTGCTGCTTAGCTCCAGACTACTGAGATAACTTCCCCTGGAGAAAATGGATGCTTTGGAGGGTGGACTCTAGGGCATTGTACCCCATTGAGGTCCCTGTCCTCCCCAGGCTCCATCCCCAAATCTCCAGGAGTTCCCAGACATGGAGCTGGCAACCCCACTACCCCCATCCCCTGCCAGTGCCCATGGGGGGACCTGGTAACCCTAGACTGCTGCCAGGCCTAGGGTTGCCAACTTCCAAGTGGGGCCTGGAGAGTGAACTCCAGAGATCTGTGAGCAACAGAGATCTGTCTCCCTGGATAAAATGGCTTCTTTGGAGGGTGGATTCTGTGGCATGATACCCAGCTGAGGCCTCTCCCTTCTCCAAATCCTGCCCTCCGTACACTCCACCCCAAAACCTCTAGGAATTCCCCAGCCTGGCTCCAAAGCTCCCTCCCTCCCTCCAAGGCCGAAAGAGGCCTGGAAAGAAAGGGCCCTTCCCCCACTCTTTACTGACAGAGCCAGTTAGAAGCCTCCCCCCCCCGAACATTCTAATCTCTCACCGTTGATGCCTGGAGTTAGGTCCCTGCAGAGGCCATTTCAAAAGGTTTTGGGGGGAATTCAACCGTCCCTGAAGGGATTTTCTCACTTTTTGGATTTTTCTACAAACCCAGGAAGTCTACTGACTATGTAGGAAAAGCTGTTGGGGGAGAGTGAGGCCCCTGTTGGTGGGAATAGGTATCCGCACCAAAAAAAAAAAGTTTGGGAAATAGAATAAGGATATGGAGCAGAAGTCCATCAATGGCTATTAGCCACAGGGTATAGATGGGAATTCTCAGTCTGGGGCAGGTGATGCATTCTATTCTTGGTGCTGGGGGGGGCAGCAGTGGGAGGGCTTCTAGTGTCCTGGCCCCACTGCTGGACCTCCTGATAGCACGTGGTATTTTTGGCCGCTGTGTGACAGAGTGTTGGACTAGATGGGCCATTGGCCTGATTCAACATTGGCTTCTCTTATGTTCTTATGTTCTTAATTAAGCATAATGTCTGAAATCTGTTGCCTCCATCCCATCTGCTTTGACCCTTAAAGAAAGACCTGACCCATTTGTTTCTGCTTCTGTATTTAATGTGTGTGTGTAGGGGGGGTTAAATGGAATGAGACTGCATTTGTACCAAGTACTTTGTTTAGGAAATATTTCTATTTCAATTTAAAAAACAAAGGTGAACAAACAAGATAAATTGCTGTTTTCTACCTAAAATATTTCACTACTACTTTTACGTCTTCACTGCTACAGGTGGAATATTTAAAAAGGGTGCAAGATTGTTTTTCCTCCGACGGCACCATCAGAAAGACCCAGGCATGAGCCAATCACATAATGACCTCATCTACCTACAACAGCCGACATCTGATGGTACTCGAAGAAAGGAAGGAACCCTAACGCGCATTCTCAACAAGAAAATTCTCTGTAAAAGCAAGAGCAAAAACAAATTGAATGGCACGCCAGTTGAACCATACACATAAAATCTAGTATATGTCATTTATGTGATGAGTTGTTTACGGAAAAATAAACAAACTCTTACGTGCTTAATGAGATTCACTAATGCTGTGGTCTGTAGAAGAGGCTGGAAAACAAAGCAGGGAAATGCAACTTGTGGAAGAATGCTTACAGCTATTTTAAGTTGTGTAGATTAAGGTTCACTAAGATCCACATCCTAACCCACACTCACATGGAAACAAATTTGGAAAAAACAGACCTTACTCCAAAACACACCAAGAAATTAAGTTTTAAAAAGTTTTTTTTCCCTAGTTACATAACATAAACCTGACTGAGCATAAGAACAGCAGAGAGTATACAGAAGGTGATTGTTTGCATGAGTTAATAATGTATGATGGTTATTTTTATTAATATAATGAAGGGTGGCAAAATAAATTTTAAACAGGGTATTGATTCAGACAAAAATCGTAAATAAATGAATTCTGATCCAGATAATATGAATTTGGAAATGCAGTAAAATATTTTTGGAAGGAGAAATTAAAGGCTGAATTGGGCAGCCTGCTGTTGTAATGGCTAATCCTGTGTAAAAAGATTTGCCTTTAATGTATAGTTCCCAAACTAACTGGTAACTTGAGCAACTACTTATACTGAACCTAATATTTTGTGCATATACCATGATAATCTTTTAGAAGATTGCTTTAAGTCAACAGGATCACAAAATATTTGAAAATTCTCCAAGTTTTTCAAAGTGGAGAACCTATACCGAAAAAAACACAACTTACCTTGGACAGCCTGCAAGTTATTATACAAATGTACTCTTGTCATATTTTTATCCCTAGTTTTGTTAAGATAGTGCATGGTTAGTCTTTCCCAGACTCTTCCTTCTCAGTTTAGTTTAGGAGCTTAAATACTCTAAAATATGGCAAGGAATGTATATGTGTTTCAGTCTTGAGATGTCTGCAGCTCAAATACTGATGGGAGGTTGTGCTTCCCACCTTGTCCAAAAAGTCAGGAACATAATACATACATATCACTTGTACACAATGTTATTACAGACATATTCCTTATTGAAATGTTCATCCTTAAATCATTGTGTTAGAACCACTCTAGCTTCACTGAGGGCTTAGTTTGGAGTACTGTGTTTACTCAAAAGGAAGACAACCCTTAATATAACATGACCCCTTTAAAAATGTTAGACAATTACTGGATGTCAGTGTAACTAGTATGCAAATATAAGATGACCCCTCTTTTTTATAGCATACCTGGGAAAAAGCCTAGTCTTTCATTTGAGTAAATACTGTATTTGTTTTGGCTATGGCCTACTGAGTCAAATCCTATTACTTTTATTCAGGAAAAAAACAGTACCAATATAAGCCCTTTATCCAAGAAAGAGTTCATTGGTATTAGTGATACTGCTTTTGATAAAATTCAGTGGTGATTAATATAAGCTAAGATGGTGATATTTTAGATGCAGGTTTTTAAAGTTCATTGTCCAAAATGAAGTAATTGGTTCTGGTATGCTGGACAAGATCTGGTTTCTCTTGTGAGGGCTTCTTATAGACTGACTACTAAAGAATAATAAAATATGAAACATTTCACACATAATAGAAGCACCATGATTGTGATCCTAGGCACATTTACTGGGATGTAATGCTTATTGTAATCAGTAGGACTTACTTCCTTGTCAGTTTAGGATCTGGTTACAGAAACATTCAAGTTTTTTTCTCCCCCTATAGCTTGGTAACAGTTTCAGTGAGCTGAACTGCAAAACTTAATTAAGAATAATTTGCTGCTGTGTCTCTTATAAATACTTGAAAACATTGAAAACTACTATTTGAGAGTCTTAAACTGTACCACTGAATTTTAAGAAAAAATACCAAAGGCATAATGTGTAATTTGCTTTAAAAACTTTAAAAACACATGGAATTATGTAGCATCATATTGGGATAGCGTAATTTTAATATTGTGACTAGAATTTGTCTTCAAAGAGGAATTGCCTTCTAAACTACTAAATTAGAGTAGTAATTACACAGTCGGTGTGTGAATTCATTTCTCTGTTCAAGTCCCTTTGAAACAAACAGATGTTATGAAGAGCTGAGCTCTTTAAAAAAAAAACCCTCCCATTTCAGTGAAATCTGGATTTGTAAAATCTCAAGTATCTGCTACTGACAGATTTGAAAGGAAAACAACTGAGGATGTATTTATGTACGAGCTTAAACTTTTCACCACAGTATTAACTGAAAGGTGAAAAATATTATCTAATGGTGCATGCTGTTTCTTTCCATAAACACTTAGCTATACCTTTCAGTTTAAAAATCTGTGCAGCCATTACTTTAGATGCTCAGCAACAAATTTTTTTGTTAACAGTAGCACCTTTTGTTGCTCAGGTGTTACAGGGATAATTTTTCAACTAAGTCCATTTTGTTATTCAAAAAGATTATCCTTTTTCATGACTACTTCCACTGTCTATTTCTATAGTAAACTGCTGGAGACTGTATTTGTACTTGTGCTAAATATTTATTTCAGCATTTAAAAGTGAACTGTGCCAATAGGAGACTAGTTATGCACATTTACTTGATTTCATGTCACTAAGAGTAAGAATCAAGTGTTGCGCCACACAGTGACAACCATCACCCATTTGGATTTTTCTAAACTTGCTATATATTTTTTGGAATAACTTTCTAGGGAAAAGAATTCATTGCACTTTTGGGGGTTTTCATGATCCCCCCCACTAAAATTACTGACCTAGCATAAATTATTTCCATGATAAGTAATAGGGTGAGCTCTGACCTGACTTGCTGCCAAGTTTTCCATCAGCAAAACTTGGTTGTAGTGGTATATGTGAAGGGTTAGGGTTAGGCCTGTTACCTAAATCCCCAATTTGCTATAGAAATCTGGCTTTGAAACTGTTATGCAGAATATCTTCACATTAGCAAATGTCATGAGTTTATCAGCACTTTCTCTAGCAATAGCCAAGCACTTGAGGATGATGTCATTGGAAAGCAGAACATGTAGCTGAAATGCAATACTAGTGTCTACTATTGTATTTATATATGATTTATTTCAGAGGGGTAACCGTTAGTCAACTGGAACCCAAATATCAAATAAGCTTTTGTGGGACAGACCCTCTTTCATTAGATGAACTGGGCTACAGCATACAGAACTTTATGCCATAACAAACTGCTTAAGTCAGTGGTTCTCAAACTGATCCCAAAGTGGGTTAGGACTATCTCACAGGTGAGTCATTGCTCAAAATCCTGAGCTGGGAGAAGAGACTTGGGGATCCCCTCCTACCAGGTAACAGTGGGGAGGAAAGATGAGAGGGCAGCGTTGCTCAAAACTTTCCTATTTTCCTGCACCCCTGTTCATTGCCAGGGTTTCAGCATGGTCCAAGCCACCAGTGATGAGGGAGAGAGTGAGTATACCAAGTCTGTTGCCTCACAGAACTGTACAACCGAAAGTCTGAGGCCCTGCTGTGGTGGGACCCAGAAGAAAAAGAGTTTAGAAGTAGGTTCCTCTTCAAAAAGTTTGAAAACCACTGCCATGTGTTTTAATGTGCCACAAGACTCTTATTTCTAGTTCTCTTGTACATGTGGCCTCCATAATTCCACTTGTACTAGACTAGTTCAATTCAGCTGTATGTGAAATCAAAAGCATGGGGGAAACTAAAATGTATCCCAGCTTTTGTAAAGTGCCAGGAATTTGAAGCTATAATGGGGGGGGGGACACAAGTTACAGACTTATGTGGCTGCTTCTGCAGCATTTATGCATGTTGTGAAAGTAGATTTTGTACTGGGTACAAATAGGGATGGGCACAAATAGGGATGGGCACGAACTGGGAAAATGGAGGTTTGTCTTCCCGTTTATTGAACTGGTTCGTTTTGTGAGGTTCACGATGTGGTAGAATGGCCGCCTGCAGGCAAGAGATGCCAAACTCCAGCTGACTCTCCTACCAAAGGGAAATTGCCCCCCATTTCCTTCTACTGCTGCAGTCCTCAACTTCCAGGCCACCTGGGTCCCCCTTTTTGGCCTGGCCTCATCTGCTGGCCTTCCTCTGACTCCGCCATGGGCTGGTTTCCCGGAATTCCCAGTGCTTCTATCAAGAGAAGATTGCTCCCCTTTTTCTTTCTGACCCTTCAATCCTTGACTTCTGGGCCTCCTGGGGTCCCCCTTTTTGGCCTGACCTCATCTGCTAGCCTCCCATAGGCTGCTTTCCCTACATTCCCACTGCTTCTGTGAAAAGGAGATAGCCTTCCTCTTTCTCTCCCAAGCCTCGGATCCCCACCTTTTTCTCCTGCACCGGCACACACCCCTCCTCCGCCTCTCCCTCTTTCACGCTTTCATCTGTGCCCCTGGGTCCCACAAGGGCCACTTTTGTTTGGTGTTTGGAGGGCCACTGTTGGTGTTTTCCAGAGCTGCAAGAGTCCATCTCTCCCCCCCACCATTGCTTTGATGATTAATTGATCGGCACTAGTATGTCTGCCACACAAACTGCCAACATGAACTGCACAAACCTCTGTAAAAGCCATGGAGGTTTGTGGGAGGTTCATTGCAGGTGCAATTGCACAACCCTCATCTCACAAACTGGATGATGTTTGTGATAAATTAGGATTGTGATAAGGTTCGTGCCCATCCTTAAGTACAAATACAGTCAACAAATCTGTTTACCTTTTAACTTGACATCAGGTTTAAGTGCTTTCCAGTTCCGATCCCATTCGGTGCATTGTTCTAAGTTCATATAGCTCAGAGCAAACAAAGGCAGCCTTCATCCACTTGAATTTTCCTAGTCTTTTGATATGTTGATTGGGATGTTTTTCAATCTTGAAAAACCCCCAGATATTTTGGTTGTAATTTGCTGAAGTATTACTATAAAATGATGTATACAGTGAGCCATCTCTTATATGAAATGTATAATGCTAAGAAAACACATGGGATAACATAGCAATGCAAAATAGAATGTTAAACTAGCCTTATGATATTTTTGAATATGCAAACAAAAACTCAAATTAAAATCAGTGTTTACCAAACCTTCAGCTTGTGTGTTGTTGTTTAAATAGCGCTGTCCTGTAAAGGTAAAGGTTCCCTTGCTCGAAAGCCAGTCGAATCCGACTCTAGGGTTGCGGTGCTCATCTCCGTTTCAAAGCCGAAGAGCCAGCCGAAGAGCCAGCGCTGTCCGAAGACATTTCCGTGGTCATGTGGCCGGCATGACTAAACACCAAGGCGCACGGAACGCTGTTACCTTCCCACCGAAGTGGTACCTATTTATCTACTTGCAATTTCTTGCTTTCGAACTGCTAGGTTGGCAGGAGCTGGAACTAGAGACGGGAGCTCACTCCGTCCTGCGGCACCCAGGTCTTGAACTGCTGAACTACTGACCTTCCACAGCCTGCAGTTCAGCGTCTTAACCACTTGAGCCACCACAGCTCCTCCCTGTAAAAGGGTTTCTCAAAACAAGAATGCAATGTTAAGTAAGTCTTTCCCATCCATGCCGCTGAGACACAGCAAAATTATTGCTGCTAATTAAACATTGCATAAGACTTAAGGTGAGGAATAAAACAGAGAAGCAAGTGGCAGTTTCTAATTTTAATACTTTGTGGTGGTCCTAGTTTTGTCACATTTTTGCTTACCACATTCTCTGTTGTTATGGTGGTGTAGGAACTCTGATTTGGTTGAAGGAGTAAAATTTTGAAGACTTTAAAAAATGGAAATATTGGGGGGGAAGTAGTTATACACAATACTTTCTTATAAACTGAATGTTACCATAATGCTCAATAACAAAATGGAGACCACAAATTTGGACATTGTAGCCTAGATATGAAATTTAGAAATATTAATGTCTTAGTTTTCTACAAACATGATTGTGACTATACTCAATGCATGACAGAACTGCTGGCCTTATACTGCATTAGCAGATATATATTCATTTTTGCCATCTAAGAGGTAGGAAAAAATTATAGAGAAGTTTTGTAGTAAAGTATGTTTTTGGACAGGAAGACTCTTGTAGGCAAACTAGCAACACATTTGTATATTGAGTATTGACATAGAACCCATTTATATTTATTTTTTCCAGGAGTACTAATCCCTGTCATCTAGAGATGAGAAGTAATCCATGGATATTTTATAGTGGTTAGCCACCCTATTTATTAACTCTTTTCCAGTGAAGGTAACTTGACATGGCATACAAGCCAGTTTGAGCCCCCACACCACATAGGAAATGAAATTGGAAATTTTCTAACAAAACACCTGCAGGGCAAAAATGGTATGCTAATAGAAAGAAGCTCCCAAAGGGTCCAGGGAGAGAATAAGGATGAAAGATAACACATTCTCAAGTGTCTGTAACACATCCCACTGCTGTTTGTGGTATTATTGTAATGCCCATTCTGGCCTGTTCCAGAGTGTTCCAGAGCATTTTGGCTGGGAAAGTTAATAAAAGCATAAGTTTTCTGTATTCTCATTTCTCAAATATTGTTTTCAAATGTCTGTAACACACCCCACTGCTTTTGCAGTAAATTGATGGATTTTGCTCCTGTTCTGGCTTGTTCCAGGGTGTTGCAGAGGCATTGTGGCTTGAAAAGGGTTAATAAGTGTTATGTGTTTTCATTTCTAAAATATTGGTCTCAAGTGTTTGTAACACATCCCTCTGTTTTTTGCAGTAAAATTGTTTGTTTACCTCCTCGTCTGAGGTGTTCCGTTGGCATTTTGGCTTGGAAAGGGTTAATAAAAGCACAAGGCTTCCATATTTTCATTTCTAAAATATTCTTCTCCAGTGCCTCTAATGAATCCCAGTTTTTTGCAGTACTGTTGTTTGTTGAATGTCTCTTCCAGCCCATTCCGGAGGCATTTTGACCAGGAAAGGGTTAATAAAAGTATGAGACTACCATGTTTTCTTTTCTAAAATATTGTTCGCCAGTGCCTGTAACGCATCCCACTGTTTTGTTTTTTGCAGTACTATTGTTCATTTAACGCCTGTGTTCCAGAGACATTTTGGCTTAGAAAGGGGTAATAAAAGTGTGCGATTTCCATGTTTTCATTTCTAAAATATTGTTCTCCAGTGTCTGTAATGCATTCCACTGTTGCTTTTTGCAGTACTATTGTTTGCTTAATGCTCGTTCAGGCCATTCCGGTTTTTACCCTGTCCCCTATTCGTTAACAGTTATGGATGGTTTCCGGAATGGCCAACTCAGCTGCAACAGGGTGGATACTGAAGTGATACGTTTTACTCAACCTAACAGGTCCACTCCAAAGGCATCAGGTACAAATTGGGAACCGGAAACAATTGTGGCTCCAACTATACAGGAATGATTCTGATGCCAGAGTTTCAGCTATGCTAGGCAGGAACGCTATACGTAACATTCCCTTCCAGAGGATGATTATAACATACTCCTCTCACTACGGCCTTCCCGTCTACGCCAGGGACATCGCGAGCCATAAGAACTGCGATTCCCAAACTGCATTGCGAAAACAACACACCAGCTTCCGGTGGCGCGTAGTTTCCGGCTCAGATCGGAACCTGGAGTCCGGATTCGATCCGGGTGCGAACATTCCAAAAGCAGGTAATGCCAATCCCCGTCTTGCAGTGCGCCGCTCTCTCGTTTCCAGGAGCCGCCCTTACTCGCCGCTCGGGACCCTCCACCAGGGGCTCCTCGTCCCGCCCATGGGGCTGCCCAGGGCGGCGCGGCGGAGCCCCCGGTCCGGCCGCGCCTCCGTCTGCTCCTCCTCCCCTCCGTCCCGCTCTCCTCCTCCACGCCGCCTGTTCTTTGTTACAGGCAGCAGCCGCCAGCTGCCGCGCGCGCTGTGGAGGGGCGAGGCGGGTCCGAAGCAAAACCCGGCGGAGCCGCTCCCGGATCCCTAGCCGGGCCCAAGCAGTCGGGCGCCTCCCCAATGCGGCGCAGGATGACCGAGCTTGTCTCCGATGTCCCGTCCCGGGTTGCTCAGCCCGAGTCCCTCCCTCTCCGTCTGGGAGGGGCAGCCCGTGTGGGGCGGGCGGGGGGGGGGGAAGAGGAGAGAAAAAAAGAACAAAATGGGAAAGCTTTGGAGCCGCCCGGTAAAGGATGGCCTGGCTAGTGGGGACTTACAGCCCCCGGCCGGTCAGTCTCAACGTGCCTTGGCCGGGTCAAGTAGAGGACGGGGCTCACTAGTTTTTCTTAGCCAGTCTTTTTGTCACCGCGTTTCTGCCTCAGGCACTTCTAGAGAAAAACGCTCCGTGAGGGGCGTGTTAAATCTTCAAGTTGCCACGAGGCTCCTGTTTTGAGTGTCTAAACGTTATCTGCTTGATAAGGAGTGGTGTGGGGCTCCTTTCTTTATGCATTTTGTGCTGTATAGCTGGGTGTTGTGTCACACCCAGCGTCGCTTCTTTCTCTATGCACAAATTACTGGCATGGATTACAATCCCTGTACAAGCAAAACGCTCTGAAAGGGGTTGGGTTTTGTTTTTTTTTAAATCCACCCTTTTAATCGTTTTTTTCACTCACCATGATTTTGACCAAGATAATAAAATAAATGTTGACGGTAGGTAACTTAACCATAAAACACTCAAAATCCGTTTTCACATTCTCTTTAATCATCAACACTCCTATCCCTGCACTGTAGAGAGACTGGAAAACCCTGTTAACTAGCCAGATTAGATACAAGTAACAGGATTCTCTTGCAAATTGTGAGGACCAGGCTTTACATGACTGATGGCAGCCATAGGTGAAAACATGCGTTGTGGAAATTTTCTATTGATTCATAAAACAGTGATGCCCCAGAAACAGTTGTGTAAACCTGCATTCTACCTATTTTCTTGATATTAAAAGGGGGAAGCATGTGTACTTGGAGAGAGTTGTATAAGCTTGATCGAAAACACAACTACAAATTGTGTATGAATTGCATAATTAGCTATGATCTGCAGCACTTCTGAAGCCAGTGCAGTTCCATCTACTACAGACATGTTTAATATTACAGCCAAATATTCTGCAGGGTACTGATGCATCTCATAGAATTATACTTAGATAAAAACGTTTATTAAGCAAACATAATAAAGTAGTAGGAGGTTCTAGATCCTGCTTGTAATTGTTCAGGTACAGTTTCATTTGTTAACGCACCTGAACTTTCTCTCACATTTTTTAAATCTATGTTCATGACATAATCCAGCAAATTTTAGGCATGTTTATTTCTTCTTAAACCAAATGGTTGTAACAATGGAGCTGGACTGTTGGTTTAGTGTCAGAATCCTAAATTTTTAGCTACTCTGAAATATGACCTCTGCAGTCTTCATTGGCTCCATTTTATATCTTGTTTGGTGTATATTCCATCATTTGTTCTTGTCACGACATCAGGGTGCCCCCACAAAGTCTATTGGTCAAGATGATATGAAATAAAAAGAATTTAAATTTATCCAATTGGAGAATAACTTTTTTGGTAGCATAAATTTGTGGCACTGGAATAAAAAAGACCCTGGGTTCTGAACCAGTAACTTACTCCAATGATTAAAACAGAATTTAGAAATTTATTTACAAAAGATAAACATATATAAAACATGTAAGTGGAGAAAAGGAGTTACAGTGAGACAAAGACAAAAACAATACACCTAACTAGCCTTGACACTGACACTGACACTGACCCTGTGCAGCTTACAGCTCCAAAGCAGACGTCTTGAGTAGCAGTCTTCCCAGCAGCAATAATAGCAAGATCCTTCTTCCAGCTTCACAAGCTCTTCTGCTGTATCCTTCTGTGTGGTATTCTGTGATGTTTCTGGCTTCTTCACTCTTGCCCTATATGCTAGCTCATCTGTCACTTGGCTAATTGAGTGACCAATCAGAATGATCAATTGATCTAACTGATCTGAGCTGAATTTAGATCTTCAATTGTCAAACTTTTGCTCTATAGATGGCCTACTGTCAACCAATTACCTTGACAGTTCCCAGCTGCCAGCTATCGTACTGAAAGGCAACTACATACAGGTGCTTGTTAGGTAAAGCACTTCATGATTTGGATAACAATCCAGAAAGTACTTACAAGATGACAATTCCAAAATAAATGCTAACATACTGAGAACTCACTTTCGTGACAGTCCTCAAGAGTAATATACCACTTATCAATATACTGCGTTCATTTGCCTGTTGTCATTTCCCCCTGTTTTATGACTGATGTGGGTTCTTCCAAAAACCAAGGCAATACAGTAAATATCAGTTTGGATAATATATCTAACTAGGACTCATGCCCCTGGAGAACATAAAGACATTAAACATATCAAGGAGAAAGGAGAAAAAAATCATTTTCGTTAGAAAAGACTTAAAAACTACACATACATAAATACTGTCATGGGATGCAATACAATCTTGTTTTTGTCAATATGTTGCTTTTTATAGCATACTCACAGAGACCAGTAGTACAACAGGCACTTTGCTTAACCTGTATGAAATTGTTGTCAACTTACATCCTCATAGGAGGGGAAAGCTGTTGGATGAGCAGTTTGAAATAAGGGGAAAGTGGCCCTGAGAAGGATTAAGAACTCCATTCCAATCTCCTCTTCTTTCTTCCTACTAGTCCCCTTCCAGAAGTGGCTTTTCTTGTATAAAGAAAGCCATTGAGCTACAGATGCATGTATTTGCATAGAGTATATTTTTATTGATTCAGGTGGGTAGCCATGTTGGTCTGAAGCAGCAGAACAAAGTTTGAGTCCAGTGGCATCTTTAAGACCAGTAAAGTTTTATTCTGGGTATGAGCTTTCATGTGCACACACACTTCTTCAGATAAGAAGTGTGCATTCACACAAAAGCTTATACCCAGAATAAAACTTCACTGGTCTTAAAGGTGCCACTGGACTCAACCTTTGCATCTTTGGAAGTATTTGCAAATGTATTTGTGTGTAATACAGTCGCATGTATTTGCATAGACTGCCTGCATGAATGACAGGGAATTTAAACAGGTCTCCATATGTGCAGTAGAGCAGCTTGAATAGCCCTCTGTCATCAGAGCTTGTAAACTAAGCAGAGTTAGCAAGGATTAGTAGTTGAATGGGAGCCCACCAAGGAAGACCAGGTTTGCTGTGCAGAGGAAGACCATGGCAAACTATCTCTGGTCATCTCTTGCCTTGAAGACCCCATGAGAGGGGATTGCCATAAGTTGGTTGCAACTTGACAACAATTACTATATGCAGTGGTAGGTCAGCATACCTTGAGGTGGGACTAGGGCCTAGGGTTCTGGCAGGGCCTGCTGCCTCTGATTCCCCCCCCATACTTCCCCTGCCACATGTCTGTACCTATGCACCAAACTGCCCAGAGTCATAAAGTTAGGGCATGCAGGTGGTGCACAGTGGTAGCACTGCTGGTAGCAGTGGCAGCAGCACTTCCAGATGCATACCGTGGCCACTGCTGTTGGGGAAAGGTGGTACAGGCAACTGAGCATGGAGGGCTTGCTATTCCCCGTCCTGTTGGCATATTACCAAGTATTGTTCTGTCCTAGAAATAACATGGGCTAGAATGAAGACCAGAAATGAAGCTATCAGCAGCACAGAGAAAAATCCTGTGAAATAAAAGCTTTAGAAAAGTCTAGAACAGATCTTTTTGTGCTCTTTTCCTGGGTCTTCTAGGGGCCACATGAGCTGTTGTGCAGCAGCTGGTGAGCAACCAGTAACTCACAAGCTACCTGTTGGAGAGCACAACGCAGAAGTTATGGAGACAACAATGCTAATGTTGCTGTCTGTCTTTCCTTTGGACAGTTAATGAAGTGAAGATTTGTTGTCAAAATCAAGAAATGCACTCTAGACCCAGCCTTCCTCCACTGTTTGATTCATCCTTAGCCAGGACTTAGGCTGCTCAGCTCAGCTGAGATCCTGGGGCAAGAGACATATCTTGGGAGAAGGGAATGAACTGGATAGGCTGAGTGTTCTTTAGTCTTTCCCTCATTCTGCTGTTCACCCAGGGTTCGTGCTGATAATCTTGAAAGACTAGATCTGAGCCAGGAAGAGAAAGATGAACCATGCCAACACAGCATCTGGATGTACTGACAGTGGAAGAGTGTGTAGCAGAAGGGGGGAAATGCCCAAACCGATTTGACTTATTTCAGGGTGATAACTTTCTTCAAGACTAGCTATACCTCAAGGACATAAGAGCCCTGTTGGATTGGATCAGCTGTCTCAATCTAGCACTCTGCAAAAACAGCTGGCCAGATGTTTCTAAAATAAATTAGGCACGAAGGTAACAGCTCTTGTACATCTGCTTTATCTGGTTTTCTGAGGAATGCTTCTCTGGATATGGACACTCTATTTAGATATCCTGGCTATTAGCTGCTGATAGATTTATATTCTGGCTACTCCATTAAAGAAAAGAAAAGCATGCAAGTTATGTTTTATGGGCTCTCAGGCAAGAAGACTAGCTTTGCCTTGCAATCTGGCCCTGCAAAGAGCACTGGCATCCTTCTCCACCGCTGATTTGCACTGTACAAAAGCCCCCACTCCATTTATTAGGGGTATAAAAATGTCTTGACTGGAGTTGTTGCTATCAGAGTTTGCTTGTGTTAAGATAAATGGTGTTCTTGAAAAATCATGTGAGCGTAGGTGCTATGAGGTATTGCAAATATGTAATGTTATCAACAACTGCATAGAGTATGATTTATCAATAATGAGCAACATATAGACAAATGAACAAAACTATCCTTGTGTTTGATATAGAAAGGGCAAGGCATCAGTAACGAGCTGAATTTTGACATGTCTTGTGGTCCATGAGTACATAATCAAAAATACATATTCAAATACATTCTTTCCAGGCTTCCATCCTACTGTCACATTATCCCACAGCTCTCATTCTTCTTTTTTCTGATCCATGCCTTGCATCTCAAGTTAGGAAAAAGAAGGGAATTTTCTACACTGGCTAGTCCTTTTCTAGCATCTCCTTTCATGCCCAATCACTTCTTAACTCCTGGAATTCATAGCCAAATCTGGCAATCCTATGCTGCATGCCCATTTATAGGCCTATTCTTTAGGCTGAGAGTGCAGTCCTAAGCAAAGGTGCACCCTTCCATGCCCATTAACTTCAACAGATGTGGAAGGGCACAACGGCTTATTATGTAAGTCATAAACCTGAAATGAATCTCATTTTTAAAAGTGCCAAACTGATAATCCCAGATACAGGTAGTTGCAGGATGGTAGGGTTGAAATGTGATAGAGTGGGCATGATGGAGACGGCTGAATACGTGAATGAATTCCATACTCTGTACTGAGGTCTATTTACTGAATACATTACAAGGTAGAGCTGTGTTACCAGTTTATGCATCTGTGAGAGGCCATTCACTCAATGTAACCAGTTCACCATCTCCCGTCCCCCGTCCCCCCCACCTTAAGTCCAATTCATGGTGAAACAAAACAGTTTATCAAGGTAGATGATCAAAATGGTTCTCAGAAGTAAAGTTCATTTCTGAATATAGACAACCTTTGGATTCCTGTTCCCTTGTACTGTGTTCTCACAAGCATGTCAAAACTATCCTGCCTTAGGAATCTCATATGATGGCTGTTAACAAGCTTCTGTGAAGGACCCTTGTGTTTAAAGGGTGTGTTAAATTCCTGGGTGGGAATAACCTCTACCACCTGTCATTTTATTTGCTTTCAAGCTTCATTAATATTTCTAACAGGATATTTTCTTGCCAGTTGTGAGCATCTGGAAGCACTGAGCATTATCCTATATAGGGTTGCCATCTTTACACTCAAGGATCTTTTCTAGCTCCTTCATGGCTGCCCTTCCCAGTTTCAGTCTCCTGATTTCTTAGTTGCAGTGTCCCTTTTGATAAATGATGGAGCCAAGGATGGAGCTGCCCTGAACCTTCGGGGAGGGTGGGATATAAATCCAAATAATAAATAAATAATAAATAAATAAAAGGAATAGAAAATCCTGAGCAATTTCAACTTCTTCATCATCAGCTTTAAAGTTATGTAACTCCTTAGTAGTAATTTCTTATGTCTTCTTGATGTTCATCAGTAATTTTGCACTTTCTGCTTTAACCTCCATCACTAGTTGTTTCAAGTCTTCCCTATTTTCTGCCAATAATGTGATGTTACCTGCATTTCTCAAATTGTTAATGTTCCTTCCACCAATTTTCACTCCGCCTTCATCTAAACCTAATCCAGTTTTCCTTATGATATGTTCTGCATTGAGACTGAAGAGGTGGGACTAGGATTGCCAGCCCCCAGGTCCCAGTGAGAGTTCCTCCACTTTGGGGTGCTTTGATCCACTGCCGGCCAGCTGGCCAGTGGGGGAAACTCCAACCCCAAACAGGGATGTTTTGGTGCAACATCCCCAATGCAATGACATCACTTCTGGGTAATGTCATGACTCATCGCGCTGATGATGTTGTGCGGTGATGATCTGGTTTTTGGGCAAACTCTATTGTTTTGAAGGCAAAACCCCCCCATAGAGTTTTATCCAAAATCCAGAATGTTGCATTGGGCCCAACCCCAGAACACCCTCAAACCTCTCTCCTGCCGCGATGATGAGGGGACCTGGCAACCCTAGATAAGACGATAAAATACATCTTTTACACCTTTGTCAATTGAAAACCATTCTGTTTCAATCATATGGGATGGGGGCTTTGGGATAGAGGGGATATAGGCAGGAGTGAAAAAACTTGGTGGATCCAACTCAATATCTACAGTATGTGGATACATATCAAGAAATATAATATGAGAGAACATATCCAGACAGATTAGGATCCAGGGTGGAAGAAATAAGCAGACATCATTGGCAGCAGTTTAGAAATTTGTAGCATGGTGGCCCTGTGAACTGATAGAGGCCAGCGGCATTCAGTTGTATAGGAGGGCCGGGGTTGCCATCTCATAGTTTCCTGGATATCTAGGGAAGTGAGGAAAAAGTATTGTAATGCTGGACCCATTCATGTAGCTCCCACATGGTTCCTATTTGTCTGTTTCCATATATAGAGGACTCCTCTGTAATCAAGGTATTGCCCAGAGTAGCATAACATTT
Organism: Gekko gecko; assembly: GCA_029375565.1. NCBI lineage: Eukaryota > Metazoa > Chordata > Lepidosauria > Squamata > Gekkonidae > Gekko > Gekko gecko. The sequence goes on along the minus strand of JAPDNY010000004.1, from coordinate 105,747,864 downwards.
GCACCCACTATGATGGATGCTGGAGCATGGTTGGAAGAAAATTTGTTGCACTTAAAGACCTATTTATATCACACTGCTTATTAATTCTCTTGTCCTATTTGAATACATAGTTTTACGTAATTTAATCCACCTTCACTGTTGGTGAGAAAGGCAGGCTATAAAGTTATAAAATAAAAAATAGCCAGTAACCTTCACATTGTATGCTGTTTCAGGAAACAATATTGAGACTCTTACTAGATGTGAAGGTGTTCTAATCACCTAGTGTTCAATCTCTCAGTTTATTTTCACACAAAATGATCTTTTCATATGAATTTATTTTAACATGAAATATTTTTCACATGAAATATTGTCACATGAATTTATTTCCCATGAAATAATCTTTGATAGGGTGTCAAAGTCAGACTTAGAAGTCTGTAACACAGTTCCCATTGAATATAACATGGGTCAACATTATACCTAGCCTCTGGAAAGGCATTGAAGTATTTTTACAGGGATGTAGAAGTCTATGTAACTCTGTGGGGAAGTATTTTGTCAGGAAGTGCCTAACTATGTAATTGGTGTTGGTGTCTCTTCTGTTTAGAAAGATTTCAGAAATGGCAGAAGATGGCAGTGAGGAGACCATGTTTATATGTGAGTATTCCTCAAATAATGTCAATTTGAAGTCAACGTTTTAACTGGTTTTACTGTTTTAACTGGTTTTCATTGCTTTTATTTGTGTTTATTGTATTTTTAAATGTTGTAAACTGCCCCAAGTCCCTTGTGAGGAGAGGGTGTGGTTTTCATTGCTTTTATTTGTGTTTATTGTATTTTTAAATGTTGTAAACTGCCCCAAGTCCCTTGTGAGGAGAGGGTGTGGTTTTCATTGCTTTTATTTGTGTTTATTGTATTTTTAAATGTTGTAAACTACCCCGAGTCCCTTGTGAGGAGAGGGTGTGGGGTATAAAATAAATAAATAAACCCATGGGAAGATTATTTGGAAATCTGACCCATTTGCAAGGCATTTTGCAGACAAAATTTGCTCTAATTTGGACACAATAATTCCAAAGGTGTCACAAAGGTATTCTCAGAGTGATATGCTCAATTAGAACAGTCTGCCTGATGGATCAAGTGGTTTCCTGAGGATTCCCTCCAATTTTTTCCTGCTGGCATGGTGGGCATTTCTGTCAAGGTCTAGTTTACATGTGGAATATGGAGGTGATTTCGGTGTTTGACATGATCACTTTTAGATGCTTCCTACCATCCTGTAGGAGCTGCGGTGGCTCAAGTGGTTAAGACGCTGAACTGCAGGCTGTGGAAGGTCAGTAGTTCAGCAGTTCGAGACCCGTGAGTGCCGCATGATGGGGTGAGCTCCTGTCTCTAGTTCCAGCTCCTGCCAACCTAGCCGTTCGAAAGCAAGAAATTGCAAGTAGATAAATAGGTACCACTTCGGTGGGAAGGTAACAGCGTTCCGTGCGCCTTGGCGTTTAGTCATGCCGGCCACATGACCACGGAAATGTCTTTGGACAGCGCTGGCTCTTCGGCTTGGAAACGGAGATGAGCACCGCAACCCTAGAGTCGGATTCGACTGGCTTTCAAGCAAGGGAACCTTTACCTTTACTTACCATCCTGTAGAGCTCATTCTAAGCTTTGCTTTTCTAAGTTCTTTGAGGTTGGCTGACTGTTTGGTCATAAATTATGTAAACTTAAATGTGATTGAACAAAGGTTAAAGCGCATTTTTGTGCCTTGCCTACTCTGTAGTAGTAATGGCAACAAACCATCTGCTGGTGATCCCTGGTTCTAAAGACGTCCAGGTGTCCTTGACAAGGGCCAGGGCCTTTTTAGTCCTGGTCCCAACTTAGTAGACCTCTTTGCCAAATACTATCAGGGCCTTATGGGATTTTATGCAATTCTGTAAGGCCTATAAGGTAGAGATGTTCTGCCAAGCTTTTAATTGAGGGCAGCGATGGTTTACATCTTGGCTGGCACCCTCCCCCCACTCCCCTTCTCCTCAGACTGTTTTTATTTCCTCCCCCCACACCTGTGCGGCTATCGCAGGCCGGAAATGGGAGAAAACTGTAATTTTTGCCACTTGATTTTTTAAAATTAATATATTAATAACAATACTGTTTGTATTTATTTTATAGTTTTAATGCTTTCATGATGTTGTAGCTCGCCCTGGGCCCTACAATAGTAGAGATTAGGCAATTCATAAATGTAATATAATAAATAATAAATAAATGTGTCTGCATAAAGCCATGCTCTGAGCTTTTCTGAGCAATAAAGGGTTTACTCCATTAGAACCCACGTCATGAGCTTTTAGTCTGAGTATGGGATAAATATATTTTGAAGAAACAAATATGTCTGCTGGGCTGCTAACAACATGGAATTTGTGGTTGTATGTATGCTGCCCCATTTGCTTTGATAAAAGAAGAAGAATAGGTTTTAGACCCTGTTTTTCTTTGTCTTAAAGTATCTCAAAGCAGTTTACGGTCACATTCATTTCCTCCCCCCACAACAGGCACCTTGTAGGGTAGGTGGGACTGAGTGATCTCTGAAAGAACTGTGACTGGCCCAAAGTTACCCAGCAGGCTTCATGTGAAGCAGTGAGGAATCAAACCTGGTTCTCCAAATTAGAATCCACCACTCTTAACCCACATTGGTTATTCTATAGCAGGGGTGGCCAAACTTACTTAACCTAAAAGCCACATAGAATAAACATCAGAAGTTTGAGAGCCGCAAGACATGAACAAATATTACACACGTGTTTTTATTGGAAAATATGTACATTTACTTTTTATTAACATTAAATGAGACTGCCAAAAATAAAAACAAAAGGGGCAAAAATAGATGTTGATAATGATATTTATTTGTCCAGTGATATTTATTTGTTTGCTAATGGTATTTATTTGTCAAAGAGAGAGGTGGAAAGAAAGAAAGAGAAACAAAGAAAGCTAATAGATGAGGGAGGGAGAGGGAAGGAAGGGAGAGAGACAAAGAAAGGAAGAAAGGGGGAATGAGAAAAAGAGAAAGAAAAGTGGAAAGAAAGCAAATAAATGGGGAGGGATGTAGAGGTGGAAAAAAGCAACTTTAACTTTAAATTTATTCTCCACCCACCCCCCAACACACACATCCACCCATGCCAGCCGGCTTGGCTTGGAGAAGGGATTTAAAGAGACAAATGCCTTCTCCAAGCCAAGCCAGCTGGCTGGTGTGGTGGTGGGACAGGGCTTGGAGAACACATTTAACTTTAGATGGGGCAGGGAGAAAGAGAGAAAGAGAGAGAGAGAGAGAGAAAGCAAGCACATAGGTGGGGGAAGGGAGGGGTGGGAAGAAAACAACTTTAACTTTAAATGTGTCCTTCAAGCCCCCTCCCAGCTTGGCTTTGGAGAAGGGATTTAAAGAGATAAACGCCTTCTTCAAGCTGGCCAGTGGGAGGGGGCTTTAAAATGCATTTAAAGTTAAAGTTGCTTTTTTTTTCTTCTCCCCCCACTGGCTAGGGAAGGGAGATCGATTGGGGAGGTATGCCTCCCCTTTGCTTCCCTGGCTACCCTGCTGGGAGCCATACAGTATGTCTGAAAGAGCCACATGTGGCTCCTGAGCCGCAGTTTGGCCACCCCTGTTCTATGGGTTATTCTATAAGTTACTTTATAGAAATTTTAGTTGTTGTTTTAAAACCCCAGCTAAGGATAGACCAACCCCATATTAGGTATTGTATTCCAGCATTATGATTCTTTACAGTGTTAATTTGTTTTCCTCATCTTTCCCTGGACTTTATAGTCTTTTAAAGAGAACCTCAGGGCCATTTTTGGCATTATATTTTTTTCTCCTGCTTTTTTTTAATCTGCAAGGGAAGGATGCATGGTATACTTAAAGAATGCATGTCAAGTTATGGGTCCAGTGACCAGTCTTTGTGCATATTCAGTATAACTTGTGACCTGAGCTGAAACATGTACAAAGTGTACACACGTAGATTTTGTTTGTATGATTTATTATCTTGGCAAATGCTGGATTGCTTATGGTATGTTGAGAGCCTATACATACACACTTTGTCTGACTATACACTCTGTCTGCAACTTATACTGAACATGCTCAGGTGGGAATGTAGTCCTACTGCCCCCCCATACACATTCACTCTACCCCCAGTAGAACTTGTGAACAAACCAGAACTTTCTCCAGACTCTCACTTAAGTAAATTTTCTGACATTGTGAACACAAGTGCCATAACAGTTTCTGGTTGCTTCCCTTCATGTGTTTGTAAATGATATGGGAAACATAGCATGGCAAACTTCTCTCAAAGTAATGGGATTAAGGATATATCAGTAAAAAGTATAGTAATTTTTCCTGTTCTATGGGAATCCTATTTCAACAATCTAAAATTATATTTCTTTTTTGCTGTGGGAATCTCCCCAGCCTATTGATTGAATTTGTGTAGGGGGGTTGTGATGGGGGGGATTAATTTCCAGCAACTAACATTGTGGATACCTATGCCTCTGCTATAAATTTATTTATTTACTTATTTATTATTAAATTCGATTTATAGCCTGCCCTCCCCTGCAGGAAGGGCTCATGGCAGGAAACAACATTTTTAATAATATAATTCACAAGCAGTTAAAACTAAGAAATCAGCATTTAAAACAGGCTTAAAAAGTTAAGTTATTACAGATGGCATGTAAAATTACATAAATTAATGTCCTTTCCCCAGAGGGGGAAAAGGAGGAAGGAGCCAGGCTGGAGGGGAACCTGTTGCTGTCCTCAGCCAAAAAATCTGGTCGAACATCTCTGTCTTCTTGCAAACCCTGAGGAACTGCATTAGGTCCCACAGGGCTCGGATGTCATTTGGCAGAGAGTTCTACCAGGTCAGTGATAGGGTCAAACAGGCCCTGGCTCTGGTTGAGGACAGCTGGATGCTTTTCGGGCCAGGGATCACCAGTAAGTTCTTTTGTCCTAAGGGTAATGCTCTTTGGGGGATATACCAAGAGAGGTTGTCCCGCAGATACATTGGTCCCAGACTGTTTAGGGTCTTGAAGGTCAATACCAGAACCTTTAATCTGATCTGGTATTCCACCTGGAGCCAGTGCAACTGGTGAAGCATTGGTTGGATATGTGCTGACAGTGGTTCCAGTCAGAACCCGCACCGTTGTATTCTGTTTTTTTTTTTTTTTTTTTTTTAAAAAAAACTCTCTTAAAAAAGAGAGAATTTTATTCTTTTTATAAGAAACAGGAAGGGTAGACAGATGGAGAAAGAAAAAGATGGAGTGAAATTTTTCCTGTTAGTGAGGGTTAGTTTAGGTTAATAACCAATACCAGTTTTGGCATCTATCATGGTTAGAAGATCTTCTTTTTAACTATTGCGAAGTCCAAAGTCACTCTGTTAATGCAGTTAGTAAAGTCCATTGGGGTTAGTAATTAAGCAGCTCCTTCCAGATGTTACACGAACAGTCCTCAAAATATCTTCTTTTTAAATCTCTTCCAATTATGGATTGAGTCCATTTTAGCTTTGAAGTCTTCCGTTCCATCACCACTTTCCCCTGGGCTGCTGTCTTCTTCGCTTGTCCCAGTTTGGAATACTGCATCTTCCTCCCTGCTGGCGTGTCTCTTCAGAAGTTTTTGTATTTTAAAGATGAAATCCTTCTTCTTTCTTTTCTCTTTTTCCTTAAACTTCTGGTTTTCAAGCTTCCTGGGCTCCATAAACTTTTCGGATGAAATTAGATCTCCAGTTTGTCGCTTGCTATGCTCAACATCCCCTTCTACTGGCAGAGTATTCTCTTTTATAAAAGCGGAATAGGCTTTGGGAGCCTCATCCACCTCTTCTTTTAATTTTTTCGCTTCACTGCCAGTTAGGGGTGCCAAGACATTTGTCAAGGTAAATCCGAGATCTTCTTTCTCTTCTTCTTTAACGCCCTGGAAACCTAGAATCAAATTCGATTTCTGTTCAATCTCCATCATCTTTCTAGTTGTTTCCGATATCTGTTTCTGTCGACTGATGAGAACACTATCCATTTTAGACAGAGTTTCGTTGATTTTCTGCAATTGTTCCAGCAGGGGGCACAGCATCTCCTTTTCCTGTTGATTGACAGCAAGCTCTTGGGGGGCTGTCTGGACCGGAAGTCCCTCCTCTCTTCTCTTCCGGTATCTGCAGGACTTTTTCCAGTATCGACATTTTGTTTTTTTGTTTACTTTTAAAAAGTTCGTGCCGCATCCCCCAGGGAGCTAAGATGATCAAAATCTTCCATGCAACCCCAACGGTACTTTCACCAACACTTTTTCTTCTCTCAGCCCCCCTTCGCGCTCCCTTTGTAGATCTTGCTTCTCAAAGGGGGTGGGAACTCCTCCCTCCTCCAACGCTTATACGCATGCAGGGGGGCTCCGATTTACGCTTCAAAATAGATCTTCAACTCACGATTCGATGCTACTTCTTCTTTTTATTTTAAACCATAGCGCTGTCTTCACTCCTGGAATTCGGTGGCGCCGCTAAGTCCCATTACGGGCACGCCGCAGCGGGGCCGATTGGGGCGGGGAGAAAGCCTCAATTTCCCGGCTGTCTGCCGGCAAAGAGGCTACTCCCCAAGTGCCCCCGGTTCGGAGCCTTTACCTAAGGCTCACTAGGGTCTTTTGCACATGCGAAGACCCCCCCTAACTGCGCGTGGGCTAACCGCCTCCGGGAGCGTCCCGAGAAGCGGCCGCATTCGCGACACCGAAACCCAGAGGCGCACCGTTGTATTCTGGACCAGTTGTAGTTTCTGGGTCAGTCTCAAGGATAGCCCTGCATAGAGCGAGTTACAGTAGTCTAGCCTGGGGGGTGACCATTGCATTGATCACTGTAGCTAGGTTGGGGCAAGACAGGTAGGGAACCAGCTGCCTAACCTGGCAAAGTTGAAAAAACCCCGCCAGATGGCAACATTTGTGATCTGGGCCTCCATAGATAAGGCAAGGCAAACAGTTTGTTTCTTCTAATAAGGCAGTATTATTGCTGTGTGGGTTATGCTGTCCTTTTCTTTTTTGTCCAAGATAACCTTTGGAGATGTACGGCAAGCATAAAAGAACACATAGTGCTGTTCAGTTGCGCTGACTCTGCAGTGCTGACAGCTATGAAGCTTTTTAACTTTTACAGGCAAGCTAAGCAGATGTGCTTGAGATAATGCTCATAAATTATAGTTTGACTCCATTTGGGACTCTAGAGGATTTAATTAGGGTGCAGTACCACAGGAATAAAAGCAGATGACTGGGTGCTGGAAATCATTTTTTTAAATTTATGACACTACCGCTGACTCAGGATGAATGGCTCTGCCATTATTTGCTTTTGTGTTTGTTGCTGGTTGGGGAAAGAGGCTTGCCTGCATACCCAGAGGAGGATTAATTCCAGATGGGAAATTTTTATCGCAGTAGTTCTTTCTGTCAAAGAGACAAGCCACTGTTTAGTTTAAAAAGCAGCTTGTCTCTTCAGCAGTGGAAACTGCTGTGATTAAAAAAAAAGCAAGCATTAAAGGACTGCAGGAATGCACAGTTCCCTCCTTACAATGCATGTCTCTTCCTTGGACCCTGATCTATATGATGTCTCTTGATTGTTGTAAAATAACATCTTCTCTAGGCAGTAGCTAGATGTAACATGAAGTAAGGCAGACACTTGCTGGGGATACTTGCAGAATAATGAAAGACACTACAATTATATACATGTGTGTTTTAAGATGAGAGTTCTTCCAGTTTTTAGGCACATAGATCAATTCATAAGAAATAATTTTCATGTGTTTCTGCTCCTTGTTCTAGGCATCTTTACTCAGTTCCTAAAAGTATATTTGAAACATAAGTTTGTTTGAATATTTATTGTTTTATCATGTGTTGTGAGGTACCTTGAGCCTGCTTGCAGGATAAGGTGGGATATAAATAAATAAATAAGTTTTTTTGGAAATTTTATCATTGAGATGAAGTGAAACGTAGTCTTGTTTCAACTGGGTATGTAACCACTGACTTATGGAATATTGTGGAAGTTGGAATTAGTTGAATAGGCTTGAATGTCCTCCCTATCTACTTACTGAGAAAGTTAGTCCAAGCTGGTCTTTGTCTTGTCTGCCTCCAGGGTGTGAAGACTGTAGTCAGTATCATGATTCAGAATGTCCAGAATTGGGGCCGGTAGTGACTGTCAAAGACTCCTTTGTATTAAGCAGAGCAAGGTAAGTTGAACAGCAAACTCTGTTGCCTTTTAAAGCAAATGAAGCCAGAGCTGCAAAAAAGAATTCACTGAACTTTTGATTTTCCTTTTTTGCTGCATTTCAAATTAGAAATGTGCCTGATCTTGGAGACTTCACATGTACCCTGTTCTGACTGACTGCTAAAATAATTCTAAACTACTGCTGGAAGTTTTCCCACTCTGGCATAATTCAGTACCAGGAAGGCAATGAAGATTGCAGTAGAGAATAATTGGAGAGGGTGTGGCTCAGTGGTAGAGCTGCTGCTTGGTATTCTAATGCTCCTTGGGAGGGGAAAGTATAGTGGTGGGACCAGGCGTGAAGCTAAGGGAAGGGGGCAGAGAAATGGAGCAGCTCGGCCCCCTTTCAGCCTGCATCCCATCCCAAGGGATGTCGGCAGTGGGGCTAGAATGATTAACTCCCCTCCGACATTGGCATTGTCTAACGCCAGGTCTATAAATAATAAGACCATGGGCCTTCGGGACTTTCTGCTAGAGCAGAATGTAGACCTGGCGTGCGTGACTGAGACCTGAGTGTGGGAACGGGAGACTGTATTTCTCTCCCAACTTGCCCCTCTCAGGTTCTCGATCCTTCGCCAATTGTGGACTAGGGGGTGGGGGGGAGTGGCTCTATTCATCTGGGAGGCTTACTCCTTCAGGGCGCTCCCGCCACCAAAGATCACGGGCATTGAGTGTGCTGGCCTGGTATGGGAGGCCGGGGAGAGTTTGGTGATTTGGCTGGTGTACTGACCACCTAACACACTGGCCAATAGCCTACCATCCCTGATGGAGGCCATATCAGACTGGGCATTGGAACAGCTTAGACTGATAGTCATGGGGGACTTCAATGTCCATGCTGATGACGTGGCCTCTAGCCAGGTAGCAGACCTGGTGTCGTCCATGATGGCACTAGGATTCTCCCAGTATGTAATGACCCTCACTTACCAAGCTGAGCACACGCTCAATTTGATTTTTGCGGCAGGGGTAACAGTGGACAACGTTACTGCTTCGGCAGTCCCATGGTCGGACCAGCATGCCCTGAGGGTCCACCTGAATGTCACACCCCAACCCTGTTTAGGCGGCTAGCATATTTTAGCTTGCCCACGGAGCCAGATGGACCCTGGGCGGCTCTGTGGGAGCCAATGCCCCCTGGTGGCTCATTGGATGAACTTGTAGAGGATTGGCATAGCCGACTCTCCGCAGCCATTGACAAGATGGCTTCCCAGTGCCCTCTGCGATCCCGCTCTAGGCTTGCTCCCTGGTTTACCCAGGAGTTGCAGCTTATGAAGCAAGATCTGAGACGGTTAGAGAGATGGTAGCACCATGCTTGAGACGAAGCTACAAGAGCATCTTATAGGACATTTATGAAATCCTATGAGATGGCAGTCAAAGCCACGAAGAGAGAGTACTATGCGGCTACGATTGTATCTGCAAGCTCATGCCCAGCGCAATTGTTTAGAACGATTCGGTCCATAACTGTTCTGCCACAGGGCAGACCAAATGCTAGGGAATTGGATATTGGCTGTGAGGCATTTGTAAGGTTTTTCGCGGACGAAGTCTTATCACTCTGCCGTGATCTCCCCACCACAGTTGAAACAGTGAGTGAACTTGAGGCCCCTTGCACATCTTTGATTTCGGTTTTGGACCATTTCAGCCTGCTCAGCTTGGAGGAAGTTGACAAATTGCTCACAACAGTACATCCAACCACATACAGCCTTGATCCATGCCCTTCCTGGCTTATTAAAGCTGGCCAAGAAGGGTTTTGAGGTGCCCTAAGGGAAATTATCAACAAGTCCCTCTCTTGAGGTGCCCTAAGGGAAATTATCAACAAGTTCCCGGGGGCACTCAAGGAAGTGATGGTCCGCCCTGTCCTGAAAAAACCATCTCTGAATCCGGCCGAATTGGCCAGCTATCGGCTGGTCTCCAATTTGCCCTAAGGGGCAGTGCCCTATTTGGACAAATTAATTGAGAGGGCAGTGGTGATACAGCTGCAGAGCTTTATGGATGACATTTCCATGTTAGATCCCTTCCAGTCCAGTTTTTGCCCGGGACATGGGACGGAGACAGCATTGGTCGCTCTTACTGACGACCTCCAGAGGCATCTGAATCAGAGCGGTTCGGCAGTGCTGTTGTTGTTGGACCTGTCGGCTGCGTTCGACATGGTCGACCATCAGTTGCTGACCCACCACCTCGCCGACATGGGAATCCAGGGGATTGCCTTGCAATGGCTTGCTTCCTTCCTCCATGGCCAGGGACAAAGGGTGGCACTAGGGGAACAGCAGTCCAGGAGACACCACTTGAGTGCGGAGTGCCTCAAGGGGCAGTGCTTTCCCTGATGTTATTCGACACCTACATGCGCCTGATTGCCCAGAGGTATGGGCTGAGGTGTCACCAGTATGCTGATGACACCCAGCTCTATCTGATGTTGGGCTGCCAGTCGGACTCCAGATCAGAAGATCTGGACCGGGCACTGCAAGCCATGGCTGGTTGGCTTAGACTGAGTAGGCTGAAACTGAATCCAGCAAAGATAGAGGTCCTGTGCTTGAGTCGGGGTGGTTTGGGGGTAGGGACCCCACTTCCGACCTTTGGTGGGACACTGTTGGTGCCAGCGCCGGGGGTTAGGCGTTTGGGAGTGCTCCTGGATACCTCCTTAACAATGGAGGCCCAGGTAGCAGCCACTGCTAAGTCGGCCTTCTACCATCTTTGGCTGATTCAGCAGTTGGTTCCCTTCCTTGACCGCGATGACCTCGCTACAGTGATCCATGTGATTGTAACGCTCTCTACATGGGGCTGCCCTTGTCAGAAATCCAGAAGCTGCAGCTAGTGCAGAATGCCGCAGCCAGGCTTCTGATGGGTCTCCCTAGATGGGAGCACATCTGGCCTGCGCTGGCTGCCAATAGCATACCGAATTTGCTTCAAGGTGCTGGTGCTTACCTTTAAAGCCCTATATGGCCAGGGTCCGACATACCTGAGGGACTGCCTTTCCCCATATATAACCCAGAGAGCATTACAATCTCAGAACCGATTGATCCTCCCGGGTCCCAAGGATGCCAGGCTCGCTGCTACCAGGGCCAGGGCTTTCTCAGTGGCGGCTCCATACTGGTGGAATGAGCTCCCGGAGGAGATCAGGGCCCCATGGGATCTTTTACAGTTCCGCAGAGCCTGCAAGATGGAGCTTTTCCACCAGGCTTTCAATTAAGGAGCCGCCCTACCACTGCCACCAATGATTGTGGTGGTGGGCCTGGGCCTGGCTCTGAGATGGAGCCATACCATCGGGCGACTTAAGAAGATCACCGCACTGGAAACTGCCTGCATGCTTATATACTGTAGAATGCCATCTTAATTAATTGAAGAAACTATCACTAGCACTTTATGACTATGTTTTATTGTATTTGACAGTTTTAAATGTTTTTATGTGGATTTTATGGTATATTTTTACCGACTAATGTAAGCCACCCTGAGCCTGCTTGTGGGGAGGGTGAGGTATAAATTGAATAAATAAATAAATAAAGGTTGGCCCAGGTTCAATCCCTGGCACCTCCAGTTACAAGGACTAGGCAGTAGGTGATGGGAGGGACCTCTGCCTGAGACCCTGGAGAGCCGCTGCCAGTCTGAGTAGACAATGCTGACCTTGATGGATCAAGGGTCTGATTCAGTGTAAGGCAGCTTCATGTGTTCATGTGTTCAGCTGGGTCAGTCAGTCAGGACAGAAATTCATGGCTAGACGTCCCTTTAGGCTTCACATTGTATTTGGGCTAGAGCAGGGGTGGATTGTCCATTAAGGCCACCTGGGGACATCATGGTGGGCCAGTGGCCTAAGGGGCTACCCCCCTGCTGGGACTGCCCAACCCCATAGTGGCCCCTTATGAAGTGGGCAGGAACCACTGCTGCTGCAAGCTGGTAGCATCCATGAAGAAGAAGAAGAAGAAGAAGAAGAGTTTTATACTCCGCCCTTCACTACCTGAAGGAGTCTTGGAGCTGCTTACAATCTCCTTCCCTTCCTCTCCCCACAGCAGTGGGGGTAGGTGGGGCTGAGAGAGCTGTGACTTACCCAAGGTCACCCAGCTGGCTTCATGTGGAGGAGTGGGGAATCAAACCTGGTTCTCCAGTTTAGAATACCCTGCTCTTAACCACTACACCAAACTGGCTCTCCGTGAGTCCTTGGTTCAGCCAGTGCTTTCCTTCTTTAGTCACTGGAGGTGTTAATGAAACTGTCAAGACAGATGATTGAGTCAGGGTGAATATTTGCTTACTGCTTACTATCTTTGGTTATACTCATTTGAATCATTACTGTATATTGTTTGCAAAGTGGTTTGCAGTCTGTCTGTCTTCACAGTGGGCATGTGCAAAGTCATTATATAATTTGATACTCACTGCAGCTTCAGATTTTGAATTTACTGCACAGAAAATGTTTTAGTGTGGGGGAAACATATATACATCTAAATCATTTCTAAACTGAAGTGTTTTGGTGGTGGAAAATGCCATCAAATCACAGGTGATTTATAGCGACCCCATCAGGTTTTCAGAAACGTTCAGAGCTGGCTTGCCGTTGCCTGCCTCTGTCATGACCCTGGTATTCCTTGGAGGTCTCCCATCCAAATACTAGCCAGGGCTGATCCTGCTTGGCTTCTGAGATCTGACAAACCTGGGCTATCCAGGTCAGGTTTTACGTATAGGAAAATCATTATTTTTAAAAGAACATTTGAGGTGAAGCTGAAAGATTGCAGTATCAGTAGAAGAGTTTCATGGCTTGTCCACACTGGTGTTCGTACCATATAGAAGTGCAGAAAAGTTAACTTCTTGTTCCATCAGCGTGGGTGGATGATTTCAAACTTTTGCATTTTGCACTTGCTAATAAATAGCTATTTTTGACATTACTGTGTTGAGGGGTGAAGCTGAATTCGCCCTTCTGTGGATGCTGGCAGACTTCTACCAGACACGCCTCATTTCTGTCGTACTCTTGACTTGTCCAAAATACTCACTTTTTAGGTCATCGCTTCCCTCCAATTTGGAAATCAGACAACTTGAAGATGGGACTGAAGGTGTTTTTGCAGTGACTCAGATGGTCAAACGTACCCAGTTTGGCCCTTTTGAATCCAAAAGAGTTGCCAAACTGGAAAAGGAGTCAGCATTTCCATTGAAGGTACCATGTATCCAAGCTTAGGTTGTCTGTCTGTCTGTTTGTCACAGTTTTATCCTGCTCTTCCTCAAGATAGGTTAGACGGAGAAGAGTCATTAGCTCTCCCTCCCTCCCTCTATACATACATACATACATACATACATACATATAGAGAGAGATGGGGGAGAGAGGGAGGGAGGGAGGAGATTTTGGAATCGTCACATGGTAGGACTCAGTAGGAACAGGAGTCCAGAAGGTCCAATACACAGCTTTGTGGCAGACACATGTAGGAAAAATGAGATTCTCATAGCCTGAAGAGGTTCTGTCACGTCAAAGAACAAAATCCCTGTTATCATTATGCTATCTTCATAATGGAAACTGGTTTCTAGTGGTTTATTCCTCGTGTCACGACCAATGCTCCCTCTAAGCTGTGGAGTCTTGTGATAAAAATTCTACTTTTTGAGCTACTGGCATTAAAGTTGTGAGTGAGCGATTCAGTTGCTGCATAAGTTAGTTTGCTCTGGAGCCATCCTTCCTGAGCTAAGACAAAAATTTGTGAGTGGGAGGCTAAAAAATTGTGAACTAGCTCACAGAAACTCAGCTTAGAGGGAACACTGGTCACAACAATAATAGCTGAATGCTGGGACCACGTAGGCAGGGTACAGTCTAGTAACTTAAATGCATTCTTGTACATGGTGTTATTATTAGAAGTAATCATTAGGATCAAGTTTATATTCAGTATCTATCTCACTTGGTGTGTCTCAGGTTTTTCAGAAGGATGGGCCTCCAGTATATTTTGATACCTCTAATGAAGATGATTGTAACTGGATGATGATGGTGAGACCAGCCACGCAGTATGAACACCAGAACCTGACTGCCTTCCAGCATGATAATGAGATTTACTTCACTACTTCCCGGGATATCCCACCGGGAACTGAATTAAGAGTATGGTATGCAGCTTTCTACGCCAAAAAAATGGAAAAACCTGTTCTAAAGCAGGTTACTAACATTGCCAATGGTACGTGTGGTTGGATTTATTGTGTTAACGTATATAGTGCAGTTCTGTGTACATAGCACTAGCCTGAACAGCTAGAAGTTTCAACTATCTCCCAGTCCTTTTAGAAAAAAGGTTGTAATTGGTGGCTTTGTGGCTTATTTCTCTGTATTCAAATATTAATAGCTTATTGTAAACTCTAGTCAGAAAAAATATATGCCTTCTATCAGGGCTCTTTTTGTAGAAAAAGCCCAGCAGGAACTTATTAGTATAACAGGTCACATCCAACAGCAGAATTCATTAGCATATTAGGCCATGCCCCTGACAGCACAGCTCATTAGCATATTAGGCCACACCCCCATGTTACCAGAAGTGTGGTCATCCAGCCACACCCACCTTTTGCTTCTTATTCTTTTTACCTTGTTTGTTGTCAAAACCCAGGGCTTTTTTTTGTAGCAGGAATCCTTTGCATGTTAGGCCACACACCCCTAATGTGGTCAGTCCTAATGAGTTTTTGCTGTTGGGTGTGGCCTATTATGCTAATGAGTTCCTACTGGGTGTGGCCAACTTGGGAACCAGCTGGAACTCCGTTCTTGTGTGTTCCTGCCCCAAAATAGCCCTGCTTTCTATTAAGCCTAAGTAGAACAGAATTAAGGGTATGTGCACAGTATTCTATTCCCTCCCTGTCCCTCCAAATGAAAAACCCACCTCTAAAGCAGGCTACTGTCATTTTTCTGGTGGTTCTAGGAGAAGTGCAGGAAGAATAATTTATTTTTAAAACTTTTCATCTTGTAAGGTTAATATATCAGAGGCATTTTCTTTGATTTTTTTTGTTTTTCTCAAGGGGGGGGGACTTTTTCAGAACTTCCTCATATATCAGTGTAACCCATATTACCAACCCATGTGGTATCTCACTGATGTAACAGGTGGGAAACAAATTAATAGAAATATTCTCTCTGTAATAGATGTGTGCTTGGTTGTGATGGAATGTGATCAAGAAGGAAACAAAACTACTTCAAAGACTTCTGACACATGTGTCTTTTCTGTCAAGAAAGTCAAGAAATCCCGATTCCACGAGGCTGATCTTACAGGTATGGAAACGCCTTTGGTCTTCATTCTGTATTTGCTATGTGGTAGTGAATGTCAGTGCCTTGGCAGACACTTATTAGAGAGTGCACCTGTGATGATGTAGCTGTCAAATCTGATGGTATTTGTGATGGTGCTGGGTGGAGTTAATGAGTGGATTTAAATTTATAACCCCAGTTTTGAGAAAATAGTCACATCCCAAAATATAGCTTCATTTTGAATTCCCCCACAGTTTTATCAGCACCCATTTCCATCTTCATATCAGAGTGCAATCCTAAATGGAGACACACCCTTTGAATCCCATGGAAACCAGTGGGCTTACTGCAGAGATAGCTCTACTTAGGTTTGCTCTGTCAGTGTTCCAAAAATCTGAATATTTTAATACTGTATGTGTCCATAAATATACTGAGGACTTTTCCATTTTGTGTTTTTGGGAATGCTAAATGTTCATTTTTGTTTGCTATAATCTAGAGAGCACTATAGAAGGTAGTGGGCCTCTTGAAACAGAGTCCAACCAGTGGACATGTAAAGTATGCTCAACAACTTTCCAAGAACCTCAGCTGCTGACAGGTAAGGGAAGGACTCCTCAACTTCTGCAGTTGCATAAATGCTGGGTTGATGGCATGGAATCTTAGTTGTTGTGTGTGGGTTCTGCTGCTGTTTGTAAGACTGCATTTGAAAGATGAATGAGGAAGCATCCAGAGAACTTTGGACCAGTGTTCTGCTTCATCTCCACCTTGCGTCTGTGTTTCCATATGGTCCTTAACTTCTTGAGATTCTACTGATCCTTGCAAAATAAAAAGTAGCAAAAAAACCTAACAGATACCCCCCAAAACACAAATATGAACTACACTTTATGTATGAATATGTATGAAATATGAAAATTATTCTTAAAAGATTAAATAAAGTGGGCAAGATGAAGTTGAACAGAATGAGTAATTACTCGGTTAAAAATGTTGCTGATCCAAAATACAATTGAAAGCATGACAGTTTGTTCTGATTTTTTTATGGGTAATGCAAAAGTAGCCGTTTTCTGGATAACCTGTTTAGTGATTTTTAGAAAACAGAACATTCAGTTTTCTGCAAACTGGACCAAAACACCTGCCTCATCAGTCATTTATGGCAAAATCTTTTCCTCATGCTCTCTGATATATAGAATGGGAAAACAAACAAGGTAATAAATGCTTGATTCCCCCTGATTCACAGGAATAGTGCTGCTAATTATACGAAGTCTTTCTATAAAAGCACAGCTTGCATTAATGGAAATCTCAAAAGGTGTAAACTCTCCTCAAAAGGAACTTGACTGAACATTCTTCCATGCCATCTTGATACTTATTAATGTTTTGCCAGGAAGCAATCCAAACTGAAGCTATGGATAATAAATGGCACTGAGCATGCATTTCCTTCGGTCATTTGAAATGAAGCATTCACTATACTCTGGTTCCAGGTCATGGGAATAATATGAGCAATTTTAATAAAAGAAAAGAAATTACAAAGAACTGGACCCTACACATTGCATTTTACATTTAGAAACCTTTTCTGGAATGGCCAAGAGTTGTCAGAAATAATCCAATCATTTCAGTCTCTTCCAGAACTGTAGCTGGAGTCCACAAATCTCCCTAATTGCAAATTGTATTCCTGAAAGCATGAGAATGTGTATTGGTATAAATCTTCTGGAATGCAATAGAAAAATCGTGTACCTCGTGCAATATTGGCTAATTTGGTCAACAGTGGATTGAGAGGATCCTGAGAACTGTACTAGCTTTTAGAAGTTAAGGCTATCTTTAATTTGAAGCACAACCTTACTTGCAGCTCTGCAAAGCTGAAGATGTTTCTGGACGGCAGTCCCCCCCCCCCAAGGCATTATCAAGTATTGATTTTGTTGCATCTTTGTGTCAGATGCTGTGGAATCCTCCTGGCTTTAGGAAGAATCCAATTTTAAAAAGCTCACAAATCTTTCTGTCAGTCAAATCTTCTTGGTCTCTCCTTACAGAACATCTGCTGAGTCACTTGGAACAAGCCAAAGGAGCTCCTCAGGGCAATCAAAATGATGCACTTCCAGAGAAGGTTGTGGAGGCTCATCCTTCCAATCAGCCTGTAATCTGTGAAAGCCCCAACATCAATGTGGATATGAAAAGAAAACCCCAACGGGGCAGAAAGCCAAAAGTGGCAAAGGCAGAAACTCCACTTGTGATTGTGGACGATAAAGACCATTCTGGTGAGACCTACGAGTTATTAAAAGTAGCCAACAATGGCCTTTCGTTTAATACCTAATGACAGAATTATATTGTGGTGGATATGCCACACTTTTCACATCCCTCCATGCTGCAGAGTTGGTTTCTCTGCTGCCGGTCTGTTTCCTCTATAAGACATATGTTGTACATATGAATTATGGAACACATCGGTGTTTTTGATTTATAACTGCAGTTTTTACATGCAAGGAGTGTCTTTTTAATGGACATAGAAATTAAACTGGAAATAAGAAATATTTTACACTTTCAGCCAGTACCTCCTACCACTGCCAGTTGATACATATTTTCACAAATGTGTTGCTTCTCTTTTCACCTGGGTTATCTAGGATCATTTACAAATTACCTTATAGACAAAAATGGATGTCAGTAAAACATCTTCTTTCTTTGGCTGTTTTACATTACTTGTACTTGCCTTTTCATATATTTGCCATCTATATTAATCAAAATGCCAACAATTTAGGCACTGTTTCCATTTGATGTGTCATTCTTCAGTCATCCCCAAAGATCTCTGTAATTGAATATATAGCTAGGGATGGGCATGAACCCACAAACAAATCCCGGTTTGCGAACCAGGGGTTCATGAGAATGTATCTCCCATGATCTGTCCATGAATCTCCATGTTTTTCATGGAGGTTTGTGAGGGTGGGAGACACATTCTTGCAGGCTCTGGAGGCATTTAAATTCCTTTGGTGCTTACTTCCAGGTCCGGTGGCCCAACCAGAAGTGAGTGTCGAAGGCATTTAAATGCCATTGGATCCCACCACCAGCCCATGGCCCAACACGAGGCCTTTATAGGCCTTTGGAGCTCACTCTGGAAGCTCAGTAAAGTTGGGCCACCCAACAATACTGAGCTCTCGGAGTGATGTTTGGGGCCGCAGCTCGCGTGAGCTCCAAACCATTTAAATGCTTTCAGAGCTCACTTCCGGGTGGGGCTTTGGCCCCATAAACTTCCCAAAGTACAAACCGGTTTGTGCATTGGAGAATTTGTGGAACTTGTGGAGCCTGAGTTTGGGGTTCAGGGTTCATGAAAATCTCGAACCTCCATGAACCTCCATTTTTTCTGGTTCATGTCCACCTCTATATATAGCTTTATCCATGTCCCAGTTATTAGACGTCTATTGAAGTCAAGACATCAAATCACATTAACAGAGCAGTCCTAAGCAGAATTAGTAAGGTAAAGGTTCCCTTGCTCGAAAGCCAGTCAAATCCGACTCTAGGGTTGCGGTGCTCATCTCCGTTTCAAAGCCGAAGAGTCAGCGCTGTCTGAAGACATTTCCGTGGTCATGTGGCCAGCATGACTAAACACCAAGGCGCACGGAACGCTGTTACCTTCCCACCGAAGTGGTACCTATTTATCTACTTGCAATTTCTTGCTTTCGAACTGCTAGGTTGGCAGGAGCTGGAACTAGAGACAGGAGCTCATCCTGTCATGCGGCACCCGGGTCTCGAACTGCTGAACTACTGACCTTCCACAGCCTGCAGTTCAGTGTCTTAACCACTTGAGCCACCGCAGCTCCTAAGCAGAATTACAGCCTTCTAAATCCACTGAAGTTAATGAATGGTATAACTCTGGTTAGCATTGCGCTATAAATAATCTTTGGCTTAATCAGGGTTTTTTTACCTGAAGCCCCAATGTCACGCACGGTCTGAACTTACACTAGTGTAATGTCTTGAGATCCAGTGCTCCCCCAGCAGTAAAGTCAAAAGATATAGAAAAAAGAATTTAAATAGCAATGACTGTGGCCACAGAGTCCCCAGCAATAGCACTGCCACTCACTAATTACATTACCCCTGGTGATAGCTACGCACCACTTGTGTGTATGGAAGGCACCTGTCAGCAAGCAGCAATGCCCAGATTATGAGAGGCAACCTCTTTCTCACTCGCCAACGTACACATGGCACAAATTTTCTGCTTGAAGGCATTGCATGTTTTGACTCAAAATGGTAGATGAGAAGTAGCTTTTGCCTGCAGCTGGCATATAAATATCCTGGTAGTCCAAACTAAGACAGCATCCTTTTTGCCATGTAAATATAAGGAGGGAAGTAATAATGTTATATACCCATTCGACACATCCCCCTCCAAACATAAACTCACTGTCTGGCAACTGTTAAGTGCCTCTGCCTCAAAGGACAAGGTGCTAGCTCACCAAGTTAGACAGCAAGCAGCTGGTGCCTGCAGGCAAGAGTTTGAAAAACTGCATCAGAGCATCTGAGACACACAAGGGTGAAACAAATGCTGTCCCAACCACAGGACACAACCAACTTCATAGCCATACGGGGAAGTGTGTACAGAGAATGTGTGCCTTTCTTCTGCCCCTTTGCAGCACAAGGTTTCAAGTCCTAATGGGGGTACAATGTTTTTTTAGTAAGGGAGGAGCTATTCATGCAAAAAGAATGGAAGCTGCAACACCAAGCAACACAGTAAAGTGCCTCCTGGCACTGTGGGGAGGCAAAGTATGACAGGGAAGACAAGAGTGGGGTTTGAGTCCCACCTCCCCACCCATGGGAAACAGCAGCACAACCTCTTCAAGATTCTGGCTGGCAAATGTAGAATAGTCAGATGTAAAGTTCATGACGGAGCTTCTGAAGTCTTTCAGGAGGCAGCATGTACCATGTACTGTGAGGCACTCTCCCCCCCCCTCCTGCACAAAATGATCCCAGCTATAGGACCTGGTGCAGAAGGACCATTTTACAGTGCTGTAGTTTACTGGATATAACTGGCTTAGCACACAAGAGATTGCAAGTTCGGTCTGCCTACTGAGCCCCTGCTATTTTCCTCTTTATTTTGGCCAACCCTTGCCTTTTGCTTATTCATTTGTTGCACCTTACCCCAGCAGGCCAACATTCTCCATCTCCTCCACTTCAAGCAGGCTATAAGTTTGAACCTTGACTGCCATTCTAATGTATTTGATAAAGTGTGCATGCACGTGAAAGTGTGCATGCACCTTGAATAAACCTTTGTTGGTCTTAAATTGGACTCTAAATTTGTTGTACTGCTTTAGGCCCGCTCAGCTGACCCGCTGGATCTAACTGCATAGCTTATTTCAGTAGCCATAACCAGGAGAGGTGTGAGCAGCTGGGTGTTGCTCCCTTGTTCAGATAGCCAGAGTACTGTTCAGATAGCCAGAGCCTGGAGAAGCTGCAGGTGGCGTGATGAATAGCTCCAGCCTGATGTCCTAGTGCAGGTCCCATTCTAAAGAACCCTATGATGACTGAATACAAGGAGAGAAGAAACTCATAGCTGCCACACAGGGACATGCTATGAAACAAACATAAGGTGGGAGTTCTGAAAGCAATAAAGAGGAAAGGGGTTTCCATTTTTTTTAGTTCCAATAAGCTCCTTTCCCTTTGAAAGCTGGTTGACAGACAACAGAACAGCAGGTGTAGTGTTCCTGTCAGGAATAACTACACCTTTCATGTAACTGTCTGCACAGTACATTTCAAAGGCACAGGCATTGCACTAGAACAAGAGAGCTGATGGCCCTACAGGCCTCACATATGGGCTACATTGCAGTCAGAGATAGGAACATCTTTGCCTCTGCAGCTGTTGGGGGGCTGCATGGAAGAGATAGCAAAGAGGCAGTACAGAGTAATGGCCAGTGGTTGCAACGGGTAGCAGTTAGGCTCAGGCAACTGGGAAGGGACGGGGAAGAAATGAGGGAGTGATTAGGCTAATGGCAGTGGCTGGGTGCTCTTGCACGCTAAGCCATGAAAGTGTAATTACATCTTGTAAATAGTAGGTTAAAATTATGACCATGACAGCTGATAGACTCCTTAAAATTTACTGTGGTATATTTCTTGCTTTCATCCATCTACTTGGATTCAGTTATTTATGCAGATGATTTGCCTGCATAGATTTTGTCCAGAATATTTTATTGATCTGGAATCATTGGTTGCCACAACGGAATTTTTAAAAAGAACAAGAGATATGTTTGTCTATAAGGATCTAGTTCTATTGGCAGCAGTGAGAATATTACAATGATATACGATGTTTAAACTGAAGTAGGGAATGGGCAATGGCTTGATAGGTCACCCTAGTGTTCACTTTATTCAGGCTGTGGTACTTTGCTTCTACCAGGCTGGATGAGCACTGCCTTTTTATGCAATACGACTAGTGGGAATATGGCAGTGGGAGACATAATCCATTATTAATCTGACTACCAAACAACAAAAATAGCTAGGTTTATACTTCTCCTTTCTATTTTAAGGAATTATGTAAACTGGTCAAACCAGCAGAAATTGGAGCGACTGTTGGCAAAGAGCAGTAAAGATATTATGCATATTTTGGCTACCTGTCTGCTGGCAGTTATGAAACGCAGATGAAAATGTATCAGTTAGATTGCTGTGGAATGAAGTGAGCAGATAACCCCTTTGCTCTTTTATTTTCATGAAGGATTATTGATTCTTATACTGCTTTTCGGTTTTGCTTTTTTGTGCTATTTGTCTTATCTGCAATTTTTTTATGGCCAAACTAATAAATGTATTCTTGTCTGTAATGGTGGTACTTAAAAGTGACAATTCACTTTTTTTATAATGAATTCAATTAAAAGAGGATCATGTTGCTGAAATTATAACGGAGATCCCACCAGATGAGGCAGCTCTTCCTTCTGCTGCAGAAGAAAGGATCATGGAGCTGGTTTTAGGGAAGCTACCCAGTACTGGAAACAGTATGAATTCCATAACAAAGTAAGTTCCTCTGAAAACAGGGATGGTAAATGGTGAACGTTCTTCCACCATACACTAGTTTTCTTCATTTTAATGTGAAAGAGGACTAGAAGCTGCTCATGTGGGACAAAAGGTAAGGGGATGAATACTGCCATTCTACTCAGCTAAGTGTGGGACCTTCCTTTGGCCAAAAAAAAAAGGCACTTCTTTTGGAGAAAGGCTCTTTGCACTGGAGAAGGTCTTTGCACATAGCTGAGTGCAGTGGTAGGATAATACCCTATAGCTCTGGCCATCTTGAATAAGATTCAGTATGAGATAATTAATTACAAAATTGGAAAATAACTACTAAAATTCTGATCTGTGAAATGGTCGCTGAAGCTTCATAGCCTGATGAGAGTAATTGGTTTTATTTTATATCATTCCTATATTGTAATTTTCCATTTAACATTAATTAAAAATAGACTATAGGTATTTGCTGATTGCTAACTTTCATGTTACCATACTTGTAAATAAGACATCCCATGTATATGACTTCCAAATGATTGGCAGAAGAAAGTAGGGCCTCATCTAGGAACTCTGGGGCCCTTCAGTTTCTCTTAACTGTCTAATAGAGATCCAAAGTGACACTTCTGGCAAGGTTCAGGTCTATTAGTGACTTAAAGGCCAACAAGATTTCTATGATATAAGATTTCAAGAGTCAGAGCTCCCTTCATCAGATACCTGACAAAAGGCACATTGATTCTCAAAAGCTTATACCCTGGAAGTCTTGTTGGCCTCTAAGCTATTATTGGACACGAATTGTGCTCTTCTACTGCAGACCAACATGGCTGCCCACTTGGGACTTCTGGCTGTAATCTATAAGTGGGGATAGAGTCGTATAGAGCGTATGAATATGATAGACCCTGGTTTCAATCCATGTTCAATCACCAGTGCTTTTTTTTTAGTGTATGGCTTATTTGTATCTTTTTTCTATTACATTTTGTGCTGTTTGTTGTGTTGGTTTTAATTTGGTTTTAAGTAGGGCATAATATTTTTGACAAATATATAAATAAAGCTTACGGGACAGGTTCCTGTCTGTGAGAAATGCTCCAGATGGTCAGGGAAGCATGTTTTCCCATACGGATTATATTACTATCAGGGCACATTTGAGGGCCATTTGTTCAAAAGGAAAGATAGCACCTCCAAGGAGAAGTTTCCCATGTGGAAAGAGCTTTTGACATGGGGATGCTTTCAAAGAAGTTAATTCCCCCACATGAGCACTGAAGTATTACACTTTAGTGAGAAGACTATACCAGCATGTTGCATTAGTTGTCTATCCTGCTTCAAAGATTTATTAATAAATGAGACAATAGTTGTAAAGTATGCTGATTCTGTTAAGAAATGTAGCTTTAGAAATGATCTGTGGTAACTGTCTCCTAAGGCATTCCTTTCACAGCATGGTTGAACCTTTTTTTGTGACTTCTTTCCAATCTGGCAGATATCCTCATCATCAAAGCTCTATGTCCCTCAAGAGAAGTTTAATCCTCTCTAGTAGACACGGAATACGGCGAAAACTGATCAAGCAGCTCGGAGAACACAAGCGGGTATATCAGTGTAACATCTGCAGTAAGATGTTCCAGAACAGCAGCAATCTCAGCAGGCACATCCGATCTCATGGTGAGTTCAAGCTGGTTTTCTTTTGGGACCTTCCACAGCCACTTGTGGCAGCAGTGCTATAACCTTGCGGACAAAATTAAAACAAGATACAGTGATAGTTGAAATACTAGTTAAGTGGACCTACTGCGATTTTTAGCTTTCAGATTACTGATAAAAAGAGTTTGCCAAAGTTCAAAGAGAATTTCCTATTATTTGAGAAGTAGAAATTGGTTGTCTTTTCCTGGAAACTGTATATCATTTGTTGAAGTGTTTTAATTGACTTATGATCTGATAGTTAATGCTGATGCGTGTTTATTAAAATGTTGAACTATGTATATGTAGATATCAAAGAGTTAGTGTAGTTATTCCTAGATTTTTATAATTATTTAACAACAACAAAAAATTTAAAATGAAATGTATAAGCCAAAATTGGATCAGAACAGTTGACTAAGAGCTTTTCTGGTTAATAATGGAAAAATGTGATGTTGTGCATTTGTTAAGTCTTCCATCCATTTCTGTTTCAGGGGTAGATGATTCAGACATCATGTCACGGTCAGGCTGATTCAGTTCTTTCCCTAGCTAATACATACTGGATAATATGTTTGAAGTAACTAATGACAAGCAACATAACCTCTCCAACCATTTGGTGTTTCAAAAAAAATCAGGCTTTCAACAACTTCTAAAAACAAAATTATCCTTGTTGGCTATGTACTCTCCTCCTGTGCCAACATAATGCCACAGTGTTCAGCAACCACTAATAATTTTTTGAAGATAGGGAACCTGAGTAACTGATGGCAGTAATATTTATTATTTATTTGTTTTATTTACAAAATTTGTATCCTGCCTTTCTGCCCCATCAAGGCCATCAAGGTGGCTAACAGTTAAAACGTGCATTTTATATACACCATAAAAACAATTAAAACCAAAACTTAAAATATGTATTTAAAAACGCAGCAGAACAGTAATTAAAACATAGGCCAGGAAGGAGGGGGTTGACTGAAGAAACAGAAAAGACCCTTCGTCTTCTGGTGGAGGAAGACTAACAAAAGGGGACAGTCCTTTTAATCGTTCTGGTGCAACAACCAAGAAAGTATTTTCTTGGGTCGCCACCTTCCCAGTCTCAGAAGGTGGGGGCATTTGAAGCAGGGCTTCAGAAGGTAACTGTAGGTTTGTATAAGAGTAGACAGTTCACTAATATTCCATTAATCAGTAGGAACTGGTACACAAGCAATATAATGTATAGAAAAGCAGCTGTGACTACAAAGTGAAGCAAAACCATCCAAGTGCCTTAATATACATGTGTTTTCCTCCAATGACAGCGTATTCAAATAAATTTTCGTGATGTCTATTTTTATGTAATTACATATTTTTTCTTTGTAAAATATGTCATTCTAATATAAAGGTTTATAGTTCCAAAGAGATAACAGAGGATTCACATGTGTTTATTCATATTTCTACTAATCATGTGGGAAAATGGTAGGCAGTCTCCTCCTCCTCCTCCTTCTCTGAAAAGAGTTTATGAAGGTGATCTTAACTGGCCTTACCTCTCTGTACTCATAACTTAAGCATTTTTCTTGTAGCCCAGCTTGCTTCCAGTAACACATCTTTTTTAAAAAAATATATAATAAAAATAGACTTCATTCCCACCATCCACATGAATAGGTGTGCACATGGGTAAATATATACACACACCCCTGTCATGTCTAGTTTGGCAGGAAGCCTATTCTAGAAAAAGAATCATTTGATTCAAAAGGGTATTTTACATTTTCATACATTAGATTAAGATACCTATAAACCTTCCACTGTTACCTCTGATACTTTTGTACGCTCTGTTAAATCTGTTTGCTGCTTAAACTTGACTAGGGCTGCTTCATGGGTTGCATTTTGTACTAGGAAACTGATTCACAAATTTTAAAACTACTAGGAAAGAACAAGCACCCTTCTGTGTATTTTGCTTACATAAGTAATAATTTGATTTGTTTGTTTGTTTGTTTCATTTATTCCCCCCACCTTCTACCCCCTGGGGACCCAAAGTGGTTTGCATCAATCTCCTCTCCTACATTTTAGTCTCACAACAACTATGTGAGGTAGCTTAGGCTGAGAGTGTGTGACTGGGCCAAGCTAACCTGGCAAGCTTCCACAGTAGAGTGGGGATTCAACTCTGGGTCTCACAGATCCTAGGCTGGCACTCTAACCACTACACAACCACAGCTCTCATTCATAATTGCAGGCCCCCTTTGCAGGCTGTGCACATATTTTATACCCGGATCATTGGTTTTATCCAGTAATCACTCTTCTTGCAGCTTCAAAGATATCAGTACAGAATTTCACTTACCTAGTAATGAGGAAGTGGTGATCTGAATGTTTTCTTTATGGCTTACGATTATAACATTATAAAACACAATAGCAGCTCAGAAGCAATATCAAAACTTCATGATCTTCTGTTAATTTTTGAGTCTATAGCATAATTATTTGGCCTCTTCTTACTTTAAATATTGTTTACTTTTTATTTTTAGCTGACAGTTATTTCTGAAATTTCCATTTGGTGACCTGAGTGACTTGACTTTGTTGTGTTATAATTTGATCCCTTAGGTGACAAATTATTTAAATGTGAAGAATGTGCCAAGCTTTTCAGTCGCAAAGAGAGTTTGAAGCAGCATGTTTCCTATAAGCACAGTAGGAATGAGGTTGGTATTGTGCTCCACCAGTGAGTTATAGTGGGCTCAAGAGCACGGGTGCAACCACACTGGACAAAATCTGCTGATTTGTGATTGAACAAAGTTACTGTTGTTCCAGATAAATCTGTTAATATTATTTTCCCAAAATTTTTAGAAATGACT
This sequence comes from Gekko gecko, assembly GCA_029375565.1. Classification (NCBI taxonomy): domain Eukaryota; kingdom Metazoa; phylum Chordata; class Lepidosauria; order Squamata; family Gekkonidae; genus Gekko; species Gekko gecko. The sequence goes on along the minus strand of JAPDNY010000004.1, from coordinate 105,721,111 downwards.
GCAGAAACATGGTGTATGTACAAAAGTAACAAAATCTGTGACATAGTGTATTAAAAAGCAATTTGGGTGGTGGGGGATGTAAAGGAGAAAAGTAAATACTCTTATAGCATGTTACTTGTGCTTCCTTTTCAGTTTTTTACTTTTTTATCCTTAGGTTGACAGTGAATACAGGTACAGGTGTGCTACGTGTGAAAAGGCTTTTCGGATAGAGAGTGCATTAGAATTCCACAACTGTAGGACAGGTATGATAATAATCAAATCACCTCAACTGAGTTTAATAAATATGATCCAGAGCTTTGCTTTGTTAACCGTGCAAAAGTACAAAAACAATATAAATAGACCAAATATGTTGAGCTCTAACTATATAAAATGGAATAATATATGGACAGTTTCTCATAGTCCACTTTGGGACAATGTTCCTGTTGATCTGTGATACTCACAACATTCAACCATTGCAAAATAGGACAGTAGATTGCCAAACAACATTTGTTCTTTGGCAGAGTACACAGTGGGAAAACAGAAAATATTCTGTACCCTCCAGGAGACAAATACTCTCAAACTGCAGTGGATACCTTCTAAAATTTAAAAAGTCACTGGAGAAGTTTTGAATGGGCCAGCTACATGTATGAATATATGAAGCTTCCTTATACCACTGAGATTAGTGATTGATTTGAGTTTAATTTTGTCTGCTCTGTTTAGCAGCAGCATTCTGGTGCTTCAGCAGGGATCTTTCTTATCACCCCCCACTGAGAAAGTTTCCCATTTATGCTCACTCTCTGTTTCCTATTTATAAGCCAGTTTTTGATCCACAAGAGGACTTGTCCTTTTATCCCATGACTATTGGGCTTACTTAGGAGCCTTTGATGAGGAACTTTTATCAAAAGCTTTCTGGAAGTCAAGGTAAATAATATCTATTGGGTCCCCCTTGTCCACATGTTTGTTCACTCTCTCAAAAAACACTAACAGGTTAGTGAAACAAGATCTTCCCTTAAAGAACCCATGCTGAGTCTGCCTCAATAGTTTTTGTTCATCAATGTGCCTACTAATTCTTTCCTTAATAACAGTTTCCATCAACTTACCTGGTATCAGTGTCAGACTGACTGGCCTGTAATTTCCTGGATCTCCCCTGGAGCCCTTTTTAAAGATGGGAGTGACATTAGCTACCTTCCAGTCCTCAGGAATGGAGGCAGATTTTAAAGAAAGATTACATATTAATGTAAGGAGATCCACAAGTTCACATTTGAGTTCTTTCAGAACTCTCGGATGAATGCCATCCGGGCCTGGTGATTTTTTAGTTTTTAAATTGTCCATCAGTCATGGGACTTCCTCTCTTGTCACCTCAATCTGATTCAGATGGTTCAAGGCTCAGATGCTGGCCTCTTGTTCAACCCAGGCCTAAGCCTTGCTCCAAACATAGCTGGGAGGGATGGCTTGGGCAGCAGCAGCAACAGCACTGGCCTCATTAATACATGGCCTAAGCCAATAGAGGCAAGAGGCATAGTTTTACTAGTGGCAGCTGTTGGCTGTGGAGGGACAGGCCAGAGGCCCGCCTGTGTGGCAGTTGGATGCCCATAGAGGGGTGTTGAGTTGAAGTGATTTTGGCAGAAACTAGGAGCAGTTGGGAGGTAAAATGGCAGTGAGTTATACCAAGATGCAACTCCATCGAATTTCACAAGAGACCACAGCAGAATATCTGTGGTCCATCAAGTTGGTCTATGTAACAGGAACTTCCACTGTAACAGCAGACTGGCTAAGCAAACTGGACCAAGTAGAATGGAAGTTACACCCAGAGATCCTCAAACAGATAAGCAGTCAATTTGAGCCCTGTCCATAGACCTCTTTACAGCTGAAGTAAACTTCCTCATAGGTGTCCGTAAACAAAGGGAGTTGACACTTTAATGGTGAAACTCCTACCAAAGGTACTACAAAAAGTAGTAGATCAAGAGGCAAACATCATTGTCCCAGAAGGGCTTGGTTTCAGGATCTATTTGGATAGTTCAGCCTTCTCCCTTGGGTACTTCCATTTCCTCCATCTTGTCCTAAGAGTCTGTTTACCATCCTTGTCCAGACTTTCTGAAACTAAATGTTTTAAGTCTGAGAGGGGGCTATTATGGGAACTTGCAGTCCCTGTTATTTCCCCCCTTGATGGTGGTGGAAAGTGCCATCAAGCTGAGGCTATGTTGCAGCAACCCCATAGGGTTTTCAAAGCAAGAGACGTTCAGAGTTGGGTTTCCATTACCCGCCTCTGTGTAGTAACCCTGGATCTTCCTCAGTGGTGTCCCATCCAGGTACTGACTAGGGCTGACCCTGCTTAACTTCTGAGATCTGACAAGATCAGGCTTGCTGGGCTATCCAGGTCCCTGATAGTATCCTGTAAAGGATCCACTAACTTTCTTACAGCACTTGGTGGGTGCTCAGGAATTGGTGTCTGGAGATACTTGAATCCATTTAACACTCAGATAAGGAACTTCCTTACTTAGTCAGTAAGTGAGCCTTGAGGTCAGACATCCTTACGTGATAGTGATGGGGGATAATCTTTTTCAACAGTGACAGGATAATCAAAGATGCTGTTTTCCCCAACTCCCACCATCCATAGGTTTTTTACCTGAATCCTAACCATTGTACTCACTGATCCGATTCAGTGTCTTTTTGAACATTTGGAGCCAGTTTGGTGTAGTGGTTAAGTGTACAGACTCTAATCTGGGAGAACCAGGTTTGATTCCCCACTCCTCCACTTGCACCTGCTGATGTGACCTTGGGTCAGTCACAAGCTCTGGCACAGCTGTTCCTGAAAGAGCAGTTTGTGTTAGAGCTCTCTCAGCCCCACCTACCTCACAGAGTACCTGTTGTGGGGAGGGGAAGGGAAGGGAGTTTGTAAGCCGTTCTGAGACTCCGAGTGAAGGGCGGGGTATAAATCCAATCTCTTCTTCTCTTCTTCTTCTTACTAGTCCACTTAGGGAAATCCCTTCAAAATTGTTTTCCTAATGGCAATTGCATCAGTATGCAGGATCCCTAAAATGTTACACTTTGTCAATACACACAGAATGGTGTCTTTTCTGCTAGGATGGAGTAGTTTTTTCCACCAACCAGACCTCTATTCTTACAGTAAATTCTATTTTAATAGATCAGAGGAAGCAGGGTTGATTTCATTCTAATGTTGCCAAGTACCCCAATGAGAGAGGGATTGGCACAGTTATCTTCAAAGTTTGTTTCAATTAGAAACTCTCCCTTAGGAGCCAGAATCTCCATGTCAGTGTTGAGACCTTGGATTAAAGGCTGTTGGATCATAGCATACAAGGCTCAGGGTAGAGATCCACCAGAAAGCACAGCTGCTTCTGAAGTCAGTTGTTTTCTTACTTCAGTGGAAGCAATTTTAAGGTATCATCACATAAATCTCCCCTTAAGTTTACCTTTCATTGCCATATAACCAAATTGACATCTTTGGAAGCTCTTTTCGGTAGATGGGTAGTGACTGAGCTATAGTGGTGATTGAGCTATAGTTTGGTGGTCCCGCCCTCATGTTGATGGCTTTTCTGTACCCCAACAGTCTAGATTGCACCTACCTGGGAACCGCTGGAGAATGGAAAATTTTATTCACATGCTGTGAATTTCCTTTCTCAGTGGTTCCAGGGTGTTGCAGTCTTCCTTCCCTTCAGGTTAATAGTTATTGGAATCACTGGAAGAGTTGAATGATTCTAACAAGTTCTCTTGAGTGGCTTCTTTTGGGAATACTAACTTGCTTGCTGCAGGTCTAGGCAGTTTGAGTTTGGTGGGAGCCCCTATTATTGTTGTGTGTGTTTGTTTCCTTTATTTATAACCCAGCTGAATGTGCAGTACTGGGATTATTTTGTTGTTTATTACACTGAGTTGATTTGTTAGGGGCTTTGTCAAGCTCTTCTGGAAAGCACAGAAGAGGTCCCTCCTTATTGGAGTCAGGGAAAAGCTCAGGACCCTTCCGGTGTCCAGGAGGTGCTTCTCCCAGTAGTCCAGAGTGCAGCACCCTGGAACTACTGAGAAGGGAAGTTCACAGTTAAGTGAATAATTTTTTTCATTCCAAGCCTTGCCACCTGAAATCTTCTTTGTGGAAGGAGGCTAAAGGATCTTCTGCATGCAAAACACTACACTACTACTGAACTGTGCCCACTCAGTGCAGTGGCATTCATGATTACTTTCATGAGGTGGACACTGCAATGGCTGTGTACTAGTGAAAAAACCTGAAATGCCCCCAAATCCCTGTAATGACAATGTTGATATCTCATGCAGGTCACAAATCATCACAGTGGACCACCAGAATGAATGGACACTAACATTTGATATTAAATCATTAGCAAAGGATTGCAACTAGCATGCTTGGAGGACTCTCCCACACTTTCTCCACTAAGGAAGCTAACAGGTGTAATGAGCCCAGGCTACTCTGGACACTGCCACAGCTATGTGTCACATTATGGTCAAGGTGCTATTCAAGACAAGATACTGATGAGTACTCTAGCGTAAGACAGACAAGCAAGTGGCTTGATGGCTTTGAAAGACAGCACCTGTCCAGATGAGGAAGCAAGATTTGATTGACAGGTTCTTAGAAAATACTAAGTGGAAATACTACATTTTGGTTCTTTGGTTTTCTTCTCCTTTTCTTGCAGATGACAAGACATTTCAGTGTGAGATGTGTTTCAGATTCTTTTCTACAAACAGCAACCTCTCAAAACACAAAAAGAAACATGGGGACAAGAAATTTGCCTGTGAGATCTGCAACAAGTTGTTTTACCGGAAAGATGTCATGTTGGATCACCAGAGGAGACATCTGGAAGGTAAGTACATTTGTGATGAACGTTCTGGATCTTGACTTGGTGATGGAGATTGGAGTATGAGCAGATGTTTCCCTCTGTATGCTGGCTTATGGTGACCCCATAGGGTTTTCAAAGCAAGAGACGTTCAAGGGTGATTTGCCATCGCCTGCCTCTGCATTACGCCTGCCATCACCTGCCTCTGTGTCATGACTCTTGTATTCCTTGGAAGTCTCCCATCCAAATACTGGCCAGGTCTGACCTTCCTTAGCTTCCAAGATCTGATGAGATCAGGCTCACCTGGGCTATCCAGGTCATGTACAGGTTGATATTCTTTCTAAAAACAGACCCATTTTCCATATATATATATATATTATATACTATAAATGAAGTAAATAAATAGATCCTGCTTGGGTCTTTTTGTCATTCTTGGTAAGGAAGACATGGTAGATTACAAAGCAGCCATTGAATCATTCAAATGCAGCTGTTTGTCTCAAAGGCATAATCTAGCTCAAATACTAAAGGAAATTTAAGAACTGCTCATGAATGCCCAATGTTGATTGCATAAATTTTGTTGGAAAAGTTTTGTGTTTCTTTTGTATCTTAAACACTCATACTCATTTTAGTTATTTGCACTGGCAATTTCTTGCTGGATATGCTTGTGCCATGGAAGAGTTTGCAATTGATGAAGAGATCTGGTATTAAATTATAACTGTTTGCCCAGGAAGCTTGAAAGAGACAATACAGATGAAGTATAATGAGCTCACTTCCCTCCTTCTGCACAATTTGGTGAAGTCTTTTGAAAGATGGCATCATCTGTATACTCATTGTAAGAGTATGGGGTACATGCTGCTACTTTTCAGCTTGGTATGGAGGCAACATCTCCCCGCTCATGTGTCTGTGAAGACAGCACAGAAATGTACTATTTCTCTGCCAAAGCCAGTGCTTAGTGATACACCTGTTGTATGTAGAGTTGCCAAGTAACTTACTGTTGATAGTGGGGGGGAGTTCTGTTAGCCAAATTGCCTTAAATTGTTATTTAATATGGGGAGTTATGATCTTACATCAGGCAATAGGCAATGCAAGGTCAAGCATCTATGTATACAGTTCCCTCCAGACCCACCAAATAGACGCTGAGACTGACATCAGTATAAGATGATTTTCTTTACTGAATATATTTCAAGCATACAACAACACAAGCATACACACAATTATACAAGTTCTAGGAAATATAGATAGAAGAAAATAGCACATTTACATTAGCAGGATGTTCCGTTAGAACATAAGAACATAAGAGAAGCCAATGTTGAATCAGGCCAATGGCCCATCTAGTCCAACACTCTGTCACACAGCGGCCAAAATATACCAGGTGCCATCAGGAGGTCCAGCAGTGGGGCCAGGGCACCAGAAGCCCTCCCACTGCTGCCCCCTCCAGCACCAAGAATAGAGTGCATCACCTGCCCCAGACTGAGAGTTCTCATTCTATACCCTGTGGCTAATAGCCACTGGTGGACTTCTGCTCCATATGTTTATCTAATTTCCTCTTGAAACTGTCCATGCTTGCAGCTGCCACGACCTCCTGTGGCAGTGAATTCCATATGTTAATCACTCTTTGGGTGAAGAAGTATTTCCTTTTATCTGTTCTAACCCGACTGCTCAGCAATTTCATAGAGTGCCCACGAGTTCTTGTACTGTGAGAAAGGGAGAAAAGTACTTCTTTCTCAACCTGCTCAATCCCATTCATAATCTTATAAACCTCGATCATGTCACCCCTCAGCCGTCGTTTCTCCAAGCTAAAGAGCCCCAAGCATTTTAACCTTTCTTCATAGGGAAGGTGTTCCAACCCTTTTATCATTCTAGTTGCCCTTCTCTGCACTTTTTCCAATGCTATAATATCCTTTTTGAGATGTGGTGACCAGAACTGTACACAGTATTCCAAATGAGGTCGCACCAATGATTTATACAGGGGCATGATGATACTGGCTGATTTGTTATCAATTCCCTTCCTAATAATCCCCAGCATAGCGTTGGCCTTCTTTATTGCAGCTACACATTGTGTAGACATTTTCAGCGAGTTATCCACTACGACTCCAAGATCTCTCTCTTGGTCAGTCTCTGCCAGATCAGACCCCATCAACGTGTATTTATATTTAGGATTTTTGGCTCCAATGTGCATCACTTTGCACTTGGCCACATTGAACCCCATTTGCCACGTTGACGCCCACTCACCCATCCTCAACAGATCCCTTTGGAGTGCCTCACAATCCTCCCTGGTTTTCACCACCCTGAACAACTTCGTGTCATCTGCAAATTTAGCCACATCACTGCTTACTCCCAATTCCAAATCGTTAATAAACAAGTTAAAAAGCATGGGACCGAGTACTGATCCCTGTGGTACCCCACTGCTTACCACCCTCCACTGAGAAAGTTTCCCATTTATACTCACTCTCTGTTTCCTATTTATAAGCCAGTTTTTGATCCACAAGAGGACTTGTCCTTTTATCCCATGACTATTGAGCTTACTTAGGAGCCTTTGATGAGGAACTGTATCAAAAGCTTTCCGGAAGTCAAGGTAAATAATATCTATTGGGTCCCCCTTGTCCACATGTTTGTTCACTCCCTCAAAAAACACTAACAGGTTAGTGAGACAAGATCTTCCCTTACAGAACCCATGCTGAGTCTGCCTCAATAGTTTTTGTTCATCAATGTGCCTACTAATTCTTTCCTTAATAACAGTTTCCACCAACTTACCCGGTATCGATGTCAGACTGACTGGCCTGTAATTTCCTGGATCTCCCCTGGAGCCCTTTTTAAAGATGGGAGTGACATTAGCTACCTTCCAGTCATCAGGAATGGAGGCAGATTTTAAAGAAAGATTACATATTTTTGTCAGGAGATCCACAAGTTCACATTTGAGTTCTTTCAGAACTCTCGGATGAATGCCATCCGGGCCTGGTGATTTATTAGTTTTTAAATTGTCCATCAGTCGGAGGACTTCCTCTCTTGTCACCGCAATCTGATTCAGGTCTTTCAAACCCCCTCCCGAAATCAGTACTACTGGAGTGGGCAAACACTTCTCCTCTTCCACAGTGAAGACAGAGGCAAAAAATGCATTCAGCTTCTCAGCCATTTCCCTATCATCCTTCACTACTCCTTTTACCCCTTGGTCATCCAAGGGCCCCACTGCCTCCCTGGCTGGCTTCCTACTTCTAATGTATTTGAAGAAAGTTTTATTGTTGGTCTTTATGTTTTTTGCGATATGCTCCTCATATTCCCTTTTTGCTTGCCTGATCACAGACTTGCATTTTATTTGCCATAGTCTGTGTTCCCTTTTATCAACCTCACTAAGACTAGCTTTCCACCGCTTAAAGGAATCCTTCTTACCTTTTACAGCTTCCATTACTTTATTTGTTAACCATGCAGGCTTTTTTCTATACCTATTTGTACCTTTCCTAACCTGCGGTATATATTTTTTCTGAGCTTCTAGGATTGTCTTTTTAAATAGTCTCCAAGCTTCCCCAATGGTTTTGACCTTCTCCACTCTTCCTTTCAATTTCTTCCTCACATGTCCCCTCATACCAGAGAAGTTACCCCTTTTAAAGTTAAAAGTGGTTGCGTCAGTCTTTTTGGGCAACTCCCTATCTGTACAAATGTTAAACTCAATGACATTATGGTCACTGTTTCCAAGTGGTGCAATCACTTTTACATCTCTCACCAGGTCTTGGGTGTTACTTAGGACCAAATCCAGGATCGCCTCTCCCCTGGTAGGATCTGTGACCATCTGTTCCACAGCACAGTCATTGAGAGTGTCTAAGAACGCAATCTCTTTTTCCCGACTAGAACTCATATTGACCCAATCAATGTGTGGGTAGTTAAAGTCGCCTATTACAACACAGTTATTTCGTCTAGCCGCTATCTTTAATTCATTCATCATTTTATAATCCTCCTCTATCTTTTGATCTGGTGGGCGATAACAAACTCCCACTGTTAAGCCTCCTTTTGGACCCACTATTTCAACCCATAGCATTTCCAGAAGGGAATCCAATTCTCTTACCCTCTCAATCTTACTGGATGGTATACCCTCTCTGACATACAGAGCCACCCCACCTCCAACCCTTTCCCCCTATCCTTCCGATATAATTTATAACCAGGAATCACCGTATCCCACTGATTTTCCTCATCCCACCAAGTTTCTGAAATACCCACAATGTCTATTTCCCCCCCAACACCAAGCATTCCAACTCCCCGATTTTACCTCGGAGACTTCTAGCATTTGTGTATAAACACTTATAGTTTCCCACGTTTGTTAAGCCCACAGCCTTCCTCTTGCTGCCTCGAGACCTTGCCAGGCAGTTCCTATCATTAGCCACAGTCTCAGTGGACAATTGTAATCCATTTCCTTGTACAAAAGTAATAGCTACCCCTTCATCTCTTTGAGATGAGCCATCCCGAACCAGAGACTTTTCATCTCCTGTCGGCTTTCCCCCATTATTCAGTTTAAAAACTGCTCTGCCACCTTTTTGATTTTGAGCGCCAGCAGCCTGGTTCCTTCTCGGGACAAGTGGAGACCGTCCCTTTTGTACAGCTCCCTCTTGTCCCAAAAAGCATCCCAGTGCCTAACAAACTTGAACCCTTCCCCCTACACCACCGTCTCATCCACGCATTGAGACTCCTGATCTGTGCCTGTCTCTCCGGCCCTGCGCGTGGAACAGGTAGCACTTCCGAGAAGGCTACCTTGGAGGTCCTGGCCTTGAGTTTCCTGCCCAGCAGCCTAAATTTCTCCTCCAGGACCTCACGACTGCATTTCCCCACATCGTTGGTGCCGACGTGCACCACGACCACTGGCTCCTCCCCAGCACTATCTACCAGCCTATCTAAAACACGCGTAATGTCCGCTACCTTCGCACCAGGCAGGCAAGTCACCATACGGTCAGTACGCGGGTTCGCCACCCAGCTGTCTACCTGCCTAAGGATCGAATCACCAACTACCAAGAGCCCCCCTCCCACCCTTCCCAGGGACGGTTCCTTGGTACGAAAGGATACCCGTTCACCAGCTGAAGAAGAGGTCCCTTCTGAGGGCACATTCCCCTTATCCTCAGCATGGTGCCCCTTTTCCCCTTGACCCTCATGCTCCCTGGCAGCAGCCGGGCTGCCAGATCCAGAGTGGGACATATCTAACAAGTCCCCGAGAGTCTTCCCCGTGCACCTAACTGACTGTCCCTGCTTCTCCAGGTCAGCCACCTTGGCCTCAAGGGAGCAAACTCGCTCCCTGAGAACCAGGAGCTCCTTGCACCGAGCACACACCCAAGACTTCTGACCAGTGGGCAGATAGTCATACATGTGACACTCCATGCAAAACACTGGATAGCCCCCAACCCCCTGCTGGCATTCTGGCTTCATAATTGTTTTTAAACAAATACTTTTCTATAACCCCCCTTTTAAAACCCTTTGTATTTATATGGCTCCTGTTGTAGGAGTCTACTTACCTTACCAAGGAGCCAAGGTCCTGGCTTTCTGGCTCTTCCTGGGCTTCTTACAGAGCCCCTAGGCCAAGAGCCACAGGCCAAGAGCCTCGCCCTTCGGCTCGTGCCAGAGGCTCGTGCCTCTTGCAAACTTCCTGCCTTAAATGGAATTGTCTCCCAGGAGAGGGTGTGGCCAGCAGCTACTCAAAATCACCCAAGGCACTTAATGACGGTCAAACAAAGCCCCTTTCACACTCCAACTCCAGCAGCCAGGAGTCTGCTATTCAATCTCACCCAAGCACTTAATTACAGGCAAACAATGACCCTTTCACACCCTAACTCCAGCAGTCAGGAGTCTGTTACAACTCACCCACACACTCCCAAATACAGTCCCTGACACAGTACCTTTTCAGCTAAAGCACCTCAGCTGAAAGTAAATAAATAAAAATACCACTCACCCCTCTGGCAGCTCAAACACCTTGCTCCTTCTCAGAGCTCAGCTGGGTCAGCTCCAAATTTGCTGGGTCAGCTCCAAATTTGCTAGGATTACACCACGATCGGCGGTTCCTGCTGTTCCTTGGACTTCGCAGATTCAGAGGGGCAGCGAAAAGATCCTCCCCTCCCCTTCCCTTTTTGAAAAGACTTGATGCCGAGCGGGAAGGGAAAGGAAGCCTCCCCTCCAAGACGACAGGCTGAGAAGGAACCGGAGGCGGCGACAAAGCTCAGCCCCACGTTGATAGGCAATACTGTACCTCTCCACAGTTGAATGGAGCAAACCTCAGGAAAAGAAGGAGGGCTGTGGGGTGCTAGGGGAGGATCGTGTCCTGAGCAAGCAGGGGCACGAGGGGACTGGCTGCGCATCCATGAGTCAGAAGCTTAGGGTGGGGAGGGTCAGGTAAAAGAGCAAGAGTGCAGGTAGGCAAGAGAGAGAGAGCTGGTACTGAGCACTCTCTTTTATTAGGAGGTTGAGGGGTGGGCTAAGCTTGGCCACCTCTCTGGTTAGTCCGTCCCCAAAAAATATGCTGACTGGTGCTGGGATCAAAGGTCTGGGGAGTGGGCAGTGTTAGACCTAATGACAAACTAGTCTGGACAATGGCACCTGATGGGATTATGTCTTGTGCTGTCCAGAGCCATTGTTCTCTTGTTGTCTTCTGGCTGCAGTTTTGACTAGGTGATGTATTAGGTTGGGAGAGAACAGGTTGCCTACATGTGGGGAAGGAGACTCTGTATGGAGTTTGAATCCCCTGTCTTCTGGCCTGGCATGGCCACTGCCTGATTTCTCAATGCTATGTATGGCTAGGGAGCTGGTCCATCTTGTTACAGGAAAGTGGAATGGTGACATGCAGGAATCATAGGCACACCTTTCACAGGAAGGCTTTTCTTCTTCTGGATGTATGCTATAACTGACATCACTTGGAGTCACCTAACAGTTCAGTCCCTATTGCACATAACTAGCAAAGTTCAGGCTCTCATAACTTGTGAGTTCATAAGAGTACACTAGGTGCCTAGTAGGGCAACAGTTGGTCCCTGCCTGGGACATTCGTGCACGTGCAAAGCCTGCGCGCAGCATGATTACGTCACCCAGAAGTGACGTCATCACGTTGAGTGCTTCGCCAGCTGACACTCTAGCAATCAGCCTGGAAACTCTATGGTACCATAGAGTTTCCAGGCTGATTGCTAGAGCGTCAGCCAGTGACATGCCCAGCATGATGATGTCACCTCCGGGTGATGTAATTGCTCCAGGCACATCAGCCCATACCGGGCACTTTGGGGGCAGGGTTCCCCCCACTGGCCTTTTCCGGACCAGCGGATTGGGGACCGTTTTAGCGGGGGGACCTCTGCCGTCCTGGGGGACCTGGCAGCCCTAACTGTATGCCATGCAGTGTCTTCTCCAATTTTGTTCTCTAATTTTTCTATCCTTGTCCCTGAATAACAGCTATAAATGAAAGGATAAAAAAGAATGTAACCTTTCATGATATTCTCAGTACGGTTTCAGCATTAGTTATCTTGCAAAATCTACAAAAACCCTACAAGACTTACTATAGCCAAGAGCTTGTGCATTTAATGTAAATAAGTCGTTTATTGTTACATGAAATTGAGCAAACTTCAGAGGACAGCAGAAGACAGGAGGGCCTCGTGTAATCTGGTTCATGGGGTCGCGAAGAGTCAGACTCGACTGTGCGACTGAACAACAACAAATTGTTACCTGCTGAAGGGTTCCAACAGTTTGGATAGTTAGGTCACAATGTGGTACGGTGAACAGGGGCTTTATATGTGGGAAAGGAAAGTTCAGATTGTTGAACATGAAATTCACTGCATGGCCCAGGACCAAGACACTGTCTCTGAATTCCACGTGTTTATTTATATGAAAGCCTGTAACTGAACAGTGCTAATAGTGTACACGTTTTCAAGGATGGTTTTCATCTGCGTTATGGTGTGTGTTATTTATATATATTTTAAAAAATCATAGGTGTTAGTAGAAATCATGGTTTATTTTATATTTGTTCTTTATTTTTGGTGGGAACTGTTACCTTAAGGTGTGAGGCGTGTAAAAAGAGAGGACTTTGAGCACAGCACAGACAACATGGTCCGCTACAAGAAGGAGCCCTCTGGTTGCCCTGTGTGTGGAAAGGTAGGATATCTCATTTGTTTATTTGTTTTTAATTATTTAGTTCATTTATATCTCACCTTTCTCCCCAATGGGGATCCAAAGTGGCTTACATTACCCTCCTCTCCTCCTTTTTATCCTCACAACAACCCTGTGAGGTAGGTTAGGCTGAGAGTCTGTGACTGGCCCAAGGTCACCCAGTAAGCTTCCATGGGCAGAGTGGGGACTCCGACACTCTTCGTCACTACACCATACTGGCCCTCATTGGTGTACATCAGTAGGAGCTTTTATTTCAAAGATTGTCCTCACAGGGTTTTTGCCATTTCAAATTAAAATTGCTATATGAATACAAAAATAGGTAGCCATATTTACTAAACCTGATTTAAGGATTTACAAATGACACTGCTTAGAGAAATTGGAAGGAATTGTGAATACTTCCTTATTAAGGTTCACAGTACAAACAAATAATTTAGAAAATATCAGGGGAATTAACTGTGGGTGAAATGGGGGAAACTGAAAGGAGATGAAAAGTCTCTGGTTCGGGATGACTCATCTCAAAGAAAGGAAATGCATTAGAAATGTTCACTGAGACTGTGGCTAATGTCAAGGAAGCTATAGAAAGTAAAGAGGCTTCTTTTAAAAAAGTGGAAGGTCTGCCACAATGAATTGAACAGGAGGGACCTCAGGCTCTGGCAAAAGAAATGTAAGTCAATAATTAGGCATGCAAAAAGAGATTTTGAGGAACAGCTTGCTAAAAGCATCAACACAAATAATAAACATTTTTTAAAATTTATCCAGAGCAGGAAACCAGCCAGAGAAGCAGTGGGGCCTTTGGATGACAAAGGAATAAAGGAACAGCTAGAGGAAGATGGGGTGATGGCAGAGAAGCTCAATGACTTTTTTGCTTCTGTGTTCACTGTGGAAAGTGTGGGGTACATACCAATGCCATAGCCCCTATATTCAGGAAGGACTCTGAACAGGAAAACAATGTTAATCCACTAACCTGTTTGTCTGTTTCAGATATTTTCTTGTAGGAGCAATATGAACAAGCATCTCCTTACCCATGGAGATAAGAAATACACCTGTGAGATATGTGGACGTAAATTCTTCAGAGTAGACGTACTAAGAGATCATATTCATGTTCATTTTAAGGTATTACGTTTATTTATGTACTTCCTTGACACCTTGCTTTTCTTCCCAGTGGGGACCATTGCTCCCTCTAAGCTGTGAAGTCTTGTAAGCTACTGGCATTAAAGCTGTGAGCAAGTGATTTGGCTGCTGCATAAATTAGTTTGCTCTGGAGCCATCCTTCCTGAGCTAAAATAAAAATATGTGAGCCAGAGGCTAAAAAACTGTGAGCTAGCTCACACTAACTCAGTTTAGAGGGAACACTGGTGGGGACCCAAAGCAGATTACATCCTCCTCCCTTTCTCCATTTTATTCTTGCAGCAACACTGTGGGATAGGTTAAGCTCAGAGTGAGTGACTGGCCTAAGATCACCTGGTGAACTTCCATGACAAAATGCAGATTCGAACCTTGGTCTCCCAGATCCTAGTCTGACACTCTAACCACTATGTCACACTAGCTATCTAAACCACTGATTTGCTCAAAGACAATCCCAGATCTTCTGGGGTCCCCAAGTTGGTGCCCATGGGTGCCATGGCACTGACAAGCACCTTTCCTGGGGCCCACCAAATGTTTTAGAAGTTCAGTAAGTAGACAGCACCAGGTAAGCCTTTTACCAGTAGGACTTCTGATTGGCCAGTGGAGATCTGATTGGCTGCACAGTCACTGAAGGTATGCAAGAATGTGTATATCCATCAAGTATTTTAAAACAGTTATGTTCATTTAAAAAGGCAGCCTGATAAACAAGATTTCCACCTGAAATGTTAAAAGAGTTACTATTAGTGCTATGCACTAATGTTACTCCATGACAGTTGGCTGCTCCTCTTTTGGCAGCCATTTTGTGGTTGCGTCTACCACCCTGTGTCAGAATTCCAAAGTTGCCCACAGGCTTGGAAAGTTTGGGGACCCCTGTTCTAATGCTTTAGAATATGCAATGCAATTTTACTGAAGTCTGTGTTTGATTAGGGGATGGAACACCTATCAAAGATGAGAATTAAGGACAAGCTTTTGTAAGAGGAGCATTGTACAGATTGGTTAAGCCACTGGCTACAGGCCAGTTTTGAAATCCTCAGCCACAACACTTGCATGGTGCAGTTGCTGTGCCTTAAGACTGAATTAGGAACTTTATATTGGTTTAGATCCAGCCAACATTTCTGCTTAATCTCTGTCAATTATCCTTATTACAACACCAGTACCATAGGGCTTTTGTCCATGCAGGAAAGTCGGTTGGATCTAATCCATTAAATATGTTATTACTATTTCTGTCTAAAGGATGTTATGGTTGCTCAAGTGATGTTGCTCAAGATGACATATGGAATACAAGCGAAAGATGAGAAAAATGTGATTTTCTTTTCTGTATCTGTTATGAATAAGATGTGGGAAACATCTGTTGATACATCATTAAGGGATAGATACAAGCATGAATGTTATTTTAATAGTTTTTTAAGGTCATCCTTTTGTTGGCATTTAACAGGTACCAAAGCTTTTCCATGCATCTTTGTAATAGTAGGTGTCAGGAAGCCCAAGCCTGGGTCCCTCTGAGCCACTGTCTCACAGACTAGTAAGTAGTGCTCAAACTCATGGGTTCCTGACATTAAATGCACACAAGACCATGAGTTTGAGAAGACCAAAACCTTTATAAAAATACACACAGGTTTATTGAGCAAATAAAATTAAGAATACTAGGCAACACAGTCTCTAGAATTAATTAGCAAAACAAAAACACAACAAAAGCTAACTCTTTTTTCCTGATACTTAAGTACCTGGCATTAACTGATGTACCATTCAAAATTGCTGAGTCCAGGCTAGGAGCTTATGCATCTGTCCCATGGGACCAAAAGTTAGCACAGCATCACCCTTATTTAAGGCCCAGTTATATTTTCCTGCTCTCTTACATCAGGTGGTCTTCAGAATCCAATCAAAGTGCTCATTTGCTGGAGACCTCCAAGATATGATGCAACTTGCTCCTGGCTCCCCCCTCCCATCTAATCACTGAACTGAGCGCAGATGTTTTCATTTAGCCAATTAGCCAATTCTGATATCTGGCCTTGAAAGACATACAGATAGTATCTATGAGAAAGGCTAATTACAAACACCTGGAAGCTGAAGCAGACCCATATTCATCTTAACCCTTGGTAAAATTAGGGTGTTTTGCCTCACAGTAGGCAAGAAGCCGGGATGTACCATTATGTTACTCAGATTTGGTCATCTGAAATCAGGCAGAGGAGCAATGAGCTATACTCTAGACAATTCTATCTTGTTATTAACAGAAGTTCAACTAAGAGGCAAGTGAAGGTGTAATTTATCTCAGTTGCTGAGGACTTGGCTTGTATTAGCATTGTAGAAACATTACAACTGTCTCAGCTTTGTTTTTTGGTTGGCTAAGGTTTGAGTTTAAACCTCCACTCTGTGTAGGACATTGCAATAATGGATGACCACCAAAGGGAAGAGTTCATTGGCAAAATAGGAATCTCTTCAGAGGAAAATGATGAAAATTCGGATGGAAGTGTGGATTCTGAGCCTCACAAGTATAGCTGCAAAAGGTGCCAGGTAGTTTTACTCCTTTCAAACATTTTGTGGAGCCGTGAGATGGGAGAGTTGAGAAATGTCAAAAGTTCTTTAATCAAGAGACTTGTATGTTCTCCTGTGTATACGCGGAGTCTTGCATGATCAGGCTGCCAATGGAGGGAGCAAATCTGTACTTGCAGAAAACATGGAGATGTGCTGTCTCCATTGACTTTAATGTACAAGTGGAGTCTTCCAGCCAGCAACTTCTGCTGTACTAAGTTGCTGGCTGGAAGACTCCATGCATACATTAAAGTCCTAACTGGAACATTTGTATGCAATGGCATTTTGCAGGATTGAGTGTAGTAGACAGCTAGCCTGGGGACTTATTTACAAATTAGTAAGAACTATAGGATTCCCTTCTGGAAATGCTATGGGTTGAAATAGTGGGTCCAAAAGGAGGCTTAACAGTGGGAGTTTGTTATCGCCCACCAGATCAAAAGATAGAGGAGGATTATAAAATGATGAATGAATTAAAGATAGCGGCTAGACGAAATAACTGTGTTGTAATAGGCGACTTTAACTACCCACACATTGATTGGGTCAATATGAGTTCTAGTCGGGAAAAAGAGATTGCGTTCTTAGACACTCTCAATGACTGTGCTGTGGAACAGATGGTCACAGATCCTACCAGGGGAGAGGCGATCCTGGATTTGGTCCTAAGTAACACCCAAGACCTGGTGAGAGATGTAAAAGTGATTGCACCACTTGGAAACAGTGACCATAATGTCATTGAGTTTAACATTTGTACAGATAGGGAGTTGCCCAAAAAGACTGACGCAACCACTTTTAACTTTAAAAGGGGTAACTTCTCTGGTATGAGGGGACATGTGAGGAAGAAATTGAAAGGAAGAGTGGAGAAGGTCAAAACCATTGGGGAAGCTTGGAGACTATTTAAAAAGACAATCCTAGAAGCTCAGAAAAAATATATACCGCAGGTTAGGAAAGGTACAAATAGGTATAGAAAAAAGCCTGCATGGTTAACAAATAAAGTAATGGAAGCTGTAAAAGGTAAGAAGGATTCCTTTAAGCGGTGGAAAGCTAGTCTTAGTGAGGTTGATAAAAGGGAACACAGACTATGGCAAATAAAATGCAAGTCTGTGATCAGGCAAGCAAAAAGGGAATATGAGGAGCATATCGCAAAAACATAAAGACCAACAATAAAACTTTCTTCAAATACATTAGAAGTAGGAAGCCAGCCAGGGAGGCAGTGGGGCCCTTGGATGACCAAGGGGTAAAAGGAGTAGTGAAGGATGATAGGGAAATGGCTGAGAAGCTGAATGCATTTTTTGCCTCTGTCTTCACTGTGGAAGAGGAGAAGTGTTTGCCCACTCCAGAAGCACCGATTTCGGGAGGGGGTTTGAAAGACCTGAATCAGATTGCGGTGACAAGAGAGGAAGTCCTCCGACTGATGGACAATTTAAAAACTAATAAATCACCAGGCCCGGATGGCATTCATCCGAGAGTTCTGAAAGAACTCAAATGTGAACTTGTGGATCTCCTGACAAAAATATGTAATCTTTCTTTAAAATCTGCCTCCATTCCTGAGGACTGGAAGGTAGCTAATGTCACTCCCATCTTTAAAAAGGGCTCCAGGGGAGATCCAGGAAATTACAGGCCAGTCAGTCTGACATTGATACCGGGTAAGTTGGTGGAAACTGTTATTAAGGAAAGAATTAGTAGGCACATTGATGAACAAAAACTATTGAGGCAGACTCAGCATGGGTTCTGTAAGGGAAGATCTTGTCTCACTAACCTGTTAGTGTTTTTTGAGGGAGTGAACAAACATGTGGACAAGGGGGACCCAATAGATATTATTTACCTTGACTTCCGGGAAGCTTTTGATACAGTTCCTCATCAAAGGCTCCTAAGTAAGCTCAATAGTCATGGGATAAGAGGACAGGTCCTCTTGTGGATCAAAAACTGGCTTATAAATAGGAAACAGAGAGTGAGTATAAATGGGAAACTTTCTCAGTGGAGGGTGGTAAGCAGTGGGGTACCACAGGGATCAGTACTCGGTCCCATGCTTTTTAACTTGTTTATTAACGATTTGGAATTGGGAGTAAGCAGTGATGTGGCTAAATTTGCAGATGACACGAAGTTGTTCAGGGTGGTGAAAACCAGGGAGGATTGTGAGGCACTCCAAAGGGATCTGTTGAGGATGGGTGAGTGGGCGTCAACGTGGCAAATGGCGTTCAATGTGGCCAAGTGCAAAGTGATGCACATTGGAGCCAAAAATCCTAAATATAAATACACGTTGATGGGGTCTGATCTGGCAGAGACTGACCATGAGAGAGATCTTGGAGTCGTAGTGGATAACTCGCTGAAAATGTCTACACAATGTGTAGCTGCAATAAAGAAGGCCAACGCTATGCTGGGGATTATTAGGAAGGGAATTGATAACAAATCAGCCAGTATCATCATGCCCCTGTATAAATCATTGGTGCGACCTCATTTGGAATACTGTGTACAGTTCTGGTCACCACATCTCAAAAAGGATATTATAGCATTGGAAAAAGTGCAGAGAAGGGCAACTAGAATGATAAAAGGGTTGGAACACCTTCCCTATGAAGAAAGGTTAAAATGCTTGGGGCTCTTTAGCTTGGAGAAACGACGGCTGAGGGGTGACATGATCGAGGTTTATAAGATTATGAATGGGATTGAGCAGGTTGAGAAAGAAGTCCTTTCTCACAATACAAGAACTCGTGGGCACTCTATGAAATTGCTGAGCAGTCGGGTTAGAACAGATAAAAGGAAATACTTCTTCACCCAAAGAGTGATTAACATATGGAATTCACTGCCACAGGAGGTCGTGGCAGCTGCAAGCATGGACAGTTTCAAGAGGAAATTAGATAAACATATGGAGCAGAAGTCCACCAGTGGCTATTAGCCACAGGGTATAGAATGAGAACTCTCAGTCTGGGGCAGGTGATGCACTCTATTCTTGGTGCTGGAGGGGGCAGCAGTGGGAGGGCTTCTGGTGCCCTGGCCCCACTGCTGGACCTCCTGATGGCACCTGGTATATTTTGGCCACTGTGTGACAGAGTGTTGGACTAGATGGGCCATTGGCCTGATTCAACATTGGCTTCTCTTATGTTCTTAAGTATTATTAATAAGTAGTATAGGGAGTCATGAAAAGGTCTTCTTACTTATCCCTACTACATGGGTAGCTTCTGGAATTTAAGTGGTGGCCTCTGAAGAAGATTTCAGCCAGTAGATTAAGTACCACTATAATGTGGTGGTTCCAGATTCAATACCCGCACCCAATCCTTGATGTATCCCCAAATTCTCAACATTCATTGACTCTAGGGAAAGCTTGTCAGCATACAACCACTTCATGAGTGAATCGCTGCAGATTGGTCCCATTTAAGATTTAACCCCTCTTCCTTTCTGGGGATCCAGTATGAAGGCCTTCTGTCAAAAGAGCAGAACCCCAGGAGCAGAGAAGGATCTGTTCACCCCTTCCTTCCCCTCCCCCATTTTACTCTTTTTGTCTCCAGTGTCAGCAGAGACCAGGGCAAAAAAGTTTTTTGGTGTAACATACTATTGCACTCCTGCAATCTTGCAATTAATTTGCCTTAGCAAATATGCTCTCGTTGCTTCCCCAAGGCAGCTTGGGAAAATCATGGGAGCACTGTTGCAATATTTCTGATTTGTGAGATCACACCAGTGCTTTCCTATGACACTTAGATATACATTTTTATAATTGCTGGTTGAGGTGATCAGAGTGCCCTACTGCTATCTAAAGAGCTCAGTGACCACTTACTAGAGAACCTTCTCTAAGCGGCAGAATCACAGATAGGAGACCAGAATTGTGCTCCAGAGACTGAATCTAATTCTTACAGAAAGTTCACTAAGAGGTAGAATCACTGGCTAGAGTACAGTTCTGAGCTCTAGCCAACAATACTGCATTTGAAGAAAAAAAATTACAAGTACTATAGGAGTACACTTGTGACTAGGGGTGTGCAAAAATTTTTTTGATATTTTTCCGATCTGAGTCTATTGGACCTGAAAAATATGAGTATTCCTGAATATTCCTGAATCCCAATATCAGTATTGTATTAGGATTTGGGTAAATATGTGGGAAACCCAAATTTATTCATCTCCATTATACCCTGTGGGGACTATACCACTATTAGGCTGTCATGGCTGGAAGTTAATTCAACAGGCAGCGGCGGGGGGGGGGGATTGATGAAATAGCTTTTAGCCATTTAAACCTAACTGCAGAGTGGAAATGCTTTACTCACAGAGTCATGCTGCTGTGGCACAACTCTGCAAGCTGTGCACACAGCTTGGCTTTCCAAAAGCCATTTAAAAGGAACTTTCCTTTTAAATTGTTTTTGCAAAGCCAAATCACACTCAAGGCACCCGGAAACAGTGGGAGTTCACCTGGAAAGTGGGTAAACTCGCATCACTTTGGTAAGTGAAGCTGAGCCCACCCCCCAATAATGTCGGCTTTTATTTGGGCTCAACTAGATCGGTAGCTGAATCAGGTTAGAGAATCTGATTTGGCTGAATAAATTATTTATTTGACTTGGTATATATCGAGTGCACACCACTACTTGTGACTACACAATTAAATAGACACACTTTGGCAAAGTAGCTCCTTTGGATTTCCTAATGTTCCCTGAAAGGCATGTTGTGTGAGGTTTTATTCCCAGTCTCACTGATAAGAAGCCCTTCTCTCAAAGGTGTTGGAATGCACGCTATAGTTGTTTCCTGAGTAAATAACACTCCAAGCGAATATATCAGCCCAGCCAACCAGTGGAACAGGATTCATCGCCACAAATGAAATAAGATCTTGACAGCATATATCTGAATGTTGATTCCTTTTACTATTTATCTCAGAATTATATTAACTAGTGGTTGCTGTTTGCAGGTTTTTCTTTCTGTTTCCAGTGTGTGATGCACTCACTATTGTTTCATTCTTTAGTTAACATTTGGCCGAGGAAAAGAGTATTTGAAACACATCATGGAAGTTCACAAAGAGAAGGGATATGGCTGTAGCATCTGCAATAGACGTTTTGCCTTGAAGGCAACTTACCATGCACACATGGTCATTCACCGGGAAAACCTGCCTGACCCCAATGTGCAGAAGTAAGCAGATATATCGACAAAATGAAATTAAGGATGTAATGTTGCCATCTATACATGGGCTAATGTTATTGACTTCATTCGGAGTTAGGCATGAGAAGGTGGAAGTTAGATCACAACCTTTTCCCTAGAGATGTTGGCAAAACAACCAACAAGAACAATCAAGAACAGTTATTGTAAGAAATAATGGGCTAGTGCTTATCGTGCTTGGTTGTTGGATTTCTACTCAGAGTTTGCCCACCTTGGAAATGTTATTTAGACAGATTTTGCCTATAACTGCCAGGGCCAGCTACACCATTTTCTTGCCACTACCATACAGATAATATGATAATTCCTGTCCTCCTACCAGCTATTTCCAACCTGCTCAGGGAAAGAAGGGAGCAGTTTCACCCAAAGCAGCTTCTGGACTCGTGTGGCTATAGCTGCACATCCACATGAAACTTGTGACCCTGGGAATGGCTGCTCAGGAGAGGGGAGAGCTTGGAAGACTTGGCAGTCCTTGTACTGGATCCAAACGATATCTTTTGAAATTCACTAGTCATTTATGACAGGAAATTTGAAAAACAGAGTCAGTGTGCCTCTACAGGGGCTATTCCAGTAGGCAGTTGGACAGATGTACTGAAAGGCAGTTGAGTTTTTAAGCATAACTTTAAGGTGCAAAGATATGCTTTTAAAGAGGTGTTTAAAAATGTGGTTTTTTCCCCAAATTACAGTACACATGCAAGATTGTAGACGTTGAGTTTATCAGAAAAAGAATATCACTAGCTGATCTTTATTTCCCATTTTAGATATATCCATCCATGTGAAATCTGTGGAAGGATTTTTAACAGCATAGGGAATTTAGAACGGCATAAACTTATCCATACAGGTAGACTTATTTTATTATTATTTTCTTAATAATGAACGTTTTGCTTTTCTGCTGTCTTATTATGCTGTACTGTTTTGTTATTCTGTAACTCCTTTTGTGGGGAAAATACATTAAGATGAATCATTCATATGTTGAGGTGGGATTCGGCACCCAACACCCCAAACTCTTCTGTTGGAGAAGGCCCCTTAGGAGAGGAAGAATGCCCTCAGTCACAGTTTGGCTGTAAAGCAGACCTGAACTGTAGGAAGCACATTGTACATTCAATTATGCAGCATGTGTTGATCTTCCCACACTACATGTCTCTTTCTGTATTTCCTCCCATCACAGCAAGAGGGAGTAGGTGGAACTGCTGAACTGCAGCAAAGGCGTCACAGAAGTCATACTACTTAGGCCTTGGTTGAAGGAGGCAGAGAGAACTGGCTCTCCCAGACATTCCAGCTGGGCAGGGGTGTTCTCTCCTTCTGGGCACAAAAACATTTCTGTATCACTTCTGTTCCTTGCAGGATCTCCCACCTACACAATGTAATGGAGTACGTTCCTGGTTGAAAACAGCCCCCACTGTTTGATTCAGTCACTTTCTTATTGCTTTTTTCCACCTACCTCTTGCAGTTTTTCTCCTTTTTGCTCATTTTTCTCAGTTCTTTGGGGAACTTTTCTTACAGCTTTCTCTGTCATTTTCTGCTTCCTCTGTCATTCTTCATGTCCTTTTAAAATTCTTTGTCTTCCAAGAGTGTTTACTGCTTTATAAAAGATGTTGAAAGGGGTACTTT
The DNA here is from genome assembly GCA_029375565.1 of Gekko gecko. Lineage (NCBI taxonomy): Eukaryota > Metazoa > Chordata > Lepidosauria > Squamata > Gekkonidae > Gekko > Gekko gecko. Next base: position 105,697,838 of record JAPDNY010000004.1, on the reverse strand, counting down.
GGATTTACTTGCACATAAAATTTGTGATTTCTGCTTTGGTATTTTGTTTATATAGCAATCTCTTTTCTTTGTTTTTAAAAGGTGTGAAAAGTCATGCCTGTGAGCAGTGTGGTAAGTCATTTGCAAGGAAGGATATGTTAAAAGAACATATGAGAGTCCATGATAATATCCGAGAATACCTGTGTGCAGAATGTGGCAAAGGTATGAATATTTTTTTGTATCTCTAAATATCTGTGATGTGGCATAAAATTACTACTGTTAAATTTTAACTCTTCATTTATAAATAGGGAGGTTCTCTGTAAATGATTTGGAATAATTTTTTTAACATTGATAGCATACTGGAGGTATTCCTATATAATTTTACATCAGCATAGCTCTGCAGCAGAGCACATGTTTAACTTCCGAAGTCTCATATGCATGACTAAATAGTATGGTGCTGATAGCTTTTTTATACCTACCATGCATATGCTTCAGTAAAAGTAAATCAGAGATGTTATAACTGCACCTGAAATACAGTAGGAAAATTATCCCTACTGATGATAATGCATGATGCACCAACATTGTCCCGTAGAGGAGTGATTCGCAACTGATAGTAGGCATACCACGGATCGGATGCAGAAGTAGTTAGGTGGGATGCAGGGTTTTCATAACAATTGCTAAGAATTTGCTCTTCTTCAATCATTGTGTCTACCTACAAGCGTGACATGTTGTCTCCTGCTAGTTCTACCTGTCATGGATTATTCATCTGTGACCCTTTGGCACACTTGTAGTAATAACAGAATGCCAAAAACATATTACTGTCCTCCTCAGAAAAATGAGGGGAGGGATGTTTCTATCATAGTGGGACTCAGGGTACTTGATAGAGGAACTGGTGGGATATAGCTACAGCAAAACATAGCTGTAGCAAAACTCTTCTTGTGCACTGCATTAGTTACAGTTACTTTTAATCTTAGTGTTGTTTAGTTTCAAACACTGTCCTGAAGAGCTGCTATCACCAACGAGATATCTATTAGGAGTGTGCATTTGGCCTATACTGAGCCAAAAAAAAATCGAGAAAATATGTTATCGGTATTTTCCAGATATTTTTTCAGCTGGATATAGAGCCCAGTATTTACTCAGCTATCCAAAAATAGCCAACCAGTTTAAAAAAAGACAACTGTCCCAAAAAAGCCCTGACCCAGAAAATCCCAAAAATATTTGGTATTTTTCAGGACTGCCAGATAGCTGAAGGTAAAGGATGTTAAAATGGATTGCAGTCCCTTTAAACACCTTCTGGGTGAACTCACCACTTTGAGAAGGCATTTAAAGTGGCTGTGAGCCCTTTAAATGCTTTCAGAGTTCACTTGCGGCTTGCAGAAAGCATTTAAAGGGACTGTGATCCCTTTAAATGCCTTTCCTCTCCCTCCCTTGACTGCCCAAAAGGGCCACCCATATCCTCCATTGTTTCCAATGGAGGATACGGGTGGCCCTTTGGGCAGTCAAGTTTAAACCAGCCTGCTCAGCAGAGCCTGTAGAGAGAACCCTTGGTGGGGGCTGGCTCCTCTATGCAGCTCACTTTGCAAAGAGGAGCCAGCCCAGGATTGGAGGGGACAGCGGGAACTGACAGCTCTGTGCCGCCCTGGCTGGGGCTAGCTCCTCTTTGCAGCTCAGTTTAGACCAAGGTGCAAATAGGAGTCAGCTCAGGATCAGCTAGGGCGGTGCAGATCTCTCAGATCTTGCCGCTCCAGCTGTTCTTCTCGTGTTTTTCTTCTTTGGTCCATTAGATCCGAAAAAATTCATGAAACCTGAATATTTACTGAATCCAAATACTATACCAGTATTGGGATTCAGGAAAATCAGGAAATACTGATATTTTTCAGGTTCAATATACCCAACCCCTCAAAATACCATTGTTGTAATTTTGCACACCCCTGGTATCTATTACTAATTTTATAGTCCTGGCAGGATTAGTTGTGGGGCTTAATTTGAGAGGACGTACCCTTGATTTCAGTGAATCCTAGTTCCAGATATTTTAATGATTAATTCATTAAATAAAATATTGTGATGTGGAAAGAGAGAGGGGGTGTCAAGAGAGAAGCCACCTTAGAGGAAAATTCCAGCCAGAGTCTCATCCCATTGCACTCTGACTGCTCTACAGGTGTTAGCAAACCCCACCTCAAACTGACAGTTACTTTCAAGGTTATTTTGAAGGCTGGGTAATTAGTTCACATGGTTCAGCTGTGAATCTGGTGTTGTGTGGGAGTTCACTCTTATCCAGAAAGTTTTGGAGACAGCCCTCATTGGTTATGGCTGGGTTGTGAAATTCCTGGAGATTAATGGATGGAACCTGAGGAGAGTTGGGTTTGTGGAGGGACCACAACAGGGTACAATGCCATAGAGTCCACCTTCCAAAGAGCCATTTTCTCCAGGGGATTTGATCTCTGTAGTCTGGGGATCATTAGGGCATATATATATATATGCCCTAATGCAGTGATGGCAAACCTTTTAGAGACCGAGTGCCCAAACTGCAATCCAAATCCCACTTATTTATTGCAAAGTGCCAACACGGCAATTTAACCTGAATACTGAGGTTTTAGTTTAGAAAAAACAATTCATTAACATCTTTTGTCTTAAAAGCACAATAACAGAGCTTTCAATGATACAAACAGCTTCTTATTGAAAGGTAAAAGTTTGCATTTGGCATGAAGTTTGCATTTGACGTCATACACACAAACTCCTTCCAGTTAGTACAGAACAGGACTCTTCCTATTTACCTGGTCTGTCTTTCTCAACATGATCTTACACAATTTCACACCTAAAGTGACAGCCCTCTTCCCCCTTCCATGGGAAAGAGACAGAAAAACAGCACACTCAGTGGAATCTGCCACTTCTAGATTGATTCGAAGTAAATTAAATTTTGATCCTGCAAGTCTTGACAGATGAACAAATAAAGCACTTCAGCTTGAGCACTTCAACCAGGTAACCCACCCCAAAAGAATATCAAGGCTGCACGGAATGAGAGACCACGGAATGAAATGGCAGCCCCTGGGGGTAGCAGGAGTGTTCTGGAACTGGAATGAGAGGCCCCAGAGTGGAATGACAGTCCCTGGGTGTAGCAGAACACCCCCGGGGGCTGTCATTCCACTCCGTGGTCTCTCATCCCAGTCCCTGAACACTCCTGCTCCACCCTCGGGCCATCATTCCACTCTGTAGTCTCTCATCCCAGGCCCTGAACATTTCTGCTACAGCCTGGGGCTGTCATTCCACTCTGTGGTCTCTCATTCCATTCCCAGAGTAGTGTATTTGGGCCCAGAGACCCTAATAGAAAATCCATTTTGCATTTTTATTGCAACTCTACTTGTACTGTAATGTATTTCAATGAAGCCCATGCAAGTCAATTGGCATTCCTGTCTCTCATTATTTCCAGTGGGCCTTCAAGTGTTTCCCATTGTTTCCAATGGGCAATCCTGTCTTTCCTTTTAGTACATCCCATACATCCGCCCTCCTACACGGCTCCTCCAAATGGCATTTTAGTTATTCCCATGAGTGCGAAAAGCCAGAGCAAATTTACAGTCTGACTAAAGGCGCAATCCTATGCTCTCATACTTGAAAGCAAGTTCAGTTGTCTCAGTGGTGCTTAATTTTGAATAAGTATTCACAAGATCGGGTACTGCGTTTGAAGCGGCTATTCATTTCTGCCTCCCCAGCTCATCACTGGAGAGTCGGGAGCTCTGAAGTTCAGGGATAGTCTTTCATCATGGGGTGGGGGTGCCCTATGTGTGATTCCCTGGAAGCTCTCAGGAAGCTACAATTGGGGGGAAGGGTGCTGCGCCTTATCTCCACAGGGCGAGAGCTCTGGCTCACCTTGAGCGACCTCACCACAGCGCTGGCTGCCACCCCCTCCTGCAGCACCAGCTCCAAAACAGTCTCCATGTCCAACTCCTTGAACAGCCCTTCTAATCACAGCCTCTGAGCAGGCGCACAAGACATGCCACCCAAAGCAGCGGGGCAGCCCCGAAAGGAAGCAAAGGGGGTGGGTATTAAAGTTTTTTGGATTCCAGGTTACAGCACAGGATGCTGGAAGGCGCTGTGAGAGAGACCAGTTAGAGAGCCAAAGAAGGAGGAGGGGGAGGAGGAATAGCGCACCTCCCCAAAGAAGGCGGTTTTGGAAACTGAAGTGGTGCACGCACACAGATGCAACTTTTGGCAACGAGCCTGAGTGGGCATCCCTGGGAATGCTCAGCCTTACTCCTCTGGGGCAGAAGGGGTATGGATTGGAGCGCATATTTGCAAAGGAAGGGGAGTTGCTGTGCTTTCCCGGGCTAAGGGGGCGGGGTCAGGCTGTGGGGATTCCTTGCTGAGCAGCTCCTGGGCTTTGAGTAGGCAGGGATTGTGGGTTGGTGTCAGGCTGTGAGGAAGGTGGAGCCCACGGGGAAAGCAATTCCCCTCTTCTCCCTCCCCCATGTCAACAAGCGGGGTGCCTACACCGGGGGTTTGTACATCTTTTCCTCTCATCTGCTTTCCAACCAGGGCCCAGGGTTTGGCCTAGGGCTGGCTGGTGCAGCAGCTGCAGCAGCACAATAAGCAGGCTCAGCCGCCTCCTCGCCCGTGCCCACAGAGAGGGCTCCGAGTGCCACCTCTGGCACCCGTGCCATAGGTTCACCACCAGGGCCCTAATGCGTTGGCACTTTCCAGCTCTCCCATTGGCTGTGCTGTGTGCTCCATCAGCCATTGGCCCATCAACCACTACTCAAGAGTACTTGCGTGTCACTGGCTGGGTGCTGGGTCTGCTCCTCTTCCCTACCCACTGCCACCTCAGCCACTGTTCCCTGTCAGAATAAACTGCCAAAACTGCATAAACTGCCAGAGCTGTCTCTCCTGATGAAGATGCTTCTGTGTCTGGCTGGCGACTGAAATGACTGTTCCCTGTTCAGGAAGAGGCTTCTACTGCTGCCGCTTCTCCTGCTGGCTGGCTACTAAAGTGAGCCAGCGGCTATCAAATCATTCCCTTCTCCTCCTGCTGTTGGGCTAATTTCCCCCTCAGTGGCTGTTGCTAGGCAACCAAGCTTGGTTCTGTCAGTAAAAAGGTGGGGGGAGGAGACCCTTTCCAGGCCTACTTTTCTTTGTGAGGAACTTATTGGGGCCAGTCCAGACAAGGATTGACAGCTCCAGGTTGGGAAATTCCTGGAGATTTTGTGGTGGAGTCAACAGGAGCCAGTGTTTGGGAAGGGGAGAGGACTCAGGTGAACTGAATCCCATAAAGTCCACCCTCCAAAGCAGTTATTTTCTTCAGGGGGAGAGAGATCTGTTGTCTGGAGCTCAGTTGTGATACCAGGTGATCTTCAGGCTCCACCTGGAGGCTGGCTACCGTAGGTCTGGCAGCACCCTCTGGGTGACTTCATGTCACCTGACTGCCATGACTTTATGAGGCCTAGCTGCTTGCTCCTGTTCACCAACAGCGGCCCCCCTAGGATAGTCAGTGTGGCATAGCAATCAGTGCTTCAGGGCAAGGTCTGCCAGACCCAGGTTCTTGCTGTGGAAGCTGAGTAGGTGATTTCGGACCAGTCACAGACTTTCAGCTAACCTACCTCACAGGGTTGTTGTGCAGATTAAAAGGGGGAGAGGAGAATGATGTAAGTTGCTTTGGTCCCCAGTGCAAAGAAAGACTGTACTTTTCCTCCTGAGGAACCATTGTTATCAATCTCCAGGTGAGGGCTAGAGATCCCTCAGAATTACAACTGCTCTCCAGATGGCAGAGATGAGTCCCCCTGGAGAAAATGGTGGACTCTGTGTCATTATATCCTGCTGAGGTTGCTGTGCCCACAAGGCTGGGGCACCCACCCAGAGCCTCTTTCTAAAGCTTGTTGTATTTATTTCCATAGTGGGCCCTATTCCTATCTCTCCTTATAAATATTTATCTTTTGGTTTCGCAAGATTCCATGCACTCCCATTGGCTGTAAAATGCCCTCCCTCAGCCATTGGCCCATCAGCCGCCACTCGAGTACTCATGTGCTATTGGCCGGGTGCTGGGTCTGCTCCTCTTCCCCACCCACTCCCCCTGGCAGACAGCTCTGTCTCCTGAGGAAGACAGTTCTCTTGACTCCTGTGAGGGATTGTCCCCTCAGTGGCTGTTGGTAGGCAGCCAAGCTTGGTTCTGTGAGTAAAAAAACAAAGGACTTTCAGCATAACCCCCTCCCCCGCCCATAACCCCCTCCCCAATGGCCACTTTCCTGTCAGAATAAATGGGAAAAGGCTCTTTCTCCTGCTTAGCTTCAGCATGGCTGGCTGGCTAACAAGGTGGGCCAGCGACCATCAGACCATTTTCTTCAACTCCCCGCTGTGCAGCTGACTTTCCCCTAGGGCTGCCAATCTCCAGGTGGGACTTGGAGATCTCCCACTGTTACAATTGACCTCCAGATGACAGAGATCAGTTCCCCAGGAGAAAATGGTTGCTTTGGAGGGTAGACTCTATGGCATTATACCCTGCTGAGTCCTTCCATACACACCCCAAATGCTGCCCTCCACAGGATCCACCCCCCAAATCTCCAGGTATTTCCCTAATCAGAGTTGGCACCTGTACTTTCTCCTCTGTCAGTAAAAGGCCCTTTCCACACCTGTGTTGGCCTTTGGGAGAAAACTCATTGGGCCCAGTCCTGATCAGGTTGCCAACTCCAGGTGGGCAATTCCTGGAGATTTGAGGGATGGAGCCTGGAGAGGGTGAGGTTTGAGGAGGGGTGGCACCTCAGACAGGTACGATGCCATAGACTCCATCCTCCAATCCAGCCATTCCCTGATGGGGAACTATTGTTGCCAATCTCCAGGTGGGGGCTGGAGATCACTCAAAATTACAACTGCTCTCTAGGAGGGAGGGGGAGGAGATGGAAAACTAAAGGTAGGTTGATGGTTGGCTGGGAGGGAGATAGGGTTGTCAGCTCCAGGTTGGGAAATTCCTGGAGATTTGAGGGGTCGAACCTGGAGAAGGTGAGTGTTGAGGAGGGGTGGGACCTCAGACAGGTACAATGCCATAGACTCCACCCTCCAAACCAGCCACTCCCTCCTGGGGAACCACTGTTACCAATCTTGGGGGTGGGCTGGAGATCACTCAAAATTACTACTGCTCTTCAGGTAGCAAAGATCAGTTCCTCTGGAGAAAATGGTGGACTCTGTCATTATACCCTACAGATTGCCACAGCAAATTGTCACTGAGTGCCCAAAGCCAGGGCACTCTCCCAGAGCCTCTTTCTAGAGCCAGTTGTATTTATTTCCACAATGGGCCTTATTCCTAGTTGATATATAAAAGCCAAGCCATGCTGGCAAGAATTCACCTACTCTCCCATTGGGCACTGGGGAAGCTGCCTTGGTGCCTATTGGCCTATCCCACCAGGTACTCCATTCTTATACCCCATTTTTGACGCATTGCACCTTGGGAGTTGTAGTTCTCAGCTGGCCTTGCTGCAGCCATAGCAAAGGGAATTAGAACTACAGCTCTCAGGTTGGGAGTTCCAAGAGGCTGTGGGGCATTAGCAGGGAGTCAGTTGAAGTGTTAATCAGTTAAACTGTTAAACAGGAATTGGGGGGAAAGGGAAGGCCTGGACATCTCCCTGACATACAGTTGATCTCCACACTACAGAGATCTGTCCCCATGGAGAAAACGGTTGCTTTGGAGGATGAGCTCTATGGCAGTATACTTCACTGAAGTCCTTCAACAAACCTGGCCCTCCCCTAAGTATTGCCAACCTCCAGGTGGCACCTGGAGATCTCCAGCTATTACAACTGATCTCCAGATGACCAAGATCAGTTCTCCTGGAGACAATGGCTGCTTTGGGCAGGTGACTCCATGGCATTATATCCTGCTGAGGTCCCTCTACAAACCAAAACCTGCCCTCCCCAGGCTCTACCCCTCAAATGTACACATATTTCCCAACCCAGAGTTGGCAGACCTGTAACTGACTACGGAACCACTTTCCAGACCCATCGAACCTAGAAAACATGGCATAGGAGGAGATTCTTCTGTACCTTAGCTGCCACTACATAGCCCCAAATCAACACAAGGCAGGGGTGGAGGGAACCATACCTGTTACCATGTGGCTCTCCTCCCATACTACCCACTTGGGGCTTGAGACAGGCCTGCTTTATAGCTAAACAGAAGGAAAGAAGCATGGCTCACCTCCCTCTATTTTCCCCTTCCCTCCACCGCCCCACCAGCCACAGCCAGGACACTCACCTATAGCCTCTTTCTAGAGCTCATTATATTTCTTCCCACAACAGGCCTTACTCCTAGTCAGTTATAATTCTGGTAAATCCCCAGGTCCCACCTGAAGTTTGGCAGCCCTACTACCTTCTGATCCTTTCTGCCTGCAGATTCTCTGTGTGCTCTGGAACATTATGCTTTAGCTGCAGGAACCAGTATTGCTGCTATTAGGAATAAGTATGTAGACAGTTTTGTTATTTTTCTGTACATTAAGAACTAAACAGTATGTTTTGTTTTTAAGAAGTTTTCTTTACTTTCTTCAATAAATCTTTTTTTGGGGGACTAACTAAGCAGAACCTAACTTTGATTACTTTACCACACCAAGGCAGGGTCAGTCTTGATGGGTTAGCTTCCTCACACCTGCACTGATTTCATGACCTCAAGTGGATCCCCCCTGGTTCTCTCTATGCTTTCCCTCAGTTTGGCAAACAGTATCCCCATGTAATTCATGTTAGAATAAAAGATTAATTCACCTCCCCTACTGTTGCAGCCACTACCTGACTTGGAAGGGTGGCAGTGGTGAGGCTCTCAGCTGTTATTTATCAGTTAAAAATGCTCAGAAAATCCTTTTGTAGCTCTTCCAGTATCTCCTAGATTCTAGGCTGACTTTTCAAATGCTGTAGCAGCTGAATTAAAGAAAATTGACATAGAATACACACACAGCATTACAATTCATTTCTGAAAGTCCAATTTCAAAACCTGTCAGCAATCTTCCATTGATTGCCCTTTTTCATGGATTTCTTGAAGGTTTTATGTGGATTGTTTTCTAAAACAAGCTGTAGCACAAAGGTAGTTTCAGTCCAGTTTGAAGAGGCATTTTGTACCTTTCTCCAGGAGTTGGCCATTGACTTAGAACTTTCTCCTGCAGAGTCTTTTCGCTTGAGTGTTGCTTAGGGGAAGAGTGGTGAAAGGGCTTCTCCACCAAGCTTCAGTTTAGGCTTTGTTCTGTACAGGCATGAAAACAAAACATGCGTTGCGCCATCACATGAAATTACACAAAGGGATAAAAGAGTATGAATGCATGGAGTGCCATCGGAAATTTGCACAGAAAGTCAACATGCTGAAGCACTACAAAAGGCACACAGGTGAGCCTGTTGACAGAAGCCATTTAATAAAATTGCCAGGAAGTCCATCGGGGAGTTATCTTCTATTCTCTTCGCTGACATCGTTGTACAGTACAGTCATTCTACAGTACTGTACAGTGACACTAGTTACTTCTTAGATCCTTCTCTTATGCATGTTTCCTAAGTACAACTGAGTTCAACTTTCTGGAAGATGTGCATAGTGTTGTACGTAGTAATTGACTTGGCTATATTTTCTTTGCCAGCGATTTTACATGGCACCAGCTGTGTCTTCTTTATGGAATTCCCAAGTTATTATGGAGGAAGTATGACAGACAAATACATGTAATTTGAATTATGAATAGATCTATAGAGGTTGACTCTACTAATGCTTTTTACCAATTCCCCCCCCCAACATCTTTTCTGGAATAAAGAACTACTAGCATGATTGGAGCAGCTGATAAAGACAGGAAGATAAAGGAAGATATTTATATTGAATTGTGTAAACTGTGAATGTGAAGAACTATCAGTACTAATAAAAGCAATGAGATGCTTTGACGTAAGAAGTGCATCTGTGTAGTCTTTGCTAGTGAATTGTACAATTCTGGTGTTAAGAGGTCCTTCGTTTCATGAGGGATGAAGGTCTAAAACAATATGCTGTTCCTGGGCCTGCCCTGGGTCCTGTCAATCAGATCTATGCTGAGAGTTTGAAACTTAGTTTCTTAGTTGTGATTCTCAGCCAATCTGAATTGGGATCATGGTGTGTGGAGAGAGGGTTTAGGCCAGAGGCGTTAAACTCATTTGTTACCCGGGCCAGATCTGACATAAATGTGACTTTGTTGGCCTGGGCCATATGTGCCATAAAAGGTAATGCCAGGTACAGGAGATATAAACTTTATAAAGGACAGAGGCAAACCAAATTGATGATATTTTTTACTCGAAATATAAAGAAAACCAATTTATTCTTAGCAGTGAAAGCAGTTGATTTACTGGGGAACCCACAAAACCCCCAATAAGACTAGGTTTTTTTCCAAGGGATATCATAACGGGGGTGGTATCTTGACATTTCCATACAAATTAGTTACTTTTTGCATATATAGCACTTTTAGGAGATGAGTCATCTTCCTTGCAAGTAAATAAGGTAGTTTTCAACACACATCCCAAAAAGCCCAGCCTCCACAGCTGAGCACAGCTGTGACCCGTCTCTCACTCTTTGTTTTCTCTCTTCCCCCATCCTACCTCAGAGGATCTTGAGGAGGCACACTGAACTCCCCCTCCACTGCACCTTCCCCACCAACAACAATTCTGTGAGATGGGCCGGCATGAATGACTGGCCCCAGGTGACCTGGACAACAGGATCCTGGTTCAGGAGCAGGGCGGCCTGAACCTGGCTCTCCCAGTTTTCATCCCTCTTTGCCCTCAGAGTGGTGTGCACAAGGCATCCCACTTGCCTCCCAATCCATGCTCCTCCTTCTCTCTTTGGCCTCATCCTTTTGTTGGTGAACAGTCACCCCACATGCTCATTCTTGCCAACCCCCCTCACAGTCACCATTTGAAACAAAAATGAAACTGGTTGGTGTGGCAGTGGCAGCTTCAGTCACTCAGCTCCATTCCCCACCCCCCATGTAGTGGCTTCACCAATCCTCAGTGAGCTGTGGTTGGAGGAGGCAGACGGGAAAAACGCCACACCTCCTCTTTCTCTGCTTTCACTGCCATTCCCCCCCACACACTATTTTACCTTAGCCTCTTAGCCCCTCCTCCTAGCCATTTCCTTTCTATTTCTTGACAGCTTCAATCACACAAACCTCCCCACCTGCTCCCCCCCCCCAATAGCCTCCTGCCTTCCCTCCCTCATACCAGTTGCCCGTGTGCTGCATAAGAGCCCTGGACAAGCCAGTTCTGACCCCCAGGTTGTATATTTGACACCCCTGGTTTAGGCCTTCCCTCATGCTGGTTTCCTGACGTGAAATGGCCCTGGGGAGCTATTGTTTGCCCTGTTAGCAGTTATATAGGGTGAAAAATGTACCAATGGTATATTTTTCTGTGGAAAATTTTCTGCCTCACATTTGTAAATATAGTCTTTTTTTATCTATAGCTGTGTAAGGGCTGTTGTGCTACAAATTAGCCATGTTAGATGACCAGGGCTATTTTTGGGCAGGAGTTCCGGCTGGCTCCTGAGTTGGCCACGCCCAGTAGGAACTGGGCTAATAACAGGCCACACCCAACAGCAGAAACTCATTAGGACTGGCTACATTAGGGGTGTGTGGCCTAACATGCATAGGAGTTCCTGCTACAAAAAAAGCCCTGGGTTTTGACAACAAACAAGGTAAACAGAATAAGAAGCAAAAGGTGGGCATGGCTGGATTACCCCACTTCTAGTAACATGGGGGTGTGGCCTAACATGGTAATGAGCTTCTGCCGATGGGTGTGGCCTATTATGCTAATGAGTTCCTGCTGGGCTTTTTCTACAAAAAAAGCCCTGTAGATGACCTAAACAAGGGATATGAACCATGGATAAAACCCCAGTGTTTCTTTTGCTAACGTTATTTAAATTATTTATTTATACACTTAGAATGGAAAATTTTCCACTTAAAATTAATCCAGAAAATCCACATCATTGCCTGTTAGGGAGACTTTTATGTACTGACGGAATTTTCCACAGTGGGACAAATGGCAGTTCCACAGAGCTATTTCATGATCGGAAACTAGCAACGAGTGGGAGACTTTCCCACACACTATGGTCTTGATCCAATTGCCTCCACATGCCTGAGAACCCATGTTTTAACCAGGAATTTCCAGCAAATGTCTGTTTGATAGGATCCAAAGTGGACTCTGGAGCTACCTGTTGTGCAAGTTTAAAACTTATTACACCTATCACATATTCATTGGATTACATGAATTAGACCTTGCACTGATTTCTGGAGATGTCCCACTTGTGCCAAAGCAGATTATCATTTTGATCCGAATGTATTTTCTGTTTGGCAGGAATCAAAGATTTCATGTGTGAGCTCTGTGGGAAAACGTTCAGTGAAAGAAACACAATGGAGACACATAAACTTATTCACACAGGTAAATGTTTGAGAAGTTTCTAAAGTTAATTTAACTGATTCTGGATTCTATACTGTATAATTCTAAAAAGTGTTTGCTATGATAGAAATACAATGCTAAAAATGATTTTTGTTTTCATGTCTGCTAGTGGGGAAGCAGTGGACATGTTCAGTGTGTGATAAAAAGTATGTCACTGATTACATGCTGCAGAAACACATCCAACTGACCCACGATAAGGTAGAAGCTCAGAGTTGTCAGCTCTGTGGAACGAAGGTTTCTACCAGAGCATCAATGAGCCGTCACATGAGGCGAAAACATCCAGAGGTGAGTATGCTGACATCTTAATGGTTGATGATTCTCCTGACTTCCACATGAGACTCTTTAGTTGTATGTATTCTTTTTCTGAATGTTGTTTTTATGCACCAGTGTTGGTTCAGCAACTTTGATTCATTATGATGGTTGCTTAAATCTGTTCCTCACATCTTCCCAATGATGCTTCTGAAGAGAATACATCTCACAGTATCCATGGAACAAAGTTTGAGTCCAGTGGCACCTTTAAGACCAAGATATAAGCTTTTGTGTGCAAGCACAATTCTTCAGATACAGTGAAACAGAATTTCCTCAACCATTATATATAGGTATAGAGAGGTGGGTGTGGGGTTAGTTGCCAGGAAAGGATAGTTAGGGTCAAGGTGCACAAGTAACTGGTCAATTATAGCTGAGATTGGGTTAAGGTGGTTGCTAAGATCTGTGAATGGCTGTAAATTAGCATACAAATACAAGAGTTAACAAACAGGTGTGAGAATGAAGTTTGAGTCAAGTGGCACCTTCAAGACCAACAAAGTGCAATTCTGGGTATAAGCAAGAACTGAGAGACTTAGCATGTATAGATGCACACTCCTTCAGATACACAGAAACAGATGTCCTCAACTTTACATATGGGGGTGGGGTTAGTTGCCAGGAAGGGTTAATTAGAGTCAAAATGCATAAGTAACTGAGCCATAAATACAGCTAAGATCGGAATAACACATTTGGGAATCAAGGTTTTGGTACTGACCTTTACGGCCATGTGCATTCTGGGACCCATGCATCTGCAGGACCGCCTCTGGTATGTCCTCCAAAGAGCTCTGGTGATCCCTAGCCCTAAAGACATCCAGCTGTCCTCAGCCAGCTCTGTCCTCTTTCTCATCTGGTGGAACTCTCTGCCAAACACCATCCACGCCCTGCGGGACCTTATGCAGTTCCACAGGGCAAGCAAGGTAGAGATGTTCCACCAGGCTTTTGGTTGAGGACAGCAACAAGTTCCATCTTATCAGGCGCTCCCTCTCCCTCCCCTACTCTGCTTTTTTCTCATATTGTATGACCATTCTGGCACCATTTTGTTGTTATTTTTCGCTATTTTATTTTTATCTTTAGCTATTTTAATTGGATTTTAAATTGTACAGTTATGTTGTCAACTGCTCTGAGCTCTGTGAATTCAGAGGAGGGTGATATACAAATCTAAATAATAAATAAATAAATAAATAAGACCTGTGAATAGCAGCAAATTGGTATACAGATAACAAAGGAGTTAACAACAGATGTGAGAAGTAAGTTTGAGACCAGTTGCTTTACTGTGGTCTCCCCAGAAACTTTGGAGCAAAGTAGGCTTGAGAAAAATTGCAGGAGAGCCCAGGAAACCATGGAAGATGCATGAATGCACCATGATGCTGTGGGGAAGTGGTGGGAAAAACACTTTCCAACAGCATTAATCCTGGTCAGATAACTAGGGTTGCCATCTGCAGGTTGTTGCAGGAGCTCTCCTGGGATTATATCTGATCTCCAGTCAACAGAAATCACTTCACCTGGAGAAAATGGCCATTTTGGAAGGCGGACTGTATGGCATTATATTCCATTGAAGTCCCCACCCTCTTCAGGCTCCACCCCCTAAATCAACAACCAAAAGCTTAGTTACAAACCAAGTATAGGGTCAATTACTAAAAACAATATATATAACCTAAGGGATATAAAAATGCATGTGTTTATTGTCAAAGGGGTAAAAACATTTATGGGCCCAACTGTAGCCTCATTACAGAATAAAAATACAATATACACAAGTGGGAACTATTTTGACCCAATGCATTTTAGCCCTAATAGGACTTCCTCAGTGGTCAAGCAATATTTGTACATAAGGGCTCACAATACAATAGTAAAATGATACAATAGTAAAATTATATAGTAGTAATATGATACAATAGTAAAACAATGGGCTCTGATCAGTTGTTTGCAACTGTATTTTCTGGACTAAAATCAGAAGGCATAGAATTGCAACATTACTCAGCACGTTTGCATCTGACTATGGCACAAGGCTAGACTCTAGGAGGCCTCATAAACATTCTCATGCCCTGTGTAAATTGATCTTTATTATAAAGCTCCTTTTTTCGTTCTACGTCAACTTGTGAATTGTTTTACTATTATATTGTGAGCCTTTATGTACAAATATTGCTTGACCACTGAGAAAGGCTTATTAGGGCCAAAATGCATTGGGTCAAAATAGTTCCCACTTGTGTATATTGTATTTTTATTCTGTAATGAGGCTATAGTTGGGCCCATAAATGTTTTTAACCCTTTGACAATAAATACATGCATTTTTGATATTACTTAGGTTAAATATATTGTTTTTAGTAATTGGCCCTATACTTGGTTTGTAACTAACCTTTTTGGTTCTTGATTCAATTTTTGGGGGGTTAAGTTTGTTTCCCCTCCTTTCTTTCCTCCACCCCCTAAATCTCCAGGTATTTCCCAACCCAGAGCTGGCAGCCCTACGGATAACCCATGTGGCAATGTCCTATGTCAAAAGAAGTCCAAAGTGACAAAACCAGATAGGGGAAGCAGCCACTTGGGGGCAGTAATTTGTGTCATTTAGCATCCATGAACACAATAGCTGCATCCTAGAAGTGGTGAGTCACAGTGCTTATAGTTCTCTATATATTCTGCGTTAGATGTTACTTCCTCCCCAGAGCTGCTTATTCAGCACTGAAATCTGAACCTTCCTATGTTGTAATTAAATGTTGTATGGTAAGCAGTTGCAGAGGAAAATCTGCTGCCTGGTTATACAATATTTGTTTCTGCTCATGTGGCATTATGGCTGCTCTTGTGTAATGTCCATTCTGAAAATATAAACATATATAAAATCTTATAGTTAAATCTTGTTATGAGCAGCTGGTTGTTATTCAGCCACTAATACTCATGTTTCCTTACATGTCTGACATGTTTCCTTGACTTATTCCAGGAAACTTAGAGGAGCATTTTAGCCTTGAACAACTGTGTGAGGTAGGCTATATTGGGTGAGGGCTATGGCTCAGTGGTACAGCATCTGCTTTGCATGCAGAAGGTGTCAGGTTCAATCCTCAGCTTTCCAGTTAAAAGGATGTGTTGAGGTACCTCTGAGACCAAGATGCTGCCAATCAGAGTAGACAGTACTGATCTTCATAAACTGGGGATCTGACTGTATAAGGCAGCTTTGCGTGTTGATGTGCAAGACTCGATCAAATCCCCACAGTGAGCTTCATGAATGAGAAGAAATTAGAAGCTCAGGTACATCATCGAGTATCTTCTATGCAGGCACACGTGAGGACTGCGGACGAGGAGGCCTGCCATTGTATAGGTCTTTATAGCTAAAAGCTTCCAGGGGTGTTGCTCACCAGAGCCAGAAGCTTGTTCCCACCCAGGGACCACATGCTGCTATGCAGCAGCATCCTTACCCTCAGTTCCTCTTTTGTCACTGAAGGAGAAGGTTGTGTTTTCTGGAGCCTTCAGCTATAGACCCAAACCAACAAACATGACCTCTCTCTGATCCATTCGGCTGAAGGGTGCAGTGTCTCCACATGCATCACCTCTAAAGCATAGGGGGACAGAGTGTCAAAACTTAAAGCAGCATGGTGGGAGAAAGCCCTTAAAGCCTCGGAGCCCTCATTCAAGTCAGCCCCAGACAAAGCGCCCAATTCCATGTCTTCAGAATCAACACATTTGGTTCTACCTCCTGGATGCATGTCTCACACTCCCCTCTGCCTCATTGTGCCTCTTCTGAACCAGCAACCAAAGAGGTTAAAGGCAAGGACAAGGAGAAATGCAAATCGGCCTCCCAGCAGAGTACTATCATCTGCACTCCCAAGCCTACTCCAACCTTGCAGGAGAAACCCAGAACTCCATCTCGGGGTCTGAGATCCCACCCATTTTTATCTTGTATGGGGATATGGATGCAGGCTTACCAGCTGGTCAGGTTCTGAATGAGTCTAATCTGGAACAAATGGCCATGGTGATATGGTCTCAGCCTCAACCACCTATTCGGTGGCCTTCACACCTGTATATGATGTCTCCAGGATGAATGGATAAATGGGGCGACAACTTCGCAAGTCCCAGGGATGTGAGTTTATATCATTACCATCGTTGGGTGTCATTGTACCCGCCTTCAGCAACAGTTGGGCACAGGCTACATTCTCCTATATCTGCAGTGAGGGGTGAAGAGGCAGCAGTTGAATCTCACGGATCTGACACAACATCATATCCAAGCCCAGACAAGAGGGTAGGCGAGCTGTCTAAATCATCTCCCACAGAAGATCTTTGATTGTTTGGAGAACAGATGATTTGTATGATCCAGTCTCTTGAGACCTAAGTCATTACCTTGGAGCACAAACCAAAAGACGATACTGATTCACCACTACTCAGATTCACCCGGTATTACTGCATTCTCAGTGTTGGAGGGCCTTGAGGACCTTATGCAGGAACTGTGGCAAAAGCCTACATCACTCCAGCCTACCTCAAGAAGAGTACAACATTTTTATAAGCTCAAAAAAGAGCAATTTAACTACCAGATGATTCATCCTCCACTGTCTTCCTTGGGGACGGAGGAGATGCAGCCCAAGGGCTTCCAAGACTACCACTTCACTCCCACAGATAGAGAGGAAAGAAAACTGGATGTTCGGGGTCGGAAACTATATTCCTCAGCAGCTTTAAGTTTCAAAATCTCTAACTATGAAACCATTATGTCTGGCTACCAGCAGTTCTTATGGGAGAGAACTCTACTGTTCCTGAAACTCCTCCCAGAAGATAAGCGCGTCCCCTTGATAAGGCTCTGCATACTGAGGCCTTAAACTGTCGAAGCAGCAGATAAATGTGGGATGACATCCTGTGGATTCTGCTGTGTGGTTCATGGCAAACTTCATCATGCTCAGAAGCCACATGTGGTTAAGATCAGTGGTGTTTCCTATGGAGACCAAGCTTAAAGTTGAGGACTTACCTTTCTAAGGCTCCACTGTCTTCTTTGCCAAGACGGACAAGACTCTGTCCCTGATAAAGAAAAGCAAGCAAACAGCTAACTCCCTGGGAGTGTCACAATTGTCCACATCCCAATTTAAGCAGAGGCCCTTTGTGAGACGGTTCTGGCATCTGTATCAAAGGGACTACTGCTTTTCTGGCTCGTCAGGGTCTTAGTATCCTACTCCTAAGCCATTTATCCCACAACAGGGTTACCATAGACGTAAGGATTTCAGCTGACCCAGGTCAAACCAGCAACTGCCTCCTTCCAGAAAGGCAACCTCATCCCAAAAACCATCCTTTTGACCAGGATCCCTGTCAACCCCTGTCAAATTCAGGGACAGGCTAGCTCAGTTTTTGTACAGCCTGGAGACTCTTACTTCCAACAAGTGGGTTGTGTCCATAGTTAAATTTGGTTACAGATTAAAGTCTATTTCCCTTCACACTTCACCTCTGCAAGTATCCAACCAGGCAGCTTCTTGTCTTGCCCAGGCTTTAGCTTCCCTAATTGATAAGGATGCAGTCGAAGAGGCCAGATGGCCATCTAACCTCTGTTTGAAAACTTCCAAAGAAGGAGAGCCCACCACCTCCTGAGGAAGTCTGTTCCACTGAGGAACTGCTCTAACTGTCAGGAAGTTATTTTTAATGCTTAGCCGAAAACACTTCTGATTTAATTTCAACAGGTTGGTTCTGGTCCAGCCTTCTGGGGCAACAGAAAACACCTTCCTCTAAATGACAGCCCTTTAAGTATTTGAAGATGGTTATCATATTACCTCTCAGTCATCTCCTCTCCAGGCTAAACACAGCCAGCTCCTTCAGCCTTTTCTCATAGGACTTGGTCTCCAAACCCCTCACCATCTTTGTTGCCCTCCTCTGGACATGTTCCAGCTTGTCTATATCCTTCTTAAATTGTGGTGCCCCAAACTGAACACAGTATTCTAGGTGAGGTCTAACCAGAGCAGAGCAAAGTGATACCATCATTTCGCATGATCTGGACACTATACTTCTGTTGATACAGCTCAAAATCGCATTTGCCTTTTTAGCTACTGCATCACACTGCTGACTCATGTTTAGTGTATAGTCTACTAAGACCCCTAGATCCTTTACGCACATACTACTGCCAAGACAAGTCTCCCGCATCCTATAATTATACATTTGATTTTTCCTACCTAAATGCAGAACTTTACATTTATCCCTGTTGAAATTCATTTTATTTGTTTTAGCCCAGTTTTCCAGCCTGTCATGATCATTCTGTATCCTGACTCTGTCTTCTACTGTATTTGCTACCCCTCCCAATTTAGTATCATCTGCAAATTTAATAAGCATTCCCTCGTTTCCTTCATCCAAATCATTGATAAAGATGTTGAACAAAACAGGTTCCAGGACAGATCGTTGAGGCACTCCACTTCTCACTCCTGTCCAAAAGGATGAGGAACCATTAACAAGCACTCTTTGGGTGATAGGATCCAAACCACCTTTTACCAATTTGTCAACAAGAATATTATGTGGAACCTGAACAAGTTCCTGAACATGAGGTTGTCCTTACAACCGACACTTCGCTCTTTGGTTGCGGCACCCATTGTGAAGGATTGTCTGCTCGCAGTACTTGTTTAGAAGACGAGAAGCTGCTGCACATTAATATTTTAGAGCTGTAAGCAATTTGATATGTCCTTAGTTGTTCTTCGGATATCCTTCAGAACCGATCCATCCTTGTCCAAATGGACAGTATGGTTACAGTGTTTTATTTAAACAAGCAAAGGGGTACAGGTTCCAGAGGTCTATGTGAGGAGGCTATTCTAGCATGGGACATGGCACTGAAGCTCAGTGCTTCCATTCAAGCCATCCTCATCCCTGGGAGTTTAAACACAGAAGCCAACAGGTTGAGCAGAGTTGGCAAACACTGTCACGACTGGTCCATAAAGACCACTTACCTGGAACTGATTTTTACCCTCTGGGGGGTTCCAGACATCGATCTATTTGCAACAAAAGAAAACAAGAAGGCTGCAAAATTTTGTTCCTGACCAGGAGTAGGCAATGGTTCCCTAGGGGATGTGTTTCAGCTGCATTGGCAGCAAGCCCTTTTTTATGCATTCCTTCCATTCCTGCTCCTTATCAGAGTCATAGAGAAATCCAGAAAGGAGAAATCGAACATGAAGCTGGTAGGACCCTTTTGGCCTCACAACAAATGGTTTCTGGTCCTTATGGATATCTCCCGGGGCCAGTTTCTCCCCCTGCCAAATCAACCAGATTTAATCAGCATCAACCAGGTGTTTTATCACGATCTGAACTACCACAGCTTGATGGTTTGGAAGCTTCAGACAGAGACCTGATTTTTGCAGAAGGTTAACGTAGTTCTCCTGCAGTCATGCCTAACACTAGGAAATCCTATATGTGTAAATGCATGTAACTTTCCCTCTAGTGTAATGGGAAGGATGTGTCTCCAGGTAGTGCCCCATTGCAGGTCATATTTGAATATTTATTGCACCTGAGGACTAAGGGTCTGGCGTTTTCCTCTTTGAAAGTTCACCTGACTGCTGTCTCTTGCTATCACAAGGAAACTGAGGGGCAATCAGTCTTCTCCCACCATTTATCCAAGAGGTTTCTTAAAGGGCTAGGTAATCTTGCCTGCCCTGGGATCCTTTAGTGCCCCAATGGTCTCTATCAGTTGTGTTAGCACAGTTAATGCTGAAGCCCTTTAAACCCCTTGCTACGTGTTCTTTGGCAGAGCTTTCTATGAAGGTGTGTTTCTTAGTGGCTGTTACTTCAGCCAGGAGGGTAAGTCAGTTAGCAGCTCTTCCAATTGACCCTCTGTTTTTGCAGTTTTTTTCCTGAGAGGCTAGACTTTTGCCCTAGCCTTAGATTTCTCCCTAAGTTAGTTTCCAGGTTCCACTTATCCTACAATATAATTTTATCTGTGTTCTTCCCTTCACTGAGCTCTGAAAATGAGAACTCATTGCATTTTTTAGACATTAGAAGAGTGTTATTATTTTACCTCAAGAGAACGCTGGAGTTCCGCAGGGAAAGAGCCCTGTTTGTCTGCTTTAGTGGCCCTAACAGAGGTAGGAGAGCATCATCTCAGATCCTGTCCCGATGGATTGTCAGGGCCATTAGGGAGTGTTATTGTCAGGCCAGGTTACCTTGCCCTTTGAACATTCATGCTCATTCCACTAGGGTTCTACTAGGCTTCTTCAGCAGCTTTCCTGGATGGAGTGCTGTTGACGGAGACCTGCAGAGCTGCCACCTGGTCACTGGCAACACTAAGCTTTGGATCTCCAGGTGAGACGAGAGGCTCAAGTGGGCAAGGCAAGTACTTCATTCACTGTTCAAATGAGGAGAGCATACCCCACCTCCTGGTGAATAGCTTGCTAGAATCCCTATGTGGGACTGCACAGAAGATCGATGATGAAAACAAAGTTGCATCTACCTGTAACTATTGTTCATTGAGTATCTTCTGTGCAGGCATACATACCCTCCCTCCTGACCCACTGCATGCTCTTCTTTCGCAGTGCTAGAGGTACTGAGAGTGGGGTGCTGCTGTGCAGGAGTATGTGGTCCCTGGGCAGGAACAAGCTTCTGGCTCCAGTGTGCCGCACCCCCTGGAAGCTTTTAGCTATAAAAACCTTTTTGATGGCAGGCCTGCTCATGTGCAGTCCCCATGTGTGCCTGCACAGAAGATACTCGATGAACAATAGTTACAGCCGGGTAAGTACGACTTTGTTTTCTCATAACCACACATGGCATTCTGGCTATTATGTCACATCCGCTATTGCGAATGATTGATTTAGCCAGTCCCTTTATATGCCACCTTTTTCAAAAATGCTATATGATTTATATGGCATAAGTTATTTAATGGCCCTAAATCTGCTGTACTGATATGACCAAATGAATATAAAATAAATCCATTCACATGGTGATACATATTAATCCTGCTTCAGATGATTAATTCCTTAATATATTTTATTTTTAGGTGCTTTCAGTTCGGATCGATGACTTAGAACAGCTTCCTGAGACCACAACAGTAGATGCTTCTTCTATAGGGATTGTGCAGGTAAAATTGATCTGAGTCAAATGTGAATTTTTTATACAACATCCTGTTCCTTCTCCTGTATGTTTTAGACACTTTTACAGTGTAAAAAAGGGATAAGAACTGAATTTCTTTTATTAATTTATATAATATTTATTAAAATAAGTATTTCTCATTCTTGTGATTGAAGAGATACCTTTGAACCGATAATATCAAAAGCGTTGTTTATAGCTTTTGTGCCATACAGGATGCCCACCACTGGCAAGCAGTTTCACCATTGAACAGCTGCTGAACAACATAAAAGCATATCCATAACTCATAGGATCAATTAGATTTTTTTTTTAATTTTCTGGCACACTTTGCATGTGTCAGTTACAGCACCCAAAGGTTTATAACCCCTTCACACCATTTGCTGAAAGACCATTTCAGTCTGTCCTTGATGAGATCAAATATGGGGCATGTTCATGAAAGTATTCAACGTGTTCATCTCCCAGGTCATCAGAAGAACTGTAGCATGAACATTATTTCCAATAATCCAGTAAGTCAACAGTCTTGGACAACATAAATCACTCTAATTACCATCCTCTGGTTCCACGCTTGCATTGAATCCACTGCAGCCAAAAATTTTGCCACAGCCATCATTATAACAAAATCCGTATTAGGTAGCAGAGAAGCCATGGAAGGGGAAGAAGCGCCAGAAATAATTATTGGCTGAATCTAGAGAGGTCACCAACACACAGTCGAAAAAGATATGAGCTAAAGAGTTTGGATATTTTGCTACAGAATGCTGTTTCTCATGGTAGTCTAGGAGCAATGGGCATGATGGGTTCTTCCAGAAAACTGACTTCTAGGTGGAGTTCAATGTGACATTGCTAAAGTCATGGCTTGTCTCTTGTTTGTTGTGCTCTGAATGTAGTTAATTTTTTCCAGGATATATTGACTTTATCATGATGTAATGCTTCAACAACTTTGTGGCAGCAAAGGAAAAAAAGAAAGTACACTTCGTGGTTCCTTTGCTGATATAAATAATTCACAGTGCCAGCATATTTTTACATGGAGACATAATAACCCTAAACTGACCAGATCAGTAATATCATATGTTATTGAAAACTCTGTCCGTGCAGCCAGATCTATCTCTGGAACAGGGAGAGCTACCAGAGGGCAAGCATATGAAGACTCATAAACGTGGCCATAAACGAAAGCATAAACCAGGGGAAGAGGAAGACGTCCAAGTGCCTGAGGACTCTGCCTTCAGTGAATATACAGAAAAAGAAGTGGAATTCACAGGAAATGTAGGGGATGAGACCAATTCAGCTGTGCAAAGCATTCAGCAGGTAAGTGCCATTTACAAAGGGATTGGGAGAGACCATAAGTTCAAAATGGACTGCTGGAACTATTAAAAGATTCTGATGAGTGTATGGAGTTTGCTTTGGGCTGTTGATTTGAACTTGTGTAATGCCCATCATTGTGCTGAATGGAGGACAGAAAGGGATCCATAAGAAAGGGATCCAGAAAAGTCATGCTGTGTCTGAATGCAAGTTCCCTCTCAGTAGATAAATTCATTCCTGTGTGAGAAAATAATTGCCTGCATTTTACACATATCCTCTAGGGAGAGGCAGATTTGCTTCCCGGATCTGAGGGACTCTGGCATTGTGGGAAGTTTGGTGGGCAAAACTTTGCCCAGTTCCTTCCAGAATCTTAAACATAGCAACACTTTTTCCCACAAAAGTCAAAGCATTTATTAGCTATGAAATCAGGCTTGACCCTGCCTTTGAATAGCTGTGTCATCCACACAGATCTGCCAGCCTCTAGGTCCAGTGACCCAGAGCTCTTGATAAGACAGTGAAACCTAATGTTCACTCCCTCACTTACCCTTTAATTCCAGCTTTATTTGAAATTATGCTGCTTTATTTGCCTGTTTCCATTTTTTAGGAATGATGAGGTAATTACAGTTAATACTATCCTCTATTGCTACAATGATGCTTTTAGTTTTATATAATGAATCTTGATTAGGTTCAAGGAATACTAAATGTACTAAACTGAATCAATAATTCTACATAGATTGTTTTTGACATCTCCATCAATGGTGAACAGCCTTTATAAGTCACAGTTCCCATGAAAATTCACATGAAATCTACAATTTATAAATAAATATATTAAGCACAGTGATCAAGAAAGACTTCTAACCCTCTGGAACAATAATAGATATTTTATAAAGGTCAAAGGAAAAATTTTCTTCAATCATATTAATCTCCCATTTGCATAACATAGCTCTGACTCTATTCTGTTTTAATTTTTGAGCTTCCTTCTTCCTTATGAGACAGTAATTCCCTTTATGCCATCTGCAGGCAAAAATATAGTCAAGGCTCTGTGTCACCCATAGTTCATTTTTTTTGTCCTGATGATTACTCTGCTAATTAAAGCAATTTTTAAAATTTCAATTGTCTTTGTTCTCAGGTGGTGGTGACCCTTGGCGATCCAAATGTCACAGCACCTTCTAGCTCTGTTGGTCTGACCAATATTAGCGTCACTCCCATTACCACTCCAGCGGGGACTCAGTTTACAAACCTACAACCTGTGGCTGTAGGCCATCTTGCGACTCCTGAACGCCAATTACAACTAGACAATTCCATTCTCACAGTGACATTTGATACAGTCACTGGTTCTGCCATGCTTCATGGCGACCGCCAAAATGATATCCAGATACAGTCGCAGCCTGAAGCAACAAACCCTCAGTCGGTGGCTCACTTTATAAACCTAACAACTTTGGTGAACTCCATTGCTCCTTTAGGGAGCCAGATATCAGAACAGCATCCCTTGACATGGAGAACAGTGCCTCAAACGGATGTCCTGCAGACTCAAACCCAACCAGCACAGCCACAGACAGGGCAGCAGCAGGTTCCAACAGAACAGCAACAGCAGATGTACAGCTACTAATTTGTACTTGAAAGAAGATTCCAAACTGTGAATTGGCTTGTATGAGCCCGGAGGCACTTAGCAGAATCAATTGCTGGATACCGAACCGAAGTGGAAGGAACGAGCATAAACAATGACACATAAGCTGATGTTGACACATCAGTTTGACATACAGTGGCCTTGAGAGTCTCCTGTTCTACAGATACCACCCGTGTTCACACAAAAGGTGGTTAGCCAGCCTGTATTGGTTGGTTTGGTGTGCTGAGGCCTCACAGGGGGATTGTAATACCTTTGATAAACAAGGTAGAGAAATAAGAAAAAGAAAATATAGCTGCAGCAGCTTCAAAAATCTTAAACCAAGCAGGTTTAAGTATAAAAGTCACAGTGAGCTAGGATTCACTAGCCTGGCTACAGGATGTAAGAGCATAGTTGAGCAGAAATAAACGCTTTGCTTTTTCTAGCTTAGACAGTCCTGTATTTAATGGAAAAAATAAGTGGGTGGCAGTAGGGTGGGAATTGTCTGTGATGTGAAATGTATTTCATTTAATTAATTGTTTCCATTATGGTGAAAGAGAAATGCTTCTCTTTCAGTAAATCAGTTGGGGGGACCTCAGCTGAAACAAGTAGCCAGTCTGATATTAGAGCAGCATTTATGGTCTTATAGTAAAAATTAAAACTTGCTTCAAGCTTATGGTGGATGAAACTCCTATAAAGTGATAGACTTATTCCCAGAACTCTTTTTTGAATAAAAATGACATTTAGTTCATAGCCCTGCAGAGCAGTACTTCCCACTGAAACCGAGTTTGCTAGTCGGCTGTGAATTCACCAGGTAGTCTTCTTCTATCATGTAACAAATACATATTTTAATAAAGGCATTTTCCCCTTTGCACACTCTGTGGATATTTGAAAATTAAGGGATATTTTCTAATTACTTCTCATATCTTTTAATTTTTCCACCTTTAATAACTGATGCATGGATTGTGCTCAGAAAAAAATTGAAACTTTACAGCAATATAGGTGCCAACAGTAATGTACCATCTATTGAATATGGTGACCACAAGGAGGCAGCCTAGTGCATACTAAGCACAGAAGGGAGAAGTCAGTAGATCTTTTGCTGTCTAGACTGAAGTTGGCATTTTTTCTGCAGCCAAATGAATGTACCTGCCATACCTTGTTTTAAGTTCTGTTTTCTATGAAACAACAATGATTGTGCCCTCAAAAAACAAAGGAAAACAACCCAGCAGTTGCTAATGAAGAATGAATAAAAGTTCATTTTGCCTCCGCATTTGTGAATGATTTTTCCTAGCCAAGAGATAAAGAACTTAGTATGTTTGAAAATTGTGTATCCATTGCCTAGTAAATTTCTTCACAAATTGACTCACAGTTACACTGTTGTTAATATTTACAAGAATCTCTTTTTGGCCTAGCATACTACTGAATGCTGTGAAATTATAAAACAAACAAAATTATATGATCAGGAATTAGTTAAACTGGAAATTGTATTTCTCAATATCACCATTTAAATTCCTTTCCTGCTTCAATGTTCCCTCCATATTTCCTTCATTCTCTATTTTCTAGCCATTACACAAGGACAAAAGCTTCACAGGGAGATGACGACTGTGCAACCTCCTTGACTTGCCTTGACACCAGCTGCTTATATAGCATCAGAAGCTGGAACTTTGTTCAAGATTAGTCCTCAAGCTTTCATTATATCTGAGGCTCCCGGACTTCTTTTTTTATCACTGCTGCCTGTTGGAGATGGACTCCCACTGTCATCCACCCCTTGGATGCTCTTTCCAAATCAATGGCCCAGCCTCTCTGGTTGTTGCGTCATCAAATTCTTCCTATCAGATTAGATCATGCCATGTTTGAAAGGAAGGGAGAGTGCTCGTCACATTATTGTCATAATAAGACATTCACCCCCAGATCTGTTGGTTATAACCTCATTAAAAGGTGCATCATACAATACTAGTTATATAGCACTTTTTGGAACTGATATACTCAATAATATAACCCACCCCCCGGTAAGGTAGATCACTACTATCTTACCTGTGTGCTGATGAGTCTAACGCTATCCAGGGAACTTGTGCCTGATCGATATTTGAGCCAGGTAGCTTCACAGTGCCCTGACCTGGATGGCCCAGGCCACCCCAGTCCTATCAGATCTCAGAGGCTAAGCATGGTCAGTCCTCATTAGTTCGTGGGTGGGAGACCACCAAGGAAATTCAGGGTCACTACGTGGAGGCAGGTAATGGCAAATCACTTTTTATTATTATTTATTTAAATTTGTACCCCGCCCTCCCCACCATGGCAGGCTCAGGGCAGCTCACACAATAAAATCATACTAACAATAAATATCATACGTCTAAAAACAATCCTTCAAACAATTCATTAACAGTTCATTAAAATCTCCTGTTCATCTCTCACCTTGAGAATGCTATGGGGTCACCATAAGTCAGCTGCAACTTATTGGCGCTTTCTACCATCACCAGCTTCATAGCTCATATCTCATCTTTTAAATCACCATGTTTATTCAGAACAGAACTGCTGTAAACTAGTCCAATTTTAATACACAACAGACTGGAAATAAAGCATCTTGTTCTCACAAATGAACATTCCCCAAGGTGTGCACGGCCCTGTTTGGTAATCCAGTCATCAGTACTGCCCTGGTGATTGGAATCTTATCACACCCTTTCTTCTCCAGATTTCTGCATGGGTAGAAGTGAGGTTCAGTTCTATTAATTACTTGGCATGATAATTAATACAGATAATCAGATTATTAAATGGAGCTCAGTTTTGTTAGACACTGAAGTTACTCAAGGCTTTCCCTTACAGTTGTTTTCCAGTTTTTGAGTGCAATTCCTGTAAAAGTTATCAGCAGGGGAAGGGCTGAATGCTTGAACAAGGGACAAGAAATAATTAGAAATACATGCAATGTGACCATTAAAATCTGTTCTTTGGCACAATATACTGAATTTAGTAAACATATAGTACAGTACAGTATAGCAGATAGTACAGAAAATGAATAAGCAATATTGTGTGTTACGTTCTGTAGCTCTTGGCAAGCACAGATCTGAAGCAGGCAATGCAGGTAAGGTGTCGAGTATTCTCACACAGAGGTGCAGGTCTTTCCTAACCCACCGACTATGTATGTCATGACTGAGAGGTAGCCCCCCTGCCACTCACTTCAGAACAAGAGCAGCTCTTTTGCCTCCCCAGAGCCCTCCCTTTTGTTTTTCACCTTTTAGTCCCCAGGATTTGTGGACATCCATCAGAGCCCCATGGACCAACTCCTTATTTTCTCTTCCCTATACCTAGGGAACATCAAAGTTTCAGTTGAGAGAGGCTCATTACTGTCAGTACCACACATATTTTTATGTGCATTATTACGGTATTTGTACAGCTAAATAATATTTTGCTTTTATTCTTTATTTTAAAACTTAGGTAGCAAGTTATTTCTCTGAAATATTTTTTATTCCACCCTTCCTCTAAGGAGTTCAGGGTGATATACATGGTTCTTCTCTCTTGTTTTTTCCTCTCAACAACTCTGTGAGGTGAGGTTAGGCTGAGAAAGAAAGAGAGAGAGATTGATTGCCCCCAAGGTCACCCAAGGAGCTTCATTGATGAGTGGGGATTTGAACCTAGATGTCCCCATTATTAATCTGATGCTCCAGATTATTTATTATTATTCAGTTGAGAACAAGGCAAGAGATGGCCTCTTGTCAAGTATAAAACTTAGGTAAGATAGTGCTTACGCTGTACTTTTGAAAGAGTTTGCAACAAGATAAATTCTGCACCCATGATACAAAATTCTGTACCTTTCATAAATTGTATCAACAAAGCACATTTGATTTCATTTTCATATTTTCTATCATTCATATTACTTTGCATAACTTCTGCCTAGTTGTAATGGCAATGGTAGAACTTTGTCTGGAGTATACGTCTTCAGACTCTGTGGTAACGTGAGAGTGAAGGTTTCTTCATATAAAAGAAATCCCTACACAAAGAAAGTAACAGTGTTCTAAACTAGGGGTTTTTGTTTGTTTGTTTGTTTGTTTGTTTGTTTGTTTGTTTGTTTGTTTGTTTGTTTTAAATGTGGAGGGAGTTTATTATGGCAGAGCATTTAGTTATGTGAGCTCTCACCAGAAGTAATAGAGGTCAGACACTGGCTTGCCTCTTCAGTTAGAACTACACCATAATATTACAAAATGTGTGTTTACAAGCATAATTTAGTTAGACAAGGGACCCTCCAATGACTAGAAGCCTTATTGAGTCATTCTTCTGGTATCTGAGATTTCAGGGAAGCATTGTCCACATACTTGGCAAGGATACCTTAACTAAATTTGAATATGATCGATAATGACTAGTGTTTGATCTACCAAGACCAACAGAAAATAGTCTGGTTTCTTCCTTCTTTCATTGCAGATATCTACACCAGTGGTTTCCTGGGGTCTGGGCATCCCTGAATGCCACAGGATTATTACAAGAGGCCTGCAAATCCATACATGCACTAAGCATCAGTCTGATCATTTTATTTATTTATTAGATTTATTAATCACCCCATCCTGGTGTACACTGGTCTCTGGTGTACATGACATAATATCGTAAAATACAAAACACGAAACATTAAAATTTATATATAACATTAATAAAAATTTCAGTATAGATAAAAAGATTCAGATGCCGATTTTCCTGTATTATTATTATGAGTCCTGGCTCCAGACTACCAGTTCCTTTTTTTCTGGGTGGGGGGAAGGGAGCTCAGAACCTGGAGGGAAGGAGAAAGAAGGAAGGGTGCCAGCCAATGGGTAACCATTGCTGCCCTCAGTCAATTTTATCATTACACACTTTCTCAGACCATGGATACAGCTACTATCATGTGGGGGAGGAG
Source organism: Gekko gecko (assembly GCA_029375565.1). Classification (NCBI taxonomy): domain Eukaryota; kingdom Metazoa; phylum Chordata; class Lepidosauria; order Squamata; family Gekkonidae; genus Gekko; species Gekko gecko. The sequence goes on along the minus strand of JAPDNY010000004.1, from coordinate 105,668,373 downwards.
GGATCTGCAAAATTTGTTGATGTTAAAAAGAGTCCTTGTACTCAGAAAGGTTGGGAAGTACTGATCTAAATGACATGCCTTCTTGTTCAAAGGCAACAGCAATATGTAAGACAGGGTGAGTCATGCAAGAAGTATTTCATTTATTTGTTTTACGGTATATGAAGTCAAGATCTGCTAATTTTAGCCCCAGCCAACAAGCTTTAAAGAGAGCCTTGTCTGCATGAAGAAGTTGGAATCATGCCCAATGAGTGTCCATAATACAAGTTAAAACTACTTGCAAAACCAGAAGAAAGAATGGAAACTTGCTCCTGGGGGCAAATATATCTTATCTTCATTCCCTCTCCTCCCTCTTCTGCTATTTTCCCAGGCTGTGCACACAGATCTCAACATGCTCTAAATTTTCCTGCAGGCATAACTTATTCAAGTGGTTATTTGAGTGAGAAACTGGGTTAGAAGAATGAAAACTTCCAGAAGCAAGAAGTAGCATGGGCTTCTGCTATGAAAGTCTCTATGTAACATGGCACAATTTCTGATGTAAAAAAGCAGTGTTTCTGAGCACCAAATAGGCAGCTATTACTCACTTTCAGTTATCCATAGTAAAAACTATACCTATAGAAAATTTTCATTTCAGCAAACTATGAAAAATTGCATCAGATAATGTGAATGTGAATAATAATAAGTTTTACTATTCCATGGGATGCAAGGGATTTTTTAATTATATTTTCTAGTTACTTCTACAATCATTCAAGGTCATTTCATTCACTCAATGAAGTTATGCAGACTGATTTTATGCATTAATTAGACTCTGTTTCTACTGCTGGCGAAAAACAAACAGCTGCCAGGACCTTTGTCTTGTCTACACTCTGTAGGTTATGGAAAAAACTATTCCTTATCATAAGGATAATTTGAGCGCTTTGTATGGAAATGAACTGTTATTGCCACTGCCAGTTCTCATGGTGACTGATTATGTAAGCATTCTTAACAAGCTACTAACAAAGTTTGGGTTGGGATATGAGGCCACATAAGATATTTCCCTTGTGATAGGAGTTATACTAAAATTCTGGAAGTTAATAACAAAAGTCTAGGAGGTTTGCAGTGCCATCTTAAGCAGAGTTACACCATTCTAAGCCCATTGACTTCAGTGAGTTTATATGAACCTTTACTGTAACCTTATCTTCATTTAATTTTGTGGAGATGAACAGGAATAATGCAAGAACAACTGGAAAACTGAATGTCATCATTTATACCCACCACAATTTGCTGTCCGTAACATTTTACAGAGTAGCAGAGCAAAAAAAAGGGTAAATCCCTGTAGGATCCAACCTAATGTAAAAAGTGAAGAAGGTGAAAGAAGAAGGGAGAAACCAAATGTGCCCCAACCCAGAGGCCTCCAGCCTTTTTGAGACTAGCAGCACCTTTGGAATTCAGATGCAGGTTGGTTGGTGCAACCACAAAATGACTTCCCCAGGAGGTGGAACCAACCACACAGAGGAAGCTAAGGGCAGGGGAGAAAATGCAAAAAGTTAAAAAATTTACTGGGAAAGAAGAATAAGACAGAACAAAACCAAAACTGTGGTGGCAGCCATCACTGAAGTAACTACATTTTAATCAGATTGGCCAATCAGATTGCCAGTGGCCATTCAGAAGCCCTTAGTGGGCAAGTGACCTCCTACTTTCTAAAAACACTTGGTGGATACTATGGCACCCACAAGCACCGTGCTGGAGACCTTTGCCCTAACATATTCTTGTTGTGAATCTAGATTACCTTTAGTCTTCCCAAGGCCACCACCTGGTTGAGCCCTGCTTTCAAGCTGCACATTCAGCCATAGCATTAGCCTACTCTAATTAATGCACTGATTTCTGTAGTCTGGAAATCACTTGTAATTCTTGGAGAACTCTGGGCCCCACCTAGGGATTGGTAACCTCATGTGATGTCAGAGCAAGTCCACAAACTACCAATTCATGTACACTGTAAAATGTAAGGGAATGTATAAGGAGAATATATAAGGGGAAAACAGTTAAATACAGCCACAGGAGGAGTGCTAATTTAGCCATGTGCTGAGGCAAAACTAGAATTGCCAGCCTCCAGGTGGGGCCTGGGGATCTCCCACTTTTACAACTGATCTGCAGCTGTCAGAGATTTGCTCCACTGGAGAAAATGGTTGCTTTGAAGGGTGGACTCTGTGGCTCTGTACCAGGTATTTTCCAACCCAGTCCTGGCAACCCTAGACAAAACAGGGAAGTTAATAGTTTCCTCTGTGCCATTTTCCTGATGCAAATTGACCAAATGCAGGGGGGATGGGGGAATATAGATACCATATTTTTATCATCATCATCATCATCATCATCATCATCATAATCTATTATTATTATTATTATTATTATTATTATTATTATTATTATTATTATTATTATTATTATTATTATTATTATTATTATTATTATTATTATTATTATTATTATTATTATTATTATTATTATTATGTTGGGAATAATTAACATGAATAATTATCATGAAGAGTTAGCTAAACTGCTGTTCCTTTTGCTACCAAATAAACCAGGCACATATTTTTCAAGTTTCAAGAGTTCTGTGCAGCTCAGCTGTTTGCTATCTTAGTCAACCAAAGCAGATACAAAGGATTATTTGAACAATTTTGGACCCTATTTCTAAAGTACCTTTCATCTCTGAATAACCCAAAGTGCTTATTAAACAATGGCTAAAAGCAGCAAATATTTAATGAGATTTTAGGTATGCAAATACTTCCTTTGATCTCATACAAACATTTTTTAATTTTAGAAAGTCATTCAGATGCAAGAGCATGTTCAGGATTTTAGAGCATGTGCATAAAACAGCACATAAATGTAGTTTCAGAGACAGATGAAAACCAGTAAGAGGAAAAGGAGAGCCACTCCACACAACATGATTTTGACACTGTTGTATGAACAAATCCATGCACAGTACCATACATTGCCCTAAGTGAAGATCAAGTATGCATCTATTCTTCAGGGGAGTTGCTATTGGTAGTGGGTTCCTAATTAATCATTACCTGTCAAAAACAAACATATGATCTTCACCAGGGCTTTTTTTTTCTGGGAAAATGTGGCAGAACAGAGTTCCGGAACCTCTTCAACAACATTATTTTAAAAATGTTTAAAAGTTCATGAGTTTTCAGGTGCAGATTGAAAACTTAATTTCCCTCTTGAGAGTTCTGGCCCCTCTTTTCACACAAAAAAACCCGAACAAAAAACAAAGAAAAGCCATAATCTTCACAAATAACACTGCACATGTTTGATTTTTGTTTTGTATACTTGTGAACATGTGTGCAGGGGGAAATTATTGTGTGAAGTGACACAGCCTGAATTTAGGCTCAGAGATACAAGGAAGTGGGATTATAGGATTATAAATTATAAAACCACAGCTACAAACTCTGGAATTTCAATAGCCAATTTAAAAGAAATGGGAGGTCCTCTTTTCAAGTTTCTTGCATAGCTACTGACGTAGGCTACAATATGGTATGTATTCAGTTTAAGTTACTACAGAAGATGAAAGGCCTGAGTCCAGCTTAATGAGGTTGGTTTTCAGTGTGGAGGAGGCTACGGCAAGTCTAACATTTAGAAACAATTATCATTTTGATGGTTAATTATAATGCTTAAAGAAGTGAGAAAAGAATTCCTCAGTCAAGATCTGAACAGTTCTCCCACTGTTTCAATTAATCCTTTGTGCATAGTGAAGATGAAGGGGATATCCAAAACATAACTTTTATTCAGTGGAACAATTACATAGTTTACAGGTTCTTATCACATCCAGATCTTAATTTTTAAAATGAGAAGCAATGGGACTCTGGATTAGCTGTAATGCATCAGTGGTGAGGACAAGATATTCTATACCTTTTCATGTAGTGGTTTAAGAGAATGATCTGTCTGGGAAGTTCTTGGTTCAAATCTTATTTCACCTATATCTTTGCTGACTCTCAACCCTCCATCTACACTTATCTGCTATCAGGATTACTGATATATGAGAATAGCTTTGAACACTAAAAATGCCTGGTTTTTTCCCTTTCCAGAGGTTCGGTCCAGCAGTAGACTTTCTGTAACAAAAGGGAAAGAGCGGTTTTCAGAGTGTGTCCCCCCCCCCCCAGCAATTTACAGGTCTCCTCATGTTGGTCCTGGTGGCCTCTTGTCTCCCAGGAGCAGAATTTCAGGGCACATTTTGGGCTGCAGCAGGATGGGGAAGGCAAGAGGGTCCTGTTATACTGACAGGAATTACTCTGTCAATCAAAATTACCAATGAATTGAAATCAATGACTAATAACAGAGTGGGAAAAGAATATTCCAGTTGGTGAACCTGTGAAGAGAGAAGGATTGAACCCATTCTCCTTCTGCACCATAGCCTTGATCTGCTTCAGGACCCCTTGTGACAGCTCTTTAACTTTTACAAATTCTGGGAAGGTTAGTTCATGGATCTCCGAGTATTTAGTTAGGCAGAGACAAATTGAAATCACATGTCCTTTGTAAAGCACAGAAAGACTGGACTGCAATTGTAATAATCTTTCCTCATGGTCATTAATTCAGGAACCCGATACAAACAGCACACTAAGAACTGCCTTTCTGTTTGTCACATATGCACACCAACTGCAGGTAAGGAGCTTTAAAGTCCTTTAAACTACACATTTATTTCTTGCATACACATTTATTTGTTTATTTTACTGTATTTATAGCCTGCCTTTCTTTCTGCGAAAGCAGACTAAAAAAGTTAGGAAAACTGGAATAGCAAAAGGGATTACCATACCACACACAAATAATGCCACAATTGGATTACAAATATTCAAAATCGTGCAGTTCAGATAAGATACTATGTACAATGTCAGTTTAATAAACCATAGCTCTCTTTCCTTTATGAAAGCTGAAAGCTCCCCTATGACCAATTCCATTTTACACTTTCTGTGGAATGATAGAAGTGGGGGAGCCATCCTGACTTCCCCAAGCATATCATTTGCAAAGGGGAAAGCCACGGTGCTTGGGTGAGGGCAACTGCTGATCTCACCCGTTTACAGGGTGGTCTATGTCTAGGACACCAAAATTATCATTATTACATTCTGTTATATTTTATCCTATCCTTCCTCCAGGAACTCAGGGGCTGCATAAATGGGTCCCCATTTCCCTGCTTTATCCTCACAGGTAGGTTAGGCTGAGAGAGATGGACTGGCCCAAAGCCACCCACTGTGTGGCATAACCAAGTAAGGATCTGACCTAATTCCAAGTCTTGTGAAGTCAATGGGCTTGGAAGGCTGTAATTTGATTGCACTGTAATGGCCTAACCACTACACGATCCTGGCTCTCACTGATCTTGACTATGCACTTCAGTCAGGTTTAAAGTTGCCAATCTAATTACCTCCAAGTCACCTCACTGATAAAGAACCATGGTGCACAAAAGAAGAAACATTTCAAACTGTTCTCACAAGCTCATGAATAAAGGCATCATCTAGACATTATATCTGAACTCTGGATAAACACAAAGGAAATTAGAATCACACCTCTAACTAATGGATAGCCATTAATATTTCAAATGAGTTGTTCTTCCATCAAGTCTCCAGACTGAGGCATTGTCTTTATTTATTTTAAAACATTTATATAGCTTGCCTTTCTCCCAACACATACGGGACTCAAACAAGACACAGTCAAGAATATCAATTACACGGAGGACCATGTGCGGTACGGCATGGCAACGGGCACATTCTCAGAATGCTCTGAGCTGCTCAGTCCCTTTTTTGCCTCGTTAGGAGCCCCCCAGTGTGGGTGGACTCCACCAGACCTCCCGGAGAGAGGGCTGGCAGCAGGGGGCTTGTTTCAGCCCCTCCTTGCTCAGGCAATGCGAGGGGTTGTCTGTATACACCCCGAAGCAGAGACGACTTGCGGAGTGGAACATGGTCACCATGTTTTCCACATAGCCACAACCATCTGACCTTTTAAATTCACTTTTGTTGTTTTGTTGGATTGAAAGATACAGCAGCACAGCGTGATGGAGGAAGAACATTGAGAAGGGAACTGTGAGTACATCAATTTTGAGTTTTGTGAAGAGAAAAGGTCGAGAGAAAGATCCCCGAAACTTGCCTCCCAAAATGGAGATGAAGAGCGGCCAGAGAGCGAGGGGAGTGAACTATGCAATTTCTGTTGTTTATATATTTGCTCCCAGGGAAATGTTGACTTTCACACTTTGGTAATGCTTTAGAGTGGACATGAAGTAGATGAATTAGGTCTTCTAAAGGAATGATTTCAGAATACAAATGAACTAATTTGAAGCTAGGGAAAAAATAAAATAAAAATGGCGTTCGTAACAAGGGAAGCGGAGAAGGAAGAACTTGATGAAAATGCATTGGTGGGAGAACTATTGGTTGAACAATTCTTGAAAATATTGAGAGAAGGAATAAAAAAGGGTATTGAAGAAATATGTGTAAATCTACTACAAAAACCACATAACCCTCAACTGAAAACAGAAAGTAAAGAAAAGGCAGGAGAAACTACTAAGAATGATATGAAAAAAACAGAATATCAGGCTGAAAAAGCAGAGGTCAAGACCCTAATGTTGGGAAAGAAAAGAGCAAAGATAGAGACATTGAAAAGGAAAGTGCAAAGAATGTGTCCCAAAAGAAAAGACAAATATAGAAGAAGAAGAAGAAAAAGGCGACCTGCGAGTAAATTTAAAGAGGACAGTACAACATGTGAACAGGATGGGATGAGAGAACACAGGAGGATTTTAGAAATAAATTGCCATACTTGCAAAGAAAGAAGGCACATAGACATGTTGTTGCAAAAAAATAGATTGCAGATTTATAGGAGAAAAATTAAGTTATATGGAAGAAATGAAATGGTTCTTTTTTCTCTCTGATAGGTTTTGCTGGAATGAATTGACCCTGGAAAGATTGTTATAATTTAAGATTAGTGTAATATTTAAGATGCTGGGGATGGGTAGGTTATAGTTAGAAGGCAGTGACTATAGTTTGGGTGTTATAGGTTTAGCTGGAATGAATTAGTGTTTTAATTAGGTTTTGTTGGAATGAATTGCCCTTTGTTAGGTTTTGTTGGAATGAATTGATGCTGGAAAGATTGTCATGATTTAAGATTAGTGTAATACAAGAAGAGGGACCCGCGATATTTGCAGGGAAGGCTCCGGTGATGTCCTCCCCTCCCCCAGCTCCGGCGATCATCTCCTCCCCTCCCCCCGGCCCCAGCAGCGGTACCCGAGCAACTTCGAGCCATTGGGCCTGCTGATCTCATCTCCCCCGCTCGTCTCCTTTGCCACCGCCGATCTCCTCCTCCCCTACCCGGCTCCAGCAATGTCCCCCTCCTCCGCCGCCACTGATCTCCTCCTCCCCCCACCCCCCGGCCCCGGATCTCTTCCCCCCCCCGGCTCCGGTGATCCTCATCCTCCGCTGATCTCCTCTCCCCCCCCGGCTCCAGTGGCAAGGACTGAGTGGCTTCCATCCACAGAGTTCTTACTTTTGGGGGGATTTAGATCTCCCCTACACTTTTTAAAACTTTTTAGATTTTTCTGAACACATGGGGACTGCCCCACGTGCGTAGGAAAGTCTCCCTGCCCCCCAGGTGCCCCCGATGTGCGGATTTAGATATCCGCACGCAGGAGGCCACTTGGGAATTAGATATATAGATTTTTGATGTTGTGGGTGGAAAGGTTTTAGTTAGTTAGAAGGTGGGGATTGCAGTTGGAATGAAGTAGCACTGTAAAGGAGCTGCGGTGGCTCAAGTGGTTAAGACGCTGAACTGCAGGCTGTGGAAGGTCAGTAGTTCAGCAGTTCAAGACCCGGGTGCCGCAAGATGGAGTGAGCTCCCGTCTCTAGTTCCAGCTCCTGCCAACCTAGCAGTTTGAAAGCAAGAAATTGCAAGTAGATAAATAGGTACCACTTCGGTGGGAAGGTAACAGCGTTCCGTGCACCTTGGTGTTTAGTCATGCCGGCCACATGACCACGGAAACGTCTTCGGACAGCGCTGGCTCTTCGGCTTTGAAACGGAGATGAGCACCGCAACCCTAGAGTCGGATTCGACTGGCTTTCGAGCAAGGGAACCTTTACCTTTACCTTTACTAGCACTGTAAGATCTCGTATGGTTCAGGTTTAATTTAAAGTTCATAGTGCTATGTAGGTGTAGATTTTCAGTTGAAGGGGAAGATTATAGTAGGGATGCTTAATTAAAATAATCCTACTAAGATGGTAATTTAAATTAATTAATAAAAAGCCAATAAGATAAAAAATTAAAATTATAAAACATTAAAATGTGAAAATCAAAAGTAAGAAAATTAAGGTTAATGGAGTAAACAGGAACTGTTAGTACTTCCTTTGAGAAGATAAAGTTGATGATAAAAGCCAATTTGTTACCATTTGATAATGAAAGAGGTAGTAAGGTCCTAGAAAACATCTTTAGTTGCTGTTTGCACTCAGTTCGAAGTTGTTTTTGTGGGCTAAATATGAGAAAAACATGGTTGTTGGGTTTTTTCCTCTGTTGGATTGTTAATGGAATATGATAAAGTTGAGTGAAAAGGTACAAATAATATTTAATTAATTTTTGAAAAATTGTGAGTTCCCTATTTAAAGAGCATAAGGACTGTTGAGATTTGTTAGAGGTAATTTCTATAAGATTTATGTGATTAACTATGTAGTTAAAGCCCATTTGATAGAAATGCTCAATTTTATTTTCAGGAAGTAAGATGTGTCTGCTGTGTATGGAAAATAGTGGTTTTTACATGTATATGTTTATGTTTGTTTGTGTGTATATTTGTCTATCATTCTTAAAACCCAATAAATATAATTAAAAAAAGAAAAGAATATCAATTACATCAGGGGAAATTCTGATATTGGGAGAGGTTAGCCAATAACACAACACAGAGCAACAGGCTCTGTTTTAAACAGTGCGGGCTAGCATAGCCACACCCACATTCAAGTTGACTGGCCCTCCACCCCTCAGCCACCTGGAGACCTAGGGTCCCCTTAAACACTTTAAATTGTACCTTGAAAGTGGCTTCCCCAGCCACTGGTATGCACTGCCCTTGGAAATCTGAGAGATGCACCCCACTGGGTGAACCGGCGGTAGCTCCTGCGAGGAAACAAACACTGGAATGTCTCCATGGAGATGATGGTCAATGCCGATCCCAAGTTGACTTCCATCTCACATGGCACTCTGTCCAACAGCGCGGTGACGTGGATCTTCTTCCTGACACGATTTTGCGTGCTCAGGACAGTTGTAGGGCTGGAATGGCTGGTGGTCAAGTTGCACTCCACTTGCCTCCATGCTCTGACATCCCTCTCCTTCCTTGACATTGCTGGGGACGCCTGAGCTGACTTCCTTCCTTGGATCTGTTGCCTTGCATACTCTTGCCAAATGGCCCCACTTGTTGCAGTTTTGGCACCGTAGGTCACGTGACCAGCACTGGTACCGCTCATGATTGCCGCCACAACCTGCGCATGATTGCCGATGTGTTGCTTTCCTTGTGGCCTGCTGCGTCTTTGCTCTCTGCGTCTGATGGACGTCATCACCATCAGCCTCGGAATTGGTGGTCGACTCATGATGAATGGCCTTCTCGACTCGTGGTTGCGATGGCCCGGTGGTCTGCTGGACCTCCTGGGTGGACCGTTTGGCAGCTCCAGCAGCTATAGCCTCTGCATAGGCTGTAGCGTAGGTGAGTTCAGCTTTGGCGAACAGTCACTGCTGCAGATGCTCGTCTCGTAGGCCACACACCAACCGGTCCCTCAAAGCCGTCTCCAGGTCAGAGAATCCGCACGTGCAGGCAGCTTTCCTCAGCTCGGTGACAAATTCCACAATTGATTCTCTGACCTTCTGGTCCCGTTTATAGAACACGTGATGGCACGCAATTTCGGATGGACTAGGCACATAGTGATTTGTCAGCTTTGTTTTCAAGTCTGCCAGTGACACTGTCAGGATGTCGGTCAGCGCAAACAGGGACCTTGCCACGTCAAACACGGCTCAGCCGCAGGAACTCAGAAGGACTGCTGATTTTGTTGCCTCCTCCTCGATTTGATGTGACCTTAGGTGACACTCAAACCGTGCTATGTACAATTCCCAGTCTTCCAGGCCTGGTTCGAATGCCTTGAACTTGGCACTGGCTGCCATCCCTCTCAGCAGTTCTGCTGGTGGGTTGGCAGGGTGCTGTTCTGTTGGTGGCGGAGCCACAACTGGTTCTGCTTCATCTGCCATTGTGTCAGTATTCAGCGGGGCTGCCTACCCACTATATCTCATCCTCATCGCCACTGATAAGTATGACATTTAAAGGCAGCATTCCAACAAAAGTGATTCAGCTTTAATGAAGTGATTCAACAGCTCAGAACAGCTCAGAACAGACAACACAACATAGAGCAACAGGCTCTGATTTAAACAGTGTGGGCTAGCATAGCCATGCCCACATTCATGGTAACAACCAATGGCATTACAGAGATAAGGTCCAATCAGTTTGCTTCCCTCCAGTATAATCCTTGTCTCCTGATTGGCCTGCTACACAGAGTATCCAATCAGGCATTGCCATTCTGGATACCAGCCTGTCAATGGGAATGAAAGTCAAACTCAGGACATAACAGGAACTGATCTCTATTGCCTGGAGATGTTCTAATTCTCAGAGATATCCAGGCCCCACCTGGAGGTTGGCAATGCTAGGTAAATGCAGCTGCCTGGTGCTGCTTCTGGTCAGGAAGATGGCATCAGGGAAGGTCCTTTCCTTGCCCCGTACATTCTCAATCTGAATTAAGCAAGTGCTTGCTTAGTAATTAACTTTCAAACACAGAACTCTCGCACACATTGGATTGAAAGTTCTTGTGGTAAACATGAGGAATTGGTATGTATGAATGTTAAGTATGACACTTAACGTGATTTCAGAAAGTGATTCAGCTTTATTCAGCAACAGTTCAAAGTCAACCAGAACAGCAAAACAGAAGGTCTAACAGATGACAAACAAACAGTGGAGCTTGGCTCCTTTTAAACATTCCTGGCTAATGTAGCCACGCCTATTTACAGATAAGTAACCAATGAGATTACACAGATAAGAACCAATAGGGTTCATTCCCCCCAAGAATTTGTGGTTCGTCCTGATTGGACAGCGCTTCCTAGACAACCAATCAGAAGTGCGGGATTACAATCCTTGTCTAGGAAGGAAGTTTAACATGGGCTTTCAATGGGCACATAACACTTTGCAGAATACATTACAAATCCCTCCCTCCTAAGTTGACACAACTCCATTACAGACATAATCTTTCAGATATGGGGGAGCACGGCGAGCTCGCTGAGACCTGCACAGAGGTTCAGGCTTGGATGACAAAACAATATCAGGGGCCCTGCTTGACTCTCTGTTAGAAGAGTCAGGTTCCACAACTTCTGAGGGGTCACCAGTGTAAGTAGGGGTCTGCCCTACTTCGGGGTCAGTGCTGGGCACAGCAACACTCACCTCCCTGTCCAGAGGCCCTGGTTGCCTGTCAAGGTCTGAGAACTCAGCAGGCTGGGAGTCTAGGCTGTCCTTACCCAACGCTGCCTTAACTGGTCTACGTGGCGCTGCCATTTCTGACCGTTAGCGATCTATAGCACATACATTTGTGACCCAACTTTGTCTTTGATTATGGCGGGGAGTCATAAGTAACCTTCAGAGTAATTGCGTGTGAAGACCTTATCACCCATCTCGTACGTTCGCACCTTTTCTGGACCCTGTTGTTGTGGAGGCTTTACATCATTTAAGTCAGGGTGCAAGCCGTGTTGTGGAGAAGCAAGGTGTTGTATGCTGCCTTAACAAAAAAATTGCAATTTTAAGCCCCGAATCACCCTGCGTCATTTTCTTTAAAGCCTCCTTGGTCGTATGGACCATTCTTTCGGCTTGGCCGTTAGAGGCCGGATGAAATGGAGCCGAAGTTAAGTGGTGAATGCCATTGTTTTCTAGGAACTGCTTGAAGTCCCTAGAGACAAATTGTGCCCCATTGTCACTGACTAACACGTCCGGTAGCCCGTGGGTGGCAAAAACCCAGCACAACACATTTATGACAGCCACCGATGAAGTACAGTGCATATGTGCCACCTCCAACCACTTCATGTATGAATCGAAAATTAGCAGGAAGGTCTGACCCTGAAAGGGCCCTGCAAAATCTACATGCAGCCTAGACCATGGTTTCCGAGTGGATTCCCACCTCTGGGGGGGAGCCTGTGGAGGCTCTGGTCATGGACCTATGCCTCAATGTCGGCCACCACACATACCCTCTTGCCAGCACTTTCATATGGACCATGCCGGGATGGCCCTCATGTAGGACCTTCCTGCGCAATTTCTTGGGGACCACCACCCTGTTTCCCTACAAAACACATCCTTTAGATACAGATAATTCATTTTGCTGTGATGCAAACGGCTTGAATTCCGGTTCCACGAACCCTGCCAGCCACCCCCTCCACGCCCAGTTAAGTACATGGGCCAGAAGATTGTCCTTAGCTGTCGCAGCAGCAATGTCTGTGGAGGAGATAGGAGCCTGAGGCAGTTCATCGATAGCCAGCACAGAAGTGGCAGGAGCTGGATCCAAGTCCTGGCTGGGCAGAGGGCAATGACTCAGGGCTTCGGCATGCCCGATTGCCTTACCCGGCCAATGTTCCAGATCGTAATCATAGGCCACCAGAAAAATGGCCCAGCGCAACATGCGGGGGGACAGAATGCTGGGAAATTGCTGGTCCAGGGCAAAGATTCCCAACAGCGGCTTGTAGTCTGTTACTAAAAGAAATTTTCGACCATAGACAAAGTCATGAAATTTCTTTACAGCGCAGACAAGCACAAGTCCTTCTTTGTCTATCTGCGCATAGTTCTTTTTGGCTGCAGATAACGATCACGAGTAGAAAGCCACGGGTGCTTCACTGCCGTCCGGCATTACGTGGCTCAATACTGCCCCCACCCCATATGGGCACGCACCCGCCACTAACACTAACAATTTCTGCTCATTGTAGTGTGTCAGCACAGCATTAGAAGACAATAAGAACATAAGAACATAAGAGAAGCCAATGTTGGATCAGGCCAATGGCCCATCTAGTCCAACACTCTGTCACACAGCGGCCAAAATATACCAGGTGCCATCAGGAGGTCCAGCAGTGGGGCCAGGGCACCAGAAGCCCTCCCACTGCTGCCCCCTCCAGCAACAAGAATAGAGTGCATCACCTGCCCCAGACTGAGAGTTCCCATCTATACCCTGTGGCTAATAGCCACTGGTGGACTTCTGCTCCGTATGTTTATCTAATTTCCTCTTGAAACTGTCCATGCTTACAGTTGCCACGACCTCCTGTGGCAGTGAATTCCATATGTTAATCACTCTTTGGGTGAAGAAGTATTTCCTTTTATCTGTTCTAGCCCGACTGCTCAGCAATTTCATAGAGTGCCCACAAGTTCTTGTATTGTGAGAAAGGGAGAAAAGTAATTCTTTCTCAACCTGCTCAATCCCATTCATAATCTTATAAACCTCGATCATGTCACCTCTCAGCCGTCGTTTCTCCAAGCTAAAGAGCCCCAAGCATTTTAACCTTTCTTCATAGGGAAGGTGTTCCAACCCTTTTATCATTCTAGTTGCCCTTCTCTGCACTTTTTCCAATAGGCTTTTGACTTCTTTGAACGCCTGCTCTTGCTCAGAGCCCCACCACCATTTTTTGTCCTTGTGCAAAAGGGCATGTAATGGAGCCGCCACTGATGCTTTATGTGGCAAAAAAGAATGATAAAAATTGAGCAGCCCAAGGAAAGACTGCAATTCCTTTTTATTTCCCGGGCTAGGGGTGTTTTGGATGGCGGTCACCTTCTCCTGTGTGGGGTAGACCCCCTCAGCATCCACTTGAAAACCCAGGAACTCTACACTTGGAACTCCAATAAGGCATTTGGACTTTTTAACTTTTAAGCCTGCCTTTTTGAAACATTCCAACACTGCCCTTACCTGGCCTATTAGTTCTTTGTCAGAACTTCCCGCAATTAACACATCGTCAAAATAGGGCACAGTTCCAGGGACCCCCTATAACATTCCTTCCATGAGTCCTTGGAAAATTCCGGGGGCAACATTTATCCCAAACTGGAGCCTGTTCATTCTAAGGGCCCCCCTATGGGTTACTATCATTTGACCTTCCGCAGCTTCCCTAGTCACAGGCAGTTGCTGGTAAGCCTGTGCTAGGTCAAGTTTTGTGAAAACTCGCCCACCCCCCAGGGACGCCAGGATGTGGCTTATCACTGGCACTGGGTATGAATGCTGTTGTAACGCATGATTAATAGTGCATTTGTAGTCTGCACATATTCTGACTGAGCCGTCCAGCTTCACGGGTGTCACAATAGGGGTTTCCCACCTACTAAATGGCACTGGTTCCAACACCCCTTATTCTATGAGCTTGTCTAGCTCTGCCTCAATGCGGGGTTTGAGGGCAATGGGCACCTTTTGGTATTTTAACCAGATTGGGGTCACCAATGGATCCAATTCAAACATGATTGGAGGGCCCTTGTACCTACTCAGGCCTCCCCCAAACACTTCAGGAAACTCTGCATACAACATTTTCCATTTGTTTTCAGACACCTTGTTAACCCCTGTTACTTCAATACCCAGAGGTTCAAACCAGTCCAGGCTAAGCAAATTAACCCTGTCCCCTTCAACAACCAACAAGGGCAAAAATACTTTACGTTCTTTAAATTGAACTTCGAATGTATCCCTCCCCGCCAGAAGAATACGCTTGCCCTGAAAAACAGACAGCTGCGTGTCCGCCGGTTTCAGCTGCCACCGACTCCATCTCGGGATCAGCTGTTGCCACGTCATCAAGGAGATCACCATCATGGATGATCCCGAGTCGACCTCCATAGTGTAGGGGATGCCATCCAGCAGTAGGGTGATGCTGATCTTTTTTCTGCTCCCAGTGTGCAGAACTGTTGATGGGCAGGAACAACACGCTGTCATCTTGCAGAAGTCGTCCTTGACAGCAGCTCATGAGCGTGGGTTTCCTTTAGGAGATGCCAGCAGAGACCTCTTCTTGGCCCTGCAGACTCGTGCCAGGTGACCACGCCTCCTGCATGCTCGGCATATGATGTCCCTGGCCCAGGAGCAATCACGGCTCCCGCCACAACCGACACATGCCCTGCTGGCTGAAGGCCTCACTGTGGTCCGCTTGTCCACACTCGCCCTCATTTTGTTGACATCATCCTTGGTATCATCATCTGATTCACTGACAGCCTGATGGTGCACACTCGGCTCCTTTGGTGCCTGCCGCTGGCGTACCTCCCGAGTAGTTTTCTCCATGGCCTCTGCAGCAACCACTTCTGAGTATGCTACAGCCCAGGTAACGGTCATACAAGCAAACAGGTGCTGCTGTAGGCGTTCGTCCCTCATGCCACACAACAGCCAATCCCGCAAAGCCTCTTCGATGTCCTCGAAGTTGCACAGCCGGGCAGCCTTGCGCAGAGCCGCCACATACTTGGCAATGGACTCACTGGGTGCCTGGTTACTCTTATAAAACATGTGCCGACAGGCGATTTCTGATGGCTGTGGTGAGAAGTGAGCTTTCAGCTTCTCAGTTATGTCCTTAAGTGGCACTATTTTGATTTCAGCTGGTGCCACCAGGGACCATGCGATGTCGAACACCACCTTCCTGCAAGAGCTCAGTAGTGTAGTTCGCTTCCGGAACTCCTCCACGATCTGGTTTGCCTTGAGGTGGAACTCAAACCGCAATAGGTATGAGTCCCAATCCTCTGTCTCAGGTTCAAACACCTCGAACTTCTGGTTGCTTCCCATCGTCACCCCAGGCACAGCCATTTGGACCAGTGGTGCTGGAGCTTGATCAATTGGAGCTTACTGACCGGAGCTCTTAGATGGTACATAATGCAATCACCTCCCTAAAACTCAGCAGGTACAGGTCTGGTCAGTGTTTGGATGGAGTATTGCCTTAGGAACCCTACATAAATTGCCCTGACTGGTGCAGAATATATCAAATATTTTGAACATCTGTAGGACAATTATATTTATGCACTATATTTGATCCAAATATCAGATAAAGACCACTGGTTTTTAAATTGGTGATGTGAAGATAGGACACTTAGAGACATTACCTTATATTTTAAGTGATAAAGGAATTGTTAATTTATTGACTTGCCCTAAGATCATGTGATATTAGTTTGTTCTAGCAAAGTTTAGAGGCTGTAGTACAAGATGTTTTAGTTGCTGTTCATATTATAATTGTTTTACTCCATTTCTTATCTGGTAGTCTTTATCTGTGGAGCCAGAAATATTACAGGTGACAGGCTATTGAAAAGTAACTGAGTACTGTATGGAACATTCAGATGTGTGTAGTTATTGTTTTAATTGTGTTCCCTCCCCTAGCTTTGCTTCTCATCCTCAGAGCTCAGAGCACCCTCTAGGGGTGCCAAATTCCCAGTGGAGCCAGAATTGCAGTGGATCTCTAGGCACAGAGATCAATTCCCCTGGAGAAAATGGCTTCTTTGGAAGAATGGACTCCATGGCATTATGGTCCTTTTGTTCCCCAAACCCTGCCCTCCCCAGGCTCCGCCCCCAAATCTCCAGGAATTTGCCAACCTAGAGTTGACAGCTCTACTCTCTACTCTTCACAACAACTCTTTGCAGTAAGCTGGGCTAAGATGGAACCTGACTAGACCATAATCATCTAGTGAGCTTTCGGGATGGAGTCAGAGAGGCCTGGTGGAATTTCACATTACCCTTTTTAAATTGTTATTGTACCATCATGGAATAAACTGGTACAGGGATGGCTGTTTCACACAGCCTTTCCCTTCCAGTAAGGAGCCGTCTCTGAAGCAGTGTGTCATTTCAAACTGTGCTGCTTTCTTTTCCCGCCATTCCCCACCCCCTGTGCGCACAATCTCCCTGAGAGGGTTTAAAAAAACAAACAAACATTCTATTGGGAGCACTGTGGTGCTGAAGCAAAACTACAAACCAGTGCCATTGAGATGCCTGGACTCCATTTAGATACACTGACATTCACTACTGCTGTCCCCTGGAAACAAGGAGCTCACTGGATACAGAGTTCAAGCATGGGGGGGGGGACTGGACAGTTTTGAAACCCAGGAAGTTTTCCTTCCTTCCTTAACTCCCACAAACCGTGTATGTGTGTGTGTGTGTGTGTGTGTGTGTGTGTGTATATATGCCTGAGTCTACACTTCCCCGCAAGCAAACTTTTTAAAAATCGACTAAATATCTGTCTCATCATTCACTTATGCCCCTGAACTCCTGCACAAAATAAATAAATAAATAAACTGTACAATCAGGTACTTGTTTCCAGGGGACAGCAGTAGCGAATGTCAGTGTATTTAAATAGAGTCCAGGCATCTCAATGGGGTCACTATGGCGCTGGTTTGTAGTCCTGTTTCAGCGCCATAGCGCTCCCAACAGAACATTAACAAAAAAAAGAGGATGATCGCACATGGGGAGAAAAGGGCGCAAAAAGAACTGTCATCATAGGAAGCGCTATGGGGCATTTTACACAGCACCCCATAGCACTTCAGAAGTGGTAGAAAGGATTGAAGACTGGAGGAAAGCGGTTTGAGTCAAAAATGCTTTAGGCACACTTCCTGAACGGGACAGAAGCATGTTTGTCTGAACAGGTAAATATATTCCGTCAGGGACCAGTTACTAAAATGGATCTGTCTGAAATGACAAAAAAAAACCCTTTAGTGACCAGTTCCTGAAACAGAATACATAGGCTGTCTGAAATTGACCCAGATCTCTAAATGCAGCAGAATGAGGTGATAATGAAGTGTCAAAGTGGTGAGGCAGTCAAATGGATTGTACTCACTGCAATATTAATCAGGGGTCTTTGGGGGGGAGCACACTGGAGCACAGCTCCGGCAGCTCAGAAGCCAAGCCCCACCCCCAGCCGGCGTTCCGGGGTCTTTCAGGCAGTGGAATGTCAATTTCAGCTCCATTATATCCTATGGGCCATTGAAGTCAATGGTGAAAACATAGGGTATATTCTGGGGGCTGGAGAGGAGGAGGTTTGAGGGAGAGGCTCAAAACTCACAGGGTAGTTGATGGAGCCTCTCCCCAAGATGCCCACTAAGTTTCAAGAACATTGGACCAGGGGGTCCAATTCTATGGGTCCCCAAACAGGTTGCCCCCATTCCCTCCATTGTTCTCTATGGTGGGGGAAAAGTAACTTTTTTCCCACCATAGAGAACAATGGAGGGAATGGGGGCAACCTGTTTGGGGGCCCATAGAATTGGACCTCCTGGTCCAATGTTCTTGAAAATTGGTGGGCATCTTGGGGAGAGGCTCCATCAGCTACCCTGTGAGTTTGGAGCCTCTCCCTCAAACCTCCTCCCCTCCAGCCTATGTTTTCACCATTGACTTCAATGGCCCACAGGATATAATGGGGCAGAATTGCTGCCAAATTTCTTTCATTCCCTTCTTTCCTTCTCTCCTTTCCCTCTTTCCCTCTTTCCCTCCTTCTTCTCTTCTCTCTTTCTTTCCCACCTTCTTCTCTTCTCTTTTTTCCTTCTTCCCTCTCTTTCTTTCCCTCTTTCCTTCCTTCTTTCCTTCTCTTTACTCTCTCTCTTTCCTTCCCTCTTTCCTCCTTCTGTGGCCCAACTCTGGTGAGAAGGAGTTTAAACTTTAAACCCCTTCTCTCTTAGCTCCCCCACCCAGGCCAGCTTTTGAAGATGCCTCCCCCACTTTTGCTTCCCCTTCTGACATCACTTCCGGTGATGTCAGGGGGTGTGGCATATGCTAATAGCCTAATGGCTCATTAGCATACCATATGCTAATGAGCTCCTGCAGTTCTTTTTCTACGAAAAGACCCCTGATACTAATCCCCACTAAGCAGAAAACTAGCACTAAATGTGCAGGGCTGAAGAAGAACTTTTTGACCTTTTTGTTTGTGCTTTTATTTGCAGGGAGTTTTACATGAGGGACAATTAAAGTATGACACCCTCCAGGCCTAAGTCCAACACAACTATCAAAAGCGTTTTCTTGGTTTTTCTTTGTTTTGTGATCTGCATGTGCAAAGGCCATTGTTACTACTAGATGTAACTTAAGCATGTGTTTGGAGACAAATGGCAGATCAGTATTAAGATACATACATAAGGTTTTATCCAAGACTTCCCCATTTATTTCATTTCAAGTTCTGCTTGCAGCCTTGGAGAAAGCGAGCCAGCATAGGTGCTATGAGGCTTACTGAACCACTGTTATTAAAATATTAATTAGAAAAGTTAATCCAGTGACTATTTGATAAAATTAATAGGAGTGCTGCTTAAGTGGTGTCACTTCCCAAGTGTGTTTTGTATTGTAAGGCCATTTTTAGACATACCCAGGTCTTAGATAGGCTGTTATCCTGCAAATTATAATGGGAAGTCCAAACAACTTAGTCTAATAAAAGAAATACATAATTGTAACTTAATTAAATTTCTTATTTAAAGCCTTTCTTTCTTACAATGCAAGTTCTGAAGTATATGATTTTAGAGAATGGCTTTTGGAAACAAGTTATGTGAACTCATATTACCATGTGAATGGGAAGAGTACCTCTTTGTAGGAAAATGAAAGGAGGAGTTTTGTAATCATATTGTACAACACTTAAAAGAAATAGGCTTATTGTCTTCATACTGTATCTTTGATATTGAAATAATACTAATTAAGGTTATTATTAGCACAGGAGGAGGGAGAGAAAAGCATTCTGTAACTTAAACTGCTGCATAAACAGTGCAATTGTGTGTTGTTTTTCTGGCATAGATATAAGTGCCAATGATTTTAAAAAGCTGCATATACTAAAGGTCTTCCTGTCACTTCGCCTGCTTAAAAGTACAGAAGGCCTTGTCCTTGGGGCAGTGAATAGTATGTTAGACTTGGACCTGAGAAACCTGGATTGAAATGGCTCCTGAAGGACCCAGTCGTGGGGACCCAATTGTGCCCAAGGCCATTCAGTATCTTTTGGTCTTTGTTCCATATCTGTGAAATGGACTTTAGAATCTTGTAGTAGCTAGGATTAAGGAGATAAAGAGAGTATACTTTGTTGAAGAAAGGTGCTATCAATGATTTATAACTTTAATTAGCAGTTCACATCAAAGAAAAGATACTGAACAATTAGCATCGTCTTTGGCTGTTAAAAGAAGCTGACTTCAAAATGATTTTTTTTAACAACCTGAAATACAAACATAAGATTTTAGGCTGTTTATTATCAATTGTGTATTGTTCAAGCCTGGTGGAGGTATCTGTGCACTATAAGTGAAAAATAAATTAATAACATGTAAAACTGGAAAGGAAGTTTAAAGAATGACTATCAAAATTTGTTGTACCTTAAAACCAAACTACGTGGTGTTTTTGACATGTGACTACTACAGCGATTCATGATGAGTTGATTTTTCCATGAGAAATTAGTTCTCAAGCGTACAGGGCTCTGATTCAGATTGGGGAGAATGGGCTCTTTCTTTTTCCCCTGCACCATTTTCCTAACTCCAGATGGCCTAGAGTGGTGACATTTGCCACTCCAGCAGCTGCAGTTGTGCTGATGGGCAACTGCTAATGAGTCAAATAACACCCTTCAGGGCTATATCAAGTTGAAAAAAATGGCTCAGTGGTGGGAAGGCAGGAATCCCAAGTCTCCCTGTTAGGGCTGCCAATCTTGGGTGGGGCCAGGAGTTCTCCTGGAATTACATCTGACAACAGAGATCCATTCCCGTGGAGGAAATGGCTGCTTCAGTGGGTGGACGCTATGGGATTATACTCTGCTGAGATCCCTCCCCTTCCCAAACTCCACTCTCCCCAGGTTCCACCTCCAAATCTCCAGGAATTTCCCAGCCTGGAGTTGGCCACTCTTCTGCTCATTCACTGCAGTCCCAGTCTGAATCAGGGTCTTGCACTGCTGAAAACTGAATTTCCATAGGGAATCTGCAGCTGATTGAAAGTCCTCATTATTGCAGTCACATGTCAAATATATGCTCGACCCTAATAAAAAGTTCCTTTTGCTATCTTGGTGGAAGTAGACATCTGAGATGGATCTAGATGGGGAGTCAGGCTGCCCATCTTGGGGGCAGATTTTGGAGAAACACGAATGGGCAGGAACCTGTCAGTTATTATATTCTTGTCTCAAATACCAAAATGTCTTGGACCATCTCTGGAAATGGCTGTTTTTAAATGCAGTGTTCTGTAGAGCATTAAAGAGCCAGTTTGGTATAGTGGTTAGGAGTGGTGAAGTCTAATCTGGAGAACTGGGTTTGATTCCCCACTCCACCATATGCAGCCCGCTGGGTGACCTTGGGTTAGTCACCATTCTCTCAGAGCTGTTCTCTCAAGGGCAGTTATCTCAGAGCTCTCTCAGCCTCACCTACCTCACAGAGTGTCTGCTGTAGGGAGAGGAAGGGAAGGAGATTGTAAATTGCTCTAAGGCTCCGAGTGAAGGGCAGGGTATAAATCCAACTCTTCTTCATCATCCTTTTTTTTTTCTTGTGTAAAGCGGTGTCAGTGACAATGGCAAAGTTGTGAATTTCTGGCTACAAATGTCAAGGAACTGGCACTCCATGTATATTTTCACAGGCACCACACCAAACTAAAATTCATAGGCTCTCATAGGCTTTGCCAAAATGTTCCTGGAAAAAGCATAGCCAATACCAGATACCAAAGATTTCAGAAACATTAGTCTGTCGTTGGAAGCAGTATCAGTAAAACTTGTGCCTATATTTGCTTTCTTATATTTTCTAATGCTGTTGCAGTATTTTGATGATGGGAACCTCCACAATCGGAGGCACTAATCCTCTGAATCCCAGATCCAGGAAGCAACATCAGGGAAAGGCCTTGGCCTCTATGTCCTACTGTTGGCCTTCCAGAGGAACTAGTTGGCCACTGTGTGAGACAGGATGATGGAATAGACGGACCACTGGTCCAATCCAACAAGGTTCTTCTTATGTTCTTATTTTCCTGTTAAAGGTACGAAAATGCACTCTATATTTTCTTGTTCTCTTGTGATGTCAAAAAAACATAAAAACTTTATTTTGGTCTAGAACGTACTTATTTGTCTTTTTGGCGACCCATGGTATCTGTAAACATCTCCTCCAACACCACATTTCAAAGGAATCCACTTTCTTTCTGTCAGCTTTCCTCATTGTCCATTATTCATTGATACATTTAGAAAATATAACAGTAGGGCAATGCAGTCCTAAGTAGAGTTATTCCATTCTAAGCCTATTGATTTTAGTGGACTAAGGATGGAATAACTCTGTTTAGGGTTGTGCTGTGAATGTTGTAGTAGTTTTGTTCAAATAATAAGTAAAAATAATCTGTTACTACAAATGGAGTAGCAAGCTTCCTCCTAAATGTATCATAGTTTGTGTATTTGGGAAAATAGAAAACACACAGGAGTTAAAAATAGAAATGGTCAGCATTTTAACCAAAATGAACCTTTTGTAAAAGCCGCCAACAGAGGAGGACTGGGGGGGGGGGGGCAAAATTCAGGGGCCCAAGTCAGCTGAATGGCCCTTGAAGCCAGCCTGTTGCTGCATCCTGCTGAAAGCCTTTCCATTTTTTAATGCAGTTCTGGCTACAGACACTGGGGGCTCAGGAAAGTCTTAGCACAGTAAAAGGCCTTTCTCTCTTCCTTTCCTTGCACCCAGTTCAACCAGATCTTGCAAAGTGGTAGTTGGGGTGTTGCAACAAGGTAAAACAACCTTTCCCTCTTTTTTCCTTAATTTCTCTCCCCTTTCCCCCCCAACATTTCTCATTCCTTGTAGGCTACCTGGAAGGTGAGTTCCTTTTTTGCGAACAGCCTTCATTGTAATTTCTTGTTCTGTAGGCCACAAACTAGCCAGTGTCGGAGTCTGTCACTTAAATCCATAAAGTTGCATTGCCTTGCCGTTTTTTGGAGCACTGCCACATATTTGGCAATGGACTCACCCTTGTTCTGGTCTCATATGCCTGCGGGCTATTTCAGATGGTTTGGGCGTGAAATGGTCATGCAGTTGCTTAGTGATATCAGCTAACGCGATTCTTCAGGAGCTACTAGTGTCCGGGCCACATCAAATATGTTCTTCCCGCAGACGCTCAGAAATGTAGCCTTCTTTACCTCAAGATCGTGATCTTGGTTGCCATGACATAATACTTGAATCTGGACATGAAGGTGTTCCAGTCTTCAGTGCTCGTATCAAATGGTTTGAATTGGACTGCAGTGGCCATCGTAGTCTCGATTGCAGATGGTGGCACTTGTTCGCTGGCGCTGCTCAGGACCAAGGTGACAATTCCTTGGTCGTCTGCCGTGATTAGCTCCGAGGGGCCAAGGCAACAATTCCTTGCCTGTGTAGTGATTCAGCTTGATGGTTCTGTGGGGCTGCCTACCCACTGCATTCCATCCTCATTGCCAATATTATGAACTGAGATCGAGGCAGCTCTTAAACAAGTGATTTCTTTATTCAGCTCATAACTTTATTCAGGACAAAAATGCATAGAACCAGGCTGATTAGAATGGGCAAAACTACACCCAATAAACAGATAACAACCAATCGGAATACGGTGCTTGGAGCCAATGAGATTGTTTCCTGCTGAAGACAAAGCCTTCTCTGATTGGCCTATTTGTCAATCCATGTAAACTAAGTTCTAAAGGAGTTGTGTTCAAGCTCATGCAATGCTTTATTGACTCAATACATAACAGCCACCTTAAAGACTTAATGAGATTTTGTTGCATCATTTTTATTTTCTAGGTATCTGTACCGTGGTTTTTACCCAAATGGGGACCCAAAGCAATTTACAAGTATCATTCTCCCCATATATGTTTTTCTTCTCACAACAACTGTGAAGGGTACATTAGGCTGAGAGAGTGACTGGCCCAAAGTCACCCAGTAACTTTCATGGCAGACCGGGGCTTGTGAACCTGGATCTCCCAGTTGTTAGTCCCCATGATCAAACCTCAGCACCACAGGGTTCATGTGTGTCTTTGTGGAAGGTCAGTTCTCTAAGTGGGACTGAAGTGCAAGGAAAGGAGTGGTCAGTGGGAGCAGACTTGAGATTTGGAGGAGAGTGGATCTGTGTGGATGAGTTACACAGAGGTGCTGGGAGTGGCTGGTGAATTCTTGGAGGGTTCATGATTTTTGTGGTGGATTTAGCATATGTTGAGGGTGATGGCTCCAGTTCCTTGGAGAGTTTATATGATATGTGTACATTTTAGGGTGGGCCTCTCTTAAGTGGGGAAGAAACCGTGCTTTACACACAAAAATGTTTCCAGGGTTGCAGAGAAAAAAAGTTGCTGATCTAGTGTAGTGGGGAAGTGTATTTTCAGAGAGGGAAGAGGACCTCTGGGATTACTTGTGCCAGGGAGGGTGGACAGGAAAAATTTCTCTAAGGTGGGAGGAGTATACAAAGTGGATAACACACAGTGAGTCAGTACAATCGACAAAATGGGACATTCACACTGAACCCCACCTATCAATGAAAGGATGTCACAAACTGCAGGTAAGTGAGGGAGTAGTGTGATGCTGTACTGAAGGATAAGCTTTCTGAAGTTGGTATTAGCAAATTTTACTAGTTTTTGGGTCCAAATTACCCCCAGTTTAAGGCTTTTGCTTCTAAAATTCTGTCTATGTTTGGGACAACATACATCTGTGAATAGCTCTTTTCTGTAATAAATGCCAATAAATCAAAATTATATTCTCAGTTTACAGATACACACGTAAACAGTATATTCCAGATTGCTGCAGCACAGGCATTGACTCCAGATTCTGAAGCAATAATTCAGAGCAAGAGGTGTCAGTTACCAAAGACTGTTAAATAAAGGAAATACTGTAAGAGTTAATGTTTTAAGCATGTTTGTATTTTGAGTACAAAACAATATTGTTAATTGGCTTTGCCTGTTTCCTTTATAAAGTTTATATCTCTGGTACCTGGCATTACATTTTATTGCACACATGGCCCGGCCCGACAAAATGACATTTATATCAGATCCAGCCCTCATAATAAATGAGTCTGACACCTCTAGGGTTACCATTCCCCAATTCAGGGCAGGGAATCCCCCACTTTTGTGGACTCCTGCCTGCTGCCAGCCAGCTGGCTGTCGGGAGAAAAATCCCTCCCCAGCAATGTTGGGCAACGTACTGATGTCACCCAGAAGTGACGTAGGCATGTCAGTGATATCGGAGGGGGGACGACACTCTGGTTTTGGGGCAAAACTCTATGGTTTGAGGATGAGTTTTGCCCAAAAACCAAAGCATCGCCCCCAATGTGCCCACGTCACTTCTGGGTGACACGTGATGTCACTTCCGGTGATGTCGGCACATTGGGGGCAATGCTTCTGGCTCCTGGAGGGTCCCCCCCCCGCCCACATCTCAAAGAGACCTGGCACCTGTGGACACCTCTGAGTGATTATGCCATCCGTAAGTATGTTTCTCTATGATGAAGGCTGTGTTACCTTTCCTGATTATCATTAATCAGTGTAAACAAGTGAACAAGTCACCAAGATCTTAAGCAATCATATATCCTTTTCCAACTCACTCTTCCTTTGCAATTAAACCTCCCCTGGAAAACAGTTTTCCATTACATCATAATCCTAAAAAATCACTTCAGTATCTCACTGTCTCTGAATTACGAAGCTCTTGCAACATATCCCCTTTACAACTTATCTTATAAAGAGAAACATACTGAGGTGCTATTTTCCGTCCATATAGTCTAGCACAGAAGCCTTAAAAAGGAGGACGTGTGCTGAAAGGTCTTAATTTTAAGCATGAGTAGCATAATGAGAGACCTTCACATTTTTAAATAGAGGTTCAGGAGTCATATTGGCTGTTCATGTGCAAGTAACCCTTTTGTAGAAAATGTAAAAATAACATTTATAGGAGTTGTTTTGATAGGGTAGCAATTTCATTTTCATGTTAACTTATAATTAATGTTTATGGAGAATAGGGGTTTTTTTTGACTGCTTGAATTTCTTCACTTATTAAACTGACATTTGTCTTTGATTTCACCCACCCCCTCCTTTCTATATGTGGCATTTAACTCAATCTTCATAAGCATGTATTTTCAAGTTCCCACTTCAATTCTGATTATTATGAGGTGAAGAATGTATTTGCAGCTTGGTTGGCAGGCTAGGCTGGTTCAAAAGAATAAAATCAAATGGATTGGCTGAGGCTTGAAGGGGAGACATGAGAAGAGGAGGAAAATCAGTGGATCTCGCCTACCCTGTTAATGTCTCTTTACACATGGGGCATACCCCTTAGAAACTCTCCATCTCCTCCATTATTCAGGTACTACAGCAGCCTACAGTGATTGGATAGTTACATCGGTTTTGCAGAAACCAGCCAATGGTAATGCGACAGATGAAGAGCCACATTTAGAATCAAGCTTAACATGGGAATGTATAGCGTGGATTCACATTCCAATACACAACAATTCCTCTCCCCTAAGATGGAGCATTACCCTTCCAAAGATAGTCATTCAGCTAGGAGGGGGCACAACGACTTCTGCTCGACTGGCGCAGCGGTCTCTGCTCTGTTGTCGGTGGAGCGGCACACACTTCGGGGACCCTGGTCACTTCTCTCGCAGGAGAAGGGGGGACAACAACAGGGGTTTCAGGCTCTGGAATTGGGGTCTGCCCAGACTCTGATTCCCATTCCGCAGCACTCACCTCCTCAGCAGGAAGGCCTCTCCTGCTCAGGGACCAGCTCAGATTCAGGCATCGACTCGGCGCTTGAGTCTGCCCAGCGCTCTCTGAGCTGGTCTACGTGGTAGCGTATCTCCCGTCCACTGGGAAGCCGGACCATGTACAGCCTGGACCCTGCGACCTTGGTGACTACAGCCAGTAGCCACCAATGACCCTCTGCATAGTTGCGGGCAAACACCTTGTCCCCCACAACAAAAACTCTCCCCTGCGCCGGGGTCTCTGACCGCTGCTTTGACTGGTTGAGATCAGGATGCAAACGGTCAAGCAGTGAAGCCAACTTACGGCCCATAAGAAGTTCAGCTGGGCTCCTCCCGATCGTAGAGCAGGGCGTAATGTGCTGGCGCAGAAGAAAAGAGGCGATCTTCTAGCCCCAGTCCCCGCACATCAGGCGCCCAAGGGACTCCTTTGCCGTCCGAACCATCTGTTCGGCCTGTCCATTCGAGGCCGGATGGAATGGTGCAGAAGTCACGTGGCGGATCAAATTGTCTTTGAGGAAACCCTCAAACTCAGCTGCCACAAACTGTGGCCCATTGTTGGAGACCAAACAGTCCGGCAGCCCGTGAGTCACAAACAGCTTGCGCAGGGTGTTGATCACTGCCCCAGACCCAGTTGAACGCAAATTAACAACTTCCAACCATTTGGAAAATGAGTCAACACAAATCAAAAACATTTGTCCCTTGTAGGGACCTGCAAGGTTAACATGGAGGCGGGACCACGGCCTCCGAGACTTCTCCCATTGTTGGATGGGAGCCTGTGGTGGTTCCGGGCATGACTGTTGGCAGAACATGCAATTTTTCACCCATACCTCAATGTCCGCATCGAGGTTGGGCCACCACATGTACCCTCTGGTGAGGGCCTTCATATGTACCATTCCTGGATGGCCAGCATGCAAGGCCTCCAGGACTCTCTCCTGCAGCCTAGAGGGAATCACCACCCGACTCCCCCATAGCAGACAACCTTTTGCCACAGACAACTCATTTTGGCGGGAAACGAAGGATTTGAAATCCGCCTCCACTTTTCCCACCGGCCACCCCCTCCACGCCCAATTGAGAACCCAGTCAAGTACAATGTCTTTTGCTGTCGCAGCAGCAATGTCCACAGAGGTCACGGGAGCCTCAGGAAGCTCATCCAGGGCCAGGACATCCAAGTCCTCAGAGATGTCTGAATCTGTGGGTGGTGCAGGGCAGCGGCTGAGGGCATCCAGGCCGATGTTCGAGTTCAAAGTCATAGGCAGACAGGAAGACTGCCCACCCTAGCATCCTCGGGGAGAGGATATTTGGAGTCTGGCGGTCTGGAAAAAATATGCCCAGAAGCGGCTTGTGGTCTGTCACAAGGACGAACCGTCACCCATATACAAAGTCGTGGAATTTTTTAACTCTGGCAATTAGGGCGAGGCCCTCCCTGTCAATTTGGGCATAGTTTTTCTCCATTGCGGTGAGGGACCGCGAGTAAAAGGCGATGGGCGCCTCGGTGCCTTCCAGCCTAAGATGACTCAAAACAGCGCCCACCCCGTAAGGGGACGCGTCAGCGGCGAACACAAGGAGTTTGTCCTGATCAAAGTTCGTGAGCACTGCGTTGGAAGAACGGAGGTCCTTGACCGCTGCAAATGCTTGCTTCTGCCGCTTGCCTCACTCCCACTTAGCATTTTTGTGGAGCAGCGCGTGCAGAGGCTCTGCCACTGAAGCCTTGTGTGGCAGGAACGAGTGATAAAAATTCACTATGCCCAAGAACGACTGGAGGTCCTTGTTGGACTTGGGCAGGGGTGCGCTTTTGATGGCGGCAACCTTGTCTGGTGTAGGGTGGACCCCATCCGCATCGATGAGGAACCCCAAGAACTCAACCTTATCCACACCGACAACACATTTGGACCTCTTAACCCTCAGCCCAGCACCCTTAAAATGGTTCAACACTGCTCGCAGTCGAGCCATCAGTTCACATTCATCTGTGCCAGCTATCAAGACATCATCGAAGTAGGGCACAACACCGGGTAGCTCACGCAGGAACCCCTCCATTAGCCCCTGAAAAATGCCCGGGGGGGACATTGACCCCAAATTGTAAGCATTTCACCTTAAAAGCACCTTTGTGGGTCACGATCGTTTGGGCTTCAGCAGTTGTGTCGTCCACGGGCAACTGCTGATAGGCTTGGGCTAGGTCAAGTTTGGCAAAAACTTTTCCTCCTCCCAGTGAAGCCAGCACGTGACTGATTACAGGCACCAGGAAGGAGTGTTGCTTCAGGGCTTTGTTAACAGTACATTTATAGTCGGCGCAAATACGAATCGAGCCGTCAGCTTTGACAGGCATCACAATGGGAGTCTCCCATTTACCTTAGGGCACCGGTTCAAGGATACCCTGCTTAACTAGTTTGTCCAATTTGGACTCAATTTTTGCTTTTAAGGCAAGCGGTACCTTTCTATACTTCAGCCGTATGTGCCAAGCCCTTCCCCAAACACTTCAGGAAACTCTCTATACGAGCCCCTTTTATTCTCATATGTATGGTTTACACCCGTAATAGCAATACCCAATGGCCCAAACCAATCGAGCCCCAACAGGCTGACCCTCTCACCCTCTGCAACCAGGAGAGACAGCTCCGCCTTCCACTCCTTGAACTCAACTTGGAAGGTTGCCTTTCCCGCCAACGGAATGCGTCATCCTTGGAAGTCGGTCAGGCGGGTCGACACTGGTGACAGGCAGCAGCGGCTTCATCTCGAGAACAAGCGCTGCCATGTCTGTGTGGAGATGACAGTGACGGATGATCCGGAGTCCACCTCCATTGTGCAGGGCATGCTGTCTAGCCGAAGCGTGACATGGATCTTGCAGCTGGGCTTGTCACCAGTTGCCAGGACCATCGATAGGCAGCAGCAGGAGTCAGTCTGATGACACTCGGATGTCTTGTTGCCATCTCGGTCACGAACCCTGGGGTCTGCACATCGCGAAGACGATGGCGATTTCTTGGTTGCCCGACACACTCGATGACATCTCTTTCCACAGGATCAGCAAATTAGGTCTTTCGTCCAACAGAGGTCTCTTTCATGCTTACCGCCACAGCTGGCACAGGGACGCGTCGCTGTAGTTCTCAGCTTGGTCTGCGATGGGCGTGTCTCCCGAGTTCTACACACGCCGTCAGCATTGCTGTTGGACTCACTGGCGGACTGCTGGTGCACTGCAGGCTCCTTGCTGACCGGGGGCTGCTGCTGCCGAACCTCATGAGTCGACCTGTTGGCTGCTTCTGCGGCGATGGCCAGCATAGGCCACTGCATACGTGATCTCAGTGCGAGCAAAAAGACGCTGCTGAAGGCGCTCGTCCCGTAGTCCACACACCAGGCGGTCGAGAAGGGCCTCCTCCAGGTTGGAGAAACCGCACCGTCGGGCCGCCTTCTGCAAGGCGGTGACAAATTCTGCTATCAATTCCGACGGCCCCTGGCAGTGCTTGTAGAAGGTGTGCCTGCATGCAATTTTCGACAGTTGCGGCGAAAAATGGGCCTTGAGCTTGGCCGTGATGTCAACCCACGTAGCTGCGCTTAGCTCGGTGGGAGTGACCAGGGAACGGCCTTGCCACAGGAACTCAGGAGCGTCGCCTTCTTCCTCGCTTCATCAGTAATTTGGTTCGCCTGGAGGTGAAACTCAAACCATGCCAGGTAAGAGTCCCAGTCCTCCGTTGCCGGGTCAAATGCCTCGAATGCTGGATTGACGGCCATTTCGACTGGCGGTGCTGCCACTACTGCTTGTGGAGCTTCAGTCGGCTCGGCCGGGTGAGTGTTCTCGTCTGCTGTTACTGCGTCAGTTCAGCGGGGCTGCCTACCCACACTAGCATCCAATTGTTAAGTATGGAACTCAACAACGTTTTGATTTCAGCAAGTGATTTCAGCTTTATTCATAACAGCAAACACCAACTGAAAACACACCAACAAACAAGTGGAGCACAGCTCCCTTTTTAAACTATCCCAGGCTTTCAAAGCCACTCCCAGAACATGTTAAAGATCAATCAAAACACAGGGATAAAGGCCAATCAAGACCATTCCCTCCTAGATACATTTTCACACAGTGATTGGATAGTTACATTGGTTTCGCAGAAACCAGCCAATGGTAATGCGACAGATGAAGAGCCACATTTAGAATCAAGCTTAACATGGGAATGTATAGCATGGATTCACATTCCAATACACAACAAAACCTATTCTTCACCTCCACTGTATATTCATCAGGAATGTGATCTAGGTCAAACCTGAATGGCCTATTAGTTTTCCCAACTTTCTTCAGTTTAAGTCTGAATTTTGCAGTGAGTAGCTCATGATCTGAGCCACAGTCAGCTCCAGGTCTTGTTTTTACTGACTGTATAGAGCTTCTCCATCTTTGACTGCACACTTCTTTAGATACATTGAAATGGAAGTTGCCAGTCCAACCATATAGGTAGAGGGTGAGCCACAAATTAGCATACAACATAATAAAGTTGTTTGACAGATGCAGGGACCAATCTGGAATAACAAGTTTAGCTGAGATTGGTTAACCCCCTCCATCTAGTGGAGGTCCATGGTCTTTAATTGGCTGACAATCACTTGGATTTGCATGAGACCTAATCACAATGTTTGCTTCATGGCCCTGGAAGAGAGGTGGAACTTTTTTTTTTTTTTTTTAAGAAAATTTATTTACCGGATATATAATAACATATTCCACATTTTGTTTACAATTCTTATCATATCCTTTTCGAATTTTTATCTCCCCCTCCCCCTGGCTTCCCACGATGCTCCACCCCAGTTAACATTTCCACCCAATATTCTCGTACATTCAAATCCTTCTTAATATTCAGATCTTAAATTTCAATATTTTGCTTTTTAACTTTGACTATTAGGTAACTTTTCATATACAGACTCTCTTGTTACAACATTTCTGTTATTAGTAACTATCAAAACAAAGTAATCTATTTTTCACAATCCCAGTTAAGCTCTAAATAGTCTTTAAAATCTTTCCAGTCTATTAAAAATTCTTCATCTTCTACTCCATGAAGTTTTCTTGTTAGTTTGTGTCAGGTTTAAAAACAAGTAGATCCAGTCATTCTTGCACAAAGAAAGGTTTTATTGGATTATCTTGCTAAAACCCACAGTAGGAGGTCATTGTCAGGAATGGGGGCGAAGCAAAGCAAGCTAACTTATAGTGTGATGCAATGAAGCGCCTAGCAAATGAAACATGAGCACTCGCGCGGGAACTCCCGGCGGGAGAAATACTTCATGAACGGGAGCCTACTCCCCCCTCCCCTTGCCTTCCCAGGACTGGAAAATTCTCAGTGAAACAAGAATAGTCCAAAGCCTACATTCAAGGCCACCGTGATAAGGAAAAGCGGCAGGGAAGAAGCTCCCACGTTTCTGCCTGCATAGCTACGCAAGCGCAAAGCAGGGTAGGGAACACAAAACAATGGATTCAGTGAGAAACATCAAAGGCATTTTCTGACAGTTTGTCCATTTCAGTCATAAAAATATTTTTTTTAATCCATTCCCACTTATCAGGTACCTGCTCTTGTTTCCAGAACTGAGCATAAGTCATTCTTGCAGTTGAAATTAGATACCATAACAAAGTTCTTTTTGTCATTTTAACTTCTTCTAACTTTAGTCCTAAAAACAACATTTCTGGTTCTTTTTTCAACGTACATTTCAAGATTTTCTGAATTTCACTATGAATCTCTATCCAAAAAGCATTTGCTTTTTCACAAGTCCAACACATATGGTAAAACGAGCCCTCTTTCTTTTTACATTTCCAACATTTGTTAGACATATTTTCATTCATATTAGCAATTTTTTTTGGTGTCATATACCATCTATACATCATTTTGTAACAGTTTTCTTTAACATTAACACATCTTGATATTTTAATCGACTTTTTCCACAAACATTCCCAAGATGACATTTCTATATCTCTATTTACATTTATAGCCCATTTCACCATTTGCTCTTTTACAATTTCATCCTCTGTATACCATTTTAACAAAATCTTATAAATTCTAGAAATCATTTTTTACCTTGTTCACTCCAAATCTTTTCAATTTCATTATTTTCTTTTCTAAAACCACATCTCATTTTGTCAGTCTTAAATAAATCATAAATCTCTCTATAATTTAACCAGTCATATTCAAAACCCAATTCTTCTCTAGGTCTCATCACGAAACTTTTCCCCTCAATTTTCAGAATGTCTCTGTAAGGTAACCAGTCTTTTCCTTTGTGCCTTGAAAGTGGTTTTATTACTTCCACTGGAACAATCCACATTGCTCTTGCTTCAAAAAAAATCTCTTATATCTCATCCATGTCATAAATAGTAATCTCCTTATGAAGTGGTGCTTGAAAAGGTTATCTACTTTGGATTTCTCGTACCATAAATAAGCATGCCAACCATATCTTCGATCATGCCCTTCTAATGCCGCATCATGATATAGTCTAAAATTAGGAAGTTGGAAGCCTCCTCTTTCTTTCGCATCACAAAGAATTTTCATTTTAATCCTTGGCTTCCTTCCAGCCCACACAAATTTAGAAATCTCCTTTTGCCATAAATTCAACACTTTGCAGTCTTTCACAATTGGAATCGTTTGGAATAAAAATAGCAAACGGGGTAAAATGTTCATTTTGACTACAGAAACTCTGCCCAATAAGGATAAATTCAAAGTATTCCATTTCTTAATATCTTGTTGAATTTTATTCCAGGCCTTTTCGTAATTGTTCTTAAACAAATCTATATTCTTTGCTGTAACCTCAATTCCCAAATATTTAGCCTTTTTCACCACTTCATATTGGACTCTCTCTTGTAAATCCAATTGTTTTTCCTTTCTCAAATTTTTACAGAGTATCTTTGTCTTGTTCTTGTTGACATAAAATCCCGCCAAATCACCAAATTCTTTAATCCTTTCCATCAATAATAATACATTTCTTAGTGGGTCTTCGATTATAAACATGACGTCATCAGCAAAAGCCCTATATTTGTATTCGAAGTTCCCAATTGTAAGCCCTTTTATATCTTTATCCTCCTTTATTTTACTCAGCATCACTTCCAAGATCCAAATAAATAACAAAGGAGATAACGGATATCATTGTCTTGTACTTTTTTGGACTCTAAAATGATCCGTCAACTCCTTATTCATGTTCAATGACGCTTTTTGTTCACAATATACAGCCCTAATCATATTTGAAAAGGGCTGTCCAATGTCCATTCTGTCAAGGAATTGAAACATAAATTCCCAATTTAAATTGTCGAAGGCTTTTTCGGCATCCAAAAATAGAGACAGCTTCCTTTTCAGGGTGTTTGTCATAATACTCTATTGCATCAATCACAATCCTTAAATTGTCTCTAATTTGTCTATTTGGTAGAAAGCCGGCTTGTTCTTCTCTGATAGCATTC
Organism: Gekko gecko; assembly: GCA_029375565.1. Lineage (NCBI taxonomy): Eukaryota > Metazoa > Chordata > Lepidosauria > Squamata > Gekkonidae > Gekko > Gekko gecko. Next base: position 105,634,356 of record JAPDNY010000004.1, on the reverse strand, counting down.
TTTAAATACACTTTTAATCTTTCTGAAATAACTTTGGCAAATAATTTATAGTCGTTATTGAGTAGCGAAATTGGTCTGTAATCTTTCACATCTGACAAATCAAGTTCTCTGTTTAGTGCTACTTTTAATTGTTCTTGCAAAATTTGTATTTCTTTAAGAAGCTTCTTTTTACCCGGTCTCCGTTTCAACTCATTCTCTTATTGTTGTATTTTATCCTGTAAATCTTGCTGCTGTTTCAAATTATTTTTCTTATCCGCTGCATTCATTGAGATCAAAACTCCTCTCATCACCGATTTGTAAGCGTCCCACACTGTCTGTATATTGACCTCTTGATTCAAATTCATTTGAAAAAAAATTTGCATTTCTTTCCGCAAGTTCTCCACTAATCTTGTCTTACCCAATAAATCCTCACTAATTCTCCAATGATATTGCTTTGCCTTTCCTTTTAATGCCCAAATTAACTGGTTATGATCTGAGTTAGTCTTTGGCAATATTTCCACCTTCTGAGTTTTTAATGCAATTTCGCTCGACATCCAAATCATATGTATTCTTGAGAAGGATCTATGTCTATTCGAATAGAAAGTAAATCTTTAATTTTTGAATTCCATTTTCTCCATACATCTTCCAACTTTTCTTGCTCAATAACTCTAAAAAAAATTGGGGGTAACTTTCCAATCTTCTCAACGCCTTTCTGTGATTGTCTATCCAATTTGTTGTTAACAGTACCATTAAAATCACCAGCTATGATTATCTGTTCATAATGCATTTGGTCCAATTCCCTCAGCAAGTCCTTAAAGAAATTCTCTTTGGCTCCATTAGTAGCATACAGATTCACAACCAATGTCTTTTTTTGTAACATATTAATCTCGACTGCCACATATCTTCCTTTTTTATCTGTGAAAACTTGTTTAGGTTCCAAGTTTTTATTTACATAGGTCACAACTCCTTTATTTTTTTTCTCTGCCAAAGAATAAAATTCATCCCCCAATTTTTTGTTAATCAAATATTTATTGTCCCGATTTTTATGTGAGTTTCCTGCAAGCAGATGATGTTAGAATTTTGCATTTGTAACCAATGATTCACTACTTTTCTTTTGTTAGGTGAATTAAGTCCATTTACATTCCATGATAGCAATTTGTAATCCATCATTGAGGCTTTTTTAAAAAATATCTCCGAAGTCTTCGGTATTTTCGGCTTTGAACCTATACATATCCCCCGGTGTTTTAATCACATATCTTTTTGAGTTGTACGTAAAGGACAGTCCTTGTGGTATTTCCCATCTGAATCTAATATTCAATTGTTTCAACTTCTCCACCAACTTCTTGTATTTCTTTCTGTCCTGCAAAATAGACCTTGGGAGTTCTTTCATTATCATTATCTTTTTACCATCAATTTCCAATGGCTGGGAAAACTGCTTCTTAAATACGTCCTCTTTCATTATCCTTGTCACAAATTGAACAATGACATCTCTCGGTAGGTTCTTCCTTTGAGCATAAGCAGAATTCACTCTATATATAAGATCAAAATTGTAATCCAACTACCCTTTGTCTTCTCCCATGTATTCAGTCAAAGTTTCCATCACTTCAGTACGTATATCTTCTCCCATTTTTTCTTCAATGCCTCTCAATCTCAGAAGGTTTGATATTGCTTTATATTCCACAACTGCCTCAAGATTCCGATTACTCTGTCCATTCACTTCAATTTTTTCCCCCAAATCTTGTGTCTTTTGCTCCATTTCCGTTGATTTAGTCGCCAAAGCTTTAACTTGACTACTTGTATTTTCCACTTCTTTTTTAAATTCTGCCACTTCTGCATGTACTAACTCTCTCAAGGCCGCCACATTTTTCTCCTGAACTTCTTCCAAGTGTTCCAGCTGTTTTTCCATCTTCTCATCAAATTGCTTTTCCAATTGTTTGATCATAACATGAATTGCTTCTAGCATACGCTTCTCCATTTGATCTATTGCTGCCTGCCATTCTTTCTTATCTTTGCCAGCCATACCTGGGCTCGCAGCTGACACCACTCTTTGCCGGTGTTTTGGATCCGTTTTGGGAATTTATCGATACAGTTCAATCAGCTTGGCAATTCTCTTCGAATTCCCCTTTGTTTCGCTGTTTCTAACAGCCTATTTTCTCTTAAAAACACTTTTTAAAGTTTAGTCCTCCACAAAATGGTGGGCACAATTTCTCTATGATTTTCATGGCTAGAGTAGGTTCGTTTTAAACTTCCTCTTTCCGGTCCCCCGTTTAAAATGTCCTACCGGATACACTTCTGGTCCACTTCAATTTCAGTCCTACTGGATACACTTCCGGTCCGCTTCAATTTCGGTCCTCCAGCACAATCTCTAGCCAAGTTGTTTTCAGCCGGACAGTTAGCTGTTACACCTCTATCTCACGATCTTCCCCATCACTTTTGCTCATTCACTTATCTCAGTCTCTGACCGCAGGAATGTTAAACAAAGTTAATTTAGTCCGTTTTTAGTGCTTTAACGAGCTCTTCAAATTTTATCGATGGATCGATTCTACAGTTTAAAGTCTTATGCGCTTAATCACCTTACTCGAAACTCACTAGATCTTCTTCCCGGTAAGCAAATCGTTACGGTTACCTTAGATGTTTATCTTGGGACTTTGCATTGTTCCTTTTTACTTCCAATGTTAGATCTTTTCTCGAGAGACCGGGAAATGGCGAATTTAAGCTGATTTGTCAGCTCGGCTAGCTTCTTTAGTGCTGATTTGCAAAAGCCCACTCTTGAGAGGAGTTCAAGGCATAAACAAGCCCCCTTCGGGACTTGCGGACGCCGATCTCAGCTCTTATTTGGACCTCGATGCTTGCTTGGCACCCCCCTGCCTGGGGGTTGCTGCGTTGGGCAGTAAAACTGCCCAAACTGTCAGAAGAAGCTGCCGTCCACTCCACACAATCGCAGGAGTGCGTCAGTTCACCATTTTACTCCGACCGGAAGCCGAAGAGAGGTGGAACTTTTGAGGGTGATTGCCACACAAGTGCTCTTGGACTGAGCTACAGCCCCTCCCCAACAAGGCCCTTCACATGTGCCTTTGCTCAGCTATTCCAAATCGTAGGGAAAAGGCAAATTCACTTTTTTTGTTGCATAGTGCTGTAACTAGGAGATGAGTCAAGGGGACTGGAGGAAGAGAAGAATCAGAACTCTGTGGCTGCTACATTGTAGGAAGGAAAAACAGGGGGGAAAGGAAAATGCAAGGGATTTATTCAGTGATCTCACACTACTTCCCCCAAGTTGAACCAAGTCTCAATCAAGGCTATATTGGAAAAAAACCCTATTTTTTAACAAAACCATTACAGATGCTAATTAGTTTATGATCGGTATTAATACCTGTAAAGATCTCTGTATTTTTCCTGATTAGATTTGAATAGTTCCTATTTCACTCTGTGCTTCCAACATTTCATGGCCCCTTGACTCTGGTGTTCATTCAAACCTCTGAAATAAAATGAAAGTTCAGAAAGGAGCCATTCATAGTCTGGTCCACAAAAGCTTTTGCTAGAATGAAATTCTGTTAGCCTTTCATGCGTCACAAGATTCCAGCTTGTCTATATTAATGCTAGTCCTGTGCTGTGATAACTTTACATCACCTAATCCTTGCATCAGAGATATGGCAGCTGCTGGGGAAATGCCATGCATTATCTCTTTTGCTTGGCATTACAGCACCCACTGGAACAACTTAAGAAATTTCACTTGTCCATCCTTTCCCCATAAGCTTTGGGAAGAGAAGGGATTTTTCTTTCTTCGAAAGAGTGAGCAGCATTATTGGAATGAGGGAGCACACCAATGGTTTTTTTAAAGGTATGAGATGCAGAACATGATTTTACAGTCACTCTTTCCAGATGCAGCAGTTCCATCTCTGTTGCAGTCCTCTCTAGCCCAAAACCATATTTGTCCTGAACTGCTTTTTGTAGCAGCAGTGATATTGACCAGGGTTCCCCCATTCCATAGCAGACTAGTGCAAGAGAGGGGGGATGAAGGTATAATAGTGGAGGGTTGGGCAGATCTTGAAGAGAAGTGGGATTACACATCATCACCAAGCACTTCAAGATGCACACCTTCAGCCCAGGTGAATACTGTGTCATTTCACATCTGAAAAGATTGTGCTGCAGTTGTGACTGGGAACTCCAAAAATTGCTTCACAGAAATCAGTACTATAATAAACTGTACAGCACCTAGAAAGAGACAAGATGCAGTGATTTGGAAGAAAATTTCTAGCTTTTCAGGAATAAATGAGTGAGCTACTGGTATGAATTTTGTAGAAGAAGGCTAGTGTGGGAGTATTTGCTTTCTCCATCACATTAACAATATCTGAAAGTGATGCATTGCCCAAGAATGAGTGTTGCTGGAATCTCATATGAAAAGCACCATTAGTTTTTGAGTTGCAAACTGGGGAGTTCCTACACTGAGGATTTTGCTATAAGAGTAACTTTTGCTACTATCTCCCCTACTCCCGTCTCCAGTTTTCTTAGTCCCTTATAATGATCAAAGCCAAGATAAGAATCCACTTAAGCCTTGGAGGACAATACTTCTTAGTTTGTTGTTATTGGGTAAACTACAAATGCTGTTTGTGTTGTCTTTCATGTTCTTCAGTTTTAAGAGCACTTGGGATCTGCGTAAACATGTTGAAATGCACGACAGTACTACTTTGTACTGCTGTGAGATGGAAGACTGTGTTTTTACCTCTTGGACCTTGCACACCCTAAGGCGGCATAACAAGAGAAGACATGAGGTGGGTGTTAATAGCATAGTGTGAATTTGGGCTGTGTTTACAAATACTGATTTGTTTGAAATTGCTTATGTGGCTGTGGATGTATGCCCAAGTCAAGCAGCTCTACATAAACTGGCCTCAGGATTGCCCAAGTCTTTTTTTATTTGTTTGTTTTAATTTTCTGTAAAGTGGCTAAATGTCACTAGTTTAAGAGACCAGACATTTTAATGAATGAGGTCCCTGTATCAATTATGGTGTACTGCTGTGCATTCCAATAAAAAGAATTTTCCTTGTTATTTAGAAGTTGTAGGAAAACATTTCATCAGACCAGCAAAACATCTAGCAATTTAACATTTCATATAGTAGGTGTGATACAGCTGAAGTTATGCATTTTATAAACTGTTTCAGAGGTCCCCAACCTGTGGGCACTTCTTGAATTCTGACACACAGAGCGGGTGTAGCCACAAAATGGTTACTGCAGAAGGTGGAGCCGCATACATACAGGAAGCCCAAGTTCAGGAGTGAAGAGGGATAATTTAAAATATAGATATAGATACACACACACACACACACACACACATATACAGAAAGAGGAGTGAGAGAGACAATAAAACCTACACTAGTGGCAGCTGTCACCGAAGCAACATTTTAATTTCCACTACTAAACAGCTCTTCATTGGCTACTCAGAAGCACTGCTGGGGAACAGCCCCAACTGTCCCTGCCCGCTTTCTAAAAACAGTTGCTAGGCACCAGGAGAGGTGTTGGCAGGTCCTATGGTACCCACGGGCAACATGTTGAGGACCCCTGACCTATCTGTTACAGTCGGAGAGTCAGGCTTTCTTACTTAGTCATTAAATGAGATGCAGTAACAATTACATTCCTTAACCCTGTGTGTACTTCATAACACAAATACTGGAGGAAGGAGTGATAAAGAGGGCATTTACAGAGGAGAATCAGCAACTACCTGTCTATTAGTTTTCTCTTGCATATGCCCACCAGGCTTATTTTAATAATTTTTCCACAGCCAAGCTGAGACCAGATATTAGCTGAATTAAAGGACGATTGGCCTGGAGGGAGTGAATTTGCTGGGGTGTTAAATATGAGCAGCCAGTGTGATGTAGTGATAAAAAAGGCTAATGTGAGCTTGGGGTATATCAACAGAGGCATAACATCCAAATCACAAGATGTCATAGTCCCACTGTACACTGCATTGGTCAGGCTGCACCTGGAGTATTGTGTGCAGTTCTGGAGGCCTCACTTCAAAAAGGATGTGGACAGAATGGAGTGGGTACAGAGGAGAGTGACGAGGATGACCAGGGGCCTGGAGACCAAGCCCTATGAGGAAAGGCTGAGGGACTTGGGAATGTTCAGTCTGGAGAAGAGGAGGTTGAGGGGGGACATGATTTCTCTCTTGAAGTATTTGAAGGGCTGTCACTTAGAGGAGATGTTCCTGTTGGCAGCAGAGGATAGGACTCACAATAATGTGTTTAACTTTAGAGCGGGAAGGTACTGGCTGGATATTAGGAAAAACTTTTTTACAGTAAAAGTTGTTCAACAGTGGAATCAGCTGCCTAGGGAGGTGGTGATTGGCAGTCTTTAGGCAGCGGCTGGACAAAGACTTGTCAGGGATGCTCTAGGCTGATCCTGCATTGAGCAGGGGGTTGGACTAGATGGCCTGTATGGTCCCTTTCAACTCTGTGATTTGATGAATCTATGACAGTTTGTTAAGCATGGGAGAGGCTATGTCCCCCTTCCTACCTGTTGAATTTTATCTAAAAACGTAATTATTTGCCTACTGTCTTACTTGGGAAGATGTGGGTTTGGGAATATGTATTGCTAAGGTAAAAGGGTTTGATTTTGGCTTGATTTCATCACTGCGTTCATAGACCAGCTCTTGGAAATGTTGCTTTCTCATACTGATGCAGGTTTCCAATCCCTAGCTGCACCATCCCTGTACTTAAAATGACCGTACCTTTATATAACTTTTAGTTTCAGCTCAAACCAAAAACTGCAATGAGCACCTCAGAGCAGGGCCCCCAGTCTAATTTTGCCTATGCGCAGCACTTTCAGAATTCTGAGGAAAAGGAGTCGGCACCACTGTATAATGGCTACAATGAGGACAAAGGCTAGTCACTAAAGGTTCCAAGTCAAGCATCCCATGCTTCTGAATAGGCACACCCTGTGGATGCATCCTGGGTTCTTCTGAAGTATCTCTTGCTGTAAGGAGGTGGAGGAAAGTTAGGACTGGCTCTTTGTTTTGGGGAAGAGATGCTTTGGGCAACAAGCAGATGGGTGTTAGGAGAACCACTTCTGTGTGGTCACCATACTGCCCATGGGCACACTACACTGGGGATCACTGCCTTTAAGGATAACATATTTATTGTCTCACAAACTGTTTCTGGATTACAGCCCACTTCATCAGATGCATGATTCTCAGTTGGTAGGGATAAATATACACATAGTATGGGGGAGGGGGGAAGTACAGCGGGAGGAAAAGTCCATTAAGAAGTCTGTGTATGTCAGTAGGTTACATTATATTACTGTTGTATGGGGGTGAAGGTCCCAGTCCCACCCTTGCTCTCACGAACCTTGAAGGGAGCCAGATGGTTGTTGAAAGAAAAAGCAGTAAACAGCATCTGGCAGCTGGATTACAGGAGGGACTGAGCAGGGATCTGAACTTTGGTCTTCCTGTTCTTAGGCTAGCTTTTTCAACCATTCTGTAGTGGCTCTCAGTGTAGATGTTTACACTTTAAATGCACAATGGCATATGATTTATAACTAGAACTATTCAGTTTGATGCTTATTTGTGAATGTTGGTTTGTTAGAACTTCTGAAATCACGATGTCAGTAAGAACTCTGGTATATATATTTCTAGATCTTTCAAAAAATGACCTGAAGGACTTGGGCCGTTATCGACTTTCTGTGATCACATTCAGGAAATTAAGTATACTGGGAATTAAGATCTAAGTGCTCAAAATACTTTAGAAGCCCTATGTTAATTTCTGTTTAAATCTCTAACGCTGGCATTGATTTTTAACATTCATATAATACTTTTTCCACAGAAAAAGGCCCTTCAAAATACAAATGCCATCTTTGCCAGAAGTGTTTTGCATGGTGTTATACATTGACTCTCCATCTCCATAAGGTGCACAAACTACTCTGTAATCCTTGCTTCCAGTGAAGTCTTTGTGTTGGGTTGGATTAAAAAAATAATGAACAGAGCCTGCTAGTGAAATTGATTTTTCCAGTCTCGCTTCCTGCTGCATTTCCCTGTTAAGTGTGTCCCACCAAAACCTACTCCTGAGGGATATTGCACAGAAGGCTTCAGTAGAAGAAAGAATCTGTGGCAATCACAGCCCCCCCCGCCTTCATGCACAAGTGGCCAGGCTTCTATTCATGCAGGGTGTGTGTGTATGGGGGGAGTGGCTTCATCTTTGTTTAAGGAAAAAATATTTTACTTAATTGGTAAACAAAAGAGATATATTCTAGGACTGTCCCTATTTGAGGAAGAAATTTTCCAGAATGGGATAAAGTAATAGAACAAGGCTTTTATGTTGTCATTTTTTTCCAGGAATACAAGGTAGGTTATAAAATATAAAGGGAATAGATTACCAAGCATGTACAAAACTGTATTGTAATCCTTTTTGTATCTGGATTTGGATGTTAAGTGACACTGTTGAACTTTGAAGTTCATACAGTGTGTATCATTAGTGAGTCTCTGGAATGCTCATATCAGCCCCAAACAGAACACGCCCGTATCTCCCAAGTGTGGTCTTGTTTGTTTGGCAACTGTCACCACTGAATGCATTGGTGCAGAGCACCATCAACTTGTTTGTATTTCCCCATTTTGTTTGCTTTAGATACAAGGAAGATGGTGAAGGATATTTGATGTTGAACAGTGCAATATATAATACACCCATGACGAATTCTGGCCTTTAGAACCAAATGTTACCAGAAGGGTCTTTATTAAGTCCTGAAGGCATTGGAATTAAAAAAAACTATGCTTTTTGGGGGGAAAGATGGTTCATTAGCAGAGTCTCATTTCACAGGATGGCTGCCTTAGCTGCAGACTTCAGTAGAAGAAAGTATATGAAGCCAGTGTAAATTGAACTGCACACTCTCCTCTTCTGCATGAACAACAGGTAGTGGTGGTGTGTGGAGGTAGTAACTTCTGATGACTCCCCTTCTTGTTGCACCCTCTGCACCACCTTGCATTCTGTTCCTGGGGGCCTGCTGACCCTCAGGAGCAATATATCAGGGTTATGCAGGAAGAAAGGGGAGAGATCTCTTACACAAACTGGTTCCATGCACAGGCCATTGGACACAACCCTGTCATCCATGTCAAAGAAAATGCACATTCCTATCTATCCATTGTCATATGTAGTGAAGACTCATGTGCTAGTCTCACTACATGCACAAGCAAAAGAAAACAGTAGTTAGCTGAAGCTTCCCAGTGCATGTTGCGTGTGCATGTGTTCCCAATGCATGTGCATGTGAAGTATGCTTGTACCTGCAAAAGTATACAGTGAGCACACTTTTTCCTACAATAAATTATATTAGTATATACAAGTTAGCATGTGAAGTGGCTTTTAAATTCTTCATTGTGAGTGTGTGTGTATAAAAAACCAGAATTATATGTATTTATTTGAAAACAGCTTTGTCTTATACTGGTGTTGAAACCCCACCCAAGAACTAGATTTGTACTTCTGCATCTGGATGTCTTTGAGGCACAGTATTGCAAAGTAAACTCACCCATCCTGTTCTTCAAGAGAAGGAATGCTGGAGAATAAATCAAAGGAGGCAGAGTCAAATGAGACAAGTTTATTTTTCATTGTCTAAAGTGCACAGGGTGGAGGGCTGGGCACAGGTTTCCATGTTGGTTTCAGTGTTGTTTCCCCTGGTTTGAACATGCATGAAAAAATAGTCACTATTTTAGGCCAAGTTCAAAGTCTTCAGTTGGAACTTGAGCAATTGCAAGTCCAATTTAACTGAAACACATATAAACATTCCTATTGGATTTAGTGAAGTGGTGCCCTGATCAGGCCTGTAGCCAGGATTTTGTAATTCAGGGAGCCTTTAAATAAGTCAAGGGGCACTGATGTTACAAAATAATTTTTTTTTTTTAAAACTTACTTTTGTGGCATTTGCACTCTGCCTGCCTACATGGGGAAGCAAGCCACACTTGGGGAAGGGGTGGTGATAGGGAGTCCTCCAGATGGCACAGAGAGTTGGGAGTCCTCTGGGTGGTCCAGAGAGCCTGGGGACCTGGGGGCTGGATGGAAGTCAGGGGGCCTTGGCAGGAAGTCAGGGGGCCAGGCCCTGAAATACCTCACTGTAGCTACAGGTCCGGCCCTGATTATATGGATTAGCCTGTAGCCCTCATGCAACTGCAAAAGAAACCAACTTGGGCCAGAAGACACTGTCGCAGTTTGCAAGAAAATGCTACCCTCCTTCTTTTGGGTGTGAGTGATAGCTTCCATATGGGAACAGCCAGGATTCTGTGGTTTCCTTGTTGCTGGTGTGGCTACAGTACAGATAAAGTGCAGCAGCAATGGGCCTTCCATGTGGCAGGTTTCCTGATGTCGGCTAGCTGCCATGAAATGGAATGTTAGTTGTGGGGGATGCTGCCTGGTGCCGCTTTGCATTTCCCTCCCCTCTTCTCTGCTGTCTCTGCCTTGCTCGGTTGTCAGCCTGTGGCCTTGAGACACTGCTCTGCCTGCTTCAACCTGTGTTCGCTTTCCTGCGCATCTTGCTTGGGAATATGTAGCTGTTATTGGGCCCATGCATTCTGAGACCTCTTTATTGGCACCGAGGTATCAGGGGGTCTGGTTTGAAGGAGGTATTTCTTCTAGTGTTCTGTTTGAAATCGTCATTACTGACACAAGAGTCTTAAGATGCTTAATTCATTCCTCAATAAACTGAACTACCTACAGGACTGTTGTTGAGTGTTTTGATTGGGACCTCTGACAGAGTGTCAGTAAACTGATAGTCCCTCGACCTGCATCTCCACCATGATGAGCAGTGAGGAGGATCTTCTGGCACCCATTACTATGGAAGGGACAGTGCCTACTACTACCACCCCCAATGACCACGTTGGTCAACACCACTCCGGCAATGACTATGAGTGAAGGAGCGGGGGGGGGTGACCCCGAGGCTTGGAGGAACCTATGCTCAGCCTTGGCAATGGGGCCGATTCGGGGTGGAAACCCAGGTCCAACCAAGAGATATGAATACCGACCCTCGCAACTGACCCCTCGGAGACAGCCTGTGGAAGACAGGAACTGGGAGGAGCAGTTTGCGCGAATGGAAGCCATCCAAGCTAGGGTGTTTCAAGCCATGAAGGAGTCACTGATGAACCTTCCCCAACTCATGGCACAAGTGGTGCAGGGGGAGCTCCGCCAGTGGCCACTGCCGCCTGCACCACCCCTACCTCCTGCCGGGCTGCTGTCTCCCCTTCTGCAAACTGGGGATCCTGGAGTGCCAGCATCCGGACCTGTGACCCTGCCCTTGGGTCATCAACCTGGGAGCTACTGGAGGTGACGTTCGACAGTACTCCCGAGTGACTGGCCTATTTCATTGTTCAGATGGAGAAATTCGTGCAGTACTGGGGTCACCTGTTCCTGGATGATGAACAGAGGGTGGCCTTCATTGCCACTAAGCTGAGAGACAGCGCGGCCAACTGGTACATCAGTCTGCAATGTGCCCTGAGTGCAGGATGTGGAAGCCTTCATGTGGGCCCTGAGAGTGCAATATGAGGACCCGATGGAAGACCTGAAGGCATGAAATCACCTGCGAGTGCTGAAGCAAGGTAAATGCTCAGTGTGCGAGTACTCTGAGGAGTTCAAGTGGTATGCAGCTAAGGTTCAGGGATGGCCAGAAGGGGTGCTAGCAAAGCAGTACCGGCTGGGGTGTACCTGGACATTCAGGGGACCATCCTGCATACAGTGCACCCAACTTTGCTGCTGGCTTGGATCTGAGAGGCAGCTGATGTGGAGATCTGGCTCCAGATGATCCAGATTGATAATGCCGCCTCTGGACCCCGAAGTCTGCCAGGTGAAACCTCCCATGTCTAAACCCAAAGGAGTGCGGGAGCAACGGATGAAGCAGAGGCTCTGCCTGAAATGTGGCAAAGCGAGCCACTTCATTGTGGCTTGCCCAAAGAGGGGGCCCCCTATGACTGGCGAAAAGAAATGCACCGACACCCTGGTGAGGAAAAGTATGGCTAAGCCAAAGTTTCAATGAGCCTTGCAAGTTGGCATCCCGGAAGGGGGCTTCGAATCATGCAGTGAAGGGGAACCCAAGCCGGTGGGAAAAGGCCAGGACCTGTTGTGAATGGCACAGAGCAGCAGGTCCCAATCCCGACAGCGCCACAGATAGTGAGCAACCCCCCCCTCTTTTCTTTGTGACCGTGACTGTAATAAACCCCAAGGCAGGGACCCATGTCTGGATGAGAGCCCTCATAGACACAGGCTGTGCCTGAGACTTGATCAGCCCAACGTTGGTCACAGGACTAGGGTTGTTAGTGGTCAAACTGAGAGACCCCATTGTATTTACCCAGATGGACGGATCCTCTATGAAGGAGCTGTGCAAGTTTGAGACTGTTCCCTTTCGAATGGGGGCAGGAGTCCACTGAGGACGTTGGTCTTTTGTTATTACCCCCACGCCTCAGTTCCCGCTAGTGTTGCATGATCATAACCCGTATATCCCCTGGGATGAAGGAAGGGTGCAATTCATTGCTCCGAAGTGCCAAAGCCATGTGTGGGATGCTTCTTGGGGGGCGATTCCCTCTGAAGAGACAGTGACCTCCTGCCTGGCTCAGGAGGAGCTGGCCACTATCCCTCCAGAATACCAAGACTTAGCCCGGATGTTTGGAGAGGAGGAGGCTGATGAGCTTCCCCCGCACTGGAACTCAGACTGTGCGATAGAACTGATCCTGGGCCATAAACTCCCCAAGGGAAAACTGTATGCCATGAGCCCGGGAGAAAAGGAGGAGTACAAGAACTTGTCCCACGGTTTCATTCACCTTGCCTCCTCCCCGTTTGCTGCCCCCATCCTTTTCAGGAAAAAGAAGGATGGGGGCCTCAGGTTATGCACAGATTACAGGGTTTGAAAGCAGTGTCTGCTACCAGTGCTTACCCATCGCCCTTAATTAAGGATTTACTAGCAGAGGCTGAGAAAGGGAAAATCTTCACCAAGTTGGATTTAAGAGATGCTTACTATCAGGTGCGCATAAGGGAGGGGGATGAATACAAGACAGTATTCAATACCCCTCTGGGGTAGTTTGAGTACAAGGTGATGCTGTTTGGGCTCCAAGGGTCTCCTAGGGTCTTCATGAACCTTATCAATGAAGTGTTGCATGAGCACCTGTTTCGGGGGGGCCCTTGTTTACTTGGATGATATCCTTTTATACTCCCCCAATATGAAATCACATGTCAAACTGGTGAGGGAGATGTTACAAACTTTGTATGAGCATAAGCTGTTTGCCAAGTTGTCTAAGTGTGAGTTCCACAAACCTGAAGTAGACTTCTTGGTCTACCGTATTTCACCCTGTGGGTTGGAGATGGACCCCGCCAAGGTACAAGCAATCCTGGGGTGGGAGGCGCCCCACACCTGGCGCCAATTACAACCCTTCCTAGGATTCGCCAATTTTTATAGAGGTTTTTTAGCCAATTTTGCGCAGGTCAACCTTCCCTTAACTGACTTGTTGAAAATGAAAGGGAAGGGGCCAGAAAGTGCAAAGCTGGGGGTATGTTTGGCATGGATGAATGACTGTCAGCCTGCCTTTGAGAACCTCAAAAAATTGTTCACGTCAGAACCCATCCTAGCTCACCCCAATGAGGGCTGCAAATTCATCGTACAAGTTGATGCCTCAGATGTGGCCATGGGGGGACAATCTTGCAAGAAGGGTCTGACAACAAGCTGCACCCTTTAGGCTATGTGTCCTGCAAATTTAATGCCACTGAGAGAAACTGGTTGGTGTGGGATAAAGAGGGGGGGGCAATCCGGCTAGCCCTCTCAACTTGGAGACATTGGCTGGAAGGGGCTCGGGTATCTTTCAAGGTATGGACAGATCATAAAAACTTTGAGGTCCTACGCACACCTAGAAATCTCAGCACAAAACAGCTGAAGTGGGCTGACTTTTTCTCTAAGTTCAATTTTACATTGCATCACCTCCCAGGCAAAGCCAATTTCCTCGCTGATGCACTGTCCCACCTTCCGCAACATGACAGTCAAAGGGAAGAGGTACTGGACTCTATGTTCATGCCTTCCCAGTTGGAAGGGGAGGTCACAACCAGAAGCCAGGTGGCTGCTCAGCAGCCGGAGGGTGGGGAAGGCTGGGAGTTAAAGTTCAAAGAGGCATTCGCTGATAAAGACAAACAGGAAGTCGACCAGAATGGGGAATTGGAGCAGAGGGAAAATGGTTGTTGGTATTCCGGTCCCCGACTTTTCGTACCCATGTCTCTACGTGGGAAGGTCATGTTGGTAGGACATGGCTCCCGACTGGGGGCCCACTATGGCTATGTAAAAACGTTACAACTATTGCAATGCCAGTTCTGGTGGCCGGGCATGCGAAAAGACATTTCACTGTTCGTGCAGTTGTGTGCAAGCCACACCCTGGTAAACCCGCTGGGTGGCTACAACCTTTGCCCACCCCATCCAGACCTTGGGAAGTGATTTCGATGGACTTCATTACAGATCTCCCCCTGAGTAAGGGCAAAACAGTGATTTGGGTGGTCGTGGACTTGTTCTCCAAACAACACATTTTGTGCCATTTAGCAAGGTGCCAACCACGCTGAGCTTGGCTAAAGCATTTATGCGCCACGTCATAAGGCTCCACACCTCCCCCACAAGATTATTTCAGATAGAAGATCTCAGTTTGTTGCCAAGTTCTGGGGGAGTTAATGAAAGTTCTGGGGGTGGAGAGGGGACTCAGCAGCACATATCACCCTGAAACTGATGGTCAAACGGAACGTGTCAATCAAACTCTAGAACAATTTCTGAGATGTTTTTTGAATTACCAGCAGGATGACTGGGTGGATTTGGTGCCTTTTGCTGAATATTGCTATAATAACACCCTCCATTCCTCCATGGGAGCTTCCCCTTTCAAAACTGTGTTTGGATATGAAGGGGCGCCACTCCCTTTTTTGGATAATGGACAGGAGGTGGGAAGGGACGTACATGACTGGTGTGAAAAGGTATGAGCCATCAGGCCCGTGGTCACCAAAACCCTGGGAAAGGCGAAAGCTGCATATAAAGAACAATCCAACAAAAAATGGAGTGAGGGGTGGGACCTGAAGCCTGGGGATATGGTTTATGTGTCTACCAAGAACATTAAGGGTCTACAGCCCAGTCATAAATTGGGCTGGAAGTATATTGGGCCATTTGCTGTTGCAAAAAAGATAAATGACGTTGCCTTTCAACTGCCCCTCCCAAAGTCCCTTAAATATTTGCACTCTGTGTTTCATTCCAGTCTGTTAAAAAAAGATTTGGGTCCAAACACTTGGCGCCCCCAGCGAGCCCCACCGCCCCCTTGATGGTGAATGGTGAGCAGCATTTTGAAATCTCCTGGATCCTTGACTTGAAGTGGAAACGGGGCCATCTCTATTATCTGATTGAATGGGTTGATTTTGGTCCTGAACACAAGGAATGGGTGGCTTCCCATCATGTCAATGCTCCTCGGTTGCTCTGTGCTTTCCACTCTGCCTGGCCAGAGAAAGCAGGGGGAGGCAGGGGCTTTGAGGGGCAGGATGTCAGCTAGCTGCCATGAAATGGAATGTTAGTTGTGGGGGATGTTGCCTGGTGCCGCTTTGCATTCCCCCCCTCTTCTCTGCTGTCAGCCTATGACATTGAGACACTGCTCTGCCTGGTCCAACCTGTTTTCGCTTTCCCGCACATCTTGCTTGGGAATATGTAGCCGTTATTGGGCCCGCGCATTCTGAGACCTCTTTATTGGCCCCGAGGTATCAGGGGGTCTGGTTTGAAGGGGGTATTTCTTCTAGTGTTCTGTTTGAAATTGCCATTACTGACACAAGAGTCTTAAGATGCCTAATTCATTCCTCAATAAACTGAACTACCTACAGGTCTGTTGTTGAGTGTTTTTTTTATATATATAGAAACTGCCTCTAAGGGCAGACTTTTATTTATTTTCACAACGACACTACAACAATACAATACAACACATCAAAATACAATACACTACATACAAACTAAATCACACAACATACAACACATATGGGGGGTATTCACCTAGTTTTTTACATCATATTCCATGCATCTTATCTTTCAAAAATTCTATTAACTTTTTACGTGAGTTTCCCTTATATCAAATCTGCTATATCTTCCCTAGTTTTCTCTTTTATTAACCAATGTACAATTCTATCCCTCCTAACCATTTAAATTGTACCATTCATAGATACGTAGCCAAGTATTCTGAAAAGTGGAGTCTGTATAACCTTTCAAAGTCAGAGTCAACTTGTCCATCTCCGCTGCCTCTAGTATCTTTGCCATATATTCTTGCTTAGTTGGTGTCAGGGTCAGTGTTCCCTCTAAGCTGAGTTAGTGTGAGCTAGCTCACAGTTTTTTAGGCTCTGGCTCACACATTTTTGTCTTAGCTCAGGAAGGATGGCTCCAGAGGCAAATCAATTTATGCAAATTGCTCACTCATAACTTTAGTGCCAGTAGCTCACAAAGTAGAATTTTTGCTCACAAGACTCCACAGCTTAGAGAGAACATTGGTCAGAGTAGTCCTCCAATATTTTGCATATAAAATCCTGGCCGCTATCGTCAAATATACTATCAAATAACGATCGTCTCTATTTATCTTTTTAGGTAAAATACCTAAAAGTAACAGCTCCAGTTTAAAAGGAATTGCTCTCCCTACAATTTTCTGAATCAATCTATGCACCCATATCCAATTTTTTTTAGTAACATCACACGTCCACCACATATGATAGAATGTACCCGTCTTATTTTCACATTTCCAGCACTTATTAGAACATTTAACATCATATTTTGTGATTCTCTCCGGCATAACATACTATCTATAGAACATTTTATACATATTTTCTCTATAAGAAACTGCTTTAGTTATTGTAACATTTTTATTCCATATTTGTTCCCATTGTTCCAGTTCTATAATATAACCTAGATTCTAGGCGCATTGAACCATATTCATTTTGACCATTTCATCTGCCATCATTTCTTTTAAAAGCATCCCATACATTTTCTTTATAAATTTCTTCTCTGGTGCACTCAATAATTTTTCAATCTCTTAGTCTTATTAAATCCAATCTTCTTATCCTTGGTGTACCTTGATTCAATTTGTGCTCGCTGCCACCATGTCAAGTCTTCTTCCAGTTTAAGCTCATTTCTAGAGTTCAAAATGTCCATATACCTTTTTGGTGGATTTTCATCATATAACCTAGGTATAGTAAATGCCTCTAATGGTATTGCCAATTTGGAAGTCTTCATAAACCAGCTCTTTTGAATAGTCTCCCATACTTTCAATAATACAGCCTGTATCCAATGCTGCTTAAAGTACTTATGTGCTGAAGCTTTTTCATACCAAAGAAATGCATGCCAGCCCAACAATAGGTCATGCCCTTCTAAGCTTAATATCCTCCTAACCTCCAACATAATCCATTCTCTAATCCATGCCAGTGCTGCTGCTCTGTAATATAGAGTCCAGTTAGGTAGACCAAATCCACCTCTTTCTTTTAGGTCTTGCAAAACTTTCAACCTGATTCTTGGCCTTTTCCCCTGCCATATAAACTTGGTTATTACCTGATCCAACTCTTTAAAAATCATGGAATTTTGTAGTATCGGAATCATCTGAAAAAGAAAGATCCATCTCGGTAGAATATTCGTTTTAATCAGAGCTATTCGTCCCATCAGCAATATTCGTAGGTTTTTCCATCTTCCTAAGTCCTGCTTTGTTGCTTTCAATAGTTCTTTATAGTTATTTTCTTGTAATGCACTACATTTATTTATTAGGTTAACTCCCAAATATTTTACTTTGTCACACAACTGATATCCTGAATCCCTTTGTAATATACCTTTCTGTTCCGTCTTCATATTCTTAGTCATAATTTTTGTCTTATTAATGTTAATTCTTAGCCCCGCCACCTGTCCATATTCCCATAAAGCTTTATTTAACTGGGTGATTGAGGAAAGAGGATCCTCCAGTCTAAATACAAGATCATCAGCAAAGGCTAACAGTTTAAATTCTTCCCCTTGCACTTTCATTCCCCTAATATTTTCATTCTGTCTTATCTCTTCAGTTAATATCTCTAGCGCAAATATGGTGACAGTGAGCAGCCTTGCCTTGTTCCTTTTTGTATTTTGAAATTTTCTGTTTGCTCACCATTAACCATCACCAATGCAGTTTGGCTTGTGTATATCGCTTGAATCATCTGGATAAATTCCTTTCCTGCCTCTGCCTTCCTTAATGTTTCCATCACAAAACACAAACTCAGGTTATCAAATGCTTTTTCTGCATCCAAAAAGATCAGGGCCATTACCTTTTGGGGATGTGCTTCATAGTATTCTATTACACCTAGAATGCATCTCAAATTATTTTTATTTGCCTTTAAGGCAGAAAGCCCATTTGATCTCTATGTATAGTCCTTGCCAATAATCTCTTCAGCCTTTCCGTTATGATAGAAGCAAACATCTTATAATCAGCATTTAATAATGAAATTGGCCTATAATTCTTAATTTCTTTTTCGTCCATATTTGGTTTATGTATTAGAGATATTATTGCTTCCCACCACGAATCTGGAATCTCTTCCCCATCCATAATTCTCTTACATATCCCTTTCAGTTGTGGGAGGGCTATTTCTTCAAATATCCCATAAAATTCTATTGGCAAACCTTCTGGACCCAGTGCCTTACCCTTATTCTGCCTTTTCAATGCCTCTACCATCTCCATCATCGTAATTGGTTGATTAAGTATCTTTCTTTGTTCCTCTGTAAATTTTTGAACTTGGTGTTTCTCAAAGTAATGAGTTATTTGTTCGGTCTTAGTACCATTCTTTCTATATAAATCTTTATAAAAGTTCTCCACTATATTCTTTAAGTCCTGGATTCTATTTACTTCTTCTCCATTCTTCTTTCTTAAAGTTTTTATATATGCCTTTTCTTTTTGTTGCCTAAGTTGATAAGCTAATCATCTTGTCGGTTTATTAGTGTTTTGACTGGGACCTCTGACACCTGATGCCAGCCCCCCAGAAGCTCCCCCTCTCCCCTGGGCTGCCAGGGCTTTTGAAATTTTTACCAAACAATCAGCATTAGAATATTGTTATATCAATATACTCTTGTAACTATTGGTGTAGCATATTCTCTGAATTCCTAGCTTTCATTTTTAAAAGTAAGTCTCTAGTTCCTTGACTTGTGAAAATAGGCCTTTTCCCTAAGGGAAAGGGATAGAGACTTATTTTTTAAATGAAAACTGAGAATTCAGAGAACTTGCTACACTTATTGTTACTAAGGTGTATTGATATAATAATATTCTAGTGCTGATTTATTTTTTAAAAAATAAAAGCTTCCTAGTGTTAGGGAGAGGAAATGGCTGCTACGGAGACAAGGTCAGGAAAAATGGCTGACATACGGGCTGGAAAATCCAAATACTCCCATCCACACAGCCACACAGCAGCCATCCAGGCTTTACTGTGATGTTTCTCAAAACTTCAGAGCAGAGCAAGTTTGAAAAAAATCAGAGAGTAGCTGGGTAACCCCCAGAAGTACAGAAATACACCACGAGGGCCAGAGGAAGCAGAAAAACCCCCGCTTCTCAAAAGCATTGAACTTGGAGCAGATAATCTGTGTGGAAGGCCCCTTAGTCCTTTTTAACATCCTGCCATCTCAAGTGCCTCATGTGTTCTTTGGACTCACCCCCACACACACACCTATAGTTACTTTATGAGGCTCGTGAAGGACTTACAGAACAACTTTAAAATTACCTTGGAAAATATCTACCCTATAATGTAACCTTTTGTAAGTGCCCTGCCATACTCACAATCTTGGTGGTTGTAGTGTACTAGCCCAACCTTAACAGACTCAGCTTGGGGTCACAGAACAATGGACTGCTAGGATCCTGGGATGGACCTATCGCCCAGGAGAGCCTCTGTAAATAGCCTATTGTTGGGAGTGGGTGTATGATGGGTGTGCCCTTTTACGGGCTTATATGCAGGGCTCCGACCCTTTAGGCTTGAGCTATTATCACAATAAAGCATGAGCTGATCACTAACGTGTCTCAAACCCAGTATATTCCGGTGGTTAAAAGTAAGGGTGTCCCCCTCCAGCCCGAATTATGCATGGATGATAGAGTGAAAAGAAACATGTTGCAAAAGCACAAGTGCAGTCTAAGAATCATATACACTACACCCAGATCTGTCCTTTTAATGCAAGATGTTTATTTCGGGAAGGTGTTTTTTATAAATATGTAAAAGCCTTTGAACTAAAATGTGAATATTTTTATTCAGTTTACATATTTCTAACAATGCATAAATATCACTGATTTCCCACTAATTTCTTAAAGCTATGCAAAGAATGCTGGTTGTTGATTAATATGCTAAATGTCAACTAATCTGAAAAGAATTACAGCAGGGCATTGGCAAAATGCACTTTTGTCTTTCAAGAAGGGGAAACGGAGACAAACCAGAAAGTGATATACAGAGATACGTTAGTTGCTACAGATTGTCTTTCCTTGAACGGTTAAATTTACAGACAGCAGAGCTGGTTCATTTACAGATCAAGCCCAGGCGTTTTGCACAGTTTAACCACAAATACTCTGTAAAGCATCAGCAGATTGACTTGAAATGTAAATAAACCTAATAAACGTTCAAGATAGAATTTACATGTGCCACTTCAAATGCTTTTCAGTTGCCTTCTCTCTTTTGGTATATGGATGTGAAAAGAGGTATTTTAAATGAAAAAAATATGGATTGATTGGCTGTTTATTACCTATTTTAAACATTTACTAGCCACCTTACTCCCTTGAGGAACTCAAGGCAGCTTATCAAAAGCACAATAAAAACAATATGCTTTAGAATCTCGCTCAAACCTTCACATGCTTTACAATGCATATATGACTTTGGCCCTGCATAACTCAGTTAATCATAACTTGTGCAGTTCTTTCTGTTTTTCACAGGTGTACACCAACAGTGGGCAAGGGGCTGAAAATAATAGTCATGTATGGAATTTGGTTTTAAGTGGTTAGGCAGTGCAAAGAGCTTTGGGGTGGAACCAAAGACTACAAGCCAGCAGCTATTTGAGCCTCTCTGTAACATTACGAGGAAGTGGGGTCTACTAAACAAATGATCTGAATGCCCAATGCGAACAATGAGAGATGCCTGAAGACCAATTGGATATAATGGGATCCAGGAATGTCAATTGACTTCCGTTGGCTCATTTGAAATACATTACAGTATCAAGCACTGCAAAGAAACTGCAGAAGGGATTTCAAGAATCCTACTCTGGGGAATGGAATGACAACCTCCCAGAGTGGAATGATGGTCTCAGGGACCAAGTAAACTGATCTGGGACTGGAATGATGGCCCCTGAAATGGGATGACAGTCCGTTGGAATGGAATAAGTGCTCTGAGACTAGAATGAAAACTCCCAGAGAGGAATTATGGTCCTTGGGACTGCAGGTATTCTACAACTAGAATGATAGCCCCCAGAGAAAAATGACAGTCTCTGAGACCAAGTAAACTGATCTGGGCCTGGAATGACAGCCACCACAGTGGAATGACAGCCCCAGGGACTAGATATACTGCTTCGGGAGTGGCATGACAACCTAGGGATTTTGGGGGTGTAGCCTGAGGAGGGCAGGGTTTGGGGAGGGGGGCACTTCAGTAGGGTATAATGCTACAGAGTCCACTTTCTCTGTCATTTTCTCTTGGTGAACTGGTCTCTGTTGCCCAGAGATCTGTTGTAATCCTAGATCTCCAGCCAGCACCTGGAGGCTGGCAACCCTAGGAGCCCCCTGAGTGAAATGACAGTCTCTGGAACTGTAAGTGTTCCACAACTGGAATCACAACCCCCAGAAAAGAGTAATGGTCTCTCAAACAAACTGATCTGGGAATGGAATGACAGCTCCCAGAGTTGAATGATAATCCATGGGATGAAACACATTGCTCTGGGATTGGAAGAAAAGCCCCGAGTGGAATGATGATACTCGGAACCATAAGTGCTTAGTGACTGGAATGACACCCTCCATAGTGGAATGATGATCCCTGGGATCAGATGTGCTGCTTTGGGCTTGGAATGATGGCCCCTGGAACTGTAACCCAATAAGAGTGCAGTGTGATTCTGCTGTCTCATTGTAATGAAATCAAAAAGAGTTAGGTCTTATTAGATAAGGGAAAGCAAGCAGCCTACTAGTAGTAATTTTGGCTGTGGAGGGGAAATTGTGAAGTTTATAGTTTGTGAGTGTTGCTTTATAAGGGTAGGATAGTGTCCTTGTTTGCTTTTACATACTAGTTACACACTAGTATTTGGGGGTGTGTGTGTTTCTGGTAGTTCTTTTCTTGAGGTTAGTCAGGAGATACAACAATATTAGCTAATTTTTTAAGGGGGAGGGGAAGTATTATGGTTATTTATTTACAAACAAATAAAAGAGCTCAGGAGTATAGATATTTCCATTTTCCTTGAAAGGCTCATTTAGCATAGAAAATAAACCTTAGAAATAGTTGTAAATCTAATGGGGAGGGTGGACTAATGGTTTTTACTTTGTTGACGTCAGAATGAAGCTAGTTTTTAAATTATTTGTTCAGCTTATTCCACAAGATCCATAAGGGCCTCAGTCACATTGCAGAGAAATGATCTGTTAGTGGTACAGTTTTCAGGCTGATGTTTTAACATTACATGATTTCCTCACTGCTGTTAAGAGATTAGTGTGGAAAATCGCGTCTGTCTATATAAAACTAATTTTACAATCAGATGGGTATTCTTGAATTCTAATCAGAATGTATTCTTGAAAAACAAAACTTGGATTTGTGTGATTTTTAAATGAAGAAAAAACTGAGAATTGTATATCCCATGAGTACACTAAAGGGGATATCTCCAGGTAGTACAATACCTATTTTTCATGTGTAGGGTGCCAACACCAGGTTGGGAAATGCCTGGAGATTTGTGAGTGGAGCCTGAGGAGGTGGAGTTTGGGGAGCGGAGGAAGCTCAGCAGTGATTTTATTCCATCAAGTCCATCCTCCAAAACTCATTTTCTCCAAGGGAACTGATCCCCTGGAGCTGCAATTCTGGGAGATCTCCAGGCCCCACCTGGAAGTTGTGTGTAACTGTTGTCAAGTGGCTTCTGACTTATGGCAACCTCCGAAATGTCCTAAGATTAACAGCCTTGCTCAGGTCTTGCAAATGGAGGGCCATAGCTTCCTTGACTGAGTCAATCTATCTCATGCTGGCCTTCTTTTCCTACTGCCTTCAACTTTTCCTAGAAAAGATCTGTTCTTGGGACCTGTTTTGTTCAATATCTTTATCAGTGATTTGGATGAAGGGATAGAGGGAATGCTTATTAAATTTGCAGATGATACTAAATTGGGAGCAAATACAGTAGAAGACAGTCAGGATACAGGATGATCTTGACAGGCTGGAAAACTGGGCTAAAACAAATAAAATGAATTTCTACGGTGAGAAATGTAAAGTTCTGCATTTAGGTAGGGAAAATCAAATGCATTATTATAGGTTGGGGGAGACTTGTCTTGGCAGTAGTATGTGCGAAAAGGATATAGGGGTCTTAGACCATACACTGAACATGAGTTAGCACTGTGATGCAGTTGCTAAAAAGGCAAATGCAAATTTGGGTTGTATCAACAGAAGTATAGTGTCCAGATCACGCAAAGTGATGCTACCACTTTACGCTGCTCTGGTTAGACCTCACCTAGAGTACTGTGTTCTGTTTTGGGCACCACAATTTAAGAAGGATATAGACAAGCTGGAACATGTCCAGAGGAAGGCAATGAAGATGGTGAGGGGTCTGGAGACAATGTCCTGTGAGGAAAGGTTGAAGGAGCTGGGTATGTTTAGCCTGGAGAGGAGACAACTGATAGGTAATATGAAAACCATCTTCAAGTATTTGAAGGGCTGTCATACAGAGGATGGTACAGAGTTGTTTTCTGTTGCCCAGAAGGTCTTTGATGACTGCCACCTCTTGCTCTGAATTATTGCATCAAAATCTGGAGACAATGTCTGTGCTGTAGCAATCTTGAGTATGCTGTTCAGGTGTATATCTGAAGGCTGTGAATGGACTTTTGATTTATTGACATTCATTACAGAAAAAAGCTGCTCACAGACATATGTTGTTCCAAACATAGACAGAATTTTAGAAGCAAAAGGGTGACAGTTTTACAAAAAGGTTCATAGAACAAATTTGGAGTCCAGTGGCACCTTTAAGACCAACAAAGGTTTATTCAAGGTATGAGCTTTCATGTACCTGCACACTTTTTCAAATATATTGGAATGTAAGATAAGAGTTCAAACTTGTACTCATTGCCTTCTAGGAAGTAAGGAACGCTGAGGGCAGCTCTGCGTCTTTTTTTTTTTTAAAGGGAAAGAGGAAAGAAAAATGGCCTGTTTATGCCTCTACAAGGAGAGATGTGGTTCAACTGGAGGAAATTTCCAAATATTTTACACCCCAGTGGTTTATTCCCTAAACCTGCAATCATACTCCCCATGTGCATATTTATATGCCACTTCATCTCATTCTTGAGCTGGCACACAAACTGAAAAGCAGTATAAACTCAGAAACCTAAAACCAAACACAACTGAAATACTATAACAAGAAGCAATAGAGAGGCTGAACAGCTTATTAACATGTAACATGATTTTGTTTGTTTTAAAATGTCTATTAAGAGGAAGTATAACAGATCAAAACATATAATAACTGTTAAACAATGTATTTCTTCGCTCACTGGTTTAACATGTAACATGAAGATGTTCATACAAATTCATAGCAGCCAGCTTTATTCAAGGAGGTTTTTTTTTGGGGGGGGGGTTGTTAGCAGCTCATATCCAAACTGCCATCAGGCAAAGCATCCATAACATTCCAGCAAACTTAGAATGCAGATTCACCAGAATATAAGGAAAGCAACACTACTGTATTCAAAGAGGGGCTTTTTTAATTGATTCGCGGGCCAGATTAGAGATCTTTTCAGGCTGTATCTTTGACACCCCTGCCTCAGTGCTTAGTTCTTGTCACCCTTTCTTATGCACCCAGGGAAATGCTGATTGCCACTTTGGGGTTAGGAAGCCATTTTTCTCCAGGCCTGTTTGGCCAGGGATCCTGGAGGTTTTTTGTCATCTTCTGGCCATGGAACAGCAGTCAATGTGGGTGTGGAGGGGGAGGTATTTTATTTGTGAATTTCCTGCCTTGTGCAGCGGGTTGGACTAGACAACCCTGGAGATCCCTTCCAACTCTATGATTCTATGATTCTGCTGGATTTTCCTGTGAACTTTGTCTTCTCATAATGTGAGCCTCAGTTTAGTCATTTTGACTTCTAGGGAGAGTTCAGGCTTGATCTGATTTAGAACCCACTTATTTCTCTTTTTGGGGTCCACAGTATCCGTAAAACTGTCCTCCAACACCACATTTAAAATGAATTACTTTTCTTCCTGTCTGCTTTCCTTAATGTCCACCTCTCACACCCATGCACACAAATGGGGAATACTATAAGATGAATTAACTTGATCTTGGAAGCCAGTGAGACATCCTTACACTTAAGGATCTTTTCTAGCTCCTTCATGGCTGCCCTCCTGAGTCTCTGTTTCCTTCTTCTTGGTTACATTCTCCCTTTTGACTGATGATGGAGGCAAGGAACAGAAAATCTTTTTTTTTAGTGGTAAAACTCTCCTAAAGAGGAGAGAATTTTATTCTTTTTATAAGAAAAGGGTAGGGTAGACAGCTGGAGAAAGAAAAAAAAGGATGGAGTGAAAACTTTCTGTTAATAAGGGTTAGTTTTAGTTAGTACTATTTTTAGCATCCATCACGGTTAGAAGATCTTCTTTTTAACAGTCCAAAGTCCAAAATAACTCTGTTAATACAGTTAGTAAAGTCCATTGGGGTTAGTTATTAACCAGCTCCTTCCAGATGTTACACGAACAACCACTGTTCAAGGTGTCTTCTTAAGTCTCTTCAACTAAAGTTTGGGTCCTTTTAATCTTGATGGCTCCCGCTACGTCACCTCTTTCCCCTGGGTCGCTGTCTTCTTCGCTGCTTGCATTAATCCCAGTTTTGAGTGCTGCTTCCACCTTGCTGGCGTGTCTCTTCAGAAGTTTTGTTGCTTTAAGGATGGATTCCATCTTCTCTCGTTTCTTTCTTTTCTTATATTTCCGACCATCAATTTTTACGGGCTCCATATTCACTACAGATGAAATTAGATCTCTGGAACAGAAAATCTTTTAACAATTTCAATTTCTGTATTGCCAGCCTTATTCCACCGCATCTTGCCTCCACCCTCAGCTCAGTCTTTTCAGCTGCAGCAGACCCAGCACCATAGAAATCCATCTCCTGCAGAAAGCTTGTAGGTTCAATTCCTGTAATCTCCAGCTAAAAATTGGATAGTTTTGTTTTCTTGATGTCCAGCTGCAGTCCTACTTTGGCATTTTCTGCTTTAACCTTCCTCGATAGTTCTTTCAAGTCTTTGCTATTTTCTGCCAGTAGTGTAGTGTCATCTGCATATCTCAGATTGTTAATGTTCCTTCCACCCATTTTCACACCACCTTCATTTAACCTAATCCAGTTTTCCTTATGATATGTTCTGCATATAGATTCCCCCCCCCTCTTCTGGGCATAGAGCAGGGGTCACTGGGGGTGGGGGGAAGGTATCTGAATTTCCTGCATTGTGCAGGTGGTTGGACTAGATGACCCCGGAAGTCCCTTCCAACTCTATGATTTTAAGAGATAGGGAGATAGAATAAATCCTTGTTTGACACCTTTGCCAGTTGGAAACCATTCTATTTCTTCTTATTCTGTCATAACAGTAGCCTCTTGTCCAGGTTGTGCATAAAAACAATCAGATGTTGTGGCACACATATTTCTTTTAAAACCAAACATAGGTTTTCATGATTCACACAGTCAAAAGCTTTGCTCTAGTTTATGAAACACAAACTGATTTTCTTCTGAAGTTTTCTCATATGCTCCAGTAACCAAGGTAAATTTGCAATATGATCTCTAATGCCTCTTCTTTTTCTAAATCCAGCTGGAACATCTGGCAGTTCTCATTCCATATATGGTAATAATCTTTGTTGTAAAATTTAGCATCGCACATGAGAAATTAATGTAATAATCTGATAGTTGCTACAGCCTTTGATCTCTCCTCTTTTTTAATTGGAATGTAGATTGAGCATTCACTGACTTGTGGGCCATTGCTTTGCTTTCCATATTTCTTAGGACCAACCAAAATAGCAAGAATTCCTCAGCGTTCTTAAAGGTGTTAGATATTTGCAACAAAGAAGGGGTAGGGAGATGTGTGGTGGAGAAGCTGTCATTGTCTCAGAGTATGAAAATGAAAGAAGCATTGTAGACTTACTAAGATTAGGTTATAATGAGTACAAAACAGATTTCAAAAGGTACTAATGACTACATGGTGAATAATGGCAACTTTCCCTTTGAGAATATAATAACAGTTGAAGGTGGCTTACAATATAAATAAAACCTTAAATAAAACCTTATATAAAAACACAAGAATAACAACAATTATAAAAACCCATAAAAATGCATAATTTAAAACTCCAGTTAGGACTGGTAGTGCTGTCCTAAGCAGAGCTATACTCTTCAAAGTCTATTAACTTCAACTGACTTAGAAGGGTGTCCCAGAACAGATTTGTTTCTACTTAGAGAGGCATTCTACTCTTGGAGCTATAATTCTAAGATGAGAGAACGGATTCCATTCCTAGCGACCATCATTCCACTCTTGGTCTTGTTCTCAGGGGGCTCTCTTTCCAGTTCCAGAACAGTTATGCCACTCCAAGGAATCATCATTCTACTCTGAGAGCTGTTATTCCAGTCTTAGAATATTTATGCTACTCTCAGGGACCATCACTCTACTTTGGGATCTATCATTTCAGTGCCAAAACACTTATGCCATTCTTAAGGACAATACTTCCACTTTGGGAGCTGTCATTCCAGTTGTCCTGTGCTCTGCAGGCAGGCCCAGTCAGGTCTCCTATGGAACAATGCCCTCAGGCCTGGATAGTGAGACTTAGAAGACACCAACTGGGGCTGGAACACAGGCTTGCACTTAGTGGACTGGTTTATCCAGCAGGCAGCCTTCCCAAGCCTCAGCCTAAATAGACTAGGAGGTAATCAGGATCAGCTCTTAAGCTCTTGAGCTGTGCTTTGACCAGGATCATTCCAGCAAGAAAGTACTGTCCCCAACACACTTTGTTTCATTTCTGCTGCCTGGGACTTCTATAGCCACCATTCCTGTGGAGGAGGAGAGGGTCCTGAGGGGCTACAGGCCCAGGTTTGAGTCCTGCCCAGCAGAAGTTTACTAGGGTCTGGCAGTGTGGCTTCTGGTGCCACTGGTACATCCACAGCAAGTGCTAGGACATTCCTGGCATTGACAGGCACCTCAGCAGTATTGGGACCTCCCTGGTCCTCTGAGTCCTCCTCAATCACTGAACTTGCCGTCCTGTATCTCCGTCCTGTATCAGTTTATCTGGTCCCAGGGAACATCATTCCCCTCTGAAAGCTGTCATTATAATCCCAGAACACTTATGCTACTCCCATGAATTGTCATTCCACTCTGGGGGCTGCCATTCTAGTCTCAGAGCACTTACTACATTTCCAGGAACCACCATTCCATTTTCAGGGCTGTTAGTCTAGTCCCAGAATACTTCTGCCACTCTTAGAGATGATCCTTCCATTCTGGTGGGCATCATGCTAATCTTAAAACACTGATGTCTTTGCCAGGGACCATCATTCCACCCAGTTTGGTGTAGTGGTTAAGTGCGCCAACTCTTATCTGGGAGAACCGGGTTTGATTCCCCACTCCTCCACTTGCGCCTGCTGATGTGACCTTGGGTCAGTCACAAGCTCTGGCACAGCTGTTCTCTCAAGGACAGTTTCTGTCAGAAGTTCTCTCAGCCCCACCTACCTCACAGGATGTCTGTTGTGGGAAGGGGAAGGGAAAGGAGTTTGTAAGCTGCTCTGAGACGCCTTTGAGCAGTGAAGGGTGGGGTATAAATCCAATCTCTTCTTCTTCCAGGGGGCTGTCACTCCTGTTCCTGAACAGTTAAGATACTCTGAATTATCATTAGCCCACCCAAGGCGCTGTCCTTCCAGCATTTCAGCCCCTATGACACTCTAATTTTTCCAGCCTGGTAGTGGTCATTCCAGTCACAAAACACTTATGTTGTCCCCAGAGAGCATCATTCCATTCTGGGGACTGTCATTCAAGTCTCAGAGCAGTTTCCGTGATCCCCGGGAATGTCATTTCACTCCAGGAGTTGTCATCATAGTCCCAGATCACTTATTCCAGTCCTGGGGACTGTGATTCTCATTGGTGAGCAGTCATTTCAGTCCCAGAACAGTCATGCTACTCACAAGGACTATCATTCCACTCTGGGGGGCTGTCATTCCAGTCCCACTAAAATTCTGCTATTCCCAGAGGCTGTCATTCCATCTGGGGGCTGCTATTCCCATACTAGAATGTTTATGCTATGTCCAGGAACCGTCATTCCAGTGTTGGTGCTGTCATTCTTGTTCCAGAATATTATGTCACTCAAAGGGACTGTCCTTCCACTATGGTGATTGTTTTTTCCAGTCCCAGAACAATTATGCCACTCCCATGGACTGTCACTCCACTCTGGGGGCTGTCATTTCATTCCTAGAATAGTTTATCTTGGCCCAGGGACCATCCTTCCATTCTGGGAGCTATCATTCCAGTTCCAGACTAGTTTATCTGGGCCTAGGAACAATTGTTCCACTCTGGGGCTGTCATTACAGTTCCAGAGCAGTTTATATGCTCTCAGGAGCCATTATGCCACTTCATATGCCAGTCCGAGAACAGTTACACTACACCCAAAGGCTGTCATTCTGTTCCAGGGAACTGTCATTTCAGTAGTTCATATGTGCCCAGGGGCCACTGTACTTCCAGTTTCAGAATATTTATGCCACTCATAGGGACTACCCTTCCATTCTGATGGTTGTCATTTTCAGTCCCAGAATAAGCATGCCATTACCAGGGATCCTTATTTCATTCTGGGGACTGTCATTTCAGGCCCCTAGCATTTTATCTGGGCCCAGAGACCATCATTTCACTTTGAGGAACTGTCGATTCAGTCTCAAAGCAGTTTATACGATAACAGGGGCCATCATTCCACCCTGGGAGCTGTCAAACACCGATGCTGCTCTCAGGAGGAGCTGTCATTGCACCCTGGGGGCTGTCATTCCAATCCCTGAATGCTGGTGGTGCTCCCAGGGGCTGTCATTTTATTCTAGGTACTGGCATTGCAGTCCCAGGGTAGTTCATCTCTGCCCAGGGGCCATCATTCCACTCTGGGGCTTTTGTTTCAGTTCCAGAACACTTTATACAGCTCCATGTACACTCTGGGTTGTCCTTCCAGTTCCAGAATACTTACGCTACTCACAGGGACCATCTTTCCATTCTGGTGGCTGTCATTTGCAGTCCCAGAAATAGTATGCCATTCCCAGGGTTTCTTATTCCATTGTCTTACCAGTCCAAGAGCATTTTATCTGAGTCCAGAGACCATCATTTCACTTTGGGGGACTGTCATTCCAGACCTAGAGCTGTTGATATGGTTCCTTGGGTCATCACTCTACTCTGGTGGCCAATGTTCCAGTACCAGAACACTTTTGCTACTTTAGTGGCTAGTTCCAGGGACTGTCATTTAGGGGCTTTTCTTTCAGTACCAGGGTGGATTTTCAGGTCCCAGAGACTGTTCTTCCATTGTTAAAGCTGTCATGCAATTCCCAGAACACTCATGACTGTCCCAAGGACCAGGCCTGTAGCTACCGTGGGGCATTTTGGGGCTCTGCCCCCTCAAATTTGAGGTGTGTCCCACAACAGCTGCTGCCCCTCTCACCCCTCCTTTCCTCTTGTGACATTAAAAGGGCCCTCCAACTGATTGGCGGGAGCATGTGCCCTGCCAGTCAGCTGGAGGGCCTTTTAAATCTTGCAGCTGCCCCTCTCCCTCCCCCAAGATTTGCCATTCAGAATGCAGGGAAGGTATGTGGCTGTCCCTCTCCATCCCCCCTCTCCCTCCCCTGCTGCCCCACAAAATTTCCTCATGCCCCACCAACCCAGAATTTCTGGCTTTGGGGGTCCCAAGGACCAACATTCCACTCTGGGAGCTGTCCTTCTAGTTCCAGAATTCCTATGCCACTCTTGGGGACTACCCTTCCAGTCCCAGAACAAATATGCCATTCCCTGGACAGTCACTCCACTCTAGGGAGTGTAATTTCATCCCAGAGCATTTTATCTGGGCCCAGGGACCATAACTCACTTCATCCACAGTTGTCATTCCAGTCTCAGAACACTTATGCTACT
Organism: Gekko gecko; assembly: GCA_029375565.1. Classification (NCBI taxonomy): domain Eukaryota; kingdom Metazoa; phylum Chordata; class Lepidosauria; order Squamata; family Gekkonidae; genus Gekko; species Gekko gecko. The sequence continues at coordinate 105,603,101 of JAPDNY010000004.1, read as the reverse complement.
CTTGAGGTCTGTCATTCCACTGTGGGGGCTGCCATTCCAGTTCCAGGGCATTGATTCCCATCCTAGGGACTATCATTCCACTTTGCAGCTGTCATTCCTGTCCCAGAGCAGTTTATCTTGAGCCAGGGACCATCATTCCACTCTTGGGACTTGTCATTCCATTCCCAGGGCAGTTTTCTCAAAATTTATTTGGCATTTTCATTGCAACTTTTCTGTCCTGCAATATTTTTCAACAGAGCCCATGCAAGTCAGCTGGCATTCCTGACTCCCAATATATCCCATGGGTCTTCAGACATATTCGTTTTTACCCAATGGGCTTTTTATGTCATTCATGTTAATAAATCCCAGAAGAAACAGCCCCTTGCAAAAAAGGCTCCTTCTATGGAAAAGAAAATAGTCCTTATATCAATAAGGAAATATATTTCCTTAGGTGGTGTCAGTGTCATTTGATTAGAAATGCTTCAGCATTTTTCCCCTCCTGCTTCTGACTAGGTGAGTTCTGACTGCCAAAAGCTGCTGCCACCACAGTAGACAGAGGTGCCACAAGACCCTTGGCAGTAGCAAACTACCCCTCTCGAATGATGTTTCCTGACATTTTTTCAAGCTGTGAAGAGCAGAATCAAATTTTTCCAGGAAAGAAAGGGATTCATTCCAGAGTCTGGCTCCTCTCTCTTTCCCTGGAAAAGGCTCCTTCTATGGAAACCCGCTGTGTTGCAACCAGTGTTCCCTCTAAGCTGAGTTAGTGTGAGCTGGCTCAGTTTTTAGCCTCCAACTTTCAGATTTTTGTCTCAGCTCAGGAAGGATGGCTTCAGAGCAAACTAATTTATGCAGAGCAAACTAATTACTCACTCACAACTTTAATGCCAGAAAGTAGAATTTTTGCTCACAAGACTCCACAGCTTAGAGGGAGCATTGGTTGCAACACCCTGCTTTGCAATTCCCTTTCTGACAGAGGAGGCTCGGATTACACTCACAATCAAGCAGAAAGAAGTGAACCCAGGAAGTGATGTAATGGGCTGGCAAATGACTACACCTTGAGTCACCTGGGTCCAGACAGAGAGAGCGAGAGCAAGAGAGGTGCTTAGTAAGTCCTGCGGTTCAGGCAGTCCTGTCACACTGGGGGACAGGCAGGGGGACCCATGGAAAAGGAGGGTAGCTCCCCGTGGGCCATGGGGCTGCTGAAAACCTTTGAGGCCAGCGAGCTCGTCAGCTGGGAGAAGATTGGCTCCGGTGGCTTCGGGCAGGTTTACAAAGTCCGCCACATCCACTGGAAAACATGGCTCGCTATCAAGTGCTCGCCCAGCTTGCATGTGGATGAGAAGTAAGTGTGTGCCCGGCGGAGAGCCTGGCTGGAAAGAGCCGCTGCGCGGACAAATGCGGCAGTGTCAAGCGGACACAAGCAAAGGGAAATGCAGCAGACCTGCAGGGAGTTTGGCACTCTTAAGTTTGCAGTGCTGCCTCTTAGTAGGGCGCGCGAAAACCACGTTAAGCAAAACTTGGTTGTAACGGGGGGGGGGGGGTACACTGAAGAACAAAAAAGTGGCATTGAGGTACCTGAATTAGTTACGCTCAAGGCATTTAAACCTTAAACGTTCTCTTAGTTGTGGGGGGCTGTTCCAAAACAAAGTGTGGACGGCTTGTGCCTGCCGCTTCACCCTCCGGTCAAAGGCATATTTAGCTGCAGGCACCAAAGCTGCTTCTGGAAGAGACCCACTTGCAGCTCACGGGGCAAAGGTGCAGTGCTAAGAGTAAAATGCCACTGCATTCGTTTCAGGCTTTCCGTGTTCTAAGAGTAAAATGCCAGTGCATTCAGAGTAAGCGTGTTTTGTTTCGGGCTTTGCGTTTTCTAGTTTAGTCTGTTTGAGAGATCGAAATTGAAAATGGATTCGATTTAGATTTTTTAGAGCCATTTCGTTCGTGATTTTGTGTCCTGCATGACTGGGATTCAATAACTGGCAGCGGCATGATACCCATTGTTTAAAGGGGAATAGCTTTTGTCTGTTGGCCTTGAAACCCCCCCCCCCGCAACGTGGACATACTAGGAAAAGTGTTTGCCTTTACCTGCTTGTGGTTGTCCTTCATTTAAGGATTTTTTTAAAGTACATTGAACGAAAGTGGACCCAAAGCCGTTTTCTTTTGCTTGTGTGTTTTGCACATTCTGTTGTGCATTTGCCCAAGAAGGTTAACTACTGTTAACTTGCAGGAAAGAAATATGGAAGAAGTAGGAAAGGTTTAGACAGGAGGGCCTGGCATGATGTGGTCCATGGGGTCAGGGAATAGTCAGACTCGACTGTGCGACTGAACAACAACAACAAAGGAAAGGTTTGCAGCAACTCTTTTGAATACCTCATAATTCCATTTGATCTCTTATGAATTAGTTTGGCTATATTAAAGCAAAACTAAAATGCTTTGAGAGCGGCATCGGTTGCTGGCGCTTCCCACAGCCCCGAGTTCTTCTGGTGCAGTTCCACTGCCTTTGGATGTTGCTCAGGAGCCGAACGATTATTTTCATTATACGGTGCCCTGTACATATGCTTTCAGAAGATGATTTTTGCTAAGCCAGGCAAATTCTGCTAATGGACTCTTTATAATACACTCACTTAATAAAGAGAGGCCGCATTTATAAGCAAAATGCGTTGGCATTGCAACAAGAAGGGACGCTAGAAGCAAGAGGCTTGTATTTGCCTGCACTGGTTCTTCCTTTGCATTTCCTTCAGGGCTGTGCTTCAACGTTTATGTGGAAAGGACCGGTTGTTCTTCAAAGGGATAGGTGGTGGCATGCAAAAGAACTGGTGGAGGAAAAGGGAGCGGCCTGAGAGGCTTGTTGGGATGGAGCTGCCTTGCAGAGGTGGGTGGAAGTGAGGGAATGCTTTCCTTTTTCAAAATTCCTGTTGGTTGAATGTTCTGAGCAGGCTTGCTAGTTACTCCAGATGTGGCACAGATGCTTACAGTGAAGTGTGAAGGTCTTTGGAAGCAAATCCATCGGATTTTAGTGGATTTTCCTTCTCTGGAACTAAGGGATTTTGTGTTTTCATCATTCATTGTTATCCAGTCACATGATTTCTGTGGGCTATTCTATCAGGTGGAAACTGGTGGGTGGTTGGACACACATAGGGATGGACACAAACTGGGAAAATGTGGTTTGTCATGGGTTGTGGTGTGCAGTCACAATTTTTTAGACTCAATTCCTGAGGTTCATGATGTAGTAGAAGCTTCCCCCCACATGCTAAAGACACCAGACTCACAAATCTCCTGCTGATTATCCTCTACCTGCCTTCCAAGTTTAGTGAGGATTGGATTTACATGGTCTGAGCCACAGCCTCCCTCTCCAAGTGCCCCCAGGAAAGTGCTTTCTGGGGAAATGGCATGCACAGGTTCAGGAGGTTTAGGAGTGTATAGAATAGACCCTGTGCAAGCTAAAGAAATCAAATTCATAGAGGACTTCCCTCTGATGGTCCTGAATATGTCCTCCCAAGTTATATGCATATTGGACTTTTGAGTTTGAGTTATGGCCCCTCAAAGAAGATGCTCCCAGGAAAGTGCTTTTGTGAGAAATGTCAGGCACAGTTTCAAAAGTGTATAGAATGGACCTCCTGCAAACACACAGGGCACACCAAATGCACAGGGTACCTCATTCTGCTGCTCTACAATCTCTCCAAATTTTGGGCAGATTACATTTCTGGGGTCCCAGTTATGGACTCCGCCAAAAGTCTCCCCAGTGCGCTCTCTCTCTCTGGAAAAGATAGCTGCAGTTACCGAGTCAATGGAATGGCTCAGGAACAAGCCAGTGACACCAAACTCATAGGGAAACTTCACCTGGACAAAACCCCCCCCAGCCAGACACTGGAAGCAAGGCAAGCATCCCCTCTATTCTCAGTGCCCCCCAAGTCTCCAGTGTCAGGTTCAGAAAAGCAGACATCCCCAGACTTTTAACAAGGTCTCCCTCATAGTAACATCTCAGCAGCTTGGGAGAGACTCCTGACAAGCACAGGATCCTAGCAAGTCCTGCCCACAATGCTCCCGGTCCCCCTCAGGCCCAAACACACAAATCCTCTGGTGAAATTTCTGATTATTCACTATAAATGGAACACATTGTACAGATAAGAGATCACCTGTTGTGAATTGTATAAATGCAATGGAAAGGGGTAGTCAAACGGTCTTGCTTGTACGGGCAGATGTTTGATGAAGTAATGTTTGCTGAGGTGGATGTCATGCTGTGAGGTAGATGTTCTTTCATGAGGTAGGTGTTGTGTTATGAGGTAGGTGTCCTTTCATGAAGTAGGTGTTGGATGTGGGGTATTTTTTTTGGAGGGTAAAAGTAAAGGGTGCAGTACCCAGGGGGGGTTTCAGTGGGAGAATTTCAGTGAGAAAGGGTTGGGTTTGGTGTCCAGGGATGGGGCCTGTGGAACACAGGGCGTGGAGGACTTCTCCCCCCCATGACAAGCACTCTTTGCATCCACTTTCATTTCTGTGGCACACAAAAGTGTTCACAATCAGCAGAGGTGGGAGGATATAAATGCAGGTCCTTAGCCAAGGCACCCAGTAGCTAAGCCCCTCTGCTCAGCATGAACAGAGTGATGGGATAGCTTAATGCTCTGAGTCCGCCTAAAACCCAAACCCCACCGGGGGAGAGGTGTTCACAATTAGGAAAAAATTAATGTGCTCTGCTTTTAACAAGTTCCCTGCATCTCTGTCTAACTGTGGACACCCAGCAGAGGAGATGGTGCAGAGCTGAGCTGAGGGTATATATAGCATTCTGATCCCATAGAGCAGAATGGAAACACTGTTATTGGTAGGCAACAGTGCCTGTTAAGCTTTGGAGAAGCTATTGGTATTTCCAAGGCTGGAGAATCCCCCCCCCAGGTTCCTTTAAAGTTTTGTAAACATTTTGATTGACCAGAGACAATCTGTCTGGAAATGTATCCATTCAACAACCACCGTGAACTGCTTGAAAGTTTGTGGAAAGTTCATGTTGGTTGACCGACCATGAACTTCAGTTTGCAAACCATGAGCCAGCCAAAATTCATCACAAACTCTAGTTTGTGAGCCAGCCTATGCTCATCCCTACACATATACACATTTTCAGTTTTGAGTTATAATGCACATGAGCTTATTGAAATCAGCCAAATGAGGCTTGAGTGTAATTTTGCAACCAGCATTGGACAATAGACTATTTAGCAATGGATTTGAGGACTTTTTTAAAAATTGAAATTCTAACTTCTGGAACAACTTTATAGCTGTCAAGATAAAACTGAACATTATTTTCACATTTATTTCCCATGCATGTGTGCTAAACAAAGTTTTAATAACTTGTATAAGTCATCCCTCTTACAATGTATAGTTGCTATGATAGAAATATCATAAAGGCATAGATATTTTTGGAGTTCGAATGCTTTCTGCAAACAAGCAAAGGAAAAGCCGAAAAATCACAGTAAAAGCTTGTAGGGCCAGCTGATCAGAAAAACACTTACACAGCAATTGCTAGCTGCTTCAGGATACCATAAAACACGCACACACACATATACCAATTAAGAAATACCAGAGCTAAATCCTACTAATTTGCATGTCACTCAGTTCTAACTGTAAAGCGCTGGAATTTGGTTGCTAATTCGTATTGCAAAATGTTCACTACTAGTAAGTACTCAAAATCCAGGGTCCAAATTATGTAACCTGGTACCCTTGCACATAAATATGCCTTGTTGTTATAAGGGTTGTTGTTGCACATATGGTTTCAGGATTGCAGTCTTGGAAGAAACCTTGAAGGCTATCTAGTCTAGTCCCTTTATTCGGTGTCAAACTTTACCCACTTTCTAGAAATCAAACTACACTATCCAGACTATAGTGTGACACAAGTTAAAAGAAGGCATGGTATAGAACAGATAATTTACATACACACACGTGCGTGTGCACACAAATATGTGTGTGTATAGAGAGAGTGTGTGTCAGGAATTATTTTTCTTCAGATTTACTTTACATATCTTTGTGTGCAGATGAGGTGAAACCATTTTTCTTGCAAGCGGACTGTGCCTGCTCTCACACAGTCCACATACATACACACATAGCTGATCAACATTTCTTTACCCTTCTTGAACCTGTTTTTAATACTGCTACATCATGGCATGTAGGGCAGACTCCTGGGTCTGTAATTGTCTCGAATGCTTGGGCTTTTAATGATTTTTCTTCAGGTAGAGGTGAATATTGCATTTTGCATTTTTTACTGTGTTCCTCCTTCAGGAAGCTCTTTTTGCATTTTTTACTTCATCCCCCCTTTAAATAGGTCAAAGTAGCATGTATAGTTATTTCCTTCATTTAATCGTCACAACCATCCTGTGAGATGGTTCACTGAGAGGGCATAACTGGAAAAACTTTATGGGAGTGCAGGAATTTAAACTTAGATCATTCTAGTTCTAGTTTTATTTGTATTTATTTTACTTCATTTATAGTCCACCTTTCTCACTGAGACTCGAAGTGGCTTAAAAACAGTTAAGAGCAATGCAATCAACAGTAAAACAAAACCCAGTTACAAAACAAGAGAAACGGTATAGTGTATAGAACATGTAGAGCAATATGGTTTCAGACACTGACGGTTCCCCTGTTAGAACTTGACACTCTAGCCACTGCACCAGATAGGAGAAGGCTGAGGATTGCTGGCAGTACAATAACAAGAGACAGTCTGTACAGAAGGATTGTGTTGTCTGTCATGTGCTCCTTTCACTATGACTTAGACAAAGATCTTGGCTTCCAGACTCACACTGAAGTATAAAGTAGTAAAATTCCTTTCACCATTTAAAGGAAGCTTGGGCAAACATGACCCGAATCATGACCCATGAGGTGGTGTTTGTACTTGTTCGCTGGTACAGCCTAGAGATACAATAGCTATTTTGTTTTTGAAAATGCCTTGCTGCAGGAAGTAAGGTAATCTCAGATTTGGAAAGAACAATATGTGATTGAGTAATGAACAAACTGTGGCATTAAAAAAAACCAGGTAAGTGAAGGATTAGAGGCTTCCAGATTCCCCCCTCCCCTTCTTTCTGGAGAATTGGCTAGAGCAACATGCCAAATGGGCCTGACTAAATATTTTCACCTCAAAAATATTAGCTAGTTGGTATAACAAAGTCCCTTTCCATGAGCCGGCCATGGCTGGGAGGGTGGTATATAAGTACGATTAAATAAATAAATAAAATGAAAGGCAATGTATCTTTCCACTAAAATTGATAGATTCAATCCATCATATCATCTTGGATTGTCAATTGCATGCAGGTCCACGTAAGAAACTCCTTTCCTGTCCACTATACCCAAAGCATTGTTTTAACAATGACAGAATAATCCTATGTCTATTAAATGGCACAAACCCGGACATGACAGCTCTGGCCGTTAGGTTCTTGGCTGAAGCGGTTAAAGAAAGATATAAGGTTTCTGTATAAACAGCCTTATTTTGCTGTCTCTGTAATGCCTTCTTGCTCATATTTTATCACACCATGCGTTTTATTGATATGCCATTAAAGGTATTTGATTTGAATATGCCAAAGGAAAATAATGAAAACCAGTTGTTTAATGTATTTAGAGACGTGGCCTGTAAATGTTTGCATGGGTCCCAGCCATATTGCATAGTATTACTCAACTGTCTCACTCATAACTGTGTGTGTATATAAATGGTGATTAAATGCAGCTATTAAATCTCTTGGATGTAGCTAATGTTTTTTAAAAAAAGGCTAAAGGCAATTCCAGCAGTCTGTGTGTTGTTCATTGGCTGCAATGCCCTGGGCAGGCCTGTGATGGCGGAGGATGGGGCTTAACCACTTCAGGCTGCCAGAAGGGATGTCATACTAGCTCAGTTTGACATATCTTGTGCCCTCTTGGCTGGGAACAGTTCCCAGCATACTGAGCCCTGCCTTACTTAGGCGGGTGTTGGCTTTTCCTAATAAACTGTACTGTTGCAGCTCCAGAGGTCAAAACAGGCAGCACTGAAGCAGGAAGTGCTTCAGGTGTTTTTTTTAAAGTACATACTTGAAGTACAAATAAAAGAATGGAATGTAAGCAGGATTTTCTCTTTTAAGATCATTGTAATTATGATTGGGAGGCAAGAACAGTTACTATATGGCTTATCTGTGTTTGTATTAATTATCCAATGTTTTATCAAGAGATAAATATGGTGGTATAACTGGATTGAATTGTATGGCTGGTATTCCAGTCCAAGTGAGATCTTGCATACAATTTGTTTAGTACTTGAGAACTGTCACATTCAAATTTGGGCATTTCATTTAATGTGGCAAGATTTATGTGGGTGAATCTTATGCAAAGATTCCATTCCTGATTTTGAGGACTTCATTTATTTTTGTAAAGGTCTATGGCGGGGTTTTTTTCTCCTGTCAAAGAATGGATAACTCTCTCACAGTCTCCCACACGAGTTCCATTGTGTTGACATCCTGACTGTGTTTTGTGAGGGAGGGTGAACTGGGTGTTCCTCACTTGCATTACCTGGAAATAACCATAGTAGACTGAGAGAGGCAAACTGCTTCCCAGCATATCATTGCCTCCAGTTCTGTAACTCTGAACTCTTCAAGGGTCTCTGGCTAGTTTCTATCAATTCTCTCGTTCCTGCTTATGCCTGGCATCTTTTCTTCACACTTTTCTTAAAGATTACCTTTTTGATGAATTGCTGTAAGCTCTTTTATTCCCTGGATGTTTATGGTACACACACTGTTCACAATTGCCACAGTCCTCTGTGACTAAAATGGCTTCCAGTGTAAGTAGTAGTTCAAATTAAAACCTTAAAGCAGTTGTTTGATTGTTGCTGTTAATTCACCTAGGTTGTGTGCATATTAAAGCATTATAATTATGTTGAGTCAGCAAGAGCAACAGTGGAAAACTTACTTGACTTATGATGTTTATGGAGCAAGCTGCTTAAGCAGTATTGCAGTTAGCCTACATGCTTAGAGTATATACTTTTTGAACTTGTAATAAATTAGTGTTAAAGTTTGAGTCCAGTGGCCAACAGAATTTTATTCAATATGTAAACTTTCATGTACAAAGCACATTTCTTAAGACAAATTGGAATGAAATCTCCTCAAGGGCTATTCACAGGAAAAGTGGGGGCAGCTGTTAGGAGCAGCCACTCAGAGCCAAGATGCCTATGCAGAGCTGAAATTGGATCATGTGGCCAGTAAGATCAGTGGATGACAGTAAATTAGCACATAAATGCAAGAGTTAACTAAGGTGCCACTGGACTCAAACTTTGTTCTGCCGCTTCAGACCAACACAGCTATCCACCTAAACATCATTGAGTTACTGTAAATAGAAATCAGCAGGGCTATTTTTGGGCAGGAATGCACAGGAACAGAGTTCCCACTGGCTCCGGAGTTGGTCACACCCAGCAGGAACTCATTAGCATAATAGGCCACACCCAACAGCAGAAACTCATTAGGATTGGCCACATTAGGGGTATGTGGCCTAACATGCAAAGGAGTTCCTGCTCCAAAAAAAGCCCTGGGTTTTGACAACAAACAAGGTAAGCAGAATAAGAAGCAAAAAGTGGGTGTGGCTGGATGACCACACTTCTGGTAACATGGGGGTGTGGCCTAATATGCTAATGAGGTGTGCTGTCAGGGATGTGACCTAATATGCTAACAAGTTTCTGCTGTTGGATGTAGCTTAATATGCTAATGAGTTCCTGCTGGGCTTTTCCTACAAAAATAGTCCTGGAAATCAGTGTTCACAAAGCAAAAATACTTTAGTTTTACTTTCCCCATTTGTAATTATTCCGGCATAAGGAAATGTCCCTTATAAAAATACATTCTTCAGACCTCTGTTCACACTGTGGGAAGAGTCTAAGCCAGTATCTTCACAGCATAAATATTTGTGTGATTTTTACCATATAAGAAGTGTATGTTTCTGTGGGCCATTCATGCACAACATTGATACTTCCTAAAGAGATCAAGCCTTTATCTTTCTGCATAGTACCTTGGGGCGTCTCAGTGCACCACAAATGTTTACTCTCTGCTGCTGTCAGCTTCAGTGCACAGCTTGATCATACTAACCAGATCCATTCAGATGCGAGACTGAGTGGTATAATAGCAGCTGCAGTGGTGAAGGGGCTGGGAATGATAACATCTGCTGTGCCCATAAGGAATTTCTCCTTGTCACTATGCTATAGAATTTACTTGTAGGGGTCTGGAATGTGGGTTGCTATTTCCATTTGGTAGTGCCGGGGTCTTTTCATAGAAAAAGAGCTGCAGGAGCTCATTAGCATGTGGTATGCTAATGAGCTACTAGGCTATTAGCATATGCCATGCCCCCTGACATCACCGGAAGTGAAGGGGAAGCAAAAGGGGGGGAGGCATCTTCAAAAGCCTCCCCTTCCTTTCCCCAGCTGGCCTGGGGGGGGGAGTGAAGAGAGACTTTGACTTAAACTTTAAACCCCTTCTCACTAGAGTTGGGCCACAGAAGGAGGAAAGAGGGAAGGAAAGAGAGAGAGTAGAGAGAAGGAAAGAAGGAAGGAAAGAGGGAAAGAGAAGGAAAGAAGGATGGAAAGAAAGAGAGAAGGGAAGAAGGAGGGAAATAGGGAAAGGAGGAAAAAGAGAAGAGAAAATGGGAAAGAAAGAAAGAGAGAAGGGAAGAAGGAGGGAAAGAGGAAAAGGAGAGAAGGAAAGGAGGGAATGAAAGAGAAAAAAGGAAAGGAGGAAAAGAGAGGAAGGAAGAGAAGGGAAAGAGAAAGAAAGGAAGGAAGGAGAGGAAGGAAGGAAGAGAAGGGAAAGAGAAAGAAAAGGAAATGAGGGAAAGATGGCAAAGAGATGGAGGGAGGGAAGGAGGCTCTCCCACCACCCCCCACCAAGCCCCCACCACCTCCACCTCTGTAGATCCCTTACCGCTTTGGCGGGGGCCAGGGAAGCTGGTGGTGGGGCTCTCCTGGTGTCCCCTGAGCCACAGTGCTCCTGCGTGGGCCTGGGGGACATGGCGACGGGGCTCTCCTGGTGTCCCCCGAGCCGCAGCACTCCTGAGTGGGCCTGGGGGACGCAGCGGCAGGACTCTCTGGCCTCCCCTGAGCTGCAGTGCTCCTGCACGGGCCCGGGTAATGCGGTGGCGGCGCTCTCCTGGCATCCCCTGAGCCACAGTGCTCCTGTGCGGGCCCGGGGGGCAAGCGAAGGGGTTCTTCGGCCTCCCTCGAGCTGCAGCTCTTTCAGCGTGGGGAACTAGGGTGGGGCTTGCCACTGCCGTCATTAGCGCGGGCTCCTGGGCTGCTGGAGCAGTGCTCCAGTGTGCTCCGGCCCCAAAAGACCCCTGGTAGTGCCTGAATACTTCTGTTGGTGTAAATAACTGTTCTTTGGTAACAATTGTACAGACTTGTCAGCTACAAGGCATTTAGCACTGAAAGCATAAGCCTTCAAATTGTGCTATTCGATTCTGAATTAACTTTGCTAATTTGGTTAACTTTGTGTCTTCTGCCAATGATCCCTTTTGTAAAAGTACATAAGGACCTTGAGCCCTGCTGAATTAGATCAGTAATCCATCTAGTCCAGGAGTATGTGTCACATAGTACCCAAGCAGTTACTTTGGAGGGCCAATAACAGCCATAGAGGCCTAGGCCTTCCCGTGGTGTTGCCTCCTGACCCTGGTATTAAGAGGTTTGCTACCTCTGAATATGGTGGTTCCCTTTAGCTACCATGTCTAATAGCCATTGATGGACATATCCTACGTAAGTGTCTAACCATCTTTCAAAGACATCCGTGCTTGTGGTGATTGCTACTTCCATGCAGTGAATTCCACAATTTATTTACTTGGTGAATAATTATTTCCTTTTGTCTATCCTGAACAGATTTCCAATCAACTTCCCAACTACTAGTTTTATGGCAGAGGAGGAAAAAGTTCTCTCTTCACTTTCTCCGTTACATGTATTTGTATAAACCTCAGTTATGTCTTGAGATCAAGATGGGTAGCTGTGTTTGTAGCAGTAGAAAAGGGCAAGAGTTCAGTAGCACCTTAAGAATCTGAAGGAGTAACTGAAGAAGTGGGCAGTGACTCACAAAAGTGCATGCCCTGCCACAAATTCTGTTAGTCTTTAAAGTGCTACTGGATTCTTGCTCTTTTCTACAATTCATTGTTATTTCTAAACTGAAAAGTCCCAGACTCTGTAGCCTTTTCTTCATAGGAAGGGTGCTCCAGCCCTGCATGTTGGTTGCCCTCTTTTCTATTTTTTCCTGTTCCGCAATATTTCTTTTAAAGATACAGTGACCAGAACTGCACACAGTACTCCATATAAGGTGTCGCCATAGATTTATATAGAGGCATTACAAAACTGACAATTTTCATTTCTTTGCCAATAATCTCCAGCATGGAGTTTGCCTTTTTTTACTGCAGTAGTACACTGAGTCGACGTTAATAATTTTGTCTTTAATAACAGCTTCTACTAATTATACTAATTTATTTGGGACATATATTAGGCTAATTGGCCAATAATTTTTTATATCCCCCTGGATCCCTTTTTAAAAAACTATTATTATGTTTGCTACTTTTCTGTCTTCTGGTACAAAAGCTGATTTTTAGTGACCAGTTAGACATAGTATTAGATCAGCAGTTTCACATTTAAGTTCCTTAAGGACCTTTGGTGTACACCATCCAGATGTACTCATTTTCAATTTTCCTAGTAGCTCTAGAATCTTATTTCTAGTCACTTCAATTTGACTCTGTTCTTCAGACACTTAATGGCTCTGGTGTGGGTATGTGCTGCACACTTTCCACTGTGAAAACAGACACAGAGAATTAAAGTAAATTTTCTAGGGAAAACTTCTTGCTATTAATGTTTTTCTCAATGTAGTCATTATTTAGTGGCTTTGAGAAAGCCCTCCTTAGAAAGGCATGGTGCCACCCCAAAATGGCTGCCATGGGAGGCAGAGCCAAATGCAAAAGAATCTCAGGAGAACAATAACCAGCCCTGTCTTTTAAAAGCCCCACCTACTTTTGAAAAGCTTGGTGGGTGCCAGAGAAATACTGGTGGGCGCCGTGGTGCTTGTGAGCTCCATGTTGGGTACCCTGCCTTAGAATGTGCTAAATTTGGTCTTCTTTCCTCCACTGTGAAATAGTCAAGGGCAAGTGCAACAAACTTGTTCTATGTTTGTTTTTTATGTTTAGGTTTTCAAACACTTAATCCTGGTTTAGAGATCATCACTAGGGCAGTGCATCCCCACAGTTACAGAAACAGCACATATCAATTTGTAGTTGTTTTCATTAAGAGATTTAAAACTCTTACCCATAGTGTGTTATGGGAAGGTCACAGTAATGCTAACACTGTCAAACTGATTTGTAAATTGAAATATTCTGATAGTTATTGCAAACTGCTTTGAATGTTCGAGGAAGGTTGTCTAGAAACTTTTAAAGCTGATAAAATAACATATGCTATTTTAGAGCAGCTTGAGCAATAAATAAATTGGCAACCTCTGCAGGGCCCACTCATTTAACATAGTTTTTCAAATAGCCACTAGGGAGGGGTGGAGATCGTTAGATACCTAGAATGATTTGTGTAATTCTGTGGGTCCCAAAGAGAACCTGGGGCTTCAGTGAAAGAATGCTGTGGCTGCAGTATGAGTATCACTTCATTGCATTTCTGTATATACATGAAATCTAAGCTTTTTGTGCTAGATGCAGCTAGGAACTAAAAAACACTGTATGTGCAGCCAAGAATACTTTTCCTCTGCCTCCAAGGTGGTATTGATGACAAAATCCATTCAGCTTCTAGAAACCTAATCTTTCAGACAACTCGACCTGTCTTTATTGAGAGCCAAAATTCTTATATCTGATGATACCATTGAAGTCATTCTGGCTAAGTAATATATGAGCAAGATATTGATAGATTGCAGCTGTAACTCTGGGAATATAAGTGTTGAAATGACAGAATGGCTTCCATTTAACAGGAAGGTAGCAAGCAAAGTAACTTTTGAATCCAGGCAGGGTAAAAATGTAATATTTCTACATGGTAAGGCCTATTCAGAAGCTACCTTACTGTGTTCAGTTCGAACATATTTCCATTACCAACGTCAAGCACTGAAAAAACTAGCTCTGCAAGTCAGCCACAGAGACCAGCATTGATTGGTTGAAGCCAGTTATACTACACACCTTCCATCTGCCTCCAGTCCTGAGATCAGTTTCACACAAGGGGCCAAGAACTTATTATAGCTATAGCAAATCTTTGGTTCCCAATCAAATACAGCCATGCAGGGGTCATTTGGAGCAGGAGCACGCAGGAGCGGAGCTCCGGCAGTTAGAAGCGCAGGCAGCAGCAAGCCCTGCCCCCCACTCCCAGCAGGAGTGCAAAGCAGCATGTGTAGCGTTTCTCCTGGGCCCAGATAGGCTACTCTGGGACTGGAAATGAAAGCCCCCAGAGTGGAAAGACAGTCCCTAGGGGTGGAGCCTGAACAATGGGTGTTGCCCTCTGACACACTTCCAGTGATGTCAGGGTGTGTGGCATATGCAAATAAGTTATGCTAATGAGTTATGTTAATGAGCTCCTGCACCTCTTTTTCTACGAAATGACCCCTGCAGCCATGTGTGTGGCAACTAGTGCAAGGGTGCAGAAAAAGGGAATCCTGTTCTATTTTGGATTTTTGTATAAATGAAACAAGAAGAAAAGAGCTGTGTTTAAGTGCTGCCTTTTCTACATCTGCGGAGGGAGGGCTATGGCTGTTGTCCAAATCATCATTCAGTTCAGCAACATATGTCACATCAGTTGTAAGACCAGGAAGAAATCAGACTTGCATCACAGGTGAAGAACTTGAAGCTCTGTCATTCTCCACAGAGACCCTAAAGATGCTCAAAGGGTATGGCAAAGCTTATTGCCCTAGAGAGATCATTGAAGCTGGCCTTCTGAAAATGGATGAGACTAGAAAAAGAATAATCACCAAAATCTTTAATTTTAAATTTGGAAGACAACTTCAATAATAGTTTAATTTCTTTGGTTCCCAATGAAGAAAAGTATCTTGTATGGTTTTTGTTCAAAACGTATATGCATTCATTTTGAAAATCTGAAAGTATTTTTCTACTTGAAAGAAGAAATTAGGGAACTTCTAAAATCCCTTTTAGAATAATGATCTTTCTTCTGAGGCACATTTTTGTTCCCGTGAGATGTGTCCATTATTCCTTGTTCTCCCAAGAATTCTCTGCCCACCAAGAAGGAACTCCTGTTTATTCTTCCCATTTTTGTTTCTGGCTTTTACCTGTTCCACCCATATATTTTCCCACCAGGATTTCTGATAGTGTGGGAAAGCCGAGCATTTACATTGCCTCCTCCCCCTTAAGGTCAAGTGCTACATAGTACAGAGAACCTGCTTTGAAAGGTAATAATTACATGACTCTTAAGGCCAACCACACCATTTTCTCATGGTGAAGTTCGTACACAAAGAAGCACACTTCTGTGTATTTTGTTGTAAAATTAGATTGCAAATAGCTATGCCATGTAAAACCTTAACATGAATTGAACTGGGGTATGGCATCCTGCAGCCTTTTTTACATCTTGTGAACAAAAGTTTTGTAAAAAGCTGAGATACATCACTGTATTAGAAAGATTGTGCTGATCAGCTTATCCTTAAAAACTTATTGGACAAGATGGTTCCAGTATTGGTAACAGTTAAAACACATTAGCATTTTATTGAAGAACAAGCGTCCTTATTCAGTAAGTGAAGAACACAGTGTGGATAGTTTGGATTATTTTTATGTCTCAAATGTGGGCAAGGTCTCAAGACAGGTCTCAAGAATGGTCTGTTAATTTCCTGAAAGGAGTTAAAGAGTATGCAGTTGCTGCATTGTGCATTCCTCTTCTTGTCCATACATGTCTGTGTGGCTCATAATTGCTTCCTGCAACATCTGGTACAAAAATACCATACAAACAGATTCTATTGAACAAGATTTAAAAATATAACTGCTAGAGATAGTGAGTTCAGTTTTTGTCAGACATGGCTTCTCTTGTCTTTAAGAGTGCTATGAGTGGCAGAAGTTTAACAGGTAAGAATTGTCTTGGCATGACAATATAGGGAATGGAAGGCTTTACCTGTTAAATGTCTGCATGGTTCGTCACTGTGAAGGACATAGAAAAACAAATGGTGTTAGTCCTAACCATGTTATCTGTACTACATCTGTTGTCTGAGACTTTCAGAACTGCTTATCCCAAAAAGTGAAATAGTGATACATATTTTTGTGGCCTGTACTGTGGAAGCAATTGTGGGGCAGACTGAGTTCTGGAAAGGTACTGTTGAACCTTCCAACTGGGAATGGACTGATCTCCTCCTCCTGTAGCTAGTTCACAGAATAAGTATGCAAATTATTTTTTACTGACTTCTGCTGGATCTTTATCTTCCCTTTTGAAACACTAATGAAGCGTTTAACTGGCTTCTCTCAGGATGTAGATGCTAGAAACGTACACTTTTAAAGTAGTACTGCTTGCCTAGCCAGTTTTTATAATTGTAATCTGCAGAGTATAGTCCTTTGGGCATTACAGTAAAAGTAGATACACACAAATTTAGGGATAGATTCAGGTGGGTAGCCATGTTGGTCTGAAGCAACAGAACAAAATTTGAATACAGCGGCAGCTTAAATGCCAAACCAACAAAGTTTAATTCTGGGTATCATCTTTCCTGTACATGGACACTTTTTCAGATAAATTTTAGGGAGGCAAGGGTCACTTAAATGGTACAAAGAGAACAATCCAGCTACTTGTAAAAGGGTACAGATGCAGAAGTAGGTTGTGGTGTTACTTTGGGTTACTGAACAGATCTTTCTGGAGCTACCATAAATCTCTTCTGAATGGTTTTATCCAGAAGGCATGGTGTTCTTGCATCGGCTGAGACAAAAAAAAAATCAATCACCAAAACGAATTCTTAGAGTGTGGGATTGACTGTTTAAAGCCATTTATGTGGCAGTAAAGGTCTAAAACAAGATCAAAACTCCCCCCCCCCCGGTGGAATTGTAGGTTTTTTGCAGGGCTTCAGAAACACTCCTGGAACTTACTCTGTGTGCTCTTGAAGACTGCTTCTCTATGCTGGTCAGTCAGAATTTTGTTTTGAAGGAACATATTTCAGTTACCAACATAGTTCTGAAAAACTGGAAGATTAGCGATAGAGACAGAAGAAGGCTGGCAGTGAGGATCTAAACACTTGTGTTCCGTGGACTGAGACTTAAAGATGAGAAAATAAATCTAACATAATTTGTCTAGCAAACTGTGTGTAAATGGGCGTGATGGAATGGGACATGGCCACTAAAAGCTGTCTATGCATTTCTGCTTGAACTTCAGTAAGTTATGCAGTTCCTTTTACAATGTGCCACTTCTTGAGGTGGCAATCAATCTAGAAATATTCAAGACAGGTGGTATCTTGGGGGATCTAGATCAAATGAAGCCTGAACTCTCCCTAGAAGCTGAAATTACTAACCTGGAGCTATTGTACTTTGGTCACATTATGAGAAGACAAGACTCACTGGAAAGACAATAACGCTAGGAAAAGTTGATGGCAGGAGGAAAAGATGAAGACCCAGCATGAGATGAATCGACTCAATAAAGGAACTCACAGCCTTCAGTTTGCAAGACCTGAACAAGGCTGTTAATGATATAGTGTTATGTATTGTGCATGAAACGATGCCTGAGCTTCAACCTAAACCATCCTAGGCTGGTATTGTAGAATGCATGTTCTGATTGGCTACTCTGCACAGTAGACCAATCAGAATATAAGAAAGGTTCTGGAGGGAACTGAAATCATTGGTCCTTATGTAAGCATTTTGATTGGTTATTAACTCACAAGGGGGCGTGATTACACTCACCTGGAAAGTTTAAAAGAGAACTTTCTGCTCTCCTGTTTTTGTGTTGGTTTTTTTGTCATGTTCAAGCTAAATCACTTGTTAAGAGCTGACTGAAGTCTCATACTTAACAGATATAATGTTTTGGGGGTCATTAATTCATAGAGTCGCTATGAGTCATAAGCACCTTGATGGCACATGACACACATAGATAGTATGTGCCCAATTGAGGATAGTAATTCTAGTTTTCTGGGCTGTTTGTTGATTTGGCAACTGACAAAGCAACTCCAGATAAAGTTTGTTTGATGCTGTACAACAACAAGAAGAGCAGTAGGTTTTTATACCCCACTTTTCTCTACCTTATGGGGTCTCAAGGCAGCTTACAATCACAGTTACCTCCTCTTCCCACAACAGGTACCTTGTGAGCAATGCTCCCTCTAAGCTGTGGAGTCTTGTGAGCAAAAATTCTATTTTGTGAGCTACTGGCATTAAAGTTGTGAGTGAACAATTTGGCTATTGCATAAATTAGTTTGCTCTGGAGCCATCCTTTCTGAGCTAAGACAAAAAATTGTGAGCTGGAGGCTAAAAAACTGTGAGCTAGCTCACACTAACTCAGCTTAGAGGGAACAGTGCTTATGAGATGTAGCTGACAGAGTTCTGAGAGAACTGTGACTCAGCAGGCTTCATGGGGAGGAGTGGGGGATCAAACCCAGTTCTCCAGATTAACCATTCTTAACCACTACACCATGCTGTACAAGCTTTACAGAGCTAGTTTCTACTAGGTTCCATCATCTTTTCAGTGTGAATATTGCCAGTATGTGAAGTATGAAGTATAGGACTCAGAATTTCAACTCCATTGCTTGCTCAACATTAACATGTAGGCTATTCCGTAACTGGATATGGATGTGGTATAGTGGTATCACTGCAAGTCTTTTCATCCAACAGGACACAGATTTTTTTTTTTAAAAAAAAACTAAATGGATCATTGGTTTGACCTCTTTTTTACGTATTAAGATAATGACTGACTATTCTCACTAATTCTACCTCACTGTTCAGGTACATTGTACCTTTGTGCATCCCTAGCTAGCTGGAGCTTGATGAATTATGCATGCTTAGGGGGAAGAGTTGGTGGTTCTGTTCAATTCCTGGCACTCCCTTCCCTCAGCAAGAATCTTGGTATTTTTCTTCAAATGTCTCTCTAGGGCACAATAGCAATATTTGTGGAAGCTAGAAAAAGCCCTCTCTATCTGACCATACATGAAGCGGCTTTATACATGTCTCCCAAGGTTGGTACTGTCTACTCAGATTGGCAGAATCTCTTCAGGGTCTCAAGTTGCTCCAGATTCTCTCAGGGTCTTTCTCATCACCTGGTCCTTGTCACTGGAGATCCCAGGTACTGAACTTGAGACCTTCTGCTTGCAAAGCGGTTGCTCTACCACATAGCCATGTCTCTCCTCTCTTACCACACCAAAACTGAAGAACTTCAGAGATTGACTCCAGGTTTTATGGAGACCTGACTCTCTAACTTGCTCTTCCTTAGTGTGATTCATCAGTCCTGATTGTCAGAAATCAGAACGCTTGCTTCTAAATGTGGGCTTGCCAGTTAATGGACTGCAGGTTTGATTCAAATGTCATTGTAACCTCATCTGCCAATGGTAAACTATTTCTGAGAATGCGAGAGGGATTTTGGCTGTTTACCCCTCTCACTTAGCCCTCCTGTGCATTTCCTCAGTGCCTCTGTCCTCAGGGAGCAGTGTTTTCAGGAGCTAAATCTGCTTTGGTGGGAGTTCCTTTCAGATAGTAGAGCTCTGCTGGTAGTACTTTAGATTCAATCCTGTGTTTGTAATTTGAATGTTAATTTTTTATTTATCATACTTTCATACTTCTTGAGACCCTTTCCTATGACAATAATAAACCATTCCTTTGAGGTGTAGGAGCTGCGGTGGCTCAAGTGGTTAAGACGCTGAACTGCAGGCTGTGGAAGGTCAGTAGTTCAGCAGTTTGAGACCCGGGTGCCGCATGACGGGGTGAGCTCCCGTCTCTAGTTCCAGCTCCTGCCAACCTAGCAGTTCGAAAGCAAGAAATTGCAAGTAGATAAATAGGTACCACTTTGGTGGGAAGGTAACAGCGTTCCGTGCACCTTGGTGTTTAGTCATGCCGGCCACATGGCCACGGAAACGTCTTCGGACAGCGCTGGCTCTTCGGCTTTGAAACGGAGATGAGCACCGCAACCCTAGAGTCGGATTCGACTGGCTTTCGAGCAAGGGAACCTTTACCTTTACCTTGAGGTGTAGCTACTTAACACCTGTTCTCTTGTTAATTGAGTACTAAATTGGTGCACAAATGCTGGATCTTTCTTGACTACTGTACCTGTTCAGATGGCTTAATGCCATCTGATTTTCTTGGAGAACATAATCTCATGACTTCATTAATGTGTGCTGCCCTTCAAAGAGCCCGGCGTACTTGCTCGGGTTTATCGTTGGGTCTTGCCCCCCCGAGACGATTTCAACATATTGCTATACTCTTAAGATCTCAAGACAACGTCGTGCTTTCACCCTGGCGAGACTTAACTCTTTCCCCTCTAAGGTGCTTTTTGGCCGTTTTTCGGGACTTCCGTTTTCGGAACGACTGTGTGATTGCGGACAAGAGATGATAGAAACTATGGACCATATAATGCTTCTCTGTCCCAAGTGGAATAAGGAAAGAGAGAGATATATTACTCCTATTCTGAGAAAAGAAAAACTCCCTTCCCTCCCTTGGGTAGTCTCAGTGCTACTCTCTGATAATACTATTGACAAGCAAATCACGGCTAAAGTGGCCTCCTTTTTAGCTGCAGTGATCAGGAATGTAAATTTGTCCGAATCTAATTAGTTCACCCCTGATAGCTGTTGACCACGTACAAACTGATAATTTTAAGTGTTTCCTTTTTTCCTTTTTCCTTTGGGGGGGGCGCGGGGGGCATGACTCTGGTCCTTTATCCTTGTAAAATGATTGACTTGCTAATATCTGCCTGAATCTAGTGCTGGTTACTTGTTTATACTGCACTGTTGCTATGGCTTTATGCTAATGCAATAAAGGTTATTATTATTATTATTATTATTATTATTATTTATTAATGTGTGCTGAGTGGATATTTTAAAAATTCTTTGAAGCCTGCAGTAGGGTTGCCAGTTTCATGTTAGGGAAAACCTGGAGATTTTGGGGGTGGAGCCTTAGGGGGTGAGGTTTGGGGCATAATACCATAGAGTCCACCTTCCAGAGTGGCCATTTTCTTCAGGTGAACTGATCTTGCCTGGAGATCAGTTATAATAGCAGGAGATCTCCAGCCACCACTTGGAGGCTGGCAACCCAAAACTACAGCCAGACCCCATACAGGCTGTTCGTTCATATGACTTGCTCACCACCACACTAAAGCCATAGCTTGCTTAAAGTAAATAGAATATTTTTGTATATCAAATTCTAATCTATATGCTGTGATTTGTCTTGTACATTAGCAAATAACCCTGGAAAACCAGCACTACCAGGGCTTTTCTGGGTGTTCTGTGCATGTAAGTTGCATATGAAAGTGAGTTTGTTTTGGACTTCAAGAGAGTTGAATCCGGCAGCTTAATCTCTGTCCTTGCTAGGTGTGTACAAGTCTACCTATTTAAATGTAATTCATATCAGTAAACCTGGGAGCGGGGAGATCATCAAGCAGACACCAGAAGGGGTTTAAGAGAGGACATGCACAGGGGCCTGGTTTGTTCTTGTTCTTGTTCCTGTCCCAGTCCCTCCTAGTCAAGAGGATAAGTAATCAATTTTTTTTAAAAAATGAATCCAGTAAATAGTTCACTTTATGTCCACCTCCTCATTTTTTTACCATACCACAAATAAAATTCAACACCATGTTATGTATTTCTTGTTTGTTACAAGAGGTTGCACTGTAACAAAAGAGTTTTATGATACTGAATTATGTCTAACCTTCCTGCATCTTTGTGCTGTCTTGAGGGTAGGCTACTTATTTATAAGCCAAAATAGCTATCTTTGTTCTAGTTCCACATAAACTATTTATATGAAATTAGATTGTAAAATGATACTTCAGAGATTTTCTTATTGTGCCTTATGTGAAGTCCCTGTAATCTTTTAATGAATGGTTTTGACTTGATAATGTGGATTGCAAAATGGCATGCATTTTCATCTACATGAACAGAGTGGGTCTTGTTCATGGTAGAGAGTAAGTGCTCTTAACTTCCATAAATCTCCTGCCTGTTGCCAGTCTCAAATGAACTGACTGATTAAGGTACCATGTTGCTTGTAACTGAGTACCACTGCAGGTTTTAACTGACTGGCGGTATACTAAATATGGGTCTGTTGCCAACCGTGCTGCTGGAGGACTCCCATGCCCTGCCCCCCAATAATGTCAGGTAGAATTTACCCATCTCATGATGATGAATGTAGCCATATTGGTTTACTAAACAACCATGACTTGCCATTGCTACTAACTCCCCCCCCAATCTTCTGTGTGCACCAGACAATTTGTAGAAGAAAAGGTATATTTCTGTAATGAGAAATCACTTTCTCCTTTTCTAGTGCTGGGAGAGAGGGAGCAGTCAATATTGTTCCTCAGTCGATAATTAGTCTTCTGTTCATTAACTTTTAATAATAATACAGTGGTGACTATGTGGAATTTATACATTATATTTCTGGTTAAATAAATCACACGTAAAATGTCAGCACCAAGAAATGGGTGGAACGCCATTGATAGATGTGAGCTAAATTAGTCCCTTTTTTGCACTTTTTATCTAGAGAACGTATGGAACTGTTGGAAGAAGCCAAGAAAATGGAAATGGCAAAGTTTCGCTACATCCTTCCAGTTTATGGCATCTGTAAAGAACCAGTGGGCTTGGTCATGGAATATATGGAGACGGGGTCACTGGAAAAGCTCCTGGCCTCAGAGCCACTGCCTTGGAAACTGCGCTTCCGAATCATCCACGAGACAGCTGTGGGCATGAACTTTCTTCACTGTATGTCCCCACCACTGCTACATCTAGACCTCAAGCCTGCAAACATATTACTTGATGCTCATTATCATGTTAAGGTAAGTCTCTAGGACTTGGATATTTGCCCTGAATTTTTCTTTCAGATGCATAGTGATATTAAACTAAAAGACATCGTAGAATCCCCCCCCCTTTTCCCCCACAGCAGCTCAACATGGTTACCCCATTGAAATGGCCGTATTAAGGTGACAATTCTGGTACAATAAATTTTTAATGAGGGGGTTCAAAATAAGTTCTTGAATGTCATGCATAATGTAAAGGTTATTCATGAGTTTAATAAGTTATTATTGCTTATACAAATGTCTAAGAACAATTGCAGCATATGTACTATAAAATGGTGATTCAAAAAGCAGAACATCAACATAAGATAAAGGTGAAAATATTTTCTTCTGCATTAAATGTAACTAGCTACAAGTTTTATTCAACATTATGGGTAAATGTGTGGAATATTTCCCTTGTAGGAAGATTACAGTGGTGGATATTAACTTTTTCTCTCTCCTGCCCTCAAAAGAGGTTCATGTTTGTCAACAATCTGGTGTGGAATTGAATGCTTTTATGGGGACAGTTGTGCATTCACAAACTACTAAATGTATGGAGCAGAATGAATGGAGCAGAAAACATTTGTTCTGTTCTGATTGCTGGGACAAAACCATATACATAGATGCTGGCTATCGGCAACAATTCCTCTATGTGTGTATGGATCTTCTCAGAGGTCTTTTTGTAGAAAAACAGCTGCAGGAGCTCATTAGCATATGGTATGCTAATGAGCTATTTGCTATTAGCATATGCCACGCCCCCTGACATCACCAGAAGTGATGTCAGAAGGGGAAGCAAAGGGGGGGAGGCATCTTCAAAAGCCTCCCCTTCCCTTCCCCAGCTGGTCTGGGTGGGGGAGCTAAGAGAGAAGGGGTTTAAAGTTTAAACTCCTTCTCATGAGAGTTTGGCCACAGAAGGAGGAAAGAGGGAAGGATAGAGAGATAGTAGAGAGAAGGAAAGAAGGAAGGAAAGAGGGAAAGAAAGAGAAGGAAAGGGGAGGGAAAGAAAGAGAGGGAAGAAGGAGGGAAACAGGGAAAGGAGGAAAAAAGAGAAGAGAAGAAGGTGGGGAAGGAAGGAAGGAAGGAAGGAAGGAAGAAGCAGGGAAAGAGGAAAAAGAGAGAAGGAAAGGAGGGAATGAAAGAAATTTGGTGGCAATTCAGCCCCATTATATCCTATGGGCCATTGAAGTCAATGGTGAAACCATAGGGTATATTCTGGGGGCTGGAGGGAGAGGGTTTGAGGGAGAGGCTCCAAACTCACAGAGTAGCTGGTGGAGCCTCTCCCCAAGATACCCACCAAGTTTCATGAACATTGGACCAGGGGGTTCAATTCTATGGGCCCCCAAACAGGTTGCCCCTATTCCCTCCATTGTTCTCTATGGTGGGAAAAAAAATTACTTTTTCCCCACCATAGAGAACAATGGAGGGAATAGGGGCAACCTGTTTAGGGGCCCATAGAATTGGACCCCCTGATCCAGTGTTCTTGAAACTTGGTGGGTATCTTGGGGAGAGGCTACATCAGCTATCCTGTGAGTTTGGAGCCTCTCCCTCAAACCCCCTGCCCTCCAGCCCTCAGAATATACCCTATGTTTTCACCATTGACTTCAATGGCCCATAGGATATAATGGAGCTGAAATTGACATTCGGCTGCCTGAAAGACTCCCCGGGACGCCGGCTGGGGGCGGGGCTTGGCTCCTGAGCTCCCGGAGCTACGCTCCCGTTGCGCTCCCCCCCAAAAGACCCCTGGATCTTCTAATTCTAATACTTAGGCACTCAACTTGTATCACCTTGCTGTGTTAACCACAAAAGCATTTTTACTATGGTTTTAATTTGGTGTTGCTTTAATTTTCTTTCTGTTGTTCCCCCCTCTCTCTCTGTGCCCTAAAATGCATTTACATTCTTTTCTTTCTTTACCCCCCAATTCCATTTGATTTTTTTATTTATTCCTTGAATAACTTGGGTTTGCTCCTGTCTCCTTGGGTTCCTTGGAGTGTATTTTTCCAGTTGCCAGTTTACATCTCTTTTAAAAGTTTAATAATAATCTGATAAATTGGAATCATAATTTAAAAATTATTGAAAAGCAACACTTGTAGTAAGTCTATACCCTAGGCCTGAAATCTAGAGAAAAGTAATCTACATATTTACTATTAATTGATGTACTATTAACTTACCTGATATTTAAAGTAAGATTGCAGCAATTTGTCAGGCTGCCAAATATGATATGAGAATCATATTTATTGTCACCAGTCCCATACAGCAGGTGTTTCTCTAGAAAATGCATAGGATTTTTTAAAAGTCATAGCTGTTCCTGGTTTGGATCTAAAGTTTGTATGGTATAAGTACAAATTATCTGTTCATGAATGGGTGTCACACAAATTCCTTCCCCCTGCCACCCAATCTGTAGCCCTCTGTGCCACCCAAAACTGGCTTTAGAAAGTTGGGGACTTGCCATTCTTGCTTTGGCAGGACATGGTGGGGATATAACAACCCTAGTGTGCAAACCAGCCGTGAGAGCTTTTGCTAACTGAATCTCTTAGCAGTTGTGTTTTGAACTGTGGATGAAACATGTCTGCCAGCTACATTTCATCCCTCCTCTGTGCCAAAGAGCTCAGATCAGCATTATAGCCTTTCTTCAGCCTGTAGGCTGAGAGGTAGTGAGTTGCCCAAAGCAATTTGAATCACTCTAGATGTATCTAATCCTAACACTCACCGTTTCCCAGTTTCCACTGGAGTGATAGGCTCTAGAATCTAGCAATTGCTTCTAATTATTGTGGGCTGTTCTTCTTCTGTAGTTACTGGTCAACAGGAGACTGGTCTGCTTAACCAATTGTTGGATGCAGCTTCTTAATTGTATGTAGTAAGAAGTGTTCAGATCAGCTGCTGAGTGATATAAACGTTGAGATGGCTGATAATTCTTTTAGAACTCTTTCATCTACCTGGAGAGTTCTAATGCTGTTTATACAGCATTTGTGATGCCAAAATTCTTTTTTGAAACTGGCTGAATATACCAGCTTTCCATATGCTATTGAACTGTAGAGTGAGCACTAAGTAATTTGAAGCACTTCTCTTTCAGAGCCATCATTTAAGACGACGCCTTTTTTTATTAATTCATCTATTTACTATTGTACTTTGTTACAAGATAGAATCCAATATCTAAGTTTTCAGTCTAGGATATATGTTTACTAACAATATTGCCATAAATCAAGTTGGGTAGCCATGTTTGTCTGTAGCAGTAGAAAAAGTGTAAGAGTCCAGTAGCACCTTAAAGACTAATAAAATTCGTGGTCAAGTATGAGCTTTTGTGAGTCACTGCTCACTTCAGATAAATCTTTTAGCTTTATGAATGATTGCCTACATTGTGAGGGGAAGAGAAGCTAATCTGATATAAATCTGTTGATCTCTATCTGCGGTCACATACACTAAATAATCCACTTTCAATTCCCTTCCAATGCACTTTCCAACTGGATTTTGCCAGTCCACACAGTAAATTCCAGTTGAAAAGTGGATTGAAAGTGGATTATTTAGTGTGTGTGACCACAGCCTCCACTTTGAGACAGTCTTAAAATCTGGGATGGGCTATGTACTCCCTTGGCTTCTCCAGCTGATATGATGTTGGCTAGTGTGACTTGGAAAGAACTCTGAGATATTGGACAATTACTGCCTGGCAGAATTAAGATTGAGCATCTGACTCAGGTGTGATGCATTCCTTCATTCAGGTCTCACTTGCTGTCTCTGTCTTGCATAAAGAAGCCTGAAACTATGATCCAAGTACACTTTTCCAGAAAATTAATATTCGTTCATCATGCAACATCAGGTTTAGAATTAAAACTATTCTGAAATGTTTACTTTCACTGCTTGTTCTATAAACTAGATTCTAGACAGTGCTGTGAGTTAAACTGTAGAAAGTAAATTGTGTTGATGCATAAGATTAGAGATTACTGTAAAGATTTAACACAAGGAGAATCCCTCAAAATCTGAGCTGGTGCATTTAATTCAGTTTTACTGTTGTTGCTGCATAAGGTGTGCAAGAAGCAGGCTCTTGGAAGCTAGGCATAAAAGCCTTTCTTTTAAGCCCCCCCACTTTCTTCATAGTTTTTGATTCCCACTGATGATAGCAGCAGCTGTATGACTGACCCTCATCCACAATGTTGGAAATGTGCTTTGAAGCATCTACTTTCAAACCCACAAAAACTTCCAACCCACAGTGTTGGAAATATGCTTTAAAGCATCTACTTTCAAACCCACAAAAACCCAGTTTGCTAAGGTGTCAGAAGCCTTTGAAAGCATAGCTCTCTTTGCTTCAGTTGCTGGAACATCTTTATATTCTGGACAGTTCTAATCCTGACTGTGCTCTAATGAAAGAGCAACAAGACTTGCATAAAATATAGATTTGTGGCTTGTGGACTAGAATTGCCTAACGGTCATGAAGAGAAAGTGAATGAGTTCAATAATTGGGTTTTGAAATTGGGCATTATTGCCCCTGGTTAGTATTCAATTCATTTTCAGCTCAAACTGCAAAAAAAGTATAGGAAAAAGGTACATTAATTTGCTGAAGGGCAGCATGCTTATTTAAGGCCCTTACCTTCTTTCCATTGTATTTGAAAAAGTGTGTGCACACGAAAGCTCATACCTTGAATAGAACTTTGTTGATCTTAAAGGGTGCTATTGGACTCTACATTTGTTCTACTGCTTCAGACCAACACAGCTGACCACCAGGATCTATCCTTATTTAAGTACAGCTGACTTCCATGTACATAAATTATCAAGAATTAAGAATCAAGCATTTGTTTCAGGCCATACCCTGAGTCTGATATGTTATGACTTAGAATATATTTTTTTAACATTTTACTTCTGACATCTGGTAGACAATGAGAGCAGGGGGGGAAGCTAAAACTGGATCTTATGTGTGTATTTGGTCTTCCCCCTCCTAATTTTGATTTCTGGATCCAGTGTACCTCTTCCAACAGTCAGATTATAAGCAAGCTGCAGTGGCAATAATAGCCATATTTATACCTGCCTTTCCACAAGTGCTTCGTGTGCTTTTGCAGTAATCATAACAGTGAAGGAGGCTTTGAGAGAAAAGTGGCTTGCCCAAGGCCACAAGTTCATGGTTTAGCTGATTACTTTGTAATTTCTACAATAGCGCTCCTTCAACAATATGTCGAGCATTAAAGGTATACCTGAATTTAGTTCAGCAGTGACTACATGAGATTTCGTCTCTTTTCCTTTTTCCCAGCACCATATATCTGACTATTTTTGTCAGTTACTTTAGTTCCTGTTGTATTTAAAACAAAAACCTTGTTCAGGGGGCTTGGAGGCTGTTACAGGGTTGGTGTTTCCATTATAAACTAATTAAAAAATATAACAGAGCAAGTAGGAGACACTTCCTGCTCTGAGTGCAGCCCCCTCTTCGCTCTCGTTAGCCAGTTATTTGGCAGGAACAGGCGAGCAGACAGTGCACTGAATGCCAAGCTATCTCAAACCAGGTTTGACTTTTTTATGTGAATTGTAATCGCTCTACTTGAAGACATCACTTCTCCATTTTTTAAAAAAGTTTTGACATTTTTATGCAAACCTGAAGGTTCCCCCAGATTTGTAGAAACATTTATCCTTCCTGTATATGGTCACAGTGTGCAGGTGTTTTGTTCTGCATTCTGAAGCCAAGTTCAGTGTTAAATACAATTGTATTTATTGATTCATTCTCCCCACATACACACACGTAATACAGGCTTTTTTTTTTAACGTTGTGCTTATTATCTATCCCATAATGGCTTTTTGGATGGCAGTGTTCCATGCTGGTATGTGCTTGTTAAATGTTACCTATCTTCAGTTAGCAGGTTACAAATCAAAATAAAGTTATCCTTGATCAGATTTTGCCAATAACTTCAGTTTCTCTCCTTGTTGTTCCTTCATTCCTTTTCGTCTTTCTTTTTGTGCCACATTCCATTTTAATTTATCTTATCCACAAAACATAAATATGTATATAAAGTGAAATAGTCATCATTTTTGTACATATCCCATGTATAAAAAGAAAAGTGTTCCCCCTATAATATAAGGAACTGTTATAGGATCTCCCTGCACTAGTCAGTTAAACTTGTGGAGAGATCTCGGGTTCTCAAGATACAGAGTATTGAATCCCATGCCTATGCACAATGGCTAAGAGGCATATAGCAGTGTAACTCCCCTGATGATGAGACCACTGCATAGAGTGTGTCATGGGTGCGCTGTGCATAATCTGGGAGGAAAACCAATGCATGTTAATGTGAAAACATAAATGCAGTGCATGTGGATGTGAGCTTTTAATTGTATGCACTTCCAAGTTGTTGCTTTTACTCTCTCTAGCTATGTTTTTGTGTAGGTGTCTTTGTTTTCATTACTTCATGGGTACGCAAGTATTATTCTAGCTTCTGTGGGAGAGCTTGTTATTTATCATGCTTGATTAACATCTTCATCAAACCATTCAACTGACCAATCCGTTAAATGCTTTTCTTTTCTTTTTTTTTTTAAAAAAAGTATGTTTATATTACTTGGAGGGAGAAAACATTAATTTTAGAGGTGACTCTGGCCAGGTAGCACATAAATCTGTACTTGACATGCTTAATTCAACATCAGTTTGTTTATTTTACAGACAACCTTTTTCACTGAGACTCAAAGCAGAGCTTAATTCTCAGTGAATAAGACCCAGAACAGATTCTCCTAACAGCCTGGACATAGGGTTGCCAACCTCCAGGTGGGGCCTGGTGTTCTGGAATTACAACTGATCTCCAGACTGCAGAGAATCAGTTCCTCTGGAGAAAATGGCCACTGTAGAGGGTTGCCTTCATGAAATTATGTACCAACATGGAGCCAGGGTGGTGTAGCAGTTAGTGTTGGACTAGGATCTGAATGAAGGCCCAGATTTGAATCCCTGCTCTTCCTTGGAAGCCTGCTGGGTGTCCTTGGGCCAGTTATACACACTCTCAGCTTAGTTTGCGTTACAGGGTGGTTTTGAGGATAAAAGTGGAGAGATGGATAAAATGGAATGATGTAATCCAGTTTGGGTACCCACTGTGGAGAAAAGTGGGGTATAATTATTGCCCGATAATCTGTGTTTCCTTTAATTTTTATTGGATGTTCATGTTATATATTAAATGCATAGACTTATTTAAGTGCTGATTTCAGCTGAAAGTTGCAGTCTTGAGGCTGCATATGCATTGTGAAAAGTCTTGGTGATTCAAGTAATGCCACATACCTCACACCTCTCCATAGTGTCTTGAGTATTGTTGGCAGATAGGAGCCATATATATTGTTTTGTTTAGCCAAACAAAAGTATTTCTGAACAAAAGTTTGTGGGAAATTGTCTTCTGTAGTTAGAATTGGTTTTGACCAGTGTTTGTCTTGTATAAGCTTACACAGGTTTTTGAATGAATGAATAATTTTTTGCGGTCCACGACCAGATACATGTTCACACAGCAAATCATTTTGAAGGCATAGATGTTAAAAAATTAGGAGAACAGATATTGAATTATTACAGAGTAAAAAATATACAAAAGTTAATTAAAATAATTTAAAATACGTATAAAAGTTAATAACATAGGTTTTTAAAATCTGCTTGGCTTTATTTTATAATCTAAGCTAGCAAAAATGCCTTTCCTAGAATCTCCAAATGGATTTTCATGAGAGAATCGTAGACTATCATTTAAGAATTTACCAGAATAATGTAGTAAAATGGAGTATCTAAAAAATAAAGGTTCTAAAATGCTTTTGCATTTGTGGCTTTCTCTTACCAGATTTCTGATTTTGGATTAGCCAAGTGCAATGGGCTTTCTCATTCTCATAATCTCAGCATGGATGGACTTTGTGGTACTATTGCATACCTGCCTCCTGAACGCATTAAAGAGAAGACCAGATATTTTGACACTAAACATGATGTCTACAGGTCTGTTAATTTTTTACAAGTATCCTGTTAGTGCCTCTTTAGATGTCTGGAGAAGCCTTGTTGAAGAATTTAGCAGTCAATCTTGTTTCTTAAAATATTTTATTACTTTCTAGTATCAATAACAACAGTGTGTAAACCCAGTGCAGTTGAAGAGAACTCTGGGAGCCACTGTGAATTTAGTGCAGAATATACTGATTGTGTTGAAGTATATTTGGCACTTGTGTTGAACTTTCTCCTTATACTCACACTCAGCTATCCTTATTGGGAGATATGCCTAAATTGTTCAGAGGGAGTAATACTATTCTTATCCTGTGCCTTCCCCAGTGCTATCTGGTTTAACATGCTCATCTGAGGTGTTCAGAGCATTGGGCAGTAACCTATTTGAGGCTGAGGAAAATTCCTCCAGCTTAAGGAACCTTTCCCCAACTTACTTGGCATTGGAGGAAGAGCTGCTTAAGTTGGAAGAAGACTCCATGGGCTGGAAAAATGCTTTAGGTTTTGCTTAGTGGAGTGGTAGAATACAGGCTATGGAGTCAGAATGCTGTTACAGTGGTTCATTCAGGGCTCAATAAATGTAAACTAGCTGGCTGACTACAAGCTGGGAAGGTATAGTATATGGATGCCCCTTGATATTAATTGGCAGTTGGCAAGTGACACTGCCTTCAACATACTTAATTTGTTTGTTTTAAGGCATTTCCATTAGAACCATAGCTTGTTGGCTGTAGAGGAAAGGGTGTAGCACAACAGATGTATAATACCTTTTTCTGGGATCTATAGTATGTTCTAATCAGTGCAATGTATTAGGACAGCCAAGAATACTTCTGCACACAATTAACTTACAAAATTCCAATAGCAAGATGGGGCAATGATTCTGTAACTCATGTGGCTTTAAAAATCCATAGAGGATTGTTTCACCTGTGACTAACAGCAGTGACAGTTAAACTGAATCTCAGTGCCAGGAATACCCAGGGTAAACATAACTGCCATACTTTGTGTATTAGCTTCCAGAGACTAGCTAGCTAGTGCTGGAAATACTGTGTTGGACTTGATCAATCTTGGCAGTTCTCATGTTGCTAAGACTTGTGTTCACTCTTAACATTTATATCTGATGAGCAGCATGGCTAGGCAGCTGACAGTCTTACTGTAAATGTTTCTCTTAACAGTTTTTCCATTGTTATTTGGGGAGTCCTCACACAGAAGAAGCCATTTTCAGGTAAGATACTAAATTCACATTTGCTTGAGTCATACTTGAAATGATGAATAACACATTTCTCCCAGATAAGCATGTGTGTTTTAGTGAACTCGTCATGATCTGCATTTAGTATATCAATTTTCATAATGGCAAATGTGTATCTATAACAGTTTCTTAAATGAACATCTGTGCCTTTCAAGTTTGGCTGGAGATCCTGGAGGTTTTTTGTTATCTTCTGGGCATGGAACAGAGGTCACTGGGGGTGGGGGGGAGGTAATTGTGAATTTCCTGCATTGTGCAGGGGGTTGGATTAGATGACCCTGGAGGTCCCTTCCAACTCTTTGATTCTATGAAGAAATCCCAGCTGTCATTTATGCATGCATTGTAAGATATTAAAAGGCCACTTGGATAAACCTCTTACTGTAAGGCGGGTCCCAAGCCTTGTATCCATTTGTTCCTTAATAATCAGCCAAGTAACTGAAATCTGTTGGGTGCTGCAGTCAAAGAGCAAATGGACTATAGAAAGACACTTATGCAGAGTTTGATAAAGTAAGATGACCTGTGTAAGTCACATGTCTTCTGGCATCACCAGTAGCCTCTGGGTCAGTAGCCAGTAATGGATCTTGAGCATGGTGATAACCCATCCACAGGGACAATGCAGTAGGATATATCTCTGTTACAAGGAGGGATGAAGAGGAAAGATAGGGCAGATTTCTTTGTCACCACTGAAGCTGGTTATCAGAAGACTTGTTAATATTTATTCATTATTATTACCTATCACTAATGTTGAATACTGGTGAATTAATGTCCACTTTGCAGTCATTGGTTCTTGTGTCACACTGAAATAGCATATTGTTCTCCCTGATATCTTAGAAGTATATCTGCTCAAACTCTTGTATATGCAAGCAGGTTAAGAAAAATAGAATGCCCTGTCTCCATCTTTCGGTAAAAGTTGAACATGTTATTCTCAGAATTCAATAAATGGCTTATTAAGGGCCAAAGTAGGTATGGTATTGGGAGTTCAAAGCGATATGAGGCCCCAATTCAGGTTGTGACCAGGCAGAAAGGGATTTCTTTCACCCTTCCTCTCTGTGCCCCTGCATTTATGTTTGCTCTAGGAGAAATACCAACTCTCCAGGGCTGTTGCAAATTACCAAAATGGTGCCAGGTGATGGAAAGTTAAACACAATCCTCCTTTACACCATGGTCCTGATCAAGACTGCATCCCTGCACTGTGCTGAAAGGGAAACATACTCTGGCCCTGGAACTCCCAATATTGCATGCTGTTTGGTTCTGAGATGGCTAAAATGTATGTTTATCTGGGGGAGGTGTGGAGAGAGGAATCATAATGGGGAAAAGCAGATGCCTTGAACTGTTGTGGTAGTGAGTATAATTCTGAGAGAGAGAATTCAAATTTGCACTTTTCCTTTGCAGAAGATAATAACATTCTACATATTATGGTGAAAGTAGTTAATGGCCACCGTCCAGAACTGCCAGCTCTCCCCAAATCCAGACCTCATGCATGTAATAATTTGATCGAACTGATGCAGAAGTGCTGGCAGGATGACCCTAGCAAGAGACCAACATTTCAAGGTAAAAAATTTTTGGATCCAAATAGTTGGCAATGTAGTGAGTCAGTTCAGTGTTTAAGGCTATATTAATCCCTCATGGTACTCCACCAAAATCTTGTAAATTGATTTATGCAGAGCACACACACACAATCCACTGGTATGTTCAGGCAACAGAGCGGGGCACTTCCTTGCTACAGGGAAGGCATCAGAAGAGAACATGTCTGATCATGATTGGGTGTTGATGTAGATGTTAAAAGAAGTACAGATCCAGTTTAACTCCCCAAATTGCTGCCTCGGGTGAACTTTCTAATCCATATGTCCTGGGTGTGCTTGATTTAATGCAAGGCAAAACATTAGATGTCTTATTTCTTTTGTGTCCTCAATGTCATACATTCACTCACAGCAGTTATAAGTTGCTCAACTCTTTACAGCTTGTTAACAGCTGTACATATTAAAGACTCTTTAAAACCAGCATAGTGTTGAATATACAGTAGAAAATGCAATGTGGCCTATGCATCTAGAATCCCCAAGAACATTAGCTTTAAGTTCATTTATTTTTAATACAAATGCTAAATCTGACAGTTTCTGCTAAAAATAACTAGAAAAGACTGGTAGTGGAGGAATTCTAGTCCTGGCAGGGAGGAGACATTTTTTCCTCATCCAGTACACCTACAGAACTTCCCACTTTCCTCCTTGTGACTAAATTTGCAAAAGGCTACATCTCCTGTTCGGTTGTGCAACTGGCATACTTCTAGTTCACTAGGTTTTATGGTTACATAATACGATATTTACTGTACACAATTTCTCCACTTGCATAGAGGAAGTGAAGAATATTTGGGGAATATATGAGAAGAGGAGGAGTGGTGGTGTACCTCATGTTTTGCATTTTAATCAAGGACATGTATCTGCCACTTGAAATTAAGCAGTGTTATGCAGAGGAGTGGTTGACCCAACTTCCAAGCAGGAGGCAGAGTCTCCACTCCAGTGCCTTTCTCCAAGCACAGAGCTACTAACCTTTTATTAGAGCCAGTTTGGTGTAGTGGTTAAGTGTGTGGACCCTAATCTGGGAGAACCGGGTTTGATTCCCCACTCCTCCACTTGCATCTGCTAATGTGACCTTGGGTCAGTCACAAGCTCTGGCACAGCTGTTCTCTCAAGGACAGTTTCTGTCAGAAGTTCTCTCAGCCCCACCTACCTCACAGGGTGTCTGTTGTGGGGAGGGGAAGGGAAAGGAGTTTGTAAGCCACTCTGAGATGCCCTTGGGCAGTGAAGGGCGGGGTATAAATCCAAACTCTTCTTCCTCTTCTTCCTCTTCTTCTTCTTATGTAGAGTCATGTAAGACTCTGTTTAAAATGAAATCGTATTGGATGGGAATCGTTCACAGGTACTGCAGCCATGCATCTTTTGTGACCATCTCTTTCTTTATGTTTCTTTAAGAAATCACTTCTGAGACAGAAGATCTTTATGAAAAACCAGAAAATGAAAATAAGGAGATGATAGTTGAGGAGGACACAAAGAATACTCATGATGAGTTGTACTCCAAGGTATGCATTTGAACAGTATATGAAATAGAAAAGGGAACTTGCCTTTATCCGGACAAACATTTGAAAAGCCAATGTTGGACTCTTCCTAAAATGTGAATGTTTCTTTTCCCCCTCATATCTTCCCCCGCCACTTTCAGAAGATGCCTGCATTATGCCAGCTAAAACAAGAGTCTGATCCCACATCAGCTAAGGATTTTAGTCTCTCAGAGTTGTTGTCCCAGCTGGATTCAGGAATTTCACAGACAGAAGAGCCTGAAGAGCTCAGCCGCAGTGCTTCTGAATCCAGGCTTGCTTCCAGCGACAAGAGGCTTTCCGGGGTGTCTTCTGTAGACTCGGCATTTTCCTCACGAGGTTCCCTGTCACTGTCATTTGAGAGAGAGAATTCTGGAAGTGGTAAGTATTTTATGATTGTGCAAGGCAAGGCTTGGAAGATGGTTTCCCCCAGCCCAAAATACAAGTGTGTCTTCATGTCTCATATTCAAACACATTTTGCTATGAATGGATTTGGACAACCATTTTGAGAAAGTGAGTGGAAGTAACTGGGCTGATCCAAGGGACTTTTTTTTTGGCCTGATGACAGGTTGCAGCATGGCAGAGCGTTCACTGAGATGCATGTCAGTCACTGCTCATCACCTCTTTGGGGACAGCTCATGTTTCAGAGGCTTTCCAGGAGCTGGTGAGCCAGGATCTTGACTGAGTTCCATAGTCACAAAACAGCTCCCTGATTCCATCCACTTGTCCATTCAATTGATAGTAAGCCTGTTGAACACAATGATTCTAAAACTAAGTGCCTAAGAATGAGTTCACATGTTCAAAATATTTGAGTATTTTAAATAACATGAAATACTTTTCTATGTAGTGTATCTTAGCCATTTGCCAGGGTGCACTACTCCATAGAATGTTTGTGTGGCCTGGGCATTAGGTGCATTTTTCAATGACTTTCATGGTCAGAAACACATTTGCAGGAATAAGTTCTGAACCCTCTCTTGTTGCATTGTCCTTATGAATGTCATTTGAGCCATGTCACATGAGTGAACACTTGACTATGTGAATTGACCCTTAAGTGTTTACTTGTAGTTAGGACTAGGATATTTACTTAACAGGGTGTGTTCAGAGACTCCCACAAGATGCTAGACACACATTTGCTGCTGGTTTTTCCTTTGAAATTAAATAGGACTTAAGTGCTCAAAGTACTGTCATTAAATGCCTACTAGTTTAGATTTGTATGTGCCTGCATGTACTAATTCAGTGCATGTGATCCCAGTAAGTCAAATGAAAGCTATGCATCACAGAAGCTGATGTGCTGGTTGGCCACAGCATGAATATAACAATCCAGATGGGGTATGCTGACACTTGTATTTATGCCGGGGAAAGGGGGGAGCAGGATTACCTTTCTGGATTTGTGCTGAAATTGACAGAAAAGGAGAACAGAACTGGAGTTTCTTTTTTTAGTAAGTCTAATATATGGTGGAATTTGGTTATAATGGAATGTTGGTGTTACTTTTTATTTCTCCAGATATTGGGACAACTGATATCCAGAAGAGAAAGCTGACGGAGGCGATCATATCTGGGGACACAGGCAAACTGATGAAGATCCTTCAGCCTCAGGATGTTGATCTTGTCTTAGATGGGAACTCTAGCCTTCTGCATTTGGCAGTTGAGTCAGGCCAAGAAGAATGTGTCAAGTGGCTTCTCCTGTGTAATGCAAACCCCAGTCTGACCAACAAGAGAGGCTCTACTCCCCTCCATGTAGCTATAGAAAGAAAGAATAAAAACATTGTGGAACTGCTTCTGGCAAGGAAAATTAATGTGAATGCGAAAGATGAGGACCAGTGGACAGCCCTGCACTTTGCTGCCCAGAATGGCGATGAGTTTAGCACAAGAATGCTGCTTGAGAAGAATTCCTTGCTGAATGAAGTAGACTTTGAAGGGAGAGCTCCTATCCACATTGCCTGCCAGCATGGCCAAGAGAACATAGTGCGCATCTTCTTGAGAAGAGGGGTTAACATAGATATGAAAGGAAAGGACGACTGGGTGCCTCTGCATTATGCTGCCTGGCAGGGTCACCTATCCATTGTAAAACTTCTGGCCAAGCAGCCAGGTGTAAATGTGAATGCACAGACAGTGGATGGAAGAACCCCCTTGCACCTGGCAGCTCAGAGAGGGCATTACAGAGTAGCCCGTATACTTGTAGAGCTGCAGTCTGGTGTCAACATAAGAAATGTGTCTCTTCACACTGCTCTCCACATAGCTGCTGAAACTGGCCACACCAGTACTTCCAGGCTGCTTCTCAACCGGGGAGCAGATGTCGAAGCAGTAACAGCAGAGGGGTACACTGCACTCCACCTGGCAGCTCGCAATGGCCACCTGTCCACTGTCAAGCTCCTGACTGAGGAAGGTGCTAATGTCCTGGCAAGGGGGCCTTTGAACAGGACAGCACTCCATCTCGCTGCCGAAAAGGGACATGAAGAAGTTGTAGAGGAACTTGTCAATTCAGAAAATATAAATGATCCCGATGAGGAAGGGTTGGTGGCTTTACATCTTGCAGCAAAGGGTGGGCACACACAAGCAGTTGAGGTTCTCTTGAAGCATGGTGCCCTTATGAAAGCACAAAGTCTTGCATTTCAGACCCCATTGCAGCTGGCTAATCAGAGTGGGCATGGTGCTGTTATCATGCTTCTCAGTGAGACATAAGTGAACACATGCTGCTTGCTTAGGGTTAATCTTTCCAATGAAACTCTGGAAGCCTACTTTTGGGGAGGGTCCTCTTGGACTACGACTGTGGTACATGTCTCTGCTTAGCATTTGTGGACAAATCTGAATTCCAGCCAAGCAGAAGCTACCTGTTGATGTGGCAATGCAATCAAATGAACTGAGTAAGTGTGGGAGCAGGAGCCAGCAAAACCATGAGCACAGTCTGCCGCTTTCCTATAACAGAGCTGAGCAAGCCATATATAAAGATATTGTACTTCTGCAAAGAAGGTCTTGACTCACTCTGTGGTGTGAGGAACATCTTTAAATAGGGTTAAGCAGATGCTTGTCTTTTTTCAATGTAGAGTCCATTGTTTAATATTTCAATTATTTTTTACATTCATACAAATAATATGAGCGGCATAATGTCACTCTAAAATTTTTTGAAATAATTTGCATATTTTAATAATGCAAAAGTCAATCTGAAAATTTGCATTGATGCATGAAAAGTAGTCTTAATCTGTTCTTGAAATATCAGTTTCCTAAAGCACAAGATTTTTTTTGGGGGGGGAAGAATGTGTAAAATACTGATTTTAATGCTTCACATTTCTGTGTTCTCAGATGGTCAGTTTTCCATGGCTGCCATTGGCTAGTGTGTGCAATAAGAACTATAAGCATCCTAATGCTAACTGCAGGGGGTGATGCATATAAATTCATTTCTGAAATACAGCACTAGCTTATGTCTATATGGGAGGGACATCAGGGTGAGCACTGTCAACACTGGAAACAAGGGCCAGAAGGCAGCTTGGAGCCCATGAAAGCAGGTGGAGACCCCAGTGTGGCACTCTCCGACTGTTAATGGTCCTTGGTCTTTGTGCTGCTTTATTAGTTTTCATGGTCCTCAGTCTTTTAGCTGATGCTGACGTCTGGTGGGCTGATGCTCCTAAAAAATTAAGCAGCTTGAGGCCTAGATTAAAAACATCAGGTTGTGGCCCCCCAGGGATGGATGGTGTCATTGATAGCTGTCTCTGTGTTAGTGTGAGTGGAAGGAAATGTAAGAATGGGCGTCTTGCCTAATACTGAATCAGACCGTTGGTCTATGAAAGTCAGTGTTGTCTACTCTTGACTGGCAGCAGCTCTCCAAGGGGTCAGGGAGAGATCTTGCACAGAATCTTGCACCTGATCCTCCTGATTGGAGATGTTGGGGATTGAATCTGGAACTTCTGCATGCCAAGTAGATGGTCTACAACTGAACTGTGGCCCCTGCCCATGAGAAAAAACACTTAAGCATTGAAAAAAGTATAACAGACTAGAAATTTAAGAGCAGTTTTAAATAGTGTAGATTACAGAACCACGTGTACAGTAGTCTTCTGAATGAATTAACTGTGTTGACAGACTAATAAAAATATACTGTGTATATAGTATTTCAGTCCATTGTACATGGTTTTTCTACTACAGAAATTTGAGACTCTTCAGAT
This sequence comes from Gekko gecko, assembly GCA_029375565.1. Lineage (NCBI taxonomy): Eukaryota > Metazoa > Chordata > Lepidosauria > Squamata > Gekkonidae > Gekko > Gekko gecko. The sequence continues at coordinate 105,563,867 of JAPDNY010000004.1, read as the reverse complement.
TTGGGTATGTTTTAATACACCTTTTTAATGTTTGTTTTCAAAATTTGAATGTGAGCTGTTTTATCAATAAAATAGTTTGTTCTACTTAACTCGTCTGATGGCTTTTGACACATACTGAACATAATTGTGTTATGTTCAAGAAGCAAATGTACACAAGTTTTTATTTATTCATATGTGTGCCCATATCTGTGATGAGTCTCCATTTTATCTGAAATACCCCCGTTTTTACAGGTGCTGGACATAAAACTTGGAATGATTCGCCAAAAGCCACCCAGTGAATCCTTCAGCAAACAAATACCAGGTTTCATTAGAGATTACAGCGGGGCTTGTTTTCATTTCTGAATGTGGTCCCTTGTGTAGTTCAAGCAAACTTCTTTATATGAAGAGTTAGCAGTAGAATAAACACTTTCCCTTTCAAAATTCAGCTCTGTCTCTTGACAGGCAAACAGATGGATGCAGCTTTTATTTCATATTGACAGATCAAGAATATTAGCTGAGACAAACTGAATTTCTCAGCACTGTACCATAAAGAGGGAGGTGGTAATTCCAAAAATGAAACTATAGCTTGTATATAAACTTACCTACTGTAGCATCTGTTAAGTTAGAAATTTTAATTGACTATGAGGAGAGGTGCCATGCTGTCGGTCTTGGAGGATTAAATTTCTTTTGAGTATCTTTTTGAGACAGTCTTTCACAATTGCATGCATGTGATCCACATAAGTAAGCACTTCCATACCTTAATCACATACCATCTTCAAGCATTTTATGATGAGTTCTTGCTCAGTACTCTTGGCTGCTGTCTCCAGTGCACCAGTTATTGTGAAAGGCTACATGGATTGGCAACTGGCACCTGGAATTCACCATGATTTCAAGTTCTAGGGCAGGTAAAATGCCTGAGCATTTTGCTCCAGCCAGCTGGTTAATACTATGTCACCAGCTGCCCAGACAGGTTCTATGAGGGTGTTTCTATTTCAGTGTTTGCTGGTATGTGTTGGTAGCAAATGCTTTGGCTCACATATCATTAATGGATCAGTGACTCACTGGGAGGAGAGAGTTCAGCATGGAACTGTCTTGTACCCCAAGCTCTTTGGAGTTTTTCTCCTAGTGGATGAAATAAATGGTGTATACTTGGCAGATCTAAAAATGACATTAAAATAAGAGAGAATGCAGGCACTTATGATAGATCACAACTGATACTAAATAATGAAATTCAGCAGAGATCCAAAAAGGATTGTCCAGATGGAGGTCAATGCATGAGGGTAGGAATCGTACCATCTTAAACAATGAAAAGATGTTAGCTGTTGTAGATTTTCCGGGTTGTCTGCCCGTGGCCTTGGCATTGTAGGACCTGATGTTTCGCCAGTAGCTGTGACTGGCATCCTCAGAGGTATAACAGACAGATGGAGTACTCTCTGTGTCAAGGTGAGAAGAAAAATGATAGGCAGGTAATTTATATCTACTCAGGAAGGTGGGGTAGGGCTGAGTCATTACCATGTAGGAGTTCCCCAGGCTGTGAAACATGCTAATGGAGGAGCTTTCCTGAGGAAGTTCTTTTGTATATGGATTGGCTGTTTCCTGAGGAGGTTCTTTTGCATGTGGAATGGCTGTTGAAATTCTAATCTTATCTGTAGTGCCATTGTCAGATGTAAAGACTTTTGTGTTTTTCAGGACAGGAAACCATGCCGTATTTATTTTTAAACTCTTTTCTTTCGTGTTGAAATTGTGTTTATGAATGTCAATGGCTTCCCTGTGTAATCTGACATGGTAATTGGATGTGTTGTCCAGCCTTTCAGTGTCTTGGAAGAAAATACTGTGTCCTGTTTGGGTTAGGCTATGTTCAGCCACAGCTGATTTTTTAGGATGGCCAAGTCTGCAGTGTCTTTCATGTTCTTTTATTCTTGTCTGAATGCTACGCTGTATGGTCCCAATGTAAACTTGTCCACAGCTGCATGGTATGTGGTATACTCCGGCAGAAGTGCCAATTGTAGCATCTGTTGTATTTTTCTTGTGGGTCTGAATACTGTTTGCAGGTTGTGTTTTTTCATAAGTTTTCCCATCTGATCAGTGATTCCTTTGATATATGGCAAAAACACTTTTCCTGTGGGAGACTGTTTTTCTTCAGTTGTTTGTTTTACCGTTGGTTTAATTGCTCTTCTGATTTCATTCTTGGAGTAGCCATTTGCTTGAAATGCATGGTTTAGATGATTTAATTCATCATTCGGAAAGTGTGGTTCACATATCTGTCTTGCACGGTCTAGTAATGTTTTGATTATGCCTTTTTTTTTGCCAAGGTGATTGGAGTTTTTGTGTAAATACTGGTCTGTGTGAGTTGGTTTCCTATAGACCTTGTGATCTAATTGAAGGTTAGCTTTGCGAATGACCGTGATATCTAGAAATGGGAGTTTACCCTCAATCTCTTTTCCATGGTGAATTGTATGTTCGAGTGGATGTTGTTGAGGTGGTCTAAATACTCCATCAATTCTACTTCTCCATGGCTCCAAATGATAAAGGTATCATGCAGTTGTGGACAAGTTTACATCAGGACCACACAGTGTAGCATTCAGACAAGAATAAAAGAACATGAAAGACACTGCAGATTTGGCCAACCTGAAAAATCAGCTGTGGCTGAACATAGCCTAACCCAAACAGGACACAGTATTTTCTTCCAAGACACTGAAAGGCTGGACAACACATCCAATTACCATGTCAGATTACACAGGGAAGCCATTGACATTCATAAACATAAACACAATTTCAACAGGAAAGAAAAGAGTTTAAAAATAAATAGGGCATGGTTTCCTGTCCTGAAAAACACAAAAGTCTTTACATCTGACAATGGCACTACAGATAAGATTAGAATTTCAACAGCCATTCCACATGCAAAAGAACCTCCTCAGGAAACAGGAAACCTCAGGAAACAATCCACATGCAAAAGAACCTCCTCAGGAAACAGCCAATCCATATACAAAAGAACTTCCTCAGGAAGGCTCCTCCATTAGCATGTTTCACAGCCTGGGGAACTCCTACATGGTAATGACTCAGCCCTACCCCACCTTCCTGAGTAGATATAAATTACTTGCCTACCATTTTTCTTCTCACCTTGATACAGAGAGTACTCCATCTTTCTGTGTTATACCTCTGAGGATGCCAGTCACAGCTACTGGCGAAACGTCAGGTCCTACAATGCCAAGGCCACGGGCAGACAACCCGGAAAATCTACAACAGCTAATGGATTCTGGCCGTGAAAGCCTTCGACAACCTAATGAAAAGACGGTTGAGGGTGAATTCCTGATCTCATATTTTCCCCATTTGATAGAAATTCCATAAGAAAAATGGTCTCTAGTGCCATGAGTGCAGCAAACTTGGGGGAAGTGGGGAGCATATTTATTTATTTCAATTTATTTGAACTTGAAGAAAGATCCTAGAAGGCTGAGCTGTAAACTGGCCTTATCCTCAGTGTGGGAAGGCAGTCCTGGAAAAGAAAGTAGATTTCCAAAAGAGATCTCTAAATTGATACCTGATGGTAGAGGTAGGCTTGGCCTTCGGACATACTCTAGTCTCCATACCCTATCACAAATTTTGTTATTCTTTAAGGTGCTACTGGAGTTGTACTCTTTTCTGATCTCCATATATCACTGTGTTAAGAGTACTCCTCATTCTCAAAAGCTTGTGTGACTCTTGTTTTTCTGGTAAACCTGTCATGCAGTATCAAGATTTTGCAACAGAAAGTTTATGAATGAAAGGCTTGAGATTTGCCTGCAGGGATGTAAGCAATAAATCAACATTCTTGTCTGTTGCCACAGAGGAACCTGAGCATGTTCAAACGGCAGGCCTGTTCATTTGTTCTGGGGCCTGTAGGAACAAAGCTCAGAGGCTCTCCATTAACAGAACACTTTAATAAAACTCAACTGAAAACAGTGTATGATACCAAAGCTGGTAGTACTTCAATGACCGAATTGTTGATTGAAGATGAATGTCTCAATTGCAGTAGGGGAAGGGTCAGAAAGGGGAGTGCTGGTGGGGGTAATAGCTTCCTTTAGTACCCTGTTTGTTTCTGCAAGAGGTGTCAGCCAAGTTCGCTGTTTAAGTCTGCAACTCTGTCTCATTTAGGCGGAAAGTTTTGCAGCCACTCCTTTTCATACATCTGTCTCATAGGTTAGAAATAAATAGTCTTTTCAGGAGGGTTCCCCCCCCCCGCCAATCTTGTCCTTGTTTGGTGGTGGGTTTAGAAATCTGACACTATCCTGGATTCTGTGGATATATTCATAGTTGATAACACTTTTTCTTTCTGCATGTATTTCTTTCATGCTGCTGTTTTACTCCAGATACGAAGTTTTAGGCATTTCTTGTGGGTGCATAGCTATGCCTATGCATATCAGTTATCTTTTGTGGGGGAAAAACCTTGAAGCACCTTTGTGGAATTTAGAAGTAGGTGGCATACAGCAAAGTTTGGAAACAACCTCCGTACTTCTTCCTCCCCACCCCTTTTCTGCCTTCCCTCTCTGTCATTGAGAATCACCAGGCCAAATTCATGATCGTTCTGGCAGTGTACAATGGCTGGGAAGAGGGGGTAGCTGTTCAGGAAAAACCTGTCCACTAACTGGGAACATTGCCTGAGGTCTTCCCAATTTTTTAGCTGCTGTTTTTATTCTTCCTCTAAACTCAGGCCCCTGTTGAAGGTTCTTTACCTCCCCTCCAACTAGTTGAATATGTCTCTAGGTGAGGGAGGAGGGCTACCTGAAAGGGTCAAATGGTACCTTTGGATGTAAATAGATTTCTTTTGATGTCCTCTGGAAAAGATGCATGCAGACTTCCCAAATTATCAGCAATGCAAAAATGAGGTGATCACTTTTTATCAGGAATGAGGTGGTGAAGCACTTTCTCTGTTGGACTTTAGTAGGCTGAGTTCAGACTGGCAGTTTGAAGCAGGAGCCAGTCGTGGCAAAAAAAGCCCCAGAACAAACTGTGCCAGGTTTTCCTGGTCACACTGCGCCGACTGATGCAGGAGCATACTGGGAGGAGGCGCGCGGGAGCGTTCAGACTGCTGGCCCGGAGGCATGGCTGTAAACGGCTTTTCCCTGGTAATTCGGCTATGTGCTCATGTGCGCAAAAGCGCATCCAGCCAATTTGGGGAGGATCCCATTGCGCCGGCATCGCATTGGGTGGTAGAGAGGAGCACAGCCAATCATATCGCTGCTGCCTTATGCGCAATGTGGGTTGCTCCCAGCTTTTCAGGTTGGCATTCATACTTCCCGGCAGTGGAATGAAGTGGGATAAATGGGGTCTCAGGGATTTGCTACCACTTTCACCAGGTATCTTTTAAATGTGGGAGCGAAGCGGAACAGCACAGATTGACTACGGGGGGGGGGACGGACTCCAGGCAGATGTGCCTGTGTGAATGCCCCCTTTAATCCGCTTGTGAAACATGGCTGAAATGTGGCTATAGCAGGGCAAACTGCCAGTCTGAACTCAGCTGTAATATCTCCAATATAAGATAAGTTTTAGTGTAATAGATTCTGCTTCACAAAGGAGAGAGAGAATGCTATCATTCTCTGCCCAAGTGACTGCTTGGAGTGTCAAATCTGCAGAGGGTGGTGATGTGTGAGAACATGACAGACATGGTTTGTACCCATTTTCATCATGGCCTGGATGCAGGACACACTCCAGAAACTTTCACAGCCCATCCTGGACTCTGCAGAATGAGCTTGAGCTACCACTGATACCAGAGTCGGCTGCAGAGATGTCATTAATACAGCCTATAAATCACTGGATGGTGTGGGAAGAGGGCACTTTCGGGGGGCAGCATAGCTTATAACCATGCAAAGGCACAATCAGTTGTCATTTGTTTGGTTGTAACTTCTCTAGAAGAACATGGCTTTTTCCACTAGGGTTATTGTCCCCAGATTCAATGCCATTGGGAAGCAATTCTCCCCCACTCCTCAGCATTACGGAGTATTTGTGCACCTCCCAGCATTTCCCCAGCTTTCCTCCAAACTCTTACAAACCTGCTTTGCTGTGAAGTTTTGGGAAGATTGCTGCAAAGCCTGGATGGCTGCTAGGTGGCTTGGAAAGTTTGCATTTGCCTTTTCCAGTCCACAGGGCATACATTTTCCCTGCCCCTATACCGGCCATTTCCTCACTTTTTCTTTTTAATTGGCAATTAAATGTCATTATAATAATGTGTCTATCAGGTTCTCTGAATTCTCAGCTTTTTATTTTTTAAAAACAGTAAGCCTCTAGCCCATTTGTTGTAGAGATGAAAAGGGAAAGGCATATCTCCACAAGGAAAGGGGCTAGACAAGTAATTTTTGAAAATGAAAGCTGGGAGTTCAAAGAGCCTGAGGCACAGACTGTGATAACATAATCGTATGTTCAATTCATGATTTTCTAAAAATGGGAAAGTCTTGGTCCTGCAGAAGGAGTGATGGTGGTGGCAGTCATTGCTGAGCTATTGGAACAGGGAACCTACAGGGAAAGCCCCATTGCAGCAGCAGCAAGAGGGAAACTACAGAACCCTGCCCCATGTGGAAAACACCCATAGTGTCCATGACACACAACATGTTGGATAATCTGACCATTCGTCAAAGCCTGGAATATTATACTGGTCAAAATCATTTTGATGCTTTGAGTCCATCTAGTCTTAACTTCATTTCTAGATATGGCCATGGCCAAAGAAACTTCCATCCTATGATTACATTTCTCCATTAAAGATCTGCAGGATTTATATTTCGGGTCTGAACTAGCCATTTAATTCCATCAAAGTATAATTCAGGTTAATTAGAAATGTACACTGACTAAAAATCCAACAGGAAGCCCCTGGACCTTGCCTTCTGAAGAAGTTAAAAAATTAGACTGGAAGAAAAGGTAGACTTGAGAACAGCAGACAGCAGTCTTAAAAAATGTGTCCTGAGTACTTAGTTGCAAAACCTTTAGCTATGGTACCAAATATGAGCACCTGTAAATGAGTTAGGAAATTATTTTGGACAAAAGAACAATGAGAGTCTGCAAGAGTAAGTGAGGCTTATTTTGCCATTAATAAGTGTGCATTGTTGGCCACTGAGCACTGGATATCAACAATCTGATACTTCTGACTTCCCATGAAAGAGAAGTTACTACCATCCAAGGTACATACAAGGTACAATTTATGCAATCCGAAGGTCCCTCAATGACCATTTGTGTGCATTTGATTCATTTTTCTCCTGTTCCAGAAGACAAAGAGAACTTACAGAGCAGAAGTTACCGTCCTGTTTTAGCCAGTGTTATAAGACTCGAAATAAGTACAGATCATCAAAGCACAGGGATAGATATTTCTGCATTCCCAGAAATTGTGGGTGAGAAGGCGAGAATAAAATCTGTCATGGTCTAAGAACTAGCACCAATTAGCCACAGTATTTCTTTGAGCATATAAAAACTTCTAATTCAGCTATCAAGTGCTTTAGGTTTGTGGATTTTGGAGTACTGAATGAAAAAAGCCATTGATATAACAGATATACAGGTTTCATAAACTTATAATAATATTCAAAGCTACTTAGGCAGATAGTGCAACAGATCCTAACTTGCCAACCATGGCAATAATTCAACTATGTGGTGTAATTTGTTGCAGCTGACAAAGTGAAGCTCAGACTTGAAATAACCATTGTGTTGCTGGGCAGAACTAAGAAGATAAAAGGAGAAAACAAAATGCTGCTATTCCTTGCAAATCTGATCGCACCAGACAAGTATGGGATTTAGTATTCAATGGCTGGAAAGCCTCAAGTGTCATATTTTTTTAAAAAAGCCAAAATTGCTGATACCACTAGCAATCAGCTATTTGTTTTTATATTCTTAGTTGGCTGCTTCTATTTCTTGTTGTTGCTTCTCAGAAGACCAAAGGTGCAATCTAACACTGGCTCCACCTGGTACCATTTTTTTCTTTGCAAACCTGAGTGGGTTCCAAAGTGTGGCAAGAAATGCCACCCCCCACTGTGAAAGCAGCGCATGTGATAGAAGCACACTAGGATGACATCCACACACCCTGTCCTGTCACTACTACTACCATCCCTCCCACTAGGGGTGCCAGCCCCGAGGTGGGACATGGGGATGCTCTGGAATTACAGCTCATCTCTGGACTACAGAGATCAGTTCCCCTGGAGAAAATGGATGCTTTTGGAGGATGGACTTAATGGCAATGTCCGTATCCTCTCCAGGGTCCATCCCCAAATTTCCAGGAGTTTTCCAACCTGGATCTGGCAACCCTACCTCCCACCCCCTTCCTCCTTGCTGCATTGGCACAAAAGCCCTAGAATTTTGCTGGGAGGCCTTTGGCCCAGCAACCCCCCCCTCCCCAAAGCTGAGCCATGGCTGAGTTGTTTGGCTGAAAATAATAATAATAAAGGGCTTTAAAAAACTGGGGAAATGTCAGTGCTGAGCATCAGTTTTTGGAAATTCCACCCCCTCTGTGGATTGGGTGTGGCAGGTGAGAAGCTTTGCCTGAAGCTTGTGCACCCTTTCTCCTTCAAAATGGAGTAAACCAGGTTTTCCTTTGCTCTAAATTAAAAGGGAAAGCCCTGGGAGCTGCACTTGGAAACAGCACAATGTCCTGTAGAAGGTCCCAAATTAAGTGAGGGCATGCTGTGTTTCACCTGGGGGGGGGGAATCTCCATGTGGAAGAAGGCCTATTCAGCTTTCCTCAAAGGATTCTTACAAAAGGCTATGGCCTGAAACATCCTTTCCATCCCCGCCTCCCCCCATTTCATATCCAGCCTGCTAAAGAGTTCTGGAGAGCTTGAATCCCTGCATATTGCTCTATGTCACTTTGGCTGATCTTAATGAAAGGTATGGTTTCTGGTTTTAAGAACATAAGAATATAAGAGAAGCCAATGTTGGATCTGGCCAATGGCCCATCTAGTCCAACACTCTGTCACACAGCGGCCAAAAATACCAGGTGCCATCAGGAGGTCAAGCAGTGGGGCCAGGACACTGGAGGCTCTCCCACTGTCCCCCCCCAAGCACCAAGAATACAGAGCATCACTTGCCCCAGCTTGAGAGTCCCTATCTATACCTTGTGGCTAACAGCCACTGATAGATTTCTGCTCCATAAATTTATCTAATCCCCTCTTAAAGCTGTCCATGCTTGTAGCCGCCACCACCTTCTGTGGCAGTGAATTCCATGTGTTAATCACTCTTTGGGTGAAGAAGTACTTCCTTTTATCCATTCTAACCTGACTGCTCAGCAATTTCATGGAGTGCTCACGAGTTCTTGTGAGAAAGGGAGAAAAGTACTTCTTTCTCAACCTGCTCTAAACTTTGATCATGTCACCCCTCAGCCATCATTTCTCCAAGCTAAAGAGCCCCAAGCGTTTTAACCTTTCTTCATAGGGAAAGTGTTCCAACCCTTTTATCATTCTAGTTGCCCTTCTCTGCACTTTTTCCAATGCTATAATATCCTTTTTGAGGTGTGGTGACCTGAACTGTACACAGTACTCCAAATGAGGCCGCACCAATGATTTATACAGGGGCATTATGATACTGGCCTATTTGTTTTCAATTCCCTTCCTAATAATCCCCAGCATAGCGTTGGCCTTTCTTATTGCAGTTGCACACTGTCTCTACATTTTCATTGAGTTATCTACTACGACTCCAAGATTTCTCTCTTGGTCAGTCTCTGCCAGTTCAGACCCCATCAACATGTATTTATATTTAGGATTTTTGGCTCCAATGTGCATCACTTTGCACTTGGCCAGATTGAACCCCATTTGCCACATTGACGCCCACTCGCCCATCCTCGACAGGTCCTTTTGGAGTGCCTCACAATCCTCCATGGTTCTTACCACCCTGAACAACTTTGTGTCACCTGCAAATTTAGCCACTTCACTGCTTACTCCCAACTCCAAATCATTAATAAACTAGTTAAAAAGCATTGGACTGAGTACTGATCCCTATGGTACCCCACTGCTTACCATCCTCCACTGAGAAAATTTCCCATTTATACTCACTCTCTGTAAGCTCAATAATTAGCCAGTTTTTGATCCACAAGAGGACTTGTCCTTTTATCCCGTAATCATTGAGCTTACTTAGGAGCCTTTGATGAGGAACTTTATCAAAAGCTTTCTGGAAGTCAAGGTAAAAAACATCTATTGGGTCCCCCTTGTCCATATGTTTGTTCACTCTCTCAAAGAACACTAACAGGTTAGTGAGACAAGATCTTCCCTTACAGAACCCATGCTGGGTCTGCCTCAGTAGTTTTTGTTCAGCAATGTGCCTACTAATTCTTTCCTTAATAACAGTTTCTACCAACTTACCCGGTATCGATGTCAGACTGACTGGCCTGTAATTTCCCGGATCTCCCCTGGAGCCCTTTTTAAAGATGGGAGTGACATTAGCTGCCTTCCAGTCCTCAGGAATGGAGGCAGATTTTAATGAAAGATTACATATTTTTGTCAGGAGATCCACAAGTTCACATTTGAGTTCTTTCAGAACTCTTGGATGTATGCCATCCGGGCCTGGTGATTTATTAGTTTTTAAGTTAAGTCTATCAGTCATAGGGCTTCCTCTCTCATCACCTCAATCTGACTCAGGTCTTTCAACACCCCTTCAGAAATCAGTGGTTCTGGAGTGGGCAAGCACTTCTCATCTTCCACAGTGAAGACAGAGACAAAAAATGCATTCAGCTTCTCAGACATTTCCCTATCATCCTTCACTACTCCTTTTACCCCTTGGTCATCCAAGGGCCCCACTGCCTCCCTGGCTGCCTTCCTACCTCTAATGTATTTGAAGAAAGTTTTATTGTTGGCCTTTATTTTTTTGCTATATGCTCCTCATATTCCCTTTTTGCCTGCCTGATCACAGAGTTGCATTTTATTTTCCACAGCCTGTGTTCCTCTTTATCAACCTTACTGAGACTAGCTTTCCACCGCTTAAAGGAATCCTTCTTACCTTTTACAGCTTCCATTACTTTGTTTGTTAACCATGCAGGCTTTTTTCTATACCTGTTTGTGCCTTTCCTAACCTGCGGTATATATTTTTTCTGAGCTTCTAGGATTGTAGTTTTAAATAGTCTCCAAGCTTTCCCAATGGTTTTGACCCTTTCTACTTTTCATTTCAGTTTCCTCCTCACATGTCCCCTCATATCAGAGACGTTACCTCTTTTAGAGTTAAAAGCGGTTGTGTCAGTCTTTTTGGGCAACTCCCTATTTATACAAATGTTAAACTCAATAATAGGAATGTGCATTCGGTTCATCCAAACCGAATGCACCCCCAAAACTGGCCCATTTGGCCTCCTTTCAGGCAGCTGTGGTTCAAATCAGATTCTCTAATCTGATTCGGCCTGCCTCCGAAAGCCACCGCTGAAATTCGGCAGCATGGCCAAAAAGCAGCCCCTGGCAGCTGGGAAAGCATGGGGAGGCATTTAAATGCATCCCTGCACCCTCCCGGGCCTTTCCTGGCTCACCTGCCTCGGTGGGTGGCGAGGGAAGGGCAGGGGGCTTTGGAAGCCTTCCCCAGGTTGCCCGCTTTGGCGGATGACCGGGGGAATGCACGGGGAGGCATTTAAATGCCTCCCTGTGGCGGGTGGCCAGGAAAGGCTCAGGAAGCCAGGAAGGGAAGGCAGTTTAAACCGCCTTCCTTTCCCTTCCCTTGACTTGCTCAGGTCCTCACGGCTGTGCAGAGTCTGAGCAAGCTGGCTGCTGGAGGGAAGGCACTTTAAAGCACCTTCCCTTCCCTTGGCTTGCTCAGGCTTCCCGCGGCTGTGGGGAGCCCAAACAAGCCAGCTCCTGGAGGGGAGGGGAGTCGCTTTAAAGTGCCTCCCCTTTCCTTGGCTTGCTCGGGCTTGCCCTGGCTGTGGGGATCCCAAGCAAGTTGGCTCCTGGAGGAAAGGGGAGGCGCTTTAAAGCGCCTTCCCTTTCCTCCAAGGGCCGAAAGTTATTTGGTTGGCTGAATGGCTCCTGAATCTGCCTTCATTGATGAAAATAGCATTTGGGGGTCATTCGGGAGGGGGTGTGGTTGTTGTTTTTTTGCACACCCTACTCAATAACGTTATGGTCACTGTCCCCATGCGGTGCAATCACTTTTACATCTTTCACCAGGTCTTGGGTGTTACTTAGGATCAAATGCAGAATCGCCTCTCCCCTGGTAGGTTCTGTGACCATCTGTTCCATAGCACAGTCGTTGAGAGTGTCTAGAAACTCAATCTCTTTTTCCCAACTTGAACACATAGTGACCCAATCAATGTGTGAGCAGTTACATCACCTATTATGAAACAGTTATTTCATCTAGCCACTACCTTTAATTCATTCATCATTTTATAATCCTCCTCTATCTTTTGATTTGGTGGGCAATAATAAAGTCCCAGGGTTAAGCTTCCTTTTGGGCCCACTATTTCAACCCATACCATTTCCAGAAACAAATCCAATTCACTAACCCTCTCAATCTTACTGGACTGTATAGCCTTTCTAACATACAGAGCCACCCCACCTCCAACCCTTCCCCCCTATCCTTCCGATATAATTTATAACCAGGAATCACCGTATCCCACTGATTTTCCTCATCCCACCAAGTTTCTGAAATACCCAAAATGTCTATTTCCCCCCGCCCCCAACACCAAGCGTTCCAATTCCCTGATTTTACCTTGGACACTTCTAGCATTTGTGTATAAACACCTACAGTTTCCCATGCATGTTAAGCCCACAACCTTCCTCTTGCTGCCTCAGGACCTTGCCAGGCAGTCCATATCATTAGCCCCAGTCTCAGTGGACAATTCAAATCCATTTCCTTGTAGAAAAGTAACAGCAACCCCTTCATCTCTTTGAGATGAACCATCCCGAACCAGAGACTTTTCATCTCCTGTCAGCTTTTCCCCAATATTCAGTTTAAAAACTGCTCTGCCACCTTTTTGATTTTAAGCACCAGCAGCCTGGTTCCTTCTCGGGACAAGTGGAGACCATCTCTTTTGTACAGTTCTCTCTTGTTCTGAGAAGCATCCCAGTGCCTAACAAACTTGAACCCTCCCCCCTTACACTATTGTCTCATCCATGCATTGAAACTCCTGATCTGTGCCTGTCTTTCCGGCCCTGTGTGTGGAACAGGTAGAACTTCTGAGAAGGCTACTTTGGAGGTCCTGGCCTTGAGTTTCCTGCCTAGCAGCCTAAATTTTTCCTCCAGGACCTCACAACTGCATTTCCTCACATCATTGGTGACAAGATGTACCACAACCACTGACTCCTCCTCAACACTATCTACCAGCCTATCTAGAACACGTGTAATGTCTGCTACCCTCGCACCAGGCAGGCAAGTCACCTTTGGACCTATGTGGCAGCATACAACCTCTAGTATTTGCACTGCACTGATAGACTAACGGTGTATTCTTAAAACAAAATTACACCCTTCTAAGTGCATTGAAATCAACTCAGTGCAATTTTGCTTAGGGTCAGATTGTAAGGCAGAAACCCTATGAACACTTACCTGGGAGTAAGCCCCATTGAAAAATGTGGGACTTCTGAGTAAACACGCACTGCAAGTAAAGTTGGATGCAATGTAAAATCAGGGCCCTGCACGTGGTTTTTCTCCTCATCCTTGTCTCAGTTTGGTGTAGTGGTTAGGAGCATGGACTCTCATCTGGAAAAACTGGGTTTGATTCCCCACTCTGCCATATGCAGCTGCTGGTGTGACCTTGGGTCAGTCATAAGTTCTTTCAGAGCTGTTCGCTCAAGGACAGTTTTCCAAAGAGCTCTCTCAGCCCCACCTACCTCAATGGGTGTCTGTTGTGGGAAGGGAAAGGAGATTGTAAACTGCTCTGAGACTCCTTTGGATAGTAAAGGCAGGGTATAAATCTAATCTCTTCTTCTTCTAGTAGTAGCAGAACATATACCACTCACAGAGCAAATCTGTGTGTTGTGTACAGAACACAACGTGCTATATATAAGGTTCTTTTGGGATTTTTGTTCCATTACATAAACAGTACTATCTCTAGGATGAGAATATTCCAGTTCTAAATGTGCTTTAACCTTTGAACAGCCCTATTTTCAGAGGATGTCCATACAGTCCTTTAACTTAGATTGCAGTCCTATGTATGCTCACATAGGAGTAAACTCCACTGAATATGAGAGGATTTACTTCTAAATAGACATGCATATGGTTATGTAGTCCATGTTCTTATCACAAACCACTGTATTGTATTGCAGCTTGGGGGGGGGATGAGCAGAATTATTAATTAAAATGTTTAGGCCTCACCTCATTTGGGGGGCTTGTTATGGCTAAGACAGTACCACAGGCACAAATTACAACAATACTGACAAGTGTAAAACAGTAGGTTGCCATAGTGAAACCTTATTGCCACCCTTCCTGCCCAAATTTTCCAGCTATTATTTCCATCAACTTCCATATTTACATGACTTTCTAAAAATGAGGATTAAATGTGATTTCCAGACCTCCTCAGGTTGACTGTTCCACAATATTGCCAAAAATTGCTGTACAGGAGCATAATGGAAGATGTTTCGCTTAGGTATAATGGTCCTGGGTCATGATGGGTAAGAACCAGCACCTTAAACTGAGGCTTGGCAGCAAACAGGTAGCCACTGAAGGTGTTAAATAATAGATGTTAGAAGCTGAGGACCTGCAAACCTCACATGGGAGGAAAATCCTGTTCCTCTACAACAGGCTTCTACCTTGTCTAACATTTTCTAACACCTTCCCTATGAAGAAAGGTTAAAACGCTTGGGGCTCTTCAGCTTGGAGAAACGATGGCTGAGGGGTGACATGATCGAGGTTTATAAGATTATGAATGGGATTGAGCAGGTTGAGAAAGAAGTACTTTTCTCCCTTTCTCACAATACAAGAACTCGTGGGCACTCCATGAAATTGCTGAGCAGTCGGGTTAGAACAGATAAAAGGAAATACTTCTTCACCCAAAGAGTGATTAACATATGGAATTCACTGCCAAAGGAGGTGGTGGCAGCTACAAGCATGGACAGTTTCAAGAGGGAATTAGATAAACATATGGAGCAGAAGTCCATCAGTGGCTATTAGCCACAGGGTATAGATGGGAATTCTCAGTCTGGGGCAGGTGATGAACTCTATTCTTGGTGCTGGAGGGGGCAGCAGTGGGAGGGCTTCTAATGTCCTGGCCCCACTGCTGGACCTCCTGATAGCACGTGTTATTTTTGGCCGCTGTGTGACAGACCGTTGGACTAGATGGGCCATTGGCCTGATTCAACATTGGCTTCTCTTATGTTCTTATGTTCTTATGTTGTCTCTATTATTATTATTGTTGTTGTTGTTGTTGTTACTACTACTACAATTAGACCACTCTTTCGGCAGAGTGGGCTCAGAGCGGTGTGCAACATTTTACATCAAAGCATAAAAACAATCCATTAATCTAAACATACAGATAAAATACAAAATCTTCAAACAGGTGGTATATACAGATAAACATACAGATAAAATATAAAATCTTCAAACAGGTGGTATGGCGTCACAGTACCGTTTTAAACCTCAATAGCAAGGGGGAGGCAACTAATTGGCCAAACCATTGCTGTCCTCAATCATATGCTTGGTGGAACATTTCTGCCTTACAGGCCCTATGGAACTGTAACAAGTCCTACAGGGCCCTGATGTCATTTGGCAGAGAGTTCCACCAAGCTGGAGCTGGGGCTGAAAAAGCCCTAGCTCTGGTTGAGGACAACCGGATGCTCTTTGGGCCAGGGACTTCAAGCAGATGTCGTTCTCCTGAGAGCAATGCTCTCCAGGAGACATATTAGGAGAGGGAGTCCTGCAGGTACATTGGTCACTGATTGTTTAGGGCTTTAAAGGTCAGAACCAAAACCTTTGTTGTGTCCTGGGATCAGAAGGCAGAGCTGGCGAAATACAGCCAAGCTTCGCTCTCTGAGAACAATAGGGACTAGGTTCCTGAGCTCGCCAGTAGAGAACCAATGGCAGCATTGGTGGGCGATTCAAACCCGCCAATAGGAATATGGGGCCGTCCTCCCCTAACTGTATATAGTTGGCCTCCGGCCGTTACTGTTTGTTCTTGTCTTGTGTGAAGTACGAATAAACGCGTCTTCTCTTATGTCGTCGTCCGAGTCATGAGGCCCGAAACCCAGTACTTTACAGTGGCGACGAAGGTGGGATTTCAACGCCTTCCGTGACTCCATGAGCGACGAAAAGGACACCGCCGAGCATCGCATCGCTGACCCCGAGAGCAGCACCGCACCGCTCGCCGAGCATCACATCGCTGACCCCGAGAGCAGCACCGCACCGCTCGCCCCGGCGCACGCCTTCCCAGACAGAGCCATGGCCGCCTCTCATGTAACACTCGAGCGCTTCGATCCGTCGCAGCCAGAAACCTGGGACGCATGGGTCGACCAGCTCATCAGTTATTTGGAGCTCAACGAGATCCGCCACCCAGACAAGAAACGATCACTCCTGCTGAACGCGTGTGGTACTCAAACCGTCCGCCTCGCCAAGAGCCTCTTGGTGCCCCGCACGGCCTTGGAAAGCTCATTTGGGGAGATCCTGGACGTCCTCAACGCGTACTTCAGCCCCCGGCCGACCTTCCTGGCCAAGAGGATGGAGTTCCAGAGGCGAGTCCAGGCCCAAGGGGAATCCGTTGCCACCTTCCTGGCTGCGCTGAGGGCGCTCGCGGTGGACTGCGGGTTCCCGAAGGTGGAAGACAACTTGCTGACGCAGTTCGTGTGGGGCCTGGCGGACTCCAAGCTGCGGCGCAAGTTGATTGGCTACCGGAGGCTCTCCCTGGACGAGGCCATCGACGCCGCAACAGCCCACGAGGCCGCTGAAAGGGAACGCCCGGCCACGGCCGCCCTTGTGGTCGGGAGGAGTCCCAGCCCCGGGAACTCAGATACTGAAGAGGTCTTCGCCCTCAGACCCCAACACCGCCGGCCGGCGCCGCTCCAGCAGGCCAACAGGGAGCCAGCCAAGCCTTCCGGCAACCGGACCGTCTGTGCCAGCTGCGGGGAAGGCCACGGAAGGAAATCCTGAAAGTTCCGGGATGCTGTCTGTCACAGGTGCGGGAAGCATGGACACCTCGCACGGGTCTGCCGGTCCAAGGGCCTCCGGAGTTCGAGATCGTCCGCCCCACAGCACCGTGCATCGTCCACCGCCTACAAGATGACGGAAGAGGTCGCCGAGTTGTACCATCTCACCGACCAACCGCTGCAGGTACTTCGCCTCCCCAACCCCAACCTCTCCTCTACCCCGAAGATCCAAGTAATGGTGCGGATCGAGGGGTCCCCCTTGTTGCATGGAAGTGGACTCGGGGTCGGCGGCGTCCATCATTTCCATGGACACTTTAAAAAGACTTTGCCCGTTAGGGGACCCCTCTACGTCCATCGCCACTAAGCTTGGTGGACTTTCAAAAGAACCCTGTCCCCATCCGGGGAGTCGGCACTTTCCGAGTGCAGTACCGAGACTTTGAGGGGAACTTGGACTTGGTGGTGGTGGAGGGAAATCTCGTGAGTCTCCTGGGGCGGACGTGGTTCGAGGCCCTAGGCATCACGATTGGGGGAGTGAATAAGTGCGGGATGCGTGACTGGGGGCGGTGTGCAAGGAATTCCCCGAGGTCTTTGACGGGAAACTGGGGTGTTATAAAGGGCCCCCGGTGTCGCTCCACTTAGACCCCACAGTGACGCCCATCCGACGGCGCTTCCGCACCGTGCCCCTGGCCCTCCGCCCTAAAATAGAGGCCGAACTGGACCGGTTAGTGGCCCAGGGAGTCCTAGAGCCCGTCCCGAACGCTCGATGGGAGACCCCGATTGTGACACCCGTTAAGCCAAACGGGGAAATCCGCATCTGCGCGGATTATAAGTGCACCATTAACCAGGCACTTCAGGTGCACGCATACCCCGTACCCGTGGTCAGCCACGTCTTAGCCACACTGGCGGGGGCGCGCATATTTGGAAAGCTGGATCTCGCGCAGGCGTACCAGCAACTCCCGGTGGATGAGGCCACTGCCGAGGCACAAACCATAGTGACCCACCGGGGGGCCTTCAGGGTGAAGCGGCTGCAGTTCGGGGTCAGTGTGGCCCCAGGGATCTTCCAAAATCTCATGGACGATTTGTTAAAAGGGATCCCTGGAGTGACGCCGTTCTTCGACGACGTCCTCATCGCCGCGACCACCCCGGAAAGCTTCGCCGCCCGCCTCCGAACTGTACTGGGACGCTTCCAAGCCGCGGGGCTGAAAGTGAAGCAGGAAAAGTGCCTCCTCGGGGTGCCGGAGGTGGAGTTCTTGGGGTACCGGGTAGACGCAACAGGCCTGCATCCGGCGAGGGACAAGGTGAAGGCCATCGTGGAGGCCCCCGCCCCGAAGTCCAAGGCGGAGCTCCAGGCGTTCTTAGGCCTCCTGAACTTTTACCACGCCTTTCTCCCACACAAAGCCGCCGTGGCCGAACCCCTGCACAGGCTGCTGGATAAGGCGACACCTTGGGCATGGGGAGCGAGGGAGGAGGCAGCGTTTCGGGGGGTTAAAGTACTCTTGATTTCTAACGCTGTACTCGCCCACTTTGATGAAAAGCTCCCGGTAATCCTTGCATGCGACGCATCGCCGTATGGGGTCGGGGCGGTCTTGGCCCACAAGCTACCAGATGGGAGGGAAGTCCCAGTGGCTTACTACTCCCGCACGCTGTCCCCCGCGGAGCAGAACTATGCGCAAATCGACCGGGAGGGTTTGGCACTGGTGGCGGGGGTTAAAAAGTTTCACAACCTTCACGCTCGTAACCAATCATAAGCCGCTCCTGGGACTGTTCGCGGTGGACAAACAAACGCCGCAGGTACTGTCGCCCCGGGTGTTGCGCTGGTCCTTGTTTTTAGCGGGCTACCAGTACCGGTTGGAGCATCGGCCAGGCAAGGCGCTGGGTCATGCCGACGCCTTGAGCCGCCTGCCGCTGCCGCAAACAGGGGAAGATCCGGCCCCAGCTCCCGCAGTATTGTTAATGGAGGAGCTGCCCAACCACCCCTTCAGGCTGCAGACGTGGCCGCCCGCACGTCCCGAGATCCCATTCTCTCCCGGGTCCTAAACTGGGTGGTGAGGGGATGGCCAGCGGAACAGACAGGGCCAGAGTTCACGGCATACAAAGCCAGGAGGGAAGAGTTATCCGCCTTGAAGGGGTGCTTACTATGGGGGGACAGGGTGGTCATTCCCGGGCCCATGAGACAAGGGGTTCTAGAAACACTGCACGAGGCCCACCCTGGCATTGTACGAATGAAAGCTCTGGCAAGGAGCTACGTGTGGTGGCCCGGGATGGACGCAGAAATTGAAACCTGGGTCCGAGGGTGCACACGGTGTCAGGAAGTCCGCCCCAATCCCCCGAGAGCGCCAACCCAAAGCTGGGAGTCTACCCACAAGCCGTGGTCACGCCTACACGTAGATTTTGCCGGGCCGTTTCAGGGGCTCCAGTTCATGGTGACGGTAGACTCCTACTCGAAGTGGGTGGAAATAAGCCCAGTGTCTACCACCTCTGCCAAAGCGGCAATAAGGGCCCTGCGGAAAATATTCGCTACGCACGGGTTGCCAGACACAATCGTGTCGGACAACGGGGCAGCGTTCACATCTGCTGAGTTTCAAGCGTTCCTCGCAAGGAACCTAATCCGGCACATACGATCAGCGCCCTTCCACCCGGCAACAAATGGACAGGCGGAGAGAACGGTACGCACCGCCAAAGAAGCCCTGAGCCACATAACGGAGGGGGATTGGGAGTTCCGGCTGGCTCGCTTCCTCCTAACACACCGCACCACCCCAAACCCCATCTCCGGGCATTGCCCCGCAGAACTATTGATGGGCCGCCGCCCCACGACTTTGTTAGACAGGCTCCACCCGGACCGAGCCCCAGAGAGAAAGCTGGTTGAAACCCGAGAGGCGCCCCGAAGCTTCCTCCCGGGGGAACCTGTCTACTTCCGGAATTACGGGGCGGGGCCTCAGTGGTTGGCCGGGCGCATCCTAAAACCCACCGGGCCAGTGTCATACGAGGTCCTAGCAGATGGGGACAGGGTCCTCCGTAAACACGTGGACCAGCTCCGGAGGCGGCAAGACCCCGACACAGGGATCCAGGCCCCGTTACCAGGAAACGCCGCGGCCGCCCCAGCATCCGATCGGCTGCAGGCACCGCCAGCGGAGCCAGCGCCTGAAAGACCACGGAGTCCGGAGGGGGTCCCAGAGACAGCTGAACCGCCGCCGCTGCCGCTGCCGCCATTACAGCCGCCACCGTCACCACCACAGCTACTACCGGAGATCCAAGCTCCTGGTGCGGGAGGACCACTCGATGGGGTCCCGCCAGTCCGGTACCGGCCCCCCGACGATCACTAAGGGAACGGAGGTCACCAGCATACTTAAAAGACTACGTCACCAGATAGGAGACGAACTATGGGGGGAGGGGTGTTGTGTCCTGGGATCAGAAGGCAGAGCTGGCGAAATACAGCCAAGCTTCGCTCTCTGAGAACAATAGGGACTAGGTTCCTGAGCTCGCCAGTAGAGAACCAATGGCAGCATTGGTGAGCGATTCAAACCCGCCAATAGGAATATGGGGCCGTCCCCCCCTAACTGTATATAGTTGGCCTCCGGCCATTACTGTTTGTTTTTGTCTTGTGTGAAGTACGAATAAACGTGTCTTCTCTTATGTCATCGTCCGAGTCATGAGGCCCGAAACCCAGTACTTTACAACCTTGAACCTGACCCGGTACTCTATCTGGAGCCAATGCAGCTGATGAAACACAGGATGAATGTGTGCAGTTAACACTGTCCCTGTGAGGACCTGAGACGCTGCATTCTGGACCAGCTGTAATTTCCAGCTCAGTCTCAAGGGCAGGCCTGCATAGAGCGAGTTACAGTAATAAAGCCTAGAGGCAACTGTTACATGGATTACAGTGACCAGGTCAGGGCGAGACAGTTGCCAGATCTGGTGTAGTTAAAAAAATGCCAGTCTGACAACATGCGTGATCTGGGCTCTGTTAAGTATGCTACTCAACAAGACGATCAATCAACCACGACAACACACAACAACAAGTGGAGCACAGCTCCCCTTTTTAAATAATCCAGACTGTCTAAGCCATGCCCACAGATAAGTTAACATCCAATGGCATAACTGAGATAAAGGCCAATCAGGTCTGTTCCCTCCATAAACAAATTTACAATTGTGACTGGTTGCTTCAAACCATTCCATAGGAATGACCAATAGAAATGTTACAGCTTACGATCCTCTGCATAGAATCAAGTTTAACATGGCACAGAATAGGCTCAGTTACAGTTAAGACATTACAGGCTCCATTAATAAGGAAGCATCCAGAAACACACCCAGGCTCTTAACCGTCTGCACCAGTGTTAATGGCGCATGGTCAAAAGCCGGGAGCTGGCACCCAAGCCCTGAATCTCTCCCACCCAGTCAGAGAACCTCCATCTTTGCTGGTTTCAGTCTCAGCCGACTCTGTTTTAGCCACCTCACCACAGACTCCAAACCCTCAGCCAGGTTTCTTGGGGCATTGTCTGGCTGGCCATCCATCAGCAGATGCAGCTGGGTGTCATCAGCATACTGAGGGCACCCTAGCTCGAAACTCCGCACCAGCTGGGCGAAGGGGCGCATATAGATGTTAAATAACATTGGGGAGAGGATAGCTCCCTGAGGGACCCCCCCATTCCACTGGGTATCAGAAGGAAACCCGCTCTCCCAGCACTACTTTCTGTCCCCGACCACAGAGAAATGAGACAATGCACTTCAAAGCTGTCTGATGTACTCCAACAGCAGTGAGATGGTGAGCCAGCAGATTGTGATTGATTGTGTCAAATGCTGTGTTTTTCTCCAGCTGAACCTTCCAAATTTCTTTTAAGATCAGCCCTAAAGAAACCACATCACAGCAGCTCAGTCTAAAGGTGTGTATCGCATAGATCAGCATAGCTAAATACAGATAGGAAGATAACCTACCATAGGGTTGTCAGCTGTCCTGAAGAAAAAGCCCAGTCCCTTTAACAGAGGCTTAATGGATTTTATTTACCAGGTGATGTTCTTCCATGCCATGAACAGCTTTAGCTGCCCATTTCCACACAATAAGCCCCTATCAAAAGACAAGAACATTTCCACCAGGATAACTGGCAACCCTGTTTATGAGTGAGATGTAATTGAAAGGAAGTGCACTTTGCATTAGTGCCAGTCTGCTTCTCCCTTCACTGGGCTGTAATCAAAAACACCCTAAAGTTCTTTTTTATATCCATCAGAAATAAATTTACCCATTCCAAAGTGGCACAATGATCTCTACCATAATATCTGCATTCCCAAAGCATATCACCTTTGCTTGGTCTAGATTCAGTTTTAGCCACTTGATCCTTAAGCACAGATTGGGGCTCACATTCCTGCTGGATGCCTCTTCCTGTACAAGATCCTACCCATCATTCCTTCCTTGAAAGCAAAACCTTAAGACCGCTTCAGCCTGCTCGAGGGTTTCTCTGTGGCATCCCCATCGTTATGGAATGAGCTGCCTAGTTAAGAGAGGACTAAACCATCTTTACTAACATTCAGAAAAATACGTAAGGCACAGCTGTCTAGGAGGCCTTTAGCTGAGCTTATGGTTGTTTTTGGTCTCTGATATTTTTATAGTTTGATTTTAAACTGCTATTATACATTGCTGAGCCGCTTTTATGTAAACCACTTTGAGCTTTTAGGAAATATTTAAATAAATAAATGATTAAAAAGTCAAATGACACTGATATGACTAGCTAAATCAATTCAGAAAAACTGACCCTATCTAATTGAAGATGAAGACTATCCATCAGAGTAACTAAAGCTGTTTCTGTTCCATATCCAGATCTGAAGCCCAGCTGAAGTGGGTCTGTCGAAGATGTGTCATCCACAGCATGCTCAATCACCTTTTGCAAAAAAAAAAAGAAAAAAGCTGATTATACTCAAGTCTATAATTGAACATATCCTCTTAGTCAAAGATAGTTTCATAAGAGGAGATCTTATCACACCGCCTTCATGCTCTTTGGGCCAGGGACTTCAAGCAGATATCGTTCTCCTGAGAGCAATGCTCTCCAGGAGACATACCAGGAGAGGGAGTCCTGCAGGTACATTGGTCCCTGATCATTTAGGGCTTTAAAGCTCAGAACCAAAACCTTGAACCTGACTCGGTGTAGCTTTTCTCTAATCCATACCTGTGCTTTCTTTCATGCAGTACTCTGTTCTTGGAATAGTCGTCTTTTTGCCAGTCTGTTTCCTTCAGCTCTTCTCAAAATCACTGCTTTAATACAGTTTTTTTTCTGACCTAATCTGACCTTGTCTTTGAGACTCCCATTACTTCTCCTTGCCAGTCCCTGATCTCTCCCCCAGTTGCATCCAATGAAATACCAATTCTCAATCCTGTGTTCTGTACCATGCCTTCTATACCACTGTCATGAAAAAGGCTTACTATTGACTGTGGTCACATGTGCCAGATAATGCGGGGGGGGGGGAAGCGAGGCTATTTGCTCCATAGCAATTTGACCTGCATTTGCAGGATCACAGTCCATGGGAGCTGCGTGATCAGACACAAACCGCGGGTAAATTGGGGGGGGGGGTTGCTGGGTGTTTCTGAAGTGCTTAAATGGGGGATCAATGAATCGCATCTCCACACTGATGGCTTCCTGTGGCAGTGTGTGATGGTTACCAGTGCACTCCCACACAAACTGCTAGTTCTTAACTTTTTTTTTTTAAAGTCTGGGACTAGGATATCTGAAGAACTGCCTTCTCCTGCGTGAACCTGCCTGAGCATTTTCTTCAGGATCCCTGCTTTCTGTATCCTTTGGAAGTGAGTTGGGAGCTTTCAAGCAACAAAACTTCCTCCGTGATGGCACCATATCCTTTGAAATCCCTCCCCACATCTACTTGCCAGTTTCCCACCCTGCTTAGCCAGGTGAAGAAGTTTTTTTAAAAAAATATTACCTAGGGTTTTAGTGAGATAAAACTGCATTCTGCTGATTTTAGTGGAACTCTGGGGGGGGGTTAGTAAGGTTTTGTCCTCCAGTTTTAACAGCATATGTTGTTATATCTCTTTGTGCTTTGTGATTGCTGACTGCATTAATGTTAAAATGATTTAAAATTGTTTATAATCTGCTTCGAGAACCCTGCTAGTAGGTGTGGTCGGTTAGTAGGTGAGAGGAGAAATATCTAGGAGCAGTTTCCAAAGTATGCAGACAGACAGTACAATTTTGGTGAATCAGCTCTGTGCATGTGTGGCTGGGGTGTATTGCAATGTAGTCAAAACCTCAATTATAGTTTGCAAATGCATGATCCAGGAGCAACCAAGGTGAACCAACCCAAGAGGTTCTTCAATGGTAGAGAGTTAATTTGGTGTTATACATAAGTGGCCACACATGGCCACACCTTGCAGTATAAATATACATCCATTATTTAGGCTGAGTACAGACTAGCAGTTTGCTCCGATAGCCAGTCGTAGCAAAAAAGCCCCGGAATAAACTATACTGGGTTTTCCCGTTCACACAGCGGGGTCCGCTGCCGGAAGATATGGGACGGAGGCGCGTAGGAGCGTTCAGACTGCCACGCCGGAAGCATGCTATATTCGCCATTTCCCCATTAATTTGGCTGTGGGTGTATGTGCACATGAGCACCCATGCGCTCATGCACATAAGAGCACTTTGCCAATTGGGGGAGGACCCCGCAGCACCGGCACCGCATTGGGCAGTGGAGCGGAGCACAGCCAATCACACCGCTGCTGCCTTCTGCCCAATGCGGGTTGCTTCCGGCTTTTCGGCTACACGTTCAGACTCCCCAGAAGCGGAGAAACGCGTGACACACTCGGGCTTTCAGATTTGCTACGGGTTTTATCAGGTATCTTTTTAATCTGCCAGTGAAGCGCTACAGCACGGGTTGTCTATAGGTGGGGGATGCCAGACAGATGTGCCTGTGTGAACGCCCCATTTACTCCGGGTTTGAGTCGTCGCTGGCCCGGGTCCCTACCGGGGCAAATTGCCAGTCTGAACTCAGCCTTAGAATGTGAATATATCATTGCTCGGCTGGAGGTTTGTCTTATAATGCCATTGCATGCTACTAAGCCCTATGATATTGTTCACTCACTTTGAAATTTTGGTAGCTCACGGGACAGTTGATTTTAGTATATTTTGTGCACTGATTGACGTGGTGGAGGAAAGCGCTGTCAAGTCACAGCTGACTTATCCCTGTAGGATTTTCAAGGCGAGAGATGTTCAGTGGTGAACATAAGAACACAAGAGAAGCCAATGTGGGATCAGGCCAATGGCCCATCTAGTCCAACACTCTGTGTCACACAGTGGCCAAAACTCAGATACCATCAGGAGATCCAGCAGGGGCAGAACTCCAGAAGCCCTCCCACTATTGCCCCACAAGCACCAAGAATACAGAGCATCACTGCCCCAGACACAGTGTTCCATCTATACCTTGTGGCTAATAGCCACTGATGGACTTCTGGTCCTTATGTTTATCCAGTCCGCTCTTGAAGCTGTCTCTGTTTGTTGCTGCCCTCACTTCCTGCAGAAGTGAATTCCATGTGTCAATTACTTTTTGGGTGAAGAAGGACTTTCTTTTATGTGTTCTAAGCCTTCTGTTCATTAATTTCAGTGAGTGACCACAACTTCTTGTATTGTGAGAAAGGGAGAAAAGTACTTCATTCTCTATCTTCTCTATACCATGCATAATTTTGTAAACCTTTTGTAAATTTTGTTAAGAAAAAAAAAAGCACCAGACCTGGGGCACCCCACTGCTTATCGCCTCCACCATGAAAACTACCCATTTGTACCCCCATTAATTAACCAGTTTTTAATCCACAAGAGGACTTGTCCTGTTATCCCATGACTGCTGAGTTTTCTTAGGGCCTTTGATGAGGAACTTTGGTGGTGGTGATTTGCCTTTGTCTGCCTCCATGTCATACCTGACAAGTACTGAGGCCAGAGCCTCTGCATAGTGAATCAGCTCTTGTTTATTGGATTACATCAGGAACGAAAGATAAACGGGCCAGTAAGTGCCCGGCTTATATGCATGCCCCACACTACACACCCATCAGCCGTGATTGGCTTTATTTACACATCCACAATTCAATAGGGCTACTTTCAGAGCCAGACAAGCCCATAGTTGTGCCTTTGGATCTGAAGTGGCTATTGTCTTTGGAGCGAAGCTCTGAGGTTTGTTGGACCGCATGGTCAGGCCACCCCATGTCTGTGCCTCATTGATCGGCATGTGTTGTTAATTCCCCCTGTGGCATATCCATAGAAAATGGACCAGCTGTACCTCAGGTGTGCTGGCAGCCAGCCACCTTCACCATGGTAGCCCTCAGGGTTGGGTTGTATGTGAATAGTTACCAGGAGAAAGAAAGGTCATATTGTGTTTTTTGATAGACAATGGACAAAGGCATTAAAGTTCTGTTGGCATTTTAACCTGGCATTTTAACCTGGCATTATGGCTAGCAGAACTGTTTGGGAGTAGAGTTGATTCCTGAGAGTACAGAAGAGGAACTCTTGGAGAAAATTGTTGGCTGTAGTTAGAAATGACCATAAGCATGAGCAAGGCTAAAACCAGTTACCCTCTGAGCCTTTCATCTTAGGT
Source organism: Gekko gecko (assembly GCA_029375565.1). Classification (NCBI taxonomy): domain Eukaryota; kingdom Metazoa; phylum Chordata; class Lepidosauria; order Squamata; family Gekkonidae; genus Gekko; species Gekko gecko. The sequence continues at coordinate 105,537,330 of JAPDNY010000004.1, read as the reverse complement.
CTCATAGTTGTTATGGTTTACTGTTATTATTAGCACACTCCTGGTGATACTTATGAAAGGGATTATGTACAGGGAATTTTGATACTAGGAAAGGAGGGAAGGGAATATATGGTAGCTGCACGTGCTCAGTGGCCTCTTGCATAGACTTGTTCTCTTCTTTCGGATTGCAAAATGGTGGAGGAGCTGCTCTGTTGTTTTTGTTTTTGGTGGCCATTGCTCCTGCAAATCAAAGAGAGGGCTCTTTTGGGAGAATCAGGTCCCGAGCATCCTGGCTCAGGTTGATACATAAAGCAAGAGAAGACTCCAGACAGTGTTGCCAAGTATCCAGTATTGACCCAGACATGCCAGTATTTTCACTGATTGTTCAGGGAAAAACAAACAAAAAATACTGTACATTTAAACCTCTGATATTTTTCAGTATTTTCCCTAAACAGTCAATGAAAACACTCAACTGTCCAGATGTACTTGCAACCCAAGCCCAAACAGCAAAGCATGCTGCTTGGGCTCGTAGGAGACAGCGCCAAGACAGCCCAAGCCACTATTGCTGCTTCATGCTGGGGCTGGGTGCTCCTCCCAGGGCAAACAGGGTGCTTTGTGCAGTTTGTTCTCGGAGGAGGGGAGGCAGCGCTGGGTGTGAAAGAGGAGTCACTGCTGTTCTTCACATTCAGGCTGGGTACTCCTCCCAGTACAAACAGTGTGGTTTGCACTGTTTGCTCTGGGAGGCAGCAGTGCAGAATGTCAGTTTGTCCAATATTTTTTTAAAAAAATATCTAGCACCCTAGCTGCAGATAAACTTTTTCTGGTCTGCCATGGGATTATACTGTTTGGTACTGTTCATAGGGTGTGTTGGGAGCCAAAAAGTAGGATTTGAGTACTTATTGCTCTATAAAGGAAAGCTCATATGGAATGGGAAGATATGAACTAAGATCCAAAGGTGAGGACTCTTGCTATAGTGGAATTTTACTGATTTTTTTCCCTCTGATTCTTTTTTATCACAGTGGATTGGATCTAAAGGTGCTGTTCTACTGGCAGTTTGACCAGCAGAATGGCAGAGGAGGGGTGGACAATCCTATCAGTTTCCACATCCCACTGCAGACCAGCTTTTGTTCCCCTTGCTCCAGGAACAGAATTCCAGGGGGTCAGTGGGCACTGCTCTGCCAGGTTCAATCTGCTCATACTAGTTTGGATGCAGCCCAGTGAGTTAAATAACAGACATTGTTAAATATATGTATGAGTGAATGATAATATATGCATTCCTGAATGTATAGAAACTGTTCTGTCAAAAGCAAAATTTGCCTCTAAATATCCCTTGTAAAGAGTCCCTGTACTCCTTGAGGCAAAGTTAGTACTCCTCAAGCCCAAACACTTGAAATACTGTTTTGGCTATGATGTGTAGATTAATGGAAAACTGCTTTTGACGTTTCTGAGTACCCAGAACAGCTGCAATATACACATTTCTTCTGTTTACCCAATGCATATTGAATCTGCAATTGTTTTATTGTTTGGCAGTTGATGAGCCATATATTGTATGTGCCTAAAGGCACACATGCAGCCTAAAAGAATGAATGGGGAAACTTTCCCATCAGGACTGGAAATCTGATGATAATTCATTCCTTGAGTAAATATGGAGGCAGACTCACTTCTGAATATTTATTTGTAACTCACTTTTCTCTACAGTCAGGAACTAAGCAGCTTGCAACATCGCTTTCCCTGTCTCTATTTTATCCTTGTAACACCCACCCTGTGAGGTACATTAAGCTGAAAGAGAGTGACTAGCCTAAGTCCACCAAGAACATTTTGTGATAGAGTGGGGATTCAAATCTGGTTCTGACACTCTAAGCACTGTACCACACTGGCTCTTGCGCATCTGGATATATACCTGCATTAAGATTATCTGTGTCTAATTTTCTAGCTTAGTACCTGATCTAGCAAAAGAAGTCCTACATATGTGGTGTCCAACATGCAGCTTGCAGGCCAAATGCAGTCCATCTGACCCTGGGGAGTGGCCTTGCTGAGAATTAGCCAACACACATGAACTAGTAGTGTTAAGTATCGACTCAACATCAAATTCAGCTTCAAAAGTGATTCAGCTTTATTTAACAGCAAGACTTCAACTCAGGAACACACAACAAACAAGTGGAGCACAGCTCCCTTTTTAAACTCTCCCGGGCTGTCAAAGCCACACCCACAGTTAGCTAAAGGCCAATCACAACACAGGGATAAAGGCCAATCACAACACAGAGATAAAGGCCAATCATAACACAGGGAGAAAGGCCAATCATAACACAGGGATAAAGGCCAATCAGGACCGTTCCCTCTTTGCAACATTCTCACACAGTGATTGGGTATTTACAATGGTTTCGCTGAAACCAGCCAATGGTAATGTGACAGCTGAAGAGCCACATTCAACTCAAGCTTAACATGGAAATGTATAGCAAGGATTCACATCCCAACACATAACAAGTAGGCCAAAAGGGCCTAACCACCTGCCCATCATTAAGGAAAATAGATATGAATAAAGTCTCCAGTGTACTTAACTCATGTTTGAGTAACATCCAATACTTGACACGGACATACAGGGGCAGCCAGTACACTAGGACAAAAGAGCCCCACCATGCTCCACTCTTTTCTGCTCGCCTCCTTTACAGTAGAAGTAAATTAAAATAATGGCCTTCCTGAGCATACTACCAATCCAGGATTTGCAGGCTTTCAGCCTCCTCTTTAATTAGTTGATCCCACATGACAGAGCAACAGGCTAACCACAATCATGAAGACTCAAACGCCAGATGCTGAAAACCATAGAATCAATCTGAAATGGGAAATGGAGTTTTTGTTACAGGAAAGAAGACTAAACTGTACTGCCTACTTTGCAACAAGAGTCTGCCTGTTGGTAAGAAATACAATATTAAACATCATTATCACCTGAGTCACAGTAAAACTGAGAAGATATTTCCACTGAAAACTGAGAAAAGGAAGCAGGTGATAGGAAAAAATACAATCAATGTGCAGAAGGAACAAATGAAAAAAATAATTGGTGAAGGCGACTTGATTCAGATTGCCATACTTGGATCTCGGCAAGATGAAAGAAACCATTTTCTGATGAATGCATATTGAAATAAACCTTGTTAACAGCACTGGAAACTAGGGTTGTCACCTCCTGAGAGTGAAGAGTAGGCAGAGATTTTAAAAATCAGTATAACATGGTGCCACTTCTGGTTGCAGACCCAGAATTGACCTCGCAACATCACACAACACTCAAGAAATTTCCCAGATATTTCAAATTCTTACTGTAGAGATTTGGGAAATCCCTAGAGCGCTGCATGAATCTGTGACTTCACTTCCAGGCCCTCTGCTGGAATTGATATCACAGCATTGTGCAACACTGACTTTTTCACCCCATTTTGCTCCTGCTGTTCTGTGCAGCAGCAGTGGGAGCACAAATCTTGAGTGCCGCAGGTTGCCCACCATAGCAAGCAACCTGACAGCCCTACTGGAAGCACTTGTGGTTTTGATTTGAGTGAAGAGGAAAAATTGCCAGAAGGGCACAGATCATGACCTTGAGCTGACTAACGGCTGCTGGATTGTTGAATTGACTGAAACATTGAAGAACAACTGAAAAAAGGAACCAAACTCCTGCTTGGCATTCAGTTTTGTATTTGATGAGTCCACAGATATGAGAGGTAAAACATGCAAGGAAATCATGCAAGGACTCTGTGGCAAAGGAAAGAGATGAAAGTCAGTCTCTTGATGGGCATGACAGGTCTCTGCCTTTATCATGTTCATGACTATTGGCTATGGTAGCAAAAAACTGAGCTTCAGTGACTGGAGGCTCAGTTTCTCAAATGCTAGGGACAATAGCAGGGAGTGGCTTTCCCTGTTGGTGAGATTCTCAGTGGACACTGCTAGAGAGAGTGTGCTAAATTAGATGGATCTGGCATTGTTCAACATGGCAGGTGCTATGTTCTTGACATTACTTGACTTAACCATTCCTCCTCAAAATGAAACAAAAATGCAAACAATGGCACATGTGTGTGTGTGTGTATATATATATATATACATATATATATCATTCTTAGCTAGCCTTGTAAGCATACAAAATTATAGTTGTTCTGGAAGTCGGATGCCCAAAATCACATGGCCAAAGGAGCTATAACCAAGGCAGGGCAAAAGCACATCCATCCCAAGCCTTTGCTACTAAGCCATTCTTCCCCACATGAATGTAATCCAGTGACTCATTGCATCTCTCTCCTCTTGCAAGCTCTTTGGGTGGCAAGCCACTTCTCGTAAATCACCCAACCTGTACTGACATGACTCTAAGGGAAAACAACCCTCCCTGTTCAAAACAATGGGTTCAGCATTTTGGGCTTTCTTCCATTCTTGTGGCATTTTGACTTGAGATTGGGAGGTTGGTCTCCCCCCCCCTTCCCCCAAGGCACCAGTCTTCCTCCTCAGCTAGCTGCTTCAGCTAAGAAAAGCCTGCTTGATCAATAATCTATTGTTCAGTTGTCTCTTAACACTCAAACAAGATTTTCCGTAAAGCACCAAGAAGATAGACACATTGGAAACAAGTTAAGCTGACCTCCACATTTTAGGATAGAAAAATAAGAATGGTTTGCAGTGCTACATTTTCTCTTTAATTAGAGTAAATCCACAAATAATTTTGATTATGGAAATTATGGAAATTAAAACACATCTAAGTCTCTATAGGACTGGGGACCTTGAGGGTAAGCCATAGTAAAGTGTAGTTGTCACTGGACACAAGGCAGGTCCTGCTCAGACTGGTTTGATGGTCCCACTTATTGTACCGCTATGTAAGGGTGTACAAACATGTAAGCTACTGAGCTGCACAGAACAGCTCAATATAACTTGAAGGCTTGCATGTTCCTGCATCACCAAATGTGGATTGCCCAATAAAAGTTACCAGCAATGCTGTCCTAGTGCTTCAATGGACTTAGAAGGGTGGAACTTTGGTTGTGATGGCACCCTCAGTTGCTTAATGTGTATCTCTCTGTCTCCAGAACCAGCAATAGTCAACACTTCAAACATCTGACAAGACGGACTGTTGCCAATGAATGGTGCTATCGAAAAGAATCAAAGACATTTCATAATCCCCATTTTAAAGAACTATGGCACTTGCTTGCCTGTGCAGGTGACCAGTGAATGAGTGGGTGACTTGCTCAAGAGCAAAAGGGAGTCTATGGTTCTTTCCACACTTGGATCTCATCCCTGGTTTTACTCATGACACAATACCTTGCATTTATCCCTGGTTATAACAGCATCCGTTTATCCCGGGACAAGTGTGGGGTGAAACCAGGGTGACCTCAATGGAATGTGGAAACAAAAAATACCCCAAAATAATTACAAAGGTGAACTCAAGTGTACTGTAGAATGTAAGCTTGGGGAGAGGGTTGAACCAGGATTTAAGGTCTAATGTGGAATCACCCTATAAGTCTAGAAACTGTTTCTTCAGTTAAAGTAAATATGATCCAATGGGCTCAAAATATAGGTCATAATATAGATTTAGAGCAATGGGATCAAATGTGGAAGAAAAATATAAAATTACAAAAGCTACAGCCTATAAGGAAAATATATATAAAATGTTTTACAGATGGAATGTAACACCAGAGAGATTATCGGAATATAATAGTAAGTGATCAAATAAGTACTGGATATGTGAAAAGAAGGTGGGCTTGTTCTATCATATGTGGTGGCATTGTGAAATAAGTAAAAAATATTAGATATAGATTCATGAAATGATTAAAAAAGTGTTAGGTACAGCTATACTATTTATACCGGAGGTATTACTATTGAACATTTTACCGAAAGACTCTAATAAAGATGTTATTGTATATTTAACTACTGCAGCAAGAATCTTATATGCCAAATATTGGAAGATGCCTGAGACACCCATGAAGCAAGAATACTTAAATAAAGTTCTAGAAGTAGCTGAAATAGATAAACTGACTGTATTGATGAAAGGTCTCTCGGATTCTATATTTCAGAATACATGGGCACGATTTTATAACTGGTATAATAATTATGTTTAGGCAGATATAACTGAAAGACGATTTACAAGATAAAGTATATATACATGACTCAATAAGAGAGAAATGAAATGAGATATACTCACTTCGTATAAAACTAGTAAACATTGATTATTCTTAGGCATAGCTAAGATATTAATTACGAGAATTTACTACTCCCATTTGTGTTATATGTGTAAGGTTTATTGTTTGTTAAGTTTTGTACTGTATGGTATTGTGTTAAAAAAATTAATAAAATTCTGTCCTTAGGAATAGTTAAAAAGAAAAAAAGTCTAGAAACTGTTTCTTTAGGGATATTAAAAGGGGTCTGTGGAAGAACAGGCCTGCTCTGATTGCAAGCCCTATTCCGTCTGCCCTCCAAAGTTTTCCCAATACCTGGAGAGGCTTTTCTTTCTTGAGTAGCCCCCACCTGGCCTTTGTAGGAATTGCCCACTGGGAGGGTCAGGAGGACTCGTAGCTTCCAAGTTCTGAGGCCTTGCCTCTGTGTCTCCCACTGGCCAGCACCTGGGGGACAGTTTACTGTCTTGTGCGTCCCTGGAGGAATAGCCACCAAATCTCTGTTCCCTGCTAGAAGAAGGGAAGAGAACTTGACCCACCCATCTTTCCTGCTAGTTCTATTAGCATTTGTATGAAGGTAAGCTGGAAAGCAATTGGATTGCCTTCCTCCCTTCCAGCTGGGGTTGCCAGGTCTGTCTTCATCCCCAGCAGGGGACTTTTGGGGGGGGGGCATTCCTGAAGGGGATGGGGCATCTCCAACACAATGACATCATGTTGGGAATGTCCCCACTCCAAGCCCCGCCCCTGAGAACTATTGCCAGTGGCCACCCCTCTCCCTAACATCCTGCAAGATTTAGAGGGCCTGCTGATCAGGTGGAGGGCCTTTTAAATCTTGCAGGAGGAGAGAGGGGCTGCTGCACATCTGAACTCCAAGCAGCAATGCTGCTTGGAATTCAGGCGCATGGTGCATGGTCGCTACTGGCCAGAAGCACTTAAAGGGGCCCCTTAAGTGCTGGACAGTCAGTGGCCCTGTGCACCCAATCCCTGTCATCTGGAAGCACTTAAAGGGGCGCCTTTAAATGCTTGCAGCTGGCTGCCCCATGCTCCCAGTCCCCACTGGTCAGAGTCACTTAAAGGCACCCTTTAAGTGCTTTCAGCCAGTGGGCCCTGCTCATCCCATCTCCAAGTGGCAATGCTGGCATGCAGCCTGCAGCTGCCCCCTCCCTCCCCTCTCTCAAGAGAGACGGGAGAGGGGTGGCTGCAGATGTTCAGATCTGGGGGTGGGACTTCCCTCACTGGCCAGTTGGCTGGTGGCAGGTTGAAACCCCCCCAAAAGTGGGTAAACCCTGCCAGACCAGGGGTCTGGCAACCCTACTTGCAGCCTGTGCTCTGCTAGGGCTGCCAAGTCCCCCGGGGGGCAAGGGCCCCCAACCTGCTGGTTTGCATCCAGCCGGCAGGGGGAGCCCCACCTCCAAAGTGCCCAGATTGGGCCTATGTGCCCGGGGTGATGACATTGCCCGGAAGTAATGACATTACGCCAGGCACATCACCGGGCGATGCTCTAGCAATTAGCCTGAAAAACTCTATGGTATAGAGTATGGTATCATAGAGTTTTCAGGCTGATTGCTAGAGCGTTGCCCGGCGACGTGCCCAGTGTGATGATGTCACTTCCGGGCGCCATCATCGCAGCACACACACACTACACGCATGCGTGAATGTCCTGGGCTGGGATTGACTGTCCCCTGCTGTGCCAGGTAAGACACTTGCAGGCCTGTAGCTAGGATTTTTGAATTCAGGGGGCCTTTAAATAAGTTGGGGGGCACACTGCACCCCCCCCAAGGGAGTGCCATAAAAACTAAAAAAAATGGAAGTTGGGGGGCCTGGGCTGGATGGGAAGTTAGGGGGCCTTGGTGGTAAGTCAGGGGGCCAGGCCCCGAGATGCCCCACTGTAGCTACGGGCCTGGACACTTGGCAAACCTATTCTCTGCTCAGAGGAAAAACAATCTTTTAAAACTGAAAGCAAAGGTCTTGCTCATTTCAGACCTCCGAAGAAAAAATGCATTTCTTCACAGGGCCTCTCAGATTATTGTTTTTAGTGCAGAAAGTGTGCAGCTGTTTCTCAGCTGTGGATGAGCCAGACCTCTTGCTTCACAAAAAGTGCTGTCACTGAAACCTGGTTCATATAAATTCCAGATAACATGTCAACCAGTTTCCAGTTGTTCAGACTGCAGCTGGGGACACGCACGATCAAGTACTTCTCCATGCAAATAAGCTAGAAAACTAGTATGAAAGGGATACTGCTGGCTTAGTATGTGCTGATCAATAATAAGTCAAGAGTGGAACTGGGTCCTTCCTCAGAGAACCTGAAGGATGTTCTTAATTGCAGAGAGCTTCATGTGGCATAGGAATGTCGAAATGCTGTCCTGCTGAACAAAAAACAGTGATGCTTTTGTATGAGGCTCAAGCGATCACATCTCTAAAAAGAAAAGAGACTAAAGGAACAATATTAAGCTTAAAGAGGTGAGAAATGGCATTGTCAGGTGGAGAGCAGTTGTCACTCAATATTCCTCTACCATTTCCTAGGTGCCTATTAGACCTTAAAAGACCAAACCTGATAGTGATGGAAGCAATAGTGGGACTGGAGGGGTGAGGAAATGCATTTTCTCAACCATACCATTTTGTGTAGTTGGAAAATGTATTTTCACTAACACTGGGAGCAATGCTCCCTCTAAGCTATGGAGTCTTGTGAGCAAAAATTCTACTTTATGAGCTACTCGTATTAAAGTTGTGAGTGAACAATTTGGCTACTGCATAGATTAGTTTGCTCTGGAGCCATCCTTCCTGAGCTAAGACAAAAATGGGTGAGCTAGAGGCTAAAAAAACTGGGAGCTAGCTCACAGTAACTCAGCTTAGAGGGAACACTGACCTGGAGTACTAAAAGACATCAGTATGCCCTGCAGCAATTGAGATCTAGTTTTCCCAAAAAACCAGAGGAGGTAGAAAATGTGGTATCTCAAGTTGTATCATTTGGAGCACGGGTGGAAGCTCATGTGATAGAATGTATATGGAAAATTGTGTTACAGCATCATCATTTTAATATTAATCAGGCTACCTTGTGATGTTCGTTATCATCAGTAGACCTTTTTCCCCCCCAGAATGTTCTGTGAGGAAGGATGCAATCCCACTCTTAGCTAAATATTGATTTGTTCTCTCCAGATTTATTAGATGATAACTTAATTTAAACATATAATGTCAGTGACCTAGAGTAGCCAACTCCAGCTTGGGAAATTCCTGGAGATTTGGGGGTAGACCCTAGGGAGGATGGGTCTGTGGTAGGGAGAGACCTCAGCAGAGTATAATGCCCAGAGTCCACACTCCAAGGTGGCCATTTTCTCCAGAAGATCAGTCTGGATATCAGTTATAACTCTGGGAGATCTCTAGGCCCCACCTGGAGGTTGGCAACCCTGTGTCAGCATAAGTCTCAGCTTGGCAAAAATGAGTCTCTTTGGCCTTCCTTTGTCTTCAGCACTCTCTTGTGACCTACAGGAATCAGTTTCTGGGGACTAGAGGAAGCTTGTGGGCTAAATGCCACTTGGGGTGTGGGGCTACAGTGAAGAGTGGCCTTTAGGCTCCCCTATTCCACAAATGGAGTCCCTTGAGCAAGCGGAAGCTCTGTTGATGAAATACTGAGGAGGGGGCAGTTTCACCCAGTTCCTCTCTTCACTGCAATCACCAGTGGTGTTGTGTACATAAGGGTCCCTCAAGCTGCCAGCATCAGTTTTTGGCCTGTAGGAGAGAGAAAGATCCCAAGGCTGCAAACTGGATATACGTGTGCATCCAGAATTATATCTGCATTATTATTAAGAGCCAGTGTGGAGTAGTGGTTAGAGTACTGGAATAGAGTCTGGGAGCCCCCTAGATATTCAAATTCAACTCCACTCTGCCATGGCAGTTTGTTGGTGACCTTGGTGGAGTCACTCATTCTCAGCCCCAGGTACCTCACAGAGTGGACCAAATGGAGGCAGGGAGAATGATGTTTCAAGGTGCTTGTAGCTTAATATGTGGAAATGGGCCATTGAAGCTTTTCATGGAATGGAGGTAAATAGCATTACCTCCTAAATAACACCCCATAAAGCCTTTATTAAAGGGACAGGTCATTCTGACCAGTTGGCAACTCTAATTTGCACAGATTTTAAGGCCTCTGTCAACATGATCAGTCTTGCATTTTCCCTGGGCCCTTCAGAGGTAAACTGAGGTATGGGAAACATTCCCTGAGAAACCAGGTGCATTTTCTTCCCCAGAGGTTCTCTGAGCTAATGTTTGGCTCCTACAGACTGTACATATAGTTGGTGCTGTTGCCTCCAGCAGAGCCAACTACTGCTTGCTTTTCTACTGTGGCCTGCAGAGAAAAGGCAGACAATTAATGGAGCCTGACCAGTGCAGTGCATACCTCAGCCTCCTTAATTTCCCAATACACGTGCTCTTATACTAATTGAAGAGACCTAACCCTCTAGTATCCATTCACACCCAACATCTGAATAATATGCCTATCTGAAATAACTTGACTTCACCCATAGCATAAAATCACTTGCAATTCCCTGTAGTCCAGCTGCAGGCAGCGTTGGGCACAGCTTCACGCTGATGCCACGTGCTGGGTGTTTAGGGCAAGCCTTGGCATAGGGAGTGGCAATGACAAGCTGTCTCCACTCCGTCTCCACTCCCAGTCCAGCATACAATGCAAGGCTTGACATGTATCTTTGTTGCTTGTGCATGTGGCAAGGAACAATGGCTTCTGAGCTCTTTCCCTTCGGAGTAATTTTCTGAAAGATATAAAAGGCAAGTAACAGCAGGGAGTAAACAGGATGTACACATTTGATTTGGATATTTTTACACAAAGTCTTTTTCTGACATTCTACAAGTGTATTGTGCTCTTTGATGTGTTTGAATATATCATTGCCAAGTTACTCATCATGCCTTATGAAGCAAGCCAGTGCATGCCACGTGCTCTGTGAGCACTGATCCCTTGCACAAACCAAGCTGTTGCCCTTTTCTTCCACCTCTCCATGTCAATGTCCTTTGTTTGCTGCTCAGGGGAGGAACTGTTGTATCTCTCATTGCACTGGGGAACAACGCTAACCCCCGTGTTGGTGCAGCCACAAGCTGCCTGATTAATAAAGAAGTGCCTTTGATAATTGCTTTCTAGAGATGTCTCTTTTGGTCCAAAATAGATTCCTGAATACTTTTATGCCAATGAAGCAATGGAAATTTGCACACATTACCCTTCCATGTATTTGTAAATTAGATGGGAATGCCACTAGATAGCGTGCATCCACATTGCCAAACATAAACATGAATTTGGCTGAGATCTGGCCACAAATCACTGTTGTGTTTGATGATCAATGAGCCTTTGCAGATATTTAAGCCGCTAGTCATGTAAAATACTGACTTTTCTGTGGTTAGAGCTGCATTGGGGAGATTGTACAGAAGCAAATCCTACTGAAATAATGACTTCAGTGAGAATATGTTTAGGATAAATGTTGAAGCCTTAGCAAAATGTTGTGGATATCACAGTGTGTTAAAGAAAACCTAGAAATAGGCAAAGCTTTAGTTTTATTAAGGGATGAGGTTAGAGACAGAGCAGAAACTTCCCATGACTACCCATCTAGATGTTTCATCAAAAGGTAACATAAAACTTAAAGCATGGAAGTGGAATCACTGAACAAAAGCTCTGGCTGTGAAAAGATCTGCTAATCCTCTGCAAAGGAGTTTACAACTAAAGCACTAAAGAAAAAAATGAAAGGAAAGAAAAAAATACCCATAGGGAGCGGTATCATCTAGTATACAGTTAGGGGTCTACCACGCTAATGGTGCCATCCAGTGGTTGCTTACTTGGGGTCTATACAACTGCACTATAAATAATCCCAATTTAGCAACAGCAATTAACTCAGGAACTGATTGACACAGGAATTGATGCAGTCTCCACTTGGATTAAAGGTCTCAGGTGCACTACTTCAGTGTGTCCGACACCCCCCCCCCCGTTTGTAAATGTTCTGCCAAAATGTTCTGTCCCTTTAACAGAGGTTTAGTGTGTGGAAATGTGTCACTGAAGCTATTGATGACATGGAGGTAAATAGCATCTCATTAAATTTCTTTTAAGTAGGCAGGACATTTTTTCTCCAGGCCTGTTGGCAACAGTAGAATGAGGACTAAAGAAAGCAAATAAGAAAAAAAAATACAAGGATTTTTTGGTCTTTATAAATGCTTAGAACTCACCCATGTAAGAGAAGCATCATTCAATTTCAGTTTAGGGTTCTGCTATGCGTACAAATTAGCTGTGATTATTTTATTCATTCTGTCTCTGAGAAGTACGCATGTTTTACCTGGTAAAAAATTTCTACATGGAAGACATTTATTTTGAAGATTTAATGTTGAAGCCTGCAACATTGATTCACATGGTAGTAACTCATGCAGGTAGTTTGTTCTATATGAATGTACCGGTATTTGGTCTCGATAGGTGTACTCAAGTAAGCATAATGAAAAATCCACACGTGCAATTGTCATGTTATAACCCACTATATGCAGATTTGCTATTAATTCTTAACAGGCCAGAAGTATCTTCTGTGAAGGAATGTTAACAATTTATGACAGTTATAACAAGCTTTGATCCCTGACATTGTTAACCATAAATTCTGGTGGTATTTTCTTTTCTTTTAAAAAAAACGTATTTATGTATTTTAGAAAAACAGTGAGGGTACAGAAAAAAAGGGGGAAATGCATATACAACATAATTACATTTGTTGAAGACAATCATGAAGTACATAATGCATAGGACAGAGAATAATTTCCCATTCATCCCCTTCATTATAATTTTTAAGGTATTATCTATAAAATACAATAATTCTTATTTCTGTTGGGGTGTAATTGTTTTCATTGTTTAAGTTTAAACTTTCAAACTTCATAACTGATCTATTTTGACTATACTTGTTTCATCATTACTACGTGTTCAATGTAAGATATTTTCACCTACATATTCATTAGAACTTTTAATGGATAAATAGTATATCATGGTGTCAAAGAAAATCTATTATATATCTCATATAGAGAACCCATTTATATTTGGGATATTACATTTGGAACAGATTTTAATTTTACTTCTATTTTATTAGTATACATTTGTATATATTTTCTCACTCCAAGTTTGTCTCCTGCTAGCATAATCCATACACCATCTTTTCTCAAATTTCATAATAGACCTGTTTCTCAAATAGGTTGTTAATTTTGCCATTACTGAATATCCAGCAACTTTATTTCCCCATTCTTCTAAATGTGGAGAGATGTCTAGTTTCCATTTTTGCTGTATAAATAGTTTTATACAGCATATCTATCACCATATATCTGAATAGCTTTTCTAAAATTTTTGATAATTTGTTAGGCAGAACACCTCAGCCATTTATGCATGGCTGTTTTGCCTCACTTTCATCATTCATGTTTGTTGGGCATGAGTCTAGTGATATGAGACTGTTGCTAGTCTCAGCTGAATTTTTTTAAAAAAAAATAAAATGACAGGGAATGTTTAAAGGGAGATGCATGAGGTTTAGTTCCCTTCTGGTATTGACTTGAAAGGGGGATTGGAGAGAAGCCAAATGGCAGTGTTTCCAGTGCAAAAAAAAAAAAAAAGATTTCAGTGCTTCATGCAGACAAAGTAAAGGGGGGGATCATCAGTGTGGAATGAAATTGATATGAGAGAGAAAGAGAGAGAGAGAGAGACTGGGATGGGAAGCCTAAAGCTTTGAAAACATTTTTCCCTTTAATGCTTTAGTGAACAAAGTTTGGGGGGAACCATTTTGACAGTATCTGGAAGTCTAACATTAAAACGGTGGCTGAGCAACATGGACCTTCTGCAAACAGCCAAACTTAAGAATCACTGCTCCCATACACAGATTGCAGCTCTGGAGTGTGTAGGGAAGGGAAGAGCGAGAAGGAAGGGAGGAAGCACTGCCCAACCAAAGTAGTCATGGTTTGAGAGTGGTGGTGGCCGTCCAGTGGTTGTCTTGTTAGGAGGCCAGAGGGTCGTCAGGCCAGGCATCATGGAGGACATTAACTCCAACATGAATGCTGATGCTGAAATGTGGAAGCTGCAGGAGCTGGTAAAGAAGCTGGAGAAGCAGAATGAGCAGCTTTGCATTTGCAGAGCCACCAGAGCTCCTGGAGGTGGTCCAAAGTGGCTTCTCGGCAGCAACAGCAGAGGAGGGTTGGGTTCTTGCACTCTGCTGCTGCTGCTCATGCTGGTGGCGGCAATGGCTGCAGTTGCCCAGGGAACGATGGCCATCATCACCAATCTGCTGTCGTCACCACCTCCAGGAGCAGCCAGCCGCTTTTGGGGCTCAAGAACCACTGCCTCAGCCCCAAGGCTGGGCCCAGGCAGCCTCTGTTGAGTGAGGTGAATTGAGGATGTGGCAGCTCGGTGGTGTAATATAGAATAATATAAAATAATATTACAATATAACAATATAAAAATAATATAAAAAAGAGCTTCACTTAGTATTTTCACTCTATTATTGAAGCTGAGATTTTCTTGGAAAGCAGCCAAGTGCCATTCAGCCAAAATAAAGTTATGTAAAATGATTACATTTTTTTTTGCTGAACAGCCATAATTGAAGATCAAAATTGTCAGAAGCCTTGCTCCAAAAGCCATAAATTTTCGAAGAGGGTCCCTCTTACCGCTGTATATTGGAAGCTGACTTCAAATGCTGCTGAAAGATTGCCAGTCGTTTCAATTATGATCACAGTTCCAGGAGTCCAAAAATATCCAAAATGTTGCCATTCCAGGAGTCCAAAATATTGCAAAAATTGCAAAGGTTACTGAATCCAGATTTGTTTGTGTTATGTACTGAGCCTGAACTGTACTTACCAGTGGACGTAGCTTGGAGATCCATAACAATAGCTGGCTAGGATCCTAGAATGGATCATTAGGGAATGGACCATTAGGGAAACAAAGATCCTAGAGTAAACCAATTGATAAACAATGTAATGTAAATGTAATGTAATGCCTATTGTTGTGAGTGGGGTGTATTTTGGCTGTGTCCTTTTGCATGCATAAATACCCAGCTTCGGCCGGGGGGGGGGGTTTCAGTCTTCTTTCTACTGGCTGAATCACTAATAAACTATGAACTGATCACTCTACACATCTGAACCCAGTATATTTCAGTTTGGAAAAGAAAGGAATAAAAAGACCCCAGGTGGAAACCTGATTCATTAAGCGGCGCCCCCCCGCCCCCCACCCCCGTGAGTTCACCTGTCAGTTGGGTCCCTTTTTTAATTGTTATAACTAATACAAATTGTGAAATAAATAACCATCACTAATATTGAGAAACCTTTGGATCTGCCAGTTATTCTGGTGCCTGCCTATGTGGCTTAGGGTTCGAGAGGGTAAGCAAGAGGCCAAAGAATAAGGAGAAAATGCTACAGTAGATATATAACTGACAGGGAAGCATACCAATCAGCAACATTACATAAATCTTGGCACTGCAAAGACAGTGATGCTACTCACACTGGTGGCAGCAGTGGCTGCAGCCACCCAGGGAACAACGACCATCATCACCCTGCTGTCGCCACCACCTTTGTCATCCCCTTTCCTTTCTTTCTTCTCAGTGGGGACCGAAAGCAGCTTACATTGTGCTCCCCTCCTTTATTTCATCCTTACAACAACCCTGTGAGGTAGGCTAAGTTCAAACAGAGTGAGAGTGACTGGCCCAAGTTCACCCAGCAACTTTCTATGGTAGAATGCAGATTTGAACCTGAGTCTCCCAGATCCTAATCTGACACTCTAACCACTGTGCCACATACTGGCTCACTATTTTGGCCACCATCATGGATGCTGAGTCTCTGTACATCAACATCCCCCATAAAGATGGACTACAAACTATTATGAACACCATTTGCAACAACTCTACAGCCAACCTCATTACCAAGCTCTCCCAGTTTGTCCTCACCCGCAACTACTTCAGATGTGGTGAAGATTTATTTCTTCAGATCAATGACAGAGCTCTGGACACCCACATGACACCACACTATGCCAACATTTTCATGGCTGACCTGGAGCAGTGCTTCTTCAGCTCCCATTCATTAATAGTCCTCTTTTACCTGAGATTTATTGATGATGTTTTCATCATTTAGTCACATGGGAAAGAAACACTGGAGAAATTTTACCAGTGCTTCAGTGATGTCCAGAACTCAATCGACTGGGCCATGAGTCAATCCACACTAGAAATACACTTGCTAGACACAACTGTACAGATACATAATGGAAGCACAAAAACCATCTTATACTGAAAATCTACTGATCCCCAAACAGATCTACACTCCTCTATCACCGTCTAAACACAATAAATGATACATCATTTACAGCCAAGCTGTACACTACAGCCCCATATGTTGTGATCCCTCAGATGGAGAGTCTCACCTGCAGGATCTACAAGAGACAGTTTTGGAATTATAATACCCATCTGATCCTTCCTTATATTATATTTGCCTTTTGGGGTTGCAAGATTCCATGCACTCCAAAATGAATTGGTTTCCTCTTGTGCCAATCACAGGAGGAATGCACTGGCTGTGTTCCCTGTGGCCTGCCCACCGATGCTCTGCCCGCCAAAATTCCCTCACAACACGGCTTCATCTCAGGAGAGATGCCGCCATTTGCCTCACCTCAGGAGAGATGACGCCGTTTGCCTGTTGAGGCTTTCTATAGCGGGGGAGCCTTCTGGCACCGAGCTTTGCGGCAGCGGCGGCCCTGCTCCAGCAGCCACAGTGCCGGCCTTCGGAGGCCTCCAGTACGGCTCCGGGAGGCGGGGGTACCGTGGGGCCTCCCCTTCAGTACTGCGACATCCATGTCATGCCCCTCTTCACTCCCCCCCACTTGATGCGGAGGCCCCGGGTGTGGGAGAATCACTCCCCTGCAGTGCCATGAGGCTGGCAGGTCCCAAACAGGACCACAGTGAGCTTCTTCAGGGCCATCATGTGTCTGTCCTGTATTGCTCTGCCCTTCCTCGATGCCATAGCCCTTTGGGAACAGGGAGCCAAGCCACCAATGCGGCACTGCCCCAGCACCCACCGCTGGACGATGCGCTACAGTACTGCTTTCCTGCGCACTGATCAGACCATGGCGGCCAGCCGCCACCACCAAAGCCCCTTAACCCATGCTGGAGGCCCTTCCCCACCTGCAGGCTGCCCTCAGAGCCAGCGCGGGCCCAGCAGCCAGGGCCGCATGCTTCTCCTCAGTATTTGTTTTTTGTGCATGGCAGCCAGTGGCCACTGCCACTGAGGCCCCTTTCCCCACACCGGAGGGCCTTCCCCACCTCTGGCCTGGCCCTCAGAGGGAGCGCGGCCCCAGCAGCCAGGGCTACACGCTCCTCAGAATTTGGTTTCCGTGCACACCGGCCAGCTGGCGCCACCGAGGCCCCTTCCCCCACACCAGAGGGCCTTTGCCACCTCCGGCCCGGCCCTCAGAGGGAGCACGGCCCCAGCGGGCAGGGCAGGATGCTGCTCCTCACGCTTTCTTTCCTGAGCCCGGCTGGGACCACATCAGACGAGCGAAGTGCATCAACAGTATGTTTCTTGCCTCCCCTCTTCTAAAATTGTGCCCTTTTGGGTTACTGGGACCCTGGGACATTATTGGAGTCACAGAGGATTTGGGTCCCACTGGCCAAAAAGGGCACAATTTTAGGGGGATGAGAAGACTGCCATAGAAGAGGTGAGGCAAGAAACCCACCTTTCTCTACAATGGGGACTTAGGTTTGCTAACTTTGGCCTGAGAAACTGGGTTTGGGGCTACAGGAAGAGGGGGAATTTGTCAAAAATCTCCTCCCCCCTCTTTTGTAAGCAGAGGCGTCTACTGGCAATAGAAATGGCACTTCGGATCCAACCTAAATGGACACAGCAGACCACAGGGCTTTTATGCTTCAGAAACCATTTAATCACATTCAGAAACGAGATCCTCATTCAGCAATACACAGTGAGAGATAGAGACGGAGAGATACATTCTCTTCCCTTTCTCTCCTCCCTTTCCATCACCTCCAGATGGGGCAAAGACAGTTGGGGGGGGGGGAAGGGAATCCAGGTGCTTGGTGCACGAGCCCCTCTGACGGGCAGAAGCGCCTGGGATCCATTCTCTTCCCTTTCCATTGCCTCCAGATGGGGCGAAGGGGGGGGAGGGAATCAGAGGCTTCTGCCTGACAGAGAGCCTGGTGCACAAGCCCTTCTGACAGGCAGAAGTACCTGGAATCCATTCTCTTCCCTCTCTCTTCCTTTTCCATCACCTCCAAACGGGATGAAGAGAAGGGGGGGGGAGGGGATCCAGGCACTTCTGCCTGACAGAGAGCTCAGTGCACGAGCTCCTCCGACAGGCAGAAGCACCTGGGAACCATTCTCTTCCCTCTCTCTCTTCCCTCTGAAAAGTACTGAGTCTTACACATTGTTGAGAGATTTCAGCTCATACTTTTACTATGTGATTTCAGAAGATACAGACATACAGGGCAAGCCCGTGGGCTGCTTAAATGTACAACAACAACTCCACCCACACACACCCATACACCCGTGATTGGCTATTTACATAATCCCATCTCTGATTGGGTTCCTTGAGGATCTTAGGCAGCTGATAGGCTGTTACCAGGATCCTATGTGTCCATTGTTTCCTAGATCAAAGCTCTGGTCACTTTGCTGACTGCGTGTGCAGGAAAGCCACCTGCTTGGTCTAAGTTGGTACACGACACTCCTCCCCCCTTAGTCTTGATCTTACCCTAGCACACAGAGTCTCGTAAATATTCGGGTTGGTGCCGTGTCCTTGCCGAACGTCACAACACTGGACCTTGAGCAGGAGTTCCTGGGGCCGGACCCCTGGGTTCTCCTGGAGTGGTTGGAGTTTCCTGTGTGGTGGGCATACTCTGCAGTTCTGGGGCTGGCTCCTGGGGTGAACCGTTGCTGTCTGATTCTGCCGCTTGGATGTCCATGTGCGGTGGTGGTGGGACGGGTTCCTCTGGCTCCTCTGGGATGCAGTTCCCGATTCCATAGACCTTCACGGTCTCAGGATTGGAGTTTAGGAGGTGCCGCTGCAGTTGGTCGATATGTCTTTTGCACAGCTGCCCATCCTCACAAGACACTTCGTATGAGCATGGTCCTGTGACCCGGACTATTTTGGCTGAGATCCAGGCGGGACCCCGTGTGTAGTTTCACGCATACACTGGGTCCCCAGGGAAGAAGCCTCTGCTGGCTGCCTGGTCTTGGATTGTTGCGTTGTGTTCTGGGGCTCGGTCGGGGTGGAGACGATCTAACCTGGTGGGTTTTTTTTTAGTAAATACAATTTATTATTGGATATATCACATGTTCATACATTTTCAACCAACCTACATATCCATTTTCCTAATTTCCCTTCTCCCCCCCCAAACAAGGCTTCCCGCACTGCTCCAACCCCATTAATATCTCTCTTATTCTGTTACAGTTATTTCTAAACTTATTTTCTCTAACAAACGGTAACAATTCAGAAATCTAATTCTATTTCATTTTCCACTTAATAACTATCAAAGCAGATCAAACCACGTTTAATGTCCCAATTTTTCAACAAGTATTTTTGAAAGTCTTTCCAGTCTTCAAAAAAAGTTTCATCTTCTTCGTTGTTTAATTTTCTTGTTAATTTGTCCATTTCTGCTAAAAACAACGTCTTTTTAATCCATTCCCATGTTTCAGGTACTTTATCTTGTTTCCAACATTGAGCAAAAGTCAGTCTTGCTGCTGTAGTCAAGTACCATAGTAGTGTTCTCTTGGCTACATTTATTTCTTCCATTTTTAGACCTAGCAATAACATCTGTGGGTCTTTCTTAAAAGTACAATTCAAAATTTTTTGTATCTCATTGTGGATCTCTGTCCAATACTTTACTGCTTTATCACATGTCCACCACATATGGTAAAAAGACCCCTCATGTTTTTTACATTTCCAACATTTGTTGGACATACTTTCATTTATAATAGCAATTTTTTTAGGCGTCATATACCATCTATACATCATTTTATAACAATTCTCTTTAACATTTACACACGTTGAAATTTTCATTGATTTTTTCCACAAGTATTCCCAAGATGTCATTAATATCTCATTATTAACATTTACTGCCCATTTTATCATTTGCTCCTTTACAACTTCATCCTCAGTATACCATTTCAGTAACACCTTGTACAGTTTAGAAATCATTTTTTTATCTTTCTCAAGCCATACAGTTTCAATTTCAATATTCTTTTCTCTAAAACCATGTTCTCTTTTATCGGTCTTAAATAGATCATAAATCTGTCTATACTTCAACCAATCATATTCAAATTCAACATCAAATCTATCTTTTAACACAAAATTTTTCCCTTCAATTTTTAAAAGATTTTTATAAGGTAGCCAATCTAACCCTTGATTTCTTGAATATGGATTAATCACTTCAGCTGGTACAATCCAAAGTGGTCTTTCTTCTGAGAAGAATTTTCTATATCTCGTCCATGTCTCGAACAGTGATTGTCTTACAAAGTGGTGTTTAAAAAATTTATCCATTTTTACTTTTCCATACCATAAATATGCATGCCATCCGAATTTATTATCATGTCCTTCAAGAGCCAATAACTTCTTATTCTCCAAAGTAATCCATTGTTGCAACCATGTTAAACAGACGGCATCATAATACAGTCTTAAATTTGGTAGTTGTAAGCCTCCTCTCTCTCTTGCATCACATAAAATTTTCATTTTAATCCTAGGCTTTCTTCCTGCCCATACAAATTTGGATAATTCTTTCTGCCACGAATCCAGTACTTTCCTTTGTTTTAATATTGGAATAGTCTGAAATAAAAACATCAAACGCGGTAAAATATTCATTTTTACAGTTGCGATTCTTCCCATCAATGATAAATTCAAAGTGTCCCATTTCTTCATATCTTGTTGAATCTTGTACCATACCTTTTCATAATTGGTTTTAAACAAGTCAATATTTTTCATAGTTAATTCAATTCCAAGATACTTAGTCTTTGTAACTACTTCACATTGAATTTTCTCTTGAAGTTCTGTTTGTCTTTGTTTCGTCATATTTTTGCACATCACTTTGGTTTTACTTTTATTAACATAAAATCCCGCAATTGAACCAAATTCTTCAATTTTTTCCATCAGTTGTGGTATTTTCTCAATTGGGTCTTGAATCATAAACATTACATCATCTGCAAATGCCCTATATTTATAGGCGAAACCTTTCACTGTAAGTCCTTCAATACTGTTATCTTTTCTTATCGCTGTCAATAATATTTCCAATATCCAAATAAACAACAACGGGGATAACGGGCAGCCTTGACGTGTTCCCTTTTGGACTCGGAAGAAGTCCGTCTTTTCTTTGTTTATATTCAAAGCCGCTTTTTGTTCTGAATATATTGCCACAATCATGTTTAAAAATGACTGTCCAATATTCATTTTTTCAATAACTTGCAGCATAAACTCCCAGTTTAAATTATCAAAAGCTTTTTCCGCATCTAAGAAGAGGAATCCAACTTCTTTTTCAGGATGCTTGTCATAATATTCAATTGCATCTATCACCACTCTTAGATTGTCTCTAATTTGTCTATTTGGTAAAAATCCCGCTTGTTCTTCCGCTATTGTATCTTTCAAATATTTTTTCAATCTCTCTGAAATTATTTTTGCAAATAATTTGTAATCATTATTTAGTAGCGATATTGGTCTATAATTCTTTACTTGAGTCAAATCCAAACCTTCTTTAGGTATCAATGAAATGTTTGCTTCCTTCCATGAATCTGGGATCCGTTTGGTCTGTCTTATCTCATTTGACAGAAGTACTAAAATAGGGGTTAGCTTCTCTTTAAATTTCTTATAGAATTTTGCTGTAAAGCCATCTGGTCCTGGAGCTTTGCCCAACTTTGCGTCTTCTATCGCCATTGTCACTTCTTCTTTCGTTACTAAACCATTTAATAGTTCCTTAATTTGTTTTCCCAGCTCTGGAACTTCAATCGTCTCCAAATATTTCTTGATTCTCTGTTGGTCAATTCCTTTCTTTTGGAATAGTTTGGCGTAATATTTAAAAAAAACTCTTTTTATACCATTTAGGCTCATCACCTCCTTTCCATCTTCAACAATCTTAGATATAAAGTTCCTATCTTTTCTATTTTTCAATTGCCATGCCAAAAACTTTCCTGGTTTGTTTGCACCCTCAAATGCTTTTTGCTGTAGTTTTTTTAAATTCCAATATAATTCTCTATTTAAAAGAACATTCAGCTGATCTTGCAGGAAGTGGATCTCTTTAATAATTTTCTTCTTCCCTGGTCTTTTTTTTAATTCCTTTTCTTTTTGTCGAATTTTTTCATGAAGGTCTTTCTGTTGCTGGATCTTTTGCTTTTTATCTTTGGAGTTCAGAGAGATAAGCATACCTCTCATTACTGCTTTGTATGTATCCCATACAACTTGTATATCCGTGCCTTTATTCAAATTCAGTTCAAAAAAACTTTTCGTTTCCTTTTTTAAGATTTCATTAGTTTGTTTTTGATCCAGTAAATCTTCATTAATTCTCCAAAATAACTGTTTAGGTTTTGCTTTAGATATCCAAAGTAGGGGATTATGATCAGAGTTATTTTTCGGTAAAATTTGTATTTTATAAGTTTTTTGCGCCATCTCCTCTGACATCCAAATCATGTCAATTCGAGAAAAGGAATTATGTCTATTCGAATAAAACGTGTAGTCCTTAGTCTTAGGATTCCACTTCCTCCAAACATCTTCTAATTTCTCTTGCTTCATCAATTGAAAGAAATTTTTTGGTAACTTTCCAACTGTCTCTCCACTTGCTTTGGACTTTCTATCCAATGTGTTGTTCACTGTACCATTAAAGTCTCCCGCAAGAACAATTTGGTCATAGTTTAAACATTCCAACTCTTTAGTCAGATCATTAAAAAAGGTCTCTTTTGCACCATTGGGTGCATATATATTAACAAGCAATGTCTTTTTTCTATCCATACAGATTTCCACGCCAACATACCTTCCTTCTTTGTCTGAAAAAATTTGTTTAGGATCCAAATCTTTTGAAATATAAATCACTGTTCCTTTTTTCTTATTAACTGCTGAAGAATGAAATTCTTCTCCCAATTTTTTATTAATCAGATATTTGTCGTCTTGTTTTCTTATGTGTGTTTCTTGTAAACAAATTATGTTACATTTTTGTTTTTCCAGCCAATGATTCACCAGTCTTCTTTTACCTGGTGAATTTAATCCATTTACGTTCCAAGATAAAAATTTGTAATCCATAATGGTGTTAAATTAAATATCTTTAAAATCGTCCAGATTGCTCGCTTTAAATCTATATAAGTCTCCTTCAGATTTAAGAGTTGATCTCACCGAGTTGTACATAAATGTAAGTCCATATGGAATCTCCCATCTGAACCTAATATTCATTTCTTTTAGCCTGTCTGTCAATTTCTTGAATTTCTTTCTATCTTGTAGAATCGATCTCGGAATTTCTCTCAAAATTATTATTTTCTTTCCATTAATTTCCAACGGTTGTGTAAATTGTTTCTTGAAAACGTCTTCCTTCATCTTTGTTGTCACAAATTGAACAATTACATCTCTAGGTAATTGCTTTCTTTTAGCATAAGCTGAATTTACTCTGTAGATCAAGTCAAAGTCTGCATCCAAATCTCCTTCATCTTCCCCTATATAAGTTGTCAATGTCTTAATTACTAGGGCCCGTAGATCTTGGTCTTCCTCCTCTTCTATCCCTCTCAATCTCAAGTGATTCTGAGTAGCCCTGTAATCCATCATGGTCTCCAGCCTTGCATTTTCTGACAGGGTTTTTTTAACCTTTTGTTCCATATCTTCAGATTTTGTCACCAGACTTTTGACTTCCTTTTTAAGTTCTTCTGTATCTTTTTTAATCCCTGACACTTCTGTAAGTACCAGTTCTTTCAATTCTTCCATATTTTTTTTCTGTACTTGGATTTGCACTTGCTCTATTTGCTCCAATTGTTGTTGCAACTGTGATTCTATTTGTTTTCCAAGATTCTCAGTCATCCGTTTTTCCATCGCTTCTATAGCTGCTTGCCACTCTTTTTTTCCTTTGCAGTCATTCTTGGGCTGGGTGATGAAGCAGCTCTAGGTCTTGTTCTCAAATCCGTCTTGGAGGCCACTTCAATGTTAGTCAGTCTTTATATTAGCAGTCTTCAAGCCAAATCGCCACCTTTAGAACTTGTTTAAACACTTTTTCGGCTTGAAAATAACATTTTAAATTTTAGTCCTCCCCAAAATGTCGGGCGCAATTTCTCTATGGTTTTCCGGCTAGAGTAGGCTCCTTTCAAACTTCCTGTTCACCTGTCCGTCTCTGTAATCCAACTTCCGGTAAAGGTGGTGTCACACAATAAAATGTCCATCCGCTTCAAACACAGCAGCCTCTAAAACCTCCATTCTAGCCCACTTCCTGTATCACAGAGTCACAGTTAGTTTCGTTTCTACTACGTAACGTTTAGACTTGGCTGACCACAGGAATGCAAAACAAAGTCTCTTTTCAGCCTTTTTCTCTAACGGAAAGCTTTCCTTTTACTTTTAATTCAAACGAAATAGTTCCTTAGAGGTTTCAACGCTTATCCGTACGTTTCAATATCACAGTCTCCTTTAAACCGGTAAGCGCTTAATCGTTTGTTTGTTACCTTGCTTGTAGTCTCGGGGTTTCGCGGTGCTTCTTCTGTAAACGATGTTAATCAGATGATAAAGAGATCGGTAGATGGCGAATTTATGCTGAATTCTCAGCCCGGCTGGCATCTGTAGAGTTGATTTGCAACTGCCCTCTTCACGGAAGGAGATCAAAGTGTAAACAAGCTTCCTCCGAAGCTTATCCACACCGATCTCAACCCCCCTCAGGCTTCGCTGCTTGCTTGCCACTCCCCCGCCTGGAGAGTGCTGCGCTGGCCAAATAGAACCCAGACTGTCGTCAGATGCCGCAGTACACTCTGCACAACTCGCAAAGTGTGTCAATTCGCCATTTTACTCCGACCGGAAGCCTATCTAACCTGGTGGTTTGATGTCAGCCCATGAGGAGCTCTGTGGGTGATTTCCCGGTAGTGGTGTGGGGTGTCATCCACTGGCCGAACAGGAACCTGGCCAGCTTATAGTCCCAGTCCCTGTGCTTCATGCGGTGGACTGCTTCCTTAGTCGTCCTGACCATTAGTTGCGGGGTGGAAAGGGGCTGATCATATGTGCCGGATCCTGTAGTATTGGGTAAACTCTTGGAACTCAGAGGATATAAATACAGTTCTATTATCGGTCACCAGTGTCCGGTAGCCCGTGAGTACTAAAAATTTGTCACATAGCTCAGATGGTGGACCAGGATGAAGTGGAAGCTACTGGAGTTATCTCTAGCCATTTGGTGAATGCATCGACTAGAATAAAAACCATTCGCCCCTGGAAGGGCCCTGTAAAGTCCAGGTGTAGCCTGGCCCAGGGTTTGTGTGAAGATTCCCAGGGCCTAACGGGAGCTTTCGGTGGCTCGGGTCACGACTCCTGGCATTTCTGGCACCTTTGCAAGAGGTCCTCTATTTCCCAGTTGAGTCTGGGCTACCAGACGTAGCTCCGGGCTAGTGCCTTCATTCGCACGATCCCAGGGTGTGCTTCATGTAAGGATTCCAGAACCCATTTTTGAACCCAGCCCCCCCACAGCAAACACCCCTTGTGTGATGAGAGCTCCTCCTTCCTAGATGTGAAAGCCATGAACTCTGGGCCCACTGAGCCAGCAGGCCAACCCCTTCCCACCCAGTCTAAAACCCAGGACAGGATGTGGTCCCTGGTGGTGTGCTGGGAGACCTCTGAGACTAGGACTGGCCTATCAGGTAAATCTTTGATGAGGGTGACGTGGTGGGCTGGGGCCAGATCCGGATCGCATGGCAGTAGGGGAAGGCAGCTGAAAGTGTTGGTGTGGCCCATCGCCTTGCCAGGCCTGTGTGTGAGAGTATATTGGTAGCCCGCTAGGAAGATTGACCACCACAGGACACAAGGGGACAGCATCTAGGGGGGGTTTGACGATCTGGGGCCAGCAAGCCCAGCAAGGGTTTGTGGTTGGCGACAATCATAAAAGGGCATCCGTAGAGGTAACTGTGGAATTTCTTGACCCACACCACAATCACTAGGGCTTCTTTATCAATTTGCACATAGTTGTGCTCTGCCTGCAATAGCGTCTGGGAGTAGTAAGCAACTGGTACCTCCTGGCTGTCAGCCCGTACGTGGCCCAGGACCATCCCAACCCCGTATGGGGAAGCATCACACGCTAACACCACTGGCAGTGACTCATCAAAGTGTGCAAGAACAGCGTTAGACACCAAGAGCTCTTTTATGGCTGTGAACACGGATGTGTGTTTGGCACCCCAGGACCAAGGGGCGTGCTTGTCTAAAAGTCTGTGGAGTGGTTCAGCTACTGCTGCCTTGTGGGGCGAGAAGGCATGGTAGAAATTCAGCAGTCCGAGAAACGCCTGTAGCTCCGCTTTGGAAGACAGCGCTGGAGCCTTGACGATTGCCCAGACCTTCTCAAGAGTGGGATGGATGCCCTGAGCATTCACAGAGGACCCCAGGAACTCCACTTGTGGGACCCCCAACAGACATTTCTCCCTTTTCACCTTCAACCCCGCTTCACTGAAACACTTCAGCACCGACCTGAGCCGCTCAGTGAAGGAGTCCAAGTCCAAGGTGGCAATCAGAACATTATTAAAAAAGAGTTGGACTCCGGAGATTCCTTTAAGAAGGCAGTCCATTAAATTCTGGAAAATCCCCAGGGCCACACTCATGCCGAATTGCAATCGCGCCACCTTGAAAGCCCCCTGTGCATAACAATGGTCTATGCTTCCATGATGGCATTGTCCACTGGAAGTTGCTGGTACGCCTGGGCCAAATCTAATTTTCCAAAAACCCGGGCCCCCACCAATGACGCCAACACCTGGCTGACCACCAGTACCGGATATGCATGGTCTTGTAGGGCTTTGTTGAGTGTGCAGTTGTAATCTGCGCAGATGCAGGCATCCCCATTTGGTTTTATTGGGGTGACTATTGGTGTTTCCCATTTGGCATGGGGCACCAGTTTGAGAACCTCTTGCTCCACCAAGCGATCAAGCTCCACCTCAATTTTCGGTTGTAATATGAGGGGGGGGGGTGCCTGGCCTTTATGCGGATAGGTCTCACCAGAGGGTCTAAGTCCAGGGAAACTGAGTGACCCATGTACCACCCTAGCATCCCATCGAAGACCTCTGGGAATTCATTACACACCACATCGAAGTCCCCGGACTACACCTGGTTTAAGCCCATCACACTCATTCCTAGAGGCCCAAACCATGAAAGACCCAGGAGGCTCGTGAGCTTCCCCTCAGCTACCAACAGTTCTAGAAGCCCCTTAAAACCCTTGTACTGTACTCAAAATTTGCCCCACCCCTTGATGGTGACTGGGTTCTTTTGAAAGTCCCATAAAGAGAGACCCAGCAGCTTTTTAAAGAGGGTCCCCCCTGGGGCAGAGTTTCTGTAAAGTGACCATGGAGATTATAGAAAAATATGACCCCGTGTTGACTTCCATCTTGCAAGGGGACCTCTCAATTAAAACTGTGACATGCAGTTTGTTCGGGGCATCAGGGGGCAAGTTCAGTACCTGATGGTGCTGGTGGTTGATGGTTAGGGAGTTCAGGTCCGAGGATCCCATGTTCATTGTCTTCCATCTCTGCGATCCCTCGGAGCAGCACACTTGTGTGATGTGGCCAGTCTTCCACACATCCGGCAGATCGCATCGCAGAACTTGCAGGAATGGCACTTGTGGTCGTCTCTGCAACTGGCACATGTGGCAGTCGAGCTGGCATGTTGGTGTGCTGGTCCAGATGAGTGGTGAGCTGGGGTGCTAGTTTGGGCAGGTTGCCGCAATTGATGGGTGTTCTCATTTTCAGAGTCTCCGGAGTCTGGAACAGTATTGGCCTGGTGGGCGGTGGTAGCTTGCCGATCCTGTTGGGACGCCTCGAACGCTGTGGCTGTCTGGAGGGCTTTTTCTAGTTTCTGTTCCTCGAGGCCAACCAACTTGCACTGGAGCTTCAGCTCCTGGATTCCCCACACGAATTGGGTCAGCAGCGCGTCCTTCATGTTGGGGAATTCACAGTCTGTGGCCAGTCGCTGAATGTCGGCCAGGAAGTTGGGGGTGGTCTTGCCGGGTTTCTGAGTGCAGGCGATGAAGTCCATCCTCATGGCCATGACTGAAGGTTTACTGCGTAGTACCCATTCAAGGCCTTGATCAGGTCATTGTAGGTAGCTGCCTCCATTTTCTTCGGGACGATAAGACTCCCGGCGAGCCCTATCATTGTGACGCCACACGTGCTCAGGAGCCATGATTTTTTTAGGTCCTCATCTGTGGTTTTTTGAATTTTGAAGAAATGGGCTAGCTGTTTGACCCAGGATTCCCAGAGCTCATGGTGACCTGGGTCGAAGGTGGAGATCTGTCCTGGAGCAGTTGCCATGACTTTCTGGTCAAAGCAGGAGCAGTGCCCTGCAGAGCATTGCGCAGTGTGGTGCTGCTCGTGAACGGTGCAGGTCACGGTGGCATTCTATGGATCGGTGCTCAGTGCTTGTCAGGAAGCAGGGGCTGGTCCGCTCATTGGGATCCCACCCTCGTCACCAGTGAAAAGTACTGAGTCTGATACATCGTTGAGAGATTTCAGCTCATACTTCTACTATGTGATTTCAGAAGATACAGACATACAGGGCAAGCCCGTGGGCTGCTTAAATGTACAACAACAACTCCACCCACGCACACCTATACACCCGTGATTGGCTATTTACACAATCCCATCTCTGATTGGGTTCCTTGAGGATTCTGGGCAGCCGATAGGCTGTTACCAGGATCCTATGTGTCCATTGTTTCCTAGATCGAAGCTCTGGTCACTTCACTGATTGCGTATGCAGGAAAGCCATGTGCTTCATCTAAGTTGGTACACAACAGCCTCCAAACAGGGCGAAGAGAGGGAGGGGGGAGAAAAGGAATCCAGGTGCTTGGTGCACGAGTCCCTCTGACAGGCAGAAGCACCTGGGATGCATTCTCTTCCTTCTCTCTCTTCCATTTCTATCATCTCCAGATGGGGTGAAGATGGGGGGGGGGGAACGGAATCCAGGCACTTCTGCCTAACAGAGAGGCCGGTGCACAAGCCCCTCTGACAGGCAGAAGTTCCTGGGAAGCATTCTCTTCCCTCTCCATTGCCTCCAGATAAGGTGAAGACAAGGGGAGGGGAAGGGAGTCCAGGTGCTTCTGCCTGACAGAGAGGCCTGTGCACAAGCCCCTCTGATAGTCAGAAGCACCTGGGATGCATTCTCTTATTGATTGATTGATTGATTGATTGATTGATTGGATTTATATTCCGCCCTTCCAATGTGGGCTCAGGGCGGTGAACAGAAGGCAAAAGCCATACATTGACAGTAAAACATGGAAGCAAATGCCATACATAGAAATTTAAAAGCATAAATAATTGATTACCAGTAAAACATTTAAAACAGCGGACAACAGAATGTATAATTCACAGTATAAGACCAATCACTAAACACTCTGGCAAGCACATTTATCACTGCTCCGATGATGTCCCACCATAGCTGTAGTCTCATACCAGGGCCAGTACACCTCACGGTATCATCGTGGTGGTGGTACAATAGTGGTGGCAGCCCCTACTTGAAAGCCTGGCGGAAGAGCTCCGTTTTGCAGGCCCTGCAGAACTGCATAAGGTCCTGCAGGGCCCTGATCTCTTCTGGGAGCTCATTCTACCAGGTAGGGGCCGCCACTGAAAAAGCCCTGGCCCTGATAGCAGCATATTTGACAGCCTTGGAGGCTGGAATGATCAGCAGGTGTTGTCCCCCTGACTGTAGTGCCCTTGGGGGAACATATGGGGAAAGGCAGTCCCTCAGGTAAGCCGGACCCTGGCCATATAGGGCTTTAAAAGTGAGAACCAGCACTTTGAAGTGGATCTGATACGCTATTGGCAGCCAGTGCAACACCTTCAGCACTGGCTGGATGTGGTCCTGCCTAGTGAGACCCATCAGCAATCTGGCTGCTGTGTTCTGCACCAGCTGCAGCCTACGGATCTGCGACAAAGGCAGCCCCATGTAGAGAGCATTCCAGTAGTCTAGCCTTGAGGTGACCATCACATGGATCACTGTGGCCAGGTCATCACAATCAAGGTAGGGAACCAACTATCGCGCCAGCCGAAGGTGGTAAAATGCTGACTTGACAGTGGGTGCTACCTGGGCCTCCATTGTTAAGGAGGGATCCAGGAGCACCCCCAAACTCCTAACCCCCAGCAAGAGCACCAAATGCACTCTATCGAAGGTCGGGAGGGGGAGCCCCAACCCCAGACTGGTCTGGCTCAGGCCCAGGACCGCTGTCTTCACCGGGTTTAGTTTCAGTCAGCTCAGCCTGAGCCAACCAGCCACAGCCTGCAACGCCCTATGAAGGTCATCAGGACTAGAGTCTGACTGGCCGCTCAGCATCAGATAGAGCTGGGTGTCATCTACATATTGATGACACCCAAGCCCATAACTCCGGGCAATCTGGGCAAGGGGGCACATATAGATGTTAAATAACATCGGGGAGAGCACCGCCCCCTGAGGCACCCCACACTCAAGGGGATGCTTCTGGGACTGCTGATCCCCCAATCACCACCCTCTGTCCCCGACTTTGGAGGAAAGAGGCAAACCATTGAAGGGCAAGCCCCTGAATCCCCATATTGGGTCAGCAGCTGATGGTCGACCGTATCGAACACGGCCGACAGATCTAACAACAGCAGTGCCACCACACACCGCCTCGATCCAGATGCCTTTGGAGATAGTCAGTCAGGGCGACCAGCACCGTCTCCATCCCGTGACCCGGGCAAAAGCCAGACTGGAAGGGATCTAGGACCAAAGCATCCTCCAGAAAGCCCTGCAACTGTAACGCCACTGCCGCTCTATCAATTTGCCCAAATAGGGCAAATTGGACATCCTTCGATAGTTGGCCAATTCCGCCGGGTCCAGAGATGGCTTTTTTAAGAGAGGGCGGACCATCGCCTCCTTGAGTGCTCTGGGGAATCAGCCCTCAGTGAGGGACTTGTTAATAATCTCTCACAGAGCACCTTGAAACCCCTCGTGGCCTGCCTTAATGAGCCAGGAGGGGCATGGATCAAGGTTGCATGTGGTTGGGTGAACAGAAGCCAGCAATCTGTCAACTTCATCCAAGCTGAGCAGACTGAAACACTCTAAACCCGGAACTGAAGGCACGCAAGGGGCTTCGAGTTCACTCACTGTCTCAATCATGGCGGGGAGGTCATGTCGGAGTGTCAAGACTTTATCTGCGAAATAGCTCACAAAAGCCTCACAACCAATGTCCAATTCCCTATCATTTTGTCTGCCCTGTGGCAAATCTGTCAAAGACCAAATCGTACTAAATAATTGGGCCAGGCGTGAGCTCGCAGATGCAATCTCAGCTGCAAAGAAATCCTTCTTAGCCACCTTGATTGCCACCTCATAGGCTCTCATAAATGTCCAGAAGATTCTCTTGATGCTTCGTTGCGAGCATGGTGCCACCTGTCAGGTTTAAAAACAAGTAGATCCAGTCATTCTTGCACAAAGAAAAGTTTTATTGGATTATCTTGCTAAAACCCACAGTAGGAGGTCATTGTCAGGAATGGGGGGCGAAGCAAAGCAAGCTAACTTATAGTGTGATGCAATGAAGCGCCTAGCAAATGAAACATGAGCACTCGCGCGGGAACTCCCGGCGGGAGAAATACTTCATGGATGGGAGACTACTCCCCCCCTCCCCTTGCCTTCCCAGGACTGGAAAATTCTCAGTGAAACAAGAATAGTCCAAAGCCTACATCCAAGGCCACCGTGATAAGGAGAAGCGGCAGGGAAGAAGCTCCCACGTTTCTGCCTGCATAGCTACGCAAGCGCAAAGCAGGGTAGGGAACACAAAACAATGGATTCAGTGAGAAACATCAAAGGCATTTTCTGACATTCTGCCCTTCCCAAAAACCACCCACCCACCACTCAGGAAGGAGAGAATGTGGGCCCCCCAGGTTTATTTGGGTAACGAGTGTGAAATTCTTTCAAGTGATCAGGTGCATTGATATCAGACACTTTCACCCACTCTCTGTGTTGGGGCCCGAAATGTATCCATTCAACAAGATACAAGAGTTGTCCACGGAGAATCTTAGAGTCCAAAATGTCAGCAATTTCGTAGTGCTCCTCATCGTCAATCATCAACGGGGGAGGAGGTGCTGGAAGTTCAGGTTGCCATTTAGTCGGGGGTAATGCAGGTTTGAGAAGGCTGTAATGGAAAATTGGATGGATTGCTTTAAGAGATTTAGGCAAATCTAGCTGTACAGTCACTTGATTTATACATCTTAAAACTTTGAAGGGACCAATATATTTCCAAGCGAGTTTCCGGGACTGTTGCGCTAGTCTTAGGTTCTTGGTTGAAAGGTAGACCGAGTCTCCCGGTTGCAGTGTCCAGCCACCCACCCTCTTTTTGTCTGCCTGTTTTTTGTACTGTGCCTTGGCCTCATTCAATGTCTCGACAATTAGGGGCCAGGAGTCCCGGAAAGTTTTACACCATGCTGCGGCTTCCCCGCCCGTCTCACCGGGTTTCAAAAAGGGAAGAGGGGGCTGTCATAACCCATGGCAGCTTTGAAGGGAGACATATTTGTAGAAGCATGCCATGAGTTGTTGTACGCAAACTCCACCAGTGGCAATAAATCTACCCAATTGTCTTGTTGATATTTAGAGAAACACCTTAAGTATTGTTCTAACGTCTGGTTTACTCTTTCCGTTTGCCCGTCAGTTTCAGGGTGATAGGCAGTACTGAGGGCACGTTCAATACCCATTAGAGTCATCAACTCGGACCACAACTTTGAAACAAATTGAACCCCCTGTCGGAGATTATCTTGAGTGGTAACGTATGTAGCCTGGCAATGTGTTGGAGGAAGGCTTTGGCCAGGACTTTGGCTGTTGGCAGACTGGGGAACGGTATAAAGTGAGCTTGCTTAGAGAATAAATCTACTACCACCCAAATGACCGTCATATGTTTAGAGGGGGAAGATCCGTGATAAAGTCCATAGAGATCACTTCCCAGGGTCGGCTCGGGGTTGGTAGAGGCTGTAAAAGACCCGGAGGTTTTCCTGGCCTGGTTTTGCAACGATTGCACGTTGGACAGGATTGTATATAAAGGGATAAATCCCGTTTCATCCGGGGCCACCAGAAGCCGCGTTGCAGTAGGCGTAAGGATTTTACATATCCAAAGTGCCCCGCAGATTTTGAGTCATGGGCTGTCTGCAACATCTGGGACCGGGTAACTTCTGGAACAAAAATTTTATCTCCTCTGTACCAGCAGCCATTCGGACCACATTTTACATCATCCCTGGCTTGTAATTCAATTGTTTCTTGCGTGGTGATGTCAGTGGCAAATTGCTTTTCCCAGGTCATGGCCTGGATGGGATTCAATTGTGCTCGTTTGGTTTTACGGGTTACAACTGCTCCAACTAATTGATCAGGGGTGAACATAGACTCTCGTATTTCTGCCCTCTTACACAGGTGTTGGGGAAGGCGGGAGAGAGCATCTGCCAGATGATTGGATTTACCTGGGAAATGGTGAAGGGTGAATTGAAATTTAGAGAAAAACTCAGCCCACCGGAATTGTTTTGCATTTAGATTCCGGGGTTTCCGCAGTACCTCAAGATTTTTGTGATCAGTCCAGATTTCAAAAGGTACTCAGGACCCTTCTAACCAGTGCCTCCAGGTGATCAATGCTAAACGTATAGACGCTGCTTCTTTATCCCAAATGGGCCAAAATCTCTCCATATCATTGAATTTTTTGGACACATAAGCAAGGGGTTGTAGTTGCCCCTGAACATTCTCTTGCAAAATCACCCCACCCATAGCGGTATCCGACGCGTCTACTTGGACCACAAATTCTTTTGTCTCATCGGGGTGCGCTAGTATGGGTTCAGACGTGAATAACTGTTTTAGTTGTTCAAAAGCTTCCTGACACTGGGGGGTCCAATTCAAAGGGGCCCCTGGCATTGAAGCTTTAGCTCCCCTCCCCTTAGTCTTTAACAGTTCCGTGAGGGGTAGGGCCACTTGGGCAAAATGTGGCAGGAATTGACGGTAAAAATTGGCGAAACCGAGGAAACTTTGGAGCTGCCGCCTGGTTTTGGGGGGCTCCCACATCAACACATCTTGGACCTTTTTTGGGTCCATTTCTAACCCTGCGGAGGATATGCAGTACCCCAAAAAGTCAATGCACTCCTGGTGGAATTCACATTTTGACAGTTTGACAAACAGTTTGTGTTCTAATAGCGTTTCCAATACTTTTCGCATAAGAGCGGTGTGAGATTCTTGATCCGGGGTATAGACCAGGATATCATCCAAGTAAACAACCACCCCCTTGAATAAGTAGGGGTGTAACACTTCATTGATTAAATTCATGAAAACCCCTGGTGCCCCCTGTAATCCGAAGGGCATAACCCGATATTCAAATTGCCCCAGCGGGGTATTAAACGCAGTCTTGTATTCATCCCCCTGTCTGATACGGACCCGAAAATAGGCATCTCGTAAATCCAGTTTAGAAAACACTTTCCCTTTTGCCACCTCTGCCAACAAGTCTTTGATGAGGGGCATTGGGTAGGCATTAGTTGCAGACACTGCGTTTAGTCCCCTGTAATCCGTGCAGAGTCTGAGCCCCCCATCTTTTTTTTACAAAACAATACGGGTGCTGCAAAAGGGGACGACGCTGGCCTAATAAATCCACGGGCCAGATTCTTATCGATAAAGCGGCGTAGTTCTTCCTTTTCAATGGGACTCATGGCATAAATTTTCCCTTTTGGTAATTTATGGCCCGGAAGGATTTCAATCGCACAGTCGGAGTTACGGTGGGGGGTAGTTCATCCGCTTCCTCCTCCTCAAAAACCCTGGTCACATACCGGTAATCCTTGGGGATGCGGTTAAGGTCCTCCGTGGCTAAGCAAGCTCGTGGAGGTTCATTGCATGGGGTTTTTCCCCACCCTGGGTCCCATTGGTGCCCTGCACATTTCGGGGAGATAAATTGTACGCTCCCTTCTTCCCATAGAATATATGGATCATGACCATGTAACCAAGGGCTACCCAACACTAATGGGAACTGGGCTTGAGGGGCTATTACAAACGAGCGTAGCTCCCAATGGTCACCAATGCCTACTCTTAAAGGAACAGTCTCAAATCGGCATGGTTCTTTCATTGGAGACCCATCCATTTGAGTGAAAGTTATCGGGTCTTTCAAATTGACAATGGTTGCTTCTAACCCCATAACCATAGACGGGTTTATCAGGTCCCTCCCGCACCCTGAGTCAATGAGGGCTCGGACCCGAATATGGGTCATCATCGCTGGATTCATTACAAGAACAGTCACAAAGAAGAGAGAGGGGTAATTGCTCACCAGTTTAGGTGCCTCAGGTACTGGGTCCTGCTGTGTAGCGCCATTCACAAACAGGACCAATTCGTTTCCCTGCATCTCACTCTCCTCCTCCAGCATCATGGTATCCGCTTGGTCGGGGCTAGCAAAAAGAGCCCGTGTATTGCGTGGTTTCGCTGTACCTTTTCTTGGGGCAGGGGTTGGCCATCTTCTGGGCTCCTCTTGTGGTAGGGCTCTATTGGGATCCCCTTTCGGGCAGGATGCGGCGAAGTGCCCCTTTTCCCCACACCGCAGGCAGAGGCCCTGTCGCATACGCTGATCTCTCATTCCACTTGGGGTGGAGGTTGGTTTGGGTCTGGCCTGGCCTGCCGCAAGACTCGGACGGTTGTTGCCCAGAGATAGATCCAGTTTCATGACACGTAAGCGACTTTCCGCTTTTTCGGCTTCCTCCATCCATCCCTGGAGAGTGCGAGGTTGCTGAGAGCTGAGGACATTATTGCGGACGTCTACAGCTAGTCCCATTCGATATTGTTGAGCCAAGACTGCATCGGTCCAGTCCCGAATTTTCACTGCGTGCTTTTGAAACTCCCTTGAATACTCCCGCACGGTGAGTTTGCCTTGCCTGAACGTGCGAAGGAAGGCTTCAGCTTTTTGGGCCGCCCCCAGGTCCTCGAAACGGTTTCTCAAGGCCCACATGAAGTCATCAACATTCCCCAATTCCACTGCCTCCAGATCATGAAGGGCTACATACCAACTAGTAGCACTCCCCCGGAACCTGGAAGCGATAAACTCCACCTGTTGCTCCTCGTCTGGGAACACATAGCCCCATCTCTGCACAAATTTCCCTACTTGCAATATGAAAAAGGACACAGTTTCTGGATCTCCATCAAACGTGATCTCCAGCATGTCCTTGGGGCAGATTACTGGAGGGGCCGGGGCCATGAACGGTACCGGGACTGGCTGCGGGAGGGGTGCTGGAGCAGGAAGTTGAGGCGGAGGCAGAGCTGGCGGCTGGATAGGTCCTGGTTGCCCTGGCCCGGGCCCTGGTGCTGGGACGGCCGGTGGAGGTGGAGCCGGTGCTGGCTGGCCCGGCCCTGGGCCCGGGGGTGCTGGCTGGCCCGGCCCTGGGCCCGGGGGTGCTGGCTGGCCCGGCCCTGGGCCCGGGGGGCAGGAGGTGGCAGTCCCGGTGGCATCGGTGGTGCAGGTGCTGGTGCCGGTCTAGGTTGCGTCAGCGGATGAGCTCGAATTGCTTGGTCCATCATCTGTGGTAGGGATTGCATTAGTTTGCTCATGTCCCTTACCAGACGTCGGGTATCCTCTTGAATAGAGTCCATGCGAGCCTCTGTATCAGAACTGGACCCTGTTCTGGGAGATCCTCGAGACATCCTTCCCTGGGGAAGTCCAAAACTACCTCTAGGATCCAAAAGGCTGTCCCGGCTCTGGCTTCCCGGCATGGTCCAAGTTGTCTGGGTAGTGTCCAACAGGTTCTTAGTCCAATCGCGTGATCTGCGATAGGTCACCCCTTTGTCCCAGGGTGTTGGGGCTCCCGGCACATAGGTTCGTGGAACAGCTCCTCCTTGACTCTGCGTTAGCCCGGCCGGGCTATAGATTGGGAGAGTGTACGCAGCACCCACTGTGCTGATCGATGGAGGGGTAACCAACCCTGCTGCTGATTGAGGGGTTGGCGCTGCCAAAACTGTAGTTGTAGTCACCGGAACAACAGTGGTGGTCGGGACAGTGACCACTGGAGTTGCCACGGTAGTGACTGGGACCGTGGCTCCCGAAGTAGTAGTCACTGGAACGGCGCCTGTGGCTCCCGGAGTAGTAGTCACTGGGACTGCGCCCGTGGCTCCCCCCCCAGCTCCGCTCATCGTGGTAGACGGCGGAAACTGACGGTGGGGGAAATGATGGGATTCCTGACAATTTCTGTCAGGTTTAAAAACAAGTAGATCCAGTCATTCTTGCACAAAGAAAAGTTTTATTGGATTATCTTGCTAAAACCCACAGTAGGAGGTCATTGTCAGGAATGGGGGGCGAAGCAAAGCAAGCTAACTTATAGTGTGATGCAATGAAGCGCCTAGCAAATGAAACATGAGCACTCGCGCGGGAACTCCCGGCGGGAGAAATACTTCATGGACGGGAGACTACTCCCCCCCTCCCCTTGCCTTCCCAGGACTGGAAAATTCTCAGTGAAACAAGAATAGTCCAAAGCCTACATCCAAGGCCACCGTGATAAGGAGAAGCGGCAGGGAAGAAGCTCCCACGTTTCTGCCTGCATAGCTACGCAAGCGCAAAGCAGGGTAGGGAACACAAAACAATGGATTCAGTGAGAAACATCAAAGGCATTTTCTGACACCACCGTCTCTCTAGTCTTCTCAGTTCTCGTTTCATCCGCCGCAGCTCCTTGGTATACCAGGGAGCTCACCTCAGACAAGCCCAGAGAGGATGCCTGGGAGCAATCTTGTCGATGGCTGCGGAGAGCTGGTCATGCCAGTCCTCCACTAGCTCATCCAGTGAGTCACCAGGGAGCCTCGGATCCCGCAAGGCCTTCTGGAGCCGCATATGGTCCCATCTGGGCCCACGGGCGAGCATAAATCTGCTCGCCACCCACTCTTTCTTCCCTTTCCATCACCTCCAGATGGGGTGAAGAGAAGTGTGTGTGGGGGAATCCAGATGCTTCTGCCATCACAAAAATGCCCTCCTGTACTTTTCTGTGCATGTTTTGTGGAATGATGGACCTGTGGGCATGAGATCTTCAGCTAAACCCCCCCAATTTCTCATACAGGCTGCATTCATCCTTCATGGCAGACATCACTTACTGCTCTCCTTCCTACAGACCACACTTCAGATTCAGAAAACTTCAACCTCACTGGAGAGTGACACAACTGTGAAAACACACACTGTACACGCTGCAGGACGAGGTAAGTGGATACATCCTTTGTGCCAGACATCACTTAATGCTTTCCTTTCTACAAACCAGACTTCAGACCCAGAGAACCTCAACACTCACTGGACACTGACACAACTCTAAAAAGACACACAGTACACATTGCAGGACCAGGTAAGTAGACAAGAATGGGGAAAATGTTCCACTACAAGAATGCCCTCCTGCACTTTCCTGGGCATGGGTTGCGTAACAATGGCACTTTGGGAGATTTCCTGGCCTTCTCCGGTATGCTGTTCCACGAAACGGGAACTCTCACAGAGTTATCTGTGCAAAACAGGAAAAAATAAGACACACTTTGGCCACAGCACACGGGATCTTTAGACAAAAACCAGTCATGTCTCATGGCTGCAACATCCATCCTTCGTGCCTGACATCACTTAATCCTTTCCTTTCTACAGACCAGACTTCAGACTCAGAGAACCTCAGAACTCACTGGAGAGTGACACGACTGTGAAAAGACAGACCATACACATTGCAGGACCACGTAAGTAGACAAGACATCCTTCGTGCCTGACATCACTTAATGCTTTCCTTTCTACAGACCTGATTTCAGACTGAGAACCATAAAACTCACTGAAGACTGACAGAAGTGTGAAAAGACACAAAATGCACATTGCAGGACCAGGTGAGTGGACAAGACATGGGGAGCATGTTCCACTACCAGAATGCCCTCCTGCACATTTCTGTGCATCGTTTGCAGAATGATGGTCCTGCGGCCACAAGATCGGTAGCCAAAAAACCTAATGTCTCCTACAGGCTGCATCCATCCTTCGTGTCTGACATCACTTAATCCTTTCCTTTTTACAGACCAGACTTCAGACTCAGAGAACCGCAAAACTCACTGGAGAGTGACAGAAGTGTGAAAAGACACAACATGTATATTGCGGGACCAGGTGAGTGGACAAGACATGGGGAACATGTTCCACTACCAGAATGCCCTCCTGCACATTTCTGTGCATTGTTTGTAGAATTATGGTCCTATGGCCATGAGATCTGTAGCCAAAAAACCCAGTGTCTCCTACAGGCTGCATCCATCCTTCGTGCCTGACAACACTTTCCTTTCTCCGGACCAGGCTTCAGACTCAGAAAACCTCAAAACTCACTGGAGACTGACACCACTGTGAAAAGACACAATGTGCACATTGCTGGACCATGTGAGTGGACAAGACATGGGGAAAATGTTCCACTACCAGAATGCCCTCCTGCACATTTTGCTGCATGGTTTGTGGAATGATAGCACTCTGGGAGTCTTCCTGGCCTTCTTACGCATGCTGTTCCACGAGATGGACACCATCTATGAGTATGTGTATGAGTGGAGCATTGCAGATTTCCCCACTTTGCATGCACAACCTTTTCTTAAAACTTCTAAAGGGTCCTAATCAGTTGACTAATGTTGTGACCATGCAGTACAGTACAACATGTGGTCCTGCAGCACTGTGGATCAAGCCCAGTTAGCTCTGCAAACCAGGAAAACTAAATACACACTTTAGCAACAGCACATGAGATCTTTACACAAAAAAAATAATGTGTTCCGGCTGCAACATTTATCCTTGGTGGCTGACATCACTTCATGCTTTCCTCTCTCCAAATTCAAAGAACCTCAAAACTCACAGGACACTAAGACAGCTGTCAGAAGACACGCCATACACATTGCAGGATCAGGTACATTGACAATACTTGTGGAAACTTACAGAACAATTGTGAGACAGGAAAGCGGGGAGTCTGGATACAATGGAAAAACTAAGGGACGCTTACAACAGTGGAGTAGGGAGACAACTGAGATGAAACCACTCCTGGACTCATATTTACAACATCAATCCTCCCTTGCTAACATGAGCTCACTCTTTACTTTCCACAGACTACCCTTGACACAGACAAAACCTCAAATGCAAGCACAAACGAGGGGAGAACTGGGAAGACACACAATCCACATGACTCAAGAAAACATACACTCTACATGACAAAACCAGGTAAGCCTACAACTACAACCAAGGCGATAGCAGGCTGTGGGTACCTGTGAAATGCTGCAACAAGTAAAGAGAGGACAAATACACTGCTTAAATTACCCCAACAAGCACACCACCATGGGAGGAAATCACCCCACTCCTTAATACAAAACTGACAGTGCAACAAGGGTGGATTGTCAAATAAGAACAGCACAGGAACTTGGGGAACTTTGAGACAATACAAGGCACTCAACAAAATAAACACATCTCTTCTCTCTATATAATAAAGCTGTTTTGGGGTGGCCACATTCCATGCACTCCCTCAGCCATTGGCCCGTCAGCCACCACTCAAGAGTACTCATGTGCCATTGGCCAGGTGCTGGGTCTGCTCCTCTTCCCCGCCCACTCCCCCTTCAGCCCCCTGTACCCTGTCAGAATTACTGACAAACGGCTTTCTCTCTTGACAAAGGCACTTTTCCTGCTTGCTTCAAGTGTGGGATTAACTGTCCCCTCAGTGGCTGTTGGTAGGTGTCACGAAATGGCAGTTACCTGTGTTTGTAAGATGGTTGTGGTTCTTTGTTTAAAATGTTCCCCCATA
Organism: Gekko gecko; assembly: GCA_029375565.1. Lineage (NCBI taxonomy): Eukaryota > Metazoa > Chordata > Lepidosauria > Squamata > Gekkonidae > Gekko > Gekko gecko. The sequence continues at coordinate 105,496,321 of JAPDNY010000004.1, read as the reverse complement.
AGGTTTAATTGAGCTGTAGTTCCAGAGAGGGGCCTGCAGTATTACTCACTGGGTTGAATGGGGCTTTCTCATCTGCTGGCCTACACTTTGGCCTACACTTCCCAGCATCCCCAAGTCCAAAAAGGGCAGGAAAACAGGGACTGTCTCAAGGCAGTCTTCATCTGTGGGAGGCAGCAGAAATCCAGCCACTCCACAGTCAGCTGGACTGGGGAATGAATGAAAGTTTCCCTGCTCTCTTGGACAAGAGAGAGAGGCTGAAGTACAGTCAGTGGCTGGTCCAAGGAGAGATCCTATCCTGAGGTAGAGAGTATTGCGTGTAGGGAAAGATTGGTTCATAGTGTATGCTTATTCCTATAGTGTGTGTGTGCTCCATAACTGTGTAAATACTTAAATTCTTTAATTTGGGCTAATAATCTGTGTTGTGCACTGATCACATAGTCTCCCCTGCTCTGAACAATACCAAAGGGAGGGGGTAGCCCAGGGAAGCAAGGAAAGGCCAGACCCTTGGGTTGCCAACTTTCCAGGGATCCCCCAAAGATTGGGGATTCCATCTCCAAATAGGGAGGTTCGGCCAGAGGGTTCTCACTGTCCTTCTAAAAAGGCAGTGACAATTCAGTGAGTTGTGGCAGCGAACTTAAGGAGTGACATACATGCATGAGACGAGGGTGGGAAGCAAACAGCTGAGTGGTAGAGTCGTGGCAGCAAATTTAAGGAGTGAGATACGTGCACGGGACGAGGGTGGGAGGCAAACAGCTGAGTGGTAAACTGGAACCCGTTACACCACGGTTGGCAACCAAGCTTGGTTCAGACAAAGGAAGGAAGCCCTTTGTAGGCCTTTGCGATGAACTCATTTGGGCCAGTCCTGAGTCTAGGGTTGCCAACTCCAGGTAGGGAGATTCCTGGAGTTTTTCTGGAAGAGTCTATGGAAGCCAGGGTTTAGGGAAGGGAGAGGCCTCAAATGAACAGAATGCCATACAGCTGACCGGGGAGAGGGAGATCTGTTACCTGGAGTTCAGTTGTGATACCTGGTGATCTTCAGGTTCCACCTGGAGGTTGGATCCCCTAGGCGTAGCAGTCAGTGCTTCAGAGCAGGGTCTTCTAGATCCAGGTTCTTGCTGTAGAAGCTGAGTGGGTGATTTTGGACCAGTCACAGACTTGCAGCCTAACCTACTTCACAGGGTTGTTGTGCAAGTCAAAAGGCAGAGAGGAGAGTGATGTAAGCTGCTTTGGTCCCCATTGCAGAGAAAGACAACTTTTCCTCCTGGGAAACCATTGTTGCCAATCTCCAAGTGAGGGCTGGAGATCACTTAGAATTACAACTGCTCTCCAGATGGCAGAGATCAGTTCCCCTGGAGAAAATGGTTGACTCTGTGGCAGTCAGGGTTTCAGAGCATGGAAAATGGTGGACTCTGGCAGTCAGGGCTTCAGAACACGGGAGAGGCTGCAGGTGTGTGTGTGGGGGAAATGAAACACTGAAGAGAGAGGTGGAAATAAAGGTAGGTTGATGATTGGTTGGGAAGGAGATAGGGTTGCCAACTCCAGGTGGGAAGTTCCTGGAGATTTGAGGGATGGAACCTGGAGAGGGTGAGGTTTGAGGAGGCGTGGGACCTCAGACAGGTACAATGCCATAGACTCCACCCTCCCAACCATCCATTCCCTCCTGGGGAACCACTGTTCCCAATCTCAGGAGAGGGATGGAAATCACTCAGAATTACAACTGATCTCCAGGAGGCAAGGGGGAGGAGATGGAAAGCTGAAAACAGAGGGGTAGATAATGGCACGATGCTTGGCTGGGAAGGAGATAGGGTTGCCAACTCCAGGTTGGGAAATTTATGGAGATTTGAGGGGTGGAGCTTGGAAGGGGTGACATTTGAGGAGAGGTGGAACCTCAGACAGATACAATGCCATAGACTGCACCATCCAGACCAGCCATTTCTTCCTGTGTAACAATTGTTGCCAATCTCCAGATGAGGGCTGGAGATCACTCAAAATTACAACTGCTCTTCAGGTAGCAGAGATCAGTTCTCCTGGAGAAAATGGTGGACTCTGTGTCATTATACCCTGCTGAGGTTGCCACAGCACATTGATGCTGAGTGCCCAAGGTCTTGGCACTATTCCAGAGCCTCTTTCTAGAAATCGTTGTATTTATTTCCACAACGGGCCTTATTCCTAGTACAGTAATAAAACAGTTCAACAAAGCCGGGTGGCATGCCTTTCCAGAATAACTGAGTGTAAAACATGGTGGTTCTCATGAAAAAGAGAATGAATCTCCATATAGTCTCCTATCCCTTTAGTGTAGAGGATAAAAAGATCTACTCGTTCTTCATTTATCATCTATTTTGATGGACTGTTGCTTGAAGTGACTGACAGTGCAGTCCTCCAGTCTAAATCTATTGAAATAAATGGAGTAACTTTGCATAGGAGTGCACTGTAATAATATCAGAGGAGAAAAGAAAGATTAACACAAACTATTCTGTTCCTGGGGGGATATTTTAATGGTTCTGTAGGAATGTGCAGTATGGTAAAAATCACATTGGGCTCTCTCTCTCACACTCTTACTCTCATAATAAATACACAGTGGGTGTGTTCAGATGCTCTGTTTGATCTGGTGTCGTGACAGTTTAGCAATGGATTTTATATGCACGATCACACAGTCAACATCTGTCTCCCATCCCCAGCCGTTGCTTTCCGGATCAAAACCCCCCTTTAACCCAGAGTATTTTGTTACCAGGTCCCAAGTGGTGTTTTCTCAGGTCTCTCATTTAAATCTGCATTTTCCCCCTGTGTGATCGCTCCTCCGGTGTCAAGCCACTTCCGGTGGTTTAAACCCCCTCCCCGCTCGAAAGCTGCCATGGAAGCCCGAGGCTTCCACTTTTCACCTGCCATTTTTTTTTTAGCATTGGCGGTATGCGCATAAGTGGAGCTCTGCTCCTGTGTTAATAAAACCAAAGTTTAAATGGTGACTCATTTTAGTGTTTTGATGAGTTCGGGATCTCATGGAGGCCAGTTTCGGGTCAAAAGTTTAAAGGGAAGTATTCTGTAACAGCGGTTGGAGACACCTCAGGGCATGCTTTTGGCGGGAAACTAGTTGTTCTGTGCATGTGTGAAGATTCCAATTCTACGGATGACTGCCTATGCGCATGTGGAAACCGAGGGGGAAAAACCACCAACACACACTCCTGTGTGTTGGTAGTGTAGTTGGTGGGGAGCAATGTGATTGCGCAGTGAGATGGGATAAGGAGGTGAGTATGATCACAATTATCCAGATAAAAAAAAATTGTGTCAGAACCGGAGCAGTTTAAACTGCTTTTGGCACGCTGTCTGAATGCACCCAGTGTCACTGGATTTGAGCAATTTGATTTTGTAAAGCAGTGTTCCATATTTGGGATTTTATAAGGGCTAGGTAAATTCTTGCCCTTAGAGATGCCAGCCTTCAGGTGGGAGCTGGGGTTCCCCTGGAATTACAGCTTATCTTCAGACTGCAGAGATCAGTTTCCTGGAGAAAATGGCTGCTTTAGAGGGTGGACTCTATGGCATTGCACCCTACTGAGGTCCCTGTTCTCCTCAGGCTCCATCCCCAAATCTCCAGTAGTTTCCCGACCTGGATCTGGCAACCCTACAGGCCCTCCTTCTCCTGCTGGAGGCCAGGGGGACCTGGCAACCCTACATGACCTGGATAGCTCACATTAGCCTGATCTTGTCAGATCTCAGAAGTTAAGCAGGGTTAAACCCAGCTAGTATTTGGATGGGAGAATACCAAGGAATACCAAGGCTGTGATGTGGAGGCAGACAATGGCAAAACCACCTCTGAACATCTCTTGCCTTGAAAACCTTATGGGGTGGCCATAAGTCAGCTGTGACTTGACAGCAGCAACAACAAAAATGATAAATTATTCAATACAGAGGGCCTCATTGACAACCCGTTATAACCTCGAAGTTTCATATTACAGTAACAGGAAATTTATTAGTATCCTGTACCTGTGAATGTGGTGGGTGCCAAGCCAGAACTGATGGCCTTATTTTGTGATATTTTTATTTTGAATTGCTAATTATGAATATTCAACTGTTTACAAAACAGGATTCGTGATAAAGACAGTGGATCTGATTCAGTTAATCTTAGTGAAGATGCGCAACCCAATTCCATGTATACTTTCTCAAAATGCAGTCCCGCTGAATTAGTAGGACTTACTCCCAGGCAAAAAGGCATAGAGATTATCCGAAGGCTATAATTGTATGCATGCATTTCTGCAACTAGATCTCATTAATTCAAAAGTACCGAATAAGTACTTGCTTATTATATTCAGATGGGATAAGAAGCCTATACTATGCATGCTTACTTGAAAGTACATTTCACTGCCTTTAGTCTATAGAAAGTTCAGCTTAATATTTATCACCAGGCTACATTAAGGCTGGGAATGAACTACTTCATGTGTTGTTCTACTGTAGACTTGCTACAATTAATGGAATGGCAGCTTGGCCATGGACAGAAGTCACCCTCATACATATTTTGCATGCATATATAAACTGTTCAGACTTCTCTGCCATATCATAAAGTGATTCAGAAAGTCAGGTGGTCTGCTAAGTGGCTCGAGGAGCTACTGTTTGAGAAAACACAAGCTCAAAGCTCCTGTCAGTGCCTGAAACTGGTTGCACAGTCTTTTGTATTATGTTTCGTAGGCCCCACCTGCAGGACACCCAAAGCTAATGGATAAACTTACAAATATGGATCTGCTCTAAAATACAGAATAGAGTTTAACTAGATGAAGATATTAAATGTATGAAGCTGTGGCTGGTTCCCTGGCTGTTCTACCTGTATGTATTCTTCCCCAGCCCTGTAGGGACAGAAGGTCTGTAACAAAGTGTCCAGTCATGAGGGAAACAAGCTTGTATAAACAATTAATGGTATTATATTTTACAAAGAACTGTATGCCATTGTGCAGGTTGGGGTGGGTGTCGTCTTTTTGAATTACTGGGAATTCACTGGAATCACAGGAGCAGTCCTACTCAGACAGAGAAAGGAAATGTGTTTCAGATCTGTACGGCATTTCACACAAGGATGCCAGCAAGTTAAGTCTTAACTAGGGGTGTATGTTCTGTATAAACCAAACCGAATAAATACCCGAAAGATACCTTATCAATATTTTGGGGGTATTTATCCAGCTAAATGCAGATTAGACAATTATGACATTATTTTGCTTTTATTTGGGCAAGCTATATCACCGAGTCGGGCCAACACCACTACTGTAGTGCAGCTTGAAGAAGGCATTCTCTTCACTTGTGGAGGCGTGCCACCATGGCAGTGTAACTCCACAAATGAAGGGAAGGCTTTTAAAAACTCCGCCAAGGCATTAAAAAACTCATGACTCTAACAGTGAAGGGAGAAAACATTTAACATCCCTTCACATTTTTAAATGCCTTCCCTTCACTTGGGGAGTTGCACCACCATGGCAGCATGCCTCCGCCAATGAAGGAAGAATGCATTTAACTTCCCTTCACTGGTGGAGGCTTGCCGCGGTGGTGGCACAACTTCATGAGTGAAGGGAAGGCAGTTTTAAATGAAGTGAAGGGCGGAGGCATTTTAAATTGTTGATCTACCCAGATCCCAATATTATACTGGTATTGGGATTCAGGAATATTAGGAAATAACAATATTTCTGGGGTCCAATGGACCCATTTTTTTAAAAAAGCTGATTTTTTGTGCACACTCCTAGGCTTGACATCATGGCCTGAAAACAACCCAGTCCCCCCACTCCCCTTTTAAAGCATCCCGCCTTGTGAAGAGTTCTTGAATCTGAAAGCTTGCACACTATTTTGTCTTTTAGAATGGTCCTAATTAGGGATTATACTGCATTGAGGTCCCTGTCCTCCCTAGGCTCCATCTCCAAATCACCAGGAGTTCTCCAGCCTGTATCTGGCAACCCTACCCCCCATCCCCCGCTGGTAGCCAGGAGGGACCTGACAACTCTAGTCCTAATTAAAAGTATTACATGTTTTTTGATTTTGCTTCAGATCAGCCTGGCTGCCTGTTACCTCTTTTTTCTTCCCAGAGTATCTGTAAGGATGAGTGAAATAAAGATACTATGGCTTAAGTAGATTAACAGTGCTACATCCAGTGTTCCCTCTAAGCTGAGTCGGTGTGAGCTAGCTCACAGTTTTTTAGCCTCTGGCTCACAGATTTTTGTCTTAGCTCAGGAAGGATGGCTCCAGAGCAAACTAATTTATGCAGTAGCCAAATCACTCACTCACAACTTTAATGCCAGTAGCTCATAAAAGTGGAATTTTTGCTCACAAGACTCCACAGCTTAGAGGGAACATTGGTTACATCCACATTTACCCTGACCTGAATACCTCAGGCAAGCCTGATCTTGTCAGATCTCAGAAGCTAAGCAAAGTCAGCCCTGACTAATATTTGGATGGGAGACCTCCAAGGAACATCAGGGGTGTGACATGGAGCCAGGCAGTCGCAAACCACCTCTGAATGTTTCTTGCCTTGAAAACATATGGGGTCACCATAAGTCAACTATGACCTGATGACAACAACAACAAATATGAGAAAATAAATCCATTTTCTACACTGTTTTCACAGCTAAACAAGCAGCTTCCCCTCTGCTTGGAATGCAGGTCTCCCATTAGTGATTTAATTTTATAATTTAGTAAACATTTCTTTCAAGTGCAGCTGAATGAGACAGAAGCTCTGTTTTATTTGCCAAAGAAAAATGGTGCACATTTCAACATCTGAAATACAATGGGTACATTTAAATATTAATGAAACCAACTCTTTCAGAAGACTGTCTGTCTCCTCCACTCCCTATCTTATCGTAACCCTGCAGAAAAAGCCTAATTCATCTCATCATATCTCAGCTCATCTCTTGTTTGGTTAAAACAAAAATCAGTAACCAGCTGAAAGAATGACTCTGGTGATACAAAGGCATTTAATTACCTTCTGTGCTTTGGAGAGCGCCTACGTGGGTGGATGGAGGCTGACTGCCAAGTGTGAGTGGCATAGCTCAACTGACAATTCAGCAAAAGGGGGGAAAAGTGGACATCATGGAAATAAAGGCCTAGCTGATCAGGAACTACATGTTGTGGACATCATGGAAATAAAGGCCTAGTTGATCAGGAACTGCATGTTGTTCTGTCCCAAGCATCTAACTGTCAAGGCTACGTGAGCCAACAGATAGTGAGGTGCTCTGTTCTTCTGCCACTGTGGCACGCTTGAGACCTTTTAGGATCTGACTGTACTTTCTGGATCAGGTGTAATAATCACTGTCCTGTGCCATCACAGGACATGGTGATTACAGAGTTTTGTAATCAAAATGCAGAAAGGTCACTGTCTCCAAGAAGCAGCTGATCTAAAATTGACAGTGAGGAAATCAACAGAAATGGGGACGGGAGAGCAAGCTGAGGGTAGCCTGATTGTGGAGAAATGCTGTGCATATCTAAGCTTGGTTGCAGTTGGGAATGGGGGTGAAGGGGTGAAACCAAAGAAAAAAGGGTTGTGGGGAGGGATTTGAAAGCAGAGAGCGGTGACATGGTGACGCCACATCATATGTTTTAACTTGAGTCATTTAAGCCTGGGCTGAATCGTAGGCAGCTGTGCCAAAGCATTCCTGTGGTACAGTGTGGTGGGCCTGTTCTAGTTCACTCAGTAGTGACTGGTCTGTTATCTAACAGCTATTATTAACATGTGATGTTTATTTTGCAACAACAAAATGCAGGGCATTGACCATAACACAGATGTGGCAAGATCCTTGCTTAGCAGACTTATCATCCAAAAGTCAGGTGTGGAAAGTGAGGCCTATAAAGGTGCAAAAGATGAGGTATGGAATCATTCACTGTCAATAGAAAATGCAGTAAAGAAAAGACTATGGTAATCCAAGGAAGACTTTTAAAAAAACATTTTTAGGGGGGATTGCTAGGATGTTAGGGGTTTGGCGCTAGAATTGCCAGCTGGCCTGCAGAAAAATGTGCTGTCCTTTTTTATTATAATTAAAGGCTTAATGTGTGGAAACTGGCAGCTGAGGCTTTTCATGACATGGAGGTCAATTACATCACCAGTAAAAAGTATCAAATTAAACTTCTGTTAAAGGGACAGGACAGTTTCCTTTGGGCATCTGGCAACACTGCTATCTCAGCTTGGGGGGGTGTGTGTGACACTTTCTTCAAGCTCTGATGGGTCCTTGAACAAGAGAGCTTTCAGCAGACTGTCTCCTGACAATTAGCTCTATGGAAGGAATATCCAGAGCCATTAAAGACCATCAGCATTCTTTTGCCAAAGTCCCTGAATACCATCAATATTCATTTTAGGCAGAGCCATCTTGGTAGAGCCATTGACAATAATCAGATCACAAACTCAAAATGGCAAGGGGGGTGGGGAAGCCTAAGCACATCTATTCAGAAATAGGTCACATTTTACTCCAAGGGATTTACTCACAGGAAAATGTTCTTCTGATTGCATGCAGCCTTACTGTGTAGGGCCAGAGTGCTGGCAGGCTGGCCAGTGATGTCGGTGCTCCAAGAGGAGAAGCTAGATTCGAGTCCAGTAGCACCTTAGAAAACAACAGGATTCTGGAGTCTGAGGTTCTGAGAGTCTCTTGAAAGCTCATATCCTGAAGTCTCGCTCTCTTATTTTTTTTATAAAAGATTTTATTTTTTCAATAAAGACAGACATCACACAGACAAAACGCATAGATACATATATGGGGGGGTTTTCAGTTATATCATCAATTTACATACTTGAATACTTCATACTATGGCCCCGGTCACACGGGAGGATCTGCCCCATGAAACGGATGGGTTGAGGGTGCATCAAATGGGTGCGATCATATGGCAACATCTGTGAAGTGTAGCACACCCATCACCAACCCGTACCGTCAGCCTGAAGAAGCGGATTTAAAAAGTACCAGCAAAAGGGTAGTAGCAACCGGAAAACGTGGGTCACAGGGAAGCATCAGATCGTGGAAGTGGAGTTAATCCAACGCATCCATCACACGCATGCGTCCCATTGCACCGGATGTGTTTTTTCCAAGCCTCCACAGTATGCGAAGAAACGTAAGATTGCGCATGTGCAAGAATGTGAAAGCGAAACCCTTTGATGCGCTTCAACATTGGCGTGTGATCGCCAGCTATCGGCATCTGCACGGCATCTCGGGGACCTGTCTGATCATGCTACCATGCTTCTTTTTGCTCTGGCTCTAATTTGCTTCCCTTCAGCAGCACAGTATCCCACTCGTGTGACCGGGACCTATATTCTTCATATAGTTCATATAATTCCAGATAGTTTATTTCTAATTCCAAACAGAGGAGCTCTTACTTCCCCGAAAGTCAAAGCCAAATAAGATTAATATTTCCAAACTTTTGTAATCCACTATAGAATATTGAAAGATTGATATTTTTATTAGACAGTTTTGTTCTCAGATCACAACCTTCTCTTCTTTTGCCCAAGCCATTTTAAAGAATGCTTTCAGATCTTTTCTTAGCCATTTAAAGAAGCGGGGGGGGAGGGAAGAAATTCTTCACCCCTCCAATCCTTTGTGTTTTCAATAGATTTAAAGGGGGTTTGATCACTGGGGAGTCTCTGATGTTGTTGCTTGTACATTTACTCACAGTGTTGGTGTTTTTAAGCAGTTCAGTTGAAGTTTTCTGCTTCTCCCCCTCGCTCAGGTGATCACAGCTTCATGTCCATGCCTGGCATGGGCGCTCTCAATTGGTTCTTGCCTTGGGCTGATCAAAGGACTTCCACCCGCTTGCTGCTGCTTGCAGGGAGTCCTGATTGAGCCCCATGCACTGTGCTCCTCTTTGGGGCTCCCAAACTCATTTAAAAAAACATAGATCCGGCTGGTACACAGGAGAGCTTCCTGGTGTCGACCGTTCTTGCCGCACCAGCCCCTCCTTCCCCACCCTGAAGTCTCTAAGGTGCTACCAGACTGGAATCTAGCTCTCCTACTGCAGACCAACATGAACACCCTCTCAAACTACCTAGAGGACAAGTAATTCTAGTGTTCTAGAGTTAACTCTAGTAGAGCTCTTTAACAGTACTTACTATGCCATCTTGATTATTAGGAATATGGATATATTGTAGCTTTTTGCAGTTTACACAATTTTGTATATATCCAAAAGCAAGCCTTTAGAAACTTAAAAGATCTGGCCCCTGCCACTAAAATGGCAACCCTGCACATGCAAGTTTATTTTGTAATCTCCTAAAATTACCTCTTTTCCAATCCCTCTCTCCCTTTCCAGATTCTGCATATGCCCACTAAAGTTAGTAGTAGACACTAGAAGCGCAGATGATGTGATACCTTCACAATGGCCCTATTTCCACCTTGACCGCCAAATGTAAAAAAAAAACTACCAAGTGGTCACAGAAGAATGAAGTACAGCAAATAGGACAGAATGCATTTTTAAAAATCACAGCCTTGAACAGGTGACAAGGCACAATATACTGAGATCACTAATATTATGGATTTTTACAGAGATGTGCCATGGCTGTGGCCATTTGCTTTATTTTATTTAATTTATTTAAAAGATTTTTATGCCCCCTTTCCATCCAATCAATATCTCCAAGGTACTGAACATGAAAACGTTAAAGCATTTGAACAATTAAAAATAACATTTAAAATTAAAAAATGATTCAATAAAAACACAGAAACATGCAGCACCAAACCCAGGGAGGAGGCCAATAACAGTTACTGGAACATGCCAAATGAAACAAAAAAGTCTTTACCCGCTGATAGAGGGAAAGAGAGTTCCAAAGTTTGGTGCCAGAACTGAGAAAGCCCTTTCAAAGGTCACCACCTGTCTAGCCTCGGATGGTGACGGCAACTGAAGCAGGGTCTCTGAAGATGACCGGAGTAAACAGGTAGGTTCACACGGGAGAAAGTAGTCCTTGAGTTATGTTGGTCCCAAACTGTGCAAGGCTTTAAAGGTCAATACCAGCACCTTGAATAGAGCCTGGAAACAAATTGGAAGCCAGTGCAGATGGGAAAAGACTGGAATTATATGGTCCCAATAACCCACTCAAGTCAACACTCTGGTTGCAGCATTCTGTACTAACTGTAGTTTCTGGACAATTGTAAACTGCCCTGAGCCCACTTGTGGGGTACCACAGGGTATAAATTAATTTAAATTAAATTAATGAATGAATGCATAAAAAGGGAAGCCTCATGTAGAATGCATTGCAGTAATCTAACCTAGCGATTGCCATGGCAAGCACCACAAAGGCCCACTTGTTATGGGTCCACTTGTGAAAGGCAGAATACGGAGGGGGTGGCTGCCACCACCACCCCCGAGCTCAACCACCTTTAAATACTCCCTACCTGAGCTAAAATAGAACAACAACAAAAAGAAGCTTCTATGTTATCTGCAACTGTGCTACTGACCAAGGAATCCATGACTGGCACGAGGTAGCAAGTTAAGTCATAAAAAGGACTGTGTCACAGGAGCAACTACTTTGTGCAGGAAGCAAAGAGAAAGCTGGGGAGGGAGGGGAAGGAGAGAAGGAGAATCTCCCGGTCACTGGCAAAACCTGGGAGGGAGGAGGAGGGAAGGAGACACCTCTCTCATTGGCGACAGATTTCATACCAACCCCTAGTGGTGATTGGAGGAGCATGCCAAATGATTGGTGGGGCCCTGTCCCTTTTTGCACCACTGTGGCTATGGACCTGCCCACAGTCCAAAGGCCAAGGTGATAAGCACTGATCCCTCAATGACCCTTTTGCAACCTACTGTACAGGTAGGACCAGAACAACCACAAAACAGTACCTCTCAGTCCCAGCCTGGAAATGTAGTCCAGAAGGATACTGTGACTGATGGTGTCAAAAGCTGCTGCAAGGTCCAGGAGAATCAAGAGTCACACTCTCCCTCTCCATCTCCTAGAGCAGGTCATCCACCAGAGTGACCAAGGCCATTTCAGTCCCATAACCAGGCTTGAAATCAGATTGGAATAGATCCAAACAATCTGATTCATTCAGGAATCCCTTAAATTGTCCACCTACCACTTGTTCAATCACCTTGTTTAAGTACGTTTAAAACTTGGTGGTAGTTATATAATTTTCCTGGGTCCAGGACACATCACTGCTCACTTCAAAGCAGGAACAGCCTCTCCTCTCTGGGGGAGGTGTTTACTGTCTCCTGGATCCAACCTGCCACCCGCCCCCCACCCCCAGCAGATGTAAGTAGCCGGGGGGGGGGCAATGGAGAAAAAGGAGAAAAGGGGGAGGAATTAGCAGGCTGGAGCTAGATTAACTATGCAGTTCAATGAGTTTGGAGCCAGAAAGCAATGAATCTTATGCCATGAGACAGTGTAGTATTAGGGTTGCCAGGTCGAATCTTCTCCTTGGTTGGGGGATTTGAGGGGCATTCCAGAAGGGCGTGGGGCCTTCTTGACATGATGATGCACATGGAAGTACCTCTCAGTCCCAGCCTGGAAATGTAGGAGAGAATACAGAGCATCCACTTTTATCTCTCCCAGTCTGCCATGCTACCTATATGCCAGTGTGCCCAAGCAAAATGTTTTCTCCTGTTCCTAAAAATCATGACACCCAAGACTGAACAAACAAGAGCCACTTCTTTTATAGAACCAAAGACCTCCGCATGCCAGTGAGCGAGCAATATGATTGAAAATACAGACCAATCATCACCATCTTTGCAGTGCCAAGATTTACATAATGTTGCTGATTGGTATGCATCCCTGTCAGTTATATATCTACTTACTCTTTGGCCCCTCTCTCACCCTCTTGAACCCTAAGGCACACAGGCAGGCACCAAAATTATTGGGAAATCCAAAGGTTTCTCAGTATTACTGATGGTTTATTTATTTTACAATTTGTATTAGTTATAACTATAAAAAAGGGATTTTTGTTTTGTTTTGGAGTTGATTAATTAATATCAGAACACACCTCCTGTACATGCAGTTTTGATAATTTTGTCTCTGCAGTTGTGATATTGAATGCGTTCTTCACATATTAGCTTTCTGACTGATAGTGCAAAATTGCTTGTGAATATAAATAAGAGTCAAGGGAATGGTTGCTTATGGTTGTATTTTTGCAAGGAGCTGAAATGAAGTAAACTGACGCCTATTAAGGATATACTTTGGTGAGTTGTAGTAATCCTAGACTCAGAAGAGACACCAAACATTTGCCAACCAAAGAGTCTATCAATATAAAGTAATCCTTGGCAACTCTGTATTCATAATTCAGATTAAATTAATTCCCAGGTGAGACATAGAGTCTTGCAGGTAACAATGCAAACATTTCATAGGAGACGACAATGTTTTTTTCACTGGCTAAGAACTGCACTCAACTGTTAACAGCTTGTACATTTACTGCACAATGTTGTCATAAATTAGATGCTCTTCATTTGAATATGGATCAATGTGATTATATTCCCAGAAGGTCAATAGTACAAGTGCAGAGTGGAAAAGGCTTGGTTGCTTTGATTATCCAGCTCTAGGGTAATCATCTCACTGTGGGAGCACGGCTTCTAATATTGTTGCTTCTTAACAGTTGTGTAGCATTAATAGCACATGGCCTGCAGTCAAGAGAGTCCCTGCTCAGAGGATTTATATCCTGAGTTGAAGGAAAACCCCACAGACAGACAGGAAAAAACATAGGCCTTGAGAAAAGAAAATCCTGAAAACAGGATATGGAAGAGTTAGGCGGCAGGTAAAGTGTTAGTAATTTCCCCTTCTACATCAGAAATCTGATTCTGTTTCCCAGAGGTTAAAAAAGTCCACTAAGCATTCATTGCATTATACTGTTCTAAATTAGCAAAAATTATAGCTAATTAGGTCGCAACCTTGCAGTTTTTGTAATCATGGTGAATCATTTAAAACGTTATCATATAGTTCAATCTCTTTAACAACCAACATCTGAGACAGCATTCAGTAAGTTTGTCTTCACTCTCCTGCCATCCTTTGATCAAGTAGGTCTGATATAGTGAATTTTGAACGAGTACCCAGTGATGTAATCGTGGTTTTGTAATGCTTGGTATTATATTAATGTTCATCATGTTATGATGCATTCTTAAGAAAGATATCAGATGCCGAAGTGGGTGGAGTGACGAGACACTGAACCTCTTTCATTTATACCTTTTTAATAATTGCATTTCCACTAATAAGCAGCTTTTCCAAGACTGAACTTTCCCAACAAGAGCCATGTAAATATTACTGGAGACTACTTGTTATTCAGAAAGGCAATGCAATAACTAGCAGGTTGTTGTGCTACAGACTGGGAAGCCTGGGAAAATACATGAATGAATTTTGTAACGGAAGAGTGTATACCAAAATTTAGGTCTTTTTTTCTGGTAATAGCTTTGTTCAGATTCTTTAATATTGTAATAGCAAATATTAAGTATAATCAAGTTGGTAGTCATTTCCATTTGTTTCAGTGGGATTATATTTCTGATCCAAAGAACATGAGATGAGCACTGGTGGATCTAGTCCAGCATCCTGTCTCATACAGTGGCCAGCCAGTTCCTCTGGAAAGCCAACAACCGGGCACAGTGGCCAAAGTCTTGCTCTCATGTTGCATCATAGCACTGGTGTTCAGAGGTTTACTTCCTCTGGATATGAAGGTTTCCTTTAAGCACCATGGCTAGTAGCAAGGGCTATTTTGGGGCAGGAAGGCACAGGAATGGAGTTCCAGCTGGCTTCCAAGTTGGCCACGCCCAGCAGGAACTCATTAGCATAATAGGTCACACCCAGCAACAGAAACTTATTAGGATTGGCTACATTAGGGGTGTGTGGCCTAACATGCAAAGGAGTTCCTGCTACAAAAAAAGCCCTGGGTTTTGACAACAAACAAGGTAAACAGAATAAGAAGCAAAAGGTGGGTAACATGGGGGTGTGGCCTGATATGCTAATGAGCTGTGCTGTCGGGGTGTGCCCTAATATGCTAATGATTTTCTGCTTTTGGGTGTGGCCTATTATGCTAATGAGTTCCTGCTGGGTTTTTTCTACAGAGAAAGCCCTGCTAGTAGCTAGTAATAGACCTCTCCTCCATGAATCTATCTTATCACCTTTTAAACCTACATATGCCAGTGGCCATCCCTCCATCCTCTGACAGCGAATCTCACATTTTAATTACTTGTTGTGTAAAGAAGTATTTCTTTTTGTTTATCCTAAATAAACTGTCCATCACCTTCATTAGATACTCTTGAGATCTAGTGCTTTAGGAGAGGGAGAAAACAGTTGTCTCTTTCTACTCTCTGTATCCCATGCATCTGATATATAAAAAAGCCCTGGCATATTGGCACTTTCCAGCACTCCCATTAGCTGTGCTGTGTACTCCATCAGCCATTGGCCTGTCAACCACCACTCAAGAGTACTCATGTGCCATTGACTGGGTCTGCTCCTCTCTCCTGCCCACTGCCAGACTTGCCACTGTTCCCTATCAGAATAAACTGCCAAAACAGCTGTCTCTCCTGATGAAGACACTTCTTCTCCATGGCTGGCTGGCTACTGAGGTGGGCCAGCAGCCATCAAACCATTCTCTCCTCCTGCTGCTGTGCGGCTCACTTTTCCCTCAGTGGCTGTTGCTAGGCAACCAAGCTTGGTTCTATCAGTAAAAAGATGGGTGGAAGGCCCTTTCCAGGCCTACTTTGGCCTTTGTGGGGAACTCATTGGGCCAGTCCTGACTAGGGTTGCCAGCTCCAGGTTGGGAAACTCCTAGAGATTTTATGGTGGATCCTACGGAAGCCAGAGTTTGGGGAGGGGAGAGGCCTCGGCTGAATAGAATGCCATAGAGTCCACCCTCCAAAGCAGTTATTTTTTCCAGGGGGAGAGAGAGAGATCTGTTGTCTGGAGTTCAATTATGATACCAAGCAATACCACAGCCAGTGTGGCATAGCAGTCAGCACTTCAGAGCAGGCTGTACCAGACCCAGGTTCTTGCTGTGGAAGTTGAGTGGGTGATTTTGGACCAGTCACAGACTTTCAGCCTAACCTACCTCACAGGGTTGTTGTGCAAGTCAAAAGGGGGAGAGGAAAATGATGTAAACTGCTTTGGACCCCATTGCGGAGAAAGACTGTACTTTTCATCCTGGGGAACTATTGTTGCCAATCTCCAAGTGAGGGCTGGAGGTCACTCAAAATTACAACTGCTCTTCAGATGGCAGAGATCAGTTCCCCTGGAGAAAATGGTGGACTCTGTGTCCTTATAACCTGCTGAGGTCACCACAGCAAATTGACACTGAGTGCCCAAGGGTAGGGCATCCATCCATCTTTCTAGAGCTTATTGTATTCATTTCCACAATGGGCCCTATTCCTAGTAATTTAATAAGCCTCTATCATATCCCCCCTTAGTGGTGTCTTTTCTAACTAGTTTGGGGTAGTGGTTTGGAGTGTGGACTCTAATCTGGGAGAACCAAGTTTGATTCCCCACTTCTCCACATGCAGCTGCTGGTGTGACCTTGGGTCAGTCACAGTTGTCTCAGAGCTGTTCTGGAAAGATCAGTTCTTGAAAGAGCTCTCTCAGCCCCCCCCTACCTCACAGGGTGTTTCTTTTGGGGAGGGGAAGAGAAAGGAGATTGTAAGCCATTCTGAGACTCCTTTGGATAGTGAAGGGCAGGGTATAAATCCAATCTCCTCATCACTGTCCTCCTCCTCCTTTTCTTCTTCTTCTTCTTCTTCTTCTAAAAAGTTCCTGACTCTTCAGCCTTTCTCTATAGGAAAGGTGCTCCAATTCCTTCATCATCTTGGTTGTGCTCTTCTGTACTTTTCCCAGCTCTGCAGTGTTCTTTTTTGAGATCCAGTAACCAGAACCGCACACAGTATTTCAAATGAGGCTGCACCATCAATCCATACAGGAGCATTATAATAGCGGCAGTTTTATTTTCAGTCCTTTTCCCAATAATCTCCAACATAGAATTTGTCTTCTTTTTTTTTTTTACTGCTGTGGCACACTGGGTTGACACTTTCATTGAGCTATCAACTACAACTCCAAGGTTTCTTTCCCTCTCAGCCTCAGCAATTTCAGATTCCATTAGCATGAACTTGAAGTTGGGAATTTTTTTTGTCGCAATGTACATCACAGCATTGACATGATGACATCACTTCCAGAAGTGACATCAATGTGTTGGCGACATCCCACCCTCCTCGGAATGCCCTCTGAACCCCCCTGCCGGCAGGCAGAAGACATCTGTCAGTGGTAACACTGATGTTTCAGGCAGCTGGAGAGAAAGGTCGTTTCTGCATTTGCCTGCCACTCCAGATTTTCTCAGTGTTCATGTTTGAGATAATTTAATTACCATGCAAAACAGCATCCAAAAACCCAGGGTAACAGCAGGCAGAAACCGGGCTGATGAGGAAAGGGGAAAAAACTCGGAATAAAAAGAAGGTTGAACTTGATTTTAGTGCAAATGGGAAAATAACTTGGATTAAAAAGAAGATTGAATTTGATTTTATTGCAGAATGGAGAACACTGTGGTGAATATGGATTAAAAGGAGAATGCAGAAAGGACCAAAGTCTCCATTTTACAGGCATTTAACAGTGCAATCCCCTTCAGGGTTACTCCACTCTAAGCTTATTGAACCCAATGATCTTAGACTCTGGAGTAAATCTGCAGAGGACTGCAGAGTGTATTCCCCTTTGCAGATTAATCACACATTGTTGTGGTTTGCTGTCATTGATGGTTGGGGAGCTATTTTTTGAACAGAAATGGTGGTGACACTGAACTCTGCACACATACATACACAGATGATCCCAACACTAATTGTTTCATTCATTTCAATAATTCTATCAGGTCAATCATTTCAGCATTTTCCATGCCCCTTGTATTTAATATACTTTCTGCTATCTGTTGAAGAACCCATGGACTTGCATGGAGAAAAGTGAACAGTTAGAGAAGCCAATGAAGACTGCAGGTATTACCTCCCTTTTCCCATATGCTCAATTTTTGTGAAAAAGATCCACAGTTTACATGTAAATAGGAAGACTCATGTAGAATTAGGTTAGCCAAGGAAATGGCAGTTTCCACAAACACCAATGAGGGATAACAGTTTTTGATTGGGAGTGTTAGATGGAATGGTTGGACAGAATGGGATGCCTTTCAAATGCATGATGACTGGGTCATTCTGACTGCTTGCACTGGACAGTGTCTTTTCCTGCTTCAGTCAGAGTTAAACAGCAGCACTAAGGTGTGACACACAGAAACATGGAGGATTTTCTTAACTTCTCTGAATACTTCTGAATATCTGAGATAATTTTGCTTTTTAAAATGTTTATTAATTAATGCAGAAACAAACAGAAAGAGAAAAATCCTACAGTCCATTTAAATGTAACCACTTATCATACCACACTCAGCCATATAAATTAAGAAAGAGCTCTGCAGTGACTTAAAGAAAACATCTTCTCAACAAGACACTCTCCACTCTGAACTCAGTGCATTTGAAAGAAGCAGCTGTGTCATCTGTGCTCTCATTAAAGCAGGATGAAAAGTGGACCAGAGGTAGTTCTGCCCCTGTACTCTTCACCCCTTAGCAACTTAACCAACAGCCATAAGTTAAGGTGCATCTTGTAGTGGCTGAAACAAATCTTGTTACAGCCATCTCTTATTTACAATAGACTCAGTCAGTTTGAAGCAATGGCAGTTGGTCTTTGTCTCAAACAGAAGACCTGAGTCTTTACAGCCTTAATCCCAACTATGTTTATTCAGTGGGATTAAGTTGTCATAATAAGAAGCAGGATGGCAGCCATAAAGATTAAATGGTCCAGCTGGAAGAACAGAGTAAACAGAAAGTACAGAAGGGCTAGGTAATCATGACACAGAGGTAATATATTGGCACGTTTACAGGCTAGGAGTCAAAGAAGGCTTGTGATAATGGGCATAAACCCTGGTGGATTAGACTGCACTTCTGTCTAGTTAAGCATCCTTTCCCCTATAGCTGTCAGACAGATGATCCTGGGAAGCCCACAAGCAAAGCTTAAAGGCAGGAGCCAGTTTGGTGCAGTGGTTAAGAGCACGGGTTTGATTCCCTGCGCCTCCACATGCAGCAGCCGGTGTGTCCTTGGGCCAGTCATAAATTCTTTCAGAGCTGTTCTCTCAAGGGCAGTTCTTGAGAGAGCTCTCTCAGCCCCACCTACCTCACAAGGTGTCTGCTATGAGGAGAGGAAGGGAAAGGGATTGTAAGCCACTCTGAGACTTTGGGTGATGAAGGGCGGAGTATAAATCCAATCTCCTCCTCCTCCTCCTCCTCCTCTTCTTCTTCTCCATTGTTGCTCCCCCAAACATTTGACATTCAGTAGTGTACTGCCTCTGAACATCAAGCCATAATGAGTCATAGCCATTCATAGGTGTATCTTCCATGAATTTGTCCAGCTCTCTTTTAAAGTAATAGAATCATAGAATCACAATGTTGGAAGGGGGCATACAGGCCATCTAGTCCAACCACCTGCTCAATGCCGCTTGCTCAATGCAGGATCAACCTAGAGCATCCCTGACAAGTGTTTGTCCAGATGCTGCTTAAAGACTGCCAGTGAGGGGGAGCTCACCACCTCCCTTAGGCAGCTGAATCCACTGGTGCGCAACTCTTACTGTAAAAAAGTTTTTCTAATATCCAGCTGGTACCTTTCCACCCTTAATTTAAACCCATTATTGCAAGTCCTGTCCTCTGCTGCCAACAGGAACAGCTCCCTGTCATCCTGTAAGTGACAGCCCTTGAAATACTTCAAGAGAGCAATCATGTGTGTCCCCCAGCCTCCTCTTCTCCAGACTGAACATTCCCAAGTCCCTCATTCTTTCCACACAGGGCTTGATCTCCAGGCCCCCGATCATCCTTGTCGCTCTCCTCTGCATGCGCTCCATTCTGTCCACATCCTTTTTGAAGTGAGGCCTCCAGAACTACACACAATACTCCAGATGCAGCCTGACCAATGCAGTGTACAGCAGGACTATGACATCTTGCAATTTGGATGTTATGGATTTGTTGATACACCCCAAGATCGCATTAGCCTTTTTTGTCGCCACATCACGCTGGCTGCTTACATTTAACTTAACGATCCACCTGTACCCCAAGATTTTGTTCACACACACTGCTACCCAGAAGTGTATTCCCCATCCAATATGCATGTTCCTCATTTTTGTTACCCAGATGTAGAACTCGGTACTTATCCTAGTTAAATTGCATCTTATTCACATCTGCCCTCTTTTCCAGTGTGTTCGAAGTCTATTGAATTCTATCTCTATTTTCTGGTGTGTTCGCTGCTCATCCCAATTTGGTGTCATCTGCAAATTTAATGAGTAGCCCCTCCACACTCACCCAGATCATTTGTAAAAATATTGAAAGCTGAGCCCTGTGGCACTCCACTGGGCACCTCCCTCCATTCAGATGAAATGCCATTGATAACTACTCTCTGAGTGTGGTTCTCCAATCGTTCTGTATCCACCTACCTGTCCTAGAATCCAGTCCACAGTCCTTTAGTTTACCCATCAGAACATTATGGGGAACCCTGTCAAAAGCTTTACTGAAATCCAGGTAATCCAGTCATCTGAGCCAGTGCAGTGATTTCGATAAACTATTTGTTATGAGAAATAGTGCTTTCTTTTAACTCTCCTGCCAACCCACTTCACCAGATGTTGCCTGAGTTCTAGTTGTATAAAAGAGGAAAGTGTATGTAGAGAGTCTGTTGAGTTCTTAATGCAATGTGTTTTGATCTCCTCAGGCAAAACAACAAGGACAAGAGACCCCTGTAATGATGCCAAGGGAATAGTCAGTGCAGGCACAAGAATTGCTTGCTGGTTATTTGGATGATGAAAACTGTGCAAAACATGTAACTCCTTTCCCACACTGTCTGCATTTTATCTGCAACATTTTGTGTAGCAAAGTCAAAACAAGGTCCATGAAAATGGTCCCAAAGACGCAAACTCTTAAAGATGACAGTGGGCCAAATCCAAAGTAGAAATTGGTGTCATCCCCCCTGCCAAAAAGTTTTATATTCTAGTGTACTGTTTTCGGCTTCTTATCAAGGCACTGTGCTTTTCCTTCCCTTGCAACATCTCCTTTGTAAGTCTTTGTCTGGATATTCCCACTACGGAGATCACACAAAGCCATGTCTTATGAAATTATGATAATGGAAGAAAAGGCAGTTTGTGTGGATGCTGCTGAGGAATTATATGGCATAATATTTGTAACCTCAGCCCTTGAAATAAAATCTGTAGATCCACATTGGAAGGAATACCAGCTTGTACATGGAAAGAAAACAGGGTCAAAATGTCATATCAGCAACACAGTGCTTCTGAAAAACAACAACAGTAAAATGGGACTATGAAAGTCAGAATGCATCATACTATGGGACTTACTTTTGACCATCTAAGAATAGTTGTTTTGTATAGCGCTTTCATTTTAAAAAATATTGTTGAACCTTAAAATAATGTTGCAATATTTAACTCCAAACCTGGTCCCCACTGAGTGGATCAAAACATCCACACAATGGGGCCAGGTATGGATTGGAGAGATGTTCCTATAAGCCCAAGAAACCATCTAAGTTTGTAGAAACCCCCTCCCATAAGAATTTTTTAAAAATTGAGAACAAGTACAGATATCACGACTAAAACAAACAAGAATGCCAAGCAAGATCTTGCAAATGTTATGAGATCTCAGTTGCAGCCTGGCTGCAGAGGACTTGGAAAGGAAGCATGTTCAGTATGCTTGCTGTTCCAAGATCAGAGCCTCTCCCATCATATGGCCAGTAGTGACAGGATGGGGAGAAGGCTTGGATTAGAAAGCATTTGCTGCATATTTTCTCTTCCAAACTTTCCTCCACAATCAGATGATGGGAGGCAGTCTGAGTCCTTAACTAATACAGCATGAGCCATGAGGAGGGGAAAGTGGGAAAAACCCTACCTTGTGACTCCTCACAGGCCCCTTTGTTTGTCATTAACAGTCCCATTTTACAGATGAAGAGCAAACTGATAAATAGAGATTGACCCAGTGACTCCTTGGCTGAGCAGGAATTTTAACACAAGTCTCCTAGCTCATAATCTAGCTGTCTTTGTGCTGCGGTACATCAGATTTCAATATGCAAGAGCAAAATGTATTCAAAACACGTTCTCTTAGGTATAATTATACTGGAGCTTGATGAGGAAGATTCACACATGATATTATCATTACTCAGCAAGGCACTCAGCTTGTCTCATATTGATAGTCACAAACAATTACCAGACACGAAGCTCAATAAAACAGGGTTATTGTGTCATACCTTTGAAATCTTTAGTCAGGTTTTATGCAAGAAAGTATTTCCACAAAAGTCAATGGGAATTTTGTCTGAGTAGGAGCTGAGTAATGGCTTTGAAATCTGCCCCCATCTGCACTACACCCCTGTGATTTAATTTATTTGCATTGGCCCCTGACACAAGTAACAAAATGGGTAAGATGCATGCTGTCTTTTCTTCCACAGTCTATTTAATATTCTGCTTTTTGGTGTGAAATTTTTGCTGATCCCTTAGCATTTTCTGGGAGGGAATTTCTGCAGTAGTTAAGATCTTGATAGTACCCGCAAATGGCAAGATTATGAGTATGGCAAATAATGACTGATGTGTTTCTGTGTGTGCACACATGGACCTTAGTATATGTGTGATTTTGAAGGGATGAGTGTAGAGGTACCATAATGAAGATAATGGATATTGGAGGAAAAGATTAGGGCGGCCAGGTTGGAATGACATGCTGGCAGGGGAGGAGGAGGGACTTTCTGGGAGTGGGGAGGAGTGCTGTGATGTGCCTACTTCACCCAGAAGTGATGTAGGCACGTCGGGGACGACACTGGTTTTTGGGCACACTCTATGGTAAAATTGGCCTCAAACCATAGTTTGGCCCAAAAACCAAAGTGTCACCCCAGTGTGCCCAAGTCATTTTGCACCAGTGTGCCTACATCACCCATGCTATTGGGGGCAGGGATTTCCTCCCACCAGCCAGCTGGCCAGCAGCAGGCAGGAGCCCACAAAACCAAGTAATCCCCCACTCCAAACTGGAAAATGGCAACCCTAGAAAAGATAAAATAAATACAACGATGTTATGTCCGCTGATCGCCCCTAGGTGACGGCAACATTTACCAGAGCTTAGAGCTCAAGAGACAATAGGGACTAGGATCCCGAAACCTCAAGCGGTCACCAATAGGAACCTTGGTGGGAAGTTTAAACCCACCAATGGGATCTGGGGGTGGTCCACAGGGACTGTATATAGTTGGCCATCTGGCCAGTATTTGTTGTTCTGTTGTGTACCAGTAAAGCATGTGCAGACTATCACGCTGTTTCCTGATTACTTAATGCATTGAATCCACTACACAACAAATGACATTGAATGTTTCTGTATTGCTTTATAATAAAGCTCTAACCAGTACACAAAGCAGTACATTCTTAACTATCATGTATAGTCAGTGGATGATTCTGCATTGGCTTTTCCCTCCATTATTTTATGAAACCCACGTTGGAACAGAAATTCCCCACTGCATTGTATGCTGCTTTCACTTTCTTTGATCATTGGATTTTATGGTACCCTCCACACTGCACACTGCCTTTGCTTTCTTTAATAATTGGGTTTTGTGGTACCTTCTGCATAGATTTATGGCCATTTTATGGCCATTCAGGGGTGACTTTGCAGTCAGTACTGTGTTGCCCTGAGGTATTTGAATGTGGTTTTGAGCTATACTTTTTCCTCCCAGTTGAGAAAATGTGGAGAAAAAGCTGGATGCAGAATCACCCAGTCTATCCTTGGGTAGCCACTCTGACCTATCAGGTGGCTATTATCTCTGACTACCACACAATAGCTGCCCTATAAAATGTGTGTACATAATGTGTCATCATGTTGTTTGTTAAGTGGTTTAATGTAGCAAAGAAATCATTCTCCTCTCTAAAAATAGGATAAAAGTTTTATCAGAGCATCATGCATTTGGGGACTTTTACTCTGTGAACAGAGAGCATTTGCCATTGTCAAGAAACTGGTCCCTTTAAGCAGTGTAATGTTCTAATTCAAAACAATGGTTCAGGCTGAGGCCTAGAAAAGATGGAAGCTTCTTTTCTGAAACATAGCAAGCTGCTTGCAGCTTCAAGGACTCAGATTAAGGGAGATGGGAGGTAATCCAGCTGGTGCATTCCGTCTTGTTAGTGCCTGAGCTCATGGGTGGGAGTGGGAAAAGGTGGTTTTCAGTTGAAAACCTCCAAAGGAAGTTTAGAAAACTAATTAAGGGCCAAAAGTTAAAAATATAAGTAAATGTACAAAAGAGTGTTTATTACAAAGACATATAAAAACCTAGTAGGGGCCAAAATAAAGCCTCATAAAATGTACGAAGTTACAAATACACACAAAAGAGAACAGTCTATGACCTGATGCGTTTTGGCTCACAAGAGCCTTCTTCAGAGGTCAAATAGTGCAAAATATAACAAGCAACAGAGTCCCTATAACACATGTAAGGCAATTAAAAATGAATAAAAAATAAATAAATAAAATAGGACCAAATGTTCCAAAATGGAATTGAATGACACACCAAAAAGTTTCTATTTGGGGCCACAAATATATCTGGCTTTATGTCAGAAGTTGTTGTATGAACTGGAAATATTATGTATCTTCCAGGTTAGGTCCTAAGAGTGCAAATAGAATTGCCTTGTCAGGGACAATGTGCCATCAATATGTAACAGTCAATTTTTTATCCATTGTTAATTGCCTTACATGTGTTACAGGGACTCTGTTGCTTGTTATATTTTGCACTAATTGACCTCTGAAGAAGGCTCTTGTGAGCTGAAACGCGTCAGGTCATAAACTGTTCCCTTTGGGGGGATGTTTTTCAGTTGAACCCAAGGCAGCTGCAGGGCATTTGGGTTAATTGGCAAACCCATGACAGCCATATGCAGTATTGTATGGTATATCACCACACACTTGAAGATCCTGATCCAATACATATTTGCCTGGGAATAAGGGCTGATTCACATAGTATGTATATCACTTGTACTGCATCCACACAGTGATTTTCCCCTACATGGGAAGCAGGAGGCCCCCACTGTAAATGGAGCATCCACATGGCATCATGCTGAACCTGGACAAGACTCACCTGTCTCCTGATCTCCCTCCCCTATTTTGAGCAGGAGAACATAAAATCCCCATTTTTTCTGACTCAAAGGAGAAACTATGGGGTGGCTGCAGCCACAGCATCTGTGTGGTTGCTCCACCCTCATTCACTATAGGGAGAGGTGGAGCTAAGAATGCTTCCCCAGGTAATTCCCCCCACTTTTTAGTCCATTCGGTATTTTTTTCTTTTCCTGCTGAGTAATAGCTTTACAATGTGGTTCATTTTTGGAAACCGAAAGGGATGATTTCTGGGCTGTGGGAGGTCCCACCAAAATGCCATTGTGTCTCCACTTTTGCCCAAATGTGAAAGAGAAAAGGGCAGGGTGGCATCAGGGAGTGGAGCAAGAATGGACAGTGTTTCTGCCTGTTCCTGCCTCTCGTTGTTGCTGTAGGATGGGTGCATTTCATGGCCCTGTGTAGATGCAGACTTAATTTGTAGGTTAATGTATGAATTGTGGCTGTCAATAAAGCATTGCATTTGAGATGCTAAACCCTTGAACCTGTGGTATTTAATCTGTGATGGCTCACTTGCAAATGCAAATGACTCCTTGGTGTTGAATTTTTCAGGTTATGAATATGCATATATGAACTGCTTCCCAGAAGCAGTTTATATGCAAATTGGTGGGCAGCATCCTATTTTAAACTGGAAGAAGTTCCTCCAGCCTAAGGATCCTTCTGTTAGCCTAAGGAGTTCTTGCATTGAGGAAGAATCACATAATTGGAAGAAGGCCCTTAGGCAGGAGGAAGGCCTCAAAATTTGCTTAGTGGAGTGGTAGGTTACAGGCCAGTGTGTTGCAGCCAAAGTGTCATGGGCGTGGATGAGGATGAGCTGACAGAGCCTGCAGAAACCACAGCTGGCCCCTCTGAAGATAGCTGGCAAGTGCCTGTAACAGCAGTCTTCACACCTGGCTCAGATAAGAAGGAAGAACTGCAAGCTGAAAGTCCTCCTGACTCACCCCCACATGTGACTTGTTTAAGGGAGTGACTGCAACCAGGCAACGAGAGGCCAGGCTAAAGGGGAAATGCTCAACTAGCCCAGAGTTCTAACAGGAGCCTGGGCAATCGTGCAGCTGGCTAATTGGTAGCAGCATTTAACTCCACACTCTGAGTCAGCTTTGTGCTGCTTGCATCCACTTCAGCTGGGCTCTTACACCCAGATCTTTGGACCCCCTGGTTTTGGACTTGGCTCTGTGTTCCTGGCTCCTGACCCTGGCTTGGCTTTGTTTTTTAATAAAATCACATCAAATATATTAAAACTATAAATGAAGCATATAAGGGCATGAGGTTAAGATGAATAGACCCTGATCGACCATCAAAACAAGAGGCTCTGCTTATATTCATATCAAGTCCACAGAATTCTCATCATTCAGTAAAATGTCATTGACCATCAAATAATGGATAACAGGAGACCATGATTCAGTGTATGCTATTTCTGTTGATCTGATCTATTCAGTTGTGTATTCATAAGTTTACCTAAAATATAAAAGTCCCACAACTTTCGAAGCCATTGATCTATTGTCGGTATTTTCTGATCTTTCCATTTTGAGGCTAACAACGTTTTAGCTTCCAAAATTAGAGTTGAGGTCATTTCAGTTTCCCAGATGCCATTTTCTAATAATCTAATAGCAAAAGCTCTGGCAGAAGTGGGAGATCTGTCCCTGTGATATTCTTGATGTGTAAGAGAGTACCTCTCCAGAAGTATTGTACCTGTTCACAAATCCACCAACAGTGGAGAAAATCTGCTACACAACCACATCCCTTTGAACACCTGGGAGAATTCTTTTTATTGATGCAATGCATTCTTGTAGGCAGTAAATACCATCTTGTCAGTACCTTAATATATTGGTATTTAAGAGAATATATATTTGATTTGAAACCTAGTATGCTTCTGGTTAGTGATTTTGGACTTGACTCTGTGTTTCTGGCTCCTGACCCCAGCTTGGCTTTCAACTTTGCACTGTCTTCTTGGCTCCTGACCTTGGCCTGTTCTGTACTCCTTTTGACTGGCACCCCAGCTTGTGACACAAGGTGTCATTTAGCAGACAGCAATGCAAAAATGCTCTTGTGTATGTCATTGTCTGAATCGCACTAGTGACTTGGACCAACGAAGGACTTAGTCTAATTATGAAGTCTGGGTGGTGTTTATTTGTTTAAAACACAGCGTAAAAAATTCATACCAAGAAGTACTTCATTTTCAGGTCCACTCTAACATCTCTTGGCCCTTTGCAGCACTAGCCTAGCCACAACTACATGCTGTCACTCAGCATCTTACACAATCTTTATGGGATCAAGGTATCTGTTGACTGACAACACCAATTTGGTGAATTTATTGAAGTGTTCCCCAACAATATTATTTCTCTTTGGCTTGGGGGGGTACAGTAGATGGGTAATAGAAATTGGTAGCAAGACTTAATTTACTATTGCTACAGCACATGGCACAAGGGAGTGCATTATTCAAATTTAGTGGGTGGCATTAAAGAAACTTGCATACAGAGCATGTGATAGCCAAACTTCATGCAAGTTTGGACTGCATTTAACCCCCATACAAAGTATATTTGCCTGGTAATATGTTCCATAGATTTCAAAGGAATTTACTTCCCTGTGAAGTGCTGGTTCTGAACCCATGAGACACAATTCAGCCAGAGTTAAGCACTTTTAACTTACACGGATTTTAATGACAGAGCTAAGGCACAGTCTCATCTATATACTTAATAGCCAAGGGTCCCTCTGCATGCGGATACTTATTTTCGCAGAACAAGGGCACCTGGAGGCTAAAGAGGTTTTTCTGCACTTGCAAATAGTTACAAAAAAATACACAGGGGGGGTTAACCCCCCCCCAAATAAAAAAAAAAATCTGAGTTGTCTGCACTTGCACAGTCCAAACAAGTGGTTCCTCAAACCGGACTTGGAGCTTTGCTCAGTGGCTGACTTCCCCGTGGCCAGCAAGACAGCCTTGGAGTAACGGGGCAGGGGACGCCAATGTCTCTGGGTCCTTCTCAGGCAGCTGGCCTCCCCACTGCCAGCAAGGCAACCCTGGAGCTGCGGAGCAGAGGATGCCACCATCAGATCCCTCCCAGGGCTCCCCACTGCTAGAAAAACGAGGAAGCTGCAGAAAAGGAGGCCAAAGAGGGGGAGATGGTGTGTGTGTGTGGGGGGGAGACTGAGAAGGGGTGGGGGAAAGAGGACATTGTCTGAGAAGGGCTGGAGTAAGAGAGGCGTGAGACATACAAATGGTGAGTGGAGAAAGGGGGTGAGAAAGAATTCCTAGAGAACGGGGTAGGGAGGAAAGCTAACATAGAAGGGGTGAGAGGCGGAGGTGAGGGAAGATTGATAGATAAGGGGCGGGTGCAGAAAGACAGGAGGGAACTTTGACAGAGAAGGGGGAGAGGGAAGCAAAGGTGGGGGAAATGCCCCCTCCCCACAAGTTTCTTGCAGGTCTCCCCTTATTTCTTTCTAATTGAGAGAAACAGGATTTAAAAGTATTTAATGATTGGCTGTATTGTGTTGTGCTGTATTTATATGGAAGTCACTGATTTCCATGAGCTTTTCTTCCATATAATAATTGCAGTAATCTATACTGCTAACTATGTAGGTGACAACATAAATAGGTTCTGTTCCAGGAAGAGCTGGTCTAGCAATATTTTTTGTGGGGGAAGGGAGATGAATAGATCCCTGTAGTTCTACAGATATGCCGCACAGGTTTACAACACCAATTTGTATAAATGTGGCATTCATGCCAAACTAAATAGTGAGTTAATTGTGAAACAAAACCTAGAAGGAGCAGTACAGCCAAAATCTAAGAAAGCAATGGCGTACTTTGAATCCTGTGACTGACTTGCAGCCAAGGAATCTAAGGGCCAAGCTACATGATACACCTGACACATGCTGGGTCACGCATGTGTGATAAGACTTGCAGACAGATGTACATTGAGGAAATGCACCTAAAAAAGCTTCACTTGCTCAGTGCTGTGAGGGAGCACTGTGAGAAGGAGAAGGAACTTCTAGTTTCCCTCCCACCCGACTTTTCCCACCAGGAAGAGAGGTGATCAGGGCTTTGTGAGCCCCCACCCCTTCTGGCAAAACTGGGGTGGAAGGGAAACTGGAATCTGCTTCTACTCCCTCACAGTGTTCCCTTGCAGCACCAAGAAAACAAGTGTATTTTAAGGTGAGTTTCCCCAATGTCCATCTGTCTGCAAGTCCAGTCATGCACCCATGATCCAGCACATGTTGGGTTTGTCATGTAGCTTTAGTAATCTGCTTCTGTCTTCAGAACAATTGTCCTGGCCTATGGGCTGCTATTTGTTAGGCCACATATTTGGCTCTGGTCACACTGCAACTGACATGCACTTTGTTCCCGGTTTATTTAAATCAGGAACATTTTTATTTGCATTGGGCTGTCTACATGCAGCCAGCCCCTCTTTCCCAGCACCCGCTTGCCTGCTGCTGCGCCGTCCTTCCAGGCGATCCTGCTGGCCACGGGGAGGCTCGGGTGGCTGCAGCTCCTGCCGACACTTTGAGGGGGGGTGCTGCCACTGCCGCTGCCGCCATTGACCCATGAAATTAGGCTCCGCCGTCTCTGCCATCCTCCTTGCCAACCCCATCCAGGCTGCCGGAGCCCCCGCCTCTTGTTCCCGCCTCCAGGGCTGTCTTTGTGCTTTTTTTTTTTTTTAAGCTTCTGGTTTGAGCGCTTGACTAAACATGCGCTTAATAAATCCATTATTAAATGTTAAATGGATTTATTAAGCACATGTTTGCTCAAGCGCTCAAACCAGAAGCTTTTTTTAAAAAAAACCAAAAAACCCAAGAACGTTCAGATGGCCATAATCGCAATCCTTGCGAGAGAGGGGCTGTCCACATAGGCGAAATCGCGCAATCAAAGCGGAAGTGCCAGGAAAACACTAGTTTTTCCAGGGGTCAGGAAAACCCGGAAGTATTGTGCGAATAAGCCTGCTTCGCTGTGGGAGGCGGATTGGCGCGTGTGAACATGAAACTGACATACACAAGTAAACAGCAGCGAATCCCGATCAAAATGGCAGTGTGACCGCACCCTTTGATGCTCACAATAACAGAATCTGTGATATGCTTTATGCTCTTGTTTTTAATATTTTATGTTATTGATTTAGTATGTGTGTTTGTTTTTTCAATTATAAGTGGCTTTGAGGCCCTTTGGGTCAAAAAGCAGAGTGAGAAGTCCTAGTACAAATAAATATTGTTGCTCAAAGTTCATTGTGACCTTTCTCATTACCAAAGTATTTATGTCCTTAGGGTAAAAAGTTTGTGCCTGGATGAAAGGTTTCCTTTGTTCTATTCCTATACTGTTTCCAAATAAACAAACTTCACTCTACTCAACATATATTTTTTGGTATTTTTGTATTTGTGTGTGTGTGCCCATGCCTGGAAGTCATGGCAACCTCTGGTGACTCCTACTGGGGCATGGAGGTTGTTCAGAGAAGTGGCTTGATAGCCTGCCTCTAGCCTCCTGGCTCTGGTATTCTCTGGCGGTCTCCTATCCAAATATTTGCCAGGGACAGCCCTGCTTAGCTTCCAAAATCTGACAAGATCAGGCTTGCCTGGGCTATCCAGATCAGGACTGTACTCCTCAATATATTTTGTCAGCTTTTTATAATGAAGGTAGGTGACTACTTGAAAAACAAGAACACAATGGAAGATCAGAGAAGAACTTATACAAGACTGTATCGCTGATGGATTTTTTGGAAAGTTTAATACCAAAGACTTTTGCAGATTGATGCAATCCCTGAGTAGGAACAGAATTGTTCCTACAAGTCCTGGTGTTAGTAGAAGCCAAAGATATACCAGCACAAGGAATCAACAATGATATAAAGCCACTGTTGTGCCTACGGTGCTTATAGCTGGTGAAACACTGTCAGTGCAAGGGCTAAGTGGTG
This sequence comes from Gekko gecko, assembly GCA_029375565.1. Taxonomy (NCBI): domain Eukaryota; kingdom Metazoa; phylum Chordata; class Lepidosauria; order Squamata; family Gekkonidae; genus Gekko; species Gekko gecko. Next base: position 105,465,365 of record JAPDNY010000004.1, on the reverse strand, counting down.
GGTTTAGAGGTACGACAGATAGAGTACAAGTTAGCTGGAATTCTAAGATTGCCTAAGGATTGGTCCCAGTGTAACTACAGTTCCTACATTACAGTTCTTAAGTTAAAATACCCCCATTAAATCCAATTTTGTTGTTTTTGTTGTTCAGTCGCACAGTTGAGTTCGACTTTTGGCGGCCCCATGGACACATCATGCCAGGTCCTCCTGTCTTCCATCGTGCTCTGGAGTTTGCTTAATTTCATGTTCATTGCATCAATAACACTGTCTAACCATCTCATTCTTTGCAATCCCCTTCTTCTTTGACCTTCAGTCTTTCCCAGCATCAGCTTCTTCACCAGTGAGTGCTCCCTTCTCATTTGGTGGCCAAAGTATTTGAGCTTCAGCTTCAGTATCTGGCCTTCTAGGGAACAGTCAGAGTTGATTTCTTTTAGGATTGACTGATTCAATCTCCTAGCAGTCCAAGGGACTCTCAAGAGTCTTCTCCAGCACCATAATTCAAAAGTATCTATTCTTCAGTGCTTGGCCTTCCTTATGGTCCAACACTCGCAGCCATACATTATTACTGGGAATACCATCGTTTTGACTATGTGGACTTTTGTTGGCATGGTGATGTCTCTACTTTTTATTATGCTGTCTAGGTTTGCCATAGCTTTCCTCCCAAGGAGGAAAGTCTTTTAATTTCATGGCTGTAGTCACCATCTGCACTGATCTTGGATCCCAGGAACGTGAATTCTGTCACTGCTTCCATGACTTCCCCTTCTATTTGCCAAGGAGTGATGGGGCCAGATGCCATGATCTTAGTTTTTTTGATGTTGAGTTTCAAGCCCACTTTCTGCCATTAGAGTGGTATTGTCTGCATATCTGAGGTTGTTGATATTTCCCCCAGCAATCTTAATTTCAGCTTGTGATTCATCCAGGCCAGCATTTCGCATGATGTACTCTGCATATAAATTAAATAAGCAAGGTGACAATATGCATCCTTGTTGTACTCCTTTTCCTATGCTAAACCAATCAGTTGTTCCATATCTGGTTCTAATTGTTGCTTCTTGACCCTTATACAGGTTTCTCAAGAGACAAGTGAGGTGGTCTGGTACTCCGATCTCTTTAAGGACTTGCCATAGTTTGTTGTGATCCACACAATCAAAGACAATAGCATAATCAATGAAGCAGAAGTAGATGTTTTTCTAGTACTCACTTGCTTTCTCCATAATCCAGCGAATGTTGGCAATTTGATCTCTAGTTCCCGTACCTCTTTGAAACCCAGCTTGTGCTTCTAGCAGTTCTCTATCCACATACTGCTGAAGCCCAGCTTGTAGGATCTTGAGCATGACCTTGCTAGCATGTGAAATGAGTGCAATTGTGCGATAGTTTGAACATTCCTTGGCACTGCCCTTCTTTGGAATTGGAATGTAAACTGACCTTTTCCATTTCTGTGGCCACTGTTGTGTTTTCCAAATTTGCTGGCATATTGAGTGCAACACTTTAACAGCATCATCTTTTAAGACTTTGAATAGCTCAGCTGGGATACCATCACATCCACTAGCTTTGTTGTTAGTAATGCTGTCTAAGGCCCATTTGACTTCGCATTCCAGGATGTAAGAACATAAGAGAAGCCAATGCAGACTAAAGCATTGGAAAAGCAGAGGGGGGAGGAGGGAGGGAGGAGGGATATAAACCGTTACGAAATGTACGGGATAAAAGATAATATGTAATACTTACCAAAAACTATATAAAAACTACATTAAAAAAAAGGAACGAAGCTGAAAAACACAATTAAGTTGATTGGAATAATTTAAAAAAAAACTGAGAAAAAAAAGAGAAGCCAATGCTGAATCAGACCAATGGCCCATCTAGTCCAACACTCTGTCACACAGTGGCCAAAAATACCAGGTGCGATCAGGAGGTCCAGCACAGTGGGGCCAGGACACTAGAAGCCCTCCCACTGCTGCCCCCCCCCCAGCACCAAGAATAGAGTGCATCACCTGCCCCAGATTGAGAGTTCTGATCTATACCCTGTGGCTAATAGCCACTGATGGACTTCTGCTCCATATGTTTATCTAATTCCCTCTTGAAACTGCCCATGCTTGTAGCTGCCACCACCTCCTGTGGCAGTGAATTCCATGTGTTAATCACTCTTTGGGTGAAGAAGTACTTCCTTTTATCTGTTTGAACATGTCTCCCATCCTCCAAAAGGTCTGGAAGATGATGGACAAAGGCTCTGCAAGCTCTCTAGAAAGTCGTTTAAGCACTCTTGGGTGCATACCATCTCTAGATGAACCTATTCGCTTCTTTGGGGGGCGGGGGGGAGGAACTGAGGCAAAATAGGCATTGAGCCTTTCTGCTTCCTCTCTGTCCTCTGTCAGAGTTTCTCCATTTTCACCCATTGCCTCTTTTATCTTGTGTTTGTTCTTTACATATCTGAAGAAGATTTTCTTGTTGTAGCGAGTCTCCCTGGTCAGTTTTAGCTCACTGTGAGCTTTGGCTGTCTAATGCCTGACCTACAGTGCCTGGCAACCTGCAGATACTCTTCTTTAGAGGTATGCCCAAAAATAAGGTTTGGTTGCTGCGAAACGTGAACCAGCTCCTCTACAACAAATCCATTTGGAATCCTTATTCCTTACACACAGAGAGACAGACAGACATTCACAGAGGGAGAGAGGGAGGGAGGGAAGGAGGGAGGGAGGGAGGGAGGGAGGGAGGGAGAGATTCCAAATAGATTTGTTGTAGAGTAGCTGGTTCATGTTTGGCAGCAACCAAACTTTTTTTTTTTGTCTACATATTATCCAAATACACACACACATACACAGAAATGATCTATTCCTACAAAATGAGTGGTGATGGTGAGCAGGAATCGACAAACATAGCAAGGCACTATGAATTTGATGCAAATGTTCCTTCTTCATTGCTCACAAAGTTTGTCATTAGAATGAAACATTGCTGGAATTTGGGGAAAACATTTCCATTAGCATATAAACTCAGGAGCAAGACTGATGAAAACATTAGAGAAGGCTTCATTAAAACTTGCTCCATTGGCTGTTGCTCAGTGGTACAGAATCTTTTTTTTCATGCAGAAGGTTACAAATTCAATTCTAGATCTCCAGTTAAAAGCATCAGGCAGTAAGTAGGTGACGAGAAGGCCCTCTACCCTGGAAAGCCACCGCCAGTCAGAGTAGACAATCCTGATCTTGATGGACGAATTCAGTATAAGGCAGCTTCATACATTCAGACTATTCCAATTTTGTTTGATCTGTGGTGAAGAACTGTCCACCCGTTTATCCAAACCATACGGGAAAATATGGAACCAGTTACTGTTCTCAGCACTATGGTTCTAAAGAGCTATGGTGTTAACATGGTAACATGAGGAGGAATCCACTATGTTTTTGTGTGCCAGAGAGGCTAGACCAGCTTAATCCCAGGGTATCTGCAATGCTTCTACCTTTCCATATTGACAATCCTGACCTTGACAGACCAATGTTATTACTCAGCACCTCATTGTTCTGTTATATGTTCCTGTGACATATAACCAAATGCAATTCAAACAGAAGAATGATCACACATCATTAAATTGACTTAAGTAGCAATATTGTGAAGAGAATGTTGGCTTTGGCAGGAGTCTGGACAGACAGATGAATTAAATCAGTGGTTCCCAAAGTGGGTGGTACTGTCTTCTGGGGGAAGGTGGGATTACCTGGGGACACTAAGAGATAAGGGGGCAGCAAGGGGCACTGGAAGTACCCTTCGACCACACTGATCACTTATTTACAATTTACCAGGCACTATGCTAGTAAATGGCACGGCCTCTGCATAGTGCTGAAATTTGCTGGAAACTATCAGAATGTTTGGTAAATACACCATCAGAGCTCTGGTCAGAGCAGCATACCACTGTTTGAGAAACTGTCATCACAGCATGGGTTTTTTTTGTCTCTGTCAATTTTCAAGTTTTTTTTCTGGATGTCCTTCACATAATAGAATTGAGTGTGGTATTTATTTTCCTGTGTTTTCAGTTACTAAACCTGGTGATTATGAAGTGAGCTTTAAAACAAGTGTGATTTTTATTGCAGACTTCCCAATATTAATATTTCTAGGTTATATAAGGATTTAAAATTTCTCAATAACTGTTTTTAAAATGGAAAACAACTTTAGGGCATAAATATTGAAAATTCTGGTAATAAGATGGAAAATATGGTAAATATAAATATTTTGGGGGAGATTGGGTACATGAAAAAAATAAAAATGTTTAGACAAACATTAGATTTTTTTTTGTATTTTCAGATGAAGAAACATATCTTCCCAGTCAAGCATTATTGTATGGGTGAATATGTGGCAATTTTGTATATTGATTTTCTGAAAATATACCCAAATTTCCCCCCAGTATTTATATGTACGTAACATAATATGTCTGAGTGATTTGAGGATCTTCTTTTGATGGAAATTCCAGATTGGGTGATAAATCCATTTTCAGATACTGAGGAAGTTAGGATAGTGATTCTGTGACCTTAGGCAGATCATGAGAAGGAGGGCAGGAAGGGTTCCATCAGTGCTTAGTTCTTGAGGCTCTTTATTACATGCCCAGGGAAATGCTGGTTGCTACTTTGGGGTCTGGAAGCAATTTTTCTCCAGGCCGGTTTGGCCAGGGATCCTAGAGGTTTTTTTGTCATCTTTGAGACGTGAAACAGCATTCATTGGGGGTGTGGAGGGGGAGGTATTTGTGAATTTCCTGCATTGTGCAGGGGGTTGGACTAGATGACTCTGGAGGTCCCTTCCAACTCTATGATTCTAGGAAGGACTAATTGAAGTACAAAATGACACTGAGCTGAAGCCAGAGTTTAAGGAATTGTACCAAGAGTTTTGGTTACAGAAAGGAATTTCTGATTGCTATCCTTCACTATGGACAGTGGTAAACAAGATCCTTGTTGCATTTCCAACATCATATTTGGTGGAATGTGGTTTTAGTGTGGTCATCCAACTTCTCTCCAAGCAAAGAAATCAACTCCAGATTACTGTACATGGTATTTAACACTCCTGCTAAGTAACTGGTATCATTTCATCAAACCCATCATTGTATTAAAAATTTACTGAACAGTGAAGTAGCTAGTAAGCCTAATATCTAAAATTCTTACTAAATGACTATCAGCCTCTGAAAAGCTGGATCAAATTTATTAATATTGTTGAATAACTAAAACCTTTAAAATTGGATTTTAAACATATGTGCAAAGAATTATTACTGTTTTGAATTTTATTATTATCTTCCTTAATGAGTCATGCAAACCACTCTTCTGAATAATGCTCTTTATAGGGTAGGGGGCACTATGCATGAATTTATAGAACCAAAGGAGTTGTGGCCCAAAACAGTTTGGGAACTACTGGATTAAATTATAGTACGCTAACTTTCAACTGATTTGTGGACTGTTTCCTTCCTTCTCTGCAGAAAAAAGAGGTTAGAGAAGTTTCTTAACAGGGCTTCTTAAACAAGAAGGATCAACTCAAGAGTCAAGAGTAAACCTTCAGCTATGGGTTTTGAGCATACTCCTTCCAACATCAAATCTGAATGAATGCACCTTTCTAATCTATCACATTTAACCTATATGAGGAGCATTGTGGTCTAGGGTTGCCAGCTCTGAGTTGGGAAACAGCTGGAGATCTTTTTTTGAGGGGGAGGGGAGAGCCTGAGGAGGGAGAGAGTTCAATGGGGTAGTCCCCCCTCCAAAGTGGCCATTTTCTGCAGGAGAACTGATCTCTGTCACCTGGAGATCAGTTGTAATAGAAGGGGATCTCCAGCCATGACCTGGAGGTTGGCAACCCTAATGTCCCACAAACTAAAGCCCACCTTGGTGGGGAGGGTGGGGTAAAAGTTAAAACAATAAATAAATAAATAAATAAATAAATAAATAAATAAATAAATAAATAAAAGAGCAAACTTGACTGAATTGTTTTCAGTCACTAGGTCTGACCACATATATGGAACAAATGTGCTACATGCAGCCCTCCTGACATGTCTGATCGCACCACCCAGCCATCTCATAATAGTCTGAAATCATATGTAACAGCACCAGGAAAATAATAACATGGACTGAGTGGGTAACAGAGGACACCTAGTGGTGTTCTGGTTCCATGGAGTACAGTTCTGGACTGGTAACAATACATCACACTACTCTCTGAAAAAGTATTTTGTTATTTTCATTCTTTTTGCTTTTTGTATGGCATGTTGCTGTGACTTTTTAATTTTTTTTTAGGATAGGCTCAAAAGCCTTGATGCTATAACTGGCAATTGAAACAAAAAGCATACAACATGTAGAAAGATTGGTTTTCTCATATAATTATGAACAAGTCTAGTGGCACCTATAAGACCAACAAAAGTTCATTCATGGTATGAGCTGTCATGTGTGCACACACTTCCTTAGATACATTGAAAATGTCTGAAGTGGAAATCAATAGCTGATAAGTCTTCACAGTATTGCTATAGCACACATCATGTACCTCCACACCCCTACCAAGCACTGATTGATGAAACAGGGTGTGTTTGAGCAAGCCTGTTGATTGCCTCAGATGAACTGATTCATGGCTTTGCTCATATATATTAATGAAATATGGAAAACTCCACAATGAAGGCAATGTTATTCAGCTTCTCCATCGTCAGATTAGACTTATTTAAACTATATTGTGTGTGTGAGAGAGACAGAAAATAATTTTACTTGAAGAAAATGCTAACTTCAGGGCTATTGTGTATTGTAACAAGGGAATGATGCATATATAAAATGGTGACTTAACTAGATGCTAGCAAGCCAGCACCATCTCCTGACTTTCTGCCTGGTATCACTGCCTATTCTTTTAACTTGCTGTTTGTGCTTCACTGGAGTCCTCATCAACTTGTTTCTCTTCAGTATTTCCTGTGTGCATGATTTGGACATCAGATATTACTCTTAGGCGACACACCGTTGTCCCAAGGCTGTGGGCAGGGCCAGGCAGCATGCAGTGGTGTGTGTAGTGAACAACAGGAAAGTTTGTAATGTCCTTTCTTGAAGAAACAATTAGACGGATTGGATACCCATATTTTCTGAGTAATCCAAGTCTTGCACTGCCAGATGGCATTCATCCATATGACACAGCTTAATAGTCAATGCAGCCATAGGACAAAAATAGGATTATGATTAACAATGGAGCCTATGCTGAGCTGTTATTATGAACTATTTTATTTGATTTTATTGGCCATGTTTATATAACTGTTTCAGCTGGTGCATTCAAGGTGATTTTTCAGTTCAAAAGAGATGCATATAACATAACACTCATAAATAATGTGGGACAGGAAAGGAAGAGGAGGAAAACAAGGAAACTTAACTATGTGTCAAGTCCTGGAATGCAAACAATCTCATGAACACTCCTGTAGCAGCAAGATTTGCTTATTAGGAGTAAGAAAGTATCCAAGCATAGACAACTTTCATATCGGAAATGACTCCTAGATGTCACTCCCAACAATATACTGGGAATAGGAAATCCCCCAAACGTCCCTTAGCCAATCAGTGCTGCCACTCAGCCCGCTAAATGTTTGCTCTGCCCATTCCACTGCCCCCTAACACCTGCATACTGACAGGTATGCTGTCTAGAAGCTGCTTAGACTACAAGGTCACATAAAAACCTGGGAGGCTTCTGCATGAGAACTGTTACACGCTGGCACTAACCAGGCAAAGCTGACATTCATTTCCCCCCAAGTAGACAGTAGAGATGATAAACAGCAAGGAAGAAAAGCCTGGCAAGAAATATGGAAAAATACATATGACTGTGAGAGCATATTGTGTAAGCAAAAGAAAACACTTAGCAAGCGAGGCCCACACTTGACATTATGAGCCTTTAGATAATTTATATAATGGTTATATAACAACAAGATAAGAATGGTTGCAGCAGGTGACAGTTTTGAGAAGAGAGTAGCTAAACATAGCCAAAGATATTGTCACTTGCTGCAATTTAAACTGGTGGCTTTGTTTCTTCTAGAATTACCTGTCTCTCTGAGCTACCTGTCCTAGCTCCAGCACTGTGGTTTCTCTGCCTGGAAGCTTTCACTTCCCTGATGGACCTATGATCTAATATTCCAGCATTTTTGTCTGCTGTGGGTCCATGTGAGCATTTTGTGTGAGGATGCCAAGAGCTTTCTGTGTGGGGCTGAAAGGAGTGAGGGGACCAGGTGGCCATTTTTCTCTCATTGTGGGAAAAGCTTTTCTTGTGGAACATTATCCTGTTGAGAAAATGTTTGCAACATACTTATTTTTTTTCTAATGTGGTATTGAAGCTACCATGTAAAGACTTGCCATATCATAAAATAATATGACCATAAGAAGACCTCTGCTGGATAGGACCAGTAGTCCATATAATCCAGCATCCTGTTTCAGAGAGCGGCCAATTTGCCCTGGAGGGCAAATGAGCGGGGCACAAAGGCCAAGGCCCTCCCCTGATGTTGCCTCCTGGCACTGGTATTCAGAGGTTTGCTGACTCTAAATATAGAACTTCCTTTTAGTCACTGATGGATAGACCTATTCCTCCATCAGTCTGTCTAATTTCTTCTTAAAGCCATCTATGCTTGTGACTATCACTATGTCCACAGGCAGTGAATTCCACAATTTAATTACTCATTGAATAAAGACTTTTCTTTTGTCTGTCTTGAATCTACTGCCCATAAACTTTATTGGGTGCCCCCAAGTTATGGGACAGGGAAAAAAGGGTCTCTCAGTCCTATTGCTAAAAATATCTACTGTTGGTAACCTCTGGAAAACTTTGATACGGCTTGTTCTGGTGGAGGGGTCGCCAAACTGCAGTCCGGGAGCCACATATCATGTGGCTCCCAGTAGGGTGGCTAGGGAAGTGTTCCCCTTCCTGGGTAGGCTTGGGGCGGGGAGCAAAGAAAGAAAGCAATTTTAACTTTAAATGCATTCTCAAAGCGCCCCCTCCCCCCGGCCGGCTTGGAGAAAGCATTTGTCTGTTTAACTATCATTATCAACATCTGTTTTCACCGCTTTTGTTTTTATTTCTGGCAGTCTTATTTAATGCTAATGTTAATAAAAAGCAAATTTGCATATTTTCCAATTAAAACATGTGTGTAATATTTGTACATATCTTGTGGCTCTCAGACTTCTGATGTTTCTTCTATGTGGCTCTTACATTAAGCAAGTTTGGCCACCCCTGGTCTAATGTGTTGCTGTTTTCCTTTCACAAGTGCAGGAGGCAAGGACAGCAAGAAGGGTAGCAAGGGTAGGGAATGACTCAGCAGAGATGTGTCCGATAGGGATGTCATCCAAATAGTTAGCTGATCTTCCTGCCAAACAGGATCATCCTGATTGGCATTTCTGTTTGCTTGTACTCTCTGCAAGGCAGCTTCAAACTCAGGGGATAGAGGCACATGAGTCCTCCCCTACACACACACACACACACACACACACACACACACACACACACAGAGAGAGCACCAAACCAAATGGAGGTGCAAGAGATTGGTGATGAGGGAAGATCTGAAATCCTTGTTCAGGAGACTCACTATGAAATGTCTTTATTGAAGTGATGGCACCAGGGAATGGGAAACAGGAAACTTCCTTAGTTCAGAGCTATTTTTTCCTCATTTTAAAAAGGAGAGCACAAGGGGAAGCCTCTTATGCTCTCTTGTACCTTATCTCATTGTACTCAGCAGGGCTTTTTTGTAGAAAAAGCCCAGCAGGAACTCATTAGCATGATAGGCCACACCCAACAGCAGGAACTCATTAGCATATTAGACCACACCCCTGACCACACAGCTGTGGGGCGCCTGGGGAACCCGAGGAGGGGAGGCAGTTTAAACTGCCTTCCCTTGCTGAAGTAGCTTGGCTTCCCCAGGCGCCCCACAGCTTGCAAGATGCCTGGGGAACCTGAGGGGGGGAGGCTGTAGGCATGGTCAACTTGGAAGCCAGCTAGAACTCAATTCCTGTGCGTTCCTGCCCAAAAATAGCCCTGGTACTCAGTTTCAGCATTTCCCCCCAGCTTGGCTTCAACAGAGGAAGTCAGATGGGCTGGGGGAAAATATTCAGAAAGAAACACAGAGAAGTAAGGTTGGTGGGGGAGGCAAGTTCTCTTTGGCCCTGCTGCCTGTCAAGGACCTATGGGAAATGAGGCCCCAGGACTGGGCCAGTGTTCCCTCTAAGCTGAGTTAGTGTGAGCTAGCTCACCGTTTTTTAGCCTCCGGCTCACACATTTTTGTCTTTGCTCAGGAAGGATGGCTCCAGAGCAAACTAATTTATGCAGCGGCCAAATCACTAGCTCACAACTTTATTGTCAGTAGCTCACAAAGGTAGAATTTTTGCTCGCAAGACTCTACAGCTTAGAGGGAACATTGGACTGGGCCATCTCCCAGTATAGCAGGTAGACTAGCCCCCCCATGCCAATATCATGCCTAGGGATGCCAGCCTCCAGGTGGGACCTGGGGATCCCCTGGAATTACAGCTCATCTCCAGACTACAGAGATCAGTTCTCTCAGAGAAAACAAATGCTTTTTGGGTGGGTTTTATGGCATTGTACCCCACTGAGGTCCCTGTCCTCCCCAGGCTCCACACCCATATCTCTAAGAGTTTCCTAGCCTGGATCTGGCAACCCAGCCACCACCACCACCCCGCCGGTGGCCAGGGGGACCTGGCAATCATGCCTCTCAGTTCCTGTTCTACAAGCAAATATGTTTATTGACTATAAAACTGGAGTAGTTTCACCTCTCTGTTTGAAATATGTTTGATGGGAGGAACTCTGTGCAGAATAGGAGGTCACAGTCCTTGGGAATTTCATCTCAATTGGATGAAGAGAAAAATGTTACTGCTTGAAATGAGCTTCTTATTGAAAGCAACAGAAAGGAAAACAGAATAAAGAAAACAAACATGTGGAATAACAATAATTAAGAAAGAATAAACATCAGTAACACTTAAATCACCCTCAAAATAAAATCAAATTTTGGTAGACATTTCTGCAAAATAATGTAAGAGTTGTTGTTTTTTAGTCGCACAGTCGAATCCGACTCCTCGCAACCCCATGGACCACATCATGCCAGGCCCTCTTATCTTCCATTGTGCTCTGGAGTTTGCTTAATTTCATGTTCGTTGCATCGATAACACTGTCTAACCATCTCGTCCTTTGCCTTCTTCTTTGACCTTCAATCTTTCCCATCTCCAGAGTCTTCTCCAGTGAGTGGTCTCTTCTCATTTGGTGGCCAAAGTATTTGAGCTTCAGCTTCAGTATCTGGCCTTCCAGGGAACACTCAGGGTACAGTCTAGGTGGAAACTGTACCTTCCAAGGTATGGTTAATATAAGACTAAATATTAACAAACAAGACTTTATTATTTGATTTTGCCATTAGACTTTGGTGCCCTCTAGTGGTCATTCATAGTTTCCTTTCTTAGTCCTCCTGTCCCCCGGGATTGCGGGCGTTATTTATTGTATTATGGTACTATCATAATTGAAATAAAAACAGCAGCTGGCTATAAATGAAAATGAAGACAAAATCTGAATAAAAACCATTAATGCAGAAGACTCGGTCTTGATCATTAGAGTGTTAACATTACGTTTCTTAGTGATGGGTGCCCTCTAGTGTATATGTGAAAATGTGAACACTGAATTGGGAATTACAAGTAGTTAGATGCCCATGAAATAGTGGACATTTGTATGGAAATGTCAGCATAAAGGTGGGTGATACATGAGTGAGTAGGTGAGCAGCAGCCCCATCTTCCCTCTCAACTGGTTTCTCCTCAACATCCTGTCCTTTGGCCCCTGCTTCTCCAGACCTTCTCTTGGGGTTAAACGAGATGTGATAGTGACAATTCTGTCTTTATACATGCAGAATTGCTACAGTCATATGGCACAAGGTTCAGTTTTCCAAGCAAAAGGTATATACTTGTGAGAAATGCTAAGCCTTCTCTCTGTCCACAGCTTATCTTTCCAGGCTTTCTCCTTGGAACACTTTTTTGCTTCCCTGAGGTTTGATACTGTTGGTCTGTGGGGAGAAAAACACCCAGGGAGAGAGGCAATAAGGAGATAAGCAATGGATGACACAGAGAGGATTCTGCATTTCTCTGGACCCTGGACCCCGGATCCTGACACCACTTCTTTCCACATAACTGCAGCAATCAATTTCAACACCTAGAATTAATTCTGCTGCCTCTAGTTTTCCCTTTTCTCCTTCGCTTCCTCTGTCTACTTCCTCATTCCTTTGTCACCTCACTTGTGCCTGCTGTCCTTACCCAACTTTCCCACTGGGGCTATGGCAGCATTCACTCCTCTTCCCTCACCTCTGCTTCCTACCCCTTTCCCAAGCTCCCCTGTAGACCCTGCCCAATTATTATGTACTGAGATCAAGGCAGTGGTCAAACAAGTGATTTCTTTATTCAGCTCAGAACACAACAAACAGCACACAGAACAAGCCAACTATATACATTTTGAGCTAGGAAAACCACACCTCCTGAAACAATAACGTCCAATCATAAAACAGTGCTTGGGATCAATGAGAACTGTTCCTGCCGAAAGTCAAGGTCTCTAGATTGGTCTGTTTGCAGCACTGACCAATCTGGTTGTGTATTTTAGAATGCTGGGCTTCTATGGAGCTGTGACCTAAGCTCACATCTAATAACACGGTAAACTGGATATATAACACTCCTCCCTCCTAAGTTAGCACACACAATCTTGCAAATGATGGGGGCAAGTTCTTACTTGTTGGGAGTGCCGTGGTTCCCCGGCAGACAGTGTAGGATCTCTGCTGGAACTGCGTGGCTGACAGTCTATAGTGCAGTCGGGACCCATTGTGCCAGGACTCTCCGGCTCGAAGGGCAGCACCCGTGCTAGAAAGTTCTTGTGCTCCATGTTGGGCGAGGGAGTTGCTACTGCCTCCAACCCCGTAGTTAACCGGGGAGCATTGCAATATGTTGGCTGGGGAACGTTGCAATTTGTAGGCTGGGGAATGTGTAAACTCTTCCCCCGGTCATTTGGATCTGCTGGCTCCGCTTCCCAGACCCAGCGTCGCCGAAGCTGGTCAAGGTACTGGTGCTATCAAGCAGCAAAACTTTCATGGGTGAAAGACTGGATTACATCAGAAGACAGAAGGCTTTTTAAATTTTGAAGGCTATGACGTAATGTTGGGTTGGCACACCTTTGTCTGGTATCAGAAAAGTAGAAACCATAAATATTTTAAGCAGCACATACTGAGAGCAGCATTAATAAAAGAATGGGAACAAGTCTTCAAACTACACTATGACAAGATTCCAAAATGGGTTTCTCTGTTAGAAGCTTTTACAAACCTAAAGACATTTATAAAAGAACAGACATGGAGATACCAAGATTTGCTAGATAATCAAAATAAATTAATTCAACAAGAAAAGCTAAAAGAAAAAGGTATTAACCTGAAATGATGGGAAAGAGCACAAATAGAGTCCAGATATGTGAAAGACAAAATGATGGGATTCTATGATGCACTTGTAGAAATAGATATGTGGTGGACCTGTGATGTTGTTAAAAATATTGGATTTAGATACATGAAATATTACAAAAATATTTAACATGAATGTACCTTTCATACCAGAATTGGTTTTATTAAATATGGTTCCACAAAAGTTCAATATACAGGACATATATATAATCTTACAAATTGTAACGACAGCTAGAATTTTATATGCAAAATGCTGGAAAAAAGAAGAAACACCGTCAAGAGAAGAACTTATTTTCTGACTATTAGAGGTAGCAGAAATGGATAAATTAACTTTACAATTACATGGAAAATAAGAAAATGACTTTGAAAGACAATGGGCGAGATTTTACAATTGGATACATTGTAATAAAAACACTACAGACACGGTGTAAAAGATTTAGAGTCTACAAGTACATTGTAATTCAAGTTGATGTATGAGTATAGTATCCATTCTGTTAGATGTTTTCTATTCTGTTTCTTATGTCTTTTCTTTTCCTCTCTTTGTAGTATCTTTCTATGAAACTAATAAAATCTGTTTATATATTAAAAAAAGGGTGCTGGGGCAGGCTTCTCCCCTCAGCTGTGGACACCACATAGGAAACCAACCCGGTGCTGATGGTTACTGTGGCTGAAATCTGCACTGGCCCATCACCATAGTTCCAGGCATAGATGAGATCACCCAGCTGAAAGGATTGAAGGGGTTCAGGAGCCTCTCACTGTGGCGGTCAGTCAGGTGTGAGGTCCGGGTGCAGGCAGTCTAGCACCGTAGTTAAACGGTGGTTCATCAGAAGTTCCGCTGGGCTCTGCCCAGTAATTGTGTGTGGAGTTATGTGCTGCTGCAACAAGAATTTGGCTAGTCTATGACTCCAGTCTCCATCGACTAGTTTCCGCAGCACGTCCTTCATAGTATGGACCATTCTTTTGGCTTGTCCATCTGTGGATGGATGGAATGGGGTGGCTGTGACATGCCAGATCGCATTGGCATCCATGAACCTCTGGAATTCGGCCAATGTGAATTGTGTCCCATTGTTGGACATGATAGTCTCGGGTAGTCCGTGTGTGCTCAAGATGCAGCACAATGCCCTAATGACCGATGCTGATGTCATTACAGACATTGAGACTACTTCTAGCCACTTGGAAAATGAGTCCACGACAATCAAAAAGGTTTGCCCTTTTCAAAGTCAATATGCAGGCAGGACCAGGGCACTCAGGTGGTCTCCCAGCGTTGCACTGATGCCTGAGGTGGCTTCAGTCGCAACTCGTGGCAGGCATGGCAGGTACAAACCCATTCTTCAATCTCTTGGTCCAGGTGTGGCCACCAGACGTAGCTGTGGGCTAATGCCTTCATACGCACCACTCCGGGGTGTCCTGCATGTAAGGCCTCTAACACCCGGTGGTGAAGTTTGGGGGGAATGACCACACGGTTCCCCCAGAGGAGGCATCCCTTGTGGATTGACAGTTTGTGTTGCTGTGACTTGTACATCAGGAACTCAGTAGTCTGACTGCTAGCTGGCCACCCCCTCCACACCCAGTTCAGGACCCGGGAAATGGTGGAGTCCTTGGCAGACTGCGGGGCGACATCAGACGCATTTAGTGGAGGCTGTTGTTGCTCCTCGAGAGCCATTACTTTGCAGGCAGGAGAGGGATCTAGTGCCGGGGCCCAGATAGGCAGGTGGCTGAGTGTGTCAGCATGGCCAACGGCCTTCCCCAGCCTGTGGGACAGTTCGTAGGTGTAGGCAGGCAGGAATACAGACCAACAGAGCATCCTGGGGGACATGACCTGAGGACTCTGGCTGTCTGGGGTGAATAATCCTAACTGCAGCTTGTTGACTGTACACGAAATCATGGAATTTCTTTACGCCAGCAACAAGGGTGAGTGCTTCCTTGTCGATTTGGGCATAGTTCCTCTCAGCAGATAACAAGGTTCTAGAGAAATATACGATAGGGGCCTCTCAACCATCAGGCAAATGGTGACTCAGGTCCATGCTGATTCCATAGGGTGAGGTGTCAGTGGCCGTGATAAGTGGTAGCCATTCATCAAAATACGTGAGGACTGAGTTGGACGATAGTAAGTCCTTGACAGCAATGAATGCTCGGGCGTGACTTGGCCTCCAGCTCCACTGCGACTTCTTTTCCAACAGGCGATGCAATGGTTCTGCTACGGATGCTTTATGTGGCAGGAATGAGTGATAGAAGTTGAGAAGGCCAAGGAATGATTAGAGTTCTTTCTCTGAAGTAGGGGTTGGTGTGCTGTGGATTGCCTTGACCTTGCTCTCCGTCGAATGGACCCCGTCAGTGTCAATGAGGAACCCCAAAAACTTGACTTGTAGAACTCCAAACTCGCACTTCTCATGCTTTGCCTTGAGGCCCGCATCCTGGAATCGGTGGAGGACCTATAGAAGGTGTGCAGACAGTTCCTCAGTGGATGCACCGGCTATTGAGACATCATCAAAATACAGGACGACGCCAGGAATATTCAAAAGAAGACCTTCCATAAGGTCTTGGGAAAGCCCCAGGGCTATGCTCACCCCGAACTGGAGTTGGTTAACTTTGAATGCCCCGCAGTGCATGACAATTGTTTGGGCCTCTGCCATTGTTGGAGTAACAGGCAATTGTTGGTATGCCTGGGCTAAGTCATGTTTGGTGAAGATCTTGCCCCCAGCCAACGATGCTAAGAGGTGGCTGACGACCAGTACTGGATACATGTACTGCTACAGAGCCTTGTTTATTGTGCTCTTGTAATCTGCACAGATTGGCACTGACCCGCAGGGTTTGATGGGCATGATGATAGCGATCTCCCACCTCCCATGCGATACTGGCTCCAGCACTCCTTGTGTGATGAGGCAGTCTAGCTCATCATTGAAATGCGGCTTTAAGGCGAAGGGCACCTGGTGAGCTTTCAGACGAATAGGCGTTCCTGTGGGGTCAAGGTTGAACGAAACTGGGGGTCCTGTGTAGTGACCCAGGGAACTGTCAAATACTGTAGGAAAGTCTTTACACACAGAGTCCAAGCTGTCATGCTGTCAAATACTCCCACTACTTGGATGCCTAGTGCATCAAACTAATCAAGTCCCAAGAGACTAGCACAGTGCTCCTTGACCACTATAGCCCTCAGGGGGGCATAGAACCCTTCGTAGCGCACCATGAATTTGCTAATTCCTGCAACCGGGATGCGCTGTCTCTGGAAATCGACTAAGTGGAAGTCACAAGGCTCGAGTCATCATCTGTTCCATCTGGGAAACAGCCAGAGTAGTGTCTGCGTTGAGATGATGGCGAGTGCCGATCCCGAATCGACCTCCATCTCACAGGGCATATTTTTGAGGACGGCTGTCACTTTTATTTTGCTCTTTGTTTGCAGGTGCATACTTGCCACCAACGAGTGGTGGAGACATTCATACGTTGAGTTCGGTGAACTCCGTCATCCTCACTATCAGTGTCTTCCACGCACTCTTGATGCACCCAGTTGCGTATTTTAGAATGCTGGGCTTCTATGGAACTGTGACCTAAGCTCACATCTAATAACACAGTAAACTGAATACATAACACCAATGGACTTCTGCATCTTTTTTCCAACACTGCTTCCATGTCAGGATGTCAGACTGAGCACATACAGAGTTTATGCAGATTTCTAAAGCACACACACAAACTCTGCTCGTGGGTATTGCTGCACCTGCTGAGGTCAGGGCTGGGCCAACTTCTTTGCTTTCCCCTCCATGGATTCAGTGAGTGCTGTTTTGTTTCCTCACTAGGGCTCATAATCCCAATTGTGGAAAATTGCCTCTTGTGTGGTATGGATCACGGCTGACCAAGCCCTGGAAATTGCAGGTGTTCCAAAGGGAAGAAAAGGGGTATATTTGCACACAGCTATCTCACACAGGGATATTATCATTTCTTCATATTTCGGGTTGCCAGTCTCTGGGTGGTGGCTGGAGATCTCCCAGAATTACAATGGATCTCCAGGCTACGGAGATCAGTTCTCCTTGTGAAAATGGCTGCTTTGGAAGCTGGACCTTAAGGCATTATACCCCACAGAAGTCTCTCCTCTCCCCAAACAGCACACTTCCCAGGCTCCACCTAGAAAATTTCCGGGAATACCCCAAATCAGAGCCGGCAACCCTAGTTCTGCATCTTTTTGCAAAGCACAGGGCAGAGATATAAGTAGATGTTGCACTTAGGCACAGTTCTTAAAGGAGGGCAGAGGTACTTTTGGTTTTATTTATTTAAGTAGTTATGCCGCGCCTTTCTCTTCAAATAGAGTTACCATATTTTGAAAGGCAAAAAAGAAGACATACTTCCCGACTACTTGAAATAAGTGATCACTATGACAAATCTCATTTTAAATACCCCTACTATTTAAGCTGTGATAATTGCTACTAACTAGGAATATTCCTAACCTTCCAACCAAAAAGGAGGACATTTTCATTGTTTTTTTTAAAAAGGCCCCAAAAGAGGACGGACACCACAGAAAGAGGACATGTTCTCTAAAAAGAGGACATCTGGTAACCCTTCTTCAAAGGAACCCAAAGATGCTTATCACCCAAAAAAAGATGGGGCCGGGTTGCCGGGTTTCCTCTGGCCACCAGCAGGGGGTGAAGGGTAGCGTTGCCAGCTCCAGATTGGGGGACTCCTGGAAATTTGGGGAGGACAGGGACCTTAGTGGGGTACAATGCCACAGAGTCTACCCTTCAAAGCATCCATTTTCTCCAGGGGAATTGATCTCTGTAGTCTGGAGATGAGCTATAATTCCAGGGGATCCCCAGCTCCCACCTGGAGGGTGGCATCTTTAGGATGGGGGGTTATACACTTAAACCATTGAACTACAATAGAAAATAACATCAGACTACATCTCAGGATGGTCCTGGACTTGTCTGCTGGCTCCTCTGAGCTGGGCCTAGACTGTGAGCCACTAACTAAGGGCCAGGTCCAAGAGCCCTTTGGCATAAGAATGTAAGAAGTCACAGGCAAGGTGACAAAGGAATGAGGGGGACACATGGAAGGGATAGAGAAAAAAAATCTGCATTAAGCCATCTGTGTGTGCATAAAATGTGTCAGTTCACAGCCCACTTATGGCAACCCCAGCAGGGGGCTTTCAAGGAAGTGAGAAACAGAGGTGGTTTGCCATTGCCTTCCTCTGCAATGTCTTCCTTGGTACTATCCCATCCAAATACTGACCCTCCTTAGCTTCCAAGATCTGATGAGATCGGGGTATACCATACCAGTCCGCATCCCACTAAGCCATCTATTAGATATATAAAAGCTACTGTGTATTTAGAAATAAGCAAGAAACACCTTGGAATTGTTTCTGTGGTTTTGTTTTTTAAAACTGTACTTCCTTGATACTGAAAGATTTAGCTAAAGTATTGTGTGATCTGTGATTCACAGATGTCCAAGAGAAACAAATGTGGGAAAACCCCATAAAGTTATATCACTCTGGCACTTAGTTGACATCAGAACAATAAGAAAAGTTTTCTCTTTTGAAGCTACAGAATTCAGTCATCTAGTAACTGTTATTATGCCCTAAGTTATTTTCCACACTAGGAAAGTGGTGGGACAACTCTGACTTTAAATAGATTTACTGCATGTATTACATCAAGGGTCTACAATTTGGGTGAGCCTGTGGGCACTTTTGGAGTTTTGAGAATGGGAAGTGGGCACTCCCACAAAATGGCTGGCATGGGTTTTGAGTCAATCAGATAATACTGGGAGGCTGGCAGATACAGGGACCTGGTTCAGCAGGTGCAAAGGTGATGCCTTGCAGGTTTTTCTAAAGCATCTCCTGTGCCACCTAGTGGAAGAAAGCTTGGATGTTATAGAAAACTAGTGGGGAGGCATGTGGGTTGGCTTGCCAACTTCCTCAAGAAAAAAATCCTATGCCTTCAATAGAAGCTTAATGGGATGCTATTTTCCAGGTGATGGAAAATCATGCCACTAGAGTTTGCATCAGTTAACAAAAAAAGAAAAAAATCAGCTATCTACCCCACCCCTTCCCTTTCCTCCCTTTTGAGTTTCCTTTGTTCTTTTTTTCCCATGTATCTTTCTCATGAGGAAAAGCATTGGATTCACCTCTAATGCTGCAGTTCTACTCTGGGCTTCTCTGCCAGTTCATGCCTGCCTCCACTCTGGTTTGCACCATCTTTTGAAGGACATCCTGCCAGCAAACTTGACATTTGGTAGGTTTGCCTTTAGCCATCATGATCCAGAAGTCACCAGGGCTTGTGTACCTTGTTAGTGAGCACTCCGAGGGCCCTTGGAGAGCAAGATAAGAATGGACTTGTGGGTTTTTATTATGACTCCTGCTGCAGACTGATTTCTCATCGCACTCAGGCCAGAATGGTTTTCTGCAAATGTTCAAAATATAGCTTTTTTGTGGTGGTGCTGCTTGCAACCTTAAGGATGTTAATTGACTGGCCAATCAGCTTGGAGAGAATCAAAGCAATTTAAGTGACTTCATACACAAAGAGTTTCTGTCAGGCCAAGGCTTCAGCTCTCCTGCATGAACAGAGATACTGAGTACCTTTCAGCATTAATCACATTCCCCCCCCCCCGGAGTGCATTATTCCATTTTATAGTCACGTTCTTCAGATGGCTATGTTTCTCCTTCACCTATCAGCTCAGGATATTTCTGATGCCTCTGCTGGCAGGGAAGAAAGGACTGCTAAAACTGGTTGTAGATGAATGCTTTTGTTGTTTTGTTTTTAGGTTGGAAGCCACACTGTCAGGTACTCCGGGCTAAGCCTAGCAATTGCTGCTAATTTGTATTATTGAGGAATTTTGAAAGGAGTTGCAGAGTCAGCCTCAGCTCCTCACCTTGATCCATGGAAACCATATCTAATTTCAGCTACATGTATGGGCCATTTACTAATTTATTCTAGAGGATGCATTGGGAGTTTTCAGGATCTGTAATGTTTTCTTAAATTTGGAAAAATAAAGTTTTATAATTTCAAAAAAAAAAGAAAGAAAAGAAAAGAAAAAAAATCCTATGCCTTCAATAGAAGCTTAATGGGATGCTATTTTCCAGGTGATGGTAGTTATCTTCATGCCATGACAAGTCTCACCAACCTATTTCCACACATTACAGAGACCCATTACTTTTATCAGGTAAGTGGGCCCATTACCTTCATCAGGCATCAACAATACTTTTTAACAACTATTTTTGGTGTCAGAAGGACTGGAAACTTTTCTAAGGATACCTGTGTTACATACGGTCATACGGATTATGCAGAATATTATACATCAGAGCCCCTGTGTGATGCCACATGTCTCATTTCCTTCAAATCACAGATACATTAAATCATAGAATCACAGAGCTCGAAGGGACCATACAGGCCATCTAGTCCAACCCGCTGCTCAATGCAGGATCAGCCTAGAGCAGGAGTGTCAAACATGCGGCCTGAGGGCCGGATCAGGCCCTTGGAGGACCCCAATCCTGCCCTCAAGGACCTGGCTGTTTCCTGCTTCCACTTTGCCCAGCCGGACAAAGTGACATTTATGTCAGATCCAGCCCTCATAACAAATGAGCTCGACACCCTTGATATAGATGGTTCCCTCATCAACTGTTCTCCACCTGATAATAGGCTTTAGATCCCCTCTTGGAGGCTGGTGAAGGACTTGCACTTTCCCATTGCTCAATGGCTTATGGACAAATGAGATTACTTGACCTGATGTTTCCTCTGATGACAGGGGATCCTGTGAGATATATTAGGATAAGACAAAGTGACTGTCCCCAGGTGAGTTTCACAGCTGGGTGGGGCTTTGAACCTAGGTCTCTGACACCCTAAGAGTCATACCACACCAGGTCTTATTCTGTATAAAGTCTAAATTGGCTTTGGCAATAAGGAAGAGAATACTTTGGAAGTCTCCCTCTAGTGGTCATTAGACACAGTGATTCTAGTTCACGGAAACAGCACGGCAAGCATGAGGGCGATTGCAAAGGTTATGAAAAACAACTTGAAACTCAGTTCAGATGAGGGACATGTTGTAAGCATGTGTCATCATGTGCCCATTAACACACTGTAATTTGCTCTCCGCAAATGATAGTCTCAGATTCCACATCAGAGCAGAGCACCATCACACAACATAGAAACAGAACCATACCCTTTTGTTGAAAATTATTTTCCTTCTTCTTGTAAAACATACTATGAAATTCCAGCTCTCTCCAGACAGAATGATTTTTAAATGACATTTAGACAGGAAGTTTAGGAAGCCTTTTCTAAAAACATTGGTCCTTGGTTCTCCTCTTCTTCTTCTTCTTCTTCTTCTTCTTCTTCTTCTAATCTTCTAATTCTAATTCTTCTTCTTCTTCTACATTCTTCTTCTAATTCTTCTTCTTCTTCTTCTTCTGCTTCATTATATAGTCCAATCAAATGAACAGATGGTTCCAACAGTAAAGGTGTTTAAACATATCTGGTACGCTGTGCTGCCATCTAGGAATATGTACAAACAAGTAGTGGATTCTGTTGTGGTTACTTTTCATTAGTACTCTAATTTGGGGGAGACTATCTTCTTTTCTGTGCTCCTTCTGGCGTTGGATTTTTCTGCAGTCTTTGATAGAGCAGATCATGCCATCTTGTTGAGATCCTTGTAGACAGAAGTAGGTATTAGAGGATGTGCCTTGAACTGGTTCAAATCATTCCTCATAGATCGATCCCAAAGCGTTGCTATGGGAATCTAGTTGTCATCTGTATGGGACCTATCTTGTGAGGTTCCACAAGGTGCAACTCTATCCCCCATGCTTTTCAATGTCTATCTAAAGCCCTTAGGTCAAATCATTCATAGTCTGGGGATTGATAGTCATCAATATGCTGATGATACCTGGCCCTGTATATCTCCCAGTGATGCAGTAGAAGTCCTAAACAGCTAGTCTGGCTGCTGTGGTTAACTGGCTTAGAGTGAACAAACTGAAACAAAACCCTAAAAAGACAGAGATAATGCTGATTGGGAAAGTAAGTCTACCAAGTTAGCTGAATAAACCTTATTTCTGTGTAAATGGCCCCAATCTGTGTATTTAGCTACACTGACTTTTTACACTGTGACTTTTATAAGTAGGAAGCTGTAGTTAAATACCTGATTTGAAGTAATTCTAACATATGTGATTTAATGCTTCATTCCTCTGAAGTAACATTTGTAGGCACAAATCAAAGGCACTAGAGGGGTCTGTCATTTGGCTTACTAATGTTAGATTGTAAGGCTGTAGACAAGGAACTGCCTGTGGAAAAATATATTTGTGACATTCTCAGTAGTTTAGGGTTCTTTGCTATGATGATGACATCATACAGGGGCAGTCTTAGTGATTCTGGGGCCTTGGGCAAAGCTTGAGGATGGGTCACTCAGGCAGTGCAGGCGCAGGGGGACAGCAATCACCTGTAGGGGGCTAGGCCCCCAACGTCCCTACAGTTCATTGCCCTTCCTCTGCACATGAGTATCAGCCATGTGGGGGATCAGCAGCAAGTCTACAGCAGCAGGGGCTTCAGGGCTGTGTCTGAGGCAACTGGCTGCTAGGCTGTGGGGGATGCCCCATTACTAACCGTGCACCTGATGACATAGACATTATATCCTCCTCCTGTACTAGTCAAAGCCCTTCTCTTCCTTTATGGTACAGCTCTGGGCCATTCCAAATTATCTTTTTAAAGCCCATGATTTTATACTTAGCTCTATACTTGTCTTAAGCCTATTGACAGTTTTGTGATGTTGCATCCTGCTATACCCAGGGATGCTGAAGCAGGGAACTGTATAAATAAATATATATCTGCTCTAAGGCTGGGCAATACATGGAGCAGACTGAGGCAGTAGAATTCTAAGTGGTAGAATGGTTGTCCCATTTCAAACTGTGGGAAAGGAAATCCAATCTTCCCTTGTAGTAAAAAAAAAAAATCCTACTAGAAGAGAATACACAAACATGGTCTGATTTGGAGCCCTTCTCTCTTATATGCCAGCTTTTACTTATTGGGAGACTGTTTTCATTGTGAGTAAACATTGAGAAGCAGCATTATCCACCTGCAGCCTCAAGCGCTGTGAACTCAGCATTCTACTCCCTCATTCTCTCCATCTCTTAACATTCCTATCTTACCCTTCCTCATGAACAATGTTCCTTTCCCTCACTTTATCCTCACAACAACACTGTAAGGTAAACTGAGCCAGTGGCAGATTAACCATTAAGCAGACTAAGCATGTGCTTAGGGCACCAGGGCACAAAGTTGGGAAAAGGGTGAAAAGAAAAAAAAAGAATGAAGATTTGTCATTTTTTTTTATAAAACTAGTGCAAATTGATCATGGTGCACCCTAGGGTTATCTTCTATTTTTTGTTGGCAAGATGCGGTGTCATAGGCTATGTTTAAAAGTAAAATGCATGTGTTTAAAAGTAAAATGATGGAGCCAAATTCAAATGGACTGAGTCAGTGTGGAAAGGAGGAGGGCACCAAGATTGGTCAGTGCTTGGGGCACCAATGAGCCTTAATCCGCCCCTGAACTGAGCTGAGGGGTTATTCAAACAATATTCTGGGACTTCTATGTCAGGAACTCCCAATGTTTTACAAAGTCATTTACCAAGTGTGAGGTGGCCTGATTTGGATCAGACTGTAAGACAAAGGGGTCGAGGTTAAAGCCTTTTACTCCCACACCATTTCCCCAATCTAACACAGCCCCATGGACCTGCTATTATTTTTCCAGCCAGCCTTGCTCAGACAAGCATGAGCAAGAATTTTTTTTCAAGAAGTGACCCTCCTCCATCCCAAAAGGGCTTTCATCCATGGAAAAAGAAGTGGGATGTTTTTACGGCCATCTGAAAAGAAAGGTGATGACATCCCACCCATCTTGATTACTGGCAGAAAAACGAATATATGCTTGGAACTTTATTTGGGAAGAATCAGTTGTGTGTGCATGGGTGTGTGTGATTAGGATGTGAAGCAGTAGGCAGAAAGGGGATTAAGGAATCCCCTATGACATCACTCCAAATTCTTCTCCTGAAATGTGGGTTACATACAGTACCATACTGCATCATGCTCAGCCCACACTGCTGTAGCCGCAGTTCCTTGCCTAAGTAGGGTTGCCAGGTCCATCCTGGCCGCTGGCAGGGGATACGGGGGTAGGGTTCCCAGATCCAGGTTGGGAAACTCCTAAATATCTGGGGATGGAGCCTGGGAACAGCAGGGACCTCAGTGGGGTACAATGCCATAGAGCCCACCCTCAAAAGCATCCATTTTCTCCAGGGGAACTGATTTCTGTAGTCTGGAGATGAGCTGTAATTCCAGGGGATCCCCAGGTCCCTCCTGGAGGCTGACATCCCTATTGTCTAGCCTGAATAAAAGTGGAGTTTGCAATTGCAGCCTAGTTGAGTAAAACTGTTTTGGAATAGAAACAGCACATTCATTCCAGTGCATCTATGATTTTTACAAAACAAAACTGGGAAGTAAGGCCTATAATTCAGTAGAGCTTATGCCCAGGAGTAGAGTACAGTATATAGGACTGCATCATTCATTGTGCTTATTTTAATCATACAATGACTTTTCAATCTTTCTTCTTCCTTCAGGCAAATACATGGCTCAGGGTAAGCATGTGACCTGTCACTTACTGTTAATGGGTTACTTGTTAGGTGAGTAGTCACTGCAGAATATTAAAAGTTTAAATATGCAGTGGGTTAGCAATTGTATGACACAAAGGAAATATTATTACTCAGAGTTATGCACTATTCATCTTTCAAGTTCAGTCTACAAGGTCAACTTTCAGTTTTTTATATCAGCATGTACAGAACTATCTTTGTAAACATCAATCAAAAAAACCTTTTGTATGTCTTTGGCCGCTCCTGGAACAACCAGGAAATAACAAAAGTATTCTCCCTTGTTTACCTGCAGCATTGTCATTGATTTATTTTTATTTATTTAATCACCTGCTTAGTAAAACAAATTCTAGCTGCAGCATATCTGAGCAGTACAAATCAACATTTCATATTTATGTAACTATGGATCCCAGAATACCTCCCATTATGGAACGACATGCTACACTGGCCATATACTTTCACATCTGTGTTTGCCAAGATAATGTAGAGAAGGGGGACATGTGCAGGTAAAAAACAGTGGTAAAAAGGGAAAGGTGTGGTTGTCCTGCTAACCCCTACACCTCACCCCAGGCTGTTTCCCCTTAGTCCTCTTATTTCCAGTTCTGGAGTCCACATGAGAAAAAGTGTTTAAAACTGCATAGGAAGGCATTTGCAGGGGAAAACTGATAAGTGGAAGAAGGGTTAAGCGCTCCCTCTTTCACAAACTCTTTCTTGCAAATGCTTTCCCCCCATATGTTTCTGTCCCTCTACAAGGGGACAGACCTTCTGACTGGTTATCAAATTCACTACACAGCAGAACTTTTAGTTGTTAGTTAAATTTGCACATAAATGTGTGATATTCCACTCCTACCCTTTTGTAATCCATGTAAAAGACAGAGCAGTTCTCTTCTGAACAGAACCTGCCAAACTTAATTGTGCAGTTTGTACAGGGTGCAAACATTGGATGTGTCTCTGTGTGTGTGGGGGGGGTGATGGTAAGTATACTTCAGTGGGGCTCAGAGAATCAGGCTGACCTGGATCAGGCTGCAAGCACACTAATGTGATATAGTCTGTTTATGACATCTCAGAAATAAAAGGGAGATGTTTGTTTCATGACTCATAGCCATAACTATGACATTATAACTTCCAAACGGAAGATGTACAATAGAAGAAGTGGAGGACATGCCAAGTTTTTCATGCCTAGGCTTTTGACTGAGATGTATGGGGTTGCTATGAAACCAGAAGAGAACCCTTGTTGATATAGAAGCAACGTGCCATGAAACTATGTTGCTATAGAGAAGCCTTTACAACAATATGAGCCATGGGCAAACTATGGCCCTTCCTGTATTAATTTATGACCATCTGAGGTTGCCTTGCAATATATATGCTATATCAATATATTCTTGGACATCGCGGATATTCATTGTGCTACAGCAGTCATTCACAAGTGGATTTTCTTGTGTGGACAAGTCAGTTCTGTTGCAAATTGCTGCTACAGCTCAATAGTAGCTCAATAATAGCCAGTGTGGTACTGTGGTTAGAGTGACATACTAGGATCTGGGAAGTCTGGGTTTAAAGCCTCATTCCATCATGGGTGATCTTGGCCAGCCACACACGCTCAGCCAAAGCAGACTCACAGGGTTGTTGTGGGGATAAAACAGAGCAGAGAATAATGTAAGCTGCTTAGGGTCCTCACTGGGAAGAAAGATGAGGTATAAATTAAGTAAAAGAACAATAGTGGCAGAGAGATTTGAGGTGCCTCTTCTGAACAGGTCTGGTCAGGTGCCTTTGTCTTGTGGCCTATGGCAAACTAGCTCTGCAGGAAGATAGCCATGACCCACTGCTAGACACACTGGCTTTCTTCTTGCTACCAACTTTGAAAATAACTGAAGACTTCTGCTGGTTCAGAATTCACAGTTCTCATTATCCCTCTCATAGTGACATAGAATCATAGAATCATAGAATCATAGAATCATAGAATCATAGAGCTGGAAACGACCTCCAGGGTCATCAGGTTCAATTCCCTGCATAATGCAGGACATTCACAACAACGTCTCGAGAGCCAGTTTGGTGTAATGGTTAAGTGCCTGGACTCTTATCTGGGAGAACCGGGTTTGATTCCACACTCCTCCACTTGCACCTGCTGATGTGACTTTGGGTCAGTCACAAGCTCTGGCACAGCTGTTCTCTCAAGGACAGTTTGTGTTAGAGTTCTCTCAGCCCCACCTACCTCACAAGGTGTCTGTTGTGGGGAGGGGAAGGGAAAGGAGTTTGTAAGCCACTCTGAGACACCTTTGGGCAGTGAAGGGCGGGGTATATATCCAAACTCTTCTTCTTCTTCTTCTCCTCCACCACACACACCCAGTGGCCCCCGCTCCATGCCCAGAAGATGGCAAAAGACCCTCCAGGATCCCTGGCCAAACTGGCCTGGAGAAAATTGCTTCCTGACCCCAAACTGGCAATCGGCGTTTCCCTGCGCGTGTCAGAAAGGACCACGAGAACTAAGCACTGATGCAACCCTCCCTGCCATCCCTCTCATGGTCTGCCTAAGTTCACAGAATCAGCATTGCTGTCAGATGGCCACCTAGCCTCTGCTTAAAAACCTCCAAAGAAGGAGAGTCCACCACCTCCCAAGGAACCTAATGTTTAGCCAAAAAGTCTTTGATTTAATTTCAACCCATTGGTTCTGGTCTGACCTTCTGGGGCAAAAGAAAACAACTTCACACCATCCTCTATATAACATATCACCTCTCAGTCGTCTCCTCTCCAAGCTATACACACCGAGCTCCTTCAACCTTTCCTCATAGGACTTGGCCTCCAGTCACCTCACCATGTTTGTTACCCTCCTCTGGACACGTTTCAGCTTGTCTATGGCTGCGTTCAGACGGCCAGTCAATCGCGCCATGAGCCCTCCTAAAATTTTATCCCGATTTTTTTAATCCAGCCTAGCACGACCAGACGCCCCCTATGAAATAGCCTCACCGCGCGTTGTTCCCGCCGTGATTTGTCTACACGGCATCCACCGAGGATTTAAAAAAAAAAAGTTTTGTACATTCGCATAGGCAAGGCTGCGCCTCCTTGGAGAACTGAGGCGATCGCGGAGGGTTTTCAGCAAAGTCCCGGTCCTCCCCCTTGCCATTGCCATCAATGGAGGGACTATTTTGCAAGTTAGAACAGTCCTTCCCCTCTCCCTCCATCTCCCATCGCGGTAACATCTTGTCCCTAAAAGAAATAAGCATGAATATTACATTCCTCGTAGCGCTTATCGCTGAATGCGTTTCCTCGTTAAAGCGCACATGGGGTTTCAATTTTTTAAAAATCGCGCCCCCGTCGGCTCGGTCTGACGTCAGACCGAGCCGACGGGAGCATCGCGCGCTAATGGAGTGACCAGACGGAAGAAAGTCTGCAGTTGTTGCGCGGGTAAGCGAAAACCCTACATTGAAACTACTACTTTTTAAATCAGGATTGGAGGCGCAGCAGAACGGGATGCCTATGGGACCGGAATATTTCGCAGATGTTTCTGTCTGGTCGTGCATTTTTGATCCGCAAGGGAGTCGTTCCTATGGCAGATCAAAAGATCCGTCTGAACACACCCTATAACCTTCTCAAATTGTGGTGCCCAAAACTGAACACAATACTCTAGGTGAGATTTAACCAGAGCAGAGTAAAGTGATGCAATCCAAAGCAGAGTAAAGTGATCTGGACTCTATACTTCTGTTGATACAGCCCAAAATGGCATTTGCCTTTTTGGCTACCACACCATTCTGCTGACTCATGTTCATTGTATGGTCTATGAAGACTCCTTGAACCCTTTTGCACATGGTACTGCTAAAATGGAGCAAAATAGACCGGATGGGATATATCCTTGACTAGAATCTTCCCTGGATTTTCAAAAAGCAAATTAGTATCCCCAGGTGGGTGCTAGGGATGTGTGATTGGTATGTACCAAGCTGAATAAATACTTTAATAAATATCCCAAGAATACCTGACATGAGGAAGGCACTGGTAAACCACCTCCAAATGTCTCTTGCCTTGAAAACCCTATGGGGTCGCCATAAGTCAGCTGTTACTTGATGGAGAAAAAAATAGGGTATGTGTGTGTTAAAAGATTATCTACCCTGGGCACCAAATAGGCTAGGTAAGCCACTGGTATTACCATTTCTATTGCTATGAAAATTAAAGTGATTATGAAGGTTGACATTTTCTTTCATGGTCTTATCTTTAAATCATAGCATTTGTGTTTGAATCCATACCTCACTGGATTGTTCTGGGAACACTAGACAATTGTTCTGGATGCATTAGCAGGGTTTGCGTATTAGCACTTTCCCCAGCTCAGTATTCTGAACCATCTGCAGTAATTATACCTTGCAGGATAGATAGATGCACTGCAAAAAAAAGAAGGAAAATGAAGCTAAACTTTGGCAAGGAAGGACATGAGCACACTAGAGGCTCTCTCTGTTTCCAGGCACAATTCAAAGCACTGATTCTTGCCTTTAAACTCCTAAACAACTTGGGGCCAGGGAATCTGAAGGATCATCTCCTCCCATATTGTACAGACCTCCGCTGAAGTTCTGCCTCACTAGCCCTGCTCTCTGTACCCTTGCCTTCAGAGGTGAGGCTAGTGTTTGACCAGAGACTGGGCTTTTTTAGTATGGAAGGCCCCTCCCCTAGAGGCTTGCCCGGCGGCTATGCTTCTTTCTTTTAGGTGCCAGAACATTTCTGTTCACTCAGGCTTCCAATTAAGGGGTTGCTTTTTTGTTAATACCAGTTTAGCTTGGAAACTGTTATTTTAAGCTGTCAATGCTCTGTGCTTATGGTCTATTTTTTTAATGATTGGCTGCTTTTAATGATGGATTTTGATTGGTATCGATAAATGTTTTGTTTTAAATTATTTTAGAAACCACCCCGAACAGGTTCCTGGAGAGGTGGCATAATTTTTTTTCTAAATAAATAAATAATTCTGTGGGATGCACCACTCTGTGCATAATTTATCTTTAAACCACTGTTTAGGATGTGTTAACACAATTGACCAGAGAGTCTGCATATAGTTTTCTTGTGTAAATCTGCAAACATGCATTTTTTCACTGTTCTACCTAGGTTATAGTTTTCAGCCTTGAAGAATAATTTATGAATAAATCTGGGCTTTATGCCCAGACTAAATCCCAGAAGAAGCAGAACAGAGTATGCAACAATCATTTTTTGGGATGCTCAGATGTGCCTTGAGAGGACACAAATCAGAATGTTTAGTAATGTGTTGGCCTATGCAATAGCTTCTATATAAACTGGCCTCATGCTATAACCTATGAATCTCTCAGATTTGGAATTCTACTTTCCCCATTTTTGGCAAGCTCTGGATAGAAGTTTAGATAGGATTAATTTCTATGGGATATGCCAATGTTCTGTTTTATTTAATCAGATCTAGAGTAAACAATGCAATCCTCCCCCAATACCAGGAATAAGGAACATCTAATGAAACATGAGGTACATGCAAGAAGGACACAAGAAAGTAGTTCCTTGGGCAAAGCATAATTAGTAGTGGAACTCCATGCTACAGAATATAGTAGGGTTGCCAGACCCCCTGGTGGAGGTGGGGGTCCCCTGCTGCCAGGCCCCACCTCCCTGCTTCTAATCAGCTGGCTGGTGGGGGGGGGACTTACCCTGAAAAAGATGGAGACCCATCTGATGTGCAGCAACATGTCTATGGGCTCTTCTGCATTCACATTTTTGTCACTCGTTTGTCTTTAGGTTTCCTATTGCTTTAGGTTCCCTCCCTCCCTTTTCCATATGTGTTTTGCTCCCACATTGGGGGGGGGGGAACCCCTGAAGCAATAGGAACACACAAGTGATGGAAATCAGATTTCAGAAGAGCCCTATGTCACCCTCCATGTGACTTGGACATGGTGTCATCATATCCGAGACATCAGGGCGACACTCTGGTATTTGGGCTAAAATTCTATGGTAGAAGACAAATTTACCATAGAGTTTTTGCCCAAATACCAGAGCATCATCCCAACGTCCTGTCACTTCTGGGTCACTTGCGCAGTGACGTGGATATGTCACTGTACTCAGGTGGGCCTCCCTGCTGCTCCCGGTAAGTCCCCTGCCAGTTGCCAGGAGGGACCTGACAACTCTAGGATACAGTAATGGTTGGTTGCTCATATGGAGTTAAAAGAGGATCAAAAACATTATGGGAGAATGTGTCCATCAATGGCTATATTCAGAGACAATAGACCCTTGAATGCAGTTGCTGGGAGGCAACAACAGGGGAGACTCTGGCTTCTGAGTTTTCTCATCAGCCTTCCATGGCAGCCAGTTGACTTAGGGTTGCCAACCTCCAGGTGGGGCCTGGAGAGCTCCTGGAATTACAACGGAGATCGGTTCCACTGAAAAAAATGGCTGCTTTGGAGGGTGGAGTCTATAGCATTATACCCTGCTGAGATCCCACTCCTCCCCAGGTTCTAACCCAACTCTCTAGGAATTTGCCAGCCTGGAGTTGGCAAGCCCAGGTTGGCTACTGTGGCAAACAGAATTTTCTCATATGGATACTTCAGGCCTGTTGACACTGAAAACTATCTAAGAACATGCTACCATTTCATAGTCACTGTAGCTTAAGATACAATTTGAAATGTGAACAATGCTACTGTAACTATGCTATAGATGTCATTTTAATGTGTACAGCTACTGTTATATACAGGTCCGGTGCCAGGTTTTTTTGAACACTAGACGAGGCTACCTTCTGGTGCCCCCCCCCATATGCCCACCAATTTTCAAACATAAATGCATTTTAAGAAGAATGAAAAACACAAAATTTGAAATTGCTAATTTATTTTTTTTGTGAGAACAAGTAATACAATCTCTGATTTTCTCTCTCAAACAGAAAAACACAAATCACAAAGCATTTTGAAAAGTCCTGTTAATTGTGATGTTGAAATTTAAGTCTCTTTAATGTTTCCATTTCAGGCACATCAGAATCTCATTTTGCGTGACTTTTCTTTAGCAAATTTTGTCACCAATTCCTTCAGGTCAAGCCCTGATGCTTCAGCATGTTCAATTGAAATAGTTGCCAAACCAAGTAAACTCTTTTGCAGCATTGTTGAGCGTATGTGTATTTTTATAAGTTTGAGTTTTGAGAAGCGGTGGTCACCAATTGCCATTGACACTGGAAGTGTGAGAAGGATGAGAAAAACCAGGTGCGCTGAGTGAGCACCTGTGCAACTCATCACCACTATCTTAACAACAGGAATTTTATAAGCTTTCGTGTGCAAGCACATTTCTTCAAATACAGGTATCTGCCCTCAAACTTTCCCCCCATTCATAATAATCATAAGAGGAATGTGTACTCTGGCCACTAGGATTGACACTGACACCCAGGCATTAGTCCAGTGGACTGTACCCCATTCAGGAGGCAAGCCTGAAAGGGATCAGGTCATGAGATATCCCCATGCAGGAGATTAGCTGAGTTCCAGGTGATTTTTTCCTAACAGAAGCAGCAGTGTGTGGGGGGGGAGAGCTGGATTTTTACTCTCCAGGCATTTGTTTAGGGCGCTCAGAACACCATACTTCAAACCAGTGGTGGGGGACAAGTTCCAGTGCCCCCCTAATGCTCTCTCTAAGCTGTGTGGTCTTGTGCCCCCCGCCAAGGGAGCTCTCCAGCCAAGGGGCCAATCCCTCTTCTCTGGCCTCACCTACCTCACAGGGTTGTTATGAGTCTTACAGGCAGGAGGCGAGAGGGCTGCCTGGAGCTCACCAGAGGAAGGAGGGGAAGGGACAGAAACACAGTCAAGGAATAAAATCAAAATGCACTACTCGGCGAAGGGGGGAGGGGTGTCAGAAAGGGCGGCCCCTCATCTGCTGGCTGTGGCAGCTCCATCCTCCTCCCTGCCCTCCCTGCCCCGACCAGGCTGAAGCGCTGGGGGTGGCATGCTCACAGACACACCAGAACCAGGCTGGGCCAGCAGCCACGGGACTCATATAGAAAGCACATGTGCTCAGGGGTGGTGGGGGCAGGGGGCACCAGGAGAGGGCCTGGGATGGGGGGCAGAGGCATGGGCACAGCCTCCCTTTGAGCAGTGCAGGAGGACCAGTGGGAGCGGCATGGCCAGAAGCATCTCCTGCGCAGCACAGAACCCCTCGTGCATCCAGGCAGCTGCTGCGGAGCCACTGAAGGGGCACACGGGCTGGCCTCAGCTGCTTCCTGCAAGGGATGGGACCCACCAGGGCATCAGGCCAGCACAGTGTTCTTCATAGGTGGTGCCCTAGGCAATTGCCTAACCCTGCCTTATGGAAGAGCCGGCTCTGGTTATATAATATGAACACATGCTATGTATTTTTCAATAATGTAAAAAATCTTACCAGACACACATCTCAGCCCTATGAATGTTTACTTGAAGTAAACCCTGCTGACTTATTTCAGAGTTTATTTGCAAAGAGTTACAGTCTTTGTGTCTTGTACACATTCATGACAGAAACAAATTATGACCAGTTAATTACTCTGATGGATTACTCGCTGGATTATGGAAAAAGCAAGAGAGTACCAGAAAAACATCTACTTCTGCTTCATTGACTATGCTAAAGTCTTTGATTGTGTGGATCACAATAAATTATGGCAGGTTCTTAAAGAGATGGGAGTACCGGACCACCTCACATGTCTCCTGAGAAACCTGTATAAGGGTCAAGAAGCAACAGTTAGAACCGGATATGGAACAACTGATTGGTTTAGCATAGGGAAAGGAGTACGACAAGGATGTATATTGTCCCCTTGCTTATTTAATTTATATGCAGAGTACATCATGCAAAATGCTGGCCTGGATGAATCACAAACTGGAGTTAAGATTGCTGGGGGAAAGATCAATAACCTCAGATATGCAGACGATACCACTCTGATGGCAGAAAGTGAAGAGGACCTCAAGAGCCTCTTGCTAAGGGTGAAAGAGGAGAGCGCAAAAGTGGGCTTGAAGCTCAACATCAAAAAAACTAAGATCATGGCATCTGGCCCCATCACTCCTTGGCAAATAGAAGGGGAAGTCGTAGAAGTAGTGAGAGACTTCACGTTCCTAGGATCCCAGATCACTGCAGATGGTGACTGCAGCCATGAAATTAAAAGACGCCTGCTCCTTGGGAGGAAAGCGATGGCAAACCTAAACAGCATGATACAAAGCAGAGACATCACCTTGCCAACAAAAGTCCGCATGGTCAAAGCAATGGTATTCCCCGTAGTAATGTATGGCTGTGAGAGTTGGACTATAAGGAAGGCCGAGCGCCGAAGAATAGATTCTTTTGAACTGTGGTGCTGGAGAAGACTCTTGAGGGTCCCTTGGACTGCAAGGAGATCAAATCAGTCAATCTTAAAAGAAATCAACCCTGACTGTTCCCTGGAAGGCCAGATCCTGAAGTTGAAGCTCAAATACTTTGGCCACCAAATGAGAAGGGAGCATTCACTGGAGAAGACCCTGATGCTGGGAAAGATTGAAGGTCAAAGAAGGAGGGGACGGCAAAGGATGAGATGGTTAGACAGTGTCATCGAGGCAACGAACATGAAATTGAGCAAACTTCAGCGGACAGCGGAAGACAGGAGGGCCTGGCGTAATCTGGTCCATGGGGTCGTGGAGAGTCGGGCTCGACTGTGTGACTGAACAACAACAATTACTCCGAAGTCTGTGTGGTGATTTATAATTCCATTTATCAAAATGGTTCTTGCAAAGGAACATGATTACTTTGATGTAAACAGCTATTTAGGATGCTTTTTTCTTACACAAAATAGAATACTCTTTTTCATCTTTTTATTTTTTTTTTCATCTGGGAAACTATTAGATTAAAATCCCAACCCCTCTTGCAAATGAATGGTAATCTGAACTAATCATTCTTGATTAGTTGTGGTTTGGTAGAACATACAGAATATAGTGGCTACTGGCTACCTATATGAGTTGCCTGACAAAAATTAGAGCATTTATTCTCAGAGGTGATTGGGCAATGGATAGAAAAGGGGAGGTGAGCCATTCAATATCAGCAAGCAGTATCTTCTTTCTCTGAAGGGAAGAAGGAGAAGAATGCTATCTTTGCATCCATAAATGTGCACACTAATGAAGGGAGGAGGGGCCAGTCTTTTTGATGGACCCTGTCTAACTACCACTGGTGGTGGCCCTCAGTTCACCTCTTCCTCAATCTGTCTGAGAGCAAAGGTGGGCCAGACTAACAGGTGTCACTGCTAGTCACTTAGTTGCTTGGGAGTGGTGATAGATAAGTGACATGGCATCAGTGGCAGCTAGGAGCAGCAGAATAGCTACTCTCTTGCCTGTCCATTTGTGATAGGGTTGCCAGGTCTGGGTTGGATAATACCTGGAGACTTTGGGGGTAGAGCCAGGAGAGGGTGGGGTTTGGGGAGGGGAGGGGCCTCAGCATGGTGCAATGCCATAAAGTCCACCCTTCAAAGCAACCATTGTCTCCAGGGAAGCTGATCTCTGTCAGCTGGAGATCAGTTGTAAAAGCAGGAGATCTCCAGGCCCCACCTGGAGGCTGGCAACTCTAATTTGTGATGGTGCCTCAGTTACATCAAGTGTAGAGGCCACAAAGCAGGTGACCTGCCTGATATCATCTTGCTGAGGGCTTCCAAAATCTGGGACTGGCCCTGGGTTCCTGAGTAGAGAACGGTGACTCCGCACAACTATTTTCCCACATTCCATTCCACAATTACACCCCCCCCGGAGGGGCATCAAATGTATTCTGGGCTACAATTGCGTCCAAAATGGTAGCCTGTTCATTTTGTCATGTAGAATCCATTGGGGGCCACCGAGAACTGAGCCAGCACCCTGTACATAGCTCCTTTCCTTGTTCTGTAGGCCTCAACACTGGTTCCATTTCTTGTTATGACGCTAGACTGTGATAGAAATCTGGCAACTGATTCATGTTTATTACATTTATATTACCTCCATTTGAGAAATACCCTTGGTAAAATTCTTTTTAAAAGTGTAGGGGGAAAATCTGGCTAATAAATCAAATAACTTTTATTAATAGTTCTATGTATATATTTGATAACTACAGATCTTACTATCCATTCTTAGTTTTTAAAAACCAGCATAGTATAGTCTGTAGTGATTACAGCGTTAAACTATGATCTTGGAGGCCCGGGTTCTAATCACTACCCTTTCATGGAGGCTTACTGGGTGACCTTGGGCTAGCTTACACTCTCAGTCTAACTTACCTCGCAGATAGGGTCACCCACTCCAGGTTGGGAAATTCCTGATGATTTTGTGGAAAAGTCTGGGGAGGGATCTCAGCAGGGTATAATGCCACAGAATCTACCCCCCAGAGCAGCCATTTTCTTCAGGGAAATGATCTTTCAGTTGTAATGCCAGGAGATCTCCAGGCCCCATATGGAGGTTGGTAACATTACTCACAGGGTTGTGGTGAGAGTCAGAAAAGGAGAACAATATAAGTAGTTTTGGGTCCCATTGGGGAGATAAGTGGGGTATAAATGAAGTAAATAAAATTAATTAAAATTACAGGAACAGCCAACAAGTTTTCTTAGTAGATGAAGCTTGGCTCTTAGGATGGAGCATTTACCATGGAAGAAACATAAATTTATACTCCTACTTGATAGATGTTCTACCCTACGAAACATGATAACCTGTTTCACTTCTTGCACTGTAGTATTTGATCTCTGCCTTGGGCTTTTAATGTAAGATTTGTTTAAGATTAACTTCAGAGGAAATGTTCTCAGTTTCATAAATGCTGTTTTGACACTGCTTAGAATTGATAATACTGAGTGCCATGGAGAAGTATGAAAGCATATCTGATGACAAGTTTACAGTTTTATTGGCTGAGAAAAACATTCTTGTGCTTTAAGTTTTCATTCTAGAAGGTTGGCAATCCATGTCATGTGCTGCAGATATTGTAGTCTTCTGCTTAAAACCTATTTAAACATAATTTCCAAAATATATAATTAGTATCGCAAAACACTTTAGGGAGTTGCAAGAGTGACCTTCCCTCCACTGTTTTGTGTAGCCAGATTGCTGTAGTTGCTTGCTAAGTGGGCTTGCCTGGCTGGTACCTGTCCAAACCACTGGAATTTGTGACATACCCCCACCTGGTTGGGTGGGGCCTGAAGGAACTGGTTTGCAATTTGTGTTTGTCCAGACAAAGAGGACTGGATTTTACCCCTGCATAGCAAGAGAGAGTCTTGGGGTGATCTCTGCAGTGGCAATTCCCACTTACATACTCATTGCCTCTGAAAATGGAATGTCCATGTGCAGGGAGGTGTCACCAGATTTTCCTGTACCCTTTTACCCACCAGTCTCCCCCAGAATGTTGAATGGCTTTTTAAAATGGTAGTAACTACTTTTGATAGTGTTTTATTATGATGTAGCAACTACCAGTGAAAAAAGAGCCAGAAATGGAAGGAGGCAAAGAACATTTAAATAATATACTTTTATTTAAAATAAAAGGGATGGCATAAAGAAAAATGGAGACACAGAGACAATTTAAAACGAAGCAGCTGGTCCAGCAGAGTATCATGTGTCCCAGAGGAAGCTCCTACACAATCTAGTCCTATCTAAAGATACTAGTGGAAGGGGGGGGTGCTGCCTGAATGAGAAATAAAAGGGTTTGCCTGTATGACAACAGAAGGGGCAGTGGTCTAGGGTTCCTTGAAAATTGTGGGGGTGGGGGCTGGGGAGGGAGGAAGATGGTCTTTGAGTGAGACAGAGTCCTTGCCTGGTCCTAAATTGATCTCTGAGTTCTTAGGGTGGCTGGATCTAAATTGCTGAGCAGAAGAATGCCTTTTATACTTTTTTTTAAAAAGCTGTTGGACCATTCAGGTTTGAATTTGGGAAGGAAAATCCCTTCCTTCCTTCCTTCCTTCCTTCCTTCCTTCCTTCCTTCCTTCCTTCCTTCCTTCCTTCCTTCCTTCCTTCCTTCCTTCCTTCCTTCCTTCCTTCCTTCCTTCCTTTGCTGAGAGGTTGGCAGGATGTGTGGGGAACTTGACTGAATTAAAATGAAAAGACAAAGGACTAGTTTGGGTGGTAGTAAAAACTGATCTACTTAATGAGCTGCCCCGTTGGGCAAGGTAGGATATCTGCTTTCATTCTAGATGGAATTGATTCTGGAATGGGAGTGCATCATTCACAGGTATCAGCCAGGTGGAATTAATGTAACCACCAGGCATCTAAGACAGGCACTTGACAACAGGTGCCTTGGGTCTCTCCTGGGCTCGGCTGGCATCTTATTTCCCCTGCATGTTTGAAAGTTCTCTTTAATGACAGAAAATATGCTTTCCAAAATAGGGGACTGAAATGGTCTTTCCCGACTAATATATTAGAAGTACAAGATTCTAAGGGGTGGGGGCCTTCCAGGTGGCCTCTCCCAGGTGATGTCTTCTGGGCAACAACACATTGATTGAACACATGAGGAAGGATAGGAAGCATAAATGTGCCGATCCCACCCCTGCAAAGCTGCCAAGTTGTCTGCATGGTGTGAACATGCAGACGAAGTGTTTGTGAGTATGCTTCCTCCCCACGAACAGGGACGTTGCTTTCTGCATTGTACCGACCACAGTGACTCATGAAAGCTCAAACCCTGCCACAAACTTTGTTGGTCCTTAAGGTGATATTTGACTCTTTCTCTTTTCTAAAGTTACAGACAGACTAACATGGCTACCCATCTTGATCTACTTTCTCAGTATATAGGTGCTGTACTCATAAGCTGGTGATCATATGGAGACAGGGGTCAGGACCAGCACACTTGTGTCCACTCTCTCTTTCTCTCTGTGCGTTCAGTCAACATGTAGAGGGCTTGTGTGGAAGTTCACACCCAATGTGCAATTTGGGAGGCAAAGTGGACCTCAATGTTCATGTGGAAACAGCCCATTCATAGAGTCCAACCCATTTAGAGTTTCAGTGGTAGTTACCACCTAAAATTTGGCTAAGAATTTGTGGCAACATATACAACTGTAATGATTGATTCAAGATGGTCCCTCTGTCCCATTCATCCTTTAAAACAGTTTCTTAGATTCTGCACCATCTGCAGCCTCCAAATCCTCTTCAAGGATAGCCCATTACATCAGTCCAAAGAGAAGGTAACTGAAGCAGGCTGTGGTTAAATATGAGTCCAAGAGTGGGATCATAGCTGCCTTGATATCCAAAGAAGACAAAGAGGGGATGTGGAATCAAACAAGAAGGTCAGAAGGACCTCACTGAGCCAGAGAACTCAGCCTGCCAGGGCAGGGTGACTGTGACTTCATCTAGAAAAGGCAAACCCACTGTCCCCAGGTCACAGACTATGGACTTGATCAAGGCCCAAAGGCATGATGATCTAAGCAAACAGGTGTAGCAAATGTCAAAAGTTCTGTGAAAGCAAGATAAGGAAATGATGTTATCTTTCAAAAACTTTTCATTATGAACTTGCAATTTGTGAGCACTTCAAAAGTTGCATAGAGGTCAGGACCAGATTACAGAGAAATTCTGACAGCAGCTTTAAAAGAAGTTTTATAACAGCTACAATAACCCCTCCTTCCCCTTCATAACAAGGAAAGTTAAAAGTGCTAAAATTCACCCTACTATGCAGCATTTAGCCTTACTTATTCTTAATCCCCAAGGCTTATTCCCCAAAAAGTGCACCGAGGCATAACCTCCAAATCACAAGATATCATAGTCCCTCTGTTACACTGCATTGGTCAGGACGCACCTGGAGAATTGTGTGCAGTTCTGGAGGCCTTACTTCAAAAAGGATGTGTACAAAATGGAGCGTGTGTAGAGGAGAGTGATGAGGATGATCAGAGGCCTGGACACCAAACCCTATGAGGAAAGGCTGAGGGATTTGGGAATGTTTAATCTGGAGAAGAGGAGGCTGAGGGGGGACATGATTGCTCTCTTGAAGTATCTGAAGGGCTGTCACTTAGAGGAGGACAGGGAGCTGTTCCTGTTGGCAGCAAAGGATAGAACTTGAAATAATGGGTTTAAATTAAGGATGGGAAGGTACCAACTTTTTTACAGTAAGAGTTGTAAAAGCAACAGTGGAATCAGCTTCCTAGGGAGGTGGTGAGCTCCCCCTCACTAGCAGTCTTTAAGCAGTGTCTGGACAAACACTTCTCAGGGATGCTCTTGGTTGATCCTGCATTGGGCAGGCGATTGGACTAGATGGCCCAAATGGTTTCTTCCAACTCTGTGATTCTATGATTCTAGGACTGCAGTCTAAAGCCCCCTTCTATGTATATTTGTCAGACTGGCTTCAATGGGATTAATTCCCTAGTAAATTGTATGGCAGGAGCTGCGGTGGCTCAAGTGGTTAAGATGCTGAACTGCAGGCTGTGGAAGGTCAGTAGTTCAGCAGTTCGAGACCCGAGAGTGCCGCATGACGGAGTGAGCTTCCGTCTCTAGTTCCAGCTCCTGCCAACCTAGCAGTTCGAAAGCAAGAAATTGCAAGTAGATAAATAGTTACCACTTCGGTGGGAAGGTAACAGCGTTCCGTGCGCCTTGGTGTTTAGTCATGCCGGCCACATGACCACGGAAATGTCTTCGGACAGCGCTGGCTCTTTGGCTTGGAAATGGAGATGAGCACCGCAACCCTAGAGTCGGATTCGACTGGCTTTCGAGCAAGGGAACCTTTACCTTTACCTTTAAATTGTATGGCACTGCTCTCTTAAAGGTATGGGCATATTCTCAGGTTCTGGCACATGATGCAATTGTTCAGAGATTTTTAGCTTCAGGAAAGTTATAGGTGTATATGACTAACTTAATAACTCCAACTGAGCAAATGCTTTTTCTTCCTTTAGCATTTTATTAAAAACATGATGTGAATTGTTTCAGATGCTCTAGTGCCATATTGCAGTTCATAATCGCAGTATGCAGCAACTACCTCCTTCTGGGATAATCTGTTGTCTGTAGTAATCAGCTATGTACTAACATGAATCCTTCACTTTGCCCTTGGCATCACATGGAAATGTGGGTGGCTGAGTACAGAGGTTGACATAAGATCAAATTGACCCCATGTCCAGTCATTATAGAACAGCTCCCTGTGTGGATACAGCTGCTATACCGTGAGATTCTAAATGGCCTCCTAAAGCGCTTGACCAACAGAAGCCTGTCTAAACCTCAGTGTTACTGAATACTTCGCAATGGCTCTATAACAATCAGGAACATTATGATGGGGAAACATAATGCCAGCATCAGGATGTACAAATTGTTCCAAAAGCCTTTTAAAATCTCTTGGAGAAAGAACTTTAACAAAGTAGTTGTTCTGACTAGCTCTGATTTTTCAAGAAAGAGTTCACATATAAATTGTTCTGACAGGAGTGTTGTTTACTTTCTAGGCCACACGACAGACTATCTATCTATCTATCTATCTATCTATCTATCTATCTATCTATCTATCTATCTATCTATCATCTATCTATCTATCTATCAAATTTATATGCTGCCCTCCCCGCCGGAGCAGGCTCAAGGTGGCTTACATACTCCAGAATTGTTTTTGTTAACTATTTTGCCAAAAGAATATTAAAAAAATGATTTTCATTGTATATTAAATATTCAGCAAGAATTTTGTTTGCTAAATATTGGGGGAAAACAGACTTACCAACCCGAATGGAAATTATTGGTAATATACTAAAAGCGGCTGAAATTGACAAGCTCACCTTTTACTTAAAAGATAAGAAAGATGTGTAATTCGATAGAACATGGTCAAGGTTTTATTGTTGGGTCGAAAATCAGGGTATAGGAAAATGAATAAATAAGATATAAAAGGCAAGAATGATATATGAGGCAACATTAATAAATGTTTATTTTGTCTTTGGATATTGAAAAATATAATGGAAAAAGATTGGAACAGTCTGGCAAAAAATAGTAATATATATGATGCACATATGTTATAAGGACGAAGTAGTTAGCTATCCTCACTCTTTTTATGGTCAGTTTTCATGCTTATTTTGTTTGTGTGTTTGTTTCCATGTTTGTTTGTTTTGATTGTTAAAAACAATAAAAGAATTAATTAAAAAATAAAAGATTAAAACACATAAATAACAATTATAAACAACCATAAAACCTTCTAAAACAATCCAATATCATAAAGTGCTAGTAAACATTAGATCTGATACCATGTTACTTTAAAAAAAGATTGTAATTCAGAGTGAGGAAAAGGATACAATTATGGAAACTACTTAAGAAAGTAAATTGTATAAAATATAACTGAATCAAAAATCAGCAACCTGTTTTTGAAAATTGATAACAGCTATTAAGTAGCCAAACCCCCAGAGCCTGGATGAAACAATATAGAAGCTGGTGATGATTTGTGCATATCTGTCCTGTTAAGGGGAAATCAGATTGCTTTACTGCCCTCAAGAGATAGCAAAATCAGTGTCTAGTAATATAGTCTTGTGCAGAATTACAGTGATTTCAGGAAATAGCTCTGCACAGGATTGCACTATAGTCTCTTTTTCTACTGAGAAATGAACACATTTGTTCATCCCTATAGAGAAGATAGATCCATTTGTGCTGTCTTTTCCCATATCCAGATGGCATGAGCAGTTTTGGCATAAATGTGTAATGCCCTCTCTTTATTATCCCACCACTGCCCACTACCATCATTTATACTTTTGTGTACCGTCAAAGACCAGGTAAAACATACACATCCAACATGGAATGAGGAAAACATATCTGTGATGCCCCTTGTCCAGTCACCCTCTACAACCTCTCTTATTCATTTATGGGTTATAAGTAGGTCAGGACATCACACTCGCCACCCTTCTTATTTCTTTTAAAATCTACAGAGAGTCATGACCATCTTGCACCTCAGGTCTTCTCTCACACTCCCAGAGACATCCACAGACATGGTGGCCCAGTCCCCTTAATAACTAGCCCTCACAGCGGCATACCAAGGGCAGAGCGGTGGCGCTCCACCCCAGGTGCAGCTTGAGGAAGGCCCTTGAAAAGGAGCCCTTAAAGCCAGTGTCATGCTGCATCCAGCTGAACATCTTTCCTTCTATTTTTAAAATGCAGTTTTGGCTGCAGCCACTAGGGGTGCAGGGAAGTCTGAGCACAACAAAAGCATTCTAGGATTGGCTAGACTTTCCTGTCTCCAAGACTGAAGCAAACTTACTTAACAGATCATACAACCCAAGCCAGTGTGCTGATAGCTGCTACAATAATTGCCAGCCTGCAGGTCATTTTCTCCAGTAGTCTAGCCTTTCTTTTTTCCCCTTCCTTGCACCCAGCTCTGCCAGATCTTGCAAAGCAGTAGTTAGGTTTTTACAGCAAGATAAAACATTTCCCTCTCTTAATTTCTCTTCCTTTCCCCCATATATTTCTCATTCATTTCTGCCTCCTTTCACCTAATTTTTCCATGTCCCCCCCCCTTTATTTTCACTCCTTGGTCTCAAGACCTTCTCATCCCTATCAGGCCTGTAGCCAGGATTTCTTTTGTTTGGGGCATTCATTTTTTTTAGGGGGCAGCTAACCTAAGTGAAATTGATTGAATGAATCTAATTACCTTTAATTTAATTAATGATGTGATCTGTTCTGGGTGGGGATAAAGAGAAGAAGAAGAGAGTGATAGGAAAGAATAAGAGGTCAAGGGGCTTCTTCTCCTTTATGCTACCATTGCTAGCTACACCAGATGGGGCTCAGCCTACACCATGAGAAGGTGTGCCTGGCCCAAGCCAAGCAGCATGACAAGCTCTTCCCAATTCACCGAGCACATATCTCCCAGCAAGAAGCACCACAGCTTCAGTCAATGTCGCCTCACCCCCTGTGTCATATCCTAGGGACAGAGAGAGAAGAAGAGAGTGCTTCACTGGTGGTGGCGGTAGCAGCAGCAGCAGCAGGGAAAGCAGCAGCTCACTCTCCCCCCAAAAAAGATGCCCTGACACCTCTGGCTTAGCCATGCTAGCATCTGATAGTGCCCAATGCAGTCAGTATTGCTTTCCCTCACTCTTTCCAGCTGTACTAGGCTGGGTAAGAGCTGCCGTCAATCCTCCCTCTTCTCCTTCCCAGCAGCAGCAGCAGGAGGAGGAGGAAGCAGCTGCAGGTCCCTCACCCAGCCATCCCTTCTTCATCTTCGGTTCCTGCCTGTAGGCTCCATGGAGAAGGCAGTGGCTGCAGTGTGGATAACCGGCAGCTTGCTTGTCCACCAGCCAGCATGACTTCAAAATATTTGATTTTTTTTTTTAAAAAAAAGGTTTCTGGCATGGCTATTTGTGGGGTGTGGCTTATAATTAAGGAAGTGGGCCCCTGAAAGGCCTCTTGTAGCTACAGGCCTGATCCCAATCCTGTTTGGTGACATAATGTATTTAAGAGTAGTACGGGGGCAAACCTTTGTTAATATTATGAGGAATAGGCACTGGGTTTTCTGGGCAATGTACATTGCACTGTACAACTGCTGGACTTCACCCCCTCCCCACTTGGACTGTGATTCAGTGCTTGACATCAGCTGGTGTTGCCATATGATTTACTGGCATGATCAGGAGTCATTTCGTAGAAGAAGAGGAGCAGGAGCTCATTAGCATAACTTATTAGCATAACTAATTTGCATATGCAACACCATCTGACATCACTGGAAGTGTGTCAGAAGGCAATACCCACCACTCAGGCTCCACCCCAAAAATCTCCAGTTATTTCCCAACTCAGAGCTGGCGAGCCTACCTAGAGAAAAAGCTGGGATCTGCTGGGCTTTGCAGTGCGATCCTAAGACCATGCCAGTTCTCCCAGATTAGAGTCCACACTCCTAGCCACTACACCAAACTGGCTCTCTTTGTGTTTTGAGTCGGAGTTACTAACAATAATAGCTCCTGAAGTATAGGCAGTTTTGAGAATCAGTGTGCATTAGTTTGAACAGTCATTTGAACACTGCAATTTGTCATAATTAGAACTGCTAACCATGGATGTGAGATCAGAAAAGGGCAGATGTAAAAACACATGGAATTCTAAGTGGGCTTTCAGTACAACTGTAAACATCAAAGGACTTGGTAGGATATTACTTTGCTGAGGATTTCAGTGTTTGCCTCCGATTGGCACAGTATC
The DNA here is from genome assembly GCA_029375565.1 of Gekko gecko. Classification (NCBI taxonomy): domain Eukaryota; kingdom Metazoa; phylum Chordata; class Lepidosauria; order Squamata; family Gekkonidae; genus Gekko; species Gekko gecko. The sequence goes on along the minus strand of JAPDNY010000004.1, from coordinate 105,420,385 downwards.
TAAACAGTCAATATATATGCAGCTTCTCTCTTCAAATTAGCCCAGATTCTGTCAGAACTACTCGACTCCAGAAAGCATGAGCTCGGAATCCAACACAGTAACAGGACTCAGCCGTTAGGCATAAAACTAATCCATAAAGTGAGCCACATTTTTTACGTCACACTAGACAGAACCTTTTCAATAAGCGAATAGCACACATCACACTACCCCCCATAGCATACAACTTTATGACATTTATTGAGAAACACAGAAGGGAAAGTTTCATAGTTTAAAAAACAAAGGAGGAAAAGTTTGCATAATAAGAATAAAAACAGTACTTCTTTTGAGAATACATTCTGAAGGGAAGAAAAGCAGTCAAGATACCACCTTGCAAAGATGCATTCCCTCCCACATAATAAAAGAAGGATGGCTTCTTCTAAGATGCCATCCTTGGTGGGTTTTGTAAGAGTTTGCATTAAACAGATCATTAAAGAAAAAACCAGCTCAGTCAGGACCAGCCTTTTAAAAATCATTAAAAACTTTCAGTTAACCTAACCAAACATCAGGCTACAGCCCCAGAAGCCAGCCAGCCCTTTACACTGACAGCAAGTAACTAAAAAGTGTATGGAAGGAGAAAACTTTTATCATCCCCTACTGAAGAACCTTACAAGAAGAATTTTCCCTAGCAAAAGTAGATATTATCAGAGCCTCAAGACTGCCAACCTCACTTAAAGTAAAGTAATTCATTAACTTCTAGTCACCAAGCTAAAAAGGGAGAACTGAACAGGTGTAGTTCTGTAAGTACTCCCAAATGGGCCTTCCTTTAAACAGTAACGCAGCTCCACACAGGCAGTAAGTAGTGCATGATTAATTAAAGATTAAAGTGCTCTGTAAATAGACACAGGGATTAAGATAAGAGCAAAGGGGTTCCCGAAGATCAACAAGTTTAACTTGAACTAGTCACAGTTTTGGCAAGTGTGGGTCTCCCAAGAAGGAGCTTGCTGCCACCTGGGCTGCTGAAGTGGTGCTCTGGCATGCTCTGGCCCCAAATGACACAGCATGACTATACATAAGAAGTTAAACAAAATAAATTTTTTACTATGTTTGTTTTCTGGCCATTGAATACAAAGTTTGGGTCCTGTTGCACCTTTTAGACCATACTTTGTTCTGCTATTTCAGATCAACATGGCTACCCACCCAAATCTGTTTTTTGACTATTATTGCTGTTTGTTTTAATTTAATGATTATTACTGAAAATATTTTTGTCATGCTGATGAGGTGTCCTGATCTGGATAGCCCTAGCCTAGCCCAATCTCATCAGATCTCAGAAGCTAAGCAGGGCCAACATGGAAGCAGGCCAACCACCTCTGAATGTTTCTTGCCTTGGAAACCCTACAGGGTTACCACAAGTCAGCTGTGACTTAAGGGCAAAAATAAGAGGAGGGGGGTCTACTCTGGGTGCCAGATAGGCTAGGTATGCCATGGCTCACACAGGTAAAACATATACATCCAACATGAAATGAGGAAAACATACCCCCCCCCGCTCCTTCCTTCACTTTTGCCTTCATTTAGCAATTTACTATGGAGATGGAAGCCAACATTTTATGAGCACACAGAATTCCCACCAGTCACTTCAATGATATGACCTCACCAGCTTACGTTCATTTCTCTGTTCCATTTGCATCTATTGAACTTAATAACCCCAGAACTAATGTCTGAATATGAAAGAGAGAGAAAATGCTTGTGCATAATTTGTACTATAGCTTTCTACTAATAAATGTCTAGTTGCTTGCTCTCAGAATGCTGATATGCCTCCCCCCCCAATGCAGGAAATGTTTTAGAGATTGTGATGCAGGAAACAATAGAGTTGGATATCACTTTGTTTGCATGTGAAGTTGGGAGTTCTGTCTCTAGCCTTCTTGGGAAGACAGAAGTATGGAAACTCAAACACTCAGAAGTTTGGCTCAGGTTCTTCTTGATGGTTGCAAGCAGGGAGTCAGTTTTGTATTAGGTGGTTTGTTCATGAGCAGTTTGAGCCTGCTTGGTTGCTCCTTTCTGCATATTTAAGCAATACAGCAAATGCATGTGTGTTCTTGCACATCGCTGGGATGTATCAGGTCCCCTCCCAGCAAGGCTGCCAACTGGCCAGAAAAAAAATGTTCCTTCCCATGAATAGAGGTTTAATATGCAGAAATGTGCAGTTAATGAAGTGTGTGGTATTTCATTACAATTATTAATAAGCTATCTTTCCACAACAATTATGCCCAACATAAACTGTCTTTTCATAACAATTATGCCCAAAATAGTTCAAAGGAAAAAAGATGAAGAAGAAGAAGAAGAGGAAGAAGAAGAAGAGGAAGAGGAGGAGGAGGTGGTTTTTGTGCCCCATCTTTCACTACCCAAAGGACTCAAAGCAGCTTACAATTGCCTTCCCTTCCTCTACCCACTGTCAGACTCCTGCAGCAATCAGTTCCCAACAGCTTTCATTCAAAAGAGTAGTTTATTGAGACATTGAGTGTATGCAGCTATCTTAACCATTTCGTGTTAGAATTAAAGAAAAGCGTGCACAGCAAACAGTTATACATCATTCAAGGAGGCCCCCTTATGGCCCTGGGCCAATCAGGGATCAGGTAGAAGCCTGCCAAAGTAACAGGTTACTTTTCCCAAGAGAAAGATTACACCAGGCACTGAAGGTCATATAGAGATAACAGAAACACAGAAGATGCAGGAGAATTGAAACTTAACATTCCAGAAGCATCTCCTCCCATGGTAGCGCTGTGACTGACTCAAGGTTACCCAGCTAGCTTTGAGACAATATAATAAAGTTTTTCATGTTATGGAACAAAATAACATCACCTGACACTTGCTACATATCAAACTGATACCAGGGGGACAGCTAGAAGTACCATTTTAAAAGTTGGAAGCCATACCTCCAAGGCTGTACCCTGGAACAGACTCCTCATGAGAAGGATTTGGAAACAGCTTCTGATGAAGACCTGGGAACCCAGGAGATGTCGAATGTTGCTACAGCCCTCCCTCTGTAATCCACAAATAAGGTTGCCAGGTCCCTCCTGGTAAGCAGCAGGGGATGGGAGGGACTTATCAGGAGAAAGAAAAAGGCTCAGTCCATGTTGCTGGTGTCACATAGAAAGAGACATCATCATGCCAACAACTTCCGGACAATGTTCTGGTATTTGGGCAAAAGAGTTGTCTTCAAATACCAGAATGTCACCTGGAAGTCACTGATGTAATGACATCAGTTCCTGTGTGACACCAGCAATGTGGCCTGGGACTTTCTATTAGTAAGTCTCCCTACGAGCCATCTGATGGGTGGCTGGGGGGCAGGGCCTCCATCAGGGGTTCTGGCAACCCTATCCAGAAGCCATAGAGAGTTCTGCAAACATCAGAGGTCTCCTCTGCTTCTGCATAAATATCTCTTAATAGGATTGTGGCCCAAGCAAATCAAATATTTGCTGGCATTCTCTGAGAGATTTGGGGGACAATGCTGTGACATCACTTCCGGTCACATAATGGGGAAATGATGTCACAATGTTGTTGTGATACGTGATGTCATTTCCCCCTCCAGTTTCTCCCACTGCTGTCCCAGGCATCAGTGGGGGACTAGAGTGAGTTGTGGGAGCTCTCCTGCTATAGTGTGATACCTGGTCCTCCTAACAGGATCAGATCCCAGAAATCACACTTGGAATACTTTGCAGGATTGCTTCCCTCTAAGACTAAACCTCAGTCCTGGCTGAGAGCCATGTTAGTTCAGTAGTTTCATACTACCCAGCTCCTGACTACTGAGTGCTTGCCAGTCTTCTGACCTAGCAAACTGGACCTAGGTTCTAGTGCTGCCCAAGGGGGGCAGTTCTGTTGCCAAGCCCCAGCTTGTTGTTTGCCCAGTTGTTTTTGGCTCCTTCTTTCTAAGCAGCTCTACTTGCGCTTTGGCATCCTGCTGCTACAGGACAGAACAGCAAGCCCAGTTTTCCCTCCACAGAGCTATTGTTGGTGTATGCCACTTTGTTTACATATTCAGCAAACCAGTCATTCACCTGTTTATAAATTAAGATGGTTTCTTTAAAAGCTTTTACCCTTTGGTATTTGTTTAACTCCATATTATTCACATTATTTTGTGCATGTACTTTTTCACATTGCTTCAGACTGGCAACTGAGGCATGGACTCTGACTCAGGAGAAACCTATTTTTATTATATATACTTTTATCACCATTGTCCTATTTGAGGAGCATTTCTTTTTCTTTTCAACTTGTAAATGCAATTTCTTGCTTCTAACTGCACAAGTGCTACCTCTAAGAATCAACAATCCAGAAAAGTAGCAGATGGGGTATTTCATTAGAATATTTGTCTATTAAGTTAGATTTTTAAACTGCCCTTCCCTGTGGAACAGAGCTCAAGGCGGTGTACATCAATATAAAATAATTATATGCTGTTTTTCCTGAAAAAAAATTATGCCCAAATTAGTTCAAAATAAAAATAACATAAATAAAATGTATAAAACAATACAATAAAATGTAAAACATTTAAATTGAGCTTAAAGCTAAAGGTAAATTCTAGTTCAAAGGCCTTCTTGAACTGAGATGTTTTTAATGATGATGGAAGAATTGGAATGAAGAGTCCAAATATAATTCCTGGGAAGGGGGAACCACCTTCAAGTGAGTCTCAGCCATATGTGCTTTTGACATTGTGAGTTGTTCCTGCAGCACCTCCACAGAAAATCTCAGAGTAGGGGGGATGAGGGGGAGAAATGGTCCACCCCTTCTCTTTCGCTGCCGCCATAGTAAGCCAGCTGCTGCAGCCCCATACTGCCCTGTGTTATAAGCAACTTGGCTGCCCTGACCCTGTGCAAGGCAAAGGAGCTGCCACTGCCATGAATGAGCTGGCTGCACAGGCTCCATCTGGGGCAGGGAAGCTGCTTCTGATGTGTCTTGCCTGCTGTGAACAGAACCCGTGCAACCAGCTTGTTGGTGGCAGTGAACAGGTGCCTGTAGCTGTCCCTTTAATATCAGTTTGATCTGGGTCAATTATTACATGATGTTATGTTTTCATGGCTCCATGTTTCAACTGCGCATTTCTGCATATTAAACCTCTATTAGAGGAGCAGGACATTTTTTCCGTGATCAGCTGGCAACCTTCCCTGGAAACGAACTGGGAGCTAATGTGATTTCCACAAAGTAATGTTATATACTTTTGTGAAAAGCTTCCACTAGCATTCTGTTATAGGTCAAAACCAAAACCTTGGATTTGACATGGTATTCCACTGCATATCAGTCTTTGGAACTATTTCCTGTTTCATCTATACATATTTGTCTAATTGATGCAAGCAATTTAGAAGAGATCTTCTCCAATTCAGAAAAAGGAAAGTCATTGCTTTAAGAATTTGGTAATGAATGCTGTAATTCTAGTGCTATCTTACTTCGTTGCATTGAGCACAGGAAACTTTTAGCTTAATGCATATTCCTCAACCATGAATGTTGCTCAAGTGTATATAAATTTATATGAATACATTGACTGTTGCTACATGAGAAATGATTAAAGTTGTTGTATTGTGTAGTTCATGTTAGAAAGTGTTTAACAGAGAACTATATAACGTTTGACGGTCTGTTTTCGGTGTAATTTTGTTTATAGTAAATCAAGGTATAGATTGGATTATTTCCGGAATTCTGCCAACAACACATATGTTTTGCTTGTCTGCTTCCTCCTCCCAACCAGATGAGTGTTGGCAGGCATCAGAAAGTATTACTGGGCCAGGGCTCTTTTCATAGCAGGAACTCTTTGCATATTAGGTGACACACCCCTAATGTAGCCAATCCTCCAAGAGCTTACAGAGCTCTTCTTACAGGGGCTACTGTAAGCTCTTGGAGGACTGGCTACATGAGGGGTGAGTCGCCTAATATGCGAAGGAGTTCCTGCTACAAAAAGAGCCCTGAGGGAGCTAATGATGGGCACCTGGTAAATCCACTTCCCAGTGTCAAGAGGCCATCCAATCCTGCCCTATTACATAAAAGGGTAGTGGTCTGGCAAGATTCTATGCTTGGCAAAATCAATTCGCTCCCTGGTATGTCGCTCAGAATCTGTCCCTATCCACTAGCTGCGTTGCCTGAGTTCTCTCCCACCCACTGCAGCCTAGGCCACTCTTCTCTGATTGGGCCAGCATTTCAAGCTTATTTGCATATGGAAGCTGATTGGACTTCACTCCATTTTGCACCTCAAACTACCCCCCCCCACAAGACAGTTGGAATTTTCAGTAGTTTATGCAACCCCTTGTATTCTGAGGTGAAATATGTCCTCACTCACAACACTTCCCCTTCAAAAGAAACAAACCCAATAACACAACCATGCCACACCACAAAAAAGACAGGTCATACCACAAGCAGAGTACCACAAGGCAAAAAAAGCTCTGGTACTAATTCTGGCAGGGGCGCTGTGAGTGTAGAAAATGATTTATCGACATAGTGGAAAATCTTTAGGAATTTTGGTGCATTTACCATGGGGCACCCACCCAGAGTGCCTCTGGCATTTTCTCACTCTGCTGGCATCAAAACCAATTGAAGGCAAAATAGAGATATGGAGACTTTTCCATCCTCCTTTGCATCAATTTGTCTTTGTTGGCAATGGCAACCCTAGACCTGGCTGCTTGCTCCTGTTCAGCAGGAGCATCCCTATGGAAACTGCCTGGGTGATTTCGGACCATCCGGAGACTTTCTGCCTAACCTGCCTTACAGGGTTGCTGTACAGATCACAAAGCCGAAAAGAATGAAGTAAGCTGCTTTGCTCCCCGCTAATGAGAAAGACAGAATTTTGCCTAGGAAGAGGCTGCTGAGAGGGGATGAGATAAAGTTGCCAACTTTAGGTATGGAAATTCCTGGAGATTTGAGGGGTGGAACCAAGAAAGGATGAGGTTTGAGGAGGGGTGGGACCTCAGACAGGTACAGTGCCATAGACTCCACCCTCCAAACCAGCCATTTTCTCCTGGAGAACTATTGTTGCCAATCTTGGCCCAGTGGCCATCAAACCATTCTCTTCCACCCCCTGCTGGGCAGCTGTCTTTCCCCAGGGTTGCCAATCTCCAGGTGGGACCTGGAGATCTCCAGCTGTTACAATTGATCTCCAGATGACCGAGATCAGTTCCCCTGGAGAAAATGGCTGCTTTGGGGGGCAGGATTCCGGTCTCTCGAAGGGAGGCTGTGTGTGCTAAACGCTCTGCACACAACAGCCTATTTCACGCTCTCCCAGGCGATTTTAACGCCTCATAAGGCACTTGGAATAGAGTGCTAGGCAGGGTGGTGGTGGCTGTGTCATTTTCAGGGGGAAGGCAAAGCTCTGAAGATGTACAGAAGACCCTGAAGCAGGAGACGTGGAGAAGCTCGCCTTGAAGCTGAGCAGTAGAGGAACCTGAAGGAACCAATGGAAGTCTAAAAGAATTAAAAGCCTGGAAAAGAAATACCGTAGCTAAGTATCAACAATCACTGTTTTTGTCCTTTTTCTTTCGGTGTTGGGCTTATCTTGAGTATATATTTTTTTATTTTTTTCTGTAGCTGGTGGTGGAGTAGGGATGAAGGGCGTATCATTCAAAAGGACTGAGAGAAGGGGGAGGACTTATAGTGGGAGAAAGGCTATTTAGAATTTACCCCAAAAAGCTTAAATAAACCGTAAGGAGAGGTAATAAAAGAAAAAGGCAGCCCATTAAATTAGAAAGGTGATAAATCAGGGTATAATTTACAGTTTGATTGTTTTTTCTCTCCCCCCTCGCCCCTGCTCTGGGACTGGCATACTGCGGCTTTAAGAGACTACTGCCGTCATCAGAGTGGAAGCCGAGAGGAGTGGAAGCGTGGAGAAAGAGTGAGGGCTGAGAAGAGAGAGAGAGCCGACGGTGGTCGAGAGGAGGAGGTGAAGTGCTGGCAAAAGGTGGAGAGACGGTGCAGGCAGACCAGGCGGAGGCAGAGTGGAACAGACAGATGGGAAAAGAAGGAGACAGCGAGAGAGAGTGAACCGGAGCAGTGAAAACGGAATGAGAGGCTGCGAGTGGAGAGAGAGAACTGGAGCAAAGAACTGATTGACTGTGAAAGAGGAGAAGGAGCACGAGAGAGACAGAGACAGACGGAGGCAAACAGACAGAGGAGAAGTAGCACGAGAGAGACAGAAAGACAGAGGCGAAATAGGATCTGAAAAATACAACGAAGGGAAATAGAGGGTGATATACTGTAAGGCATAAGTCTGGACAAGGGGGAAAAGTTTTAAAAGACAGGGAGAAGAAGTTTGGATAAAGTGGAGAGAAGTGGGGAGAGCTGGTAGAGGTGGAAAAGTACAAGAACTGTAAGGGTGCTTTGGAAACTATTGGTGGTTGATACATATTAGTATAAGTCTATTGCACATTGTTGTTTATTGCTGTTATGTCTACTGTTTATTGTTGATATCAGTCTGACTTAAAGGTTAGATATTTAGTTTGTAGATAGTGAAAGGGGTGGCATTTTTGAACTGGTATAGTTGGGCCAGAGATAGAAGCCCCAAAAGTTATAAGAAGCAGAAGAGTGGTAAATAAATAAAAATTAAAAATAGAGTAAATAGCGGATGGCTAGTGGAGGAGGAGGAGGTGGCAGTAGAAAATCCTCAATTTCATCCCCTGGACAGACTCAATTGAAATTTGCCACAATGAGTATCACCCAGCTATCTATCAAAGATTTGAAATCTATGATTCAGGAGTCAGTGGCCCAAGCTATGAGAAAGGAAATTGACCCTATACATAATAAAATAGATGCTCTAACAGACCAAATTAAGAAAGAAACAGAGGAGATTAAGAAACAAATAAATGATACTAGACAAGAAATACAAAACATTACAAAATGGGGTTACAAAACAGAAAAAAAGGTAAATGAGCTAGAATATGACTTTCAAGAGTTAAAGCTAAAGAGTGATAAAATAGAGGAAACCCTGATCCACATGGAGATGGATAAAGCAGCGTTAATCCTACGGTGCCAGAATATCCCCGAAAATCTAGAAAAAGATTTAAAAGAGGTCTTGGTAGATAATTTAGTGGAGCAGCTGGGGATAGAAACAAAAGAGTTTCTCAAGTGAAATTGAGGCAGTCTACAGGAGGAATTCAGCCTATGCGAGAAGAAATCAAAAACCAAGAGAGACACATATAAAATTCTATAAACGGGAGATGAAAGAGAGAATCCTCAAGGCCACAAATGAAAAGAACGTAACAATAAAAGGGGAAGAGATTCTTTTTTTAAAAGAGGTATCTTGGCATGTCAGAGAAAAACGACAAGGATATGGAATACTAACTAACCTTCTAAGGAAGAATACGATCCCCTATAGATGGTTGATCCCGGAAGGCCTACTTTTTACCTACGGCACCCGAAGACAAAGAATAGACTCTATCTTTAAGGTAGAAAATTTTTTGGAGCAATACGGAGAGGAGTTGGGGTGGCAGAGGGAAGCAGAAGCAGTAGACGGAGTAGAAGAAGAAGAGGATAGGGCAGAAGAAGAGGTAGAAAGTCACAGGCAAGAACTAGGGAAAAAGCCAGCTAAAAAAGGGAAAAGAGGCTTAAAAGTAACTCCGACGCATATGCAAACAAGACTTCAATTTAAAAGTAAATCACGTTATTTTAAGAAATAAACATGTTAGATAGGAAACAATTTAAAATAGTATCGGTAAACGTTAATGGTCTCAATGGCCCGCAGAAGAGAAGACAAATATTACACCAAGTAAGTAAACTAAAAGCGGAAGTGGTCTGTCTACAAGAAACCCATATTAAGAAAGAAGACGTTAAGTATTTAACATGCAGAAAGCTTGGTAAAGAATTTATAGCGGCAGATAGGAGTAAGAAGAGAGGGGTAGTGACCTATGTTAAGGAACAGCTTTCTCCAGAACTATTAATGGCTTCGGAGGATGGAAGAATCGTAGTAATAAAAATAAGAAGATTTGAAAAAGAAGGTATAATAATAAATATCTATGCCCCGAACCAAACCCAAGAACCTTTCTTTAGAAAAATATATGAAATTGTAAATGAATACCAAGGTGAGAACATATGTATTGTAGGAGATTTCAATGCAGTTTTTGACCCAGAAATAGATAGAAAGTCGCAGTTACAGAAAAAGAAAGTAGGACAGATCTTGCCAAAAATATTTCTAGATATGGCAGAAGAATATGGACTATATGATGTGTGGAGAAGTAGAAATATAGGGACCAGAGATTATACATATTACTCAGCTAGGTATAGGTCATGGTCAAGGATTGATATGGCATGGGTCTCCACCGGCTGGGTTCAAGAAGTGCTAGAGGCGGAAATTCTGCCAAGAACTTTTGCGGATCACAATCCCCTGCTATTGATATTTAAGGAAAAAAGGAGAAACACATGTTGGAGAATGCTTGATAATATAACCTCCAATTGGGCAACCCACACCCTCCTTTTTCCTTTCTATTCTGGAGTATCTTCCATTTAATCCTAGCTCTTTTAGGATGCCATATAAAATTTTTGGTAAGTCTATCTAGTTCGGTAAAGAATTTTAAATTTTTTAGTATAGGTAGATTTTGAGTTACAAAGAGGAACTTCGGCAAGATATTCATTTTAATGGTAGCTATTCTTCCCATTAGGGATAGCTGTATACCTTTCCACCTCTCTAAGTCTTTCTTTATTGCCTCAAGCAATTTATAATAATTATCTTCTACGAGCATATTGTTGTTTCCTGATATTATGATTCCTAGATATTTCACTTTCTTAACGACTTCTACTCCTGGACTTTAAATTTAGAGGGCCACGACCTACTGATGGGATGGCATGCCTATTCATGGTATGGGAAAGATAAGATCCACTAATTTTAAAAATCATATTGTTAGAAATGCGCTTCTAAAAGTTTGGAATGAAGTTAAGGAGAGATATTATAGTAAAACGCCAAAGTGGGTTTCACCCTTAGAAGTATTTGTAAAGCCTTCCCTTACCAGCATGGAGGATAGAGCATGTTATGAGATATTATTGGATGAGCATAATAACCTGAAATCAGAGGAAGTTTTGTTAAATATTTATAATATAAAATATACATGGTGGGAAAATATACAACTTAAATCTAGGTATGTCAAGGATGCGATGGTAGGTTTCCAGGACTCTAAAACACAGCTGGATAAAATCTGGTTGTCGACAAATGATAAACCAATACAAAAGCTGTATAAGCTATTATTAGAGGACTATATGCAGGAAGAGGTAATTAATTCATCAATGTTAGCTTGGATGAAAGATTTAAGACATAGTCTGGATGTGGACAAATGGGCAGAGACTTGGAAATCCTTAAAATATATGAAAGCGACCAATTACAAGGAAAATATATATAAAGTATTCCATAGGTGGTATTGGTCACCTGATAGGGTAGCAAAATGTAACCCGATGTTATCTAACAACTGTTGGAAGTGCAAATCAAACATGGGAACTTTTTTCACATGTGGTGGCGTTGTGGAAGAGTCTATAAGTATTGGAAAATGATACAGAGCCTCTTTCTAGAGCCCGTTGTATTTATTTCCACAACGGGCCTTACTCCTAGTTTACAATATAGTTGTAAACCATATAAATTGGAAAATTCCACGGTTTGGTCAGAAAATCATTGGTATCCATCTTTCTCCAGGACTGGGTAATAAGTGATCCCCACTCCCCAGGCTGCAAGGCTTCCCTCATTATCCTTACTCTAACCTCTGCCAGGAAATGACTTGTGACAACACAGCCATGCTGAACTGCTCTGCCCTGAGATCATCATTCTCTCAACCTGCTCAAAACACCAAATCCAGAGTGTGTTCTCCTACCTTTGTTGGATTTAGTAGGAATTAAAACCGACCTGTTATTTGATTCCATGAAGAACCAGGGGGCAGGGGATGAAAGCAAGAGTGAGAGATAAAAAGGATAATATGTTCACATTAACATAGACAACGGAAACTAAACCTTATAAAGCTCCTTTGGTTACACCTCTGTTCTCAATAAAGAAGACCCAGCACTGCCTGGAACTTGGGGGCTCAGGTCTAGTGCCCTAATTCCTGGTTTTATCAAGATATAAAGTGAGAAAGTATTTCATTTATTTTGTAAATTATATTCCAGTGTACACTTGTGAGTGCATGTGGATTATATACCCTATCAAACACTGGAATGGAGTATTTATATACTGAGCATATACACTGGAGGATAGGGGTGATAATCAATAGTATAATACCATGGCTTCCTCCTCCCCCCTGCTGTCAAGTCACAGGTGACTTAGAGCGGCTCCATAGGGTTTTCAAAGCAAGAAATGTTCAGAGGTAATTTGGCATGGCCTGTCTCTGCATTATGCCCCTGGTATTGCTCGGTGGTCTTGCTTCTGAGGTCTGATAAGATCAGGCTGGCCTGGGCTATCTAGGTCAGTGCCATGGCCACACCATGGCTACCATGATTTTAATCTAGATTATCCAAACCTACATGCTGTCCACTGAGCTGGACTGCACTGGATGCAAATAATATCCCTGCACTTTAAGGAGTCTGAATATGGCATTCGTGTCCCAGTTGCCTTTTCCCCATCATAGAAATTTCCACAAGGATTATTTGTCCCAGGTTTGATGCTGTTGGTTTTTTCCCCCCACCTCCCCACAGCATTGGGGTACATTTGTACACCTTGTGGGGTTTCCATGGCTTTTCTCCAATCTTTCTCAAACCTGCTTTGCTGAAAAGTTTTTGGAAAGATTACAGCAAAGCCTGGTTGGCTGGCATGTGGTTGGGAAAGTATGGGTTTTCTCAGTCCCAACCACACAGCAGCCATTTCTCCTGTTCCTGTCCTCATGGTGACCATTCTCTCACCACGACCGAGGGAAATTTTTGTTTTTGTTTAATCGGCAATTCAATATTTTTATATAAGAGGTTCCCTGAATTTCCAGATTCCATTTTTTAAAAAGTAAGTTTCTTGCCCCTTTTGTTGAGGAGTTATAAGGGTAAAGGCATAAATCTACAATAAAAGGGGCTACAGACTTTTTAAAAAATGAAAGATGAAAATTCAGAGAATCTGATGCACAGATTTTTATATTGGAATAATGATATTCAATTAATTATTTTTTAAAAACCACTAAAAATGCCCTGGTGGCATGGTGTGTGTGCATGACAGGCCACTGCCAGGGGACTAAGTCAGGGAACCCAAACATGTACAAGCTACATTGTTGCTGTGCTATACTGGCAGCTACAGCAGCAGGAAATTACACATGCCTGTCCTCATATGGAAACCCCCCACCTCTACTCATTACTTTGCTGATCTGTAACAGCTATTTGAATTATTGTTCACTAGGATACCTTGATTTACAGGATTAAATGTTTGTGTGAAATTAACAGCCAGTCATAAAATGGCTTGCTTTATCAGAAGCCAGATTTACTTGAGTTGCTGTGGTCACAAAAGTATTCAAATTACCTGTTCAACTGGATCTACAGCTGCGTCATGTATCTAACGTGATGCAGATCTTGTAGGAAGTATCAGAGAAACTGGCCTCAAGTGCAGAATAGAATTCCAGCCACAGTTGATATGAAAATTGCATCTTCCTTGTTGGCCAGGTTTATTTCTTGCCCCTTTTGCCCTCCTGTCTAGTACATACTGAATTTGCTTATGTGAGACAATTTATGTAAAGGGAGACTTTTTGTTGTATAAAAGAGATTTGGTTAAGGTAGATCCTTTTTATTTATAAAGTAAGAGCTATGCATGTACTATAACCACATAAAGAACTCTTAAGTCTTAAGCCTTTCCACTATGAAAACACACACACACTCATGGGGAATGACTCTAGATACCAAAGAATATTTTTATAATAAATCTTTCTAGCCACTTCTGTAACTGTTGCTATAATTAGATCCTGTATTCCAGCCCTGGTTTTAGCTGAAAACAAAGGAACAAACATTTCCTGTGTTCCTGGTATCCTCAATCAATTCTCAAGACCTCGATCAGACTAAAAAGTACTTGGAGAATATCTTTGGGGAAAAACAGAGCAGGACACATACAATATATGCAATTATCTATATAATTCATAAAATAACATGAAATTAAACAAAATTCAACATTTCCATTCCCACTGATACATTTGGCTTGATTTTATTCTAGTATGTGATGACGGGGGACCAAATTTGAGAGTGAATTTATTTTATGAATCTCTGTCCCCTTCCAAAGCTTTCTATATGCAGAGATTTTCCCTGTAAGCATCATTTCCCACACTTTCCTTAGCAATTAATCAGTTTCAGGTGCAAAATATTTTTGAACTGACATTTTAGGTAGCATTTCTCATTATCTGGGAAGGGAAAAAAACAATTTCCCTCCATACAGTTCTTCCATACCACATGACTTTTGTCCATGCATGATCCTCTTGAGCACAGCCTTTTTGGAGGTCAAGGAGGACTTCTTCCTCTCTTGTTCACCATAGTTGGTTGTATCCAGCTTAGAGTACAAACCTAAATATACATGTTTATGAATAAATTGCACAAATAAAGGGAATTTACTTCTACATAAAATTATCTCAGACTGGGCTGTTAGTTTCTTCAGGTTTTTTTGTTTGTTTGTTTCAGTTAAAAGTTTGTCAGTTGGCCAGGAGTTCACAGAGTATTACAGGATCTGGTATGTATGCTCCGTGCCGTTCCACCCCGCCATGAACGGCCAAGCCGAGAGGATGGTCCGGACTGCCAAGGAAGTGCTACGGTGGATCGACTCCTTGGACTGGGAGTATAAACTGGCTTCTTTCCTTTTTGGTCAGCGTATCACCCCTCACTCCACCACGGGACGCAGCCCGGCAGAACTTCTCCTGGGTCGCCGCCTCACGTCATGCCTGGACAGGCTACACCCAGATTGGGCCCCTGTGCACAAGCCGGAAGCAAGCAGGGGGTTCTTCCCAGAGGACCCCATCTACGCCCGGAGATACACAGCGGGCCCACTCTGGGTTCCAGCCAGGGTGGTATGGGTCAGGGCCCCCCGTTTGTATGAGGTCTCCTGCGAGGATGGCACCGTGCTGCACCGCCACATCGACCAACTCCGCCACCGGGTGGCACCACGGGAGCGGGACGACTATGAGGACCCCAAACCCCAAGAGGTAGAAGAACCATGATCGGCTCTGCAGGGGCCCAGCCAGGTGGACAGCTCAGCGGCCGCAGCACCCATCACCCCATCACTGGATGCCCTGACCGCCATGGACGAAGCCTCGATGGCCACTCCATGACCACCAGCACTGGTAGGCTCCCCGACCAGAACCCCCGCGCTGGCGTCTCCACCTGCTCTGGCTACCCGGTGCTCAACAAGGGTCAGGAAGCCTCCCACTTATTTAAAGGACTTTGTTTTTGGGCGTCTCGCGCACCAAGGGGGGAGGGGTGTAATGTATCCACGGGAAAACATGGACCCCGGGAAGCCATGTGCTTGGACCGGTTCTGACCGGTCCACCACGCAGCCAGGTAAAGGGCCTGAGCTTCGCTACCAAAGACAATAGACTGTAGGCTCCTAGCTCCCTTTCCAGTCGGGGAGCCCAGGTAACTCAATTACTGTAAATAGCGAATCACGGGTGTTGTGTGTTATGGGGTGTGGGTTCACTTGGGGATAAAAGCCGGCTTCTGTCGTCTTGTTCCTGATCTAATAAAGTATGTGAGAGCTGAAATCACTCATCAGTCTCAGTACTTTTCATTTCCCTTTAAATGTTTTTTTACAAGTGGGTTCCAAAATGGCGAATTAACTGCTTAGAGTTCAGGCACTCAGTGTCTGCTTCCTGGGCCTGGCGACCATCCCTATCCCTCCCCTCCTGAGAGATTTAAAGGCCCTTCCAGCTGATTGGCAGGCCACAGGCTCCCACCGATCATCTGGAGGACCCTTTAAATCTCATGGGAGGTGAAGGAGGGGGCTGCTGTCAATGCTGTTGGGGTGCGGCTTCCCCCTGCTGGCAAGCTGGCTGGTGGCAGGCAGGAACCCGCAAAAGTGGGGAAACCCTCACCCTGACCTAGGAGATGGCAACCCTGCATTAGGATCTAAGAGACTCCACCATGGAAGCTTTCTGGGTGACCTTGGGCTAGTCACGCACTCTCAGTTTAACCTACCTCATAGGGTTGTTGTGATGATAAAACAGAGGATAGGGGCACAATGTAAATTGGATTGGGTCAGTTGAAGAAGCAAAATAAAAACAAGAACATTTTATACTATGGTTATTATTTTCTTCTGGCAGGGCTCATGTGCCTTCAGTAACCGCATTACCAAAGCCCAAACATGGAGGAGGGGAGTGGGTATACTTTACTGGGGTCCACTTCCTGGTATGATCTATTTGTGAATTTCAGAAATAAAACACAATTTTCTTTTTTTATGATTAACAGTTTATTGAAATTTAACAATTAACGATACATACAGAGCACAGTAAATTTGAGCAAGACAAATACAATCTGTAGATCAGAACATAGATGTAATACAAAAATAGTTCATTGGATAAATGAACAAGAGCCAGTATAACTGAACAGTTAGTAAAGAATAGCTGATCATACAATAATTAAGCAATAAAGTTCATCATCATCCATAAAACACAATTTTCTTATATGACTGGTGAGATTGTATTAAGGGATTAGTTTGTGTGGATTTGATTTCATAAACTAGTGCTGGGCTCAGGGATATAATGCTGGGCTCTGTACGGAACAAGCAGAAATTCAGCAGGGAATGCTTCTTTTTTAAAACATTTTTATTGCTTTTATCTCTACACACTACAGGGCATAGGGAAAAGGGATATTCTAAACTAAAATACAGAGTAAGCAAGGATCAAATAATATACTAAAGTTTGGTTTCTTGATGTTTCCTCATTATTTAGCTTTTACATAATTGGAGATTAAGAATTCATATTTCTACCTTAAGCAGTACAAACAAAATTAGCTGTAGTGTGTGCATCTTAGTAAATAATGAAAAAAGAAAGGGCAGAATTTCAGAATCGGATTATTTAGCTGCTTTCTTCCCTCGATGTTTGTTTTTATCAAAGGGCAGCTTAACCTTAAACGATTTAGGAGCCACAGCTCCTAGTTCTGATTCAGAGTCAAAAACTTCTTCTAAGGAGCTACTTGAAGAGCTGTCACTGCTTCTGGAACCATGTTTGCTAACATCTTCTGTAATGATATTGTCCTCTAATTTTCCTTTTATTTTTTCTTTCGCTGAACTTTGATGCTGTTCCAAAAATGCTTTTGTTTTAAGGACAGAGTCAATCTTTTCTTTTTTCGCTTTGAAGTTGAAGATAATGCCTTCCGAGATTATCCATCTGTAGGAAGTAAAATTTTTCTGTAGAAATGAAGTCAGATTTTTATATTGCTTCCTCCTCTTTCTCACCTCAAATGGAACGTCTTTTAAAACTTTTGTTTCTTCTCCTTGGATTTTTAAGGGTATT
This sequence comes from Gekko gecko, assembly GCA_029375565.1. Lineage (NCBI taxonomy): Eukaryota > Metazoa > Chordata > Lepidosauria > Squamata > Gekkonidae > Gekko > Gekko gecko. The sequence goes on along the minus strand of JAPDNY010000004.1, from coordinate 105,403,019 downwards.
CCATTGGTCACTACCTTTTAGAGAATTTCACAAATACTTCACCAGGCAGGTTGTTTTTCATGATAAATTCTGGATAGGTTCTATATACCATATCCAAGTTGCTTTGTAAAGGTTCCACTTTACAGCCTGCCACAGGAGCTAAGACTTCACAAAAAGTCTCTTTCAGGTTCTCTCCTTTTTGTTCTGGAATACCTTGAAATCTCAGGATATATGCTGACCATTCCAACTGAAGTTGTAACAACTGTTGTTTCTTGGAGGTCCTCTCTTTTTCTACTGCCCCTCTTCTTTGGTTCAGTACGTTTGTCTTCTCATCAACCTTCTTCAGCTTTTTAGTTGTCTTCTCTGTTGCATTAGTTTCTTTCAGTTCCTTTTGTAAGGCTTCAGAGTTGTTGTTCAGGTTAGTCATCTGATCCAGTAGAGGGCGCAATGCTGAAGTAATAATCTTAGAGATATCTGTGGTTACTTCCCGTTTGGGGCCAGAGATGATGAGCTGGCAGTTCCTGAAGAAGCTTTCACTCTGGGGTGCCATTTTTTCACCCTGAAGCAACATTGTTTACATTAAAGGTAAAAGTTTTTTAAAACTTCTGAAAGTCTTTTAAAGTAGACGATTTCTACTAGCGTGCACTCCAGTCAGCTAAGTTAATGTTCTCCCATCAAATCCGCCATTTTGCCCCTCACTTTTCTTCGTTTTCAGCTGCTCTTTCCAGGGTAGGGTAGCCTCCCCCCCCTTCACTGTATTTGGAACTGTGTTGCGGTTTTGTGGGTTTGCACCTAAGCACTTATGCGATTTGGCAGGTAGTCACTCATGCTTTACTCCTCGGCTTGTGTCCATAAACAGGGAAAGTCTCTTAACGCCAGATCTCTTGCTCACTCATTCTGGTGTGCTTCTTTAAATCCATGGCTGGTCTCACACCCGGGGGACTTATCAGGGCAAAGGGAAGCCTCAATCCTTCGGCCTTCACCTTGGGAGAGGCTTCCCTTACGCCTCAGGCTATGAGCCCCCTCCAAGGGCTCTGGGACCCCTCCTGTCCAGTACAATTATGGTCCGCTCTCATCGGAACTGCGATGGAATGCACCCGCCAACAAGACGCCAAAACCAGAATCAGCAGGGAACGCTTCTTCCCAACACACCATGCTAGGAAAATTTCTATTCACAGAAATTCAAATTTCTGTTCTATTCATAACCCTGCCAGAAAACTACTGCTAAACCTCTTTGACCTTCATTTTTTAAATTTAATTTCAAAAGATCTAAGGCTGCAATCCCTTTCCCATTTACCAGGCAGTGGTGGTTGGGCATTTAGCTACAGCGGTGAGAGCGAAGACTACATTGTTCCCTCTCTTGGTGAAATTCACTTAATTGGAGCCACCTGCATTTCCAAACTTGCTTTGCTTCAAGCTAAACTATGAGTAAAAAAAGATGATACCCATTTGGTGACAAAGAAGAAGTTCTTTCTCTGAAGCAAAACAAACAGAGTAAATTAGATGACTTCTTTGATGCTTTCCCAAAATCTTAATAGATTTGATGTTTTGGAACATGAAGAAAACAGCCTTAATTTACCTTTGGATTTAAGTCATACTTCTTTGCCTAATGCTGATGACCGTACTGCTAATGGTACTCATGATACTAATGCTAAATTGGGTTCTTGCTCCTCAGATTTACTCCAGATTTTAGCCTCACAGACCCTTCTGATTGTTAACACTCTGCAGAAGATTTTCAGCAGTTTGGATTCTATTACAAAGAATTACAAAGAACTGCACCTATAATACCAAGTGTGCTAAATCTGAGATAAATACAAATACAAATAAAATCTGTTCACCTGAGGAGGAGCCCTCCAATAATAGAGATTATCTGTGATGACCTAGATTCTGTTAAATATGACCCTTTTACTGTTTTCCTTGAAATCTCTCCATATAAAGGGAAAACTGTTTTTTTGTCTTCTAAGTGGCAAGTCAAGCACCACTTGTCCTTTCTACTGAGGGTACCAGCCATCAAGACTGATGTAAAGAAGAGCAGAAGAGTTTCTATGAAGTTTTATACTCAGAAGTTTTTGTTGACATTCTTTTCAAGGCCTGTTCCATGTTCTCTGCTGGACAAAAGAGATTATCTGGGAAACTTTAATATTACTGTTAAACAACATTTTATTACCTCTGAGGTAAAACCACTTCTTCTAAAGAAATCCAGAGAGTTTGCGGGTAAGCAAATTACTTCTCAACCTAGACCTGTGAAACATAATGACTCTACTGAAAAGCTCCATCTTTGAGTATGGAACCGAATTGTGATGTTCCCCCACTTATAGATTTAATGGCACCATCACACCACAAGAAGTGCGAAGACCCTCCAGTACTAACATGCTTTAACAATCTGAGCAACTTAGCTGATATTCGGGACTGTATTGATTCTGGCCTTTTACATTCTTTTAGTAGATTACCATCTTTGGACCAATTACGTATGTTAACCAGATTTGAAGTACTGTATTCTAACTTGAAGTACTATATTCTGTTTGTGGGAAAGCTAATACTGAATTATCAGTTACTTCATTTTCTCCTCTGCCATTGGCTCCTAATAACCCTCCCTTGATTAATACCATAAATATATGTGAAAATCTGGACACTATTACTCCCCTGGATTCTGAAGATATACCAACTACTAGGCCAAAGGTTCCATTAGAACTGAACATAATAGTTGATAACAAGCCTAAAAATGGTACACAAGTTTCTGAACGGACTCAAAGCTAACAAGCAGTGGTGGTGGAAAGTGCCGTCAAGTCACAGCGGACTTATGGCAACCCTGTAGGGTTTTCAAGGCAAAAGTTATTCAGAAGTGGCTTGTCATTGCCTGGCTCTCTGTCATACCTCTGGTCTTGGAGGTCTCCCATCCAAATACTAGCCAAGGCTGACCCTGCTTCGCTTCTGAGATCTGACATGATCCAGCTAGCCTGGGCTATCCAGGTTGGGACTACCAGGAAGTAAACACCATTAAATACAGTGTGGCTTGTTTCTAAATAAACACACATATGAATAGGCTGTCAGTTATATTAAGGACAAACACACTGTCTGATGAAGTGTGCATGCACATGAAACTTATACCCAGAATTAAACTTCATTGGTCTTAAAGGTACCACTGAACTCAAACTTAGTTCTGTTCTGTTGCTTCAGACCAACACAGCTACCCACCTGACACTAGTTTATAGTCTTCCTGCTTATGAATATGTTACTTAAACTGGAGATGTGATTGTACTACGCTACCCTAGCTTCTCTGTTCCATTGAATCCATGCACTCCTATATAAAAACTGTATTTATTGATTGTACCTCCCCCCATTCAATTTTATTCTCACAACCAACCAGTCAGTAGGTTAAGATGGAGAAACAGTGACTGAATCAAGATCACTCAGTGACTTCATGGCAAAGAAGGAATGAGAAGGGTAGTCTTATTTGCTCTATTGCAAAGAAATAGTCACGAGAGTTTTGTGAATGATACCAAAGGTAGGTTTCCTCTCCTGACATTTCTGGTTGACTTCCTTACCTGTATTTTTAAAGTGATCTCATTGTGAGCTCCACATCATGTTTAGGAAGTGAGATCATATGAATTTCCACACCCATCCACGTGAGAGAGAATACAAGATTAAAGTCACTTTTGTGTTAGTTATGACTACTACAAACTCAAGAGTTGCTCAAACAAAAAGACCCACAAAAATCAAAAGAATCTTTCCAAATGATTGCATTTTTTTTATTTTAACTATTCCTTTTATCTTTTCTGCCTGTAACCTACAACCTACACAATGTGGTTCAATTCCATAGGATGTACATTCATAAGTACATGCTACTAAACTCAATATTTTTATTCATTTATTTACTTCACATATACCCCTTTCTCCCCATCAGGAACCCAAAGCAGCTTCCACCATTCTCCACTCCTCCATTTTTATCCCCCTAACAACCCTGTGAGGTAGGTTAGGCTGAGAGTGTATGTCTTGCCCAAGGTCATCCAGCAAGCTTCCATGGGCAGAGTGGGGATCTGAGCTGGGGTCTCCCAGATCCTCGTCCTGTATTCTAACTTTACACCAGGACCGGAGCCTTCATTTTCTTCAAGCTCCTCTTAATCTATAGAAAATTTGGTTGATGTAAGGTTGCACTGGATAGTAGTATCTAAAATCAAAAGAATATACTCTCCAAAGCTTCAGCCAGTTTGAATTTTTACAAAAGTATATGAAGAGATGAATCTATAGTCTTTTAAACACCGAAGTAATACTTTAAAAAAGCAAAATAAAAAAAACCTATGGTGCTATTTTGCCATTTGAGGAACACTTTCCTTCTTTTTTTAAAAAATTAATACCTAATTCAAATTAAATATTTTATTCAGTTTTGGCCAGGCCCGTAGCTACAGTGGGGCATCTCGGGGCTAGGACCCCAATTTACTGGCAAGGCCCCACGACTTCCCATTCAGCACAGTGCCCCTAAGTAATTTAAATCCCCCGTCTTAAAAACCCTGGCTGCAGGCCTGGTTTTGGTCCTTTGACATGTTTTATTTTATTTAATCTATTTATCAGTGAGTGTTCCTTGCTGAGGCTCAAGGTGAATTACACATGATAAACAAAATCAATGCAAACTGGTCTATCAAGGTCAGTGTTATCTACTCTGCCTGGAAGTGGTTCTTCAGGGTCTCAAACAGAGGTGTTTCACTCACTTTCAAGTGGAGATACAGCTGACCCTGGGACCAACATACTTCTGAATTTTGCATAGAATTATCACTCTGCCAGGCTGTCCAACATTTTATGTCCTGTTGACACACTTTTTACACACAGACGCGTATATAAAAATCTCTTTGGTGCATGTGACTTTTGCTATGATGAATTGATGAGTATTGAAGATACCACCAGACTCCGCAGTCCGTGTGTGTGTGTGTGTGTGTGTGTGTTTCTTAGTCAGAATTACTGTTGCCAGCTGGGATTACTTGTTAGCGAATACGCTTGTTCCGTTACTATCAAGCCTCTTCTTTTGTTGCTTAAATCCTTTTGTTTGCCGCTACGAGGAAGGAAGTCTAGCGAATTCTCCCACAAGTGGCACAGGTCACCCCTCCTCTTTTTCTTTCGTTCTCCCTCTCGGTTCGTGCAGGTGAATAATAGGACATTAATCCCGCCTGCTTGCGGGATGAAGTGATAAAGGGTGACGGGAGGTTGGCTGCGGGAAATGACCGCCTCCCTCTCCTCCTCCGGACGCGAAACAAACACCTCCCCGCGGCTGGCAGCAGAGCGCGCGCTCTCATTTACTTCCCTCCAGCCCGGAGGGATTCTATTATTCTTACCCTCACCTCAGGGAAGGGCGCTTGGCGGGAGTGGCGCTGAGGCAGCTCCCCGTGGAAAAAGACCGACTGCGAGGGAAGGAGTCGTCCTGCGCCTGGGCTGAAACTGAGCAACAAAGAGCCTTGCTCTCTTACCGCGGGTAAGGTCCACGTTAAGCTTTTGGAGGTAAGCTTGTCTCGGAATTAAGACGATACTCCTTCCTCCCCTCATTTGTGGGCTACTGTTGCGAGATGGAAAAACCTCTCCTCCGTTACCCAGTCAGTTATTTGTATACAATACTTAAAGCGCAAAGCTCTTAATGTAAAAAGTCGTCTTTACTGGTACTCTGGCGGCCTCCCCCAGTCCTGTTTGGTTGCAAACAGCCGCATAACCTTGCGTGTGTTTAAAGAGTACTAGACAAATGCATGTGAGACAGAGGTATAACCAGTACAGTTGGGTGTTAGGGCTAGAGTGAATGCAACTTTGTTGCTATATGGCTGGTCTAGAATTATATTGTGTCGCAGCTAGATAGGTATTTTTCTGTCTAAACTTTCTGTTGTGTTAATAGGAGTTTTGAGTAGGGCAGTAGTTCTGAGAATGTGTATGTGAATATGCCTTTAAATGGTTGGTAACCAAATATTGCATGGGTGGTCTTCAACATATGATAGACAGAAATAATCAACAGGGGCTACTCATGACCTACACAAATGTGTGCTTGTGATGTTCTATTTGATAATGGTGCAGTGGCTGAACCCACATCTGAGCCCCTAGGGATGCTCATTTGCTTCCTGAACAGGAGGGCCTGGTATGATGTGGTCTATAGGGTAGTGAAGAGTTGGACTTGACTGTGAGACTGAACAACTTAATATATACCTTTGTGCTTTCCTGAAACTTGGAAATTCTGCTCAATATTTGTAGTTGTAAGGGCTGTAGTGAAGCTGGGTCTCAAACAAGCTGCCTGGGCAAAGCTCACTTATATATCTTTCCTATTTGTTCTCTAAAAAGCCCAGAACAGTCTAAATGTGCTTTCCAGGCATTATTTTATCTAGGCAGTTTACAGGACCAGACTTTTTAGGGCAGTTTACAGGGCCAGACTATTTAGGGTTGATCAAGGCTTGTATCTATTTTGTGAGTTTGCTAAAAAAAAGTTTAGTATAGAAACCTGGAAAAGGTGGAGACAAAATGGTTGCCAGACTTCCCACCAAGGGCTGAAAATGTCAGGGTCATACTTTTTCAGGGGGAGGGGAAAGCTGGCTAAAAATAATATTAAATAATGAAGTTAGAGTTGGGGTCAAGACCAGTGATATGAAAATTCACCCACACCCAAGAATCCAAGGATCTTGCTTACAGGTTACAGTCAGCAGGTTAGCTAGTGGCTAAGAAGGGTGTAGTAGAATCTGACTGTTTACATTTGCAATAACACAAGTAGCTCTGACCTTTCAGAGAATGATGGTGCCTGACTGCAAATAAAAAGTTAAGGAAGTCAGACTACTGTTTAAAGTCTTAAATGGATTGGAAGAAGAAAGCTTGAAAGCCAGAACTGTGAACGATGTATCAGTTAATAGTTACCATTGGGAGTTCTCTTTGGGAATTATTTGGCTAGATAAAAATCATGCAGTCCTGACAGAATGATATTTACTCTCAGAAATGGTTTGCATTCTGACAAAACATACCAGAAAATAGCATCCTACATATTCTTGTCAGTTCATTTATCCTTCTGGTAAATGATTCAGGTTACATTCCACATACTAATGTAAATTAACTTATTTGCGCTTAAATGGGTTTAGTTGCAATGACATCTGTAGGACAAAGGTTACTCTCTTCCACTTAAAATGCTGGCCTTAAACTGATGTCCACACAGGTTCAGGTGGGTAGCCCTGTTGGTTAGAAGCAGCAGAACAAAGTTTGAGTCAAGTGGCACCTTTGAGACCAACAAAGTTTTATTCAAAGACTAAGCTGTTGTGTGCAAAACACACTTCTGTTTTGCACATGAAAGCTTACACTTTGAATAAAACTTTGTTGGGCTCAAAGGTGCCACTTGACTCAAACTTTGTTCTGATCTCCAGGAAGCTGCATTGTAAATGCTGGTATGTTGTCTTATGGTTCTAAGAAAATGAAGCTCTTATATAAGCTGATTTACTTGAGGGTCTTTGACTTTGCAGGATTCCATGTTATTTAAGTGATTTTGAACAGTTACATTGAAAGCCACCTGGTGGGCCAATGTGTTTAGATGTGGGGGTATACATATTGAGGAGTGGGTGTCAAAAGTGTCTTTCTCAGTGCTCTCCTTTTACAGGAAGACAAAAAAGCACTGGTGGCATCTAATGTTTAGGGTTTACTTGTCATGTCTGAGGCTTTGGAGGATATATGCTAGTAGTGGGTAATGGTTGCTAGAGGCAGTGATAAGAATCAGTGTAAGGACCATTATAAGCTTTAGAAACAAACTCATTACAGGAACTTGTTACAAGGTCCAATATTCAGTTCCTTGATCTCCCCTAAGGTATATGTCAACACTAGCACTTCAGAGTCTACTGAGATTTATTGGAGTATGCATATAGTTCTGCATGGGAAAGAGACTTTTAGAATGCACATGTAAAATCACTTCCAGCCTGTAGAAATTTCTATACCTGGGATAGTTTCCTGTAGACATTACAGATATTGATACCTAGATTTTTTTTTTAATTTTCTAGGGGGTAGATTATCGATTCCCATTAGCATCTAATAGTGACTTATGGATGGAAGAGCCTGTGTACTGTTGTTCTTTGCCCTTTGAAATAAGATGAGACTCCCCAGTCATTTTACTTACAGGTTGAGCTTCTAGGTGAACAGAAGCTCCTGTCCTTTATCAAATATATTCTTCTGATTAATATGCAAGATTGGGGACTTCTCCTATCTCTCCTAGAAAAGGAATAATAAAGGTAGAGATATCAGCTTTTCTAACAACACTTCAACAATGATATAACTGGCAGAAATGTACTGTGTGAAGCTTTCTCCCCAACTCTGCATCTGCTTGGTGGGAACAGTCTCCCCTCTTGCATATACACTCATCAATGAAGTGTATTTGTGGGGGGGGATTATGGTAAAAAACTTAGCTTTAAATTAAATACACAATAACATGAAGAGTTTACACCTGTGATGCCTAACCAAGAGTCATTATTATAGTTATAAGAATTGGTGTTCTATAGAGGTGAATTATGTCCTTCAGGTGGTCAGCTGTGTTGGTCTGAAGCAGTAGAACACATTTAGAGTCCAGTAGCACCTTTAAGACCAACAAAGGTTTATTCCTTTGTTGGTCTTAAAGGTGCCACTGGACGCTAAAGTGGTGTGATGTATGATGACAATCTGATTGTGGAATTCTAAACTGCAAAGAGACAATACTTAAACTGTATACATGTAGCTTGCATGGTAAAATATTTTATATGAAGAGTGATGACTTCTCTGTCACTGAATGACATCTGTTGCTTCATACATAAATCATGCTTCAAACCAAACAAGTGTTTCCAGGATAGGCAATTAAAGTGAAGTGGTAGCATAGACAGTATAGTTAAGATTGAGTCTTAGATGTAGTTCTGGTACTATTTTACTTGATAGTTAACAGGAAAAAAAGGAAAAGGAGTAGATCCTCAAGCAATTGTGTGTAACAAGACAAAAAAAAATCCAGACCAGTACAATGGATAACAATTATAACATATACTGGAGAATCTATTATTATAAAAACATTCAATATGATAGAACATTTTCATAACAAGTTTAATTTTGAGTCCTTTAAATTTGAAGGTATAATAATTAAATGTTCATCTTATTTGTTGACAAATTAAGTCAATTGTTTGGACAGTAATCTTTAACTCTAGAGTGAAAACACAGAAAGCAGCTGCATCTTCATCAGTCACCTGAGAAATATGGGGTAGGTGGGAAATGTAGATATCCATGAGTTTCCTATGCAGATGTAAAAGCAGGTGAGGGGTGGTAGAATCCTTGGTGAAAAAAAGTCTGTGCTCCTATTTAAGTTGCTACTGTATTCTGTTGAAAAAGATCTGGAAAAATAATTGGAACTACTAACTACCTATACAAGTAGCATCCTTTGCCAACCTCAGCTGTTTCTGGTCTTTAGCCTTTCTGACATGTTCTTATAGGTTGAGTACTTATTTGTACACCTCCCTATTTCTATCTTCTGTATATTTCCCTTTTACATTTCAGCTCATCGGAGTTTCCTGTGCACCCCCACTGGCTTCTTCAGTTAGCTTATATTTTTCTTTCTGTTCAGAATAGTTTGTGATTGCTTTTAGTATTTCACCTTTAAGAATCTTCTGTTCCTCCTGTACCATTACTCATCATTTACCATCCTTGTTGTAGTGACATTATATGTATCTTCCTGAGAGCTCATCTTGCTGCTGATATATTCAAAATAACTTTGTACCAGTTCTAATTTCCCATAGAATTTGGTACCACTGAGTTACATTAAAGAAATTCTGTCACATAAAAAACACGAAAACCGGAAACTTTTACTACAAATTTCCAGATTCACTTACTGTAACATACATTGGCCCTTAACATTTTATCCCAGTGATTTTTAGGCCAAGTGTATTCAGTCATATTGAAAGGGTGGTATAATTTGGAAAACATTTTCTTTCTGAAGTCATTTGTTTTCAAAAGCTCTCTTGGTTCTCTTAATATGTTATGAATAGGGTTGCCCCTAGGCTTGGCAATAAATATACTACCCCCTTTAGTAGAGGCTGAATGTGTAGAAATAGGCAGGTTAAGCTTTTCATGGTCAGTAGGCAAATAACACTCCATTAAGACTCTATTAAATTTTTCTCTAAGCATCTGGCAACCCTAATTATAAATTAACCAAAAAGGCACTCTAAAAACTGTTAACTTGAAAACATTGAAAAGGTGGAGCATGTTCATACTAAACTACTTAACGCTCTCAATATGTTTTATAAGTGCACAGTGAACATTACATTTTTATGTCCTGCCTCTGTTATACAACTTGCAACATAATCTCTTGCATGTTTACTCAGAAGTAAGTCCCAGTGTATTCAATGGGGTTTCCTTCCAGGCAAGAGAAAGAGTTGCTTTTTATACCCCACTTTTTTCTACCCTAAGGAGTCTCAAAGTAGCCTTCTGTTGTCTTCTCCAGAAAGATTTTGTCAGTTGTATAAGGTAGTACATTCCTGCACAGCTTTGGAAATTACTTTTGGAAATGGTTTACACTGGAGGCCTTTAGCTGTATTGCTCTTCTCTGAATCTCTGAGGCAGAATGTGGTGCTTTTTAGAGTTATAGAGCCAATGGAAAACATTTTGGTGGCTACGTATGAGTTACTTTAAACTAGTTTGGGTGGTCTAGTATTTATTTATTAACAATTGGTGACTTTTTAGTATTTGTTTTGCTCTGTTAGGTGCTTCATGCTGTGAAATAATTGGTGTGTATATATATTTCATTTTTTAAAGTCTTTGTTTTTCAGGAACTTCACTTTTTCTGGTTCAACTGTGGGGCATAATATGCTAGGGTTGCCAGGTCTTACCTTTGTCCCAGCGGGGGACTCCAGCCTGGCTCCTGGGCTCTTCTGGCATGCACGTGAATCATGCGTGCCATGAAGACATCACCCAGAAGTTTAAAAAAGCCCTCTATGATCACCATAGAGTTTTTACTCAAATCCTAGAGTGTCCCCTGCACGATGTGCCCAGTGTGATGATGTCACCTCCAGGTAATGTCATCACGCTGGTCACAACGGCTGCAACGGGGCTCTTCGGGGCAGGGCTCCCCCACCAGCCATCTGGCCAGCAACAGATTGGGGCCCCCGAAAGCAGGAAAACCCCTGCCCTCATCAGGGGATGGCAACCCTATAATATGCTATCAGCCATGTGTACTACATTCAGATGTTTTGCACCAGGACTTCTCTCTTCCTTGTTTCAGTCCTTTAATGACATTCTCCATTCCACTTTTCTCCATTACCAACCTAGGCTTGCCAACTCCCCCACTAGGGCAGGGGTCCCCAGATCTGCTACTCACCTCACCTCCTTAGCGCCGCCTGCTCCCGGCATCCCTCATTTGGTGGGCGATCTGCTCATTGGCCTCTGGCAGACTGAGGTGAATCCCAAGCAGCAGGTGACCATTCCCTCATCCCGGGCTCATGTGGCAGTGGCACATGCTGCGCTTTTTGGAGCCATCAAAGTCTGGGTGTGCCCTCACTGGGCCCTCACTGGCACTGCCGGGAAGAGCTGGGACTGGAGGTTGTCCAACCTGCCCATCGTCCAAACATGCAGCATGCTTTCTGGGCAGGCGGGCGGTGTGTGTGGGGGTTGCCTCTAAGGTGAATGAGTTCAGTACGCTGGGTGTTTGGCTGGCCACTACCTTGCATGGCTCTGGGCAGCGGCGGGCTGGCTTCCCTCTGCAGCTGAGGCCAGCTAGCAAGGTGGCAGGGTGGCTCCTCCTCGCTAAGTGCTGTCCCCCCCCGTGCTGGTGTGCCAGACGAAAGGCATGGATGACAGTGTGGGTGCAGTGCTGGAGCGCTCCAAGGCAGCTTCAGCTGTGTCATTGGGCTTGCCAGCCCAGCCTCCCAAGAGCAGCGAGGGAAGAGAGAGAGAGAGCGCCCAGCCTGAAGGAAGGGAACTGCCAGACCAGACCACAAGCCCTGGGCCCCCACCCGACAGCTGCTCTGCAAAAAGCACCTGGGAGGGAGGAGACCAGCCAGAGCTTCTCCTGCCCACTCCAATACTCCACCTGGCAGACAAAGGCACACCTTTACCTGCCTGGCGACTAGGATGCATGCCTTTTGTCCAGCCTCTCTTCTCAAGCCTTGGTGCAGTGAATCCTGTCTTTCTCCACCAGACACCCCCTTCCCCTGCAAACCTTTTCTGGATCTCTTCCACTCCTCCATTTTAGGGAGGGGTGATTGCTCTTGGGACCTTCCGAGGACTTTCCTGTTCCAGTCTCAGGCTGCAACCTGTCTTCCCCACCCCCAGCCCTTGTCCTCAAATTGTCCTTATCAAAAAACAGAAGGGCTGGGTGCCTAGGGTTATTTCCTGTGCAGGTAAGGAGAGCATTGGAGGCAAGTCAGCTGGTGAATTTTAATCTTCCATCCAAAACATGGATACTAATAAAGATTGTGTCCAGTGGCACCTTTAAGACCAATTAAGTTTTATTCATGGTATAAGCTCTTGTGTGCAAGCACACTTCCTCAGCTACAGTGGAACAGAACCTCCTCGGCCATTACATATAGGGTGTGGGGGTTGTTGTCAGGGACAGCTATTTAGAGTCAAGATGCATAAGTAGTCGGTGATTATAGTTGAGATTGGATGTAAGAAAGTTCTGTGAATAGCAGTAAATTAGCATACAAATACAAGAGTTAAAAACAGATGTGGGAAATTGGTTTGAGTCCTGTGGCACCTATAAGAGAAATAAAGTTCAGTTCTGGGTATGTGGGAACTGAGAGACTTCGTACGTACACTCCTTCAGATACAATGAAACAGATCTCCTCAAATATTACATATGGGTATGGGAGGCTAGTTGCCATGAAAAGCTAATCAGAGTCAAGATGCCTAAGTAACTGAGCAATAAATACAGCTAAGATAGGAATAACACATTAGGTAAGACATGTAAGTAGAAGTTAAGTTGGTTTACAGTTAATAAAAGAGTTAACAGATGTGGGAACTAAGTTTGAGTCCAGTGGCACCTTTAAGACCAGCAAAGTTTGATTTCTGGGTATAAGTGAGAACTGAGTGACTTAGCTGTGTAACTGTGTAAACTCCTAAGGGTTCCATTGTTCTGAGTGTTGTAATAACTTGCAATTCAGCAGTCCCCCATTCCCCCCTGTTTCTGAAGTTCCTTTGCAATAAAATAGCTACTTTGAGGTCCCCCTCCCATTGAGTGTCCTGGAAGGTTTCTACAGGTTTCTCAGTCTTGTGATTCTTGATGTCAGATTTCTGTCTATTCATCCTTTAGCATAGGGTTTGAACTGTTTGTCCTATGTAGAGAACTGAAGGGCATTGTTGGCATTTAATGGCATACACAATATGAAAGATGCACAAGTGAATAAGCCTGAGATGGTGTAGTTGATGTTGTTAGGTCCAGTGACTGAGCTGTCTGGGTTTATGTAGCAGCTAATAAAACCAGCTATCAGATACTATGCATGTTGTTCTCACTTTTAGAATTTAAGTTAATGTGGAAAGTGCTTTTTAAGGTGAGTTCCCCTAACATACATCGGAGTCCAATCAAGCACCCATGACCCATTCATTATGTGTTGGGCCTATTGTAGTATTATGTTCTGAGATGACCTACTTTCCAGGGCTTTTTTTCTGTTTGCACCCATTCTGTTACATAAGAACATAAGAGAAGCCAATGTTGGATCAGGCCAATGACCCATCTAGTCCAACACTCTGTCACGCAGTGGCCAAAAATACCAGATGCCATCAGAAGGTCCAGCAGTGGGGCCAGGACACTAGAAGCCCTTCCACTGCTGCCCCCCCAAGTATCAAGAATACAGAGCATCACTTGCCCCAGCCTGAGAGTTCTGATCCATACCCCATGGCTAATAGCCACTGATGGACGCCTGCTCCATATGCTTACCTAATTCCCCCTTGAAGCCATCCATGCTTGTAGCCACCGCCACCTCCTGTGGCAGTGAATTCCATGTGTTAATCACTCTTTGGGTGAAGAAATATTTTCTCTTATCCATTCTAACTCAGCTACTCAGCAATTTCATTGAGTGCCCATGAGTTCTTGTATTGAGAGAAAGGGAGAAAACTACTTATGTAGTTTCCTGAGGGGTGAACCGCAAAATAAATTAGAATGCAGGTTACCACTCTGTTAACATATACTATTGGGTTCTATAGCTAGTTTATTGCTGAATCTGTCATCTCCTCCTTCCAGCTCTTACATTAGAAGAGTATCTTGAATTGTTACATACTAGGTATGAACCATTCCCAAAGATACATGGAGATGGATGTTTTTTCAGACAAAATGATATTTTTGTCAAAATGTATTTTGATTGTGCATTAATTTTGTGGTAGAAAGATTACCTATTTGAATGGGCATTTTAAGCTTTTAAAACAGCACATTATCAGGGTTTTTGTGTGTATATATGATGTATGTCATATCTTCATCCACACTACTGACTTCCATTAGAATCTTAAGGGCTCAATTCAAATGCCACACTAAACCATTTTTTGGGTTTATGCACACACATATACCAGTCAAACCATGGTGCAAAACTCCTTGTTTGCATTTTGTTTTTCATTAATGCTTGGTAACTGTACTTCTACCTTCATCATGAAGTAGCCTTTGAAATAATATTGCTAACATCCTCAGACAACTTGCCAAGTCACTGTTCCTTAAGTTGGACATCCCTGTGGCCAGGGACTACCAAGAGATGTTGATTAGTCAACCTTAGTGCTCTATGGGGCTCATATGGGGAGAGGCAGTCTCGAAGGTATGCTGGCCCCTACCTGGTGAAATGAGCTCCTGGGAGAGATCAGGGATCTATTACAATTCTGCAGGGCCTGTAAGACGGAACTTTTCTGCCAGGCTTTTGGTTGAGGCAGCGGTCGCCCCCTCTTTGTGACCGACCCCACCAACAGCCTGGATCCTAACATCTTAATCTTCCACCACTGTTGATATGGTTCTATCAGAGCTGACATGGTATTTAAGAGTAGGGATTTTATACTGTTTTAATCTGGTTTTAACTGTGTTGTATTTTACACTGTTATCCTCCCTGAGCCCGCCTGTGGGGAGGATGGGATATAAATCCAAATAAATAAATAAATTAAAAGTATGATGTGTCATGGTAACCCAAATGAGGTGTTGGTAGTATATTTTCTCTCTTGTAGCAGCATGCACCTGGGTCCTTTCACACCTGCTAGAAAATATTGGACAGCATCCAAACCAATTCCAGTAGCTCTGTTCTTTCCATCTGCTCAGATTGCCAACATTAACAACAAAGTAATTAATTCAAGAAGTGTCCTTCCTCTGCTTCTCCTTCTTATGCTGTACATCACTTGAAAGCAGAAGAAATTGAAAGAATGTAGCTGGCAAATGCACTGACTTCAGTCCAAAAAACTTGTAAAGGGTGGAGCAACTAGACATACAACAAATACTTTATGGATACAGAAATATGTTCTCTTGGTGCCACCAGGAAGCTTAAATGAAACTCAGTAAACTATGTAGCCTATGCTGACATGTTAATTGGTCTGATTTACTATTTTTGAATCAGTTATTTTATTAACAATAACATTTTATTAACAAAATGATGAACCAGGCAAATCCTTATAAAAATGAAGTACAACCTCATTAAATGATGTCCATGCTTCAAACAAACTATAATATAGAAACCAGCTTTAGTTTTTGTGGTTTCCATGGTTGATGCCAAAGGAACCTGGAACAGTTTGTTTTTAGTGAAGTAGGCTTATTAGGATGTACTGTGTAGGTAGCATCCTCTGTGCTGCTTAGCATTTGTCCTATAGCATGCACCACTGCAATGATCTTTGGACGTGCTCTGTTAATATGGAGTACTCCCACTGTAGTGTGCAAGGATGGGGGGATATGGGAAAATGGCTTGCCAGCTGTGTAAGATCCTAGTGGCTGAGCTGTTGTTTCCCTTCTATTGCAGGTGATCAAAGCTTGGGCACACTCAGAGGTTGTGAGCCATTTGGCAAGAACCAACAAGCTTATGGACTATGGATCATGGCCTTTGCCCTGGATAGAACACCCCAGTGGATCCCAGGCTGACTCAGGGTGCTTAGTTTAAAATGGTATTTTTGTAAGCCTTTTGGGGAACCTATTTGGAGACAAAAGCATGATAATAAATTTCTTAAATATATGAAAAACCATTCCATGACAGCTTTGAAGTGAGGCCTATGGTTGAGGGAAGTAATAAGCCTGTTGGAATTAATCTGCAATTTTAAAAACATGAGTGAGCCTTAAAAGCTTCACAGTGTACTCTAAGCAGAGCTATACAATTCTGAGTTCATTGAAGTCAGTAGACTTAGAAGGGTGTAACTCTGTTTTGGGATTGCACTGTCAATTTTAAAAAATCATGTTACTTGAAAAAGATTACCTGACATATGTCAAAGCTCTGAGTAATAGTCAGGGGTTGTAACAGATTTTTACTAAAGGCACATATTCTTAATCATTTCACTGGTTTGTGTTTGGTTTGACTTCTCTCACAAAAAAATCCAGGTATAAATTATAAATTACTGACCTGAATGTTTACTGACTCAAAGGAAAAGCAATTAAGAAGATTAGGATTTCAGCAAATAGTTTTGTGGAAAAATGTGTACATGTGTAATACAGGAAATAGGCTGTGTAGATACTGTGAGAAGCTTTTTTGAACCTCTTACTTTTTGTATAGTATTGAATGTTTGCACTCCTCTGTCCCTTCTGTAGCATGATGAATCTGATAAAAAGAAGGGTATGTAGTAGTTGTATTGCACTGTAAAGTTCCAAACTGTCGGTTTGTAAATTGAGAGAAAGGCAGAACTCTTGAAAATTCAATTCTGTACCATGTATAAATAATGTAAATCCAAACATATACTTATGTAACAAATTTTCATACTCTGCTTTTGCTAGTTTAGAAAAAAGAGTGGAGCAGGGCACTAAGCCCCTCCTCCTGACTGCTCCCTAGATTAGAGTAGGAAATCTAACCTGTCAAAAAGATAGAGCCATTGAAAATAATAGTAAGTAGTGGCTTGAATACATGAAGCTACCTTATACCAAATCAGAGCAAGACCATCAGTCTATGCAGGGGTCTTTTCGTAGAAAAAGAGCTGCAGGAGCTCATTAGCATATGGTATGCTAATGAGCTATTAGGCTATTAGCATATGCCACACCCCATGACATCACTGGAAGTGATGTCAGAAGGGGAAGCAAAAGGGGGGAGGCATCTTCAAAAGCCTCCCCTTCCCTTCCCCAGCTGGCCTGGGTGGGGAAAAAGTAAGTTTTTTCCCACTGTAGAGAACAATAGAGGGAATGGGGGCAACCTGTTTGGGGGCCCATAGAATTGAACATTGGTGGGTATCTTGGGGAGAGGCTCCATCAGCTACCCTGTGAGTTTGGAGCCTCTCCCTCAAACCCCCTCCCCTCCAGCCCCCAGAATATACCCTATGTTTTCGCCATTGACTTCAATGGCCCATAGGATATAATGGAGCTGAAATTGACATTCGGCTGCCTGAAAGACTCCAGGGGCGCCGGCTGGGGGCGGGGCTTGGCTCCTGAACAACCAGAGCTGCGCTCCGGTGCGCTCCCCCCCAAAAGGCCCCTGAGTCTATGTCCATTAGTATTGTCTACTTTGACAGCAGCTCCCCAAGATTTCAGGTAGAAGTTTTCCACATCACATCAGATCCTTTTAACTGAAGATGGTAGGAATTGAACCTGGGACCTTCTCAGCCACTGAGCCACAGTATCACAACCCCCCCCCACACCTCTTGCCAAGGGGACTGCCTCTTAAGGCTTGGATTGTCCAATCAGTTGGTGTTGGAAAAGTCCTTTGTAGTGCCTTAAATTCTCTCTGGTAGCATGGGTGTGGGTTCACAGGTTTTAGTAACTTATTACAATCAGTTTTAAAAGCAACATTAAATTTATTTACAAAAATCACACAACAATAAAACATACAAGTAGGGAAAAAGGGTGTGCACATAGAACAAAGACAGCAAAACAAACTTAGCGCTCTATCTGGCGCACTGACCCTGAGTAGCTTGTTTCCAGCAGTAGATACCAAAGCAGAGCTCGCCAAGGAATAATGATTCCTCCTCCAGCCCACCAGCTCTTGAATGGAAGCCTCCTTTTGTCACATTCTGACATCTTACCTGTGAGGGTGTGTGTAACTCTTGCAAAGTTCCTGGCTTCTCCTGGGATCTTGCTCCCAAGGTCCTCTTGCAATGCATGCTCAGCTGTCCCTTACTCCTGGCTAAATACTAAACTAGCTGTCAGAGGCTAATTGACAGACCAATCATGACTTAGATCATTTCCATCTAAACTGAGAACTGTCAAGATCTGAAAATGCCACCTTGGTGTTCTGACAGTTTCCAGCTGGCTGCTGTTAAGGCAACTGTGATTTGCAGCAGGTACTTGTGAACAATGTAGGTTTTCCATGATCCAGTTACAACTTAGCACCTTACTGAAAGATGCCTTAAAGACCCAGGAACTTGACCATTGTCAAGTGATAAGTGGTCAGCTGACCTGTCAATTTTTGGCCAGGCAGTTAAGCAGTGTGCCAACTCTAACTTCTTTTGTTTCAGAGATAACACTATTTCATGCCTGCCTTCACAGACATAAGGGTTAGAAAATTGGCTTTTTGAAAATGAAAACAGATTCTGAGTGAGTGGAGTTTTATGGTGGTAGAGGAAAGTGACACCAAGTTGCTGCAGTTTTGTTTTGCACAGTATCAAATTCTATGCTGTTTCTGTGACTGCAGACACTTGTGGACTACAATAATTACTAAAAAAAACTACTTTGAGTAGAAATACATCAGTTTGTACAATGCAGAAATTCACAGGTGATCTCCAGTTGTATAGTATTCCCAAATTTCTCATATTGATGAATGTCCAAAGGAATGATTCTGATAGCACATTTACAGGTGCCTCACTACTAAAACAATCTGATTTCAGGCAGCTGCTTTTAAATAGTATATTGTTTGATCCCTTTAGGCATTGTCTCTTTGCAGAACGCTGTATGCTAAAGCTATGTGTGACCCATGCAGACGCAACTGCTGGCACTTGACAAGTGCATCATAATTGTGTGTAGTAAAAATTAATTTAGAGGATTTGTATGCTGCCTTTTGAGAGACTTGCTCAAAAATTGTCACCAAAATTGTCAAATGGTACTCAGCCAACGTGGGATTTTACACATGACAAAATTGTGGAATTGCACTGCTGAGTAAAAATTGATAGGGCAGAAAATAAGAGGCTCATTATGTTCCAGTACACTTACCCTGAGAGAGAGTATCCACCCATTACTTTTATCATTATGCCATCTTAGCTCTGACAGGCCATGTCCAGACTTCTAATTATTTATATCTCACTTTTCTCATTCATGGCTACTTATCACACTGTTGTCTCATTCTCTACCTTATCCTTAACAAACATGTGAAGTGGGTTAGCCTGAGAAAGTGTGATGGGACCAAGGTTACCTGCCAAGCTTCCATGGCAGAGCTGGGACTTGAACCTGACCCTAGTCCAACCAGGCCCTAGTCCACCATTCTAACCACTATGTAACATTAATGTCAAAATGACATTAAATAGCAATACTGCAGGACAGAATAGCAATGATTTTTATTTGTGTTTGAAGATATTGATTTTAGGCCTAGTACCACTGGCCACATTTGTTCACTCTCAATGGGCATGTGGAGGCACTCTAGGATGCACCCCAAACTCTGCGGTTAAACCACAGAGCAAATACTAGTGTCATTCCCAATATGATATTGACAATTCTGACTTGCTGTTAAAGGAGACATTACATGCCAGCATGCTCCCCTCCCTTGTGTGAAGTGCTGGTGGGGGCTGGGAGAAATTCCTGGAAGATGTCCCTCTAGCACATATACATTAAAAAATATTTGTGATGGGTCATAGCCTGCCAACACTCCAGCCAGGAATGCTGCTAGGGTTGCCAGTCTCCAGGTGGTGGCTGGAGATCTTCTGGAATTACTAGCCTCTAGGTTACAGAGATCAGTTTCCTTGGAGAAAATGGCAGCTTTGGAAGATGGACTCAAAGGCATTATACCTCACTGAGGTCCCTCACCACCTCAAACCCTGCCTTCTTCAGGTTCCACCCCCAAAATCTACAGGTGTTTTCCAGCTCAGAGTTAACAACCATAAATGCTGCCTTTCCATCCCAGGGAAGCTCTGGTCCCTTCAGCTCACAGGCTTTGTGCATTTGCTAGCCAGCTGTCTCTCCCGTACCCTTCCCCCTTCTCTGTCTGTCTTGGTGCTAGGGTTGCTAACTCTGGGTTTGGAATATCCTGGAGATCTGGGGTGGAGCCTGGCGCAGGTGAAGTTTGCAAAGGGGAGGAAGCTCAGCAGGAATATGGTATCATACAGTCTACTCTCCAAAGCTGCCATTTTCTCCAGGGGCATCTTCTGTAGTTATAGAACCTTCTCTAGGTAATTTCTATAGTTAAAAATACTTTTAAAATTATTATTAACCAGAGGACTCCATTTGTAGAGAGCCTTCCTGCTTGCTCTCTTGAAGCTTCCCTGCCTTAGTCTCTGGCTGTTCTTTCCCACCCATCTCTTAAAGGAATCTTATCCTTACATCTCTCCCATCTAATCACACAGAATGGCCCATTTTTCAACCACTCTACCTAATAACAAATCATGAGTGGGAAACAACATTAGCATAACTTTTAAATATATGGCTGTAGCTTTCTGTCAGTCTCTGTGGTGCTTTGTGCTGCCTTGTTGATCTTTGGACTTTGCAAAGGGGAGGAAGCCTAACTTCAGTGCTTTTGGTTTAAAGGAAAGTCACATCCGACAAACACAGGCTTGGTTTTTCGAGTGCTCAGGGAGGCTGTGGTATCTTATAGTAAAATTCAGCCCATCAGTTGAGATCTGCCTCACAAGCCCTACTGTCTGTGCACCTGCCTTCAGAGGAGAGGCAGGTGGTGACTAAAGACAGAGCATTTTCTGTGGTGGCACCTCGCCTTTGAAATGCTCTCCCACTTGAGGCTTGTCTGGCACCTACTTTACTTTTAGGTGCCAGGCTAAAATACATCTTTTTACTCAGGCTTTTAATTATGGGTTTTTTAATCTTATCTGCTTGATGAAATATTCTAAATAAATAAAGGTATCTCTGGATAATAAGAAAATAGTTCACATTTAGGGCAAAAATACCCCTGCTCACTTCTCTCCATGCTCTATATCACCAGAATGAGTTGTTTGAAGGGACTCTGTTTCTAGGGCACAGTAGATCCTTGCACCAGTTTTTCTATGTCATGATTCATTTTCAGCCAGAAGAAAACATTTCTGGCTCTCTTTTTGCTCTTTTCAGTACTCACATGGCCTTCATGCAGACTTTCTAACATGTCCCTTTGCATACTCTTTGCATGCCACAACAAGATATATCCAGCACAGAAAGTTCTTCCTGAAAGTAATTACATGGTGCTGGTATATGATGTCTAGGCCAACCAACTGTAATAACATCTATTATTTTTTGCCAAAGTCTTGTTAATTTGCTGTTCAATCCCTGTCTATAAGTTTGAACCTTACCTACCATTCTAATGTATTTGAAAAAGTGTGCATGAACACAAAAGCTCATACCTTGAATAAAACTTTGGTGGTCTTAAAGGTGCCACCAGACTCTAAATTCATTCTAAGGTTTTTCTTGTACGAAAAATCTCTCAAAAGGCTCATTTTTACTTGGCATACAATAATAAACAAGTTTTAGGAGCATTGTATCATATCATCAGCTTGAGGCCCTGCAAAGTTCAAAAATAGGGTTACCTTCATCTTTGGTATGATGTACCCCTGTATCTCACCAACGATCTGCCAAATCTTTAGTTCCCCTCAGTGACTGAGTTGCCCTACAGTAGTGTGTATATCTTTTCTATTGATATAAACTTGAAACTGTCCCACCCTTCATTTAGATATTGGTTTAGGCTTTAGACCCAGTACAGGAACTTGAGGCAAAGACAGGAGCTGTCCTGTTATGAAATGGCACTTGAGGCAGATTAACTTTCAAAAACAGAATAAAGATTTTATTAAACAGGCAGGGAATATATGTATAATAGGGGTAGTCAAGGTTTTGAGGCTGCTGAAGTCAGGGGTCATTTTGTGGAAAAAGTGCTGCAGGAGCTCACTAGCATATCTAATAGCTTATTAGCATATGCCACGCCCCCTGACATCACCGGAAGTGATGTCAGAAGGGGAAGCAAAAAGGGGGGGGAGGCATCTTCAAAAGCCTCCCCTTCCCTTTCCCTTCGCAGGCCGGCTGGGGAAGGGGAGGCTTTTGAAGATGCCCTCCCCTTTGCTTCCCCAGCCAGCCTGTCAAGGTGGGCTGGGGGGAAGCAAGGAGCGATCTCTCCATTCTATTCTATGGGGCCATAGAATAAACCCCTTCTCTCTTCGCTTCCCCCCAGCCCACCTTTGCAGGCTGGCTGGGGAAGGGGAAGCTTTTGAAGATGCCCCCACTTTGCTTCCCCCACCTGCCTGCAAAGGCGGGGGGGAGCAAGGAGCGATTTCTCAGTTCTATTCTATGGGGCCATAAACTTTAAACCCCTTCTCTCTTCACTCCCCCCCCCAGCCCGCCTTGGCAGGCTGGCTGGGGAAGGGGAGGCTTTTGAAGATGGCCCCCTTGCTTTCCCAGCTGACCTGACAAGGTGGGCTGGGGGGGCAAGGAGAGAATGGGTTTAAAGTTTAAACCCTGACAAATTTCACACAAGGAGTTGCGCTGCTGTCACGCCTCCCTTTGACCTGTGGCTTTGTGCTATTTTCCCTGCAGTTTTGTGATCACGGAACCGTGGGGGAAATCGGACAAAGCCGCAGGTCAAAATGTGGCCATGCAGCTTTGAGTGGGAAATTGACCAATGGAAACGGGGCAAAGGGAAGCATGACGGCGGTGCAGCTCTTGTGTGAAATCGATCTCTCTAGAGTTGTGCTGCAGTGGTGGTGTGAATACAATGGAGAGATCACGCTGCTTGAGATCGAGAGAAGGGGTTTAAACCACAGACTCTAGATGGAAGGAGCATGGCAGCGTGGGCAGAGAGCTGGGGTGGGGCTTGCCACCACTGCCATTTGTGCCCGCTTCTGAGCGGTGCTCCAGTGTGCTCCTGCCACAACTGACCCCTGGCTGAAGTAAAAACTTTCTAATATATACAGAATTAAATTCTTAGAACATTCAAGAGAGCGCATTTGTAGTTTTGTTTCAAGGTTTTTGAGTTCTTTCTTTGAGAGGTACTTTGTTTTGTATATTTCAGCACTAACACAGTTCTTATTAATGTTTCTTCTAATGTTTGCTTATAGTTCCTAGATTTCTTCCTTCAGAGTTCTAGGTTTTCCCTTTTGATATTACAGCTTTCAGTAACTCCTGAGGTGTCTAAGCTTCTCCCCTTTATCATAGACCAGGGTTTTCTTCTCAGCCCCTTTCACTGGCAAGAAGTTATTCCCCTTGTCTGTAGGAAGCAATAACTCCTTTTAATATTTGGTTTTTATGGGAGTTCTCTCTTTATTATACAGATGTTCTTCCAGATCCTTCTCCTTTGTCTGTATGAGGCTGTTCTGTAGCTTTCCTGACTGAGAATCTAAATTCTCCCTCAGAGCAGTTTTAATATATTTAAGGCAATGGGGTTTCTCTTCTCTCTACAGAAGTACTTTTCTGTCTGTTGCCTGTCAGAAAACACCGACTCCCAAATGTCTCTTCACTCTGACTACTGACCAAGACTAAATCATGAAGACTGCTCTCTTAGTCTGTGTTTGGTTACTCTTTCCCACCCATCTTTTAAAGAAAGCTTATCACTGAGGCTTAGGGTTGCCAGACCCTCACTGGGGTGGAGGAACCTCTGCTTTTGCGGGGTGTTTCCCGGCTGCTGACCAGCTGGCTGGCGAGGGAGAAGTACTAAATGTGTGAAAGAAAAGAGGGCCCATAGGTACTCCCAGGGTGAGATTAAGGCTAACAGATGTCCTAAGCACAGCCCAACAATGGTGCCCCTTGGCTCTTCCATTGCTTAACCAACAAGACATTAAGACTCAATAAGTGCTGAAGGTGAAATAAAAGATTAAAAATTCAGTTTTCTTCCAGGCTGTCCCCCAGGACAGACCCCATGACTATTAAATATAAACTTTTAAGAACCTATTTATTTAATAATAGGTTCTAGTAATAAGCAATATAAACAAATTATTTACTTATAATTAGGGCAACAGAAAAAATGCAAATTTTCAACACTTTTTAAAATAAAATTGTTAAGGAAAAAAAGGAAATATAAAAATTTATTAAACTGTTAATCACCGTCCCAAAGATTATAAGGCAAAACATGGTCTAATATTATCTCTACAGAAATTCCTTTATCTCAAGAGCATATTTCCAGTTTTGAAAACCCTCTTTCTACAGAAATTGATGTTGGTGGAGAATTTGAGATGCCTCAACACGGATCCAGGCATCAGAGATTGAGACTAATCTAATGTCATCTAATATATTAATTTCACATTAATTTTTATGGACCCCCCCTTCTCGGTGCTAGTGGTTCCACTGTCTATAATTTCTTATGAATAGCCATAACAGAAGGAATGACTGTGAAAAATATTTCATCTTCAAGGTCAAACATCTTTTACAATCATCTTTTATCTGAAGTTTTATCAACATATTGTACTGCTCTTTACATTTAGA
This sequence comes from Gekko gecko, assembly GCA_029375565.1. NCBI lineage: Eukaryota > Metazoa > Chordata > Lepidosauria > Squamata > Gekkonidae > Gekko > Gekko gecko. The sequence goes on along the minus strand of JAPDNY010000004.1, from coordinate 105,378,430 downwards.
GTAATGTTTGATCTTTTGCAAATCAATGATGTCTTACTTCAGATACAGTTTTACATCTTGTTCACTAAAGCTTACCTCGTTTATGTGAAAAATCAGTAAGATAAATAATAAAGAGCTTAAGGGTCTGTTACACAAATCAGTGAATAAGTTAAGCACTAGCCAAACCCAGACAGTCAGGCCCGTATGCATGCCCAGCACGCTCCGCAAACTGCTGTGCCTCCCCCCATCCCCCTCTCTGCGAAGTGCCCGTCTGGCTAGTTCTGTCAGAGCTATTCTTGAAAGAGCAGTTCTTGAAAGAGCCCTCTCAGCTCCACCTACCTCACAAGGTGTCTGTTGTGGGGAGGGGAGGGGAAGGGAAAGGAGTTTGTAAGCTGCTCTGAGACTCCAAGTGAAGGGTGGGGTATAAATGCAATCTCTTCCTCCTCTTCCAGCTAGCCAATGAAACCAGATTGTGTCTTTAAAATCTCAAGAGGCTCTCCCAGCTCCTTCAGCAATACTTGCCAGACATCTTGGATCTTCTAAGGGGTAGGCTTTGATTCTGGAGCAACGCACAGTGCTTTAGAGAGAATACAACTCCCAGACACAAATCCTGACCTTTCTGTATTATTTCCAAACTGCCCCAGGTGCTGCTCCTTCCACCCTAGTTTTTATCTGTCAACTCCTACCTAGCCATGTCTTTCCTCCTCTATATTTCTCTAGCAACAACAACCCTGTGACATAGTCAGCTCCACTGTACTGAACTGCCCCCTTGGACCCACCCCCTGACAAAAATTTCTGGATAAGGGGCTGCAGCCAGTTGTGTTTACACTCATAAGAACTTGAGAAGCCATGTTAGATCAGGCCAGTGGCCTGTCCAGTCCAACACTGTCACACAGTGGCTAAAAATCAGGTGCCAACAAGTCCACCAGCAGGGCCAGACCACCAGAAGCCCTCCTACTGTTGCCCCTCAAGGACCCAAGAATACAGAGCATCACTGCCCCGGACATAGTGATCCATCTATACCTTGTGGCTAATAGGCACTAATGGATCTCTGTTCCACATGTTTATCCAATCCCCACTTGAAGCTGTCTATGATTGTAGCTGCCACCACTTCTTACTTGGGGCAGTGAATTCCATGTGTTAATTACTCTTAGGGTGAAGAAGTACATCCTTTTATCTGTTCTAAGTTTACTGCTTATTAATTTAATTTTTTGTCAAACATTTTATTAGTTTCCAAAGAAAGAGAAAGAAAATAAAAAATGAGAGTATTACATTGTATCAGTATCTACTTAGTTTCCTCACGCATAACGTACAAAGAGAATTTTCCTAAAACTCAGCCATATTTAGCAAGGAACTTCTTGGCAACACTTTCTATTTTTTAATTATTTACTAATTTCTTTTACTACATTGTATATTTATATATTTAGCTGATGAATAAATTCTTCACAAAGTTTAGTTATTATAACTACTATATCTTATATAGTCTATTAAAACCTTCTAATAACATAATTAAGCTTCTACTAGTATTTCTTCTAACAAGTAACAACAATAATTTTAAATACCATGTTTAACAAAAAGGGAAGGAAGTAAGGCAGTTATATAAATCTTCATAAAAAATTAAAAATAAAGACATTTAATTGCTGACTTCTTAGTAGTATCAATTTGTTTCAGCTAAGCTCTTTATAAAAACAAACAGAATAAAGAACATTTACATAGTGCTATAACAAGAAAGAAAAGGATATCAGTTTCTATTTGCACCTCATAGAGAGATCACCACCACCAGTACTTAAGTCCAGATCCAAAATAATTTTCTTGCTGGGTTACAGCTAACAAGTAGCAACAGTCATTCTAAATACTATATTTAACAAAAAAGGGAGGAAGTAAGGCAGTTATATAAATCATCATAAAAAAAAAAGAAAAAAAGATTAAAACATTTCATTGCTGGCTTCTCAGTGGGCTCTTGTGACTTACTGTAACATCAATTTCAGTTTCAACTAAGCTCTTTATAGAAGAAACGTGTACATAGTGCTGTAACAAGAAAGGGTTAACAGTTTCTGTTTACACCTCATAGAGAAACACCAGTACCTAAGTCCAGATCCAAAATGATTTTCTTAATGAGTTACAGTTATAACTTACCTATTTCTTGACATACACAAACTACCTATCTATATCTTCATTACCATTTTATATATAAGTATTTCATTTATATTTAAGTGTTTTTCTGCTTTACTTTTCTATTGTGTTATTTTTATTTTCAGCTATAACCTCAGTTGACCCAGTATGACCTTCCTTACAACCACCTAATCATAATTATATTTTCCCCTCTTTTTTGTGTGTTTTATTTTTTCATGATGATGACCTGTGCCTTTTTTCTTTGTATATATCAGAAATGTATTTAGTTGTATTCCTTCTATATTCCGCCTTTCTCTTGGGTGCAGTTTCCTGTTTTGGGTTGTTTTTCATACTCTGCTTGCAATAGGTGGTCCATCTGGGAGTTCAGCTTGTATTCTCTCTTCTGGCATTTCAAAGGTTAAACAAGTTATTGGTCTTTCTATGATTTTATTGCATTGTCCTGTCTTGCTTCTTTTGGGTTCCTTGGCTGAAGATATGGTTTCATTGAATAGTTCATCTTGGTTTGACTCCTGCTCTTTAGCTGCACAGATTGCAGTCAGTTGATTTTCTGTCTCGTTTGCAGCTTCTAGTTGTGAGATCAGCATCTTGGTAAATAGCTTTTGAAAATTATTCTGGATCTCATGTTGAATTGTAGTCTCTAGAATTTCTAAAAATGGTTGTAAGTTGAATTGCATATGTTGTACATTGTTGAATTCTTCTGGCACATCCTCTTCTTTGCAAATATTTTGTAAATCCATTTTGAGTCTGAGTCTCAAATCTTTTGCTCAAGGTCGGCTCTCTCTTGTTTACTTTCTCAGCAGACTCATTCAGCTGCCCACACCAAACTCAATAGTAATATTGAAATCCAGAAGTCTTTCCATATATCCCAAACAGTATGGTCTCTTTATTATTTCTTGCAAGCAGTTTCTTTTAGGTGAATGTCCCAAGTTAAAACACAATCTTAAAGGTAGTCACTCCAGCAAATAGTAGCCAAAATCCATTTAACATGACATTCTGTTAAGGGTGTTAAATAAAGCTGCTTATATTTTATTTTCAAATCCCTTCTGGCAGACAGATAAATTGTTGCAATATAAAGTCAAAAATATGGAGTCCAGGTAATAGTAAAAATTAAAGCTATTGCAGTATTGAGATAGTAGAAGTTGAATCTTTTTGCCCCACCAAGTAGTTTCAACAGTTTTAACTTAGTCTCTTCACAGCTGCTCTCGAAAGGGAAGGAGGGGGAGCAACTCCACGTCTCGTTACCTTTTCTTTTTAAAGAGAAATTTAAAGGGGCGAGTTCAAAATGTCTTTACATTTAGGTCATTGTAGTTGCAGTTGGAGTTATGAGTACTTACAGCAAATCTTGCCTTCACCGATGTTGTGGTGAGGTTTGGGCTCTCTTAGCTGGGTGAACACAACTTATCGCAGTCCATGACTGTACCACACTGCACCATGCTTCGGGACAGTCTCGGTCATCCAGCCACTCGCTGCTGCTTGCAGGGCGACGAGGACAAGTCCCCTGCAGCTGCCTCTCTCTACGGAAAAGTCAGTGGGGTCTCAGCAACCCAGAGCACCCCCTAAAGGCATGGAGTGTCAGTGATTCTCAGGAGCTCACCCGAGTCTCAATCTCCTCGCCCTGCCACAACCTGGAAGCTCCTGCTTATTAATTTCATTGAGTGCCCACAAGTTCTTGTATTATGAGAAAGGGGAAATAGTACTTCTTTCTCTTTTTTTTGTTGGTATACCTAATCATTTCATTTTTTTCCTCAGATGAAGAAAAAATGTGAAATCTTTTAAAGGACATTAATATTTGATATTCAGATTTAATACTAAGGTCTAATTTGGAACATGAGGGAGAAATTAGTGAATGAGTTCTGTTGATTAACCCAGGAGGGTCAAACATGACCTGATGGCTCCATGGAAGTTGATGGCCTAGTAAACAGCATGAGGTAATCCCAAAATACAGAAATTGCTCCTGATTTTATGGCTGTGGTTTTCAAGGACAGGCAGTACCTCTGAATGAAAAGATCTGATCACTTCAAACATTGAAATGTGATACTATTTGTCAGTGCTGATGTGCCTCCCCCAGGTGTGGGGTCTGGGGCAGTTGCTTCTCCTTAAAAAACAGTCTGTAGCTCAACAGTTAAATCTGGCTTACTGTGAAAGATCCTTGGTAAGCCTGACTTCGGGTTTAAGCGTTTCACTGCTCGGTCGCACCCCATCTCGCTCTGATGGGGCCGTGCCAAGACTCAGCTGACAGGAAGGGTCCAAAATCATTTCGGACCCTCCTGGGGTCTCTGTAGGAGACCCTTAGCCTGGGGAGCTGAGGAGAGCCTCTTCCAGGGTGACGGCCAAGGAATTGAGGCTCACCTTCTTCCCCAAAAGGCCCTGTTGCCACAGAGGCAACATGGTGCCCAGAGACGATTGCCAGACAAGCAGACACAACCAAAGTTTTTGAAATGCTTCTAAAAGATCTCCAAGGCTCCAAAGCGTGAGTTAAGCAAGGCTCAGGTGATTTAAAGCGATTATAGAACCTTGGTAGTAATTAGAAGTGCCTAAGGGTAAAATGAGGGTGGAGGGAAAACTCAAGACTTCCCCTCCACTAAAATTAAGGTGGTTTTAAAGTGGAAACAAAGGACTTTGTGAAAAAACAAATATATGAGAAACTGAGCGAAGTTAAAAGCTGCATGAGAATACAAAGCGGATTAAAATCAGTTAACTTTTACCTTGTTTTGGAAAACTTACTACTTGTTGATATTATGGCTGGGAGAGGGCAGAAAGCGCTGCTGGAGAAAAAAACATCAACCAGAAATAACCAACCATCGACTCCCGCCCAGAACCAGGAAGTAATTGCAGATACGTCTACACTGCTAGTGAATGCATTGTGCCCCTTAATGGAACAGATGACTAATCTCAACACCAAAATGGACAATCTTAAAAAAAAATGACTCAAATGGATAAGAGAACCTCAGCAACTGAAAAGATGCTAAAAAAAAAATGGAAAAACAGTCTGAGAGTATTAACAAAAGAGTGGATGAAGCAGAGAAAGAAAGATCCTCTAACAAAGCACAGCTAATATAGCTCCAGCTGGAAAGATCCATGTATGTTCTACGTTTCCAAGGGATTCCTGAAGAAAAAGAATGAGGACTTGAAGGACCTTATAGCAGAGGCTCTTGCCCCAATAATGGATTACAAACAAGAAGAATTACTGAAGGAGATGCACTGGCCTTATAGGATGTATCCAGATTTTATAAAGAAATATAAACTCCTAGGAGAAATATATTTGAAATTTATGAAACGATCTACTGGAGACCTGGTGCTGAAATCTCAGGGAAAATCCCTGAAAATCAAGAATGAAGAGATAAAAATCCTAAAGGACCTTCCCTTTGAAGTCAGGAAGCAGAGGAGACTTTATAGGGAACCTACTCTCTGTCAGGTAATCCTGCCATCAGATGGATGGAGGGGGAGGAGGGGGAGAAAAGCTGAAATCGTTCACTGGTCTGGAATGCAGGAGTATCACAGGTTGTCTCCCAGACTACCCAGACCCACAGATTTACTGTGTCTATGCAGTCTCTTATCTGAGCAGATGGCATTGGGTCCCAGGACTTATTTTTGCCTTTGTGGAATTTCTGGCCAACTGTTAATTAATGCTTTGCCGCGCGTGCACTGAGTAGCTATTGGTGGGTAGTGGGGGGGGGCAGTTTTGAATGTGCTATAATTGATGTTGTCATGTAATCCTCAACATCACTGACAAAGAATTGTTAATGCATCTCTATGATTAGCTTTCAATAAACACTATCTTCTTTATGAAGCCTGGTGTCTGACTATCTGGGGAACTTGACAGATTGTCAGTGATCCTTTAGAATTGGGACTGGGCACTACACCACACCTCTCTCAAGCGAGATGAGTGACGAGGAAGACCTCCTGGTCCCGACGACCTTGGCAGACGATGGGGTCCCAACCACCACAACACCGACCACTTCAGTGCCAACATCTGGAGAGAACCCAAAACATGGGGCCAAAAGTACGACCTTGGTGGATTCTACGATGACTTGTATGGGGGGGCGTATGCTGGCGTGAATACCCGACCCCGACGGAGAAGGGACTGGGCCAAACCGCTAGCCGAGACGTGGTTCCTCACCCCCCGGGCTTCGGTCCATGAGGGCCAATACGAGCGGTCAGTTTACAGACTGAGCACTACGGCTGGAGGAGAGGAAGCCCATCCTCCTCCGCGGGAACCCAAGGGCGCCGTGGGGAGCCGGAGATGGAGCGGGGACCAAAGCCAGGACTGGTTGCTCAGGCTGGTGGAGGAATCCCTCCAGAGGATCCCAAAAATGATCTCAGATGGGATCTGGGAAGAGCTGGACCGAAGACAACAACTCCTACCCCCCAGCATCCAGGGGCAACCCCAGCAAGGGGTCCCCGCCGCCCCTGCCAGACAGCCACCTGGGGGTGTGCCGGGGAAACCTGGGGCACCCCCGGACCCCTGCGAGGTTGGGGTCGTATGCTGCCTAATCCAGCTGAACTGTTGGACGCCACGTTCGACAGAACCCCTGAGAAATTTTCCTTCTTCCTGGTAAGAGCAAAGAAATTTGTGGATAACTGGGGCCACCTATTCCTGAATGAGGAGTGCATAGTTGATGTGATCGCCTCCCGTCTGTGAGATGCGGCGGCAGATTGGTATGTGACCCAGCATCAAGAAGACGGGTGAGAGCTCCGGGAGGTCGATGCCTTCGTGTGGGCACTCAAAGATCATTTTGAGGACTCTAACGCATTCCTCCGTACGTTCTGGTAAGGGAAAAAGTCGATGCAAGAGTACACCAAGGAGTTTCGCCAGCATGCTGCTAAAATCAGGGGGTGGCTGTACGGGGTGTAAGCCCAACAATACCGATTGGGGCTGAATCCTGAAGTCCGGGGAACGATTCTCCGGGGTCATGATCCCAGAACCCTGTTAGGCTGGATGAAAGAGGCGGCTGACACCGAGACCCAGCTCCGCACCATTCGTCTTGATGACGCGGTCACCCAACGCAAGCCAGCCCTGACAGTTGCTGGACCAACTAAGCAGAAGACTCCAGGCCCCCCACCATGCCAGAAGGATGGGACTCAAGAACAGCAGATGAAGCAAGGTCTCTGCCTTAAATGTGAACAGGGCCATTTCACCGTCACGTGCCCTGGAGGGTGAGCCACCCCCTCCCCTGGGAAGGGAGGGAAGAAGAAGTTCGAGACCTCGACCCCGAAACCAACGGCTAAGCCGAAAAGTGCAAGAGCCCTCCAAGCGAGTGCACTGGGAGACGAATTGGAGGAGTTGGAAGAGGAGCAGCCCCAGACGGTGGGAAATGGGAAGGACTTGCTGTGAATAGCGCTGAGCAGTAGGTCCCCGACTCCCAGGCATTACGACCGGTGAGCAGCTCCCCTTCCCTTTTTTTCATGACTGTGACTTTAATCAACCCCGAACTACGCACCCATGTCAGGGTGAGGGGCTTAGTGGATTCAGGGTGCGGGCAAGACATTATAAACCCCTTGTTAGTGATGGGACTGGGAGCCAAGGTAGTGAAACTGGCCAAACCCCTGATTTTCACTCAAATGGATGGGTCCACGATGAAAGACCCGTGCAAATATGAAATGGTCCCCTTACACATGGGGTTGGAAGGTCATTGGGAAACGAGGCCGTTTGTAGTCACCCTGGCAGCGAGGTTCCCCTTGGTACTCGGCAGCCCTTGGTTCTATGACCATGACCCGCATATATTGTGGGAGGAGGGGGTGGTGAATTTCATCTCCCCTTGATGCAAGATGCATGTATGGAGTGACTCGTGGGGGAAGCCTCCAGAAGCCCTAAATGTACCGATGGGGCTTGCAGAGGCTGAATTGAATTGCATTCCCTGAGAATACTGAGACCTAACGGCAGTGTTCGAGGAGGGGAGGGGGATGAGTTACCCCCCCATTGGAACTCAGACTGTGCTATTGAACTCTTGCCCAACCAAAAATTACCCAAAGGGAAATTGTACTCCATGAGCCCTGTGGAGAAGGTTAAACTGAGAAAGTTCATTGATAAAAACCTGGCGAGAGGTTTTATCCGATCAGCCTCCTCCCCGTCCGCGGCCCCGGTGTTATTCAGGAAAAAAAAGGACGGTGGGCTAAGGTTGTGCATGGACTACAGGGGGCTCAATGCGGTTTCCGCAACGAATGCTTACCCCGCACCCCTAATCAAAGACCTCCTGGCAGCGGTTGCGGGGGGGAATCTTCTCAAAACTTGACTTGAGAGACGCATACTTTAGGGTGCGCATAAGGGAGGGGGGATGAGTACAAGATGGCATTTAACACACCATTGGGCCAATTTGAATATTTGGTTATGCCGTTCGGATTACAAGGAGCTCCAGGGGTCTTCATGAATCTGATAAATGAAGTGTTGTACAAGCACCTGTTTAAGGGGTGTCCTTGTTTACCTTGATGATATCTTGCTGTACTTCCCTGACAAAGTTGGTGCGAGAGGTCCTCCAAACGTTGCACAAGCACAAACTTTTTGCTAAGCTGTCTAAATGCGAATTTCACCATTCGGAGATTTCATTCTTGGGTTACCGAATCTCCCAGAAGGGGATCGAGATGGACCCGGCTAAAGTGCAAGATGTGGTGGGGTGAGAACCCCCAAAGACTTGCAGACAATTACAAGCATTTCTCAGGTTTGCCAATTTTTACAGATCATTCTTGGTGAATTTCGCACAGGTGTCCCTCCCCCTCACGGATCTACTAAAAACCAAGGGGAAGGGGGCTGACAGCATGAAGCCAGGGGCAAAGCTAGATTGGACCCCTGAATGCCAGCGCACATTTGAACAGCTTAAAATGCGGTTTATGTCTGAACCGGTGCTAGCGTACCAAAACGAACTAAAAAAGTTCATAGTGCAAGTCGACGCCTCAGACGTTGCAATGGGAGGTGCCATCTTGCAAGAAGGGGATGATGGCAAACTTCACCCACTTGCTTATGTGTCTAAAAAATTTAATGAGACAGAACAAAACTGGTCCGTGTGGGACAAGGAAGCAGGGACTATAAAATTGGCCCTTTCCACTTGGCGCCATTGGCTGGAGGGGGCCAGGGGGCCTTTTGAGGTCTGGACAGATCACAAAAACCTAGAGTTGCTGCGCACCCCAAGAAACTTGAATGCAAAGCAACTCCGATGGGCCGATTTTTTTCCCAAGTTTAACTTCACGTTGCACCATTTTCTGGGGAAGGCGAATTCGCTTGCTGACGCACTGTCCCACCTTCCCCAACATGACAGCAAGAGGGAGGAGGTCCAGGACTCTATGTTCACACCCACCCAGTTGGGAGGGGTGGTGACGACACTCAACCAGGCCAAGCCAAGCCACCGAAATCTCCACCCCCCCTCGCATGGGACTCTAAACTTGCCTCCGCCCTCTCTGAGAACAACAAGGCAGAACTCAAGAAAGGGGGGGGTGGAACAGGACGATGGCGGGTGTTGGAGAAAAGGGGGAAGTTATTTGTTCCGCGCTCCCTAAGGGGGAAATCATGGAATGGGTACATGGTACCAAATTAACTGGTCATACAGGTTTCGTGAAATCGTTGCATCTACTACAGAGACAGTTTTGGTGGCCAGGCATGAGAAAGGATTTATCCCTGTTTGTCCAGTCATGCCAGACTTGCCTCATGAGCAAGTCGCGGCCCAGGAAGCCACCCAGACTGTTGCAACCCCTCCCAACACCTTCCTGACCTTTGGAAGTCATTTCTATGGACTTTATCACAGATCTCCCCCCTAGTAGGGGGAAAACGGTGATTTGGGTGCTGGTTGATTTATCCTCCAAGCAAGCACATTTTGTACCGTTTAAAACAATTCCGTCTGCCATAGCTTTGGCCAAAGCGTTTTTACACCACGTCGTAAGGTTACACACTTTGCCACTGAAAATTATATCCGACAGGGGGTCGCAATTTGTTTCCCACTTCTGGGGGGAGTTGATGGCACTGTTAGGGGTGGAGAGAGGAGTCAGCAGTGTGTATCACCCAGAGATGGACGGACAAACGGAATGGGTCAATCAAACCCTAGAACAATACTTAAGGTGTTTCACTAATTTCCAATAAGACAATTGGGAATTGCTGTTGCCATTGGCTGAGTTTTGTTACAATAACACGTGTCATGCTTCAACAGGGGTCTCGCTATTCATGGCGGTGTATGGCTACGAGGCTCCTCCCCTCCCGTTCCTGCAGGAGGAGTGGGGAACTGGTGTAAACACTTGCAAGCGGCTTGGCCCCTCCTTTGTCGGACACTAGAGGACGCAAAAGAAACCTACAAAATACAAGCGGATAAGAAGAGGGGCAAAGGGTGGGGCCCTAAACTGGGAGAGTTTGTGTATGTGTCCACTCAAAACATACGGGGCCTGCAACCCAGTCACAAACTGGGGTGGAAATATGTGGGTCCATTTAAAATTAAGAGATTGATCAATGCTGTCACTGTTGAACTGATTTTACCTAAATCTCTGAAAGCAATCCATCCTGTATTTCATCTCAGGTTATTATAACGTTCGCCTGTGGAGAATAAATGGTGGCCACAATGCCCGACCCCACCCCCCACCACATTATGAAGTTGCTGACATCCTGGACTCCAAAGTGTCTCGTAATCGGTTGTACTACCTCATTGTGTGGGTGGATTTTGGGCCAGAACAAAGGGAATGGGTGCAAGCTGAAAATGTCAATGCCCCTCGCCTGGTGCATAAATTTCACAAGCTCTACCCTCACAAGCTGGGGGAGGGGCAAGCATGAGGGTGGCAGAATGTCAGGTAATCCTGCCATCAGATGGATGGAGGTGGAGGAGGTGGAGAAAAGCTGACATCGTTCACTGGTCTGGAATGCGGGAGTATCACAGGTTGTCTCCCAGACTACCCAGACCCACAGATTTACTGTGTCTATGCAGTCTCTTATCTGAGCAGATGGCATTGGGTCCCAGGATTTATTTTTGCCTTTGTGGAATTTCTGGTCAACTGTTAATGCTTTGCCGCGCGCGCGCTGAGTAGTTATTGGTGGGTAGTGGGGGGGGGGCAGTTTTGAATGTGCTATAATTGATGTTGTCATGTAATCCTCAACATCACTGACAAAGAATCATTAATGCATCTCTATGATTAGCTTTCAATAAACACTATCTTCTTTATGAAGCCTGGTGTCTGACTGACTATCTGGGGTACTTGACACTCTCTCTTTACAAAAAATAGGAATACCCTACAAATGGACATTGCCCAAAGGATTGAGTTTCAAATATGAGGATAAAAGATTTAAGATTGACACTGTTCCTAAGGCAAAAAAGTTTATGGACCAATACTTAAACCCAACTCAAAGCAAAAAAGAAAAGGACTCAAAAACTAAAGAGGAGGGAGGAGGAGGAGGAAGAAGATGAAGAAGAATCCTACTCACAGGATTCATCAAGTGCCAGTTCCAACTTATCTAGTTCTCCAGAGACATTGGAATCAAAGAAAGGGGCAGCCGCTCCCAGACATCGAAGAACAAAGAAGCACAAGAAGAAAAGTCTCTAAAATCAAGATAACTATTGATAATGCAGTTTTTGCTAGCTAGTTAACTAAAGCCCCGTTCACACGGAGCATTTGCCCCACTGAAGTAATGGTAGCCCTGCGGACTTTCCGTGCGCGATCATACCAGCACATCTGGGAGGCATAGCGCTCCCGTGACCAATCCGCGGCTTCCCATGGAAAACACGGAGTAAAAAACTACTAGGGTCAAAGTACTAGTTTCCGGAAACCCCGGGGCAAAGGCTGGCGTCTGATCGCGGGAGTGCCAGTATCCCGCGGCTTCAGCTCCTGGGGTCTCCGGCTGTTGTGAGTTTCAATGGGATGCGCACCAATGCTGAATGAGGCATGCGCATATGCAAGACACCGATAGCAGCCCGCCCCCCCTAATGGCACATGCGTCCTTTGCTACAGCGCAGCTTGCTGCTCTGCTGTGCTGCTTTTTTGCCGCGCCGTAGCAGCTCTGTGTGATCGGCGCTCGGCGCCGGAGCGTGGCAACCCGGTGGCCCGTATGATCAGGCTACTGTGCCTTATTTTGCTCTGGGGTGAACTGCCACACCTCCCCCCCGCGTTTTCTGGCCCGTATGACTGGGGCCTCTAGCAATCTCTTACTACTGTCCTGTACAATTCTTATAAGCAATAACAATCTTGTATCACTAGGTGACATAGCTACATCTTTGTGTAAATTAGATTGTGTCACCGTGTTAGTTTTTCCTTTCCCTTATCTATTAGAATGTTTAGAGGTAGGGTTATAGTTATCCGTTTCCTATTCCAATACTTTCAATGTTTTAGCTTCCTATCCCAGTTTCCCTTACATTTTAGAGGTAGGATATTAGCATCCCCTTCCCCAAGTCCTGTAGTATTGCAAAAACCAATAAAATTCTTATATATATAAAAAGATCCTTGGTAAGCCTGATTTGTAACAGTATCCTGTGCTGAAGGTGTAAGTCGCTTATATTTATATTGCTATAAAGTGCTTTAGTTCTTATAGGCTGTTGGCAGAGTATAGAGGAGAGAGAAAGAGAAGTCTAATTGTCTAACTAGCTAGGAGGCAGCCAGCAGCAGAACAGAACCCAGCAGGAGTGGGAAAAACCCCTAATTGAGCCAAAAAGGAGACAGGAAGGAGAATATTTGAAAATAATAGGAAGTCCCTAATCTCACTATGCTAACTAGTTGTCCCCTCTGCTGTCCCTGCAGGATGTTCTTGTCATCTTCTTTATGCATGATAAACCTTGCATATTCCAACAATGGCATGGTCTTCTTTTCTGATGTATTATTTAGTGAATGTCAAGCCACTATGGATTTTGTGTGTGTGCATGCTTAGATGTGGTGCATGCTTAGATACTTCGTTTAAAATATATATATATATATATATATATATATACACACACACACACACACACACACACACATACTAGGAAGCAAAGCCCGTTGTGGAGGAAGACAACAGGCCCTAGAAAGGAAGGAAGGAAGGAAGAGGGGGAGAGTGAAAGAAAGAAGGAGAGAGGAAGAAAGGAAAGGGGGGAAGGACCGGAGCAGACTGAGGCAAAGATACTGGCCGGGGCTGACATGGGCGGGACTCTGCCAAGCAGCCAGTCAGCCCCAGCCAGCATTTTCTGACTGCCAGTTCTTGTGCCGAATCAATTGTGGCAAGCATAGAATGTCGTGGAACCAAAATTCAAATATATATAAGGACAGATTTTAATATCTATCTATCTAGATAAATATATATAAACACTTTTTTTCTTCACAGGTATAAACTTGACAGAAGTGCATTGCTGAAAATCAAAATGTCATCAGACTTGGTAAGTGATCTGTGTGCCATTTGAAGCTGTCTTGTAGAACTGTTCAGGTGGAAGAATTACTTTCTGAAAAGTAGATATTAGTGTTTAAATCTCCACATTGATCCATAAAATGAGCATTACAAAACCTCTAAAGTTGCGAATATACAGGACCATAAAATAAAGTCCATATTGCACTTAAGTCAGACAAAATGTAGTACATTATGTACATCTAAAGTACTACTTATGATTTAAAGGTATAAATTCCCTTGTGATGACGGGTTATTCTGGTAAGTATACAAAATAAGTCTGCTCTGTCTTTTGCTGGGGAAATCCCCATGCTTGATCACTCATCAATACTTGCAATAGCTGCAATTTTGGTCCTGGTTTGCAAAATGTTGTTAGAACATAGCATAATGAAGCTGTTGGTCAGAGGTGAAACGGCTGTCTAAAACCATCTGGGGAAAAACTCCTGTGGTAATCAGGTTCCACCCCCTGGAAAAGCTGTTTATCCACTCCTACAGGCACCCAGCTCTCAAGGCCTCTCAGCTCTCATCCTCTTCCTTCCACATGGTGTTTTTTGGCAGCACTCATCAAATCTCCCTCAGCCTCGCTGTGGGACTATAGCAGCCTTCCTTGGCCTGTACAGTATAGTTGCAGTAGCCATGGCAATAGGTTAGCAGAACCCTGGTCTGGGTGGGGGTTCCTCCAATTTTGGGGGCTTCAGCCCACTGCCGGCCAATAGGAAAGCCCCATCTCCAAACATGCATGTCACGCTTCAACATCACATGGAAATGACATCATCACTCAGGGAATTTTGTGTGGTGATGCTCTAGCATTTTGGCCAGAACTCTATGGTAACCATAGAGTTTTGACCAAAATGCTAGAGTGCTGCCATATGACATCCCCAGCGTGATGATGTCACTTCCACATGACATCATCATGCTGGTGTGACATTGCCCCACTCCCCCCACTACTGGAAGGCTCCCACCCACCCCCTGCTGTCAGAACAGTTGGACCTGGCAACCCTACATGGCAAAGTGCTATGTTTCTCTTGTAAAAAATACCTTAAGCCTGATCATTACTTGGGCAATGGATTGCTGGGTTATAGGTTTGGGCTAATAATCTCTTAAATGTAACACAAAGCTAGAAATGCTGAATATTATGTGTAGCTTTAATTCAGCATGTTGATTTGTCTTTTGAATATTATCAAAAATGAATGCCCATAATGCTGGAGCAGTTGCGCTGACATCAAGAGATTCTACTTGGTATTATAAAAAGGTTCCGAAATTGCTGTAGCTAGAGGGCTTATGGAAAACTTTGTTGTGCTTGTGTTTAGAAAACCAATTTAGCATCACTTGGTGATCAATCAAAACTTTTCTAAAGTTCATTCTTCAAGCATGCTCATGAAACAGCAACATTCAGTTAGCCCATGGCTTCAGTACTGAAAATGAGTGTTTTTACATTTAGCACTGAAGTTGAGTTCTAGATTGTAAAAATAACTTTGTTTAGCCTGTTATTTACAGTGTTTTAAAAATGTGCATTCTTAACATCACCTCTTTTGTGCTAGTCCGTCTTCAGTGGACTACTGCAGATTGCTGCTTTTATGAAGTGTTACATTTGATGTGCTCCTGACACTGACAGTTTTTCTACTGACACTTTTTCACCATTGTTTTCAGAAGCCACCTCCATATTATGAAAATTATGCTTATCAGCCAGAAACCCTTACTGCTCCCAGTCTTGCAAGTGGCTTTTATGTGGGTCAACGATATATGTCTCCATACTATCCCTCAACAGTACCACATTATGTCCCGAAAGTTTGCACTCAACCCTCAGCTCCAGCAACTACAATAGTGCATCCCATTTCTTCACCTAGAAAATTCTGTACAGCAAGTAAGCATTTCATTGAATCTGTGATAATTATATTTAATGTAATCACATGAGTCTGCAGGTAAAACCATTTTCCTGTTTCCTTTTAAACATTCACCGCACTGCTGCAGTGATCCTGGTATTAGAGCTTTGTAGGAGATGTGTGCCCTGACCTGGATGGACCAGGCTAACCTGATCTTGTCAGACCTTGGAAACTAAGCAGGGAGACTTTCTTGGATGGGAGACTGCCAAGAAAGTCCAGCATTGCTACACAGAGACAGCAATGGCAAACCACCTAATATCTTTTGTCTTGAAAACCCTATGGGGTTGCCATAACTCGGCTGTGACTTGATGGCACTTTTCATCCTCCACCACAACCAGGAGACATAATGTGTGAACTTGGCCTATACTGATGGCTGATCCTGTTGGAAGTCTAGCCTGTACAGTTTCTCTCCCTCCAAAAGAAGGATAGGAAGGAATTGTATGAGCAGGTCGGATACTGGGATGGCTGCTTCAATTCATACTTTTATCCCCAGTAGAGTGATGACATTATTTCATGGAGTAGAGGCTTTTAAATGGGGCTTTGAAATTCATTCAAAGTGGAGATCTTAGCACATTCATACTTGTAATATACAAACAGAAGATATAAGTAGGGCTAGTTAACTTTCATTGGCCAGCTAGGTAAAGTGATTTGCTAATGCCAGGGTAGCTTATACCTATATAAGTATAAGTGTAGCAAATTTTATCTGTCAGTGTATTTTACATTCAGAGATGACTTCTTTGTTCTTTCAATTGCAGGAATTAGGAAAGCTCTGTGCCTCAGTCTGTCGATTATAGTTCTACTAGTGGGAGCTACAATTGCAGGCATCTTAATTTGGTACTTTGGTAAGGACATTCTTGTACCTGTGTAGTGAGTTCTTTGAAATAAAAACTTCTATAACTTTTCCTTTGGTTGAGCCTGAATGGTGAATTTCTCTCCTTGCTGATTGTGTTCTTATGATGTGTTTAATTTGAGATCACTGCTTTGGCCTCTTGATAATGTTTTATCTCCCTTCCTTTTTCCCCTTGTGGCCTGCAAGTTGGAACAACTTGGAGCTATCGCAGTAGAAATCTGAGGAAGATGGATGTGGCACTGTTCACTACTAATTTTCATATTTATACTGGAATGCACTCCATTCTAAATACATATTTCAATGTGAAAGGTTCTAGCCCTTAATGTTCTGTTTTGCATAGGCTTGTTTTCGCTGCCCTATGATAAACTGCCTTCTGATTTAACTGTCAGTTGGGTTTGAGTAACCTTGGCTATGCTTAGATTGTGCTGCCTGTATTTCACAGTTGTCCTTGAGGCTTAAGTTAATGAGTAAAAATTTGCTTGATGGCTGCTTCTCATAAAACAGGCCATGCAGTAGAAGATATTAAATCCAACTGCCCTTTCCTGTAAAAAATTGCTGTTTGACTTGTGTGAGTAGTCAGTGCACAGTTTTGATCACTTAAAATGTTAGCAAATTACTGCATTTATTACTTCTTATATGACAATAATATTTTGTTGACTTGACCTAAAAGTAAAGAATATTAATGGTATTGGGCCCCCCAATAAGCATGCTGATTTGTTTATACTGTGCTACATAAGACTGATGGCTCTGTCATACAGCTACAGTATTTCTTCACTGATTTCAAAGCTTTGGGGATGGAGTGGAGTGGCAGTCTTATTAGTGTTTCTTACCTATTTGTACATTTTCAGTGACAGACAGCTGTTTTGGATCCAAAATACGGTGTGGCACTCTGGCAGTGTGTGTGTCACCATCTCAGTGGTGTGATGGAGTAAATGATTGCCCTAATGGTGAAGATGAAAATCGCTGTGGTAAGTGTGTAAAGTGATTTTTTTAATTAGAAGGATTTCCTCTGTGATGTGTCTGCTTTTTGTAGTCTTTTTAATCTGAGTGATTATTGCCAATGATTAAAGCAGCACTCAGTCTAATCTATATATGGATCCTATGTAGCAGTTGCTGGAGTCTTGCAGAAAAAAACTTACCACTGTCTCAAGAGAACTCACTTCTGGTACATATGCATAGACCATGGACATATTTTCACTTATGATGTAACACAGAATTTTGTCACCTGTTACTATGGTGGCTTGAGTATGGGAGAGGTTTGTGATATGGTCATTGTTGCCTTTTTGCTTGTATTTATTTATTTATTTGTTTATTTATTACTTTTGATTTATATCCCACCTTGCCAGCGCAAGCTGGTTCAAGGCGGCATAGTAAAGTAAAGGTAAAGGTTCCCTTGCTCGAAAGCCAGTCGAATCCGACTCTAGGGTTGCGGTGCTCATCTCCGTTTCAAAGCCGAAGAGCCAGCGCCGTCCGAAGACGTTTCCGTGGTCATGTGGCCGGCATGACTAAACACCAAGGCGCACGGAACGCTGTTACCTTCCCACCAAAGTGGTACCTATTTATCTACTTGCAATTTCTTGCTTTCGAACTGCTAGGTTGGCAGGAGCTGGAACTAGAGACAGGAGCTCACCCTGTCATGCGGCACCCGGGTCTCGAACTGCTGAACTACTGACCTTCCACAGCCTGCAGTTCAGCGTCTTAACCACTTGAGCCACCGCAGCTCCACTCAAGGCGGCATACAACAGGTTAAAATACAATAAAACACCAATGCATGGATGCGATACTATAAAATTTCATGTAAACAATTTATATAAAATGCAAGTAAGGGCAGATGGTGATTGTTATAAGATGGTCTGATGTAGGAAGGCCAGTATCTGACGTTGTTCTTAATGCTAGTAACATGAGGACCGTAACATGTTCAGTTGTTGATAGCTCATTTGTCAGTGGCAGCTCCTAATTGAAGCCCTGGTGGAAGAGCTCCTTTTTACAGGCCCTGTGGAACTGTAAGAGGTCCTGCAGGGCCCTGATGTCTTCCAGGAGCTCATTCCACCAGTGTGGAGCTGCCACTGAGAAGGCCCTAGTTCTGGTGATGGCCAATCTGGCGTCTTTTGGACCAGGGAGAGTCAGGTGATTTTGCGACCCTGACCTCAGTGCTCTCTGGGGGACATATGGGGAAAGGTGGTCCCTCAGGTAGGCAGGCCACCAACCATACAGAGCTTTAAAGGTCAAAACCAGCACCTTGAAGTGAATCTGGTATGCTATTGGCAGCCAGTGCAATGCCTTCAGCACAGGCCAGATGTGAGCTCATGTAGAGAGACTCATCAGCAGCCTGGCTGCCTCATTTTGCACTAGCTGCAGCTTCCGGATTTGGGACAAGGGCAGCCCCATGTAGAGAGCGTTGCAGTAGTCCAATCTTGAGGTGACCTTAGCAGTCTAAAGTAAGTAAACTGGTGCAGGATTTGCTTGCTGTATCACTTGCAATGTTTCAGTGTTGTGTTTTATCCTCCAAACAGCTTTTTTTGAGGAAATTATTATGAAGCCTTTTACATTGGAGACTTGACATTTTTTTTTAAGTCAGTTCTCTAGTCAGTAGTAAGTTTTCTCTTGGTTAGGGGTGGTTTCAGAATCACCTAGGGTGCGTTCATATGGGCAGCTAATCCCGCCATTATGCCAGCTCAAATTTGATCTGGATCTCTTTAATCCATCCTTGTATGATCAGACATCCCCCATGGGAATCGCCTATTTGCGCGCTGCTTCCGCTGTGGATTGTCTAGACGGCATCCACTGAAGGAGGTGTGTGCAGTGGGTTTTTTTTTAAAAAAAACTTTTTGCACATGCATATAGGCGTGACTGCACATCCTTGTAGATCCGAGGCACTTGCAGGGATGGACTAAAGGAGTCCCAGCCATCCCCCTTGCCATTGAGATCATGCTCAATGGAGGGACTATTTTGCATGTTAGAAGACTCATCCTCCCTCCAGGTCCCATCCCATTAACCGATCATCCTTAAAGTGACAGGTCATTCATAAACATTAAATTCTTCGTGGTGCTGAATTGGGGTTCTGCAACCTCGTTTTAAAATGCATTTAAGCGCATATTGGGTAGTGATTTTTTAAAAATCGCACCCACTTGGGATGGTCTGATGTCAGATCACCTCGATGGGAGGATTGCGTGCTGGTGGCATGATCAGACAGGTGAAAGTCCGCTGTTGTCCTGTCAGGCCCGGAAAACTCCATATTTAAAGTGCTATCTTTTAAGTCCAGTTACAAGGTGCGGCAAAATGGAACAGGAACATTTCCCAGATGTTTGTGTCTGGTCGTTCCGCTTAAATCCACCAGGAAATCGTTTATGTTGTGGATCTAAAGAGCCATCTGATCAGGACCCTAGAGGTAAACAGAAATTGTCTTATCGACCAGCAGTCAAGCTTTAAAATGCATGTGTATGAGCCTTTAGACTGATGGGGCAAACATCTTCTATAGAATGGTTGAACAGTATACTTGCCCTTGAGAGTTACACTAAAAAAACCTACATGAACTGGAGAGATACAGCTAACTTGTTTTATTTCTTGCAACTGATATGACTTTAATTTGTTACAGATAATTTTAAAATACCACTAGCAAATATTTAGCCATAAGCTAAACTTCATGGACTGAAGTAATGAATTGGGGGCTGGGTTTCACATCTTCTTTTGTCACTGAAATCTCAAACATACCTCTTCAGTAATCAGATTGTTGAATGTGCCTTTTCCAAAAGACATAATATTTTGAAAAGTACCAGATTTTAGAGTCCACAGGCTGCACAAGTGGCTGTTGTAGTTTCCCAGAGAAGCAAAGAATAAAACATTAAGCATGCTGTGAGCTCCCCTTTTTTGATGTTTTTAAAATACTATATTTGGGTTTTCCTGTTAACAACCTCAAGTATCTGTATGGAGATGTATCCACTGCAAAACTTTAAAACAGTGCAGCTGCTACAGGTTCCTTTTTACTCCTGTTTTCAAGAAAAAAATTTGCATTCTCAGGTGCTAATTCACACAGCCTGTGAATGAGCTTCCACATGTTTACATTATTGTACTGTGATACAAGCACCTTTGTGCTTGAACTAAACTGTCTACAAGATCCACAGCATAATTCAGAAGGTATATAGAAATAATATCTTGTTCCAGCTTGTTTTGGTGCGTATTTCCTTCAGATGATTGTACTAAACTACCTGAAAGCTGATGTTGCCTGTCTGCTGACTAATTGCTGCAAGCTTTTGCAAAGTTGCCATAAATCAAGCTGCTGAGATACAGTAAGATGTACCTCATCCAGCTAGAATAATTAGCCCTCCAGATTGCTTGGTCAATGCCACTGCCTTTGTGGTCTCTTTGGAGGACCTGACTCAGCAGGTTGCTCAGGAGAGGTGGAGTCAGGCTGTTCATCAGATGACTCAATAGTGCTGTCACCTTCTGAAGAAGGTGACTCTGAGCAGGAACAAAAAGGTTAGCATTCCTTGGACAAGTGCACATCTGGTATTGTAGAAGTAGCATTTGAAATGCCTCTTCAAGTGAAGAATCAACAGCAGGACTATGTCCAACAGGTAGTTGTATGCCATCCCCCATCAGGGGTTCCCCCGATTTCAAAGGCCCCAATCCACCACTGGCCAGCTGTGGTGGAAGGGAAGTCCCATCCCCCAACAGCCCTGTCCCACCTGATTTTCCTGGTGCAATGATGTCACCTGGAGGTGACGTCATCATTCTGGGGACACTTTAGCACTTGGGCAAAAACTCTATGGTGATCATAGAGTGTTTGGCCCAAATGCTAGAGTGTCCTGCCCGATGTGCCCAGCGCTGGGCAGATTGGGTGGGACAGTGCTTCCCCCCACCAAAAACCATGTAAGACCTGGCAACCCTAGATAGCTGACATGACATCTCCATATATGTTCTTTTGGATGAGATGGGTCCTGATACTTCCAAGAATGTACAGTAAACTTTTTTAAAAAAATTAATGTTATTCATATAGATACATACACATTACAAATTTTAAAAATCTTACATGTTTAGTTCATCAGCTTTTGACGGAATACGTCCCATAGATAGATCAAAGTCTCATTCCTTTGGAGAGATGTAAGTTTTAGCATAAGAAAAACCTCTTTCCCTTTACTGAGACATTCTCTAACTTCAGGCATCTTGTTTGGTTTCCAGTAACATGCAAAAGTTAAATATGCTGCAGTAATTAGGTTACAAGATACAGCTTTGTATCTAATTGGAACTCTTGGTACATAATTCAATAACAGACATTCTGGATTATTTTGTGGTCCTTTCTGTGGCAGTTCTGTACAGTTGCCTAAATTAGTTTGGGCTTCTCTGTTTGGTTCTCTCCCATAAGACATTTCAGGAGGCTCTTCAGCCTGACAATGGACCTCTAAAAGAACTGTTTACATTTCTGAGTTCCAGCCTCGAAGCCAAAACATCTAGATGTGAGGACGTGTGGCTCCAAGCTTCTGCCTTGACAGGAAGGGTATTTTTAACCTAGTAATACAAAGACTCCGGTCAGAGTCTTCTGGTCAGAAACCATCTGATTTCTGGATTGACAGCTAATCTGGATTCTAAAGGCATTTAATACCAGTGTTTGAGATGCTAAAGGCCCTCTGCCAACACTGTGGTTAGTTCTTACCCGAGTGGCAGGAATGCATTCCTAAATAGTTAATAATTCCTAAATGAATAATGAATGTACTATTTGATTATTTGTTTGTCTTTTGCCTTCTGTAAAATGAATACTGAAATTGCTACTTGATTGAATACTTTTGCATTATGGGTTTAAGATTTTCAGTAAATTGTTTTAACTTTGGAAAAGTTTTTCCTCTCTCTCAACTATGGGGTTCCTGCCAGTTTCAAAACCCCCCCCCTTGCTGAGCTGGGTAGGGGTGAGATTCCTAGGAAAAGCTGCAGGACTTCCCCAACACTTTCCAAACCAACACTCACCAAAAGGGCAACCTCTTCTCAATAAGAAACAGCTCTAGGGCAAAATCAGTACATGAATGTACATCAGACTTAATGAGGTCCTTCTCAACAGTTTTGGGCAAACAAGTCCCATGTAGAGGAAACCACTATAGATTAGTTGAATGACCAAAAAAGCTACTGCCAGGTAGCCAATGTTGGGGTTTTTTTGCAAGGTGCATGTGCAGTTGGTGGTTATGTAACTGTAGAAAGTCTTGCAGGAGAGGGATTATCTAGACCCATTTCAATCCATATCCAAGCCTAGTTTGGAATGGAAAAAGCCCTGGTCATACTGACTTTTTTGGGGGAGGGGGCTGTGAAAGTGACAGTGGGAATGCAGTCCTGTTGGTTCTTCTGTACATTTTGACCATAGTATGCTGCTGGAGAAGATGGGAGGGTTGGCCATGGATGGAGTTGTGCCTCAGTGATTATAGTCTTAACAAATCTAGTAAGTTCCAGAAGATGGTACTGTGGAACTGCTGCTCAGCTCTGTGGATTTCGTGTTCTGGGATTCTGCAGGGATCCTTCTTGTCCACCATGCTATTTAATATATGTTCACTATACTACATAAAGGCACTGGGGGAGAGATTGTGCAGGAGTCTGGACAAAAGTGACACCAGTATGCAGATGTCACTCAGCTCTGTTCCTGATAACTGAATCAGGTGGGTCTGTGGAAGTCTTGAACAAACACTTGGATTAGATAATGGGGTGGATAAAACTAAAACAACAACTGTTGTTCAATCCATATAAGACCTGAGGTACTATTAGTTAATGACAAAATAACTTGAGGGCTGAGGACTCAGTCTGTTTTGGAGGGGGGTATACCTCCTCCCAAGGAACAGGTCTGCTAGATCTTGGCCTATGGTTGGAGGCTCAGATCTGCTCAGTGGCATATCTGTGATATCTTTTATCAGCGATGTATTAGCTGTGGCTGCTTGTTGAAAAACATGGCCTGGCCATAATGATCCTTGTTTTGAATAATATACAGGTTAGATTGCTGTAAAGTGCTTTACATGGTGCTGCCTTTAAAAGCTCTCCAGTCCAATTGGTCCAAAATGCAGCAACCAGAGGCTGGATGCAGGGTTCATATCACTTGGGTGCCTCTTTGTTTACAAGCACAATTCAGATGGCTAGTTCTTACCTCTTATTTATTTTATTAAAATATTTGTATCCCACCACTTTTGTGGTTCAGAGGGCTAGTTCTTACCTTTTATTTATTTTAGTAAAATATTTATATCCCACCTCTTTTGTGGTTCATCGTACTTACAAATCATGTTTTAAAACATACAAAATAAAATTAAATTCCCAATAACCTTATTCCCTCTCTAAAAATGTCTAGTTTATCCCCCATTAAAAGTCCTGGCAAATTCCTAAACATTTCTAGAGATAGCACCTCCCTCACACCCTCAGTAAGCCTGTTCCTCAGAGTGGGAGTTACAGTAGGAAAGGCATGGTTCTGATTAATGCCAACTGGGCTAACTCAATTGGGAAAAGCTGGTAGGTGGCAGGCTGAACATCATAGATGGTGCATTGGGACTATGTGAAGAAGTGGTCCTTAAGGACTTAGAGGCTAGAGACAGGGTACTTGAAACTCTGCTTTTTCTTCACTTTCAAGCCTGACAATTAAAGTCTTTTCCCCCAAGTCCTGTTGTCTGTGCCCCAAGTAGGGTTGCCAGGTCCCTTTTGCCCACCAGCGGGGGAATGGGTGGAAGTTCCAGGAGTGGAAACTGATGCCACCCCCATCCCCCCTAAAATAGTGATATTGTACATGATGTGCCTGCATCACCTGGACAATCTGCATCAAACCATAAGAGTTTTGCCCAAAATCCAGAGCCTCACCCCTGGTGTCACCGAAGTGCTGATATCACTTCCAGGTGAAGCAGGCACGTCACATGCAATGTCACTGTTTGGGGGGATTCCCTCCCACAGGCCACATAGCCAGCGACGGGCAGGAGCCCACAAAATCAGGGGATCCCCTGCCCCCACCAAACAAATGGCAACCTAGTCCCAAGTCCTGCTCTTTGTGTCCCACCTACTGAGGTGGGTAGCAATCAGAGGCAGGGCTTTTGCAGTGGTGGAACATGAATAATGGTATGCCCTCTCCTTGAGCCTCACCAGGCACCTATGTTACTGGCCTTTGAACACCAAGCCAAAAAATTTCTCTGCATGCAGACATGTTTCATCTTTTTAAAATAGTTCTTATGTTCTGCTTCTTGCCTGAGAACTGTTCTGTGGGTATCATTTTAGGCTACTATTGTTGGTTTGCTGCTGTTGAAGAAAATTTCTATGCCAGCTCTCCAGAGACCTTGCCTAATGCAGCTTACAAAGTAAAGCATGATAAAAGAAGAAGAGTTGGTTTTTATACCTCAGTTTTCTGTGCCCTAAGGAGTCTCAAAGCAGCTTACAATCACCTTCATTCCCTCTTCCACTTGTGAAGTAGGTGGGGCTGAGAGAGTTCTGAGAGACCTGTGACTGGCCCGAGGTCACTCACCAGGCTTCAGGTGAAGGAGTGGAGAATCAAACCTGGTTCTCCATATTAGAGTCTGCTGTTTTTAACCACTACACCATGCTGCTATACCTACCAGAACATAAAACAACACAAAATATTTAACAGTTTAAAATAAGTCTCTTAAAACAAACTTTAAAAGATCAACTCCTTAATAAAAATCTAATATTGACAATTTTATGGTAATTGTGTTATGGTTTTTATTGTATTTGTCCTTACTTTGTGTACCACATCAAGCAGTCTCTGAACAGATGGGGTTTACATTTTCTAAATTATGGTCAAGGTTAATGTCCTGATATGTCTGACTCTACAAAGGTCTGCTAGACTGGCTCATGATGATAGGGAAATTAATAATATGAGGAGCAAAAAGGAATCTTGCCCCTCTTGTTGACTAGTCTAGTTACAATACATTGTTCATTGCATCTCTTGTGGCTTGTACCATTCAATCAGCTTGCTTGTTGTCTTGTGTTCTGAAAGGTGCAACAGTTGTAGCTTGAAACAAAGGTAAAATTTTCCCAAGATAAATGTATTGCTCTTATATTTGGAAAAAAATTATGGCTAGCATATCAAATTCTGAATAACTGGTAAAGAGCTGTAATGGCAGCTGCAGGATTTTGGGTTAGAATAATGGTTAAGCTATTTTGACTAAGAGTGCACAACAGTTCAAAGTTCTTTCCCTGATAAGGGCTAGTGATGGCTGGGGATTACGGGTAATTTCCCAGACAGTTCACCTGCCTCAGATCTTTACTGGAAGCAGGTTGATAAGTGCTACATGCTCTCAATTCTTTCCCCCAGCCAGGTTCTGGCCAGTTTTTTCATCAGTTCAGTCCTTGAGTGTGCTACATGCAGTGTTTCTGAAATTATTACACAATTTGACCACAGGTGACATCAGGCCCGTAGCCAGGATTTCTTGTGTCGGGGAGCCTTTAAATTTCTCAGGCGGCACCTAATTGATTTGGTTAAAGTAAGTTAAATTAAGTGCCCCTTTCACCCAGCTGCATCTAATGGCCTCCTCCTCTCCTCCCCCCCAAAGAGGGGGCTTCCCCAGCCTGGACCCCTTACCCCCCCCAACAACTCACCCTGTAGACAGGTGGGAAATGGAGGAGCATGCCGGTGTACTCACCCACTTGGAGACCCCCAACCATCCACCGGTTGATCTCCCTTTTACAGGTGTCGGGTGGGGAAGGCAGATGGGAAAGTGAGGTGGTGGAGGAGTGCGCCGGTGCACTTGCCTGCTAGGAGACCCTTTAGCCAGCCAAGGCCGAGTGCAGCCGGCCCAGGACAAAGCGCTGCTGCAGGCTGCAGCCAACTCATCTCGTCTCCGCTCGCCTCCATGTGCTCCGCCCTCTGCTCCATAATGGCAGCACTCCCCACTCCCTCCCTGTTAAGTATGAGACTTAAGGCAGCAGCTCATAACCAGTGATTCAGCTTTATTTACAAGATAGGAACGAACACAAACAGGAGAGCAACAGGCTCTCTTTTAAACTATCCGGGCTTGGTAGACCACGCCCCTTGTTGAGATAAGAACTAATCAGAATATGAACATAACAACTAATCAAGTCATCTCCCTCCAGAACCTTCCTTGTATCCTGATTGAGCTGCTGCGCAGAGTATCCAATCAGCTTGCATGAATTACAATACCAGGCCTAAATAGAGGTGAATCTCAAGCTCAGGAATTATGTATACCAATAACACTCCCCAAGAAGCAGCAGGTCAGGCCTGGGTAGCAGTTGCTGCCACCACTGCTGCTGTGTGAGCCTCATTCTCCCCCAGCCAGCCACCTGCCCGCCATGGCCTGCATATATATATATATATATAAAAAAGAAAGTCCCCTCACCGTAAGATCAATGCCCAGGCCAAACCGCTGGACCCAGAGACACCAAATATAGGGAGAGTGCTCCTACCATGGTGTAGCTGCTTGCTAAGAAGGGATTTTTAGAAATTCAACCCCTAAGTGGGTCAAAAGGGGTAAAACATGCTCCCCCCATTGATTCCTATGCGGTTGCCAGGCAGCTGCCTCCCTGCATCCCCCACACTCTGATTGGTCAGCTGCAGAGTTTACACTACAATCTTCTCCATTAGAATTCCTACAACAAATGTCACATTTCAAATTTCACATCATCAGTAGTATAACTGAATTTACGGAACTTAAATATCGTAGCAAAGCACGGGTATCAGGCTAGTTATATAAATATATATGTATATATATATTTAGACAAGTGGCCGGCTTGGGAAGGAGCGCTGCTGCAGCCGCCTTGTCTCCGCTCCCCTCCACGTGCTCCACCCTCTGCTTAGCAACAGTATTGCTGCTCTCTCTCCACCCCCTCCTGCAGCAAGCAGCAGCAAGCCAGGCCTCATTCTCCTCCAGCCAGCCGCCTGCCCGCCATGGCCTGTTTGGAGCTGCTGGTTTTTCACTGTATGTATCCATACAAGTGGGGGCTACTGGCAGGTGGGGAAAAAGAAGGGAAGGTGGCGGCAAGTCCTCTGGTCATCCCAGAGAGTGTGGGGGGCTGGGCTGCGAAGGAAGTTGTGGGGCCTTGGAAGGAAGTCGGGGGGCCGGCCCCAGGAGGCCCCACTGTAGCTACAGGACTGAGTGACATCCTCCAAGAGCAGAAAGCTCTTGCTAACAGCACCATGCTTTAATTTTTCCAGCAGTTTCTCATGGCCATCCCTTCCATGCCAAACTGAGAATATGAGCGAGGCTAGGATCTGTTGATGTCATCTTCGCTATCTGTTCTGTTTGAAGATGCTTCAGCATGAATTCCAACATGATAACTTATGTTGGTGGAGGATTAGCTTTGTTAGATTATGTAAGGATAAGTGGCTCAGTGTATTAGCATTAGGACTGTAGAAGAGTGCGTAATCATAAGCACTGAACATAACATCTCCAGGATTGCATATAGGAACACAAGCTTAGATATGATGGTTGTTTTTAGTAAAGGTAAAGGTTTCCGTTGCTCAAAAACCAGTCGAATCCAACTTTAGGTAGTGGTGCTCATTTCTATTTCCAAGCCGTCTGAAGACGTGTCTGTGGTCATGTGACTGGCATGACTAAATGCCGAGATGCACAGAACGCTGGTACCTTCCCACCAAAGCGGTACCTATTTATCTACTTGCAGTTTCTTCTTTTCAAACTGCTAGGTTGGCAGGAAGGTTTGTTTTTAGCTTTTTAAACAAAAACCAAATAAAAAAATTGCTTGGTATCATGTTGGATTTTGAAGATCTACCCATAAACCATAATTATAATATTTTTGTAAAAGCCAATGCTTTCAGAAATCAGTCTCTGCTCTTTATATCAGTGGTCACCATCAGTGAGTAAAAAGCAATGTACATTACTGTATAGTTGCTGATGATACAAGAACAGGGTTGGAGGTCAGGAGCTTCATGATGTTTTGAAAGGCTTCATTCAGTCTGTGAATTCACTTGCACTAAGCTCTTTTATACAGAAATCGATGGTACTATGTTTTGGAAAGTTGAGCTATTAATTGTATAATCAAAGGGCAGTCTGATGTTCTTGTCTGAATTTTGGTGGAAGGGTACAAGTATTATGTTGTCTTCATTTAGATGGATGCTAGGTACATCAGTGTGGTATTCCAGGAAATTAATTTTGTAAACTCCTAGCTGACACTTCCTCCTTTGTGACTCTGGTACCTTATTGATCAAAGTTTGGTAGAGCTTCTGGTGGGCTCATGATTAATGCAGCATCAAAGTATAAACTTGGACAACCCTAGTAGCCATGTTTCTATAAAATGGCTGGAAAATCCCGGATGTTACAGAAATTTCAGATGAGAGGCATTTCAACAAAGTTCCACGCTGCTGTCATTGTATTGGCATTGTAAGCATGTCATCAATCATCATATCAAATATTTCCTCTTGCCAGAGAAGACAATAACTGGTTGATGACTGCAGGCAAGTTCTGCTTAAGTAACTTGTTTATAGGGCACTTGTACTTGCCAAACTGGGAATTCTCCAGTTATCCAGCTTGTGTGCATGGCTTGTTTCCTCCTCTGGTATCATCTAGGTCTCTTTTGGAAGATTAGAGGTGCACTTTTTTTTGCTCATTGTGGCTGAACTTGGTAAAGACCAGCTTAGAACTTTGTAGGGGTTGGCAGTTTCAGCTTGACAGTGGGAAGATACTATGCAGATAGCTACTACAGGTCCCCAGAGAGAATCTCCTTGTAATGCTTTTTCATATCCTCTAGCTTCAACTGGCTGCTTTTTTCAAGGAACCTGAAGAAACTTCCTCTCTGCCAGGCAAAGGTTGACTTTGCTCAAGTGTAAATGACATTGATGGTGTTGCTGAGAGGCCTGTGGGGCGTTGCTTTGGTATTTATTCAGGAATGTAGAGATTTCTGTATAGACAGAACATCACTTGTAAACTGTTGTGTGAAGCAGCCCTTAATCTTCTTATGGATTTATCTATTTATTTATTCAACTTATATCCTGCCCTCCCGGCCGAGGCAGGCGCATGGAGGCTTACGTAAAATCCATAAAAATATAAAATACATAGAGCAACACATAAAACAGCTTAATTTATTATACAATTATAACAAACATAAAGTGTAAGATGCTAGAGGTAGAATAGATGGTAATAATAACATTATAAAATTGTATAGTGGTCACAGTAGGATGTGTTGGTTAAACAAAGGGAATGGTCAGAGTTGGAATTCAGCTTATGTTTTCCGATTTTGCTGGCAGGGCAAAGGCTGCTGATGGAACATCCAGGGGGAGGTCCTAACACAGTGCAGTTGTTATGCGCGGCTCCTAATTAAAAGCCTGGTGGAAGAGCTCCATCTTGCAGACCCTGCAGAACTGTCTTTGAGACTTCATAAACTTTGAGAAATGTAAAAAATAATAAACATTAACTCTCAAGGTCACTGACAAACTTCTTTTATTGCAGTTAGACTCTATGGATCAAGATTTCTTCTGGAAGTTTATTCATCAGAAAGCAAAGATTGGTACCCTGTATGCTATGATGACTGGAATGATAACTATGGGAAGACTGCCTGTGTAGACATGGGATATAATAAGTAAGTATAATCTGATAGCAAAAGTCATGTAATACCTTTTATTTGGGGCCAACCAAATACCTCAGAACACTATGTAAGCTTTTTGGAGTTATCTAGAACTTTTAATCAGGCTGAAAGGTTTAAAAAACCCAAAATATAATGATACTTTCATTAAAAACCTGGGTGCAGATGTTTGTACCTTTACTGGAGTTGCACTTCCTTTGAAACCTTTGTTCATAGCTGGTGTTACTCCTAGGCTCACTTCTGTTCTTTGATTGCCAGCTGGTGTGACTGAGGCTAGGAACATTATTTAACCACTTCTGCTTGGTCTACAAGGAGCATACCTTCCTTGACAGCAGGGATCTCACTGCGGTTACTAATGTCTTAAGAGACATTTGTACTAGACTACTGTAACACTGTGTCTTGAGATACTTTTGAAGAGTATTTGGAGACATAGCACGTAGCTGCTAGACTAGTGCTTGGGGGAAGATTAAAATAAATAACAGTAATGTGGGCTGAGTATACCAAAGCAGTTTAAAGTTCTTGCATGTATAGTGTCTTCACATATATTTCGGTGCAATTTCTTGAAGAGATCAAACTGTTAATATTTCCCAGGGATCTTGCTGTTGTGTCTTCAACATGTATCGATGAAAACACTTTAAATTTCTTGGCTGTTGAATAGTTCTAAGATAAGATAACATGTCTCTATTCTGTTCCCTGTTACTTTAGTATTTGCATTAATTTTGAATAAACTACTAATTGGCTTAGTGCTTATGTCACCAAAAGGTACTGAATCCAGAACCTGACAAAGGTTAGTTAAATGTAGGAAAGGGGGCCAATGTTAAAAACTTGATAAAGGAAATATAAAAATACATGTATTTATTGATCACAACTTTAAAAATATATAAGGGCCCAGTCACACGTTATGTATAAATAACAAACAATAAAACACAAGGGCTTAAAAATCTGACCTGATGCATTTCGGCCTACAAGGAAGGCCGAGCGCCGAAGAATAGATTCTTTTGAACTATGGTGCTGGAGAAGACTCTTGAGAGTCCCTTGGACTGCAAGGAGATCAAATCAGTCAATCCTAAAAGAAATCAACCCTGACTGTTCCTTGGAAAGCCAGATCCTGAAGCTGAAGCTCAAATACTTTGGCCACCAAATGAGAAGGGAGCATTCACTGGAGAAGACCCTGATGCTGGGAAAGATTGAAGGTCAAAGAAGAAGGGGACGGCAAAGGATGAGATGGTTAGACAGTGTCATTGATGCAACGAACATGAAATTGAGCAAACTTCAGTGGATAGCGGAAGACAGGAGGGCCTGGCGTAATCTGGTCCATGGGGTCGCGAAGAGTCGGACTCGACTGTGCGACTGAACAACAACAAAAAGGCCTTCCTCAGAGGTCAATAGTGAGGAACATATTGGCTATTATAAAAACATATAATACAATCATATACATACAGAGCATGAATACAATAAGGACCAGAAGCAAGTTGTTGTAAAAGATAAACAAATGGAAAATAAAACACATGTATTAAAACAAATAAATAAACCATAAATATATTGCCAATAAATAAATATATACCATTGACTTACTTTCAAGATAACCCACCAGGCATAGAGCAAGAAAATACAAATGAGGCCTCTATTAGTGCAATCACATGCCCAATGGTTCTCAGATATAAACCTAAAGACAAAACATGTATAAATCAATGTATCCCACAATTTAGAGCCTAAATGCAAAAATAATAAAGCATAATTACTTCTGGTCCAGGAAACACCTTCCTATGATTGTAGAGCCAAATAATCCTCAAGCAAAGAGCAGTGTTGGTCACCTAAAACTGCTGGAGCTTTATAGCTGGTTAAGGGTGATGCAATCCTAATGTGCAGGATGATGCAATCCTAATAGACAGGATGATGTAATCCCTATAGGATGTCCTGAAGTAGTCATGTGATTGCACATTTCAATTAGCATAGTATTAAAGAATATATAGAGACACAGTACAGATTCCAAACTAGATGTTTAACAGTCAAAGAATCATACATATGCTATACTTTCAAAATCATATTGCACACCAATCAATTTGTTCATTCAAACCATATGGGGTTAAAATTTTAAGGGCATGAATCCAGAACAGTTCTCTTTTTTTCAGTTGCTGAGTCATCTGCAGCTGGTTGCAAGGTCGAACGTACTCAAGTGCAAAAAAAGAAAAGTCTCTGTCGTGGTGGCCTGCTGTAGCAAAATGCTCTGCCAGGGGTGCATTCTGTCTCCCTCTTCTGATGCAACTTCTATGTTCTGTAATTCTGGTCTTTAATGGCCTTGAAATGCACCCGATGTATTTCCTTGGACACCCACAGACAATACAGTAAATAAGACCCTTTGATTTACAATTAAAAAATGATCTAATAGAGTACTTTCTCTTTCCATCTGAATCATAGACACTATTAGTACGTAACATCAAATTACAGACCTCACATCCTCCACAAGGAAAGTTGCCAGCTGGCAAACCCTGACCATCTATTCCCCTTTGTAATGCTAGAGGGGATTTTAGGCTACTTCTTACCAACATATCTTTCAAATTCCTAGATCTACGGTAGGCAAAGAGAGGAACAGACTCACATGAAGGAATGTTGTTTAATAAGTGCCAGTGCTTCCTAATGATGTTACTGACCTGGGTGGACCTTCCATCATAGGTTAATGGAATAATGATCTTCTTACCAGGCTGACCTTGTCTTGTCTTTGGTATCAGGAGTGAAGATCTACTGGTGTTTTTAGCCTTATAAAAAGCCTGCTTAACAATTCTGGAAGAGTAACCCCTGTCTCTAAATTGGCCCATCAATACTTTAGCCTGTTCAACAAAGTCAGAGTACTGGCTGCAATTTCTCCTAAGCCTCAACAATAAGGTAGATTTTTTTTCAGATGTGGTGGGTGGAAACTGTCACTAGATAGAAAAGAGTTGGCATCCGTAGGTTTTCTGTAGGTGCTAGTCTCTATTATGTTACCCACTCTTCTAATGCTGACATCCAGGAAGTTAATCTCCTTAGAGTCATATTTCATTTCAAATTTTATAATAAACTTCTTAAACTCTAGTAAAAGTTGGACTGAACCCTTCCAGAGAAGAAAAAGGTCATCCAAAAATCTCTTAAAGATAATGATGTTCTCAACATATATGTTATTTGTATTGAGGATGAATCGGTTTTCAAACCTATTCATAAAGAGATTTGCCAGTTCAGGTGCAAATTTGCACCCCATTGCAGTCCCAGACACCTGCCAAATTTTTTTTTTTTGAAATTGGAAATAGTTCCTCTTAAGACAAATCAAGCCACCTCTCTGAACATCCTCCATGCCCCAGTAGGAGTCACCCGAGGTCGCCATGACTTTCAGGCACAGGTGTACGCCCCCCCCAATGCCAAAATACCAAAGGGAAGAAAGAAAAAGACACGAGACTCATACCGCTCGGATGCTAAAATGTTTAAGTAGAGGTTCACAATTTATTTTTGGACTTAAGTTTTCTAAATAAGGTGTATATTTAAAACATCACTATTCCCAAACCATCTGTTTGGCCCACGCAGTCATTATGTGACATACATTATTGCATGTTTGAAACTCAATGCATCAGGTTAAATGGAAATTAGATTATTTTAGTGAAAATTCAGCCTTTGGTAGGAATTCCTGTAGGGTTGCCAACCTGCAGGTAGTGGCAGGAGATCTCCTGGGACTACAACTGATCTCCAGGCAACAGTGATAAATTCTCCTGGAGGAAATGGCTGCTTTGGAAGGTGGACTCTATGGCATTGTACCCCTTTGAAGTCCCTCTCCTAGTCAGGCTCTCCATCCCAACTCCAGGCTGGCAACTGTAGGTTCCTGATATGGGCAGATCATTATAAATATCTGGGAAATGTAAATAGAATATGAAATACTCAAGCTTTGGTCTGCTGTACTAGAAAACAAAAGGTTTAGGACTGGGAACCAGAACAGTTTGGTCTACCCCTGTTGTACTGTACTGGCACACTGAATTATCTCAAAGCCACCTTCTATTAGTACAGCAGTATGGGCATTGATACAAGCTGTTATGTGGATTAGAACTGGGTCAGTGAGGATGGGGATTAAGATATCTGTCACACTCTAAAAGCTGCCGAGTTTTGATCAATGAACATATAATTGGGTTACATCAGTGTAGCCTAAGAGGTGATGGCACCAGACTGTTTTCATCAGCATTGCAGTGCTCATACAGAATGAACTAGGCATGATTTGCAGCTTTGTCAGGATATGCTGAATCATGCTTCATCCTGGTGGTGGTGGTGGTGTTTTGGAGGTATTTTCATGAAAGTTAACCACCATGATTGCAGCAACATTTTTAGCACTAGACTTGAGCTGTGACTACAGTAATGGTGGCAGAAGAAACAAAACTGGAAATCTATTACTGCAGGGGTTTTTAAGCTGTTGAGTGCTATTATTCAGTAGTCAGAGCTGTTGGGATAGGGACTGTATATAGAGGTTTTTTTCTCTTGCTAAAACTGACTTTTGTGATAGAATAGGGAATAGCTGTTTTTTGACTGAATTTATTGGTTTCTTTTTTGCCTTTTACAGGGACACATATTTCAGCAGCAAGGCAACAAAACTTACTTCTCCATTTACAAGCTTTATGAGGCTGAATACAAGTGCTGATGATACAGACTTATACAAGAAACTGTATAACAGGTGGTACTTCTATACCTCTGCCCGTGACTCCTGGAATCATTACTGACAAGAATGCCAAAGAAATGAATGTTAATGCTGCTTGATTAAAACAGCTATAAAATAGTTCTACATGTGCCTCTAAGGATATTTGGACCTTACTATAATCTGTAAACTCCAAAGTTATTTTTCCCCCCGCTAAGTCATGTTTTTGCACATGAAAGCAAATCACCCATAATTCTGGTACTGGTTACAAATGTCAATAGATCAGTGCATTCATGAAAGTACTTTGCTGTCCCTTGGAGCTTTGAGAAAACAGTCAAAATGTAGAGGATGCTTGCAAACAGTGTGAGCAGGCTTACATATCCATATATTGTTTAAGTCTTATTCACACTCATTTTTGTATTGCAGCAAGCAGTGCTCATCAGGAAGTGTGGTCTCTTTAAGATGCATAAGTAAGTGTTGCAATATTACTAAACTTTTATTTTTTATTGATCTGTGCTGACTGACGTATTCCAATGCCGATGAATGTACAAAACAGGTTATGATAAAAATGAAAATTACCTTCAATAAGTAGTATAATAATCTGCTAAGTGGAGGATGGTTCTTTCTGAAATTCTTTCTTTAGTTCAGTCAGAGAGAACAAGTGTGCTGTAGACCATGGAGCACTGGTCTTTGCCTTTCATTGGTAGGGTTTGATCAACCCATTGTCTCAAAGCTCAGTCTATTTAACCTAATTCACAGGGTGGTTCTAATTGAAATTATATGATAATTTTTTTTTGATAACATGATTTTTATTGAAAAATCATGACAAAACCATGAACAATGACAAATAACTGATAGGTCCAGCATACATATACATCATTCTCTATAAAACAGAGGGTATGCTCTATTAAGCAAAAAACAAGTTAGCATATAAAAAGCTTCAAGAACATACCTAAAATATGGACATATAAAATCCATCTAAAACTAATGGTGACTTAATGTCTAAATAGCTGAACTTTTAACATCAGATAGGTTCAAAATTGCAATTAGCAAGTATTCATTTTTACCATACAATGCAGTGGAAAAGGGTCAATAACAGTATAAAAACAGGTTATAATTATACAGCCACTTCCCCTTATGGTTGACATGATTCGTCTCCATCGAGTTAAGAAAAGGAAACCACATCCCTTTGCAAAATAGCATTTGTGTCATAAGCTAGAGAGGTATTTGCTAAGATTTTTTCAAGTATGAAATAGTCCCAAATTTTAATTACCCATTGCTGCAACATAGGTGGATCTTTGTCTTTCCATCTACAAGCAATAATAGCCTTCGCTGCTGTCAAAAGAGTTATTATAAGATCTTTCTTGTTATTGGCATCTTGTTGGACCATAAGTTTTAACAAGATCAGTGTGGGATCAACTGGAATTTTATATCCCGTAATCAACTGAATTTGTCTTTCTGTTTGCTTCCAAAAGCTTGAGGTAAATTTTCATTGCCACCAGTTACGGTAATAGGTACCTCTTTCGCTGCGTTGTTTTAAGCATAGCAGAGAGATAGTGGATGTCATATATGAGAGCTGATGCAGTGTTAAGTACCAGTGATACAATACCTTATAGAATGTTGCTTGAGCATTCAAAGATTTTGTTTTATTTGCTTGCAAACTCCATACTGATTCCCACTGGTGTTCAGTCAATACTAGATTCAAATCTCTGTACCAAGCTTGCTGATAACTTGCCATAGTTGTGTTAGAATAAGTGATTAATATTTTATATACATTTCTGATATAAGACCTTTCTTTACTAATGTTTTTGAAGCCAGGAGTTTTTCAAAAGCCGTAAGCAGTTTGTTGAGGCATGACTGATTTCTGGAGTATCAAGAAGATGCAATACTTGTAAATACGCATACCATGGGAGTTGAGTTTTATATCATTTTTCTAAGAAGACTTTTTCCATAATTTTACCTTGTTTGATAATGTCTATAAACCTGGTTGGATTTGATATTTTCTTTCTTTCTTTTTTATTGCCCCCCGAAGGGGATTTTATTAATTTTACATTACTACGGGATGTGGGAAAGGTTACTAAATCTCTACCTCTAAAAAATTATAGGGCGTGGGTAAGGAAAACTAATACATAAACTCTATCAGGATGGGGGGAGGAAACTAAACGCTACTTCTAAACACCCTACTGGACATGGGGAAGGGAAGACTAACAAGGTGACACGATCTGGTTACATTTGTGTCATTGTCACCTGATGTTACAGAGCCTTATTGCTTATAATAGAGTTAACAAAAACTTATAAAAGTAAAAAGCTGTAAAAACTGATTAGTTAATCAAAAACTGCATCTTCCACAATTATCTTGGTCTTAGGTTCTCTTCTTCTTGCATTTCTTCTTTCCTCGGGGTTTGGGAGTGGCTGCTCCTTTCTCTGATTCCGATGTATCTGAAGAACTAACGAGTATTGGACTGCTGCTTTCTGAATCCTGTGAGTAGGATTCCTCTTCTTCCTCTTCTTCCTCCTCATCTTATCTTTGTTGTGCCACTTTGGATTCAGATGTTGCTCCACAAATTTTTTAGCCTTAGGAACAGAGTCAATATTATATTTTCTGTCTTCATATTTAAAACTCAGTCCTTCAGGAAACAGCCATCTATATGGGACCCCCTTCTTCTGTAAAGAGAGAGTAAGTTCCTTGTAGAGTTTCCTCCTCTTTCTAACTTCAAAGGGGTTATCCTTCAAGATTCTTATTTCTTCATTCTTAATTTTTAAAGGGTTCCGCTGTATAGCTTTTAACACCCGATCTCTGGTAGATCTTCTCGTGAATTTCAGACATATTTCTCCAGGGAGTTTATTCTTTTTAATGAAATCTGGATAAGCCCTATAGGCCCAGTCCATCTCCTTCAGTAGGTCTTCCTGTTTGTAATCCATTATTGGAGCCAAAGTCTCTGATAAAATAGTCTTCAAATCCTCGTTCTTTTCTTCTAGAACCCCTTGGAATCGAAGAATGTACATGGATCTTTCCAGCTGTAGCTGTATTAGTTGGTTTTTATTGGAGAGTCTCTCCTTTTCTGCTTCATCCGCTCTTTTATTAATACTCTCAGTCTGTTTTTCTCCATTTTTTTAAAGTCTTTTCTGTTGTTGAGGTCATTCTGTCCATTTGAGTCATCTGCTTTTGCAAATTATCCATTTTCGCATTGAGATTAGTCATCTGCTCCATTAGAGGTCGTAGTGCATTCACCAGCAATGTGGACATCTCTGCAGCTACTTCCTGGTTGTGGGAGGGAGTTGTTGGTACACCATTTTTTTCTCCAGACCTGGCTTCCGCCCTCTCCCAGCCATAATATCAACAAGAAGTAAGTTTCCCAAAACAAAGTAAAAGTTAGCAGAAATTAATCTGCTTTTCTTTATTATGCAGCTTTTGTTTTCGCTAAACATCTTATGCACATAGCTTGATTCAAAGTTGTTCTTAAACTTCGCTTTAAAAACCGCGTTGTTTCAAACGGGGTGTGTGTGTGAACTCTTGAGTGTCTCCCTCCCCCCTGCCGCTTTGCTCTTAGGCGCTTCTAATTACTACCAAGGCTTTTGTTCGCTTAAATCACCTGAGCAATGCTTGATTCACGCTTTGCAGCCTTGGAGATCTTTTAGAAGCTTTTCAGCAACTGTTGATCACGTCCGCTGGTCCGGTAGTTGTCTCTCGGCGCCATACTGGCTCTTCGGCGACGGGACCTTTTGGAGATAAAGGTGAGCCTCAATTCCTTGGCCGTCGCCTTGAAAGAGGCTCTCCTCAGCTCTCCAGGCTGGGGGTCTCCTACAGAGACCCCGGGAGGGTCCGGGACCTGCTCGGACCCTTCCCGTCAGCCGAGTCTCGGCGCAACCCCATCAGAGCAAGACGGGGATGCGACCAAGCAGCGAAACGCTTAAACCGGAAGTCAGAGATTTGATATTTTCCATTGACTAAAAGAGTGTGGTGCTTCTGCTGGTGGAAACCAACTTTGTCCCCCAAATGAAGTTAAAGGAGAAACTGGTGAAATTAGCTTACCTTTTATTTTTATCTCATACTGAGAATGTATGTGCCATAATTCTTCTTTAAAAATCTTTGGTCCCAAATAACTCTCTTCTATTATTTTCCAGTCAAGTTGAGTTGAGGCCTGATACTGTCTGACCATGTTGGTTAGCATAGAAGTCATATAGTATTGAAATAAATCAGGTACAGCTAGCCCACCTTTTTGCATTGGCCTGCGGAGCATAGAGAATCCTACACAAGGCTTTTTATACTGCCAGATGAACTTAATGACATTGTTCTGTTAGTAGAGAAGGTGAGATATGTATTGGAAGAGCCTTAAAGTAGAAAATAAATTTTGGTAAAATAAAATAATAACCTAATTTATGTTCAGTAGATACTATTATATGTTCTGCCCAAGATACTGGATGATAGTAATGAGACAGGCATAGGTGTAGAATGTGCCCATAGTATCTTCTGGTTCTGTTTATTTTGCTTAATTGTGTTTTAACAGAATGTGGCTTGTCAAGCAAAAACTCAAATCCTCGAAACAGAATTGTGGGTGGAAATTTGGCTGCACTTGGGGAGTGGCCATGGCAAGTCAGCCTTCATATCCAAGGAACCCATCTATGTGGTGGGTCCATTATCACTCCTGAATGGATTGTTACAGCAGCTCACTGTGTAGAAGGGTAAGTGCTGTACGATTGCTGCCAAGGGATCTTGCTAACTGTGCATTAATAGCATTTCATTAAAATGTGTACTTTGGAATGTGTTATGTATAACAACAGTGAAAGATATTTTAAAATTTCACAAGCTTAGAAGTCTGGCTGTCCAGTTTTTGCACAGAGATATGAATCATATGTACTGCTTCCTTACCTTTAGACCTACTGAAACAGCGTGGAAGATGCTTGTGTATGAAATGTTTGGATTGCTTGCTTTTTCCTCTTTCAGTCAAATGTTCTAAATGTATTTGCTGCCCCCCCTCCTCTATAGAGGGTCCTGGCATGAGTGGAATTACTTATCAAAAGAATGCCAAAGCTTTGGCACTGGAAGCTAATACTTCAGTAACGGATGAAATACTGAAGTGGAAATACTGATTGTTAGCTTTTGGTCTTTTTATCATTTTGGTTTTTTGTAGGTCATATTCTCAGCCATTTTACTGGAGAGTTTATGCCGGAATTCTGTTGCAGCAGGAAATGCTTCGAACAAAGGGACACAGAGTAGCCAAAATAATCTCTCATCCGAACTATGATTCAGAGACTAAAAACAATGATGTTGCCCTTATGAAGTTGCAGTCTCCTCTAACTTTTGATGGTATGCAATATATTTACCTTTTAAAAACACATATCTTGCCTTCTTGTTGGCAGGTAACAAGAGACTGTGCCATCTTGAAGGCTATTAAGCAGAAAGGCAGGATAATTTTTAAAACAAAATTATAACTACACTAAACCAGTATGAAATAATTATGATATAGGTGTGACTCTTATGGGGTTATGAATTCTAATAATTCAGTAGAAAATTGAGGACTGACCCTTCTTTGCTGGTAGTGATTAATGCTGTCTAATGGCTGTAGCTGAGCTAGCAAAAGGCATTTTTAAAAATGGTGCCAGTGTAATAAGCATATATTCTGTTGGATCTCCATTGGGTTGGATCATGTGGGAAAAGATTGAGAAAAAATGCTGAACATTTCTTTCCTGCTTTTCACTGCAGCTCTGCTGTACCCAAAAAATCTTTGGCTGAGGATTAGGGGACCCTGGTATAGAGAACGCCAACAAAGAGCAAGAACTGGTTGAAATTGTCCTCCTTTCCCTCTTTGGTTGGTAACAGAACAACCATTCTTCCACTGAAAGGGGAAGAAAATGATTTCACCCTCCCTTCTTACTGCAACCTTCTATGCTGCAGTGAATTTTGTTTATCAGAATCTCCCAGCAGAGGGAAGTATTTGACACTTCAAGAAAGACAAATAACATACTAGAGCCACACTGTCTTTTGCCTTTTGTCTTGACTTGTCTTCCACTGTCCACTGACTTAAACACTTACAGTATTTAAGTGATTGATGGAAAACAAATACTAGGATAATAGTGTTAGGGAAAATTACTTTGTATTTGTACTCAGAATGAGTACTGCACAAGAAATGGTTGTTTGTATGCACTACAAATAGCAATGACAGAAAAGCCGGTCACTAACATACTTAAAGAGCAATCCCATTCAGGGTTAATTCTGCATATCGTTGAAATAATTTGTATTACACAGCATGACTGCAGCCTAGGATTGCTTTGTTAATGTTATAGACAGATTTACACTAGACCAAATTTTAAAAGGGTTGGAATTACAGGGTAATATAACATTAGCTAAATAGCAATTTCTTGTTCCTTCAAATGTATACCGAAAGTAACAACAGTGAGGCAGGTGGTAGCTAAACAGGAATATATTCTTAAATCTTGCATGCATCCCTATCTTGTGTGCAATCACTTGGTTCAGTCACAATAGCTGTACAATTTGCAAAGCACCAGAAACTGTAAATGCAATCTCTAAGAATACTACTAATATGTGCAAAGTAACTTTTGTTACTTATATAAGCTCAAGAGCATCCACCACAAGCCAATGGTGGTTGGTGGAAATATTGTGGAAAAAGATCTGTCAGGACTGTAAAAAAACCCAAAACTTGCAACAGAAGAGATATTTTTCTATCTCCTGACTCCTTTTCCTCCTAGTCTAAACTATACTTAAACCCTCTGAACCAAACAAACAGGTATCAAAATAGAACAAAGTTTGAGTCCAGTGGCACCTTTAATACCAACAAAGTTTTATTCAATTGAATTTAAAGGTGCCACTTTGTTCTACTACTTCAGACCAATACAGCTACCCGCCCGGAGATATCAAAATAATAACAGGTAATATAATGGTATTATTTCCTATGGGTTGTTATAACAACAAAAATGAATGAGGCTTGGTTAATAAATTCATATCCCTACTTACGAATTACAATTGATGATGTAAAAGTAATGGCTGATTCCTTTTGAGCAAGCTAGCTGAGCCTTCTATTTTAACATAAATTTCATTCACTAAATAACTCCTATGGCATTTTTCATAACTCAAAGATAAGCAATACTGTCCTTTTTAAACAGTAGAGCATCTTCTTCACCCTGAACTTACAGTTATATGTGGAGTGAGTATGCATGTGTAAATACAGCTTATTACTTTGAACTAATGCCTGCAAGTCTGACATTACCTAACAGGGTACTGCAACTTCAGGTTAAAAGCTGTGCAGTTTTCATATAATAAAATCAAAATCTGGACACAGTAGATAGCATCAACAAAACACACCATAGCGTGGCACAAGAACAGTAGCTTAGAAGAAACAGCATAACAATTAGATTTTAACAACAATAAAACCATAAGACCAAGTTACAGTTGAATGGTCTTGAAGGAAGCATTTACTGAGCTCCTTTTTCCAAGAGGCAGGCCTGGACTCTCTGAAAAGGCACAGTGATTGCACAGCTTCTGAAAAGGGACCCTACAAAGCATGTTCCCCAGATAGCACTGAGGTCAGGGTTGCAAAGCCATTTGGCCCTCCCTGGGCTGAAAGACACCAGACTGGCTTCCACCAGGGCAAGGGCCTTCTCAGTGGTGGCTCCATACTGATGGAATGAGCTCCCAGAAGACATCAAGGCCCTGCGGGACTTTTTACAGTTCTGCAGGGCCTGTAAAATGGAGCTCTTCCATTAGGCCTTCGATTAGGAGCCGCCACTAATAACACCAACACCAACAATGCTAACTGAACTGTTAAGGATACTGACATCAATATCCAGCTATGCTGGATGTTGACGGGGGCCATTTTCGGGCATATTCTGTCATGGCCTCCGGGATGCCATTGTTACCAGCACTTTATTTTATTTTGTATTATGAATTGGTATGTTTTGTTTATGATGCTGTATTGTATAAGCACATGTGTTTTAATATACTTTTAACTTTTTATTGTAAGCTGCCCTGAGCCTGCCTTCGGCAGGGAGGGCGGGATAAAAATTGAATAAATAAATAAATATTAGAGGCTGCTATTGGAAGGCAGCTTTGCCCCTCCCCAATGTTGAAGTATTTTTCACTTCCTCACCATTAATGTGATAGCATCACATCTGTTCCATAAATATCTCTACTATAAGTGGAACACATCATGCCTGTGTATCTCTACTGTAAGCGGAACACATTTGTTTAACACATTTCCTGGAGCCTAATCCACATGAAAAAAATTTCTGTGTTCTCTGCAGTGCAGTGTTCTCCTTCCTTTCCTCCTCCTTGTAGGTAGTTAGGCAGAAAAAACGTACAAGCATAGTCTAAGGTTACTAGTTGCCCTGGGGAAAAAAATTTCCTTTCTAGGGTTAGTTGGTTACATTTGCATTTCTGCCCAAGATGCGTAACTGGTGATAAGTGTGAACTTCCTGTCTAACTCTGTTTCAAAAGAGTTACTGGTTAAGAATGTGTTCTTGTTTCACAGACGTTATCGGGCCAGTTTGTTTGCCCAACCCAGGAATGATGTTTCAGCCTGCAGAACGCTGTTGGATATCTGGATGGGGAGCACAACGCCAAGGAGGTAAAACTGATTGCCCTTTAAACCAGTGTTTTGCTTTAACTATGCATGAGTTAAATCAAGCATTTCTGTGTATATTAGG
The DNA here is from genome assembly GCA_029375565.1 of Gekko gecko. NCBI lineage: Eukaryota > Metazoa > Chordata > Lepidosauria > Squamata > Gekkonidae > Gekko > Gekko gecko. The sequence goes on along the minus strand of JAPDNY010000004.1, from coordinate 105,335,462 downwards.
CCCCCAATGGGGCATGTTGCACAGTTTTAGTAGAGTTAAAATAGTTGACTTTGCTGCAGTGAATAAATTGCTGTGGTCCAGTCACTGATATACTGGAATAACGTGATATTTAGCTAGTTACTCCCCCCACCCCCGCTTCGTTGCTCACCAGCAAAAAATGAGGATATAAACACTGAGAATTTTGAAGTACTATGTGTACTTTATGCCTGTGGAAGAATGGTGAGGTACAAATATTTTAAATACCTTTTCTTAAAAAAGAATCATAGTTCCACATATTGGTCAATCAAATATTTTAACAACTAAAAAGAGCAAGTCATAAAGTAACAGAACTAATACTAAACACGAAGTAGCCGTAAAACCTAAATGAACTTCCATGAATTCCTTCCCAAATTGTTGGGCAGGGCACCAAAACAAGCTGAATGGTATTAAATTGATTGCAGTCATAGTAAAATCTTCATTTAAGCATGTGAGACTTTGGGAGACATTTGTTTCAAAACTATTCGGATTGAGAAAGAGTGACGGTATGGGTCAGATGTATGTATTGTACCTGCCAAAGGCAGTACCACCGGATATTGCTCTTCTACAAATTGGATGGATGTTATTTGAAACCATAGAGATCTAAACAAATAATGTACAGAATTCTTTTAAATGATGCAAAACTTTGCATAAGATGCTGCATTTAATTCAATTCAATTTCAAATGCATTTTTTCAGTCCAATTGCATATGTGTGTAGACACTGTAAATGAGCACCTTAGCGTCTGAGATTTGAATGTACAGTATTACATCACCCTTGTCTTTTTTTAAATTTTAGGGAATACCTCAAAGGAACTCTATGCTGCGATTGTACCTCTGTTAGAATCTTCTAGATGTAATACCAGATATGTTTATAACGGACATGTTCTGTCTACTATGATTTGTGCTGGATATCTAGAAGGAAAAGTGGATTCTTGTCAGGTAGTATTTTTATTTTAACTGTTGAGAATCAAATGTTTTGAAATCGTGTACTTCTGAAACACACAAGTGATAATTATTAACTGGAAAAAGACATCTGAGTGACATGTAACTATACCTCTGGATACTATCTTGATGAAATTCTCTTCCAAGTGCTGAGTAACTTTTCTCAGGATTCCTACCTATTGAAGTTAAGTCTTTAAAGCTGTACAGAAAGGCTACTGGAAGCCTCTGAATAATGATCAAAGGCTTGTTGAAAGGTGCTCTTGCAGTATTTTCCAGAAATTAGAAGTATTGGTATTCCTTGGGTATCTTCTGGCAGTGTGTCCTTCAGTACTGGCACCACCACTGAGAGCCCTACTTCATGCCCTAACAGATGTTACATAGCACAAAGGTTAAGCAGTTTCTCATTACTTAAGCTTTGGGTTGGGCAGTGCATACTGCGAGATAGACCTAGGTGCAGAGGACCGATATTATTTAGAGATTTGGATTTAAAAAGTACATGGGGGTAAAAGAAGTTCACAGGTAAACAGTTAAATGCAATTAAAAGGAAAGGCCAATTTCCCACAAGCGCTGCTCCACGCTTGTTCTTCCCTTTTGCCCCAATGGTATGTGTCAATTTCACACAAGCTGTTGCATGGGCTTGCCCCCCAGCTTCAGATTTCCCCCACGTCTAGTCAATCCTCAAAAAACAGGATTGAGTAGACATGGGGAAAATCACTCGAAGCTGCAAGGCAAAATGCGGCCAGAGCACTTAGTGTGAAATTGACAGGTACCATCGGGGCAAAAGGGAAGAGCAAGCGCGGAGCAGCACTTGTGGGAAATCGGTGACACTCTCTCTCTCACTCCTAAATGGAGAATTAGTTGCTTGGGGATTAACACTTGCTTTTCTGTTGATGGTAAAGCCACTGGAGGTATTATTGGGTTTAGTTCATGTCTAGAAGGCTTTGGATGAATGACTAAGCAGCTCTTGAACTGACCTCCCAGCACAAGATGGGAAGAAGCATGTGAGTCAGAGTGTGCATCTGCACTGTGTGCCTGTCCTGCTGTTGAGTGGGGGTAGGGGGCTTTGGGGGTGGAGCGATGAACAACTTGGGGGGGTGCTGCCTCTCCCCAGGCTTTCAGGACTTTGGCTACAGAGCATCTATGCCCTTTTGGGACTTACATAAGAAATGGGAAAGGGGAGGGAAAGGGAAAACACTCTGCACTCATCTGTTAATGTTTTATTGCCTCCATTGTTGTACAAGTGGTTATGTTCTACTTCCTGCCCCCCAAAAGGAGCCTTGTTTTCTGTGTCTTGCAGTAGTGAATGGTTTCTGGATCCTTGCTCCTCAAAAGGCTGTATCTGATTATTTGGATTGTATAAAACAAGAGTCTTGTGGAACCTTAAAGGCAAAAATTTACTGTGGCGCATATTTTGTGCACCAGAACCTACTTCGTCAGTTGCTCTGACTCATTAAACCCTATTTGTTGCATCTTTAGAGTATGAGACATACAGTGCAGTCCTGAGGAGAGTTATTCTAGTCTAAGATCATTGTAGTCAATGGGCTTCGACTGTAGTATCTCTGTTTAGGATTGCACTGTTAAATGTTTTAGCTGCAGCAGACTAACACTGCTACCTCCCTGTCTAAACTGTCTTCCATTCTTCTGTTTTTTTTAATTGTATAAAGAACCATGCATGTCAGTGGTGCTACTTAAATGAAAGCCAGGGTTTGTGTAGTGGTAGGAGTATAGGACTAGGACTCACTTGCTGTGAAATGTACTGGAGGACCCTGGAACTGTCATTCTTCCTCAGCCATGCCTATTTCACAGAGTGGTTGTGAGGATAAAATAGAGAAGATGAGAATCATGTATGTTGCCCTCAACTTCTTGGAGGAAGAGAGGGATAAAAATACACTAAATCATTGTGGTGGTGCCACCAAGTATTTTTAGAAAGTGGATGGGACCAGGTGGGGCACTACCCAGCAGGGTTTCTGACTGGTCACTGGAGGTCTGATTGGCTAGACAGATTAAAATAACATTGTTTCCATGGCAGCTTTCACCACATGTTGGTTTTGTTCTCTAACTCTTCTTTTGGTGTAGTGGTTAAGTGCGCGGACTCTAATCTAGGAGAACTGGGTTTGATTCCCCACTCCTCCACTTGCACCTGGCTGGATGATCTTGGGCAAGCCATAGTTCTGATAAGAGCTGTTCTTGAAAAAAGAGCAGTTTCTGTCAAGAGCTCTCTCAGCCCCACCTACCTCACAGGGTGTCTGTTGTGGGGAGGGGAAGGAAAAGGAGTTTGTAAGCCACTCTGAGACACCTTTGGGTAGTGAAGGGTGGGGTATAAATCCAATCTCCTCTTCTCTTCCTCTTCTTCTCCTAGTTTATTTTTAGAATTACCCCTCTTCCCCCTTGCCCCTGGGCTTCTTCTGTATATATGGCTCTGCCTTCTGTGGTAGCTGTTTTGTGGCTGAACCTACCACCCGGTGTCAGAATTCCAAAGGTGCCCACAGGCTCAAAAGGTTTGGAGGCTCCTGCACTAACTGATACATAATAATGGATGAAGGCTTCATGTGAGGTTGTAGCAGCAAAATGGGTTAGAAGGAACTTCTCAATTTGCAGGTCTCGCTAACTGGTAGGTGTGTCCTTTGACCCAATGTTAGGGCCATCTTCTATAGCTGTAGCTAGCCCACTTTCTTTGAGAGGTGGATTTTGATTGATTAACTTTCTTGGTTATAACTACAATTGAAAGATTTGTCTGATGTCAGTCACTATTTCTTTAAAATTGAGTGAAAAGGTCACAATAAGTTTAATTTTTGTGTTTTTATTTTAGGGCGACAGTGGTGGTCCGTTGGTAACTGAGAAACATGCCCTCTGGTGGTTAGTGGGTGACACAAGTTGGGGAACAGGCTGTGCTAGTGTAAATAAACCTGGAGTGTATGGTAATATGACTCAGTTCACAGACTGGATTTACAGAAATATGCAGGTAACTTTTTGTTGTGAAATATATTTTGATAGCAGTTTCTGAACTTGGGTTTGCTTGGTTATTGGTAATTATCAAAGATAATATTTGCTGTGGTGTGTGGAAAATGCTCATTGGGGTTTTTGTCAACAGGGACCTTGAAGGAGGGACCTTGCTGTTTTGTTGTATGTTATCTAAGCTACTCTAGGTAACAGAGGAGAAATGCAGGGTTTACAGACCCATAGCAACTTAGCTGACAAGCAAGAGGGCTGGGAGTTGGATTGGTGGTCTTGCCTCACAGCTTGCATTCCTTAATCGGTGCTGGGGGCTCACTTCTCTTGGATATTCTGAAGTAAGATGGAAGCCCAGGAACTGTGACAGACTATGCAGTTTCCTGTGGGTGGGGATATCTTGGCCATCTGACATCCCACCTCTTTTATCATCTTCTTATCAGTGGCTGGTAGGATTCAGGCATCACGTTAACCCCGAAGGGCATCCCAACCTTGCTGCATCAAAGAAAACTGGGAAAGGCTATGTAAAGTACTGAGTTCATCACATGGAGGACGCAGACAATGACATGCGGTGTGACGTGTTTATTGGAACTTCACAACAAGACTGTAAAATAGCCCTGCAAGGCCAACTATATACACACCCACCCAGCACCCCTACAGTCCCATTGGGGGTTCGAATTTCCCGCCAAAGTTTCTATTGGTGCATGCTGGGGGGGACTAGGATGCTAGATTCTATTGTTCAGAGGAGCGAAGCTCCACACTGTAGCCGCAGATCCCTAGTGGTGGCCCGTGTACGTAACACCCCTCCCCCCATAGTTCCGACCCCACCTATGTGACATAGTCCTGTAAATAGGTGGGGAGTTGGCGCTCCCTGAAGGAACGCCTGGGGGCTGGCACTGGGTCACTGGTGATAGCCTCTGGTTGACTGGTGGTGCCCTGTGGTTGGGGAATCTGTGGAGGAGGATGAGGTGCCTCTGGCTTGGTAGGTTCTGCTGGAGGTTCGCTCGGAGGGACTTCTTCTGCGCTCGGGGTTTCAGGCTGGGCTCTTGTCTCGGGGGTGTATGCCCTGGGTTCCACTGTGAATGGAGTTGGCTCTCCTGCCTCCAGAAGTTGTTGCTGCCTCAGTTGGTCTACATGTTTCTTTAATAGCTGGCCATCTTCTGTATAGACCTTGTATGACACCGGGCCTGTTACTCTGATAACCCTGCCTGCGATCCAGGGGGGTCAGGACCGAAAGTTCTGGATGAACACTGAGTCCCCAGAGAAGAACCCTCACAGAGCATCATGCTGTTCGACTATCCCCCTTGAGACTCGGTCCAGGTGTAGTCAATCCAGCAAGGTCGTGGGGTGCCGACCCATTAACAGTTCTGCGGGGCTGTGACCGGTTATGGGGTTTGGTGTTGTCTGCTGTCTCAGGAGGAAGCGGGCTAGCCTGAACTCCCAGTCCCCATCCGTTATCCTGCTGAGGGCTTCCTTCATTGTGCGCACCATCCTATCTGCCTGTCCGTTGGTTGCGGGGTGGAAAGGGGCAGATTGGATGTGTGGGATCAGGTTCTGTTGGAGGAAGTCCTGGAACTCCGCTGATGTGAAGGCTGTCTCGTTGTTGGAAACTATCGTGTCCGGCAGGCCATGTGTTGTGAAGATATGGCAGAGGGACTGGATAACAGCCTTCATAGAGGTGGTAGAGACCGGGTTTATCTCCAGCCACTTCGAGTAGGAGTCTACCATTACTAAGAACAACAGTCCCTGAAATGGTCCAGCAAAATCTATGTGGAACCATGACCAGTCTTCTGATTGACTCCCAAGGCTGCGTTGGTACGCTTGGCGGGCTTGGCTGGACTTCCTGGCAGGTTTGGCATTGGAAGACCCATGACTTGATCTTGGCGTCAATCCCTGGCCACCACACATAGCTCTGGGCCAGTGCCTTCATCCTTACGATTCCTGGGTGTGCTTCGTGGACAGCTGTGAGGACCCGTTGTCTCAGGGCTTTGGGGATCATGACCTGGCCCACCCATAGGAGACACCCTTTGAGGGCCAATAATTCATCCTTGCGGGTGACGAAAGCCACAAATTCTGGCCCCAATGAGGCCTTGGGCCATCCCCTCACCACCCAGCCCAAGACCCGGGAGACGATGGGGTCATGGGCCAAGCATGCTGCAGAGGAGGATCCAGAAGGCCTTCAAGAAGGAGGACTCCCAGCGTGGGAGCAGGATTGGAGTCTGTGGAGGGCAGTGGCAGCCGGCTCAGGGCGTTGGCGTGTGCCATCACCTTGCTCAGGCGGTGTTCCAGTTGGTACTGGTAGCCAGCAAAGAACAGGGACCACCAGAGGACGTGAGGCAACAGGACTTGGGGTGTCTACTTGTCTGCCGCGAAGAGGCCAAGGAGAGGTTTGTGGTCTGTTACAATCATGAAGGGGCACCTGTAAATGAAGTTGTGAAACTTCTTGACCCCTGCCACAATCACCAAGCCCTCCCTGTCTATTTGCACGTAATTGCGCTCTGTGGCCATCAGGGTCCTGGAGTAATAGGCCACTGGTACTTCCCGGCCGTTGGGGAGGATGTGGCCCAGGACAGCGCCGACACCGTAGGGGGAGGCATCGCACACTAGGACCACCAGCAGGGACTTGTTGAAGTGCGCCAGCACATTGTTTGAAATCAGCAACGCCTTGACTCCTTGGAATGCTGCTGCTTCCTTCAGGCCCCAGGACCAAGAAACCGATTTGTCTAGGAGGCAGCGGAGGGGCTCGGCAACTGCAGCCTTGTGAGGTAGGAAGGCATGATAGAAAGTTATTAGTCCCAAGAACGCCTGCAGTTCCACCTTACACATGGGTGCCAGGGCCTTCACAATGGCCTTCACCCTGTCCTTGGCAGGGTGGAGTCCGGACGCGTTGACCCTGAACCCCAAAAAGTCCACTTCTGGAACCCCGAGGAGGCATTTCTCCCATTTCACTTTAGGCCTGCAGAGTCGAAATGGTCTAGGATGGCACGGAGGCGAGAAGCGAAGTTGCTGGGAGTAGTCGTGGCAATGAGGACATCATCGAAAAATGGCATCACGCTAGGGATCCCTTTTAACCATGAGTCCATTAGTTGTTGAAAGATCCCTGGGGACACACTCATGCCGAACTGCAGCTTTTTAACCTTAAAAGCCCCCTGGTGCGTCACTATCATCTGGGCTGTGGCTGTGGCCTCGTCTACCGGCAACTGTTGATAGGCCTGTGCCAGGTCAAGTTTACTGAAAATCTTAGCTCACAACTGGGACCGGGTAGGAGTGGTTGTGGAGGGCTTTATTCAACGTACATTTATAGTCTGCACAGATGTGGACGTCACCATTTGGCTTAACAGGGATAACAATGGGCGTCTCCCAAAGGGCATGCGATACTAGCTCGAGGACCCCTTGCGCTACTAAGCAGTCCAGTTCTGCATTGATTTTGGGCTGGAGGGCGAGCAGAGCTGTGCTGAATTGCATACGGAGAGGGACCACATTGGGGTCTAGTCGTAAAGAAACCAGAGGGCCCTTATAACATCCCAAAGCCCCATTGAAGACTGCGGGGAACTCCCCGCAAACCTCTGCAAAGTCCCATGATACAGATTTATTGACCCCCCCCAATCATGATGCCCAACGGCGCAAACCAGGCCCATCCCAAAAGACTTACAAGGTGCCCTTCTACCCCAATCAAGTCCAGAGAAACCTCAAAGCCCCAGTACTGTACCCTGAAGGTCCCCATGCCCCGGATAGGAACTGGGTTCCTCTGAAAGTCCACCAAACTCAGGGGCAAGGGACGGAGGTGGGGTCTCCCATGGGGACAGAGTCTGTTCAGCGTGTCCACCGAGATGATGGATGCCGCCGACCCCAAGTCTACTTCCATAGCGCAGGGGGACCCCTCGATCCTGACCTGGATCTTCAGGGTGGCAGACAAGTTGGGGAGGCGTAATACCTGCAATGATGGCCAGTCGGTGAGGAGGTAGAAGTCGGAGGTTTCGGCGGCAGTTTCGTATATGGCAGCAGCCTGGCATCATGGCGGAGTGGGCAGCTGCTGGTACCAGCTTCCCCCTGGACCAGCAGATGCGGGCGAGATGACCCTGTTTTCTGCAGGTGTAGCATGTGGCGTCATGGAACCAGCATGTTTTCTGCTCGTGCGCCTCCCCACAGCTGGTGCACGGGGCATGTCTGGTGGCCTTCCCAGATGGTGCCATGGTGGTGGCTTCCAGTGGTTTCTGGCAAGTTGGTTAGCGGACAAGACAGATGTCCTGCTCATTGGAGTTTTCAGGCACCAAGTCTGGATGTACAAGGTGCAAAGCAGCCAATGGTCAATTGCGATGCGAGACCTCGTGGGTGATGGCAAGTTGTAGAGCCTCGTCGAGCTTGATGTCGGTGGTGCTGATCACCTTCTGGCGAAGTTTGGCATTGCTAATGCCCCAGGCGAACTGGGTGAGATTTTCTTCGACCTTTGTGAAGGCACACTCCATGGCCAGCTGGTGTAGAGCTGCCAAATACGCTGCTGCTGCTTCTCCGAGCTTCTGGTGGCACCCCTGGAACTGCATTCGCTTGGCAAGTGCCATCGGCTTGGGCATGAGGTACTTCATCAGCACATCAATAATTTCCTTGTAGGAACACTTGAGGATGGCCTTAGGGATCAAGAGGCTCTTTGCTAGCCTAATGGTGGCTATGCCATGGGAACTTAGGAGAAGGTTCCTTCTCTTTGCCACATTGGTCACCTCATGGTATGCGAGGTGGCATGTAAGCTGGTCCATCCACGAATCCCAGAGCTCAGGATGTGTGGGGTTGAAGATTTCGATGTCTCCCTGAGCGGCGGCCATAGTCCTTGCACGATGCGGGGAGCAGAAACGGGAAGAGCCAAGTGCGTTTTGGTGCTGCTCAGGAGCAGTGCAGGGCACAGTGGCTTCTTCAGGGTCGGTGCTCAGGGCTGTGCTGCTAGGGGAGTCAGGCCTGCTCCGGGGATCCTACCTTAGTTGCATGGAGGACACAGACAACAACATGCGGTGTGACGCATTTATTGGTACTTCACAACAAGACTGCAAAACGGCCCTGCAAGGCCAACTATATACACACAAACCCAGCACCCCTACAGTCCCATTGTGGGGTTTGAATTTCCCGCCAAAGTTACTATTGGTGCATGCTGGGGGGGAACTAGGATCCTAGGTTCTATTGTTCAGAGGAGTGAAGCTCCACACTGTAGCTGCAGACTCCTAGTAGCGGCCAGCATATATAACAGATTAGGTGACCTGAATACTTGTCAGCTCTCTGGTGTTCCCAGTGGTACTTGTTCATTTTTCCCTTATCCACTTGCTCAAATTGCTTCATCCATTTTTAATTTATGTTTGTGTGCAGGGAAGAGAATGATTTCTTAAGATATATTCAGATTTCTAAATACTGGCACAACCTCTTTAATATTTCCCCCTGGAGAAGTTAATAGGTGGTAACTGCAGAAGAGATATTGTGGTGGTGATGCTGGGAAAGGAAATGAAAAGGAATATGGGAGGGAGCAAAATAAGTTCTGCCTTCTGGTTGGGAGGGGGAAAGGGAAAAGGAAGGAAGCCAGTTCATAAGGTCCACTGCCACTCCCCCCCCCGAATCCAGTTTGTATACTTTCATTACTCTTGCTTCTCTAGGCATGATGAAGATTAGTGTGATTTATTGGATCAGGCTACTATCTGAGGCTGATTACATGATCAAAATTACAGACTTGGGTGTTTTGAAACAGTTCCTGAGTATGTGGATAAAGAATTACAAAGTATTTCACTTCTTTGTTGCTGGTGCAGCCTTTGCTTAATGACAGGTCATCCAGTAGTTTATCCTGTCCTTATATATAATTGAATTTTGGCCACCAACATTCTATGTTTGCCACAATTGATTGGGTGCAAGAACTGGCAGTCAGAAGACACTGGCCGGGGCTGACTGCCTGCTTGGCGGAGTCCTGCCCACGTCAGCCCCGGCCAGTGTCTTCAGCTCAGTCTGCTCCAGTCCTCTGACAGGAGAGGACCGTCTGCAGAGTGAGCGCAGGGACAGGCCCTCAAGGCCGAGGCAGGTGAGGGAAGCCCGTTCCGCCCCCCCCATCCTCTGGGTCTTCTATGGGCCCAGTAGGTCCAGAGAAGCCTGTTCCACCCCCCCACCATCCTCTGGGCCTTCTCAGGGCCCAGTAGGCCCAGAGAAGCCCGTTCCACCCCACACACACCATCCTCTGGGCCTTCTCAGGGCCCAGTAGGCCCAGAGAAGCCCGTTCCACCCCACACACACCATCCTCTGGGCCTTCTCAGGGCCCAGTAGGCCCAGAGAAGCCTGTTCCACCCCCCTCAAACTGCCCTCTGGCCCTTCTATGGGCCCACCATCCTCTGCGCCTTCTATGGGCCCAGTAGGCCCAGAGAAGCCCATTCTGCCCCTCTTCCCTTTCTTTCCCCCTTTCCTTTCTTCCTCTCTCCTTTCTTTCACTCTCCCCCCTCTTCCTCCCTTCCACCTTCCCTCCCTCCCTTCCACCTTCCCTCCCTCACTTTCTAGGGCCTGTTGTCTTCTTCCACAACGGGCTTTGCTCCCTAGTAGTTCCATAAAACCAATGACATTCCTGCATTTCACACAGATAAGTATTTAGGGGAAGAAAGAGAAACTGAATCAAGATCTCCTGACTTTGACAATTTATGTTGATGCTATTTGCTTCTGCTCTGATTCTGTCCTGAATGTTAAAAATGTTCAGATGGCTTCAGTAGTTCATTTAAGTGGTCTCTCTGATATCATACTTATTTCTCTTGGATAGGGGGTGCTGAAACTGTGTTTTTTTTTCCCTAACAGGCAAACAGATGATGGTGGTGTTCTGTCCTGCATCCCTTCCATGGAATGAATTATCTTTTCCATTAGTGGTGGATCTTCTTGATCTTTGTAATTGATTTTAATAAGTGTCATTTTAAAATGAATTCTAGGTCCTCAACACTTCAGATGGAATGTAACCTGAATGTCTGCAAACTGGTAGCATCTGCACTGACATCCAGCCTAATAAAGGTTTCATGGAAACCTCTCTTCTTAATGCAGTGCCTCAGATGGCTAACAAACTTTTAATCAAACTAATTATTGAACTTTCGTTTCTGAGGATTGCCAGCCAGGTTTTTTAAAAAAATCTAAGTTATAATAATCATATTTGTAAATTGCCATTTTCTATTACTGTATTAGAATACAAGATTGCTTGTTTTCTTGATGTTATTTAATGTTTTGTATATCCATGATATAAGTGTCTGGGCTGCTGGCTAGTCCAGGATTTCAGGGGTGGTGGAAAAACCATATGTGAATGCATGGACATGACATGTGAGGGTTCTTCTCTGAAGTACTTCTGAGAAAAGGAAAATTCCTCATATGTATTCAAATATCTAAAATTCCTCACTCACATTACAGGTGTGGTGTTGATTCTGAGATTGAATATATATTCAGTTTGAATGGAACTTCCCCTTCTGTGATGTTTAAGATCAAATTAGAGTGTGGCTCACAAAATGAGAAAGACCACGAACTTTGTTTTGTGATGTTGTTGAACAGAGTATTCCAGAATTGTGTTGTATCTGCATAAGTAAGTTACTAGCATTCAAAAGACTGGAATAACAGTTCTGGCTTGTAATTAGATGCATCTTCAAGCAAAGGAAGCAGCGAATAATGAAGAATTCCTGGCTTCACCAACTGTGCTGTGGAAAGTAATACCCATTTAACCATGTAACTACCTCATTTTATAAGACTGATAATTGTGTTGAGCAGAAAAATTTCTTAATCTTGTTTTTAAACTGATATATTAATATATGAGGTTTTTAAAATGAAGGCAGAAATAAATTTGTCACTAGATCTAGAAAATCTGAATACTACAATAACAGGCTTTGCTTTGAATGTAATGGACTGAAACAACAGACAGTGCTGCTACTGAAATGTACTTTGATGTTCATTGTGGGGAGAATTCTGCTTCACGTTTGCAGATAAAATGTGTATGCTCAAGTGCCATTGAAATGATGACTTAATTTTAAAGTAGATATAGTAATAAAATTGGATAGCCTATATAAATTATGCATAATTGTTAGGTGGGTTTTTCTACCATTTTTTTAAAAATTGTGTTTGCTACAGAATTTGAGACACAACATGTATCTTGCATACAAATAAACTTTTGCTAATTTTTTATTTCTGGTTGATTTGTATTCTTGAACATTGCTTGTTAAGAATTCTGCAAATGTGCAGAATTTGCAATTGCTGTGCACATTTCCCCCACCAAAATAAAGGCCAAGAATCAAGGTTTCTTCCATACACAATCACAGTGTATTGCAGCAAACTGCAGTCTATTCATAGTTGGAAACTGACCTGGAGTCCTAATTGCCCTACCCTAACCATATAGGATGGAATTACTGTCTAGTATGCTGAGAGTGGTAGAATTTCTCTGGGATCTTGGAGAGATTTGTTAATAGAAGCAAAAGCAGACAGTGTGATATTTCCCATGTTATAGGTAGCCTCCACTGAGGAGAGGGGAGCTATAGCAAATCAGGACACAAGTAAAACTGACACTGAGCATAATATACAGGAAAACTGTGAAGATAATTCCAGATGGGTAGCCATGTTAGTTCCTAACAGCAGAATAAAATCTGAGTCCAGTGGCACACATGGAAATGAAAGGTCTCTTTGCCACATTAACCACTAAACTACAGGGTTATCCTGAAAAGTCTAATCTCTTTAATAACGAGTCTCTATACATTAACAGCCCTCTGATTGAAGAGAAATCAATTTTTATTCCAGCTGTCAAATGAAAACCTTTTATTCCAGCCAAAGTTCACTCATATTTATTTGATACTTTTGACCTTTATTGGCATAAAAGATGCTGGTAAATGGCAATCAATAATAAATACGAAACTCTGATAAGAACAGAGTCATAAAACAGTTGATTAAGATAGTGACCAATAATACAGATCAAGTATGTATTTAAATCAATAAAACATCAGAAACAAATAGAAAAAAATAGGTGCCCAACAATTAAGATACAGTGATGCGTTTGGATTTAATTTCATAAGCTTCTACTAAAAATCTGGCAACATATGTAGTGATTTGAGGGGTTAACATCTTCTAAAAAATACATTAAAATTTTCCTTAATGAAGAGACTATGCTGGAGGTATTTAGACAAAAATTGTTTACATTGTAATGCAAAGAGGGGACACTCTAAAATAATATGGGATAACTAATCAAGGGTACCTAATTCACATGGACAAAACCTATTTTGAGAATGTATTTGCCTAAATCTACCAAAAAGGACTACCGATGGAAAAGCATATAAACAGGCCAGAGTAAAGGCTAGGCACTGGAATGGGAAATCCAAAATGAAAAAATAGTGGGGCATCATTCCATGCCTTTGATATATACCTAAATTAGCTGTGGAACAGCAAGGGGGTATGAAGGGAACACTTTTTTGAATTCATGATCCATAAATCTTAGTTGGATTGTTCTTAAAATATATGATTCATCACATAAAAGAAAGGAATGTACCACAATACCAAGCTTTTGAAGTTCGGGAGAAGTTTTTATTTAAAGTCTAACCACTCTTGAAATGAGTAAATATGAAAGAATCACAACAACACAAAAACAAATACATACCATTCCTTATCCTACCTACCTAAGGTTAAAATGTAAAGTACTTTTTTGAGATTCTCATCAAAGTGGTATCAGAAAGATTGTCTCACACAACCCACAGCTGAGATTCAGGGGTGTTTTGGGTGTGGTTTTCCTATATATATAAGTCCCTCACGTATTGGCCATTTCCAGCTCTCCCCATTGGCTGAGCAGTGTGCTCCAGCAGCCACTGGCCCATCAACTATCACTCAAGAGTACTTGTGTGCCATTGGCTGGGTGTTAGATCCACTCCTCTCCCCCACCCACAGCCTGGACACTCTTCCCTCACAGAACAGTTCTCTCTCCTGATGAAGGCACTTCTGCTTGACTCCTGTGGGACTAACTTTTTCCTCAGTGGCTGTTGCTAGGCAACCAAGCTTGGTTCTGTCAGTAAAAAGGCAAAGGCAGGAGGCGTTTTCCAGGCCTTTGTGGGGAACTCATTGGGGCCAGTCCTGACTAGGGTTGCCAGCTCCAGGTTGGGAAATTCCTGGATATTCTGTGGTAGAGTCTACGGAAGCCAGAGTTTGGGGAGGGGAGAGGCCTCAGTTGAATAGAATGCCATAGAGTCCACCATCCAAAGCAGTTATTTTCTCCAGGGGGAGAGAGAAATCTGTTGTCTGGAGTTCAGTTATGATACCAAGCGATACCACAGCCAGTGTGGCGTAGCAGTTAGCACCTCAGAGCAGCATCTGCCAAACCCAGGTTCTTGCTGTGGAAACTGAGTGGGTGATTTCAGACCAGTCACAGACTTTCAGCCTAACCTACCTCACAGGGTTGTTGTGCAGATCAAAAGGGGGAATGATGTAAGCTGCTTTGGTTTCCACTGCAGAGAAAGACTGTTATTTTCCTCCTGGGGAACCATTGCTGCCAATCTCCAGGTGAGGGCTGGGGATCACTCAGAATTAAAACTGCTTTCCAGATGGTAGAGATCAGTCCCCTGAAGAAAATGGTGGGCTCTGTGTCATTATACCCTGCTGAGGTTGCCACAGCAAATTGACGCTGAGTGCCAAAGACCAGGGCACCTGCCCAGAGCCTCTTTCTAGAGCTTGTGGTATTTATTTCCACAACAGGCCTCATTCTTAGTCTTATACAAGCCTAATTACATGAAATGCACATGACTCTATCAAGGCCAATAATTCACCTTGTTTGATTCTGATGTAAGCATTTCAGAGCTTAGAATTAATTTTCCCATACCAGAATTGCAACTCGTTCCCAGCTTTGCTAAATTTATTTCAGGGCAAGTCTCCAATGATTTAGTTATCTTTCCAAGGATGTAACAGTGAGATTTTGCTGAAACAGTAAAAATAAATCCTCAAGCCTATTTTGTTTAATCATATAGCATTAACAATCATGAGTCTACAACACTGTGATGGCTACAAATTGATGCCAAACAACTTGCAGGGTCCAGGGGCAGCCTTCATACAAGTAGTGTGATTGGGCTGGGCTCAGCAGTGGCTAATGTCTTGTCTGAGTTACTTCCTACCACATGACATTTGCAACTTGGCCAGATTTTTCTGGTGTAAGGGTAGCTAACAGCCAATGTGGTGCAGTGATTTAGAGTGTCAGACTAAGATCTGGGAGACCGAGATTCAAATCCCCACGCTGCCATGGAAGGTTGCTGGACACTCTTAACCTAACCTACCACACAGTATTGTTGTGAAGGTAAAACAGAGGAGAGCAAAATGATATAAGCTGCTTTGGGTTACCATTAGGGAAGAAGGTAGGGTGTAAGTGAATGAAATAAATGATAAAGCTGAAGACTGGAGGAGAGGCAGGTGAAGGCTGGTGGGTGATTGTGAAGGAGAGGATGGAAAGAGGAGATGTTACGGGGGGTTGCCAGCAGAAAAGAAAGGAGAAATGGTGTGTGGAAGGGGATACAGGGAAAATTGAAGTGATTCTTGCAGGTTTCCTGCTGTCAGGTTCAAAAGCAAGTAGATCCAAACATTCTAGAGACCAAGAAAGGCTTTATTGGAATACAGTGCTAAAACCCACAGCAAAACGGTTATTGTCAGGAATGGCGGGATGTGTGGCTCAGGCATGGTTATACTATGATGCAAAAATGCAACTAGCGAATGAATTTCAAGCACGTGCGCGGGAAACTCCTGGCGGGAGGGTTACTTAATGGTCAGGAGACTACTCCCCCCACCCCTTGGCTTCACAGGACTGGAAAATTCTCAGAGACTCAAGAATAGCCCAAAGCCTGCATTCAAAGCCACTGTGATAACACCGAGCAGTAGCAGCGAAGCTCCCACGTTACAGCAAGCATACCTACGCAAGCGCAGAAGCGAGGACAAGATAGGGAACACAGAACAATGGACTCAGTATGAAACATGAACCAAGGAGCCATTACTGACACTTGCTTGCACAACCCTATTCTAGGAGTGGTGATTTCACAGCTATGTGGACCCCAGGTACTGAAGGGCTTTAAAGGTAGTGACCAGCATTATGAATTGAATTTGAATGCAAACTGGAAGCCAATGGACTCTTCAGAATTGTGTTAATTGTTTGATTCTCTCAGAACTGTTACATGCCCAAAATAGGTGGCTGCATTCTGCAGCCGAAGCTTCTGAGTCCTCTTTATTAAAGGTAGCACTAAGTACAGGATAATGCCACTCCCTTTACCTTGGTGTGCCTTGCCACTATGTTACGGAATTCAGAGGCAGACTGTAACATAGCTCTAGAGAGCAGGCATATTGTGGCAAACAGGAAAAAAATGCTAACTTCATATATTGTTATCTGTCTAAACTGGCACTAACTGAACTATGAAAGTGATATTGGGGGCATGGTGGATAGCTCAGTGAAAATTTGTACTTGGTGTGCCAGCAGTGAAGTAAATCTCATGCTAATAACAATTAGGAGGGATTAAAATATAAACCTATGGTGTGGCTATGTATTCCATGGACTGTTTTAGTTCCCCCCATCTCAATAAGGCTATCATACAACTGCAAGTACAGACAATAGCAACCAAAATGGTCAAGGGTCTGAAGAACCTTCCTTGTAAGATTGGGGGCTTTTCAGTTTAGAAAAAGATTACTGGAGTAAATACTACACTTTCTTACTGGAGTAAATACTACACTACAGTGTAAAGAAAATGCCCTTTGTCGTTGCTTCCTGACATGAAACAAGGTTGGGGACTGTGGTGAAACGACAAGAAGGAGAGGGGGCAATGGCAAAGATACACTTAGTTTGCCCTAAGAGCCTCCTTCTCCTTCCCACATTGTAGCCAATAGCAAGCAGGCTGCACCAGAAGTGACAGTGCAAGGGAACTTGGGATAGTATCTGGGGATTCTGCTTGGAGGTGGGAAAGGACACAAGCAGCAGACTGAAATTTTTGAACAAACTATGGTCTATTAATACATGTCTGATCAACTAAGCAGGATTTGTGCAACACATTGGTTTAACCAACTACACCAAACAGAGCATCAGCAAGTGACAGAATATGAACTTCTTAGACAATGGAGATGTAGCTTATCTCTAGAGGTCCAGTTAATATAGCTTCTCAGAAATGGTGTGCTGTAATACATCTTCCATTTAACCAGGAAATTTTGCTAGGTGCTGCCGTGCTTGAGTCAACCGATCAATTCGCTCACTTAGGAACTGCCTCTGCTCAGCAGCATCTTTACGCTCCTGGAGCAAATTGCCAATCTCTTCCTTTACCTGCAAAAGCTTCAGCATTTCATTTTGTAGCTTATCTCCATTCTTCTTCAGTATGTAGAACAGGATAATCAGAGGAATTTGACAGGAGAGACGTTTCCCTGCGCTCTGAAATGAAAATGTAATAAAATGCTGCAAGTAACATCTTATCTGCTTGGTCTCTGTGAGCACTGCAATGGTGGACAGTGGCAAACAGGGACATCTGAGACACAGACCTGCTCCCCGCATATTTGATCAAGGCATAATCAGCTGGCTGGAAGGAGGGAACTTGCCCTGGAAAAGAGAGGGATCCATCTGACATGCAGCAATGTGTCCACGTCACTACCCATGTGACCTGGAAGTGATGTCATCAGTCACGTCCAGATTGTCAGGGCTAAGCTCGGGTATTTGGGCAAAAACTATATGGAAGAAGCCAAATTTACCATAGTTCTTACCCACATACCAGAGAATTGCCCTGTCATCCTGGAAGTCACGTGGTCAGTAACACAGACATGTTGCTGCACACTGGATGGGGGGACTTACCAGGAGCAACAGGGAGGCCCGTACAGTGTGCAGCAACATGCCTGCGTTACTGACCACGTGACTTCCAGGATGACAGGTAAGAACTCTGGTATGTGGGTAAGAACTATGGTAAATTTGGCTTCTTCCATTTCCTGCTGGTTGCCAGGAGGGACTGGGCAACCCTCCCCCCTCCCCTGAGTTGCTAGGGGAGATAGGTTTGTGTGTAAGCTGCCCTTGGCTGACAGGAAAAATCCTTGTAGGTAGGGATTTGAAGGGAGAAAACTAGCATTTCATCTTTGGCTTGAAACCCTCATAGGGACAAAGGACTCTGAGAGGGACAAGGACCAGGTCTCTAACATTTCTGTAATACAGCACTCATTAAGTCAGGCTCCCTGTGAGACTGTTGTGGACAAGATCTCAGGGTGAAGAGCCTCCTCTTCTATGTACCCAGCCGCACCTTTGTATTCCTTGTAACTAACT
The DNA here is from genome assembly GCA_029375565.1 of Gekko gecko. NCBI lineage: Eukaryota > Metazoa > Chordata > Lepidosauria > Squamata > Gekkonidae > Gekko > Gekko gecko. Next base: position 105,317,292 of record JAPDNY010000004.1, on the reverse strand, counting down.
AAAAAACCCTATTCCACAAGTTTCACTTTATAGATTCATCTTTTTTTTTTTTTAACCACATTTCAATGACGCTTGCACAGGAGTTCTTGCAGGAGATTATGGCCTGTAAAGTACTGAGTTCAAGTTGCAGGTAGTGAAATTATAAGGCACAAACACAAGACAATTTAGCAGGACCGGAGTCCTGCTTATATTCCCAACACACACCACACCACACCCTGCACACACACACACCCCCGTGATAGGCTATTTACAGTGTCTTGATACCCGTATGTCTACTCCCAGATCTGGGGTGGCCAACTGGCCCATCCCAGGATCCTGGCTGGCTATTTTTTACACGAAGCTGCACAAGTTTTGCTATTCACATGATCGCATGCAAATCCGACCTTGTGTGCGGTCTGCAGTTGGTACCCAACACCCTTCCCCCCCAAGGTTCAGACCTTCCTAGCTGACATAGTCCTTGAGGTAAGCGGGTCTCCGCCACTCCCAGGTTGACTGACGCAGCTCGGATGTCAGGGCTGTTGGCCCCGGGGCTGGTCCCACTGGCTCAGCCGGGGTGGCCAGAAGACATGCTGGTGCTTGTTCACCCCTGAGCTTGTAGGTGCTATCAGGGCCTGGGGCCTTGCTGTCATCCTCAGTTGCAGTTGCACTTGGTCCTGGTTGCACTGGAGCAGAGTGCTCTTCCGAGCCTCCAGGACCTGGGAACTCATTCTCACTGTCCTTGGGCACATCTGGATCGGCGGGGAGGAACTGGCATCATAGTTGGTCAATGTGTCTCTACAGCAGCTGCCCATCTTCCGCGGAGACCTCATAACCGCGGAGACCTCGAGACCTGTGACTTGGACCACCCTGGCCGGGATCCATGCTGGGCCCCAGGAAAAGTTTTTGGCATAGACTGGTTCTCCTGGGAAGAACCCACGAGGAGCTTCTTGGCTGTTTGGCACAGTACTGTGTTCTGGGGCCCGGTCTGGATGAAGGCGGTCTAACCAGGTCATGAGGCGCCTTCCCATGAGGAGATCGGCGGGGCTGCATCTGGTGGTGGTGTGGGGCGTGATTCTCTGATTGAAGAGGAAAGCAGCAAGATGATGGTCCCAGTCACCTGGACTCCTTTGTTGTTTTGACCATGCACTCGGCCTGACTGTTGGTCACGGGGTGGAATGGTGCAGAACGAATGTGCCAGATGCCATAGTAGTTCACAAACTCTTGGAACTCCCCAGAGGTGAACGCCGTCCCATTGTCGGTCACCAAGGCGTCCGGAATGCTGTGTGTGCTGAAAATATGCCACATCGCAGGGATGGCAGATCGAGATGAGGTGGAGGGAACCGGGACCACCTCCAGCCATTTTGTGTAGGAGTCCACCAGGGTGAAGAAGATCTGCCCCTGGAAGGGACCTACAAAATCCAGATGGAGACAGGCCCACGGTTTAAGGGCAGACTCCCAAGGATGTACCAGGGCTCCTGGGGGCTCCAGCCGGGACTCCTGGCATGGCTGACAGCATCCCACCTGGTCCTCGATCTCGCCACCCAGACCCAGCCACCAGACATAGCTCCTAGCCAAAGCCTTCATGCGTATTATGCCTGGATGTGTTTCATGTAAAGTGGTCAATACCCACTGATGGAGCGGGGCGGGGATGACCACTCAGCTGCCCCATAGGAGGCAGCCCTTGTGTGATGACAGCTCGTCCCAGCATGAGGAGAATACAGCGAACTCCAGGCCAGCTGAACCCTTGGGTCAACCCCTCCCCACCCAGTCCAAGACCCGGGAGAGGATGCGGTCCTCTGCCACCTGGATGGGACGGTTGGGCAGGTCCTCCAACATGGTTATGAGGGAGCCAGGTCAGGTCGCAGGATGGCAGCGGCAAGTGGCTGAGCGTGTTAGCATGGCCCATCACTTTTCCAGGGCGGTGAACAAGCGTATATTGGTATCCCACCAGGAATATGGACCAGTGGGGCACCCGGGGCAAGAGCATCTGGGGAGTCTGGTGGTCTGGGGTCAGCAGACCCAGAAGGGGCTTGTGGTCTATGACCATTGTGAAAGGGCGGCCATACAGGTAATCGTGAATTTTTTTTGCCCCTGCCATGATTGCCAGGGCCTCCTTGTCAATCTGCGTGTAGTTGCGCTCGGCTAAAGACAAAGTCCGAGAATAATAGGCCATGGGGACCTCCTAGCCATCCCACTGTCCAGGATATGCGTGGTCCCAGGACCGCCCCTACCCCATAAGGAGATGCGTCACAAACAAGGACCACAGGAAGGGAGTAGGGACTCGTCAAAGTGTGCGAGGACTGAATCGGAAGTCAGCAGGTCCTTGATGATGCGGAAGGCGGCAGCATGTTTGGGGCCCCAGACCCACGGAGCGTTTTTCTCCAGGAGGCGGTGAAAGGGCTCGGCCATGGCAGCTTTGTGGAGCAGGAATGAATGGTAAAAGTTCAACAGCCCTATAAACACTTGGAGTTCAGACTTGGATGACAGGGTGGGCGCTTGTGCGATCCTTATTGGCCATAGGATGGATGCCCTGTGCATTGACTGCGAAGCCCAGGAATTCCACTCGGGGCACCCTCAGATGACATTTTTCTCTCTTTACCTTCAGGCCAGCATTGTGGAAGTGCTGTAACACCTCCCACAGTCTCTCAGCAAAGGTCTTGGAGTTGGGAGCCATGATTAAAACGTCATCAAAGAATGGCTGGACTCCGGGGATTCCTTTAAGGAGACAGTCCATGAGATTTTGTTTTTTTTTTGTAAATACAATTTATTATTGGATATATCACAAGTTCATACAATTTAAACATACCAATACATACCCATTTTTCTTTTTTCCCTTTCTCCCCCCCACATCAGGCTTCCAGCACTGCTCCAACCCCATTAATATCTCTCTTATTCCATTACAATTACTTCTAAACTTATTTTCTCTTACTAACGGTAACAATACAAAAGTCTAATTCTCCTTCCGTTTCTTCTTAATAACTGTCAAAGCAAATCAAACCACTTTTAATGTCCCAATTTTTCAACAAATATTTTTGAAAGTCTTTCCAATCTTTGAAAAAAGTTTCATCTTCTTCGTTGTTTAACTTTCTTGTTAACTTGTCCATTTCCGCCAAAAACAATCAGTCCATGAGATTTCGGAAAATCCCCGGGGCTACACTCACGCCAAACTGTAACCTCTGCACCCGGAATGCACCCTGTACGTTACTATCCTCTGGGCCTCCGCAGTGGCATCATCCACTGGTAGCTGCTGGTACGCCTGGGCCAGATCCAGCTTGCCAAAGACTTTTGTGCCTGCCAGGGAAGCCAATACGTGGCTGACCACAGGGGCAGGATATGCGTGGTCCTGCAGGGCTTTGTTAATTGTGCATTTATAGTCCACATATATCCAAATGTCCCTGTTTGGCTTCAAGCGGCAAGGGTTCTAGGACACCCTGGGCCACCAGGCAGTCCAGTTCCAAGTCTATTTTTGGCCACAATGCAAACGGGGCACGCCTGGCTTTCATTCGGATGGGGTGCACCGAGGTCTAGGGAAACCGGAGGTCCGGTGTAGTGGCTGAGCATCCCATCTAATACGGCCAGGAACTCATTGCACACCGAGTTAAAGTCTGTGGGCCGCACGTGGTTGACCCCTGTCACCCCCAACCCCAGGGGCACGAACCAAGCCAGGCCTAGCAGGCTGGTGAGCCATCGCTCGACCACCAACAAGTCCAAATAGCCGTCAAAGTCCTTGAACTGTACCCTGAATTTGCCACACCCCTTGATGGCCACTGGGTTTTTCTGAAAGTCTCTTAGGGTAAGGCCAGCCTGTATGTCCAGGAGGGGCCCCCCATGAGGGCAGAGCTGTCTTAAGGTCTTGGACGAGATTATGGAGAAAGAAGACCCTGTGTCTAGCTCCATCTTGCAAGGGGACCCTTCTATTAACACAGACACATGAATTTTGTTTGGGGTGCCCCTGGGCAAATTCAGTACCTTAAATTGGTGGATGTTGTGCAGGTTTGTAGATTCCAAATGAGCAGCAGGCTGTCGGCAAAGTGGCCAGCCTTTCCACAGGTCCGGCACATGGTGTCTTGGAACCGGCAATAGTGGCGTTCATGCGCGTCCCCACAGCTAGCACATGGCGCTTGAGCGGTGACTTTCACAGGCTGTGGTGCGTGTGGGGGTGGCTGGCGGCCCTCCCGGTGGGCTGGATGGCGTACGTGCAGTACCCCTGGGCGAGGCGTATCATTGCGACCCCGCACGTGCCGAGGAGCAGCGATTTCTTCTATGCAGCATCGGTGTCGCCCTGGTACTCTAAGAAGTAGTCCAGTTGCTCCACCCAGGCTTCCCAGAATTCAGGCTGGTCTGGATCAAAGTGGGTGATGATTTCCGGAGCGGCACCAGCCATGACTTGTGGAGCGGTTTGGGACAGAGTGTCCTAGAGATCAGTGCGTGGTGTGGTGCTGGAGTTTGGATCGGGCTCACTCATCGGAATCCCATCCTCATTGCCAGTGTTAAGCACTGAGTTCAAGTCGCAGGTAGTGAAATCAGCTCATAGTTTATTATAAGGCATGAACACAAGACAATTTAGCAGGACCAGAGTCCTGTTTATAATCCCAACACACACCACACCTCCCCACACACACCTGTAATAAGCTCCCGTAGGTCTACTCCCGGATCCAAGGTGACCAATTAGCCTGTCCCAGGATCCGGGCCAGCTATTGTCTTTTACATGAAGCTGCACAAGCTTTGCTATTCGCATGACCGCATGTGCAGTCCACGGTTGGTACACAACATGGCCCGTATCAATACCCTGGTGAAGGTGTGGGGGTGATTGTTCCAGCTGGTGCGTGCAGGTTGCAAATCTGTGATTTTCTATTTAAACTGGTTCCTGTATAAATGGACCTCACCACGGACTACGTTTAAACATGAAAAAAAAATGAGATCCGGGGGGGGGGGAATCCAAAGTCTTTCTGTCACTCATGCAAGAGTACAAGTGATTCTAATGGATTTTTCCTTCCCACTGAAACTGTTCCCCCCATCACACTGCATGCTGTTGTTGAGAGTCCCCCAATCCTCAGGAATTCTTTTGGGAGAAACTGCAACAAGAAGGGCCATACAGGAAACATATGTTTTTCAAGTATGACATTTAATCTCTAAATAAGAGCAACATATAATTTCACGCAAGAGAGCCTTTTCTTGGGTGAAATTATATACAACCTGAGATCCCTGTAACTAGAGTCTCTGTTTATTTTTCTATAGTTCCTTACCTAGACCCATACAGATAATTTTGCTTAAGGCCTTAAACTGAAGACAATAAACCGGTAGCTGCTGCTATTTGATGTATTAATATATTGCTGCAGCTTTAACTTGATGTATTTTAATTGCATATTTATATTTTGTAAGTTGCCTTGGGCATTGCAGAAAGGTGGGATATAAATATTTTAAATAAAGAAATAATACAGCAACAGTACTTAGTTATGGTGAATATTCATGCTTTTCCACTTCAAAGGCAAGAATCATGTGTTTGGAGTTGTAATTCCGTGTCCCTAAATTTGCAATGGGTTTGCAAATAGTTAGTGGATGCACAGAAAAGAAAGCAATCAAGCTGTCATGGTTATAGCCAGCAATATAAGAGAACAATTGTCGGTCTTGACTAAAATGATCATAGACAATGTTTCTGCAGGCCAGAAAAAGGGCTGGCTTACTGTCTCAGCTAAATGTGCCAGACAGAGAATCCAGAGAATTCAGACAGAATTGTCTTGAAGAGAGGTAAAGAACAAAGGAATAATATAATATGGTCTTCAGTATATTAGAAGCTTTGGAGCTGCGGTGGCTCAAGTGGTTAAGATGCTGAACTGCAGGCTGGAAGGTTAGGTAGTTCAGCAGTTCGAGACCCGAGTGCTGCATGACGGAGTGAGCTCCCGTCTCTGGTTCCAGCTCCTGCCAACCTAGCAGTTCGAAAGCAAGAAATTGCAAGTAGATAAATAGGTATTACTTTGGTGGGAAGGTAACAGCGTTCTGTGCACCTTGGCATTTAGTCATGCCAGCCACATGACCACAGAAATGTCTCTGGACAGCACTGGCTCTTTGGCTTGGAAATGGAGATGAGCACCACAACCCTAGAGTTGGATTCGACTGGCTTTCGACCATGGGAACCTTTACCTTTACATCAATTGATGTAATATCTGTCTGGGCCCAAGAGCGAGAAGAGTCAGAGACTGGCAAGAATATTCAACTAATACAATCTGAAGATATAGTTCAAAGATGGGATGTGTAAACTGAGGTCCAACAGAAACTTGTAAACTTGTACAAGAAACTTTTAATCAGTATTTGTAGTCTTTTTTGTTATGTTAAAAAGTAATGAGAACAAACAAACACAGCTTTTATATGTTTCAGGATATTTGAGTTTAGATGTCTTTGTATGGTGTTGAAGTTATAAAGTAATCAGTTAGCCAAGAATCTGCGCCCTTATTAAGTGAGACAGGTACCTCTTGTTGGAAGATGATTTTGAATATATATGTATAAAAAAAGTCTGAATTGATTATCAGCTTCTTCTTAGAAGATGCTTCTTGTTTGTGACTTACTTGTTTCTGGATAGGAGTTTTGAATGGTCTCATTTAATTCCTCTAATTATCTATGATATTATAATCTCTTAAATTAGTTGATGACATTCCATCAAATAGTTATTTTGTAATAAAAAGATAAAGGAGCACCAAAGATTCTCTCATACTTTAACTTGGGTACTTTACCCCCAAACAAATCAGTAACATTGTTGAGGTGTACGTCTTTCAAGGAGATAAATGATCTGATACAGGAATGCTACATAGATGCCTAGGGCTTCATAAGTGCATGCTTATGTCTGCACTAATGTCCTAGCACAATAGCAAGCCAGTCTCCATTTTAAAAAGGACTGATGTAGAACTAAAACTCTGAGACCAATGGCACCTTTAAGACTAACAAAGTTTAATTCTGAGTATAAGCATTTGTGTGGAAAATATATACCGCAGGTTAGGAAAGGTACAAATAGTTATAGAAAAAAGCCTGCATGGTTAACAAATAAAGTAATGGAAGCTGTAAAAGGTAAGAAGGATTCCTTTAAGCGGTGGAAAGCTAGTCTTAGTGCAGTTGATAAAAGGGAACACAGACTATGGCAAATAAAATGCAAGTCTGTGATCAGGCAAGCAAAAAGGGAATATGAGGAGCATATTGCAAAAAACATAAAGACCAACAATAAAACTTTCTTCAAATACATTAGAAGTAGGAAGCCAGCCAGGGAGGCAGTGGGGCCCTTGGATGACCAAGGGGTAAAAGGAGTAGTGAAGGATGATAGGGAAATGGCTGAGAAGCTGAATGCATTTTTTGCCTCTGTCTTCACTGTGGAAGAGGAGAAGTGTTTGCCCACTCCAGAAGCACCGATTTCGGGAGGGGGTTTGAAAGACCTGAATCAGATTGCGGTGACAAGAGAGGAAGTCCTCCGACTGATGGACAATTTAAAAACTAATAAATCACCAGGCCCGGATGGCATTCATCCGAGAGTTCTGAAAGAACTCAAATGTGAACTTGTGGATCTCCTGACAAAAATATGTAATCTTTCTTTAAAATCTGCCTCCATTCCTGAGGACTGGAAGGTAGCTAATGTCACTCCAATCTTTAAAAAGGGCTCCAGGGGAGATCCAGGAAATTACAGGCCAGTCAGTCTGACATCGATACCGGGTAAATTGGTGGAAACTGTTATTAAGGAAAGAATTAGTAGGCACATTGATGAACAAAAACTATTGAGGCAGACTCAGCATGGGTTCTGTAAGGGAAGATCTTGTCTCACTAACCTGTTAGTGTTTTTTGAGGGAGTGAACAAACATGTGGACAAGGGAGACCCAATAGATATTATTTACCTTGACTTCCGGAAAGCTTTTGATACAGTTCCTCATCAAAGGCTCCTAAGTAAGCTCAATGGTCATGGGATAAAAGGACAAGTCCTCTTGTGGATCAAAAACTGGCTTATAAATAGAAAACAGAGAGTGAGTATAAATGGGAAACTTTCTCAGTGGAGGCTGGTAAGCAGTGGGGTACCACAGGGATCAGTACTCGGTCTGATGCTTTTTAACTTGTTTATTAATGATTTGGAATTGGGAGTAAGCAGTGAAATTTGCAGATGACACGAAGTTGTTCAGGGTGGTGAAAACCAGGGAGGAGTGTGAGGCACTCCAAGGGGATCTGTTGAGGATGGGTGAGTGGGCGTCAACGTGGCAAATGGGGTTCAATGTGGCCAAGTGCAAAGTGATGCACATTGGAGCCAAAAATCCTAAATATAAATACACGTTGATGGGGTCTGAACTGGCAGAGACGGACCAAGAGAGAGATCTTGGAGTCGTAGTGGATAACTCAATGAAAATGTCTAGACAGTGTGTAGCTGCAATAAAGAAGGCCAACGCTATGCTGGGGATTATTAGGAAGGGAATTGAAAACAAATCAGCCAGTATCATCATGCCCCTGTATAAATCATTGGTGCGACCTCATTTGGAATACTGTGTACAGTTCTGGTCACCACATCTCAAAAAGGATATTATAGCATTGGAAAAAGTGCAGAGAAGGGCAACTAGAATGATAAAAGGGTTGGAACACCTTCCCTATGAAGAAAGGTTAAAACGCTTGGGGCTCTTTAGCTTGGAGAAACGACGGCTGAGGGGGTGACATGATCGAGGTTTATAAGATTATCAGTGGGATTGAGCAGGTTGAGAAAGAAGTACTTTTCTCCCTTTCTCACAATACAAGAACTCGTGGGCACTCCATGAAATTGCTGAGCAGTCGGGTTAGAACAGATAAAAGGAAATACTTCTTCACCCAAAGAGTGATTAACATATGGAATTCACTGCCACAGGAGGTGGTGGCAGCTGCAAGCATGGACAGTTTCAAGAGGGAATTAGATAAACATATGGAGCAGAAGTCCATCAGTGGCTATTAGCCACAGGGTATAGATGGGAACTCTCAGTCTGGGGCAGGTGATGCACTCTATCCTTGGTGCTGGAGGGGGCAGCAGTGGGAGGGCTTCTGGTGCCCTGGCCCCACTGCTGGACCTCCTGATGGCACCTGGTATATTTTGGCCGCTGTGTGACAGAGTGTTGGACTAGATGGGCCATTGGCCTGATTCAACATTGATCTCCCTTATGTTCTTATGTTATGTTCTTATACCCAGAATTAAACTTTGTTGGCCGTAAAAATGCCATTGGACTCAAATTTTGTTCAACTGCTTCAGACCAACAAAGCTACCTGCCTGAATCTAATCCTCTGAGAGACAATCAGTGGGGAATTACAAATATAGCACCTCCACTAAAAAAAAACAAAAAAACCCCTCCAATCATATGATGTCATTATGGAGGAAGTTGATATCCAGAAGTATTCTGTGGAAAATTTCTGCGTATTAAAGGATTTCATGGTTGGTACCTGGGATTAAGTACTGTATTTTACAAAACAATGTCTTTTATGTCGTAACTCTCTGCTTCTGCTCTTTTTCTTATGTTCCCTATTAAAAAACTCTCTAGGGATGACTGTCCAGAATTGAATGCATCTAAATCAAACCCCTGTTCTAAACGTATTAATTTTTATTACTTTTCAATAATACCTTCACAGAAATTAACACAAATCAGGTTCCTAGTATATATGCACATGCTATTGTGATGGGCACATATGCCAACAGATGTAGGAACACACCCATTCATCTTAGGGTGTAAACATATGTATGCATTTATATGCATTGTATGAAGAAGGTCCCAGGTTTAATCCATGACAGGTCTAATTAACATATTATTAGGTAGTAGGTCTGGAAAAAAACCCTCTTTGCCGTGAACAGCAAAGGCACTTCGAGTTACAGCAGACAAGGTAGCTACATATGTTCAAAAACCGTCCTGCTTAGAAAGCCCTTGCCTTTGGTAGGAAATAAGAATTACTTACATTGAAATATGCCTCCAAATGACAACCCAGTTCTTTGACTGAAGCATGCTTTTCATCAGGAGAGCATACCAAGAGGCCCACAGAATTGACCTTTAAGGGATGTTTTCCTTCTGCAGCTGTATGTTCCCGTACTGAACTTAAGTCTTGGCTGTAAACTTTGTCCTGGCAGTATAAAATCTGTTCCATTGCAAACTGGGTCCTCACTATACATTCAGCTTCCTCCAATTGTTTCTCTTTAATATCTTCAATTCTAGCCTGTGATGAGTTACAACAATAACATCAAAAATGTAAGAGAGCAATATTGCATTTGGTTATTCCATACAGTGACCAAATTCACAAGCTCTTATCCCGTTGACAAAACTGCAACTAATACATGCACATGTGTAGCTAACAAACATTGGTTAGTTATGCACTCATCTTTTTATTTAAAAAACAATGTATTGTTGCTTATAATTACTTGCACACAAATAAAAAGATACGTATGTTTTTAATTCTTTAATGTGTTTTTAATTCTTCAACTGTTTTAATGCTTTTTTATGTTTACCACCTCATGTAACCTGACTGGGTGGAAAGGAGTCATAAAAATGTTTTAAATAAATAAATTATACACACACACACACGTATATATCCAAACAAAAGTAAAGTGATTAAAATTCATAACTTGGAACAGAGTAATCTACAACATACAAATGACAAATGAGTAAATCTTATCACTTATTTCCTCATTCCAGAACACAAAGAATATCCAGTGTTTATTAGTTTGTTTTTTAAATTGCTTCTTTGGTTTACAATATGTTAGTCTGTATTATGATATATTCAGGTGGGTAGCTGTGTTGGTCTGAAACAGTAGAACAAAGTTTGAGTTTGGTGGCATCTTTAAGACCAACAAAGCTTTTGTGTGCATGCACACGTCTTTAGATCTGCATTTGAAGAAGTTTGCATGCACACAAAAACTTATACCCAGAATTAAACTTTGTTGATCTTAAAGATGCCATTGAACTCAAACTTTGTAATATGATATGTTTGTCTTGTCAATAGAGCAGTATACCACATCTTGTTAAGTCTATTCTGTTATAGAAGGGGGTGCTAGTTTGTTTTTTTTTATCATTCTTGCCTTTAAGGGAAAACAATTGCAGCCAAAGGGTCTGTGAGCTGAATGTGTACATGCAACTTTGTTTATCTGCATGGCTCTGCTTTCTGCTCTTATTTTGCTTCTAGTGGCCAAAGGGAAGGAAAAAGAAACTGTTGGGGGGGGGCATTCCTTTACCATCATTTTTCAACAAGGAAGTCTGAAATCGCTGGATTAGAAATGATCAAAAAGTGTGATTCTAATTGTTTCAGCCTCAACTGTTTTTTTAATCTGCTACAATAACTCACCAAAGCTAGAAGTCTGTGTTGTTATCAACCCTGTTTATAAATGGATTCTGTGCTTACCTCGTATACATTCAAGCTTCATACAGAAACGTTAGATTGTGTTTCCTGTATTCTACAGCCACTGCCCCCCCCCCCACATCATGTATCTACTTCTGCACAGGGACCTCAGTGCCTGGATCAATAAATCCAGCCTTTGGGTCAGGGGAACCTCCTGTATGCTTTGTACATTCATGGCTTCCAAGACAAAACCTGTCCACCATTATTTCGGCTAAATTATTTCTGTTTCCCCGCTTATCTTTCCACCTGGCTTTATTTTTACTCACTCCATTTTCAAATTCCCTTTTCATTTTTCTTTCTCTCCAGTCTCAAGCATCAGGTTGGCACCCTTTGAATAATCAGAATGCATTGCTGCTGAATGGCCTGGGGAAGGAGATAGAGCTGCAAATCTTTTTCAAACATTTGCAAACCTCTAGCTCTCCCCCTAACATTGACTTCATCTGCAAATACCAGTCATTGCTATTTATGCCATGGAACGCTTCAGCTGCCCATTTCTATTCATTAAGCTGCTATTAAACTAATATACTAGTTCTCATGGCCCTTTCTTCTGTGCCCAGGGAAACGCTGATTGCCACTTTGGGGGTCAGGAATTAATTTTCTCCAGGCCATTTTGGATGGAAATCCTGGAGAGTCCCCCCCCCTTCTGGGCATAGAGCAGGGGTCACTGTGTGTGTGTGGGTGGGGGGGAGGTATTTGTGAATTTCCTGCATTGAGCAGGGGGTTGGACTAGATGACCCTGGAGGTCCCTTCCAACTCTATGATCCTATGATACTAAAGGGACAGGACATTTTTCTCCTGGCTAGCTGTCAAACAGACATGCAGGACTACTAGAGTCAGAGGTGGAAATCCACATCTCAGAGTGAGGCAGGAAAATAATGGAATGGAAACCATTACCTAGACACCAGGAACAGATTTCAAAGAAGAATCACTCACCAGGTACAACAGGTAGACATATTAATAGCACAGGAAAAGCAGGACCAGCCAAAAAGATGCAAACAACAAAAAACCCCGAATACACCAGATCAACAGTTATTAAAGACAACACAGATATCCACGATCTCAAAAAAGTGGTAGCAGAACACACACACACACACACAGAGTCTTACAACTGAGCCCTTGGTGGGGTTGTCAACCTCCAGGTGGTAGCTGGAGATCTCCTGCGATTACAACCGATCTCCAGGCAACACAGATCAGTTCACCTGGAGAAAATGACAGCTTTGGAATGTGGAGTCTACGGCACCAGACCCCACTGAGGTCCCTCCCCTCCCCATATCCCACCATCCTAAGGCTCCACCCCCAACATCTCCAGGTGTTTCCCAATCCGGAGCTGGCAACTCTAGCCTTTGGTGACAGGAGCCAGCAGCAGACTGTCTGGAGCTTTCAGGCTCTGGTGGTAAATGCTGGCAACTAAACCAATTCTTTGGGCTGAAGTATTTGTTAAAGATTTGAAAAAATGTCTCTGCTACCTGGAGAAATGTGAAGGAGTGAGAAGCAACCTGTAGATGGACAAGCTGGAAAGTTTAGACCAGGTAAGACAGGTTTCCTGTAGACAGAGGAAGCCCTGTCCCGTGAGAGTCTGATCTATAGCATCCTATGTGTGCTCACCTTAGCAGCTTTGTAAAGATTGTGAAAATCTGCAAAATTATCTTTAGCAACCTTTGTAAAATCTTGCTGTACAATTTCTGAGGAAGAAAAAAATATATAACAATCAGATTTACAGTAGAATAATAAGGCCTTGCATGGTCTGTTTTCAACCCTACATCCAAAAGTGACAGCAGTTATATTCATTTCTTCTTACTGTCCTGTGGTGCCTGAAAACTAAGATCCTCATCACATCTGCTATCATAAGTGAAACAGGTGATGATCCTATGATGATCCTAGATATGGCCTACAGAATTTCCTTCCTGGTGCTGTTCCAATATGAGACTGAGCACTTTGTGTTTCCATAGGCATTTGATTAGTTTGTACATGTCATGTTTGATGTTGGCTGCTGGCTTTTAAGGGTTTCAGAGTGTTGATTTTACTATAAACTGTGTAATGATTGGTTTAATGATCTTAGTGAGTTATGTTTTTATGAGGTGCCACCTTAAAAGCTTACAGTTGAGTAGCAGGATAGAAACAACTGAATAAGTCTAAATATTCATATAGTATTAGCCACCTGTGGCCGCCATCTGCAGATAGCTAAATTCGCAGATTGGAGCCACATGGAGGCTAAACAGATCTTTCTTTAGACCTGGGGCACTCCCCAGGTTGGCAGAAAAATCTGAAATGTTCCAAAAAATACATGGGGAGGGGGTTAAATCCCCCGAAAAGTAAAGTAGGATTCTCTGTGCATGTACAGACAATGCTCTTATTTCCTCTGTTGATGCATTGTCATCACTGATGGGAAGAAACCTTGCTGATGGGGTGAGAATTCTTCAGGGGCTGGGAGCCATGCAGGGTTCACCAGCATGATGTTGTGTGTGAGGGGGAGAAACCTTGGTGGGAGCCACTTAGGGCTCACTGCCACTGTCAACAATGGGGAGGAGAAGCCTTGGTGAATTTGGCTGCCAGGAGCCACATGGGGCTCGCTGCCATTGACTGAGGATGCCAGAGAGCCTTAGCAGACTCTGCAGCCCAGACCCATGCAGGGCTCGGCAGGGCATAGGAGGCGGCAGTGGAGCAAAAGGGCCTCCAGGCCCCACCAGGAGGTTGGTATCTGCGCCCGCCTAGGGCACAGAACCACCTTGAGCCGGCCCTGCAAGGAGGCTAAAGAAATTTTCTGCCCACTTGGATAATTCCATGAGTGTGCAGAAAAATCTGAAAATTAAAAAAACCCCACACATGGGGGGGTTTTAAATTCCCCCAAAAGTAAAGGAGCACTTACCTTAGGTTGTGGTGGTGCCAGGGAGCCATGCTGGGCGAAGTGGCAGCAGTGGCTGTGCAGCCCAGGGCTCTGCATTGGGTCTGGCAGCAGCTGCACAGCCTGGATCTCCACACTGGGCTCAGTGGCAGCCATGCAGCCCAGAAGCCACAATGGGCATGCTGCCACCACAGCCCAGGAGATGTACAGAGCAAGCTGCTGGTGGTGGAGCAGTCCAGGAATTGCACCAGGCCCACAGGCAGCAGAGGCACAGGCCTGGAAGTTGTGCTGGGTGCAGGCCCAGTGAGAAAGTATTTGTGGGATAAGGGAATCCCTCCCACGAGTATAACAGGCCTACCACTTATTCATTTCTAATGCATAAGGACTAACATTTTCAAACCCAAACTCAAAAAAAAATTCCTTGTGTTAACCAGAACCTTGTTAATATATGACTTGCCTGTTACTTTCTTCAGCATTTGAATTGCTGGTGCTTCTAGTTCCATTATAAACTGCCTTATGATAGACTCAAATGTTTTGTAATTGATAAATCCAGGAAGCTCTCGCCCACGAAACTGATCGTCAAATTGCTGCACGTCAAGATGGTTGCCTTTTTGCACTACAGGATAAAAGCAAAATCACTCTATTATTAACGATGTATGTGTGTGTGCTCCTGTGCAAGTACACGAAGGCAAATCCCTGCCCTGAAGAACTGACAATCTAAAACTGCATAGGAGGGAGAGGCAGAGATAAGCAGGGGAAGGAGATATATTTATTCCAGTTATAAGTACTTACACTATCGTAACAGTAGGGGTTGTGACAAAAGTTTTATGGAACGGATGAATACTGAAGGAAGTGAGAGATGGCCTCACGCTAGTGTACATATATTCACTTCATACACAGTAAAATCAGTGTAGCATTATTAAGTAACAGCAATTAGTAAGGCCCTGAATACTGGCCACTATATCCAGCAGATTCTTTTGAAGTTTCAGTCTCTTGTTTCATAAGAGTCCTAAGCATTAAGGCCATGCAGATGAGATAATAGAGCACAGTGTGCTACATCAAACTGCTGGTCAGGGATCTTGTTTTTGAATGCCCTCTGGTTTTCAAAAAGTTTGGAAGTGCAAGATTGTTTCATGACTCCCCAAACCAGCCCAGTGACTTGGACTCGGAGTCCTTAGGGGAAGAACCTGAGGAACTAAGGCCACCAGATGAGGAGGACCAGAGGGACCAGGAGGGGTCGGACATTACAGAGGTGCCAGCAGATGATGTGACAGAAGCCATTTGCTGGAACCTGTGAGACCTCACTGCCATCCATGGCTAGGGCCCAGGGCTCCTGGTGGGCCCTTATGCTGCTGACCCCATCCACACACTTCCCCTGCCACCAGTTTGCGTGCAGACTCTGAACCATAACTAGCTTAAATGTGTCTCAGGCAGGCTTGTCCTTTGACTGTCTAGACACCTGTACTGCTGATCTGTTCTTTTAAAACAACCAGTAAAACCAGTAAATAACTCCTGCTTCAGTGATCTCCATGTTCTACTTATTCACCACAAAACTTACCTCACAGGAGTGAACCCTAAGCCTTTATACTTGCTACCGTAAAAACATGTTGTAACTGAAGAGAAGGTTTATACTTTAAAACAAACTTGGTTCTCCAAAATCATAAGAGGATGGGTGGCGCCCCTCAGTTGGAAGAGAAGGCCTGGCAGAGTAACCAATTGTAAATGTAGGAATTTAAATGAAAGACTTTCAGGGGATGAGAATGCCCCAAAGTACTAAGTCAATGAAGAGTTGATGCTTTCCTTTCCATGTTATGGTTATATACTAACATTAGTTCATATTATGTACGTCTTACTAATTAATATATATCCTAAGAAATGCTGATCTCATACATGGAATGGAGAATGATGAATATGAGAGACAAATAATGTTGATAAAGACTCATAAATGATCCCCCGCCCACAGGAAATCTCAGAAAAGAGGGCACTTTGGTCCAGATTTTCCAGGGAATCCTCTAAACAAGACAAGACAAACAAACACGGGAGGGTTAGAAACATCAGTAACTTTAAGAAACGAATGTCCACTGAGATCCTGCAAGATTACATTCTGAGATCTTAGTGGCCATTTTGGGAGTTACTAGGCAACCACAATATTGACAAGCCTTCTTGGTTTATGTCAGTTAAACACAGGGAGTAGAGGTGGACTGAAAGGCCAAACATAACAGAACAGATGGAGGGAGGACTTGTCTGAACCAGTCCTTATGACAACTACTGCATGACTCCACCAGGCAACTTTCTGCCACTTGGGCAACTTGACTGGGCTTTTCAGTGACTGCTGCACAACTCAGTCAATTTGCTACTATGCAATTTGTGCAGTTTAGCTGAGCCTGGTAGCTGCCAACTCACAACTCACTCATGCAAGCCCCTACTATGCCTCCTGCACAACTTGCCTGCACACCAGCTGCTCTATACTTACTCTTTACTGCACTCTCATTAAGTTTTTTCTCCCATTTCTGAAATTCTTTACGAATTTTGGTGAAAAGTCTGGTATCATTTTCAGACAACTTTTCTTCTCCTTGTGTTAAATTTGTGATATCTTGATTAAACAGTTTGATTTTCTACAAAGGCAAAACATAAAAATAAAACATAGTGCAATACAGCTACTGATGACAGAGCAGTTAAGTTTGTTGCCAGTTTCTTTCAGGACTGGTAAGAGAGATGGGCATGCATTGCATTTTTGCAGTTTGTTTTGGTTTGTGGCCAAACCACAAATTAAACCACAAACCAATACAAATCAGGTGTTTGGGTTGCAAACTGATCTGGTTTGTAGCAGTTCGTGACCCCTGTTTTCTGCTCTCCACCATTCAGCTATTTTTTGCCAGGACCAAAAAGCAGGGGGTTAAATGGCTCTGTGCCATTTAACCCCCTGCTTTCTACTCTTCTGCCATGAACTGTTTGTGGTGGCTCTTCAGTTTGCAACCTGTGAACCATGAACTTGCCAAAATTCATCACGAACATACAGAGCCAGTTTGTGCCTATCCCTAAATGCTAATGTTTTTCATTTCAAAGCACAATTACTCCAAAGCATCATAACAATCAGGCAAGTTATCAATGATTTCTCCTAGCAGACATCCTCCCAAGGATCTGAATATTGACCAAAAAGCTAGCAGTTTGTTTCTTTTATGTCAAGAATTTATTTGAAACAAAAACCATCAACTCAAAGCAAGCAATAGAGAACTAAAAAGGGAAAAAAGCACATTGATTTTAGGGACATTTGCATATTTAGGAGTACTAAGATTAGTTCAGTGTATCCAGCTGCAATAATTGTGGATCTCAGAAAAGAATTCACAAACAGATAAGGTGCTAACTTTATTAAATCTATTCCAGTAGGTACAGGACTCTGTAGAGTTTTGCATTGCACTCAGTTTTTCAATAGACAAAATGGAAAATTTTATCGATGTTAGGTTTATAAAGAATTAGGAACTAAAATACTGTAACACATCTTCTATTTGGTATCTTGTTACCTTCCATTTCAGATTGATTAACCATTCTGTATACTTCCAACATTAAGCAGGCAATAATGGCCCAATAAAATATTAACACACAAAGTGCAATCTAGAACAGAATTACACATTCTAAGACCAATGAAGTCAGTGGATTTAGAAGGGTTTAATTCTATTTAAGATTATCCAACTAATCTATTAAGATTTGTATGCCAGTACTTACATCTATTAAAAAATGGAGCTTCTCGCCTTCAGTTTTTGGCATCCCTTTCCCATATTTCAACAAATTTTGATTTGCTTTTTGGAGCTGTGTATTTATTTGCTCTTCTAAAGTGGGCAAAGATTTCTAAGAGAGAAAGGAAAAAAAATTGGTCTTGAGTAAAAACAGACCATTTGGTTTACTGAACCATTTTTTTTAATAAGGTCAGATACTGATGACAAAATACTGACATCTAGTTATTTGCTAACTTACATTAATGTGTTCCACAAGTTCACTTGTAAGTTTCTCAGCTAGTAAGGGAATTGTGGCTCTTTTTTCAGCCAGAAGGATTCTGTAGGGGGAACAAAAACATTCATTAGTAAACATGAAGATTATGTTTGCAGTAAATATCCACTGACCTAATTAGGTTGTCTCAGGCATATCAAAAGGGGCAGGAGGTCTGGTGTGCTCATTCCCTTGCACATGCAGATTGGCCTCTGCTGAAATGAATGGGGCAATCAATATGAATGTGCTCTAAATCTGCACCAATGTACATGCAAGATTACAGTATAGAAAATGTTTAGCTAATGCCATGTAAAAGTGAAAATGATTTTGATTTATAACCTCTTAATCTACAATCTAAACTGAGGCTAGGGCAACTGAATTGAGAGTTGGCATTTTCAAGGCAAAGTGAAAAGCTCTCAAAAACATACATATGATAGGATTTTTATTTTTTTTGCAGGAAAAATATCATTCATTTAAATCTGAACCTCTGGTAGCTTAAAGCAATGTCATAGAAAATAAACAAGTTTTGTTCCTTACCATGTGCGCATGTGCACATACATAGAGGTGGTCATAAAAATACTGCCCATGGCCAGTCCAAGAATCGGAGGCATGTACTTCCCATATCCTGATCTAGGCTGCTCTCTTTCCTTTACATAAAGACTTCATGTTTGGACCTTGAGTTCCTTGAGTCAATGAAGGAGGATATTGGAGGGGGACACACAGACTTCCCATTCTCTGTAATGGCCTGGCCCTCTGAATGTGCAGCTCCTGAACACATGTGGGGGGTAAGACGGAGAGAAGAGACTCTCTTTTTCTTTGAGAGTATCCTCCACACATGGGTCCTATACCCAGTGTTTTCAACTTTAACATGATAAGAACAGTTCAACTGTAGAAGCAACTGCTGCACAAGATGCTGACAGTAGGTGGAAAACAAACAAGGTTATCTGTTCAAAAAGTACCTAAAGTGTTCGTGATCCTCAAAGAATGCTTTCTCTTTCTGGATTGCAGAGACCAGGTCCAAGTTGGACCGGATATCTTGCTGTCCACGGCATTTCACAATCATATATCCCTTTTTCAGGTGGATGATCAAGTTTCTCGCTATATCCACAACAGCCTCCTCAGTTCCTATGTCCACCAGGTCAGGCTTTGTTAGGATCCCTGTTATAAAATATGAGGATATTACAGAAAGAAGAACATCAAAAAGGAATTGCACATATGCACTAATAGAAGGCCGCCCCTCCCTTTGAATGAATAAGGAAGGGGCAGGATTTGGCCACAGATGGCAGGAAGGGAGAGCCAGCCAAAACTGACACTGCTTGCCTAAGAATGTCGGAGCAGCCCAAGGAAAGCACATATATAGACCAGCCTCAGATGGGCCACAGCAAACACAGGAGGCATCCATGGACAAATAAGCATTTACCCAAATCTAGAAAGGGTCTATCTGCATGCACATGCAAAGCCTGGAATGAAAACTGTTATAGAGGCCAATGGTGGTTTTGCTTCTCAAAGCCCAGCTAGACTGATGGTGCTTTTGAAACAAATGATTGTCTGTAGAAACTTCTGGGTAGGCATCATGGATAGTATACTGGACCTGGTAGTGTATGAAAATGGTAATTTGTTGAATTGCAAATCAATGGGTCTCCTTAAAAAAACTGCCATTACTACTGCCAAATTTTCCAAAATTAGAGTATTGTCATGTAAGTAGATTACAAAGTAAAACGCCTGGTGCTTGTTCTAATTACATACATTCCAATGAGCATTTCACTGGCTCTATACAGCCTCCTGGGCCTGACTTTGATTTTTTAAAAGTGCTGCATGAGAACAAAACATTGGAAACTACCTGAAAGTTTCTTCTCTTCAGTGAGGTGGGAAATGAATGTCTTCGCCTCACTGAATAGAGGAAACCTCCTGGTAGGTTCCAATGTTTCATTCTCCTTCAGTGGGGAAAAGTAATCCAAGCTAGTTACATATCCAAGCTGACTTTGTGTGGGGGGGTTCATTTACTTACTTATTTTCCCTTTTATGCCATCATTTGTTGCAAAACCTTTCTATCAAATGATGCATCCACAGAATCTAACTGATCTATCCTATAATGTCTGACAAAAGTAGAAAAGGTAGACCAGATTGCGGCTCTGCAGATCTCTTCCATTGGGGTCCTAGTGGAAAATGCCGCTGATATTGCTGTGGATCTGGTGGAGTGTACTGTAACGTCCCTTAGGAGTCTCAGTACTAGCATTTCATATGCCTTACAGATACACAGTTTGATCCATAGAGCAATGGTAGATTCAGAGACCCTTTTACCCAAATCCTGTGAGCTTAGAGACACAAATGAAGCATCCGTGAAGTCTTATCTGAACTGTTCTCTTTAGACAGATGCGCAGGGCCCTGCGTATGTCAAGCACGTGCCATACTCTCTCCTTGGGATGAAATGGTATTGGGCAAAAGAAAGGTAGTACAAACTGCTGATTGACGTGGTAAACAGAATTTACTTTCAGCACAAAGGAGAGATCCATCCTCAGTACAACAGAATCCTTATGAAACAAGCACAGTTCTTTCCTAATGGATAAGGCCCCTAACTCAGAAATCCTTCGAGCCAAAGTGATCCCTACACAGAATCAAGGGCGTAGATTTTCCAATTTCCCCGGGGGGGGGGGCTGGAAAAGGTGAGAGTTGGCCAGTGGTTGCTGCACCCCCACACACCTGCCTCACACACTATTGCAGGCTCCTTCACTGTGTTGCAAAAAGAGGCATGGGTTAAGGTTTTGCTTTGCTTTAACTGCAATTGCATGCCATTTAAGATTGCAGAAGGGGAAGCTGAGAATGACTGAGTGTGGAAGAAAACTTGCTAGGGAGTGTGGAAAAGAAGAGCCTGGGAGAGGCATAGTAGGGATTGGCATGTTCTCTTCCACTATTCTGAATGCAAAACACACACACACATGTGAAAACCCCTTCCTCCCCCGCCCCCAGCCAAGTTGAAGCAGAAACCACACTCTGGACATGCTGCAAGTCTATTTCAATTTGCAAATCAAAAGTTTATATTCTGCCTTATAAAGGTCCTGTTTGTTTGGATTAGTGCCTGAGAGACACCCAGTTCTCTAAAATTTAGCTGTTATTTATGCTCTGAAATCTCATCTTGTCTCCTGCCTCACACCCCTCTTTGTGTGTATTCAATAAGCATGATGAAAAGTCCTGGGGAAACTTCCCTATTTTGCAGTATATTTAGGCTGACCCTTAAAAAATGATCCCAAATCCCCCCGCAGCACTTCAGGAGGCATTTTAAGCTACTGAAGGAAAGAGTGAGCGTACAGGGTGACTACACCCCCTCCCAAACTTCCAACACCCCCATTTGCTTGCTCACCACCTCCTCCTCCCAGCCTTTGCATTTCATTTCTGCATCAACTTGGCTCCCTTCCTCACAAAGAGAGGGTTGCAAAGAGAAGTTCCCTCAGGAAAGAAAAGAGGGCATAAGCTGGGAAGACGTTGCTCTGATTCCTTTCCCCTCTAAAAAATCTCAGTGCATTTAACCCTTTCCAGTGTTTCCTGGCAAAGCAGCAAAACCCCACCAATAAAACAGTTTTTGCGTGCAGCATGAGGAATGCAGAGGGCACAGCTTTCCTTCTCTTCGCTGCCTCTCTAAGGTGCCACAGCTGAATTGATGTTTGCCACAATACATGTGAGTAGGCATACATAAGGAGCAGTGATGCCCATGCTACCCCACAGCTCCAAGCCCCACCAGGAGAGCAGACCTCTCTATCTACCTTCCTCCTGCAGCAAGGGATCTGTGCAGCAGCAACAGAGAGAACAGCCCACACAACCTGTCCTCTGCCCCAGGCCTGGCCAGAATGAGGTCTGCTGGGAGGGCGGGAGCAGGGCCACCCACTCAGAGCCAACAAGACCAATCTCTGCCTGGTGAAAGAAAAGCTGTGCAAGCCGGCTGGGGGTGGGTGGGGAGACAAATCAGTACACTAAGGCAGGCTGGGGAGAACTGCAGGTAAAAGTTTGGGTCCCTCCACTTCTCTCCCTCCCTATCTCTGGCACTAGTTGCTGGGGGAGGCTGTCCTCCCTGGAAAAATCCGGGGAGGGCCTGAGCCCCCCAAGCACCCCGTAGATTACGCTTATGCTCAGAACGATACTTTCCAAGAAAGAAGTTTTAGTTTTGATAATTTTAAATTTTCAAAAGGTGTTTTTGTTACAGCCTGTAGTACCTTGGAGAGATTCCATATAGGAAACCTGTGTCAGATGGAGGAGCCAATTGCACAGTTCCTTTAAGGAAATGCCTTATAAGTCTATGGGATGACAAGTTGCACAGTCTCTTATGACCCAAAACAGCAGCAAAACCTGCCACCTGCCTCTTTTTAAGTATTAAGCCTCAATTCTTGTTTTTAGCCATCATGTAGAAAAAGAACAATGTCTTTGTAGGTATTTGTCAGTGGATCTAACTTTTTGTTGTTAGCCCACTTCTTAAAGGTCAACCATGTATGATTATAAATTCTTCTAGCCTGAACCATAATGTCAACCACTTCCCCAGGAAGACTAAATTGTTCTAAATCCTCCAGTTCAATCTTCAGCCTGTTAACTGGAGCCAGAGAGGG
Source organism: Gekko gecko (assembly GCA_029375565.1). Classification (NCBI taxonomy): domain Eukaryota; kingdom Metazoa; phylum Chordata; class Lepidosauria; order Squamata; family Gekkonidae; genus Gekko; species Gekko gecko. The sequence continues at coordinate 105,294,537 of JAPDNY010000004.1, read as the reverse complement.
TCTGGATGGTGAATTGACCTTGTACTAGTAGCTCCACGGTGAGGACACTTACATCATCACCAGTGTTCCCTCTAAGCTGAGTTAGTATGAGCTAGCTCACAGTTTTTTAGCGTCAGCTCACATGTTTTTGTCTTAGCTCAGGAAGGATGGCTCCAGAGCAAACTAATTTTTTAAAAAATATTTTTATTAATATAATAATAGTAAACATACAGTATGAACAGAGTAACATTGAGATACGATCACTGGAAAAGTAAGTACAACAAGTAAATATCTTAAGAACATAAGAACATAAGAACATAAGAGAAGCCAATGTTGAATCAGGCCAATGGCCCATCTAGTCCAACACTCTGTCACACAGCGGCCAAAATATACCAGGTGCCATCCGGAGGTCCAGCAGTGGGGCCAGGGCACCAGAAGCCCTCCCACTGCTGCCCCCTCCAGCACCAAGAATAGAGTGCATCACCTGCCCCAGACTGAGAGTTCCCATCCATACCCTGTGGCTAATAGCCACTGGTGGACTTCTGCTCCATATGTTTATCTAATTTCCTCTTGAAACTGTCCATGCTTGCAGCTGCCACGACCTCCTGTGGCAGTGAATTCCATATGTTAATCACTCTTTGGGTGAAGAAGTATTTCCTTTTATCTGTTTTAACCCGACTGCTCAGCAATTTCATAGAGTGCCCACGAGTTCTTGTATTGTGAGAAAGGGAGAAAAGTACTTCTTTCTCAACCTGCTCAATCCCATTCATAATCTTATAAACCTCGATCATGTCACCCCTCAGCCGTCGTTTCTCCAAGCTAAAGAGCCCCAAGCATTTTAACCTTTCTTCATAGGGAAGGTGTTCCAACCCTTTTATCATTCTAGTTGCCCTTCTCTGCACTTTTTCCAATGCTATAATATCCTTTTTGAGATGTGGTGACCAGAACTGTACACAGTATTCCAAATGAGGTCGCACCAATGATTTATACAGGGGCATGATGATACTGGCTGATTTGTTATCAATTCCCTTCCTAATAATCCCCAGCATAGCGTTGGCCTTCTTTATTGCAGCTACACATTGTGTAGACATTTTCAGCGAGTTATCCACTACGACTCCAAGATCTCTCTCTTGGTCAGTCTCTGCCAGATCAGACCCCATCAATGTGTATTTATATTTAGGATTTTTGGCTCCAATGTGCATCACTTTGCACTTGGCCACATTGAACCCCATTTGCCACGTTGACGCCCACTCACCCATCCTCAACAGATCCCTTTGGAGTGCCTCACAATCCTCCCTGGTTTTCACCACCCTGAACAACTTCGTGTCATCTGCAAATTTAGCCACATCACTGCTTACTCCCAATTCCAAATCGTTAATAAACAAGTTAAAAAGCATCGGACCGAGTACTGATCCCTGTGGTACCCCACTGCTTACCACCCTCCACTGAGAAAGTTTCCCATTTATACTCACTCTCTGTTTCCTATTTATAAGCCAGTTTTTGATCCACAAGAGGACTTGTCCTTTTATCCCATGACTATTGAGCTTACTTAGGAGCCTTTGATGAGGAACTGTATCAAAAGCTTTCCGGAAGTCAAGGTAAATAATATCTATTGGGTCCCCCTTGTCCACATGTTTGTTCACTCCTCAAAAAACACTAACAGGTTAGTGAGACAAGATCTTCCTTTACAGAACCCATGCTGAGTCTGCCTCAATAGTTTTTGTTCATCAATGTGCCTACTAATTCTTTCCTTAATAACAGTTTCCACCAATTTACCCGGTATCGATGTCAGACTGACTGGCCTGTAATTTCCTGGATCTCCCCTGGAGCCCTTTTTAAAGATTGGAGTGACATTAGCTACCTTCCAGTCCTCAGGAATGGAGGCAGATTTTAAAGAAAGATTACATATTTTTGTCAGGAGATCCACAAGTTCACATTTGAGTTCTTTCAGAACTCTCGGATGAATGCCATCCGGGCCTGGTGATTTATTAGTTTTTAAATTGTCCATCAGTCGGAGGACTTCCTCTCTTGTCACCGCAATCTGATTCAGGTCTTTCAAACCCCTCCCGAAATCGGTGCTTCTGGAGTGGGCAAACACTTCTCCTCTTCCACAGTGAAGACAGAGGCAAAAAATGCATTCAGCTTCTCAGCCATTTCCCTATCATCCTTCACTACTCCTTTTACCCCTTGGTCATCCAAGGGCCCCACTGCCTCCCTGGCTGGCTTCCTACTTCTAATGTATTTGAAGAAAGTTTTATTGTTGGTCTTTATGTTTTTTGCGATATGCTCCTCATATTCCCTTTTTGCTTGCCTGATCACAGACTTGCATTTTATTTGCCATAGTCTGTGTTCCCTTTTATCAACCTCACTAAGACTAGCTTTCCACCGCTTAAAGGAATCCTTCTTACCTTTTACAGCTTCCATTACTTTATTTGTTAACCATGCAGGCTTTTTTCTATACCTATTTGTACCTTTCCTAACCTGCGGTATATATTTTTTCTGAGCTTCTAGGATTGTCTTTTTAAATAGTCTCCAAGCTTCCCCAATGGTTTTGACCTTCTCCACTCTTCCTTTCAATTTCTTCCTCACATGTCCCCTCATACCAGAGAAGTTACCCCTTTTAAAGTTAAAAGTGGTTGCGTCAGTCTTTTTGGGCAACTCCCTATCTGTACAAATGTTAAACTCAATGACATTATGGTCACTGTTCCCAAGTGGTGCAATCACTTTTACATCTCTCACCAGGTCTTGGGTGTTACTTAGGACCAAATCCAGGATCGCCTCTCCCCTGGTAGGATCTGTGACCATCTGTTCCACAGCACAGTCATTGAGAGTGTCTAAGAACGCAATCTCTTTTTCCCGACTAGAACTCATATTGACCCAATCAATGTGTGGGTAGTTAAAGTCGCCTATTACAACACAGTTATTTCGTCTAGCCGCTATCTTTAATTCATTCATCATTTTATAATCCTCCTCTATCTTTTGATCTGGTGGGCAATAACAAACTCCCACTGTTAAGCCTCCTTTTGGACCCACTATTTCAACCCATAGCATTTCCAGAAGCGAATCCAATTCTCTTACCCTCTCAATCTTACTGGACGGTACACCCTCTCTGACATACAGAGCCACCCCACCTCCAACCCTTTCCCCCTATCCCTCCGATATAATTTATAACCAGGAATCACCGTATCCCACTGATTTTCCTCATCCCACCAAGTTTCTGAAATACCCACAATGTCTATTTCCCCCCCAACACCAAGCATTCCAACTCCCCGATTTTACCTCGGAGACTTCTAGCATTTGTGTATAAACACTTATAGTTTCCCATGTTTGTTAAGCCCACAGCCTTCCTCTTGCTGCCTCGAGACCTTGCCAGGCAGTTCCTATCATTAGCCACAGTCTCAGTGGACAATTGTAATCCATTTCCTTGTACAAAAGTAATAGCTACCCCTTCATCTCTTTGAGATGAGCCATCCCGAACCAGAGACTTTTCATCTCCTGTCGGCTTTCCCCCATTATTCAGTTTAAAAACTGCTCTGCCACCTTTTTGATTTTGAGCGCCAGCAGCCTGGTTCCTTCTCGGGACAAGTGGAGACCGTCCCTTTTGTACAGCTCCCTCTTGTCCCAAAAAGCATCCCAGTGCCTAACAAACTTGAACCCTTCCCCCCTACACCACCGTCTCATCCACGCATTGAGACTCCTGATCTGTGCCTGTCTCTCCGGCCCTGCGCGTGGAACAGGTAGCACTTCCGAGAAGGCTACCTTGGAGGTCCTGGCCTTGAGTTTCCCACCCAGCAGCCTAAATTTCTCCTCCAGGACCTCACGACTGCATTTCCCCACATCGTTGGTGCCGACGTGCACCACGACCACTGGCTCCTCCCCAGCACTATCTACCAGCCTATCTAAAACACGCGTAATGTCCGCTACCTTCGCACCAGGCAGGCAAGTCACCATACGGTCAGTACGCGGGTTCGCCACCCAGCTGTCTACCTGCCTAAGGATCGAATCACCAACTACCAAGAGCCCCCTCCCACCCTTCCCAGGGACGGTTCCTTGGTACGAAAGGATACCCGTTCACCAGCTGAAGAAGAGGTCCCTTCTGAGGGCACATTCCCCTTATCCTCAGCATGGTGCCCCTTTTCCCCTTGACCCTCATGCTCCCTGGCAGCAGCCGGGCTGCCAGATCCAGAGTGGGACATATCTAACAAGTCCCCGAGAGTCTTCCCCGTGCACCTAACTGACTGTCCCTGCTTCTCCAGGTCAGCCACCTTGGCCTCAAGGGAGCAAACTCGCTCCCTGAGAACCAGGAGCTCCTTGCACCGAGCACACACCCAAGACTTCTGACCAGTGGGCAGATAGTCATACATGTGACACTCCATGCAAAACACTGGATAGCCCCCAACCCCCTGCTGGCATTCTGGCTTCATAATTGTTTTTAAACAAATACTTTTCTATAACCCCCCTTTTAAAACACTTTGTATTTATATGGCTCCTGTTGTAGGAGTCTACTTACCTTACCTTACCAAGGAGCCAAGGTCCTGGCTTTCTGGCTCTTCCTGGTCTTCTTACAGAGCCCCTAGGCCAAGAGCCACAGGCAAAGAGCCTCGCCCTTTTGCTCTCGCCCTCAGCTCATGCCAGAGGCTCGTGCCTCTTGCAAACTTCCTGCCTTAAATGGAATTGTCTCCATTATCTTACATTCTTAGAAAAACTGTCCTTCTATTAATACAAACAAAAACAAATAAATGTTACTTTCACAAAAGTTCTATGATTGTGTTGGTATTAAATTTATAAAGTAAGAACTAATGTCAAGCATTATAGTGCTTACTTATCATCCATAGAGTAACAGTTCATATGTTGGATTTGTAATAGACTCCCAGTCAAATTTATTTAGATTCATTTTCTCTATTATGGGATACCACTTATCTATAGGATTTAACAGGTGACGTTCAATATCTTCAGAATGTATCCAAAGAGATATTTTTTCTTGAAGGAATAGGTCCCAAACTTTGTGGAGCCATTGTTGTGTAGTTGGAAGAGAGTCTGATTTCCATTTGTTTGCTAATGAAATTTTTGCTGCAATCAAAAGAATATTAATAAGACTTTTTGCAGTTTCAGGTATCTGTTCTGTAGTCCATAAATGGAGGAGAATCAGTTTTGGATCTAAAGGTAAGTCATAATTTGTTAAAATTTTAATATTTTGTGTGATTTGTTTCCAATATAGTAAGATATGTTGACATTGCCACCATGTGTGAAAAAAGGAAGCTCTTTGGCCACATTTCTTCCAACATAAAGGCGAAGTTTGATTATAAATTCGTGAAAGCCTTGAAGGCGTAAGGTACCATCTAAATAAGACTTTATACGCTGCTTCTTGTATTATGTTCGAGTTAGATAGTTTTGTATGAGTTCTCCATATGTCATTCCAAAGATCTTGTGTAAGTTGTTGATTCAAATCTCGGTACCAAGCGTTTTGATATGATGATGGTTTATAAGATTTGAATTCAAGGAGTTGTTTATACACTATTGATATTAAACCTTTCTTTCGTTCAAAGTTCCAGAGAAGTTTTTCCATGTTAGTTAATGGTTGTTTTAGAATAAGTATCATTTGATGCTGATTAAGTATGTGTTGAATTTGAAGATATTCGTACCAATGTACTTTGCATTTTATTTTGCGTTCTATCTGAAGTTTTGTCAAAGGTTTACCTCTTTCTGTTAAGTCTATTAATCTCGTAAGTTTTGCTTGTCTCCAATTGAGAAAGGACTTAGGGTTTTCTGCAGGAGGAAACCAATTCTAGCATGTAAAAGTGGTTAGAATAGAAGGAGAATTTACCAAAAGAGATTTATTTTTAAACCAAGTCCGAAGTGTTAATTTTAAGTATGGGTTTTGGAGGTTTTTTATAGCTTTCCGAGGTTGTTTAGTCCAGAGGATTTCTTTTAATGTTTTTTGGCTAAGTGAATTTTCTTCCAGAAAGTGCCAATCTAGTTTATCTTGAAGGTGGTATTGTCTGATGAGGTTTGAAATTTGAACAGCAGTAGAATAGAGTTTTAGGTCAGGAACGGCTAAGCCCCCGTTGCGTCGCGATTTTCTTAATGTAGTGTAACTAACTCTGGGTGATTTGTATTTCCAAATGAATTTTATAAGATTTGATTGCCATTTTGTGAAAAGAGTATTAGGGATAGAAATTGGTAGGGCTCTAAAACAGTATAAGTATTTTGGGAAGATGAAGGATTTAATTATTGTTATCCGGTCTAATAGTGATGGAAATTTATCATTCCAGGTCTTCATAAGTTCATTGACTTCTTTATCTATCGTAGAGTGATTTAATTTTAGGAGGTCAGATATTTTCAAAGGGATTTTAATACCAAGATACGTTATATAAGATTTTGGCCATTGGAAAGTATATAGCTTTTGTAGCTGTGATGAGTCTTTTTGTGTCAACTGAATAGGATAAATCATAGATTTTGTTGGATTGATTTTCAATCCTGCAACTTCTCCATAAGATTCTAATACCTTATGTATTTCTGGAATGGTTGATGTTGGGTCCGAGATATATAAAGTTAAGTCGTCCGCTAAGAGACTAATTTTAAACTCATGGTCCTTTACCTTTATTCCTTTATTCCTTTGATCTTTTGATTGTTTCTGATAGCTAAGGCCAAGGGTTCCATGGCCAGTGCAAAAAGAAGCGGTGAAATTGGACAGCCCTATCTAGTACCTCTACTTATATATATGTTATTAGATGAATAACCGTTTACTAGTAATTTTGCTTTTGGATTGTTGTAGATAGCCTGAATTGCTCTGCGAAATGTTTCACCAAATTTCATTTGTTGCATAATTTTATCTAAAAAAGGAATCTCAAGGGAATCAAAGGCTTTTTCAATATCCAGCATCATTATTAATGAGTTAGATTTGGTGTTTTGTTTGCCGTAGTGAATAATGTTCAGAGTTTTTCTTATATTGTCTGTAATGTCCCTTGTTGGAATGAAACCAGTTTGATCCCTGTGAATGTAATGGTTAATAATGGTTTTCAGTCTATTAGCAAGGATTGTAGTGAACAGTTTATAATCTGTGTTTAAAAGTGAAATCGGGCAGAAGGCCTTAGGATCTGTTGTGTCTCTGCCTTTTTTTGGAAGTAAAATAACGTTAGCATTGGTCCAGGTTTCAGGTATAATACCTGTGTGTCAGAAATGTCTATTTGGTGATTCTCACTGAGTCCATTGTTCTGTGTTCCCTATTCCGCTTTGCGCTTGCGTAGGTATGCAGGCAGTAACGTGGGAGCTTCTTCCCTGCTGCTTTCTCTTATCACGGTAGCCTTGAATGTAGGCTTTGGGCTATTCTTGAGCTGATGAGAATTTTCCAGTCCTGTGAAGGTGAAGGGAGGGGGGAGTCGTCTCCCGCTCATGAAGTAATTCTCCCGCCGGGAGTTTCCTGCGCGCGCGCTTACAGTTCATTCGCTAGTCGCAATTATGCATCATACTATAACTCTGCTTGCATTGCTCTTGCCCCCCATTCCTGACAATGACCCTCAACTGTGGGTTTTAGCACTGTATTCCAATAAAACCTTTCTTTTGAACGAGAATGCTTGGACCTACTTGCTTTTGAACCTGACACTGTGTCTAGAACTTGGTTAAATGTTGTGGTTAAAGGTTTAATCAGTAATGTAGAAAAAGCTTTATAAAATTCAGGCTGAAACCCATCTGGGCCTGGAGTCTTATTTCCTTTAAGCGATTTTATAGCCAATTCAGTTTCTTTTTCAGTAATTTTTGAATCTAATTGAGATTGGTGGTCTTCGGTAAGGTGTTGAGGAAGTGTAGTAGAAGCAAGAAAACTCTCAATTTTTGCAGTGGATGGGTTGGAGGTGTTGTAAAGAGTAGAATAGATTTTTTCAAGCGTCTTTATAACTTCTTCTGTTGTTATATAAAGATTTCCATTCTGATCATGGATGCTATGTATCCATCTTTCTTCACGTTGCTTTTTCAGTCTCCAAGCAAGAAGTTTAAGATTTTTTGGGCCTTTAAGATTGCGTTCTTGTTTGGAATGTATAGCATTTTGGTTTATAGTTGCAGATTCAATTAAATCCAGTTGTTTTCTTACATCTAAGAGTCTTTCATAGATTATTTTGTTGCGGGACTTTTTATGCTGAAGTTCTAAGTTTTTTAGTGATGTTGTTAATTCTAGTTTTTTTTCTTTTTTTTCTTTACTACAGGCGGCAGTCAATGCAATGGATTTACCATGAATAACTGCTTTAAATGCTTCCCATACAAGGGTACTCGAGACTCCGCAATTTTGATTTAATTTAAAAAATTCTGTTAATTCTAATTGTAATTCTAGTCTGGTTCTTTGATCAATTAATAAATTCTTATTAAAAGTCCAATTATGGTGTGGTTTTTGGTTTTCTTCTATCTTAATAATACAATTAATTGGGGCGTGATCCGACCATCTAATGTTTCCTATTTCTGATGATGTTATGAAAGGGAGAGTATTGTCAGATGCTAAAATATAATCTATTCTGGAATATACATTATTTTTTGCAGAATAATAGGAGAAGTCTTTTTCGGTACCATGTTGAGTTCTCCAGATATCTTTTAAATGTAAGTTATTCAAAACAGATTGTAAGGGATTGACCTTAACCTTAGTCTTAATAAATGGTTTGTTACATGATTTATCTAGATTGAGGTTTAGCAGATAGTTAAAGTCACCACCTACAATTAAAAAGCCATTGCTGAATCGGTGAAGGTTTGTGTTGATTTAAGAAATTCTAATTGGCCTATATTGGGTGCATATAAGGTTGCAAGAGTAATTTTGTGGTTTTGTATTGATCCTCGTAAAAAAAGGTATCTACCTTCAGGGTCTTGTTCCATAGCCTCAAGTGTAAATTGTACATTTTTAGCGAAAAGAATAGCTAAACCTCTGGACTTGTTCATACCATGTGCCAGATATTGTTTTGGAAACCAATTTGAATAGATAGCAGTAGAACCTTTTTTGATGTAGGTTTCCTGTAGAAATGCTATATGTGTTCTTAGGTTTTTCAATTCTGTTGCAATACATTTTGCCTTGATTTTATTATTAAGACCTCTACAATTAAGAGAGGTGATTTTAAGTTCCCTAAGATGCAATTTATGAGATATCATTAGTTGTGTAGCGTGAGAAGTTAAAGTAAAATTGAAAAGTCTAGCATGTGGTCTAACCATTTTTTTTCTTTTTTGTATGGTATTAGTAAAAGATATCAGAACCCTGTTAACAATGAGAAACCACAAGTTTATAACTATAACAATAATAAAACAGGTAACAATGATCCATGCGTGTTCTACATCAACTATTAGCTGACATTATGGAATGGTAATAGATAAGAACCTTTGTTGAAAAATCAAAAATTTCCCCTTGTTGCACTGTAAGATAAGAACAACAATCAAAGAAGTAAAACTAATTGTAAAACTTAGACAATTATAAACTTCCCTTCCCCTCCCTTCCCCCTCCCATTCCACCTCCCATCTTTCCCTCCCCTCCCTTAACCCGACCCTCTGTGTGTGAAAACCATTCACACGGAGCAACTTATGCTCCATCTTTAGGTCAAAGAGATAAACATAAAAAAAACACCAGGCCATCAGGCCTGCAACTCCCATTCGGGGTTTGACTAAGTGAAGACCTCTCCCCTCTCCCCCCCACCAAAGCTTGTCAAATCGCAATAATGTAAATAAATGAAACTAAAATGTGTTATCGTCACAGAAAAGAAAAAGTTTGCATTAAACTTACCACTTCAGATGGTTTTAAAATTATGAAGATTTTCTTGGTCTCGTAGGGATCCTGCTCCATTTTTTTCGGTGTTCCAGTAGTTTCGCGCTTTCTTTTTCTTGATTGAGGAGTCTCCATTTCAATGTTGGTATCCAAGCCGATTGCTTTTAGAAGCTCTGCTCCGGAGTCTAGGTCGTCGTCGGTGTGAGACTCTCCTTGGTGACGCACTTGTAGGTATCCCGTTGTGAGCCATCTGTATTTAATGTTTGCATCAGTGAGGCTCTTAGTAATAGGCTTGAGTAGTCGGATTTGCAATGCTTCTGGAGCCACATCAGGAAAAATGAAGATTTCATTTTGGTCATGACGAAACTTGCCAGCTTTTTTCGTTTCCTGGAGTATCTGATTTTTAATTCTTATATCAAGAAGCTCAGCCAAGATATCGCGTGGGCCCCTTCTTAGGTCTGTGGTTAGTGGTCCCACTCTAAAGGCTCTGACTATCATCGGGGCGACGTCGTCATCAAACTTGATCACAGTGGAGAGCCATGATGAAATAAAAGATGTTAATTCGACATTACCTTCCGTTTTTTCTTCTCTGAATTTAAGGTAACGTTCTCTGGAGCGGTGTTCTAGCGCCAGTATTCTGTCGCGCATCCAAGTTTCATTTTTTTGAATTTCTTGAATGTTTTCTTGATTTGAGATAGCAGTTTCCAAAGCTGTTTCAGCCGACTGCGCGATTTCTTACATAGAATCATTCATTGTGTCTAGTCTATTCATAATCTCGTTAATGTTCACAAGAAGTTCTGTTTTAAAGGATTTTAGTGTTTCCGTGAAGTCATGTTTTGTCAGTGCTGATTGCTGTGTTTCGGTAGGGCCTGTTCCGGCAGCCATGTTGGAGCTAGCGGCCTGGCTTGGTTTCAGATGAGTTTGCGATGCGTCCGTGCCAAAAAAGGTGTTTAAGTTCTTTGGATTCGGACCTCCGTTTTTGCTACGAAATCCACCAGATTTACCCATTCCAAAAAGATTAAAATAGTTTCGTTTAAAGTGGTGTAGTCGGCTGGGAGGGAGAGAGACAGTTGGAGCTCAGTCAAAAAGCGCCCTTCGCCATGCTGGCTGATGCCCAGCCCCCAGAGCAAACTAATTGATGCAGTGGCCAAATCACCCACTCACAACTTTAATGCCGTTAGCTCACAAAGTAGAATTTTTTCTCACAGAACTCCATAACTTAGAGGGAGCATTGATCCTCACTAGTTCAGAGAACCAAGGCCTCCTGGGCCAGAAGAGGGCTATGAGTATCATTTCTGCTCCCTCTCTTGAAATGCTGTTCAGAACTCTGCTGATCATTGGTGTAGGAAGGAAGGCATACAGCAGACCTTAGGGCCATGCATGAGTTAGTGCATCCTCACCCTCTGCCATGGGTAGTGAAGAGTGGGGTATAAAAACAACTCTTCTTTTTCAGAGCAGTGCTTAGCTTAACTTGTGCTTTTTTTCTCCTCACATCCCTTTGATATGGTAGTAGAGTCTATTGTAATGCTCTTGCTTAAAAGAGGGCCCAAGGAACCAGATCTATGGTTGAGATAATGAGCCTGAGATGCAAACAGGTACATTAGGTCTGTCAACCTCTTTCTTCATATTCTACAGATTCCCGTAGCTTTATCTGCTTTTCTACAGGGAGAAAGACTTTAGCTAGTCCTTTCTGAATTTGTTGTTGTTGTTGTTCAGTCGCATAGATGAGTCTGACTCTTCGCAACCCCATGGACCACATCACGCCAGGCCCTCCTGTCTTCTGTTGTGCTCTGGAGTTTGCTTAATTTCATGTTTGTTGCCTCGATAACACTGTCTAACCGTCTCATCCTTTGCTGTCCCCTTCTTCTTTGACCTTCAATCTTTCCCAGCATCAGGGTCTTCTCCAGTGAGTGCTCCCTTCTCATTTGGTGGCCAAAGTATTTGAGCTTCAGCTTCAGTATCTGGCCTTCCAGGGAACAGTCAGAATTGATTTCTTTTAGAATTGACAGATTTGATCTCCTTGCAGTCCAGGGGACTCTCAAAGAGTTTTCTCCAGCACCATAATTCAAAAGAATCTATTCTTCAGTGCTTGGCCTTCCTTATAGTCCAACTCTCACAGCCATACATTACTACTGGGAATACCACTGCTTTGACCATATGGACTTTTGTTGGCAGGGTGATGTCTCTACTTTTTATTATACTGTCTAGGTTTGCCATTGCTTTCCTCCCAAGGAGCAGGCGTCTTTTAATTTCATGGCTGCAGTCACCATATGCAGTGATCTTGGATCCCAGGAATGTGAAGTCTGTCACTGCTAGGGGTTGAAATAGTGGGCCCAAAAGGGAACTTAACACTAGGAGTTTGTTATCACCCACCAGATCAAAAGACAGAGGATTATAAAATGATGAATGAATTAAAGATAGCTGCTAGACAAAAAAACTGTGACATAATAGGTGACTTTAATTACCCACACATTGATTGGGTCAATATGTGTTCTAGTTGCAAAAAAGAGATTGAGTTTCTATACACTCTCAATGACTGTGCTATGGAGCAGATGGTCATGGAACCTACGAGGGGAGAGGCGATCCTGGATTTGGTCCTAAGTAATGCCCAAGACCTGGTGAGAGATGTAAAAGTGATTGCACCACTTGGGAACAGTAACCATAATGTTACTGAGTTCAGCATTTGTATAAATGGGAAATAGGCCAAAAAGACTGACACAACCACTTTTAACTTTAAAAGGGGTAACTTCATAGATACGAGGGGACGTGTGAGAAGGAAACTGAAAGGAAGAGTGGAGAAGGTCAAAACCATTGGGGAAGCTTGGATACTATTTAAAACTACAATCCTAGAAACTCAGAAAAAATATATACCACAGGTTAGAAAAGGCACAAATAAGTATAGAAAAAAGCCTGCATGGTTAACAAACACAGTAATGGAAGCTGTAAAAGGTAAAAGGGATTCCTTTAAGCAGTGGAAAGCTAGTTTCAGTGAGGCTGATAAAAGGGAACATAGGCTGTGGCAAATAAAATGCAAGTCTGTGATCCGGCAGGCATAAAGGGAATATGAGGAGCATACAGCAAAAACCGTAAAGACCAACAATAAAACTTTCTTCAAATACATTAGAAGCAGGAAACCAGCCAGGGAGGCAGTGGGGCCCTTGGATGATGTTGCCCTGCAAGTCACGTAATGTGCTCTTATGGACTATAAGATATAAGTCATATAAACTTGGACTGTGCAAAGTTATGATTAAGGGACTATACAGCATGGTGACCCAATATGATGCCAGTTGAGAAGGCACCCCTGAGAGGATACCTTCCTTTTGCGTTGCTGTTCCAGTGGTTCTTCAAGGTTAACAGCCCTCTTACCAGTTGTGAGATGGATCAGTTCCCTAGCTTGCACCAAGGAATCAAATGCCATGCCATGCCAAGGCACAAGGACAACGAGCTCCAAATGCCATAAGGAGCTCCCTCTGACATATGCAGGCAATCCCCTTCCCCCTCCTCTACTGACCTGCAAAGCTGCAGTAACCAGGGGGCTCTACACATGGTTGCTTGGCAACTAATTGCTCGCCCATCAATGACCCAGCTAGGACCATCAAGCAACAATAGCCCTAGCCCAATGACTCATATCCTCTATATCCAGGTGCCAATCCCCAGTCTAGGTTACTAGTTCTCAATATTGACCACTCCCTAGCTCCCCTCCCCTTTTCCTTCCACCCAACAGTATGTTTTCAGGGATGGATTAACAGGAGATGTGACAAGGGGATGTGGCCAGTTCAACCAGCCCCCCCACACCACCTTATAAAAGGTAATACCTGACCACATGCTCTCTCTCTCTCTCTACGACCCCCATCGAAGCTTTATCCGTCTTACATCCAGCTTGCTATTCCAGTACCCTCCCTCCATCTTTGACTCTAGATCTGCAGCTAGAGTTCTACGTGTTCCTGCCGGATCAGGGCACGTTCCTTATTTCCAATTCTCCCCTCCCTTCTTCCATTGGAACGGCCCACTCAGCGAGGATAGGTAACTATTGCCCAAACAATGAATATCCTGCTCATGCAAACGTGTTGATTACCTTTATTTCCTAGAATCTGTATAAGTGTGTGTATGCTTGTGTATTGTTTGTGTGTGAAGAAGACTACAGTAAAGACATCATTTTAAACAAACTTCAGCCTCCGTGTCTGTTTCTGGTATCTCTGGAAGGACAGGATCTCTGTATACACTAGTGTTAGCTCCCTAATTTGCCTATTGCCAATTAATAATCATAACTTCCCCTGTATTGATAAGAAATTAGGGCAATTTGGCTAACAAAGACAAAGGAGTAAAAGGAGTACTGGAGGATGATAGGGAAATGGCTGAAAAGCTGAATGCATTTTTTGCCTCTGTCTTCACTGTGGAAGATAAGTGCTTGCCCACTCCAGAACTGCTGATTCCGGGAGGGGGGGTGTTGAAAGTCCTGAGTCAGATTGAGGTTGATGAGAGAGGAGGTCCTACGACTGACAGACAACTTAAAAACTGATAAATCACCAGGCCTGGATGGCATACATCTCAGAGTTCTGAAGGAACTCAAATGTGAACTTGTGGATCTCCTGACAAAAATATGTAATCTTTCATTAAAATCTGCCTCCATTCCTGAGGACTGGAAGGTAGTTAATGTCACTCCCATATTTAAAAAGGATTCCAGAGGAGATCCAGGAAATTACAGGCCAGTCAGTCTGATGTCAATACCGGGTCAGTTGGTAGAAACTGTTATTAAGGAAAGAATTAGTAAGCACACTGATGAACAAAAACTATTGAGGTTGACTCAGCATGGGTTCTGTAAGGGAAGATCTTGTCTCATTAACCTGTTAGGATTCTTTGAGGGGGTGAGCAAACATGTGGGCAAGGGAGACCCAATAGATACTGTTTACCTTGACTTCCGGAAAGCTTTCGATAAAGTTCCTCATCAAAGACTCCTAAGTAAGCTCAAAAATCATGGGATAAAAGGACAAGTCCTTTTATGGATCAAAAACTGGCTAATTAATAGCAATAAAAAGGCCAATGCTATGCTGGGGATTATTAGGAAGGGTATTGAAAACAGATCAGCCAATTTCATAATGCCCCTATATAAATCAATGGTGCGACCTCATTTGGAATACTGTGTACAGTTCTGGTCACCACACCTTTAAAAGGATATTATAGCTTTGGAAAAAGTGCAGAAAAGGGCAACTAGAATGATAAAAGGGTTGGAACACTTTCCCTATGAAGAAAGGTTAAAGCGCTTGGGGCTCTTTAGCTTGGAGAAATGACGGCTGAGGTCTGACATGATAGAGGTTTATAAGATTATGCATGGGATAGAGCAGGTAGAGAAAGAGGTACTTTTCTCCTTTTCTCACAATACAAGAACTCGTGGGCATTCAATGAAGTTGCTGAGCAGCTGCGTTAGAATGGATAAAAGGAAGTACTTCTTCACCCAAAGAGTGATTAACACATGGAATTCACTGCCACAGAGATGGTGGTGGCTACAAGCATGGACGGCTTCAAGAGGGAATTAGATAAGCATATGGTGGTCCATTGGTGGTTATTAACCACAAGGTATACATAGGGACTCTGGGGCAAGTGATGCTCTGTATTCTTGGTGCTTGGAGGGGAGGGTCAACAGTGGGAGGGCTTTTAGTGTCCTGGCCCCACTGGTTGATCTCCTGATGGCACCTGGTATTTTTGGCCACTGTGTGACGCAGAGTGTTGGACTGGACGGGCCATTGGCCTGCTCCAGCACTGGTTTCTCTTATGTTCTTATGTTACCTGCTGTGCTCTCTGCCTGGCTGCTCAGGGGTGTTACATCCATCCCTGAATGTTCTAGTGCAAATGGGGGCCCACCTGCAGGGGAGTGACTGGAAGCTTCATGTCTTCCAGCCTCTGTGGCACCTCCTGTCACTGGGGACAGATCTATCATCAGCCAGACTCCATCGCCTGAAGCTTCAGGCTGGAGAGGCTTGCTTTAATGGGCTTTTATTTTCTTTTTAAGAGCTCTCTTTGCATTTTTTCCTCTGCTCTATCAAAGGGAAAGGCAGTCTCAAGGAAGCAGAACTAGGCTCGAGCAACCTGCTGGAGCTGCAGAGCTATCCAAACTGGAAGGTCAGCCTCAATCTGATCCAGTCACAGCTTCGCAGAAATTTGCATAGCCCTGCCTGGAGAGGAGGCATGACCTAACCAGCTTGGATGATTCCTCCCCCCACCCCAAGAGAAGAATCTGCTTCATCCTTTTCCTTAAAAGCTAGCCACAAGAGCCTCTAATAGTTCCAGAGGACTGTGAAACTTCTGTCCGCAGAGCTGAAACTGCTATGTTCTTTGGAGAAACCATCACTTGTTTAAATAAAGTATGCCTCAACTGATGAAATTTCAGATTTACATCCTTTCATACCCCAAAGACTCCAGCTGAATTCCATAGATGGGCCCATGCAAAACTGGAGAAGATTGGAAAAGATGAAACATTCAGACCTGTATTGAGGAGACCTGGGTTTAAAACGCCACTCAGCCAGGAAGCTCACTAGATGACATCTGAGCCATCTCTTGATCTACTCTACTTCATAAGGTGGTTGTGAGGATAAAATAGTATTGAAAAAAACCTGTGCATACACCCTGAGTCTCATGGGGGAAGGGAAGTAGAAAACAGGACAGAGAAAGAATAAAAAAATTACATGCATGGTGTAATCAGTTCTTCTGAGTGTATATGGAATGTGGGAAGGAGCAGAAAGGAGTTACTCCTAATTGATCCAGTTGATTCCAACTCAGCTTTTTTCATAGTATAGACTCTGCTGTTGTGCACAATGATGGCAAAATATGAGGTAATGGTATGAGACCCACTTCACTGAGCCACACAAGTGTGGCATCAAGTTGATCCTATATTCACCATACAAAGCTGGACTATAGGGTTGCCAGATCTAGGATGGGAAACTCCTGGAAATTTGGGGATGGAGCCTGCAGAGGACAGGGACCTCAGTGGGATACAATGCCAGAGTCCACCCTTCAAAGCAACCATGTCCCCCAGGGGAACTGACCTCTATAGTCTGGAGATGAACTGTAATTCCAGGGGATCCCAAGGTCCCCACCTGGAGGTTGGTATCCCTACTGGAGTAAAAGAGAGCAGGGCTACAGAGAAGATTATAAACCTTTTAGCTTTACTTTGGCTAGCTTCTGGGAAAAGGACTTAAAAGTGGTATAATCTGGAAAATCTTACTCTAGGGCCGATTTCCTACAAGCTGCTGCTCCGTGCTCACTCTTCCCTTTGCCCCGATCGTATGTATAAATTTCACACCATGTGCTGCGTGGCCGCATTTTGCCCTGCAGCTTCGCCTGATTTTCCCCATGTCTACTCAATCCTGTTTTTTGAGGAGTAGATGTGGGGAAAATCGGGTGAAGCTGCGGGGAAAAATGCGGCCACGTAGCACGTGGTGTGAAATTGACATGTACAATAGGGGCAAAGGGAAGAGTGAGCGTGGAGCAGCAGCTTGTGGGAAATTGGTCTAGGTGTACTTTAGTGTAATTTTAAAATCTCAATATCTCTGATTACTGATTTTAGTTTTGCATGCATTTAAATAATAATGACCAGACAACAACACAAAAGAGACTGAGGCATGGATCCTGAGTCTTGTTTCCATTTGTCTGCTGTAGAGATGGTTCTCTGCTGCATAGCGCTGCTCCCTGGTACTTTTTGGCTCACTGAAAATGCTGTTTGCACATGAATGGAACGTCATAGTGCCAGAGAAATGGGCTGCACAGTGGAGGACCATGTGTAATGTGTACAGCACAAGCAGAAACAAGGCTCATGATCTGAATGTATACCTTAAAACAAACAAACAAAAGACAGAAAGGCCTTCTGGTGTTATGTTTGCATACCTAGCACGTATGTGTTTTCTGACCACATCTGGTAATAGTCATCATGTTCTATGGTCTAAAAATACAAGTTTACCAGGGCAAGATAATCAGGTCCAGGGATTATTCTTTTTCCTCCTTACCAAGTGTTCTTTCTCCATCAGGGTCCACTTCCTGAGCCATTTTCAATGCTTCTGTTGTGGCAATATCCACATTACATGGAACCACCACTAAGTTTATTGTCTCATCCTTTGCAATGATTTTTTTAATTAGCCGTTTGATCTGCAATGAAAGGAAAACCTGCTGTATGTTTCATTATTTTGAAAGAGCACATTCTTCATGGGCTGATGGGGATGACCAGCTGGCGAGGTGAGGCTGGGAACAGAAACACCAGCAGACTCAAGGGGAAAGTTGTCCTTGCAAGGTTCCATCAGATGTTTTGCAAGCAAATGGTGGACTGTCCTCCATAAAATCTTGCTCAATAGCAGGAGTAATTTTGTAGAAAAAGGAGTGCAAGAGCTCATTAGCATAACTCAATAGCATAACTTATTTGCATATGCCACACCCCCTGACATCACTGGAAGCCACCCTACAACAAGCATGAAAATACAAATCAAGTTAGTATTGCTATTTATTTTTGTGATAGTTGCTATACAAAGCCTCCTGGGTTCAGCTTTTTAAAGTCCAGTTTTCTTAGAAGGTGAAATTAGCAGTGACCTTTGCTATATATGAGTGGGGTTGGTTAAAAGGAACTTATGTTCTTATCATACCAATGTACCTGTATAGTTGCATGAAAGAAAACCTGTTCAAATAAATTGTCTACTTGTATGAACAGTGTGACATTAGAGAATGGGACTTCTGCAAGATCGCAGCTTTTTTATATGCTCAGGAAAACTTTTAATAATGGAAGAAAAGCCACAATCTCATGCAAGTTTCTCTTTTAGTCACTTGCAAACACTACAGCAAGTGGTACACATTCTGCATGCTCCATGTTTCCCAGGGCTAGCAGATCTACTATCTGGAAAAGATAACCTCCCTTCTCTAGTAAATTATGAATAACCTGACACCTTAAGAGAGAGGTGTGCCTAAAACAAAGTTACACACGACACATATAATAACATTAAATACCAAGTTGCCTTCTTCAAGTGAATACAAGCTAAGCTTTGCCTGTTGCTGTGAGCAAGACAATTCCCAAGGCTTTTTTTTCTGGGGGAACATGAAAGAACAGGGTTCTGGAACCTCTCTGACAAAATTCTTTTTAAAGGACCCGTTGAAGACATCATTAACCCAATCCCCTTTGAAATGCAGTGATCATCCCAATTCAGTGGTACTTAAAGTGCCAGCATTCTGTTGCTGCCCTGGCTTCCCAGACTTCATCAATCCTTTACCTGATGTCCAATATCTTGGGGCTGATTACCCACAGCCACTCTTGCAATCCCTGGTAAATCAATTAGTGTCAGGTCTGGAACTTCTGAAGACATAATTTCCAGGGTAATCAGTTCATGGCTAATGCCCACCCCTTCACCAGCAATAGAATCTTGAGCTAGAAAAAAGAAAACAGAAAAATGAGCAAGAGAAACATATGTTCAATGTGAAAATTTCATACAGAGATATTGTAATACAGTTAAGCACTTCTGACCAGCTGTGGTAGGTGCCAGTCTTGGCATAATGCAAAACCCTTTTGAAAATCAAGACCTTCTTCAAAAGAGTGATGTTTTAAAAATTGAAAGCTTGATATAGATAAATTCAACACACCATGCTTGAACTGTTTATAGTGGTATGGGGTTTTTGCAGCATTATTAATCTAACTTCTTCTCCACCTGTTGTTAAAACCTGATAAACCTTATGAAAATATCTTTGATAAATCCTGGAAGAAATTAACCTTAGTGATATGGAGAGTCACCAACATATTTTGGGGGGTATTTCTGCATGTGTGTGTGCGTGCATATGTGCCTGTGTCTGGAAGTCATTATGACCTCTGGTGACTCCTACTGGGGCATGAAAGTTGTTCAGAGAAGTGGCTTGATAGCCTGCCTCTGGCCTGCCGGCCCTGATATTCTTTGGAGTTCTCCCATCCAAATACTTGCCAGGGTTGGCCCTGCTTAGCTTCCAAGATCTGATCTGACAAGATCAGGCTTGTTAACCAACATATTCTTGATGGTTTGGGTACAAATGAGAAAATGAACAAAAAATGGAGAAAGAATTTCAATCCCAAAGAAACCAGGTAATGAGAAAGGTTGAAGAACCTTGTATATGGAAATATCAATGTCAATCACATAACATCTAAAATTATATTAAATCACAAAAGTGTTAATCAAATTGTAGATATTAAAAACTGTTCATCAAAATTCATTAGTTTTGGTTAAGTACCTTCCCCTAGTGTAGCGGTGGCGAACCTATGGCACGCATGCCAGAGAAAGACCTCTGGAGAGCCTCCCCCACCCAGCCACCCACCCACCAAGGCTGCCAACAGCTTTGTCTGCGCCAAGGCGCACCGCAGAGAAAGGCCTCCAAAGCCCCCCCCGCCCGCTGCATTTCTCTGCCCGCGCGCCTCGGTGCGCGGGCAGAGAAAGGCCTCCCAAGGCCTCCCCCGCCTGCCCGCCACCTTTCTCTTCCCGCGCACTGAGGCACGCCGGCAGAGAAAGGCTTCCCAAGCCCCCCCGCCTGCCCGCCGTCTTTCTCTACCCGCGTGCCAGGGCACGCCGGCAGAGAAAGGCCTCCAAAGGCCCCCCCGCCAGCCTGCCGCCTTTCTCTTCCCGCGTGCCAGGGCACGCCAGCAGAGAAAGGCCTCCAAAGTCCCCCCCTGCCTGCCCGCACACCAAGGCACGCCGGCAGAGAAAGGCCTCCAAAAGCCCCCCCCCGCCCTTCTCTGCCCCCCTTTCTTCTTTCCCTCCCTCTCTCCCTCTTTCTCTTCCTCCCTCCCTCTTTCTTCCTTTCCCACTCTTTGCCACCTTTCCCTTCCTCCCCATCTCTTTTCTCTTCCCCCCTTTCTTTTCTTTTTTCCCAAAATTCTTTGCCCTCTTTCCCTCCCTCCCTCTCTTCCTTCCTTCCTTCATCTCCATATCTCTCTCTGTCTCTCTCTCTCTTTCTTTCTCTCTCTCTTTTATTTACTCTCTTTATCTCTCACTCTCTTTCTCCCTCTCTTTCTTGCCAGCGTGCAATAATTCCTGTGATGTCAGGCTGTGTGTGCAGAAAAGGGCAACTAGAATGATAAAAGGGTTGGAACACTTTCACTATGAAGAAAGGTTAAACCACTTGGGGCTCTTTAGCTTGGAGAAGCCATGGCTGAAGGGTGACATGATTGAGGTTTATAAGATTATGCATGGGACAGAGCAGGCTGAGAAAGAAGTACTTGTCTCCCTTTCTCACAATACAAGAACTCGTGGGCACTCAATGAAATTACTGAGCAGTCGGGTTAGAACGGAAAAAGGAAGTCCTTCTTCAGTGATGAACACATGGAACTCACTGCCACAGGAGGTGGTGGCAGCTACAAGCATGGACAACTTCAAGAGGGAATTGGATAAACATCTGGAGTAGAGGTCCATCAGTGGCTATTAGCCACAAGGTATAGATAAGAACTCTCGGTCTGGGGCAGCGATGCTCTGTATTCTTGGTGCTTGGGGGGGCAACAGTGGGAGGGCTTCTAGCATCCTGGCCACACTGCTGGACCTCCTGATAGTACCTGGTATTTTTGGCCACTGCGTGACAGAATGTTGGACTGGATGGGCCACTGGCCTGATCCAACATTGGCTTCTCTTATGTTCTTATGTCTGTGGCAAGTGATGCTCTGTATTTTTGATGCTTTGGGGGGCAACAGTGGGAGGGTCTCTAGTGTCCTGGCTCCTCTGCTGGACCTCCTGATGACACCTGGTATTTTTGGCCACTGTGTGACAGAGTGTTGGACTGGATGGGCCATTGGCCTGATCCAACATTGGCTTCTCTTATGTTTTTATGTCTGGGGCAAGGGATGCTCTGTATTCTTGGTGCTTGGGGGGGGGGCAACAGTGGGCGGTCTCCTAGTGTCCTGGCCCCACTGCTGGACCTCCTGATGGTACCTGGTATTTTTGGCCATTGTGTGACAGAGTGTTGGACTGGATGGGCCACTGGCCTGATCCAACATTGGCTTCTCTTATGTTCTTATGTCTGGGGCAAGGGATGCTCTGTATTCCTGGTGCTTGGGGGGCAACAGTGGGAGGGCTCTAGCATTTCGGCCCCACTGCTGGACCTCCTGATGGCACCTGGTATTTTTGGCCACTGTGTAACAGAGTGTTGGACTGGATGGGCCATTGGCCTGATCCAACATTGGCTTCTCTTATGTTTTTATGTCTGTGGCAGGTGATGCTCTGTATTCTTGGTGCTTTGGGGGGGGCAACAGTGGGAGGGCTCCTAGTATCCTGGCCCCACTGCTGGACCTCCTGATGGTACCTGGTATTTTTGGCCACTGCGTGACAGAGTGTTGGACTGGATGGGCCACTGGCCTGATCCAACATTGGCTTCTCTTATGTTCTTATGAAAACTGGCACTCTCAGAAATTGGTTGCTCATCTGAATGCTCTCTAGGGCTGCCCCTCTAATGATAAAGTCTCAGTGTCCCTGGGCCTGTGAGATGAGATTTTGTTCTAACAAGTGGAGCAGAGGCTAGGAATCAGTTATTGTAATACCCTTGACAACAGCTTTCCTCTTCGAAGTTTGCTTGCTGCATGTTTACTGAGTATCTTAAGAGTGTGTGGAAAGTGGCAGTATGCACTGTAGTGCTGCGCTGTTAGTAACCCATTCACCAAGTGGTTGGAGTAGTTACCTTAGCAGTTGTATTCCTTGCACTTTCCCTCCTGTCATTTCCATTTCCACTGACCTTAAACTCATGTATTAGCACTTAGTTCAGATAAAGTGCTACAGAAGATGTTAATGTATGAGTTGTTTTTTCTAAACTAAAACCTCAGTATTCAGGTTAAATTGCCGTGTTGGCACTCTGCGATAAATAAGTGGGTTTTGGGTTACAGTTTGGGCACTCAGTCTCTAAAAGGTTTGCCATCACTGCCCTAGTGCAAAAAAAGCCAACCCCATTTTAGTAAAATTGCATTTATACCCATGAGGGTGTCACACCCTTATGACCCTAGGATATTCAAGCACATTGTTATTTTAACTAAAACATCGTATGGTGTGTATTTTAAAAATGTAAACCACTGATGAAAGCCTCACAGCTGAAACGCGTTTATGTGTATTATGTATATTTTATGTTATTTATAACCGTACCTGGTCATAGGAAAGGTGCTTGTAAATGTGTTACAATATAATTGGAGTTATATTGATAAAGACTTCCAAAACCAGAATGTCTTCTAGTGCTCTGCATGCAGTAAATGGGGGAGCACATGAGACATGCCTGTGATCACCAGGTTTTTAACTGTAATGAATAAACAGAAATTTGTCTGTGATATCTAAATGAAGACCGGGAGTTCAAAATGGCACACGTGGAGTCCCTGGAGAGTTTCACGACCAGGCCCTGGCCAAGCTTAGCTTTTCAAATGGAAGTATTTCCAGTATGTTCACTTTATTTTCTATTTTTTTCCAGAAACTATTTTCTGAATTGGTTTCTGGATAACAATTTTGTTGATTTATGAGTGCAAAAAGATTATCTACTCACCATTCAGAATGGAATCAACCACACTTACCTTTTCTGATTTCTTTTTCAACTTCTGAAGGATGGTTGAGTTCTTCATTTATATCTCGGTAGCTAATGTTCCCTTTCCATCCACAGCCATGGTGTGTTTTTTTAAGTTTGAGTGCAAGGGGACATCTGGTGACAATACCTATAAGGATTTGTAAAAAGATCTATTGTATTAAAATCATAGAACTTATAGTTAGATTTACCACTTTGTTTCTGATGAGCTATTGCCTTCTTGCTCAACCTGTGCATTGACTTTTATTTTTTTATGAATTACTTATTTTAGTTGAATTGTATATTTGATTGTCTTATGAGTATTATTCAAGTTGGTTTTATTGTGTGTATTGTTAAATTATTGCAAGCTACCTTGAGAATCCTGGGACCAGGGGTACCCACCATAGTACCCATGGGTAACATGACTCCCATTGACAGCTTTCCTGGATCCCACCAAATGTTTTTAGAAAGTGATTGTGCAGATCTTTAAAAAGTTGCTGCTGCTGCAGCTGCCACCATGGCACAAGGATCTTCATTGCATGACTGATGGTAAGCTATGTGTATACAATAAAATATTTTTAAACAATATTTTCATTTTAAAATGCATTCTGTTAAACAGATCTTCTGCCTGAAATATTGAAAAGCTACTATTAGAGTTATGCATGACTTCACGCTGATAGTTTGTGGTTGGCTCTGCCCTCCATGGCAGCCATTTTGTTGTTGGCTTTACCTCCTCCAGTAGCCATTTTGTACTTGTACCTGCCCCCAACCTGGGTCAGAATTCCAAAGATGTCTTCAGGCTCAAAAAGGTTGGGGACTCTGATTTAAATAAATAAATCTGGACTATGGGAAGAAGAATGATGGACCAGATCTGGCTACTTGGTCTGTGAACAGGACTCCCCTTACATTTTAATATTCTTGACCAAATTATTTGTGTAAAATAATAAAATAATGCAAGTAAAATTACCAAAGTGATAGGCTTGCCAGGTCTGACTCAGGAAATATGTGGGCACTTTGGGGGTGGAGTCAGGAGCAGGGATATGACATCACAACTGAACTCCAAAGGGAGTTCTGGCTGTCACATTTAAAGGGACCACATTCCATTTAAATGCCTTCCCTCCATTGGAAATAATGGAGAATGGGACACCTTCTTTGGGGGCTCATAGAATTGGACCCCCCTTTCCTTTTCAATCTTTTTAAAAATGACTTTGTCCCTTTTCTGTCTTCAGTAGATGGACACAGCCCTAGACTTGGCCCTGTGCATATCTCTTTACTGCTGTATGCTGATGATGGCAGTTCTTTTATCATCTACTCATTTGGGGTTAAAGCGTTTATTTGATCGCTGCTATGAATGCTGTGCTGCCAACTACCTGGAGTTAAATTATGAGAAGTCCAAAGTAGTGGTCTTTTCTAACTCTTGGAAGGTTTATGACCGGAAAATCAATGGTCATTCCTTGGAACAGGTCAAGATCTTTAAATATCTTGGTGTTCATTTTCAATACAATGCCTCTTGGGTCTGTCATCGAAAAACGGCAATTAATACGGCCAAAGTAAATGCGGCAGCAATTTCCAAATTTTATTTTTCAGGAAGAGGTAACCAGTATATATACCTGCTCCTTTAAAAACCTTTAATGCTAAAATAGGGGCCCAGTTATTATATGGGGTGCCTATTTGGATCAATACAGCTGGAATTTCCATAGAACAGCCTCAATCCTATTTCTTGAGGACAATCTTTGGGGTGCCAATATGTGTCCCTTATGCAGCTTTATACCTGGAATGTGGCCAGAACATGTTGATAACTAAAGCGTGGCTAACAACAATTAAGTATTGGCTTCGCTTTCTGTTCAATTCGGACCCCTCTAGTTACACCTATCAGCTTCTACTGGAATCTAATGACTCTAACTGGATTACCTATATAGAATCCAAAATTAAATATTTGGATATCACCCTAGATCCCTTACTCCTTACTTCTGAATCTGAGGCTTTCTCAATTATAAGAGCCAATTTACTTCGCTCTGAGGTACATTCACTATATAACACCACTAACAAAACCTGTTCACCCCTGTATTTTGGAATGTCTCCTAAAGTCAGCCAAGCTGCCTCTTACCTGTACCAACTTCACATCCCCAAACTCCATAGAGCCCTATCTTTGGCCAGGTTCAATGTATTTACCTTCAGCCTTATTATCTGGCCGTTTCCAGGGTGTGCACTTTTCTGACAGATGTTGTCCATGCACAAATGATATCGAAACGATCTCCCATGTCTTGTTTCAGTGCCCCTTCTATCATGTGCTACGTCTTAAATTTCTAAACTCTGCTTTGGCTCAATTAGAAGAATATCCTGATGGCCTAAAGATCCTTACTCTTCTTGATAATCCAAATTCACTGCCACAGGAGGTCGTGGCAGCTGCAAGCATGGACAGTTTCAAGAGGAAATTAGATAAACATATGGAGCAGAAGTCCACCAGTGGCTATTAGCCACAGGGTATGGATGGGAACTCTCAGTCTGGGGCAGGTGATGCACTCTATTCTTGGTGCTGGAGGGGGCAGCAGTGGGAGGGCTTCTGGTGCCCTGGCCCCACTGCTGGACCTCCGGATGGCACCTGGTATATTTTGGCCGCTGTGTGACAGAGTGTTGGACTAGATGGGCCATTGGCCTGATTCAACATTGGCTTCTCTTATGTTCTTATGTTCTTATGTTCTTAAACCTTGAGATAACGGAAACTGTTGCTAAATTTCTTTTTGGTGCCAATTCTATTCACCTTTATTTAATTGATTGGTATACTTGCATGGTAATTGCTTACAGGTAATTGGATTGGATTGGAATTGGACCCCCTGGTCCAATCCTTTTAAACTTGGAGGGGGGTTGAGAAGAGGCACCAGATGCTATGCTGAAAATTTGGTTCCTCTACCTCAAAAAACAGCCCCCCAGAGCCCCAGATACCCTTGGATTGATTCTCCATTATACCCTATGGGGATTGGCCTCCCTAGGGTATAATGGAGCTCCCAGTGGACATTCCCCCCCCTGCTTTCTGATAACCCTGAAGTAGGGGGAGGGCCCTGAACTGGGGATTGGCAACCCTACAAAGTGAACAAGGCAAGGCTAAACAAGTTGCATTTATTTAGTAATGAAGAGCACACAGATAAAATATCTGGATGAGCAGCTAACCACCACACTACTGTGATTCAATGAAATATCATAAAATCCAAAAGGAAAGCAGAGAAAAGAATTCTCACCACTGCCTCTAGGAAGAGCAACTCCAGACAATGCTTCTAGAACGGAACTTTTTCCAGAGCTCTGATCTCCAATCACAGCAATAGCTGGCAGTGCCAGGTCCTCTTCCACTCCAAGAGCTCTCAGAGAATCAATGAGGTCAATACAAGGACGAATCTTCTCTTCATATTGGCTGTATAAAGTGCTTTCTATTTTCTGTTAGAAAATAGTTAAATTCAATTTTAAACTCTTTTTTTGAAGTTTTACACTTTTCCACACACTAAATAATATCAATGTTAATCTGCACAGCTAAAAATATACTTTGCTAGAGTAAGACACAGTAATTTATCTACACTATGGAGAAATAATAAATAATGGTTAAAGGCATAGGCATAGACTATGGGGGGGGGTGCTCAGGGGCTGGCATTCTCTCCAAAATTTTCCAGGGGAGTTTTCCAGGGGAGACTAAGCCTCCCCTGAGGGCAACCAGTGCCAGCTAGAGCCTTGCCACCACCCCGCACCCCCCATCCATTTTGAAAGCGGAGGGTTTTTCCCTTCTGCTTTCTGAAACTTTGGGTGGGTTGGAACTGGGAGGGAAGTCAGGGTGAGGGCTTGCTTCCTGGAAGCTAAGCCCCACCCCCAGCTCCCAGCAGCCCTCAGTTTGGCCTGGAGAAGGAGCTGGAGGCTGCACGTGGAGTGGTTTCACTGCTTTCCTGCCACCACGCAGAGAAAGGTAAGGAGCTGGCTGGCCTGGGGCAGTGAGGGTTGGGAGATGTTTTCAGGGGTGGGGGTGGGCAGAGAGCTCCCAGGCTGGCTGTGGCATTTGTAGCTGTCCAGGAGGCTTTCCCCCTGTGGGCTATGGAGGCCACAGCTGGTCTGGGGCTTGGGCAGCCATGTGGGGGATTGGGTGTGGGGGAAGGTTGGCATCCCTGGAAGATTGCCGGCCGTGGGATAGCTGGGTGGCCAGGCACCCTTCCTGTGGCCTCATGGCACTGTTCTTTCCCGCTCCCCCCGAGGCTTGCCTTGGGCAGCCATGCGGGGAGAACTTTTCTTTCTTTCCTTCTGTCTTTCACTTCTGTCCTCATCTATTTGCTTTTTTCATCTCTCCCCTCCCTCCCCCCTCTCCTTCATTCTTTCTTTCTTTCTTGTGTCCTCATCTATTTGCTTTCCCTTCCTCCCTCCCCCATCTATTTGCTTTTTTTCATCTCTCTCCTCCCTCCCTTTCCATCTCTCCCCTCCCTTCCTCTCTTCTTTCTTTCTTTCTTTCTTTCTTTCTTTCTTTCTTTCTTTCTTTCTTTCTTTCTTTCTTTCTTTCTTTCTTTCTTTCTTTCTTTCTTTCTTTCTTTCTTTCCTGTCTCCCCTTCTATTTGCTTTCTTTCCCTCCCTCCCTTTCTTTCTCTTTCCTGACTCCCCATCTCTCTCTCTTTCTTTCTCTTTCCCATCTCCCCATCTCTCTCTTTCTTTCTCTTTTCCATCTCCCCATCTATTCTTTCCTTCCTTCCTTCCTCTCTCTCTCTCCATCTATTTGCTCTATTCCCACCTCTCCCCTCCCTCCATCCCTAACTCTAACCAGCCCCAGCCCGCCCCCCCCCCGGAAATTGTAAAGTCTATGCCAAGGGTGTTGAAGTCATTTGTTATGAGGGCCAGGTCTGACATAAATGAGACCTTGTTCGGCCAGGCCATGTGTGTCATAAAATATAATGCCAGGTAGCAGAGATATAAACTTTATAAAGGACACAAAAATAAAGATTTTTTAAAATAAAAACATGCTTAAAATAAAAACATGCTTTAAACACTAGCTTTGTAAGCTGCAAACCTACTTTTGATTTACTGACATTCACCACAGAAATCTGTTCAGAGTTCGGGGTTAAAACATGAAATGGCTGAGTAATTAAGAGAGTCTGGCGAACTAAGCTATGATGCAGCAGCAGCAGAACTGGAAGCAGGAGGTGGCCAGTTCCACTGAGGACCTGATGGAAGCCCTCTGGGGGCCTGATCTAGCCCCGGGCTGCATGTTTGACATCCCTGGTCTACGCCCTTGGCTATAGGCCTAACAAATGGCAGGTGCTGAATCATGTTTGCTGCTGAACATTAGGTGCTGAACATCATGTTTCAAAATTCAGTCTTTTGGCCACTACATGATGTGACCTCTGAGGCCCTAAAAGTCATCAGCTATTGGACATCACAAACACACTGTGGACAACTTATTGAGTTCTGTTTGCAATAGGGTTGCCAGGCAATGCAGTGTTTAGCAACTGGCAGGAGGGCTGTTGGTGGGGATATGGGAGGGCTACAACCATAGAATTTCTGAAGATTCCTAGAGCTATTATGTCACTGCCTTTTTAAGGGAAGTAACATGACATTGCAGGGTTTTAAATTTTTCTTCTGCTGCTGCTGTAAGTGGGGGGTGAGCAATGGGATGGGGGGATGGGCATCTAGGACTCCTAGTTCACAAGGACCTGTGCTTGCAACCCACACCAACTAGATCATTGCTACCGTAGTTTGAGAACACAGAGCCATGGAAGATTTCCTACCTATAATGTACTGCCTTCAAGATGCATAGTTGAGTGATTTCAGCTCATAGATATTTATTCAAAGGCAAAACTGAGACAAGGAAGCAGGACACGGGGGCTTGCTTATATGCCGGTTCTTACCCACACCCAACACCAGTGATTGGTTTATTTACAGTGTCCACATAACCATTAGTCCTTACTAGGATCCTGACCACCTGATAGGTGCATTCTAGGATCCTCTGTGTCCATTGTTCAAGGTCGTGAAGCTCCGTGTGTTCACTAGACGACATGTCCTTTGTTATGACATAACACTACCTCTCCAAATAAATTATCAGAGCTGTTGAAATAACTGAGTCATCCATCTGGCACTGTTTATGATTTGTGTCAGTCCTCCAAGAGGCCCATTGGGGGACTGAATGAAGGGAGTCAGTGATGGGAACTGAATTTGCATCCCCCTTTGCACATAAGGGCTTCACTCCTGAGAAGCTGATAAATCATGAAGCTGTATGTGAGCTGTAATTCTTCCTTATGATGTGAGACATAACAGACCAGAATGTCCACAAAATTAAGAGGAAACTACTATTTTTAATAAACCTGCAAAATATTAATTTCCTTTAAACAACTCTAGTAGGCCAAGGATCCCCAGTTTTACATATCTTCTGAGCCTCTTCATCAGCCTGGTATCATGACAGCCTGCTACCTGCTTTTCAAAGAATTCCTCATCAGATGATCAGTGTTGTCCAAGTGCCAGCCTGCAATGTCTGGCCCATCTCTCCCACTACACAGAAAAGACGATCACACAGCCAAAGGCTGTGATTTCTGCAGTGTGCTAAGATTTGCTTGGGGATAGACATCAGCGGTCTCTTGAAAACAACTTTTGGCCTAAAGAATGTCACTCCAGATTTCACTCAGATTGTCTGACTGCTTACAGAGATCTTTGGAACCTACTCCAAGCAAAACCAACTCAACTGTGAATTGGCTCCTGCTATACTTGGGTTCTAAAATATATAGCCCTCAAGACCCAAGAAGTTGTTCATTTCTGATTTAGTCCAACTCCTAACTAAATCAGAAATGGACAACTTCTTGGAACTTGAGGGCTTTGTATGAGTCAGGATATGTTCCTCTGAAGCTTGTTTGTACAGTTATATTTTGAACACCTTCAAGCATAGAGATTCCTTAATCTTTTAATGAACTTTGATCTACTGTTGTATTTCTTTCAAAGTTATTTCTAACTTTTAAACTAAATCTGCTAAGAGAGTGACTGGCCCAAGGTCACGTCAATGGCAGAGTGGGGATCTAAATCTCTGTCTCCCAGACCATATTCTGTCACTCTGTTCATTACACTATGATGGCTCTCCATAACTAGCAGACACAGAATATATTATGCAAAACAGGAGAAATTATGCAAAAATCTATAATTTTCACAATCTGTATGGATTGCAGAAGTCAGTTTTTCTTAGAGAAGAATTTGGACAGCCTAGGCACAAAATTTTCATTGAGTTTTGGCGAGGAGTATGAATAGCCCAAATTAAATCCTTTATTCTAAGTTATGGTATTTTGTTGTCCACAGATTATCTAAAGGAAACAAAAGTCCAGTGGCAATACATGTTTTTGTGAGTCACTGCTCACTTTTTCACATATGTATGAAAATCAAATTGATAATCCTTCTTATGAGGGAGGTTACAGCAAGGGGGGGAGTAGTTAAAGTAAAGGAAAATTGTACTGGAAAAAATTGTGAGTCACAACTCACAGAAATTTCACAATATGATTGTTCTTTACATATATACTGAAATAAATGCTGTTAAGTCTTTAAGGTGTCCCTGGAGTTTTGTTTTATTTTGCTATGATGGACTACCTCTTTGTAATCACAAGTTCTGTGATGTTGTTTCATTTATAAGTTCAAGATACCCAACTTACCATTTTTTGTTGTTCCTTTTTCCCCAGATGATTTACGTGGCGTATCGGGACCAATCCAGCGTTCTCAGCTTTCTGTGGCGTGACTAAATGTTGTGGGAATTCTGATGGCATTCTGATGCCCATCTCCCCACTTAGCTGTTGTTGGTTTAAGACAAAAAAGGGTTTTGATGCAGCTTCTGATGGCATTCTGATGCCTGTTCCCCCATTTGGCTGTTGCTGGTTCAAGACAAAAGATGGTCTTGATGTAACTTCTGATGACCCTGGTAGCTGCATTCCCAATTCCTTGTTGGGCTGCTGATTCAAAATATCAAAACTAAAGTTAAATGGAGTAGCCATGGTGACTGGAAGAGGCTTGGATGAAACTTTCTTCTGACTCCGTCTCTCAGATGGAGACTCTCTCCTCCCACGGGGCTTGAACATTAAATATGCGTGATATTTTCTTATGGATCTTGGAATGATGCTGAGTCTGCAATGGCAATAACAACACATTAAGAAAACTCAAAAGCACTTATGAGATTTCAGTGGAAAAGCAAATGTGGCTCCAAAAAGGTTTTTTTGGAGGGGGCAGGGTTGGGGAGAGAATAAATAAATTTTATATAGGATTAAGATTCTTGGAGATGATGCCTGGTGGTTCTCTGGTGACTTTTATCATCTGGACTCAGGAAAGACACATGTGAGGGGTGGACTGTCTTCACAATTGTGACTTAGTTTGAATTTAAATAAGCAGAGAAGGAAAGTCTTATGAGGAAATATTGAACAGTCTGCGGCTTTTCAGTTCAGAAAAAAAATGGATGAGGCAAGACATGCTAGAGGTTTATAAAAATATGCACTGGGTGGAGAAAATGAATCCAGAGAACTTTTCCCCTCTCTCCTATAACACTAGAACTCAGGGGCACCCTTACAAAGTTGATGGGTAATAGGTTCAGACAAAAGGAAACTATTCGTTAATCAATGAGTAATTTAATTAGAGAATTCACTGCCTGTGGACATAGTGATGGCTGGGAGCATAGACAGCTTTAAAAGGGGTTTAGGCAGACTCCTAAATCCATCAGTGGATACTAGCCATGGTGACTAAAGGCAACCTTGGCATTCAGAGACTGCAGATCTCAAAATATGAGTGCTAGGAGTCAGCCTTGGCCTCTATGCCCTGTTAGTTAGCCCTCGTAGGCAATTGTTTGGCTATTGTGTGAAAAAGGATGCTGGACTAGATGGACCACTGCTCTGATCCAGTTGGGCTCTTATGTTATGTTCCTCATCAAAGGCTCCTAAGTAAGCTCAAGAATCACGGGATAAAAGGACAAGTCCTTTTGTGGATCAAACACTGGCTAATTAATAGAAAACAGAGAGTGAGTATAAATGGGATATTTTCTCAGTGGAGGGTGGTAAGCAGTGGGGTACCACAGGGATCAGTACTCAGTCCGATGCTTTTTAACTTGTTCATTAATGATTTGGAGTTGAGAGTAAGCAGTGAAGTGGCTAAATTTGTGGATGATATGAAATTGTTCAGGGTGCTGAAAACCAGGGACGATTGTGAGGCACTCTAAAGGGATCTGTCGAGAATGGGTGAGTGGGCATCAACATGGCAAATGGGGTTCAATGTGGCCAAGTGCAAAATGATGCACTTTGGAGCCAAAAATCCTAACTATAAATACACGTTGATGGGGTCCGAACTGGCAGAGACTGAACAAGAGAGAGATCTTGGAGTCATAGTACATAACTCACTGAAAATGGCCATTGGCACTTACCGTGAAGGGTTCTTCTCCTCTGAGGTCAGGAAGACATCTCCATGGGTTATTCCCACCGTGCCTTTAGGGAGGCAGGAAATAGTTTTTTCTCCTTCCTGTAGGCGCCTCCGGAATAGCCCATCCCTCAGTTATGGGACTCCGAAAGCAGTACTCTCCAGCAACTGAAAGGCCTTGCTCTAAATGAAAATTATAACTGACAAACGAAACTGTAACAAGAAGTATAACATGTTAAAAAGGAACAGTATACTCAGAGAAGGAGGAGAATAGGTCAGCACAAGAATAGTAAGAAGGAAGATGATGAAAAAACAGGAGGGCCGAGATGTCCTCCTGACCTCAGAGGAGAAGGACCCTTCACGGTAAGTGCCAATGGCCGTTCTCCCTCTGAGGTGGAGGACATCTCCATGGGACCTCCCAGAGCAGTGTCCCCTTATCCGGGTGGGTCATCATCTTCTTCCAAGGACAGAACATGCTGTAGCACCCTCCTTCCGAATGGTGCATCGGCCGATGCAAACTGTGTTAATCTTATAGTGGCGTACAGATGTGGAGACAGAAGACCAAGTAGCTGCCCTGCAGACTTCCTCGACTGAAGCTACGTTGGAGAAAGCCGCGTTGGTGGCAGCCCTTTGCAGGGAATGTGCGGTGATCCCAGAGGGAACCTCCTGACCCATGGTCTTATACACCTCCGCGATGCAGGAACGAAAAACGGTAGCTATTGCGGCTTTGGTAGTTTGTCTCCCTTTCGGGGCTGACAAATATTGATGAACATAGTGTCTGTCTTACACCAGGTTTCTGTCCTCTTGATGTAGGCCTTCAGGGCCCTTCTGACGTCTAGGGAATGTCATACACGTTCACTTGGGTGAATGGGTTGAGGACAGAATGTAGGCAAGCAGATCTCCTGCTACCTATGACAACTAGATAACACCTTCGGCTGAAAAGTAGGCTCTGGGTGAAGAATGACCTTGTCCTAGTGAAAAATAAGGACGCCTTGATGGACAAAAAAACCCAAGCTCCGAGACCCTGTGTGCTGAGGTGATGGCGACTAAGAACAGCACCTTCATGCACAGTCACCTCAACCCCCTTCTCTTAGGGGTTCGAATGGAAGTTTAGTGAGAACCCTTAGAACTGTATTCAACCTCCAAGTCGGGAAGTGATGTACCTGAGGAGGAGATTTCACTGTCACGCCCTGAAGGAAGAGCTGTATGTGGGGATATTTAGTAAGTCTGAATCCCCCCAAAGACGGAAGAACCATAGCCAAAGCGACCGTCTGTCTCCGCAAAGTGAAGGCCCTTAGACCAGAGACCAGGTCCTCCTGTGAGAAAGACCAAAACAGAAACTACTGAAGGAGATAGGGGGTTCACCTTCTTTCTTCTGTACCACCGGACAAAGGCTTTTCCAAGTCGTGTTATAAATCCGTATGGTGGAGTGCGCTCTGAAAGACAACATGGTTTCCATGACGCTCTCAGAGTAGCCTAAACTGCAGAAAATGCGCCATTCAACTTCCAGGCGGTCAGACACAGCCATTCTGGGTGTGGGTGCCAAATGGGACCTTGTAATAGCATGTCTGGCCTCGTCGGAAGTACTAGCGGTGGGGCGGTCACCATCCTGTTTGGCGCTGAGAACCAAGGGCGACACGCCCATCTGGAAACTACTAAAATTACCTCCGCCTTGAGCTCTAGGAACCTGCGGACGGTTCTTGAGATCAACATGAATGGCGGGAATGCGAAGAACAGATCATTGGGCCAAGGGGAAATTAGCGCGTCAGTTGCTTCTGCATCTTGGTGAAAACATAGACTGAAGAACCGGGGTAGCTGGTGGTTCACTGGAGAGGCAAAGAAATCCACTGCTGGTTGATCCAACTGGTTGCAAATCAGAAGAAACAGATCGGGATGGGGAGACCACTCTGCCTCTTGAATGGTCTCCCTGCTGAACCAGTCTGCTTGAACATTTTCGATCTCTTTGATATGTTCCGCTCGATGAGACCTGACGTTCTGCCCTGCTCATGAGAGAATTTTCCTCGCCTCTCGATGAAGTTGGGAAGATCGAGATCCCCCCTGTTTGTTGATATACGCCTTGGCGGAGACGTCCTTCCTCACCAAGACGTGCAGATTGCGGAGAGAGGTCTTGAAATGTGTCCGGGCATGGAAGATCGCTCTGAGTTCCAACAGATAGAGAGGTAACTTCACCTCTGCTGGACTCCATCTCCCCTGCACTGGAGAATGGTCTAGGGTTGCTCCCCAGTCAAGCAGACTGACGTCCATAAAAATTTCCTTGATCAGAGGAATGTGGTACTCCTTTCCTGCTGTCAAGTTGCCAGTGTTAATCCACCAACGCAGACTGGTCCTGGTCCTGAGAGGAACTAGAAGGCTGACTGCCTTGTTCTCCATGATCAGACGCTGGTATGGACGTAGAAACCTTTGAAGAGGTCTGGCATGTAGATGTGCCCACTGGACCGTGTCTATGCAGGAAATCATCAGACCCAGCAGTCTGGCCAAGGCTAGTAAGGAAGAACATCTGCTGCGGTAGACTAGCGATGCCATCTCTCTGATCTTCTGCGCTTTGGATAATGGAAGAAAGAGAGCATTGCGAGTGGTGTCGATGATGGCTCCCAGGTGCTCGAGCTTCTGATTAGGTTGAAGAGAGCTCCTGTCTAGATTGATCAAGAAGTCATGATTCCGGAAGCAATTCAAATTAGTCTCTGTGTCCCGGAGAGATGCTGCTTGACTGTGGGCCCGCACCAGAAGGTCGTAAAGGTACAGGTGAACCTGCATTCCATGACTCCTGAGAAATACGACTGGATTGATGACTAATTTGGAAAATACCCGAGGTGCTGTAGAAACACCCAACGGGAGAGCTCTGTATTGGAAGTGGCAATTGGGAACGCAAAAAACGGAGAAATCGCTTGTGAGCTGGAGGTATCGAGACATGAAGGTAGTCCTCCGTGAGATCGATGGCGGTCAGGAACTCATTTGGTAACAAGGAGTCTGTGATGGTCTCCAGAGTTTCCATCCGAAAAGGACGTAGCTTCACAAGCTTGTTCAGATACTTGAGGTCCAGTATGGCCTGCCAATCGCCGTTCCGCTTGGGGACCATAAACAGAATTAAATATACACCCTGACCCCGTGTGAGTTCGGGAACAAGTTCTATGGCCCTGATGTTCAATAGGTGTTGAATGGCCCTGTTGGTAATGTTCCTCCTGTCCACGGATTTGCTAGCAGGGGATTTTACGAACCTTTCCGGTAGCAGCTGAATGAACTCTATGGAATACCCTTGAGACACAGACTGTACCGCCCAGGCGTCCGCCTGGGACTGTGTCCAAATTGGAGAAAAAAGGAGAAGACGTGCCCTCCACCGGAAAGAGATTGGAGTCATGCCTGGGCCTTGCGTCATGATCCCCTCTATCGTTTCTGGTGAACGATGGTTTGTGGAACCGAGGACCAAAGGAACTTCGCATGCCAGACGCCTTGGAAGGATCCCACTGTGGTCTCCTGGTCTCTTGGCAAAACCTGGATAGAGTGTGTTGCGAACGAAAGGAATGGTTACTCCTTTTGTCATGCCGTCGGATGGACCTGGGCATGGACCTTTTTCTTGTCTCGTGTCTCGACTAGGATCTTATCGAGGGCGCACCGAAGAGACAATCTCCCTGGAACAGGTAGGCCGTAACTATAGATTTGGATAGGGCATCAACCGACCATGCCCGTAACCAGAGAAACCGTCTAACCCCAGCGGTAGAACCCAGGGCTCGCGAAGCGAAGGCAATGATGTAAAGAGTGGCGTCAGCAGTAAAGGAACTGGCCTTAAGGACCCGAGAAGCTCTCTCAAGAAAACCTCTGTTTTCCTCGGGATCAGTCTGCGCATCCACACTATTGCAGCGCGAGAAGCAATGGATTCAGCAGTGGCTGCCCTTACCCTCATGGCGATAGCCTCGTGGATTCGTTTGAAAGTCGCTTGCGCCTTCTTGTCTGTGGGATCTCTGATGGTACCCTGGCTGTCCTCAGAGAGAAGTCCAGAAGACTGCAGAGCAGCTATGGGACTGTCCACAGGAGACACCTGCAATAACTAGTTAGCATAATTAGGTAAGGTGTAAAGCTTTTTTAAACCGATGCAGGGTATTGTCTGTTAATGACCGGTCTCTCTCAGTCGGCTCTCAGCTGACGCTCAAAGGATTCTGGGAAAGGGAAAATCTTTTCCAAATATTCCTCAGGGGCAAAGAATTCTACGTTACCTTTGCACTTGGATTTAATTTTGGCTCTAGAGGCTCTCAGGTATACAGAGGAGGGGAGATCCTGAATGTCCAAGGCCATGAGAGCTTTGCTTAATAAAAATTGATAGTCCTCTGTTTTGAAGAAACGACTGGCCTGATCAGGAAGACGAACTTCTTCCTCTTCGTCCTCAGATAAAGATTCCCCTTCCTCTCTGCCCTGATGGACTGAGAAGAAGAATGATCCTCCTCCCTACGCTCCCCCCTTTCTCCCTCCCAAAAGGGGGGAAGAGACCTCTGTGCTGCGTCAGTGGGCTGGGAGTGGGCTGGAGGATCCAATCGGGGCAGGGAACCATGAGCATACAGGCCTTGGAACTGGCAGCGGAATTCTCCTGCTGCACAGCCTGACGAATAATGACACTGAGGTCAATGGGCTGTAACAGGGGCCCCGTCGCGGTTGCCTTACCGCTGAGCTGGTCGAGTTCCACACCGACCTCGATGCCGGGTTGATCAGGCAAACAACACTGCTGTGAACCTGCGACTCCCAAGGAGCCCAGGAGAGAGCGTTGGAGGGTTGCGGGGCCGAGCACCGGACCCTCAAAATGGCCGCCGGCATGTTTGGCGCACACCATTAGAATGGCGGGCTCTTCATCCAAAGGTACTCGGCGGCGCTTCTGGGCACGTTGCACCGCCGCCGAGACTGACAATGCCGGGGTTGTTGGGGGATAGCGATCTGGCCTGAAAGGCAGGTCAGCCCCTGCGGTGCTAAATGAGCCCGCATCTTTAGCTCCGCCGGGAGCTTCCTCATCTCCGGAGGAAAGGTTGTCAGGGATCTCCCTTCCTGCCCTGGAGACGGTCGTCGGAGATCATAGTCTTTTGGGGTCCAAAACCCCACAATCTTCTATCTTCGCCGCAGGCAGAGATAGAAGGCAGAGAAATAGATAGAAAAGGCAAGGCAAGGAGAGAAGGAATAGAAAGTGAAAGAAAACCTAAGGAATAGAAACGAGCTGAAGCTAGCTGTGTCTATGCTGCTGCTCCCTAGTGAGGCAGGAACAAAACTGAGGGATGGGCTATTCCGGAGGCACCTACAGGAAGGAGAAAAAACTATTTCCTGCCTCCCTAAAGGCACAGTGGGAATAACCCATGGAGATGTCCTCCACCTCAGAGGGAGAATGTCTAGACAGTGTGTGGCTGCGATAAAAAAAGCCAATGCTATGCTGGGGATTATTAGGAAGGGTATTGAAAACAGATCAGCCAATATCATAATGCCCCTATATAAATCAATGGTGCGACCTCATTTGGAGTACTGTGTACAGTTCTGGTCACCACACCTTAAAAGGTGCAGAAAAAGTGCAGAAGAGGGCAACTAGAATGATAAAAGGGTTGGAATACTTTCCCTATGAAGAAAGGTTGAGGCACTTGGGGCTCTTTAGCTTGGAGAAATGACGGCTGAGGGGTGACATGATAGAGGTTTATAATATTATGCATGAGATAGAGCAGGAAGAAAGAAGTACTTTTCTCCCTTTCTCACAATACAAGAATTCGTGGGCACCCAATGAAATTGCTGAGTCGACGGGTTAGAATGGATAAAAGGAAGTACTTCTTCACCCAAAGAGTGATTAACAAATGGAATTCACTGCCACAAGAGGTGGTGGTGGCTACAAGCATGGACAGCTTCAAGAGGGAATTAGATAAACATATGGAGCAGAGGTCCATCGGTGGTTATTAGCCACAAGGTATAGGTAGTGTTGGACTGGATGGGCTGTTGGCCTGATCCAACATTGGCTTCTCTTATGTTCTTATAATCAGGGCTCTTTGTAGCAGGAACTCCTTTGCA
Source organism: Gekko gecko (assembly GCA_029375565.1). NCBI lineage: Eukaryota > Metazoa > Chordata > Lepidosauria > Squamata > Gekkonidae > Gekko > Gekko gecko. The sequence goes on along the minus strand of JAPDNY010000004.1, from coordinate 105,255,899 downwards.
TATTAGGCAACAGACCGCTAATGTAGCCAATCCTCCACGAGCTTACAGAGCTCTTCTTACAGGGGCTACTGTAAGCTCTTGGAGGATTGGCTACATTAGAGGTGTGTCACCTAATATGCAAAGGAGTTTCTGCTACAAAAAAGAGCCCTGATTATAATATAACATCTTCACAGCTTTTTTCATGACACTGTTATATAAATGAAATATCTAACTGCACAAGACTGCAACTTCACAAAGATGTGTCTGTTGTGGGGAGAGAAGAAGATTCTAAGCCGCTCTGAGACTCCAAGTGAAGGGCGGGGTATAAATTCAACTCTTCTTCTTCTTTTGAGATCACTTTTACCCCGATGTTTTATTGGAAGCCAATTTTGAGCCAGCTTTTTCCTAGTGTGCAATATTTCTATCAGTTTTCTTTGTCCCACCTATTTTTCAATGATTGGACTGTTGTTATCATTAATACATTAATATGTTTCAGTTCTTTTTATAAAAACAGCCCTACAATATTGATATATTGCTGTAGTGTTGTAATGATAGTTTAAGCACATTCTATGAATTCAAAGCTTTCATTTAAAAAAATAAAAACTAAACTCCAAGTCTCTAGCTTCTTCCCTGGTGGAGATATACAGGGGAAAGGCATATCTACACCAGGGAACAGACTAGAGACCTAATTCTTTAAACTATCATTACAACACTACAATAATATACTGATTTTTAGGGCTTTTTTTAAAAAAAAAAAAAAATAAGGCCACCAATAATGACATCAGTGACAACCATATCCTCCCTTGAAAAATCCTCATTAAGTTCCCAACCCCATGTGCATGCATGAAGGTCTTAACAGCCTTACCAGGGACACCCAATTAATTTCAGGAAAAGAAAAACATATTACTAATAAAATGTGACCCCCCCCCCAATTCTTGTAATGCTGGGGAAGGGTGGAGGTTTTGATGCTGCAGATGGCTGCAGTACAAGCCTTGTTGAAAGTGCTTTTAAGGTAAAGATGGCTCCTTGGCCAGTTGTTCTTTAGCTAAAACTGCCACTATGCAGTCAAATTGCTCCAACTTTGCATTGCGAAGGGAGCTTTATAATGGCTTTTGGAGGCTGGAGAGGAGGCATCCCCGGTTGTTCATTTCTTTACCTGCTGTGTCTAGTAAATGGTAATATCATATTACTGACTCTATAGCAGAGCAGAAAGAATCGTCTCCAAGATATATGCTGGGGAGGGTTCTGATTAACTGCTGGCTTTTATATTCATGAAGAGATAATAGCTGTTATGTCCTGAAATATCCTTTTTCCTGCTTCCCCACCTTTTGTTTTTTGTACCAAACATCTAACCTGATGAAGAGTTCTACGGTCCAAAAGTGTGCTCACTAGTTTGTGATATTTATCTTGGTCCCAATGAAAATAGTATGTTACTGAATTACTGTTCATTTAGTAGTTTATCACTCTTTTAAGCAGCTCTATACAATCTGGATGCTCTGTGGAGTTTTTTTCTTATATGATTGGCATATCTGATTTAGAAACAAAAGTAATACAAGGTTAAATTTTTCCCCATGATGTGTAAAACTGGTTCATAAGAGAACATAAGAGAAGCCATGTTGTATCAGGCCAATGGCCCATCCAATGTGCCACACAGTGGCCAAAAATCAGGAACCATCAGGAGGCCCACCAACAGGACCAGAACTCCAGAAGCCCTCCCACTTTTGCCCCCCAAGTACCAAGAATACAGAGCATCACTGCCCCAGACATAAGGGAATTTCACATTACTGAGACTCTGCCGGATTGAAGCCGTTTCTGATTCGTCTTGAAGTAAACCGGTACAGGGCTGCCATTTCACACATGGCTTTCCCTGACCGGAAAAGAGCCGAATCAGAAGTGGTTTGGCAATTCAGATTGCACCGCTTTGTTTTCCCACCGGTTCCCGCCACGCCTTTTTTTTAAAAAAAAATGTTCGCTTTAGAGCGCTATAGCGCTATAGTGCTATAAAAACAACACTGCAGGCATTCCAATGGGGTTGCTATGATGCTATTGCGCTATTGCGCTATAACGCTATAAAGCGAACGTTAAAAAAAAAAAAAGCCGGAGATCGCCCGCGCGGGCAAAAAAAGGTGGGAAAAAAGCGTATCCGATCCGGGAGAAGAAACTGACGACTACTTGGAAGCGGTTGACAGGTAAAACGCTTCAGCCCCGTTTCCTGAACAGGACAGAAGCGATTCTGTGTGAAATTACAAATATATTCCGGTAGGGAACCGGTTCTAAAACGGTTCTGTCTGAAATGCCAGACCAGAAACCGTTTGGGAACCGTTCCTCTTCCGGATTATATCATCTGTCTGAAATTCCCCATAGTGTTCCATCTATACCTTGTGGCTAAAATTAGCTACTCCTGAGTGGTTCCAGTGAGCTAGAGGACAAATCTGCCAGACAAAAGGAACCATTGACATGGGAGTTTCACAACAGAAGAGATGCTGAGTCATAAGCAGCAGAGTTTTGGTTTCTGTTTTTTTAAGCAGTCAGAAACATGAGCAGGAAGTAATGATTTCCCAGCAATAGTCCTCATATTTTGTCAACAATCTGCCCATGTTTCTGTCTCCCTAAAGAATAAAACTCAGCCCCCCAGAAGGAGAGCCCTCCTCACAAGTATGTTAAAACTAGTTTAAGATGGCAATCTTAAGAACCCTTTCCAGGAAGTAAGAGTCCACTGAATAACCTCAGTCTCACTTCTGAGTAGAACAGTGTAGAATTATTCTGTAAGGTATCATTCTTCAGTGAAGAAACTTTAAATTGAGATTTGAATGTAAATTTGCTGAATTAAACCTCATTGCTTGCAAGCTGGATTTTATTCATTTCGTCTTCAATTGGAATCATTTCAAAGCAAAAATCATATTTGTCTCTTACAGCAAAGATACAAAAAGCATCCTAAAACACCTCAAAAGACCCAATACTATTGTGCCATAAATGTTCATGGATCAGATCCCACTTGTTTAGGTGCATATTCAGTTACTGTGTGCATCTGCACACACATAAAGAGAAGTAGAATTGGCTTTATACCCCACCTTTCATTCGGATGGGCGCTTTCGCACGTTAAATAATCCAGTTTCAATCCATTTCAGCAACTGTTTGTGAGTGGATGTTGCCATTTCACACAGCCAGTTTGATGTAGTGGTTAAGTGTGCGGACTCTAATCTGGGAGAACCGGATTTGACTCCCCACTCCCCCATTCGCAGCTGCTAGATGACCTTGGACAAACCATAGTTCTCTCAGAGGTGTTCTTGAAAAAGAGCAGTTTCTGCCAGAACTCTCTCAGCCCCACCTACCGCACAGGGTGTCTGTTGTGGGGAGGGAAAGGGAAAAGAGTTTGTAAGCTTCTCTGAGATTCCAAGTGAAGGGTGGGGTATAAATCCAATCTCCTCCTCCTCTTCTTCTAAAATCCAGTCGCAGTGTAAGGAGCATTTGAAAAAGCTTTATGTCCTCTAGGGTTGCCAACTTCAAGTTGAGAAATTCCTGGAGATTTGAGGTGGAGACTGAGTGGGGGTGGGATTTGGGGAGGGAACGGCTCTCAGCAGGGTATACATAGAATCCACTCTCCAAAGCAGCCATTTTCTTCAGGGAACTGATCTCTGTCACCTGCAGATTGGCTGTAATTCCAGGAGATTGTCAGACACCACCTGGAGGTTGGCAACCACACCCCCAACTCCATGCGTATAGCTTCAAATTGAGGGTAACACATCAAATGTAATGCGTCTGAATCATCACCCCTGTCCCTGTCCCCCAAGGCTGCCAGAAATCTAACAAATAGTCCATGGAAGCTTATGCAGTCTGCTAGTCTTTATGGTGGTCCAGGAGGACTCTGTTTTTGTTTTAACAGACACTTTACTACAGACTATTTTCTTTGGCTTCCATTCCCCAGCCCCATTATTATAGCGCAATCCTATCACTGAAGTTGGCCCTGTTCCCTTCAAAACAGTGAGATAATGGGGGGGGGGGTAATTCTTCCATAGGAGAGTACTTTTGTTCTGTTGAGTTCTAAGTCTTTCTTAGAGACTGTCACACATATTAAAATAACAAAGAGCAATCAGTATTGTATCTGAAACTAAAGAAAGGAAATGGAGAGAAGTCCTTACCTTGAGTCCAAGATGAAGGTCTTCTAACTGTTCTCTCTGATGTATGCTCCTAAATATTTTGTTTTGGAAAGTGAAACCAAACCAATAGCATTCGTGCTAAGCTGTAGATCCACCCATTTCTCAGCCAACAACTGGGGAAATCGAAACTCAAAAAGACTCATGTATTGTTAATAGGCTGAGAAAAAAAGTTTCCTTCTTAATAGTGAGTTTTTTTAGAAGAGAAAGGGGAAGAGAATAAAATCAAATCCATTTCACATTATCTTTACTTTCTCTTCTATTATCAGGATCCACATCCGGGATGCACTAAAAGTGTTAGTAAATTTTTGGGTGCCTCTTAAAAACTTATTCTGATAATCCTGATCAGGCTCATAGCCAGGATTTTTTAATTCAGGGGGCCTTTTGTTAAATTGGGGGGCACCAATTTAAACATTTATCTGCCATAGTGTTTGATGCCTTATCAACATACTATGAGACGAAGAGCTGGACAGAAGCCCTTAAAGCTGCTGTTTCAATTGGGAAAGGATATGTCCTTCGAGACACAACTCAGTGACCAAAGGAGTCCTCCAGGGACTCTGTCTTCAGCAGTTTAGAAGACTCATCTCCACTTCCGTTTCTTAGAAGCTATGCGGACCAATCGATTTGCCTGTTTTGGTGAATGTGTTTTAGGAGAAAGGATTAAAATCTTCTATGGATTTCTTTTAATTGTGGGCCTCCAAGGACAAGATTTTCTCTCCCCCTCCCTTTGGTATACAGAGCCTTGTTTAAATTGAAAAGCAACATACACATTTGTTTAAAAAACTTGAATGCTAAAAATAATTATCTTTTCCCCTGTATCTTTTGTGTGTGTGCCTGCACCTGGAAGTCATGGCAACCTCTGGTGACTGACCCCTACCGGGGTCCTGGAGGATATTCAGAGAGATGGCTGAAAAAAGCCTGCCCCCGTCCTCCCAACTGCTGGTATTTCAAGAGCAGTTCTCTCAGCCCCACCAACCTCACAGGGTGCCTGTTGTGGGGAGAGGAAGTGAAGGAGATCCTAAGCTGCTCTGAGACTCCCAAGTGAAGGGCGGGGTATAAATCTAATCACCTTCTCCTCTGCTGCCTCTATGATCATGATTTATTTAGTGCAAGGATGTATTTTGTACTGTTCTACCTTGCTTATTTTTTAAAATAGGATTTTTTTAATAGTATAGAGTGGGCTGGGAGAGAAGGTGGCATGGTGTAGCCAGATCTCGGAAGCTAAGCAGGGTCAGTACTTGGATGTGGGGACTGCCAAAGAAGACTCTGTGAAGAAAGGCAAGGGCAAACCTCCTCTGCTTCTCACTTGCCTTGAAAGCCCTTTAATGAGGCACTTAGGCATGTGTGTGTGTCTGGGTGTGTGTGTACACATGGCAAGCTGTGCAGTAAAATACATGAAAAGAATAGCGGTGCATTTGATGAAGTGAGCTTTGACTCAAGAAACCTTACGCTGGACTAAGTTTTGTTAAGTCTTTAAGGTTCCACCAGATTCCAGTTATTTTTTGTTGCTACAGACTGACACTGGCTTGAGTATTAAACTAAAAAAACAAGAGTCTTCCCTCATGTAGCATGTCCTATTGTCAGGTAACCCTGCCATAGCTGGAATGCGGGAAGTGCCCACCACTGTTACTGGAATGCGGGAGTTGTGCAGGTCCTCCTTTCTTGCTGTGATTTACCATGGTCTGTTCTGTCTCTTTTCTGTCTCTTATCAGTTAGCCTGACCTTGGGTCTCAAGACGCTAGTTCCTAGTCGCTGGGAATTGCAACTGGTCTGGGGTTGTTTTCTTAAGCTGCCCGCTTGCTTTCGCGCGCGCACACTATGTAACCATTGGCTTAGGAGTTGGGGGGGTAGTTTTGAATAGAGTATAACTTAGCCTGTCTATTGATCCAAGTTATCACTGACATGGGATATGTACACATGTCTCCAGCTTTGTCCTAATAAACGCTATCTTCTGAAGAAGCCTGGTGTTTGAGTGACTATCTGGGGAATCTGACAAAGTGTCAGTAATACTGACCGAGGTGGTTAGTGATCCTCTCAACGTACCTCCTTGCAGAACTGCATCTCTTAACCTCGCGATGAGCGGGGAAGAGGAGGACAAGACGGTAGTGACCACGTCCCAGGACACGGTACCCACCACTTCGACACCTGTCATTGAGGTGCCAACCACGACCACCTCAGTACCCCAGCCCCTGGACGAAGAGTTGGAAGGGGCCTACTTTGATCCGTTTGGAGGGGCATTTGCCAGTCTTTTTCTCAGTCTTCACCATGGCAGGGGCCCCCTTGGTGGGCCTGGGGTTGTTCCACTCAGACCCCCATGCTATACAGGTCTGTGCATTTTCAAGCATGGCCTTTTGGGGACACAGAGATGCCTTTTGGTGATCATTTGACCCCTACCACTAGGGATAAGGTCTTAAAAGGGGAATACATTGATGTCTTTACCCTTCTCTTCAGGGAACTGGAGAAGAGGAATAAAGAGGATCTTGACAATAAAGATAAGGAAAAATTGAGATGTAGAAAGGTGGACTAAACCTGGACCAATTGGCTGCCAGGGTTCTTTTGTCTATGCAGGTGTCTTGGCATGGGCCCCACCTTGGTGGGTGGCCCCACTGTACCAATACCTTGACATTATCTATAAGGGCTAGATGGGCTCTGTCGGATCTGCATAGCTGCAGTACGATGAAGAGTTCCAAATGCAAGCTGCAGTAAATCCGAGCCCCCCATGGGATCAGATTAACTAACAGCTTTGGCTGCAAGTGATGTCCCTGGTGAGACCTATCCCTGGCAATAGGTCTGGCAGTGGTCACTTGGTACACAGACTGTCTGGGTCTTCTAGCACCCTTGCCTCCATGGGGCAGCCGGTTCAGCCATGGCTGCTTTCCTGTGCCAGAAAGTTCTGTAAATACAGGAGTGAGTGCCCCTTGTGCTGGGATTTGCACTCATTCACAGTATGCTCCCGGGCTAAGCAAACAGTGGGAGGCAAGTAAGCTGGAAGGGGGGAAGCTCTGTCCAGCCTCTTGGAAAAGAGGCCCATTCCAGTAAATCTGAAAGTGCTTAGGTGGTGACTTAGAAGGTAGCCCAGGCTGGTTGACAGTTTGTTTTCTTTGGAAGGGTTTAAACATGGTTTTCAAATGCCCTATCAGGGCCCTAGGGACCTGTTCATGGCTTCCAACCTGCACTCGGTCATGGATATGGAGCACATCATTTGGGCCAAGATTGCCAAAAAGTGTGCTGAGGGCTGGGTACTTGGCCCCTTCCCAACTCCTCCTGTCCCTAACTTGCATGTACCCCTGCCTGGGAATGATACTGAAGAAGGCGTCTGGCAAGTATCACCTAATTCACCACCTCTTGTATCCAAGGGGCAGTTCAGTGAATTATTCTATTCCTGAACACCTGTGTACAGTTATATACACTTCTTTTGATCAGGCTGTGCAGGTAGTACAGTGATGTGGGACTGGTGCAGAGTTGGCAAAATGCAACATTATGTCTGCTTTTCCCCTTCTCCCAGTGCACCCAGAGGATTTTGAGCTGTTTGGCTTTTCATTTGAGGGCCAGTTTTATATGGATTGGGCACTACCAATGGGGTATTCAGTTTCCTGTGTGGCCTTCAAGTGCTTCAGTTCTTTCCTCAGATGGGCACTGTGTTCTAGGTTGGGTTGTGGAGACACAGTCCACTACCTAGATAATTTTCTTTTTTGTGTGTCCTTCGGGTTTAAGACAATGTGCCTGGCTTCTGTTGGGTTTTGTCAGTCTGTCCAAGGAGCTGGAAGTCCCATTGGCTCATGAAAAAAACTGAGGGTCCTGCATCTGTGCTGACATCATCTGTGCTGGCATTTTTAGGCATAGAGGTGGATACTCTGCAGGAGGCTTCATGGTTGCCAGCCAACAAGGTGGACAATTTAAACACCCGGGTTGCTGCTTTTAAGGGCAAATGGAAGGCCTCCCTCTTGGAGCTCCAGCAGCTGATGGGGGCATCTCAACTTTGCATGCAAGGTTGTGGCCCCCGGGAGAGCCTTCTTGTGGCAGCTAAGTGATGGCATGTCATCCCTTTGTTTATGCCACCACAGAATTTGAATTAGCAATGGTATGTGGACAGATCTGGAAGTCTGGTAGGAGGTTCTGGAGTCCTTTAATGGCATCTCCTTTTGGGAAGATGATCCAAGTATTGAGGCTGAGCTCCAGTTCACCTTGGATGCCACTGGCTCCACTGGCTTTGGGGTATTTTTTCATGGGCACTTGTGTGCTGAGAACTGGCCAGAGGACTGCTTATTAGGGGGTCTTGGAAGGGACTTTACTTTCTTAGAATTTTTTCTGATTCTGGTTATTGGGCAAGAAGATGGCAAACCACTCAGTTCTCTTTTGGTGCGTCAACTTAGTAGTGGTTCACGTCATCAACTCCCTCATGTCCAAATCACCATGGGTGATGAGGCTTGTCAGGGCATTCATGCTGCGCTGTCTGTGATTGAATGTGTTGTTTTTGGCTAAGCATGTCCCAGGAATTAGTAATGGGGACGTAGACACTGTCTCGCCAACTGATGGAAAGGTTTCATCAGCTGGCCCCAGAGGATGACTTGCTGCCAGCTCAGATGCCCCTGGAATTGTGGAACCTCGGAAGTCAGAGGTGTGCAGGGAGATTCTGTTAGCTATAACTCCTAGCATTCAAATAGCCTATGACCATGCTGTCCACCAGTTCGGGGCTTTTAGGCATGAGGTAGTACTACAAGATGTCTGGCCAATTCCAGTGGACCATCTCATGCAGTTTTACATTCTGCAAAGAGGTAAGGGCCTAGCTGTGAAGTTGATCAGAGGCCAGATTGCAGCCCTGGCATTTGCCAGCAAGGCCCATAGATTTTCTGGATCCACTGGGAATTTTCAGATTAGAAAGACGTTGGAGGGTTGATCACAATGGACAGGCAATATCACCTGGAGTGCTGCCTGGTCGGAAGTCTGCCACTCTAGTTTTGAGGTGGTGCTCTTTCACGCTGCCACTTTGACGGCATTCTTTGAGGCCTTCAGAGTTAGTAAGTTAGTGGTTCAATCTTGCAGGGAGGGGGCTGACTGAGCCTTAGCTGCCAGTGATCCTAAGCTTATTGATGATCACGTTACTCTTCATATACATTGTTCTAAAATGGACCAGGAAAAAAAGGAGAGTTGATCACACTGGGCCCTTGTGCTGATTGGGAGCTTTGCCCGGTCTTGGCCCTTAGACATTACATTAGAATTCGGGGGGATGATGGTGGTGGTCTGTTCTATCACAATGATGCCAGCCCCCATGGTACCAGTTTTGGGCAATTACTGGCAGGGCCCTGGGGAAGTTGAGGTTATCTGGGGTTAAATTTGGCACCCATTCCTTTAGGATTGGGGCTGCCTCTATGGTAGCAGCCATGGGATATCCAGGTCCCGCTATTCAGCAGGTAGATCACAGCAGTCTTCAGCATACCATTCTTATGTGTGACCCTTAGTCACCCCATAACTGTGCAGTTGATTAGAGTCCATGGTTTTGGCATACCATTCTATGTGCGGCCCTAGTCACCCCTTAATTTTGCGGTTATGATGCTAACTTAGTTTTCTTCTTAGGTGCTGTGGTTCACCGTGGGAGGCAAAGGATCCTGTTTCGGTGGGGAGGGCAGGGTATAAATTGAGTAAATAAATAAATAAATAAATAAATAAAATCCTTCGGTCTTCTGGGCATGGTCTTCTGGACAGCCCACCAAGCCAGAAGGATGCTGGTTGGTTCACAGCTGGGTCTTAGTGAATGGGCCATGGTTGAGTGGCCTGAGATGGGAGGGGCTCCTGCCACTGTTATTGGAGGGGAGGAAGGGTCCTCTGCTTTGCATCCTGGTAATTCATCTGGGTGGCAATGACCTGGGTTTGGTTAAGGTGAAGGCCCTTTTCCCTGCAAGCTAGGGATGACCTGAGGTTCATCCAGAGCAGGCGGCCTGGTGCTTTTATTGTGTAGTCCACAATGCTTCCCTGCCACATATGGAGGAAAGCATGGGACCCACATGGCATTGAGAAGACTCCTTGCAAGGCCAATAGGGGTTGGGCATTTACCTTCTGCATCCTGCAATGTGGGCTGAATTTGATGTCTGGTGGGCACAAGTGCCTAAGTAGACCCTTGGCCTTGGAGTTGGCAGAATAGTGTTGGGCAAGTAAAAGCGAAGTAGTGAGCACCTCTGGCATCTCCCCTATATTAGGGGGACAGGGGTCTGTCAGGATCAGCTAGCGGGCTGTTTGGTTCACAGCTGTGAATGAGGACTGCCAGTGGGACCCCCTGCACAAGTCCTTCTCTCAAGCTGTACAGTTGGGAGGGGGGTCAGAGCTTTAGGGTAGTAACCTGTTTGCCTGGCCAGCCTGTCTCTAGCCACGTCAAGGATGGCTAGATCCTGAGGATGGGTGGCTCACCCAATACAGGACAAGGAGGGATCCAAGGGTGGCTTGACCTGTTTCACTAGGTTAGCCCTTGCCATTTTCTCAGTTGACGTTTTAAATAAAAGTGGCCCTTTAGTACCCAAAAACCTGTGTCTGCACCTTTATTCTGACTTGGGGGGGGGGGGAGACAACAAAAAGCCATTCCTATGCCTCTTTGAATGTCCTCCAGTACAAACCTGAGATTTGTTAGCATCATTGGATTTCCTGCTGAAAGCTTTGAGATTCTTTTTTTTTAAGCAAGTTGGAAATACTTTTTTATAACAAACATCCTTGAGAACTATGCCATTTCCCCTGCTGCTGCAACCCACTGCATGCAGAGTGATGTGTTTATTTACTTACCAAGTGTTCTTTCTCCCATACTGTCTACTTCTTGAGCCATGTTCAATGCCTCTGTAGTTGCAACATCTACATTACTTGGCACCACTACCAAACAGATGGTTTCTTGTTTGTTAATATACTTTTTAATTAAGGTTATGATCTGTAACAAAATTAAGACTGTGTTACTAATGCCTTTTTAGATTTCAGGCCTGATGGTAGATTTGCAGTTTTGAAATCAAATCACTTCCTAGTGGTTTAAACACTTTTATTATTAGTACAAAGTTAGAGTCCAGTGGCACCTTTAAGACCAACGAAGTTTTATTCAAGGTGTGAGCTTTTGTGTGCCTGCACACTTCGTCAGACGATGAAATGGAATTACATATCACAGCTGTATATACAGGTGTGGCTTGTTAAATTAGCATGCAAAATAGTGAGGACAATTTTTTTTAAAACAGATCAAAAGAATGACAAGCTTAGTTCTGTTTCAGTTCAACTGGGGTGGGGGGACAACATAGGTAATAAATATGTTAGAACTGGAGATTGATGTGCCCTAATTTGTGAGAATCCAGTCCTTAGACCCCATCCATCTCCTTTCAAGCATGGAGGTGAATTTTACAACATCTTGGCTGTGTAGAGTGTTTTCCTTGTCCCCAAAACAAAGAACTGCATTTAAATCTACCATTCCAAATTACATTACATATTCAATTATATTCTTAATTGCTAAGAGTAGTAATAACATTTTGCTTCAATAAAACATGGAGTTAACTGACAGAATCCTTTTCCTGGGGTACAGTGTTATGTCTTGTTGCTCTCTGATCTTAGGTAGATCTAGTATATCCTTATGCAGACTTAACATTTGCAATGATAAAACAACATTTTTCATCAAGGCTGATTATTTATAGCAATCTATATGCATAAAGTTATTTTTAAATAGAAAAAAAATCACAATATCCTATCCAGTGTGATATAGTGGTTAAAGTGGAGTGTGGAGTGTAAGGAGGGCAGGATTTGGGGAAGGGAGAGGCCTCAGCTGGGTATCATGCCACAGAATCCACCCTCCAAAGCAGGCATTTTTTCCAGGAAGACAGATCTCTGTGGTCTAGAGTTCACTCTCCAGGCCCCACTTGGAGGTTGCCAACCCGAGGCCTGGCAGCAGTCTAGGGCTGCCAGGTCCCCCCATGGGCACTGGCAGGGGATGGGGGTGGTGGGTTTGCCAGCTCCAGGTCTGGAAACTCCTGGAGATTTGGGGATGGAGCCTGGGGAGGACAGGGACCTCAGTGGGGTACAATGCCCTAGAGTCTACCCTCCAAAGCATCCATTTTCTTCAGGGGAAGTTGCCTTAGTAGTCTGGAGTTGAGCGGTAATTCCAGGGGATCCCCAGATCCCACCTGGAGGCTGGCATCCCTAGGCAGCACCCTCTGGGTGACTTGATACCACCTAATTTGCATGACTCAACTTGGCCTGGCTGCTTGTTGTTCAGCAGCCACCCTATGAAAGCCAGCAGTGGTGCAGCAGTTAGAGCTTCAGAGTAGGGTCTGCAAGACCCAGGTTCAGAACCCCACATTGCGGTGGAAGCTGACTGGGTGATTTTGGGCCAGTCACATACTTTCAGTCTAACCAACCTCACAGGGTTTTTGTGCAGATAAAAAGGAGGTGAGAATAATGTAAGCTGCTTTGGTCCTCACTGTGGAGAAAGACTATAATTTTCCTTGGTAGAAGCTGTGGGGGAGGGGGGTGAAGATGAAAAGCTGGACAGATAAAGGCAGATAAAGGTAGGTTGGCTGTTGGGTGGGAAGGAAATAGGGTTGCCAACTCCAAATTGGGAAAAATCTTCCACCTTGAAAATGGAATCTATTCTTTGCCTTCTGTCTTTATAAGTGAAGAGGAAATCTTCAGGTTTCAGCCATCTATATGGTATGTCATTTTCTCTTTGCCAGAATGAAGTAATTCTGCCTTTTCTCCCGAACTCTCCAAGGAACTTCCTTTAAAAATTTTATCTCTGCTTCTTTGATTATCACTTTATTTTCATAAGAAGCTCTTAATATTTTATCTCTGATTTCTTTTTTATGCACCTCCCTTGGTATTTTGTTTCTTCTCACGTAGGCTGAATTTCTTCTATACGCAGTATCTATCTCTGTCATTAATTCCTCCTTCGTTCCTATACTTAGTTGTTCAGCTATATTGTGGGCTAGGTCTTCTTTTAAATTTTTATCTATTTCCTCCATCACATTTTGACATCTTAATGTTAGCCCTGCTTTATCCATTTCAAAGTTAATTATTGTTTCCTCCAGCTTCTTGTTTTTAGCTTTTAGTTCTTGCAACTCATGATCTATATCTTGGACTCTCCCTTTTAACTTAATCGTAGATTTAGTGATGTTTGATATTTCTTTCTAATTTTCTAGGATTTGCTTTTTCATTTCTTCCATTTCCGTCTTTATTTGTTCTGATATTTCCTCCATTTTTACCTGCACTGGCACTATTTTTTTCTTAATTATCCCTGGTAGAGCAGTTTCCGCTAACTGCTGCATTCATTCTTGTATTGGCTCAATTTCTTCTTTAATTAATACAGGAAGAGTATTATCTGTCACCTGTTTCATTGATTGTGATATGCATTCCTTTATCAGAGCTTTTAGGTCCTTAACCGTCATTCCAGCTACACTCATTTTTAAATAGCTAGCTGTGCCCAATTGGCCTGGTGAAGGTATAGATGCTATTCTAGTGCTGTCAAAGCCAGCTGCCATAAATTCCCTTTTAGCTATTTATCTTAGCTTATCTGTATAATTGTTTTATATTATAGATTCTTTATCCCCTAATATATATTTGTCTCCCTTATCCTTCCTATCATTCACTTTCAACTACAAGCAACTATTTCAATTTTCTAAGGCCCAATATGCCCTTCAGCTTATACTGTTTGACTTAGTTAATGTCTCTTTAAGAGTTTTTTCCTTTTCCACCACAATTTAGCTCACCATTTTCCTCCACTTTTTTCTTCTTTCCTGCTTGTCTTTTGCAATGTATACACCTTCCAGTCTTTTCTGTCGTTCCACTCCGCTCTCCCTTGTTGCTCTCCAACACTTCCTTTTTCCGCGCTTTCTCGCCTCCTTCATTTCTTTGAGTCACCGTCTTCCACCCTTTCTCTTTTCCTCGGTTGCAGCCAGCCCCATTCCTCGACATCACTCCTCCATGACTTTCCCTCATCTCTATGGGTCCGCTTACGTCTCTGTCTCTTAAAGAAGCCACTAGCAGAAAAGAAGACAAAAAAAAGAAAGAAAGAGCTTATGCAGCACCCAGAGTCTAAACTTTATTGGTCCTGGACTATTCTCTCCAAAAGTAAACGTTATTTGAGCTTTGTTACTAAAGTAGCCGCTATTTTAATTCTCCTGCTCTAACATCTCCCAGGACCCCTCCCCCCACTACTTTGCACTCAAAGCCTTTCCCCATTCGCCCCTTGGTTCCCCCCCTTCATGAAATACACTTACATAATAATTAGCTTCATTAACTGCTATCGCTGTAGTTACTGGTTCCACTTTGTTGTGGACTCCTTATCGGTTCAAATGGGCTTGGCTGGCACGCGCATAATCAGGGCGTTGTGTTGAGCATCCAAAAGGCTTCTTGCTTGGGACAAACCTGCCAAGCTAGAAAGGCTGCCACCTTTTCTAGCCCTGGTTAAAGTCCCCTGCCAATTCTCTTCCTCCAAAAGAGAATCTGTCGAGCTGGAACACCAAAAAAAACCCTTTGGAAAAGCAGGCTGTGTGGAGCTCCATCACACATGTCTGCTCTTGCCAAACCGGAACCAGATCTCCTAAAATCCCTGCTTTCCAATATCTTGAGGATGGTTGCCCACAGCCACTCTTGTAATCCCGGTAGATCAATTTGAGTCAGATCTGGAACTTCTGGGGAGGTGATTTCTAAGCTGATTAGTTCATGGCTAATTTCCACTCCATTACCAGCTATTGCATTCTGGGCTACATATGAGGGAGGAAAATAATAGTTAACCTATTAATTTAATAACTGAATCATAGATTGCAGGAAGCATTTTGGACAATTCCTTCCAGTGGACCAACAAATGAACTGTCTAGCATCATATATCTAATTTCATTCTGGGCCATAGAGTGTAAATCAACATATTTGCAAAATGGAGCCAGGGACAGACAGGAGGAACTATTCTACAAACCTGAAGGAAGTCCCAGGTTTTCAAGAAAATATAAAATCAGAAGACGAGGAGGAGGAGGAGCAGGAGGAGATTGTATATATACCCTGCCCTTCACTTGGAGTCTCAGAGCAGCTTACAAACTCCTTTCCCTTCCCCTACCCACAACAGACACCTTGTGAGGTAGGTGGGGTTGAGAGAGCTCTGACAGAACTGCCATTTTAAGGACAGCTCTGACAGAACTATGGCTTGCCCAAGGTCATTTAGCAGCTGCAAGTGGAGGAGTGGGGAATCAAACCTGGTTCTCCTGGATCAGAGTCCACACACTTGCCCCCCACTAGTTATAGAAACAATAGATGTAACTTTAAGAAACTAATGCTCACTGAGCTCTTGTTGGCTATTTTGGAGGTTGCTACACTATCACAACAATATTGCTGTGCCTCCTAAACCTTGGTTTCTGTAAAGTAAAGCCTGGCAGCTGGCATTGCACAATTCCAAAATATTCCAATTGCAAAATTATTTTTCTAAGCTCAGGGCAGCTGTTTTAAAAATTGCAATATAAGGAGAATACTTTTTTAAAAAGCAAGCATACAAACCTTTCAGCATACTTTAAGAGGCCCACTAAATTGGAACCCATAGATGAAAGCCAGCCTTATTTGTCTCAGTCATATCAACAGAACATAGATATGGTTTACATATGAGAGATGTTATATAAAATCTCTTTGGGAATTTGGAAGGTGCAGACATGTTGATGCAGAGGATCTGCTTGTGTGAACTGACCAGGGGTGCAGGCTTTCCATTTTCTGGGGTGGGGTGGAGTTGAGCCAGAATCATTGCTATGCTGGGTCCTTAAAAGAACTGGGGCCCAATGACATCACAGGGAGGAGCCAGTGACCTCACAGACCATTGTCACTATCTATGTAGATGAAGCCATGTGGGATTTAGGGAGGGGCTCCGCAGAAATTTAGGGGGGCTGAGAACCCCCGGGGAAACCCCCCACCCAGCAATGTCCCTGGGCTGGGCTAAACCCAGGAAAATGTGGGTTGGCCAGTGGTTATAGTGGTATCTCAGCAGTCTCCTACTGTTTTTGAAATTCACTTTTAGAATAGTCACTTTAAGATCTGCAAATATACACACTCAGGGCTTTTTTTGTAGAAAAAGCCCAGCAGGAACTCATTAGTATAATAGGCCACATCCAACAGCAGAAACACATTAGAATATCAGGCCACACCCCTGACAGCACAGCTCCCTCCCAGGATCAGCTTTCCCCAGGTGCCCTGCAGCTTGCAGGGCACATGGGGAACCCAAGGGAGGGAAGGCAGTTTCTGGATCGGCTTCCCTAGGAGGGGAGGCAGTTTAAGCTGCCTTCCCTCCCTGGATCGGGTTGGCTTCCCCAGGCTTCCCACGACTTGCGAGGTACCTGGGGAACTCAAGGGGGGGGAGGCTGTAGGCATGGCCAACTCAGAAGCCAGCCAGAACTCCGTTCCTGTGCATTCCTGCCCAAAAATAGCCCTATACATACTATGTGCATCGGATGAACTAATGGTCACAAATTTGACAGTAAGAGAGGCAACACAGGAAAGCCTGTAGGGGAACAGTTTAAAAGTTTCCCTGGACATACATTTACAGGAGACTTGTTTCTGACTTATTTATAACAGTGACTTTGTACTGAAATTTACTAAATTGTGGCATCACTGATGCCTTCATTTGGTAAATGCATGGCTGGAGTCTCTGAGCCAGGGCAGAATACAAAATAGTTGCTGTGTACTCAATTCTGAGGAATGTACAGAGTTCATAGTAGTAGCAATCTTCTCAGTGCTCTGGGACTGGAATGACAGCCTCCAGAGTGGAATGACAGTCCCTGGGATTAGCAGAAGTGTTCTGGGACTGGAGTAACAACTCCTGGGACTTGCAGAAGCATTCTGGGACTATCATTCCACTTCTGCTACTCCCAGGGGCCATTGTTCCACGCTGGGAGTAGCTGGGGGCTGTCTTTTCAGTCCCAGAGCACTGAGCCTATTCCCAGGGGCTGTCATTCCAATTTGCAACCCTGTCACTCCACTCCCAGAGCAGTAAGCCTATTCCCAGGGGCTGTCATTCCACTCTGTGACCTGTCATTCCAGTCCCAGAGCACAGATTCTCTTGCTAGAGATCATCATTCCACTATGGGGAGCTATCATTCCTGTACCAGAATGCTTCTGCTACTTCTAGGGGTTGTCATTCCAATCTGTGACCTGTTATTCCAGTCCCAGAGCACAGACTCTCTTCCTAGGGACCATCATTCCACTCTGGGGTGAGTAGGTGGGTGCCATTCTAGTCCCAGAGCAGAGATTATATTCCTAGGGACTGTCTTTCCACTCTGGGGGCTGTCATTCCAGTCCCAGAATAGCCTATCTGGGCCCAAGGACCTTAATAGAAACACCATTCCACATTTTCTTTGCAACTTTTTTGTGCTGCAATGTATTTCAGTGGAGCCCATGCAAGCCAATTTGCATTCCTGGCTCCCATTATCTCTAATGGGCCTTCAAGCCTCTCCCATTGTTTCCAGTGGGCAATTCTGTCATTCCTTTTAGTACATCCCAGTTGGTTGCCCCTTTGAAACTGTACCACACCATTTTAATTAACAGCAAAATGAAAAGCATGAAAATGTACAGAGTGCACATTCCTTGCCAATGTTCTCTCTGGGCTGCACATAAGAGCAAAAGGAAATTTTAAAAGGCCTTTGATTTGCATGCCTCCCCATCTTGTTCATGCAGATAGGCTTACAATCTCTCCTTATATATAAAGCTATTTTCGTGTGACTCTTTTCTGAATGTTCCACATGCTTCCACAGCCTTTGACTCCATGACCTGTCACTCAGAGATGGATCCCTGGCCACTGTCTGTGTTGCCTTCATCCCACCCACAGAACTGGAACTGGCCAAAACTTTCCTCATTGCCTCAGAAGACAGAGGCTCTGACACTGCTCCTTCACGCTGCCAATGTGCCTGGCCCGGCCTCGCCCTGCACTGAAGCCAGTGCCCACGGGAAGTGCCCGCTGCTTCCTGCCTCTGCCCACTGCTCATTTTGGGAACAGGAGCTGCACTCACCCAGTTCCACTCCAGGCAAGCGCCGGTGCTGTGTAGAAGCCCACTCCCAAATGCCATCAGGCCATGCTTTGGACAGCCGATGCCACCTCAGTTTCCCACCCTAGCACCTTCAAAATGGAGGGGCCATCCAGGAAAGCCGACACAAGAAGCCCCAGTATTGTGGGGCCAATCCACCGTGTATGTGGCTAGCTGTCACCCATCCTCGCATCCATTCCCTGTCTCGCAGCAGCAAGCTGATAACTGCACAAGAGTGCTGTAATATTCATTCAGCTATCCTAATTCTTATGGCACTTTTTGAGTTTCTCTCTCTCTAAAGAGGGAACTAAGCTGGCTGTGTACACACCCATGTGAGAGCACTGGCTTGGGTCCACTGAAGTTCTTCTGTGGGCATAAGAGTTTCCACCCACTTGGTCATCCCTATTTCAGCCTGAATTGCCTCCTGAAATCCTGTTTCTGGAGGAGAGGGAACCTCTAGGAACAGGATTTTGGGGTATGTTCTGGGCTGCTGTGGGAGGGGAGAGTCTAGAAAGCCATGCCCCAACAGCAGAAATCCTTGTGGAAGAACTGGTGTTGTTCCAAGCCACTGGTTCATATAAACTGCATGTCTACTTTCCCATTTTTAAACCTAAGAAATTTCATAAAGTTCAGGACCACTTTCTGATCTCCTAACCATGAAGCATGCTGTGGACTTGCATACTCCGTTGCTTGCCTTCCATGATTGGTTTTAACCATAGCATAGACACATTTTTTGAAATGGCACTAACCATGGTTACTGTTAGCCAGAACTGTGGTGGAACCTCTTTGTAATCATAGTTGGGAGTGATTTTGCAAACTCAGTTCTGATTAGCATTAACTATGGTTAATACCAGACACTACTTTTGAGACAACACTAACCATAGTTAATGCTAAATAAGACTGCTATGGAACCACTTTCCAAACTCTCTTCCAACTGTGATTACAAAGTCGATTTTGATTAACATTGAACACAGTAAGCAGCAGAGCAAATATAAATCTAGGGTGCAACCATATACCACTAAATATTGCACTGTTACTACATTGCAGCAATAATTCCTAATTGTCTGTACCAAAAAGCTGAGTTCTGAATGACTGCTATAGCACTATGATGTACAACATTCAGTGATGTGGGAATGGAGCTGTAATGCTATAGCTCTGCTGAAGTAAGCTATGGAAGGGAAGCACAATTTGCAGACGAGAGAGGAGAAAGGAGCAAATGAAGTTGACATTAACTATTATTAATAGACCAGGATTATTATATTTACACTGAGCCCAGACTTGTCTCATTACTGATCTTTAGTAGTCACTTCTGTCACATTTTAAATATAATTCAGCAAGTTAACAGCATGCCCATCCTTTCCCCCAAAATTGAAGATTCTCCAGTATTTTTGGTGAATGGATAAAATTCTGGAATGTACGATGAGGCTGCAGTTAAGTAGACCTCTGGAATTCCTGAAGATAGCTTGCTGCTGATGCAGTTAGGCACTGTTGCTTCACATTTTCTGTTCACTTGTCCAGGAAGGTCACAACACAAATGCTAACCAGGATGTAGTTCCTTGTGAGACACAGGACAGAGAGATCACTCATTGTAACACTTTGTTATAAAGCACGGTAAACAGTGAAATAATTGTGTGCCATCAACTTGCAACCAACTCATGGTGACCCCAGGGGCACGGGGTTTTCAAGGCAAGACATGAAAAGAGATGGTTTGCCAGTGCCTTCCTCTATATAGTAACCTCAGTCTTCCTTGGTTGTCTTCCATCCAAATACTAACCATGGCCAATCCCACATAGGTTTCATGCTGTGACAAGATAGGCCTAGACTGGGCTATTAGGCTGCTTCAGTGAAATAGCCAGACACAGATATTGTGAACAGAAACAAAAATACAGCTTCAAGTGCATGGGAGTGGGGGACCATAACCATTTTTTGTGCTTGTTTTGGCTTCAGTATACTTTCTCACAAGGTGGGAATCTACTATATGAATAAGATTCCATCATAACTACCTCTTATTACTGCATCTTTCACCTGTGATGGGCTAGTCAGTGTCACGCCGTGGCTGTTCCCCTGATGGCCTTCCGCCCGTAGCCATGACGCCCGGCCCTCCTGCGGGGGTACGGTGCTGGGGGCTCCGGCGGGCTTAAAGGAGTTAGGGGTTGTGAGGCCTCAGAAATGGCAGGGGGCGGATTAACGGCACCCCTCTGGCCCCTCTGCCCCATGCCGCGGAGTCCCTCTGACTGCCCAGCCCTTGGCTCTCTCTCTTTCTCTCCTCCAGCCGCGTTGTCCTGGCACGTTCGTCCTCCCTGGCCTCTTTCCCCTTTCTGCCTTTTATTCCCTCTCCCCTGCTCCCAGCACTGCCCTTGTCCCCCATCAACCCCACCCCCCTCCCAGCCCCGCCCCCTTGATAAGACAGGATGTGCTCCTGTCGACTGGGGCGTGGTTCTCGCTCTGTCGGCCTGCCCCACAGCTTCCTGCGAGCTGCAGCAATGCGGCTGCGCCCGCCCTGTTCTCCTCCCCAGGTCGTTTTCCTGGCCGACGGGGACGTCAGTAGCCGCCTCCCCGATGGTCTCCTTCGTGGGCTGGTCAGGCTGACGTGGGGTTTCGTGCCCCAATGTGAGTAGGGTGTTGGGGGTGCGGTTGGGGGGGCATGGGTGGCGGTCCTTGTCCTGGACCCACGGGACCGGGACAGTCAGTTCTTGTTCTGTGTCCTTGTACATGATTTTCCCTTTACATGTTGTGGTTTGCAGTTTCTTCAGCTTGAGCTCTAATGGACATCTAGTAACAATACCTATACAGTTGAAAACAGGCAAAATTTAAGTGTTGTAGGAAAAAATGAAAGAAAAATATTTCTCCGCTTTCTCCTCCGTATAGGTAAAAGTAAAGGTTTTCCTTGCTCGAAATCTAGTTGAATCCGACTCTAGGGGGTGGTGCTCATCCCTTTTTCCAAGCCAAAGAGCCAGCACTGTCCGAAGACATTTCTGGGGTCATGTGGCCAGCTTGACTAAACACCAAGGTGCACAGAATGGAAGGTTTCTTTCACTTACCGTGAATCTTCCTTTCTCTGTGGTTCTGAAGTGGGACATTCCTCACGTCTGGGATAAGCTCCGCCCTCTTTCCTCAGGGTCGGCTCCAAACTTTGATCCAGGCAGGGAGGGGCTTATCCCCTTGGAGGCGAACCAGTCCTTCTCAAGCCCGATTATCCTCCCCGCCGGAAAGGAACTAGAAGAAAACACAACATTTCCCCCCCCAACAAAGGGGGTACCAACTGCCCAAACACTACAATAGGGCAAGGAAATTATCCCACAAAACATAACAGTAACAGCGTGGTCTCTGGAAACCACTGCCCCCCGTATCAAACACTGTAAAGAGGGGAAGCACCCTACAAACGGGTGGGCAGGAATGTCCCACTTCAGAACCACAGAGAAAGGAAGATTCACGGTAAGTGAAAGAAACCTTCCATTCTCCAGTGGTTCTACGTGGGACATTCCTCACGTCTGGGACGTACAAAAGCTATGTTACAGGGTGGGCTTGCATTCCCAGCTTTACAGAGTGTGTTGAAGCACCCTACGACCAAATGCCGCTTCCGCTGAAGCTAATGTGTCCACTCTATAATGTTTAGTAAAAGAATGGACCGACTGTCATGTTGCCGCTCGGCATATGGTTTCTAATGAGGGAAAAGATCGATACGCTACCGAGGTAGCCGTCCCCCGAAGGGAGTGTGCAACGATCCCAGCCGGGATCTCTAACCCTTTGGCTTTATACGCTAAGATAATGCACCCCTTAATCCACCTACTCAGCGTGGAAGTGGAGACTTGTTTTCCCAATGAGGACTTTCTGAATGATACAAACAGTGTCTCTGAACGTCTCCACCCTTTAGTTCTGTCAATATAGAAACTAAGGGCCCTCCGAACATCTAAACAATGCCATTCCTTTCCTTTTTATGTTTAGGATTGGGACAAAAAGAGGGAAGAACAATCTCTTCTGACCTATGAAAACCCGAATTCACCTTTGGAATAAATGCTGGGTCTAAGCGAAGGACTACTTTGTCCTGGTGGAAAATACAGAGCTCCTTGTTAATAGACAAGGCCCTCAATTCCGAAACCCTCCTAGCTGAAGTGATACCTACCAAAAAAAGAGACTTGAAGGTGAGTTCCTTCAGAGTACACGCAGCCATTGGCTCAAAAGGGTATTTACACAGAGCCCTATGTACCACGTTAAGATTCCAGGTGGGAAACCTGTGAACCTGTGGAGGATTAATGGACATCGCCCCTTTTAAAAATCTCTTAATATGAGGATGCCTAAGCAGAGACCTTCCATGTTTGGCCCCTTGGATGGCTGAGATGGCGGATACCTGTCTACGGAGAGTGCTAGTACTCAGGCCTTTATCAAGCCCGTCTTGTAGCAAGCCAGGACTATTGTAACTGAAGCCGTAACCGGGTTGTGTCCCCGCTCCAAGCTCCATGAGTGAAAAACCTTCCATGAGTGATCATAGGATTTGTTGGTAGAGACTTTCCTGGCTGCCAACATGGTATCAATTACTTTATCTTGATACCCCGCTCCCTCTAACATTTTCCGCTCAATCTCCATGCTGTCAGCCGAAGAAATTCCGGCTGTGGGTGCCTTGTCGGGCCCTGCGTGAGTAGGTCCACCCGAAGAGGCAGGTGCCATGGTTTTGTTATGGACAGACTGTAGTTCCTGAAACCAGGTTAGACGTGTTCAGAAAAAGACGATCAGTACTACTTCTGCTTTCTGCATGCAGATCTCTGGTAGGACTTTGTGCCTGATTGGTAGGGGAGGAAAGGCGTAAAGGAGGCCTGGAGGCCATGTATAATTAGAGCATCTATCCCTTTTGCCAGGGCATTTCGTTGACAAGATACTAACTCTGGAACTTGACGATTCAGTTCTGTGGCAAACAGATCCATGACCATTCTTCCTAACTTGTTGCAGATCTGTTCAAAGTCTTCTGTGTTGGTTTCTCTGCCCTTATCATTATCAGGTATGCTGCCGCATGAGGGGAGCGAACCTTGGTCCCCCCTTTGCGATTCACATACGCTTTGCTGTAGTGTTGTCCGTCTGTACTAGAACATGGGGTCCTGACAGGATATCTACAAGATTCAGAAGTCCGAGGCGGATCGTCCTCAGTCCCAGCCGATTGATGCTTTCTGTCGTCTCTGCAACCGACCATTCTCCCTGGACCATCTGGCTTCCCGAATAAGGCCTCCATCCTGACAGACTGGTGTCCGTTATCATTACTGATCGTGTGGGGTCTCGGAGGGGAACTCCGAGTTTAAATCTCAGTGGGTTTTGCCACCAGGCCATCATATTCCGAACCGGTGGAGAAAAACTGATCCGTTTACTCTCTTGAGTACTATCGTCCCTTGGTGGTGCAGTAACAACCATTGCAGGGATCCTGACATGGAATCGAAACCACTGCACTACCTCCTGACAGGAGACGAGCATTCCTAGCAGTTTGACCAAGGTCATTAGCTTTGTCTCTGACCTTGAAGAACCTGGTCCATCAGAGATTTGATCGTCAATATTCCTTAGTTGGTACAGGAACACCCTGTTTAGCTTCGTGACTATCTCCACCCCCAGGTAGAGCTATCTCTGAGTGGGTAGCATGTGGCTTTTCTCCAGATTCACAATGAAGCCTTGGGCTTCTAATGTCTGAGTAGTCAGGTTTAGGGCCTGTGAGCCTTCCACCTCTGAGGGGGCCTTGATTAAGACGCCGTCCAGGTATGGAAGAAAGACTCACCCCTTTCAACTTCAGATGTGCTACCAAGGTCACCAGCAGCTTTGAAGGACCCTGGGTGAAGACTTGCAGCCAAAGGGAAGAACTTTGTACTGGAAGTGAAGATTTGTATAACTGAATCGTAGAAAACTTACGGTGCGAATTGTGAATGGGTATATGGAGGTAAGCTTCTGACAAATCCAAAGATGTCAGAAAATCTCCTTCCTGGATCAATATAATGATGGGCTTAGAGTTTCCATCCTGTTTCCTGTTTCGAATGTGTTTATTGAGCCATTTCAGATCTAAAATGGTTCTCGTGGACCCAATTTTCTTTGGAACCACGAAAAATATAGAGTAAACGCCCTGTCCCTGTTGGGATGCAGGTACTTACTCTATCGCCCCTATGCCCAGGGGGTGAAGTATCGCCTCCTCGATTAGAAGGTGTTTGAACCGGTTTCTGTACTTTGGCATTCTAATGAACCTTTGATAGGGAATGGAACAACTCCAGTTTGTACCCGTGGGACACTGTCTCTAATGCCCATTGATCTGAGAATGTTGTATGTCACACTAGAGAGAATGCCTGTATCCTTCCTCCTATCTTCCGTTTCCCGGGAAGGCCATATAGTCATGCCGCAGATCCTTTCTTGGGGCCTTTGGCAGTTGTTTGTTCACTTCGTGGGCGGGAAGGACTTCCCCCCTTGATATCAAGATTGCCATATTTCGATTGGACGATCTTGTAAATGAGGATTTTTGTCCTCTTTATTGATCGCGAAATGGCTGAAAACGTTCTCTCTGTCTGTTGTCCCTTCTTTTGGAGGGGAGGACCTTTTGTCCTTATCCTCCACTAAGTACCTATCCAGACCATCTCCGAACAGGTTAGTACCTCTGAAAAGGACCACTGCCATTTACGCCTGTGCAGATGAGACTACGTCCCAGTGACGGAGCCAATTGTTGCGTCTTGCTGTAATGCTCTTGCTAACAGCTGCGTGGCAACTGTGGCCTCTGCTCGTGAAGGCAATTGCCAGAGCTATTTTCTTCAGTTCATTTTTGAACTCTGGCACCTTGCTATCTGCCTAAGCCAGTTTATCTGCCCAGCCATACACAGCCCTGGCCAAGAGAAAGCCAGTAGTAGAGGCCTTGATAGCGGAAGAGGAGGCTTCTCACAAAGCCTGCTCCACCCTTCTATCTGTATGATATTTAGGCATCCCATCAGCATCCAGTGGAAGCACCGAGCTGGAATAAAAACTGGTCACGGGACCAGCTACTACTGGAAGCTTTAGTTTCTATGTGGTTTCTGGCATTAGAGAATAAAATCTCGAGAACATGTGGTGATGAGCCTTGGGTTTAGTCAGTTGTTCCCAGTCCGCCTTCATAATAATGTAGAAAGAAGCGGGGAAAGGCAACCCTGTTAGTTAAACTGGGACCTTAGGCATAATTTTTCGGCCCCGTTTTGAAAGTCTGGCTCCTGTACCGTCTCCTCCTGAGGTCTAGATGAAAGATCTAGGGTCCTGAATACTTTGGGTAAGAGACAGGATTATAATTCTTGCGGAGAGAGACTAGATTGCACCAAAAGTACAACCACCTTATCCTCTTCCGCTGAAAAACTCCCTTTCTTCTTCTTTACCAGAAGAGGAGGTGGAAGAATCTGGTTCAGAGTCCACATGTCCCAGAAGGGGACTTTGTTCTCTAGACTTATGTCTGCTATGTTTTGATCTTACAGGGAACCTAGGCACACTGGTCACCCTGTCTCTTGAGGGTCTGCAACCGGCCATCTACCTCTTTCCACTAAGGAATCATGTGGTGTGGAGCCATGAATGGTCTCCTTTCACATTTCTCCTCTGAACCGATTTTGCATAACAGCTGAAAAGGGCTCCCTGGATTCCAGCCCCGGGGTATCCCTAAGTCTTGGCAGATCTGAGAGATGGATGGCCCCATCTGTGCTTTGTCCTCAGAGGCACAGCCCCAGTCTTGGGATGCCCTCTCAGCCATAACCAGAACCTGTGGGGTGTAAATGAATCTGGGAACAGATCCATGATAGATAATGAAGAACCCCCCCCCCCAACCGAATGAGATTCTGGGGTTCGTTCCCCTGGAATAGCCATCAAGGGCTTCAGAGGCAGTTTTCAACTGTTTAGTTCCCCACAGGTTGGTTTAGACTATCTGCCATGAGAAGACTCATCCGGGTCCATGAGGAGTGCTGACCACGCACAATAGGCCCATCTATTTGGGGGCCTAAAATGGCTGCTCCCAGCATTTCCCGCCGATATTTCCCGCCTTGGGACGGAGTAAGGCTTGGAAAAAACACTCCCCCCCCGCCCCCGCTTATGCTCATGGGGGTTTTGAGGAAGAATAAAACTCCACGGAGGGTTCTGCTTCCCGGGGGTATAAGGAACGGACCTCTGCATTCCTTAGGCAATGTCTCAGCCTCTTCCAGGAATACTGGAGAGGGTAGAAACTGTCTGCCTGCTTCTGCTTACCGCGATTCAGGCGGGAAGGTAGAAGACTGTGTGTGCGCGCACACACGCCGTTTCTTTCGTCTCTCTCTCTCTCTCTCTCCCTCTGCACTCTCTGTATTAGGAGCAGGTCCTCCGCCCCAGGGACGGGTAAGACCGGCAGAGGAGAGAATGCCGTAGGGCTAAGGAAGCATCAGCACTCCCTAGACAAAGCCCGTCATCAATCAAATCCAGCCTCGTCAGGCTGTAAATCTTTCCTGTAGTTTCGTTTCTTCTTTCAATAGGCGCGTCTCCGCACCTCCGGAGCACGTCCTGCTAAAGCAGGGTCGGCAAAGGAACTGGGTTCGCCTCCAAGGGGATAAGCCCCTCCCTGCCTGGATCAAAGTTTGGAGCCGACCCTAAGGAAAGAGGGCGGAGCTTATCCCAGACGTGAGGAATGTCCCACGTAGAACCACTGGAGAACGCTGTTACCTTCCCACCGAAGCGGTACCTATTTATCTACTTGTAGTTTCTTGCTTTCGAACCGCTAGGTTGGCAGGAGCTGGGACCAGAAAGAGGAGTTCACTCCATCAAGCAGCACTAGCATCTCGAAATGCCGAGCTACCGACCTTCCAGTCTGCAGCTCAGTGTCTTAACCTCTGAGCCATGGTGGCCCCTTTCATTGGTACTGAAAGATGAAATATCCAAAGGAAATGTGTTTATACCTGTAGAGCACTCCACAGCTTTATAGATGCTTTTGGCAATAAAAGGGTGGGCTATGCTCAATCCAGCTAGATCACAACTGTCTTTCAAAGGAAGAAAGAATGACTGAACACTACTGCACTTTTTGGACTCACAGAAACATTAGACATTTCACAGATGAAAAGCTGAGAAGGAATTCCCACCATTGCCTCTAGGAAGAGCTTCAAGCACTAAGCTTTTCCCAGAGCTCTGGTCTCCAATCAGAGCAATTGCTGGCAAGGCCAGGTCTTGTCTACTCCAAGGGCTCTCAGAGAATCAATTAGGTCAATACATGGTCGAACCCTCTCCTCATACTGGCTGCACAAAGTAATTACTTTTTTCTGGAAAACAAACAAACAAACTCAGAAGGAACAAAGAGTTCAATGGCAACTTAAAGACCAACAAAGTTTTATTCAAGGTGTGAGCTTTCGTGTGACATGGAATTATATA
The DNA here is from genome assembly GCA_029375565.1 of Gekko gecko. Lineage (NCBI taxonomy): Eukaryota > Metazoa > Chordata > Lepidosauria > Squamata > Gekkonidae > Gekko > Gekko gecko. The sequence goes on along the minus strand of JAPDNY010000004.1, from coordinate 105,228,415 downwards.
TCATAGTTGTATGTATCATAGTTGTATGGGTGAGTGGGCGTCAACATGGCAAATGGGGTTCAATGTGGCCAAGTGCAAAGTGATGCACATTGAAGCCAAAAATCCTAACTATAAATACACGTTGATGGGGTCTGAACTGGCAGAGACTGACCAAGAGAGAGATCTTGGAGTCGTAGTAGATAACTCAATGAAACTGTCTAGACAGTGTGTAACTGCAATAAAGAAGGCCAACACTATGCTGGGGATTATGAGGAAGGGAATTGAAAACAAATCAGCCGGTATCATCATGCCCCTGTATAAATCAATGGTGCAACCTCATTTGGAGTACTGTGTACAGTTCTGGTCGCCACACCTCAAAATGGATATTATAGCATTGGAAAAAGTACAGAGAAGGGCAACTAGAATGATAAAAGGGTTGGAGCACTTTCTCTACGAAGAAAGGTTAAAACGCTTGGGGCTCTTTACCTTGGAGAAATGACGGCTGAGGGATGACATGATCGAGGTTTATAAGATTACGCATGGGATTGAGCAGGTTGAGAAAGAAGTACTTTTCTCCCTTTCTCATGATACAAGAACTCGTGGGCACTCCATGAAATTGCTGAGCAGTCGGGTTAGAACAGATAAAAGGAAGTACTTCTTCACCCAAAGAGTGATTAACATATGGAATTCACTGCCACAGGAGGTGGTGGCAGCTACAAGCATGGACAGTTTCAAGAGGGAATTAGATAAACATATGGAGCAGAAGTCCATCAGTGGCTATTAGCCACAAGGTATAGATAGGAACTCTCAAGTCTGGGGCAGGTGATGCACTCTATTCTTGGTGCTGGGGGGGGGAAGCAGTGGGAGGGCTTCTAGTGTCCTGGCCCCACTGCTGGACCTTCTGATGGCACCTGGTATTTTTGGCCACTGTGTGACAGAGTGTTGGACTAGATGGGCCATTGGCCTGATCCAACATTGGCTTCTCTTATGTTCTTATGTATATATAGCAGTAGTTTGTTAAATTAGCATGCAAAATAGTGAGGACACATTTTTTTTAACAGATCAAAAGAACGACAAGCTTAATTTCTGGTTATCATCTGTTTCAATTCAACTGGGGGGGGGGAACACAATACAGGTAATAAATATGTTAGAACTGGAGATTGATGTGCCCTAATTTGTGAGAATCCAGTCCTTAGACCCCATCCATCTTCTTTCAAGCATGGAGGTGAATTTTACAGAATCTTGGCTATGTAGAGTGTTTTCCTTGTCCCCAAAACCAAGAACTGCATTTAAATCTACCATTCCAAATTACATTACATATTCAATTATATTCTTAGAGTAGTAATAACATTTTGTTTCAATAAAACATGGAGTTAACAAGCTGTCATTAATCTAGAACCTCACAGGTCCATTCAACATTAGCAACCCCCCCAACCCCCCGCCCACAATCAAAATAAAGACATTGTTTTGATGTTCATGCTGTTCAAACTTGGGAGATGAGGTCCCACACACCTGACATCTGACTGTCTCACCGAAGCACTACCTATTTATCTACTTGCAATTTTTTGCTTTTGAACTGCTAGGCTGGCAGGAGTTAGGGCCAGAGATGGAAGTTCACTCTGTCACATGGCACTAGGGTCTTGAACTGCCGAGCTACAGACCTTCTGGTCTGCAGCTCAGCATCTTAACCTCTGAGCCACTGTGGCCCCTATTGAATATGAGTACTAAAGGTAAAGGTAAAGGTTCCCTTGCTCGAAAGCCAGTCGAATCCGACTCTAGGGTTGCGGTGCTCATCTCCATTTCAAAGCCGAAGAGCCAGCTCTGTCTGAAGACATTTCCATGGTCATATGGCTGGCATGACTAGACGCCGAGGTGCACGGAACGCTGTTACCTTCCCACTGAAGTGGTACCTATTTATCTATTTGCAATTTCTTGCTTTCGAACTACTAGGTTGGCAGGAGCTGGAACTAGAGACGGGAGCTCACGCCATCATGCGGCACCTGGGTCTCGAACTGCTAAACTACTGACCTTCTACAGCCTGCAGTTTAGTGTCTTAACCACTTGAGCCACTGCAGCTCCATTATATGAGTACTAGGGGTGTGTAAAAAAAAAAATTCAGCCAAATTCAGATTTGGGCTTTTTGGTCCCAAAAGTATTTGGTATCCTCAGATATCAGCATCAGTATTGTGCTAGTCTTCAAGTTACTATTCAGGAAACCCGAATGTATCCAGTTCCATTATACCCTATGGGGACCATTCCCATAGGGTATAATGGAGAATGGAGAATTTCACTCCCTGAACCCTGCTGACTCAGGGAGTGAAGCTTTAGAATCCTCTCCTCTCCTCCCCTTCTGGAGTCCCCAGGGGAAGGGAAGGCTTCTAATGTTTAAAACCCTCCCCTCCCGGGGTCACCATTTTAGCGATCCTTTCTCTTTCCCATTCCAAGCAAGGGGGAGAGAAAAAGATTGCTGAAATGGCTTGCCCCCCTTTAAATCTGACAGCCTGGATATTTATACCACAGCTTTACCTGAGATCATACCTGTCCCCATCAAATCCTGGATCATAATATTGAGGACTATATAATTTAAAAATAATTTCATTTTAAAGAAGTATTTTTGTACATTTCCAAGTATACATTTTGTACATTTCCAAGTATACATAACTTCCAGTATAATTTTGGATATGCTATATGCCAGTACCTGACTGCTGTTTTGCTTCCATGGAGGCCTGCCAGTTTCCTTTACATTACTGATGGACATTTTGCTCTCTAGGCATCAAAATATTTTCCTACAATTGAAATCAGTATGTCAATCCACAAGAAACCTATAAAAAATCAAAGGTCTATTTGTGTTATTTCCATTTGCATGCTGTTTTCTGAAAGACACTGGGAGCAGCCTCTTTGGTCAGAGCAAGCTACTGCTGAACCACTGAGGCAAGCCAACAAGGCTGGAACCCTCCCCCAAATCGGCTCATGTCATAACCCCACCCTCAGACAGGAAGACAGCACCAATATAGAAGAGGAGGTTTCAGAGAGCCGGGGGGGGGGACTTGCAGCCCTGCTAGTTAGGCAGGGCACTGAAACCTCATAAACCCAAAGTGCACTGCTACAGTACCCAAATGTTCCAAATTCCCACCCCTTCCTGTGAGGACAGAAAAGCAATTGGGTGCAAGGCTCCAGATGAGGTGGCAACCCCTTCACGGATATCCATTCCTCAGGGAGGCAGAAGACACTGGGACATATATAAGTAGCATAGATGTGTCCATTCTCTAGAACTTGTTGGCATGAAATGCATTATGTCAATCCTGTCTAGACTTTCCTTTTTGCTTCATCGTCTGCCCTTATGCTGAATGATGCTGTTTGCAGCCTCTGAGTCAACATGGACTGAGCCTCTGCCTGAGCTCGGCCTCCTCTCTCCCACCCCAGAAGCAGATTGGGCTGAAGCAAGTAGAGTCAGAAACTTCCTTCAAGGTTTTGCTTCAGTGTGTCGTGGGTCAGTCTGAGTCCATCATGATTGAAGACTACTCAGGTGTCAGGGAGCGTGCAGCTAGCTCTGAACTGGTTGAGATTAGCGAACCTGAGACACCCACATTCAGCTCCAAAGCAGCTAATAAACCACAGCTGCCTGTAATTCGTCCACCTGGTTCATCCCTGCCTGTTGAACTGCGAAGGCAGAGACTCCAAGTAGAGTTATGGTCTCATAGACATAGTGCCTGGCTTGGTGCCAGCTCTTAGCTGATAACAGCTCTGAGTAATTCCAGAAGCACTGCCAAGCAGATAACTAGAAATTGGGCTTGTTAAGAAACCCCTTTAAATCCGACCAGGAGGCCTGTAGATTGTGGAAGCAACATACCTGTGAACTTTGAACATAAGAACATAAGAGAAGCCAATGTTGAATCAGGCCAATGGCCCATCTAGTCCAACACTCTGTCACACAGCAGCCAAAATATACCAGGTGCCATCAGGAGGTCCAGCAGTGGGGCCAGGACACTAGAATGAAGTATTTAGACGGAAGCCATTAGGCTAGCTAAAACTTGAAAGCCGATCCTTCTGAATGAAGGCCTCAGTGTTTGGCATTTACACAGGAATCAGCCACTTTACTATTGGATGTGGTGATATATAGAACCAATTCTGGATATGGTATGAAACAAGGGGTGTGCTCAGTTGAAACAAGATTTTTCGCCATAAAAATCCAAACACATATCTTCACATGGGTTCCGTTGCATGCCCATCTAACCTATTTAGCATAATATCCACACATCACTGAACCAAAGAATCTTGAAAGCTACAGCTCTCACATCAAAGCCAACAAAACATCCAAACTTAGCGTTTAACCGGTCCTTGCTTCCCTATGTGTATCAACATTGTCAAGGTGCTTGCCCAATTAGACAAGGTTTATTGTTTTTAAAAAATTTAGAGGCGCCATACAGTTTAAAATATCTAGTCAGATATCTCGTACCAACATCATATTTGCATACATGTTAACCAATTTTTCCTTGCCTTAACTTATATTCAAACAACATAGATCAAAAAATCATAAATCTGTTCACAACTAGTTTTTCTATATCCTATCTGCTATATTTCAATTTGCCTACAATACATTGTTCCTGAGCAACTCCATGTCTATAAACCTGAAAAAAAAAAGAAACAGGCATTTCCTAAAAACACTAATTTGGACATATTATTCTCTTTAAAATGTTTGTTCATGTTATCAATAATGTTGACTTTAGAACTCCCATTTACTTACAAACTTTTCAAAGTAAGTTATATGTCAGTTCTTAAAATCATAAAACCAATAATCCTTACACTGAGTCCTCCTGTCTATTCTCTTTTATCCTTTAGATCCTTACACATTCTCTGCATAGACTGTTCTACTTATATATTTCCCTGCAGTGCCAATTATATGTTTCAAACTTTTTGTTTCCACTCTGTTAAAACATTACAAATAATCCAAGTATATTCTTTCAAATTAGACAGCCTTTGTACATAAATACAACTTTTAATCTCCATTCAGTTAAAACATTGCCAATAGTCCAGGTATATTATTTCAAATTAATTGCAAAGACAATTCTTCTTTATATATTTATTACTTATAAAGTTTCAGGTTTTTTTAGTTTTCTCTGTAAATTTCTCTTAAGAATTATCACTTTTTTGTGCCTTTCTGCAAACAGCTTCCGTCTAAATATTTCATTCTATATATGTTACTAAATAATATAAAATAAAAAGCTGTGTACTTTGCAGGAATACAGTCCAAAGATCAAAAACAGATTCACAATATATTCTTTTACACAAAATGATTCCTGGAACAACTTTCATGAGTGAGTTCACGGGGAAAGTTTCAGCTGAATACAACACAAATTATTGAGATTACACTTAGTCAGCGTGTGATGCCGGCTCACCCTGCCTCTTTCTGGGGCATTCATGGCTGAACCCCTGTTTTCTTTGTGAGGTTACCAAAGTTTCAAGTCCCTCAGCACTTTGGCTGTAAACGGGGTCTCAGTGGGAGGAGGGGGGATGGGATTCTCACAGGGGATTAATTTGACTCTATAAGGGCTTCTTACCTATTTTATTAAAATTTCCATTCAAAAGCGGTAATATCGAAGTTGAACAATAGTCGAGTAAATCATTATTTCATAATATTGTAAAAGATTTTGTACGTTCTTATGAATTTTGCTGATGTGCACGATTGTCAAAAGATTATCAGTACTTTCTGCAGTGATATGCGCTGGAACAAAGGAAGTATTTTAAAAAGCACCAGCCTAGCATTAAAACCTGTTAGGTGTTTTAAGGTAATGCGGTTCAAGGTCTACCTTTCAAATTGATGTGTTCAAACGGTTCTGTGAACAGCTGCTGTAAAACGGTAAACATCTAATGTAAGAAAATTAACTAAAATCACCCTTACTTATGCCGAACAAAGTTTGAGTCCAGTGCCACCTTTAAGACCAACAAAGTTTTATTCACGATATAAGCTTTTGTGTGCATGTGAACTTCATCAGATACAGTGGAACCTTACTTACACTGTGCCTTGAAAAACAAACAAATTATAGAATACTCCTGGGATACACGGGCTTTCCAGATTGCCCCTATGATGGATCATCAGCATTTTAGCCAAAGTGCAGATACAGGATTTGTGGATGGGGATCTATTTCCGAATAAGACCTAAACTTCTGAATAAAACCTAATATTCCTCTATATGGTCTACTTAGATAATGTAACTTATAGAGCAATTCAAATAAATTTTATTCAGTACAATCCCGTGAAGTAAACCCGCTGTTCAGGAATATATCTGTTGTAACTATTGTCTTAACGGCCTAGTGACTGATAAACGCTGGTGGACCTTGTCAGTGTTGCATCTCCAAGTAGTCTATTTCATTAATAAACTTCTGAAATTACTCTTAAGAGCCTTGTCTCAAGTTACTGCAAGGAAGTACTATGTTTTCTGGTGCATTTGACCAGCCTATTCAAGTAGGATTTTTATATCAAACATGGCTAGATTTGTGATGTTACCCTAGCATAACTAACTTCCATAGATTTAAGAGTTGGAATATTAGTTTTCCAAAGTCCCAGAGTCTATTGCAGCAAAATAAAACAGGAGTCCGGTGACACCCTGAAAGACTAACAACATTTATTGCAGCATGAACTTTTGAGACTCATGCCTCACTTCTTCGTATGCTATGAAAAGGAAATCCTTTTCCACATTTTTATAAGGACAATTATAGAAGAGGAAGGCAAAAAGGCTGGGTTGGAGGCAGTGTGGTGCTTGCTGTGAATCCTGTCATATTTTTCCCCCAGGCTTGGTTCTTTGTATAAGGGACCTGGAACGTATTAGATTGGTACTCCTAATTCGTGATAAAATAGGCCAGATTCCACCCTCTCTCATGCATTGTAATCAAGTAGGATAAGCAATCTGAAGAATAAGAAAAATTAACTCTTGAATAACGAAGGTATTTCAGATGTGGTGACAAAATGGAAAAATGTTACTAGATAAAATTTGCCAGGCTTTGTCCCAAATAAGTACATTCCTACATACGCCTGAATGTGTAGTAGTCTTCTAATGGGTAAACTTCTTCTATGTTCTAATTTCTTCTATGTTCTAATTCAAAAGCCTCCTTTTGAAGCAAAAGTCTGTGAACATCATGAATGTCATATTGTTACCCTTGTTGAAACAACTGTGGAAGGGAAAAAAGGATTTATTTGATGGCCCAAAAGAGTATTTGGGCAGTGCAGATTCTGGAATATACTTTTATATTTTGAGAAACAGCCATGACATTGTGTTACCACCTGTATGTTATGACACATTAAATTAAATTGCACACTGTCTTTCACAGTTTACTGTAACAAAGCACATGTGATTTACAACACATTTAATTGGATAGGGTATCTGTTCTGCTTGTAGACGGAATCCCAAAATTGGGGGGGTATGTATTAGCTCCATGAACATCTGTGGCAAGATGTGTTGGTAACTACTGTACTGTTATGTTTAGCTTGGTGATGTGATTTTGCTGTTTCTTTCCTTAAATCTGTGTAGCTAATAGACACAACTGTCATTTCCCTTTATCTTGTGCTCTAGTTTAATAATTTGTAGCAGATAAAGCTTTTCCTGTTTAAGAGAGATGCCTGTCTTTCAAACTCCTGCCTGCGCACCAGGGTCTTCATTCATGCTAATATGCACACATGGGGGGGGGGGTGAAGTACTTGGGAAACTCAGCCCCATATACACGCTCAGAGGCAACCTATATTGGTGTTCCCCAAACCATGACACAGAATCATAGAATCATAGAGCTGGAAGGGTCCTTCAGGGTCGTCTAGTGCAATCCCCTGCAGAATGCAGGAAATTCAGAAATACCTCCCCCACACCTCCCTGGTGACCCCTGTTCCACACCCAGAAGACGACACAAAACTTCCAGTCATACTGGAGGCAACAGACCATGGGAATGATCATGATGGTATAGGACTACAAGCAAACTGTTGCAGCTGTTTCTTTTTAGAATTAGCATGAGAGTATTTTACATAAGCATTTTGCTGTGATATAAAATTTAACATGAACTGTAGGGATCTCCTGCTACAGCAAATAAAATACATTTTCATAAAATCAACGTTCATGTGCTGCAAAGCAATATGTCTTCTTTCAGTATTTTTTGGGGTGGGGGGCAGCTGTATTAACTTTGTCAGAAGGAATGTCTGCTTTCCCTTAATTTTGCACAGATCACATTCATTCCCCTGCATAGGTGTAATGATAACGCCTGTGTTATAGATGTGATTATACTTGTTTTAAAGTGATTGTAGTTTTAATTTGTGTGCCTTTTAGGAAGCTGGAATGCTGCGGGTGTGTGTTCAGGTCCTGCTAATCCATTCTTTGCTTCTGGCAGAGAGGAATGTGAAAGCTGATAGCTTTTTAAAGATAGCGTAGACGGGGTGCAGCGCGGCCTGCCCCTTTTGTCTCTGCTACCCTGGAACCACCCCCCCAGTGGTCATTGGTGCGTTTAAATGTCGCCAGACACTCCCCCCGTGTGATGGAGGAGGGTGCCCCAAAACCGATTTTTTTGTGGTACCCCCGATCACCCCAATAATAGTGCCCAGAGGTCCCTCTCGTCGAGATGAGACCGCTGAGGGGTCACTCGATACCCCGAAAGGAAACCAAGTGCCACTTGGGTGTTCTACCTCACACGGTCGGCGTAGGCTAAAATTGCCAAAACAGCTCCTACAGCCCCCAAATTGCACGTGCTGCCTCGGGACACTCCCCCTGAGCTCTCCTAGAAGGCTGGGGTTCTCTAGAGCATGCCTCTATACCGTGGTGCACATTGCGGGACCTGCATTTTGTTTATTGCAATTCCCCTATGATTTATTTCCCCAGGGTTTATTTCACTTCACACAGAAGGGAAAGAGACTGGCTTGGGTACCCTGTGAGGAGGGGGGAGGGGCTGCACACAACCTGGCAAGCACTTTATTTCAGTTCCTTATCATTTTATTTCTATTTCATACAGAACGTGCAAAAAAGGAAGGGGAGGGGGAGAGTATGTGCTACTTTGTAGGAGGGTGGGGACCTTAGCACACAGACACCTCAAAAAAGTAATTTCACATTGAGGCAGATTCCCCCCGTTGGATACACACCTCAAATAACCAGTCAGCAAGCACGCTGTTGTCAGTGACACAGCCTGGCTCTGGGAGGCTGGTAAGAGAGGAAGTGAGTGGGGAAACAGCCCAGCTCTTGACACAATGACCTGGCAAACATTCTGGGTGTGGGGTGGGAGAAGTGTTTATGCACACGTGGAACCTCGAAGTGCATGCTTAGTTTGGGGAAGGGGTTTCAACAGAAGCCCGTTCATGAGATTGCAAAAAATCCCGCCTTCTGCATTTGCTTCAAGCTCCAATCTAATTGCCTGCCTCCTTTGCCCGCCCCCAACCCCACCCACTAGCATGCGCGGGCTGAATTCTCTCTTTGGAAGCTATTCTGCTAAAAAACTTTGGGAGGGACGCATGGCTCTACTTTCCACAGGCTGACTTTATTTTAAGAAGGATTTTTTAAAGTGTAGCTGAGGATTCTCTCATTTTGCTCATTTTGCCATTTGAGAAAATGGGTTTGTTTGTTTGTTTGTCTGTTTCTCTCTCTCTCTCTCTTTATTTTTAAAGGATTTTTTTTAAAAAAATCTCTTCACAAGCTTTAGCTCTCTGGGGGTTTCCTGCTTGCATACTTTAATGGGAAGGGGGGGCAGAGACTATGGCACCCTCTCTCTCTTTCTCTGGGAAAGTAAGCTTTAAAACTCTTGTTTGCTGGTTGTCTTTTTTTTTTAAAGGCTGCTTGCAAACTAACTATGCTTGTGGAGTGTTTTCCTGGTAAGTTTTGCTTCCCTTTGCTAAAACTTTGAGAAGGAGCTTTCATGTAGCTGTTTAAACTGTTTTTTTTAAAAAAAGCTGATTGCTTTTTGAAGGGAGCTGTGGGGGACGACTACTCTATGCTCTCAACTGGATCTGCCATCCCTTTAAAGGAAGGGGGTCTGTTTGCAAACTAACTCTGTCATACATACATACATAAACCTTTATTGGCATAACCCTAACTCTGTCTCTCTCTCTTCTTGCTTCTGTGTTTCAAATTAACACCGCTTTCTATGGAGTAAAGTCTGTTTGCATTTTGAATGCTTATATTTGCACTCTCTACTGCAAACCTTGCTTTGCTGGTGGGTTTTTAAAGGGGGGCTGAAATTCACATGATGGGAAACCCTGCCTTTTGGAGGGTCTGTGCACTCTTTCTCTCTCTGGGGCTTGCTTTTTAAAAGGAACATGGCTTTTTCCTTCTTTCCAGTAACAGAGGGGAAACACATGCCTTTTCGGGGGGGGCACGCTTTGCAAGCACTGGTGCTTTGCTTTGAGAACCATCTCCCTGGGGGTGGGGGCATCTCACACAGTCATTTCTGCAGTAAACACTGTTTGCACAATGTACAAAAAAAAATTCCACAGGCTTGCCTGTTCTCCGTTTCAAAATAAATAAATAAATAAATAAATACAAGTTTGCAGTAAGCACACACACCCTTGTACAAAATAAAAAAAAACACAGAGGCTCGCTGTTTTATCTTCTCCAACAGTTCAGCCCTGAATCATAAACATTTCCTATACAGCACAGCCTTCTCCATTCTAGACAATAGCAAGGTGGGGGGGCAGCCAACAGATGGTTTCCGGTCTCTGATTAGATGAAGTGTATACCCCTTTACTACTTATATTCAGCATTGTACGTGGTAACTCACTGCAAATTATCGTGTTATGAGGTCAAATAGTTGATGATAAGTCTACAAGATAATAACTGTATTAGAACTTAAAGATAATATACAGACATTATCTTGGCAAACAGTCAAAACCACACTGTGAGGTTTGGAGTCTTCACAGAATTACAACTGATCTCCAGCCCCCAGGAAGCACCAAAGTCCAGACTCTATAGCAGGGGTGTCAAACATGCGGCCCAAGGGCCAGATCAAACCCCCCCCCCAGGCTTCTATCAGGCCCACAGTGGATCTGTATGCTGCTTCTTCCAGTTCTGCTGCTGCTGCATCATTGTAGGTTTGCAGCTTACAGATGCACACCTGAACAGCATACTCAAGATTGCAACAGCACAGACATTTTGATGCAATAATTCAGAGCAAGAGGTGTCAGTTATCAGATACTGTTAAATAAACAAAATTTTGCAAGAGTGCTAATGTTTTAAGCATGTTTTTATTTTAAGTTAAAAAAAAACCCTTTGTGTTTGTGTTCTTTATAAAGTTTATACCTCCACTACCTGGCATTACATTTTATGACACACATGGCCCGGCCCAGCAAGGTCTTATTTATGTCAGATCTGGCCCTCATTATAATTGAGTTCAACACCCCTGCTCTATAGCATCCCATCCCTTCTGACCCACCCCCCAATTCTGCCTTCCTCAGGCACTACCCCATATCTCCAGAAATGTCCTGAGCAGGAATTTCCAAGCCTAGTAAGAAGTTTATCAATTGCAATAAACATGTATAATTGTCAATTTTTTTAAAAAAGTAAAATATACTTCTAAAGGGCTTAGAAGAACTGGGCCATTTCCCCTTGTGTCTACTATCTATGAGCATGAGGTGGTGTTCAGAGAAAGGAGTTTGTTAAGGAGTTCATATATGCAACTTACCTGTTTCACCCCCCCCCAAAGTGGCCATACTCTCCAGTTCCATATTTGTAAAATGGAAGTGCATTTAAACACCATCACTAAGTGAAAGTTTATTTATAAATTTGATCAGCTGCATTTAAATCCCAGCTGGCAATAAATGAACATCAACATTTCAAAAGTGAAAATATAAATGGAAAACATAATAAGGGCATTTGTATGAGCAAATAAAACCAAATAAAATCATGAGAATGCCAATGAAATAGCAGAAATACACCTGAAACTACAATGATCTTTTTTATTTGATTTATTTTTTTAGAAGTCTTCACCTGGCACTAAAATGTAATGAAAGTATGATGAACAGTTTAAGCAAGGAGATGTTTCACTGACTTGTGTTTTACAAAGATGCCTGTTCAGCAGAGGATCCACCACCCACATTCACTTTTGGACTGAGGTGGGTAGTAACCAGAGAAAAGGTCTCTGCCATGCTGTTGTATTTTGAACACCATTCCATGGTTGCCTGTGCCTGGCACTTTCAGCACAAAGCTGCATTTCTTTCTGATTTTTTTTTCTCCAGATCAAATACGTCTAGCAGCATCTGGGTCTTAGCTGGTTGGGAAGGACCTTTCCTCTAGAACCTTAGTTTCTACTATTAATCTAGGACCTCCTACCTTTCCTAGGGAGACCTATCCCAGAGGTCAGCAACCAACTGGTTAGGTAGAAGAAAATACCTTATTTTTCCCCCCTTCAGATTTGAAGAAAATGCTCCGTTCTTAAGCAGCTGTGCCTTGTGTTTCAGATCAGTAGCACAGTATTAGCGCCATCCCTGCTAAAACAGCCAGTTCAGAGAAAATGAAACCTAACATGCAGCTCACCACAAGGCTGAAGTTGGTTCCTTATTCCCAGTTCCTTGCTCACTACATCCCGGAATAAGGTTTGGACCTCCACATGTAATACACTCCCATGTTCAGTGAACTCTCCCCTTCGAGGGGACATATGCTGTGTCCTGGTCCAAAGCGTGGTTCTTGTGCCAGCTGCTTCAAAGTGAGGTGCCCCCAGGGAAGTCACATAGGCAGACAGTGGGGCCTAGCTGCACCCCATAACAATCTTTGGACCACCCCAACTGACACATCCTGGTCCAAACACTGGTTCTGGCACCATGTCATGGCCAAAGCGCAGTTCTTGTGCCAGCTGCTCCAAAGTGTGATGCCCCCAGGACAATCACACAGGCAGACATTGGGGTCAAGCTGCACCTCAAAACAATCTTTGGACCACCCCAAAGGACGCATCAGCACGCTGTGGAGATTGTTCCCTGCAAGAAGACATTTTTTATTTTATTTATTTTTGATTTGTATCCCGCCCTCCCCGAAGGCTCAGGGCGGCTAACAATATAAAGAATTTAAACAATATAAACAATATAAAACAGTAACAACCAGATAAAATTATAAAACAAACAATACAACATAAGCACATTTAAACCCAAGATGACGGGTTTTCGAGGTGGAATATCGAGGTGGAATAGCGGCAGTGGCGGCTCCTACTCAAAAGCCTGGCGGAAGAGCTCTGTCTTGCAGGCCCTGCGGAACTGGACAAGGTCCCGCAGGGCCCGGATCTCCTCTGGGAGCTCCTTCCACCAGGTAGGAGCCGCCACCGAAAAAGCCCTGGCTCTTGTGGCATACAGTGGTGCCCTGTCCAAATGCTTGTTTCAGCACCACACAGTCACCCAGGCAGGCAGTGGGGCCTGGCTCGACTGCAGAACAATTTTTGGATCATCCCAAGTGACCAATCATCACCCTCTGGAGACTGACCCCTTCAAGATGACATTCCAAAGTTTGGTTTTGGCACCACAAGTTTCTGTTTTGGTTACCTCCATGAGACCTGTATTTCAATTGTGATTTTAATAAGGAACTGTTCTCTGCATCCCAGAATAAGGTATGGACTGCCACATGTCAGGTCCCAAAGAGACAATAACAGAACACCACTAGTGGTCACATACAGCTCTCAACTCAAAACAGTTAGATGCATCATCAGTGACTTACATGCTGTACTGGATACTGAGAGTACACTTACAGAAGTACTTGGGGGGGAACCTTTTCCAGTGCACAGACAGCCCCCCAATCTCAAACTGCTCATCACCCGCAATAACATAGCATCTAATTTAAACATGGAGACTGGTAGCAGAGCTTGCAACACAACCTGATGCCAACTTTGCTGCCACATAGACTCAGACAACACAATCACTGGACCTAACAACACCAACTATGCCATCTCAGGCTTATTCACCTGCTCATCTTCTAACATTGTATATGTCATCAAATGTAAACAATGTGCTTCAGTTCTCCAAATAGGACAAACAGGTCAAACCCTACGCCAGAGGATAAATGGACACAAATCTGACATCCAGGATCACAAAACTGAGAAACCTCTAGGAGAACCTTTCAACCTCCCATGGCATTCCATGGGGGACCTCAGAGTACCTGCTTGATATCAAAAGAATTTTAGAAAGAGACTGGAATGTGAGACTGCAGAATGGCCAGTTACTGCAACACTCAGGACAATGGAATCCCAGGGCCTGACAACGATATCGGCTGCTTATCACACTACACAAGCCAAGTCATTCTGTTCTTCATTATACCCAGATATTACAGTTTGTTGGTCTTATAGAGAAGAAGAGGAGGAGGAGGAGGAAGAGGAGGAGGAGACTGGATTTATACCCTGCCCTTCACTACCCAAAGGAGTCTCAGAGTGGCTTACAAACTCCTTTTCCTTCCCCTCCCCACAACAGACACCCTGTGAGGTAGGTGGGGCTGAGAGAACTCTGACAGAAACTACTCTTTTTCAAGAACAGCTGTGCCAGAACTATGGCTTGCCCAAGGTCATCTCAAATTTGGTTCTAACATCTGTTGTTCACTCATAGAATAATGGATTCACAGAGTTGGAAGGGACTTCCAGGGTAATCTATTCCAACCCGAAGCACAATGCAGGTAATTCACAAATACCTCCCCCTCACACACACCCAGTAACTGCTACTGCATACCCAGAAGATGACATTATACTCCCTGAGCCCCGGGGTGGCCGCCTTGGTTTTCTCCCTGCACACTGGACCTCTCGCGCAGGCGCCGGCAGCGGGGGGAGCGGGGCGGGGGGGGGGCGAGAAAAGTTCCCCGGCCTCCCTGAGCCCCGGGGTGGCCGCCTTGGACTTCTCCCCGCAAACTGGACCTCTCGGGGTGGCGCCCTTTGACGTCTTGCGCCCAACGGCCTGGCGGTCCCTTTAGAGTTTGCAGGGGGGAGGGGATGCTGCTGGAAGTGCTCCTTGCGGGCGGGGCTGGCGCGGGAAGCTCCCCTCCGGGACTTCTCCTTCTTGGGGGTGCCCCGCCCCCTTGCGGAACGCTTCCCAGTGGCCCCCGGCTGGGACGACGGCGGACCTGGCAGCCACCCTTCGCCCGGCAAAGCCCTTTGGAAGTCGCCCTTTCGCTTCCCCGCCTGGCCGTCGCCAGGTGAAGAATATTACTGGAAATGGGTGAAGAATATTACAGTGTTTCCAACTCAGCAGTCCTCCAGTACAGTCTTATAGCAGATTATGCGTCACAAAGGTGTCCCTGGCTGTGCTTGTTCCAGTAACACAGCTCACAGACGGCCAAGGTCCCTTCAGATACCTAGAGGAGGGGCAGGTGCTTAGCCCAGTTCCTTCCCACCCTAACTGTGTCTACAATTCTAAAAAAAGTCCTAATTATCATACTTGTCTATGAAACTGCTGGCATAAGTAAGTGCCTCCTTTTTTTTTTGCCCCCAGAAAGCCCACCAAGGAAGCCTCCAGAAATTTTTTCCCCAAGAAACCACTCAATTGAAGTAGAACTTGGTAAGCAGCCTTCCTGTAAAGAGTGACCACGTGTCTGTACATTGCTTGGTGGTGGAAAGCGCTGTCAGGTCACAGCTGACTTATGGCGACCCTGTGTAAGGTTTTCAAGGCAAGTGACATTCAGAGCTGGTTTGCCACTGCCTGCCTGTTTATCCCATGGTCATTGTTTTGATAGGTCAGGAACCCCCACAATTCAAACTCTGTTGTGTGTTTATGCTATGCCTTTCCTAGTAATCAAGGCTGCACTTTCTTTTCTTGAAAAATGTAAGCGCAGTTCCTTTACCAGCCTTTGAAGTGGCTTGTGAACTGAAAGTGACATTGGATACCAGGCAGCATTTCCTACTTTGCATCTTGTCTCTCTCTCTCTACTATGATATAGAGAAGGAGCAAAGAAGACCAAAAGTGGATGTATAGAGTGTTCAGTTACAGATATAGGGAGTGTTCAGTTACCATTAAAGCCTGCTTGAAGGCAGCATTGTGGGAAGGAATCGCTTTGCATGTTTGGGAAGCTCTAAGGCAACCTTGCAGGTACTAAATCACATAGCTGACATATGTTTGTAAATTTTTCATGTTTTTTTTGTGGTACTCTTCAGACCTATCTCTGTGGAAACTCTGTGGAAATAAATGCTTGCTTGGTTTTTCTTTTCATGTGGGGCTCTGGTTTCCTTTCTAATTGGCATGCTTTTGAGTTTCTTCTAGAATTGGGGAGCACTCTGACTTCATGGGCATAGAGGGGAACAGTTTTTAATGTAATAATGCTGTTGTGGACCCCCCCCCCAGGTTCTAACCTCATAATTGACTGCAATTCATCAGGTGCCGAAGTAGATCATGTGTTCTGGACAGTGAATAATTCCTATATTGATCACTATTACAAGCATAGCAAAAATGTTTTTGAAATTTACAAGTAAGTACGCTTTTCCATATGTGCAAAGACTCGAACAATAGAAAATGTCTCTGAACAAGATACTTAAATTTTAATATGGTAATAATCTTGTCCTTTAAGATGTGCAAACTGATGTTTTGATTTGCAGAGGTTCTTTAAATAGTTTGTAACATCTGCTAATCTAACAAATGAATAAGCAGGAAATATTTTCACTTCTAGAGAGCAGCAGTGATCAACTGTTGTCCCTAGACTGGATGGCCTTTTATCAGGCTCCCAGTGGCCTTGGCAAATTTTAATTAAATGCCCGGCCACAATTTCACTTCCAAGGAAAAAGGAAAATGCTTCTGAGCTGTAAGAAATTGAGAAGATACTTCAATGTTACATCTTATCTTTAGACTTTACGAGTGCAGGGCCCCCCAAATGACTTGTGGGGGGGTATATTGTCTTACCTTTTCCCGAGAGCCCCCATAACCTCTCCCCTTTACATGCTTCCTTCTCTCCACTTACCAGCCAACCTAGCTTTCTCTGCCTCCTGTCTTCAGCTGTTCTTCCTTCTTTTCCCCAGCAGCCTCTGCCAGGGAGAACTGTGGCCCATTCAATCAGTTCCAGCTGAGCTAGGCCCATTTGCACTGGAGGGGGGATCTATGAGGGCTTGTGGGGGGCACCTCACTTTGTCCTGCATCCCCCTCCTCTAGCAACTCTCACTTTCTCCCCTTTCCCTACTTCCTTCTCTCCTTCAAACCCAGCCACCAATGTACCTTTTATCTTATTTATTTACTTCATTCATATCCTGCTTTTCTACACAGTGAGGACCCAATGCAGCTTACATAATTCTCCTCTCTTCCATTTTACCCTCACAACAACCCTGTGAGGTAGGTTAGGCTGAAAATATGTTACTGGCCCAAGGTCACCCAGTGAAACTCCAACCACTACATCGCAGTGACTTTGTGGACTGGCTGCTGTTGAACAGTAGCAAGGAGCCAGGCCTGAGTGAGTCTGCATGACAGCATGTTTGGGTAGTATCAAGTTGCCTGGTGGTTGCTGCCAGGACTGGCCCCAAAGAGTCCTTCCTCAAATGCCAAAACAGCCCTGAAACAGGACGTGCTCCTTTTCCCTGCCTTTTACTGACAGAAACCAAGCATAAACCAAGCCTGGAAGGCCACTCAGGGCATCTGTTTTTTAAAGCCACAGGCACTTCTTTTTGGTTTTCTTAAAGAGAAACACAAACAAACAAGCTATCCATCTGAGCACTGGCATAATGGGACCATGGATTAGGGTTCTTTGTAAAATGAGCAAGATAAATCAGTGTAAAGTAATCTCTGTTGAAGAGGCATATGCAGGGCCAGCTCGAGGTTTTTCTGCGCCCTAGGTGGGGTGCAGATGCCAAGCTCCCAGTGGGGCCTGGAGACCCACCATGCCACCCCCGTTCCTCTCCCCCCCAGGAGGGAGGGGGAGGGCGGGCGAGCTGCAAGCCAGGGAAGTGACGGCGGTTTAAACCCCCACTCCTTCCATCCCAGCACCAGCTTGCCTGTGCGCCCTGCAGCTGTGAGGCGCGCCGGTAAGCCATTGAAGGGGCGGGGGTTTAAACCCACGCTCCTTCCGACCCAGCGCCGGTTTGCGGGGCGCAACAGCAAGTCATTGAAGGGCGAGCTGCAAGCCAGGGAAGTGACGGGGGTTTAAACCCCCACTCCTTCCGTCTCAGCACCGGCTTGCCTGCCCCCTCGCAGCTGCGAGGCATGCCAGCAAGCCATTGAAGGGGCAGGGGTTTAATCCTCTGTCCCTTCTGTCCCAGCGCCGGCTTGCCTGTGCCCCCGCAGCTGTGGGGCGCCCCGTCAAGCCAGGGAAGGTGCGGGGTTTTGGGTGGGGGGGCTTTTGGCGCCCTAAAGGGCCGGTGCGCTCTAGGCGAACGCCTAGTGAGTGAGCCAGTCCTGGGCATATGCTCTGAAGATTACAGCCAGTTATCAAGAAATTAATCTAAATATATTGAAAGGGCGACACATCCCTCATATACTCAGTGCAGTGTGCGTGCAGGGAAGGAACTGGACTATTGCCTGTGTTCTTGTTCAAATGCTGCATGGGGGGGAAGATGTTGACTTTTCATAATTTGTACTACTTTTTTTTTTCTTACAAAAAATAGGAAAGAGATTTTCCTTGAAGGAAAGCCTTTTTTAAGTGTGAGACTGAACATTTCAAAAGTCAGTTATGAGGAATATGAAAATGTGTTTGTGTGTCATGTTTTGAATTCTTTTGGTCAAGTTGCAGCACATGTTACACTGAAGTGCAAAGGTAAGCGTGTCTTCATCTCTTTTTCATTTATTATTTGTTTGTCATGCTTTTATATTGCTCTTTCTTCAAGGAACTCAAAGTGGTGTATGGAGTTATTCCAGAACCCATTTTATCCTCAGAACCACCCTGTGAGTCAGCTAAGCTGAAAGAGAATAACTGGCCCCAGGTCATGCAGGGTGCATCATGGCTAACTGAGGACCCAAGCCTGGATCGACCAGGTCACAGTCCAAGATGGTAACCATTACACCAACCTGGTACTTTTCATTCTGTGCTAATTTCCACACTGACAATCCAAATTTGGATTGCATTTGGGTACTATTCTGTAACCTGACCTATGGAAATGCAAATGCTGTAAAATATTAAATTTGTGGATAGTGCTGAATCCCATAAGTCTCTGTGGCCAAATTAGATAACAAACGACTGGATCTTCCATATATTTTGTTATTTCTTTCTTTTCCCCTCCTGCATCCATTTCTCTCTCTATGATTCCTGTCCTTCTGACCCCTGTCAGGTCCACTCCTATATGGAGAGCTGCAGCTGTTTGGAGACTATGTAGACGGGGTTGCACCTCTAGTGTGTAAAAATGCCCAAAGTGGAGTGGGTGTTTTGGAGTACTCATACCTAATCATGAGTATAGAAATCTGGACCTTGTAAATCCCTAATGAGGTTCTCGGGAAGGAAAGCAGCATGATACAGCCTGATCTCGTCATATCTTAGAAGCTAAGCAGGGTCACTACTTGGAAGGGAGACCTCCAAGGAAGACTTTGCAGAGGAAGGCCTTGGAAAATCACCTCTGCTTTTCACTTGCCTTGAAAGCCCCATGCTGGGGTTGCCATGTCAGCTGCGACTTGATGACACTTTACACAAACACACACACACTGAGGCTCACAGATATAAACTATCCCTTTTTGAACATCTCAGCAGGTTACAAAAGTCAGGAAATTTATTCTGGGTTCCAACTCTTTGCATTACTTACTGGAATCCATTATTTCCTTCATTTTATTTACAATGTTTGTTTCTTTTCTGTTTATATATTTAATTCCCAAGTGTGCTCCCTATCTGTGGATATCCAAATCCACAGATAGAGGCCAGATCTGGACTCACAAAGCTGCCTGAACCAGACCCTAGGTCCATCAAAGTCAGTATTGTCTATTCAGATTGGTAGTGGCTCTCCAGGGTCTCAGGCAGAAGTCTTTCATATCACCTACTGCCAGATCCTTTAACTAGAGATGCCAGGGATTGAACCTGGGACCTTCTGCATGCTAGGCAGGTGCTCTGCCACTGAGCCACAGCCCCTCCCCCTAAACAGATGTTTCAGCGAATTTGGGGGACCCCCTAGAATTACAGGAAAATATGAACATTAAAAAAAAAAATTGGGAGGTTTACTCTCTCCTTTGAATAAAATCTTACCTTTAACAGTCCTGGCAGCTCCTGCCTGAAGAAATGTCAGGTGAATTGCCAGAAGAAGGGGGCCTTGGTTCACCCAGAGCCACTCCAGGCGAGCCGCCAAGAGAGGTGGAGGGGGAGACACTGTCGGCTCACCTGGACAAGCTGTGGAGGGTGGCTATGGGAGGAGCTTCAGGGGTGGGAGGGACAGACAAAGAAAAAGAGAGTTCTGGGGTAGAGAGGCCGAAAGAAAAAGTGATGGGGTAGGGGGCAGAAAAAGAAAATGATTGGGGTACGAGGTGGAAAGAGAAAGAGAGTGATGGAGTAGCCAAAGAGTTATGGGGGGCACAGAGTGATAGGTATGGGAGAGAGAGTAAGAGATGGGGTGACAGGGTGGAGAAAGAGTGAGAGGCAGAAAAGTAGGGGGAAAGGGGAAGAAATGAATGAGGGGAATACCTTCTCCCCTCAAGTTTCTTGTGGGTCCCCACTTGTCAACTCCTAAATGCAATTTTACACCGCCCCCATTTAAATTGTCAATTTAACACAAAATCAAAATGAAAATCACAATAAAAAATAAGAAGTCTGCAACAGAAATACAAATATCAGTTACCAAAAGCTGACACAGATTTTAAAAGGTATGTGTTCCATCAAACAGGGAAAAACGTTAACAAATAAACGTCTTCACCCTTCAGTGAAACACAGCAGGTGATGGGACTGGTGGAAATCCACTGTGGCTGTTTTACCGTGTGGTGAACACAACTAAGAATAGCCAGCTCTGTGCTTCATTTTGTCTGTGTTTCTGACTATGTTATCATCCCTTTGTCATACAAACAGAGAATTGGGTTGGTTGAGTTATTTCCTGTGCCTAGGCAGTATGTGTCCTTGATCTAGGTAAAAAACTAATTGCACTATCCCATATCTTTATGAACCTTTTATGTTCCTGTAATTGTAGTATGTTTAAACAAAAAGTCATTTCCTTGTGCATGATTGGAAGCAGTCTGAAATAATTTGTGACAAGTGGGAAAATAATTTTCAAACCCAGGGTTTTTTTCTGATGCTTTTGTTTCAAAGTTCAATGTCTAACAAATCTATTTCCTCCCCCATTTTCTTAATTGAGGTAGTTCCAGATTTTCGGGGACCACTGATTGGAATGTTTTTAGTGGGATTTCTGCTAACTACAGCTGCTATATTATTCTACAGTTTCTTCAAGATCAATATTATTCTCTGGTATCGGAGTTCCCGCTGTCCTTTGACCAGTAAAGAAGGTATGTCATTGTAGTTAGCTAAGGTTTTAGCTCTGGAAATGAGTAAAATCTGAAATCCCTCTGAAAAAGAATACTTAATAAAATCTGTTTGGATGTGGGAAAAGAGTTTATAGTTGTGTATAACTTCCTGAAATTATTGTGAATGCAGTACACGATGAAAACATTTCAGGGTTTTCAAGTAATTGGATTAGATGTGTATGTTGGGCTCAGCATCGTCAGAGATGTAGGACTTTTTCCTAAGTTTTCAGGCAGGGCTGGTGCCAGGTTTTTTTGCACACTAGGCGAGGCTACCTTCTGGCGCCCCCGTGTGCCCACCAGTGTTCAAACATAAATGCGTTTTAGAAAGAATGAAAAAAAACCGAATTTGGAATTGCTAATTTCTTTTTTAAAAAATTGTGACAACTAATACAATCTCTGATTTTCTCTCTTATACAGAAAATCACAAATAACAAAGTATTTTGAAAAATCCTGTTAATTGTGATGCTGAAATTTAAGTCTCTTTAATGTTCTTATTATAAGAGATGTAATAAATGTTCCTTCTGTATTTTTGCTATACTACCTACTCTTTCTAGCAATGCTAACTCCTTGTTAACTCCGTTGGAGTAGTATATGCAGACACCACAAAATATTAGTCATGTGGACCCCTCTCCCCAACAACACAGTTGAAAAGAGCAAGAGTTGTCCCAGGAACTGGTCCTGCTGGGAGCAAGGAATGAAACCAGCCTGTGAAATGGCTGCCAGCCATTTAAACCTGAAAGCCCAATGAGTTCACCCTTCATCTGTCAATTTCGCTCCCCCCCCTTCCAAGCCCAACAGGTCCACCTGTCAGCTGTTAGGTTTAAATGGTGGACAACCATTTAACCTGTTTGTTTCGCTCCCCCTGCTTCCATGCATGGGCGGGGGGGGGGGGCTGTGAAACGGATCACTGAAATGGCTTGCAGCCATTTTAGGCTAAGAGCCACTATTCAGCATTACTGATTAGACCCTAATAAAAGCTGCATAATTTCAGCTTTTATTCAGGATCACTGTATCGGTAGCCAAATCAGATTCTTAAGTTTGATTTGGCTTAGGAAATACCTAAATAATGCCGATAAGATATTATTCGGGTATTTATTCAGCTTGGTTTATAACGAATACACACTCCTAAAATGTGCAAGATTATGCTCAAGACGCATCAGAAAAGTAGTATTAAGGTAATACTATTAACGTTTTCACTATCATAGTTTTGACTGAACTGGTGTATCAGAAACATACATGTGGTGTATGAGTTACTGTAGTCTTCAGTTTTCCATCAGATTTTCCAGGATATCCTTAGTGGTGTAAGTTGAACGGTATGTGGTTTCTGACTTGTGCCTCTCAGTTTGTCTGCATATAACTAGGAGCAGAATGGGGGAAAATGCATGTTAAGCATGTTTTTTGTTCATTATAGTTTCAGATGGGAAGACCTACGATGCCTTTGTCTTGTACCCAACAGCTGACATAGTGGCTCGGATGTATAGCATAGATAACTTTGTTCTAAAGCTGTTACCTGAGGTTTTGGAGCGATAGTGTGGACACAAGCTTTTTATAGTTGGAAGGGATGACCTACCAGGGCAAGGTATGTTTAATATGCCAAAAGAAACCCTCCCATTTAGAAGTCACTGGTTTCTGAAATAATTTCTGCAATTGCAGCAGCTGCAAATATTTATTTATTTATTTATTTAAAACATTTCTTTGCTGCCTGTCCACCCAGTTCAGGGTCCCCAAGATGGTGAATAATAAAACATTTAAAACCTTTAAAATATTTAAAATACAAGTGTACATAAAATATTTAAAATGATTAAATAAAACTTATAAATACCCAAATAAGTAGGAGAGCTAATAAGAGTTAGAGAGGAAATGCCAAACAAAACAAAACAAAAGGTCTTCACCTGCTGGCAGAAGTCAACCATAGAGGGAGACAGACCAATCTAAGTTTTGTTGCCATCACCAAGAAGGCCCTTTCTTTGGTTCCCAACCATCTGATGATAGTGCTGATGAAATTATGGAAAGACTTACATTTCTTTTCCATGCACAGCCTGGTTCATAGGTGGAATTGCATGCAGGAAAAAAAAATTGCACAAAAAAACCCAGAAGGTTTTCCTCACTCTATAGGACACCAGATGAACTTTGTGTGACTGAGTGGATGGGAATCTCTCCTTATAATAATTGTGTTTTGGGGTGGCTTTTGTCCTATCAGGTGGCGGGATTCCATTCACTCCCTCAGCCATTGGCCCATCACCTGCCACTTAAGGCTACTGGCATGCCATCAGCTGGCTGGGTGGGTGGGAGGAACAAGGCTCCTCACCTTGGCGCGTGGCCATCCCTGGCTCGCCACTGCTCCATTGCCACGTGCACCGCTCACTTGCTCGGACAGCCAATCGGGAGATGGGAGAGGCCATCCGCCTTGGCATGCTGGGCCCTCGAGTGGCCAGGGGGAAGGGACCAGCACGCCTGGCTTGGCCTGGTGCTGCCGCTTCCTCCAGCGCACAGTGCACTAGACAAGCGAGCCATGAGAGGAGGGAGCCGTGAGAGGAGGGAGGAGGCCGGCTGCCTTGCCCTGCCAGCTCCAGCACGCAGTGGGATGGGCCGGTGGGTGAGGGGGTGGCCTGCCTGGCTTCGCCCAGCTTCGCCCTCCGCCATGTCCTGCCTGCCACTTTTGGCAGCCACCACCTCCCGTGAGCTGTCAGAGGAGGGACGAGGTCAACTACCTTGCCCCGCCACCTCCAGGGTGAGGGGAGGCACAAGGTTGGCCAGCTTGCCTCACCGATCCCTCCAGCGGCCGGGGGGGAGGGAGCAGCCCACCCGGACTGCCCGTGGGGAGAGGCATGAGCCTAGCCGCCTTCGCGCGGCGAGGCCTCTCTCTAGGGCCCATTGCCTCTCTTCCCGCGACGGGCCTTGCCCCTAGTGAAGTATAACTTGATGTGGCTTTCGGTGTGTTACTTGGGATCTCACGATAGTGTACATGCTTATTCCTATATGGGTATGAACCTCCTCTGTGGAAATGCACTGCCTTTCTTCTTTACATAGGAAGCTCTTAAAATAGTAAAAAAGGTAAAGGTTTCCCTTGCTCGAAGCTAGTTGAATCTGACTCTAGTTGAATCTGTCTGAAGACATTTCTGTGGTCATGCGGTCAGGTTGGCAGGAGCTGGGGCCAGAGATGGGAGCTCACTCCGTCATGTGCACTAGGGTCTCGAACTGCCAAACTAGAGACTTTCTGGTCTGCAGCTCCAATCTGTTTTTCCAATCTAGTCTGGTCCTGTCCACTCAGATCCATAATGGCTCTCCAAGGCCAGAGACAGCGGTCTTTTGGAACCTTTTTATTTGAGATCTTTAACTGGAGTTGCCAAGGCTTCAACCTGAGACTTTCTGGGGTAAAAGTGTATCACCGAGCTATGAATGTAGAGTTGTGTTTTCTCTGACCACAGGAGAGGAAGTCATTGTTGAGCTAAAGCCATTGCTTGTTATTGATGAGCCTTTTTGTTTAAGACTGTGGAGCAATTTTTTTTGTTTATTTACAGCTGTGTTGAGTGTAACTGAAGATACTATTAAACAAAGCAGAAGGCTGATGATCATTTTGGAACCGGAATTATCAAGCTGCAACAGGTTGGAGGAAACATCAGAGCAGCAAATAGCCGTGTACAATGCACTTGTTCACTGTGGTATTAACGTGCTACTAATTGAGATGGAAAAGATAAAGAACTACACAAGCATGCCGGAGTTGATTCAATACATTAAGCAGAAGCACGGAGCCATCCAGTGGAAACAAGACTCTGCAGAAAAATCCCAGTTGGCCAAAACACGGTTCTGGAAAAATGTGAGATATCAGATGCCACCCAGGAGAACTGTGTCTCTTTCAGAAATCCACTTATTGCCACAGTTTCATAGTAACCCTGTAATGACTGTCACAAGGTGATCATCACAATAATCAAGTCAACTGGGAAAAAGTCCTCATCAGCTTTTGTCATCCAAAGCAAAGCATTCTGGATTAATCTCTTAAAAAAATATTGGAGCACTGAAATTCTGCAGGGAATTGCCCTGAGCGTAGTCCCATTTGGCATGGCTAGTGCATACAGTATGTTTCCCGAGACAGGATTTAGACTGAGAAGCATCTGTCATGCTCCAGGATGACAGCACTGTATACTGGTACACATGCTCAGTTCTCCCATGTACAAAGCATAGGGGGTTTTGAAGTGTTAAGTCAGGAGGAGAGGGTGGTCTTTCCTTGGACAATGCTTGACAACCAGTTGTCCCTGTCCTTCAGCTTCCCTGCAGCTAGCTTACTGTTGTTCCTGCAGAAAGAAGAGCAGTGATACAGAGCTGAATTGTGATTGACAAAGCAGCCATCTTACTTTTGCGTTCAAAGAACTGTGTATACTGGAGGAGCTGATTTGAAAAGCCTGTTAAGAATGCAAGAAATATCTGAAGAATTGTTACCAAATATATTGTATATATTTTTATACTTAATATAGTTCATAAAATAATTGGATGGTAAATGCATGAGCATACAAACATAACATTTTATACTAGATTTCTGTGATTTCTGGATAACTTCCATTAAAACAATGCCTCAAAATAATCCGTGACTTGCAGATCTTTTATATCTGTTTATTTGTTCTTCCAACTGCTAGGTAATGGTACACAATTTAGCTTGTATACATAATGCCCCTCCAAAAATTAAACTCAGTTTTTGCTAATATAAGAACCACCACATTTTTCTTGACTTCTGCTCTCTACCTTATGAGGGTTTCTTTGTTCCCAAGTTTGCTAGGGCCAAATCAGAACAAATGCTGGATTGTATGTTATCAGAGAGAGACCAGCAAGTCTCTCCCCCCGCCCCAATATACTTTGGCACTCCGTGAGGCATTTTGTATTTAGCACTAAGATATTTTATAGGAATCTCTGTACCTTTCCTTGTTTCTTATTTCATGTGGAAACTGTTTCCAACCTCTGTAGGAGGAACATAACATATCTTCAGCGACATAAGAATACAATACACTTTTTAAAGATACAAAATTACAGGAAGGAAAGAAAGCACAAAGCATTTATATTCAAAAGAATTCTAGTTTGGAGGTTGGAGGCAGTGTGAATGTGTACCGGAGATAATTAGAGGTGTGATTTCCCCTGTAGGTTCATGCTCTGAAACTGCCAAACTGAATAGAGCCTTGGAACAATTGATTCTTGCTGTCCCTAGAAGAATTTAGCTGTGCTGGGTGCCGATTGGCTTCCATGGCAAGCATAAAGCCACTCTCTCAACCCCATTGCCAAGGGCAGTATTTCCACAGAGGCCCAGAAAAAAGTGCCAAGTAAGAAAATGGATTAACATGCAAGGTGCCTGGAGAAAACATGGTTAAAAACCAAAAAGAAGAAGAGATTGGATTTATACCCTGCCTTTCACTCGGAGTCTTAGAGCAGTTTATAATCTTCTTCCCTTCCTCTCCCCAAAACAGACACCCTGTGAGGGTAGGTAGGACCGAGAGAGCTCTAAGAGAACTGCTCTTGAGAGAGCAGCTCTGGGAGAACTGTGGTTTGCCCAAGGTCACCCAGCAGCTGCAAGTGGAGGAGTGGCGCATTAAACCTGGTTCTCCCAGATTAGAGTCCATGCTCCTAACCACTGCATCCAATTACACGCAAGCCTGGGGGTGTGAGAGAAAATCCATGCTGCATTCAGATACAAGTATGCCTGGCTGTGGAGCAGAGAGGTGGGGAAGCAAAGCTCATCTTGCAACAAAAATTTCACAACTGAGGGGAAGTACAGCTGTCTATCTTCACCTTACTTGCAATCTGAGGTATGTCTTGCACAGACAGCCTTTTGCTGCCTTGCCTGTTTTTAGCATGACACGGATGATTTCGAATACTGGGATGCTGTTAACGAAACAAGGTCACCTGAGGGAGCTATTTATCATATCTTTAGATCTGTTGGCATCTTGATTATGTTTATTGTTACTTTTTAATGATGCAGGGAAATGGGGTTTGATTTTTAAGAGGAAGTGGGCGAACTCCTCATCCTGTTTTCTTGCTGAAAATTCAACCTTTCCAAGCTGCATTTTATCCCACCAGGAAAATCAAGGGATCTCTAAGCATTTTCTAGCAGGGCTAAAGACTGGTGTGCATGTGTGTGTGTGTGGGGGGGGGAGGTTAGCAGGAGAATGTGGGAGAGAGGGGGAATTAAAAATCCCCTTGTACAAGTAGCCTAAAATGAGGCGGGGGCTGGTCTGGACACAGCACAGAAGAGGGCACAGAACTCCAGCTACCCTGCCCAGCAGTAGCTGGAATGGGAATGCACTTTGAAGAGTAGGAGGTCCATTGCTTTGAGCTGCTGGAAGAGGAGATGGCCGCCTCAAGGCAGCAACTGAAGCATTAGGGCTGCTCCTCTGATCTCAGTGCAGGTGCCCCACTGCTGATAGGCTAGGTGGTTCACCTGACAGTGCCACAGCATGGCCAGCTGACCTCATGGAATCAACAAAAAGTTTTGCAGCTTAAGACTTGGACCAGCTGGGTCTATTTCACATCTCTCAAGCTAGAAGGAGGTTTCTTTGGCATGCATCCTGCTGCAGTAACCACTTGAATGTGTGAGTCACACCATCAAGAAAACAAGTAGGAAATCTGGTCTGCAGATAAAGGAAGGTTAGACTAGTACAGATGTGTATGAACTTAGTGCAAACTGTCTTAAGGTTAAACCAGACGTGATGCAAGAGATTCATGATTAGGGTCTCTGGTGGTTTTGTAAAAAGCTAATTACAGAGCCTGTGTCTGTCTCCCCCTCACCCCCACCAGAATGAGCTAAATGCAGGTGGAGAGGGTTGACTTAGGCCCATTACACAAGCACATCTTACTGCATATTTTCAGAGCAGTAAGCCTTTAATCTTGACTTCAGATTCTGTGCCCTCCTTATGCACCATTCTTTTTCCTCCAGTGTATTTATTCTGCAACTACAATTTTTTAAAAGCACTTTTCTAAATTGAGGAGGAATGTCACTTGTGACTCCTCCACTTGCACCTGCTGGATGACCTTGGTTCTGGCACAGCTGTTCTTGAAAAAGAACAGTTTCTGTCAGAGCTCTCTCAGCCCCACCTACCTCACAGGTTGTCTGCTGTGGGGAGGGGAAGGAGTTTGTAAGCTGCTCTGAGACTCCTTTGGGTAGTGAAAGGTAGGGTGTAAATCCAGTCTCTTCTTCTTCTATTTTATGCTGGCTGAAATGCACTCCATGAAAACACTGTAAAAATACTTACAGTAGTAGCACCAGTCCTCTTTTCTTCTTTTGTTTTAAATGTGGCTGGCAAAATGCTCTCTACAACAAACTGGACTCCAGGCTCTGTAACGAAAACTATTCTAATTGATTCCATGCAGCCCTATGTGGGACATCTCTCTCTTAAAGCTGTAACATATTAATAAGATTATTGAAGGGCTGAACCTCTGTGTAATATTTTTACTTTTTAAATTCACTTGTAATCGAAGTAATATCTAGAAGAGATGAACTGGACTCAATTTTTTACTCTTTAAATTAATTATTATGTTTAAAATAGATGTGAAATCATCATCTTCAATGTGACAGTTAAACCATTTGAGATTCATCC
This sequence comes from Gekko gecko, assembly GCA_029375565.1. Lineage (NCBI taxonomy): Eukaryota > Metazoa > Chordata > Lepidosauria > Squamata > Gekkonidae > Gekko > Gekko gecko. The sequence goes on along the minus strand of JAPDNY010000004.1, from coordinate 105,199,550 downwards.
CAAAAACTTATCACTTTCTAAAAAGTCTATTGGAACAACAACATGTATAAATACTTGCTATGACTAAGTCTTTACCAGTTCAGCAGTTATATAGTTCCAGATATATTGAATCAAATGGTCTCTCCAAGTATACTGTTAAAATTGCTATAACCCAGGACCAGACCAAATGCACTGTAAAGTTAATCATATGTATCAATTATGTGTCAATAGCTCCAGCAGTATTATAAATTAATAATATAAAATAATAATATTCCATTCAGCTCCAGGTTTCTTTTCATTTAAAATACCATGGATTTCTTCTAGGATAAAGTGCAGAAAATAAAGACAATCCCTCCCTTTGTTTTGTTTGCACGCAGCACTGAAAAAGTGAGCAGTGACACATGAGTCTTTAAGGTGCTACTGGACTCTTGCTCTTTTCTACTACCACAAAATAACGTTCTTTCACTTTCTGATCAAAGCTACTGAAAGAATAAGTACTGTTTGTCCCTCGTAGGGGGCAATAAGGGAACATCTCGCCTGTACAAACAGCCTCTGATTTGGGTATAACCAGTAGGACACCTGGGCTCTAGAATCTTGAACAGATGCGCAAAAAGAAGGGGTTTTAGAAGGGGAAGCAGGAGACAGACTCCCTTCCTGCGAGCCCTACTGCTGCCCGTTTCATTTGACAGCTTAGAAAGGCAGTCAAACATCGATCCTGCCCATGGGATTTCCCTCCCTGGCTTCTCCGCTCTGAGGCTGGCGTTCTGTTGTTGACTTTGATTTTTATGCATGGCACTTTGAAGACTTTTAGAGGGGAAAGACCACTTATAAATCTCATATATCTAAAGGTTCTAGCTGGCTTCGGCTAGTCCGATCTCATCAGATCTGGAAGCGAAGGAGGGTCGGGCTTGGTTAGTACTCGGATGAGACATTACCAAGGAATACCAGAGAGCAGCTATGCAGAGGCAATGGCAAACCACCTCCAAACGCCTCTTGCCTTGAAAAGCCTACCGGGCCGAGCGCCGTAAGCCGGCTGAGACCCACCAGTACCGTGTAACAAACTTAAAAACGAGATAAATGCACGGGCAACCTAGCCTAGGAAATATCTGCAGAACAAAATGAAACTCAGCAGGACTGACGATGCAATGATAAACAGGACTATTCAGAATCAATCCAATGTGAGCTCCCGGGTAAGTGTGCCCAAAACGGAAGCCCTAACGGCTAAAGTGCTAGCTTTGTTTTTGCAAGCGGGACGTGGGTTGTCAAAGCCCTGGAACGCCTGTACGTCCGTGCCCAACTATTTAGCACTAAGACCCCCGCGCAATCGATGATCAACCCCACTCCGAAAAACCATTGCGAAGCCGGCCTCCTCTTGGCTCCTCCCCCAAGAGAGCCGCAGTTGTTCGCCTCCCCCAGCCCGGTCTCGCCCCTCGCTGGTTCTAATGGAGGCCCCGCCCAGGCCAGCAGGTGAGGGCTTTCGGCAGCGTGGCTTCCCCCCGCGGGAGAGTCAATTTAAATCGCCGGGAGTCGGCTGTATTCAGGAGATGCGCAGCAGCTGCCTCCGGCGCGGGGGATCTTGCTGCAGCTCAGGTAGGGGAGCGTCTGTGCGGAGTCCTGGAGTTGCCGCCCGCCCCGGGTTGTCTTTAATTTGTGCACAGCTCGGGGAGGGCGTTCTGGCGTCGCCGGTTCTAAGAGAGCTCCCGGCCGCTTTTGGGTGCAGCCGGCGTGCTTGGAGGCGAAGCGGGAATGACTAGGGATGAGTCTCCTAATGTTACCGTTATCATAGAGGGAGGGCTGCCCGCTCTGGGCTGGGAGAAACCTGCGAGAGTTGGAGAGACGAGAAAGTCTTCTTCCTCTTCTTCCTCACGCCCTCCTTTAGGCGCCTGGAAGCCTCTGGCGAGCAGCGCAGGTGCCGGGGTGGGGGGCGGGAGCTGCGCGCTGCTTCCTCTCCGTTTGGGAACAAGGAAGGCTCCAGAGCCAAATAATTGATGCAGTAGCCAAATTGCTCGCTCACAACTTTAATGCCAGAAGGCCACAAAGTAGAATTTTTGCTCACAGGACTCCGCAGCTGAGAGGGAACATTGCTCCCCAGATGTGATGAACTGCCTTTGGCTGCTGTAGGGCAGTAGGGTCTCATGGCTAAAGGATTGGGTCTCCCTTCAAGCGTGGGGGGGAGGTTAAAAACCAGGGGGACAAAATCCCAGAAAGAGGGAAGATCCCACTGCAAGACAGAGCTCAAAGCACTTCTTCCGCCCAGCGAGAGCTTTATCTTGCAGCCTCCCCCCCTTTGTTAAAAGAAAGAGGCATCGAAAATGTTGGCCCTTCTAGCCCCTTCTAGTGCCTGCCTTCTTCCTTGAGTGAATGGCTTCGAACTGAAATCTGAAGCACTCTGCTTATTTTGAGGGACGCATTGATCTACCAGTTTCCTTTCCTTGAGTGCAAGGTGAATCACAGCTCAGGTATAGGATACGCTCAGGGCAGGAGTGCGTGGGGGGGGGGACACTATGGAAGGGGAAATGTGCAACTCCGGGTGCTCTCAGATCCCTTCCATCATTGTTAGCTTTTAGCCTGCCTGACCTGATGCACAATGAAGGTTTAGGAATAAAAGGGAGGCAGTAAGACCAGCATAAGACATGCAACCAATATCGCACCAAAAATACCCTACAATACAGACCATAGTGCGGGAGCTAAAAGATTCGGAAGCAGTGCAGGGAACTGTTAGATCGTGTCCAATAAAACAGTGGATTACAAAATTAGAAAACAATGCAAGAAATAACCCAGCATGTAATGCATAGAGAAGGCTGCCTTAAATTAAAGATTAAATCAAAGCATTAAGGCTCATCTTTTGAAACGCCTAAATTCTTATTAAATGCGTTATTAGAAATAAAGATTATCTTCCAGGTAGTTGTTGCTGTAACCCTCTCATTCTGTCTGTGAGCTCCTTGAATGGAATGATTTAATTGCTAGTAGCCAACATGGGTTTATCAAGAATAAGTCATGCCCGACCAACCTTATCTCCTTTTTTGACAGAGTTACTAAAGTGGTTGACTCTGGCAATGCTGTGGATATAGTGTATCTAGACTTCAGTAAAGTTTCTCATGATATCCTCGAGAATAAGCTGCTTAAGTGTGGGCTGGATGGTGCAACCGTTGGGAGGGATTCATGGTTGGTTGAAAAATCGTACCCAACGAGTGCTCATAAATGGCTCTGCCTCTATGTGGAGAGAAGTCTCGAGTGGAGCGCCACAGGGCTCGGTCCTCGGCCCAGTGTTGTTCAATGTTTTTATAAATGACCTGGAGGAAGAGGTAGAGGGGATGCTTATCAGATTTGCTAGGGGACTGACAACGGGGACTGACATCTTGCAGATGACACGAAGCTGGGTGGGAATGCTAATTCTTAAGAACACAGAGTCAGGATTCAAAATGATCTAGATAGGCTGGAACAGTGGGCCGAGAGAAATAAAATGAATGTCAATAGAGATAAGTGCAAAGTCCTACACTTATGCCCCAAAAATCAAAGGCACAGATATAGAATGGGAGGAACATGGCTGACAGCAGCTCACGTGAAAGGATCTAGGTGTTTCGGTTGATCACAAGCTAAACATGAGCCTGCAGTGCCATGTGGCTGCAAAGAGAGATAATGCAATCTTAGGATGCGTTAACAGAAGCGTTGCGTCCAGATCATGGGAGGTGGTAGTTCCGCTCTATTCTGCTATGGTCAGGCCTCACCTGGAGTCCTGTGTCTAATGTTGGGCACCACATTTTAGGAAGGATGTTGAGAAGCTCGAGTGTGTCCAGAAGAGGGCAACCGGGTTGGTGAGAGGGTTGGAATCCAAGTCTTATGAGGAAAGGCTGAAAGAGTTGGGTATGTTTAGCCTGGGAAAGAGAAGTCTTAGAAGGGACATATGATTGCAGTCTTCAAGTATCTGAAGGGCTGTCATGTAGAAGGTGGAGTGGATCTATTCTCTCTTTCTCCGAATTGCAAGTCTTGATCTAATGGGTGGAAATTACGAGGGAATCATTACCGGCTAAATATCAGGAGAAACTTCCTAACCGTAAGCGTGGTTGAGCAGTGGAACGGTCTGCCTCGGGAGGTGGTCGGATGCTCCTTCGCTGGACCTTTTCAAGTGGAGGCTGGACGACCATCTTTCGGGTATGTGGTAGGGCTATCTTTTGGCTATGTTCCTGCAGAGTGCAGGGGGTTGGACTAGATGACCTGCAAGGTCTCTTCCAACTCTAAGATTCCATGAATCTATGATTATGTCACTGTTAGGTTATTGTACCACTCCACAGGTACTCCAGTTCGTAGACGCAGACTGCACAGGTATAAGGCTTCTGTGTGCTAGAACCCAGGTTAAAAGGTGATGACAGCATTCCCCAAAGCCCAACAAGTGCTGGCGTGTCAAACAGCTGAACAGTCTTGAATCTGTTACCACCTCAGAGATCTGCTTGAGGTGGCTAATAAAATTAAAAATAATTAGTAACAATAATCATCAGAACGATGCAAAATGTAAAACCCACCAGCAATTGTTGTTGTTCAGTCGCACAGTCGAGTCCGACTCTTCGTGACCCCATGGACCAGATTACACCAGGCCCTCCTGTCTTCCGCTGTCCGCTGAAGTCTGCTCAATTTCATGTTCGTTGCATCGATGACACTGTCTAACCATCTCATCCTTTGCTGTCCCCTTCTTCTTTGACCTTCAATCTTTCCCAGCATCAGGGTCTTCTCCAGTGAATGCTCCCTTCTCATTTGGTGGCCAAAGTATTTGAGCTTCAGCTTCAGGATCTGGCCTTCAGGGGAACAGTCAGGGTTGATTTCTTTTAGGATTGACTGATTTGATCTCCTTGCAGTCCAAGGGACTCTCAAGAGTCTTCTCCAGCACCATAGTTCAAAAGAATCTATTCTTCGGCGCTCAGCCTTCCTTATAGTCCAACTCTCGCAGCCATACATTACTACGGGGAATACCATTGCTTTGACCATGCGGACTTTTGTTGGCAAGGTGATGTCTCTGCTTTTTATCATGCTGTTTAGGTTTGCCATCGCTTTCCTCCCAAGGAGCAGGCGTCTTTTAATTTCATGGCTGCAGTCACCATCTGCAGTGATCTGGGATCCTAGGAACGTGAAGTCCGTCACTACTTCTACGACTTCCCCTTCTATTTGCCAAGGAGTGATGGGGCCAGATGCCATGATCTTAGTTTTTTTGATGTTGAGCTTCAAGCCCACTTTTGCACTCTCCTCTTTCACCCTGAGCAAGAGGCTCTTTAGGTCCTCTTCACTTTCTGCCATCAGTGCATATCTGAGGTTATTGATCTTTTCCCCAGCAATCTTAACTCCAGCTTGTGATTCATCCAGGCCAGCATTTCGCATGATGTACTCTGCATATAAATTAAATAAGCAAGGTGACAATATACATCCTTGTCGTACTCCTTTTCCTATGCTAAACCAATCAGTTGTTCCATATCTGGTTCTAACTGTTGCTTCTTGACCCTTATACAGGTTTCTCAGGAGACAGGTGAGGTGGCCTGGTACTCCCATCTCTTTAAGAACCTGCCATAATTTATTGTGATCCACACAATCAAAGGCTTTAGCATAGTCAATGAAGCAGAAGTAGATGTTTTTCTGGTACTCTCTTGCTTTCTCCATAATCCAGCGAATGTTGGCAATTTGATCTCTAGTTCCTCTACCTCTTCGAAACCCAGCTTGTACTTCTGGCAGTTCTCTATCCACGTACTGTTGGAGCCTAGCTTGTAGGATTTTGAGCATGACCTTGCTAGCGTGTGAAATGAGTGCAATTGTGCGATAGTTTGAACATTCTTTGATGTTGCCCTTCTTTGGGATTGGAATGTAAACTGACCTTTTCCAATCCTGTGGCCACTGTGTGTTTTCCAAATTTGTTGGCAAATTGAGTGCAGCACTTTAACAGCATCTTCTTTTAAGACTTTGAATAACTCAGCTGGGATACCATCACCTCCACTAGCTTTGTTGTTAGTAATGCTTTCTAAGGCCCATTTAACTTCGCTTTCCAGGATGTCTGGCTTGAGGTCAGTGATTATACCATCGTGGTTGTCAAGGACATCGAGGTCCTTCTTGTATAGTTCTTCTGTGTATTCTTGCCATCTTTTCCTAATCTCTTCTGCTTCTGTTAAGTCCCTACCGTTTTTGTCCTTTATCATGGCCAGCTTTGCATGGAACGTTCCCTTGATTTCTCCAATTTTCTTGAAGAGATCTCTAGTCCTTCCCAATCTATTGTTTTCCTCTATTACTCTGCATTGTTCATTCAGGAAAGCCTCCTTATCTCTCCTTGCTGTTCTCTGGAAATCTGCATTAAATTGGGCAAATCTTTCCTTATCCCCATTGCCTTTAGCTTTCCTTCTTTCCTCTGCTATGTGTAAAGCCTCATCAGACAGCCACTTTGCTTTTTTGCATTTCTTTTTCTTTGGGATGGCGGTGAGTGCTGCCTCCTTTACAATGTCACGGACCTCTGTCCATAGTTCTTCAGGCACTCTGTCTATCAAATCTAGTCCCTTAAACCTATTCTTCACCTCTACTGTATATTCATCGGGGATGTGATCTAGGTCAAATCTGAATGGCCTTGTGGTCTTCCCAACTTTCTTCAATTTACGTCTGAATTTTGCAATGAGTAGCTCATGATCTGAGCCACAGTCAGCTCCAGGTCTTGTTTTTACTGACTGGATAGAGCTTCTCCATCTTTGACTGCAAATTATATAGTCAATCTGATTTCGGTGTTGCCCATCTGGTGATGTCCATGTGTAGAGACGCCTCTTAGGTTGTTGGAAAAGGGTGTTTGCTATGACCAGCGTGTTCTCTTGACAAAACTCTGTTAGCCTTTGCCCTGCTTCATTTTGTTCTCCAAGGCCAAATTTGTCTGTTATTCCGGTTACCTTTTGATTTCCTACTTTAGCATTCCAGTCCCCTATGATGATGAGGACATCATTTTTTGGTGTTAGTTCTACGAGCTGTTGTAGGTCTTCGTAGAACTGGTCCACTTCGGCCTCTTCTGCAGCAGTGGTTGGGGCATAGACTTGGATTACTGTGATATTGAATGGTTTGCCTTGGATTCGGACCGAGATCATTCTGTCATTTTTGAGATTGTATCCCAATACTGCCTTTCTCACTCTCTTGTTGACTATAAAGGCCACACCATTTTTTCTACGGGATTCCTGGCCACAGTAGTAGATATAATGGTCTTCTGAGTTAAATTCGCCCATTCCTGTCCACTTTAGTTCACTGATTCCCAAGATGTCAATGTTCATTCTTGCCATCTCATTTTTGACCACGTCAAGCTTACCTTGATTCATAGATCTTACATTCCAGGTTCCTATGCAGTATTGTTCTTTGCAGCATCGAACTTTCCTTTCACTGTCAGACACATCCACAACTGAACGTCCTTTCGGCTTTGGCCCAGCCGCTTCACTCTTTCTGGGGTTACTCGTACTTGCCCTCTGCTCTTCCTCAGTAGCATATTGGACACCTTCCGACCTGAGGGGCTCATCTTCCGGCGTCATATCTTTTAGCCTTTTGTTACTGTCCATGGGGTTTTCTTGGCAAAGATACTGGAGTGGGTTGCCATTTCCTTCTCCAGGGGATCACGCTTGGTCTGAGTTCTCTGCTGTGGCCTGTCCGTCCTGGGTGGCCCTCCACGGCATAGCCCACAGCCTCATCGAACCACGCAAGCCCCCTCGCCACGACAAGGCAGTGATCCATGAGGGAGCCACCAGCAATAAAAACTAATAATAAACCTACAAGGAACATAAAGCAGCAGTAGAACCATCTCAATATACAAGAATACTTCAGGATGGGGCGAATGTAAAAACAACTGTAAACCGGGGATGACCTTCCGTTCAAAGCCTAGGGGGAAAGGAGTGGGTTTGTACTTGGGGCTGAAGGTACAACTTATGGTATAGCCTACCTTCTCGCTGAGGCTCAAGGTGGATTACTGAACCTAAAACAGTGCAATCAGACTACACAAAATAGGGTATGGCCGGGCACACGTCCAGGAGGTCCGCATTCCAAAGGTGAGGCGCCACGACTTGTCTCTAGATGCCTCCTGCCCCACTTCTGCAGCTAGGGGACTGACAACGGGGTTTAGGATGAAGGTCTCATACTGGTGGGATGGATAGCACGTGAGATAGTTTAGTTCCATAAACTACAGAAAACCATATGATCAGCTGGTGATGCAGATGATGCCCAGTGTACAAAACGGCTATACTGTGTCATCCAGAAGGGATCCTGTCCATCTTCTCTTTTAGCTTCTGCCTCTCAGAGTGTTGGGGAGCTTTTGGGAAGGACCCCAAAAGGGTAGCCTCAAACCATGCCTACAGCACAGACAGTGGGAACCCCGGCATATCCATTGGACGATGACACCCAATCCTGTCCTATTATATAAAAGTGTAGTGGTCTGGCAAGATTCTATGCTTGGCAAAATCAGTTCGCTCCCTGGTATGTCGCTCAGAATCTGTCCCTCAGAATCTGTCCCTATCCACTAGCTGTGTTGCCTGAGTTCTCTCCTACCCACTGCAGCCTAGGCCACTCTTCTCTGATTGGACCAGCATTTCAAGCTCATTTGCATATGGAAGCTGATTGCACTTCATTTCGCACCTCAAACTCCCCTCCCCCCACAAGACAGTTGGAATTGTCAGTTGTTTATGCAACCTGTTGTATTCTGAGGTGAAATATGTCCTCACTCACAACACTTCCCCTTCAAAAGAAACAAACCCAATAACACAACCCTGCAACACCACAAAAAAGACAGGTCTCACCACAAGCAGAATACCACAAGGCAAAAAAAGCTCTGATACTAATTCTGGCAGGGGACGCTGTGAGTGTAGAAAATGATTTATAGACACAGTGGAAAATCTGTAGGAATTGTTTGGTGCCATGGGGCACCCACCCAGAGCCTCTGGCATTTTCTCACTCTGCTGGCATCAAAACCAATTGAAGGCAAAATAGAGATATGGAGACTTTTCCATCCTCCTTTGCATCCATGGCCGGATTGCCCATTGGGCGAACTAGGCGCTTGCCTAGGGCGCGCCGACCTCAGGGGCACCAAATGGTGCCACCAGACCCCCGCCCCCTTCCCGGCTTTCCCGGGGACCCCGCAGCCGCGGAGCCCCCAGGAAAGCTGGCTCTGGGAGGGGGGGGCGGCGGCTAGACCCCCCGCCCCCTTCCCGGCTTTCCCCAGTGGGGGGCACCCCAGGCTGTCCTGCCTAGGGCGCCCAGACACCTGGAGCCAGCCCTGGGGGTGGTAGCCAAGAAGTCCCTCTCATGGGCCCCACCAGTCTCAATTCTATAATCAGTAAAAGTACAGAATTGTAAAGCTTTGCTAAAGTTTGACTGAAGAGAAATGTTTTGTATTGACACATAAGAACCAGAAGATGGAACCGGGTAGCATATTCCATCATTCTAGTGCCACCGCTGAAGAAGTCCTTTTATGTCATTTTAAAAAAAATGCAGTTTAAATACATATAAAAACTATTTTATGGTAGGGACCCCCCTACTTCTGGATATCTACATGTAGACATTCATTTTACTAGCAGAAACAAAATCTGAAGGTTAAATAGGATCAAACTTTAATCCCCCCCCCCATCCAGATACCACTTAATTGCAGGCTTCATTATTTGCTTAGTTTATTAACTTGTAATAAGGTCCCAAGCAACATTCTGATATTTTCCCCAAGACAATGCACGCAACAGACCTATGTGGAACTTGACCACCCTGTCCACAGCAATGTACTCAAGCCAGAAGGTGCAGACTGTTACAACTTGGGTATTGCAAACTACAGCTTCCCACACAACAGTCACACTTACAAAGAAACACACAAACTGTTTAAATATGAAATCCTTTTCAATGTTTCCAGAAAAATTCAAGTAATAAATACATGTACGTTCAAGTACAAACTGTATTAGTTATATAACCACTATTATGATGCTTAGCTGAAGTATGCTTAAGTGAAGGGAGAGGACAACACACAACTGGGATTCTTTACTGGCAACATTAACTTTGAAAATGTACTGTTGAATAATGAAAGCTTAAAATTAAATGCACATATAGTATATTTTATTTCTTGCAATAACTCTGTGAACTTAGTGAATCAAGTTCTAAGTTGTTTTTCTTAAAACACAGCATAAAACACTTGTAAAAAGATCACTGATGGTGCATATGCCATAACAACTGACAACAGTACATGACTTTTTAAAAATTATCAATATTGGGATTTCCACCCAAAGATTGACACTGCAACCTCTGGCAAATGCATCCTTATGAGAACACATGGTAGAAATATTTAAACCACTCCGTCAGCATAGTTTAATTTAAAAATTCAGTGTAGGTTTCGGGGAATGCAGCCTTCTATTTGGATTTCAGCTGGCCAGCCACCATATCGGTTCATCTTATTGTCAGAATGGTTGATCTGTTTGAAAGATTCACGTAAAGAGTAATTCAGTTTATAGTTTTAAAGTAATCCAGCTTGAGAAGTGCAACTTTGATTTGCAATGTAAAAGAAAGGGCAGGTTGTGGAATCAGTAGGTAGGACACTTCAAAACACAGGATGGTATAAAATTCATAACTGTCTCACTAGCAATGTTGCATGGGAAATATTTATTCATTTAAGTTATTTCTAGGCTACACATTCCACAAAAAATGTTTACGATGCTTACAGTCATGGTAAATTGCATTCTTTCCTGTTCAAGCTTGCAGTGGGCTACAATTGTGATGCAGAAATATTTGCTAAACTGAGTAGCCAGACTTCAGATGCTCCTCTGGTGTTTTATCCTTCCACTCCCTGGATGTTAAGCCAGGATGTTGCTGGGATTCCATTTAAGCTTCATCTCATATTTATAAACAATATTTATATACTGCCTTTGAACAGAAAGTTCTCAAAGAGCTTTCCTTGGAGCAGAAAAATAAGGGCCAAAAAGGAGGTCTAAGTTATAGCCTGACAGACAAATTTAGAGAGGAGAGATTTCTGTGGCTGTGCAGGGGAAAATGCTTATGTTCTAAATAGTGAAATATCAGGCTACAGTTGATATTAGTTGGGGGGGGGGAGAGGTGAGCTGGCAACCTTACTTTAAAGACAATCTTACTATAGTCACACACCAGAATCAAACATGTCATGTTGAAATTAAGAAGCCCCCAAAAGTCTGACCTTTTCTTTTTCTAGGTTATCTGGCAGCTTGAAACCTTTTGCAGCTATGAAGACCCAGCTTGACCGGAATCGTATGTTTTGGATTTCTTTACTGCCAAGGTCTGCTATTGCCTTTTTTGCATTCTCCTTTAACCTGTATGGGAGATATACAGGGATACTTAAACTCTGCACCTTTTAGTATTCAGCTTTCCAGAAAGTCAAAACATATTCTTACTCAAACAATGTTCTCTCAGTACATGTCAGCAAAGCGATTGGGTTGGATCCTATGGGCCTTCCACTGGTGTAATTTTGCCCAATTCTCATTGTAGTCTCCCCAAACAACAATGTTTTCTCCTGCAAGGATCCCCTACCTAGGCCATTTCAGAAGTCATTCAAAGCTGCTGGGGGAAGGGGACGTGTGAGGAGAACTTCTTGGACTAGTGAAACATTCACGGGCTCAAACATTAAGAAACAAATTCCATTATCTCGCTTGCTACCCATCATCTGTGTAACATGGTGGTCTAGAGAACTTAGGTCAGCACAGCTTGGATAAACTAAAAAGCAGAACTTGTTTAATTTAAACATAAGATCATAAACAACCTGTAGGCAATCTCTTATCTCAGGATTCTATGGTTCAAAAACCATCACTCATGCAAGGTAGGGGACACAATGATTTGAACACATGAAGCTGCCATTTGCCTATCAAGATCAATTTTGCCTACTCTGGCAGAGGCTCTCCAGAGTGTCAGGCAGAGGTCTTTCATGTCACTTAGTATCTGGTCCTTTTAAATGGAGATGCTGAGGACTGAGACAGGTTTTTTCTGCTTCAAAGCAGATATTCTACCACTGAGCCACAGCCCCTCTTGACTTCTGCAGAAGATGCATCCATTGCAGTTCATCCACTGCTATTCTCAAGAGTCCCCCAACCCTCAGGAGCTGCTTTGTGGATACTGCAAGGCACTCCAAAACTAGAGAGGGAGAAATGGAAAGATCAATTCTGTAAGCACAGCTTCTACTTGTGATTCTATGATCCAACCCAGTGTCAGTGAATAAAGATGTTTCTGCCTCCAAAAAGATTCTCTGTGTGTGTGTATACAAACACACTATCAGTCTTAATCATTTTGTGGTTCCTGGCAGGGGCCACACCTTAACTATTGCTTTTTTGCTTTGTAACTAAATTGATTGCTTATTTGATTTTTCCCATACCTCTCACAATTTGGATGATTTTTAAAAATTAAAATGAGCAACTGCTCATCCCTCTTTCAGATAACATAATAAAGGATTAATTCAGGAATGCTGTAGTCATCATGAGTGAAAAAGAGCTAACTAATTAAGCCAAGAAAGAGGCTAAAATGGGGCAAAATATATAGGGACATTTGCAGGGAGGAGTGTAAACTCTGCTATACTGTACTTATTTTTCATATAAAACTATTATTTCTTCTTATTTATTTTGATATGTATCCCACTCTCCCCCACTAAAGTGGGGCTCAGAGCAGGTTACAACATACAATAAATAAAACATACATCGGATTAAAATAGTTCAGTTAAAGCAATTCCAACAATACAATTCCCATGATGGCCCATACTTTTACTATACTGCTGCCCCAAGGAGAGTGAGGGGCAATGGTAGCAGAACTGCATAGATAGGAGTTCCCCTGACCTCATCCATGTGCTTGATGGTACATCTCCATCTTACAGGCCCTGTGGAATTATACCAAATCCCGGAAGGCCCAGATCTCAGTTGGGAGTGCATTCCATCGAGTTGGAGCCACCACTGAAAAGGCTTTGTTTCTGGTCAAAGCCAGGTGAATACTCCTTGATCCCAGGATCTCCAGTGTTTTCTTATGAGAAGAGAGTGTAATGCTCTTTGGGGAGGTATTTGAGGAGAGGCAGTCCTGCAGATATGGTAAGATCTTGCCTGTGATGACAGGCATTGCAGAATTTCTACAGGGAATGTAGTGCTATATTAAGTGCTGCTTAGGATACCGTTTTAATTTAATTTGCAGACAACTGAGAGGATGATTGATTGAACAGCACAAAAGCATCCTAGAATGGAAATAACTCAAATACCAAATTCCCTCAAGAGATCTTGTTAAGTACTGAATGGGCAGCATTTCCCAGTGTGGCAGAGTGCCAACTAAATTTCATGATATTTCCTGGCTTTATTAGAGTATTTCTAAAATCAGCAAAACTAATGTCCAAACCATAAAATTGCATTAAGAACTGAGGGACATGAGCGTGTGTGCTTACTTGGTGCTTCCATCATCATGAGTCACCATCAGGAGCAGCGATCCTTGAGGAGCCTTTTTAATGAAATCTGTCATATCTCCAGAAAATTCTGAGGATAAAAGGGGGAAAAAAGCCTCTCTAAAAGTACATCCTAAAAAAGTGTACAATAGTCTCTCTCAAAATCCATTCCCTTTTTTATTTAGAACAGCAAAGCTGAGGAATTTCATGCTTTTTTCTAACAAGGTACCTCTTCTGCTGAAGATAAAGGGCAGGATCCAGCACACAATTTCATTTGCACCAGACCTCTTGCACAAGCAGAAACCTTAGAAAAAGCCTAAAATAGCCACATGTGCTAAGTCAAATTTATTGTATTCCACTACATTTTCGCTTGTGCAAGATCTTTGTGCAACCATATTCTGGGCACTATAATATATAGGGATGAATGTGCTAGATGTTGCATATGGTCTTATGCAAGCGGAAATGTGCTAATGCTTCTGCTTGAGCATCTCTGAATCTAAGCCAAAGAAAGCACTTGTGATACGAATTTTCAAGAAAGTCCCTGTCAGGAGAAGCCCTGGCTGTGGACACTGCCCCCAACAGGAATGGTATTAGAGAACTGTATATTTCCAGGTTGATAGTGAACAACCCCTTGATAGTGAATATCCCCTTACCTCCTTCCCACATGTCAAAATATTTTGCATCCGTACACTTTCCTGTGTCATCTACAAGTAAGAAAATGAATTAAACATGGGAGCAAAGACTATAAAGTAAACAGGAAAAAAAATAGTTTCAGCATTTAGTTTAGAATCCAGAGGGCTGCAATGTACTTGCACAGGTGTTAGAATTGCCAGCTCTGGGTTGGGAAACACCTGGAGATTTCGGGGGTGGAGCCTGGGGAGGGCAAGGTTTGGAGAGGGCAGTGACTTCTGTGGGGTATGACACAGAGTCCGTCCTCCAAAGCAGCCATTTGTTCAGGGGAACTGGTCTACATAGCCTGGGGATCAGCTGTAATATCAGGAAACAAGACTCAATCTATCCTTCTTCTGAGGGCTTTTCTATATATTGACAAGCCTTTTCACAATGGGAAACACAACAATCTTTTCTGAGTTCCTAACTGACATAGCCTGTTTTTTTTCATGAGGCTTGGCTCACAGTGAAATATGGCATATGCTAGTAGGCAAGGGCTCAGCTACAGGATATAACAAAGTGGGTATTCCCTTTGCCATTTTCCCAGTTTAATCCACATCATGTAGTGATCACAATTCTCAATATTCCCAATTTCCCCCTGCCTGCTATTTTTTTTGTTTATTTCAAACAGAGTTCCTTGCTGATATTTAGCTTAAGAAGGCCTTAATGTAAACACCAGCTCACACCACATGAGGGCACATTCATATTAAATATGACAAGATAAAGATCACCTTTGAGTGACTTTCCCACATAAAAGTATGTTTCCCAACTGTTTGTCCCAATGTTCGATCTTGATCCAAATGTTTACACAATACATATGAAATGGATGCTGTAGTGTTAGATATCAGGCAAATACAAAGGTTGGAGCTACTATATTGATTGCCAGTAAGAAGTCCAAGACTGGTATTTTCTTCTGCAGTGCTGAGCTGGCTAGGAGTGGTTGCCATGCTATTAAAAAGATCCCTTGCAATTTCTGTGGTGCCCAAGTGCAAATTATGTACTATATTCCTTAACAGTTCTCTGTATACCTTAATACTTCTCCATTGTACAAAGGTCTCCCGAGATCACACAAAATGACTGGATTTACATTCTGTCCTATGATCAGAGCAGCTTACAACTGACAGCAGTGAATAATTACACTTAAAACCACTATAAGGCCACATTCTGAAGTCACAGCAAATCTCCGTTTGTTCACAGCAGCACAAATGTGGCTTATATGTCTCTGCTCCCTCTTTCCTCACCACATATGCATAGATATGATTTAAAGTTTTCTAGTTCAAGTTTCAGTTTGCTCCCGCATCTGAATGCTGCCTGGTCAGAGGGTTTCCTCCACACAAACAAGGATTCTAAATTAGGACTGAATTGGGTTAGAATCCCCATTTGTGGGGAAGGAACAAGCCATGTCTGAGCATATCATGAATAGACAGAGCTTTATCATGATATCTAAATGAGGCCTAAAGCAACTATCTGTTGAGTAAAGTATATAAAACAGAATATTAAAAAAACATACTAGTGGATCAGAATGAGTCCCCAAACCCTTTCTAAATACACTGTGAAGTAGCAGTAGTAGTGGTAGTTATACAAATACTAATAATACAGCACTTTGAATACTCTTCCTACTTTGAATACTCTTCCCACCTAGCAGGTTCTTGTAAAAGTAAGATTTCTATCCAGGACTTCCTGCTTTGTGACCTGGTTTCTGGCTGCTGCTCTTCTCTAGTTTAATATTCATTGCAACTGCTTATTGTACAGGGTTGTGCCTTTTTACTCACAATCTACAATGGCAATATTGATGCCTCTTCCTGCATTTTTTTTCCCTTCACTTATGAGCCTGAAATGACAATACAGAATATAATCACTGGAAGTACCTCAGAAAGGTCTCTTCAAGGAAGACATTTGTTGCTGTTTTGGGCATAGGTACCTTAACAGAAATGGCTCTCAAAAGCTCTAGGAAGCAGAATACAGAGATCAAAGACACCACAACTACAACACTGAATGGAGAGAACACAGTTGCACCAAGCACTTCTTCCCCAACCTTTACATATAATGGATTAGACATTGGATAGCAGCGTTGCAATCCTTCCCCAAGGGCTGGGCTGCCTGCTGTGAAGTTAGAGAAGAATCCAATGAGCACTGATAAGGACTGGCCACAGAAAGCCAATGTGCATACACTCCTGATTATTTAAGCATGGTGAAGCATAGGGTTGCCAGCCTCCAGGTGGGACCTGGATATCTCCTGGAATTATAACTGATCTCCAGATGACAGAGATCAGTTCCCCTGGAGAAAATAGCTGCTTTGGAGGGTGGGTTCTATGTAAATATACCCTGCTGAGGTCCCTCCCCTCTCCAAATCCTGCCCTTTCCAGGCTTTGCCCCCAAATCTCCAGGTTTTTCCCAATCTGGAGCTGGCAACCCTAGTGAAGCAACTGGGTACAGTTTATAGGATCAGGCACTTTCCATACTCTATCCATTCCCATCTGAAGTATAACCTTCTTGTGGAGGTGAAAATTTTGTGTGCTTTTTTTTTTTGGAAATTTTCTATTCCTAAAGATTCATTATTTTGTTAAATTAATAACAATTGGCCACTGCTAATACAATATTAGGCAAAAATGGCAATTTCAAAACTACAATTACTGTTTGTCAAGTGATTAACCTTAATAATTGTGTGAAAGAATACATTTACATTTTGTTGAATTGTAAATAGGAGTAGGGATAAAACTACAAACACACAGTAAAATCCACACAGAAAATGAAGCTATGAATTTACCTAACTAGGTTTACTACACAGGTTGAATCAAAACCAAAATTAAATTTCTTACATATATCTCCTCTTTAGGGAGAAGGGATAGCAATCTGATATGAAACTAATAAGTAAAGCAAGTGATGTCATGGAGAGCGACAGTCCGCAGCATATCATGTCCGTGCTGTTCTAACTTGAATCTATTGTGTTATAACTTGAATCTATTCACAAGTACAGGCTATTTGTACCCATCAGACCCCAGCTCCCACCTGATGAGGGATCAGCTGGGAATCAGCTTCTAACCTGCTGGGGAAATTTTGCTCTGTATCACAAAAACTATTTTTTGGGGAGGAGGGAACTGACTCCAAGCTGATCAACTGAAAGTCAGGATCTCCCAGCTTGGAAATGTTGCTGTGTCCGCAGACTTGCTGAGATGCAGCATCTTTAGCAGGGCGGGGTGGGCTCAGAAGCTCAGCTAATTTCCCATCTCTTCTAACCAACCCAATTTGTTGGCTTGGGCCACAGAGAAATGAAGAAAAATGATCTCTTTCTCTCTTTCTTTCATTTCACAGAGAAATGAAGAAAAATGAACTTGTGAGTCAACCTCTGATCAAAGGCTGCTGTAAAAAATTCTTCAGCTGTCCAAGTTGTCCAATGCAACCTGAACACATCTCTAGTCAGCTCACAGTATGATCATGAGTGCTGAACAGGCTATGCTTGACTGGAATGCAACATCGTGTAGTTCTGGTTACTACTGGGAATGCAGAGGCAACAACATTGTATAGTTCTGGTTGATACTGGGAATGCAGAATGCAACAACAAGGGCTGGGGATTCATTACTCTTTAAAAATGAAAGCTGGGAACCAACAGATTGTTGTCATAGGGCACCATGACACTATAGTGATCTAGCAATTGTTTTATTTTTTTTTAAGCTGGAAGTAAGATTTCTGTGATGGTAGGGAGGCAGTAGAAGGGCTGAGGCATGGGAAAAGATGCTGAGGTGGGAAGGACTTGCAGAAATGAACACCTTCCCATATACATGGCATTTTAAGGTGCTTTGACTGCAATCTTTCAAGAAGACTGTGTGGA
This sequence comes from Gekko gecko, assembly GCA_029375565.1. Classification (NCBI taxonomy): domain Eukaryota; kingdom Metazoa; phylum Chordata; class Lepidosauria; order Squamata; family Gekkonidae; genus Gekko; species Gekko gecko. Next base: position 105,181,683 of record JAPDNY010000004.1, on the reverse strand, counting down.
ACTAAATTTGGGTAGGTTTACAGCAAACCAGAGGAAAAAACAGAAGTAGTATAAATTGAAGACAACATTATGTGGATGTTCCCCAAAACAGCACGGCAGTAAGGAAGCCGAGATGGAGCAAAATATCTGTGCAGAAACAGCCCTAATTATGTAAATCAGCTTTAAATTAAATTTGCTCTTATGGCACTTGGCATCATTCTGTGGGAGTTGCAGTTGTGCAAGGGATCTCAAAATTATGAAGCTGCCTTTCACAGTGTTGAACCTCTGGCCCAGGGATGGCCAAACTGTGGCTCAGGAGCCACAAGTGGCTCTTCACACATATTGTGCAGCTCCCGGCAGGGTGGCTGGGGAAGTGAAGGGGAGATATGCCTCCCCAATCAGTCTTCCCTTTCCCAGCCGGTGTCCCCCTCCCTGGGTAGGGGTGAGGTGGGGGGGGGAGAAAGATTTCTTTTCGTCTTTTTTTCTCTCTCTTCCTCCCCCCCCATCTAGGCTGCAGTCACACATGTTAGATAATCCACTTTCAGTGCACTTTCCAACTAGATTTTTTCTGTGTGAACTGGCAAAATCCAGTTGGAAAGTACATTGAAAGTGGATTATTTAGCATGTGTGGCCACAGCTCTATTTGCTTTTTTGTTTGTTTCTCTCTCTCTCTCTCTCTCTCCCTCTTTCATTCTTCCTTTCTACACCTCTCTCTCTCTTTCTCTCTCTCTTAGACAAATAAATATAATTATTAATATCTGTTTTACCCCTTTTGTTTTCTGGCAGTCTCATTTAATGTTAATAAAAACCAAATTTGCATATTTCCCAATAAAAATGTGTAATATTTGTTTACGACTTGTGGGTCTCAAACATCTGACATTTGTTCTATGTGGCTCTTACATTAAGCAAGTTTGGTCACCCCTAGCCAGTATTGTCTGATCAGAAGATGGTCTCCAACAGCACAGGCAAGAGTCTTTCTCAGTTCTGCCATCTAAGATCCTCGTAACTAGAGATACTAGGAACTTATTGGAAATTGACTGAAAGCTAGTGTAGTGTAGCCATTAACAGTACTGGACCAGTGAGACCTGGGTTGAAATCCCTCCTTGGCCACTGGGTGACCATCAGCCAGTCATGCTTTCTCAGCCAAACCTGCCTCAAAGGGCTGTTATGAGAAGAGATCCGTATATAATGCCCTGAACTCCTTGGAGGAAGAGCATGATAACAATGTGATAAGCCTGTGAATTGCAGGCACTTTACCACTGACTTGTGGCTATAAATCTATATATCTAATTCCCAAGTTGCCCCCTGTGTGTGGATATCTAAATCCACACATTGGGGGCACCTGGGGGGCAGGCAGATTTTCCTGCGCACATGGGGCAGTCCCCAGGTGTGCAGAAAAATCTGAAAAGTTGAAAAAAATATACAGGGGATATTTAAATCCCCCCAAAAGTAAGAGAGCTCTGAGAACGACTTCGCTGCCTCCACCACCAAAGGGGATGGGGGCGGGAGAAGACTTGGTGGGCCAGCCTTGCCGCTGCTGCTGGGGAGGGAAGCTTGATGGGCCAGCCTTGCCACCGCCACTGCCGCTGGGGAGGGAGAGGGGAGGGAGAAAGCTTGGTGGGCTGGCCTCGCCACTGCTGCTGGGGAGGGAGGGGGAAGGAGAAAGCTTGGTGGGCCGGCCTCGCCACCGCTGCCACTGCTGGGGAGGGAGGGGGAAGGAGAAACCTTGGTAAGCCCTCCTTGCCGCCACTGCTGCTGCTGAGGAGGGAGGGGGGAAGGAGAAACCTTGGCGGGCCAGCCTCGCCTCCGCTACTGGGGGAGAGGGAGAAGGCTGGGCTCACCTGCTGCCACGTCTCTAGCTTCTGCAGGCCAGGAGCTGTGGGGAATACTTCCTCCCTGCGAGTATTGTGGGTCCCTCCTCTTGTAAACAAGTGTAACTACTGACACCACCGAGAGATGCACTGAGTCAAATGATGCTTGTATGATGTTAACTGCTTGGTACCAATTAGAGATTCTTTAATGTATAAACTATATGTGATGTCATTTGGGATATAAGACCTTCTGTCTTTCCTGGTTATGGCAGAATACAGTTTTGGAATTGCTAAGTGCTAAGGCACTCAGCCCCCTGTATTCCCTGTTTCAATGCATTAAACAGATATTCATCTAACTTGTTGGACTCCGACTGTATAATTCCAATTCGGCTAAAGGGTCACACAGGCACGGCTTGTTAAATCTAATTCTGTTGTAGCTCTCCAATCATTCACAGAACTCCAACCCTAGGAATCCTTAAAGATCAGGACATGCTGATTCTGGTTAATGGTGGCTTGAAAGCAGACATGTCTTCAAGATGCTCCCGGGACATGATCTGTGCACCAATGGATTGGAGGGGGGCGAGTAATCACTGCTCCCCGGGAGCCTTAGGGAAAAGGCTCCCAGCCAAGGGGCTTCTGAGGGGGCTGCCTCTTCTCCAGCCACTGTGTGTCCGAACGGACCTAGAGATGCTGGCCGGGACAAGAGGAGGAGATTGTGAGACCAGACGATCACAAGCGATGTTGTAAGACAAGAAAGGAGCAGTGAGTAATTTAAAAGCGGAGAATCGACAGTTTAAAAGGGAAGTACCCCCTTTGGCAGAAGCACGGGAAGCGAGCAGGGAAGGGGCCCCTCCCACACACAGAGACTTTAAAGCAGATTAGCAAGGGGGGGAGTGGAAGATCAAGCATTAAAACCAACTTAAAGAACCTTGCCAGTCAAAGTCAAAGCGCATTGGAGGCATTCAGAGACTTTACAAACTTTCAGTTAAAGTAAACAGTACAGAAAGATGGCGGGGAGACGACTCGACAAAGGACAGAAACCGAAACCACCAGGAGGCATGAGCCTGAGGCCTGAAGAGACCATAGAGTTCCCTAGGCTTTTGGCAGATTCTCTACGCCCTCTGCTGGACCAGATGACCAACATCAACCAGCAATTGACAACTCTGAACCAGAATTTTGCGGCACAGCAATTGCAACTTGCAGAAACCACAAAGAAAACAGAGCAGGTGGTTGAAAAAGTAAAGGAACTTGATGCCAGCTCTACAAAAGCGGGGGAAAAGATGCAAGTGCTAGAAAAGAAGCAAGCTTTGACGGAAACACAATTGTTACAGCTGCAAATGGAAAGAGCAAATATGGTACTCCGGTTCCAAGGGGTGTCAGAAGCCCCTAATGAGAATCTAAAGCAACTACTAAGTGATGCATTGGCCCCAATGACGGATTTGAAACCAGAAGATATCTTCAGCTAAATGGATGTGGCCTATAGAGCTTGCTCCAGGTATATTAAGAAGAATAATCTGCCTGGGGAAATTGTTGTGAGATTCTCAAAGAGACATTTAAGAGATTTAATTTTAAAAGCGACTACAAATACACCCCTGAAAATCGGAGGCAACAACATAAGGATCCTAAAAGACATTCCATTTGAGATAAGAAAAAAGAGACAGAAGTATAAGGAACTAATCCTTTTTTTTACAAACAAATAACATTGCATACAGGTGGTTAATTCCCGAAGGCGTCACTTTCAAAATAAAGGAAAGAAGAGAAAAAATTGACTCTGTTTTCAAAGCTCGAGATTTTTTGCGGCTGCAACTGGGAAATCCAGAAGAGGAGACGAAAGAAGAAATAAATAAATAAATAAGAAGAAAGCAGCAAATCTACTGGTGAATTGGACTCTGTATCCTCGGATGGGGACTCGGATGCAGAAAAGGGGGTGGCTGCTCCCAAACAAAGCTACCAACTGAGAGACCACAAAGAGAAGCAAAAATAAGGACTGAGACCTTGAAAGCCCGTATAAAGCCTAATTTTATGAGATGACTTGGGGAGGGTTCTGGAATTGGGAAAATAGTTAAGCTGATGCAGAATTGGGACTATTAGATCATGCTCAATGCTTTTTAAAGCTTTTTATGGACTACCACGGATATAAGCATTATTGAAGATCTCCATCTCTTGGGGTTTTAGTTAGTTGTGGTTATCTTTTCTTTCTCCCTAGATTTAGATCTTTTCCCTCCCCCTTTTCTGTTGTAGTTTTTAGTCTTAGAAAATGTAAATTAAAAAAAATCCCCTTCGGGGGGCCAAAAAAGAAAAGAAAAGAAAAGATCAGGACATGCTCAGCTAAGCTGAAAGGTAAAGGCAGACTTTGACACAGATTTGGTGCTTACTGTTCATCTTCAAAGCAGATCTTTGCCATCTTCTCTTTGCCCCCACCACTGAGTAAGCGATAAGCATAACTCCCAGGTGGACAAGGAGACCAATGATCACATTTCTGTCTTTTTGGTAGTGGAGCTGCATTGAATAGAAAGAAAACTTTAGAACACTTTCATTGGTTACATCACAATGTAGTAAGGCATTAGATCATCCTATTGTACCATCCTATCAATCTTGTATCTGTTGTTCTATGGACTTCAAGGTGTAACTTATCCAGCAAAAAAAAAAAAATGTTTAGGATATACTTGACAACACAGCATTTTTTTTAGTAAAGGACTAAGTGAAGTATCTAATTGCTGGTGTTGTAACTCACATGACACGTCTCTTAAGCATATGCTTTAGGATTGTCCAGTGATTTAGTCTTTTGGGGAAGAAGCAATTACTCATATCAGTTTTGTATTAGAATATTCATTAATTCTGTATTAGAATATTCATTGAATTTGACGATACTCATGCACTTTAAAATTATTTGCCTGTCTCCTGAAGACTAAATAACGGTCAGCAAAAATGAACTCTCCATTCCCTTACTGTTGCTAAAAGACTTATATTACAACCCTGTAAAGATAAATCAATTAATCAAACCTTTATTGGCATATCGTATTAAAACTGACAGGCAAGGAAATACAAAAGTCATATGCATTTAATAATACATTCCCTCCTCTTCGAAGCCAAAAACAGAAGTTTTTCTAACATTTCCATAATCACTAAGGAGCGAGTAGCGAGTAAATAAGATATCTTTCATTCATCAGAATAATTTACTAGGTTTCTCAACAAAGGCTCGAGATATAATGATCAAACATCACAACAGAAGATACAGTACAGAAGGATATGATTCAGACTCTCAATTTCATTAACTCCACATTAACACCACAATCTATCCACATAAGGAGTCTTAGAGAACCTACCACCCAATACAGCCAAAGGCAGCAAATTAAAATGGCCTAACATAAAAGCCTTTTGATAATGAGGAGTGGTTAAACAGAAAAAATATTCTGCTATAAACCCTTGGGGAGGAAAACCTACCTTCAAGGGGGAGCATCTACCTGAAGCAAGATCAATCAGCTCTATGTCGAGGAGTCTTTGTTTAATCAAGAGAAAGGCTGAACTTTCTGACAAATGAAGAAGCTCTCTAAAACTGACTCCTATATGCGTGATCTTACTCTCTATATGGAGAAACCATGCCAAGGATGAGGACTTGGTAAGCATTTGTGAAATAAGAGGACTGAAGTTAGCTCTAAAACATAACCTGAGCCAAAATTTAAATGTCATAAACCAAGCTTTTGTTTCCAAAAGTCTCTGATTGGTCTCCAAACAGATGGTGGCATAGGACATGCATGGGGGAAGGCCTAACATTTTTATTTAATAATCTGTTGATTAATTTTCCAAAACATAAGAAAGCATAAAGAATTTTTTTTCCACAGCAAAGTAATTCAACATCATATAATACAAAAAAGAATCTTGAGTATTTTCTCTTATCATATCTATCACATCCAATATAGCTCAGCATATATTTTCTTATACTCAACCTAAACCAATTATATACCAACCCCCATTATGTATTTCATTAAAATCACATTTAAACCTCTTAGTGATTTAACACAGATAGGCAGTCCTTTTATATTCTGGAATAACTCATCATATAGTTTATTCTAACCCTGGAAACCAGTTCTTGTATTTCTATATATTTTTTTCATTCTATACCATTTATATTTCCCTGTCAAGTTTTCTTATGAATTTTAGGCCTCCTTCTGTTCAAGTATCTGCATTCAGACTACCCCAAATGCTAGCAAAGTAATCAGACATTTTCCACCAGCAAACATACTTTAACTAAGACCTAAATAACTAACCATTCATATTCAACACATATGTATCCCCTCTTTTCCTACTTTATACATACAAAAAACAATTATTTTGTCAACTACTACATATTATTACATACTATTACTTTAATTCCTGTAGCAACTTTTTCCTAATAGTATTTAATCTTCATTCTAGTTGCGCCCCATTTTTAACAGTGTAAATAAAAAAGTTTACCAACAAATAGGTACTTAGACATTAACTTTAGCCAGTCCCCAATGTCTAAACATAAATATCAAATGTCTTCACATTCAGCATACCCCATACAAATTAATTATAGGCCTCCTTCTATTCAGCTATCTGCATTCAAACTACACCAAACTTTAGCAATGTAATCAAACATTTTCCACCCGCAATTAAATATTTAAACATTATACTTTAATTATACCTAACTAACTAACCCTAGATATCAAATCCCATTCATATTTCATAGGCATTAGCTTTAACCAGTCCTCATATCTAGACACAACTCTCAGAAGTCTTCATTTTCAGCCTGCCCCATAAAACCCCCATCATTCCATACATTATACATATACACAGGAAAAATATTTTATCACTACTACATTTTATTACTTGTTTTCTATAACAGCTTCATCCTAGTAGCCTTGCCTACAGGCACCCTCTGAATACTATTCAGGGATTTTCATTCTGACACCACTTAACTGTTAATAATCTAAACATAAAATTTTCTATCACCTTACATAAACTTAAGCTTTAAACTTTAGCCAGTCCCAAATATCCAAATGCAATTATCAGATGGCTTCCTGTTCCACCTAAATCAAAGAGATCCCTTCCTTATACATACAGAAAAAAAGAGAATTGTTTTGCCACCTACTACACACGGTTGTTTTATTTTCTGTAGCAGCTTCCTCCCTATAACCTTACTTAAATATCTTATTTCTTTATATTCGTGGTATTGTACTTTTTTATTCTGTCCTTTCTGTTTTGTCGGTTCTGTCTTCAATTTTCTGGGTCATTTTTCCTTGCAATTTGCCTAGCTCTGCTTTTAGCTTGCTCGGTCTTTTTTTTTGCATGATTGTTCTTGGATATTCCGTTCTTTCAATCCCATCCTCACCGTTAGTTTGCTGCGATTCTTGAACCCACACTTTTGGCTGAAGACATTCCTTATAATATAGCCAAAATTCAGATTGGAACTCCATACATCAGTTTAGCTCTGTTCTTATGACTGAAAACCCTCAAGGCCGCGGGCACATACTGATTGCCCTTAGTATAGTGAAAACAAGAAACTGCAAGCATGGTACTATTGACAGATTTGGTCATTCCCCTTTTATGTACTGCCCATCTAAGGCTATGATGAAAGTGTACTCCCAGGTATTTAAAGCTTGGAACCTGCTCAATCAGGTTACCTCTTACCTTCAATTTATTAGGCTTCCATGTCTTCCCAAAGGCAATGATTTTAGATTTCCCAAAATTTAAAGTTAATTTATTAACATCACAATATTCAAGAAAGTGGGCTAAGAGTCTTTTCATCCCCACATGAGTCAGGGAAAAAGCACCGCATCATCTGCATAGAGAAGCAATGGGAGATGGATCACCCCTAATTTGGAACTATGGCGAACAGTGGTTTTCAAATAACAGTCTAGATTGTTAAAAAAAAAAAAAAGATTAAATAATAAAGGGGCTAGGGGCAGCCTTGTTTTACTCCAACATTTATTGGAATCTTAGGGGTTAAGTTGCCCTCATTGGAGCATCTCACCTGGCAAGTAGTGTTGAGGTGGAGCTTCCTAATCAGGAAAAGCAACCTCTCATCAATACCCAGGTCCATTATTTTTTTTCCATAAAAGGTCTCTAGGGATGGAGTCAAAGGCTCCCTTCAGCTCTAGAAAGGCTGCAAATAACTTATAACACCTCTCTTTACTGTAGTTGCTCACCAGATAAATGCCTACTTCCAGTAATGCAATGGATTGAGGACCTTACAACTTTATCAACAGTTGAACACATTTGTTCATGGACATATTTTTAGATATTTTGAAACCTTTTGTGGAGGCTTATCAGTAGACTTGCCACCATTATTGTTATAGTTTGTTATGATTATTTATTTCTTTCTATTTGGGGGGGGGTTGAGTTACAGTAATTTTTGTAAAAAAATACAAATTAAAATGTGCTCAAGTACCTTTATTATTATGGGTCTTCTGAAAACCTCATGATGAAGGAGCTGACAGCTGATTTCCAATCACAGGCAGACAAATTTAGCTTACTGTTTGCCCAGTGTTCCCACTACAGCCTAATACTCTATTAAAAACTATTTAACTTTCTTTCAGTAATGTTGCATAAAAATTAATTCACCCCATTTGCTTCCATACTTTTGCTTTGACAATTGTCAATGTAGTCCTATCTGTATTGTCAATTCCATCTTCATATTGAAGAGCCCTAGCAACTACAAATGATGTGCCTAACCTTCTTCCACTTGTGCCAGCTTATCTTTTCTTCCACTCCCCCACTTGATGGGCAACAACAGAACTAGGAGAAGGCAACAGCTGTGAGTCACAGTTATTCAATACAGTTCTGCTCCCTGTTGCAATTGTAGGGCAGCAGCACTTTGTCTTCTGACCCTGCTTTTACACCATTCAGAATAGGTGTGTCTATCTTGTTTACCTAGTATGCTGAATGAGACAACCATGATTTCTAGTTGACTGGCCCCTCACAGCCAATTAAAAAAGGAAAGGTGCCAGGCTGTAGCCACTTTATAGAGCTCAGGCACTGAAACAGATGTACTTATAGAATTCTTGACTCAGGTCCAAATAACAATTTCATTAAGTGGCAAGGTACCCAGTGAGCAGAATACTATTTTGCTCCATACCATGCCTTTTTTCTCTGTATTTGTAGCCTGAAGAACAGAAAGCAATACTTGAAATCCTTACGGGAAATATCGACCTCTTTTTAACTCTGCATGAGAGCTGGTGAAGCAAGTGGCTAGTGGCATGAACTGGGAGGTTCTTGTTAAAAAAAATTCAGCGATGACCTCACTAACTAAACCTTTGTTAGTGTCACACCAGCCTATGGGTTAGATCTTATGAATGCCCTACCATCCTCACTACAGTCTCCTGACCTGCCAAGATTTTGATCTGCAAGGGTCTCCTAAACCCTGGCAATGACTTTTTAGGGTCACAGAAGGCTGGTTGGGAAAAGAAGGGAACATCTGCTTCCACCTGCAGCATGTCCATAGGATCCAATCCAATAGTTTGTACTAATCATAGTTTAGAACCCATGTACATTTCAGTTTGGTCTGCTTTCATTTCTGTCTTTTCACACTCCATAGGCAGGACAGATGCCATAATTATGAACTGTCAATGCAGAAATCATGTAGAAAATCACTTCAAACCATATCTGATCACAACTCAGACAACACAGAAAATCATAGTTATCTTGAGCAGAAAATCATAGAATCATAGAATGTTAGAGTTGGAAGGGATTTTGCAGGTCATCTAGTCCAATCCCCTGCACTTTGCAGGAGCATAGCTGAAAGATAGCCCTACATACCTACAATATACCTGAAAGATGGTCATCCAGTCTCCGCTTGAAAACGTCCAGGGAAGGAGCATCCACCACCTCCTGAGACAGTCTGTTCCACTGCTCAACCACTCTTACAGTTAGGAAGTTTCTCCTGATATTTAGCCAGTAACGACTCCCTTGTAATTTCCACCCATCAGATCTAGTCTTGCAATCCGGAGCAAGAGAGAATAGATCTGCTCCATCTTCTACATGACAGCCCTTCAAATACTTGAAGATTGCAATCATGTCCCCTCTAAGCCTTCTCTTTCCCAGGCTAAACATACATAAACAAAATGTTGCATCTCTCTGTCTCTTTCTAAAAGGTTAATCAACAGTGTCATGCAGGTGCTTTGAAGCCCTTTATGCTTATATTCATAACTAGGAAGCAAAGCCCGTTGTGGAGGAAGACAACGGGCCCTAGAAAGGGAGGGAGGGTGGAAGGGAGGGAGGGTTGGAGGAAGGAAGGAAGAGGGGGAGAGTGAAAGAAAGAAGGAGAGAGGAAGAAAGGAAAGGGGGAAAAGGAAGGGAAGAGGGGTGGAACGGGCTTCTCTGGGAGTACTGGGCCCATAGAAGGCCCAGAGAATGGTGTGGGGGGGCAAAACGGGCTTCTCTGGGTCTACTGGGCCCAGAGAAGGCCCAAAGGATGGTTGGGGGGCGGAATGGGCTTATCTGGGCCAACTACGCCCTGACAAGGCCCAGAGGATGGTGTGTGGGGGTCGGACTGGGCTTCTCTGGGCCTACTGGGCCCATAGAAGGCCCAGAGGAGGGGGGGCAGAACGGGCATCTCTCACCTGCCTTGGCCTTGAGGGATTGTCCCTGCGCTCACTCTGCAGACAGTCCTCTCCTGTCAGAGGACCGGAGCAGACTGAGCCGAAGACACTGGCCAGGGCTGACGTGGGTGGGACTGCCAGTTCTTTTGACTGCCAGTTCTTATGCCCAATCAATTATGGCAAGCATAGAATGCTGATGACCAAAATTCAATTATATATAAGGACAGGAGTAAAGAGAAAAAAAGAAATTATCTCTGTTTTGAACTGTTTTATCTGCATATTTATATTGTAAGCCACTTTGAGTATGTATTTTTTTTAAATAAATAACTCTTTATTGGTGAGCATGGGAGTTACAACATAAATAACAAATAAACCAAAACAAATTTACATACGTTATACATGGCAAACATTACTGTATATTTATCAGAACTCATGTTTATACAATAGCTGTAATACTACTATAGGCTGACCTAGTAGAGTACATAACTAGTCTGTATGTAAAGTGCAGGGCTTTGGGATGCATATTTAGAGTGTAGTTGAGTATGTACTTTAAGTAGAAAGGTGGTATATAAATGTTAACACTTCAGCCCCAGCTATTTTCCCAATCTAGAACAGCCCTGGGAAGCCACTATTTGCCCCACTGGGAAAATCTGCCTGTACTGATGGACTGAACTTAAGTTCCTCCTAGTCATAATACACTGTTTGCAGATCCAACTCCTGCCCTGTTACCCAGACATGTGCTGGGAGTTCCATCTCGACACTTACTTCTGGCACCTGGAGGCCCAATTCAGATTCAGATCTCAGTGCACTTCATTTTTGTAACCTGAAACGGCCCTGGGTCTCTGCTGTTTGTCCCCAAACCTAACAGGTAAACTGGTGGATCCAAGCACCATTTCGGGGAGGGGGGGGGAGCCCTCTCCACAAGCATCTTGGTCATGATCTAAATCTGGCCCCAGCACACTTGAGAATTAAGATTCACAACAGAACTCCAAGTGCTTGTTTAGTTGACAGGACCTAAGGTGGACCTGTAAACAATGTACTGTATTGTTAGTCTTTAGAACTAATATCAAAATAATATCAAGGTCAATGTACATATTACCTTAAACCATTAGCTGCAGCTAACATGCATCTCCTAGTCAGGTTGGTTAAAGCAGGCATACTACATCACACCGGGTGCCCCTCTGACCTTCACAAGATGCAGACAATGTGGGCAGAGTATAACACAATGCCGTATCACATGTCAGAGATGGGAGATGGGGTGTTCAGGTATTTCAGAAAACATGTAGCCTAGCCCTCAGGGACAGTTATCCTGGGGCGGGGGGGAGAAGAAACTACTTTCCCAAACAATCACAGCATTCATTCTTATGACAGCACAGGAGAAGGCAGTCATTATTTCATAACTGCGCAAATTAAATGGCAGCCAATGTGCCCTAGAATTATTAAATAAATCCAGCAGAATATACATACCCCTGAGTACTGGTTTTTCTCCTACTTTCTGAATGTTGTCAATAGTTGCTGCCAGTGAGTCTTCTGGTATTATATATGCAAATAAGGATCCTAAGTACCAAGCACAGATAGATGCAAAGACAAATCCTGCTAACTTCATAAAATCTGAAACATAAAATTATGAGACAGATGACAAAATATGTACAGAAGGAAATTGGTAATTCTAGATTATCATTCTATAAATTTACAAAAATTATGTAATTCAGTTTATTGTGTTCATTGCATTGATTCCAAGAAGAGAGAAGTTATAAGGCACGTATAGTGATATATTTTACTGAGCCACATTTATGCTGGCATAGCAGTTCGTAGGCTTTGGACCCACCTGACCCTGTGTTTGTTTATTAAGAACTAAGCCCAACAGACTTCAATAGAACTCAGCAAAATAGGGAAGAATGCCTAAGATTTCAGGTGTAGATACTGTTTTTAGAAAAGGAAAACTGGTCACATTTTCAGGCTACTATTTACCAAGCAATGTCTGCTGCTTTTCAGGCCAAAGAAGCAGGACTTTCAGACTACAAAGACAACATTGTAGTAGTATGAAGGTATTAAGAGTCCTTCCAGGCATAAAGCTGTAAATTAATATCTGTTCCCACTGGAAATATAATAACCAAGATGAATGCATGTCTGTTTTTTGAGAATCTTTCTGGTACCAAAGAACCCTGGCAAGGAAGGAATCAGCAAAGGGAGATCATTGTCATACTGCGTAAGCGGAACAATGAGTAACTTTTCCAAAACACAAGTCACCCTGTTGGAATTGTAGGTACAAGTGGAGGGTGGAGGCGAAGAGGCTTTTGAGCCAAACTACACTCTGTCAGTGAATTTTTTCCTCATGGGACAAAAACTACTTCTTTCAAGATCTCAGTACAGAAAAAAAAGTGGGAGGAGAAACCTTCTGCTCTTGAAAAAGGAATCCTGCAAAGGCTGGCAAAGTAGATCTGCAGATGGCCTTTCGTTGTGCACGAGGAGATGTGCCCAAAATGACAGTGAAGTACAGATAACCAGCCTGTTCTCCCCTCTCCACATATCTTAATTCAGCCCTATAGTGTGTAACCAGCTCAGATTATTGCTCATGGTCATGGAGCTAGTTGGTTTATAGAGATGTAAAGGCCTCAAAAAGTTCGGGGAAGGGAATGTTTCCAAGGACGTTTTCAGTTCTTCCAATGAAAATTTTGATATCTTGGGGAGCTCAAAATTTTTTCTTGCAATTTTTTTTTCTTTTAAAAGGCATGAATACACAAACACACAAACATACACACTCATACACACACATATATGACAAGTAGTACAATTGTATATGCTAAGTTAGGAGCTATGCTATTAAAGCAGGGGTAAACAAACTTGCTAAAAATAAGAGCCGCACAGAATAAACATCAGATGTTTGAGAGCTGCAAGACATGAACAAATATCACACACATATTTTAATTGAAAATTATGCAAATTTGCTTTTTATTAACATTTAATGAGACTGCCAAAAATAAAAATGAAAGGGGTAAAAAGAGAACATAAGAACATAAGAAAAGTGTTAAGTATGAGAATCAACAAAGGATTCAGCTTCAAGTGGTTTCAGCTTTATTAAACAGCAACTGTAAGTCAGGAACACAGAACAACCAGGGAGCACAGCTCCTTCTTTTAAACTCTCCCGGGCTGTCAAAACCACACCCATTACAAGTTAAAGACCAATCAGAATACAGGGATAAAGGCCAATCAGGACCCCTCTTTGCAACAATATCACTCAGTGATTGGGTAATTACACAGGTTTCGCAGAAACCAACCAATAGCAATGCGACATCTGAAGAGCCACATTCAGACTCAAGGTTAACATGTGAATAGATAGAAGCGATTCACATTCAGTACATAACAAATTCCTCCCCCCTAAGATGGAGCATTATCCTGCCAAACATAATCTTTCAGGTAGAGGGACACACCTCGGCTTCGGTTCAACTGGCGCAGCGGTCTCTGCTCTGTTGGACTTGGAGCGGCACACTCTTCTGGAGCCCTGGTAACCTCTCTCGTAGGAGAGAGAGGGGGAACACAAACAGGGATCACAGGCTCTGGAGTTGGGGTCTGCCCAGACTCCGAGTCCCCTTCTGCAGCACTCACCTCCTCAGCGGGAGGCCCTCCTGCTCGGGGACCAGCTCAGGTTCAGGCACCGACTCAGCGCTGGAGTCTGCCCAACGCTCCCTGAGCTGGTCTATGTGGCGGCGAATCTCCTGTCTCCCAATTCCAAATCTCTCCTTATAATAATTATCTTTTGGTTTTGTAAGATTCCATGCGCTCTCATTGGCTGTAAAATGCCCTCCCTCAGCCATTGGCCCATCAGCCGCCACTCAAGTGTACTCGCGTGCCATTGGCTGGGTGCTGGGTCTGCCCGCCCATTCCCCCTTCAGACAGATTTGCATGTCAAATTTACTGGTAGACCAGCTCTCTCTCTTGAGGAAGACAGTTCTCTTGACTCCTGTGAGGGATTGTCCCCTCAGTGGCTGTTGGTAGGCAGCCAAGCTTGGTTCTGTGAGTAAAAAAACAAAGGACTTTCAGCATAACCCCCTCCCCAATGGCCACTTTCCTGTCAGAATAAATGGAAAAAGGCTCTTTCTCCTGCTTAGCTTCAGCATGGCGGGCTGGCTAACAAGGTGGGCCAGCGACCATCAAACCATTTTCTTCAACTCCCCGCTGTGTGGCTGACCTTCCCCTAGGGTTGCCAATCTCCAGGTAGGACCTGGAGATCTCCCACTGTTACAATTGACCTCCAGATGACAGAGATCAGTTCCCCGGGAGAAAATGGTTGTTTTGGAGGGTAGACTCTATGGCATTATACCCTGCTGAGTCCTTCCACCCCCCCCCCAAATGCTGCCCTCCACAGGATCCCCCCCCAAATCTCCAGGTATTTCCCTAATCACAGTTGGCACCTGTACTTTCTCCTCTGTCAGTAAAAGGCCCTTTCCACACCTATGTTGGCCTTTGGGAGAAAACTCAATGGGCCCAGTCCTGATCAGGTTGCCAACTCCAGGTGGGCAATTCCTGGAGATTTGAGGGATGGAGCCTGGAGAGGGTGAGGTTTGAAGAGGGGTGGCACATCAGACAGGTACGATGCCATAGACTCCACCCTCCAATCCAGCCATTCCCTGATGGGGAACCATTGTTGCCAATCTCCAGGTGGGGGCTGGAGATCACTCAAAACTGCTCTCTAGGAGGGAGGGGGGAGGAGATGAAAAACTAAAGGTAGGTTGATGGGTGGCTGGGAGGGAGATAGGGTTATCAACTCCAGGTTGGGAAATTCCTGGAGATTTGAGGGGTCGAACCTGGAGAGGGTGAGTGTTGAGGAGGAGTGGGACCTTAGACAGGTACAGTGCCATAGATTCCACCCTCCAAACCAGCCACTCCCTCCTGGGGAACCACTGTTACCAATCTTGGGGGTGGGCTGGAGATCACTCAAAATTACTACTGCTCTTCAGGTAGCAAAGATCAGTTCCTCTGGAGAAAATGGTGGATTCTGTCATTATACCCTGCTGAGATTGCCACAGCAAATTGTCACTGAGTGCCCAAAGCTGGGGCACTCTCCCAGAGTCTCTTTCTAGAGCCCGTTGTATTTATTTCCACAACGGGCCTTATTCCTAGTCATTAATAAACAAGTTAGAGCCGACACTTAGTCCGGCAGTGGACAAGGGCGGGCAAAGAACTGTAGGCACAGAGGCAAAATCACCGGTCGGGACATTACAGTGGTCACAACGGAGTCGGTGTCGTCCGCCACATTTAAAAGATTTTTTTTGCTCAGGGATTGACTTATCTTAGGGGGGAGGGGTGTTATGTAGTGTGCATACATACTGAATGTCTAAGCTTCATCCAAAACTCCCTATGAGCTAGGTATCGTAAACTAAATGTTCTGATTGGCTATTTTGTGCAATAGACCAATCAGAGCCTAGGAAAGGTTTTAGAGGGAACAACAATTGGCCTTTATGTGAGTGTTATGATTGGTTATTAACCCACTAGGGGACCTGGTTATGCAAGCCTGGGAAGTTTAAAAGAGAGCTCTCTGCTCCACTATTTTCGTGCTGTTTTTTATCAAGTTCCAGTAAAGTTGAATCACTTGTTAAGAGCTGGCTGAAGTCTCATACTTAACAGAGTGGCTCTGCCCACTCCCCCAAGAAGTCTCCTGTTCCCTCTCTTGTACTAGTTGCTCGCAGGCCGCATAAGAGTCCTGGATGGGCCAGTTCCAGCCCCTGGGCCTTATGTTTGACACCCCTGCTCTATATGATGGTAAAGTTTAATTCTGGGTATAAGCTCTTGTGTGCATGCACACACATCATTGTTATCTGATGAAGTGTGCAAGCACACAAAAGCTTATACCCAGAATTAATCTTTGTTGGTCTTAAAGGTGCCACTGGACTCAAATTTTGAGTGCTTCAGACCAACATGGCTACCCACCTGAATGTATATGATGGTGCTGTTCTTGAAGAACATCCTAGATGAATGTAAATAGTTAAGGAGATTTTTTATTTCACTTGTCATCCAACTTTCTCATTGAGACTCACAGCAGATTACAGAGTTATTATACAAAACAATGCAATAAAGGCAGCAGACACAGTGTATACCATGAACAATCTTTTGCAGTTCCGCAGGGCCTGTAAAATGGAGCTCTTTCACCAGGCTTTTGGAGCCGCCACTACCATTAAGAACTGACAGCTGAGGCTAGAGAGCCCTGTTTCCGCTTGGAACTCCAACAACAGCCTGAGCCAGCTGCTGGAAGGAGAATTAAAGAAGATGAAAGAACCAACTGTGAGATGAGAGAATTGAATAACAGCAGCCATTATGAAATTAATGCCACTGGCACTTTACTATACTGTGTGGCTTAAAGGGTTTTAGAATTGTTTTAATCTAATTTATATTTTATGTTTTATTGTAATTATGTGTTGGTTTGTGTAAGCCACCCTGAGCCAGCCTTCTCTTCCCCATGGGGGGAGGGCGGGGTAAAAATTCAATAAATAAAACAAAAATAAAATAAATAAAATACAACTCAACTGGATTATACAAAGAAATAGAAACAGTGTGATGACTTTATGCTGTGGCTGGGTTTTAACTTTTAAAGGCAGCTTTCCGGGAGAGGTAGCATGAAAAAAAAGTTCTAGATGAACAAAAGATCAATAGTTTAACTTTGAATTTAGTGTGGCGATGTTAGGGCTGTCAACTCTGGGTTGGGAAATTCCCCAAGATTTGGGGGATGGTGCCTGGGGAGAGCAGGGTTTAGGGAGACGAAGGATCTCAGCAGGGTATAATGCCAGATAGTCCACCCTCCAAAGCAGCCATTAATTTATTTCTGAATGATTTGGCTCCCTCCCTAAATGTTATTGATGGTCATTCCCCTAAACTTGGGTCTCATGTTATTCCTTTATTGCTTTATGCTGATGATGCTGTTATATTATCACGCTCGCAGAAAGGTCTCAAGCGTCTGCTACGTGCCTTCTCCTCCTATTGTGAGGCAAACTCTCTGTCCGTAAACTATGCAAAATCCAAAATTTTAGTATTCTCAAAGTCTTGGAAACCACAAAGCTGGCATGTCAAAGGAAATAATATCGAACAAGTGAAATCTTTTAAATATTCGGGGGTTTCTTTTCAATAGAACCATAACTGGACAGAACAACGCAAGCAAGCAGTCATTTCAGCAAGGTGCAGTTCATCTGCAGTGGTTCGTTTCTTTTATAAGAAGGGCTATCAATTTGTCCCAGCTGCCATTCATGTTTTTAATGCCAAAACAATTTCCCAGCTATTAAATGGGATCCCCATTTGGGTTAGCGCCTTTGATACCCAGCTCAAGCAACTCCAGGCAATGTTCTTACACCGTATTTTGGGGGTCCCCAATTGTGTTAGCTATGCTACAATGTACTTAGAGACTGGAATGCATCTGACTGAGACTAGGGCATGGCCATTAACCTTAAAGTTTTGGCTATGCATACACTTCAGGGCAGAACCAGCTAGCTATATCCATATGATGCTAGCTGATTCTTTTGTTTCCAACTGGTATGTCAGATCCAGAAGAAAATTTGGACAACCTCTGTATGTTAAGTGAAATTCAGGCACTTAGAATTTTGAAACAGAGGATTCTAGATATTGAGAAACAGACCATCTGTTCTCTTGAACACAAAACTTCAGCATTTGCTATCTTTCCAGAATATGAACTGCCTGCTGCTTACCTTTCCCAAATTACCTCACCCCAGTTATGCCATTCTTTTATGTTAGCAAGACTCAATGTTTTACCCTCAGCAGTATTGTCTGGGAGGTTTGCCAACACTCCCTATCATGAAAGACTTTGTCCATGTAAAGGAAGGCACCTAGAAATGGTAGCCCATGTTCTACTTCATTGTGATTTTTATGGGGAAGTGTGGTTGTGTTTAACTTTCATGGTCTATCTGAGGCGAAGTTAGTATCTCTTTTACTATCTGACGAATGTTCCCACATTACAAGTCCAGTTGCAAGGTACCTCTTGGCTGCTATAACAATCAGGGAGCAAAAGTTTAGCTTTTCTATGTGATGCTTGACAGTTTTTATAATTGAAATTCTCTGTAAATTGGCCATGTTGTACCTTTTTTTCTTTTTATGCCAATAAAGGTATTTGGATTGGATTAGATAATGCCAGATAGTCCACCTTCCAAAGCAGCCATTTTCTCCAGAGGAAATTATCTCCATTGTCTGGAGATAAATTGTAATTCTGGGAGATCTCCAGGCCCCACCTGGAGGATGGCAATCCTAAGTGACATGGATCCACATGGCCAGATCAGCTTGGTTAAGCTAAGCCTATTAATCCATTTGCTTTCACATATCATATAAACTCATTTTAAAAAGTCTGGTCTGAAATGAAGTCCCCTCCCAAAGCAGAAGAAAGGGGGGGAAATGCCTATCTCCCCCAAACAATTTTTTTCAAATGAAAAAATAGGGAGATTTGGGGACTATGGAAAACATTCCTATGTAGTATTTTTCTTTGAGATAAATGAATGAAATGGCTTTTAAGAGAAGATTTTGCTCACTCAAAATGTATAACATGAAAGTCTGAGGACCTTTGTTCAGTTTTTATGATGGAAATTTTGGGAAATACTAGAAAAACTACTATGAAAGGCTTTTTTTTCTTTTGGAATAAGTGAAATGCTTTAAAAGACAAGTTTTATTCACTCAAGATGTATAGCATGAGGACTCCTCCCCCATTTTTCCATCAGAAAAAACTGGGAAATTTGGGGGAGCACTGGAAAAAACACATCTGAAATATATTTTTCTTTTGAAGCTATTAAATAGTGTTGTGTCAGCACAGGGTGAAGCATTTACAGTTCTTTTACTGTAGTACTGGGCATACTTGAAATGATGCTTCTACAAAACCAAGATATATCTCCTTCCCTATTATATAAGAGAGTAGTGGTCAGCCAGCTTGACCATATAAGGAATGCCCATATAAGGGAAAAATGCACGGCGGAATCCATTGGCCGCAGGGGCTGCCACTCAAATGTGGGGCCCTGGACATTGGCTGCCGTGCCTGGCTGCGTGGCCTCAACACCGCCCACACTGCAACAGAGGGAGCCGAGGGCAGCATGAGAACTTCGCATTGCTGGCAGGAGAGGGGAGGACGGGGCATTCGGCACCGCGGTTCACCTTGCACAGCGCGCATGGGGCTGCCGTGCCTGGCCAGTGCTGGGGAACCGGAAAGGGGAGCGTGGGACCTTCGGCGCGCACGGGCCACTGTGACTGGACAGTGCTGCAGCACCAAGGAACAGAGGCAAGGGGAGGGGCGGGAACTTCGCGGCGGCAGCTGCTTTGCCCTTGCAGGGCCTTAGGCAGGGAGCCAGCTAGCGCCCGTTGCATATGAGACCGCAACGGGCTTGGCCACTAGTATGTATATATGTGTGTGTGTGTGTATATATATATATATATTTCCATAAATATCATGAGCTTTTACAGTGTATACACATAGCACCATTTTAACAATATAACTTTTCCACACGGTTCTTATTGATTGGTAAACTAGAAACAGAAAAGGAAGGAAAAGGTGTTACACATAGTAAGTAGGACGGAACAACCAAGCATTCATCAGCAAAAGTTCATTTTGAGGCAAGTTGCACCTGACAAGCTCAAGTGAGCTGGGCAACGCCCACCTTAAGTTCAGTGGACTTACTTTCCAATTTAGAGATTGCTAATTTTATCAGAGGGTGTTGTACATGGAATGTAAACAGGACCCCTCTTCTCAAGAAACCAGAGTGTTCATTGAGAATAAACTCAAAAAAATATTAATCAGAGAAATACAAATTAACTCAGAATTTACACGTGTCATCTATTTTCCAGCTGATAAAGAAAGACCTGCCCCCATTTTCATCCAAACACCCAATCCCTTGCTTGCAAACAGAAGTGCTAAAGTCACGGGAAGGCAGTACCATGGTGTAATGCACTTAGTCCCGACCGCGTGGCACCCAGAGGGCTCCACGTGGTCCCGCTAACCTAGGAGCTTCGCTCCAATGAACAATGGGCTAAGCGGATCCTAGCCCACACCAATCGGAGGGCTAGGCTCCCAGCCGAGAGCCTATGGAACTCTCAGCCACTGTAAATAGCCTATGAAGGTGTATGGGGTGTGTTTTGGGGTGTGGGTTTTCAGTGAATATAAGCCAGCCTGCGAGCTGGCTAAAGTTGTCTTGTTCCTGATCTTAAATAAAAGTATGAGCTGATTTCACTCTACGGACTCATCAGTCTCAGTACTTTTCACATGTGATGGATCATCAGCTTCCCTGTTAGTATCACTAGAAGGGAGGTTCTGCAGAGGTTTGGGCAGCCACAGACAATGGGAAACTTTCTGATGCTGGTGCATAGAGATTTGATAGGGACTATAGCTTTTTTTAGTGAGAGGAACTGGAACACAGCAATCATTCTTGTCTTCCCAGAGGATTTTGGGAGCCTTTTATGGCTGAACCACAATGGAGAATGTGAAGCAGATACAGCTTTTCCCATAATAATGTTGCATTGATAGCGAAAGAGCTTTGCCAAAACCCTCACTTCTGGGCTGTTATTAAAGCGGGGAAGAGAAGGCCAAACAGATGAGCATGAGAGACAAGAATCCCCCAACAATGACTTCTCCAAGGCGCCAAATGTTCCTCAAGCTACTTTCCTGGTGCCAATGAAAAAATAACTAATTTATGGCAAAGTACTAACTCCTCTGCTTATAAAGCTCTTTCTAATCTTGTTTCTATAGGAACACAGTACACGCTTATTTAGATTTTGGACCTTGAACTCTTGCAATAACTGTACGATACTATCATCAACCTATCCATCATCAGTAATACTAGAGTTTTATGATCAGTCCACAGCCTTGACAACTAGAAGTTATAGGCTGTTACTAAAAGAAATTCTGAAAATTAAAAGAAGTCAGTACAGTCCAAAATCACTTTATACTCCCTATTCTGTGAGTTGGTGCAGAGCTGCTAAGAATGAAAGAACATTCTTTAGCAGTTTGGCTCAGCGAAGAAGAAGAGGAGGAGGAGACTGGATTTCTACCTCACCTTTCACTCAGAGTCTCAGAGCAGCTTACAAACTCCTTTCTCTTCCCCTCACCACAACAGACACCCTGTGAGGTAGGGGCTGAGAGAGCTCTTTCCAGAACTGCCCTTTCAAGGACAGCTCTGACAGAACTATGGCTTGCCCAAGGTCATCCAGCAACTGCAAGTGGAGGAGTGGGGAATCAAACCCAGTTCTCCCATAGCCAGAAATTTTGGCTTGGTGGGGAACAGGGAAATTTTGTGGGACAGCGGGGGAGGGGCAGCCACACACCTTCCCTGAACTCCAAGCAGCGATTTCACCACTTGGAGATCAGGTGTGGGCAGCCCCCACTAGAAAAGCAGCATTTAAAGGGAACCCTTTAAATGCTGTTTTTCAAGCAGGGGCTGCCCATGCCTGAACTCCAAACAGTGAAATTGCCACCTGGAGTTCAGGGAAGGTGTGTGACTGGCAGCTGCCCTCTCCCTCACCTCCTGAGAGATGTACATTTTGGAGGAGGGGTGGGAGAGGGGAGGCTGCAAGATTTAAAGGGCCCTCCAGCTGATTGGCAGGCCACATGCTCCTGCCGATCAGCTGGAGGGCCCTTTTAATGTCACAGGAGTGGAGGGAGGGGGGAGAGGGGCAGCAGCTGTTGTGGGCCATTCCTCACATTTGAGGGGGTGAAGCCCCAAAATGCCCCACTGTAGCTATGGGCCTGGTTTGGCTTCATATTGTGGTGTATGAAAGCCAGGTGGTATAGTGGTTAGTGACGGACAAGGATCTGGGAAACCCAGGTTTGAATCCCCATTCTGTCATGGAAGCTTGCTAAGTGATTTCGGGCCAGTCACACCACAGGATTGTCGTGAGGACAAAATAAAGGAGGGCAAAATGATGTAAACTTCTTTGGGTTCCCATTGTGGAGAAAGGGAGATAAAAATGAAGGAATTTTTTAATGCAGTGGGTCTTCCTAAGGAAGCACTGGGAATATGCTAGAGATGGAAGCACACAATGACTCAAGGCAGAACTCAGAGAAAAGTCTGCAGAGAGCATACAGAGAGATGGAAATCACAAGGTACACAAAAGCAAAAACATGCAGGAACAAGAGAGACCACACAATTATTGCTAGGATCCCTTTAACTGCAAGGGGCATAACTTCTCCCTTCCAACTATGAAAACATTTGTACAGATTACTGTGGGACAACGTAGTGTTCGAGGAATTTTCATGGTTACTTTTTAAAAACGATAAGAATGGCCCCTACAGAAGGCTAGTTTGGGTAGAACTGTATATGTGTCATTGGGGGGGGGTATATTTAATTAGCACACACTATTCCTTACAGAGGCTTAAGCACTTAACACACAGCTGACTGCACACTCTTCAGCCTGCAATCACAGTTTATCATATTCAGCTCCATCTAGATAGATTCAGACGTGTAGCCATGTTGGTCTGAAGCAGCAGAACAAAGTTTGAGTCCAGTGGCAACTTTAAGACCAACAAAGTTTAATTCAAGGGTATGAGCTTTCATGTGCACGCACACTACATGTATACACTACCTATATGTATGGACTGGTACCTTCCATTTCCTTGTATCTGAAAAGGTGTATGTGCACATGAAAGCTTAAAATTTTTTTGGTCTCAAACTCAAATTTTGTTCAGCTCCATGCCCCCCAATGCACAGATTTTTGACCCATTTACACTAAAAATGTGGTAGTATCTGATCCCAGAAACAACAAGGCATCCAAGATCCAAATAGCAAAGTGTTCAAGCAGAGAACAGCCATGCCTGTCTGTTCCTATACTAGTCAGTACAATCTGAGATCTTTTGAAACCAAGCATTGCTTAGCCCAATATCAGGGAGTCTGTGTAACCTCTCTGTTCCATTTTAAACTACTACTATCTGCAGACTTGGCCCTTCTGTCCATACTCAACATTTGGTCTCCCACCACCCCAATATCTTTTTACATTCTGTCAGTGTTGTATATTAACCAAGGACCGTGCATGCGGTCAGGGTTCGCACGTGGCCATGCAAATAGGTGTAGCTTCGCATCCTAGAACAATGCAGAGCACAGATCCTAGAATGGACCAATGAGAAGGCTCGGATCCAGAAAGGGACCTATGGTGTAGGGGCACACAGTAGTAGACCTATCACGGGGAGTGGGGAGTGGTTTTGTTGAGGGATTTAAGCCTGTCTTTGGGCCAGCTGTTTTGTCTTTAGTTCATGTCTTCTAATAAACTATATGAGCTGATTCACTATAACGCATCTCGAACCCAGTACTTTATACTGGCAATGAAGATGAGATCCCGATGAGCAACCCTGCCTCAGACTCTGCTGCTAGCACTGCACTGCGCACTAGTCTCCTCGCACCCCACATTGCTTCAGCACCCCAATTCATGGCAGCTGCTCCGGGACAGATCTCCATCTTCAACCCAGCTCACCCTGAGCTGTGGGAGGCATGGGCTGAGCAACTCACCTACTTTTTCCCGGTCCAGATGGACTGGAAGAAATCATGGCTACTCAGCACATGCAGAGTCTCCACTATTCACCTGGTGCAGGGCCTAATCACGCCAAAGAAGCTGGATGCCGCAACTTTCGAAGAACTGGTAAAGGCGCTCACCAAACATTTCGCACTGAAGCCATCCAAGATGGCCATGCGTATGGACTTTTTTGTGTGAGCCCAAAGACCCGGTGAATCAGCCGCCGACTTCATGGCTGATATTCACAGACTAGCCATCGACTGCAAATTTCCCGTCATCAAGGATGCCCTCCTGAACCAGTTCATCTGGGACGTCCAAGAGCCAAAACTCCACAGAAAGCTCGTTGGCCTTGAGGACATCAAACTGGACAAGGCTCTACGAGCAGCCACAGCATTCAAGAAATCCCCAAAAGACCGAAAGGTTTTGGCGACCCACCACACTTCCACCAACCCCATCTCAGACACCTCAGACGAGGAGGACGCCCTTCAGGTATGCTGTCCGGACCGCCAGGGGCCATGGCCACAATCGGGACCCACTCCATGCAAACAACCGCTCAACCAATGTGCGCAAGCTGCAAAGATCTGCATGAATGCCACTCCTGCCGATTTTGGGATGCAACATGCTGGTCTTGCAGCAAGACAGGACAGATCGCATGGGCCTGCCACTCCCACGGAAGAAGGCGAGAACAGACGACACACCAGGAATCAACGGACCTACACACCACAACAGCCAAGCACCATCACCAGGTACTGAATTTGCCCCAGGACACCACTAACAAAATCCATGTGACTGTGTTGATAGAGGGTCTCCCTGTGAGATGGAGCTAGATACAGGTTCCTCCTTCTCCATAATCTCGGCCAAGACTCTACAAAGGCTTTGTCCATGGGGGGACCACTCTTGGAGAAGCCGGTTGGCCTCACCTTAAGGGACTTTCAGAAGAACCCAGTGGCCATAAAGGGGTGGGGAAAATTCAGGGTGAACTAAAAAAATTTTAATGGACTCTTGGACTTTTTTATTATTATTATTTGATTTTCTATATACATCCTACAATACTACATACTAACTAAAATTACAGCTATACAACGACCTTATATGCTAATATTTACTATCTTAAGTCAAGGTTTATCTCTTATTCAAATTGAGAATAAAAATTCTATTCTATTATTTCATAATGCAAAGAAAATTAAAGATGTTAACAATGCAAGCTTATATAAAGTTTAAGCTATTTTCTGCCTTTCTTTCCTGTCTTCTTGCTTTTCTCATCTCGGGGTGGTTTGGGTGCAGCCGCTCCCAATTCTGAGTCAGATTCTCCTTCAGAGCTGCCATCTACAGATGTTTCCTGACTTTCCAAGCCATGCGAACTGTCAAGTTCTCCTTCTTCTTCCTCTGTGTTCTTTGTATTCTCTTTGAGTTTCTGGTGCCTTTCCAAAAACTGCTTTGCTTCGGTAAAAGAGTCAATCTTTTCTTTTTTGCCTTTGTAGATGAACATCAAGCCTTCAGGTAGTATCCATCGGTATGTAGTGTCATTTTCCCATAGACAGGTGGTTAAATCCTTATACTGTTTTCTCTTCTTCCTTATCTCAAATGGAATGTCCTTTAAAATTCTGATGTCTTCTTCTTTGATTTTCAATATAGTCCCAGATGTTGCTTTCAATATTGCGTCTCTTATAGATGTCTTTGAGAATCTGACATATATTTCACCAGGCAGGTTTTTTTTCTTGATAAATTCTGAATATGTCCTGTAGATCATATCCAGTTTGCTTTGTAATACTTCTGCCTTAATGCCTGTCAATGGTGCGAGCGTCTCATTGAGGATTTCTTCCAGATTCTCGGATTTGTCTTCTGGTACTCCTTGAAATCTCAGCACATATGAAGAATTTTCCATTTGTAGCTGCAAAAATTGAGTTTTATCTGAAGATCTTTCTTTTTCCACCACTTCCAGTCTTTGATCAATTGCTTTAGTCTTGTTTTCAATTGCCTTTGTTCTTTTGTTAGATTCTTTTAGTTCTTTTTGTACAGGCTCCAAGGTCTTGCTGATGTTAGTCATCTGAACCACCAGAGGTTGCAATGCAGTATCCAACATGCCTGCAAAGTCAAAGTTCACTTCCGGTTTAGAAACCGGATGTGTTGAGTTGGCAGTTCCTTGTTGTAGTTTCACTTTTGCCGCCATCTTTTCAGCCTGATAAGACATTGTTTATGTTTTATAAAAGTTCACTTAAATCTTTGGAAGTTTATTCGCTCTAATGTTTTAACAGTCTGGCATTGTACTGATTAAATTCAGCTATCCGCTCAAGTGCTGCCACTTCCTGACCCCTCTAATGCTTTGAAAACTTTGCCGTTTTCAAAGGATGGATAGCTCCCCCCCCCTCTGCTTTTTCTGGGGGGGACATCCGGTCTGGCATCTTATTCATGCTCCACTTCTTCAGGTAAGAGAAAGTCTTTTTATTTTCATTGGGTCAGTTGCTCACTGGTCCGGTATGCTCGTTTCATGCCCACAATCAGGGCTGGCCCCAGCTTTTTTTGCAGACTAGATGAGGATACCTTCTGGCGTCCCCCCCTTGTGCCCACCAATTTTCAAACATAAATGCATTTTAGGATCCATCTTGAAACTGCCAACAGATGGGGGAAAGATCTGCATGCCATGTATAACTCTCTGGGCATATCTGTTCCCCACCAAACATCTCAAAAGCCTCATGTCTTAATTCTGAGAAGCCTGAAGGAACAGACATCTTTTCTTCTGCCTCTAAAAAAAGCTTGACGTGCTCTCTGGGAGATAACCTTGCAGAGCATCTCTGTCCTTAGAAGCTGCCCAAGCTGTGCCTGCAGAAGATTGCACACTAAATACTTGAATGGGAGACCTCCTTGGATTACCAGCAGTTTGGAGGCGGGGGCAGGCTTTATTCAGTCACCTCTCTGAATATCCTCCAGGCCCCCAGTAGGGGCCAGTCACTAGAGGTCACCATAACTTCCAGGGGCACACACACATGCACACAAATGAAAAATCCAAAAAAAACCCCAAACATAAGAAGAGCCCTGCTGGATCAGACCTGTGGTGTATCTAGTCCAGCATCCTTCTTGTCTCACACAGTGGCCAACCAGTTCATCGGGTGGTCCAGCAACAGTGTTTCCTGGCACTGGGCTTCAGAGGTTTACTGCCTTTGAATGTGGAGGTTCCCTTTAGTCACCATGGTTAGTAGCCACTGACTAGCTCATGGTTATATGATCAACTGTGGTCTCACCTTTTAAAAAGGTCTGTTTGACTGCAAGGGGGCACAGGGAAGAAAATGGTTTCAGGCTTCCCTTCCATGGCATTTTTTACTACCAGAAATGATGCTGGGGGGCCTGTTTGACCCTTCTTCTGGCACGTGTCCATAGCACATGGAGCCTGAGGAAGGGACAGACAGCCCCCCCCCTACCATTTCTGGTGGCAAAATCCTGCAGGAGGGAAGCCAAAAGCTCTCCCTTGCCCAAACCCAAACAGAGACTGACAGCTTTTGAATAGTGAGTTGTGTGTATTGTGTACTATAGCCTTTAACAAGGTCTCACTGCAAGCTGAAGTTACAGCTGAAGATGCAACAACAGAGGTAACAAGGCACATCCATTTCTTTTGTTTTACTGTTATCAAGCATGTCCTGCAGGAATTTGAAGCAGTGGAGAAAACCTGTATGACCTGTTTCACCAGAGATAATACAACAACCCATATTTACCTCTCTGGGTAGGGGGAGGGGAGTCTTATGTCTCCTGTACTACCCAAAACACTTGCTAGGTGTTAGCTGTATCTGAAGAGCAGTGTTCCCTCTAAGCCTCCAGCTCACACATTTTCATCTTAGCCCAGGAAGGACGGCTCCAGAGCAAACTAATTCATGCACTGGCCAAATCACTCACTCACAGCTTTAATGCCAATAGCTCACAAAGTAGAATTTTTGCTCACAAGATTCCACAGCTTAGCACGGGACCCTGGTGCTCTTGCTGGCAGTTCTCTGTAACCAGGCTGTGTCGTCCAAACAGGCAAAGGGGTGAGCGTCCCCTGAGGAAGGTCTCTCCTCCTCCTCCTTGTCTGAGCCTTTGCTCTGCTCCAGGTGGAGTGGGTGGCATGGGAAGGGTTAAAAGCTGAGCAGAAACTTTGCCATCACCACCTGCCTCTCACTCCCCCTCCCCCTCCCCCCTGGCTGATGGTATTATAGGACGCCGCAAAGAATAGCAGAGTACCTCTGTTTCTTTATACAGAGTATTTACATTTATTTACACTGGACACTGGAGATGTTTACACAGAACTTCAGTAGCAATTTCAGGATACAAACCAACAAAGTGCTACGCAGACAGTTGCTCTCCGAAAAGGAGTGTGGAGGGTTGTTCTGGTTGCAATATATATTTACACCAACCAATCAGATTACAGTATGTACATTGGCTGAGTTATGGTGACTGTCCAGAAATGTGACACAGCTCTAGTCACCTGACTCTCTAGCTGTCAGTTTAGATCAGCATGATCTGACACATGAGTTCATAGCTCACTGACATCTTGCCAGCAATATGACCAAATGCTGTCACTGGCTTCTCCTCGCCCTCGGGATGAAAGCAGAATCTGCCTGCAGAAAAGGTTTCTCTTGTTCGAAAACCAGCTCACCCCAGCCCACTGTCCTCACCAGACAGCCAGGATTCACGCCCCCTGCCTGGCTGCTGCCTCCTCCCACAAAGGCCAGCCCAGGGCGGCGCAGAGAAGCCTGGACTGCTGTTCAGTCAAGGCCGAGGACACTACCAGCCGCCTCTCTGCTGCAATGCTTATCATGGCCCCGGATGCTGAGACCTTCGCGGCACGCCTGCGGCTGGTGCTGCAGCGCTTCAGTAATGCCGGCCTCAAAGTAAAGAAAGGGAAGTGCTTACTGGGGGTGCCACGGGTGGAATTCCTAGGGTTTGCTGTCAATGCTCAGTGAATCCACCCCACACCAGAGAAGATTCGCACCATCGTCCAAGCGCCTACCCCCTCATCTAGCAAACTACAGGCCATCCTTGGACTTTTAAATTTCTACCACTCGTTTCTGCCCCACAAGGCCGCGGTCGCGGAACCCCTCCACCGCCTCCTTCTGTGTAGTTAAAGATCTGCTATCCTCTAATGTGGTCCTCACCCACAATGAGGCCCTGCCAGTGGTGCTGGCGTGTGATTCTTCTCCATACGGGGTGGGGGTGTCCTGGGTCACCAGCTGGCCAACGGCCACAAGGTCCCCGTAGCTTACTATTCTCGGACCCTGTCTATGACAGAGTGAAACTATACGGAGATAGACAAAGAGGCCCTGGCGATCGTAGCTGGCATGAAGAAATTTCATGATTACTTGTACGGCCGGCCCTTCACCATTGTCATGGACCACAAGCCCCTCTTAGGCCTACTCACCCTGGACCGCCAGACCCCTCAGATGCTGTTGCCTCGGGTGCTTCACTGGTCCATCTTCCTGGCCAGGTACCAGTATGCGCTTGTCCACAGGCCCAGTAAGGCGATGGGCCATGCGGATGCGCTCAGCTGTCTTCCGCTGCCATCCTGCGACCTGGCCCCAGCCCATCAAGTTGCCTTGCTGGAGGACCTGCCCGACTGCCCGGTACAGGTGGCGGAGGTGTCCCACTGCACCGCCCAAGATCGCATCCTCTCCCGGGTCTTGGACTGGGTGGGGAGGGGATGGCCCACCAGTACGGTGGGCCTGGAATTTGCTGTTTTCACGTCCAGAAAGGATGAGCTCTTATCACATAGGGGCTGCATACTCTGGAGTGGCAGACTGATCATACTGGCTCTGCTGCGCCAGAGGGTCCTAACCGCACTTCATGAAACGCACCCGAGCATAGTGCGAATGAAAACGCTGGTGTGTAGCTATGTATGGTGGCCGGGATTAGATGGAGAAATCGAAGATCGGGTTAAGTGCTGTCAGGCGTGTCAAGAATCACAGCCCGACCCACCAAAGGCCCCAGTGAGTCCCTGGGAGTCTTCTCACAAACCCTGGGCTAGGCTTCATCTGGATTTCGTGGGTCCCTTCCAGGGACAATTTTTTTTTAATCTTGGTGGACTCTTTTTTTGTTGATGTTCCCCCGAAGGGGAGTTTTTTATTTGCTTTTCTATAAAACTACAACAGAAAAAAAAGGGGGGGGGAATTCTAAAATCTAAGGAGAATGTAAAGAAACCTACCTAAAAACCCAAATGTGGAGGTTATACAATGCTCATAAAATAGTTGTTACTCTTGTTCAGTTGCTTTAAAACATGACAAGTGCATGCTAATCATCCCTCCTGTTGACAACATCAGCTTATCTGACTAAGCGTAGAGTATTTCCAGAGCTAATACACACACAAACCTAGACCTTAAGACTAATTGGCTTCTACGCATTACTCTATCTTGGTGGACTCTTACCCCAAGTGGCCGGAGGTGGTCCTGATGCCTTCAACCTCATCCAGATCCGCCATCCGCACAATGTGGCGGATCTTTAGCACACGTGTCATCCCTGACTCTCTAGTAATGGACAATGGGACGGCATTCACCTTGTCAGAGTTCCAGGAGTTTGTAGGATACTACGGCATCTGGCACATCCACTCCGCACTGTTCTACCCCGCCACCAATGGTCAGGCCGAGCGCATGGTCAGAACAACCAAGGAGGCTCTACGCCAGATGGACCAGGGGACTGGGACTACCGCTTGGCCACCTTCTTCTTTGGACAGCACACAACACCTCACACCCCCACCGGCTGAACTTCTGATGGGCCGGCACCTCCCGACCCACCTGGGCCGCTTACACCCAGACCGAGCTCTGGAACACAGCGCAGCCTCAGAGGATCGGGAAGCTCCATGAGGATTCTTCCTGGGCGACCTGGTCTATGCAAAAAAACTACAGTTGGGGTCCAGCATGGCTCCTGGCCAAGGTGGTCAGGGTCATGGGCCCCTGATCCTACAAGGTCTCCACAAAAGAGGGCCAGCTGCTGCAGAGACACATTGACCAGCTGCACTGCTGAATCACCCCGGTAAGCCAAGAGGGTCCAGAGGACAGGGAAGACGAGGGAGTGAGGCAAGAGGCCAGAGGTTCCAACGAGGCCGAGGACCTGGAGCAAGCACAGCGGACAAACACACCCGCAGCCGGCAGCAACAGTGCACCAACAACCTCCAGTGGTGAGAATATGGTGGAGCCAACAGAAGCCCCAGGCCCTAGCACCTGAGCTGGGACACCCACCAGGACCCACCACTGATCCAATCAGCCTAGCTCCCTCCGGTGCTAGGGGTCACCGGAGTGCCGCAGAAACTAGAATACCTAAGGGGGGGGAATCTGGACCCTGGGGGAGGGCCATGTGAATAGGTGCTTTGCATCCTAGAACAATGCAGAGCAAGGATCCTAGAATGGAACAATTAGAAGGCTGGGATCCAGAAAGGGACCTATGGTGTACTGGTGCACAGTAGTAGACCTATCAGGCTCACTTATTTATGGCTTATTTAGAATAATAATGCTACGGATTTTTCCCCTTGGCAAAAGGCAATGAGACCTGAGTTCCACCACTTCCTTTTAAGGGCTGAAGTGCTAGACAGGGGAACCGCCAGGCTTGTCCCCTCAGATCTGCAAAGGGCTTACTAGAAATCTGAGAGCAGCGCTGCTTCGTACAGTTTGTTTGCTGAGGAATCCTTTGGAGAAAGACTGTTCAAGCGTCAGAAGCACCCGGCTCAGGGGGAAAGCGTTAGAGAATATCCTTGGAAACCCTCGCACGGAGTTGCGCGAGAAGGACTGCAGACTTCTCCGGGAAAGGAGCCTGCTGACCTTCGGGAGGGACTTCACTTCCGCATAAACGTGCACAGGGCTGGGCAGCACGGCCGACTGGAACTCTAAGAAGACTTTCCTGCGGGGAAGTCCCACACTGAAGAGAGCTGAGCAGGTTTCTGGGCAGACGGGATTACGACGGCGCTCCGGCCAAAGGCGGACCCCGGCTCCCGCCACGAGAGCAAAGCGCACTCACCTCGCGCCCCCGTGCCTAATGGGCCGCCTCTGCCCAGTACTGAAGGGGGAGCCCCCCCACCCCACCCGGACGTGGTCAGAGACAAGCGCGGTTCCCTTCACCCTGCAGGAGGCTGGGCCCGGGCCCTTTGGTCCCGGCTCGGAGCCACGTTTTGAGAGAGCCGCCCGCGCAGAAAGGCCAAGTCCCATCCCCAGGAAGAAAAGAAAGCCGAGTGGTCAGGTGGCCGCGGGGGGAGGGGGGATCACCAGAAGCGCCGCTACTCACTGTTGCTTCCCAGCCGCATCTTCGCTCAGCCCTCTTTCGCTTTCTGCTCTGGGCGCAACTTTCAGGCAGGTAGCCGGGCTCGGGGCGAGGAGGGAGCGCGCAGTCCAGTAGCACCGGCCAGCCGGCTGAGAGCGGATCGGCCAGGCGCTGGTCGGACTGGAAGGGAGCGGGTTGCTTTGGGTTGTTCCTCCCGCCCCACCGGCGGCGAGGGGCGGGGAGTGCTCGCTTGGAGAGCAGGTTCGATTCAAAGAAAGGCGTTTGCTACGACCGTGGAGCTTTTAACTGCCTTTCTGTCCCGGCTTTCTTTTCCTGGTTCGGGAGCGGGTTGCCTGGGGAATGACGCCGTCTGCTGGCCCTGGGAAAACAGATTGTCCCGTAAACTGGCAGGTGGGTCTCGCGGGTGGAGTTCGTTCCGGCAAAGACTTCGAGCGACTCACGCAGTGCCAAGCCCAAGCAGAGTTACACCCTTCTCAGCCCATTGGTATCAGTTGACCCAGAACGGTGTAACTCGGCTTAGAATGGGGCCGACCCCGCTTAGCTTCCGGGATTTCACTAGCCTGGGCTATCCAGGTTAGGGTCCAGGGTTGACCGTACTGCTGAATGTGTAATCCAGTTCATGAATAATTAGGGCCGCCCCAGGTGTCTGGGCACCCTAGGCAGGACAGCCTGGGGCGCCCACCCCACCAGGAATGCCAACCTCCCGGTGGGGCCTGGAGATGTCAGCGCTGGCTTGTCTGGGCACCTCGCAGCTGCGAGGCGCCCAGAAAAGCCAGGGAAGGGGCAGGTTAGAATGCCCACCCCTTCCCTCCCAGCACCAGCAGTGCCTGATTTTCTGGGCACCTCACAGCTGCAAGGCGCCCAGGAAAGCTGGCGCTGCCGGTGCCAGGTGGGAAGGGGGACTTTTCACGGGGGGCAGGGGGCATTTTGGCGCCCCTGCTGGGCTGGTGCCCTAGGCGAGTGCCTAGCTCGCCTAGTAGGCAAGCCGGCCCTGTGAATAATAAGGTTGATAGTGTTATGTCCTGAAGCTGAATCCATAAAAAGGATTGTAATCTGTCACATTACTAATGGCTGGTTTCTGTGAAACCCTTGTATATAACCAATCACAATGTAAATATGTATCTTGGAGGGAACAGACCTCATTGGTCTTTATCCTGAGTTAATGATTGGATGTTAACTTGTTATGGGTGTGGCTTTGACAGTCCGGGATGGTTTAAAAAGGGAGCTGCGCTCCACTGTGTGTTGTGTGTTCCTGAGGTTTGCTGTTATAATAAAGCTGAATCACTTTTGCTGAAATCAAATTCTGTTAAGTTGCATACTTAACAGAAACCAAATACAATCTTTGAAGAAAATCCTCATTAAAATTATTTCCCTGGCTACCAAATAGGCTCAGATGTTCGCAAACCAAAATGCGTCTGACAGAGGAGATGCAGTGTTAAATCTGCAGCTTCAGAATTAACACGTTCTTGTTCTAACCAAAGTTTATGTGGAATGGAGCTCTCTTGATCAGAGGCAGGAAGTGAAAGGAGCAGAAAATTCCTTCCTCTGTTTTACGATGGAGATTTGTAAAATTGTTGACAGTGGGATTGTTTTTGGACTTTGGTCTTAATCACCCTGGCAGCCTTCAGGAAGAACAGGTGTTTTGGTTTCGGTTTCCGGCGTTGCGAATGGCGGCCACCTTTCGGGAAGCTCCCGGAGGTGGTTAGCCCACACGCAGTTTGGGGGGTCTTTGCAGGTTTGCAAGACCCTAGTGAGCCTTAGGCAAAGGCTCCAAACCGGGGGCGCTTGGGGAGTAGCCTCTTTGCCGGCAGTCAGCCGGGAAATTGAGGCTTTCTCCCCGCCCCAATCGGCCCCGCTGCGGTGTGCCCGTAATGGGACTTAGCAACGCCACCGATTTCCAACAGGAGTGAGGAACAGCGATGAATTAAAGCAAAAGAAGAAACGGCAGGAACCGTGAGTTGGAGGTCTGAATCTGAAGCGAAACCCGAGCCCTTCCCCCGTAAGCGAATAAGCGGCTGGGAGGAGGGGAATCCCCCCCCACTGAGAAGCGGGACTTGCATAAGAAAGCTAAGGGGGATGAAAGGGAAGAAGGGTTGGTGAAATTACCTTTGGGGTGCCATTGAAGCGAATGAGTTAGCGGGACTCCTGAGCGACACGTCACGAACTTTTATAAAGTAAACAAATACAAGAAATGTCTGCCATGAAGAAGGTCCCTTTGAAAACGGAGAAGAAGGGAGGCGGGACTTCCGGTCCGGGTAATCCCCTCCAGAGCCGACTGTCAGTCAACAGACA
Source organism: Gekko gecko (assembly GCA_029375565.1). Classification (NCBI taxonomy): domain Eukaryota; kingdom Metazoa; phylum Chordata; class Lepidosauria; order Squamata; family Gekkonidae; genus Gekko; species Gekko gecko. Next base: position 105,147,338 of record JAPDNY010000004.1, on the reverse strand, counting down.
AGCGAGCTACTGCACCCTCTGCTGGTCCAAATACAGAAAATCAGCGAAACCTTAACTAATATGGAAGGTGTTCTCAACAGTCAACAGAGGCAACTAACAGAGACGTCAAAGAAGATGGAGGAGATCGCACAGAAATGTTTGGTCTCGTCGGAAGACATCGGAAAAGTGAAGAAAAGGGTCAACAAGTTAGAAAAGCATCAGGATGTGCAAGAAAAAAGAATTTTGATGTTGCAAATGGAAAAATCGAATCTGACTCTTCGATTTCAGGGCATTAAAGAAGAAGAGAAGGAAGATCTCAGATCTATACTTGCGAATGCCTTGGCACCCGTAACTGGCAGAGATCAGCGTGAGTTAAAAGAAGAAATGGATAAGGTCTATAGGGCCTACTCCACATTTACAAAAAATAATCTGCCAGCAGAATTGGTTGTCAAGTTTGTCAAGCAGAGTACCAGAGATCAAATCTTGCATGCAGTTGCAGCGGTGCCCTTGAAAATTGGGGAGCAGACCATCAGAATATTGAAAGATGTGCCTTATGAAATCCGGATGAAAAGGAAAGCTTATAAAGGATTGACCACTTTTCTACAAAGAAGACAGGTCATATACAGATCGACCTATCCTGAAGGCCTTTTGTTCAAGTACAAGGATAAAAGAGAGAAGATTGACTCCATCTTCAAGGCGCAGGAATTTCTGAAGAGACACGCCAGTCCAGAGGAAGAGGCAGCACTCGCAACGTGGACAGATTTGAGTAGTGAAGATGACAGCGGCCCAGAGGAGGGAGGTGCCGGAGCGGGAGAAGTGAAAACCAAAGGTGGCCCATCCTATAACTTGAGGGATACCAAAGGAAGACAACCTAAGAAATAACTGTTCGGGAAACGTCAAAAAGGAGATGACTAATAATTAACCCCAAAGGACATTACTAACCTCATTAACAGAGTTATTTTGAATTTTTGTTAGATGAAAAGAAGACTCTCAAATCACGGAGATTGCCAAAAACTGTATCTATATTGATTTAAACTAACCTTTATTAACAGAATACTCACTCCACTCTTTTCTTTATCCCTCTATATACCCTACCTTTTTCTATTTATAAAAAGAATAAATTCCTCTCCTTTTTAGGAGGGTTTTGATAAAAAAAGGAAGAACAGGTGTTTTAAATTTGATAGAAAAACATTACATAAATTATACAAATTATTTCAAGAACATGCTGATTTTTCCCCCAAAGAAACATATTGTAGTACAAACAATACCCAAGGGATCTGATTGAGCAGTACAACATTGATAGAAGGAATGTTGCTAACAAGTGGATGGAGCAGAAAGACTTGTAAAACCAGTAAAAGTAAGATCTGGAGCCATTGCGAGTTTCCTAAATCCTGCCTTACCTCACTGTGACCATATTTCTCAGGTTGTGTCTTCTCGTTCAGTTTAGTTAATTCTTCTCATCTGCCCCTTCTCCCAATTGCTGGTTTAGCCATATTGGTGGGGAGCACCACCTCCCCTTATTCAAGCTGGCCTATTCAAGCTCTATTTCATTGCATCTTCCTAGCAAGAACCTCTGCTAAAGGATGCAAAGGAATATTTCCTTTAAATACTACTTTTAGAAGTTAACTCATTTTTGTTTGCTCTCTCACACACTTTGTATTTATCCGTTTCAAAACACCACTTTTAAAAATATATTTGCAAACATTACCTGTTCCACAGAAAAAGAGCAAGGGAAAAAAATCCAACAGCTAAACAGAATTTTTAAAGAGGGTAAACATAGAGACAAAAATGTGGTGGCAGATCCACACATAAGTTTATTTTAAACTGCTTCAAGGTATCTAAAAATAAGACCATATGCAGTTGCCATCCATACGCCACGCATTCAAATATTAAGAGAGTTCTAAGGTCCTCTGTTGATTCACTAGAGTTGGTCTTTTATTCTTCCACTGTCATAATACAAGCCTTTTAGCTGCCTCTGCCCTGGTAGGTTTTGTGACCATTTGCTCCATGGCACAGTCATTGAGAGTATCTAGAAACCCAATCTCTTTCTCCTGACTTGAATGCATATTGACCTAATCAGTGTGTGGGTAGTTGGCATCACCTATTATGACAGTTATTTCATCTAACTGCTTTCCTTAATTCTTTTGCTGTTTTTGAATCATCCTCTAACTTTTGATCTGGTGGGGGATAACGAACTCCCAGAGTTATGTTTCCTTTAGGGCACACTATTTCCACCTATAGTGTTTCTGTAAGTGAATCTCACATATAGACCATTCTATAGGTTTCCCTCTCCCAGTACTCTGAGAATCTGAAGAATATGAGATATTGATCTAAAACCAAGAGGAATAGCGTGCTAGTTCCAGATTAGCATCCAGTTTTCCATGTAGCATTTTGTTCACAATAACAGAAAAAGTGACATAACTGAAAGCTAAAGTATCTTACCAACTGGGCACAAAAGGGTTGCCAGCAAACAAAAACAAACAAACCCAAACCCGAAGAACTGTGACGCCTATTTTTGGTTTTATTATTTTGTTGTATTGTTTTTGCCTTGCAAGCTGCTTCCAGCAGGTGTCTACATAAGAAAAATATGAATTTTCTAAATGTACATGTTGTTTAAATAAACAGAGACACACCTTGACCTTCAACTTCTGGTATGTACTTCTTAGACCAGTGGCTCTCTGCCAAGATTTAGATACTACTAGTCTGGCATTGTATCTCTATATCTCAGTTCATTGAGAATGTCTCCATAATTTGCCAAGTGGGAAAACTGATTTGATAATTTATCTGGCAAGATAAAAGAGCTAGAATAAAAATGAAATTACTGCAGGATAGAGAGGAAAGAGGATTTGCAGTATCTAACTGGCACCTCTATTATAAAGTGGCAGCCTTGACTTGGATGAAGGAATGGATTACATTGGAGAACTCAAGACTTCTAAAGCTAGAAGGATATGATTTGAAATTAGGCTGGCACACTTTTGCATGGTATGAGAAAAGTGATATTCATAAATATTTTAAACAACATATGATAAGGGCAGCATTACTAAAGGTTTGGGAAGAGACTAAAAGACTGTTTTCTACAAGAATACCGAAATGGGTCTCACCACTAGAAACCTTTATAAATCTCACTTTATTTACTAAAGATCAGCTATGGAGATATGAAGATCTTCTAGATAAGAAAAATGATTTAAAATTGCAAGATACTCTTCAAAGTATGGATATCTGTCTGAATTGGTGGGAAAGGGTGCAACTTGATTCAAGGTATGCTAAAGACAACCAAACTGGTTTTCTTGACAAACCTGTAGAACTGGACAAAATTTTATTACATGTAGATGAAAAATTTATAAAGCTGTTTTATACACTTATTAAATATGAAAATGAAAAATGAAGTAGTAAAAACTTCAATGGTGAAATGGGCACTGAATGGCTGAACCATAATATAGAGTTAGACCAATGGTCTAAGGTGTGGAAAATTAATATTAAATATACAAAAGCAACTTCTTATAAAGAAAAAATATATAAAATGTTTTATAGATGGCATATAACACCAGAGAATCTAGCGAAAATGTACCCTAATATGTCTAACATTTGTTGGAAATGTAAGCAAAATGTTGGTTCTTATTATCATATGCAGTGGACTTGTAAGATAACAAAAAAAATACTAGATCTGGGTACATGAGATATTGCAAAAAAAATGTTAGAAATAACTATACCATTTTTACCAGAATTGTTCATATTGAATATTATGCCAGAGTCTTTTTAAAAAGCCAGATATTTACATGATTATACATATTATAACGATGGCTAGGATTCTGTATGCAACATATTGGAAGAAAGAAGAAATCCCATCAAAAGAAGAAATCATTTATAAACTATTTGAGATGACAGAAATTGATAAATTAACTTTGCAACTTCAAGATAAAAAAGAGGAACTTTTTGAGGAAAAATGGTCAAGATTATACAAATGGATTGAGAAACATTGCAAGGAACTTTAACTTAATGGTTAATATACCTTTTCAGTTCACAAATCCTCAAACTGGTTGAGTTGCAGAAATGAATTATTCTTGCATGTAAAATACTAGCTGATATTTTGAGGACATGCTTTGTGTTTGTTGTAGGTTAGTTATTTACTTTTTTGTTTTTGATTCTGTGTATGTTTTTTCTTTCTTGTTTTTTCGTTTCTGAAAACTAACAAAAATGCTTGAAAAAAGGGAGAGAGAGAGAGAGAGAGAGAGAGAGAGTGTCTCCATAATTTGCACAAGTCCTCCTTTTGAAGTTATTGATACTTTGGAGCCTAGGTGTCAAACTCATTTGTTACAAGGGCCAGATCTGACATAAAGTACACTTTTGTCAGGCTGGGCCATGTGTGCCATAAAGCATAATGTCAGGTATCGAAAATATAAAATATATAAAGGACAGCAGCTCATAAGTTCTGAGTTGGTGTATCCACACTGCAAGGCCCCATGGGCTGGGAGGGAAGTGCAAAGCAAAACCCACATGGGTGGACTGGAGAGCTAGCAGCGCAGCACTGGGCAGACACTCCCACACTGCTTGACTGCTGCAGATGAAGTTGTTCCACCAGGCTGAAGTCACAGGTCGAATCTGCATTTGTCTTTCCCACCAGCGTCCCAGCCTTCTGACTCCGTCTTCAAAAAAGCTGTCTACATTTGTGTTCGTTTTCACACTTCAACAGTGCCAGCATACTTTTGCATGTCTGCATATGTTTATCGCTCTCTTGTGGCGGCTCCACTGTCATTGTGCCTCCACACAGCTTTAAATGAATCTTCTCCAAACAACTCTTCAGACAAGCATAGAGAAAGACGGCGTCACAGCAGCACGAAACTGATTTAAGAATGCAAATGCAGATTCAACCACAATTGGAGTGGCTCCATCCATTCCCTTCCCCAAGCAGTCTTCTGTTTCCTCCCTTGCACTAATTGCTTGTGGGCTGCATAAGAGCCTGGATGGGCCGGTTCTGGCCACTGGGCCTTATGTTTGACACCCTTGCTTTTGAGCTTGCTGGCTCTTCCAGGCCATGTTGCTTTGCTAGCAGGTTCCTTCTCTCTGCCTGTTGCATGAAGCTTGGGCCCTGCATGGTCTGGGTCTGGAGCCTTTGCCACTTTGCCTTTCACTTACAGTTTGGAGAGCTATGACTCAAAAAATCAAAACCGTGGCTATACCCGAACTTGAATCATAAGCTCCTGAATAATTTCCTTCAGCTGGGCAAATTATATGAATCTAGCAGTACAAATAGTGTCAATTTGGTCTTAGGACCCAGAAGTAAACAGCATAGCAGACACATGCACTTTACACTGTATACTCTATATAAACAAGGCTGATGAATTAATAACTAAAGACATGGACAGCTGAAACAGCGCTAAATAAACAATTTAGCAGCTTGGAAACCATAAATCTCTGAAACTGGCTATTTTGCCAATTAATTTGATCATTATGCCTGTTTGCTGCTTGGGCTGCTTAATTCACAAGGTGTTTTTGAGGTTTTTTAAAGTGGCACATAAGAGGTCTTTTTTGCAAATTGTGCAACACTGCCACCTAGTGAATGATAGGCTGCACTCCAGTTTTAGAGCTACACAGCAAGGAAATCTATTTAGGGCCACCAAGCATCACAAAATCCAGTGATTTCACCCACACTATTTCTACTGTTAAACTGTTGTTTTATATCTCCAGCCATGTGAAAGATGGGAACTATGTAGTAGTTTGGAAGCTAGTAAGGTAAAGGTTCCCTTGCTCAAAAGCCAGTCGAATCTGACTCTAGGGTTGCGGTGCTCATCTCCGTTTCCAAGCTAAAGAGCCAGCGCTGTCCGAAGACATTTCTGTGGTCATGTGGCCAGCATGACTGAACACCAAGGTGCATGGAACGCTGTTACCTTCCCACCGAAGTGGTACCTATTTATCTACTTGCAATTTCTTGCTTTCAAACTGCTAGGTTGGCAGGAGCTTGAACCAGAGACGGGAGCTCACTCTGTCATGTGGCACTTCAATAGAAAAACGCAAACTGAAGAAATTATATTCATTTATTAATTTAAACTAGCAGGGAAAATATTTTACAGAGTGTGCATCTGAGTAACTTTAAAGTACAAAATAGCAACAGCTTAAAATTCAGTAAATATTGGCAAGTTTTATAGCATTTTATAAATATAGTATCTTACCATCTTGGTTCCATTATGCAAGTAAATTGTTTTGCTTTATTAAAGTTGCAGTTTTATGGTGGAGAAAATCTGAAACATAAACGTCTTCACTGACTTCCTTATGATTTCTAAGGGCTGCTTCACATTATGCAAATATCATAATTCTGCATGGTGTCTGATGCACTTACAGACTGATTTATTTTCAGAATACCACAGGAGATCTCCTTTATTCCACTGTTTACCTCTACACTGCTGCCAAACATTCCTAGTCAACCGTGTTGTCATGTTGGAACAAAATGTGTTAGATAGGCACACATGGAACAGCTCACTACATGGAGTAGCCACTATGCAGGGGCAGTAATAAACTGTCTACAAGTGATGGTCATATCGACACCTGACAACACTGTCATAATTTACCTCCTGAACAGTGAGCCATCTTACTTTCTGAATAGCATTTAAATTCTATCTATATATATAAAAGAAAGTCTCCTCACCATAAAATCAACGCCCAGGCCAAACCGCTAGACCTAAAAACACAAAATTCAGGGAGAGTGCTCCTACCACGACGTAGATGCTCACTAAGAAGGGATTTTTAGAAATTTGACCCCTAAGGGGGTCAAAAGGGGTAAAATGTGCCCCCCCCCGTTGCTTCCTATGTGGCTGCCAGGCTGCTGTCTCCTTGCACTCCCCACCCCCTGATTGGTCAGCTGCAGAGCTCAGTGTTCTGAGGTAAAAAGCAAAACAAAACAGTTACAGGAAACTACAGAGAGCTAATTACAGTTGAGGAAATCAGGAATCACTAGCCACCTGTGATGTGCAGTAATGCTGCTGGCTCAGCCTCTCCATGGCTTCAAACACCCCCTCCACCTCCTACACCTGACAGGTGGTTGTCTGTCAAGTGCAGCAGCAGTTGCAGGGTGCTTAAAGCCATCAGGGAGCCGGCCCAGCCTCCACAATGGCTTGCAATACCCCTCTGCCTCCCCTGCCTTACACTGGACAGGTAGCTGCCTGTCAGGTGTAGGAGAGGGGGTGGGATGCTTACAGCCATCAGGGAGGCTTGCTCAGCAGGATCACCCTAGCACTGCTGCTGGCCCAGCCTCACCGATGCCTTTAAACACACTCCCCCCCAACACCAGACAGGCGGATGTCTGTCAGGTGTAGGAGCAGGGCCAGAGTACTTTAATCCATCAGGGAGGCTGCCCGAGCAGAAACACCTTAGCAATGCTGCTGGGCCAGCCTCCCCAGTGGCGTTAGACACACTCCCACACACCCCTCCTCCATCTGACAGGCTGTTGTCTGTCAGGTGCAGGAGCAGGGGCAGAGCATTGAAATCCATTGAGTAGGCTGCCCAAGCAGCATTTCCTTAGCAATCCTGCTGGCCCAACATCCCCAATGCCTTCAAACATGCTACCACTCCTACACCTGACAGACAACTGCCTGTCAAGGGTTGGAAGGGGTGCAGAGTCCTTAAAGCCATAGGGGAGGCTTGCTTAGCAGGATTTCCTTAGCGCTGCTGCTGGCCCAGTGTCCCTGATGCCTTTAAACACAATCCTCCCCCCCCTTACACCAGACAGGTGGGTGTTTGTCAGGTGCAGAAGTAGGGCCAGGGTACTTTAATCCATCAGGGAGGCCACCCCAGCAGGATCACCTTAGTGATGCTGCTAGCCCAGCTTAGCCACACTTTCACCCACTATGGAAATATACCCCAAATTTGTAGAAAAGTGGTTTCCTGTATTAGGTTATTTAACTTCTCACAATATGGGCTCTAGAAAATTGATTCATATGAACTTGCTCAATATCTGATTGCTCGGATGTTGTTTTGAATATGTAGTTATGTCCCATTTCTTAAATGTAACATAAATGAGAAGCATTTTTGTAAATAATAAAAAAGTATTCCCTGCACATACACCCCAAATCCAATGCCCAGGCCAAACCCCTGCACTAAGAAACCCAAAATAAGGGGAGTGCATTCCTACCATGACGTCAACCCCCACTGCGAAGAGATTTCTGAGAAACACGACCCCCAAGGGGGTAAAAAAAGGGGCAAAATATATTCCCCCAATTGTTTTCCATGTGCCTGGCAGGCTGCTGCCTCTTTGCTTCCCCCCCCAATTGATCAACTGTGTAGCTCAGAGTTCTGAGGTAACACCTACCTGCTTGTACCCACCTCCCTCTGGCCCCAGCTGTGGATCTCAATGTACTGAGGTAAAAACAGTTAAAAGAGATTGCAGACAGTTGAGGACAGTTACAGAAATCAGCGATTCAAGACTTCTGAATAGACATTTCTCATAACAGCCAGCATTGGCAATTGAGTTTATGAATGTTCATGGGGAGATAGTAAAGGACCTTTCCAGGAGTCTGCTCCAGAGTGAGCTCACCAAGCAGCCTAGTGATCCTAGCATCTGAGGGCAGAACCACCACTGTGGTCTACAGAGAAGTCCTTCAGTAGAGGGTGGGGGGAAGTATGTATGTCTCACTTCATCCTTTACACTACGGTCTTCTCCATTAGAACTCCTACAGCAAATGTTACCTTTCAAATTTCACATATCAGTATTATAACTGGATTTACGGAACTTAAATACCATAGCAAAGCATGGGTACCAGTCTAGTTACAAAATATATACATCACTCACATTCTACACTTTCTGGATATGTTACAGTAATACATATCAATACAATGAGACCTCCTATATGGAGTCAGACCATTGGTCTATCAAAGTCAGTACTTTTTTTATGATTGGCAGTGGTTCCCAAGTCTCTGGTAGAGATCTTTCATGTCACACATCTCTTAAAACTAGAGATCCTGGCTACTGAACCCAGGACTTCCTGCATGCAAAGCAGATGTTCTACTACTCAGCTACCGCCCAAGCCTTGGTCCTGAAGTGAGCTTCTAATTATTGTTTTATTTGGATTGGATCCAGCCAGCTTTCTTACTGGTGAAAAAGGAGGAAGAGGCATCCTTTGGTCATCCAAAAAAGCTATGCATAGACAAAAGCCATGTGCAATGAGGTCTATAGCAAGAAGAATTGTGTGAGAGTGAGCAAAAAGTTTGATTCCACACTTCTTCACATGAAGCCTGCTGGTTGACCTTGGACCAGTCACAGTTCTCTCAGAACTTTCTTAGCCCCACCTACCTTAAAAGGTGACTGTTGCGGGGAGAGGAAGGGAAGGCAATTGTAAATAGTTTGGAGACTGCTTAGGGTAGGAAAAAGTGGGGTATAAAACCAGCTCTTCTTTTCTCTTTTCTACCAGTCAACTGATAGCCAGGAAACCATCACTTTTGTTCATTTACAATACGAAGGCTGAGAGGCAGGATAGAAGAGCAGTTAGATTCAAGTCCAGCAGCACCTTAGAGACCAACAAGATTTTCGGGGTATAAGCTTTCAAGAGTCAAAACTCCCTTAATCAGAAGAGGTAATTCCACAAAATCTTATCATACTTACCTGGAACAGCCTTAGAGATAGAATAGTTTATTCTCAGCAAAAGCTGGTGATCTAATACAGTAGTCAAACTGAATTTGTCGGCCTTAGAGGTAAAGCCAACCTCTTCCTGTGCCTGGCACCACAGCATTAATCAGGGTGACTCAGTGATTACTCAGGTTGCATTTAGACATAAAAGATATCACTACATTTACCTTCCTGCCAACAGAGATCCACTAACATCTTGAACTAAGAGTGTTTCCAGGCATACTATCCCAATACTGGACAGCTGGAATTTCTTCCTGAAACTCCTGTCCTTTCCTCTGAACTTGGGAATAAGGAATCTTATGTTTCATTTAGGACCAGTAACTGGAGCCAGAATCTGTCACCAAAGTTCACTTGTGGACTGTTTCAAGCCTCGAGTGTTTGTGCAGTTAGCATAAGAACATAAGAGAAGCCAATGTTGAATCAGGCCAATGGCCCATCTAGTCCAACACTGTCACACAGTGGCCAAAAATACCAGGTGCCATCAGGAGGTCCACCAATGGGACTACGACACTAGAAGCCCTCCCACTGTTGCCCCCCGAAGCACCAAGAATACAGAGCATCACTTGCCCCAGCCTGAGAGTTCCTATCTATACCTTGTGGCTAATAGCCACTGATGGACTTCTGCTCCATATGCTGATGCTCTATTTCCTTAAGACCCTGTCTGCCACATCATCCCATGGATCTTGCCTTCCTCTTGGATTTGTTTTTTGAATTACTGGTTACCTGGACATTTGACCCTGCCTGACAATCTGGATCTGGGCTCAGAACCTGCTCTGTAGTGTTACCCAGGGGCTAGGAGGAAGTACATGCGTGTGGTCTCCACACATAAAACCCCAAGTTTTTTTCCACTAAGGATTACAAACTGATGTGGCCTTTTCCCATAAGAGAGATCATTGTTTTATAAGGCTAAATTTTATTCACTTTAAATGGATAGAGTAAATGAAACACTGAAAAGAAATGTAAAAGGCAATCAAAATATGTTGTCAAAGGCTTTCACGGCCGGAGTTCATTAGTTGCTATAGATTTTCTGGGCTGTGTGGCCATGGTCTTGGCATTGTGGGACCTGATGTTTTGCCAGTAGCTGTGACTGGCATCCTCAGAGGTATAACACAGAAACTTTGACACAGAGAGTACTCCATCTTTCTGTGTTATAACTCTGAGGATGCCAGTCACAGCTACTGGCGAAACGTCAGGTCCTACAATGCCAAGACCACGGCCACACAACCCGGAAAATCTACAGCAACTAAAGCAATCAAAATATTTGACAAGTCAAAATAAAATACTTCACATAGCTTCTCTGGCAAGTCCTAATCCAACAATAACTAAAATTTATTATAATTAATGTGTTCAATTACATTTCACTCATGGCTCGTCCACAAGAGAGTTTCATGGATGTATGCATGTCTCTGTAGATCATAGGTAGAAGGGCTACATGACAGAAGGAAAGAGAATGAAAGATAATGCAAGAAAGTGACATGGGGATCTGAAACTGTGTTCACACACACTAAGTAATCCACTTTCAGTGCACTTTCCAACTGGATTTTTACTGTGTGAACTGGGAAATCCAATTTGAAAGTGCACTGAAAGTGCATTGAAAGTGGATTATTTAGTGTGTGTGAACACAGCCTGAGGGTGTTATGCTGGAGACATGGACTAATGGGAGGGGAAATGACAAGAGCTAGAGAACCAGGGAATTTGGTGAGGGGTTTGGGAGTGGCAAAGGGAAGCTTCAATATCAGGAACCAGGAGCTGTGTCAAAGCAATGGGAAGGAAGAATATGGGGAACCTGAGCCATACTGAGAGAGAGGTTAAGGAAAAGGGAGACAGTAGATGGGAACTACTAATCTTGAAGAGTATATTCTGTCTCCCTAGTGATGGAAGTAGGCTTAGATGGAAAACCTGACCTGAAGTACATGTCCCTATTGATTTCCCAAAATGTTATCTCCTATGACAAATATTTTTGGCAAATGATTTTAAGGCTACTATCTTTTTTGCACTTTGTTCGTTGAGGTTATGGGAATTGCTTCCAGCAATGCACAGTTTGAAAACTTTGTAAAATGTCAATAGAATGTATTTAATTACTTTTAATTACAGGTTGAAATGACTTTATATTAGTGGAGATTCTTTACTTACTACCAACTTGTGCTAAGATAACAATTCTATTGGTCTTTTATAGAAACATTCTGAATGCATTCATTACTTCAAGGACAACTGGCATTTACTTAAACCAGTCTGAAAGCTGCTGTTATTGTCTATTTTGAAGCTAAGAATTCCTTTATTAACTGGAAAACTTGTATTAATACAACAAAATGTCTTTCTGAAAACTAAAAGTACAGCTTTGCAGTGCACCAGCCAACTAGTAGTACATCATGATGTTGTTCGGCAGTTCGAGACCCTAGCGCGGCGTAATGAAATGAGCTCCCATCTCTGGCCCCAGCTCCTGCCAACCTAACAGGTTGAAAGTAAGAAATTGCAGGTAAATAAATAGGTATCGCTTTGGTGGGAAGGTTGGCAGCCACGTGTCCACGGAAACGTCTTTGGACAGCGTTGGCTCTTCAGCTTAAAAACATAGATAAACACCGCCCCCTAGAGTTGGATTTGACTGGCTTTCGAGCAAGGAAGACTCTTATCTTTACTATTAGTGATGTGTGGTGCAAACATGTAAATCCAAAATCCAGGGGTAGGGGTTATCACCCAGGGCTAAGACTCCCTTTTCTGCAAATAACTGGGGGAGGGTTACAAAAATTAAAAAGAGCTCAGCAATGTCTCTGCATGCAGATATCACATAAAGAATATACTTGTTCTATTTTGCCAGCCATGCGCTGTTGTCTAGACAACCCAACAAAACACCGTCCCTAAAAGAGGTGAGAAGTATAACAAGACTAGGGGATAGAAGAGAGGGAAAGGGACCATGGGGGGTGTATGGGTGAGAAGGGGGGACAAAAACAGGTACCCAGGGTGAGACAGGTGACGTGGTGGGGATAGCAGGAGCACAGAATTTTAAAGGTAAAGAGCACTGGGCCTACATGGGGAGGGAGGAGAGCTGGGATGGAAAGTGAGACAGGAATGATGGGGAAAAGCGGCAGAACAGGATGACAAGGAAAGAATGATGGTAACAGAGAACCCAAGGATAGGGGATCTGGATCAAGCCCAAAGGCAAGAGTGACAAAAGCAGGAGCATATTTGGGTACAGGGGCAGGGAGGCATGTGGAATGGGATTTCCACTCCCCTCCACCATTGCTTGTCATGAGTTCCCCTGTTGTTTACTATAGATCTGATCATGGAGCACATTTCTAAATAAAGTTTCATCACAGAGGATCAATTTTTTCACTTTTATTGTTACACATATTATATTTTTAAAAGAATGTCAAATGTGCAAGTTGCCACAAGGCATCAAAACTAAAGTTCAGGGAATTTATAGAGTTCAATTTACATGTAATACCCAGCTAAATATCTGTAGGTGCTAGTTGTGTTCAGTGGTTTTTCTGCAAATGTGAATCCTCTCCTAAGAAGATGGAATAAACCCACCAGGTTATGGATCTGACAGGGAAAACAGGAAAAAGGGCTTTGGAATGTACCAGATTTTTTCTGAATTGCAAGCAGAGACATACTCTGGATTAGCCAGCCCTGGACTGCAGGAACAATTTAATTGATTACACATTTTTTTACAGATTTACAATTAATATTTTGGACATATTTCAGCTCACAAAAAACCCTAGTAATATTTTGCATTATTTAAAACTGCCACTGTTAGTGTGTAACCCAACAGCAGTTAGAACATTAAATCTTCCCTCTGGCCTTTGCTGCACTGCTTTTATTCCCACCTTTCAACCTGTTTGGATACGTTAAGAATGATGAAATTTAAAGCTTGCATACTGGAAATCTGGCCCCTTGAAAATGGGTCACTAGGTCATTCTAGATTACTGCTTAACAGGCCTTCAATATGTTAATAATTGAGACTGAATATAGGTAATAAATCATTACAACAAAAATTATGTTTAGAAATCATATGGATGACAATAAGCCTTCATTTCTGTTGGAAATACCCCCTTGAGCTTTAACAAGCTTTCTGTACTTTAACAGATAAGGATGCATTTTGTAACAGAAACAGACCAAGGAGGATACGAACATTTGGCGGAGTCTGATTTAGTAGTATCCATTAGCCCACAGAATGCCAAAAAGGCAGAAATATACTTTTTGTTTGCCTACAAATTAATTTAATTTTCCTATAATTAATCAACATACCATAGCTATTACAGATGGATAACTGAATATTAAACTGCTTTGAACTGGAATTCAGTTGATCTTGCACTATATAAAGTGCAGAAGACAACATATGCCCCCTTTGATCTATTCTGTTTGTTATTCAAGACACATCAGGTGATCCACAAAGTCAGCTGGAGAGTTTCTTGTGACAGCAAGCATGAACCATGGCATGTGATCAGCATCATCATCAGCCAGAGCTGAACTGTACCACTTCTAACAGATTGAGAAAGCAAATGTTGGAATGGTCCCCCTCTTGAAAGACTCCCTGTACACATGCACTTATATACATACATAACACATATGAAACTATAACATCAGGAGGAAGATGGAAAACATTATAACCTCCCCGCCCGCCTCTAATACCCCACCATTTAAAAATGCTAATACTGCACCTGCATCCAGCAACAGATATTACACATAAGATAGCAAGTCCTGCATTTTACCTCTAAAACAAATCTTAAACTGTGCTGTTCTCTAACTTGTTTAAATTTTCCGCATATGTAACTCATTGTTACATCACTTAAAATGTTTACTTAAAAACAGGCAACAAAATTACATTTTTTTATAATGGCCAAATTTGTTGACTGAAGATTAAGCATATCCATTTTATGTTCAAATTATGTGCCTGCTGAAAAAAGAAAGACATTTCATTAGACAAAACAACCTCTACTTAATCATGACCCTCTTACTGAAAGTTTTTATTCAAGGGACTTTTTTTTTCAAATTTAGTTACCTTAAAGGACTTCTACACCAAAGGAAGAATGTCTGAAAAACTATGAGCTAGCCTGAATGATGCAGCATCTTTCACAGAGAATGCCCAAGGGCAGTTTCTGACTCTATTCCTTGTTTAAAAATGGAACCTCGTCAGCGTAACCAATGCTGGTCCTGTTGCTGGGCAATGGAGCAGTACCCACCTGAGTATTCATCACTGTACATCTCAAATTAGAAAGATGAATGAAAGTTATGCTGCAAGTGTCGAAACAACCCTGTGTTTGTAAACCACATTTTTGTGGCCAGGGATTCCATGAAAAGTCATATAACTGTTAAAATGATTGCTTATGTAATTCAAGTATTCGTAGTTACTTGTCCTAATCAATGAAGGAATGAATTAATAGGCACTGACATAGAATACTGAAGTATAAAAAGCCAACTAGGAATGATAATTTGCCATCATAATTTTTTTTCCGTACAGGAGAACTAATATATATCTTTCAAGATTACGGGTTCTTCCACATAAAGCCAACAGTTTGCAGCTTATATTTTATTGCTCACATACAATATTATATGCAAAAATATTGGATTATAAAAGTAAAAATAACCATAAAGATTAACATTTGGAAAACTGATTTCTGTGGAAAGAAAAATCTAATGGACAGCCTCATGACATAAACTATTATTTTCCATACATGTACTTGCATTTCACAGTTCAATACAAATGCCTAGTCAAATATATGGATTCTTTCAGGGTGTGGAGGGGGAAAAATTAATTTGTTCCTTGATTCCTGTGAATATTAAGAGGTAGAACCACTTTATTGCCTCTAGGGAATCTCTTTTATACATTACAAAAACCTGTCCAGGCATTCAATTTTTGTTTTAAACTCATTTTCAGCTCATTTACTAATAACTATGCTGTCTTTAAACAAGTGTCTAAACCTGTGTCAATTGTGAGGGGGAAAGTCAGCCAAAACAGCTGTAGGTGTGCTGTTGCCGGGTACTAAATTCAATACAGGCTGGCATTTAGCAAGCCAGCACTGACATGAGCAGAAGTTGACACACGCCAAGACAGTTATGCAAAAACCCCTTATAGAGCCACCCTAAGCAGTTACATGCTTCTAAACCCATTGATTTCAGTGGACTTAGAAGGGTGCTATTTTGCTTAAAGACTGTGCTGTTAGTATCCTATTTGCTGTCACCAATACCAGGCTTCCAAAGCAAAAAAACAAACAACAACAAACAAAAAAAACCCTTTGCTCATATTAATCAAGTGGCCAACCACCTAGTTACTGTTCATTCATGAAAACCCCTTTACCTTTTCCACTCATGGCCAAATAGGCCACCTTTCAGCTGAAGAGACTGTATTGTTTTCAGTGCAACGTCTAGTCATTAGAGATATCAAAAAAGTGTAAAGAGAGAAACTTGCCCTTATAACTCATCTGCTTTGCAGAAGGCACATACAAAGCCTCAGTGAACCTATCCCAACATTGCTTATGCATGAATTCAGAAACAGGAAGCTAATATGAGTGGTACAGTCAAACGTTTTTAAAATGTCATTAATTAGAAAAAAAACTCAAAGGGAATGCTGAAAGGAGGTGAACTTGTGCCTTGTTTCTGTGGAAAGTATCTTTTCTATTTCATGAACTCTCCTGCCTGCATAATATTTGTGAATAGCATCCTTGTAAATTAAGAGGTAGTCTTGTTTTATGTTAAGGCTGCACAATAGGGTTCAGTTTCAGTATTTTTCCCTACTTCACCTCTTCTGAGAGTCTGTATCGTTTGGAAGTAACTGATACTGCCCTTCATCTAAAAGAAGAAAAAAATCTCTTTCTAGTTTGACATGTATCATTCCTCTATATAGAGAACTAAACTCCTGTGCTTTAAAACAACAATAGCTTTCTTTAAATGTGGCTAAGGAGAAAAACAAAAGTCAATAATACATAATTCTGGTTGGAACTAGGGTGTAATATTTACATTTTAAAAAAGTACTAAGAGCATAAAGACTTGGCTTAATGATTGTCTTTCCAGAAACAGCAGAATAGGACTTGCTATTTTTATATGCATTTGGTTCAAAACCCTGGTTAGAAAATAAAGCTTAACATTATGATGCAGCAGAATCAGAGGACATCTTGTAGTGGAATGTGATACTGAAATTTTTAAAGTGTGGAACCTGGACTTTCAGCTTTGGTTGAGATAGCCACACTTAATTCCACTAAGCAGAACAACAAGAATTCCCTGCACTTTGATCATATCCCTCATTTCCATCGATGTCGTACTAAAGATGATTCATCATTTACTATGTCATTTTCAGTATAACGATGCCGAAAACGAGGTGGAAGCAGTAGTAAGATAATTAGAAAAAGGAGGACTAGTCCACAGAAACTCATAAGCGCATATGACACTATCCACAGTATTGGTTCATGGAAAGATATGGTAGACACACAGTTGCTTGCTACATCTGCAGTTGTGAAAGGACCTTCAATCTCAGATACTGGAAAACCACCAATTTCTGAAAGGTTACAAAACAAGAAGAAGGGAAAGAAATGTTTAAAAAGGAAATCTTAAAAAATTCTAACAAATTTCAACCAATATATGATTGTACATATTTAGTGTTAACAGATTCATATCTGTGTCAAATTTAAGATAAAGGAACATCTTATGTTTAATAGTACCAGCCAACTATGGGGGGGGGGGGGAGCCAAGCTACACCTTAATAAGGCTTTTTTCATCTTCGGCAGTTACTTATTCATTTATGCTACTCCTGCATGAAATGACACACTCCATCTCTCCTTATATATAATTCTGTTTTGGTCATGGACTCCCCTGAACATTCCAACACGTTTTGAAATCAGTTCGCTCCCTGATCTGTCATTCAGAGGGTCTCCTTATCCACTGGCTGCTTTGCCTGAGTCCTGCCTCCAACATTCTAAATAGTTTGCTGTTCCTCTCCCCCTCATAGCCAGTCAGAACATAGAGGTCGCTTGCATATGCAGCCTCATTGGCCTTTGCATCTAACATTCTAAACAGTTTGCTGTTGCTGTTCTCAGGTAAAATATGTTCTGAGGTAGAATACATTTCCCCTTAGTGCTTTTTTGGGGAAACCATTGTTGCCAATCTCCAGGTGAGGGCTGAAGATCACTCAGAATTACAACTGCTTTCCAGATGACAGAGATCAGTTCCCCTGGAGAAAATGGTGGACTCTGTGTCCTTATATCCTGCTGAGATGGCCCCTGTATGACAGCCAATGTGATGTAGCAGTCAGGGCTTCAGAGGATGGTAGAGGCTGCAGGTGGTGGTGGGGGAGTGGAAAGCTGAAGAGTGAGATCACTCAAAATTACAACTGTTCTTCAGGTAGCAGAAACGGTGGTATTTTTACATTGGTTATTTTTGCCCTAATTTTGATGCTGTTGGGGAGTGGCGTTTTTGTTTCTTGTTTCCCTACAGCATTGTAGTACATTCATGCACCTCCCAGAGTTTACTCAGCTTTTCTCTGATCTTTCCCAAACCTCCTTTGCTCCAAGGATTTGGGAAAGATCATAGAAAAGTCTGGATGCTAGCTGTGTAGGTGGGAGAGTTCAGGTTTTCCCAGTCTATCCGAGTGATTTCCCTGTGATACCGTCTCTTCTACCTTGTCATAGGGCTTTTTTTTAAAAAAATTGATGAGTGAATAGGGTTATTTTGCTATTTGGTAACACCAGTATGTGTATTGGGCTCCCTGAATTCTCAGCTTTAGTTTGTTTTAAAAGTCTCTAGTTTCATTGAGGAGATACAATGAAAAAGGCATTTCTCTGCAAGGAAAGGGACCAGAGACTTACTTTTAAAAATCCTGACCAATCAGAGAACCTGATACAGATATTGGTATAATGATACAGAGATAGAACATTACATAACTGCCGATTGAAAACAAAAACAAAACTGCTGTCAGGTAACCCTGCCATTGCTGTGAGTGGGGGGAGGGAAGAGACATCTTTCACTGTTCTGGAATGTGGGAGGAACTTAGAGTCTCTGGTCACTGTAAATTAGTGTCTCTGTTGTGTGTCTTATCAATCTGCCTGACCTTGGGTCCCATGCTGCCTTGGCATGTGAAATTTACTGGTCTAGGTGTTTTCTTTTCTAGTTTAGCGCGCGCGAAATGTACTCACTGGCTTGTAGGTGGGGGGGTAGTTCGAATGGGCTATAATTGACAATGCTTGGTACTATCTGGCATCACTGACAAAGAACTGGTTCATGCAGCTCTAAGACTAGTCTTTAATAAGTACTATCTTCTTAAGAAGCCTGGTGTTTGACTGACTATCTGGAGAACTGCCAAGGAACCTGTGATGTGTTAGCAGCTGTAACAACAACAGGAAAACTACACAAGTCTGTTCCCATGTGGAAAGCACCTATCATTCCTTACTGATTCCTTGCTGCAGCCTTCCTCTAAACATTTGCTGAGATTACTCAATGAAACACATCCTGCAATTTCCCTTTTCTTAATAAGAATCTGGGTAGACTATTATCAAGTTCACTCAACATATATTTTTACTTTCCATTTCCAAAAGGCATCTTCTTGTTCAAGAATCTTTGTCTGTATTTCCTAGACACTTTCAGAAACTTGGCAGCAGTCTAGCCTCTTCTGCAGTATACCAAAAATTAACATTACTTCCCAGAATATCTTGTAATTATCTGCACATAAGTCAATGTGTTACTACGTCTCTGCACAAGTATGTGTTAAATTTAGATCTAAGACAGAGGACCAGGTTCAAAATCCATCTTGATCCAGAGAACTATATGAAGCAGGCTGCCCAGTGATTTTTTTTTTGGTCTGCATTCTTTTAACTGCACTTATGTAAACTGATTTTGAAAGTGTTTCAAATTTCAAAGACTTATGCAATGACAGACTACTATTCAAGAAACACAATCCAAAAAAAGATTACTTGGCTACATGGAACTAAGTGAGTCTTTGCATTCGTGCCCAACTCAGTTATTACTAGATGGCCTTGAGCTAGTCATCATCTCTCTGTCTGGCCTACTTCACAAGTGTGTCCCAAGGACAAAAGTAGTAAATAAATACAGCAAGTGCTACAAAAGGTATTATTTATATGAAGTTGGCAAAGGCTGAGAGACTAAGGGCAAGGTGATATATTAAGATATGGGTGTTTCCTTTGTAAAACAGATGTCTTACCAGCACATGGACTTAATGCAAAGCCCACTCTCTTTTGAGCTCTATCAAAGATGACATAGAAACCCTCCATCACTGTAGCACCAAGGACCAGGGCATTGGTAGATGAAGAAATACCAAACCGGTAACAGTTCAGATTCTGGCCAGTCTCTAGAACGGGCTGGATATAAAGCTGTTTATTTAAAAGAAAATTGATTATTAAGAGGCAGAAATTGACTATTAAAGGGACAGCAACATGCATTAAACACATTTAAAAAGGAGCAGCAACATAAAAACAAAAGCAATTATGACAGTAGAATGCCAGCAGGGGTCTGGGGGCCATCCAGTGTATTGCACTGAGTGCAACGTGTATGACTGTCTGCCAGCTGGACAGAAGTGATGGGTGTGTGCTCGGTGCCAGGAGCTCCTGGTTCTCAGGGAATGAGTTCAAACCCTCAAGGCCAAGGTGGCTGACCTTGAGAAGCAGAGGCAGTCAGTTTGGCACACGAATAAGAATCTCAGGGACTTGTGTCACACTCCAAGAATGGCAGCCCCACCACTGTCAGGGAGCATGAGGTTCAAGGGGAAATGGGGCACTGTGCTGAAGAAAGGGGGAATTTTATCTCAAAAGGGATACAGTTGGTATCCAACTATCTCTCAGTTGGTATCCACGGGAATCTCTCAGAAGTTGGTATCCAATTGTATCTCTCAGAAGGGATACATTTGGTATCCTCAGAAGGATGCAGTTGGTGAACAGGTATCCTTTCACACCAAGGAATTATCCCTGGGCAAGGACGGAGGGGGACTCTTGGTAGCTGATGATTTGACCCTTAGGCATGTAGATAGATGGGTAGTGAACCTGCATACTGACCACATGGTGACTTGCCTGCCTGGTGCAAAGGTAGCAGACATTAGTTGCAGTCTAGATAGGCTGGCAGACAGTGCTGGGGGAAAGCCAGTGGTCATGGTACATGCTGGCAGCAATGACATGGGGAAATGTAGTTGTGTGGTCCTGGAGGAAAAATTTAGGCTTCTAGGCAGGAGACCTTCTCAGAAGTGCTGATTTTCCATGTGCAAGGCCAGCTAAACAGGCACAAATTAGTAGTCTCTGTGCACAGATGAGATGATGGGATAGGGAAGAAGGGTTTAAGTTTGTTTGGCACTGGGATGCTTTTTGGAACAAGCAGGACCTGTACAAAAGAGATGACCTCTACTTGTCCCGAGAAGGTCCCAAGTAAGAAGGAATGAGCCTACACAAAAAAGACAATAAAATCATGAACAAATCTGTAGTCAAAGCATGCTAAATAAATGCAACAATAATTATATGGAAAGCAAAGTCAATAGTAATGCCAAACTCATACATATATTATTGTAGAATCACAAACATAATAAAGAACAATTATCCAAAAGTGGGTGGTAACAAACTCAAACCCACAATAAGACACAACATATCTCAAAAGCAGCAGACTTCCCTCATAAATAGAACAATCTCACAGAGAAAAAAATTGTTTATATAAATATCACATGTCCTTGAATTGAAGTCCAAACATCTATATACTGTGGCTTGTAGTAAATAAAATCTGTTCCAAGTAGAGATTATGCAGTTCTGGATAATATAATCAGTGTTTCAGATCTATTCCTTTGTCAGGTAATCAGGTAAGTCTTCATCCCAATCAAAATAGGTCTCGAGAAGGTGTTTAAAACTGAAAAGGTGGCAGAGCACTTTTTAAACAAAATCTTGGGGAAATAGGGGATCAATTGTCTCTGGTTTGGGATGGCTCATCTCTAAGAAATAAAGGGGTAGCTGTTACTGCTGTAGAGGGAAATGGATTGGGATTGGAAACTGAGAGGGTAACAAACAATATTGACTGCCTGACAAGGTCTAGAGACCACAAGAGGTAGGTTGCAAACCCAACTTGTCTGGGAAATTATAGATGTTTATATCCGAATAATCAGGGGTCATTTCGTAGAAAAAGAGGTGCAGGAGCTCATTAGCATAACCCATTAGCATAACTCATTTGCATATGCCACACCCCCTGACATCACCAGAAGTGTGTCAGAAGGCAACACCCACCGCTCAGGCTCCACCCCGAAAATCTCCAGGTATTTCCCAACTCAGAGCTGGCGAGCCTATCTGGAGAAAAACTGCTTCAAAACCAGAAAAGCACAAAGAAAATTTGTAGCAGGAGATCAGCTTTTGTGAGCCACTGCTCTCTTCCACAGATACTTCATAGCTGAAGAAGTGACCAGTGACCCACTTATGAACTGAGGCTACAGTTCCCACATTTGCAGAAGTCTACAGATATGGGCAACATCCTCCTCACTTGCTACCTACATGTAATGGCTGATGACTCTGTTTCAATGTATCTGAAAATGAATGCATGAACATGAAAGCTTATACCCAGAATTAAACTTTGTTGGTCTTAAAGGTGCCACTGGCCACAAACTTTGTTCTATTGCTTCAGACCAACATGGCTACCCACCTGAATCTATGCAAACCAGAATTATTCTAGAGGGCTCTTCTACACAAGCAATAGGGTTACACTGTATAAAAGACTTCACAAAGTTACTTGAACAAATTATTAGGGTACACCCAATACCTCCTGTCCACACATGGTTAAGGTAGGATAGCAGCTCAATGTTTGATAAGCAGTGATACTTAAGAATATCTGTTCCAGTGCAACAGAACAAAGTTTGAGTCTAGTGGCACCTTTAAGACCAACAAAGTTTATTCACATGAAAGCTTAGACCCAGAATTAAACTCTGTTGGTCTTAAAGGTGCCACTGGACTCAAGCTTTGTTTGGCACATTTTGTGTTTCTTGACTGTTAACCTTTATTTCAGCTGGTTATAGCCTAACGCATTAGCTGAAAGAGAGAGAAAGAAGGAAAGAAGAAAGGAAGGAAGGAAGGGGAAAGGAAAAATGTAAAGAAAGGGACAGAAAGAAAGAGAGGGAAGGAAGGAAAGGGAAAGAAATGGGGGAAAGTAAAAGAAAGAGAGCAAAGAACTGGAAAGAAAGGGGAAGAAAAAAATGGAAAGAAAGGGAAAGAAAATGAAAGCCTCTGTGTATGTTTGCTTTCCCCAAGTTCTAAATTCCCCCATCAGCAGTTAAAAAGGAACTTGAAGGCTTACATCTGAAATGTCCCCCTTTGGCTGTGAGTTCCCAGGCTAGAGTACTCACTCAGCCACCTGTTCTCAGGTCCATTCAGCGTATAAAAATGAAAGTGAAACAAGAGCTCCAAGAGGACCAAACTAAATCACACAGCTATTAAGGGAAGAGCAGACTGTTTCATTACACATAGCTTTGCCTTCGGCTCCCATGGGCTTGAGGGGGATGGAGAGAAGGCTGAAAGGGGCTTGGATCTCTTAGATTCAAGCCTCTTTCAGCCTTGCCCTGGGCTCCCGCAGGCTTGGGTGGGGAGAGAAGGCTGAAAGGGGCTTGGATTCCTTAGATTCAAGCCCCTTTCAGCTTTGCCATCCGCTCCTGTGGGCTTGGGGGGGGGAGAAGGCTGAAACAGGCTTGGATCTCTTAGATTCAAGCCCCTTTCAGCCTTGCCCTGGGCTCCAGTGGGCTGGAAGGAGAGAGAGACAAGCCTGAAAGGGGCTTGGATCATGGAATGAAGAGGAGGTGGGGAGACATGCCTGGCTTGGCTGCTTGGTCTCCTCCAGGTGCCCCATGGCTGCAGAGCACCTGGAGGAGTTCAGGCAGGGAAGCCAGGGATTTTTTTTAAAAAAAACCACAGCAGCAGGCTCGCTGGAGAAGGAAGAGGAAGCATGGATTCATGCCTGCCTTGCCTGCTTGGTCTCCTCCAGGTGCCCCGAGGTGCAGGGGCAGAGAAAGGTGGCGGGTGGGGGGAGCTCCGGAGGTCTTTCTCTGCCCACACACCAAGGTGCAGGGGCAGAGAAAGGTGGCGTAGGGGGGCACTCTGGAGGTCTTTCTCTGCCCGTGCGCCGAGGCACAGGGGCAGAGAAAGGTGGTGGTGGGGCTCTGATGGCCTTCCTACAGGCCCTGCACTCTGGAACAGGGCCTGTAGAAGGCGGGGAGGGCTCTGATGGCCTTCCTACAGGCCCTGCGCTCCAGCACAGGGCTTGTAGAAGGGGGGGGGCACATCGGCAGGCGATGGGAAGGCTCCGCAGGGAACTTACCTGCCTGCTGCTTTCTCCTCGTGGCTCGACTGAGAGCAGTGGGCAGGGCTGGGAGCAGGGGATGGGGCTTATGTGCCTGCCCTCTGGGCTCCTTACTGGCGGAGCAGTGCTCCAGTGCGCTCCTGCTCGAACCGAGGCCTGCTAATACTAGAAGTGTCTGATGTAAAATGGGGGAGCTGGCATGCTTAATGTCAGAGGAGAACACAGATCAAGATGGGTAGCCATGTTAGTTTGTCTGCAGCAGTAGAAAAGAGCAAAAGTACAGTAGCACCTTAAAGACTAACAAAATTCATGGCAACTTCTTTAGAAGTTACTTTAGAAGCCACTAAAGAGAGTTACAAACACAAAAGCTCATATCCTGCCACAAATTTTGTTAGTCTAAGGTGCTAGACATTGTGGGCATTTCAGAAACTTGGTGGGATAAGGATAACCAGTAGGATAAGTGATTTCTGGGTATAAATTATATCAGAAGGATAGAGAGGGAAAGGTCAGAGGTGGAGTGGCTCTGTATGTCAGAGAGGGTATACAGTCCAGTAAAATCAAGAATGTAAGAGAAACAGATTCACTTACACAAATGCTATGGGTGTGCTCAAAGGGAAGCTTAACTCTGGGACCAAAGGTTAGAGGATGATTTAAAAACAGCAAAAGAATTCAAGAAAGCAGCTAGATGAAATAACTATGCCATAATAGGTGATTTTAACTACCACACATTGATTGGGTCAATATGTGTTCAAGTTAAGAGAAAGAGATTGGGTTTCTAGATACTCTCAATGACTGTGCCATGGAGCAGATGGTCACAGAACCTACCAGGGGGTAGGTAATAAATACTGGTCAATTAACAGGAAACAGTGAGTATATATAGACAGTTTTCACAGTGAAAGATGGTAAGCAGTGGGGTACCATGGGGCTCAGTTCTAGGTCCGGTGCTTTTTAACTTGTTCAGTAATGATTTAGAGTTAGGAGTAAGCAGTGAAGTGGCTAAGTTTCCAGATGATACCAAGTGGTTCAGGGTGGTGAGAACCAGGGAGGACAGTTGAGGTGCTCCAGAGGGATTTGTTAAAGCTGGGAAAGTAGGCATCATCATGGCTAATGAGGTTCAATGTGGGCAAGTGCAAAATGCACACTGGAGCCAAAAATTCTAACTCTAAATATATGTTGATTGGGTCCTAACAGGTGGTAACTGACCAGGAGAGAGATCTTGGAGTCGTGATAGAGAACTCCCTGAAAATGTCAACTCAGTGTGCAACTGCAATAAAAAAGGCAAATGTTATGCTGGGAATTATTAGGAAGGGGACTGAAAACAAAACAGCCAGTATCATAACACCCCTGTATAAATCTATGGTGTGGCCTCATTTGGAGTACTGTACACAGTTCTGATCACCGCACATCAAAAAAGATATTTTTTAGACAAGGTTTAGACAAGGTGAAGAAAAGGGCAACTAAAATGATTAATGGGATGGAATACCTTCCCTATGAAGAAAGGTTAAAGAGATCAGAAAACTGTTGAGGCTAGGCAAGAGGTTGTCAAAGTGGCAAATGATGTTCAATGTGGGTATATGCACCACATGCATAGAAGTAGCAGTTTACACATAAGGGATGTACATGAGAATGGATTGGCAACCACTCTGGTGGGAACCCTGCACCTTCCTAAAGGAGACACTGTTATATGCAAACTACCCCATAGCTTCTTCAAATATCAGTCTCGGGGATTTCCGGTCTTGGCGATCACTATGGCAGACGTCTTCTCCTGGGGCTCCAGGAGAAGCCTGCCAGTGCCTGTGGCTGGGTGGGGGCATGATCGTTCATGCCACCCCAGGAGTCCTTGGGTTGGGCTCCTAGGCACAGGGTTCTAGAGAACCCCCCCCCCAGCGCAACAAGCCGGAGAAGGGGGGGCTCCTCCAAGCCCTGACAGGCCCCATGCAGAGTGTCCTGAATGGGAACAAGATCAGCACACTGGACCAAGTGTACGATGATCTAGCGATTATGAATGCAGAGAGACAAATGCTAAAAATGTGAGTTGGACTATAAGCAAGAATCATCCGCAAACATTGTGCCCCCCTAAAAGGAAACGAGGGGAGGGGGAGACCTCCTCCCGCTAAGGACTGCTTGCAAGCGGTTTTAAAGTCAGAAAAGGGAGAGGGGTAGTAAAAAGTGATTGAATGGAAATAAAGAGACTGCGAGAGCTTACCTTTTGATTAAGAACTTCCAGAGGCTTTGACAAACTTTTACGAAAAGTAAACAATCCTCAAACACGGCGCCATCGAAAGACTCTAAAGACAAACTAACAAAAGTTAAGCCTCCTTCAGAAAGTTCCAGCCCTTCAAGTTCTGTGCCTAGACAGGAATCAACTGTGGAGCTCCAAAGGTTGCTTTCAGAGGCGCTTCGCCCTCTGCTGGAGAAAATTACAGCTATTGATAATAAGCTAGATGCACAACAAGCACAAACAGTATTAAACACACAGAAAATCGAAAAAGCAGAGCAGGAGCTTAAAGAGATTGGTTCCAACTCAAAAAAGATGAATAAAAAACTGCAGACACTTGAAAAGAAGTGCCAAATGGAAGAGTCTCGTGTTTTACAGCTGCAAATGGAAAGGGCGAGCTATGTATTGAGACTTCATGGGATCAAAGAGGAGAGAGGGGAGAATCTGAGACAGATTGTGAGTGATTTGTTGGCTTCCTTGGCAGAGACGACGTCGGATCAACTTCAAAGCAAAATAGATATGGTCTTTAGATCATATTCTGAATTTATCAGAAAGAATAATCTGCCAGGGGAAATTACAGTAAGATTCTCCCAAAGAAAAGTGAGAGATCAGCTATTGAAAGCGACCAACGGAGTTGCCTTGAAGTTGAAAGACAAGGAGATTAAAGTATTGAAGGATGTTCCATTTGAGATAAGAAGGAAGAGAAAGAAATACAGACTTGGCGTTATTTTTATGAAGTCACAAAGTGACCTACAGATAGTTGGTACCCAAGGGACTGCTCTTTAGATATGCAAATGGCAAAGAAGGGATAGACTCTGTTGAAAAGGCTTCTGAATTTTTGTGTCAGCACGGTCGACCACCAGGAGAGGGAGAAGGAACCCCCAATGGCACCAAGGAGAGCGAAGAAGAAGGAGAGACTGGATCTTCTGATGAGGACTCGGACTCTAAGTTAGGGGGCAGCAGTTGAGAGGGAAAAGAGGGAAAAAGTAGAATGTCAATGTTCTCTGGAGTACTTAAAATTATTTCATTCTAGGGCACAGCTCTTTATGAAACTGTAATTGCTGGTGAAATATCGTAATGTTTTATTAGCTACATGATCATTTTTGGTGAAAGTCAATTTGTATTCAAGAAGCACAGTTTATATTTTAAAAGCTATGTATGATCACCGATTCTTGGGTTTTTAGAGGGTTTTCTTTTCTTTCACCCATAGAGTGTAGTTTCCCCATCCCTATTTTTCTGTGTATTGTAGACTCTTTTTTTCTTTTCTGTATGTAGATTTAGCCCTTCAGGGGGCCAAAATATATATATATATATCAGTCTCGAAAGAACATTAAGCACAATCCAATTTTTCCTATAGTTTTCTTTAAACAAGCATTCTGTGCACATAGAAGGTCGCATGATCACAATTCAGAAGGCTAGGATATGCAAAAGGCTCCTATTTTTGGCTATGAAAACACAAATGTTTCTCCATATAATGGTAACTGTGTAGGTAACTGTGTTCCTGTCATGATTCATGCTCATATGCAAGCAGGTGTTTAACTGTCAGGAATATAATGAATTGCTGACCTATAGCAAGATTTCAATAGGGCAGCCTACCTTATTCATAACTTTAGGAAGAAACAGTAACAACTCCAAAGTAAATGCAGTGGATATAAAGGCTTTGAAATGTATAATGCATTGGTTATGCAGTACAGTGCAATGGTCAATACAATGCAAAACAAGAGGGTGGTTTCACACCTGTGGGAGGATAGTGATCCTAAATGATGAGCTGGAATTTTCATCTCTCAGATAGATAGATATTTTTGGAAACATGGTCCAGGGTTCTTCCATTATATCCCAACAAGCAAGCTGTGCACCAATCCAAAATCCAGGTGAGAATTCTTGTATCTATATGGGGGAGGGGGTTCAAAACAACACAGTGCACGTTATATGTAGTACACTACAACTATAATACATTTTTCTGTGCAAGGCCTGTTTTGGTTTAACAAGGTACATTAGTAGTAATCTGTTCTTCTCAACAACTATGGCTTATATAGCCAGTGCAACTTGCCAATAAAGGTATGCAAAAATTTCTAAGGTATAATGCTAAGTATTGTGGGGAGGTTTGCGATACTGGGCATTTCACAAGGGATATTGTGAACAACTGTTAACCTCTCTTGTGGATTGTCTACATTTGAGAAAAACAAATGTAATAGTCTATATACATGAAATATTTTAATTTGACCAAGGGCCTCTCTGGAACATGAGTTTACATTTAATGGGTGATGTTCTGTTTTCAACATCTGTGCAAGCATGCACTGTTAAAGCAAGCACTCTTTTCCTGGAAAAGAACCATCTGGTTCTTCTTCTGTAACTATGTGGGTACTGGTTCTAGAAGACAGCAGCAGGTGACAGTAGAAAAATAAAAATTCTGCAATTAATATGGATACTAGAAAGGGCCAATCTTTGGAAAGCCTCTGTACAACCAAACTGGATTTTTTTTTCTTTTCTCCTTCTATCAAAACACCTCCACTACAAACAGGGATATTTCCATTTATTTCAGCAGATTTAGAAATAAATCGCTCAGTCCCATCTTTATAGTTTATCCCTACTGTTATATCAGAAAGATTTTAAAATTCAACCCTTAATATCCACCTGACATGCTCACTTATGAAACTTCTGCATTTCTTCCCAGCCAGACTAAATATTCTTCCTTTATTTACTTCCAGTGTTTCATTGTACTAACCTAATGACATGAAGACCTTTGTTACTAGTGTTGTTTTATTGTAAAGCCATACCTTTAACACAGCAACTAGTCCTAAAACATCATTTGGGTGAACAAGCAAACCTACCTCAGACTGCAGGAAAACGAAGATCTACTGTCCAACTTGGAGCTCTCATAAGTAAGCAGAGACCCAGATACTAATTGCTCCTCCACTCTGCTGCTCTTACTGGCATGCAGCCCTTGAGGTATTTAAAAATTCTACTAGATGATGCTACAATCTTGTGCGCTGGTGCTCCTGATAAATTGCTAAGCATCTTGAAGACCAGATGGAAAAATCCCATGAGCCGCATTTAGCCTCTAAGCTATAATTTGCACATCTCTGATGTAGAATGTATACATGTGATTTTCTCTGGGGTGAGTTTGACCACATGCATTTAGAGCACAAAAAGATGCCACTGTATCCAGAAATAAGTTACAAAAGCAGAAGATGGGCTAAGTTAAAATCACACCCTAAACTATTATTAGATTTGGAGGAATTGCAGTATAGTGTTACTTAATCTAAACAGCACAGGTCCAAATGCATAAGTTCCCCTAATTACACCAGAACATTATCTCCTGAAAGCATACAGTCACTATTTCTAGTTGAACAATGGCATTGCTAACAGTTGTAACAAATATAAGATGGGCCAATTAAGACATTTGTAAATTCAGAATCGTAGGCTGAAGTACTGAAAATTGAATATTGTGATCTACACTTTGGGTCTTGGGCCACTCTTCATAGATACCAATTTATGAAAGCAATAGATAGCTATCTCTCTTCTCTAAAACAAGCAAACAAACAAAAACAAGCTGGTACTCTTAATACTTACTATGCATCTTACTGGCAACAATAACTAGCATTGCAAAACTGTTTATTTTCTGAAAGGGTGCCAACAAAGCAATTACCTTTTAGGCCAAAACCATCCAAGAAGGCTAGCATGCAAATGTTTTTAAATAAGTTGAAATAAACAGAATTATGCCATTTTAATTGTAATTAATTTTTTTAATTTTTGTTTCCTTATCGAAGATGCTATTCACCCAAATGAGAGAAGACAACTTATTAAAAATTACTCTCAAAAGAAACAAGTACCACAGAAGACAAATATTACAAATTACAGCAGCTTACCAAGGACGTGCGTACAATTGCATCCACAACAGCATTGAAGACTTTCTCAGGCAGTCGGAGGAGAGTGGTGCCACTGTCTACAATTGCTTTTTCTTTGTTGTACTGATGGAGAAAGAGAAACAACCATGTTAAGGGACTGTATCAAATAACTCACAAATGAGTCAACAGCACAACTCTTTTTCCTGTCAGGGCCTGGCACAGCACAGCAAAAGCCAGAAATACCTGATCCATGAGGCAGATCATGAGCCCTTCAGCATAGCCCAAGCCACTATTCCATGGTGAGGCCAGTCCTGGCCCCACTCCCAAGTGGCCCTGAGACATTTAGTTTGTTCATAAACCCAGTGCTTTACGGGACATTTTGCACAACAACCTGAAGGATTAAAAGACCTCAAGGAGAACAGGGAGTTATTTCTGTCTCTGAAACAGGCAGCTTGGTTTTATACTGAAATGAGACCATCTAATCTATGATCTACAGTACAGGCTCTCAAATTATTTGAAGGTCAATTCACATTTAAAAGGAATATGTACAGTGTCCTGGTAACATTACTTTGTCCAAGTATATGGGAAGAGCAACTTCAAATGCTACTTAACAAGTACCACTAACTGTGCCCTGGCCTGGATGGCCCAGGCTAGCTTGACCTCATCAGATCACAGAAGCTAAGTTGGTTTGGCCCTAGTCAGTATTAGGATGGGAAACCACTAAGAAACTCCAGAGTCTTTATGCAGAGGCAGCAATGGCAGACCACTTCTGAACATCTCTTGCCTTGAAAACCCTATGGGACAACCATACGTCAGCTGCAACTTGATGGCAGTTTCTGCCACCAACACCACTAACTGAATGCCTGGTAACTAGCAAATGGCGTTCAGATCTTACAGCACGGTACTAAACTACATCCGCCAAGTGAGTGTAACCAAGGCTTGCTACATTTCTTCTTTGGGAGCTCTTCTGTTCTTTTAA
The DNA here is from genome assembly GCA_029375565.1 of Gekko gecko. Taxonomy (NCBI): domain Eukaryota; kingdom Metazoa; phylum Chordata; class Lepidosauria; order Squamata; family Gekkonidae; genus Gekko; species Gekko gecko. The sequence continues at coordinate 105,116,454 of JAPDNY010000004.1, read as the reverse complement.
ATATTCCAAAGGATACAGAATTTCTATACAGATATATCACTGAAAACCCATCTACTTCAGGGTTCATGAAAGAAGAGAATCCCTTCTGCACAAGGCATGTGGGAGCCTTTATCCAGTCTTTTCTAGTTTTATTTTACTAAGTTAACAGTTATTATGGCCATCTGACAGTGATTTAAGCAGCCAGTTTGGTGTAGTGGTTAAGAGCGTGGACTCTAATCTGGGAGAACCGGGTTTGATTCCCCACTCCTCCACTTGCACCTGCTGATGTGACCTTGGGTCAGTCACAAGCTCTGCAACAGCTGTTCTTGAAAAAAGAGCAGTTTCTGTCAGAAGTTCTCTCAGCCCCACCTACCTCACAGGGTGTCTATTGTGGGGAGGGGAAGGGAAAGGAGTTTGTAAGCCGCTATGAGACTCCCTTGGGTAGTGAAGGGCAGGGTGTAAATCCAATCTCTTCTCTTCTTCCTCTTCTTAAAGTTTTGTGATACAAGAAGGCATGGATTCCTTTCACAATTTTCATTTCATTTCATTTATTGCATTTCTATCCCGCCCTCTCCCGCAAATGGGCTCAGGGTGGCTCACATTCAGAGGCAACATGTGCCCAGGCATATAAAACATATAAAAGCAAGATAAAACAATTCATATTACAAATAAAGTGCTCAAAAATATCAATCCTCCAGTCAAATAAAGATGGCGTATTGTAGATGTAACACTAGATCCCGATTCAGCAGTATCCAGTCTCCCACGCTGCTGTGGCTCGATCTCCATACAGGGCCATCTACTACCCCAATGTTACTCACAATATTAGTCGGAGGTAGTGGTGGGCGACTCCTAGTTAAAAGCCTGGCAGAAGAGCTTCGTCTTGCAGGCCCTGCGGAACTGTATAAGGTCCTGCAGGGCCCTGATCTCCTCCGGGATACAATGTATCAAGGTGTGGAGGTGTGGGGGAGAAAAAGCCTGAAATCAGAAACCTCCAACAATCTAATAACATTAATGAAGTAGCTATGCCCACAATGATCACAATGTCCAGTACAAACCCTACATTTCTTCTTTATAGTACCAAAGTGTTTTCTATGGAATATGCTCTTGGGCAACTTCCTTTCATATTAATGAGCCAGCTTGGAGAAATTCCGACTAAACTGTGTTCATCATTACAAAATCTGAGCACAGTTTGGAAACATGCTAATCAATGTTAGATTTTATGAAGGAGAACTAATGTAATGTAGGATTCATCCAACTGGCTCGGAGGACATTCAGAAACTGGGAACTCCAGTTTCATGGAATAGGTGACTGAGGGCTTCAGGAAGGACAGGCTGTAGTTGCCACTGAATTAAGTAACACACTGTTTGTTAATTTGTATAGTCTGAAATAAATCTCCTTAACTGTAATGGGTCTCTGAACTATGCTTAGGTCATACCCTAATCCTATTGATCAGCATTTTAAACCACATTTGTGGAATTTTCTTTCCCTTGCAAATGCTAGAATTCTTTAAAAAAGAATCTGAAATTATGGTTCCTTATTAATACCTCTCTACAGTCCAAATTAAGGTTCTGGCCTGCAACCTCGAGTTTGAGAATTTCAACCTGATAATACCACTCTTCTTTAATAGGTGTATACCAGACTTCTCCCTCATACAGGTTTGGTTCAATTCCACCCAAGATCTGAAAAGAAAAATACAAGTCATAAGATGTCTCTTCCTGTAGTAAGCAATAAATATATAATAGTAACTAATACAGTATGCATGCAGCTTTCCAAATGGTGCTTGGTGTATTAGAATTCCATTGAAATGCATTTTAAGCCTTTTTTTAAAAAAGGAAGGAAGGAAGGAAGTACTTGCATAGGATATATTAGGCATGCGATTTTTCACTGTAATTCATCAACTAAAAATTTCTAGTGTTGCAAACTTTTTTTTTGTATTTCAAAACATTTATTTGCTTGAGAAAAGGAATATAAAACTATGACAAATCTATACCTCAACCACATAATTGCAATATGAAATTGAGTTCACATAATCAGCAGGGCTTTTGACCTATGTTTAAAGTAATGGTTGGCATATTAAGAGAACAGAACCATAACATTCTAGTTCATGTACTTGAAACATTTCTGTCCCACCTTATCTCCTCACACCTAGCATGACTTTCACAAGTTACTTTTCTCTTAACATAAACAATGACGCAGCAAGCAGAAAAAATGGCGGCTAAAGGGAAACTTGCAGTAGGAACTGCCAGTGCATCATCTCCAGCTACTAAACCAGAAGAAACCACAGACTTTCCTAAAATGATTATTGTTGCTTTGTGCCCTCTGCTGGACCAGATAACTAACCTCAATGATAACTTTGACACGTTGCAAAAAGAGCTTAAAGAAAATTCAACAAGAATGGAGAAGATAGTAAAGAAGCTGAAAAAAGTTGATGTTAAATCCAAAGAATTTGGACAAAGATTGGAAGTAGTGGAAAAAGAAAAAATCTCTGGACAACAGCAACTGCTTCTTCTCCAAATGGAAAAATCAGCGTATGTCCTGAGACTTCAAGGTATCCCAGAGCAGAAAGGAGAGAATTTAAAAGAGATTTTAAGCGAGGAACTGGCTCCCATGGTGGGCTTAACAGTGGAAGCTCTACAAAATGATATTGACCTGGTTTACCATACATATCCAGAATTTATTAAAAAAAAACAAAAAACAAGCTGCCCAGGGAAGTATATGTGAAATTCTCAAAAAGATCAAGAGATACAATCTTGAAAGTGACAAACAGAATAACCCTGGAAATTAAAGAAGAACAAATTAAAGTACTAAAAGACATTCCATTTGAGATTAGGAAAAGGAGGAGACAGTACAGAGTCTTGGCACTGTTCTTACAGCAAAATAACACACCATACAGATGTATAATACCTGAAGGGCTCATCTTCAACTTCAATGGAAAAAAAGAAAATTGACTCTGTTTTCAAAGTGAAAAGGTTCTTAGAGCAACAACAGAAAGCGACGGAGAGTTCTGAGACAGTGGAGGATAACAAAGATACAGAAGCTGAAGAAGAGAAAGAGGAGGAAAGTTCTGACAACACCTCGACCAGCTTGGCAGAATCGTCTGACTTGGAAGCAGAATTAGGGGCTGCTGCCCCTAAACCTCTAAAAATTAAATTGGATTTTGACAAAAAGAAGCTTAGAGGAAAGAAAAAAGCAAAACAGATTAATTTTGATAGCCTGATATTTATCTTTAATACATAAACTTAAAGCTAAGATGTATACAATACAGTGGAACAAGATTGTGATTGTCTGCTTTATACTTTTTTATAATTAATTTTCACTTTTTACTATGTGGGCAAAAGGGAAGTATCAAAATTTTTTAAATAATTGTATTATGATCCTTGCTACTCTTTTCTTTTAGTTTGTATCCATTCCCCTGACCCTGTAGGTTTGTAGTCTAGAAAAGCAAAATAATTTTTTAAAAAGTCACCAGTTAAAAGTAAAAAAACTCAAAACATAAAAGGAAATATAGTCAGAATAGTTCCCATATTGCAAAAATTTATGAAATAAAAATATATATATTTTTAAATAGCATAAAATTTTAAAAATGATTAATCCGTTTAAGGCCACAGTTAATCAACAACACTAGATTATTTGATTCGATAAAATTATAGTGCCATCCGAAGCAAATTTACACACTTCTAAGTCCACTAAAGTCTTTCAGCAGAAAACAGTAAGAGTCCAGTAGCACCTTAAAGACTAACAAAACTTGTGGCAGAGCTCTTACTCTTTCCTAGTGCTACAGACAGACTAACAAAGTGATGCACATTGGAGCCAAAAATCCTAAATATAAATACACATTGATGGGGTCCAAACTGGTGGAGACTGACCAAGAGACAGATCTTGGAGTCGTAGTAGATAACTCAATGAAAATGTTGAGACAGTGTGCAACTGCAATAAAAAAGGCCAATGCTATGCTGGGGATTATTAGGAAGGGAACTGAAAACAAATCAGCCAGTATCATCATGCCCCTGTATAAATCAATGGTGCAACCTCATTTGGAGTACTGTGTACAGTTCTGGTCGCCACACCTCAAAATGGATATTATAGCATTGGAAAAAGTACAGAGAAGGGCAACTAGAATGATAAAAGGGTTGGAGCACTTTCTCTATGAAGAAAGGTTGAGGCGCTTGGGGCTCTTTAGCTTGGAGAAATGACGGCTGAGGGGTGACATGATAGAGGTTTACACGATTATGCATGGGATAGAGCAGGTAGAGAAAGAAGTACTTTTCTCCCTTTCTCACAATACAAGAACTCGTGGGCACTCCATGAAATTGCTGAGCAGTCAGGTTAGAACAGATAAAAGGAAGTGCTTCTTCACCCAAAGAATGATTAACACATGGAATTCACTGCCACAGGAGGTGGTGGTGGCAGCTACAAGCATGGACGGCTTCGAGAGAGAATTAGATAAACATATGGAGCAGAGGTCCATCAGTGGCTATGAGCCACAAGGTATAGATAGGAATTCTCAGTCTGGGACAAGTGATGCTCTGTATTCTTGGTGCTTGGGGGGGGGGGGCCACTGCTGGACCTCCTGATGGCACTTGATATTTTTGGCCACTGTGTGACAGTGTTGGACTAGATGGGCCATTGGCCTGATCCAACACTGGCTTCTCTTATGTTCTATGGCTACCCATCTTGATCTCAAGTCCTTCAGATACATATAGAACAATCCTAAGGAGGTCTGTCCAAGATTAACCCCCATTTTATTAAGTACAATTTACTCCCAGAAAAGTGTTTTTAGGATTGCAGACATATGCACTTAAATTACACTGCAATCTGTGCACACACTAAAATAGAATATTATTTCTGCTTTATAATGATTTATATAGAAAACTTTATAGGCCTCCAGAGACACTGTTTTGATTCCACAGTGACACGACAATACTGTAACTAACATCATTAAAAGGTCTTTTTTCTACCTAAATAGGTTTAAATTCATTTTGTTAGTAATTACAAATCTTATAAAAACACTTTAGAAAGCCATGAATATTGTTTCTTCCAGGTTGACCTAGATACTTACAAGACTACCTCCACTAGTACCAGATCCAGAAACAGGCAAACCAGCTCCACACATCTGTAAAGAAAAGATGTTGGGGATCTTGGCTTGACTCACAAGGGAATCAAAAAAGGTCTCCACAGAACTCGAGGGCTGTAATAAAACAACAAAATTTGTAAACTGTGTCAGGAACTCTCACATAACATGACAACTTTCAGTTTTTCCCTTTCTGTACACATCATCGCCCAAGGAATATTTAGAAAAAATGCAGTGATGATTTTAAAGGCCAAAGACCTGTATACAAGCAATCTCACAACTGATCTCTGAGGTTAGGCCTTGTTACCGTTAGGCCAAAACTATGTCTGCCTTAATGAATAATACCAGTAGGCTTACTTCTCTTTCTCAGTCCTCAGCACTAGCTACACTAGAACATCCTAAGGTGACAGATAAATATATTTTAAATTCCATTTCCTTTTAAGAGCCTTATATTGAGTCAAGGCTCTATTCCATCTTACTATTGTTTATATTGAGAAAAAGATAGACATACATCCCTGCTGAGGGAAAGGGGTGTCATCTATAGAGAGACTTGCTAGGGTTTTTAAGGGGTGTCAGCTATTGATTTGCTAGGGTTTTTAAGGGGGTGTAGGCTGCATGCATTTTAAGGGGGTTATTTAGGTTTATTCTATTTTGTACATTTACAATTTTAATTTGTAAGTCACCATAAGGTGAGGTATAAATATTTTAATAAAATTAAGTCATCCAGTCAATAAATACCCTGGCAGCAGCTTTCCATGCTGTCTGGTAAAGAAAGGTCCCTCGCAGCACTTTATTATTTAAAATCATTTAACTGAATAAGCTAGGAATTGAACCATGATCCTTCTGCAGCCAGAACATGTATTCTACCATTGAGCCACAGGCCTTCCTATAATTTTGATTATAATACCACATGATACCACAAAAGGCATAACTGTGCGGTCACCCCCCCTATATCGCTATATAGTATGAACAATGGTTGTACAATAAGGTAGTTAAAAGAGCTAGATTTGTTTTAAGTGTGACTAAAGGCCAATTCACAACCAACTGAATATGGACAAATTTCCTGGAATAGTTCAGTAAATAAAGCAACTATTTTAAAGAGAATCTCTCTCATTAGATGAAACAGTAGAAGGAGAAGTAGTAAGTACTGAAAGTGCTTAGGTATCAGCTTATAACGATGGATTGGTAGGTAAAAAGTCAGATTACCTTGGCGAGGACACTATAAGCAAGTCCAAGGATTCCATGCCATTTAACTCCTTTTAAAAAGAAATTGTCAGACTGAAAGATGGTAGCAATATTGATAGTATAAGTTCCATTTATCCCTTTAGGCATAGTGATAACATCAGTGCCCAGAGTTCCAGTCCAGCTCCCTTGGGTATATTTAACAGTGACTTCAGTGCCCAGTGACTGATATGTGCTTGACCTAAGACAGGGGGAAAAGAGGCAACAAAACACATAAACAGGATTTTTTTGTATTCTCAACATTAGTCCAAATTCTATACAAGGCCAATATTTAAAAATACTGTGACCAAGATCACGGCCACACAACCTGGAGAATCTACAGCAACTAATGAACCCTGGCCGTGAAAGTCTTCGACAAAATATTTTAAAATTCTGTAAGAATACAAGTATATATAAGCCACCTCAAGCAGGTTCTAGCCACCCAAAATAGACTGTCCAGAGAGGTGGCACAGAAAAATTTTAAATAAATAGGCCAAATTTGACAAAGGTGTATATTTTTCCTTACTTTGATTCTGCATAGACATGGGAAGGGGAAGGACAGTCTCTTCTGCAACCACCGAAAACACCATCCAGTCACTTCTTTGGCTTCTGAGCTTTTGCTCAGGTGACAGGGAGTAATTTTCATTGCCAAGCACATACAGCCAGCCAGAAAGGGCAAGAAGCTTCTTTTTACAATAAAAGCTGAGAGTCCCACAAACCTGAATTTTGCACTTATTACCACATTCTGTGCTTTTTCTGTAACCCCAGAATAGCATGGCAGAGATCTGGCCCTGCCAAGAAGCTGCTGATTACCTTTCCTGTTCACCCACCTCCAGGAACTCTGTGCGGCTTTCACCTAACTGAGAACCACTGGGCAACCACCAATATCACTCAATAAATCTGCCCCCTCAAAAGACCCCAGAAGAAACTGAACAAAGTTTGACCTCCTGTTTCAATGTAGAAATTCCTTGTTTTGAAGATGATAACTCTTGATCTGATTTTCTCCCTCTTAATTGGCAGTAAATGTACATGACCCTATGTAGCTTTCTTATAATGTTAGACTATTTGCCTGTCTAGCACCATATTGTACACTGTGACTGGCAGGAGTTCTCCAGGGCCTTGAGTTCTTTCCCCCTGTCTGCAGCCTGAATTCCTTTTATTGGCTCTAGCAGAGATTGAACCTAGAAACCTCTGCATACAAAACATGTGCTCATCATTGAGCCATAGCCCTTCCCTATCGCTCAGTCTGATTATCGTTAATTATATGTCTCACTCACAGTCATTCAATATCGCACAATCCTAAGTAGATAGGCCAGGAAGGCTGCAGTTGCCTTGCTGCCCCCTTCACATCTTAAGTTGCGCCCCAATGGTTCTTTTCTTTCCTTCCCCAGCTTCTGATTTCAGTTACAACAGGTCAAACACTCTACTAAACTGTACTACAATCTGAATAATTATGAGGCAGGTGTGGCACATTAGTTCTGAAGAGTTCTCCTTTTACATAGATTCCATTACAGAACCAAATCTTGCCTGTTAATGCAACAAGTGCAAATATGTGGATTTTGCATTATTCATTTTATATAACTTGAAATGGTCTGCCTGAGGACACCAGGAAAGCTCCCATGCTTCTGTCTTTCTGCAATCTATGTAAAACAGAATTGTTCAGGAGGGCATTTCTAAAGAGGAAACAGGGCTATACTATAAAAAAATGGTTTGGGAAAGGGCTCTATAAAGGAAAAGGGACCATGGACCAAACCACTGTATCAAGGACTTACATACAGGAATAATAATAATAATAATAATTATTTAGATTTTTGAATTGCCCATCCCTGCTACTGCAGGGCTCTGGGTGATGTACAACAATGGATAAATACATAAAAACTCTACAATTAAAATACAGCAGTATTATTATCTACTGATGTAATACCATTTTCTGTCTCTGCATTTTGTCCAGATTTCTGAAATCCCAAGTCCCAGTACATTGCTTATTATGTCTCATCATACTGACTGTATTGATTTACACTGCATAAACCACTCTGAGTCTCAATGAGAAAGACACTCTATAAATATAAATAAACTTAAGCAAGCATTTTATCATGAAGAGTGTAATCACTGTATTTACCTGTTGATGTAAAAAGTTGTTAGTGTGTGGATATGAAGTATAATAATTAATGAAGTTAAGATTATGCATTACAAAATGCAATTTCTCTTGCTGTTGGATTGAATAAATTTGCTTCCTGCCTCTTATGAAACTCAGGGATGAGAGTTATTTGCAATTCTCCTAAAATAAAAGCTCAAGACCTTTTCTGCTACTCAGCTTTCTCTTTGAGAGGCAGCCAAACCGATTGCTCTTTTCCTCCAGAGTTTTAATTGCTATGTCACCTCTGCTGAATGGTTAAATCGCTGATCTTCAGAAAGACAGCCCCCCCCAAATATCACTTTTGTCTAAGTATAACACAAAATTCTATTCCAAATGTCACATGAACCAAAGCAATGGATCCCTCTCCCCTTTTCATAAAAGTTTCTACTTCCCACTTAAGTGTAGGGTGTTCTTTTTACCATAGTATGCAAATCAGAAATCCAGTCTTTCCCGGGGTCCCAGGTATTCACCAAAAAACCCACTGCCCCCTGTATGAGTGTGTTTGTGAGAGAGAGGGTATGTAAGGATACACATGCATAGTGTGCAGAGGGTGTGGAGAAGCCCCTCAGGAACTGTGTAGAATACGGCGTGGAGGTCTGTCACAGAAACTAGTGAAAATTACTCCCCCATCACCTCAGCAAAAGTACCCTTTGACTCACAAAAGGAGAGCTTAAGTCCAACCCAATGTGTACAGTAGCTTCTCAAACTATGAATTATTGGCAAAATTTGAAGGACACACACACTCTTGACCTGTGCTTGAGATATGACTGTGTGTGTGTTTGTTCCTAATACATCTCTTTATGGGTCAAATGTCATGTACAAAGCAACCCTAAAAATGGGCCTTCCTCTGGATGCTGTTTACTGTAATTTCAATAAGGTTTCAAAATCCCTGCTTTACACTAAGTTTTCCTAGTGAAGTGTAACTGAGGGCACCTGGCTGGCTCTATGAGCCACTGTTCCAGCATTACAAATCTCAAGGCTGAAATGAACCAGGAATTCTACTCTACTCACTGCACCCAGTGTCTAAAGGATGTTTACTACATTACAGCAGCAGAACCCAACTGGCTTCCCTGCAACTTTTCCCATGCAACTGCATTAACTTTTGGGTGCAGGGACCCATATGTGCTGGGCAAATGACAATTTCTTCCAATGCAAATGTTGCTTGTCCAGAAGAATAGGCCATGTTTGAATGGGAAGAAGCAATACCATGTGGCCAACTTATATGGCAATGACATACATTACCTGTGTAGCATGAAAATAATACACAAGAACTAATTGCAAAATCAGACATTCTACACCTGAATACTTAACTGCCTGTGAAGAGAAGTCTCCTTACTCTAACTGTGCCCTGGACTTTTCTGACAAATTTCAGTGCTCTTTCCTAAGCAGGGGGGACGGGGACGGGATGGCACACACTTACTTTTTTGTATCAAAGTATGAAGCCACATCTACATTCGGTGCACCTGCCACTGCAAAATTGCTGCTTCCAGTGTCAACTAGAATATTTAGCTGTCAAAAGAAAACAGGATTATTTCTCGGATTAAATGCAATAGGTCAGATCCTGTGGAAGTTTCCCATGAATGGGGATGTTTTCCTCCAGAACAAGGGGCCTTGCACCATAAGGAAAATGCCACTTTTAGTTGAAAAATTTTGTAGTCTTCATACTTTAAGCTTGATAGGCATTGCATACAATCAAAAACTGTCAATTCTTCTAAACAACATTATTTTAATGTGATTTTGCTAGGGGAGGTGTTTAATTTTAAAGAAAGGGCCTGCAGTCCTCTAAGTAGACACCCAGAAGAGTTTCTTTTTTTCTATTTTTTTTCATTTGCAGCCAATTTATAAAAGCCAGGAGCTGGTACTGACGAATGAAGTCTTGTCTGAAAGTAGCATAAGAAAAGTTTACAACAGAGAAGTAGTACAAATTGAAAGTAATAGTTAAAAATAAAGACAAAAGTTTAAGGAGCCAGTATAACTGGGATCACAGATTTCATTGTGAAGTTCTAAAGGGATCTTAAACAATGACAAAGGCATACTGAGTTGTCTTCGAGAACTTTGCTTCAATGAAAGATAGCTTGGAGTTTTTATTTATTTACTTCATTTATACCCCACCTTCCTCCCCATTGGGAACCAAATGCAACTTACATTCTTCTTACATCATTCTTGTCCACTTTATCCTCACAACAACCCTGTGAGATAGGTTAGTCTGACTGTGACTCTGACTGAAGTTAGGAAAAGAGGGAAGCAGCAGACTAATTAGGATTTAAAACAAACTGCAGTCTGTTATGTACATCTAGTACAGTAATAAGAGTTTGTGCAACAAGACAATTTAAACAAGCTACAATTTACTGTGACATGAATTCAGCCTATAGTCCTAATAAAAAGATAATTTACATTACAGTTCCCTGCCCATTTAAAGAGTAGTCTTTTTTAAAAAAGAAGATAAATAAGAAAATAAATGCTACTATAATTCTCACATCTCAGCAGCACGGAATGAATGATTCCCTGAAAACCCACAGTCTGGCATTTTGAGAGATCAGCCATCCATTTCTGAAGTGTGGTTCTGCTGTCTGGTGTCAGAAGATCATAGCAATGTACATCTCCTGAGTGCAACACTACTTCAAATAAAATTATCAAAACCATACATGGAGGTGTAGCCCTGCAGAATTCAAAGACCCTCCTTTCAAGGAGAGTATGACTCCTCATCTTAATAAGCACTGCACTACCATGCATATTTCTCCAAAGGAATAATGTTCTCCACAAGAAACAAAAACACCACACAGTAAAACATCAAAGCTGCAGCCCACTCGAATAGCACCAGAATTCACATGACAAATTGCTATTCAAATTGACATTCCTTATCTATATGAATCTGGAATAATCAGACATGGGCAGCTGAGGCAAACACTGCTCTATTGTAATCTGCACAATGGTGCTAGTTAAACAGATTGAGAGGACTAGAAATGAGCCATTGCATGTTTTTAAGATTCAGAGTGTTCATAGTTCTTTGCATATTACTCATAAGGGAAACCATCAAGAGTGACAATTCTTTCTGTCATTTGAATTATGCTACAAGAGAGACAATGCATGGGTATGTGGAATTGATTTTGCAGAGAGGTTAAGAAAGGATGAGATTATACTAACATTCTAGACCATAATTTAGTAATTGAAATGAAAGGACAAATGTTTCTTGACAAATGTACACTCACAAGCTCTGAGAAAGCCAAACATTTGGAGCTACAAAGCTGCATGAAAACAGAGACCAATACTTCCATCAGGAATAAAATACACTTTTTGAAAAGTCTTGAAAGTATTTATGTGTTTGGAAATGTAGGACAAGGGATCAATCTGTGAACGTCTCACTTAGCCAGGGATACCAAACCGTCCTTAACATGTGAACATATCAATTCATCAGTTTTGGAAAAACTCTTCCATCCTATTTCCTTATTCATTATATAGTATTATTTGTCACAGATTTCCATATTACCTTACAGTAAAGCAAACTGAAAACTACAGTAAAGCAAAATGAAGCTTCTCTTTTTAATATTGTGTTTTGAACCAATTCAAATGTTTATTGTGTTAAAAAAGGAGAGAGTCATAAAAACTCACTCAGCATAGAGTCACAAAATGGCTATTTCTACCCTGAGCTTATATTTAATTCTCAGTTCTTTTAATGTTGCTGTTAGTGTGGGAGAGGAGGAAAATTTAATATAAAATATTGCTTATCAGAATCTATGTCAATTTTCTCTTCATGTGCAAAAGCACTATTTCACCAACATGAAAAGCTACTGCAACTCAATTCAACATCCTAAAAGTAAGTTATAACCTGGTGTAATGTACCCAGCACAGAACATGTGCTCAGACCGGTTTCAGCCAGTCCGACATGCGGCCAGGCGAAGTGTCTGAGCTTTGCTCCAGTGGACAATGGATAGTAGGATCCTAGCTCCCTTCCAATCGGGGAGCAGGGATCCTAGGGGATAATTCAATCAATGTAAATAGTCCAATCATGGGGTTTTGTGTGGGTTAGGGTGTGGTTTTCTTTGGGAATAAAAGCCGGCCTGTGAGCCGGCTCTAGTTGTCTTGTTCCTGATCTTGAAATAAAGGTATGAGCTGATTTCACTCTACCCGAAGCTTCAGCCTCAATACTTTTCACCTGGATTCTGTGTTTCTTAGCTGATCATCACTAGGAAGGTGTTATGAATCATTTATTGACTTCAGGACTTAATGAGTCATACTGTTTCTGCTGGAAGTGCCAGGGCTCTTCAGTAAATTATGGTCACTGCTGCACCCTGCATCTCTCCCACTAACACAAAACAACAATCCCACTAACACTGAACAAAAATCTTCATTTCATGATCCATATCACTTCCATCCTGCAGTTCAAATTCCAGGTGCTCCCAGTGAACAGGACTAACAACTAAGTTCAAACAGAAGATGTATAAATAGCACTGGTTGGTAGCTGTAGCTCAGTGGCACAGTGTTTGCTTTGCATGCAGAAGGTACCAGGTTCAATCCCCAGCATCTCCAAAAAGATATAAGAACATAAGAGAAAACAATGTTGAATCAGGCCAATGGCCCATCTAGTCCAACACTCTGTCACATAGTGGCCAAAAATACCAGGTGCCATCAGGAGGTCCAGCAGTGGGGCCAGGACACTAGAAACCCTCCCACTGCTGCCCCCTCCAGCACCAATAATAGAGTGCATCACCTGCCCAGACTGAGAGTTCCTAGCTATGCCTTGTGGCTAATAGCCACTGATGGACTTCTGCTCCATATGTTTATCTAATTCCCCCTTGAAACTGTCCATGCTTGTAGCTGCCACCACCTCCTGTGGCAGTGAATTTCATATGTTAATCACTCTTGGGGTGAAGAAGTACTTCCTTTTACCAGTTCTAACCCGACTGCTCAGCAATTTCATGGAGTGCCCACGAGTTCTTGTATTGTGAGAAAGGGAGAAAAGTACTTCTTTCTCAGCCTGCTCAATCCCCTGCATAATCTTATAAACCTCGATCATGTCACCCCTCAGCCGTCATTTCTCCAAGCTAAGGAGCCCCAAGCATTTTAACCTTTCTTCATAGGGAAAGTGTTCCAACCCTTTTATCATTCCAGTTGCCCTTCTTTGCACTTTTTCCAGTGCTATAATATCCTTTTTGAGGTGTGGTGACCAGAACTGTACACAATATTCCAAATGAGGTCGCACCAATAATTTATACAGGGGCATTATGATACTGGCTGATTTGTTTTTAGTTCCCTTCCAAATAATCCCCAGCATAGTGTTGGCCTTCTTTATTGCAGTTACACACTGTCTAGACATTTTCATTGAGTTATCTACTACGACTCCAAGATCTCTCTCTTGGTCAGTTCAGACCTCATCAACGTGTATTTATATATAGGATTTTTGGCTCCAATGTGCATCACTTTGCACTTGGCCACATTGAACTCCATTTGCCACGTTGATGCCCACTCACCCATCCTCGACAGATCCCTTTGGAGTGCCTCACAATCCTCCCTGGTTGTCACCACCCTAAACGTGTCATCTGCAAATTTAGCCACTTCACTGCTTACTCCCAATTCTAAATCGTTAATAAACAAGTTAAAAAGCATTGGGCTGAGTACCGATCCCTGTGGTACCTCACTGCTTACCATCCTCCACTGAGAAAATTTCCCATTTATACTCACTCTCTGTTTCCTATTTATAAGCCAGTTTTTGATCCACAAGAGGACTTGTCCTTTTATCCCATGACTATTGAGTTTACTTAGGAGCCTTTGATGAGGAACTGTATCAAAAGCTTTCTGGAAGTCAAGGTAAATGATATCTATTGGGTCCCCCTTGTCCACATGTTCGTTCACTCCCTCAGAAAACACTAACAGGTTTGTGAGACAAGATCTTCCCTTACAGAACCCATGCTGAGTCTACCTCAATAGTTTTTGTTCGTTCATCAATGTGCCTACTAATTCTTTCCTTAATAACAGTTTCCACCAACTTGCCCGGTATCGACATCAGATTGACTGGCCTGTAATTTCCCGGATTTCCCCTGGAGCCCTTTTTAAAGATGGGAGTGACATTAGCTACCTTCCAGTCCTCAGGAATGGAGGCAGATTTTAAAGAAAGATTACATATTAATGTAAGGAGATCCACAAGTTCACATTTGAGTTCTTTCAGAACTCTCGGATGAATGCCATCCGGGCCTGGTGATTTATTAGTTTTTAAATTGTCCATCAGTCGTAGGACTTTCTCTCTTGTCACCTCAATCTGATTCAGGTCAGTAGTAGGTGAAGTGACAACACTGTGCCTGAGAGCTGCTGCCAGTCAGAATGATAATGCTAATCAGGATTGACAAATAGTCTAAGGCAGCTCCATGTATGGGTTTTTTTTGCTGTACTACAGTATGGATTTGAATATGATTTTATTAGATATATGTTAGGTATTCTTTTTCATAGAATCATAGAATGTTAGAGTTGGAAGGGATCTTGCAGGTCATCTAGTCCAACCCCCTGCACTCTGCAGGAGCATAGCCAAAAGATAGCCCTACATACCTACAACATACTCAAAAGATGGTCGTCCAGCCTTCGCTTGAAAACATCCAGGGAAGGAGCATCCACCACCTCCTGAGGCAGACTGTTCCACTGCTCAACCACTCTTACAGTTAGGACGTTTCTCCTGTTACCTAGCTGGTAACGACTTCCTTGTAATTTCCACCCATTAGATCTAGTCTTGCAATCCGGAGCAAGAGAGAATAGATCTGCTCCATCTTTTACATGACAGCCCTTCAAATACTTGAAGACTTGCAATCATGTCCCCTCTAAGTCTTCTCTTTCCCAGGCTAAACATACCCAACTCTTTCCTCATAAGACTTGGATTCAAACCCTCTCACCATCCTGGTCACCCTCTTCTGGACACGCTCCAGCTTGTCAACATCCTTCCTAAAGTGTGGTGCCCAAAACTGGACACAGTACTCCAGGTGAGGCCTGACCATAGCAGAATCGAGTGGAACTACCACCTCCTGTGATCTGGACACAATGCTTCTGTTAATGCATCCTAAGATTGCATTAGCTTTCTTCACAGCCACATCACACTGCAGGCTCATGTTGAGCTTGTGATCAACCAAAACACCGAGATCCCTTTCACATGTGTTGCTGTCAAGACAAGTCCCTCCCATTCTATATCTGTGCCTTTGATTTTTTGTGCCTAGGTGTAGGACTTTACACTTATCTCTATTGAAATTCATTTTATTTGCCTCAGCCCACTGTTCCAGCCTATCTAGATCATTTTGAATCCTGACTCTGTCTTCTTCAGAATTAGCAATCCCACCCAGCTTTGTGTCATCTGCAAATTTGATAAGCATCCCCTCTATGTCTTCCTCCAGGTCATTTATAAAAACATTGAACAACACCGGGCCCAGGACTGAGCCCTGTGGCACTCCACTCGAGACTTCCCTCCACGTAGACGCAGAGCCATTTACGAGCACTCCTTGGGTACAATTTTTCAACCAACCATGAATCCATCCAACGGTTGCTCCATCCAGCCCACACTTAACCAGCTTATCCTCAAGGATATTATGAGAAACTTTGTCAAATGCTTTACTGAAATCTGGATACACTATATCCACAGCATTGCCAGAGTCAACCATTTTAGTAACTCTGTCAAAAAGGAGATAAGGTTGGTCTGGCATGACTTATTCTTGATAAACCCATGCTGGCTACTACCAATCAACTCATTCCATTCAAGGTGCTCACAGACAGAGCATTTGATAAACTGCTCCAGAATTTTTCCAGGTATTGATGTCAAGCTGACAGGCCTGTAATTTCCCAGGTCTGTCTTTTTTCCCTTCTTGAAGATCAGGACAACATTCGCTCTTCTCCAGTCTTCTGGCACAACACCAGTACTCCAGGACATCTCAAAGATTAGAGCCAGAGGCTCTGAAATAACATCTGCAATTTCTTTTAGCACCCTGGGATGCAAGTCATTCGGCCCTGGAGATTTGAAAGTATTTAAGGCAGCCAGATGCTCTCTAACCATTTCCTTACTTACTCTGGACTGGCAGTTCCTCCTTCCTTCATATGCCCTGCATTCTTCAGTTTGTATACAGCTCGCCTTATGGTTAAAGACTGACGCAAAGTGCGAGTTGAGTAATTCCACTTTGTCTTCATCCCTTGTTAAGACTTGACCGTCTTCCCCTAGCAGTGAGCTTACCCCATCCCTGTTCTAGAAATTTTTCTTGTTATTTTTAGCATCCCTCACAAGCCGCAGCTCCATCTGCGCTTTAGCCTTTCTGACACCATCCCTACAGACTCCAGCCTGCTTCTTGTACCCGCCCTCAGGAATTTGGCTCTCCTTCCATTTCCTGTACATTTCCCTTTTTAGTCTCAGCTCTTCAGAGAGTTCCTTGTTCAGCCACCTCAGCTTCATTGCTCATCTCCTACCTTTCTTTCTTACTGGAACAGTTTGGGATTATGCCTTAAGCACTTCATTTTTCAGCGTCTCCCATCCTTCCTGTGCAGATTTCCCCCTCAGCATTTCCAGCCATGAGATCCTACCTAATATTTCTCTGAGTTTTTTTAAATCAGCCTTCCTGAAGTCCAGGATACGAGTCCTACTATGTCCTGGTTTCACATCCCCCACTATGTCAGATTCCAAGCTGACATGGTCAGTGTTACCCAAGGATCCTACAACATTCACCTCATCAGCCTTCTCTGTTAGTCAGAATTAAATCTAAATCTAGAATTAAATCTAGTGCTTTTATACTTTTATGCTGCTGTGCACTGCCTTGAGCCCTGTTCCTCAGGGAAGGGTGGTTTCACAAATTGAATCAAATAAATAAATAATTCTGAAAGTAAAAAAATAAAACAAAAACCCACAGGGTAGCTCACTAGCCTTAGATCTAGCCTCAAGCTGCACTCCCAGTTCAAGACCCAGAGTCCCTGATAGTTTCATGGAGTTTCGGGGAGCTCAGTGGTGGGGGCATGTTTTATAGGTGGAGATCCCAGATTAAATATCTGGCAATGCCGCATATGAGAATCAAAGGTAACAGCTGATAGAGTGTATGCTAGGCCACACAATCTGACTGTCTATAAAGGCATCTTCATACATTAATCTGTCTTTTACAAAACCTGGCCTCCCTCTTTGCATTTTTCAAGTGCCCCCGCCATCTGAGGCTAGATGGGTAGCAACTTGAGAAATGTCCTTCTTGGTCATGGTGCCAAAACTGTGGAACACTCCCCGCAGGGAGATTCATCTATTTCTTTCTGTCATTATTTTCTGCCAGTGGTTGAAGACTTTCTTGTTTTGTTTGGCATATCCCCACTAAACACTTACGAACCCTCTTCTATGGCTATGTTTGTTGTTTGTATGTCTGTTTGGTCTTACTGTATTATTAAATATTTATATATGAATTTTAAATGCTGTTTTAATGTTTTAAATGTTTTAATGTCTCGATGTTCACCAGTTTGGGGACCCTATTTGGGTGGGAAAGTGTCATATAAATGTTTTAAATAAAGAAATACTAAGCATAGTAGACCTGGTATCCAAAATGCCATCTGATTTCACAACAAAGAACAACCCCATGATTGCACAAAAATCCAGCCTATAACCTATAAATTAGGATGATAATTGCACATACTGCTGCAATCAAGCAGCTTATTTTCACAGAACAATTTCACTGAGCTGAAAGTAATTTGTTAAAAACAAAAAACTACTTACATCCTTGATTACATATAAAAGGGACTAAGCACAGAATGCACTGATATAAACAAAGCTGAACCAGTGTGTTTAAAAAAAAAGCACAAAGGTCAGCTCTACTGCTATGGATTAGCACTGTGAATGTCTCCATCTTTGGATACATCTACTCATCACTAGGGACATGGACATGGACTGGACCACGGACCTAATTATTCCGCTTGGCCTGCACTCACATACTGCACACCTTTGCAAAAACCATTTAAAGGGAATGCACCCCCTTTAAGCGGCCTTGTAAGCCGTGCAGCATCATGGACCAAATGGACCATGACTTCAGGGCTGGCCTGTGGTGTCTGGGCACCCTAGGCCAGCTTATGGCCCCGCGCCCTGCCGGCGATGCCAACCTCCCGGGGCAGTGCCCTGGAGACGGGGGGGCAGCACCGGCAAGCCAGGGAAGAGGCTTGGGTTTAACCCCCCATCTTTGTCCTCTAAGCGTGGCTTGCCTGCACCACGAGGCCCCCCTCAGCCTGCTATGGCACTCCTCCTGAGCCCTGCCAAGGCTGCCTTCATGGGGAAAGCAGGCCACGGCGGCTCCGGCGCCCAAGGACTCGGGAAGGACAGGCGGCTAGGCAGCTGCTGCGCCGCAGGCACCAAGCATGGGGAGGGGAGTGGGATTGAGGGGGAGGGTTTCCCCACCCACCCGCCTCGGCCAGCTGTGAGCCGGAGCCTCCCCAGGAGGGCCTTCCTGGAAGGAGGTCCCCACGCCTTCTCAGTCCGACGCACCAGCAGCTCGGATTACACAAAAGAGGCCAGAGCCGCCGCCGCCTCCTCCTCCTTCAGCCCAGGTGTGGGAGGGGGGGGCGGCCAGGCCTCGGAGGCCCCTCTCGCCCAGACATAAAGCCTGGCTGGCCAAGGCCACAGACTCACTGAGTGGCAGGCCCTTGTTGAGCAGGTGGCAGTTGCCCATTGAGGAGGCGGTGGCGGTGCGTGTGGCGGGCATGGCTTCGGTGGCGTCTCAGGCGCAGTCCGGTGCTTGTGGCGGCCCTGTCGCTCCCCCCGAGGCAGCCCTGGACGCTCCACACCCACCTGGCAGGGAGAGGCTGGCTGAGGCCAGGCACAGCCAGCCAACAAGGTTGCCACCCACCTCCCTTGCAGAAACCGCGCAGGCGGGCTCCGCTTCGGACGCCCCCCCACCAAACGGAAGCGGCAGCTGCACCCCTGAGCCTTCCGTCAGGGCATTCTTTGTTGGTGGCTGCGGCCGCAGCCCCCGTCTCCTCTCCCCCCCAAGGGGGAGGGAGGGGGAGGGTGGGCAAGTTCCACTGCTGCCTCCTGTGCCCTGCTGGGGCGCTCTTCACAGGCAGCGGGGGCGGCGGGGGTCTTTTTTTGGGGGGGCGGGTGCACTTTGGCGCCCCTGTGGCCGGCATGTTCTAGGCGAGCCGGTCATGCATGATTTTGTCCATTAAATGTGGAGGTAAACCCCATGGTTGTTGAACCTCCGTGGTCCATTATTTTTCCAGACCATGCCCATCCCTACTCTTCACTGTATATTCCACTATCATTGCACTAGCAGTCTTTCATAACACAGGAAGATCCAGTTGCTGTAGCACAATAATGCAACTATGTGTGGATGCAGCCTCCCATTTGTCAATCTGATAACCCAGAAAATGGAGAAACAATGAAGCATCTTAAAGAGGAAGGATGGTGAACCGCAAAAATGGATCATTATACCAAACACTGTGTTATGGAATTACTCCCACCTGGGGGGGGGATACTTAAAACAGGTACGTGGAAACCAAAAGTATTTTTGACTGTTTTAAAGCAACCCATTACCACTAAACCACGAGGCTCTGTGAAGAATGGCCAGTCTTTCCAGTGATAATTCAGTATAGGTACCAGTCCTCTGACTGCAAAGATGTCAGAAATTCGTTTATTTCAAGTCTTGGTGAAAACCTTGTATGTTGGCCAATGGTCACCCTATGTAATCTTTTAAGAACTTTATTTAAAATCACTCTAGTTACTCTTGAAAAGATTAAATAAACTAGAACCACACTTATACAGAAACGATTAGCATATGTAAATGAGGTTATAAATAAAAAGCATACATGCCATCCCTTCTTCTCCTAGCCTGTATTTAAAGTTAAATGTAATGTCTAAAATTCTTACCAATTCTTTTTGAAAAAGATATGATAGTTTCACCACAACCCAGACTTGAAATATTCAAGGCTTTTAGGGAGTGGCTAGCTTATCTAAACACAATGGTGTGAGCCTCACATGACTTTCTTAAACCATCTAATTCATTATTTCTAAAGGCATGGTGTTAGACACCTCTGAGCATTGCAAAGAATATGCAGGGCATGGATGTTAATTGGCAGAGAGTCCCACCAGGTCGAGGACAGCCAGATAGTTCTTGGGCCGGGGACCACAAGCAAGTTCTTATCAGCAGAACATAATGCCCTTTGGGGGATATACCAGGAGAGGCTGTCCCGAAGGTACATGGATCCCAAGCTGTTAAGGGCCCTGAAGCTAAGCACAAAAACCTTTAACCTGATCCAGTGCTCAACTGGTAGCCAATGCAGTTCACACAGCATAGGTCAAATGTGTGCTGTTCAGAGACCCCATAAGGACCCATGTAGCTGCATTCTGGACTAGCTGAAGATTCCAGGTCAGTCTCAAGGGTTAGGCCCATGTAGGGCAAGTTACAGTCATCTAATCTGGAGGTAGCCATTGTGTGGATTACTGTGGCTAGGTCAGGGCGGGACAGGAAGGGGCCAATTGCCTGACCTGGCGCAGCTGGAGGAACACCTGTCTGGCAACATTTGTGATCTGGGCTTCCACTGATAAGGAGGCATCCAGAATCATTCCCAAGCTTTTGACAGTTGGTGCTGGTGTTAAGGGCACCCCAACCCTGAATTTTCCCTGCCCAGCCACAGAACCTCCATCTTAGTAGGACTCAAGTCTCATCCAGCTCTGTTTTAACCATCCCACCATGGCCTCCAACTCCTCAACCAAAACTGATGAGGTGGTATCTGGCTGGCCACTCATCAACAGATATAGCTGGGTGTCATCATCAGCATACTGATGACACCCCAGCCTGAAACTCTGCACCAGTTGGACAAGGGGGCACATGTAGGTGTTGAACAACTTCAGGGAGAGGATTGCCCCCTGAGGGATCCCACAGACTACGGGGTGCCTAGGAGATACCCTTTCCCCTAGCACCACCCTCTGTCCCTGACCCTGG
Organism: Gekko gecko; assembly: GCA_029375565.1. Classification (NCBI taxonomy): domain Eukaryota; kingdom Metazoa; phylum Chordata; class Lepidosauria; order Squamata; family Gekkonidae; genus Gekko; species Gekko gecko. The sequence goes on along the minus strand of JAPDNY010000004.1, from coordinate 105,095,132 downwards.
AGAAATGAAGTAAGCCGCTTCAAGAATACCTCATGAACTTCTACGTCAGTGAGGTGGTGGTCAGGAGATCATGATCATCCATGTCGAATGCTGCTGTATGGTCGAGAAGTAATAGCAGCGCCAACACACTTTGATCCTACTGCCTGTGGAGATTGTCTGTGAGGGTGACCAGTGCCATCTCCATCTCAAGGTCAGGACGAAAGCCAGACTGGAATGGATCCAGTGCCAATGTGTCATCCAGGAAATTCTGGAGCTGCTCAGCTATAGCTCTCTATATTACCTTTCCCAGAAATGAAAGATTCAAGACTGGGTGGTAACTGGACAGATCCATAGGATCCAAAGTTGGCTTCTTTAAGAGCAGTACAACCACAGCCTCTTTTAATCCCTCTGGGTGGACCACTGAATCCAGGGACAGACTGATAATGTCTACCAGGGGGCTCCAAGTATCTTTAGCACCAGCCTCACCAGCCATGAAGGACACGGGTCTAAAAGACATGTGGTTGGCCTAACAGCACCCAGAATCCTATCAACATCGGCTTGGGAGAGTCAGCTGAAGCTGTCAAACACAGAATCCAAAGATTCACATACTGTATCAAAATTTACCAGGTGGTTGTGGTGGAGCAACAAAACTTTATCCACAGAGAAGCTTGCAAAAGCCTCACCACTGATGGCCAAATTCCTAACATTTTGTTTTCTCAGTGAGAGAAAGTTCCAATTACTCTAAACAATTGTGTTAGGTGGAAGCTAGCGGCTTTTTCCTTTTTAACAGCTAACATTTGCCACCTCACAGGATTTCATAAACGTCCTGTAAGATGTTCTTGCAGCTTCATCATGAGTACAGTGCCAAACTTGCTCTAGTTGTCTAAGACCCTGTTTTATCCCTCTGAGTTCCATAGTGTACCAGGGGAATAGGTTAGATTGGGAATGCAGAGAACAATAAGAAGCAATTTCATCGATGGCTTCAGAGAGATGGGATTTATTAATGTACAGGAACTTTGAACAATGGCATCTCTCACCTGCATTCGGAAGTGGTACAGTCCACTGTTTCACCATGGCACTCTTCCACCTTGGCACTCTCCCACCTTGTCACTCCCTCATTCTACTGCAAGTGTAGACCAGGCTTAAAGATCCTTTTATTAAGTTCCACCGCCAGAGAGACTCACAAAAAGAAGCTAAATATTCCTTCTGGAAATGAAACCATTAGTTTTGTTTTAGAAAATAAGAACATAAGAGAAGGCAATGTTGGATCAGGCCAATGGCCCACCTAATCCAACACTGTCACACAGTGGTCAAAAAATACCAGGTGCCATCAGGAGGTTCAGCAGTGGGCAAGGACACTAGAAAACCTTGTGGGTTTTGTTTTTGCAAAACTTTTCTACACATGAAGAACCCCAAATATTTACTAGCCACTGCCAATTAGGTAGTACTCACACCACAGCTCACTGAGAACCACATTCACAATTAGCATTAACCCAAAGGGCCACATTTATTTACATTCTTGGCATTAGGCCTGCCTGTCAGGGAGGCTTGAAGCTTTCCAACCCTGAAACAGCAGCCAGAAGAATGGGTATTACCAGACAATCATACTTCCCTGAAATATGGAACAGGTGCCACATTGGGGAACTAGGCATGCCAGCCCCCCAAGGGGACAGAGGAACCCCCACTTTGAGCACCCCCTGCTTCTGAAGCATCGGGCAACAGAGGGGAAAAGGCAGCGGTGGAAGGTTAGAGCACCACAGCTGGAGGCCTCCAAGTTCTCACATGTATGCCAGCAGAGTTCCCTCTAACCAGTGCAGAGATCTTTAGGTCAGCACATGGGTCCTAATGGGTTGGCTCCACCTCCCCTCAGCCAGGGCCTGCAGTCCTAATAAATGTGGGTGCTGGCACCTGTGCCAGTAGTCCTTGCCCCCCGTCACCCAAGAGGTCTGCCTCCCAGGAGCTGCTGCCACCCCTGCCTGCTGCCCTGCCCTCACACAGGAAAACAGAATAGAGGTGAGTCAGACACAGACATTTGTGTGTGCTGCGGGGTCAGGCGGCATAGAAGCCAGGGGACAGGGGGAGGCTGTGTGCACACTCCTTTCCCTGCATGTGTGTGTGAGAGTGTGTGTCTGTTGTGGGGCCTGGTGGTGTGGGAGCCAGGGATGGAGGGGGGAGGCCATGCACACCCTCCTTTCCCTGTATGTGTTGGAGGTTGGGGGGAGGCTTTGCACGCCCACCTTTCAGGAAGAGGGGGCTGACAATTGGGGATTGGCAGAAGTAGATGTGGGGTAGGAAGGGAGAAAGAGAGATGTTGATGTGTGGCAATAGGTTGGCACATGCAGGCAAGGGACCTTTGTTCCCAGCTCAAGGAGCTGAGGGAAGATCTGCTATGTAAGCCCAGTTTATATACATATATGTGTTGCCTAGTTTTCCATTGGCAGATGCATGTGTGGGGAAGCAAGTGGGAGCCAAAAAGAAGGGAATGGTATGTGTGTGTGTCCTGTCCAGTTATCAAGGAAGATGCTGTCTTTCTCCACCCCCCCACTCCCCAGTTTAACATTGCTTGGCAAGGAGCACTGATGTGCAGGGCCGGCTCGCCCACTAGGCGAGCTAGGCACTCGCCTAGGGCACCGGCCCTGCAGGGGCGCCAAAATGCCCCCCCCCGTAAAAAGGCCCCCGAGCCGCCCAATGCCGGCAGCCCCGGCTTTCCTGGGTGCCTCGCGGCTGCGAGACACATGGGAGAGCCGCGCGCGCCGCCCCTGGGAGGGAAGGGGGGGCTTCTAAGCCCGCCCCTTCCCTGGCTCTCCTAGGCGCTGGGCCACCTGGGGCCAGCGCTGCTAATGTGAATGGAGTACCTCGTCACTGCCCGCCCCCATCCCTGATTGCGGCTGCTCTGAAGTGTGTGGGAGATCAGAAGTCTTTTGCCCTCTGGCTCGTAAAACTGCAATGGTTTCTTGCTCTTCTGTGTGCCATTAATAACTTGACGCCTTTGTATGCAGGAAAAGCCCAATCATTATCCAAGAAACTAGGAGGTTTTTAACCCTCTCAAAGCTTCATCATGAGGACCTGAAGGAATCAAGCTTGCTTAGACCTGCAGTCTCAAACAAAATGCAATGTGTGTTTTAGATACAACTTCTCTCCCCCCCCCCAGCTTTTTGTACCATTTGTTAAGGATAATACTAACTACAAAGGCCATCTGAGTTTCAGTTTGGGTGTTGGCTTCTTTTCAGTCTTCTGCACCTTCCAGTAGGCAGTGTGCATGTTTGTATGACTTGGCAGTTCAGAGGCATGAACAGATAAATTTACAGAAGCAGTGCTTTCCAAGAATTTAAATTAGGTCTTTAAAAATTGCTTTCCTATTAGCTGTTTTATTTTTATCAGGCTGACCTTTGAGTAGTTAAGCAACAGGGTGTGGGGCAATCCATGCTTGTGAACATCTATGTGGTTGTGTGTTCTTGAATATTTCTATGGGTGGCTACCCTGAGAAAACAATATGGTTTACATACATTCCGCTGATCCATGGGAAGCACGTGGCTCGCCAATCAGATGGAGGGCCCTTTAAATCTTTCAAGAGGGGAGGAAGAGGGGCTCTTGATGGCAGCAGCTCTGCTTGCAAAACAACCCTTTAAAGGGTCTTTTTGTGAATGGAGTGGGGCCTGCCTCATGTGGGGCTGATTTCCCTGGGGCAATTTTCACTGCTTGGGATTCAGGTCTGTGCTGCTGCAGCCCCACGGGTCTTTTTGCTAGTGGAGCTGCCACTGGTGACAGCCTCCCTCCCCACCAGCTGATCCATGGGCCACGTGCTCCACACCAATCAGCTGAAGCCCTTTAAAGCTCACCAGAGCAGAGGGAGAGGGGTAGCTGCTCTTGGGGGTGGGGCTTCCCTTCCCAGCCACTTGGTTGGTGGTGGATTGGAGCCCCTGAGAGTGGGGGAAGCCCCATCCCAACCTGAGGACTGGCAACCCTTATCACAGGACATGAAATCACAAAAGTGATGTTACATCTTTGCTAGGTACCATGCCCAAAGTCCCCAGATATTTGCCAAGTTGGACCTGGCAACCCTATGGGGAACAGTGATCAGAAGAGCCAGTGGTGGCATATCAAAGAGCCATATGTGGCTCATGAGCCACTGAGTATCACTGCCTTAAATTGTGGGGAAGCCTTGGGGCTCTTGCCCCTTCCAGTAAGTTGAACCCAGGCAAGAGCCTCCACACCATCTCTTTGAATCTTGATATATAAGCTGCCAGGCTACTGTAATTCCAAATTAATAAAAATCACTGTAACTGGTGAAAAAAGGAAAAGCATATAGTTGAGCAAAAATTGTCTAAAGAAAATGAGTGAGACAATCTTCTCTCCCCAAGTATGAAACATACCCATCAATTAATGTTCTACTGTTTGGTATCAGAAGATCATAACTATGGACATTTGCTGAGTGCAACACTACTTTTGTGACAAAAACCAGGATGCTTAGTGCATCAACCTCAGGAAGCTGGGAGATTAGGGGTTAATGCCTCACTGAAAAGCAGTTTGAGTGACAAGCTGCTGACTGCTTGCATCGCCCTTCCCTCTGATTGATCAGTGCCAGCTGAGAAGCATTTTATGAAAATCTTGTGAGTCTGTAAGACCCTGGCCCAGTTATACTCCACAACTCTCTCTTTGGCAGTGATAAGTTTATTAGAGTATATGCAAAATCCAGAACGTCACTGTGTCAAAACTGAAGACATTTGGCGGGCACAAGCTTATTATAGTAAATTCAAAGAAAAGCCCCTTCCCCTTCCCCAAGCACACATCACGCGCATACCACGCGTAGCGTTGCCATACCAACCAAGTGGCTTGGTTATCTACATTCGGGGATGGCAGAGAAAGCCTCTCAAGGACACCTTCCCCAGGGAAAGCAAAAAGGGAGGGAAGGAGGATGATTTGGAAAGTTATGTCTGCTGCAAGCACAGGTCTCATTCACTCACTCACTCAACCCCACCCCTAAGAAATTCCCTCCCCCCAAAACAACAGCAAACAAAGCAAACAAAGCATAGCAAGGTTTGACGGAGTCTTGTCAGAGAGTCAGTCAGTCATTTGGAGTTTGACTTGGCAGTTGTCCGTCAGGAGGAGAGTGTGTGTGTCAGTCTGAGGGAAACAAACAAGTCACTTGGGAAGTGAAAGGACACAACTCCTAGCCTTTACTATACATGAATACATTTGGGGAAAAGTTCAGAAAGAACTTAATGTCTAAGTATCAGCACTAGCTGAATTCTCTGTTTATTCATTATCTCCAGAACTGAGGTTAAGGTTTGCCAGAAGAGTTTGAGTAGTTACTGGGAAACTGCCAGCCTAGCCGAAGAGAAAAGGGATATTGCTCCCAGGAAAAGGAGGATATTCCTTACCCAGTTAGTCAGAGGGTTCAACTCAGAAGGGACCTCTGGTTTGAGAAGAGAAAAAGGAAATGGTATTAGACTCCTCAAGAGTACAGAAAGGGAAAGTTATAAGTCCAAAAGGGAAATAATGATATACAGAAAGTTCTAACTTCCCGAAAACTGAGATGTTGTCATGAAACTTTGTTGCTGTAAGAAATCTCCAAGACAAACAAATCTCTCACAGTAAAGATCTTAGAATTAAGCTTCAGATATACTCTGTCACCTGTTCAAGATATTCTAACTTTCTTATAAAGAACTACAGTTTAAAGAACTCATAATCCCCTTCCCTATTCCTGTTACAACTGTGCCTGTTCAATAAAATCAACCTTTTTGTTTCAACTTTACTTCGTGTTAATTGTCTTTTCCAAATGGGTTTTATAAGAAGGCTCCTGCTCAGTTACAATAAAAATCTCCGGCCTGAGAAAAAGCCAAATAACTTCTTTAACACTGGGTGGGACACAATGAAAGTTATTTCTCCTTATATATAATCCTCTTTTTGTGTGACTCTTTTCTGAACATTCCACATGTTCCCACAGCCTTTGGCTCCCTGACCTGTCACTCCAACAGTGTGCCAATGCCTGTGTGCCGGGTCTGCTCCTCTTCCCCGCCCACTCACCCTTCAGCCACTGTGCCCTGTCAGAACAGCTTTCTCTCTTGACAAAGACATTTCTCCAGTTTGCCTCCTGTGTGGGAATAACTCTTCCCTCAGTGGCTATTGGTAGGTGTAACAAAATGGCAGTTACCTGTGTTTCTAAGAGGGCTGTGATTCTTTGTTTAAAATGTTCCTCCATCAGGTTTAATTGATGTAGTTCTAGAGAGGGGCCTGCAGGGGTATCACTCACTGGGTTGAATGGGTCTTCCTCATCTGCTGGACTACAATTTCCAGCTGCCCCAAGGTGAAAAAGTTTGGGAAAACAGGGACTGTCCCAAAGCAGTCTTCATTCCTGAGAGGCAGCAGAAATTCAGCCATTCCACAGCCGGTTGGACTGGGGAATGAATGGAAGTTTCCCTGCTCTCATGGGCAAGAGGTGAGTACAGGTGGGCCCACAACCTCCAGAGGTAGAGAGTATTATGTGTAGGGAAAGAGGATTGTGTTTAACCCGTTGATTTACGCCCTGTTGGTTCATAGTGTGTGCTTACTCCTACAGTGTGTGTGCTCCATAATTGTGTAAGTAGTTAAATTCTTTTATTTGGGCTAACAAACTGTGTTGTGCTCTGACCACATAGTCTCCCCCACTCTGCACAATACCAAAGAGCCCAGGAAGCAAGGAAAGGCCAGACCCTTGGGTTGCCAACTTTCCAGGGATCCCCCAAAGACTGAGGATTCCATCTCCAAATAGGGAGATCTGGCCAGAGGGGTCTCACTGTCCCTCTAAAAAGGCAGTGACGATTCTGTGAGTGGAGGCAGCAAACTTAAGGAGTGAGATACATCCATGAGATGAGGGTGGGAGGCAAACAGCTGAGTTGTAAACTGGAGCCCAATTCATCATAGTAGGCAACCAAGCTTGGTTCAGACAAAGCAAGGAAACCCTTTGCAGGCCTTTGTGAGGAACTCATTGGGGCCAGTCCTGACTAGGGTTGCCAGCTCCAGGTAGGGAGATTCTTGGAGATTTTCTGGTAGAATCCATGGAAGCCAGGGTTTGGGGAAGGGAGAGGCCTCAGCTGAACAGAATGCCATAAAGCCCACCTTCCAAAGCAGTTATTTTCTCCAGGAGGGGAGAGATCTGTTGTCTGGAATTCAGTTGTGATACCTGTGATCTTCAGGCTCCACCTGGCGATTGGCTGCCCTAGGCATAGCAGTCAGTGCTTCAGAGCAGGGTCTGCTAGATCCAGGTTCTTGCTGTAGAAGCTGAGTGGGTGATTTTGGACCAGTCACAGACTTTCAGCCTTACCTACCTCACAGGGTTGTTGTGCAAGTCAAAAGGGGGAGAGGAGAATGATGTAAGCTGCTTTGGTCCCCGTTGCAGAGAAAGACTACTTTTCCTCCTGGGAAACCATTGTTACCAATCTCCAGGTGAGTGCTAGAGATCACTCAGAATTACAACTGCTCTCCAGATGGCAGAGATCAGTTCCCCTGGAGAAAATGGTGGACTCTGTGTCATTATACCCTGCTGAGGTCGCCACAGCACATTGACGCTGAGTGCCCAAGGCCTTGGCACTCTCCCAGAGCCTCTTTCTAGACCTTGTTGTATTTATTTCCACAACAGGCCTTATTTCTGGTAAGTTAATAATTCAAGTATGCTACTAAGAGACTGCTCAGTCAGACTGCTGAACAGTGTTTTGATCGGAAAATCTGCCTCACAGAACAGAAGGAGCAGGGATTCACCATAACTTCAAATTTCTGTCTCATCATTGTCTGCTCATTCTCTATGAAACACTGTCTCAGGAAGCCATTGCAGCCGAGATAGGCCCATACTTTGGTCTTTGCCTCTACCAGCCATTCCTGGTATTATTGTCAAGTCTCCCTTCTTCTTTCAACTTTTGTTTTCTAAAATTATAATTTTTATACATACATCTTTTGGGGTGAGGTATTACCTCTCCACAATTGCCATTACTAGTACAGTGCCAAGGCAACCTAAGACACTAGCAATATCAAATAGGCCTTCAGTTCATATATCATATGCACTTGTGTGTTGTAACTGTTTTAAATATTTCATATATATATTTGTATTTTAAATGCTGTTCTTAATGCTTGAAATGCTTTAATGTTCACCACCTTGGGAACTCTGAATGGGGTCAAAAGTGGCTTAGATAAGTTTTAAATAAATAAATAAAATAAAAACGGCAAAGTCACCCTGATTGACACAAAATGTCCCCTAAACGTTTATTTTGTGGTGATTCATGCAAAGGCTTCATACATTCTACAGTTAATGATCAGCAGCCAGAAGTCACTCTAATGTAGTGATTTTTTTTACAAGAAAAAGTGGGTTAATAGGCAGGAAAATTAGCAGCCAATTTAAATACTGCCTCATTTAACACAACGATTCCTAATTATATTATCAACCCATCTGGAAGAACTGCTTGCAACCATAATAGAGCACTGATAAAGCTCTCTAACTGCTATCATGTGTGCTGCTTTCCCAAGTTATTGCATGTTATTATTAACAGTTAGTAAATATGAGTTTTTCATGACCTCACAATACTCAAATTAGGCTTTTGGGAAACAGAATTAGTGAATCTTGTATTATTTGTTATGCAAAATCAGAGTACACGCATTTTTCGTAGCCTCATTTTCAAAATCCAGACTGCATGTCTTTACTTTAGATTATCCAGTTTCTTTCAAAATAATTGATGGTTGGAAGACCAGGAGAAATCCTGTTCAAACAAATCCAAATTGGGTTTTAAAAAAATCTGCACACAAGGAGAACATTTACTTATAAAACTTAGAGCCTACTTTTCCTTCACATATATAACAAAACCAGGACCACAACAGCTAACAATAAATTATATAAAGTAACGCATTACATTAAAATTATATAAAATACGTTACATGAGAATCATTATGCTATTTTTGAGAATGCGGCTGAATAACCAATTGCTCTAGCAATGCACAAACAAACTAAGTATAGTTATACTTGCTCAAGATCTTGAGTAATATGAGGTGCTTTTCTCCCAGTATCTTAATAGTGCTGAGAAATCTCTGGCACAATCTTCTGTTAAACAGTTCATAATCTCTTGATAAACATTTCAGAATATTCTTTGCTTCTTGTTGTTGTTCAGTCACACAGTCAAGTCCGACTCTTCGTGACCCCATGGACCACATCACACCAGGCCCTCCTGTCACCATGTGAAACCATCATGTTCAAAAGGATCATGTGGGCTGCAGTTGCTAACATGGGAACAGGCAATATGATTTTGCTGAATAACAGCAGTTTCCATTTTTGCATGCATAGTATTTCCCTGCTCCTTTTAAGAAGCTAAAATGATAACTACAGGGTCCCAAACAATACTCCCTCTAAGCTGTGGAGTCTTGTGGGCAAAAATTCTAGTTTGTGAGCTATTGGCATTAGAGTTGTGAGTGAGTGATATGGCTACTGCATAAATTAGCTTGCTCTGGAGCCATCCTTCCTGAGCTAAGACAAAAAATGTGTGAGCCAGAGGCTAAAAAACTGTGAGCTAGCTCACACTAACTCAGCACAGAGGGAACACTAGTTCCAGACCAGAGATAAAACCAGATCAGGCATCTTTAGGCAAAACCCTGACATCAAAAACTAAAATGAAAACTTCTGTCATGTTTCAAAATGGGCTCAGGGTTTGGCGAGGATAGTAGAAAGAGTGAGCAATGATGTATATGACGCCATAGGGTAGCCTAGTAGGGAGCTCTGCATGGGGTGCTAGGTTAGGTTTTCTTGCTTTAATGGATATTCTATGTATTCTTTCTCCGTGTACAGAAATAAAATATTTCTCGTGGTGGAAGCCAGACATATAGTGGCCTTCCAGATACAAACCAAAGCACAATGGGGTTGATGAAATGTGAAAACCCCATCCCAAAGGTTCCTTCCATAAATGTCTTCTTCCCACCCACCTCTAAACTTGGGAGAAAACCCAGAAACTTCTGTTTAGAGATGATTTGCTTCACAGCTGCCATTGTTGGACTTTTGTTTTGAACATGTTCACTTTCTGTGTTGAAGTTGGAGGTGGTAAATTAGCTTGGGTCTTCATTGCTAGCTGTGAAAAAATATGTGGTGCATCGCTTAAATCAGAATAATAACAAACAATAAATTTTATAAAGTGAGACCCACAGCAGCGTGAACCCAACTATGTTTTCGTAGAATCAAGTCCCATTGATTTAAATTGGAGCTTACTCCCAGCCTCAGCCTCATCCTTTTTTTTGGCCCCCTGTAGGGGATTTTTTATTGCATTTTCTAATAACTACAAACAAAAAAAGGGAAGGGGTTTCTCCCATACTATGGGAGAAAATAAAGGAAAACCTACTAAAAACCCAAGAGATAGTGGTCATACAAACTGCTTCCCCATAAAAAGAATGGCTTTTGCTTCTTAATTAAAGCTTACACATATGAAACATTGAATGTGGTCATCTATTAGTCTTTTTAAAGTCCGTGACTTGAAAACCTCTCCCCTTTTGACCTTAATAAAGAATAAAGTAAGCAAAACAAGAGTCATTATACTACTTTCAAGAGATTCAGAGCGTAATAACTAGCCATTTGTTCATTTGTTCTTTTTCTTTCTCAATCGATAACTTGTTTTTGGGGCTGCCACCCCCAATGCAGAATCTGAGTCCTCGTCAGAAGATGCCGCTGTGCCCTCTTCTTCACTCTCTTTGGTACTGTTGTCTTCTGTCTCTTCTCCTCCTTTTGCTGGCCATCGGTGAAGATGCAAGAACTCCTGTGCCTTTTCAACAGAGTCCACTGTTTCTTTTTTATCCATAAATTTAAAAATTAAGCCTTCAGGTATGATCCATCTGTAAGCAACGTTTTTCTCCTGTAAAAATAAAACCAAATCCCTATATTTCCTTCTTTTCCTTCTTATTTCAAATGGAATATCCTTCAACATTTTTATTTCTTTATCTTTGATTTTCAGAGGGGCTTATTTGATGCTTTTAGAATTTGGTCTCTCACTTGCCTTCTAAAGAATCTCACAATCACTTCCCCAGGCAAATTATTTTTTCTTGTAAATTCTGAATATGATCTAAAGACTGTATCAATTTTGCTTTGTATTGTCTCTGTTTTTAAATCTGCCAATGGGGCCAATGCTTTACACCTAATCAGTCTCAGATTCTGTGCTTTTGCTTCCAGGATCCCCTGGAATCTTAAGATATAGCTTGCCCTTTCCATTTCCAGCCACAACAAATGGGATTCATTAGTTTGTCTCTTTTTCTCCATCAAACGCAATTGACTTTGAAGCTTCTTGGAGTTGGCATTGACCACTTTAAGCTCCTGTTCCATTTTCTCTGCTTTCTTAGCTGCTTTGCTGAGCCAAGAATGCGGTGCATCTAGCTTCTGATGCAACGTGGTGACTTGCTCCAGCAGAGGTTGCAACACTTCCATCAGCATCCTTTGCAGCTCTGCTGTCATGTCCTGTCTAGGAGCAGGACTCACTGGGCTTTTGGCATTTCTGGCAGGAAGCTTAGCTTTCGTTTTCTCTTTCTCGCCCTTTCGTGTCGGCGCCATGTTGAGAATTTTGTTTACTTTTTAAAGAAGTTATTACAATCTCCGATACTCTTTAAAAAGCCTGGTAATTTCTTACTAATTCTTTATTTTAGTCCATCGTGCCTTTATAGCACACACACCCTCCAGCATAAAGTAAAAAGTTCCATTGTTTTCTTCTTAACGGGGGAGAGTTTCCTCCCCCCCCGCCTTTGGAGAAGGGGTTTTGCTAACTTCGGTGTTTCTCGCTTGTACTTTGACTCACAATTCAATGTTGTCTTCGCTTTAATCACTTTAGAAGCTCACATGCTTGGCCACCAAACGCTTGTCCCGATGTGCATGCCTCGTTCCATTCGGCTGCTCTGTGGTGGGGCCTTCAGGGCATGGGAGCCAGCTGCCAGGGAAAGGGCTCTCCTAGCATCCCATGGCAAGGAGCCCAACCTGAGGGCTCCAGGGGTGGTGCGGACGATTGCACCCCCTCCCAGCTGCAGGCACTAGCGAGCAACTCCCAGGAGCTCGGGAGAATTCTTTCGCCATTGCAGCCACCAAAACCGGAACCAGCCTCAGCCTCACCTATCAAGCTGTTTCATTATATCCAAGGTATCTTGTTAAACAGCAAAATGCTTGGTAAACAGTTCTGATTTAAGAAGTTGCAAAGGAACTTCACTAATGTTGCCTTGATTGTTTTCCCCCATTTATAATCACTCTATGGAAGAAAGCTTGACCAACTATGACTTCTAAGGTTTTGTGGTTTCTGCCCATGTTTATTGATAGGGAACACTTAAAAGACAGCCCTTATCACTCACCCAATACACAAGGAGGGCACACATTAGTAATGGGTTATTTTGACATTTTAATGACATTAATACTGCAATTGGCTTAGACTGGAGGACTGTGCTGTTACAGGATGATCCTTCCCATGTTCACTCAAAGGAAAATCCAACTGAAATCAATTCTAAGTAAGTATACTTGGAATTGTAGCCTCATGATTGCTGACTATCTCATACTATAAGGTGGAGAAACAATCATGGAGTTATGCTTCTTCAATGCATCTCTGGAAAGATGCTGTAATGGCTTGAAACACTTCTAGTAACTTTGTAAAAGTTAAGTGAACAAACTCTTTTTGCTCATTTCCTACTTCTTACGTCTGATAGCAATTGCTAAGGAAACAAAGTTGGCTGATTCACTTTGAATCATCAACCTAGTTAATCAAAATCTACCCTTAAATACATTCTGTGTGGGAATAAATAAGGTAAAACTATGCAGAGTACTTTAAAATCATTGCCAAAATCAATATTTGGAAAGCAAAATATTTAGATTTCTACTATCTCTCAAGCCTTGAGTTAGGTAAATACTATTTTCCCATTCATTTTATATAAACTGTTCCAAAGGTGCAAACTTTCAACTTCTTTTGAAAAAGTAGCTGTGCGGACTACAATTTTAACCTTTAATAAGAATCAATACACTTCCTTCTTATACACAGATCTCCAGACCAATAATAATTTACCAGTGGTAGTGGCAGAAAGTGCTGATTTATGGAAACTCTGAGGGATTTTTTTTTAAAAAAGAGAGAGAGAGATGTTCACAGGTGATTCACCATTGCCTGCCTCTGTGTAGCAACCCTGGACTTCCTTGGTGGTCTTCCATCCAAGTACTAATGAGGACTGCCCCTGCTTGGCTTCTGAGAACTGATGAGATCAGGCTAGCCTGGGCCATCCAGGTCAGGGCAATCTACCAGTACTACTGGAAAAAAAATAATACTCTACCAGTATTACTGGGCCAATTTTTTTTAAAAATATATTTTTTATGCACAAAACATGCTGCTGCATTCAAGGCAGCATATGAATGGGACCTACTTAACAGACTTTTTCATTCATTTGGCTCATCTCTCCTCCCAGGACTTAGCTACAGTGACTCATGCAATGGTCACTTCCAGGCTTGATTACGGCAACTCACCCTATTCAGGCTTACCTTCGAAGCTAATCCAGAAATTACAGCTGGTACAAAATGCAGCGGCGCATCCACTGACGTCGACGCCTGTGTGGGCTCATGTTGAGTACCAGTTGAGTACCAAATTCGCTTCAAGGTGTTGGTAATCACCTTCAAAGTGTTATATGGCCTGGGACCAACATACCTAAGCGACCACCTTTCCCCATATAAGCTTCGGAGAGCGTTATGCTCTGAGAGTCAACATCTCCTGGTGATCCCTGGCCCAAAGGATGTCCGCCTAGCCTCAACCAGGGCCACAGTTTTTTCCGCCCTGGCCCCCACCTGGTAGAACATGCTCCCTATTGAGATCAGGGCCCTGCAAGATCTTATTCCATTCCACAGGGCCTGCAAGACAGAGCTGTTCCACCAGGTCTTTGGCTGAGGCAGCGGGTGTCCACATACAGCCCCCCTGAGGTTTCTGTCTCCTATCCACTGATAACCGGCCATACCTAGTTACATATCTAGTTACAGCAATGGCCGGATTCTCCCTATGGCAAGCATGACTACTGTTTTTATATGTTTTAATGTGTTTTAAATATTACTGTATTTATTGAAATGCTGTGACCCGCCCTGAGCTCGTTTACAGGATGGGTGGGATATAAATGTGAAAAATAAATAAATTTGCAGGGCTTTTTTTCTGGGGGAATGCACCGGAACAGAGTTCCAGAACCTCTTCAACAAAATTCTTTTTAAAATGTTTAAAAGTTCAGTATACAGATTGAAAACTTCATTTCCTCTTGAGAATTCCGGCACCAAAAATCCTCCTCATTCGAAATGTTTAAAAGTGCCTCTTTATTCTGAGTTAGTAAAGATTCTAACCTATGGAGCCTGAATGAGGAAGAATCAGTTCTCCACTGCAAACCAGAATCAGTTCTCCACCTATCAGTAAACATTCAAAGGGGGGGGGAGGAACGCTCTTCACTAGTTACAAAAGAGTGGTTGGGTGTATTCAGGCATAATCAGCAAAGTGATATAGGATTTTCAAATTTAAGTTAAACACAGGCATTTCACATGTACAGTATATTTCTGGAAGGATTTCCAAGCCATACTTGTAAACAATGGCAAGTAAATGTAATCAATTTATCCTGAAACTGCACTACTAGAGTACAAGCGATTTAATATAAGAGTAGGAAGAGAAATCTCCCCAAATGAATAATTACTTACTTATTGCTTCTTTATCCCATCTGTTTTCTATGGAATTTAAGGGAATGTACACATAGCATTATTAAGGGGGGAGGGGAGAAATCAGTGCTCAGAATAACCTTAAGATTTTGTTCTAAGACAGGAATCCTAAGCAGGCAGTAAAATGGGGAAGAAAATATTTAAATGCGTTATTTTTCTATTGAAAGATTTCTGCACTACATACAGAAATATAGTCTGTTTATCTATAGTTGTCAGGGCTGTTGTGCTGCAAATCAATCATGTCAGATGGGATAAATGTGGGATATGAAGCACAAACAAACCACAGTGCTTGAACATGGTCCAGGCTCGTACATGGTGTATGTGTCTTCTTTTGCTAACATCCTTTAAATTTCGCTAGTATTCTTTACATATTTAAATTATGTCCTTAAATTTTAATTAGAAAAAAATCCTGCACATTTTCCTGTTTGACAGCTAGCTTCATCATATCATGGGAGTATTTTCCTAATGTAGCTGGAATTCAGAAAGAAAAAGTACTATAGTATGGGAAACAAAGACGATGAATGACAGAAAAGAAAGAGAAATGCATAAGAAAAGCCGAACAAATATGATGTAATAACTGGCATTATAAGCTGAACATATATACAATTTAAAAATAATAATAAAACATTATTTGAAAAGCAGTGTAAAAAGGCAGTCTATTTTACAAAAAACATTAAAGATATACATAATCATAAATCAAGTTGTGCTCTTCAATAATTCTCATGAATAGAAGATGTAACACTGGCCAAGAGTGAAAAGGCACTTCAGAGCACGACAGGTCAGGGATGTTCCATGTGCAAAACTCTCTGTGTGAAACCTAACAGCAGATTGAATGCACTGCCTTTATTTTTTTTAAAGGTACTGACTTTGTTAGGAATAGTATTAAGCAACATTTTAAAGCTTATCCTAATACACATTAAATAACTGAATTGCTAGTAGGCTGGAAAAAATGTTAGTAAAACAAGAAAAACATTATGGGCTGCCATTGAAATAAGCTTCTGAACTTCAACTGCTGTTACAGGACCAATGCCATAGACATAATTCAGTCCCTCAGAATCCCGAAATGCAGGAACGAGCAACTTAACCCCACCCCATACACACATAGCAGTATCTTATACAAGTCATTCAAAGGTAGTACCAGTCTACTTAGTGACTGAGAAAGAAGATAGCCAATGGAGCCCTTCTGAAATATTATGCTTTTTAAAAACCTGCACTGCAAGTTAGCCATATAAAGGATAAACTGGTTAATTTATCTGTTGCAGATATAACAATTTCAGATATTGTCAATATTCCTATATTTGTTATCAACATCATCCAATGACTCATTCTGCTAACACCACTACTGGAAGAACTATCTATCACTGGAAGACTTCTTACATTACTTACATCTATCAAAATACTAGAGAGCAAAGCCCGTTGTGGCAGTAGACAATGGGCCCTAGATAGGAAGGAAGGGTGAGTGGAAGGAAGGAAGGAAGGAAGGAAGGAAGGAAGGAAGGGAGGAAGTGAGAAGTGGAGGTAGAGAGAGAGAGTCAGAGAGGGGGAGGGAGGAAAGGATGAGGGAGAGAGAGGGAAAGAGGGGGAGTCAGAGACAGGGGGGTTATGATAGTAAGTTTGAAAGAAAGGAAGGGAGGTAGGAAGAAAGGAAGGAAGAATAAAAGGCAGGCAGGAAGGAAGAAGGGTAGAAAGAGAGAGATTGAGAGCGAGAGAGTGGAAGGAAGGAAAGAAGGGAGGGAAGAACAGGAGAAAAGAAAGAGGGGGGAAACAGAGTGAGAGAGAGAGAGATAAAGTGGGGAAGGGAGAGAGAGAAAGGAAGAAAGAAGGGGGGACGGGGGAGGCATGGGGTGGGAGAAGGGGCGGAGGGGCTATGTGAGCTTCTCCCATGTGCCTGGATTGCCGGGCAGTGGGAGAAGCGAAGGGGGGGGCTGGGCGTGCAGTGGTTCCCTCTCCGCCGCCGCCTGTCTCCTGGCTGGTTGGGGGCGAGGGCTGGAGCCAGGCATGCAGCGGTTCCCTCTCTGCCACCAGCTGTCTCCTGGTCGATTGGGGGGGCTGGAGCCAGGTGTACGGCGGGTCCCTCGCCACCGCCGGCTGTCTCCTTGGCGGGTGGGGGTGGGGAGGGCCTGAGCCGGGCGTGCGGCGGCTCTCTCACCGCCACCATCTGTCTCTTGGGCAGGTGCAGGGGGAGAGGGGCGAAGCCAGGTGTGCGACGGCTCAGTTGCTGCCGCTGGGGCCCTCCCGGGTCTTCCTCAGGAGGCCTGCCTCTGGGGAGGGTGAAATCCGGCAAGCGAAGCCCCATCCCTGCACTCACTCTGCAGATGGTCCTCTCTTGTCAGAGGCCCAGAGCAGAGTGAACGGAAGATGCTGGCCAGGGCTGATGTGGGCGGAACTGCACAAAGCAGCCAGCCAACCCAGCCAGAGCCTTCTGAGTGACAGTTCTTGCAGCCAAACACTGTTGGCGCACATCAAGCGTTATGGAGCCAAAATTCAATTTTTATAACGAGAGATTAATATCCTGCCTTTCCTCATGGCTCAAGGAAGTTCACAGATTATAGAAACAAGCAAGGTAGGATAAAGGCACAGCAGCTGACCCTAGAGAAACCACACCATGAATTATATGGCAAGAAAAACATGCCTCAGATTGCCTTATCATTGTGAAAAATACCAATGTGTGTAACAGTGTTATACCTTGTTATAACCTGAATACATAATCCATCAAAGATTATCCCACAAACAACACACAATTTTTATTTCATGGGCTGTCCATCGTCAAGATGTTATTTCTACACACTCTATCACTATGGCATGACAGCTGGCTGGTGTGAAGCAAGTCGTATCATCTATATATCTAATAGCCAAGTTGCCCCCTTCGTGCGGATATCTAAATCCGCACATCAGGGGCACTTGGAGGGCAGAGAGATTTTCCTGCACACCTGGAGCAGGCCCCAGGAGTGCAGAAAAATCTAAAAAGTTGAAAAAAGTATACGGGGGATATTTAAATCCCCCCCAAAGCCACTTACCTCTGGCATCTGTGGCTGGTAGTGGGGGTGGGTAGAGAAGCCTTGGCAGGGTGGCGGCTAGGAGCCATGACCGTTGCTGCTGGGGGGGAGAAGCCTGGTAGGCCCCGCAACTAGGAGTTGCAGCCGTTGTTGCTGCTGTTGTTGGTGGCGGCAGGCAGGGAAAGAAGCCTGGCAGCTTGGAGCCACACAGGACTCGTCACTATTGCAGCTGTGGGTGGCAGCAGCGGGGAGAAGCTTTGCCCATCACCGCCACCTCCGGGTCCTTCCCAGGCAAGCCTCCCCACAGCCAGCAACACAACACTGGAGCCGTGGGGCAGGGGACGCTGCCACCAGATTCCTCCTAGGCAAGTGGCCTCCCCGCTGCCAGAAAAATGATGAAGCTGCAGAAAGGGAAGCAGAAGAGGGGGAGATTTGTGGGGTGGGGGAAGAGAAAGATAGGAGAGAGAGGAGGCAGACTGAGAAGGGGTGGGGGAAAGAAGACATTGTCTGAGAAGGGCTGGGGTAAGAGACATAAGGGGTGAGAGGAGAAAGGGGGTGAGAAATGATTCCTAGAGAAGGGGGTAGGGAGGAAAGCTAACACAGAAGGGGCGAGAGGAGGTGAGGGAAGACTGATAGATAAGGGGTGGGTGCAGAAAGACAGGAGGGAGCTTTGACAGAGGAGGGGGGAGAGGGAAGCAAAGGTGGGGGAAATGCCCCCTCCCTACAAGTTTCTTGTGGGTCTTCCCTTGTAGAAGTCTAATGGTGATCTGGTGGGTGAAATTTCTGCTCACTGTCCTTTCTGTGTCCTCTTCACCTCCTGGCTGATGGACTCTGTGTGCAGTACTATCTCTATCAGCCAGCTGCACAGTAGAACAGCTGCTTTACAAGAAAAAGGCCTACATGGTTAACAAACAAAGTAATGGAAGCTGTAAAAGGTAAGAAGGATTCCTTTAAGTGATGGAAAGCTAGTCTCAGTGAGGTTGATAACAGGGAACACAGGCTGTGGCAAATAAAATTCAAGTCTGTGATCAGGCAGGGCAAAAAGGGAATATGAGGAGCATATTGCAAAAAAACATAAAGACCAACAATAAAATTTTCTTCAAATACATTGGAAGCAGGAAACCAGCCAGGGAGGCAGTGCGGCCCATGGATGACCAAGGGGTAAAGGGATTACTGAAGGATGACAGGGAAATGGCTGAGAAACTGAATGCCATTTATTTATTTATTTATTTATTTATTTATTTATTTATTATTTCAATTTGTATCCCACCTTGCCGGACAAGCTGGCTCAAGGGGGCTTACAGATATTAAAATACAATAAAAGCAAATACAATAAAATTCATATAAACTACATAAAATACTAACGGAGAATACAGTAGATGGTGGCATTCATTAAACAATCCCTTAAATAAGAGACAATATCCAACAGTATACCATAGGGCCACGATGTATTCCGATGGCTCACTTATCATTTTTTGCCTCTGTTTTCATGGTGGAAGATGAGAAGTGCTTGCCCACTCCAGAACCACTGATTTCAGGAGGGGTGTTGAAAGACCTGAGTCAGATTGAGGTGATGAGAGAGGAGGTCCTACGATTGATAGACAGCTTAAACACTGATAAATCACATGCACGGATGGCATACATCCTAGAGTTCTGAAAGAACTCAAATGTGAACTTGTGGATCTCCTGACAAAAATATGTAATGTTTCATTAAAATCCGCCTCCATTCCTGAGGACTGGAAGGTAGCTAATGTCCACAAGAGTGGAATTGGAATGTAGACTACTAGAAATAGCAGGAATTGATAGATTAAGCTTGATTCTTCAAGGGAAAGATAACATTTTTTTGAAAGATGGGAATGCCTATATAATTGGATTGATAAAGTATGGGAAATATAGACTCAAATGTATATAAAGATAATGAATTGTAATGGAAAATTAAGTGGAAAATGGATAAATACAGAGTTTAAAAAAAAGGTTCCAGAGGAAATCCAGGAAATTATAGGCCAGTCAGCCTGATGTCAATACCAAGGCCGAGGACAGACTGGCAATTTGCCGCGGGATGGGACCCGGGCTGACAGCGACTCAATATCGGAGTAAATGGAACGTTCACACAGGCACATCTGCCTGGCGTCCCCCACCCGGAGCTTACCGGAGCCCTCGCGCTTCAGAGCCGTTTTAAAAAAACACCTGATAAAAGCCGTCGCAAATCGTGAAAGCCTGCGTTCGTCGCGCGTTTCCCCGCTTCCGGGGAGTCTGAACGCGCAGCCGAAAAGCCGGGAGCAACCCACGTTGGGCATGAGGCAGCAGCGGCGTGATTGGCTGAGCTCCGCTCCACTGCCCAATGCGGTGCCGGCGTTGCAGGGCAAAAAAAAAAACGCCGAAATGCGCTTATGCGCAGACCGCATGCGCTCATGCGCACATACGCCCACAGCCGAAATAATGGGGGAACAGCGAATATAGCGCGCCTCCGGCGCGGCAGTCTGAACGGTCCTGCGCGCCTCCGTCCCGTTTCTTCCGGCAGAGGCCCCCGCTGTGTGGACGGGAAAACCCGGTATCGTTTACTCCGGGGTTTTTTTGCCGCGACTCGATACCGGGGCAAATTGCCAGTCTGTCCTGGGCCCAAGTAAGCTGGTGGAAACTGTTATTAAGGAGAGAATTAGTAGGCACATTGATGAACAGAAACTACTGAGGCAGACTCAGCATGGGTTATATAAGGGAAGATCTTGTCTCACTAACCTGTTTGTGTTCTTTGAGGGGGTGAACAAATATGGACAAGGGGGACCCAATAGATGTTGTTTACCTTGACTTCCAGAAAGCTTTCGATAAAGTTCCTCATCAAGGGCTCCTAAGTAAGGTCAACAGTCATGGGATAAAAGGACAAGTCCTTTTGTGGATTAAAAACTGGCTAATTAATAGGAAACAGAGAGTGAGTATAAATGGGAAATTTTCTCAGTGGAGAGTGGTAAGCAGTGGGGTACTGCAGGGATCAGTACAGGGTCCAATGCTATTATTATTATTATTATTATTATTATTATTATTATTATTATTATTATTATTATTTTGTATCCCACCCTCCCCACCGAGGCAGGCTCAGAGCAGCTCACAGAAAGTATGTATGTATGTATGTGTGTATATATATATACATACACACACACACACACACATATGTAAGACAGCAAAATAGTTAAAACACAATATTTCAGTAGATAAAATCACAACATATAAAATCATAAGTGCCAGTAAACATAAATATCAATAAATATTGATAAATATTAGTAGGTATTTATAAGTGATGGTGGTATACTCTCAGCTTCCAGACGATCATTACTGCCACAGTCTGGACTCCCACCAGACTGTTGATTATTAAGTCGGTGTTGTTCATTAATAATTTGGAGTTGGGAGTAAGCAGTGAAGTGGCTAAATTTGCGGATGACATGAAATTGTTCAGGGTGGTGAGAACCAGGGAGGATACTGAGGCATTCCAAAGGGATCTGTCGAGGATGGGCGAGTGGGCATCAATATGGCAAATGGGGTTCAATGTGGCCAAGTGCTAAGTGATGCACATTGGGGCCAAAAATCCTAACTATAGATACACGCTGATGGTGTCTGAACTGGCGGAGACTGACCAAGAGAGAGATCTTGGGAGTCATAGTAGATAACTCAATGAAAATGTCTAGACAGTGTGCAACTGCAATAAAAAAGGCCAATGTTATGCTGGGGATTATTAGGAAGAGAACTGAAAGCAAAGCAGTCAGTATCATAATGCCCCTGTATTAACTGATGGTGTGAATTTGGATTTGGAATACTATGTGCAGTTCTGGTCACCACACCTCAGAAAGGGTATTATAGAACCGGAAAAAGTGCAGAAAAGGGCAACTAGAATTATAAAAGGGTTGGAACACTTTCCCTATGAAGAAAGGTTAAAGTGCTTGGGGCTCTTTAGCTTGGAGAAATGACGACTGAGGGCATGATAGAGGTTTACAAGATTATGCACAGGATAGAGCAGGTAGAGAGAGAAATATTTTTCTCCCTTTCTCACAATACAAGAACTCGTGGACACTCCATGAAATTGCTGAGCAGCAGGGTTAGAACAGGTAAAAGGAAGTACTTCTTCACTCAGAGTGATTAACACATGAAATTCACTGCCACAGGAGGCGGTGGCAGCTGCAAGCATGGACAGCTTCAAGAGGGAATTGGATAAACATATGAAGCAGAGGTCCATCAGTGGCTATTAACCACAAGGTATAGATAGGAACTCTCAGGCTGGGGCAAGTGATGCTCTGTATTCTTGGTGCTTTGGAGGGGCAACAGTGGGAGGGCTTCTAGTGTCCTGGCCCCACTGGTGGACCTCCTGATGGCACCTGGTATTTTTGGCCAATGTGTGACAGTGTTGGACTAGATGGCCCATTGGCCTGATTCAACATTGGCTTTTCTTATGTTCTTATGTCTCTTCAGATGTGATATTCATTGTTTGGTTTGGAACATCACACTGGTAAAGAGAAGAAGAGTAGGGTCCTTGGTCCCAGGGACATGAACAGCCTTGTGCTTAGGGAACTATTCCCATGTTCCACCTCCCACAAGTCCTCTTTCTTCCCATATGAGCTTTGCATATGGACTCACTGCACCAATTATACAATCCTGTGTCACTGTATTGGTTTAACGTATTGGTGGTTTGCTACATTAGTGCAATGTCACAACACTCTGTTGGTTTTTCACCTAACTTTACCTACTGTGAAAGTAACAATGTGGATGGCAGTGGTTACAGCAATGCCATTATTGACCGTTTATTCAGGGCTGACTCTGCTAAAGAAACTGAGCTAGATAAGCAACTAAAACAATCTTCCTTCAAGACTTAGATAAACTCAGATGTTACTGCTGTCGCTGAAGATCTGTTTTAAGTAGTTAATAAAGATGATTTAAGCAACAGAGAGAAATTAGAACCAAACCTTCTTCTTCCATCTGACCTCTCACAATGTACATGTGTGCCTTCCTGCAATTACAAGTTTCAGACTGCAAGGAACTAACAGCTTTTTTATTTTAAAAAATTGAAAATCTAAGAAGGCTTTCAGGAAATAAGGCTCCATTCTTCAAAATGCTTCTCCAGAGCAAGCTCCATTTCTTCCAATTGGAGTTAAGATACTGGAGCATTTTGAGGATTACATATTTAAACCACATCATCTGACTGCTCTTGTTGCCCAATAATGCATCACTTACTCACATGAGGTCCCATGACACAGATGAAAAAGCTAAGCCTTCTGAACTTTTCTAAGTAGTAAACACATTTACATATACTCTTTGAAAATACAGCTTTTCAACTAACACTGTAACTGAGAAAAAGCTCCCATTTTAAAATTCTTTTCCTTAAATGAAACACTTTAACCCAATAAATGATGAACAATTTATATATTTTAATCCAAGAAAAGATGCAAGATCCCTTTGTATTTATTAGCCTATTCAAGCAACAATGAGAAAATTACCAAACAAAAAACACTACAAAGTGTTCTGATGGCTTAGCATAAATTAAACCACTGAGAAATAAAAATCAACTCTACACAAATCCTTTCTTTAGCAAAGTTATTCATCCCTGGTGGTGGAAAGCATGGTTATGTCGGAGTTGACTTATGGTGACCCCATAGAGCCTTCAAGGCAAGAGAAGTTTGGAGGTGGTTTGCCATTGCCTACCTTTGTGTAGAAGCCCTAGACTTCCTTGGTGGCCTCCCATCCAAGTACTAACCAGAGCTAATCCTGCTTAACTGCTAAGATCTGATGGGACTGGGCTAGCTTGGACCATCCAGGTCAGAGCATTCTTCCTCGATCTCTCGAAGTAACTGCTGCAAAACTGGAATACTACTGGCATAGGGTAAGAATTAGACCTGTGAACCAGGAAGCTCAGGTTGCAATTTCACCTTAGTTTAGCTGATGAAATCCCTACCTTGTGATCTCATTTAAACAATAGGTTGGAGGAGTATATGGAATGAACACAGGGCTGTACACAAAACACTCTTATTTTAAATTCACAACTTGCTCTCATAGGAAGCTGTCATACAGCAAGTCAGAACAGTGGTCCTTCTAGCTCAGTACTGTCCACAGGCAGTCACTCTCCAGAGACTCAGGCACAGAAAAGCCTTTTGCCAGCACTTGTACCAGGTTGCTTTAACTAGAGATGCCACGGAATGAAGCTGGGCCTCTTACCTGCACAGCAAGTGCTCTGGCTCTGAGCAATATCTCCTCCCCATAAACTGGCAGAATGTAGCACAGCCTTTATCTTTGCATGACAGGCAAAGACCTGAAGTTATGTCTTGACCCGCCCACACACACTACCTTCACAAACTTTCACTTTTGCCATCCCCAGATTAAATGAACTTTATAGACTAGCTTTTGCCTCAACAGAATCTAGCAGCCTTCTTCATGAAAACTTTTGTCAGAATTTCATACTGTCCCCAAACTATCCCAGCAAAGCTGTGTTAAAACAAACAGACTATGCTACAAACATTGCAAATGTCACCATTCCAAAGGTGATCAGACACAGCAATTAGCATGACCTCAGCTCGTAAGACTCCTGATAAAGAGGTATGGCAAATTTAGATAAGGGTAAGACTTCTTTCGAAACCAACCAGTTCATGGAAAGCTCTGTTTTCTTCTTGAGGCTCTACTAACTAGTACGGGTGTGCATTTTTAAGGTATTCTTTTAAGCCAGTTACTGAATGGGGCTGCATTTCAGCTATCCGAAATGGCCAAGCCCTGAATATCCTGAAAATATTCCGGATTTTTCAGGCCGCCAAATAGTCAAATTTAAAGGGCATTTAAAGGGACTTTAGAGGAAGGTTCATTTTATGCTTTAATAGGACTTTTTACAAAAAGTCATGCAAGGTGCAGGATCTTTCAATAACATCCTTAAATCAGCATTAAAAATAGATAAATTTGCACCCAAACTTCAGCTAAATCAGAAAAATAATTTGGTAAGGCATCATAAAACAGTTAACATAAGGTAGGATTAGTTCAAATCAACAGACACAAGGAATATAATCAGGAACTTTTAGCATTTCATAATTACCCAGGCTATCTTCAAAAGCCTGTTAACTGTACATACATATCAGCATTCCAGAAACCCACAGAAAAAATGCCAAGGGGCTCTCACAGAGATTGAGGTGCCCGATCAATATACAATCACCTCTGTGGCAACTGGGCCAAGGTGGTCTTAGGTCAGGCACTGTTTCTCTACCTGAGGCACCTGCAGCAAAGCTGGGGATTTTCCCATGCTGCAGAAGCTAAGCGGGATCCACCCGCCTCCCTCAACATTCAGGTAGCCACTGCCAGCTCAGCCCAAACTCCCAATATGAGACCCTGGGCAGCAGAAAGCTGCAGCAATGAGGCATGGGCCTTGCCACCTCCCTCCTGGGCCTGAGAACTCTATCTTCCAGCACCAGGACAACAAAGGAGATTACAGAAAAGAGTGAGACTCAGAGGCCATCAGGCCAGCCCACAAGCATGGAGGCAGCCAGCAGAAGCCCTACCATGGCAGTCTGGGCAGGGCACAGAAGGAGCCTAGCCATGCAAGAACCTGAGATGAGTCAGGCAGGGAAGGCCAGGCTGAAGGCCTCCCAGGAACTGGCCAGTGAGAGGAAGGGGGAGGGATAACAAGGATGGAGGAAAAAACTGGGGGAAGTGGTGCTCCAAACCCTGACCCAGATAACAGCTCAGGCCATAGGGACAGGAGCAGGGAGTTGCGGACAGTGCTGATGGGGGAGGGAAGCATAAATGGCCGCTCCTGGTTGTGGAGTATGCCGTATTCTGCAGGAACATTGCTGCAAGAAAGAGTAGAGATTTGGATGTTGCAACCCTGTGCAACCTTTTCATATTCTGAAGCCCGGGGAGACCCCGGGGGAAGTAAAACAGTGCAGCTGAAGCCAGGGGGTGACACCCATTAGGGGAGAGCCTCACAGTAATCTGGAGATAACATCTCAGATCCAAAGGTGCTGTCCTGTTGGTGCTAACAGCAGTTTTTCTAATGGAACATCATTTCCTTTTGTGGAAGAGAAGAGGATGATTTTTGCCAATTTCTTCCTTCCTGTACAGATTCCGTTTTTGGACCCAAGACATCATTGGGGGCATCAACTTACCTGCAGGAGCACAGTGGGTGGGGAGAAGGCTGATCTGGGAGGTGAAGTTGCCTTCATCAGCTGTGACTCCACCTAAGCTACTGTTTAGGATACAAGCCAACAATATTGTTCCAAGTATTTCCAAGTATTACTGAGGGAGGGAAGGATGCATGGTATGGCCCAGTCTTGTAAGATCTTGGAGGCTAATCAGGGTTGGTATATGGAGGGAGACTCCACAGAGGAAGGCACTGGCAAACCACCTCTGTTTCTCACTTGCCTTGAAAGCCCCTTGCTAGCATCACCAGCAGTCTGTTGTGACATGACAGCACACATGTATGAAATACTACTGAGAACATTAAATGTTTCTGAGTTGTGAACACTTGGAAAATTCTATATAAATGCTTTAGAAAAAAGGTCTGGTCAACACATGGAGCAGAATGAGATGGCAAAGTTTTGAGGAGAGAGAACGGACTGTAGCTGTTCAGGTGGCAGGGACTGGATCAATTTTTTTGAATATTCCCCTATATAAAAGCTAACTGAAAATACAACACTACAGGGAGAATCTTTCTCTCTGGCATAATACCTTTTGACATGCAAGGAATTTTACACATGGGGAGCATTCAAAACTGTATCCCCCACATGCAGCCTAAAGTAGTACAGTCCACTGTTTCTCCCCAATCTGCTGCATGTATAGACCAAGCCAAGGTGAATACCTATATAAGAGTCCAATAAATTCACAGTGCTGTCCTCAGAATTACACCCTTCTAAGCCCACTGAAGGGTGTAACTCTACTCAAGATGGCTCTGTTTAGTATATTCTTGCCATTTTCACTCTTTGAAGAACATCACTAGAATTACTAGGGTTCCCAAGTACTTACTGCGTGGGAGCAGGGGACGCATGCTCCCTGGCCGGACCAGTCCTACCTGTAACGCACCATGCCGTCGCCAGTAAGTGATGCCAAGCGATGCTCTGGCAATGGGGCTGAAAACTCAATGGTACCATCGAGTTTCCAGCCACATTGCCAGAGCGTCGCCTAGCGTCACTTCCTGGCGACAGCATCATCCGCGCATCTTTCCTTCCCCCAGGGATGGTCCTGCCAGGATGTATCCGCCCCCCACCAAAATACGGTAAGTTCTTGGCAAGCCTAAGAATTACAGAGGTGAATGAAAAGAAATCATCAATATATTGTTTTCAGATCCCACTAACACTGCTTACGTGGACAATGAGAGAATTATGCTGTGAATGTTGTTCTTTTCCCATCTCAAGCCAAAACACTAAAAGAATAGGAAACGACTGCATTATATGGAAGCTGAACCTTGCTCCCTTCTTAAACCTTTTCAATTCACTCTGTATTTTCCCAGCAATGCCTGCCTAATCTGGCTACAGAATATTTTTTTAAAAAATAGTTTCACTTTACCAAAGAGAAAACAATTGTTCTGTTTGCAGAATGGGATAAAGTTAAAGCCTTCAAACCTGAATTTAGTGTCAGCATTTGTTTAAATGCATAATTTATAAATCCTCACGTAGCCTGGCCAGGTCGGAATGGTAAAGGAACGTCTATGTCCCAAATCTAAACCAGTTTCATGTTTCCAAAGTCTCACTAGTTAATGCCTGTCTGGTTCATACCTCAGCACCTGTCAGGCCATGATTGCAACTTGACACTCTGCTAAATCTCAATGTGGTATAGGAGTGAAAGTGAATGCAGTAGAGCCTGTATGTTGTAACAGAGTGAGCTCAGGGAGACCCACATTCAAAAGTCTCCCCTTGACTATGGAACTCACTGGCTAGCCTTGAGCCAGTCACTCTTTTCTCAGCCTGGCCTACCATACAGGGTTGTTGCAAGAATAAAGTAGTGAGGACAATGATGTCCTTGGAAGAAGGTAGGATAATCATAAGCATAATCATAAAAATAAAATTTAAAAAGCAACAAACTAGGCATTTCTCCTGTTTTCATGATATTATAAAATTTAAAACTTCTACAATGCTCCAAGCAGTTTTTCTAGAAACTGAAGGTATTGAAGACACAACTTAAATTTTACTGGTGTAAGATAATGTGTATACTGTTTTTTCCTGCTATTATCCCCTCCTCAATTTCCCAACAGATCATTGTGCAAGAAACTGAATGGCAGCAGAAAGCACAGAGAGAATAACCTCAGAGAAGTCCCTCCTGCTTAGGCAATGCTCAGAAAGCTATGCTCACATTTAAGCAAGCTGTAACTGACTACTGCCGGATACACATTTTTGTATGTAGCTAGCAAATGCAGTAAGGAATTCAAAAGTTCACTACTTATCATGGCAGAACAAGATTCACCAATCTATCACCCTGCACTCACCTAATCTTTTTGTTTTCATTTAGAGCCCTGCAACTTAACTTCAATAGTCAGGCAAAGCTGTATATTGTCATGATTACTATTTCAGAAAACTGCTTGGCCAAATGTTTATATATTAAAAGTGTTTATGCACTGGCCAACCACATCATTCAGATACTAAAATGTTATATCAATGTATCTGAAAAAGCTTGTGGGAAGTTGTAGAGATGACAGACGTATTTTATCTAAGCTTGTCTTGCCTTGCTTAGTATGCATTCCATAACCCCTAAAGCAGGAGTTTCTGGACCCCTTCACAGTTGGCTCCCCAAAGCAAAGAAGCAAATAGTTATGTCCGCTGACCGCCACTAGGCGCCAGCGGTATGCAACCAGAGATTGGCTCCAAAGGACAATAGGGATCAGGATCCTGAGACTCCTAGTCAGCACCTATAGGAAGTATGGCGGGAAGTTCAAACCCTCTAATGGGACCTATGGGTGTCACCCGGGGACTGTATATAGTTGGCCATCTTGGCTGGTTAGTGTGTTGTGTGCAGTAAACTATGAGCTGGTAATCACTGAGCATCTATCTTCATTATGTGCTGAACCCAGAACACAACAATGCAGCACATAAAAAAGAAGATAGATCAAGATGGGTAGCCATGTTTGTCTGTAGCAGTGAAAAAGAACAAGCGGATTACAAAATCAGAAGACAATGCAATAAAAACAGTATAATACAATAAACAGTACAATAAAAACTGCCTACTGTTTTTGAAGACATGTTCCCCAGAGAGCACTGAGATCAGGAACTCAAAGCCACCTGGCCCTCCCTGGACCTAGGGATGCCTGGCTGGCGTCGGCTAGGACCAGGGCGTTCTCCCTGGTGGCGCCGATGCTCTGGAATGAGTCCCTGGCGAGATCAGGGCCCTGCGGGACCTTCAGCAATTCTGCAGGGCCGTGAAAACTGAGCTTTTTAACCGGGCATTCTAGTAGAAGCGACATTACATCGGCTGAGCTGCACTTGCACTTTATCATATGACACCGCCATCCACAAATGGTTTTAACTGTATTTATATGGAATTGAATCTAGGTATTTTATGTATGTATTTATGCTGGTTTTATGGTTTTATGTAAGCCACCATGAGCCGCCTCAGCGACAGGGTGGGGTAAAAGTCAAACTAATAACTAATAAATAAATAAATAATAAATAAAACCACAACCTTTCATAAAACTGCCCTTCTGAACAGCCCTGTTTTACAGATTCTATGGAACACTAAAAGTGTGGGGGCCATCCAGACCTCACGAGGCAGGCTAAGGCAGTAGATTTCCCCTGTTCCATACCCCTGTTCCACTTTTAAACCTAGGGGGCAATGTGGGATCCAATGTGGTGCAAGCACACAGCAGAAAGTCACATGACACTACAGTAATCAACACCATCATCAGAGTGTCTGAACTTTCCTGTGCTGAAAAGGAATCCTCTCTGCTGCTGAGTGAGCTTGCCTCACCATCCTCCTTCCAGCATGCAAGCAAACTGAGGCAGGAGGCTTTCCACTAGCAGACTGTTCTTCCAAAATGCAGCCAGGCAGCTGTACAGGGCTTGCAATGCAGCAGGAGAGGGTTCACAACTGTTCTACAGTCCACAAGAATAGGACAGGAAGGAACAAAATGCCGCTCATAAAGTAACACTGCCATTCAGTATTTATCCAAAGTCCTGTATGTGCATTACTTCCACAATCTTTAGAAAACCTCTTTAAATTCAGGATGATGGTCTGTTGGCTTCCAGCAATATCAGTCCACACAATTGAAAAAGAGCTCGTGTAAAAATGCAATCTACAGGTATAGCACACAATCCACACAAATAGAAATGGAACTCCAACATATACCGGCTGGAATGGGAATATGGCCTATAATGCGCCTACAAGTCAGAATAATGGCCTGCCCAGATTTAGAAATAGAGGAATGCCAGGTGTGAACCACTAGCAACTACTTGAGCCCCCCTTAGCCTTTAAGAACTCAAGCCAAATGTGCAAATGTGAATACTACAGGAGAACCTACCCACAAAAATGCAAGGGAAAAGTAGTCTAGGAACAGAAGTCCATATGGCGGCCTTACTAAGAGAGGACAGAAAAAACACTTAACATTTGCAGAGTGAGAGAAATGAACAATAGCAAGAAGTCCTACATCGTTTGAAAGTACTGCCTTGTGATCCAAACAGCATTCACCGGAAAGGCACACTTGTAGGTGCTATTCTCAGACACTGACTTCATCTCTATATTGTTCAAACCTAAAAGAGATTTCCGAGGCCAGCGGCTCCTAGACAGACAAAAGGAAGCAGGAGTTCATGCATCCCTTCAAAGAAGAGTAGGAAACTCCACTCATAATTTTACTTTGATTAAGTTGTAACAAACAACCTCAAGACATTTTCAAAGTGAAGACAGTTACCACTCGGAGACAGCAGGAAAGTCTGCCAGCAGATTCCCTCCTTGATCTCTATAGGACCTTGTGCACAAAATCAAACCGCCCCCCAATTCATTATACCCACTGAAAGAACATCTGCAAAGGGCTACTGGGGAACCGGTGAGTTGTCTGTTTGTTTTTACGGGGGGGGGGGGGAATAAGTCTGCAACTGACAGGGGAAGGGAACGAACAGGGCTCTCTTGATAGTTACAGAAGGCTCTTCTTCCGAAGCATGTGGTGGTGGTCAAGCAAAGGGATACTGGACTAGACCCTGGTCTAACCCAGCAAGGCTCTGCCCCTCCCAGGGTTGTATTTTGCAGGCCTGCACCCCGATCGGCGCTCACGCCCACAACATGAGACGAAGTAGCCTGGATGAGGGGGGCAAGTCTACTCTTCAGTTACCTTGATAATCCTCGGCGGCTGGGTGCAACGCCTCCCCCTCCAGTGCAGGAGCCCTCCGATCTTTTGCACAGTCTCTCCCACCTTCCCTCCACACGGCTCCCCCCTCCTCCCATGACCCACGACCTGGGGCTGCCCTTACCTCCTGCGGCGGGGTTCCCAGGAGCATCTCAAGGTAGTAGCCGCGTCCCGAGTCCCCCTGCAGGTTGTCCACCATGGCCACGAAGTTGACGGAGCCGCCCGACTCCGCGGCTAAGGCTAAGCTACCGGCCTCTTGGCTGGCCCCAGCCCTGCTCGCCGGCTTCAGCAGTACGGGCGTGGGGACAAGGGAGCCGTTGGGGGCGATGGCGGGAGACACTTGGAGGGGGAAGACGAAGAGAGCCCCGCAGCGCCCGGAGGCGACGGCGGCGAGGAGCAGGAGGCAGCACGCCACCCGCGCCTGGCCCATCCCAGCGGCAGCACCCAGCGCCTAAACTCCGGCCTCCCGGCTGGAAAGGCACAGCCGCCGACTGGCTGCTGCACCCCGTTTCCCAGAGCAGCCGCGGAGAAGAAGGGCGCCGGCTCCCTGGCAGCCCAGCTTCATGCCGCCTTCCCGGGATCGGCTCCTCCTTGCATTGTGCGCCCACTGCCAAGCCCGCCTGCCTCAAGAGCGAGGAAACTTTCGTCTCGGTCGCAAAGCAGCGTCTTGGAATGGAATGCCTCTCGCCGCCGTCCTTCTCCTTCTCCGCCTTTGGCAAACAATTGCCAAGTAACTTCCCGAGCCCCACCAGAGCTGCCTTACAACGGATGTGACGGGACTGGATCCTGGCCGGAGGAAAGAGTCCCTAGTTGGGCACTCGAACTCGACAAACAATACTCCCCGCCTGACCCGGCCCGTCCGGCCGCACCTCCTTGTGGCCGAGCGGTGCGTTAAGGTGGAGAGTGCGGATGGCCCACTCTGGCCTGGAGGAGGCGGGGCCGGGCGAGAGTGAGGGCTTTGCTAGCGGCGTTTGATGCAGCTTGGAAAGAGCCAGCAGGAAATACCTCTTACTTTTGTGTCGTCCGCGTCTCTTTGTGGAAGAGCGTGGAAGCTTTCGGTCACAGGGTGGGTAACAAAAGCCTCGTTGTGCCGTTTATCGAGAAAATGAGACGACATAGAGTTTTCGAAACTCGGACACTGTTTTGTGTCATTTGGGCTGGTCTCAGCGAAAGGTATTGTGGCTTTTGTGTTAAGATTTTGCTTTGGACCAGGTCGGCTGCGTGCAACAGGATTCCTCAAAAGCTGCTGGTTACAAAGCTCTATGCTTTTCAAACAACTAGGCCGAAAAAGTGGGTTCAGGAAGAGACACCCCCCCACACACACCCGGGCCTGGCCCAGAACTGGATTTATACCAAAATCTAAGCCCCACAGCCCCTGAAGTAAGTGGCTCTGAACAGGGAGAAAAAGAGTGTATTTCATCTCTGAATGTGTTTGAAGAGTCCCCCCTGCGCACCTGGAGGGAGGGGCTTCCCAATTAGATCGATGGTGAAGCTCCCTGACAGACCCTTTCCCAGGACCTTCTTTTTCTGTAAATTAAGCAGACAAGCAGTGGCCTAGCTTCCTTCTCTGGGACTGACATAGCAGCAGCTGGCTGAACCACAGTTTCATGTACTGTCTAAGTATTGCTGGTTGTAGCTGGAACAGGAAATGTTAAAAATACCCACCACCAGAAACAGTGCTGAGTACTGGTTAGCATGCTGGATTAAGGCATAGGAGAGCTGGGTCTGCTGTGAAATTCCATCAGTCTCTCTCTCTCACCTTGATCTACCTCATAGGGTTTATAAGGGAAAATGCAGAGGTGCCATATATGCCAACTTGAACTCCTTAGAGGACAGATGGGATAAAAATGTAAAGATACTGAGATTCCCCTAAAAGGGAAGTATTGTCCATACCTATCCACCTGCATGTAAAGTAAGAATGAACAAGAGTGAAGAGAAGCCAATGGTTGATTGAGATTGTGTGCCTGCATGTAATTGACCATTTGTTTTTCCAGTTTCACATTAAAAGCCATTTCTGGATATGTTCTTTCCCCAAGGGTATGATTAGGTAGTCCTAAAAGTTCTGGGTTACTAGTGGGAGTTGGAGTAGTAAGAAGGGGGTTTGTTAGGAGTTTAAATTTGATTTGATTGTATACTGCCTGCAGACTTAATCTGTTATTAGTGAATTACTGTTTGTAAGTGGAATTTTAGTATTTTCTGTGGCAGCTGAAATTGGATTAATATTCAGGCTAACTAGAGGGTTGATCGGCTTTAGTACCACTATCCATTGATTTTAGTATTAGATTCTAGTGATTTTTCTTACTGTGGAGGAGGGTGGGAGTAAGAAGGGAGGTCTGGTTGGGAGAGAACTCTTCTTTGACTAGAGATTTCTTCTAAATTGTATTCCTGTGGGTAGGTTAGTGAGGATTTGCTAACTGTGACTGCTGCTAGGTGTGATTAGATCTAGACATGGAGGCCTTAGCAGAGAAGGCCATGATGGGGTCAGGGAGTCTGGTGCTTGTGGGATGAGGGAAGTATGATGATGGGGCAAGGTCTTACAAGGGAAGGAAATGGAGATATGGTTATGCTTTTTTCCCCCAACCTTTGCCCCTTCCCAAGTGATGTTGATAGTGGGGTCTTCTCCAACACTGATGTTGTGTAATGCCAGGTCTATCAACAATAAGACCTTGACCTTGTAGGAATATCTTGTGGGTCAAAATGTGGACCTGGCATGCATGACCAAGACCTGGGTATGGGAGGGTGAGACTGATTTATGCTCGCCCATGGAGTTCAATGGCTCCACTTGGTTTCTAGAATGCCCCTGGCACTTTGTTGGATGGAGGACTGGCATAACTGGTGGAGGGCTGGCATAGCCAGCTCTCAGAAGCCATTGAAAAAAATTGCTCCCCAGCACCCCTTAGCACCATATCAGCTCCATGGTATATCTTAGAGCTGCAGAAGATGAAGCAAGAGCTAAGACAGAGTGAGGGTGGTGGTGGCACTCATGATGAAGCTGCAAGAACATCTTATAGAATGTTTATGAAAGCCTATAAAATGGCAATAAAGGCCACTAAAAAGAACTTCTATGCAGGCTCCATTGCTTCTGCTAGCTCTTGCCTAGCCCAATTATTTAGAACAATTAGTTCATTAACTTCCCTACTGCAAGGGAAACAAAACAATAAGGAGTTGGCTATTGGCTGTTTGCCGATAACAGTAAGACCACCTGACCAGGGACAGGAAATGGATGCTGCCCTCTTTGAACAGACTGGTAGAATATCCAGATATCAGAAAATTAAAATTATGAGAGACTTCAGCTTCCCCAATGTGTGCTGGGAGACAGGTTCAACAAAGCAACAAGAATCACGCAATTTCCTGACCTGTCTGGCTGACAACATCCTTTTTCAAATGGTGGAGGAAGCTACAAGGGGCTCAGCCATACTAGACTTAATATTAACCAACAGGGAAGAATTGGTAGACGGGGTGATGGTGGTGGGGACTTTAGGAGGAAATAACCATGTCCTCCTTGAATTCCAGTTGCTGTGGGAGGTCAAGGAAGTTCGTAGCCTGACTTGTAGGTTAGATTTTCGTAGGGCCAACTTCAACGAACTCAGAGGCTTGATGGGAGTCATTCCATGGGGGAGCATGCTGGAAGGGGAGGGAGCGAGTGAAGGGTGGGCTTTTCTCAAACATGAGCTTTTGTGAGCTCAAGCCCCCACTATTCCAGCAAGACAGAAGCATGGTAAGGGCCCCAAGAAACCGATGTGGATGAACCGAGAGCTTCAGAATAAGCTAAGGGAGAAAAGGGAAATGGAGGGAAGGTCACACCTCTAAATATATGAGAGTTACTAGGTACTGCAGATCAACCATCAGAGAAACCAAAGCTCAGTATGAGTTGGCTCTGGCCATTGGGGCATGCTACAATAAGAAAAACTTCTACAGATATGTGAGAAGCAAACACAAGGTTTGGACTGCTTTGGGGAATATAAGGAGAAAGTCTGGTGGGGGACAGAGAAAAAGCAGACAGGCTTAATGACCTTTTTGCCTCTGTTTTTCCCCAGAAGAACTTGAGCCCGTTTAGAGATGGTAGCGGACATGACAGGACACCTGAGTGTCCAGTTGACATTGACAGGGAGGTTGTGGAGAGACATCTGGCTGCACTGGACAAATACAGATCCCCTGGACCAGAAGGTGTGCACCCAGGAGTGCTCAAAGAACTTTCTAATGAACTTGCAGAGCCTCTGTCCATCATCTTCAAGGCCTCCTGAAGGACTGGGGATGCGCCACGAGATTGGAGAAGAGCGAATGTTACCTCAATCTTTAAGAAAGGGAAGAAGGATGACTCGGGAAACTACAGGCTGGTCATTCTGACTTCTGTTGCTGGGAAAAAACTAGAGTAGATTTTAAAGGGATTGATCTGAAAGCATCTGAAGGACCACTTAGTGATCCGGGGAAGTCAGCATGGTTTTGTACCCAACACATCTTATCAGACCAACATGGTTTCCTTCTTTGATCGTATGATGAGTTTACTGGATCGTGGGAACTCTGTAGATGTGATTTACCTGGATTTCAGTAAAGCTTTTGATAAGGTTCCCCATGACATTCTGATGGGCAACTGGAAGACTGTGGACTGGACTATAGAACAGTTTGGTGGATAGGGAACTGGTTAGAGGACTGCACCCAAAGAGTGGTGGTCATAAGAGAACATAAGAACATAAGAGAAGCCAATGTTGAATCAGGCCAATGGCCCATCTAGTCCAACACTCTGTCACACAGCGGCCAAAATATACCAGGTACCATCAGGAGGTCCAGCAGTGGGGCCAGGGCACCAGAAGCCCTCCCACTGCTGCCCCCTCCAGCACCAAGGATAGAGTGCATCACCTGCCCCAGACTGAGAGTTCCCATCTATACCCTGTGGCTAATAGCCACTGATGGACTTCTGCTCCATATGTTTATCTAATTCCCTCTTGAAACTGTCCATGCTTGCAGCTGCCACGACCTCCTGTGGCAGTGAATTCCATATGTTAATCACTCTTTGGGTGAAGAAGTATTTCCTTTTATCTATTCTAACCCGACTGCTCAGCAATTTCATGGAGTGCCCACGAGTTCTTGTATTGTGAGAAAGGGAGAAAAGTACTTCTTTCTCAACCTGCTCAATCCCATTCATAATCTTATAAACCTCAATCATGTCACCCCTCAGCCGTCGTTTCTCCAACCTAAAGAGCCCCAAGCGTTTTAACCTTTCTTCATAGGGAAGGTGTTCCAACCCTTTTATCATTCTAGCTGCCCTTCTCTGCACTTTTTCCAATGCTATAATATCCTTTTTGAGATGTGGTGACCAGAACTGTACACAGTATTCCAAATGAGGTCGCACCAATGATTTATACAGGGGCATGATGATACTGGCTGATTTGTTTTCAATTCCCTTCCTAATAATCCCCAGCATAGCGTTGGCCTTCTTTATTGCAGCTACACACTGTCTAGACATTTTCATCGAGTTATCCACTACGACTCCAAGATCTCTCTCTTGGTCCATCTCTGCCAGTTCAGACCCCATCAATGTGTATTTATATTTAGGATTTTTGGCTCCAATGTGCATCACTTTGCACTTGGCCACAGTGAACCCCATTTGCCACGTTGACGCCCACTCACCCATCCTCAACAGATCCCCTTGGAGTGCCTCACACTCCTCCCTGGTTTTCACCACCCTGAACAACTTCGTGTCATCTGCAAATTTAGCCACTTCACTGCTTACTTCCAATTCCAAATCATTAATAAACAAGTTAAAAAGCATCGGACCGAGTACTGATCCCTGTGGTACCCCACTGCTTACCACCCTCCACTGAGAAAGTTTCCCCTTTATACTCACTCTCTGTTTTCTATTTATAAGCCAGTTTTTGATCCACAAGAGGACTTGTCCTTTTATCCCATGACCATTGAGCTTACTTAGGAGCCTTTGATGAGGAACTGTATCAAAAGCTTTCCGGAAGTCAAGATAAATAATATCTATTGGGTCCCCCTTGTCCACATGTTTGTTCACTCCCTCAAAAAACACTAACAGGTTAGTGAGACAAGATCTTCCCTTACAGAACCCATGCTGAGTCTGCCTCAATAGTTTTTGTTCATCAATGTGCCTACTAATTCTTTCCTTAATAACAGTTTCCACCAACTTACCCGGTATCGATGTCAGACTGACTGGCCTGTAATTTCCCGGATCTCCCCTGGAGCCCTTTTTAAAGATGGGAGTGACATTAGCTACCTTCCAGTCCTCAGGAATGGAGGCAGATTTTAAAGAAAGATTACATATTTTTGTCAGGAGATCCACAAGTTCACATTTGAGTTCTTTCAGAACTCATCAGTGGCGTTTCATTAGATTGGAGGGAGGTGTCCAGCGGGGTGCTGCAGGGCTTGGTTTTGGGCCCGGTACTTTTCAATATTTTTATCAATCTTCTGGATGAAGGGGTAGAAGGGCTACTCATTAAATTTGCTGATGATACCAAACTGGGAATAGTAGCAAACACCCAAGAAGACAGAGTTAAAATTCAACAAGACCTGAATACTCTGGAGGAGTGGGCAGTTGCGAACAGGATGCCATTCAACAAAGATAAATGCACCGAATTACATCTGGGCCACAAAAATGTCCAGCACAAATACTGGATGGGGGATACATTTCTGGGGAGTAGTGTATGCGAAAGAGATCTTGGGGTAAGAGTGGACTGTTAACTGAATATGAGCAGTCCGTGTGATTCAGTTGCAAAAAAGGCAAATTCAGTCTTGGGTTGTATTAAAAGGACCATAGCATCGAAATCGCAGGAGGTCATAGCCCCTCTGTATGCTGCCTTAGTCAGACCACACCTTGAGTGCAGTTCTGGTGTCCTCACTTCAAAAAGAATGTGGACAAAATTGAGAAGGTATGGAAGAGAGCGACGAGGATGATCAGGGGTCTGGAGACTGGGTGCTACGAGGAAAGACTAAGGGCCTTGGGAATGTTTAGTTTGGAGAAGAGGAGATCGAAGGGTGACGTGATTGCTCTCTTTAAATATTTGAAAGGCTGTCATTTGGAGGAGGGCAAGGAGCTGTTCCAGTTGGTAGCAGTAGATAGGACCCAAAGCAAAGGGTTTAAATTACATGCAGAAAGCTATCAGCTGGATATTAGGAAAAACTTTTTCACGGTCAGAGTGGTTCAAAGGTGGAATCAGCTGCCTAGAGAGGTGGTTAGCCCCCTTCACTGACAGCTTTCAAGAAGAGTCTGGACTAATATCTGTCAGAGATGCTTTAGGTTGGTCCTGCATTGGGCAGGGGATTCAACTAGATGGTCTGTATGGCTCCTTCCAATTCTATGATTCTATGACACAAAATTGTTCAGGGTGGTGAGAACCAGGGAGAATACTGAGGCACTACAAAGGGTTCTGTCAATGATGGGTGAGTGGGTGTCAATGTGGTAAATGGGGTTCAATGTGGCCAAGTGCTAAGTGATGCACATTGGGGCCAAAAATCCTAACTATAGATACACGCTGATGGCGTCTGAACTGGCAGAGACTGAGCAAGAGAGAGATCTTGGAGTCGTAGTAGATAACTCACTGAAAATGTCAAGACAGTATGCCACTGCAATAAAAAAAGCCAACGCTATGCTCAGGATTGTTAGGAAGGGATTTGAAAACAAATCAGCCAGTATCATAATGCCCCTGTATTAATCGATGGTGTGACCTCATTTGGAATACTGTGTGCAATTCTGGTCACTACACCTCAGAAAGATATTATAGCGTTGGAAAAAGTGCAGAAAAGGGCAACTAGAATGACACAAGGGTTGGAACACTTTCCCTATAAAGAAAGGTTAAAGCGCTTGGGGCTCTTTAGCTTGGAGAAACAATGACTGAAGGTAGATGTGATATAGGTTTACAAGATTATGCACGGGATTGAGCAGGTAGAGAGAGAAGTACTTTTCTCTATTTCTCACAATACAGGAACTTGTGGGCACTCAATGAAATTGCTGAGCAATCAGGTAAGAATGGATAAAAGGAAGCACTTCTTCACCCAGAGAGTAATTAACACATGGAATTCACTGTCAGAGGAGGTGGTGGCAGCTACAAGCATGGACAGTTTCAAGAGGAAATTGGATAAACATATGGAGCAGAGGTCCATCAGTGGCTATTAGCCACAAGGTATAGATAGGAACTCTCAGTCTTGGTCAAGTGATGCTCTGTATTCTTGGTGCTGGGGGGGGGGCAACAGTGGGAGGGCTTCTAATGTCCTGGCCCCACTGGTGAACCTCCTGATGGCACCTGGCCACTGTGTGACAGAGTGTTGGACTGGATGGGCCGTTGGTCTGATCCAGCATCGGCTTCTCTTATGTTCTTATGTGAGGCATTTGCGAGCTATTTTGCAGATAAAGTCATGTCACTCTGTCACAACCTGCTTGGGGAGAGGGAAGCCCCTTGGCTGTCTTCTGGTCCTGTTTTGGACTGATTCAGCCAAGTCTCCCAAGAGGAGGTCGACAAGACCCTGGCAACTGTGAAGCCCACCACTTGCCTCCTGGATCCATCTTGTCTTGTTAAAGCCTGTGGAGATGAGGTTCAGAATCCCCTGGATGAAATTATCAACCTGTCCCTAACATCAGGGATGTTCCCAGGGTGTCTGAAAGAGGCAGTGGTAAGAACCACTTCTGAAAAAGCTACCTCTGGACTCTACAGTCCTTGTCAACTACTGCCCAGCATTGAAAATTCCATTCCTGGGTAAGGTGGTTGCTGAGCAGCCCCAGGGATTCCTGAGTGACTCCTCCATCCTGGATCCATTCCAGGCTATGAGATGGAGACTGTGCTGGTCACCCTCACAGATGACCTCCAGAGGTATCAGGATTGAGGTGGGTCAGCACTGTTATTACTACTCAACCTAATGACATCATTTGACATGGTTGATTATAATTGTCCTGGTACAGCTCTCCCAAGGAAAAAGAGCTGGGGTTTAGCAGGGCAGGTCACAGGCAAGCATAACCAGGGTCCAGTCCAAAAGTCAGGGGTTCCATTGAGCAGGTATGCCAACTCTAGTCTAGAGTCAAGAGATCCAGGCAGCAAGTCCAGTCCAAGGTCAGGGGGTCCAGAAAAGCTGATAGGTCCGGGTCAGGGTTCTAGTGGTCTGGTAAGGTCAGTGATTCCGTAACAATGTGTACTTGTTGTGTCCATGAAACTGCTGTTTCTCCCAGCTGATTTTATAGCCAAGTCTTAACGAGCTACATTCCCAGCAAATTCCTTGGCAGTCCTCCTGAAACTACTTATCCATCTTGTCAGTGGACAGCTTATGACAGGCCATAAGTCTTGCACTCCTTCTTTCCTGCAACTCTGTGCAACTCTGACAGCATTGGTGCTGCAGGGGTGTGGGTGAGCTGGGAGTAACTTCTAAAAACTTGTTTACTGCTTCAGAGCTACAAGGCAATGGCTTGGTTTCAGCTAAATGCTGTGACTTCTGATCAGCTGGTAGCCTGATCTCTTGTTGCTCTCCTCCTGGCTCAGAGCCAGCTGCAGCTGGTTGTCCAATTTACTGGATGAGGGCTGGCTGCAGGCAACTCTTCATCTGAGGAATCTGTGCCATCCCTGAGCACAGACTGACTTATGACAATAATATTCTGACACACCAACTTGCCAATGTGGGGATACAGGGGACTGCTTTGGAATGGCTGTCCTCCTTTTTTCAGGGTCAGGGACAGAGGGTGGTGCTTGGGGAGAGGGTATCTCCTTATTACCTTCTGGTATGCAGCATCCCATAAGGGGCAAAACCTCTCCCCAAGGTTATTTAACATCCACATGCACCCCCTCGCCCAGTTAATCCAGGGTTTGAGGTGAGTTACTATCAGTATGCTGATGACACCCAGCTGTGTCTGCTGATGGACAGCCAGCCTGACTCCACCCCAGAAAATCTGTCCAGGGCTCTGGAGGCTATGGCTGGTTGGTTGCAACAGAGCCAGCTGAAACTGAATCCAGTAAAGACAGAGGTTCTGCACTTGAGTCATGGAGGGGGGTTAGGATTGGGAATCCAACTCCCAACCCTGGGTGAGGCATAGGGTTGCCAGGTTCCCAGGGGGGCGTGGGTTTGCCCTCTCGATGGGTCCCTTACCCACTGGCCCAGATAGGACCACCAGGGGGAACCCCACCCCCAAAGTGCTGGGATCACAGTGACATGCCCAGCATGATGACATCACCTGGAGGTGATGTCATTGCACCATGCACATTGTGGGGGGGATGCTCTATCATTTGAGGGGAAACTCTTATTGTTTTCCCTTGAATGATAGTAGTCCCACCCCAACGTCCCTGACATGATGACGTCACTTCTGAGTGATGTTATCGTGACACATGCACAAAGTGCGCACGCTGAAGGAGTCCTGGAGAGGGCCAGGACTCCCCTGCTGCGGCTGAAGGTAGGATCTGCCAACCCTAGTGGGGCACAATTAATGCTGACCCCAACAGTGAGGATGCCTTCCTTTCCAGGGTGCCAATCCTAGATGCCGCCCTTTCCATGGTGCCAGATCAGCCTTTTACTATCTTTGGCTAGTCAGGCAGCTGGTTTCATATCTCTCCCCCCCATGACCTTTCAACAGTGATCCACACAATGGTCACTTCCAGAGTAGATTACTGCAACTTGCTCTATGTGGATCTAGCTTTGAGTCTGACCTGGAAGCTTTAGCTGGTACAAAATACAGCAGCACACCTGCTGACAGGGATGTCTATGCAAACACACATTCTGCCAGTGCTGCACCAATTGCATTGATTGCCAGTTGAGTACCGGATCATATTCAAGGTTATGGTATTAACCTTTAAGGCCCAATGAAGTCAGGGACCAGCATACCTATGGGACTGTCTCTTCCTGTATGTGCCTTAAAGAGCCTTGTGCTCCTCTAAGCAGCACCACTTAGCAATCCCTGGCCCAAAGGACATCTGCCTTGTCTTGACCATGGCCAAGGCCTTTTCAGCTCTAGACCCTGTGTGGTGGAACATACACCCGGTCGAGATTAGGGCCCTGCAGGATTTATTACAATTCTGCAGGGCCTGCAAAATGGAGCTGTTCCTCCAGGCTTTGGCTGAGGCGGCGGATGGCCAAGGACACTGGCCTTCCTTGCTTGGTGCGATAAGTCTGTTAATTTGCATTATCTGCCTCAGGGCACTGCCTATACCAACCTGGCACCAGAATCAGCTGACTCTCTTTTCTTTGAATGAAATGTACCCTTGCTGACATTGTGGCAGCAGGCACTGTAGTTAGAATGGTTAAGCTGCCATCAGAGATTTTTAACTGATCTATTTAGAATAATTGGTAGTTGTTTTTATGAATTATATTTATTGTTTCACCATATGTTGTGGGGCACCCTGAGCCCACTCACAGGGTAGGCCAGATTACAAATTGAATAAAATAAATAAAAACACTTCATTTAATGCAGTTTTTATTAATGCCTAAAGCCACCCATTCTGTTAATTATTGCAGGCAGAATAAAGAATGGCAAGCACTTTCTGCCACCCTTGCCTCAGGAAATTGAATACTGTGACATATTACCAATGAGTAGTTGTTTATAGAGGCTGTTAACTAAAAAACACTCATTACGGAGTAGCTCTAGCACATAAGGATTGTCATTTTCAAATCACAGCAGCTATCCTGGGTTGTTCAGTGGACAGTGATCAGAAATCAATATAAAGGAGAAAGGTACCCAGCCCATCTCCTAGGCCAGTCAGTATACACCAAAACCCAAAATCTTAGGCTGTGGTGTGTTTGGTAGAAGCCCAACTTCCCTAGCAACTGCCCATTTCTCTGTGAGCCTCAGGCTTGCCCACCATGAGCCACAAACTCATGTGACTTCAATCCTGTGCAAGTTGACTTGGTGGTAAATCCCTCTGAGTCCAGTGGAATCTGTGTGTGTGCGCATGGTGAATGACTAAATTTTAATGGAAGCTGGAAGATGCCATCCAATGTCA
Organism: Gekko gecko; assembly: GCA_029375565.1. Lineage (NCBI taxonomy): Eukaryota > Metazoa > Chordata > Lepidosauria > Squamata > Gekkonidae > Gekko > Gekko gecko. The sequence goes on along the minus strand of JAPDNY010000004.1, from coordinate 105,052,265 downwards.
GCAATACCCTTCTCTCTGCATTGTACATACGGGTCAGTCCCTATGCAAAAGAATAAATGGACGCGTCCAACATTAAAAACCACAACGCTCAAAAACCAGTGGTAGAGCATTTTGATTTTCCATTGCTGACATAAGAGTGGCAGTCCTCGACTTCCGGTTTTGGCGCTCACCATGGCGTTCACTTTCTCCCAGACCTCCAGGAGTTAATCACCAGAACCTGTGGCTAGGAGGGGGTGTGATCGTCCACCCCCCCCGGAACCCTGGGAATGGGCTCCAAGCCACGGGGTGCTAGAGGGCTCCCCCTCCGGCGATTCTGCCGGTGAGGGGGGGCTGTCCTTGCCCCAACGGTCCTGCTATGGAGTTTCCTGATGGAATTAGAAACACACACCAGATCAAACGCTGGGTGATCAAGCGAATTTGAATTTAAAGCGAATTGAAAAGCACATTGCCATTGAACTGTGAGTTAAGTTTAAGCAAGAACATCAGAAAAAATAAGCCGAAAGCTGCCCCATGGGAAGCAAGGGGGGAGGGGACTCTCCTTTGAGAAGATAAATATAAGCGTACTTTACTATTTGAGCAGGGGGGCAGGCTTCTGAAGCGAGAAAGACTGAAATAAAGGACTTTTAAGAACTTACCAAGCGCATTGATGAGCTTGAGAGACTGTGATAACTTTTATTGAAAAGTAAACAATTCCTCAAAAATGGCGCCTCCAACAAAGAAAGAGGAGAGAGAAAAGATAGCAAAAGCTAAGCCGGCTGGAAGTGCCAGTCCAGCGAATGTTGTGCCCAGACAGGACACAACTCCAGACCTGCAAAGGATATTAAATGAAGCATTGCACCCTCTGCTTGAACAGGTGATGGAAATAAACCGAAAACTGGACATACAGCAAGCGCAAAAACCAGAACATCAAAAAGATAGATCAAACTGAGAAGGACCTTAAAGAAGTCAACACCACTGCTAAAAAGCTACAAAAGATGAGTCTCAACTACTGCAGTTACAAATGGAAAGGGCAAGCTATGCCCTAAGATTCCAGGGGATCCCTGAGGAAAAAGGGGAGAACCTCATTCAGATAATGTGTGAAGCCTTGGTGCAAATGGCAGATATAAAAGCGGAGAATTTGCAAAGCGACATTGATACGGTCTTTAGATCATATACAGACTTTATAAGGAAAAATTATCTGCCGGGAGAAGTGATGGTGAGATTCTCCAAAAAAAGAGTGAGAGATCAAATTCTCAAAGCGGCTAATGGAGTTGCCCTGAAAATCAAGGGCAAAGAGATAAAGGTTTTAAAAGACATTCCATTTAAAATAAGGAGGAAAAGATGTAAATATAAAGACTTGGTCTCATTTCCACAAAAGAAACAATTTGCCTACAGATGGATTTTGCCTGAAGGAGTCATCTTTAAGTTCATTAAGGGAAAGGAAAAAAATTGATGCTCTGGAAAAGGCAAGAGAATTCTTGCATCTTCACAGCTGTCCAGCAGACGTGGAAGAAGGAGAAGAAAGAGTGACGGTGATGGAGCGGTGCCATCTTCTGGCAAAGAATCAGACTCGAGTTTGGGGGTTGCTGCCCCCCAAAATAGGCTATAAATTGAGGAAGAAAAAGGATAAGTAGTGAATTGTTATCATAACTCTGAAGTTCTTTAAAAAAATGTATAAATTACCCTTTCCTGGCTCTTTATGAAGTTATAGTAGATGTTGACTATATTTAGACTTGAAGTTTATAGAAAGAGGATGACCACGTTCAATGGTTGACTATGAGTATTCAGCTATATAAACATGTAATCTTGTTAAAGCTGTTTGTATGACACCCACTCTTGGGTTTTTAGAGGTTACTTTTCTTTGCCCTATAGTTTGTAGACCCTTCTCTTTTTCTATGTAGTGTTTAGTTATAAAAAATGCAAAAAAAAAAAAAAATTCCCTTCGGGGGGCCAAAAAAAAGAGTGGCAGTCATCATACAGACGCTTCAAGGGGAGATTACAAGGGAAGACTGCAAAATATGAGTTCATTCACCAGTTCATAACAATGAACACCCCCCCCCCTCAGGTGGAATAGGGACATAGGAGTCTTTTCTCACTACAGATACTAATTTCTGCTGCCAAGCATTTTCCCTCTGCTCTAACCAGGCTGATTATAATGTGCATTGTACCCCTGCATCCTGAGCTCCTTTGCAATACCCCTTTAACCTTCTGACTGGGATTTAAGGACTTGGATATCTCCATTCTGAATCGTATCTGAGCATATCTAATGGAGGAAGTTTTGACTCTCAAAAAGCTGCTACCCTCAAAATTTTATTGGTCTCTAAGGTGCTATTGGACCCGAGTCTAGCTGTTCTACTGCAGACCAACACGGCTATCCTCTGAAAACAGCTGTATGAGCAGCAGGAGGGTCTGGTGCAATTTATGAGCCAAGGTGTTAAGCATACCACCTTCCTGACCCTTTGCTGCAGATGCTATGCTGTCCATTCTTCTCATTGTGAACCACAGTGATGAGAGTGTGGACTTGAGGTCAGTGATGAGTAGAGTCTCCATCCCCTGTGGTGCAAAACCTTCAGTGTTTGTATCCAGAAATCTAACAGTGTGCTCTGCTAATGTCAGGTTTCTTTCTTTTTTGGTAGCATTTCAGGCTGCATTCTGGGAGTGCACCTGTCAGTGCAGCAAAACATGGATGTACAGGTACAATTGTCACAGGTGTCTATCAGAGTACAAATTGTTACCACCAATGGCCTGCCTCATTGTTTGGGGAATTTAGCTATGTGGCAGAATAGGCCAGAATCGCACACCACTTGTACACCAAGGCCTGGCACAGTAGGAAAACTCCAGATTTGAAGAGTAAATTAGTTTTTATTAAAGTATTGCCTTAAGTACAAGCACACTAAACATTCAAAAGAGCAAGCAACACAGAACTGAGAAAGCAGAGGTGATTGATAGTGAATAGATGTATCAGTTACTGAGTAATACAACTTGTCCAGACATGCAGAGGTCCAGGAAGAAGGGATTATGGCCTAAACCCAAAGGGTTTAGGGGTGGGCTGTCAATTGGCATCAGGGCAGAAGCACACACTCTGAGACCATGTGTTTGCTGGAATATACCCATTGGAAAACAATGCAGACCAATGGGCGGTCCTGGGGGCTGGTCTCAGGTGAGAACAATAGATTACCTGGACCAATGATGAGTCCCAGGGGTGTGTGACATCAGGATGGGCAAGGCCTAGATGTGATCAGTGAGCTTCCAGAGAGGTAGGGTCTGGATTTAACAACAGAAGCCCGGTGTTGGATGACTGTACTGGTGGTGTGTGTTGTGAAGCAATAGAGTGGTCCAGCGTTTCCCTGGTACCAGACAAAAGGAGTGATGTTTCTTAATGTGTGGCAAGATGAACCTGAATGGCTGACCATTCACTAGACGTGGAGAGTTAATGTTTCCTTGATAAGTCTGGCATAGGCATAAGAATGCAGATAGGTGAAACAGGAGAGGAGGATGGAAATATGCAACACACTTCATTCATGACAATAGCACAGACCAGAGGCTTTTTGTCTCTCCCTGTCTGTACATTTGACAGACAAAAGACTAGCCATTTGGTCAGTGGAAGATGCCTGAGGCAAGGGCAGAGACTTGCCCACTCTAGTCCTCTTTGGACTAAGCTGACAGGATAGATGTTGGGGGGGGGGTTGCTTGCATGGAGAATGCTTGGCAGTGCAGCCAGACTGGAGAATTCTCTTTGGCCTGAGTTTTTCTCAGCCAAGATGTGGTTCTCCTAGCCTCCAAGCAAAAGCCAAGCCTGGCTTCATGGGGCACAGCTTGTGGAGGTTCAGAGGTTGTTTTTGGGGTGTCTCTCGGGAAAGACCACCCCTGGTTCAAGGCTGAGGAGGCTGGCTACAAAATGACAAGGAACACATTCTCCCTGCCCCCACAGGGTCTAGCAAGCTATTTACATTTAAAAAAAAATCTTGTTATGAATGCATATCCACCCTTTGTTCAAATAGAAAACCGTTTGTAAAATGTTTAGGAGTGGGGAAATGAGTGAAATTGACTGGACCAGAAAATGCCTTGGATTATCGGGGATAGAAGGAGGTGCTACAATTAAGAAACAGGAATACAGTCTGAGTAGAGTTATCCACCACCAGCTGTTCGATAGCCCTGTCATGTCAATGGTATGCGGGAGGAGTGCTGCTGCCTCTTTCCTTTCCTCTGAAGCCCCCCCACCCCACCATCTCTTATCAGGTCCCTGACCTTGTTGCTCCAGCTGCAGGAGCTTCGCGGGGAATTATTGTGTGACTGACTGAAGAACCTGACAACCTTGTTGTGTGACTGACTGAAGAACCTGACAGAGTGTCAGTAATCCACCTTTCCTTCCTTTGAACTGCCTCTCTCACCAACTGGGATGAGCAGGGAAGAGGATGCTGCTGTTGTGATAACTACCACTGGAGAATCGGTGCCTACCACTATGGTACCGACCACCAGCCCTCTGGATGAGGACCTGGGTGAGAGGTACGTTGACCCATTTGGTGGGGCATATACGAGCGTGACTACCCAACCGAAGAGGCGAGACTGGGGAAGGTTCCAAACGGACACTGTTGAAACTTGGTCCCTTACCCCCAGGCCCTGTCGGGAAGGTTAATACGATCAGGCCATCTACCACTTGAGCACGGTGCCTGAGCTGGAGGCTGGGACACAAAAACCAGCGGAATCTGAGGACTATGTTGACACCCATTTAGGGTTGTTGGAGCGTGGCCAGGACTGACTTTTCCGGATGGTCGAGGAGTCATTCTGAAAGCTGCTGGAATTGATAACAGAGGTAGTGCAGCGGGAGCCTGATCAGCATCTACCTGCTCCTGAGGCACCTCCAGTGCAAGCACTGCCTGCCCAAGGGGTTCCCGGTCAGCCACCGCCAATCCAGAAGCTGGTACTCCCCCTTCCGAGAAGGGTCCCAGGGGGACTGGGAAGGAACCCCCCCCCGGCCAAATTGCTGGAGGCAATGTTTGTTAATATTTCTTCAAAAGATTTCTTCCTTCTTTCCTACCTTCTACCAGCCTCCCTGGTGGAACCAGGCTTAGGGTGGTATACAACACATTCATATAAACCATCAATACAACAAATTAACTTTTACATAAGACAGTAAAAATGTGATATTCTAGTCCATTGGCCTCTGGTAGTTATGTAGTAACAGTTTCTAGGTAAATTGTATAAGAATTTAAATCTGAATTATTCGGCAACAGAGGACTTCTGTTTGGTAGGAGTGGACAAAAGCCTAGCTCTGCTCATTCCATAAATTACACATTTATTAACTGGTCACACACAAGGCTGAGTATCTCTCTGAGCAACCTGTCTGATTTGTCTTGGTTAGGATCAGTTCTTTCTATAATTTATTACCAGTTCCCTGTCTACATTCGTCCTTATCTCATTTTTGGCATATACACTTCTAGCTTTCTTGATTGAGAGCTAGTTTGGTGTAGTGGTTAGGACTGCAGACTCTAATCTGGGAGAAACGGGTTCGATTCCCCACTTCTCCACATGCAGCTGCTGGCATAACCTTGGGTCAGTCACAAGTTTTCTCAGAGCTGTTCTCAAGAGAGCAGTTCTCGAAAAAGCTCTCTCAGCCCCACCTACCTACCTCACAGGGTGGGGGGAGGGGAAGGGAAAGGAGATTGTAAGCCACTCCGAGACTCCTTGGAATAGTGAAGAGTGGGGTATAAATCCAATCTCTTCTTCTCCCTTCTTCTTCTTGTCTGCTGCTTTCAGCAAATTTTGCTGCTAGCAGTAATAAAACATCAAATATGATTACTTAAACCTTTTTATTATTGTTGTTTATTATTGTCAGCACCAACTGAGGGTTCTTTGCCCTGTTGGGATCTTGCAGGTCATTTGCTAGGATAGGCCACCAAAATACATTGCTGGAGAAATTCTAACAATCCTAAGCAACTCTTCCCTCTGCCCCTTGAGGTAATTGAGGAAATAACAGCATTATCTAGCTTTGTAAATTATCTTGCATTATGAAAACTGTCATCCTATGCTGTTCTTGATTGGCAGTACATGCGTTGGTTTCATGTCATGGTTTAAATGTTTTGTTTTCAAAGACAGTTGTTTCTGAATTTCTCCATCCATAGTTCCTCCATTGTCATTGACCCCAAATAGATACCATGCTAATTAGTCGTGGCATCAAAACTTTGAAACTCCTTCCTTAGGGAGATTCACCTGTCTCCCTCTATTGGTGACATCCATAGGGATGGGCACAAACTGAACCATGAAGCAAAATTCATAATGAATTTTGCCCTGTTCATGGTTCCCAAACAGAAGTTTGTGGTGGGTCTACCATCACAAACTCCCATGAACTTTTGAACCAGTTTGTGGTGGTTCGTGGATGGAGCAGAAAGCAGGGGTTTAAAGGGACTCCAAGTTTCTTTAAACCCCTGCTTTCTGTTCCCAATAAAAGCTGCAAATGCAGCTGAGCAGCAGGGAGACATTCCCCACTTCTGAGCCCCAAAACAGCTGAGCTGGCAGGGAACAGTCTCCCCTCCAGTCAGCTGTTTTGGGCTCTCTTGTGTAGTCTCTTTAAATGGCCACATTTAAAGAGGCTGCCAGGGAGCCTAATACAGCTGAGCCTGTGGAGAGAAGCTTTGGGCTCTCTGGTGGAGGCCCATTTAAAGGGGCTGCACAAGGGAGCCCAGTAGATCTGAGCCTGTGGGGAGAAATATCCCTGCCGGCCCAGCTTCAAGCTCTCTCATGCAGCCCCTTTAAATGGGACTGCACAAGAGAGCCCAAAGGAGCAGAGCCCACGGGGAGAAGTCTCCCCACCAGCCCAGCTTGTGCAGCCCCTTCAAACCAGGTTGCACAAGGGAGCCCAATGGACTGAGCTCACAGGGAGAAGTCACCTGCCAGCCCAGCTTTGAGTTCTCTTGTGCAGTCCAGTTTAAAGGGAGCCCAAAGCTAGGCCAGCCAGGAGATTTCTCCCCATGGGCTCAGCTCCACAGGGCTCTATGGTGGAACTGTCCTGCTCTGCAGGCCCTGTTGCACCCTGCTCTCCTGGGTTTTCTCAATACCTGGAGGGACTTTTTTCCCTCTCTCACTCTGTTCATATGCCGCCGCCACCTGGCCTCCATAGGAATTGCCAACTGTGAGGGTCAGGACTCCCAGCTTCCCTTCCAAGTTCTGAGGTCTTGCCTCTGTGGTTCCCCCTACCCAGCATCTGGTTACCACAGGGACAGCTTACTGCCTTGTGCACAACTGGAGGAGTAGCCACTTGCCAACTGACTGCTCTCCCCTTCCTCCTGGCACTCCTATTAAAATAGTATGCCCAAGACAGCAGAGGCCTATGTAGCACAGAGAACCACTACCAGTATCAAAAGTTACAGAGTATTTATTTAAAAGAAAATGTTCAAAAGCATATTCTTAGCACAGCACCAGACTGAACATGAAATTAAAAAGAAAAGGGTAAAATGCAAGTCCTCTGTCCCTCCCTCTATACATGCCCTATCAGTTTTTAAATGTAAGGCAGGCACCATAGCTTATAAAGTTACAGATTTTTACAGGTGTTCTATTATCTTCAAGCCTCCTTCAAGTGTGCAAGCCAGCACATAGCAATGGCCACCTCCTCCAGACTTCAGTTAAGAGTTTTGTCAGCTTCAATGGAATCAGCACCAAAGAGCTCTTTCTCCAAGGACTTTTATTATCTCTTCTTTTCCACCCACTGATCAGGTCAGGCTGAGTCAAAGAAGCTTTTCCTTCCCCTGCCTGTTCCCTGTCCAGAGAGAGAAACTTTTAAAAACTCCTGGTGAAGGGTTAACTCAGTTCAAACTTCCAAAGAAAAAATCGATTTCATCACAGGCTCCCTTGACCAGCCCAGTTAAAAGGGGCTGTGCAAGAAAGCTCAAAGCTGGGTTGTTGGGGAGACTTCTCCCCACAGTTTCATCTCCATTGGTGTCCTGTGGCCGGTCAGGTAGGCAAGCAAGTTACATTTAGAGACCCACAACAGAGTTCAGTCCAAAGATTCACAAACCAGAGGTTCATTACCAGAGCACTTGTCCAGGAAGCACAGTCAGGATATCCAAGGGTCACACACTGGCAGGAAGTCAAAGAGCCAAAGTCACAGCCCGTTCAGGAACTATGGTCACTGGATCTAGTTAAATGACTTATTGCTTCCACAACAAGCAGGCTCCCTTAGTTGGTTTTATAGGCATCCACTAACAAACACTCCTGTTGGTGTTGAAAGTTCCAGATACAATGTCTCTTGCCTCAGACCTCCAGACTGAGTGGTAAGAGAGGCTAGATAGGCACATTGACCTTTCTTCCTGTATCTATGCTTCTGCTACTGTCCTCTTTAATATGCAGATTGTAATCTCAGGGACCAATTTCCCTTTCCTGCTTCTCTCTCACTCTGAATGAAGACTTGCTCTCTACCTGCACACACCAAGAGAAGGACATGCAGTCCTCTCTTGGCACCATGAGGCAGATTAGCTAGTAAATTAGTAATCTATCTGTCTCTGCTCTTTCCTATCCAAAGTGTACTTCTCAAATAAAGAGAGAAGTATTTCTCTTCTAAACTTGCAATATGGCTCTGTGTAGCTTTGTAAGCTGAGTAACCTGGCAAAGTGACACTCCTGTGCTTATAGCTTTATTTATGCACTCTGCTAAGTAATGGTGACTGGACTAACCACACCAGTTAACCTCAATAGCTGGAGCATAACTCTGCAACTACTCCAAGATGTTATCAGCAAACAGCTGATGACAGGCCAGGAACCAAGCACTCTGTCGTCTTTCTTGCAGCTCCCTTCTTAGCTGCTACCTTCATCACTGGAAGGGTGGAGGTGAGCCTGGTGGACTGTTAATGCTTAACTTATGTTCAGCTGCTACATCAGGGCTGGGTGCTAGTGGTTCTGAGTGAGCTGCTGATTGTGAACCTTGATGAGTCTGCAAGCCCTCTTCCAGCTTGTTTGCTGCTGGCTACATGAGGCTCCTCTTCTGAACAGTCCCTGCTTCTCCTGGGCTCTAGCTGATCCAGGACAATTGAGCTCCCTTGTGCAGCCTGATTTAAAAGAGCTGTGGGGGGCAGAGGCTCAGTCCATTGGGCTCCCTTGCACAGCCCAGTTTAAAGGAGCTGCACAAGAGAGCCCAAAGCTGGGCCAGTGGGAAGACTTCTCCTTGTGGGCTCAACTGCATTGGGCTCCTTTCTGCAGCCCCTTTAAATGGGCCTGCACAAGAGAGCCTGAAGCTGGGCAGCAGGAAGGCTGTTCCAACTGGCTCAGCTGTTTTTGGGTTGTCTTCTGCAGTTCTTTTAAAGTTTAAAGGGACTGCGCAAGACAGCCCAAAACAGCTGAGCAGAAGGGAGCAAACTGTTCCCCATTGCTGAGATGTTTTTGGGCTTTCTGCAAATCCCTTTAAATTGACTGTGGTCCCTTTCAGTGGGCTTGTGGGGTCATGAATCAGTTTAGGAAGAGACCACCTGGTTTGGTTTATGGTTTGGTTCAGTTTGTGGGTCAGCCACTTTGTGCCCATCCTTAGTCTTCCACCAGCATGTGAAGACTTTTTAAATTTTGTTTGGCATATGCCCAGTAATGGTTATCGGCCCTCCTCCTTCTGGTGTTTATTATTTATTTATTTGGATTTACTAGGCCACCCTCCCCTGCAAGCAGGGCTCAGGGCAGCTTACAACAAGATAGTATACAAAATTCATTAAGTTAAAACCAACATTAAAACTACCTAAAAACAGATCAGTAGATAGATAGATATAGATATATATGATGGGGTTGTGGTGGCTCAGAGGTTAAGACCCTGAGTTGCAGATCGGAAGATCAGTAGCTTGGCAGTTCGAAACCCTAGTGCCACATGATGGAGTGAGCTCCCATCTCTAACCCTCTCAGCTTCTGCCAGCCTAGCAGTTCAAAAGCAAGAAATTGCAAGTAGATAAATAGGTACCACTTTGGTGGGAAGGTAACAGCATTCCATGTGCCTCAGTATTTAGTCATGCTGGCCACATGACCGCAGAGAAGTCTTCGGACAATGCTGGCTCTTCAGCTTGGAAACAGAGATGAGCACTGCCCCCTAGAGTTGGATTCGACTAGCTTTTGAGCAAGGGAGAACTTTACCTTTGTATATATGATGGCGAAAAATTAGCCTCCCAGCCTCCTTGGGGGGAGGGGTTGTGAGGGGTGGGGAAAGTATACGAGAGTGCCAGGTGTCATACTGTCCCCCTTTGCTGTCCTCAACCAAATGTCTGGTGGAACATCTCTGCTTTGTATCCCCTGCAGAAAGGTAATAATTCCCACAGGGCATGGACAATGTTCCCTCTAAGCTGTGGAGTCTTGTGAGCATAAATTCTACTTTGTGAACTATTGGCATTAAAGTTGTGAGCCAGCGATTTGGCTACTGCATAAATTAGTTTGCTCTGGAATCATTCTTCCTGAGCTAAGACAAAAATCTGTGCGCTGGAGGCTAAAAAACTGTAAGCTAGCTCACACTAACTCAGCTTAGAGGGAACACTGGGCATGGATGTCTTTCAGTAGAGAGTTCCACCAGGCAGGGGCCAGGGCTTTTTATGGTTGAGGACAGCCAGATTTTTCTCGGGCTAGGAACCACCAGGAGGTTCTTATTCCCTGAGCATAACACTCTTCCAGGGGCGTACTGATAGAGGCGGTCCCAAAGGTATAGGCATGTACATGTGTTTTTATTTAAGTATATTATCATTTTCATGTTGTTTTTAATTGCTTTAATGTTTTTATGTTTTATGTGCACTGCCTTGGGGACCTGAACAAGTAGAAACGTGGGTTGGAGTAGGGTTGCCAAGTTCCCCCTAGCCTAGCCACTGGTGGGGGTGGGTTGGAGTAGAATTGTCAGCTCCAGGTTGAGAAATTTCTGGAGATTTGGGGGTGGAGCCTACAGAAGACAGTGATCTCAATAGGTAGAATGCCAGAGTCTACCCTCCAAACTGATCTCTTTAGACTGGAGATGAACTGTAATTCCAGATGATCTCCAGGGCCTGCCTGGAGGCTGGTATCTCTAAAATCAATCAATCATAGTTTGTGAAAACCATAATTTAATCATCATTATCTGAGTTTGCAAACTATCAGGCAAACCCAGAATTAATACTGCTTTCATGCTTTCCCCCTTCTCCCCAAGTCTTCTCAGCACTCCTGTCTCCAGGTGCAGAGGCCTCCAACTTCAGACATCACACAAAACCATAGTTATTGATTCTGGACTGCTGTAGTTCGGCAGAATCTCTGCATTGAACTATATTGATATCTATCTCCTTTTAAAGATATCTTTCTCCTCTTTATGGAGCCTGCAGAATTTTGGGAGCGTGCTTTGGGAGCCTGCAGAATTTTCCCTGAACTCTTGATTAGGAATATGCATCTCTCCTGAGAATTGGCCTGTCCACAGTTTCTTACTGCAGGATAGATCCAGAGGAGTTAGCCATGTTAGTCTGTTGCTGTAAAATAGTAAAATGCCCAGCAGCACCTTTAAGTTCTAATAAACTTTATTGTAGCATAAGCTTATGAGAAATACAGCTCTCTTCTGCATCTGACGAAGAGAGCGGTGTTTCTCGAATGCTTATGCTACAATAAAGTTTGTTAGTCTTAAAGATGCTGCTGGGCATTTTACTATTTTACTGCAGTATGTACTCAAAGGGGATTTGAACCTATATACAGCATTACCTTTTTCAAAATATGTAGGAGCCTGACAGTTTTTGTATCTCTTGAAGGTTTCCACTGATTTGTCCTATGATGCTGAAACCATTCTTCCTATATGGGCAATCAGAATTACATCACATGTTCAAATAGGGTGTTACTTTTGTGTGATTATACTAGTTTGTATGGAGACTGTGTTGAAGAAGAAGAGTTGGTTTTTATATCCTGCTTTTTTCTACCCTAAGGAGTCTCAAAGCGGCTTATAATCACATTTCCTTCCCCTCCCCACAACAGGCACCTTGTGAGGTAGGTGGGGCTGAGGGAGTTCTGAGAGAACTGTGACTGGCCTAAGATCACCCAGCAGGCTTCATGTGGAAGAGTTGGGAATCAAACCTGGTTCTCCAGATTGGAGTTCATGGCTCTTAACCACTACACCACACTGGTGTTGGAGACTGGACACCGCTCTCTGAGAAAGATTGTCTGATAGTAATTCTTTGACCCTTCCAAAATACCTCTGGAAGGTTAATCTGTGTAATTTGTTTTCAAGATCTTCTCATTTGCATCAGAGTTTTCATTTTTCCTGATTCTAGTGCTAAAGAAGTCTTTGAGAATGATGTTATTGTCCTTCTGGCTTTGAAAATTTAGTATAAAAGTGTAATTCTCAATCAATCAATCAATAAACCTTTAATGGCATATAAATATTAAACATTACAAAAAACAAACAAACAAACAAGGACAGTAAATGACATAATCAGCTAGAAGACAGAGTTAATTTATAAAATCATAAAACGTAGTTTCCCAAATTTTTCACTCTCATCACATCAACTAAAAAATTAGCCACTGCCACAGTAATCTCTGCTGATATATCATTCAGCAGAAATTGGGATTTTATTTCATTGGAAAGGTGATGTTTACCATGCAACCAGGTGTTTAACCATTTTTCCCTGGCAGATACATGCCACGAACAATCCAACAGTATGTGATCAATTGAATCAAGAGAATTAGAACCGCAGTCACATCTCCGTTCGTGCTTGGGAATGTTTTGAAACCTACCATACAATAGTTTTGAAGGAAAAGCATTTACTCGAGCAAGGGAGAAGGCTCTTCGGTGGCTAGGACTATCAAGATTATACAAATACAAGGGGATACATCCCACGACATTCTTAAGATTTAATGTAGCTGAAAAGTGTAATTCAAAGTTTGCTGTTTGGATTGCTTACACTAAGGTTGAGGCACAGTATAAGAAAAATATTATGAAAAACTGCCTGCAGAAGCACAAAATGAACTACATCTCGTTATCCATGCTCGGTATGGTGTGGGGGTGGAGAATCCTTATTATTCTCATGTCCACTAGATGTCACTATAATATAACTCTAATAGTGTTGTAGAAGGCGCTTTAACACATCTAAGAAATATTTGCAAAATAAATTAAAATTTAAACAATCCAATGTTTTGCTTCTCTTAAAGTAAAACAGGATTATTTGCTTGCATGCTTGTCACATGACCTGATACCCACTGCCAAAACTACTGATGAATTTTATCTAAGTAAATATGTAATGCCTGGTATATGTTTGAATTGTAGAATTTGAGATCTTGCTCCATTGGTTCTCAGGATGGAACCTTCTGCTCAGCTATTCATAGCACTAAGATAAAGGTGGATCAGTATGATAGGATGACTGCAGAACATCATCTCACAGTGGAACAAATGGTAATGGGAGCCCATCCAAAGAGTATCTGCAAATGCATATTTTATTTATTTATTTATTTATTATGCAAACCCCAAACCCCCGCCATGCTTGTGCTGGCGGGGGGGGGCTGAATTGTCTCATCATGAGGCATGAAGAAGAGGACGCCGACGCTGCGAGAAGCGCAGTGTCGGGCAGGGGGTGGAGCCAGCCTATTTAGACTTGGCTCCCGCCCTCTGCCCCAGCAGTCCATTTATATGCTCGGGCTGAGGTGAGCACGAAGATTGTGCTGTGCTTCAGGAGGCCTTTGCCTGAGAAGCAGCAGCAGCACAGCAACGTTTTTGGCGGTCTTTCGCTGTGCCAGCGGCTCGCTGGTGGCCGTGGGGAGTGCTCGATGGCAGCAGTGGATCAGACAGGCTTGGGAGGCCAGTGGCAGCGGTGGCAATTTTGAGGCGGCGGTGAAGTCGGACAGCCGCAGTGCAGCGCTGTGGAGCCTGACGAGTGCAACTACCTGTTCCTTTAGGCAGCACAATCCAGCGGTTGTGCGGGTCATGTGGCGGTGGCACAGTTTCCTGGCTGGCACTGTTCTTTAAGTACAAGAGTTAGTTGCTGGGGAGGGAGCCTCGGGTGGTGTTTCCCCCCCCTGGTCTGTGGGATAGGTAGGGATTAGCAGCGTGGTAAGGCTGCTTCAGCCCCTGTAGCCCCTAGTTTATTTCACCCCACTCTCCTGGTTGTCATTAGCAGGCATAGAGGCCTGTGCGGAGGGAGCCTCGGGTGGTGTTTGCCCCCCCCAACTGATCTGTGGGAGTAGTTCTGATTAGCAGGGTGGGAAGGCTGCTTCAGACCCTGTAGCCTCTAGTTTATTTCATCCCATATCTCCTGGTCATCATTAGCAGGCGTAGCGGCCTGGAAGTCTCGGGGATGGGGGCCTGCTTCTGGTAGGCGGTGGCCATTTTTTGGGCGGGAAGCCTTCGGTGACCATTTATATTATTTGAAAGGGGCATTCATTTTAGGGCTTTCCCTTTGGCAGCCATTTTGCCCAGTTTAGTATTTGGCATCCATTTTAGACCTGTTCAGTTGGCGGCCACTTTAGGCCTTCGTTGACAGTGGCTATTTTAGCCCTTCGTTGACAGCGGCCATTTTAGGTCCTCTTTATCAAAAGCATTTGAGGCTTTTGTTGCTGCACCCTCTGGGGGCTTCGGTTTAATTTCATTTAGGGCCCTGTGATCAGGCGGTGGGTGCATACTTATTCTGTTCACCCTATAAAGCTCTGGCATGGCTCTAAAAAAGGGCCTTGGGCCTTCTAAAGGCAAACAGCCTACCAAGCAGGTGGGTAATATTCCTGCAAAGGGCAGGCAGCCCATGCAAAAGCAGCCTAAGGAAGGGGCCTCGCTGGTTATTCCAGGTGGCCCAGTACCTATAGCGGTTGCAGCAGGTATAGTTGCTGCACCAGTGCTGCAGGTGCCTTGGCATCTGTGTCTGGGGCACCCGCTGGTACTGTTTCACCAGCGCTCATGGATGCCTTGTGGGATTGTCTAGTTAGCAGGGCCATTTCAGACAGGCTTTTGTGAGCTATTTTGCAGATAGAGTCTTGCTGCTCCATTGCGATCTTCCTGCCACAGTTGAGACAGTGAGTGAACTCGAGGCTCCATGCATGTCTCCTGGTTCTATTCTGGATTATTTCAGTCCACTTAGCCTTGAGGATGTCGACAAATTGCTCTCAACAGTATGCCCAACCATGTGCAGCCTTGATCCATGCCCTTCATGGCTTATAAAAGCTGGCCGTTAGGGGCTATGAGGCGCCCTCAGGGATATTATCAACCAGTCCTTCATCGAGGGCCTGTTCCTGGGGGCACTCAAGGAAGCAATGGTCTGCCCCTTCTTGAAAAAACTATCTTTGGACCTGGCCAAATTGGCCAACTACTGGCTTGTGGGGGGGCAACAGTGGGAGTGCTTCTGGTGTCCTAGCCCCACTGCTAGACCTCCTGATGGCACCTGGTATTTTTGGCTACTGTGTGACAGTGGGAGTGCTTCTGGTGTCCTAGCCCCACTGCTAGACCTCCTGATGGCACCTGGTATTTTTGGCTACTGTGTGACAGTGTTGGACTAGATGGGCCATTGGCCTGATCCAACATTGGCTTCTCTTATATTCTTATGACCTATCGTAACCCTCTTACAAAGGCATCTGTGCTCATGGGCAGATTGACCATTAAAGCTACTAGGGAAAGGGGCTACCTGGACCCCAGGGCAGCCCTGAATCAAGTGGACAAAGCTTCATGTCTTCCTCCTTCTCTACTCTGGCAGCCCCTCCCTGGGAAAAATCTAGCTGAGTTCTGCAGCTGCCAGATCAGATCTAGTTACAGGATGGGGAACCAGGCTCCACATCCTCAGCTTTCCCTGTTTCTTTCTATCCTTCTCACCCACCCACCAACCTATCTTTTATCTGCCCTCTATCCTCAGCTATATTTACTATTATTTACTTCATTTATACTACACCTTTCTCCAGATTGGGGATCCAGAGCAGCTTACATAATTTTCCTCTCTTTGATGTTATCTTCTCAATAACCCCATGAGGTAGATTATGCTGTGAGTGTATGACTGGCCCAAAGTCATCCAGTGAGCTTCCAGGGCAGAATGGGGATTCGATGCTGGTTTGTCAATGCAGTTGGGGTAGTGCTGCCCCTGACTATGTTACTGCAGTGGCTGCACCACCTGCACCCTTGTAAAAACTTTCATCCAGTCATGGAGTCACCCCAAAATGCCAGAAGGAGGCACTTTTTGCTTCCACTGAAAATTTTCACAAAAAGTGCCCCATGCTCATTCTTCATACTAACTTTTAAAATTATTTTAAACTTTCCATAAAATTAAAATTGGAAGTAGAGGAATGCATAACAACGGAATCACAAGCTCATATTAAATAGTCTTCAGCCCTTTTATTAAAAACAGGGAGCAGTTAGGGTTAACATTCTGACTTCCTTGGCTTTTACAAGAGACTGATATGTTGATTTTTCCATTATCAGTAATTTCTAGACTTTTTCATATTTAAAGATGGTGGAGTATTAACATGCCAGTATTTTGCTACCTCTGTTCTTGATGCAGACTTTTGGAGGGGGAAATGGGAATGATTCCAAAATATATTATTTTGTGAGGACTGTCATTCTATTGTATAGCTATTAATATAAATGTCTTTGTATTATTTGCATTCATTTAACTACATATGTATTTATTATGGTTCCCCCATCTGATATATTATACTCTAATATTACTTTGTGTTTTGAATTTAAGAATAAAAATAATATTTTAAAAAGTGTGGGGAACTTGGACAGAGCTCCATTTCAGAAGAAGCACCTACCACAGATAGGCCACTCTCTTGCAACTGTCACCAATCAGTTTAATATTGTGGAAAGTAAATGTTGGTGCATTGATCATCAGAAGAGCTTGAGCATCTTGAGAACAGCTTGCTGTCAGTGTTCTGGTACATAGTAATACTATTCAGTGCAAACACAATGAGTTTTTTTAACAGCAGTGACTCATATTTAATTTGTTTTGAAAGGCATACTACCAAAGACTTGTGAATTAAGTCTATTGTGAGACACCATGTAGTTAAGTAATCACAGATGCAAATTTTCACAAACATAGCATTTCTTCATACTTCCTCATAATAATAATATTTACATGCCTATTTACATACATATTTGAGAGAATCATTCTTACTACCATACGTGAGCATGGAAAGGAACACTTGGTGTTTGGCTGAATCAATTCACATGTTCAGTTTTTGAAGGAGGCAAGAACTGTTTGACAATTTTTAGCTCCCCTTGATCCATTAGTTGAAGTGTCTGCTGAGAGTTCATTTCCACATCTTGTTCTGAGAACAGTTTGCTTCAGCTCCTGTGAGAACCCCTGGTGAAGTTTTGGCAGTTCCCTTGCATTCTGTCATGCACTGTCTTTCAAAAGAGAGCCTTCTTTC
Organism: Gekko gecko; assembly: GCA_029375565.1. Classification (NCBI taxonomy): domain Eukaryota; kingdom Metazoa; phylum Chordata; class Lepidosauria; order Squamata; family Gekkonidae; genus Gekko; species Gekko gecko. The sequence continues at coordinate 105,034,995 of JAPDNY010000004.1, read as the reverse complement.
CACCAGCAACATTGCTTACTGTTCCTGCCTGCACTAAAGGCTGCTTCCTATCTCTTACAATCAGATATCCTGCTCATTCTTTGAGTTGAGACTCACAGGTAGGGGTGTGCAAAAAAAAATTGGTATTTTTTTGGTTCGGACATATTGAAACTCCCAAAATTGGTATTTCCCAATATTCCTAAATCCCAATATTGGTATGGTATTCAAATTTGGGATGTTTTAGAAATCCCCCCCTTTTTGCTCCATTATAGTCTATAATGCCCCCATCTTCCATTGATTTCAATGGAGGGAGAAAAAAGTGTTTAAATTTATTTATTTATTTAATTATTTAATTAATTAATTAACTAGGAATAAGGCTCGTTGTGGAAATAAATACAACGGGCTCTAGAAAGAGGCTCTGGGAGAGTGCCCCAGCTTTGGGTGAGTGCCCCAGCTTCGGGCACTCAGTGACAATTTACTGTGGCAATCTCAGCAGGTTATAATAACAGAGTCCACCATTTTTTCCAGAGGAACTGATCTTTGCTACCTGAAGAGCAGTAGTAATTTTGAGTGATCTCCAGCCCACCCCCAAGGTTGGTAACAGTGGTTCCCCAGGAGGGAGTGGCTGGTTTGGAGGGTGGAGTCTATGGCATTATACCTGTCTGAGGTCCCACCCCTCCTCAACACTCACCCTCTCCAGGTTCGACCCCTCAAATCTCCAGGAATTTCCCAACCTGGAGTTGACAACCCTATCTCCCTCCCAGCCAACCATCAACCTACCTTTAGTTTTCCATCTCCTCCCCCCTCCCTCCTAGAGAGCAGTTGTAATTTTGAGTGATCTCCAGCCCCCACCTGGAGATTGGCAACAATGGTTCCCCATCAGGGAATGGCTGGATTGGAGGGTGGAGTCTATGGCATTGTACCTGTCTGAGGTGCCACCCCTCCTCAAACCTCACCCTTTCCAGGCTCCATCCCTCAAATCTCCAGGAATTGCCCACCTGGAGTTGGCAACCTGATCAGGACTGGGGCCAATGAGTTTTCTCCCAAAGGCCAACATAGGTATCGAAAGGGCCTTTTACTGACAGAGGAGAAAGTACAGGTGCCAACTTTGATTAGGGAAATACCTGGAGATTTGGGGGGTATATCCTGTGGAGGGCAGCATTTGGGGAGTGTGTGGAAGGACTCAGCAGGGTATAATGCCATAGAGTCTACCCTCCAAAGCAACCATTTTCTCCCGGGTCACTGGAGGTCAATTGTAACAGTGGGAGATCTCCAGGTCCCACCTGGAGATTGGCAGCTCTAGGGGGAAGTCAGCCACACAGCAGGGAGTTGAAGAAAATGGTCTGATGGTCGCTGGCCCACCTCGTTAGATCCTTTTTCCACAGATTCGGATAGGAAATTGGCCGTTGGGGAGGGGGTTATGGGAGGGGGAGGGGGTTATGCTGAAAGTCCTTTGTTTTTTTACTCACAGAACCAAGCTTGGTTGCCTACCGACAGCCACTGAGGGGACAGTCCCTCACAGGAGTCAAGAGAACTGTCTTCCTCATGGGAGAGAGCTGTCTGCCAGTAAATCTGACATGCAAAATCTGTCTGAAGGGGGAGTGGGTGAGGAAGAGGAGTAGACCCAGCACCCAGCCAATGGCACACGAGTACTCTTGAGTGACGGCTGATGTGCCAATGGCAGAGGGAGGGCATTTTACAGCCAATGGGAGCGCATGGAATCTTGCGAAACCAAAAGATAATTATTTATAAGGAGAGATTAGATTTGTATCCCGCCCTTCCAACATGGGCTCAGGGTGGCGGGTCCCTTTAAATGCCTTCTCCAAGTTGCAAGTTCACCTGAAAGGTATTTAAAGGGAATGTGATCCCTTTAAATGCCCTTTAACTTTGGCTATACAGCAGTCCCAAAAAATCCTGAATATTTTTGGGGTTCAGCCATTTTGAATAGGTGGAAAAATACCCAGATCTATATTTGGCTGATTTGCTATTTTTTTTTTACTTGGGTATAGCCAAATGCACACCCCTACTCACAGGACCATCAAACAAAGTGAGGCAAATTTCAAAAGGTACTTAAAAATCCTTTTTATTAAAGTACTTGTTGGTTATGACTGATGCATATCAGGTGACTGATGGGAACCGCCACATTCAGAGTCACTAATCCTCTGAATCCCAGATCCAGGAGGCAACATCAGAGATACGCCTTAGCCTCTATGCCCTGTTGCTGGCTGTCCAGAGGAACTGGTTGGCCACTGTGTGACACAGGATGCTGGACTAGATGGACCATCAGTCTGATCCAGCAGGGATCTTCTTATATTCTTATGTATACAAAAAAAAAAAAAAAAAAAGCCCTGTCACCTGGAAACTACAAATGAAACTTCAGATTTTGGGGTACTCCTTAAAGGACAGTAATTGGTCAATTACATGTTTGTTTTTATGGACTGGTTCCTAACTCGTCTTCCTTTCTTATAAGTTGCATTTATGCACATGTGAGAGGAGAAGCTTTCCTTCCCAGTACAGATCCCCACAATACCCCTCATTCCATCCTTAACAGACCACCAACCATCAAGGAATACATTTTGGGGAGCTTAAGTAGCTGCTATACTCACAGTGCTTAAGGTTCAATCCTGTATTTTTATCATCATTTGACAGTCTTAGACTTTCTCTGTATTGAGGACTCTGATTATATCGTTTGTTTAGAATTATCAACATGTGTTGTTGGCATTAATTTATAAAGGAATTCTCAGTATAATCTTAGTATCCAGAGATCTAACACAAAACTTTTAGTAGCATACTTTTCCTCTCTGTCAATACAGCTAATTTCTGGCTGGGTTTTGATATCCTTATGTCACTATATATTAGATCTTTTATATATAACATGTATTTACCAAATCACCATGGGCTGAAATACATATTTACAATTTCTTCTGTGTTTATTTTAAATGATTTTTTTTCTCTTGCAAATTTAGCTGCCAATATTGCTTTATCAAGGAGGAGAACAGTATAGGGTGAGAGGAACCTTTTCCTTCCCTGCCATTTTTCTTACTGTGTTTTTTTGCTTCCTCAGTGAGAGGGTGGATTTTTCTAGCAAGAAAACAGCAGGGAAGGAGAGGGTTGATGTTTTCCTCTCTTCAGGCTGTTTGCTTCCTTGATAAACAAATCTTGGCAACTAAATTTGAAAAAAAAAATTAAAGAACAACAACTACAAAAGAAATTGTAACATGTAGTTGAGCCCTTATGTGGCCAGGTTCTCACTGAATCCAGTAAATCCATGTCTGAACTGTACCACTTCAGACTAAGAAGAGGACTCACATGCCTTAGTACTGCTGCATATTAAAAGTTCCCTCAACCATTATTAATAGAAGCTAGTCTATAGTCCTTCTTGATATCTTGCTTTGTGTGTGGAGGGGATCCCCTTCATAGCTCTTTCCATGCAAGTAGAAAAATATAATCCCTGTATCTTCTCCCGTACTGAGACAAAAAACATGAGTAAGAAAAATTACCTGAGGGAAAGTATTAAGAAGTACCCCTCTCCACTGTATTGCTTACTGGATGTTCCATCCTGTTGATTGGACTTGATTTACGCTATGTAATCTGCCTTGAGTCTCAGCGAGAAAGGCAGACTATAAATAACCAAACAATAATAGCTTGTAGCCATTGCATTTGGCAGCTTGTTGTCTCTGTTTCAGTTGAGTTGTGAACTACATGGAACACAGCAATAGCAACCTGTCTACCATTTATTAAACAGATTATGGTATGGAAAAGTCTGATTTGACGGAATAATCTGATGTGACAATGGATGTATGGATGAAGTATTACAGAGGTACCTGCATTGTGAATAACCAGGTCCATGCAGGATCTTTAACTGGTGATCTAAGTGTTAGGCAGGGATCCTGTCTGTCTGTAACTCTAGCCAAAGCAGGAAGAGCAGAGCAAGTAAGAGGGATACTCCTTGACTCCTGTAAAGTGTGTGGGTCAGCATTATTTGCTGGCCTATATAGATTGCCTTGGCCTTCACCTCAACAGTTTGGAACTGGCTTTTACAATTGCTTTGACAGGATGGCAAGGCTTTTGGCCATCATTTTCTATCCAAGGTTTCTCTCCTATGGTCAAATCCTATAGCATAAACTATATGAAGGCTAAGATGGCTAGGTAGATTCTGTCATTAACCCAAGATGTTGTTGTTCAGTCGCACAGTCGAGTCCGACTCTTCGCGACCCCATGGACCAGATTACGCCAGGCCCTCCTGTCTTCCGCTGTCCGCTGAAGTTTGCTCAATTTCATGTTTGTTGCACCGATGACACTGTCTAACCATCTCATCCTTTGCCATCCCCTTCTTCTTTGACCTTCAATCTTTCCCAGCATCAGGGTCTTCTCCAGTGAATGCTCCCTTCTCATTTGGTGGCCAAAGTATTTGAGCTTCAGCTTCAGGATCTGGCCTTCCAGGGAATAGTCAGGGTTGATTTCTTTTAGGATTGACTGATTTGATCTCCTTGCAGTCCAAGGGACTCTCAAGAGTCTTCTCCAGCACCATAGTTCAAAAGAATCTATTCTTCGGCGCTCGGCCTTCCTTATAGTCCAACTCTCACAGCCATACATTACTACGGGGAATACCATTGCTTTGACCATGCGGACTTTTGTTGGCAAGGTGATGTTCCAAGATAGGATCTCTTAATGAATGATGCTATCCAGTCCACACACAGAAAAAATTATTTTCACATTTGCAATAGATCTTTCAACATATATTTCAAATGGCCAGCAATATAGGATTTCACAATCTTCTGAATGCATTATTGTGGGTGCATAGTCATGTAATGAATTCAGTACAGTATTCCAATGTGCACAGTAAACATTGCATTGTATTGATTAATGACAAAGACTTATAAATGGTCCTGAGTATATTCATATAACAGCCATAGCTGAAGACCATTTTGCACTTGAGGCTTATCTTCAGTAGTTTTAATGGGCCACATGTGCCTGGAGATTTTTTATTTCATGGTTTTGTTACACAATTGTATCTTTTGTTTGCTCAAATTGGAAAACAGATTTTAAATTGCAAGTGAAATTAAAGATGATGGAGTCATTACATTTCTGCTCAAGGACAATCATGAACTTACTGGCTTAAAGATTCTTCCTTCAACAGAAGTGGCTCTTCCTTTAGTGGAAGAGCCACATCTATCACAGGCTGCAGTCAGATGACAGGGTTGGTACACTCTGGCCCTGCCTCTAATTTCTCCATTTTGTTTTGTAACAGAGAGCAATGATGCAACAGAGTGGAAGTCCTGAAGAGTGTGAAGGTCCTTCCAGCTTCACATATTCTTCACCAGTCTCCATCCACCAGCATGATGATGCCTCCCTAGTGTCCTTTTGTCTAGCTTGCCCTTTATGTTAGACCAGTAGCCACTAGCTAATTGGGTAACCAATCAGCACGATCAATTACTTAACCTAGCTGATGTAAGATGAGATTTAGATCACTAGCTGTCAAACTGACATTTGAGCTGTAGATGACCAACCATCAACCAATTACCTTGACAGTTCATGGCTGCTAGCTATCACATTGGAAGGTAACTACATACAGGTGCTTGATAAGTAAAGCACTTCAGTGACTTGGACAATAATCCAGAAAGTATTTACAAGAAGACAATTCCAAAATAAATGCAAACACTCACACCACCAGAGAATCACTTTCATGACAGCCAGTAAGTTCTGCTAATACTAATCTTCTGATATATATAAAAGCGATAATGTGTTGGCAGTTTCCAGCTTTCCCATTGGCTCCATCAGCGATTGGCTCATCAACTGCCACTCAAGAGTACTCATGTGCCATTGGCAGGGAGCTGGGTCTGCTCCTCTTTCCCACCCACTGCTGGCCTGGCCACTTCACTGACAGAATAAATTGCCAAAACAGCTGTCTTTCCTGATGAACACACTTCTGCTTGATTCCTGTGGGGCCAACTTTTCCCTCACTAGCTTTTGCTAGGCAACCAGACTTGGTTCTGTCAGTAAAAAGGCAAAGGCAGGAGATCCTTTCCAGGCCTTCTTTGGCTTTTGTGAGGAACTCATTGGGGCCAGTCCTGACTAGGGTTGTCAGCTCCAGGTTGGGAAATTCCTGGTGGAGTCTATGGAAGGCAGAGTTTGGGGAGGGGAGAGGCCTCACCTGAATAGAATGCCATAGAGTCCACCCAAGTCCAAGGCAGTTATTCTCTTTAGGGGGAGAGAGAGATCTCTTCTCTGGAGTTCAGTTGAGATACCCAACAATCTTTAGGCTCCATCTGGAGGTTGGCTACCCTAGGCATAGCAGCACTTTAGAGCAGGGTTTGCCAGACCCAGGTTCTTGCTGTTGAAGCTTAGTGGGTGATTTTGGACCAGTCACAGAGTTTCAGCCCAACCTACCTCATAGAGTTGTTGTGCAGATCAAAAGGGGAAGAGGAGAATGATGTAAGCTGCTTTGGTCTCCAGTGCAGAGAAAGTCTACTTTCCCACTGGGGAACCATTGTTGCCAGTCTCCAGGTGAGGGCTGGAGATCACTCAGAATTAAAACCGCTCTCCAGATGGGAGAGATCAGCTCCCCTGGAGAAAACAGCTGCTTTGCAGGGTAGACTCTGTGCCATTATACCCTGCTGAGGTCACGTCCCTCCTACTTGGGTCTCCACTGTGGAGGAGAAAGACTGTACTTTTCCTAAGTAGAGGCTGTAGGTGGGAGGGGGAGATGGAAAGCTGAAGTCAGAGGGGCAGATAAAGGTAGGTTGATGGCTGGCTGGGAAGGAGACAGGGTTGCCAATGCTAGGTTGGAAAATTCCAGGAGATTTAAGGGGTGGAGCCTGGAGAGGGTGGGGTTTGTGGAGGGGTGGGACCTCAGACAGATACAATGCCATAGACTCCACCTTCCAAATCAGCCATTTCTTCCTGGGGAACCATTGTTGCAAATCAGGTGAGGGCTGGAGATCACGCAGAATTATAACTACTCTCCAGATGGAAGACATCAGTTCCTCTGGAGAAAATGGTGGGCTATGTGTCATTATATCCTGATTGAGGCCACCACAGCAAATTGATGCTGAGTGCCCATGGCCAGGGCACCCGCCCAGAGCCTCTTTCTAGAGCTCATTGTATTTATTTCCATAACGGGCCTTATTCCTAGTCAACAATAACTTTCCTGTATTCTGTTTGTAGTCGCCTCCACACAGTGTCTCATTTGGGAGGTGAGTGTCCTATAAGATCAATAAAACTTATGTTCTACTGATGTGGCAACTGTACCCTTGCCTCGCTTAATCTATGACTTAAATATTTGCTAAATAAATCATAATGGTGCACAGTGATTTGAACAGAAGAATTTCGGCTGTTTTTTAGCTTCAGGGCCAAATAGGTATATTTTAAACCTTGAACCTCTGTAAAAATCACATCATGACATTAAGTTTTGACAGATGAATTAACATTTGTTTGTGGATTTTCCCTAAAAGCAGGGTTTTGGTGCCTTTTGGAAGGATCTGAATTACTGGAGGTGGCAGATGGAAGAGTGGGAAGCAGAATTAAGCAGTATTACACTATTGTTGTATAAAGAAGCTAAATATATATCATGTATAGCTTTGCCCCCAAATCTGGTGACATGTAGTCTCATCCACACCCTTCTGTTTCCCACCTCTCATATAAACACAAACCACACAACAAACACAGCACAAAACTTTCTTTCTTAAGCTAGGCAGGAAGCCCAGTTCTAAGGTCTGCCATACTGGCATGCTAGAGCAGGCAACATGCAACTACATAATGACAGAAAGTATCCCAGTCATCCCTGTACTAACTCATTGTGAAAGTGCACTGTTGGAAGAAACATGAATTAAGGGGTTTGAGTCCCTCCAGAAGGAAAGGCAAGAATAAGGCAAAAATCATCTTTTGGCTCGCTACAATCTTATCAACAGAAAAGTAGGACTAGAACCTACATCTCTCACAGCACAGTACTCCTCCAAACACAGCCATATAGGCACACAGACAAGGTGACATCATGAATTATTGCTAATATTCATCAGTTGCAACAGAGAGTATGTGGGCTCAGGTACCCTTTATGTTTGTTGAGTGATGGATTTGAGAGGATGTTGGAGAACAGCATAACTCTTCCAGCCAGTGTGGTGTAGTGGTTGAGAGGAGTGGACTCTAATCTGGAGAACTGGGTTTGATTCCCCACTCCTTCTCCACATGAAGCCTGCTAGGTGACCTTGGGCCAGTCACTGTTCTCTCAGAACTCTCTCAGCCCCACCTACCTCATGAGACGCTTGTTGCCCGGGGGGTGGGGAACGACACACAAAGAGAATGTGATTGTAAGCCACTCTGAAACTCCTTAAGGTAGAGAGAAGCTGGGTATAAAAACCTACTGTTCTTTTCTCCTCTCCCCTTTGGTATCATGTGCATTTGGAGATGGTGGTGGCATAGACTGACCAATACCCATTCACTATAGGAAGCCGCAGTAGAAATCCATCTGCAGTTTCAGTTTGTGTGCTGTTCCATGTCTCTGAGCCTGTAAGAGAAAACCAATCATAAGACAAAAATGAGGATCATCAGCAACAACTGGAGTGTGAAGTGTGTGGTACTCATCCACAAAAGGTGGCTGTGGTCATTGTTGCCTGTTGAAAATTTATTAGCATGTAGGAATTAATGGCAAATATCAGTCCCTCATTGCATATTTATGTGTGCTTCCTGTGTGTGGGACATTCCTAGCAACCATGTGGGAGGTAAGGTTGTTAAGGCAATGCGCAGTAACCACATATTTATTTATTTGTTTGTTTACAAATTTTGTACCCCACCTTTCTGTCTCATCAGGGTCATTGAAGAAGCTAACAGTTAAAACAAAGCATTATAAAAACACATCATAGAAGCAATTACAAATAAAATACTTATATCGAAGCATGCACTCACACACAAACCGTAGTTAAAACACTACAGCAGGATGGAGGGACGGGGGGGGGGGGTTGTTCAGTTTCATCCTATTATCCTCCTTTCTATAGTTCCAACTCTTTATGGCTTTTACATAACATAAGAAAATAAGAACATAAGAGAAGCCAATGTTGAATCAGGCCAATGGCCCATCTAGTCCAACACTCTGTCACACAGCGGCCAAAAACACCAGGTGCCACCAGAAGGTCCAGCAGTGGGTCCAGGACACTAGCAGCCCTCCCACTGCTGCCCCCCCAAGCATCAAGAATACAGAGCATCACTTGCCCCAGCCTGAGAGTTCCCATCTGTACCCTGTGGCTAATAGCCACTGATGGATGTCTGCTCCATATACTTACCAAATTCCCCCTTGAAGCCATCCATGCTTGTAGCCACCGCCACCTCCTGTGGCAGTGAATTCCATATGTTAATCACTCTTGGGGTGAAGAAGTACTTCCTTTTATCTGTTCTAACCCGACTGCTCAGCAATTTCATGGAGTGCCCACGAGTTCTTGTATTGTGAGAAAGGGAGAAAAGTACTTCTTTCTCAACCTGCTCAATCCCATTCATAATCTTATAAACCTCAATCATGTCACCCCTCAGCCGTCGTTTCTCCAACCTAAAGAGCCCCAAGTGTTTTAACCTTTCTTCATAGGGAAGGTGTTCCAACCCTTTTATCATTCTAGTTGCCCTTCTCTGCACTTTTTCCAATGCTATAATATCCTTTTTGAGATGTGGCAACCAGAACTGTACACAGTATTCCAAATGAGGTCGCACCAATGATTTATACAGGGGCATTATGATACTAGCTGATTTGTTTTCAATTCCCTTCCTAATAATCCCCAGCATAGCGTTGGCCTTCTTTATTGCAGTTACACACTGTCTAGACATTTTCATTGAGTTATCTACTACGACTCCAAAATCTCTCTCTTGATCAGTCTCTGCCAGTTCAGACCCCATCAACATGTATTTATAGTTAGGATTTTTGGCTCCAATGTGCATCACTTTGCACTTGGCCACATTGAACCCCATTTGCCACGTTGATGCCCACTCACCCATCCTCGACAGATCCCTTTGGAGTGCCTCACAATCCTCCCTGGATTTCACCACCCTGAACAACTTCGTATCATCTGCAAATTCCAAATTGTTAGCCAATTCCAAATTGTTAATAAACAAGTTAAAAAGCATCGGACCGAGTACTGAAACCTGTGGTATCCCACTGCTTACCACCCTCCACTGAGAAAGTTTCCCATTTATACTCACTCTCTGTTTCCTACTTATAAGCCAGTTTTTGATCCACAAGAGGATCCCATGACTATTGAGCTTACTTAGGAGCCTTTGTTCATGATCTCCAGGCGTAGCCTTTTCAGGTAGTTGAAGGGGACCCGTCTTCCCTTTTTCACCAAAATTCACCAAATTTACACCAAAGGATAAGTTGGTTGGATCCAGCCCTTGGGATTTTGCTGTACATAACACACACCACTATAGTCTTTCAAATGCCTATGCATTTCCAGAAGTCATCTTTCCACATACCTGGTATAGTTTCAGATTGCCTATGTATCCAAATTATTCACTTAGCAACATCTGAGGTGAATGTTTATCACTGCTGTTCAGTTAGTTCATGAACTGACAAGGAACATTCAGTCCTTGTGTAGATCAGACAAGATGTCATTGTTGCGGGGTTGGCAGATGATTAACTGGTTTTTCAGGAAGGTACAGCAGGCCCACTACCCTTGATGTACCATCATCAGATCAGCTATGACTAACCTCTTTGGTGGGACCCATGTTCCCAGAATATTTGATTCATGTCACTCTTCCTGATGATGATACCCCAAATAGAACACTTTTGATACCCAGTGCATAAAATCTTTGCTGGGATATTGGGAATACAGTAATAAAATAAGCAGAGGGAGAACAGGGCTTTCCCCATCAGCTTGACTTTCTCCTCCCTTCTAGAGGGAAGGAAAAATGGCAAGGCCTAGTCCTCTGGCCTGCTTTGATGCATTTGTATCTGTGATTTGTATTTATTAGCCATCTTGAGTTTTTCTTTTGAAAAAGGTTGATGATGATGATGATGATGATAAAATTACAACATGTAAGAGATAAAGGGTGCCTTTTTGGAAAAAGCTGAAACCAGACGAAGAAGTGAAGGTAGAGCTACTGATAGATATGCAACACACACACACACACACATGCACAATGCACTTATATATATAGCTCACTATTTAACAGGCCAACTAGAAGATCTTAAGAAGGTTGAGATTACAGAGATAGATGAAGCAACAGATTTAAACAATTTAAAGGTCATTATTTCTTTAACATAGCCAGGGGTCTTTTCGTAGAAAAAGAGCTGCAGGAGCTCATTAGCATATGGTATGCTAATGAGCTACTAGGCTATTAGCATATGCCATGCCCCCTGACATCACCAGAAGTGAAGTTAGAAGGGGAAGCAAAAGGGGGGGAGGCATCTTCGAAAGCCTACCCTTCCCTTCCCCAGCTGGCCTGGGTGGGGGAGTGAAGAGAGAAGGGATTTAAAGTTTAAACCCCTTCTCACTAGAGTTGGGCCACAGAAGGAGGAAAGAGGGAAGGAAAGAGAGAGTAGAGAGAAGGAAAGAGGGAAAGAAAGAGAAGGAAAGAAAGAAAGAGAAGGAAAGAAAGAGAGAGAAGGGAAGGAGGGAAACAGGGAAAGGAGGAAAAAAGAGAAGAGAAGAAGGCGGGAAAGAGGCAAAGGAGAGAAGGAAAGGAGGGAATGAAAGAAATTTGGCGGCAGTTTGGCCCCATTATATCCTATGGGCCATTGAAGTCAATGGTGAAAACATAGGGTATATTCTGGGGGCTGGAGGAGAGGGGATTTGAGGAAGAGACTCCAAACTCACAGGATAGCTGTTGGAGCCTCTCCCCAAGATACCCACCAATTTTCAAGAACATTGGACCAAGAGGTCCAATTCTATGGGCCTCCAAACAGGTTGCCCCCATCCCCTCCATTGTTCTCTATAGTGGGGAAAAAGTTACTTTTTCCCACAGTGCTGTTAGTAGTGGCCCCCTGCTCAAGCCCTGCATCTTCACTCCTGACAGAAGGAGTTTAAGTAGATGACCCCTGTAAAGCTGTAAGATGTGCCAACTCCACTTGGATAAATTGTGAAGATCGAGCCTGACAGACAGACCATGAAATTTCGACCCTCTCCCAAGCAAACATAACCCCACACGCGTTTTCTAATGCCTCCAAATGCTCCAAAATCAAATGGCATTCCTCACCCCAGAATGATTCTTATTTCTACTACTCTATCATTTTATCTGAAACACACACACTTGTACAATACTCAGCATGTCTATCTTGTATTTGATATGGGTGTTTTGGCTGCTGATAGCATCCCCCTCCTTTCCACAATCCTGACTTTCTAATATAACTCAAGGATTATTAGCAGATAAAAGGTGAACAGTTCAGGCAGTCATAGTGAAGGATGTGAAGCTACAAGTAGAGGAATTAGCATTTACTTAACTGCTACAAGGCCTGAAAGCTGAAAACAAGACACTTCTTGCATGTGACTCACTAATCACTGTCTAGAGCCATCTAAAGTATAAATTCTCTTTTGTCATGAAAATGTTTGCTCCTTTGATCCTCACAACATCTACTAAACACTTTTCCAGGAGAAGTAAATCTTTTGGCAGACCACACTGCAAAATAAATCACTACAGTATGCAGATCCAGTGGGAGAATTTGTGAGGGGGTATGTTTCAGCTGTAGGCGTATGCTGTGTATTTCTTTACATGAGGGCAAAGACTTCCTCACAGGGGTGAGGCACTCATTGCCCTTAAAAATATCAGTTGCCAACAGTTACCATAACTAAGAATTTCTGTGTTCACTGCCCACTTCCATTACATCTATTAGACAGCTAATCATAGGGTTGCCAACTCTGGGTTGGAACATTCCTGGAGATTTGGGGGAGGAGCCTTGGGGGTGTCAGGGTTTCAAAATGGGAACCTCAGCTGGGTATAATGCCATAGAGTCCACCTTCCTAAGTAGCCATTTTCTCCAGGTGATCTCTGTAGTCTGAAGATCAGTTGCAATTCTGGAGGATCTAGGGATGCCAACTGCCAGGTGGTACACGGAGATCTGTGCTTCTGAATGCCAACAAGGTAGGTTTTGAGATCTCTGGAATCACAACTGATCTCCAGACTACAGAGATAGCCCCTTGGAGAAAATGGCTGCTTTGGAAGCTGCAGAACCAAGTAGGGCTGCCATTACCCCAACACGGGTGGGGGTTTGCCTGCTTTTGGGCCCCCAAATCTGCTGGCCCGGATTCAGCCTGTGGGGGGAACTCTGCCCCCAAAGCACCCTGTTCATGGTAGTGCACCTGACACAATGACATCACCTGGGGGTGACATCATCACACAGGGCACGTTCCGGAGGGACGGAAGATTGCTTAAGGAAAAACCATAAAGTTTTTCCTTAAATGACAGAGCATTCCCTGCAATGTGCTCTTGTATGTCCTTTGTGCACATACTGAGGCACTCCAGGGCAAGGACCAGGACCCCCCCACCGGAGATCAGGTAAGACCTGGCAACCCTAGAACCAGGATAGGACAACCTTGGTCTAGAGTCTAGAAACAGCTTAGGTAAGTATTATTATTCCTTATTCCAATAGTCAAGTTACCCGTCCTACAGTTACTGTTAATAAAGTGGCCTTCAGCCAAATGGAACTGGTTGTTTGGTGTTTGCTCCACTATATAAAATGTGGGAAAGGGGACGTAATCCCCCTGCTATTAAAACACCAGGAAGCTGTGGAAATAAGTTGAGATCAGACTAGCTTGATCCTTGCCTTCCACATTAGTGCTGACTCACTAAAGAAATGGCTGCACTGGGCCATATAGAAGAAATTGATGTAAGTCAACCTGCCTCTTGGGACTGTTATGCAGAAAGACTAGCTTAGTATCTACGAGGTAATAAGATCAAAGGGGCAGAACAAAAGTGTGCAATTTTATTGACTGTCTGTAGAGCAAAAACTTTCGCTATTGTTCATTCTCTGACAGCACCTGCTGTAGCAGATACAAAAACTTATGATGAACTGATAGCTCTGTTGAAGACACATTTTTGCCCAACACCATCCGTTACTCTACAGAGGTTCTATTTTTTTAAGCATGATCAGTGAGCCAGTGAAAATATAGCAGAATACATTGCAGACAGGGCCGGTGTCAGTTTTTTTTGCACACTAGGTGAGGCTACCTTCTGGCGCCTCCCCCCCCCCCCAATGTGCCCACCAATTTTCAAACAGAAACGCACTTTAGGAAGAATGAAAAACACAAAATTTGAAATTGCTAATTTATTTTTTAAAAAATTGTGAGGACAAGTAATACAATCTCTGATTTTCTCTTTCAAACAGAAAAACACAAATCACAAAGCATTTTGAAAAATCCTGTTAATTGTGATGTTGAAATTTAAGTCTCTTTAACGTTTCTATTTCAGGCACATCAGAATCTCATTTTGTGTGCCTTTTGTTTAGCAAATTTTGTCACTAAAGCTGTGTTCACCACTTGCCACTGACAATGGAAGTGTGAGAAGGATCCTTAGAGCAACAGAAACATTAGGCATACTATCCTGGAGTTTTTGTTGAAGTATGAAGAGAAATACTCTTTGTGGTGGCATAGACTTTGAGAGAGCTATGACTAACTCAAGGTTACCAAGCTGGTTGCATGTGGAAGAGTGGGGAATCAAACCTGGCTTTCCAGATTAGTGTCTGCTTCTCTTAACCATTACATATGACCAGACTGGCTTCCATGGTACACTAGGGACTTGAATCTTGTGTCCCTGATCCTAGTTTGACATTCTAACCATTTGACTACACTGGTTCAACTGCTCATTAAGCCACTGAACTCTTTGGGTGATCTCTATCTATTCACTACCTCAAAGCAAGAATTGGAGCTTTGCTGCAAGGACAAAATACAGCTGAAGGAACCAAATATGCCACACACTTAATCTCCTTGGAGAAAAAGGTAGGGTTAGCACACCCTCCGATAAAATACAAGATAATAATTGGTGTTCCCAGAAGCAAAGGAGACTGAATAGGTAGAAGGTAGGAAAAGAAATTCGTATGCCTACCTATGCCAATGCAATGGCCTGTCACTAGAAAGCTCATTGAGACCACAAAGCCACCAAAGGAAGGGGCTCATGGCTCCAGCAGTAGAGCATCTACTTAACATGCCAAAGATCCCAGGTCCAATCCCTGGCATCTCCAGCTCAAAAGTATCAGATAGGAGGTGAAGTGAAATATTTTGACACTAGACCCTGGAGAGCCACCGCCAGTCATAGCAGACAAGACTGACCTGAATGGGCCAGTGACTCAGTAACCATGTTCACATGTTACAGTACATTTATTTGTAAGAAACAGCCAACACACATCCACTTAGCTATTGAAGCTAAGTGTTCAGTTGTACATGGCACTGAATGTCACATGAGAATTACTCAACACACATATAAAGAAAGCTGAAGTAAACATACACACAGATTGTATGTGTGTTCATGGTAGCTTATGAACACAGCTAATCTACAGCAGCTGTACCAAGCTTTGGGAGGCAGAAGTCCAAGTTCACAGGCAGATCAAGCATTTGGCTCAATGACTCTAAATGCAGTAAAGACCACAGGACACTTTGCATTTTACTCTAAGAGCTTCAATCTGCACCAAGAGCTATGCCAAGAGCGGCAGACTCTAATCTGAAGAACTGGATTTGATTCCCCATTCCTCTACATGAAGCCTGCTGGGTGACCTTGAGCCAGTCACAATTCTCTCAGCCCCACCTGCCTCACAAGATGCCTGTTGTGGGGAGGGGGAGGGAAGCTGCTTTGAGACTCCTTAAGGTAGAGAAAAGCAGGGTATAAAAATCAACTCTTCATCTACACCAGCCAAATTAAAGAAAGCTGAACCCAAAAGGTGTCTCGAGGCATTTGAAAGGCCAGCAGATGAACACACACAAACTCAAAAAGGTGAAAAACAGTCACACATCCTCACAACAACTACCCTAGGATCTTCAACAGTATACACATAAATCAGTCAGCTTGCCTTTAAGATGCTACAAGATCCATGTTTGACTCAGGTTTAGATGTTAAACCTGCTTTTAATATCAGTATTCCATTTTAAAAGGAAAAGCATTCCCCATCTCTCCAACTGTTTTTAAGCCCTTCAAGTGCACTGCAGAGATACGAAAACAATCCTTAAAAGGTCTATTTCGAAGTAAGTCCCATTTTACTGAATGGGGCTTACTGCCAGAAAAGACTTTAAAGGATTGCAACTTAAGTTTCCCAAAGCAGCCAGAAAGAGCACGAGCCTTTGTCAGCCCCACCTGAGGGTCGACCTGCTCTCATGGTGCTTCCCGGCTGGCACATTTTGTGCAAGAAGCAGCGCCTGCCCTCACACAGCTGATTTTTGCAGCACCACCCTGTCAAGGTCCAAACCTGCAATTAAGTGCAGGCCAACCTTAGAGAAGTCAACGGGGGTGCGCCTACTTTCTCCACTTCCTTCGGCTCTTGCTGCCTTCACAGACTCCAGGCCAAACCATTCCCCTGAGAAGGGAGGGGGGCACCAGAGACATGTTCGCAGGGTGGGGGAAAAGTTTCCAAAGCCATCACTCTCCTGCTGCCTGCCTCCCACTCCCCCCATCCTGTCCCCAGCTCACAAGCCCCACTCGGTCTCGAGGGGATTAGCCCAGATTGGGGTTTAAGCGCACCAGGTGGCCACGGGGCTCTGAGGGGAGGCACGCGTGCTGCCGTTCACTGTGTGCAATGGGGGGGGGGTTGCTGTATGTCTCAGCGGAGGGAGGGAAAGCAGGCAGTTCTGTGCCCCTGTGAGGTCTCCACTCATAGGTAGGCACCTAACTTCACCTAGTGATAGCGCCGGCTCTGATTGCAGAGCTCTGTCACCTTGCTGAACATTGTGAATCTGGAGATCTGCTGGAAGGCTTGTAACGAGATAGGCTCATCTGTGGAGCTGACGATGAGGCCGTCTAGTGGCTCCTTCTCTCTGGTTCTTTTAAAAGAATTTTTATTGGTTTTCTACAGAGAAAAGAAAGACAAAAACTACAAGTACAAAGACTCTAACACAGAACAATAAGAAACAAATTTTACACATCTAGAATTATTATTTTATGCACCTAAACCATTTTAACAAATTGCAGTATGTAGAGACTAGGAATAAGGCCCATTGTGGAAATAAATACAACGGGCTCTAGAAAGAGGCTCTGCGAGAGTGCCCTGGCTTTGGGCACTCAGTGACAATTTGCTGTGGCAATCTCAGCAGGGTATAATGACAGAGTCCACCATTTTCTACCTGAAGAGCAGTAGTAATTTTGAGTGATCTCCAGCCCACCCCCAAGATTGGTAACAGTGGTTCCCCAGGAGGGAGTGGCTGGTTTGGTGGGTGGAGTCTATGGCATTGTACCTGTCTGAGGTCCCACCCCTCCTCAACACTCACCCTCTCCAGGTTCGACCCCTCAAATCTCCAGGAATTTCCCAACCTGGAGTTGATAACCCTATCTCCCTCCCAGCCAACCATCAACCTACCTTTAGTTTTCCATCTCCTCCCCCCTCCCTCCTAGAGAGCAGTTGTAATTTTGAGTGATCTCCAGCCCCCACCTGGAGATTGGCAACAATGGTTCCCCATCAGGGAATGGCTGAATTGGAGGGTGGAGTCTATGGCATCGTACCTGTCTGAGGTGCCACCCCTCCTCAAACCTCACCCTCTCCAGGCTCTATCCCTCAAATCTCCAGGAATTGCCCACCTGGAGTTGGCAAACTGATCAGGACTGGGCCCAATGAGTTTTCTCCCAAAGGCCAACATAGATGTGGAAAGGGCCTTTTACTGACAGAGGAGAAACTACAGGTGCCAACTCTGATTAGGGAAATACCTGGAGATTTGGGGGGTGGATCCTGTGGAGGGCAGCATTTGGGGTGTGTGGGGAAGGACTCAGCAGGGTATAATGCCATAGAGTCTACCCTCCAAAGCAACCATTTTCTCCTGGGGAACTGATCTCTGTCATCTGGAGGTCAATTGTAACAGTGGGAGATCTCCAGGTCCCACCTGGAAATTGGCAAGCCTAGGGGGAAGTCAGCTGCACAGCGGGGAGTTGAAGAAAATGGTTTGATGGTCGCTGGCCCACCTCGTTAGCCAGCCAGCGATGCTGAAGCTAAGCAGGAGAAAGAGCCTTTTCCATTTATTCTGACAAGAAAGTGGCCATTGGGGAGGGGGTTATGCTGAAAGTCCTTTTTTTTACTCACAGAACCAAGCTTGCCTGCCTACCAACAGCCACTGAAGGGACAGTCCCTCACAGGAGTCAAGAGAACTGTTTTCCTCAGGAGAGAGAGCTGTCTGCCAGTAAATCTGACATGCAAATCTGTCTGAAGGGGGAGTGGGTGGGGAAGAGCAGCAGACGCAGCACCCGGCCAATGGCACACGAGTACTCTTGAATGGTGGCTGATGGACCAATGGCTGAGGGAGGGCATTTTACAACCAATGGGAGCGCATGGAATCTTACGAAACCAAAAGATAATTATTATAAGGAGAGATTGTATTTTGTTGATTATCCTGTACAACTCTGAAGGTATTTCTCAATCCATTTATATAATCTTGACCAGATTTTCTTGAAGATTTCTTCTTTTTTATCTTGTAATTGTAAAGTTAATTTGTCAATTTCTGCTGTTTCAAGTAATTTATAAATTATTTCTTCCTTTGATGGAACTTCTTTTCTCCAATATTTTGCATACAGAATCCTAGTTGTAGCTGTAACATGTATAATCATATAAGCATCTGGTTTTTTAAAACTCTCTGGTATAATATTTAATAAAAACAATTCTGGAACAAATTGTATAATTGTTTCTAACATTCTTTGCAATATCTCATGTATCTAAATCCATTTTTTTTGTTATGTTACAAGACCACCACATATGAAAAAGGAACCAATATTTTGTTTACATTTCCAACATACATTTGACATAATTGGATAAAATTTTGCTAAATTCTCTGGTGTTATATGCCATCTATAAAACATTTTATATATATTTTCTTTATATGGTATAGCTTTTGTATATTTTATATTAGTTTTCCATACCTTAGTCCATTGATCTAGATGTATGTTATGATCTATGTTTTGTGCCCATCTAATCACCGAAGATTTCACTATTTCATCTTGCATTTTCATGTCTAATAACAAAGTATATAATGACTTTATAAGTTTTTCAACTATATGCAATAAAATTTTATCCAATTCTATAGGTTTTTCATAAAAACCAGTTTGTTTGTCCTTAGCATATCTAGAATCAAGTTGCTCTCTTTCCCACCAATTCAAACAAATGCCCTGTCTTTGGAGAATATCTTGTGAATTTAGATTATTTTTCTTGTATAATCCATTCTTTCATCCACATCAGGGCTGCTGCTTTATAATAGAGATACCAGTCCAGTACCACAAATCCTCCTCTCTCCTTTGTATCCTGTAATACTTTCATTTTTATTCTGGCCCTTTTATCTTGCCAAATATATTGCCATATCAGTTTATCCACTTCCTTAAAGAACTGTTGATGTTTTTAAAATAGGAATTGTTTGAAATAAAAAAAGAAGTCTGGGTAAAACATTTATTTTTACAATAGCTATTCTTCCCATAAAAGATACTTGTAAATTTTTCCAATTTTCCAAGTCTTTTTTTCATTTCAGCCAAAAGTTTCATATAGTTGTCTAGTGAACTGCATCTGTTAGTTAAGGTTAACCCTAGGTATTTTATTTTCTTCTGAACTTCAATACCAGCAATCTCTTGTAACAGTTGTATCTGATCTTTAGTACAGTTTTTTTGTCAATATTTTTGTTTTCTTTAAAATTAATTTTCAGCCTAGCTAGCTGTCCATATTCCTTTAGAGAATTCAGGAGATGGATGATAGATGTTTCTGGTTCTTTCAAAATGAATACAAGACCATCTGCAAACGCTTGCAATTTGTATTCTTCTCCTTTTATTTTAAGTTCTTTTATCTGTATACTATTTCTTACAATGTGATTCAATATCTCTAGCGCAAAAATAAATAATAATGGGGACAATGGACACCCTTGTCTAGTTCCATTTTGCATTTTAATATTCTGTGAAAGGTCCCCATTTACCATAACCTTTGTGTATTGTTTAGTATAGATTGTTCTCACCATTGTATAAAAATTTTCACCACATTGCCAAGTTAACAATTGTCCTAGCATAAAAGACCAACTGAGGCTGTCAAAAGCTTTTTCTGCGTCTAGAAAAACCAATGCCATTTGCTTTTCTGGGTGTGCTTCAAAATACTCAAGTACATTCAAAATAGTTCTCACTTTATTCCTCATTTGTCTTTTAGGCAAAAATCCTGCCTGGTCTTGGTGAATTATTTGTAGCAGGACTCTCTTCAGTCTAGCAGCCAAGATAGATGCAACTCTCTCCTTATAATAATTGAGTTTTCACTTCACAATGTTTGATGCATGCCAACAGTGGTAGGCCGCAAGAACTGCCACTCAATAAGACGGTGGTAGAGGCAGCCAACCACCATAGACGTGCATCGACCGTTGGAAGCAAAAACTCAAACAGAGCCCTCCCCCACCACTTCTCCTGCTGGCCTACCCTCCGCCTGCAGCTCACCATCGCCCGGCTTCTTGCCCTGCATGCCTCCTGCCTGGCCCGGACCGCCAGCCATTTGATCCGCCTGGCCACCAGCTCCACGGGCCCAGCCAGGGGCAGTGGCAGTGGCAGTGGCTCCCGCGTTGGTGCTGCTCTCAGGCGCTCTGTGGCAGCTGCCCTCACCCTCCTTGCCTGCTGCTGCTGGCTCCTCCTGCAAGGGCCGCTGCTGCTGCTGTATGGTACGCTGCCATGGCTGGCCGGCCGGCTCCCTCCTCTGTCGTGCCACTCTCGCCAGGCCAGCCCCCCCCCACCAGCACGCTCCCACTCCTGGCTGCTGCACCGCCACTGGCTCCTCCTCCTCTTCCTGCTGCTGCGGGGCTGGAGCCAAGTGGGGCCAGCAGCGCTTGGTGGGGAGGGGACCAGGAGTCCCAGCCAGGTGGAGGGATGTGGCGGCTCCTGCTCCAGGCCGGACGAAGGAACGGGGCAAGGTGGGAAGCGCGTTGGCACCTCACGTGGGGGGGATGAGGGGGGATGTGGGGGAGCGACTCAGACACTGCCCCCCCAATGCCGCTTCTTCCACCCACCCAGCAAGCCAGACATATTGGAGAAGCTTACGCAGACCCCCCAAGACATCCCCCTCCCTTCTCCCTTCCTTACTCTCCCCCTTTCTTTATCTCTCTCTCTCTCCCCTCTCTTTTTTTCTCTATTCCCTCTTCCTTCCTTCCTTCCTTCCTTCCTTCCTTCCTTCCTTCCTTCCTTCCTTCCTTCCTTCCTTCCTCTCTCTCTCTCTTTCTTTCACTCTCTCTCCCCAGCTCTTCCTTCCTCCCTCCCTCCCTTACACCCACCCTACCTACCTTACTAGGGCCCGTTGTCTTCAACCACAATGGGCTTTGCTCCCTAGTATTTTATAATCCACATTTAACAATGAAATTGGCCTATAATTTATAATTTATTTCTCATCTGTATCTGGTTTATGGCTTATGGATCACTGCTTGATTCCAAGACTCTGGTATTTTCTTCTGTTCAATGATATTTTGTATTGTATATTTCAGTGCTAATGCAATTTGATCTTCAAATATCTGATAAAATTCTGCTGGTAGCCCATCTGGGCCCGGGGTTTTCTTTTTCTTCTGATTTTTAATCACTTCAATTATTTCAGCAAAGGAGATTAGTTCATATAAATTTTTCCTTTTATCCTCTGTAAATTCTTTATTATTATATTTCTCCAGGAATTCACTAATCTGATTTTGATTTGCTTCTCTCTTCTGATATTTTATTATAACAGTTCTCTATAATCTTCTTTAACTCTTTGGGGATACTTTTTCTTCTCCCATTTCATTTCTCAGTATCTTTATATAATTCTTTTCTGATTCTTTTCTTAATTTGTATGATAACCATCTTGTAGGTTTATTTGCATTTTCAAAATAATTTTGTTTCGTGTACATAATTTTTTTTTGCAATTTCATGTGTTAAGAGGTAGTTAAATTGATGTTGAAGGTTTTTAAACTCGATCCTTGTTTGTTCTATTGAAGATCCTATCTTCAACCTTTCTTCTTTTTTATTTGTTCTTCGATCTGTGTATATTTTTGTTTTCTTTGTTGCCTCATCCAGGCATCTTGTCTAATAAGCCAGCCTCTTGCATAGGCCTTAAAAGTGTCCCAGACTGTATCCACAGAAATATCAGGTTGTATGTTTGATTTGAAGAATTCTTGAAATTCTTTTTTAGAATCAGCATGGCTCCTCCTCTCTGAATAGAATCTGACTTTTGCTGCAGTACACCAACAAGCATTAGCATGTAAGTTCAGAGAAATTCATACCAGTCACCCCACTTAGGCCCACATTCTCCAACAAACCCAGGAGTAAGTACAGAGGCTCACATCTACGTCAGTGGGATTGTGTGAATCAAACAATGCATCTATATGTTTAAACTGTACAGAACAACATAAAGGAAGTGAATGCAGATTCAGGAACACTGAGTGTCACACTTGCCAAAAAAAGGGGTCACATAGAAAGAGTTTGTCAGTCAAGGGCTAATTCCAGGAAACAAAGAGACCAGGGAAAAGGAACCCAGCTTCAAACTGCCCATAATTTGGATGATTTCCCTGAGGAAGCAGTACAAACATATTCATGCTATTGTGGGGCAATGCCCAGAAATGATTGCCACAGTAGAGATAAATGGTCAGAAGTGTGAAGTGGAAGTTGACTCTGGGGCTGGATCCACCATCATAGACAGCAACACATTTTCACAGCTAATCCAGGAGCATTTTCTGAAGATCAAAATGTGGCCTTCATGACTACGATGGACAGATTGTTCAGATCCTTGGAAGCTGTGATGTAGATGTTTGCATTGGACCTGTCAGACAGACATCACCCTTGCTAGTTACAAAAGGGATTTGTAAAAGCCTGCAGGGAAGAAACTGGTTCACACTCTTGGGAATCAGTGTTCAGGAGTACATAGTGTCTAGCAATACTGGAAGAACTGGCATCTGAGTTCCCACGTGTATTCACTGAGGCATTAGGAGCATACAAAAGTCCACCAGTGACTTTTCAAATGGACCCTACCATATCATCTATTTCTTTGAAGGCCCAGAATGTTCCTTTCACCTTGAGACCAAAGATAGATGAAGAATTTGATTGGCTCATTGCACAAGGAGTTATAGAGCCAGCAACTCACACAACCTGAGCTGCTCCTGTTGTTCCTGTCTTGAAACCAAATGGCAACATATATAGAAGAAGAGGAGGAGGAGGAGGAGATTGGATTTATACCCTATCCTTCACTACCCAAAGGAGTCTCAGGGTGGCTTACAATCCCTTTCCCTCCCCACAACAGACACTCTGTGAGATAGGTGGGGCTGAGAGAGCTGTCTCAAGAACTGCCCTTGAGAGAACAGCTCTGAAAGAACTTATGACTGACCCAAGGTCACACCTGCAGCTGCATATGGAGGAGTGGGGAATCAAACCTGGTTCTCCCAGATTACAGTCTGCACTCTTAACCACTACACCAAACTGGCTCTCTGTAGGGATTACAAATGTACTGTAAATAAGGCACTCAAGCAAGTGCCTGCCATAAACCAGTTGTTGTTTGCCCTAGCAGGAGGAAAGGTTTTTGCTAAACTGGACCTTGCTGAAACCTATCAGCAACTGATAATGGATGACAAAGTTGCAGATACCCAAACTATTATTACACACAGAGGGGCTTTTCATGTGAAATGCCTTCAATTTGGAATCTCAGTGACACTAGGAATCTTTCACATTTATGGAAACTATTAGCAGGTATTCCCGGGGTTGTGCCTTATTTCAATGATGTATTAATAATGGCCTCCTCTAAGGAGCAACTTGCGAATCAACTCAAAAAGGGTTCTGCAGAAGTTTGATCCTTCATGCATCACAGTTAAGAAAGAGAAATGTCAGCTGGGAGTTCCCAGTATCACATTCCTGGGATACTAGATTGATGCAGCTGGTATCCACTCTACACAGGATAAGGTAAAGGCAATACACCATGTCCCTAGACCAAAATGCAAGGAAGATCTTCAGGCATTTCTGGGACTTTTTGCATTTTTATCACAGTTTCTTAAAAAACAAAGCCACTATAGCAGAACCCCTTTATCGCCTGTTAGATAAATGTTCTCAATGAAAGTGGACGCACAAACACTGAAGAAGCTTTTCTGGCCATAAAGAAGTTGTTGACTTTTGACTCTGTACTCACTCACTATGATGGACAGAGACCACAGTCTGTTTACATGTGATGCCTCACTATTTGGAGTTGGGGCTGTCCTCAGTCACATACTATCAGATGTTACAGAAGCACCAATTGCTTTTTCTTCTAGGACAATGACCTCAATTACCTTATCAGATTGATAAGGAGGCATTAGTTATTGTGGCAGGAGTTTAAAAAATTCTGTAATTCTGTAAATGGTTATCCTTTTGAAATCTAAACAGACCACAAGCCACTTCTTGGAATTTTCACCAAAGATAAACCAACACTTATCTCCCTGTATGCAATGTTGGAATATTATACTGAATGCTTACGATTATAATTTCACTTATAGGCCAGGGAATGAAACTGCAAATGTGGAGATACCTGACCATGCCATTCCTCCACCAGTGGAAGTCTTTTTTTTTTTTTTATATATAACTCTCCTAAAAAGGAGAGAATTGTATTCTTTTTATAGGAAAAGGGTAGGGTAGACAGATGGAGAAAGAAAAAAAAGATGGAGTGAAGTTTTTTCTGTTAAAAAAGGTTAGTTTTAGTTAGTAATCAATGCCGTTTTTGGCATCCATCACGGTTAGAAGATCTTCTTTTTAACTTTGCAAAGTCCAAAATCACTCTGTTAGTACAGTTAGTAAAGTCCATTGGGGTTAGTTATTAAACAGCTCCTTTCAGATGCTACACGAACAGTTAGTTCTCAAGGTGTCTTCTTTTTAAGTCTCTTCCAATTATGGATTGAGTCCTTTTTAACCTTGATGCCTTCTGTTCCGTCACCTCCTTCCCCTGGGCTGCTGTCTTCTTCACTGCTTGTATTAATCCAAATTTTGAGTGCTGCGTCTTCCTCCATGCTGGTGTGTCTCTTCAGAAGCTTTTGTGTTTTACAGATGTAATCCATCTTCTCTCTTTTCTTTTTCCTTATACTTCTGGCGTTCAAATTTCCTGGGCTCCATAAACACTTCACAAGAGATTAGATCTCTGATATATTGCCTGCTATGCTCAACAACCCCTTCTACTGGCAGATTATTTTCCTTTATAAAAGCGGAATAGGCTTTGGGAGCCATGTCCACCTCTTCTTTTAATTCTTTCGCTTCACTGCCAGTTAGGGGTGCCAAGACATTCGTCAAGGTAAATCCGAGATCTTCTTTCTCTTCTTCTTTTACGCCCTGGAAACTTAGAGTCAGATTCGATTTCTGCGCGATTTCCGCCATCTTCCTTGTTGTTTCCGATATTTGTTTCTGTCGACTGATGAGAACACTTTCCACTTTAAACAAAGTTTCATTGATTTTCTGCATTTGCTCCAGCAGGGGGCACAGTATCTCATTTCCCGTTTGATTGACAGCAAGCTCTGGGGGGGGGCTACCCGGACCGGAAGTCCCTCCCCTCTTCTCTTCCAGTATCTGCAGGACTTTTTCCAAAGTCGACATTTTCTTTTTTTGTTTACTTTTTCCAAGTTCGTGCCGCATCCCCCAGGAAGCTAATCGGATCGCAATCTTCCGTAAAACCCCAACGGTACTTTCACCAACACTTTTTTCTCTCTACCCCCCTTCGCGCTCCCTTTGTAGATCTCGCTTCTCAAAGGGGGTGGGGACTCCTCCCTCCTCCCATACGCTTATACGCTTGCGGGGGGGTTCCAAATTACGCTTCAAAATAGATCTTCAACTCACGATTCGATGCCATTTCTTCTTTTTATGTTAAATCATAGCGCTATCTTCACTCCTGGAAGTCAGTGGCGCTGCTAAGTCCCATTACAGGCACAACGCAGCGGGGCCGATTGGGGCGGGGAGAAAGCCTCAATTTCCCGGCTATCTGCCGGCAAAGAGGCTACTCTCCAAGCGCCCCCGGTTCGGAGCCTTTGCCTAAGGCTCACTAGGGTCTTTCACACATACGAAGACCCCCCTGACTGCGCGTGGGCTAACCACCTCCGGGAGCGTCCTGAAAGGTGGCCGCCATTCGCAACGCCGAAACCGAAACCCCCGGAAGTCTTCATGCTGGAATCCATGCCAGAACTCCCTCTTCAGGCCGCTCAGATTGCTAGATGACAACAAAAGATCCCATCTTGGGATGCATTCTCAACTGGGTACGGAAGGGCTGGCCCATAGAAAAACTGGCTGAAGTATTCAGGCCATTTTCATCCCATCAGTATAAACTGTCAGCTCATAAGGGTTGTCTATTATGGAGACACAGGATGGTCATTCCAGAAGCAGGATCCTGAGTCATACTAAAAACTCTACATGCAGCACATCCTGTTATGATGCAAATAAAGGCACTGGCTAGAATTTAAGTGTGGTGGCCTGGACTAGACTCTGACATACATCAAGCTACCCACCACAATCCACCAAAACCTCCAGTTTCCATTGGGAAATGAAAAAGAAGCCTGGGTCTGAGCCTAAATTGCAGGGAGGGCGGGGTATAAGTGTGATAATAAATAAATAAAATTATCTTCACATAGACGTTGCTACCCCTTCCAGGGCAAAATCTTCCTAATTATTGTGAATTCATTTTCAAAATGGCTCGAAGTAGCTATCATCCTAGCTGTAACCTCAAATGCTACCATCACAGTTCTCCATCAACTTTTTGTAACGCATAGAGTGCTAGACACAGGTCGAATCTGCATTTGCATTTTTAAATCTTTCTCTATGCTTGATGGCATCACAGCAGCATGAAACTGATTTAAAAATGCAAACGCATATTCAACCACAATCATTTCAGACAATGGTGCTGCTTTTACCTCTGCAATTTTCCAAGATTTTTCTAATAAAAATCCCATTAGGGCTATCACAGTGGCACCATGTAGACCCCAGGCAAATGGGCAAGCAGAGTGAATGGTACAGACTACAAAAGATGCACTGAAAGAGATAATTTCTGGGGACTGGGCAACCAGATTGGCAAGATTCCTGTTGGCACAACATGTTACACCCTGCCCTTTAACTGGCCCAGCTGTGTTGCTTACGGAACATCATCTCAGGACATGCCTAGATCATGTTCACCCTGATATTGCAAACCACTTGCAGTCTAAAAAGGAACAGGAGCTGTATTCTGCTTTGACATTTAGGAATCTGTGTACCTTTTCTCCTCAGGAACCAGTATGGGCTCAGAACTATGGAAACTAGTGGGTTCCCGCTAAAATAGTGAAAGTCAGAGGGCCTGTCTCATATAGAATGTAGACCGCAGATGGCCTGTTATGGAGAGGTCACATGGACCAACTGTGTGGTCACATGGACACTCCTAATTCTTCGATGGAACCTTCTAAGGAAATCAACCCACCAACCTCAGGTTCATAATTAATTTGAGGAGGCCATCCTGATCCTGCCAATAAGGATCATTCTCCTTTATTGCAAGGAAGTAGTGATCTTCTTACTGCATTACCTGTCGAAGAGTTTTCCTCTGCTGAGACTGCAGCTGAATCAAGCCAAAGGGGAAGACCAAAGCAGCAGTGAAAATGTCCATCCTGGATGGCTGAATGTTCTACCTAGGGTGGAGGGGTGTTGTGTACTGCCTCTTTAGGAGGCTATCCCAGTAGGCCTCAGAGCAAGCAGGAGAGTAGGAGGGACTCAGTGCTTCTCTTCTCAACCTCCCTGCTAGCAGCCTGTAGGAGTGCAGGGCCTACTAAAACTAGCAGGGCCAGCTATAAGCATGGACTGTTTCAAGAGGGAATTAGATAAACATATGGAGCAGAAGTCCATCAGTGGCTATTAGCCACAGGGTACAGATGGGAACTCTCAGTCTGGGGCAGGTGATGCACTCTATTCTTGGTGCTGGAGGGGGCAGCAGTGAGAGGGCTTCCAGTGTCCTGGCCCCACTGCTGGACCTCCTGATGGCACCTGGTATTTTTGGCCGCTGTGTGACAGAGTGTTGGACTAGATGGGCCAATGGCCTGATTCAATATTGGCTTCTCTTATGTTCTTATGTTCTACGTTCTTAAGAAGCTGCAGAACCAGGCCAGGACAACCCTGGCTCAGAGCTCTGGAAACAGTTTTGTTAAGTATTGTTATTCCTTATTCCAATAGCCAAGTTACCTGCCCTACAGTTAGGCTGATTTTGCACAAGGAGCTGTGCCGTCATCATGCCTCCCTTTGCCCCATTTCCATTGGTCAATTTTCCACTCTAAGCTGCACAGCCACATTTTGATCCACAGTTTTGCCCGATTTTCCCTGTGCTTTTGTGATCCTGTTTTTTGAGGATCATGAAACTGCAGGGAAAACTGGGTGAAGCTGCGGGTCAAAACGTGGCTGCATGGCTTTGAGTGGGAAACTGACCAATGGAAACGGGGCAAAGGGAGGCGTGATGGCGGCGAAGCTCCTTGTGTGAAATTGGCTTTACTGTTAATAAAGAGGCCAAACAGAACTGGGTGTTTGTTGTTTGCTCCACTACACAAAAGGTCGACTCCCCCTGAGGTCCTTCTCCAGGCTCCACCCTCAAATGTATAGGAATTGCCTCACCCAGAACTGGCAACTCTCTTTAATAATCTATGGAGAGGGTAAAATAACACAAGAGGAAAAGGCAACGAGGTATGTGAAAAACATATCTCCCTAAACTGTGTGAATAGCACTATTTTAAACTAACATTTTCCCTGAAGCAATTCTGTGCTTGGTAATTTTCACTCATAGAGGAGTCATAGGAAATTATTCCACCTGCAGTCGTGTGGTTCCTGAGAAAACATGTACTCTCAATGGTCCCTTGCCAAACAGTGTTCTCTGGAAAGTATATAACAGCTGGCAAGCAGCTATTTTTTCTACTGTTAAATCAGTAATGGTGTAAAAAAAGGTAAACTCTACGTAGCAAAATGCATACTTAAGGAGTTCTTTCTAATATTCAGTTCAATCTGAACCATTCTAGGTTAATGTCCCTCATTTACAAGGTACCACTAGGCTTCACTTCCGCTGATACCGCTCTCCCTACACCAAAGCAGTTGTCCCAGCCTGCATCCTAAAATAAAATGATGCGCAGCCTGCTCATGTTGTAGTTTATTTCTTAGAATTGGGAGGGCTGTCGGGAGCTTCTACCATGAACTAACTAACTCTCTCTCTCTCTCTCTCTCTCTCTCTCTCTCTCTCTCTCTCTCTCTCTCTCTCTCTCTCTCTCTCTCTCCACACACACACACACACACACACACACACACACACTCCTAAGACTAACACCAACTTTTCAACTAATCACATATAACCCTGTGCTTGTGATTTTTTTTTTTTTAAAAACACCACTGTTCATTCTGCATTTGTGGATGCTAAATAAAGGAAGAAAAGGACCACTTGAAAATATATCACATGGTTTGTAGCCATCTGTGAAGTGTTTCTTTCACCCCTTTCTGAATGTAACTGGAAAAGCAGATGACTTGGGGACTTCAGGAACACAGTGTTTCAATTTATTTGATTAAGTGTGCCTGCACTCGGACAATTTATACCCAGAATTAAACTTTGTTGATCCTAACTGTTGGAGAGAATGTGGAGAATGGGGTACATACTGGCATGTTTGGTGGAAAAGCAATAAAGTACAAAACTTTTGGAAGGTTGCTACTTTAATTACGTCACAGATTATGAATTACTCAATACCTTTAGATCCAAAGATTTCAATATTTAACTTATGGCCCCGGTTAGATATTGATGCTGCCACAAGAACCCTTCTGGAATACCTCTGCACAGCAGCTAGGATGATGTTAGCAAAGTATTGGAAAAGTTCTAGCCCAATCTCCGTTAATACTTGGATTTTAAAAGTTAGTGAACTGTGTACGTTAGACAAGATTACTGAATCTTTGAGACAAAAAAGCAATGAACACTACCAATCTAATTTTATGGCAATTTGGTTTCAATTTTTGGATTTCTTATCGGACAAGGAAGATTTTGCTTCTACATTAAATACAATTCTTGTTTTGTGATGGTTGAGATATATTTGATACTACTTTTGACTATTGATCATTGTTATTAATATGGTTATTTTTTTCTCTCTTTTCTTTTTCTTTTTCTTTCAATTATTGTTAAAGTTGTTATATAAAGTGTTTGATATATTATATTATACTTGAGAACCTTGTTACAATCGTCCTGTATATCTACTGTTAAACTTTAATAAAATATTATAAAAAAAAGATGAGACCACTGAGGGGTCACTCGATACCCTGAAATGAAACAAAGTGCCGCTTGGGTTGTCTACCTCACAGAGTTGGCGTAGGCTAAAATTGCCAAAATGGCTCCTGCCGCCCTAAATTGCACATGCCATCTCGGGACACTCCCCCTGACCTCTCCTAGAAGACTGGGGTTCTCTAGAGCATGCCTCTATACAACGGCGCACACTGCAGGACCTGTGTTTTTTTGTTTATTGCAATTCCCTATGATTTATTTCCTCAGGGTTTATTTCACTTCACACAGAAGGGAAAGACACCGGCTTGGGTACACTGTGAGGAGGGGGAGGGGCTGCACACAACCTGGCAAGCACTTTATTTCAGTTCCTTATCATTTTATTTCCATTTCATACAGAACGTGCAAAGAAAGGAAAGGGGGGGGGAGAAGTATGTGCTACTTTGTAGGAGGGTAGGGGCCTTAGCACACAGACAGATGCCTCAAAAAAGTAATTTCACATTGAGGCAGATTCCCCTGCTGGATACACAACTCAAATCATCAGTTAGCATACACACTGTTGTCAGTGACACAGCCAGGCTCTGGGAGGGGTGGGGGGTGGCTGGTAAGAGAGGAAGTGAGTGGAGAAACAGCCCAGCCCCTTGACACAAGGACGCCCCAAACACTCTGGGTGTGGGGTGGGGGAAGTGTTTATGTACATGTGGAATCTCAAAGTGCATGCTTAGTTGGGGGGGGGTGTCACCAGAAGCCCGCTCATGAGATTGCAAGAACTCCCACCTTCTGCATTTCCTTCAAGCTCCTATCTAATTGGCTGCCTCCTTTGCCCACCCCCAACCCCACCCACTAGCGAGTGCGGGTTGGACTCTCTCTCTGGAAGCCATTCTGCTAAAAAACTTTGAAAGGGATGCATGGTTCTACTTTCCACAGGCTGGCTTTATTTTAAGAAGGATTTTTTAAACTGTAGCTGAAGATTCTCTCATTTTGCACTCTTTATTTCTCTTTTAAAAAGAATGGAACTGGTGTGTGTGTGGATTTGCTGCTTGCATGCTTTAACGGGAATGGGGGGAAGAGACTATGGCATTCTGCTCTCTCACGGTAAGTAAAAAACTGCTGCTTGTCTTTTTTTTAAAAAATAGGCTGTTTGCAAACTAACTAGGGTTATGGCTTAAAATTGTTGCTTGTGTGCTGAATGGCTTAAAATGGAAGCTAGAAAACAGTGCCGTGGGCTGTTTTCCTGGTAAGTTTTGCCTCCCTTTGCTAAAACTTTTAGAAAGCGCCTGCATGTAACTTTTAAACTGTATTTTTTGTAAAAAGCTGATTTCTTTTTTGAAGGGAGCTGTGGGGAGAGGGACTCTACACTCTCAACCAGATCTGCCACCCCTTTAAAGGGGGGGGGGGTGTTCGCAAACTGACTCTCTCTCTCTTTCTCTCTCTCTCTCTCTCACACACACACACCCCTTTCAGTCTCCCAACATTTCCAAAGCACTCTTCTCTGTAAAACACACACAAATGCCCAGCCATTCTCTTTTTTTCTTAGTCTTCCACTCACCCCTCCCATGGTACAACCCCCACCCCAATACCAGCCATTTCCCCCCCTTGCTACAACCCCCTTCCAGCAACCATGGCTGACAAACCATAACTCTTCCCTACTCTGTTACCATTGAATGGCTGTCCAGCCAACTGGGGAGGCAGGGGGAGTGGGGGAGTGGGGGAAGGGTACCCCAGTGTGGGATAGGATTGGGATGGGTGGGAGTGGAGGAGGGGTGCCCTGGGGGACTTCTGGGTGTGGGTGGGTGGGACTTCTGCCCAGAAAGGGGGGGCGTGGTACCTGTCAGTTCCTGATTTGATCCCCAAAAAGGGGGCGTGGTACCTGTCAGTTTTTTATTTGATCCCCAGAAAGGGGGGCGTGGCACCTGTCAGTTTTTGATTTGATGGAAGGTATACCCTACGTACTACTCCCAATTTTTCCTATGTTCTTCAGATTGTTGCCTCTTCTCCTTGTTTCATTGCTATTCCCTTTGAATTCTGTGATAACATTTTGTTATACAATTTCTTTCTCTAGCATCTTCTACTCCTCCCTTTCCGCCCTATGAACCCTTTCAGTCCCAACCCATTCCTTATTCTCTGCAACCTTTCATGAGTATGATATGAGGTGGTTCAGATGTGGAACCTCAGATTGTTGAAAGACAGCTGTACAAAAAGAGGCTGATCTGTATCATATTGCAGCCTCCAGAGATTTTATGAGAAAATATCACCAAGGAGAAGGAATCAGAAAATACCAGACCAGAAATGATATTTTAGAGTAACCTGGTCTATGAAGATACCCAGAAAAGCTAAAGGGCAAAATGTCATTAAGGAATTATAAGCTGTTGGCTCACAGAAATAACACACCAATTTTCTTTCACAAAATTAGCTTGGGGAGGAATTGGGATGGTTTCAAAAAATGCTAGACCATTTGGTAATTACAAATTACCACAGTTGTCAGTCTCTTGAAGAGAGGTAGGAAAGTAGGTGTGGAATCAGATCTACTTCTTTCCTGTGCAGTGGACTGCATCTTCTAGCTGGAGTTACAATTCCTTCCCAAGCTCCACTTCTACAGCATCTGAACTTCCTTACGGAGGGTTTCCAAGCCCCTCCATAAATCATAATCTTCTAATATAATCCCCTTTATATGGCCATATGATGCCATCTTCCTTAGGCATACAAATGACCGATCAGCTTCCAGGTATTGGTTCCATGTCAGAATATCTTTATATTTCATCTCACAACTTCTTTCCCCAACCAGTTGTGGATGCAGGGGAAGAATCCTCCATCCATAAGATCTCCTAGAAGTCTTTGTTAGTTCTCTTCCAGTTAGTGGATCTGACATTTGTAGATACTTCCAGTCTGGTCATAATGATATACTCTCCATGTGCAGAGCATCCATACTGTACCAAATAGGTCACTTTCTGCATCACAGATGGGATGTAGGGGACTATGATCCTTGATCCAATCAAAAGGTTAGGATGCATCCAAGGAAGCAGTAGGGTTGGTTGTCTATAACTGGGAGAACCATGATTATTTCAATGCAGAACACACAGAAGTTTTAAAACATTTGATCTGGCATTGGGTCCCTTTTATAAGGCTGAGTTTTATCTTTAATCTAAAATGTCCCTTTTCTTAAGATCAAGGAACAAAAACAGCAAGGAAAAGAAAATATCTTAAGAAACAGGCAACCTACTGACCAAGCCAAGAAACAGCATCTGCTTGGATGGAGTTAAACATTATTAGTTCATTTTTATTTTTCATGAACTAGTCTGTCCATGAGATATATAATGAAACATGCAATTTGAAAATATCTTTGAAAAAAAGCGGTAAGCTTTAAAGAAGAGGTTTTTTTAAGGTGGCAAATTATCTTGTTTATATATAGAACAATTACTGTGTAGTCTTTATAGTTTTCTGTTCATTAACAGTTAGCAATTAAGATTACACTCATATTTTGCTCCAGCTCACAAATTCTTTCATTTTACCATCCCATATGAATATAAACTTCTGCTCTCCAATCAGTGTGTTGAATCACTGGGATATTGACTAAGTATATAATTCTTAGTTTAGACACTGAACATCTGTTGCCATTTCTGTCCGACAATCTGTAATTACAGCAGGGAGAGCTGGACAATCGGAGATTAAAGGGATGCTGCTTAATCTTCCAACACATGCTTCCACTTAAAAATAAAACTACACACAAGAGAAATCTCATTGAGACACACTGTCTATCTGACCCCTTCTGTTCATTAGTTAGAGATTAGTAAACATATCCACAAAGCTCACCATAGAGTCTGGAAGGCTACAATGTGCTTGCAACTTTCTAAACGTTATCAGGCCAAAGGGCTCTTCCCATTGGGGCCTGAGGGCATGCACACACCTCCAAACTGGCCAAAAGGAGCCATTTGGCTGTGCTAGTGCAGATGCCTCTGTCAGTGCAGCATGGCCCAGGGCAGAGACCAGCTCTGCTGCCATGCACCAGAAGGCATGGCTATAGTGGTTGTGGAGCTGCTCCTGGCTGTAGTATCGGCCACACTGGCATGCTTCACTACCAGTCCACACAGAAGCACCTTCTATGTCTTGGTTCAGTTAAGCTGCTGGTGGTTATCACTCTTCACAAGGCTTGGGGTGGCCAAGCCAACAGAAGAATGCAAGAGCAAGGCCATGCACTATGGGAACCTCTGGAATGTGGAATGCATCCTTCCCCCCCTTGGTCAAAGAATGGGTGCAAGTCAGCAGCAGGGTGCCTCCAGGGCACAGAGACCACCACCCACAGCAGCCTAATGGGCCAGTTGTCTTCCACATGGCATTTGGTCTTTGCCATCTGGCGGGTGGCTATACTTTTGGCAGTGGTCTGGCCCACCAAGAGGCTGGTGGTCCAGGTGACAGGCAGGTCCTTGGTGGGAGGTAGTAAAATAATGTTCTGGGTGGGAGCAGGGGTGTATACATTGGTGGTCACCTGGGTGGGTCACCCTCATGGTCTGTGGATGCCTGCCTTGGTGTTGGGTGGGTGACCAAGTAGCACTCCAGGGACCCTGTTTGAATGCTGCATCATTGTTTGCCCTGGGGCTGTCTGCTGTGCCTGCCTGGGTGTAGCCACTGCCCCTAAATGTGAGGCAGGGTGTGCAAAGAGGGACCTGCTGAAAGGGGTGCAAACTGGTGACTTTACCTTGCTCTAGGCTGGATGTCCCTGCCAGGACTGCTGATCCAGGGCCCTGTAGCCAGGCAGAGTGCTGCTGCTGTAGCTTCTCCAGGTCAGCATGTCTGCAAGAGGGAACCGGGATGCATCCTTGCAATGACAAAAGCATGCCCTCTGTAGGGGGAATCACACCCGCTGTGGGAGCCAGGTCTGTAGGTGTCTGCTGGCCCTCTGCAGCTTCCTTCTGCACCTGTCTGCCCTGTTGGTGACTTGTGCTCGTGCATGGCTTGCCCATTGCCTGAATATGTGTGACTCACCATTGTGGTGCAAGATGCTAAATACCAGGTTCATGGGGCTGAAAGGCATAGCCCTGTGCTGCACTACTTGGCATTTGGCCTGGCCAAACATGGACTGGGGTTTATATTGCCCTGCCAAGTGTCAGCACAGGAGCGAAGGCTGGTGTGTGTGTGTGTGTGTGTGTGTCCTGGTTTTTCCAGCCTCCAAGGGTGCATATGGGCTGTGCCATGGATTTTGAGGATGTAACTCTACACCAATACCAGGGGGCATTCCTGGTCTGGAGGGGCTTAGGAAGCCACCTTACTCCCCCATGCCTTCAGGTTTGCCCCTCCTCTGATGGCACAGGAGATTGCACCAGCACT
The DNA here is from genome assembly GCA_029375565.1 of Gekko gecko. Taxonomy (NCBI): domain Eukaryota; kingdom Metazoa; phylum Chordata; class Lepidosauria; order Squamata; family Gekkonidae; genus Gekko; species Gekko gecko. Next base: position 104,999,392 of record JAPDNY010000004.1, on the reverse strand, counting down.
GCTCTGGTGGGGGGCCATGGCAGTGCTGTACTGGATCTTCGCACCAGTGTAGTGGTGCCGGGGTGCCACATCAGCATATTTCTGGGTTGCGCTGGTATATGTCTGAGATATGCCAGTGTAGCAGCTTTTTGGTGCCCTGGGTGCTTCATACATCATTACATTCTTATGCTTCTATCTTGTCATTCACCCATCCCCAAGAATTACTCCTGCACATTAAAGCAGAATGTAGAAAATGTTTCTGATGCCTCTTAGAGAAGAAAATTAATTTATAATCACCTTCCATTTCAGGAGGCTTCTGTTTTGTCCCAAAATAGGCTTTAAAATTGTGCTTTGAGCAGGGTTCCTGCTAATGTGAACATCCATGAGCATGCCCACAGATTTTCACCCCTCTGCCCACGGCTCTTCAGCTTAAGTGCAGGAGTGCTTCCCCTCAGGTGGCCCTGCCCTCCCACTTAGTGGGCACCTGCAGGCAGGCCCTATAAAAGGGAGCACTTGCACCAGCCAGCCCTCCTTTCTACCCGTGGATTTTTCAGAGCCTCCTCCTATCTGTGCTGGCTATATGCAAGACTCAGGAGTTTTCCCTGGTGCCCAAGACCTTCTGCTACATCAAGGGAGTCCCCCTCAACCCTACCTGGCAGGAAGGATGTCCATGGGGACCCAGGCTGTGCTCCATAGCTGTGAGGGGGAGCTGCAGCAGGCCCCTCACTGGGAAGAATGGAGGTGGGGGGTGCAGAGCTGGCCTCTCAAGTTGCCAGCTGGGTGAATGAGTTAGGTAGAAAGTTGGAAAAAAATGTGTGTGTTTGTGTGTGTAAGGATGGAGATGGGGAGGGGGTTGCAGAGCCGGCCTCCCAAGCTGCTGGGTGGGTTTGTGAGTGGGGTAGAAAGTTGGAAAAGAATGTGTATATGTGTATGGAAAAGATGGAGGAGTTGGGGGGGTGGAGGAATGGGTGGAAAGGATGGAGGAGTGGGACCTGCATGGATGAAAGGCATGCCTGGTAGAGGCTGGAGTAAAGAGAAAAATTAGGTGAAAGTGAGTTGGGGGGGGGACCCTGCCTGGATCCAAATCTCTGTTTTCCCTCAGAGTTTGGAAGGGGAAAAGAGGGAAGAAAGAAAACAGAGGGTTGGATCCAGGCAGTTTTTCAAGCACACTCTGTCCCCTGTTCTCAGCAGGTATGTGCTACTTTCTCCAAGCTTTGATGGGTCCATGGGACAATTTCCTAACAATTAGCTCCCACTGAGGAAACATCTATACCAATTGAAAGATATGAACTTTTTAAAATCAGAACCCCCCTGACTTGCATCAAGTATGCCAGTCCAGGCCTCACCAAGAATGATACACATATTCACCATAAACTTTTTTAGTTCCTATAGATAAAACAATGTACCATCTTTGAATTTCAAATGTATGCACTGATGGGCACTTTCAGTTGGTCTCTGTTGGCCTGCAAATAATGCAACAATGTACTGTTTAAATGAGAAATTGAGTGCAGATAGCATTGTGTGTTAAAGTCCAGTTGTAACAGCCCACATTAATAATAACAAAAAAGCCATAAAGACTGAATACTGAATATGCCATGCTCTGTGAAGTAACTGGCTCTGGCTGAGTTTATTTTTATTTAAAATATTTTTAAAAGTATTTATTTATGTGTGCTGCCCCTCCAAACACGAGAATGAGGAAGGTGAATCCTTCTTTCATACATCTGTCAGGTGGACAACCTATACTTAAGCATACTTTTGGAAGTAAGGAGGGAAGCCTGCTTCCACACTGTCTGTCTGATAAGCACATGAGAAAAGGATTCACCCTTCTGACTGCCCTAGACACCTGGGGTTAAAAAGGATAGCTATAGTACTGTCTCCTGTTTGTGTTATATGCCCTTTAGTTCTTGCCTTCTGCTTATGCCAGAATGGGAACCAGGAGTGTGGTAGATTTGTCTGAGTTGTCTTGTTACTATAGGGTGGCTGTGGGACTTAGTAAGTACATGGAATAGCTGTGTAACCTAGATAATAATGGAAGGAACATCCATGCTTTAACAGGGTGGTGTCAACTAAAAACATCAGCGATAAGTTCTATATATAATTTGTAATACAAATATTTCATGTTTGTATGTACATTTGTGAATTGATTTTTTTTTTAAATATATAAAAATAAATATATTAAAAATTTAGCTTTAAGGCTAGTAGATCTTTGAGCTCACAAGGAGCTCACAAGCTGCTCACAAGATGACACAGCTTAGAGGGAACATCTGGTTTTCAAATAGCTGGTCTATTAGCATCATTTTTTGTGATTATAGCTTGTTACAGATTGATTGATTGATTTAAACCAGTGGTTTAAATTACTGGGGGAGGGGGGACTGGAATGATCCAGGTGGGCTGGAACAATCCGGGTGCAGATCCACAAACTGAATCTTTTTGTCCACTTCTTGAAGGTAGATTTCCAAGGGGCGCTGATTAATTATTATTATTTTTTTAAAAGTGGGTGGTAGACCAAGTAAGTTTGGGAACCTTTGATTTAAATATTTATACCCTACCTTTCCTTGGCTCAAGTAAGCTACAGAGCATTCAAAATGTATCTGTTGAAACTGTTTAAATGGCAATGTTTTAGATGCACTTTATTTAGCACAATCAGTTAAATATTCTTAGTCACTAACAGTGCCATCCTAAGCAGAGTTGCACCCTTCTAAATCCATTGTGTTCACTGAACTGAGAAGGGTGTAACTCTGGTAATCTAGCTTTATAAAAAAGTAGGAGTAAGGCCCGTTGTGGAAATAAATTCCATGAGCTCTAGAAGGAAGCTCCAGGTGAGTGTCCTGGCTGTGGCTGGTGGGGCAGCAGAGGGAAAGGGAAAATAGAGAGAGGCATGCCATGTTTATTTCCTTCTGCTTAGCTATAAGGCAGGGCTGTCTCAAGTCATTTTGCTGCCCCAAGTGGGTAGTATGGGAGGACAGTCTCATTGTAACAGGTATGGTTCTCTCTACCCCTGACTTATGCTGATTTGGGGTTATGCCGTGGCAGCTAACGTAGAAAAGCACCTCCTCCTATGCCATGTCTTCTGGGTTCTGAGGGTCTGGAAAGCGGTTCCATAGCCAGTTACAGGGTTGCCAACTCTAGGTTGGGAAATACCTGTATATTTGAGGGGTAGAGCCTGGGGAAGGCAGGGTTTGGGGTACAGAGGGACCTCAGCAGGGTATAATGCCATAGAGTCCATTGCCCAAAGCAGCCATTTTCTCCAGGAAAACTGATCTTGGAGATCTCCAGGTGCTGCCTGGAGGCTGGCAATACTAAGGGGAGGGCCAGACCTGTAGGTTTGAGGGGTAGAGCCTGGAGAGGGCAGGGTTTAGGGTGGGGAGGGACCTCAGCAGGATATAATTCCATAGAGTCCACTGTCCAAAGCAGCCATTGTAATAGCTGGGAAATTTTCTGTAGGGGAAATGATGCGCTGTGGCTGGGGAACACAGTGATTTCTGGAGCTCTCCAGGCCTCACAGGGAAATTGGTAACTCCAGTGACCATTTAAGGGAAGATTAGAATATGTATTTTGGCAACTCCAGTGACTGTTTAAAGGAAAATTGGGATATGTATTTTACCTCAGGACACATTCAGTGACTCCCAACAGCAACCGCAAACTGTTTAGAATGTTTGAGGCAAAGGCCAATCACGCTGCATGTGCAAATGACCTCTGTGTTCTGACTGGCTATTGGGGAGAGAGGAACAGCAAACTATTTAGAATATTGGAGGTGGGACTCAGGCAATGCAGCCAGTGGATAGGGACAGCTTCTGAGTGACAGATCAGGGAGCCAACTGATTTGGGAGCATGTGGAATGTTCAGGAGAGTCCATGACCAAAACAGAATTATTATATAGAGAGATAAATTATCACAATTAAATATGGGTAAATTAGCATATTACTAAAAGTACAATATTAAAAAACCCACCTGCCAGATTAGTAAATTTATATATATATATATATATATATATATATATATATATATATATATATATATATATATATATATATATATATACACACACACACACGAACACACCATTGTGCATAAGTACACTGTTTTTCTATGTCTAGTTTATGTATAACTCAAAATCAGACAAAGCTACATTTTATAGCTATTTAAAAGGTGGTTTGCAACCAAGATTTCATATATGTTTATTAACATCCAAAGCCTATGAGAGATCAAGCCCATCTGAATGAGCTACACAGCTGCAGCTCCTTCAAGAGTCTCTAGAGTTTGGCTGTTGTGAAGCACACTGATTAACTAGGGGAGGATTTCAATCTGCTGTATAAAGCTTTAGTTGATTAATCACAGGTTTTCAGCCCTAATTTCATTTGATGTAACAAGGTGGCCCATAACAATCTACCCTGTTGCAGGATTTAGGGGTATTCCTCATACAATCTTTAGTGCTAAACCTAGTTGGCCTCTGGACAATGACTTGTAAAAATAACACTCCCCAACTCAATGAGGGAGTCATATTATAATTGATGTCATAATCATAAAAAACATCTACCAGACTGATCTACTTGACATGCCTTTCCCCTTGGAATGGTTCTTTTTCTAAATATACCAATTTTAAATATGGAAAGGGTGTGGCAAGAGATCAGATCTAGTGTTAAGTGAAAGGATAGAGGAGCAGTCCTAAACACACTTACTAAGGGAGTAATGGGATATAATTCTGAGTAAATATGCTTAGGTTTGCACTGATAATAAAAGTAGAAATGTGGAACACTTGGTGATATCATTGCAGTCAGACTCAGGGAATGGAGATAGCTACTGAATTATCACAGAGAGTCCCACTGTTGCTTATCTTGTCTGAGCTTCTACTATAAAGCTGGATGTTAAGCCAAAGCTTATCCAGACTTTGATTCTTTCCTACATTTAATGCAGCTGACTGTCAAATAGAAATTGTATTACACACAACACTGTGAAAATGTCTTGGCTGATTTCAGCAGAAATATTTCTGGCTGCAAGCTTCTCACTGTTTGGACAGAGAAATTTAAGGCTCAAACTTCTCCATGCATTAGGGCATTATTTCATGCACAGCTCCTAACATCTGTAGGTGCTCCAGAATGATCAGCAACAAAGTCTTAAGTAAATCACTGGTCCTGATACAACAGAATACCAGGCCTTCACCTTTATAACCTTTGAAAACATATTAAATTCCATCACACAGTTATTTAGCAGAGAAGAAAGAACAGAAGGGGCTGAATACTACCTCCCACTCCTTTTCCTAAATAGCTGAGGAGCAGGAGCAAGGCACACAAAACTGTGATAGCTGAATCGGGTTAGGGAATCATCTATATATTTAATTCCCAAGTGTGCCTCCTATATGCGGATACACTTGCCCCAAATAGACTTTTCTGCAAACTTGAGTGACCCTTAGGTTTGCAGAAAAATCTGAAAAAATAAAAACAAATACATTGGTGAGTTTAAATCCCACCCAATAAAAAGCACTGTTTGAAAGTTCAGGTAGTAGAGTTATTGCTGGGGTGGTAGCAGAGCCTGGGAACTGCCCCTGGCCCACCTGGAGCCACTCTGGACAAGCTGCTGAAAGCTGGGGCAGTGTGAAAGCAAGGGGGGAATGGCAGGAGGGCACAGTGAGCCTGCCTGGAGCAGCTCTGGCAGAACCAGCAAGGGAGGGGAAGGAAGCTTGGTTGGCCTGCCTGGAGCAGCTGTAGGAAGCCTTTGAGAGCAGCGTGGGGGGGGGGAGCCTCAGCAGGTCCACACCAGTGTTTCCCCCTAAGCTAAGTCAGTGTCAGCTAGCTCACAGGTTTTTAGCCTCCAGCTCATAATTTTTTGTCTTAGCTCAGGAAGGATGGCTCCAGAGCAAACTAATTTATGCAGTAGCCAAATCACTGGCTCACAACTTTAATGTCAGTAGCTCACAAAGTAGAATTTTTGCTTGCAAGACACCACAGCTTAAAGGGAGCATTGGTCCACATGGAACAGCTCCAGGTAAGCCTCTGAGAGCTGCTGGAGGTAGGGAAGAGAAATTCAGCAGCCAGCCTGGAGCTGCTCCAGGTGAGCTGGCAAGGATGGGAAGAGAAGTTGCCTGGAGCAACTCAGGTGAGCTGCCAAGAGCTGGGGGGGGGCAGCAGCTATGGCTGAGCTGGCAAGGAAAAGGAGGAAGAGGGAAGCTTCATGGAGACAGAGAGGAAGAGAGAGTGCTGGGGTAGGGAAGTAGAAAGAGAGAGTCAGAAAGAGAGAGAAAGACATTGATGGGGTAGAGAGACAGAAAGACAGAAAGAGAGAGTGATGAGGCAGAGAGAGAGAGTGATGGGGTAGGGGCAGAGAGAGAGATAGGCATGGAGGAAAGAGTAACAGAAGGTATGGCAGGATGGCAAAAGAGTGATAGACACAGAAGTAGGGGGAAAGGGGAGGAAACAAAGGTGGGGGGATGCTCCCTCCCCACAAGTTTCTTGCAGGTCTCCACTTGTCTGTTTTAATATTTTGTACACATTTTCCACCCTATCACCAAGTGGGCTCTCAGAACAAGATGCTTCCTGATGGAGAAGATTTACGACAAAGTTTTCATTGCTGCTGTGGATGCAGAGGCATACACATTAGTAATCCAGCTTCCATGTTTGGGAGTTAACCAAGTATTTTCCTCTGTGTTTTCCCTGACTTTTCCCTTCCATATACACTCTACAGTAGCTCCGCACTGGGTCTTGGGAACATAGTTGTTACAACTGCTGTGGTGACTCATTAACTTTCTCTTTTCTTTTTTCCCATATGTGTACTATATAGTAGCATAACAGCTCTATTAAAACTTGAAACAGAAATGCAGAAATAAATCATTATAGCATTCTGGCACTATTGTGTTATGGCAATTATGTTTTTAAAAACCCTCAAAAAGTCTTATGGTAGCATAGCAGGAGAATGGTCCTGATGACTGAGTAGGGAAATGACACCAATGTGGGAGGAACCTTTGCAGGGCAGGAAAATGGGCATCATTCTTTTTCATTCACTCATTAATAGTTATGACAGCCACATCTACCTTTCTCCTTCAGAGGCAAGATTTTCCCTCCATTTTTCTTTCCTTGTTGTGGCTGAGCCATCCTAGTCTTCTTCTTTCCTGAAGAATTCTGACTGTCCCACCCTGGCACAGTAATATTTTGGCTGTTTGCTCAACACAGGAACCTGAGGGAAGGAATGGGAGCTCCCTTTAACTTATATGACTTAAATGGCACTTGATAAGTTTTTATATTCCAAATTAACAAAATATTTTATTCAACATAGAGGACAAAGGTCAGTGAAATCAGGAGTAAAATTTCTGGGATAAAATCAGTATAGATAACTTTGAGGTACAGTCAGTACACGTACAGACTTTAGTTCTTATGTTTCAGGCTAATGAGAGTTTCTTAAGCTATGTTGAGAGGCTTTTGTTCCAGTACACTCTTTCCAGTACCCAAATCCCTTCTCTTAAAACACCAGTACTTGTCTTGAGTTTTTAACTGACTCTTAAGGTCTTTAAAGGCAGTTTCTAACCACTCCAGACCAGGGGTCTTTGCACTCTTTTTGTTTAACTGGGTAGGGAAATTCTCTTCTTACTAGAAGTTCTATCCCCTTTCTTTGGCCCGGATGGGAGTCTCCCTCTAACTACTCACTTGTCCTTGCCAACTTTTCCCAATTCTCCTGCCTGTATTAAAACTGCTCTCAGCCAGGGCTGAATTCTGAAACTGCCAGTACTTGACTCTTCTCAGTTAGGGATGAAATCAGACTGAATTCCAGTTCAGAAGTCTTCCTGTGTTCAGCTGATGCTAACCAATCAGATTTCTTGAAACAGCTTGTCACTCAAGGCTCTCTGGCTCTGTGAAGAATTAACTCTTCACAGTCCTTTATCTGTTTACACAGCACTTCTAAGCTTTTAAAAGTGCAGAGTGTCACATTAGGCTTTGACCATATTTTGACCATCAGAGTAAAGATGTTGTTGTAGATTTTCTGGACTGTATGGCCATGGTCTTGGCATTGTAGGACCTGACATTTCACTAGCAGCTGTGACTGGCATCTTCAGAGATATAACACAGAAAGATGTGTCAAGGTGAGAAGAAAAATGGTAGGCAGGTAATTTATATCTACTCAGGAAGGTGGGGTAGGGCTGAATCATTATCTTGTAGGAGTTCCCCAGGCTGTGACATGCTAATGGAGGAGCTTTCCTGAGGAGATTCTTTTGCATATGGATTGGCTGTTGAAATTCTAATCTTATCTGAAGTGCTATTGTAAGATGTAGAGCATTTTGTGTTTTTCAGGACTGGAAACCATGTCCTATTTATTTCTAAACTCTCTTCTTTCCTGTTGAAATTGTGTTTATGTATATGAATTTCAATGGCTTCCCTGTGTAATCTGACATGGTAATTGTCCAGCCTTTCAGTGTCTTGGAATAAGATACTGTGTCCTGTTTGAGTTAGGCTATGTTCAGCCACTGCTGATTTTTCAGATTGGCCTAGTCTGCAGAGTCTTTCATGTTCTTTTATTCTTGTCTGAATGCTATGCTGTGTGGTCCCGATGTAAACCTGTCCACAAGTGCAGGGTATGTGGTATACTCCTGCAGAAGTGTGGGGGTCTCTTCTGTCTTTTGCCAATCATAGCATCTGTTGTAGTTTTCTTGTGGGTCTGAATACTCTTTGTAGGTTGTGTTTTTTCATAAGTTTTCCCATCTGATCAGTGATTCCTTTGATATATGGCAAAAACACTTTTCCTGAGTAAAGATGGTTTTGGAAAGAACTTGATGCACAAATCTGTGCCCTGTGTGCTCCCAGGGCCAAATAAGAAACACACGGTTGGAGTCCAGGGAGTGGATAAATATCTGTTTATTGAAATAACAGGAAAATACAGGACTGGATACCTTAGCACCCAGTAACACCAAGCTGTATTCTGCCCCAACCAGGAAGGGCAATAGGTCTTATACCCCAAATGACATCATTACAATTTATACATTAAGAAATCTTTAGCTGGTGTCCAACAGATCTCATCAACAGAGCATCATTTGAGCTGGCATTTCTCTATTGGCAAATCCCTATCTGGATCTTAAGTGTCAATAATTGCATTGGCTTATCTGGTCCTGGAACAGTAGAAAACATCAATGGAGGGGCCTCCTTTTGACATCATTCCTGGCTTATTTGCTTTAGCCTGAAATTAGGGAGTTTCCTGATAAGATGCATAAAACTTAGCTCTTGGCAGACCTTCTGGGGCCAAATTCACAGCTCTACACAGAAAGATATTTGTTTTGGGAACACTCAGAGTCTTTCCATCTCATAGCTATACTTTCAGGATGTCCTTCAACCAGGGAGCTTGTAATTTCAAATGTACATTCCATTCCATTATTTTCTAAATCTATCTAAAAGGACCCTTTGGCGATTAAAAATACTCTCATTAATTCTATTCTACCTGGGATAAGTACTGGGGTCTAAATTCACTTGTAATCAGACTCCTAATAAGGCACAGTGACGGCTGTCATTCTACATGTCAAAAGAAATATCAAAAATCACATTCATCAATCACATTCATTGAGCCTGTGTCCTACACATTCCTGAGAAAACCTGGAATCAGGATTATTATAGGACAATGTCATGCAGAAGCTCTTGAGGGAAAAGCATTGCAGTTTGGAAACTAAGGTGCTGATGAGGAAAAAAACCACATGTGGAAGTACCTACTACCTCTGCACAGGATTTCCCATTTATTAAGGAATAAGCATGCAAAACCTACTTCTGGGTGCAAATTAAACCAGCAAAGTTTTATTCAAGGTAAGCTTTCATGTGCTTTTGTGTGTACACTCACTTCTCCAGAAGTGTCTAAGGAAATGTGTGTGCACATAAAAGCTTACCTTGAATAAAACTTTTTTGGTCTTAAAGGTGCCACTGGACTCAAACTTTGTTCAGACCCAGTTAAGTCTTGGAATACAATATTTATTTGGATTTGTATCTCACCCTCCCTGAAGGCGGGAATACAACACAACTATAACATAAACAGAGCAATAGGAGGAAACCTTGAACTGAACTGACTACTAGCAAGAGACAAAGTGAAATGGAAGTGGACAGTGAAACTGTTCTCATTAAAAATATATATTATTGTACAGAAGCTGAATTCCAGCACCTCCCATTATGGCAAGACAGGAGGACAATCCATTCAAAATCAGATTATCTCTCCTTATATATAAATGAGTTTTGGTGTCTCTCCTGGACACACTTCTACAGCCTTTGACCCACTCAGCTGCCACTCTCATAAGAACATAAGAGAAACCTATGTTGGATCAGGCCAATGGCCCATCCAGTCCAACACTCTGTCACACAGTGGCCAAAAATACCAGGTGCCATCAGGAGGTCCAGCAGTGGGGCCAGGACACTAGAAGCCCTCACACTGTTGACCGCCCCCCCTCCAAGCACCAAGAATACAGAGCATCACTTGCCCCAGAATCCCAATCTATACCTTGTGGCTAATAGCCACTGATGGAGCTCTGCTCCATATGTTTTCTAATTCCCTCTTGAAGCTGTGCATGCTTGTAGCTGCCACCACCTCCTGTGGCAGTGAATTCCATGTGTTAATCACTCTATGGTGAAGAAGTACTTCCTTTTATCTGTTCTAACCTGACTGCTCGGCAATTTCATTGAGTGCCCAAGAGTTCTTGTATTGTGAGAAAGGGAGAAAAGTACCTCTTTCTCTGCCTGCTCTATCCCATACATAATCTTATAAACCCCTATCATGTCACCCCTCAGCCGTTGTTTCTCCAAGTTAAAGAGCCCCAAGTGCCTCAACCTTTCTTCATAGGGAAAGTGTTCCAACCCTTTTATCATTCTAGTTGCCCTTTTCTGCACTTTTTCCAATGCTATAATATCCTTTCTGAGGTGTGGTGACCAGAAATGTACACAGTACTCCAAATGAGGTCACACCATTGATTTATATAGGAGCATTATGATATTGGCTGATTTGTTTTCAATACCCTTTCTAATAATCCTGAGCATAGCATTGGCCTTTTTTATTGCAGTTGCACACTGTCTCGACATTTTCAGTGAGTTATCTACTACGACTTCAAGATCTCTCTCTTGGTCAGTCTCTAACAGTTCGGACCCCATCAACTTGTATTTATAGCTAGGATTTTTGGCTCCAACGTGCATCACCTTGCACTTGGCCACATTGAATCCCATTTGCCTCGTTGACACCCACTCGCCCATCCTCGACAGATCCCTTTGGAGTGCCTCACAATCCTCCCTGGTTTTTAGCACCCTGAACAACTTTGTGTCATCTGCAGATTTAGCCACTTCACTGCTTACACTTAACTCCAAATCATTAATGAACAAGTTAAAAAGCATCGGACCAAGTACTGATTCCTGTGGTACCCCACTGCTTACCACTGTCCATTGAGAAAATTTCCCATTTATACTCACTCTCTGTTTCCTATTAATTAGCCAGTTTTTAATCCACAAAAGGACGTCCTTTTATCCCATGACTATTGACCTTACTTAGGAGCCTTTGATGAGGAACTTTTTCAAAACCTTTCTGGAAGTCAAGGTAAACAACATCTATTGGGTCCCCCTTGTCCATGTTCGTTCACCCCCTCAAAGAACACGAACAGGTTAGTGAGGCAAGATCTTCCCTTACACAACCCATGCTGAGTCTGCCTCAATAGTTTTTGTTCATCAATGTGCCTACAAATTCTTTCCTTAATAATAGTTTCCACCAATTTACCCAATATCGAAGTCAGACTGACTGGCCTATAATTTCCTGGATCTCCTCTGGAACCCATTTTAAAGATGGGAGTGACATTGCCACCACAATCAGAATGAAGAGATGGACGCCAATATGGATTTAACAAGGGCCACTTTATTAATTATTTATAATCAAACAACTGGCGAGGGACTGCTAAAATGTACTGAGGAATATGACCGGCATCAAACCCATGACCACCTTCATTTCCTTCTGGGCAATGCACCTTCCCTGATCTCGAGCCACCCAATGTAGCTCTCGAACAGTGGCGTGGCATATTTAGTAGAACCCCCTGGCCCACCACCCCAGAAGCTGCAAGGCCTGCTAAGATAGGCCGGGCAAGATTGTTCAAAGGAAAATCACCCCTTCCTGGCCTTGAGCTGCAAAGGCCCGAAAGCCATTCTTGGAAGACCCTTTAATTCCTTTATAACAATACCCAGGTGCTCACCATTTTCAACTTCCTGATCGTGCTACCCTGCCATAGCAAAGGCCAAGCCTCTGCTTAGGCCTTCGCCCCCACCAAGCAATCCAGTGCCACCAGCACCCTCACCTCAAATCTGCAATAAATATGTCATTGCCCTTGTTAGAGAGGTGCACCCCATCCCCCCTATACAGGTCCGTTAACTCAACCCATATATCAGGGTGCAACAAGAAGAAGCCCAAGCTGCCTTCCATGGCATTCCTGAGCTGCTGATTGGCATTTCGTCTCACCCGGTCCAAGCACCTAGGATCCCATAGGCTACGCCACACCTGGCACAGCAACACTGCAGACAAACCAGCTGCACCCCAGGCCGCCTAGCAGGGGTCCAAATTGTGCCAACCTGATGAGGCAGAATAGTCGACCAACTATCTGTACTCTGGGCCACATCGCTCTTATCATTGCAAGGTCAGCCTCCACTTACACTAGGGCCTTGCCGTTCATGATGAGGCAGATAGCCACCAGACTATCTGCACTCCAAGCCACCTTCTTCTGGTCATCACAAGGTCAGCCTCCACTTGTAACACCAGGGCCTTGCCCTTCATCACAACTCAGAATAACCAACCAGACCATCTGCAGTCCAGGCCACCTTGCTCTTATCATCACAAGGTCAGCCTCCACTTGTCACACAAAGGCCTTGCTGGCCAGACTATCTGCATTCTGGGCCATCTTGCTCATATCATTGCAAGGTCTGCCTCAGCTCATAGCACAAGGGCCTTCATGGCCGCGGTGTCCTCCTGACCCAGTGGGTGGCCCATAAGACCACGCTGTGGCCACAGATGTTGACTCTTGTCACACCTCGCGGCCAGCAGCATCTGAAAGAAAAACCTCATTAATAACTTTAAACTTTGCAATTCCATTCTTCAAGCACTAGGCAAAAGCCTGCCACTAGCTCACTGATCCACAGCGCCACCCCCCAAAATGGAGTGCAGTGACCAGACAAAGGTCCTGATCCGAACAAGGTCCCACTGACACTACCACATGGCAAGGGAACATATAGCCCAGGGCAGCTGCAGTAGAAGCGGTGCTGAACCGAGAAGAGTGAGCTCCAAACTTCACCCCGGGAAAGGCCAAACTTGCTGAAAGCCTGGGCAGTAACCGTCTTCATAACCTGAAGTGCAGCAACAACCCAGGTTGCAAAAATGACCCTATTTTCACTGCCAGGGGAATGGGTTGTCTCTTATCCTCTAGAGCTCCCTTTTCCCAAGACCTTCATAGAATGCTTTAGAAATTCCACTACATTTACACAGAATGTCTGCATTTGCACAGTCATTGTGATATGCAAGGCACTGCTCAATGTTCATAGGGCTTATGTTTGCACTGATCAAGTGAAATACCTTATTGATATCCCTGGGTAGCAAAGGAAGCCCACCCCCTTTAAAGGGATGTTAAGTATTTGGTGATGTTATTTACCTCATGCCATGAAAAACTACAGCTGCAAATTTTCACGCATTAAGTCTCTATTAAACAGACAAGACTTATTTCTTTGGATTTTTGGCAATCCTGCACCCTGAAAGATAGGAAATTGAGGCCTAGAATTATCATTGTTAAAGGTCTATGCCAGAAGACAGCGTCTCTGATTCAATTCCAAATCCACTGTATTGTCAAACTGTGGAAACATTCTCTCAGCGCCTTGGAGCTCCTTAAAGAACTTTTCACAGGCATTCAACATTTCAGAAGTCCAGTGACTGCCTCTATAAGGCATTCTGAAATACTTCTTGGTATTTAATCTTCCCCAGTTCTACTAACCACTGAGACCCATCATAACAAAAAGTTTGGCTTTTTAAAAAAACATGATAGTGCCAATCAACAATGTGTTGTCACTTTAAAAACGTGTATAATTTTTATTTATTCAAAAAACACCCTACCCTGAATGCCCAAAGTTGCAACTATTCTGGAAGGATATATTAAGTGAAATAACTTACATTACAGGTCAGATGCTACAATTCACTGCAGAACATATATTGTTGAATAGATGGAATCCAAATGAAAATTTTACTAATACCCATAAAATAATAGCAATCTTGTTAGCGGCTGCAGAAAATACAGTAGCATATTATTGGAAAAGCACTACTAGCCCATTAAAACAACATTGGCATACAAAACTTTGGAATTTTTATGTAATGTCTAAAATTACAGAGAATATTAATGAGAAATCTAATAATATATCCTTGCCTTCATCTTCATCATCTTTTGTTGCAACTTGGTACCCTATTTTACAATATTTGATTGAACAAAGTGTAATCCCACAGGAAATAGATACATTTTGTCTATGGTAATGGTAAAAATAATATTAATATTATTTATGTATCTATATTCTGTAATATCTTTGTATAAATGCTTTGCACAATATGTTTTTTCTACTTCTTTTTTTATTCTACTCACGATGTAACTAAGAAAGATGTAAATTTGGGCTTCTGGTCGGAGTTAAAATGGCAAACTGACACACTTTGCGAGTTGTGCAGGGTGCACAGTGGTATCTGACGACAGCCTGGGCTCTACCTGGCCCAGCGCAGCACTCCCCAGGTGGGGGGGGGTGGCAAGCAAGCAGCCAAGCCTGAGAGGGAGTTGAGATCGGTGTGGATAAGCTTTGGAGGAGGCTTGTTTACACCTTGATCTCCCTCCGCGAAGAGGGCAGTTGCAAATCAGCACTACAGATACCAGCTGGGCTGAGAATTCAGCATAAATTCGTCATCTACCGACCTCTTTAACATCAAGACTAACATCGTTTACAGAAGAAGCACTGCGAAACCCCGAGATTACAAGTAAGGTAACAAATGAACAATTGCTTACCGCTTTAAAGAAGAATGTAAAATCTAAATGCACGGAGAAGCGTAAAAGGCTTCAATGAACTAATCCGCTTGATTTAAAAGTAAAAAGAAAGCTTTCCTTTAGAGAAAACGGCCGAAAAGTGACTTTGTTTTGCATTCCTGTGGTCAGCTAAGACTAAACGTTGCATAGCAGAAACGAAACTGACTGTGATTCTATGATACAGGAAGTAGGCTAGAGTGGATGTTTTCAATGTGGCTGTGCCGGAAGTAGACGGCCGGTTTAGAGTGTGACACCGGAAGTTGGATTACAGTGACGGACAGATAAACAGGAAGTTCTGAAGGAGCCTACTCTAGCCAGAAAATCATAGAGAAATTGCACCCGCCATTTTGAGGAGGACTAAATTTTAAAAAGTTAGTTTTAAGCCGAAAAAGCACTGGAAGAAGCTATAAAGGTGGCAATTTGGCTTGAAGATTGATAATATAAAGATTGATTAGCCTTGAGCTCGCTTTCAAGACGGATTTGAGGTCAAGACCAAGGGCTGCCTCATCACCTAGTCCAAGAATGACTGCAAAGGAAAAAAAAGAGTGGCAGGCTGCCATGGAAGCGATGGAGAAACGGGTGACTGAAGTGGTGCAGAGTTTGGGAAATAGAATCACAGCTGCAACAACAGCTGCAACAACAGCTGCAAATACAACTGGAGCAAATAGAACAAGTACAAGTCCAAGTACAGAAAAAAAATATGGAAGAGCTAAAAGAACTGGTACTAACAGAAGTGGCAGGGATAAAAAAAGATACAGAAGAAGTTAAAAAAGAGGTTAAAAGTCTGGTGACAAAATCAGAAGAAATGGAACAGAAAGTTAAAAGAACCCTGTCAGAAAATACAAGACTGGAGTCCATGATGGAATATAGGGCCACTCAGAACCACTTGAGATTGAGAGGAATCGAAGAGGAGGAAGATCAAGATTTACGGGCCCTAGTAATTAACACATTGACAACTTACATAGGGGAAGATGTTGGAGATTTGGATCCAGACTTTGACCTGATTTACAGAGTAAATTCAGCTTATGCCAAGAGAAAGCAATTACCCAGAGATGTGATTGTTCAATTTGTGACTACGAAAATGAAGGAAGACGTTTTCAAGAAGCAATTTACACAACCGTTGGAAATTAATGGAAAAAAAATAATAATTTTGAGAGAAATTCCGAGATCGATCTTACAAGACAGAAAGAAATTCAAGAAACTAACAGATAGGTTAAAAGAAATGAGTATCAGGTTTAGATGGGAGATTCCATATGGATTATCATTTGTATACAATTCGGTGAGATATACCCTTAAAACGGAAGGAGACATGTACAGATTCAAAGAGAACAATTTTGATGATTTTAAAGATATTTAATTCAAAACAACTATGGATTACAAATTTTTATCTTGGAACGTAAATGGACTAAATTCACCAAACAAAAGAAGATTAGTGAATCATTGGCTAGAGAAACAAAAATGTAACATAATTTGTTTGCAAGAAACACATATCAGAAAACAAGATAATAAATACTTGATTAATAAAAAATTGGGAGAAGAATTTCATTCATTAGCAGTTAATAAGAAAAAAGGAACAGTGATATACATTACCAAAGAATTGGAACCTAAACAAATCTTCTCAGACAAAGAAGGAAGATATGTTGGCGTGGAAATAATGATGAATAGAAAAAAGACATTGCTTGTAAATATATATGCACCCAATGGTGCAAAAGAGACCTTTTTTAAGGATTTGACGAAAGAGCTGGACTGTTTAAATTATGATCAAATAGTCCTTGCAGGAGACTTCAATGGCACAGTGAACAATGTATTGGACAGAAAGTCCAAAGCAAGTGGAGAGGCGGTTGGAAAGCTGCCAAAAATTTTTTTCAGCTAATGAAACAAGAAAAACTAGAAGACGTTTGGAGGAAGTGGAACCCTAAGACAAAGGATTATACATTTTATTCTAACAGACATAATTCCTTCTCCAGAATCGAAATGATTTGGATGTCAGAGGAGATGGCGCAGAAAACCTACAAAATACAAATTTTACCGAAAACCAATTCAGATCACAACCCTTTACTTTGGATATCTAAAGAAAAACTGAAACAATTATATTGGAGAATTAATGAGGACTTATTGGATCAAAAATTAATTAATGAAACTTTAAAAAAAGAAACGAAAAGTTTTTTTGAACTGAATTTAAACAAAGGTACGGATATACAAGTCGTATGGGATACGTACAAAGCGGTAATGAGAGGTTTGCTTATCTCTCTGAACTCTAAAGATATAAAACAAAGGATGCAACAACAAAATGACCTCCATGAAAAAATTCGACAAAATGAAAAGGAATTAAAGAAAAGGCCAGGGAAGAAAAAATTATCAAAGAGATCCACTTTCTGCAGGATCAATTGAATGTTTTATTAAATAGAGAATTATACTGGAATCTGAAGAAATTACAGCAAAAAGCATTTGAGGGTGCAAATAAACCAGGAAAATTTTTAGCGTGGCAATTGAAAAATAGAAAAGAAAGGAATTTTATAAGTAAGATTACTGAAGATGGAAAGGATGTTATGAATCTGAAAGGCATAAAAAGATTCTTCTTCAAATACTACGCCAAACTGTTTAAAAAGAAAGGAATCGATCAACAGAAAATTAAGAAATATTTGGAGACTATTGAAGTTCCAGAGCTGGGAAAACAAATTAAAGAGTTATTAAATGGTTTAGTAACAAAAGAAGAGGTGACAATGGCGATAGAAGATGCAAAGTTGGGCAAAGCTCCAGGTCCAGATGGTTTTACAGCAAAGTTTTATAAGAAATTTAAGGAGGAGCTAACCCCTATCTTAGTACTTCTGTCGAACGAGATAAGAAAGACTAAACGGATCCCAGATTCATGGAAAGAAGCAAATATTTCATTGATACCCAAAGAAGGTTTGGACTTAACTGATGTAAAGAATTATAGACCAATATCGCTATTAAATAATGATTACAAATTATTTGCAAAAATAATTTCGGAAAGACTGAAAAAATATTTGAAAGATATTATAGCGGAAGAACAAGTTGGTTTTTTACCAAATAGACAGAGACAATTTAAGAGTGGTGATTGATGCAATTGAATACTATGACAAACATCCAGAAAAAGAAGTTGGATTCCTCTTTTTAGACGCGGAAAAAGCTTTTGACAATTTAAATTGGGAGTTCATGCTACAAGTTATTGAAAAAATGGATATAGAACAGTCTTTTTTAAACATGATTGTGGCAATTTACTCAGAACAGAAAGCAGCTTTGAATATAAATAAAGAAAGAACAGATTTCTTCCAAGTTCAAAAAGGAACACGCCAAGGCTGCCCGTTATCCCTGTTGTTGTTTATTTGGATACTGGAAATATTATTGACAGCGATAAGAAAAGACAATAGCATTGAAGGACTCACAGTGAAAGGTTTTGCATATAAATACAGGGCATTTGCAGACGATGTAATGTTCATGATTCAAGATCCAATCGAGAAAATACCACAATTGATGGAAAAAATTGAAGAATTTGGATCAGTTGCGGGATTCTACGTTAATAAAAGTAAAACCAAAGTGATGTGCAAAAATATGACGAAACAAAGACAAACAGAACTCCAAGAGAAAATTCAATGTGAAGTAGTTACAAAGACTAAATATTTAGGAATTGAATTGACTATGAAAAACATTGATTTGTTCAAAAATAATTATGAAAAGGTTTGGTATAGAATTCAGCAAGATATGAAGAAATGGGATACCTTGAATCTATCACTATTGGGAAGAATCGCAACTGTAAAAATGAATATTTTACCGCGTTTGATGTTCTTATTTCAGACTATTCCAATTTTAAAACAAAGGAAAATACTGGATACGTGGCAGAAAGAATTATCTAAATTTGTATGGGCAGGAAGAAAGCCAAGGATTAAAATGAAAATTTTATGTGATGCAAAGGAAAGAGGAGGTCTACAACTACCAAATTTAAGACTGTATTATGATGCCGTCTGTTTAACATGGTTGGAACAGTGGATTAATCTTGAGAATAAAAAGTTATTGGCTCTAGAAGGGCATGATAACAAGTTTAGATGGCATGCATATTTATGGTATGGAAAAGTAAAAATAGACAAATTCTTCAAACACCACTTTATAAGACGATCACTGTTCGAGACTTGGATGAGATATAGAAAATTCTTCTCTGAAGAAAGACCACTTTGGATAGTACCAGCAGAAGTGATTAATTCACATTCAAGAAATCAAGGGTTAGATTGGCTACCTTATAAAAGTCTTTTAAAATTAGAAGGGAAAAACTTTGTGCTAAAAGACAGATTTGATGTGGAATTTGAATATGATTGGTTGAAGTATAGACAGATTTATGACTTATTTAAGACCGATAAAAGAGAACATGGTTTTAGAGAAAATAACACTGAAATTGAAATTGTATGGCTTGAGAAGGGAAAAAAAATGATTTCTAAATTGTACAAGGTTTTGTTGAAATGGTACACTGAGGATGAAACTGTAAAAGAGCAAATGATAAAATGGGCGGTAAATATTAATAATGAGATATTAATGACATCTTGGGAATATCTGTGGAAAAAGTCAATGAAAATTTCAACTTGTGTAAATGTTAAAGAGAATTGTTATAAAATGATGTACAGATGGTATATGACGCCTAAAAAAATTGCTATTATAAATGAAAGTATGTCTAACAAATGTTGGAAATGTAAGAAACATGAAGGGTCTTTTTACCATATGTGGTGGACATGTGATAAAGCAGTAAAGTATTGGACTGAGATCCACAATGAGATACAAAAAATTTTGAAATGTACTTTTAAGAAAGACCCACAGATGTTATTGTTAGGTCTTAAAATGGAAGAAATAAATGTAGCCAAGAGAACACTATTATGGTACTTGATTACAGCAGCTAGACTGACTTTTGCTCAATGTTGGAAACAAGATAAGGTACCTGAAACATGGGAATGGATTAAAAAGACGTTGTTTATGGCAGAAATGGACAAATTAACAAGAAAGTTAAACAACGAAGAAGATGAAATCTTTTTCGAAGACTGGAAAGACTTTCAAGAATACTTGTTGAAAAACTGGGATGTTAAGCGTGGTTTGATTTGTTTTGATAGCTATTAAGAAGAAATTGAAAGAGAATTAGACTTTTGAATTGTTACCATTAGTAAAAGAAAATATGTTTAGTAGTATATGTAATTGCATAAGAGAAATATCAATGGGGTTGGTGCAGTGCGGGAAGCCTTGTTTGGGGGGGAGAGGGAGAAAGAAAAATGGATATGTATTGGTGTGTTTAAATTGTATGAACATGTGATATATCCAATAATAAATTGTATTTACCTAAAAAAAAGAAAGATGTAAATTTATCCTTACCTATGTTATGTTGGAATTGTTGAAAGTCAATAAAATGTTATTAAAAAAAACACAAAAAAACCCCACCCTACCCTGAGCAGTGCACAGTAACTATAATTTCTTATAGAAACTGGGTTCCTATCCTAAAGACCAAGGACAAGCACACAGTAAATGTGCACTTGCTCCTTTTAAAAACAGGTGTATGAATATACATGCAGGCTGTATGTTCATTCACCGTAATGGGAACATGTCTTCAGTGGACCCTATTCCATATATACATGAGTAAGGCTGGGCTGCCATGCCTGAAAGTAGCTTCTTTTCTGGCCAAGTGAGTTTGCAGAACAGCCATCTGGGCCCCTGGCCTCCAAAGCCCTGCTGGTCCTCCAGTGGGTCTTGCCTAAACCTCGCCCCCACTGGAACCTTCCTGGAAGCCATTTGCATCATGTCTTGTTGCTGCAGCAGCACCACTGCATCCTAGCCAGCACCCTCCACAGGCTGTCGCAACAACGCAACTCTTCCAGGCCATGTCAACTCACTGGACCTCCCTTTATTTATATCTTCAATTTATTTATATCTTTAATTTATATCCTGCTCGAACCCCCGAAGGGGTCTCTGAGCGGCTTACAGTTACTCATTGAATCCTTAACTAAGGCCACATAGCTGTTCGGGAAGGGACTGCCCTACCAGCACCCTGTGGAGAGCGGTGTTCTTGTTCTTGTCAGTTTTGTCAGTTTCTTTGTCAGTTTCATCCTGGGTCGGCTCAGCTCGGCGTTCGCAGATCCCTCGGCGCGTGGTTTCTGCATCGGCGCGGCTCCGGCTCTGTCTTCCTGACTCCGCCGTGCCTGCGCCTTCACGTCCTCCTTGCGCCGTTGTCTCTGCTCCGCCTTCCGTCTCTCGCCGTCCCCTGAAGCTCTTGCCATCTTTTGCCGCCATCATTCCGCCTGCCTTGTTACCGGCAGCTCCACAACCCCCGCAGGGGGGGGGGTGCTCCCTGTCATCTAAGACAGGTACCCATTTTATCTACTTGCTATTGTTGTTATTTTTAGCAGCTTTCGAACCGCTGGGTAGACGGGAGCTGGGACTTGGGCCAGGTGCTCACCCTGGCCGTGGTGGGATTCGAACAGCCGTAATGGCTGTTCATAGATGTTACTAGCAGGCATTAGTTGCCTGCGCCACTGCTCCTTTAAAGACAAGTGCGCTATTAAACCTGTGTAAAAACACTCATTAGGACCAAACAAAGACATATAATGATGTGCCGGCTTTCAAATTCCCCAGATCCCAGCGTCAGGTTGGAAGTCACCCTGTATCCCTGCTAAAACAGAAAACAGAAGGTACAAATGACTTATTGCAATGGATATTGTCAGATCCAAACACATGTCAAAGACTAAGCCACCTTGCCAACTCAGAGTGCCTTCACCCTGTCAAATTCACGACAAGGATGTCATCACAGAAGGAAACCTTTAGAAATTCAGCTGTTTTCCATTCAGATTACACTTGATTTCATCCCTACGAACTAAGTGCTCAATCAAGGTACCCAGTTTCAAGTAGCCATTCCCATTGGCTGCACTCCCTCACCTCAAATTCTGTTTCTATTTGTAGTTTACAGTTAGATACCAGTAAAGGTGTCCCAGTTCCCTGGTCCTGGAGCCGGACCAACTCTCCAAAGTCACCCCGCCTACCCTTTTGAATTACTCTACAGCTGACAGCCCCCAGCAAAGGAAGACGGTGCTTGTGAACAACCTTAAGGCTTGGCAGCCTTGAGAGGAGGCCAACCTGGCAGAGGATCCTGGAGAACTGGCTGAAGGCATTCCCCCCTTGCAGGGCTCATACCTTGCGACAGAGGAACCTGTCCTAATGAGGCGCTCACCGATGAACAGTGCGCAGATCTCCAAAGAGTCCTACAGGAGTAGTCTGGGGTTTTCTCAGTCATGCCCGGGTGTATCCCTGGCGGCCTGTAACCCCGAAACTTCAAGATGCCATACACCAAGAAGTTGAGATGATGCTATGACTGGATGTCATAGTGCCATCAAGAAGCGCTTGGAGGAGTCCAGTAGTGCTTATCCCAAAGCCCAATCACAGCAGGCATTTTTGCATTGATTACCACGAGCTTAACAAGCTCGCCTAGTTTGGTACCTATCCGATGCCATGGGCTGACCTGTTAATAGACCAACTTGGCATGACACAATACCTGTCGGCGCTCGATCTGACGAAGGGATATTGGCAGGTGTCAGTACACCCCCCAATTGCAAAAAGATGGCCTTCATCACCCCACAGAGGCTTTTCCAATTTAAGAGGATGCCCTTTGGGCTCCAAGGTGTGGCCATGACTTTCCAATGGCTGGTGGACAAGGCCTTATCCTGGTGCGGGGACTTTGCACAGGCATACATCGATAACATTATCGTTTGCAGCCCTGACTGGGAGACACACCTCACACATCTCCGGCAGGTCCTGCTCACCCTCCGCGAGGATGGGTTGATGGCCAATGCCAGAAAGAGCCAGCTGGGCTTCCAAGAAGTCAAATACTTGGGATATCTGGTTGGGCACGGAACATCAAACCCCTGCCAGACAACCTTGGAGAACCACCCTCGTCCACGCACCAAGCGACGGCTCTGCCAATTCTTGGGGGTCATCGGATATTATAGCCGCTTTATCCTCATCTTTGCAATGGTAGCTAGTCTGCTCACTGATCGCCTGCGGAAAACTTTCCCTAATCAGCTGCGCTGGGGACACCCCAAGGAGGCAGCATTCAAACAACTCCACACCAGCCTAACCTGTGATCCGGTGCTGCAGAACCCGGATTTCTGATGACCCTTTGTCTTGTACACTGATGCCTCAGGGATTGGCCTCAGTGCCATGCTGGCGCAAGACACCAAGGGGATGGAACACCACATGTTGTTTATTAGTCGGAAGCTCCAACCAGCGGAGCTAAAGTATTTGACGGTGGAAAAGGAAACCTTGGCCGTCAAGTGGGCTGTAGGGGCCCTACAATATTATATGTCAAACAACCCCTTCCAACTCATGGTGGACCATGCCTTGTTGTTGTGGCTAGCTCGGATGAAGGATACTAATCCCCATATCTTTCACTGATATCTCTCATTACTCCCATTTTGTTTTTCAGTGCGGCACCAAGCTGGGGCAGACCATCAAGCAGCCGATTATCTCTCCCGCCTCTTCAAAGAGGATCCAGCAACAGGACGCATTAGGGAGGGGATGTGTCCCGGTTCCCCGATCCTGGAACCAGACCACCCCCCCCCAAACTCCCCAAAGTCACCCTGCCTACCCAGGAGAGTATGTGAACAGCCACAAGGTCCCTGAGGAGGGATCTGCCTGGCATCTGGAGCTATGGCAAAGAGCAAGGAGCTGGCGAGTTCTGCCTTGGGGGGAAGAGATGACCGAGCACAGGAGGAGATCTTCATCTCCAATAGGCCTGCAGCTCAGCATTGTGTCAGATGGGAAAGCCCCACCCCGGACACTGGGAGAGCATCTTACGATATGAAGGGGGGGCGGAGCGAAGGGAACACGCACGGGGTGGAGGGCCAGTGCTGGGAGTGGAGAGAGGGAGAAAAGGAACAAAAGGAAAGTGGAGGCGAGGGTCGAGGAGGATGCTGTGCAACTGAGACTGGGAAAAGGCAAGTGGAAAGCAAAATGAGAGAGAGGTAAACCACTGCTGTCCCAAAGCTCCTGAGAGGACCGAGAGTCGAAGCTGTGCTGGCAGAGGGGCCGGAGAGGTGGAGTCAACCTTGCCCCCTGACCAACTGAGACCCTCTTTCACCTCGCTTTCGTTTATCCTGGCATTGGTCCCGGCAACGTGCCCTCTGCCATCTCCTCCGTTAGTCATGGCCACCAGCGGTGGAGCTTCGAGAGAGAGGGCTGAACCTCACAAAAGGCTTCTATAGTATTCTAGAGAAGAAAAAGAAGAAACCAGATTTATATCCCACTCTTCACACAGAGCGGCTTGCAGTCTCCTTCCTTTCCTCTCCCCATAACAGATATCCTGTGAGGTAGGTGGGGCTGAGAGAGCTATGAAAGAACCGCTCTTGAGAGAACAGCTCTCAGAGAAATTTGACTGACCCAAGGTCCCCAGCTGGCTTATGCAGAAGAATGGGAAATCAAACCTGGTTCTACCAGATTAGAGTTTGCTGCTACCCAACCACTACACCGAACATACGTCCCTATGCATTAGGGCCAAATATTGTAATCTGAAGATTGGCAATGTACATTGTCTGTCCCTGAATAAAACCCTGTAAAAATGTTATTTTGAATAGAAATCCCTGTCTCCTGTCTCAGATATAAATAAGCCCTGCTGCAATAAGTAGAGAATCAATTTTTTATATTCTTATAAGGAATAACCCCCTCACTAGCACTGTCCGCTTTCAGGCTTGCTAAATGAGCATTGCCTACTCAGGCTGGTAAATGCTCTGCAGGCCTTAGGCAGAGGTCTCTTGTATCACCTACTGCCAAATCCATTAACCAAAGATGCTGGGGACTGAACCTGGGACCATCTGCATACCAAGCAGATGGTCACTGACAGAGACAAATCCCCTCCCAAAATCCCGTCAAGGCAATTATTACAGAGATTAATTCCCTTATAAATCCAAGTCTAAAAACCATGCCAGCAAAAGTGGACAGAGGAAGGAAGGAAGGAAGGAGGTTGGATTTATACTCAACGCTTCCCTCAGAGTCTTGGAATGGCCCACAAGCTCCTTTCCCTCCACCCCCCATAACGGACATCCCATGAGGTAGGTGGGGCTGAAAGTATTCTTTCCAGCACTGTCCTTAAGAAACCAGCACTGACAGTACCAAGTGGAGGAATGGGGAGTTCACTTTTTTAGTTTTTTAACTCCTAATTTTAAAATAAAAAAATGGCAGCCTAAAACACTCCTAGAAACAACTGCCAAAAATACAGCTTTAAAATGACCCCCAAATTTAACTCCAAAATGGCCACTAAAAAGGTTTGTAAAATAGCCACCAGAATACATATCAGAAAATGGCTGCCCAAGAACTGCCCCTAAGATGGCCACCGCACTTAAAGAAAGCCCCTAGAGGCCTATGAATTCTGCCATGGGGAGGTGTGAATGACAGTAAAACTAGTCATCCCTCCAACTGCTAACCCACAGGCTATGATTGCCCAGTAAAACCAACCAGCTGCCCCTATCGTGTCAGCCTGGCCTACCTGCTTATGGGCAGGCTGCTTCCCTTTTGTGGCACCCAGGCCCTTCTTTGGAGCCATAAGCCCTGCTTCCAATGGAAAATTGGTCACAAAGGGGAAAGCCTGAAATGTCGCCTCCCTGTTTACTCTAAGATCGCTGCTGCTCCTATTGCCCAGAAAATGGCCACCATTCACCTAGGTGGTAATGGTAAGGGAGAGACAGACCAGCAGTAAACAGATAAGAAACTATGGGGAAGAGGCAGCCCTACCACACTGCCTCTCACTGCCCAGCTTCTCTTAATGGCCCCCAAAATCAGAGTGAAAGCACCCGTATATACTGGGAACCTCCCCAGGCCCAGCTCATCCACCTGCCCAAGCTAGTCAGCCATTTTTTTGCTGGCTTTGGCCCTTTAAAGAAGCACCCCTTCAAGGCCAACTGTCACACTCACTCCAGGTTGCTTTCACAATTTATTTATTTATTTTTGTTTTTACTGTGTTATTACAAAGATTGCCCCTTGTTGGCCCCAAGGCAAGCTAGACCAGTTAGTGCCATTAGAAATTATCCTCAGGCTGACAGGGGGCCACCGGCCACCAAAATTCTTCACCCATTTTTCTTCCCTTTTATTCCCGCTGGGAGGAAGGGTGGCCCTGCAGCCTCACCAACTACAGCCACCCAAGATCAGGCCAAGAAAATTGTGCCGATGACATGAC
Source organism: Gekko gecko (assembly GCA_029375565.1). Taxonomy (NCBI): domain Eukaryota; kingdom Metazoa; phylum Chordata; class Lepidosauria; order Squamata; family Gekkonidae; genus Gekko; species Gekko gecko. The sequence continues at coordinate 104,973,191 of JAPDNY010000004.1, read as the reverse complement.
CCCGGGAATAAGCTGGTGAGGGTGGCCCAGCAGCCGCAGGATGCAGGCGCAGCCCCAGGATAAAGCCACCACTGCAGATGCAGGAATACGGCCACCGCTGCAGGAATCTAGCCGCCTCTGTGGCCCCCATGCTTCGCCGCCACTGCGGCTCTCGGGAAAAAGCCACCATCACAGCTGCAGCAATCAGGCCACGCCATGGGAATCAGGCTGCCGCAACCCCCATGCTTTGCCACCGCCGCTGCTCCAATTTTGCTGCCACCCTTCTGGGCCCCTGCCACAGCGATCTTCTGTCTTCGAGCCGAAGGTAGGCCACACTGTTCTCCTGTCCGTGCTTGGGTGTCTGCTCCATCCAAGCACACCAAAGGACTGCTGAGGCCAAGGGTGGCAGCCAAGCCTAAATAGGCTGGCTCTGCCCCCTGCCTGGCGCTGCACTTCTCGCAGTGCCAGCGCCGTCTCTTCTTCCTCACAAGGAGGCAAATCAGCCCCCTCCCACCAGTGCAAGCTTGGCGGGAGTTGGGGCTTGCATTAGCTACCTTCCAGTCCTCAGGAATGGAGGCAGATTTTAATGAAAGATTACATATTTTTGTCAGGAGATCCCCAAGTTCACATTTGAGTTCCTTTAGAACTCTCGGATGTATGCCATCTGGGCCTGGACATTTGAGGAATGGAGCCTGTGGAGGTTTTGAGGAGGGGTGGGACCTCAGACAGGTACAATGCCATAGACTCCACCCTCCAAGCCAGCCATTCTCTCATGGGGAACCATTGTTGCCAATCTCCAGGTGGGACCTGGAGATCTCCCGCTGTTACAATTGATCTCCAGATGACAGAGATCAGTTCCTCTGGAGAAAATGGCTGCTTTGGAGGGTAGACCCTATGGCATTATCCCCTGCTGAGTCCTTCCACACACCCACCATGCTGTCCTCCATAGGATCCACCCCCCAAATCTCCAGAGCCTCTTTCTAGAGCTAATTGTATTTATTTCCACAACGGGTCTTATTCCTAGTATTTAATAAATCAAATAAGCATAACCTCTTCATATATTTAAGAAGTGCAAGGTATCTTACATTTTATTCAAATAAATTTATTAGAAGAAAGGACTGCCCTTATTTTTTATTCCCTATTTCAGTAATTCACCAGAGTCAAAATAGCTTTAAAAATCATATGTACAGTTAACTCACAGCTCCACTAGTTAACATTTGCCCCCTGATTAGTAAAGCTAGATGCATACTTAGCAATATATGGTTCTTCATAATGCTTAACTTCCTCAGGAGCTGAAGATATTTTCTTCTGAAATTAAATTTGGATTACATATATGACACTACATTTAAAGGGTACAGCTCAGTGTATAGGGATGCATCATTCAAAAGTATATGCTATTTTGATTCCTATTAATGGAAGAAATGAACTAGTCCTTTAAGCAGATTCATGTTCCTGTTCTCTTAGAAGGTTGTTTCCTCCCCACACACCAAATGGGTTTTCTGACATTTCTTTGACCTCTCGGAAGAAGAATTAGGTGTACTAGTTACCAAGCAACAGAGAGTCAGGCAACACACTTTCAAAGGACTTTAATTGCACAAAAACTGCAACCACATTCACAAAAGCTTCACATATTAGGCACTTTTTTCTGTTACAAAAATTCATTTCCCTTTTATTACTAATTCAGTGTTAAGCTATAATAATGATCACTAGGGGAGGAGAAGGAAAATTGCTGGGTATGCTCACTGCAGACCTGCTTTGTCTAAGTGGACTCTTGCCACCATGTGGAATTCAGACATCTCATGTTTATCTAGGATACATTGTATGTAATTGCCTCACTTAGGAGACAAGATAACATTCATCTCTGGAATATTAAAATGGAAGAGAATGGGGGAAATTCATACCAAAAACATTTCTAAGGTCTAAGCATCAGAGCACATAATGGAACTGAAGTGCCCTATATTCTAGTCACACAGGACCAAACTACACAATCTTTTTTCTTTCTTTTTTTGGCAATAGTTCTCTGGCCCGGATTCATTTTCCCCACAGATACTCCATAGCTGTGAGGAATGTCATTAAAAAAATCAGTAGAAGCCTGATTTACCTTGGAGCTGTAGCTTGGAGGTAGGGAGCTACCCCCTGAGCCATTTTTTTCAAGATGAAATGGCCCAGGCAGAGAGTGAAGCTCTGAAGTCTTGGCTGTCTTTCACTTCCAAACCACAGTGTGTGCAGCACCTCAATCCACTGTGCCCAGTTTCCCACCACTGATCAATTAAGTGGGTGGAGGAAAAATGCCAATACTGTAACATCACTTCTGGGTGAAACTCAGAGGTGATGTTAAACCTAATGATGCTCTAGGAAACCACCAGTCTCTATGATAAATATAGAGCTTTGTGGGCTTCCTTGAGTATTGCAAGGGTGGGTGTGATGTCACTTCCAGGTTTCACCCAGAAATAACATCATGGCATTGGCAACGCTATTTTCTTCCTGCCTCAGCATTGCAACAGCCTGGCAACCCGAATATGGATGCAGTTGTAAAGGGGGGGATCCGTATGGTGTAGAGGGACTATTTTTTCTTATCACTTTGTTTTCTCACTGAAAACCATCCCCCTCACTTGCTTGTATTAGTCCCACTGGGGAAAACTTGAAATTTACCTAAATTGTTACTTGTGAAGGCAATTCAGAAGAGGACATAGTTCAGTGGTAGGGGATGTAGTTTGCATGCCAAAAATCCCAGGGTCATTTTCTATCATCTTCAGCTAAGGGGTCATCTAAATGATATTGATGGCATGAGCCATGTTGGAGCTCCCTCAACATGTCTCACCCTGTACTCCAGGGACTCAGTCTGAAAACCTTTAAAAATTGCTGGGTCACTTGGCATGGCTCTAAGCACTGTGAGGGTGAGAAGAGGGGCTTCAAGCTTCCCTCTAGTTGCAAGAAAGAGGCAAACAGGGTCTCCCATGGCTGTTTCCACTGGCAAAAATTAGGAAATGTTAATGTTAATATTTTATATTTGTTATTTGTTTTTATGTTGTTTTTATCTTATTGGTTTTAATGTTGTACATCACCAGGAGACCCTTTGGGTGAGTGGCAACAAATAAATAAATAAAATAAAAGCCAAAACCCTCTTCTTTCCTGTCATAGTGCTTGGAGAAAGTATGGGATTTCTCCTCATAGGAAACAATGAAGACAGGTAGGATGGCCAGGGGCACCTTTTTCAGGGGCCTTTAGAACTGGACCCCTTAATCCAATTAACTTGAAACCTGGATAATCTTTAATGGACAGGCAGATCTAGATTCCTTGTAACTGTGGTGTCATTTGCTTGAAAAACAGCCCTCCAGAAAGTGTCCCCTGATAGGGAATAATGGACCTTCCCCCCCCCCTTGAATTCCAAAAAAAGCCCCAAATCAGAATTCTGAAACAGTATAGGAGGACCTGAATACTCCAGAAAATACCAGTATGGGGCCCATTCCCAAAATCTTAACCTGAAAAATACCTATTTTTTTCAAGTGCACATTACTACTTGTGTCACTTCTATCATTTATATGGCTCCCAGAGGCTGTTAGGTAACAGGGCTACCAGAGCTCTTTCTACCTTGGAGCAATGCAGATCTGCTGTTTATTCAGTGGTTTGCCAACATCAGAAAAATCTCCAGGTTTCCCACCAAAGTTCTTCCAGCTAGTTAGTCAATGCCTCACACCACACAATGCAGCAGTAAAGACCAAGAGAGTCAAAGAGTTTCTATGTCAAAACTTTAAAATTAAAAAAATACATCCACTATCACAACCAGCTGATAGCAAATACAGTCATAGGTCTGAAAGCAAGTGGAAATATGATGGAGCATTTGTTCTCCCATGGACCAGTTTTTGCTTACAAAATGTCTACCTGCTGAAGAAAAAAATATTATATTTAGTAGAAACAGGGCTGTGAAACTTACTCTCACTAACAACTGCAGTAGAAATTCTATAACTTAGACTTCTGGCCTTCCTGTTGTTCACACTAACTAGAATCCTTGCCTTTCTTGCCAAAAAGGAAAGTTTATTTCTATAAAATGGCTTGAATTGCTATTAAAATGCTGTAGGGAACGAATTTCCTCGTATGATTAGCTCTGATTTATTTTTTTCCACAGTAGTGAACATTATAGTGCATAACAGAATGTTAACAATCTGCTGTGAATTTTCTGTAATGATATTCCAGCTTTCCACAGTCAGTAAACTCTGTGGAAAATGCTTCAGTCCAAATCTCCCTCCCCCCATTCAGAACTGGAGAGTCATATGTTACACTGTAAGATGAACAGAATCACGATGGCTTTCAATACCACACTGTACATCTGTATCCTTAATCTGTTTCAGGCTCCTTCAGAACAAATCAAGCAGCCAGCTTATATCTACTAAAGACAGAAGCAGTATTCTGCTTGGGAAGCGAGAAAGTGAACCACTAACAATAGGGTGGTTTTAGTAGGGTTGCCAACTTCCAGGTGGGGCCTGGAGTTCTTACAGTGGATCTCCAGTCTACAGAGATCAATTTCCCTGTAGACAATGGTTGCTTGGGAGGGTGGACTCTATGGCATTATACCCCACTGAGATCTTTATTCTCCTCAAACTTTACCCTCCCCAAATTCTGCCCTCGACTCTCCAGGAATTTCCCAACCTGGAATTGGCAACTGCTTCTTAGTATTAAAAGAAGACTTGTAGAAAAGAAGTATGGCTGCATTCCAATAGGTATAGGAATTAGGAGTGTCAGGATTCTAGGAGCAGAACGGCTGTTAGACCAGGGAAATGTATAGTCCAATCCTATGCAGAGTTATTCAGTCCAAGTATATTGACACCAGTGGATTCAGATCAGAGTAATTTTGCCACACTCCGCTAAGGAGCTGAGTGATGCTGTCACAGTCTCTGAGCCTAACCTAACTCATAGGGTTGTTGCGATGTTAAAGGGAGGGAGACAGTTTTTGTACTGCTTCCTTTTTCTTATAAATCAGGATTCAGGTGATCACTCTGGTTTCTGCTCTCAGGTTCATACAGCAGAGGTGGGTGTGCTCAAAACAACATCCACGTATTCACAAGGAGACACAGGGAGAGAAGCAATTAGCTTTACAACAAGCAAGCTACACTTCTAGTTACCAAACATAACTAACTAAGCAGTGACTCCATCCTGTAAGAATAACCAGAGGACACAAATAGCAGAGGGGAAGCAGTCCATTCCATTGTTATATACACAATAAGTATAACACAAGGACCATGTACACAACTGAGAGCTTTTTGGAGGGAAGGTAAGATAATTTAAAAATTTATAAATACACTCAGCTCCATCTTTTTTTCCAAAAGAATAAATATTGCTCTTACTGGTCATGTTCTTCTGTGAGAATTGATCTACACAGGCAGAGTAAGTTAACATACCCTGACCCATTGAGACTGTATTGCTTCCTACTACAGGTATGGAAGGTGCATGTTTGAATGCTTTCCCCCAAACACATCTCTGTACTTTGAAAACTAACATGTTAGCACAAGTATAAAGCTTGAATGTCTTCTTCCCATGGTGCTAGTTTGCTACTTGCTGCTGTTGTTGATAGAGGTGTAATTCTTCCAGTATAATATGTCATAGTCCCATCTGAACTGTGTCATCAGGGTAATTTCAAGTATACCAACTGGTTTGAAGCCCAGGATAAAGTCTTCCAAAGGTGTGTTCACTATGGAGTGAACTATGAGAAATCTAAAGTTTTAGTTTTCTCTAAATCTAGAAAGCAATTTACCTGGAGGGTAGGTGACTACGAGATTGAACTAGTAAAACATTTTAAGTAGTTAGGCCTTCACTTTCAAGCAACTACATCTTGGGCCCATCAGCGAAGAGTGACAATTAACAACTCCAAAAGGAATATTAATATGCTCTTACATTCTTTTGAGCTATTAAGTTTATAATTATCCGGAGAGGTCCGGGCTTGCAGCCAGCTTAATCAGCACATGCGTGCATCTCCCCAATATCAATGTGCTCTTATGTTTTTATTTCTCTGATCAAGGGAATCAATATGTACCAGCTGTGTTAAAAGTCTTTAATCTGAAAATAAGGCCCCAATTACTTTATGGTGTCCCTATATGCAGTAAACAAGTCAATTGAACAGGTACATTTGTCCTTCTCATGGAAGATATTGGACATTCCATCTTGTGTCTCATATGTGTCCCTATGTCTGGAATGTGTTGTTGTTCAGTCGCAGTTGAGTCCGACTCTTTGTGACCCCATGGACCACATCATGCCAGGGCCTCGTGTCTTCTGTTGTGCTCCAGAGTTTGCTTAATTTCGTGTTTGTTGCCTCGATAACACTCTCTAACCATCTCATCCTTTGCCGTCCCCTTCTTCTTTGACCTTCAATCTTTCCCAGCATCAAGGTCTTTAGCTTCAGTATCAGGCTTTCCAGTCAGGGTTGATTTCTTTTAGGATTGACTGATTTGATCTCCTTGCAGTCCAGGGGACTCTCAAGAGTCTTCTCCAGCACCATAATTCAAAAGAATCTATTCTTTGGCGCTCGGCCTTCCTTATAGTCCAGCTCTCTAGGGCGTGGCTTATGACCTTTTAAATATTGGCCTTGGCTGCATTATAACCTCGACCCTTCGTTACAATTATCAGCTTTTAATGGAATCTGAGTTTTCACATTGGTTTGCTACCAAAGAGAGTAAACTGGGAACCTTGAATATCCCCCTCGAATCTCTCCTTTTACTTTCAGAAATGGAGGCATTTCAAAAAATAAGGAACAGATTATTGGAAAGTAGAGCTATCCAGTCTGTACAACGCAGCCAATAAGACCTGCTCTCTCCTTAGCCATGGAATATTTCCCACTGTAGGACTTCTTCCTAGTTACCTCTACCAACTACAGACTCTAAAATTCCATAGAACTTTTTCTCTTGCTGGGCTTAATGTTTTACCTTCAGCGATTTTAACTGGAAGATTTCAAGATATAAGTCTTCCTCACAGACATTGCCTTTGTTTAAATGGAACTATTGAAACAACGACTCATGTGTTGTTAAGAGTGTCATTATAATAATATTAGACAAAGAATTTTATCTTCAATTTTATCCAACATTATGAATTTTCCTGATACATATAAATTGTTTTTTCTGCTTAACAACACTGATGACAACATAACTGATTATGTGACAAAGTTTTTATATGCTGCTGTTCTTATACAAAGTAATATACTGTGATTTTGGGACATTTTAATTTGTGATTTATTCTATGTTCAATCCTTTTATGTATTTGTCTTAATGTTCTCCCTTTTATAATGCCAATGAAGGTAAACTAACTAGTCCCATCTGAACTGTGTCATCAGGATAATTCCAAGTATGCAAACTGGTGCCTTTCTGGTGGAACAAGCTCCTGGAGGAGATCAGGGCCCTGCGGGACCTTATGCAGTTCCACGGGGCCTGCAAGACCGAGATGTTCTGCCAGGTGTTTAATTAGGAGCCACCCCAGAGAGAATGACCTGCCCCCTTGAAACCGTGAGGCAGCCTGAGTCACCTGCCTAATGTTAGACCCAGATTGTCTACCTGGACAGCATGGAAATCGGTATTTGTTTATTGGTCCCATCTAGATGTTAGCACCTTTTAATGTCTTAATTATTAATTGGTTTTATGATTTTACTATTTATTGCTATTTCTGTAGTTTTATCTTGTTGTTAGCCGCCCTTAGCTGGCCATGGCCGGGGGGCAGGGTATAAATATAATAAATAAACAAACAAACAAACTGGTTTGAAGCTCAGGGTAAAGTCTTCCAAAGTGCAGTGATAATGCAGTGATATGCAGTGATAATGATTAGTTCCATCTCTAATGTTGTTGTTATTGTTGTTCAGTTGCACAGTTGAGTCCAACTCTTTGTGACCCCATGGACCACATCAAAACAGGCCCTCCCGTCTTCTGTCATGCTCTGGAGTTTGCTCTATTTCATGTTTGTTGCATCGATAACACTGTCTAACCATCTCATCCTTTGCCGTCCCCTTCTTCTTTTGCCTTCAATCTTTCCCAGCATCAGGGTCTTCTCCACTGAGTGCTCCCTTCTCATTTGAGGACCAAAGTATTTGAGCTTCAGCTTCAGTATCTGGCCTTCCAGGGAACAGTCAGGATTGATTTCTTTTAGGATTGACAGATTTGATCTCCTTACAGTCCAATGGACTCTCAAGAGTCTTCTCCAGCACCATAATTCAAAAGAATCTATTCTTTGGTGCTCAGCCTTCCTTATGGTCCAACTCTCACAGACATACATTACTACTGGGAATACCATTGCTTTGACCATATGGACTTTTGTTGGCAGGGTGATGTCTCTACTTTTTATTATGCTGCCTAGGTTTGCCATTGCGTTCCTCCCAAGGAGCAAGCATCTTTTAATTTCATGGCTGCAGTGATCTTGGATCCCAGGAATGTGAATTCTGTTATTGCTTCCACAAATTCCCCTTCTATTTGCCAAGGAGTGATGGGGCCAGATTCCATGATATTTGTTTTTTTGATGTTCAGTTTCAAGCCAACTTTTGTGCTCTCCTCTTTCATGCTTTGCAAGAGGCTCTTTAGGTCCTCTTCACTTTCTGCTATTAGAGTGGTATCGTCTGCATATCTGAGGTTGTTGATGTTTTCCCCAGCAATCTTAATTCCAGTTTGTGATTCATCCAGGCCAGCATTTTGCATGATGTACTCTGCATATAAATTAAATAAGCAAGGTGGCAATATACATCCTTGTCGTACTCCTTTTCCTTTTTTTAAAAAAACATTTTTATTGCTTTTTATCTCTACAAACTACAAAGGGTGAGGGTGAGGGATATTCTAGACTAGGATACAGAGTAAAAAAGGATCATATAACAGTCTGTGCATCAGTTCCTTCATGTTTCCCTGCTGTTTGGTTTTCAAAAAAGTAGAGATTAACTATTAACATTACTTATTCAAACAAATACACACATAGTTAGTCATACTAGATGCATCATAGTAATTCAAATATTAATACAACCCCCCCCCCCGCAGATTTTCAGAGTTATGCTATTTGTCGACTTTTTTCCCTCTACGTTTGTTTTTATCAAAGGTCAGCTTAACTTTGAGAGGTTTAGGAGCAACTGCTCCTAATTCTGATTCAGTGTCTTCTGAAGAACTACCTGAAGAGCTACTACTGCTTTTTGATCCATGATCACTATTATCTTCTATAGCAACATTGTCCTTTGCTTTTCCTGTTTATTTCGCTTGACTTTGGTGCTATTACAAAAATGCTTTTGCTTTTGTAACAGAGTCAATCTTTTCTTTCTTCTCTTTAAAGTTGAAGATAAGTCCCTCAGGTGTTATCCATCTGTAGGGAGTGAAGTTTTTCTGTAGAAATAATGTCAGGTTTCTATATTACCTCCTCCTCTTTTTCACCTCAAATGGAACATCTTTTAAGACTTTCACTTCTTCTTCTTTGATTTTTAAAGTTATCTCATTAATCACTTTCAGTATCATGTCTCTTTTTGACCTTTTAGAGAATTTCACAAATACTTCACCAGGTAGGTTTTTTTTCTTAATAAATTCTGGATAGGTTCGATATACCATATCCATATCGCTTTGTAAAGATTCTGCTTTATAATCTGCCACAGAATCTAGAGCTTTGCTTAAAATTTCTTTCAGGTTCTCACCTTTTTGCTCTGGGATACCTTGAAATCTCAGGACATATGATGATTTTTCCATCTGCAGTTGTAACAGCTTTTGTTTCTTGGAGGACTTTACATTTTCCACTGCCTCCAGTCTCTGATTCAACATGTTTGTCTTATCATCAACCTTTTTCAGCTTTTCAGCTGTCTTCTCTGTTCTTATGGTGGTTTCTTTCAGTTCCTTTTGAAGAGCTTCAAAGTTGTTATTGAAATTAATCATCAGGTCCAGCAGAGGGTGCAGTGCTACAGCAATCATTTTAGAAAAGTCTGTGGTTACTTCCGGTCTAGAGACTGGAGTCGTTGAGCTGGCAGTTCCTGAAGAAGGTTTAGCCCTGGATGCCATTTTTTCAGCCCGATGCAACATTGTTTACATTAAAGGTAAAAGTTCTTTAGAGTCTCTGAAAGTCTGTTAAGTTGCACACTTCTTAGTAGTCAAAGTCAAATACCTTTAATGGCATAGCAGTAAGATACATAGATGTACAATAACACAGTATGGATATAAAAACATAATAAACAATATGAATCAATCCCTTACTAGAAGAGATCTAACTTTGACTACTTCGGCAAGAAACTTGGCCACTATAGCTGTAATATTAGGATTAGCATCCTTTAGTAGATATTGAATAGCTGTTTCCCTATTAGAACTACAAATAGGAGGAAATAAAGATGACAATTCTTTGTGTAAGACTGAGTGAAACTGACAGTCAAAAATAATATGATATACTGAGTCCATGGATTTTAAAGGACAAGAACATAACCTTTCATGAAAGGGAATTTTATTAAACCGACCTGAGAGCTCTTTTGAAGGGAACACATTTAGTCAGGCTAGTATAAAGGCTCTACAGTGCGAAGGCTGGACTAAGTTGTGAAGATAGTGGGCCATCTGGCCATATTGAATTGGGAGATTCAACTGAGCCTGAGAAAATATGCAAAATTACACAGGACGTAAGATTTGGAGTTCTAGGTCAAGCAGTCTCCATTTAATAATCTGGAAAATAGATACTTCATCCAGTGAATAGAAATACTCTAAGGAAAAGCCAATTTGACTAATTTTTTTCTCAATATACGTCAACCAGGATGCGCTATAAGCATCATTTTTTAAAACATGAGATTAAAGAATTTAGTGATGATCTGAAGTGTATTTTCAACCAAAATTTAAAAGTTAATAACCAACATTTAGTATTTATAAAATGTTGGCCTAATTCTAAACAAAGAGAGGAATATGGAACACAGAGATGCCTAAAAGATGGCGAAAAAGACAGGCCTGTATTCTTTCAAGATTGTTATGAAAGCCCGTTATCCAAACAGGAATTCCATATAATAGTTGGGGGAGAATTTTAATTTCAAAGATCTTTATGGTGCCTGGTAAATATAGATTCCCTCTGGAATAAAAGAATTGTTTAAGGTGTGAAACAGATTGTTTAACTAAAGAAATATTACGGGATCTATGGGTTGACCATTTAAGGTTATATTGAAAAGTAATTCATAGGTATTTGAAATTTTTAACCTGGGCAATCTCAGTTTTCCCTACTATCCACTTCATAGACTTCCAACATTTAGAAAAAATCAACACTTTGGACTTTGAATAATTAATGACCAAAGAGTTATCAGCACAGAATTTATGAAAAGCGTGCAAATATCTGAGAAGTCCAACCCTGGTACAAGAAAGAATTGTAGTGTCATCTGCGTAAAGCAAAAGTGGGATCTTGCGAGATCCCAATTTAGGAGAGTGTTCATTGACATGCTCCAACCTTGATGGAGGATCATTCAAAAGTAGATTAAAAAGAAGTGGGGCCAGTATGTATCCTTGTTTTACTCCTTTTAAAGTTGGTATTTTGGCAGTTAAATGACCAGATTCTGAATATTTAACTTGACAGACTGTAGATGAGTAAAGCTTTTTAATTAAAAATAATAGTTGAGGATCAATATTCAAAATTTTCAACTTTCTCCAAAGTAATTCTCTGGAAACTGAATCAAAAGCACCTTTGAGATCGATGAAGGCTGCGTACAGTTTTTTAGTGCCTGATTTCATATATTTATCGGCCAGGAAAGGTAGAAGAAAGCAGTGGTCTACGGTAGAATTACCTTCCAAAAAGCCAATTTGTTCAGGACTGATTATCTGCTGAGAGTGTATGCATGTTTTTAATCATCTTTCTAGAAATTTGGCATATAACTTGCCTCTTATAGATAAAAGACTAACTGGCCTATAATTTTCTTGGCAGTTAGGATTTCCTTTAAAAAAAATGGGAATGATGATAGAGTTCAACCATGACTGGGGAATCCTCCCAGAATGATTAATTAAAGTGAACAGATTAGCTAAGGGTAAGGACCACCATTGAGGGTGTTTGGAAAGGACTTCTGCTGGGATCCCATCAGAGCCTGGAGCCTTGCCTTGTTTCAATCAGGGCCGGATCGCCCATAGGGCAAACTAGGTGCCCGCCTAGGGCGCACCGCCCTCAGGGGTGCCAAATGGCACCCCCCCGAAAAGCGCCCCCCGCCGTCCTAACCGGGCACCTGCCACCGCCGCCAGATCCCCGGCCCCTTCCCAGCTGTCCTGGGGGTCCCGCAGTTGTGGAGCCCCCAGAAAAGCCGGCGCTGGGAGGGAGGGGGCGGAGGCTGGACCCCCCGCCCCCTTCCCAGCTTTCCTGGGGTCCCGCAGCCGCTGAGCCCCCAGAAAAGCTGGTGCCGGGAGGGAGGGGGCGGAGGCTAGACCCCCCCATGTCCCCTTCCCAGCTTTCCTGGGGTCCCTCAGCTGTGGAGCCCCCAGAAAAGCTGGCGCCAGGAGGGAGGGGGTGGAGGCTGGACCCCCACCCTCTTCCTGGCTTTCCTGGGGGTCCTGCAGCCGTGGAGCCCTCAGAAAAGCCGGCGCCAGGAGGGAGGGGGCGGAAGCTGGACCCCCGCCCCTTCCTGGATTTCCTGGGGGCCCCGCAGCTGCGGAGCCTCCAGGAAAGCCAGTGCTCCGCCGCTACCGCCCCCCGGTCTTCAGGCCCCATCGGGAGGTTGGCATCCCCAGTGGAGGGCGCCCCAGGCTGTCCTGCCTAGGGCGCCCAGACACCTGGAGCCGGCCCTGGTTTCAATTCTGAAATCAGATCAAGCACTTAATCTGCTGTTACTGGAGGCCAGTTGGGAATGTCTGCTGGGATGATATTATTGGTGTCTGGTGAGATATTATCAGGAATGTCAAAGATTGTGCTGTAGTAATCAAGCCAAATTTGAGGAGAGATATTAGGACAAGGAAAAGTTACCCTATTGTTCTTATAAGAAGATACAACTTGCCAAAAAGTTTTATTGTTATTGGATTTTAGAGCTTGGAGTAGTTCAGACCATTTCCTATCATAAAATAGTCTCTGTTTATTAAGGATAAAATCATGATAGAAGTTATTTTGATCATGATAGGTCTTTAATTTGTCATAGTTATTTGAGCTATGAAATTCTTTATATGCAGACTGGACCTGCCTTTTAACTGCATAACAATCTGCATCGAACCAGGATAGAGGCTTAGGTGTTGTTGAAGAAGGTGATTTGGCTAAAGAACTAATCAGGCCAATTAATTGGCCATAAATATCCAGAGCATCTGCCAAAGAATTTGTCACTGATAAGGTATGCTTTATGTTAACAGTGGCATCGAGCTTTAATAAAGAGGTTAATTTCTCACTGACTGTAGAGGACCATTTTATTCTCTTCCAAATAAACACTGAGTCATCTTGTGGGATGGTGGTATCATTAAAACCAAAGTTGTTTTTACAATCTAAAGAGATTATGAGAGGAAGATGGTCACTTTCAGTTCTGGCACCAATGTAAAAATTTTGGATAGCTGGGAAAATTAAAGGTGAACAAATGCAATAATCTACAACACTATAACCTCCTGAAGAGATATGTGTAAATTCATTTGAAGCAGGAAATGAAGAAATACCATTTAAAATAATCATGTTATGAAAAATACAAAATTCAAGCAATTCAGATCCTGCTTTGTTAGTCAAAGGGTCTTTCAACCTTCATGGATGAAGTAAACCTAAAGGTATATATTTTTGAGTATCTGTAAAGCCCAATTGTCTAATCATGGAGTGGTTTAGGTTCCCAATTTGAGCATTCAGAACTCCCAATAAAATAAAATGAGAAGCTGGGTACTTTGAAGGGAAGTTAGAAATTAAGGTCGTTCCATCTTGCTGATACTATTAAATTAGAAACAGGTGGCAGATAGGTATTTGCTATAATTAACTCAAAAGCCAAATCATGGAGGACAAAAGCTTGAGCAAAAGGGGATAAAGAGCCTATTTGATTTACTGAAAGCTTAGATTTGAATAGTGAAGTGAGACCAGCCGTATTACTAACCTTTGAGAACAGTTTATATGTGGGGAGATTAAAGGAAGTAAAATCATTGAGTGTTAACTCAGATGAAGACCAAGTTTCTTGTAAAAAAATACAATCAAATCTTTTTAAATAGTTTATAAAATTGGGCTTATTAGATTTCTTCTTCCAACCAGCAATGTTCCACGAGATAATCTGTAGTGTTCCAGGTAGTCAGTCTGATGTAATTAGTTCCAATTTCCCTGAGGTATCATTAAAGATACATCCATTCATTATTCTGTATTCATTCATATTAGATCCTCCATTCAGAGTTTGCTTTTGAATGGTGTTACAAATAACCTCATCTCTAGGCGGATTCAGATGGTCAGACTTCCTGGAAGAGCATTCATTGTGAGTTGTAGTAGATCGAGTGTTATTAGCAGAAGAAGAAGATGAATTTGAAATAGTCTTAACACCTTCTTGTGAGCTAGGAGGGTAAAGAAGAAATTGCAATAGATTGTTCTTAAGATCCTCTAACCTTTTAATGATATGATGTTGATTGTCTGTTGGTAGCCTGCAGAAAGAGTGCAGTAAATCTTCTTCAACAGAGTTATCTAAATCAAGTCTGTTGGGACAGGCTATTTTGGGCTGGGTATCACAAATAGATGGTTCTTGTTGAGTGGTTTCTGATGTCTCTCTTAACTTCCCTCTATGAGACTTTTGTTTTTTGAACTAGTAGAAGTTTTCAGTAGGTTGATAAAGAGGGGAGAAATTGTGGTGTTCAGGAAAACTCTGGACAAAAAAGATCCCCTTTTGTCATAGTTTTGTCTTTTGTGTAAGCAATAAAGATGGAATATTAGATGATTTAAAGGCAAGTAATACCTTCTGGGTCTGATTAGAGCTGTAAAGAGTCCCAATTGAAGTCAAGTCTATATAAGTGGTGCATCTCTTAAGTAAAAATCTAAGATGAGCAATGGCTTTATATTTTGAATTCCAGTTTGGTAGTTGGCCTCTATAAGGATGTGCAATTAAGCAAATTTTGGTATTTTGTAGTATTAAAGTCTGAGGAGGAGAATTCTTTGTGAGAACTGCTGGTTCTGATGTGCTCTTACTCAGTGGGGAGCTACAAGGAGGTTGTCTACTCAGCTGGTTCTCATTGTCTCTGGCTGTTAAGACAAAACTGAGGATCTTCTCAAACTTTCCCTCAATGAGTTTTAATCCATTAAAGATGCAATTAACTGTTCTGGAGACCAAAGTTAACATTTCAGCAGTTTCCATAATCTTATTTTTAGTAGTGTTATGTTGGAGCTTGCTCTGTAAAGAGTTGTTCATCTCTAGAATTTTCAGTGTCTCCACTAACCATGTGATCATCTGTTGCTTTAATCGCCTTCGTTGTACTCTCACAGTCTATAGCAGCACTGTCTAACAAAGGAACCAGAGGGTCAAAGTAATTTGAGACTGGTAAGTTGTATATAATAGAACCTTCTGATGAGAAGAAATCTTCTATTTTAGTTTGTTTGTTGGCTGGAAGACACTTTAAGTCCCTGTTGTCATTTGGGTCACACAGCCTTTTCCCATTTCCCATTTCAGCAGGATAGTTTGTGATCTGGCTTATTGTTTAAACAGATAAAATAGGAAAAGAAACTATTCTCAAGTATTTCCCGAAGATAAAGTTGATGGGGGGGGGTTTTCTGGCAACAATCCTGGTATTTACTTGTTGTTGGAACGAAGGAGAATTCTAAGTCAATTAAAAATTAAAAGTCCTGTCCTGGCTTCAGTTCAACAGTTCAGCAAACAGTCCGAAATGATATCTTGCCAAGGACTAGTCAGATAAAAGTCACAAAGTTGAGTTAAAAAATGTAAATATTTTAAATTTGCAGAGTGTCTTTGTCTGCTGCAGGTGTTGCCAGTTTCCTGTTCAGCTGGAGAGTCCTTCTTACTAGTCCACACCCCACTTGGCTAAGTTGTCGTTCTCCCTCCAGAGCTGTCACTTTGCCCTTTTATAGGCTATTATTTCCAGGGTAGGGTTAATTCCTCCCCCTTCGCTACATTTGGGGCTTTGCGGCAGCTTTGCGAATTTACACTTGGGCGCTTGTTTCATTAAACAAGTATCTACTCACGCTTTGCTCCACGGCTTACTTCCAAGGGTAGGGAAAGTCTCCCATCACCAGATTGCTTACTTGCTCGATCCGGTGTGTGCCTTTGGGACCATGGCTGGTCTCGTGCTGGCGGGACCATTGGGGCAAATAGGAGCCTTGATCCTTTGGCTGTGGCCTTGGGAGAAGCACCCCTCGCACCCTAGTGCTATGAGCCCTCTCTGAGGGCTCTGAGGGGGCCCAGAATTTTCTGGGACCCCTCCTATCCAGCGCGATCATGGGCCACTCTCATCAGAGCTGCGATGGAGCACACCGCCAGCAAGTTGCCCAAACTGGAAGTCCTTGTATTCCTTTTCCTACGCTAAACCAATCAGTTGTTCCATATCCAGTCCTAACTGTCGCTTCTTGACCCTTACTCTCATCTCTTTAAGGACTTGCTGTAGTTTGTTGTGATTCACACAATCAAAGGCTTTAGCATAGTCAATGAAGCAGAAGTAGATGTTTTTCTGGTACTCTCTTGATTTCTCCATAATCCAGCGGATGTTGGCAATTTGATCTCTAGTTCCTCTACCTCTTCAAAACCCAACTTGTACTTCTGGCAGTTCTCTATCTACACACTGCTGAAACCTAGCTTGTAGGATCTTGAGCATGACCTTGCTAGCGTGTGACAAATGCAACTGTGTGATAGTTTGAACATTCCTTGGCATTGCCCTTCTTTGGGATTGGATTGTAAACTGACCTTTTCCAATTCTGTGACCACTGTTGCGTTTTCCAAATTTGCTGGCAAATTGAGTGCAGCACTTTAACAGCATAATCTTTTAAGACTTTGAATAGCTCAGCTAGGATACCATCACCTCTGCTAGCTTTGTTGTTAGGAAAGCTTTCTAAGGCCCATTTGACTTCGCACTCCGGGATGTTTGGCTTGAGGTCCGTGATTACACTGTCGTGGTTGTCAAGGACATTGAGGTCCTTCTTGTATAGTTCTTCTGTGTATTTTTGCCATCCCTTCCTAATCTCTTCTGCTTCTGTTAGGTCTCTACCATTTTTGTCCTTTATCATGGCCAGCTTTGCACAGAACGTTCCCTTGATTTCTCCAATTTTCTTAAAGAGATCTCTAGTCCTTCCCATTCTATTGTTTTCCTCTATTACTTTGCAGTGTTCATTCATTATCTCTCCTTGCTGTTCTCTGGAAATCTGCATTCAGTTTGGTAAACCTTTCCTTTTTACCTTTGCCTTTCGATTTCCTTATTTCCTCTGCTATTTGTAAAGACTCATCAGACAGCCACTTTGCTTTCTTGCATTTCTTTTTCTTTGGGATGGTGCTGATTGCTGCCTCCTATACAATGTCAAAAACCTTCATCCATAGTTCTTCAGGTAGTCTGTCTATCAAATCTGGTCCCTTAAACCTACTCTTAACCTCCACTATATATTCATAAGGGATGTGATCCAAGTCAAATCTGAATGGCCTAGTGGTTTTCCCAGCTTCCTTCAGTTTAAGTCTGAATTTTGCAATGAGTAGCTCATGATCTGAGCCACAGTCAGCTCCAGGTCTTGTTTTTACTAACTGTATAGAGCAGGGGTGTCCAAAGTTTTTTTAGTGAGGGCCAAATACAGAAAAATAAGCAAAGGCCCGGGCCACACACAAGAGGTGACATATTTCCCGCGGGGGGAGGGAAACTCGGCGGGGGGGGATCGTCGGGCCCGGCGGCTGGGAGGCACTCAGGCCTTGCCACCGGTGCCCGTGGGGGAGGGAAATTCGGTGGGGGGGGATTGTCGGGCCCAGCGGCTGGGATGCACTCAGGCCTCGCCGCCGGTGCCCGCGGGGGGATCGTCGGGCCTGGCGGCTGGGAGGCACTCAGGCCTCGCCGCCAGTGCCCGCGGGGGAGGGAAACTCGGCGGGGGGGGATCGTCAGGCCCGGCGGCTGGGAGGCACTCAGGCCTCGCCGCCAGTGCCCGTGGGGGAGGGAAACTCGGCGGGGGGGGATCGTCGGGCCCGGCGGCTGGGAGGCACTCAGGCCTCGCCGCCAGTGCCCGCAGGGGGAGGGAAACTCGGCGGGGGGGATCGTCGGGCCAATTTGCTGCGGGCCAATAAAAACTGACCCGCGGGCCGCAGTTGGCCTGCGGGCCGTAGTTTGGACACCCCTGGTATAGAGCTTCTCCATCTTTGACTGCAAATGGTGGTCAATGACCATGAATACAAATTATCTATCTATAATCAATCTGATTTCAGTATTGCCCATCTGGGGATGTCCATGTGTAGAGTCACCTCTTAGGTTATCTCTAATACTTCCTTTATCTCTAATACTTCCTTTAAAAGAATGTATCGAACTGCATATATATGCCCTGTTTCTTTATATAATCTTTTAAAATATAAATATTCTGTTGGGATAAAAGAAGCATAAAAACAGAAGCTTATTTACTTATTTAGAGCACTTTTAACCCACTTTTCTCCACTCAGTGCAGACTTATAGCTTACAATGGTAACAAACAACAGAAGACATAAAATTACACAAATATTGTTTGTGATCAGCATACCAGTTCACAAGGCAAGCAGGTCTAGAGGGTTAGTACTCCGACCTTCAGGTGGGAGCTTGGAGTTCTCCTGGAATTATAACTGATCTCCAGACTACAGAGATCAGTTTTGGAAAATAGACATAATATCCTCGCTGAGCTCCCTCCCTTCCCAAAACTGTGCCATCCCCAGGTATCTCCCCCAAACCTGCAGGAATCTCCCAAGCCAGAGTTGGCCACCCTATTTATGAGCTATCTTCCTGCTTATAGAGTTGCCAGATCCTTCCTGGCAACTGGTGGGGGATGGGGGAGGAAGAAGAGTTGGATTTATACTCTGCCCCTCACTCAGAGTGGCTCCTTCCCTTCCTCTCCCCACAACAGACACCCTGTGAGGTAGGTGGGGCTGAGAGAGCTCTGAGATAACTGGTTTTGAGAGAACAGTCCTGAAAGAATTGTGACTGACCCAAGGTCACCCAGCTGGCTGCATGTGGAGATGTGGGGAGTCAAACTTGATTCTCCAGTCTGCTGCTCTTAACCACTACACAAAACTGACTTACCAGGAGTGGGAGGGAGGCCCAGGCTATGTCACTGGAGATGTGGCAATGTCACTTCTAGGATGTACTGGATGTGATGTCATCACATTGGGATGTATCAGTGATGTTCTGATATTCGGGTAAAAATGGCTTTTACAATTTTTTTTTGGTTTTGCCCAAATACCAGAACATTGCCCAGATGGCACTAATGTGGTGATGCCACTTCTGGTACATGCTGGAAGTGACAATGCCACTTTGCCAGCCATGTAGCCAGGGCCTCCTTCATACTCCTGGTGAGTCCCCCCACCAGCCAGTTGATTGGCAGTGGAGGGCAGGGTTCATGGGCAGGAGGTACCCTGCCTCCAGTGGGGGCTGGCAACCCTACTTCCTAGCACCAGGAGCAGGAGGGTAACAGCTCTGTCCTTGATGGAAACAGTCTCTTTCTAATTAGGCTGGCAGGAGTCTTATGCTGGATCTTATGCTGTGAGTTACTTTGCTGCAGAATTACAAAACTAGGACAGCCCCCTCCATCCTGCAGGGTAGGATGCTTGTACAACTTCACCAGCAGGATTTATACAGATGATTTGAACAGAAAGTACAGAAAACAACATTATTTTCTTTTAAAAAATCAGCCTTTTGTCTAGTGTGGATTAGTACAAACCAAGGTCTAGCAAGAAAAAAATTACAGAGCACTTGTTCTCCTTAATTTCTTTTCAGCCAGATGTGAACATAAAGTCTCCTTGCAATAAACAAGTGCAGTACATAATTCCCCATTCGTCTGTTTTTAATTGGGCTCTTATTGTTGCATTCTCTAATGGAGAGAATAAATGAATAAATAGCTTTTATGCAGAATACACTTTCATTATGTAGAAATGCTCAAATCGTAGCTCAAGCTATTTTAAGATCCTGCATTACAATATAAATGTTTCTTTTATTCCAAGAAATGCAGGAAGTAAAAAATTTCCAGCTAGCAATTAATATTTCTCTGATGTCTCCTCATGGTATCTCAGCACTCCTCAGAAACTTTCTTTACTTTAGTGACATAGTATTTCAAAGCCTTCAGGAAAAATAGTTTGCTCCTTCCTAGTGATGCTCATGAAATAAATACAATCTGTAAAATTCAGAATGAACCCTGGGTGCTGGTGGGTTTCATCACAAGTTGATGGGAGGAATATCACATTTCTAGCAATACTAGGATTGCCAGCTATCTTCTGGCAACCTCTAGGTACTTTTGGAGGTGGGGTGTGGTGACCACAGCAAGCAACGCTACTTCTGGTTACATGAAACACCACTTTCCCCCTTGAGCAGCAGTGAGAACCTGTAACCACAGTGGGAAACTTGGCAGTCTTAAGTAATATAATGTAACATCACCTCAAAAAAGGGTTTTCTCAAGTAAGGGACATCTGAACACATGAAGTTACCTTATACTGAAGACCATTGGTTCATTAGTGTCCAGGGTCTTGGGCCAAAGTCTTTCACATTACCTACTACCTGAGCATTTAACTGGAAATGTGGGGGATTGAATCTGGCATTCTCTACCACTGAGCCACAGGCCTTTCCTACAGCAATCATGAATTTGTTGTGAGGTGGGGATCATTTGAAAAGTCACAGGGGGTGCGTTCAGACGCGCCGTTTGAGCCGTTTTCGGCATGGCTCAGAAACGGCTTTTACCTGCGCGTTCACACGCCCAACATCTGCCTACCGTCCCCAGCCGTCGCTTTCTGGAGCAAACCCCCTTTGAAACGGAGTATTTTGACACCACTTACCCAAGTGGTGTTTTCCATGATTCTCCGTTTCAAGCCGCACTTTTCCCTGTCTGATCGCTCCATCCAGCCACTTCCGGGTGCTTCAACCCCCCCCCTCCAGCTTCCGGTTTTAGTCCACCATTCCCCCCCCCCTTAGCGGTGTGCGCTTGAGCGGAGCTCCGCTCCTAAGTTAAATGAAAAAAAGCTTCACTGGTGCCTAATTTAGGCATTTAGACGAGT
Organism: Gekko gecko; assembly: GCA_029375565.1. NCBI lineage: Eukaryota > Metazoa > Chordata > Lepidosauria > Squamata > Gekkonidae > Gekko > Gekko gecko. The sequence goes on along the minus strand of JAPDNY010000004.1, from coordinate 104,952,154 downwards.
CCGGGATCTCGGGGAGGCCATTTTCGGGGAGACAATGTAAAAGGAGTCTTCATTTAAATTTTAAAGGGACCAGTTAAGATCGCTCTTCTGCGCACGCACCAAACTTCCTGTTCGGGAGAGGGCTGCCTGTGCGCATGCTCAAAGGAGAGGGGAACCCCCACACACACACCTGCAGGAGGACGGCAGGGAGCTCCGAAGGAGGGAAGGAGGAGGTGAGTGTGATCGCGATTCTCCAGTTTAAAAAAAAAATGCATCGTGCTGGAGCAGTTTAAACCGCTCCAGCACGCTGTCTAAATGCACCCAGGAAGTCACTGATCTTTACTGTTTCTGGCAGTTTATATTCTGTTTACCTTGCTATGGGAGATGACGATTTGGGGATTTGGATCATGTGGTGTGGGGTTATCACTGTTGTGTCTTACTGCATTTTCCAGCAGTCTGCATTAGGGCAGTTTTATGGCTGCCTTTTTCAGTACTGTGAGCCACCAAGATACATATTTTAGGAGTAGCCTGTTGCATCCTTTTATCTAAGGCATATAGGAAGACCTAGGTTCCAAAGACAAACCATAAGATAAATGTTATTGTTCGTTGTCTTAATTTTGCCGGATACCTTTTGCAAATCATTCCTTCTTAAGCAGAGAGGTGTCAAATGATCTCAGATTGGAATGAAATAGTATCTCAGATCTGCGGATTTCTTTCACAAGAGTCTTCACAGGAAGAAGGACTCCTTCACCCATTGGATGTTTTATTCTGGGTATACTTAGCATAAGATCCAGTGAAGTTTTATTCTGGGTATAAGCATTTGTGTGCATGCACAAATATGCACACAAAAGCTTATACCCAGAATAAAACTTTGTTGGTTTTAAAGGTGCCCCTGGACTCAAACTTTGTTCTGCTGCTTCAGACCAACATGGCTACTCACCTGAATCTTCCTTCATCCAATGGAAGAAGTCTTCCTCCAAGAAAAGATCCCTCATTTAATGGAAAGATATTGTTGGACCCAACTCTGTGGCTGATTTCCCACAAGCGCTGTTCCATGCTTGCTCTTCCCTTTTGCCCCAATAGTACATGTCAATTTCACACAAGCTACTGCGTGGCCACATTTTGCCTCGCAGTTTCACACGATTTTCCCCACATCTACTCAATCCTGTTTTTTGAGGATTGAGTAGACACGGGGAAAATCACGCGAAGCTGTGGGGCAAAATGCGGCTGCACAGCAGCTTGTGTGAAATTGACACCATCGGGGCAAATGGGAAGGTGAGTGTGGAGCAGCGCTTGTGGGAAATCGACCTGTGTATTTTTGAAGTGTATTTTGTCATGCAGTATTATACAGCTTGGAGGGAAGGTTGCATGGTACTGCCCGATCTTGTCAGATCTCTGAAGCTAAGCGGAATCATCCCTGGTTAGTACTTAGAAGGGAGACCTCCAAGGAAGACTGCAGAGGAAGGCAATGGCAAACCACCTTGCTGGGGTTGCCATAAGTCAGATGAGACCTGAAGGCACTTTACACAGACATTATATAGCATGCTGGTGCTTAATGGGAGCTCTGCTGAATAACTAAGCAAAGTAGCAAACATTGGAATTATATTTGCAGGTTCACAGATTAAGACATGCTTGTGGTACTGTGAAGTATAAAGCAGAACTATAGCCAAGTTTTACAAAAAAATTGAACTTCGACCACAATTCAGCCAATACTTTAACTCAACCATTGAAATCAGCAGGATTAACCAAGACAGTTTTGGGCAGGATCATGCCTTCACCTTTCACAAGAGTCTTCACAGGAAGGACTCCTTCTGTTTTTATGCTTCTTTTATCCCAACAGAATATTGATATTTTAAAAGATTATATAAAGAAATAGGGCATGTATATGGAATTTGATACATTCCTTTAAAAGGTGCTCACTTGCTGCCACTGGTACTCATGCCAGCGACACAGTGGTGGCAGTGGCAGGCCACAGAATGACTGCCCTCCACACCACCATCACCTTACCCTGGCACCATGGCCTTTGTTGCCCCCCTGCCTCCAGGATAAAAGTTCACCCTGTCATTTTAGGTTTTTTTATTCAGGTAAGTGAGACTAGTGAAAGATCACCATAGTGCAAGACTCACACCTTTAAAAATTTTTTAAAATGAGGGGGAAATGGATCTTGTACACTGATAAAGGGGGTGTAGAAGAAGAAGAGATTGGATTTATACCCCACCCTTCACTTCCAAAGGAGTCTCGGAGCAGCTTACAATCTCCTTTTCCTTCCCCTCCCCACAACAGACACCCTGTGAGGTAGGTGGGGCTGAGAGAGCTCGCTCAAGAACTGCCCTTGAGAGAACAGCTCTGAAAGAACTTATGACTGACCCAAGGTCACACCAGCAGCTGCATGTGGAGAAGAGGGGAATCAAACCTGGTTCTCCCAGATTAGAGTCCATGCTCCTAACTACACCAAGATGGCAAAAGGTGCAGAGTTGGAAGGGCAAACTGGATGTGGGTGGGGGAGTGGCCTCCAAAAGGTAGGAAAAGTGAGGGGGAAATCTGAGGGAATGTGTCTGTTTATGAATTGAAGTGAGACAAGACAAAAGTCCATAGCAAACCCAGTTTTGGAATAGCCAGGAATATAGCAAACTCACAACAGAGTGGGTAAAAAGGAATGCAGAAGCATCAAGAAAACCTGACGGACATGTGAGGTGAAAGGGGGGGGTGCAGAATGAACTATACAAGGTGACCAGCGATGCACAGAGAAAGTGGAAGGAATGATGGGTGCAGAAAGGGCCATGTCAAAGTATTCAGTTGTTAGATAATTGGAGGGGGGGGAGGACTTTCATACACTTTGTAGATGGATTTCGTAAAGTGCCACAGGACTCTGCTTGCTGCAGCAAGCCAACATGGCCTCTCTTCTAGAATTCATTTGTAGGTTACCATGACCAATTTTCAGGCCCACAATCCTCTTAATCAAAGAAGTAGTATAACTTACCATGGATTCCTTTGGAGTCTAGGATATGCTGAACATTATATTCTTTTCACAGCTTTGAACCTGAAGTGCCTGGAACCCTCAAGGCAAATGCTGGTGCCATCCAAACTGCACTCACCCATCCTGTGTAAAAGTGCTCAGCGACTGAAAATGATTGGACCTCTGCAGTAGCTGCAGTGCAGGGCTTTGATCCTGCAACTGAATGAATACAAAGGTCACCTGGTAAGCTGATCCACCAAGTAAAATGGGGTGGCTCCCCCCAAACCACCAATGAGCCATGACCCCCACACAAAAACAATGTTGGGCTTGGCTGTGGAAGGTGGCATTGTCAGGGTGGCACCGGGCCTCACGTGAGGGGAATGGGGATGCAGGTCGGATTCCCAATCCTTCCTTCCTGTGCAGTCATACCTTCGGGTCGAGCCTCCAGAGAGGGAGTACCTCTTAGGGTTCTGCAATGAGGCATGTTAGCTACACAGTATGGACTTTGCTTTCTGTCTTGGGTACAGCCCCGTAGCAAGAAATTTTGGGTTGGTGGGGCATGGGGAAATTTTGTGGGGCAGCAGGGAAGGGGGAGGAGAACCATTTAAACTGTTTTTTCAAGAGTGGACTGCCTGCGCTTGAACTCTAAGCAGCAAAATCACCACTTGGAGTTCAGGGAAGGCATGTGGCTGCCCCTTTCCCTCCTTTCCTGCAAGATTTAAAGAGCCTTCCATCTGACCAGCTCCCGCCACAGGAAGGGAGGGAGGAGGAGGAAGGGAAAGAGGGGGGAGAGGGGCAAGGGAGGTGAGAGGGGCAGCAGCTGTTGTGGGTTGTGCCTCACATTTGGGGGGGGCGGAGACCCGAAATGCCCCACTGTAGCTATGGGCCTGCTTGGGTGTTTGTGCCAAGCGTTCATATAGTAGTGCTACATATCCTCTGTCCTTTTCCCACCACCAAAGTACCACTCTGCTTGCTTTACATCTACATGGCAGTGAACTACCTATTGAGTTATGGGGCTTCTGGGCTGGGGTTTTATGTAGGGCTGGTGATTGGGTGCTGGGTGGTAGGACTGGCTGCTGCAGGGGAGGGAGGTGATTGGTTGTGCCCATAGTTGGCACCCTATGCTCCTCCAGGCCTTAGGGGCAGGGCCACACCAGTGGGGGGGCACTCAAGTTTTTGGTTTGCATGGGTGCCTATGGGCTATGCTGCGGTTTTTACTGGCATAAATTTCTGCCACTGATGGGGGACATTCCTGGGCTGAAGCAGCTTACAGAGCCAACTAACTCCCACCATGCCACCAGGGCTGTCCACTTCTACACTGGCACAGGAGCTTACAACACTTGCCTGCTGCTGAGGAGTGGTAGGGCAGCACTGGGGCACTGTGCTGAGGCTTAACTCCTAGCTACACTGGCATATCTCCAAGAACTGCCAGCATAACAACTAGTCAGATCCCTGAGCACTTTTGCTACCCCCCCCCCAGTTAGAACTGCACTGTCAAAATATTAAAACAAACTGCATAAAATTTCCTAGAGGGGTTGCAGTTGCATCAATAAATGCAATTAAATACAAGCAGCATAGAGGTATGCATAAACAGCAATAAAATTATTAATGACAACACTATTTTGTACACTTTCCAGTTGTGGTCAAACTGTATCATGGGAATACTCAAAATTAAATTGCCAAAAAGCAGTGCTTACATAACATTTATTTTCTCATGGAGCTACAGCCTTGAGAACTCTGCTGCTTGTAGCCATTCTAAGTCTTAAACGTACATCTTTTAAGTTTGGATGGATTTGAGAAAGATATATACTCTCATCATTAACCCTAGTGACTCAAAGCTATGGGCATTTCAAAGGTAACATACCTTTATATGGTATTTCTGCTATATAATAAACTGGGGTTTATGGCTAGATACACATTCCACATAGCTTTTTAAAACATCATATGAATATCTCAATTAAATTGCAACTGATATATAAAACAAATAGCTGTAATCTGGAAAACTACAGCCACTATTATGAAATACATTGACTGAAAAGAAAATGTTGCAGAATTTAAAGCTTTAGGATTTGAATGAATAATAAATGATAGCAATTTATAAAAATCCTCCTTATCTGCACATTGAGTGCTAAACTGAATGCACAGCTGAATTATTTAGAAGGTTGTAAGAAATGGAATGACTTAAATATGATCAAATGTTTTCCATATTTTAATAGTGTATATGAAAAATGGACTTCACAACAGATTTCTTTTGTCTGTTACATTGTAGGCTAAGAAATAAACTGTTGGAGATTCCAAGCAAAATGCTCTTGTTTAGACCATATCCTTAGCTATGAAAATTGATGCAATATGAGTAAGTTTATCATATATTTTCCTCAACAGAATCCATTTGTATCTGAAAAATTCATTGCTGCGGTCACTTTCATCATTCTTCTTCTTCAGAAGTGTGCTTAAATGGATGCTTTGATGGAGGGACTGATATGCATTCAGGTCATTTTAAAAATAATCAGAAGAAAGCACAGTTTCATGGCGAGAACGCAATTTTTTGTGCCATGGAGAGTAACTGTTTTCCAGGATGTGAACAAATTGTTATCTCATCATGTGAAGGGGATATTCAGAAAATTACTTTATGAAGAACTTTCTGTGTCAAACACAATTTTGTGTTTGTGATCTGCAGCAGGTCCTGTACATGTACCTCATACATATTACTGTCTGTGAATACATGGGAGGAAACCTAGAGACAGAATATAATTTGGGGTCCTACTCAATTGCATGAAAGCACTTTTTAAGAAGGTCATATCTTAACCTTGCCATACTTTCTCTGCAGGCAGATCCATTCTACAGGAATAGTTGTACAGCCATTAGAACAGAATACAGGAATAGCAGCAGCCATTCCATACCAGCTAGTTCTTGTTGGGCAATTTCTCCCAGTGGGATTCTCCTTGATCAGGCCTTCGATAAAATATCCCCAGAGCTGTAGTCCTGTGGCCTCAATCTTAGTACCAATTGAATGACGATCGCATATCTCTCTTGATTTCTCTTTTTCCCTTTAAAGTACTAATAACATCACAAAGGAATAAGACAACATTAATGCCATATTAATGAAACAATGTGGGAGTTGAAGAGCTTCTTCTCCCCTCCCTGAATGGCCCTGATCCAAATTTGGGTTCTGTGCACCTCCAATTTACCTTTAACTTTGATGATTTAAAAGTGGTATCATTTCATATCCTTAAAGAAGGCTTCCTTTACTTTTATCCTTCTTTGATCCTGCATGTTGGCCATGCCATGATAGCCAGGCTGGGGCTGGGGGCTGGGACATAACAGCAGAAGCTGTTCCTGACTGTCTGGCCTCAGATATTCCCAGGCCAGTGGGACCACAGCATCCCAAAATGGTGGGGCCGTGGCTTCCTGAGCCAGTGGAGCCACAGATGAGACTGGGGTGGGTGTGTGTGTGCTAGCAAGGCTGCTCTGACAAGGGCCCTCCCGGCCACTGATGAAATCACCAATGGAGGTGGGGCTGGTGGAGCCGCAAGCAAAACTGCCCCAACAGAAGCCACCTTGGCCAAAGGCCTCCCAGCTGCCACCAGGAGAGCGTCCACTGCCGCAGAGAAATGGTGGTCCCCCTCACAGGGACCTGTGGAGCTTGCCCTGGCTACCACAAGGGATACAGGGCAGACCTCCCAAGACCCCAAGGCAGGAGCCTTCCAATGGCTGGGTTTGGGTGAGGGAAAGAGGGAAAAGGGGAAGGGAGAACCAAATTAATTTCCCTTGGGCAGGAACAGGAGCACTGGGAAGGAGGGAGAAGATGCAGAGCACAGCCACAACCACCCACACCAGGGAAGACAGACAGACACAAAAGAGAAGGGGGAGGAGCTAGGGAAGAGAGTTTAAAGGAGGGTTCAGGAAAGCCAATGGAGGAGAGGAAAAGAGGAGACAGACAAGAGAATCCACCACACAATCAAGAGAATGGGGAAGTGGGAGATGTCAGCTCAGTATCATGTATTGAGGAGGCTGGTGGAGGAGGCTGGGGGGAGGGGGAATAAGTTCCTTGGAATGTTACTTTCACTTTCCCGCTGTCTATGCTTAGCCTCTTATCTGTAGTTTATGTATCTGACCTTGGTAACATCTTCTCTGGTAACACTGGGACTGTTACTATTCTGGTGGGCCCCGCTAGCCACCTTCATTGGCTCCCTTCCACCCCCTGACCTGCTTTGAATCCAGTATATCATTCCCATCCCGTGCTTTCCCCATCAGTTTCAGCACAGAACCTGAAGTACAGATGTCCTACCAATACTGATCAATAAACTTCCTTTTCAAAGAAGTGAGTTGTTGGTTCTGATTGCTGCGGGAGTCTGATAGGAGAGACACAAACAGAGGGGAGGATGAAAAGAGACAAGCAGCTGAGGTCAAGGAGGATTGTTCTGTCAGAAATCTGTGCCATGGAGAGGAGTGACTGTGACCAGGAGCAATGTTCCCTCTAAGCTGTGAGGTCTTGTGAGCAAAACTGCTACTTTGTGAGCTTCTGGCATTAAAGCTGTGAGCAAGAGATTTGGCTACTGCATAAATTAGTTTGCTCTGGAGCCAATCTTCCTGAGCTAAGACAAAAAATGTGTGAGCTGGAGGCTAAAAAACTGTGAGCTAGCTCACTCTAACTCAGCTTAGAGGGAACACTGACCAGGAGTAGACTAAAATGGGGAAAACAATCCTGTGCCCTCCCAACTTTGAGACCTCAGCTTCCCTGGGTCAATGGCAGAAGGGGACAAGGCCAGGAGTGAGCAGGACAGAGCTCACACTGTCCTAACTGATTCCTATATATCTTTTATTAGGTCCTCCCAACATTTTTAAAAACCATGATTTGAAAACTTCTGAGCGTATTCTTTGCATTTCATCAGGGTTTTTTGGTAGAAAAAGCCCAGCAGGAACTCATTAGCATAACTGGCCACACCCAACAGCAGAAACTCATTAGCATATTAGGCCACACACCCCATGTCACCAGAAGTGTGGTCATCCAGCCACAGCCACCTTTTGCTTCTTATTCTGTTTACCTTGTTTGTTGTCAAAACCCAGAGCTTTTTTTTTTTTGGAGCAGGAAGTCCTTTGCCTGTCAGGCCACACACCCCTAATGTAGCCAATCCTAATGAGTTTCTGCTGTTTGGTGTGGCCTGTTATGCTAATGAGTTCCTGATGGGTGTGGCCAACTTGGGAGCCAGCCAGAACTCCGTTCCTGTGTGTTCCTGCCCAAAATAGCCCTGCAGTTCATTATCTTATATTCTAACAGTGAATTCTGCCAAATCTTTGGATACTTAAATCCTGTGATTGGATCTGTGAACAGGCAAGGCAGATTTTTCTACAAACCTGAACAACAGCCCTGGTTTGTAGAAATATCTGAAATCAAAAAAAAATAAATAAATTGGGAGTTTTAAAATGCCCCAAATGATAAAAGGGGCACCTGTAGCTTTAAACAACAGGTTTCCTTAGTAGCTGTTGCTAGGCAATCACAGTATTCAAAGCTTGGTTTTGTCAATAAAAGGCAGGGGGAGAGGAAAGGGACCTTTTCAAGGCCTATTTTGGCCTTTGAGGGATGATTTATTGGGGCCAGGCCTGGTTAGGGTTGCCAGCTCCAGGTTGGGAAATTCCTGGGGATGTGGGGGTGGAGTTTGAGGATGGCAGGGTTTGGGGAGGGAAGAGCCTCAGTTGGATATAATGTAGGGGTGGCCAAACTCGCTTAACAGAATAAATGTCAGGTGTCTGAGAGCCGCAAGACATGAACAAGTATCACACACATTTTTATTTGCTTTTTATTAACATTAAATTAGACTTTGTGAAAGAGCCGCATGTTGCTCCCAAGATGCAGTTTGGCCATCCCTGATATAATGCCACAGAGTCCACCCTCCAAAGCAGAAATTTTCTCCAGGGTAACAGAACTCATCTGGAGTTCAGTTTTAATTCTGGGAGGTCTCCAGTTCCCACCTGGAGGGTGGCAACCCTAGGCCTGGCTGCAGCCTCTGGGTGACTTAGTACCACCTGATTTGCATGACTCAGCTAGGCCTGGCTGCTTGCTACTGTTCAATAGCAGCCATCCTATGAAAGCCAGTGTGCTGTAGCAGTTAGAGCTCCCGAGTAGGGTATGGGAGACTCAAGTTCACATCATGCTGCAGAACCTCACTGTGTGATTTTGGACCAGTCACTTGCTTTTAGCCTAAGCTACCTTACAGGGTTGTTGTATGGATAAAAAGGAGGAGATGAGAATAATGTAAGATGCTTCAGTCCCCACTGGGGAGAAAGGTGGAATATAAATGAAATAAACAAAGAATATATATAGCTGAAGATGGGAGGCAAATAAAAAGTAGGTTGCTGAATACCTGAGAAGAGAATGAGGCAGGTAAAGAGGAGAAGATATGGGGCTGACAGGGGGAGAGAAAGAGGAAATAGTGCTGGGAGGGGAATACAGGGAAAAGTGAAGAACCCCCCACAAGTCCGTGAGGATTCCCTACCATGCAAGTAGGCCTGGCCCAGTGGCTGGCATCACACAACTGGGCCATAGTTTTCCTAAGCAGAGGCTCCTGGGGAGAGGGGCGGGGAATAGAAAGCTTAAGGCAGAGGGGAAGGTAGAGGTAGGTTGGCTGTTGGGTGAGAAGGAGATAGGATTTGTTGTATACCCAGGGGAGTCCGCACACATGGTCAGGCAAACACGCGGTCAAGCGAAGGACCCGACCTTCACTTCCAGAGACAATAGCCTGAACAGATCCTAACACACACCTATCGGGAGGCTAAGATCCTGGGAGGGATCTATGGGTCCAGGGGTGCACTATAAATGTCCAATCACAGGGGTGTGTGTGTGTGTGTGTGTTTGGGTGTGGTGTAAGTTGGGAATATAAACCGGCCTGCGAGCCAGCAAAGGAATCTCTTGTTCTACCATCTATAATAAAATATGAGCTGAAATCATGAGCTGAAATCACTATGCATCAGACTCAATACTTCATACTGGTGACGAGGAGGGGATCCCGATGAGTGAGCCTGACCCCGACCCGGCATTGAGCACCGATCCAGCAACAGACACCACGCTCCGCACCGCTCCTAAGCAGAAACGCACCATGCATCGATCCACAGAACACCACTCATTGCCACGCTGCAGAGTCACGGCTGTTGCTCCAGGAACCCTCATGGTCTTCGACCCCACTTACCCGAGTTCTGGGAATCATGGGTAGACCAGCTCACGAGCTTTCTCGCCTACAACGAGGTCACAGACGCAGGCAAGAAACGGGACCTACTCCTCAGCACATGTGAAGTGGCCACCATCCACCTGGCAAAGAGCCTCCTGGTGCCAAAGAAGATCGCGGAGAACACCTATGAGGAGATCATCGTGGCCCTCACTAAATACTACGTGCCAAAGCCCACCATGCTGGCCAACCGCATGGAATTCCAAGCTTGCCTTCAGAAGCCCAGTGAGACGGCCTCTGCTTCCATAGCCAAACTCTGCCAGCCCACTGTGGACTGCGAGTTTGAGAAGGTCGAGGACAATCTGCTGACCCAATTTGTTTGGGGCATCTGAGATGCCAAGCTCCACCACAAGCTTGTCGGTACCACCGGTCTCAAGCTGCCCGCCACATTGCAAATGGCCACCACATTTGAGGGCTCACACCAGGACTGTCCACCATCTGCAATACACTACATGTTCCTGGTGACAGACAATTCCGAGGAGGAAGAGGTCCTGCAAGTAAGACAGCCCCACCGCCGGAATCAGCGACCGCCATCAACAATGCTGGAACCCTGGGACGCCGGTCCTTCCATGGCCTGTGCCAGCTACGGGGATGGCCATGAGCGCAAGACTTGCCAGTTCCCTGAAGCCGTCTGCTGGACATGCGGGATGCAAGGCCACATTGCCTATGCCTGCCATTCATGGGGAAACCAGGGGACCACCATGACGCACCAGGAGGACCTCGACCTACATTCCCTGACCGTCAACCACCACCAGCACAAGGTACTGAATCTGCCCCCTGATGGCCCTAATAAGATGCATGTAATGGTATTAATCAAGGGGTCCCCCTGTTGCATAGAACTGGACATGGGCTCCTTTTCAATTATCTTGACAGAGATTCTACAGAAACTTTGCCCCAGGGGGGGGACCCCTCCTGAAAAAGCCACGGGGTTTGTCTCTGCAGGACTTAAAAAAAAAAAACAACAACTGTGGCTATCAAAGGCTGGGGCAGATTCAGGGTTCAATTCAGAGACTTTGATGGCCCATTAGAATTGCTGGTGGTGGAAGGGAAACTCATTAGCCTGTTGGGACTTGCGTGGTTTGGGCCCCTGGGTTTTGTGGTGATGGGTGTCCACTCTGTACAACTGCAGGACTTTAACGCAGTCTGCGGGGAGTTTCTGGGGGTGTTTGACAGCATGCTAGGCCGATACTCCAGGCCCCCAGTTCCCTGGACCTTGACCCTGTGGTGCGGCCGATCCGGATGAAAGCCAGGTGGCCCCCATTGGCACTCTGGCCCAAGATAGAAGCCGAACTGGACCACCTGGTCAAGCAGGGGATGTTAGAACCGGTGCCGCAAGCCCTCTGGGAAACCCCCATCATGACCCCATTAAAATCAAATGGGGACATACACAGATTATAAGTGCACCATTAATCGGGCACTTCAGGGCCACATGTATCCAGTACCGGTGGTCAGCCAGGTCTTGGCTTCCTTGGCAGAGGCAAGGGTTTTCAGCAAGCTGGATTTAGCCCAGGCCTACCAGCAACTGCTGGTTGATGACGCCTTGGCCTTGGCTCAAACCATTATAATTCACAGGGGGGCTTTCAGGGTGCAGCACCTGCAATTTGGGGTGAATGTGGCACCAGGGTTTTTTCAGAATTTAATGGATTGTCTCCTGAAATGGATCCCGGGTGTCCAGCTGTTCTTCGATGATGTGCTGATTGCTGCCCCGGACTCAGGGACCTTTGCTGTGCGGCTTCAGGCCGTTCTCGAGTGCTTTGCCTCTGCACGTCTAAAGGTGAAGCAGGAAAAATGCACCCTGGGAGTGCCCCAGGTGGAATTCCTGGGGTTTGCTGTCGATGCCCAGGGGATTCACCCCACACAGGACAAGTCTGCACCATCTGGGAGGCGCCCACATCCTCCTCGAAGGCAGAGCTCAAAGTTTTCCTGGGGCTATTAAATTTTTATCATTCTTTTCTTGCCCACAAGGCCGCCATAGTGGAACCACTGCACAGGCTACTGGACAAACAGGCTCCCTTGGTCTGGGGTCTGGCTCACGATGCTGCTTTCTGAGCAGTCAAGGACTTGTTGGTCTCCAATGCCGTCCTCGCCTGCATGTGACACATCTCCCTACAGGGTGGGGGTGGCCCTGGGTCACTGGTGGGCCGACAGCCATGAGGTCCCCATAGCTTACTATTTCCACACCCTGTTGGCCGCAGAGCATAACTGTGCACAACTACACAGAGCATAACTACACACAAATTGATAAAGAGGCCCTGTCGATCGTTGCCTGTGTGAAAAAGTTTCACAATTTCCTCTATGGCCGGCCATTCACGATAGTCACTGACCACAAGACCCTGATGGGTTTGCTCACTCTGGACTTCCAGACCCCTCAGTTCCTGTCTCCCAGGGTACCCGCTGGTCTACCTTCCTTGCGGGGTACCAATATGCGCTGGTCCATCGCCCCGGTAAAGCAATGGGGCATGCCGATGCCTTGAGCCGCCTTCTGCTGCCTTCCTCTGACCCCGACCCCGTGCCAGCCCATCATGTCGCCCTGCTGGAGGACCTGCCCACTCACCTGGTCCAGGTGGGGGAGGGGGCGCGCCACTCGGCCTGGGATCGCATTCTCTCTGGGGTCCTTGACTGGGTGGGGAGGGGGAGGCCTGTGGGCTAGATGGGTCTTGAGTTCTCGGCGTTCGCTGGCTGCTGGGATGAGCTGTCTTCCCAGAAAGGGTGTTTGCTGTGGGGAAGTTAGGTGGTGATTCCACCACCTCTGCAAAGCCACATACTCACTGCTTTGCACGAGTTCCACCTGGGGATAGTAAGGATGAAAGCCCTGGCACGGAGCTATGGCTGGTGGCTGGGCTTGGATGCCCAGATAGAAGACACCATTAAGCGGTGCCAAAAGTGCCAGGAGTTGTGGCCAGAGCCCCTGGCAGCTCTGGTGAGACCCTGGGAGTCGTCCCACAAGCCATGGACATGACTGCACCTGGACTTTGTCAGACCATTCCAGGGACAGATCTTTTTCATCCTCATAGATGCCTACATTAAATGGCTGGAGGTGACACCTGTCTCCTCCACCTCGTCCCGGTCCACCACCAAAGCAATGTGGTGGATTTTTAGCTCCCACGGGATACCGGACTCATTGGTAACTGACAATGGCACGGCCTTTATGTCAGCAGAGTTTTCAGAGTTCATGGAGTACTATGGGATCCGTCACATCCGCTCTGCACCATTCCACCCCGCTACCAACGGCCAAGCAGAGCGAATGGTCTGCACAACGAAAGAGGTGTTGCACTGCATGGATCGGGGTGACTGGGACTACAAGCTGGTGGCTTTCCTGTTCAGCCAGCGCACCACCCTGCACTCCACCACCAGCCGCAGCCTGCTCATGGGCCGCTGCTTGCCAACCCATCTAGACCGCCTACACCTGGACTGGGCACCAGACCACAGTTCGTGCCCAGTGGACCAGGAGGCCCGGAGGGGCTTTTTTCTGGATGACCCAGTCTATGCCTGCAACTATGGCTGGGGTCCCATGTGGATCCCAGAGATAGTGGTCTGGGTAACCTGTCCTCTCTCATATGAAGTGGTCAGCAAGGATGGACAGCTGTGGAGGTGACACATAGATCAGCTCCGCCACCAAGTCCTGCCACTGGTCCCAGACAGCCCGGACGAGGTTGCCCTCGACCCTAAGGAACTGGAAACCATGGGCCCTCCACTTCCGACTCCTGGTCTGATCACTGGGGGCAAAGACGGCAATGACCCGGAACTGCTGAGTGGCCCAGAGCCCAGCGGCTCAGTTGTCCCAACTATGATACCCCCCGCGACAACACCAGCCCCGGAGCCAACAGGACCAGCACCAGGGAGCCCTACTCTGGCTCCCACTGTCTGCCGCTCCACATGGGAGCATAAGAAGCTGGCATATCTCAAGGACTATGTGTGTTTAAACCAATTGGGCTAAGGGGGGAGGGGTGTTGTATACCCAGGGAAGTCCACACACGTGGTCAGACAAACACGTGGTCAGGCAAAGGACCCAACCTTCGCTTCTAGAGACAATAGCCTGAACAGATCGTAGCGCACACCTATCAGGAGGCTAGGATCCTGGGAGGGACCTATGGGTCCAGGGGTGCACTGTAAATATTCAGTCACGGGTGTGGGTGTGTGTTTGGGCATCTCTCTTTTTTAATATAATTTTAAAATTTAATTTCAATAACGCAGACAAAAGACAAACATAGACACACATTCAAAAGGAAAGACATAAAATTGGGGTTACATTATGCATAAGAATGTTTTGTAGCCAATTATCTAATATTTTAAGCTTACACCTTACAGCAAATAATATTTCATGCAACCATTGATACATATAGCAGAATTATTCCAGTCTATATCTTCTTATCATCTTGCTTTTAAATCTTGTTCTGTCATATTAAAGATATAGTTCCCATAACATCTATAAAATCTTGACCATGTATTTTCAGAGTGGTCCTTCAAAATTAAAGTGAGTTTGTCCATCTCTGCTGTTTCCAGTATTTTGTTGATAACCTCTTCTTTGCTTGGTATATCTTGACTCCTCCAATGTTTGGCATACACTGTTCTAGCCGAAGTAGTTATATATGTTAACAGATAAGAGTCATCACTTTTAAAATTATCTAGTAAAATATTCAACAATAAAACTTCTGGAACAAAAGGTACAATACAATTCAATATGTTCTGTAATATTTCATGAATCCATACCTAGTATTTCTTAGCTCTGTCACATAGCCACCACATGTGATAAAATGATCCCATTTTATTCTCACATTTCCAACTCCTACCTGAGCATTTTGGGTCAAATTTGGATAGTTTTTCAGGTGTTACATACCATCTATAAAACATTTTGTAAAAGTTTTCTTTATATGCAATGGATTTTGTAATCTTAATATTTTTCTCCCATAGCTTAGACCACTGGTCTAACAGAATTTCATGCCCCACATTTTGTGCCCATTGTATCATAACATTTTTAACTGTTTCATCATATATCTTATAATCTAGCAATAACACATACATTTTCTTTATAAAGCTCTGGTCCCTCAAAAGCATTAACTTATCTATTTCTAACCAATCCTCATTAAAACCAACCGCGTTATCTTTAGTATATCTTGATTCAATATGTACTTTCTGCCACCAGTTCAGTTCCTGGGGCAGTTTTAAATTGAGTTTAGAGTCCAGTAGATCTGAATATCTTCTGACCGGTTCTTCTACTAGCATCTTTGGGTTAGTAAATCCTTCAAGAGGGGCGACCAATCTTGAGATTTTAGAATAAAATTGTTTTTTGATTGGTTCCCAAACTGTTAATAATGATGCTCTTAACCAATGTTGGTTAAAATATTTATGGGAGTCTGACTTCCCATAACATAAAAAGGCATGCCAACCCAACTGCATATCATGACTTTCTAGTTTGAGAAGTCTTTGGTTATCTAATGTAATCCGGTCTTTGATCCAGGCTAGTGCTGCTGCTTTGTAGTATAAACTGCAAGCTGAAAGACCAAAACCAGTCCTTTCTTTTGAGTCCTCCAGAGCTTTAAGCTTTATTCTAGGTCTCTTTCCCTGCCAAATAAACAGCTTCAACAGTTTATCAACCTCCTTGAAGTAATTCTGATTTTGGAGAACCAGAATCGTCTGAAATAGGAACATAAATCTTGGTAAAATATTCATTTTAATGGTGGCTATTCTGCCCATAAAAGAATTTGAAAGTTCTTCCACTTGTTTAAGTCTTGTTTTATTGATTTCAGTAGTTCCATATAATTATTTTCAATCAAAGAGCTGCATTTATTCGTTAAGTTTATTCCAACATATTTAATTTTCTTTTGGAGGTCAAGTCCTGATATATCCTGCAGTTGTCTTGCTTGTAGCTCTGCCATGTTCTTTATCAAAATCTTTGTTTTATTTTTATTGATTTTCAGTCCAGCTACTTCTCCATATTCCTGTAGTCTGGTCAACAATAATTGTATTGAGTCTAGAGGTTCTTCAAGGATGAAAACCAGGTCATCTGCAAAGGCTAAAAGTTTAAAATGTTCTCCCTTTATTTTAAGTCTTCTGATTTGATCTTCTGCTCTGATTACATTGTTATAATTTCAAGCCCAAAGATAAATAACAGTGTTGAGAGTGGACATCCTTGTCGCGTCCCTTTTTGGATTTCAATTTTTTGTGTTAGGTCTCCATTAATTTGGATCTTGACCTGTTGTTTCGTATAAATTCCTTCAATCGTTTTGCTGAATTCTCCTCCTGCCTGTGCATGTTTTAACAGTTCCTTCAAGAAATCCCAATTAACGTTTAGATGCCTTTTCAGCATCTAAAAAAATTAAGGCTATTTGCTTTTCTGGATGTGCTTCATAATATTCCAAAATGTCCAAAATTATCCTGACATTATTTCTAAGTTGCCTGCTGGGCAGGAAGCCCGCTTGATCTTTATGTATAGTTTGGGCAAATATTATTTATTTATTTATTTGTTTGTTTGTTTCGATTTGTATCCTGCCCTCCCCGAAGGCTCAGGGCGGCTAACAGTGGGCATAAATGCCAATTTAAACAACATAAAACAGTATCAACAAATAAAATTATAAAATCAGACAATACAGCAACAACAACAACATATAAAACCAAGATGACACTAGTGCGATGGCACAGGGTTATCGAGGTGGAATATCGAAGGTGGAATAGCGGCAGTGGCAGCTCCTACTCAAAAGCCTGGTGGAAGAGCTCCGTCTTGCAGGCCCCGCGGAACTGGACGAGGTCCCGTAGGGCCCGGATCTCCTCTGGGAGCTCCTTCCACCAGGTAGGAGCCACCACCAAAAAAGCCCTGGCTCTTGTGGCAGCCAGTCTTATGTCTCTGGGGCCTGGAATTTCCAGATGTCGGCCCCCAGACCGAAGTGCCCTTGGGGGAACATGTAGGGAAAGGCAGTCCCTCAGGTAAGCCGGACCCTGGCCATACAGGGCTTTAAAGGTGATCACCAGCACTTTGAAGCGAATCTGGTACGCTATTGGCAGCCAGTGCAGCACTTTCAGCACAGGATGAATATGATCCCTCCTAGAGAGACCCATCAGCAGCCTGGCTGCAGAATTCTGCACTAGCTGCAGCTTCCGGATTTGCGACAAAGGCAGCCCTAAGTAGAGAGCGTTACAGTAGTCTAACCTTGAGGTGACCATCGCATGGATCACCATGGCCAGGTCATTGCGGCCAAAGAAGGGGGCCAACTGCCGTGCCCGCCTCAACTGGAAAAAGGCCGACCTGGCAGTGGCTGCTACCTGGGCTTCCATCGTTAGAGAGGAGTCCAGGAGCACTCCCAAACTCCTAACCTCCGACGCTGGCACCAAAGGTACCCCGTCGAAGGTCGGGAGAGGGAGCCCCAGCCCCGAACCGATCCGACTCAGGCCCAGGACCTCCATCTTTGCCGGGTTTAGTTTCAACCGGCTCAGTCTGAGCCACCTAGCCACGGCCTGTAATGCCTGGTGCAGGTCATCCAGGGTGGAGCCCGACTGGCCCCCCAACATCAGATAGAGCTGGGTGTCATCTGCATATTGATGACACCCGAGCCCACAACTCCGGGCAATCTGGGCAAGGGGGCGCATGTAGATGTTAAACAACATCGAGGACAGCATTGCCCCCTGGGGCACCCCACACTCAAGGGGGTGTCTCCAGGACCACTGCTCCCCTATCACCACCCTCTGTCCCTGACCTTGGAGAAAAGAGGCAAACCATTGAAGGGTAAGCCCCTGAATCCCCACGTCGGCGAGGCGGTGGGCCAGCAACTGGTGGTTGACCGTGTCGAATGCTGCCGACAGATCCAACAACACAAGAGCTGCCACACCGCCCCGATCCAGATGCCTACAGAGATCGTCAGTCAGAGCGACCAGTACCGTCTCTGTCCCATGACCCGGGCGAAAGCCAGACTGGTAAGGATCTAGGACGAAAGCATCATCCAGAAAGCTCTGCAGCTGCAACGCCACCGCCCTCTCAATAAGTTTGCCCAAATAGGGCAAATTGGACACTGGCCGATAGTTGGCCAATTCGGCTAGGTCCAGAGATGGCTTTTTCAAGAGGGGGCGGACCATTGCGTCCTTGAGCACCCCGGGGAACCGTCCCTCCAGGAGGGAAGTGTTGATAATCTCCCGCAGGGCACCTTGAAACCCCTCATGGCCCGCTTTAATGGGCCATGATGGGCACGGATCAAGGTCGCAAGTGGTTGGACGCACAGATACAAACAGTCTCTCGACTTCCTCCAGACTGAGGAGGAATACCTTCCTCATTCTAGCTGCTAGGATGGACGCAAATATTTTATAATCCACATTTAACAAGGAAATAGGTCTATATTTTTAATCTCTTTCCCATCTTGCCCTTGTTTATGTATAAGCGATATTATTGCCTCATTCAGTGGCTTAATAGCTCCACGCCCCACTCTGTGTCCCAAGTATTCAACCTCAGCTAGGGCAAACTAGCACTTTTGCATCTTGATAGTAAGGCCAGCGTCCTTTATTTGGGACAGTACTGTGCACACGTGGGACATGTGAGCAGTCCAGGACTCACTATAAATCGCCAGGTCATCAATATATGCCATAGAGAAGTCAGATAGGCCTGCTAACAGTGAATTAATGAGCCTCTGGAAGGTCATAGATGAGTTACGCATCCCAAAAGGCATGGTTACAAACTGGTATAGACCAAGATGGGTCACAAATGCAGACTTTATAGAGGCATCCTCATCTATGCCAACTTGCCAGTATCCTTTGTTGAGATCCAGCACAGTAATGTATTTAACTCTGCCCAGCCTCTCAATCATGTCATCTATTCGAGGCATGGGAAAGGAATCGGGGACGGTGACAGCATTAAGGCGGCGATAATCAACACAGAACCTCACCCCCCCATCCTTCTTTGGCACCAGAACTACAGGCGAGGCCCATGGAGATTTGGATGGGATGATTACACCCAGATCCAGCATGTCTTGGATCTCTTTAGAAATGTCCTGCCCATGTTTCCCACTGACCCTGTAGGGATGGGAACTAATTGGTGCAACATTCTCTGTCTGAACAGTGTGGGTGATCAGATGGGTCTTGCCAGGTATACTGGTGAACAATTCTTTAAACTCTTGCAGCAGTTCATGTAACTGTACAGCCTGCTCAGGGGTAACCTCAGGATTCAGCACCACGTGGTTGAGGCTGCCCTCCTGCTGGCACTCAGCTAACATATCAAGAGGGTGTTCTGGCACATCCCCTTTCAGTTGATATGAAAACATATTAGGCATTCTTTCATAAAATTTCTTAAGACTATTTATGTGGTACACCTTGGGATTAGCATGTTCTGCTTCACACGCCACCAGATAGTGAACAGCACTCTGTTTCTCCACAATCGCTCCAGGACCTAACCATTTTGCACACATCTTGTGGGGTTTGATAGGCCTCAAAATCAAGACTTTTTCACCAAGGGAGAATTCTCGTGGCACTGCTGTTCTATCATAGAAACGTTTCTGAGTCTCTTGAGCAGCAGTGAGGTGTTTGGCAGCTGTCTGCCATATCCCTTGCAAGGAATCTTTCAGCTTCTGAAAATAGGCAGCCACAGACAAAGGTTTAAGATTTGCAACACCTTCCCATTGCTGTTTGAACATGCTCGGAGGGGTGTTCAGAGTTCTGCCAAAAATTACCTCATTTGGACGAAAACCCAATCCAGCTTGCCAGGTATCATTATAGGCTGCTACAAGATAGGCAAGATGATCTTCCCAGTTCCCTTGATAATCAGCAACATACTTTCTGATAAGCTTTCCCAGCGTCTTGTTCATTCTTTCAACTCTGCCATTTTCCCAGTGACAGAAGGGAATTGAGACATGGTGCTCTATCTAGGCAATCTCACACATTTTTTGCATTAACCCACCAACAAAGGATGCTCCACAATCCGTGACTATAGTCTTAGGTAATCCCCAAAAGGTAGATTGAACCAAAAGGGCATTAGCTACAGTTTTAGCAGAGATATTAGACAGTGGGATGGCAGCAAGATAATGTGACAGGTGATCAATGATTGTCAAAATATATTTCTTCTCTGTTCTCCCTGTGTAATGAAGTGGACCAATGATATCCATTCCCCAAACAGCAAAGACTTCATCAGGGATTGCTAGGACTTGTAAAGGTGCCCTTGGTTTGTCCCTCTCATATCCTTCGCTTTGACAGATTGCACAGGATTGGACAAATTTTGTTACATCCTCAAAAACATTTGGCCAGTAGAAACCTCTAGAGACCTTCTGTAAGGTCTTTGCTCTGCCAAAATGTCCAGCTAACATGTTATCATGGGACAACTTTAACACAATTTCTCTATAAGGTTTGGGAACCACAATCTGTTCAACCTCTCCTCGCTCTTTAGTTTGGCAGAGGCGATATAAAAGACCTTGTTTGGTTACAAATTTCACTCTGCGATCAGCCACGGCTCTGGGGTCTGCATTTACATTTTTCCAGCAGGATTCTAAAGACACATCAGCTTTCTGGGCTTCCAGAAACTTCTGATCCCCCATGAATTGTGACATTGCGGTACTAACATCATTACCCCCCTGCTCAGTGGCAAGATAGACAACCGGTTCTGTCACAGAAGGAACAGAGGCGGGTTTTGCTTCCAGGGTGGTACCTTGGACAGCAGCCACCTCCAAACTTTCACCCCCCTTTCTCTTACACGCGCCTGCAGAGCTCACATCCCTGGGAGCATCACTTAACTCAGACACACATGAGGATTTTTGCATAGCATGAATAAATGATTTGTAACCTAAATCAGTACCAATCAACACTTTAGCAACTGTTTCATTATGGAGGAGGACAGCGATTTTTCCTTTAAAGCCACGGTAACACACCTCCACTTCAGCCAGCTTTTTTGAAATGGCTGGGCTATCATAAGGGGTAACCAGAACCTCTCTAGACAAGATCTGTTCAGGTTTAACCAGGGAATGGTGTACAGAAGTCATATCAGCCCCAGAGTCAAAAAATCCCATAAGTTTAACATCATTTACCTGAATTTCATGAAAAAATTCCCTACTAACCCAGTCCAACTGCTCCTTGTCAGTCACAGACGCGATGTTGATAGATGGGTGAGAAGACTGGATCACCATGGTCTCCTCTGTCGATGCAGCAGCTGCAGTCACAGGGGTCTCTGGGCTAGGGTCCACAGTTCCACGCTGTTGAATCACACGAACTTGAAGCTTGGTAGGGCTGTTAGGCTTCTCTCTCCTTGCTTTCCGCACAGGACATTCCGCACACCGATGATTAGGAGATTTGCATTCAAAACATGCTCCACTCTTTGGATCCACATGAGTCTTGACAGGCGAAGAAAGATGAAGTGTCTTCTTCTCTGCAGACTTTGGCGGGTTGGGGCCACCATCCTTTGGTTTCAGGAAAGACTTCTCTGCAGCTGGGCGGGAAGGTCTTCCAAAACTTCTCTCCCGGTGCTCTCGCATGCTTTGGGCGAGATCAGCTGCTATCTCAGCTGTAGTGGGCTTTTTGTCGCGTACCAGAGCAACAATGTCCTCAGACACCAGTCTGTAGAACTGCTCCAGTAAAATAAGTTCTCTCAAAGTCTCAAAATCATGGGCATTCTCAGCAGTTAGCCAGCGGTCCAGATTCTGTGCTAGCATAGCCAGAGCCACAGGATAACTTTCAGGGGGGATTTGCTTCTCCACCCTCCTGAATGAGCGTCTGTAGGTCTCAGCAGACAACGCAAACCTCTTCAAGGCAAGCGATTTAAACTTCTGATAGTTCGAGGCATCTGCACCACTCAGCATACCCAGCAGGTCAGCTAGCACTCCAGACACTTGAGACCTTAGAATCAGCATGTAATGCTTGGGCTGGACACCAATCTCTTCACATGTATGTTCTTACAGCGTGAAGAATCCTAGCACATCCTGTCCCGTTTTGAACATGGGGAACAGCTTCCGGTCAATATCCCAAGGAGCAACTGCTTTGGGGGAGCCAGGAGGCACGTCAGAGGCAGAACTGTCCTTTTGTGGAACAGATTCCACATCTTTCACACCACGGGTTGGTTTCGGCTGCTGTTCAGGCTTCTTGAGCCAGTCGGCTGCCTCAAATGATTTCAGCACTCCTGATAGCTCCGACCGTTTGGGTTGCCAGGTAGCCTGGGGATTCCAGGAGTCTGCTAGCTGGGATGGCCTTGGCAAGCTCCAGTCTTCCACTGTGGCCCTTGCAGAAAGAGCGTTCACGGATTCTGAGCCTGCCTGCATGTGCCTGTTCCCTCTAGGCTGCATTTCTCTCTGGTACAGAGGCGCCTTTCGCGGCCTGACCACTGGGTCTTCCAGTTCAGAAGCATCCCAAAATTCATCTGGACTCCCTGTCTCATCTACAGTCTGAAGAGACATGTTTTCATCCAGAAAACCAAGACTGCCTCCTTCAGCCATGGTTCAGATTCCTGACTACCAGTATTTTAAAACAACAAAAACACCTTTGCAGTCTCATGCATATAGCGCTTTTTCCACACAGGGTACCTCACCCAAAAGTATTGTAACTGAACTCTAGTTCAGAATCCCACTGCTGCCACCATGTACAGGATCCAGACACACAGGCACCATGTACAGGTTTCTTTGTACACTGCCAACATGTACAAGACCCTGACACTGCCAACAAGCATTGGGTTCTTGCCTCTTGCACCCCCCTCCAGGAGTGAGAGAGCGAGCCAAACCCCGCATGCTTTTCAAGAGCACTGAAATCAGTGTTCTGCCACCAGGACCTATTTAAGAACATTCCCAACTCAGATAGGAGAATAGGTCCCACCTCCTTCCTGGTTCTTGGAACTTAGCAACTTATCAGCTCTGGGGTAGAGCTGCAGATGATTTAACACACTAGTAGCTTTTAGGCGAGCAGTGAAGGCTCTGGAATTAGCCCTAGAGTTCAGGTACAATATTGATCCAAACCAGATCAGGTTAATCTATATAAGATCTTTATTAAATACAGCAGGTATATGACAGGAGACTTACTCAGGATAGAAAATAATAAACAGTCCTATAGCTTTATAGAGCTCTGACTACAACATACAAAAGCATCATAGTTACCAATCCTTGGTGCAGATAACAGTTCAAGCGAAGTCCCTTCTCCAAGGGATTTTAAAGATGAAAGCCATGCGTGCAATGGGCAATTAAGGTCAGCTTGTTCCCCCCTTGCAAAGTTCAGTCTTGCCAGAATGTAATCCAAACAGAGACTAACTCTTAGAAAGGGGCCCTCTTTCCAAGAGAGTTCTGTGTGCCTTTTGATAGGCTAAAGACAACTCTCCTCCTACCTCTGTCACCACTGAGCATGGCCAGTACCCAATAGTGACAGAGCAGAAAGGCATGTCTACTCTGTAAGCGCCTCCATCACTTACGTGCGACGATACACATATGCTGGGGCTTTGAAGCTTGGGACAGAGACTGAATGTCTGCCCTGTCCCCCAGAGGTGCTAAAGTGGCCTTTGAAATGCAGAACCAGAAGTCTTTTGAGAGATAAAGGGTTTGTTAAGAAATTCAAACAGGAGGTGAAATAATTTATTATATTAAATAGGAAGGAAGATATGGGGCTGAATACCATCTGGGATACTTTGAAAGCATACATTAGAGGCATCTTTATTAATCAGGAGGCATGGAAAAATAAATGTAAAAGAGATAAATTTAAGAAATTAACCATGGAATTAAGAAACTTAGAAAAAAGTAGCCAGAATAGAAAGGACCAAAAGGAAATGAGAGTAAAAATAAAGCTACTACAACACCAAATGAACCTATGGCTTTCTGAGGAGATAGCCAGCAGAATTGAATATGCTAAGGCATACTTGTTTGAAAATGCTAATAAGCCTTCACGTTGGCTGGCCTACAAACTTAAAAAGGAGAGAGCAAAGAAAATTATTTTAGCGTTGAAGAACGAAAATCAAAAAATACAGTATAAGGCTCAAGATTTAAAAAAAATTGTGGAGGACTTTTACACGAACTTATATAAACAAACAACACAAAATAGTCATGATATGAAAGCCTTCTTAATGAAACATGAGTTAGGTGAATTTACAGAAGAGCAAAGACAGCTATTGAACGGGAAAGTGTCTGCTTTTGAACTATCAGAGGCTATAAAAAAACAAAAACCAATGAAATCCCCAGGCCCTGATGCAATTACGGCCGAAATATACAAAACACTAGAAGACGAAATCTTATTGTTTTTTAAAGATTTAATTAACAATGTGATGGTAACAAGTAAAATTCCTCAATCCTGGAAGGAAGCATTAATAACCCTTATTCACAAACAAGATCTAGAAGCTATTGATATTAAAAATTATAGACCTATTTCGTTACTAAACGTAGATTACAAAATATTTGCCACAATCTTAACAAATAGGTTTAAAAAGATTATGTTAGAAATTATACACAAAGACCAATCAGGCTTTTTGCCCAAAAGACAAATTAAAAATAACATAAGAAACATAGTTAATTTATTAGAGTACTACGATAATAACCCTGGGAAACAGGTGGTCTTTTTCTTTTTAGACGCAGAAAAGGCCTTTGATAATGTAAGCTGGGAATTCCTGAAAGAAAAATTGAAGTTATGGAATTGTGGAGATGAATTTCTAAATTCAATCAATGCCATATATGAAGAGCAGTATGCAAGAGTTATTGTCAATGGAGAATTAACCGGTAATATCCCCATACAAAAAGGTACCAGGCAGGGGTGTCCTCTATCCCCTTTATTATTTATTTTTGGCCTGGAGTCATTAAATGTTCTGGTAAGAAATAATAAAAATATCCAAGGAGCTAAAATAAAGAAAGAACAGATTAAACTCCAAGCCTTTGCTGACGATTTAGTTTTTATTTTGGAGGATCCCATAAATTCATTGTATCATTTATTGCAAGTATTACAGGAATATGGACGCGTGGCTGGTTTAAAAATAAATTTAGAAAAGACAAAAATTATTGTCAAAAATTGCTCAAAGGAACAATGTTCTAACATCCAAAATTCCTCACACATTCAGATAGTCGATAAAGTTAAATATCTAGGAATAATTATGACAAATAATAATAAAGATTTATATAAGAATAATTATATAAAACTTTTGGAAGAAATTAAAAAAGATCTGAATAGATGGCAGGACTTGTATATCTCCTTTTTGGGCAGAATTGTCACGGTTAAGATGAACATCCTGCCACGATTTCTATTTTTAGCCCAATGTTTACCTATAATAACAAATAGAACATTTTTTTGAGGACTTAAACCGCTTGGTGAGGAGATTTATATGGAGTGCTAAAAAACCGAGAATTAATAGGAAATTACTTACCGATAGAAAAGAAAATGGTGGACTGGGTTTACCAAATTGGAACCTATACTATCAAGCGGCAGCGATGGGTTGGATCAGAGACTGGATTCTTCTAGAAGAAGAAAGGACCTTGCACATAGAAGGTCATGATCTACCCATGGGATGGCATGCGCACATTTGGTATAACCTCGATAAAAGACAGCAATTTTTTCAAAACCATGTATTTAGAGGTCCCTTGATTAAAATCTGGAAGGAAATTAAAAATAGGTTTTATAATAAAATCCCTAAATGGCTATCCCAACTGAAGCGTTTATTTTGCCCCCTTTATGGGCAAAAGAAAAAAAACTAACCTATGAAATGCTTTTAACTAAGAATAATGATCTTAAGCCTTTGGACTCCCAAGTCTTTCAAAAGGCGAATCTAACGGTCTGGGAAAAAATTCAAATAAACTCTAGATATGCCAAGGATAAAAATAACGGCTTTCAGAATACTACCATACATTTAGATAAGATTTGGCTCTCCTCAGCAGATAAGTTGATACAGAAGTTGTACACCTTTCTGCTCACTGAGGACTTGTTAGATGAAGTGATTAAACCAAACATGATCTCTTGGATGCGGGACATAGGATATAATATTACTCTGGATCAATGGTCGGGGTTATGGAAATCCCTTAGACTTCTCAGAGCAACAAATTATAAAGAGAACATTTACAAAATGTTCTACAGGTGGCACTGGACACCCGAAAAGGTAGCTAAATGTTTTAAAGAAAGCTCTGATATTTGTTGGAGATGCAAAAAGGAAGTAGGATCCTATTTTCATGTTTGGTGGAACTGTGGGAAAATTAGACCCTTTTGGAAAAGGATTGGTAAGCTACTGGAAGAAATAATAAATGTTAAAATACGATTTGTGCCAGAAACTTTTTTGCTTAACATCCTTCCGGCGGGAATGAAAAAAGCGGATGCAAGAATTATTCTTTATGTAGTTACGGCATCAAGAATAGCAGTGGCAAAATGCTGGGAAAAAGTATCTGTCCCAAACAGAGAGGAAATCATAGGCAATCTACTTGAAATAGCAGAATCAGATAAGCTTAACCTAATCCTCGCAGGGAAAGATGAGTCATTATTTGTAAACCGATGGAAATTTTTTTATAAATGGATGGAAAATAGTATATGAATAACTACCCATTGTAACCTCGAATAATTTCTATAGCTTATTGTTTTGTCTTTTTGTAGTGAAAATTCATAAATAAAGTTATTAAAAAAAAAAGAAAAAAAAAAGAAATGCAGAACCAGGCCTGCCATTTGGGCCTGCCATCTGGTCAGGTGTGAAAGTCACAGGAATCTGTTCCCAGCTGAACCATTTGAGTTTAATCACTGAATCAGAGAAATAATTTTTCTATACACATGACTCTGGAAGCTTCTGTTCTGTTACATTCTGACAAACTTCCTTAAAAGGGAAAATCAATTGATCTTCAAAAACATGGTAGAATTCTGCTGGGAGTCCATCCAGACCCAGTGACTTGCCTTTTTTTTTTCTTCCCAAGCTTCTACTATTTCCACCATCATGATTGCTTGATTTAATATTATTCTGTGGTCTTCCTTGAGAGTTTTAATATTGTTTTTTCTTAAATAGTCCCCAATTTGTTCCTTAGATACTTCTGTTCTTTTGTATAGATTTTTGTAAAATTGTTCCACAATTGTTTAAGTCTTCTAACTTATTTTTTTCTTCTCCATTTGCATTTCTTAATGTACTTATAAACCTTTCTTCACATTGCTTACATATTTTGCTAGCCATCGAATCGGTTTATTTGCATTTTCAAAGTAGTTTTGCTTGGCATACATTATTTTCTTCGCAATTTCTTGAGTTAGAAGACAATTAATTTGGTGTTGTAATTGTTTAAGTTTAAATCTCCTTTTTCGCTCTTTCCATTCTGCTTTAAGTTCTCTTCCTGTTCTTTCATTTGTTTTTGTAGTTGAAAGTATTTTTCAGATCTCTGTTTTTTCCTATACACAGTTTCTTTTATCATCCATCCTTAAAAGCATCCCAAACTATATTGATAGATATTTCTTTCAAAAGACACTTGAAATTCCTTCTTGGATTTCTTTACAAATAGTTCTTTTCTTAAAATTGTAATGTTCAGCTTCCACCTGTTTCTCTTAAAAGTATCATGAAGCTCCAACGTAATAGGATTGTGATCTGTGTATGTCTGAGGCTGAATTTCTGCTTCCAATATCTCATTGGTCATTGTAGCTGAGATCCAACACATATCAATCCTTGACCAAGAGTTTTGTAGAATCTTTCTTGATGATGATTTGGTGCATAGATGTTTACAATCAGGTTTTTTTTAATTGCCTTTGAATCTGGACCATTAAAATATGTCCATCTTGTGATGCATATACCATCTCTGGTTGAAGGTGTCCTTTCACATATGTCACCACACCTCTTTTCTTTTTCTTTTTATCTGAAGCTATGAATGTTCTACCTAGCTTCGAATTTTGCAGATATTTTTGATCAGCTTCTTTGATGTGAGTCTCTTGTAAACAAATTATATCAAAATTACTTTTTTTAATTGTTGAAAAGTTCTTCTTCTCTTATGGGGTGAGTTTAGTCCATTAATGTTTATTGAAATCAATCTCATTTTATTCTTACTTTTGTCCATCTTGATTTTTTGCTTGTGCTTGTGCTTCCAAGTTTTCTCGTAGTTGTTTCCTTGTAACTGGTGGTGAGGTTTTGAAATGTTTAAATTTCCTTAAGTCTTTAGGTGCCGTTGTGGTCCCTGTGGCTCCTAGGGAATGATCACCTTCTTCTTCCTCTTCCTCTTACTCAGAACCCGTTTCTTCAGTTTGAAGCTCTATTCCATTCTTTTTCAGAAAAACTTCTGCCTTGAATATAGATGTAATTCTTTGTCTCTTACCTTTGTAAGAAAAGATTAAACCTTCAGATAGGAGCCAGCTGTACTGAATTCCATTTTTCCTTAGGACAGCAGTTAGCTTAGCATATTCTCTTCTTCTATCTCTAACTCACCATGGCACCTCTTTCAGGGCCTTTATTTCATCACTAGGGAGCAAAGCCCATTGTGGTGGAAGACAACGGGCCCTAGAAAGGAAGGGAGGGAGGTGGAAGGGAGAGAGGGTTGGAGAAAGGAAGGAAGGAAGGAAGGAAGGAAGGAAGGAAGGAAGGAAGGAAGGAAGGAAGGAAGGAAGGAAGGAAGGAAGGAAGGAATAGGGGGAAGAGTGAAAGAAAGGAGAGAGGAAGAAAGAAAAAGGGGGAAAGGAAGGGAAGAGGGGCATAAAAGGGCTTCTCTGGGCCCAGAGAAGGCCTTTTCTGTCCCCCATACACCATCCCCTGGGCCTTCTATGGGGGCAGTAGGCAGTGTGTGGGGGAAAATGGCTTCTCTGGGCCTACTGCCCCCATAGAAGGTCCAGGGGATGGTGTGTGGGGGACAGAAAAGGCCTTCTCTGGGCCTAGTGCCCCCATAAAAGGCCCAGGGGATGGTGTGTGGGGGTGGAAAAGGCCTTCTCAGGGCCTAGTGCCCCCATAGAAGGCCCAGGGGATGATGTGTGGGGGCGGAAAAGGCCTTCTCCGGGCCTAGTCCCTTCATAGAAGACCCAGGGAATGATCTGTGGGGGACGGAAAAGGACTTCTTGGGGGCTAGTGCCCCATAGAAGGCCCAGGGGATGGCATATGGGGGCGGAAAAGGGCTTCTCGGGGCCTAGTGCCCCATAGAAGGCCCAGGGGATGGGGTGTGGGAGGCAGAAAAGGGCTTCTCTGGGCCTAGGGCCCCATAGAAGGCCCAGGGGATGGGGTGTGGGGGACAGAAAAGGGCTTCTCTGGGCCTAGTTCCCTCATAGAAGGCCCAGGGGATGGGGTGTGGGGGACGGAAAAGGGCTTCTCTGGGCCTAGTTCCCTCATAGAAGGCCCAGGGGATGGGGTGTGGGGGACGGAAAAGGCATTCTCTGGGCCTAGTCCCCTCATAGAAGGCCCAGGGGATGGGGTGTGGGGACGGAAAAGGGCTTCTCTGGGCCTAGTGCCCCATAGAAGGCCCGGGGATGGGGTGTGGGGGACGGAAAAGGGCTTCTCTGGGCCTAGTGCCCCATAGAAGGCCCAGGGGATGGGGTGTGGGGGACGGAAAAGGCCTTCTCTGGGCCTAGTCCCCTCATAGAAGGCCCAGGGGATGGGGTGTGGGGGACGGAAAAGGCCTTCTCTAGGCCTAGTCCCCTCATAGAAAGCCCAGGGGAGGATGTGTGGGGGCGGAAAAGGCCTTCTCGGGGACTAGTTCCCTCATAGAAGGCCCAGGGGATGGTGTGTGGGGGGCGGGAAAGGCCTTCTCTGGGCCTAGTGCCCCCACAGAAGGCCCAGGGGATGGCGTGTGGGGGTGGAAAAGGGCTTCTCTGGGCCTAGTGCCCCATAGAAGGCCCAGGGGATGAGGTGTGGGGGCGGAAAAGGGCTTCTCTGGGCCTAGTGCCCCATAGAAAGCCCAGGGGATGGGGTGTGGGGGACAGAAAAGGGCTTCTCTGGGCCTAGTGCCCCATAGAAGGCCCAGGGGATGGGGGGTGGGGGGTGGAAAAGGGCTTTTCTGGGCCTAGTGCCCCATAGAAGGCCCAGGGGGTGGGGGTGGGGGGTGGAAAAGGGCTTCTCTGGGTCTAGTGCCCCATAGAAGGCCCAGGGGATGGGGTGTGGGGGATGGAAAAGGGCTTTTCTGGGCCTAGTTCCCTCATAGAAGGCCCAGGAGATGGGGTGTGGGGGACGGAAAAGGCCTTCTCTGGGCCTAGTGCCCCATAGAAGGCCCAGGGGATGGGCTGTGGGGAACAGAAAAGGCCTTCTCTGGGCCTAGTCCCCTCATAGAAGGCCCAGAGGATGGGGTGTGGGGGACGGAAAAGGCCTTCTCTGGGCCTAGTCCCCTCATAGAAGGCCCAGGGGATGATGTGTGGGGGACGGAAAAGGCCTTCTCGGGGCCTAGTGCCCCCATAGAAGGCCCAGGGGATGGGGTGTGGGGGATGGAAAAGGCCTTCTCTGGGCCTAGTGCCCCCACAGAAGGCCCAGGGGATGATGTGTGGGGGGCAGAAAAGGCCTTCTCTGGGCCTAGTGCCCCATAGAAGGCCCAGGGGATGGGGTGTGGGGGACGGAATAGGGCTTCTCGGGGCCTAGTACCCCATAGAAGGCCCAGGGGATGGGGTGTGAGGGACGGAAAAGGGCTTCTCGGGGCCTAGTGCCCCATAGAAGGCCCAGGGGATGGGGTGTGGGGGATGGAAAAGGGCTTCTCTGGGCCTAGTGACCCATAGAAGGCCCAGGGGATGGGGTGTGGGGGCGGAAAAAGGCTTCTCTGGTCCTAGTGCCCCATAGAAGGCCCAGGGGATGGGGTGTGGGGGCGGAAAAGGGCTTCTCTGGGCCTAGTGACCCATAGAAGGCCCAGGGGATGGGGTGTGGGGGCAGAAAAGGGCTTCTCTGGGCCTAGTGACCCATAGAAGGCCCAGGGGATGGGGTGTGGGGGCGGAAAAGGCCTTCTCTTGGCTTACTGCCCCCATAGAAGGCCCAGGGGATGGGGTGTGGGGGACAGAAAATGGCTTCTCTGGGCCTAGTGCCCCATAGAAGGCCCAGGGGATGGGGTGTGGGGGACGGAAAAGGGCTTCTCTGGGCCTAGTTTCCTCATAGAAGGCCCAGGGGATGGGGTGTGGGGGACGGAATAGGGCTTCTCTGGGCCTAGTCCCCTCATAGAAGGCCCAGGGGATGGGGTGTGGGGGACAGAAAAGGGCTTCTCTGGGCCTAGTTTCCTCATAGAAGGCCCAGGGGATGGGGTGTGGGGGACGGAATAGGGCTTCTCTGGGCCTAGTCCCCTCATAGAAGGCCCAGGGGATGGGGTGTGGGGGACGGAAAAGGACTTCTCTGGGCCTAGTCCCCTCATAGAAGGCAGAAAAGGGCTTCTCTCACTTGCCTCAGCCTTGAGGGCCTGTCCCTGTGCTCACACTCCAGATGGTCTTCTCCTGTTGGAGGACTGGAGCAGACTGAGCTGAAAACACTGACGGGGCCTGATGGGGGCGGGACTTTGCGAAGCAGCCAGTCAGCCCTGGCCAGTGTCTTCTGACTGCCAGTTCTTGAGCCGAATGAATTATGGCAAGCATAGAATTTGGTGGAACCAAAATTCAAATGTATCTAAGGACAGGATTGTTAAACATCAAAGGTTTTTTATTTACAGCTTTCAAAATTTCATCTCTAAAAATTCTTTTATGGAATCTTACATGGACCTCTCTGGGCAATTGGTTGTTTCTGGCAAATGCCAAATTCATCCTGTTCACTGCATCCAGTTCTTCTAGTACTTTCTCCGGTTTGTCTGCTCCCATATACTCCGCCAAGCATCTGGCCATTTTCTTTTTAATATCTTCACCTCGTTCTTCTGGAATGTTTTTGAATCTTAAAATATAAGATGCTTTAACCACCTGGAGTCTAATCAAATCTTTTTTTAAAAAAACACAAAAAACAAATTTTATTAGGATATACAATACTTCACAGTTTAGCCAAGATAATGTTGATTATATCCTTTTCTACAAACTCCCCTTCCCCCCTGTTGGCTCCCAGCATTGTTTCCACCACTTTATCAATACATAATACATGTTAACTCACTGTTAACATATAAATTCTACAGGTAACGCATTTTACTTATTTGCAACTACTATTGGTACTTATTGATTATATACATTTGTTATATCACTAGTAGTTTTCCAAGCTGAATATGCTATCCTTCATTTCCAATGTTTCTGTATATATTCTTTAAGATCATTCCAGTCTGCCAAAAAAGTTTCTGCTTCCAAATTGTTGAGTTTTCTTGTCCATTTGTCCATTTCTGCCATAAATAGTAGTTTCCTTAACCAGTCCCAGAGATCAGGAATCTTTTCATTTTTCCAATTTTGAGCATAAATCATTCTAGCAGTTGTTACCATGTACCATATCAATGTTCTTTTACTCACATTTATTTCTTCCAGTTTAAGACCTAAAAGAAACATTTCAGGTTCTTTCTTGAAGGTACATTTCATTTTTTTCCCCATCTCTGCATGTATTACAGTCCAAAATGTTTTTGCTTTATCACAAGTCCACCACATATGGTAAAAGGAACCTTCAGCATGTTTACATTTCCAACATTTGTTAGATAGATTTTTACCTATATTAGCTATCTATTTTGGTGTCATATACCATCTATACATCATTTTAAAACAATTTTCTTTAAGGTTGGTACATGTAGATATTTTCATAGCATTTTCCCATAAGAATTCCCAAGATGACATAGGTATTTCCTTATTCATATTAATTGCCCATTTAATCATTTGCTCTTTAACTACTTCATCTTCTGTATACCATTTTAACAAAATTTTATACATTTTCGATATCATTTTCTTCCCTCCCTCCGGCCATAAATTTTCAATTTCATTATGATTTCCCCTGAATCCAACCATTTTTTTTATCAATCCTATATAAATCATAAATCTGTCTGTAACGCAACCAATCATATCTAAAGTCTAATTGGCTTTCTTCTTTTAACACATATGATTTCCCTTCAAGTCTCAACAGTTCCCTGTATTTCAACCAGTCCTGACCCTTGTGTTCTGAGAAAGGTATTATTAATTCTGCTGGTACAATCCACATTGGTTTTTCTTCAGGAAATTTTTTTTGTACTTAATCCATGATTCAAAAAGAATTCTTCTAATATAATGATGTTTAGAGAAATTATCCATGTTCAACTTACCATAGTAAAGATATGCTTGCCAGCTAAACCTGCAATCATCTTATATTCTAATCCCAGACTTTTTTTTTTCTATGCGGATACCTATTCCCTCCAACAGGGGCCTCACTCTCCCCCAACAGCTTTTCCTACATAGTAGACTTCCTGGGTTTGTAGAAAAATCTGAAAAGTAAGGAAATCCCTTCAGGGACGGTTGAATTCCCCCCAAAAGCCTTTTGAAATGGCCTCTGCAGGGACCTGACTCCAGGCAGCAACGGTGAGAGATTAGAACGTTGGGGGGGGGGAGGAGAGGCTTCTGACTGGCTCTGTCAGTCAAAGGGTGGGGGAGGGCCCTTTCTTTCCAGGCCTCTTTCGGCCTTGGAGGGAGGGGGAGGGAGGGAGGGAGGTCGCCTTGGGGCCAGGCTGGGGGATTCCTAGAGGTTTTGGGGTGGAGTGCAAGGAGGGCAGGATTTGGGGAAGGGAGAGGCCTCAGCTGGGTATCATGCCACAGAATCCACCCTCCAAAGCAGCCATTTTCTCCAGGGAGACAGATCTCTGTTGTTCACAGATCTCTGGAGTTCACTCTCCAGGCCCCACTTGGAGGTTGCCAACCCTAGGCCTGGCAGCAGTATAGGGTTGCCAGGCACTGGCAGGGGATGGGGTAGTGGGGTTGCCAGCTCCAGGTCTGGAAACTCCTGGAGATTTGGGAATGGAGCCTGGGGAGGACAGGGACCTCAGTGGGGTACAATGCCCTAGAGTCCACCCTCCAAAGCATCCATTTTCTCGAGGGGAAGTTATCTCAGTAGTCTGGAGCTGAGCAGTAATTCCAGGGGATCCCCAGATCCCACCTGGAGGCTGGCATCCCTAGGCAGCACCCTCTGGGTGACTTGATACCACCTAATTTGCATGACTCAACTTGGCCTGGCTGCTTGCTGCTGTTCAGCAGCCACCCTATGAAAGCCAGCAGTGATGCAGCAGTTAGAGCCTCAGAGTAGGGTCTGCAAGACCCAGGTTCAGATCCCCATATTGCGGTGGAAGCTGACTGGGTGATTTTGGACCAGTCACATACTTTCAGCCTAACCAACCTCACAGGGTTGTTGTGCAGATAAAAAAAGGAGGTGAGAATAATGTAAGCTGCTTTGGTCCCCACTGTGGAGAAAGACTATAATTTTCCTTGGTAGAAGCTGTGGGGGAGGGGGTGGAGACAAAAAGCTGAAGACAGATAAAGGCAGATAAAGGTTAAGTTGGCTTTTGGGTGGGAAGGAAATAGGGTTGCCAACTCTGGATTGGGAAACTCCTGGACATTTAAGGGGTGGATCCTGGGGATGGTGGGGTTTGAGGAGGGGAGGAACTTCAGACCAGTATAATGTCATAGACTCCACCCTCCAAACCAGCCATTTCCTCCATGAGAACTACCATTGCCAGCCTCTGGGTGAGGGCTGGAGATCACCCAGAATTACAACTGTTGTCCGGGTGACAGAGATCAGTCCCCCTGGATAAAATGGCTGCTTTGGAGGGTTGAGTCTATGGCTCCACCCCCAGAAGGGAGAAAGAGTGTGAGATAGGTAAGGGTAGAGGGGAGGAAGCAAAGGTGTGAGGAATGGGATGACCATCCCGCAAGTTTCTTGCGGGTCTCCACTTGTCTCCTTCTAATGCCAACAATTTTCTGTTTTCAAGAGTAATCCACTGTTCTAACCATGTCAGACAGACCGCATCATGATAAAGTCTCAAATTTGGTAGTTGAAAACCTTCTCTTTCCTTTGCATCACACAAAATTTTCATTTTGATTCTCGTTTTTTTCCGTGCCCACACAAACTTAGAAATTTCCTTTTGCCAGGAATTAAATGCTTTCGAGTCTTTTACAATGGGAATCGTCTGAAATAAGAACATAAAACGTGGCAAAATATTCATTTTAACCACCGAAATTCTGCCCAACAAAGATAGATTTAGTGTATTCCATTTTTCAATGTCTTTTGAGACTTGTGACCATAATTTTTCATAATTGTTTTTGAAGAGGTCAATATTCTTCATTGTGAAATCTATACCCAGATATTTAATTTTTTTCACTACTTCACAGCCTATAGACTTCTGCAGCTCCATTTGTTTAGACTTTATCATATTTTTGCACATCACCTTAGATTTCTGTCTGTTTACATAGAAGCCTGCTATGTCTCCAAATTCTTTTATTTTGTGTAGTAGGAGCGGTAGAATTTCCAGTGGTTCCTCTGCTAAAAACATAATGTCGTCAGCAAAGGCTCTGTACTTATATGTAAATCCCTTGATTGTCAAACCTTTAATTTCCTTATCTTCTTTAATGTTCCAAAGCAAAACCTCTAGAATCCATATGAACAATAACGGAGAAAGCGGGCAGCCTTGTCTTGTTCATTTTTGCACTTTAAAATATTCTGTTGTTTCATTGTTGACCACTATTGTTGCTTTTTGTTCTGAGAATATTGCTTTAATTATATTTAAAAAGGGTTCACCAATATCCATTTTTTCCATGACTTTGAACATAAATTCCCAATTCAAATTGTCAAAAACTTTTTCTGCATCGACAAAGAAAAAGCCGACCTCCTTTTCTGGAAGCTTATCGTAATATTCAATTGCATCTACTACCATCCTGATATTATCCCTTATTTGTCTGTCTGGCAAAAATCCAGCTTGTTCTTCTGCAATTAAGTCTTTCAAATATATTTTTAGTTTCTCGGCCATAATTTTGGCAAATAACTTCTAGTCATCATTCAGAAGCGAAATTGGCTTGTAATTTTTCACATTTGTTAAATCTTGTGCTTCTTTTGGGATAAGAAAGATGGTTGCTTCTTTCCAAGGATCAGGTATTTTCCCTGTATCTCTGATCTCATTTGTTAGGACTTCAAAAGTTGGAGCTAGCTCCTCTTTTAGTTTTTTGTAAAATTTAGTTGAAAAGCCATCTGGACCTGGAGCTTTCCCCAGTTTTGTGTCGTCAATAGTTTTGTAGATTTCCTCTATGGTAATAGGGTTGTTAAGCATATCTTTTATTTTTCCTGTAGGACTTGACATGTTTAAGTTCTGCAAGTATTTTTGACCTTTTACTTGATCCATTGGGTTTGCCTGGAAAAGCTTTGCATAATATTTTAAAAATTCTCTCTTTATCCCTTTACAGTCCACAATTTCTTTATCTCCTGTCACAATTTTGTTTATTATCTTCTTTTCCCTTCTTTTCTTAAGTTGCCATGCCAAATATCTTTCTGGTTTGTTAGCTCCCTCGAAAGACTTTTGTTGAAGTTTCTTTAAATTCCGATAGATTTCTTGATTTAATATAACATTCAATTGATCTTGTAGAATTTGTATCTCTTTCAATATTTTCTTTTTCCCTGGTCTTTTCTTTAATTCTTTCTCTTTCATTCCACAAGGTGACTTTGTTGTGCCCATCTTTCTTTTATCTCTTTATTATTTAACGAAATTAATATTCCTCTCAACACTGCTTTATAAGCATCCCATACTGTTTGGATCTGTATATCTTGATTCAAATTTGCCTGAAAAAAGAGCTTTGTTTCTTTGCGTAAATTTTCGACTATGATCTGCTTGTCCAGTAAATCTTCATTCAACCTCCATCTAAATTGTTTTTTCCCTTGTTTAGATGTCCACATTAGTGGGTTGTGATCCGAATTTATTTTTGGCATTATTTCAATTTTATGAGTTTTAAATGCTAGATCTCCTGACATCCATATCATATCTATTCTGGAAAAAGAGTCATGCCTGTTAGAATAAAAAGTAAAGTCTTTGCATGTAGGGTTCCATTTCCTCCATACATCTTCCAAATTTTCCTGTTTGACTAGTTCAAAAAAAACCTTTGGTAACTTCCCTAGTTTTTCATCAAGTCTTTTTGTTTTCCTGTCTAACTTGTTACTAATTGTTCCATTGAAATCTCCCATCAAAATGATTTTATCATATGTCACTCGGTCTAGCTCTGATATTAAGTCTTTAAAAAAAATTTATTTTGTTCCATTTGGTACATAGATGTTAACAACCAATGATTTTTTCTCATGTAAAACAATTTCTACTGCTATATATCTTTCTTCTTTATCCTTAAAAATTTCTTTAGGTTCCAATTCTTTTTTAACATATGTTACTACTCCTTTCTTTTTGTTGACAGCCAAGGAAAAAAATTCTTCACCCAATTTTTTGTTGATTAAAAATTTATAATCCTGCTTTTTAATATGAACCTCCTGCAGACAAATTAAGTTGCACTTTTGTTTTTCTAGCCAATGTCTTATTATTTTTCTCTTGTTGGGTGAATTTAGTCCATTTACTTTCCAAGAATTAAATTTGTATTCCATAGTAGTATGTAATTATTTGTCTCCAAAATCTTTGTCATTGTCCAAAATAAATGTCAACATCTGCTCTCGATCTTTAATGGTATGTCTCGTGCCTTGGAAGTTAAAACTTAACCCTTGTGGAATCTCCCATCTGAATCTCATGTTCTTTTGTTTCAACTTGTCCGTTAACTGTTTGAATTTCTTTCTTTCTTGGATAATTGCCTTTGGAAGTTCTTTCATAATTCTTATCTGTTTCCCATCTATTTCCATAAATTGTTTTCTGAAAGTCTCTTCTCTTAGTTGTGAACTGAACTATCACATCCCTTGGTAATTTTTTCTTCTGGGCATAAGCTGAATTAACTCTATAAATCAGATCAATGGTGTATTTTTTTTCTTGTTCTTCCATTTTCAGATAATCTGACAATGCTTCTATGATCACATTGTAAATATCCTCATTCAAATTTTCTTCAATGCTTCTTAGTCTAAGATGTCCACTTTGTCTAAACTTGAGGTTTGAACTTCTTCCATCTTCTCCATTTGTTTCCCCAACCCTTAATCAAAAGGATTAATTTTCCCACACCAACCAGAAAAAATTGTAGAGTAAAAAAAAAAAGAGGGAAAATAATCCCAGCAAGTACTCTCACCCTCTCATCAAGCTTACTCTGTTTCTGCTTTGTTTTGGAATACCGTGTACTTATTAACCTAAACAAATGCTTTCCTCAGCTCTTATACAAAACCACAGCAGAATTACATAATAACCTTTGCCAAAACAATTATTTTTCCTTATATGCTCAGTACCAATGAGTCTATGAAAAGGAAATGAGGGAAAGGCAGTCCAGTCTCTTTAGTTTAAACAATCAGATCTTCTGTTTCAGAAAATATCACTGCTTACTTCAGTATTATTTAATGCTTATTTCTTGCCAAGTAGTGCGTTAGTAATCTTCAAAATTAACACCTCTACTCCAAATACTAGGGTTATAAAGGCTCATTTAAGGACAAAACCCGCCAAAAATCTTTCCAACCATCCATACAGACCAGATTAAAAAAAAAAAAAAACCTATAGCCAAACTCCTCCCATTGTAGGCAGCCAAAAATTGAGATCGCAGAAATTTTTCACTTCTGTCACTCAAAAATTGTTTACGTAGAAATAGCCAGGGCGTCGACTTTCAAAAAGACAGGTACAAGAACTTCAAATGCCCACTATTTTTCCCAAATGCCTAGCGCTTAAACAGTCTTTTGCTTGTCGCTGATTTAAGAGTTGGGGGGGGACCTCCCACCTCAGCTTCTGCTTATTTTCCAAAGCTTAAAAAGTGAGCTGCACTTTGAGAAAGAAATAGACTTTCACTATTGTTGCAGTTACAGAGTTATTCACGGTACCGAAGTGCTCAAACAGGCAGGGTTTCTAACCTCCCCCCCTTGCTGGGAAGCAACAGCTAGGAGCCCATGGCCATTGGCTTTTCTTCTTGATCCTGGCATTGGAGGTGATCCAGGGCTCACCCCCGACCGCGGCCATGGCTGTGGGGGGTCTGAATCAAGCCTTGTGCTCTCCCCTCTCTTCCCAAGGGGGGGTGGGGTCTCGAAGTGGCCACAGAACCCTACAGTAGATCAAAGAAGTGGGTGATCCCAGGAGCTCATCTTGGGCACGTCTGCAGCACTGCACTGTTCCCAGAAGGCATCTCTTGTTCTACCATCTATAATAAAGTATGAGCTGAAATCACTCTGCTATGCATCAGACTCAGTACTTTATAGGATTGCCAACTTGTTGGATATTTAGCAGAGTAAATGAAGCACGATGGAATAATGCAGCACAGACATGTGTGTGTTTAACTTCTAAGAAACCTAGAAGGAGAGAAGGAAGCAAGAAAAGGGGAGAGGCTATAGGGGCTTTCAGGAAAGGGAAAGAGGAAATAGTGGGGGAGGGAGAAATGAGATGTCTCCCACAAGTCTTTGCAGGTTCCTACTTGTAAACATTTTAAGGGGGGAAAGGTGCTGTGGAGCTTTCATAATGAGCTGTTTTATTTACTTATGTGTTGAGCTGAAGATTATGATTGTGTGATTTTATTTATTTATCTATTTATTTAAACATTTATACTCCATCTTTCCTTGTGATTCAAGGCAGCTTACAATAGTTACCAAAATAAAATAACAAACTCCAAAACTCCTCTCTTTAAAAGATGCCTGCCCGTTTAAGCCCCCTCAAAAGCCCTGACAAACAAGCAAGCCTTGCTGTGTCTCCTGATGATCTCCAAGGAGATAGTTCCCCTCACTTCGTCAAGGAATATATTCCACAGAGCAGGAGCCATGATGAAAAGCCTGGGCTATGGTTGATGCCAGACAGGCCACCCTAAATGGTGGGATGGTCAACAAATGACTGCCTGGAGACTGCAACTGATGCACAAGGACATATGGAAGGAACCATATGATCCATGAAGGTTGTAAATATGCTATTTTATGTCATGTATGTCTATTCAGTTAATACAGGGTTTTTGTTTTGTTTTTTGCTGTCAAGTTGCAGCTAATTTATGGTGACCCCATGGGACATTCAGGTAAGGGACATTCAGAAGTAGTTTGCCATTGCCTGCCTATTCCTTGGTGGTCTCCCATCCAAATATTAACCAGACCAACCTTGCTTAGCTTCCAAAATCTGGTAAGATCGGGCTAGCCTGGGCAGGGTAATGCAGATATAGCTATATGTTTATCCTGTCTGACATCAGTCAACTCTCAGCTTGTGTTTATTTCTCAGATTACCTCCCTATTTTAGTTACCATTGTTCACTGTAACTCATTCTTAAAACAAACAGTACAAATGTTATTAGCTATGCTTAAATTAGGTGTTGCCTAAATTCTGTGCCTTTGCTCTCAGCCTTGTGTCTTTCCCTTAGCACTTAAGTATGATAAATTCAGACTGATCCATGTCAAATCACATATCTTGCTTACTACAGACCCCAGTGAGCAAATCTCTAATGATTCAGAATTGTTGGCTGTGTGAGGGTTTGTAAATTAACATCTTTTAAATATTTGCAAATAGAAAACATTTATTCCTGGTCTGTTGAATCATAGACTTGCT
This sequence comes from Gekko gecko, assembly GCA_029375565.1. NCBI lineage: Eukaryota > Metazoa > Chordata > Lepidosauria > Squamata > Gekkonidae > Gekko > Gekko gecko. The sequence continues at coordinate 104,911,671 of JAPDNY010000004.1, read as the reverse complement.
CGCTGAATGTAAGAAGTTAGAATTCAACATCAAATTTGTTAGAATGATTCAAAATCTGGAGAAGAAATGTACCAGCAGTTGTGATGCTCCTAATCTTTGCCCGTGAAGCCTGGCACCATCACTGTGCAATAAACCTTATTACAATCTGATCCTACCACATCTGATATATTTATCAGTCTTTGATGTCTAAATTTATTAAAAGTATCCTTTGGGAAACTTGGAGCTGCCTCGATGGATCTCCCAGAACTATTCCCTAAAGACGCTGACCATGCTGAGATCCACTTAACCTTAACAATGAATTACCCTCCCATGCCCTCAGACCATTCTCTGGACACTTTCCATCTCATTTTGTCCACCCGATATAGATAGCAAATTCTCTGGGCTGTAACCACGTTATTTTTGTGGTCTATTAAGTGACTACTATATAGGACTGCAAAAGTAGTATTAATAGCAGCAGCAGAAGAAGAAATCACTAAATAAATACATTTCTCTTCAGAAGCACTTTCATTCTTCAATTCTGCTATTCTTCATTCTGCTGTTAACTGTACTAGGGGGTATACTTTTCTAAACCTCTTATGAACTAAGATTACTGGGGGGGTGAATTGAGGGATAATATTTAAAGTGCCATTTTTGCTCTGACTAAACAAAATCTGAAATACTTTGTTTCAATTACTATTTTTGTGACCAAGCCTCTGATATAACCTGGATCCAAACCAGCCTTAGGTTCACCTAAGTGCCTCTCCAAAGATATGTTGGGACACCTCTAGTTGTTCTCCTCTAGTTTGTCTCTAGATCCACAGGAAGATGCTTAGAAGGAATACCAACCCTTGTAAAATGTGTCTACAGATGGAGGGATAGGTAGAAATGAAAATGAAGGACTGGGACCACACATGGAGGTCTTGTATATGTGAGGAAGCTGGAGCCAGAACTCTATGGATCCTACCTACTCTGTGCCAGCAGTTGGGGTGGGGAGGAAAGAATCAGAATAGAATTCATTCTTCTGTGCACGAATATTTTGAACTTTAAATCTTTCCCCCTTTCATCTTCATCAGACAGAGTACTATCTAGGAATGAAACTACTTCATACAAAAAAAGAAGAAGAAGAAAGCTGACACCAGACAGAATACCTGTAAGCAGGAACTGTGATGTGTGTTTGATCATTTGCAATGGGAAAACATCAGGATTCAGTCTCTCTGTCTTGTGTAATATTCACAGCCCCATCTTTCATTCTGTCTACTTAATGCATCACTGTTAGGCATGCTTTCTAAAAGCCTGACATGGAATATTCTTGCAGAACAGGCTGAGCTGCAGAGCCTGTTGGTCTGTCTGTTCCCTGCCATGCCTTGTATCACACTGAAAGAACACGCTGGGTTTCACTGAAATGCAGCATAATGATATTTCCAAGTCAGAAAGGTGGCAGCATTGAGTCATCTAACCCATGATTCCATATTTAAAGTATTTATTGGGAAATGGCATCACAGATGGCCATACGTTCTGATACTGAAGATGTCTTTCTTTGGGTTTGTTACTATTACTATTTTTTGCTCCTGCTGGCTGGGTTCTTAGTATTAACTCCAAAAAAGCAAAGTAGGAAAAATATTGTTGTCAACAACAACAAAGTTTAGTCAGCACAACAAACAACTTCTTTTTTTATTTTGAAGATTCTATAGCACTAAAGCCCAATAGTAGCACCTCCAGCCAAATGAACAGGGAGATTAGACAGTCCAGATGTAGTGTATCCACAGAGAAACATAGACTCGGGGCAACCATGTGCTCCGACCGGTTCGGGCCGGTCCACCACGCGGTCAGGCAAAGGGCCTGAGCTTCGTTCCTGTAGACAATAGATCGTAGGCTCCTCACATTCTTCCAATCGGGGAACCTGGGGTAACTCAATTAACTGTAAATAGCAAATCATGGGTGTGTGTGTGTTTAGGGTGTGGGCTCACTTGGGAATAAAAGCCGGCCTGTGAGCTGGCTTAGTTGTCTTGTTCCTGTTCTAATAAAGTATGTGAAAGCTGAAATCACTCATCAGTCTCAGTACTTTTCACCAAATGATACTGTCTTCCCAGTCTGAATGCTGAGTCATCTTTCTTCCACATTGTTGCCTCATGTCCTGTGGAACTGAAGCCGTGTCCGTGAGGCACCAAGAGTATACTGCAGATTTCCAACATTCCCTCGTTATTTCTGAATACTCTCAATGCTTAATTCCAGTAATTATATTAAAGTATGAGTCCTGCTCAGGTGAGAATTTCAACAGCTTCTATCAATATGCAGATCTCTGTTTTATTTATTTATTTTATTTGTTTAATTTGTATCCCACCCTCCCCATCGTGGCAGGCTCGGGGCTGACTGCTGGGGCATGGCGGGGAGGGAGGGCAGTGGGATGCAGCAGGAAAAGAGAGGCAAGAAAGTAGCTTGAACTACTTTGGAAACCAAATCCTTCTCTGAACCTCAAGTTTCCATTGGTATATGTGTTTCAAATACTGCAAGGCTTGAATCATACTCTTGGCCTGCAAAGCATTCTTCAGGCCCATCATGGTATACATTCTAGGAGCCAGGCTGTCTTTGTCTAGTCAGCAGATCATTCCCTGCCCCAGCAGCTGAATCTGAGCTGGACTCCAGGGAACACACTACAAGTCTGCATTTGGCCACATAAGTTTACAGTGGTACCTGATACATGCAGAAATGTTTTCCAGTTGCCACTGAATTTACTTTACTATTAAGGCCTGGTTCACTTATGCAAATACACTCCTTCATTTGTCTGTACTCGATAACATACAATTGGGCAGTTTCTAGATAACACTGAATGTTGAACAGTGTGTGTGTGTGCGTGCACGCGCATGCATGTGTGTATGTGTGAAGTAAGATTACAGCAACAGACTGCCCCAGGCCACATGTGTTCATTTGAAGGTATGCCTGGAGCCTGTACATGTATGGCTCTGCATGTATGAAAAGGGAGAGTTCCCATTCTCAAAGAAAGAGCCTCACTTGTATACAACTTGTATATAGAGGCCTCTCCAATAAATGACTGCAGATTAAGGCCTTCGTGATCATACTACCCCCAAGCATCATCTGAAATTATTTTGATGACTGGCAGTGAACTGATTTAATTGAAAAGCATTTCCTTTGAGGTTATCCTATTGTTTGGGATCAAAATGATCTCTTGAAAGAGGCATTATAAAACTTGAAACTTTCTCTTCCCTGCTTCCCAGCCAAGCCAAGCCAAGCCACAGAAGTCTGTGGCATATTGAAGCTTGCTTTGCAATAAAGCATCGGTAAAATAAATACCGTAACAGGTCCATACCTCAATGGTCTTTAAAAGAACATCAGCAAGAAGAATCTTATTTAAGCAATCTTTTGCTGCAAGTCCTCTGAACCAAGTATTTAATTTTAGACCTTTTTTTCTTCGTAGAGATCATGAGTGAATTTATGTTCTGCTAAACATTTTGTGCAGTCCAGCTGAGAAACCATTTTCTTCTCTGCTGGTACCACCACTGCTTCTCAACCAGCCCATTACTTCTACCCCCATGTGTGCCCTTTTTCCCTTTCAAAATCATTCCTTCCCACTCCTGTTATCCTAGATGAAAAGGGGTGTGTGCATAGCACAGCAAAAGGATTTTGATTATTTTGAGCACTTATGTGCAAATGTGATGCACCCTCTTCACCTTGATGCCTGGACAATGCACTGAAATATACAACTTTATACACTGCTGATTTTGTGTTTCCAAAAAATCAAGCTCAGAATGGGTAGTGGATTTCCTTATGGGTAACTCAGCCTTTGAGACTGATACGAGAGGTTAGTGATATATTAATCAGTAGGACAAACACATTCAATAGGCGTGCATGCCATGTTCAACAGCCATGATCAACCACGAACTGAACATCCAATCTGTTCACCTGTCTGCTGTCTGCCTCAAAGGGATGTCAAACAGCTTTGCAGCTGTGCAGTTTTTGTGATGATAGTGATATTTCCTTGCATTGTCTTGCAGGGACTTTTTGATTCTATTTAGGGTTATTGATGGTTGAGTCAAGTAATTAAATGATCTGGGTAGAAGGAGCTACACCTCCAATAATGTTGTGTGAAAATATGCATGAAATGTCAGTACAACAACAAATGATAGATTATAATAGTTTAAAAAAATTCACCTGGCTGCTGATTGATTTGCTCACTATTTATATGATCGGCTGTTGAGTGGTGATCAGTGACAACAGATTTGTGGGGGAGAGATAAGTTGTTTTGGAAATTGTGTTTAACAATGTTGAATATATTCCAATAAAAATCTTTGTTACAAAAAAAAAAGATTTGTGGGGGAGGGGACTGAGGGGAAAGCAGGACTGTCATCAGGCTGTGAGAGAATCCATATGCATGAAACACGGTGTATTGCATTATAATTATACTGTACTGTATAAAGACATGGAAAGTAACTTGACAAACAAACTCAAACTGTTCATGAACAGCCAAGCTCTGTCATCAGAATGGCAAACAGACTGAGCACAGCTGCTAGGTAATCTTCATTCAGCATGATTGGGATTTTACATGGACAGAGCCTAGTGCCTGAACCATCATAAGGAATTTAATTTTATGGAGTTTACATTTGTCAGGTAAGTAATCTGGGATAAAATAAAGACCATGCTCCTAGAGCATGTTTTCCCAGTCCTAAATAGGGAAACAAGAAGTTAAGCCAATGGCCATGGCTTAGCATAAGGGAAAGTAAACGCTGTGTTTATATTATTTTATGATCCATACTTCAAGATAATGTCAGCACTTATGAATGGGTTGCAAATGTGGCAAAAGAGTCTGCTAAATCATATTGTGTTGCTTGTGGTGTTTAGAGTCAGATTCAATTACTCAAGCAACATTGTAGTCAACCATGTTTGACTTACATTGAAACTAAATGGTACTCTTTTCTCTTCTGTAACACTTTTGACTCAGACTACTAATTCCTCCTCTTCAAATGCAACAGTGTATAAACAGATAGGATAGGTCTACTAGCTGGCTACTAGCCATGGTGACAAAAGGGAACCTCCGGGTTCAGAGGCAGTCAACCTCTGAATCACAGTTCCAAGAAGCAATATCAGGCGAAGGCCTTGGCCTTTATGCCTTGTTGTTGGATCATCAAAGAAACTGGCTGGCCCCTGTGTAAGACAAGATGCTGGACTAGATGGACCACTGGTCTGATCCAGCAGGGCTCTACTTATGTACAAAGCAATGTATTTGCACACATTTGTACTTCATAATCTTTGTCTCCTATTATTGCATTCTCCCTCTCTTGAAAACAGGCCAATAGCTATGGTGGGGCTTTTGGGGGCTCTGCTTCCATTCTTAAAGGCACAGCCCCACAGGAATTTCTCCTATAAATGTTTTTTTCAGTCATTTTAAAGCTTTTTTAAAAAATGTGTGTGCTCCTTTAAGCAGAGTGGGGTGCTGAATTTGACTCATTCCAGCACTGAACAAGGGGGCTGGCGTAGGTGACGTCTAGAATCCCTTTTAACTCTGTGTCAAGAATCTGGTTTCCTTTAAGAGAGTTTTTCAGTCTAAGTGTTAGTTTGCTCAACCATAGAAGTAATTACCCCCACTTGCTGGCTTACTATCAGAATTGTTGCTTAGGCTTGCAGAAGTGATTAACTTGCAGCAGCTGAGAACTGTCATCTAAAGTGGTTGACAGCTTGCAGTTTAGAGATCTATCCTGGTAACAGCTTTCTTTTGGCTAAATGGTTAATATGCTAAGGTTGATTGCTAGCTGTCTATGTAGAATAGACGGCTTGAGAAGACTCAGAAAGAGAAGAGCAGCTGCGTCATAACCCTCAGAATGCTGGCTTTTCTTTCTGCACTGAGAACTTCAGCCCCACCAGGAAAAAAATTGCCCTACAAGCCACAAATTCCTGGCTACTGGTCTGTTTGAAAATATATTACAAGTAGGGATCGGCACAAACCAGCTCAGAAGCCAAGATTTGGCCTGAACTTGGGCTGGTTCAGAGCTTCTGAACCAATGTTCAGGGAAGGCACCTTCCCTGAACATTTACCAGATTTTTGTCTGGTTTGGCTGTTCAGAGCCATTTCAACCTAACAGCTGAGCGGTGCATTGGGGTATGCAGCTGAGCTGATATGTTAAAATATCTGCCAGCCCTTTCAACCTCATGGATGGTGTGCGGACACACTCCACTGTTAGATTGAAATGACTGCAAGCCATTTCACTGGTTGGTTTCACTTCTCGCTGCTTCAAAGTTGGGGGGGAAGCAAAACAGACCTGTGAAATGGCTGCCAGCCATTTCAGCCTCACAGCTGATGGGTGGACCCACCCCATAGTTAGGTTTAAATGGCTGTGAGTCATTTCACCAGTCAAAGTGGGGAGGGGGAGAAAAACCACTTCCAGTCCACCCATCAGTTGGTAGGTTTAAATGGCTGTGAGCTGTTAAACCCATCAGCTTTGCTCCCCCCCCCGGCTTTGAAGTGGGGGGAAGCAAAATGGATGGGTTAAATGGCTGCCAGTTATTTAACTCTTCCCAGGCGATCCCCCCCAGCTCAGTTCAGGTGGCAGCCTTTCGGCTCAGTTCAGTTTGGGGTCTGCCCCAAACCTTGAACTCAACTAGGTTTTTTAGGTTTGTGCTCATCCTTAATTGCAAGTTCCATGGGGCAGGGATCTATTTAGGTTCACTTAGTATTATGTGGAGTGATAGTGCTGCATATATACATGATAAAAAAATTAATGTATGCAGATTCTGTTATGACATGGTCTGTTTTGAAGAGAGATTGCTCATACCCTGGTCCTTTGTTGAGTGCTAGTGAAGCGTCTTCCCATACTATTAGATTTATCCTGAAGTGTTCTCTGTCCTGGTGTTCTGTAGACTTGAAGACAGGGACACATCTCCTGAATGATAACAAAATGAAAATTGCAAAATTGGTTGTTCAGGATTGTGAGTAGTTTCTAACCCTCCATTTCAGTTTCCATCTCACCAATCTCTCCCTCCTTCTCCTCCTCCTTATTGGAAGAAGTTTCCCTTCTGGAAAGCAATATGACAGTGCTGGAGTTTCCAGCAATGTTTATATTCTATACATATAATATAAAATTCAACAGGTTGTGGTCACTGGCTGGGATCCAAAGGACCATGTGGGGTGAACAGTTACAGTGATGGGTTCATGATCCCTCTATTTCAGGACAATGGGAAAACCTTGGCCACCTCTTGAATGCCTTGAAGAAAGGGCGTGATAAAAATAAAACAGGCAGATGCAGATACAGTGGGGGTATTTCTGCCTGTGCTCCCACTGCTCTCCCCCGTGCCCTTGAAAGATATTTCTGTAGCTTTTGGAAATCTGTGAAGCAACAATTGAAGCAATGTATAGAAATGCACAAATCTGTTTGGTTTCCAAGCAGAAGGACAACAATTATGTCTTCAGTAAAGCAGTTATAAGGCTGGAACTATGTTACTGAGAACATTTTCAAACTAAAATTCAATACTATTTTAGCACTTTCCAAAACATTACTGAACAGTCTTCTTTCATTTATTATCATGGCATTCTAATTATGATATTTAAAATGACATCTTTGGTATATGCTCTTAAAAACAAATTAATATTCATTAGTCTCACATTAGTGTACTTGATGTTCAAGAAGGGAAATATGGGCATCTTGAAAGATCGTTCCTAGTGTTTTGTTCCTCAGCTGTTCACTCCTCACATTTTATACAGATCATGTTCTTTAATATCCTAATTTTTGTGTTTGTTAGGGGCACAGTCTAGTCAAAGTTAAGTTGTAAATCCCATTGATTTCAATGAAATATCTGAAGTCTCAAGTGGAAATCAATAGGTCTCTACCATTTTATACTTTTACTGGATAAGTATGTTAACAGTGCCATCCTATACAAAATTATTCGAATCTATTCTTGGATTGACCAGTCAACAAAATTTTAGCTGCATTCTCAGGATTCAATACAGACAGCAATATCTCAGCATATGATTTGGTCCTAAGGTTACTCACAAATATGGACTGCATTGTCTGAACAATCTATCTCTGTAAAAAATTGAGACAAATGGATCTGAACATTATTTTAAAACTGAACAGGTCTTAGCTAATTTTAGAAAATGTGGTTCATGAACATCCAGCTTAAATTTCCACTATTCATAACTAAGATGCTTCAAAATCTATAAAAACCACATATAAAGGGTAAAATATTCATTAACCCATCTTCCCAAACCTCCAAAGAACTAATGTCATTTCAGCTTCTATATGTTGTCATTTAGGTCAAACCTTCCTGCTTTGATTTATGAGTAAGAGAAAACAATATGAATTGACAAGAACAGGGGAGGAAATGTAAGTATACATTCATTGTCTTTTGAACAAAAATCTCATAATAAATTCAAATAAACAGTTGCATCAAATTTCAATTTTTACAGGGAGAAAAGAATTATAAGAGTTACTTTGTAATTCTGAGAAGATATTAGAAATGCACAATGATTCCATCATCATTATCATGAGTCTGTATTACTTCTGAAAGTGTGGGAGAACTGACTGCAATCTATAGTGGTACAGCCCAAAATCCTTCCACCCTACCACCTCATTCTGTGTAAAATCTAGATGCTCAAAGCCAGAACTTAATTAAAGAAGGCTTAAAAGAACTGATAAAAGCAATATATAAAAAACCTTGAGTAAAAGGAGAGATCTTACAGTGTGTCCACTCCAGAACTTAATTAACATCTTCCTTAGGCTGGAGACGAACAGTTTGATTGAGAAGCTATAAATTGCTCACCAAACTCAAAGTTGTGGTTGGAGATGACAGCATTTTATGGGGAGGGTAGAAATTATCTAACTAAATGTATGATGCAGTCCATAACAGCCCCTGTGTCTTCAACATGGTATCTCTATCATCTTAGCAGATGCATGGAGTGCCTTGGAATTTCTGCTGTTTATAATGAGTTGTTATATAGCTAAAGGGATCTTGTTTTTGACAGCATCAACTTTCAAAGGAATGAGGGGGCAAGTCATAATAGGAGTTGTGGCTGTTAGGTGCCTCCTACACTCTGGCTAGATTTGCCAAGTTCCTGCTGCCATTGGTGGGAAATGGAGGGGTAGGGTTAACAATTCAGGTTGAGAAACTCCTGGAGATTTGGGGATGGAACTTGGGGAGGACAGGGACCTCAGTGGGATACAATTAGGGCTGCCAGCCCCCAAGTGGGAACAGAGGATCCCCCAATTTGGTAGGCTTCAATCTGCTGCCAGCCAGCTGACTGGTGGGGGAAACCCTGCCCCTGAACAGGCATGTCATGCATCAACATCATCAGCATGATGACATCATGTGGAAGTGTCACACAGTGACACTCTAGCATTTTGACCAAAACTCTATGGTAACCATAGAGTTTTGACAGAAAACTAGCAAAACAACTGTGTGCTATATTTCCCGCAACATATTCATAAAGGAGACTTCATTTAAAGTGTAATATATCTATTATATGAAGTCAATATGCCCATACAATCTATCATAGGAAAATACAGAGGCCAAAGAGTAAATATACAGAATTATATATAGAAAGTCCAACACTTTTCCCAGTTAATTTTTCAGTGTTTCAGACCTCTGGTCCTTCGTCAGGAACAAAGAACCACTGCTGAGAATCCCCTTTCAGTTCCTTACAAGGTAATGCTTTTCTATTATTTCAGTGTTGAACTAGGTCTCCCTAGCTCTAACCAGCACCCTTCTAGGTTGCTACAATGTTACAGGACCAAAACATGCCTCCTAACCATAGTTTGGGCCAAAATGCTAGAACATTCACTGTGTGATGCCCTTGGCATGATGACATCACTTTCACGTGATGTCATCCCACTGGTGATGTTGCACACAGCAATGTCACCAGGCCCATAGCCAGGATTTTTTAACTCAGGGGGCCTTTAAATATGTCAGGGGCACCCTGCTCACACCCCTGCACCCACACTCAAGGGAGCACCTGGGCTGGATGGGAAGTTCGGGGGCCTTGGCAGTAAGTCAGGGGGCCATGCCCTGAGATGCCCCACTGTAGCTACAGGCCTGAATGTCGCCCCACCCCTCCACTCCCAGAAAGCTCCCTCTTACCCCCAGCTGGCAGAACAATTGGACCTGGCATCCCTACTCTTCTGCCAGGCTTACACTTGGCAGTTCCTCCCTCCTTTGTTTGGTATTAGCTGACAACTTTGGGGCTTATGAGAAATTTGGAAAGACTCTCTCATATGTGCTTTCTTGGACCCACTTTTTCACTTGCTTCATACTGTCAGTTGGGGAGTAGAAGTTAGGTTGATTAAGTAGGCCTGGTTTTGACTGGTTAGGCCTTAAATTGGCAGAAATGTGCTGGACCAAGTATGTTACATCAAAAAATTGGTGAGCACCCTGAGCCAAGCAGTGATGGAGTTTAACCAAGCCAGCCTCCTACAAGAGTTTGACCAGGGTGTGTGTGGAATGGGGCTCCCTTGGTGCTGGTCAGGATTATTCGATCTGGTCAGCTAATTTTCTAACCATATTATTTGGCCTCGAAGACTTTCAAGTGGAAAGGTGGGGTGGAAATTTAAAAAAGCAAAAGAACAAACAAATAGGCCTCAAAAGATGGGCTATGGGTTTTTTCATTTTTCATAAATTAGATAATACAACCTCAGAAAAATAAATTCTATCTGTCCTTTAAAAAATCCCACTTAATGATTGTGAACCATAAAGTAGAAACCCATCTTAAAATTAGATTGAAAAAGAAAAAAACTGGAGAGAGCTTCTTGTTCCATGCAAAATTGTTTCAGCCTAAAATTTAAATTGTCCTACTTGATTATCAGTCTTCACCAAGAGGATTACAGAGCAATCATTAAATCTTATTACAAAGTAATGTGCAGAAAGTAATTGCACATATTTGTAAGTAGCTTAGGATTGATTAAAAATACATAAAGAAAAACTGCTAAAATTTCCTTCAGGCTCAAGATTTCAAGTCCCTTTAGGTAAACATTGCATCAGCTCACTCTTCTGGCAACCTTCACAGTTTCCCACTGCTGTGGGGAAAATGTGCCTTTTTCTTCTCTTAAGGACAACGGAATAAGTGTGTCTGATCCATGTGAACTACTATCAGCTGTACAAGATATGGAAAGCTTAGGATCATATTAAAGTTTGGAAGCTTTAGGAGATGCTCACCAAGTTTAATTTAAACTGTTCCTCAGGCTAAGCCTTCTCTTCCTCTCCCCAATTTCATCCACAGAAAGCTGCATTTTTTCCAGAGTAGTATATAAGGAATTAAAACATTCCAGTTATATCCCAGCCTTGTAAGTTTTCCTGGCTTTCTTGCTGAAAGTTTTTATGAGGATCCTAGACATTCCCATACAACAACCCAGGTTACATCTCATGGTGTGTTTTCTGGAATACTTTAGGGCGCCTTCAACTGAGGACAATAATGACTAGTCAATATTTGTGTCTAAGGTTGCCAGGTTGCTTGTCTTAGAGGGCAACCTCATGCTTCCCCACTCCAAATTCCTGCTGTCACTCAATGGAGTAGCAAGAACAAAAATGGAAGAGTGTATTATGTGACACCATGACATCACTTTGGTTGCAAACCCATAAGAGACATTATGGTATCATTCAACACTCTAGGAATTTCCCAGATCTCAGCATCGCTGACACCATGACATCATCTCCAGGTACACAACTGGAAGTGAGTTCATAGCACTGTATAACACTGCTTTTCCACAGTCGCCAATCCCCAATGCTCCCAAGGGTTGCCAAGGGAGGTAGGGTTGCTGTGAGGCAGGGACATTGGGGCAGTTGTCTGTGATGTTATGCCCCTCTACCAGGGCTTTTTTTTAAAAAAAGAGGTGCCAGAACTCTCAAGAGGGGAAATGAAGTTTTCATTCTGTATACTGAAAACTCATGAACTTTTAAACATTTTTAAAAGAGTTTTGTTGAAGAGGTTCCAGAACACTATTCTGGTGCATTGCCTCAGAAGAAGAAAAAAGCCCTGCTCTCTAGGAATCACCAGAAACTCTATGGTAAAACCACAGAAGTTTTGACAAAATCATAGAATTACACCATAGATTTTCTGGCAATTCCTAGAGATACACCTGGGGTTTCCCTGGAAGTGACATGTTGTTGCCCTGATATCCATTTTTTTAAAAAAAATTCCCCCACACTGCTCCTGCCAGGATACAAGAGGTAGGAGGTGGGGGAATGGCAACTCTAAGGCTGATTTCCCACAAGTGCTGCTCTGCACTAGCCCTTCCCTTTTGCCCCAATGGTACATGTCAATTTCACACAAGCTGCTGCACAGCTGCATTTTGCCCCACAGCTTCACGTGATTTTCCCTGCGTCTACTCAATCCTCAAAAAACAGGATTGTGTAGACGTGGGGGAAATCACACGGAACTGCGAGGCAAAATGTGGCCGTGCAGCAGCTTGTGTGAAATTGACACATACCATGGGGGCAAAAGGGAAGGCGAGCGTGGAGCAGCACTTGTGGGAAATTGGCCTAAGTGTAGAGTAGGCAACCCTATTTGTTTCTATTGTTGGTATATAAAGCTTATGCCTCAAATTTGCATTTCAAGTAGTACTGAAAGTGTATGTAGCCCACTAAGAGATGTAGGTTAAGCCTGAGAGTAGTCCTGCCTGAGTGCACATACATTTTTTTTTCTTTTCCCCAGCAGCTTGTAGGCCTGTTTCAGGTTGGGAACATGGCACCACTGGGAAAATCTTCACTCTCCCTCTTCCTACATACTATGGCCCCCATCTGAGTTGTACTATCTGCCTGGGAATTAATTTCCAAGTGCACATCCAGGAATGTACAAATCAGCACTCAGTATGCATAATTAAATCCTTGGGATATCGAAGGGGAAGTCTCAGCACAGGGTGGCACTATTCTGTGGGACACTGATGAGGGGAATGAAGTTCTCTCTAGAATAAAGAGTCAAGAAAGCACACACGCATGGATAGGAAATGGAAGGCATTCTGTGTTTCATGCCACTTTCATGTTCCTGCTCCTTGTAAACATTGTGACATTTTAGATTATTGTTATATACTAACATGGACCACGCACACAGTCGGGGTTTATACATGGCCATGCGAACAGGTATAGCTTCGCATTGGAGAACAATGCTGAGCACGGATCCTAGAATGGACCAATAGGACAGCTCAGATTCAGGAAAGGACCTATGGGATTTGGGTGTATAATAATAGACCTATCACAGGGAGCAGGGTGTGGTTTTGTTGGGGGATTAAAGCTGGTCTTTGGACCAGCTATTTTGTCTTTAGTTCATGATTTCAAATAAACCTTATGAGCTGGTTTCACTACAACGCGTCTTGAACCCAGTACTTTATACTGGCAACAAGGATGGGATCCTGATGAGCAACCCTGCCTCTGCCTCTGCCGCTAGCACCACACTATGCACTGGTCTCTAGGACCTCGCACCCCGCATCGCTTCAGCACCCTGAGTCATGGCAGCCACTCTGGGACAGATTGCCGTCTTCAACCCAGCACACCCTGAGCTGTGGGAATCATGGGTCAAGCAACTCACCTACTTCTTCTGGGTCCAGGGAACGACCAATGCTGACTTGAAGAAATCATGGCTACTCAGCACGTGCGGAGTCTCCACCATCAGCACGACGAACGAGCCCACCAACTCCCGAGGAGCCTGAAGAGAGTAAAAGGAAGATGTCGATCCGAAGCCGAGAAGCCGAGCTGAGACGAGCTGAAGGCATGTCAACTAAATCCCACCGGGTGCCGTTAGGTAGTCCCGCCCCTAATACATTGTGCCCATAGATAGGGATGATACAAAGCTGTGTAAGCCGCTCAGAGACCCATGGGAGGGGTTTGAGCGGGGTAGAAATTGAAAGATAAATAAATAAGATAAATCTGCCTAGTGCAGGGTCTCATCACACCCAAGAAGCTAGACGCCATGACCTTTGCAGAACTGGTAAAGGCCCTCACTGACCCCTTCACACTGAAGTCATCCAAGATGGCCATGCACATGGACTTTTTTGCGTGAACCCAAAGACTCAGAGAATTGGCCACCGACTTCATGGCCGAAATTTGCAGGCTTGCCATCGATTGCAAGTTTCCCAGTTTGTCTGGGGTGTCTGAGAGCCGAAACTCTGCCAAAAACTCGTTGGCCTAGAGGACATCAAACTGGACAAGGCACTCCAAGTGGCCACAGCATTAAAAAAATCCCAAAAAGACCGCCAGTCTTCGGCAACCCACCAAGCTTCAACAACCCCATCTCAGATGCATCAGATGAGGAGGATGTCCTTCAGGTAAGCTGTCTAGACCACCAAGGGACACGGCTGCCATCGGGGCCCATGCTGCATGCCCAACCGATGTGCGCAAGCTGCAGAGATCCGCATGAGCGCTGCTCCTGCCGATTTTAGGATGCATCATGCTGGTCCTGTGGCAAGACAGGACACATTGCATGGGCCTGCTATTCCCGCAGAAGCAGATGACAACAGACAACTCATCAGGAATTGACGGACCTGCACACCACTACAGCCAACCACCAACATCAGGTACTGAATTTACCCCGGGACACCCCTAACAAAATCCATGTAACTGTATTGATAGAGGGGTCCCCCTGTGAGATGGAGCTAGATACAGGCTCCTCCTTCTCCATAATCTGGGACGAGACACTATGGAGGCTCTGTCCACAGGGGGGACCACTCCTGGAGAAGCCAGTTGGCCTCACATTGCAGGACTTTCAGAAGAACCCGGTGGCCATTAAGGGGTGGGGCAAATTCAGGGTGAACTATAAGGACTTTAACGGACTTTTGGACCTGTTGGTGGTGGAAAGATGGCTCACTAGCTTGCTAGGACTATTATGGTTTGGGTCCCTGGGGTTCAGGGTGACCGGGGTGAACCACATCCAGGCACAGGACTTTAATGCTGTTTGTGAGGAATTTCCAACTGTTTTTGATGGCGCGCTTGGCTGCTACATCACCCTCCCCGATTTCCCTTGACCTTGATCCTGTGGTGCATTCCATCCACATGAAGGTCAGGTGGCCCCTGTTTGCGCTACAGCCCCAAATCGAGTTGGAATTGGATCGCCTGGTAGAGCAGGGGTTTTTTGGAGCTGGTACCGCATGCTCAGTGGGAGACCCCCATGGTCACCCCCGTAAAGCCTAATGGGGATGTGCGTATTTGTGGCGACTATGAGTGCACAATTAATAAGGCACTCCAGGACCATGCTTACCCGGTACTGGTGGTCAACCATGTTTTAGCCTCCTTGGTGGGTGCAAGGATCTTTGGGAAGTTGGACTTAGCTCAAGCCTGTCAGCAGTTTCCAGTGGACAACGCCACGGCTGAGGCTCAAACTATTGTTACACACAGGGAGGCTTTCAGGGTGTGCTGGCTGCAGTTTGGGGTGAGTGTGGCACCAGGGATTTTCCAAAATCTCATGGACTGTCTCCTTAAAGGTATCCCCGGGGTCCAGCCATTCTTTGATGATGTTTTAATCATGGCTCCAGACGCTGAGACCTTCGCAGCCCACCTGCAGCTGGTGCTGAAGAGCTTCAACGATGCTGGCCTTAAAGTAAAGAGGGAGAAGTGCTTGCTGGGGTACTGTGGGTGGAATTCCTGGGGTTTGCAGTTGATGCTCAGGGAATCCACCCCACACCGGAGAAGATACACACCATCATCCAAGCACCTACCCCCTCCTCTAAGGCTGAACTACAGGCTTTCCTTGGACTTTAAAATTTTTATCACTCTTTCCTGCCCCACAATGCCATGGTCACAGAACCCCTCCACCATCTCCTCAACAAAAATGCTCCGTGGGTCTGGGGCCCCAAACATGTCATGGCCTTCTAGGCGGTTAAAGAGCTGCTCTCCTCCAGTGCGGTCCTCGCCCATTTTGACGAGTCCCTGCTGGTGGTGCTGGCATGTGATGCTTCTCTCTACGGGGTGGGGGCGGTCCTGGGCCACCACCTGGCTGATGGCTGTGAGGTCCCCGTAGCTTACTATTCCCAGACCCTATCTGCGGTAGAGCACAACTATGCGCAGATTGATAAGGAAGCCCTGGCAATTGTGGCTGGCATAAAAAAGTTTCATGATTACTTATATGGCTGGCCCTTCATCATTGCTATGGACCACAAGCCCCTCTAGGACCTGCTCACCCCAGACCACCAGACCTCTCAAACGTTGTCACCCTGGGTACTTCACTGGTCCATCTTCCTGGCGGGGTACCAGTATGTGCTTGTTCACCAGCCCAGTAAGGCAATGGGCCACGTGGACACTCTCAGCTGGCTGCCACTACCGTCCTGCAACCTGGCCCCGGCTCATCAGGTCACCCTACTTGAGGACCTGCCCAACCACTCAGTACAGGTAGCTGAGGTGTCCTGCCACACTGCCAGGGATCATGTCCTCTCCCAGGTCTTCGACTGGATGGGGAGGGGATGGCCCACTGGTCCGGTGGCCCAGAATTTGCTGCTTTCTCATCCAGAAAGGATGAGCTCTCATCGCATAAGGGCTGCATACTCTGGGGTGGCAGAGTAATTATAGCAGCACCGCTGCACCAGAAGGTCCTAACCACACTACACGAAATGCACCCGGGCATAGTGTGAATGAAAGTGCTGGCGCGAAGCTACGCATGGTGGCCAGGATTAGATGGAGAAATTGAAGATTGGGTAAAGTGCTGCCAGGCATGTCAGGAATCATGACCCAACCCCCCAAAGGCCCTGGTGATTCCCTGGGAGTCCTCCCATAATCCCTGGGTCAGGGTTCATCTGGATTTTGCAGATTCCTTCCAAGGCCAAATCTTTTTTATCTTGGTGGACTCTTACACCAAGTGGTTGGAGGTGGTCCCAGTGCCTTCCACCTTGTCCAAGGCCGCTATCCGCGCAATGTGGCAGATTTTTAGCACACACGGCACCCCTGACTCACTGGTAATGGACAATGGGATGGCATTCACCTCGACAGAGTTCCAGGAGTTCATGGGATACTATGGCATCCGGCACATCTGTTCCACACCGTTCCACCCTGCAACCAATGGCCAGGCCGAGCGCATGGTCAGAACAACCAAGGAGGCTCTACGCTGCAAGGATCAGGGAGACTAGGACTACTGACTGGCCACCTTCCTCTTCAGACAGCGCAAGACACCCCACACATCCACCGGCCATAGCCCGGTGGAACTCCTGGTGGCTCAGTGCCTCCCGACCCGCCTGGACTGCTTACACCCAGATCGTGCCCCAGAACACAGTGCAACCATGGAAGACCAGGAAGCACCAAGAGGCTTCTTCCCGGGTGACCCAGTCTACACCAAGAACTACAGCCAGGGTCCAGCATGTCTCCTGGCCAAGGTGGACGGGGTCATGGAACCCCAGTCCTATGAGGTCTCCGCAGACAATGGCCAGCTGCTGTGGAGACACACAGATCAGCTGCACTGCCGAATCATGCTGGGAAACTGGGAGGGTCCAAAAGACAGCAAAGATGAGGGAATGCAACTGGAAACTGAAGGCTACACTGAGCCCAAGGAACCGGGGCAAGCACAACAACAGCCTAATGCACTGCCAGCCAGCCACAACAGCGCACCGCCAGCCACCACCAAAAGAAGCCCTGCTGAGCCAACAGAAGCCCCAGGGCCAGGCAGCATGACAGTCCCAGCCCAACCACTGGGACCCTCCACTGACCTAATCAGACCAGCCCCCGAGGCAGTGCCTCTGGCCCCAGAAGCGCACTGGTCGACCCAAGTGCAGCGGAAGCCAGAATACTTAAGGGACTATATTTCCTAGGGTCTGAACCATGGGGGGAGGGATTTTATATACTAACATGGACCATGTATGCGGTCGGGGTTTACACGTGGCCATGCGAACAGGTGTAGCTTCGCATCAGAGAACAATGCCAAGCACAGATCCTAGGCTCGGATTCAGGAAAGGACTTATGGGATTTGATTGTATAATAATAGACCTATCACGGGGAGCAGGGTATTAAATGTCAGGGGATTAAAGCCGGTCTTCAGACCGGCTATTTTGTCTTTAGTTCATGTTTTCAAACAACCTTATGAGCTGATTTCACTACAATGCGTCTCGAACCCATAAGAACATAAGAGAAGCCAATGTTGAATCAGGCCAATGGCCCATCCAGTCCAACACTCTGTCACACAGTGGCCAAAAATACTAGGTGCCATCAGGAGGTCCAGCAGTGGGGCCAGGACACTAGAAGCCCTCCCACTGCTGCCCCCTCCAGCACCAAGAATAGAGTGCATCACCTGCCCTAGACTGAGAGTTCCTAGCGATACCTTGTGGCTAATAGCCACTGATGGACTATTACCCAGTACTATATAATCCAGTACTATATAATCCAGTACTATATAATCATGAAACTATCTTAGTTTTAGGAAACTTTTTTTTGGGGGGCGAGCAGAGATTCTTACTTGGTTCCTACTGAACTTTTCACAGAATGAACCTTCCTCACCTTCCTCCTTCATCTACAGGTCAAGATGCCACCCGGCAGGGAACCCCATAGGAACAGTGTGAGCGGAGGGGTAAGATATCCACAACAGGAGGAACAATAGGGAAAAAACCCTTCCATTAGCAGAAATGTTCATAGGATCTAGCCCTCTATATGCCAATCAGGATGAAATGCAGTCAAAGGGTCTGATCACACTGCCGTTTTGATCTGGATTCGCTGCTGTTTCCTTGCACATGTCAGTTTCATGTTCACACGCACCAATCCGCCTCCCGCCCTGAAGCAGGCTCACTCGTGCAATGATGCCGGGTTTTCCTGACCCCTGGAAAATCAAGTGTTTTCCTGGCACTTCCGCTTTGAATGTGCGATTTCGCCTAATTGGACAGCCCATCTTTTGCAATGATTGTGATTAGGGCCGTCTGAACGCTCTTTGTGTGTGTGTGTTTTTTTTAAAGCTTCCGGTTTGAGTGCTTGAGCAAACATGTGCTTAATAAATCCATTTAACATTTAATAATGGATTTATTAAGCGCATGTTTAGTCAAGCGCTCAAACCAGAAGCTTTTTTTAAAAAAACGCACAAAAGACGGCCCTGGTGGCGGGAACGAGAGGCGGGGGCTCCATCAGCCTGGATGGGGACAGCAAGGAGGATGGCAGACACGGCGGATACGGCGGAGCCTGTTTTTGTGGGGCAGTGGCGGCAGCGGCGGCAGCACCCCCCCCCCAAAGTGTCGGCAGAAGCAGCAGCCGCCCGAGCCTCCCCCGTGGCCAGCAGGATCGCCTGGAGGGACGGCGCAGCAGCAGGCGAGTGGGTGCTGTAAGAAAGGGGCTGGCTGCATCTAGTCAGCCCAATGCAAAGAAAAATGTTCCTGATTTAAACAAAGCAGGAACAAAGCGCAATTACCTTTGCAGTGTGACCAGAGTCAAAGAAACATTCCCCACTAGTTCATCTACATGCTTTGCTGGGTGGGGAATTACCCACTGAATTTCTGCTTGTTATGTTACTGTTAAAAAGGAGCCCTGACAGAAACAGATTGGCAACGCTGATGTTTTTATAGTTGCCAGACACTTGACCCTGCCCTGAACATTTGGGAAAGAGTAGCCTACAGATTCAAAGGAGTGTATAAAATTCTTCTGTGACAAGTGCTGAATGAAGGGAGGATTCCAATTAAACGAATCCCTAAAATTGTCAAATCCTTGTTTTATTTAATATTTTACCTTTTCTTTGGAAAGACTAGAGGACAGTCCAGAGGCTACATCAAGCATTAGCCATATTCAGTTTCAGAGACTGGACCAGAATCATTCCAGTACTGAAAGCAGGTTTAACCCATTGTTTTGTTTTTCAAGCGAAATCTGTGAATGGCTGCTGCTGAAACATTTTTTAAAAGATACCTTCTTGACCTCACAGTAATGACATTGCTTTAGGCATCAGAAAGTAATGTCTGTAACCTTTTCTAGCCCAGGGACAAGGAGGAATAGTCCAGAACTAGTCAATATTAATGTAAGTGCAGAAGTAATAACAGCATCGGTTGAAGACAAAGGTTTCCCTAGCAACTGGAATTCTGTAAAAGGCCACCGAATAACATTCAGTTCAAATGTGTCATGTAGAGCTTGCATGGAATATAAGCTGGTGACATTCCCACCCAATTCTGCAGAAGCTGCACATTCATAAAAATGCAGTCAGTTCTATTGTGGCCAGGAATGAAAGAATAATATATTAATAAAAGCCAAATTAAGCTACAATCTGGTTTAGAGTTTGAGCTATTTGTAGTAACTGTGTCCTTTTCCAATATCTGTTCAGCAGAATGTTTTAGAAGTACAGTCCATTATCAATGTTTATCAGTCATTAATCATGCAAACAACTTTTATACATCTCTTAATGGGGTGAGCAGCAGCTTTTTAGCCACAGAGTTCTTTACACCTTCAGGGCTTAAATGGATTCTTACAGGCCAAGACATTTGTGAGCCAAGCATTCCATCTTGAAATGCCATTCTTTAATGTCTCCGTAAAACTGAAAGTCCCAATTAGAAATCAAGAAGCCCAAGGATGCAACCATCAACCAAGCGTTAAAAGCCTCTTCGTCACAGTTAACCTCTGTTACGGAATAAATCCTCCAGGTGATATTTTGAAATAAATCCATTATATTTAATGATTTTAGTCCAGATTATGCCAGTCTCACTGGAAGCAGCATCTGATGCTATCAGAAGCAATTAACAGGACAGACTTCTAGTTTTGCAGTTAGATTGAGGCTTGGCCTTTCCATGCAGCAGCAAAAAACTGAAGTATAGGAGGGTAATGGTCTTTTTTTTTTTTTTTAAATACAATTTATTATTGGATATATCACATGTTCATACAATTTAAACAAACCAATACATATCCATTTTTCTTTCTCCCTCTCCCCCCAAACAAGGCTTCCCGCACTGCTCCAACCCCCTTGATATTTCTCTTATACAATTACATTTACTACTAAACATATTTCTTTTACTAATGGTAACAATTCAAAGATCTGAGTCTCTTTCCACTTCTCCTCAATAGCTGTCAAAACAAATCAAACCACGTTTTACATCCCAATTCTTCAACAAGTATTCTTGAAAGTCTTTCCAGTCTCCGAAAAAGGTTTCGTCTTCTTCATTGTTTAATTTTCTTGTTAATTTGTCCATTTCTGCCATAAACAACGTCTTTTTAATCCATTCGCATGTTTCAGGTACTTTATCTTGTTTCCAACATTGAGCAAAAGTCAGTCTAGCTGCTGTAATCAGGTACCATAGTAGTGTTCTCTTGGCTACATTTATTTCTTCCATTTTAAGACCTAACAATAACATCTGTGGGTCTTTCTTAAAAGTACATTTCAAAATTTTTTGTATCTCATTGTGGATCTCAGTCCAATACTTTACTGCTTTATCACATGTCCATCACATATGGTAAAAAGACCCTTCATGTTTCTTACATTTCCAACATTTGTTAGACATACTTTCATTTATAATAGCAATTTTTTTAGGCGTCATATACCATCTGTACATCATTTTATAACAATTCTCTTTAACATTTACACAAGTTGAAATTTTCATTGACTTTTTCCACAAATATTCCCAAGATGTCATTAATATCTCATTATTAATATTTACCGCCCATTTTATCATTTGCTCTTTTACAATTTCATCCTCAGTATACCATTTCAATAAAACCTTGTACAGTTTAGAAATCATTTTTTTACCTTTCTCAAGCCATACAGTTTCAATTTCAGTGTTATTTTCTCTAAAACCATATTCTCTTTTATCGGTCTTAAATAAGTCATAAATCTGTCTATACTTCAACCAATCATATTCAAATTCCACATCAAATCTGTCTTTTAGCACAAAGTTTTTCCCTTCTAATTTTAAAAGACTTTTATAAGGTAGCCAATCTAACCCTTGATTTCTTGAATATGGATTAATCACTTCTGCTGGTACTATCCAAAGTGGTCTTTCTTCTGAGAAGAATTTTCTATATCTCATCCAAGTCTCGAACAGTGATCGTCTTATGAAGTGGTGTTTGAAAAATTTATCTATTTTTACTTTTCCATACCATAAGTATGCATGCCATCCAAACTTGTTATCATGCCCTTCTAGAGCCAATAACTTTTTATTTTCTAAATTAATCCACTGTTCCAACCATGTTAAATAGACGGCATCATAATACAGTCTTAAATTTGGTAGTTGCATCACATAAAATTTTCATTTTAATCCTTGGCTTTCTTCCTGCCCATACAAATTTTGATAGTTCTTTCTGCCACGTATCCAGTATTTTCCTTTGTTTTAATATTGGAATAGCTTGAAATAAAAACATCAAACGCGGCAAAACATTCATTTTTACAGTTGCAATTCTTCCCAATAACGATAGATTCAAGGTATCCCGTTTCTTCATGTCTTGTTGAATCCTGTGCCAAACCTTTTCATAGTTATTTTTGAACAAATCAATGTTTTTCATGGTCAATTCAATTCCTAAATATTTAGTCTTTGTAACTACTTCACATTGAATTTTCTCTTGAAGTTCTGTTTGTCTTTGTTTTGTCATATTTTTGCACATCACTTTGGTTTTACTTTTATTAACGTAGAATCCCGCAACTGATCCAAATTCTTCAATTTTTTCCATCAATTCTGGTATTTTGTCGATTGGATCTTGAATCATAAACATTACATCGTCTGCAAATGCCCTGTATTTATATGCAAAACCTTTCACTGTGAGTCCTTCAATGCTGTTATCTTTTCTTATCGCTATCAATAATATTTCCAATATCCAAATAAACAACAACGGGGATAACGGGCAGCCTTGACGTGTTCCCTTTTGAACTTGGAAGAAATCTGTTCTTTCTTTATTTATATTCAAAGCTGCTCTCTGTTCTGAGTAAATTGCCACAATCATGTTTAGAAAAGACTGTCCTATATCCATTTTTTCAATAACTTGCAGCATAAACTCCCAATTTAAATTGTCAAAAGCTTTTTCCGCATCTAAAAAGAGGAATCCAACTTCTTTTTCTGGATGTTTGTCATAGTATTCGATTGCATCAATCACCACTCTTAAATTGTCTCTAATCTGTCTATTTGGTAAAAAACCAGCTTGTTCTTCCGCTATAGTATCTTTCAAATATTTTTTCAGTCTTTCCGAAATAATTTTCGCAAATAATTTGTAATCATTATTTAATAGCGATATTGGTCTATAATTCTTTACTTCAGTTAAATCCAAACCTTCTTTGGGTATCAATGAAATATTTGCTTCTTTCCATGAATCTGGGATCCGTTTAGTCTTTCTTATCTCGTTCGACAGATGTACTAAGATAGGGGTTAGCTCCTCCTTAAATTTCTTATAAAACTTTGCTGTAAAGCCATCTGGACCTGGAGCTTTGCCCAACTTTGCGTCTTCTATTGCCATTGTCACCTCTTCCTTTGTTACTAAACCATTTAATAACTCTTTAATTTGTTTTCCCAGCTCTAGAACTTCAATAGTCTCCAAATATTTCTTAATTTTCTGTTGGTCAATTCCTTTCTTTTTGAACAGTTTGGCGTAGTATTTGAAGAAGACTCTTTTTATACCTTTCAAATTCATAACATCCTTTCCGTCTTCAGTAATCTTACTTATAAAATTCCTTTCTTTTCTATTTTTCAATTGCCACGCTAAAAATTTTCCTGGTTTATTTGCACCCTCAAATGCTTTTTGCTGTAATTTCTTCAGATTCCAATATAATTCTCTATTTAGTAGAACATTCAATTGATCCTGCAGAAAGTGGATCTCTTTAATAATCTTTTTCTTCCCTGGCCTTTTCTTTAATTCCTTTTCTTTTTGTCGAATTTTTTCATGAAGGTCGTTTTGTTGTTGCATCCTTTGTTTTTTATCTTTAGAATTCAAAGAGATAAGCAAACCTCTCATTACTGCTTTGTACGTGTCCCATACGACTTGTATATCAGTACCTTTATTTAAATTCAGTTCAAAAAAACTTTTCGTTTCTTTTTTTAAAGTTTCATTAATTAATTTTTGGTCCAATAAGTCCTCATTAATTCTCCAATATAATTGTTTAGGTTTTTCTTTAGATATCCAAAGTAAAGGGTTGTGATCTGAGTTGGTTTTCGGTAAAATTTCTATTTTGTAGGTTTTTTGCGCCATCTCCTCTGACATCCAAATCATATCGATTCTAGAAAAGGAGTTATGTCTGTTAGAATAAAATGTATAATCCTTTGTCTTAGGGTTCCACTTCCTCCAAACGTCTTCTAGTTTCTTTTGTTTCATTAGCTGGAAAAATTTTTTTGGCAGCTTTCCAACCGCCTCTCCACTTGCTTTGGACTTTCTGTCCAATACATTGTTCACTGTGCCATTGAAGTCTCCTGCAAGGACTATTTGATCATAATTTAAACAGTCCAACTCTTTAGTCAAATCATTAAAAAAAGTCTCTTTTGTCCCATTGGGTGCATATATATTTACAAGCAATGTCTTTTTTCTATTCATCATTAATTCCACGCCAACATATCTTCCTTCTTTGTCTGAGAAGATTTGTTTAGGTTCCAATTCTTTGGTAATGTATATCACTGTTCCTTTTTTCTTATTAACTGCTGATGAATGAAATTCTTCTCCCAATTTTTTATTAACCAAATATTTATTATCTTGTTTTCTGATATGTGTTTCTTGCAAACAAATTATGTTACATTTTTGTTTCTCTAGCCAATGATTCACTAATCTTCTTTTGCTTGGTGAATTTAGTCCATTTACGTTCCAAGATAAAAATTTGTAATCCATAGTTGTTTTGAATTAAATATCTTTGAAATCATCAAAGTTGTTCTCTTTGAATCTGTAGATGTCTCCTTCCGTTTTAAGAGTAAATCTCACCGAATTGTATGTAAATGATAATCCATATGGAATCTCCCATCTAAACCTGATACTCATTTCTTTTAACCTATCTGTTAGTTTCTTGAATTTCTTTCTGTCTTGTAAGATCGATCTCGGAATTTCTCTCAAAATTATTATTTTTTTCCCATTAATTTCCAACGGTTGTGTAAATTGCTTCTTGAAAACGTCTTCCTTCATTTTAGTAGTCACAAATTGAACAATCACATCTCTGGGTAATTGCTTTCTCTTGGCATACGCTGAATTTACTCTGTAAATCAGGTCAAAGTCTGGATCCAAGTCTCCAACATCTTCCCCTATGTAAGTTGTCAATGTGTTAATTACTAGGGCCCATAAATCTTGATCTTCCTCCTCTTCGATTCCTCTCAATCTCAAGTGGTTCTGAGTGGCCCTATATTCCATCATGGACTCCAGTCTTGTATTTTCTGACAGGGTTCTTTTAACTTTCTGTTCCATTTCTTCTGATTTTGTCACCAGACTTTTAACCTCTTTTTTAACTTCTTCTGTATCTTTTTTTATCCCTGCCACTTCTGTTAGTACCAGTTCTTTTAGCTCTTCCATATTTTTTTTCTGTACTTGTACTTGTACTTGTTCTATTTGCTCCAGTTGTATTTGCAGCTGTTGTTGCAGCTGTTGTTGCAGCTGTGATTCTATTTCCCAAACTCTGCACCACTTCAGTCACCCGTTTCTCCATCGCTTCCATGGCAGCCTGCCACTCTTTTTTTCCTTTGCAGTCATTCTTGGACTAGGTGATGAGGCAGCCCTTGGTCTTGACCTCAAATCCGTCTTGAAAGTGAGTTCAGGGCTAATCGATCTTTATATTAGCAATCCTCAAGCCAAATCGCCACCTTTATAACTTCTTCCAGTGCTTTTTCGGCTTAAAAATAACTTTTTAAAATTTAGTCCTCCTCAAAATGGCGGGCGCAATTTCTCTATGATTTTCTGGCTAGAGTAGGCTCCTTCAGAACTTCCTGTTTATCTGTCCGTCACTGTAATCCAACTTCCGGTGCCACACTCTAAAACGTCCTTCTACTTCCGGCACAGCAACATCGAAAACATCCACTCTAGCCTACTTCCTGTATCATAGAATCACAGTCAGTTTTGTTTCTGCTACGCAAAGTTTAGTCTTAGCTGACCACAGGAATGCAAAACAAAGTTACTTTTCAGCCGTTTTCTCTAAAGGAAAGCTTTCTTTTTACTTTTAAATCAAGCGGATTAGTTCATTGAAGCTTTTTACACTTATCCGAACGTTTAGATTTTGCCTTCTTCTTTAAACCGGTAAGCAATTGTTCATTTGTTACCTTGCTTGTAATCTCGGGGTTTCGCAGTGCTTCTTCTGTAACCGATGTTAAGCTTGATGTTAAAGAGGCCAGTAGATGACGGATTTATGCTGAATTCTCAGCCCAGCTGGTATCTGTAGTGCTGATTTGCAACTGCCCTCTTCGCGGAGGGAGATCAAGGTGTAAACAAGCCTCCTCCGAGGCTTATCCACACCGATCTCAACCCCCTCTCAGGCTTGGCTGCTTGCTTGCCACTCCCCCACCTGGGGAGTGCTGCGTTGGGCCAGGTAAAGCCCAAACTGTCACCAGATACTGCTGTCCACTCTGCTCAAATCGCAAAGTGTGTCAATTCGCCATTTTAACTCCGGCCGGAAGCAGGAGGGTAATGGTCTTTTGGGGGTGTTGTGGAATGGGTCATACCATTTCAAACTGCAGGGTGGAATACTCTCATATGTAAAAACAAAAACAGCTTCACACAAGCAGAAAAAGACCAGACTCAAGAAAACCGAACTAAAGCATATCATCTTGATTTCTGTTTGCAAGGGCTTTTTAAAAAAGAGGGACTATTAAAAAAAGTTACCCCCCCATCTACAGTCTCTTGGAAGAGTCTATCTATATCCCTAGAATGCCACCTCCTCATTCTGCTGCCTGTGCAGACCAGGCCTCTCTATTGAGCATGCACAGAATGTCACACCATGTTTCATCCTCAGCTGTATTTGTAAGTGTGATATCTTTGATGGAACATCTTTCTCCTTCCCTACCCTGATGAGATATAAAGGTAGGGAATTAGTAGCAGTGCAAGTGCTAATTAATGGCTCCTGAAAATCTTCAGTAGGACAGATTTTTAAAAGGCTGTTTTTTATCTGATCAGTTTCCTGTAAACATTTGGAGTTCTGATGAGTTTGAAGGAATTTCATTTCCAGCTCTAAGGGGTAGGGGAGATTACAATTAGCAAGCAAGACTCTGCATGTGTGTGTGTAT
This sequence comes from Gekko gecko, assembly GCA_029375565.1. Classification (NCBI taxonomy): domain Eukaryota; kingdom Metazoa; phylum Chordata; class Lepidosauria; order Squamata; family Gekkonidae; genus Gekko; species Gekko gecko. Next base: position 104,884,672 of record JAPDNY010000004.1, on the reverse strand, counting down.
TTCAATCATCTTCTATATAATAATATCAAAGTTGGCCAGATCTGAGGATTAGAGTTGCCAGCTCCAGACTGGGAAATTCCTGGAGATTTTATGGTGTTGTTTGAGGAGGGCAAGATTTTGGAAGGCAGCAGGCCTCAACCGAATGTAATACCATGCAGCAGGGCTATTTTTGGGCAGGAACGCACAGGAATGGAGTTCCAGCTGGTTCCTGAGTTGGCCACACCCAGCAGGAACTCATTAGCATAACAGTTCACACCCAACAACAGAAACTCATTAGGATTGGCTACATTTGGGGTGTATAGCCAAACATGCAAAGGAGTTCCTGCTACAAAAAAAAAAAAAAAAAAGCCCTGGGTTTTGACAACAAACAAGGTAAACAGAATAAGAAGCAAAAGGTAGTTGTGATTGGATGACCACACTACTGGTAACATGGGGTGTGGCCTAATATGCTAATGATTTCTGCTGTTGGTTGTGGCCTGTTATGCTAATGAGTTCCTGCTGGGCTTTTTCTACAAAAAAGCCCTGCCATACAGCATACCCTCCAAAGCAGACATTTTTCTCCAGGGGACAGATCTCTGTTGTCTGGAATTCAGCTGTAATTCTGGGAGATCTCCAGGTCCCACTTGGAGGTTGGCAGCTCTTCAGCCCTAAGCAACCTCTGGGTGACTTGATACTACTTGCATGATTCAACTAGGCCTGGTTGCTTGCCACCAGGGCTCTTTTTGTAGCAGGAACTCCTTTGCATATTAGGCGACACACCCCTAATGTAGCCAATCCTCCAAGAACTTACAGAACTCTTCTTAGAGGTGTGTCGCCTAATATGCAAAGGTGTTCCTGCTACAAAAAGAGCCCTGCTTGCTACTGTTCAACAGAAGCCACCTTATGAAAGCTAGTGTGGTGCAGTAGTCATTAGATCTTCAAATTAGGGTCAGGGAGACCCAGGTTCAAACCCCCATCTTACTGCAGAAACTCATTGGCTGATTCTGGGCCTGTCACATACTTTCAGCCTAACTTACCTCACATGGTGGTTGTGCAGATTAAAAAGAGCAGAGGAGAATAAGGTAAGCTGCTTTGGCCCCTCTGTGGAGAAAGGCAGGGTAAAAATGAAGTAAATAATAAATATAGCTGAAGATGGGAGGCAGATAAAAGGTAGGTTAGTGAATGGCTGAGAAGGAGAGAATGAGGCAGGGAAATGGGAGAGAGGAAGTAATGTAGGGAGAGGAATACAGAGGAAGGTGATGTGCCCCCACACCCACAACTGGGCCCTAGTTTTCCCAGGTAGAGGCTACCGTGGGGAGGGGAGAGAAAGCTGGAGACCGGGGGGCAGTAAAGGTAGGTTGGCTGTTGAGTGGGAAGGAAAGAAAGAAGCAATAAAAAGGGAAAGGCTAAGGAGGTTTTCAGGGAAGGGATAGAGAAAATAGTGCAGGAGAAAATGAAATACTCCCTGCTTATACTTCTCTTTTCTGAAATCTTTCCCAGAAACCCTTTTGAGTCAGCTACTCAGTTTGCCTGTCCCATCCTTATCCTGGCTAAAACATGTCAGAATGATGGAATACCGAACAGCCATTACCCTGAGGGAAAAGGGGGGGGGTGTTGCTGAGTGGGTGTGCACAAGATGTATTCCTTAGAGAATTCTGATATCTGATGACAAATCCATGAAACTGGACAGCAGGCCTTCTTGCAGTGAAAAGGGGAGCTGATGGAAACAGCATTCATCACAAAGGAGAGAATAGCTACCTAACAGCCTTTTTGCCAGCCTTTTATATTTTTCTCTGTGTTTGGCAGCATGTGTATAAAATATCATGAATATGGTTTCAGCTGTATGTGGTGCAGATGTTTTCATAATGGAAATGATAACCACAGTTAGTAACTTCCAACTGAAAGGAAAGTAACCTTAAATGTTGAGGGTTTTTTTAAAATTATTAATGTATAGAGGGTGGGTGTTTGTAGAGGAAGGAATGCAAGGTGATAATGAAAACCTGCACAGAGTGATCCAGAACTGGTTTAGCGCCTGATTTACTCCAGGATTTCCCCCCCCCATACAGTGGATTTGGCTAGTTCAATTTATGAAATTCAGTGCCCACTCCCACTCCCTCTTGGATCAGGCAGAGGGAAGATCATGATAGCCATTTGGGCTTATAAAAGTTAGAATGGTCCTATGTGCAGGGTTTTTTTGGGGGGATGTATATCTTCCAGACAGAAAGCAGGCTCAGTTTCATCTCCTCAGCAGTTAGAGTATGGGTGAATATTCTGTCAGGTTCTGTACCATCTAGCATCCTCTAGCAGCCGGCTGCATACAAAGTCTCAGACACAAGGGTAGGGTTGCCAGGTCCATCAGAGGGGGGCGAACTTACAGAGATCAGGGAAGGAAGAAGCTGGAAATAAATGTGACATGCCTGTGTCACCTGGAAGTGATGTAGGCACATTGGGAATGTCGGGAGCAAAGTTCTCGTTTGTAGGCAAACCTCTATGGTAGAATTATGGGTGATGTAGGCATGTCACATTTGTTTCCAGATTCTTGCCTGTTTTTGGGGAGGGTAATTCCCCCTCACTGGCCAAAACTGGGGGAACTCCAGTTCCCAAAACGTGGGGACCCCCCATCCACACCAGGGGTCTGGCATCCCTACATGGGGCATGGGTTTCAGTCTCACCCTAATCCCTCTCTTCATTGCTCCACATCTCTTCTCTGACTTCAAGATAGAGGTGAGGCCCTCTTCTTCCTGCGAGATTTAAAGGGCCTTCCAGATGATAGGAGAGAGCATGTGGCCTGCCAATCAGCTGGTAAGCCCTTTAAATCTCTCAGGAGGGGAGGGAGGGGGGCAGTTGTGGGCCCCATCATGTGCTTGAATTTCAAAGTGGCGAATTTGCTGTTTTGAGTTTATGCACAAGGAGCCCCCACTTACAAAAAACCGTTTAAAGGGTTCCTTTTAAATGGCTTTTTGTAAGTGGCGGCTGCCCACATATGAACTCCAAGCAACAAATTTGCCACTTTGGAGTTCAGGCATGCGAGGCCCACTTGCAAAAAAATCATTTAAAGGGAACCTTATTTTAAATGGTTTTTTCAAGCAGGGACCACCCATGCCTGAACTCCAAGCAGCAAATTTGCCGCTTGCAGTTCAGGTGTGTGCAGCACCAGCTTCCTGGACATGATGATGTCACTTCCATGTGATGTCCTCATGTCAGGAAGTCCCCTCCTCCTCCTGGAGTGCCCTCCAAATCCCCCTGCCGGGGAGAAGATTCAATCTGGCAACCCTGGCGGGGCAGCCCTGGGCTTCTTGAAAGGCCTGTGGAAAATGGTGTGGTCCTGCTGGGTGTGGGCAACAAAAGTATTTGGATTCCTGGTCTAGGCCTACCCTTTCTGTGCTTCTCTCTCCTCTGCTATTTTAGAGAGCCTCTGCTCTGGACTAAGTCAGACTAAAAGAATTGGGGATGCTGTCACCCCATTTGTGGGATTGTATGTGGGTGTGGCTCTGCCTCTTCTCTGTGTTGCATGGGAAGTGTCCTAGCCAAGCTTCCCTGTACTGTGGCCTGCCTGGCCCTTCCTCACCTGCTCTTAGATGGAGCTTCTGTTTGGGGCTTGCCATAACTGCTTTAGTTCAGTTAAATTTGGGTTGGGGCACTTCTTCCTTGGTATCGTTGCTGCCCAACTAGTCATTATCCAAGTTTTTGTCACCACAAAATACCTTGCTGAGCACTAGATCAATAGGCAAGGGAGCTGGACTATAAAGTATTTTCTTACTGTGAGAAATGAAAATGAAGATTTTTATTGATTAAAATGTTAAGCTTGTATCTTGGAAACTTAATGCATTTGCTTCATGAGTCTATAAGGTTAAAAGCCCAACAAACCTAAGATTAGAATCTTGAAATGAGGAAGGGAGATCATGTCTAGTCCATCTGGAAAGTACCTATTCAGAAACACAATGGTCAGCATAGAGACATGTTTGCTATTCTTGATTTGCTTGCAGAGTATAACCAACAGAAAAATGGGAAGTTGACTCTGTTGAACAAATGTTTCGAAAGAAGACAGGCCTAAGGATAGAACATCCTGCAGTCTGAAAGCCCAGTAACAGGAAGACATGGCACAAGAATGACCAGGCTCACCCGAGAGTGACATTTGCAGTAGATGGTGGAAAATGTCAGGGGAAGGCTGGGAAGATTAATAACTTTTTTTTAGGAGAAATTAAACAGATTTTAGCATATTTAGAGGAGTGGACTAATTAGGAAAAGAGGAAGAGTAATCAGAGGCGTGTTGTCACGGGGTCCTAAAGGTGAGACGTGATTTGAGAATGTGAGCCACGTACTCCAGCCTATGGGGACTGGCCAGGGCATTTCTTATTTTCCAAAGCGTCGGGGAAGGAAGTATAAAATTGCCTGCTTTCAAATACAAAGTGTGTTCAGTTCATTTGAATTGATCACCCACGCTGGCAAGAGTGTAAGAATAAATTATTCTGCTTCACTGAAAAAGGTCTCTCTTCAGATGTTCTTTTTTTGGTAAAGAACAAACTACATTTCTGACATTACAATGGTAACAAGTGTATACAAATCAAGATAAAAGCAACAGGACAAGCTACACTTTGATCAGAAAAAGTTTTCCACTTTGTACAGCATAGTCCAAATAAGTGTGATTTTTCTTTCTTTATATCCCTGATCTATATTTGGGCCACTAGCCTCTTACTTTAGAATTTCATTTTTGCTGAAAGCAAAGGTCAAAATGTCTAAAAAAAGAAGGCTTGTTTTTCAGAAGATAGCAGAGTTTCCTTTCTGTAACTATTACTGTATGATTCCTGCATACTATAATGACCTGGATGGCTCAGGGTGCATACAAACAGAACATACATAAACAAAAAACAGTAATATTGCTTTTTTAAAAATTCTGAAGTGAGAATCACACTTATTCCTACCTTCAGATTTTTTAAAGACAAAGTACTAATTAGTGATTCTACTACTGACTAGGCTGTCAGACTTAATACTCTGATGTGGTCCTAGGTAGCTGTCTGTCTTTAATATTTTTCTTAAGTGCTTCTTGCGTATTTATTCTACTAGTGCTCATTCAGTGACTGACAATGCAATTTTACACCAAGTTACTCCAGTATAAACCCACTGATATTAATTAGTTTAGACTGGAGTAACTTTGCATAATACTGCTCTGTTAAATTCCCATTCCAGAGTCAGTTCTATGAAGGCTGTAAAATTTTCTTGGTATGGGAAGGGGAAGAAGGGGCTTTTGCTGCAAACCTTCTTTTGGCCCTGAAGCAAAACTGGTTCATAGTATACAGCCAAAAAAGCAGCAACTCCTACTTTAATGTGCATACTTAATGTGCATACTTAATGGGAGAAATCCATCCTGATAGTAAACATGTGAAGGTTGCAAAGTTTTGGAACATAACAAGTTAGGGGGAAAAGTTTAGAGTAATTTTATTCTGTGAATTCTTGTACAGAAAATGAAATCCAAAAGATATCATTATATTTTTAAAAATTGTTACAGTTTATTGTAATTATTGCATTGCACTATTGCAGTGATAACCAGCTGGTTTAGTTGCCTCCTGCTTGCCCGTCACAATCAGAGAACAATCAGAGCCACCCTGAGCCAGCCTTGCTGGGAGGGTGGGGTAAGAATCTAATAAAATAAATAAATAAAATTGTTTGCTGAGCAGTCTGGATATGTCCAAATGAATTTGGATGAGTTTGTTTGCATAACTGAAAGACAGCTCTCTTACAGCTGCTGTCCTATGTCCCTATTCTGCCATCACTGCAGCCAAGTAACATCCTGTTTGTCAAATATGTGATTAATGACTGACCAGACAAAGAGATCTAAACTGAGCATGTACAAATGATGTCAATGATGATGTAAAGTGAGGAGGAGCAAGAAGAGCATATAAGCAAAATCCCTGCTGTAACTCACTGAACAGTCACACTGAATTCTTAGCTGTGAGTTGTTCCTTATTTGAATAAATCCTTTTGTTACCCTTTACTGCCTGGAATTGTCTGTTTCACTGTGTGGTTTATTGGCTAGCCACACAAGTCAAAGAACCTTAGCTCCCTCAGGGTGTTGGCTTCAGAACAATCAAATGTTTACTGTATATGTGTTGCACATGTATTTACTGTAACTTGTGAACTCAGCAGCCACGATCATGTAGTGATTAAAGTGTTGGACTAAGATCTGGGAGACACAAGTTCAAATCCACTCAGATATGGAAACTTGCCAGGTGACCTTGGGCAAGTCGGTATCTTTCACTCTACCCTATCTTTTAAGTTTTGGGGTGGGGGTTTGTAAGAGTAACATGGAGGGGTGAATGATATTATAAGCCACTTTGGGTCCCCATGATTGGGGAGAAAAGTGGGGTATAAATATCTAAAAGAGAAAGCAGGTGGGGAGGAGCACATAAGCAGAGAAACAACCTGCATTTGTACCTAGTTGATGGTTAATTGTCTGAATGCAGCCTCAGTCTGCTCTACTCCAGCTGGAATCCCAGCCACATCTAAAATGGTTGCAGAAGTGAGGTTTAACAAGAGACATTAGCAACACTAGCTGCAGCAAGATCACCTGCTGTTGAGCAAAGGCATAAATCAAATGTGTACAACGTTACAAATACATCACATTTACAGTCCTTAAAGAGTAAATTATATCTTAAAAAGTTGGGCGGCTTAACTGCAGATCTCTCTGCCAGCTGCATTTGTGTGAAGTGCTTTTATATATAAAATCTCACTAAAGGTGCCACAGACAGCCAAACCCAATAATGATATTCTTGAAAATACAACCATGTGACATTTACTTTGTGTATGAGTTCTAGCAGAGCACTATGAATTCTGAGGCAACAGAAGTAATTTCAATGAATGTGGGAAACAGCCATTACTGAAAAGAACATAATGAATTTCCCCTTCCTGATCCCCAGACTATGTAAGATTCAACCCCTCCCAATCGTATGCAGCCCTTCTTGAAAGGGAAGACTCTTGAACTAAGTTAATATTTCCTTGAGGAAGATAGGTTCAGCAACCTCCAGGTGGGGCCCGGAGATCTCTTGGAATTACAACTGATCTCCAGACTACAGAAATCATTCCCCTGCAGAAAACGGCAGGAGGGTATAAATCTATGCCATTATATCCTACCGATATAATAAATCTACCTCCAAATCTTTAGGAATTTTCCAATCCAGAGTTGGGCTAAAAGAGCTATTATTACTTGATACATACTGGTGTCCTACCAATCGACTAAGCAAAAGAGACTTCTTCCAATGTATGTGGATTTTGATCTTGCCCATTATATAATTCTCTTGCAAACTTTGGCTAGAACGAATTGTAATGGCAGCAGTATTGCTGCCACTGAAAACAGCTGACCTGTGTCTCCTGCTCTCTACTGATGTAACTCACATGACATAACATTGTCATACTATAACAGCCTGTGCTTCAATTGCTTGCTGCTTTGTGAGAACAGGAAAACTTGCAGTATGATGATATCACATCATGCATGCTGTACCACTAGAAGACGCTGTGCAGAGGCATGGGGCTTCTGTTTTCATCAGCAGTCTCGTATCTCCTTTAATACCTGTTTCCAGCCTTATTCATATAGGGTTGGTTGTGGTCATCTGTTAAAGGTCTGTTCAAATCATCATACTTCTTGAGACCCATCCCTCCTATGGAAGGGGGCTATAGTCGTGTAGCAGAAAAGATTGTGAAAACAGGACTGCCCATGTAGACGTTGTAAGCCTGTTAACTGCCATTTCTGCCATGTTGATGAAACTTTAGCTTTGGCAAATAGTATCTCTGTCCCTGTTCACACTGGTGATGTGGTTGCCAGCCTCCAGGTGAGGCCTGGAGATATCCTGCTTTTACAACTGCTCTCCAGACCACAGAGATCAGTTTCCCTGGAGAAAGTGGCTGCTTCAGAGGGTGGGCCCTATGGCATTGTACCCTGCTGAGGTCCATCCCCTCCCGAAAACCCCTGCTGTTGAGGTTTCACCTCCAGGTTTCACCCCCAACCCACAGCTGGCAACCCTAACTGGTGGTCTTAACTGTGGGGCAACTGGGGCAGCTGACCCAAGCCCTGCACTGGTAGTTTCCCACATGGGGACAGCTGCTGTACAGGTTCTACCGCTGCCACTATCTTCTCTGCCATCACAGTGACTTGAGAGGCAATAATGAGGGACAGTGGCTGGGGCCTCTCCTGACTCTTGTGCAGCTGCAGAGTGACTGAGATGGTGATGCTTTTTGGGGAAGTGATTTTCTGTGCCTATGGCTTAGGCCTTGGGGTTATGTGGGGCCCAGAATAGACTGCCAAGCTGTCACTGGGGTAGGTGATCCTCTGTTTCCTGTTTCCCATCACCAGTGGGGAAAAATAGATTTTAAAAAATCACCAATGGGCTGATGGTGTGATGTTACTTTTGGGGAAAACCAGAGTTTTACCATGACCATAGATTTCCTGTGATTCCTAGAGAAAATTAACTTCAATTCTGAATTTTCCCTGAAAGTGATGTGATGCTACTGCTGATGACGCCCCACATTTTCCCCACCCCCCATTTTCCCCTACCCAGAATCATTAAGACCCCCATGCCTTTTCACACAGTCATTCCCCCATGTGATCCTGGATATGCTTGTGAAAACATCTAAATGTAATGTGTAAATAGTCCTTAAATAACGTGGACTTTAGAATTTTACTGTGCATTTTGCTTTGCTGCAGCCTCTCAACCATGTACTACTGGCCTTAAGTCTTTCCTCTGCCTTCTTCCCAAGCAAGGTTGCCATAGTAACTTCTGGTCTTGACCATGCTGTCTTTCTTACAGTTCAGCACTGCTTCTGTCAGCATTATTTCAGATTTAGCAAAGCTCTGGTGTCTGAAATGCTTTTCTTTTAGCTCCCTGGGTGACTTTAGGCTACTTACATCGAAACAGTCCCACAGGGTTGTTGTAAAGTTTTTTTTGTTTTTTAAAAAAACCATTTTATTGATTTTATAAAGTGAACAGAAAGAGATGAAAAGGAAAAAAACAGTGAAACAGAAAAAGCAATAAGACACAGAATAGAAAAAACAGACAGGTGCTGGAGTCTATACGTTCTCCAGATTTCAACCTCTTGATTTGAATCAGTTCCATTAATATCATTTGTGAATTATTATTATACTCTATCTCTTATGCTACCCTGGTATTTTTTGCAACCATTTATAAAAAACGCTCCCATTTTTTTTCAAAATCACTTTCAGGTTTTTCCTGCAGCTGTAATGTTAATTTGTCCATTTCTGCTGCATCCTACATTTTACCTATCAATTCTTCCTTCCTCGGTACATCTTCTTTCTTCCAATATTTTACATACAAAATTCTAGCCGTAGTTACAATTTGTACAACCATATATATATCTTGTACAGTATACTCTTGCGGCATGATATTTAATAAAAACATTTCCGGTACAAATGAAATATTTTTCTGTAGCATTTTTTGTAGTATTTCGTGTACCTAAATCCAATATTTTTAACTACATCACAAGTCCACCACATATGATAAAATGAACCAGTTTTACTTTTACATTTCCAACACTGATTTGACATGTTTGGGTACCATTTAGCTAATTTCTCTGGAGTCATATACCATCTATAAAACATTTTATACCAATTCTCTTTATAGAATGACGCTTTAGTAAATTTTATATTGACTTTCCAAACTTTTCCCCATTGCGCCAAATGTATATTATGCCCGATGTTCTGTACCCATTTAATCATTATTTCCTTCACCAATTCATCCTGCATCAACCAGCCCAATAGAAATTTATAAAATAATTTTATATATTGCTTTGTGGCAGAACCAATAATTTTATCCAACTCAGAAGGTGAGGTTTGAAATCCCATTACTTTATCTTTTGCATATCTGGAATCAATTTGTGCTTTTTCCCACCAGTTCAGATTGGTGCCTTTTTTTTTTTTTAATTCCTCACTCTGCAGTATTTTATTTTGGTCATCTAGCAAATCTCCATATTTCCACAAATGCTCTTTAGTACATTCCAGTGGATTTGTAAATGCTTATAATGGGGCCACTCATTTTGGTACCTCAGCATAATACGTCTCTTGCACTTGTTCCCAAACCTTGCTTAGTGCTGCTCTAATAAAATGTTTGAAATATTTATGAGTTCCACTTTTTTTATATCATACAAATGAGTGTCAGCCCAACTTCAAATCATGACCTTCTAGTTTCAAAAGTCTCATATCTTCCAGAATAATCCATTCCTTTATCCAGGTAAGTGCTGCTGCTTTATGTTATAGTTGCCAATGTGGAAGTGCAACCCCCCCTCTTTTTTAACTTCCTGCAATAATTTAAATTTAATTCTTGGCTTCTTTCCTTCCCATATAAATTGCCTTATCAGTTTATCAAGTTCTTTATAAAAGTTCAAGTTAAGTGTGATTGGTATAGTCTGAAATAAGAATAGAACTCTTGGTAAAATATTCATCTTTACAGCGGCTATTCTACCCATGAAAGATATTTGTAAATGTTTCCAATTCTCCAGATCTTTCTTAACTTCTATTAAAAATTTCATATAATTATCTTTATACAAAGAGCTGCATCTATTTGATAATATTATTCCCCAGATATTTAATTCTTTTTTGTATCTCTAAGCCTGAAGTGCTTTGTATTTCTTGCTTTTGAGACGCCATACAATTTTTTAGCATCAATTTTGTCTTTCTTAAATTCATTTTCAATCCCACAACTTTACCATATTCTCTTATTACTTGCAAAAGAGAGACTATTGACATTTGAAGTTCTTCCAAAATAAACACCAAATCATCTTCAAAAGCTTGTAGTTTATACTCCTCCCCTTTGATTTTAATCCCTTTTATAAATTCATCTTCTCTAACCATATTATTTAATGTTTCTAATGCGAAAATGAATAGCAATGGTGATAACGGGCATCCTTGCCTTGTTCCTTTTCCAATACAAATATTTTGTGTAAGATCTCCATTCACTATAATTTTTGCTGCTTGTGATATATATATATATATATATATATATATATATATATATTGCTTTAATCAAAGTAAAAAAAGTATTCTCTGCAATTTCATGCTAATAATTGTTCTAATAAGAAAGTCCAATTCAAATTATCAAAAGCTTTCTCTGCATCCAAAAATAAAAGAGCCATTTGCTTTTCTGGGTGCGCCTCAAAAAACTCTATTACATTCAAAATATTTCTCACATTATTTCTCATTTGTCTTCTTGGTAAAAATCCCGATTGGTCCTGATGAATTACTTTAAGTAAAAGCTTTTAAATCTATTAGCCAGTATAAAAGCATAGATTTTATAATCCACATTCAATAACAAGATAGGCCAATAATTTTTAATATCTTTTTCATCTGTATCTGATTTGTGGATTAATGTAATCATTGCATGAGTCCATGATTCTGGTATCTTCTTTTGTTCAACTATATTTTGAATAGTGTCCTTTAACCGTAATGCTAATTGATCATCAAATATTTGATAAAATTCTGCTGGTAGACCATCTGGTCCTGGTGTCTTTTTCCTTTTCTGACTTTTAATTGCTTCCACTACCTCAGCAAATGAAATTGGATCATTTAAACTTTGGCTTTGTTCTTCTGTAAATTCTTTCCTGTTATGTTTTTGTAAAAATTCTCTAATAAGAGTTTGGTCCACTTTCTCTTCTTGGTATAAGTTACAGTAAAATCTCGCTACAATAGTTTTAACGTCCTTATGAATATTTTTATCTTCTCCTTGATCATCTTTTAATAATTTTATGTGTTTCTTCTCTGTTTTCTTGTTTTCTTAATTTGTATGCTAATCACCTTGTAGGTTTATTAGCATTTTCAAAAAAAATTGTTTAGCAAACATTTTTTTCCTGCAATTTCCTGCATTAGCATGCAGTTCATTTGGTGTTGCAAATTTTTAATTCTCAATCTAATATCTTCTGTTGAATGTCCAGTAAACATTTTTTGTTCCTCCTTTTGATTTGCTGTTCAAGTTGTGTAAATTTCTGCTTCCTTTTTTGATTAATTCATGCATTTTGTCTAATAAACCAGCTACGCACATAAGCTTTAAAAGCATCCCATACTATATTGCTCTGCATTCCTTGTTGAATATTGTCTTTAAAAAATTCTTGAAATTCTTTCTTGGATTTAGCAACAAAGTCTTCATCTTTTAACAACCAACAGTGTCTCCATCCCATGGCTGGGCAAAAATGGGACTGGAAAGGATCCAGGATATTAGCATGCTCTAGGAAACCCTGGAGCTGTGTTGCGACTGCCTTCTTCGCTACCTTACCCAGGAATGGTAGACTGCCTTCTCCACTACCTTACCCAGGAATGGTAGATCAGATACTGGGCAGTAGTTTGTAAGGACCATAGGTTCCAAAGAAGGGTTTTTTAGGAGGGGGAGGACTACAGCCTCCTTTAATCCCTCTGGGAAGCTTCCTGTTGATAGGGACAGATTGATAATCTCCCTCAGAAGAGTCCACACCTCATTGCCACAGGCTTTCACTAGCCACAATGGGCAAGGGTCAAGGAGGCATGTAGTAGGCTTCACAGCCACCAGAGTCCTGTTAATTTCTTCCTGGGAGAGTAGACTGAAATGGCCCAGCACTGGACCAGAAGACAGCCAAGGGGCTTCCAGTTCCTTTATTGTATCAAGTGTGGTTGGAAGATCACGGTGGAGTGACAAGACTTTATCTGCAAAATGACTCACAAATGCCTCACAGCCAATAGCCAATTCTCTAGCATTTGGAATGCCCTAAGGAAACGCAGTTAGAGACCGAATTATTCTAAATAATTGGGCCGGGTGTGAGCTTGCAGATGCAATGGAGGTCGCATAGAAATTCTTCTTTGCAATCTTCACTGCCATCTCATAGGTCTTCATAAATGACTTAAATGATGTTCTTGCCCCTTCGTTCTGGGGTAGTCACCACTTTCTCTTAAGGCTACTTATTCCTGGAGTATCTGACAACCTGGAACCAGAACTATAAGAACCTAACTTTGAGCAAACTTGGAACAATATTTGGATATACCCGTTCATTTGGACTTGTATGGTTTGGTATTTTTAGATTGTTTTAACATATTTTTGGAACAGATTGGTTGTATACCACCCCGAGCCTGCTCTGTGGGGAGGGTAGTATAAAAGTTCAATGAAATAAATAAATAAATGTAAGAATCACAGGGATGTCTGAGGCAAATGACTGTCACTCAGTATAACCACTCGAATAAGCTTGTTTGAGCTGCCTTGGAAACCACCCTGAAGCCTAGGACCAGTGACACAAGTGTTTGGAACAGGAATAGGTCCCCTTCAAAAAGCCTTTGTATTCTGGATTACAGCCAGTGAACATTCAGCTCATATCTGCATAGTTCTACCCCAGTTCTATTTCTTGGGCACCATCAAGTGTGACAGAATCTTGGGAAGTGGCACTGAAAGGTGGGAAACACACACGCATGCACACACATGCAGAAACAGAGAATCGGCCATGTTTTCAGAGTATATCCATCCAAAATATCATACTTTGAACACTCCTTTACAGTATACAAAACTCATTCCCTATTTTATACAAGTTCTGCTATATGGGGGACTTTGATCTATTCTACATGGCATTCACTTTTATGGAAGTTTTATATCAGGAATAGCTTACTTGTGAATAGTGGACCTTTAAGAAGCATGGTCTCAGGCATAGTTCAGTAGGATTTATTTCTATGTCAGTGTGCATAGGATTATAGATGTAGTAACATTCTGTTTAACCCCTCAAACACTCAGAAGTAGCTCTCCAAAAGTATTTATTCCATGGATTCTACCTTGCCCATGCAATATTGCTAATCTTGCCAAGGTGTCATTTGGCTACTGTGATTTTTTTACTACTACTACTACTACTACTACTGCTGCTGCTGCTGCTACTACTACTACTACTACTACTACTTATTTAATTTATACCCTGCCCTGTTTAGGGAGCCAGAAATTGACCTTTACAGAGCAGGTATGAGTAACTTTGGTGATAAAGATCAGCAGTTTGGTGATAAAGATCAGCAGTAGGAAATGAGAAAACACTTTGGAAACCATGCAAGAAAACTGAGTGAAAATGAAGTTTGACAAGGTCAGAATCCTAAAATCAGAAAGGGTGAGTTTTCTAGAAGTATTTTACTGTAATTCACACAGTTCTAAGCACACTGTGCCCAAAATGTATATTTAATATCCTTCTAGAGAAAGTTCTCCCTATAGAAAATCATTTTAATCCATTTAATCATTTTAACAGAGGAGTGAGTTTAACATTTCAGCAATAGTTCAATGCCCTGTCATTTTAATTTTCAGAAGGCAAATAGCTATCTGAGAAGACTAAAATTGGTTTTTAAAAATACTGTTTGCTCAGAGAACACGGCCCCTGGTTTGCATGTAGAAGGCTCTTGGTTCAATCCCCAGCACGTCCAGTTCTGATTTTCAGATAGCAAGACTGCAACTCTGAGGCTTTGGAGAGCAGCTGCCAGTCTGAGTAGACAATGGGCTCTTGATTGACATAAGGCTGCTATGACTGTCTTCTGTGGGGAGGAGGAGGAGGAGGAGGAGATAATTGGATTTATACCCTGCCCTTCACTACGCAAAGGAGTCTCAGAGCTTCCTTTCACTTCCCCTCCCCACAACAGACACCCTGTGAGGTAGGTGGGGCTGAGAGAGCTCTTTCGAGGACTGCTCTCGAGAGAACACCTCTGAGAGAACTTGTGACTGACCTAAGGTCAAACCAGCACCTGCATGTGGAGGCATGGGGAATCAAACCCAGTTCTCCCAGGTCAGAGTTCGCACTCTTAAACACTATACCAGACTGTTTGTGTTTGTGCATTATTTATCGATCAGTTGTCTACATAAGTGCATAATAAAGATATGATATCTTGTCTCTCCTTTTAAAATACAGGCATCAAGGCATCAATGAATGTAGTTGCTGGAAAAAAGGAAAAAATGAAACATCTCAGAAAAGTCCAATCTTAACAGCCATATAACATCTTTTAATGGGAGCTCAGGCTCATGCTTATCTAAAAGGCTGTTATGTATCAGATATGAAAAGAAGGTCTTCATTTAAACACAATATAAGTCACCACAACCTGGCACAGCATATTATTATAATAATGTTGCATGTGTTAATTACAGTTTTAGATAAAAAAAATATTATAGGGTGTTGGGTTTTTTTTGCAACATAGCTGCTTGCCTGTTACAGCTCTTAAGAGATCTATGGAGAGTTACAGTAGCAATCAAAGTGCAGAAAGTGCATAAAACACATTATTTATATAAATGGTAATAAAGACTAGAGTGGAAAGGCTTTAGAGGTAGAACTAACACATTGTATATATCATTTTTAATAAAATGGACTTTGCTTAGGATCAGGAAGCTGATGTAAAAGCAATTAAAGATGAAAAGGGGTGCATTATGTGCTAATCATTTTAATAGCTCATTTTGCATTTTATGTAGGATGAGAACATCATGGTATTGTTAATACCATTGCAAGGCAGGGCAGGACTGGCCATTTTCTCACCTGTCCTGCTGCCTCAGGCATTGTCCTCAGTCTCATAGCCCTGATCCTGTTGCCATGCCTCCCTGTGAGCCTGGTGAGTCGCTGGTGAGCATAGGAGGACTGTCATTTGGTGGGGAGGCCGAGGCAAACATCTCTCTAGAGCTTGTTGCAGTGATTTTACAACAGGCTTTGCTACTAGTGCTACAATAAAGTTTGTTAGTCTTAAAGCTGCTACTGGGCTTTTTACGATTTTGCAGCGACAGACTAACACGGCTAACTGCTCTGCATCCACAGCAGTTACACAGCCACAGTCATGATGAATAAGAGAATCTTCCTAATATTTGCTCTGTCTTGTCTGTCTTCTGCCTGTCCTTTAGTTTGTTGAGTTTGTCCTGTGTTCCTGTTGGTTTACTGCATCATCACTCTATTTCAGTTCATTTTCATCACATCCTCTGCTGGTGTCTTTACATTTCTTTTTCATATTCAGCTTAAGACTGTGTTGTTACCTTAAAACATATCCCTTCTCTTTCCATTTCTATGCCATCCTGACATTCTTCCAGATCTTTGATGCATTCATATGTCTGATTTCAGATTACTTTTGCACAGTGTTTTATTAATGCACCCTGGTAAAATGGGAATAGTAAACGAAAAATGAGCATGCATAGTACTCGGCATAGTACTCAGGAACAAAAAGTTGATTTTTATCAGTTCTACTTTGGAAATAAAACAATATAATCCAGAACTTCAAAATCTGGAAAGAAACTGAGACATAAATTTTAGAAACTAGTTTTCTACAGCACAATTTCAAAGAATCAAGAAGTTTGACTATAGTTTAAAAGTGGAAGCAGACCACAATGATGTTAACTATAGTTGTCCCAAAGAAGGTTTTCTCCTCAGTAAAGCAGGCTTTTATTTTAAAAAAAGTCACAAAAATACCCCATCTTTACTGACAGAATAAATTTCTCAGAAGTTCTTAAAACAATGTTACATTTTTAATCACCATTTCCAAAAACAGGACATTTCATTTTTCCTTGAGAGGTTTTTAAAGTGATTTAGTTTTTAAAACATTATGATAATTTTATGTCAAATACTGATTTAGAACAGTGGCTTTTGTTTGATCTCCACAGAAATAAATATTACACGCTTCAGTATTTTTGAAGTGAAATTTCACATATTTTGGGCTCAACTTTATTCCAAGTAAAACCCTCATGAATTTGCATATATCCATACTTCAGCCTGGATCCAAAGAACAATGCAATTATCTCTGCATCCTTAATGGAGGTCAGTTTATTTATTATTTATTAACATATTTATGTCACTTATGGTACTAGAAGTCCCTTCAAAGCTGCTTACATTTTCCTAAAATCTCAGTTACAATGCATAAAGAAATGCTGATATTTAACAGTAAAACCAATTAATCAAACAAAAAAAGGAACAAAATCCACATCCACCTGGCATCAGTCAACTAACTCAAAGGCCTTATGCAAAGGAAATATTTTGACAGTTTTCTTGAGGGTCAAAAGAGAAGGTGTCAAGGAAGGCTTATGGAGATGGGATTTTTACTGTCAGTAGCCCCACCAGAAAGGCCTTGTCATGTGTTGCTATCTGCTAAACCTCTGATGACATCAGATTAAGCAGATGACCTCAAAGTTCAGGAAGGTTCATGCTGGAGAAGGTTGATATCCTGGTCCCAAAGCATTTAAAAACTGAACGGGAAGCCTGTGAAGCTGGATTACTATTGGTGTAATATGATCAACAATCAGATCTCTGCATTTTGAACTGGATGGGTCAAAGTTTATATACCAGCATAAGCTGTTAAAAAGTACTCTTGGCCACAGTTACTGCCTGACCATTCACGAGTACAGCTGGATCCAGGAGTATCCTCAAGCCACAGAGTTAATATGAGTTAATGAGTTAATCCTCAAGCCACAGATTAATAAATCGAAAGATTATTATTATTGTTGTTGTTGTTGTTCAGGGGGACTACCACACCTTGGTTGAATATCATATCATAAACCCGTTAAATCCTGTAATTTCTGTCTTTTTGGGATGGGACTCTATTTGTTTGCTCTTATTCCGCAGATAACTTCCCTTTAAATTCTGCTTCAATAAATTTACTACTTAGGATTCAGTGAAAATAAACACTAGAAGTAGCTGCCAACAGTTTACTAAAATCTCCTAACAACTTCTCGCAGGCTGTGATCATATGCACAATTAGATCCCCCCCCCCAGGCACGAATGCCGGGCGTATTTAAAGGGCGCGATCAGACAACAACTTCTGGGAAGCATCCCATAGCTGTTGGCAACCTGTTCTGCTCCGCCAAAAATGGGTTGTGATGGTAGAAAATGGGTTGTGATAGGCCACAGATGGACTTTCCCCTGTCTGATTGCTCCAGCGCAGTCTCATGACATTGGGATGGTCTGATTGGTCCATCCCTACTCTGTATGGTTATTTCCCCGCCTTTCTCAGTATGTGCATCTTCGCAAACTCCATAGGGATCCCTCAGTGTGGCAATGCAATTAATCAATTCCTTGTTTCAGCACATCAGAAACAAACAGCAGCCCCCCCCCCCGACTCACCAGCGGTTGCATCTGATCACATAGTGGTGGGATGTGCCCGCAGCTTCCAAGGACTGGGTGATCACACAACTGTGGGTCAAATTGCTCTGGAGGAAATAGCCTCACTTCCCCTCCACTTCATCTGGCGCATGTGACTGCAACCCCAGTGTGTTCATATAGATATCAAAGAGCACAGGAGATGTTGGAGCCTTACAGGACCCCACAAGCAAAAGATCCAGGAGAGTATAAGCATCCTCCTATTAGCACCTTCTGGACTCTAACTTCAGAAAGGATTAGAACTACTACAATATCCAATACTTCCCAATCCTACTCCAGTATGGTGGTCCAAAAGGATAGTATTGAGAATTGCTAAAAATCAAAATGGGACACACTTCCCCAGAGCAGGTTGTCAATTAACCGCCCCCCCCCCCATGCTGCATATTAAAATCTTCTGAAACTGTTTTGCCCTGTGATAACGTAATATGAGCATCCATTGAGCATTTAAAGGTAGGACCCATGATAGCTCCACATTCTTAACCCACAGATTAAATTATTTGATTATTTCTGTTTGCACATGCATGTGTGTATGGAAGTGTTGATTTTCTCTCATAAGTCAGCAAATTATTAAATTTACACTGATTACTTATACAGTGAAGTTTTGTGGCACTTTTAAAGGCTAATAAATTTCCTGTTAGGCAAGAGCTAGCAGAAAGGTGTACTAGGATCAGCACAGTACAACAGCTGCTTCGGCTCTCCAGATGGTTGTTGTTGACCAAGCCTACAATGTCTCAAAATCATATGCAGATTGAAAGTCAAATTCTTGTTGGTGCCTAGAAGTGATAGACAAGCACATAGTCAGCGATTTTGTTCAGAAAGGGAGAGCTGATGATGATGAGTTGGCTAGGAAAGCTGCATTCCAGGCTTAATAAGACAGATATAGTATATCTATGTGGACAGGACAGAACTGCCTTTTTAAAATTGAATCTGGTGTAACAGTAAGCAAAATCTGAAAGTGAGAGCTAGAAGAGAGCTGTCTAAAGTGAGAATGTGCTTAATCCTTCTGGCATTCAGAATATGTGAAGACAGACTTTGGAAAATCACTCATTGCACATTTTTTGCTTGATGACTGTTACACTTAACTATGGATTTGGTATGGGATTTGGGATTCATCTAAAATTCACTTTATTTGCGCAAATAAGCCACAGTCCTTTTGTTCATGATAGCTCAAAAGTCATTTTATATAATAGGGGACCACATATACCAGTAAAACCAGATTACATCATATAATGTGCAGGTCCATAAATAGTACAAGTCCAGAAATGGTACACAGACAAAATGAATAGTACAGGTCCATAAATGGTACACAGACAAAATGGACGAAGACTCCGGATTTTGATCTTCATTTCGACAATTCTTCTTCAAGAAGTTCACACTACTTTATGAAGTACTCATAGCGTACAGAAGACTCTTAGAAGGAAACATCCTTAGCATAGCACTCACAGTGTATAAAAGCCTTCAAACCAATGTTATAGGGAAAAATTCTGAAACGAGGAAGAATAGGAAAATACTCTTATAATATTATTATTTGCAGTTACAATATACAAAAACCATTAAAAGGTCATAATGCTCACCATTCCTATTATAGTCATCCAAAGCTGGGCACCCAATCAACAATAGCACGAACTCTCCAATAGTCGGTAAGCCTCAAAGAATAATCAACACCCAGGGCTTAATATACTGTAGCTAATATCTATTAGGCACCATAGCAGTCAAAGGTTTAAGGTGACAAAGAGTTGAAAAAACAATTACTATTTCTACTCGTAAGTAACAACTATGTAGCAGCAACTCTTAAGTAGTAGCCAAGTTCTAATAGTTGATTAAGACCATAAGTGTAAATGAAAAAACCAGTAACTAATCCTACAGCTCAAATATAGAGACAAGTTGCAGCAAATCACAAATAGAAGCCAAAATCCAATGATTGGTTAAGACCATAAGGATAATATGTTTTGAGTTTAAAAATCCAAAAAGTTTCATGTTGTCTTAGCCTTTTTGAACATCTAAACTGATATATTGGTGAGTTTTAATTATTTCCAGGACCACAAATTGAAAGTTTGTGCTTCATATTCATATGATGTTGCACTAAAGGTGAATCCAGACATGAGTTTCTGATACAGGACCTATGCTCAATCATATGAGTTCTAATGGTTCTAGTTGACATTCCTACATACTAACATGAACAGGGGCACTTTAAAAGATACACAACCCATTTAGTATAAAATGAGGAATTTTTTTAAACTCATATACAAAATTACTACTTGGGATCTCAATTCTAATTGTTTTCCAAACCAATGCGCAAACAGAGCACCTACCACAGGGATAATGGCCACTAGGTGTCACTGTGGTATCAGAATTGCATACCTAAAAATCAGAATGTACTAGTGAATCATGAATATTTTTAGTTCTCCTGAATCCTATGAAAGGACGAGTTTGACAGCCTGAAATACCCTCCACAATATGCCAGTGCTTTAGAACTATGTTTTTAATTTGAGATGCCAATGGTGTAAAGTCAAAAGCACAGGACAAAGAATATTGTTGCTGACTACATCGTGTCTCTTTAAATAAATCTGAATGATCGACATTTGCAGCCCTAACAGCTGCCTGTTGTATAATCTTTGTTGGATAGCCTCTTTACTTAAATTGTTGGGAAAGTTTAAAAGGTTCTATCTCATAATGATGATTAAATGTGGAATTCCTTTGAGCCCTCAAATACTGTCCATAAGATAAATTATTATGCATATGTCTGATGTGATGGGACTGATAATGAAGGTATGAGTTTTGATCAGTACTCTTAGAAAAAAGTTTAACAGTCAGAGACCTGTTGTTGAAATGAAAACAGTGGTGTCAAGAAAGTCAGTGCTATCAGGACTACTCTGAAACGAAAATTTAATGGTTGGATGTCCAGATTTAAGCCAATGAACAACTCAAGAATGTGAATATCTTTACATAAAAAGAAAAGATCATCTATATATTTTTTTAAAAAATAAGATATCATTAAAGAAAATATTGTTCTCTGAATTCAATATCCATTTAGTTTCAAAGAAAGACACAAACAGGTTGGCTACACTAGGTGCAAAGGTGGATCCCATAGCTATACCCCTAACCTGAAGAAAGAAATCATTTTGAAATCTAAAGAAACTTCTGTCAAAAATAATGTCTATAAGGTCAAGTAAAAATGTGTGGGAGGAGAAAGAACCTCTCGGCTATTCAGATGTTCAGCCAAAATTAGGTGTGCCTCTTCATGAGGTATATTGGAATACAATGCAGAAACATCCATAGTAACCAGTAATGTGCCCCTAGGTGCTGGCAAGCCTTCAATCTTAGATATAAAATCTTTAGTATCTTTAATATAAGTGGATGTTTTCTGTACAAAGGGCTGTAAAAAAGACTCAATGTGTTGAGATAGGGGCTCAAGAATGGAGTTGAAACCTGAGACAATAGGCCGTCCAGGAGGAGGAAATCCTGGCTTATGAATCTTAGGAAGTGCATAAAAAAATGACACGGGAGGCAATCATTTATAAGAAACCCTGCTACATGTTAATCAATATAGTTTAAGGACACAGCCTCATACACCACAGTTCTAATAATAATCTTTACTTGTTCAGTAGGATCCTTAGAAATAGGCTGATAAAACTCTGAATCAGACAACAGGTTATGTACCTTAGATAAATAATCATCAGTATTCAAAATTACTGTATCACCTCCCTTGTCAGCCTCCTTAATAATAATGCTCTTATCATTAGCCAAAGCTTGCAGAAGATCTGACTCATCATGAGAATGATTATATTTATAGAGTGGTCTGGATTTTTCAAGAGTCTCAATATCTCTAAGCACTGCACGTTCAAATACCTGTATTTCTGAAGTAGTCAAATTTGGAATGAATTGAGATTTCTTTTTAAAGGGAACAGGTGGTCCACTACTGGAATCTTGAAACAGTGATTTTAGTTTAAGCATCCTGATAAGTCTAAAGACATCTATGCATGTTTTGAAAGAGTCATATTTGCGAGTGGGGACAAAACCAAGGCCAAAATTTAAAAGGCGGATTTCTTGTGCAGTTAATGTTCTAGTGGACTACTAGGTTAACAATTAGATCAGATTTTATTTCCTCTTCCGGCCTCGACGAGGAGGCCGTTGCTGTAAAAAATTCTGATTAGCTGCATGCTTAGTTCTTCTAAACAGACTTGATCTATAGGAGGGACCCTCTTCACCAGAAGTGGTGGCTGAGTCCTCTGCCTCAGTGGTATCATAATCTGTGGTTCCACTACACTCAGCCCAGGATACCTTCTTGTCTGCATTGTCCTTAAGAAATTCCCATTTATAAACCTTATTGTTTGAATAATCCTTCCTATCTCTCTCAAGTTTCTTAAATTTAGTGTCCACAATGTTCTCCTCATAAATCCTAAGTTCCTCTTCAATTTCTTTAATACGTTTGTCCAAAACCTCAGTGGCTGCTGAGCTTTTTATTTTGTCTTCCACAGTCTTGATTTCAGAATCCAGCTTCTCTATATCTAAAGTGGCTTGTTCTGTGGTCAGTAACATTAAATCAAAAGAACATTTATTTTAAATGGGTTAGGGATAAAGGACTCCCTCAGGACCAGGCTGTTAAGTATGAGACTCAACAACGGAATAAGCTCAACAAGTGATTTCAGCTTTATTCAACAGCAAACTCCAACTCAGGAACACACAACAACAAACAGTGGAGCACAGCTCCTTTTTAAACTCTCCCGGGCTGTCAAAGCCACACCCATAACAAGTTAAAGACCAATGGCATTGCAGGGATAAAGACCAATCAGGACTGTTCCCTCTTTGCAACATTATCACACAGTGATTGGCTATTTACACTGGTTTCGCAGAAACCGACCAATAGGAATGCGACAGCTTAGAATCCACATTCAGAATCAAGCTTAACATAGAAAAGAATAGGCTTGATTCACAGTTCAATACATAACAAATTCCTCTCCCCTAAGATGGAGCATTACCCTTCCAAACATAATCTTTCAGGTGTGGGGGGGGGCACCTCGGCTTCAGCTCGACCGGCGCAGCGGTCTCTGCTCCAATGGCAGTGGAGCGGCACACTCTTCAGGGACTCCTTCGACTTCTCTCGCAGGAGAAGGAGGAACACTAACAGGGATCTCAGGCACTGGAGTTGGGGACTGCCCAGACTCCGATTTCCATTCTGCAGCACTCACCTCCTCAGCGGGAGGCCCCTCCTGCTCGGGGACCAGCTCAGGTTCGGGCACTGACTCGGCGCTTGAGTCTGCCCAGCGCTCCCTGAGCTGGTCTACGTGGCAGCGTATCTCCCGTCCGCTGGGAAGCCGGACCATGTACAGCCTGGACCCTGCTACCTTGGTGACCACAGCTGGTAGCCACCAATGACCTTCCGCATAATTGCGGGCAAACACTTTGTCCCCAACTAGGAAAACTCTCCCCTGCTCTGGGGTTTCTGACCGCTGCTTTGACTGGTCGAGGTCAGGGTGCAGGCGGTCTAGTAAGGTAGCCAGCTTATGGCCCATTAACAGTTCAACTGGGCTCCTCCCCGTCATTGAACACGGGGTGATATGTTGCCTCAGTAGGAAGGAGGCAATTTTCTGGCTCCAGTCCCCGCACGTCAGGCGCCCAAGTGACTCCTTCGCCGTCTGTACCATCCGCTCAGCCTGACCGTTGGAGGCCGGATGGAACGGCGCAGAAGTGACATGGCGGATGAGGTTGTCTCTGAGGAACCCTCAAACTTGGCTGACACGAACTGTGGCCTGTTGTCCAAGACCAAGCAGTCCGGCAGCCCATGGGTCGCAAAAAATTTGCGCAGGGCATTGATGACAGCCCCGGACCCAGTTGACCCCATATTCACAACCTCCAACCACTTGGAGTAACTGTCCACACAAATTAAAAACATTTTCCCATGGTAGGGACCCGCAAAATCTATATGGAAGCGGGACCATGGCCTCCTCGTTTTCTCCCAGAGCTGAATGGGAGCCTGTGGTGGTTCTGGACGGGACTGTTGACATGACATACACTGCCTTACCCAGGCCTCGATGTCCTCGTCCAGTTTAGGCCACCACACGTACCCTCTGGCAAGGGCTTTCATGTGGACCATGCCAGGGTGGCCCACATGCAATGCCTCCAGTACGTCTTCCCTTAGTTTGGAGGGAATCACCACCCGACTCCCCCAAAGCAAACAACCCTTCGTAACTGACAATTCATTCTGGCGCGAACAGAAAGGTTTAAACTCAGGCGCCATTTTCCCTGCCGGCCACCCCCTCCATGCCCAATTAAGGACACGGGCAAGAACAGGGTCATTAGCCGTCACAGCAGCAATGTCTGAGGAGGTAAACGGTGCCTCCGGGAGCTCCTCAAGTGCCAGAATGTCCAGTTCAGGCTCAGAGTTATAGTCAGTCAGCGGTGCGGGGCAACGGCTCAGGGCGTCGGCATGTCCGATAGCCTTCCCCAGTCGGTGCTCGAGCTCAAAGTCATACGCCGACAGGAAGACTGCCCACCTCAACATCCGAGGGTACAGTATGTTCGGTGTCTGCCGGTCCGGGGAGAAGATGCCCAAGAGTGGTTTGTGATCGGTCACAAGGAGGAACCTCCGCCCATAAACAAAGTCATGGAATTTCTTAATTCCGGCAATTAAGGTGAGGCCCTCCTTGTCGATCTGGGCATAGTTCTTCTCCGCCGCTGTAAGCGATCGCGAATAGAAGGCAATCGGTGCCTCCGATCCATCCGGCATCAGGTGACTGAGAACGGCGCCCACCCTGTAAGGGGACGCGTCAGCCGCAAGAACCAAAAGTTTGTTTTCGTCAAAGTGGGTCAGCACCGCACTTGACGATAGCAGATCCTTCACAGCCATGAAGGCATGCTCCTGCCGCTCTCCCCACTCCCATTTTGCGTTTTTGTGGAGCAGAGCATGCAGGGGTTCAGCAACCAATGCCTTGTGGGGTAGGAAGACATGGTAAAAGTTGAGGATCCCCAGGAACGACTGGAGATCCTTCTTCGACCGTGGTGGGGGCGCGTTTTTGATTGTGATGACTTTGTCGGGCGTGGGATGGACCCCGTTCGCATCAGTAAGGAATCCAAGGAACTCAACTCGGTCCACCCCGACAACGCACTTAGAACGCTTTACCCGCAATCCCGCCTCACCAAAACGGCCCAACACTGCTCTCAAGTGAGCCATCAGTTCACATTCATCAGCCCCAGCTATCAGGACATCATCAAAATAGGGCACTACCCCTGGGAGCCCTCGCAGGAGCCCCTCCATAAGTCCTTGAAAAATACCTGGGGCAACATTCACCCCAAACTGAAGGCGTTTGACCCTGAACGCCCCTTTCTGGGTCACGATTGTTTGTGCCTCAGCAGTTGTGTCGTCCACCGGCAACTGCTGGTACGCTTGAGCAAGGTCGACCTTGGCAAAAACCTTGCCCCCTCCCAGCGATGCCAGCACGTGGCTGATTACCGGCTGTTGAAGGGCTCTATTTACAGTACATTTATAGTCAGCACATATGCGTATTGACCCGTCAGCTTTCACGGGCATCACGATGGGGGTCTCCCATCGACCATAGGGCACCAGCTCGAGGATGCCCTGGTTCACCAATTTGTCCAGCTCGGCCTCGATTTTTGCTTTCAGGGCGAGCGGTACCTTTCTGTACTTCAGCCATATGGGACGCACTGAAGGATCAAGATCAAAAGAGACCGGAGGACCAGTATACGTACCAAGCCCTTCCCCAAACACATTCGGAAACTCTCTATACAATGAGTCCCATTTATTATCACATAACTTATTAACACCGGTAACAGCAATGCCCAATGCCTCGAACCAATCAAGGCCCAATAGACTGACTCTTTCCCCCTCAGCAACTAGAAGGGACAACTCAGCCTTCCGATTCTTGAATTCAACTCGGAAGGTCGCCTTTCCCGCCAATGGAATGCGCCTTCCTTGGAAATCGGTCAGGTGGGTCGACACGGGTGACAGCTGGCGGCGACTCCATGTTGGGAACAGGCATTGCCACGTTTGTGTGGAGATGACTGTGATGAACGATCCGGAGTCCACCTCCATCGTGCAAGGAACGCCGTCCAGTCAAAGTGTGACGTGGATCTTCCGCGTGGCCTTGTCACCGGTTGTCAGGATGGTCGATGGGCAGGTGTCAGTCTGATGACAGTCGGGCATTCTGCCGTCATCTCAAGGTCGAACCTTGGGGTCTGCACGCCGCGACAACGGTGGCGATGTCCTGGCCGCTCGACAAACTCGGGCCAGATGACCTCTCTTCCCACAGGAATGACAGATCCGCTCCTTTGCCCAACAGAGGTCTCTGTTGTGCTTACCACCACAGCCGGCGCAGGAATGGGTCATTGCAGTTCTCGGTCTGGTCTGCAGTGGGCGTGTCTCTCGTGTTCGGCACACGCTGTCGCTGTCAGACTCGCTGGCGGACTGTTAGTGAACTGCAGGCTCTTTGCTGGCCTGGGTCTGCCGCTGTCGAACCTCTCATGTCGACTTGTCAGCGGCCTCTGCTGCGATAGCCTCGGCGTAGGCAACCGCATATGTGAGCTGGGTGCAGGCGAAGAGACGCTGTTGAAGGCACTCGTCCCGAAGGCCGCACACCAAGCGGTCGAGGAGGGCTTCCTCTAAGTCGGTGAACTCGCATGGCCTCGCCGCCTTCTGTAGGTGGTGACGTACTCGGCTATCGATTCAGATGGCCTTTGGCACCTCTTGTAAAATGCGTGCCGGCATGCGATTCTGGATGGTTGCGGCGAAAAATGGCCCTTCAATTTGGCCATGATGTCAGCTCATGTTGCCGCGCTTAGCTCAGTCGGGGCGACCAGGGACCGGGCGATGTCGAAGGCGGCCTTGCCGCATGAGCTCAGGAGCGTCACCTTCTTCCTCGCCTTGTCGGTAATCTGGTTCGCCTGGAGGTGGAACTCAAACCGTGCCAGGTAAGAGTCCCAGTCCTCCGTCGCCGGGTCGAATGCCTCGAACACCGGGTTGATGGCCATCTCGACCAGAGGGTTGACCACTGCTTGTGGAGCCTCAGTCGGCGCGGCCGGGTGTGTGTCCTCGTCTGCCGTTCTGCGTCGGTTCAGAAGGGCTGCCTACCCGCTCTCAGCATCCCATCCTCGTCGTCAATTGTTAAGTATGAGACTCAACAACGGAATAAGCTCAACAAGTGATTTCAGCTTTATTCAACAGCAAACTCCAACTCAGGAACACACAACAACAAACAGTGGAGCACAGCTCCTTTTTAAACTCTCCCGGGCTGTCAAAGCCACACCCATAACAAGTTAAAGACCAATGGCATTGCAGGGATAAAGACCAATCAGGACTGTTCCCTCTTTGCAACATTATCACACAGTGATTGGCTATTTACACTGGTTTAGCAGAAACCGACCAATAGGAATGCGACAGCTTAGAATCCACATTCAGAATCAAGCTTAACATAGAAAAGAATAGGATTGATTCACAGTTCAATACATAACACAGGCCCTATTAACCTTTTGTTTTGAGGTCCAGCATCTTTCTTTGTTTCTTTCTTGTTGCATATGTGTTTCTTATTAAATCAGTGCATGTCATTCGTACTTAAATATTAAAGTATAGTTAGTGAATGAATCCCTGTTACTTTCTGTCTTGCTGCAATTTGCCTAAATCCTCTTTGAACAAATTTTAGCATTTAATTTTACTTCTGTTGCTGTAGTTGGCAGATTTGATAAATTAGTGCTCCTCCTCAGCTATAACCAGAGACCTTTTATTTTTGACCTAGTTATCTCTGAAATAGCTAGCTGGCACTGGTATTCATTTCTTTCACTTCATGTGCTAGTGGGACACCAAAGTGATGCCAGATTGGCAGAGCACATTTCTGTCTTCACCTTGTTGCCAGCAGGAATGCAAACAAGTAAGAAATCTTTGAGCTTTAGACTAGACTGAGAAATGTTCATGAAGTAATAGAAATCTTAGGATACATCAAGTTTTATTTATTTACATTTATTTCAAATATTTATATCATGCTTTTCTCCAATCAATGGCACTCAACATAGCTCACAAGTTTAAAAACTTACAACCTCACAGTCAAAGAACTACAAGTAAAAGGAAGCAAACCACAGTCTACACTCATGAGCCACAAAAAACTATGCTTTACAGAACCTCTGAAACCTGTGGGGTATTGGGCCTTCCTCATTTCCCCATAAAATATGGGTGCAGCCACCAAGAAGGCATAAGCTTGAGCAGAGACTGTTGTTGTTGGCGTGAGCGGAGACTTTATGAGCAGGCAGCCTTGCAGGCACAAATGTGTGGAGGTGGTCCTGCAGGTAATTAAAAAATATAAGAGGGACATGTTTCAGCAAAACTCCCATGCTGAGAAATTCAGAAATTGTGCTCATTATTGATAATGTAATTTTGCTACAGTTTAAGCCTAATATTTCTGCAGCGTTGACTATAGTGTTTCTTTTTAAATTTGCATTGATGGTTGGCATTTACTGAGCTAAGAAGCTTTCCATATGTTCAGCTGGATGCTAGAACAGCAGTTCCGAGTTGCAATGTGGTCAGTGAAGGAGAAGATTGCAGCAGGCTGTCCTGCAGGATGCTGCTCCAAGAAAGGGGTGCTGATTGCTTTGGGAAATCCGGTGCTTCTGAGATTTTGGCAGACCAGTGGCACATAGATTTGAGTCCAGTAACACCTTAGACACCAACAAGAGTTTACAAGGGTATAAGATTTTGAGAGCCAAATCTCCCTTTGGCAGAAACCTATCTTGCATGGCACATAGGTTTTCAAGCCTATTTTCAAAGCACATGGTCTAGGATCTGGTTTTAGGAAAGGTGGTATTCTCAGTATTCAGTGTTGAATTCAGTATTCAATAACACATTTTATGCTTGCATATGGCAGAGTCTAGGATGTATACAGAGCCAGTATAAATGAGTCAGTGGTATAGTAGTTAGAATTTCAGACTAGGGAACTGGAAGACTCAGGTTCAGAATCCCTTGTCTGCCATGGAAGCTCACTGTGTGACCTTCAGCCAGTCACTTGCACCCTAACCTATTTTTTTGCCTCAGGATAAAATGGAGGAGAGAAGAATGATGTAAGCCACATTGGGTCTTCATCAGGGAAAAACACAGGGCTCAAACAAAGTAAGTAATAAAATGTGCAAAAGAATTTAATTGGAGAGAAGGGGATAAGGGAAGAAAAGGAGAAGCAGATTACGTGAACTCAGACTAGTACCAGGGAGGGCAGCTATTTGCTATCTTCACCACAATGCATATGCATCCACTAAGCTTCTCTAGTAAATGTAAGGTTCTTTCTCTTCTCTTAGCAGTATTATGCAAAATGAGTTTCCATTTTTCTAAGAAGCTCTCAACTTTAAAAAAGTGTTGTCAGTAGCAGTACAGAAAAAGGTAAACAGCCTCCAGACAACCAACCCCACAGAGTGTTCAATTTGCTGAAGTTTAGAAGAATAAATGAACAGCTTTAAAGCAAAGCCATATCTCAGTTACAAAGCATTTCCTCGACTCCATTGGGACTCAGTGGCCTAATGTTTGCAAGTGCATCTCATCTCAAGAGGATGCTCAGAAAAGAGAAAGTGAGTCCTTGCCTTGGAGAGCTTGATATTATGTTTGCATTGGGAAACAAAGGTTTAAATAAAGGTAAAGGTTCCCTTGCTCGAAAGCCAGTCGAATCCGACTCTAGGGTTGCGGTGCTCATCTCCGTTTCAAAGCCGAAGAGCCAGCGCTGTCCGAAGACATTTCCGTGGTCATGTGGCCAGCATGACTAAACACCAAGGCGCACGGAACGCTGTTACCTTCCCACTGAAGTGGTACCTATTTATCTACTTGCAATTTCTTGCTTTCGAACTGCTAGGTTGGCAGGAGCTGGAACTAGAGATGGGAGCTCACCCCATCATGCGGCACTCATGGGTCTCGAACTGCTGAACTACTGACCTTCCACAGCCTGCAGTTCAGCGTCTTAACCACTTGAGCCACCGCAGCTCCTAAACAAAGGTTTAGCCAAACACAAAAGGCTCTGACCACCTGCTTTACCCTGCTCATATTTTTCACCCTAGCAACCATCAACTTTCACCCTCCCCCAAAGTCCATCCCTTGTCATATTTATCTGAAATCAAGTCTTTCTCACTTGAAAAGTGTCTGCTTGGAAAGTCTCTCCCATACAAGGCAGGTTTGAGGCCAGATTATGTGTAATGTTGTTGACCCATGATGGGATCTTCCAAGTGCATTGTTTGTTTTTTGATCCTAAAAAGCAGCCAGGGTCTCAATCTGGATTGCAGCCATAGTGGCAGCCAAGGAATGTTTCAACTCTTTTCTCTGTGCTGGTTTCCTAATCAAAACTTCCCAAGCTTGTCTCTTTTCTGTACCAGAACTAACTGTAGCCTGTGGTATGTCATTCTGATGTTAATACCGGGTAAGTTGGTGGAAACTGTTATTAAGGAGAGAATTAGTAGGCACATAGATGAACAAAAACTATTGAGGCAGATTCAGCATGGGTTCTGTAAGGGAAGATCTTGTCTCACTAACCTGTTAGTGTTCTTTGAGGGAGTGAACAAACATGTGGACAAGGGGGACCCAATAAATGTTGTTTACCTTGACATCCAGAAAGCTTTTGATAGAGTTCCTCATCAAAGGCTCCTAAATAAGCTCAGTAGTCACGGGATAAAAGGACAAGTCTTCTTGTGGATCAAAAACTGGCTAATTAATAGGAAACAGAGAGTGAGTATAAATGGGAAATTTTCTCAGTGGAGGGTGGTTAAGCAGTGGGGTACCGCAGGGCTCAGTGCTGGGTCTGATGCTTTTTGACTTGTTCATTAATGATTTGGAGTTGGGAGTAAACAGTGAAGTGGCTAAATTTGCAAATGACACAAAATTTCCGGGGATTGTGATTGTTCAGGATTGTGAGGCACTCCAAAGGAATCTGTTGAGGATGGGAGAGTGGGTGTCAGCATGGCAAATGGGGTTCAGTGTGGCCAAGTGCAAAGTGATGCACATTGGGGCCAAAAAATCCTAGCTATAAATACATGTTGATGGGGGTCTGAACTGGTGGAAACTGACCAAGAGAGAAATCTTGGAGTCATAGCAGATAACTCACTGAAAATGCTGAAACAGTGTGCGACTGCAATAAAAAAGGCCAACGCTATGCTGGGGATTATTAGGAAGGGAATCAAAAACAAATCAGCCAGTATTATCATGCCCCTGTATAAATCGATGGTGCAACTAGGGCTATTTTTGGGCAGGAACACACAGGAACGGAGTTCCGGCTGGCTTGGGGGGGCAACAGTGGGAGGGCTTCTAGTGTCTTGGCTCCACTGCTGGACCTCCTGATGGCACCTGGTATTTTTGGCCACTGTGTGACAGTGTTGGACTAGATGGGCCATTGGCCTGATCCAACATTGGCTTCTCTTATGTTCTTATGTGTTTATGGAAGCTCCGGATGGGAAAATTGTATGAAGGGGACATTAATCTACTTTGCCCACCACTGTAAAACCATATCAGATTGGGCCCCCTATAGATTGGGGGGGCATAAACAGGCTGGGAGATCAAATGACAGATCTCCAGCATAACAGTCTATTTCAGACATAATGGCTTGGATCCACCAGAGCTTTTTCATAGATGGAAGGATTTCTACCCAATAAGTATGATTGTCTCACTTCTTCCCTTTGGCTGCAGCCCAGTATTTTCTGGACACATTTTGGGCTGCAGAGGGGAAGAGGGGAAAAAGTCATTCTGCACAGGTAGAAATCTTTCCATCCAAAGCTATGGTGGATCTAAGCCAATGTGAAACCACAGTTAAATTAAGTTATCTCTGGTTAGTGGATCATGTGAACTTAGTTCTCTAACTGACTATAGTCAAAACCTTCAGAACCTTAAATCAGGTTCTGAAGTTGTTTTATTAACCACAGATACACTTAACCTATGGATTCAAGTTATGTACCAACTAGGAGTCATGGCTTACCTCCTCCAGGCTTGAGAAGAGCCTGACAGGACCTTCTCAGACTTGACACTGCTTTTAAATGCATCACATCTCACTAGTTGTCTCCTATCTAAACTCATCTTGAAGGAGTGGGAATCCCAGGGGCAGTTCATGGCATTCTGCCACAAGGATCCTCTTCCTGTGTCACCACTGCTGCTCAAGCAGGCTTCAAACAGTGCACCTGTGCAGGCAGTAGGGTTGCCAGACCCCCGGTCTGGCCAGAGGATCCCCCAATCTTCAGGACTCCAATCCACCACCAGCCAGGTGGCTGTCAGGGGAAGCCCCACCCCCAAGGAGGCCTGTTGGTAACCATAGTAGAAAGGTTTCCCTTGCTCAGAAGCTAGTCAAATCTGACTCTAGGGGGCGGTGCTCATATCCGTTTCCAAGCCGAAGAGCCAGTGCTGTCCGAAGACTTCTCTGTGGACATGTGGCTGGCATACCAACCTTCTGGTCTGCAGTTCAGCATCTTAACCTCTGAGCCACCACAGGCCCTAGTAACCATAGAGTTTCAGCCAAAATGCTAGAGCGTTTATGCATAATGTCCCCTGTGTGATGATGTCACTTCTGTGTGATGTTATTGTGCCAACGATGTCACACACAGTGATGTCACCCTGCTCCCCACACTCCTGGACAGCTCCCTCCCACCCACCACTGCCAGGATAATTGGACCTGGCAACCTTAGGAGACAGCAGTATGGCTATGGAGAGCACATGCTTTCTCCTGTCACTTGCCATTTTGCTTGCTACAGTGCTAGTTGACCTCCAGAAGCAGAATGTGGAATAAGTATGTGAATTATGGCAGGAAACTTGGGAGGAGCTGTCTGGTAGACCCTTGGAAGTTTGAGTGTGATGATTCTATGTGTGTGGTTGTAAGGGTTCATTTGAAGAGCTATGATGTGAAGAGGGTATGAGTCAGTAGCCCTGCATGGATATGCATACATCTGTTTGTAAGAAAGAGTCATCGTGTATCCACTTTACAAATGAAACCAGAGAGCAGTACCAAACGTGGGTGTTCAATTACATGTTCAGCTATATGTGAGTTGATTGTAACATGAGAATTACTTAACTTGTGTATAAAGAAAAAACAAGTGTACACTTTAAAACAGGTGTATGTATGTTCATTGTAACCTGTGAACAGGGCTAGTGTCTACTAGAGTCAGTGCAGAGCAGTACTTCAAATGTAGGACTAGGATCTGGAGACCCAAGTTTGTACCCCCTCACTGACATGGCTGCTTGCTGGGTGACCTTGGGCCAGTCATCCTCCCTCAGCCTTACCTACTTCACAGATTTTTTTTCAGGATAAAATGGAAGAAAAGAGAACAATGTAAGCCACTTTTGATCCCCATTGAGGAGAAAGGTGGGGTATAAATGAAGTAAATACATTTCTTTGTTGAGAGATTTTAGCTTCCCTGCTTTGCTGTGTCATGAGCCAGTGATAAATGACTTGGTGACCCTTTGGCTGCTTTTGCAATGCAGGCTGGGAGAGCTGAAGGACAAAGAAACTGCATTCAGGATTTATCAATGTAAACCAGGATTGAATGATCCTACATGAGCTGGATCCTGGCTTTGCAAACTATCCACTGTTAAAATAATACCTGGTTTTGCATTTCATAAGAATCAGTCCAATGAATGTATATTACAGTCCATCACATTTGATTTGTGAATTCTTTGTTAGCCAGTTTGGTGTAGTGGTTAAGTGTGCGGACTCTAATCTGGGAGAACCAGGTTTGATTCCCCACTCCTCCACTTGCAGCTGCTGGATGACCTTGGGCAAGCCATAGTTCTGTCAGAGCTATTCTCTCAAGGACGGTTCTGGAAAGAGCTCTCTTAGCCCCACTACCTCACAGGGGCTGTTGTGGGGAGGGGAAGTGAAAGGAGTTTGTAAGCCACTCTGAGTGAAGGGTGGGTTATGAATCCAATCTCCTCCTCCTCCTCCTCCTGTTCTTCTTCTTCTTCTTCTTCTTCTTCTTCTTCTTCTTCTTCTTCTTCTTCTTCTTCTTCTTCTTCTTCTTCTTCTTCTTCAAATTGCCTTATTTATCAATAAATGTGGGGAATAATGAGTATTAAATGGCAAACTGCATCCCTAGAGTCGGATTCAACTGGCTTTTAAGCAAGGGAAACCTTTACCTTTACTAACCTGTGTTTATGGGAGTTTCCAGGACCCCAGAATAGATGCTGAGGCTAGACTGCTAAAGTAATGATTTCTTTACTAAAGGGTTTTCAAGCATAAAAACAAAAATCAAGCATTCACACACATGATACAGGGCTAAGAATACAGATTAGAAAGTATAGAGATGTTTGCATGAGCAGGAAATATTGTTGGTTAGGTGATACTTTACCTATCTGGCGAGACGCTTGGATCATGCAGCAAAAAATAACACAATAAGGGAAAAGGGATCGTGAGTTGACCAGTAACACATGTGGGCTGATTCCAAACAGGCCTAGATTTGGAACCAACAAGATAAGGTGGGGTTAGGAGAGGCAGAAGCATGAGAGAGAGAGAGAGCGCAATGGCACAAAGCTCTTCTTTTATACCTGAAAATGTGACCTTGTAGGACAAGGGACCAGTGAATGTGATTTATGATTGTGATTTTTGATATTTTTCTTGACATGTAGAATGACAGCTGTCACTGTGTATTATTAGGAGTCTGATTAAAGTGAATTTAGATTTTAATATTTAGCCCAGACAGCAGAGCTGTAGAGTAGGATTAATTAGAGTATTAATTTAAATAGTTACAGGTTCTTTTCTTAGAGTCGGAAAATAATGGAATGGAATGTATATTTGAAATTATAAGCTCTTCAGCTGAAGGACATCTGAGAAGTTAAGCTATGAGAGAGAGAGAGTCTCAGTGTTCTCAAAACAAATATCTTCTTGTGTAGAGCAGAGCATCTGGTCCCAGAAGGTGTGCAAAGAGCTAAGTTTTATACATCTTATCAGGAAATTCCCTAGTTTCAGGCTGAAGCAAATAAGCCAGGAATGATGCCAGAAGGAGGCCTCTCTGTTCATTGATGTTTTCTACTGTTCTGGGACCAGATAAACTGATGCAATTATTGACAAGTATGAGCTCCACCACTGTAGTAGATGTTGTGTTGTTTGTAATGTTGTTATGTGATTGTTATTGTTGTTGCTGCCTTCTTTGTAGTGCTTTTCTTTCTTTCTGAAAATAATAAAATGTTCCAGCCACCCTGAGCCTGCCTCGCGGGGAGGGCAGGGTATAAATCTCATAATAAATAAATAAATAAATAAATAAATAAATAAATAAATAAATAAATGAAAGAAAGAAAGAAAGAAAGAAAGAAAGAAAGAAAGAAAGAAAGAAAGAAAGAAAGATCCAGATAGGGGTTCGCCAACAGAAAAATGCCAGCTAAAATGATGCTCTGATGATGAGACCTGTTGGCCACCAGCTAAAGTTTTCTTGTATAAACTGTAATGATGTCATTTGGGGAATAACACGTATTGCCCTTCCTGGTTGAAGCATAATACAGCTTGGTATTATTGGGTGCCAAGGTATCCAGTCCTGTATTTTCCTGATTATTGCAATAAACAGATATTTATCCACTCCCTGGACTCCAACTGTGCATTCTTTATTCAGCCCTGGGAGCACACGGGGCACAGATTTGTTCATCAACCTGAGGCAGGGCTGCTTTGGTCACCTGGTCCCCAGAAGTTATTAAGACTTAAACAAAGAATTGGACAGAAAAAGGGATTAATGGTTGGGCAATTGCAAGTAATGGTTTGGCTACCAGTGACACCTCTTTGGGGAATGAGATAGACAAATGAGAAAAGGAAGAGAACCAATCAGGTTGCAGGACCAGTACTTTAGATTAATGGCCAGATGTTTGATAGCTGTGTTATCTTGATGGGTAGCAAGAGGACTTGATGGCTCACTATTGTTGTTGTTGGGCATATCCTTTTGTTTTAGGCTGGAGAGGAATGTGTGTTTCTCCTGGTGATGTTAATACGTGAAGGTGGTGGTGGGGGAATGCCCGCGTGATGAAGAAGGGAGTTTTTCATGGCATCTGTGCAGGAACATCTTATCCTTTTTGCAGAGCATGGCTTCCCTCTGTGATCTGCTCCTGTTTCTGTGTACATGGTGGTCAGGACTGCTGGTCTGCATTCTGGTGCTACCATGACTGTGCAGGAGCAATGCTCAGCTGTGGAGTCTTGTGAGCAAAAATTCTACTTTGGGAGTTCCTGGCATTAAAGTTGTGAGCGAGCTATTTGGTTACTGCATAAATTAGTTTGCTCTGGAGCCATCCTTCCTCAGCTCAGACAAAAATGGGTGAGCTGGAGGCTAAAAACTGTGAGCTAGCTTACACCAACACAGCTTAGAGGGAACACCAAGCAGAAGGCTTCTTGTAGTCCAGGGGTCCACATCTGGCTTGGCATGGTGCTTAGGCACAAGGCTCCCCTTGGCCAAAGTACATTCCTTTAGTCCAGTATAAGGGCACTACTCTTGGGCTACAGTTCTGTCCTTTGCCCTGACACACTCTTTTCACAGTTCAGCAAAGCAGTCATATTTAAGAGTCTTTAATAATGCTATCTGAAGTGGCTGCATGGCAACAAGTTTTCATACGAAGACTTTGTATAGCTGTGCTCCACACAGAAGCAAGAAATGCTTGTCAAAACACATGGTTAGAAGCTGAACACATGAATGTACCAGTTCTTCATTTTTAGGTTGGCACCAGCACAGAGATATTTCATAGGATCAATGTCAGTGGCGGGCATATGAATTATTTCGGTTCTCATCTCACAATTACACAATTTGATGATGCTCAGATGGCCACATGACCTTGTTCTACTGAAAAACATTTCTTGGTACACTGTCAGGTAATATGAATATTCAACATGTGAATGGCTCATTCACACATGTCAGTTGCTATTGGATGATGCTGTTATTAAGAGATGATCATTGAAACTAGCCCTATGCTGTCTCCAACTGTTTTATTTTCTGGGTGGAGGCTTGCCTTGCCAAAAGCATTTCATTGACACTGAAGAGGAGAGGAGCTACCCATAAGCAAGCTGAAGAACAGGAAAAAGCAAAAATGATAGCCAATTCAGAGTGAATAACAATACTGCTGATTAGAACACTTTCTCTTTGCAAGCATTCCCCCCCCCCCAACTGAAGTGCAATTCTCCAAAGGTTTCTAAAAGTGGTTTGTGTTTCAGGGACCTATGAGGCAAAGGAAGATGGACTCTGATCCCGGCTAATGTATCAAAGTGAATTGTGAAGCTTTTCCTCAAAATGTTCTTTTCCTGATGAACATTTTATGAATTAATTTATACTGACATACAGTAATTTTGAAATGTAACTCTTGCATATTCAGCTTTGATTAGCAACATGATTATTTCAAACTGATTTTGGGATAGAGTCAGCATTATTAAATATGAATAATCAAGTGAGGCAGATATTCAGAAATAAAGCACTTCTGGAATTTTTCTTATTAATAAATACACAAATACAATAACAGGCTAGTCATATTTGTGTTGTTTTTTGACTGGGTCTTTCTGCATTGCTTCTGTTCAGTTCCCACCTGACAGCTCTTGTCCTTGACATATCCCTTCCGCAGAATCAGTGATGATTACCACTATAGCCCTTAGGCATCTTCTTGACTGCTTTCAACTGAGCCAGTCTTTCAGCATTTCTAGATGCCCTACTTTTACACCCCCACCATCTTAAATTCTCCAGAAATTCAGTTTAAGCACATGGACATTGATGTCTCATAGAGAATTTTTAAGAGGTGTGAAGTTTTTATGCCAACCATGCAAGATGTCTTGTGGCACTCCTCTGGCCCTAATGGGTAACTTGCGAGTGTTTTAGAGGGTTCTGCTATATTTTGGTTCTAATGAAAAATGGCAGTTAGCTATGAACATGGTAATTCATTTAAATAATACATATTTTACATGAAAGCAAAACAGTTTTGTAATAGCTATGTGGTCTCTTTTCGGGAACTAGAGCTATCATGAGTAATCACCCCCTTAGGGAATTCAGAGTACTTGTCTGTTCTTCATTTTCTGCTTTGCCCAAAGGATGTAATTATCCTGAGCCAATGGTCATATATTCTTTGTCATGCCTTATTGGTTAATTTCAGCACCCTTTAAATAAAATAAAATCAGGTGAGATTGTTGAAATTCCTTTAAGAGACTTTAATGGCTTCTGAGCTGGTAGCAATATGGACTAATTAACCATTCCTGAAGAGAGGCCAGGGAGGCCCCCTTCCAAGAGGCAATGATTTTCTCTCCCTGTAC
Source organism: Gekko gecko (assembly GCA_029375565.1). Lineage (NCBI taxonomy): Eukaryota > Metazoa > Chordata > Lepidosauria > Squamata > Gekkonidae > Gekko > Gekko gecko. The sequence continues at coordinate 104,846,393 of JAPDNY010000004.1, read as the reverse complement.
ACAGGCTGTGGCGAAGTCACTCTTCTAGTATCTCATGAACTGCTCCAGGCTTTTCATGTCAAACTGCACCAGCTGAGCATGTAGGATAAGAACAGCCACAGGCTTTCCTCTGGTCCTCAAAACATTTCAAATCTATATTCTCCTGATTAGTATAATACTCTGTATCTTTCAAAAGCACCGTTTCCTCCTCTCACAGTATTGAAACAGGCAGCTTATTGAGAGAATAGCTCTAAAAAATGTCAGTTCAGTATCACATCTACAGAAAAGGAAAATATATGTGGGAAGCATGCACACACAAGGCATTTTTTTATTTTTTTTTTACAAATGTCTACTTAATTTTTATCTCCTGAAACAGCATTAAAACAATTCCTTAATGTTTCTAACAGATCGTCTGTTTGAAATAATTGAAACTGAAATGTTAACAGAAATTACAGTTTGATAATCCATTTATAACAGTATAAAATGCTTTGCATAGCCAGCTGCCATCCTGGTTGCTCTTGTTAATAACTTCAGTGCTGATGTTCCTTCAGGCAAGGAGACAGTCACACCACTGACCGTGGATAGCTTTGCTGAGGTCCCTTGGCTATTGTCCAGCCTCTGTAGGAGAGCTTAGCTTACAGGTTTTGCTGCTTTCCTTATCTCTTACCAATGTTGCAGCTGTTTAATATAGAAATGCAAGCTAACTCAGGCGGCAAAAGAAACTGTCTAAACAATAAGATCTACTTGTTTACTTCAGCTTATTTATTCCAACTAATTTTAACAGTAATGCCCCAAAATATTTGATTATAATTTTGATTTTGACATTATTCATTTTCCAGTAAGATGAATGATACCCCAAAGGCAGAAATCACATTTCAGCAGGATAATACACTGAGGGTGTTAATATACTAGTACAACTGTCAATGGAGCTCTAGAGTCTTCATCTAAGAATTCCGGGCAGCCCAATCCTAAAACCCTGTTGATGTTGTATTGCCGACACTGGCAAAGTGCCAACACCTCTAGCAGATACCCTATGGATGCTCTGCAGAGACAGCTTTCAACAAGGTGCAAAGCAGAGTAACTGTCCTGGAATCCGTAGCAACTCAACTGCCACCCCCCCCATCATAGAGCAGTGTGCTGATGATGCTTTGGTACAAGAAAACAGAGAGAGACAGCCGGTCAGCATACAGTGAAGGAGCTATGCCCCCTCCTTACATCAGCTGTTGCTGCCTATATGCATAACATACCAAGACAGAGAATGACACTACACTGGAAGAGGCACCATAGCATGGCTTGGTGGGATCTCTGCAAATGTGGGCTTGAGTCCTCTCCTTCAACTATGTCTCCATAGCTGAGCACACAACAATGGAAAGGAAACATGGTCATTCTAGCCACAGCTCTGCCATGTTTCTGTAGTTCATGCAGCAGGAGCAATCTTACTAATATGGCCAAGATAGATTTCTCCCACACAGCAGTTCAGATATTGGGCTAGGCAGGGCTCAGTGCACTAGCCATTTGCAAGGCAAGGGTAATGCAGATACTTGAACAGTAGCAAGGAAACACACAACCACCCAAAAGGCAATGCACAGACTAGCTATGGGGGAGGGGAGATAAATAGTAGTAGCTGTCAGAGCTTGGGGCAGGGCTTCCCTCCCTTGATGAATAGTGTGGGGTACCCAGTGGTTCCCATAGGTATTTGAGTCTTGAGATGGAATACAGTAAAGGTCCTGAGCAGAGCAATGTTAAAGATATACTAGGGGTGTGCTAGTATTGTTTTACTAATATTTTAATTCTGGAAAGTCATTCTGGAGATATTGGAGCAATACTCCCCGTGTTGCCCATCCTGACTTTCCCATATTTTGCAAGTGCCTCACACACCAAGAGTCAGCAAGAGCAGGGATGGAAGAGCTGGTCTATGCACCTGCCCTTTCAGCTTTAAGTGAATGATATTTTCAGTGGGAGGACTGGATCTCCAAACACTGGAAGTCAGATCTACCCCCATTGAAAATAATGTCCCCTCAATGTTTAAAGGGCCATTGCTCTGTGGACAGCTGTGCATAATGAAAGGCTTCCTAACTTGATTCTGGATATTCCCAATGTTTATCAGGAAAAAAATACTGGAAGTGGGAAATAGTAGGAAATCCTTTCATGGCGCTGATCCAATTTGATATGGGAAATATTGGACATTGTACTGTGTTGACAATATTTGATTGCATCTATAATATATACTACAACAATATTGTATCTCATTTTTTACTGAGCTCAATGCTCACTCCCTTTTCATATAAATTGCCCTTGCTGTGGGGTTCCTATCACCCATTCACTGTCCTAAACTATGCTTGGGGCTAGAGTGGCAGGCTGAAGGGAGTGGTGAGTAGTATTATTCTATCCATGGGTTCTATGAAGATTTTTAAAGTTACACCAGGGTTATTGCTAGCATAACGTTACACCAGGGGCTAGGACATAACTGAAAATTAAGAAGCTTAGGATGCTGACTAAGCCCTACTCCTCACCCAACACATTGCTGATGCCACCAATTCTGTACTGGCATGAGAGATAGGCAGGTCCAGCAGTTGGCCCAGCTTGTTCCTGGTATGTCCTTAACATAAGTAGGAACACGGCTTAATTGTCATCATAAGCCCCTCAAGGATGTGGGTTAAGATTGCACCATTTTGGTCTTATTTCCATAGTTACAAACTCACAGTATTGAATATTGCCTAGTGTAGACACATTCATCTCAATCCAGCAGTTTCTTGTAGGTGAAGAACTCTAGTCCATATAAGGACTTCCTTTGCTTCCAACAGCAATCCCAACCGTTTCCATGAAAGGAACAGCACATTCACGCTAAAAAAACTAAACTAGACTAAACTGTACACAAAAGTTTCCTGTTTAGGCTGAGATTCCATGTGGAGCTAGGGACTGGGATTATGTATGCACCCTGATGAACTTCCATGCATGTTCAGGGGCCTATTTTCCTACTGCAAGGCAAACTCTGGTTCTTCCAACTTTTGCTCCTCAGCCACTACAAGCACCTGGCTGTCACTTCAGGGGAGATATTACCTGCATCTGTACTTTAACATATTGATCCATATTGATCCATTTAACAACAGTGCTTTTGAAAAGCCAATTTACTGGGGATTTTTTAGATTTAAAAGAAGCACTGAGTGAGAGGAGGGACCTTTAATGATTGTGACAAGAACCAGTCAATCAGCACTCTGGTGTACCAGATTCTCCTGTAAACAGGATGAACAGGAATAATTGGTTGCTCCTGAGTTCCATTCATGAGATCTGTATTTCTGTCTATGAATCCTCATCAGGATCACCACGCATGGTTGCTGCACCTGTACTCAGCCTAAATTCCACTGAAATAATTGAAACTCTAGAAGCCTTTCTCTCTTTTTTCCCCCTTTGAGTTTCTTTTTATTGAAAGAGAGCCAGATTGGATTTAAGGTTACACTTCAGATTGGATGTGATTTCCTTATAACCATATAATATTGTCATTGAGTCAAGCAAAGAAAATACAAGTGAGCAGCAATAAGGTATAGGAAATATTAATATACTCTAATATTTAGGTTCAGTTTGTAAAATTTTTCTAGCATGATTAATTTATTGCCCATGTGGGCCCATGTGGTCAGCATTCAGTGCCCATGTGGTGGGCACTGAATCTGGTGAGAGCAGATTCCAGTAGACAAGCACTCTTCCAATCTAGCAATGTTTTTCATTGACAATATTTTCTCATCTTTTATGAAACAAAATTTTTATTGGGATGCATTCAACATTGTTAAACATCATTACCAATACAATTTAAAAAGATTTTCACCCCCCCCACCCCCCCAATAGGCTTCCAACACTGCTAATAACAAAAAAGAAAAAGTTAAAAGGGAATCAAGTTTAGACTTGTAACAATCGACAAACCGGGTAACCCAATTTCAAATACATAAAAGCCTAATTTTTACAAGCATAATTTCCAATAAAGGTACAGTACAATCAAGTGTTCATTTCATTTCTCATTCAGTTTCAATACAAATCAAGATTGTACATTTTCCCTTTCATTCTATATTCAGTTTCCATATACAATTTCAGGCCTTCCCAGTCTTTTAAATATTGTTCTGCCATTTGTCCATTTAGTTTTTTCGTCATTTTGTCCATTTCGGCTAAAAACAGCAGTTTTCTTAACCAGTCATGTATATCTGGCACCTTCTCCGCTTTCCATTGTTGAGCAAAAGCCATTCTCGCCGATGTAATCATATACCATAATAGTGTCCTTTTTTCTTGTGGAATTTTTTCCATTGTCAAACCTAAGAGAAGAAGTTCCGGAATTTTTCTAATAGGAATTTTTAATATTTTCTGCATCTCACAATGTACATTTGACCAGTATACCTTTGCTTTATCGCATGACCACCACATATGGTAGAAAGAACCCTCTATTTTTTTACATTTCCAACACTTATTACTCAAGTTCTTATCCATACTAATGTTAGCAATCTTTTTTGGTGTCATATACCACCTGTACATCATCTTATAACAATTTTCTTTTACATTGACACAGGTTGACATTTTAAAAGCTTTTTTCCACAAAAATTCCCATGTTTCCATAGAAATTTCTTTGTTCATATTTATGGCCCATTTTATCATTTGCTCTTTAACAGTTTCATCCAAAGTATAAACAGTCAACAAAGTTTTATACATCTTTGATATCATTTTTCGCTCTTTTTTCAACCATATATCTTCAAATTCATCGTTCTTAGCTCTAAAACCAACCTCTTTACAGTCTTTTTTGTAAATATCCCGTATTTGACAATATTGTAACCATCCATACTCAAATTCTAATTAATTATTTGGTTTTAAAACATATTTTTTCCCTTCCTTTTGAAGCAACTCTTGGTATTTCAACCAATCATTACCTTTATATTCTGAAAAGGGATGAATAACTGCAGCAGGAACAATCCACAAAGGCCTCTCATCAGGAACTGTGTTCTTGTATCTGGTCCATGCATCAAACAGTGTTCTTCTTACATAATGATGCTTAAACATTGAGTCTACTTTATTTTTCCCATACCAAAGATAGGCATGCCAGCCAAATCTGCAATCGTGACCCTCAAGGGCCAAAAGTTTTCTGTTTTCCAAATTAACCCAGTCAGTTAACCAAGACATACATACTGCTTCATGATACAAATGCAAATTCGGGACTTGGAAACCACCTCTGTCTTTGATATCATACATTATTTTCATTTTAATTCTTGGCTTCTTTCCTGCCCAGATAAATTTAAAAATTTCTCTTTGCCATTTCACCAACACTTTCACATCTTTTACAATTGGTATTGTCTGAAACAAAAACATCAACCTGGGCAGTACATTCATTTTGACAACGGCAATTCTTCCAAGAAGAGATAATCTAAGTTTTTCCCACTTTTCTAAATTACACTTTATCAAAACCCACAATTTTTCATAATTATTCTTAAACAAGTCAATATTTTTCATTGTAATGTCAACTCCCAGATATTTAACCTTTTTAACCACTTCACATTCTGTCAGATTTTGTAAAATTTCTTGCTTTGTAACATTCATGTTTTTACACAATATTTTCGATTTATTTTTATTTACATAGAACCCTGTGAGGTCACCAAACTCTTTTACTTTTTCAAATACCAAAGGCATGTTATTAACAGGATCTTCAACAATAAACATAATATCATCAGCAAATGCTCTTAATTTGTATGAAAAACCTCTAATACTCAAACCTTTTATATTATCATCATCTCTAATCATTTGCAGCAGAATCTCCAAAATCCAGATGAATAACAATGGCGATAGGGGACAGCCCTGTCTAGTCCCTTTTCTGACCCGGAACGCTTCTGTTGATTCTGCATTTACAATCACCGTAGCCTTTTGTTCTTTGTATATTGATTTAATCATTCTTGTAAATTCTGCACCCATCTGCAATTTTTCAATCACTTTGAACATAAATTCCCAATTCAAGTTATCAAATGCCTTCTCCGCGTCTAAAAATAAAAAGCCAACCTCTTTTTCCAGGTGCTTATCATAGTACTCTATTGCATCTAAAACAACCCTCATGTTATCCTTTATTTGCCTACCTGGCAAAAACCCAGCCTGATCTTCGGCAATAGTGTCTTTCAAATACCTTTTAAGGCGTTCTGCTAAAATTTTTGCATAAATTTTGTAATCATTGTTCAGAAGTGAAATTGGTCAATAATTTTTAACATTAGTTAAACCTTGAGTTTCTTTCGGTATTAAGGTGATTGCAGCTTCATTCCAGGAATCTGGAATCTTCCCGCTTTGTCTAATTTCATTTAAAAGAATCTCTAGAACTGATACCAGGTCTTCTTGAAGTTTCTTGTAGAATTTGGCTGAAAAACCGTCTGATCCTGGAACTTTGGAGATTTTTGCTTCTCCTATTGCTTTGCTGATTTCTTCTTTAGTTATCACAGCATTTAACATTGCTTTTATTTCTAAGCTTGGTTGTGTCAAATTTACTTTTGATAAATAGTCTTGAATTTTTTGTTGATCCATTTGTTTTGCTTGAAAAAGAGTAGCATAGTATTAATAAAATTCTCTCCAGATCCCTCCTGGGTCTATGATTTCTCTATTCCCATCTTTCAGTTTAATTATTGTTTTGTTCTCTCTTCTTTTCTTCAATTGCCATGCCAAATGTTTCCCAGGTTTATTCGCTCCTTCAAAGGACTTCTGTTGCAATTTTTTCAAATTCCAATATACTTCTTTATTTAACCTCGCATCGTATTGTTCCCTTAGGATCCTCAGCTCTCTCAAAATTTTCTTTTTGCCAGGTCTCTTCTTGAGTTCTGCTTCTTTCTTTTGGATATTTTCCATAATTTCTTTATCTATTTTGAGTTGTTGTTTTCTTTCATTGTTGTTAATTGCAATTAGATGTCCTCTCATCACAACTTTATATGCCTCCCATACCGTTTGCGTCTGTACATCTTTATTTAAGTTTAGTTGAAAATACGTTTTGGTTTCCATCCTTATTTTGTCCACAATATCTTGTTTGTCCAGTAAATCCTCATTAAGTCTCCATCAAAATTTCTTTCTTTTAACATATGTTGACCACTTTACTGGGCTGTGGTCAGAAAGAATTCTAGGTAATATTTCAATTTTACGTGTTTGCAAGATCAAGTTCTCGGTCATCCACATCATGTCTATTCTTGAGAAAGACTCATGTCTTGATGAGTAAAAAGAGTAGTCTTTGTCTTTAGGATTTTTAGTTCTCCATGCATCTTCCAGGTGCTCATGTTTTGCCATTTGAAAAAATACTTTCGGAAGTTTACCTATACCTTCATTTCCTTTTTTTGATTTTCTGTCAATAGCATTATTAACAGTACCATTAAAGTCACCCATCAGTATCATTTGCTCATAGGTTAACTGTTGTAATTGTTCCCACAAATCTTGAAAGAATTTTTCCTTGGCTCCATTCCGGGCATAGAGATTTACAATTAGGGTCTTTTTATTCTGAAGAATAACTTCCACTGCCAAGAATCTTCCTTCTTTGTCTTTAAAAATTTCCTTTGGCTCCAATTCTTTTTTTACATATGTAACAACTCCTTTTTTCTTTTGTGAGGAGAGGGAGTAAAATTCCTCTCCTAATCTACTTTGAATCAGAAATTTAACATCAGTCTTTTTAATATGTGTTTCATGCAAACAAACAATATCACATTTTTGTCAGTTACTTCATCAGCCACTTTTCCTAGAGTTTTTTCCATTTTTTGTATAGCATCCATCACCCGTTTTTCCATGGCTTCCATCATGCCCTGTAATTTCTTCTCCTCTTTAGCAGCCATTTTCAGGGAGGACCAAGAGTTCGCCCTCTGTCGTTGCTGAAGATCGTAAGCCATTGTTTACAATTATCACAAAACTTACATCAAATTAAAGCTCTTCTTGTGCCCAGTTAAACCGCTCTATTTTCACTTTTTTCTGTTAAGTCTTTTGGCTAAAATCCGAATAAATCGTTTTGACCTTCTCAAAATGGCGGGCGCAATTTTTCTATGGTAAATAGCTGTTCCTGTTGTTTACTTCCTGTCCGGCAATCTTAATCGTCCCCCTTGACTTCTGGTTTCCTCCCTTCTTCCGGCCTCCTTGGTCGTCTCTAGGAAATGCTACTTGTCTGGTCTGAGGTCACTTCCTGTTCTGGTGATTTCTGTCACAGCTTGAGTAATTTTCCACACTGATTCTCGTGGGACTTGGTGTTAGTTTCTATTTTAAAGTCAATATCCCAACCGCAGGAATGATCAACAAACCGGCTTTTTGGCCTTTTTTTGCTGTTTAACCGCGTTTTCCAGAGTCGGTGTTAGTACACAGAATACAGCACGATCATGCGCTACATCGGATGTTGTTTATTCTCGGGGTCAGCGCGTTTCCGGTGAGCAATTTTGAAAAGTTACCTTCAAAGTCCGTGTCTTGTTATAGCAGTGTTTCCTTGGTATCAGTTTCCATAGAATGTCTTGGAGTTCTGGGTCATGCGTTCTTATGTTGAGAATCCAACTCGGTGGGGTCTTTTAGAGAAATTCTGAAGTGCCCTCTTGGGGGGAGGGGATCAAGGCTGGTCTTTAAAGCCCCGCTATCAGCCGATCTCAACTCCCACTCGGGCCAATGCTCGTTGCTAGTCACCCCCCTGCCTGGGGAGATCTGCGGCAGGCTGTATAGCCCACCCTGTCATAAAGACCCTCTGTATGTTCTGGGAGCAAAGCCAGAACACGTCAGGACGCCATGTATCCCAGACCGGAGGCCCCAATATTTTCTCATCTTTACAGTGATATAGCAATTATTATTAACAACTATAAGCTCAAATACTTTGGCCACCAAATGAGAAGGGAGCACTCACCGGAGAAGACCCTGATGCTGGGAATGATTGAAGGTAAAAGAAGAAGGGGACAGCAAAGGATGAGATAGTTAGACAGTATAATTGATGCAATGAACATGAAATTGATCAAGCTCCAAAGGACAGTGGAAGACAGGAAGCCTGGCGTGATATGGTCCATGGGGTTCCAAAGAATCACACTTGACTGTGTGACTGAACAACAACAAAATCAATTAAAAATGAACATTGTCTGAATAAAGGCTGCCCCCATTCTCTTCAGCATTGGGGAGTACTATGAGAACATACAATGATATGCAAGAAACATTCTCTGATGCTGAAGTGAATAGAATACTTCTTGTTCTCACTGGGGAGCCATGGAAATGACAGTTGCATATGAACAAGTTTCTTGCACTGGTTTATCCTGCTGCATCAATGCTCAACCTTTGTCCATCCTGGCTAAAAGATCTAGCTGAAAGAAATTGTTCAGCTGGGTTCAGGGAGTAGTTAATGCCTGCAGTCATCTTGAAGTAAGCAGTCAAGAAGCCCCTTCTGAAGAAAGCTGCCTTAGACTGGAATAGCAATCGAAGGCCCCGTCATACGGGCCAGAAAATGCGGGGGGGGGAGGGAGGCTGTTCTTCCTGGAGCAAAATAAAGCATGGTAGCCTGATCACATGGTCCGATCACATGAGTCGCCACGCTCCAGCTTTAGCGCTGATCACACCACGATGCTGCAGCGTGGCAAAAAAGCAGCACCGCAGGATCACACAAGCTGCGCTGTTGTAATGTGCACATGCACCATGGGGGGCTGCTGTTGGTGTCTTGTGTGAGCGCATGCACCATTTGGTGTCTTGTGTGAGCGCATGCACCATTTGGTGCGCATCCTATGGAAACTTACAACACCCAGTTTGCTCTGGGACATGGGTGGGCATCGGATGCCATAGGATACTGGCGCTCCCATGATCAGACGCTGGCCTTTGCATCGGTTTTCCAGAAACTAGTGCTCCTTTCCTGGTAGTTTTTTATTCTGCATCTTTGGAAAGAAGCTGCGTGTTGGCCACGGTAGTGCTACGCCTCCCAGATGTGCCTGTGTGATCCCACCCGGAAACCCTGCAGGGCTACCGTGTCTTCGGCGGAGCAAATGCTCCGTGTGACTGGGACCAGAGAGTGGCAAATATACCATTTCTGGACAAGGTGTTTGCATATACAGTGGTTTCCAGTCTTTCTTGGTTGAGATGAATTATTTAGTCTCACTGCAGTCTGGTTTCTCATCCAGTTTGGACTTTAAACTGTCATGGTTTGATAGGAATTTGTTGACTCCCTTGGATCTCTCAGCAGTTTATGCTCTTGTCAACTGTAGCCTTCTGGTCCATTTGGCTGAGAAGCACCATGCTCCAACAGGTAGTAGAACTGGGCATTGGGTGGCAGCATATGAGGTGCCATGCTAATTATCATCTATCTGAAATAATTGAAAGAGATTTTCTGGGGATTTGGAGTAAGGTGTCATCAGCAGTATATTCTTCTTCCTTTTAACTGTCAAGTGGGAGAGCAGATGTTATGAACTGTTGACTGGATGAGGACAAATAAGCTGAAACTCAGTCCAGACAACTGACATATTATTGGTTGACAATATTATAGATGAGGGACTAGGAATTCAACCTGTTCTGGGTGGGGCTCAATTAATTGAGAGTTCCATTGCATTTTGTATCATGACTACAATTTTAGACACGTACCTAGAAGGCTGTGTTGAGAGTCCATCTCAGACTTGGTTTACGATGTGTAACTATGATAAATTACTTCCACCACTTCTTAAATATATAAGATATAAGAGTGGTAATACCATATCACAACTCACCAAAAGACCTAATGCTGTTACCTGCTCCAAATCTTAGGGGGGAAAGGGGGCTTTTATTTTAGAAATAATAATAATAAAATATTTATTTAGCTAATAAAGGCTACACCTTTATAAAGGATTATGACATCAAGAAGACCGGTAAGGATGTTCAGGGATATGATTATAGAAGACACACACACACTCACAATGGGCGTTATATTAATCATCTAAGAAGATATTTCCAGGCAACACAAAGCAAGTCATCAACTACATATAATTGCATTGTCAAGTATAACAATGAAATAGTAGAAGCTATAAAATAATGCTGGGATTGTCACCAGTAACACATGCATTGCACTCTGCCATTTCTGATTTGAATGGACTGATGAACAGATAGGTAAAGGTCATTATCTTCCAGCCTTTATGAAATTTATTTTGGTTTCACTAAAGAGGAAATTGTGGGAAAAGTCTTATGAAAACAAATTGGATGTTAAATAAGGGATGTTTTATAGGGAAACCTGAACTGGATCTTCTGATATCCTTGTGTTCAGTGAAGACTGTATGAACAGATTGGAACATAAATCATTTTGATGAGGATTGAAAGGTTCTCTGTTATTAAACATAATTACTAAATGACATAAAAATAAAATGCTTTGGTGAATTTGGTACTGTGACTCAATGTCACTTTGCTGAACATGTTTCATTAATCTGTTATATTTATATGTGTACTTGTGCAGAAGGTCAATTGAATAAAGTTCATGCACCTGTCTGTGCTAAGGGAGCTGGAGATGCTTTTACTGCCTCCTAATATCTCTTGCTCCTTTCCAAGCATAGCGACAATACTACAACTGTGTGTGACAATAATTATAACTGTATACCTGGGACAGAGTTGAGAGAGTGTGTGTTCCATCCTGGAAGTACAGGGAAAATGGAAAGCACATTAAATGATGCTTCTGATCTGTGGGCATGGCATCCAGGCAGTGTTTTCCATAGACTAATAGGATCGGTGCAGCCTTCAATGTTCCAGTGACACTAATGGCTTGGTATAACTATGGAGTCCCAGGTCAATACGGCTTTCAGATTGGCCTTTTACCATCTTCGGCTGATCAGGCAGCTGGTTCCCCATTTCTCCTCCTGGGATTTAGCTACAGTGATCCATGCAATGTTCACTTCCAGGTTAGATTTCTATAATATGCTCTATGTGGGGCTGCCCTTGAATCTGACCTGGAAACTGCAGCTAGTGCAAAATGCAGTGGCATGCCTGCTGACTGTGATGTCTGTGCGGGCGTGCATTAAGCTGGTATTGTACCAATTGCACTGGCTGCCGACTGAGTACTAGATACGGTTCAAGGTTATGGTATTAATCTTTAAAGCCCTGTGTGGCCTGGGACTGACATATCTGCAGTACTGCCTCCTCCTCTATGTGCCACATAGAGCTTTGTGCACTGCTGAGCAACATCTGCTAGTAGTTCCTGGCCCGAAAGACATCCGCTTAGCCTCAACCAGGGCCAGGGCATTTTCTGCCTTGGCTCCAGCCTGGTGGAACATACTCCCACTTGAGATCAGGGCCCCATAAGATTTAATGCAATTCCACAGGGCCTGTAAAATGGAGCTGTTCTGCCAGGCCTTTGGTTGAGGTGGCAGGTGTCTAAATACGCTGGCCTCCCTGCCTATACTGCCTGGATGAAGTGCCCTTTAGAGATCGCCATGGCATCTGCTGAGTGGGTCCTTATCTTTGCCAGCATATGCCAGCACCAGAGGTGCCCGTGGATATTGGAAATTGACATTTCTGTCGATTGTTGCTGCTTTTAGGAATTTTAACTTTTTCTGGGTTTGTATTTGTAACTGGATTTATTGCTATTTTTGTGTTTTAACTGTTGTGACCTACCCTGAGCCTGCTTGTCGAGGATGGGTGAGTGGGTGTCAACGTGGCAAATGGGGTTCAATGTGGCCAAATGCAAAGTGATGCACATTGGAGCCAAAAATCCTAAATATAAATACACGTTGATGGGGTCTGAACTGGCAGAGACGGACCGAGAGAGACCTTGGAATCGTAGTGGATAACTCAATGAAAATGTCTACACAGTGTGTAGCTGCAATAAAGAAGGCCAACGCTATGCTGGGGATTATTAGGAAGGGAATTGAAAACAAATCAGCCAGTATCATCATGCCCCTGTATAAATCATTGGTGCGACCTCATTTGGAATACTGTGTACAGTTCTGGTCACCACATCTCAAAAAGGATATTATAGCATTGGAAAAAGTGCAGAGAAGGGCAACTAGAATGATAAAAGGGTTGGAACACCTTCCCTATGAAGAAAGGTTAAAATGCTTGGGACTCTTTAGCTTGGAGAAGCGACGGCTGAGGGCTGACATGATCGAGGTTTATAAGATTATGAATGGAATTGAGCAGGTTGAGAAAGAAGTACTTTTCTCCCTTTCTCACAATACAAGAACTCATGGGCACTCCATGAAATTGCTGAGCAGTCGGGTTAGAACAGATAAAAGGAAATACTTCTTCACCCAAAGAGTGATTAACATATGGAATTCACTGCCACAGGAGGTGGTGGCAGCTACAAGCATGGACCGTTTCAAGAGGGAATTAGATAAACATATGGAGCAGAAGTCCATCAGTGGCTATTAGCCACAGGGTATAGATGGGAACTCTCAGTCTGGGGCAGGTGATGCACTCTATTCTTGGTGCTGGAGGGGGCAGCAGTGGGAGGGCTTCTAGTGTTCTGTCCCCACTGCTGGACCTCCTGATGGCACCTGGTATATTTTGGGCGCTGTGTGACAGAGTGTTGGACTAGATGGGCCATTGGCCTGATTCAACATTGGCTTCTCTTATGTTCTTATGTTCTTATAAATCTAATTAATTAATTAATTAATTAGAAAGCATGCTTGAATATGGAATGAAGGGATTGAGCCTGGCTGCAGGAGAAAAGTGGACCAGTCTGTATCTGGCTTTTTATTTACAGAGTAGTGAAATTGACTAGAAGGGATTGCAAGTAGCTTCCAGACTAGATAATTTCATGTTTAAAGAGGAGGTTAAAAAATATTGTATTTTTGAAAGTGCTGGAAAGTGCACAATGTTGAAAGAAACATAGATTCTGAAAAGTCATGACTTAAAAAAATGGTAGAACATTGCCATGGGGGCATATATAGCCAATTGTCTACTTTCCTTTAAAAGTACTGCTTGCAAATTCATATGGAAAACTGAATCAATCTTATTATTAACATATTTAGAATCCTAGGAAAAAGGTTTTAAATTGTCTGGGTTGAGGTGGTAGTAATTGTTACTTACCACTTAATATCATCGACTGCTATTTGCAGCCGTTTTTAAAATAATGCTTCCTTGAGTGCCACACATATCTGTTGGATAGTGTCCATGATGACATCCCTAGTAATGAGGGAGACTGCCTCTCACTCATAACCCCTGACTTTTGTGGGATAGCAACTGGCAAAAAGGCAATCACTAGTTAAATTCCATCACTGCTAGTACTTGCTCAACCAGAATTGGAGAAGCCTGTTTTGATTGCAGTGGAACATGTACTATATATTGTAGGTTACATACCAGGTTGTATATACAAGATGTGATTTTCTTTTTCTTTTTTTTAAAGTAATAACTGCTTTATTTTGGAATTGGCATACTCACATGTTGTGGGCCATCCAAGCTCAGCAGAGCAAAAAGACACTGATGACTTCTCTGAGGAGGAGGCAGCCAGCGGACCTGACCCCACCCCAAAGCCAGTGTTAGAGGCGCTGCAGGAGGAGGCAGTCTCTGAGGGGTCAGACATAGCTCCTCAGCCAGGTACCAGCACACTGGCCCCTCAGCTCTCCCTCCAGCCCTGAGTTGGCAACAAACAGTCAGCTGCTGGTCAGTTCTCCCCTCCCCCCCATTACCAGACCCTCCGAATGTCGTAGGAGGAAGATGAGGAGAGAGCTTCCAGACAAAAAGTGCAGGGCCTGCCTAGCAGCACAGCACCAGCCCAGCACCAACAGTGAGGATGAGTGCTTGCAGGAGCAGGTCTGAGGCAGCCAGCAGGTGCATGACTCAGTACAGGCTGCTGAGCAGTGTAGTGCTTAAAAGCAGCAGAGAAGGGAGTGGCTGTGTAGAAGCAACTTGTTTATTAATGACTGACCTTGTTGCCTGTGCTCTGGATTGACTTCTTTGTCCCTGACCTTGGCCTGTAATTTTGCATCTTTGTTCTTGGATTTCCCTTTGGACTTGAAGCTGTGAGTGTTGCCTACCCTCTGTCTTAGCCTTGGAACTGTATTTTAACACCTGGCCCTGGAACTGCCTTACAAACTCCGATGTCTAGAAACTGCCTCCATGTGCTGTGTGCCAGTGATCAGGACATCATGTGTTTTTGAGGTTTAAAAGAAAATGATATGATGCCATAATTTCTCACATAGAACTAGACCTTTCCTAGCCAGTCTGCTGTGCTATTTAATGCCAACTGTTTTTAATCCATAGTTAAAATTTTGTAAGGATAAAAAGAAATCCTTTACAAAATGAAGAACATGCACTGTCAACTGCAAGTTAACCCCCATTAACCACATTTTACTAGCAATAAGCATATTGGTTTTGGCTAATGCACTTATAAAAGAGTCCCCAGATTATTATACCTTGGGTATAATCAAGTGGACATCTCACCTTTCCAAGACCCACTAAGACAAATGTGAGTTGCTTAACAGAACTGTGGTAGCACTAACACACATTTCAGTAGAAAATGTTCTGGTGAGTTCCCCCAAGGATTGTGCCTGAAGTCTAACTTCCTACTGTTGGAAGATACATTCTTATTTTTCAACTGCTTAGATAGTTAACAGTTTGCAGAGCATTTGCTAGTCAAAAATAAATACAGCTCAAGCTGTAAATGTTTTAATTAATAAGGTACAAAAACAGTACAGCCTTTTCATGATTCATTGCTATGGGGAATATTAGAGTACAAGATGGTTTGGGAAAGTGCTAAAAGATATAACATATGATAACATTTGACAGATGGTGGTTCTCAAAAATGGGATGTACTGAGTTGTTTTCATAAATATCAGGCACATGATGTTCATATGTGTTTTTTCACTCTTGCAATATCTAGAATTCAAGCAACTTCTACAGGATAGATTTGTTGTTTTTTAGAATTTAAGCATTTTGTGGCCTGGCAACTAGAGCAAACTTTCTTGGATATAAGTCCCATCAAAATCAGGGGATACTTCGTTCATTTGGACTGCAACTTGCAAGCAGCATCCGCAAACACTTGGGGGGATTACTTTTTTCAGACATTCAAAACTGTTCTGTGAATGTTCTGCATATGCACGTTCTCACTTTGCTTTTTGTACTGCCATTCGTTATCCATATGAAATGTTGAAAAATCAATACAATGAAAAAGAAATGTCTTGGGGGGGAGTCTTGTCTTGCCCATTTTGCTTGGCTAGCTTGAAATTCTAGTCTCACAGAGAGAAAAGAACTCTTGCTACCAATTTATTAAACATTTGTTACTTTTGTTGCTGTTGTGTCAGTCACAGTTGGTTAACTATCGTGACTGGATTAATTTATGTTACTATTGACTATATAAGGGAAGCCATAGCCCTCAGTTTGCAAGACCTGAGAAGGGCTGTTACCAATATGTTGTTCTGAAGGGCATTAATTTATAGGATTGCCATAAATTGGAAGCAACTTGATGGCACTTAAAATGCACACATATCAATTAAAACATTTTTATGCTGCCTTTCCACCCAGTTTAGGATCCCCAAAGTGACAAAAAAATCAAAAAGAGTAAAAAAGGTATTTGAAATACATAGTATAAAAACAATTAAAAATGGCATTTAAACAAAACAAATACATAATTAAAACCCAGAGGAAGGAGGATATGACACCCCTTTTCCACTCACACAGAGTGCCTACCATCCTCAGCAACCTCTTTCTCTCAGGTTCTGAATTACAAGAAGTCAGGCCATCACCCTCACTACCTGTCAGGTAGCCCTGTCATGGAGTTGGAATGCGAGAGGAGTACTCTCAGTCTACCAGCCTCTGACCACTATTCTGCTGTCTGTATGTTATCATCTTCATGACCTTGTAGTGTCTCCAGCTGCAGAACTCCTCTCCTGGGAATCAACGGCTTTTGGATTGTTTTGTATGCTTTGCCCACTTGCTCCCCCCCCCACGCGAACTATACTCATTGGCTTCAGCTCGTTTAGGGGGGTGTTTGATTCCACTATAATTTAAGGAGCCCTGCTGTTCCCGGGCATTCCTGACACAAGCTGTACATGTGTCATGATTCGCAAATAAACAGATTCTTCTACTAAAGCCCTGCATTGTGTGACCTGACTAAGGAGCCTGACACTACCCTTCTAATCTCTTTTAAAATCCCTAGAAAGCTGTGACTGTTTCTCCTCTCAGGTCCTCTATTTCACTCACAGATCAGAAGACTGTGTAGCCCAGTCTCCTTTAATAAAAGGCCCTCATTCAAACACTTTAATGAGTTATTGGGGCTGGGGACTCATACACTGTTCCATTCCGTGTGTGTGTTTGGGTGTATACATATACATACACCAAGATATTAACTTGTGTATATGTTTCTTTCCCTGAGACACAAAGCCCATAGGGTTAAACAAATAAGTATTACTTTTATTTATGGTTTGAACATAACACTGAAGAAACAATGTTTTCCTTTGAACTTTTGAATTGTTTCCCTATTCCAGCATCTTGGATCTTGCGTTACAAACTGACTCTTTTCTTCAGTCAGCTATCTTTAAGCTGTGCTTCATTTCAGCTTCACTTAATCAGACCTACCAATTACCCTCTCATCTTACTAGCTGCCAACTCCCAACTGCTCTCTTAACTGCTGTTTTCCAGCTGTTTCTCCCCAACATTCTGTTCACTCTCACTGGTTGCTCTTAGGGAGGGGCAGAACCTACCCTCTCTGTCACAGAGGGTTAGAAAGGAAATGCCAAACAAAACAGGTAGGTCTTCATCTGTTAGTGGAAGGTAATGATGGAGGGGGATGGATAACTCTCCCTGGGGAGAACAAAGCTTCAGACCAACATGGCTACCTACCTGAATCTATCTCCCTGGGGAGGGAATTCCCTAATTTTAGTGCCATGACCAAGAAGGCCCTTTCTTGGGTTGCCACTCATCTAGCCTCAGATAGCAAGGGCACCCAATGAAGGACCCTGGAAAATGACCACAGTGGTTGGGTAGGTTCACATAGGGGTAGGTGGTTCTTAAGGTATGTTGGTCCCAAGCTGTATGTTGACAACATTATGATCTACCAGTGATATTGTTCTTGGTCGATTCGAGATGGCGTCGGGCTTGTCGACAGAGGGAGCGTGAAGTTCATGCTCTCCTGCCCAGGGACTTTCTTAGACGATATCAACATCTCAGTTTCCTTCCAGGGGTGAAGGAACTGGCAGGGGGCTTTTTCTAGGATAGGCTGTATGGGGTGGCGACCCCTCAGTTTATCGCTAGCTGCCCTGAAGCAAGAAATGCCCAACTAAACTGATGGGAGCCACGACGGGACTACAAGCTTCAAGCTACGAGTCACGCCGAGCACCAGACGAGCTGCGGGAGACCAACGAAGTCAGAAGAAGCAGAGGAGAGAAGAAGGAAGGATTATTTGAGAGTTAAGTACCCTAAAAATTAAAAGAGCTTGGAGACAAATTGAAAAGAGGGAGAAGTCTCTCGAAGGTTTGAAAGCCAGTCCTGAGAGGGAGATCCCGAAAGAGTAGAGGCACAAAAGTGGGAAGAAGCGGCTAGAGAAAGGGGAGGTGCACTTGTAAAGGGTTAGGTTTAAAGGGAAGGAGAGAAAGACAAAAGCGGGTAGAAGTAGATGCTGCAAAAAGTTTTGTTGGTTTTCTTTTTTGTTTCATATTCTTAGGATAATCAGCTACATACCTCTTTAAGAATGTCGGAGCATGACTAAGCAGAAGAACGGAGGCGCAGGCACGACAGAGCTGTGACGGAGATCGAGCGACGAGAGGAGAGTGGAGATGGGCGGGGCCAAGGAGGAGAGGAGCAGATCAGAGGAGAAAAGGAAGTGGCGATTGCGACAGGATCGGAGGAGACAACTCAAATCAATGAAATTCCATCAAAGCAGAACATCGGAGGAGACAACTCAAATCAATGAAATTCCATCAAAGCAGAACATCGGAGACGCGACGACAGAGCTGAAAAGCAAGGAGATTGGGAGTGGGAACGTGAAGGAGAGACGAGACAGGAAGCAAGCGACGAAAGAAGTGTGGAGAGAGGTGGGGCTGCAGAGAAGAAGAGCATAGGAGAAGAAAGGCGGAGTCTGTAGCAGCGTCAGAGGAGGAATTGAGGACTTTAAAAGAGTTGTGGGAGAGTGGAAAGGGGCTTGAGAAAATAGATATAACAGAGGATAGAAGAGCATTTGAGGTGAAAAAGCATATTAATAATTGAGAAATAGCAGTAGGAAGACTACAATATTAGAGGAACAGAAGAAATAAAAGTAGTTTAATTTAAATGGTGGTGAGTGAAGGGATCTGAGAGGTAGATCTATTTACAATAAATATATATAATATATATATATAAACTTTAAAATACAAAACAAAGAGGTTGGATAAATCATCAAAAAAGAGGGCATAAAATAAATTGTGGGAGATTAAAGTATAAGGGGAGTCTGGTAAAAGAGGAGGTAATAAATTAAAGAGAAGAAGTGACTCTTATGGCCACCGGGGGTGGTAGAAAATTGTCAATAGCATCACCAGGACAGACTGGAGGAGTGGGACAACTGAAGATCCCTATCATGAGTTCCTCGCAAGTGTCTGTGAAAGATCTTAACAAAATGATTCAGGAGAGTGTGGCACTTGTGGTATCTCAGGCAGTCTCTCAGGCAGTGAAAACAACAGTAGAAAACACTCTGCCAGCATTAATTAAAAGGGAGATAGAGCCCATAAGGTTAAAGATGGAAGAGTTAACAACACAAATAAAACAGGAAACTGAGGAAATTAAAAAACAAATCCAAGATAATAAACAGGAAATTATAAAAATGTCGTCCAATCAGGGGAAATTAAAGGAAAAAGTTCGAGATTTAGGCTTAGATGTTCAAGAGATCAGAAGTAAAAACGAGAAAATTGAGGAAACGCTTATAAATCTGGAAATGGATAAAGCAGCACTTATTATAAGATGTCAAAACATTCCGGAAACAATAGATAAGAACCTTAAAGAAGAAGTTGTGAAGAGCCTAGTGGAACACCTAAAAGTAAGTACATCTGAAGAACTAGAGGAAGGAATAGAGGCAATTTACAGGAGAAATTCAGCCTATGCCAAAAGACATAAGAAGCCAAGAGAAGTACACGTTAAGTTCTATAAAAGAGAATTAAAGGAGAGAATTATGAGAGCATCTAATCAAACTAAAGTAATGATACAAGGAGAAGAGATAACTTTTCTAAAGGAGGTGCCGTGGAGAGTTAGGGAAAGAAGATTGGCATACTCAGCATTAACAAATCTCTTGAAAAATAATGGAATTTTATTTAGATGGCTGATACCGGAAGGAGTGTTGTTTACATATAACAGTCAAAGACATAGGATAGACTCGGTGTTCAAGGCAGAATACTTTCTGAATAAATTTGGAGAGGATCTAGGGTTACAAAGGGAAGATGTAGAGGAAGAAGAAGCTGAAAAGGAAGAGGACTTGGGAGAAGAAGAAGTGGAAGAAGAAAGTAGTGTGCAAGAATCGAGAAACAGAAAAGAGAAGACAGCAAGAAGAAGTAAAAGTAAACTCAGTAAACCAACATACCAAATTTTGACGAGGTTTAAGTATAAAAACAAAGGAAAAAGACACTAAACAGCAGGATGAGATTTGTTAAAAAATTTAAGATTGTAACGATAAATATAAATGGTTTAAACAGTCCACAAAAAGACGGAAAACATTTCATCAACTGCAAAAAATGAAAGTAGATATAGTGTGTTTGCAGGAAACGCACATTAAACGAGAAGATATAAAATATCTAGAGTGCAAAAAATTAGGCAAAGAGTTTATAGCGGCAGCAGATGAAAAGAAAAAAGGGGTGGTGATATATTCGAAAGAAGAATTGAATCCAGAATTAATTTTTAAAACAGAAGATGGAAGAGCGGTGGGGATAACAGTGACAAGAAATGGGGAAAAATTGCTGTTAATAAATATATATGCCCCTAATCTAACTCAAAACCAAAAAGTATTCTTCCAAGAAATTCAAGCAGAATTAAGCTTAGCAGATGTGAATAATGTTTGTATTGTTGGAGATTTTAATTCGGTAGTAGAACCGTGTATAGATAGAAAGACAAGAAGGAAAAGAAGGAAAAAGGGAAAGCTGATTTCGAATAACTTCATGCAAATAGTTGAAGAGTACAGCTTAATTGATGTTTGGAGAGTCAGGAATATACACAAAAGAGATTATACCTATTATTCAGCTAGACACAACTCTTGGTCTAGGATCGATATGATTTGGATGACCACTAATATGTTAAAGGATACGGTAGAATGCGAAATATTACCGAATACCTTTGCGGATCATAACCCCGTTTTGTTGGAATTAAAGGATGGATATAAGAAAAATAGATGGTTTATGAACTTAAGGTTATTAAGAGATGAGAAATTTGCGGAGAAATGTAAAAAAGAGATAGCAGAGTTTTTTCAGGTAAATAGCAATTCTGAAACCCCTAGTGAAATAGTTTGGGATGCCTTTAAGGCATATATGAGAGGCTGTTTTATCAATCAGAGTGCATGGAAAGCAAAAGAGAAAAAAAAGAAATACGAACAGTTAGTACAGAAAATTAGTGTGCAAGAATCTATTTTGAAAAATAGTAGCGGTTCTACATCAGCCCAAACTAAATTAAACTTGTTACAGCATAAGATGAACTTAATGTTAAATTATGAAATAGAGAAGAAATTGGAGTTTACCAGGCAATATTATTTCGAGAACGTAAATAAACCAAATAGGTGGTTAGCGTATAAGGTGAGAAAAGAAAGAGAAAAACGTATGATATTTCAATTAAGAAATGACAAAGGTGAGATGAAGAGTGAACTGCAGGAGCTTAAGGATATAGTTGAAAAGTTTTATAAAAAATTATACCAAAGAAATGAACAAGAGGAGGAATTAATTGTAAATTATCTGGAAAGGAAGGGGAAAGAATTTAAAGAACAACATAAAAAACTTCTAAATGACCCAATAACAATGTGTGAGGTATTGGAGGCGATTAAAAAGCAGAAAGCGAAGAAAACACCTGGGCCGGATGGTATACCAGCAGAGTTTTATAAAATTTTCGAAGAGCAGATTGGTATCCATTTAAAAAATGTATTTCAGAGAGTAGGTAGACAAGGGAAAGGCCCAGAATCATGGAATCATGCATTAATTACATTGATCCCGAAACCTAATGCAGATCATGGAGATATTAAGAATTATAGACCTATATCACTGTTAAATGCAGATTATAAAATCTTTGCAAGCATTTTGGCGGATAGATTTAAAAAAGTATTATCGCAAATTATACATCAAGATCAGGCGGGGTTCTTACCAAGGAGACAGATGAAAAATAACTTAAGGATAATAATGGATGTGCTAGAGTATTATGAGGAGCATCCAGATAAAGAACTAGTATTAATGTTCCTAGACGCAGAAAAAGCGTTTGATAATCTATCGTGGAAATTTATATTGGAAAAATTGAATAAGGCGGAGTGTGGTCAATATTTTCTCTCTATGATTAGTGCTGTTTACAATACACAATATGCAAAGGTAATAGTAAATGGTGATGTGACAAATAATTTAGAAATTCAGAAGGGTTCTAGGCAGGGTTGCCCATTGTCGCCATTATTGTTTATCTTTGCGCTAGAATCTTTAAATGATGATATAAGGGAAAATTCACTAATACAGGGTTTGAAAGTAAGGGGGGAAGAGTATAAGTTATTGGCGTTTGCTGATGATCTTGTGTTTATAGTGGAAGAACCAGAGACATCAATTATACATTTAATCGATACTATCAAAAGGTATGGGCAGGTGGCTGGACTTAAGATAAATTATAAAAAATCTAAATTGTTACACAAGAATTGTTTGCCAAGAACGATACAAAAGATACAAGAAATTTCCTCCATGGAAATAGTGAAGAAGGTAAAATATTTAGGAATTAACCTTACAAGTAAGTGCAGTTCACTGATAGAAGACAATTATAATAAGCTTCTAGAAGAAATTAAAAAAGACTTGCTGAAATGGGAAAAGATCCCTCTATCATTTATGGGCAGAATCGCATTGGTTAAAATGAATATATTACCTAGATTTCTATTTTTAGCCCAAACTATACCAATATTAAAAAATCGAAAATTTTTTGAAGAATTGAATAAGGTTACCAGAAAATTTATATGGCAGAGAAAAAGAGCAAGAATAAGTTGGAAAGCATTACAGGATAAGAAAGAAAGGGGGGGAATGAGTATTCCCAACTGGTATATATATTATCAAGCGGCCGCCATGGTATGGATAAAGGAATGGCTTATGTTGGAAAATAGTAGGATTCTGACGTTGGAAGGCCATGACTTGTATATGGGATGGCACGCGTATATTTGGTATGGGAAAGATAAAATTCACTCAAATTTTAGTAGGCATTTGTTAAGAGATGCATTAAATAAAATATGGAGCACTATAAAAGAGAGATGGTATAAGAAAACACCTAGATGGGTCTCTCCTCTGGAAGCCTTTATAGCACCGTCATTATTAACAATAAGTAAGAGAGCAAGTTACCAATTGTTATTAAGTAGAAATAACAAATTAAAATCTCAGGAAAAATTGGTAAATGAAAATAACTTATCTTGGTGGGAACAGATAATGCTACGAGATAGATTCCAAAAAGATATGATAAGGGGATTTGAAGACCAAAATAATCAATTGGACAGGATATGGCTATCGTCAAACGACAAAATGATACAGAAGCTATATGGTTTCTTGTTAGATGATTATGAACAGGATGAGGTAATAAAAGCAGCAATGATATCTTGGATGATGGACTTAGGTGGAAAAGTGGAGACTGATCAATGGAATGTGATTTGGAAATCAGTGAAGTATATGCGGGCTATTGGTTATAAAGAGAATGTATATAAGATGTTTTATAGGTGGTACTGGTCCCCGGATAAATTGGCGAAATGTTTTCCTGGCTATTCCAACCAATGTTGGAAATGCAAAGCTAATGTGGGGACCTTCTACCACCTATGGTGGAAATGTCATAGGATACAAGGATTCTGGAGAATGGTGCAGAGAATGGTACAAGATATTTTAGATAAGAGTGTAGACTTGAGACCGGAAATATTTTTGTTAAATATGGTACCAAATAGCTTTAGTCAACAGGAAAAGTACTTATTATCTTATATTGCAACCGCTGCTCGTTTATTACTGGCTAAAAATTGGAAAATAGATATAATACCCTCAAAAGAGGAACTAACACTTAAGGTGTTGGAACTAGCGCAGTTGGATGATTTGAGTTTGATGCTACAAAACAAAAATGAAAAGGTACATAAGAAAAGATGGTTAAGAGTGTATAATTGGATAGAAAATGTAACAGGTGTATAAGACTTCATGTTATATGTAAAATGCGACACTGGAAGGTTGTGTATGTTAAAAAATGAAAATAAAAATAAAAATGGGAAACATTATGATCTACCATGTTTCATGGCTACATTCTTCTCTTAAGAGCACAGCCAGTCCATGTTAATTTAGTTCCCATCCATCCAACACAGGAATTCTACTAGTTTCTCTTTATAGTGGAAATGATGGAAAAACCAGTAGCTATCACAAATGTCTATCCTTTGATTTCATACACACAAGCTTCTATCCAATAAAATCTGCTTGTGGAGTGAACCATAGACTGGGACTTTCCTACTTCCCTATTCCACTGTGGTCCAGTGAGTATCTGAAAATTTTGTCCATGGGTATCAGTAGACCCTCAGGATTGGCATAGGGCAAGGGGGAGGTCTGCCATGAATGTGAAAATCAGTATATTTTTCTGAACTCACAAGTGCCCTTCCATCTGCAGAACAAGCAGAATACAAGTCACTGAATATATATGCCACCCATTGGAAGTTCAAAATAAAACACAACACCAGAGATACACCGTACAAAGTATCCAAAGAAGGCAAAAATTTTGTATAAAATGTTTAAACACTATTAAGAACCAATTCAACAAATAACAGTGCGTGAAACATTTTATAAATGTACAAAATTCTTATCCAATACTAAATTCTTCTTTCAATGAAGAAAGGTTAAAATGCTTGGGGCTCTTTAGCTTGGAGAAACAATGGCTGAGGGGTGACATGATTGAGGTTTATAAGATTATGAATGGGATTGAGCAGGTTGAGAAAGAAGTACTTTTCTCCCTTTCTCACAATACAAGAACTCGTGGGCACTCCATGAAATTGCTGAGCAGTCGGGTTAGAACAGATAAAAGGAAATACTTCTTCACCCAAAGAGTGATTAACATATGGAATTCACTGCCACAGGAGGTGGTGGCAGCTACAAGCATGGACCGTTTCAAGAGGGAATTAGATAAACATATGGAGCAGAAGTCCATCAGTGGCTATTAGCCACAGGGTATAGATGGGAACTCTCAGTCTGGGGCAGGTGATGCACTCTATTCTTGGTGCTGGAGGGGGCAGCAGTGGGAGGGCTTCTAGTGTCTT
Source organism: Gekko gecko (assembly GCA_029375565.1). NCBI lineage: Eukaryota > Metazoa > Chordata > Lepidosauria > Squamata > Gekkonidae > Gekko > Gekko gecko. The sequence goes on along the minus strand of JAPDNY010000004.1, from coordinate 104,821,099 downwards.
GGCCCCACTGCTGGACCTCCTGATGGCACCTGGTATATTTTGGGCGCTGTGTGACAGAGTGTTGGACTAGATGGGCCATTGGCCTGATTCAACATTGGCTTCTCTTATGTTCTTATGTTCTTAAGTGCAAAGGTCCACAGTGTACAAAGCCAAATGTGGAAACAAATGGAAACGCTGTACATACAATAAATCTGTGGCATTCACTCAGGATATGCCTATGAGTCAAATCCAACAACAACAACAATAATACAGTCCACAGTAAACAATGATCAAGAAAAAACAAAAAATAACAACTGTGCACTGCAAAAACCCGCACAAAAGCTTACAAAAAGAGACTTCAACACAATAAGTGATTCAGCACATGTAATCCATCATAGGAAAATATAAAAGTCCACTATATCCCAAAGGGAAAGAACAAAGTCCAGAATAGAAATCTCTCAAAATCTCTCAAAAGGAAGCAATGAAGTCTGGAATAGATGTCAACACTTTTCCTAGGTATTGATCAGTGTTTCGGACTTCAGGTCCTTCCTCAGGAACTAGAAGCTGTAAGAATATAAAATACAATCATGCTAATAAAATACAAACATTTTTTGGCCATTTTAACCACATAATATTTCACAAAGCACAAACATTTTTTTACAACCTGAAGTCCGAAACACTGATCAATACCTAGGAAAAGTGTTGGACATCTACTCCAGACTTCATTGCTTCCTTTTGAGAGATTACTATTCTGGACTTTGTTCTTTCCCTTTGGGATATAGTGGACTTTTATATTTTCCTATGATGGATTACATGTGTTGAATCACTTATTGTGTTGAAGTCTCTTTTTGTAAGCTTTTGTGCGGGTTTTTGCAGTGCACAGTTGTTATTTTTTGTTTTTTCTTGATCATTATGAGTCAAATCCAGTCAAAGATTCCAATACTGTCTAAATTATCTTCGGGTTTTTTTTTTCATTCTATATAAATTTAAGGGTCATATGTATAACAAGGTGGATGTTGGCAAAATTCTACTCCAACATGAGACCAAGTTAATTTATAAATTCAACACATTATGACCCTTTGGTTTGAATCAGAATATTGACAACAGCTGTTTTTTGTAAGTATGTTCCTTTAAGTAACAACTGAATAACCCGCATCCTTAACACACCTGCTGAACATGAGGCAATTCACGTGCTGTATCTTTTTAAGTGTTAGGGATTTTCGTGATCTGTTAAGCTTTTGAATCAATTGAGATTGCTGAGTGGCATGCTGATTTGAGAATGTTTAGAGTTTATAGCTTGAAATGATTGGTAAGCTTATTTTGTGTGATTTTGAAACATATGGTCAGTGGGGTGGTTTTGTATATTTGTTTAAGTTGATGCATATAATTTCCAGAACGGTTTGGTTCCACTTTTGAAGAAGCTGGAGTGGAACATGATTCATTGCAGCTGGCCATCACATGAAGATATTAATTGGAACCTTCAATCAGATTGGACTTTTTTGACTTGCAGGTGTATCCATAGTGAGTGCCATGGATTTAGACATTATTGGAATCTTTGATTGGATTTGACTCATGGGCATATCCTGTGAACGCCACAGATTTATTGTATGTACACCATTTCCATTTATTTATTTATGTACTTACTTACTTATTTATTTATTGAATTTATACCCCACCCTCCTAGCCAAGGTCGGCTCAGGTCAGTTTACAAAAATAGAAGATATAATCTACAGTTAAAAATGTATGGTTAGAAACTTATTAAAATCATCTAATATAATAAAGTGCTAGTGATCCTTAATCCTTATGTTGTTTGGTGATGGCTGTCATTGCTCCATGGATCCTTCTCACAGTCAGCTAGTTCAGGCGGTTGGCACAGGCTGCTGTTGTTAGTAACACCAGGGGAATAGGCTCTCTATCCTTCAGCTGTTGGTGGTGGCTCTGTGATTAAAGGCCTGGTGGAAGAACTCCATTTTACAAGCCCTGCGGAACTGTATAAGGTCCTGCAGGGCCCTTATCTCCTCTGGGAGCTCATTCCACCAGAATGGAGCTGCCACCAAGAAAGCCCTCCCTGCCTGGCTTCCTTAGGACCCGGAAGGGCCAGTTGGTTTTGGAATCCTGATCACAGTGCTCTCTGGGGAATATGTGGGGAAAGTTGGTCCCTCAGGTATGAAGCCCCCTGATCATAAAGGGCTTTAAAGGTAAGAACCAGCACCTTGAAATGAATCCAGTATGCTATTGGCAGCCAGTGCAGTGCTTTTAGCACAGGCTGGATGTGCTCCCGCATAGGAAAACCCATCAACAGCCTGGCTGCAGAGTTTTGCACTAGCTGCAGCTTCCAAATTTGAGATATGGGCAGCCCCATGTAGAGAGCATTGCAGTAGTCCAATCTCAAGGTGACTGTCACATGGATTACTATTGCTAAGTCATTGCATTCAAGGAAGGGAATCAGCTGCCTGATCAGCCCAAAGTGGTAGAATGCTGATTTGGCAGTGGCTGCTACCTGGGCCTCCATTGTTAAGGAGGCATCCAGGAACACTCCCAAACACCTAACCTCTGGCGCTGGCAGTGGTGTGCCATCGAACATTAGGAGTGTGATCCCTGCCCTCGGGCCGCCTCGGCTCAGGCACAGGACCTCCGTCTTCATCAGATTCAATTTCAGTTGGCTCAGTCTAAGCCAACCAGCAATGGCTTGTAACGCCCGGTCCAGATCTTCCAGTTTGGAGTCAGACCGGCTGCCCAACAACAGATAGAACTGAGTGTCATCAGCATATTGGTGACATCTCAGCCCATGCCCCCAGGCAACCTGAGCAAGGGGGCACATATAGATGTTGAAAAGCATCGGGGATAGCACTGCCCCTTGGGGCACTCCACAGCCCCATGGGTGCCTTCAGGATAGCTGTTTCCCCAGTGCCACCCTTTGTCCCTGACCTAGGAGGAAGGAGGCAAACTATTGCAAGGCAAGCCCCTGGATTCCAGTGTCAGCAAGGTGGTTGATGAGTAACTGATGGTCAACCATGTTGAACACTGCCAAGAGGTCCAACAACAACAGCACCACCCATCCGCCCTGATCCAGATGCCTCAGGAGGTCATCCATGAGGGCGACCAGTGTTGTTGCCATTCCATGGCCCAGGTGAAAACCAAACTGGATGGGATCGAAGATGGAAGCATCATCCAAAAAGCTTTGTAACTGAACTGCCACTGCCCTCTCTAGTATCTTGCCCAAATATGGCAAGTTGGAGACTGGCCAATAATTTGCTAATTCAGCCGCATCCAAGGATGGCTTTTGCAGGAGAGGGTGGGCCACCATTTCCTTGAGTGCCCCAGGGAACGGTCCCTCAGTGAGGGACGTTGATAATCTCCTTAGGGCACCTTGGAGCCCCTCGTGGCTAGTTTTAATTAACCACGAAGGGCATGGATCACGGGAGCATGTGTTGGACTGTACAGTTAGGAGCAATTTGTCAACTTCCTTTAGGCTGAGTGGACTGAAATGATCCATAACCTGACTAGAAGACGTGCATGGAGCCTTGACTTCACTTACCATCTCAACTGTGGCGGGGAGGTCATGGGAGAGTGACAAGACTTATCTGCAAAATAGCTCACAAAGGCTTCACAGCCAATCTCCAATTTCCTAGCCTTTGGGCTGCCCTGTGGCAAGGCAGTAAGAGACCGAAACATTCTAAACAATTGGGCTGGGCATGAGCTTGCAGATGTAATCGCAGACTCATAATACTCTCTCTCTGCAGCTTTGACTGCCACCTCATAGGCTCTCATAAACATCCTATAAGATGTTCTTGTAACTTCGTCATGGGCACACCGCCACCATCTCTCTAGCTATCTTAATCATCGTTCCATCAGCTGCAGCTCCTGGGTAAACCATGGAGCGTGCCTAGAATAAGGGTGTAGAGGGTGTCAGGGTGTGATCTCATTGATGGCTGTTGAGAGTCGGCCGTGCCAATTCTTCACAAGCTTATCTAATGAGCCGCTGGGAAGCATCGGATCCTGTAGAGCCAACTGAAGCTGCATAGGGTCCAGTTGACTCCATGGGAGAGCCAATTTATTTCCACATTTGGCTTTGTACATTGTGGACCTTTGCAGTTTAGTATTGGATAAGAATTTTGTACATTTATAAAACGTTTTCACTCATTGTGATTTGTTAAATTGGTTCTTAATAGTGTTTAAACATTTTAAACACAGTTTTTGCCTTCTTTGGCTACCCATCAGAAGTTGACAGAATTGTAAAAGGGTTTAGGGAACATTTTGTTTATGTAAAGGCCACTAAACTAATTACAAGATGTTTCTAATAAAGAAAGAGAAGACACTTCATTGGTTAATGACACTGTCTGTTTCTTGTTGATACATTGTTGTTATTATTATTATTTGTTACATTTATAAACTGTTCTCCCCAAAAGGATTCAGGGCAGTGTACATCATAATCAGACATAAATAAGTTAAAAACAATAAATAGAAAATGATAAATGATAAAAACCAGTATAAAAGCATACATCCTCCGAATAATCGATGGCGTTCATATAGGGTGGATCACAGACTGGGGTTGGTAAAGGCTACAGTCTAGGCCATGGCAGGAACTGTTGCTGTCCTCAACTGTAGGCTTGGAGGGCTGTCTCCATTTTACATGCCCTGTAGAACTGAGCAAGATCCTGCAGGGTGTGGATGTTACTAGGTAGAGAGTTCCACCAGGCCAGGGCCAGGACCAAAAAAGCCCTGTCCCTAGTTCAGGACAGCTGGATGTCTTTTGGGCCAGGGATAACCAGTAAGTTTTCATCTCCAAAGCGTAAAGCTCTTTGGGGGGCATACCAGGAGACATGGTCCTGCAGGTACATTGGTCCCAGACCATTAAGGGCTTTGAAAGTCAAAACCAAAATCTTGAAGCAGATCCAGTACTCAGCTTGGAGCCAGTGCAGCTGGCAAAGCACAGGTCAAATATCTGCAGTCATTGGGGTACCTGTAAGTACCAACACTGCTGCATTCTGGACAAGCTGTAATTTTCAGATCAGCCTCAAGGACAGTTTTATGTAGAGCAAGTTACAGTAATTCAGTCCTGAGGTGACCATTATGTGGAACACTGTAGCAAGGTCAGGGCTAGAGAGGAAGGGGGCAAGTTGCCTGGTCTGATGAAGTTGGAAGAATGCCAGCCTGGCAACGTGTGCTACCTGAGCCTCCATTGATAAAGAGGAATCCAGGACTATACCCAAACTCTTGACAGTTGGTGCCAGTGTTAGTGGCATGCTGTCAAGTGTTGGGAACCTAGGGTTTCAACATAGGAACACAACACACATACAGCCCTCATTCAATGGAAAAGGATTCCCTATTAACTTCGGCTTAGGGAGCCCAGGACAAAGGAATGCAGCTGTGTCTTCCTCTTCACACATATAGGACTCTGATTTGTGACCATTGTTGGAAATATGTGTGTTGCAAGGTCTAAAGTTCAGTCATTATAGGGTTAATGTGTGTTTACCTTGTGTGCTATTGTTTAGACTGACCTGGAAGGGAATCTGGCACAGAGCCAATGGAGAGAAAGCCTGGGAAACTGAAGCCTACTTACTAACAATCATCGGTTAATCTATTCAAGTGATTTCCTTCTACGGGTCAAGAAGAATAATAATCTCCATTGTTGTTGTAGACTGTGTTGTCAAAGTGTAAAGATGTAGTCTTAGGTGACTTTGTTGTTTTGTAGATTTCCTGTGAACCCTTCCCTTAGAAATAAAGGTTTTTACATAGAAGAAAATGTGACGCAAATATCCATCTCTGAATATTTAACTATTTTTACCATTTCCCCCCCCAACAACCATGCTCTTAAAAAATGTTAGCTCTTCTAGCAAGGCCCTCCCTCTGACATATTGTTTTATGTAGGACTGATTAGTTGCTTAGGAAAGGAAGGCACCAGAGGGAAGCAAGAAGGACAAGCAAATGCAAAACCGTACAATAAAGCAAACCAAAGGCAAAACTGTACAACCCTTTAAACAAGGTAGGAATAGATGTTCTGAACCATTGCCTGCTATGTAAATATTCCCTCTTTAATATCAGTAAAATGCTAAGGGAAGTAAACTTAAAAAAATAAAAGCCAGGAACTTTTAAAAATAATTCATTCATTAGTTTAATAAATCTGTATGGAAGTTTATGCCTGCAGTTAATGACTGGTTTTGCTTAATAACCCATTAAGACTTTAGCAAAGCAGCCACTAAGTGTGATATTTTGTAAGAATATATTTCAAGGGGACTATTAATATTTAAAATCTGATGTTGATTTATTAATTAATACCTTTGAAGGCATTTATTTTCTTACCTGGAGCAAGACCTTAACTGGTAATGTTATGAAATCAATAATATCTTGAGAATGAATAATTAGTTTTATGCCAATCAGGAGATACATTTTTTTTAAAAAAGGATAATTTGAATTCTGGATTCTAGTGCTGATACAAGTTTCACTGAGAAGTTATTAGATCTGGGAGAACATGGAGAGCTGAGCCTTGCAAATGCCACAGAGCAGAGACTCAAATGTGGGTAATATGGCCAGGAAAAAAAGACCTTGCCTTTGCTGCTTGCATTCCCAGATAAGGAGCCAAACTGAACAAAAGAATATAAAGGGAAGCAATGACCTACTGTCAAGAAAGCCCCAAAGCTGAAGTTATTAAACAACATCCCCCTGTATCTATCTAGTGCAGACATTTGCTTTAAATTCTAACAAAGGTGTTTAGAATTCTGCATTATAGCACTGGCTGGTTCACTGGAAGTTCCTCAAGCTCCACAGCTTGATTAATAGCATAATGATGATTATCTTGCTCATTAAAAACTAATTTTTAAGTTCCTTTTTGAAGAACTATAGCAAAGAATTCTCAAAGAATATAGCCCTAAGGAACGGCAATGGTTGGTCTAGCTTCATGTCTGGTTTGAGGGTAGAAAATGTGCTGAATGGCACTGGTTGTGCTTGATAATTGTTGGAAGGCCAATCAACTGCTTTGTTACACTTCTGCCTGAAAATACACACATCCAACTGTAGCAAATAGAGGCTGCTTTTAGAAAAGACTCCATGCTCCATGCTCATATACCAACAAACTGCTGAATGGCATACTCTAGTGACTCAGTACGCTACTAAGGCAGACATCGCTATCTCTTTATGCAGGTGCAGTTTCATTGGTGCTTGGCTGAGCTGTGGAACTGGATGAAGAACAGATAGCAGAAGTGCAGCTTGAAGGTGACTGAGGCAAACATTGCAGATAATGTAGACTTTCATAATGGGTTTACATGCATAATAATATATAATAGTGCTTTCCTGTAGGCATGTGGCTGCTTACCTCTGTATTTGGAACATCTTACTTGGTTTGAGGGGGCTTCTCTTAAGCATTTAGTTAGCTGTAACTATATGGCATTATATAAAATAGCTGCTTGTCAAAATGGCTGTGACAGGTTTAGGCATAATCCAGCACATTGTTATGCACACACATATTTCATTGACATCAGCCAGTCTCACATCCCAGTTCTGTGAGAAGAAAGTCTCATTGATTTTTATGAGATTGATATGAGTGCAACCACACACCCTGGTCCTGTGCATTTTTACTTGGTAGTTGTAAAGTACTGAGTAGGATGCATAAGTAGTGATATCAGTTCATACTTTATTGGAAGTGAAGAACAAGAGAGAGACTGCCGGCTCGCAGGCCAGCTTATATCCCTAAGGCAAACCACACCCAAACACACACCCCACACCCGTGATAGGATTATTTACAGTGGCAAGAGTTCCATAGGTCCTTTCTTGGATCCTAGCCCTCTGATAGGAGTGGGCTAGGATCCACTCTGCCTGTTGTCTCTTGAAGTGAAGCTAGGGCTCTTCACCTGACCGTGTGCAGACCTGACCTCACATGTGGTTGAACTCAGTACACAACACCCCTCCCCCCTTAGTCCAGAGTGCACTAGCAGATGTGGTCTTTCAGGTATGCCAATGCTTTCCTTTCTTTGAAGGAGCGGCGAAGTGCCCGGGGCTTTTGGAGCTGGGGCCTGTTCACTTGGAGGTGCAGCGGGTGGAGTCTGAGGCAACACTGCTTCCCTTGTGCGCTCACTTGGAACGGACATGCCATCTGGTGCCTGGTCCTCCGATGCCATCGTGGTCGTCCCCGGAAAAGGCCCCATCTGCGATGGCACCGCAGGTTCTGGTGTGTCAGGGTCCTCATATTCACCGTCGTCTGGGTAATTTGGAAGGACTCTGCAGCACAGCTGGTTTATGTGCCACTTCAAGAGTTGTCTGTCTTTGCTCAAGACCTCATAGGACAGGGGCCCTGTTACTCTTACATCCCGAGCAGGAATCCATGTCGGGCCCCAGGCATAGTTTCGGGCATACACCGAATCCTCTGGAAAAAAAACCCGGGGTGCTTCTTGCTCCTCGGGGCTTGGGTCACATTCGGGGGCCTGGTCTGGGTGGAGATGATCTAACCTTGTAGTCAGGCACCTGCCCAGAAGGAGCTCGGCTGGGCTGTGCCTGGTAGCGGTGTGAGGCATTGTGTGCTGGCTGAACAGGAAAACAGCCAGTTTGTAATCCCAGTCCCCTGTCTCCATCTGGTGGAGAGCCTCTTTGGTAGTTCTCACCGTGCATTCAGCTTGGCCGTTTGTTGCCGGGTGAAACGGGGCTGAGCGGACGTGTTTTATCTCATAATAGCCCATAAACTCCCTGAATCCTGCGGAAGTAAAAGCCGAGCCATCTTCAATAACCAAGGAATTGGGGATGCCTTGGGCGCTAAAAATCTGCCACATTGCTCAGATGGCAGACCAGGAAGAGGTGGAGGGCACCGGGATTATCTTGAGCCATTTACTGTAGATATCCACCAGAATAAAGAAATGTTGTCCCTGAAACGGCCCCGCAAAGTCCAAATGTAACCTGGCCTAGGGTTTGTGTGACGATTCCCATGGTTGCACCAGTGCCTGGGGGGGAGCCAGTTGTGACTCTTGGAATGTCTGACAATGCCTTACTTATCCTCTATGTCCCGGTCTAACCCTAGCCACCACATGTAGCTTCTGGCCAACACTTTCATCCAGACGATTCTGGGATGAGTCTTGTGGAGGGCTGCGAGTACCTATTTCTGCAAGGGGGCAGGGATCACCACCCAACCACCCCACATGAGGCACCCTTTGTGAGAGGACAGCTCGTCCCTGTGGGAGGAGAACGCTGTGAAGTCAGCCCCCCCCAAGCCCATGGGACATCCCCTTCCCACCCAGTTCAAGACCCAGGTGAGGACACGATCCCGGCCCATGTGACAGGCAGCCTCCCCCACCAAGACCAGCCCATCCGGGAGAGCCTCCAGGAGGGTGATGTGATGGGCTGGGGCAGGATCAGAGTCAGAGGAGGGCAACAGAAGGTGGCTCAATGCGTCGGTGTGGCCCATCACCTTCCTCGGGCAGTGGATGAGCTCATAGCTGTAACCCACCAGGAAATAGACCAGCGCAGTACCCGGGGAGAAAGCATCTGGGGGGTCAGGCGGTTGGGGGCCAGGAGACCCAAGAGGGGCTTATGGTCTATAACTACAGTGAAGGGCCGGCCATACAGGTAGTTGTGGAATTTCTTAACCCCTGCCACAATTGCAAGTGCCTCCTTGTCGATTTGAGCATAATTCCGCTCTGCCACTGACAAGGTCCTGGAGTAGTACGCTACTGGGATCTCATGGCCATCTGCCAGTTGGTGCCCCAGGACTGCCCCCACCCTGTAGGGAGATGCATCGCATGCCAGCACCACCAGCAATGTCTCGTTGAAATGGGCGAGGACCACATTTGACTTTAACAGGTCTTTTACTGCCCTGAAGGCAGTGGCATGCATGGCGCCCCAGACTCAGGGGGCACGTTTGTCCAGGAGGTGGTGCAGTGGCTCTATGACCACAGCCTTGTGGGGCAGGAAGGAATGGTAAATATTCAAAAGCCCCAAGAAGGCTTGGAGCTCCGTTTTGGACAAGAGGGTGGGCACCTGCACTATGGCCCAAATTTTGTTGTCCGTGGGGTGAATTCCGTGGGCGTCAACCACAAACCCCAGAAACTCCATCCTTGGCACCCCCAGGAGGTACTTTTCCCTCTTGACTTTGAGTCCTGCGGTGTCAACCTCCTGAAACACCATTCTGAGCCGGTCTGCAAATGTCTCGGAGTCCAGTGCTGCGATCAGCACATCATCTAGAAAAGGCTGGACTCCCGGGATACCTTTAAGGAGACAGTCCATAAAGCTTTGAAAAATCCCCGGCACCACACTTACCCCAAACTGCAGCCTTTTCACCTTAAACGCTCCCTTGTGGGTAACAATAGTTTGCACCTTGGTGGTGGCGGCGTCTACCGGCAGCTGCTGGTAGGCCTGGACCAAGTCCAATTTCCCAAAAACCCGCGCCCCCACCAGGAAGGCCGAGACATGGCTGACCACTGGCACTAGGTAAGCGTGTGCCTGGAGTGCCTTATTCAGCATGCATTTATAATCTGCGCAAATCCTCACATCCCTGTTTGGCTTCACCGGGGTCACAATAGGCGTCTCCCACTGCACATGGGTGACGGGCTCCAGCACCTCTTGTTCCACAAGGTGATCCAGCTCCGCCTTGATTTTTGGTTTAAGCACTAAGGGAGGATGCCTGGCCTTCATGCAAATGGGCCGCACCGCTGGGTCGAGGTCCAGTGTAACCTGAGGTCCAGAGTACTGTCCGAGCATGCCATTGAACACCCCAGGGAACTCATTGCAGACCAAGGTGAAAGTCTGAGGCGTGACCTGATTTACCCCTGTCACTGTAAACCCCAGCAGCCTAAACCACGAGAGCCCCAACAAACTCGTGAGCTGTCCCTCCACCACCAGCAAGTCCAACAGTCCATCAAAATCCTTGTACTGCACCCAGAACTTGCCCAAGCCCTTAATGGCCACCAGGTTTTTTTGAAAGTCCCACAGTGACAAACCCCATGGCTTTTGCAGGAAGGGTCCCCCCCGGGGACAAAGTGTACTTAGGGTGGCCGCCCAAATAATAGAGAAAGATGACCCAGTGTCCAGCTCCATTCTACACGGGGACCCCTCTATCAGAACCGTGGCATGCATCTTGTTGGGGCCGTCAGGGGGCAAGTTCATTACCTGGTGCCGCTGCTGGTGGACTGTGAAGGTGTGCAGGTGTGGACTCCTGGCGAGCAGATGACTTCCTGTGCAGTCCCCGAGACCAGCAGACCCAGGTGATGTGCCCTTGCTTGCTGCGGGTCTGGCAGACGACATCCCAAAAACGGAGGCCTTCTCCAACGGAGTGGCTGCTAATGCATGTGATCATGGGGCACGTCGAGATGGGTGGCACACCTGCAGAATCTCCTCCTTGTTCGAGACATTGGAACCCCAGGCTGCATTGGCGAGGTGTACCGCCTGGCCGCTGGTCCCTTGGTGCACTTTTTCGTATGCCTTCACTTCCTTCAAAGCCTTGTCCAGGGTCAAGTCCTTGTGGCTGGCTAGTTTGCAGCACAGTTTGGGTTCCCTGAGGCCCACAATTAATTGTTTCATCAGGGCATCACTGAGGCTGGGGAACTCACAATGGGTGGCCACACAGTGAAGCCCCACCAGGAAGTCGGTGGCGGATTCATCCGGGCCCTGGACATGTGCAAAGAAGTCGATGCGCTCAGCAATTTTCGTTGGTTTGGGCGCAAAGTGATCATTAAGTGCCTTCACCAAGACCTCAAAAGTTTCCTACTTCGTCTTTTTCAGGGCAATCAGGTCCATCTTCAATAGCTTCTGTTAAAGATGCTGCAGTTAAAAAGCTGACAGATGGACTTTTAAGCAAATGTGCATACCATGGAAATCTTAAGTAGACAAAATGATGTGTTGGTTTAGTGCTTTATTTTGTATGCTGGATTAGGGGAGAAAGCTAGGCCTCTGAAATTCAGCTCAGATTTTGACACTATTATTGAAGAATATGTACCTGATGCTGCCCCTCTCTAACTCTGATTAGTAAGTGCTAGGACTCTGAGAAAGCTGTCAATACAAATGTAAGTGTGTGGGATATAGGTTCTTGAATCTCTGTACTATTTTGTTTTAACACTTGTCACTTGTGGGATAATTGACCAGTCTTAGCCTCCTCACGCCTTAAACAAAAACAAACAAAAACTCTGAAGGATACATGCCAGGCAAATTCACACAAGTGTATTTGGGTACACAGAGTAAATGTTAACTCTGAGTGAGATTAGATCTGATCTGGGTTTGCTCAACATCTTTTTGACTGCTGCTGGGAAGGGCTATGGAAACATTCAATGTCATGTGCTCCAAGTACAAAACATAACAGGACATTGTTATGACTTTTCTGCCTCCATTTTGTTGACATCAGTTTCTACTTCTTGGCCTGTGACTAGCTCACCTGATCTCCAAACTCAGAAATCCCTGCAAGCTCTTGTCTAAGCAAGCCATCTGAGCCTCAGCTGGGATATTTGCAGGACAAAAGCGGCAAGTGGAGCAAGATATTAAGCAAAATCAGGAGATTTTGAATGATCAGATTATAGCCACAAAAGTCCAATGACTAATTTACCCAATGTGGCCATGCCCAGCAGGTTGGAAGCCTCTGCCATAACAGAGAGCACAGAGAGAAACTGACTCAGTCAGGTTGTAGATTATAAAGACTTTTAGATTATTATTCTAAGCATTTTTACTCAGTCAAGGTCTTTTTGAATACAGGGCCAATAGACTTTCATTAAAAATTATCCCTAGTGAAAAACAATGATTTTTGCTTTTCAGAAACTGACCTCCTTCCTTTCCTAATGTAGAGAGCTTTCCATGGTGAAAACTGTTCCTGGTCACACTTCCTCTCTTCTCCACCTCAAAGCTTCCCCCTTTCTTAGAGTGGAGAAATCTGCTCAGCAAGCGAGCATACATTGCACAGAAGATGAGCTCCTGATCAGATCCCCTCCATATTCTCTGGTGAAAATCATCATGAACACAATACTGTGTCAATCAGCTTTGCACTTATGCAGTAGCCACTTGATCATTGCAGCATGTGGCTGTTCCCCCTCTTCCAGAACTAAATCATCTAATTTATTGGAGAAGTAGTAGTACTCCCAACTGGTATAAAGCATGGAATCACATACATTCTCTCTTTATGCCTACATAGCCAGATGCATCCTTTGCCTGACTGGTGCTGGGTTGAATACTTACCTGCTTTTTGCTCCTGCACAATCAGTTGCATTGATGCAAGAACCAGCCCCGTAGTTAACAACTTTTTGCTCGGGGAACCAATGTTTTGCTCAGGGGGCCTGCCATTATATGGGCCTGCGATACCATACTTCTAAATAATAAATACAAGTGGTTTATTGCATATTATAGTTCTCACATATGTATTCTCAACAAGAAGGACTATAAATCCTCTGTTTTTTAATGTATTTTAGTATATTTCTTTTTCAGAATAGTATATTAGAATACTGAATGTGGTGGTTCTTGCAGTGAGGCTGGCGCGACAGCCTCTGGGCTGTCTGGTACCTCATACTCCCCGTCCCCTGAGTCCAGGGGCAAGACTCGCTGATGCAGCTGGTCGATCTGCCTCCGAAGGGTTTGCAGGTGACCTTGTAGGACCAGGGCCCTGTGACTCTTACGACCCTAGCTGGGATCCAGGGTGGGCCTGCGCATAGTTGCACACATAGACTGGACCCTCCAGAAAGAACCCGTAGGAAGCCTCCTGTTTCTCAGAGAGGGGTTCGGCCTCCGGTGCCCGATCTGGATGGAGGCGATCCAGACAGGTAGTCAGGCGTCAACCCAGAAGAAGTTCTGTGGGGCTGCATCCTGTAGTGGTGTGTGGCATTGTCCTCTGCCCAAAAAGGAACACCGCCAGTTTGTAGTCCCATTCCCTGGCATCCATTTGTCTGAGTGCCTTTTTGGTGGTGTGAACCATTCTTTCAGCTTGCCCATCGGTAGCCAGGTGAAAGGGGGCTGACCTGATGTGGTGGATGCCGTAGTACTCGGTGAACACCCGAACTCCTCTGATGTAAACGCTGATCTGTTGTTGGTGACCAGGGAGTCTGGGTTGCCTTGGGCACTGAAGATCTTCCACATGGCTCAGATGGTGGATCGAGAGGAGGTGGATGGGACTGGAGCCATTTCCAGCCATTTACTATAAGAGTCTACGAGAATAAAGAACAACTGTCCTTGGAACAGCCCAGCAAAATCCAGGCGCAACCTGGACCAGGGCCGCTGAGACAATTCCCAGGCTCAGACAGGTGCTCTGGGGGGCACTGGCTGTGTTTCCTGGCACTTCGTGCATTGTTTTACAGTGTCCTCGATGTCCTGGTCCAGCCTCAGCCACCAGACATAATTCCGTGCCAGCGCCTTCATCCTGAGGACCCCAGGGTGGTTTTCATGGAGCACTGTGAGGGGACCTCTGCAGGGGACCTAGAATTACCACCTGGCCACCCCCATCAAGCAACCCTTATGAGATGACAGTTCGTCCTTGCAGGAGGAAAAAGCTATGAATTCTGCCCCCCCTTGGGCCTCAGGTCACCCCCTCCCCACCCAGTCTAGCACACAACAGAGAACCTTATCCCGGCTCATGTGCCGCGCCACCTCCCACACACAAACTGGTCACTCTGGAAGGGATTCCAAGAGAGCGACCAGATGCTCTGGGGCAGGGGCAGGGTCCGTGATGGGAAGGGGAAGGCAGCTCAAAGCATCCACATGCCCCATGGCCTTGCCTGGCTGGTGGACAAGCACATAGGAATACCTGGCCAGAAAGAGCAACCAGTGGAGCACCTGGGGTGAGACCATCTGTGGGGATGGGCAGTCAGGGGCGAGGAGGCCCAGGAGAGGCTTGTGGTCAATCACTATGGTGAAGGGCCTGCTATAGAGATAATGATGAGATTTTTTCACCCCCACTACCATTGCCAGTGCCTCCTTGTCAATCTGTGAGTAATTACACTCTGCAGCCGACAAGCTTCTGGAGTAGTATGCAATGGAGACCTTGTGGCTGTCTGCAAGGTGTTGGCCCAAGACTGCCCCCACCCCATAGGGAGACGCTTTGCATGCAAGCACCATGGGCAACGTCTCATCAAAATGGGACAAGACCACATTCAAGATCAAAAGTTCCTTGACTGCCTGGAAAGTGGCATGATGTTTGGGGCCCCAGACCCAACGGGTGTTTTTGTCCAGTAGGCGGTGCAGAGGTTCCACCACTGCTGCCTTAAGGGGAAGGAAGGAGTGGTAAAAGTTCAGCAGACCGGGGAAGGCCTGCAACTCTGTCTTGGATGTGGGTGGGGGCGCCTGCGTGATGGTGCGGACCTTGTCATCAGTGGGGTGGATTCCATGAGCATCCACTGTGAACCCAAGGACTCCACCTTGGGAACCCCTAAGAGGCACTTTTTGTGCTTCACTTTCAAGCCAGCTGTGTTGAAGTGTTGGAGAACCATCCGAAGCCTCTCAGCAAAGGTGGCGGAGTCCAGGGCCGTGATGAGCATGTCATCTAAAAAAGGCTGGACTCCCGGGATCCCTTTGAGAAGAGAGTCCATAAAGGATTGAAAGATACCAGATGCCACATTCACCCCAAAATGCAGACGGTGTACCCTAAAAGTCTCCTTGTGGGTCACTATTGTCTGTGCCTCGGCCGTGGCAGTGTCAACAGGCAGCTGTTGGTACGCCTGGGCCAAGTCCAATTTCCCAAAAACCTGTGCCCCCGCCAGAGCGTCCAACATGTGGCTGACCATGGGCATGGGAAATGCATGGGCTTGTAGCACTTTGTTAATAGTGCATTTATAGTCCACACAAATCCTGACTTCCCTGGTTGGCTTAACCGGGGTAACAATCAATATCTCCCACCTAGCATGGGTGACTAATTCCAACACTCCCTGGTTGACTAAGCGCTCCAGTTCCACCTCAATTTTAGACTGGAGCACTATGGGGCCTTGATGCGGATGGGCTGCACCACAGGATTGAGATCCAGCGACACCGGAGACCCAGTGAACTTGCTGAGAGTCCCATCGAAAACCTTTGGGAATTCCCCGCACACCTTATAAAAGTCCTGTGGCTGCATCTGGTGCTGCATCTGGTTGATGCCTCCTATCATGAAGCCCAGGGGCCCAAACCATGAGAGTCACAGCAGACTGGTTAGCCAGCCTTCCATCACCAGCAAGTCCAGTAGGCTGTCAAAGTCCTTGTAGCTCACCCTGAACTTGCCCCACCCCCAAACTGCCACAGGGTTCTTATTAAAGTCCCGCAACGTTAACCCCCTAGGTTTAGTTAGGAGGGGTCCCCCCCCGTGGGCAGAGAGCACAGAGCATGTCCACCGAGATAATGGAAAAAGATGAGCCCATGTCCAGTTCCATTCTGCAAAGGGACCCCTCAATCTGTACCGTGACATGCACTTTGTTTGGGCCATCTGGGGGCAAGTTAAATACCTGGTGCTGCTGGTGGTGGGTGGAGAGGATGTGGAGGTTGGAGTGGAGATCCATCTGATGGGCTGATGTCTTCAGGCATGGGCCTCCAGAGCGGCAGACCTTGGTGATGTGGCCCACCTTGTTACACGTCTGGCAGACGGCATTCCTGAAGCTGCACAATCGGTGTTCGTGAGCTGATATCAATGCTGGCGTCTTGTCCAAAGGATGTGTCACAGACCGAAGCTGCTGTTGGGACGTGCGGTGGCATACCTGTAGCACCTCTTCAACCTCCAAGTCGTCGAATGTGATGGTAGCTTGGGTGCAATAGACTGCCTTTCCGTGGCGGTCTTGATGCGCTTTTTCGTAGGTTGTGGCCTCCCAGATTGCCTTATCCCGGTCCACGTTTCCCACTGTGCGGGGCGGGAGATGTCAAAGCGGCTATGCTCTCCTGGGGGACGGCCATCATAGCAACTCCGTGTGGTGTGGGTAGCTTGGGAGTGGTGACGGCAGTTGAGGAAGTGTGGAGCGGTGCAATGCTGCGCTTGGAGTCAGCAGTGTGGCGAGCGGGAACCGGTGAAGCGGGGCCAATGCTGAGTGGCATGCGGTGGCCTCGGTGTCAGCACTCGATGCAATGCTCAAATCTTCTTTCGTGTCGTTGTTCATGGGAGGTTGAATCCCATCCTCGTCACCAGTGAAAAGTACTGAGACTGATGAGTGATTTCAGCTCTCATACTTTTATTAGGTGAAGAACAAGACACAGAAACCAAACCACCCCCAACACACCCCAACACTTGTTGATAGGTCTATTTACAGTGATTACGTTAACTCTAGGATCCTAGTCTCCCGATTGGAAGGGGAACTAGGATACGACTGTCTATTCTGGTGGAGCAAAACTCCTGCTCTTCGCATGACCACGTGCGGACCGGCTGAAGCTGGATCGCGCACATGGTCGGGTCAGTACACAACAGAAGTCTGCTGACATAGCGGCATTCTTTGAAGGGGGAGATAGTGTTAAGTGCCCTCCACACCTGACAGGAGAGAATGAAGATTCCCAGTCACTTCCCACAATTAGAAAAGATGCCTTTAGACATTTTTCTGCTAGGTTGACATATTTATTGCTTTACACCGGGACTCACCTCTTTGAACAACTCAGAATAGCATGTGGGTTTGAGAGGCAAGAGGCTACCATTTTGGGAAGGGGGAGGGAATACTGACAGAAGAGCTGTCAGGCCCTGCACCTTTCCATAACTATTCTTAGGAAGACACGTTAAATCTCTGGGCATTCCTCTGTACAAATCCTTGTGCTGGATATTACAGGTTCTTGCGACAGTAACATTTAATCTTCTGTGGAATATTATACCCCTTTAAAAAAAAAAAAAATATGGGCATATACGGAGCTGAGTTGCTTTATCAACACAGAAACAGATAACTGATTCTGCTTTCAGGGGGGGGGACTGGGAAGTAGCCCCCTCACCACCACCACCCCCTTTCCTCCCCATGCTAAGGACCTGTGGCTCCTGAGCAAGCAGTCGAGTGACAGAGGATCAGACCAGCTGCAGGGGGGGAGCCGAAGCTCGGGTGTGGCAGCGTGACTCCGGTCTGGGGCAGCTGGTTCACAGGTGATCACCAGCCAGACCACCCCCGAGCATTGCCTCATCTTCAGCTCAGCTGCCCCTTCCTCCCACCAGTCTGAACTTGGCGATGGGCATCTCTTCCCCAGCACCGACACTGACCTGGAGGCCATGGCCTGCACCCTCAATGCTGATGGGCAGCTCCACATCAAGGCCCCGCTCCTGCCCCCACTGCCGTCCCCAAAGAGGGTCATGATGGTCATCCCCATCCAGTGTGTGGAAAAGGCCATCAGGCAGGGAAAGCAAGTGTGAAATAACAGAGGGGCAGCCGGGGGAGAAGAGAAGCAGCCCAAAGGGGAAAAGTGACTGGGAGGGGGTGTAAAGACTAGCCAGGAGGACAGACCATGGCATGCCCCCCCCACCACTTCCACTGTGCTTCCAGCGCTGCTCCATGGTGTGACCATCGAGGCTGAGAGGGCAGCATCTTTCACCTTGGAAGGGTGGAGGGGAGAGAAAGGCCAGCGCCAAGCCCACCCCAGTGTGACCTGCCCTGGAGGTGGAGAGGAGCCCCCGGCTGGTCTTCAGCAGCAGATGCCTGGCAGGGGGAGAGAGCAGGCAGGGAGGCACCCAGAAGGGAGGCGCGGTGGGCAGCAGCAGCAAGGATGGCCAGGGCAGCAGCAGGCAGCCCCACTGGTTGCTGGGTTGAGGGCAGCGATGGCAGGGGGAGACAAGGCTTCAGGAGGGGCCCATAAAAACCATGAGGGCAGGCCCCATAGGTCCCACAGTAGCTACGGGCCTGGCAAGAACAGACTGCAAGAACTGATCATGGTATTAGCTGGGTTTAGGAGCAGACCCCAAGATACTAAAAAACGAGGGTGAACTCAAAAATATCAAATTGATTTTTTCCCCATTTTGTGGGAACCCTGGGAAGAGAGTGCCAGGGGCCTCCTATCTGGGAGGGAATGGGTTAAAGGAATTCTCTCACTCAGATACCCTTGGCAGTTGGCCCCACCCTCTCACTGGTTAGATGTTGAGCCTCTTTAGCTGTTGCTCGCCTTTTGTTTTTTCATCTTATATAGAACTTCTTTTCTCTCTTACCTGGGCTTGGAGTTGTAGCGAGGTAACCTTTTTGAAGTTAATCTGTTCACATTAAGTATGTCATGTAAGATGTGCTTCTGTTTTTGTAGGTAAAATTTCTTTTTCTTGTTACCACTGGAGTCAGGTCATCTTTGTAATTTGTTTGAACACCATTTCTCCCTTAACTGGGAAATGTGGAGAATCAGGGATACTGTGTAAAGCTTCTCGGCTTCTAAGTCATTTTTTTTTTAAATTTAACCCACTAGGTTACAGGCCCACAAGCGTAGATTAATCTTAATGTTCAAAAAGGACTTAAAGTATTTAATTAGCAGATCCTCTTATTTTTTTTATCTTTAAAAATTCTCCACTGTTCCTCTCCATGTTGCTGTGATAAGGATGGCTGAATTAAGCAGATATTTGGAGATTCCAAAACTTACTGGCTAAGAACTATAGAAGCTGGCTTAAAAGATACTCCTGGAAGCAAAAGGAGTTGCTGGAATCCTAGAGGAAGGAAAACCAACAGAGAAAGGCAAGGATTTGGATTGTTGGATAATCAACGAAGAATATTATTTTGGGATCACAGTGATTTTGGATGACAGTGAGACAGAAGGAGGAGGAGATTGGATTTATACCCCACCCTTTACCACCCAAAGGAGTCTCAGAGTGGCTTACAATCCCTTTCCCTTCCTCTTGCCACAACAGACACCCTGTGAGGTAGGTAGGCTGAGAGAGCTCTTTCAAGAACTGTCCTTGAGGGAACAGCTCTGAAAGAATTTATGACTGACCCAAGGTCACATCAGCAGCTGCATGTGGAAGAGAGGGGAATCAAACTTGGTTCTCCCAGATTAGAGTCTGCTCAACCACTACACCAAACTGGCACTTAAGAGCCTAGAAGAGTCTTTTGGGTTTACCAGTATTAAATCACAAGGAGTATGGAGAAGAAAACTTTACAAAACAAGGTTACATAACAGAGAAAATTATGAAAAATATATATATGAACTGAGCCAGATGTTTGAAAATCTAGCAATCTGTAGCTATTCTAACTGATGAACAAAAGGCAAAT
Source organism: Gekko gecko (assembly GCA_029375565.1). Lineage (NCBI taxonomy): Eukaryota > Metazoa > Chordata > Lepidosauria > Squamata > Gekkonidae > Gekko > Gekko gecko. The sequence continues at coordinate 104,801,072 of JAPDNY010000004.1, read as the reverse complement.
TTTGGGTTCACTTCCATGAGGTAAGCTTCGTGGTGAGTAAGTAGAACTGAGGCAGGAATTATACACATGACAAAAATTATTTGTTTATTTACAGGTTGGTTTCAAGGAACAGATCAGCAGTACAGGTCTCTAGATAGTCAGAGGAGAAACCTGGCTGAGTCATATAAATTTAAGCTACTTATGGCTTCAGAGTGTGGTTTAAATTTTCTTCAGTGCTTTCAGGTACAGACAGGCTTTTACTGACTAGTCAGTAGTTTGGATCTTCTCTCTCTCACAGGATTCTACCCACAGTAGCCTGTCCTTTTCCAAAAGTCAGACCATGTGGTACAATATTCTATTCCTCTTCTGAAAAATGACTGGATGCTGGAGCAGCTCTCCCATAGGCTCAGCTGAGTGGCTGTTTTCCCCCTCAGGGCACTTTCTAAGGAGCTACTGGAGTCAGATATAGCTCTTCGTTTGCAGTCCAACACAACTACCCTGGGGGGGTTGGTGCCCCTTTCCTGGCAGTGCTGGGTGGTGGGTGCAGCTGTGAGTGCCACTGCCATAGCCACCAGGAGTACTGCTGCTATGCCCCATGGACAAGCATTTCCCCAGGTACATTGGGCAACACATGCAGACCCTGATTTGACTATATGCCTTAAAAAAAATCAGAAGCAGTGACAGCTACAAGTGATGGTGGCAGTGACAAGGAAATCTAATAGGAGAAAACAGTGCAGCCCTGCAAACAGAAACATCTTAATTAATCTGAACACATTCAACCACCTTGCCAAAGAATTGGCTCCCCGCTTGAAGCTTGTGAGCTGGTTGGGTTGGTATTTGCATATGCCTGCTAGAAACATCTCTGCCTCTTTCTCCCAACAAATCAAGAGGCTGGCCTCTAATTTCACCTTACATTTCACCTTCCTTCCAAGTTCAGGAAATCCAGGTTTTTTTCTTTTATTTCCCAGCTTGTCTATTAAGAGTTGCCATTGTCATCCTAACTTGGGCTCAAGATTTTTAGATGTTGTGTTCCCACTGTGTATCCTAGGTTCTCATTCTGCCCAGTCCTGTTCCACATGCTTTTCTTTCTGGAACATGTGGATTACTATTTGGAGTCCTAGTCAACTTGTTATTTAGCTCATTTACCAAGCCTTCCCTCTTGGAACTCTAAACACTCCCACTTTGTGTATCAGTCTGAGATCTGCTATGATCATCAACCATCTGGATGCTTGCCTTCCTCAAAGACATCCACATGCAGAACAGGATGGGTTCTCCTCAGTGGCCTTTCTGTTTCTCTCCTTCTCCAACTTGCTTCCTCCTTGAGTTACATGTTGTACAGTATAGATATTGTGTGGATGTTGGGACTGTTTATGTGTATTGTGGGATTTTTAGTATTTCATGCTGTAGCCCATCAGTGGCTATTAGCCACAAGGTATAGATAGGAACTCTCGGGCTGGGGCAAGTGATGCTCTGTATTCTTGCTGCTCGGGGGGGGGGGCAACAATGGGAGGGCTTCTAGTGTCCTAGCCCCACTGCTGGACCTCCTGATGGCACCTGGTATTTTTGGCCACTGTGTGACAGAGTGTTGGACTAGATGGGCCATTGGCCTGACCCAATGTTGGCTTCTCTTATGTTCTTAATATTACTTTAACTGCACATGTGAATCTCATTCCCAGCTCAACAAACTAATAAAAATCCAGTAGCACCTTAAAGACCAACAGAATTTGTGGTAGGGTATGAGCTTTCCTGAGTCACTGCTCACTTCTTCAGATCCCTGATTCTTTAGATCACATCTTAAATGATCTCTGATCTTCTTACATGATCTCTGATTAAATGATCTCTGATTATTCTGCTAAATTTTAGCCTCTATTTTTATCTGCAGGCCTTCCTCTGAGTTCATCTCTTTGTTCTAAAGATCCTTTGCTGGGTAAAACTCAAACCAGCAGCTCCTATAGGGCAGGTGTGAGAGGTACAAAAGAGATTCCTCTTCTACTGGCTTTCCCAGAGTTAATATGGATGTAAGATGCAGGTCTAATTTACACTGTGGTAAGCTAAAGGGAGGGAGGTGGACCTAGGGGTGTGCAAAAAAAAAAAAAAATCGGTAAAATTCGGATTTGGGCATATTGGACCTGATTTTTTTCGGTATTCCCGAAAAAACCCGAATACCTATACCGGTAAAGCATTGAAATCCGAAAATTTTTGGGATTCCCGAAAAATTTGGGTCCATTATATCCAATGGGGCCATTGACTTCAATGGCAAAATTTTCTGGAAAGTTTGCAGGGGGCTGGAGAGGGGGGGTTGAGGTAGAGACTCCAAATTTGGACTGTAGCTGCTGGAGCTTCTCTCCAAAAGACCCTCCAAGTTTTGAAAAGATTGGACCAGGGGGTCCAATTCTAGGGGCATCCAAAGAGGGTGCCCCCAGTTCTCCATTGTTTCCTATGGGAATGGATCAGGCAAGCAGATTCTCCCTGTAAAAAAACCTGAGAGGTGTGGTGGTGGTGTGAGGGGGCATGTTTGCCAAGCCAGCAGCAGACCATGTGCAATCACCACCCCACCAACCCCAGGTCTCTCCCAAACCAACCCTAAGGAAGAATAAAATAAAGAGAAAAGAAATTAAATTTAAAAGTGCCCTAATAAATCAAACCAGTCTGAAGTCTTCTGAGGTATTGATCCGAGGTCCACGAAGAGCAGGGAGGAAATCAGGGCAGACTCAGGAGCAGGGGCAGCAGAAGCCAGCCAGCCACAATCTCCAACAGCCAAGCCAGGCAGCTCTCTCATCACCCAGCAGGATCCAGGAACACAGCAATGAGAGTCAGCCCAGAGACTGGCTCCTTTTATGCTCTCTGAGCATATACAGAAGGATTTCAAAAAGAAAAAACCTTCTGTGATTGGCCAGAGAGCAGATGCCAGAACCCTATTGGCCACCACAGTGCTCCTTCCCTGGGAAAGGAGCAAACTGGTGGTTGGGCTGCAGGCAGCAACAACAGCCTTGCAAACTGCAATGCATTTTGCAAATGCATTGCAGTGATTGGCTGTCTGGAGCCTCCTTCCCCCCCCCTCCTGGAAACAGGAGGAGAAGGCGGGAAAGAGAGGGAAACGGCGGGAAAAGGAATTCCCGGGCCCCTTAACAGTTTTAAACCCCCCACAATGCCGTTTTTCGGCAATGCCGAAAAATGCCGAAAAAATCCCGAATTTTCCGGGATTTTTTTTTTGGAGTTCGAAGATTACAGTGAATAGCCTGTCCGGGATCCCGAAAGCCGAAATAAACCCGAAATGCTTTTTTCGGGTTTTTTTCCGTTTTGGGATTCCTGAATGCACACCCCTAGGTGGACCCTGTCCTCCCGCCCCCCCAATCAAAGGAAAAATAGGAAAAGGAAACCATTTGATTCTAAAACTCCCAGGCTGAACATGAAAAAACCTGTGCATGCCAAAAACTTGGAGAACAACCTATGTGAACTCTTCAAACATGGAATCTATAAGGAAATAAAGTTCATCTGTGCTTGGTCTCCAGGGTAGCTTTACTTAATAGTTTTAGGGCATGAAGAGTGCAGGGGGGAGAAATGTAGTCACTTGATGCAGTTAAAAGTTTATTTAGGTGCTAAAGGGAAGATTCGTGGAATGTGGTATGTACTTCTACTTGATGGACCAAGTAATTCTTATGCAAATCTTCCTCAAAGGCAACCACAAAAGAAAGATTAAAAGCAGTTAACCAACCGGAGACATTTGCCTAGATTTCTACCTAATTCTTTACCTTTCACCAGAATCCCTCTAGAGTCCTCTTAGTTGATCAAGGGCATAGCTCATGATTGAACAGAGCTTCCCCTCTAAAAATGAAACAGGCCAAAATACTTGATGTTCTTTAGGTTTTTAAATAACCTTCTCATATCTTATGACCATGTTATATCACCCGCCATGCCTTTGGTTTCCTGTTCTAAACCCCTTATAAGTGCTGCTATAAAACACAACCCTTCATGCCATATTCTATATTGATGGCTCTCTCCATATCCACACTGTCTTTTCTAGGCAAATGGCTACAGCACTAGTTTTATGGCCCTGACATACCCTCTTAAGTTCCACAAGCAAAAATAGAAAGAAGGAATGCGGGGGTGGGGTGGGGACTTGTCTGAATAAAAAAACAAAAACAAAATCACATAATGCCTTTTATTAGGACAAACCAAACTGGCATAAAATATTGTGCAAACTTTCAAGCCCATGAGGACTCTTCATATAAAACTGTACTGTACAACTTTTCCAGTGTCAGTCATACACACAGTCACATGACTAGCACAGAAGTGTCTTCGTGACTATACCTGTTAAAAGGGCACAGCAGGAGACCTGGACTCAAAGATGCTGTTTCTGGTGATTTCATATAATGCAACATTCTCTGCATTTTTTCTCAACCCTTGTAGATCTAGAGCGAGAACTTTTGTACAAGCAATGTAAAGCACTGCCTATTCTTAGAAAAAAATCATCAGTTTATATATTTGTAGAGTGGCACAGTGCCTGGCACTATCCTCCAAACAGAATTAAATAAACTTGGATGATTAACAAACTGTGGCTGTGGTCACACACACTAAATAATCCACTTTCAATCCACTTTTAATGTATTCTCCAACTGGATTTTGTCAGTTCGCACAGTAAAAATCCAGGTTGAAAGTGCATTGAAAATGGATTATTTAGTGTATGTGACCACAGCCTGTCAGTATACCCTGATAACATGACTCCCTGGAAGTATCCATGTAACATTGACCATTCAAAGAGCTGGAAAAATGACTGACATTTTCAATTACTTAGACGTTATTTTTTTTTAGAAAAAAGACTGCATGAAGTTGATAAAGGGGTTTTAGAGCAAATGAAAAGAATCATATATAAATTAATGGCATCTATGATTTTCCATATGTAAGTCATACCTGAAAGAAAATCACATTTATATACATCTATCCCTCTCCTCCGACTTGAGGTAAAACCAGGAATTTTCACCTATAATATGGGACTTGGAACAATGTCTGTATTGTTTAGCTTCAGGCACACATACTCAGGAAAAAGGAGGGGGGAACTCAACCCAAGATATGGCTGTGGGTCAAGCTAACAAAACGTTATTATAAAAATACAAATATTTATTATGGTGTACACATTAGTAAAAGACAAGTGGAGACCCGCAAGAAACTTGCGGGATGGTCATCCCATTCCTCACACCTTTGCTTCCTCCCCTCTACCCTTACCTATCTCACACTCTTTCTCCCTTCTGGGGGTGGAGCCATAGACTCAACCCTCCAAAGCAGCCATTTTATCCAGGGGAACTGATCTCTGTCACCCGGACAACAGTTGTAATTCTGGGTGATCTCCAGCCCTCACCCAGAGGCTGGCAATGGTAGTTCTCATGGAGGAAATGGCTGGTTTGGAGGGTGGAGTCTATGGCATTATACCAGTCTGAAGTTCCTCCCCTCCTCAAACCCCACCATCCCCAGGATCCACCCCTTAAATGTCCAGGAGTTTCCCAATCCAGAGTTGGCAACCCTATTTCCTTCCCACCCAACAGCCAACTTAACCTTTATCTGCCTTTATCTGTCTTCAGCTTTTTGTCTCCACCCCCTCCCCCACAGCTTCTACCAAGGAAAATTATAGTCTTTCTTCACAGTGGGGACCAAAGCAGCTTAAATTATTCTCACCTCCTTTTTATCTGCACAACAACCCTGTGAGGTTGGTTAGGCTGAAAGTATGTGACTGGTCCAAAATCACCCAGTCAGCTTCCACTGCAATATGGGGATCTGAACCTGGGTCTTGCAGACCCTACTCTGAGGCTCTAACTGCTGCATCACTGCTGGCTTTCATAGGGTGGCTGCTGAACAGCAGCAAGCAGCCAGGCCAAGTTGAGTCATGCAAATTAGGTGGTATCAAGTCACCCAGAGGGTGCTGCCTAGGGATGCCAGCCTCCAGGTGGGATCTGGGGATCCCCTGGAATTACTGCTCAGCTCCAGACTACTGAGATAACTTCCCCTGGAGAAAATGGATGCTTTGGAGGGTGGACTCTAAGGCATTGTACCCCACTGAGGTCCCTGTCCTCCCCAGGCTCCATTCCCAAATCTCCAGGAGTTTCCAGACCTGGAGCTGGCAACCCCACTACCCCCATCCCCTGCCAGTGCCCATGGGGGGACCTGGCAACCCTATACTGCTGCCAGGCCTAGGCTTGGCAACCTCCAAGTGGGGCCTGCTGGAGGGTGAACTCCAGAGATCTGTGAACAACAGAGATCTGTCTCCCTGGAGAAAATGGCTGCTTTGGAGGGTGGATTCTGTGGCAGGATACCCAGCTGAGGCCTCTCCCTTCCCCAAATCCTGCCCTCCGTACACTCCACCCCAAAACCTCTAGGAATCCCCCAGCCTGGCCCAAGGCTTCCCCCCTCCCCCTCCCTCCAAGGCTGAAAGAGGCCGGGAAAGAAAGGGCCCTTCCCCCCACCCTTTGACTGACAGAGCCAGTCAGAAGCCTCTCCGCCCCCCCCCACAACGTTCTAATCTCTCACCGTTGCTGCCTGGAGTCAGGTCCCTGCAGAGGCCATTTCAAAAGGCTTTTTGGGGGAATTCAACTGTTCCTGAAGGGATTTCCTCACTTTTGGGATTTTTCTACAAACCCAGGAAGTCTACTGACTATGTAGGAAAAGCTGTTGGGGGAGAGGGAGGCCCCTGTTGGAGGGAATAGGTATCCGCACAGAAAAAAAAAGTCTGGGAATTAGAATAAGGATAAAATAGGTTAGAAGAAATGATCCAGATATCAGACTCTGAATTTTTTTTTACACACAGAGCTGCAAGTTATACATATACAATTGATGGGTATTTCTTATGACCAGTAGACCATACACGTTTCAGCCCCTTACAGCCTTCCTCAGTGGTCAATATTACTATTGTAAAACAGCACACATCCAGAAATAAATATATGAACAAAGATTTTCCTTAGAGCCAGGTGTTACTTTCTGGAATTGTCAAAAGAGAGAGAAAAAAGGCAAATTATTACATATCAATTGCACATAATAAATACACATAATAGTAAATTTAAAAATACCAGAAAATTTTTGCTAGTGTTACCTCATGTGATGTGCAGTTGCTAAAAGTTTACATAGTAGGCCATGGATAATCTCTCATGGTAACTGCACATGCTCTCCAAATCGTTCTACATCAAAATGGAAATTATATAATTGTTAGGATTAATAAATAGTATAATTATATAAATAATTTTTAACCATAGAGTATTTAAATTAGCCAACCAACCTGGTAACAAATATCCAATGTATCTGGATGTGTGTCTCTTCCATCAAAGGTGCATACTGCTCTTCCATCAAGTTGCATACTGCTAATGTTATATCAATATATAGTAGGACCCAGGGATGATGCAATCACCCACATGCGTTGCATAATACTGTTGCCAGAAAGTGAGCAGAGTTTTAGTTTCATAAAAATATAGGGCACCCCTCATGTTTTGGAGCATTTCACTCAGACCTCTTCATTTGACTTGTTTCCTATTAAGTGGAAAATGCAGAGGTTAATGTACAATCGGAACATAGACTGCTTGTTTGAATCCTCCCTAAGAACTAAATAATCATGTAATTGCTATGCACTGAGCAATGCTATAGGTCTCCCTGCCATTAGAGCAGTGCTGATAGCCTTTTTTCTTCTCAAACACAGCAAAGCTGATGCTTTCAGATTTCCATATGACCTCATGTATCTATTTCCAGAATAGTTCAGTACCTTGCAGTCAAGGCTCCCTCTAAGCTGTGGAGTCTTGTGAGCAAAAGTTCAGTTTTGTGAGGTACTGGCATTAAAGCTGTGAGGGAGTGATTTGGCTACTGCAAAAATCAGTTTGCTCTGGAGCCATCCTTCCTGAGCTAAGACAAAAATGTATGAGCTGGAGGCTAAAAAAATGTGAGCTAGCTCACACTAACTCAGCTTAGAGGGAACACTGCCTGCAGTGTATCTGTTCAGCTATCCATATTTTCAGACTCATTCTACCCTGTGGCTACCATTTTGAGATGCCTGACACATGTGTTTATTTACTTTCCCATGATTCAAGGCAGTGAACAAATATTTCTGGTGAGAAAGAACGACAACTTTCCCCTGTTTGCATCACTGCACACCTGCTGATTCCAGCTATTTAAACTCAAACAGGGAAACCTTACAACATGTTTGGGAGGCATTCTTGTCCTCTTTTTGTTGGACTTACATGGGAAGTATATTCCATGGAGCAGTTTCTTAGGGTCTTCATGCCCTTCCTGTTTGAATATGGGATAAAGAAGATAAATGTCAAGGATGTGGGGAAAATGTTTAATTTGTCAATACCTTTTCTCCATCTCGGTACTACCATAAATGCAAATGAGAGGTCATTGGCCAGGTTTTGTGAGTGTGTGTGGCTTCCATTGTGGCACCATTTTTTTCACCCCTTAGTGATATGCGCATAACCGTATAAACGCCACTTAGATTATAATGTGCTCCACCATTTTTGGAGGGCGAGCAGAAGCCTGGGAGGTTGCCAGGAGAAACCATGAAGAAGACTAAAGCTTTGAAAGTAGTCCCTAGTCAGGCTTCCCTATTAGGGCCATGTTCCTCAGCCAGAACCTGGGCCACATGGCAGTCTTCCTTCGGTGGGAAAACATTAAAATAGCAATGGTTCATGGAGTTTCTTGGCAGTCATTGCCCAGTGATTCATGTATGTGTTTATGCATATGGACAAAGCAAAAAGAAACCAACCAGCAGACAGCATGCTTGGTGGTTGACGTGCAGCAAATGTCTGGACAGTCCTCAATGGGGTGACCACGCAGTGAAAAAAGTAACAGGGATGTTGGACGTTCCTCTACAGGATGCTACGAGGACAGGTCAAATTAGAGGTGCGATCAGAGCATGATGAGCATGTTGTCTGATTGCACCCAGAGAAAACATTCAAGCCAATTAGGAAAGATTGATCTATTCATGTGAAACAGTTACTCTGTAACAGAGGTGTCCAACTCATTTGTTACAATGGCCGGATCTGAAATAAATGTTACTTTGTTGGGCCAGGCCATATCTGCCATAAAATGTAATGCCAGGTACTGGAGATACAACCTTTATAAATGACACAGGCAAACCCAGTTAACGATATTATTTTTACTCAAAATACAAACAAAAGCAATTGATTCCTAGGAGTCAAAGCAATTGTTTTACTGGGGGATCCACAAAAGCCCCCATACATGTATTTAATCATATGCAATACTTCTTGTTTTTTTTCTGAGGGATACTATACCTGCCCCCTAGCCATTTCCTTTCAATTCTTGTCAGCTTCAACCACACACCTCTCATAGTGTGTGCCCCCCAGCAGCCTCCTGCCTTCTTTCCAGGCTCATAGCTATGCTGGGGCTTTTGGGGGCTCCACCCCCTTTCTTAAAGACCCATCCCCTCAAGGATTTCTCCTGTAAATGCCTTTTTCAATCATTTTAAAACTTTTTTTTAAGACGTGCACTCCTTTTAGCATATTGGGGTGCTATAGTTGACTAATTCCCACTCTGAGCAAGGGGGTTGGAATAGGTGACCTCTAGGATCCCTTCTAACTCTGTGTCAAGAAACTGGTCTCCTTTAAGAAAGTTTTTCTGTCTAAGTGTTAGCTCTCTCGACTATAGATATCATCACCCCCACCTGCCGGCTTGTTATCACAATTATTGCTTACGCTGGCAGAAATGATTAACTTGCAACAGTTGAGAACTGTCATCTAAAGTGGTTGAGAGTTTGTAGTTCAGAGATCTATCCTGGTAACAGCTTTCTATTGGCTAAATGTTTTGCTTTCTGCACTGAGAAATTCAGCCCCACCAGAAAAAAAAAATTGCCCCAGAAGCCACAAAATCCTGGCTATGGGTCTGCTTCCTTCCTTCACACCAGTTGCTTGCAGGCGAGATAAGAGTCCTGGAGGGGCTGATTCTGGCCCCCAGGCTGTATGTTTGTTCCCCCTGCTCTGTAATGTCTGCCATGTAAAACTTTATGTTAAAGGAATGTTTATGTAAAGGAATGTTAAAGAATTGGTTTTTTGGTTTTTGTTTTGTCTTGTGCACTCTGTGAATATACCTCTCTGTTGCCACACTGTCTTTGGTCTTACTTAGGCACTGGTACATTGTAGTTTTCATGTTGCAAGGTACACTTTCAGTGGGAAAGCTCTGGATGTGAACATAGGGTCAAATTTCCTCACAGCTTTTTAGAAAACATTCCTGAAGCATCATGAAATTAGTTGCTGTAGATTTTCCAGGTTGTGTGGCTGTGGTCTTGGCATTGTAGGACCTGATGTTTCACCAGTAGCTGTGACTGGCATCCTCAGAGGTATAATACAGAAAGATGGAGTACTCTCTGTGTCAAGGTGAGCAGAAAACTGATAGACAAGTAATTTATTTCTTCTTTGGAAGGTGGGGTAGGTCTGAATCAATTATCTTGTGTAGTTCTCCAGGCTATTAACATGCTAATGGAGGAGCTTTCCTGAGGAGGTTCTTTTGTCTATGGATTGTTTCCTGAGGAGGTTTGAGGAGGTTCTTTTGTGTGTGGAATGGCTATTGAAACTCTAATCTTATCTGTAGTGCTATTGCCAGCTGTCGAGCATTTCGTGTTTTTCAGGACAGGAAACCATGCCCTATTTATTTTTAAACTCTCATCTTTCCTGTTGGAATTGTGTTTATGTTTATGAACCTCAATGGCTTCCCTGTGTAATCTGACATGGTAATTGGAAGTGTTGTCCAGTTTTTCAGTGTTTTGGAACAAAATACTGTGTCCTGTTTGGGTTAGGCTATGTTTAGCCACTGCTGATTTTTCAGGTTGGCCAAGTCTGCAGTGTCTTTCATGTTCTTGTCTGAATGCAATGCTGTGTGGTCCTGATATAAACTTGTCCACAACTACATGGCACGCGGTATACTTCTGCAGAAGTGAGGGAGTCTCTTCTGTCTTTTGCCAATCGTAGCTGTCGTATTTTTCTAGTGGGCCTGAATACTGTTTGTAGGTTGTTGGGGTTTTTTTAAGTTTTCCCATCTGATCCGTGATTCCTTTGATATATGGCAAAAACTCTTTTCCTGTGGGAGACTGTTTTTCCTCAGTTGTTTGTTTTACCTTTGGTTAATCACTCTTCTGATTTCATTCTTAGAGTAGCCATTTGCTTGAAGTGCGTGGTTAAGATGATTTAGTTCGTCATTGAGAAAGTGTGGTTTGCATATCCGTCTTGCAAGGTCTACTAATGTTTTTATTATACCTCTTTTTTGCCGAGGGTGGTGATTGGAGTTTTTGTGTAAATAATGGTCTGTGTGAGTAGGTTTTCTGTCAGGTCCTATAATGCCAAGACCACGGCCACACAACCTGGAAAATCTACAGGAACTAATGAACCCTAGTTGGGAAAGCCTTCGACAACATATAGATCAAGCAATGTTGCTTTGGGGAATAAGGATTGCCAGTAAGACAGGTGAGCAGGTTTATATTCATACTGAACAAAGCAGGATGCCACAAAGCCCCACATGCAATCTTGCATTTTCTTTTATTATCAGGGATATCTACTCATAATGCACACATTTACTTAGGTGGTGTTTGTTTAGGAAGATTTATTTCATTTTGTGTTGTTTTTAACCTGTAGCCAGCTTTCAAAGAGCTGATGTGTGCTGATTCCTAATTTCTGTGGGAGTCATGGAGCAGGCCTAAACAGATTTATTGAGAAGTAAATCCCATTTTTATTCAATTGGGTTTACTCTCAGGAAAGTGTATTCACAATTTTAGCCTCAATGTCTCACTTCTTTGCATGCCTTTTGAAGGATGTTGCCAGATCTGATAAGCTAATAATATAGATGATCATATTATTGCATATATCACATGGTAATATTTTTTTAGTTTCTTTTATAAATATTAACATATTAAGTTCATGTGCATTTAATGGATTGAGGACCCTGAATGGGTAAGTACACTAGAATACACTAGATTTTTCTTTTCTCACAACATGACTTCTATCTCACAACATGACTTGTGAGATAAATTTCTACATTAAATCATAACAAATATCACAAATTAAGATTAACAGCCCCATAGCTGTGTGTGGCTTTGTGTGCGTTGAATAGCTGTATAACAGGGAGAAAACTCTTGAGCGTCCCTTGGACTGCAAGGAGATCAGATCAGTCAATCCTAAAGGAAATCAACCCTGACAGTTCCCTGGAAGACCAGATACTTAAGCTGAAGCTCAAATACTTTGGTCACCAAATGAGAAGGGGGCACTCACTGGAGAAGACACTGATGCTGGGAATGATTGAAGGTAAAAGAAGAAGGGGACAGCAAAGGATGAGATGGTTAGACAGTGTTATCGATGCAACGAACATGAAATTGAGCAAACTCCAGAGGACTGTGGAAGACAGGAGGGCCTGGTGTGATGTGGTCCATGGAGTCGGGAAGAGTTGGACGACTGTGCAACTGAACCACAACAACAAAGAATGGGAAACTCTGCTGGGTTTAGGGTTGCCAATATGCCTGGAGAAAAATGTCCTATCCCTTTAATAGAGGCTTAATGTGTGGAAATAAGTAGCTGACGATAAATAACATAATCTACTCTACTAAAGGGACCGGACATTTGTTTATTTCCCCTCCAGGCAGTAGGTAACCTTATGGGGTGCTGCCCACCTTTACTGCTGTACTGTCATGGAGAACTAACCCATTTGGCAAAAATATTCCTGTCTATCAAATTCTTAACCACAATCTCATTCAGAAGCAAGTCCCACTATGTTCAGTGGGGCTTACTCTAGGGAAAGTGTATACAAGATTGCAGCATTTGAGACTGGCCCTTTTGCCCCGGAACCCTACAATCTACTAAAAACCATTGTCTATACAACATATTCTTCACAGATATAGTATATCTTTCTTATGTTCTGTATAAAGCCTTTCATAGAGGTTAATAATCAGAAGTATTTGAGAGAATAGGAATCAGTATTCAGAACATATCACATTACCCTTGAATGTAAATTTGGATTCATGTACAAAAAGAATTCTGTTTAGTTTTCCAGCTTATTGTGCTAATGCTTCTACAAGTTATTTAATATATGTCTCTGACCTTCAAGAAGTGCCACCCCTGTTATTTGTCAACAGATTAATCATATTTAAAAATCAGCTGCTACTTTTGAAAAAAGAAACCCTCCGTGTTTCAGCACACTGGAGGCGAAATCACCGGTTCTAGCATCTTCTCCTCTGGTCGGTGGGCTCTTGGCTGCCCTTGTCGCTGCTCGAAGACCAGAGCCGAGCCGAGCAGGGCGGGCTGTGCCTGATGGAGGCTGTGGCGAGGGGGTTAATGCTCTCCTCTCTCCTGCTCCGAGGCTGGGAAGGTTAGCAGAGGGATCAATGTGATTAAAGCTGTAGGAGAGGGAAGATGTGCCTGCCTGCCTGCCTGCTGCATGGCTGTGGTGGCTGAAGGGTGGTGCGCCTGGAGCCTTCCTCCTCCTGCGGATCAAGGGCCGGAGATGACCAGGCATGGTCTGGTGCTGGCGCGGGAGGCTGTTTTGCACCTGTAGACAGGCTCCTGCAAACCTGCGGGTGTCTCCCCGGGCTCGGAACGACACACCTGAGCTCCGGGCAGCCGCCTCCCTTCCCCTCTTCCCTCCCGCCGCAGCTCCCCGCCAGAGGAAGCAGGAGTCCGCGGAGAAGAGCCGCTGAAGGAGAGACGGATCACTCGCGTTAAGGACAACCAGCAGCCAGCGACCGACGCGCCCCCTCCGAGCGGCGACCAGCAAAGAAGCGGGACGGCTCGCCTTCCTCCCTCCGCTCGCCGCTTTAACCTTGCCGCCGTGGACAAATAGGGGGAGAGAGAGCCGGGGGAAGAGTGCGGAGCCGAGGAGCACATAGCTGGGAGGCTAGGAAGGAGCAGGGGCATGTGGATATTGGCTGCCGTCTTGTTCCAGAGCATCTTGAATGGTGAGCAGCCCAGCCCTGCGCTCTCCGGGGGCCCTGGCATTGCTGCCAGTAATTAGGGAAGGGGGCGCGGGCGGGGGGGGCGCGGGCGGCGGCGGCGGGTTGCAGGCGTCTGTAGCTTCTGTGCTGGAGGTTAGCAGCTCTGGGACCAGGGAAGAAATGGCTCGGTAGTCATTTAAATTAGCTTACCTAGCAAAGTGACAGCCCTTAACTTTCAAAAAGGCCTGCGTCTTAATGAGGATTTGCTTTTACTTGGCGAATCGTTTGCTGTTTCTCTTTGTGAAAGGTCACAACTCTTCCTTTTTAATACACCTCTTAAATCCACTGCAGTCTACAGTTTTAAGAGCAGAAACGGAATAGTCAGATTTTGTGACATTGATTTAAATTTTCATGGTATCATATGGTTTTTATATATATATATATATATATAAATATATAAAATTATGTAGCATTAAAATTATAGAAACAGTACTTTACAAGAAAAGCAAATATGCCAATATTACTGAAGCTGAAGAGGATTTCCCCAAAGGTTTCATCAAGAATGGCTGCAATTCACTGAATTAACATATTTAAACTTTTGAATAATAGCTATACCTCTTTTTAGGTGCACTCATAATACAGCACTCATTCATGCAAAGTAATAGGACAATGTCATTTGGGTCTAAGTCATTCTGATGTGGCTAGGAATTTTTAAATAAATCAATATTTCATAATATTTTTCTTTCTATTCGAATAAACAGGCATTTTGTCCTAGGAAAGATGCTGTTCATGGTCTGAACCACTAGTGAATAAATGATCCCATTTGTGCCACTTAAATGTTCAGTGCTGAGGTAGTATATTCCTCTCTATGTGACTGTATCACCTGATATTTTTTTCAAGGGATTGAATATTTGTGTAGTATTGCTTTCTGGAAAATCAAAACTTGCTTTTAAGCTCATTTCCTTAAAGAAAATTTTCAGTCTACTACAGGGCAAAATTTCTCATGTTGGAATGTTTTCTGAAGAGTCCCCCTTCAGTGAAAATGGAACAGGATACTGTCATGTGGGAGAACTGTATCACCTCCACAACTGAACATTTGAGTCTGATCATAGGTTGATCATTGTCTTGGGACTCCTTAAACTGCTCTTGACTCTACCGTTGGAGCTATACCATGCCAATCCTGCAAGCTGTAGGTTGTTATATGCATTATGCAGGATTGCTACCTCAAGATCTTAATATTTATTATTGTTATTGTTATTAAAAAGAATGTCATGGGTATTCAGTCTTGTTCATTTTGTTTTCAATACATCCCTAATCAGAATCTTGAGATTAAGCAGAATCCCAGTGCCGCTTTAAAGACTAACAAAATGTGTCTGAGCAGAAGATGCATCTGATGAATGCATCTGATGAAGATAGCTTTGACTCTCAAAAGCTTATGCTTGAATAAATTTTGTAAGTCTTTTAGGTGTCACTGGACTTTTATTTAACTAAGCAACAGAAATGTGGGAGTGAGAACTGACACAAAGGGAGTCCAGTTTGACGCAGTGACTAGCCAAAAAGAATTTAAACCATTAAGGACCACTCTCAGTTATAGATCGATGGGCTGGATAAACATAAAACCAGATCTAACAAAGAAAGATAACAGTGTGAGACATGAGCATCAGAGCTAATTAAAATCTATAGGTGGCTGGTCATGCTGAGCTGTTAAAACCAATGGTGAGTGAGGAAAACCAAGTCCTTACTCAAGCCTGGTAATGTTGCATCCCTTGATGAAGCCTAATTCAGTATTTTTGCAATGGATATTGGACTTTCTTTGAAGTAAGAATGGTCATCTTTAGATCAGCACCAGTATGTTCTGGAACAGTAAATTCCCCCTCCCCCCTAATTTCTGGTTAAAGCCATTTTTAATGTCAGATTAGTGTCCATTTATTTTTTAGTGTAGGGAGTGGTATGTTTATCCATCACAGAAAGAAGAAATGCATTGTTGACCCATGATAAAATATATTACATTGGAGGGTGAGAATGTGGATGAGCCCAAGGTGGCAGAGCTGCTGCTATGTAGGGATGCCAGCCTCCAGGTGGGACATGGAAACCCCCTGGAATTACACCTCATCTTCATACCACAGAGATCAGTTCCCCAGGATAAAGTGGATGCTTTGGAGGGTAGACTCTATGGCATTATACCCCCTGAGGTCCCTGTCCTCCTCAGGCTCCATCCCCAAATGTCTAGGAGTTTCCCAACCAGGATCTAGCAACCCTACCCCCATCCCCGGCTGGTAGCCAGGGAGGAGCTGGCAACCCTATCCCTGAGAATAATTGATGAAGTTGCATCTAGGTTTGCTACAGGATCTGATTCCTGAGTGCATGTCTCTTTTAGATGGCCCATTGTTGGTGAGAAACTGATTCAGGTGCAGGGCCTGTCTGTAAGTGTGGAAAGGCCTGCTACCCAAGACTTGTGAAAGAGAAATATTAATTATCTCTTAATATCTGACTCTCTGACCCTACTCTCTGTGTCCCTGCCTTCAGATGTGAGAAAGGCAGTGATGAGAGACAGGGCATTTTCTGTGGTGGCACCACATTGAGGCTCATCTGAAGCTACTTTCCTTGCTTTAGGCACCAGGCTGAAAACACATCTTTTTGCCCAGCTTTTAAATTGTGGGTTTTATTTTATCTGCGTTTTAATGGTCTGCTTCTGTTTTATTGACAGTTTTTTTAATGTGTCTTGTGTTTTAATATTGTTATTTTTAATTGTAAGCTGCCTCCAATAGGATTCTGAAGAGATGACATAAAAATATTCTAGATAAATAAATAATCTGGGACATAATCGTATAAAATATGAAAAGACAGGAAGAAGAAGCAGTCAAGATGAATAACAGTGACAACATTTATATAGCTTTTAAATTTATAATTTATTTAGAAAATATTAGCCCTCTTCAGAAACCTGCTTGAGGTGGCTCACGGGGCAAAAACAATATAGTACCATCATAAATATAAAAATTATCAATATTAAAACAATCCATAAAATAACTTTTAAAATGCCCAAAACACTTCATGCTATCTTACTGAAATCCTTACTATAATCCTGTGAGGTAGCCCCATAATGCAGATTGGAGCTGAGTCTGGGAGAGAGAAGGGTGCATAGTAGGAGCAGACCGGGATAGGCTGAAAAAGGGCCCTGACTTTCCCTGCCCCAGTCTATGGCTGTCGGCTCCAGGTTAGAGAATTCCTGGAGGTTTTGGTGGAGCCTGGGGAGAGCGGGGTATAATGCCATAGAGTCCACCTTCCAAAGCAGCCATTTTCTCCAGGGGAACTGATCTCTGTTACCTGGAGATCAGTTCTAATCCCAGGAGATCTCCATCCACCATCTGGAGGTTGGCAATCCTACCCAACCCCCAATTTAGGGTTGCCACCACCCAGTGGGCTCTGGAGTTCTCCTGTAATTACAACTGATCTCCAGCCTACAGAGATCAGTTCTCCTGGAGATAATGGCAGATTCAGGGGTCAGACTCTATTGTATGCCATAGATTCTAGGTGAAATCCCTCTCCAAATTCCCCGCTCCACAGGCATTGGCCCCAAATGTCCAGGAATTTCCCCAGCCAGAGTTGGCAACCCTCCTCCTAGAGGAGGGAGAAAGTGAGGAAGATGAAGCCTGTCTGCCTAGCTGGTCTCCTCTTTCTAAGAGCCGTGTGAACTTTGGGTGGGCCAGGAGCCTCCCTGATACAGGTCTTGGGTGTGCTGGATGCCACCTTCCCCCAGGCCATATAGGCTTTTGATGGGCCAGGTAAGCTGGGTGTCACCTCTTCTGGCCTCAGGTGGGCCAGGTTCCTTCTTGCTACATGGCTGGCCTGGCCCTGGTCATTGGCCCACTGGGAGAAGTCCTTGTAGGGTTGCCAGGTCCCTTGGCTGAGCTGGCAGGGGATGGGGGTGCACTTATTGGAAGTGAGGGAAGGAAGAAGAAGCAGGAAAAAAATGCAATATGCCTAGATCACTTTTGGGTGATGTAGGCATGCTGGGGACATCGAGGTGATGCTCTGGTTTATGGGCAAAACTCTATGGTAGAATTAGCTTCAAACCATAGAGTTTTGCCCAAAAAACAGAGTGCCCCCCCATGTCACCGATGTGCCTGTGTCACTTCTGGGTGACATAGACACATTGTGTTTATTTTTGGTTTCTTGCCTGTTTGGGAGGGGTAATTTCCCCCAGTTTCTGATAGCTTTGAACTGGGGGAAGAGGCTCCAAACTGGGGGATCCCCTGCCCCCAACTGGTGGTCATAAAGGCCAATCCACTCCTGGTGCTTAAGTTCATGGCAGAGGTGAGATTTGAACTGGGGCTGACTAATGCATAACTCCATCTCTTAGTTCCAATTCTACTCTAGCTCTCATACTGGTGGGAGCAGGTAAAGAAAAAGATAAGCAGTTTTGAAAGGATTTTCTAAATGGGATTGCTACGGATATGTTATCTAAGGATATGGTAAAGATATGTCCCATTCAGAAAGTCAGTGTGCTTTCCTCTGAGAGTCCGTCCCCACTCTGATTCCCCCTAGGGTGAGATCTCCCAGAATTACAACTGAGTTCCAGATGACAGAAATTAGTTTCGTTGAAGTAAATGGCTGCTTTGGAGAGTGGATTCTGTGGCATTATACCCTGCTGATGTCCCTTCCCTCCCCAACCCCCAACATCCCCAGGCTCCTCTCCAAATCTCCAGGAGTTTCCCCATCCAGAGCTGATAACCCTAATTCCTCCTTACCATGATAGTAGAAATTTGAAGTTCATGTCCACTGCCACATAGACTACTTCACACATTACCTGGATTGGACATACATCTAGAAGATTTAAAATCTAAATATAATTAAAATACTTGCAAAATGCATATCATTTTCAAGCTGGAGTTGGATGGGGTTTGGGAGGGATATTGACTGCTTCTGTTTTAATACTGCGCGCATATTACTTAATTTGTTATTATTTATTTAATATTTTACTGTTTTCGTGAGCTACAATAGGTGCATTTGAAGCAGAATGGTGAGATATAAATCTAATAAATAAATTGTCACACACATAGACACAAGAGAAAGTTGGTTAGCTGAAGCCCTTCTTGTTCATACACTTGGTGGGCTTGGCTCTGTGTAACGTGTAAATTGGACTTAACTTTCTTTGTTCCATACACCATATTTTGCATAGCACTATGATGTTTTATAAAGGTCTGGTTGCTGTAGTTTTTGCCTAGTGAGTCTCTGTCTTTCCTACTTGAACTCCTAAGGAATATTTCAGAAAACCTTGTGTTACAGCATCAGTGTAGTATGGTTTATATTTTCCCCCAGAATGTGTGTTTAATATTTATACACTTTGGTTCCAGAACCAAGACAATGAATTGGGTCTAGAATAATGTAGGCTTCCTAATAATATGGTTTCTGACTAATAGTATTTTTCTTTGATTATTTGTATATTTTGATTATTGATTTGAGACATATTTATCAGAAAATGTTTGGATTATTTTGAATGATAATACAAGTATTATTTGCTTAAAATGTAGCCTCTTGTCCCTTGTGTTTCAAGGTGCATATAATCAGTAAGGATTTTCTGCCAGTAGGTAACATGGGGATTTATGCCCTTTTCTCACTCTTTATCAGAGGATTCTGCTGACAACCCATCCTTTCCCTTGACATTTTCACTTTGTGCATCTGGAATGGGGAATTCATCTGCAAAATCTCTCTCTTCCAATTAGTCTATCAGATGAGACCAATGATACCTTATGCAGAATGGGTTGGATGAGTCCTAGTGAAGGAATGTGGTTCAGAGATGTTCAGGTTTACTAGGATCATTCATGTGAAAATAAGCCATCTGTTAAAAACAAAGCACAACTAATGCTCATGCTACCTATTAAACATCTCTTTTCTATATAGATGGCTTTGAAATACTTAAGGGTCTCTCTGCCTCAGTGATAGCAGTATTTATAAGCATACACTATAGTAGCACATTTGTTCTGTGAACCAGAGGACATGGATTGGTTGAGCCAGAGGACAAATGCTTTGCTCACTTTCCCAGACCCATTCTGACAGTGACCCTCTAATGATTATTTTAGTCAAGGCTAGTCAGTCCAGGTGCCAGGACTGCCAGCCAGTGCTGACCCTCCCACAGCAAGGGGCTGACTGCTAAAGCTCAGAAGCATCCAGAGTTGCCACTTTTTTTTTTTTTTTGCGCTGCCTGCTTTCCTGTACTTCTTGAGCAAGTGAACATGGCTAAGGAGAAGGAGCAGTTATCACCATCTTGCTTTCTGCCTCTGAGTGGGCAGCAGCTGCAAGGAGCTGAGCCTACTCAGGGTGTTATCCTAAGGACACTCTGCCTCCCAATAGTACCAGGAACAAGCTGTATGTAGAGACAGAGGTGGAATTTCCTGTAAACCTTTCTGAGGAGTGGGATGGTAAATTAGAATACTTCACACCAAGAAATGACTGCTCATATCTTTTGGGAGAGAAGTTTGAATCAGTCCAACAAGCACCAAAGTGTTATTACTCTCTTCAAGGGAAAAGGTCTGACTGAGGCCATTCACTGGTGTTGTGGTATGTAGCTCAACTTTTGGGGTGAACACTGCCATACAGTGTTCAAGACCCATGAGGCCGACCAACATTTGTGGTGTAGTCCACAGCCCCCACACCAGGTCTGGAGACCAGCAAAGCCTGCTGCATCATCATGCTCCTAACTGGCTGTAGCTCTGAACAGAGGCCAACTAAATGTTGTCAGGGCAGCTGGATGTCAATGTAGTAAGGCCATAAGAAACAGGTAGCAAATCCTGGTCAAGCTGCCAAGAGGTGCTTACAGCAGAGAAGAGATCTAGAGTTGAAATAGTGAATGATTAAAGGGTTAACCCCAATCTCCTTTCCCTGTTCAACTCTGAGGCAAACTGAGGCTGCATGAGCCTGCAGTTTGCAATACATCTGTGGAACAAGATCATGATTTTTATTTAATCTCTTTGAACCTGAAGTATAGCCAACCGCCCAGAATCCCAAATTCTGAAATCCATAGGGCAAAACCTAATGATTTAGGCTTGCCATCTCTGTGCCAGCAATCCTGAGAACTTTTGTGGGTGAGGCATGGGGAGGGTGACTATCGCTGATGCATACACATCAGTCCTGGGTGACCACCCAGAAATGAAGTCACCATATCAGGGATGATATAGGAAATTCCCCAATTGCTATGGGAAAGAGCATAGAAATTGGGAAAATTCATAGAGTGTTGTAGTGACAGGAAGTGATGCTACCATGTCCACACTGTCACCCCCCCCCATTTTGTCATACCACTGAATAGCGGGGGGGGGGGGTTTCTAGTGCAGGTGTCCAACTGGCAGCCCTATAATGGTCTCATGGAATGGGACCTCATGATATCATACTCTTACAATATGGCCCACTTAGTTCCTATCAAGGTTGATTCTGGCCCAGATAACTGTTATGCACCTCTGCTTCAAATCCATGTGCTGCCTCTTTAAATTTCCGAAAGCTTCATTTGAAGGGTTGTGGCTGTTATTAGGCCCCACTTTGAAACAGGAGCATTCCCTGGGGCTTTGGACACGTTTAATTCAATTTCTGCTGTGCCTGGGAACTCTTTCAGACCAAGAGTCTGACTAGCTACCCCTGGGCTTTCTTGATAAATTGCTCAGACACTAGAGTAGGAAGAAAGTCTGATGTCACGTGACTCTTATTCTAACCAGTCTCAGTCTGTGACTGCAGGTAAGATGAAGTGAGCTTTGTGCTGGCTGGTAGTTGCCTAGCAACAGAGGAAGGTTTTCAAGCTTCCACCTCCTATCACCAGTATGAGGCTTCAGACTGCAAACACGTGACTCTACCTTTTTCACTACCAATCTCTTTCCTCCACTTTGGCTAAAAAGATTTTTGCTACCCTTTAAAAGTCATTTGTGGAATAATTATGTTGTAGGGGACTTCTTTATTTTTCAGACATTAAGTACGGTCAGGACTTACTACTTTTGTTGGTTACAGTAAGTTGGCAATTTTGGGATGATTTTGGTAGAAGCATAGGAGGCTCCATTCATTGTAGTGTTGTTGCAAGGAGAACATCACGACAGGATTGCCAGTCTTTTTTCAGCAGGGCTTCTATGCCTCTTAAAGCTGTGTGAAAAGCAGAAATTATGTAGCTGGGCCATTGCCCAGTATGGGACAGTTACGAGAAAAGTTGCACCACATGACAGTGTTTTTTTGTTGTTGTCATTATTAATGCAGAGATCAGAGTTCTGTTTAGAAAATAATGTTGCCAGTTCTACACCATAGCTGTTTTTTCTGGAAAAAAAGAGTATTTCACTCCTGGACTTGATAACAAGACACATCTAATGTATATTATGTACTGTCAAGTCACTTTCATCTTATGGTGACCCTATGAATTAATGACCTCCAAACCATCCTATCATTAACAGCCTAGCTTAGATCCTGCAAACCAAAGGCCATGGCTTCTTTTGAGTCAATCCATCTCATGTCAATTCTTTCCCTACTGCTTTCATCTTTTCTTTTCCAGTGAGTCTGGTAAGTACAGTAGCCTCAGTTTAGTCATTTTAGCTTTTAGGGAGATTGGATCTAGAACCCAGTTATTTGTTCAGTGTAGAGCATGAGAAATGCAATGTCAGATCAGGATGGTGAGATCCACACTGCCTCAAAACATGCTAGATGATCTTCAGCCAGTCACTCCTCAGGTGGGGGCTGGAATTCTCTAGGGATTAAAGATCAGTTCCTGTGGAGAAAATGTCAGCTTCAGAGGGCAGACTCTATGGCAACACATCCCCACTGAGCTCACTCCCCTTCCCAGGCTTCACTCCCAAATATCCAGGAATTTCCCAAGCTGGAGTTGTCAACCCTATAAACAGGGCCTCACATGGGGAAAGAAGACTACACTGGATCTTTGCATGACTGCGGCTTTCTCAATGAGCTGGTCAGGCCAATTGGTCTGATATAAAGCAAAACAGATTTAAAGGTTAGAGAGGAAAGCTGCAGTAAATTTTCAAAAGGTACTTCTGTCAGCTCAGATGAGAATAGTAGTGGGTCTGGTAGTAGTGCTGGTGTCAAGCAAATATGCAGGAAGCAAAGTAGGACATTTTCAGTTGGGAATCCTTGGGCTGGATCCAACCAACTTTTCTCTTGGTGAATATATGTGGACTCCCTTTTAGCTACTTAACAAGGCTATGCTGGGGATCATGATTACCTGTATGGCCAAAAGTCATGTGGGATGGGGGCTGTAGTAAGGAGGAGATTTTGGCAAGCTTGAGTGGGTTAGACCAAATGCTTATTTCAAATTCTCAAGATTCCTAATTTTTGTTTTGGTACTAGGTGAGGGAGGGGATCATACATTAGTAGGGTACCTGTAAGATTTCTGTTTGGTAACAATTCAAAATGACATTATGCATATCCAAATAACAATCAGACTTAACACACTATCATCTCTGACACCCTTAAAAGATTGCATAGGGTTGGGAAATTCCTGGAGATGTTAGGGGTGGTCTGAGTAGGATAGGTTTTGGGGAGGGGAGGGACTTCAGCAGGATATAATGCCATAAAGTCCACCTTCCAAAGCAGCCATTTTCTCCAGGGGGACTGATCTTTGTCACCTAGAGATCTGTTGAAATTCCAGGAGATCTCCAGCCACCACCTGGAGGTTGGCCAACCCTAGATTACTATCAAGGAAGCCTTACATACAAATGGAAAGTAATACTATTTGGCACAGTAACACTAAGGCCTAAGAAGATTTTGTTCTACGGAAGTCTCATGTTGCATGTTCTGGGGCTACTGACTGATGTTGTGTTGGTCCATAACATACCATATTTAGATATGGTATGTGGGCAGAGCTGTCACAAAATATTTTAACATCAGAGACTCACTGATGGAATCATATGACCCAAATACTTCAAGGTCATAATGAGTTCCCAACAGGATAGCAAGTTCTCTGGTATGTCAACATTTGGCATGCTAAACTTAGGAAGAGGACTGACAAATGTAACCTCACCAAGCACAGTTTAAGTGAACATTTCTCCTTCAAAGCTCAGCTGTGAAACGAACATGTGGTTACCTCCCTTCAATCACCAGAACA
Source organism: Gekko gecko (assembly GCA_029375565.1). Lineage (NCBI taxonomy): Eukaryota > Metazoa > Chordata > Lepidosauria > Squamata > Gekkonidae > Gekko > Gekko gecko. The sequence continues at coordinate 104,777,115 of JAPDNY010000004.1, read as the reverse complement.
GATTTACACTTAAATTTCAGGTAAACATACTTGTGCCACTAAAAAAATACATTCTGACCTGTCTGAAATACAGGGGATAAAGGATAGACTGATGGCAAACTCAGCATTTGATTCACTGGTATAACATCTGTTATTTATTTCAGTGAGGAAGCCAGACTCACTCTATGTCTGAGGGGATGTGTTTTGAGCTCTCTCTTTGTACTGTTATGTGTGCCCCACTTTTATAAGTGGTGAGAAGTTCCAGAGGGTAGTGGCTAAATAGGTTGGTTCCCTGTGAAGGAGAAATGTAAGGCATTTTTGTTGTGTTTGCTTTATTTATTAACTAGGAATAAGGCCCGTTGTGGAAATAAATGCAACAAGCTCTAGAAAGAGGCTCTGGGAGAGTGCCTCGGCTTTGGTCACACAGTGTGAATTTGCTGTGGTGACCTCAGCAGGGTATAATGACAGAGTCCACCGTTTTCTCCAGAGAAACTGATGTCTGCTACCTGAAGAGCAGTTGTAATTTTGAGTGATCTCCAGCCCTCACCTGGAGATTGGCAACAATTGTTACACAGGAGGAAATGGCCGGTTTGGAGAGTTCAGTCTATGGCATTCTACCTGCCTGAGATCCCACCCCTCCTCAAACCTCACCATCTCCAGGCTCCACCCCTCAAATATCCAGGAATTTCCCAACCTGGAGTTGGCAACCCTATCTCCTTTCCAGCCAATTGTCAACCTACCGTTATCTGCCCTCTGACTTCAGCCTTCCATCTCCTCCTCCCTCCCGGAGACCAGTTGTAATTCTGATTGATCTCCAACCTTCCCCCAGAGATTGGCAACAATGGTTCCCCAGGATGGAATGGCTGGTTTGATGGGTGGAGTCTATGGCATTGTACCTGTCTGAGGTTCCACCCCTCCTGAAACCTCACCCTCTTCAGGCTCCATCCCTCAAATCTCCAGGAATTTCCCATCTGGAGTTGGCAACCCTATCAGGACTGGCCCCAATGAGTTTTCTCCCAAAGGCCAAAATAGGTGACAGGACCAAGCTTGGTTGCCTACCAACAGGCACTGAGGGGAAAGTAGGGTTGCCAGCTCTAAGTAGGGAAATACCTGGAGATTTGGGGGCTGGATCCTGTGGAGGGCAGCATGGGGGGGGGGCGGAAGGACTCAGCAGGGTATAATGCCATAGGGTCTACCCTCCAAAGCAGCCATTTTCTCCAGAGGAAGAAATGTCACATGGAGATCAATTGCAACAGCGGGAGATCTCCAAGTCCACCTGCAGTTTGGCAACCCTAGGGGAAAGTCAGCTGCATAGCAGGGGGTTGAAGAGAATGGTGTGATGGCTGCTGGCATCAATTGTTCCCCAGGAGGAAATGGCTGGTTTGGAGGGTGGAGTCTACGGCACTGTACCTGTCTGAGGTCCCACCCCTCCTCAAACTTCACCCTCTCTGGGCTCCATCCCTCAAATCTCCAGGAATTTCCATACCTAAAGTTGGCAACTTTATCTCATCCCCTCTCAGCAGCCTCTTCCTAGGCAAAATTCTGTCTTTCTCATTAGCGGGGAGCAAAGCAGCTTACTTCATTCTTTTCGGCTTTGTGATCTGTACAGCAACCCTGTAAGGTAGGTTAGGCAGAAAGTCTGTGGCTGGTGCGAAATCACCCAGGCAGCTTCCATAGGGATGCTCCTACTGAACAGGAGCAAGCAGCCAGGGTTAGTGATGCCATGCTAGTCAGGAGGCATGAAGTCACCCTGAGAGTGCTGGCAGGCCTAGGGTTGCCATTGCCAACAAAGACAAATTGAGGCAAAGAAGGATGAAAAAGTCTCCATATCTCTATTTTGCCTTAAATTGGTTTTGATGCCAGCAGAGTGAGAAAATGCCAGAGGCTCTGGGTGGGTGCCCCATGGTAAATGTACCAAACAATTCCTAAAGATTTTCCAAAACACTACTCTGTCAATAACTTATTTTCTACACTCACAGCGTCCCCTGCCAGAATGCAACTCATCCCCAGCACTTTGAATTAGTACCAGAGCTTTTTTTGCTTTATGGTATTCTGCTTGTGGTGTAATCTGTCTTTTTTGTGGTGTGGCATGGTTGTGTTATTGGGTTTGTTTCTTTTGAAGGGGAAGTGTTGTGAGTGAGGACATATTTTACCTCAGAATACACCAGGTTGCATATGCAACTGAGAGTTCCAACTGTCTTGTGGGTGTGGGGGGGGTTTGAGGTGCGGAATGGAATGAAGTCCAATCAGCTTCCATAAGCAAATGACCTTGAAATCCTGGCCCAATCAGAGAAGAGTGGCCTAGGCTGCAGTGGGTGGGAGAGAACTCTGGCAACGCAGCTAATGGATAGGGACAGCTTCTGAGTGACACATCAGAGAGCCAACTGATTTTGCCATGCATAGAACTTTGCCACCCCAAGTGGCTTTTATATTTATAGAGAAATAAACAAGTAGGCCAGGATTGGAGGCACAGAGACATTCCAACAGGTCAGCAAATCTACCACCTCAAATGGGGGGAGGGGGAAGACTTACAAGTAATGAAATACAACCATTAAAAATCCACCAACACTGTTAAAACAAGCCAGAGTATAACAACAGTATAAAATACACACAAAGAAACCTAAAACAGTGTACATAAACTGATCCTCAGGTCAGAGGTCAACCATACAGTGTTTGAAAGATAAAACACCTTAGTCAGAAGTTTCTACACAGTTTTCCAAGGCAGCTTCATGTAACATGCATTACAGTAATCAATCCTGGATGTGATCAGAGCTTGGAATACTGTGGCCAAATCATGTTTTTCAATGAAACCTTAATGGGTCCTTGGCCAGGACAATTTCCCAACAACTAAGCCCCACTGAAAAGAGTAAGATTGATCTTTTGTGACTCACTGCTCACTTCTTCAGATATAACTGTATCTGAAGAAGTGAGCAGTGATTCATGAAAGCTCATACCCTACCACAAATTTAACTGATCTTTAAGGTGCAACTGGACTCTTACCCTTTTCTATTGCTACAGACAGACTAACATGGCTACCCATCTTGATTTAATACCCATTGAGAAGATATTTATAATTGCTGAGAAATATTATCATTCTTTTTGTCATGGATTCCCCTCCCACATTCTACTTGTGGTCAAGCCTGTAGGTTAGGCCAAATCACAGCCAAGCTCACTACAATATTTTGTCTGTTTTCCCATAGGCCATCTCCTTTTTATGCTTTTTTCTCTGCTTCCCACCCAGCCACCCACTTGCCAACCTACCTTTATGTGCCATCCTATTTTTAGCCTTTTCTCCTTTCCTCCCTGACAGCCTCTCCTTGGGAAACTCTGGCACCTCTGGCCACCAGGCTGGACCAGGCCCAGTTGCACAGAGGGAAACCTTCAGTGACTTGCAGGGGGAGCACCTCAATTTCCCCGTATCCATCTCCCTACACTATTTCCTCTTTTTCTCCTCCTGGCAGTCCTTGTATCCTCTCCTTTCCCTGCTTCCTTTTCTCCTTCCCACCCACCAACCAAAGAAACAACTCGGAAAATCTACAGCAACTAACCAAAGAAATGGTTATCCATACCCCATCATTACCTATATTATTTATTTACTTTCTTTGTACCCTGCCATTTTCCACAGTAAGGATCCAAAACAACTTATTATATCTTTCTCCATTTTATCCTCACAACAACCTTTCAGGTAGGTGAGGTTGACAGTGTGTGACTGGGCCAAGGTCACCCAGTGAGCTTCTACAGCAGAGTGGGCATTCAGACCTGGGACTCTCGGATACTAATAGGGTTACCAGGTCCCTTCATTGCTTCAGCAGGGGAATTTGAGGGCATTCAGGGGATGGCTGGGGATGCCCCCAAGCTCTGACCCCAAGAGTGACCACCCACCCGGCCATCCCTCTCCTTTTCCTCCTGCCTGATTTAAAGGGCTTTAGCTGATTGGTGGGTACCATGTGGCTTGCAGATCAGCTGGAGGGCCCTTTAAATCTATCAGGAGGGAGGGAAAGGGGCTGTTGAGGGCCATATGTCAGGCTTGCAAAAAGATCCTTTAAAGGGTCTTTTTGCCAGCGGGGTGGGAACTGTGGTGCATGGGGCTGATTTCCCCCATCCCACACACCGTGGCCCCCACCCCACTCCTTTAAAGGGTCTTTTTGTGAGCCCAGTGTGCAGCCTGTGGCTGGCCATGTGGTCCCTGCTGATCAGCTGAAGCCCTTTAAATCTGGCAGGAGGGGAGGGAGAGGGGTTGCTGGGTGGATGGTCACTCTTGGGGGTAAGGCTTCCCCCACTAGCCAGCTGGCCAGGGGCAGATTGGAGCCCCAAAAAGTGGGGGAACCCCAGCCCAGACCTAGGGGCTGGCAACCTAGATACTAGTCTGAAATGCTAACCACTACACAACACTGGTTTTTGTGGGGTGGCTGCTGTTGAATGGTAGCAAGCAATTGGGCCTGGCTGAATCATGCAAACCAGGTGGCAGTAAGTTGCCTGGGGGTTGCTGTTGGGTCTGGCCCCAATGATTCCTCCCTCAAAGACTAAAACAGCCCTGGAAAGGGCTCTGCACCCCCCCCCCCACCTTTTACTGACAGAAACCAAGACATAAAGACTGGCAGTACTGTTGTGGTTGTCTAGCAATGGTCACTGAGGGCATTAGTTTCTGAAGGCTACAGGTGCTACTTCTATTATTGGGGGGGATTAACCCCCCATGCATTTTTTCAGATTTCAGGGGGTAGAGAGCTAGGAACTCCTCCTGATTGGACTCAACCACTGTCACAACTTTTGGGATCAGAAGAATGAAGAAGATAGCAGTCACTGGACTAGGAAGACTACTGCAGATGTAACAACCAAGAGTTTCAGTTCCGCTCATGAGGAGAGAACAGAGCTCTGAGTCTTGGCTAGATATGGATTGTCTCCTAGGCAACAAGAAGGGTGGGGTCATCTAGTCCTGTAAGAATCCTCATCTGGAATCTGACCTTTGCTTGTTCAACACACCATAAATCAGCTTGTGTTCTGCAGCTGAGTGGGGCCTAGCTCTCTAGATGTCATTTGCCTGTCTGTTTGCTTGTCATGCAGCGGTAGATCTACTATGCAACTAATGAAGCTTAAGCTTCAGGGCCCCTAATCCTGGAGGGGTCCTGAAGCAACTTATTTTTTTAATGAGTGAATTTTCCAACAAAAGTGATGGAGTTTTTTAAAGTTTGTTATTAAAATAAGGCTATTTTAGTGACAGAACCATAAACCAATGGGTTGAAGTACTTTTTATGCCAATAAAGGTTTTGAATTGAAAGAGAGGGTTGAAGTACTTAATATTGACCTTAGAATATGCTCTAATAACCATTTCATATGGCCTCAAAATGTCCCTGTAATTGGTCAAATTTCAAAATTTTCTTGGCGGCTTGCAGCACCCAAACCTCCAGATGTATGGAGTCACTGAGCTCACCAGAATCTATTCATAGCCTACATTTTGGCAGCTGGATCCTTGCATCCTTCATTGGTGCATGGCTTAATAGTTCCACAGCTCAGCCCTTAGCCAATAAGAACCATAAAAAGATGCCTGAATTCTCAGCTCAGGCCTTTTGGACCTTGTTGGATATTGACCTATTGTTGCTGGTTGAGAAGGGGCCCCTGTAACAGTTCAAGCTTCAGGGTCCCAAAAACGTACGTCCTCCACTGCTGTCATGATTACTACTGGTAGTTCCTACCCTGATCCCTTAGTCTCCAGTGCTTCCATAGGTGATTCCTTGTCTTGATGTCAGTGCTGGCCACATGGAAAGTGTGACAGTTCTGTATATTTAGGCACTAATGTTTTCAGTGGAACTTCAATATGCATATCTGTCTGCAGGCAGGGGTCTTTTTGGGGGGGAGCTCAGGAGCCAAGCCCTGCCCCCAATCGGGGTCCCGGGGAGTCTTTCAGGCAGCCGAATGTCAATTTCAGCTCCATTATATCCTATGGGCCATTGAAATCAATGGTGAAAACATAGGGTATATTCTGGGGGCTGGAGGGGAGGGGGTTTGAGGGAGAGGCTCCAAACTCACAGGGTAGCTGATGGAGCCTCTCCCCAAGATACCCACCAAGTTTCAAGAATATTGGACCAGGGGGTCCAATTCTATGGGCCCCCAAACAGGTTGCCCCTATTCCCTCCACTGTTATTTTTTTCCCACCATAGAGACTGATATTATGTTGAGAAAGGGATTTTTGCATTTAAAAAGAGGAAGACACACAGAATTGAAATAATATTGTAGACTCTTTCTGAATTACCTGTGTGCTCACTTTTTATAAAGAACGTTGTCCTACTGATCTGTAGTTTCTACAGCTAGATTGTATAGGCTCAAATTTGTAATTCTGCCATAAATCCTATAGGTATTAAACGTATGCATAATTATGCATGATTGAAAATACCCTTTGGGACACAGACCCTTATTCTTCTCATCTCTGAAACTTTACCATGCTAAAATAAAATCAGTAAGTCTTTGAAGAATTATTTTAGATAGTGTTTCTAAAAGAATGTTTAATAAAAACTTAAACATGTGATGTAGCTTCATAGTAGTATGTGAAGTAGGTATATGTTATGGCGCTTATAAGCTTTTTTTAAAAAAAATCTGATTTCATCTGACTTGCAGGTGATATCTGGTAAATTTATCATGGCTATTCATTATTATTGGTCCTTTATTTATTCAGTGAGGAAGCCCAGCTGTGGGGATCTTACTGACTTAGCCAGGATTCCATTCTCCTGGCAGCAAAAGGAGAATATGAGGCTAGAAAGGTGTGGTTTTCATTGTGCATGTCTTTGAGTACTTGTTTCACATTGGATAAAATAACTTAAAAGTTGTTTTAGAAAATGCTTACCACTGGAGGAAACATTGTACATGCTCAGAGTTACCTAAGGTGAATTTATAGAGCCAGTACATTACCTCCACTGAGGAAAGGCACAAAATCATATGTATAATCCATTTAACCTGACAGGATTTAAGACGGTAGAGAGGAGGAATAGTTAGTTATGTTATGGTCATTTAGCATGTAGAAGGGTGTATCAAATGGCCATACTTTTTGAGTATAGTAACTTTATAGTGAAAACACCTAGTTTCTTCATTAAATGCATAGCATAGTGTGAAGCTTTGTTCTAGTCAGTTGACACTCCTCTGACACAAGCTGCAAAGGTATTAGGGAAGGAGCTCTGTTTTAAAATTAACAGTCTGCTGTCCAGAGTGATAGCATTTGTAAATCTGCATATGGCACTAAGGCCTGAGAAATCCTTCACATGAGACTTGCTGAATTCATCCGTTCTGCAACCATAGGACCTTGAATCCTTCTTCTTGGAGGCGTTCCAATTTCTAGTTAAGCATCACAAAAGCCTAGGTAGGATCTTTGGAAAAAAGTCTCCAAAGGAGAAAGGCCTCTAGGCTTCCATAATAGCTCCTGTTTTCAGTTTCACTTTAATTGGCCATTCTGGATTGTGTCATGGTAGCCATCTTGAAAAATCAAGTAGAGTTTGTTTCTGTGTATATGTGTGTGACCTTGGGCACATATGTGGGTGTTCCCATTTTGTTCTCATCCATTCAGAATTTCAGTGTATACTGCATTCTGTTGAGTGGGGAAGTATGCATAAAAATAAAAATGTATGTTTTAGTAAATATATGAATTTAGCCCAGGCCTAAGGGTACTGTTGAGCTCAGAATGGTTTCTTATTAAAACTCTGCTCATCTCAGAATAAAAAGGCCCAAACCTTTCCATATAGCTACAGTTACTTTCATTAGCACAGGGAAAAGAAACTGAGATTTCAGGGTTGGAAATGTAGTTTAATTCACTAAATTTGCCAGTAAATCATGTTACATACTTCTAGAGTAGTCACCTCTGTCAACACATTAGGTATATTTAAAAATCAGCTGCTACTTTTGAAAAAAGAAACCCTCCGTGTTTCAGCACACTGGAGGCGAAATCACCGGTTCTAGCATCTTCTCCTCTGGTCGGTGGGCTCTTGGCTGCCCTTGTCGCTGCTCGAAGACCAGAGCCGAGCCGAGCAGGGCGGGCTGTGCCTGATGGAGGCTGTGGCGAGGGGGTTAATGCTCTCCTCTCTCCTGCTCCGAGGCTGGGAAGGTTAGCAGAGGGATCAATGTGATTAAAGCTGTAGGAGAGGGAAGATGTGCCTGCCTGCCTGCCTGCTGCATGGCTGTGGTGGCTGAAGGGTGGTGCGCCTGGAGCCTTCCTCCTCCTGCGGATCAAGGGCCGGAGATGACCAGGCATGGTCTGGTGCTGGCGCGGGAGGCTGTTTTGCACCTGTAGACAGGCTCCTGCAAACCTGCGGGTGTCTCCCCGGGCTCGGAACGACACACCTGAGCTCCGGGCAGCCGCCTCCTTCCCCTCTTCCCTCCCGCCGCAGCTCCCCGCCAGAGGAAGCAGGAGTCCGCGGAGAAGAGCCGCTGAAGGAGAGACGGATCACTCGCGTTAAGGACAACCAGCAGCCAGCGACCGACGCGCCCCCTCCGAGCGGCGACCAGCAAAGAAGCGGGACGGCTCGCCTTCCTCCCTCCGCTCGCCGCTTTAACCTTGCCGCCGTGGACAAATAGGGGGAGAGAGAGCCGGGGGAAGAGTGCGGAGCCGAGGAGCACATAGCTGGGAGGCTAGGAAGGAGCAGGGGCATGTGGATATTGGCTGCCGTCTTGTTCCAGAGCATCTTGAATGGTGAGCAGCCCAGCCCTGCGCTCTCCGGGGGCCCTGGCATTGCTGCCAGTAATTAGGGAAGGGGGCGCGGGCGGGGGGGGGGCGCGGGCGGCGGCGGCGGGTTGCAGGCGTCTGTAGCTTCTGTGCTGGAGGTTAGCAGCTCTGGGACCAGGGAAGAAATGGCTCGGTAGTCATTTAAATTAGCTTACCTAGCAAAGTGACAGCCTGTAATCCTGTATACTATATATCTGTCTCATTCAGTGTCAAACTACCTTTGAGGGAATACGGAAAGCTGTATCATTCCCACTGTAAGAAGTATAGGATTTTACCCTAGATACCCTCGGGTGCATGTTTGAAAGGCAGGTATGGTATGCTTCTGGAAGGTTAACAGAGGGGAGATTTTTCCTTATCGATATTTCTATGTTGAGAAAACATACTACTTTTTATGCCGGAATGTAGTTCATCTAGACATGTTCTCTACCAATTTCTCTCCAAAGAAGGGACTTTCTGTGTACTCATCACCCCCATCACTCTCATTTATGTAAAAATTTGCATTGATAAGCATTACGTCACCTGAAAAAGGCCAGGGACTCTTTTCAATCAATTTCAAAGTTATAGAAGTGAAGTAACAATAGAAAGGTAAAAACATCAGCTTTATGTCTCTGTTTTCCTGGCATTCTGTTACATTTTTGTCCATATTGGATTAGAATCCATGTATTTCTTTTTTTTTAATCTAAGCAACATACTGTGCATAGGCTTTATGATACTATATCATCCATCATTTTTAAAAGATAAAAAATTATATATATACAAGCATATATGGCATTAAAGCTCTGAAGGAGGTAAAGTAGAATTAATGCCATGCTCTGTGCTGCTGGATATTTCTCAGCCTCATTTTTCAAATTTGAGAGTATAGCTCTTCTTAAAATACATTAATATGCTGACAGTTAAAATGGAAAGATTAAGCACACCTTTTCCAAAATAGGCAAAGCAGGCAGCACAGAAAAATAGAAATGATGATAGTGAGAATGAATGAGAAGGAGAAGCACGGGAGAGAAAGTGAGAGATTTTCTTGGAAGATACAAATAATTGAAGCTCCAAGCAAAGGATGAGGAATGAATGCTGGATGAGGGTGCCTCCAGGTCTGCTTAGCTGTAGGGTGGGTGGAAAAATTTATATTGACAGGCAAGGCATCTTTAGGAATGAACAGGCAGAACATAAAATTAAGTTAATAAGGAGTGAAATATAAATAAAAAAATAAATAGAATGATCTTAAATATTTTATCATATGGTACGTTGTGCAATAGGACATGATGAACACAAAACTCTGGAAATTGTCCTAACATAATTAATTGCAACAAGTTCTGCCATAAAGCCCCCCTCCCCCAGGCATAGATCAGTTTTGCGACCTTTACAGGAGAAGACCTATGAGAATACAGATTTTCTTCCAGTAATATAGAAGTGCATATTGAGCACAAAGCAGAACTATAAGAGAATCCCATCAATTGGATATTTAAATTATATTTCATGACTAAGTAAAAAAAATGAAATATGTTTATATAGTGCTTCCATTATGTTAATGTTCCTGTAAGACCACAATGAAAAAAATTCTTCTAAAATAAAGAAAATCTTTTAAGGTAAAACTGTATGAAGACCACTTTGTCATTTTAAATCTGTACAACCATTTAACCACAATCAATATTAACCAGTATTTTGCTCCAAGGAGAAAATATATTTGTTTAGATTTTTGCAATTCCTTAAGGTACATGATTTATACCAAGGCATGCTATTTGTGTACATATGAATGTAGAATGGGAACTGTGTTGCATTCTTCATGCACATAACTGTTTCCCTCATCTTAAAATACTACATGGTTCTAAGGTATCACAATTAATTGTCTTTAATAGATATTATGCTTCTGATTGCACCAGCTTAAAATAATGCATAAACAGAATACAGATCTAGATAAACATTCCCTAAGGATAATAGGTGTCAGCATTTAAAATAAAATTGTGCTATAAATGTGCCACTAGGCACGGTTCTAGAAATAATGTAGTGTGATCCAGCCGTACCATTTCCCCTATGTATGTTGTTCATTTCCTGTGATGAAGTGTGTAATGAAATTAGGCAATTTCCTTTTTCTAGGGTCATGCAAAACTGAAAGGCAGATTTTTTTAAAAAAATTGGTCTTTATTTGCCTCCGAATAGATTATCCTTGTTATATGCTGAAAAATTACACGTCTATATCCTTCTTTCAGAACTCCCTACAAAAGAGAATTGCCCTAAAGCATAGTATATGAGAGAATGCAATGTGTGTGTGTTTCTCACAATTTTAAAATGGAATTTATAAGACTATATTAGATGTGATTTATATACCTTAAATGTTAGACATTTATTTGTTTTGAAATGAGATTACTAATTCTTATCCAGCATCTTGCTATTCAGTCGGAGGGAACTACACAAATAAAGACACAATATTTAGAATTATGAATTAAAATATAGAAATATGAACTATACTAAAATAGCTAGACAAGCTACAATAAAATTGCACTTTCAAGGCAATGTGTGCCCGTGGTGCTAATAGGATATATGATGCTACAGCCCTCCCTAAGTACTGCTGATTTATTTTTACCTTCCATCTTGGTGTAATCTAGTAACAAGACTATTTGATACAAACTGTACAAGTGAAGAAAAATCCATGTATTTCTTTTGTGTGTGGACTGACTGGCTGTAGTATATTGATGAAAATGTCGAATTTTAAAATTATTATCTCAAAGCTAGTAGATTTTTTTATGTTGAATTTAGGGTTAGATCCACTAGTAGTTTATTTAACAATTTGATTATCAGACCTGAATGTGATAATTTTTTGCATGCAACAAACTTGTGTTAATCTAATTTGTTGTTTGTTTGTTTTTTCTTCCTGCGAGTGAGTGCCTAAGACCCATTGATTCTTGGCTTTAAAAAAATCAATGGGAAAACTAGAATGTAACTGATAAAGTAGAAGTAATGCTAAAAATAAATTCCCATTAAATAGATTCCACTTGGTGTCTGTAATGTGTTGGTATCTATATGCTCATTTATATCTACTATACCTTGGGATGGAGTTTCTCACTGGCATATTAGAACACTGGTTTGCATCTCTTCCATAATGTCAAATGAGGATGGAATAGATGGCCCAAAGGATGTGAGGAAGGCCTTCCACACAAGGACCCTAATCCTAAGTATGTATGAAGCAGAGATGGTGTCACATTCATGGTGTTAAGAATGTTAAAATCCAACCAATCAGCTATCTGGTGAGCAAGAGAGAAGGGGCAAAACCAAATCTGGCTCCTCCTTCCATACAATTGATAGGCATAGTTTTAATGCTAATATAAACAGCCTGTGTTATTGAATCTGGGGGGAGAAACAGAAGAATGTATGGCAAAGGTGATTATATGCAGGGAAGGTCTAGTAACCTAACCCACTGGGACAAACAGAAAGGGAACATTTTAAGATACTACTCAAGCTCTTTCTCATAGAAATAATTGGCTAGAGATATATATTTTAACAGCAGAGGTGTAAATGAATACAATGAGCTCTGAATTAGTAAAATGATCCTAGTAGCCATTTCTTATTACAAAGATATTAAGAATAATATTTGGTCATGGCCAGGGTCATGTGGGTAAACTAGTTCTTCTAATCCAGGTTGACCTGTCATAATGGAAGCCACCTATTCTTTCCAAGCAATGAGTGCTATTAATCGACAGACATGACATTTGCATTAATTAGGAGGCCAGATGCATTTCAAGCCAGCTATTCTTTTGAGTTGAGCAGTGATCTAATAACATGGCACTTTAATGTGCATCAGGATCTTTTGACAGGTTGTTTCAGATACATAAGCCATTATGCTGCCTGTCTGCATGTGAATCTGTGTCATAAGACACTAGTGGGCAGCAAACCACACAAGACTGGAAGCATTTCAGAAGAGCAGCAGTAGGAATAGAGACTCAATGGGTGGAATACACAATCATATTTTTCTCTCAGATCTTTTCTCGTGTTGCTTGCAGAGCTGACTGTTCTGCTTTCTTTTCTCCTTTCTTCTGCCAAATCAGGGCTTGAACAGCAGCCTTTAATGAAGGAAAGGGCAACAGAGAATGTTTTTGTGTCATTTAAATGTCTACTGCTATAAACAGCAGTGGAATCCAATCAAAGTGAAGGACAGAGCTAGTAGGCTTAGGAAGTCTAGAAATTTTCCTGCCATCATGCCTTGTCCTTCAAGCTCTCCAAACTAGGACATTCCAATATTGACATCTGCATTAGAGAGAAGAGGAATGTGATCCAGAGATGGCAATCCAAAGAAGTTTTAGTACATAATCAGCTTGAAGCAGCAACCAGCAAAACCACACGACAAGACAGGATAACAGTGCAAGTACATGTAATATATGTCTTTGGCAATATGGATAAGACAGGCTAATTATTTAGGTGGTCAAAATATTGCAACAAATCAAGCATACACCAGGTTAGGGTACAAATAATTTATGACCAAAAGCAAGGAACTTTGTACATTCTGGAATCTTTGTCTCATCTTCTGAATTACTTGGTAGAGAGGGATATAGCCATACAGTATAATGACTATTATAGGGATGGGGAGGGTGACTGATTGAAGGGCACATTTTGTGAAATTTGTTTCAGTGTTATGCATAATGTTTGAAATAACTAATCCAAAATCAGAAAATTAATCAACGACTCTTGTGTGATAATCCTGGTCATATGTGTGTGGAAGAAAATTTCATGGATGTCAATGGTGTTTATTTCCATGTAACTATGTTTTAAAACTGGTGAAAAAAATATTTCAAAGAGCAGCAAAACATATTGCAAAGGTGCCAGATTTTTGATTACCTTCTTAGCTTTTTGGTGAGTGCCTTGGAAATAAGAAAATGTGTTTTAAGGATTATAGCAATAATGTTCATGAAGCACTTTGAGTGTAATATAATAATTGCTATAGTTGGTTATTATTTTTGCAAGGCCACATTGCAAAAATGTTTACAAAAATGACTAGCCCACACAAACTTCTAGTAGCCCACTTCCCCATATGTATTTATGTTGTTGAACTGGAGCAAACTAATTGCAGGAAAGAAAATAAATTAAGTTTACAGTTCCAAGAATAATTTTCTGGGATTAACTAAAGTGGAGCTGACTTCTGAGAATCTCTTTTGCTAGCTTATTTGGAGGTGATTCTTTCCTTCAAGTGACTCCTTTTTTAAGTGATCTGTTTTTAAAGTTATTTCAGGTTGATGGTCTTTGTCAGAGGTGTTTCAACATAAGGTGTCCTTTTTTATGATAGGGGTTGGACTATACAATAAAATGGAACCCTTTTCATACTATGGCTCTATTGGTACCAGTGCTCCTCTCTTTCTTTCCGCACTGTCCATTAAGCTTATGGGCAGGCCTTAGCAAGAATCCCAGTCCCCATATACAAACAGCAGGGTAGAAATTGCTTGTGAGCAACTAGCCAGCTTGCTGTTTTAGCAAACAAAAGCAGAATGCTTTCTTGAAATCTGCTAGGACATCAAGCAAGAATGGAGCATTTCCTCAACAGCAGATTGGGCAAACAAGAACTTTGTGGTCAAGTGAGTCGATTTTATTCCTGTCCAGAGGATTTTGGGTGAAAATGACCAGACCAGTAGCTGCTTGGTACAAAGTGTTCAGCTTTGAAGCAGATCACCTGGTGCTAATGAAGGAGGTGCACCAGCTGGATTGATGCTTGAAACTGCTGGATGGGAGCATTTCCTCATGAGTAGAATTCTTCATATATAAACACCATAACCTGACATTTTAAAAGGTTCCTGTGGTGTATGTTCTGAGACTGTAGAGATTACTGCAGAATTGGACTTCTCTACTTAGTAGGTGGTAGAGATTGGGCTATGGAGAATCTGTTCGGTTTAGAAAGCAGGAATATTTTCATACACCATTTATTAGCAGGACTGAATGAATTATTTGAGAGTGTGGAATCTCCGCTGTTAGTCCATAAACAGAGCACAAGAGAGATGAGTTTGAGGCATATGCCAACAAGCAGGTGGCCTTCAGTTGCAAAGAGAAGTGTGGCTGAAGTTCTGCCTTCCTGGGGATCACTCTATTATATATTCCAGGGTACTAATGCTTCTGGTGCTATGTGGTGTTGGGCCCAATATTTGGGCCTCTGAGAGTTTATGGAAAAGACCCTATGATAATGCTGGGAGGGAAGAACACTGGTGGCAGTGGAGTAAAGTCCCTGAAGATGTTCTGATACCTTTACTGTGGAAGAAGTGGCAGAAGCTTGCTGGGTGACCTTGGGCCGGTCCCATTACTCTCAGCCTAGCCCTATCATACAATGCTAGAGTTGGAAGGGGCCTTGCAGGTCATCTAGTCCAACCCCCTGCACTCTGCAGGAGCATAGCCAAAAGATAGCCCTACATACCTACAAAGGAAAAACTGGAATAAATGCCGATCAGAACATGACTAGTCTGGAGGCTGAGACGAATCCTCCTTCAGCTGCAACTGTGTGTGGAATTAAAAGAATTACATGCTGTCCTCCCTACCCCTTATAACATTGTTAGTCCCACGTCTCATGAGTAACTGTACATAGCTCAAAGCCTGCAGGCATGTGGGGTGAGCAATTAATAAATTGAAAGATGATGATGATGATGATGATTTACAACATACCCAAAAGGTGGTCGTCCAGCCTCCTCTTGAAAACGTCCAGGGAAGGAGCATCCACCACCTTCCGAGGCAAACTGTTCCACTGCTCAACCACTCTTACAGTTAGGAAGTTTCTCCTGATATCTAGCCTTGTAACGACTCCCTTGTAATTTCCACCCATTAGATCTAGTCTTGCAATCTGAAGCAAGAGAGAATGGATCTGCTCCATCTTTTACATGACAGCCCTTCAAATACTTGGAGACTGCAATCATGCCCCCTCTAAGTCTTCTCTTTGCCAGCCTAAACATACCCAACTCTTTCAGCCTTTCCTCATAAGACTTGGATTCAAACCCTCTCACCATCCTGGTCGGCCTCCTCTGGACACGCTCAAGCTTGTCAACATCCTTCCTAAAGTGTGGTGCCCAAAACTGGACACAGTACTCCAGGTGAGGCCTGATGATAGCAGAATAGAGCAGAATTACCACCTCCCGTGATCTGGACACAATGCATCTGTTAATGCATCCTAAGATTGCATTAGCTTCCTTCACAGCCACATCGCACTGCAGGCTCATGTTGAGCTTGTGATCAATCAGAACACCTAGATCCCTTTCACATGTGCTGCTGTCAAGCCAAGTCCCTTCCATTCTATATCTGTGCCTTTGATTTTTTGTACCCAAGTGTAGGACTTTGCACTTATCTCTATTGAAATTCATTTTATTTGCCTCAGCCCACTATTCCAGCCTATCTAGATCATTTTGAATCCTGACTCTGTCTTCTTCAGAATTAGCAATCCCACCCAGCTTTGTGTCATCTGCAAATTTTATAAACATCCCCTCTATGCCTTCCTCCAGGTCATTTATAAAAACATTGAACAACACTGGGCCCAGGACCACGCCACTCGAGTCTTTCCTCCACATAGACACAGAGCCGTTTACGAGCACTTGTTGGGTACGATTTTTCAACCAACCATGAATCCATCCAACGGTTGCTCCATCCAGCCCACACTTAACCAGCTTATCCTCAAGGATATCATGAGAAACTTTGTCAAATGCTTTACTGAAATCTAGATACACTATATCCACAGCATTGCCAGAGTCAACCATTTTAGTAACTCTATCAAAAAAGGAGATACAGTTGGTCTGGCATGACTTATTCTTGATAAACCCATGCTGGCTACTACCAATCAATTCATTCCATTCAAGGTGCTCACAGACAGAGTGTTTGAAAATCTGCTTCAGAATTTTTCCAAGTATTGATGTTAAGCTGACAGGCCTGTAATTTCCCGGGTCTGTCTTTTTCCCCTTCTTGACAATCGGGACAACATTTGCTCTTCTCCAGTCTTCCAGCACAACACCAGTACTCCAGGACATCTCAAAGATTAGAGCCAGAGGCTCTGAAATAACACCTGCAAGTCATCCAGCCCTGGAGATTTGAAAGTATTTAAGGCAGCCAGATGCTCTCTAACCATTTCCTTCCCCACCCTGGACTGGCAGTTCCTCCTTCCTTCATATGCCCTGCATTCGTCAGTTTGTATACAGCTCGTCTTACGGTTAAAGACTGATGCAAAGTGAGAGTTGAGTAATTCCACTTTGTCTTCATCCCTTGTTAAGTTTTGACCGTCTTCCCCTAGCAATGAGCTTACCCCATCCCCATTCTTCTTTTTGCTCAGAACATAGGCATAGAAATTTTTCTTGTTATTTTTAGCATCCCTCGCAAGCCTCAGCTCCATCTGCGCTTTAGCCTTTCTGACACCATCCCTACAGATTCAAGCCTGCTTCTTGTACTCACCCTCAAGAATTTGGCTCTCCTTTCATTTCCTGTACATTTCCCTTTTTAGTCTCAGCTCTTCAGAGAGTTCCTTGTTTAGCCACCTCGGCCTCATTACGTGTCTCCCACCTTTCTTACTTACTGGAACAGTTTGGGATTGTGCCTTAAGCACTTTATTTTTCAGCATCTCCCATCCTTCCTGCAGATTTCCCCCTCAGCATTTCCAGCCATGGGATCCTACCTAATATTTCTCTGAGTTTTTTGAAATCAGCCTTTCTGAAGTCCAGGATATGAGTCCTACTATGTCCTGGTTTTACATCCCTCACTATATCAAATTCCAATCTGACATGGTCACTATTCCCCAAGGATCCCATAACATTCACCTCATCAACCAGCTCTTCCCTGTTAGTCAGAATTAAATCTAGGATAGCAGATCCTCTGGTTCCCACCTCCACCTTCTGAGAGATGAAGTTGTCTGCAAGACTGTTCAAGAATCTGCAGGATGCTCCATGTCTTGCAGAGTTAGATTTCCAGCAAATATCTGGATAGTTGAAATCTCCCATAACCACTACATCCTGTCTCTGTGAAAGTTTAGCAAGCTGTTGTACAAATGCATCATCCCATTCCTCTAGTTGGTTTGGAGGTCTGTAGTATACCCCCACAACAATATCCCCTTCTCCCCCCTCTGCTCTATCCTTACCCACACACTTTAAGCAGGGCAACTCTCAAAATCCTGAATTTCAGTGCAAGGGTATTCATTCTTGACATATAGTGCCACCCCACCGCCTTTTTTGTTTAGTCTGTTCTGTTTGAACAAGGTATATCCTTCAATCGCTGTGCTCCATATATGAGATTCATCCCACCAAGTCTCAGTGATACCTATCAGATCGTAATTACTTTCCAGTATTTGAAATTCAAGTTCCTCCTGTTTATTTCCCATACTCTGTGCATTAGTATAAAGACATTTCAGATTACAGACATCCTTTCCTACAGTAGGCCCCTTCGATTTTACCTGAAAATTACTGAACTCACCTCTCTCCCATTCATTTATTCTCTGGTCACTCCCCTTCTTAAACTTAGTGTTGGGGATGCTACACAACATCAGGCTTTTTCTTCCCACCCCCGATGTCTTCAGTTTAAAGCCCTCCTGATCAGGTTCGCAAGTCTTGCATCAAAGACATTCCTCCCATTCTTTGTAAGGTGCACCCCATTTGTCTCCAACAGTCCTTCATCTTGGAGATACATACCATGGTCCAGGAAGCCAAATACCTCTCGACGGCACCATCTATGTAACCAGCCATTCACCTCCAGTATCCTGTTTTCCCTTCCAGCTCCATAGCCCTCAACAGGTAAAATGGAGAACACCACCTGTGCCCCCAGATCTTTCACCTTCTTGCCCAGACCCTCGTAGTCTTTGGAGATCCGTTCAAAGTTTCTTCGGGCCGTATTGTTTGTTCCCACATGGATCAGCAGGAGCAGGTAGTGATCAGAAGTCTTGACCAGTCTTGGAATTCTCTCAGTCACATCTCGGATACACATTCCAGGAAGACAACAAACCTCTCAAGACTCCTTGTCTGGTCTACATACACCATCTTCCATTCCTCTCAGTAGGGAGTCACCAACCATCACTACTCGTCTCTTCCTCTGTGGGATAGCTTGGTTCCTTCTCTGCTTATGTGCTTGTGTGTCAGTCACATCCTTTTGATCCCGGTGTGTGCTATTCTGATTTTCCATCATCAGAAGTGGCTGGTATCGATTTTGCAGCTTCACTGGCTGTATTTCCTGATTATCTTACTCCTCAGGGTCACATTCTTCCACTCACCCACCTGTTCCTTGTTACGTCCTTCGTCTTGCTTAGGATTTGCTAGCTCTTGCTGTTCTTTCAGGAGCCCCTCTTTCTTCACATATAAAAAGCTTTCTGCCTCCCTGATGTTCCTCAGTGTACAGATTGTGCCTCGAGTTCTCCCACCTTCTCCTCTAGCATTCTTATAAGCTTGCACTTGCAGCATGTATAGTGCATTTCATGGCATGGAAGAAAAATGATCATGGTGCAGCCCAGGCAGGTCGTCGGAATAGATCCTTCGTTATCCATCTTCCAAGGAGCAATGCTATCTTCTACAGCCTCAGGCACTTTCCTCAAACTCCGATGTAAACTCTTGTGGTGATGTACCCTGACTTGGATAACCCCAGGATAGTCTGATCTCATCAGATCTCAGAAGCTAAGCAAGGGCTAACAGGGAGGCAGGCAATGGCGAATTACTTCCTAAGGTCATCATAAACTGTGACTTGATGGGGAAAAAAATTCCACCACAACACTCATGTTCTGAGCAGGCACTTGGGAAGGCTTCTGTTCTCCATTTAGAGGCCCAAGAAATGACCATCCCAAACATCTACAAGGCATTTTTGAGAGCTAGGAGTCTGCTTTTGTACTAACTTTTACTAACACTAGCCAAAGCATCACAAAATAGTGATTGCAAGCTTCACCAGACTGGATATTAAGAAATACACTACCCCCCAATGAAGTTGCCCCCATCCTCCATTGTTTCCAAAGGACTAAAGTCAAACCAGAGAATCTCTGCAATAGAGACTGAAGGGGGAGGCATTTTTGCACCCTGGCAGAACCAGTGCAAATGTACAGAGTACCCAGCATTTATTTATTTCTTAGATTTATATGCCGTCCTCCTCACCGTGGCAGGCTCAGCATAACATTAAGAGAGACACATTAAGAGAGGGAAAGTTGCTGCAACACCTTAACTACTGTTTTGCAAGAACTGACTGAGCTGGATGCAAGGAAGAGCTAAACTTTTGGAGAAAATGACCTGCAGGCTGGCAATTGCTATAGAAGCTATCAGCATGATCTGTTAAGGAAGTTTGCTTGAGTCTTGGAGAAAAGGGAAGCTTATTCGATCCTAGAGCTTTTTGCTATGCTCAGACTTCCCTGCACCCCTTGTGGCTGCAGCCAGAACTGCATTTTAGAAATAAAAGGGACAGTGTTCAGCTGGAGGCAGTAGGCTGACGCTGGCTTTGAGGGTACCCTTCAAAGGCCTTCTTTAAGCTGTGCCTGGAGTGGACTGCCCTCTGCCTCCTTGGTATGCCACTGCTTCCAATTTTAGTTTGAGTCTTGGAGAAAAGGGAAGCATAGCTGTTCCTAGGCTGTGATCATACACACTAAGTAATCCACTTTCAATGCACTTTCCAACTAGATTTTGCCAGTTCACACAGTACAATCCATTTGGCAAGTGCATGAAAAGTGCATTTAAAGTGAATTATTTAGAGTGTGTGATTGCCAGTGTTTATTCCAAGATAAGTTAATGTGAATTAGCTCAGTTTTTTAGCCTCCAGCTTACACATTTTTGTCTTAGCTTAGGAACGATGGCCCCAGAGCAAACTAATTTATGCAGTAGCCAAATTGCTTGCTCACAACTTTAATGCCAGTAGTTCACAAAGTAGAATTTTTGCTCCCAAGACTGTACAGCTTAGAGAGAGCATTTGCTGCACTACAGTGCCTTTTGCTATGCTCAAACTTCCCTAAGCCCCTAGTGGCTGCAGCCAGAACTGCATTTTAAAAAGAAAAGGAAGATGTTGTCGAAGGCTTTCACGGCCAGAGTTCATTAGTTGCTGTAGATTTTCTGGGTTGTGTGGCTGTGGACTTGGCATTGTAGGACCTGATGTTTTGCCAGTAGCTGTGACTGGCATCCTCAGAGGTATAACACAGAAAGATGTAGTACTCTCTGTGTCAAGGTGCCAAGACCATGGCCACACAACTCAGGAAACCTACAGCAACTAATCAAAGGGAAGATGTTTGGCCAGAGAGAGAGAGAGAGAGAGAGAGAGAGAGAGAGAGAGAGAGAGAGAGAGAGAGAGAGAGAGAGAGAGAGAGCAGGATGATACTGGCTTTGAGGACCCCCATCAAAGGCCTTAAGCTGCACCTGGAGTGGACTGCCCCCCACCCCTTGATATGCCGTTGCTTCCAATGTTGTACATTAATGATGTCCATGTGAGATCCAGGCCCCATGGTGACTATCTTCTCCTATGAGGAAAAGCTTACCAATTCTCCATATGGGATTTGGGCCACACAGCAATGTCCTGAAATGTATCCTGAGGGGGAAATTGTTAGTTCATCAACAGCTTATTATTGCTATTTTGCTTTTTATTTATAAGCCTTCTTTTCTGTTTCACAGAAACAACCTGATTCTTTTAAACAAATCAGTTGTCCATTGTTAATGTAACCATATCCTTTAATTTAAAAATGAACATTTTGTGTATGAATTCTATTTGGTTTTAATAGGCATTTTAGAAAAACAAAACTCCAACAACCACAAATGGATTTTTAAAAGAATCCATCCGTGCATTTCCTTTTGCATCATGGCAGTTTTTGCTTACTCAGTGGTTTTTATTGTGGCACCTTAGAATGTATACGTTATATTTACTTTTATCTATATATTTATCACTTTAATGTAGCGGCTTGATATGGAGGTTGGAATCATAACTGTGTTTTGAGCAGCAGTTTAAAAATCGGTACTAAGGACATAACATGTAAGACAGGCTCATGGATACTCAGAAGCATGGAGGCTAAAGATCTTCATACAGAAGCAGGTTTCTACATTGAGAACAGCTAGCTGGGTGGCTTGTGCCTGTATCTTCTGTGAGCAGGGGGCTCTGCAAGTCAAAGCCTGGTTCAGCCACTTTACTTGTACACATCTCTTCAGTGGAGTTGCACAAGTAGGGTTCCCCCCCTTCCCCCGGTGGCTCTCAGCCAGAGAGATTAATAATTTTTGCCCATCTCTCTATTTAAGATTTTTTTTTTTTTTTACTCAGAAGGCAGTGAGGAAGAGTGAGCCAGCAGTCCTATTTATAGAAAGTAATTTTAAAATGTACTAGCTCTGAGGAGAGTCACCTCCATATGGAATTTCTGCTGCCCCTGCCCCTAGAACTTCTCTGTCATTGGGAAAGGAGAGGCAGCAGCGCAGCCAACTGGATTATCAGCAGAATATTGTAGGACAGAATACCAGGGATCTTCTGCTTCAGGGTGTGGTTCCCACCACAATGCACTGTTCAGAATTTCAGACACAAAGCCAGATGAAAACAAATAGGCGTTAGGCTCAGATGATGAAATACCACTCTAGACATCTGATCCATGCACTGCATCATTCTCAAATGAAGAATGAGCACAGGGGGCGTAATCTAATGATGATGGCAGTAGAAACGGCAACAGAATCACCTCTGCTGCATGTGATCTTTTTAAGGCTACTTACTACATAGGGAAGATGGAAGCGGTTGATGCCAGTGTCCAAATTAAGGCTCTTCCATCTAATTTGTGTAGTGTTTACTACACTGTATTCAGTTGTATGCAGGCCTACAGTTTTTTCTGCATTCCTCTCTTTGATAGGTCGAACAGATATTATTCTTAAAAGGAAGATTTGTATTCACTTACCGTGAAGCTTCCTTCTCGGTGGTCCTGGATTGGGGCAGTCCTTTACTCCTGGGATCTTGGCTCCACCCCTGAAGGCAGGGCTGGCCGACCATTTTTGGTCCCTGAGGGGGAGGAGCTTATCCTCTTGCTCCCCAGTCATAGTCCAAGCCATGACTCCCTGGACCAACTATAAAAGAACATACAAACAAAAACACCTCCCACAACGGGTGGGTATCAACATACCCAACAACATTCCTGACTCACCTGGACCAAACTAGTTGTTCCCCCTCCCCACCTCCAAATCATCCATACTGCTTAGGAGGCAGAGGTCAAATAAGGCCTAGGGACCCTGGTTCTACACAGACTACAGCACACTCCCAGACTGTAGAAGAATCCACCCCCCCCCAAAGACGGGTGGGTAGGACTGCCCCACTCCAGGACTACCAAGAAGGAAGCTTCATGGTAAGTGAATACAAATCTTCCTTTCTTCGGTGTTCCTGATAGTGGGGCAGTCCTTTACTCTTGGCACTTAAAAAAGCAGTATATCCCAGGGTGGGACTGGATCTTCCCGGTCTAAATAGCATGCTGCAGTACCCTCCTACCGAATGCCACCTCCGCTGAGGCCAGCTTGTCAATTCGGTAGTGATTGGTAATTCAGTAGTGACTTCCACATGGCCGCCCTACAGATGACCTCCATAGAAGGAAAGGCCCTATAAGCTGCTGACGTGGCCACGCCCCTTAAGGAGTGTGCCTTGATCCCTTGTGGTGGCTGGAGACCTTGAGCCTCATATGCCACCAAGATACAGCCCCTCAACCATTGGCTTATGGTAGAAGTGGACACCCTCGAACCTAAGGAAGATTTCCTGAAGGAGACAAATAAGGTGTCAATGGTTCTAAACTGTTTAGTTCTGTCTAACTAGTAACTCAGTGCCCTGCAAACATCTAAGCAGTGCCATTCCCTTTCCCTCTGATGCTTCAAGTTAGGGCAAAAAGATGGTAGCACTATATCCTTAGATCTATGAAAAATAGACTTCACCTTTGGTATGAATGCAGGATCAGGGCGGAGTACCACTCTGTCATTGTGGAAAATGCATAGGTCTTTATCAGTAGAAAGTGCCCTCAATTCTATACCCTCCTAGCCAATGTAATTCCCACTAGGAAGGTCCTTAAGGCTACAGGAAGCCATAGGTTCAAAAGGAGCTTTGCTAAGGGCCCTCAGAACAACATTAAGGGTCCAAGTAGGGAACTGATGCACCCATGGGGGGTTCAAGAGGGTAGTTCCCCTTAGGAAATGCTTAATGAGGGGATGTGAGGACAAGGACTTTCCCTTCCCAGCCCCCCTAACCGCAGAAATGGCTGCTACGTGTCTCTTTAGGGTGCTAGTACTAAGGCCGTTTTCCAACCCCTGCTGGAGAAAGGCCAACACGTTCCCCACTGGGGCTGCTAGGGGATCTTTTCCCTTCTCTGCGCACCAGGAACAAAACACCCTCCAAGTGGTGTTATAGACTCGATTTGTGGAACCCTTTCTGGAAGCTAGCATGGTGTCTATCACCCCCCGAGTAAACCCCAGAGCCATTAATTGCTGCCTTTCAACTTCCAG
The DNA here is from genome assembly GCA_029375565.1 of Gekko gecko. Lineage (NCBI taxonomy): Eukaryota > Metazoa > Chordata > Lepidosauria > Squamata > Gekkonidae > Gekko > Gekko gecko. Next base: position 104,753,052 of record JAPDNY010000004.1, on the reverse strand, counting down.
GCAGTGAGGCTGAGCATCTCAGGATGTGGATGCTGGGTTAGTCCTTGACTCAGCAGGTCCTTTCTCTTGGGAAGCCTCCATGGCTCTGCCACCTTCAGTCATAGCAGATCCTGGAACCAGGCCCGTCGGGGCCAGAATGGGGCTATCAGAATAAGTTCCACTTGTTGTTCTATGACTTTCTGTACCACTCTCTGAATTAGTGGAATGGGAGGGAAGGCATAGAGCAGAGTCTCTGGCCAGTCGCAGTTTAGTGCGTCTGTTCCTATTGCATTTGGGTGTCTATGTCTGGACATGAACATATTCAGCTGAGAATTGTCCGCCGTGGCAAAGAGATCCAAAGAGAACTGGAGAAAGACCTCCCTGCACAGTGTCCACTCTGATGGATCCACTGATTGTCGGCCCAACCAGTCCTCTACCATGTTTTCTCTGCCCACCATGTGAATCGCCTTCAGTGAGAGCAGGTGAAGTTCTGCCCATTGTATCAACAGTACCACTTCCTGATGTAAGACTTTGAATCTGGTTCCCCCCTGTCTGTTGACATAGTGTTGTCCATCTGGACTAAGACGTGTTGACCCATCAGCAATTCCTGAAACTGTATCAGTGCTAGATGGATGGCCTTTAATTCTAGGAAATCTATGCTCCATTTCATATCTTTCCGGGACCATGTCCCCTGAGCCATTCTTCCTTCCGAGTCTGCCCCCCAGCCAAATAAGCTGGCATCTGTCATCACCACCACTCTGGGTGGTTCCCTTAGAAACAGGCCCACCTGAAAGCAAGTCAGAGAAAGCCACCATTGTAGTTCTTGGGTCAGAGATTGTGATCGCTCTACCTTCTGTTTTCCCTTGTGGGTGATCACGTTCTGGAAAGGTAAGAGGAATCGTGCCCATTTTAGAACTTCCTAGCAAGACACCAGCATTCCTGGGAGTTGGGCCAGGGTCATTATCTCTACCGTTGTCTGGCTCAATACTTGCCATAATAGGCATTGGATCTTGTCTTGGTAGTCAGGAAGACTCTGTCCAGTATAGTGTTGATCTGAACTCGCAAATGAGTGATCATCTGAGAAGGTTGTAAGTTGCTCTTGTCCAATTTGATCACAAACCCATGTTCCCGGAGCACCTCCATTGTCACATTCAGGGAGTGTAGTGCCTGAGACCAAGAAGAAGAAAAAGAAGAAGAAGAGATTGGATTTATACCCTGCCCTTCATTACCCAAAGGTGTCTCAGATCAGCTTGCAAATTCCGTTCCCTTCCCCTCCCCACAACAGACACCCTGTGAGGTAGGTGGGGCTGAGAGAGCTCTTGACAGAAACTGCTCTTTTTCAAGAACAGCTCTTATCAGAACTATGGCTTGCCCAAGGCCATCCAGCCAGGTGCAAGCGGAGGAGTGGGAAATAAAACCCGGTTCTCCCAGATTAGAGTCTGCGCACTTAACCACTACACCAAACTGGAGCCTGAACAGTGCCACCTCCTGAATCCTCAGGTGAGCCACCAGCGCCACTAGGATTTTCGTAAAGACCCTTGGTGAGGATTTTAGACCAAAGGAGAGGGCCCGATGTTGGAAGTGTTTCCCATTGTACACAAATCTGAGGAACCTGCGATGTGATGGTCTGATTGGTATATGAAGATATGCCTTGGATAGATCGATAGAACACATGTAATCGCCTTGCTGGATAGCAGCCACTATCGACTTTAAGATCTCCATTTTGAACTTCCTGGTATGGACCTTCTTGTTTAGCCATTTTAAATCTAGAATGGCCCTGATGTCCCTGTTCTTTTTGGGGACCGTGAAGAATACCGAGTACACCACCAGTCCCTTCTCTTGGTGTGGCACCGGTTCTATGGTTGCAATTTCCAACAGTTGAATGATTGCCATGTTCATTGCTCAGTGTTTTTCTGGTGAGCGGCTCTTGGGGATTTCCAAAAAATGATCATTCAGGAATGATTGAAACTCTATGGAGTAGCCTTCTGTTACTGTTTCCAGTACCCATTTGTCGGTTATAGTTTGGTGCCAGCGTGAGGCAAATTTCTGTAGGCAACCTCCTATGCTGATGTGGCTGTTGTTCCTGGCATAGTCATGCTGGATTTTCTTTTCTGGGACCTTTGGATTGTTGTCCCTGTTTGTTTTGGAAGGATGAAGGTCTGTTGTCCCTTGGTTTTGCCTGCCACCTTCCCTTAATACCCCTATTTTGGTTGGTTTGGCATCATGTCTGGAATCCCGAAAGGACTGAAACCTTCTTTTAGATTTTCCTTCTCTTTACTTAGATGGGAGGAAGACCTTCTTCTTATCTTTATCTTCCACCAGATACCTCTCTAAACCATCTCCAAAGAGGTTTGCACCCTTGAATGGCACAGCCTCCACCTTTGTTCTAGCTGGAGGATCAACAGCCCAATTGCGGAGCCATATGTTTCTTCAAGCTGTGACACTTGAAGCCATAGCTCTTGCTGACTGCTGCATTGCATCAAGGGAAGCATCAGCTGCAAACAACGTTGCTAGGGCTATTTTCTTGAGTTCATCTTTGAGTTCCTTGGGTATATCACTTTCTGCCTTTGCAAGATCAGAGGCCCATGAGTATGCTGCTCTGGCAAAAAGTGAACCAGTGACTGAGGTTTGAGGAGAGTTGGCTGAAGCCTCAAAGTCTCTGTGTAGGGCTTGCTCAATCTGTTTGTCACTGTGGTCCTTCAGAAGTCCATCCTCCTCCATGGGTAACACAGATGTGGAGGTCAGACTATTGACCGGGTCATCTACCACTGGTAATTGAATCTTCTTAGTCACCTCTGGTATGAGAGAATGAAACTTAGAGAACATGGGATGGTTAAACTTAGGTTTGGCTGGCCGTTCCCATTCAGCTTTTATCACAGAATAAAAGGTTGCTGGAAGAGGCACCCTTGTAGGTTTTGAACCGGTCTTTGGTAAGGTTTGTTCGGACCCAGCAGGAAAATCTGTTTCCTCTTCCTCTATGGTTTTTGGAGTATAGGAGAGTTCAAGTTTCCTTAACAATTTACCATAAATATCTTGAGGGAAAAGCCTAGATTGGATGGTGGGTACCATCTCAGCTTCTTCCTCCGAGAGTTCGCCCTCCTCCATATTTGAGATAGAATCAGAGGAATCAGAGATAGAGCCATTTAATAGTGGGCTATGTTCCCTTCCCTTCTAGCCCGTTTGTGTTTATGAGAGGAGGGTGATCTGCTGGCGTTTCTCCTTTTACGATGGGAGTGAACTTTAGGTGTTCTATCACGCTCAGGTGAAGAATCAGTGGATTCCCTATCGTGGAGATCCTCCATAAGTCTTTAAACTCCTTCCTCATCTCTGACTTCATCCATGCCAGTAGGCCAAGTGTGGGGTGTTCCTCTGAGGAACCTAATTCTTCTCCTTCTCTCAGTGAGGTTTGGGACTCCTGCTCTGGGGAAACTGCCAGGACAAATTCACAGGCTTTGCTATCCAAGGATGAACCTGGAATGATTGCTTTGGATGCCATTTTGAGGTCCTGGGAAAATGAAAGTAAAAAAGGAGGTCCATCAAAAATGGCTACTCCTGCCTTTTTTCCTCCAGAGCCACACAGTCCTTCTGGACTATCCCCACCCAGGGTTTTCCCCTGGTGTGTAGGTAATGCCACCAAAAGGGGGCAAAGAGGGACCCTGCCTCCTGGAACCACGACATAGAGCAGGAGGCGTTTGTGTTTGGGGGGGGATGACATCGCGTAAAATCCAGGGGGGTAAACTGCACATCCCCATGCCCCTGCAGAGTCCTCCGTTTCCCCCTCCCCCGTGCCCAGCACACCAGAGTCCTTACTGTGATTCAGCCGCTTGGGTAATGCAAAAGGAACTCCGTTCATCTCTGTCCCGATCCTCCACATGTCTGCAGTGGAGGGAGAGGAAAGACTGGGTTCCTTTCTTGCCAGGAGGATTGCAAATTCCACATCTCTCTCTGGCGCCTCCCTGGCTCTGCTTTATTCCTGGTCTCTCCCAGGGGCGGGGGAAGAGGGAGGATACTGTCGAACCTCTAAGGCTGTCTCCCATTAGAGCCATGGTTGCTGAAGATCTCCTGGCTTCATCACGCAGCAGGGCTTCTTTAAATGCAGCAGACCTGGCTGCATTCCCAAAGGGGAGGGTGATACCTGGGTCCTACTACTGTCCTTCTGATACTCTCTGATCTTCTTTTTCTTTTCTTTTTTTTCTTCGTGCTCTCTGCACCGTCGACCTGCGTCCTGCTTCAAAGGCAGGGCCGGACAGACTGGGGAGCAGAGGATAAGCCCCTCCCCCTCAGGGACCAAAAATGGTCGGCTGGCCCTGCCTTTGGTGTGGAGCCGAGATCCCAGGAGTAAAGGACTGCCCCACTACCAGGAACACTGGAGAAAAAACAAACCAACTTGGAGGTTGGCTCTTGAAGTCTCCAGCAGAGGATGTTGTTATTTTGTATTGGCTAAAGCCCTATTCTCAGAAGCTGTGTGTCTTATAAAATAGGAGCAACTGAACCTTTTCATTGTCTGTTCTCTTATAGCTTAGTTGCCATCACAGTCATTGTGTGTTTGAGACATGTATTTTGTGTGTATGGATGACTGGTTGAAGTGTGATTATTTAAGGATGGAAACTAGAGGAAATACTGTAGAGCATATCTGACTAGCAATTTGCTGGAAATTTTAGAAATAAAAGGGAAGGTGTTCAGCTGGAGGCAGCAGGCTGATGCTGGCTTTGAAGGTACCCTTCGAAGGCCTTCCTTGCTCTGTACCTGGAGTGGACTGCCTCCTGCCCCCTTGGTATGCCACTCTGTTTGCAGCTGAGGCCTATTCTACATTGACTGTACTAAAATAATTTGTTGTGCCTCTACAGCTATTTATTTTTATTGTTGCCACTAGGTTTGCCAACTTCCAGGTGGGTCCTGGATATCTTTCTCTCTCTCTCTTTTTTAAACTTTATTTATCAGTTTTTAAACATATACACCAACCATACAATTTAAGATTTCCTTACTATGGAGCCATTATACATGTTCTCTTTCCCACCACATATAGACCATCTTTTTTGAAAAATAGAATCATCTCTTCCTTGAATACACAAAGTCAATCTATCCATCTCAGCACATTCTAGCAGTTTCCAAACAAGCTCATTTCTAGAGGGTAATTCTGCACTCTTCCACTTCCTGGCGATTAATACCTTTGATACAGTTAATATATATACGAATACATGCCTATCTTCCTGTTTCAAACCATCAGGTAGTATGTTCAACAGATAGATTTCTGGGGCTAAATTTATATTTAGAATTTCTAACACCAGTTTTCCTACCATTCTCCAGAATTTCATCATTTTTTCACAATTCCACCACATATGAAAATACGTTCCGATATTCTTTTTACATTTCCAGCAATTGTTCGATACATTCTCTATGCATTTTGCGATCTTATCTGGTGACCAGTGCCACCTATAAAACATCTTATACACATTTTCTTTAAGCGACGTTGCTCTAAAAGATTTTACAGATTTCCAAATTTTAGTCCAATCATCAATTTCAATACTGTAGCCTATATCCTGCATCCATTTCACCATATTTGGCTTCACCGTTTCATCCTGCATATATTTCTCCAACCAAAATCTATATAATTTCTGAATAAGTTTGTCACTGGATGATAACCAAATTTTGTCTAGCTCATTGGCAGATGTATAAAATCCTAGGGTTCTATCTTTACCATAGATCGACTGGAGTTGCATTCTTTCCCACCAGGTCAAATTTAATTTTTCTACTGGTTTTAGTTTGTCCTTTTTATCTAGTAACTTATCATATGTCATTATCTTCTCTTCCATCAATAACGAAGGTTTAATATGTGCTTCCAGAGGCGAGATCCACCTCGGTGTTTTTACATAATATTTTTCTTTAATATTTTGCCAACATTTTACCAATGCCCCTCTCACTATATGCTGATGAAAGTTGGGGTGGATCTTATCTTTATTATACCATAAGTAAGCATGCCACCCCATGCTAAGATCATAGCCTTCTAAGTTTAGCATTCTTACATTTTCTAGTGTTATCCAATCTTTAACCCATCCTGCAGCTGCCGCCTGGTAATATATTTCCCAATTAGGAACTCCACACCCACCTCTTTCTTTTGTTTCCTGAAGGTATTTCCATTTGATTCTAGCTTTTTTAGGATACCAAATAAAATGTCTTGTAATTTTATCCAGTTTTACGAATATCTGCTTGTTTTTAAGAATTGGGATATTTTGTGCTAAAAAGAGGGAACGTGGCAATATATTCATTTTTATCACCGCAATTCTACCCATCAACGACAGTTGGATATTACTCCATTTCCTTAAATCTTTTTGAATTTCTTCTATTAATTTCCCATAGTTATTCTCTATTAAAGCACTATTCCTGTTAGTCATTCTTATACCTAAATATTTCACCTCATTCACTATACCTATTTTAGAGTTATCAAAGATTTTTTTTTTTTTCCTGTGTGCAATTCTTTGTTAGGATTTTGGTTTTTTCTAGGTTTATTTTGAGGCCAGCAACCTCACCATACTTCTGTAGTGTGTCCAGCAGGGTTGATATTGAGGATAAAGGATCTTCTATTATAAAGACTAAATCATCTGCGAACGCTTGGAGTTTAAACTCGTCTTTTTTAATTTTCAATCCTTTTATCCATTCATCAGCTCTTAGCATATCTGTTAAAGATTCTAGAAAAAAATGAATAACAATGAGGACAGCGGGCAGCCCTGTCTTGTACCCTTCTGAATCTCTATTCTCTGTGTCATGTCTCCATTAATCTAGACCTTCGCCTGTTGTTTCGTGTATATAGCTGATACCATATGTAAAAAATTCTCTCCACAATCCCATATTTCCAACTTCTGTTTCAGAAATTCCCAGGAAACATAATCAAAAGCCTTTTCCGCATCTAAAAAGACCAAGGCAAGCTCTTTACCCAGTTGATTTTCATAGTATTCCAGGACATTAATAATAGTTCTCACATTATGTTTAATTTGTCTTCTTGGAAGGAACCCCGCCTGGTCTTGGTGGATTAATTGCAATAATACCCTTTTTAACCTTGATGCCAATATATTTGCAAATATTTTATAATCCACATTCAGTAACGAAATTGGGCGGTAATTTTTAACCTCCTTCTCATCAGTTCCCAGTTTGTGTATTAACGTGATCAGAGCTTCATTCCATGTATCCGGTAATCTACATTCCTTCGCTATATTTTGTATTAAACTCTTAAAAGGTGATGATATTTGTTCTTCAAATATTTGGTAAATTTCTGCTGGTAAACCATCTGGCCCAGGGGATTTCTTCTTTTTCTGCCTTCTAATTGCCTCTGCCATCTTGCAAGGGGTTATAGTATCATTTAGAATTTTTTTTGTATCTCCGTAAATTTCTTATAATTATTCTGAGATAAAAAGGTCTCAATTTTTTGCTTATCCTGTGGTGTCTGTTGAAATAAATTCCTATAAAATTCTTGTACAATTTTCCTTAAGTCTGGAAGAGAAAATTTGACCACTTTATTTTCATCTCTTAATGCAGTAATTATTCTTTTTTCTCTCTCTCTTTTCTCAGTCTGTAAGCTAACCACCTCGTGGGCTTGTTAGCATTTTCAAAGTAATAATGTTTAGCTTTCTCTATGTCTTTAGCTAATTCCTGTGTGAACAATAGGTTCAACTGATGCTGTAGCATTTTTATTCTTGAATAGCTTATTTCGTCCTCTGGCTGCCTCTTCAAATTCTTTTCTGATGCTTTTATCCTCTTCTTTATCTCTTCTATTTTCTTGTTTTTCTGTTTGACTTTCCATGCATTTTGGCTTATAAACCATCCTCGCAAAAAAGGCATCCCATACTGTGTTGATACAGATTGTTGATTGAATATTCCTTTTAAAGAATTCCTGTATTTCCACCTTTGTTTTCATTACTACCTCTTTATCCTTTAACAAGTCACTATACGTTCTCCATCGGGTCTTTTTCTTTACTGTCCTAAATGTCACTAGAAGAGGGTTATGGTCGGCAAATGTGTTTGGCAGAATATCCACCTGTTTAACCTCTCTTAACATTGCTACTGGAAGCCAAACCATATCAATCCTGGACCAGGATTTATGTCTCGCAGAATAATAGGTGTAATCTTTGCCTTCTATATTCCTGGTTCTCCATGCATCTATTAGAGAAAACTCTTCTGCTGTTTGTAAGAAAACTTTAGACAGCATCCTCCCTTTTCTCCTGCCTTTCCCTTGACATTTTCTATCTATTTTATAATCAAAAACAGCATTAAAGTCACCTATTATACATATGTCTTCAAAATTCCCCTTCGTCAGCAAGTTCTTTACTTCTTTGAAAAAACTATCTTGGTTTTGATTGAGTGCATAAACATTCACAATTAGCATTTTTCCCCCTTCTCTTAGTATTGAAACCGCTAGTAGTCTACCATCCTTTGAGCTATAACACAATTCCGGTTCTAAAGAGCCTTTAACGTAGGTTGCCACACCTCTCTTTTTTTTATCAGCTGCTATAAAAGGTTCGCCAATTTTCTTAAAGTTTAAATATTTTGTATCTTTATCCCTTATGTGGGTTTCTTGAAGACATGTTATATCCGGTTGGTGTTTCTTTATTTGGTGAAAAAGTCTTCTTCTTTTTTTGGGATTATTAAGTCCATTCATGTTGACTGATAATAACTTTAGTGGTCTACTTGCCATTATTTGGCTTTGTTTTGTCTGTATTTTTACTCCTATATTGGAATCTGGTCATCACTTGCCAAGAGACTGTATTTCTGGCTCCAGTCTCATTTTTACGCGATGGTTTCTTGGGTTTGTCTTTAGGCATATCCTTTTCTTGCTTCCGGCCCATCTCATGCGATCCAGTGGCTTCCAAACATTCTCCTTCTTCCTCCTCTTCTTCCTCTCTCTCTCTTTCTTGCTGCCAGCCCAAATCTTCTCCTTGTTTTCACAGAAAACCCTCCACCTTAAAGGCAGAGTCTATTCTGTATCTTCTGTCTTTAAAGGTAAATAGAAGTCCTTCTGGTATCAACCATCTATATAATATATCATTTTCTCTTAATACATTTGCCAATACAGAGTAATTTTGTCTTCTCTCTCGGACCCTCCAAGGGACTTCCTTCAAAAATCTTATTTCTGCTTCCTTGATCTTAACTTTATTTTCATAAGTAGCTCTTAATACACTATCTCTAACCTCTTTCTTATGAAATTTAATATGCACCTCCCTTGGGATCTTATGTCTTTTCGCATATGCTGAATTTCTTTGGTACACTGCCTCTGTTTCACTCAATAGTTCCTCCTTTGTTCCTATGTTCAGCTGCTCTGCTATGTTTTCCGCCAGGTCTTCTTTTAAACTTTTGTCAATTTCTTCCAACACATTCTGGCATCTCAATATCAACCCTGCCTTCTCCATTTCTAAATTTATTAGAGATTCCTCTATTTTTTCGCTTTTTATCTTAAGTTCCTGGAATTCTTCATCTAAATCTTGTACTTTCCCTTCTAATTTACTCATAACTTTGACAATACTTGATATTTCTTCCTTACTTTCAAGAATCTGTTTTTTAATTTCATCGGTTTCTGCTTTAATTTGTTCTGCTATTTTGTCCATTTTTAATTGTACCGGTCCTAGTTCTGTCTTGATTAGTCCTGGCAAAATATTATCTGTTAACTTGCATTGATTCTTGTAATGGTTCAATTTCTTTTTTAATTAATGCCGGTAGTGTATTTTCAGTTAAATGTTGTATGGATTGGGTTACACATTCCTTCATCAGAGCCTTAAGCTCTTTTACAGACATTCCAGCAATGCTCATTTTTAGGTGGCTAGCAACTCCTATTTGCCCTGGTGAAGGTATGGAATCTCTCCTGGTATTATCAAACCCTGTTGCCATAAACTCCCCTTGGTTTCTTTAATCTATTTTATTTAGAGCTCTTATATTCTTTATTTCACCAACAAGTATTGGTCTATTCCTTCTAATTTGCTTCCACTCTGTTCAGGTTCTAACAGACCACTTCTCCCCCTATTGAATGTCTTTTTAAAGGCACCCTCTTAGCACCATTCTTTTATTTTTTATAACCATCTAACATCACCTATCATCACCTTGTATCCACCTATTTTTGCCTTTAAATAGCCTCACTTTCCCCGTTGAATGTTCACTTGTGTTTCTCTTTAAATGTCCTTTGCCGGCTCTACACTTCGGGTGCTCTTGCGGGCTCTGCCCAGTTTGCTCTCTGACTCCTTCCTTAGTCTTCCACCCTTTGCGTCTCCTTCAATAGCGCCTTCCGCCCACCTCTGCTTCGTTACCAGCTGATTTCCCTTCTCCGCTCTTCCGATTGTCCTTGTCACTCCTCTGTTTCTCCTTGACATTCTTCTCCACCCTGCCTTCTTCTCTGATGTTAGGCTTCTTCCACCCTTTCCTCTTTCGACTCCAATAGGCTCCTTTGTTCTATGCCACTCCTCCATGTCACTTCTTCTCTATCCTCAGGACTTCTGCGCCTTCCAGACGGGCCTCGCCTCTCCGCCTCTTAAAGCCACCGCCGCCAAAGATATCCACATATGAAAAAGAAAAAAACAAAAGAAAACTTATGCAGCACACTAGGTCCACTGTTTTGAAAGGTCCATAAATATTTATCTACTTTCCTTCTCTAGCGTGGCAAATATTACTCGAGCATTAAATAATACAGTAGCCGCTTTTTCCCTCTCCCTGCTCCAGCGTCCACTTGGACACTCTTTATTTATATGCGTTCTTGGCTTATCGCCCCGCAACTCTCCTTTCCCCCCTTGAAAGAAAAAAGAAATTACTTAGCTTTGTTTGTTGTTGTCACTGCTGTATCCACTGGTCATTCTTCTATAGGCTCCTTATCGGCTCACAGGCTTGGCTCAGCCACCCGCGCTTTGCGTTGGCATCCAGAAAGGTTTCTTGCCTGGGACAAAACTGCTGAACCAGGAAGGTTGCCACCATTCCCAGCCCAGGTTAAAGTCCCTTGCCCCTTCTCTTCCTACAAAAGAGCAGGGTAGGAGTTGGCATACCTAAAAAAAAAAAAAAAACCTTTGGAAGAGCAAAACTGCGGAGCTAACACACGTCTGCTCTCCGCCAAACTGGAACCGGATCTCGGGTCCTGGATATCTCTTGACATTACAGCTGAACTTCAGATGACAGAAATGAGTTCCCCTGGAGAAAATGGCTGCTTTGGAGGGTAGACTCTGGCATTATAGCTTGATGAGATCCCTCCTCAAACACTGGCCTCTACAGGTAGCATTTCCAACCTCCAGGTGGGACTTGGAGACCTCCTGAAATTACAACTGCTCTCCAGATGAGAGAGATCAGTTCCCCAAACAGCATGGCTAGTTTGGAGGATGGACTCTGAGGCCCTGAGAAGACTCCCTACTCCAAATCCCATCTTTTGAAAGTAGCCCCCCAGAAATACAGGAATTTCCAACCCAGAGCTGGCAACCCTATCCACAGTCTCCACCCCGAAATCTCCTAAGAATTTTTCAACCTGCAGCTGGCAACCATATTTGCCACTGTATGAAGTAATTTTCATCTGCAAGTTTCTTAATCATTTTCATGTGAACCATATTTTTATTAAATATTTCATTGCCTTTTGTACATAATTATTTTCAGTTCTATGGGTATATTAAATTTTATTCTAGGTTGCTCAAAAGTACAACTTGAAGACACTTTGAAAACACTTTTTGAGAAAGATGCAGGTCTTCAAAATGTTTTCAAAAATCAAATGGGACACTTGTCAAAAACTGTGATGAAATTAATCCATATGCTTCCTGCATAATACATGATTACTTTCATTTATTGATTTAAAACATTTCTATTTATACCCTGCCTTTCTCCCCAATGGGGCTCAAAGTAGCTTACATCATTCTCCTCTCCTCCATTTTATACTCACAACAACCCTGTGAGGTAGATTAGGGTGAAGGTGTGTGACTGGCCCAGGGTCACTCAGCCAGCTTCCATGGTAGAGTAGGGATTCAAGCCTGGGCCTCCTAGATCCTAGTCTAACCACTGTACCATACTGGCTTTCTTTACAAAATTATATGTTATATAATATAAAATATGTTTTGTCTGTATGGAAATAATTCACTTAATGACCTCATTGAGACTGAAACACCAACATGGCACTATTATCTTTAAGGACTTGTGACATAACCAATAGCATCTAATTGAAACATTAATGCTGCCTTTCCACCTGATCAGGGTCCCCAAGGACATAAAAACTTCAAAACAATTAAAAACAACTTTTAAAATTACAAAATAATTCAATAAAAATAACAGGGACAAGCAACACCAGAACTGCTTACTAGCAAAATACACAAAGAGTAGAGAATACCATCAATGAAGACTCTTTCCTGGCTAAGGCACATTTATTGGATAGTGAGTCTTTTTTACCTCAGTGGGAGTTACTTCTCAGTAAATATGTGTACAACAACAATGCATTACTACCATCTTGTGCTCATTTATCTGGCAGTAAGCTTTGGTGAATGCACTGAAATTTCCATCTGAGCAAACATAAAATGGTATTTCCATACAAGCAAATGAAATATATTTTTGTTTTTGTTGTACTGCCCTGTATACCCTTGAAACACTCAAAATTCTTGTTGTTCTCCTGATACCTGTGTATTTCTCTTAATTGAAATTGCATTGAGACTTTTTATTTAATATTAATATAACATGTTTATTTTCTCTGTTTAGCATTTTAAGATGAACTGCACTGTTGTTTTTTTAACTTCTTTTTATTTATTTTAACATATCATACAGCTACTTGGATACAATAACAAGAGTAGATTCATGTGTAAACATATTCATATATCAGAAAGTGCTGCATACTCTAATAAAATGATCTAACTGCACTGTTTTAACAGAACAATTCTCCTTGGGCAATATTTTATGATATTCTCCTTTTATTATTGATACAGGCTAGGAGTTTTGTTTGCTGAGATTGTTCTCAGTAATTGTACTAGCCCCAATTGCAAATGCTGTAGAAAACAAACATTTTCATTTTATTCTATATCATTCAATTGCTGCTGTTTTATATGCTTCTGGAAGAGAAAATATTTATTAGATAAAATGCTTGTAAATAGGGTTGCCAAATCTTGGGAGATTTGAGGGCAGAGCCTGAGGAGGGTGGGGTTTTGGGATGGGAGGGATCTCATTGGATATAATGCTATAGTTTACCCTCCAAGGGAGCCATTTTCTCCAAGGACCTCAGCAAGGTATAATGCCATAGAATGCACTCTCCAAAGTAGCCATTTTCTTTGGGACAACTGATTTCTTTCATCTGGAGATCAATTGTAATTCTGGGAGATCTCCAGGCTCCATCTGGAGGTTGGTAGCCCTTGTATAAAGATATGTGTTTAGTATTGTACTCTCTCTAAATTTAACTTTCAGCCTGCTTTCATGCCTGTTTGGCCAGAAATATAGAAACCTTAGTTCAAAGAGATTTCTCCAAGTAGCAGTGAAGAAGGGCTTGTGGCTTTGTATTTTAAGAGATTGTATTTTAACAGGTTGCATGCTTTTTTTTTTTTTTTTTAAAGCAACAACACAGTTATTTTGAGACCAGTCAGATTAACATTTAAGATCTTTAGCTAATCTGAATGGACTTTATCCAAGATCCAGGGTGATCAGGAGATGTTAAATCCAGGCAGTGCCTAAATATATCCATTTGGTAAAGCAGAAGATGCATTTCAAACATGGACATCATCCTGATAGAGCAGTAGTCCCTGCACAAACCCCATTGAAAAGGCTGGGAGTTGTGCAGCAGCAACACCTGGCAGGCAGGGTTACCAACCTCTTGGTGGGGCCTGAAGGTCTCCCAGAATTACTGATTCTCTGGCGTTTAACTTTGCTGAGGTCCCTCTTCTCCCCAAACTCTGCCCTCAGGCTCCACCCCAAATTTCCAGGGATTTCCCAACTCAGAGTGAGCCTAACAGGCCACATTACTGAAGTTAGCCGTGCATGTTGCTTGTATTTAATGGATTTCAATAGGGTTTAAGCATGCACAGGCTAGTAGTCACTGATTTTACACAACACATCATTTAAATCAGGTGTCCCCAACCTGTGGCCCATGGGCCTCATGCAGCCCCCCAAAGTCTTTCTATGTGGCCCTCCGACCTACTTGGTTTGCTGCTATCAACCTCAAGGCATTTTCCCTCACAACCACATTGTTCTTTCTCCCTCAAGAGGCACCATCTATGGTTGTTCTTCCTGTCCCTTTCTTGCAAAAAAAAAAAAAAAAGACACAATAGCAACAGTATTTCTTCTGGTCTCCATGGTTCCTTCTGTCAGTCCCCCTCTTGGTCTTATCTTCCACACTAGCATTTGGGCCATGTCTGAATGCTTTGCTAGCCAGCAAACTCAGGTACCTGTACCACTCAGCTTTTTCACTCCCCCTCTCCATGCATTACCATGTTGAAGGCTTTATATGTATGTAAGGAAGATAAAGCAGGAAAAACGTCCTTTTTGGGGATGTGGTGCTGGCACAGGAAATGGCGGATGCCAACTGAGAGAGCTCTGATCCTTCCCTCTGATCCCTCCCGACATACCTAGTCACTGAGGAGTCCGAGAGTGCACAAACTATGGGAAAGATTGGCAGAGTGCACACGAAAACAGGAGATGCTAAAATGCCCGATTTAAAAGCTTTCTTCAACACTGAAGCTGACGGTGGGGCTGTTAAGGTGAGCTGGTGGGCCGATTCCAAAATGGCCACTGAGGGCAGAAGCCAGCAATCTCAGCAAGCTAACCTCACTAAACAGGAGTTAAAAGATCTGTTTTGGACATTTAAGATTGAAATGCTTGATAACATCAACGAAATGCTCAAACCGATGGCTGCAGAAATGGCGCTGGAAGCAGTGATCCCAATCTGCAGAAATAGCGCTGGAAGCAGTGATCACCAACCAATAGGACATCAGAAAATTACAATGCAATGAATCTTGGGCAAAACAGAGAATTTTTGCTTTGGAATATAAAGCCAGAGAGCATTTCCTGAAGTTCAGAGGATTTGCAGAGCAATCTGAAGGAACTACAGAGCTAACAACCTTCATTTCTATTTGGTTAGCAACTATACTCCAGCTAGAAGATGGAGTTGCCCTGATGGTAGTAAGAGCTTATCATTTGGGCCCTCCCATGTCAGAATGCCACAGAGGCCCCTGTGATATCATGGCAGAATTCTTAGATTTACGTAAAAGAACCATATACTTCAGGAAGCCAAAATGAAAGGAAGCCTTAAGTATAACAATTCTCCTCCTCTCTGATGTCCCTCCTGATGCCTTGCAGATCCGAAGATTGTTGAAACCTATTACTTAACGTCTAACAGATGCTTGAATACAATATAGATGGTTGCAAATGGGATACCTGCAAGTAAGGTACCAAGAAGCAACTTACCAAGCAGACAACATTGACTCAGGGACAGACTTATTAAAAGCCATCGGGATAGAAGGAAGATAAAGTGTGAATGGATACAGGAGATGTCTGGTCTGCTTTTGCAAAAAAAAAGTGGGAGCGAGCTGCAGAGATGACCATGAACGCTGGTCCTGCAAGTTTTGCGATGCGGTCTGCAGGTTGTGTGGGAAGACAGACCACATCGCTTGGGTTTGCCGCTCCAAGGGACCTCAGCAACGTCAGAAGGCAATGCATGCCGCAACGGCAGACCTGAACTCCATGAACAGCAACCAACATCAGGTACTGAATTTGCCCCCAGATCCCCCAACGTGACTGTTAGAATCGAGGGGTCCCCCTGCAGGATGAAGTTGGACACAGGGTTGTCCTTCTCCATCATCTTAGCAGACATGCTGAGGGGTTTGTGCCCACAGGCCCCCCCCCTAAAAAAACCTTGGGGCCTGTCCCTCTGAGATTTCCAACAAAACCCAGTAGCTATTAAGGGGTGGGGCAAATTCAGAGTGACTTACAAAGACTTTGACAGACTATTGGGCTTGTTGGTGGTTGAGGGGCGGCTCAAGAGCTTGTTGGGTTTATCTTGGTTTGGGCCACTGGGTTTTGGGGTGACAGGGATCAACCAGGTAAAGGTAGTAGACTGGGACTGGGTTTGTGGGGAGTTCCCCAAGGTTTTTCAAAGCATGCTCTGTCGCTATACAGGCCCCCCAATCTCCCTGGAGTTAGACCCCAAGGTGTGGCCCATCAGAATGAAGCACAGGCAGCATTGCAACCTAAGATAGAGGCCGAGTTGGACCAGCTGGTAGCTCAAGGGGTGTTAGAACCCGTCCCACATGCTAAATGGGAGACCCCGATTGTCACTCCAGTGAAGCCTAATGGGGACGTCCGCATCTGTGTGGATTATAAATGCATGATAAATAAGGCCCTACAGAACCATGCCTATCTGGTACCAGTCGTAAGTCACATGCTCGCTTCACTCGCTGGTGCCAAGGTTTTTGGGAAACTGGACCTAGCCCATGCATATCAACAGCTGCCGGTTGATGACGCCACTGCGGAAGCCCAAACAATTGTAACACAGAAGGGGGATTTCAGAGTCAAATGATTGCAATTTGGTATGAGCGTGGCTCCAGGGATTTTCCAGAACCTAATGGATTGTCTCCTTAAAGGGATCCCTGGAGTACAGCTGTTCTTTGACGATGTTTTGATCACGGCTCTGGACACCAAAGCTTTCGCCACTTGTCTCAGGATGGTTCTTCAGCATTTTGAGGAGGTGGGCTGAATGTGAAATGCGAGAAATGTTTGCTAGGCATACCCTGGGTGGATTTCTTGGAATTCACGGTGGATGCCCAGGGTATCCACCCCACATCCAAAAAGGTCCGGGCCATAGTGGATGCCCCTGCACCCTTGTCCAAGACAGAACTACAGGCCTTCTTAGGTCTGTTGAATTTCTATCATTCATTTCTACCCCACAAAGCTGCGGTGGCGGAATCCCTGCACCGCTTGCTCAATAAAGGAGTACCATGGACTTAGGCCCCCAAACACACCACCGCCTTTCAAGTGGTGAAGGACCTACTCTCTCTCAACACCATCCTTGCACATTTTAATGAAAGCCTCCCGGTAATTCTATCGTGCAACACTTCACCTTATGGGGTGGGGGCTGTGTTGGGCCACAGGCTGGTGGTCGGCTGGGAGATGTCAGTCACATATTATTCCTGCACTCTCATGGCCGCAGAGTGCAACTATGTGCAGATCAACAAGGAGGCCTTGGCGATAGTGGCAGGTGTTAAGAAATTTCATCACTACCTATATGGTCAGCCTTTCACTGTGGTCACCAATCACAAGCCCCTGCTGGGTCTCCTTTCGCTGGATCGCCAAACCCCACAAATGCTGTCACAGAGAGTTCTCCGATGGTCCATTTTTTTGACAGGGTACCAATATGACCTAGTCCACCGACAGGGCAAGGCAATGGACCACACAGACTCCTTAAGCCATCTCCCACTTCCGTCCAGTGATCCGGACCCTGCTCCCACCCACCACATTGCCCTGATTGAGGACCTCCTGGACCACCCGGTGCAGGTCTTGGAGGTTGCACGCCAAATAGACTGGGATCGCCTCCTCTCCTGGGTCCTCAACTGGGTGGTGAGGGGGTGGCCCATGGGGCTGGTGGGCCCGGAATTCACAGCATTCTACTCCCGCTGAGATGAGTTATCAGCACACAAAGGGTGTCTCCTATGGGGAAGCAGGGTGGTGGTGGTGATACCAGGGCCCCTGCGCATGAAGGTAATCATGGCCTTACATGAAAACCACCCTGGGATTGTCAGAATGAAGGTCCTAGTGAGAAGCTATGTGTGGTGGCTGGGGTTGGATGGCGAAATAGAGGACAAGGTGAAGAGGTGCCAACCCTGTCAGGAGTCCTGGCCTGAACCGCCCAGAGCACCAATTAGACCTTGGAAGTCATCCCACAAGCTGTGGGCCAGAATCCACTTAGACTTTGCCAGCCTCTTCCAGGGACAAATCTTCTTCCTCTTAGTCGACTCATATACCAAATGGCTAGAGGTCGTGCCCGTGCCCTCCATATCCTCCTGTTCGGCCATCCGGGCAATGTGGAGGATTTTTAGCACACATGGCATCCCAGATGCACTGGTAACAGATAATGGGACGGCTATTACATCTGCCGAGTTTCAAGAATTCATAGAATACTACAGTATCCGACACATCCACTCGGCTCCCTTCCACCCAGCTACCAATGGCCAAGCTGAGTGCATGGTCCACTCTACAAAGTAAGCCCTGCGACACATGCACCACGGGAACTGGGACTATAAACTGGCAGCTTTCTTGTTCAGCCAGCACATGACCCCACACTGCACCACCGGGCGGTGTCCCACCAAAGTGCTCATGGGCCAGCGACCCACAACTCGGCTAGACTGCCTCTACCCGGACAGGGCTCCGGAACACAGTGCGACCTGCGAGGATCAAGCAGCATCCCAGGGGTTCTTCCCCAGGGAGCCAGTCTATGCAAGGAACTACGCCTGGGGCCCTGCATGGATCCCCGTCAATGTGGTCTGAGCGACAGGTCCCTGGTCCTACGAAGTGTCCTGCGAGGATGGCCAGGTAATGCACTGCCACATCGACCAACTACGCCACCACATTCTTCCACAGACTCCAGATGCCCCCGATGACAGCGGGAAGAAGAAGGCAGAGCGGATCCAGCCAAGGGGCTGGTGCAACCTCTGCAGCCGCCAGAGCCAGCTCCAAGTGAGCCAAACAGCCCCGCCACAACACTGACGGTTCAGTGTTCTACAAGAGAATGATGAAAACCCACTTACTTAAGGGACTATGTTCGCCAGACATGTTCTGAACCATGGGGGAGGGGTGTTGTGTACTGGCCGAGTCACACACGCAGTTGGGGCAACGCATGGCCTGACAAAATAGCGAAGCTTCGATACCTGGAACAATAGAACCCTAGGATTCTAAAACCAGCCAACCAGCAAGCTAGGATTCTGTAGAGAACCTATAGGATTAGAAACCTTGTATATAGCTTATCACGAGTGTGGGTGTGGGTAAAGGGTGTGGTTGGAAATGTACATAAAAGCAGCCTGCGAGCTGGCAAGATCGTCTCCTTCCTTCTGAATCACTAAATAAAACATGAGCTGATAATCACTCTACGATGCATCCATCTCTGTACTTTTCACAAAGTGTTTTGCATACTTACCATTTCTAGAGGCTCCACCCATCAAGGCTGTTCCAAGTGGCTTCCAGGGTTACTGGTGAAATTGCTGCTGCTGGCAAAATCAGCCTTCCTGCCACAACAAGAGCTGGTTGCTCTGACTTTTTGTCTTCCTTGCTTCTGCCTCTCCTCCCCCATCCATGCCAGCCAGGAGTTTTCTCATGCATCTGTGACTGCAGGAGCCGGTGAGTGGGCCCTTGGGTTGGGAGGGAAGGCATACTCTCTTAGCAGGGAAGCTTATGGGATTACTCTTCCCACATAGCAAAGTTTCCCTTCCCCTGGCTGCCGTTTTGCTTCTCATGATTGAGGCTTGGCTGGCAGTGGAGTATATGTGCAGCCTGCATATAATTTGAAGCCAACTTAATGGCATATCCTCTGCTCCAGGTAGGAGGCTGCCCTTTCATCCACTCTTTCTCTCTATCTGCCTTTTTTAGAGGGCCCCATATTTGAAGTATTAGCATGTGTAGATTTAAACCTCAAGGAAGTGTGTTTATTAAGAAATAAATCTCATATTTGATGTACTTAGGACTGCAACTCTGCCATCTGGTAAGTCAGATTCATAGTCCATTTTTAAAACATCCTTCCTAGCCTGTGCATATGGCCCAGTACTCCTGAGAAATGTAGAGGCAGGGGTCTCTTCTCTTCCTTCCCATGGTAGAAATAAAAATCCCCAGCTAATAGCAGCTAGAGTGGGGTGGGTTTTATGGGAAAGGGAACAAGTAGACCCCCCAAAACTATACTGCTCATATTTTTTATTTATTCAAGGACTAGGAATAAGGCCCATTGTGGAAATAAATACAATGGACTATAGAAAGAGGCTCTGGGAGAGTGCCAAGGCCTTGGGCAACTCAGCATCAATGTGCTGCGGTGACCTCAGCAAGGTTTAATGATACGGAGTCCACCATTTTCTCCGGAGGAACTGATCTCTGCTACCTGAAGAGCAGTTGTAATTTTGAGTGATCACCAGCCCTCACCTGGAGATTACCCAGGAGGAAATGGCTGGTTTGGAGAGTGGAGTCTATGGCATTGTACCTGTCTGAGGTCAACCCCTCCTCAAACCTCACCCTCTCCAGGCTCCACCCGTCAAATCTCCATGAATTTCCCAACCTGGAGTTGGCAACCCTATCTCCTTCCCAGCCAAGCATCAACCTGCCATTATCTGCCCCTCTGATTTCAGCTTTGCATCTCCTCCCCCCTCCCTCCTGGAGATCAGTTGTAATTCTGAGTGATTTCCATCCCTCTCCTGAGACTGGGAACAGTGGTTCCCCAGAAGGGAATGGCTGGTTGGGAGGGTAGAGTCTATGGCATTGTACCTGTCTGAGATCCCACCCCTCCTCAAACCTCACCCTCTCCAGGTTCCATCCCTCAAATCCCCAGAAATGTCCCACCTGGAGTTGGCAACCCTATCTCCTTCCCAGCCAGACATCAACCTACCTTTATTTCCCCCTCTCTCTTCAGCTTTCCATTCCCCCCTCACACACGTACAGCCTCTCTCATGCTCTGAAGCCCTGACTGCCAAAGAGTCCACCATTTTCCATGCTCTGAAGCCCTGACTGCCACAGATTCCACCAGGGGAACTGATCTCTGCCATCTGGAGAGCAGTTGTAATTCTGAGTGATCTCCAGCCCTCACCTGGAGACTGGCAACAATGGTTTCCCAGGAGGAAAAGTAGTCTTTCTCTGCAATGGGGACCAAAGCAGCTTACATCATTCTCCTCTCCCCCTTTTGACTTGCACAACAACTCTGTGAGGTGGGTTAGGCTGAAAGTCTGTGACCGGTCCAAAATCACCCAATCAGCTTCTACAGCAAGAACCTGGATCTAGCAGATCCTGCTCTGAAGCACTGATTGCTATGCCTAGGGCAGCCAACCTCTCGGTGGAGCCTGAAGATCAGGTATCACAACTGAACTCCAGACAACAGATCTCCCCTCCCATGGAGAAAATAACTGCTTTAGAAGGTGGGCTGTATGGCATTCTGTTCAGCTGAGGCCTCTCCCCTCCCCAAACCCTGGCTTCCATAGACTCTTCCAGGAAACCTGGAGGAATCTCAGGACTGGCCCCATTGAGTTCCTTACAAAGGCCTGCAAAGGGTTTCCTTGCTTTGTCTGAACCAAGCTTGGTTGCCTACCATGACAAAATGGGCTCCAGTTTACCACTCAGCTGTTTGCTTCCCACCCTCATCCCATGCGCGTATCTCACTTCTTAAGTTCGCTGCCACTACTCACTGAATCATCACTGCCTTTTTAGAGAGACAGTGAGACCCCTCTGGCTGAATCTCTATATTTGGAGATGGAATCCCCAATCTTTGGGGGATCCCTGGAAAGTTGGCTACCCAAGGGTCTGGCTTTTCCTTCCTTCCCTGGGCTACCCCCTCCCTTTGGTATTGTGCAGAGCAGGGGAGACTATGTGATCAGAGCACAACACAGATTACTAGCCCAAATTAAAGAATTTATTTCAGTATTTACACAGTTACGGAGCACACACACACTGCAGGAGTAAGCACACACTATGAACCAACATGGCATAAATCAACAGGGCTTAAATGCAGTCCTCTTTCCCTACACACAATACTCTCTACCTAAGGATAGGATCTCTCCTTGGACCACCTGCTGGCCTCTCTCTTGCCCAAGAGAGCAGGGGAACTTCCATTCATTCCCCAGTCCACCCAACTGTGAAGTGGCTGAATTTCTGCTGCCTCCCAGGGATGAAGACTGCCTTGGGACAGTCCTTGTTTTCCTGCACTTTTTGGCCTTGGGGATGCTGGGAAGTGTAGTTCAGCAGATGAGGAAGCCCCATTCAACCCAGTGAGTAATATCCCTGCAGGCCTCTCTCTGGAACTACAGCTCAATTAAACCTTATGGGGGAACGTTTTAAACAAAGAACCACAGCCATCTTACAAACACAGGTAACTGCCATTTTGTGACACCTGCCAAAAGCCACTGAGAGGACAGTTAGTCCCACACTGGAAACAAGCAAGAAAAGCATCTTTGTCAAGAGAGAAAGCTGTTTGTCAGTAATTCTGACAGGGCACAGGGGGCTGAAGAGGGAGTAGGTGGGGAAGAGGAGCAGACCCAGCACCTGTCCAATGGCACGTGAGTACTTTTGAGTGCATGAGTACTTTTGAGTGCATGGAATGTGGCCACTCCAAAACAGGATTACACACACACACACACGATAATATTGAAATTCTGCAAAAGAAAGTGCTGTTTCAAAGAAATGGAGAATTGCAGATGAGCATCATGTCTTTAATGAGAAATGGACTACTGATTACTTCTTTGTTTTAAACAAGGATAAAGCAGTTTGCCTGATATGTCTTGAAACCCTCTCAGTGATAAGGAGTACAATATTAAAAGGCAGTTTGAATCCTGTCACAAGAGCTACTCAATATATCAAGGAGAGGTCCGAGTGAATAAGAGTGAACAGGTCTCTTAAAAAAACAATGTTTTTGCAACAAAATAGTTTTAGAAAGTATGTTGAGGAGAGCCTGTCTACTGTAAGGGCCAGCTATTATGTTGCTAAATGTGCTGCTGAGAGTGTTAGGTCATTCACTGATGGCGAATTTGTTAAAAAGTGTGTGGTTAAAGTAATGGAGGAAATGTGTCCTGATAAGGTATCTTGTGTTAGTTGTGCCAGTTTATTTGCGTTCACAATCGCCAGGTGTGTTAAAGAATTAGAAGAATTACATATGTCACTGATTGTCAAGACAAAAAGTTTTGAATTTTTTTTTCTTTGGCATTAGATGAGAGCAGTGACATTATAGACACTGCTCAACTACTAATATTTATCAGGGGGCTAGACTCCAACTTAAGAATTACAGAAGAGTTGTGTACACTGCAGAGTTTGAGAGACACTACAACTGCAGAAAACATATTCTTGAAGGTATGTGAATCAGTAGAAAATCTTGGTTTGAGTTGGGATAAATTGAAAAGCATCACAATTGATGGTCCAAGAAATACGGTGGGAATAAAGCTGGTGTAGTTGCAAGAATCAACGAAGAGATATTGAAATTAAATGGTACACTTCCCGTGCAATTTCACAGCAAGCTTTGTATAGCAAGATTCTTCAATAGGAAAGTCTGATGCACATTGTTGTATCCAGCATTAATTACATCAATTAATTAATTAAAGGTAAAGGTTCCCTTGCTTGAAAGCCAGTCGAATCCGATTCTAGGGTTGCAGTGCTCATCTCCATTTCAAAGCTGAAGAACCAGTGCTGTCCAAAGAAGTTTCTGTGGTCATGTGGCTGGCATGACTAAACACCAAGGCGCACGGAATGCTGTTACCTTCCCACCAAAGTGGTACCTATTTATCTACTTGCAATTTCTTGCTTTTGAACTGCTAGGTTGGCAGAAGCTGGAACTAGAGACGGGAGCTCATTGTCAATTTCAAAATTCTCTCTTAGAGATAAGATACAGAATATGGAGATGTATTGTACCATGCAAAAGTCAGGTGGCTTTGCCAAGGCAAAGTCCTCAAATGTTTTTTCAGACTTTATCATGAAGTTGATGTCTTTCTCAAGTAGAAAGGAAAAGGTCAAGAAGTACTTTCTGACTCTGAGTGGATTTTTGATTTGGCTTTCTTAACTGATATCACAGAGCATTTGAACACATTGAATCTAAGGTTGCAGGGAAAATGAAAGCTTGTGTGTGACGTTTATTTTGAACTGAAAACTTTTGAAGCAAAACTAAACATTTTGTGAAGCAAGTTAGTGCTGCAATGAACTAAAATTTGAGAAGGATGGGAATTTACAATTCAGTGCTGAAAGACACACCAAAGCACTGAATCTTTTGTAGGTAGAATTCCAGAACAGATTCACTGATTGCCGTAAGCACAGAAAGGAAATAAGAATGTTTCAGAATCCATTTGAAGTGACACCAGAAGATGCAAGTAACTTTTTTCAGATGGAACCAATCGATTTGCAAGCAAGTGATCATCTCAGAGATATTTACACAGAAAATAATCTGTTCAATTTCTATTGTGGCCTACCTAATATATTTATCAACCTAAAGAAATTTGCTGCAGGCATGTTCACAGTCTTTGGCACCATGTACATCTGTAAACAAATGTTTTCCAAGATGAAAATTGTAAAATCCAAGTGTAGGTCAAACCTTGCAGATGAACATTTACATGACATTTAAGAGTGTGTGTCACAAACCTTGACTTGGACATTAATGCCTTGGCTAACAGAAAACAGCCACAAAAATCATACTGACTAGGTAAGTATGTGTAACTAGTTAAAAGGATTCAACAGTAAAATATTGTTCCAAAATGGATTGCATCCAAGTTAACATTTCTTAATTGACCTCTAAATGTTTACTTTTGGTCTAAATAGGTTAATAATTTTGTTACATTTTGATTTAAGATGTGGCCCTCTTTAAGCATTGGGCACTCACTCTAATGTGACCTCCATTTGCCAAAAGGTTGGGGACCCCTGGAGGAGCTAGAAAAGATCTTTAAATGTAGGGATGTGTCACTGGCTACCAAGATCAAGCTAATTTCCCATTGCTATGTATGGGTGTGAACGTTTGACAATGAAGAAAGATGACAAGAAGAAAGTAGATTCCTTTGAAATGTGGTGTTGAAGGAGAGTTTATGGATACTGTGGACCACCAAAAAGACCAATAAGTTGGCTCTAGAACAAATCAAGCCTGAACTCTCCATAGAAGCTGAAATGACTAAACTGAAACTATTGTACTCTGGTTCCATTATGGGAAGACAAGAGTCACTGGAAAAGACAATAACGGCAGAAAAAGTTGGAGGCAGCAAGAAATAGGTAGATCCAACACAAGATGGATTGATGAAGTCTCAGTTCACAAGACCTGAGAATGGCTGTTAAACATAGGACATTTTGGAGGACATAAATTCATAGGGTCACAATAAGTAGGAAGCGACTTGATGGCACTTAACACCCCCCCACGTCACTGGTGTAGTTAGTAAATAAGCACTTGTATGTGGGGTGGGATGGAGGAAAAGGTAAACTATACAGTGCAGGGGATAACTGAGCTATAACATGTGCACATGCTCCTTAAATCTTCTTTAACAGAAAGCAGATTGTTAATGTTCTCTTCATTATAAAAATAATGATAGCTAATCAGGCAACATCACCACTGTTAAAGAACAGTTTGTAGTGCTGCTGGCAGAGTGTATAAGAGGATTCTTCCTTGCTAGAGAACTCTTTCACTCCTTTCTTTTACCCAGCGGAAAACGCACGATTGTGCATGGTCGTGTGGCACTAATATGCTGGGGACCCTGAGGTATCCTTTTGTCTTTTCTCTGTCAGGTTTTCCCCTCAAGTCATTATGCTAATTAGTGTTTGATCAGATGATTAAATTATAATTCGATTAATCCTCTGTGCTAAATGCTCTGAATGCATTTTCCATCGCCTGAATGCCTTGTGTTTAGGAGCCTCTGTTTGCAGCCTGATATGGAATGCTGCTCACCCCTCTTGCTTTATTTCCTTTGGTTGTTGCTTTTTCATTTTAAAGGCACTGTACACTCTCTTTGAAGGCCTTCTCTTCCTTCTGTTCTCTTCCTTTTCAGTCATATATCTAAAAGAGGAGCTGTATACCTTGAACATTTCTCTGGAGTGTCTGCTTTTCACCTTTAATGTTTTACTGCTCTGTTTTTTAGACTGAATTTGTCTGAAATGACTGGGACTGTTTGTTTGTAATGAGTTCTGTCCTGCTGTCTTCACTCAGGGCACTTTAACAGTGCTATCCTGAACAGGGTTATACCTTTCTAAGTCCATTGACTTCAAGAGTATAAAGGAATTTTATAAGCCCATTGACCTCAATGCTTAGAAGAGTCTAACACTTTTAGGATTGCACTGTAAGTGGCCTGCAGACAATGGAAACAATATACATAGATTAAAATACCCCATGCTAAAATAGCAGAATTTGTACATTTATTTGATAGTAAATAATTGAAACCAAAATATCAAATTTCTTGATTTGGCATTCCTGTTTATCTACGATAATAATTCTATAGTGAGCAGCAGAAACATGCATTAAAAACTTGAAGGAATTTTGAGATGGCTTTTAAAATATCTGATTGCAGAGCAGCACAGTCTAGTGGATCAGTCTCACCCCTTCAAAATTGTATATAATTTTCTTAAAGATGTGGGGAAAGAAGTATGGCCACACAATTTCACGTGGTCCAGACATCTATACAATTCACAAACTCCACACATTCCTGAATACATACATACACTCTTTTGTAAAATTTCCTCTTCTGCTGCTTATTTATTTATTTAATACCTTGCCTTTCTCCCCAGTGGGGACCCAAAGCAGCTTAGATCAATCTCCTCTCCTCCATTTTATGTCTCCAACAAACCCGTGAGGTAGCTTAGGCTGAGAGAGTGTGACTCGCCCAGGGTCACCCAGCAAGCTTCCATGGCATGAGGAGGGATCTGGGTCTCTCAAATAGTAGGCTAACACTCTTAATCACTGTTCCACACTGCAGTAGCAGTAGGTTCTTTGTTAAACAATGCATGCAAATGCAAATTCAACTAGGCATATCTACCCCATTTCAAGTTAAATCATTTTTTGATTTCTTTTTGTATAATGCACACAGTTGACAATCATCAGTACATTTAAGGACTAATAAAAGTTGTCCTTCTGAAAAGGTCTTAAAAATGTGTAAGAATAATCAGATATGCCATTAAACAGACTCATGTCTGACAGTGGCTCCCCATGCTTTCAGGGCTGCAATTGGTATACATAACCAGGACACAAATCCTGTCAAATCTGATGGGACTTAATTCTGAGTAAGTGGCACAGATAAGTTAACAGAATATATGATAGTGTTAGTCAATATTTATTATGATGATAAAAAAGTTATACTGCAAACATGCATGGCAATCTTGCTGTTATGTTTAGGTTTTCTTTGTGTTTTTTTCAAATGATCTGTAACAGAAATATAATTGGTGTTAGTAGTGTAAATGATTTTCAGATAGACCTATGTCAATAAGAAGAATGTAGACATTTCTTACTTTGTATTTATTATTCATACCCTATTCACAAATAGCTCAGGAAAAATATTTTAATGATGCCTACCTTTTGCATGTGTTTGTCTCTATTTTATCAGGGGTCTTCATCATAATATTTTCCTGATAACCATAAGCCAGTTCCCTGGCAAGGTGGGATACAAATTGAAAATAATAAATAAATAATAAAAACTGTCACCCTAGGAAAGCACCAAAGTCAGCAGAATGAATCAATGGGTTCTGCCTTGTATGAATGATGTACGATGTGTGTGTAATATTGCATAAATTGCATATAAAAGCATACAATGCAAATGAATCTGCAAAACCAACATCAATATATTAAAAAGTAGTTATACAGAGAATATTTGCTCATCTCTACATTAGTCTTTTTTAATGAGTCCAAATGTATCATTATTACTAGACATTGTGGAAAGCTTTTGCTTCTAGGAGGAAAAACAAGTATTTGTGCCCTGGGAGCTTAAAGCGATATCCTGTACATGGCACAGATGCTTTGCTCCTAATGTAAAGCAGCAGAGAATGCACTCATGGGTATACAGAATTTATAAGAGACCCAGAAAGGAGAACAAGAAGGGCTGATGTATCCTCGAGGAACGTGCCATAGTACAGTGGTAGACCTGGAAAATTAAATTGCACATAAAATGTGTTTTTCAAACAGAAAAAATAGGCAGCAGACTGACTATTGAATGCTTAATATTTAAATTATTGCTGGAACACAGTAAAGTTTTTACAGGGTCATGTACAGTCATCTTGGACTACTGTGGGCTGCTTGAGCTGCTAGCAACTCATTAAGAATTGTGTTGTTTCTTGCTATACCTTGTAGTTTAAACCCATGGCTTCCTTTCTATTCTACATTACTTTTTGAATAGAATGAGCATATGTTTATTGAGCCTCCTAGGGGGAAAGCACAGGACAGATTGAACAGAGAGATGCCAAGGTGGGATTTCTGTTCCCTGTACCTCAGCTGCAACAAGATACAGCAGAGCAATGAGGACATGGGAAACCCCTCCCCCCTCAAGTCTCTGACGGTAGACAGAAACATTTATTAACCTTTTCCAGGGTCTTCCCACTCTTTAAAAGAAATTTCTGTAAGATAGTACATAATAAGATTCATGAGGCTTTAAAATAGGAAGGGATAGGGTTGGACTCTACGGTATTTACTTGAAAGGAAGATGACCTTGAATGTAAGATGAGCCCCCTGAAAGAGAAGGTTATACTAAAAGCAGATGACCCTTCATTTAAAACAATCCCCCCTAAAAAGGTAGCAGGATAAACAAAGTTTTTTTTCTTATACAGTAAGAAAATAGATAGTCGAGACTGCAGAAAAAAATACTTTTGCTTTTTGCATCTCTTTGCATTGTAGTTATCACAAAGTTGCATTGAATCATGCTGTTTCAGATTTAGAAAGGCACAAGACTGGCTTTTTTACCCTCCACCTTAGTTGAACTACTACTCAAAGTCTCAGATAAATTAAAGGAAGCCACACTTTTCCAAGAGGTGTTATATTTCCAATCCATCAGAACATTTAAACCCCCCCCCCAAAAAAAATACTTGCCTTATCCTTCCCTATGTAAAATGTCAATAGACTCAGAATAGGTACAGCTACTGTCCTAAACTCCTGATGCTTGAATTTCTCTCTCTGGGAGGTGGGGAGCCAAACTACTAGGCAACTTTTTGGAAGAAGCAAAAGTGTTATGTGGAATACTATTATGAGCCAGAAACATGGATCAGGAGAGGAGTAAATCCCCCCCCCGCTGCCCACTGTTCCTGCCACTTCTTACCATTTGCCAGTGAAGGAGCTGCCATTTCCAAAGGTAGCCAGTGAGTCCACTCTTGTACTTCTCTCTGCCCTTGCAAGTCAGAGCAGCTTGAAAGACAGCATTGGCAGATGCAGCGTGGCCTTCACTGCTGGTGAATGTTGGCACACTTTCTTTAAGGTTTTCCCTCTGTGCACACTGACCCACATACTCAATGGATCTGTATACCTAAATGGAAGATGACCCTTAGGGTTGCCAATGTCCAGGTGGTAACTGCAGACTTCCCACTATTACAACTGATCTCCAGGAGACAGAGATCAATTCACCTGGAGAAAATGTCTGCTTTGGAACATGGACTCTATGGCATTATACCCCATTGAAATCCCTTTCTTCCCCAAACCTTGCTCTCCTCAGGCTCCACCCCCAAAATCTCCAAGTACTTCCCAACCCAGAGCTGGCAACCCTATGACCCTCCCTTGTAAAGGTAAACATGGCATCTTTCTTTAGGGTAAAGATGGTATAAACTTATACTGCGTTTTCTCAGAGTAAGAAATGAGAAAGGCAGTGCTCATCTATCTCCCACTTCTGTAATATGGTTCACTGTGAATTCAGCAATTTTTATGCATGTTTGGACACACAGAGTTAAAATAGGGTCAACTGGAGAATTAGCCTTCGTTTAAATGTTTACAGTATTTCAACCAGAAATAGGCTACTGAAAATAGGGTTGCATTGTTATGCTGTGCCTGACAACTGGCAGGATGATTGGGGGGCAGCATCATGTACTTACCAGTTTACTGGGCCCTGCTAGGGGAGGGGGATCCCCTGCTCCAGGAGCCCTTGCCTGGTGTCAATCAGCTGGGCGGGAGGGGGACTTACAGGCAGGAGAACCAGCCCTAGTCCTGCATCAAAAGAAATGTGGTGATGCTTCTGGCACAAGATTGCATTGGGTCATGCTGTCTCGAGTTTAGAAAGTGAGGGGTCTGGAGACCATGTCTTATAAGGAAAGGTTGAAGGAGCTGAGTATGTTTAACCTGGAGATGAGATGACTGAGATATGATATGATAACTATCTTCAAGTACTTGAAGGGCTGTCATATAGAGGATGGTGTGAAGTTGTTTTCTGTTGCCCCAGAAGGTTGGACCAGAACCAGCAGGTTGAAATTAAAAGAGTTTTTGACCAAACATTAAGAAGAACTTTGTGATATTTAGAGCGGTTTCTCAGTGGAACAGGCTTCCTCGGGAGATGGTGGGCTCTCCTTCTCTGGAGGTTTTTAAACAGAGGCTAGATGGCCCTCTGACAGCAATGCTGATTCTGTGAACTTAGGCAGATCATGACAGGGAGATTCAGGAAGGGTTGCATCAGTGCTTAATTCTTGTGACCCTTCTTACATTCCCAGGGAAATGCTGATTGCCACTTTGAGGTCAGGAAGCAATTTTTCTCCAGGCCATTTTGACCAGGGATCATAGAGGTTTTTTGTCATCTTCTGGGCATGGAACAGTGGTCACTGGGGGTGGGGGAGGTATTTGTGAATTTCCTGCATCGTGCAGGGGGTTGGACTATATGACCTTGGAGGTCCCTTCCAACTTTATATTCGATGAAACCAGAAATGATGTCATCACATCGCCAGCAACACAGGGAAGCTCTGGTATTTAGTAAAATGGAGTTTTACCATAGAGTGACACCACTTCCAGTGCACATTGGAAGTGATGTTGCTGTGTTGCTGGCAACATTGGCCTAGACCTAGTTTTCCTACTGGTAAGTTCCCACCCTCCCACCTGCCAAGGTATACATGGTGACCCTGCCTGGAAGTGACAAAGGGTAGAGGAATCGATCAAAACCATAAAACCACAGAGTTTCTGGTCTATCCATTGCCACTTCCAGTAAGATCTTCTAGTTAGAACAGCAGCCAATGGGACTTGGCAGCCCTAACTGAAGATGATAAATGTTCCTTGGGTAAGCAACTTTGCTACAGTGACATATGATTGTCCACTTAAAAGCTGCAATTGACTGCCTGCAATATGGTTAGAAGCTAATTCTACTATAGGCGTTTTGCCCACAAACCAGAGCATAGCCCCTGACATCCTTGTTGTGCCTACATCACTTCTGGGTGAAGTAGACATGTCACATTTATTTCAGACTTCTTCCATCCCTCGTCCCAGTAAGTGCAACCTATCCTCTGCCCGCTCATCCACCAGACCTGGCAACCCTCCTGCCTATACCATTGGGGTGTATTTCTTACCAAAGATTGTGTTCTCTCTCTCTCTCTCTTTCTGGAAGAATTCAGAGTAAAGTGGGTATAGAACTTTTCCCTCTTAGAACACTGTCGCAGTACAGTACAGTAGTAAACAAAAAACACTGAGGGTTAAAAAATAAAAACAAAACAACAACCCGGAAATCTATACATTTTGTCATTGGGGTAGTTTTCCTATCCCACACCCATTTAATATACTGAGATGAAAAAGTTTCCTAGGAGTTCAATTTTTTAAAAAGTCTGATCCTGGTAACCATTTTAAGTGCTCTGGGGAGATACAGGTATATGACAACCTGAGGAACCTTCCTGAAAACATGGAGAATATTTAACTCACCACAGGGTGAATATTTGCAAATGAAACACTCTGCCTCATGTTTAAGTGTATTTTCAAGCTCTGAATCCTTTAACACCATGATTTCAGCCACCGCAAACAAAACAACAGTTGTGTGGGATTTTTTTACCCCAGGATACATTGGAATTTAGCTTGGCAGGGGTCATTTGGGGCTGGAGTGCACCGGGGCATTGCTCCAGCAGCTCCACCCAGCAGACCCACCCCTGCGCTCTAAGGAAGGCACGGGAAGGCATCTCAATGCCTTCCTGCTCTCTCCCCGGCCCTTCCTGGCTCATGCGCTGAGGCAGGAGAGCCAGGAGAGGGCGGGGGGGCTCTAGAAGCCTTCCTCGTCTCACCCACCCAAGTGGGTGAAATGAGGAAGGGACAGGGAGGCATTTAAATGCCTCCCCACTCTCTCCCCAGCCCTGCCTGGCTCATGCGCCAAGGCAGGCGAGCCAGGAGAGGGCGGGGGCGGGGGCTCTAGAAGCTGGCCAGCTGGGGAAGTGGAAAAGGGGGGAGGCATCTTCCAAAGCCTCCCCTTTCCTTCCCTAGCCAGCCTGCCAAGGTGGGCTGGGGGGGGGGAAGCGAACAGTGAAGGGGTTTAAAGTTTAAACCCCTTCTTCCTGGAGTCACGCCGCAATGGTGGCATGATCTTTCCATTGTATTCTATGGCCCCATAGAATATAATGGAATGATGACTCTAGAGAGAAGGGGTTTAAACCCCTTCTCTCTTTGCTCCCCCCACCAGCCTGCCTTGGCAGGCTGGCTTCAGAAGGGAAGGGGAGGCTTTTGAAGATGCCTCCCCCCCCCCTTTTTGCTTCCCCTTCTGACATCACTTCTGATGATGTCAGGGGGTGTGGCATATGCTATTACACTATTATGCTAATAGCCTATTAGATATGCCAATGTGCCCCCGCAGCTCTTTTTCTATGAAATGACCCCTGTTGCTTGGGGATAGAAATGTGCCCCAAATGTAATATATGTACATTTTTCCAGGGTTCTTAGAGGGTTAAGAACTATATCAGCCTATATATTGGTTGTATCCAGGGGTCATTTTGTAGAAAAAGAGGTGCAGGAGCTCATTAACATAATTCATTAGCATAACTTATTTGTATATGCCGCACCCCCTGACATCACCAGAAGTGTGTCAGAAGGCAACACCCACCACTCAGGTTCCACTGGACTCTTTTGGATTGCTAGCTATGGCAGGGGGGGGGAGCACACAGATCTGCCCTCACAGAGGAGGGAGACCTTGTACCTGAATAAACCTTGGTCTTAAAGGTGCCACTGGACTCTTTTGGGTGGCTGGCAAGTGCAGGAAAGTATATGGCTGCTCGTGGGTCGAGGAGGGCCGTGTGGAGGACATGCATGGCCTCGACCAGGTAGGGGGCCAGGGTGGTGGCAGAGCAGAGGCACAGGAGGAGGCCGAGTAGGTGCAGAAGGCTGGGTCGGAGCTCCTCGCAGGCCTCACAGGTGTACCAGGGCTGGCATGAGGACAAGCAGAGCCTGGGCGGGTGGGGTGCCACAGCCCAGGTGGTGGCAGAGCAGCTCGAGGGCCAGCTCATGGCAGCGCTCCGCTGGGTCGGCCAGCAGGCCGGGAAAGGGGGGCTGCTGGGAGCAGGGGGTGGGGCTTGCTGCATGTGCCCACCCGCTGGGCTCCTTACTGCTGGAGCTCCGCTCCTGTGTGCTCCTGCAGGAAATCAGCCCTGTGTCTAAACCCTCACAGCCAGGATATTGAAGCATAGGATACTGCAGAGGTCCCCAGTGTGGTGCCTGCTCCTTTCTGGTGCCCCCCAAGTGTTTTAGGAAGTGGGTATGACCAGGTGGGGCTTTGCCCAGTAAGGCTTCTGATAAACTACTGGAGATTTGACTGGCTGTACAGATTTTTTAAAAGTTTGCTTTAACAGCAGCCGCTGCCACAGCACAAGGATTTACATTGTGTTACTGAAGTCTAGCTGTGGCAATCATTTTAAGGCTGGATCTGCCTCCTCTGGCAGCCATTTTGTTGCTACATCCACCATGCTGTGTCAGAATTCCAAATGTGTCTGCAGACTCAAAAAGTTTGGGGACCCCTAGAATACTGATTTACCCCGGGGAGTGCACCTTTCCAGAACATTGACATTTGAAATGTGACACAGAGTTTGAATGGAGCAATAATGGGTGTCATTTGAACATTTTTCTCTCCAAGATGAAAATATTAGTGCTGGAAAAAACACTAGCAATGTGCTAGGTATTGGGCAGAAGTGCTGCTTAGCAATCAGCTTTGGTTGTAGTGAGTTCCTCTGTAATGTCTGAACAAATACTAATAAGTCTGGTAGCAGGATGAGCTTTCACTTACGACATGGAACAGAAGTCTGTGCAAATGTTCCATCTTTTAGCAGGGCATGGCATTGTGCCTGCTGGCTTGATCCCCAGTTTGCCCTGCCAAAAGATCTACAGCTGGTTAAGGGCTGTGGCAGATCTGTGATCTGGAGAAAGTTGTGTCAAGTTGGAAGCCAGAGCCCCTGCAGCCATATCTACTCATGAGTAAGAAGTCCAATCTGCAGCATACAAAGAACTGTGTGGAGTTTTCTGGAATGAAGAGATGTTTGTCACTCCTTCCTGAAAAATCTGGCTATTTACGCATTTCCTAGTTGTATGAAATAGGGATGAAATGGATGTGAAACCCATAGCAGAGAAAGATTCATATGTTATGCCCAGACAGTTTGCTAGGCAGGGCTTGTTATTGGCGGCTTTCATTCAAATGAGAGGATTTTCGATGACTGCAATAGTAGCTGCAGCCTCTGGAAGACTGGAAGGACTTGTAAGCACCCAGGCTTTCCTTAATCACTGTGTGGTTCCATTTCCTCACCTTCAGGCTTTCCTTCTTTTTATTCCCCCTTCTACCTCCCTCCCACCTCAACCTTTTCCTTAACTCTTTATTCCCCTTCCATTTCTCTCTCCCCATAAAAGAGGCTTATTAATATGAGAAGCCTGAGGGAAATTTAACAAACACGATTGTCACTGAATAGATTGTCATGAAGAATGTTTGTGAGTCAGAGTAGGCGGACACAGTTCTGATCTTGATAGGCCAGTGGTCTTACTCTGCATAAGGCAGCTTCATGTGTTCAGCATGGTTGCCATGCAATTCTTTTGCAAAGTGAGGAGGGAGGTATTGTGCTTGCTCTGTCACCTATGACAACCATTTTGGTTTTGTAAGGAATGGTGGTACCACCATCTCTCAGAATTCTGAATTTGCCCAGAGGCTTGAAAGGCTGGGGATCACCGCTGTACTGTACAAAATCTTTGTAAGGAATGTTGTCTACTGCTTATAGTATAGCACCATTCCATTTGAACTTTTTAGTATCTTGTATGCTGAACCTTAAAACTTTGAAATGATCACAGAAGTCAGAAAAGGAAATATATTCATTGTGTGGTATATATTTTTCTCTGCAGTTAATTTTCCACTGTCTATTTTGAGCATTTTTAACCTCCCTTTCTCCAGGGTTGGAGTCAATATAATATTGCTACTACTGTTTATTCTCCACCTGTATCTATTTAAAGTTTGAAAATTGAATGAGGTATTGTACTTGTTCAATAGTACTTAGAAGAGCCTGGGTCCATTTTGCAGGGTTACCCTAATATGGGAGCTTTCCCTGCCAACTATACATATTTTATTGCTACTGTACCAGTTTACTCAAGAACATACAGTACAATTCTATGCAGAACTGAAATCAGTGGGTTTAGTCTTGAATAACTCTACATAGTATTGCATTGTTAATTCTTTGAGGATGGGCTGTGGCTTAGTTAGATGATCCCTCAGTTCAGCCTCTGGTACCTCCTGTATCAGGAAGTAGGGGATGTGAAAAAGACCTCTGCTTGAGCTCCTGGAGAGCCACCACCAGCCCTTGCTAGACTAATGATTTAATGCAGTATAATGAATGCAAGAGTAATGAAAGAGTTATTGAGCACTTTGCAGTCCACAACATTTTAATCTTTTGTGAGACGCGATGATTATAAAAAAGGGCCAGTTTATAACATTTGAAAACACATACTAGTAGATCCTATGGAAATATTGTCACTTATGTGGCCTGTTGATGATCAGAGTATTAACTCATTTGTTATCTTCTCGTGAAAAGTTAGCAAACATATTTTTACAGTGTTGGAAGTTATGCAGTTATGCTTAGGTTGGACAGCTCTAGCTTGGGAAATCCCTTGAGATTTGGGGATGGTGACTGGGAAGGGCTGAGTTTGGGGAGGGAGCTCAGTGGGGATATGACATCAGAGATTCTACCCTCTGAAGCTGCCATATCTTCTAAGAGAACTAATCTCTGCCATCTGGAATTATAATTCCAAGAGAACTCCAGGTCCCATGTGGATATTGGTAACCCTAGGCATCGTGTATGGGACACCTTGCACCACAAGTCTATCCTTGTGCTAAGCCCATACTGATTTTGCCATTTGCATCCACACTTTCATTTCTGTATTGAGAAAGACATCTATAACTGTAATAACTGTGTGGGAAGTGGAAGGATACATCTGTGCTGGGTGGGAAGTGTGAGGCAAAAGATAATGCATTGTAATTTGGAAAGGACAGTTGGATACACCTCTGCATGTCTGCCTCAGACCATGGTGTTAACCAAGTAACTGAAAATTTAGCTTAATTCTTTCACTTTTTCATTTGGGCACAAAAATAAGGCCTTTCCCAATTCCACCATTTCCCTCCCACAGCAACTATGCAGACATTTGCCTGAATACATAGCCTAATAAATGGGAAGGACAGAAGTTGCATACCATATTTGTTTTTATGATAAAGCTACAGTGTGAAAGACCTCTGCTGATTCCTAGATGTGTTAGAACTGATGAACATATTTTGAAGGGGATATAATTTTGAAGGGAGATTGGACCACAGCCAAAATTGTTTTGTCACTTCTGTGTTATTCTGAAATTGCAACAAACAGCTGGTGTGTCTGACAGATGCCTGCAGGTTGATAGTTTGTTTGCTTTTCCCACTTTTCACTTTGGGGGGACATTATTGTCATCATTTACATAACACTTTTAATGTGCAAAAACCCTTTGCCATTGTTATTGTCCTCACTAGGAGCTCAACCCAGTCGGGAGATTGATGAAATTTCTCATTTTTAGAAACACATGTTTTTGTGTTCATATGAAAATAAAAAAACGTGCTTCTGTCAGAACTTTCCAATTAAATAGCTATATTTCTGTGGATTATCATTCAAGTTAAAATAACAGTTTTCTGTATTATGTGCTATTTTATCTACTTCCATACATCTAAGAAAAAAAATAGCTATTCTCAAACAGCTGAAGATGAAACTGGATGACATGTTGGAGATTCATGATCAGATATCCTGTCTCATACATCTGTGCTGCAGAGAGGGGCTGCTTGGATCAGGATTCTAGCAAAAGAGGGGGAGTTTAACTGTTCCCAATACGGCCATTTCCCTGTACAAGTCATTTCCCTGTAGGTGCCATCTTCATAACAAAAAACATACAAGAAACATCTGCTACAGCTCAGCTTGTCTCACAATAAATTACTGCTACTGCAGTTTGCAAATGCTTGTGGACCCCAAGAAGTGGCATCTTCTGGCATGGTGGTATTTACAAATCCTGTTTGTTTCTAAGCTGTCTCCAAGATGTTCTGAGCATCTCAAAAGGTTATTCCATTTTGTCCTCACAACTCTGGGAGTTGTGACTCAGAGGATCGTTCTCCCACCCATCCCTGGAATGCCCCCAAATCCCCCCACTGGAACAATGAGGGGACCTGGCAACCCAACCTGGTGGTCGGATCAGCCATGTCAAAGTAGGGTTGGACTAGACTGAGTTGGAAGAAAGTGTTCTTTGAAGTGGCATTAACTTGCTTCTCCAACAGTAATGTGGGATCCAGTATTCTCCTAGGTTCTTAACAAGGGGAGGAGGGATTTGGGACTTGCTATTTTATCTTTGGTATTAGCTGGGGATGTTTTAACTATTATTGTAAGCCACCTTGAACCAAGAAGAAAAGCTGGATATATAAATTTTTTAATAAATAAAAAAGGATCAAGTAAACCCATCAAAATGGAGAGTTCAATGTCCTTCATGATTTCCACTTTCTTTCTTTTTTTTTGCGAAAAAGGGAGGAAAATACTTCTTTCTCTACCTGCTCTATCCCAAGCATAATCTTGTAGACCTCTACAATGTCACCCCTCAGTCATCATTTCTCCAAGCTAAGGAGCCCCAAGTGTTTTAACCTTTCTTCATAGGGAAAGTGTTCCAACCCTTTTCTCATTCTAGTTGCCCTTCTCTGCACTTTTTCCAATGCTATAATATCTTTTCTGAGGTGTGGTGACCAGAACTGTACACAGTACTCCAAATAAGTTCGCACATTGATTTATACAGGAGCATTGTGATACTTGCTGATTTGTTTTCAGTTCCCTTCCTAATAATCCCCAGCATAGTGTTGGCCTTTTTTATTGCAGTCGCACACTGTCTTGACATTTTTCATTGAGTTATCTACTACAACTCCAAGATCTCTCTCTTATTCAATCTCCGCCATTTTGGACCCCAACAACATGTGTTTATAGTTAGGATTTTTGGCTCCAATGTGCATCACTTTGCACTTGGCCACATTGAACCCCATTTGCCACGTTGACGCCCATTTGCCCATCCTTGACAGATCCCTTTGGAGCGCCTCACAATCCTCCCTGGTTCTCACCACCCTGAACAACTTTGTGCCATCTGCAAATTTAGCCACTTCACTGCTTACTCCCAACTCCAAATAATTAATAAACAAGTTAAAAAGCATCGGACTGAGCTACCCCACTGCTTACCACCCTCCACTGAGAAAATTGCTCATTCATACTCACTCTCTGTTTCCTATTCATTAGCCAGTTTTTGATCCACAAAAGGACTTGTCCTTTTATCCTGTGACTATTGAGCTTACTTAGGAGCCCTTGATAAGGAACTTTATCAAAAGCTTTCTGGAAGTCAAGGTAAACAACATCTATTGGGTCCCCCTTGTCCACATATTTGTTCACTCCCTCAAAGAACACTAACAGGTTAGTGAGACAAGATCTTCCCTTACAGAAGCCATGCTGAGTCTTCCTCACTGGTCCCTTTTCCAGTGAGGTGTTGGAGCCACTTTCTTTGAGTAGACAGTGGTCAGATAGTATTATCAGCAAGATTTTTACCCTGCTTTACTGCCCTCATAGGGCTAACCAATGTGGCTGACAAATTAAAACATAGAAATTAAAATGACATCTAGAAAACCATTAAAACTAACACACAAATGCATAATTAAAGCATTTTAAAAAAACTTAAAATAAATAGAAAAAATAAAAACATTTAAAAATTGGGGAGGAAGACGGGATCATGGGGGGAATGCCAAACCAAACAAGAAAGGCTTTACCTGCTTTTGGAAGATGACAACAGAAGGAAAGATGTGAATCTCCCTGGAGATTCAGCCTCCAATTCAGGTTGAATCTCCAACCTGGAAACCACACCTTCCCTCAAAGTTTCAGAGCAAAAGATTGAGTTCTCTTTTATGTTTTGGGCTGTCATGATTTGAGAGAGGCCTGAGGTAGTGAAAAAAGCTATAAAATCCTGGGCCTGCCCCAGCGAGGCATCCTTGGCCATGAATTTTGAAGCCCCCCTAGAACAATTAGTCTAGGTGTGTCCTGCACCATGCCTCTGCTAACTCAGCAGGCCCATAGCCACAGGGCCGGTGCCCCCTCACTCATGGCCTACACCCCACAACCTCGGCTACCCTTGCTCTTACCTGCTGGTCACATTCATTTGCCTTGGCCACTACAGAAGAAGAGCTGACTGGCCAGTGCAGTTAATACTTGGTGAGTATGCACTCTCTGCTACAGTAGTGGGTGGGTGAGGCCTGCCACTACTGTAGCACAGAGCACATAATGCCTGAGTATTAATTGCAGCAATCTGCTGGCTCTCCCTCTCCTGTAGTGGCTGAGGTGAATGAGTGTGACCAGCAGGTAAGGAAAGACCCTTTTCTTCTTCACCTGCCTGCCTGCCAATAGGATCTCTCTCTCTCTCCCTCCCCCCGCTCCCCCATCCCCTGGATTTCCCAATGCCACACCAACCAACATTTTCTGGCTATGCCCCTGCATCTCAGACAAAGTGCCCACTGGGGAACCAGGCAGCCAGCCAGCAGTATGCCTAATCTATCTTTCATCCAAAATGTAAGGAATATAGTCGGTGCCAGTGACAGTTTGCACTGGGAGTGCATGAAAGTTAAAGGACTCACAAAGGATATTGGAGAGTCAAAAATCCTAAATTTAAATATGTGCTATCGTCAGGTTGTAATGGCTAGCTTGAGAAACATGTTGTCTTGGTGTGCAGCCAGAGTGAAAAAGGCAAACTCCATGTTGATGATTATTGTCTAGGTGTGTCCTAGGAAATGAAAATAATAACAATAATAATGTCGATATTGTAATGCCCCATTTGGAATATTGTTCTGGTCACTGTATGTCAAAGAGATGGAAAAAGTGAAGAAGAAGAAACCAACACGATTGCTCTTCCTGTGAGGAAAGGCTAAAGAGTATGGGGCTCATCAGTTTAGAGGAAAGACAGTTAAGGGATTTAGAAAATTATACAAGGGGTGAAGCTCTCCCTCTCCACTTTCTCCTTCCATGCATAATATTAGACTTAAGGAGAACTCAGTCAAATTGATGGACATTCAGAACCACAAAAGAGCTTTGCATAGGTAAATTCACAGCCAGTGGATGGTGATGATGGCCATGAGCATGGATGGAAACAGTTTTGCCATAGCACTTTCTCTGTCCAAAATATTGCTACTGTAATGTTTCTTTTGCTAAGAAAAGGGTGGAAATGTCCAGGGAACCATTATAGTGCATTTTTAAATGCTTTATTTCATATTTACTATAATTTTTTTAAAAATCTTTGAATCATCCAAGAGCTGACCTTTACAATACTGGCTGAATGACTGGTAACAGCCGCAGCAGACTCGTGTTCAGTAATGAGCAATCCATTTGAGCTTTAGCAGGCAATTATTTGTGCATTATTTCCATAGAAACACAACTGACTGCTATCCACAATGACTCAACATATTTGGAATTAATATGTCGCTTTAAGAGTGCAAACCACAAACTGTTCTAGCTGTCCTATTCACATTTAAGCTATTTTGGCCTGTGATCTTAAATTACATCAAAATCTGGACTTGCTTCAAAGTTAACATCTGCAGAATGGGATATCTAATCTGACTGTAGTCAGTTATGTGGAATCAATATAACCACAAGTACATCATCTTTGTTTAATTTCTGGAATACAGCTGTATTTTTAAGAATATTACTTAGCTTCTGTTAAATCGTTGTTTAAAGTTAAGGTTCTAATCCTGAATAAGTAACTGTTAAGAAAATTCTGCTAGAACTATAGGAATACAAGAAGCAGGACCTGTGATACTCGCGGGGGGGGGAGAGTATTCCTAAAGGCTCCTGGTCTGCAGAAGCACCTCCACAGGCAAGCCTTCTCCCCCCCGGCCTACTGATCCCCCCCGGGCACCGGCAGCGAGGCCTGAGTGCCTCCAAGCCACTGGGCCTGCCACTTTCCCCCCAATTTTCCCTCCCTCCCACGGGCACCAGTGGCGAGGCTTGAGCGCCTCCCAGCCACTGAGCCCATAGATTTGCCCCCACCAATTTTCCCTTTCCCTGTGGGCACTGGAAGCGAGGCCTGAGTGCTGCCCAGCCGCCAGGTCCACCGATTCCCTACCCTGCCACCGGGCCCACCAATTCCCTCCCCCACCAATTTTCCCTCCCCCCGCGGGCACTGGTAGCGAGGCCTGAGTGACTCCAAGCCACCAGGCCCGATGATCTCCCCCACCAATTACCTCGCCAGCACTGGTGGCAAGGCCTGAGCATTTCCCAGCCACTGGCCGGCCAGCTGCAAAGTTCCCAGAGTGTTCTCTGTGCATGTGCAGGGAACGCTCTTACTTTTGGGGGGGGATTTAAATATCCCCCGTACAGTTTTAACAACTTTTTAGATTTTTCTGCACACCTGGGGATGGCCCCACATGTGCAGGAAAATCTCCCTGCCCCCCAGGTGCCCCCAATGTGCAGATTTAGATATCCGCACACAGGGGGCAACTTGGGAATTAGATATATAGATTTTCCCCTAAGTATGTCTACAATCCAGGTAAAATGTTACACTTTTCATTGCTATGTAGTCCACAGGTCAGATTGT
The DNA here is from genome assembly GCA_029375565.1 of Gekko gecko. Classification (NCBI taxonomy): domain Eukaryota; kingdom Metazoa; phylum Chordata; class Lepidosauria; order Squamata; family Gekkonidae; genus Gekko; species Gekko gecko. The sequence goes on along the minus strand of JAPDNY010000004.1, from coordinate 104,711,426 downwards.
AACCCTGGAACAGGTACTTTGCCACTGACATTCTTTGATCATGAGCAAATTGTTTCTGTATTGCAGTTCTGCAGAGATTGACATAACTGTAATTTTTTTACCCATCAGAATGGGCGATTGTGAACATCTTGGATGCTGTGGCACAAAAAATCATGTAAACAGACTGTATTGCATTAGTCACAATTGTTTCTTACAAGACCCAATAGCTACAACATTCATTTCTGAGAGAATCCCCCCAATTTACCTTGGAGAACAACTCCCCAATCTCTAATTGATCTAAATATTCCGGAGATAGGGCTGCAGTGAGCAGAAACACAGCCAACAAACACTGGAACGTACAAAACGCTCCCCCCCCAATATAAATTTGTTTTATTAAACATATACCACAGTTGTACTGACAAACACTAACAATACTAAACACAAACATAAAATGGGAGCATCCCTTCATACTTTGAGTAAAGAATTTGTTGTCCATACATCTCAAGTCATAAAACTTATTTCTACGGCATATGATAGTGTCCATTCTTTGCACAATATTTAATATAATATTCTTATTGACCTCTATTTTGGTTATAACATGTTTCAATAGTTCAGTTCTTCAAACCAATGATATAATCTTGACCATGTTTCTTCAAATTTGTCCTCTCTGTGTCCTTTCAAAATTAAAGTTAATTTGTCCATTTCAGCAACTTCCAGTAATTTGTTTATTAGTTCTTCTTTTGTTGGTGTTTCCTCTCTTCTCCAAAAACTTGCATACAGTATTCTAGCGGTCGTAACTATGTGTAGAATGAGATGAGTCCTGTTTTTTACATTTTTCTGGAAGCATATTCAGTAAAAAGAGTTCTGGTAAAAATGGTACATTATTTTTTAGTATTTTTTGCAATATTTCATGTATCCAGATCCAATTTTTAAATTTTTTATCACAAGTCCATCACATATGAAAGAAGTACCAACATTTTTTGACATTTGCAACATACATTTGACATATTGGGATAAAATTTAGATAACTTCTGGTATCATATACCATCTGTAAAACATTTTATAAATATTTTCTTTATACAATACTACTTTAGTAATTTTTATATTACTTTTTGTTCCATTTTCTGCAGTACTGAAATAAATGTTTCAAAAATTCAAATGAAGGGAGCTTTGACTACTGAAACCTTACACCTCAGAAATCTTGTTGATCTTTAAGGTGCTACTGGATGCAAATTTACTACTGCAGACCAACATGACTACCCTGTTGAAATTATTTTAAAAAATCAAAATTGGATAAATCTTGCAATTTTGGTTTTGGTTTAGAAACCGGAGTTTGAAATTCAACATGTGAATTTTGGATTTGAAATTTGACATCCAAATTAACATCTTTATTTTGGTTTTTACTCTGTTCAAGGATGGAAGGTTGGCTGGAATTAATGAGTGACCATTATGTAAAATTGCATCACCAGAGACCATTCACCAATGTAAATCTCAGTGGAGAATATTGGGGGGGACGGGACATGTTAGCTCCCCATAAAAGGATTGGTAGACAGTAACAAGGTGCTCACCTCTGGTGGGTAAGATGTACAGTTTCCTTGCTTTTAAGGAGTGTTATTCTAGAATCCTTCGAGTCCTGATTTTAAAAAAACTTCTTAGTATTTCAATGCTGTCTTTTTAGGTCATCATCAAATCCAGTTTCTTTGGACAATGAGGAGCACTGTAAGTATCAGTGCTGGACCTTGGGGTGAAAGACCTCTGCAAGGACTGCCCAGAGAGCTGTAGCTAGAGATGGGCAAGTTCACACCATCTCCTCTCTATCTTATACTTCCTTCCTCCAAAATGCCTGGTGGTTAATGTCAGCCATTCTTGGAATTTAGGGGGAAGAAGTGCAAGATTTTTTAAAAAACTGGAGGGAAACCAATATGGAAAGGAGTTCCCTTTTCTTTCAGCTGTCTCCTACTGCCACCACATTGTTGCCCATGAATGGATAAACGGGTGGGGGGGGGCAGTAGAGAAGAAGGAGAATTGTTCTTTGGTTCTGTTTTGCAAACCAAGTCAGAGACAAATTTGACATCTGAGAAGCTTGGCTCACAATCCAAGCCAAAAGTGATTAAACTTCATCAGCATCTTTCATTGACAGTGGGAAAGCATGAGATAATTAATTCTAAAGTCTCAAGTTTCCTAACTGGATCACTGATGGTGAGAGCAGTATAGTGCTTCCATGCAGCTGCTTTCCTCCTAACTCATGTAACATCTTTGAGGAAATCTGCCCTCAAAGTTCACTGGCAATGTGATTGGTTGCTTTTCTACAGTGTTTGCCCTGTATGCCAACTGGTAATCTCTTAGAATTGCATTTGAAGATAAATTGAGAAATGTCTTTTAGATTTTCCATTACTTTGTAAAAGTGGAGCAATTCCCAAAGGGGAGTGGGTGCTGATTCCAGTGGCAAATACCCATGGATTGGACTCTGGCACAACATGCCCAATATTGAGAGAATTCAGTTCAGGCTGCAATTGTCAGGTTAATAACATTTCTGACTACCAGACACAGGTTATTTTAGTCAACGGGAGATTTGTGAAATGCATTGTGTGATCTTCTCTTGCTCTATAAAAAAAATAAATACCCCCCCCCTTTGCTAATATAAATGCTGACAAATTGCATAGCTGAAGCTTTGAAACTCCCTAAATGGAGTTTTTGTCAAAGCCTTCAGTATGAAATGCTTAGTGGGAGAAAGTCTGCACTGTAGAGTGGGGGGAAGGGTCCTAATTATTATGCGCTGTGACACAATATATTAATGCATCATGGTTGCTTTTCAGCTTTTTAAACACTTATTATGGATGATGAGGCTAATATTAATGGACAGACAATGACAGTTTCTGCAAAGTGTTTTTATGATGTTCTGTTCTGTTGCAGCCATTCTTAGAGACTGAAGAGCATGTATGTTTTGAAAAGAATTTATTAGCCTGGTTTTAGACAACAGCCAAGCCAAAGGTGCTCATAGATGCCAACATATGTGTGCTAGTCTACAAAGCCATTTGTTGGGGAGTAGGGGTGATTCTGGCTTTGTTGTAAGTAGCTAGTAATTTTTTCCCTCCCAAACCATGTGGAAGAAATTAAATATGGGTTTCAGTTTACTTTTTTTTCCTCCCTACATTTTACTATCAAAGTCAAGTTTAATAACTTGTCCTCCCTTTCCTCTGGTGACTTAAAGAATTCTAAATTCTAATATCGCCACCTTTTTGAGGGGAAAGAATCTAACTGAATTATATTGACTGGTATGCAAATTCCACTTGGTCAGATGGTGAGACTAAAGGCCAAAACAAATCTGACACTGGGAGAGCCAAGATTGGACCTTCCCAGAGAAAACGAAAAGAGTAATAGCTGCTATATGAGATTGTTCTTTGGATCAGAGCTGCACTAATGGAGAAGAGAAGAGGATTACACTACCATCTGTGCACTATTTGAAACCAACACCCTTCACATTATTAGTCCCTGAAAGAATAAAGACTGAAAGGGACAAGATGCCCCTCTCTTCCTTTCCAGGACTGTGGGGAGGGGGTTGGCCAGGTGGATCTATCACCTTCCTTCAGCCTCAGTTTGAATGGCAGCAATTAGCTTTTAAAAGCTCTGTGAAGATCCAATCATAAATCTATCTGTATCTTGTCTGTTTTGGCTCTAAAGTTACAATCCTGTATCGAAAGTTACAATCCCTGTTTTGGCCCTAAAGTTACAAACTTGGGAGTAAGCCCCTTTACTAGCTTACATCTGAGACAACCTGAATAACATCAGTCTGCACAACTAGCAGCAAGTTGTATGAGCTGAGGTGCAATCAAATTTATTAACTATTTGGTTTTTATTCTTCCACAGCACATACAATATTATAGGTGCTTTTATAAATGATGGCCAGAGCGTTGCTTGACACACTCAAATCATATCCAGGTTTTTGGCTGGTCGTGACTTCATACATTGCATGATGTAATTTCTGTCTCCAGACTTTTCTATCATTGCCCTAAAGAGTGAGGGATGAAGGATGGACTAGGGTTACCAACCTCCAGGTGGGGCCTGGAGATCTTCTGGCATTACAACTGATCTCCAGACAACAGAGATTAGTTCCTCGGGAGTAAATGGCTGCTTTGGAAGTGGACTGTATGGTATTACCCTGCTGAGGTCCCCCCCTCCCCAAACCCTATCCTTCCCAAGGCTCCACCCCCAAATCTCCAGGAATTTCGCAACCCAGAGCTGGCAACTCTAGGTTGAGCCCATCAGCCTCAAAGTACATAGCCCCTGGCTCAAGGCCTGCCGGGCCCTGAAGCCCCTCTCTGTGTATAGGAAGACACTAAGTTCACCATGGGTTTGTCCAGGATGTTGGCTTAGGGCTAGGGTTGCCAGGCAACCAGCATGAGTTGGGGAGGGGCTTACTGGGAGTGGGAGGGAGGCCCAGCCAATGTTGGAATGACATGTCTACATCACTTCTAATGTGACCCAGAGGTAACATCATCACATAGTGCCATTGGGGCAATGCTCTGTTATTTGGGCAAACACTCTATGGTAAATTTGGCTTTTACCATACATAGAGTTTTTGCCCAAATATCAGAGTGTCACCCTGACATCACCGGCGTGATGACATCACTTTCAGGTAATGTCAGAAGTGATGTAGTCATGTCACTGCAATGTTGACTGGGCCTCCTCTTTTTCCAGGTAAGTCCCACCCTGCCAGCCAGCTGATCAGTGGTGAGGTGTTGGGGCATGGTGGCAGGAGACCCCCCAACTCCACTGGAGAGTCTGGCAACCCTACTTAGGGTGTAGCTACATGATGTGCCTGAATGACACATGTCAGGTCATGGGTGTGTGAATGGACTTGTGGTCAGACTTACATCAGGGGAACTCACCTTCCTGCTTTTAAGCAAAGTAAGATTGAAGATTTCTTTGTTCCTGCTAACTGCCCCTCATATAATATTTCTACCTCAAACCATTTTGCAATTTTACCAACCATCTCTGAGGTCTCCTAGAGCAATACTCTGCTTGTAGATCAATGTGGGCACTCAGCACCCTTATCACAGGAAGATGCAGAAAATGCTACATTTGTTGGTAATGCTCTAAGAGATATTTCCTTCCTAAGTGCTAAAACAGTGGAAAGTATTTTTGAACAGCTACAGTTCGTGCTTTCAAAGATCAGTTCTTTAATCCACATAGTAACTGAGAATTATAACAGAGCCTTTTAAAATCTAGGAGTACTGAGCGGACAACAGCTGGCCAGACACTGCACGAGGAAGCACTGAAAGACTGTGGGAGCCATTCCAGCTCTTCCCTTCCTGATAGTGGGAGAGGTTTCTCACATTTAGACCTTCAGCCTCATAAGGTTTGTCTTAACAGCCACCAATTTGATGGATATACCCCTTTTTGGAATACTAAATTCCATGCTGAGCTGCATTTGACAACTTTGGAAACAGAATTAGGCCTTCTGTGTTGAAATCAGTTGAGCTCCTTAGCCGCTCTTACCAGGCTTGTAGAGTATTACTTACATTTGACTGCCCAGCTGTCCCCTCATTATTAATCCAACAGAAAGACTTCCTGAATTCAAAGGGGATTTTCCCAACATGGGTTTTTATGAACACAAGGCAATCTCCTCTTTTTACCTGGAAAACTGCATGCCTCTTCAGTCTTGCAGCCAAAGATAAGCACCCAAAGGAAGGATCAGCTAACACTTCATACCAGGAATGACCCTCCTGTTTGCCTGGAGACCAATGCTGAAAACAACATAGAGAATTCTCCTTTTAATGATACTCTGGAAGAGGACTTAAGTTCTTTGCTGCTCTCTCAGCTTCAGAGTAGACAACAATTACTGATAGTTTGGATCAACTGAGGTCTAGACTTCTGGTAATTATGAAGGGCTGCTCATTATTAATGCCCCAGATTTCACTTTCTTGAATGGTGGATACTGAGGTGGTTTTGGTAAAGTCAGCTCTAGCCCAACCTTCATCTGATGTATTCAACCCTCCAGATGCACCTTTTGCAGACAGTGTGCTCCCCACAACCCATAAATATATTTATACCCATCCCCCTAATGGAGGTGAGGGAAATGAGGTAATACTCAACTTTTGCACTGAGCAACAGGACACAGAATGTAGTGGGTAACTCCCAGTGCTCCCTCTAAGCTATGGAGTCTTGTGAGAAAAAAATCTACTTTCTGAGCTACCGGCATTAAAGTTGTGAGTGAGCAATTTGGCTACTGTATAAAATAGTTTGCTTTGGAGTCATCCTTCTTGAGCTAAGACAAAAATGTGTGAGCTGGAAGCTAAAAAACTGTGAACTAGCTCACACTAACTCAGCTTAGAGGGAACACTGGTAACTCCCCCAACTCACATCAAGTGTCTTCCCTCAAAAATGGATGTATTTTTGTAGATTCAGCAGGGGATTTGGCTAGAATAGAGAGATCCAATTGACAATTACATCAGTTGTCTTGGAACCTTTGGTGGGGAAACGAACAGGTGTCCGGGAATGCTTCCTTGCTGCCTATGTTGTGCCTGCTGACTGGGCTATTCCTGTAAGATGGGAGGGGGAAGGGAGGTATGGTGGCGGAAGGAGATTTGTTTCACAAAGTGTGATGAGATACAAAAATGCTCAAACCCCTTCTAATCTCCATCCCATTCCAAGGAATGACAATGTGCAGGAACAGTTAATTCCCTTCTCTCTGAACTTGATGCTGTGTAATGCCAGGTCAGTCAGAAATAAGATCACAGTTCTCTAGGAGAATATCCTAGAAGGATGCTTTGACCTGGCATCCTCTCACCCAGCTTACTCCCCCAGGATATTCAATCCTTCACCAACATTGAACTGAGAGATGGGGAAGCAAAGTGGCAATCCCCATCCGAGACTGTTTTCCCTTTGAGAGGATCCCTGCATCAGACATTACTGGCCTTAAATATGTTGGCCTGGCTTGGGGTGTTGGACAGAGAGTGGGAATCCTGCTGGTATACCATTCATCCAGCTCACCAGTGGACTTCCTTCTGAGGCTATGAGAGGCAGTAGCTGAGTGGACATTGTGTTTCCCTGGACTGTTGGTCTTGGGCAACTTTAATGCCCATGCAGAGACTTCCTTACTTGGTGCAGTCTCAAGACTTCATGGCTGTCACAGCAACATTGGAACTCTCCCAGGTTGTATTGCCCCACACACATGAAGCAGGCCACACACTAGATTTGATCTTTTGTGGAGGACCAGATCTAAATAGTGCAGTTCTTGTGGATGAGACACTTGCCCTGGACCCTTTTTAGTCGGGCTTCAGGCCTGGCTTTGAGACTGAGACAGCAGTGGTTGATTTGGTTGACAGTCTCCATTTACATCTGGATAAAGGTATGCCGGCCCTGTTGATCCCTCTTGATCTATCAGCAGCTTTTGATACAGTTGACCGTTTGGTCCTGATCAACTGCCTTGCTTCCTGGTGGTAAGGTTAGTTGATTCTCCTTGTTCCCCCAGGGACTCTCTCAGAGGGTTGCTATTGGGGAGGAGAGGTCTATCTGACAAGACCTGAATTGTGGGGTCTCAAAGGGTTTGATCCTCTCTCCAGTGTTATTTTATATATATTGTCCACCGAGATTGTGGCAAACAATATGGACTGCCTGGCAAGGTCTTGAGGCAGGAGGAGGAAGGCTGTGGGCATAACATGCCTGGGAAATTATAGATGTTTATATACAAATGCTAGAAGTGTCCAAGGTAAAATCAGGGAGTTGGAATGCTTAGTGTTGGGTGGGAAAATAGACATTGTGGGTATTTCAGAAACCTGGTGGGATGAGGAAAATCACTGGGATATGGTGATTCCTGGTTATAAATTATATCGGAAGGATGGAGGGGGAAGAGTTGGAGGTGGGATGCCTCTGTATGTCAGAGACGGTACACAGTCCAGTAAGACTGAGAGAGTAAGAGAATTGGATCCGCTTCTGGAAATGCTATGGGTGGAAGTAGTGGGCCCAAAAAGAAGCTTAACACTGGGAGTTTGTTATTGCCCACCAGATCAAAAGATAGAGGAGGATTATAAAATGATGAATGAATTAAAGATAGTGGCTAGATGAAATAACTGTGTCAGAATAGGTGATTTTAACTATCCACACATTGATTGGGTTAATATGTGTTCATGTTGGGAAAAAGAGACTGAGTTTTGAGACATTTTCAATGACTGTGCTATGGAGCAAATGGTCACAGAACCTACCAGAGGAGAGGCGATCCTGGATTTAGTCCTAAGTAATGCCCAAGACCTGGTGAGAGATGTAAAAGTGATTGCATCGCCTGGGAACAGTGACCATAATGTTATTGAGTTCAACATTTGTATAAACAGGGAGTTGTCCAAAAAGACCGACACAACCACTTTTAAATTTAAAAGGGGTAACTTCTCTGAAATGAGGGGACATGTGTAGAGGAAACAAAGGAAAAGTAAAAAGGGTCAAAACCATTGGGGAAGCTTGGAGAGTATTTAAAACTACAATCCTAGAAGCTCAGGGAAAATATATACCGCAGGTTATGAAAGGCACAAATAGTTACAGAAAAAGGCCTGCATGGTTAACAGAGTAATGGAAGCTGTAAAAGGAAAGAAGGATTCCTTTTAGTGGTGGAAAGCTAGTCTCAGTGAGGCTGATAAAATGGAACATAGGGTGTGGCAAATTAAATTCAAGTCTGTGATCAGACAGGCAAAAAGGGAATGAGGAGCATATTGCAAAAAAACATAAGGACCAACAATAAAACTTTCTTCAAATACATTGGAAACAGGAAACCAGCCAGAGAGGCCGTGCGGCCCTTGGATGACCAAGGGGTAAAGGGATTATTGAAGGATGATAGGGAAATGGCTGAGAAGCTGAATGCATTTTTTTGCCTCTGTCTTCACTGTGGAAGGTGAGAAGTGCTTGCCCACTCCAGAACTGCTGATTTCGGGAGGGGTGTTAAAAGACCTGAGTCAGATTGAGGTGATGAGAGAGGAGGTCCTACGTCTGATAGACAACTTAAAAACTGATAAATCACCAGGTCCAGATGGCATACATCTGAGAGTTCTGAAAGAACTCAAATGTGAACTTGTGGATCTCCTGACAAAATATGTAATCTTTCATTAAAATCTGCCTCCATTCCTGAGGACTGGAAGGTAGCTAATGTCACTCCCATCTTTAAAAAGGGTTCCAGAGGAGATCCAGGAAATTACAGGCCAGTCAGTCTGACATCTATACCAGGTAAGTTGGTGGAAACTGTTATTAAGGAGAGAATTAGTAGGCACATTGATGAACAAAAACTACTGAGGCAGACTCAGCATGGGTTTTATAAGGGAAGATCGTCTCACTAACTTGTTAGTGTTCTTTGAACAAATGTGGATAAGGGGGACACAAAAGATGTTGTTTATCTTGACTTCCAGAAAGCTTTTGATAAAGTTCCTCATCAAAGGCTCCTAAATAAGCTCAGTAGTCATGGGATAAAAGGACAAGTCCTTTTGTGGATCAAAAACTGGCTAATTAATAGGGAACAGAATGAGTATAAATGGGCAATTTTCTCAGTGGAGGGTGGTAGGCAGTGGGGTACCGCAGGGCTCAGTACTGGATCCAATGCTTTTTAACTTGTTCATTAATAATTTGGAGTTGGGAGTAAGCAGTGAAGTATCTACATTTGGGATGACACAAAATTGTTCAGCATGGTGAAGACCAAGGATGATTGTGAGGCACTCCAAAGGGATCTGTCGAGGATGGGCAAGTGGACGTCAATGTGGCAAATGTGGTTTGATGTGGCCAAGTGCAAAGTGATGCACATTGGGGCCAAAAATCCTAACTATAAATACACATCAATGGGGTCAGAACTGGCAGAGACTGACCGAGAGAGATCTTGGAGTTGTAGTAGATAACTCACTAAAAATGTTGAAATTGTCTGCGACTGCAATAAAGAAGGCCAACACCATGCTGGGAATCATTAGGAAGGGAACTGAAAACAAATCAGCCAGTATCATAATGCCCCTGTATAAATTGATGGTGTGACTTCATTTGGAATACTGTTTGCAACTCTGGTCACTATACCTCAGAAAGGATATTATAGCATTGGGAAAAGTGCAGAGAAGGGCAACAACTAGAAAAGGGTTGAACTTGGAACACTTTCCCTATGAAGAAAGGTTAAGGTGCTTGGGGCTCTTCAGCTTGGAGAATAACGACTGAGGGGTGACATGATAGAGGTTTACAAGATTATGCATGGGATAGAGCAGGTAGAGAAAGAAGTACTTTTCTCCCTTTCGCACAATACAAGAACTTGTGGGCACTCGGTGAAATTGCTAATCAGTCAGGTTAGAACAGATAAAAGGAAATGAAGGAAGTCAGCCAAAGACTAATTCACACATGGAATTCACCACCACAGGAGGTGGTGGCGGCTACAAGCATGGATGGCTTCAAGAGGGAATTGGATAAACATATGGAGCAGAGGTCCATCAGTGGCTATTAGCTACAAGTTATAGATAGGAACTCTCGGTCTGAGGCAAGTGATGCTCTGTATTCTTGGGTGCTTGGTGGGGTCACCACTGGGAGGGCTTCCAGCGTCCTGGCCCCACTGATGAACCTCCTGATGGCACCTGGTATTTTTGGCCACTGTGTGACAGAGTGTTGGACTGGATGGGCCTGATCCAACATTGACTTCTCTTATGTTATTATGTTCTTATGTTCTGGCAGAAGTTGAATCCATCCAAGATGGAGGTCATGTGGCTGGGAAAAACTAAGATGCTAGCTGGAGGGTCACTCCCAAGACTCAGTGGTGTCCAGTTGCCAGCTGTAAACTCTGTAAAGAGCCTTGGGGTGTGGTTGGATTCTGCAGTATCATTGGATACAGAGCCGCCCCAGGTGTTTTTGCACACAAGGCAAGGACACCTTCTGGGCCCCCCCCCATACTCTTTCCTTGGCAAGGGCCAAGGAAGGGAAGGAGGTTTAACCCCCCTTCCCTTCCATCTGAGTTGGCTTGCTGGGTGCCCCGCAGCTGGCAAGCCAGGGAAGAGGCAAGGGTTTAAACCCCCATTTCTTCCATCTGAGCGCCAGCTTGTTGGCGTGCCCCGCAGTTGTGGGGCATGCCAGCAAGCCAGGGAAGGGCAAGGGTTTTTGATGGGGCTTTTGGCGGGGCAGGGGGCTTTTGGCACCCATAAGGGCTGGCGTGCTCTAGGCGAACGCCTAGTTTGCCTAGTGAGCGAGCCAGCTGTTATTGGATAAACAAGTGTCCATGGTAGCATGGCCAGTGTTTTCTCACCTATGTGAGGCTCACCGACTGACTTCTTATTTGTCTGGGTCAGATATTGCCACATTGATTTGTGCAACAGTCACCTCCAGACCCGACTAGTGCAATTTGCTCTATGTAGGGCTACCGTTAAATATGCTTCAGAAACTGCAGGTGGTGCAGAATGCAGCTGTCAGGTTGCTGACCAGAATGTCATGGTCAGCTCATATTACTGCAATTCTGCAGAAGCTGCACTGGATACAAATTAATCTCTGGATCCAATTCTAAATGTTGATGTTGACCTTTAAAGCCCTTAATGGTCTGGGACCCTCATACCTATGAGAATGCCTATCCAGTTACAACCCCCCATGCTCTGTTCGAATAGTGTCCAGGGGCCTCATGCAGGTGCCTGGCCCCAGGATGGCTCAGTTAGCTATCACCAGGGGAAGGGCCTTCTTAGTTGTGGTCCCTGTCCTGTGGAATGCACTCTTGGATGACACCCATGCCCTGCCAGACTATTTTAGTTCCTGCAGGGATACAAAGCTGAATTGTTTAGGTTGGCCTTTGGAGGGTAACCAACCACATGTTTGGGCTGTTTTAATAGTGGCATGGTAATAGCCACATATTTTAAAATTTTAATGTTAATATTTAATATTTGTTATTTGTTTTTATGCTGTTTTTACCTTAATGATTTTAATATTGTAATTTGCCATGAGACCCTTAAGGTGAGTGGTGACAAAAAAAATCTATTATATACATCTTAAAAAATGCTTGTTTACTCAGCTATGTAAGGGAATGCTGTGAGGAGGGGGGAGAAATTCTGGTTTTCATCCAACACCCTAATCAGTTGGCCCCTTTAAGCCTATAGGCCATCCTTTGTGTCTCAACTCTCCAGTTTGGTGTGGTGGTTAGGAGCATGGACTCCAGGCCCGTAGCCAGGATTTTTTAAGTCAGGGGGCATTTAAATTTCTCAGGGGGCACTGGCTAATAAATTTAATCCAGGGGAGAAGGCTGTGACACCCTGGGCTAGATGGGAGGTCGGGGGCCTATTCCTGAGATGCCCCACTGTAGCTACAGGCCTGATGGACTCTAATTTGGGAGAACTGTTTGATTCCCCAGTCCTCCACATGCAGCTGCTGGTGTTATCTTGGGTCCATCATAAATTCTTTCAGAACTGTTCTCTCAAGGGCAGTTCTTGAAAGAGTTCTCTCAGCCCCACCTACCTCACAGGGTGTCTGTTGTGGGGAGGGGAAGGGAAAGGAATTGTAAGCCGCTCTGAGACTCCTTTGGGTTGTGAATGGTGTGGTATAAATCCAATCTCCTCCTCCTCCTTCCATCTGTTCTGTGGTGATAATTCCCTATGTTCCACCACAACGACTTAATGTCTCTTGTGAAGCTGTGCCTCAGTTCTTTCTGGTGGTTCCAGGCTTCTAAAATCCTGAATATCTCATGTTGTCAATTGTACTGACTCACTATGTGTAATCCGCCTTGAGTCCCTGTGAGAAAGGTGGGCTCTAAATATTACAAATAAATATCTAAAAAGATGATTGTATTGTCCAGCCTTACTGGATTGTTTTATTGTGATGTATATGAAGGGGATCGAACCTTCCAAAATGCTGTCAGGTGCTAAGTGTTATCAGAGCAATAAATGTTTAATAAAACTTTGACTGAATAAAAACTAGTAATTCTTGCTCTTTTAGGCACTGACGGTTAAAAGCTCTTGAAAATAAAAGCACTTTGTGTTTGTTTCCTGCATAGGTTCTTTGTTTTTGTTATATAGGAGTGGGTGTGATGGTGATGTTGATGATGACACATGGAGAGGAGAATATTCTCCTTGAGCCTTAATGGTTTGGGATTTAGAGGTCCCTGGATCAATTTCTTGCTGGAATGGAGTTCTTGCAAATAAGGATAATCTTTCATTTGTTGTTTACTCACTTGGAAATGCTTCTACATTTTTTGCCTCGTATGCATTTGGCGCTGTAATTTTTTTTTTTTTTTGGTGACAGAAAACGTTTATCTCAGTTTTTCTAATTTTTTAGTTATGGTTGAGATGCTACTTTCTGTTCTTAGATGGGGATTTCAATGGCATATGTAAATTGGGAATTATTACATTTTAGACTTGTTTAGAAGAAGACATCTTTCCCTGTGGAAGATTGGAAGATACTTCTGATTTTGATTCTATAATAATACAAAATATTAATAGTACATAATGTTCTAGGAAAGTGATCTTATCTATGTGTGTTTGTGTGTGAAGTAGGGAGACAGAGAGGCTTTAGAAAATTCTAACGGGTAAAATGCTATCAGGTGACATTAAATCAACTGGAGAAATCTGTTATTCTTGCCTTTTGCATACTATACACTCAAAATAAAAAGGTAAAAGTGTGTTAGCATGAAAAGCAATTCAGCAAGGAACTAAGGAATCAACGTTGCATGAGGTGGATCTTGCATTGTCCAGTTTTAAGGCTAACACCTTCTATCCCTGAATCAGTTTGTGCTCTTACTGGTATTACCAACCATTACTCTGAAATCTGCTGTAGATTAATGAATACGTTCTCAACAAGGTTGCCATATCTTTGGTGACCAGCTTTGTTGTGCTTTATTTTTGGATTCTGCTATACTTTTGGTCTTAATCTGCTACAGAGCTATGACACTGTCTAGGACTGAAAAGACTCCTTGGCAGTAACCTAGGTCCCGATCAGATGGTGGATTTCCTGGTGGATTTAAGTGGAAGGACCAGACACAAAAAACTGGGAAACATCCCTGTTCCGTCAACATCCCATTTTGCCGTGCTTCGTAACTGGACTTAAAAGATAGCACTTTAAGTCTGGAGTTTTCTGGGCCCAACAGGACAACAGTGGACTTTCACCCATCTGATCAGGCCACCAGCGCTCAATCCTCCTGTTGGGGTGGTCTGACATCAGACCATCCTGAGCAGGCGTGATTAAAAAAAAATCACTACCCAATATGCGCTTTTGTTGTTGTTGTTCAGTCGCACAGTCGAGTCTGACTCTTCGCGACCCCATGGACCAGATTATGCCAGGCCCTCCTGTCTTCTGCTGTCCGCTGAAGTTTGCTCAATTTCATGTTCATTGCATCAATGACACTGTCTAACCATCTCATCCCTTGCCGTCCCCTTCTTCTTTGACCTTCAATCTTTCCCAGCATCAGGGTCTTCTCCAGTGAATGCTCCCTTCTCATCTGGTGGCCAAAGTATTTGAGCTTCAGCTTTAGGATCTGGCCTTCCAGGGAACAATCAGGGTTGATTTCTTTTAGGATTGACTGATTTGATCTCCTTGCAGTCCAAGGGACTCTCAAGAGTCTTCTCCAGCACCATAGTTCAAAAGAATCTATTCTTCGGCGCTCGGCCTTCCTTATAGTCCAACTCTTGCAGCCAACTACGGGGAATACCATTGCTTTGACCATGCGGACTTTTGTTGACAAGGTGATGTCTCTGCTTTTTATCATGCTGTTTAGGTTTGCCATCGCTTTCCTCCCAAGGAGCAGGCGTCTTTTAATTTCATGGCTGCAGTCACCTTCTGCAGTTATCTGGGATCCTAGGAACGTGAAGTCTGTCACTACTTCTACGACTTCCCCTTCTATTTGGCAAGGAGTGATGGGGCCAGATGCCATGATCTTAGTTTTTTGATGTTGAGCTTCAAGCCCACTTTTGCGCTCTCCTCTTTCATCCTGAACAAGAGGCTCTTTAGGTCCTTTTCACTTTCTGCCATCAGAGTGGTATCATCTGCATATCTGAGGTTATTGATCTTTTCCCCAGCAATCTTAACTCCAACTTGTGATTCATCCAGGCCAGCATTTTGCATGATGTACTTTGCATATAAATTAAATAAGCAAGGTGACAATATACAACCTTGTCGTACTCCTTTTCCTATGCTAAACCAATCAGTTATTCCATATCTGGTTCTAACTGTTGCTTCTTGACCCTTATACAGGTTTCTCAGGAGACATGTGAGGTGGTATGGTACTCCCATCTCTTTAAGAACCTGCCATAGTTTATTGTGATCCACGCAATCAAAGGCTTTAGCATAGTCAATGAAGCAGAAGTAGATGTTTTTCTGGTACTCTCTTGCTTTCTCTATAATCCAGCGAATGTTGGCAATTTGATCTCTAGTTCCTCTACCTCTTCGAAACCCAGCTTGTACTTCTGGCAGTTCTCTATCCACGTACTGTTGGAGCCTAGCTTGTAGGATTTTGAGCATGACCTTGCTAGTGTGTGAAATGAGTGCAATTGTGCGATAGTTTGAACATTCCTTGACATTGCCCTTCTTTGGGATTGGAATGTACACTGACCTTTTCCAATCCTGTGGCCACTGTTGTGTTTTCCAAATTTGTTGGCAAATTGAGTGCAGCACTTTAACAGCATCTTCTTTTAAGACTTTGAATAACTCAGCTGGGATACCATCACCTCCACTAGCTTTATTGTTAGTAATGTTTTCTAAGGCCGATTTAACTTCGCTTTCCAGGATGTCTGGCTCGAGGTCAGTGATTATACCATCATGGTTGTCAAGGACATCGAGGTCCTTCTTGTATAGTTCTTCTGTGTATTCTTGCCATCTTTTCCTAATCTCTTCTGCTTCTGTTACGTCCCTACCGTTTTTGTCCTTTATCATGGCCAGCTTTGCATGGAACGTTCCCTTGATTTCTCCAATTTTCTTGAAGAGATCTCTAGTCCTTCCCAATCTATTGTTTTCCTCTATTACTTTGCATTGTTCATTCAGGAAAGCCTCCTTGCTGTTCTCTGGAAATCTGCATTCAGTTGAGCAAATCTTTCCTTTTCACCGTTGCCTTTAGCTTTCCTTCTTTCCTCTGCTATGTGTAAAGCCTTATCAGACAGCCACTTTGCTTTCTTGCATTTCTTTTTCTTTGGGATGGCGGTGATTGCTGCCTCCTTTACAATGTCACGGACCTCTGTCCATAGTTCTTCAGGCACTCTGTCTATCAAATCTAGTCCCTTAAACCTATTCTTCACCTCTACTGTATATTCATCGGGGATGTGATCTAGGTCAAATCTGAATGGCCTTGTGTTTTTCCCAACTTTCTTCAATTTAAGTCTGAATTTTGCAATGAGTAGCTCATGATCTGAGCCACAGTCAGCTCCAGGTCTTGTTTTTACTGACTGGATAGACCTTCTCCATCTTTGACTGCAAATTATATAGTCAATCTGATTTCGGTGTTGCCCATCTGGTGATGTCCATGTGTAGAGATGCCTCTTAGGAAAAGGGTGTTCGCTATGACCAGCATCTTCTCTTGACAAAACTCTGTTAGCCTTTGCCCTGCTTCATTTTGTTCTCCAAGGCCAAACTTGTATGTTATTCCGATTACCTTTTGATTTCCTACTTTAGCATTCCAGTCCCCTATGATGATGAGGACATCATTTTTTGGTGTTAGCTCTATGAGGTGTTGTAGGTCTTCACAGAACTGGTCCACTTCAGCCTCTTCTGCAGCAGTGGTTGGGGCATAGACTTGGATTACTGTGATATTGAATGGTTTGCCTTGGATTCGGACTGAGATCATTCTGTCATTTTTGAGATTGTATCCCAGTACTGCCTTTCTCACTCTCTTGTTGACTATAAAGGCCACACCATTTTTTCTACGGGATTCCTGGCCACAGTAGTAGATATAATGGTCTTCTGAGTTAAATTCGCCCATTCCTGTCCACTTTAGTTCACTGATTCCCAAGATGTCGATGTTCATTCTTGCCATCTCATTTTTGACCATGTCAAGATTACCTTGATTCATAGCTCTTACATTCCAGGTTCCTATGCAGTGTTGTTCTTTGCAGCATCGAACTTTCCTTTCACCGTCAGACACATCCACATCTGAGCGTCCTTTCGGCTTTGGCCCAGCCGCTTCACTCTTTCTGGGGTTACTCGTACTTGCCCTCTGCTCTTCCCCAGTAGCATATTGGACACCTTCCGACCTGAGGGGCTCATCTTCCAGCGTCATATCTTTTAGCCTTTTGTTACTGTCCATGGGGTTTTCTTGGCAAAGATACTGGAGTGGGTTGCCATTTCCTTCTCCAGGGGATCATGCTTGGTCTGAGTCCTCTGCTGTGGCCTGTCCGTCCTGGGTGGCCCTCCACGGCATAACCCACAGCCTTATCGAACCACGCAAGCCCCCTCACCACGACAAGGCAGTGATCCATGAGGGAGAATATGCGCTTAAACACATTTAAAAATGAGGCTGTTGAACCTCAATTCAGCGCCACAAAGAATTTCATGTTTATGAATGTCCCGTCACTTTAAGGAGAATAGGTTAATGGGATGGGACCTGGAGGGAGAATGAGTCTTCTAACATGCAAAATAGTTCCTCCATTGAGCATGATCTCAATGGCAAGGGGGATGGCCGGGACTCCTTTAGTCCATCCCTGCAAGCGCGTCTGATCTACAAGGATGTGCAGTCATGCCTATATACAAAAAGCTTTTTAAAACAACCCACCGCGCATACCTCCTTCAGTGGACACCGTCTAGACAATCCACAGTAGAAGCAGCGTGCGGTAAAGTGATTCCCATGGGGGATGTCTGATCATTCGAGGACGGATTAAAAAGATCTGGATCAAATTTGAGCTGGCATAATGGCGGGATTAGCTTCTCGTATGAATGCACCCCGAGCAACACTATGTTTTAGAGGCTGCATTATTGGGTTGCAGATAAATATTTGTGTGGTGTCTTTTTTTTTAATAAGGTAAGGTGTTTTTTCAGTACTGTATGACATTAATGAAGTGGTGCTCTAAAATATACATTTATCCTTTTTACATAGAAAAACCCTTGATAATAAGGTCTGTTTTGTGCTAAAGTTATTGACCAATGCATGCATGGAATTTTTCTCGTTCTGTTCTGTGAAGAGGAGAACGTGCAACTAATGGGAAATCCTAGTAAGCACATTTATTGAGAAGCAGGGTCATACCCAGTATGCATTTCTGGGGAAACCATATTCAGTTATCAGCATATGTTTCAGTGACTCTGGGATTAAAATCTAATTTGTGGGGTTTACTCTCAGGACAGTATCCTCAGGATTGTGGCCTCTGTATGTGAGAGATGGGGAAAGAAGGGTGTTACATATATACTAATCACAATATGTATCAATCACCAAGTCCACAGAAAGTGATGAGTTACAAAGCTTTTAAATGACTTAATCTGTTTGATATATAATCTTTTCGCACTGCTTTATCTGGAGAGCCTGAAGTGGTTTAAATACTCCAAAGCAGAAACAGGTAAACATTTCAGTCGAACAATACAGAACTTTTTCACTCTATTTCCATGTTCAAAGCAAAAACCATAATAAAACATGACTGGAAATCAGCAGCCAAAGAAAGAAAGAAAGAAAGAAAGAAAGAAAGAAAGAAAGAAAGAAAGAAAGAAAGAAAGAAAGAAAGAAAGAAAGAAAGAAAGAAAGAAAGAAAGAAAGAAAGAAAGAAAGCCAAAAACATATTTCTATTCATGAAGGATAGCAGCCAGAGTCAGAAGAAAACAAATAAAAGCTGCCTTTTGAAGAAAACGGTATGAGTGTCTTCTGGTTCCCTAATGATAGCCATATTAGGCAAATAGGAAGACATTCCAGGACAAAGATTCACTATGGAAATGTCTGTCTGTACTCACTATCTGCCTGTTCTCTGGAGATGGGAATGCCTACAAGGGAAGCTCCAAAGCAGTGAGTGGGCAGATTCATGCCCAAGAAGACTGTCCTCCAGATGTCTTGGATTAGGCCTCTTTGGGTCAAAACCAGCACTAAGATAGTGCCAGGATAGAGACTGGAAGCCATTGTAGTCCCCCCCCACCCCCGCCAATGCAGGCAGTATATATTCACTGTAGTGAGTTCCAATGAATGATTTTGCTGAAGCAGTTGTAGTTTCCGAGTAGTCTTCAAGGCAGCCCCACACATAATGCATTACAGTAACATAATGATCAGAACTGGAATTACATAGGCAAGTTCACTTCTTTCCAGCAAGTTGGACTATTCTTGTCATGAATGTCATTTGGGTATCCAGAGTTAATGACAGATCTAATAGCAACCTGTTGCAGGCAGTGACTAGGGAGGCTTTCCATAGGCTGCCACCACTCTGCTACGGGTCTCCTCAGGAAGGCCCAGAGCACCCATCCTACCCCTTGTGTCCACTCTTTCCCAGTAGGGTGTATTTTATATGTGACAGAATGAGGCATGAAGACCCAGGCAGAATAATAAACAGTTTTACTATAGATCTAGTAATGACTGGTTTTCAAATAATTTGTAGAATAACAAATTGGAATAACCCTTTCACCTTAATGGGGACCAAAGTTGGCATGCATCATTCTCCATGTTATCCTCACAACAACTCTGTGAGGTGGGTTATGCTGAGAGTGTGTGGCTTGCTCAAGATCATTGAGCAAGCTTCCATGGCAGAGTGAAGATTTGATATGTTCACCTTTCTTTACTGGTTGTACGCTTTAAACTGAGGCCTGCACAACTTGTACCCAACCAAGCTGCACAATGCATGCCAATTATATATGGTTTTTCACTAAAGGTGTGATATCCTGCTGTTTTTGTTGCCTGTCTTGGACTAATAGATGTAGTGGTCTGGGTTGTTGGTTTTTTGGTATCTTCCTGTGACCCGATATTCAAAAGTTTTCTTTGAGTCCCTAGAGCTATTTGCGCTGCAGATTCTCTTCTGTGATGTATTTGATGTTTGTAGTTTAAGTTTTGTGAGTAACAAACAAGTGACCAAGTATCATGGGTTGCAGCTTGGAGAACTATCTAAATGGCCCATTTGAATGCTGTTATGATGGTCCCGTTCACTTCCCTACCTCAGAGGCAAGAGTTTCCCTCAGTTTTTATTTCCCTTTTTGACTGAGCCACCCTAGTACTGTGTTTTCTCCTTTGCTGAAGAACTCTGGCTGTCCCACCCCATCATAGTATGATATTTTGGCTGTTGGCTCAGCCCAGAAGCCTGAGGGAAGAATCAGGAGCCCACTTTAACTTAAATAACTTAAAATAGCACTCAATGTGTTACATTAAAATTAAAATTAAAAAAACCCCAAAATATTTTATTTAACATAGAGGGGAAAAGTCAGGTGAAATCAAGTGTTGAAATTTCTGAGGTAAAGCCAGTACATGCACAGACTTTAGTTCTTATGTTTCAGGCTAATGAGAGTTTCTTAAACTTTTCACAGTGACTTAAATCTTTATGTTGAGAGGCATTTGTTCCTGTGTTTCCCCCAAACACTTCAGTATACTTTCTTTAAGTATTTGCTGACTATTTTGGTTTGCAGAAGGCTGGTATACTCTTTACAGCACCCAACCCCCTTGTCTTGAAACATCTTGAAACATCTTGAAACATCATCTTGAGTTTTTACTTGACTTTAAGGTCTCTAAAGACAATTTCTAACCATGCCAGACCAGGGATCTCTGCACTTTTCAGAGCTAACTCCTGTTTGACTGAGTAGGGAAATTTTCCTCTCAGTACAAGATTTATTCTCTTTCTTTGGCCCGAATGGGGGGTTTCTGTTTAAGTACCCACTTGTCCTTACCAGCTTTCCCCAGTTCTCTGGTGTGTGTTAAACTGCTCTCAGTCAGGGCTGAATTCCAAAATGGTCAGTATTTGACTCTTCTCACGGCTGAAATCTGACTGAATTCTCTTCAGCATCCAATTCAGAAGTCTTTCTCTGTTCAGTTGATGCTAACCAATCAGATTGCTTGGAGTAGCCTGTCATTTTAGGCTCTCTGTTTCTGTGAAGAATTAACCCTTCACAGTCCTTCAGCTGTTTGTACAGCACTTCTAAGCTTTTAAAAAAGTGCAGGCCATAACAGCTGTGTAGGGATGGGCATGAACTAGAAAAATGCAGTTCGGTTTGTGGCATGTCCCGTTCATGAACTATGCACTGTGACAAACTTTTAGCTACCTCACAAACTAGTTTTGTTTGTGAGGTAGCAAACTGGTTTTGTTTGTGAGGTTCATGAGATAGTAGAATGCCCCCCAGTGTGCTAGAAATCCCAATCTCATAGGGCATCTCTGGTTAATTCTCCTTTACTTGCTCTCCAGATTTGGTGAGGATTGGATTTACAGGGTCTGAGTTCTGTCCCCCCAAAGAATGTGCCCCCACAAAAGTGCTTTCTGGGGAAATGACCTCCTGTCATTTTGACAGGCACAGGTTCAGGAGGTTCATGAGTGTATAGAAAGGGTCCCATGCAAACTAGAGACCAAACTTGCAGCAAAACTCTCCCGGATGCTTTTCTACATGCCCTCCAAATTTGGTGTCTCTAGCTTGCACAGGATCCATGCTATACACTCCAGAACCTGCACCTGTCAAAATGACCACCTGTCAGCTGTCATTTTGACAGGCAGGGGCTCAGGAGTGTATAGAACAGATCCTGTGCAAGCTAGAGACACCATCAAAGTTTGCAGGGAGCCTCCCAGGGATGCTCCTTTGTATGCTCTCCAAGTTGTTGCTCTGAAGTTATGTAAACATTTAGATTAAGCTCAGACAGTTTGTCTGGAAATGTCTCTAAACCTGCAGCTTGAAAGTTCATGGTAAATTTGTGCCAGTTGACCTGTCACAAACTTGCATTCGTGAGCCACTTTGTGCACATCCCTAATCCTGTGATTCTTTATTTCTGTTTTTTAAAAAGGGAAAATGTTTAAGCAAATGTGATTTTTCTATCAAATATCCTTTTCGTTTTTTTCTCCCCCTCCCTTTTTTGTACTTGGGTTTGAATAGATAAAGCTTTTTATGGCCACCTACTGTAATAAGATGCCCAATTTTTTTGAGCAAAAGAAGAATCTTTTCAAACTTTGGGGGCTCTTGTTAATTTTAGCCAGAACATGAAAACCGAAAAGAAGGAATGCATTAAAATACAACTGTGATTTGATTAGGGAGCCTCCAGAGCAAAGTAAAACAAAAGTGACAAGGGAAAAGCCATCATCCATTGTTGCCTGATGATAGGGAAGGTTTTAAAAATCAAACACTTTGGTATAGCCTGGCTGTGCACAGAGCAAAATCAAATTAATTTTAAATGTGTTGAATAAATAATTTAATGGCATCACTTATATTGCCTTTTATAGTTTAACTCCATGAAAAATCAGTTCAATTAGAAACTGCTACTCAGCCTGATATGCAAAGAGGCTTCAGGGTGGGTGCAAAGTCCTTCATGAGATTATTTTTAGGCACAAAAAGACCTGTTTTTACAGCAGGGATGATATTAAAAATATAATGGCTTCCAAGGAGAACATCCACTTATTTTTGCTTCTGGTAGGGTGACTTACTTCAAAATATATGAATTAATAAGTGAAAAACAGAGAGGGCCCAATTTATTAAAAATGCCTTGGCTTCCCCTGTCTTCATGTTATATGCATGAAATGGCTACAGCTTTTCCATGTTAATTATCATACCCTGTTGCCTCAAGACCAGCGAAGACAGATAATCTATAGATTCATCCTTGCCTGGATACCTCTTTGGCACAGTTGGAAAGAGCCTTCCTATCTGAGAGTACCTTATGGGAGTATTTTTGTTACCTCAGGACAAGTCAGCTAAGGGCAAGTAGAGGAGAAATGAGAGACGATTTGTTCCTCTTGCAAGCGGAAGATTTAATACTAGGGAGTACGTTAAAGTAATGATGACTGTGATATTTCTTTTCATCTGGAGTCATTCACCAGCTACCAATAACGGCATTAATGCCAAAGTTCCAACTCTCAGCTTGTAGTTATATATTTGAGGCACAAGGTGGGCCTTGCTTTTTGTTTTTGCCTACAGGAACATCTTGCTATGAAGCGATTTTGCTTTTGTTCAGCTATTGAGACTAATTCCATATTATCCCCCCTTCCTATTTAAAATCTACATGAAACCACTGGGAGAGATCATCTGGGGAGTTTAGGGTTGCCAACATCCAGGGGGTAGCTGGAGATCTCCCAGTATTACAACTGATCTCCAAGTGACAGAGATAAGTTCACCAGGAGAAAGTGGCCATTTTGAAATCTGGACTCTATGGCATTATACCCCATTGAAATCCCTCCCCTCCCCAAACCTGGCCTTCCCCAGCCTCCACCCCCCAAATTTCCAGGTATTTCCCAACCTGGAGCTGACAGTGAGGTGTTCCACAGTAATCCATGCTCTGATCACATCGAAGTTTGATTATTGTAATGCACTCTACTTAGGGCCATCTTTGAAAACAGGTCAGAACCTTCAATTGATCTAAAATGTGGCAACCAGGTTGCTATCAGGGATTGGTTACAGAAATTGTTATCACCCCCTGTGCTGAAAGAATTGCATTAGTTACCCAGCTGTTTCTGGGCACAATTCAAACTTCTGGTTCTTACCTTTGAGATCCTTTATGGCTTGGGGAAAGGGTACTTGAGGGACTATCTGTGTTTCCTGTGTTTCCCACAAGAGCCTCTGTAAACATCTTTGTGGGTACAATCTCACCTGAACCTTGAACTCTCAGCCCACATGCATGTCAATGTCCTTGTTAGTTTCTCTTTCTATAACAACACCAAACTTTATATGGTAATCAGAATCTAACAACTTTTGGACTGTGGTGTTCAATTCTTCAAAAGAAAGTATTTTCTTCATTTTTTCATGAATATCATGACAACAGTAGAGCACTCCTAGTAATGATAGTAGATGAATATAACCATTCTTCTAAAAAATTAACAGCATTCAAACTTAAATAACAAGAACTCGTGGGCACTCAATGAAATTGCTGAGCAGTTGGGTTAGAACAGATAAAAGGAAGTACTTATTCACCCAAAGAGTAATTAACACATGGAATTCAGTGCCACAGGAGGTGGCAGCAGCTACAAGCATGAACAGCTTCAAGAGGGAATTGGATAAACATATGGAGCAGAAGTCCATCAGTGGCTATTAGCCACAAGGTATAGATAGGAACTCTCTGTCTGGGTCAAGTGATGCACTGTATTCTTGGTGCTTGGAGGGGGCAACAGTAGGAGGGCTTCTAGTGTCCTGGCCCCACTGGTGGACCTCCTGATGGCAACTGGTATTTTTGCCCACTGTGCGACAGAGTGTTGGACTGGATGGGCCATTGGCCTGATCCAACATTGGCTTCTCTTATGTTCTTAGTATGTGAGGAAATACAAGAGCTGGCACACTTGTTGTGTTTGGACATAAAGCAGACTACCTAGAAGGGGTCTGTTTTCCCCATACTTCATAAGTCTTCATCACAAAGACTGTAGACTTGGAAAAGCTTGTTAAATTTTCTGCTTTCCATCAAGTTTTGTCTTATGCTGTGATGGGAGGGGTCCTCTGGGCCTAGCATCCCATGTATGTTTAATGATTTGATAAGCAACTTCCCAAGTCTTGGCTTCTTATTCTAGACCTCCTGGGAAAGACTATGTTGCATTTCCTATGAAGCATTTGATGAACAAGTACTGTGAAATTGCTGTCTTGCACAAAGTACATTTTTTGTGTCGCTCTCAAAGATGCATGCTCTTGAAGCCATACTATGGAGAAATGAGAGTTTGGTTTTTGCATGTTAACAGGTGAGCTGGAAGAAGAATCCTCTTAATGCAGAAGCTTTTAAAGCCTTTGTTTTATCATGAGCAAACTGCCTGCCAAATGGTGAGAATGTGTATATAAACGTGGCCTAGGGAATGGGTTCATGCATAATAAGCAGAGAATGTGTTCTTCCAGCCCCACAAGAACTAGTGTAGAGTAGTGGCTAGAGGGCACTTTGATTGGAGGAGCTTCAGGGGGCCAAGCAAGGATTGGCATTCCAAATTACTGGGGCATCTCAGTCAATCAAACAAGATAATTATGAGATAAAACAGGGTGTCATGCAGTCTGGCGAGAGCTCCTTGGAAGAAAGGTGGGAAGAAAATACAGTAAATAAATTTTGAACTCTGAGTGCAGCTGAATTGCTTGCTCCTTTCCTCTGTATGCCAATGTTTATTCATGACCTTGTTTGCCAATTACCCAGGGTGGTTTTTCCCCTGGGCCTTCCAGGGGTGGATGCTGCCATTTTCATTCTGTCTAGTCATCTGGCATTTTATCAATTATTTGATGGCAGCTTTTTATTTGAAACTTAAATTTTCCATAGTGTTGGAGCACTGCAGAACTGGCCAAGGACCATGGCTTAGATGTATTTCAGTTTAGACAGAGGCCTGGCTTTGGGATGGCCTTGGTTGCTCTGACTGAAGGCCTTTACCAGGAGAGTGACAGGGAGAGTGTGTCCCTATTGATTCTCTTGGCTTTCAATACAATCAGCTGTGGGATCTTTCTGGAAAGGATGGCTATGCTTGGAGTAGGGGGCTCATTCTCTGGGAGTTCCACTCTTATTTGAGCAACAGATTTTAAAAGATGGTTCTGGGGAACTGCTGCTTGGCCCTGTGGCATTTACTATGGGGTCCTGCGACATTACAGCTTGTCTCCCATGCTATTTAACATCTACATGAAACTAGGGGAGAGGTCAACCAGGGATTTGGAGTGAGGTGCTCCACAGTGATCCATGCTCTGATCACTTCCAAGTTAGATTACTGTAATGCACTCTGCTTAAGGCCACCTTTGAACACAGTTCCGAATCTTTAATTGGTCTAAAATGTGGCAGCCAGGCTACTGTCAGGGGTTGGTTATAGGGATTGTATCCCCCCTTCATGCTGAAAAAAACTGTACTGGTTACCCAGCTGTTTCCAGGCACAATTCAAAGTGCTGGTTCTTACCTTTAAAGGTAAGTGCTGGTTCTTACCTCAGCCACCCTGAGCCTCTGGGGAGGGCGGGATATAAATCCAAATAAATAAATAAATAAAGCCCTAAATAGCTTCCCATACTATCTAGTCCACCAGTTAAGATCTGCCTCTCAAGCCCTGCTCTCTATGGCCCTGCCTTCAGAAGTAAGGTGGGTATCAAGTAGAAACAGGGCATTTTCTGTGTTGGCACCTTGCCTTTTGAACCCCCCCCCGGCTTACCTGTCACCTACTTTACTTTCTTTTATGCACCAGGCCAAAATACTCGTTACTCAGGCTTTTAGTTAGGATTTTTAATCTTATTGGCTTTTTAATGGTCTGCTTCTGTTTTATGGAAAATTCTTATGCTGCTTGTGTCCAATGGCTGTTTTTTATATATATTATGATTTTAATTGTAAGCTACCGCAAGCAGGACTCTGAAGAGGAAACATAGAGATATTACAAATAAATAAATAATAGTGGTAAGGGTCAATTGTTTGCCAGTCAGTCTCTTAATTAAGCAGCATGGACTTGGCAGCAGTTGCTTACCAGTGTAGGTGGTTGTAGGTCTGATATGAGAAGAATGGGATGGTGATGTCTGCAGTGGCTACTGGTGTCCAGTGCTTTGAAGTCCACTGAATAGACTTTGTGGCTATGGTTTGCTCCTCTATAGCTCCTGTGGGAAAGAAACATTTTGGAGACTTCTCACAGCCAAACCAAACATTCCCTTTGAGCTCCTTGCTTGTACCTTTACTGCCTAGGGGAACAATGTGGACAGATAGACCTAGAAATGTGAAACATAGTATTTAGTCATACTTTTGATAGCTGGGGCTTTGTTGTTTTGTAATGTTGTGGTGGAATGGGTAGACCAGTGGATGCTGATGTATTTTCATAGATCTTCAGAATGAAAGCATTCTCTTAATTTCATCATGGTTGCTTTAGACTCTCATTATTCTCCCTACATTAAGACCAATCATATACAAATACCTAACATTTTTAAGAATGTTTCATCTCTATGGGTGAGAGCAACTTGGTTAGCATTAAACACCAAATGATTGCCTCTGTACAAAGAAAAAATGTCGGCTAACACCAGACAGCATGTATGTTTACCAGGATTCTTGATGTTCTGTCAGTGAATAGAACCGAGTTGTGAAATGACCTTGTTTGATAGACTCCATATCATGCTGTGTTAGGCACATGTCAGCTGTTCTCAAGCTACTTTATGGCCAAACTAGTGATATCCTCCTCCCCAAATACATGTAATAGGCACCAGACTGAAACATTTCTCTTTTTCCAGGCTTTTACTAAGGGAAATTCTCTTATTAAAGTGATTTTATGGTCTTTTCCAAATTTGAGGATTGTTCCATCAAAATCCCTTTAGAATGCTTTGTTTGGTTGATGCTGATTTTATGCCCTGGCATGTTTTTATTAAACTTTTCATTGTTTTACTGTTCTTACTTTTTATTGATTTGAATTGTTTTTTATTATTTTATTTACATCCTGCTGGTGTTTTAGGTGTGAGTTTCCGCAAGCAGGTTCTGGAGAGGCAGCATACCTGTTTTCTTGACAATGATAGCCTGAGGGCCATTTGAAATGGGAGAAGTTGCTCAGGGGAGGGTGATAGGGATGCCAGCCTCCAGGTGGAATGTGGAGATCCCCAGGAATTACAACTCATCTCCAGACTACAGAGAACAGTTCCCCTGGAGAAAATGGATGCTTTGGAATGTGGACTCTATGGCATTGACCCTGTGCTCCCCAGGCTCCATCCCCAGATCTCCAGGAGTTTCCAAACCTGGATCAGGCAGTCCTACCCCATCCCCTACCAGTGATCAGAGGTCCTACCCTTGAGGTCCCACCTGGAAGCTGGCATCCCTCCCTATCTAGAGGGCAATGATCAGTAGACCTGCCATTTCTGGTTTGAGAACTTCCTGGAGATTTGGGGGCAGTGCCTGGGGAAGGTGGGGCTTGGAGCGGAGAGAGAGAGAGAGAGCTCAGTGGGGATGTGATGCAATGGAAGCTGCTATTTTTTCCAGGGGAATTGATCTCTGTAGTCTGGAGATCAGTAGTAATTCTCAGAGAATTCCAGGCTCCACCCAGAGGCTTGCAATAGGAGTCTGCACTCAGTATATACCAAATAAAATAAACACCTGAAAAATACTTTATTAGTATTTTTCGGGTATTCATTCAGCCTACCATTTCTCCCACCTTGTGGATTTCCCCTTTGGAGATTTAATTATATCTAGCCTCTGGTGTACAGTTGCCAACTCTGAGTTGGGGAATTCCTGGAGATTTGGGGCGGGCAAGGTCCTTAGTGGGTATTTAGGGTTCGCAGCTCAGGGTTGAGAAATAACCTGGGAAGAGTGGGATTTGGAGATGAGAGGGACATCAGCAGGGTATTCGGCTACCAAAATAGCCATGCACAAATAAAAGCCGACATTATTCAGCTTTTATTTGGCATGGCTAAATGCGTTCAGTTCACTGTCTGAGTTGTGCCACCGCCACTCTGAAGTGTAGGCCTCAAGCCAAAGTTGGAAGTAAATGTGGCTCTTTTGGTTGATGGTAACTGCAAATGTGGCTCTCTGCAAGCTGTGGAGTGAATACAACTTTGCTAGACTTAATCCTTTATGCTAGCAAATATCTAAATAATTAGTTCTTTTCAGGAATGGATCTGTTATTTTAATACATTTCTGTATTAAGTTCTGTATATTTAAAAGTACTTTTGAATGCTGAACAATGGGGATAAAAATTCAAATCCAATTTTTTTTTAAAAAATCAATTATGTTAAATCTTTACTTTAGAATTATTATGGGTTCTTAATAGTAACATGTTTTTAATGAACAAATCATGTGGGGTTGGATCTAAAGGTTCTGTTCCACTAACTGTGGAGACTTTCTTCAATATTATGTTCCTTTTCCTGTGGTACCCATCTCTTCCACTAAACCCCTCCCTGAGCCTGCTATGCAGGGAGGGCGGGGTACAAGTTTGATAAATAAATAAATAAACTTGAGCAAAGCTTTTTGCATTAAAGGAAGGCTCCACTGCTAGCAGGATACAATCTTTGGATCCAACCCATGGAATTTTGGGTGGACATTTGGGTTAAAAGCGTTCGTATAAAACACATAGACTAGAAGTTACTGTATAATCATCACTCAAATGATGACAATGTAATCATTTTGTAATCATTTTTCCATAGGCTGGTATTCTCAGACTATTATTAACATTTGGAGACTTAAATTAGAGTTGCCAGGTCCTCCTTAGTCACTGCAGGGAATGGTGGGGTAGCATTGTCAGATCCTGGAGATTTGGAGATGGAGTCTGGAGAAGGCAGGAACCTAAGTGGGGTACAATGCCACAGAGTCAGCTTTCCAAAGCTTTGTTTTTGTTCCAGGGGAACTGATCTCTATAGTTTGGAGATGAGCTGTATTTCCATGGGATCCTCAGGTCCCCCTGGAGGCTGGCATCACTAACTTTAATGGACTTAGAAGAGTGAGACTATGTTAAAATAGTCCTAGAATATCTTTCAGGAGCTGTGGTGGCTCAGTGGTTAAGATGCTGAACTGTAGGCTGGAAGGTCAGTAGTTCAGCAGTTTGAGACCCGAGGGCTGCATGATGGAGTGAGCTCCCGTCTCTGGTTCCAGTTCCTGCCAACATAGCAGTTTGAAAGCAAGAAATTGCAAGTAGACAAATAGGTACTGCGTCAGTGGGAAGGTAACAGCATTCCATGTGCCTCAGTGTAGTCATGCCGGCTACATGACCATGGAAAAGTCTTTGGACAGTGCTGGCTCTTTGGCTTGGAAATGGAGATGAGCACCACAACCCTAGAGTTGAATTCGACTGGCCTTTGAGCAAGGGAAACCTTTACCTTTACCTATATCTATATCTTTCAGTCTGAATTCTAGGAGCATCTATAGCAAAGGAAGTGTTCCCAAAGAACGCTAGTATGAACAAATGGTACTTCATATGAAAGCCCTGCAAGAGTGATCATAATCACTATTTGGGACTAAAGTCAAGCATTATCGTGTTTTGCTATAGTAAACAATCTAATAACTGGTATATCATAATAGCCTAAAAAAGTCTTCCCTCTGATATGTAACTCTTTTCCCCACCCACCACCCACAGACCAGTTTTCAGTTGGTCTGTGCTGTATGAGGACTTCCATAATGTTTCATGAGCTACAATTTACAATGCACTCAAACATTTTTTTACTCTGATGGGAAAAATTCCAGTTTGTCTTGCATTTAAATGAGAGTTGATGGGAGAAAAGGAAGAAGACTGAAGAGGCAGGGTTTTTGTTTGTTTGTTTTCGTTTTTATAGTATTGAAGGTGGCACATTTTTTTGCTTGTGGTGTACATGATCATTCTACTGTCATTTCTAGTAAAACAGATTCTGTGATATATGCATGTGCATGTTGTTAAGTGAGCAGAAGTCCATCAGTGGCTATTAGCCACAGGGTATAGATGGGAACTCTGTCTGGGGCAGGTGATACACTCTATTCTTGGTGCTGGAGGGGGCAGCAGTGGGAGGGCTTCTAGTGTCCCGGCCCCACTGCTGGACCTCCTGATGGCACCTGGTATATTTTTGCCGCTGTGTGACAGAGTGTTGGACTAGATGGGCCATTGGCCTGATTCAACATTGGCTTCTCTTATGTTCTTATGCCGTCAGGATAGTCTCATCAGGGCATCCCGACTCGGTGCCGGTTCCCCCCCTTCACAGTATGCACATAATCACATATGCCATGGAGAACCCTCAGTGTGGAGGTGTGATAACTTTCAGAAAGCTGTTTTGAGAAATAGGATGCAAATGTTGATAAAAAAGAAGCTGCTTCTAGTGCATGTGTACCTTTTTTTTAAAGTGATCTTGCTTTTCACCTGCTTTTTTGAAGCCCCATTACCAAATTGGCCAGATCACAAGGTAGGCTTCACAGCCTCTCCTAACTACCACTCACAAAGACCATCACAAAGAGAGACCAGGATTGTTCCTTTAGCCCTTCAGGCTCAAGAATGGCCTGCACAGGTGAGGCACTCTGCCTTCTCTTCCTGCTCAACGGGTACATGTGGGCCCCTAATTTGCTCTCCTACTGACCATAGTCTCTGATGCCCTGATCAGTACATCTGCGTTCTTGGGCCGCACTTTACAGACCATTGGTTGACCTGACTGGTGTTTATGCCTCTGTACTTTTCAGTATTGTTTTATTCACTGTGTTATTGAAATCAGCGTGGTTCTGATTATGTAATACTGATTTCTTAAGCCTCTGTGTGTATGCAGTCAAATATAATAAACCAAAGGATTAAATGTTCATATTTTTAGAGGATTAGCAAAATCTCTAGATAGACATACAGGTGATTTTTATTGTGACCTTGTCCAATGACAGAGATGTTTGAGTCCTGATTCTTTAACTCTGAATGTTATGACTTAAAATAGACCAAAAATTACTAAAAGAAGTCTTCCAATGACAGTACCAGCATTCAAAAATAAATGTATACATAGGCTGTGTTCACACACACTAAATAATCCACTTTCAATGCACTTTCAAACTGGATTTTTACTGTGTGAACACAGCCATAGTCTGTGAAACCTGTTTCTAGACTTTAAAAAGAATGGGATTAAGGAGCAGTCAGAATCACATTTCATATTTAGACCTTCACCTGTCTACTGACATTTGAATAGAAGCTGTTTTATAGCCACAAAGCTTGAATCTACCCAAGACTAGAATAGTAGAAGGAAGACCTCTGAGCTCTTTCTTCAGTGTTGCTTTTACTTACCCTCTCAGCACCTGTGCAAGTGAGAGTGGTTTTGCACTTGGCTGGTTTTGCATTTAAAGCTTAAGACAATATGATATGAGGTTTTGTACTTAAAGCTTGAGGCAATATGATCTCAATTTCCATTGTTGGAAATTGACACTCTCATATTGTCTTGAGCTTTAATCTGTCCTTCCTCCATGGGGTAACTAAAATTCTGTCTCTTAAGGCTCTTTGGAGAAAACCTTGATACCTCATTTAGTAATAAATTCATACTCTGAGGTCATAAACTGTAGTTTACTTAGCTTGTGCATAGATCCAGCTCTTTTGTGACTTGTATTTATTGCTAAGACTTTTAATAAGAGGTTTCATCTTTGATTTTGTACCATACGGTATGTGTTAGTGGGAGGAGTAGTTTAGATGTTTAGCTACATGTATTATCTTAATCAGTGTATCCCTCTGTGGCTGTAACTTCTAGGGTCTAGTGTACAAACTCAGCTCAGTGTCCTGTCTGGAAATGTAGGGGTATGCCCATCTCCTGCTGCACATGCCTGGAACCATGTGGCTCTATCACTGTGTACAAAACTACCACTCAAAAAAGGAAAAGATCATGCAACTTTGGACTGCTCCCATAGTGTCCCCGTCACTTGTGCCAACACATATCTAAGATACAGAGTGTCCACATTTGTCCCCCACAGGACTTCTGGCTTGGCATTATGTGCAATGGAAAGTGCTTAAAAAAACACAACCTTCCAGCAGCATTTTTCAAGAAATACAGCAGGGGGTGTAGTGAATATCTGAAACTTCTTTTTCAGTTGGTATCCAACAGTTTCATAATGCTTGTAAAATGCTGCTTGAAAAAAAGTCTCATTGTGAAATGAGAGGGCAAGGAAGCTGGGCATTTTGGAGAATCTCTCTCAATTTGCCTAGGTTGTCAGTTTTTCTGAAGTCTAATCTTGCTGCTTTTCATCTAAAACTAGGAGTTGGCAAATCTGCTCCCCCCGCCCCCCACCAATGACATTCTCCTTCCTCGCCTCCAGGTTTCTTGAAGCACCTCAGAGAAAGGAAGAGGTTACAGTACGAAATTTCAAGAATGACACAAACTGCTTTGAATGGCACATGTGTAAAGGAAAGAATCATAGAATGTTAGAGTTGGAAGGGACCTTGCAGGTCATCTAGTCCAACCCCCTGCACTCTGCAGGAGCATAGCCAAAAGATAGCCCTATATACCTACAAAATTCCCAAAAGATGGTCGTCCAGCCTCCACTTGAAAACGTCCAGGGAAGGAGCATCCACCACCTCCTGAGGCAGACTGTTCCACCACTCAACCACTCTTACAGTTAGGAAGTTTCTCCTGATATCTAGCTGGTAATGACTCCCTTGTAATTTCCACCCATTAGATCTAGTCTTGCAAGAGAGAATAGATCTGCTTCATCTTTTACATGACAGCCCTTCAAATACTTGAAGACTTGCAATCATGTCCCCTCTAAGTCTTCTCTTTCCCAGGCTAAACATACCCAACTCTTTCCTCATAAGACTTGGATTCCAACCCTCTCACCATCCTGGTCGCCCTCTTCTGGACACGCTCGAGCTTGTCAACATCCTTCCTAAAGTGTGGTGCCCAAAACTGGACACAGTACTCCAGGTGAGGCCTGACCATAGCAGAATAGAGCGGAACTACCACCTCCCGTGATCTGGACACAATGCTTCTTTTAATGCATCCTAAGATTGCATTCATGAAGAGAGATGAAGCGAGATGAAGGGTGTTGGTACTGGATTTGCTGGTGGCTACTGGGGCCTAACCTGCCTCTCTTTGTTCTTCAAAGATATCTGCTGTCAACATAAGTTGCCAGTAAGAGAGAGAGTCTGAGGTTTAAAAAAATCCAAAGCAGAGAATAGTTTTACTGAAAAATTGGGATTTAATCCTTTATGGATTTTCTCACTTTTCCCATAAGAAGATGAAATAATAGATTAGTTAGAGAACAGCTTTCTTCCACAAGACATTAATTAATTAATTAATTAATTAATTAATGCAGGTTATTTGTGACAAAACTTGTTTTTACATCGGGTTGTTTCTTTGGAAATTAATTTTATAATACAATATATGTACTTAGCACCTAACATTTACTTTCCTTTTAGTGCTTCTTTGCCTCCTGCACCAGTATTCTCTCAATACTCATGTTATCCTCACTTTCCACTCACACAGTCAATTTGTTGGCTAGCTGCTCTGTTCTCTGACTACGCATCTTCCCTTTTCAACAATGTGCTGATCTGGCAGGGGAAGACAATTCAAATACTTTCCTGGGACATCCTCAAAAATCTGTTGCCCATGCTAGACTCTATAGCCATTAAATATCTGAACTCCTCTCCGTTGTGCATCAGCCCAATCACATGTAGCATTAACACATCAATATCAATTGCCCCAAGGGACATGGTAGCATTGGTGCACTAATATTGAATGTGATTAGAGTGGCACAAGTGTGTGTGTGGTGGATTCAGACGTAGCTGATTGCACCGAGACCACCAAGATGAGCAGTCGCTTTTGAACTGACAACCACAGGTGGGTCAGTATGTTTGAATCGACCCTGATGCAGGACTGGGTATCACATTAAATCTGACCTGTGGCCTGATGGTATTGTGTTCTGCATTTCCCTGCATATCACTGGCCAGCTGGGACAGAGAAATTCATGGCTCGAAGCTATCATGACAGAGGTTATACATTACAGGACATTTTCAGCAGCATTCCTGTATTTAGCACAACATCTAGTCTAGCTCTGCATTGATGGCAACAATAATATATTTTAGTTGCTGTAGATTTTCCGGGTTGTGTGGCCGTGGTCTTGGCATTGTAGGACCTGACGTTTCGCCAATAGCTGTGACTGGCATCCTCAGAGGTATAACACAGAAAGATGGAGTACTCTCTGTGTCAAGGTGAGCAGAAAAATGGTAGGCAGGTAATTTAAGAACATAAGAACATAAGAACATAAGAGAAGCCAATGTTGAATCAGGCCAATGGACCATCTAGTCCAACACTCTGTCACACAGCGGCCAAAATATACCAGGTGCCATCAGGAGGTCCAGCAGTGGGGCCAGGGCACCAGAAGCCCTCCCACTGCTGCCCCCTCCAGCACCAAGAATAGAGTGCATCACCTGCCCCAGACTGAGAGTTCCCATCTATACCCTGTGGCTAATAGCCACTGGTGGACTTTTGTTTTATCCTGATGGTTGTTATATTAGAACACTTTAAAAATGCACAGCAGTATCTACCTTGATCTTTAAATTTTAAAATGTGGTGTGCTTCACCTTCCATTAAATTTGAAAAACATTATGTTGATGCTTTTTTGAAAATCGTCATTCCTCTTTTTTTCACATGACAAGATGAGAGAATCTATTTTGGCTTTTCCATACCCTTAGTTAAGAAGAGAAAGGATAGGAAAGCTCCCAACTTTTCTTGGAGTTGTGATCTAATTGCTACTTATTAAAAATAATGAACTATTTTACCAGTTATACTTTTTTTCTTGCTGTAGATTTAATTAGCATTTTTACCCCTTTTGCTAGACTGTCGGAGCTGAGAGGAGGAAAACTGCATCAATTTGAAACCTTGTTAGAAATTTATGAAGTGCTAAAATGTTTTATTCCCAGAGGCTGGTTTGCCAGCTGTCACTGGTAAGCCATTCGCTGCCTGCCTGCAAGGATGTCTGTGATAGCAAAGGGAGGCAGTAAGCCACAGTCAACAAGAGCTTGTACATCATTTGGCAGATTATACACTCAATAATTAGCAGGAAGTGGAGTGCAACTAATTACTTTTCTCCACAATTGGCCAATGACATTTTAGAAGAGGCCAATATGGTGCTTGACAAAAGAAACACAGAATGGAGAAGCTTTTTTTAATTAAAAAAATATTTCATAGAACCAAGAAGTTCGAAAACACACCCACAGGTCACTGAGTTCAAACCCCTTTCACTGAAGCAGGGCATATTATAACTAAGATATTCTTAATAGATGCCTGCCCAGGCTTTACCTCAAAACATGTGTCCAACTGAAAAAGATTTCACAGCATCATAAAGGCTTTCTCATCTCTTAAATACTTGTATCAGTAGGTTTGTATTTCAGTTATTTAAACCTTTATATCCCACCTTTCTTCCCAATGGTTT
Source organism: Gekko gecko (assembly GCA_029375565.1). NCBI lineage: Eukaryota > Metazoa > Chordata > Lepidosauria > Squamata > Gekkonidae > Gekko > Gekko gecko. The sequence goes on along the minus strand of JAPDNY010000004.1, from coordinate 104,675,683 downwards.
TCAACTTCTGTCTGTCCTCCTCTGTTTTATCCTCACAACAACAACCTTGTGAGGAGGGTTAGGCTGTGAGAGCAACTAGCCCAAGGCCACCAAACAAGCTTCTTCAATGGAGTAGGGATTTGAACCTTGGTCTCCAACACTCTAATCACTATACCACACTGACTTTACGTGCCTTAAGTCTACTTTGATCCCATTGCTTCATGTTCTGTCCTTAGTAAATAAGGTGGGTAACTTGTTTTCTTATTTCTAACATTCTTTTAACAATATGCACCTTAAACTACCCCACACCCATTAATACTCTGTCCTTAGGCTAAACATACTTGTGCTCATAGGTTAACAGTAACTACTGGGTATAAAATGATTAAAGGACTCTCATTTCACGCATGCAGCTCCTGTTTCTGCATGTGATCATGTGCACAGTTTCTGTTGAAATGGAGAAATGTTTTGGTAAACCAGTACATGGGGACAATCTTGGTAATTCTCATTTTGTTACAATGAAAATGATTTTCCCCAATAGAAGGAGTGCAAAGAGAGGATTACCAGCTATTTACATATACTGACCTAGACATACCAATATTGTGCAATGAAATACATATACAATTTCAAATACAAAAAATAAGCAGAGCTTGCATTTGTGAAATGGATTTTTAATTTATACTCTGTCTTTTCCCAAAAACAACTTACATTATCCTTCTCCATTTATCCCTACAACACCTCTGTGAGGTGGTTTGGGCTGAGAGTGTGGAACTGCCCCAGGGTTATCAAGCAAGTTTCCTTGGCAGAGTGAGGATTTGAACTTGGGTATGACAGACCCCTGACAGTTCCCCTTCCCCCAGGCAGATTTTATTGCCAAAAATATTTTAGTTCCCCTCAGTGCTTGAGCTGCCCTTCAGTATCCATGTATTTCTTCTCTGTTTTATAAGCTGTCACAGATATTAGTTTAGGCTTATGACCCAGCATAGGAACTAGAGGGAATACAAGAGCTGTCTTATTTTAAAATAGCCTCATAAAATGGCATATAATGCAAAATTAACATTCAAAACAGAATAAAGATTTTAATAAACGGGCAGGGAATATATAAATACAAGGATTCAAGATATAGAGGTTGCTGAGGTAAAACTTACACACGCATATGTACACATAAATACACATACAGAATTGAGGGTTTTGAACAAAAAGGGTGTTTAGTTTCTGAGTTTTAAATTCTTTTTAGTGAGAGGTTTTTGCTTATTATATATTTCAGCTGTTTCACAGAATCATAAATACAGTTTCTTAGAGAATAGTTTTGTCTTGGTGCTTCTAGGTTTCTCCCTTCAGAGATCTAGGTTTTCGTTTTAGATATTATACTTTTCCAGTAACTCAGCTCTTCCCCTTTATCACAGACCAGGGCTCTCTTCCCAACACTTTTTTACTGGCTAGAAGTTATTCTTCGTGTCCCTAAGAAGCAATAACTCCTTTTCCTATTTGGCTTCTCTGGGAGTTCTCCCTAACTCCTCAAACTTTCTGTCAAATTGCTCTCCAATATCAGTAGTCTCTATAAAGCTGTTCTGTAGCTTTTTTGAATGAGAATCTGAATTCTCCCTCAGAGTAATTTTAATGTATCTTAGACAGTGGAGTCCCTTTTCTCTCTCTATAGAAGTACTTTTCTGACAATTCCCTGACAGAAATCACTGACTCCCAAAGTCTCTTCCCTCAGAAGCGAAACCCTCTGGCTACTAATCCAGACCTTAAGAGTTCAGACAAAGACCAAAAGGCGAATGAATCTTTTCTATCCAGATCAGCTGTTTTATTTCCTCTCTAAGATGATGATGACCAATCAGGGAGCAGGTAGAGCAGCCAATCACACAAGCTCTTAGCTCCAGGGAAGATTAACTCATAACCTCCCTGACCCTCTGTCACAAGCAGCATTTTAAAAACCTGCTTTTCTGTGCAGTTGGTCATAATCGGTTCTCCCAGATCCTAGTCTGACACTCTAACCACTACATCACATTAGCCAAAGTGAATGCACACAACTGTCTTTTTTTAAACTATGAAATGGTTTGTCAGTTACTTCATGGGATCTTAGCAGCTTTCCAATCACAGATTTTCCTGCTGTGTGACCACATGTCAAATCATTCTTATTTAGACATCTCATTTATATAGCTCTATAAAATCTGTTTTCAATAGAGGAAAGTTGTCCAGTTAGGAGGCATGAATCCACCCAAGGAAACTTCTTATAATGGACAAAAAAAAAGCACCCATCTAGATGCATGTTTTGAGAAAAATGACCCAGATTATTTCTGTTGGGAAAGGGAGTGCAACTTTTTCTGTGACTTAAGATCTGCCTTGTGTGACTAAAAACCAGATTCTGGCACCCACTTATCCAGAGTAGTGATATAGTATAGAATCATAGAATCAAAGAATGTTAGAGTTGGAAGGGACCTTGCAGGCCATCTAGTCCAACCCACTGCACTCTGCAGGAACACAGCCGAAACCCCTACATACCTACAACATACCCAAAAGATGGTTGTCCAGTCCTCTTGAAAACGTCCAGTGAAGGAGCATCCACCACCTCCTGAGGCAGTCTGTTCCACTGCTCAACCACTCTTACAGTCAGGAAGTTTCTCCTGATATTAAGCCGGTAACGACTCCCTTGTAATTTCCACCCATTAGATCTAGTCTTGCAATCCGGAGCAAGAGAGAATAGATCCACTCCATCTTCTACATGACAGCCCTTCAAATACCTGAAGACTGCAATTATGTCCCCTCTAAACCTTCTCTTTCCCAGGCTAAACATACCCAACTCCCTCAGCCTTTCCTCATAAGACTTGGACTCCAACCCTCTCACCATCCTGGTCGCCCTCCTCTGGACCCGCTCGAGTTTGTCAACTTCCTTCCGAAAATGTGGTGCCCCAAACTGGACACAGTACTCCAGGTGGAGCCTGACCATAGCTGAATACAGCGGAACTACCACCTCCCGTGATCTGGACACAATGCTTCTGCTAATGCATCCTAAGATTGCATTAGCTTTCTTCACAGCCGCATCACACTGCAGGCTCATGTTTAGCTTGTGATCAACCATAACACCTAGATCCCTTTCACATGTGCTGCTGTCAAGCCAAGTCCCTCCCATTCTATATCTGTGCCTTTGATTTTTGTTCCTAAGTGTAGGACTTTGCACTTATCTCTATTGAAATTCATTTTATTTGTCTCAGCCCACTGTTCCAGCCTATCAAGATCCTTCTGAATCCTGACTTTGTCTTTTTCAGAATTAGCAATCCCACCCAGCTTCGTGTCATCTGCAAATTTGATAAGCATCCCCTCTATGTCTTCATCCAGGTCGTTTATAAAAACATTGAATAACACCGGGCCTAGGACTCGAGACTTCCCTCCACATAGACGCAGAGCCATTTACGAGCACTAGTTGGGTACGATTTTTCAACCAACCATGAATCCACCCAACGGTTGCACCATCCAGCCCACACTTAACCAGCTTATCCTCAAGGATATCATGAGAAACTTTGTCAAATGCTTTACTGAAATCTAGATACACTATATCCACGGCATTGCCAGAGTCAACCATTTTAGTAACTCTGTCAAAAAAGGAGATAAGGTTAGTCTGGCATGACTTATTCTTCATAAACCCATGCTGGCTATTACCAATTAACTCATTTTGTTCAAGGTGTTCACAGACAGAGCGTTTAATAATCTGCTCCAGAATTTTCCCAGGTATTGATGTCAAACTGACAGACCTATAATTTCCCGGGTCCGTCTTTTTCTCCTTCTTGAAGATTGGGACAACATTCGCTCTTCTCCAGTCTTCCGGCACAACACCCGTACTCCAGGACCTCTCAAAGATTATAGCCAGAGGCTCTGAAATAACATCTGCAATTTCTTTTAGCACCCTTGGATGCAAGCCATCCGGCCCTGGAGATTTGAAAGTATTTAAGGCAGCTAGATGTTCTCTAACCATTTCCTTACTTATTCTGAACTGGCAGTTCCCCTTTCCTTCATATGCCCTGCATTCTTCAGTTTGTATACAGCTCACTTTACAGTTAAAGACCGACGCAAAGTGAGAGTTGAGTAATTCCGCTTTGTCTTCATCCCTTGTTAAGGCTTGACCATCTTCCCCTAGCAATGAGCTTACTCTATCCCTGTTCCTCTTTTTGCTCCGAACATAGGCATAGAAATTTTTCTTGTTATTTTTTGCATCCCTTGCAAGCCTCAGCTCCATCTGTTCTTTAGCCTTTCTGACACCATTCCTACAGATTTGTGCTCGTGTCTTGTATTCATCCTCAGTAATCTGACTCTCCTTCCATTTCCTGTACATTTCCCTTTTTAGTTTCAGCTCCTCAGAGAGTTCCTTGTTCAGCCACCTTGGCTTCATTACCCGTCTCCCACCTTTCTTTCTTACCAGAACAGTTTGAGATTGTGCCTTAAGCACTTCATTTTTCAGCATCACCCATCCTTCCTATGCAGATTTTCCCTTCAGCATTTCCAGCCATGGGATCCTACCTATTAGATCTCTGAGTTTATTGAAATCAGCTTTCCTGAAGTCCAGGATATGAGTTCTGCTACGTCCTGGTTTCACATCCTTCTCTATGTCAAATTCCAAGCTGACATGGTCACTATTCCCCAAGGAATCCACCACCTTCACTTCATCAACCAGTTCTTCCCTGTTAGTCAGAATTAAATCTAGGATAGCAGTTCCTCTGGTTCCCACCTCCACCTTCTGAGAGATGAAGTTGTCCTCAAGACTATTCAAGAATCTGCGGGATGTCCCATGTCTAGCAGAGTTAGATTCCCAGCAAATATCTGGATAGTTAAAATCTCCCATAACCACTACATCCTGTCTCTGTGAAAGTTTAGCAAGCTGCTGTACAAATGCCTTATCCTGTTCCTCCAGTTGATTTGGAGGTCTGTAGTATACCCCCACAACAATATCCCCTTCTTTTCCTCCCTCTATCCTTACCCACACACTTTCAACAGGGCAACTCTCAAAATCCTGAATTTCAGTGCAAGCATATTCATTCTTGGCATATAGTGCCACCCCACCCCCTTTCTTGTTTATTCTGTTCCGTTTGAACAAGGTATATCCTTCAATCGCTGTGCTCCATATATGAGAGTCATCCCACCAAGTCTCAGTGACACCTATCAGATCATACCTATTTTCCAATATTTGGAGTTCAAGTTCCTCCTGTTTATTTCCCATACTCTGTGCATTAGTATAAAGACACCTCAGATTACAGACATCCCTTCCTACCGTAGGTCCCTTCAAATTTACCTGAAGATTACTAAACTCACCTCTCTCTCGTTCATTATACATAACAGAAACATCTTCAAGAGCCAGGTTAGAGGATCAGGAGTTTTCCTATTCCCTTTGATATAAAAATATTCTTACTGCATTGCTTAGGTATTTATTTATTTACTAGGAATAAGGCCCATTGTGGAAATAAATACAACGGGCTCTAGAAAGAGGCTCTGGGAGAGTGCCCCGGCTTTGGGCACTCAGTGACAATTTGCTGTGGCAATCTCAGCAGGGTATAATGACAGAGTCCACCATTTTCTCCAGAGGAACTGATCTTTGCTACCTGAAGAGCAGTAGTAATTTTGAGTGATCTCCAGCCCACCCCCAAGGTTGGTAAGAGTGGTTCCCCAGGAGGGAGTGGCTGGTTCGGAGGGTGGAGTCTATGGCATTGTACCTGTCTGAGGTCCCACCCCTCCTCAACACTCACCCTCTCCAGGTTCGACCCCTCATAAGAACATAAGAACATAAGAGAAGCCAATGTTGAATCAGGCCAATGGCCCATCTAGTCCAACACTCTGTCACACAGCGGCCAAAATATACCAGGTGCCATCAGGAGGTCCAGCAGTGGGGCCAGGGCACCAGAAGCCCTCCCACTGCTGCCCCCTCCAGCACCAAGAATAGAGTGCATCACCTGCCCCAGACTGAGAGTTCTCATTCTATACTCTGTGGCTAATAGCCACTGGTGGACTTCTGCTCCATATGTTTATCTAATTCCCTCTTGAAACTGTCCATGCTTGCAGCTGCCACGACCTCCTGTGGCAGTGAATTCCATATGTTAATCACTCTTTGGGTGAAGAAGTATTTCCTTTTATCTGTTCTAACCCGACTGCTCAGCAATTTCATAGAGTGCCCACGAGTTCTTGTATTGTGAGAAAGGGAGAAAAGTACTTCTTTCTCAACCTGCTCAATTCCATTCATAATCTTATAAACCTCGATCATGTCACCCCTCAGCCGTCGTTTCTCCAAGCTAAAGAGCCCCAAGCATTTTAACCTTTCTTCATAGGGAAGGTGTTCCAACCCTTTTATCATTCTAGTTGCCCTTCTCTGCACTTTTTCCAATGCTATAATATCCTTTTTGAGATGTGGTGACCAGAACTGTACACAGTATTCCAAATGAGGTCGCACCAATGATTTATACAGGGGCATGATGATACTGGCTGATTTGTTATCAATTCCCTTCCTAATAATCCCCAGCATAGCGTTGGCCTTCTTTATTGCAGCTACACATTGTGTAGACATTTTCAGCGAGTTATCCACTACGACTCCAAGATCTCTCTCATGGTCAGTCTCTGCCAGATCAGACCCCATCAACGTGTATTTATATTTAGGATTTTTGGCTCCAATGTGCATCACTTTGCACTTGGCCACATTGAACCCCATTTGCCATGTTGACGCCCACTCACCCATCCTCAACAGATCCCTTTGGAGTGCCTCACAATCCTCCCTGGTTTTCACCACCCTGAACAACTTCATGTCATCTGCAAATTTAGCCACATCACTGCTTACTTCCAATTCCAAATCGTTAATAAACAAGTTAAAAAGCATGGGACCGAGTACTGATCCCTGTGGTACCCCACTGCTTACCACCCTCCACTGAGAAAGTTTCCCATTTATACTCACTCTCTGTTTCCTATTGATAAGCCAGTTTTTGATCCACAAGAGGACCTGTCCTTTTATCCCATGACTATTGAGCTTACTTAGGAGCCTTTGATGAGGAACTGTATCAAAAGCCTTCCGGAAGTCAAGGTAAATAATATCTATTGGGTCCCCCTTGTCCACATGTTTGTTCACTCCCTCAAAAAACACTAACAGGTTAGTGAGACAAGATCTTCCCTTACAGAACCCATGCTGAGTCTGCCTCAATAGTTTTTGTTCATCAATGTGCCTACTAATTCTTTCCTTAATAACAGTTTCCACCAACTTACCCGGTATCGATGTCAGACTGACTGGCCTGTAATTTCCCGGATCTCCCCTGGAGCCCTTTTTAAAGATGGGAGTGACATTAGCTACCTTCCAGTCCTCAGGAATGGAGGCAGATTTTAAAGAAAGATTACATATTTTTGTCAGGAGATCCACAAGTTCACATTTGAGTTCTTTCAGAACTCTCGGATGAATGCCATCCGGGCCTGGTGATTTATTAGTTTTTAAATTGTCCATCAGTCGGAGGACTTCCTCTCTTGTCACCGCAATCTGATTCAGGTCTTTCAAACCCCCTCCCGAAATCGGTGCTTCTGGAGTGGGCAAACACTTCTCCTCTTCCACAGTGAAGACAGAGGCAAAAAATGCATTCAGCTTCTCAGCCATTTCCCTATCATCCTTCACTACTCCTTTTACCCCTTGGTCATCCAAGGGCCCCACTGCCTCCCTGGCTGGCTTCCTACTTCTAATGTATTTGAAGAAAGTTTTATTGTTGGTCTTTATGTTTTTTGCGATATGCTCCTCATATTCCCTTTTTGCTTGCCTGATCACAGACTTGCATTTTATTTGCCATAGTCTGTGTTCCCTTTTATCAACCTCACTAAGACTAGCTTTCCACCGCTTAAAGGAATCCTTCTTACCTTTTACAGCTTCCATTACTTTATTTGTTAACCATGCAGGCTTTTTTCTATACCTATTTGTACCTTTCCTAACCTGCGGTATATATTTTTTCTGAGCTTCTAGGATTGTCTTTTTAAATAGTCTCCAAGCTTCCCCAATGGTTTTGACCTTCTCCACTCTTCCTTTCAATTTCTTCCTCACATGTCCCCTCATACCAGAGAAGTTACCCCTTTTAAAGTTAAAAGTGGTTGCGTCAGTCTTTTTGGGCAACTCCCTATCTGTACAAATGTTAAACTCAATGACATTATGGTCACTGTTTCCAAGTGGTGCAATCACTTTTACATCTCTCACCAGGTCTTGGGTGTTACTTAGGACCAAATCCAGGATCGCCTCTCCCCTGGTAGGATCTGTGACCATCTGTTCCACAGCACAGTCATTGAGAGTGTCTAAGAACGCAATCTCTTTTTCCCGACTAGAACTCATATTGACCCAATCAATGTGTGGGTAGTTAAAGTCACCTATTACAACACAGTTATTTCGTCTAGCCGCTATCTTTAATTCATTCATCATTTTATAATCCTCCTCTATCTTTTGATCTGGTGGGCGATAACAAACTCCCACTGTTAAGCCTCCTTTTGGACCCACTATTTCAACCCATAGCATTTCCAGAAGGGAATCCAATTCTCTTACCCTCTCAATCTTACTGGACGGTATACCCTCTCTGACATATAGAGCCACCCCACCTCCAACCCTTTCCCCCTATCCTTCCGATATAATTTATAACCAGGAATCACCGTATCCCACTGATTTTCCTCATCCCACCAAGTTTCTGAAATACCCACAATGTCTATTTCCCCCCCAACACCAAACATTCCAACTCCCCGATTTTACCTCGGAGACTTCTAGCATTTGTGTATAAACACTTATAGTTTCCCATGTTTGTTAAGCCCACAGCCTTCCTCTTGCTGCCTCGAGACCTTGCCAGGCAGTTCCTATCATTAGCCACAGTCTCAGTGGACAATTGTAATCCATTTCCTTGTACAAAAGTAATAGCTACCCCTTCATCTCTTTGAGATGAGCCATCCCGAACCAGAGACTTTTCATCTCCTGTCGGCTTTCCCCCATTATTCAGTTTAAAAACTGCTCTGCCACCTTTTTGATTTTGAGCGCCAGCAGCCTGGTTCCTTCTCGGGACAAGTGGAGACCGTCCCTTTTGTACAGCTCCCTCTTGTCTCAAAAAGCATCCCAGTGCCTAACAAACTTGAACCCTTCCCCCCTACACCACCGTCTCATCCATGCATTGAGACTCCTGATCTGTGCCTGTCTCTCTGGCCCTGCGCGTGGAACAGGTAGCACTTCCGAGAAGGCTACCTTGGAGGTCCTGGCCTTGAGTTTCCTGCCCAGCAGCCTAAATTTCTCCTCCAGGACCTCACGACTGCATTTCCCCACATCGTTGGTGCCGACGTGCACCACGACCACTGGCTCCTCCCCAGCACTATCTACCAGCCTATCTAAAACACGCGTAATGTCCGCTACCTTCTCACCAGGCAGGCAAGTCACCATACGGTCAGTACGCGGGTTCGCCACCCAGCTGCCTACCTGCCTAAGGATCGAATCACCAACTACCAAGAGCCCCCCTCCCACCCTTCCCAGGGACGGTTCCTTGATACGAAAGGATACCCGTTCACCAGCTGAAGAAGAGGTCCCTTCTGAGGGCACATTCCCCTTATCCTCAGCATGGTGCCCCTTTTCCCCTTGACCCTCATGCTCCCTGGCAGCAACCGGGCTGCCAGATCCAGAGTGGGACATATCTAACAAGTCCCCGAGAGTCTTCCCCGTGCACCTAACTGACTGTCCCTGCTTCTCCAGGTCAGCCACCTTGGCCTCAAGGGAGCAAACTCGCTCCCTGAGAACCAGGAGCTCCTTGCACCGAGCACACACCCAAGACTTCTGACCAGTGGGCAGATAGTCATACATGTGACACTCCATGCAAAACACTGGATAGCCCCCAACCCCCTGCTGGCATTCTGGCTTCATAATTGTTTTTAAACAAATACTTTTCTATAACCCCCCTTTTAAAACCCTTTGTATTTATATGGCTCCTGTTGTAGGAGTCTACTTACCTTACCAAGGAGCCAAGGTCCTGGCTTTCTGGCTCTTCCTGGGCTTCTTACAGAGCCCCTAGGCTGAGAGCCACAGGCAAAGAGCCTCGCCCTTCGGCTCGTGCCAGAGGCTCGTGCCTCTTGCAAACTTCCTGCCTTAAATGGAAATGTCTCCCAGGAGAGGGTGTGGCCAGCAGCTACTCAAAATTACCCAAGGCACTTAATGACGGTCAAACAAAGCCCCTTTCACACCCCAACTCCAGCAGCCAGGAGTCTGCTATTCAATCTCACCCAAGCACTTAATTACAGGCAAACAATGACCCTTTCACACCCTAACTCCAGCAGTCAGGAGTCTGTTACAACTCACCCACACACTCCCAAATACAGTCCCTGACACAGTACCTTCTCAGCTAAAGCACCTCAGCTGAAAGTAAATAAATAAAAATACCACTCACCCCTCTGGCAGCTCAAACACCTTGCTCCTTCTCAGAGCTCAGCTGGGTCAGCTCAAAATTATCAATTCCCTTCCTAATTATCAATTCCCTCAAATCTCCAGGAATTCCCAGTCTGGAGTTGACAACCCTATCTCCCTCCCAGCCAACCATCAACCTACCTTTAGTTTTCCATCTCCTCCCCCCTCCCTCCTAGAGAGCAGTTGTAATTTTGAGTGATCTCCAACCCCCACCTGGAGATTGGCAACAATGGTTCCCCATCAGGGAATGGCTGGACTGCAGGGTGGAGTCTATGGCATCGTACCTGTCTGAGGTGCCACCCCTCCTCAAACCTCACCCTCTCCAGGCTCCATCCCTCAAATCTCCAGGAATTGCCCACCTGGAGTTGGCAACCTGATCAGGACTGGGCCCAATGAGTTTTTTCTCCCAAAGGCCAACATAGGTGTGGAAAGGGCCTTTTACTGACAGAGGAGAAAGTACAGGTGCCAACTCTGATTAGGGAAATACCTGGAGATTTGAGGGGGTGGATCCTGTGGAGGGCAGCATTTGGAGTGTGTGTGGAAGGACTCAGCAGGGTATAATGCCATAGAGTCTACCCTCCAAAGCAACCATTTTCTCCAGGGGAACTGATTTCTGTCATCTGGAGGTCAATTGTAACAGTGGGAGATCTCCAGGTCCCACCTGGAGATTGGCAGCCCTTTGGGAAAATCAGCCGCACAGCGGGGAGTTGAAGAAAATGGTCTGATGGTTGCTGGCCCACCTCATTAGCCAGCCAGCCATGCTGAAGCTAAGCAGGAGAAAGAGCCTTTTTCCATTTATTCTGACAGGAAAGTGGCCATTGGGGAGGGGTTTATGGGCGGGGGAGGGGGTTATGCTGAAAGTCCTTTGTTTTTTTACTCACAGAACCAAGCTTGGCTGCCTACCAACAGCCACTGAGGGGACAGTCCCTCACAGGAGTCAAAAGAACTGTCTTCCTCAGGAGAGAGAGCTGTTTGCCACAGGGAGTCGGTGGGGAAGAGGAGCAGACCCAGCACCCGGCCAATGGCACGCGAGTACTCTTGAGTGGTGGCTGATGGGCCAATGGCTGAGGGACGGCATTTTACAGCCAATGGGAGCGCATGGAATCTTGTGAAACCAAAAGATAATTATTTATAAGGAGAGATTTATTTATTTATTTAATTTGGTTTCTAGACTGCCCTCCCCCCAGGGTGGTGTACAACAATAAAACAACATTTATACATTAAATTCATAGCTAAAAACAATAAAATACAGTAATCAATCTAATTAGATGATGCTAAAACAGCCAACTCTGCCACTGCCTCACAGGGGAGGGGGAGCAAGAGACAGGAGTGCCAGCCCAATGGAAACTGTTGCTGTCCTCAACCAAACACCTGGCGGAATATCTCTGCTTTATAGGTCTTGCAGAACTGCATTAAATCCTGTATAAATCAACAGTGTGACTTCATTTGGAATACTGTATACAGTTCTGGTCACCACACATCAAAAAGAATATTATAGCACTGGAAAAAGTGTAGAAAAGGGCAACTGGAATGATAAAAGGGTTGGAACACTTTCCCTATGAAGAAAGGTTAAAACACTTGGGACTCTTTAGTTTGGAGAAACAATGGCTGAGGGGTGACATGATTGAGGTTTATAAGATTATGCATGGGATAGAGCAAGTCGAGAAAGAAGTACTTTTCTCCCTTTCTCACAATACAAGAACTCATGGGTGCTCAATGATAAAAGGAAGTACTTCATCACCCAAAGAGTGATTAACACATGGAATTCACTGCCACAGGAGGTGGTGGTGGCTACAAGCATGGACAGCTTCAAGAGGGAATTAGATAAACATATGAAGCAGAGGTCCATCAGTGGCTATTAGCCATAGATAGGAACTCTGGGGCAATTGATGCTCTGTATGCTTGGTGCTTGGGGGAGCAACAGTGGGAGAGCTTCAAGTGTCCTGGCCCCATTGATGGACCTCCTGATGGCACCTGGTATTTTTGGCCACTGTGCGACTGGATGGGCTATTGGCTTCATCCAACACTGGCTTCTCTTATGTTTTTATGAGTATATGGGTAGGTTTATATGGGAGAAAACAGTCCTTAAGATATGCTGGTCCCAAGCTGTATAGGGCTTTAAATGTCAATACCAGCACCTTGAATTCAGCCTGAAAGCAAATTGGGAGCCTGGGAAAATGGAACAAGACAAGGAAAATGGTCTGTACGAACTGTTCCAGTCAACATTTTGACTGTACCATTCTGTACCAGTTACAGCGTCTGGACAGTCTGTGAAGGAAGCCCCATGTAGAGCCCATTGCAGTCATCTAATCTAGATGATACCATGTCATGCACCACAGTGGCAAGACCTTTTCTGCCCAGGAAGGGACTTAGCTGGCTCACCAGCTGAAGCTGGTGAATAGCACCCCTAGCCACCGCTGCTACCTGTTTATCCAACAGGAGGCCTGGGTCCAGGAGCACCCATAAGCTACAAACTTGCTCCTTTAGGGGAACTGCAACCCTGTCTAAAAGATATCCCATTTCCTAGGTGAGACTTTTATCCCCTACCAGCAGCACTTCCATTTTTGTGGGATTAAATTTCAGTGTGTTAGCCCTCATCCATTCCAATTTGTAAGCCCTCTGGGTAAGGGTGCCATTATTAACTATAGCATCTAGTCCCCTTTCACATTGCCATTCTAAACTATTTGTTACCCATTGTTGGCCAGATTCCAAAGGAAATGACATCGGGATGGGGGTTTCATACCATGGACTTAAATCCATTAATGAACTCTGTCTGAAGTGCTGTGGCCATTTCAAGCCATGCTGCATTTTCCCCTACACTTTCTTGTGGCATGTTCTTTTCCATCTCCCCCCCCATTCCAAATTTTGTGCTATAGCACTAGACCAATATAGCAAGCATATGAATGCTGGCAATATAGCACTGAATTGCTATACTGATCTAGCACTATAGCACAAAATTTAGAACATTAAAAAAAAGAAAGAAAGCCATGAAAAAACGCAAGGGAAAAAGCTGCACTTTTGGAAGTGCTTCAGACATTTCAAACACCACACTACAGCGATTAAGAGCAAAGAAGATCTGAAAACAGAAGAAAGCAGTTTTCAAAAAAATATTCTCAGCCCTGCTTTGCGAACAGGACACAAGCTGCTTTGTATGAAAAACTTTTTAAAAATCCTTTAGAAGCCGGGAGCCCAAGTGGTTGGTGTCTGAAATGATGCAAAAGGTGGAATTCAGATTTTTGACCAGCTGTAAGAAGAGCTCCTGAAACATAGCTAATTGGGTTGGGTCCCACAGTGCATTTATGTGTGAACTACAGTGCTACTGGAAATGCTAACAATAAATCTTGCAGGATACTTGTGCTAAATTAAAACTACTGAAGCCAAAGTTTCATTTCCACAGGTACAAGACATAGCACAAGACATTTTTGATTGGGTCAGTACTGCACTGAAGCACTTGTACTAGCAGAACAGTACTAGTAGAATAGCACTACATACATTTTCCATTCTGTTCATTCTTCACGGAATCCAGCCCATTATTTTTCTCTTGGAATTCAGTTAATGATAAACTCCCAGTTTAACCCATAACTTGTGTGTGTGTTTCATTTGAGGGGTGGGCGGGCAAGACCAGTGCTTGCCCATGAGCAAGCGCAAGCTTTTGCCCACCCCCACATCCTCGAAGGAAATCACGAGGGGGGGAGCCTATCAGGAGCCAGGGCAGGAGCGCTGGCCTGTCAGGGTCAGTTGGCTGGATGAGGTGGAGGGCAGCAGCCATTCTTCAGCCATTCCAGCCAAGGACAAACTCCCCACCCACCTGCCCACCCTCTGTCATGGATCATGTGGGATTAGCCAGTTGTCAGTAGTGGGGCTGAGCAGGAATTTTTTGGGCCCCTCTGATTGGCCGGGGGGGGGGCTTTTTTCACCTGCTTCACATGGTCCAGGGGGGTGCAGCATAAATAGGCCTGGTAACCTGGTTAGGCCCTTTCTGGATAGGCGGGAAAGCACAAGTTGAACGGTTTTATTCGTGTTGGCAAGCACCCTGAGATATCAATGATAGGAGGGGTCCTCAAACTGTGTAACTAGCAGCTTAGCAGTCCGGGAGGTCCAGAGGGGGGCCTCTTCAGGGTTGGGGGAGCATTTGACGAACCTTAAGGCTTAGCTGTATTGGGCTGGAATGTGCTCCCACATCTCCTCTATGCATTTGGTATTAATTTTTATTGTTTTAAACAAATATACCATAAAATAAAGGTATCCATTACCTCCTTAAATTTCTTGTTTACATATCTCATGCCTTAAGCAAACATTAATTTTGTATATATTCCATCTTCTCTACGCATCTAACGTGCAGGTCGTGATGAGTGGCTACAGAAGGATTCCGGACCTGGCTCTGAACCGGGGTGGGATTGCCCTAAGGAAGGCACAATGCAACCTGTGTTTAATTGATAACTGAGGCAGATCAGCCTATGCATAAATAAACTCCCAGTTTAACCCATAACTGTGTGTGTGTTTCATTCGAGGGGTGGGTGGGCAATCAGTTATGAATGTTAATTTATATGCAGACACTGGCTTTCTTCTCCACATTTCCTGTCTTTCATCATTGTCTTAATTTCAGCTCTTGTTGCTGCTGTTTCTTTTCAACATTTCTGTGTTGTCTTGCTCTCCTTTATCTATTTTTGTATTCTAATTTTTCAATACTTACTGACCAGTACTGTAATCTTCTGAAGCCCTGCTTTGGGTATCCTCACGTTCTGAGAGCAGACAGGTGGAGGCCTTCTTGGTTGCAGCACTGAAACTCTGGAATTCTCTCCCTAGAGAGACTCACCTATTCCTTCCTGTTGCCATCTTTTTCTACTGTATGAAGACTTTTGTTTTGTCTGGCTTCCCTCAGTAATGTTTAAATTGCTGTTATATGTATATGTATTTTATTTTATTGTATATGTATTAACTTCATTTTAATGATGTGTTCGTGTTTTGTTTTAATTGTTTTACGACATATTTTCATTATGTATGATATTAATCTATCAGCTGCTTTGGTGGCCATGATGAGGGCAAAAGGCCAGGTATAAATTTTGTAAATAGAATGGGAAAGCCTTGGATAGTTTCACCATATCCATAATCCTGAACCTCTTGAACCTCTTGAACCTCTTGAACCTGCATCTGTCAAAATAACAGGCGATCATTTTGACAGGCTTAGGAGGTTCAGGAATGTATAGAACAGATCCTGTGCAAGATGAAGCCACTGACAGTGATTGTTAATTTTAAATCTAATGAGAAAATAGCCTTTGTATTAACTGTCACTATTCTATAAATTAGACTGAAAAAATGTGCATTGGTTGATAGTTGTTTTTCATCAATCAATAGTCTGAATAGCAATAGTCTGAATAGCAATTATTTATTTTTCTCTCCATGTCTATGTTTCCTGTTTTCACATTCAACTTCTTACTTTGTTACCTATGTTTAATACATGCTATGATGTCCACTTCCCTCCCTCAGAGGCAAGATTTTCCCTCTGTTTTTCTTTCCCTTTACTGAGTGAGCCATCCTAGTTAATGTGGTTTCTTCTTTGCTGAAGAACTCTGGTTGTCCCACCCTGTCACAGTACAATATCTTGACTGTTGGCTCAGCCCAGGTATCTGCAGGAAGGATCAGGAACCCGCTTTAACTTAAAAAACTTAAATGGCACTTGAGGCATTCTGTAATTCAAAAATAACAAAATATTTTATTTAACATAGGGGGGAAAGTCAGGTGAAATCAGGGGTAAAATTTCTGAGGTAACTCAATGTAGATAACTCTGAGGTAAAAAAAAGTACATGCACAGATTTCAGTTCTTATGTTTCATGCTAATGAAAGTTTCTTAAGCTTTTCACAGTGACTTAAATCTTTTTGTCAAGAGGCTTTTGTTCCTGTGTTTTCCCCAAATACTTCAGTACACTTTCTTTGCATATTCTCTAACTCTTTTGATTTGCAGAATTCTGGTACACTTTTTACAGTACCAAACCCCTTCTCTTGAAACACCAGCACTTGTCTTAAGTTTATAACTGACTTTAAGGTCTCTAAAGGCAGTTTCTAACCATGCCAGACCAGGGATCTCTGTATTCTTCAGAGCTAACTCCTGTTTGACTGGGTAGGGAAATTTTCCTCTCACTAGAAGATTTATCCTCTTTCTTTGGCCCGAATGGGGGTCTTTCTTTAATTGCCCACTCATCCTTGCCAGCTTTCCCCAGCTGTCTGTGTTAAACTGCTTTCAGTCAGGGCTGAATTCCAAAACTGTCAGCACTTGACTCTTCTCAGCTAGGGCTGAAATCAGGCTGAATTCTCCCCAGCATCAAGTTCAGAAGTCCTTCTCTGCTCAGCTGATGCTAACCAATCATATCACTTGGAGCAGTCTGTCACTATATGCTCTCTGTTTCTGTGAAGAATTAACCCTTCACAGTCCTTCAGCTGTTTGTACAGCACTCCTAAACTTTTAAACAGTGTAGGCTGTCACACGTGCCTTGAATTAAAAGGAAATCAGTAAAGGACAGTATTAAAACTTATTTCTCAGCTAACTATCCTGTTCAGTAGTCATCAAATACAACATATTGATTTACAGCCCGCACCTGCCCTGTGTTTTTCCTTTCCTTTTTATTCAAACCATTATCTGCTGTAATATTAAAGGAGGCATGCAGATAAAAATTAAATATCTTTCTGGCTAATTAGAGACTGGCATTTAGACTATTTGCTATTCATTATTGGGAAGTGCATGTTCCCCAAGCTATTGAGAAAATAAAAGAGGGCAAAAATGCTTATTATGCTTTCAGAAATGCTACTCATTCCACTTCCTTTTATGGTTTGACCTAGGGACATTTGACTCTTTTTTTTTAATTGAGGAAGCTTCCTTTGATTTAATAGTAAGTTCTGTCCTGTGAAAATGAATGGAAATGTAAAAATCTACAATTTGCCAAAGTTTTTTTTCCTGGCCTTTTTGTAATCAGAAACACAATTACATGCTTAATTATGCTCATTAGAGGATTTGATTATGAGATTGCTTTAGAGGAATGTGTTGGTGAAATGAAAAGTTGAACATCTAGTTGAATTCTGAATAGCAATTTCGAAAGGCACAATTTTTTGTGTGTTCGTTTTTGACATCCTATAATTTTATATTGTTTAGCTCTAAAATGCTAATAACTTGATATCCACTAAATATGCATGCTGTCGATAGTAATTCTATAGTTGTAGAATATTATATCAGTGGGAATTTGTTTCAGTAGCATTTATGCATATCTTTACCCAATATGTAACAACATGACATCAGATGCTACATCATACCTGGCTTTTTTCCTGCCTCAGTTTTTGGAATAGCACATTTTATCAGCTGCATTTTGAATTTCTTAAAGTAAAACTGGTGAAAAAAATTGCCTCTGCATGCTGATTAGGTCTTTTATCTTTACACACTGAGCCTTTGTGATGGGTATTTACAGCACAGTTGCAACCATGCTGAATAACTAGAATTTTCTTTGGCAATAAATATACATGAAAACAGGTGCAGTACATTAACTTGACACAATGCCAGCTCTCTGCTCAAGCTTCAAAACAGGACCTTCAAATTGTGGTACAGACGCTGTCATAAAACAAGGTTAATACTGTACCCACAGATGCTAGACTTAGGGATGTGTGGAAACTGATGATAAAAGAAGATTGGATACCATGAATTTGCTGTTAATAATTGTGGTTTAGTGATTAGAATGCTGGATTACAGCTGAACAACAACAATAATAACAATTGTATGGCACCATGTGTAGTATAGCCAGGAGATCCTAAAATTGTCTGGCAGGCAGAAGTTCTAGCTCACTTAGTGTTATGCACACTAGGTGGTGAGCTAGACTTATTTTATATGGCAAGAGACATTTCAGAGGTGGTTTGCTATTGCCTGCCTCTGCATCACACCCCTGGTATTCCTTGGAGGTTGCTCATCCAAATACTAGCCAGGGCTGACCCTGCTTAGCTTCCTACATGTATTTGTTGCTACTAGATTTGTGGAGAACTCAGGCACAAACACAATTGGCTGGCAAACTTACATTGTTTAAACTCCATTTATATATGTGAAGCAATTTCCTGGTCAGATTGCCCTGATGTTTCTTCTCAGAGGTTGTCATGCCATGCAGCCTTCCCTGCAGCCAAAACAGCTACTGTTCACATGCAAAGATTGCACATTGGTAAATGAGTTGCAGATTGTGTCTGCTTTTGCCCAGTGCTCAAACTAAATCATCTCATGTACTGCAGAAGAGGCTTATGGGTCCCTCAGAGTTATGGCTAGGTCAGTAAAATACCTACTAGTAACTCATGGAGTTACTTGCAGTTTACCCCTGCATAGTCATTCGCACCATTAAAATGACTGACAGTGGATGCTCTTTTTGCACCTGCACACTCAGTAGTATCTATTTATGCAGGAACTGACCACATGGTTAGCTATTTGAAACGGCAGATACCAAAGGCCCACAGAAGCACATAAATAGTAAGTCGCAACTCAGAAATCTCAGAATTTTCTGTGCTGTGAGAAAGCAGTTTAATAAGTTTAATCCTGTGAATAGATACATCCAGATTCACTTGGATGCACCCTGACAGCTTGATGAATGATTGGGTTCATGACCAGCAAGAAAGATGTGAACCAAACTGACAGACGATGGCTATTAGTTACGATTACGCTTCAGGACCTGTTCCCATACCACTCCAGCTGCCTCTGGAGTTTGTGATCTTGGACTGTGCTGCTAGTGCTACAAGTGACAGGCCAAGGCAACTCAGAGTACTTTGCCACCCCAAACCTTTCCTATCACACTTCCTGTGTGGAGTCAGGCAAGCAGCAGCAGCAGCAGCAGCTCTACATCCCACCTTGGAGCCTAGCTCCAGTTTGGTATAGTGGTTAAGTGCATGGACCCTAATCTGAGAGAACCAGGTTTGATTCCCCACTCCTCCACTTGCAGCTGCTGGATGACCTTGGGCAAGCCATAGTTCTGTTAGAGCTGTTCTCTCAAGGACAGTTCTGAAAAGAGCTCTCTCAGCTCCACTCTCTCAGGGTGTCTGTTGTGGTGAGGGAAGGGAAAAGGAAAGGAGTTTGTAAGTTGCTCTGAGCGGGCTGTAAATCCAATCTCCTCCTCCTCCTCCTCCTTGCTAGGTAGCAGAAGTACAGTATGCGTGGGTTCACCTTTTCCCATGACATCCTTAGAGGGGGTGGGGGTGCCTGGAGCTCAGTTAGGTTGCTGCAGCACAGGATCGGGTAGGAGGCGTGCATAATCTCCCAGATATTCCTTACCACACATCTTGCACTTTAGCAGCAGTAAGACAGCTCAGGATGGGGGAATGACTCACCTTCCAGCCCTGTTTCCCTGCAACACTGCTTTGGGTGGTAAAACAAGAAGAGCTTCTTTTGATTACCATGTGTAAAGATGGAGCATGCCAGCCATTGCTGTACCTTACGATAGAAGAAATGAGTATGAATTGGAAGAACTGCTAGCAAGGAGGCATGATATCTCTTGCTAGGTACCTCTGTAACTGAGGGAGGCACCGAGTGTTGATGAATCATAGAATCATAGAATCATAGAATGTTAGAGTTGGAAGGGACCTTGCAGGCCATCTAGTCCAACCCCCTGCACTCTGCAGGAACACAGCCGAAACCCCTACATACCATAGATGAGAAACAAGCCAGAATAAAGCTAGGATGCTGAATTCATACATGATACAAAACTGTAGTTAAAACTATGATTAATAAATAGGTTAGGCTGAGAGTGTGTGAGTGGCCCAAGAACTCCCGGCAAGTGAAGATTTGAATGTTAAAATTTGAATGTGGGTATCCCAGGCCTGTGGAGCTGCGGTGGCTCAAGTGGTTAAGACGCTGAACTGCAGGCTGTGGAAGGTCAGTAGTTCAGCAGTTCGAGACCCGGGTGCCGCATGATGGGGTGAGCTCCTGTCTCTAGTTCCAGCTCCTGCCAACCTAGCAGTTCGAAAGCAAGAAATTGCAAGTAGATAAATAGGTACCACTTCGGTGGGAAGGTAACAGCGTTCCGTGCACCTTGGTGTTTAGTCATGCCGGCCACATGACCACGGAAACGTCTCCGGACAGCGCTGGCTCTTCGGCTTTGAAACGGAGATGAGCACCGCAACCCTAGAGTCGGATTCGACTGGCTTTCGAGCAAGGGAACCTTTACCTTTTATCCCAGGCCTTAGTCCAACACTCTAACCACTGCACCACACTGGTTGTCATACTGGCTTAGTTTCCCACCCTGCCATGGAGCTCACTAGGTGACCTTAGGTCAGTTATGCTCTCTCAGCCTAATTCTGGCCAGGGTTGTTGTGATGATAAAATGGTGAAGAAGAGAAAAAAGTACACCGCCCTGAACTTGGAGGAAGAGGAGGAGAAAACTGTTGAAAGTACTCTTTTGGAAGGTTAGGTAGTTTAGACCCCACACAGGAAATACTTCTGAGTGCCTTTTTATCCTTAGCCCCTGCAACAATCCGTGCTTGAATTACTAACCCTAAACCATCAGCATTCAGAGATTCTTCTTTTAGATAAATTGCTCATCATCAAGATGAGGAAACATGGTGCTACTCTCAGAAGAGTTGATGGAATAGAATCAGCATATTCTCAGGACATATCCTATGGCCACCTGTTTTTGTTCCCCCCAGATAAACTATTAGAGGGATTCCTGAGATAGAGGCTACATGCCCTTCCCCTTACCGAAAGAGTGATGCAGCTGTCCTTGTATAGCACCAGTGTTCAAGTAATCACTGCAGACTTCCATTTGCCCCCCTCCTTTGTTTATATCTTATGCCATCTGTTCCAGGGTGTTTTCTCTTTAAAATTATGCAACCCTCGTTCATAGTTACATGTTAGCTCCCATTATTAACTATGTTATGGTTATTCTCAATGCTGTAGCAGATAAATGAACTGATTTATTATGACCAGCTCTGACCTCAAATGGGAACATTTAACTTTCATTAAATCTTTGGCTTGGTGCTTTTAATGGCTTGATGACTGAGCATATTTTTGACGACATCGAATCCTTGCTGAACATGTAGCAGACAAATGAGGTATAATATGTGGTAATCTCTGGGTCATCCATACCTTCCATGTATGGATTCTTCTGAATGATAATTGACCTATATCAAACCATGTGTGTCTGAAAGGCACACAGAGTTTTCCCACTTTCCTTTCTGTCCTGGGAGCCCCTTTTGGCTCCTGGCAATATACATTCCTGGTGTCACAGGACCTGATTGGAGAAATAGCCTCATAGGTAAGGAAAAGGGAGAAAGGGGTGAAATTGCCCCTTCTTCTCTTTTCCATCAGCAGAGCATCACTTGCAGAAGACACAGAAGGAGCATTTCATCCCATCCCTTTCTTTGTGCAGCGCACTATCCCATGTGGCTGTTTCTCTATGTGAGTTCCATTTATGGGTGTGCATTTGGATGCACCCAAGCTGAAAATATACCCTTTCCAATATTTTTCAGGTATATTCAACATCATAAAATATATCTGGCCCCGAAAAATCCTGATTGTATTCAGGATTTACAAGGAAGATCGGGAGCCAGCATTTGCAGGCTCCTGAGGACTGTTTATCCCCCCCCCCCTTTGTTTTTGTGTCTCAGAGGTGGGTTCTATGAGCTTGCCAGTCTGCTTATATCAATTTCAAGTATGCTTGTCAGTTTCAAGAGATTTTTCCCCTTCTTTGCCAGATTTGCTTTGTGTCCCCTTCTCAGTTTTTGCAGTATTGGTGCTCCATGCTTTGATTTGTTCTGCTGTGGTTTGGCATTAGTCCTGTTGATCTTGCACTGCCACAGTGGCAATGTGTTCTGCTGGCCATTTATATATTGTCATTTGTTCTTTTGGGCTTGCAAACCCCCCACCCCTTGCTTGAATATGTTCTTTGGTAATTCCCTGGTTTGGCATTAATTCTGTTGATCTTGAACTGCCACAGCGACACTTTGTTCTGCTGGGCATTCTATAAATTGCTGGGGGGTTTTGCTGGAGTAGCAAAATTGCCAACACTTCAGTTTCTACTGCAGAGATTATCTGGTTTGACTTTGGTTCTGCAGGGCTTGCATTGTCACAGTGGCACTGGATTCTGCTAGTCATCCCATTGGCTGGGAGGGATTGTCAGAACAGAAAGGAACGCAAGAAAACCAGGGTTTTGTACATGCATGGTTGGATGTAGGCCACTGATTTCTATATCGTTTTAAATTAGAGCTGTGCTAAATTTGATATTTCATAATGTAAAGGTTTTTTTCCCAAAGTCTTTCTTTTTTTCTTTTTCTTTTAAAAAAGAAGTTCTTCCCTTAAAAATTCTTAATTGCAATCTTTCCAGGTATTTGGCAAAAGGAAAAAATTCTTGGCAAAGAATTCAGCATGAAAGAGAGAGATCAGAATATATCATAAATGACACGATAGAGGTTTACGAGATTATGCATGGGATAGAGCAGGTTGAGAAAGAAGTACTTTTCTCCCTTTCTCACAATACAAGAACTCATGGGCACTCCATGAAATTGCTGAGCAGTCAGGTTAGAACAGATAAAAGGAAGTACTTCTTTACCCAAAGAGTGATTAACATATGGAATTCACTGCCACAGGAGGTGGCACTACAAGCATGGACAGCTTCAAGAGGGAATTGGATAAACATATGGAGCAGAGGTCCATCAGTGGCTATTAGCTTCAAGGTATTGATAGGAACTCTCTGTCTGGGTCAAGTGATGCTCTGTATTCTTGGTGCTTGGGGGGGCAACAGTGGGAGGGCTTCTAGTGTCCTGGCCCCACTGGTGGACCTCCTGATGGCACCTGGTATTTTTGGCCACTGTGTGACAGAGTGTTGGACTGGATGGGCCATTGGCCTGATCCAACATTGGTTTCTCTCATGTTATTATGTTTATAATGCAGATTGCTTCTTTTTCAAGTAGTTGCAATACACACTTTATGAAGTTACCCCCCTCCCCAGTTCCTGGCACCAGAGGGGGAAATTGTACATTTGCATAGCTGTTCATAGCCTCCTTTAAAGCAGCAATTGTTGGTTTATGAGGTAAACATTTTGCCTCATTCATGTGGCCCATAAAAGATTGTAAAAATAAGAATCAATTTTCAAGGTGGGAGATAGGTCATGAGAAAGGGGTTCTGGTTTTAACAGATGAAATTATTTTGAAACTTAGTCTACTTATCACATTTTGAATGTTGGTTGTGATACCAATTTACCTATGTAGGCCTGAAGATAAGGAAAATAACATTAAACACTTTGATACTTTGAGATCTTAGAAAATCCTGGTGGGGAAGATTTAGGGGAAGAGAGTTCCAAATTGCCCCACATATGAAATATAATGAACTTCCATCTTCCAGTTTTCTATTTCAGATGACTTTTTACATGTATGTACTATATTATAGCATTACACATAAGATATTCAAAAAATGGATTTTTACTTTGATCATTACAGTTCAGAAAGAATTCTGGTACCTACTTCTTATATAACTTACTCTCTGTACTGTATATTGTATTTTTAAAAAATGGGTTAGATCCAGTGCCAGATTTCTACTTGCACTAGAATTCTTGAAAAACACTGCAGTAACCACTTGTGCTAACTCTAAAATAGCCTAGCAGCTTCTTCATTCTCTTCTTAAGGTGCAGTATGATAGAGGGAAGAGTTTAAGGGCAACAGGAAGGGCAGCAAATAAAGTCCTGCATGTTTTTCTGCCCATGAGTAGTTCTTTGCACAGCTCTACTGTGCATTGGATGAGTATAAGGAACATGACATGTCAGAGGTATCAGGACAATCTCCCAAGTGCATTTCGACTACAAATGTCTGAAGGATGGCTTTCTAGATCAGTGGGATCTTGCATGTATGTGTCATTGTGTATGTTAGCAAATTAGGATGGGTGTGGGAGATGTTGTACAAGATCTTGTGCAATCCCTTCTGAAATCAGAACTATGCAAAATAAATCTTGTTTTCAATTTCTGTACTGCTGGGGCTGACCCATGATCTAAGGAAAGAATGCCATGGTATAAGTCATATTCTGCTGCTATAGAAACTTCCATCGGTTCTGACGCATATGTACAGAGCAGACTGATTACAGTAACACAATGGTGAATAGTGAGATGCTCATGCACCTAGGCCCACTTTATTATTGTTTCAAATATCAAACCGTGTTCCCTGGTTCAAAGGAAGCCTTGTTTTTGTATTCTTTAAGAGTTGTTTATGGGAAATATTGAGTCGCCCTGATTGCTTATAGATTTTTTGCTCAGTCAGCTATTGGAGAAGCTAATACATTTTAGTTTTTCATTATGTTAATATTTTTCCCCTCTCTACTGTGAAGTTTTTAGACTCTTTAGCTGACCATAATAAATCTGATGTCTCCAAAATCTGTTATGTCTGCTTTTTTTCATAATCATGTTGATATATTTTGGCCTCAAAGATTTTCATAATAAAATATATCATCTGAAAATGAGTTCTTATTAATGTTTATTATGTGGTTTATTGTCTCCTCCTAACATGTGAGAGATGACTGCAGGGGTGGAAAATGGTCAGTAAAATCAGTAAAAGTCAGGTTTTTTTTCATTTTGATTAGTGATTTGTCAGTTTTTTTAAAAAAATTGGTCAGTAAAGTCAATATTTCTTTGATTTTTGTGAATGCAGATTGTTTTTTTGTTTTTGCTACTGCATTTTGGGGAAAACATGATGACTTCTCAGTGAGAAGACAGATTGTTTTCAGTTCAGTTATGAAGTACTTTAAGGACTTTGTTCCTAGGAGTAAAAGTGATTGGGTGAAATCTTCCACAAAGTATAGAAACATGAGACAATGAAAGCAGAGTGATGTTTTGTTGCACGAGTGCCCACTTATTTACAAAATTCACTAGAGTGTTCCAGAAAGAAGAGCCTTTGGTGTATGTGATGCACAGTGAAGTAAAAACACTCACAAGAACCATAATGAATTGTGTTTGTAAGAGTTCAGCACCATTCTCT
Organism: Gekko gecko; assembly: GCA_029375565.1. Taxonomy (NCBI): domain Eukaryota; kingdom Metazoa; phylum Chordata; class Lepidosauria; order Squamata; family Gekkonidae; genus Gekko; species Gekko gecko. Next base: position 104,650,320 of record JAPDNY010000004.1, on the reverse strand, counting down.
CTTGAAGCCTTTACTACATACCTGTGAGAGAACTAGTCAGTGAAAGTAGAATCCAACGAGCTGAAAAAACTTTCTGAAAAGGAACAGCTAACTCTTTTTAATGGGAGCAAAAAAAAAAATTCATGGCAGCCTGCAAACACCTTTTACTCCAGTCTTCTTTGGACAAGCCCATCCTCAGATATCTTCAGTGTTTAGCTCCAGCACAGAGAGTCAAGGAAGGAACCCACAAGGATATAATGAGAGCAATGCTCCCTCTAAGCTGTGGAGTCTTGTGAGCAAAAATTTCTACTTTGTGACAGCTCCTGGCATTAAAGTTGTGAGCGAGCGATTTGGTTACTGCATAAATTAGCCTGCTCTGGAGCCATCCTTCCTGAGCTAAGACAAAAATCTGTAAGCTGGAGGCTAAAAAACTGTGAGCTAGCTCACGCTAACTCAGCTTAGAGGGAACATTGGATGAGAGTAGCAGCAGCCCTCCCAATAGATATTCCTTTGGTCATGATTGCGGATTAATGGAAACTCCTTAAAATTGAAGATGAAACTGGAATCAGGCTTTGAAAAGAAAGCAGCATTATCATTATTGCATGGTAGTGTGGACATAGGAAGAGGGATATCAAAATCTGGATGCATTTTGACCAATGAAAGACCAAGGATGTCAGAGAGAACTTTGAATGCCCACCTAATCATCAAAGAAACTTTATATCATGTATACGAAAATGTGGTACACCATGTTAATACCACACAGGAGCTTTTACAGATGGCAAGAGCAGCTCATGTTCATTACAAGCAATTTTGTGATGAACAGCATGTCATTAAAGAGGAGCAAAAATAAAAGAAAGAAAGGGAAAAGGCAGAAAGAAGATAGTGAAAAGGATAGTATACAAGAGAAGGAAGCAAAACTGAAAAAGCTGAGACAACAGAACAAGTAGAGGATGATTGCTCAAACACTACTAAGTGATGCAACCAAATGTGTAAAGGAGGCTTCTGAGAAAAAGGGTATTGTGGAATTCAACACGGCACAGCTCATGCTAGGAGTGGAGGAAGCAATGGAAAAAGAGCACAAGAAAAAATGCTTGTTGATGCAGTGCAGAAAACTGTTAAGAAACAAGACTCCATAATAACTTCTTTCTTCATCAAAAAACCAAAGATGAAGTAAAAGCATAGACAAATCTTACCGTACAGTAATTATGTTTTGTTGCTGTTTTATTATCTGCACTATTTATTTATATTTAAAAGGGTATCTTTTTTGCCTTAAATTTTGTACAATAATGAAAACATTGTCCTATCTTCATAAAAAAAGATCAATAATCATTTTTAAATAAGTCCTAGTTTTACTTTTAAAATGTTAGCTCATCAATAGGCTGACATTAAATTGTTCAGTAATTTGTCAGTTTTTTGTCAGTATTTCGTCAGTTTTTTAAAAAAAATTGTCAGTAAAATCAGTATTTTTGTCCCTCTGAATAGTTTCCACTCCTCTGACTGTTAACATTAATGACACCTGTACAGGAGCACCCAAAGACAAACAGGCACACTCGGACACACACAGTGAGGTCCCTAAATGCACTCCTTGCATTTTCTCTAAAAGGAAATGGCAACTTTTATTTTCCTGCTCAAACAATCATTGTGTTGCTAATTCTATGGAATGTTTCCTCATCAGTTGGGTGGTGGTATGGGGGAACAATCAAGATGATGATTGCTAGGTGCCTTTCTTGGACTTCATATTGTCAACAACCACAACCTCCCACTTTTACCCTCATTTTAGTCCATACATTCCTTGGTTCCTGAGTTTCAGTTAAATATGAGCAGCACTCAAGAGATACTTTTTCATAAATAACTTATACATTTATCTATTTTGAGATTTCTGTCCCATCATATGGCTCAACAAAGCCCCAAGACAGTTTAAAACAGGAACATGCTAATATTTATGCTAGTAAACTATATAATAGTAACAAAAATCTAACAAAAGAGCAAATAACCTAAAATTAATGGCAGCTGAAAACACCATATCTTGGGTAAAATTTACAATTAAGAGAATTTTTGTCATTGCCTGTGAATATGTTGGATTAAATTCTTAGTCTTCCTCAGACATTGGGGAAATAAAACTTCTCAAAATAATAGCAACACCCATAGTTTTAAGAAAAGAATGTCCACTGAACTCTCAGTGGTTGCTAGGAAACAACAAAAATCCTGCTCCTTCCAAGCCTTGGTTTCTCTAAAAAGAAAAGCTTAGGAGGGGGAGCAAAGTGGACTTGAAGGCCAAAAGGCCCCATCTCCCCCCTTGTCATGTTCCCTGGCATATGCTTTACAGCAACCACCAAAGACCCACTGTCCACACAACAGGCCCTGGTGGCAGCAACCACAATGCAGTGGGGCCCCAGCCTGGTGACCACTGTACAATTTTGTCAGACTTTTCCTGGGAAGAGGCTGCCAGAGAGGGGAAGGAGCATGTTCAGATAAATCTAGATTGGCTGGTCAGTGTTAAGAGAAGAAATCAGGAAAGGGGGCTAGGGGTTTTTCCAGTTCTGGACCCAGCGATGGCGAATGTGTGGTGAGCTTGCTCTCTACACACACCAGTCTGTCTGCTCTCTACAAGGCAAGTCCAACACCCAGAGTTCTCCCGGAGAGAAAGTTCTGGCATGGGGCTTTTGCTGGCAGAAGGAGATTGGGTGGCGACCTCCTCCAGCTGCGCTACAGCTCTGTCCTGAGACAAGACGCAAGTCACGCCGAGCACAAGAGGAGTCCAGCTGAACTGTGTGGAGTCCAAGAAAGTGAACCAAATAGGAGAAGACTTAATGAAGTATATTCCTGAAGTTAAATGTACTTACTGCAGTGTCTTGCTTGAGGGGGTTGCCAGAGTTAGAGTAAGGGAGGGCAAGGAGTGCAGGTGGGAAGGTCCAAAGGGAGGGGGGAAGGTTAAGGACTTCTCCAAAGCGGATGCAGGAAAGAAAGACGTGGAATTGCTGGAGAAGAGTGCTTAGACTTAATAAGGGCAATTAGGAAGAGTTAGCAGCAGTTAGTAAAGTCTACACTAAGATTCTTTCTGTTTCCTTTTTTTTTTTCTTCCTCTTCACTCTGGGTGTGTTCGGCTTGGGCACGGAGAGAAATGCTGAGAGGACGCCATTAGAAGGGCTTGCTATTGAAGCTGAGTCAGCACAGCTTCAGAGTGAAGCAGCCGGGGCATGGAGGGCCAGATGGGAGGACTACACAGAAGAAGGGCGGTGAAGAAAATTGGAACTACAGAGAAGAAGGGCGGAAGGAGGAAAAGAGAGGATAGCAATAAGAGAACAGCAACAGAGTTAAATTATTAGAGATAAGAAGACTGGAAAAAGGAAGAAACTGAGCTGAGCCAGACAGAAGGAAGAAGGAGGGAAGAAGAGAAATGGTTGGATTTTGCAATATTTTTTCTTTTGCCTGCTCCCAGTGGCTATAGCTGTGGTTGTTGTGTGGTACTATAAGAGAACTGTAAAGGGGAGGAAACCAAAAGTAAACTTAAGCTAAGACAGTGATAAGAAACAATAATAATAGTATTATATTGGTAAAAGGAGGGAGGGAGAAAGATAGAAGGGGCAGCTGTCTGAGTACAGGTGTGAGTTGATTTGTACATCATAGTTATATATAATTTAACTTGAGAAGTCAATGGTTTAATGGCTTCTGGATCTAGGAAGGGTCTGGTGACATCCCTGAGACAAGTGGGCTGTGTGAGCCAACTGAAATCTGGTACTATGAATATTTCACAGATGACCCTGAAAGATTTAAAAGTCTTAATTCAGGAAACTGTTGCACAGATGGTGGCTCAGACAGTTAGAACAACGGTAGAAGAAATACTGCCCATGCTTATTAAAAAAAAGATAGGGCCTGTACAAAGCATAACTGAGCAAATTAAACTTGACACTGAAGAGATTAAAAAGCAATTGATAGAGAATAAACAAGAAATAACACAAATTATAGCTAATAATGAGAAAATGAAGGAATAAGTAAGAGATTTAGATTTTGAAGTGCAAGAGCTGAAAAGTAAAAATGAACAAATAGAAGAATCTCTAATTAATTTAGAGATAGATAAGGTAGCTTTGATAGTTAGATGTCAAAACATGTCAGAGAACTTAGAGAAAAATTTGAAGGAAGTGGTAGCCAAGAATTTAGGGGAGCAGTTACAAATAGGCTCCAAAGAGGAAGTTATGGCCGAAATGGAATCAATATATAGACAGAACTCGGCTTATGTGAAAAGGCATAACTTGCCATCTGAAGTGCATATAAAGTTCTACAAAAGAGAAATGAAGGAAAAAATCCTCAAAGCGTCAAATGAAAGTAAAGTGATGATACAAGGGGCAGAAATTAGGCTATTAAAAGAGATCCCTTGGAGAGTTAGGGAAAAAAAGACAGAACTATCAAATCTTTACTAATCTATTAAAAAGGAGCGGAATTATGTACAGATGGCTTATCCCCAAAGGAATATTATTTCATTTCGAAGGTAAAAGACATAGATTGGACTCAATTTTTAAGGTAGAAAATTTTCTTGAGAAACACAGAGAGGACTTGGGATGGCAGAAGGATGAAGATGAAGAAAGGGAAGAAAGAGAAGAGGAAGAAAGAGAAGAGGAAATGGTAGGCCAAGAAAAGGAAAAGGTTGGGGAAAAAAAACAGAAAGAAAGGAAAGGACAAGGGACATCAGCATCTCAAGTATTGACACAATTCCAATATAGCGCTAGAGAAAAGGATTATAGAAATAAAAATGAATAAAGGGATGAAAATTCTGTCAATTAATGTGAACAGACGAAATAGTCCCCAGAAAAGAAGAAGAATATTTAATCAAATAGTTAAACTAAAAGCTGAAATAGTGTGACTTCAAGAAACATATATAAGGAAAGAGAATGTTAAATAATTAGCTAATAAAAAATTAGGAAATGCATTTATAGCAGCAGATGAGAAAAAGAAGAGAGGTATAGTGACTTATGTTAAAGACCATATCCAGGCTGAAATGATGTATTCATTGGAGGATGGAAGGATTGTAGCTATGGTTATAAGTAGAAAGGGGAAAGAAACATTAATGGCTAACATATACGCTCCGAATCAAAACCAGGAGAAGTTTTATAAAGAATTACAGGAAGTACTAAAGTTGAAAGAGTTTGAAAATATTTGTATAATAGGAGATTATAATGGGGTTATAGACTCAGATTTAGATAGGAAACCTCAAAAAAACCTAATAAATCAGGAAAAACATTACCCAGAATATTTATGCAGTTAGCAGACAAATAGAATCTATTGGATGTCTAGAGAACCAAAAACATAGAGAAGAGAGACTTCACATTTTATTCAACAAGACACAAGCATGGTCAAAGATTGATATGGTTTGAACTACACTGGTAATGTTTAAAGAACTAATAGAAGTTGAAATATTACCAAGTACTTTTGCAGACCATAATCCAATATGAGTATCTTTTGAAGAAAGGAAGAAGAGAAGCAGATGAAAATTTAATACTGGACTACTCAGAGATCAAGAATTTGTAAAGAAAATGAAGAGCAAGATAACTGATTTCTTCAAGAGGAACTTACAACCCAATATGTCAATTGAAATTGTGTGGGATACCATTAAGGCATTTTTGAGAGGGTGGTGCATTAATCAAGAAGCATGGAAAAATAAGCAAAGAAAGAAGAACTATGAAAAGATCAGTAACCAGATCAAATGGGAAGAAGAAAAAATGAAAATTAATGATGGGACAAACAATACAAGAGGTTAATTAAAAAGATTACAACATGAATTGAACTTGATTTTATCACAAGAAATAGCAAGGAAAATGGAGTATATTAAGCATTATTATTTCAAGAATGCGAATAAACCATCAAGATAGTTATCATACAAACTTAGGAAGGAGAGAGATAAACGTATGATAGTTAAACTAAGAAATGGAGAGGAGGAAAAAAATGAACAGCATGAATTTAAAAAGATAGTGGAAGATTTCTATAAATCCTTATACCATCAGGAAGTACAAATACCAGACCAAATAGAAAAATACCTAGAACAATATAATAAAGATAAATTTAGTGAAGAACAAAAGCAACTATTGAATCAACCTATTTCTATGTGTGAAGTGACAGAAGCAATAAGGAAGCAGAAGAAAAAGAAAGTGCCTGGTCCAGATGGTTTGCCAGCACAGATCTACCAAATATTTGAAGGTCAGATCTGTCTTCCATTTAAGGAGTTATTACAACAGATAAGGAAGAAAGGGAAATTACCTGAGTCATGGAACTTAACAGTTATATCTCTAATTCATAAACCAAATATAGAAAGGGAGGAGATTAAAAATTACAGGCTGATTTCTCTATTTAATGCAGATTATAAAATTTATGCAAATATTCTGGCAGCTAGATTCAAAAAGGTACTAGTACAAAAGATACACTCAGACTAGATGAGGTTTTTACCTAAGAGGCAAATGAAAGTGAATTTGTATACAGTGATTAATGTCTTGGAATATTACAAACAACATCCTGAGAAGCAAATGGTGTTAATGTGTCTAGATGCTGAAAAGGCTTTTGATAATCTATTTTGAGAATTTTTGGTACAAAAGTTCAGATTATGGAACCCTGGAGAGATGTTCTTGGATATGGTTAGAGCAATCTGTAGAAAACAGTTTGCTCAGATTATAGTTAATGGAGAAATGACTCAAGTAATAGAACTTCAGAAAGGTGTAAGACAAGGGTGCCCACTATCTCCTTTGCTTTATATATATTGCATTAGAAACACTATACAGTTTAGTGAGAAGCAACAGATTAATTCAAGGGTTGAAAGTACAAGGTGAAGAATATAAACTGCAGGCATTTGCAGATGATCTTTCGTTTATTATAGAAAATCCTTTAGAATCCATTCCGATCAGGGGTGATCAGAGATTATGGACAAGTGGCTGGCCTTAAGGTTAACATTAGAAAGACCAAATTATTGGTTAAGAATTGTCTACCAGAAACTTTGCAAGGGTTACGGGATATAATTAGTATGGAAATTGTGAAAAAAAGTCAAATATCTGGGTATAATCTTATTGAATAAATGTAGTACATTAATGGAGGATAATTATAATAAGTTGTTGGAAGAAGTTAGGAAGGACCTGGCAAATGGAAAGATTTACATATTTCAATGATCAGAAGTATAGCGACTTTAAAGATGAAAGTATTGCCAAGGTTCCTATTTTTAGCACAAAACACACCAATAGTCAAAAAGTACAATATTTTGAGGAGTTAGATAAAATAACCAGACACTTTATTTGGGCACAAAAAAAAATCCAGAATAAAATGGAGAACACTCCAAGATAAGAAAGAAAGAGGTGGACTAGGAGTACTGAATTGGAGGATTTTATTACCAAGAGGCAGCATTAAGCTGGATAAGAGAATGGATATTATTGGAAAATACAAGATGTTTGGCTTTAGGTTTTGACCTCTATATGGGGTGGCATGCCTACATCTGGTATGGTAAAGATAGAATCCACACAAATTTTCAACGTCATGTGTTAAGAGGAGCAGTGTTTAAAATATGGAATAATATAAAAGAACGGTATTATAAGAAAACCCCTTTATGGGTATCGCCATTAGAGGCATTTGTGAAACTCATACTTATAACAAAGATACACAGGGAAAAATATGAAACTTTATTAGATAAAAGGAAAAAATTAAAGTCTGGGGAAGTTTTAGCGGACCAACTTAATATTAAGTTGTCTTGGTGGGAAAACCTGCATTTAAGATCTAGATATGATAAAGATGTAAGTGTGGGTTTCGAGGGAAGTAAGTATGAATTAGATAAGATTTGGTTGTTGTCAAGTGATAAGTTAATTCAGAAAATTTATAGTTGGCTGCTTGGGGAATATATGCAGAAGGAAATTGTGAAGACGTCTATGATTTCTTGGATGCAGGATATAGGCCGAGGACAGACTGGCAATTTGCCGCGGGATGGGACCCGGGCTGACAACGACTCAATATCGGATTAAATGGAATGTTCACACAGGCACATCTGCCTGGTGTCCCCCACCCGTAGCCTACCGGTGCTCTCGCGCTTCACTGCCGGATTAAAAAAACACCTGATAAAAGCCGACGCAAATCTTTTTTTTTTTTTGTAAATACAATTTATTATTGGATATATTTTCATGTTCATACAATTTAAACAAACCAATACATATCCATTTTTCTTTCTCCCTCTCCCCCCAAACAAGGCTTCCCGCACTGCACCAACCCCATTGATATTTCTCTTATGCAATTATATATACTACTAAACATATTTTCTTTTACTAATGGTAACAATTCAAAAGTCTAATTCTCTTTCAATTTCTTCTTAATAGCTATCAAAACAAATCAAACCACGCTTAACATCCCAGTTTTTCAACAAGTATTCTTGAAAGTCTTTCCAGTCTTCAAAAAAGGTTTCATCTTCTTCGTTGTTTAACTTTCTTGTTAATTTGTCCATTTCTGCCATAAACAACGTCTTTTTAATCCATTCCCATGTTTCAGGTACTTTATCTTGTTTCCAACATTGAGCAAAAGTCAGTCTAGCTGCTGTAATCAAGTACCATAATAGTGTTCTCTTGGCTACATTTATTTCTTCCATTTTAAGACCTAACAATAACATCTGTGGGTCTTTCTTAAAAGTACATTTCAAAAATTTTTGTATCTCATTGTGGATCTCAGTCCAATACTTTACTGCTATGTCACATGTCCACCACATATGGTAAAAAGACCCTTCATGTTTCTTACATTTCCAACATTTGTTAGACATACTTTCATTTATAATAGCAATTTTTTTAGGCGTCATATACCATCTGTACATCATTTTATAACAATTCTCTTTAACATTTACACAAGTTGAAATTTTCATTGACTTTTTCCACAGATATTCCCAAGATGTCATTAATATCTCATTATTAATATTTACCGCCCATTTTATCATTTGCTCTTTTACAGTTTCATCCTCAGTGTACCATTTCAACAAAACCTTGTACAATTTAGAAATCATTTTTTTACCCTTCTCAAGCCATACAATTTCAATTTCAGTGTTATTTTCTCTAAAACTATGTTCTCTTTTATCGGTCTTAAATAAGTCTTAGATCTGTCTATACTTCAACCAATCATATTCAAATTCCACATCAAATCTGTCTTTTAACACAAAGTTTTTCCCTTCTAATTTTAAAAGACTTTTATAAGGTAGCCAATCTAACCCTTGATTTCTTGAATATGGATTAATCACTTCTGCTGGTACTATCCAAAGTGGTCTTTCTTCAGAGAAGAATTTTCTATATCTCATCCAAGTCTCGAACAGTGATCGTCTTATAAAGTGGTGTTTGAAGAATTTGTCTATTTTTACTTTTCCATACCATAAATATGCATGCCATCCAAACTTGTTATCATGCCCTTCTAGAGCCAATAACTTTTTATTCTCAAGATTAATCCACTGTTCCAGCCATGTTAAACAGATGGCATCATAATACAGTCTTAAATTTGGTAGTTGTAGACCTCCTCTTTCCTTTGCATCACATAAAATTTTCATTTTAATCCTTGGCTTTCTTCCTGCCCATACAAATTTAGATAATTCTTTCTGCCACGTGTCCAGTATTTTCCTTTGTTTTAATACTGGAATAGTCTGAAATAAGAACATCAAACGCGGTAAAATATTCATTTTTACAGTTGCGATTCTTCCCAATAATGATAGATTCAAGGTATCCCATTTCTTCATATCTTGCTGAATTCTATACCAAACCTTTTCATAATTATTTTTGAACAAATCAATGTTTTTCATAGTCAATTCAATTCCTAAATATTTAGTCTTTGTAACTACTTCACATTGAATTTTCTCTTGGAGTTCTGTTTGTCTTTGTTTCGTCATATTTTTGCACATCACTTTGGTTTTACTTTTATTAACATAGAATCCCACAACTGATAAAGCCGACGCAAATCTTGAAAGCCTGCGTTTGTCGCGCGTTTCTCCGCTTCCGGGGAGTCTGAACGCGCAGCTGAAAAGCCGGGAGCAACCCGCGTTGGGCATGAGGCAGCAGCGGTGTGATTGGCTGTGCTCTGCTCCACTGCCCAATGCGGTGCCGGCGTTGCAGGGCAAAAAAAAAAAAATCGCCAAAATGCGCTTATGCGCACATACGCCCACAGCCGAAATAATGGGGAAACAGCGAATATAGCGCACCTCCGGCGCGGCAGTCTGAACGCTCCCGCGCGCCTCCGTCCAGTATCTTCCAGCAGAGGCCCCCGCTGTGTGGACGGGAAAACCCGGTATTGTTTACTCGATACCGGGGCAAATTGCCAGTCTGTCCTGGGCCTCAGGCTGTACAATAAATCTAGAGGAGTGGTGTAATGTCTGGAAAAAAATGAAGCTTTTAAGGGCGGTGTCATATAAAGAGAATGTTTATAAAATGCATTATAGATGGTACTGGTCACCTGATAGAATTGCTAAGTGCCAGAAAAATGGCTCTAATATATGTTGGAAGTCTAAGTTGAATGTGGGCATCTTCTACCATATGTGGTGGAGGTGTCAAAAAATACAAAAATACTGGAGATCAGTGCAAAATATAATTTGGGAAATCTTGAATGTAAAGGTAGAACTAAATCCGGAGATTTATTTGTTAAACATTGTACCGGGGGATCAACAAACACATCAAGAACTGTTTATTCTGCTGCATATTTTCATAGTTTCTAGGGTCTTGTTGGCAAGATATTGGAAGATGGACAGATTACCCACTTGAGAAGAAATAGCATTTAAGTTGATGGAAGCTGCGGAAATGGATAGGATACATGCGCAATTGCATGGTACTGAAGAAAGTGTTGTAATTAAAAGATGGTCAAGAGTTGAAAAATGGTTAGAAGATAATGTATAGAGGACTTGGATTGTTGAGATGGGATGATGTAAAGTATTTGGACATAATGTTAAAAACCAATAAACAAATTTATAAAAAAAAAGAAAAAAGGAAAGGAGGTTAGGGGACTGTCAGAGAAAGCAAAAGGAGTATACAGGGACAAACTAGAAGTCTCTTGCAAGTCATTGTGGGTCCCCTACTTGTGATGATCAAAATATGTGACAAAAAAAGGACGAGAAATTTGGTTAAGAAAGAAATGTGGTACATAGTGCACCCCAGAGAAGTTCAGAAGTATGCAGGATGCTTATTCATTATAAATTTCGATATAATATAGAGGCTATGAGCCACTAGGTTAATTCAGATTCTCTGCTTCTGTTTTATTCATACCTTAAAAAAAATCTTTCTGCCCTGCTTACCCCAGCTCGCCTTTGATTCTTGTCTTTTATGTCTAAATAAATATTTGATGGCAGTTTGGATTCATCAAAGGCATAACAGTAAGATTTTTCTACGTGCTTTTTAGAAGTTGTTCTATTTCAGGGCTAAGTTCTGTTCTCAGATGAATATGTGCTAATATGATATTATGCCTCTAAGATATAAAAGCAATTTTAGAAATAGGTAGTGATCATTATTTTATGTTTAATTATTAAGTAAATCTATCTGGGAAATCCATAGCCATGGACATTGGATGTAAATCAAATGATTGTACTTGTTCTGTCATTGTGTGTGTACATATATATAAACAAGTGACGGACCTGCAAAGATTTGCAGGGGAATCTTATTTTCCCTCTACCACTATTTGCCTCTTTCCCTTCTCTGGCAGCTCCCATAGCTTCTCCCCTTTTTTGCTTCCTTCTTTCCTTCCCACTCACCTGCCAACCAACCTTTATCTGTTTCCCTGTCTACAGCTTTCTCTTCCCCAGCAGCCTATAATTAGGAAAACTCTGGCTGAGTTGCACAGTGCCAGCTGCCAGGCCCAGTTACATGGCTGGGAAACTCAGAAGAACTTCAGGGTTCACCTAATTTTCCACCATATACCTGTCCCTATACTATTTCCCCTTACCCTCCTGATAGCCCCCATATCCTCACCTTTTTTTTGCTTTCTTCTTTCCTTCCTACCCACCCACCAGTCTACCTTTTATCTGCCCCCATCTTCAGCTGTAGTTATTCTTGCACATTGCACAGTATCAAGTTTCTGGTGGTTGCTGCTAGGGCTGCCCCTGATAAATCTTCCCTAAAAGGCCAAAACAGTGCTGGAAAGGACACTCCCTCTGCCTTCAGCTGACAGAAACCAAAGCTTGAAGGTTGGAAATACCATTATGGTTATACAGCAACAGCCACTGAGGGCATTCGCTTCTGAAAGCTACAGGTACTGCTTCATGGCTCCAGTCTCTGGATTTAAGTATCCACAAATTTGGCCATGTTGAGAATTAGAGCTTTCTTGATAAACACCCTGAAGTTGCTTTCATTAGTAATATGAAGAATATTTTCTCCGTGTTTTTTAAAAAAAGAATTATATGTTTATAGGACTTCTGGGTTACAGAGCAGCGGAATGGATGATCTCTTGGGGAGCTCCCGAGAATCACTGACTCTTCGTGGTTTTTAGGGGGTCTTTGGGGGCTCCCGAAGTTCCATCGACTCTCTCGGAGGGAGGGACGGTTGCATGGGACTTGATCCTGTGCCCTGCAAGTGGTGGCGAGCAGCTGGCAGTTGAGGATCATCTCAAAGTTGAACCATGAAGATGTGCAGTCATGGAGCCATGACTGCACAAGCTGTTTTACACCCGCATAAGAGAGTCCCGAACCTCATCATAGCATCAAGATATCACCCACACTGTGAGTAACAGAATACGCAACAACTAAGATTCTACAACCTACAGCTTTTAACCCCCCTTTAAATCTCCCAAACAAGGAAGGACTGAGGAGTGGAATCCCCCCCCCCTTTCCTCTTGTAAGCAGCGGCGATGAGAATGAGAAGGAAAGATCTACATAATACTTGGGGGCAAAAGGAAAACACTGACATCTGATCATTTTAACAATATTAAATGTGTAACAATGTGAAAATGTGTAACAAAATGTGTAACAATATTAAATGTGTAACAATGTGTAAATGACGCAGCCCTACCCCACCTTCCAGGGTAGATATAAATTACCTGCCTACCATTTTTCTGCTCACCTTGACACAGAGAGTACTCCATCTTTCTGTGTTATACCTCTGAGGATGCCAGTCACAGCTACTGGCGAAACGTCAGGTCCTACAATGCCAAGACCGTGGCCACACAACCCAGAAAATCTACAGCAATGAATCAACTCCGGCCGTGAAAGCCTTCGACAACATGTAATATTAACAAACCTTTTACTGGGAAATTTAAGTCAGGTTGCTGACTTTATTGCTTTGAACTTAAACTAAATCCTGCTTCTTGCACCGCAAGGGCTTTAAAAAGGAAACTGTGTATTATTTGGTCTACATTGTAGCCCTTTGGAATTACTATGGCTATAGAGATTGTGTTTGGGAACAGTGAGAGGCTTAATGAAAACCTAAGCCCAGAGACTGTTGTTTGTACTGGATATAACTAGAACCCTGCTACATGAAGAAGAAGATGGATTCCCAAAACATGTGTAAAGAGATGGACAATCGAGATGCCTTTGAAGGTATGCAAGAGAGGCAGTTTTCCAGGGATCAAAAAGGGGAACTCATAGAAATAATTCAACACGTGGTCAACGTGTGGTCACAGATGCAGTCCAAGAAATTTTTCAGAGATTCTGTGAAAAGGAGCAAAAAGAATTTGCAATTGAACAGGAAAGACCCACAACCACAGCAGACTACACTTGAAGAACAAAATTTTAACCAAGAGCTGACTTTTGTACCTAAAGACAAGATAAGAAGCTTTATAGGACAACTTAATACTGCTATTAACAACCTGACAAATCTTTCAACTGCAGAGATGGTAAAGGAGAAGACTCTCCTTTTGGAAGATAAACCAGAACTATTGGAACCTGTGGCTATTTTAAAAATTAAATACAGATGGAATGAAACAAGAGAATTCTCCTCCTTATATAAAGAGAAAAGATACAAAATTATGCTAGTTTAAAAAAAAGAGTACAAAGAAAGAAGAAAAAGACTAAATATAATTAAATTGTTTTATGTCTAATTGTTCCTGACTTATGAGTAATGGATTAATATGAATTATAACCTAACCCAAATTTATAATCAAATGGTAAAAATGAGGAAGATTAATGATAGTACAAAGCAATTATTTAATGTTAAGATTTGCAGATATAAAATATAAGTATGGTATAAAATGATTTTAATAGAAAATGCAGCAAAAAATCGATAGCAATTAGTTTGTAATGGTTAAATGGAAATTCCTCAAGATCTGTTTTCCTGGAAATGTATTTAGATGAAGATATTAATAAGTATGGTTGACAAATAATATAATGGATAAGCTGAAACCTATTAAGAGCTACTATATTGGACATAGATGGGAAAGATTGAAGGTCAAAGAAGAAGGGGACGGCAAAGGATGAGATGGTTAGACAGTGTCATCGATGCAACGAACATGAAATTGAGCAAACTTCAGCGGACAGTGGAAGACAGGAGGGCCTGGCGTAATCTGGTCCATGGGGTTGCAAAGAGTCGGACTCGACTGTGCGACTGAACAACAACAATATTGGACATATATATGGACTGAACCCTTTAAAAAACTGTTTGGAAAATTATAACCTTTCTTTTCACCCTCTCCTTATAGATATTGGTCCTCTTCTCTAGTGATGAAGAATATGAACAACTCTGCCATATATATTAGAAATGCTTATAGAAAAATAGGTATTTATTATGAAAAATTAACGAGGAGATTATATATTTTTTTTAGTTAAAGATGCTGGGCATGAAGAAATGTAACTTGATTTTTAGATGGTGTTTGGTGGAAATTATAGGATGTATAGGTGCTGGATAAATGTAAGAAAGCATATTAAGTTTTTATTCTGTTTTAGTATATAGTGTTGCTAAGTAGCTAGGTTAAGAAGAGGTGAAATTGTAGGTAGTTTAGCAATCATACTATGCAGGGCTCTTTTGTAGCAGGAACTCCTTTGCATATTAGGCGACACATCCCTAATGTAGCCAATCCTCCAAGAGCTTGCAGAACTCTTCTTACAGGGCTTCTGTAAGCTCTTGGAGGATTGGCTACATTAGGGGTGTGTTGTCTAATATGCAAAGGAGTTCCTGCTACAAAAAGAGCCCTGATGCTATGTATGAGAAATTCAAGTAGATAATGTGAAAATATATGCCTCTCATTCTTATCTTTTCTTTTTTGAAAACCAATAAAATATATATTTTTAAAAAAGAATTATATGTTTATTGTATATTGTCTCTGGCCACTTGTGATCTCAAATTCAGTCAGTGATGAGATTTGATTACCTATCTTGCCTCTTATTGTATTGTTTGCTGGTCTATGTCCATAATAAATTGATAGATTGATTGCCTAACTATTGTCTTGACTGTGAGCTGCTTGGCCCACTCATCTCTACTTTACACTGTACATTGTTTGTATACTAGCAGACTTGTTCACTTGGTATGGGATTGTGAAGAGACACTTTGCCCATGTGCCTTTCCATTGCTGTCTGAGTGATGCTGGGCTTTTCCTCCTCTGCCTCCATGTATCATTGCTTCCAGGACAGGGGAGATGAGCAGTTCCTTTATTCATACTAAAATACTGAGAGGGCCAAACTAGATATGACAATGAAATGTTTTCACTTTAAAGTAATTTAAAAATGCTATGAGGGCCCAATCCTGATCAGCCCTGTGGTACAGTGCTCTTGTTCTCCCCCTTCCGCACTTTCTGATGTGCTGGAGCAGCCATGGGTGAAGGTGCATGGCTGATTTAGCACGAAGTTGTCTGAGGAAGAAATGAGCTCCTCAGCCTTCCTCACCACAGGCCAGAGCAGGATTGTGGCACTGTTGCGGGTTCCTCATGGTGGCCATGTCTCATCTTGTTTGACCTTGAGAAGAGTAATCTTGACAAGACTACACATATGATTGCATCCAGATTCTTTTTATGCACTGTGTTAGAAATGCATTTGTGCAATTGTTTTAATTGATAAAACTTTAAAAGCATTATTGATATGATTGCATTTGGGGCTGTATTATGATTCTTTTTGTCTTAGCAATGTGCCGATGTACACGCATGAGCAAACCATTGCAGGAAAAATGATCTTGAGACAGTTATGCATACAATCATAACAGCATAGCTTTTCAGCAGTTTTTTTATCAATGGATGGATGTGCATTGGTAAAATAGGGGAGATGGTGATTTATTTAATGAATGTATGTATGTATTTTATTGGTCTTGTATTTCATCCTCCTGTCAAGCAGGCTCAGGGCAGGTTCCATCAGTCTCAATACAGTACATAATACAATTTAAAAACAGTTTAAAACAACAGTATAAAGCAACATAGCTCATAAAGTACCATGTATAATTTAGCCAGATGTCTCAGCAGTAGATGATTCTTCTGTTCAGCTTCAGATCCAGGCTACCAACAGAAGATCAACTCTGTGTGTGTGTGTGTGTGTGTGTGTGTGTGTGTGTGTGTGTGTGTGTAGGGAAGTCAGTCAAAAGGCCCTGCAGAATTGTAATAAGTTGTGCAGGGCCCTGATCTCATATGGGAGTTCATTCCACCAAGCAGGGGCCAGGGCTGAAAAGGCCCTGGCCCTAGTTGAGGCAAGTCAGTCACCCCTGGGGCCGGGGACTACCAGAAGATGTTGGTTGGTAGACATCAGTGCTCTACGGGGCTCATATAGGGAGAGGTGGTTCTGAAGGTATGCTGGCCCCTGACCATATAAGGCTTTAAAGACAAGCACCAACACCTTGAAATGGATCTGGTATTCAATAGGCAGCCAGTGCAGTTTGCACAGCACTGGGTGGATGCAAGCCTGAACAGCCATTGCCGTCAACACTTGTGCTGCTGCATTCTGCACAAGCTGCAACTTCTGGAGCTAAGTCAAGGGTAGCCCTACATAGAAAGAGTTACATAATCCAGTCTGGTAGTGACCATTGCATGAGATAACGGGCCAACTCTCTGATCTGTCTCAGATTTAAAAAGGCAGACCTGGCAGTGATGGTGAGTTGGGCCTCCATAGAAAGGGAGGCATCCAGAAACACCCTCAGACTCTTCAGCCTCAACTTTGGCACCAATGGAGCCCCATCGAAGGTTGGGAGCCTGTTTTCCTGACTCGTTTCCCTGTGACACAGGTGTATGATCACCATCTTGGTTGGATTTAAGATGGCTGTCATAACCATCCAGCCACAGCCCATCATAACCATCCAGTCCAGATTTCCTGGGGTCATTTCCAGGCAGCTGTCTGTCAGTAGATTTGGGTGTCATCTGCATACTAGTGACATCCCAGCCCATATCTTCAGATAATCTGGACAAGGGGGTGCATATAGATATTGAAGAACACAGGGGACAGAATTGCTTCCTGTGGCACACCACATTTCAGTTGGTGTTGTTGGGATAACTCTCCCCCAAGTGCCACCCTCTGTCCCCAACCTTGGAGAAAGGAGATCAACCACTGCAAGGCAAGCCCCCGTAACCCCATGTTGGGGATAGATGGAAATGAAATTAAGAACTGAATACTGTGACTTCTGGTATTAATTTTGGAATATTTCCTATTTGAAAAAAGGGGTGAAACTTAGGGCAGGCTAAAATGAGAAAACAATAAACAGAATGAGGAAAATCCTTGCATCCTCTGGTGTGCTGTCTGATAGGATTGCCACCTTTCCTCTGCCCCATCCCTGTCCAGTCTCAGAAAAGCTTTCCCCATCATTTATTTAATTTTCCATATTCAGCTGCTGTTAAATGCACAAAGGTAGGGCCAGAAAAATGTGGTAAATTCATTCTCTTTCCTAGAAAATGATGCTAATAGAAAAAGTAAGCATGTGCACATGGATAAATGGTGATCGTTTGGTGCTAATCCTGGCCATACCTAGTGCATCCTTGCTGGCTTGTCAATTTGGGAGATACTGCAGCCTTTAGGAGAAAACAATAGGGGTGTGCATTCAGATACACCCAAGCTGAAAGATATTGGAAAAAAATGGTCCTGAAAACCCCTAGAAATATTTGGAATTTACTGGGAAAATTGGTAGCCCCCTTTGTTTTTGTATCTCTGAGTGGGGTTCAAGGGGCTTGTTAGGCTGCTTGTGTTAATTTCAAATATGCTTGTCAATTTCAAGAAGTTCCCCCCCTTCTTTGGCAGAGTTGCTTTGTGTCCCCTTCAGTTTTTACAGTGTTTCTACTCAGTGCTTGGATTTGTTATGCTATAGTTTAGCATTAGTCTTGTTGGTCTTGAACTGCCACAGTGGAACATTAACATTTCTTCTGTTGGACTTGCAAACCCCTCCGTCCTTTGATAGGATTCAGTCTGTGGTGATTCTCTGGTTTGACATTAGTCCTGTTGAGCTTGCACTGTCACAGTGGCACTGGGTTCTGCTGGGCTTCTGCATATTACCATTTGTTCTTCTGGGAATGACAAAGTGCTCCCCTTCAATTTCTACTGCAGCAGTTCTCTGGGATGACTTTGGTTCTCTTGAACTTTCATTGCTGCAGTGGCACTGAATTCTCCTGGCCAATCAATACATTACAGTTGGTTCTGCTGGGCTTGTAAAAGTGCCCCCCACACCTTGAGTTTCCACTGCAGAGTTTCTCTGATTTGATTTTGGTTCTGTTTGGCTTGGCACATTGGCTTGTGGTTCTTCTGGGATTACTGGGTTCTGCAATGGTTCTGTTGGACTAACTTTTGGTTCTCAGTTATTGCTACTTGCAGGCATGGCTTTTTATTCTGGAAGCAAATTGCAGGGTTTTTTCCATTATTTTCCCCTGCATAGGAAGTAATGAACAACAACTCGGGTCACCCTGTTCAGGGGCCCATAAAACTTGGACCTCTTAGTCCAATCTACATGAAACTTGGGGGTTATTCAAAGGACAGGCACCAACAGCTTCACTGGAATTTTGGTGCCAAACCTTTAAAAACACCCCACCCAGAAAGTATCCCCATAGGGAATAATAGACCAGAAAAATTCAGAAATCTGGGGGGGGGGACACCCTGAATCTGAATACCATACTGGTATTTGGAATTCAGGAGTATCAGGAATACCAATATTTTCCCGGTCCAATATACCCAACCCCCTCCAAAAATTATTATTTTTGCACCTCCCTAGGAAACAACACCTTGTTCATTGTCCAGGAGCAGTTAAACATGCTTCTTTATGGCATTCCCCTGATCTTTGCAACCTGAAATGGTACAGTCTGGGAAGAGCTTTACTACTTCATCCTGCCCTAAGAAGCTTTACTACTTCATTAGCCCTAAGATCTGATGCTCAGACTGTCTTTGAGAACTTCCAGGCCATGCCTTGGTTCTTTAATGTGAGCTGCTGGTGACATTCAGCACAGTATATGGTCTTGTATAAGTTGTATTCAGATCTTCTCCCTCTTGTATGTTCAGGTCAGATCAGTTTTCCTTAACTGATTTCAACTGCAGCTGAGCTACCTTGATGCTCTTCTTATCTCAGGTTAAGGAAGACATATAATACATTCATAACCCACTCTTCCTACTGTTTGAGCCAAAATTAGAGGCTCATCCTAGGGGTTGAGCATGCAAGAGAACTGCTGAGCAACTGGCTTCTGTAAATGAGGGGGAAAGAGTTGAGAATGGGGCAGCATGGCTCTCTGAGGAAGAGATGGAGGAAGGAAGGAAAAAAACACATGGACTTACACTGGCTGTTGGAGGCAGCTAAAAATCAGATCACCCAGTTTCCACATGAGAAATAATTTGTTCCTACTTTCGTGTTCCACTGTCATATAAAAGCCCTCAGACTTTCAGAGTAAAAGTGGAAGGCAATGCAGACATTGTGACCTGTCCAGGGTGCTGAATTTTCTTGTCCAACGGCTGTTGTAGAAGAGTATTTTCTTTTGCCCAGAAGGATACTTAAAAAGCATAAAATACAAAGAGAACTAAAATATTAATTTATAAATGTCAATAGAAAAAAAACCTTTTGCTAAATGGGACAATTCTGTTGCAAGTTCGGTGAAAGTTTTTTAAAAAAGTTATTATGCCTAATATTTTTAAAGTGCTGATGACAACGGGAAGTAATCTGCTTGTTTTACCCATACAGGAGTTCTGTTCTCACTAGTTACCATGTTTTTTGAAATTTTTGACTTCTTAGTTAATTGAACAGGTTACAGTTTCCTGCCTAGATGTCTAAGCAAGGAAATGTCCCTTTTCCACATGAATCCAGTTGTTCTAGTGATCTTTATTTAGGTGTAGATTTTTTAATCAAAAGAGAGTACTTTATGATATAAAATAGTGTTCATCGAATGCCATATTCTGATGAGCGATTTTATATTGTCATGTTTCCAACCACACCATTTCAAAGACTTGATGGCATTTAAGTATTGGAAGATTTCCACCAATTCTCCCCTACCACTGCAGACCTCCATTTTGTTCCTTATGCTATTTCTAAGAGTCTGCTTATCCTTAGGAACAAAACAATGGGGGGAAGGGCCTCAGTGGGATGTAGGGGAAGGGAAAACAAAAATCTTGCTCCATGAAGTTTATGGATGCATGGCTTTATGATTAATGAGGAAATAAATGCAAAAAGTGCCTCAAAATGTTTCCTTCTTTGCTAATTGTATGCATTTATATTTCTGTCTTGCAGTCTGCAGTGAAGACCTACACGCCAGTTTATATTTTGTCAATGCATCTTTGCAAGAGGTAGTGTTTGCTAGCACCACAGGGACACTGGTGCCCTGTCCAGCAGCAGGAATCCCTCCTGTGACGCTCAGATGGTACCTAGCAACGGGCGAGGAGATCTACGATGTTCCAGGGATCCGCCACGTCCACCCTAATGGCACTCTCCAAATTTTCCCTTTCCCTCCTTCAAGCTTTAATAACTTAATCCATGATAACACTTACTATTGCACAGCTGAAAATCCTTCAGGGAAAATCAGAAGTCAGGATGTTCACATTAAGGCCGGTGAGTTCAGTCAAACATCACTCTTTTAAATAGTAGTTTAACTCCGATGGTATGCTTGGCCATTCAGAATGCAGATGGGGCTTGTAATCTTTATTGGGCTAACCTGACAAAAATGTGGGAAGGATCAGGGAAGTCACCAATAATAGTGTGGGTTGTGTTAGGGATGAGGTCAGCTGGTGATGTAAAAATCAGTGAGGCAAGGAAAAATTTGATAAGGAAAAATAGAACTTTATGCAGGACATGAGAAAAGTGGACTAGAGAATGCCATTGTTAGCATAGGAAACAGTATGGTAACACATACTAAGGTAAGAGTAAACTCTGTTAGCTGATTTAGGATAGTAATAAAATTGATTGAGTAGACCGTGGCTGATGGTGTTACAAATAATAACACTATTATATTATGATTGTTATTCATTGCTTTTCAGCATAAATGTTCCTGAAGCAATTTTAGTACTGCTTCTAAAAAAGTATTTTTACAGCATTCTGGAAGTCTTAGGTTGATCAGCTTCTTCACAAGCATATAGCATATTATGTTTTCATCAAGGATTCTTCCTCCCAATTAACCAAGTCACACAATAGAAGGATACATTATCTCTCTTGGGCAATCTCATTTGAAGTCACACATGCAATTCAAAGCCATAGATGCCATTTTGTCTCTAAGGCAGGAAGAAAAGGACATTGTATGCGGAAGGATGAGGCATCTCCATGTTAAGGGGCCTAGAAACCAGGTGAAAGAGATGACCATTCTTTGCATGGAGAATCACTTCTAGTCACAGTGGCCAATGCTGACATAGTGTAAAATATTTCAGTTTTTTCTTTACGGCAATTCTGCAGTAGTTTCAATATTTTGAGTCAACAGAGACTGACTGTTTTCAGTTTCAGCCAGTATTCCACAATGACAAAGGATTCTGGAAGAGCTAGGCACCAAATCAAGATGGGAATAGATAAATGTTTTCTTTTAAGCATTCAGAGTTTCATTGAATTTTTTTTGGTCAATAAATAGTTTAACAGACAAGTAGGGTCTATTATGTTGTACTTGTAACACAACATAAAATAGTGCTGTCTAGTATATGATAATCTCTAATCTCAATTGTAACAGATGAGGTAACCGGAGGACAAGAAGTGTGTACAGCAAAAGAGAAGAACAGCAAGAAAAAGAAGCAGTGAGGGAATGATAAAATTCATTAGGCCTGCCTGTAAAATGTATATAGACCAAATGTCCCTATACAGAGGACAATACAGTAATGCATCATTGACTGTTTTGACTGTGTCCAATTGGCAGGGAAAAACATGTTGAGAGTAAGGATATGTTTGCATGTCCCTTCCAAAGAACTTATGGTAAAGCATTAAAACAGGCCAAGGTGAAGACTCTTCAGTATTTAGGGAAGCTAATAGGCTATGCTAGATCTTGATGTGGTACTTTCATAGCAACTGCTTTTTCTACCTGTGATCTGAATAAGTATAGTACCAAGAGGGTATTATCACATGGTTCTTCTAGTCTTGAGTTTTAAAATCTGAGATGGTCATTCCTTATTTTCTTTTTATGGATGTGTCTTCATCTGTGAAAGCAAGTGCAACTAAACTTACTTGATGTTGAATACAGAACACTATGTAATACAGAATATTAAATAAAATAAGTTCGTGGTATGTGTTTTGGAAGAATTCATGAAGTTCCATTGTGCCAGTAATATGTCAGAGCCTGAGCATGATTTCCACAATAATAATAATAATTTCATCTTCATCTGCATTAACAGCTTTCTCTCTTGCTTCATCTGTTTCCACTCACTAAAACATATCTTTGGGGATTTCTACATTACAAACTAATACCCATTTAGCAACCATAGCTTCTCCTAAGTCAGCTCTTGTGCCTGTAGTTTCATAAGGGGTCATTTATCTTATTTAAGATGCTCTTTTACCATCCTGCTGATGAGGAGGGAGCAAGGCCTGGGCAACCACAGAGTTCCCACACTGACAATACCTGACAGGCCAGGTTCCACAGTCAGGTCCAAAGGGAAGGACCAGGCCACTGATGAGATCATCAGCAGGGTTACAAACAGATTGATCCCACACTGACTCAAGCCTCACTACAGGCTTATATACGGAATTTCTCTCTATGTGATGCTGGGTCCAGCGTTAGGCTCATCTTGTAAACTGAGTCAGCTGTTTTACTCAAGAGGAGCAGCAGTGCCCAGATCCTGCAGGGACTCACTGGCTTCTTCCAGTATTTCTTTAGCAGAGGGGAGGCTTCGGGCTGCCAGGCATATGCTCCTGCACCTGGTCCTGGTTTGGCCCTATCTCTTTGCCTTCTCTGCTCCTGTGGTCCTGAGGGAGACTTTGGCAGGTCCATGCTGGGTTCCCTGGCTTGAGGCACTTCTTCCAGGGCAGGGCCTCCTCCTCCAATGAAGACTCATTCTCCCACACTAACCTGGGTGGTCCATGACACATAGCCACCACTGAAGTAGTTCAATGGCAGGGACTCTGGGCTTGAACCAAGAGCTTAGCTTAGGGAGCCACCTGGAATTGTGTGTGCTTAGGCCTTAGAACCAAACTAGATGTGACAGAATCCCTGAGTCCACCCTGGGGACACCTCTGCCATTTTAGGAATGAAATGTTTTCTATTTACAAAAACTGCAGGGACTCAATCAGGACCATGGTGCAGGGGTGAGGAGGAGGGTTTCCTGTTCCACCCCCATGTTCCCTGCCATTTGGGCACTTGAAAACAATGCTTATGTAAGGAAAATTGGGAGTCCTCCCTCCCTCCATTTGGGCTCCATTCAGTCCAGTATAATCCTCTGAACTGGCTGAATCTGGTTTAACTTTTGGGTGCCTGACTATCTGCCCTTGCCCCATCAGAACAGAAGTATATTTCCCACTCTGTATCTCAGGCTTGATGCTGAATCTTCCATAACCAAATTCAATTTTATCCACTTTATTACTATCCTCAGGTTTATTTTATAGAAAGCTATGGGTTTACTGGTTCATATTTGTAGCAGAGATGATATGAAACATCGTCAGTACTGGTACTAGTATTGCTTGTCTATATTGGGTAAACAATACTCACACACCTTAATTTCTTTCTCTCATCCCATTTCCTTCTTGGCAGTTGCACTTTGTTGTTGCATATTCAGATGTCTCTAGTTATTTCTACAGACATTTCCTCTTCATTTACTATAATGTCTAGAATCACACTCTTTCCCAGTCTCATCACTGAATAGCTCCTATTTTCTTTTTTCGTTTGTACTGTGGTAACTTTCTGGAATGTGTCCTTCCATTTCCTTTTTAGACTCATGTAATAGTTCTCACAACTGGCTGAGTGTTCTCTTTCTGGAAACACCTGGCATATTAATATACATTGCTAAAATATTTGTATTGGATGTAAGGACCAAAATTCTGAAACACTTCCAAGCAAACCTATCAAATATAAGAATAAATGTATTAACTCAAAAGATGGGGTCCTGATGTTACTGTTCCCCCTGGAGTACATATTTTGCAAGATCCATTTCAAGAGCAGTGTAGCAAAATCTGGTTCTATAGTGGGTTTTGGCTTAGAAGATATTGACTGGAGGACTCTTGAAAGTAAAGGAACAGTTATCTCTACCTCTGTTTATTTTTTCCACACTTCAAATGAATGCATTGTCAGAAAATTATTTTACTTCATTGTGTGACTCCCTTGGTATCTCTTTTGCATGAATATTATCTAAGTCAGCCCCATCAGATGACCAGTCAAGCTGCTGGTGGCTCTTATAGTGGCTCAGGAATCCCAAGATTACCAAACAATGATCTGTACATGACAAGGGAACAATAGAAACATCTTCCACCTACAGATAAACCCTTATGTTTCTGTGTTTAGTTTTACGGGAACCATATACAGTCCGTGTGGAGGACCAGAAAGCCATGAGAGGCAATGTAGCGGTCTTCAAGTGCATTATCCCCTCCTCTGTGGAGGCATACATCACTGTTGTCTCATGGGAGAAAGACACAGTCTCACTCGTCTCAGGTAGGTCTTTCTCTTTCTCTTTCCCAGTGAGCTCCAGTGTACTCATTCCTGTACACTGATGTTTCCTTTGAGGAAGATAACTGGGGACTGATCCCCCGTCGTTGTGATAGATAGCACTGAAGCATGTCTAGGATTAGATGTGGCAAGATATTTGGAGAGGGGCTTGTTGTATTTTCAGCCTTCAATTTTGACTTTATTTTTAAACTTGGTAGTACAACCTATGTTTGGTGTGTTACACTGGTTTGCTAAATACTATTGGATTCTACAGTTCTGATCTTCAGTAGAATTACATGGAAACTGAGTTGGAATGACTTCATACATACATCATTTACTCAGGTTCACCACGGTGCCCACGTAAACCACTTGGTAATCTACTTTTCTGATTCTTTTCACTCATGCGTGAAAGCCCCTTTCCTGGCAAGTGTTTAATTGGTTTTGCCTGCATGGTTGCAATAATAAGGCATTCCCACTGAATCAGCATCCCTGGCTAGGCAGGATGGCCACAGCTTTGCCAGTATGGTTGGTTTATTTAGACAACAGGGAAGCAGCTTCAGATATATAGTGGAATGTGTGGTGAAATTATCATCAGGATCTACTTTTAGACTAAAAATTAATAAGAATTTGGATGTCTGTGTCATACTGTTCTTTACTAAGCTATGATTGTTATTTCAGATTTTTAAAATCATAGTAGAACTGAATGAAATTTGGTTTGCTTACATGTGGTTTACTTTAAATAAAGCATGCAGGTTGCTTCTAGATTTTAGGGGGGCATTGTTTGCAGAATCAGTAGGTAACATGTAGAATTCAGAAACATGGCCACTTAATGAAATATAAGTTTTAAATACATTTATCTTACATGGCAGGAATCATTTATTCAAGTTAGTGGTGCATCCCAAAGGATTTGTACAATTGTGTCAACTGGGAATTTTTTTTTTTAAAAAAATTGATTGATAGCAAAAAAAAGTGTGACATACTTATATTAAAAGTATGTCATAAAAAGCATCCATGATATATGTTAACCTCAAGAGATAAAACAAAAACTTTAATAAAATGTAGTTATTTTACAAGTAAAATATAACACTCCTTTTAAGCTTATGGTGTTTTGGACACCTTTATTTATATACAGAAGATACACTGTTTGTAGACAGACAGGTGTTGAGTATTGTAACAAGAAAGGAGTATTGTAACTAGAAAAAAGTATCCAAAATAAAATGTCACAGACTGTTGCAGAAATTAGGTATAACATAGCCTACAGTTCAGGTAGAAATGGATGGAAATTAATTTGAAGATACACTCTACTGAATGTAGTATGGTACACATTCTAAAAGAGTAGATGTATGTTGCTAGTGACTCTCAAATCCAAGCCTAAAAAGGCAATGGAACCCCACACCCCAACATGTAGGGCTTTTTCTGTGCTAGAATGTTAAGCTGTATTATGATGCGATTAGAGACGAAATATCAATTTTTAGATATTTGTTGTAGTCTCTCTGTGCCAAGCTGTGGTTTTGTGGATGGCCAGTAATCCTATGAAGACTTACCTCAGTCTGTGGAAATTTATGGGTTTAGACTGGAGTAACTCTGCATAGGATTGTACTGTAAATGTCATAGCCATTTTCATGGAAAGAAAGAAATACCCTGCTACAAGGTTGTTCTACCAATTGATATGACATGAATAACAAATTTCAGCACTCTGGCTCACTGGTAAATACTTTTAACAATTCTGAAATCTCTGTCAGCCAGTGTCAGAAGCATGAGTTGCATCCTATCAGTAAATGCTGTGGTAAGGATAACTGAATTAATAATTATCCTATACTAGGAGTAAGGCCCGTTGTGGGAAGAAAGACAATGGACTCTAGGAGGAAGCTCCAGGTGAGTGTCCTGGCTGTGGCTGGTGGGGTGGCAGAGGGAAGCGGAAAATAGAGGGAGGCAAGCCATGTTTATTTCCTTCTGCTTAGCTATAAGGCAGGGCTGTCTCAAGTCATTTTGCTGCCCCAAGTGGGTAGTATGGGAGGACAGCCTCATGGTAACAGGTATGGTTTCCTCCACCCCTGACTTGTTAATTTGGGGCTATGCAGTTGCAGCTAAGGTAGAAAAGCACCTCCTCCTATGCCATGTCTTCTGGGTTCCAAGAGTCTGGAAAACAGTTCTGTAGCCAGTTACAAGATTGCCAACTCTGGGTTGGGATATACCTGTAGATTTGTGGGGAGAGCCTGGGGAGGGCATGGTTTGGGGTGCGGAGGGACCTCAGCAGAGTAGAATGCCATAGAGTCCACTGGCCAAAGCAGCCATTTTCTCCAGGAGAACTGATCTTGGTCATCTGGACATCAGTTGTAATAGCTGGAGATCTCCAGGTGCTGCCTGGAGGTTGGCTTATGTTAATTTGGGGCTATGCAGTGGCAGCTAAGGTAGAAAAGCACCTCCTCCTATGCCATGTTTTCTGGGTTCCAAGAGTCTGGAAAACAGTTCCATAACCAGTTACAGGGTTGCCAACTCTGGGTTGGGAAACACCTGTAGATTTGAGGGGTAGAGCCTGGGGAGGGGAGGGTTTGGGGTGCAGAGGGACCTCAGCAGGGTATAATGCCATAGAGTCCACTGGCCAAAGCAGCCATTGTCTCCAGGAGAACTGATCTTGGTCATCTGGACATCAGTTT
Source organism: Gekko gecko (assembly GCA_029375565.1). Lineage (NCBI taxonomy): Eukaryota > Metazoa > Chordata > Lepidosauria > Squamata > Gekkonidae > Gekko > Gekko gecko. Next base: position 104,622,823 of record JAPDNY010000004.1, on the reverse strand, counting down.
AATAGCTGGGAAATTTTCTGTAGGGGGAATGATGTGCTGTGGCTGGGGAACATGATGGTTTCTGGGAGATCTCCAGGCCCCACAGGGAGACTGGGATATGTATTTTACCTCAGGACTTCCAACAGCAACAGTAGACTGTTTAGAATGTTAGAGGCAAAGGCCAATCAGGCCACATATGCAAATTACCTCTGTGTTCTGACTGGCTATGGGGGGGGGAGGAAAAGCAAACTGTTTAGAATGTTGGCGGCAGGACTCAGACAATGCAGCCAGTGGATAGGGAGACCCTCTGAATGACAGATCATTTAGCCAATTGATTTTGGAGCATGTTGGAATGTTCAGGGGAGCCTATGACCAAAACAGAATTATATATAAGGAGGGATATGCTATAAAATAATCTCCAACTTGGGGAAAAATATTAAACATGAGCAGTTGTAGTCAAATCTGTTGTGCAACTTAAGGGGGTTCATATACGAGCCTGAAGGGGAGCAGCTGTGCATATAGAATTGTATCTGAAGAAGTGAGCAGTGACTCATGAAAACTCATACCCTGCCACAAATATTTGTTAGGGTCCAGTCACACTGCCGTTTTGATCGGGATTTGCTGCTGTTTCCTTGCACATGTCAGTTTCACGTTCACATGCGCCAATCCACCTCCCGCCCCAAAGCAGGCTCACTCGCGCAATGATGCTGGGTTTTCCTGACCCCTGGAAAATCAAGTGTTTTCCTGGCACTTCCACTTTGAATGTGCGATTTCGCCTATCTGGACAGTCCATCTTTCGCAATGATTGCGATTAGGGCCGTCTGAACGCTCTTTGTGCTTTTTTTTTTTTAAAAAAAAGCTTCCAGTTTGAGCGCTTGAGCAAACATGTGCTTAATAAATCCATTTAACATTTAATAATGGATTTATTAAGCGCATGTTTAGTCAGGCGCTCAAACCGGAAGCTTTAAAAAAAAACGCACAAAAGACGGCCCTGGAGGTGGGAATGAGAGACGGGGGCTACGGCAGCCTGGATGAGGCCAGCAAGGAGGATGGCGGAGACAGCGAACACAGTGGAGCCTGTTTTCATGGGGCAATGGCGGCAGCGGTGGCGGCACCCCCTCTCCTAAAGTGTTGGCAGAAGCAGCAGCCGCCCGAGCCTCCCCCGTGGCCAGCAGGATCGCCTGGAGGGACGCCACAGCAGCAGGCGAGCAGGTGCTGTAAGAGAGGGGCTGGCTGCATCTAGTCAGCCCAATGCGAAGAAAAATGTTCCCGATTTAAACAAAGCGGGAACAAAGCGCAATTGCCCCCACAGGCGGAATAAAAAGACAGACAACAGTTTTGGATCAGACAAGGGCCACTTTATTAACTACATAACATTTAAACAACTAAAACAGCAAGGAAGCATTTCAAGAGCAGAATAGACAAGGCAAGTGTCAGACAGACCAGCCTCCTTGTCCAGGATACGGGCGAGCCACCAACCCCGATCTTGAGCCATTCATCTGGCTTGCGACCAGCAGCCCAGCCACTGGTGGCCTCCTGGGAGCGCCTACCCCTGAAACCATAAAGTTTGCAGAGAGGAGCTTATCCAAGAGGTTCCCAGAGGGAATCATCATTCACCACCCAGAGCCTTAATAACCCACAGGCTGTTCCTGATGACCCCATGTTCCTAAACTAGGAATGGCTTAAGGTGCTCACCAATTTCTGCTTTCTACTCCCTGCACTATTCTGCCAAAGTGACCAGCCTATTTAAACACCCAGACGCAACCCGTTGTTCCACCGTCAACCTTCGCAAGGTAGGCGAAAACACCATCTCCCCAACGCCAATCTTGGGAAATGGTGAAAAATTCCTACCTGGCCCCCATAGGCGACCAGCCTAAGCCTACACTAGAAACAGGGTGGGCAGGCGGGCCAAGCACGAGGCTACAACAGCTTTGGGCGGGAGAGGGAGCCGTCCTATATTGGGCTGGCTCCTCCCCGCCCACGTCATAGCGCGTTGCGCTATGACCCTGCTGTTGCCCCGTCATTCCGGCGGTGGCAAAACAGCCCCCGGTCTCCATTGCCTTCGGCGGGAGACCAGGAGCTCCATTACCTTTGCAGTATGACCAGAGCCTAAGTCTTTTAAGGTGCTACTGGACTCTTGCTCTTTTCTACTGCTACAGACAGACTAATATGGCTATCCATCTTGATCTGTTTTCTTGTGTCTTTGTGGGAGTGATGTTTTTATTTGTTTTAGTATGGGTGAGTCTTAGTTTAATTTACATACTGAAGTATATTTTTTAAAAAATATATTATTGACAGCTGCTTTGAACTTTCTTTGAAATGATGTGATATACATATTTTAGATAAAACATATAGTGCCAGGCTGCAGTCACACAACAAAATAATCCACTTTCAACCCACTTTCAGTGCATTTTCCAACTGGATCTTACTGTGTGAACTGGCAAAATCCAGTTGGAAAGTGCACTGAAAGTGCATTGAAAGTGGATTATTTAGTGTGTGTGACCACAGCCCCAGTGTGGTATAGTGATTAAAGTGCAAGACTATGATCTGGGAGACCAGGTTCAGATCTGATGGAGGCTCTCTGGGTGACTTTGGGACAGTCGCTCTCTCTCAGCCTAACCTAAACATCTAAATAAATGCATGCATAGTCACACTTACTTAAAGCCCACTGAAATCAGGAATATTTAGAAATGTATGTAAAAGGGCCTAGAAAAGCCACTTGACTTGCTGAGCATAAGCAGTTAATTCTCATGGGACTCCTAACTGAATAGATTAATGGTTTAAATAATAATTATGTAACAAAAACTTTTTAAAAATTAGAGATGTCAACTGGTTACAAGTAAGACAAGTGATAGGCAAGTCAGCTGGTAAAAATAATCAAAAATTTTTGTATATATGAAACTTTGACTCTTAATAAGATTAGTTTCTTGAATGTGATTGCTAGCACCCTTAGCACCGGCAAATCCTAGGCCTATTTGGAAGCTGCTTGCTTGCAATAGGTACCAACACTGTTTAAGAGTCTCAGCTGATTGGAGGAAAAACTGCAAGCTCATGGTGCTTTGTTCCTGGCTGGAAGCTATTGTAAGAGATCTGGCAAGCAGAATTGGCCAGGACAGCATCTGGACCTTAGACATATTTGACATTTGCCAGAGTTTGCTTCCCATGTTAGAGGGGGTCATATCAGAGTACTGCAATGGAACTGTGAAATGTGACATAATTAATCAAATTACTTAATTTTTGAAATCCTCTTGATCAAAATCTAGAGATGCATGAATTGGTATCTTAGTTGGAGAGCTTTTTATCTTCCATGTAACAGCAACTCTCCTGCATCGCATCACATACTGATTCCTAGATTCTCTTGGTTGCTCATGGTGACTAGGTATCAGGGTCTTCCTGGATGAAAGGGAAGGCAAAATATGAAGTTGGCTCAAAATTCAATAGTTGCATTGAGACAAAATAAATCTGGGGCTTGCTGACTCAAGAGCTTGTAAGATGGTTCACACCCTCTTTGGCTTTCACAGCACCAGAAACATCTGGATTTCAAGTCAGAAAATTGCCTGGTCCACCCATACATTTTCATTATGGAAGGAGAGTTGTGAAATGTATTAGTTATACAAAGATAAACCTGGGTTTGCCAGAAAAGGTGCATTTGGCTATAGCCAGCCAAAGTTCTCTACATGTTTGCAGGCTATTTTTTTCATTTACACCAGCTTTGCTTTAGGTATTGGCCTCAGAATGTAGGATATGAAGTATGCCTAAAGCTGTTCAGTTGGGAAAGCAGAATGAATCAAATGAAACAGTGGGGGCCCAAACATGGAGGGCATCAGCAGATAAATGAAATGAAGGAGCTTTGTAAATGGATGGGAGTACTCTGTGAACTGCAGGATCCTCATAGTCATTCTTAATATCTGGTGAGTAGTGAGACTATGACAGCAGAATGGCTTCTCTTGGGAAGTGTTTGAAATGTTGTTGGGTTGCTGCACTGAATGCATACATTTCCCCATCATTATTTGTACTGAAGAATTCTATTAAAATGGTCAATGGTCTAAGGGAATGCCCTCCCCCCTCCCAGTAATGGAGCCTATAGCCTTAGTCCAGGATTGAGGGAATGCAGACTCAGGCCAACAATACAAAACTCACAAACTGCTTCAAGAAATGAGGTTTTTGATGGTTCAGTTCATATATTAGAGTTTTCTGTTGCTTTGTGTATTTAATGTGTAAACTGAAATCTACCAATAATGAGATGATGCAGCCCAATGATGAGAACTTTTAAATATCAAATTGATAGACTAGAGGAAAAAAAGAAACTTTAAAATGTCAGAGAAGACAAAAAAACAAATGCAAAGGTGTTATTCTGAGATGAAACTGTCCAACAATGTGATTTACTAGTATGGCTCGATCATTATAGGGTATGTTAGCTACAACTGCTGACTAAGATGTCTGGATGACTTATTGCTCAGCGCCACCATTTCTCCTCTGCCCCTAGCTACTAATCTTGGCTCTGTATTTCACTCTTATTTGTCCTAGTGAGACAGCTTGTAGCACACACATGGGGGTCGGGGGGGGAAAAGAGTAAAGAAAAAGTGTTCATTGATTCTTACCTCATTATGGAATGAATAATTAACAAACAATTCGCGTTCTTTTAAGTGGTTATCACTCCCTAGGGTGAGCTGGGGAGGGTGGAAGAGGTGACTCAAGCGCCTGGATTGAAAAAATAAGTTGGCAAATAATGAATGTGCAGAAAGGGACAGAGAAGCCAGAATAGGTCAAGAGAAGAAAATGCTAAGAAAGAAGCAGAGTGCAAGCTTTATTGTGCATTTAAAATGGCGAATGGGGCCTCCCGTCAAGTTCTTCCTTAATGGCATTGCCAGATTTTCCAAAGCCAGATGATCCCTTTAGACTCTTGTGAGCATCTAATATCAGCTGTACCTGGAGATTTATTAATGCAAAACAACAATTGAAACAATCACTTACTGGCCATAAAATCAATTTGATAGGCTTAATGGGGGGGATTTGTTGACGATTCTCTTGGTCTGGTACTTGAAGGCTTTCCTACACAATCCCTTGGAAGTATACTAATTAGAACAATCACAGAGTTGCTATGGAGCACTGTCAATAACTTTTCAGATTTGTGTCTGTACTCTTCTAGTGGTCAACCCTATAATGGGGGGGTATCTACATTTGGATTGATCTCTTCAGTTCTGAGGTATATCCATTCACATGGTACTCCTCTTCTAGAGTTTACAAGTAGGAAAATAAAAACATAATAGATTGTGTTTTACTGCAATTGCTTGCCATATTAATCTTTTATCCCCCCACATCTTTCATTGTATGATTTCAAATATAATGGAAATTACTTAGTGAGGTACATAAATTGCCTGGTACAAACTCATAATACAAGCCACCCACCCTCCACCTGATGCTATTCCATATATGTATTCTCATGAGTCATTAAAGAAAAATCTCTATTTTCATTTCAAAGATTAAACAGAATTTTGGTTATTTGTTTATTTCTTTCATTTATTTCCTGCCTTTCTTTTTGAGACGCAAGTCAGATGAGAGTTAGAAAACAATGCAAAAAGGCCTGTAATACGTATAAGAAAGAATGTAATAGAAGTAGAGAACAATGAAATACAACAGTGTAATACATCCAATAGACAATGTAATATTTTTTTAAAAACTTCCTATTTTCCAACAGACATTAAAAATGTAATCCTTATCCCATTTTACCACCATCTGATTCTCTGTTATATCAGAGATCATATAATGGTAATTCACTTGCAGCCTACCAAGGCCTTCTTGAAAACAACCCCCCCCCCCCAAGTTTTGGTGAGATAATGTTCTCCCCCACTCATCCTTTTACCCTGGAAGCCCATTCTGGATCGGGGAGATTTCCCATCATTGCCCTGAAGCATACTTTTTAAAGCATGGTTGGTTTCAAGAAAGGGAAGGAAAGTAACTGGATAAAGAAAATAATTTTTCTCACAATATACAGTGCTATTGCAACTCCTTATTTTCTATGTTGCAGTATAAAACTCTACAAGACGTTTTCTCACAGTGTACCAGCTTTTTATAGGGGTGCCAATCTCCAGGTATTAACTGCAGATCTCCTGGGATTACAGCTGATCTACAGGTGACAAGAGCTCAGTTCACCTGGAGAAAACAGCCACTTTGGAAGGTGGGCTACCTCTATGGCAATATACCCCACTAAAGTCCCTCCCTTCCCTAAATCCTGCAGGACCATCCCTCCCAATATGAGAAATCTCCCAATAAGAGATCAGTTCACCTGGAGAAAATAGCCATTTTGGAAGGTGGGCTTTATGGCAATATACAAAAGTCCCTCCCTCTCTTATGGTTGCCAACCTCCAGGTGGTGGCTGGAGATCTCCTGTTATTACAACTGATCTCCAGGTGACAGAGATAATTTCATCTTGAGAAAATGGCTGCTTTGGAAGGTGGATTCTATGGTATTGAAGTCCTTCACTTCCCCAAGCCCCATCCTCCTCGGGCTCCACACCCAAAATCTCCAGGTATTTCCCAACCTGGAGCTGGCAACCTTACCCTTCCTAAACCCTGCAGGATCATATCTCCCCCCTCTCTGAATCCTGCAGGTCCCAATAACCCTGCAGGACCATCTCTCCCAATATGCCCCCTGAAGAGCTCTTGTCAGATCAATAATAAAATTATACATTAGAAGTGTAAAGAAATAAATCAACAAATAATAATTAATAGCAATTGAAAAAATTAATTTGGGATTAAGGGGGGTAAGAAAAACAAAAGATGTATGAATTGTATAATGATATATTTTCAGAATGTAGAATTAAGTTTGTGGGAATGTTCCCAAATGGATTATAAAAACAGGACAATAGATATATTAGAAATCAATCCAATTTGGGTATATTGTAGGTAATCCTTGATAAATTAGTTTAAATGTTATTTCCTCCTTTGTTATGATTGTTTGTATAAACTTGTATTATGGGAATTAAAAGCAAAATAAAATATTTTTAAAAAATCTACTGGTGATCCCTGCCCCAAAAGAGATTTGTTTAGCCTTTGGCCTGTTGGAACACTCTTCTAAGTGAGATCAGGGCCCTATGGGACCAACTGCAGTTTCACAGGGCCTGTAAAATGGAGATGTTTCACCAGGCTTTGGTTGAGGTAGTGGGTATCTAATTACATTGGTCTCCCCTGCTCCACCCTGCCTTGCACCATTTATTTTGTGCTATTGATGGCAGTTTTAATCCACTTACCTGGTACATGGTCCATCTTGAGCACACATACGAATAGTATTGGGAGCACTTGTCAACTATGCCTGATCACCATCTTGTGAATTGTGTCATCTGTTGAATAGGTTTTAACATTGTGGAACTATGTTTTAATTTTTAACTGTTTTATAACTGGGCCTGAGTCGGATCGGTTCAGGGCTGGGGCTCCCTCTCCCGACTTTCGACGGGGTACCTTTGGTGCTGGCGTCGGAGGTTAGGCATTTGGGAGTGCTCCTGGACTCCTCTCTAACGATGGAGGCCCAGATAGCAGCCACTGCCAGGTCGGCCTTCTTCCATCTTCGGCGGGCTTGGCAGTTGGCCCCCTTCCTTGGCCACGATGACCTGGCCACGGTGATCCATGCGATGGTCACCTCAAGGTTAGACTACTGTAACGCTCTCTACTTAGGGCTGCCTTTGTCGCAAATCCGGAAGCTGCAGCTAGTGCAGAATGCTGCAGCCAGGCTGCTGATGGGTCTTTCTAGGAGGGATCATATTCATCCTGTGCTGAAAGTGCTGCACGGGCTGCCAATAGTGCACCGGATTCACTTCAAAGTGCTGGTGATTACCTTTAAAGCCCTGTATGGCCAGGGTCCGGCTTACCTGAGGGACCGCCTTTCCCCATATGTTCCCCCAAGGGCACTTCGGTCTGGAGGCTGACATCTCCTGGAAATTCCAGGCCCCAGAGACGTGAGACTGGCTGCCACAAGAGCCAGGGCTTTTTCAGTGGTGGCTCCCACCTTGTTCAGTTCTGCATGGCTTGCAAGATGGAGCTCTTCCCCTAGGCCTTTGAGTAGGAGCCGCTGCTGTCACTATTCCACCATCGATAACCCTGTACCACCACACCATTGTCATCGTTAGGTGCTGGGTGACCCTGGTGGAGAGGGGACAGGCTATTAGTATGCGGCCAGGATTAAGATCTGCCCCATCTTGGTTTTACATGTTGATGTTGTACTGTATGATGTTATGATTTTATTTGTTTTATACTGTTTTATACTGTTTAAACTGGCATTTATGCCCTATTGTTAGCCACCCTGAGCCTTCGGGGAGGGCGAGATATAAATCGAAATGAATAAAATAATTGTCTGCTGTAACTCGCTGTGAGTCCTGCTGCACAGGGGAGGGTGGGATGCAAATCCAATCAAATAAATAAATAAATAAACCCCACCCTCCTCAGGCGCTAACCCCAAAATCTCCAGGTTTTTTTCCAACCAGGAGCTGGCAACCTTATTTACCAGTGGTGTTAAGACAAGGGGGCCAAGGGGACCAAGAGACTCATTTGGAAACAGAATATAGGACTTTTGAGAGTATGTTTGTGTGGATTTAAACTGATTTGGATAGAAATGAATACACATTTTTTATCTGCAGTTATCTGATATTCAAATAGGCTAGAAATCCAGCTGCTTAGTTTAAGTTAAATCTTATATATATATAAAAACAGGATTACGAAACTGCGGGGGAAATCGGGTGAAGCCGCGGGTCAAAATGCAGCCCCGCGGCTTCGGGTGTGAAATTGACTAAAAATCTCGGGGCAAACGGCGGCGCAACCCCGTGGCAGCTTTAGTGGGAAATCACCCTTTGTCTATTTACATGGTTTAGTTGTGTGGATTTTAAAGTGCCTCAAAGCAGAAACTTTCATTCTGAGTAATATCTAACCTGTGTTTTATTTTGATAAGAAGAAACACTGACATTTTGACATTTTGCATTAAGTTTGAAAAGGTATTGTCTATGAATTTGATTGAAAAGTTTAATTAATCAAAATAGAATCGAATTAGTAGAGGCTGCAGAGCTGTATTGATGTCGTTAACTATCACAGTTTTGGAAAGTAGAAAAACTATCCAGATTCAGCTAGTTTTTTTTTTAAATTATATCTATTTATTTAAAATCCAGCATGGAAGTGAAATTTGTTGTGAAAAAAGGTTCTCTTAAGAATTTTAGTGCTAACTTATATGCCTGACAGCTTATCTCATTTTTTTTTTCTTTGATTCCTCTAGACCTACATAAGTATGAATTTATGTGACTAGTTAATATCAAAATAGTGGAAAATGAATACTGGAAACTGCATTTTGAATAACCCTTTTTTGATAAAAAAGTAAAAAAGTGTGTATGTACATGCTGACCATCACTCTGAAACTTCTCGCTATATACTGGAAACCTTTAGAATTAACAGTCATCATTTGCAAATACATAGTTGAAATGACAGGAAATGCAGTATTTCTGGATTAACCCAGGTCAGATGCCAATGGTACCAGCTGGTTATTCTAGAAATTAACTCAAGCAGCAGGTTTTGCCTAGTGATGTTTTCTTCTGCTTATTCAGATTTGTACATGATTTGGAACTGGGTCACAGCATCTATAGAGGGCATATGGTAAGGGATATAGCCTAAGAGAGTTGTTATTGCTGATTCAGTGATGGCTTTAGATCAAGATCAGTTAAACTAGTAAAACCAAGTTTTAAAAAACACTACTTAACCATGTTTTTTATTTTTCAAAATAAATTATTAGGTTTGTTAGATTAACATTTAATCCTTCATATATCAAAGTCATTAAAACTTCACTCTGGCCTTTCTGACAAAGCTGCCCAGGAGCTATTTTACCCTAGTCAGTGATTACCAGTGGAGGTGTGGTTTCTAACCGAACCCCAACTATTTGACTATTTGACTGCAACAAAAGATTACATACTGTACTCCAACTTCCAGTAATTCAGTAATTCACACTTCTAGGATACATGTTCTTTGCTTCATTTCTGCTCCATTTGAAGCAAGTGTGTGTGTGCGTGCGTGCATGTGTGTTTTATCAGGCACTCAAATGCTATTAATGTCGAACCAGTAGAAATGTTTACCGCAGGCCAGAGAGACCAACATGATGCCAAAATTTCAGCTGACAGATGAGTGTGATCTATACAGACCTGTCAACAAAAGCAGGTCAGCAGGACTGAGCAAGAGAAAAAAATCAATAATTCTTTGAATTAATCATGTGGCTGCCAGAGAGAATTATGGGGGCATGAAATGAAGTATGTAGGTATACAGCCATGGCACCTATTGCAGTCTCTCTCTCTCTCTTTTTGATCAGGTTTCTTTCTTTCCTCTTGATCTTGCTTTATCCCCCCCCTCCATAATTTAGGGGAATCCAGTTTGACATTCAGCATCTATTAAAAGCAAATTATTAAATTAATTGTAGACCGGGAAAATGGCATTACTTTACTTGAAAGTGCATTTTTTTTGCATGTGAATTGTTGGCACAGTGGTTATGAATTAATATGGGATTTGGGTTAAAGCAATGCATGCTTCATTGCACAAAAGTTAAAAATTCATGCTGATGTCTCAGGTGAGCCACTGTCCTGGCATCTAATTGAGCACTTCTGCAGAATTGCAGATGCCCTTGTGAGTAAACGAAAATCTACACCTGTGTTGACCTAGCTTCTTTGTCTGTCTGCCCTCCTCTCCTCTCAGCTGTGTATCACAGGCAGCAGACTCCAATCTCTTAGTATTAAATGTGAGATGTTAGAATATCTGCCTTCTAAACAACTCAAGGTGATAAAAAATGACAGTTAAACCTAAAAGGAAACTAGAAACAAAGAAAGAATGCACGAAATAGTGGGATTTATGAATGGTATATTGTGAGTTCTCAGCTGTGAATCATATTTGTCAGTTCACTTACTACCATTAATTTTACAGAGGCTTGTACAGACAGTAATTTTTCTGGATCATTGGGAGGAACTTTCCCCCCTCTCAGCATTGCACTGGTACTAGATTCAGTTCTGCATTAGTATACTGTAAACTATGCAGACATAATGCTAGGTGGGAAGAAGCCCTGCGGCCAGGAGATCGGCTTGCTACATGGGTAGTTGTGTTAAAGGAATGCCTCTTTCCTACTTCAGGAAAACCCCAAGGAAGCGTGTGCTCCAGTGCAGGAGGCACTGTGTATTCTTCAAAGAAAACATTTTTAAAAAATATATAAAATGGAGAAAGAACTTGAAATGACATTGCTGAAAGAAGCTGGAGTCTTTTTCCCTCCATTTTGGCACTGCTCACCCTGCCCCCTTTTAAATATGTACCTGAATACTGTGGTACGGAAGATCAGCACTTGCTTGTTGGGGTGCCAGATCTCAAGTCAATGCTCATGAGAAGATGCTCTGTTGCTGTACATGACATCCTAGTTTCTGGGTCCTTTCTATCTGTGTCTTCTTGTCATGTGAATGACATAGGTATAGGGAATGAGGACATTCATAATCTGTATTTTTTTTTTTAAGTGTGGGCAGATCTGTGGATATCTTAAGTTCATGGACTGGGCCCACACTGAAAGAAAGGAAAATTTTCTTCCAACTTGGGGGAGCCCCCCCCCGGTTTGCAGAAAAATCCTAAATGTTTCAAAAATTATGTTGGGGGGTTTAACCACCCAGAAAACAGTAATGTTGTATCTGCACATGCACAGATTATTTACCTGAGCTGCTGACGCAACTGCTCTTAAAGAGCCTTACCAGCTGCCAGGGGCCCTGCTGCTGACATGGTGGCTCCAGAGACCCCTGCCAGCTGCCTGGAGCTCTGACTTCCTGCTGCTGTGCGGGGAAGGAAGTGGTTGGGTAGCCAGGAGGGCTGCCTACTGCTGCTGCTGAAGAGGGAAGAAAGCAGGCAGATGGCTGGGAGAGTGATGGGGGCCAGAGAGAGAAAGTGATGGTGTGTGGGGAGGGGCAAAAAGAGAGGGAAGGAGTGATGAGGTGGGGGCAGAAAGAGAGAGAAGGTGACAGACATATGAGGGGTGCGGTTGTAGGAGGATGAAAGAGTGAGAAACTGAGAGAAGTTCCTATTTGTGTATTCTAATAGCCAAGTTGGCCAAATCTAAGGATCCTTAAATTTGGTGACTGGAAGTGTAAAGGGCCAAGACAAGCCTTTCTACAAACCTCAAAAATGCCCCAGATTTGCAGGAAAATGTGAAATCTAAAACAAACAAGCATTTGGGGTGTTTTTTTAGAAAAACAAAATCACAAAAGGAGCACCTATAGCTTTAAGAAATGGAAACCTTCAGTGGCTGTTGCTTGGCAACCACAGCTTTCTGGGATTTATTTACGCCAGTAAAAGGCAGGGCAAGGAGCAAGTCCCTTCCAAGGCTGTTTTGGCCTTTGAGGGAGGACTTATTTGGGCCAGGCCTGGCTAGGATTGCCAGCTTCAGGTTGGGAAATTCCTGGGGAATTGGGGGTGGAATCTGGGAAGGGCAGCATTTGAGGTGGGAAGAGGAGAGGCCACAGCTGGGTGTAAAGCCATAGAGTTCACCCTCCAAAGTATCTATTTTTCTCCAGGAGGAGAGATCTGTGTCATCTGGAGATCAGTTGTAATTCTGGGAGATCTCTAGGTCATATCCTAGGCCTGGTAGCAACCACTGAGATACTTGTTATCACCTGACTTGCATGACTCAATTAGGCCTGGCTGCTTGCTACTGTTCAACAGGAGCCACCCTATGAAAGTCACTGTGATAGAGTGGTCAGAGCTTTGAAAGAGGGTCTGGAAGAATCAGGTTTGAATCCTCATCTTGCTGTGGAAGCTCACTGGTGATTTTGGGCCAGTCACATACTTTGAGCTAATCTAGCTCACACAGTTGTTGTGAGGATAAAAAGGAGGAGAGAAGAATAAAGTAAGTTGCTTTGGTCCCCACTGTGCAGAAAAGTGGGGTATAAATGAAGTAAATAAATAATAAAGAGGGAAGCAGGAACAGGGAGAGGCTATCAGGGCTTTCATGGAAGGGGAAGCAGAAATAGTGGGGGCTGGAGAACTGAGATGCCTCCTGCAAGTCCTTGTGGGTTCCCAGTTGTATATTCTTATAGTCACATGTGGGTCCATTTTCAGATATCTAAATCTGCAGATTGGATCCACAATGACAGAAGGGAGATTTTTCTCTGAACTTGGGAGACCCCACCCAGATTTGTAGAAAACAACAACTAAAAACAACACTTTTGGGGGGTTTAAATCCCCCTGCCAAACAAAAGTATGGTTTGTGCATATGCAGACAATGCATCTGCCTTCATGCAGTGACAGTGGGGTGAGAGGGGTGGCTGGGAAAGGAGGTGATTGAGAGGAGAAAGTTGGGCAATGGAGACTGGGAGCCGTGCCAGGCCTGACATGGATGAGGAGAGTGGCCAGGAGCTGTGGTGGTCCTGATTATGGCTGCAGAAATTGGGGAGTGTGAAGCCGTGGTGGGCCTGGCACTGGAGGCTGGGAGCTGCACCAGGCTTGATACCAATAATGGGAGTGTGGCTGGGAACCATGGTGGCCCCGGTGAGGAAGAAGCTGTGGTGTGCCTGTCAGTGATAATGGGGAGAAAGGGAAGCTAAGAAGGGGAGAGGGAGAAATAGAGAGAAACAGATTGATGGGGTGGGGCAGAAACAGAAAAAGAGAATGATGGGGTGGGGAAGGCAAAAAGAGAAAGGAAGAAATAGTGATGAGGTGGGGGTAGAAAGAGAGAAAGACAGAGAAATTAGTTGGGGTAATAAAGAGAGAAACAGAAGGTGATTGGTTGAGAGAAGAAAGAGCGAGTGATGATGTTGGGGCAGAAAGAGACAGAAAGAAAAAGTGATGGGGCAGAAGGAGAGAAAGGGAGCGTAATGTGGTCAGGGAGGCAGAAAGAGAGAGTGATGGGGTGGGCAGAGGCAGAAGGAAATAGTGGGGGAGTGGGGGACGCAGAAAGATAAAATGAAAGGCATGGGGGGGAGAGAGAGAGAGAGTAAAAGAAGGGGTGACCAGAGGGAAAGAGAATGAGAGACAGAGAAGAAAGGGGAAAGGGGAGAAAACAACGGTGGGAGGAATGAGATGGCGGCTCCAGGGCCAGCTCGCCCACTAGGCAAGGTTTAAACCCCCGCCCCTTCCCAGGCTTGCTTGGGTGCCCCACAGCCACGGAGCACCCAAGCAAGCCGGCGCTGGGAGGGAAGGGGCGGTGGTTAGAATCTCCACCACTTCCCTGGCTTTCCTGGAGGCCCCGCGACTGTGGAGCCTCCAGGAAAACCAGCGCTGGGAGGGAGGAGGTGGGGGCTAGACCCCCCCCGTCCTCTTCCCTGGTTTTCCTGGGGGCCCCATGGCTGCAGAGCCTCCAGGAAAGCTGGCACTGGGAGGGAGGGGGCGGGGGCTAGAACCCCCACCCCCTTCCCTGGCTTTCCTGGGGGCCCTGCAGCTGTGGAGTGCCCAGGAAAGCCAGCGCTCCACCGCCACCCCCAGTCTCCAGGCCCCACCGAGAGGTTGACATCCCCAGTGGGGGGCGCCCCAGGCTGTCCTGCCTAGGGCGCCCAGACACCTGGAGCCGGCCCTGGGCGGCTCCTGCAAATTTCTTACAATTCTCTGCTTGTAAATATATACAACTGAAGCCAGAAGTAAAGTGTTACTATGTCTTGATTGTGATTTTGGTATAATGGACAACTGAGAAGATTAATGGCCTTATGTCTTTGCATCCTACAGGAGGCTGACTACTGTTAAGATAGTGAGAGAGATTGTATTGTATTCTCCCCCCCCAACAATTGCATATGCCATATTTTTCAGATGTTGAAAATTGTCATGTACAACTAGAAGGTCACTTTTAGTTCTTCACCTAGGGATAAAATCTGGCTGCATTTCATTTGAGGAATGGCCTAGTACTTGATGTCTGCTTTCACTGAATTCAAATTCATCTTCTGGAAGGTCAGGGCTACCCAGTTCAGGGATTATGTGATTCAGTAGAGAAAACAGAGTTTACTTGCATATTTTTCTCTCAGATAATGCTGCAAGCAATTGGGGTGTCTGCATGTGTATTTGCTCTTTTCATCTGCTTTCTAGAAGGTGTTCCCCACACTGCAGACAGCATTTGGGAATGCTATTTGGATCCCAAGAACATGCTTAAGTGTCAAGTTTTGAATTGAAAACTTCGGAATGTGATCTCCTCAGGGCAACCCACTCTGTAGAATTACACACACACTGAAGTCTTACAACTACATGCCAGGAATAAAGGTGGTAATGTTAAATAAGTACAAATCACACAGGAAAAGTACCTTTTGAAGATAGAATGTAATTGTTCCCCCCAAAAGAGAGTCTATGCAGACCTCTGACAATGACACAATAAAGATAATTGAGGCCTGCTTTACTGCTCACAGTGCCAGTTATTGGCTCGCAGTAATCAATATCTGGGGTTCCCAGTGATCCTCTGAGGCCATTTCAGGTATATAATGACATTAAACACCTTTCTCCTTCATGCGAATGACAATTTTTGATGTATATTTGATTAAAATTTAATGAAGGTAATTAACTCTAGAAGAAAAAAATCAGATAGTCAGTGCATTTCTATCAGAGTTAGTGTACCTCCTCAGAATAGCATCTGGAATAAGCTGTTCTCTGAAAAATTTCTGTCCTCAAAATCAAGTCATTTAAAGACATAATGCCTGTTGGTCTAGTTAGGGATGCTAAGCAGCTGAGACACATAGGATTATCAGGTCCCCTCTGGCCACCGGCGGGAAATGGGTGGTGGGGTTGCCAGATCCAGCTTGGGAAACTCCCAGAGATTTGAGGATTGAGCCTGGGGAGGACAGTCCACCCTCCAAAACATCTATTTTCTGCTGGGGAGCTGATTTCTGTAGTCTGGAGATGAGCTGTAATTCTGGGGGATCCCCAGCTCCCACCTGGAGGCTGGCACCCCTGTTTTACACACATGTGCATGTGCACGCGCGCGCACACACACACAAAATCAGGGGACCCTTAAAGACTTGCAAGGGGCATCTCACCCATTTTCCTGAAAGACCCCATAACCTATCCCCTTTTCATCCTTCCTTCTCACTCACCCACCAGCCTACTTTTTATCGCCACCCATATTTATTTAATTACTCGATTTACATTCTACCCGTCTCTGCAATGGGGACCCAAAGCAGTTTACATCAGTTTCTTCTCCTCCATTGTGTGCATTAAGTGTCCTCAAGTCACTTGTAGGTTATTGTGACCCTATGAATTAATGGCCCTGACATAGATAGCCCAGGCTAGTCTGATCTCGTCAGATTTTTGAAGTTAAGCAGGGTTGGCCCTGGCTTGTATCTGGAAGGGAGACCACCAAAATTCATTGTCAGGTTGATGGTAGGGTGAAAGTTGTTGAATGCCTAGTGGAATATATCCAGGGCTTCTTTACCATGTGTCCAGACAATAAAAATGTCATCAGTGTAACACAGGTGTAAGAGAGGTATGAGTGGCTGGAAGTTTAAGAAGTGTTGCTCCAAGTCAGCCATAAAAATGTTAGCATACTGTGGGGCCATGCGTGTGCCCATGGCTGTACCATTGATCTGGAGGAACAGATTCTTGCCAAATCTGAAGTGGCTGTGGGTGAGAACAAAATGGTGAAAATGCATAACTTGGACCAACCCTCCCCCCCAACTCAACAGGGATATTGGTTTCTTACTTCACTGCATATGTTAAACTCATTCAGTACTTACATATGTATTCTCACCAAGAAGTGTTATACATCCTCTGTGTTTTAATGTGTTTCTTTTTTGGAATAGTATATTGGAATAGTGATTGTAATATGATACAATTAGTCAGGGGTCATTTTGTAGAAAAACAGGTGCAGGAGCTCATTAGCATAACTTATTTGCATATGCCACATACCTTGACACCACCGGAAGAGTGTCAGAAGATGGGAGAGCCTGTACCTGAATAAGCCTTGGTTTTAAAGGTGCCACTGGATTCTGCATTGCTACCTATGGTGGGGGGAAGAAACACACAGATCTGCCCTCACAGAGGAGGGGGAGGTTCTACCTGAATAAGCCTTAAGAACATAAGAACATAAGAGAAGCCAATGTTGAATCAGGCCAATGGCCCATCTAGTCCAACACTTTGTCACACAGTGGCCAAAAATACCAGGTGCCATCAGGAGGTCCAGCAGTGGGGCCAGGACACTAGAAGCCCTCCCAATGCTGCCCCCCCCCCCAGCACCAAGAATAGAGTGCATCACCTGCCCCAGACTGAGAGTTCCTATCTATACCCTGTGGCTAATAGCCACTGATGGACTTCCGCTCCATATGTTTATCTAATTCCCTCTTGAAACTGTCCATGCTTGTAGCTGCCACCACCTCCTGTGGCAGTGAATTCCATGTGTTAATCAGTCTTTGGGTGAAGAAGTACTTCCTTTTATCTGTTCTAACCCGACTGCTCAGCAATTTCATTGAGTGCCCACAAGAAAGGGAGAAAAGTACTTCTTTCTTAACCTGCTCAATCCCATACATAATCTTATAAACCTCAATCATGTCACTCCTCGGCCATCGTTTCTCCAAGCTAAAGAGCCCCAAGCGTTTTAACCTTTCTTCATAGGGAAAGTGTTCCAACCCTTTTATCATTCTAGTTGCCCTTCTCTGCACTTTTTCCAATGCTATAGTATCCTTTTTGAGGTGTGGCGACCAGAACTGTACACAGTATTCCAAATGAGGTTGCACCAATGATTTATACAGGGGCATTATGATACTGGCTGATTTGTTTTCAGTTCCCTTCCTAATAATCCCCAGCATAGCTTTGGCCTTCTTTATCAAAGTTACACACTATCTAGACATTTTCATTGAGTTATATACTACGACTCCAAGATCCCTCTCTTGGTCAGTCTCTGCCAGTTCAGACCCCATCAAAATGTATTTATATTTAGGATTTTTGGCTCCAATGTGCATCACTTTGCACTTGGCCACATTGAACCCCATTTGCCACGTTGACACCCACTCACCCATCCTTGACAGATCCCTCTGGAGTGCCTCACAATTCTCCCTGGTTTTCACCACCCTGAACAACTTCGTGTCATCTGCAAATTTAGTCACTGCACTGCTTACTCCCAACTCCAAATCATTAATAAACAAGTTAAAAAGCATCGGACCGAACCACTGCTTACCACCCTCCACTGAGAAAATTGCCCATTTATACTCACTCTCTGTTTCCTATTCAGTAGCCAGTCTTTGATCCACAAGAGGACTTGTCCTTTTATCCCGTGACTATTGAGCTTACTTAGGAGCCTTTAATTAGGAACTTTATCAAAAGCTTTCTGGAAGTCAAGGTAAACTACATCTATTGGGTCCCCCTTGTCCACATGTTTGTTCACTCCCTTAAAAAACACTAACAGGTTAGTGAGACAAGATCTTCCCTTACAGAACCCATGCTGATCTGCCTCAATAGTTTTTGTTCATCAATGTGCCTAATAATTATTTCCTTAGTCTTAAAAGTGCCACTGGACTCTTTGCATAGCTACCTATTGGGGGGGGACTCTTTGCATAGATACCTACGGGGGGAACATGAAGATCTGCCCTCAGAGAGGGCCTGGAAAGAGGGGGCTTTCTAGGGCCCTGTGCTTTAGTGCGGGCCTGGAAAGACGGCTTGGTGGGGTTGGGGGGCTTTCCAAGGCCCCATGCTTCAGCATAGTCCTGGAAAGATCGGGGTGGGGGAGCTTTCCAAGGCCAGCATTTCAGCATGGGCCTGGAATGACGGGGTTTGGGGGCTTTCCAAGGCCCTGCACTCCAGCGTGGGCCTGGATTGACAGGGTTGGGGGCTTTCCAAGGCCCCGCACTTCAGCGTGGGCCTGGAAAAATGGGGTGGGGAGGCTTTCCAAGGCCCTGCACTTCAGTGCAGTCCTTGAATGATGGGGTTGGCGGGGGCTTTCCAAGGCCCCGCACTTCAGTGCAGTCCTGGAATGATGGGGTTGGGGGGTTTCTAAGGACCCGCGCTTCAGCGCAGTCCTGGAATGATGGGGTTGGGGTTGGGGGGCTTTCCAAGGCCCTGCACTTCAGCGCAGTCCTGGAATGATGGGATTGGGGGCTAGGGGGCTTTCTAAGGTCCCGCGCTTAAGCGCTGTCCTGGAATGATGGGGTTGGGGGGCTTTCCAAGGCCCCATACTGCAGCGCGGGCCTCAAATGACGGGGTTGGGGGGTTCCAGGGCCCCACGCTTCAGTGTGGTCCTGGAAAGATGGGGTTGATGGGGCTTTCCAAGGCCCTGCACTTCAGCGTGGGCCTGGAAAGATGGGGTTGGGGGTTCTCCAAGACCCTGCATTTCAGAGAGGGCTTGGAAAGATGGGGGGGCTTTCCAAGGCCCCATGCTTCAGTGCAGGCCTAGATAGATGGGGTTGGGGGGTGGGCTTTCCAAGGTCTCACATTTCAGTGTGGGCCTGGAAAGATGAGGCTGTGGGGGCTGGGGTTGCTTTCCAAGGCCCTGCGCTTTAGTGCGGGCCTGGAAAGACGGGGTTGGGAGGAATCCACAACTTACCTTACTTCTTGTTTCTCCTCCCCAGCCGACTGAGGGGAGGGCTGCTGGGAGCAGGGGGCAGGGCTTGCTACATATCCCCACCCCTCTAGTGGAGCATTACTCTGGCCCAAACCGAAGCCTGCAATTAATATTGAAATGTATTTCTCTGACATAACACTGCACCTTACCTGTAAGAAAAGGATTCTATTACTTAACTCCATGCTAGAGAGGAGAAGAATGGAACATAGTGACATAGTTTCAGTTTATTACTCTTAGCAATTAAGAATGTAATTAAGTATGTAATGTAATTTGGAATGGTAGATTTAAATGTTTTTCTCTAATCTGGGGACAAGGAAAATAACTCTATACAGCCGATTGCCCTACTTCAAAGAAAAAGACTCTCACCATTCCACAATTAAGGATACATCGGTCTCCAATTCTAACATATTTATTATCTGTGCTATGTCCCCCCCCTTCATTATTCTGTATGCTAATTTACGACCCACCCTCTATTGTATGACTGTTATTTCTATTTCCATTTAATTGTATCTGAATGAGTGTGCTTGCACATGAAAGCTCATACCTTGAATAAAACTTTGTTGGTCTTAAAGGTGCCACTGGACTCAAGCTTTGTTCTAAGTTTTAGTTATGCAACCTTTTATACATGAAATGGGATATCAGTTTGGTGTAGTGGTTAAGAACGCGGACTCTAATCTGGGAGAACCAGGTTTGATTACCCACTCCTCCACATGCAGCTTCTGGGTGACCTTTTGTCAGTCACAGTTCTCTCAGAGCTGTTCTCTCAAGAGCAGTTCTCTGAAAAGCTCTTTCAGCCCCACCTACCTCACAGGGTGCCTGTTGTGGGGAGAGGAAAGGACTTTAAGCTGCTCTGAGACTCTGAGTGAAGGGCGGGGTATAAATCCAATCTTTTCTCACTTCTCTTCATGAAATATAAAATGCTCATATAAATTCCATGCCTTTCATTTTATCTTTCTGATAAATGAAGCTTGGAGACTATTTAAAACTACAATCCTAGAAGCTCAGAAAAAAATATATTCTGCAGATCGGTAAAGACATAAATAGATATAGAAAAAAGCCTGCATGGTTAACAAAGAAAGTAATGGATGCTGTAAAAGGTAAGAAGGATTCCTTTAAATGGTTGATAAAAGGGAACACAGGCTGTAGCAAATAAAATGCAAGTCTGTGATCAGACAGGCAAAAAGGGAATATGAGGAGCATATTGTAAAAAACATAAAGGCCAACAATAAAACTTTCTTCGAATACATTAGAAGCAGAAAACCAGCCAGGGAGGCAGTGGGGCCCTTGGATGACCAAGGGGAAAAAGGAGTATTGAAGCATGATAGGGAAATGGCTGAGAAGCTGAATGCATTTTTTGCCTCTGTCTTCATGGTGGAAAATGAGAAGTGCTTGCCCATTCCAGAACTGCTGATTTCAGGAGGGGTGTTGAAAGACCTGAGTCAGATTGAGGTGACGAGAGAGGAGGTCAGACAACTGATAGACAACTTAAAAAATGATAAATCATCAGGCCTGGATGGCATACATCCAAGAGTTCTGAAGGAACTCAAATGTGAACTTGTGGATCTCCTAACAAAAATATGTAATCTTTCATTAAAATCTGCCTCCATTCCTGAGGACTAGAAGGTAGCTAATGTCACTCCCATCTTTAAAAAGGGTTCCAGAAGAGATCCAGAAAATTACAGGGCAGTCAGTCTGACATTGATACCAGGTAAGTTGGTGTAAACTGTTATTAAGGAAAGAATTAATAGGCACATTGATGAACAAAAACTATTGAGGCAGACTCAGCATGGGTTCTGTAAGGGAAGATCTTGCCTCACTAACCTGTTAGTGTTTTTTGAGGGAGTGAACAAACATGAGTACAAGGGGGACCCAATAGATGTTGTTTACCTATACTTCCGGAAAGCTCTTGATAAAGTTCCTAATTAAAGGCTCCTAAGTAAGCTCAATAGTCACGGGATAAAAGGACAAGTCCTCTTGTGGATCAAAGACTGGCTACTGAATAGGAAACAGAGAGTGAGTATAAATGGGCAATTTTCTCAGTGGAGGGTGGTAAGCAGTGGGGTACCATAGGGATCAGTTCTTGGTCCGATGCTTTTTAACTTGTTTATTAATGATTTGGAGTTGGGAGTAAGCAGTGAAGTGGCTAAATTTGCAGATGACAGGAAGTTGTTCAGGGTGATGAAAACCAGGGAGAATAGTGAGGTACTCCAGAGGAATCTGTCGAGGATGAGCGAGTGGGCGTCAACGTGGAAAGTGGGGTTCAATGTGGCCAAGTGCAAAGTGATGCACATTGGAGCCAAGAATCTTAACTATAAATACACGTTGATGGGGTCCAAACTGGCAGAGACTAAGAGAGAGACCTTGAAGTCATAATAGATAACTCAATGAAAATGTCTAGACAGTGTGCAACTGCAATAAAAAAGGTCAACGTTATGCTCAGGATTATTAGAAAGGGAATTGAAAACAAATCAGCCAGGATCATCATGCCCCTGTATAAATCATTGGTGCGACCTCATGTGTACAGTTCTGGTCACCACGCCTCAAAAAGGATATTATAGCATTGGAAAAAGTGCAGAGAAGGTCAACTAGAATGATAAAAGGGTTGGAACACTTTCCTTATGAAGAAAGGTTAAAATGCTTGGGGCTCTTTAACTTGGAGAAATGACGGCTGAGGAGTGACATGATTGAAGTTTATAAGATTATTCATGGAATAGAGCAGGTTGAGAAAGTACTTTTCTCCCTTTCTCACAATGCAAGAATTCGTGGGCACTCAATGAAACTGCTGAGCAGTCGGGTTAGAATAGATAAAAGGAAGTACTTCTTCACCCAAAGACTGATTAACACATGGAATTCACTGCCACAGGAGGTGGTGGCGGCTACAATCATGGACAGCTTCAAGAGGAAATTAGATAAGCATATGGAGCAGAGGTCCATCAGTGGCTATTAGCCACAAGGTATTGATAGGAACTCTCAGTCTGGGGCAAATGATGCTCTGTATTCTTGGTGCTTGGGGGGGGGCAACAGTGGGAAGGCCTCTATTGTCCTGGCCCCGCTGGTGGACCTCCTGATGGCACCTGGTATTTTCGGCCACTGTGTGACAGAGTATTGGACTAGATGGGCCATTGGCCTGATTCAACATTGGCTTCTCTTATGTTCTTATGTTCTCTTATCCACAGAATCAGATTTAAAAAAAAAAAAGCCATATTTCCTTACATGTTGAAAAATTGAGCCTCTTGGAAATACTTCTGCCTTTACATATTAGTCAAATTATGCAAGTAAAATTCATATATAGTATCTCGTCTCTGCTATGGAATCATCCCAAGAATGGTTCAGGATACCTAAGTGGATGAAGTGATATATGTAAATTGTAGCCCTTTTGACTTCTCAGCAATAATCCCATGGTCTTGGGTCAAAAGTTTTTTGAAGAAAGGACTTTAAGTGGCTTGATCATAGTTATTTTCATAAGCAGTGCTCACATTTTAGATTCTGATTTCCATTTAAACTGTTCTTTGTACACAAAAGGCAATCCTATGTGAGATTGGCTCTTAATTGCCTTTGCTTGCCATGGCTGTGTAGCTCAAAGAAAACAGTAATATAGAGTTGATCTTGTATTTGAAGTTTATTTCAGTGGCATTCAAAATGCATAACTCACCAAGTAGAGATAAATGGAATATATTCATATTGGATTCATTGATGTGGTGGTTAGGGAAAAGTACAGATCAACACCTGATGTTGCTGATACAGGGTAGTCATGAATCACTGACGTACAATATATCTTGTAGTGACGTATGGGGGTGTTTCACGCATTATAGGAATGAAGAATTCATGTTTGACCAGAATAATATCTGTAGGAGAGACTGAAGACTTGGCTTATTCTTGCCAAGTATTGAGTTGTAGTGACTTTTGAACTTTGCACATTTCTGTAGAGGACAAGGGTTTTTTCTTGTTGGGGAAAGAGAATGCTTTAAGAGTATTCTTTGCTGGGGGAAAAACACATGATTACAGTGGAAAGCAGAAGTTCAGGGTTGCAGACAGGTAACTGAGGGAAGAAAATAGAAATCATACCCTCTATTAATGCTGATATTTCATTTATCCATGATTCCTTTAACAATCCCATAAGATTGACTGGCAAACAAGTATTAAGACTTTATAGGAACACCTGAAAGCTGACCTCTGTGTGGGTAGGTGCAAGGGATGGATACTTGAAAGCCTTTCACTAACCTGTTTGGTTTCATATCAAACTTTTAGTACCCATCACTTTCATTTCTGAAGTTACTGATATATTTCGGCACATGGGAGGCAAAAAAAAATACCCTATTCACTCACATTTTTAAGATTGGTTCCTATTTGAGCAGATCATTTCTTCTCAATAACCGTTTTTTTACTATTTTTTAAAAATATCTCCTGTTTATTTTTCTATCCCTGGTGGGGTAAGGAAATCCTAAGCTGTTGCCACTTCCGCACCGTCATTTGTGTCACTCATTTGTCCCTGTTGCTTTGGGTTCCCCCTCTTTTCCACATGTGTTTGTCGTGATGCATGGAACTGGCTAGCGCTGAGGGGCCCATAAGGGAGTAAGAGTATCCAAAGGAAGACTGGACTCCACAGCTTTAGTGCAAATACTATGTACAATTTATTTACACCAAGCCTCCACCAACATCCAGTTCTCAGTGACAAAGCGCTCTGCTGCAACCATACATTAAGAGGGAGAACACTGTACAAGCAATATATTTATACAACCACTGACCAATCAGTACAGTGCTGACTCATGGTGATGCAAGTTACTCAGTGCTGGGCTGGACTGTCCTAAACTGGCTGGAACCAGCCACCCTTACAGCTCCTAGCTGTCATCTGCACTAGCATAGATCAAACTCATCTAGGCCAGCCTTACACTAGACATGTATATCACAACAGTGTTTTGCTGCCTATGGGGCTACTAGACAGAGGAAAACATGGGGGGAGGGCAAGACCTGAAGCAATAGGGACAAACGAGTGACAAAAATGAGGTCAGAGAAACAGGGAAATGGTGCCAAGAAGCATCATCCTAGGAAACAAAAAGCAGCAACAAGAACAAAAAATCAATCTTTGGCAAGAAGAGGTGTGGTTTTTTTATGTATGTTAGTTGCATTGAATGTGCTACTTTCAATTACTGAAGTGCAAGAAAAACTGAACCACTTTTGCAATGGATTCCAGCAGCATGGCTGGTGAGGGAGCTGAGGCAGTGACATTCAAAGTCTGTGGCGTGTTCATATTCTTACTTCAGGGTAACAGCAATTACACTTGCAGCCCTACTGGTGGAGAAGATATGGGGACTTGAGGTACACTTGTCCATACCCCATTTTGTTAGGGAAGGTGAAGAGTTCAGGGACAGAACACATGAAGTACTCTTGAGAGGGTAATAGGAGGAAATGGGAAAGGTATCTCAGTAAATGGAGGAGCACCCAGCACAGGAGGAGGGTGCATGGAAGAATGTAACCCACAGAAACAGGAAAATCAGGTGACGTTCTGAGCCTCTGTTGCTAAGCAATCGGTTCCAGGATCCCACCATAGATATTGATTCTGGACCACCAGAACAAGGGCTACTCCCCCAGCCTCCCCGATGCCTGAAGGAAATTTCTCAGGCCCCAATATAGGACAAGGTGTGTGCTGGTAATTGGAGATTCCCTACTGAGAGCGGTAGAGGCTAAAGTGTGCTGACCAGACTTCTTGTCTCAAGAGACATGCTGTATACCAGGTGCATGCATCCATGATGTGACAGAAAAGGTAGGACGACTCATCAAGCCTACAGATTAGTATCCTTTCTTGCTCATCCACGTGGGAACAAATGATACTGCTCAGCACAGTCCGGAACGTATTAAAAGCGACAATGTGGCTCTGGGTAAACAGGTGAAGGACCTGAGAGAACAGGTTGTGTTTTCATCAGTTCTTTTTGAAGGCTGTGGCTTAGGAAAGGAAATAAGAATACTGCAAATAATGATTGGCTACATAGATGGTGTCATCAGGAAATATTTGGTTTTTTAAACCATGGCTTACACTTTTGAGATGAAGCTCTTCTATTGGGAGATGGTTTGCACCTCATGAGGGTAGGAAAAAATGTTTTTGGTAAGAGCCTTGCAAACCTGATAATGAGGGCTTTAAACTAAATCCTATGGGGGAGTAAAAAAAAAAATCAAAGCCTAGTATGATGCCAATAATGAGATAAGAATACTAAAGATTTGCAGGGAGTGGCACATGCAAGGAAACATTAACTCATAGGTAAGTACAGAAATGAAAACCTTAGGGTACATAAATAATGGATTCTGATGTCTCTACACTAATGCACAGAGTATGGGAAACAAGCAGGAGGAACTTGAAGTCCTAATACAGGAAGGGGACTATGACTTAAAAGGTGTTACTGAAACTTGTTGAAATGACACACACAATTAGAATATTAGGATTGAGGGGTACAACTTGTTTAAAAGGGAAAGACAAATAAGAAAGGGAGGAGTAGCATTACATGTGAAGAAGGTATATACTTGTGAGGAAATACATGAATCTGAGCATGGAAGTCCAGTTGAGAGTCTCTGGGTAAAAACAAAAGGAGTAAGAAATAATAGTGATATTATGATGAGTGTCCCGGTCCCGGGGTCCTGGGATGTAACTTGTACCCCCCAGGGACCCCAATTACTACCAACTCACCCAGGAGACCCATGGACCAAGAAGATCCCGCCACGCCAGACCCTGCTAGTGCAGCCAAAGCACAATGGTCTGGACCAGCCCAACCGCAAAGCGACAAGCCTCAAGGAGCAGCAGGAGAGGCCGATGGCACCCAGGAGAGGCTGACGGCTAGCGCATGGGCGATCCCGCATGCCGGCGCTGGCAAGCCAACAGGACTGCTGCTGGCATAGCTCTGACCACACTCAGGCCGTGGGGATGGCATCAGAGCTTATCATGGGGGGGCGAGGCTGGGAGGAACGAGATGGAGGTGGGGACAGGAGATAGTGCTGGGAGAGGGAGATGGGTATAAAGGAGAGGGAAGTGAAGGGGCAGGGGAGGAAGGACGTGCTCAGGATCACCTGACATTGCCAGGAAGAGGAAGAGTCCAGGGAGGATGCTGAGAAGCTGGGAGCTGATGCACGGAGGTAGAGGGACTTACGGAGTGCAGTCAACTCCATCCCCTACCTATCTGAGGCCCCAACACTCCCCCTCTCCTTTATAGGCTTCATCTTCCAGAGCCGTTGGATCTCCTGTGTCCTGAGCCACCACGGCCACGGGAGGGTCCATGCCCGGAACCCAAGGCGAGCTTGACAGTGGGGGTCTGCTATAGACCACGAAGGCAGGCAGAGGACTTGGATGAGATGCTCCTAGAACAAATTACAAAGTTCTCAAAGAGATGGGACATAGTGGTCATGGGAGATTTCGATTACCCACATATCTACTGGAAGTCCAACTCTGCTAAAAAGGAAAGGTCCAGTAAATTCCTGACTTGTCGTTGACAACTCCATTTTCCAGAAAGTGGTAAGAACATAAGAAAAGCCAATGTTGGATCAGGCTAATGGCCCATCGAGTCCAACACTCTGTGTCACACAGTGGCCAAAAATACCAGGCGCTATCAGGAGATCCACCAGTGGGGCCAGGACCCTAGAAGCCCTCCCACTGTTGACCGCCCCCCCAGGCACCAAGAATACAGAGCATCACCTGCCTCAGAGTCCCTATCTATACCTTGTGGCTAATAACCACCGATGGACCTCTGGGATCTGCTGTCTTGAACTTGATTCTCACCAACAGAGGAGAATTGGTTGGAAAAGTGAAAGTAGTGGGCATCCTGGGTAGTAGTTACCATGCAATTTTGGAATTTACAGTCTTGGGGAGGGGAAAAGCTGTATGTAGTCAGACATATAGGTTGGACTTCAGGAAAGCAAATTTTAACATACCTAAAGTTATGCTGGGTAGAATCCCATGGTCAGAAATACTTAAGGAGAAGGGAGTTCAAGAGGGGTGGGAGTTTCTTAAAAATGAAATATTGAAGGCACAATCACAAATGATTCTTAGGAGAAGGAAAAATGGGAGGAGCCTAAAGAAGCCAAGGCGGCTCCATAAACAGCTTTCTAAAGACTTGAGAAATAAAAAGACTCATTTAGAAAATGAAAGGAGGGCCTTATAACTGAGAATGAATATAAACAAATAACCAGTTCTTGTAGGGAGAGTGTTAGAAAAGCTAAAGTTCAGTATAAGCTTAGGCTAGCAAGAGATGCTAAAAACAACAAAAAAGCAGGGGTCTTTTTTTGGGGGGAGTGCACCGGAGCACAGCTCTGGGAGCTCAGGAGCCAAGCTCAGCCCCCAGCCGGCGTCCAGGGGAGTCTTTCAGGCAGCCGAATGTCAATGATGAAAACATAGGGTATATTCTGGGGGATGGAGGGGAGGGGTTTGAGGGAGAGGCTCCAAACTTACGGGATAGCTGATGGAGCCTCTCCCCAAGATACCCACCAAGTTTCAAGAACATTGGATCAGGGGGTCCAATTCTATGGGCCCCTAAACAGGTTACCCCTATTCTCTCCATTGTTCTCTATGGTGGGAAACAAAGTTACTTTTTCCCACCATAGGGAACAATGGAGGGAATGGGGGCAACTCCAGATGGGAAATTCCTGGAGATTTGAGGGATGGAGCCTGAAGAGGGTGAGGTTTCAGGAGGGGTGGGACCTCAGACAGGTACAATGCCATAGACTCCACCCATCAAACTACTCATTCCATCCTGGGGATCCATTGTTGCCAATCTCCAGGTGGCGGCTGGAGGTCAATCAGAATTACAACTGCTCTCCAGGATGGAGGGGGGAGGAGATGGAAAGCTGAAATCAGGGGGCAGATAACGGTAGGTTGACAACTGGCTGGGAGGGAGATAGGGTTGCCAACTCCAGGTTGGGAAATATCTGGAGATTTGAGGGGTAGAGCCTTGAGATGGTGAGGTTTGAGGAGGGGTGGGGTCTCAGACAGGTACAATACCATAGACTCCACCCTCCAAACCAGCCAGTCCCTTATGGGGAACCATTGTTGCCAATCTCCAGGTGAGGGCTGGAGACCACTCAGAATTACAACTGCTCTGCAGGAGAGAGGGCAGAAGTCAGCTGAAGTCAGAGGGGCAGATAACAGTAGGTTGATGGTTACCTGGGAAGGAGATGGGGTTGCCAACACCAGGTTGGCAAATTCCTGGGGATTTGAGGGGTGGAGCCTGGAGAGGGTGGGGTTTGAGGAGGGGTTGGACCTTAGGCAGGTAGAATGCCATAGACTCCACCCTCCAAAGCAGCCATTTCCTCCTGGGTAACAATTGTTGCCAATCTCCAGGTGAGGGCTGGAGATCACTCAAAACTACAACTGCTCTTCAGGTAGCAGAGATCAGTTCCTCTGGAGAAAATGGTGGTGTCTGTCATTATACCCTGCTGAGGTCGCAGCAAATTCACACTGTGTGCGCAAAGCCAGGGCACTCTCCCAGAGCCTCTTTCTAGAGCTCGTTGTATTTATTTCCACAATTGGCCTTACTCCTAGTAAGAACATAAGAACATAAGAGAAGCCAATGTTGGATCAGGTCAATGGCTCATCCAGTCCAATACTCTGTCACACAGTGGCCAAAAATACCAGATGCCATTAGGAGGTTCACCATTGGGGCCAGGACACTAGAAGCCCTCCCACTGTTGCTCCCCCCAACACCAAGAATACTTGGTGTTTTCACTTGCCCCAGACCGAGAGTTCCTATCTATACCTTGTGGCTAATAGCCACTGATGGACCTCTGCTCCATATGTTTATCCAATTCCCTCTTGAAGCTGTCCATGCTTGTAGCTGCCACCACCTCCTGTGGCAGTGAATTCCATGTACTAATCACTCTTTGGGTCAAAAACAGAACACATGATGAAGGAAGGGAGTTGCCACCTAGCATTGGCGTAGGGGGTAGTACATAAACACCTAGTTTCTTTATTATGAAACTAAGTCCTCAGGGCCAGATGAATTGCACCCAAGAGTACTAAAAGAACTCATGGATGTAATTTCTGATCCTCCGTCCATTATTTTTGAGAATTCTTGGAGAACAAGTGAGGTGCCAGAAGACTGGAGGCGGGCAAATGTACCCATCTTCAAGTAGGGGGAAAAGGAGGATCTGAGTGACTACTGACCCATCAGCTTGATGTCTATACCTGGAAAAGTTTGAGAAGAAATCATCAAACAGTCAGTACTTGAGCATTTAAAAAGGATGACTGTGATTACTAGAAGCCAGCATGGGTTTCTCAAGAACAAGTAATCTCAGACTAAACTTATCTCTTTTTGTGAGAAAGTTACTACCTTGCTGGGTCAGAAGAATGCTGTAGACATAGTTTATCTTGATTTCAGTAAGATTTTTTTTTTTAATATATTTATTGGTTTTTATGCATAAGACACACCACATTTACACGAAAATACAAACAGACTAGCACATACAGAATCAAAATAAACAACAAGACCTTCCCCACATTCACAAGGACAACATCGTTACAACAAACAGAATCAGCCTAAGAATATTTCTCCATATCCTATTTGTCTTTCCTTTTTTATATATATATCCATGCGTATTGCTCATAATTCTGGTAATACATTTCAACCCAAAAAAAAAACCAAAAAGAAAAAAAAAACCCCAAAATTTGCAGACTTACTTAGCAGTTCTGCCAGATTGCCCATCACATTTCTTTCTTTTAACTGGTGCAGAGGATACCCACAGCTTCCCAATATTTAACCAGACCAAGAACAATCCCTAACCTAGACCAAATCTGCTATAAAATAACTTTTACCACTCTTTCCCCTTTCTAAGAGTATTAAATTAATAACATATTACCCCATTTCTTCTTACTGAACCTAATTTCTTTATATCATATCATGGAAAGCAATCCCTTTGAAAAACAAGACCTTTTAAAGAACAATTTTCCTTTTCTAAAAATAAAAACACAACCAACCAACACAAAATCCTTACCATGTCTGACTCCTTTATATTACAGCAACAAAACAAAACAAAAAAAATCCCTTTACAAGACAATAAAAGTGAAATTTTAAGAATAGCATGAAATTCAAAGCCACAGAAATACGCAAAAATTATCTATCTAGATTTCATAATAACATTTCAAGGTAAACAGCATGTCTTATTTCATTCTCAAAAGTAAATAATCATGTCTTATTTCATTCCTTTAACAACACCCACATTTCATTCAATACAAAGCACGTAGAAGAAAAAGAAATTATACAAGTACATAAAATAAATGGCAACCCTGTTTCCTGGAGCATCCTCTTCTTCATAATCATTCTTTGATGCCTCTCCTCTTTAAACTCATATATTTCTACTCCTTTTTGTGTGTCCTGTTTTCTCAATTCTGTTACACATGTTGTCCAGGCAATAGTCTTTTTCTTTGAAAGTTGCCACGTTCTCCTTTTAATTCTTTTCTTCGTGACTACTTTACATTGCTTTCGGGGGTTTCCTTCCGTAAATCCTGCTGTCTTAATGCGCTTTACAAAGTACTTTGCACGACTTTTTATCTGGGAATGTTTCTCTTTCGTTTCTTTAAAGGGAAAAACTTGCACTTTTTTTCTTTGACAGTCTCCTTGCTCTTCCACAGGGGGCTGATATTGCAAGTACTCCTCCTTTACTACGTGCTCCGGTCTATGCTTTATTTCCGAGTCCAAATCTCTTTTTAGATATTTCTTAATAATATTTTTACAGGCGTCCTCAGCTGCCTGCTGCACCACTTTAAATAACTCTGTTTTGAATTGTTCCAAGGTTAAATATCCACCTTCAGAACTTTCTATATTAATTAACATTATTTCTCCTGCTGAGCCTTCTTCCTTCCTCCCCTCAAGCATCATTTTGCTGTCTTTTACTCTGTTCCTTTTCACGGCCGCTTATACATTTCACCATTTGAGAGAGTCTGATAGGGGTCGTATAATAAGGGTCATCCTACGTTATGGTGAGAGCAGATACGTACTCACGAATTCCCTTTCTTTTCAAACATTTCAACTCCTTCCTTTTCATGTCCAAATTACTTTCATTCCTCCGTGTTGCTTTCCATTCAGTTTTGTTATCTAAGGTTAAAAACAAACCGGGTGGCTGCGTCTCTACAGAACATGGCAGCCATGTTCTGCTCCGTCGCTCGCTCCTGCTTCGGGGCAGTTTCTGGACACCCCCCCGCGTTGCCAGCTGCGGGAGGGGCCAAAAAAGAAAGCCCCCTGCTCCAGCTTGCCCTCCAAGCCAGCTGGTCGGGTACCCCCGACACCCGGGAGCCCTGAAAAGAGTTGAACGCGGTCGAACGGTTCAGCTCGCGCTGAAACCTGCCCGTCGTCGCGCCATACCGGAACCGGAACCCGATTTCAGTAAGATTTTTGATAAGGTTTCACATAATATTCTTGTTGACAAGTTGGGAAAATGCGGTTTGTATCCTATTACTGTTAGGTGGATCTGTAACTGATTGACAGATGGCACCTAAAGAGTGCTTCTTAATGGGTTCTCATCCTAATGGAGAGGAATGACAAGTGGAGTGCCTCAGGGATCTGTCGTGGGACCTGTTTTGTTTAAAATCTTTGTAAATTATTTGGAATGCTGATTAAATTTGCAGATGATGCTAAATTGGGAGGGGTAGCAAAAACAGTAGAAGACAGAGTCAGGATACAGGATGATCTTGACAGGTTGGAAAACTGGGCTAAAACAAATAAAATGAATTTCAACAGGAATAAATGTAAAGTTCTGCATCTCGGTAGGAAAAATCAAATGCATAATTATAGGATGGGGGAGAATTGTCTTCTGTGTTCCCTCTAAGCTGAGTTAGTGTGAGCTAGCTCACAGTTTTTTTAGCCTCCAGCTCACACTTTCCTCTTAGCTCAGGAAAGATTGCTCCAGAGCAAACTAATTTATTTAGTAGCCAAATCACTTGCTCACAACTTTAATGCTAGTAGCTCACAAAGTAGAATTTTTGCTCACAAGACTCCACAGTTTAGAGGGAGCATTGCTTGTCTTGGCCGCAGTATATGCTAAAAGGATCTAGGGGTCTTAGTAAACCATACACTGAACATGAGTTGACAGTGTGCTGTGGTTAGCTAAAAAGGGAAATGCCATTTTGGGCTGTATCAACAGCAGTATAGTGTCCAAATCACATAAAGTGATGATATTGCTTTACTCTGCTCTGGTTAGACCTCGCCTAGAGTATTGTGTTCAGTTTTGGGCACCACAATTTAAGAAGGCTATAGAAAAGCTGGAATGTGTCCAGAGGAGGGCAATGAAGATGGTCTGGAGACCCAATCCTATGAGGAAAGGTTGAAAGAACTGGGTATTTATCCTGGAGAGGACATGACTGAGAGGTGATAGATAACCATCTTCAAGTACTTGAAGGGCTGTCATGTAGAGGATGGTGCAGAGTTGTTTTCTGTTGCCCCAGAAGGGCGGACCAGAACTAACAGATGCATGCCACCCATCAGACTGCCATGGCCCAGAGCTCTGATGCTTCAGACGATGACGAGGTACTCCAAGTCCGCTGCCCAGCTCACCACAGTGCACATGCCCCACTGGCGAGGACAACTGGCCAAGCATTCATAAAGGTCAGCGCACAAATGTCCTGCGCCAGCAGCAGTGAGGACTACGAGCGCTGTTCCTGCCGGTTCCGCAACACGATCTGCTGAACCTGCGGCAAGGCTGGCCATTTTGCACGTGTTTGCCACTCTTGTGGACCCCGCGGATGACGGATGACTGCCCACCAGGAAGCAGCAGGACTACATACCATGACAGCCAACCATCAGCACCAGGATGCCCCCAACAAGATTCATGTAACTGTGTTAATAGAGGGGTCCCCATGCGAGATGGAGCTGGACACAGACTCTTCCTTCTCCATTATCTCGGCAGAGACTCTTAGGAGACTCAGCCCCCGAGAGGGGCCCCTCCTAGACAAACTGGTTGGTCTCACCCTACATGACTTCCAAAAGAACCCAGTGGCCATCAAGGGGTGGGGCAAAATCAGGGTTCAATACAAGGACTTTAATGGATGGTTAGATTTGCTGCTGGTGGAAGACAAGCTCACCAGTTTACTGGGACTGTCGTGGTTTGGGCCCTTGGGGTTTGGGGTGACTGGGGTGAACCATGGGCGGCTGCAGGACTTTAATGCAGTATGTGATGAGTTCCCAGCCATATTCAATGGGACGCTCAGCCGCTACACCGGAACTCCAGTTTCCCTCTATCTTGACCCCACAGTACGACCCATCCGCATGAAGGCCAGGTACGCCCCGTTTACTTTATGACCTAAAATAGATATTGAGCTGGATTGCCTGGTGGAACAGGGGGTCCTAGAACCCGTGTCCCATGCACGCTGGGAAACCCCTATTGTGACGCTGGTAAAACCCAACGGGGATGTCAATATATGCGTGGATTACAAATCCACTATGAATAAAGCACTCCAGGATCATGCATATCCGGTCCCCATTGTTAGCCATGTCCTCGCCTCCCTGGTGGGCACCAGGGTTTTTAACACACTGGATCTGGTGCAAGCCTACCAGCAACTGCCGGTGGATGATGACACATCCAAAGCCCAAACGATTGTGACCCCCAGGGGGGTGGTTCAGGGTTTGGAGGCTGCAGTTTGGGGTTAGTGTTGCCCCAGGGATCTTCCAAAGCCTACTGTACTTTTTGCTTAAAGGTATCCCCAGGGTCTAGCCCTTCTTTGATGTTTTAACTGTGGGCCCTGACACTGAGACCTTCTCTGTACAGCTGTGGTCTGTCCTGCAACACTTCAACGATGCCGGATTAAAAGTGAAGTGTGAGAAGTGCATGCTTGGGGTGCCATGGGTAGAATTCCTGGGGTTCGCTGTCAATGCACAGGGCATCCACCCCACTCCAGACAAGATTCACACCATCATGCAAGTGCCTACCCCCTCCTTCAAGTCCGAGCTCCAGGTGTTCCTCGGCCTTTTGAATTTCTATCACTCATTCCTACCCCACAAGGCCACTGTCACAGAGCCCCTGCACTGCCTTTGCAACAAACATGCTCTGTGGGCCTGGGCCCCCTGGCACATGGCCACATTCCAAACAGTGAAAGAACTGTTAACGTCCAATTCAGTCCTCGCTCACTTCAATGAGTCCCTCCTGGTGGTTCTGGCTTGTGGTCCTGGGGCACTGACTCATGGCCAGCTTGTGGTCCTGGGCACTGACTTGTGGTTTCAATTGCTTATTACTCCCACACCTTGTCTGCAGCCAAGTGCAACTACACTCTAATTGACAAGGAGGCCTTGGCAATCGTGGCAGGGGTGAAGAAATTTCATTTTCTTTACAGTCGGCCCTTCACAGAGGTCTCAGACCACAAGCCACTCCTGGATCTGCTAGCCCCAGACCATCAGACTCCCCAAATGTTGTCCCCCCGAGTGCTCAGGGGATCCATCTTTCTGGATGGCTACCAGCATGTCTTTGTCCACCAGCCTGGTAAAGCGATGGGCCATGCAGACATTCTCAGCTGCCTTCCCCTGCCATCCAGTGATCTGAACTCAGCTCCTGCACACCACATCACCCTCCTCGAGGAACTCCCCGCCCATCCGATCCAGGTAACCGAGGTGTCCCGCCACACCGACTGGGACTGTCTCCTGTCCTGTGTCTTGGACTGGGTGGGGATGGGATGGCCCACCACTCCAGTGGGCCCAGAATTCACAGTGTTCTCGTCCCACAAGGGCTGCCTACTCTGGGGGCTGCCTACTCTGCCTCTGGGGGCTGCCTACTCTGGGGAAGCATGATGGTAATACCTGCTCCACTATGCTAGCGGGTGCTCACAGCATTGCACGACATGCACCCAGATATTTTGCACATGAAAGCATTGGCCCGGAGCTATGTGTGGTGGCCTGGGATGGAGGGGGAAATTAAAGGCCGAGTAAAGTGCTGCCAGACATGCCAAGAATCGTGATTGGAACCTCTGCAAGCCCCAGTGTGGCCCTGGGAGTCCTCACACAAACCATGGGCTCGACTGCACTTGGACTTTGCAGGGCCCTTCCAGGGGCAGATTTTCTTCATCTTGGTGGACGCCTACACCAAGTGGCTGGAAGTGGTCCCGGTCCCCTCCACTACATCCCAATCTGCCATCCATGCGATGTGGTGGATTTTCAGCACCCATGGCATCCCAGACTCCCTGGCCACCAACAACAGGATGGCCTTTACCTCCTTGGAATTCCAGGTCTTTGTGAGCTACTATGGGATCAGGCACATCCACTCCACTCCATTTCACCCAGCAACCAATGGCCAGGAGGAACACATGGTCCGAACTACCAAGGAGTCCCTGTGTCGGATGGACCAGGGGGACTGGGACTACAAGTTGCCTGCCTTTCTATTTGGCCAGCGAGTAACACTGCATACCATAACCAGGCGCAGCCCAGCTGAGCTTCTGATGGGACTCCGCAATACAACTCGTCTGGACCGTCTCCATCCAGATTGAGCCCCGGAGCACAGAACAACACTGGAAAGTCAGGAAGCCCTGTGGGGGTTCTTCCCAGGGGACCCCATGTACACCCAGAACTACGCCCGGGATCCTGCCTGGATTCCGGCCAGGGTAGTCAGAGTCACGGGCCCTCTGTCATATGAGGTCTCCGCAGAAGACAGACAGCTGCTGAGATGTCACATTGATCAGTTACGCTGCCGACTCATCCTGGCAGACCCGAGAAGGCCGGATGATTGCAAGGATGAAGACACCAGCCCTGACACCAGTGATGCGGGCAAGGCTGTGGCATCTGGCCAAGAGCTGCAGCAAACAAGCGCATCCCCCGAAGCAGACACAGGAAGTTCCAGGGAGCTGGCCTGCATTCAAGAAGCCAGCAGCATTACCAAGCCCGGCAGGGCCCCCAGAGACACCAGCCATGCTGCCCATGATCTTGCCAGAGTAAGCAGCCCTGACCACTGAACTATGCTGTTCGACAGGATAACGAAAGAAGCCCACATACCTAAAAGACTTTGTATGCTAGGCAAAGTCTGAACCATGGGGGGAGGGGTGTTGTGTACCAACTGAGGACCGCACACGTGGTTGGGTTAGCACGTGGTCATGCGAAGTAGCATAGCTTTGCATTCAGAGACAATAGCCAGCCCGGATCCTAGAAGGGACCTATCAGGTAGTCAGGATCTGAGAAATGACCTATGGGATTTGGGGACACTATAAATAATCCTATTATGGGTGCAGGTCTGTGTTTGGGTGAGGTTTGCAGTGGGGATTTAAGCAGGCCTCCGGTTCTGCTTTGTTGTCTCAGTTTTCTCTAACTGAATAAACTATGAGCTGATTCACTACCAACGCGTCTGGAACCCAGTATATTATAGGTCAGGAAGCAATTTTTCTCCAGGCCAGTTTGGCCAGAGATCCTGGATGGTTTTTTGCCATCTTCTGGGCGTGGAACACAGGTCACTGGTGGTGTTTGTGGGGGAGGTATTTGTGTATTTCCTGCATTGTGCAGGGGGTATGACTAGATGACTCTGGAGGTCCCTGCCAACTCTATGATTCTAAGTTAATTGTTAGCTTAGAAACCAATTGTTAGCTTAGAAACCAATGAGCATGTATTTCCTGCACTAGAAGGGAAAGTCTTATTCATAATGATGTGACCTTTAACTTGGTCATTGGTTAATCAATAATTTAGTGATGTTATCTGAGATTTTGCATGTATGCATTGGGGGGTTCCTTCTTCCTCCCTTTGTTCTAAGATATGACTGGAGTTTCCATTTTGGGGTAACCAGTAACTAGAAAGAAGTAGCTAGACAGAGCTTTTATCTTCTCATGTAACTCTTCCTCATTTTTCTTAGTAAACTTTCTTTTAGCTAATTTACATGTGTGTGCTGTGTCATTGCTTTACTCTGCTAAATATATCCAACAAAAAGTTATAAAACCATAAATGAAACAAAGTAAGGAATTCCACCTCACTCCTAGTTTAAACTGAGCTTGCAATCCTTGAATGTGCTACGTATGAATACAGGGTTTGATCCAGTGCTAAATTTCTGCTAATAGAGGGTGGGAAATTTTCACTGATTCCTCTTTCCTCCTATCTGCTTGGAATTCTAATACATGTAACAAATTGTGTTTAATGTCATGTAATATGAGGCTTCTAATCAGCTATGTGGGAATGAAGCTCAACAATGAAAGGAGTTATATGCTAAATGTGTGCCATTGCTACACCATAGCCAATAGTTTCATCCTTGTTCAGCTAGTGGGGCTTTCATTCTCAAGACTTCAGACCAAGGCCTGAGCATTTTTCTGCCCTCGTGTGAATAGAAATCCCATAGCTAACATTAAACAAGCCTGTAGTTGTAAGAGGAGGTAATGAACTTCAAGAATGACATATTGCACTATCTTTGATTAGTTTCTGAAAAGAGAATTTTACAAGGCACTCAGGACACATTGCCATTATCAAAGCACTCAGTTGTATACCTATAATTTCTGATGCTCCACAATACTGCTGTTTTTAAAAATATTTTGTCCGATAATGTCACCAGTTTATGAGCTCTCCAAGCCTTATCTACCCCTTTCCTAAGAAACTTACCCACTTCTTCTTTGCACCAGTTTGAAATCCTTTCTTTAGATGCTATTCCATTTTATTAGGATAAATGTAGCATCTGTAGATCCTGAGCTCTTCCTCCCCCTCCTTCCCACTTTTGTGCCTCTCTGCATATCCTTGTAGATAATCCTTTGGGAGCCATATTCTCTTTGTTCATGTTTTAGTCTTGAAATCAGTACTCAAATGTAGCTATACTTTACAGATTGGCAATTTCAGTATAATTAAGCTTCATGAATATGAAGGCTCCTGTAGAATTCCCACAATGCCCATGGTTAGATTTAACAGTAAAATTCTGTCTCTTCTCATTTGTGACCTATTAGGGTGTCACTTCTGCTCAGCAGCTACATGATGTTGATTCTCAAGAACTACAAACTGCATATTTGTTAATATTTAATCCTTGGCACACTGGCTCTGAAAGGTGCTTGTGCAGAAAGAAGTTTTAAGCAGGATTGGAAGCTCTGTTATTTCTAAGGATTCAGGAATAGCCTAGTGGTAAAAAAGACAGTATTGAATCTGTCACGATATAGCCAACTGAATGCTGGACAAGAGGGCTTTTCTGCAGGTAGGTGTCACTGGAGAGTTGACATCAGGATCATTCTCCCTTCCTCCATTTTATCCCCCTCAACTGACCTGGCATATCTATTTTAGGAAGGGGGAAATGTAAAAAAAATATATTCCTTTGAGGCTTAATTCCCTTTGGTAAGCCTGCTTTAGTAAAACTAATTTTGGTGTGTCTCCCCTGTAAGCATTTGTTTCATTATTATTTCATTTATAATGATCAAGTGATATTTGAAAAGTGGGGTGACATTTAGATTATTTTAAATTTAAAAAATTAGAGGAATATCATTTTGATAATGAATTGGTTTTATGTGTACAGAGGCCTGTACATGGACCAGCCAGAATTATATTTTACATAATGGATCAAATTTTGTACTAAATGCCACCTGAGCTAATTCATACCCTCTATGGTATGGGGGAGGGATATATCATTCCTCCTTGACCTAGGATGTTTATAATAATATCAAGGAGCCTAGTGAAGGTCATGCTGTGTGCATAATGTGTCAAGCCTTATTGTAATTGAACACGTCATTCATGAATTTTCTTACCCCCCTAGGACATAGAGTCAGAAAGACTGTATTTAACGTCTCAATTAGCTGCCCCAAGGCTTGGAACGACATGGTTTTCTGATGGTGATGCTAGTGATAGCACAGGGAAAATAGAAGGTTCTGTTCTCCAAGGGAAAAAAGAGCTTATGAAACAAGGAAGAAAGAGAGGAGGACAGTAGAAAGGGCCATCTTTTAATGCTGAAGTACATAATAATCCAATTTAGTTCAATTGTGTCCACTTGAGAAAGTATTAAAATAATGCACATATAACCTGCTTGACAGCCCTGTTGCTAATGGAGTTAAGTGACAAAAACCTTTTGCCCAGTGCGCGTCAGACTGGCCTTGGAAACCTCTGGAAACAGGTAAGATCTTGTGGCATTAGGATTCCCAAAGAAGCTGAAGCACTGGAGATCCCGTATTATTATCAAGGATAGATAGGTGCAAATAAAGAACTGAAAGGAAAGAGTGAAATCAGCAGTAACAAGAAGAAACACTCAGTTTCAGTTTTCAAGTCTGGCATTTTATTTTATCCTTTAAAGATTATAATAGAGCGTTCTTAGCTAGAATTGTTCTGTGGAGAGAGATGAAAGCAAAAGTATAATTTTGGGAAATGTATTGATTAAAAAATGTATTAATGAACCTTCCTTTCTCCCAATAATTGGGGATTCAAAGCAGAAATTCTAGTAACTTGGAAGGACT
This sequence comes from Gekko gecko, assembly GCA_029375565.1. NCBI lineage: Eukaryota > Metazoa > Chordata > Lepidosauria > Squamata > Gekkonidae > Gekko > Gekko gecko. Next base: position 104,583,006 of record JAPDNY010000004.1, on the reverse strand, counting down.
TGGGGAGAGGAGGGACCTCAGCAGCATATAATGCCATCCAGTCCACCCTCCAAAGCATCAGTTTTCTCCAGGGGGACTGATCTCTGTAGCTGCACCTGGTGTTGGCAACCATGGCAAATTGGAACTTTTGCTCTGTGCATGAGGGGAGGGGGAAAGTATGTGGGAGCATGAGAGCAAGCTCTGTTTGTGGTTGTCATGGTCAAAAAGATTTATTGTAATATTTTTACATTCTCTGTACTGAAAACAAATGCATTGGAATGCAGCAAACGCAACCATTTCCACCACATTTTTAAAAAATTCACCCAAAGCAAATTAGTAATGAAGACTGGTGAAATGCTTTTTTGTTACTTCATTACATTTATCTGGCAGAACAGTACTGTCCATTCTAACCCATTTTTGCCATTGGAAAGAATGTTGTTAAATTTTTTGTTCAAGATGGAAATTTTAGATCAAAATGGATTAGACATCTTTTTTGTAAATACACTTTTACCAAAATGAAGTAAGTCATAATCTTGCTTTAGTCAAAACTGTAATATTTCAGACTTAGTTTTCTGCATAATATACTTTTGCATATGTATACAGAGATTTTATTAAATAGAAGCAAAAATATTGTGCACGTACTGGAAGAAAATAGGTATTAAGGCTGAAGTGTGTGTTTTGTGATTGGGTTTCATGGACCATTGTCTGGTTTTAGTCTACAGGACATGTAGGGTTAACATCCATTGTTGCTATGCTTGCTTTGACCATTCAAGAAATGCGTGATCTGGCTTTGGTGAACCATGCTCTGAATACATCCAGGTTACATTCAATGTTCCCTCTAAGATGTAGAGTCTTGTGAGCAAAAAATCAGCTTTCTGAGCTACTGGCATTAAAGTTGTGAACAAGCGATTTGGCTACTGCATAAATTAGTTCGCTCTGGAGCCCTCCTTCCTGAGCCGAGATAAAAATCCGTGAGCCGGAGGCTAAAAAAAGCTAGCTCACACTAACTCAGCTTAGAGGGAACACTGGTTACATTACTGTAATGCACTTTACATAGGGCTGCCTTTGAAAATGGTCTGGAAACTTTAGCTCATCCAAAATGTAGCAGCCAGGCTATTGTCTGGACTAAGATACAGGGGTCATATCACCCCAGCTCAAAGATCTGCACAGGCTGCCCATATCTTTCACTGCACAATTCAAAATGCCATTTCTTACCTTTAAACCACTAAATGGCTTGGGGGCAAGATAGCTGAAAGACCACCTCTTCCTATATTGTCCAGCCCTCAATATCTGCTCACTAGTCCTGCTGTCTGTGCCCCTGCCTTCAGAGGTGAAGTGGGTAACAACCAGAGACAGGAGTTTTTCAGTAGCAACATTTTGCTTGTGGAATGCCATTCCCCTTGAGACTCACACTCACCTGGCAACTATGTTGCTTTCTTTTAGGCACCAGTCCAAAATGTTTCTGTTCATTTGGGCTTTTATTTAAGTGGCTGATTTTTAACACTATTTTTGTCTGATAACAGTTAAGTTAAGCTGCCTGTGGCCTGTTTTTATGGTCTATGTTTTATGGTGGGCTGGGTTTTTTAATGCTGGATTTTAATTAATAACGCTAAATGTTTTGTTCTTAATATTTTAATTTTGTTAGCTGCTGTGGACAGGTTCCTGGAAAGGCAACATTAAAATGTTTTGAATAAAATAAGTAATTCTGAATTCTTTATGCAAATGTGAAAAATGTGTATTGCTTCCCTTTGAGATAATATATGTACATGAAAGAGTTGTCACCTCAGGTAACTAAATTTTGTCATTTTCCCCACCTTTTTTGGAAGAAAAGATCAAAGTTGGTTCTTGAATAACCAAAAATATCCTTGAAGCAGAGGGAATGAACAGGCTTGATATAGGTCATGATAAATGTGTCTACTATGAGAATAAGACCAGGGCCTTTCCAGAAATTACTTTAACATATTGCGCACATATACATATCCCTTTGCAATTTTATCAATATGTTTTAATTGTGAACATTTGCTGTTGATTTGTTTCTTTTAATTTGCTGCTGTACTGCTTTTAGAATATAAGAAGAGCCCTGCTATATCAGACCAGTGGTCCATCTAGTCCAGAATCCTGTCTCACACAGTGGCCAACCATTTCCTCTGGAAGGCCAAAAATAGGGCATAAAGGCCAAGATACTTCCCCTGATTGTTGCCTCCTGGCTCTGGGATTTGGAGTTTTAGTGCATCTCAGCATGGAGATTCCCCTCAGTCACTGTGGCTGGTAGCCACGGATAGACCTATTCTCCATGAATCTATCTAATACCCTCTTAAAGCTGTTTATTCCTGTGACCATCACTACATCCTCAGATTTTCTAAAGATATATTCAGTGTGGTTTACAATAAAAAGTCTATAACAGAACACCATTATACATAATCCAGGGCACAAGCATGGGAGAGGGGTAGGTCTGGCATCCTTTAGGTGAATATCAGAAACAACTAAAGCACCATGTATAATCCAGTTCAAAGCTCTTGAAATTGTATACAGACACTGAGCAACAATAAAGGATGCTATTACTTCCAGAAATGGAAAAAGTATATTATTTAAACAAAATAATTAACAAACTTAACTTTAGGCTTAAACAAAGGCTGTAAGAGCCTAATACACTTTGCACAATGTAATTGGTCATGCAGTGGTTTTTAGCCACAAGGTATAGATAGGAACTCTCAGGCTGGGGCAAGTGCTCTGTATTATTGGTGCTTGGGGGGGCAACAGTGGGAGAGCTTCTAATGTTCTGGCCCCACTGCTGGACCTCCTGATGGCACCTGGTATTATTGGCCACTGTGTGACAGAGTGTTGGACTGGATGGGCCATTGGCCTGATCTAACATTGGCTTCTCTTATGTTCTTAAGGAACACAATATACGACATACATACAAGCCCAACTCATGGGCTACACCAGCTCATATGTTAAAGTACAAAAGAAACCAACCAGGGAGGCAGTGGGGTCCTTGGATGACCACAGGGTAAAAGGAGTATTGAAAGATGATAGATAGATGATATTTATGGTTGAGAAGCTGAATGCATTTTTTGCCTCTGTCTTCACTGTGGAAGATGAGAAGTGCTTGCCCACTCCAGATCCACTGATTTCGGGAGGGGTGTTGAAAGACCTGAGTCAGATTGAAGTGATGAGAGAGGAGTCCTATGACTGATAGAAAACTTAAAAACTGATAAATCACCAGGCCTGGATGGCATACATCCAAGAGTTCTGAAGGAACTCAGATGTGAACCTGTGGATCTCCTGAAAAAAAATATGTAATCTTTCATTAAAATCTGCCTCCATTCCTGAGGACTGGAAGGTAACTAATGTCACTCCCATCTTTAAAAAGGGTTCCAGAGGAGATCCAGGAAATTACACGCCAGTCAGTTTGACATAGATACTGGGTAAGTTGGTGTAAACTGTTATTAAGGAAAGAATTAGTAGGCACATTGATGAACAAAAACTATTGAGGCAGCATGAGTTCTGTAAGGGAAGATCTTGTCTCACTAACCTGTTAGTGTTTTTTGAGGGAGTGAACAAACATGTGGACAAGGGGGACCCAATAGATGTTGTTTACCTTGACTTCCGGAAAGCTTTTGATAAAGTTCCTAATCAAAGGCTCCTAAGTCACGGGATAAAAGGATAAGTCCTCTTGTGGATCAAAACCTGGCTAATTAATAGGAAATGGAGAGCGAGTACAAATGGCCAATTTTCTCAGTGGAGGTAAGGAGGGTGGTAAGCAGTGGGGTACCACAGGGATCATTTCTTGGTCCAGTGCTTTTTAACTTGTTTATTAATGATTTGGAGTTGGGAGTAAGCAGTGAAGTGGCTAAATTTGCAGATGACACGAAGTTATTCAGGGTGGTGAGAACCAGGGAGGATTGTGAGGCACTCCAAAGGGATCTGTTGAGGATGGGCGAGTGGGCATCAACATGGCAAATGGTGCGAAGTGATGCACATTGGAGCAAAAAATCCTAACTATAAATACACATTGATGGGGTCCAAACTGGCAGAGGCTGACCAGGAGAGAGATCTTGGAGTCGTAGTAGATAACTCAATGAAAATGTCTAGACAGTGTGCAACTGCAATAAAAAAAGGCCAACGCTATGCTTAGGATTATTGGGAAGGGAATTGAAAACAAATCAGCCAGTATCATCATGCCCTTGTATAAATCAATGGTGTGACCTCATTTGGAGTACTGTGTACAGTTCTGGTCACCACACCTCAGAAAGGATATGATAGAAAAGGGCAACTAGAATAATAAAAGGGTTGGAACTCTTTCCCTATGATGAACGGTTAAAGTACTTGGGGCACTTTAGCTTGGAGAAATGATGGCTGAAGAGTGACATGATTGAGGTTTATAAGATTATGCATGGGATAGAGCAGGTAGAGAAAGAAGTACTTTTCTCTCTTTCTCACAATACAAGAACTCGTGGGCAGAGCACTCAATGAAATTGCTGAGCAGTTGGGTTACAACGGATAAAAGGAAGTATTTCTTCACCCAAAGTATGATTAACATATGGAATTCACTGCCACAGGAGGTGGTGGTAGCTACAGGCATGGACAGCTTCAAGATGAAATTAGATAAGCATACGGAGGAGAAGTCCATCAGTGGCTATTAGCCACTGGTATAGATAGGAACTCTCAGTCTGGGATAAGTGATGCTCTGTATTCTTGGTGCTCCGGGGGGGGCACAGTGGGAGGGCTTCTAGTGTCCTGACCCCACTGGTGGATCTCCTGATGGCACCTGGTATTTTTGGCCACTGTGTGACAGAGTTTTGGACTAGATGGGCCATTGGCCTGATCCAACATTGGCTTCTCTTATGTTCTTATGACTTCACAAGTTGCTGAGATGAACTGTGGCTTGAAAGACTATGGGGACTGGTAGGAAAAAAAAAATTCACATGACTTCTTTAGGTCTTACAGCTACAGACGTCAAAAATGTCAAATGTGGAAGTCAAAATCTTGAACTATTACAGAAAGATGTACAGTTTTTGTAATTCAATTCCAACACAAGTCATGACGATAACATCAATTACAATGCTGAGGGGATCGCCAATCAAACATATGTGCGTGGTACTAAACCTCGAGAAATTCACAGCTGGCAGTGACACTGAGTCACTGGTGTAGGCCTCCCCTGCTGCCAGTAAGTCTCCCAACTGGCCAGCTGATTGGAGGAGAGGGGTAGGACCCATGGCAAGGGATCCCCACCCCCAGTTAGGGGGATGGCAATATTACACCTTCCCAAACTGCATTTGGCAACTGTAGGTGAGGGAAGTTCTGGTATGGACTGCAGGTCCATTGCCATTATTGATTTATGATGTTTTAGAAATAAGGTGTTTTCTTCCATGTCTCATGATATTGTATGTATATGATGGATTTGGGAAGGAGGATCCATGTTACATGTTAGTACTGGGCCTAGAGAAATTATGCTTGGACCCTGCAGTCTTGAGTCCCTTTAAGTGCATACAAAGGACCCAGAATACTTTGTAACTCTTTAATAAGATTTTGTTTTGTTTTATTTTTCCTTGCAGTCTGGTCTTGCTTCAAGAAAGAAAGGGAATTCTTGAAGTTGTTTTGTCTGCTGAGAAATCTTTGTGTCTTGCAGATGGTTCTAGGATGTATCCAGAGATAGAGATGGGCATGAACCAGGAAAATGGAGGTTTGTCTCAGTTCATGGGATCATGTTTACTGAACTGGATCATTTTGTGAGGTTTGTGATGCAGTAGAGGGGGATGATCCCTCCCTCCTTTCTGCTGGCGATGGCTCCCTGAGGCCAGCAGGAGTGGGGGGAGAGCTCCCTTCCGAGAGATCTTCCCTCCCTCCTTTCTGCTAGTGGCTGAATGGAAGTGGGGAGGAGATCTTGCAAAAGCCATTTAAAGGGAAAGTTCCCTTTAAATGGCTTTTACAAGTCACATCACATGCCAGAGAAGTTCAAGTAGCTAGTTTACCCAGAAGTCCATTCCTCTGTTCCTTTGCCGATACATTGATTGGCACCAGTGTGTCTGCTGCATGAACCTCGACACAGACCTCATGAACCTCTGCAAAAAACATGGATGGTCGTGGGAGGTTCATTGTGGGCACAATTGCATGACTCTCAGATCACAAACCATGAACAGCGTGATGTTACTCACAAGATTAGGTTTGTGATGAGGTTCATGCCCATCCCTATCCAGAGGCACACATACTTCACATGGGACACTGCCCAGGCTGAACAGTCCTCCTTGCTGCCATTGTGAACTCAGAACACACTTAACAGCTCCCTGCAGCTGTGGCTTCAAGAAAAAATTAGGAGCAGTCTGTCTTTCTGGGAAGCTTTTTATTGACGAATCCTGAGATTGTCACCCACTAGAAAGGTTGTGGTCAGCATATTGCTTATGTGAAAGTGTCCTGGCTCAGCACAGCCAGGACTGGATTTGCCCCCCACCCCCTGGCCCTCCCAATCCCTGCTGAAACTTACCGGGGCCAGCAGGCTAGGAGCACCACCAAGGAGGAGAGATGACTGGTGGGTGACAGCAGGCCCAGGAGAGGGCTGGCAGGCTGGGAATGCTGGTGGCAAGCTGGTCCAAGTGGCAAGAGAGGGCCGGCTCAGCTGAGGAGGAGCCCCTGGGCCACAGTGGGCAAGGCCATGAGTCCTCAGCAGCCACGGCAGCCCAGGGAAGGTGGCAGAGACAGGCTCTGACATGGCAGAAAGGACCAGCTGGGAGCAGCAGGATGACAGTGGCTCTTCCCCCCCCCAAGTGGCCTCTCAGTAGGCCATGGAACCAGTGTGACCCCACCTGATGCCCCAGGTTGGCATCGCAGCTTATGTGCAGGGGCAGGGCCAGAGGGGAGGGGAGAAGGGAGAATCAATGGGGGGAAGGCTAGGGTGCCGGGAGGGACATAAAAGGTAGGATGTCTTAAGGGTCAAGTAGGAGAGGGACTGATGGCCTGAAGAGGCCCAGAAAGAGTGAAGAAGGTGCCAGCAGGGCAAACAGGAGCTTTGGGTGGTATTAACCCAACATTTGGCTGGTCTGAGACCCTAAGGATCCCTCCCCTCCAGTGGTGGACAATGAGTGGAGGGGGACAGCAACCAGCAGCAAGACCCTGGGCGAGGAGGTGGGGCACAACAGAAAGTAGCTGAGCCATGGTAGTGAATTACCAAATTTTGCCTCCAATTGAGCTTTGTCCAGAGTTTTATTGTTATCCAATAAGTCTTTTATATGAGTAACACCAGCTTGATGCCACACTTCAAAGGCCCTTTTTCTTTTGCCAGGGAGGAACCAACCATGATTTAGAAAAACGGGACATCCCAGGGGATATTAGCTTCCTTTTTTTTTGTCCCAGGGTTTCAGAGAATTTTCTAAGAATCTGTTCTGAGTCCTGAGTTTATGTCTATATTTAGGGGTATTCCCAAAAAAATCTGTAAGAGAACATGGATGTATAAGTGAATTTTCTATTTGTATCCAACCCACAGGAGTATTAGCAGACAGTATTTTAACTATGTTGGCTATATTGGATGCGTCATAGTATAATGTAAGGTGTGGTATATTCAAACCACCTCTGTAAGCTGGTTGACATAAAGAATGAAATGGGACTCGGTATTTCTTATTTGTCCACAGAAAATTTGTTTTTTGCCAAGAATGTAATTCTCTTTTTGGAATCTCTGTAGGTAAATTTACTGTAAAGCAATTCAGAGTTCATAGAAATTCCATAGCTGCTCTGTTTTGACTCCTCAGATGCTGACTAATTCTAATGCATAGATGATGAAGGGTGCATGCTTTCTAGTCTGGTGGCAGCATCTGATTTACTTGTGGCCTGAATACCAAAATGATGAAAATAGGATGGGGGAGGAGAAAGTTGTGCTATGGAAAAAATATGGTCTATTTCCTTTTAAGAATTTTGTATTATGTTTTTACAATAAAAAAAATTCCTAACCCCTTCATTATTCTTAACTAAACTGTACCAAACAGAAAACACCCAAAATGAAATAAACACAGTGACAGTTTTGTTATAATCAGAAAATGTTCTATCCTGCTGGGAATGAGTAAAATGTACATAATTACTATTAATTTTCCTTCTATTGCTGAATTATTAGTTTAAATGTTATGCACAACCGATGAACAGTCCCCATCTACCCATTCTTTGATTATAGTCCCTACTTTTTGTGTTTGAAATCTAGAAGAGCTGACATATGGTACATTGAATCCATTTACATTTGTTCTTCTAGAGTTATTCTGCATTATTGGATCAGTCTGTTTTCAGATGTGTCCATTTTCTTGCACTCTTACGGTTTTTATGTAAGTACTTCCTCACTGACTTGGAGCTGTGGCTGAAATATTGACAAATTTCTGCTTTTCCCATAGAATTCCATCTCTGACATGGGGTATGAAGGAGGAATTGGATCCATGTAAGGTTGATATTCACCTACTGTGGGTTCTACACAAGTGTGAAAAGCTAGCTTCCCTCTGTTCCCTGCAATTAATGTAGTAAGGCTTCTTTAAATTTAAGCGGGGAAGAAATGAGAGCTTAGAAATCAAAGAAAGGATTAAAAGAGAAATATTGGAAGAAGAAATGTTAACATGGCTGACAGGAGAAGAAGCAGGAATGAGGGGGGCATGCAAAAACAAAATGACCACAAGAAATGTTTAATCAAATAACCATCCTGGGCAGATCTGTAGAGAATTGATAGATGTGAGATGCTATCCATGATATAAACAACTTTCATTTGTTTCCACATAGTGTGAAAGAGCAGTTCTTGCCTCCTCTGCCTGGCCACCCAGCCACATGCACATCACCACCTCTGCCAGCCTAGCTTATGTTGTAGAGACTCAGGCTCCTGTTCCCCCCCACACACCAGCAGTGCTTCTACAGGGACCTGCAAGAAACTCTTAAAGGTAAAGGTAAAGGTAAAAGTTCCCTTGCTCGAAAGCCAGTCGAATCCGACTCTAGGGTTGCGGTGCTCATCTCCGTTTCAAAGCCGAAGAGCCAGCGCTGTCCGAAGACGTTTCCGTGGTCATGTGGCCGGCATGACTAAACACCAAGGTGCACGGAACGCTGTTACCTTCCCACCGAAGTGGTACCTATTTATCTACTTGCAATTTCTTGCTTTCGAACTGCTAGGTTGGCAGGAGCTGGAACTAGAGACAGGAGCTCACCCTGTCATGCGGCACCCGGGTCTCGAACTGCTGAACTACTGACTTTCCAGAGCCTGCAGTTCAGTGTCTTAACCACTTGAGCCACCCTTACTCTTAGGGTAAGGGAAATCCTGGGGGCAGGGGGGGCAAGTGAACAGGGCAGGGGAGCAGCCAGCCACACACAGTGGGGGTGGCAGGTGATCAGGGCAGCAGCAAGGTGCCCTGATCACCTGGCACCCCCACTGTGCCTGGCTGGCTGCTCCCCTGTTCCCAGCCACTGCCAGTGATGCTCTTTCCCCCTCCTGCTGCTGCTGTGCCTGCCCCCCCCCCAGTCAGTCATTTATCCATCTCCTTGGCTCTTTTTTCTCAAAACATAGTATCATGAGATAGCACCTTGGCTTTGCTCCCAGTAAGTGAGGTTTTGTGGCTTTTCCAAAGCCCTCTTACATTTTTCTTTTATTTTCAGATTCCCCCCTACAAATCTAGGTGTTCCTGCAGGTTTGTTGAAAAAATCTCCCATGCTGAGAATGAGAAATAATAAAAACGTTGAGGCAGCTAAACCAGTGGCATCATTTTACAGTGTTTTCACAGTGCACACACAGGCATCAGTAATGTAGACAGGATAAAGAGATGAGGTTATCTGAATGACCTATAGTTACTATGCTTTTGTCAGGTAGACTAGGGCTGCCCCCTCTCCTCTGGGTGGATGGTTACTAGATGCCCTCCCTGTGCCTGCCATCATCATTCTTCACTGCCAACAGAGAATAGCAAGAGACACCCTTAACATTTAAGAGAACTGCAATATGAACTATGTAGCAATTGATCGAACGTAGGGTGGTGTAGGTACTAGATGCCTGATTGCTATACCTTTGCAGGTACATTTTCTTATGTTCTCAATATAATAAATGGAAAGTTATTGGGAAGATATTACAGGATGTGTTTTTGAAAGTTGTCTTGCTGAATGTATTTTATATGCAAAGCAGAGTGCCACTAAGAGCTGCAAAAATGATTGATTTTTACAAGCATTATGTCTGAACAAGGAATGTTGGAAATTTATTTATGGCGTATAAAAATGAGAGTGAAAAACTTTGAAGATTAAGAGCCCAATCCACTTGGGAAATTGCCTCTGCACACTCCATTGAAATGAATAGGAGTGGTGTGTAAGTACTAAAATCCCTGTTGATGGTGCCCTACCTAAGTTTTAAACAGTTTCCTGTAGCTAATATATGATTTGTTTTTTATGTGCTTTTTTGTGTAACTACCAAAAGCATAAGGAAGTTACAGACCTATATTGTGGCCACTCTAGAGCCTGTAGATTTGACGGTGCTTTTAAGAACTGGGAAGAGCAGGTCTCCTTACTTTTTGGTGTATGTATTTTTAATTGGCTTTTTTTTGTGATACTTAACCTCTTCATGAAGCCAGGAGGAAAAGAATAATGAAAATGTATTTAAGAATCTCTGCTCTATCTCTAGAGGGCTACATCATTTCTTCTTTTCAGTTCTGAATAAATGTATTTGCTTCCTGGCCTCACATGCATATTACATATAATCCTTTAGATACAGTTGCCAGCTGTGTGGTAGAGATAGTGGAGGATGGGGCTTGCAGCTTTAAAAATGGTACGAATCCTTCACCAAAAAGGAGTGGAAGAGAAATAATTATTTGCATAATCTTTCTAGAGTTACCTAGATTTCCTGAAAGCCGCTTAGCATATTTGGAATAATCTATTAGGAAAATGGTAGGAGGAACAGTCTTCTTTTTTCTGTTCTCCTGATCATATGCAAATGCATTTTAATTTTTCTCCTTCATGCAATCAATTTCTACAGGATTTATTCATTCATAGAATGTTTTCTGCTGGACAAAGCTAATTTTATTCTGTACTCCATCAGAAGACTTGTAAAAGCTGATATTCTCTTTTGAAATTGTAGACATTGACTGCAAAGCCGAAGATTTTTTTAAAAAGAATTCTGTAGCTTCTGAATTATTCTTTGTTATAAACATCAGATGATATTCTGAGAGTTGAAGTCCTGGTTGCCAGATATGAACCTGTAAATCTTATTAATGTTTTAAACTGCTGATGATAACAACATATGAATTACCTATGATATTAGCTTACCTTTTGATGTTGTAAGGAATACTGAGGCATTTTTTAAATACATGGCCCTCTCAAACTGTTTGGTGGCAGTTAATCCTCCACCAACCCAGAGAATCAGTGACCTGTCCAATGTACCCCTGAAAGAGCCAAGGATTTGGACATAAGTTTTCACACCAACTGGCCACAGCTGCAACCAATGCACCATTCTGGCTTTCTGTATGAGAAGCACTTTCAATACTCAGGACCAGAGCTTAAGAGTTGTTTTGTATTACATCATGGCTATTTTTCAGTCTAGCAGATGCCTCTTCCTTCTCGTGCATAAGGAGGGTATGGCCCTACATAATTCTGTGTGGTGAGATTGAACAGAACATGAATAATCCAACCTGGCCAGCACACCCTGTGCAAATATGCTCCTTTCACCCTTGTGTTGTCGGTCCTGCCCTGTAGCTTCTCTCTTCCCAGATCCTGTGTTCTCATTCCTACCCAGTACAAGGTCCTAACAATTTTGTTGTTCACCTTGTACCTGTTACAAAATGTGAAATTGGAGACCTAGTAATATGTAGCACAATGGATGAGGTGCAGCAGACTATATCCACCCTTTCTGGAAAAACCAGCAGGTATAGATCTATTTTTTTGAGATGCTGTAGCATTCTCCACAAACACTAAGGGCTGCTTAACAAAAAGCCCCCTTTTCTACATGAGATGCTGTCTTTGGAACTCTTGGTGCAGTCTGCACGTCAATTCTGGTGTCCTGATTGGGGCTCCAAATTCTGGTTTTTATAGTAGGGCCATTAGCAAAATATGTGCATCATGTATGAAGCATTGCATGAATCTGTGTCAGGGTGGTGGTGCAGTTGACCGCGAGTACATGCAGCACCACTAGAAATGGTGGAATCAAGTAGAATCAGAAAAATCCACAAGGAAAAATGTTATTTTAGGATCATAAGATTGCTCTGCAAGCTATACAATATTGGCCTAGAATAATAAAAGTATAGATGGTGGCTTTCTGCCTTCATAAAACTTGACAAAAAATAAATTTGTAGAATGGGTAGCAGACTTTACATGAAATCTACTATCACTTTGGTTTACTTTAAATATAACATATGAGAGGGCTTCTATTTAATTCCCTTGTTATCTGGCTTTTGGGTGGAAGTTTTAAATAGCCTCTGGATATCAAATAAATAGCCTCAGGATCTTGTTTGTAATTTAATAAGAATAATTTATTGAGAGGAGAGGAGAAATGTAATTGCCCAGTGGCTGTGAAAGTACATTTACATTATAATGACTAGGCCTATAGCAGCCAGGAAACAAATAAGAAGAGCACTATGGGAACAGAGGCCAGAGGGTGGTCTGCTAAGGCCTATCAGAAAATTACAACTATAGGAAAATAAAAACAGTCTTGCTTGGAAAGGTTGCCAGAGTTTTGTCTGGTTGAGTGATTTTTCTGGTTGTATTATGAGAGGTCAGTTCACAATTGTTTTCTACACACTTATGGAAGTTATCTATTCATGCATGCAATCTAAGAGATATACAACATGGAAGTACATCTTCAGCTACAACAGATTTCAATATCTGTGGTGCTTAAACATGTAAATTGCTGTAGCTGAGAATTCATACATTAAGTTGATATAAACTGTATAATTCCAGTGAGGAGAGAAAGCAGACAAAAGTAATGAGCACACCTGTTTCCAGCATTAAAATTCTGAATATTATTACACTGGGAGGAGCAGGGCTATTTTTGGGCAGGAACACATAGGAACGGAGTTCTGACTGGCTTCAGAGCTGGCCATGCACACTACAGCCAAAACCTCTGTGGGTGGGCCAGGGCCCCCCTGGAAGGATTGGGGAGGCATTTAAATGCCTCCCTGAGCCTTCCCCGGCCTGTTTAAACTGCCTTCCCTTCCCTTCAAGGGAGGGCTTCCCTGGGCTTCCCGATGCCGTGGGGCGCCCAGGCAAGCCAAGGGAAGGCAGTTTAAACTGCCTTCCCTTCGGGGGGGGCTTGTCCCAGCTCCCTGCAGCCATGGGGCTCCTGGGCAAGCCAAGGGAAGGCATGGGGGTGTGGCCTAATATGCTAATGCGCTGCTCTGTCGGGGGTGTGACCTAATAAGCTAACAAGTTTCTGCTATTGGGTGTGGCCTATTATGCTAATGAGTTCCTGCTGGGCTTTTCTACAAAAAAAGCCCTGGGGAGAAGCAATTCTTGCATCTACTTCTTACTATTTGTTTGAAAATCTGTTTCTTTCATTCAGTGCTGCTATAGCCTACAAGAGGAATCTATGATGACTGTGATCTTGGCTGCTAACTTTGAGGGTGGGCAGTCAGCACCCCATCATAAGACAGGAACCAAAATATGTCCATGAGAGTTGCCAGCACTGGCAACCAACGGGAGGCTTGGGTGGCTTTGATGTTGCAACATGATGTCGGCCCTAACATTAGGGTGATGTTCTAGGCTTCCATTGAAACTCTAGAGTTTAACCATAGAGTTTCAGTGGAATCCTACAGGTCCACCTGAACATAATGATGTCACTTCTAGGTTTGTACTAGAAGTAATGTTGTACTGCTGGAGTGATGACAATTTCCCCCAAATTTTCCCCCTGCCTCATTGTCCTGAGGCAGCTCTAATATCCACGCACTCTGGTGTATGAGGGATATTAATGTAGTAGGATTCTCCTTGGAGCTGCATTTTACTCTCAGACTTGAGGGACCTCTATGGAACTTTCCACCCACTTTTTCTATGTTGATACTGCAATTTATGACAATCCAGGTCATGATCACATTGTATACCTCATATCTTAATGTCAACCATGCCTATTGACAATAGATGCATCAGATAAAATTTGAGGCCATCCAGCATCACTGTAGTGTGTGATTGACACACATTGTTCCCCTTTAAGAAAATGGCAGCAGTCAATGGTGTGGGTAAGATGGCTCTAGGTGGCTGGATTTTACTGATTATTTTTTCATCCTGTAGTCTCCTGTTCCTATCAACCATACTCTGGCCCTGGTCACACGGAGAAGTTGCTGCGCTGAAGGCACAAATGTCAGGCGGATTTTCGGGGTGCGATCATACCGCAACATCTGGGAAGCATAGTGCTCCCGTGGCCAACCTGTGGCGTCCCGCCAAAGATGTGGAGTTAAAAAGTACCTAGGAAAGTGCACTAGTATCTGGTAAATGCAGGGCAAAAGCAGACATCTGATTGCGGGAGCGCTAGCATCCCGTGGCATCCGGCACCTGTCCATGTCCCATTGCAAACCGTATGCTGTAAGTCTCCATAGGATGCACACCAACGCGGAACTGTGCATGCGCACAAACACAACACTGACAGCAGCCCTGCCCCCTGGAACAGCACATGCGCACAAACAAGAAACCAAAAGCAGCGTGGCTTGTGTGATCGCGCCGCACCTCTTCTTTGCCACACTTCAGCATTGCTGCGTGATCGGCAGCTAACAGACGAAGCGTGGCAACTTGGGGGACTGTGTATCAGGCTACCACACTTTATTTTGCTCCGGGGTGAACAGCCACACCTCCCTGCCCCACGTTATCTGGCCAGTGTGACCAGGGCCATTATCAGCCAAGTTTCTGCTAGATCAGCAACTTCATTTAGATGGGGACAAACAAGATGTTTTTCTTGTAGATTTGCCAGGCATGGATTGGCAACAGCCAGGAAATGAGGAAGGTGGTAACTTATTAGGGAGGCCACAATTGTGGTTCCTGCATGATGAAGCAACTTTCAGCATTACTCAGAAGTGACATAATTGTGCTGGAGGGATACTCTATCACCCCCCCCCTCCAAAATCTATGGAAAGCATAGTTTGGGAGCAAGTGCAACAGCCTCTCCCCCAATGTGATTATGCCACTTCTGACTTGTGCTAGAAGTTGCATCATCATATAACTAAGACCCCATGTTTGGCCAGCCAGTTTCCTTCTGCCACACAGCTGAGTGGTGGCAGGCAGCAGGACATCTCCTACCATTATCAGGCAAATGAGAAGCCTGTTTTCATGAGAGATGTGAACCTGGCTTTCTATCATACTGAAGTGTTCCTTTCCTTCTCTCATCATATATGGAGCATAACTGAAAACTCAATAATTTTAGAAATCTTCATATCTAACTATAATTTGTTGTGATTTACAAATGAAGATGCCTGGACAAATCCCCCCCAGTTGGCAGGATTAAACCAGAATTTAAACCATGTTTTCACCTTCATTTGGATATCATGGCAAATTGGAATTAACTGGAAGATGTATGAAATGAGGAAGTCTTCAATCATGCTCCATGCATGAGGGGACAGAGTGCCCAAGTATGACAAGCCAGGTTTGGGTCTATCATGAAAAAAACCCTTTTGTTTGTTTATTTGTTATATCTGCACGGAGCCTGACCACGATGGTGGTTCAGTTCTCAGTCTTGTACTAGATCTACTAAATCGTTCCATCTTCGTTCAACCATCAGGAAGGATTCTATAATCTGATCACTTCGGTCAATTTTTAATAGGGCAGGTGCTGCAGATATATGGTGATCTGTCTCAGAACGTAATGCATGGATAGGATACAGTGTGCTTTTAAGATTTTGACGTGAGAATAATCTATGTGCCTGATTTAGTATATAGTGTTTTCCCTCTGTTCTAAAAATTTTCATTAAGATGTTTTTAATTGCCTTATTATTATGTTTAAAAGAACACCATTTGTTAGTTAGCAGTGTCAAAAATAAAATACCTCTTGTTCTTGTGATGAATCTGTTCCCATGCATCAATGACCCAGAAAAAAAGGAATGTTCAACAAGGCTGTGAAATTTGTCATTGCTGTACAGCTTTGGATGGCAGGGGGACAATGATGTTCAAAATTACCTGAATAGAAACAAGAGGATGTGACAGCAAAAATGGCACATACAGCTGAGTCTACAGTAAAATGAGGTAATGGAACTTAAGGCTGTAAAAACAGGACCACAAAAAGGGTTAAGAGAGAGAAGACACTTTAAACATTTGTCACTAAGAGAACATCAGTTCCTAGTGAATTGTGTTAGCCTATGAACTTTACCAAGCAATCTGAGAGTTGTAAAAGAGCTACTGATATTAGAACAATTCTCAATTGTATATCAGGTGCTCATTAGTCAGCAAATTGTCCAGCATTACAGAGTAAATTATTTTCAAAACAAAATAAATAAATAAACAGACTTCAATTTCTGTTCTTTTGTGCTTAATTTGGAAGATGATCTAATTCTTTTAATATGGAATGGGGAAGCCAGAAATGTATAATTTGTTTAATTTCTTTGCTTAAATAGGTGAGAGGGAAATATTTAGGTCTCAGTTGTCAAAAGACTATGTATATGTCCTGTGAGGAAATGCTTGTGCTTAAGTGTGTGCCTTTGTTAGGGCCCTAAAAATAACACTCCAAATCAACCATAACGTAGACATTTCTCTCTGTTTTAAAAAATCTTAACATAAATATGGTATCAGTTCGGTGTAAAAGATACAGCATTTACTTTTTTTTTTTTTACAAAACTTTACAAAATAATGCCATCTAAGACTGAGGTGTGCAACTAACACATTTACAAACACTACATAACTATGTCAACTGATCTTGCAAACCACTCAAAGACTGGAATAGCCAAACAAACAAACAATAATTATGGAAAATAACATAAATAAACCAATTTTTAAAAAAAACATTGAATACAATATTAATTTTAACAAACAATAGCATCACAAAGTGAACATAATATATTCTATTTCAGAATAGAACATAAGACCAAATGTGTTTTGACAAAGTCTTCTGTGTTTTTAGCTGGCCAATGAAATGCTCTGGACTGAGAGACTCCACCACTTGCCAGTAACAGAACAGCTAACTAACTGTACACTCTAGGTTTTCCTTCTTATCTCCATAGGAAGTCCTTCCCATCCAGGCTTCCTTTTAACCCATGAACCAGGACCACTTCTCACATCCCCCCTCAAAAACATTTCAAAATATTACTCATAATGAAAATCTAAGAATAGATTTATTCTTAGATAAACAGATAAAAACAGATTTAAAAAAAAATAAGATTTATTCTTAGATAAACAGATAAAAAATCTGTTCTTTGTGGCAGCTGAGCCTCCCAACTGTTCTTTGTTCTATAGTATGAAGAAGGAGGTCCTTCTTCCTCTTGATCTGGATCTCCTTATTGTCATTGTCTTGGGAGCTTTCTTTCTGGTAAACTTGATTCTGATGGAAACTCTTTTGCCTGAATTTTCGCTTAAGGAGTGACTTCCTTATAAAAGTGTGGTGCTTTTGCCTTCTCACAGATGGTTCCCCATGTTCTTTTATCACAAATCCAAACGACCTTGCCAAGCTCTAAATCAGGGGTGTCAAACATGCAGCCTGGGGGCCGGATGAGGCCCCTGGAAGGCTTCTGTCAGGCCCACAGTGGCACTGGCTGTCTTCTGCTTCTTCTTCCAGTTCTGCTGCTGCTGCATCATTGTAGGTTTGCAGCTTACAGATACACACCTGAACAGCAAACGCAAGACTGCAACAGCACAGATATTTTGATGCAATAATTCATAGCAAGAGTGTCAGTTATCAGACTCTGTTAAATAAACACAATATTGCAAGAGTGCTCATGTTTTAAGCAGGGGTCTTTTTTTTGGGGGGGGGAGCGCACCAGAGTGCAGCTCCAGCAGTTTCTGAGGGCAGAAAGGCTCCCACATGTCAGTTTCAGCCGTTCAAGTGGATTGGGAGTCTTTCAGGCAGCCGAATGTCAATTTCAGCCCCATTATATCCTATGGGCCATTGAAGTCAATGGTGAAAACATAGGGTATATTCTGGGGACTGGAGAGGAGGGGGTTTGAGGGAGAGGCTCCAAACTCACAGGGTAGCTGTTGGAGGCTCTCCCCAAGGTATCCACCAAGTTTAAAGAACATTGGACCAGGGGGTCCAATTCTATGGGCCTCCAAACAGGTTGCCCCCATCCCCTCCATTGTTCTCTATGGTGGGAAAAAATTACTTTTCCCCACGGTGCTGTTAGTAGCTCTGGAAGGGAGGGGGTTTAAGGGAGAGGCTCCAAATTTTCAGGGTAGCTTCAGGAGCCTCTCCCCACATACACCCAATGTCTCAAAGCAATTGGATCAATGGGCCTAATTCTATGGGCACCCAAACAGGTTACCCCCATTACCTCCATTGTTTCCAATGGGGAAACGCAGCCAGCAGCACTTAAGGCAGGCAAGCAGGCAGCCACCCAGCAGTCAGACTCTCCCAGAGAATCTCTGGGAAAGTGAACTGTCTTGGGAGGTGCTTGTTTGCCATGAGAACAAGTGGCACACTCCAGAACAAGTGGCACTGTGGCAGTGCAAGCATGCCACAGTGCCACACAGCAAGACCAAAAGGAACAACATTTATACTTGTGTAAATTGATGGTGCAACCTCATTGGACCACTCACACCACACACACCTCAAAAAGGATATTTATAGCACTGGAAAAAATGCAGAAAAGGGCAACTGCAACAATAAGAGGAGGACACTTTCCCTATGAAGAAAGGTTATCATGTTTGGGGATCTTAGCTTTGAGAAACAGTGACTGAGGGGTGACATGATAAGAGGTTTACAAGACTATGCATGGGATAGAGCAGGTGGAGAAAGAAGTACTTTTCACCCTTTCTCACAAGACAAGAACTCGTGGGCACTCAATGAAATTGCTGAGCAGTCGGGTTAGAAGTTAGAACAGATGGAAGTTTTTTTGGTTCTTACAGGTTTACAACTTTAAAAAGTTCTGCTGGTTGCTGTTGCTTGGGTGGTGGTGGGGGTTGGTTTGTCTTTTCCCTGTCTGCTCCAGCCTCCATACGTTTGTCAAATTGCATCTGGAAGCTGTTCATGCCAGCCGCCACCACCACCACCTCCTGTAGCAGTGAATTCCATGTGTTAATCACTGTTTGGGTGAAGAAGTATTTCCTTTCATCTGCAGTTGCCCTTTTCTGCATTTTCCCCAGTGCTATAAATATTCTTTTTGACATCCCTGCTCTAAATCTTCTTGCAATCTAGCTCCATGATCAGTGTCATAATTCCTCTTTTGTCTCTCTCTTCTTCAGCTTTCCCATTTCATCATTTCCTCTGTGTTTAGTTTCTGTGGGGAGGAGCTGATAATGGGGCTATTGGCAGAGTTGTCCAGGTACAAAGGTCCATAAGCAACTCTGAAGGGCTGCATCTGTTTGAGAGAGGGACAGCTCTGTATTCTATCAGTCCTTTATATGGATCTGCATTCTCCTTTAAGTGCTGAAAACCATATGTTGTTAGTTGGGCAATTGGACACTCTGGATTAAGAGCCTCCAGCATGTGCCAGTGAAAGAACTCAAAGACAGAACTAGCTTAAACAAACTGAGTTAACTAGTTGTACACTCAGGAATGGACAGGTAGCTAGTATTAGTAACTGAACCCAGTGACTGATAGGTAGACAATGGAGTGACTGAAGAATGGGTATAATATTTATTTAATCAAATTTATACCCCTCCCTCCTAGCCTAGGCTGGCCCAGGGTGACTTACATAAAATCAGCAAAGTATTTGGTAATATAATAAAACATTTAAAACAGTATTAAAACAATTGTAAATTCCCTAAAGTGCTAGATATGCATATCAGCTCCTGACAGTAACCAAGCTGTCAAATTCTGTACCCAATGGAGTTTCTCAGTTGACTTCAGGGTTCCCAAGTGTAGAGTGCATTACAATAGTCTAGTTTCAATATTACTGTGATGTGGATCCACATGCCCAAATCAGCCAAGCCATCTTCTGGACTAAATGAAGAAAGTGTTTTTTGCAGCTATGTTAACTTGCTTACCCAACAATAACGCTGAATCTGGTATACCCCGTAGGCTCTTAACCAAGTCAGTAAGGATCAGCTACACCTCATCAATGTGGGGAGCACACTGTCTTTGAGGACCTCAGCCTTCCCAACCAGCATTGCCTCTGCTTGTCTGGATTCAGTTTCAACTTGTTAATTCCTAGCCATTTAACTGAAGTAGTTAGACTGTGGCCCAAGACCTCTACTGTATTATCAGGCAATCTGAATAAAAACATAGAGCTGAGTATCATCAGCCTGCTGATGACAGCCATCTCCAAAACCACAAAAAATTTCTGCTAAGATCTTTACATAGAGATTGAATAGCATGTTGGATATGACTGAGCCTTATGTAACCCCACAGGACAAGTCCTATACTAATGGCAACTGGTCATCAGTAGCAATGCTCTGAGTCCAGTCTGTAAGGAATGATTTAAACCAATCCTGATAACTGCTTCTACCTCTAAACATCTCATGATATGGTGCACCATGAGATGTTGATAAATCCAGTAAAAGCAACAAGAGGCATGGCCTCCTTTGATGGAGATCATCACCTAAAGGTACAAGCACTGTCTTGAGCCCATAGCCTTAGAATCTCACAGTGAGAAAGGTGGGCTATAAATAAATTAAAAAAAAAACAATTTCTGGCTAATAATAACCTTAAACTTATTTTTAGAAAACAGTATTATTCCACACTGTTCTGGAGTTTCATCAGACGATGGCTTATAAACCATTGTTTTGTGCAGGGGTCATTTTGAGCCAGAGCGCACAGAAGCGGTACTCTGGCAGTTAGAAGTACCATCCTCAAGCGCCATCTTAAAGCTGCCGCCCTGCCCCTCCCTTGGCAAAAGCCCTGCTCAATTCACCCCCAGGCCGTATTGTGCACTCAAAGCCCTGCTCAACTCGTCCTGGCCACAGGGCCCTGGGCACCCCCTTGGGTGGCAGGGAGGGAAAGCGGTGGCGGCCATCTATCTTTGCACACATGAGTCAGCTGTGCAGAGGTGCAGAAAGTGTCTGACTAGTGGCTGGAGTGCAGTGAGAGACAAGTCCGAGAGTGCCTGCTTGCTCACCCGATCCTGGCTGGCAGAGGAGGTGGCTTTAAAGGAGCTGTGCATGCTTGGCTGCAGGCAGGCACCACTGAGTGGCCCAGGAGCAGCTCCTGAGGAGTGGAAAGAGGGACATCATGGGGGCAGGAGGGGTGGGGGTGGGGCTGCCAAGCAGCAGGGAGGGAAAGTGGCAGCACCCGCTTGCCTTTCTTCACATGTCTGAGTCAGCAGTGTGGAGGCACAGAAAGTGGCTGACTAGTGGCTGGAGCACAGCGAGAGAAGAGTTTGAGAGCACCTGCTCACTCACCCGGTCCTGGCTGGTAAAGGAAGTGGCAGAAAGGACTGGTGGTTTTAAAGGAGCCGTGTGTGGTTGGCTGCAGGCAGGTACCACCGAGTGGCCCAGAAAAGGCTCCTGAAGTGCAGAAACAGGGGCATCATGTCTGCCTCCCTGCCCTCCCCTTCTTCCTTCTGGATCTTGGGCTGCTGCTGCCCACCGGCCAGCCTGGAGCAAATGAGGCATGCCACGTGCCAAGGAGAGGCCTCCCGGCTCATCTGCTGCTCTCAGGCCTGGAGCCAGACTGCAGGTGGTGCTTGGCATGGTGGAGGGAGAGCAGCAGGGTGCACTGGCACAAGGCCAAGTGGGGGAGCCTCCAGCAATGGCGTGGCCTGCTCAGGTTCCCTCCTCTCCAGGCCCTGCCTGGGATCTGAGCATGGGGAGAGGATTTATCCCCTCCCCCGCCTTCCGACAGGAGCATGCACCCTGGCGCATCAGTGCAGATGGCTGTGCCAGGAGCCCCTGAGACACCCAAGTGGGGCTTCGAAGGCAACAGTCACCAGGCCTGGCAAAAGAGCGGGAAGGAAAGAAGGCCAGCTGCCCGAGGATGAAAGGCAAAGGAGGGGCGGGGAGCATCAGGGAGGGTGCTGCCCAGGGTCCAAGAGGAGGAGGAGAAGGAGGGACGGGCGGGTGGCGAGAAGAGAGCTTTGCTTGGCTGTGGAGTCTTGTGAGCAAAACTACTTTGTGAAGTGGTCTGACAACAATGCTGCTATCTACTTCTTGTAACCTGTGACCTGTCACATTTTCTTAAAAACAGAGTTCTTTGTTCCCACCTTGCAACAATATGTGTTATGCTGGAGGAGTGTGGAATTCCTCATTCCCACCTCATAAAAATATATGCTGAAGGTTTACCTCAGTTTACAACAGCTGTTATAATATCCAAATTCTCCTTCAATGGAATAGTACTTCATTCCATTTCCATGCATTGCGCTGTCCCCTCATTATCAGTAGGACAGAAAAATGGCAGACCAGGTAGGGACTTTTGCATGCTAAGACATTCCCCACTCTTAGGTATTTGCAAAAAATATGTTAAAAAAGTTAAACCAACTCCAAACCTGAACATGTTAATAGCCTTCCAGAAGACATGAAGTGTTAAAAGTAATTAAGTATGGAGGGGGATTGTTTTTAAGGGTGGGGGAGAAGGAAGGAGTATCTGGCCTGCTGGAGCCCTAAACTGGAAGACAAGATTAGAATCAGGATTCTCTCCCCATCTGCCATTTCAAGATGCTATAAGCCTGTCAGGGTTCCAACCACTTTGAAACTAAAAGAGTTCTGAGTATGAGGATTAACTCAGAGGAAAAGTAAAATCTTCCTGATTCTAACTAATTATTATATTCAGCCTTGGATGAAAAAAAAGCCATGAGGTGGGGCTTGGAAGAGGTTGATTAAAAAGTATTGTTAGAGTTTTAAGATCTCAGATCTACAAAGCTGCATGGCTAAATTTTAACAAGAGCAGGAAGCCCTTCTGATTTCTATATGAATAATCTGATCACATGTTCAGCAGGATGCAAACCAGAAGTGCCTGGGTTGCTGACACCACACACTTCTGGTGATGTCAGGGGATGTGGCATATGCAAATAAGTTATGCTAATAAGTTATGCTAATGAGCTCTTGCACCTCTTTTTCTATGAAATGACCCCTGGTTTTGTGTAATGTTTGAATGCAGCCAGGGTCATTTAATACAAATTGTTCCAGTTCCAGTATTTATATTGGAACTGGAAAGCCTGAGTGACTGTACTGCTCAATGAGGTAGCTTTGTTATTTACAAAATAGCAAGCTGATTGGTTTGATAAAACGTTGAAGAAAAATGGAGAAAGCTTTTGCATTTTGTAAAGTTTTGGTAGGTAGCATTATACTGATAGTAAATTATTAACCACTATTGAACCAGGTAAGTTATTTCAGCAAAGTAGCAAGATGGTATGTTCATCGCTTTCTTGGACATAATAATGGTTAGTTTACGTTATGCTTTATTTTTTTACTGTTGCTGAAATTCCAGTTAAATACATTCAATGATAGTGGTCCAAAGCTAGCCTTACCTTCAGGCATCCACATATCATTCACTGGAGCTGTCATCCCAGTGCAATTAATGGCATGAATCTCTGAGAGTTACTGCCTTGTCTATTCTGTGTGCCTTGGGCAACCAGCTGTATTCAGTTCTCAGTCTAACTCACAGGAGAATGGCTATTCCCTGTCCCCTTTCCAGCTGAGACCATTGAACAACAGTGGGTGTAGACACTTTCCTTCCAAAACTTTTACATGATAATTTCTGTACAAAACCATGATTTCAGTACTTACTGATTTTATTCAATTTAGGGTGGGCACTACATATTGGATATCATACTATTATAATTATATATATAATATAATTTTGCTGTGTGGACAGGAAAATCCAGGCAGTGAATGAATACCATAGTTTAATACTCAACAAAGTATGGGTCCAATCTAAAAGTGATATACTTTTCTGTGAGACCAGTCAGAGCTGGAAATCTAAACAAAAACAGAAGCTATCAGATCTTGTGATGCACTGTAGCCTGTGTAACATTGTTCTGGAAAGATCTTTAATAGGTTATGAGAGAAGACAGTGGCCTAGATGAGCCCTTGAAACTACTTCCTTTAGAGGTTTTTGACAGCACAATAAATCTGCTGTGATTTTTTTTTGAAGACAGGGAAATAACCCATTTCCTGAAGAAATAGACTGAAATGAAACTGCTTCCCTCTGTTTATTTATGCTTTTAAGACTATTGGAATGAGCATTATATTACCCACAGTTTTGGTATTAGTTGCTGTAGATTTTCTGGGTTATATGGCCGTGGTCTTGGCATTGTAGGACCTGATGTTTCACCAGTAGCTGTATAACACAGAAAGATATAGTACTCTCTGTGTCAAGGTGAGCAAAAAAATGGTAATTTATATCTACCCTGGAAGGTGGGGTAGGGCTGAGTCATTATCTTGTAGTAGTTCTCCAGGCTGTGAAACATGTTAATAGAGGAGCTTTCCTGAGGAGGTTCTTTTGTCTATGGATTGTTTCCTGAGGAGGTTCTTTTGTGTGTGGAATGGCAATTGAAACTCTAATCTTATCTGTAGTGCTATTGTCAGCTGTAGAGTATTTTGTGTTTTTCAGGACAGGAAATCATGCCCTATTTATTTTTAAACTCTCTTCTTTCCTGTTGAAATTGTGGCTGACTTCAGACTGGCAATTTGCCCTGGTAGGGACCTGGGCCAGCGACGATTCAATTCTGGAGTAAATTGGGCGTTCACACAGGCACATCTGCCTGGCGTCCCCCACCCGTAGCCAACCCGTGCTATTGCGCTTCACTGCTGGATTAAAAAGATACCTCATAAAACTGGTAGCAAATCCAAAAGCCCACATGTGTCGCGCGTTTCTCCGCTTTTGGGAAGTCTGAATGCGCAGCTGAAAAGCCAGGAGCAACTCGCGTTGGGCAGAAGGCAGCAGCGATATGATTGGCCGTGCTCTGCTCTACTGCCCAATGTGGTGCCAGCGCTGTGGGGTCCTCCCCCAATCGGCAAAATGCGCTTACGCGCATGAGCTGCACACATACACCCATACACCCACAGCCGAATTAATGGGGAAACGCTGAATACAGCGTGCCCCCCGGCGCAGCAGTCTGAATGCTCCTGCCCGGCTCTGCCCCATATTTTCTGGCAGCGGCCCGGGCTGTGTGAATGGGAAAACCCGGAACAGTTTATTCCGGGGCTTTTTTGCCACAACTGGCTATGGGAGCAAACTGCCAGTCTGAACTCAGCCTGTGTTTATGTTTATGAATTTCAATGGCTTCCCTATGTAATCTGACATGGTAATTGGAAGTGTTGTCCAGTCTTTCAGTGTTTTGGAACCGAATGCTGTGTCCTGTTTGGGTTAGGCTATATTCAGCCACTGCTGATTTTTCAGGTTGGCCAAGTCTGCAGTGTCTTTCATGTTCTTTTATTCTTGTATGAATGCTGCACTGCGTGGTCCCGATATAAACTTGTCCACAACTGCATGGTATGCAGTATACTCCTGCAGAAGTGAGGGGGTCTCTTTTGTCTTTTGCCAATCGTAGCATCTGTTGTATTTTTCTGGTGGGTCTGAATACTGCTTGTAAGTTGTGTTTTTTCATAAGTTTTCCTATCTGATCCGTGATTCCTTTGATATATGGCAAAAACACTTTTCTCGTGGGAGACTGTTTTTCCTCAGTTGTTTTACCTTTGTTTAATCGCTCTTCTGATTTCATTCTTAGAGTAGCCACTTGAAGTGTGTGGTTAAGATGATTTAGTTTGTCAGTTAGAAAGTGTGGTTCACATATCCATCTTGCATGATCTACTAATATTTTGATTATGCCTCTTTTTTGCAGAGGGTGGTGATTGGAGTTTTTGTGTAAATAATGGTCTGTGTGAGTTGGTTTTCTGTAGACCTTGTGACCTAATTGAAGGTTACCTTTGCAGATGACCATGATATCTAGAAATGGGAGTTTACAGATGGATTGGGATGCCATGGGAACCCCTTTGAGCCCAGTTATAGCAAACTTCTACATGGAACATTTTGAAAAAAACAGCTTTAGAATCTGCACCCCACAAACCAACAGTCTGGTTCTGGTACATAGATGATACCTTTATCATTTGGAGCCATGGAGAAGTAGAATTGATGGAATTTTTAGACCACCTCAACAACATCCACACCAACATAAGATTCACCATGGAAAAAGAAGTCATGGGTAAACTCCCATTTCTAGATATCATGGTCATCCACAAAGCAAACCTTCAATTAAGTCACAAGGTGTATTAATGTTTTGATTAGGCCTCTTTTTTACCAAAGGTGGTGATTGGAGTTTTTGTGTAAATAACGGTCTGTGTGAGTTGGTTTTCTGTAGACCTTGTGACCTAATTGAAGGTTTGCTTTGTGGATGACAACTGAGGAAAAACAGTCTCCCACAGGAAAAGTGTTTTTGTCCTATATCAAAGGAATCACTGACCAGATGGGAAAACTTATGAAAAAACACAACCCTAACCTTAATACTATAAAAGTTAAGACTCAGTTCTATACAAAACTCACAAGATGGCAATAACAAAGACCCGTAGTCAGGCTTTTTAAAGTTGGAGGGGTATTTACATTTCTTAGGGGGCACTGGCAAATCAAATTAAAGGTAATTTAATTAAGGAGAGTGGGGTTCAGGAATCTCGTGCTGTGCTGATCTCTGTTCTGGCCGCTGGCAAGTCAGAGTCTCCCTCCCACTGTGAGCATCTAGTTTTCCTTCTTCCCCAGAGCTGCCCCTCCTGGAAAGGCCCTGGGCTGGATGGGAAGTCAGGGGGGCCTTGCCAGTAAGTCGGGGGGCTAACCTGAAGATGCCCCACTGTAGCTATGGGCCTGCAATAACATAGTTAAAGTGCTCTCAGAGTGCTCCCACCAGTCCATACATAAAACACTTTTACCTTGTACAGTGGGTAGAATAGATAAATAGGAGAGTAGGGCAGATGGGTAGGGCAGGGGACCCAATCTAATATGGTGTCTGCCACCTCAACCAAAGGTCTGGAAGAACAGCTCCATTTTACAGGACCTGAGAAATGGTTGTAAAGCACTTGGGCTGCCATAACTGGATTAAATGGCAGTGGAGACAAACAAGGCCAAGGAATGTATGAGGAATGGAACAAAAAGGACAATGGTATTCAGAAGAAAAATCAGGTAAAAGATTGGAACAGCACTGAAAAAATATATAAATGTTCAGCAAGGTGAATGTTTGGCTTTGGGGTTTTTAAAGGTACATTAGGTAGACAGATTTTAAGTAGATTACCAAAATAAACTGTCTATATATAATTTAAATTTACATGTTGTTGTTGTTGTTGTTCAGTCGCACAGTCGAGTCCGACTCTTCGTGACCCCATGGACCAGATTACGCCAGGCCCTCCTGTCTTCCGCTGTCCGCTGAAGTTTGCTCAATTTCATGTTCGTTGCATCGATGACACTGTCTAACCATCTCATTCTTTGCCGTCCCCTTCTTCTTTGACCTTCAATCTTTCCCAGCATCAGGGTCTTCTCCAGTGAATGCTCCCTTCTCATTTGGTGGCCAAAGTATTTGAGCTTCAGCTTCAGGATCTGGCCTTCCAGGGAACAGTCAGGGTTGATTTCTTTTAGGATTGACTGATTTGATCTCCTTGCAGTCCAAGGGACTCTCAAGAGTCTTCTCCAGCACCATAGTTCAAAAGAATCTATTCTTCGGCGCTCGGCCTTCCTTATAGTCCAACTCTCACAGCCATACATTACTACGGGGAATACCATTGCTTTGACCATGCGGACTTTTGTTGGCAAGGTGATGTCTCTGCTTTTTATCATGCTGTTTAGGTTTGCCATCGCTTTCCTCCCAAGGAGCAGGCGTCTTTTAATTTCATGGCTGCAGTCACCATCTGCAGTGATCTGGGATCCTAGGAACGTGAAGTCTGTCACTACTTCTACGACTTCCCCTTCTATTTGCCAAGGAGTGATGGGGCCAGATGCCATGATCTTAGTTTTTTTTATGTTGAGCTTCAAGCCCACTTTTGCACTCTCCTCTTTCACCCTGAGCAAGAGGCTCTTTAGATCCTCTTCACTTTCTGCCATCAGAGTGGTATCGTCTGCATATCTGAGGTTATTGATCTTTTCCCCAGCAATCTTAACTCCAGCTTGTGATTCATCCAGGCCAGCATTTCGCATGATGTACTCTGCATATAAATTAAATAAGCAAGGTGACAGTATACATCCTTGTCGTACTCCTTTTCCTATGCTAAACCAATCAGTTGTTCCATATCCGGTTCTAACTGTTGCTTCTTGACCCTTATACAGGTTTCTCAGGAGACATATGAGGTGGTCTGGTACTCCCATCTCTTTAAGAACCTGCCATAATTTATTGTGATCCACACAATCAAAGGCTTTAGCATAGTCAATGAAGCAGAAGTAGATGTTTTTCTGGTGTTCTCTTGCTTTCTCCATAATCCAGCGAATGTTGGCAATTTGATCTCTAGTTCCTCTACCTCTTCGAAACCCAGCTTGTACTTCTGGCAGTTCTCTATCCACGTACTGTTGGAGCCTAGCTTGTAGGATTTTGAGCATGACCTTGCTAGTGTGTGAAATGGGTGCAATTGTGCGATAGTTTGAACATTCCTTGACATTGCCCTTCTTTGGGATTGGAATGTAAACTGACCTTTTCCAATCCTGTGGCCACTGTTGTGTTTTCCAAATTTGTTGGCAAATTGAGTGCAGTACTTTAACAGCATCTTCTTTTAAGACTTTGAATAACTCAGCTGGGATACCATCACCTCCACTAGCTTTGTTGTTAGTAATGCTTTCTAAGGCCCATTTAACTTCGCTTTCCAGGATGTCTGGCTCAAGGTCAGTGATTATACCATCGTGGTTGTCAAGGACATCGAGGTCCTTCTTGTATAGTTCTTCTGTGTATTCTTGCCATCTTTTCCTAATCTCTTCTGCTTCTGTTAGGTCCCTACCGTTTTTGTCCTTTATCATGGCCATCTTTGCATGGAACGTTCCCTTGATTTCTCCAATTTTCTTGAAGAGATCTCTAGTCCTTCCCAATCTATTGTTTTCCTCTATTACTTTGCATTGTTCATTCAGGAAAGCCTCCTTATCTCTCCTTGCTGTTCTCTGGAAATCTGCATTCAGTTGGGCAAATCTTTCCTTTTCCCCATTGCCTTTAGCTTTCCTTCTTTCCTCTGCTATGTGTAAAGCCTCATCAGACAGCCACTTTGCTTTTTTGCATTTCTTTTTCTTTGGGATGGCGGTGAGTGCTGCCTCCTTTACAATGTCACGGACCTCTGTCCATAGTTCTTCAGGCACTCTGTCTATCAAATCTAGTCCCTTAAACCTATTCTTCACCTCTACTGTATATTCATCGGGGATGCGATCTAGGTCAAATCTGAATGGCCTTGTGGTTTTCCCAACTTTCTTCAATTTAAGTCTGAATTTTGCAATGAGTAGCTCATGATCTGAGCCACAGTCAGCTCCAGGTCTTGTTTTTACTGACTGGATAGAGCTTCTCCATCTTTGACTGCAAATTATATAGTCAATCTGATTTCGGTGTTGCCCATCTGGTGATGTCCATGTGTAGAGACGCCTCTTAGGTTGTTGGAAAAGGGTGTTTGCTATGACCAGCATGTTCTCTTGACAAAACTCTGTTAGCCTTTGCCCTGCTTCATTTTGTTCTCCAAGGCCAAACTTGTCTGTTATTCCGGTTACCTTTTGATTTCCTACTTTAGCATTCCAGTCCCCTATGATGATGAGGACATCATTTTTTGGTGTTAGTTCTACGAGCTGTTGTAGGTCTTCGTAGAACTGGTCCACTTCAGCCTCTTCTGCAGCAGTGGTTGGGGCATAGACTTGGATTACTGTGATGTTGAATGGTTTGCCTTGGATTCAGACCGAGATCATTCTGTCATTTTTGAGATTGTATCCCAATACTGCCTTTCTCACTCTCTTGTTGACTATAAAGGCCACACCATTTTTTCTACGGGATTCCTGGCCACAGTAGTAGATATAATGGTCTTCTGAGTTAAATTCGCCCATTCCTGTCCACTTTAGTTCACTGATTCCCAAGATGTCGATGTTCATTCTTGCCATCTCATTTTTGACCACGTCAAGCTTACCTTGATTCATCGATCTTACATTCCAGGTTCCTATGCAGTATTGTTCTTTGCAGCATCGAACTTTCCTTTCACCGTCAGACACATCCACAACTGAGCGTCCTTTCGGCTTTGGCCCAGCCGCTTCACTCTTTCTGGGGTTACTCGTACTTGCCCTCTGCTCTTCCTCAGTAGCATATTGGACACCTTCCGACCTGAGGGGCTCATCTTCCGGCGTCATATCTTTTAGCCTTTTGTTACTGTCCATGGGGTTTTCTTGGCAAAGATACTGGAGTGGGTTGCCATTTCCTTATCCAGGGGATCACGCTTGGTCTGTACTTCTTGGTCTGTACATGTACTTCTGTCTAATTTTTTGTTACTGTGCCTCAGACAAACCTTGTGGACATGATTCAGCCAAACCAAAGGATTCTGAAGTCTCTTTGTGCTTTACTCTTGCCCACTGGAAAACTTGTTGTGCACTTTCTATAGATCATCTCCTTCTTAAACTCTGTTGTGGTTTTTAATTTCGTTCCAAATAAATCCTGCATATACATAAATGTAAATTTCCCTGACATTTTAGGGGAAAACAGGGAGGGCCTTGAACCAGGATCATGAAATAGCTGTGTTTAGCTTCTTGACAAATAAATTAGCCTTGACTCAGCCTTGAGGAAGTTGACAGATTGATCTCAGTGGTACGCCCAACCACATGCAGCCTTGATCCGTGCCCCTCGTGGTGCCCTCAGGGATATTATCAACAAGTCCCTCTCTGGGTTTTCGGTTTCAGCGTTGCAAATGGCGGCCACCTTTCGGGACGCTCCCGGAGGTGGTTAGCCCACGCGCAGTTTGGGGGGGTCTTTGCATCTATGCAAGACCCTAGTGAGCCTTAGGTAAAGGCTCCGAACCGGGGCGCTTGGGGAGTAGCCTCTTTGCCGGCAGTTAGCCGGGAAATTGAGGCTTTCTCCCCGCCCCAATCGGCCCCGCTGCGTCGTGCCCGTAATGGGACTTAGCAGCGCTCCCGAATTCCACCAGGAGTGAAGAAAGTGGCATGAGTTAAAATAAAAAGAAGAATTGCATCGAATCGTGAGTTGAAGATCTAATTTGAAGCGAGATAAATCCCCCCCGCAAACGTAGGGAGGAGGGAGGAGTCCCCACCCCCTTTTGAGAAGCGAGATTAATAAAGGGGCGAGGAGGGGCGTAAAGAGAAAAAAAGCGTTGGTGAAGATACCGTTGGGGTTTGGCAGGCGATTGCGACATTGTCAGCCTCTTGGAGGATGCGGCACGAACTTTGAAAAAGTAAACAAAAGGGAAAATGTCGACGCCGAAAATTTTCCTGCACAAACCGGAAGAGAAGGGGGAGGGACTTCCAGTCCGGGTAACCCCCCCCCCAGAGCTTGCTGTCATTCAACAAGAGGAGCTACTGCGGCCCCTGCTGGAGCAAATGCAGAAAATCAATGAAGCTTTGATTAAAGTGGAAAGTGCTCTTCTCTGTCGGCAAAAGCAAATCTCGGAAACATCAAGAAAGGCTAATCTGATGTTAACCCTTTTGGGCGAGAAAGAAGAAGAGAAAGAAGATCTCAGTTTTATCTTGACGAATGACTTGGCACCCCTAACTGGCAGTGAAGCGAGTGAAATAAAAGAAGAGGTGGACATGGCTCTAAAAGCCTATTCCACTTATATAAAAGAAAATACTCTGCCAGAAGAAGGGGATGTCGAGCTGAGCAGGAAATATATCAGAGATCTAATTTCTTCTGTGATTATGGAGCCCGTAAAAGTTGATGGTCGGAAATATAAGAAAAAAAGAAACGAGAGAAGATGGAATTCATCTTTAAAACAATAAAACCTTTGAAGAGACACGCCAGCAGGATGGAGGCAGCACTCAAAACTGGGATGAATGCAAGCAGCGAAGAAGACAACGACCCAGGGGGAAGAGGTGACGGAGCGGGAGTCATCAAGATGAAAGGGACTCAACTTTGAGTTGAAAAGACTTAAGAGGACACTTTGAGCAGCGGCTGTTCGTGTAACATCTGGAAGGAGCTGTTTAATAACTAACCCCAATGGACTTTACTAACGGTATTAACAGAGTTATTTTGGACTTTGGATTGTTAAAAAGAAGATCTTCTAACCGTGATGGATGCTAAAAATAGTACTAACTAAAACTAACCCTTATTAACAGAATATTTTCACTCCATCTCTTTTTTCTTTCTCCAGCTGTCTACCCTACCCTTTTCCTATAAAAAGAATAAAATTCTCTCCTTTTTAGGAGAGTTTTACCAAAAAAAAAACAAGTCCCTCTCTGAGGGACTGTTCCCGGGGGCTCTCAAGGAAGCGATGGGCTGCCCTCTCTTGAAAAAACTATCCCTGGATCTGCCGAATTGGCCAACTATCGGCCGGTCTCCAATTTGCCCTATTTGGGCAAATTAATAGAGAGGGTGGTGGCGAGCTTTCTGGATGACACTTCCACACTTGATCCCTACCAGTCTGGCTTCTGCCCAGGTCACGGGACAGAGACAGCGCTGGTCGCCCTCAGATGACCTCCGGAGGCATCTGGATCGGGGCGAGACAGCGGTGCTGCTGTTGTTAGACCTGTCGGCTGCGTTCAACATGGTTGATCATCAGCTACTCATCCACCACCTCGTTGACGTGGGGATTCAGGGGCTTGTCTTACAATGGCTTGTCTCCTTTCTCCAGGATCGGGGACAAAGGGTGGCTCTTGGAGAGCAGCTGTCCCGAAGGCACCCACTAATCTGTGGGGTGGTACTCTCCCCAATGCTATTCAACATATATATGTGCCCCCTTGCCCAGATTGCCCGGAGGCATGGGCTGGGTTGTCACCAATACGCAGATGACACCCAACTCTATCTGTTGTTGAGTGGCCAGTCGGGCTCTACCCCAGAAGACCTGGAGTGGGTGCTTCAGGATGTGGCTGGATGGCTGAGACTGAGTTGATTGAAATTGAATCCAATGAAGACGGAGGTCCTGTGCCTTAATCAGAGTGGCTTGGGGTTAGGGATCCCATTGCTGGCCTTCGATGGGGTGCCGTTGGTGCCAGCGCCAAAGGTCCGGAGTTTGGGTGTGCTCCTGGATGCCTCCTTAACAATGGAGGCCCAGGTAGCAGCCACTGCCAAGGCAGCCTTTTACCATCTTCGGCTGATCAGGCAGTTGGTTCCCTCCCTCAAATGCAAAGATCTGGTGTCAGTGATCCACACTATGGTCACCTCGAGGTTGGACTACTGTAATGCTCTCTACATGGGGCTGCCCTTGGGGCACCTCCGGAAGTTGCAGCTGGTGCAAAATGCAGTGGCCAGGCTGCTGATGGGTCTCCCTATGTGGGAGCACATCCAGCCTGTGCTCAAGTCGCTGCACTGGCTCCCAGTAGCATTCCGGATCCACTTCAAAGTGCTGTTTTTGACCTTTAAAGCCCTGTATGGTCAGGAACCTGTCTACCTGAGGGGCCACCTTTCCCTGTATATCCCCCAGAGAGCACTGCGATCTGGGACACAACACCACCTGACCCTTCCTGGCCCCAAAGAGGTCAGGCTGACAACAACTAGGTCCAGGGCATTTTCCTTGGCTATATCAGTATACTGGAAAAAGCTCCCTAGTGAGATCCAGGCCCTGCAAGATCTCCAGCAATTTTGTGGGGCCGTGAAGAAAGAGCTTTTCTGCAGGGCATATCAGTGAGATAGATGTCATGCCAGCTGAGCCATGCCGACCCGCCAAGTGATCACGCTGTGGTAGATGTTTAGATGTCTATGTTTATTGTATTTTAGTCAAATTGTTTTATATGAAATGTTCATGTTTTTATGTATATTGGTTTTATTGATGTTGTAAGCCGCCGTGAGCTGCCTAGGTGGGAGGGCGGGATGGAAATCGAACAAATAAATAAATAAATAAGAATAGTATTAAATAAAAGAGATGAGGTGAATGGGTCCAATGCTACCAATTCATCATAAGAGAAATTAAAGAAAAAAGACTCTGATAATGGGGAAAGAGAAGTGGGGCAGTAGCCAGGAAAATGATTCATAGAAGTCTCCTGTTCAGGATAAGCACTCTGCAGGGTACACAATTCTGCACTAATAATCTCCATAAACTAAGTGAATAATAACAGATCCTGGGTGCTCTCCTCCCCTTGCACTCAGATTAGGGTACCTCAGGTGATATACCTGCCAGTATCTCCCCCTAAATGTTTTGTGTTTTTTTCTTCTACCCTTTCATTCAGTCAGAACAAGAATGCTGCTGAGCCTTGCCAGCACCACTGCCTTCGACAGTAGGCAGTAAAAATGGCAGCTAGGAAGCCCTCTTTCTTTTAGAGCTAGCAGTTAGCAACAGCTACTCTATCCCTTTCCTCCTTGATGAGGAGAAGAAACTGAAGCCACTAGAAATGGTGTGTTGGTGGCAGGGGTCATTTTGTAGAAAAAGAGCTGCAGGAGCTCATTAGCATATCTAATAGGCTATTAGCATAATAGCGCATTAGCATATACCGCACCCCCTGACATCATCTGAAGTGATGTCAGAAGGGGAAACAAAAATGGGGAGAGGCATCTTCAAAAGCCTCCCCTCCCCTTCTCCAGCCAGCCTGCCAAAGCAGGCTGGGGAGGGGACAAAGAAAGAAGGGGTTTAAAGTTTTAACCCCTTCTCTTTAGAGTCATCTTTCCATTATATTCTATGGGGCCATAGAATACAATGGAAAGATCATGCCGCTACTGCGGCGCGACTCCAGAAAGAAGGAGTTTAAACTTTAAACCCCTTCATTCTTCACTCCCCCCCCCAGCCTCCCTTGGCAGGCCAGCTGGGGAAGAGAAGGGGAGGCTTTTGAAGATGTCTCCCCCCCTTT
Source organism: Gekko gecko (assembly GCA_029375565.1). Classification (NCBI taxonomy): domain Eukaryota; kingdom Metazoa; phylum Chordata; class Lepidosauria; order Squamata; family Gekkonidae; genus Gekko; species Gekko gecko. Next base: position 104,548,185 of record JAPDNY010000004.1, on the reverse strand, counting down.
TCTGCTTCCCCAGCCAGCGTGCTTCTGGAGGGCCCCACCCACCCTCTCCTGGCTGGCCAGCCTCAGTGGGTGAGCCAGGAAGGGCTGGGGAGAGAGAGAGGAGACAGTTAAATGCCCCCGTGCCTTCTTTGTCTCATCTGCCCAAGTAGGCAAGCCGAGGAAGGCTTCTAGCAGCCCCCCCTCTCCTGGCTTGCCAGCCTCTGCAGGCTAGCCAGGAAGGGCTGGGGAAAGAGCAGGGAGGCATTTAAATGCCCCCCATGCCTTCCTCGGAGCGTGGGGGCAGGGCTGCCGAAGCGGTGCTCCGGCACACTTCAGCCCCAAACAACCCCTGGTTGGTGGCAAAATCCTGAGATAAGACATGTTCAGAAGCACCAAGAAATGGTCTCTGCTCGCCCACTCCCTCTGGGCAGTGTGACAAACTGGAGAATTGAGCCCCTTCACCATGATGCAGCCACTCAAGGAGAAACTGTGCCTCCCTTGCCTTGTTCCTCAATATGTATAGGAAGTGAAAGGAAGTTGTTACCAACATAGGCTGTGTAGAGGTCCATACGATCCCAAATTGGGTATGTCATATGGGTCCTGATCACCCTACCTACAGCATGATAACAGAAATGAAGCAAATAAGAACATAAGAACATAAGGGAAGCCAATGTTGAATCAGGCCAATGGCCAATCTAGTCCAACTCTCTGTCACACAGTGGCCAAAAATACCAGGAGCCACCAGGAGGTCCAGCAGCGAGGCCAGGACACTAGAAGCCCTCCCACTTCTGCCCACCCCAGCACCAAGAATAGAGTGCATCATCTGCCCCAGACTGAGAGTTCCTATCCATACCTTGTGGCTAATAGCCACTGATGGACTTCTGCTCCATATGTTTATCTAATTCCCTCTTGAAACTGTCCATGCTTGTAGCCGCCACTACCTCCTGTGGCAGTGAATTCCATGTGTTAATCAGTCTTTGGGTGAAGAAGTACTTCCTTTTATCTGTTCTAACCCAACTGCTCAACAATTTCATGAAGTGCCCACAAGTTCTTGTATTGTGAGAAAGGGAGAAAAGTACTTCTTTCTCAACCTACTCAATCCCATGCATAATCTTATAAACCTCAATCATGTCACCCCTCAGCCATCGTTTCTCCAAGCTAAACAGCCCCAAGCATTTTAACCTTTCTTCATAGGGAAAGTGTTCCAACCCTTTTATCATTCTAGTTGCCCTTCTCTGCACTTTTCCCAATGCTATAATATCCTTTTTGAGGTGTGGCGACCAGAACTGTACACAGTATTCCAAATGAGGTTGCACCAATGATTTATACAGGGGCATGATGATACTGGCTGATTTGTTTTCAATTCCCTTCCTAATAATCCCCAGCATAGTGTTGGTCTACTTTATTGCAGTTACACACTGTCTAGACATTTTCATTGAGTTATCTTCTATGACTCTAAGATCTCTCTCTTGGTCAGCCTCTGCCAGTTCAGACCCCATCAATGTGTACTTATGTTTAGGATTTTTGGCTCCAGTGTGTATCACTTTGCACTTGGCCACATTGAACCCCATTTGCCACATTGACGCCCACTCACCCATCCTCAACAGATCCCTTTGGAGTGCCTCACAATCCTCCCCGGTTTTCACCACCCTGAACAACTTCATGTCATCTGCAAATTTAGCCACTTCACTGCTTACTCCCAATTCCAAATCATTAATAAACAAGTTAAAAAGCATTGGACTGAGTACTGATCCCTGTGGTACCCCACTGCTTACCACCCTCCACTGAGAAAGCTTCCCATTTATACTGACTCTCCATTTACTATTTATAAACCAGTTTTTGATCCACAAGAGGACTTGTCCTTTTATCCCATGACTATTGAGCTTACTTAGGAGCCTTTGATGAGGAATGCCCCAAAATGTGGAGTGGATATTTGCCATTCTGAGTAACTTAGAGGAAAGGTTGGATTAAAAAGGAAGAGAGAGAACAGGTAGTATTCACTGCTACTATGCTACAGCAGTTGAGATGTTACTAGTGGGCCCTCCTGGGATATATGGGCCCCAGTAGTTTCCCAGTAATGCCATCTCTTAACATTGTCTCAGCTAGTACTGATGTCAAGAAAACCTGCAATTCTAGATATATCTTAAGCACACAAATTTCCTAAATGGAAGAAGTACAGAATGTGGAGAAGTGAAGCAAAATGGAGAATCACATTATTATTTTCCCCTTTCCTGAGATTTATTTTTGTATGGGTTGAAGCCCTTGAAATATGAAGAGAAGATATACTCTGTGTCAACAAAAAAGTCACCTGTTCTTTTCAATGTCAGGAGCCTTTTAAGGATGGTCATTTGGTAGTGGCACCACAGGAGTTTTTAAGTAAATGAGCAGCTGATCAGTGCAAAAAGAGCAAATACTCTGGATGGCTTCAATAATGGGAATTTTTCTATTTTGTTTACTTTGCATTCAGCAGGTTTTGTTAATGGCAGATGGACCCAAAAAGAAGAGGCCAAGATAAACAGGGATAGATGGGTCTCCTATTGTAGCTATTAATTTAAAGTGCTTCTAATAGTATCTGCCTTATGACATTCAATCTGATAAGAGGTTGTGTCAAAGAGTAGCGATGAACAACTGAAGCCCAGTGAAAAATGAAGAGCCATTTCACACAGAGAATTTTTTTTTGTTATACTAGAATTAACTCTGAATAGGAGTAAAGTATCTGAAATCCATGTACCCATAACTGAAGTTGCTCAGGTGAAAATTAAGAAGTGGAAAGAGAGGGGAGGATCCCTCTGTATATTTCAGATCAAATGCAGTTACTGTTCAGGATCAGCATCCTCTTCTCAGCCAGCTTATTGCTTCTACTTGGAATGATTATGACTATTTTTATTTTTTTTAATGCTGCTTCTTCCATACATAAAATGGCACACAAAAATACAAAAATAATACATAAGTAAAGATACAGCGGTTGCGGTGGCTCAAATGGTTAAGATGCTGAACTGCAGACCGGAAGATCAGTAGTTCAGTAGTTTGAGAGCCAAGTGCCACATGACCGAGTGAGCTCTCATCTCTGGTCCCAGCTCCTGCCAACCTAGCAGTTTGAAAGCAAGAAATTGCAAGTAGTTAAATACCACTTCAGTGGGAAGGTAACAGTGTTCTGTGTACCTCAGCATCTAGTTATGCTGGCCACATGACCACGGAAACATCTTTGGACAGCGCTGGCTCTTCAACTTGGAAACGGAGATGAGCACCACATCCCTAGAGTAGGATTCGACTGGCTTTCGAGCAAGGGAAACCTTTATCTTTACCTTTACTAAAGATACAGCAGACATCAATGATAATCAGACATCAAACCAATACATTAAATGTTCAAAATCCAAGTCCAGTATTCATAAAAACAATGGCTCAATGGGCACAAAACACATTTTTGTAGTTTATGGTTCATGGCCGAACAACGAACTGAATGGTTGAGACAGACAGACGGACGGACGGACGGACGGACGGAAGGAAGGAAGGAAGGAAAGAAAGAGAGAGAAAGAAAGAGAAAGAAAGAAAGAGAGAAAGAAAGAGAAAGAAAGAAAGAGAGAAAGAAAGAGAGAAAGAAAGAGAGAGACAGAGAGACAGAGAGACAGAGAGACAGAGAGACAGAGAGACAGGAAGGAAGGAAGGAAGGAAGGAAGGAAGGAAGGAAGGAAGGAAGGAAGGAAGGAAGGAAGGAAGGAAGGAAGGAAGGAAGGAAGGAAGAACCCGAAATACAGTCATGCACATAGTGCTAGTGTACAAATTATCATATATAATTTAGTTATACATTCAAAAGTGCTAAAATATTTTAAAACCACAATTTTATGGTTCTGCATATAACTACCTAATCCTAGGAGCTGCGGTGGCTCAAGTGGTTCAGATGCTGAACTGCAGGCTGTGGAAGGTCAGTAGTTCAGCAGTTCGAGACCCGAGAGTGCCGCATGACGGAGTGAGCTCCCGTCTCTAGTTCCAGCTCCTGCCAATCTAGCAGTTCGAAAGCAAGAAATTGCAAGTAGATAAATAGGTACCACTTCGGTGGGAAGGTAACAGTGTTCTGTGCACCTTGGTGTTTAGTCATGCCGGCCACATGACCACGGAAACGTCTTCGGATAGCACTGGCTCTTTGGCTTGGAAACGGAGATGAGCACCGCAACCCTAGAGTCGGATTCAACTGGCTTTCGAGCAAGGGAACCTTTACCTTTACCTTTACCTTTACCTAATCCTAATATAAAGACAAATGACCAATCATATAAATACAGGTTAAAAAATACAGGGTATATCCATATACAAGAACCAATACCAAACATGTCTTGGCTAAAAGCCTTCCTCAGTGGTAAAATTTAAACTGAGCACTCCATAAATTTAACAAAAATAGACATAAAACCCATCATATACAGAACGGACCTAAAATTAATTATATATATGTTTATTAAAACTCATCATATACAGAATGGACCCAAAACTAATTATATATATGTTTATTAAGGAACACATTATTATTATTATTGAAATATATGAAACTGGGATAACTACCTTACTCACACTGAGATGTTCACCTATGGAGTAATAAATATTCTTGAGATACTACATGGGCAACTTATTAAGGTGCACAAGATTTCATATGCCCATGGATCTAAAATACACATAAGCATATGACTAAACAACTGCAAATTAAAGAGTCTCCTAAATTTTAGCAAAAAAGTATGTATCTGACTGATAAACACTAAATGGTACAATATTTACCTATTTAGACCCAATCTGCAATTGCTCAAAGCTCCAATAGAGTGTTCAGGTACAACTAGAAAAGAATCAGCACTATGGTAACCCATCCCCCTGGATATATAGAAAAGGTGGGGAAAATGTGATACAGCAGAAGACACAGAGAAAAGTGATGACACAGAGGTAATCAGCAGCACCTTGGAGATGAAAAGTGCATCAGCCTACTTGCACTCCTCAATCCAAAAAGCAGCCAAGTCCATCTGATACACAGTCAATCAATTTCTTCATTCAATGGATTGAAGAGTGAAAGTGGGCTGATGTTAAACAACATTGGATAGAGAGGATTGCCTTCTGACTAGTCCCATATGAGCCTACCCAACCACTGTGTTAATCTTTGGAGGCAGTTAGAGTAAAGTTGAGGAAATGAAGCATGACAGAAATTTGTAAAATTATGAAGCCCCAATGAAGTTCATGAATAGTAGGGTGAGGACAGGAAAAGGAATGGCTTTGCCCAAGGCATAGACAACTTGTGAAATTCACTGCTGTAGGAGGTCTTGGTGACCAGTACTTTAAAGGGGATGAGACAGCACAGCTGTTACTTATGTTCTAATGGGTTTTAGTGTTATACAGATTGCATCCAGTACCACCTCCACACACCTTACTATAGAAATATATGTGTGTATTATTGCTTTGAAAGGGCTCACAGAAGGAATCTGAACAAGTGAAGTAAGTGGTTAGGGTGTTGAGCTATCTATAGAAGTGATGTACATTTCAGTAGTATTTTTCTTAAATCTAGTTGCTGATTTTGAAACATTAATTTTATTGATATCTGCAAATAGTTATTAATGTCATGTTTGACTTGTGTGAACTGGGTATTAAAAGTCGACGAGTAACAACTAATTTTATAAGTATATACTGTACCTCCCAACCATAGCAGTCAACAGCATTGTGTAAGGTGAAAGAATTTGCTCATACAGTACTGAGGCAAAATATGGCATTAATCAAAAGAATCAACTAGTGATAAGTATTTCTTTGATGTGGAGTAAATTGCTACTAAGTGGCTTTATAAAGCATGAATTGGGTTGTTAATAATCCATTTGAAGCATATGCTGCTATTTCAAAGCATGTTTAATTGACTTTTCTGTCTTATTTACCTTCATGTTCATGAAGATTACTACAGATGGCATAATCTAGTGAAGACCCACCAGCAAGGAAAATGGGTTATGAGAATATAGGCTTGACCCTTTAAAATTCAGTGAAAATTTATTGTTTAGGTACAATAATGTCTAAAGCATATACTCACTAAAGGGACAGGTACACTATACAAACATGGATTTATACATAGTAATGTGCTCTTCATTGCCAATGATAAGTAATATTAATGGCTTGTTTGGCCTTGGGCCATGCAATAAGGTTCAAGCCACCATTAAGCAAACATTTGTAAATATAATTCTATTTTTCTGCTGCCAGGATGATGCCCTTTCTTGCCTACAGAAAATGTTATACTGATTCCTTTTGAGGGAATTGTAGTAGTCCCTGGACTTTAGGAATATGTCTGTTATTTTTATGCTGTACCTGCATAGTGTGTCAGTTCTGCTAAAACCTTACTGCAGCACATGTTTTCCCCAGTGCATTTTGGTAATCTGTAGTTAATGTTCCCCCAAAATGTTGGGAAAATCAAGCAGCAAATGCTAATGTGGCAGGTTCCCTTTGTAGCTACAGCACATTGATTAATCACTGAAAGTTAAGGATGCTGGGTGACAAAAGGCTTATCCCCAAGAGAGCCAGTGTTATTCTGGTTAGCAGAATGAGATTAGGTGTGGCCATACTCCGCTGCTAGCTCTCTGCCCTTCGCAGTGGTAACAACTAAACATTATATTTGCTTGTCTGAGCTGATATGTAGAGAGGAGTCAGTCCCTAGCTCAGCTCAAAGTGTGTGCCTGTGTGTTTGGAGCAATATAAATAAATACTGGCTGTCTTGTAACGTAGTTCTCTACATAGAGTTGACAGGTCTCCACAACACGCTGGTGGGGTGTAGGAGGGAGCCTTCTGGGAGTGGGGTGGGGCTTATGAGGAAGTGATGTCATCACGCTGGGAACATTGTGTGGCGACACTCTGTTTTGAGGGCAAAACTCTATGGTAAATTCAGGGTCAAACCATAGAATTTTGCCCTCAACCAGAGTGTCGCCATGCAATGTCCCCTACACAATCACTATACATCACTTCCATGTGATGTCATTGCATCAGAAATGTCACTATGCAAAGGTTTCCCCTGCTGGCCAGCTGGCTGGCGGTGGGCAGAAGCTCCAAAAAGTGGGGGCTTTCCCACCCCTGCCTGGGGAATGTGAACCCAATCTCTACATGTTTTCAATAATAGCACCAAAGGCACAGGGTTGTTTTCTATGGCCACTTCCACACAGTTTATTTGTTCCAGGTTCAATACTGTTGGGAAGCAGATATTTCCCCATGATCCCCCAAAGCATTATGATGTATTCATGCACCTTATGGGGTTTCCCTGGCTTTTTCCTCATGTTTTGGGAAAGATTGCAACAAAGCCTGAATGGCTGCCATGTGGGTGGGGAAGCTTGGATTTTCCCAGTCGTGCCCACAGAAGAGCCAATTTCCCCACAGCAGGTAATTCCTCCCTTTGCCAGCAGAAGGCTTTTTTTAAAAGCTAGATTTAAGTCCAGTTTCATCTTAAAGACCAACAAGACACTGATGAAGGGTGCGTTGATTCTCAAAAATGTATACCCCCCAAAATCTCATTGGTCTCTAAAGCACTACTGTACTTGAATCTAGCTGTTCTACTGCAAACCAACACAACTATCTTCTGAAATTTTTAAAATCAGTAAATAAATGTTCTTATATTGATATACATTATAACAATATGTTTAATGGATTTTCTGAATTCCTAGCTCTTTCTCTTTTATAAAATAAGTCTATAATACTTTTCATTGTGGAGATATAAGGGGAAAATACATATGATTATAATAAAAAGGACATCCAGAACCCATACATATAGTGTTGTAATATTGTAGCAATATAACAGTATTCATTTGTTGATTTTTTAAAAAAAAGTCCTGGTGGTTGCAAGGAAGGGATGGCCACTGTTGGGAGACTGGGGCAGGAAAACTATGGGGACACTTTCCATGGGGAAGCTCCACTGCTGCTGCACAGTGCTAGCAGCCACAGCTGCAACATGGAAGCTACATATACTTGCCCCATGACATAAACACATACCTGTTCAGGTGAGGATGGAATGTACAAATGGGTGGGGTCTGTTCCTTTGGTAAAAGGGCTTCTTTCATCAGTGGGATGTACTGATCTGTGTCAGTTTAACATTCTGGCTTTAGCTGAGCAGTATGGTAGGTTCTATTTTCCGTATGCGCCAAGATGTTCCATCCTAACTAGATCATCAGTTCTGCTTTGGCTAAAGAATTTGTCATCAGTGAGGTTTGTGCCTCATGCTTTCCAATTTCTATGTAAAGCCCGAAGGACAAATCATTCATAGTTTGGGGATTGGTTGTCATCAATATGCGGACAATACCCAGCTCTATATAACCTTATCCAAGTCTCTTGGTGACGCAGTACAGGTCCTAAATTGCTGCCTCGCTGCTGTAGTAAATTGGCTGAGAGTGAACAAATAGAAACTAAACCCTGAAAAGACAGAGATAAAGCTGGGTGGGAGGGTGGAGATCTTGAAGGACACTGTGCTCTCCATTTTTGATGGAGTTTAGCTGATTCTTGCTGAAATCCATCAAAAATGGAGAGCACAGGGTCCTTCATCAAAGTCATAGGGGATCTCCTCCAGATGCTCCTCTACACGCCTACCAAGTTTGGTGTCTCTAGCTTGCACAGGATCTGTTCGATACACTCCTGAACCTCCTGAACCTGGGCCTGTCAAAATGACTGCCTGTCATTTTGACAGGTACAGGTTCAAGAGGTTCAGGAGTGTATAGAACAAATTATATGCAAGCTTGATACACCAAACTCATGGAGAATCTCTGGCTTACTCTCCTCTACCTGCTCTCCAAATTTGGTGAGGATTGGATTTATGGAGTCCAAGTTACAGCAGTTATTTCCCCAGAAAACACTTTTCTGGGCCACATTCTTTGGAGGGCCAGAACACAGAACTCAGAGTCCAATCCTCACCAAACTTGGAGGGCAGATAAAGGAGAGTCAGCTGGAGATCCCCTGAGAGTTTGGTGTCTCTAGCTTTCCTTTCTGCCAGATCACGAACCTCATGAACTGAACCGGTTTGTTTGGCCCCTAAAAGTTTGTGACAGTTTGTGGTTCATGAATTGGCACACCATAAACGGAACCATATTTTCTTGATTCAAGCCCATCCTTATCTGCAAGTTTACCTTTCCCTCTATGCTCCACCACAAAATCTTCACTCATCTGAGCAAGGTCTTCTGCAGGTGGCAACCTTCAGATAGGCAAAATCAACAAGTACCCTTACACGTGTCTTTCCCATTGTGCCCCCCACCTTGTGGAGTGGCCTGTCTGAGGAAGTCAGGAAGGCTCCTACTCCCCTGGCTTTCTGCAGAGTATGCAAAACTGAATTATTCAAGAGGGCTTTTCTATTCAGGTAATAGAGTTGCATTATACTGAATAATTCACAAATTCACTTGGATAAATTATGAGGGACTGTGGCCCATACTACTGTGTTTAGCTGAAACTAGGATCCTACTATGTAATTTTTGCATCATTTAATGTGTCATTTTAATACTTATGCTTTGCTTGTGGTCTTTTTTAAGATTGGTTCTACAACACTAATCTTATTGCATTGTTTATTGAATGTCCTATCCTGTTGATTATATCGACGAACTCTGTGTAATCCCCCTTGAGTCCAAGTGAGAAAGGCAGTCTATAAATAATATAAATAAATTAAAGCAATAATAATAATATTCTGTGTGATGACTTGGGGTTGGTGTGTGGTCAGATCTGTACTTCAGAAGAATACATATCAAGAAAGTACTACTCTTTGAACGGAGCATGTGTTTCTAAAACTGGCCTCAGAAACATAATGTGAAGAAACAAATTCTCCTCCACATCCTGTCACTCTTACAGCTGCTGACTCTGATTTTTAACACAGGCAGAAGCAAAATGTCCCGGGGAACAATACTCTTGTGTTCTTCCCCAGACCCACTAACCTAAAAAACACCCAATTAGATTAATGACCCACATGCTAGCAAGGAAGAGCTTTGTGATTTGATGACTGAGTACTACTGCAAGTTTGAAAGTGGCAAAGGCACTGAAAAAGAGCCCAAAATGTTTGCCGAAGTTAATACCACACAACACATCAAAGTGAGAAAGAGAATTAGCTACCTGTATGATGGAGATTTATTCCAAGCACTAAGGAGTCTGCAGGAATTATCACACTCAGGCAGGGGAAAGAAGGTTGGGAAAAAGGAAGATATATAGCTACTGATCCTGGGGTCTAATCCATTCTGATTATTAGGGTCTGTGTGGCTGGGTAGCAAATAAATCCCAAAGGCAGAAAAGTGGGATGATTTTTTTTACATGTCACATGTTACATTTTTTACATGCCCATGCAGCTCATAGGGTTGCCAGTTCTGGGTTTGGAAATTCCTGGAGATTTGAGGGTGGAGCCTGGGGAAAGCCGGGTTTGTGGATGGTACCCTATCATGGTATAATGCCATAGAGTTTGAAGCAGCCATTTTCTCCAGAGGAACTGAACCCTGAAGATCAGTGGTATTTCTGGGAGATCTCTAGGCCCCAACTGGATGTTGGTAGTCCTCCCTGGAACTGGAAGCAGTCTTGAACAAAAAGGGAAAGGTGTGGTATATAAATGCTTTCATACATGGGTTTGGTGACCAGGGTAAAACAAAGAATGAGAAAGAGTTTTAATTTTGTAGTGATTTTTTAAAAGAAGAAAGTATAAAAGGCTGGATTTTAATGTTAGCCTTTTCACTTTTTTCTTGTTGAAAGGGATACATGCTGACAAAGCTTTAGTGCTGCCTTAGCTTACACTTTCCCCTTGCTATAGCTTTTCTTCTTTTCAAAAATGTATTTTATTTGATCATCTGTAGAGCTTAATTTGTCTCTGAAATATAAAACCCTGATGACATTTTGCCTTTTTACACAGCCCCAGTGTCTTGCATCTCAAAAAGATGGTAGCACTGGAACCAAAAACTGTTTGTTTTGCTGCTGCTCTGCTATTGATGAATGTTCTGTCTTTTCATCTGGCTTCAAGAAGAAAGCATGAATTAAACATTAATTGAATTGTATCGAGTGCCAAGTGCAAAAATCTTATTGTAGATTCTGGAAACTGCACAGGGCTGCAGGGTAGAGTGCTGCTTCTTCATTGATTATTCTGGTAGTAAAAGGTACTTGCTGACAGAGTCCTGCCCTGATGTGAATAATATTTTCTCTAATAAAATTGCTAGAATATGGAGTCACACACTACCCAACATAAAGAAAGGTGGAAAACACACCCATTCTCATGATTACAGGCTGATAGAAATGTGTTGCTGTCTAAATTCAGTTTACATCTGATGCAGAGTATAAGCAGCCTTTTAGATAGGGCTGCCAGGTCCCTCCTGGCAACCACTGGGGGATGGGAGGATTTACTGAGAGCAACAGGGAGGCCCATCTGATGTGCAGCAACATGTGTACGTCACTGCTCATATGACCCAGAAATGAAGTCATAACGTCTGGGATGTCAGGGTGATGCTCTGGTATTTGGGCAAAAACTCTATAGTAAATTTGGCTTCTACCAAATACCAGATCGTCACCCTGATGTCCCGGATGTGATGATGTCACTTCCAGGTCATGTGGGCAGTGATGTAGACACGTCACTGTGCATAGAATGGATCTCCTTCTTTTTTGGGGGGGTAAGTCCCCCCTTACTGGCCAGCTGATTGGTGGTGGGGAGGTGGGGCCTGTCAGCTGCAACCCTACTTTTAGATCAAAGTTCTGTCTAGTCTCCCAGTTCAGACTGGCAATTTGCCCCGCTGTAGCCACTTTTCAGCCATATTTTCCAAGCGGATTAAAGGGGGCATTCACATAGGCACATCTGCCTGGCGTTCCCCACCCGTAGGCAACCCATGCTGTTCTGCTTCACTCCTTTGTTAAAAAGATACCTGACAAAAGTGGTAGCAAATCCCAAAGAGTGCCTTTATTCCACATTATTCCACTTCCCAGAAGTGTGAACATGAAGCCGAAAAGCCAGGAGCAACCCGCTTCTATAGTGTGCGCTGTGTGTTTCCACGCATAAGGCAGCAGGAATTGGATTGGCTGTGCTCCACTCTACCACCCAATGCGGTGCTGGCGTAATGGGGTCTACCCAAAATCGGCCGGATGCACTTATGTGCATGAGTGCATATGCGCCCATGCGCCCATACACACATAGAGGGAAAAGCCATTTACAGCTGCACCTCCGGGCCAGCAGTCTGAACGCTCCTGCGCACCTCCTCCCAGTATGCTCCTGCATCTGTCGGTCCCATGTGACCGGGAAAACCCAGAACAGTTTATCCCGGGGCTTTTTTGCCACAACTGGCTCCCGCTGCAAACTGCCAGTCTGAACTCAGCCAGTCTGTTTCCAACAGAGGTCAAGCCAGATACCTTGGGGATGCTTACAGTCAGGACAGAGGCAATGGATTTTCTATGTTGTCTTTTCTTTACACCTGGTGTTCTGAGAATAATCCTCTGAACATGGACAATCCATTTTGCTATTATAGCTTCATAGCCACTGATAGACCTATTCTCCATTGTCCTATCTGATGCTTTTAAAATAGCCATCTAAACAAGCAGTCATCATGTTATCCTGTGGCAATATTACTGGATTGATCATATCCATCTGTCTCTTAGGGTTTCATCTTATCATCACAACAACCTTGTGAGGTAGGTCAAATACAATGTATAAAGAAGTGTTTCATTTCACAAGGCCTGAATCGTTGCCATTCAGTTTTCTTAGGTGACCTGGAGTTCTAGCCTGCGATCACATGTGCCAGTAGATCTGACATAGGCACAAATGCCCGATGGATGTAAAGGGTATGATCAGACAGCAACATCTGGGAAGCATCCTGCAGTCATCGGCAACTCATGCTGCTCCACCGCAGAAGTGGATTAAAAAGACACCAGAGAACATCCAGTAGTAAATGGGTTTCGACTTTCCCCTGTCTGACTGCACAGGAATGCATGCATGCCATCGGGATGGTCTGATCAGGCCATCCCAGCTTGGTGCTGTTCCTCCCCCTCTTCACAGTATACATATCATTGCATACCCATAGGGGGCCCTTGGTGCGGAGGTGCGATTCCTCATTTATGCACATGGGAAACAAATGGCAAAAAACCCCTACGACTCACCCGCAGTTGCGTCTAATCACACAGCGATGGGCTGAGCCTGCAGCTGTGAAGGGAAGTGTGATCTTGCAACTGCAGGTCAAATTACTCCAAAGGGAATAACCCCCTCCACTTCAGCTGGCATGTGTGATCGCAGCCCTAGTGTGATAAGAGAAAGGGGGGAAATGTCACTTTTTACCACAAAGCTGAGTTTACTGGCAGAATATAAAAACAGATGATAATTTGTCTTTTGTTTTCAAGTCCTATACATTTAGAAATAGTGATTACACTGGACCTCCTGAGTTATTGCTTTATGATTTGTATGGTTTGTAAAAGAAAGAAATTATGGCGAAGAATTTCTTGCCAGTCTCTGTTTCTGACAGTATCTTCTTCTGAGCCTTAAACCAGTCTCTCTCTATCTCCCTGTGGCTTTTCTTTTTATGTAACAACTAGGAATAAGGCCCATTGTGGAAATAAATACAACGGGCTCTAGAAAGAGGCTCTGGGAGAGTGCCCCGGCTTTGGGCACTCAGTGACAATTTGCTGTGGCAATCTCAGCAGGGTATAATGACAGAGTCCACCATTTTCTCCAGAGGAACTGATCTTTGCTACCTGAAGAGCAGTAGTAATTTTGAGTGATCTCCAGCCCACCCCAAGATTGGTAACAGTGGTTCCCCAGGAGGGAGTGGCTGGTTTGGAGGGTGGAGTCTATGGCATTGTACCTGTCTGAGGTCCCACCCCTCCTCAACACTCACTCTCTCCAGGTTTGACCCCTCAAATCTCCAGGAATTTCCCAACCTGGAGTTGATAACCCTATCTCCTTCCCAGCCAACCATCAACCTACCTTTAGTTTTCCATGTCCTCCCCCCTCCCTCCTAGAGAGCAGTTGTAATTTTGAGTGATCTCCAGCCCCCACCTGGAGATTGGCAACAATAGTTCCCCACCAGGGAATGGCTGGATTGGAGGGTGGAGTCTATGGCCTCGTACCTGTCTGAGGTGCCACCACTCTTCAAACCTCACCCTCTCCAGGCTCCATCCCTCAAATCTCCAGGAATTGCCCACTTGGAGTTGGCAACCTGATCAGGACTGGGTCCAATGAGTTTTCTCCCAAAGGCCAACATAGGTGTGGAAAGGGCCTTTTACTGACAGAGGAGAGAGTACATGTGCCAACTGTGATTAGGGAAATACCTGGAGATTTGGGGGGGTGGATCCTGTGGAGGGCAGCATTTGTGGAAGGACTCAGCAGGGTATAATGCCATAGACTCTACCCTCCAAAGCAACCATTTTCTCCCGGGGAACTGATCTCTGTCATCTGGAGGTCAATTGTAACAGCGGGAGATCTCCAGGTCCCACCTGGAGATTGGCAACCCTAGGGGAAAGTCAGCCGCACAGCGGGGAGTTGAAGAAAATGGTTTGATGGTTGCTGGCCCACCTTGTTAGCCAGCCAGCCATGCTGAAGCTAAGCAGGAGAAAGTGCCTTTTTCCCATTTATTCTGACAGGAAAGTAGCCATTGGGGAGGGGGTTATGGGCGGGGGAGGGGGTTATGCTGAAAGTCCTTTGTTTTTTTACTCACAGAACCAAGCTTGGCTGCCTACCAACAGCCACTGAGGGGACAGTCCCTCACAGGAGTCAAGAGAACTGTCTTCCTCAGGAGAGAGAGCTAGTCTGCCAGGAAATCTGTCTGAAGGGGGAGTGGGTGGGGAAAGGAGCAGACCCAGCACCCGGCCAATGGCACGCGAGTACTCTTGAGTGGCGGCTGATGGGCCAATGGCTGAGGGAGGGCATTTTGCAGCCAATGGGAGCACATGGAATCTTACGAAACCAAAAGATAAATATTTATAAGTAGGGATGGGGGCCTCTCAGTGCCTATGATACACGCACTGAAGGTGGCTGACAAAGAATCCCAGAGCTAATATTCTTGACCTAGATGACTGTACAAGGATTTAAAGCAGAGTGAAAGCTCAGCATGAGAAACTTCCTAAGTATTGCACTGGTAGAGGAACAGAAAGCTTTAGAAACCTTCAGTGTGTAGATTGTTGCATGGACCAAAACAACTGGTGGTCATTTTGTTTTGGGTTGATGATCATTGTGTGGCCATCTTGTACAAACAACTTAAAGGTTGACAGTCTTGAAGAATTTGTGTAGCCTCATGATTAGATGAACTGAAAAAGATATCTGTGAAAAAACAAGCTCTCTAATCCCTCTTTTTTTTTTTCTTGTTGGCCCCAGAAGGTCAGAAAACCCATGCAGGCCTCCCAAGCCTCTGACTGGCTATGCTGCCCCTTCTCCTCTCTCTCTAAGGGTGCCCAAAACAAACTGTTACTCACTCACTGCCACCAATAACTCTGACAGTATCTCCTGCCAGACAGAGCCATACATCTAGTGTTCTGAACCTATGTTACCATTTAAAGGCTACAGCGCATTGCTGTGCCTGCCCACTTTGCTACACAAGCTATTTCAGGGGGTAATCTACTATAATGTTACAACTTCGAGCTGTTGTGCTTCAGAGATGATGAGTTTCTATGCTGCCCCTCCCCATTACCACACTTCAGACGGCTAGACCAAATGAGTGTGATGTTTTTACAGGGATTAGATTTAAAATATTCAAAATACCAGGAAGTTTAATACATGAGTAAAAGTATTATGCTATTTTCAAGCATTTCAGGATGAGCAAGGGAACAATGAAAAGCTTAAACACACAGTCCTCTTTCCCACCACTAGGTACTTCCTAAGTGATGTTCATATAGGACAGGCAAGCCCGACGTAAAAACTGGGCTTAGACCATTTCCACAACCAAGCAAACCGCCACGTTGGTGTTCTTAAATAATTGAACTGTGCAAAAGTGTCCTCACAACATTTTGCCTGTATAGCAGTAGATCCAAATATTGTGCCCCCTTACTCCATGTTTTCCAAATCCAGTTTTTTTGCGATGTTTTTTCCTATGGATCTTAACTCACCATTTTCCAGTGAGGAATTCCTGTATTTGAATTCCGCCCCCCACCATGCTGCCATTTTGTGTCATCAGTAACACGTGTTTACCACGCCTACTGTCCTCTGGCTCTCCAGGTTGTCGTGGAGATATCTGCCATTTTTTTAAAAAACATAATATTCGCAGCATTACAATACAGCAATGTTATAACGTGATAAAACAGGCTGTATGGACATGGTTGCTTGTTGTGCTGCGGTCATAATTTTTCAAGGGGAAGTTGGATAATGGAGCTGGGTGATGTGTTACAAAGGCCCATCTCTCCTTTTTCATGACATTTGTCCACTCTCCAAAGCAGCCATTTTATCCAAGACATCTGATCGTGGTCAACTGAAGATCAATTGTAATAGCAGGAGAACACCAGATGCCACCTGGAGGTTGACAACTGTCAACCAGGTTGTCCATTACACATCCAATATTTTTTTCTTAAAACATACATGGTAGTGACTGAGTTATGATTCAGTTTTTTTCCGATTATAATACAGCAATGTTGTTGGCCATTTGCCAACCAATGAGAGCTACTGGTGGGAAGTAGCAAGAGCAGCTACTGTGAAATAACGGTGGATTTTTTCTCACTTTGCAAACTTTACACCATAGTAAAGTGGAAAATGGCAACTTTATTACTAGCTCAGATTGAGTTTGTTTTGTCTTGGGGGTACTGCTGGACTCTAGCTTCATTCTCACATCTTTTTGTTAAGTCTTGTATTTACATGCTAGCTTGCTGCTAGCCATTGATTTTACCAGCCACCCAATCCAATTTCAGCTCTTCATATGCATCTTGGCTCTGAGTGGCCCTTCCTAATGGCTGCCCCCACCCTCTTTTTTCCTTTAAGAAACCCTTGAGGAGTTTTTATTTCATTTGTCTGAAAAAGTGTGTTTTGCACATGAAAGCTTACACTTTGAATAAAACTTTGTTGGGCTTAAAGGTGCCACTGGACTTAAATTTGGTTCTGCCCCAGACATAATGTTCCATCTATACCTTGTGGCTAATAGCCACTCACAGACTTCTGCTCCATATGTTCATCCAATCCTCTCTTGAAGCTGTCTATGCTTGTAGCTGACACCACTTCCGGTGGCAGTGAATTCCATGTGTTAATTATTTGTTGGGTGAAGAAGTACTTCCTTTTATCTGTTCTAAGCCTTCTGCTCATTGATTTCATTGAGTGCCCATGAGTTCCTGTGCTGTGAGAATGGGAGTACTTCTTTCTCTTCCTTTTCTATCCCATGCATAATTTTGTAAACCTTAGTTAAGTCATCCCTCAGTCATTGTTACTCCAAGCTTAAAAAAACCCTAATTTCTTTAACCTTTCTTCACAGGGAAGGTTTTCCATCCCCTTAATCATTTTAGTTGCCCTTTTCTGTACCTTTTCCAATGCTATCATGTCTTTTCTGAGGTATGGTGACCAGAATTGCATACAGTATTCCAACTGAAACCACAGCATAGATTAATACAGGGTATGAAGAAATTCATGTTTTCTTTGGAGGTTTGAAATGAGCAAATTTTTCACTCTGAGTTTTAGAGGTTTCTCTCTCTCTCTCTCTCTCTCTCTCTCTCTCTCTCTCTGGGCAGAGAACAGGAAGGAAAGGGGGAAGTCAGTTCAATTATTTTCCAGACTTACCTCAGACCAATTTCAGACAAATGATCAGGCTCCTCCCCCTTCAAACAGGGAACAGATACAGAGGAATTCCTAAAGAATCTCAAGGAAAAGCTTCTCTGACCCTGTCTGGCCTGGTCAGTGGGTGTGGAAAAGAGATGTGATAAAACTCCTGGAAGCAAGGAGGAACTCCTCTTTGGTGCTGAGTTCATCAGAAGAAGAAGAACAGTTCATTTTATACCCCACTCTTTACTACCCAAAATGTCTTGGAGCGGCTTACAATCACCTTCCCTTCCCCTCCCCACAACAGACACCCTGTAAGGTAAGTGGAGCTGAGAGAGTTCTGAGGGAACTGCAACTGACTCAAGATCACCCAGCTGGCTTCATGTGGAGGAGTGGGGAATCAAATTTAGTTCTCCAGATTAGAGTCCACTACTATTGACCTCTATACCAAGCTGGTTTAGAGCAGACAGAACTGAGGTCTGGAGGAGGCAGCCATTAACCATGTGCTGGCCTGAAGAGCTGGAGGAAGTGTCCAGGTAATGAAAACTCTGCAGAGATAACATCCTAAGCTAAGGGGCCTGTTCTATATTCTAACTTCTGATAGGGTAGGACGCCCATCCCACCGGGGATGCCAACCTCCTGGTGGGGCCTGGAGATGGCCCAGCGCCCTTGTACTGGGCGCCTTGCAGCTGCGAGAGCTGGGGAAGGGGCGGGCTTAGAATGCCCGCCCCTTCCCTCCCAGCAGCGGCATGGCTCTCCTGTGCACCTTGCAGCTGCGAGGCACCCAGGAGAGCCGGGGAAGGGGCAGGCGTTCTAAGCCCGCCCCTTCCCTCCCAGCAGTGGCGCCCTCTTCTCTGGCGCTGGGCGGGAAAGGGGGCTTTTCACAGGGAGGGCGGGGGGCATTTTGGCACCCCTGCAGGGCTGGCACCCTAGGCGAGCGCCTAGCTCGCCTAGTGGGCGAGTCGGCCCTGCATGTATAGAGAGGTAAACAGAGGAATCGTGTTTTACCCATTTCTTTTTAATCCCTTGTTCAATCTGGTGCTGTACTAAAACTATGTTTGCAAACATTTTATTTTTAATAAATACTGTATAACTTTGGATGCTGGTAGTGGTTCTTTGTACCACATAGACCTCCATCATCTTGGATGCTCTATTTTAAAAGGAGTGCCGGGGGAAGGCAGGCAGTTGGGAAACAGCTATTCTTCTAGGGTGCACAAGGCAGTAAACAGTCCTTGTGGTGACCTGACACTGGGCAGCAGGAAAAACAGAGGTAATGACTTAAGTTGTGACACTCCCAGAGGGCAATTCTTTACAGAGATCAGGTGGTGGCAGTGGTTACCTGAGAGAGAAAGAAAAGCCTCTCCAGGTGTTGGAGGAAACCTTGGAGGGCAGGGTAGAACAGGGCCTGCAGGTCAAAGCAGGCCCATTCCACCACACAGGGGCATTATGATACTGGCTGATTTATTTTCAGTCCTCTTCCTAATAATTCCCAGCATAGCATTTGCCTTTTTTATTGCAGTAACATGCAGTTGACAGCTTCAGTGAGTTATCTGCCACAATTCCAAGATCTCTCTCTTGGTCAGTTACCACCAGTTTGGACCCCATAAATGTTTTTTTTTTCCTCTGGAGCAACATAATGCTGGGAAGTGGCTTTAAAACATTTGCAAAAACTAACTGTAGTGCCCTCTGGGGGCGGGGGAACATCATACCTGGAGTCCATTGGGGTCTTGAGCTCACAAGTCCAGTCACTGTTTCCTTACACAGATTGCTTTATTTATCAAGGCAATCAACAGTTAAAAAAATACAAGTGAATTTTTAAAACAGTACATATGAATAAAACCAGCAATTAAAGATTTGAATTGTGATATTTGTTGGAGGATTAAATTAGCCAGTTTGGTGTAGTGGTTAAGTGTGCAGACTAATCTGGGAGAACTGGGTTTGATTCCCAATGCCTCCACTTGCAGCTGGTGGATGACCTTGGGCAAGCCATAGTTCTGTTAGAGCTGTTCTTGAAAGAACAATTCTTGAAAGAGCTCTCATAGCCTCACCTACCTCACAGGGTGTCTGTTGTGGGGAGAGGAAGGGAAAGGAATTTGTAAGCCGCTCTGAGACTCCAAGTGAAGGGTGGGGTATAAATCTAATCTCTTCTTCTCTTCTAGTTCTATCAAGATGTAACCCTTTGTTTTAAAAAGTGAGTGATGCATTTATCAGTATTAAAAATAAGTTTTATTTTCTTTTATTAGTTAATTTATGGCTCCCTTGATCTGGTGCTGAGTAGGGGTGTACAGTTTTCTCTCTCAATGTTTTTGGTTCATGTCTATTGGACCTGGAAAAAAAATGGGATTCCCCCCAAAAACCCAGATCCCAATACTGGTAAAGTATTCAGATCTGGGATCTTTTGGCAATCCCAATTATTTTCAGGTCCAATAGACTTGAATTAAAAATAGAGTGGAAAAAAAGCAGCAGCAAAGCCACAAAAAAATTCTGAGAGGCAGCTCAGCTGGGGCTCTTTTGGGTAGCCCCTTTACACCAGACTGCCCAACAGAGCCTGCAAACCAGTTGAGCCTGTAGGGAGAACTCGCCCTGAAGGCTCAGCTAGGAGTCTTCTGGGCAGCCTGGTTTAAAGGGACTGCAATGTGCTCCAGCCTGTCAGCTGTTGTTCTGGGTTTGCCAGTAATCCCCAAATATATCTGGTGTTTTTCAGGTATATTTTCAGTTTGGGTAGACCCAAATGCACACCCCTAGTGTTGAGTGATGAAAGTTCTCTTATTTCTACCTGATGTTTCCAAATAAACTTTTAAAACAAATCTTGTGTGAGTGTTTTTGTGATACCTACCTGTATAATTAATCAGTATCGGGGGGTGTGCATAGATGCTCAGAAAATAAGAGGGAATAGTTCTGTACTGAGACCTCATCATGTAGGTGGGAAGGGGTAGAACTTTGGGGGACTTTGCACAGTCTGACTTTTACCTTGAACTCTGTTGACCGCTATAGAAACCTTTCCCTTGTAATTTCCTTCAGAGTAATCAGGTAAATTTGATATTATCTTTAATTATTTAAATTGTATACAGTCATAAGTTGCACTGTGCTTGTGGTGGTGACATCTCATAACTGATGGTACCTGCAGCAGCCAGCAAGGATGGGGAGGGGAGAAAAAAACAGAGACAGCCTGTGGTCTTGTACAAGACAGGAGGGATTTGGTTAGAACAATCTGATCCTGCACATGTGTACTCAGAAGACTCCTTGTAGACTGCTTCCATTGAAAGAGAAGGGTGACAAATATTTGAATAAAAGAGGAAATCCCATTGAGTTAAATAAAGTTTACTGTCATGTCAGTGTGTGTAGGCCAAGGACTTTCATTTGCCTTGGGGAGGCCCTGCACCCACTCTTCAGCAGTTGCAGTGATTGTTTTGCTCCAGCAGTGGCAGCAGCTCCACTCAAGCTTATCTGCTGCTAGAAAAGAGGAAAAAAATCAAAAGGCTTCTGTGCAACTGCTGAGGACCAGACAGGAGAAGGATGTAGTAGCAACATCTTTTTGTTTCCTCCTGAACGGAGAGTGAGGCAGGCAAAGTTTATGATCCCAGACACCGTGACATGGGACCAAGCCCCACTGAACTCAAAGGAGTGTACTTCTGTGAGCCTGTGTTAGGGTTGCCAACTGCAACCAGCAACCCCCTAGAAAAACTTTGGGGGGGGGGTGACAGGGACAATGGTGTTATGCTGACACATGACATCACTTCCAGTTTCTGCTTATTAAGCCATAGAGTTTGGGGCAGACCTTGGTCAACCCCAATATAATGATATTACGTCTAGTTTTGACTGGAACTGACAACACATGACAGTGTGCCCCGCCCCCAGGTTTCCTGTCATTTTTCTCCCACTGGCCTTCTTAGCATGGGCAGAGACAGAGGTTAAGTGGTGAGAGATCTCCTCCTATAGCAGAAGACCTAGCCTGCCAACCATGCATGGAATTGGGCTGAAGGTCTCAATACTGCACAGAACTGGCAAGGAGTACAGCAGAGGAGCAGCATGTAGAGATAAAGGACAAGTTCAGTAGAAACCACATTAATCTGGAGGTGGAAGAATCTCTAAATGGGCATTTTATAAAATACGGTACTTTTCTGACAGAAGATTAGACAATGCTGATTTATTATATTTTATGCTGTGCAGTAGAAGAGATATGAATTACAGGTCCATAAAGGGAAGAATAAACTATTTCCAAATTTGCTGTCCAGAAGATTAAGATACCCAGATGTACATATAATTTACAGACATTCTGTTCCCCTTCTCAAGTCATTAGCCTGGGTAATGTTTGAGGCTGCTTGTGTGCTTAGGGTTTGAGAAACTGAATCACAATAAAATTGTGATTCACTCTCACTAGAGATTTCCAAACAATGCTTTAACTGAGTGAGTCCAGTGATTATATAGAACTGATATGTCAAATTCTCCCTCACAAACCTACCTGGTGAATCTTCCCCACTGGACTTCCTAAGTCTGCAGGCCTTCTGCTTCCTCAGGTCCTTGCCTCCCTGCTGCCATAAAGCCATTTCTCTCCATATATGGTTCATGATTCTCCCCCAGCATTCATCCCTGCTGCAGCAAATATTTGCCTGTCAATATTTACAGGTTAGATATGGTGCTTTTAAAGAGGCTACAGAAGTTCTCTATATACCTGCTTTTGAACTTATTTCCTTGGGCAGTTTGCTGCTTTAGGGACAGACCACAGGCTTTCCTTGCCCTAGGTGAGCTGGCTCATGAGCTTTCCATGTCTAGGTGGGCTGGCACTATTCCCCCCCCTCCCCCCGTTGGCTGGGTATGGTCCAGGCACTCGCTGAGCACTAGCTGCCTGGGCAGCATGGGGCTCACTTGCCCCCCCACACGCAGTGGGATAAAGTGGGGGAAGGGATTGTGTCAGAGCATGGAAGCAATACTACTTTTAGACAATGTTTTAGAAATCTCTGAATTGTGATGGTAATCCTCTTTGGTAAAGACCATAGAGATTTAGGGGTTCCTACAGCATCACCTGAAAGTGTCATTATTTCTGGGTTTCAATACAATCCCCCCCCCCAATCTTTTCACACAGAAATGATGGACTGCCTAGTGGGTGGACCACCCCTGTGCTGCTTCACTATTCCTTATTAGTGGTGCATTCCCAGTCAATCAGAGACCCCTTACTGAGTATGGTGATGTCACTGAAAGGAAATGTAGTTAAATTCAAAGGAAGACAGTTCTTATTGGATCAGTCACATCGGTGACCCTAACCAGTCAGGGTTCGTCAACAGTTTAAATGAATCACTCTTCATACTGCTACCTTTCAAGTGAAAATTTACAAATGTTTTGCCACAATGAAAGAGACAATGTTATCCCTCTCCTCCAATCAGTTAGAAAGTATTTTGCCAAGAGATGAGACTGTGCCATGTGTTGTGCTATACATTGTATCCTTTAAGGATGGAATTTTTTTTCCAAGTTGTTATGTTAAAGGATGTTTGGATCTCTCTCTCTTTCTCTCTCAGCAAGATTCTAACCGATTATGGAAGTGATGGAATTGCAAACATTTTGCCCCATTTGTATGTCTAGTAAAAAGATGGCCAATATAGTGGTGGGCCCTTTTCAGTTCAGCCCTATTTTTCTCGCCTCCCCTCAGGCTATTCCACTGCTTCATGGTCTGCTGCCTACTAAGTGCTCCTTTCTTTCCTTCAGTTGCTCTGTCTTCTACACATTTTTTGCCACTCTGACCCCTAACCTTCTGCAGCTCTAAACAGTCAATCCTGTTGCCATCAGCTTTGAAATTTCTCCAGAGACTCTGTGTAGATAGGTCCCCACCCAGGTAAACTAGCCCTGTTTTCCCTTCATTGTACTGATTTGTATTTTTTTTATAAAACTTCATAGGATTTCCCATCCATTGCACTTTTTACTTCATGATACATTTCAACCTGATAGTTTTGTCCATGGTCTCATTATTCTTGTGTTAGGTCCTCCCACTAGACAGCTACTTGGCTGAAAGGTGGTATTCTTTTTCCATATGAAAACCTACTCCAGCTACACACACGTTCTTTGTTAGCTGAAAAAGTCAGAATGAAGTTGTGATAGAGAAAATGGGTAGCAAATGGAAAATAATTGAGCCACTTTACAGAAAAAAACCATTAAATATGAACTCATCTTTTCCCAGAGGTACAGTTTATCATTTGGGCCTGAGCTGACCTAGAAATTCTCTTCACAGCTCTTAAGGAAATAAACTGTCTTAAATAAAATAAACACAGGGACTTAGTACTCATGCAAATACACTGAGGTATAGTCTTTGGTGTTTGTATATGTGTTTGTAAATTGCCATTGATGGAGGGAACAGCAAATCCTTTCATGCAAACACAGCTGGAGTTCAGAACACTGTTGACAGCATTTCACTGAAGTGCTAATATATAATACAAACTTGTAACAAATTTCAGCTTACTATTTGGTCTGGGAGAAATAAAATTGCAATGGTAACAATATTTTAGTGAAGTGAAGAATGTTCTGCATAGGGATTGGTTGGCTCCCTCTCATGTGATTTCAAATGGTGCCATTTAAATGGGAACAATATGGAAAACATCCACTGAATGCCATTAGTGGTTTATAATTGGAGCCCATCTGAATTGTTGAAGTCTCTGTGCCCTGTATTTTTATATGTTTAAGGCATTTGAAACATTTTTATGCTAACTTTCCACCCAATCAGGGTCCACAAGGCAGAGAACATAAAAAACATTAAAAGAAGAAGAAGAAGAGAAGAAATTGGATTTATACTGCATCCTTCACTACCTGAAGGAGCCTCAGAGCAGCTTACAATCTCCTTTCCCTTCCCCTCCCCACAACAGACACCCTGTGAAGTAGGTGGGGCTGAGAGAGCTCTCTCGAGAACTGCCCTTGAGAGAACAGCTCTGAAAGAACTTATGACTGACCCAAGGTCACACCAGCAGCTGCATGTGGAGGCATGGGGAATCAAATGTTTTAAATGAACCTGTCACTCAATATGAAATAGTAGAAGCCATCAAGAAGCAGAAAAAGATGAAATCACCAGGACTGGATGGGCTACCTGCAGAAATTTATCAAACTTTTGAGGAACAACTATTACTACCGTTTAAGGAACTAATGCAAAACATAATAAAAGAGGAGAAACTTCCGAATTCGTGGAATGAAGCTCTTATAACGTTAATTCCTAAACCAGGAACAGAAGGAACAGAAATTAAGAATTACAGACCCATCTCATTGTTGAATGCAAACTACAAAATATATGCAAATATTTTGGCAACAAGATTTAAGAAAATACTGCTTCAAATCATACATCAGGACCAAGCAGGATTCCTTCCGAAAAGACATTTGAAAAGTAATATAAGAACAATAATTAATGTCATGGAATATTATGAAGCACAACCAGATAAGCAGGCGGCTTTGGTTTTCTTAGATGCAGAAAAGGCATTTGACAATGTGTCATGGGAATTTCTGATTCAAAAACTAAAAGAATGGGATTGCGGGAAACAATTTCTATGATATTAGCTATTTATAAGAACCACTATGTCAAAATCATAATTAATGGAGACATGACACAAAATATACAGATTCAAAAAGGCACCAGACAGGGCTGTCTGCTATCACCTCTGTTATTTATAGTTGTATTAGAATCTTTAAATAACCGAGTAAGGAGCAACAATCTAATAAGAAGGTTAAAAATTAAAGATGAAGAGTTTAAATTGCAGGCATTTGCAGATGACCTCGTATTTGTTTTGGAAGAGCCTGTGTCCTCAATTAAATATTTGGTGGAAGAAATTTTAAGATATGGAAAGGTGGCTGGCTTAAAAATAAATTTCCATAAGATTAAAATACTAAGAATTGTACACAAGAAACTATGGTAATTATACAGGATATTGAGATAGTGAAATTGAGATAGTGAAAACAGTGCGATATCTGGGAGTAAATATGACAAGTAGAAATAGCTCATTTATGGAAAATAATTATAGGAAACTATTGAAGGAAGTTAGGAAAGATCTTCTTAAATGGAAAGATTTGCGACTGTCATTCATGGACAGAATTGCAACAATCAAAATGAATATTCTTCCACCTTTTTATTCCTGGCCCCAAACCTTCCAATTTTGAAAAATAATATTTTTTTTATAGATCTGGACAAGGCCATTAGACAATATATCTGGTATCCCAAAAAGGCTCGTATAAAGTGGAAGATGCTTCAAGAAAAGAAAGAAAGAGGAGGGCTAGGACTCCCAAATTGGAATCTTTATTATCAAGTGGTAGCTGCTATGTGGATTAAGGATTGGTTAACTTTGGAAAATCAAAGATTATTAAAACTGGAAGATCATGATCTATATATGGGCTTGCATGCATATGTATGGTATAATAAAGACAAAATTCACTCCAATTTCCATCAACACATTGTGAGAGGATCTTTGATTAAAATTTGGATGAAACTAAAGGAGAAATTTTATGATAAGATACCAAGATGGGTGGCACCACTTGAAGCGTTTATTAAACCCACTTTGTTAATTGAAGAAAAAAAGTATTCCTATGAGACCTTGTTGGACAAAACCAATAATCTTAAAAATATACAAGCATTAAAAACTCTCAATATAAACTTGACCTGGTGGGAAAATATGTAACTTAATTCCAGATATGCAAAAGATAAAACAATAGGTTTCTATATGAATAAAAATGAAATAGATCAAATTTGGTTTTCATCAAATGATAAAATGATTTAAAAAATGTATAATTTCTTGTTGACCGATTTCCTGCAAGATGAAGTAATTAAAGAAACCATGATAAGATGGATGCAAGACATAGGATATAATATCTGTTTAGATGACTAGACTTAGACCTGGAAATCAGTAACATTTCTTAAAGCTACATCTTATAAAGAAAATATAATTAAAATGTTCTATAGGTGGTACTGGTCCCCAGATAGAATGTCTAAATGTTCAACAAAGATATCCAAGAATTGTTGGAAGTGTAAATCAAATATAGGGACCTTGTTCCACATGTGGTGGAACTGTGAAAGAATATCCAAATTCTGGAAATAGGGTAAAAAACTGGTAATAGAGATGTTAGGAATTAATGTGGATCTATTACTTGAGATCTTTTTGTTAAATATTATACTGGATGACATTGCAAAAAAACAATATATATCTGCTTACCTATATTGTAACTGTGGCAAGAATCATTCTGGCAATGAATTGGAGAACTGATAAAATTCCTTTAATAGATGAGCTGATTGCTAAACTGTTAAATTTGGCAGAAATGGAAAAATTGACAATATTGTTATATGGTAAAGAAGAAAATGAATTTCAAAAATGTTGGTTGAGAGTATATATATATGTAAAGAACGGAAACTCTCAATAGACTCCATTCTCATGTTATATATAGATACTTGTATGGCTGTAATCACGAAAACTTTATAAATAAAAATTATAAAAATAACCCCCAAACCCAGTTCTCCCATATTAGAGTCCACACTCCTAACCACTGCACCAAACTGGCTTTCCATTTAAGTAATTAAAATACATTAGCTGTTTTATATTTTCCAGGGTATCTGGCCGTGGTCTTGGTATTGTAGGACCTGACGTTTGCCAGTAGTTGTAACTGGCATCCTCAGAGGTATAACACAGACAGAGTACTCTCTGTGTCAAGGTGAGAAGGAAAATGGCAGGCAGGTAATTTATATCTACCCTGGAAGTGGGATAGAGCTGAATCATTATCATGTAGGAGTTCCCCAGGCTGTGAAACATGCTAATGGAGGAGCTTTCCTGAGGAGGTTCTTTTGTATATGGATTGGCTGTTTCCTGAGGAGGTTCTTTTGCATATGGATTGTTTCCAGAGGAGACTTCCTGTTTCCTGAGGAGGTTCTTTTGCATGTGGATTGGCAGTTGAAATTATAATCTTATCTGTAGTGCTATTGTCAGCTGTAGAGCATTTTGTGTTTTTCAGGACAGGAAACCATGTCCTATTTATTTTTAAACTCTCTTCTTTCCTGTTGAAATTGTGTTTATGTTTATGAATTTCAATGGCTTCCCTGTGTAATCTGACATGGTACTTGGAAGTGTTGTTCAGCCACTGTTGATTTTTCAGGTTGGCCAAGTCTGCAGTGTCTTTCATGTTCTTTTATTCTTGTCTGAATGCTACGCCGTGTGGTCCCGATGTAAACTTGTCCACAACTGCATGGTATGTGGTATACTCCTGCAGAAGTGAGGGGGTCTCTTCTGTCTTTTGCCGATTGTAGCATCTGTTGTATTTTTCTGGTGGGTCTGAATACTGTTTGTAGGGGGTTTTTTCATAAGTTTTTCCATCTGAGCTGTGATTCCTTTGATATATGGCAAAAACACTTTTCCTGTGGGAGACTGTTTTTTCTCAGTTGTTTGTTTTACCTTTGGTTTAATTGCTCTTCTGATTTCATTCTTAGAGTAGCCATTTGCTTGAAGTGCATGGTTTAGATTATTTAGTTTGTTGTTGAGAAAGTGCGGTTCACATATCTGTCTTGCACGATCTACTAATGTTTTGATTATGCCTCTTTTTTGTTGAGGGTGGTGATTGGAATTTTTGTGTAAATAATGGTCCATGTGAGTTGGTTTCTGTAGACCTTCTGACCTAATTGAAGGTTACCTCTGCGGATGACCATGATATCTAGAAATGGGAGTTTACCCTCGATTTCTTTTTCCATGGAGAATTGTATGTTCGGGTGGATGTTGTTGAGGTGGTCTAAAAACTCCATCAATTCTACTTCTCCATGGCTCCAAATGATAAAGGTATCATCTATGTACCAGAACCAGACTATCAGTTCGGGGGTGCAGATTCTAAAGCAGTTTTTTTCAAAATGTTCCATGTAAAAATTTGCTATAACTGGGCTGAAAGGGCTTCCCATGGCAACCCCATCCATCTGTTCATAGAATTGATTATCCCATTGGAAGTAACTGGTTGTCATCCGGAATGTTATGTCATCCAGAAAAATCTGATTAACAAGCACGAGTGTTTCTTTTACCAGAACCTTGGTAAAAAGAGATACCGCATCAAAACTGATGAACATGTCCTGTTGGTGGAGTTTCAGAGGACTGATTTTGTTAATGAAATGTGTTGAATCTTTGATGTATGTTGTGGTTTTTCCGATGTAGTTCTGTAGAAGATTGGCCAAGTATTTCACTAATTCATATGTAGGGGAACCAATGGTACTCAGAATGGGTCAGAGTGGGACTGAGTCCTTATGAATTTTGGGGAGTCCATATAGTCGTGGTGGCTGTGCTTCTGTCTTGCATAGTTTTTTGTGTGTATCGGGATGAAGTGAGGAATTCCTGATCAGTGAGCTCGTTTGTCTGGTGATTTTGCAGGTAGGATCTCATTTTAGTTTTTTTGTATGTGGTGGGATCCAGAAGTTCTCTGATCTTATTTTTGTATTCTTCTGTTTTCATGATCACTGTGGCATTGCCTTTGTCAGCTGGTAGAATAATGAAGTTTGGATCCACATTGAGGGTCTTGATGGCATTTCCCTCCTTACATGTTATATTGCTAGTGGGAAGCTTTGCTTTTTGTAGAATCCTTGCCGTCTCCCCTCTTATTTCTTCAGCTTCTTCTTTAGGTAGATTAAAATACAGTTAAAATGACAAAATAATACAATTAAACACATAAACACCACAAGTAGGAGGGCCAGTAACTGTTATTGGGAATATGCCAGATGAAACAAAAAAGTCTTTGTTGCTGGTGGAACACACCAATAGAGGGATACAGACAAATCTCACTAGGCAGGGAGTTCCAAAGTTTTGGTGCCATGACCAAATAGGCCCTTGCTTGGATTGCCACCTGTCTGGCTTCAGATGGCAGGGGCAACTGAACAGGGGTCTCCACAGCTGACTGAAGTATATGGTTAGGCTCATATGGGAGGAGGTGGTTCTTAAGTTATGTTGGTCCCAGGCCATACAGGGCTTTAAAGGTCAATACCAGCACCTTGAATTGAGCCCGCAAGCAAATTGGAAGCCAGTGTAGACAGAACAAAACTTGGATGGATATGGTCCCTACAACCCACTCCAGTCAACACTCTGGCCACAGTATTCTATACCAACTTTAGCTTTCAGACAGTCCTCAAGTGCAAACCCACACAAGGGCAGCACATTGCACTAATCTAATCTAGATGTTACCAGAGTGGCAAGGACCACAGTGGCAAGAACCTTTCTACCCAGGAAGGACCACAGCTGGCTCACCAGCCAAAGTTGGTGCAAGGCACCCCTGGCCACTGCTTCCACCAGTGTATCCAACAGGAGGCCTGGGTCCAGGAGAACCCCCGAGCAATGAACCTGCTGCTTAGGAGGAGTGCAACCCCATCCAGAACAGAGGGTAACCCATTTCCTAGGTCAGACCATCCCTGCACCAGAAACGCCTCTGTTTTATCAGGATAAAGACCTATTCACAGTTTCCACAGCCTCCTTGGAATCTGCTGGTAGTGCAAGATAGAGCTGAACGTCATCTGCATATTGATGACAACTCTGTCCAAGCCTCTGAATGATGATTCCCAGGGGTCATTTTGTAGAAAAAGAGGTGCAGGAGCTCATTAGCATAACTTAGCATAATTTATTTGCATATGCCACACCCCCTGACATCACCAGAAGTGTGTCAGAAGGCTCCTAACCAGCAGTTTAAATATCTCCGAGTGGTTGTGGACCAAGTTTCAAACTATTAAAAACATACAAGTCTAAATGACAATGAGCTGCTGATCATGTCTATAAATGTATAGAAAAGTGATGCTCAGTATTGAGTTTGGGCACCAGCTCAAGAAGAAACTGGCAACTAATAGGGCCAGATTACAATTCTTTAAGGGCGCTTCCTTTATGACAAAAGATCAGGTTGAGACAGACTGCTCTTAGCTGTAGCCTGGGAGGATGGATACCATTTTATACAGCTCTCCAATACACTACCATGCTGTTTTGATCTGCGGCAAAATTTCTAATTTTAGGTTCTAGAATTAAGTATATAGGGCCAAAGTCAATATGAAACCTGAACACTTGAAAGCACTTAAGATAAACTGACAATCCCAAATTAATCAGATGCTTCCTTTAACTCTACTGCCCAGCATTGCCTCATCTTCAGCCCAGCTGCCCCTTTCTCCCCCCAGTCTGAATTTATAGAACATAGAAGAGCCCTGCTGGATCTGACCAGTGGTCCATCTAGTCCAGCATCCTGTCTCACACAGTGCCATTACATCACTAAAGTTTAATGTATTTATCCTTCAAAGCACTTAAAACAATGCTCCTTCTCAGCTGTAGAATCTTGTGAGCAAAGATTCTACTTTGTGAGCTACTGGCATTAAAGTAGTGAGTGAGCAATTTGGCTACTCCATAAATAAGTTTGATCTGGAGTCATCCTTCCTGAGCAAAGATAAAAATGTGTGAGCCAGCGGCTAAAAGACTGTGAGCTAGCTCACACTAACTCAGCTTAAAGAAAACACTGCTTAGAAAGTATTTATAGCTAAAGTAATCAACTTCAGTCTTTGCCAATGGATATGCACACAGGCAGTTCCACATTGTTGCCCTTGATAAAGAAGCTGGGACGTTCTATTACCTTCCAGGATCCACTAACACTGCAGTCTCCCAGACCCAATCCCACCTTTGCTAGCTTGCAGGCTACACTGTGCATTTTCTGGGAAGTTCTTATCTGTCCCTGCAGTACTTTAAAGTCCTAGGCAAATATTAGATAAGAGCAATAACAACAACAGTTACTGTTCCGCACATCCTCAGGAGCTGAATGCTTGCTTTAACTGTGCATATCAGAAGTCACCTATTGCATGTGTTTTAACTCACGGTATAAAAAGAGAGAGTGTGCAAACACAGATCATCAGCCTCCCAGCAGAAGGCTCACACAGCCAAAAGTTTTGGAAAACAAAACTTCCACAGAAGCCCATCCTTCTTGCCTAACAGTCAGACAAATGCCCCCTTCGCAGCACAAAAGATACAACCAACAACCCCAAGCCTCTCGTGTGAACAGACACCCTGCAATGGTCATCTCTGCACCGGCTACCCTGACCTCTATCTTCCAACTGAAAAGAGAGCAAGTGGATTGGATGTCTGTGCAAAAGGTGTTGGTGGAAAGGCACCTTCTCTCCCCCCCACTTTGATCACCCGGTTGTGACAGTGTGGGTTGAGGGTGGCATAACTAATCCCGATCAAGTGATCCGGTCACAAGATGATGCCTGGGTAGATGAAACCACCTCAGGTCCGCGGGCAAGCTGAAGGGCTCCCCCCCCCCGTGGGGCACTTGGTTACCTAGCTCAGGCTCCTCCTCATCATAGCCCTGCCTGGACTTATAGGTGGGGGTGGTTTGCAATCCTCAGTATGAAATCTGCAAGCTGCCTGTTGTTGGTGCCAGTGACTTAGACCTAGTTCTTTGATGCAAATGTGGAGAAGTGTAAGCTGAGGAGAGTGGATTTAGCAGCCTTAAAGACACTAGGACGTGTTTCTTAGCCAAAGTGCGGATTGCAGGAAACTCAGACAGGACTTCAGCAGCCCGTTGTGTATGTGGATCAGTCAGCATAATTAAGGAATGACAAGGCACTGAGAGCACAGCACCAGCTTCATCTTCCAGAAAAGTGAAAGCATAAGATACTGTGCTGATAGTGAGCTTTTGGACAGCTGTTAGTTAAAACTACTGCCATCACCAGCCAGCAGCCCAAGCGAGAGGAATCCCAGCCAGTGCATTGTGCAGAGAGGGCTGCGGCGGGGCAGAGAGTGGGCCGAGAAGCAGGGACTGGCCCCCGATCCCTCCTCCCACCCCACCTCCATTTGCCCCGCACATGCCGGCTGCCTCACCTGGTTGTTGGTGGCACCCCAAAGTTTGCTTACTCTGTCAGGTTCTTGGGCAGGGGTGTCTTTTTCTTCCATGGGGGGGGATGCCTACAGGGCTTTTCACAGGGGAGGGGCAGGGTGGCAGGCCAGTGGGGTGCCCTCCTTAAGATGGGGAATTGAATGAAAAGGAGTGGGGCGAGAGCATGGAGCCAACCTCAGCCCCGCGGCAATTGTGTTAGCGCCCCGTGGTCAGAGCACCACACAAAGCCACAGTGGGTGGGAAGTGGGCACCAGCCCTGGGTACTCATTCAACATCAGGGCCAAATGGAGGGAGGGATGGCGGGGGGAGGAAAGCAGCAAGCAAGGCAAGTTTTCGCTGGTCACTCCACTCGTGAGGAGCTGCTGCCGCTGCTCGGGACAGAAATATTTTGGGTGCTGGGGAGGCATGCAAGCGGCCCTGAAAGGGATCCCCAGCATGGGGCTCTGCTCCTCCCCAGAGCCATCTGCAAGCAGCCCCTTTGTTGAAGATTGCAAGGGCCCCCTGCCCTCCCTGGCAGATGGCCCCCCTTGCTTGCTCGCTCTTCAGCCAGGCTGCAGCAGGAGCCCACTTGCCCATTCTCCTGGCTGGTCTTCAGTGGCAGAGGCTGAGCAGGGGGAGAGAGAAGGGTGCCTCCTCCTACTCATGGGATCCCGGCTGGCTGTGGCTGTGGCAGGGAGGAAGATAGGCAGGTGCCCAGGAGGGAGGCACGGTGGGCGGCAGGTGTCCCCATTCAGCAGCCCTCCCCCTGACCTCCCAGCAGCAAGGTCTTTTGAGTTGTGGTCCTTTAGAGTCATCTACTCTGCAAGACTTGGTCCTAGGATTGCCAGCTCCAGATCGGGAAATTTCAGGAAATTTGGAGGTGGAGCCTGGGAAAGGTTTGGTTTGGGAGGGGAAGGAGCCCACTCTTCAAAGCTGCCATTTTCTCTAGGGGAATTCAGTCATCTGAAGTTAGTTGTAATTCTGGGTGATCTCTAGGCCCCACTTGGAGGCTGGTGACCCTACTTGACTGTGAGGGCCAGCCAGTTTTGCTGGAGAAGGAAAGCACTACCCTGGGCTGCTCTTTGAAAGAAGAGCCTGCTTTGAAGGGGAGGGTGGGGTATAAATCTAATAAATAAATAAATAAATAAATGCAACATAGAGTCCATCCTGTTTAAGCACTGAAAAATAACTGAACAGCAAAACAAACAAACAAAACAAAAAACTCCAGCAACCAGGGTTGTCACCCTAATATTTGTGTTGTAGTTTCAAAACAAAATAATCAGTACTTTGAATTATCTAGCCCTTGTGACTGTGTCAGTTTTTTACTATATTTCTTCTGAACACCATTCATATATATTCTTTAAGGCAAGCCTGCTTAATTCAGCTATTTTTGTTATTGTTTTTTAGTGCTTGCATTTATCTTCTGCTAAAATAAGCAAAAGGCAGTAGTATTCTTATTCAGCAAAATTGAGTCTCATTGTCCTTTATTAAAATGGATCAGTTCTTTCTGTTTAGATCAAATTCATTCCCACTGTACAGCCCTGCCAATGACTCATGTAGGCGCTAGATCATTTTCTGCTTGTTTCCTTCCTCCCCCTGCCCTGCCTCTTCATTTCAATTCAGATAGCTTGCCCTATTATACCAGGTTTTCTCATGTGGCTTCAGTTTGCACAGACTGATCAGGGCAATCTGTTATTCTATTTTGTCAGCCCCAAATGCTGCTGCTGACCTGGATCACAATAGATAGCCCATGGTGGAGTCAAAGCCTGCACACGGCTGATAAGAGGGCTGCACTTGGACTGAGAACACCGTGATGAGCAAGCTTGAGTCTGGCCCAACATGGAGGAAATACAACTCAATAGTAAATGCAAACGTTGCCATACTGAGAGATTCCTTCTGTCCCTTCATATGTGCTTTGTTTTGTTTGGTTGTGAACACTGCAGCCTCAGAAATGCTAGCAGTATTCCTGCTTCATTTGTTGGGGGGGTGGGAACAATTATACTTACGGCATGATCAAACTGAGCAAGCCTTCCTGTTCTTGTCCCCTGATTTGATTCTGCAGAATCTAGTATGGGAGCAGCAAATTAATTTGTACAAGTGGTGACCCGCATCAAAATATTGCATAATGTGTTGTAGTTTGAATTGTGTGTTAATTTACAGTTTCACCCTGCTTCACCATATGGAAAGGCTAACACATATGATCAGGGGTCATTTCGTAGAAAAAGAGGTGCAGGAGCTCATTTGCATAGATCATTTGCATATGCCACAACCCCTAACAAAGGGCAGGCATGCATGCATGCCTGGGTTCCCTGCCCGATCTTCTCAAGATTGGGCAGGGAACCAAGGCATTTAAATCCCCCCCACATTTTCCTGAGTTTCTCCGCAAAAGCAGAGAGGATCAAGGAGAAAAGGGGGCATGTCTGCCCGCCTCCCCTTCCCCTCCCCAGCCAACCCGCCATGGCAAGCTGGCTGGAGAAGAGAAAGGTGGGCAGACAGACATGCCTGGGTTCCCTGCCCGATCTTCTCCAGATGGGGAAGGTAAAGAAAGGCATTTAAATACCTCCCACTTCCCCAAGTTTCTCTGCAAAAGTGAAGAGGCTCAGGGTAAAAAGGGAGCATGTCTTCCCCACCTCCCCAGCCAACCCACCACGGTGGGCTGGCTGTAGAAGGGACGAGAAGGGTGGGCAGGGAACCCAGGCATGTTTAAATCCCCCCAGGCACTTAAATCCCCCTAGGCAGCGGGGGGGGTGTCTGCAGGAGCACCTTACTGCTAGAGCACCATTCTGGTGCACTCCAGCAGAAAATGAGCCCTGTATATAATAATGGATCACAGTGTTGGCTGTATGGATCCAAGTGCATCAGTTTACCTTGTCTTGGATATATGGTAATAGTTCTCCTTGTTGATGGTACTCCATCACTGGTTTCAAATAGTGTGGCAATTTCTGCTATTTGTGGGTGATTGCAATGCTTTGTATCTTCATTTGGTTCATGGTAAAAACAGATTGAATATTCTACTGACAATCTTCCTTGTTCTTTTGTTGTTTCTTCTTCTGTATGCAATATTTCTTTCATATATATATATATATATATATATATATATATATATATATATATACATGTTTTTGTATATGGGTTTATTTGTTGTATTAACTTTGTTAAGTTGTGCATTAATTGTACATTAAGGTTCGAGTTTTTGGTTCTTATTTGATTTGCTTTAGTAATATCTATAATATATAGCTAGCCATATTCTGGCAATCTTTGATGATCTGGGTAAAGGTTTGTTATGCTGTGGTAGACTGATCCCTAAATATGGAAGCAGTAGACTCTATGGCCTGGCACATTATGTATTTGAGCTCCCACTGAAACAAATGAAAGTGTGCTACTGTATTGACAAATGTTTTCTAAGAAATGCTGTGAAAGAGGATGCTGCCCAGTTAAGAGTGTTTTAAGTAATGTTGGGCACCAAACTGGCAGAATGGTTACTTTTCCATTGTGGCAGCAACTGTTATAGTGATCTCTTGATTTTTCAGTTATGAAATGCTTTGCAGAGCAGTGGTGACAGATATGTGTCATATCTCCTATATCATAAGTAATAATGTGTTCTGGATTTTGAAGTGCTCTTGGTTTTTCCATATATAATGGTATGTTGTGTTCTCCAGGTGCACTGTTGGCATGATGTGTCAAAATGTCAATATCCATATTTTTCTTGTTTCTGTTGGCTGTGTATGAATGCATATTTTAAAATTAATGTCTTTTTCATAGTATAATTGGTTACTGTTTAAGTGGCTTTCTTGCAGTAACCAGTTTGTTAGCTTTTTGGGTTTTCTCATTTTGGCAGGGCATCCTCTTTTGTGAGGTACTTTTGGCATTGTATTGTTCTGTATGATACTGATGAAGGAGTATTGTTTCTCACAGAAAAGACAGAGATTCTTTCATTTGTTCTGAGTGGTGCCCTCTTAAGGGAGGACAAAAACAACAACTGTGTAATGAAATCACACCAACGTATAAACACTCAAAACTCAATATTTTTAACCATGAAATCATAACATATAACTCATATACCAACATTTACATCACTACAATCAGGAGACACCACTAAATGCATAGGAAGTCCTTAAGTAATGAAGAATCAAAATATTCCAAAGTGTTCAGAAAAAATGTTGGAGACAAATGACGAAGGAAGTAATGTAACCAGATAACTTGATTTAGAAAATGCTTGGCCGGTGTCCAAATTCTCTTTGGCTGGTTGCCAAAGGGAGGGAGTGACAGTTGGAGGCCACTTTCCTCTTTTTCTCTTTGTTTCCCCCTTTGTCTTTATTGAACACTGAGCCTTGCTCAGTTTCCTTGTGCATTAGCTTCAAAGAGGAATTTGCCTGGAAATTACTATCACTTTGTTTGTGTGAGATGAGATTTCAAAGATTGCCTGACTGGGTACTGCAGGTCTTGAGGTGCAACAGGTGTCCTGTATCACTCTCCTTCTGAGTGCCTTGTCAAAAGCAGCTGTTTAAACAGCCATTGGTTTATCAATGCATCAGCCTGAAGCACTTTTGCTTATTCAGTCTCTTGCCTTGCCATGGAGAATTGTGTGGTTGTAGGGTTCCAGTCTTCTTCAGCCTGAGATGAGTCCACATTCACCCACAGCACCACAGCTGTCTTCAGCAGTTTATTTGTATGTCAGGGTTGCTAAGGAACATTTAAAAAGGTGGTGTGTATAAACTGTCACTGGTTGGAGGAAATCCCACCTCCTCTCCACCTGCCCCCTACCTCTCAGTCACTGTGCCCACCCATCCATTAATGATGCCTCAGCTGTCCTTTTTATAACTTCCCTCTGGCTTCTAGTTAGTCAGAAGAGAGAAGCCTTGGGAAGAAGCGGTACCCAAGCTGGTAGTGGTGGGGAGAGAAGCAGTTAAAGGACAGTGGAGCCCACAGCTACACAGACTGGGGTAAAAATGATCCTTCTCTCCCACTTGCAAGACTTTGCAGTTGCAGGCTCAGATGTCCTTTAAAACTCCTCCTTCTATTTAGCCATTCATACTGAAGGAAAAACAGTGTTGGAGATGGGCGAGTGGGCTCCAATTCTGTTGTTGCTTCCTCCCCTCTTCCCCCCACCCATTATCTCTCTCTTTCTGTGTGTGTCTCTCTCTCACTTTCAGCCAGTTAGTCTTTTGCAAGCTGGTGGACAGGGAGAAGTAGTTAGAAGTTTCCCTCCCAAGAAAGTTTTAAGAGGACAGTGGAGCCTGAAGCAAAAGAAGTAGGGGTGAGAAGCTCAGATGTCCTTTTAAAATGTCCCCTTGCTATTTAGCCATTTATACTGCAGGAGGAATCCTCCCCAACCCCATCTCCAGTTCTGCCTTTGCTTCCTCCCCTCTTCCCCCACTCATTCTCTCTCTCTCTGGCTATCAGCCAGACTATCTCTCACTGTTGATGCGATGGGGCCTAGAGTAGATCCCTGCAGCAACCATTTCAAAAGGTATTGGGGGGAATTCAACCCTCCCCAAGTTTTTTTAAAACTTTTTGGATTTTTCTGCAGAAACATGGAGCCCCCTGAGTCTGTAGTAAAACCTGGTGGGGGATAGTGTGCCCTCTGTTTGCAGAAATAAGGCAGAGGGGACTGTGGAGAATTAGATATATAGACTTCCTGGTTTCTGCATTTCAACCCATGCATGTGATAGAGGATTCCTGATACAGCTCTTTGATTTTAATTGCTTTCTGATAAAAGTGTTAGCTTCCTCACTTCCACTATTCATGTTGTAGGTCCCATTGAAAACTGATCATCTGTTTTCATTGGCAAGGAGTAATGGTACTGTTTAGAAGATGTGAATGTTAGAGTTGTAATATGGTAAAATGTATATTAGCCAGCCTGGGGTATGACCAGACTTAATATTTCTACAACCAGAAACCCTAGGGATTTCTTCTTGTGATGCTCCTCCCTCTCCCTCACTAGTGCTGGTTTACTTTCCTGGAGTCGCCTTAAGCCTTAGAATAAGAAAAGGGGAGCACTGGATTGCATTACCCAAGTCCTCTATCTCTTATCTGGAACAGTATTCTTCTAAAGTATAGCAGATGCCTGCTTTCTACTCCTCCCTGGCTTGGTTGTGGAACCACCATTTATGCTTCCTTCCTGCCTCAATCAGCCCCAATCACCCCTTACTGTGTACCCTACCCCCTTCTCCTGTGGCCTGAGCCATTCTCTGGTCCAGGGGTTGGAGTACCACTTCCCTCAGTGTCCTTGCTGGCCCTCCTCTTGTGGCAAACTGACCTCCAAAACCAGATTGCTTAGAGCATCAGAGCAGGCAGCTGGGAGATTAGGGTTTAATGCCTCACTGTGAAGCACAGGTTGGTTGACAGGCTGTTGCCTGTGTGCACCCTCTTCTTGCTAATTGGTCAGTGCCAACTGAGGAGAGCTTTCAAAAGTCTTGTTAGTCTTGTCAGAGGGAGTCAATTGTCTTTGGACTTTGGCTTGGCAATAGCCAGTCAGGAGGAGTGCGTGTGTTGGTCTGAGGGAAACAGACAAGTCATTTTTATTTATATTTTTTATTTTAATTCAAATAACAATGTAACATAAACACCAATATCCATGGAGTACAGTATCTCACATCTAAAATTCAGTTGTGAGTAATAGAAATATCGCTGTTTCATCAGATGAAAAAGTAAAAGTGTGATGTGTGAATTAAACAACGTAAACGCTTATCAACTTCCTAAATTCTTCTTCACAAAAGTGGGTCAAAGGTCCTTAATGAAATAAAAGGAAATTTTGGTGGCAATTGGTGCGAAATGATCTCTAGTGTCTGAGTCAGCCATCTATTTAACTAGCCATGGAAGCCATTTCTCCATTGAACTAGAAATATAGGAGGTTGCCAGTACGGGAGACATAATCTGTAATCTTATCTAGAATAAGATAATCACAAATTTTGGTGTATCAGTGGTGGACCATTGGAGAGTGTTTGTCTTTCCATTTGGCTGCAATAACATTCTTTGCAGCAGTTAAAAGAACTGAGATAAGATCTCTACGGATATTAG
This sequence comes from Gekko gecko, assembly GCA_029375565.1. Taxonomy (NCBI): domain Eukaryota; kingdom Metazoa; phylum Chordata; class Lepidosauria; order Squamata; family Gekkonidae; genus Gekko; species Gekko gecko. The sequence goes on along the minus strand of JAPDNY010000004.1, from coordinate 104,508,743 downwards.
GAATTTGTGATCTTTTCCATAAATTCAATAAAATGAGACTTTCAGTATTAAATAACCTCTTATATCTTTGATCTGAGCAAGAATCTTGTGCCAAAACTGTACGACTACTTTACATGACCACCAATTATGATAAAAGAACCCTGTTGGCCACATCATTCCCAATGTAAAGGAGAAGTTGAGGGGGAAATGTGGGAAAATTTGGTGGGTGTTAAATACTATCTAAAGAAAACTTTAGAGGATTGCAACTGAAAAAATAGGGATCGAGAGGTAAAGACCAATGAACCCCAGATCTGATCCCATTGTGTTTGAGATAACTGCCTACCTAAATCTCTATCTCATTGCTGTGTACGGAAACCACCATATGCGAGAGTATGGCTGCACATGGTCGAGCGAAAAGCCTGAGCTTTGCACAGATAAACAATAGATGAACGGATCCTAGCCCGCTCCAATCAGGAGGCTAGGATCCATGACTAGACCTATGAAAGACTGACTGTAAATAGACCTATCACGGGTGTTGGGGTGTGGTTTGTCTTGGGGTTATAAGCCAGCCTGAAAGCTGGCTAAATTGTCTTGTTCCTGAATAAAGTTATGAGCTGATTCACTACTTCATGCATTGGACCCAGAATATTATAGCCATGCTTTCTGGTAATTGGTCAGGGTAGAACTAGCATTGGATAACAAGGTTTTATAAATTGTAGAAATAAGGCTTCCCCCCAGTGTTTTTAAAGCTAAGAGTCTCTCGAAGTCCATGAGGGATACAGACGAGTCACTTGAGAAGTGAAGGGACAAAGCTCCTTGCCCTTACTGTGTACGAACATGTTTGAGGAAAAGTTCAAAAATCAGAATTTAAAGTCTAAGTTTCAGCCCTAGCTGAATTCCATTTATTCAGCCTCCAGAACTGGGGTTTAGGTTTGACAGAAATACTGGCCAGTAGGTTGAAACTGCCAGGTTAGCCAAAGAATTATTGCTCCTAGAAAGAGGAAGATATTACTTACCCAGTTATTCAGTGGGTTCAACTCAGGTGGGACCCTGAGTTGAAACAGTTTTAGATTCTTTAGGATTAAAAAGGGAAAGTTGTAATCCTGCAAGGGAAGTATTTTAAACACAGGAAGAAAGTACTAACTTTCAGGAAACTCAGATAGTTATATGAGACTTTATTAAGACACATTGTTGCTGAAAGAAACTCCAAGACAAATAAACCTCTCACAGTTAAGAATTGAGTCTCTAAGAAAATAAGCTTCAACTATAATCTGTTGCTTGTTCAAAACATTATAATTTGTATAAACAACAAAACCTACCTCAACTTCTTGTTGCCTGCCTTATTCCTAACCCAACTGTGCCTGTTCAATAAAATCAACATTCTTGTTTGAACTTCTTGTCAAATGCCATTTCCAAAGGGATTTATAAGAGGGCTCCTACTTAGCTACAATAAATCTCTGGCCTGGGCAAAAGGCAAATAACTTCTCTGTCACAGGGTGGGACACACAGAAAGTTATAATTCTATTATTAAAATATGCTACTAAGAGGCTGCTCAGTCAGTGTGGGAAACAGCATTTTGGTTGGATAATCTGCCTCACAGTGAAGATAAGCATGGCTCCATCAAACCCCTTTTCTCTCTCTGGCCAGTTCTTGGGTGGCTTTTCTGCCTGGCTCCTCCCAGGTTCTTGCATGTCTGGGCCCCTCCTCTGCCCCACCCAGGCCATTATGGTTGGTTTTCTGCTGGCTGCCTCCATGCTCTCAGGCTGGCTCAATGGCCTCTGCAGCTCACTGTTCCCTAGTGTTGTCTTTGTTGTCCTGGTGCTGGTACATCATCAGGGGTCTTTTGGGGCCAGAGCGTGCCAGAGCACAGCTCCAGCAGCCCAGGCATTAGCACAAATGGCAGTGGCAGCAAGCCCTGCCCCCAGCTCCCTGCACCAAAGCACTGCGGTCTCCCAGGGCCCTCGCTGGAGCACTGCGGCCCCGGGGCGGCCTGAAGAGGCCCGGAGCTAGCCTCCCGGGGCCGATGCTGGAGTGCTGTGGTGCCAGGGCAGCCTGAAGAGGCCCTGCACTGGTCTTCCGGGGCCTGCACTGGAGTACTGCAGACCCAGGGCGGCCTGAAGAGGTCTGCCGTCGGCCTCCCAGGGCCCGTGCTGGAGCACTGCGGCCCTGGGGGAAGGCACTATGGCGGTAAGTGAGGGATCCGTGGGGGGGGGGGCTTGATGGGGGGTGGGAGAGCCTTCCTCCCTCTCCCCATCTCTTTGCCCTCTTTCTGTTCCTCCTTTCCTTCTTTCCTTTCCTTTTCTTTCTTTCCTCTTTCCTTCTCTCTTTTTATCCCCTTTCCCTCCTTCTTTCCTTCTCTTTCTTTCCCTCTTTCCTTCTCTCTACTCTCTCTCTCTTTCCTTCCCTCCTTCTGTGGCCCAAGTCTTCACTCCCCACCCCCCTCAGGCAGATGCCTTCCCCCCTTGCTTCCCCTTCTGACATCACTTCTGGTGATGCCAGGGGGCATGGCATATGCTAATGAGCTATTATGCTAATAGCCTAGTAGCTCATTAGCATATCTTATGCTAATCAGCTCCTGCAGCTCTTTTTCTAGGAAAAGACCCCTGTTGACATCATCAACTAGTGCCTGAAGCCCTGGGACCTAGCAGGAATGTAGTGAGGCCCATGTCCAGTTACTGCAGCTACCTGCCACCCAAGATCCCCTCCTGGGAGCTCTGGCTTAGTAAACAGTGGCTGTCCAATGTCCAAGGGAGGTGGGTGGGTCATGTTGGGCTCCTTCATTGTCAGGTAAGTCCCCAATTTTGCTGCAGGTGCCTCGACTGAGAATGGGTGAGGGGCTGCCCCCATAACGTGATCATGTTCTAATATTTTTCAAGTTTTGCCTCTCAACCATGTATGGTTGAATGCTAACCTGAAATAAAACAGATTGATCTATATGCTAGTTTACCATGGGAAAATGCTTCCATGTGGTTGAGTCTTCAGGCCCTAGAACATGTAGTACAGTTGCCTTTCCGTGTAGATCCTACAATGCAAAGAGAGTTTCCACAACAGATGTTATAGGAGGCATCTGTTATGAAAACTATCCATGTGGTTGGGAGAATCTGCATGGTAAGTCTGTTTATAGCTAAGATGTTGACATTTAATTGAGCATATGTATTCTTCTACAAAATGAGATTCATATTTATTTACTATGTTTTTAACCCAGGCTTCCTTAAAGTATGCATGCCTCCCCTCCACTGTATCCTTACAACTCTGCAGTAAATTAAGCTGAAGGAGAAAAGTAACCTGTTTAGTAACCTGGTCAACAGAGATTTGAACCTGGGCCTTCCAAGTCCTACACTGACTTTTCTGCCCAATTAGGACCCTCAAGGTAGTGAACAATAATGAAAAAGAGATTAAAATCAACATTCATGTATCTACAACTAGCAATTCAAAACAAACAAGAAGGAGAGCCAACATGGGAATCCCAGATGAAATGGAAAAGTCTTCACCCTCTGGTGGAAGACAGTTATCAAGGAGGATAGACAAATCCCCCTGGGGAGGGAATGCCATAATTTTGTTGCCTTGACTAAGAAGACCCTTTCTTGAGTCACCACCTGTCAATGCACTGATGATAGTGCACTCGTTGCATGTTACCTAAAGATGATCATAATGGTTGGGTAGGTTCACGTGGGAATAGGTAAAGGTAAAGGTTTCCCTTCCTCGAAAGCCAGTCGAATCCAACTCTAGGGATGTGGTGCTCATCTCCGTTTCCAAGCTGAAGAGCCAGCGCTGTCCAAAGACGTTTCTGTGGTCATGTGGTTGGCATGACTAGACGCTGAGGTGCATGGAATGCTGTTACCTTCCCACCGAAGTGATACCTATTTATCTACTTGCAATTTCTTGCTTTTGAACTGCTAGGTTGGCAGGAGCTGGGACCAGAGACAGGAGCTCACTCTGTCATGTGGCACTCGGGTCTCGAACTGCTGAACTACCAACCTTCTGGTCTGCTGTTCAGTGTCTTAACCACTTGAGCCATCACAGCCCTCATGTGGGAATAGTCAGTCCTTAAGGTATACAGGGCCTAGACCATGTAGGGCTTTAAAGGTCACCTTGAATTGGGCTCAGAATCAGATTGCATTGGAAGGCAGTGCAGATGGAGCAAGACTGGAGTGATATGGTCCAGAAGATTAGCCCAAAGAACAATAAGAGGACTCTCATGGCACCTTAAAAACATTTTAATGAAACATAAGCTTTAATGGGCCAGAATAGGCTTTTATGTGTAGATTGGCCCTAATTTAGTTGACTTGGTTTTCATTGGCCCAACTTCCCAGAAATCCTTTTAATAAGGGGAAGGCTTGTGGTAAGTTTCACGTAGCAACTTGGGCCTTAACCTGTCTGATTTCAATTCTCTATTTTTGCTTATCGTGCCCCTCCTGTGAATGTTGCCATTGAGTCTGTTTCTTCCCTAAATATCTGCTCCTAGCAGAGTTCCCTTTAACTGGTGTACCTTGGTCTTTCCTCCACCTTGAATAAAACTTCTGAATCCACCCTAAACCAGATTCTGCCAAGAGCTTGAGCTGCTTTCTACTCGGCAAAGATAAACTTTGGATCAAGCAACAAATATATGCACTAGCTGCCAATTTATGCACACACAGTAGGAAACACCCTCCCCCATCACCCTCCCCATCACACAGTAGGAAACATCCTCCCCCATCACTACACACGTTCATCCAGTGTACAGGTGATTTCCTACTTGACAACTATGACTGTGTAGGGAGAACGGAACATGGATGTAAGCCTTGTTCTTCCTGGTGCCAGTCTTCCAACTAATGCTCACAATCCCATTGACATGCACTCATGGCAGTAGTGAAACAGCACTATTGAGGTACGTGAGTCAATACTACATGGGTGTGTCCAGTTGTATCAGGCTTTCCCCCATGATTATCTTGAAGGTAGGAAATAGGGTAATAACTGAGTAGAGAGTATCCATAGGATTGGTCCTGTGAATTTGGTATTCAGTTCATATTACTGCAGCAGCAAAAGAGAGTAGCCCAGGGTAGCACATCTAGTGTCATTCTGGGCAAGATTGAGCAGTGCCAAAGCCTGCCCTGATGGACATAATGAATAACTATGAATGTGGTACTACTTAACATCAATCATACAAACATTTTAATAATGTTCAGTTGTTGATTTTCCTACTGAAATACAAATTATCTGCTTGCTGAATCAACAGTTCCCACAGTGGCACTTTAATTTATATTATTTAGAAGTTATTGAGTTTGATCTTCTACAAAAAGCACTTGAAAAATGAATTCCTAAGCATTAGAAATACTTGCCTAGTATGTAATCTTGAAAGAAAAAAAGTAATTGTCCTTTAATCCCAACACCATTTTATGTGCATAGTAAAAATGATTTCTGTCTACTGGTCAGATCTATCTATTGGTTCATAAATTTTCCTTCACATATTGTTGTCCCGATCAGGGACATACTTTAACATAAAATCAAGTCCATGCAGGGACTAGAATGAATTGCTTTGGAGTGGATTAAGAAAGAAACAAATAAATGTGTGAAAATTAGATATGGAAACTTAGCTTGCATGTCATTGCAGTAAGAAAAAGGGAGAAGAGCCAGTCTGAAAAGAGGCTGTCCTTTCCATAAACCTTGCCTTACTAATTAAACTGGAAATGTAATGCTTATGAAGTTTTATTATTATCACCATGGCAATCAAATAAAATTGTTTCAACAATTTTGTTTGCCTGTCATCCATTACTAAGTGGACAAGGGGAGCCAGGTGGAAGTGGCTGATCACGAGCCTTCTGCTCTGAATTACCTGATAAAAGGGGAGCATTTTTCCATGTAAAACTACGTGGTTGGGAGAGAACATATGTGTAAGAACGTGCCTTCCAGTTCTTTTGTCTCTGGGCTGTTTGGGCATCATCTGAGATCTGTTGCTACCACCGTTTCAGATCTCATTAAAGCAGCAGCGGCAGCACTGTCTCTCCCCTCCTTGTCTTCTGGGTGGCCTCTCATTTAGGATGGCTTTGCACAGATATTTTGTGCTGGTTTCCTTTATGAAGTGTTCCACAACACACAGAAATCTGCACATGTCACCATGTTTTATTTTTGGCAATGTTCCACTGCATAGCATAGCAGCAGTAGCTGTATCTTATGCTTGGCAAGTGAGGAAGCTCATGCTGCTATGCAATTGGTCTTTGCGGTCACTTTATAAAAGACTCCCTCAGAATATCAGGAGCATAGGCTTGCTTTCATATAGTTGGCTCTGTGATGGTCAAAATCCCCTTTGGATGTCATGTGGACAAATCACACCCATTTCTGCTTCATCCTTCTGTGCCCTTTTTAGGCCAGTTCTGTGCTGGAAAGCAGATTAGCGTGACACTGCTGCCCCGTTTCTGACATTGGTGGATATTATCTTCATAGCAGCAGGAGTTTGCTAATACCCTGCAAAGGCCCAGGCCAACAGCACAGTGCCACAGATCATGACTATATTCTGGAGGTTTGTAGCAGCAATAGATACACACTAATCAGACAGCAGATCTTTGCATCCAGAGTGTTACGTGGAGAAAAACTGTGGAGTAGGCTGTGGAAGAACAAGTCCAGTGGTGAACTAGTGCATGAAGAACCTCAAGTGTTTCCACATTTGGATCCCCCTGCAGCAGCCTGGTCTGCTAGCTGTGAAAACAGGACCATGCATGCTTTCTGAAGCACTCACAACAGAACCACTGAGCTGTGTCCTACCCAGTTCATTATGGTACTTTAAAGACAAACTTTATTGTGGCATTCATATCACAGGCAGAAGCTTATCCCTACAGATATATAACATGGAGTGAAAAGACAGCTGATATTGTATTGTGGGAACAGCTGATACAATCTGAGATGTCTCTATTTTTAGGTAGGAGCTATTTATTCAGAAGAACTATCTGGAAGATTCAGAACAAAAGTTAGATTACTGCAGTTAAATAACACAAAACAGATTACTTGGTAGCAAGCACTACTGCCTGAAAGCAGTGTGTATATTGGTGAATAACAATACTGTAAATCAGGGCTTTTCCCCCGAAAAAGCCCAGCAGGAACTCATTAGCATAATAGACCACACCCAACAGCAGAAACTCATTAACATATTAGACCACACCCCAGACAGCACAGCTCATTAGGCCACACCCCCATGTTATCAGAAGTGTGGTCATCCAGCCATACCCACCTTTTGCTTCTTATTCTGTTTACCTTGTTTGTTGCCAACCAGGGCTTTTTTTGTAGCAGGAACTCCTTTGCATGTGAAGCCACACACCCCTAATGTAGCCAATCCTAATGAGTTTCTGCTGTTGAGTGTGGCCTGTTATGCTAATGAGTTCCTGCTGGGCATGGCCAACTTGGGAGCCAGCTGGAACTCCATTCCTGTGCGTTCCTGCCCCAAAATAGCCCTGCTGTAAATTTGTTTGAAGTCAGTAGTGATGGCATCTCAAGGACTATTGAGATGCTGCATGGGGAGACCTTTTTGTTGTGTAAAGGGAATATGGTAGATTGACCAGTGATCCATGTGGCTGAACTTTAGCTACAGTTCTGCTATGCTTTCATTTAGGGATGCTGCAGATTTTGTATCAAGGGTGACTGACTGTCAAACTCACCTTGCTCAACTGTAATGATAGAATATGGGTCTATTCAGTTTGGCACTGAACAACACCTGCTGAATAGGTGTGCATCAGGTTTTTGAAACAGTGTGCATGTGTGAAAATGCCGCTGATCCAAACAGATTGGTTGCCATTAATATCACAGAGGTGTACTGTCTTAGACAAACACCAAAACAGTAGGATTTGTTTTTAAACATGGAATATATTTATGATTTATTTCTATGATTTACCTGACTATTGAAACAATTGCTTGCTAAGTGGAGCAGCAAGTACAGAAATCAGTAAGGCTGTGTGAGAAAGAGCATGCATAAAAAGCCAGTTGTGCTGTCCTGCATTGTTGGACGAAATATGGTGAAGCAACCTACCAAAGAGCAACTAATGAGTTAACAAACAATCTGCCAAAAAATCAGTTCCCTGTACCATACTGATGAACAAGATATGAACCAAATTGGCAGGAGTTTTTTGCATCCTTCCTTCAAAGAAATGATTATCAGATTGAGTTGTGTTCTGTTACTGGTACCTCTCACTCCTTTTCTCCTTCATAAGATCATATCAACATAAGAAGAAGAAAAAAGAACATAAGAAGAGCCCTGCTGGGTCAGAATAATGGTCCATCTAGTCCAACAAACTGTTTCATACACCAGCCAGCCAATTACCATAGAGGGCTAACCAACAGGACAGAGAGGCCAAGGCCTTTCCCTGATGTTGCCTCCTATTACTGCTATTCAGAGGTTTGATTCCTCTGAATCTGGGTTTCCTTTAGCCACCTTAGCTAGTAGCCATTAATGGAAATATCCTCCATTAATATGTCTAACCCACTTTTAAGGCCATCCATACTTGTGACCACTACTAAATCCCCTGGCAGTGAATTCCACAATTTAATTACTCATTGAGTAAAGAAGTATTTCTTTTTATCTGTTATGAATGGATTTCCCATCAGCTTCTTTTGTTACCCCCATGCATGATTTGATAAATGCCTATCATATCCCCAAATCAGTCATCTTTTTTTTCTAAACTAAACAGTCCCAGACTCTTTAGTAGGTCACCTTGCTTTACTGCATTGTCTTTTACCTGTTAACACCACTTCCTGCATTGTTTATAGTATACCTTGCACTGGGCAGTTTGTTGCTTGCACTGTTTTGTAATTCTATAATCCTTGTCCTATTACATTGTTCATTAGCTGTGCTATCTAGGGTTTCTAGGTCCTATTTCCCCACAGTGGGGGAATTTGGGGGGGCGTGCCAGGAGGGGCCACTCCAGTGTGATGGCGTCACACAGAGTGATGTCATTGTGACAGGGACACAGCACCGTATGTGCATTTCTCCATCACTTTTCCCCAACCATTTAAAGGAATCTTTCTCTTTAAATGGTTGGGGGAAAGCAGGGACTGCCTGTGCCTGCCCTGCAAGCTGTGAGATTGCAGCTTGCAGGACAAGTGCGAGCGGCTCCCACTTTATAATAGCAGGTGACGTTGCACCTGTCCTACAGGCTGTGAGATCACCGCTTGTAGGGCAAGCACGTGCAGAGCCCACTCTTTTGAAGTGGGAACCACTCATGCTTGCCCTGTATGCTGCGATCTCGCCACATGAGGGCAGGCACGGGCAGCCCCTGCTTTAAAACAGCAGGCACCACTCATGCCTGCCCTGCAAGCTGTGATATCGCTGCTTCCAGGACAGGGCTTCCTCCCCACCAGCCAGCTGGCTGGCAGCAAGAAAGAGTCCCCCCAAATTGGGAAACCCCACAGGACTGGTGGGGGGTGGGTCTGGCAACCCTGGTGCTATCTGGTGGCACTGCTTCGTATTCTGTAATCTGCCTTGAGTGTCAATGAAAAAGACAGGCTATAAATGTAGTAAATTTATTTATTTATTTATTTATCAAACGTATACCCCGCCCTCCCCGCAAAGCAGGCTCCTCATAGAAAAGGTGTTCCAATTCCTTAATCATCTTGTTTGCTTTTCTTTGGGGGAGTGAACAGTCTGTTTGGTAGTCTCTTTGAAATGAAGGGATTTCAGGGCATAAAGTCAGGAAGCGTTTACTCTGAAGAAAGGATCCTCCTTAGATTTCAGAATGTTTAGAGACTGCTCATTCCTACTGCTACAGAAACAATGACAATTTACTAATTTTTTTGTTAAGAATACTAAATGAGTGGAGAATTAATTGTGGGGGGGAAGGAATTTCCAAAAAAAGTAGTGTGTTGTTTGCCTTCTTTAAATTTCACTAATATAAACTGTTCATAAGAGGCTTTGTGCTTTAATCCCCCCTGATTGTTAGACAATTTGTTGTCTTACAATTAAGTGCAGATGGCTTGGAACTGTAATGCAGATAAACAAGAATGCTTAGGACTGTTTCAATTTCCGGGTTGGATTTCATCAGTAATCCTGGTCTAAAACATAAGAAATCTGTTTTTATCTGATCTTTAATGGTCTTTTGCTATAATCACTGAAATATGGTGGCTTTTAAAATGTAAAATAATACCCTTTATAATATTTAGGGAATGGCTAAAGCTCATAAGAATACTCACAGTATGAACCTCCAATTTGTTTCCATATCAAGGATAGCCTGGTAGGTAATTCAAATACCTGGAATTATATTTCAAAGGAATCAATGCAATAAATAACTGGTATTTACTATTCAAAAGGTGGTATCCCATGACTGTCACTTCATAGATGCTTTGCAGGCGGAAAATACTTTAAAAATTTGATGATGTTGTACCTAAAAAAGGAGAAAATATCTGATAGCTTACTGTATCAAGTAGTAATCAGGGCTATTTTGGGGCAGGAACACACAGGAATGGAGTTCCAGCTGGGTCCTGAGTTGGCCACACTCAGCAGGAACTCATTAGCATAACAGGCCACACCCAACAGCAGAAAGTCATTAGGATTGAGCTTCCGGTCTATGGCAACTCGCTAGCAGACATGATCTGCACACTGGCGGTTTGGAGGGGGGGGGCGATTGTCCGCTCCCCCCTAGAGCCTTTTGGGAATGGCTCCTAGCCATGGGGCTTTTGAGGGGTGGCCTCTTTGCCAGCACGATGCTGAGGAATTGAGGCACTCCTCCACCCCGACAGTCCTGCCGCTATGCGACTGTTTGGTACCAGAGCTGCTGACCAGGACAAACGTTTGGAGGTTTAGCAATTTTCTCTGCTTGGCGTGATCCCAGGGGCCATCCCAGGACCTGCTGGATCGATTCAAGGACTGATGAGTGAGTTTTCGTTAAGGCACCAAAGTCTAGATGTGAAGTTCCCCTACTACAAGCAGAGGGGGGGAGGGGATGCCCTTTCTCCCGATGCTTAAGCAAATGCGAAAGCATGATTCGAGGGACTGATCAAATTGTGGCGATGAACTGTAATGGAGAGTCTTTCTGAAAGCAAATTGAGCGTATAAACAGACCTTAGAGAATTTGGCATTCTTCCTCGGTTAATGTAAACATCCCCAAAAGATGGCGACGAGAGGCGAAGAGGGAGGTGGGACCAATGCTTTCTTCAGGAAGGAGAATAGTGGAAAGCGAGGTCATGTGACCTAACCATAGACTCTGTCTTTAAAGTAAATTGAGGGTCCCCTGGTGGCTAAAGTGGAGTAGCGACCTGGTTCTGTACTAAAAGCAGCTATACTTTTAAAGGGACAGTGTTTGGCAGGCATCTTTGATCATAGAGACTTATGGATGGTAAGGAGATTCTAAAGCTTAGTTTTTCTTGCGGTTGGACTGGCAAGCGGATCGAAAAGTGGTTTATTTGTTTGGAGTAAAGGGTTCACTATCCCAACTTCACAAGATCTACTGGCCAAGAGAATGGCTGGATTCTCCAACAAGTGTGCTTTTAATGCAACAAAAGGAAGATCTCTTATGATTCAAGACGTTTAAGGAAGTGAAGATGTCCCTGGAAAAAGGAACTTGGTTTACATCATGAATGGACAGATCCAGATTTATAAAAGCTAATGGAAAAAGAAGATACATCAAAGAGAGAAGATAAATTGTTGTAATATTCTTGCTGAGGGAACATTGGTTTTAAATATTTTGCCTATGGTGGGGAGCAAAGCGTAAAAGGAGAAGCCAGTTTGTCTTAAGAGCTGTGATTATGTGTATTTTTTGGAATTACTTTTTATTTAGTCTGATAAGCTGATGTTGTCAACAGAAGTGATGATTGGCAGGCACTTTTCATGTTTCAAAGTAACTGAATAAGAGTAACAACTACTTCATAAGCATAGTATAACCTCCACACTTGGGTTTTTAGTTAGGTTCTTTTTACTTTCTCCTTTAGATTGTAGATTTTCCCCTCCCTATTTTCTGTTGTAGTTTTATAGAAATGCAAATAAAAAAATTCCCCTTCGGGGGGCCAAAAAAAAAAAAAGAGGAAAGAAACTCATTAGGATTGGCTACATTAGGGGTGTGTGGCCTAACATGCAAAGAGTTCCTGCTACAAAAAAAGCCCTGGGTATTTACAACAAACAAGGTAAATAAGAATAAGAAGCAAAAGGTGGGTGTGGCTGGATGACCACTCTTCTGGTAACATGCTAATGAGCTGTGCTGTCAGGGGTGTGGCTTCTGTTGATGGGTGTGGTCTCTTATGCGAATGAGTTCCTGCTGGACTTTTTCTACAAAAAAAGCCCTGGTAGTGATTAATGACTAAGTCTACTGCCCATATTGTCCCACAGTCATGAATTAATTGAGCAACCTTAAGCAAACGAATAGGGGCATATATATATATACTAGTGGTATTTTAAATGCTTTTCATAATCATTCTCTCTAGAGACTCTTAGGGCCAGACTAGACATTATGGCATCCACAGGCCTGACCTGTGAATGCTGACACAATTTTAGAGAAAATAGCACGAAGAACTGGGCCTGCACTGCAGTAGAGCACAGTGATCTTGATTCCCTCTCTCCATGTATTGTTTCAGCACTTGAAAAGACATTGGGGAGGGGGGAATGCCCTAGTCTCACTGCATCCCGCACAGCATTTTAAAATGCCCAATTTCTTCTCTAAAATGCTATCAGCATTAGGGTTCAACTCCACCACCTGAACACAGCCAGTTCTCCTCTATGTTGGAAATGTGGAGAACTAGGTACTTTCAAACATAATTGGTGGGACTGCAAGGTAATCCACTCCTTTTGGAAGAAAATTATTGCACATATAAAAGATTTGACAGGCCAGCTGCTCCCCTTTAATCTAGAATGTATTCTATTAAATTGGTGCCCTAAGGACAACATTACTAGGGCTAAAGAGGATTTGTTAACTATTTTATTAACTGCTGCTAGGACATGGATAGCACAGTTTTGGAAAAATCCTCTTCACCCTTCTATAAACCTATGGTATTCCAAGGTTTGGGATTATTATGTTATGGATAAGATTTCTGCGACTATTAATGTCAAAAATACATATAAGGCATACCAGATTTTTCATAGTAAATGGAACACAGTGTTGGAAAAATTGGATAATAATCCTATTAGCAAGTCTTCATTTGAGAATCATAAATACTTTGAGTTGATGAAACTGCCTTGATTATGATACTAAAATTGCTGTGAAGTAAATGGCTGAAGTAGCAGTATGGTTTAAGAGATTTAGATTTTATACATGTAATGTTTTATAATTCGTCAGTTTAGTTTTATGGAGTGTAGCTTTGATTGATTGTATTATTTTATGTTAGAACGTAATTTTAATGTTTATTAAAAAAAAAAAAAAAAGCATTAGGGTTGCCAGACCCTCCAGTTCTGTGGAGGTTTCCTGATTTGGGGGGGGGCTCTTTCTTGCCACCAGCCAGCTGGCTGGCAGGGGAAGCCTCGCCCCCAAGAGGGACCACCCAGCCTCCCCCCTTCCTAGCAGCATATAAAGCCCTTTAAACACTGCTGGGGAAAGGTGGGGGCCACAATCCAAGCCCCAAATTCGGAGTTTGGAGCGCAGCAGGCTTGCATGGCCTCTGCCCCCTTCCCAGCAGCGTTTAAAGCCTTCACTTCTGAATCTGACGAAGTGAGCAGTGACTCACAAAAGTGAGCAGTGACTTATACCCTACCACAATTTTTGTTAGTCTTTTAAGGTGCTAATGGACTTATTCTTTTCAACTGTTTCAGGCAGCACTTTCTATCCTGCTTAATTACTTTGTGTAAGCTGTACCCTGGGTTTTCCAGACATTCATGCAAGAGACCATCAAAAACACTTTGTGCAGTTTAACCACAGATTTTTTAAAAACTTTTCTTTTCTCTCCCTTTCTGATACTTATCAGAGGGTCTTTCAGCAAGTGGCTTCATCCAGTTCTTAACCACAGTTTAGCAAATCACTTTTAGGACTTGTAGGCCTCTTTACAGCTGGAAATCTTCCCTTTTCTCAATTACAGTCATAGAATCATAGAATGTTAGAGTTGGAAGGGACCTTGCAGGCCATCTAGTCCAACCCCCTGCACTCTGCAGGAACACAGCCGAAACCCCTACATACCTACAACATACCCAAAAGATGGTTGTCCAGTCTCCTCTTGAAAATGTCCAGCGAAGGAGCATCCACCACCTCCCGAGGCAATCTGTTCCACTGCTCAACCACTCTTACAGTCAGGAAGTTTCTCCTGATATTAAGCCGGTAACGACTCCCTTGTAATTTCCACCCATTAGATCTAGTCTTGCAATCCGGAGCAAGAGAGAATAGATCCACTCCATCTTCTACATGACAGCCCTTGAAATACTTGAAAACTGCAATCATGTCCCTTCTAAACCTTCTTTTTCCCAGGCTAAACATACCCAACTCCCTCAGCCTTTCCTCATAAGACTTGGACGCCAACCCTCTCACCATCCTGGTCGCCCTCCTCTGGACCCGCTCGAGTTTGTCAACATCCTTCCGAAAATGTGGTGCCCAAAACTGGACACAGTACTCCAGGTGGGGCCTGACCATAGCAGAATACAGCAAAACTACCACCTCCCGTGATCTGGACACAATGCTTCTGCTAATGCATCCTAAGATTGTATTACCTTTCTTCACAGCCGCATCACACTGCAGGCTCATGTTTAGCTTGTGATCAACCATAACACCTAGATCCCTTTCACATGTGCTGCTGTCAAGCCAAGTCCCTCCCATTCTATATCTGTGCCTTTGATTTTTTGTACCTAAGTGTAGGACTTTGCATTTATCTCTATTGAAATTCATTTTATTTGTCTCAGCCCACTGTTCCAGCCTATCAAGATCCTTCTGAATCCTGACTCTGTCTTTTTCAGAATTAGCAATCCCACCCAGCTTCGTGTCATCTGCAAATTTGATAAGCATCCCCTCTATGTCTTCATCCAGGTCATTTATAAAAACATTGAATAACACTGGGCCTAGGACTGAGCCCTGTGGTACTCCACTCGAGACTTCCCTCCACGTAGACACAGAGCCATTTACGAGCACTCGTTGGGTACGATTTTTCAACCAACCATGAATCCACCCAATGGTTGCACCATCCAGCTCACACTTAACCAGCTTATCCTCAAGGATATCATGAGAAACTTTGTCAAATGCTTTACTGAAATCTAGATACACTATATCCACAGCATTGCCAGAAACAACCATTTTAGTAACTCTGTCAAAAAAGGAGATAAGGTTAGTCTGGCATGACTTATTCTTCATAAACCCATGCTGGCTATTACCAATTAACTCATTTTGTTCAAGGTGTTCACAGACAGAGCGTTTAATAATCTGCTCCAGAATTTTCCCAGGTATTGATGTCAAACTGACAGACCTATAATTTCCCGGGTCCGTCTTTTTCCCCTTCTTGAAGATTGGGACAACATTCGCTCTTCTCCAGTCTTCCGGCACAACACCCGTACTCCAGGACCTCTCAAAGATTATAGCCAGAGGCTCTGAAATAACATCTGCAATTTCTTTTAGCACCCTCGGATGCAAGCCATCTGGCCCTGGAGACTTGAGCGTTTAATTCCTTAGCTAAATTCAGTCTGTGAGTGTTTAATTCCTTAGCTAAATTCTGACTGGGTTCCTGGGTGGGTATTTTGCAACCCTAAGTTCAGGGGTTCCAGTGTCATTACCCTGCATTCTCAGTTTTAGAATACTGTGATACAATGAGATTAATGCTTGGGGGGCTTTTATCAGAATAAACCTTTTTTTACCTCAGATTCTGCTATTGCTTAGCACAGGATTTCCAACATGGTGCCCAGGGGCATGATGGTGCCCACCAACACCTTTCCTGGTGCCTGCCAAGTGTTTCCAGAAAGTAGGTGGAGCTATGTGCCCGTTTGAGATCTGATTGGCTGTAAGGACTAAAACAACATTTCAATGGTAGCTGCGACTATAGTGTTGCTTTATACTCTATCTGATTCTTCTTTCCCAATGTATTTTTTAAATTTACCCCTCTTATCCACTGCTCTTGTGCTTTCCAGGTGGCCATTTTGTGGTTGCACCTATCACCCTGTCTCAGAATGTGCCCGCAAGCTTGAAAATATTGGGGACCCCTCGTTTAGCATACTGTAGCAACCACATACATTGATAGATTACAGTTTCTACAGTTTACCTAGTTTCTACAGTTGTGCAATCTTTTTTTTTTTAACTGCCCCTAAAGGCAGACTTTTATTTATTTTCAGAACAACACTACAACAATACAACACATTAAAACACAATACACTACATACAAACTAAATCACACAACATACAACATATATAGGGGGTATTCACCTAGTTTCTTACATCATATTCCATGCATCTTATCTTTCAAGTTCTATTAGCTATGTGCAATCTTGAGCCATTAAAGACTGGCAGTGATGATAAACTGCCTGGTCTGGATGTCCAGTCATATCTTTAGATTAGAAACCATTCTCTTTTGGAGCACTAGCATATTTGTTTCTATTCTTGACAGAATATGCACAGTCTTGCCAAGGAGGAAGAGGGTTTTCTACCAGTAGGTTTAGCTTGTAAGTGTTTGAATACAGCACAATGAGTTTGCTTGATGCAGCAAGAAAATGCATTTGAATAGTGTGAAGAAGAAGAGAAGAAGAGAAGAGATTGGATTTATACCCCGCCCTTCACTGCCCAAAGGCATCTCAGAGCGGCTTACAAACTCCTTTCCCTTCCCCTCCCCACAACAGACACCCTGTGAGGTAGGTGGGGCTGAGAGAACTTCTGACAGAAACTGCTGTTTTTCAAGAACAGCTGTGCCAGAGCTTGTGACTGACCCAAGGTCACATCAGCAGGTGCAAGTGGAGGAGTGGGGAATCAAACCCGGTTCTCCCAGATAAGAGTCTGCACACTTAACCACTACACCAAACTGGATAAGAGTTGGAAGGAAATCTTTGTTTAATTAGTGTAAACCTGCTGAAAGAGCCAAATAAAAGCAAGACAGGATACTTTCCATAATATGTTAGCAATAAAATAAGTTTTACAGAGGTCAAAAGTGGTGGCTGGCTTTGTTCAAGACCTCAACTAAAGGTCAGTTTCTCCAGCTGACTCTTCCTCTTGTACCCCAAGAAGCAGCCAATATCTGGCATGAGATTTTAATTGCAATGAGATCTAAATCTCATTGTCTGGGGCTGGGTGGTTAAGGAATGAATTTGTAAGAACTCTTTTCATAAGAATTTACTAGAGGGAAAATCAAGTTTATATTCTGCTCATTTAATTTATATTCATCGTTCCCAATTATTAATGCTGTTAGATTTAACAGTGGGAGGTGCAGAAAAACAAGGTGCACATGTATTGAATTTTGCAAGTCGATGCTGTATGTAATTGATGACTTTGTACCCCTGTGGGATTTCTTTTCTGATATTTATTACAAGAGAATAATTAGCTTTGGGTTATGATTGGTGTGTTGTTGGTTTTTCCCTGTACAAAGCAAGATGGAAAAAAAATTCCACCCAGATTTCTCTTACTGTGAATTTTGCTCGCTACAGTAATCAAAAGTGAACAATCCATTTAGAAGCCATAAAAATAAGCATGGCTACTCTTGACATTGTTTTTGTCGTTGTTAATTGTAACTAATGATATTTGATAAATGAGCTTGTGAAAAAGCAAAGCAAAAGAATTTCCTTTTCTCTTAAAAAACAAATAAACCCAAGCAATATATGCTAAATATGAGAGTTGTAACAGAGGATACTAAATTCAACATGGTGAAGTGCCAGTTGATAGACAAATGGCAGTTGGGCTTCCATACCATCTTCAAAGCCTGAGGAAAACATGATCCTACATCTTTAAGAAGTGCTTATTTGGCATTTGCTTATTTAGTTAAAGATCATCACGAAGCAGAATTCCCTTAGGAGGAATAGATAGCTTATTGGGCCCCATGGGGAGGGCGGTAATTAAACTCTGAAGGCAAGCACTGATGTTAAGCTAAAAGCTTGTCTTTAAATAGTAATACACTTGCAATGTAAAGTGGTAGGCCCTCGGGTGCCTGTTGACACAGTGTTAGGAGCTGGTTCTTTTTTATATATAAAAGCCAAATTGAAGGAACTGTTATAAGCTCATCTACATAAAGCAATATGATTCTGCCTGAGGGTGCGGGCAACGGGGAGTGATTAGTGAAACGTCTTTTTCCCTGCTTTGCTAACATGCCACTTGTCACTGAGAAATGTGAGACACCATATGCTAAGCTGCATCTACAGAGACCTCCCCCCCTTGCTGATTGCTCATTGAAGAATTTCTCTTCAGCCCATGAGATGCTGTCAAGAGAAATTTCTGAGGGCAAAGGAAATGTGCTGGAAAGAAAAAGCTGGCTTTGCTTTCTCACACCGATGCAGCTCTTACTTTCCAAGGAAGGATTTTGCACAGCAAGGAAGATGCTGTTGCAGTGAGAGAGTCAAATCGCCACCTGGTGAAGTAAGCTTGACCATGCAATTAACTCCCAGCATCTTTTTATTTTCCTTAAGGTCTTTAATACCAGTATAGACAGACTGCTGAGGAGCATTGAGAGTTTTACCATAATTAGAATTGGATGAACTGCTTGAATAACAAATGATAGCCCGATATTGTTGTTGTTCAGTCGCACAGTCGAGTCTGACTCTTCGCGACCCCATGGACCAGATTACGCCAGGCCCTCCTGTCTTCCGCTGTCCGCTGAAGCTTGCTCAATTTCATGTTTGTTGCATCGATGACACTGTCTAACCATCTCATCCTTTGCCGTCCCCTTCTTCTTTGACCTTCAATCTTTCCCAGCATCAGGGTCTTCTCCAGTGAATGCTCCCTTCTCATTTGGTGGCCAAAGTATTTGAGCTTCAGCTTCAGGATCTGGCCTTCCAGGGAACAGTCAGGGTTGATTTCTTTTAGGATTGACTGATTTGATCTCCTTGCAGTCCAAGGGACTCTCAAGAGTCTTCTCCAGCACCAGAGTTCAAAAGAATCTATTCTTCGGCGCTCAGCCTTCCTTATAGTCCAACTCTCGCAGCCATACATTACTACGGGGAATACCATTGCTTTGACCATGCGGACTTTTGTTGGCAAGGTGATGTCTCTGCTTTTTATCATGCTGTTTAGGTTTGCCATCGCTTTCCTCCCAAGGAGCAGGCGTCTTTTAATTTCATGGCTGCAGTCACCATCTGCAGTGATCTGGGATCCTAGGAACATGAAGTCTGTCACTACTTCTACGACTTCCCCTTCTATTTGCCAAGGAGTGATGGGGCCAGATGCCATGATCTTAGTTTTTTTTATGTTGAGCTTCAAGCCCACTTTTGCACTCTCCTCTTTCACCCGGAGCAAGAGGCTCTTGAGGTCCTCTTCACTTTCTGCCATCAGAGTGGTATCGTCTGCATATCTGAGGTTATTGATCTTTTCCCCAGCAATCTTAACTCCAGCTTGTGATTCATCCAGGCCAGCATTTCGCATGATGTACTCGGCATATAAATTAAATAAGCAAGGTGACAATATACATCCTTGTCGTACTCCTTTTCCTATGCTAAACCAATCAGTTGTTCCATATCCGGTTCTAACTGTTGCTTCTTGACCCTTATACAGGTTTCTCAGGAGACAGGTGAGGTGGTCTGGTACTCCCATCTCTTTAAGAACCTGCCATAATTTATTGTGATCCACACAATCAAAGGCTTTAGCATAGTCAATGAAGCAGAAGTAGATGTTTTTCTGGTATTCTCTTGCTTTCTCCATAATCCAGCGAATGTTGGCAATTTGATCTCTAGTTCCTCTACCTCTTCGAAACCCAGCTTGTACTTCTGGCAGTTCTCTATCCACGTACTGTTGGAGCCTAGCTTGTAGGATTTTGAGCATGACCTTGCTAGCGTGTGAAATGAGTGCAATTGTGCGATAGTTTGAACATTCCTTGACGTTGCCCTTCTTTGGGATTGGAATGTAAACTGATCTTTTCCAATCCTGTGGCCACTGTTGTGTTTTCCAAATTTGTTGGCAAATTGAGTGCAGCACTTTAACAGCATCTTCTTTTAAGACTTTGAATAACTCAGCTGGGATACCATCACCTCCACTAGCTTTGTTGTTAGTAATGCTTTCTAAGGCCCATTTAACTTCGCTTTCCAGGATGTCTGGCTCGAGGTCAGTGATTATACCATCGTGGTTGTCAAGGACATCGAGGTCCTTCTTGTATAGTTCTTCTGTGTATTCTTGCCATCTTTTCCTAATCTCTTCTGCTTCTGTTAGGTCCCTACCGTTTTTGTCCTTTATCATGGCCATCTTTGCATGGAACGTTCCCTTGATTTCTCCAATTTTCTTGAAGAGATCTCTAGTCCTTCCCAATCTATTGTTTTCCTCTATTACTCTGCATTGTTCATTCAGGAAAGCCTCCTTATCTCTCCTTGCTGTTCTCTGGAAATCTGCATTCAGTTGGGCAAATCTTTCCTTTTCCCCATTGCCTTTAGCTTTCCTTCTTTCCTCTGCTTTGTGTAAAGCCTCATCAGACAGCCACTTTGCTTTTTTGCATTTCTTTTTCTTTGGGATGGCGGTGAGTGCTGCCTCCTTTACAATGTCATGGACCTCTGTCCATAGTTCTTCAGGCACTCTGTCTATCAAATCTAGTCCCTTAAACCTATTCTTCACCTCTACTGTATATTCATCGGGGATGCGATCTAGGTCAAATCTGAATGGCCTTGTGGTTTTCCCAACTTTCTTCAATTTAAGTCTGAATTTTGCAATGAGTAGCTCATGATCTGAGCCACAGTCAGCTCCAGGTCTTGTTTTTACTGACTGGATAGAGCTTCTCCATCTTTGACTGCAAATTATATAGTCAATCTGATTTCGGTGTTGCCCATCTGGTGATGTCCATGTGTAGAGACGCCTCTTAGGTTGTTGGAAAAGGGTGTTTGCTATGACCAGCGTGTTCTCTTGACAAAACTCTGTTAGCCTTTGCCCTGCTTCATTTTGTTCTCCAAGGCCAAACTTGTCTGTTATTCCGGTTAACTTTTGATTTCCTACTTTAGCATTCCAGTCCCCTATGATGATGAGGACATCATTTTCTGGTGTTAGTTCTACGAGCTGTTGTAGGTCTTCGTAGAACTGGTCCACTTCAGCCTCTTCTGCAGCAGTGGTTGGGGCATAGACTTGGATTACTGTGATATTGAATGGTTTGCCTTGGATTCGGACCGAGATCATTCTGTCATTTTTGAGATTGTATCCCAATACTGCCTTTCTCACTCTCTTGTTGACTATAAAGGCCACACCATTTTTTCTATGGTATTCCTGGCCACAGTAGTAGATATAATGGTCTTCTGAGTTAAATTCGCCCATTCCTGTCCACTTTAGTTCACTGATTCCCAAGATGTCAATGTTCATTCTTGCCATCTCATTTTTGACCACGTCAAGCTTACCTTGATTCATAGATCTTACATTCCAGGTTCCTATGCAGTATTGTTCTTTGCAGCATCGAACTTTCCTTTCACCGTCAGACACATCCACAACTGAGCGTCCTTTCGGCTTTGGCCCAGCCACTTCACTCTTTCTGGGGTTACTCGTACTTGCCCTCTGCTCTTCCTCAGTAGCATATTGGACACCTTCCGACCTGAGGGGCTCATCTTCCGGCGTCATATCTTTTAGCCTTTTGTTACTGTCCATGGGGTTTTCTTGGCAAAGATACTGGAGTGGGTTGCCATTTCCTTCTCCAGGGGATCACACTTGGTCTGAGTTCTCTGCTGTGGCCTGTCCGTCTTGGGTGGCCCTCCACGGCATAGCCCACAGCCTCATCGAACCACGCAAGCCCCTTCGCCACGACAAGGCAGTGATCCATGAGGGAGAGCCCGATATACCAGTCCTATATATATATGTACCTCCTTCAGTGACTACACATAAAGGGCTCTGTGTTATGGTTTCCATGGCAGCATACTCACTGAAGGAAAGTGGGGTAGGTCTGTCCAACTCTGATTGACATGGAAAACAGTGTAATGAGATTGTTCTGCCAGGCTGTTGCTCCGTGCTAGGTGTTCTGTACCAACTTAGACCAAGCACATGACTTTCCTGCACATGTGGTCAGCGAGGTGACCAGAGCTTCGATCTAGGAAACAATGGACACATAGGTTCCTGGTAACAGCCTATTGGCTGCCCAGAATCCTAAAGGAACCCAATCAGAGATGGGATTATGTAAATAGCCAGTCACGGGTGTGTGTGGGTGGAGGAGTTGTTGTACATTTAAGCAGCCCGCGGGCTTGCCCTGTATGTCTGTATCTTCTGAAATCACTTAGTAAAAGTATGAGCTGAAATCACTCAATGATGCGTCAGACTCAGTACTTTTCACTGGCGATGAGGATGGGATCCCGATGAACAGACCAGACCCTGCTTCCCGACAAGCACTGAGCACCAATCCATAGGATGCCACCACGAAACACACCACTCATGAGCAGCACCGCACCGCACAATGCTCCACAGGACACTGCTCCTGCTTTGACCAGGAAGTCATGGCAACTGCTCCGGGACAGATATCCAGCTTTGACCCAGGTCATCCCAAGCTGTGGGAATCCTGGGTCGAACAGCTAACCCATTTCTCCAAAATTCAAAAAACCACAGATGAGGGCCTAAAAAAATCATGGCTCCTGATCATGTATGGCATTGCAATGATACAGCTGGTCAGGAGTCTTATTGTCCTGAAGAAAATGGAGGCAGCTATCTACAACAACCTGATCAAGGCCCTGAATGGGTACTATGCGCCATAACCTTTGGTCATGGCCATGAGGATGGACTTCATTGCCCACATTCAGAAACCCAGCAAGACCACCCCCGACTTTCTGGCTGACATCTGGCAACTGGCCGTAGACTGTGAATTCCCTGACATGGAGGACACACTGCTGACCCAATTCGTGTGGGGAATCCAGGAACTGAAGCTCCTGTGCAAGTTGGTCAGCCTCAAGGAAAGGAAACCTGAGAAAGCCCTCCAGACAGTCACGGCATTCAAGGTGTCCCAGCGGGATTGACAAGATGCCACAGCCCACCAGGCCAATACCATTCCAGACTCTGGGGACTCCAACAGCGAGGACGTCCATCAGTTGCGGCAACCTACCCAAACCAGCACCCCAGCTCACCGCTCATCCAGACCAACACACCAACATGCCAGCTCGACCGCAGTGTGTGCCAGCTGCGGGAACGACCACAAGCACCATTCCTGCAAGTTCCGTGATGCGATCTGCCGGACGTGTGGAAAGACCGGCCACATTGCACATGTCTGCTGCTCCAAGGGATCACAAAGGCGGAAGACAACAAACACGGCATCCTCGGACCTGAACTTCCTAACCGTCAACCACCAGCGCCATCAGGTACTGAATTTGCCCCCTGATGCCCCGAACAAACTGCATGTCGTGGTTTTGCAAGATGGAAGTAGACATGGAGTTGTCTTTTTCTGTAATTTCTGTGGACACTTTACAGAAACTCTGCCCCTGGGGGGGCCCTCTTAGCAAAGCTGCTGGGTCTCTCTTTATGGGATTTTCAGAAGAACCTGGTTGCCATCAAGGGGTGGATCAAATTTTGAGTACAATAGAAGGGTTTTAAGGGGCTTCTAGAACTGTTGGTGGTTGAAGGGAAGCTCACGAGCTTCCTGGGTCTTTCATGGTTTGGGCCCCTAGGGCTGGGTGTGATGGGCTTGAACCAGGTGCAGTCCAGGGACTTCAATATGGTGTGCAATGAATTCCTGGAGGTCTTTGATGGGATGCTAGGGTGGTACATGGGTCCCTCAGTTTCCCTGGACTTAGACCCCCTGGTGAGGCCTGTCCGCATGAAGGCCAGGCACCCCCCCCTTGCATTATGGCTGAAAATTGAGTTGGAGCTTGATCGCTTGGTGGCGCAAGGGGTTCTAGAACTGGTGCCCCACACCAAATGAGAAACGCCAATAGTCAACCCAGTCAAACCAAATGGGGACGTCCACATCTGTGCGGATTACAAATGCACACTCGACAAAGCCTTACAAGACCATGTGTATCCGGTACCAGTGGCCAGCCAGGTGTTGGCATCATTGGCGGGGGTCTGGGTCTTTGGAAAATTAGATTTAGCTCAGGCCTACCAGCAACTTCCGGTGGACGATGCCACTGCAGATGCACAGACCATCGTATCACACCGGGGGGGGGGGGGCTTTCAAGGTGACATGATTACAATTCAGCGTGAGTGGGGCTCTGCAGATTTTTCAGAATTTAATGGACTGTCTTCTTAAAGGGATCCGCGGAGTCCAACCCTTTTTTGATGATGTTCTGATCGCCACCCTGGACTCGGTCTCTTTCGCTGAGTGGCTCAGGTTGGTGCTGAAGCATTCAATGAGGCAGGGTTGAAGATGAAGAGGGAGAAATGTCTGCTGAAGGCTCCACAAGTAGAGTTCCTGGGGTTCTCTGTGGATGCTCAGGGCATCCATCCCACTCCTGAGAAGGTCTGGGCAATCGTCGAGGTTCCTGCGCTGTCTTCCAAAGCAGAGCTACAGATGTTTCTCAGACTGCTGAATTTCTACCACGCTTTTTTGCCCCACAAGGCAGCAGTAGCCGAACCACTTCACAGACTTTGGACAAGCACGCCTCTTGTTCCTGGGGCGCCAAACATACAGCCGCATTCACAGCTGTAAAAGAACTCTTGGAAAAAACAGAGATAATATACAGAATAAAATCTAAAACAATATGGGTGATTTTCTGTATCTGGTCCTAAAAATCATTGATCAGAGAGGTTAGGGAGGGTTGGGTTTTTGTGTGTGTGCAAAACTGCTTTTTAATGGGCAGGATTCTGCCCTACCAGTACTCTCATTGGTTTCCAGTGGACACTCCCTAGTTGCAAGGAAAGGGTCAGAAACAGGAAGTCTGGTGTGGCTTTTTATTACAAGTGGAGGGGCCACGGGGACAAGCCACAAGACTCCAAGAAGGGAAGTCTTTGTGTAAAAGCTCTTGCTTCCTTGTGTCACCTTCCCACTAAGAAAGGTAAAGTCTCTGTTTTAAGTACCGGGTTAGTTTAGCATTATACTTTTCTGTTGCTTTCCTTGGGGTTCTAAGACAAAGTACGGTCTTCTGGATATGTTTAAGTTACTTGTGGGTGTGATCAGATAAGCACTTTGATCTGTTGTCATTGCTCCTCCTGAATGGATTTAAAGTGCTTGATCAAACAGCAACATCTGGCTCCCATCCTGCAGCTGTCAGCTTCCTTTGCTCACCCCGATTTACCTGGCACTGCAGAAAGTCTGGTATTTAGGGATCCTACTGGTTGCATAGTGCTTCTGTGGGTGTCTGATTGTTGTCTGGCAATGTGAAACCTTTTGGGACATCCAATCTTTCACTTCCTGTTTTGCCACCATTTCTTTTTTAGCATTTAGTGATGAGTGCCTAAGTGGTTATCCACCCAAGGCTAGTTTAAAACCACTTATGTGAGCCCAGGAGTCAGCAGGCAAGGATGGGCAGGATGGCAGATGGAGAGGTACAGCTGCTGACGGTGGAGCTCAGGCTGTGACCAATGATTATGTTGCTAGAGAAGGGTCAAGTTAAGTTATTATACCATATACTTTTTTATATATACATATATATTCTGACTAGGGAATGTCCACAATATCTGTAAAATTGCCATGACATTATGCTTTTGGTAATTGTTTTTCCTATGAGCTTTCCCTTATTCCTTTTTTCTTTCTGTGCCCCTTAAAAAAATTAAAATTAAAGAAAAGAGAAGGGCTGAGTGCTGGGCCCAGCGGGGCCTGGTAGGTGAAGTGGCCAGTCCTGCTCAGGTCCACTGGTGGGGCAGACAGGATGGCAAAGAGAGGTGAGGCAGATGTGTAGGGCAGATGTGGAGCAGGAGGCTGGCAAGAAGGCAGTGGCAGTGGTAGTGGGCTTGATGTCGCAGAGGAGCTGCCAGTGGCCTTGGTGATCAGTGCAACATCTGTTCACAACTCTCCCGGTACAAAAAAACCCTGGACCAATTAGAGGCAGAGCCAGACTGAACCAAGCTGCCCGTTTGATTGCAGCCTGTGTTTCACAGGATTGTATGTCAAGGTTGATTTTCTTTAGCTGACTGGATGTATGCTCCCTCTAAGCTGTGGAGTCTTGTGAGCAAAAATTCTATTTTGTGAGCTACTGGCATTAAAGTTGTGATCAAGCAATTTGGCTACTGCATACATTAGTTTGCTCTGGAGTCATCCTTCCTGAGCTAAGACAAAAATGTGTGAGCTTAGAGGGAACACTGTGTGTGACTTGACTGCTCAAAAAAACTCATACACTGGCTGTTCAGATTATGCAACCCAGAGCCAATGCTGACCAGATAGCAATGGACTAAGTAACACAGCATACAGGAGAGCCAGAGGAAGTGAGGTGGACCAGCTCCATGTTTGCAGGTCTCACTGTCTCACACATAGACACACATCCCAGTTCTATGAGGAATAGGAATGCCCAGGGAAGGCTCAAGGGAGAAGAAAAGGACCTCTTGGTGTTGGTGGTGACTATGAGGGGCTTGAGTCCCCAACCAAGGGTCAAGGAAGAAAAAGTTTTTCTCATAGCTTGAGGGCTGGGGCCCAAGGACAACATAAACTGGTTCTTCTTGGTCTGCCCAAGGCTGGTAAATGGTTTATAACAGATAGGTCCATCTGCGTTCAGATAACTTTGAGATGGTTCATAGGACCCACAGTTCTGCTGCCTTTTAAAATTCTTTCATGTCCCTATAAACCTGGTGCTTTAAAACAGAGGGTTGGATCCCATCTAAAATTTCCATGCATTGAAACACATTCCACCCCCCTCCTGCTGCAGCCCAAAATGCCATCCAAAATGCTGCTTCTGGCTTGTGGGAGACTCCAGAAGCAGCAAGAGGGGGAAGTTAGGGGGCTGTCATGGGGGGGGGGAGTGAAAATTGCACTCTTACTTGCATGTTTTTTTTAAGGATTCAGCCCAGAATACTTTGATGTCTATGGGTGAGAACCAGTTCATAATGGGTGGGGACCACCCCTCCCCCATACATCAGTGGATCCCAAGCAATTTTCCTGCTGTTTTCAGACAGAAGAAAGGAAGGATGAAAAAAGATGCTCTTGAGTGATGGGCATTGCATAGAGGAAACAACGACAGCCTTTCATGCAATCACTGTTTTATGCTATTAAAATTTACTTTGTTTTAAATTGTTTGAACTTCAGATATGAAATGCACTTGGAATGATGCATGTGTTTCTTTTGTGGATGAAAGCAGGGTAAGTATATCTACTGTGAGTAATGAGAAATGGAACCACCTTGGAATTAAATGAGATGTACCTGCAGCACTGGCATGACTTTAGTAGCCTCAAAGATAAGTGGATTTCAGATGTCACAACTCTTTTGAGACCTATATTCAGGGGTCTTTTCGTAGAAAAACAGCTGCAGGAGCTCATTAGCATATGGTATGCTAATGAGCGATTAGGCTATTAGCATATGCCATGCCCCCTGACATCACCGGAAGTGATGTCAGAAGGGGAAGCAAAAGGGGGAGGCATCTTCAAAAACCTCCCCTTCCCTTCCCCAGCTGGTCTGGGTGGGGGAGCTAAGAGAGAAGGGGTTTAAAATTTAAACTCCTTCTCATGAGAGTTGGGCCACAGAAGGAGGAAAGAGAGAGAGTAGAGAGAAGAAAAGAAGGAAGGAAAGAGGGAAAGAAATAGAGGGAAGAAGGAGGGAAACAGGGAAAGGAGGAAAAAAGAGAAGAGAAGAAGGAGGGAAAGAGGAAAAAGAGAGAAGGAAAGGAGGGAATGAAAGAAATTTGGCGGCAATTTGGCCCCATTATATCCTATGGGCCATTGAAGTCAATGGTGAAAACATAGGGTATATTCTGGGAGCTGGAGGGGAGGGGGTTTGAGGGAGAGGCTCCAAACTCACAGGGTAGCTGATGGAGCCTCTTCCCAAGATACCCACCACGTTTCAAGAACTTTGGACCAGGGGGTCCAATCTTATGGGCCCCTAAACAGGTTGCCCCTATTCCCTCCATTGTTCTCTATGGTGAGAAAAAAGTTAATAGACCTCTGTAGTATGGAAATCAATTGTAACTCCAGGAGATGTCCAGGCCCCACCTGGAGGGTGGCAACTGCACTGGAGACAGTGAAGCCAACAGTTGTCAAGGCATACCATGATTTGAATGATTATCTGTGATCTGTATCCTGTTTTCCCAACTAATCATAATTAAACTAATCCATGGTTTCATAATATGTCTGAACTGAACCAGAAAATCCCTTCCTGCTGACAGAATGGCTGCCCCCCTCCTATACAGGCTTCCTTGTGTTCCAGAGGAGTAACCATGGAGAGAATGAACTCTTCATCACATTGTATCCAAGTGCAACAGGCCAAGAGAAAGCCTCCTTTCCCTTTGCTATAGTGCAGCAGCTGATCAGTGTGATTCACTAAACAGCCTTCACCCTTCATCAGTAAGGAAAAGCAGATCTCCCTGTGCGGGGGGGGGAGACGGAGGGAGGGAGGGAGAGATAAGCTTTTAAGAGCAACGCCTAATGGCCCCTTGAGAAAAGCAGCAGCCGAATGGAGAGGAGAGGAGGGGAGACTAAGAAGGGCTGAGAATGAAATAAACTATATATAAAAAAAGGCTTCACCTGAATTTTTAAAAACATATTCGCTGCTGGCTGCCATGGAGGTGCTCTGCCTTGTCGGCCCCGTCCCCGCACCTACCCCGCCTGCCTTCCTGTGCAGCCTCTCCCTTCCCAGGTTCCCAGCAGCACAGACACAGCACAGACGCCGCATCTTCCAGCTGGCTGGCGCCCTCCTTTACCCAGCAAGGCCACCCTGGCCATGGCTACCCCTGCTCCGGCCTGAAATGAGGCCTGTTTAAAAAGAAAGAAAAGGTGTAGGGAATTGTACTGTGGTAGGAGCACACTTTTGTGTCTGTGTGTGTGTGTGTATACACACACACACACACACATACACTAGCCTGATACCTGTGTTTCGCTACGGTATTTAAGTTCTGTAAATCCAGTTATAATACTGATGATGTGAAATTTGAAATGTGACATTTGTTGTAGGAATTCTAATGGAGAAGATTGTAATGTACGAAATGAAGTGAAACATACGTACTTTTTTTCCTCTACTGAAGGACCTCTCTCTAGACCACATTGGTGGTTCTGCTCTCAGGTGCTAGAATGACCAGGCTGCTTGATGCTCTCACCCTGGAGCAGGCCACATAGAACTGTCCATTTAAGAAGTAGTCGTCTGTTAAGTCAACTCCTGCTACCGTCCACGAAAGTGATGGCCTCTCTACTTGTATTCCTGGATTGTTTTGCTCATATGGAGATTGTGTTGTTCTGAGCACCTCAGGGTGATCTTGCTAGTACTGGGCCTATGCAGCTCAGTGCACTGCAGGAGTACTATGTACAAATGTCTTTGCCACATTCCTAAGTTGCCTCCTCCTCGTAGCATTGGTTTATCTGGCTCGACATTTCCAGGAGCTTTCTTGGGGGCAGTAAGAGGTGAGAGGTGTGAGGGGGAGTTGGTGTGAGGGAGTGGTGATATGGTGGACATTTCTTCAGGTTCATGAGGGAGGCATGCATCGAAATGGCTCCTAGAAGTGTCCTTTACTATCTCCCCATAAACATTCATACCCTGGCCCTGCTCCCACACCTGACAGATACCGGCCTGTCTGGTGTGGAGGGGGATTGTATTTAAAGGCATCGGGGAGACTGGGCCAGCAGCAGTGCTAAGGCAATTCTGCTGAGCAAACCTCTCCGGCGGTTGTAAGCATCCCACCTTCTCTCCTACACCTGACAGACAGCTGCCTGTCCAGTGTAGGACAGGGAGGGAGGAAGAGTATTAGAAGCCACTTCGGAGACAGGGCTAGCAGGATCACTAAGGCATTACTGCTGGGGCAGGCTCCCTCATGGCTTTAAATACCCTGCAACCACTGCTGCACCTAAAAGACAACCACCTGTTAGGTGTAGGAGGCGAGGGAGTGTGTTGGAAGCCATCAGAGAGGCTTGGCCAGCAGCATCGCTAAGGTGATCCTTCTTGGCTGGCACCCCTGTTGGATTAAAATACCCTGGTCCTGCTCCTACACCTGACAGACACCGGCCTGTCTGGCATTGGAGGTGATTGTATTTAAAGGCATTAGGGAGGCTGGACCAGCAGCAGTGCTAAGGCAATCCTGCTGAGCAAACCTCCCTGGTGGCTGTAAGTATCCCACCTGCTCTCCTACACTGGACAGGTAGCTGCCTGTTAGGTGTGGGAGGGGGAGGAGTATTAGAAGCCACAGTGGAGGTGGGGCTGGCAGGATCACTAAAACGTTATGGCTGGGTTGGGCTCCCTCGTGGCTTTAAGCACCCTGCAACTGCTGCTGCACCTGACAGACAACTGCCTGTTAGGTGTAGGAGGTGGGGGGAGTGTGTTGGAAGCCATCCCACCTCCTCTCCACCTGACAGGCAGCTGCCTGTCCAGTGTAGGAGGGGTAGGGGTAGGAGTATTAGAAGCCTCTGTGGAGGTGGGGCTGCACCTGACAGACAACTGCCTGTTAGGTGTAGGAGGCGAGGGGAGTGTGTTGGAAGCCATCAGAGAGGTTGGGCCAGCAGCTTTGCTTCACCTCACAGGTGGATGTTGGCCACTCCTGATTTCCTCAACTGTCATGAGCTCTTTGCAGTCCCCTGTAACTGTTTTTTTTTTTTTACCTCAGAACACTGAGCTCTGTAGCTGACCAATCAGAGAGTGGGGGGTGCAGGGTGGCAGCTGCCTGGCAGCCACATAGAAATCAATGGGGGAGCACATTTTACCCCTTTTGACCCACTTAGGGGTCGAATTTCTAAAAATTCCTTCTTAGCAAGCACCTACACCATAGTAGGAGCGCTCTCCCCAAATTTTGGTGTCTCTAGGTCCAGTGGTTTGGCTTCGGCGTTGATTTTATGGTGAGGTGACTTTCTTTTATATCCTGTCCTTATATATAATTGAGTTTTCATCCCACAATGTTCTATGTGCACCAAAATAGGTTGGCCGCATGAACTGCCCATCAAAAGCTGTGCCTGGGTCCCGCCCACAGAGTCAACAATCCCAACATTCCCTTTACCTCAACGGCAGATGAGCGACCGTTGAGCCATTAGGAGAAGATCAGCAAGAAGCAGCCGTGCCGTTTGCTTGCCTATCCTGTGTCCTTCCAACCCCCCCAGCTGGCTTCTGAAGTGACTGGGAGGCCAAGCCCCCCCCACACACCACCTTCAAACCCTCCAAGGCCCCCCACGCCACATTCTCTCACCCGCCCGGACAGCCGGACGGACAGGAGAAGGCTTCCAAGTCCCCCCCTGCGCCACCTTCTCCTGCCTGCCCGGAGAGACGGGAGAAGAGAAGGCCTCCAAGCCCCCTCGTGCCACTTTCTCCCACCTGCCCGGAGAGCCGGACGGACGGGAGAAGGCCTCCAAGCCCCCCCCTCTACCAAGATAGTGGAAGGGGGTGGGTAGACCTGTTCTCCAGAGGCCAGGTCTACCAAGATAGTGGAAGGGCTTGTTGACCCTGTGTCCTTGCAGGAGGTAGGTTCCTGCTTTGACCTGTTCTCCAGAGGCCAGGTCTACCGATACAGTGGAATGGGGTGGGTAGACCTGTTCTCCAGAGGCCAGGTCTACCAATACAGTGGAATGGGGTGGGTAGACCTGCTCTCTAGAGGCCAGGCCTACCAATACAGTGGAATGGGTAGGGTAGACCTGTTCTTCAGAGGGCAGGTCTACCAAGATAGTGGAATGGGGTGGGTAGTTCCCCAGAGGGCAGGTCTACCAAGATAGTAGAAGGGGATGGGTAGACCTGCCCTCTGGCAGGGGGAAGGAATGATGCCACCCTCCAGTTTGATGTAGTGGTTAAGTGCACGGACTCTTATCTGGGAGAACCGGGTTTGATTCCCCACTCCTCCACTTGTACCTGCTGATGTGACCTTGGGCCAGTCACAAGCTCTGGCACAGCTGTTCTCTCAAGGACAGTTTGTGTTAGAGTTCTCTCAGCCCCACCTACCTCACAGGGTGTCTGTTGTGGGGAGGGGAAGGGAAAGGAGTTTGTAAGCCGCTCTGAGACGCCTTTGGGCAGTGAAGAGCGGGGTATAAATCCAAACTCTTCTCTCTTCTTCTCTTCTTCCTGGGCCTGCCAGCCCCTTGGGTGGTGGGGGGAAGCACTTCCACCAGCCTTTGCCCACCAGGGACTCCAGCGGCTGAGGGGTGCCAGGAAGGGGGCAGGGCCCTGCAGCTGGGCAGCCAAGCTAGCACCCGTTGTCTTCACTGCTACAGTGGGCCTGATTCCTACTTTGTGAGCTACTGGCATTACAGTTGTGTGCGAATAATTTGGCTACTGCATTACTTAGTTTGCTCTGGAACCATCCTTCCTGAGCTAAGACAAAACTGTGTGACCCAGCAACTAAAACCTGTGAACTATATATCACAATAATTCAGCTTAGAGGAAACACTGCTCTGAAACCACGTCCTTATGATTTGTCCCATCAGGGCAGTCAAAAACATTGGACAGACCTCCCCCTTCCCACTTGATCTCTGAGATTTGGCCACAGCACACAATCAGTACATCACATCTCTCTTTAAAATGCCACTCAGGCACTATAAGCCATACATGTTCACTTATTACTGTCAGAAAAAAACCAATATACTGAAATACTGATGAGTTACTCCAGACACTACAACTACTTCGAAACCCTGCCTGTCTCCCTGAAACCACTGTGTCTATCCAAACAATAAGACCCTAGACTTCAATGTACAACTGTGCTCACAAAGCAACTAAAAACACATGCTTTTTCACAAAGAAAACTAAAAACATTTCACAATACTCATTTCCCAAGATTCCTCCTTCTCATTCCCATGTAACCTACTGAGACTTTCATCACAACCAATCACTTTCAACCCCACTTCCCCTGATACCTCTACTCTAACAGGACGGACAGCGCGACCATGACCAAATTGAATGATATGGACATCCAACATACAATGACTTCGCAGACTGCCCAGTTGTTGATGCTACTCCATGGACCCCTGTGTGCTACATTTTATGGCCCACATTGTATGACCTTCGACACCTATGCATTCATTACACATCACATCTTTCTAGAGCTCATTGTATTGCTTTCACAACGGGCTTTACTGCGTGTGTGTGTGTGTGTGTGTGTGTGTGTATATATAATTTTAGAAAGTAATAGTATAGAGGGGATGCAAAAAGGGAAAGCGGGATTAGATAACATAATACTATCTATCAAGGATAATTATATATTACAGAGTGTATAAACAGAAAATATTTCTCCCCAGCACCCCCTTCATTATAAAATACAATGGTTCTTACTTGAGGTGCTTTTATATTTAACACTTTAAATTTCAAATTTCATAACTAATTTATTTTGCAGCTACAAGATTAGTTTCATATTTACTATATATTCAATATTACATATTTCACCATTTTTCCATACTCACTATAACTTTTAACAGATAGGTAATATATCAGAGTACAAAAGAAAGTCTATTATATATCTCATAATAAGAAAATAAAAGATGTTTCTGCTCAAAACCACTTGAAATGTATTTCTATTCAAGATGTTACGTTTAAAACTTGTTCTCATTCTGCTTCTGCATTGCAATACATTTATATACAATTTGTATAAACTGTTTCTCATTCTAAATTTGTTTCCTGCTTGCATAATACACACTCCATCTCTTCTCAAATTTTGTAATTGATCTGTTTCTCAAATAGGTTGTTAATTTCGCCATT
The DNA here is from genome assembly GCA_029375565.1 of Gekko gecko. Lineage (NCBI taxonomy): Eukaryota > Metazoa > Chordata > Lepidosauria > Squamata > Gekkonidae > Gekko > Gekko gecko. The sequence goes on along the minus strand of JAPDNY010000004.1, from coordinate 104,475,122 downwards.
ACTATGTAGTTGTCAAATTTATTTTCCCATTCTTCTAAGCTTGGGCAGACGTCTAATTTCCATTTTGCTGCGTAGATAATTCTAGTCACTGTCACCATGTATTTGAATATCTCTTCCCTAATTTTTGGTAATTTATTAAGCAGATTACATAATAGCATATTCTTAGCTTCCATAGGGAATTTAGATTTTAATCTGCATTTTTCCATGTGCTTCATTCCAGTATCTTTTTGCTTTTTTACAATTCCACCACTTATGGTAAAAGGTTCCATCTAGATATTTTCAGCATTTTCCTTTGTAGTTTTTGTGTACTTTCTCAATATCCTTTGGAGTTATATATAATCTAAAAAACATTTTGTACCAGTTTTCTTTTAACATACGCCTGGCTATAAACTTCATTTCTTTTTCCCATAACAGTTCCCATTGTTGCATAGATATCTGTTCTTTAAAATTCTGCATCCATTTAATCATACATTTCTTCACTAGTTCTTATTTTATTTCTAACTGAAGTAATAACTTATATATCCATCCTAATAAATGAGTTCTGTTCAGACTCAGTCACCTGTTTTAGAGCTCTATTTTCACTGTTGATAATCTTCCTTAGTCTTGAAGCTGATTGATAATATAGCAACCCTTGAATGCTGATTCTTTCACCTCTATTATCTTGCCAGGACTTGATTTCCCCCTGAGCATTTACCATATTGCCATACGTTAAAAAACCAATTTTATTAATCATGTTCTTATCATAAGCTTCTATTGGGGACATGAATGGTGAATTTGGAAGGCTCAGTAAATTCTGGTGTGTAAGTCATATCCTCAAAAGTCCATCTCTGATTATATGACTCCTTTGTTGTGTTATCATTATTTTAATTGATTTCTTAATCCATAAATAATTCTGTAAGCCTTCATCTAGGTCTGCTGATTCAAGTTTTTCTTTTTTTTTTTTAAATACAATTTATTATTGGATATATCACATGTTCATACAATTTAAACAAACCAATACATATCCATTTTTCTTTCTCCCTCTCCCCCCCAAACAAGGCTTCCCGCACTGCACCAACCCCATTGATATTTTTCTTATACAATTACATTTACTACTAAACATATTTTCTTTTACTAATGGTAACAATTCAAAGATCTAGGTCTCTTTCCACTTCTCCTCAATAGCTGTCAAAACAAATCAAACCACGTTTAACATCCCAGTTCTTCAACAGGTATTCTTGAAAGTCTTTCCAGTCTCCGAAAAAGGTTTCATCTTCTTCGTTGTTTAATTTTCTTGTTAATTTGTCCATTTCTGCCATAAACAACGTCTTTTTAATCCATTCCCATGTTTCAGGTACTTTATCTTGTTTCCAACATTGAGCAAAAGTCAGTCTAGCTGCTATAATCAAGTACCATAATAGTGTTCTCTTGGCTACATTTATTTCTTCCATTTTAAGACCTAACAATAACATCTGTGGGTCTTTCTTAAAAGTACATTTCAAAATTTTTTGTATCTCATTGTGGATCTCAGTCCAATACTTTACTGCTTTATCACATGTCCACCACATATGGTAAAAAGACCCTTCATGTTTCTTACATTTCCAACATTTGTTAGACATACTTTCATTTATAATAGCAATTTTTTTAGGCGTCATATACCATCTGTACATCATTTTATAACAATTCTCTTTAACATTTACACAAGTTGAAATTTTCATTGACTTTTTCCACAAATATTCCCAAGATGTCATTAATATCTCATTATTAATATTTACCGCCCATTTTATCATTTGCTCTTTTACAATTTCATCCTCAGTGTACCATTTCAATAAAACCTTGTACAGTTTAGAAATCATTTTTTTACCCTTCTCAAGCCATACAGTTTCAATTTCAGTGTTATTTTCTCTAAAACCATGTTCTCTTTTATCGGTCTTAAATAAGTCATAAATCTGTCTATACTTCAACCAATCATATTCAAATTCCACATCAAATCTGTCTTTTAACACAAAGTTTTTCCCTTCTAATTTTAAAAGACTTTTATAAGGTAGCCAATCTAACCCTTGATTTCTTGAATATGGATTAATCACTTCTGCTGGTACTATCCAAAGTGGTCTTTCTTCTGAGAAGAATTTTCTATATCTTATCCAAGTCTCGAACAGTGATAGTCTTATAAAGTGGTGTTTGAAAAATTTGTCTATTTTTACTTTTCCATACCATAAATATGCATGCCATCCAAACTTGTTATCATGCCCTTCTAGAGCCAATAACTTTTTATTCTCAAGATTAATCCACTGTTCCAACCATGTTAAACAGACGGCATCATAATACAGTCTTAAATTTGGTAGTTGTAGACCTCCTCTTTCCTTTGCATCACATAAAATTTTCATTTTAATCCTTGGCTTTCTTCCTGCCCATACAAATTTGGATAATTCTTTCTGCCACGTATCCAATATTTTCCTTTGTTTTAATATTGGAATAGTCTGAAATAAGAACATCAAATGCGGTAAAATATTCATTTTTACAGTTGCAATTCTTCCCAATAATGATAAATTCAGGGTATCCCATTTCTTCATATCTTGCTGAATCCTATACCAAACCTTTTCATAGTTATTTTTGAACAAATCAATATTTTTCATAGTCAATTCAATTCCTAAATATTTAGTCTTTGTAACTACTTCACATTGAATTTTCTCTTGGAGTTCTGTTTGTCTTTGTTTCGTCATATTTTTGCACATCACTTTGGTTTTACTTTTATTAACGTAGAATCCCGCAACTGATCCAAATTCTTCAATTTTTTCCATCAATGGTGGTATTTTCTCGATTGGATCTTGAATCATAAACATTACATCGTCTGCAAATGCCCTGTATTTATATGCAAAACCTTTCACTGTAAGTCCTTCAATGCTGTTATCTTTTCTTATCGCTGTCAATAATATTTCCAATATCCAAATAAACAACAACGGGGATAACGGGCAGCCTTGACGTGTTCCCTTTTGAACTTGGAAAAAATCTGTTCTTTCTTTATTTATATTCAAAGCTGCTTTCTGTTCTGAATAAATTGCCACAATCATGTTTAAAAAAGACTGTCCTATATTCATTTTTTCAATAACTTGCAGCATAAACTCCCAATTTAAATTATCAAAAGCTTTTTCCGCATCTAAAAAGAGGAATCCCACTTCTTTTTCTGGATGTTTATCATAATATTCAATTGCATCAATCACCACTCTTAAATTGTCTCTAATCTGTCTATTTGGTAAAAAACCAGCTTGTTCTTCCGCTATAGTATCTTTCAAATATTTTTTCAGTCTTTCCGAAATTATTTTTGCAAATAATTTGTAATCATTATTTAATAGCGATATTGGTCTATAATTCTTTACTTCAGTTAAGTCCAAACCTTCTTTGGGTATCAATGAAATATTTGCTTCTTTCCATGAATCTGGGATCCGTTTAGTCTTTCTTATCTCGTTCGACAGAAGTACTAAGATAGGGGTTAGCTCCTCCTTAAATTTCTTATAAAACTTTGCTGTAAAGCCATCTGGACCTGGAGCTTTGCCCGACTTTGCATCTTCTATCGCCATTGTCACCTCTTCCTTTGTTACTAAACCATTTAATAACTCTTTAATTTGTTTTCCCAGCTCTGGAACTTCAATAGTCTCCAAATATTTCTTAATTTTCTGTTGATCAATTCCTTTCTTTTTAAACAGTTTGGCGTAGTATTTGAAGAAGACTCTTTTTATACCTTTCAGATTCATAACATCCTTTCCATCTTCAGTAATCTTACTTATAAAATTTCTTTCTTTTCTATTTTTCAATTGCCACGCTAAAAATTTTCCTGGTTTATTTGCACCCTCAAATGCTTTTTGCTGTAATTTCTTCAGATTCCAGTATAATTCTCTATTTAGTAGAACATTCAATTGATCCTGCAAAAAGTGGATCTCTTTAATAATCTTTTTCTTCCCTGGCCTTTTCTTTAATTCCTTTTCTTTTTGTTGAATTTTTTCATGGAGGTCGTTTTGTTGTTGCATCCTTTGTTTTTTATCTTTAGAGTTCAGAGAAATAAGCAAACCTCTCATTACCGCTTTGTACGTGTCCCATACGACTTGTATATCAGTACCTTTGTTTAAATTCAGTTCAAAAAAACTTTTCGTTTCTTTTTTTAAAATTTCATTAATTAATTTTTGGTCCAATAAGTCCTCATTAATTCTCCAATATAATTGTTTAGGTTTTTCTTTAGATATCCAAAGTAAAGGGTTGTGATCTGAATTGGTTTTCGGTAAAATTTCTATTTTGTAGATTTTTTGCGCCATCTCCTCTGACATCCAAATCATATCGATTCTAGAAAAGGAATTATGTCTGTTAGAATAAAATGTATAGTCCTTTGTCTTAGGGTTCCACTTCCTCCAAACGTCTTCTAGTTTCTCTTGCTTCATTAGCTGGAAAAAATTTTTTGGCAGCTTTCCAACTGCCTCTCCACTTGCTTTGGACTTTCTGTCCAATACGTTCACTGTGCCATTAAAATCTCCTGCAAGGACTATTTGATCATAATTTAAACAGTCCAACTCTTTAGTCAAATCATTAAAAAAGGTCTCTTTTGCACCATTGGGTGCATATATATTTACAAGCAATGTCTTTTTTCTATTCATCATTATTTCCACGCCAACATATCTTCCTTCTTTGTCTGAGAAGATTTGTTTAGGTTCCAATTCTTTGGTAATGTATATCACTGTTCCTTTTTTCTTATTAACTGCTGATGAATGAAATTCTTCTCCCAATTTTTTATTAATCAAATATTTATTATCTTGTTTTCTGATATGTGTTTCTTGCAAACAAATTATGTTACATTTTTGTTTCTCTAGCCAATGATTCACTAATCTTCTTTTGTTTGGTGAATTTAGTCCATTTACGTTCCAAGATAAAAATTTGTAATCCATAGTTGTTTTGAATTAAATATCTTTAAAATCATCAAAGTTGTTCTCTTTGAATCTGTACATGTCTCCTTCCGTTTTAAGGGTAAATCTCACCGAATTGTATACAAATGATAATCCATATGGAATCTCCCATCTAAACCTAATACTCATTTCTTTTAACCTATCTGTTAGTTTCTTAAATTTCTTTCTGTCTTGTAGGATCGATCTTGGAATTTCTCTCAAAATTATTATTTTTTTTCCATTAATTTCCAACGGTTGTGTAAATTGCTTCTTGAAAACGTCTTCCTTCATTTTTGTAGTCACAAATTGAACAATCACATCTCTAGGTAATTGCTTTCTCTTGGCATAAGCTGAATTTACTCTGTAAATCAGGTCAAAGTCTGGATCCAAGTCTCCAACATCTTCCCCTATGTAAGTTGTCAATGTGTTAATTACTAAGGCCCGTAAATCCTGATCTTCCTCCTCTTCAATTCCCCTCAGTCTCAAATAATTCTGAGTGGCCCTATATTCCATCATGGACTCCAGTCTTGTATTTTCTGATAGGGTTCTTTTAACTTTCTGTTCCATTTCTTCTGATTTTGTCACCAGACTTTTAACCTCTTTTTTAACTTCTTCTGTATCTTTTTTTATCCCTGCCACTTCTGTTAGTACCAGTTCTTTCAACTCTTCCATATTTTTTTTCTGTACTTGGACTTGCACTTGTTCTATTTGCTCCAGTTGTATTTGCAGCTGTTGTTGCAGCTGTTGTTGCAGCTGTGATTCTATTTGCTTTCCCAAGCTCTGCACCACTTCAGTCATCCGTTTCTCCATCGCTTCCATGGCAGCCTGCCACTCTTTTTTTTCCTTTGCAGTCATTCTTGGACTAGGTGATGAGGCAGCTCTTGGTCTTGACCTCAAATCCGTCTTGGAGGCGAGTTCAGGACTAATCGATCTTTATATTATCAATCCTCAGGCCAAATCGCCACCTTTATAGCTTCTTCCAGTGCTTTTTCGGCTTAAAAATAACTTTTTAAAATTTAGTCCTCCTCAAAATGGCGGGCGCAATTTCTCTATGATTTTCTGGCTAGAGTAGGCTTCTTCAGAACTTCCTGTTTATCTGTCCATCCCTGTAATCCAACTTCCGGTGTCACACTCTAAAACGACCGTCTACTTCCGGCACAGCAACATCGAAAACATCCACTCTAGCCTACTTCCTGTATCATAGAATCACAGTCAGTTTCGTTTCTGCTACGCAAAGTTTAGTCTTAGCTGACCACAGGAATGCAAAACAAAGTCACTTTTCGGCCGTTTTCTCTAAAGGAAAGCTTTCTTTTTACTTTTAAATCAGGCGGATTAGTTCATTGAAGCTTTTTACGCTTATCCGTACGTTTAAATTTTACGATCTTCTTCAAACCGGTAAGCAATTGTTCACTTGTTATCTTACTTGTAATCTCGGGGTTTCGCAGTGCTTCTTCTGTAAACGATGTTAATCTTGATGTTAAAGAGGTCGGTAGATGACGAATTTATGCTGAATTCTCAGCCCAGCTGGTATCTGTAGTGCTGATTTGCAACTGCCTGATTCAAGTTTTTCTGTTCTTTGTCTTAGGTTTTTAATCCAATCCACAATCCAAATCAGGCCTGCTGCTTGATAATATAATTTTAGATTTGGAACTGCTAACCCTCATAGGAGCCCAACTTATTGAAAGTTCTTCATGCTCAATATTTTATCTGGCCAAGCTAGCCAAAAGGAAAATACATAAATGCACTTGTCTGTAACATAAAAACAAACCATTCTTTCAACACTGTCCTTTGAGTGCCAAAACTAAATCTTTTAAATTATATCTAGATTTATATCTATTTTATATCTATATACTAATAGTGACATGTGGCCCCTGTTTGCAGATACCTAAATCCAAGGATCAGGACCTAAGTAGATTTTCCTGCAAACTTGGGGGACTCAAGTTTGCAGAAAAATCTTAAATAAAAAATAAAATATATATGGGGTGGTTAAATCTATGTGTGGCCAGAAAATGCACATAGGAAGATGCTCCAGCTCAACAGCGGTTGGCCCAGCAGCTGCTTTGGGCCAGCAGTGGATGCTGGCATCTGCTCTGAGCCTAGTGGCAGTGAAAACCAGCAGCTGCTGCAGGTCTGGGCAAAGCTCAGGAGGATGCTGGCATCAAATGCAGGCCCAGCTACAGCAGAGGAAGATGCCAGCCACCATCACAGGCCCAGGCACAGCAGGCATTGGGAGCTGCTGCAGACACAGGCAAAGTGGATGCTGAGAGATGCTGCTGGCCTGGGTGCAGTGACAGTAGACACCAGCCAGCTCTGTAAGCCCAGGCCTGGGTGCAGCAGAAGAGGATGCTAGCAGCCAAACTCCATGGTAGATGTTGTATCCTGGAGTTTCGCCAGGCTCAGCAATGGGGGAGGGATATGGGATTCCACCATAAGTCTCATGCCCCCCTTGTCTATATACTAATAGTCAAATTGGTCAAATCTTTGGATACCTAAATCCAGTGACTGGAGCTGTAAAATGTGCAAGACAGATCTTTCTACAAACCTGAAAAGGGTCCCAGATTTGCAGAAAAATGTGAAATCTAAGAAAAATACATTGAAGGGATTAAAAACCCTAAAATGATAAAAGGAGTGCCTGTAGATTTAACCAGCAGACTCCTTCAGTGGCTGTTGCTAGGCAACCACATAAAAATCTTTTCTAGCTCCTTCATAGCAGCCTTTCCCTTTCTGATTTCTTGGTTGCACCTTTTGGTTGATGATGGTGTCAAGCAGGGCTTTTTTTGTAGAAAAAGCTGAGCAGGAACTCATTAGCATAATATGCCACCCTCAACAGCAGGAACTTATTCACATATTAGACCACACCCCCAACAGCACAGCTTATTAGCATATTAGGCCACACCCCCATGTTACCATGAGTGTGGTCATCCAGCCACACCCACTTTTTGCTTCTTATTCTGCTTACCTTGTTTGTTGTCAAAACTCAGGGCTTTTTTTGGAGCAGGAACTCCTTTGCATGTTAGGCCACACACCCCTAATGTAGTCAATCCTAATGAGTTTCTGCTGCTGGGTGTGGCCTATTATGCTAATGGGTTCCTGCTGGGCGTGGCCAACTCGGGAGCCAGCCGGAACTCCGTTCCTGTGTGTTCCTGCCCAAAAATAGCCCTGCTGTCAAGGAAAAGAAAATCTTGAATAATGTCAATTTATGCACACACACACATACACATACACAAAGGTCTCTCAGAATCCAAGGTGATAAAGTTGTGTCCCCCTGGAGAAAATGACTGCTCTGGCAGGGGTAGGGTTGCCAGGTCTGGGTTGGAAAATATCTGGAGACTTTGGGGGTGGATCCAGGAGAGGGTGGGGTTTGGGAAGGGAAGGGGCCTCAGCCTGGTACAATGCCATAGAGTCCACCCTTCAAAGCAGCTATTTTCTTCAGGGGAGCTGATCTCTGTCAGCTGGAGATCAGTTGTAAAAGCGGGAGATCCCAAGGCCCCCCTGGGGACTGGCAACCCTAGGCAGGGGGACTCTATGACATTATATTTGGCTGAGGCCTCTCCCCTTCCCAAACACTGCTCTCCTGAGACTCCACCACAAAATCTCCAGGAATTTCACAACCTGGAGCTGGCAACTGTAGTCAGGTCTTGCCCCAATAAGGTCAAAAGCCAAAATAGGCCTGGGAAGGACTCTGCCCCTTCTCCCTGCCTTTTACTTACCTTGGAATGCCATGGTTGCCCAGCAACAAGCACTAAGGGGTTGCTAAAGCTACAGGCACTCCTTTTATCATTTTCACAATTTTTAAACCACCCAATGTAATTTTTTTTTAGATTTCACATTTTTTCTGCAAACCTGGAGCCCTTTTCAGGTTTGTGGAAAGATCTGACTTGCCTATTCACAGCCACAGTCACTGGATTTAAGTATCCAAAGACTGACTGACTTTGCTATAAAAATATAAGATATATCTATGTCAAGAAAGAGAGAGAGGAGGGGGGATTAATTGTTAATTAATAATTGTTAATTAATTGGAATTGTAGTGTGTATATATAATTACTTTGTTTAATGTTGCACAATAGTGCAATTGTGCTTTTATGCAAAATAAAGATTAAAAAATGGATTATAGCAAGGGTTTGTTTTTTTTAACTTTAAAATATGGCTTGTGGGTGCACAGGGTACATTTTAAAATGTTTTAAAATGTTGATAATTGCATAACTAGTTTCACAAGGGGTTCTGATATGGCATGGCCAAAAAAAATTAGTGAAGCTGATCATGTCTTTTTATAAACACACACACATATAATTTACTTCATTTATAGCCTACCATTCACTAAAACTCAAGGGGGATTACAGAAAGAAAAACTATGCAATCATATAGCATAAAACATACAGTGAATAAATCCATAGGACTGGAATTACAAAATTAGAAAACAATGCAAACAACAAATTGCCTAAGGCAAGGTATACTATAAACTATGGTAAACTGGAATTACAAACTTAGAAAGCAAAGCAGTAAAAGCAAGATGATACCTACAATAATCACTGCAGTAGAGTAAAGTCCTTTTCCAGTATAAAGGCGGCCTCCTGGACTGTTCCATTCTACAACATTTCTGCTCCCTTTATACAAATGTCCTTCTGAACATTTCTGTTTTGCATTCCACAGAATGACAAAAGTGTGGGTACCTTCCTGATCTCCTGAGGCAAGCCATTCCATAAGTTAGATAAATGCACTCCACAAAATAGCTGCTGATCTTCACCATTTGCAGGGTGGCACCATCAGAAGGCTTTGCCGAGATGAGCAAAGCTGTTGTGGGGAAGCATAGGAAGAGAGGTGGTTCTGCAGGTATTTTGATCCATTAAGGGCTTTGTAGGTGGTAACCAGTACCTTAAGTAGGGCTGCCAGCTCTATGTTGAGAAATACCTGGAGATCTATGGGGTGGAGCCTGAGGAGGACAGTGTTTGAGGTGGGGAGGGATTTCAATGGGTCATAGAGGCCACCTTCCAAAGTGACCATTTTCTCCAGGTGAACTGATCTCTGTTGCCTGCAGGTCAGTTGTAATAGTGGGAGATTTCCAGCTACCATCTGGAGGTTGGCATCCTTGAGGTACTGGTCTGTAGCCAATGGAGTAACTGCAGAATGTGCATGATGTGCATTTTTAAAAAATTATCAAATTATAGTTTTCATATTCAGTTTTTCAAAGAAATCTTTTGCAAAATCCATGATGTATTTTCCAAAACTGAGGGAAACTACTTGTTCCTACTTCAGTGAGTACCTGCAGAAATACAGAACGTCCATTCCTTTGCACAATGCTTATGCCTGTCGTGACAAATAGACTTTACCATTTAAGAGATAAAACTAAACCCTCCTACAGAATAACAGTCATTATAAAAACAAATACCACCACTTTTCACACAATCTGATAGAATACTACACAATTCCAAAAATGTATGGAATGAAGATTCATAAAGTCTTTCTAAAAAGAGCAAATGTAAATGAGTCCACATGCCAAATCAGCCATTTTCTGCAGGTGGACTGATCTCTGTCATGTGGAAATCAATTGTAATAGCAGATCTCCAGCTACCACCTGGAGGTTGGGAGCCAGGGCTATTTTTGGGCAGGAATGCACAGGAATGGAGTTCCGGCTGGCTCCCAAGTTGGCCACGCCCAGCAGGAACTCATTAGCATAATAGGCCACACCCAGCAGCAGGAACTCATTAGGATTGGTTACATTAGGGATGTGTGGCCTAACATGCAAAGGAGTTCCCGCTACAAAAAAAAGCCCTGGGTTTTGACAACAAACAAGGTAAGCAGAATAAGAAGCAAAAGGGTGGGTGTGGCTGGATTGACCACAGTACTGGTAACATGGGGTGTGTGACCTAATATGCTAATGAGTTTCTGCTGTTGGGTGTGGCCTATTATACTAATGAGTTCCTGCTGGGTTTTTCTACAAAAAAAGCCCTGTTGGGAATTGGAGCTATGGCCTGTGTGCACAAACACACACACCCTTGTCATATGCATCCTATATATTTTGCTACCCTGTAATAGAAACTGTCTGCATTACTCACCCTCCACACAAGTACAGCATGAAGATGAAGAAAAGGAACAAGTGTGTGTGTGTGTGAGAGAGAGAGAGAGAGAGACAGACAGACAGACAGACAGACAGACAGTCTTCTGGTCCTTCATTTATTCTCCTTGTTTAAGAACTCTGCTCTTGTCACTGATGTCATACTGTGCTGTATTTTCTCTGGTTGTCAAAGCAACTGGATCATTTTGGCCTATCTAATCATATTAAATAAGGATGTCAAATGGTAGGCAAATGAGGTAAAGAAAATAAGAGACAAGTGGGGAAGAAATTAAGGCAGATGATTCATAACTAGAAATATACAACATAAGCTTTTAAGAATTAATTTTCTGATTGTTGGGTTTTGCACCTGAATGCTCTTGTTATTTTTAGAGATCACCAAATGGATATCCTCCAGTATTTAATTTAGCTTGTTTTCATTCTTAACGTTCCAGCTTAACTAAGGGAAAATCTATGTCTGTGACTCGGAAAAATAGGGGAAAAACCTACATTATTTGGATGCAGTTTGTAGCACAACTTTAGAGGCGATATGTTTTATTTTTAAAAAGTATTATTTTGGAGGAGGGAGTCTAATTCTGATGAACAGAACTGATCAGTGAGATGTCATACAGGTCAGATTTATAGATTCAACTGTTGGTCTGAAGCAGCAGAGCAAAGTTTGAGTCCAGGGACACCTTTAAAACCAACAAAGTTTTATTCAAGGCATAAGCTTTTCTGCACGTGCACACTTCCTCAGATACAGTGAAACAAGAAGTCTTCAAGCATTGCATATAGGTAGAGAGAAGGTGTGGGAGGGTTAGTTTCCAGGAAGGGCTAGTTAGAGTCAAGATGCATAAGTAACTTGGCAATTATAGCTGAGATAGGATTAAAGTGGTTAGTAAATTCTGTGATTAGCAGTAAATTTGCATACAAACATGTGAGATAACAAACAGATGTGAAAACTGAGTTTGAGTCCAAGACCAATGAAGTTCAATTTGGGGTATAAGATTTCTGTAAAGGCTTTAGCAGAATTTGGTTTTAGAGTCCACCCTCAGCACTGCAATGGGTTATAATTTTTTAGTTCTTCTGGATATTTCTGTCACCTGGCAGGGCTAACTGTAGTGGGGGGAGGGGAAAATGAATTAACATTCAAAGACATTTCCCATAGAGTTCTCTACTAGTAACTGTGATTAATAAATGTTAAGTTTAAATCATTCATTTGTTTTCTTCAATTAATTCCTTGGTACTCACTCATTTGGTACTCAGCTTCCCTTTAGGGGTCTAATTCTTAAAAGTTTGATACAGGGAAATGTTACACTTTTGGTCTATCACTTCTGAGATATTTTCTGAGTTTACAGTAGGGAACAAGTAGAATCTGAAAAAAAATAATATAAGATTGTTACACATATTTCTCAAGGAATCAGTAAAGAGATATCTTTCTCCCCATATGTTCCTTCTTGAACTATGAAGAATTTCTTTCCAAAGATACTCAAGGATTTGTTTTAAAAGTCATAACCTCTGCTAGTTTGTCTTTTCTAGACACTGGAAAAGGAACATAACTCCAAAGAAAAAGGAGTGGTTGGAGAAACTAAAGGAGTGAGTACAACTGAGAGTAAACTAACCTGTATGATGCATGGTAAAAATTTGGATAAATTGGCTAAATGGAATGTGTTCTGAGTGAGATGGTAAACTGAACTTCATAATGTCTATATGATTTAGGGTTGCCAGGTCTGATTGGTGCCCTGGTAGGGGGATTGGCAGGCATTCTGGGAGTGGACAGGGACATCACACAATGTGCATACGCCACCCAGAAGTGATGCAGGCACACAGGTGATATTGGGGGCGATTTTCTGGTTTTTGGTCAAAACTCTATGGTAAAATTATCCTCAAGGAACAAAGAGGGGGGGGGGCTTAACCCTGAAACCTAGGATCAAGAACCAAAAGAGGTAAGTCAAACAGAATAGAGGGCCAACAATAAAAACTTAATGTATATAACATAAAAAGATACGTGTATTTATTAGCAAAGAATTTAAAAACATATAAGGGCCCAATCACACCTCATGTAAAAATACCAAAATCTTACACACAAGGACCAATGGACATGACCTGATGTGTTTTGGCCTGTATAGGCCTTCTTCAGAGGTCAAACACAATGAGGAACAAGTCGACTTATATCATAATACGATACAATTATACAATTATGCAACATAGATACAAAATGGACAAGAAAATAATTGCTGTAAAAATATAAAAAACATGTAAAATTAAATACATATAATAAATAAATAAACAATACCTATATTCTACTAAAAAAAATATTGACTTACTTCCAAACTGGAATCACTAGGCACAGAATAAAAGTATAAATGAGGTCTCCAAAGATGGAATCACATGCCAAATGATATTTCACTGAAAATAACCTAGAAGCAATTTTTTTAAAACCTATGCAGTCTACAATATTGAAACTTAATTCAAAAAGTAATTAATAAATAAAATTATTTTGTTACTTCTGGTCCAGAAAGTGCCTTCCAATGATTATTTAGTTCAAGCCAAAGTGTCCTCAGTAAAATTGTCCCTTTAGCAAAGAGCAGTGCTGATAGACTAAAGTGCTGGAGCTTTATACCACGTGAAAGATGATGCAGTCCTTGTGGAATGCCTTGAAATAATCATGTGATTGCACATCCCACATACAGCATAAAATTTAAAACTACAAAACAATACAAATTCTAGACTAGATGTTAAACTGTCATAAAAACCAGTCCACCTGTTCATTTAAACCATATGGGGTTAAAGTTTTAAGGGCATGGATCCAAAACAGTTATCTGGTTTTCGAACACTGAGTCATCTGCAGATTGTTGCAAGGTCGAACATATTCCAGAGCAAAGAAAGAGTAGTCTTTATCACTGTGCCCAGCTGTAACAAAGTGATTGGTAAGGGGAGCATTTGTTCTTCGTTGTCTGATGCAACTTCATCATTCTCAAACCATAGAGTTTTCTACCGAAACCAGAGCGTCACAAAACCAGAGCGTCACTTGTCTGCATCACTTCTGGATGATGTCAGCACATTGCGCACAATGTCACTGTTTGGGGGTAGGGGGATTTCTTCCTGCCAGCCAGCTGGCTGCCAGTGGGCAGGAGCGTGCCTTTGCTTGGGGAATGGTAACCCTAATATGATTTGCTTATAGAATTGAAGATGACTTTGCAAAGCTTTTCATCGAACTTTCACTTTACAATTTTTTTATTTTAAAATAATATAAGGCTATTACACAAAGAGTAATTGCATTTTGGTCTTTATTAGGGAGAGCCATACCCATAGTTGTGGTAAAATAGAACTTTGAGTTTATTGTGTGTCACACATTTTTACCTACCACAGAATTCACAAAATATAGAATATATAGTTTTGTATGGTATTGCTGAATGCCCTATTGAAGGAGCAGACACTGCATTAGGTAGTTTGGTCTGTGCACAATTCCATACTAGCTTGTTACAGATAACAAAACTCTAGTTGGTTTTGTTTCTTGTGAATAATCCAAGGAGCAAAATATGTACATCTTTGATGACAACTGACAAATCTTATTTTTGTGGGAAAGTAAACCTGTAAGGCAAATTTTTGGCAAAACCAGGGCCATGTGAAAATCTATTGTCTGAACTAGAAAATAAAAAGGACCAGTTTCAAAAAAACCTTACAAATGGTCACCACACCAACTCTGCTTGCCTACCAGTGCCTCATCCTTATTATTGTACTCTGTTCAAATGTTCCTGAATTACTACTTTCTGTCCTTTCTTTTCTATAAATGGAGGTCAATGTACACAGTGTTCACTTGCTGACTTTCTGTTTTCTCCTTTTGTTTTTTGAGAGAATCTCAGTGAAAATGCCAAGGTAGTTTTAACAAGGCAGAATATAAAAAGTATGTCATGGAGGTCTTCCTTGGCAGAGGACAGAAAATAGATCTGAAACAAACATTTCCAAGTTTTGTTTTGCTTCCATATAATGAGCATCTCTAGTCTGCTTATTGTTCTGTTCTTCCTGGTATTGTGCAGGGTAGGAACGGGGGCAAACACTTTGTCTGTACAAACTGGCGACTGGGCAGCACTACAGACTAGAACTGGGAAGTATAGCAAATGTTATGCTTGCATATATAGGTTGCTTAGCTATCTTAAAAAAAGATGCTCATAATGCTGTGTGGTTTGGGCAGGATTATAGAGAAGCTTAAAAACATAGGAATTGCAATGGAAGACCTCTTCCTATCTGATGAATCCTATAATTTTAGATTAATTAAACAGAGGCTCCTTGATCTTAAGTTCTAAGTTACATCAGGTTCAATATTATATATGCTCTCCTGTGGTGCTTGGTCTTTCTCAACCCATTGGGAAAATGGCCAACTATTTATGTGATCTTGAAAGTCCCTAACAAAGGAGAGCATTTATGTTGGCTAGGATGAATTCCTTTCCTTCAAACGTTGTTTATGGTAGATTCCTCCAAATTCCATATAGTCAGAGAGTCTGTCCTTGTGGGGCAAATATTCCAGATTCCATCCAGCATATATTGCTGGATTGCCAGCTATATTCTAACCCCCAGAGGGACCATTTGGTAATCTCTCCCTCCCTGTAATCTGGTAAACGGGATTGATTATCGTTGCATATCGTCGTATTTACATGAATCCATTTATTCAAGTGTAAAGAAAGAAGGGGGTTACTTTTAAACATATGCAGGTGAGGGGAGCTAAACCCTCCACCCTCCCATGCCTTAGCTAGCTGTGCCCAAATGTAAGGCAGTTTTCTTTCACTCTGGCTCGAAGACAAGGAATAATCCTTGTTGGGACAAAAGTACTTCAAGGACTTTGCATAGCAAGGTAGGACATGGGAGGGGCACATTTTAACTCACCCTGTCCATGTATTAAGGCAGGTCTACTCATCCCCTGCTTTTTTTATACTTGAATGGACTGATTCAGGTAAATATAGAAGGATCCCCAAGTTTATTATTAAATACTACTTGTGCCCCACCTGCTGCTTTTCTTACATTTCCAAATGCCCATCTCTGCCTGCTCTGCAAGCAAGAAAGGAATTGGAATTTGGAGTAAGCAGTGAAGTGGCTAAATTTATAGATGACACAAAGTTGTTCAGGTGGTGAAAACCAGGGAGGATTGTGAGGCACTCCAAAAGGATCTGTCGAGGTTGGGTGAGTGGGCGTCAATGTGGCAAATGGGGTTCAATGTGGCCAGGTGCAAAGTGATGCACATTGGAGCCAAAAATCCTAAATATAAATAAACGTTGATGGGGTCCGAACTGGCAGAGACTGACCAAGAGCGAGATCTTGGAGTCGTACTAGATGACTCAATGAAAATGTCTAGATAGTGTGTAACTGCAATAAAGAAGGCCAATGCTATGCTTGGGATTATTAGGAAGGGAATTGAAAACAAATCAGCCAGTATCATAATGCCCCTGCATAAATCATTGGTGCGACCTCATTTGGAATACTGTGTACAGTTCTGGTTGCCACACCTCAAAAAGGATATTATAGCATTGGAAAAAGTGCAGAGAAGGGCAACTAGAATGATAAAAGGGTTGGAACACTTTCCCTATGAAGAGAGGTTAAAATGCTTGGGGCTGTTTAGCTTGGAGAAACGATGGCTGAGGGGTGACATGATCGAGGTTTATAAGATTATGCATGGGATTGAGCAGGTTGAGAAAGAAATACTTTTCTCCCTTTCTCACAATACAAGAACTCATGGGCACTCCATGAAATTGCTGAGCAGTTGGGTTAGAACAGATAAAAGGAAGTACTTCATCGGCCGAAGAGTGATTAACACATGGAATTCACTGCCACAGGAGGTGGTGGCAGCTACAAGCATGGACAGTTTCAAGAGGGAATTAGATAAACAGAAGTCCATCAGTGGCTATTAGCCACAAGGTATAGATAGGAACTCTCAGTCTGGGGCAGCTCTATTCTTGGTGCTGGGGGGGGGCAGCAGTGGGAGGGCTTCTAGTGTCCTGGCCCCACTGCTGGACCTCCTGATGGCACCTGGTATTTTTGGCCCCTGTGTGACAGAGTTTTGGACTAGATGGGCCATTGGCCTGATTCAACATTGGCTTCTCTTATGTTCTTATGTTCTTAAAGGCAGATTCCAATTATGGCTCTCTGAGATAGTCAAGACATCAAATAATAAGTAATATCTACATTTGGCACAGTGGCTTGCATTTTCTAGTGTTTAAATTGGTTTTACATTATCTCTGAGAGTATTATAAAATATATGTTGTGAATGTGTGACGTCTGGTTCATTTTTATTTGCAGTGGGAAGCTGCAGGACTTTTAGTGTAGTTGAATGATATTTGGAAATAAATCAGATGAAGAGCTACATCTTAAGACCCTGTATTTTTCTATATTGTTATAGTGATTTCCTGTCTTTGTTCCCAGAAAACTGCATAATCTGAGAGACACAGTGTGGCATAGTAGTTAGAGTGTTGGACTAGGTTCTGGGAGAGCCAGGTTTGAATCTCCATTCCGCTGTTACTCCATTAACAGCTGTTATCAAAACTGCTTTTTCATCTCATAAACATTTATCTGCCGCCTCCCTTGAAATGGAAGGGGCCATCTCTTCCCAAGCTCCCCTGGATACTTAACAGAACCATCAATGGTCTGTCTCAGAACAAATAACAACTGCCACTGAGAGAGCCTCAGACAAACATTATGAGCTATTAATGTAATAAAGGAAAATCAGCTAGCATTTGCCACAATATTATTAAAGATCACAGGTGGGATATTTGATGTGAGCTGTTGAGGGGACATAACCCAACAGGGGATCATAATGATATCCCATGTCAAAAAAGAAAGAAACAAAAACAGTGAAGCAATTTTTTTAAAATCAGCCAAAAACAAAGGAAAAAACATGACAGAATTTTAAATGTCAAAAAAGAGAAGAAAATTACGTCATACAGATGTCTATTTTCGTCTTCACTCTGGAACATATTTGATATTCCCTTCCATGGTTTAAAGCCCTGACCTGGATAGCCCAGACTCAGAGTAGCCTGTCAGATCTCAGAAGCTAAGCAGAGTGAGCCCTGGCTGGCATTTGGATGGGAGACCTCCAAGGAAGACCAGGGTCATGAGGCAGAAAGAGGCAATGGCTGACCCTCTCTGAACATCTCTTGCCTTGAAAACTCTACAGGATTGCTATAAATCTGCTGTGACTCGAGGGCAAAAAAAGACTTAAAAGAACCTTCTCAAAACAATATAGTTTAAATCACACCAGTGAAGCAGAGTTTTACTTTTATATTCTTCGACACACTCTTTTGCTGCTCTTTTCATCAGTCTCCTTTTTTGCTGCCTTTTTCATGTATCAAACATAAGCCACACCAGGAGCTTGAGCACTCCTACATTTCATAGTGCTTCTGAAATGGTTTTGGTAACCAATAAGGTGATCTGTCTACTCCCCTGTAATTCAGACCATCACTTCAATAGTCAATAGTGAGTGAGTACTGAAAAGTTGAGGATGGAACTGAGGGACCTACATGACCTTAGGAGCACTCAAAACAGGCAGCAGCAGCAGGGAGAAGGAAGTGGAAGTACTGAAATTGTCTCACCTGCCTTTTACAGCATCAGTAGAGCCTCTGCCATCAGCAGAAGGCTTCTTGCACTGGCAGAAAGGAATCAAAGGGTTCCATCCCACTAAAATTTATATAATTAAATATAACATTGCTATATTGTCATGTTAGATTCAGGAAACACATATACTTTGATATATGTAATATTATATTGCAAGAATAGTGAGCTTCTGCAGACTAAAGTGTAAGACCGATTCCCCACAAGCAGCTGTGCTGCCCTCGCTCACACTATTTGCTGTGTGGCTGCAATTTGACTTGCAACTCCCCCGATTTCCTCCCTGTCGTCTTGATCCTTGTTTTTTGAGATTGAGAAGACATGGGGGAAATCAGGGGGAGCTGCAGGTCAAATTGCAGCCACACAGCAAATAGTGTGAAATTGACCAATGCAAGCAGGGGAAACAGAAGATCAAGGGTGGCACAGCTGCTTGTGGGGAACTGGTCTAAGTCTTTGCCCATCATACCTTGGAGAAGTAGTCAAAAGTTTATATTTACAGCTTTTTTTGCTGGTGGTTGAATATTGAAA
The DNA here is from genome assembly GCA_029375565.1 of Gekko gecko. Taxonomy (NCBI): domain Eukaryota; kingdom Metazoa; phylum Chordata; class Lepidosauria; order Squamata; family Gekkonidae; genus Gekko; species Gekko gecko. The sequence continues at coordinate 104,456,042 of JAPDNY010000004.1, read as the reverse complement.
GTAGATGTAATTAACTGTCCTGATGACTCTTTTAAAAATCCTTCCTTTGAGAATATGATTTGTGACACTTCTAGTGACTTCATACTTAATTGATTGCGAGAGGGTCAGGGTTAACACACACTGATAAAATTATGATAGGTTAATTGCCAGTTGAGTACATACATCTGACTTTTCAACCAGCAACAACATAAAGATGGAACATGGAGAGAGCTTGGATCTGATGAATTTTGTCATTTAAAAACTACCCACTTTAAAACTATAGTTTGTGTCAAGCTGGAGAATCCAGAATGAGGTATCTTCATTTGCTGTGTTTTATAGGCTAGTAGAAAATAGTCCATATTAAAAAATTACTCTCCTTAATAAATTGTTCTGTTTTTGTTTAGTGTGGCAACTTTCCCCCAAGGCTTTGTTGCTACTGTTGCTTTTTTATTGTACCATTTTTGACAAACTAGACATGAAAATTATCTTATGAGGACCTTTCATTGCAATGTACACGAAAGTATATTTTTGCCTAGTAGAGATTCTCATTGAGGAAGTAGCCAGGTACTGGGGAATGTGGATATTTATCATAATTCATTTTTGCAGTTCATTGATCAATTCAGAACACATGGAAAGCCCAAGTAACATGTAAGACCCTCCCCTTTTGTTTGTTTCTCTTCCCTCAGCTATTGGATTTCCCCCCTCAAGTGACCCCTACACAAGAGCTGTTCCAGTTATTCTATGACAGAACAAAAACGAATTATTTCATCTCCATGGCAACATCAATTCACATTCTGCAGGTACAGCAGCTGCCAGTTAGGCCACTGACTAAATGAAGGCTCCTGAAGGCGCTTTGTACTGCAGTACTTGGCCAAAAATAACTTGGCATGCCACCGTTTCCCACAAACCCACAGAGAGAGAAGGATTAAACTGGCAAGCAGACTGTCAACTCGCTTAGCATCTTCAAGCTGTGATGAAGGAAACAGTCACTGTAAACATGGGAGGGAGAAAATTGTTCTGGTCGGCACCTTATTTTCATGGCCTACAAGGTAAAATATTTATGCCCTTGAAAATAATCTGAAAAATACTGTTCCGCTGACTTTACCCCAAGGGCACACCAACTTAATTTGTTTTCCCGCAGAACTGCTATGATTGCCTGCATACAGAGTTGGAATTAATTATCCTGTTTTGCAAGTGACAAAGATAAAAACCAATCAGTCACTTGAAATTAATTTTAATGGAAGGAAACCCAGATTTTTTAGCCTTCTTTGAGGTTTTCAGTGACTTAAAAAAGAAGAGGTCAGAATGGCTTTCAGAATCATTTTAGTACAGAAGCCCAGCTTGTAATTAAATAATTTCAAATGAGATGAAGGTCCTCAGCAGTTTTTCCTGCCTCAAATAGAGTTCAGTTTTTATCAAACATAATGCCCTTTGAAAATATTTTGTATGAATTTGGGAACAGAAGTATAATTTCACAGAAATACTGGAGAAAATTATCCTTTTTTTAAAAAAAATGAGAAACTATTGAAAACAGAACCTTTTCTTTAAGAATTACAAACATAAATTGTAACACATGAATGTGCATATGACAATAATCCTTAATTTTATTCAGAATATAATGAATTGACTGATATTCCCAGTTCAGGAGAGCTCTGCCATTTCTTCTTCCTGTGGCACTGCTATGTAGTATGAAGATATCGGTGAGGTGAAGCCAGCCATTTCCAACCCCTTTCTATAGCATCCTGAGTTCAGTGTCCACATGCAGTAAAAACAGGGATAATAACAAACAATGAGATGAATAATTAAACAGCAGCAATAAATTAATAAAGCTCAGGGTTTCCTAAACTCTGGTTGCAACTCTACTAGGATTGCTTTAGGCTGGAGACGAAATGACATTCTGGGGGACAGAAGAAGTGCCAAGATGTTTGCAAAGACAGTGAAGTGTCAGTCAGGTTAAAAGGAATTAGCACACTAAAAGCTAAGCATGCATACTGTACATGTTTTCTTTTTGGGGGATGGGGGTGAACATTGGGGGACACAGTTCATAAAGTTTGAGAAATGTCACCTTTATCTCCTTCATATCACTGGGCTATGAAAAGACATTATCAGTGGATATTTTTGGCTTCTTCCCCCAGGTGGCCGACTTGGAATGTACTTGAGCCTGCAGTTCAGACTCCCTAAAATAAGTTTTTAGGAGGTATTGTAAGCATCTCCACACCCAGAAAATTGTTGTTAGGTGGCCCCAAGAGGCCACTTTAGTACAGTGGAACTGACTACATCACAGGGTTGTTGTTGTTAGGGAAATACAGAGGAGGAGACACATAGCCAGGTAAGAGTTGACAGGTAAAAACCGGGAGGGGGAAGCAGCCCCTGGGGCAGATTGGAAATAATAAAGATGTCTGGCAAACATTGCTGAAGGAGCTGGGAGAGCACCTTGAGATTTTACAGACACAACCTGGTTCCATTGGCTAACTAGCTAGCAGCAGCAGGACAATAACCCCCTGTTGTTGTTGTTCAGTTGCACAGTTGAGTCCGACTCTTCGCAACCCCATGGACCAGATCATGCCAGGCCCTCCTGTCTTCCGCCGTCCTCTGGAGTTCGTTCAATTTCATGTTTGTTGCATCAATAACGCTGTCTAACCATCTCATCCTTTGCTGTACCTTCTTATTTTACCTTCAATCTTTCCCAGTATCAGGGTCTTCTCCAGAGAGTGTTCCCTTCTCATTTGGTGGCCAAAGTATTTGAGCTTCAGCTTCAGTATCTGGCCTTCCAGGGAACAGTCAGGGCTGATTTCTTTTAGGATTGACTGATTCGATCTCCTTGCAGTCCAAGGGACTCTTAAGAGTCTTCTCCGGCACCATAATTCTAAAGCATCTATTCTGTGGCGTTTGACCTTCCTTATGGTTCAACTCTCACAGCCATAACCCCCTGAGCAGCCCCTTAACCCCTGATGCCAGCTGGGCTATTCTCCTCATGTCCCCTTCCTACACCAACCTCCCTTTGCAGGTAATCTTAGAAGGAGAGCAAAGATAGGAACTTCATCTTGCATTGCCTGAAGCAGCTCTGCTCTTACCTGTGGCAGCACCTCTTTCCTCTTGCTTGGCATTTAAAAGCAAATCCCAGCCCACCTCCTATGATGGCTCCTCTCCGGCTTAGGGAGGCAGGGCCAAGCCCAGAGGTGTTACAATTGCACCTGCAGCAAGCTGAGCACGAGCTGAGACACTCTTCCCCTCCCCTGGCAACCCAGGCAGGCACTTGACAGAGAAGGGGAAGGGGGAGGCATGGCCTTTTGGGGAGGGTGCTGGGCTGTTTGGGGGGGGTGCAAGGCACTTGTGGGCAGGCCTGTGGATATGGGCCTGCTTGTAAGTCCATTTGATTTGTGAGGGCTTTAATCAATTATTAATTTGAAGGCATTAGGGTTAAGATTATGGCCAATAAAGTTGTACCATTGAAGGAAGGAAGCAGTTTGACGACATTTTACTGGGGACCAGATAGAGTTTTACTGTATTTTGTATGGTTTTATTTTTGAAGCTGCCTTGAGTCATAAGTGAAAGGTGGGGTGTAAACATTTTGATACATAATTTTTTTTTGTATATTTGGAAATGGTCCTAGTATAATTCCAGCAAAAATTGGAGTTATCAAGTCACTGCATACTGACTTTCCATTTCAATGTTTCATGCTGGCCAATATCTCTCTGTTCTATAGCTTTCCACATGGAATGAAAGTTAATACATTTTAATATTTACTTTTCTTTTATGTGGCAGTTTTAAACATGGTAAGTGCATGAGAGAAATGACTTTTAGAATTTATTTTTAATACATTTTTTCTGGAGGGGAAACATGTAATGTTTTCAAATAGCAGGCAAACATGATTAAGATTACATAGGTATTTGTAATTATTATTTGCACTTTTCATCTAAATGACAATTGGTCAGAAAATCTCTGGTGTATCTAAGCTGGTCGATTACAAGAGATCCTTGAGAACATTCTCTGAAATGAATGTTCTGAGTTCAAGAGGATGTAAATAAATAGTACAGCGTATTTTTCCTAGTTTCATGCTTGGATGATTGCAATGTAGTACCATCACTGTTTTAAACAAAGACTTTCTAGTATGACACCTAGTGGGCAGTAAAAGGGAGGCTTTGTTCTCTTTGAAATATCATTCACAAGACCTACTGATATAGCACATGAGAAACAAAAAGTGAGAAAAGCCAAATAAACCCTTTTTAAGGAATTGGCAGCATTATGCTTTTTCTCCATGGATTGCTGTAGTAATAGTGCCATTTAAAGATGCATCTTTTTTAATGCTTAACAGGATACTGTAAAGGTGCATGTCATGACAGAAAATCAGAGCTACTTCATTATTCTAATACTGTAATTTTAGCAGGGCAAGGGAGAAGTCAGTCCTTTTGGATGCTCTCTGTACATGTTCTTAGGATAAAGAACTGTCATGGGGAGGCATTATAACTGGAATTCATAAACATATTTAACTGCATTCCTCAATATCTGAGAAAAGATTATCATGCTCTGAAAAAAAGCCCTTTCCTGATCCATCATTATAAACATAAGTCTTTTCTAAATCCACCTTGCATTTCTCCATGCTATCATGGCAAGCTGTTAGGAACATGTAAGTGCCTTTGGTTTTGTAAACTTGCCCCCACTTAATGACCAGTCTAGGAAAAATTGGTTTCAATTAAATTAACCATAGAGTTTGGGCTGAATTTCAGAGCATTATCTCAATGTGATGACATAACTTCCAGTTTTGCAACAGAAATGGTGGTGAACGACTTCCAGTTTATGGTGCAGCGATGGCGGGTGCTCTCCCCAACACTTGGGGGAGCGATCCGCACACCAGCGGTCAGGAGGGAAGCCGCTGATGCGGTTCCCCCACAGAGCCCTAGGGTAGGGTTCCAAGCCATAGGGCTTTTGAGGGGTAGCCTCTTCAGCGGTGCAGTTCCGGAGAATTGAGGCACTCCTCCGCCCTGACGGTTCTACCTCTGTGTGGCCGCAAGGCACTAGCTGGGTTGACTGACTCAAGTGCTGGAGATCGAGCGATTGATGAAGATACAAGCGAGGTCGAAAGCAGGCAACAATGAAAGTGAGTTTGATGTAAACGAACTTTGAAATCACTGAGGAATTTCCTCTCCCCCCCATATCAGTAAGCGGAGAGAGGAGGGATTCCTCCCACAAGTGCAGCAGAAAAGCCAAAAAAGAGAGGGGGGAAGGGAAAAATCAAGTGTTTGAATTGTTTTGAGAGACCTACCAGAGTGGTTTTAAATCGAAAGCAATTTTCAGAGGTTGCGTATCAGTGGTTGGCTTTTGTAAACAATCGGCAAAGATGGCAGGTACAGGGAGGAAAGGAGTGAAACTGAAACTTATGGGTGGTCAAAGTCCAAGACAGGAAGAAGAGGGGATGGATGTCATGAGACTCTTAGCAGACACACTCAAGCCGGTGATGGATCAACTTACTGGTATTAACCAGCAGTTAACTGCGCTCAATCAAAATTTCACAGTGCAACAGCTCCAGCTGGCTGAAACGGTCAAAAAGACAGAGCAAACGGTGGAAGTAGTGAAAGAGATGCACACCAAGAACAAGGTTTTGAAGAAACAGATGGACGAACTAGCGAATAAGCAAAAATACCAGGAAAACAGACTATTGTTTCTACAAATGGAAAAAGCAAATATGATTCTCAGATTCCAGGGAATGCCTGAATCACTGAAGGAGGATTTGAAGAAGTTACTCAGTGATCTCATCGCACCAGTAGCAGGCTTAAAAGCAGAAGAAATTATGAGTGATATGGAAGCAGCGTATAGGGTGTATTCTCATTACACCAAAAAAATAGCCTGCCTGGAGAGATTTCAGTCAGATTCTCAAGAAGACAAATGAGAGATGCAATATTAAAAGCAAAATCAGTAATTCCACTGAAACTGGGGGACTTAACTGTCAAAACCCTAAAAGACATCCCATTTGAAATTCGCCAAAAAAGAAAGAGCTACAAGGATTTAATCCTTTTTCTTCAAACTAATCAAATCGCATATAAATGGGCGGTACCAGAAGGGATCATCTTTAAACTTCACGAAAAAAGAAGATTGACTCTGTGTATAAAACCAAAGAGTTTTTGAAACGTCAACTGGGAGCCAAAGATGATGGTGAAACTGGTTCAAGTGGCTCCACACCCTTGGAGACAGACGAAGACTTGGCCACGGAAGAAGGCGCTGCTACCCGCAAGACAACTTATGGTCTTAGAGATAGAAAGTCTAAGTAAAGGCAGAAGGACTCTGTAAATTGCCTTTAGGAAGCGAGCTATGGGAGATGCTATGGAAGTCTCTCATAACAAGTAACTAACTAAAGATAGACAGGAACTCACGGTTTGCATTGTTTACTAACAGTCGTGAACTAACATAGATTCTAACTGGGGTATGATCTCCTACTCTTGGGTTTTTAGTTTAGTGTGGGTTTGCTTTTCTTTCTCCCTAGTTGTAGTTTTCCCCTCCCTTTTTTTCTTTGTCATTTTAGTTGTATATTAAAAAAGCAATAAAAAATCCCCTTCGAGGGGGCAGAAAGAAAGAAAGAAAGAAAGAAAGAAAGAAAGAAAGAAAGAAAGAAAGAAAGAAAGAAAGAAAGAAAGAAAGAAAGAAAGAAAGAAAGAAAGAAAGAAAGAAAGAAAGAAAGGGCAGTGAGCCTGCCCATCCTCCAAATTTCTTCCTGTAGGTTGCTAGCCATAGCTAACAATTCTAATACCTATTGAGCTTTGTGGCCAAGGAGAGATTTGAACCTAGTTCTCCCTGTCTAAAGCCAGTGCTATGCATACTGTTCTGCTCTGGCTTTTTATTAGCTGCCTGTTCTCTTTCGTGTGTTTGTAATAAATCTGCCTTCTTTATACTCCAGCACTTTAGGCTCATATAATACTAGAAGCTTAAATCAGCTGCAGAAGACTAACTGATCTAAAATATTACAGAGTTTAAGAGGAACAGGTGTGAGGAAGACTTGTAAAGTCATGCATCTAGAGCAACCAGGGGTCCTAGCCAGTGTTCCCTCTGCGCTAGGAGGTGCTGGTGCACAACATTTTAGCTAGCTGCTCAGACAATTTGGCTTCCAGCTCAGGAGCATTTTCCCCTTCATTGGATGGGGCACCTCCTTCCGGGGCCCATAGAATTTGTATCCCTGGACCAATCTATTTGAAATGGGGGGGGGTTTGGAGGAGAGGCACCAGCAGCTGTGCTGCAAATTTGGTGCCACTGCCTCAAAAAACAGGCCCCCCCAGAGCCTCAGATACCCGAGATCAATTTTCCATTATAGCCTATGGGTCCCATTGACTATAATGGTTCCCATAGGCTACAATGGAGTGGAAAAAATTGATTTTTTTTTTTTGCACACCCCTATTATGCTTTTCAGTAAGATTTGTAAGATGCCTTGAGTCACAGTGAAAGTTGGATATAAATATTTGAATAAATAAGTAGTTTGGGCAGGTTGATAATATTTAAGCAATTTCCTGTTCGTTAGGTTAGGTAGGGTTCTGACAGTGATTATTCCACCTCTGTTATACTTGACCTCTAAATCTGTCATATTTCACTAAAAAAAAACCCAAAGTAGACTGCAAGAGTCCCCCTGCCCCAAGTGCTGGTAAGCATTCTAAGGCTCAGTGCAGGGTGACAGTCCGAGGCCAGGTCTACCAATATAGTGAAAAGGGGTGGATAGACCTGTTCTCCAGAGGCCATAGAGGACAATATTTTCTGTAATGAAATTTGACTTGATTCTGTTTTCCCTTATAATGTTTAAATATAGTTTAAAAGAATTCATTCTGAGATTTTTACAAGGTTATGGAAATAATCTTCTGAGAAACTATGTGATAGTCAAATGTAGACTTGCTCACAACTTTTTTCACTCATGAGGTAGAATTTTTGCTCACAACACTGTGGAATTTAGAGGGAACATTGGTTCTAGCCTATACCCCCAAATTATACCATTCTTCAAATACTCTGCATGGGCATATTCTGTTTTGTGTGGGTATTACACTTTAAATAATCTGTAGAAGGCTGGTGGTAGCTGTTGAATCTCTAAGGCCTGAATTAAAAGGATTGAGCATTTGTTGAAATGTGCAAAATTTTGCACCTCCAGCTCTCTCAGCTTCCTTGATGCATTCTCATTACTAAAGTAATCCTGTCCCATTCAGTTTTCTTAGTATTTATTGCTACTAGGGACATTGTACATATTTCAGAGAAAGGATGGAAGGATTTTAGCAGGTTTAAAAGTAGCTTCTTGGATATTTTCAAGATTGTAAAAAGCAGAGCATTTAAAAAACATTTGTTGTGGCTTCTTTTTTAATACTGACTATGTTTTCTACCTGTAACAATGTTATCTGCACTGGTCATCACACCATCACTGCTATTACTTAAGCTGAGGGATTTGTGCCTGGTGCCTGTAGGCCAACGTATATATGATAATGAATAGTAGTTGATTGTGTAGGTATTGCCAGGGTTGCCATGTATAGTCTGAAAGTACATGTGCCCTGGCTTATGCCCTCTTAAAAGGCTCTCATAAGTGTTCCAGCTATTGTTGAGTATTTGTGCTTTGTTCCGTGTTAAGCGTACTAGTAAGTTTGTATTCTTAATATGTGTGTGTGTGGGGGGGGGTGTTAAAGTCTTCACTGTGTATGTTCACTCTCTTCTGAGCATCGGTCCATGTGTAGACCAATCTTTCCACCTTTCCAGCCAACTTCATACCTATGTTGAAGTAGAATGAACCAGCTTTAGCATTACATTTCCAACACTTATTTGAACATTTCTCATCATATTTCGCCAACTTATCTGGCATAATATACCACCTGTACAACATTTTATACATGTTTTCTCTATATGAGATTGCCCTAGTTATTTTTACATTTTTTTCCATATTTGGTCCCACTTTTCCAACTCAATATTGTAACCAAAATTCATTGCCCATTGAATCATGTTATTTTTCACCATTTCATCTACCGTATAATCAGCCAACAACAATGCATACATTTTTTTAATAAACCGGCTCATACAATATTTTCTCCATATCTGTTAAAGACTTCTCAAACCCTATTTTTTTTTGTCTTTTTTGTACCTTGATTGAATCTGAATTCTATGCCACCAACTGATGTCATCATCCAATTCCAGCTCCCCCTTCGCATTTATAATGTCCAAGTATCTTTGTGGGGGGTCTTCACAGTATAGCCTAGGCAGAGTCACTGCTTCTGCTGGGGCCACCAGCCTAGAAGTTTTGGTAAACCATCTCCTTCGGATGGTCTCCCATACTCTTCCAAGTGCATCTCTTATCCAATGCTGTCTGAAATACGTGCGTGCTGCCACTTTCTCGTCCCACAAAAAGGCGTGCCAGCCCTCCAAAAGATCATGGCCTTCCAGTTTTAAAAGTCTTCTGTCTTCCAACATCACCCATTCCTTAAGCCAAGCCAAAGCTCCGGCTCTGTAATACAATGTTCAATTGGGCAGAGCAAGTCCTCCTCTTTCTTTCGAATCTTGTAATACTTTGAGCCTGATTCTTGCTCTCTTCCCCTGCCACACAAACTTGGTAGTGATTTGCTCCAACTCTTTCAATATTGCCAGATTTTTCAACACAGGAATTGTTTGCAACAAAAAGATCCATCTTGGTAAAATATTCATCTTTATCGGAACAATTCTTCCAATTAAGGACAGCTTTAAATTCTTCCATTTTTCCAAATCCTGCTTCGTTGCTCTTAACAGTTCCCTATAATTGTCTTCTTGCAGCGTGCTACACCTGTTCTTCAATTGGATTCCTAAATATTTTCCCTTCACACAGAGTTTATATCCCGATTCTTCTTGCAGGCACTCTCTTTGCTCCAATGTCATATTTTTAGTTAAGATTTTTGTTTTAGCCAAATTGATCTTCAAACCTGCCACTTGCCCATAATCTTTCAAAAGCTTATTTAACTCCACAATTGAGGATCTGGGTTCCTCCAATATAAATGCAAGATCATCTGCATAGGCCAGTAATTTATATTGTTCTCTGTGCACCTTTAAACCCTTCACTTCTGGGTTCTGTCTTATCTCCTCTGTTACCACTTCCAGAGCAAATATATATAACAGTGGTGAAAGGGGACAGCCCTGCCTCGTACCCTTCTGTATCTGAAATTGTTCAGTCCATTCCCCATTTACCATAACTGCTGCTCTTTGCTTTGAATAGATTGCTTGTATCATTTGAATGAATCGTTCTCCCGCTCTAACCCCCTTGAGTGTCTCTATTATAAACGTCCAGTCTAAGTTGTCGAAGGCCTTCTCTGCGTCTACAAAAATCACCGCCATTTCTTTTTCTGGATGAGCTTTGTAATACTCCAACACATTCAATAGCCGCCTTACATTGTGCTTTATCTGTCTTTTCGGCAGAAATCCAGACTGATCTTTATGAATTGTTTTTGCCAAGATAAGCTTCAATCTATCTGCCATAATGGAGGCAAATATTTTATAATCCACATTTAACAAGGAGATCGGTCTATAGTTCTTTACATCATTCCCTTCTGTATCTTGTTTATGTATCAGCGAAATTAGGGCTTCCCTCCACGTATCTGGCACTTCCTCTCCTTCCCTGGTGCTTTACCTTTATTCTGTCTTTTCAGCACCTCCACCATCTCCATCATAGTAATTGGTTGGTTTAGGATCTTCTGGTCTCCCTCCGAGAACTTTTGCAGCGTACGCTCTTGCAGATACTGGGATATTTTTTTCTCTATTTATATTCTCACTTGCATAAAGCTCTTTATAGAAATCTTCCACAATCTTCTTCAGGTCTTGAATTCCATTTTGTTCCACCCCATTTTTGTCTCTCAATGACTTTATCAATTTCCTTTCAGACTGCTTTCTTACTTGGTAAGCCAACTATCTAGTTGGTTTATTGGCATTCTCAAAATAGTTTTGTTTAGCATAGCTTACTTTCTTTGCTACTTCTGCTGTCAATAAGCAATTCATCCTGTGCGTGAGAAGCTTGATTTTAGCTTTCCTGTCAGGATCTCCTCCAGTCTCCATTTCCTGCTTCTCTTGTTCCAGTATTTCTTTCTTCAGATTGAAGTATTCCTCATTTCTTTTCCTGTTTTTCTTTGCCGCTTCCTTCATTAAGAGTCCTCTAGCAAAAGCCTTAAATGCATCCCATACCGTTCGTCTTGGAATGCCTGGGGTGATATTTTCCTTAAAAAAGAATGTAAGCTCCGTTTGCAAACTTCTCACCACCTTGCTGTCCTTGAGTAAGAAAGAATTCAGTGTCCATCTGCCCCTGCGGTTTATTCCCTGTAGTTCCACAGTTATCGGATTGTGATCAGCAAATGTACCTGCCTCGATTTCCGCCTCCTGTAAATCCCTTACCATTGATGATGACATCCAACACATATCCAATCTAGACCAGGAGTCATGTCTTGCCGAGTAAAGCGTATATTGCTGCTTTTTAAGGTTTCTTATTCTCTAAACATCCACTAATCGCCATTCCTCTATGATCTGCAAAAGTGAGTTAGTAAATTCATTACCTTTTAGCTTCTTCTTCTGGATGTTCGCCTTCCGATCCAATTTATTATCGAAGACCACATTGAAGTCACCAATCAAATAGATCTCATGGAAATCCTGTTTTGTTATCAAGGTTGAGAGCTTTCCATAAAACTTTTCCTGATTTTGATTTGGGCTGTAAATATTTACAATTAGAACCTTTTTATTTTGTCTCTGGATTGCTACCATCAATAGTCTCCCATCCTCTGAAGCAAGTATAAGTTCTGGCTGCAAATGCTCCCTAATATAGGTGGCCACTCCACGTTTCTTCTTATCTTTGTCCATTGCCACAAATACCTTGCCTAATCCTTTATAATTCAAACATTTTTCGTCATTCCTCCTAATATGGGTTTCTTGGATACACGTTATATCCGCCTTGTGTTTATTCAATTGATGAAATATCCTTCTTCTTTTCTGGGGTCCGTTTAAGCCGTTCACGTTAACCAAAATTATTTTTAACTTCTTTTTATCCATCTAAGTTCTGCGTCTGTCTATGTTCCTTTTCACCTTTTGTTTTTTGTCTTGTAACTAATGGAGATCTCAGTCTGAATCTTCTTGATCTTTGGGGTTTAGCAGTGGGAGCTGACGCTGTTGCTCCCTGGATTTGAGGTTCCAATTCCCTTTCCACCTCTCCCTCTTCTCTCTCCTCTTTTTCTTCTTGGTCGTCTGACGTCTCCACACCATAGGTCTCTAGGAAGTCTTTAGCCTTAAAAACTGAGGTGATTCTAAATCTCTTTCCTTCAAAATTAAAGAAGACCCCTTCTGGCAAAATCCACCTGTAAGTGATGTTATTGGCTCTCAACAGTGCTGTTAACTCTGAACTTGTGGATCTCCTAACAAAAATATGTAATCTTTCATTAAAATCTGCCTCTATTCCTAAGGACTGGAAATTATAGGCCAGTCAGTCTGACGTCAATACCAGGTAAGTTGGTGGAAACTTATTAAGGAAAGAATTAGTAGGCACATTGATGAACAAAAACTATTGAGACAGACTCAGCATGGGTTCTGTAAGGGAGGATCTTGTCTCACTAACCTGTTAGTGTTCTTTGAGGGAGTGACCAAACATGTGGACAGGGGGGACCCAAAAGATGGTGTTTACCTTGACTTCCAGAAAGCTTTTCATAAAGATCCTCATCAAAGGCTCCTAAGTAAGCTCAGTAGTCATGGGATAAAAGGACAAGTCCTCTTGTGGATCAAAAACTGGCTAATTGATAGGAAACAGAGAGTGAGTATAAATGGGCAATTTTCTCAGTGGAGGGTGGTAAGCAGTGGGGTACCACAGGGATCAGTACTTGGTCCAATGCTTTTTTACTTGTTTATTAATGATTTGGAGTTGGGAGTAAGCAGTGAAGTGGCTACATTTGCAGATGACATGGAATTGTTCAGAGTGGTGAGGTACTCCAAATGGATCTGTCGAGGGTGAAGGGGCATCAATGTTAAGACATTTTTATATATATATATATGACCAGATGTTGTTTTCTTGTTATGCTTTTGCAATTGCTACAAGTTTGTATTGTAGGCCATCAATAGTAGGCCCTAAATAGTAGCCGTATCCATTTTTCAGATTATTCTGGTGTCAGAGATTCCATTAGTCAGGATGTGTGTCACTTCCATTACCTTTGTGTGTAAATTTATTGTGTGTACATTTCTAGATGTGTGTCACTGTAAAATAAAGAATATTGACCACTGAGGAAGGCCCGAAAGGGCCGAAATGCATATGGTCCTTAGGTCAAAAGATTTTACCCATCAATTGTACTTGTATAATAGCTAGCTTGGTTGTATAAGCCTTTTAAGCCTGAGACTATTTCTTTTAACTGCAGTATGTTTAAGCTATGTGCACACCCTAGTAAACATTTTGTATTTTTTGTATAATATAGTTTGTAGCTTGACCCTCTTAGTCCACTGGCTCTGTGCCAGGTTTGCTTCCAGGTCAGTCTAAACCATAGTCCACAAGGTAAGCACTTTAAGCCGCTAATGACTGAATTCTAGACCTTGCAATACACATATTTCCAATAGAAAGACTATAAAATGAAGAATATTGAAATTGAGTAGAGGAGCTTATTTTCCATTCAGATGTTGCTGTGAAGCCCACCATTAAGAATGGCCTGTGAAGTATGAAATGCAATATTCATTAGGGATTATTATTTGTTGGTCTTTAAATTGCCACATAACTTTTCATTAGTATCTGTGTCTTCTTTTAAGTGTTACCAGGGCTTTTTTTGTAGAAAAAGCCCAGCAGGAGCTCATTAGCATAATAGGCCACACCCAACAGTAGAAACTCATTAGCCTATTAGGCCACTCCCCTGGCAGCACTGCTCATTAGCATATTAGACTACACCCCCCATGTTACCAGGAGTGTGGTCATCCAGCCACACCCACCTTTTGCTTCTTTTTCTGTTTACCTTGTTTGTTGTCAAAACCCAGGGCTTTTTTGGTAGCAGGAACTCCTTTGCATGTTAGTGTGGAATGTAGCCAATCCTAATGAGTTTCTGCTGTTGGATGTGGCCTATTATGCCAATGAGTTCCTCCTGGGTGTGGCCAACTCGGGAGCCAGCCAGAACTCCATTCCTGTGCGTTCCTGCCCCAAAATAGCCGAGTGTTACACTCCAAAGCTGCTTAGAAAAAAAATGTGGAAATACCACATTTCTTTGTGCTTTTAACAACAGGATACAATTTAATTATGAGAGATTTCTGTCTAGGTGTTTCTTACAGTAAAGACAACTGAAGACCCGTGAGAAACTATCCCATTTCCCCCCACCTCTGCTTCTTCCCCTCCCGCCCTACTTCTCTCACACTCTTTCTCCTTCCTATCACCCCTTTTCTTTCTCTCTCTCTCTCCCCTCCATGGCAGTCACTTTCTTTCTCTCCCCACACCATCACTCTTTATGCCCCTGCCACTCTTTCGGCCTCCCACCTACTTCCTCCACCCACAGCAACAGTGGCAGCAGGTGCTCTCCAGGAATCACAACAGATTGCCCAAATACAAAGATCAATTCCTCTCTTTGCCAGCTTCATGTTGGAAATTCCTGGAGATGGGGGGGGGAGAGCCTTGGGAGGATGAGGTCCGAGCTTGGAAGTGACCTCAGCAGGTTATAATACTATAAACTCCACCATTCAAAGCAGCCATTTTCTCAGGGGAAACTGATCTTTGTCATTTGGAGATCAGTTGTAATTCAAGATCTCCACCTCCATCTGGAGGTTGGCAACCTTAGTTCCCCTATCAGAAATGACTGCTTTGGAGGGTGGAGTCTATGGCATTATATCTGTCTGAAGTCTCTCCCTGCATCAATCCCCACCATCTCCAGGCTCCTCCCTTCAAATATCCAGGAATTTCCCAACCTGGAGTTAGCATCCTTATCTCCTTACCACCCAACAGCCAACCTACCTTTATCTGCCCCTGTCTTCAGCTTTCCATCTCCTTTCTCCCTGCTTAAGAAAACTATGGTCTTTCTCCACAGTGGGGACTAAAACAGTTGATATTATTCTCTCCACCTTTTTATCCACACAACAACCCTACGAGGTAGGTTAGGCTGAAAGAATGTGACTGATCCAAAATCACCCAGTGAACTTCCACAGCAAGATGGGGATCTAAACCTGGATCTCACAAAACTTACTCTGGCTGAGTTCAGACTGGCAATTTGCTACGGGAGCCAGTCGCAGCAAAAAAGATGGTCTCAAGTCACCCAGAGGGTGCTGCTAGGCCTAGGTTTGCCAGCCTCCAGGTGGGACCCAGAGATCCCCCAGAGTTACAACTGAACTCTGGATGCCAGAGATCTGCCCCCTGGAAAAAATGGCTGGACTCTGAGGCATAATGTCCAGCTGAGGCCTGTCCCCTCCCCAAACTCTGCAGTCTTCAGACTTCACTACAGAATCTCCAGGAATTTCCCAACCTGGAGCAAGCAATTCTAGTCCCAGGCCCGGCTCCAAATCCCCTGTCATTTAACCATTCATACAGCAGGAGGAATCCTTCCCAAACTGAGCTCCAGTTCTGCTTTTGCTTCCTCCCTTGTCTGCCTGCCTGCCTGCCTCTCTCTCTCTGGCTATCAGCCAGTCTATCTCTCACTGTTGATGTGGCAGGGCCTGGAGTAAATCCCTGCGGCAGCCATTTCAAAAGGTATTGGGGGGGGGATTCAATCCTCTCCAAGTTTTTTTTTTTTTACTTTTTTATTTTTCTGCAAATTCATGGAGTCCCCTGAGTCTGTACAAAAACCTGTTGGGGGGAGTGTGCCTCCTATCTGCAGAAATAAGTATCCGCACACAGAGAGGACTGTTGAGAATTAGGCCATGGTCACACAGCAAGGAAATTGTGATTTGTTCCTGGTCTAAAATAATCGGGAATATTTTTCTTCGGATTGGGATGATCACATATCCCTCCCCAAACTGGAAGCATTGCACGAGGAGGCTCTGGGCACTGTCTACATGCAGCCAGCCCCTCTCTCTCCACCGCCCGCTCACCTGCCAGCCTGTCCGGCACTTACTTCCCCCTGCCCGCCTTCAGCAACTTTCCCCGCCGCCTCCTGCTGCCCGACCAGCCCTGGCTCCATGCAGTTGGCAAGCCGGGTCCTCCTTCCCTCCCCTCCTAACGCCTCAGCTTCAGGTCCACAACCCGCTCGCCTGAAAGCCCTCCCAACACTTCCTTCCCCAACCACCTCCCCCCGCCTAGAACTTTCCATTCTGCCTCCTGCTGCCCGCCACAGTTTCACTCCTGGGGTGGGCGGAAGCTTTCTCCGCGCTTGATGAGCGCATGAATGTTTAATTTTTTAAGCAAAGAATTGCTTAAGCACTCAGCCAGAAGCTGTTTAAAATAAAAAGAAAAAAGCCCTCACTGTGCAAAGAACGGTCAGACGGATCTAATCTCAATCATTGAGAGAGGTGGCTGTTCAGATGGGCGAAATTGCACATTCAAAGCGCAAGTGCCAGGAAAATACCTGATTCTCCGGGGGGCAGGAAAACTCGGGAGCATTGTGGGAGTGAGCCCGCTTCGGTGCGGGAGGCGGATTGGCACATGTGAACGTGAAATTTACATGCACGAGGGAACAGCGGCGAACCCCAATCGAAAGGTCAGTGTGACCGCACCCTTAGATATATAGATTAATATGCAGTCTTCCATTTTATAAGGAAATATTGTTTCTGGTTATTTTTAAGGGGAAGCTGTCTAGGCTTAAGCATGCTTGATTTAATGCCACTTTTCATTCTATGTCATCTAAAGGACCAATAAGAGTTGCTGTTTTATGAAATAATCCTTTTATTTGGTAATTTTATGACACATCTAGAAAATGATGTTTTCTGCTTGATGAAATAAGCAGTCTTGTAAATTTCTTGTGAGTTTGAGAAATGTGGATATAGCCAAATAAGTAACATTACACCGTTAACGTATTTAAATGATCCTTTGTTTTTAATAATTCACTTCTAAAAAGAGGCACCAATATGAAGCCTATATGGAAACTATGCCTGCTGATAAGGAAGATCATGCTGCAATCCCAAAGGATTCGAGCTGGCTATGTTGACTCGTTGTTCAAAGGCTCCTTACATCCACAAACTGAGCCAAATCCCTCCTGTATTTCATATATTTCAGAGCTGAGATTTGGCACTAAAAACAGGTTCCGAATTTAGCTGTGGTGAGCTCTAGCCTAAGTAAAAACTTTCATTGTCTACTGAATTAAACATTCTGCAAAGGAGTTTGACAGTATGCCTTGGGACCAAGTTCATAATTGCAATCTGCAGTTGATAGATATGGACCCTTTTCAAACTGCCTTTGTTTTAGCAACTGGTTGCTAATGGATTTTTTCTGTCATTTCAGACAGACCCATTTTAGTAACCAAAGATTCGTGATCTTTATGCTATTTGTCTATAATCCAATATTAGTTCAAGAAGGGCACAAAGAATATTTACTGTTTGTAAGAACTTCAGATTATTGGACTGTGCTTGTCAACATTGTGGAATCATTTTTTGATATTTATTTATTCTTGTACTAGGAATAAGGCCCATAGTGGAAATAAATACAATGAGCTCTAGAAAGAGGCTCTGGGAGAGTGCCCTGGCTTTAGGCACTCAGTGACAATTTGCTGTGGTGACCTCAGCAGGGTATAATGACACAGAGTCCACCATTTTCTCCAGAGGAACTGGTATCTGCTACCTGAAGAACAGTTGTAATTTTAAGTGATACCCAGCCCTCACCTGGAGATTGGCAACAGTGGTTCCCTGGGAGGGAATGGCTGGTTTGGAGGGTGGAGTCTATGGCATTGTACCTGTCTGAGGTCCTGTGCTTCCTCAAACCTCACCCTCTCCAGGCTCCAGCCCTCAAATCTCCATGAATTTCCCAACCTGAAGTTGGCAACCCTATCTCCCTCCCAGCCAACCATCAACCTATCGTTATCTGCCCCCTGACTTCAGCTTTCCATCTCCTCCCCCCCTCCCTCCTAGAGAGCAGTTGTAATTCTGAGTGATCTCCAGGCCCTACCTGGAGATTGACAACAATGGTTCCCCATTGGGGAATGGCTGGCTGGAGGGTGGAATCTATGGAATTGTACCTGTCTGAGGTCCCATCACTCCTCAAGCGTCACCATCTGCAGGCTCCATCCCTCAAATCTCCAGGAATTTCCCACTTGGAGTTGGCAACGCTATCAGGACTGGCCCCAATGAGTTTTCTCCTAAAGGCCAACATAAGTGTGGAAAGGGCCTTTTACTGACAGAGAAGAAAGTACAGTTGCCAGCTCTGATTAGGGAAATACCTGGAGATTTGGGGGGTGGATCCTGTGGAGGGCAGCATTTGGGGTGTGTGTGGAAGGACTCAGCAGGGTATAGTGCCATAGGGTCTGCCCTCCAAAGCAGCCATTTTCTCCAGGGGAACTGATCTCTGTCATCTAGAGATTGCCACCTGGAGATTGGCAACCCTAGATGATAGTCATACAACAGGAGATTGAAGATAATGGTTTGATAGTCACTGGCCCACCTCATTAGCCAGCCAGCTGTGGTGGAGCTAAGCAGGAGAGAGAGCCTTTTTCTGTTTATTCTGACAGGAAAGTGGCCAAGCTGACAGTGGGCGGGGGAGGGGGTTATGCTGAAAGTCCTTTGTCTTTTTATTGTCAGAAGCAAGCTTGATAGCCTACCAACAGCCACTGAGGGGACAGTTAGTCCCTCACAGGAGCCAAGAGAACTGTCTTCCTCAGGAGAGAGAGCTGCCTGCCAGTAAACCTGACAGACAACAGGGGCTGAAATGGGAGTGGGCAGGGAAGAGGCGCAGAGCAGCACCTGGCCAATGGCACATGAGTACTCTTGAGTGGTGGCTGACAGCCCAGTGGCTGATGGAACCACACTGCACAGCCGATGGGAGAGCTGGAAATGGCCAGTATGCTAAGAGAATTATTATGTTGAGATGAATGTACAGAAATGTATTAGTATTGGTACTGATCTACTTCGTAAATGTATCTGTTGTGTATCCAGCGAGACCACGCATGTGGCCAGGTCCACAAATGGCCAGGGGAAGGTCCCAAGCTTTGCCCCAAAAGACAATAGTCCGAATGGATCCTAGCGCACACCTATCAGAGGGCTAGGATCTAAGAATGGACCTATGGGCTCAAGTGCACTGTAAATAGCGTATCATGGGAGTGGGTGTGTGTTGGGTGTGGTTTGGCTACAGGGATATAAACCGGCCTGTAAGCCGGGTCAGTTCGTCTCAAGATCTGCCTGTAACTAAATAAAGTATGAGCTGAAATCACTCTCCAAAGCATCAGCCTCTGTACTTTATAATATCACAGTTGCCATTGACTATTTTCTACAATTTTAGTAACCTGCAGCTAGTGGAATTTATTTACCCGTTCATACAAACCCACTTGCATCAGGTTATCAAAGCGTGGTTGAGCCGCTTTTGAGGGAAACTGCTTTTTTCCATTTTCAATTTGTTTGTTGCCCTTCTGAATCACTGTGATGTGCTATTTAAAATGCCCATAGTGCTTCCTACAATGCCACTTTTCCCCACCCTTTTTCACCATGTGATCTTCCTCAGACTTTTAAAAGCATTCTAAGGTGAGCACTATAGCCCTAAACCACTATAGCACTTCAATGCTGTATCAGTTTAGTGCTATAGCGCTCACCTTAGAACATTAAATAAAAGTCCAAGAAAGATTACATAGCAAAAAAGGTGGGGAAAAGCGGCACTTTTTGAAATGACTATAGAGCTTCAGAGATGGCTTGTTAACAGAAGGCAATTCTCTGTATGAAACCCCTGTCCCTGTATCAATTTACTTGGAATTGGGCCAACAACAATGTCAGGTTTTGATCCCCCCAGGTCCAGGCTTGGAGGGGTCATGTTCCTTCAGGGCGTGACGTCTGGATGGTGAGCTCAGCTATTGGCCTCAGATGTTTCAGGAGAAGTGGGGTTAACTGCACCCCATTTCCCTCTCTCCTGCCCATGGCCTCTCTCTCCAGCTGATCCTTTGAGAGTCACATGCTCATCCTCCCCATCCAGCCTGGAGCCTCCCCCTTAAATCAATCCCCAGTGGGTGGAATCTCCCCAAGCCCTCCAATCCTGTACCTCCCTCATAGGGGGCTGGTGCCCAGTTTGGCACTTTCCCAGTGGCCCCTCACCTTTGTTCTACCCTTGGCATGGGGTGTGGCTGAGGGGCTGTTTGGCCCTGATGTCTCCTGCGGCCTCATCTCCCATGGCCGGTAGGAATGTCACCTTTGGAATCAGCATGGGGAGGGGCCAGTGGCCCCAGGACTTTGTGCCCTCCCCCCGATTTCCCCCACCTTGCCCCAGGATATCACAGCTGGCTGCCTTGCCCTGGTTCTGTGGGGAAGGGTTTATCCCGCTGTTTGTACCTGTTGCCCCTTTGGGCACTGCTGTTGGATTGGTTGGCCCACCCCCTCCGCATTCCCCGCCATCTCTTCTCCTACAGCCACTTGTGGTCCTACTAGGGACAGTAAGCACGAGGGCAAGAAGGCCGGGGAAAGGGGTGCCAATTCTGGACAACCCCCACCCTTTGCGCAGGCTTGGGATGAACTGTGTTCTCAAAGAGTTGAGACATGCAGTCAGAGCAGAGGTGGTGCTGTCCCGTCTGATATTGTTTTGAGAATCTGAAAGGCAAGAGTGACAAATACCAGCATAAAATGCAGTTGTTGTGGTCTTTCATCCAAGCAAGCCACTGTAGGGGTGCATGCACTGTCACCAAGATGAATGGATCGTTCACTAGGTAGTATTGCAGGGCCCTGATATCCCATTTTACAGGCAGCACTTCTTTCTTGATAGTAGCATAGTGAGTTTTTTGTCTGGTTGCAATTTCTGGTTCAGGAATATAATGGGATATTCCTGCCCTTCCTATTCATGTGAAAGGACGATCCTGAGGCTGGTTTCTGAGGTGTCTGTGTACAGGATGAAAGGCTGTTGAAAATCTGGGTTGCAGAGTTGGGTGATCTTTGACAAGGTCAGGTGCACGGACTGGAAGGCTGCTTGTCAATCATCAGTCTACCAGAGTTGGTTGGGGAGGCCTTTCCACAAGCGATCAGTGAGGGGGGCTGTTTGCATAATGTAAAGAGGGATGAAGTGGATATAGTATCTGAGGAGGCCTAAGAATTGGCACAACTGGTGCTTCATTTGTGGTTATTCCTGTAGTCATACCACCTTTTCAGGCACCAGTCTGATCAGGCCATTGCCTATGACGGAACCCAGGTACTTCAACTCCCATTTTTAGATGGGTTGAGACCCTGTGGGTGGCAAATATAGTCTTTTCCAGGTCTTCTGGGAGAACAGGAACTTGCCAGTACCCCTTTGTCAAGTCCAAAGCCAACAGGAACTTTGGCCCTCCTAACTGGTCCAACAGGAGGTCTGTTCTGGGCATTGGGTAGGTATCAAAGCAGGCTACCTTGTTCAATTCCGTGTAGTCAATACAGAACTGAGTACTTTCATCTGGTTTGATAACTAGGACTATTGGGCTTCTCCATGTGCTATGAGATGGCTTGATAATGTCTAAGCATAGCATCTCATGGGTCTTATGTTCCACATCCATCCCTCATTTTTGGGGGATCAGGTGCCATGAAGTTTAGGCAACTTGACTGGGCTTGGTTGGGATAAAGTGTTCTATCTTTGCTGTCTCACCCAAGAAACAGGAGAATATGCCCAGCACACTTGTCAAAAAGTGTTCTAGGTCATCTTTCTGAATCACTGTCAGTTGGGGGTCAAAGTGGGGTTTCTCATCCCTTGGGCCCCCATTCATCCAGGTAAGTTCGCCTCCTCAGAGGGAAATTGGCTCCTCTGTCAACAAGCAGCTTGTGGTAGTTTGGTTGAGCCAGTGTTTGAGGTGGTTTACATGAAGTTGCCAGCAGTACCAGAGCTGTGGTCTGCAGTGGATGCTGTACATCAGCAACCTGACTACCCTGGTCACAGGAAATGGGATCCCCACCAGTTGTTGTCCCTCTTCCTGGGAGCAGCTTGTTTGTGGATAAGGACCTTGTCACCTGGCTCAAAGGTTCTCAGTTGACTCCCTTGATCATAACAGGCCTTCTGAGCTTCTTGCACAGCCTGGAGTCTCTGGAAGGCCTCGTTCCAGGCCCACTTTGGCTGGTCTTGGAGTTGTTGGATATATTCAGTCGGGTTAAGGGTCTGGTTGGGGTTGAATGTCCCTTGGAATGTCCCTCTGTAAGTCCTATTCATGAGAATAACTGGATGAGGGCTTTGATGACTGGCTTGGCTGTTGGCCTCAGATGTTGCAGAAGAGATGATTAACTGCACCCCATTTCCCTCTCTCTTGCCCTCACACTCTCTCACACATGCTCATCCTCCCTGGCCAGCCTGGAGCCTCTTCCTTAAATTGAACCCCAATGGGTGGAGTTCCCCAAGCCCTCCAATCCTGTACCTTCCTCATAGGGGCTTGTTAGGCACCCCTGGCTGGTGCCCAATCAAGCACTTCCCCTGTGTTCTGCTCTTGGTGCAGGATGTGGCTGCAGGGCCTTGGCTCAGGCTGGTAGGAATGCCACCCTTGGGGTCAGCACAGGGTGGGGCTGATGAACCCAGGCACTTTGTGCCCCCCTGGATTTCCCCCGCCTTGCCCCAGGATGTTGTGACTGGCTGCCTTGCCCTGGTTCTTTGGGGTGGAGTTTAACTAGCTCTTTATGCCTGTTACCGCTTGGGCACTGCCATGAGGTGGGTCAGTCCGCCCTCTCCACATTCCTCATTCTCTCTGCTCCCACAGCCAGTGGTGGTCCTTCTGATGCTGTGGATGGTAAGCACAGGGGCAAGAAGGCTGGGGGAGGGGGTGCCAGCTCTGGACAAATGAATAACATTTGGTTTAGAATGATAATGTGAAAAGGGCCACTGACACCTGCAATCCTTGAACTGCCCTGCTCCCAAGACAGATCCAGTTTTATTACCTGTTAGTATAATTCAGATCTCAGTTACCAATATTCTTGGTGAGGTCTTGAGAATGGGTATTTGGACAATCAAAAAAGCATGAATACCTTAGATGACACGCAGTTGAACGACCATTTGAATTAGACATAAACGAGGCAAGGTGCACTATATGATAGGATATCAAATATAAGGACAGAGCCAAAAAATTGCACACTATGGTACCCACAAGCATTTTATTTAGCCTTACTCATCATCCTCATCATCATCATCGGCTTCTTCTGGCTTCTTCTTCTGGCTTCTTCTTGCTAATAGCCACCGATGGACCTCTGCTCCATATGTTTATCCAATTCCCTCTTGAAGCTGTCCATGCTTGTAGCCGCCACCACCTCCTGTGGCAGTGAATTCCATGTTTTAATCACTCTTTGGGTGAAGAAGTACTTCCTTTTATCTGTTCTAACCCGACTGCTCAGCAATTTCATTGAGTGCCCACAAGTTCTTATATTGCGAAAAAGGGAGGAAAGTACTTCTTTCTCTACCTGCTCTATCCCAAGCATAATCTTGTAGACCTCTACCATGTCACCCCTCAGTCATCATTTCTCCAAGCTAAAGAGCCCTAAGCACTTTTAACCTTTCTTCATAGGGAAAGTGTTCCAACCCTTTTATCATTCTAGTTGCCCTTCTCTGCACTTTTTCCAATGCTATAATATCCTTTCTGAGGTGTGGTGATCAGAATTACACACAGTATTCCAAATGAGGTTGGCCCATCGATTTATACAGGGGCATTATGATACTGGCTGATTTGTTTTCAGTTCCCTTCTAAAAATCCTCAGCATAGTGTTGGCCTTTTTTTTTGCAGTCACACACTGTCTGGACATTCTCAGTGAGTTATCTACTATGACTCCCTCTTGGTCAGTCTCTGCCAGTTTGTACCTCATCAACGTGTATTTATAGTTAGGATTTTTGGCCCCACTGTGCATCACTTTGCACTTGGCCACACTGAACCTCATTTGCCATGTTGATGCCCCTTCACCCATCGTCGACAGATCCCTTTGTGGAGTGCCTCACAATCCTCCCTGGTTCTCACCACCCTGACCAACATCATGTCATCTGCATATTTAGCCACTTCACTGCTTACTCCCAACTCCAAATCATTAATGAACAAGTTATAAAGCATCAGACCCAGTACTGAACCCTGCGGTACCCCACTGCTTACCACCCTCCACTGAGAAAATTGCCCATTTATACTCACTCTCTGTTTCCTATCAATTACCCAGTTTTTGATCCACAAGAGGACTTGTCCTTTTATCTCATGACTATTGAGCTTACTTAGGAGTCTTTGATGAGGATCTTTATCAAAAGCTTTGTGGAAGTCAGGGTAAACACCACCTATTGAATCCCCCTTGTCCACATGTTTGTTCACCCCCCTCAAAGAACACCAACAAGTTAGTGAGACAAGATCTTCCCTTACAGAACCATGCTGAGTCTTCCTCAATAGTTTTTGTTCATCAATGTGCCTACTAATTGATTCCTTAATAACAGTTTCCATCAACTTACCTAGTATTGATGTCAGACTGACTGGCCTGTAATTTCCCGGATCTTCTCTGTAACCCTTTTTAAAGATGAGAGTGACATTAGCTACCTTCCAGTCCTCAGGAATGGAGGCAGATTTTAATGAAAGATTACATATTTTTGTCAAGAGATCCACAAGTTCACATTTCAGTTCTTTCAGAACTCTCAGATGTATGCCATCCGGGCCTGGTGATTTATTACATTACATTACATTACATTACATTACATTACATTATATTTGCGATTTATATACCGCTCTCTCCATACGGCTCAGAGCGGTTTACAGAACACATAGTTTGATCTATACTAGGGGCACAGTGATAAGGGGCGGTGTATGCTTAACATGACACCCGACAGCAGGATCTATTGGCTTCAGTAGTAGATTCTCTCTCTCTTTGGGCGAAGACATCTCGATGCCGAGGCACAGATCTTCTTGCCATGGCGACTTCTTCCAAAAACGGCCCCCTCAGCGCGTGATTGCAGAACTCAGCTTCTCATCCAATCGGCTCCAGCCTCGCTGTGCCGCCACGCCTCTCTGGGACCAGTCTTCGTGCTCACGCTCGCTGCTCATTGTTTGCTGCTGTTGCTGCCGCCATCTTCGCCAGCCCGTCACCACTGCTTCAGCCACTGCTAACACCGATCCCAAGGGAGGGAGGGAAGGGTGCTCCCCATTCGTAAGGAGCAGGTACCCATTTATCTACTTGCCCGTACAGGCTTCCGAACTGCTGTGTGGGTGGGAGCTGGGACAATGGGCCGGGAGCTCACCCTGGCCGCGGAGGGACTAGAACAGCCGTTGGCTTGTTCGGTTAGATAACCTTGTAGGCTTTAACGCCTTGCGCCATCGCTCCCTTTATCAGTTTTTAAGTTGTCTATCAGTCATAGGACCTCCTCCCTCATCACCTCCATCTAACTCAGGTCTTTCAACACCTCTCCCCAGTTCTGGAGTGGGGAAGCACTTCTCATCTTCCACAGTGAAGACAGAGGCAAAAATGCATTCAGCTTCTCAGCCATTTCCCTATCTTCCTTCAGTAATCCTTTTATCCCTTGTAGGATTGTAGAGCTTAGTTTTCAGTATGTTCAGTCTCTATTATTCAGTACCATAGTTGTGTCAAAACAAGCTAGTTACACATGGCAGCCACTGATGGAACTCAGGAATATAACACAGTCCCCATAGGCACACATATCCACAGCCAACCCAATATAATTTAAAATAACTATTGATAAAGCAATCTCAAAATCTGTATTTGCAACAGGAAAAAAAGTTAAGAACAAATGCAGAAGGAACCTTAGTGTGTCTTTGAGTCCAAGACATCCAGAGAAAAGGTTGTTTTAAGGGAGGAGGATGAAATGTATATGACACAGAAGGAAGTTTAGACATCTTTTTTTTTCATAAGTTTTTCCTGTGATTTTTTTCTTGGATGCTGCTGCCCACATCCTTCAGGCTCAACCCTGTCCTGTGTACGCTTTCCTGGGACCAAGCCCCAATTGAATGCAGTGAGGCCAAGGGAAAACTTTTAAGTGGTGTACTGAGAGACTGTGTTACCATTCTGGGGAATGGGAAAAAAATTACAGGTGCCTTTTTCTTCTAACAACATGAGGTAAACTACTGAGTAAATTGAACAAAGTTTGAGTCCAGTTTCACCTTTGAATCTTGAATAAAACTGTTGGTCTTAAAGGTTTTATAGTTTTGCTGCTTCAGACCAACACAGCTACCCGCCTGAATCTGTTGAGTAAATTGTAAATGATCTTACATTTGCTTTAGTATCTCAAAAAGGTACTTTGGTAATACGCAAATTTACTTGAATATAAAACAAGTATATACCAAACTGAAAAACTGGGAATTCTATTTTAACATATGTTGTGACTGGAATAGATGGGAGAAACCAGAGGTTATCATGTCAACAAAGCAATATATCTGTATGTAGCAATGTATACATATATATTTTGACAACCGCAAAATGCTGCCCAGCTACACATTAGGGAATCTTACTGCAATATATTGAATTTTATGGCTACAGTAGGTGAAAGTCTTGAATGGAGGCTATGGAAATTCATGCATCTCCTTTCAAGATGAACAGAATGGGTAATCTGCCATTAGATAAGGGTTGTGGACCATTTATGGAGCAGATCCCAAGAAATCAGGCAAGCCATCTGCAATGAGTATTTGAATTCATTTGAACTATTCTTTTTTTATGACTTGCCTGAAATTTAGTATACATCATTATTGTCCCAGTGCATCAGTGCTTGTAGTGGAGATAAGTCTGTTACAAAGCTCTGACAGTAATCATTATTCTTTAAGATTAACCAAACAGTTTTATGTATTCGTTGTGTCTTAATGAAACAAGAGTATGATGCATTGTAATTTTTTTCCAGTTGGCTATAAAGATGCTTAATATTCTCACAAATCACCTTAGCAACATTTCTCCAATTTGTTGTGGGTACTCTGCATACTTCTGCTTAAGAGAAATCATATGTAATAGCAAACATTTATGCAATGATAGCTATATATGAGGGTTTCCACATTTGTTAACTGAACAGGACTTTTAATTGCTGGGGTTATTGGTAACATGTTAGATGTCAAGAACACTGTTTATTATGGACCACAGAGCAGTTCAAAACAAGAAACAGTTATGGGATTTTTAATTAGGACCATTGTATGTCACTCTTGTTGTACAGGTCCCAAGTGACCTTTATGTTAGGGGTTTAAATCATGGGAGAAGAGTTTAATTGGCCTACTAGAAGCTGGATGGTTCTCTCTGACTGCCATCCACACCATAGCAACCACTTGATCCCTTACCAACATGCAGTACTAGTAATGTAAGCACATGTGAAAATTCAGAAAAAAATGAGAAGCTTTGTGATGCCTCTTGGCCTAAAACATAACATCTTTAATGAGAAACATTTTCTCCATAGATCTGCCAAGTCATGACCCTGTTCTTTGTTTCTTTCTGTCAGCAACAGAGCACCAATAGCAGTGTAACAGGTGTTACATTGACCAGTGATATAGAGCCTGCCTAATGGTTCCCTGCCAAGAACCAAAAAAGGCATAGTAACACCTAGGAGTGTGCAACTAGATATTGCCAACCCAATATAATCCAGTAGCAAAGAGCAAGAGTCTAGTAGCAAATTTATATATGGCAGGGTATGAGCTTTCATGAGTCACAGATGCCTGGAGAAGTGAGCAGTGAATGATGAAAGCTCATACCCTGCCACATCTTTTGTTAGTCTTTAAGGTGCTTCTAGACTCTTGCTTTCTACTGCTACAGACACACTAACACAGCTACCCATCTTGATCTATTCCCAATACAATCCAATATTTCCTGTATTGCATCAGCAATATCAGATGCTGTGAAAGGTGTTCTCTGTACTTCCTGATTCCAATATTCTTCTCCCAATAAATATCAGAAATATCTGGAGTGAGGTTGGAAAGTCTATCACTGTTCTCAGCTTGTCCTCAGCTCCCCTTTAAAATTAATGAGCCTTTAATTTCAATCAGAGTAGACCTGGCCTCTAGAGTTTGGAGGCCAGGTCTTCTACTGAAAATAATAGCTTCAAAGAGGGCCAGTGCTCCATGGACCAGCTGGGGGGCATGGGCCCTTCCTCTCCCTCCTGCCCTGCTCTTGCTACCTCTGGAGGAGGGGAGGCACTTGCAAAATTATTTTTCTTGGGGATAGTCAGGAAGAATCAGGAGTATTGTGATATTTTCAGAATGACAATACTACTGATATTTAATGAAAACATTAACAGTTCCCTTCCCAATTTTCTAATATGGAATTGCAATAATAATTTTGCAAGTAGACACCTCTTTCCAGCCCAATACTGACAATCCTCTCAACAAATTAAAGATACAGTCATACAACCAGGAGCTGCAGGCGGAGGTTTCCTGGCAATGAATAGAAGATGGATGCAGAATGTAAGGTTTTAGTTTGTTAGGCTGGGTAAGTAATTCAGTACTATGTAGTGCAGGGGTGTCAAACATGCAGCCTGGGGGCCAGATCAGGCCCCTGGAGGGCTTCTATCAGGCCCACAGTGGAGCTGGCTGTCTCCTGCTTCCAGTTCTGCTGCTGCTGCTGCTGCATCGTAGCTTGCTTCGCCAGACTCTCTTAATCACTCAACCATTTCATGTTTTAACCTGGGTCCAAGACTCAGAACTCTGAGCATGAGATTTCTGTGGTGAATTAAAATAAATCAAAAGTAAGTTTGCAGCTTACAGATACACACTTGAACAGCATACTCAAGATTGCAACAGAACAGACATTTTGATGCAATAATTCAGAGCAAGAAGTGTCAGTTATCAGATACTGTTAAATAAACAAAATATTGCAAGAGTGCTAATGTTTTAAGCATGTTTTATTTAAAGTTTTTAAAAATCTTGAGTTGTGTTTGTCCATGTTCTTTATAAAGTTTATATTTCTGCTACCCGGCATTACATTTTATGACACTCTTAGTCTGGCCCAACAAGTTCTCATTTATGTTAGATCCAGCCCTCATAACAAATGAGTTCAACACCCCTGATGTAGAGAGTTCACTAGAGAAATGTGGTCTGTTTGTATTCCACTCCTTATAGCTAATAAATTGGCAAAACGGGATGAATCAGAATCTAGGTTTGCAAGGGGAAAATCCATGAAAATTTTAAAAAATGCATGGGGTGGTTAAATCCCCCGAAAACTAAAACAAAACAAAACAAAAAACCATTCTCTACACTTGGCAGAGAATGCACATATCTTAGGTGATTCTCCCACCATGAGTATCATGGGTCCCCACTTGTAATGTGCTAACCATTTTGGGGAAGCATTTACTTGTGCTGTGAACTATACAGTTTAGAAAAGAGAGAAGTAAGGGGGGGCATTTGATATTTATAGAATTATGCACAGGGTAGAAGGAATGGACAGAGATTCCCCCCCCTTCTCCCCAAATATTAGAACCTGAGGGCATTCAGTGAAATTGATGAGCAGTAGATTCAGAATGGACAAAAGAAAATACTTTACTTGATGAGTAATTAAAATGTGGAATCTGCTGACAGTGCATGTAGTGATGGTCATAGGCACTGATGGCTTTAAAAGGGGTTAGACAGATTTATGGAGGATAGGTCTATCGGTGGCTACTAGCCAGGGTGACTAAAGGGAACCTGTACATTCAGAGGCAATAAATCTCTGAACACCAGTGTCAGGAGACAACATCAGCAGCCTCTGTCTCTATGCCCTGTTATTGTCTCTCAACTGGTTGACCATTGTGTAAGAAAGGATGCTGGACTAGATGGAGCACTAGTCTGATCCTGTGGGCTCTTCTTAATTAACCAAAATCTCTTCTCAATCTAAGTCTGACAGTATCAAATCTATATATAAAAACAGGACACATAGCATTTAACAATTAAATAATGTAAGACTGGCACTTTCAAATAGGGTGGCCAACCCCCCACCCAGTTTGGCAGGACCCCCACACTTTTTGAGGGGTTCTTCATCTGACGCCAGCCAGCTGGCTGGCAGGGGAAGGCC
This sequence comes from Gekko gecko, assembly GCA_029375565.1. Classification (NCBI taxonomy): domain Eukaryota; kingdom Metazoa; phylum Chordata; class Lepidosauria; order Squamata; family Gekkonidae; genus Gekko; species Gekko gecko. The sequence continues at coordinate 104,426,126 of JAPDNY010000004.1, read as the reverse complement.
CGCCTCCAAGCCCCAACACCCTGTGTGCTTATGGGTAGAAGATATAATGCACAGAACTGAACACTTACTCCATCTGAAATATACCCCAAAGAACCAGCAATCCATGAAAGTTTAACAGCCATTAATTTGCTAGATAATCTTACATTACTATAATGCTTGAAGCCCTATGAGGGAGAAGGTTAGTAAAAAAAAAAAAAAAGAGGAAAGTACCACTTCATTGGCACACACTAATAGGCACAGACCTGAATTCTGAACTGGCATTGGAGTGAAGAAAGCAGTCCCTGAAGAATGTTTCCTCCAGACCAGATCTTGAATATTTAATGCTGGTGAATTACCAGAGCCCTTCAACCATAATGAAGGAATAAGCAGGCAATTAGAGAATACTCCAAAGCCTTAAACACCCCACCCCACCCAGCATTTTGCTTCCTAAGTGCCAATTTCTGTTGTTGTTTTGGTGGGATTTACAGTGAAGAAGATTCTATTTTCCTTTCTATATAGTTTTTTTTTTAAAAAAAACCTAGAAATGTATGGTTCTATTCTTAGTCATTGTCATTCAAAGCAAATATATTAAATGTTTTAAATTAATGCTTAAAATTAAACGCTTCTGCTGTTTGTTTGAGGCAATAGTTAAATTGCAATCCAAACGAGAGCACATGTGTAAATTCCATCAACACCCCCACCCCCAATATTTCATTTGCTGATGCAAATGTACACCAGTGCCACAGAGGCAGAGGGATGCTAGGGAGAAAAAGGGGAAAATGTTCACATATTTGGATGCAGATAAGACATGGATTCTATCTGGTACATCCCTATGAGATACCACAGCAAGGACTATGGCAGGGGTGTTGAACTCATTTGTTATGAGGGCCGGATCTGACATAAATGAGACCTTGTTGGGCCGGGCCATGTGTGTCGTAACACGTAATGCCAGGTAGTGGAGATATCAACTTTATATAAAGGACACATACACTAAGGTGTTTTTTTTTACTTAAAATAAAATCATGCTTAAAACACTAGCACTTCTGCAATATTTTGTTTATTTAACAGTGCCTGATACCTCTTGCTCTGAATTATTGCATCAAAATGTCTGTGCTGTTGCAATCTTGACTATGCTGTTCAGGTGTGTATCTGTAAGTTGCAAGCCTACGATGACACTGCAGCAGCAGAACTGGAAGAAGAAGCAGAAGACAGCCAGTTCCGCTGAGGGCCTGATAGAAGCCCTCCAGGGGCCTGATCCAGCCCCTGGGCCACATGTTTGACACTCCTGGACTATGGGTTCTTTCAGAAGCCTCTTCCAGTGTCTTCCAGAATATTGATGACTTGTGTGGTATCTTCAAAGATGGTGGTTGAATTAAATGCTTATGTCTATTATTTTAAACCTTTGGTGAGAAGGGTCTCTTCTCTTCTCTTCCCCTCCCCGAGCCATTGGGCCTTCCTTGTAACAACTTTCAGCCTTTTAGAGTAAGTTTGCAAACATTATTTATCAATCAGCTGGAACCATTTTGCCATAATTTACTGTTGTAGACATCATTTCAGGGAACTAATAACAACACTAGGAAAATCTAGTGAGAGTTCCTATCTATACCTTGTGGTTAATAGCCACTGATGGACCTCTGCTCCATATGTTTATCTAATTCCCTCTTGAAGCCGTTCATACTTGTAGCCACCACCACCTCCTGTGGCAGTGAATTCCATGTGTTAATCATTCTTTGGGTGAAGAAGTACTTCCTTTTATCTGTTCTAACCTGACTGCTCAGCAATTTCATTGAGTGCCCATAAGTTCTTGTATTGTGAGAAAAGGAGAAAAGTACTACTTTCTCTACCTGCTCTATCCCATGCATAATCTTATAAACCTCTATCATGTCACCTCTCAGCCGTCATTTCTCCAAGCTAAAGAGCCCCAAGCACTTCAACCTTTCCTCATAGGGAAGTTTCCTATTAATTAGCCAGTTTTTGATCCACAAAAGGACTTGTTCTTTTATCCCATGACTATTGAGCTTACTTAGGAGCCTTTGATGAGGAATTTTATCAAAAGCTTTCTGGAAGTCAAGGTAAACAACATCTATTTTATCCTCACAACAACCCAGTGAGGTAGGTGTTACAGACAGGAGGATATCCTGCTCCTGAAGGGAAAAACAACCATTCAGCCATTTCATCCCTGAGCCTATAGAAATGCTGCTCCAGCATCCCATCACCTTTCAGAGGGAGGGTGGAATCTTGGAAGGAAGCACAGCAGCAATTATTTCAGATCTGGCAGTGAGGGTCTGCCTCCAAAAAGAGGAGAAAGTTTGAAGGGTTGCTCTGTCTAGTAGCATGGCAGAGGATAGAGTACCCAGTTGTTGGGCCTGTCTCTGGTTATAAGCAGACCTTGTACCATTTAGTCTGACTCTTGGAAATGGCAGTCTGGTTTGGCTGGAATTCTGTGTGTCAAAGGATCCAATGTTGTGGCTAGTTAGTAAAAGCCTGATTATGGGTGCGATCATATGTACCGGAAGCAACGGCACCCATGTGATTCCCCCACGGATTAAAGGGACGCGATCAGACAGACACATCTGTTTGGCATTCCGGAGTCATCGGCGGGGCGTTGTTGTGCGCGGCAATAGCGTGGAAAAAAGCTACTGCAGATAACTCAGTAGTATTGGGAACTGTGGATGTGCAGCGGGAAGTTTGATCGCGCAAACGCGCGTCATTGCAGGTGGGGCAAACAGCCTTGCTTCCTGCCCGCCTCTTCCCCCTTCCGTATGATCGCAGCCTAAGCATTAAGGAGGATTCAAACCACATTCTGAAACATAACTAGTTTAAATTTATGTGCCTCAGTCATGTTTCTCCTTTGACTATCTGTATATATATCTGTAGCTGAATACCAACCTGTAAATAAATAAATAAATGTATAAAACCAACCTGTTATTTATATACAACTCCTGCTCCAGTTGTCTTTGTGCTCTTACTCACCACAAAACCTACCTCATGGCAGTGAACTCAAAGCCTTTACGACTGCTACCCTAAGAACATTTTTGTAACTGGGGGGAAGTTTACAGTTCTAAACAAACCTGGTTCCTCAAAATCATAAGAGGTTGTGTGGGTTCCCTTGGTTCCAAGAAAGGGTCTGTCATAGTAGGTTAGGCTGAGAATGTAACTGGCCTAAGGTCATCCAGCAAGCTTCTACAGAAGAGTGGGAATTTGAACCTGGGTCTCCCTAATCTGCAACTGTAACCCCTAAACCACACTTTCTTTCATGCAGTGGCTGCTGTTGAATAGTAGCAAAAGAACAACACTCACCACGATGAATAAAACCTTTATGTATTTGACCAAAAGTATATATGTATCCAATGCATACATTAAGTTAACAATTCTAATTTCCAGGTTTTTACCATATACTTGAGGATCTTGCAGCTATATACTTTATTTTCTAACTGAAATCCTCACAATAATAAATTGTAACACAGTATTTATGGGGTATCTTTACAATCCAGTATTCTGTAGTTACTTTCTATTGAATTGTACACAGTCTTCTTGAGAATAAATTCTAACAAATTCTGAGATATACATGTCTCAGTTGTTATGACAATCAAAATCCATTCATTAAGAATCAAGCAACCTGACAGGTAGCCATGGACATCCTCCTGTTTCAGTTTCTTCTATTTCAAGAATTTTTGTGATTTTACAACTGATCAAAACAATACCATTGATATTTATAATAATGTAGTAACACTCTTCCATACAAATCTGAATAGGCTTATGAATCAGTCACCCAATATTTTCTAGAGAACTTCCTAGACAAAATTGCTAGTGAGCTTCCTTCTGAATGGAACACACCATTCTCCTGCTGTAAATTCTTAGGTGGGGTTTAGAATTCTTTCTGCCTCTGTGGATACTGTTATTAAATCTTTCTATCCTTTTCCTCCAAGTGAAGCCATTATAGAAGTTCTGATGTCTTAAAGGGGACTTGTACAACTTAACTAACAAGGACGGCTGCTGAACTAATTTCAAATTTCAAAATAGGCAGCCTTCCTTGTTAGTTGAGTTGTAGGCCTTCCTACCTATGAGCTATAAATCAATGGCCTGGAATCAGTTAGAACATAAATTCTATTAACACATAGAGCCTCATTGGTTATAGAATTCTGCAAAGAGAGAAAAGAATTAAAGATGCTTATAACACAGGTGTATTTAAGCTGAAGCTTTTTCAGGAGGAATGGAATAGTTTCCTGGACCTTTTAAATCAAAAACTTCATTTTGAAGGCATCCCTTCTTTCCACTTTTCATTGTTACTTTCCCATTTATAATATTGAATCTCAGACTTTTTATATATGAACAAGGAGATTTGAATGTATTTACAAGGAACAAAATTGTTATACTTAACAGTGCTGCTATAAAAAGGGAATGAGATTGTGTGTGCGTGTATAAAGTGCTATCATGTTGCAGCTGACTTATTGACAACTTCAGCAAGGGGTTTTCAAGGCAAGCAAGAAGCAGAAGTGTTTTGCCTTTGCCTTCCTCTGCAGAGTCTTCCTTGATGGGTCTCCCATTTAAATACCGACCCTGCTTATCTTCCGACTGGGCTATACCATGCTGTGATGGATTGCACATGAAAAGCAGGTTTTAAACTGCTGCTATTTCAGACAGCCTGGGAGGCAAGGAGTTAATCTTCCCTGGAGTGGAGAGCTTGTTTGATAGGATACTCTACACACTCTCTTGTTGGCCAGCATCAGCTGAGAGAAAGTATATGATCAGCTGTGTACTGGAGGGGAAAAGCTTTTTGTCTGGAGTCAGCAAGTCAGTGAGTTGTTCTGATAGAGAAAGAGATATGCAACCTCAGATATGCAGACGATACCCCTCTAATGACAGAAAGTGAAGAGGACCTAAAGAGTCTCTTGCTGACGGTCAAAGAGGAGAGCGCAAAGGTTGGCTAAAATCAACATAAAAAACTAAGATCATGGCATCCAGCCCCATTACTCCTTGGCAAATAGAAGGGGAAGTAATGGAAGCAGTGACAGAATTCACATTTCTGGGATCCAAGATCACTGCAGACAGTGACTGCAGCCATGAAATTGAAAGACACCTGCTTTTTGAGAGGAAAGCGAAGGCAAACCTAGACAGCATAATAAAAAGTAGAGACATCACCCTGCCAACAAAAGTCTGTATGGTCAAAGTAATGGTATTCCCAGTAGTAATGTTTGGCTGTGAGAGTTGGACTATAAGGAAGGCCCAGCGCCAAAGAATACATTCTTTTGAATTGTGGTGCTGGAGAAGACTCTTGAGAGTCCCTTGGACTGCAAGGAGATCAAATCAGTCAATCCTCAAAGAAATCAACCCTGACTGTTCCCTGGAAGGCCAGATACTGAAGCTGAAGCTCAAATCCTTTGGCCACCAAATGAGAAGGGAGCACTCAGTGGAGAAGATCCTGATGCTGGGAAAGATTGAAGGTCAAAGAAGAAGGAGACAGCAAAGAATGAGATGGTTAGATAGTGTTATCAATGCAACAAACATGAAATTAAGCAAACTCTGAAGCACTACAGACGACAGGAGGGCCTGGCGTGAAGTGGTCCTTGAGGCTGTGAAGAGTCGGACTCGACTGTGCGACTGAACAACAGAGAAAGAGATGGCTGGAGTCAGTAGTTCTGACAGGATTGGTCAGGCAGGTTCTTCTTCTGGGATAAGAGACTCCTTGGCCCTAACTGAATAAAAAGTACTCTGAGGGAGAATCATGATTCTAAGTCCAGAAAAGCAAAAAACTGCTTTACACAGAGATCAGTACTGGGAGAGAGATTTGGCAAGGGTGACTGGGTTGTTAGGGTGTAGCTCCCAATCAAGCCAAACAGAAAAGGGTTATTGCTTCTTAGGGAAAAGAAGAATAATTCCTGCCAGTTGAAAAGGGGTTGAGCTCTGAGGAGGACCATGGTCTGTGGTGAAGGAAATAAGGAGTTAGTGGAAAACTGGGATTTCAAAAGGGAGAAAGTTAGATAATCTAAGAAAGAGCAAATCTCCCAGAAACTCTGTGAAGTAATATTGAAACTGCTGAAATATACTAAGCAAAATAGTGCTCGCTGAAAAGATCTAGAAATCTCTGAAAATAAGCTACAGCAACACACTCTTGTTTGTCTTAAGAATTTGTTCCTGTACAAAATATAACTTTTACCTCAGGATTTCCAAACCTTGACTTCTCTTGTATATATTCTCTGCCTGTTAAATACAAATATTTTATTCTGTTTTTAAAGTTATACAGTCTCAAGTGCCATTTCAAAGGGTTTAAGACAAGAAGGCTCCTGTTTTTCCCTCAAGTTCCTGTGTTGGGTCTAAAGCCAAAATATGTCTCTGTCATAGGTTGGGACAAGCAAGTCTTTTAAGACAAAGAAGAAATACACGCAGCTGAGGAAGACGGCTCAGTAACAGAAAGGAACTACATTTTGTCAGGAAAATTCTGCCTGGGAGTTGGGAAGTGACAGGAGACCATCATACATGCCAACTTCCCTACCAATAAAAAGAAAATTACACACAAATACACACACAAAAAAAAACATTATTTTAATTTATTCTGTTATCAGAGTTGGGGGAGTAAACCAATCCCACACATGCAGAGTTGATTTCAGTAAAGTTTACTGCATCAACAGGATTTGCAAAAGGGCCTTTCCACATGAGAGACCTTCTAAATGCAAAAACTTACTGAGGAAGAGGAAATATCACAAGAGGCAGGAAAAACAAGATAAGCTTTCAGTAAGCTCTGAACAGTAGACAGAATGCACTACACTCCCTCCCGGAGGTCAAACTAATTAAACATGCACTGTGTTAGTATTTACATTAATAAAAATGCTCATATGCTGTTGTCTCTCTGACATAATGTTGGACTGCCAGCTTTCTGCTGGGGGCAGAGGATGCTCCCCCCCCCCAGCTCTGGTTTCCTGTTGCCACTTCGGTGACCAGCAGGAGAAAAAAAAGTTTAAAAATTGTTCTCAGCTGACATTACATCACTTCTGGGGCAAACCACAGCATTTCTAGTGATTCCTAGAGAAGACTGACATCATTACCAGGCTTTCCCCAGAAGCAACATAATACCACTGGCTTATAGCACCCCCCTGGTTAAGACACTGAACTGCAGGCTGTGGAAGGTCAGTAGTTCAGCAGTTCGAGACCCGAGAGTGCCGCATGACGGAATGAGCTCCCGTCTCTAGTTCCAGCTCCTGCCAACCTAGCAGTTCGAAAGCAAGAAATTGCAAGTAGATAAATAGGTACCACTTCGGTGGGAAGGTAACAGCGTTCCGTGCACCTTGGTGTTTAGTCATGCTGGCCACATGACCATGGAAATGTCTTCGGACAGCGCTGGCTCTTCGGCTTTGAAACGGAGATGAGCACTGCAACCCTAGAGTCGGATTCGACTGGCTTTCGAGCAAGGGAACCTTTACCTTTATGTCCCTCTCCCCAAACTCCCTCTGCTTACCAATGGCTGTAACCCTTCCAAAATGTGTATTACATTTATCTTTTTTTTTTAATCTCTTCCTTATTCCTAAAACCTTGGTGGTGTGCATGGTTTCCATTTCTCATAGCAATTCTGTGACAAACCTAGAGAGTGGGGATTTTAACTTTGGTCTCAAGGGTTGCCAATTCCCTCCAGGCAAGCGGGGGGGGGGCAAGTTAACTTACCACAGCAGGCGGAGGCCTAGGCTGTTGTTGCAGCAACATTGTCAGTGACACAGCAACATCACTTCTGGTGTACACTGGGAGTGATGTAGTCATATCACCTGCAACATGGGGATGCTCTGGTATTTGGATGAAAACTCTGTGGTAGGAGTTATTTTAACTACATAGTTTTTGCCCAGATACCAGCGCATCCTGCATTGCCAGTGATGCAATGATGTCACTTCCAGTACTTGCCAGAGGTAACATAGTCATGTTGCTGGTGATGTCGCTGTGATGCTGATTTAGGCCTTCCCCCACCTCCCCTCCCCACTGGGGTTGCATTTCTGAATGTAAATGATTCCATACTGATGAAGTGATCAGGTACTACTATAATCTATTACCTTTTTCATTTTACCTTATATATTCTGGTTTTATCTTTGCAGTGCACGTAAATTTATTTATTTAATTAATGAGATTTACTAGGCCACATTTCCCTGGATATGGGCTCAAGGTGGCTTACAACAAAATAATATACAAATCTCAATTTAAAACTAAATTAAAATAATCCAATAATTACCAATAAATAAGAACACCATACATACAGTATTCAAGATGGCAGAAAGTATTCCAGCTCCCCAGCCTCCATATAAAGTACCATAAACATATAAGTTAGCTCTAAATCAGATTCTAGAATGAAACAATAATTCTTTGGGCTGATCAACAACAATTTGGGAATTCTGTGCAAAGAGACTGATTCAGAAATAGGTATGTGTGTCAGTAGCCGCAAGAAATTTTTTCACCTGCTGTGTTATCTTCCTATGTGATACCTGCTGACTTCAAAAGGTCACTGTTTGAGCAACAGACATGTACATTCTCCTTGCACTACAGCTTTACAAAAAACCCTTTCTGCTCAGCAAGTGTTGCTGCCCATACATTCTAGCTTAATCTGCCATTTATCTGCAAACAAACTAGGTGAAAAATCTGTGCTTAGTAATGGCTCATGACTATTCATAATGTTGCACCATAGGGCTGGAGTGAGGGGGGGAGCATTTGTGCTGCCAGGGGGGGAGGACACTGAATTGTATGGAGCAGTAGTTTAATGAGTTGAATCTAACATGGCCCAATTAAGCTGTATATAGCATTTGCCAGGGTTTGGGAAATCCATCAATTTCACAGGAAATTAAGGCTAAATTTTGCCATTGGTTAGCCACATGGCAAAGATCCCAAATCACTTTGAGCCCTGAAGAGGTAATTGAGAGCTGTGAGTAAATGCAGAGATTTCTTTCCTCCATTGAATTTTATGCACATACTAACCACTTTGCTTATACAAGATCCCTCTGGGAGTTTCTCAGTGAAGCAGAATATCTGCCTGGTTGAGTGAGTGGTGAACAGCAAAGAAACAGTGACAAAGCTAAAAGTAGATGCAAAGATATAGAGGCTCCTGTTTGGTGTTTCTGAATTCTGTGAAATGTTATCACACAAAAAATATTAACTAGATACTTCATCGATATAGATGCCTTTAATGTATAGTAAATTCAGATAGCAAATGTATCTAGTAGAGAGCCACAGCAGTAGCCGGTTTGGTGTAGTGGTTAAGCGCGCGGACTCTAATCTGGGATAATCAGGTTTGATTCCCCACTCCTTCACTTGCAGCTGCTGGATGACCTTGGGCAAGCCATAGTTCTGTAAGGGTTGCTCTTGAAAGAGCAGTTTCTGTCAGAGCTCTCTCAGCCCCACCTACGTCACCCAGTGTCTGTTGTGGGGAGGGGAAGGGAAAGGAGTTTGTAAATCACTCTGAGATTCCGAGTGAAGGGCGGGGTATAAATCCAATCTCTTCTCTTTTATACAGATAGAATCACTTCTGATCAATTGTTATCACTACAGTATATAACCCTTATGTCAACCACCAGTATGCAACATCATTGCTATTTCTAAAATTGTTATACTGTTGCCTCTTCCTGAGATCTTTTTGGTATACCAGAACCACAGTTGTTCAACAGTATGTTGATGTTCTTGAAAGTGTCTTAACTATTGTCTCACTCTCAAGCCTTCTCTGTCCATTTTAATACAACTTGTATGTTTCCCTCTGTTTTGTCTAGCAGTCATTCCAGGCATACATCAGGTTGCAATAAATAAATAGATTCCATAAGTTGCACAAGTAAACAAAGCCTTGGTTTCATATTCTTTCCTAGTTTTTGGGTCAATAACAATGCTATCCTAAGAACATTTTCCTGGAAATAAGCCTCATTGAATATAATGGGACTTTTACTATGAGAGACATTCCCAGGTTACTCATTGCCATTGCAGGGTGGGGATTTGAACTTGGATCTTACTATTCACAGTCCAGTACTATATGCATCATATGGACTAGTATTGCCTGAAATCAGGGAGATAATAACATTCCTGAAGTTTTAATTGGTTGGGTCTTTTTTTCTTTTTTAAAAAATGAGAAACACCTTCTGGTAAGGATTTTATTCATTCATTCATTTTGCATCTCTCTCTCTCTCTCTCTCTCTCTCTCTCTCTCTCTCTCTCTCTCTCTCTCTCTCTCTCTCTCTCTCTCTCAAAAGCAGGGGAAGAATAAAAGAACACAGCAAACAACTAAATCTACTGAGGGGGGGAAACTAAGAGGAAATAGCTCACAGTCATTATGTGAATTATGATAAAAATAACAAGTTGTGAGGCTCTGAGAACAATAGACTGCATTGAAAAAGCTGACAGACATTTACTATACTGACCCTAGCAGGTGCCACTAAAATAACTGCAAGGCTACCTAAGTTAAAGTGTGAATCAGAATCTTGAAAATGTATCACAATATCACTGAGGAACAGGAACCTGGAAAGGGAGGGCTCAGTAAAGCAAATAGGAGGGTAGTTTCTTAACATTTTTTTTTATCCTGCTGGTCATATGGTAGCCCCCCAAATTGCAGATTTTCCATTCTAACTTCTCTTTTACTCCCCTTCCTCTCCCAATGAAATTAGATTGGTTTGAACATCATGAAAAACCATGGATGATTGTCAGGTTTATATACTTCCTCTTTCTCTCTTGGGTGGCTAGATACTTCCAGGAAACTAACCACCCAGTCACAATTTGCCATTAAGTCAAACTGTGGTTTGTCCTTTTAGTATAAATCAGGAGTCCAAAACAGAAATAAACCATTTTCTGGAATTTTGGTTTGCAGGGCAAGTGCGAATGATAGACATCTAAGAGAAGGAAAAAATGCATGAGAAACAGTGCTCTCTCCAACCCCCCTTCACATGCTCTGCCATTATGTCTGAAGCAAGCCATTGTTCTGTATTTTTTTTTAAAAAAACAAACAAAACAGAATCAGAATGTCAGCGGATACTGGTGTTGATGCCAGCTATGAGTTTTGTTGTAGAAAGCAGTAGGGAGGATTTCAAATGATCTACACAAGTATTACACAAGATGTGGGACTTTTTTTTAACAGAAGAATTTTATTTGGGCTCTTAACAATGTAGAGGAAGTAAATGTTTTTAAACTGTGCTGATACTGTGTTTTATTATTTTGATAGGTGTTCTATTGGATTTGGATTTTAATTGTTACCTGTGTACTCAGTCTTTGAAATAAGGCACACTAAAAAACAAATCATGTACATTTGTTTCCCTCACCACCACATTGTTGTAACAGTAGAAGTTCATTTGTATCTCCTTCACTTGTGTGTTTGCATAGTATGAATAATTTAAAGAGCTTTAAATCTTGACAAAAATAAAGATGTGGAAAATATTAGGCAAAGAAGTTTAAAATGGAATGAATTGGCAATGTTGGTCATAATATTATTTAAAATGCAAGAAAGGCATTTCATTTCCATTCATTTACTGCTGATAGCGGAAAATATGCTGGCATTGCAGTAGTCAGATTGTCAGTATGACCTTCTTTTAACATCACATGTCACAGGATTTCATGTAACATTAAGACAACATGACAGGACAGAGCCCTGCTTTCCTAATGTTCCCCCTTCACATTCTCAAAAGCTTTTGCATCGGAAAGAAGGATACCATCTCTTCAACACTTGGCAATCTGAGTGAACACCAAAAATGTCATGATTCAAAACTTGCCTAATTTTAATTAGAAATATTTGTCAATAGAACCCTATTAAAATTTGTTGTACAATTAAAAGACAGGCTGTCTTATGGTAAGGTGCCAAGGCAAAATTTGAAATGGCATGACTAGTTTAAAATGTCAGGCAATTCTTTTATGCTATGCATCCAACATAATGAGAACTAAATGTAAACTTACTGGCCATCAAATACAATGTAATCCATGTTGATGTGGACACAGTGGAACAAAGGAAGGCAGTCAACTGCACAATATGTCATTGTTCACTCTTTTTGGTTTTGTTTTGATTTTGGGGGAAGGTGCAGTAACAGCAATATTTATAACAAAATATTGAAATTAATTTTTCATTTTTGTGAAACATGTCAAGCCTTTGTCAATAAAACCTACTTCTCAGGAATGTTTGTCATACATTACTAAGAACTTCAAACATTAAAAAGGCCCCAAGGCAAGTACCAGAAGAAAATGTGACACAGTTTTTGAAAAGAGCCTTTGGGGATACACTCTAGCCAAAGATAATCACTTTCAGAAGCATACAAATTTCATTGGGCAAGGTAAGCATGTATTTAGATTTCCCAGTTGAGATTAATGGAAATTACGGAAGTTCATAAATTTGCTGCTCTTTTAAAAAAGTATTTTAGAGCATAGTTTTCCTGAATGCTCATTACTAGTCTTTCTTGCTGCATATGTAGAAGGAGGCGGAAGCTGGTTCCTTATTCCCAGTTCTGTATTCATTCCTTATTCACGTCTTACTCATGAATTCATCCAAAAACACTGAGGAGAGTTTGAAAGCTCTGAACCCCAAAATAAGGTCTGGACCACCACACATCATATACCCCCAGGTTCACAGGACTCTCCCTGCATGCACCCACAAGACCACACTTTGGACCAGGACACAGCATATGTCCTCTTGAAGGGGAGAGTCCGCTGAACATGGGGATGTATAAAGTGTGGGGGTCCAAATCTTACATTGAGTGCAGAGGGCACTTCATTATTCAAATCTTCTTTGAAATACAGGCCTCTCGGAGGCACTCTGAATAGAAGTGTTTGGACTGGGCATCACTGTATTTCATCTGCAGGGGACAGTCTCCAGACTGTGGTGATGTATCATTTGGGGTGGTCCAAAGATTGTTTTGGGGTGCCACCTGGCCCTAGTGTCTGCCTGTGTGACTGCCCTGGGTGCACTTTGGAGCAACTAGCACAGGAACCATGCTTTGGAACAGGAAACACAAGATATCCACTTGAAGGGGAGAGTCCTGTGAACCTGGGGGTATATGATATGTGGTGGTCCAGACCTTATTTTGGGGCTCACAGCTTTCAAACTCTCAGTGTTTTTGGATGAATTCATGAATAAAGCACAAATAAGGAATGAATAAGGAAATGGGAATAAGGAACTAACTTCAGGTCTCATAAATTTATGCCTCTGACTATTGCAAGAATGTAGCAATATAGAATGACTTATTTCTGAAATGTGAGAATCTTTTGTTTAAATGAATAATATATTTTTAACTTTTGTTTCAATATAACTATTGGTCACCCATGCCAAATGATTCCATGGTCCAGGTCCTAGTGATTTAATGAGATAGAGCTTTGAAGGAAGTTGAAGATTTTACATTCTAACACTTATCTGGTAGTATCAACCTTTTGAAGTCCCCTCCCTGTTTGAACTGTGTGAAATCTAATCTTCTGAGTTTTCATCTGCAGCAAATGGTTAGATGGCTCATTTGTCTCACTGGTACTACTTTGGGTATGTCCTTATTCCTGTTAGCTGTCCTACCTTTGATGTGAGATTTTTAGAATCCTTGTGCTAGTTATCCTGCAGATGAGTAAATTGCTCCAACGACATCACTTTTCTGAACCATTGCTGTCCTGTGATATTAATTTGCATAGTGCTTCTTTTCTGGATGACCAGTAGGTGAAAATTATGTTTGTTTGTGGCATGGTTAGCTTCAGATAAAAGCCCTCCACAGAATGGAAATTCTTAACATTGGGTTGATATAAGTATGCATGTTTTGATTGGTTCCTTGACTCTGGGAGCAATGATGTCCTTAGTCTGAGATCTCTAGGCACTTTCAGTAAAAAAGAGAATGTTCATATTGATCCCAATGATATGATGGTGGCTGACTTTTGCAGCAGTAACGCTCGGGGTGGGGGGAGACAGCCATGGTATCTCATCAGATCTTTGGAGCTAAGCAGGGTCGATACTTGGAAGAGAGACCACCAAGGAAGACTCTGAAGAGGAAGGCTATGGCAGACCACCTCTGCTTCTCACTTGCCTTGAAAGCCCCTTGCTGGGGTCACCATAAGTCAACAGTGACTTGCTGGCACTTTACACACACAGTGCTCATTTGTGGTCTGTTTGTGCAAGCAGCAAAGCATTTGAATGTCTATGAATGCCCTGTCATTCCCAAAACTGCACATACATGAATGCCCTGTCAGTCCCAAAACTGCAGCTTGCCATTTTTCCAGTTCTTATAAGAGCAGTCGTGATCTTATATGAGCTTGGATGTAACCTTCCTTATAAAAATGAGTTTTTGCACATCAGCTACCATAAGTATCATAGGAATATACACTCTTTGTGTTATTGAGGGATGCTGTGATATTTTTAATTCTTACTTTTTCATTCAACTCAGAAATATTCATTTTGATGTTGCTCCCCTCCTGTGCCATTTTCCCTGGTCTCATTCCTTTAGCTAATTCTTTAGAAACATTACAAGGATTCTTGCCCAGTTTTTATCTCTAACATATTTTTATGTTCAGGAAATTGTTTTGGGGAGCAATCATGTGAGCCCCAGATGCAGAAAACTCAAACATAGATTTGTCTTCTCAAAAAGAATTGGCATTGACATCCAAAGGTTTCCATGTTAATCCCCCCATAACTGTTTTTCAAGAAGAAATGCCACTAGAAGCAGCAGTCAAAGGTGGATGTTTGTTTTTTCTCTCAGAGTTGCAACCCTAGCTGCCCCACCCACCCACCCACCCCCGGTGCAGAAAGGATCAGACAACTGGCAGGGAAAGAGTTAAGCTCTTTCTTCCCACCAAACCTACCTTATGCTTCTGATAGCTGCCTGTAGGAGCTGTTTTTTGTTCGGGAAAAAATGGAATAAAATCCCTGGGTTTCCACTGAATACACACTTCTGCCCTTAGATATCCTTAGATATTATTCATTTCTTTTAGTATGATTGAATATAGCTATTTCACAAGTTTATTTCAAGGCTATCCCCTCTGGTAGGAGAGGGATTGCGTCAGATACAGGATGGGGGAGTAGATTGGTTTGCAGTTGAGGCAAAAGGCACAGGTCTCTTTGAGAAGTATGTGAAGGTCAGTACTGGAATGCTGAGTACTATCATAAGTGTTCTGGTCTTTTGTTGTTTTTTTCCTACAGGCAGATTTTCTGTGAGAGGGACTTTTTTTATAGTTGCAGGTCTCCTTGCTGATTTTCTCTGTTCTACTCCTGTTCCTTTAAAGCCTGAGGCTTCCCTGGGAGATGACATGATGTCATTATAATTGCAGTACAATTTTCTTCCTGCTGGAAGGCAACACATTGTGCTCTGTAAATGAAATCAAATTGCTGCTTTCAACATTGCAAGTACAGTAAAACAATGTACATTTTAACTTGCTATTAATCTTTAATTACTGCAGACCTCCATGAACCAATTTTGAACAAGGAGATGGAACATAACCATTAGCACAGAAGATGAGAAGTGCTTGCCCACTCCAGAACCGCTGATTTCGGGAGGGGTGTTGAAAGACTTGAGTCACATTGAGGTGATGAGAGAGGAGGTCCTATGATTGGTAGACAACTTAAAAACTGATAAATCACCAGGCCCGGATGGCATACATCCAAGAGTTCTGAAAGAACTCAAATGTGAGTTTGTGGATCTCCTGACAAAAATATGTAATCTTTCATTAAAATCTGCCTCCATTCCTGAGGACTGGAAGATAGCTAATGTCACTCCCATCTTTTAAAAGGGTTCCAGAGGAGATCTGGGAAATTACAGGGCATTCAGTCTGAAATCGTTCGGGTAAGTTGGTAGAAACTGTTATTAAGGAAAGAATTAGTAGGCACATTGATGAACACAAACTATTGAAACAGACTCAGCATGGGTTCTGTAAGGGAAGATCTTTTCTCACTAACCTGTTAGTGTTCTTTGAGGGGGGTGAACAAACATATGAACAAGGGGGACCCAATAGATATTGTTTACCTTGACTTCCAGAAAGTTTTTGATAAAGTTCCTCATCAAAAGCTCCTAAGTAAACTCAATAGTCATGGGATAAAAGGACAAGTCCTCTTGTGGATCAAAAACTGGCTAATTGATAGGAAACAGAGAGTGACCATAAATGGGCAATTTTCTCAGTGGAGGTTAGTAAGCAGTGGGATACCACAGGGATCAGTACTCGATCCAATGCTTTTTGACTTGTTCATTAATGATTTGGAATTGGGAGTAAGCAGTGAATTGGCTAAATTTGCAGATGACACGAAGTTGTTCAGGGTGGTGAGAACCAGGGAAGATTGTGAGGTACTCCAAATGGATCTGTCATGGATGGGTGAGTGGGCATCAACGTGGCAAATGAGGTTCAATGTGGCTAAGTGCAAAGTGATGCACATTGGAACCAACAATCCTAACTATAAATACACATTGATGGGGTCTGAACTGGCAGAGACTGACCAAGAGAGAGATTTTGAAGTCATAGTAGATAACTCAATGAAAATGTCTAGATAGCATGCAATACAAAAAGGCCAACACTATTCTGGGGATTATTAGGAAGGGAATTGAAAACAAATCAGCCAGTATCATCATGCCCCTGTATAAATCAATGGTGTGACCTCATTTGGAACACTGTGTACAGTTCTGGTCACCACACCTCAGAAAGGATATTATAGCATTGGGAAAAGATGCAGAAAAGGGCAACTAGAATGATAAAAGGGTTGGAACACTTTCCTTATGAAGAAAGGTTGAGGCGCTTGGGGCTCTTTAACTTGGAGAAACAACGGCTGAGGGGTGACATGATTGAGGTTTATAAGATTATGCATGGGATAGAGCAGGTAGAGAAAGAAGTACTTTTCTCCCTTTCTCACAATATAAGAACTTGTGAGCACTCAATGAAATTGCTGAGCAGTCGAGTTAGAACAGACAAAAGGAAGTACTTCTTCACCCAAAGAGTGATTAACACATGGAATTCACTGCCACAGGAGGTGGTGGTGGATACAAGCATGGACAGCTTCAAGAGGGAATTAGATAAGCATATGGAGCAGAGGTCCATCAGTGGCTATTAGTCACAAGGTATAGATAGGAACTCTCAGTCTGGGTCAAGTGATGCTCTGTATTCTTGGTGCTTGGAGAGGGCAACAGTGGGAGGGCTTCTAGTGTCCTGGCCCCACTGCTGGACCTCCTGATGGCACCTGGTATTTTTGGCCACTGTGTGACAGAGTGTTGGACTAGATGGGCCATCAGCCTGATCCAACATGGGCTTCTCTTATGTTCTCATGTTTATATGTGCTTGTCCAAGAATTCATATAGGTGCTGCAATAGAAAGAGTTAATAGAAAATTTTCTTTTCTTCCGCATGTGTAAGAGGTGCACAGGTTTTTGTGCAACTGGATTTAGTTTCACTTTTGTTATGCTGCACTATATCACAAAATGCTCAACAACCCAGTGCAGTGTAGTGGTTAAGAGTGCTCGATTACGATCTGGGAAGCCCCATTCATGCCATGGAAGCTCACTGGGTGGCCTGGCCTGGATGAGCCACACTGTCTCAGCTTAACCTACCTCACAGAGTTGTTATGAGGATAAAATGGAAGAAAGAGAATGATGGCCCCAGTCATATGGGCCAGAAAACGCGGGGGGGGGGAGGCGTGGCAATTCGCCCTGGAGCAAAATAAGATGTGGCAGCCCAATCATACAGGCCACCAGGTTGCCACACTCCAGCTCCAAGTGCTGATCACACCGCGCTGCTGCAGCGTGGCAAAAAAGTGGAGCAGCAGACCACGCAAGCCACGCTGTTGCGAAGTGCACATGTGCCGTGGGGGTGGCGGCCCCTGCCGGTGTCTTGCATATATGCATGCCTCATTCAGCGTTGGTGCGCATCCCATGGAAACTTACAACATCGGGAAACCCCGGGACATGGGCCGGCATCGGAAGCTGCAGGATACTGGCACTCCTGCGATCAGATGCTGGCCTTTGCCCCGGGGTTTCCGGAAACTAGTACTTTGACCCTACTAGTTTTTTACTCCACGCTTTTGGAGGGAAGCCACGGGTTGGCCATGGGAGCGCTACGCCTCCCAGATGTGCTCGTATGATCACGCATGGAAAGTCTGCGGGGCTCCTGTGCCTTCAGCGGGGCAAATGCTCCATGTGAACAGGGCCGATGTAAGCCACTTAGGGTCCCCATTGGGGAGAAAGGCAGGGCATAAGTGAATTAAATAAATGAATAATAATAAAATACCATCTGCATGCCAAAAAATAGCTTTGGAGTCACATCTGAAGCAGCACTTGACTTTTCCTGTGTACTTTGGCTCCAAGGCCATTAGCAGGGCCATCCTAAGCAGACCTGTACTGGATAGCACAGTAGAAGAGCTGTAACCCCAGGAGGCAGCAGTTTTCATGCAGCTGCCTAAAAAGTGATGCCTAAATATGTAAGAGGTTGCACAAGTTCTCAGACAAGTGGAAGAACATTTCTGGATTTAGTTTCACTTTTCTTGCTCAACAATAAATCTGCTGCATTTGAGGACATGCAGCAATGTTTAGGAGTACAGCTCTACAACTAGGCAGATAATGTGTGAGGGTTTTTTTTAATTAGATATGGAATTCTGGTAAAGTGATAAGTTTTGGGGGAGGTGTGAACTAGAATTAAAATAATGTGAAAGGGAGTGTAAGAAGAAGCTGGAATTGGGTTGAGTTCCATGAATCTGTTCCACTAACAGCAATGCTTTCCTCCATCACAAGGAGCTTTTTCTTGGCACAAGAGTCAGTGGAAGGCTCCTCACCCCAAACAACAGTACCCCGTTAGTGGAATGGATCCATGTGATCCATCCCATTGTGTTTGAAAAGGATGTAAACCTTTGAGGACCTGATGCTCTAAACAGGCTAGCAACTGAAAAAAACCATAACCCCGCTGTTGTGTTTTAGATATTTTCATTTTGTTTTATTTGCAGAAAAGTGTTTTTATTACAGCTAGGTTAAATCATTGCAGTTGTTGCTTTTAAGCAGGTTTTTGGATTAGAGAAGGCTGGTTTTGTCACTTACAGCCAAGCTGACGTGATTCTTGGATGTTTCTTGGTCAGGCCTTCTTAATACCCAAAGAAATTGCATAAAGAACTTCCTGCTGTTACCCCAAGCTCTGCTTCAATAGCATTCAGCACAACTGTTAATGTACAAAGGAGAAGAAAACTGGCAGAGAAACATGAGAAGACATGATAAAAGGAGCACGCTGAGAGGCAAAGACAGTTGTTTGCTAATTGAGCTGGAGAGGAAGATGACATAGCCTGGGCCTGCTTTCTGTGATTTATACCTGCTTCACATGGAAGTGGGATGCTGCACCTGATAAATTGTCAGCAGCACAATTGTAGGGATCAGCAGACACAGCATGTAGACAATTAAACAGAGTCACTTTCTTTTAGATCTCTTCAAGGGGGGTTTAGAGCACGTGCATGTATGTTGGGAACTTTTCTCTCAAGGATCAGCTTGGTTTTTTATCATCCATTTTCATTGTTTTTTGCTCATAACATTTTAGTTTGTAATCTCATTTTGGAATGCCAGTTTTACTTGCCGTGGTAAATATAGTGCCCTGTTGTTACATCAGTTGATCAAGCTCAGTACTGGGTCTACTCTGACTGGTAGCAGCACGCCAAAGGCTCATAACAGAAGTCCTAAAGCCAGCCCTTCTCTCCCTGTTTTGGACTGGACATATTGGAAAATCCCAGTCTCATTGGAGAATGGGATTAAAGCCATGGCCACGTTCATGAAATGTGTGTGCTCCGCCCACTAAACTCTGGTCATGTTTATTTATTATCATTCGACTTTCTATCCCGCTCACCCCCTAAGGGCTCTGAGCGGCTTACATATATATATTGGGTCCATTCCTAGCCTAGGGCCACATATGTGCAGGGGGAGGTGGATATCCTACCAGGCACCCCTATTCTGTAGCAGATCTTCTGTTGCGAAGGGGACAGTCCGGCGGCGACCTCTCTCTCCGGTGCTAGTCTTTTGTTATGCTGGTCTCCGGTGCTGGTCTTTTGTTATGCAGTTCCACCTTCCTGGCCCTTGCAAATCCACCTCCAGGCCGGATCCACTCCGCACTTTCGCGCCTGCTTCGCAGCGGCCTCTGTCCACGTCAGGCTCCGGCCTGCTGCATTGCTTCGCCTCTGCGCCTCGTCGGTCCGGCCTCCTTCCTATGCCTCCTCGCCTCACCTCCTCGCCTCGCCAGCCGCCATGTCTCCTCCACCGTCCATCGCCTCTGCCGTCCGTTGCTCTCCACTGTCGCTGCTACAGGGGCGGGTGCCCCCCTGCTCTAATAGCAGGTACCCCTTTTATCTAGTTGCCCTTTAACGGGCTTTCGAACCGCTGGGTGAGTGGGAGCTGGGACAAGGGCCAAGAGCTCACCCTGACCGCGGCGGGATTTGAACAGCTGAAGCTGTTCGAACAGATGTTAAGGCAGGCATTCCTTTACTGCCTGCGCCACCACTCCCCTTTGTATAATGCCCATGGTATGCCTGTAATCCTTGGCTCTCTTTTCTTGTACTGTACACCCAGAGCCAGCTCCAGGTATTTTGGGACACTAGGTGAGGACACCTTCTGGTGCCCCCTTCAGGCGCCCTCACAGCTGCTTGGGACCATCCCTCCCTCCCTCCCAGCAGCCCTTCCCTCCCACCACCAACCCCCAGCGAAGATCACACCACTTCCAGGGGAGCAGGAGCCCTACCATCGCTTGTTGAGCCGGATTCCTCCAGCTGCACAGAGATGCTGGCCACCCTCCTCATGTTCATGGCTGCTGCCTGCCGGAAGGACCCCCAAGTGAGAGAGTGGGAACCAGTGAGGGCCAGCTGACGCCTGCCCACCTGCCCGCCCACAGCCGCTGTGCCAGAGCTGGAGACCTGAGCTCACCTCCAAGGTGGCCGGCCGCTGAGCAACCTGCTGTTGATTCACTTGTGAGCAGAGGAGAGGGGGGAACCTCCCCGCCACCAAAAAACCTGAGGTCACAACACACCCACCCAGCGAGAGTGTGCGCACCCTGTCATCGTCACCTCCCATCTCTCCCTGCTGGGGAGCACACCTGCCGGGGTGGGAGGAGGAGGAGGAGAGACCCATCAGTGAAGGGGCACACTGTGGAGCAGGTGCACAGAAAGCCATGCTGGGGGCGGGTGGGCAGCAGTGGCAGAGGCCTCGCTGTGCTCCTCGTGACCCGGGCAGAAGGAGGGAGGGCAGTCACATTGGGAATCGGGGAGAGAAGTGGTGGTGGCAGCCAGGGCATGTAGCTTGAGCTTTTGGCGGGAGATGGCAACTCAGTTTGGCACTCCCATGATGGCCCTGCCCTAGGTGAAAGTCTAATTTGCCTAGTGAGTGAGCCGGCCCTGTGTACACCCAGCTCTTGCAATTTCATTACTCACCTGGAATCAGAGTGCAAGATACATTAAACAGTGGTGTCTCAAAATCCACTGAAGTTGTGTGATATTAAGAAAGAGAGAAAAAATTCTTTGTTTTCTCAGATATTTCCCGCATTTTACCCTATGTAGAAAACATTATGTTAGAATAACAGGGACATTTCGACCTTTCACATCTTTTGGAAGGGATTTGGTGAATATATAAATTTTACAAGCTAAAGTATTGTACAAACATATACATTTTCTGGTGAAGGAAATTTTACAACATAGGAAGAAATTCAGCTGTATTGATTCACCACCACTACTGCAGACTTGCTCAAATTGGACACTTCTCAGAAGCACTGAAGTAGCAGCAGATGTCTCCACAGTAGCAAATGTAATGGAACCATGTTGAGAGACACCCACTGGTTGCATCCATTCTATGCTCTAGCTGTGCACTTCCCAGTTGGAATACAAAGCAGTAGTTATCCCAAGTATCATCTCCCTGGATCTAATTCAACTAATGAGATCTTTGCAAAGGAGCTTGGTTTCTGCCCACATGTCACTTGCTGAACCGGGACCTGGTAGGGTTGCCCTGTGCCCACTGGCACTCCAGCAGCTGGTGAGAGAAAGAAAAAATCTTAAATCACTGTTGGTGATGCCATGACATCACTTCCAAGAAAACCCAGATGTGATGTTAGGCTTCTCTGGGAATTGCTGGAAACTGCATGGTTTTACAATGGAGTTTCCAGCAATTCTCAGAGAGGCATGATATCATTTCCAGGTATCCCCAGAAACAACCTATCCATGATTCCACACAGCCTTCACCCAGCCTCCTGGCCTGGCAACCCTGTTACCCAGGGCTAAATTAGCTGTACATCCAAGTGCACATTAGAGTGCAGACAGATTCCTCTGCTTTAATTTTAGATGTGCTTTAGCCACATTCTCATCAGGATGTGCAAGTGTGCATTCTGTTGAAAGTAGGGATGCCCTCTTTCACCGATCCTGTTTGCTCTAGCCTTGGAACCACTGGCTGCATGGATACAGCAAGACCACAGATCTGTGGCATAGGAATTGGTCCTCATTCGTTTAAATTGAGCTTGTTTGCAGATGACATACTGGTGTACTTGTCCAATCCAGAAAGTTCCCTTCAGCACCAATCTTCAGATTTTTAGCAATATCTCAGGCCTAAAAATTAATCACTGTAAATCAAACATGATGTCCCTGAACCTAACTGCAGAGATGGAAAATCGCATTCAAGAAGTCTATAAATACCAAAAAGTCGACAAATCCTTATCTTATCTTATCTTATCTTATCTTATCTTATCTTATCTTATCTTATCTTATCTTATCTTATCTTATCTTATCTTATCTTATCTTATCTTGGAATCCAGATACCCCAGAAAATGACAGATATTATAAAGATCAAACACATTGCTAAGTTTCAAGAAATCAAAGCTGATTTAAGGAAATGGAACAGCTTGAAGCTATCTTTTCTAGACAGATTGCACCTAACCAAATCTTTTGCGTTCCCCAAGATGTTATATTTACCTCGAACTCTACCTATCTCCATACTGGAAAAACTGCTAAGAGACTGGCAACGGGATTTCAACTCCTTTCTGTGGAGTTATAAACCAGCCAGGACAAGCTTCCAAATATTAAAATGGCAGAACTCAACAAGGTTGGTTGAATTTTCCGGACCTAAAACTGTACCACCGTACGTCTCTGCTTACCTTTGTAATCAAGATGATAAAGGTGGGAGACAAAGCAAATTGGGTTAAACCACTCCATCCACTTCTTTATCCCAAGTCAATACAAGACGTATTATGGAACAACCCCAAAGAACATCCGAACAAGGAAAAAATCATATCCTACTTTCGGCGACTCTTAAAACATGGGACTGGTACAGAAGTAAACTAATACCGAAAATATCACAACTTACCTCCTTCCTATTCCAAAGCTGGTTCCCTCCCAGAAATGACCTTGCAATAGCTGGCATCTGGAGGAAGGCTCAGAAGACCCATTAAGTTGACCTCTAATCTAAAAGAGGCCTTCTCTTTAAAGCAATGCTGGAAATCCATACAGGCCAAACCATACCATGGTATTTTTACCTACAGCTGAACCATGTAATGAAACATCTAGACATAGTACGCATCATGAACACTCCTCTCTCTCCGTTTGTGCTTCTCTCAAACCCTGTGGATCTAACTAATAAAGGCTTATTCAGGAAGGTTTATGATATATTGATACATTTGGAAGGTGGAAAACCCATGGCCTTTCAACAGAAATGGCATCAAGACTGCAATATAGAGTTCACAGACTCACAATGAGAAAATGTCTGGAAATCTCCTCTTTTAACCTCTAAGGTCATCAATACAAAATTAATGTCATACAAAATTGTAACTAAATGGTACCTCACTCCAGAAACAATAGCCAAGAGAACTTCTAATCACTCTCCCCCCTGCTGGAAAAAATGCAGGGAAGTAGGATCATTCTCACATTGCTTGTGGCAATGTACAGTCATTTCTAACTTTTGGAGTGATGTTTTACAGTTCATACATCTAATAACAGGATATAACATTCCTTTCTCACCAGAATTAGTTTTGCTGGATAATTGGCAAAATGCGAACATCCCAAAAATCAGAAAAGATCTCATATGCAGCCTTTTGGTTGCTGCAAAAAAACCTAATTGCATCCAAATGGAAATTTCCAAATGCCCCATCTAGTTTAATAAAATCTGAGACCACTACATTATGGAGAAGATCACTGACTGATTGCAACAATCTGAAATATATCCTAGACATTCAAGTTTTAATGAGAAATGGCTCCCATTCTTGGAATACATCCTAAAAACAGAATGCCAACCATACTATCTATCTTACTCTTTTACACTCACAGAGCACACTTTGTATAAGCAATACCTCTATAATTTATTCACCTTACTAACTAGCTATGAATTCTTGCATCAGCTCTTAGACACCACACAAATTAGTTAAAAGCATATTACATACACTTATCACGCTGAGTCTGGTTTAAAGTTTGGTAAAAAGTATTTGTTGATCTTATATTTTATAACAAATCTATAAGGGTAAAATGTGTTTAGTGATTTTGATATTATGATTTATTCTTGATGTATATCATATCTACCTATGTTCCTTTCCATATTGGTGAAAAACAATAAAAGAAAAAAGAAAGAAAGTAAAGTCAGGGAGGGCTCTTGGCTCATTGGTAGAGTACGTATATTGCCTGCAGAAGGTCCAAGGTTCAACTTTTGGTGCATCTCCAGTTAAATGATCTCAGGCAGCAGAGTTAGAAAAGCCTGTTCTTTAGGAGAGGCTGGAGAACTGCTGCCAGTCTGTACAGCGGTACTGAGTCAGACGGGTCAGTGGTCACACTTGGTATAAGGCACCTTCGTATGCTCATGGTAGATAGACAGCATCTATACTTAGATACATCAGTTTCTTGTACGTGATCCACCCGTCTTTGGAAATTTACCTTCAAGCATGAATTTCCTTAGTTGGATCAGACCAAGGAAGCACAGTTGGAGAAGAAGAGGCTTGATCCTCTTCTCTCTCCATATTCATTCATGCATTCATTCATGCATTCATGCATGCATTCATGCATTCATTCATTCGTTCATTCATTCATTCATTCATTCATTCATTCATTCATTCATTCCGCTAGTTCTCACTTATCAGTTTGGTTACAAGTGTTCAATGTGAGCATGTATGGAAGCAATCACAAACAGTCCCAGGTTTATAGAAACATTAGCAGCCGCTTCCTGGAAACCACCTTGTCTGTTCTGTAAGTCAGCTGTGGAATTATACTGAAATCTAGCTGTGTCTCATGTGCATTTGGCACTTTAAGCTCCTACCCTGAAGGGAAAGTCACATTCCAATCTTGCCTGTGATAAGAGTATATTGGTTGCTGCTACAGCCACGTGCTGTGACTTGTAGGTCTAAGGACCCTGTCAAAAACCAAGCCAAAACCAAGCCCAAGGAGACATTAGTATAAACAAAAAACTCTAAACTAAAAGATGAATTTTGCTGCAGACACACACAGAGAAAGGTAAAATTGTGTTCTTGTTTTTTTGACCTGAGAGACGTTTGAATAAAAAGAATGTAATGCAGTTTTGATCACTGATAGTGCCCACTTAGTCTGTAAGGCTTTTTAGGGACTGAGGTAGATTGGCTGTCTTGTTTATCTACCTAAAATCTGAAACCTATCAAAATTTGGAATTTAAAACTCCCAAAGCCCATAGAAATGGTATCTGCATAGTGCAGACAGTGCAACGCACACAAAACAGAAATACACATACACACAGTATCTTACCAATGGAGATATACACATTTATGTCACAATATCCTGGCCACTGTCTGGGGGATTGCTAGGGAACCCTATGTAACATTGTTAGCTAGCTAATGTGGCTGAAAATGTGCAGGATGCTGTACGATGCCCAGCTGGGGGGGGGGGCTTGAAATTGAAAGTGAATACTGTGCTTTCAGCTCAGAGTTGTGCCCTGTCAGCTGGCCAGCAATGGCAAGCTTGCAGCTGAAAGCACACAGGAAGTGCTTTCAGCTGTAAGTCTCCCCCCAAGCTGTTGCTGGCCAGCTAATCAGGGGAGATGAAAGCAGGTCCTCTGTGAATTCACGTCCACCCCTCCCACCCCCCCACCCCATTTGCTGGCTGGATAATAGGATTTCCCATTTCCTGTGAATCCTTACATGTCCCCTCTTGTGTGTATTTATATAATGAATGCATAATACACACTGTTGTTGTTGCTGTTACTGTTCTCATTTATAGTCTGCCTTTCTTCGTGACACACTGTAAATGAGAAGCTTGAATAGCCCATCTTAGCCTGAGTTTCTCAGAGCTTGGAAGCTAAGCAGGGTCAGCCAAGGCCTGTACTTTGATGAGAGACCATGAAGAAAGATTGCAGTTGTTCTGTGGAGAAAGGCAATAGCAAATAACCTCTGCTCATCTCTTGCCTAGAACAACCCGTGGATGGGGTCTCCATGAGTCAGTTGCAAATCAGTGGGTGCGTTCAGACGCGCCGTTTGAGCCGTTTTCGGCACGGCTCAGAAACGGCTTTTACCTGCGCGTTCACACACCCAACATCTGCCTACCGTCCCCAGCCGTCGCTTTCTGGAGCAAACCCCCTTTGAAACGGAGTATTTTGACACCACTTACCCAACTGGTGTTTTCCATGATTCTCCGTTTCAAGCCGCACTTTTCCCTGTCTGATCGCTCCATCCAGCCACTTCCGGGTGCTTCAACCCCCCCTCCCCTCTGGGAAGCTGCCTCCAGCTTCCGGTTTTAGTCCTCCATTTTTTTTCCCCCTTACCGGTGTGCGCTTGAGCGGAGCTCCGCACTTAGGTTAAAAAAAGAAAAGGTTCACTGGTGCCTAGTTTAGGCATTTAGAGGAGTCCGGGATCTCGGGGAGGCCATTTTTAAAAGGACTCTTCATTTAAACTTTAAAGGGACCTGTTGAGCTCGCTCTTCTTCGCACCCGCCAAACTTCCTGTTCGGGAGAGGGCTCCCTGTGCGCATGCTCAAAGGAGAGGGGAAACCCCCCCCCACCTGCAGGAGGACGGCGGGGAGCTCGGAAGGAGGAGGTGAGTGTGATCGCGATTCTCCAGTTAAAAAAAAAAACGCATCGTGCCGGAGCAGTTTAAACCGCTCCAGCACGCTGTCTAAACGCACCCAGTGGCATGTTCTTCTTTTCCCACTGGGACCCAAGGAAGATTACAAGTATGATAAAACCTTAAGTTGATCATCGAGCAGGTTAAAAGATATGATAATCTTTGAATCTATCAACAAAAGTTCTTAGTGAGACAAAATAATGCAGCTATAAACAGATGCTGATTATTAGATTAATAAATGGAAGTATTTAGTGTTCAAGTTGAGTTTCTCCAGCAGTTTTTCTGTCACATGAAGTGTAAATACCTAAAACTGTGAACACCTCAGATAGCAGAACTGTGAATAACTCATGTCATTAGCAGCCTGCAAGCAGTAGAGTATGGTGTTAATCTATCCTGGACTGTTTGCAAACTTAATGGGCTATGTGTTCAGTGATTTATTTCACATGTGACTGTGTTAGTATATGTTTACCAAATAAGTACACAGTAGTATCTGTTTTACTAAATGACACTTGGATTCAAAACAGATTTACGTGCAAGTATGATTTAAGCAGAATAGGTGTGAATGTATTTTGCATTAAATAAATATGATCAAGAAGGGGACCCACAAAGACTTGGGGGACATCTAATTTTCTCCTCTCGCAATTTTCCCTCTTTCCCTTCCATGAAATTCCCCACAGCCTCTTTCCTTTACTAGCTTCATTCTCTCCTCTCAGCTCTCTAGCCAACCTACCCATGTTCAGCTTTCCCCTTCCCCTGGCAGCCTCTACCCTGGAAAACTATGTCCCAGTTGGGCCGACAGCCAGGCTGGGCTTAGTTGGGAAACCCACAAGAACTTGCTGTGGCTACCTCATCCCCCGTTGCATCCCCTTATCCACACTATTTTCTCTTTCTGTCTTCTTGGAATCCCCCCCCCCCCATATCTTTACCTTTCTCTGCTTTCTTCATTCCTTCATATCTACCTGCCAACCTACTACTTACCTAGCCCCCAATCTTCAGCTATATTTATTATTTATTTACTTCATATATCTCACCTTTCTTCCCAATGGAGATCCAAAGCAGCATATATCATTCTTCTTTCCTCTGTTTTATCCTTACTCTTCTCCATTTTATCCTCCCTGATAGGTTAGGCTGAGAGTGCATGACTGGCCCAAAGTCACCATCTGAGCCTACATGGCTAAGCGGGAATTAAAAACCGGGTCTCCTAGATCCTACTGTGAAACTCTAAACACTACATCATAGTGGTTTTCATGAGGTGGCTGCTGTTGAACAACAGCAAACAAGTGACCCTGGGTCATGCAGTTTGGGTGGTGTCAGTGCACCTGCAGGCTACTGATCAAGTTGGCCCAATGAGTCCTCCCTTAAAGGTTAAAATGGTCCTGGAAAGAGTCCTGCTTCTCCCTATGCCTTTTGCTGATAGAAACCAAGGCTTCAAGGTCAGCAATACTATTGTGGTTGCCCAGCAATGGTCACTGAGGGCATTCATTTCTTAATGTTTCAGGCTTTATGTCTATTTGAGGAGGGGTAGCTCCTTTTTTTTTTTTTTTTTTTTTGGATTTCAGATTTTTATGCAAACCTGTGACTTTTCTCAGATTTGTAGAAAGATTTGTCTTGTCTGTTTATAGGTACAGTCTCTGGATTTGTATGCACAAATTTGGCCACATTGACAATTATATATATTTATATACCACTAGCCTGATACCCGTGCTTCACTACGGTATTTAAGTTCCGTAAATCCAGTTATGATACTGATGATGTGAAATTTGAAATGTGACATTTGTTGTAGGAATTCTAATGGAGAAGATTGTAGTGTAAGAAATGAAGTGAGACATACGTACTTTTTTTTTCTCTACTGAGGGACCTCTCTCTAGACCACATTGGTGGTTCTGCCCTCAGGTGCTAGGATCACCAGGCTGCTTGACAAGCTCACTCTGGGGCAGGTCACAAAGAACTGTCCATTTAAGAAGCAGTTGTCTGTTAAGTCAACTCCTGCTACCTTCCATGAAAGTGATGGCCTTTCTACTTGTGTTCTTGGATTGTTTTGCTCATATGGAGACTGTGTTGTTCTGAGCACCTCTGGGTGTTCTTGCTGGTACTTGGCCTGTGCTGCTCAGTGCACTGCAGAATTACTATGTGCAAATGTCTTTACCGCATTCCTCTGTTAGCCGAACTGCTTATCTATGCAGTAGGCGGACTAACTTTTGAGGTCTAGCCAATGTATACAGAGAAATCAAGCTTCACACCAAGAACTCTTTTTCCCCAAAAGAGAACACTTGACAAGGTTTCTTAAGTTTGAATCAAGATCCTCTTTACTGAATATCTTTTTAATTTACAGGCATACAAAAACAGATTCACACACACATACACTCAAGTTTCTTTAGTTACAGTAGAAATGGAAATGCAATATTTGGGGTTTAAACTAAAAGTATTTAGGAGGGGAAAAGCATATCTGATCCAGTAGACTCGACCTTCCAGTGAAGAATAAGGATTGTTTCTAACTAAGGATATTCTTACTTTTACTGCACACAGTTAGAACCAGCTAACATGTGTGAGGGCTACTTGGTCGCGACTCCAAGTAAGCACAGCAAGTTACTTAGCTATCTTGTTGGTAAAATGATAAGGGGATCAAGCTTGCTTGCTAGCTTGGATCCTTGCTTGGGTTAGTTTAGCTTAGCTTAGCTTAATAAAACAAAGGTTGCATCCCGTTTTATCAGCTAGCATGGGGGCTGGCTTGGGGTGTCTCTGTGGTCCATCCCATCCCTGTACCTATTGGCTAAAGGATGTGGGGGTTCCCTCCTACTAAGGTGGGTCAATACTGAAAGTCTACACCTTTCTACAAGAGAGGCTTGGTCAAGGTGCAAAGATAGGTTGGCATGGAAACCTTTAAGTATGCAGATGACTCTGGCTAGGTCCAGGTGACAATCTTCACACATGTTAATGTCAAGCATCCTGTGGGTTACATGCAAGGTAGAGATTCCTCAATGGTGGAAAGGCCGTTGTTTTTACATTCTGCTGGAGAACCATAATGGAGATGCTAATGGAGATGCTTCTTGTTCCCAAGGCCTCATGGGTAGAGATATGCAAGGTGTGTGTCTGTGACTTCATTTGCATGAAAGTACAATTGTGTGTTACCTTTCTATGGCAGAGAGTCACATTAACCCAAGCATACAATTCTCCCAAAGCAAAGACGCTTGCTGGCACCATTCCTGGTGTGCATGCAGGTCAGAAAATAACAAATAAAAGCAATTTCAAAGTTCATCTCCTAACACCTAGGCTGCTGCCTCCTTGTAGTGTTGGTGTATCTGGCTCAATGTTTCCAGGAGCTTTCTTGGGGGCAGTAAGAGGTGAGAGGTGTGAGGGGGAGTTGGTGTGAGGGAGTGGTGATATGGTGGACATTTCTTCAGGTTCATGAGGGAGGCATGCATCGAAATGGCTCCTAGAAATGTCTGTTACTATCTCCCCATAAACATTCATACCCTGGCCCCACTCCCACACCTGACAGACACTAGCCTGTCCGGTGTTGGGGGGGATTGTATTTAAAGGCATCGGGGAGGCTGGGCCAGCAGCAGTGCTAAGGCAATCCTGCTGAGCAAACCTCTCCAGCAGCTGTAAGCATCCCACCTCCTCTTCCAATGTTCCCTCTAAGGTGTGGAGTCTCATGAGCCAAAATTCTACTTTGTGAGCTACTGGCATTAAAGTTGTGAGCGACCAATTTGGCTACTGCATAAATTAGTTTGCTCTGGAGCCATCCTTCCTGAGCTAAGACAAAAATGTGTGAGCTGGAAGCTAAAAAAATGTGAGCTAACTCACACTAACTCAGCTTAGAGGGACACTGTCCTCTTCTACACCTGACAGGCAGCTGCCTGTCCAGTGTAGGACAGCGAGAGAGGAGGAGTATTAGAAGCCACGGTGGAAGCAGGGCTGGTAGGATCACTAAGGCATTACTGCTGGGGCAGGCTCACTCATGGCTTTAAGCACCCTGCAACCGCTGCTGCACCTGACAGACAACCACCTGTTAGGTGTAGGAGGTGGGGGAGTGTGTTAACAGCCATCAGAGTGGCTGGGCCAGCAACATCACTAAGGTGATCCTGCTAGGGCAGCATCCCTGTTGGATTAAAGTACCCTGGTCCTGCTCCTACACCTGACAGACACCGTCCTGTCTGGCATTGGGGGAGATTGTATTATAAGGCATCAGGGAGGCTGGGCCAGCAGCAGTGCTAAGGTAATCCTGCTGAGCAAACCTCCACAGCGTTACTGCTGGGGCGGGCTCCCTCATGGCTTTAAGCACCCTGCAACCACTGTTGCACCTGACAGACAACCACCTGTTAGATGTGGGAGGTGGGAGGAGTGTGTTGGAAGCCATCCCATCTCCCCTCCTATACCTGACAGGCAGCTGCCTGTTCAGTGTAGGAGGGGGATGGGGGAGGAATATTAGAAGCCGCTGTGAAAGTGTAGGAGGTGGGGGGAGTGTGTTGGAAGCCATCAGAGAGGCTGGGCAGCGTCTTTGCTTCACCTCACAGGTGGTTGTTGGCCACTCCTGATTTCTTCAACTATCATGAGCTCTCTGCAGTCCCCTGTAACTGTTGTTGTTGTTTTTTTACATCAGAACACTGAGCTCTGCAACTGACCAATCAGAGAGTGGGAGGTACAGGGAGGCAGCTGCCTGGCAGCCACATAGGAATCAATGGGGGGAGCACATTTTACCCCTTTTGACCCACTTAGGGATTGAATTTCTAAAAAAAATCCATTAGCAAGCACCTATGCCATGGTAGGAGTGCTCTCCCCGAATTTGGTGTCTCTAGGTCCAGTGGTTTGACCTGGGCGTTGATTTTATGGTGAGGGGACTTTCTTTTTTATATATATAGATTTTACAGTAAGCCAAATTCTTTATAATTCTGTCTGTGTTTGGAAGATAGGTGAACTGTATTGATCTGCTTTAAGACTAGAGATGGGCACAAACCAACTCATAAACTAAAATTTGTCACAAATTTTGGCTGGTTTACAGTTTGCAAAGCGATGTTTGTGGCAGGGCAACCAGCATGAACATTCCATGAACTTTCATATTGTTTGTGGTGGTTAGTAAAAGGATATATTTCCAATCAATTCAACTGTTTACAAAACTTCAAAGCAATGAGAGGCAGAATTTTCTAGCCTTGGAACACACATAGGAGCCCTCCAAAGCATAACAGGCACTGCTGGCTGCCAATAACAGAGTTCTCATTCTGCTCTATGGGATCAGAGTGTTATATATCAGCTCAGCTCCACAGCCTCTCCTCTGTTGACTGTTGGCAATTAGACAGAGAGTCAGGGAACTTGTTAAAAACAGAGGACATTCATTTATTCCTGATTGTGAATACCTTTCTCCTGCTGGAGTGGGGGTATTAGGTAGACTCAGGACTCTGAGCCTCCTTTTCTCTCTTCTCATGCCAAGCAGTGGGGGTTAGCTACTGGGTGCCTTGGCTGAGGACCTACATTTAATACCCTCCTGAATGTGAAGTCCTCTCTCCTGCTGGGTTTGGGTGTTAGGTGGACTCAAGGATCTGAGCCACCCTTTTTCTCTGCTCATGCTGAGCAGAGGGGCTTAGCTACTGAGTGCCTTGGCTGAGGAGCCACATTTAATGCCCTCCTGCTGGGGTTTGGGTGTTAGGTAAACTCGGGATCTTTGCCACTCTCTCTCTCTGCTAATGCTGAAAAGAGGGGTATAGTCACTGAGTGTCTTGGCTAAGGAGCAACATTTTATACCTTCCCTTTTGGTGTTGGGTGGTCCTTTGGGTGTTAGGTGGTCACAGAGCTCTGAGCCAACCCCATCTCTCTGTTCACACCAAGTGTCTCAGCTGAAGACACAAGTTTTATACCTTCCTGACTGTGCACCCCTCTCTTGTGTCGGGATGTGGGTGTTAGGAGGACTCAGGGCCAGAGGACAGCCTTGTGTGACCAGTACTCCAGGGGATTGGCATCGGTGGTCTCAGGGGACTTTGTGAAGTATTCCTTCAACATGATTTCTGCTGAATCCTCTATCATTCCATGTCTGGCATTCCTGCTGCTGCCACCCTCCTGGTTTGCTACTGATAGCCAGTAATGGGTCTTTTCCCTGGTTGGGCTCTTTGAGACAGAGGTGTTTGGTTGTGGGTCCTCCTCCACCTCTTGCTTCCAGCCTCTTTCACTCACTGTTCCCTCTGGCCATGTATGTTTGCTTGTAGCCTCCAAACTTCTTTGCAGAGCTTATGCTTCCATTGCAGGACCTCTGCATTCAGGTGAGCAATGCTACCTTTTATCTGTGGGTCACAGATATAGGTTAGCTTGTACTCTTTATTGCAGAAAGGATGCATCCTGGTAGTGATGCCAACCTGCATCCTCTCTGCCAAGGCCTTGACCCATGGGAGTACAGCCAGTTCCAATGCAGAGGCCAGCGCCCATTCCAGCCCATGAATCAGGGGTATGACTTGCCCCAGTCTGGCTGTATTGGCACACAGCATGTTGGTGGTGTCCTGGAAGCACTTGAGGACATGCACCATTTGAAGTGGGTCAGCCAGTCACTGGAGCTGATTATGAGCTCCTATTTCCCATGCAGGATGGTTATGGAGGAGATGATAATCCTGCACAGCACTCTTCTGCTCCACTAAACATGCAATCATGGCATCAATGGACTTCCTCATCCTTCTCCCCTGCCTTTTGCAGAGCAGATGTGTAGATATGATGCTGTGGGAGAAGTGGGCAGCCAAGCACCAGCAGGTCTCAAACAAGGACCGCATGTTGAGGGGGCAGCAACCCAGGTGGCCTTGATAATACTCCCCAGCCCCAGAGCATCCTTCACGACTAGGTGAAGTATGTGCTCTAGGCAGATAATGTCCTTGAGGTACACATGCTTCACCTCAGTCATCAGATTGGTGCCAGTGTCCTTGGATGATTTTGCCACCACCCACCTACTCCTGTAAGCTATTCTGTATCACATGGTAGTGATGTTTTGTGTTATCTTTTTCCCACCATAGAGAACAATGGAGGGAATGGGGCAACCTGTTTGGAGGCCCATAGAATTGGACCCCCTGGTCCAATGTTCTTGAAACTTTGTGGGTATCTTGAGGAGAGGCTCCATCAGCTACCCTGTGAGTTTGGAGCCTCTCCCTCAAACCCCCTCCCCTCCAGCCCCCAGAATATACCCTATGTTTTCACCATTGACTTCAATGGCCCATAGGATATAATGGAGCTGAAATTGACATTCGGCTGCCTGAAAGACTCCCGGGGATGCCGGCTGGGGGCGGGGCTTGGCTCATGAGCTCCCGGAGCTGCCCTCCAGTGCTCACCCCCCAAAAAAAAGACCCCTGGAAAGGGCTGTTTGCCAGGTGGCCACTGAATAGCTTAATGGAAATGGAGATAACTACACCTGGAGTAACCCATTGTTGTCCCATAAGCATATCTGTTCTGGATGGAGGGGGAGGTTGGAGGTTGCCTCACAGGGATGCCTTGTATCATCTGAAATTAAACCTTTTGCAGAGCTTGGGCTTGCTCTGTGTTTTAGAACCAGGAGTGCCTTCCTTGGCCAGAGTTTGTGGGTCTCTGGCTCAGGTTAGAAAGTGAGGTGCCCTTGTTGTTGTGGCTACCCTAGAGTAAGGCAGCACCTCTGAGCTACAGTGGCACACCTGGCACTCTGCCACATGAGGATCACTGGTGAAGGTGCGGAAATGTTCCCAAACTTTGGTTCACCCCACCCTCTGAATCACTGCTGTCAGAGTCCTCCTATCCAAAGAGTGTTAGCAACTGTTGGTGCCTCTGGGTAGTGGTAACAACTCTTTTGCCTCTGTGGAGAGCCCCAGGAACAGATCAGGGGTAGGAGGCTCCACAAAGTCCCTGGTGATACCCTGCTGGGGCTAGGCTCCAGTAGGCTGGCAGGATGCATTTGGTGCATGGGGACAGGGACCTGTGGTACGTAGGGGGTAGAGGACTTCTTCCACCCATGACGAGCACCCTTTGCACCCACTTTCACCCTCATGGCACACAGAAGTGTTCAGGAATTTGAAGCAAGCAGAAGAGTGGCTTTTAACACATCATACTGCATAAAGCATGTTTTGTAGTACTGGCAGCATTCATGAGAGCTTGCTTCAAAAGCCACTCCTCTGCTTCCCTCGCTCATGTGGTGTGGCTAGGGTACCTACCAAGTTGTCAGGTGGTTACTTTGGGGTGTCCCTGTCAGAACTCTGGGGGATGTCTGCCTTTCTGTTGGTCAGAACCTGCCTTTGAAGACTTGGGAGGGGCTGTGATTGTAGGGGAGATGTAGGGGAGATGCTTGCCTTGCTTCCAGTGTCTGGCTGAGAGGGGTCTGCCCACGTGATGTTTCCCTGTGGGTTTGATGTCACTGGCTTGTTCCTGAGCTGTTCCATAGACTCCTGTAACTGCAGCTGTCTTTTTCAGAGAGAGCACTGGGAGACCGTTTTGGGTGGCCTATAACTGGGACCCCATAAATGTAATCTGCCCCCAATCTTGAGAGATTGTAGAGGAGTGAGCTGCAGGGTGAGGTTCCCTGTTCATTTGATGTGTGTAGCTTGCAGGGGGTCCATTCTATATTTCTGTATTCTTTTGAACCTGCACCTGACATTTCCCCCCAAAGTACTTTCCTGGGGCCACCTTCTTTATAGGAACATAAGAGAAGCCAATGTTGGATCAGGCCAATGGCCCATCCAGTCCAACACTCTGTCACACAGTGGCCAAAAATACCACATGCCATCAGGAGGTCCAGCAGTGGTGCCAGGACACTAAAAGCCCTCCCACTGTTGACCCCTCCAAGCACCAAGAATACAGAGCATCACTTGCCCCAGAGTCTCTATCTATACCTTGTGGTTAATAGCCACTGATGGACCTCTGCTCCATATGCTTATCTAATTCCCTCTTGAAGCCATCCATGTTTGTTGCCGTCGCCATCTCCTGTGGCAGTGAATTCAATGTGTTAATCACTCTTTGGGTGAAGAAGTACTTCCTTTTATCTGTTCTAACCTGACCGCTCAGCAATTTCATTGAGTGCCCACGAGTTCTTGTATTGTGAGAAAGGGAGAAAAGTACCTCTTTCTCTACCTGCTCTATCCTATGCATAATCTTATAAACCTCAATCATGTCACCCCTCAGCTGACATTTCTCCAAGCTAAAGAGCCCCAAGCATTTTAACCTTTCTTCATAAGGAAAGTGTTTCAACCCTTTTATCATTCTAGTGGCCCTTTTCTGCACTTTTTCCAATGCTATAATATCCTTTCTGAGGTGTGGTGACCAGAACTGTACACAGTACTCCAAATGAGGTGACACCATTGATTTATACAGGGGCATGATGATACTGGCTGATTTATTTTCAATTCCCTTCTTAGTAATCCCCAGCACAACATTGGCCTTTTTTATTGCAGTTGCACACTGTCTCAACATTTTCATTGAGTTATCCACTACGACTTCAAGATCTCTCTCTTGGCCAGTCTCTGCCAGTTCGTACCCCATCAACGTGTATTTATATTTAGGATTCTTGGCTCCAATGTGTAACACTTTGCACTTGGCCACACTGAACCCCATTTGCCACGTTGACGCCCACTCGGCCATTCTTGACAGATCCCTTTGGAATGCCTCACAACCCTCCCTGGTTCTCACCACCCTGAACAACTTTGTGTCATCTGCAAATTTAGCCACTTCACTGCTTACTCCCAACTCCAAATAATTAATAAACAAGTTTAAAAGCATCATACCGAATACTGATCCCTGTGGTACCCTATTGCTTACCACCCTCCACTGAGAAAATTGCCCATTTATGCTCACTCTCTGTTTCCTATCAATTATCCAGTTTTTGATCCACAAAAGGACGTCCTTTTATCCCATGATTTTTGAACTTACTTAAGAGCCTTTGATGAGGAACTATATCAAAAGCTTTCTGGAAGTCAAGGTAAACAACATCTTGTCACCTCAATCTGACTCAGGTCTTTCAACATCCCTCCCGAAATCAGCGGTTCTGGAGTGGGCAAGCACTTCTCATCTTGGTTCATGGAGGTCTGCAGTAATTAAAGATCAATAGCAAGTTAAAATGTACATTGTTGTACTGTACTTGCAATGTTGAAAGCAGCAATTTGATTGCATTTACAAAGCACAATGTATTGCCTTCCAGCAGGAAGAAAATTGTACTGCAATTATAATGACATCATGTTATCTCCCAGTGATTCTGAAGTGGGCAAGCACTTGTCATCTTCCACAGTGAAGACAGAGGCAAAAAATGCATTCAGCTTCTCAGCCATTTCCCTATCATCCTTCGATACTCCTTTTACCCCTGGTCATCCAAGGGCCCTACTGCCTCCCTGGCTGGGTTCTAATGTGTTTGAAGAAAGTTTTATTGTTGGTCTTTACGTTTTTTGCTATATGCTCCTCATATTCCCTTTTTGCCTGCCTGATCACAGACTTGCATTTTATTTGCCACAGCCTGTGTTCCCTTTTATCAGCTTCACTGAGACTAGCTTTCCACGGCTTAAAGGAATCCTTTTACCTTTTACAGCTTCCATTACTTTGTTTGCAAGCTTTTTTCTATGCCTATTTGTGCCTTTTCTAACCTACGGTATATATTTTTTCTGAGCTTCTAGGATTGTAATTTTAAATAGTTTCCAAGTTTCCCCAATGATTTTGACCCTTTCTACTTTTCCTTTCAGTTTCCTCCTCACATGTCCCCTCATATCAGAGAAGTTTTCCCTTTTGAAGTCAAAAGTGGTCGTGTCAGTCTTTTCAGCCAATTCCCTATTTATACAAATGTTGAACACAATAACATTATGGTCACTGTTCCCAAGTGGTGCAATCACTTTTACATCTCTCACCATGTCTTGGGCATTACTTAGGACCAAATCCAGGATCGCCTCTCCCCTGGTAGGTTCCGTTGCCATCTGCTCCATAGCACAGTCATTGAGAGTGTATAGAAACTCAATCTCTTTTTCCTGACTAGAACACATATTGACCCAATCAATGTGTGAGTAGTTAAAATCACCTGTTATGACACAGTTTTTTTGTCTAGCCGCTATCTTTAATTCATTCATCATTTTATAATCCTCCTCTATCTTTTGATTTGCTGGGCAATAACAAACTCCCAGCGGGCCCACTATTTCAACCCATAGCATTTCCAGAAGCTAATCGAACTCACTTACCCTCTCAGTCTTACTGGACTGTATACCCTCTCTGACATACAGAGCTACCCCACCTCCAACCCTTCCCCGTCTATTCTTACGATATAATATATAACTGGGAATCACCATATCCCACTGATTCTCTTCATCCCACCAAGTTTCTGAAAGACCCACAATGTCTATTTTTTCCTCCAACACCAAGCACTCCAACTCCCCAATTTTACCTCGGACACTTCTAATATTTGTATAGAAACACCTATAATTTCTCATATATATTAAGCCTTCAGCCTTCCTCTTGCTGCCTCGAGACCTTGTCAGGCAGTCTGTATCACTAACCACAGTCTCAGTGGACAATACCAGTCCACCTCCCTGTAGAAAAGCAACAAGTTACCCCCTCATCTCTCTGAGATGAGCCATCGTGAACCAGAGACTTTTCATCTCCTGTCGGCTTTCCCCCAATATTCAGTTTAAAAACTGCTCTGCCACCTTTTTGATTTTAAGTGTTAGCAGCCTGGTTCCTTCTCGAGACAAGTGGAGACCATTTCTTTTATACAGCTCCCTCTTGTTCCAAAAAGCATCCCAGTGCCTAACAAACTTGAACCCTTCCCCCCTACACCATTGTCTCATCCACACATTGAGACTCCTGATCTGTGCCTGTCTCTCTGGCCCTGTACGTGGAACAGATAGCACTTCTGAGAAGGCTGCCTTGGAGGTCCTGGCCTTGAGTTTCCTGCCCGGCAGCCTAAATTTCTCCTCCAGGACCTCACAACTGCATTTCCCCACATTGTCGGTGCCGACATGCACCACGACCACTGGCTCCTCCCCAGCACTATCCACCAGCCTATCTAAAGCATGCATAGTGTCCGCAACCTTCGCACCATACGGTCAGTACGTGGGTTCACCACCCAGCTGTCTACCTGCCTAAGAATAGGGGCTGTAAGTTGGACCCCCAAGTGCAATCTGCACATAACTTGGAAGCCATGTAGAGAAGGATCAGGGAGAGATCCCCTAAGAGTTTGATGCCTTAGCTTGCACAGGGTCTGTTCTATACATTCCTGAATCTCCTAAACCTGCATCTGTCATTTCCCCAGATAGCAGTTTCCTGGGGATACTTTCTTTGGGGGGCTGTAGCACAGACCCCCTGAGTCCAGTACTCATCAAACTTGGAGGGGAGGTAGAGAACAGTCAGCTGGAGGTCCCCTGTGAATTTAGTTTCTTTAACATGTCAGGGGCTATTCTATTGTGTCTGGGGTGTGCACACACAAAAAAATGGGATTTTCTGGATTCGGATATGTTGGACTCCCCCCAATTTGGGATCCCCCAAAATCCTGAATTCCAAAACTGGTATGCTATTCAGATTGGGTGGTGGTGGTGGTGGTTGTAGTTTCATTATTTTCAGCTACATTATACCCTATGGGACCATTATAGTCAACGGGGAATCTATCTGGGGGTATCCAGGAGTCTTGGGGGCTGCATAGCTTTTGGTGCTTCTCCTGAAAAGCCCCCACCCCAGTTTCTTTTTTAAAATATTTATTCATGATTTTTGAAATATCAGCATTTGTATATTAAGAAAAAGTACAATATTATTGAGTCTGTTTTTCAAGCTTATTATCTAACCATGCATACACTCTGAACCATTTTTTGGAATACAATTCTTCATCCTTTCCTTATAATATGGTATTCAGCCTGTCCATTTCCACTATTTCTAACAATCTATATAATTCCTCTCTTGAAGGCATTCTATTTGTTTTCCAGCACTTAGCAACTAATATTCTAGCAGATGTTAAAACATATAAGTTATTATATTCAGAACATTTTTTTCACCTGTCTGGAAGCAAATTTAATAAGAAAATTTCTGGCATTAAAGGTAAATCTATATTCAATATTTCCCTTATTATTTTATGTATTTTAAGCCAAAAAATTGTATTATTTCAC
The DNA here is from genome assembly GCA_029375565.1 of Gekko gecko. Lineage (NCBI taxonomy): Eukaryota > Metazoa > Chordata > Lepidosauria > Squamata > Gekkonidae > Gekko > Gekko gecko. The sequence continues at coordinate 104,386,165 of JAPDNY010000004.1, read as the reverse complement.
ATCTCCACTACATATGAAAAAAGGTTCCCACGTTGCATTTACATTTCCAACAGTTATCATATTTGGATAACATTTAGCTATTTTATCAGGTGACCAGTGCCACAGATGGAACATTTTATAAATATTTTCTTTATAAGGTATTGCTCTCATAAATTTTGCCATTTTCCATACTGTGGGCCAAGATTCTAAATCTATATTATGACCTAAGTCTCGCATCCAGGTAACCATTGTAGTTTTTACTGCTTCATCTTGCATAAAATCATCTAGCAGAAAGTTGTATAGTTTTTAAATCATTTTATCATTTGTAGATAGCCAAATCTTATCTAAATCATTTTTTTGTCCCATAGAAGACTACTTTATTATCTTTTTTATATCTGGTGCTTAATTGAATGGTTTCCCACCATGTTAATTTTATGTTCTGTGAGCGAAGATTTTCCTCAGTTTTCAATTTGTTATTTTTATCAAGTAAAGTCTCACAGCTTTCTAGTTTATCTGTTGAGATCAATGTGGGTTTTATGAAAGCTTCTTTTTTTTTTGACCCCCTGAAGGGGATTTTTTATTGCTTTTTCTATTTACTACAAAACTACAACAGAAAATTCCAGGATGGGGAACTACAATCTACAGGAGAAAGAAAAGATAACCTCTAAAAACCCAAGAGTTGGTGATCATACAATCGATTTAGATACAAGTCTGCCTCTTAAATGTGAATTGATTTCCACTGAAAATAATCATCTCACTAAAATGTTATTCACTTTTCACTCACTAATATAGTTATAGTTACATAAAGAGTTGCCTCCTACTAATATAATTCTTTCTAAGATATTCCAGAGAACAATAACAATCTACTTTCTCCCTCTTTCTCCCCTTAAATAGTAGCTTGATTTGGGGGCAATGGCCCCCAATTTGGAGTCTGAGTCCTCTGCTGAAGATCCAGTCTCTCCTTCTTCTTCGCTCTCTTTGGTGCCATCCAGAGTGCCTTCTCCCCTCTCCTGATGGATGACCATGTTGACACAAAAATTCACAAGCCTTAACTGCTGAATCAATCCTTTCTTTACTATTTGCATACCGAAAGATTAGTCCCTCGGGAACTAACCATCTATACGTGACCTTCTGGCTTTGTAGGAATGTCACCAAGTCTCTGTATTTTCTCCTCTTTCTTCTTATCTCAAATGGAATGTCCTTGATAACTTTAATTTCTTTGTCTCTCCACTTCAAGGTAGTCCCATTGGTCACTTCAAGAGTTGATCTCTTACTCTCCTTCAGGAGAATCTAACAGATATTTCCCCCGGCAGATTGTTCTTTCTAATGTATTCCGAATACGATCGAAAGACTGTATCTATTATGTTTTGAGGTTGATCCGATGCCATATCTGCCAGGGGGGCCAACAGGTCACCAACAAGTTGTCTCAGATTCTCCCCTTTCTCTTCTTTAATCCCTTGAAGTCTCAGGATGTAGCTTGCTCTTTCCATTTGCAGCTGTAGTACACAAGACTCTTCAATTTGGCACTTTTCCTCAAGTGCCTGCAGCTTTTTATTCATTTTTTTTTTAGTTGGAACCAATCTCTTTAAGTTCCTGCTCCGCTTTTTCGATTTTCTTTGTGTTAGCCATTGTCTGTGCTTGTTGTGCATCAAGCTTATTGTCAATAGCAGTAATTTTCTCCAGCAGAGAGTGAAGTGCCTCCGCCAGCAGCCTTTGGAGTTCCGCAGTTTGGTCCTGTCTAGGCACCACACTTAGAGGGCTGGAACTTCCGGAAGAAGGTTTAGCTTTCGGTATCTTGTCTTTTGTGTCTTTCCATAATCCGCGGTCTCTTGTTGTGCCAAACAAATTGATTACAGATTTTATCATGGTGTTTAAAATATTGAGTTGTTCTTAGAATTGGTAGATTTTGTGCTAGGAACAGAAATCTAGGGAGTATATTCATCTTTAACATTGCTATTTTCCCCATAAAAGATAGTTTAAGGTCTTTCTATTTTAGTAGATCTTTCTTTATATCTGTCAATAATTTGGTATACTTGTCATCTATCAAAGTATTGTTTCTATTAGATAATAATATGCCTAAATATTTAACTTTTTAAATATTTCCATGTTAGCTGTTTCTTCTTGTATTTGGGTCATTTGTTTCAGTGTACAGTTTTTGGTTAAAATATTTGTCTTTTTATAGTTAATTTTGTTCCTGGCTAGGCGGGATATAAATCAAAAATAATAAATAAATAGATAGATAAGAACATAAGAGAAGCCAATGTTGAATCAGGCCAATGTCCCATCTAGTCCAACACTCTGTCACACAATGGCCCAAATATACCAGGTGCCATCAGGAGGTCCATCAGTGGGGCCAGGACACTAGAATCCTTCCCACTGCTGCCCCCTCCAGCACCAAGAATAGAGTGCATTACCTGCCCCAGACTGAGAGTTCTCATCTTGTCCTGGCTGAGGCCGGGACGGCAAGCCTCGCGGTGGCGCGGATGCACAGACCCCCCTCCCGCCCCACGGAGACCTACCGGGCACCCCTCTCCAGGAGCCCGGGAGAGGGGCGGAGGAGCGACCCAGCCAGGAGCCGCCGGCGGGCGAAGGCGGGGAGCCGGGGGAACGGCGGAGACAGGCCAGGCGAGCGCGGCCCGGCCCGCGCAGTACACGGGTGCCTGGCATGGCGTCCTCAGGCCCAGAGCAGGGTGACGGAGGGAAGTGGAAGACACCCACGAGGAGGGCCACAGACAGGCAGATGGGGGAGGAGACAGCAGGCCCGGCGTCTCCGCTTTTAGATGGGGGCGGGGCAGAGGCAAAGGAGGAGCCCAGGGACTGGCGGGGGTAATAAATAGAGGAGGAGGCTGGGAGCTGAGGAGGATGTGCACTGGGCTGGCAGGGGTGTCGGGGAGAGAGACAAAAAGACCCCTAGCGAAGTAAAGGCTGAGCGAGAGGCCAGACCCAGGGCAGGAAGGGGGGGGTGAAGAAACCTCCCCTGCAACCTGTCATCTGAGGACACCCAGAAAACACCTCTAGGACCCAGTTCAGTCCCCCTGGGCTCCTGATCCTTCCCTCGTAGGACTCACGTCCAGGGGAAGCCGGCCCTGCAGAGACGGCCACTGGTGGTGGGGAACCTGCGGGACACGGGAGGCGCCACACATCTATACCCTAGATAGATAGATAGATAGATAGATAGATAGATAGATAGATAGATTTTAAGACCCACTATTTGCCCGTAGTGGAGCTGTGGTGGCTCAAGTGGTTAAGACGCTGAACTGCAGGCTGTGGAAGGTCAGTAGTTCAGCAGTTCAAGACCCGGGTGCCGCATGATGGGGTGAGCTCCTGTCTCTAGTTCCAGCTCCTGCCAACCTAGCAGTTCGAAAGCAAGAAATTGCAAGTAGATAAATAGGTACCACTTCGGTGGGAAGGTAACAGCATTCCGTGCGCCTTGGTGTTTAGTCATGCCGGCCACATGACCATGGAAACCTCTTCGGACAGCGCTGGCTCTTCGGCTTTGAAACGGAGATGAGCACCGCAACCCTAGAGTCGGATTCGACTGGCTTTCGAGCAAGGGAACCTTTACCTTTACCTTTATTTGCCCGTAATCTTGGATTATTCCTATAAGAAATGGAAACTAAAGGGTCTTCTAGAGTGAAACCAAGTCATCGGCAAAAGCTTGTAGTTTGAATTCCTCACCTTTTATCTTGAGACCCCTTATCTGTTTATTTTCTCGTATTAGATCATTCAGTGTTTCTAGTGTAAATATAAATAATAATGGTGATAACGGGCAACCTTGCCTCGTAACTTTTTGTCTTTTGATGTTTTGCATAATGTCAACATTTACTATAATTTTTGCTGATTGAGTATTATATATTGCTTTAATTGCTGTAAGAAATTTTGTACCACTGTCCCATACCTCCAGTTTTTGTAATATAAATCACCAGCTTATATTATCAAAAGCTTTTTCAGCACTGAGAAATATTAATGCCATCTGTTTTTCCGGATGCATTTCATAATATTCTAAAGTATTCAGGATAATCCATATGTTATTTTTTTTATTTGCCTTTTTGGTAAGAAACCTGCTTGATCTTGATGTATAATTTGCACTAACACTTTTTCAGCCTATCAGCTATTAGAGTAGCAAATATCTTGTAGTCCGCATTTAACAGTGAAATAGGCCTAAAGTTCTTAATTTCTTTTTCATCTGAGTTAGGTTTGTGGATTAATGTGATCAAGGCCATCCATGCATTGACTAGGTTTTGTTCCTCTAATAATTCAAGAAAGGTTTTGGGGAGAATATTTCCTGATTTTTTTTGTCTGATTTTCCCTGTCCATTTTTGCATCAGGTACTACATTAAAGTCTCCTGTAATGCATATTTCATCATATTTTTTCATTGCCAATATTTTTTGAGCCGATTTGAATTTTTTTTCCTGATTTTGATTGGATGCGTAAATATTTGCAATTAAGGTCCTTTTATTATGTCTTAAAATTGTAATTGTGACTATTCTTCCATCATTTGATGAGTATACTAGTTCTGGACATAGATATTCTTTTGCATATATAGCCACACCCCTTTTCTTTTTTGGGTCTGCTGCATAAAATAGATTACCCAGTTTTTTGGCTGTTAGGTATTTTATATCATCCTTTCTGATGTGGGTCTTTTGTATGCATGAAACGTCCATTTGTAATTTATTTATTTGGTGGAATATTTTTTCCTTTTTTGTGGGCTATTAAGCCCATTCACATTAACTGAAAGGATTTTAAGCTTTTTCATTTTCTCCATCTTTATTACTACTACTCTTTGTTTTAATTCTGTGTTGATACCTTTTAAGCATTTGTGAGGGGATAGCCAAAAATAACCCCTTTGTATATCTGGCAGAAAAAATAGCCAATAAATACTGATAAAGTATTTTTGACTATTTTCTTGGCTTGGATAGAACTGGATCCATACCCCTAATTGTGGCATGAACTGCACTAACCAAATTAGTTTGTTTAGCCCAGAAAGAGGCATGATGATTCATGGTTCATGAACCAGGTGCATACAAACCACATTTTCCCAGTTCGTGCCCATCCCTATTTAAGACTTTGACAATTTTCTAGGAATGGATAGATCAGGGGTGTCAAACTCATTTGTTATAAGGGCCAGATCTGACATAAATGAGACCTTATTGGGCCAGGCCATGTGTGTCATATAATGTAATGCCAGATATAAACTTTATAAAGGACACAAACACAAAGATTTTTTTTTTACTCAAAATAAAAACATGCTTAAAACATTAGCACTCTTGCAATATTTTGTTTATTTAACAGTATCTGATAACTGACACCTCTTGCTCTGAATTATTGCATCAAAATGTCTGTGCTGTTGCAATCTTGATATGCTGTTCAAGTCTAAGCTGCAAACCTACTTTTGATTTATTGAAATTCAGCACAGAAAATTCATGCTCAGAGTTCCGAGTCTAGGACTCAGGGGAAAACATTAAACAAATACTCCTTCCTGCTCCAAGATTCTGTATAAGATTTTTCTGAGTTCTATTTTCTCTTCACTCCAGACTTCTCCAATGCCATGCCTCCAACTCCCATAATTTCCTCAGACCCCTGATATTTAGTTTCTCATCTTACTGTGACCTGCTTCCTTCATCCATCCTGGCAGGCTTTTACTCTGTGACATTACATAACCTCCTCTTCTTTGTGTCATGTATGAGGTCCTTTTCACTGTCCCATTTTACAAACAGTATATTGTTAATAGATTATTTTTTCTGAGAATATTTATCACAACAGTGAGGAATATCACATCACAACATTGGGAAACAGTGAAAGAACCATTCATAGGCTGAGTTCAGACTGGCAATTTGCCCCAGCAAAGCCCCGTTTCAGCGATGCTTTAAAACCACATTAAAGGGAGTGTTCACACAGGCACATCTGCCTGGCGTTCCCCACCTGTAGGCAACCCGGGCTGTTCTGCTTTCTTCCTGTGTTTAATAGATACCACATAAAAGCGGTAGTAAATCCCCAAAGAGTGCCTGTGTCCCACATTTGTCCACTTCCTGGAAGTATGAAAGCTCCGCCAATAGGCTGGGAGCAACCCGCGTTGGGCAGCAGCGGTATGATTGGCCATGCTCCGTTCTACTGCCCAATGTGGTGCCAGCGCTGCAGGGTCCTCCCCCAATCAGCAAAATGCACTTATGCATATGAGCGCTCATGTGCACATACACCCATACACCCACAGCTGAATTAATGGGGAAATGCCACATACAGTGCACCTCTGGGGCAGCAGTCTGAACGCTCTGGTGCGCCTCCTCCCAATATGTTCCCACAGCAGTCTAGGGTGTGTGAACAGGCTTTTTTGCCGTGACTGGCTCCCGCAGCAAATTGCCTGTCTGAACTCAGTCATAGACAGGTGACTGGGTGGAGGTGGTTAGCTAGATAAAATTACTGATCTGCCTCATTGCTCTCTGTATTATTTTGGTTATTGCAACTAGGGTTACCAGGCCCACAGGAGACCAAGGGGCAGGACATGGAGGGGAGGTCATAAGTGCGGGTGTGATGTCACTTCTGGGAAAACCCCCAAATAGCATCATGCATCTCTAGGAATCACCAGAAACTCTGGTAAAACCATAGAGTCTGCAATTCCTATATAGGCTTCACATCACTGCTGGGTTCCCCCAGGCATGATATTGTGCATCTCTAGGAATCACTAAGGCATGTTGTTACTTCTGGGCAAATATGGAAGTGATGTCATGCCATCTGTGACACTATTTCCCCTCCCAATAACCACTGGAATGGCCGCAGGCAAGACCTGCTGATGATAGGAGATCTCCTGCCCAAAGAGGGTATATGGCAACTGTAGTTGCAACCACTGTTAAATGTTTATAATAGAGGAGTAAGTGACAGCAAGTTTCTTTGACAGTTTTATTATTCTAATTGTATTTTGGGAGATTATGTTTGTAATGAAATGAGATGTGGAATTTTACCAGTTTTTATACTTACATTCAGAAAGAAGTAAACAAGTGCTATAGGTGATTTGACTTTCAAGATGTTTCTCCCACTAATGGTCATTTAGGAACTGTACTTTGGCTAAGTTTACTGATTATGAAACTTTGATAAAAAAAGATCTTTTTCATGTTGACCTATAACACTTCTTCCCCACACCTGAATGCTAATGTTCTAGTTATCTTTGCAGAAAAGAAACAGCAGAGCATAGGATTGTGCTTGTGTTCTGAAAACTGAAGCAAGTGATCAGAGGGTAACAGAAGTTATGGAATGTTCAAAAGAGCATATAAATAACTTCAGAATCACATAATAATTTTTCAGCTTTCTCAGTCTCCCACTATTTGATGTCACTACACTGGTAACTGAAATATTCTTGGGTCACACCACCTCCTTAGTGATTATATTTTCAGAAAATTGCAAGAACATATTTCAACAATTGTCAGCATTGTATGGCTTACTTCATCAAATAAAATGCTATTGTCATAGGATTTATACAAGCTAGCTTTGAACCTGAGGGCCTTTCCCCATGATCTTGTGAATTGTTCTGCACAATAAATGGATGTTTGGGTTTTCCTTTTATTTCTGTACACACTCTTCTCTCAATAGAGAGCTTTTGCACCAGGATTCAGCATTCTCAAAAGTACAATATGTAGCAGCTAGAAAGAGAGAAGGGTTCCAGGTGACATGCAAAAATATACAAAAATGTTGTGCAGCCCAATCTTATATTTACTCAGCATTAAATCTTACTTGGTCCAATAAGGCTTATAGTTTTGGAGGCAGCTAATGAAATGTCTTACATAAATACTGAATATAAAGAATGCAATTATAAACACACTTTTGGAAGCTGTTATCTAGGGTTTTTTCTTTTGTTTTGGCCATCCAGGAAGAACAACATGAGTGTTTTGTCTATAATTCTCTTTTCAGTGTGGGTCTGTTTGCCATCTCAAAGGCTGTTTCTCATCTGACCTCTGTGATTTCTTTTCTGGTATCATTTGCTTTGCAAGAGCTGTGCAGCATGGGTGATGACATGGTGTCCTGGAGATACATATTTTCTCAACAGTGTTTTGTTTTAGATAAGCTTAGTCAGAGATTAATTCACAAGTCCTTAATTATTTGCAGATTTCAAAGATCTATGGTGTGGTCCTGGTGTGGTTTAGATGTCCTTAAACGACCAAATGAGAAAAAAAGAGCATAATCAGGTTACCTTGACAATATCTTCTTTTGCTTCTAGACCATTATGACTCTTCGTTATAGTTTAAACCCACACAAAGAGATGCTGAACTGCAAGGGTTGCTATGGCAACCGTAGGGGCTTGTCAACACCCCTCTCTAATAGTGACAAATGGTACTTATTACATCAGCACTAATTTTATCCAATCCCTTTCAGATGAAGATATTTAGTCCTTGCTGATCAGATTGTGTCGCTATAATTACTGAGAACAGACCTTATTAGATGACAGCACTCCTTACCTATAGCCTAACATAAAATCTAACCTAGATTATACTACTTTTGAGGGTATTTTGCAAATAATCCCTGAAGCTCTCATCAGATATCTACTAATATGTAAATAATTTTGTTGGCTAGTCTACATTTTTAGGTAAAAAATAATTCTGTACTTTTCACATTTAGGTTGTCAGACTTTGTCCCAGTAAGCTTCTCTACAACAAAAAAGAAACCAAAAACAAAGGAACCTGGATTCTTTGAGCAAAAACAGACCAGGACAAGTTCATTCATACTGTTGTCTATGGTAAAGGGTTTCTGCCAGACTGAATGAATCAGTGTTTTGATTAACACTGTTTGTAACAAACATCTGCAAATTCTGCTGAAACTAAGGTGTTTCACAAAAGCATAGTTACCTAGTAATCAAGACTGTCATCTTGTTTTACCATCAATGTATAAGCAACAATTGTGGTCATAAAGACTAAACAACTTGTATAGAAAAACAATCCACAGAAATGCATACAAACAAAACACAGAGGCATATCCACCTGAAAATTTATCTGGTGATTTTACTGTACAATAAAGTCTAACAAAATCTACTTTCAGTTGCCTGTCATTTCCCATTGAGCCTGCAGGTTAGTTTAAAAATGATGGGTTATAGGCTGTGATCAGACATGCATTTTGATTTGGGGTCGCTGCTGATCCCTAACAGATTTAAAATGCATGTTCAGATGGCAACATCTGTCTTGCATTCTGGAGTCATCAGCATCCCCTGCTCACCTCTCTTTCAAATGGATTAAATAGACACCAGTTAAAGTCCAATCCTTCCTGGTGCATGCACTTTCACTCCACATTTCTGACAGTCTGATCACTCCATTGTGCTCTCAAGATGTTTGGGAAGTCAGATCATTTTGTTCTGGTTTGCTGCCATTTTTGTAGGTAGTTAGTGAGATGCGCATAACTGCCTATTCACACCTCCCTCCCTCCCTCCCTCCCTCCCTCCCTCCCTCCCTCCCTCTCAGGAATCTCTCAAAACTGTGCTTTCTTTTTTAAAAATCAAAAGAAAGGCCCCTGTGTGTTTCTCCTGCCTACAGCTTTGCAGCACATGGAGTGGGGAAGGGGTTAAGTGATGAGTGTTTCAGAGAGGGAGGGGGGAGTCTGAGAGCAAAGCTGAGGACTCCAGCTTCTCTCCAAGGTTTTAAATAAAAGTGGCAGCAGTACACAGGATGAGGCTTCTCTACCCCCCCCCAGCTTTCAAATGTTTGAATTTATCAAAAGTCATTTCAAAAATATTTCAACCATGCTGAACTACATATCTCAGAAGTCTCCTTGAGCAATCCCATTGGCCACCAGCTGCAGCTATTCTGCCAGGAGTTTGAGGTGCTGTTTCCCATAAATGCTTGTGCACATACTTGGAAGATAACTGTTTTTTTTTAAAAAAAAAAGCTGCCCCCCCCTCCCTGGTTGCTGTGTCTGATCAATCAAGGGTGAAAGCGCATTGAAGTGGGTTAAGGGGGTAAGTCTGATCAAAATTATCCATTACAAAAAACCTGAATCAATTAGAGATGGGGCCACACTGGGTCAAACTACATGTCTGACTGAAGCCACAGAAATAAATAATTCTGTCTTCTCTTATTTAGTGACTACTCATCTAATAGTGCTATCTTAAGTAGATTCACTCAGAATCCTGCTCAGGCCTATGCACATTCCATAGATGTTGATGGGGTTTAATCAGAGGGCTTTAACCAGAGAATAGGTTTAAGACAACTTTTAAAAAACAGGTAGAAAAGAGTCCAGTAGCACTTTAAAGACTAACAAAAATAGTGGTAGGGTATGAGCTTTCATGAGTCACTGCTCACTTCTTCAGATGAGCAGTGACTCATGAAAGCTCATACCCTACCACAAATGTTGTTAGTCTTTAAGGTGCTCCTGGACTCTTTCCTACTGCTACAAACAGACTAACTTGGCCAGTTTGGTGTAGTGGTTAAGTGTGCGGACTCTAATCTTGGAGAACTGGGTTTGATTCCCCATTCCTCCACTTGCAGCTGCTGGATGACCTTGGGCAAAACATAGTTCTGTCAGAGCTGTTCTTGAAAAGAGCAATTTCCCTCAGAGCTCTCTCAGCCCCACTTACCTCACAGGGTGTCTGTTGTGGGGAGGGGAAGGGAAAGGAGTTTGTAAGTTGCTCTGAGACTCCGAGGCTGATTTCCCACTACAGCTGCCTTGGTGTTGCACTGCCGTTTGCCCCGACACTATTGGTCAATTTCACACCTGAAGCCGCGGGGTTGTATTTTGACCTGCGGCTTCGCCCGATTTCCCCCACAGTTTCGTGATCCTGTTTTTTGCGGGGGAAATCGGGGCGAAGCCGTGGGTCAAATGCAGCCCTGCAGCTTCGGGTGTGAAATTGACTAATAGTATCAGGGCAAACGGCGGCGCAACACTGAGGCAGCTGTAGTGGGAAATCAGCCCGAGTGAAGGGCAGGGTATAAATCCAGTCTCTTCTCTTCTTCTTCTATCCATCTTGAACTAAACAGGTAGAGTTAAAGTAGGGGTGACTTTACAAAAGCTTTTGTTTCCTTGTAGCTCTTCAGATTCAGCCTGTGTCTCTAAAACAGTCTATATTTATTTATTTATTTATTGCAAAATAATCTTCACCCATTATCTAAGGTCGGGTCTAGATTTGCAGCAGAATGAGCTGTTAATGAGGTGGCACAATGCTGAGTGGATAGACATTCGTATTATTTGAGCCTGCAGGTGAGAGTTTAAATTTAAGTTCTCCATCCTTAATTATTCCATGTAATTGGGAAATAAGCACAGCATGCAAAAGGTTAGGCTTAGAACCTTCTCCCTAATGCACTATTTATTTTGTTGTTTAAAAATGCACAAAGAAGGGTTTTTTAAAACATGGGAAGTGATAAAATGTGTCTATTTCCCATCACAAACAGGGTTGCAAACTCTTAGAAGACAAAACTCTGGCAAGGGGGGCATGTCTACCGACTGGCATAACCTGGCCAAAGTACCACCTACCCAGGGGCAGGACTTGTGGGGTCATATGCCCCACCATATGCCCAGAAACCATATGCCCAGGGACAGGGATAAAAGCTTGAGCCAACAGAAACACTCTGATTGTGTAAAGTATACCACTATTCTCCGGTGGCTCCTCGTGGGACATTCCTCATGACTGGGATAAGCTCCTCCCTCATCTTCAGGGTCGGCTCCAAGCTTTGATCCAGGCGGGGAGGGGCTTATCCCCTTGGAGGCACACCAGTTATCTTGCCGACCTTGCTCTAGCAGGACGTGCTCCAGAGGCATTGCATAGCGCCGGCTGAAGAAGAAACGAAAGTGGAGGAACGAGTGAAGAAGACGATGCAGGAGCTCAACGGGGCTAATTGCAGGCGGCGCCTGGCATTTACAAGCCCTCCTAGGACATTTTCTCTGCCGGCCTGACCCGTCCTTGGGCGGAGGGCCTGCTCCTAGTCTCAGGTGCACAGAGAAACTCAGAACACGCCAGCAGAGCAGTGAGTCTTCAACTCTCCTGCTCCAAGGCTTGGAACAGATGGCTGTGGCAGGGACACGGAGCAACAGTGTTGTCTCCCAATGTCCCACCTGAACCTCGGTAAGAACGTCTGTGGACAGTCTCTACCCTCTCCAGGTTGACTGGAAGAGGCTGAGCCCTGTTAAGGGTCCTTGGAAGGCTTCCTCAGCCTGGGAACGAATTGGGGGGGGGGCAGCTCGGCTTTAACCCCCTGTTCTCTCCATTGTCCCTCTATCCCCATGTCCGAGAAAGGGGAAAGATGGGAAGCTTCTCTCTTTCTCTCCTCCCCCCATTAATTAGAAGGTGAACTATGCATTCAACTCACTCCCCCCCCATTGTGTGGGCTCCCTTAGAAGCTGCCCAATGGGTTTGCTAGGCAGTTCACCCTGGCTCCAAGCTTGATATGACTCAGGCCATGCCTTATTTTCCTTGCCTGCACCAAACTTATGCAGAGAGATGTTGCCCACCAACTCCATCCCTGCACATTATGCAGCATAAAAGTTTGAACATCAGTATTCAGCATCAAGGCATTAATTCCCACCAGAATATGTGGCCATCATTGGCTGGTATGGGTGCCTGTCCCCATCCTTGGAAACCTCAGGGTGCTTGCCAATCTAATTAAGCAACAAACATGAAGTATGTGAAAAATAGAGGTGGGTGTTTTGTCCAAAAATGTGGCTTGGAGCCCTTTAAACCCCTGCTTTCTGCTCCCTGCCACTTTTCACAGGGAGCAAAAAGCAAGTGTTTAAATGGCTCAGAGCCATTTAAGCCCCTGCTTTCTGTTCTTCATGAATTACCATGAACCACTACAAACTGTCTTAAAATTCATGGAAGTTCATGGTGATTCTTTAGCTTGTGAACTTTGGTTTGCAATCCACAAACTCCTGAAAATTTATCATGAACTTACCATGAACTTCATGAGCCGGTTCATATCCTGCCCTAGTGAAAAAAGCCCCTTGTCCTGGCCAATCAGTTAGGTATCAATTAAATTCTTGCCAAAGTCCTGTAGTGGTCAGCTAATTCCACATTGTTGCCACAAGGATAGAAGGGTGGGAAGTTACCAAGCAATAAAAGTGCATCAAATGAGGGAACAGCTTTAAGTAGCCTTCTAGTCTCAGCCCTCTCATAGGCTGTGCAGGACAAGGCAACCTTTTGTCTTTCTCCACCCTCAAAATCTGGTGCCTTCAATTTTCTGAGGGGGAATGGGAGCAAAACTGCCCCTGCCAATATTTGGGCATAAGTATGCTAACCATGAATTATTCCAACATAAATTCATGATATTGATGAAGGCATGGTTATTATACCTTTGGGAGCGAGATTTCTGGTTATTTAATATGAATCAAATGCCTTGTTACTCCACATTACTGCAATTTAAGATTACTTGGAATGATTTTGTGTGGACTGTAATGTATTTTCTGTTCAGAGATTCATAGAAAAGTTGTGTGTAAAAATAGAACTAGATAACAAGAAAAGGTAGATATATTTAAAAGGCTGAATATTGAACTGGTTCATAAATATTTTCACTTGAGGCACAGGAGATATATATCCTGAAGGCCTTAATTCACCCTGAATTAAAATTATTGATTCTCTGTGTACTAGTTTGACCAACAGGTATTAGCTGAAATAGGCTTGATGTTTATAGTGAACAACAAAATATCTCCATATACAATGCTCCAGTCCAGTTTGTATTCTAAATTTCCACATAATAATGTGCCCTGCATGTTGTGGTGAAATAACTTCCACCTAGGCTGTCCGACCTCCAGGTGAGACCTGGAGTTTCCAGGGCCGGCCTGAGGATTTTTTGTGCACTAGATGAGGCTGCCTTGCGGCGCCCCCCCTCACAAGCAGCCTTGAATCATGAAACGGCACTACTCCCACGTAAGAGGCCACACAGGCCTGACGCCAGAGCCTATAAAGGTTTGCCCAGAAGGTAATCCCACCTTTCCCCCCCACTCTTCTCCGTTTGACTGCCTGCCCCTTTCCCTTCCATGTGGGCAGCAAGGCAGGTGGTCAGCAGTGTTTCCTCTAAGCTCAGTTAGTGTGAGCTAGCTCACAGTTTTTTAGCCTCTGGCTCACATGTTTTTGTCTTAGCTCAGGAAGGATGGCTCCAGAGTAAACTAATTTATGCAGTAGCCAAATCGCTCCCTCACAACTTTAATGCCAATAGCTCACAAAGTAGGATTTTTGCTCACCGGACTCCACAACTTAAAGGGAACATTGGTGGCTGGCTCTGGGCATGTCTCACTGCTCTCAAGCCTCCGGCCCCTCTGTCGCCACAGCCAGCCGCATCTTCCGTCCAGATGTGAGGACATCTGGAAGCGCCTGTGCCCGCCTTACATGGTACTGCCAATGACATGAGTTTGGGGTTGCTTCTTTGTGACAATGAGGAAACTCAGGGGAATCCATTGACAATGCTTCACAGCGCCCTGGGGGAAGGTGGCCTCAAGCCAGCTGAGTGCTGCTCAGTTTTCAGCCCTGCTACCTGCCTGTCTCTGCCGGCCCCGTGTTGGGAGGGAGGGCCACGGAAGGGGTGCCTTTTTTGAGGGAGCGTGGCGTGGTCATCCTACAGACGATCTCTGGCTTCTGCAGCCGAGAGCTCCTCGCCCACCCCATCCATGGCTGTGCTGCCACCGCTGCTGTTCTTCAGGGCTCTGATGGCCCTGCTATCGGTGCCTTCCACCACCCGGCCTTTGTCCGCCTATGCCAGCGCCGCCCCGAGGGTGGTGGAGGTGAGGGTGGGGGTGTTGCTGCTGGACCGCAACCTGCTCTTCCTCCTCCCCCCCCCGAAGGAGGAGGGGGAGGGCAACTTGCGCCCTAGCTGGGCGCTTTTTGGTGGCGGTGGCAGCGGTAGCGGGGAGATCCCGCTGGCCACTGCCAGCCACCGCCTCCTCCTCCCCCCCGGAAGGAGGGGGAGGGTGACTTGCGCTCTAGCCGGGCGCTTTTCGGCAGTGGCGGCAGCAGCGGCAGCAGAGGGTGCCCGGTTAGGGGGCGGGGGGCACTTTTTGGGGAGAAGCGGGGCTCCTAGGCAATTACCTAGTTCGCCCAATGGGCGATCTGGCCGTGGGAGTTTCCCCAGAGATATAACAGACTACAGAGATCAATCTCCCTGGAGAAAATGACAGCTTTGCAGGATGGACTTTACAGCATCACATCTCTGCTGAGCTCCTTCCCTTCCCCAAACTCTGCTATTCCAGGCTGCCTCAAACCTCCAAGAATTTCCCAATCTGGAGTTGCCACACCTACATTCACCTAAGGATTAATAACAAAGTTTGCAGTCCAAAATTATAATTGTTGAGACTGAGGCACTTCTTTCTGGTTAGTAGTTGGAAAGTTGACTAGCAGGTAGAGAAGATTCACTTTTCTAGTGCAGAGCCATTCAGTGCCACAGAAATGCAGGTGACCCTGGCGAGTGGAGGCACCCAAAATCACACCTGTCCCACAGATCCCCAATATGCTTGCCAGCTCCAGTCTGGGAAATTCCTGGAGATTTAGAAAGTGGGACCTGGGGATGGCAGGGTTTGGGGAGTGGAGGGACCTCAGCAGGGTTGTAATGCCATAAAGTCCACCCTCCAAAGCAGCCATTTTCCTCAGGGCAACTAATCTCTTATCATCTGGAAATCAGTTGTAATTCCACATTTCCAGGCCTCACCTGGGAGGCCAAGGCAAAAGTGGTCCTTTTGGCAGATTGGAAGAGAAGGACAGTCTGATTGGGATGAGGGGTAAAGGCAAAAATAGTTTTTTTGAAGAAGGGGGCATCTTATTGTACACATTCAGGAAGGAGTCCATTTTAGCTCAAGAGCAGCCATAAGCATATGTTCCCAACAAACCTAGGTGTGTGCATACATAGTGGAATGAAATTGTGTTTCCCTGTTTTCCATATCGTTTGGGCTTCTATTAGCACTCTTTCTCATGCTCCTTATAACCTTATACTAACCCAGATAGTCAGATTTGCACCTTTTCTAGCCTTATAATAAGAGACAGCATTTTGTGCCACCACCCAAATAGTTGGAGCTGAACCTTTTCCTTGATCCCCAGTCCTGTTCTGGCAAACCAGCTGTCAAGCAATATTGTGAATATCCTTCAGATACTCTATGACCTAAACTTTATGTTACACTGCCAGAACAGATACCAGTATACAGAACATTAACACTCTTAACTGCAATTCTGGTCTATGAGTTCCCATGTAACTTGGAAGCAGTGAGTACAGTAGGTTTACATATGTTTGGAAACAAAGACCCAGAGTTTTGATCAGACTAATGGCTTGGAAGTGATATCAAAAAGAGTGTTGGTAATCATGTTTGACAATTTGAATTGATGGCTGATGGCCTGTAAAGGGCAATGCACTGGGATGATATCAGGGAGCTTTTAATAATGTTTGGCCAATGATCAGGCTGCATAGTCGATCACTACATAGGTGCCAATATTCTTTTGTTTCAAAAAGGCAATCGGGTGTGCTTACAAACATAAAAGTAGAACACATTCAGATCAAGCTACAGAAGTAAGGGTTATGATTGATCAAAAAAGAGCCTCAAGTTTCTGAGATAAATTATAACACATATATCAATATTCCTTGTCTTTTAAATAATGTGATAGCTTTCCTGAGCAGGATGTGATTTTTTACTCTGATGAATAGGCTGTAGTAAGCATTCGAGAATCTTCTTTTGGTGAAAGTCAAATCTTGTGTTTAGCAGTAATAAGTTATTTTCTCATGAGCTTTATGGAAAAGTTCTGCTTGCACAGTGAGGTCTAATGAGGAGCTTGCACCTGCTTCTAGAACATAATATCTAGTTCATTTGTGTGGGACCTTTTGGTTCATTTTAAAGGTCTGTCTCTGGAATGCAGTACTGTTTGGATTTCATGATAAATTATTCAGCTGTCTAGAATATTTGGAAAGATGGGATTAAATCTTTAAACCAGCATCTGGTATGGATGACATTATTTATTTACTTCTTATTTACTTCATTTATGGATAGGGATGCTGGCAGTTCTCTTTGATTCCCGCCAGTGCCTTGTGCACTGGCAGGAGGAATTGTGGGGAGGGAGGGAAGGCCCTCCCATTTAAACAGGAAGTGACACAGGGTGTTGTAGCATTCTGTAAGAACCAGAGTTTTTGCTCAAATGCTAGAGTGTTCCTGGCCTAGGGTTTCCAGACCCGCAGTGAAGGCAGGGATCCCCTGCTGCCAGGCCCTAGCTCCTTGCTGCCAATCAGCTGCCAGCAGGACGAAACTTACCGTGAAAATGAGGGAGATCCATCCAATGTGCAGCAGTGTGTCTACATAACATCACATCCAGCATGTTGGGGCGACACTCTCAAATTTGAGCAAAAACTCTATGGTAGAACCCAAATTTACTTTATAGTTTTTGCTCAAATACCAGAGCATTGCCCTGACATCCCAGACACGATGACATCACTTCCGGGTCATGTGGGCAGTGATATAGACACATCGCTGTACGTTGGATGGGCCTCCCTGCTGCTCTTGGTAAGTCCCCGCTCCCCTGCCGGTTGCCAGGAGGGACCTGGCACCTCTGTCCTTGCAATACACTGACATCACTACTGAGCATGTGGAGGATGACTTACCAGTTACCAAGCAGTGCTTGGAACCCATGTTTATAGTTAGCCTTTCTCTTTGAGAATCAAAGGGTATGGATGACTTCCCACTTCTCTTAAGTAAGTATGGCTAGGCCAAAAGTGATGCAGCACTGCCATGAATGGGATGGCCACCTCCTGACCAGATAGGATATTTATAAGTGGCTGAGGCATGGCTGAGGAATGGAGCCTCAGTAGAAGCAGCAGTGCTGACAGAGAAGCTATCTGGGGGAGGATCCCTGATGTGGAAGATGACCCTGAGAATCTTCCTGGAATGCTACAGCACTGACAGGACCAGCTCCAGGTTTTTTTGCACACTAGGCGAGTCTACTTTCTGCCCCCCCCCCCCCAATGTGCCCACCAATTTTCAAACATAAATGTCTTTACTCCTGATCTGGTTCTACAGTAACAATTAGCACAGTAATACAGTCAATAAACATAAAAACACCAATGAATCAATAAAAGGGCCATTAACAAAGCCTGGCTTCCTCCAATGTCTGGACTCTAAACAGGGTTGCCAACTCTGAGTTCGAAAATTCCTGGGGACTGAGGGGGAGTCTGGTGAAGGCAGAGTTTGGGGAGGAGTTAGCTCAGCCAAGTCCAATGTATGCCTTTCCTCAAGGGGACCTGATCTCTGTTATGGGGGGGGGGTTCCAGGTCCCACCTGCAGGCTGGCAACTCGCTCACTTTAATCCTTTCAGTGCTGCAGATGAGAAAAGCCCCCTCCCATCCTCTCCACAATTCCACAGGGTGTCTGTTGTGGGAAGAGGAAGGGAAGGAGATTGTAAGCTGCTCTGCTCTGAGACTCCAAGTGAAGGGCAGGGTATAACAGGGTATAACAAATCAGTGAAGGCAAGATTGGTGACTTCCTAGCTCAGAGTATGGTCACACGGGAGCAGGGTGGGGGACACGAAGTTTTATAGAGCTGCTAATAGAGAAGGGCAAAGCCATTGAGGAAGGGGTAGGGGTGGGGAAATCTATCAGAGGATAGGAAAGAACATCTTATCGTAAAGATAGCCATTGTGTACAAAAGGAAACAAATAAGCAAATGAGAGGAGCCCTGCAGTTCATTCCAACCAAGGAAGTTATCCCCCTCCCGTCACAGGCACAAACTTGGGTGGCCAAATTAAATCAAGGGCTGAGCACAGAGTGAAACCCAAGATCCTCTCTCACCTGAGCCAAGCCTTTCTGTAAGATTTCTCACCCGGGGAGGACCACTTGTCGACCTGACATGAATCCATGCACCCTTTCAAGCCCGGGTCCCTTCCTGGTTTCCCTACTAACAAAGGCAAGCGGGGCTCGCGGGCTGCTGTCACCCTCCTTGCATTTCACAGCTTTGGGGCTTTGTTCTGGTCCTGGGATAATTTCCCTCCTTTCTGCTCAGCGGTTTTAGCCCCCCCAATTCTGATCGCTGATACAAAGGGAAGTCACCTGGACCCCATCCCCAGCGTGCATGTAGGAGCTGAACATGCTATTTCTGTTCCCCCACAACAGACACACTCGCTGTTCACCCCTCCCTCAGGGCCCCCACACACACTCTGAGGCAGGGGGCATCTAGGTCCTCTTGCACAGGGGCTGCCACATGATGAGGTGGTGGCAGTGGCAGAGGACTCAGGCGCGCATGCTCAGGAGGCGGCTCTTCTGTGGGGCCACTGCGAGGGGCCTTTCGTCTTTCCCGCCTGGCCGGAAGAGGAGGCGGGCCAGAGGGGGAGGGTGGGGAGGCTCCACCCCACCAAGGGCTTCCCAGGGAGCTGCCTCCCCCCTCTGCTTCCACCAGTGTTGCATGACAGGCTGCCCTTCCTCCTCCTCCTCCTCCTCCTGGCCTGCAAGCAGGCAGCTGCCAGGATGCAAGCCAGGGGGAGGCACCGTTCGGCACCCCCATGCACGGCCCACCCTAGGCGAAAGTCTAGTTCTCCTAGTGGGTGGGCTGGCCCTGAGCACAGACACCTAACAGGGGCCATCAGCTGGCAAGTGCCCCTGCCTCCAATTGCGGCCTCATATATTGCTCATACATAAGAAATGCTGACACTACGAACACATCAGTATCAGAACCAATGTTATCAATACCTCTTATAGAGTTGTTTCATTTTGTACTTGTTTGTTTTCAGGAATATAACCACAATGCAAAAAGATTATTAATTTTTCTTTTTTTTATACTTTATTTGCTGGAGCAGACTAACGGCTTGTAAGAACCATATATTGTTGCCTCTTTTCAGATATGCCTCTCCTTGAGGTTAATTGTAATATTTAAATTATTTGGACTATCAAGTCCAAATATTAACTTCTGTCCCTGGCGCTAAGTTCATTAGTATCTAGCCTTTCTTTCTCTCTTCCCTTCTTTATTTCAGCAATATACATGCTGCCTCTCTAGATTCCTGATCAAGGTGGCTTACAAGCTAAATAAATAAATAATAAAAATGTAAGAGCATCATCAGTTAGTAATATAAAACCAAGCCAGGGGCATAAAATAACATTAAAAACTATTTCATAGCCTAAAAATGTCCATAAAATAGACCTCAGATCAGAAGCAGACTATAAAACAGCTAAAAAGATATAACTTCTTAGGTGAAAGCCTGAGTAAAAAGATATGTTCTGGTGTGCCACTTAAATACAATATGGTAGGTGCCAGGTAAACATCAAAGGGGAGAGCATTCCAAAGATTTTTTTAAAGAAATTTTATGAAATTTTAATGCAATTGTACAATAAAAACAGAAATACTGAAAATGTGTAACTGTGTAACTTCTAGTATAGAATGACATTTAGAACAATACTTACTCAATGGTGCAACTTTTATTCTAGTAAAAAATAAATAATTTCCTTTTAGCATTCCAAAGATGAGATGCCACTAGAAATGTGAAGGCCCGGGGCAAAGAAAACATTTCCCCCTTTTAATCTGAGTCCTCCCCTACTTTCCAGTTAGAACATAGTGGGGAGCACAGGGGGGAAACTTGTAAGAAATATTTTCTGTTTTAGAATGAATTAAATGCTTTTCATGGCAAGGTTTTTCACATTCAAAATATATAACAAGAAAAAGTCTGAAGACTTTTTAATTTTTCTAGTGGGCAATTTGGGATGGCACTAAAAAAAAAACATCCTGTGAAACATTGTTGTACTCATTCCAAATGTACAGCTTGAAAACGTCTGAGAACTTTCTCAATTTTTTCCAGTGGAAAAATTGGGAAATTTGGGGAACACTGGGGAAGAATTCTCAAACTAAGGACATATATAATATTTTCAAGGTTTTTTGTTAGAATGTAAATAATTGTTGATAACAATTAATATACTATAATGCAGTGATACTCAGTGGCCTAGGAGGCATGTGTGGCTCTTTGACATGCCATGTCTGGCTCTTTTGAGCATTGTTCCCAATGTGGCACCTGCCCCTTTTCCTAGAAAAGTGGACAAGGCCATTGCCTGGCAGGACTTGTGGATGGCAAATAGTTCCCACTATAAAAGCTGCTGCCAGAGGGACTAGAAGATGGGTAAGATGTGAACCTCGCTGGTCTGTGGGCCCCATGCTAGGGATGGAAGTTAAAAGTCCTTCCTCTCCAATAACTCTCCACCCTTCTCTGCAGCTATCTGTGCTATCATCCCAGGACCCAGCAACTGCTGGAAGAGCAAACTGGCCACATAGAAGATATAGTAAAACCACCATCACCATTGTGACAGTCACCCAGGAAAAAAAAAATCAAACTAGCTACATTGGGACAGTGATTTTACTCCTATTTCTCCATGGCCAGCATGCTCTCCTCCAGACACTATCTCACCTCATTGCCAGAGCTGCTGCGCCTCATGTTAAGGAGAGAGCAGGAAGGTGGAGAGGGAAGGCCTTCCCCCTCACTACAGATGAATGGACTAGCCAAGTCAGAATGGTGGTCATGAGAGAAATGTGCAGAGCTAGCCTGGTAATTTAAAATATCAATGTAACATATTTCATACTGATACTTATATCTCACATAACTGTATGTGTGTGTTTGGTGGGGTGGTGCAGAGGGCATGGAGTAGTCATGTTAGGTTACCAACTCTGGCTTGGGAAATTTTCGTTTCCCAAGGACAGAGTGCAAGGCAGCAAGCTGGGATAACACTCCATTCACTAAGCAGGTCAGATCACGGAGGGGTGTGGCAAGCAACGTTGGGGTTGAGCCATAGTCCTCCAGCACCACCTTCTGGAATCAGTCATTCAAAAGCAGAGCCATCAAAGTATGATCGCATTTCAGCCAGCCTACTGTCATCTTTCTATTTGTTTTATTTTTTATTTGTTTAGAAACTTTTATCTCCAGTTGCATCCAACAGTGATTCAAGACAACTTATAAAATAGCTAAATCAAAATGTGATACTCAAAAGAACAGATAATTTATAAGCACATGATCATAAGAGTTACAAAAACCAACAGGCAATCCAATTAACAATAGGGTTTTCAGGTTTCCCACTATGGTGAGTGATCTCTTGCCAGCAACCTGTAGGCTGGCCAGAGGAACATGATGAAAAAAAAATCACTGTTGGCATGATGTTTTGTCAGTTTTGGAGAGTCTTTCTAGGAGTCTTCAAAAAACTCTGCAGTTTTACCATAGAGTTTCTAGCAATTTCTAGAGGGTCATGATGTCACATCTGGGTTTTCCCTGGAAGTGATATAACACTGTTGTGCTAACAGCTCCCCCTGACTCCCATAGGTTGTCAGCCCCTGGGTGACAATCCTAGTTAGCCTATATAAATACATTTTCAGTGGATTTCTGTGCAGAGATACTTCAGACTAAAGCCAACTAAATAATGGATTTAGACTGGAGTAACTCTGCATAGGAATGCACTGTAAAACCCTCAAAAGCCCTCTTTAAAAACTGTGCTTTCAAGTGTTTTAAAAGCCATAGGGGCGGGGCCTGTCTGAGAAAATCAGGCATGCTATGATGGAGCAGTCCCCCTGAAAAATAAACATAGGAGACCACATGAAGGAAACATAGGGACATGAAGAGAAATAGGAGACCAAACCACATCAAGGAAAGACACAGCCAAAAGACCCTTCTTTGCTGAATGAAGGGGCTACAAAACTATATATGGTAAATATGTAGGCTGCAGGCCTGAAGGGCTGGCACAATAAAAAACAGAAGCTTGAGGCCTTTAGTTCAACAATTGTATAGTCAGGGCCGGCTCGCCCACTAGGCGAGCTAGGCACTTGCCTAAGACGTGCCAGCTCTCAAGGGCACCAAACGCCCCGGCTGGAGTGCTTCTGTTCCCCACAGATCGCCCACCCTTCCCCCTTGGTGGCATGGCAGTGGCCAGTGGGGACTCGTTGCCGCCACTCGCCCACCAGTAACAGGATGGCCGGCAGGCCAGGGAGCAGGAGGCAGCAGCGGCGCAGCTCGCCTGCCCTCCCCCTCCCCTATCGGGTGGAGGAGGAGGCATGGCCAGTGCAGGGGACTCGCCGCCACTGCCGGAGAATGCCTAGCTGCCCGGCTGGGGCACAGGAGGTGGCGGTGGCGCAGCTCACCTGCCCTCCCCCTCCCCCCTCGGGTGGAGGAGGAGGCGTGGCCAGTGCAGGGGACTCGCCGCCACCACCAGAGAATGCCTGGCCACCCAGCCGGGGCACAGGATGCAGCGGCAGTGGTGCAGCTCACCTGCCCTCCCCCTCCCCCCTCAGGTGGAGGAGGAGGTGCGGCCAGTGCAGGGGACTCGCCACCACTGCCGGAGAATGCCCGGCCACCCGGCCGGGGCACAGGAGGCAGCAGCAGCAGTGCAGCTCACCTGCCCTCCCCCTCCCCCTCGGGTGGAGGACGAGGCGTGGCCAGTGCAGGGGACTCACTGCCACCACTGGAGAATGCCTGGCTGCCCGGCCGAGGCACGGGAGGCAGCAGCGGTGCATCTCACCCACCCTCCCCCCTTGGGGGGAGGAGGAGGAGGCAGCCAGCATAGGGGACTCGCCACCACCGCCGGAGAATGCCTGGCCACGTGGCCGGGGCACAGGAGGTGGTGGCGTCAGCGCAGTTCACCCGCCCTTCCCCTCCCCCCTTGGGTGGAGGAGGAGGCGTGGCCAGCAGGGACTCCAGGATCTGCCGGGAGGTTGCCATGTACACCCGCCTATGGCGCAGAAGCACCTCGAGCCGGCCCTGTGTATAGTCAAAATGTTTTGGCTAGTCAAAAGCTGGACTGTTGCTTTTTGTGCCAATTACATTTTCTGGGGTGTCTTCAAGGGCTGTCCCACACTGAGTGTGTTACAGTATTCCAACCTTGGGGTTCTTTTTACATGTATCAGTGTGGTTAGTCTTGCTGTATCTAGGAGAGATGCTAATTTACATGCTAAATTCAATTGGAACCATGCATTCTTAGCAACTGCTGCCACTTTTCTTTTAATCAGGAGGATTGAGTCAAACTGGACACCTAAACTTTTTACTGAGTTTGCGACTAAATCTGTTTACTGAGTAAACATCAATACTGTCTTTATGCTTCTCAAATACCCAACTTGTCCAGCAGTTTGTGTTATGAATTTTTAATCTATAGACCAGCAATTAGGTATGGTCACTATTTCATTACAGGATTTTAGAGAGCTGAACTTTGTTTCCACAACTGCTTATGCGTTAACAGTTTTGCCAGCAGTTAAAGCACAATTCATGTATAATATATAGCATACATATTTTATCACACATGGGATTTTATATAATTTATTACATGCATAGAAACATTAAGGATGCAGATGTGCATACAGAGGTTGGTTTCTTATATAAATACCCTTCTTCTGTGTCTAAGATGACATTGGTAACATCACTTTCTATTTCTTTTTATACTGTTCTAATTCCTCTTACATGACTGCTTTTTAAGAGCTGCATCTATCACTAAATTTTAACCCATATTCCAAAAGTTGGAAGGTAGAACTTCTGTTTTAAAAAGAGAGTCCTCAAAGTGCTATAAGATCACTTTTGTGTAGTGTTCATTACATTCAGTGCTATTCTTGTAAAAAACAAACAAAGAATTTCAGAAATTCTGGAGTAAAGTCGCCATACATTTGGCTTATCTTCTGTGTAGTTGCCAATAGGAAATGCATCCAAATGGCAGAAAATCATTTTGATTGGCCCGCAAACTGTCAGTGATGCAAATCGCTTGGATGCCCGGAAGTTAAAAAAAAAATTCTGTAAGATGTTGAAAGTTCTAAGTGAGACTTCGATGTAGTGGTTTCACTCCTGACCCATGGCCTCCATGCTGATGTCTGAAGTATGGAAATGCTGTTGCTGTTTTGAAGTTGTACTGTGGCTCAGTGTTAGAGTACGTATTTGGCATACAGAAGGTCTCAGTTTCAAACCTCAATGCCTCCACTTAAAGGGATCAGGTAATGAGAGATGGGAAACACCTCTACCTAAGAACCTGGAAAGCTGCTGCTTAGAGAAGAGAATGCTGACCTTGATAGACCTATGGCCCTGTTCAGCTGTGCACTGACTGTTGCTACTCCAGCTGGATTGCATAACATGTGAGCCACCAGACTGAATACAGTGTACCAGTCAAGTATGGTGACCCATCCTGGTTTTGCTGCCTGAGACTGCAAAAACAAAAGAGATTCTCAAAACACAAAACATGGATTATGGGCTGTGTGTGCCTGTGTTAGATTTTTCTACAGAAAGAGGACAGTTCTTCATATTTACTTTGTACTATCAATGGTATTTTGAATTTAGTGTCCTTACAGGTATTTCAAACAAATACCTGCAGAAAAATGATGATAAAATAGTTATATTTGTATCACTGTAACAACTAAATGTCAGACATAAAGGGTGCATGAGATCCAAAAACAATATTGTGGAGGTCTTGGAAGATATTCTGTTAACATTACACCCTCCAATACGCAGGCTGTGGCTGTTGTGCACCAGGGTCTGATTTGGCTGAGCTGCCTTCCCTTTGCCTTAGACAGAGAGAGGCATGGACTGAGTGCCAAACCATTCCACCACCTGTCCTCTATCTCTACTCCCTTCTGAGCTGGGACCCAGAGCTGGTCTGTTCCCACTGGCCTCCTCTCTCAAGCCTTTTAAGGGCCCTAGCCAGGTGTGGGGCATGCCCAGTGGCCTCTCTCTACCCAGAAACCCTATGGGGTGTCGCCAAGTGGGGGGGGGCAAATAGCACCTTCTGAGTAATCTTTCCCCTTTCACTCCCTGTCCCCAGAGTGGAGCGTCTCAACAGCTGATTGTCAGACAGCTGGTTGTCAAAGGATTAGCTGTCAATGACTGATTCTTAAAGTGCCAGCTGCCATTGATCAGCTGGCTGGTATGCAGATTTTTATAGGGTGTATCTGTGGCTCCACTGGGGCTGGTGGATGCTAGGCTTGACAGTGTGGGGTGCCAAGAAGGAAAGGGGTCTATTGTTGTCCTGCTACCACCCTACATGCATCATCTACATACAAGTGGATGCATGCTGTACTGGAAGCAAACATAAGAAAACACATCCCATGCAGTTAAAAAATGGAAGAACAATAGAAAGAAAAATAGCAACACTCACTCAGGCCCAAGTGGCTTATTACATTTAACACATGATGGTCATGGGGACTTGCAGCCATGTGACAGCTGTGAGTTCCCCCTGAAAACTAAATTTTAAAGCACTGCAGGGACCTGATTCTGATAGAGACTATGGAGTGGGAAAGGAGGGAGTTCAGCTTCCTCCCTGTGCTATTTTCTGAACTTAAAACATCTCTGGGAGTGTTATTTGCCCCTTGTGGGGTGGGGGCTGCATGGGCACTGAATCCTAAAACATGAGTATTTGATTCATTCATACACAGTGCTTAGGAGATTCCTGATGAGCTATATGTAGGTTTAAGCTTTCCAAAGGAGAAAAAATGGCTACTGAAAGTAGTTTATCATCATAGTCATCATCCAACATTAGTTGTTTTCTTATTCCTCAGTGGTTACCTATAAAGTGATCCAAAGAGCTAGAAACAAGGCAAATTTAGAGCACATAGGACTATGAAGCTGCGGCAACTCTAATTCTGTAACATAGTATTGATTCTATGCAGTTACTTTAAACAGAGAAGCTGCTCATGATTGTAGTGATATGTTCATTAGACTATGATTTATTTTAATCATATGTATTAGCCCACATGAACTGATGGTGGTGATTCTCTGACACAGGCATGCTTTATTGTGTTATAACTGTAACTACAGTAATTCAGAAGGAATGCTGTGCCTCTCTTGCATAACAGAAAACATCCTATTAGTGTTCATATCAACTTATTTCTAGAAAAAAAGATGAATGAGTTTTCCTAATATTAGTCCTTTAAAAAAAAAAAGTCAGTCCTCAAGTTTATCTGCTTGGTACCAGTCGTCACTGTCAAGCAACATATTTATAAGGAAAGCAACGGCAAAAACTTCCAAAAGGCTATTTCTAATCCTCCAGGCAGTTTATGTTCCTCATCAGTGAACCCTGTTTAATCAGAGACTTTAAAACTGGTGGTATACTCTGTGTCTTTCTTTGTAGTGGGAATAAGAAAAATGTCTGTTAGCATGATGTGAAGACATCTGAATTATATAAATATACAGCATGAAAATGTAAGAACATAACAAGAACCCTGCTGGATCAAACCAGTGGTCCATCTAGTCCAGCATTCTGTCTCACACCATGGCTAACCAGTTACTCTGGAGGGCCAACAGGAGGGCATAAAGGCCAGAGTCATCCCGTGATATTGCCTCCCAGTGAGAGGAGTTGGTGCCATTTATAGTTAATTAGCTGAGAGATCAGCAGTTGAAAGCAAGTGGAGTCATCCTCCACTCCATCATTCAGGGAAGATAGAGAGAAAAATAAAGCAGCCTAAAACATCAAAGAGATGCTTTGCTGGTCACCATATCTCAAAAGGACATTGCAGAGCTAGGTAAAGGTAAAGGTTCCCTTGCTCAAAAGCCAGTCGAATCCGACTCTAGGGTTGTGGTGCTCATCTCTGGTTCAAAGCCGAAGAGCCAGCGCTGTCCAAAGACGTTTCCGTGGTCATGTGGCTAGCATGACTAAACACCAAGGTGCACGGAACACTGTTACCTTCCCACCAAAGTGGTACCTATTTATCTACTTGCAATTTCTTGCTTTCGAACTGCTAGGTTGGCAGGAGCTGGAACTAGAGACGGGAGCTCACTTTGTCATGCAGCACTCGGGTTTCTGTCAATTAAGCAGATACATACAGGCAAACAATTTGATGTGGGGAGATTACAGCAAATTAACATAATGAAAAACATGAGGAAAAGCATGAGGGAAAAAATTCTGCAATTGCAAGTCTTGAAGAATACACTTTTCCAAGGTATGGTGCAACATCTTACATAATTGGATAAGTACACTTTCATCAGACCTGAAAATAGAGTGGTAAAATGATTCACCCTGAGCCAGCCATCTCTTGAAGGCACTGCTCAGTATAGATCTAGAGCTTTGCCACCACCATTTACTCCGATGAAAAGGATAGATTTAAGTATGCCAAGGAATGTATTAATGTGACTGGAGACAGATGCATCATCGCTGCAAGTGTGTGTCACATCGGGGCAGCTGTGTTTTCATAGGATTTTTGTAAAACATGAAAAATATAAGTTGTGATGCATGGAACATATTTTAGCAGGTGGCTGTTTGGCACTTTGCTACATTTCTCTTAATTGTTGCAAACAACAAAGAGCTCAGGTTTCTCAAGGGAGTAAAAACATATTTTTGGCTTTAAAAAGTCCTTATTTAGTGCATCATGTAGATGAATTAAGGAGTGTGTTTTTTATAGCAAATTAAGAATAATTATATTAAATGTGCTTAGACAATATGACACTTCTCAAGATCTTCAGGATAATAAATGTCTCTTCTGTCCACATGGTGTTCTAAACACATCTTAAACAAGCACCCAGAGTGCTCAACACTTGAGGTTTTGCCATACTTGACAAGCTGCAGGTTTTAATGAGAAGGCTGTCCATCAGAAATTACACATATTTTTCCCTTCTATTTTTCTGTCATCATTTAGGCCTAGTATTTTAGTCTCTAAACAAATTAGCTGTTCAAGATTCTATGTAAGTATGTAAAATCGATTAAGAATTATGCATGTTTTTATCAAGGAGTGTGTGCTGGTGAGGAATGTGTATTTGAGATGTGGCAATAGCTGTTTATAGACCTTAAATCCTGGTTCAGCCCTGTCCCCAAACTACACTACACTTGAGTTCACCCCTGTAATTATCTTGGGGTATTTTTGGTTTCCACATTACATTGATGTCACCCTGTTTTTGCCCCACACTTGTCCTGGGATAAATGGATACTGTTATAACCAGGAATAAATGCAAGGTATTGTGTCATGAGTTGAACTCTGATAAAACCAGGGATGAGATCCAAGTGCAGAAAAGACCTATGTCTAGGGTTTTTTGAGGCTTTATTTTTGTTTGCTTTAATATCAGAGGCTGACAGAAATATTAAAGTAACTTATACCATAAAATCATAAAAAAGCAATGTCATAAAAATAGCAATTAAATACACATTTCAGCCCTACCTGTAGCCGCTGCTGGCATCCTGCAGGAGGGCTACCATTGCCTCCACCGTAAGGAGGAAGGAGGCCGGTTGCAGCTTCATCTGGGTCCTTCAGGTGGATGGAGCCAGCACTGTCTTAATGGCTGGCTCTGTTCCACCCTCCCAGTCTTCACCTCGGTCTTCACAGCATATCCCCTTGCTGGGCCAGCCAGGTGCGAGCCAACTACAGTTGACTACACCCAGGGGCAGGGTGCCTTGCCTGTTATATGGCAAGGGTGGGGCTCAGAGGACCCCAGGTCTTGACCATGCCACTGGTCAATGTTTGCCCTTGCCATTATGATGTAAGTTAAATAAAATGGCCATTAGTTTCCCAACCTATGGTTGTCTGCCTCTTTCTTCCGTCTGGTGGAGGGGGGCAAATGAAACTCCAAACACACAAAGACCAAGTCCTGGTTTTTGCTGTAAGCCATTTGGGTTCATGCAAAAACATCTGCTAACTAGGATGTAACTTGGATGACAGGGCTGACCTGGTTCATATCATCAAGACCTGAATGGATGAAGCAGGGGTGGGGGATGTAAAGTACTGGGTTTCGTGCCTCATGACTCGGACGACGACATAAGAGAAGACGCGTTTATTCGTACTTCACATAAGACAAAGACAAACAGTAACGGCCGGAGGCCAACTATATACAGTAAGGGGGGGGACGCCCCACATTCCTATTTGCGGGTTTGAATCGCCCACCAATGCTGCCATTGGCTCTTTATTGGCAAGCTCAGGAGCCTAGTCCCTATTGTTCTCAGAGAGCGGAGCTCGGCTGCATTTCGCCAGCTCAGGCTCCTGTTCCTAGGACATAACAGGGTATTGCCTTCCCCCACCTACATGTGTCAGGATTCTCAGTGCACCATCAGGCACCCAGGCTTGATAGTCAGGAACAGGAAGCAGTTATCATCTACTGGGCTAATATTACATTCTCCAGCTGATAATATGAAGTGTGGGGAAGGCAGGACAGACTGTGCATTGTGTTAATGGGCTGTCCACATTTCTGTATCACATTTGCTTAAACTGAGCTACTGTTGAGATCCCTAAGATTTTTAGTCTTTTTTTGTATTTAAAATGCTTTTATTTATTGCCAGAATATTAATACAAACAACAACTGAACAGAGGAGAACAACAATCAGTCATAATAACCAGAAGGCAGGTACAATGCACAGTACAACAAGGAGGAAAAGTCAAAGGAGACAAATACTGACATTAAAAAGTTAGAAGTTAAAAGGAGAGGGATCCATTGGGCAGTGTCCCATATTGTGATTCAATGAGTATCATAAACATTGCTGTAACTGAGACCATTCAGGTTGGATGAATTGTTGACAGGATAAAAATTCAAATAGTGGGTACCATTTTTCATCAAAGTTGGATCTTCTGGGGAAATGTAACATTCTGCTGATTTGGTCGGTAATATTTTCCATGATGTATTGGTCCCAGAGTTTTTGAAACCATACATTCAAAGTAAATGGTGATTGGTTTCTCCAAATGGAATATATCTAGTTGATGAACAAAGTTCAGGTCTAGTGTCACCTTTAAGATCAACATCAGATTTCCATCTGACTCTCCTCTACTTGCTCTCCAAGTTTGGTGAGGATTGGATTTACAGGGTCCAAGTTATGGCCCCCCAAAGAAGTTTTCCCCATCCTCCTTTGTTTCCAATGGACTAAGGTCAAACCAGAGAATCTCTCAGTAGAAACTGAAGGTGAGAGATATTTTTGCAAGCCCGGCAGAACCAGTGCCATTGTGGCTCTGCAATCCCAACAGGACTAAGGTTAAGCCAGGAAAGTGCTTTGGGGGGAAATGTCAGGCACAGATTCAAAGTTGTATAGAATGGACCCCCTGCAAGCTACATACACCAGATGCACAGGGAATCTCACCCTGCTGCCTGCTTCTCTACAATCTCTCCAAGTTGGGGATGGATTACATTTCTGTGGTTATGGAACCCCCCCCCCCCACAAGTTTCCTCATTGCTTTCTCTGGAGTCTATGGACCGGCTCAGGAACAAACCAGTGACAGCAAACTCACAGGGAAACTTCACCTGGGAGATCCTCCCCTCAGCCAGACGCTCAAAGCCAGGCAAGCATCCCGTTTATGCTCACAGCCCTTCCAAGTCTTCAAAGGCAGATTCTGAAGTACAGAAAGGCAAACATCCCCAGAGTTTTGACAGGGGCTCCCCAGAGTTATGCCATGACAGCTTGGTGGGCACTTCAGCTCCTCCAGACAAATAGAAACCAGAATTTTCCATTTAAGGTTATTAGTGATGCAATGACAAAAAAACAGACATGACAAGAGACTTCTGGGAGGGGCTCCCCTAAGTTACCCCACTACAGCTTGATGGGGGGGCCACCCCAGCCCCGTGAGACCAGTGGAAATCAGATTTTTCCATTTAAAGTACTCATGAGGTAGGTAGGAATCATCTTGCTGATGAGGTGAGGGCTGCTTCCTGGGTCCTCCAGGTAGCCCTTCTGGATGGCACTGTTGGTGTCTCTGTGGAAATGACCTCTTGGAGGGTGGCTTTCCTTGATGTCCCATCACCCATGGCACCATGAGTCTGGGGAGCCTTTCTAGGAGGGACCCGCTCCCCCTCTGCTTCTCCCTGCTGTGAGGGAGTGGGCCTCTTTTTCCTCCCACTGCCCACCATTCTTTCCCCCTGTGGCAACATTCTGGAGTGCACCCTTTGCAGGTGCATGAAGAGGACAAAGGAGGACAAATGTTGGGGGTGTGGGCATGGCACATCTGTCACTCTACCACACAGGGTTCACTGGGGAGGGTACAGAAATGAATTCAAAGTGTAGGCTGGAAATGATGCTCCAGGACTGGAGAAGGTGGGAGGAGAGACTGGACAGGGAGGGGCCACTAGTACTGGAGGCAGAAACAGCAACAGGGAGTTGTGTGGAAAGGAAGGATGCTTTCCCCCCCATCACTGTGGTCAGAGACTTCACCAAAGAGTGTTAACAACCATTGGTCTTTGGGCAGTGCTAACAACTCTTTGTCCCAGGAACACATCAAGGGAAGGATACTCTAAGACCTCTGGTGATGCCTGCTGGGGTGGGCTCCTGTGGGCTGGCAGGATGGGTTTGGTGCCTGGGGACAGGGGCCCGTGGTAAGCAGTGGGTGGCAGATATCTTCCACCCACGACAAGCACTCTTTGTACCCACTTTCACCCTCATGGCACAGTGGGATTGGTTCACAATCAGGAAGGGTGGGAGGATATAAATTGTGGGTCCACAGCCAAAGAACCCAGTAGCTAAGCCTCTCTGCTTGGTGTGAGTAAAGAGACAGGTGACTTGAAGCCATGAGTCCACCTATGTCCCCTGAACCCCAGCAGAGGAGAGTAATCAAAATCAAAATGTGGATCCTCAGCCAAGGAACCCACTAGCTAAGCCTGTCTGCTCACCATGAGCAGAGAGACAGGTGGCTCAAATCCCTGAGTCCATTTAAGACTCCCAAACCGCAGCAGGGGAGAGAAATCACAATCAAAATGCAGGTCCTTAGCTGAGGAAACCACTACCTGAGTCCCTCTGCTTAGCATGAGTAGAGAGATGGGTGGCTCAGATCCTGAGTCCACCTAAGACCCTCACACCCCAGCAGGGGAGAGGAATCGCAATCAAAATGTAAGTCCTCAGCCAAGAAATCCCTGAGTCCACCTAACACCAAAACCCCAGCAGGGGAGAGGAGTTCCCAGTCACAAGGGAATGTGCTCTGCTAGTTTGCTTTTAAGATGCTCCCTGCCTCTCTATGTAACTGAGAACAGCTGAGAGAAAAGAGGCTGCAGAGCTGAGCTGAGCATAAAAATAGCATTCTGATCCTATAGAACAGAATGGGAACTCTGTTCTTGGCAGCCAGCAGTGCCTGTTAAGTTTGGAGTTTGGAGGGCTCCTATTGGTGTTTCCAAGGCTGGAGAATTACACCCCCCTGTTGCCTTGGAGTTTTGTAAGCAGTTGAATTGAGTGGAGACAGTCTGTCTGGAAATGTATCCATTAACTAACCACCAGAAACAGCACCAAAGTTCATGAAATGTTTGCACTGGGTGCCCTTCCATGAACATTGCTTTGCAAACCATGAACCTGACAAAATTTGTGATGAACGTTATTTCATGAACCAGTTCATGCCCATCCCTAGTAAGCTTCTCAAGAGATGACGGCTGACGAATCCTTTAGTTTAGATCATGACAACAATAGGACATAATAGGATGGAAGATAAGTATGACTTCTTGTTTGATAGTTCCAAGTGCATGGAGAGCTTTTTGGTTAGAAGGATTCTACAGTGGCTTTGAAGTCACGAATAGGAATGGGCATGAACTGGCTCACTAAGGTTCGTGACAAATTTTGGCCAGTTGGTGGCAGGTCGACTTTCCAGCAATTTGTGGCAGTTCATGAATGGATATATATCCAGATAGTCTCCACTCAATCAAAATGTTTACCAAACTGCAAAGGCAGGGTGAGGTTCCCTGTGCATTTGGTGTGTGTACCTTGCAGGGGGTCTATTCTATCCAGTTTTGAACCTAAGCCTGACATTTCCCCCAAAGCACTTTCCTGGGGGCATAGCTGGGACCCCCTAAGTCCAATCTGCACATAACTTGGAGGGCCTGTAGGGGGGCATCACAGGGAGGTTTCCTGCAATTTTGATGTATCTAGCTTGCACAGGACACATTCTATACACTCCTGAACCTCCTGAACCTGCACCTATCATTTCTCCAGAAAGCACTTTCCCAGGGTTACTTTCTTTGGGGGACTGTAACTCCGACCCTGTAAATCCAATCCTCACCAAACTTGGAGGGCAGGTAGAGGAGTCAGCTGGGGATCTCCTGTGAGTTTGGTCTCTAGCATAGTGGGGGAGCTTTCTACTGCATCACTGATTTGTCTGGTGCCTAAAAATTCATGATGGTTCATGGCTCATGGCTCATGAACCAGGCATACCATGAACTGCATTTTCCTGGTTCATGCCAATCCCTAATCATGGATTACAAAAATAGCTCTTCGTGTAGTCATATCCATTATTTTGCAAGATTTTAAAGTAGCCATCCTGTGGTAACTGGGCATGTGATTTTTAGATTTTATTTCATATGTATGATCAAGCTATCAGCAGTCTTGTTTGGATATTTGAGTATGAGGGAGCAGAAGATCGAGATCATGTCCCTTCCAGATTTCTATTGGTTTCAGTATCCTGTTTTCTCTGCATGGTGGCAGACCTCAGCCCTGTTCATGATGGTTACTTTCTCCTGCACTGCTGCAAGTCAGATTGCAACCACTCATTCAGAGGTGTCCAGCAGTGGTACATGAAGAGATGGCAGACAAGCTGCCACCCCTCACTGCTGGCCAGGTCTCAGCTGAGTTATCCTATGACACTGTGTCCTTGGGCCTTGGTTTGGCTTCCTCCTGGCCATCAGTGACCCTCCAAGGCAGCAGCCCACTGGGAATTTTCCTGCCCCTCATGAAAATGTCATGTAATGAAGTTTCTTTAGTATTACTAGTCTTTTTACCTCTTCATCTTCTCATTCCAAACTCTTTTTTGAACTTTATTTTTGGGCTGGCACAATGAGCCTGATTTGGTCTGATATGGTTTTATTATGCATCTCCTCTTGTGTAATTATGTAGATCAGCCTATATAATTATGATGTATCTTATACTCAGGTTCATTGCTAGCACAAAATAATATGCTTTTGTATTTTTGCACAAGCTGACTCACATCTAATAAGTAATTTCATCTCTCTCTCCCATTTTATTTAAAATAGCTTTACAATGTCTATGCCGCAGCGGTGGTGTATACGGAATTAATTATATCTTTCTTGAACTGTTCCACAATATAGTGTTCGTTAACTTTGTTCTTCTTTAGGAAATGAAGTTGAGTTAAAGATAGGTGTTGACACACTGATCATTTCAGGAGTATAATCATTGGTAACAATGTGCATTTTTGGTGTCTGACAAGAAAATTTGCAATTCTCCAGGATGGAAGAACAAAAAATTCTAAAGCTCTTTGGGTTTGTTAAATGTTGCATACCTTTGAATCTTTCAGGATCTAGATTTCTCATCACATCCACGGGAGCCTTGTATATTATAGATGTACAGAATGAAGATGGATTGTATAATTATCGATGTATCACACGGCACAGATACACTGGAGAAACACGGCAGAGCAACAGTGCTAGACTTTTTGTATCAGGTATGCAATGACAGTGACTAAGCTAGAAGTGGTTTAGTTTCTCTATATCTTACACATAAACCATCTTCTTGGGAAAACTTCTATGTATGCAGGAGCTCATTAGCCTATGGTATAGGTATAGAAAAACAGCTGCAGGAGCTCATTAGCCTATGGTATGCTAATGAACTATTAGGCTATTAGCATATGCCATGCCCCCTGACATCACCGGAAGTGATATCAGAAGGGGAAGCAAGGGGGGAGGCATCTTCAAAAGCCTCCCCTTCCCTTCCCCAGCTGGCCTTTGTGGGGGAGCTAAGAGAGAAGGGGTTTAAAGTTTAAACTCATGAGTGTTGGGCCACAGAAGGAGGAAAGAGGGAAGGAAAGAGGGAGAGTAGAGAGAAGGAAAGAAGGAAGGAAAGAGGGAAAGAAACAGAAGGAAAGGGGAGGGAAAGAAAGAGAGGGAAGAAGGAGGGAAACAGGGAAAGGAGGAAAAAAGAGAAGAGAAGAAGGTGGGAAAGAAAGAAAGAGAGAAGATAAGAAGGAGGGAAAGAGGAAAAAGAGATAAGGAAAGGAAGGAATGAAAGAAATTTGGTGGCAATTCGGCCCCATTATATCCTATGGGCCATTGAAGTCAATGGTGAAAACATAGGGTATATTCTGGGGACTGGAGGGGAGGGGGTTTGGGGGAGAGGCTTCAAACTCACAGGGCAGCTTATGGAGCCTCTCCCCAAGATACCCACCAAGTTTCAAGAACATTGGACCAGGGGGCCCAATTCTATGGGCCCCCAAACAGATTGCCCGTATTCCTTCCATTGTTCTCTATGGTGGGGAAAAAAGTAACTATCTTTCAGCACTGTGGAGATACAGTTCTTGCATCCCCCCCCTTCCCCGAATGTATCTTGGCTACCACATTTTGGACCAGATGAAGTTTCTGAACCATTTTCAATGGCAGCCCCATGTAGAATGCATTGCAATAATCTAACCTGGATATAATCAGACAATGGATCACCATGACCTGATAATGTTGTTCGAGGAAGAACTGTAGCTGATGTATCCACCAAAGCTAATAGTAAAGGTAAAGGTTCCCTTGCTCGAAAGCCAGTCGAATCCGACTCTAGGGTTGCAGTGCTCATCTCCGTTTCAAAGCCGAAGAGCCAGCGCTGTCCAAAGACGTTTCCGTGGTCATGTGGCCGGCATGACTAAACACCAAGGCACACGGAACACTGTTACCTTCCCACCGAAGTGGTACCTATTTATCTACTTGCAATTTCTTGCTTTCGAACTGCTAGGTTGGCAGGAGCTGGAACTAGAGACGGGAGCTCACTCTGCCATGCGGCACCTGGGTCTCAAACTGCTGAACTACTGACCTTCCACAGCCTGCAGTTCAGCGTCTTAACCATTTGAGCCACTGCAGCTCCTACCAAAGCTAATAGAAAGTGCTAAATGCCATGAATGAGACCTAAGCTTCAGGAAAAGGCCAGGATCCAGCTGCATTCCCAAGCTATGAACCTGCTCTTTCAGGGGAATGCAGTACTCTCTAGAACAAGCTGACTCTGCAGTCCACAAGTGGCTCCATTCTTCACATTCTTACAACAAGTACATTGGTGAGGTACTTGCAGTCCTCAGTGATTTGGAGGTGGAACATGGTGGTACAATTTCATGCATTTATCTCTAAGCTGAGTGTTTTATGGATTGGGTCAAAACTATTGTCTGTGAATCTGAGAACCCAAAATCAGTTCACCCCTAATTAATCAATCAATTGGATTATGCCTATGCCACCTGTTCTGAGTCCTGCTTAAGGCAATTTACAATTAAATCTACATCACAATATTAAAAACAAGCCATATGTTCCAATGGATAGACCAATAAAAAGGTGAAAAAGCAATCTTTCCTTGTGTTTAGATGGTGTGCACACACGTTGTTGGAGGGACCTTTTTCTGAAGATGACTTTCCTGGTGTTCACAAATTTTGATTGGGCTTAATTGCTAGCCAGAAGTTTTGACCACCAACACCTTGCCCATATCCCACCGAGGGAGGTTTAGCTAGACAGACAGACAGACAGGTTGTTGCTATTGTTCAGTCGCACAGTCGAGTCCAATTCTTCGTGACCCCATGGACTACATCACCACAGGCCCTCCTGTCTTCCATCATGCTCTGGAGTTTGCTTAATTTCATGTTTGTTGCCTTCCTTATGGTCCAACTCTCACAGCCATACATTACTACTGGGAATACCATTGCTTTGACCATACGGACTTTTGTTAGCAGAGTGATGTCTCTACTTTTTATTATACTGTCTAGGTTTACCATCGCTTGCCTCCCAAGGAGCAGGTGTCTTTTAATTTCATGGCTGCAGTTACCATCTGCAGTTATCTTGGATCCCAGGAACATGAAGTCTGTCACTGCTTCCATGACTTCCCTTTCTATTTGCCAAGGAATGATGGGGCTGGATGCCATGATCTTAGTTTTTTTTTGATGTTGAGTTTCAAGGCAACTTTTGTACTCTCCTCTTTGACCGTCAGCAAGAGGCTCTTTAGGTCCTCTTCACATTCTGCCATTAGAGTGGTATCGTCTGCATATCTGAGGCTGCTGATGTTTTCCCCAGCAATCTTAATTCCAGTTTGTGATTCAGCCAGGATGGCATTTCGTATGATGTACTCTGCATATAAATTAAATAAACAAGGTGACAATATACATCCTTGCAGTACTCCTTTTCCTATGCTAAACCAAACAGTTGTTCCATATCTGGTTCTAACTGTTGCTTCTTGACCCTTATATGGGTTTCTCAAGAGACTTGTGAGGTGGTCTGATACTCCCATCTCTTTAAGGACTTGCCATAGTTTGTTGTGATCCACACAATCAAAGGCTTTAGCGTAGCCAATGAAGCAGAAGTAGATATTTTTCTGGTACTCCTTTGCTTTCTTCATAATCCAGTGAATGTTGGCAATTTGATCTCTAGTTCCTCTACCTCTTTGAAACCCAGCTTGTACTTCTGGCAGTTCTCTATCCACATACTGCTGACCTAGCTTGTAGAATCTTGAGCATGACTTTGCTAGCATGTGAAATGAGTGCCATTGTGTGATAGATTGAACATTCCTTGGCATTGCCCTTCTTTGGGACTGGAATGTAAACTGACCTTTTCCAATCCTGTGGCCACTGTTACATTTCCCAAATTTGCTGGCCTATTGAGTGCAGCACTTTTAACAGCATCATCTTTTAAGATTTTGAATAGCTCAGCTGTTGTTAGTAATGCTTTCTAAGGCCCAATTGACTTCGCACTCTAGGATGTCTGGCTCAAGGTCAGTGATCACACCGTTGTGGTTGTCAAGGACATTGTGGTCCTTCTTGTATAGTTCTTCTGTGTATTCTTGCCATCTTTTCCTAATCTTGTCTGCTTCTGTTTGGTCCCTGCCATTTTTGTCCTTTATCATGGCCAGCTTTGCATGGAATGTTCCCGTGATTTCTCCAATTTTCTTGAAGAGATCTCTAGTCCTTCCCATTCTATTGTTTTCCTCTATTACTTTGCATTGTTCATTCAGGAAAGCCTCCTTATCTCTCTTTGCTGTTCTCTGGAAATCTGCATTCAGTTGGGTAAATCTTTCCTTTTCACCTTTGCCTTTTGCTTTCCTTCTTTCCTCTGCAATCTGTAAAGCCTCATCAGACAGCCACTTTGCTTTCTTGTGTTTCTGTTTCTTTGGGATGGTGCTTGACTGCTGCCTCCTGTACAATGTCATGAACCTATGTCCGTAGTTCTTCAGGCACTCTGTCTATCAAATCTAGTCCCTTAAACCTATTCTTCACCCCCACTGTATATTTGTATGAGATGTGATCTATGTCAAACCTGAATGGCCTAGTGGTTTCCCAACTTTCTTCAGCTTAAGCCTGAATTTTGCAATGAGTAGCTCATGATCTGAGCCACAGTCAGCTCCAGGTCTTGTTTTTACTGACTGGATAAAGCTTCTCCATCTTTGACTGCAAATGATATAATCAATCTGATTTCGGTGTTACCCATCTGGTGATGTCCATGTGTAGAGTCACTTCTTAGGTTGTCTAAAGAGGGTGTTCGCTATGACAAAACTTTGTTAGTCTTTGCCCAGCTTCATTTTGTTCTCCGAGGCCAAACCTGTCTGGTATCCCAGTTACCTTTTGACTTCCTACTTTACCATTCCAGTCCCCTATGATGATGAGGACATCTATTTTTGGAGTTAGTTCTAGGAGGTGTTGTAGGTCTTCATAGAACTGGTCCACTTCAACCTCTTTTGCATCAGTGGTTGGGGCATAGACTTGGATTACTGTGATGTTGAATGGTTTTCCTTGGATTTGGACTGCAATCATCCTGACATTTTTGAGATTGTATCCCATTACTGCCTTTCTTCTAAAGGCCACACCATTTTTTCTATGGGGTTCTTGGCCATAGTAGTAGATATAATGGTCTTCTGAGTTACAGACAGGTAGATAGCTTTACTTGTTTTTATGATGGCTTTTTATAATACTTTGTTTTATTTGTTAACTGCTGTGGTGGCCCTAATTGGGCAGAAAGACAGG
This sequence comes from Gekko gecko, assembly GCA_029375565.1. NCBI lineage: Eukaryota > Metazoa > Chordata > Lepidosauria > Squamata > Gekkonidae > Gekko > Gekko gecko. The sequence continues at coordinate 104,346,486 of JAPDNY010000004.1, read as the reverse complement.
GTACACATTTAGTAAATAAATGCATAATAAAGAACTATGTCTGTATGACTTTCTAGATCCAGCAAATTCTGCTCCATCTATTCTGGATGGGTTTGAACACCGTAAAGCCATGGCAGGACAGCGAGTGGAGCTGCCTTGCAAAGCATCTGGACACCCAGCACCAAAGTACCGTTGGCTGAAAGACAACGTTCCCTGGGAGCCTGACAGCAGGTTCCGGCTGACAGTGACAGGCCTGCTGATAGAAAACACACGCCCATCGGACTCAGGCAACTATGTGTGTGAAGTCTGGAACAATTATGGTACAGCTGAGGTGATAGGCCGTTTACAAGTGAAACGTAAGTGCATTGGTGAATACACAAAGGTGTCACAGAATGACACAGAATATACGTACTTATAATGGACTTGCATGCAGGATATTTGTTTTGTGTTACAGAAAAAAACAGTGAAATATTTGGCAGCAGGAGCTTAGCGTACAAAATGTAAATAAAACCACTGTATTATCCATATATCAATAAAGCAAACAAAAGAGAAGGATAAATCTGTAGAAAATACTGTGTGCACTTTTGACATTGAAACCGATGGGAAATTGCCCAAGTAATTTTTTTTAATCCCTTCCTTTACTACACAACTTGCATGAGTCACCCAGTCCCAGTGGCCACCACTGGCAACTCACCACTATTTGACCGGAGCCACTGCATGAAAGCCAGTGTGTTGTATTGGTAAGAGTATCAGACTAGGATTTCAGAGACCCAGATTTGAATCCCCATTCATGAATAGGTGACCTTGGGCCAGTCACTCATGGTCAGCACTCAGTCTACCTCACAGGGAGGTTGAGGTGTGAGCATAAAATTGAGGTGAGGAGAATCATATAAGCCGGTTTTGGATCCCCATTGGGGAAGAAGACAGGGTATAAATGAAGAAAATATTTATTTTTTATTTTATTCGACTTATATCCCGCCCTCCCCACATGGCAGGCTCAGGGTGGATTACATGAAATTTGATAAAAATACAATATACACAATTAAAACACTAGTAAAATACCACAATGGCCTTCATCTGATGCCTTTGTCATTGACATTAAAACCTCACACATGCCAACTCTGGTATGCAGTTCTGACCTGTTGGGGGGAGGCCCAGTAAAGACAGAGGGACGTCCATCGCCCTACTTAAAAGCCCAGTGGATGAGCTCCATCTTGCAGGCCCTTTGGAACTGTAAAACATCCCGCAGGGGCCTGTCCAGATTTTCTGTGGCAGAGTTCAGGTGGCCATCCATCAGTAGATAGAGCTGGGTGTCATCCACGTATTGGTGTGGAATACAGCCATACGTGGGTGGGAAGGGGAGAAGGAAGCAGGGAAAGGTGAAGTTATGGAGGGTTGCTAGGTGGAAAGAGGAAATAGTATGAGGGATACATTTGGAAATGAGTTATCCCTCAATTCCTTGTGGGTACCCCACCATGCTACTGGGCCTGGCCCTACACTTGGCACTGCACAACTGGGACACAGTTTTCCCAGGTAGAGACTGCTGGGGCAAGGGAAGGACAGAAAACTGAAGAGAAGGGTACAGATAAAGATAGACTGCCTGGTGGGTGGGAAGGAGAGAAGGAATTAGGAAAAGAGAAGAGGCTGGGGATTTCAGGAAAGGGAAAGAGGAAATAGTGGGTAGAGAAAAATGAGATGCCCCTATAAGTCACGAAGCTGCCTTATACTGAATCAGACCTTTGATTCATCAAAGTCAGTATTGTCTGCTGAGACTAACAGCAGCTATCTAGAGTCGCAAGCAGAAGTATTTCATATCACTTACTGTGAGATCTTTTAACTGGAGATGCCAAGAATTGAACCTGGGACCTTCTACATACCAAGCAGATGTTCTACAACTGAGCCACAGTCCCTCTGCTTGTGGGTCCCCCTCTTCTTGCCTCATATTATTGACAAATAATTGTACATTGTTTGATAATAAGTTCCTGTCTGACAATCAGGATATTTGTGTAAATCATTACCAAAGTAATGGAACAGGACCTTTTACATGGTGGAGCCCCATTTATGGGATAGTCTTCCTGTTGGGGATTACCTGGTGCCTAGCCTTGCTAAGAAGTTTGTTTACGTCCAGGCTTCTGAGATTTTGAGTATGTACTTGGACTGTTACTTATTTACTTTTACATTTGAGCAGTTTTTAACTCGCTTATTGTGTAAAATTAACCAATTGTCTGTTTTACATCTGCATAAGTAATTAGGGGTGTGCAATATTTTTTTTCTTGGTATTTTTCAGTTCGGGTCTATTGGACCCAAAAATTTTAGGTGGATTTCTGAAAAAACCCAGATCCCAATACTGCTAAACTATTTGGATTCAGGATTATTCAGAAATTGTAAAATTCAGAAATCCTATTGGACAAAACCCAAAAAATATGAAGAGAGAAAAAAGCAGTGGTAAAGCTGTAAACAAACAGCTTAGAAGCAGCTCTGCTGGGGCTTTTTTGGGCAGTTCCCCTAAACCAGACTGCCCAAAAGAGCCTGCAAAGTGGCTGGTCCCACAGGGAGAACTCTCCCTGAAGTGCAACTGGGGCTCTCCTGGGCAGTCCGGTTTAAACTGGACTGCCTAAAAGAGCCTTCAAAGCAGTTGATCGTGCAGGGATAACTCTCCCCATGCAGGCCTGTAGCTATGGCGGGGCATTTCGGGGCTCCACCCCCTCAAATGTGAGCCATGCCTCACAATGGCTGCTTCCCTTCTCCCCCTCCCTACATTCTGTGATATTAAAAGGGGCCCCCAGCTGATCAGCAGAACATGTGGCTCATCGATCAGCTAGAGGGCCCTTTAAATCTTGCAGCCACCACTCTCCCTCACTTCCTCCAAGATTCAAAGGGCCCTCCAGCTGATCAATTGGCCTTTTAAATCTTGCAGGAAGTGAGGGAGAGGGGCGGCTGCTGGCTGCATGCCTTCCCTGAACTCCTAGCAGCGAAATCACTGCTTGGAGTTCAGGGAAGGCATGTGTCTGCCCCTCTCCCTCCTCCCCTGCTGTCCCACAAAATTTCCCCATGCCCCACCAACCCAAAATTTCTGGCTACAGGGTTGTCCCCATAGCTCAGCTGGGGCTCTCTTGCATTTACCAGGCTGCCTAAGAGAGCCCCAGCTGAGCTGGTGAGAAAGTTCTTTTCATGGGATCAGCTGCTTTGCAGGCTCTTTTGGGCACCTGTTTAAAGGGTCTGCAGAAGAAAGCCTGAAAACAACTGAACAGCAATCTGCTCTGGCCCCTCAGCTGTTTTTTCAGGGTTTGTCGGTAATTCCCCTATATATTTGGGATTTTTTTCAGGGATTTTTTTTCAGTTCTCCCAAAAAATTCTGCATACATTTGGGATGACAAAATATACCTGAAAATACCAATAAGGTGTTTTGGGGGTATATTTCCAGACTGCGTAGATACAAATGTATACCCCTATATATAATACACCAACTTTCACATTGTAGAATGAAAGAAGTTTTTAATTTGTTGTTGTTTGTTGAAGCACTAATGCAGGACCAGAGTGTTACTTTACAAAGTGATCATGTTTATGGCACCTGTACCAGTGTTATGGTGGGATTTGCTGCATTAGGTACATGGAAGGAAGAAGCATATCTCTAATCATTTGAGACTTTGCTGTGGCAATGGCAAGTATATGTAATGGAAAGTGCTGGGTGTTTGCTGAGGCCTAGAAAATGTTGAGATGCCAGTCAACATCTCTATGTATTATTTGCTGCTGCAGACTTCATTAAATGATGCCAACAAATAATGAAATTCAAACAAGCGTTCTTAACATGATGCCTCTTGGAAAACAATGGCTCTCTAAGTGGTTGCTGCCCTAAGTTCACATGGAGAAAACAACTGCTTCCTTCCGTGTACCTGCTTTGGTTCCTGCTATCTGTGTGCAGCTGTGGTTTATGATCTCCTACCTACATCATCATCAAGATTTCAGGTGTAGATTTCATTTTTCAAAATTAAGGAGATGCTGTCTGGAAGTAATAGAATTTGCCATGAAAAACGCTTCCCATTACCTCAGATATTTTGAGGGTGGATATAATCAGCAGTGGAAAGGAATATCAAGGAGGTCAAATAGCTGGGAGATTTCACATGTTTACAGAGCAAATGGTAGTAGAAGTTACCACTAATAGCCTCTTGTTCAAAGGCACGCAAAAATCTGGAACTAACTCTAGAGAAGGTACAAGTGTTAGCAAATTCGTAATACATGCGCACTGTGTATTTGAATCATTGTAGTACTCCCTCTTCTGTTACTTTCATTCTGAAGTTCTGTTTCTCATCTGTTCCTTCTTTTTTGTGTAGAGCCTCTCAAAGCCACTATCAGTCCACGGAAAGTTAAGAGCAGTGTGGGTAGTCAAGTGTCCTTGTCCTGCAGTGTGACTGGAACTGAGGACCCTGAACTCTTCTGGTACCGGAATGGAGAAATCATCAATCCTGGGAACAATGTGAGGATCATTGGGATCAATCATGAGAACCTTATTATGGACGGCATGGCCAAAAGTGATGGTGGGGCGTACCAGTGTTTTGTACGCAAGGACAAGATGTCCGCACAAGACTATGTTCAGGTGGTGCTAGAAGGTCAGTCATTGCCTGTTGTAGGTTATGCTCTGTACTGTGAAGCATTCTGTCTACAAATGTACATAATGTTCATACACAGACTAATAAATTCTTGGAGGTTGCGAGGCTATTGGGAGGATAAAATGGAGGACAGGAGAACAATGTAAGCCACTTTGGGTTCCCCCTGGGGAGAATAAAGGGAAATAAATTAAGTAAGTAAATAGAGCTGGGGGGAGGGGCCTGACCTGGGTAGAGCATGAGCAAGGATACAAAACTGGCTTCAAAAGTCATAGGATAGATTCATAGCTATTAAAATAATGCTTACATTATATAGTAGCAGTAGATGAAAATCAGAGATCTGTTCTAGGTGGAGGTGAAATGTTAGCATGTTATTTTTTTTTATTTTGTTGAATATTAGTTTTCCAGTGGAATCCTGAACAGAATTACACCCTTCTAAGCCCATTGATTTCAAATGACTTAAAAAGGTCCTATTATGCTTAGGACTGCATGGTCAGTCAGGACAGCAAGCTAAGTAGTGTGGCACCTTGGCAATTGGCTCTGTATGTGCAGCCTTAACACAGTAAAATTATATTGAGTAATTGAATTTTGCTGCAGGATAGACAAGAATGGCATGTATGACTCTAGCCAGCTGGTACTGGTTAGGCAGCTAATGCAGGTCTTTCCTCCCCTCCACAACAGCTTCAAAGCTGTTTTTAAAAAAGCATTGGGGCAGTTTCTGCAAGCTACAGAAACTTGGAATTTCCATGGCATTACTCTTTTAAGGTATACATGCATTCTTAATTTGACCCAGATTTTCCAGTCAGTTCTCACAGACTCAGTCCAGCAGTTTTATACCTGTGATTTCTTAGCCTGTTACATGTGAGAATTCTTGCTGGAAGATATAGTGGTCTTCTGGAATATGTGTGAAGACCTGGCAATAAAGCCTGTTCTGCACATGAAGCAGAATCAGAGGGTAAGATACTTTCCTGAGAAAGTAGACTATATTTGACAATTTCTGATTATGGGTGGGGAGATCACATTTGTGAATGACCCCTGGTGTAAACAATGTCATGCAAGTAAAATATTAGCACTCTAGGGAGCAGGTTAGCTATAATTTTTGACTGTCTTTTTATATGCAGTGTGGTTTGATATGGGAGAGTATACAGAAATGTCATCTCCCATCTGCAGTCTGAAGTGATGCAGCCCACTCTGCCACCTTGGAATTTTGCCACTTTATTTTGTTGCATATGTAGATCAGACCAAAGAGGCTGAATAATAAGGAACCTGTCACAAGTGCAGAGGAAAAGATATCCTCCAAAGGTTTAGCATTTGATGACATATAGAGGAAATATTTAAAGGGTGTTCTCCACAAGGTTGTACATTTGGTGCTGACAGAGGTACCAGGATGGCAGTATGTGGTACTCTGGGAATTGGTTAGGACAGGCAGGGAATGGTGCAAATAGGATAATGGTTTCAGTATGTATGTTCTCCTCAAATATTGTGATTGCCTTCTTGGTCTTCTCATAATTTCTTGTTACCTGTTCAGGTCTTTGCCAAGTGTTTGCCCAGGGCAGCCCTAAGGGATCATCAACAGTGAGGTCTGTTTTGGCACAAGAGATATATACAACACAGTGAATGAACACCAAAGTGTAACAAATGGCTAGTATCAGGGTCTTCAAAATCAGTGTGGATGTTTTGTTAAAAATTCTAGAAACAAAGGATTACATCCCTGCTAACCACTGCATTTTTTAAGGCAAGGAGAGTGAAACCCTGATGTTCAGATATGTATACAGATGGGCATGAACTGGCTCATGAACTAAAAGTTCATCACAAATTTTGGCCAGTTCATGGTTCGTGAAGTAATATTCGTGGAAGGATAGTCGGTGTGAACATTTCATGAATGTTGGTGCTGTTTGTGGCAGTTCGTGAATGGCTACATTACCAGACAGAATGTCTCCTCTCAATTAAGCTTAAACTCCAAGGCAATGGGGGGGGGCAGAATTCTCCAGCCTTGGAAATACCAATAGGAGCCCTCTAAAGCTTAACAGGCACTGCTGGCTGCCAAGAACAGAGTTCCCATTCTGCTCTGTGGGATTAGAAAGCTATATATATGCTCTGCTCAGCCCCACACCCTTTTATTTGTTGGCTCTTTGCATCACAGGTACACAGAAAAACAGGGAATTTGTTAAAAGCTGACTAGCAGAGCACATTCATTTATTCCTTCCTGATTGTGAACTCCTGTCCCCTGGCTAGAGTACTCAGGGCTCTTTGCTACCCTGTCTCTCTGCTCATGCTGAGCAGTGGGGCTTAGCTACTGGGTGTCTTGGCTGAGGACCCACTTGTTGATTGTGATTCCTCTCCCCTGCTGCGGTTTGGGTGATCGGCTCCCCACACTCAGGGGATGATCGGGCCAGCCTTGCATGACCAGTACTCCAGGGGCTTGATGTTGGCAGGCTCAGGGGACTTGGAGAGCTACTTCCTCACCATCACCTCTGCCAAATTCTCTACCATTGCATGCCTGGCATCCCTACCACTGCTGAACTCCCAGTTCACTGCTGATAACCAGTAGTGGGGCTTTTCCCTAGATAGGCTCTTTGAGGCAGAGGTGCTGGGCTGCAGCTCCTCCTCTTCCTCCTACCCAGCCTCTTTCACCTGCGGCTGGCCTGTAGCCTCTGCAGTCTTTTCAGAGCTCATGCTTTCATTGGAAGAGATCTGCATTCAGGAGAGGAATACTGCCTTTTATTCAGGGGTCGCAGTCTATACAGGCCAGCTTGTGCTCCCCTTTATTGCAGAAAGGATGCAATCTGGTGGTGATGCCTGTCTGCAACCTCTCTGCCAAGGCTCTGACCCATGGAAGAACAGTCAGCTCCACTGTAGAGGCCAGTGCCCAGTCCAGCCCTCAGATCAGGGGTATGACTTGCCCCAGGCTGGCCCTATGAGCATGCAGCATGTCAGTGGTATCCTGGAAGGCCTTGTGGACATGCACCATTTGGGAGAGGGTTAGCCGGTCATTAGAGCTGATACTGAGCTCCTCTTCCCCATGGATGATGGTCATGGAGGAGATGACATCCTGCATTATGCTGTTCTCCACAAAACACACAATCATGGCGTAGGTGGAGTTCCTCATCCCCCTCCCCCTGCCTCTTGTGCAGCAGATGGGCAGACTCGATGCTGCATGAGAAGTCCAGAGCAAGTACAGTGTCTCTAGGGGTCAGTGTCCCAAGTGGACTTGATAGTGCTCCCCAGCCCCAGAACATTCTTCACCACCAGCTGAAGTGTGAGTGCTAGGCAGATGATGCCCTTGAAGAGCACACACTTCACTTCTGCCAGTATGTTGGTGCCGGTGTCCATGACCATGTAGCCACAGACAATGCTGCCGCTGCCCACCCACTACCTCAGGCTTCTACATATCACACAGCGGTGATGTTTTGCTCTGTGAGGTCTGCATCCATCCCCTGCACATGAAGCAGAACCACTTTGTAGCCTGGTAGCAGCACTGTCCCCTCCTGGGGTTTGGGTCGTGCCCCGACAGTTCTGTTGGCTGCTCCAGAGGTCTGCCATGAAGTGCATGGTTCTGCCTTGCTCTCTGGAGAGCTGAGCCTTGACCATCACCACTGCAGCTGGTGAAAGGCTACATTCTCCATGAGGGCCATGGAGGGCCATCTACAGCAATCATCTCACCAGTGAAGCAAGTGACTCCTTCCTGGGCCCTCCTTTTAGCACATTTGACCTCTTGGAGGGTGGCTCACCTTGATGTCTTACCCACAGCAGCCTGAGTGCGGGGAGCCTTTCTTGATGGGGCCTCCCCTTCCCCCTCTGCTTCCCCCTGCCGAAAGGGAGTGGGTGTCTTCTTCCTCCAGCATCTGGAGAATGCAGGAGGACAAGTGTTGGGGTGGGATTGCACCCCTCTGGACATGGGTGTGGGCACACCTGGCACTCTGCCACATAGAGGTCACTGAGGAGCATGTGGAAATGTTTTCAAACTGTGGCCCCAGGATTGGAGAAGGTGGGAGGCACAGTTGCTTTCTGGTGTTTGGCTGGGAGGGGCCATGGAGAGGTGTAGTCGAGGTAGGAGCAGCAACAGGGAGTTGGGATGTGGAAGGGGAAGATGCTTCCCCCACCCTCTGAATCATTGCTGTCAGAGACCTCCTCTCCAGAGAGTGTTAGCAACTGCTGGTGTCTCTGGTTAGTGCTGCTAAAAACTCTTTTCTCTCTGTGGAGAGCCCCAAGACCAGGAACAGATCAGGGCAGGATGCTTTGGCAGGATGGGTTTGGTGTCCAGAGGTGGGGGCCTGTGGTATGCAGTTATAGAGGACTTCTTCCCCCCATAAGAAGCACCCTTTGCATGGTCACACCCACTTTCACCCTTACGGCATACAGAGGTGTTACACTCAGGAGGGGTGGGAAGGCATAAATGTGGGAGACCTTTTTTGGGAGTCCATAACTAGGACCCCAGAAACGTAATCTACCTCCAACTTGAAGAGATTGTAGAGGAGCCAGTCCTAACATCCACTATGGAAGCAACCCTAGAGGCACAACTATTACTTAGGAACATACTTGAAATAGTCCCCACGCATTATTTCAGTGTACGAACATTCGTCAGCACTTCAGTCCATAAACACGTGGTTGGGCAAGAAACTGTACAGTCTTTCTTTATTGCACAATACAGTTTGTATCACTTTAAATGGAAAATTCTGAATTTCACTGGTCTGGGCTGCCAAGCTGTTGTCATGAGGTAACTTTGGGAAATCCCTGTTTGAAGTCTCTTGTCATGTCTGCCTTTCTGTCATTGCATCACTAATCACTCAAAATGGAAAACTTTGATTTCCACTGGTCTGGTGTGGCTGGGGTGCCCGCCAAGCTGTCATTGTGGGGTAACTTGTCACACCTGACTTTCTGTCATTCCAAATCTGCCTTAGGAAAATTGTGAGTGGCCCAGGCAGCCTGACAGGTGTTTCTTTTCGTCCACAGAGTAGAGGAATTTGCCATAGGTTGTATCAGCCCTTGGGGGAGGGCTGTGAGAATTGGGGGCACTGGGCACTAGACCTTGCTTGTCTGGTGGGCTGGGGAACCCACCAAACTGTTGTAGTGGGCTGACTTTGTGGAGCCCCTGTCAGAAGTCTTTTGTCATGTCTGCCTTTCTATTATTCAGAACCTGCCTTTGGAGACTTGGGGGGGGGGGTGCTGTGAGCATAGGGGGATGCTTGCCTTGTTTTGAGTGTCTGGCTGGGTGGGGGGGGTTGCCCACGTGAAGTTTCCCTGTGAGTTTGGTGCCACTGGCTTGTTTCTGAGCCCTTCCTTGGGGGTATTTTTTTGGTATTTATTCAGCCAAATACAGATCAGAGATATTTTCTGGGTACAATTGACCTGAATCGGTAAAAAAATGAATATATATATATATATCTCCTGTCCTTATATATATTTGAATTTTGGTTCCACAGCATTCTATGCTTGCCATAATTGATTTGGCTCAAGAACTGGCAGTCAGAAGACACTGGCCAGGGCTGACTGGCTGCTTTGCAAAGTCCCGCCCACATCAGCCCCGGTCAGTGTTTTCAGCTCAGTCTACTCCAGTCCTCCGACAGGAGAGGACCGTCTGGAGTGTGAGCGCAGGGACAGGCCCTCAAGGCTGAGGCAAGTGAGAGAAGCCCTTTTCCGCCCCCCCACACCATCCCCTGGGCCTTTTATGAGGGGACTAGGCCCAGAGAAGGCCTTTTCCGCCCCCACATGCCATCCCCTGGGCCTTCTATGGGGCACTAGGCCCAGAGAAGGCCTTTTCCATCCCCTACACGACATCCCCTGGGCCTTCTATGGGGCACTAGGTCCAGAGAAGGCCTTTTCTGCCCCCACACGCCATCCCCTGGGCCTTCTATGGGGGCACTAGGCCCAGAGAAGGCCTTTTCTGCCCCCCACACTCCATCCCCTGGGCCTTCTATGGGGGCACTAGGCCCAGAGAAGCCCTTTTCCACCCCCACACGCCATCCCCTGGGCCTTCTATGGGGGCATTAGGCCCAGAGAAGCCCTTTCCCCCACACACTGCCTACTGCCCCCATAGAAGGCCCAGGGGATGGCGTGTGGTGGACGGAAAGGGCTTCTCTGGGCCCAGAGAAGCCCTTTTCTGCCCCTCTTCTCTTCCTTTCTCTCCTTTCCTTTCTTCCTCTCTCCTTTCTTTCACTCTTCCCCTCCTTCCTTCCTTCCTTCCTTCCTTCCTTCCTTCCTTCCTTCCTTCCTTCCTTCCTTCCTTCCTTCCTTCCTCCAACCCTCTCTCCCTTTTACCTCCCTCCCTTCCTTTCTAGGGCCCGTTGTCTTCCACCACAATGGGCTTTGCTCCCTAGTATATATAGCCCTAATATATATATATATATATACACACACACACACACTAGGGAGCAAAACCCATTGTGGTGGAAGACAACGGGCCCTAGAAAGGAAGGGAAGGAGGTGGCAGGGTGAGGTTCCCTGTGCATTTGGGATGTGTGGCTTGCAGGGGGTCCATTCTATACATTTTTGAACCTGTGTTTGCTATTTTCCCAAAAGCACTTTCCCGGCTTGATATTAGTCCTTCAGGGTTTGCAGGGCCACAGTGGTACTAGTTCTGCTGGGCACATTGCACTGGTTCTGCTGGACTAGCAAAACTTCCCCCTGCCTTCAAGGTCTACTGCAGAGATTCTTAGGGATTTTGATTCTGTTCTGCAGGGCTTCCATTGTCCTTGCTTTTTGCTGTTTTTTCCCACTCCATTGGAAACAATGGAGGATGGAGGCACCTTCTGGGGGGGGCATAACTCAGACCCCATAAATCCAATCCTCAGCAAACTTGGAGGGCAGGTAGAGAAATGTCATCTAGAGAACTCCTGTGAGTTTGGTCTCTCTAGCATATGGGGGGGGGGGTTTCTACTGCATTACAAACTTCATGAATCAAACTAGTTCATTTAGCATCAAAAAGTTCATGACAATTCATGGTTCCCAAATGAGGCCTGCCACAAACCATGGCATGGTGTTTTCCCACTTTGTGCCCATTCCCAACTAAGTATGCTGCATCCCAAGCACTGATTTATGGGTAGATGGGATATCTGTTAAAGGAATGGCAATCATGATAAGCAACTGGCACACTGTTCCACATAAATAAATAAGGAAAGTAACCAATTTGTTGAGAGCTAATGAAGCTATAGTGCAGGCCTAGCCTGGCCACTATTTTTAGAATGGTCATGGAAAAAACAAAGAAATTACCTGCCCGGACCTAGTTACCTCAGCAACCATCTCCTGTGACCAAGAAAGCCTAAAGAGCATATTGATAATCTATAATGATGTTGGGAGAGTGCAGGTTATCAGAGAACGACAGCAGGAAAAATTTCAAAGACACTCAGGTCTCACTGGGAAAATAATGTCTGCTTTCATCTCCCAAAAGCCTGTCACTTGAATTTAAAGGTGGGGGAGGTGCAGACTGAGCACGTTCACTGATTTATTTGTCATGTGTCAGTTTCCATTCAGGATAAAAAGCATGTAGCTTTTTTGTCATCTAAGAGATGACAGTGCTAATGCACACGAAGAGGGTGGGAAATGTCGAGGGAAGAGAGTCATTCATGAAAAGGTTTTGCTATGCTGTTTCACTTATACATTAGGACTAGAATAAAATGAGAATGGGAAAGAAAGTGAATTGATAGATATCCAGTTGAATACCCCTGCTGACATATTTACATGTTCAGCAAATGCTGAAACACCAAAGGGCCTCATGGATTATGCAGAGCTGACATTGTTTCCACCCTCTGCCACCCAATGGATGGCAGTTTCAACCTGAATGCCAATTAATGTAGCAAGGTTAATGTAGGCTTCTGCGTACTCTTGAACTGAGTGGAAATGAAATGGGAGATGATGCAATTTCATAGACTTCTTGTTTGTAGGCCTGAGCCTTGGTTCTTCAAAGAGGACTTTGAACACTTGATTTATGACACTGCTGTCATTCTGCATTTGATCATCTGTGGAATGTGTGTTATTCTCCTTTGGAACTAGACTAACGGTATGTGTGGGTGTGAGTGTGGGTATGGATATATATGCATGTGCAGGGGGGAGCACATTTTCTTGTATTAAATTCATCTCTCTCCTGAAGTTCAGGAGTCCGCACCCAAGGTGGCACCCTGGACTCCATTCTTTCTACTCCAGATAGACCTTCCCTGCTGATGTACTCTTCCCTGCCATTTAAGTTCAAAGAGCCTCTTTGAGTGACATGTGTCCTAGAGTACAAATGACAATAGCACTATGTGTGCATGGGGGTGGAGGGGGTTACAACATCAGGAGACATTATGGTTATATATACATTGTGCAAAACTGGCTAACCTCCTTTGGGCATAGTTCTGGTCAGTGCAGGTACTTACTGGTAAGCCAGCTTTGAATGAAATCTTTCTGTTCCTAATTAATGAACATAATTCCTTTAAGTCAAGAGCATCTTCCCCTACACTATAACACTGCTGCAAGAAATGTTGGTGTTAAACCAGTGTTTTCCCCAATCAACATAAAAAATGCAGAGGTGATGCCTGAGCATACATGTGTCATTAACCACTCATGCACATATGACTGATGATCATGATTGGGCCAGGGTGCATGGAAGTTTATATATAGATAGATATAGATATAGATATAGATATAGATATAGATATAGATATAGATATAGATATAGATATAGATATAGATATAGATATAGACAGGGGTCTTTTTTGGGGGGAGCGCACCGGAGCGCAGCTCCGGGAGCTCAGGAGCCAAGCCCCGCCCCCAGCCGGCGTCCCGGAGAGTCTTTCAGGCAGCCGAATGTCAATTTCAGCTCCATTATATCCTATGGGCCATTGAAGTCAATGGTGAAAACATAGGGTATATTCTAGGGGCTGGAGGGGAGAGGATTTGAGGGAGATGCTCCAAACTCACAGGATAGCTGATGGAGCCTCTCCCCAAGATACCCACCAAGTTTCAAGAACATTGGACCAGGAGGTCCAATTCTATGGGCCCCTAAACAGGTTGCCCCTATTCCCTCCATTGTTCTCTATAGTGGGAAAAAATTAACTTTTTTCCCCACGATAGAGAACAATGGAGGAAATGGGGCAACCTGTTTGGGGGCCCATAGAATTGGACCCCCTGGTCCAATGTTCTTGAAACTTGGTAGATATCTTGGGGAGAGGCTCCATCAGCTATCCTGTGAGCTTGGAGCCTCTCCCTCAAACCCCCTCCCCTCCAGCCCCCAGAATATACCCTATGTTTTCACCATTGACTTCAATGGCCCATAGGGTATAATGGGGCTGAATTGCCACTGAATTTCTTTCATTCCCTCCTTTTTTTCTTTCTTTTCCCTCTTTCCCTCTTTCCCTCTTTCCCTCATTCTTCCTTCTTTCTTTCTTTCTTTCTTTCTTTCTTTCTTTCTTTCTTTCTTTCTTTCTTTCTTTCTTTCTTTCTTTCTTTCTTTCTTTCTTTCTTTCTCTCTCTCTCTCTCTCTCTCTCTCTCTCTCTCTCTCTCTCTCTCTTTCTTTCTTTCTTTCTTTCTTTCTTTCTTTCTTCTTTCCCACCTTCTTCTCTTCTCTTTTTTCCTCCTTTCCCTGTTTCCCTCCTTCTTCCCTCTCTTTATTTCCCTCTTTCCTTCCTTCTTTCCTTCTCTCTACTCTCTCTCTTTCCTTCCCTCTTTCCTCCTTCTGTGTCCCAACTCTCATGAGAAGGAGTTTAAACTTTAAACCCCTTCTCTCTTAGCTCCCCCACCCAGACCTGGGGAAGGGAAGGTGAGGCTTTTGAAGATGCTTCCCCCCCTTTTGCTTCCCCTTCTGACATCACTTCCGGTGATGTCAGGGGGCGTGGCATATGCTAATAGCCTAATAGCTCATTAGCATACCATATGCTATTGAGCTCCTGCAGCTATTCTTCTACGAAAAGACCCCTGGATATAGATATAGATATAGATATAGATATAGATATAGATATAGATATAGATATAGATATAGATATAGATATAGATATAGATATAGAGAGAGAACATGGAAAATATATATTTTCTGGGAAAGATGCTGTGACTGCCCTTCTCCACTCACACAGAGTGCCTACCACTCTATACAACCTCTCTTCTTCAGGCTATGGGCTATATGTAGGTCAGGACGTCACACTTGCCATCCTTCATGTCTCTTGTAAAATCTACAGAGAGTCATGAGCATCTTGCACCTCAGGTCCTCTCTCTCACTCCCAGAGACATCCACAGACAGGGTAGTGCAGACCCTAGACCCCTTTAATAATTAGCCCTCATTCGCACAGAGTTATTGGGGTTGGGGCTCAAACATTGTTCCAATCACTTACTGGCACCATTCATTCATATCCTACAATATATATGTATAGACCAAGATGTTAAATTGTGTGTGTGCGTGTTTCTTTCCCTTACACAAGCAGCCCACAGGATTAATCAAAATAATAAACTTTTTATTTATAAGAACAAAATACTGAGGAAAGTAAAGTCTAAGAAACAATGTTTCACTTCCATTGAACTTTTGAACTAAGTTCCTACACCTACAACTGGGAACCTTTAGTTACAAATTTACTGTTTTCAGCCTGTTCCAAGCAGCTCTTCTATACAGTTCCTCTCATTCAGAAAAACCCCTTTTCACCTCAGCGCTGTAGCTGTCTCCTAGTCTGCTACTAATCCCTTGTCATTTTTCCCAACTCCTGTTTTTCAAGTCTCCTTCTTTCAACACTCCGTCCACTCTCATTGGCTGCTCTTAGGGAGAAGCTGAACGTAGCCCGTCCGTCCCAGATGCCATTGTAACAGTAAGGTTTTCCACCTCTGCTGTAATGAGTAGAGCAGCCCTAACTTTCACATTAAAGTATTCAAAAATCACTAAAATATGTGATACAAGCACAAGTTTAGT
Organism: Gekko gecko; assembly: GCA_029375565.1. Taxonomy (NCBI): domain Eukaryota; kingdom Metazoa; phylum Chordata; class Lepidosauria; order Squamata; family Gekkonidae; genus Gekko; species Gekko gecko. Next base: position 104,331,038 of record JAPDNY010000004.1, on the reverse strand, counting down.
TAAAACAAGCGGAATCATGAAAATATTATGCTCACTGTGCAAAGTAGAGCCTTTTGTACATATTACAAGTGGGAACTCACAAGGACTTGCAGGAGGCATCTCATTTCCCCCTTCCCAACTATTTCTTCTTTCCATTCTCAAAAGCTCCCATAGCATCTCCCCCCTGCTTACTACTCTCCTTCGATGCAGCAAACATGAAATTAAGCAAACTCTGGAGGACGGCAGAAGACAGGAGGGCCTGGCATGATGTGGTCCATGGGGTTGTGAAGAATTGAACTCAACTGTGTGACTGAACAACAACAACGAACTCTCCTTCAAGTTTTGCCAGCATCCAGGTTGGCTGAACCTGACCGTCTGTCTTCAGCTTTCCCTCTCCACCCCCCCCCCCCGGGCAGCCTCTACCTAGGAAAACTATGGCCCAGTTGTGTTGTGCTGCTCACTGGGCCAGACACACTTGTATGGTAGGGAACCCTCAAGGACTTGTCGGGTGTCACCTCACTTTATCCTGTATCCCCCTCCCCACACTATTTCCTCTTTCTGCCCTCCTTTCCTCCCCATATCTGGACTGGCCTCCCCTTTAGTAATCATTTTACCCTTTGGTGAGCCAAGGGCTCCACTTCCTCTCTGGCTGGTTTTCTGCTTCCAATGTATTTGAAGAAATATTTATTGTTGGTCTTTATGTTTCCTCATAGTCCCATTTTGCCTGCCTGATCACTGATTTGCATTTTATTTGCCAGATCCTGTACTCCCTTTTATTGACCTCACTCAGACTAGCCTATCACCGCTTAAAGGAATCCTTCTTACCTTTTACTGCTTCCATTACTTTGTCTGTTAACCAGGCAGGCCTTGTAAAATACCTATTTGTACCTTTCCTAACCTGCAGTATACATTTTATCTGAGCTTCCCAGATCATAGTTTTAAATAGTCTCCAAGCTTCCCCAAGGGATTTGACCCACCTTACCTTTCCTTTCAGTTTCTTCTTCACAAACCCTCTCATTTGAGAAAAGTTACCCCTTCTAAAGTTAAATGTGGTTGTGTTGAGTTTTTAGGGGGGCAACTCCCTATTTACATAAATGCTAAACTGAATAGCATTTTGGCCACTGTTCCCAACTGGTGCTATAACATTTAAATCTCTCACCAGGTCTTGAGTGTTACTTTGGACCAAGTCTAGGATTGCCTCCCCTCGAGTAGGTTCTGTAATCATCTGCTCCATGGTGCAGTCACTGGGAATATCTGGAAACCCAATCTCTTTTTCAAGACTTGAACACATATTGACCCAATCAGTGTGTGGGTAGTTAAAATCACCTATTATGACATAGTTCTTTCATCTAGCTACTTTCCTTAATTACTTTGCTGTTTTTTAAATCATCCTCTAATCTTTGATCTGGTGAGTGATAAACTTCCAGAGTTAAGCTTCCTTTTGGGCACACTTTTTCCACCCATAGCATTTCTGTAAGCAAATCTATTTCTCTTAGATTCTCAATTTTACTGGACTATATACCCTCTCTGACATATAGAGCCACTCCACCTCTGACCATTCTCTGCCTATCCTTCTGGTATAATTTATATCCAGGAATCACTGTATCCCAATGATTATCCTCATCCCACCAAGTTTCTGAAATGCTCCTCTGTTTTAGCCGCTATGGATATGGAATCTTTGTATATCAACATCCCAAACAAAGGTGGATTAGAAGCCATAAGGAACATGATTTCTAACAGCAACACAGATGACTTTGCCACCAAACTAGGCCATTTTGTTCTCACCCATAACCACTTCAGATTTGGTGACAACCTGTTCTTCCAAATCAGTGGTACAGCCATGGGCTCCCGCATGCCCCCTTAGTATGCTAACATCTTTATGGATGACTTGGAACAATGCTTCCTAAACTTCCACTCACTCATACCTTTCTTATACCTGCATTACATTGCTGACTTTTTTTGTCTGGGCACATGGTAAAGAAGCCCTGGACAAATTCCGCCAGGCATTCAACAATTTTCACCTCACCATCAACCTGATAATGAACCAATCCATGCAAGAGATACATTTTCTGGACACTACCATAAAAGTATACAATGGACACAGACACCACCTTATACTGGAAACCTACTGACCGACAGATATACCTACATGCCTCCAGCTACCCTCCTAAACATACCAAATGATCCATTGTATACAGCCAGGCTCTACACTACAGCTGCAGCTGTTCCAATCCTACAGATAGAGATTCTCACCTGAGGAATCTACAACACACCTTTTTGGAACTAAAGTATCCATCTGGTGAAGTCAGGAAACAGATTAACAAAGCCAAACTGACACCCAGAGAAAACCTGTTAAAAGACAGGCCCAAAAGAGACAATAATAGAACACCACTAGTGATCACATACTACTCTCAGCTCAAAACACTTTAACACATCATCAATGACTTACAGTCTCTACTGGATAATGACAGTTTTCTTTCACAAGTACTGGGGGTAAACCTTTTCTTGTGCACAGACAGCCTCCCTGTCTCAAACAACTCCCCACCCATAATAATGCAGCATCTAATTTGAACATGGACACTCATACCAGAGCTTGCAATCAACCCAGATGCCAACTTTGCTGCCACATACATCCAGGCAACACAATCACTGGACCTAACAACATCAACTATACCAACAGAAGCTCATTCACTTGCTCATCTTCCAACATTGTATATGCCATTAAATACCAACAATGCCTTCAGTTCGCTATAGGGGACAAACAGGACAAAGCCTACACCAGAGGATAAATGGACATAAATTTGACATCAGGAATCACAAGACTGAGAAACCTGTAGGAGAACACTTCAGCCTTCCAGGATATTCAATAGGCAACCTCAAGGTAGCTGTTTTATTACAAAGGAACTTCAGTAACAGGATGGAAAGGGAAACTGCTGAATTACAAGTTATCACAACACTTGGAACAAAAATCTCCCCAGGACTCACCAGGGATATTGGTTTCTTATCTCATTACATATGCTAACTCATTCAGTCCTCACATATGTATTCTCATACAGAGAGATTATACATCCTCTTATTGAAGGTAAAAGAAGAAGGTAAAAGAATTCAAAAGATTGAAGATAAAAGAAGAAGGGGATGACAAAGGATGAGATGGTTAGACAGTGTTATCGATGCAATGAACATGAAGATGAGTAAACTCCAGAGGATGACAGAGGACAGGAGGGCCTGGCATGATGTGGTCCATGGGGTCGTGATGAATCAAACTTGACTGTGTGACTGAACAACAGCAAAAATACATGCTCTGTATTTTAGTGTATTTCTTTTTCAGAATAGTATATTAGAATACTGAATGTAATACAAGGAATACTGAAATGTTTGGCTGGCATAACACTGCACTGATCTCAAAAAAGAAAAAAAAATGCTGTTAAGTGACCTCCACACCTGAGAGGAGTGAATGGAGCCTCTCTGTCTTATTTTGACGTATTTATTGCTTTACAACTGTTGACCGTATAACCTTAGCTTGTTATTTAGTTTTGTCTTCATATATCTTAAAAACATCTTCATCATGTTAAATGTTAATTTGCTGTTCAGCCCCTGTCTATAAGTTTGAACTTTACCTTCCATTCCAATGTATTTGAAAAAGTATGCATGCACACGAAAGCTCATACGTTAAATAAACTTTTGTTGGTCTTAAAGGGGCCACTGGAGTCTAAGGTTGTTCTTATGTTCTCCTCTGACACCAAGCATTCCAGCTCCCCCATTTTACCTCAGAGACTTTTAATATTTGCATATAAACATCTATAATTCCCCAAATACATTAGGCCAGCAACCTTCCTTCTGTGACCTCTAGACCTTCCCAGACGGTCAATATTGTTTGTCACCCTCTCAGTGGCCCATTTCTTTCTAGAAATGTAACAGCTACCCCTTCATCTCTCAGAGATGAGGCATTCCAAACTGGAGACATTTCATTTCCTGGTGGCTTTCCCCCCAGGATTTAGTTTAAAAACTGTTCTGCTACATTTTTGACTTTAAGCAACAGCAGCCTCATTCCTTCTTGGGAGAAGTGGAGACTGTCTCTTTTGTACAGGTCCTGCTTGTTCAAAAAAAATATTTCAGAACCTAACAAATTTAAAGCCTTCATCCCTACACCATCCTCTCATGCACACATTGAGACTCCTAATTTGTGCCTGACTAGCTGGCCCTGCATGTGAAACAGTCAGCACTTCTGAGAAGGCTACCTTGGAAGTCCTGGCCTCGAGTCTCCTGCTTAGCAGCCTAAATTTTTCCTCTAGGACCACACGCAGAGTCAGCGCAACCATTAAGGCCAAGTGAGGCAATCACATAAGGGCTGAGACCTCTGAAGGCGCAGAGGCCAGCAAGCAGGGTGAGGACGAAAGCAAGAGCAATGCTGATGACGAGCAGGAATCGTCGTCTCCGCTGCCTCAGGGCTCACCTGATGGGGAGAAAAGGAAACAAGCAGCCCCGCACCGCCTGGCCAGTTCTGCGCTGACTCTGCAGGCACCTCTCCAGTCACCCTCGCTGCCCCTCTAGGCACCTCTCAGTGTCCTGCCCACTGCCGCTGCCTTCTCCCCTCCCCTCTCCTCCCGAGCCATGCTGAGCTGGGTCGGGTCATCATTAATGAGCGCTGCCTGGGCTGCTGGGCATGGCTGAGTGAGCCATTGTCTGCAGCAGCGTGGAGGCAAAGGGAGCAGGTGAGGGTGCTGGGTGGGAAAGAAAATGGGGGGGTGGGACAGAGGTGAGCCATGAATTTTTGCCTGGGGGAGGAGAAGGAGGCAGGGGCAGAAGGGGTCCAGCCTGTGCCACAGCCCCCCTCTCCTCAGCAGAGGTCTATCAGTGGCTATTAGCCACAAGGTATAGATGGGGAACCCTCAGTCTGGGGCAAGTGATGCTCTGTATTCATGGTGCTTGGGGGGGGCAACAGTGGGAGGGCTTCTAGTGTCTGGTCCTACTGCTGGACCTCCTGGTGGCACCTGGTATTTTTGGCCACTGTGTGACACAGAGTGTTGGACTGGATGGGCCATTGGCCTGATCCAGCATTGGCTTCTCTTATGTTCTTAGCATGTGCACATTTCTTCACATACACTGAAACAGATTTCCTCAAATATTACATGCAGGTAGAGGAAGCTAGTTGTCAGGAAGAGATGATTAGAGTCAAGATGAATAAGTAACTGAGCAATAAAAACAGCAAGACTGAAATAACAATACAGTAGGATGTGTAAATTGCAGTTCTCTGCATAGGACAAACAGGTCAAACCCTACACCAAAGGGTAAATGGACACAAGTCTGATATCAAGAATTGCAACACTGAGAAAACTGTAGAACTAGTGCTGCAAAAGAGACTCTTTGGTTTGGCAGTTATATCAGTTCAACACACTGAAGCATCAGCACTTGAACTGAAGAAATCAGAGACAAAATTTGCAAAGGAAAAGGCTCACAAAATGAGATTTTGATGTGCCCGAAATGGAAACATTGAAGAGCCTTAATTTTTGACATCACAATTCACAGGATTATTCAAAATGTTTGGTGAGTTGTGTGCTAAAACTGTTTTCTGTTTGAGAAAGAAAACCAAAGGCTGTCATTTTACTTATTTTCATTTTTTTAAAAAAAATTAGCAGTGTCAAGTTTTGTGCTTTTCCCTAGAATTCATCTGTTTTTAAAAATTGGTTAGCAGTGGGGTGTGTGTGTGCAAATAGTTAGCCTTGCCTAGGGTGCAAAAAAGGCTGGCACCGACCCTGATCACACAACTACATTTCCCCCACACTGTTGGTACTAACATGTACCGTGACCACTGTCTGCCAACCTATATAGACCACGCATAATGTCCATTACCTTCGCACCAGGCTAGCAAGTCACCATGCAGTCAGTACACAGCTGTGCAACCCATCTATCTACATGCCTAAGGATTGAACCACCAACTACTAAGAGCCCTCCTCCCTCCCTGCCCAAGGATGGTTCCTTGATGCAAAAGGATACTTGTTCACCAACTGCAGAAGGGGTCCCTTCTGAGGGAACATTCCTCCTTTCACTAGCACAGTGCCTTGTTTCCCCTTGATCCTCATGCTCCCTGACAGCAGCAGGGCTGCCATTCTCAGAGTGGGACACATCTAACAAGTCCCTGAAAGTCTTATCTGTCTCTCCTTCTCCATGTCAACCACTTTGGCTTCATTTCCTGAGAACCAGGGGCTCCAGCTCTGAGTCTACACCCACGACTTCTGTCCACTCAGTGCAATACACTGGATAGCCCACAACCCCCAGCTGGCATTCTCCCTTCATAATTGCTTTTTAAAAATCCTTTTTAAAATAAATTTCCTATTTATGTAGATCTGTTTGCAGAAAGTGTGCTTACCCTTTTAGGGGCATGGGGAGACTAGTGCCCTGGCCTCCTCATCCTGCTGCTGAACTTGCACGTCTGCTAAACTAGCCTATTCATTCCCCTGTTCTAGACACTTCGGCAGTGGAGCTGGGCCTGCTACCTCACAGAGTTGGGGCTTACTTGTAGAAACACTAAATAAATAGCTTGGGCCAAAACTCTGCCCCCCCTCCCGAACCAATCACACTGATGGGGAGCTAACCAATAAAAGAAGATGAGTGAGTCAGACTCTGGTTGTGATTAACAATAGGTCTTGCTGAAAGGGAGCTGCTCAGGCAAGAGCTCCTCTCCTTCCCAGGCTGCATTTTACTTCAAATGCTAATTTAATATTAATTTAATTTCAAATGTTAATTTAGCTCTTCTAGGCTAATTTAGCTCTTCTAGGATGTCCCTGTATTGGACTATAATCTGTAATTTTTGTAGGCCCCCATTCAAATGCCACTTTGTAAAATTATATTGAAATGTTATATGGTAAGGAAACATAACACATATATCTCTCCTCTCCAGAGAACTATATTTTCCCCATAAAGAGTGCCTAGCATTTTGCAAGATATACGTGAAAAGATGTAAACATATGTGCTACTCTTCCTATGTTACATTAACATCCAGTGTCTTCTAAAAGTGTCTTGGAAGGGAACTTGTCATCCATATCTTGAAGCCAAACTAAATGTGATGGCAGCCACAGGTTCATCCCATGGCTATCTTAGAAGCAGTGATAATTTTTCTAAATTGCCACAAGGCCCTGATCCAGATAAAGTGGGTGGCACGGCAGTACCAGGAGCTATTGTTCCCACCCACACATAACTTTTCACATTCCAAAACAACAATGGGGGAGAGCTGTTTCTGTACCTTTTCCACACACACAAGAGGGAACAAGAGCTCCTGGGGTCACTGCACTGGACATCCAATGTGGATCAGGGCCTTGCATAGGGTTGCCAGTGCAGGGTTGGGAAATACCTGGAGATTTTGGGGATGGAGCCTGGGGAGGATGGGGTTTAGAGAGGGGCAGGAACCTTATGGGGTATAATGCCATAGATTTTTCCAGGGGAAGTGATCTCTTTTCCTTGGAGATCAGTTCTATTTCTGGAAGACCTCCAACCTGAGGGTTGGCAACGCTAGCTACAGCAATTTTTAAAGAGTTGCAGCTACTTCTAAAACAGCACTGGTGGCCATGGGATGAACTCTTTGCTGCTGTCATGTTAAGTTTGGCTCTTAAAAAGGTAAAGGTAAAGGTTTCCCTTGCTTGAAAGCCAGTCAAATCCAACTCTAGGGGGTGGTACTCATCTTTGTTTCCAAGCCGAAGAGCCAGCGCTGTCCGAAGACATTTCCATGGTCATGTAGCTGGCATGACTAAATGCCGAGGCCCATGGAACACTGTTACCTTCCCACCAAAGTGGTACCTATTTATCTACTTGCAATTTCTTGCTTTCACACTGCTAGGTTGGCAGGAGCTGGGACCAGAGACGGGAGCTCATTTTGTCATGCAGCACTAGGGTCTCAAACTGCCAAACTACAGACCTTCCAGTCTGCAGCTTAGCATCTTAACCTCTGAGCCACCGCAACCCTAGTTTGGCTCTTAGTACTTCTTAAACATGCCAATATAGTTACATGGGATGCATGTATTTTTGGCTGTATTATTTGCATGTTAATATTAATATCAGCTCAGCATCAGTGCTGGATTTACGCATAAGCTAAACAAGCTACAGCTTAGGGCCTCGCAATCTGCTGGGGCCTCAAATAAAAAAACAAAAAATATATAAAAAATGATTTAAAAAATCTCATAGAAAAATCACTCAAATGAAGTCAGACATATCACAATGATAAATTCTAAATAATTTTAAATATACAAAATATAGGTAAAGGTAAAGGTTTCCCTTGCTCAAAAGCCAGTTCCAGAGAGGGCCCTGCAGGAGTATCACTCACTGGGTTGAATGGGGCTTCCTCATCTGCCTCTGCAGGAGTTGGGGGGAGAGAACAGCCTGTCAGTGTATTTTCTGTTGCTCTCTCACTCCCTCACCACAAAAAGGGTCTTGCTCTTGTAATCTTGTGGTATATTAATTGTATACATGTGGTGGAATTGTCTGCTCTTCCCCTAATATCTGTGTGATTTGGTTTGGTCCTGTTGGATGGAGCTCTTGTTTCAGTTTCGTTTTGTATATGCTGAAAGGACCTGAGAACAGGTGGCTCAGTGAGTACTCTAGCCTGGGAACCCACAGCCAAAGGGAAACATTACAGTGTAAGCCTTCAAGCTCCTTTTTAACTCCTGGGGGGGGATTTGGGGGGGGATTTGGAACTTGGGGGAAAACAAACATGCACAGAGGCTTTCATTTTCTTTCCCTTTCCTTTCTTCCCTTTCCTTCCTTCCTTTCTTCCCTTTCCTTTCTTCCCTTTCCTTTCTTCCCTTTCCTTCCTTCCTTCCTTCCTTCCTTCCTTCCTTCCTTCCTTCCTTCCTTCCTTCCTTCCTTCCTTCCTTTCTTTCTTTCTTTCTTTCTTTCTTTCTTTCTTTCTTTCTTTCTTTCTTTCTTTCTCTCTTTCTTTCTCTCTCTCTCTCTCTCTCTCTCTCTCTCTCTCTCTTTCTCTCTTTCTTTCTTTCTTTCTTTCTTTCTTTCTTTCTTTCTTTCTTTCTTTCTTTCTTTCTTTCTTTCTTTCTTTCTTTCTTTCTTTCTTTCTTTCTTTCTCTCTCTCTTTCTTTCTTTCTTTCTTTCTCTCTCTCTCTCTTTCTTTCTTTCTTTCCTTCCTTCCTTCCTTCCTTCCTTCCTTCCTTCCTTCCTTCTCTTTCTTTCTTTCTTTCCTTCTCTTTCTTTGTTTCCCTTTTCCCCCATTTCTTTCTTTCCCTTTTTTCAATTTCTTTCCTATTCTGGGAGCCCTCTAGGCATCAGGGAGGGAGAGGGGGGTGCATCTCAGTGCTGAGCATATTTTATTTTTATTTGATTTCTTATTTGTTGTGATGTCAGTGCACTTTTTGTGATGTCAGTGCACATGCGTGGGGCTTTTGGGCCCTCCCACTTTCCCCAGCCCCTCCCCCAAAATGTCCTAGCTACGGGCCTGGGTGGGGCACCATCAATATAGCCTCCAGCCCATCCAGGGAGGATTGTGTTTAACCCCTGTTGATTTATGCCCTTTTGGTTGGTAAGTGTATGCTTACTCCTACAGTTGTGCCTTATTCATTTAGTTTGTGCTCCATAATTGTGTAAATAGTAAAATAAATTATTCTGTTTGGGCCAATAATCTGTGTTGTGCTCTAACCCCATAGTCTCCCCTGCACTGCACAATACCAAAAGAAGGGGGTAGCCCAGGGAAGCAAGAAAATGCCAGACCCTTGGGTTGCCAACTTTCCAGGGATCCCCCAAAGATTGGGGATTACATCTCCAAATAGGGAGATTTGGCCACAGGGGTCTCACTGTCCCTCTCAAAAGGCAGTGACAATTCAGTGAGTGGTGGCAGGGAACTTAAGGAGTGAGATACGCCCACAGGATGAGAGTGGAAGGCGAAAAGCTGAGTTGTAAACTGGAGCCTGTTTTGCCACAGTAGGCAACCAAGCTTGGTTCAGACAAAGGAAGGAAACCCTTCATAGGCCCTTATGAGGAACTCATTGGGGCCAGTCCTGACTAGGGTAGCCAGCTCCAGGTAGGGAGATTCCTGGAGATTTTCTGGTAGAGTCTATGGAAGCCAGGGTTTGGGGAGGGAAGAGACCTCAGCTGATCAAAATGCCATAAAGTCCACCTTCCAAAGCAGTTATTTTCTCCGGGCAGGAGAAATCTGTTGTCTGGAGTTCAGTTGTGATACCTGGCGATCTTCATGCTCCAGCTGGAGGTTGGCTACCCTGTGTAGGAGTCAGTGCTTCAGAGCAGGGTCTGCTAGATCCAGGTTCTTGCTGTAGAAGATGAGTGGGTGATTTTGGACCAGTCACAGACTGTCAGCCTAACCTACCTCATAGGATTGTTGTGCAAGTTAAAAGGGGGAGAGGAGAATGATGTAAGCTGCTTTGATCCCCATTACAGAGAAAGAGTACTTTTCCTTCTGGGAAATTTATTTATTTAAATTTCTATCCCGCCCTCCCGGCCAAGGAAACCAATGTTGCCAATCTCCAGGTGAGGGCTGGAAATCACTCAGAATTACAACTGCTTTCCAGATGGCAGAGATCAGTTCTCCTGGAGAAAATGGTGGACTCTGTGTCCTTATACCCTGCTGAGATGCCTCCCCCCCATGACAGCCAATGTGACATGGCTGTCAGGGCTTCAAAGCACAGTAGAGGCTACAGGGAGGGAGAGAGAGATGGAAAGCTGAACAGTGAAGGAGAAATAAAGGTAGGTTGATGAATGGCTGAGAAGTAGATAGGTTGCCAACTCCAGGTGGGAAATTCCTGGGGATTTGAGGGATGGAACCTGGAGAGGGTGAGGTTTGAGGAGGGGTTGGACCTCAGACAGGTACAATGTCATAGACTCCACCCTCCAAACCAGCCATTTCCTCCTGGGTAACAATTGTTGCCAATCTGCAGGTGAGGGCTGGAGATCACTCAAAATTACAACTGCTCTTCAGGTAGCAGAGATCAGTTCCTCTGGAGAAAATGGTGGACTCTGTGTCATTGTATCCTGCTGAGGTTGCCACAGCAAATTGACACTGAGTGCCCAAGGCCAGGGCACTCTCCCAGAGCCTAGCCAGGGGGCCACCCCCTGGACCCCCTCTTGCGGTCTCTTTATCAGCAATTTTTATGAAATTCAAAATGTTTTCATAACTTTTAAAAATGAACTCAAATCTATTAAAATTAATTCAAAACAACACTTATATTTTTGAACGGGGTTCATTTTCAAATTAGATTAATATTGTCAACCGATTTTTATGAAATTCAAAATGTTCACACAAGTCATTAAGACAAACTCAAATATATCAAAAGAAATCCAAAAATAGCCCTATATTTTTGAATGGGGAGGGGCCAATTATGTTGTTATATTAATTTATTTTTTACCTTTTATTTTCCTATTTTAATTTAAAATGTTCTGTTTTATGAGCCTTATTTGTCATTTTAAAACCCTTTAATTATGTAATTATTTCTGTGATTTTGTAAACACATCCTTTATTATTTTTAAATAAAAATTAAAAGACAATATATTTTCAAATATTAAAAAGGCGTATATATTTTAAATTTTTCTGAGACCAGCTGATGTAATTTAAAACACTAGGGGGCCTCTGGGTTTTGTATAGCTTAGGGCCTCAGCAAGTCTAAATCCAGCCCTGCTCAGCATATATAAGAGAGACCTACTTTCCTCTGGCCCAAGCATGAATTCTGAATGGGGATGGGACATTATAACTGATGGGTGGGAAGTGATCATAGGATTTTTTTGTGCAAGGATGGTGGCAAAGTATTTGTTCAAATGGGTTTAGATGGTCAACACGTCCTGCAAAAATGTTGCATTTGAGTTGATCTGTTATGCCCTAATCTCGCCATATGTACCTTTGACTAGTCCAAGCTTTCATTTTACCTTCCTCTCACCATCAGTCCATCTAATTTTACCATCCTAGATAACACCATGAGAGAACCTAGCAGGATATTTTTCATGGACCAAATTGGCTGCAGAAAGTAAGGAGCAGTATTTTAGCTGAGGAATTGGTGGGTGACTGTAGGAGATAACTGGAATAAGTGAAACTGAGAAACAGTGTCAGAAAGGAATATAGGAAGATTTGATTCCGGAAGCAGAGGTATTGGGTCAGTGTTATATATCTTCTTGGGTTTTTTTATTAAAGTATTATTTCACATTTTTAAAAAGATGCATTGAGACCCTGAAACTGGCATTTTATTTTATTTTTTTAAAAAAACCTATCCGTTGTTCTTTCTTGAGGCATGAACACTTGAGGGGTGCCCCCTAATTTTTGGCTTATATATTTCTCCTACATACACATTTGTTTACTTTTTTTTCTTCTACAGATGGAACTCCCAAAATAATTTCTGCCTTCAGTGAGAAGGTGGTAAGTCCAGGAGAGGGTGTTTCCTTAATGTGCAGTGTGAAAGGAACTCCTCTTCCCACAATCACATGGACATTAGATGATGATCCCATAATTAAAGATGGCTCCCACCGGATCAGCCAGATCATCACCTCTGAGGGGAATGTTGTCAGCTATCTGAATATCTCCAGCACTCAGGTCCGAGATGGCGGGGTCTATCGTTGTACTGCCAACAACTCTGCTGGAGTCGTCCTGTACCAGGCTCGAATAAACGTAAGAGGTGCTTGTCAAATCAGCTCCTCCAAAAAACAAACAACAACCTCATTGTAGTAAAGACAAGGTTTACTGCATGCTATGATCTTTACCGTGGAATGCTAAGAATGATGCCATTTTATGCTGTCTCCATTTTCTTCCACAATCTCATGTAGAAAGTATGTTATCACTCGGCATATTATGTAGCTATACTAATTAATTCAGCTATTTATTCTAAAATATATACTGAATTTTTCTTTTGCTTGCATGTCTCTTTTTTCCCATTGGAGCTCCTCCATCCATTGCAGTCCCCCATGTCTAAGATATCCTAGCACAGAGTTATAGTTTGGTTTGGCCCAGTACTCATCCTCATGGTATACACATAATTCAAAGTAAACATTAACTTGCTCAGTGATTTCGTAAGCACCAAGACTACTGATCCAGCCTAGGGTTTTTCCCCCTTCCATATCTTTAATTTGTAATTCAGCACAGATTTTTATCACACAAGTGTTCCAATGATGCAAGCGTGTAGCAGAACAGTTAATTAGTGTGGCTGCTGTAGGGCTAGAGAAAAACTTAAAAGTACAAAATGATTAGGAAGACCCCTTAAGTAGCTCTTTGAAGTAAAAACTGTCACAGACTGTGATTTGTAATAGCAAAAAGATTTGTACATTTAAAAGAAATTAATATTCCATCTACTAAATACACACTTAAATTATTTTCAAGAGTTTTGTTTTACCTTTACAGGGCCAGCCAGCATTCGACCAATGAAAAATATTACAGCAATAGCCGGGCGGGACACCTTAATTCATTGTCGTGTCATTGGCTACCCATATTACTCCATCAAGTGGTACAAGAATTCTAACCTGCTTCCTTTTAACCATCGTCAAGTAGCATTTGAAAACAATGGAACGTTGAAGCTCTCAGATGTCCAGAAGGAAGTAGATGAGGGTGAATATACATGCAACGTTCTCGTTCAACCCCAGCTATCCACCAGTCAGAGTGTACATGTGACTGTAAAAGGTAATGCACTCATGGAAAATAATTCTTGTAAAAGTAGGAGTCAGAAATCAGAGAACTATAGCCATATTTCCTAGATAAGTTTACTATCTGCAGGAACACAAACATTCCTAAGGAGACATCCTGTGAACTGGCATGTCTCCAGCTTTGGCAGTAACTTCCCAGCAATGATTCTTGCTTATGACAACTTTTAAAAGAAAGTTATGATCACATATGTCTTTTTGGGAAGCTGCAGCTGTATCTGGGAACTTGGCAACAGCAGATCAAGTATTATTAATTTATTTATTTACTTCATTTATACCTGCCTTTTTTTTTCTCCTGGAACCCAAAGTGGCTTACATCATTTCCACTCCTCCATTTTATTATTTTGGATAAACACATAATGAGGATAGATCAAGCTACATTACATGGAGCCCTATGGGCCTCTCAACTGGCTGTAAAGATTCTGAGCTCTGAAATAGTTACAAAACATTTACATTCTAATACAAAACCAATAATGTTGGGTAGTTTAATGTGAAATTAATTCTATGCTCTTACTTATATACTGAACCATTATTAACTATCCTATTATCTTAGTCTGCATCTTTAAATATTTCAGCTTTTTCTTCAGAATGCCCTAAATCATTGACATCAAAGAGAAGGAGAAGAATTAAGCATTGCATAGGAAAACTTTATTCTTCATTTTGTTAGGAGCTGACACCTTCGTATTAGAAGCCTGTCTGCCATTTATCCCAAATTAATCGTGTGCCAACCTATTGGCTAGTTGGTATCTTTCCTCTCAATGATTTGAAGAAAGTTCATTCAAAACTCTTCAAATAGGCATTTGTTCCACCTTCTTTCTTCTCTTTTTGTTTCAGTACCACCTTTTATCCAGCCTTTTGAGAGTCAACGGTTCTCTATTGGACAGAGAGTCTTCATACCATGCGTTGTGGTCTCAGGGGATCTGCCAATCACAATCACTTGGCAGAAGGATGGCAGGCCAATCCCCGCCAGCCTTGGGGTAACCATTGACAACATTGACTTCACCAGCTCCTTAAGGATTTCTAATCTTTCCCTCATGCACAATGGGAATTATACCTGTATAGCTCGAAATGATGCAGCCGCCGTGGAGCACCAAAGCCAATTAATTGTAAGAGGTAAGTAGATGTAATTAGCCCACATGGCAACAATTAGGTAGAAGTCAACAGCATTATCAAATAACATCTGTTTGATGGGAGATAGAAACTCTTGGAATATAGGATAATCCTTCTTCTGTCAGAGAGCATACAACACAAGAATAAAATATGCACAAAGGAGACTGAATAAGTTGCATCAAGAAATGTTTTTGTGTACACCTGGAAGACACAGGATTTAATATATGGAAAACATTCTGAAGTACTATTCTTTAGTGGAAAACATTTGGAAAAGCTGTTAGATTATTTTTGATGGTGTTTTAGTTCTGAGTCTGTTAATTTTTAATTTAGAAGGATAGCAAAATTATACTAATTAGCAGTTATGTCCTATATACTTTGTTGCTTTCATTATAAAGGAATGATTCTGTTTTGCCTTGTATGTTAAAAATATTATTGTATTTATTCAGAGGCTGAGTTTGCATTGAATCTTGGTTATTAGTGGATGGCATGTGCTATGTGGTCCTGTTTCTCATGAGTTTTGCTCTGTCTAAATGGGTCTGCCAAACATCTACCATGTGTTTCTTTTCTGCTTGTGAAGGCTGCCAGTTCTGTAGTAGTGGCTGCTCTGTTTCTTTGTTAAATACAATAGTTACATGTACGTGTTTTATTTTGTAAGCTTCCTCAAGCAGGTTCTTTATAGAGACAACATAGGCATTTTCTAAATAAGTAAATAAATCATGTTTGAATCTGGGCACCAATGGTCAAGGAATGTAGTATATAGGACATAACTACTATGTTAAAAAGTTTATTCAGGTATTCTTTTGTTTGTTATAATTTCAAAACTTGAGGTGCAGCATCAACTGGTGATTTACTCTTTAATAATATATTGCTTAATTGTTGATATTTTAGTTATACATGGTATCCTGTTATTGTGTGTGATTATTAATGGTAATTAATTTAGAATATAACCAAATCACTACCAAAATAAAAAAAAATGATTAGGTCTCTGGTTTCAATCAGTTTGGGGCTTACTGGAAAATGCTTAAGATAATGCTCCTCCATACCAAAATCAATTCTCTCACAGAAAACTAGCATATCAAAGAGAAGGCTAGGCAAGAACATATGTTCCTGGCATAGTATTTGCAGGGAATTTTTCTTTGGGGGATTGTCCAGTCATGTGAGCCTACACCTGAAGTTGTACAGCCAAGACACAGGCTCACCATCTCAGTGATAAGTGACTGGCAGTTGTAGGAAGTCCTTCATTGATAAAAGAAAGGCCTTGGGAGCCAAAGTACACAAAACATTGCATGGGAGAAGCATGACTGTACATGATCAGACATGGCTGGATATATTTGGCATGTTCTGCACCATTTTTTTAATTGTTTATGAAGAGCTTTTAGTTTTTATTTGACAAGTAGATTATGACTAGTTTATCAGGTTATTCATCTATTTTTAGTTACTTTTAAAAAATTGTAATGGTTTTGGCTGTGAAGCTCCAGACTAGATTAGAAGCATGCCACAGCATACTGTGGTTGATGTTGATGGTCCTTCCATCTGCTGCTGTTTTATAAAATATTAGTTCTTCCAGGCATGGAGCTGGCAAGATAAATCTCAGCTGGATTTATAAAAAAGTGCACTGATGAGCAAATGAAGGGTTAGTCTTGTTGCAGTTTTTATTCTAGGACAGAGGGTTTTTAAAAAAAATTAGCTATTTCCTCCTGTTTGGGACTCAAAATGGCTAGAGATGGATAGAGAGGATTGGTTCCTAGTCACCTGTAAAGTACATGATATGCTTGTTTTCCTCCCAGAGATAAGCAGAGATTATATTTGCCAGAAATGTAAACTGGTGGCTCTGTTGTAGAAGGTAGGTGGCCTGGAGGAATGTATTGCTGCTCTCCAACAGATTAGGAACGGAGGGAATTTCCTTGATAAGACCCAACAGGCTCAATGAAGAGATGGAGAGACTGATCAGAAGGATAATAAACTGGAGATATCTCCGTCATGGACTCTGGTTCACACTAGGAGGTGCAGAGCTAGGCAACACTATACCACTGGAGCTGACCAATTGATTTTAGAGTTTGACAGAAGATTCAGTTGTGGTGGACTTGTTAGAAGTGGATCATCATGGGCCTGAATGAGGAAGTTAGGAGATGAAACGGCCTTTGGTTGAGGTGGTGGACATCCAACCATTTTAGCCTCTCCTGCTCATATTGCCCTATTTCAGGGCCTCTTGGTGCTATAGAAATCTGCACAGAACTCTCTAGCGAAGTAGATGCCTATTGATCACCTAGCTTCACCCATACAGGAGGCATTCTGGACCCCCACAAACTGGTCTTCCATCTTATTGAAGTTATTTTAATCTGTATGTTTTAACACTCTTATTGTGATATTTTTTGTAACAGTTTTGTGATATGACTGTTGTGACTTCCCTAAGCCCGCTCGCGGGGACAGTGGGATACAAATCAATGAATCAATCAAACAAACAAACAAACAAACAAACAAAGGAGCTCTAATACTCAGAGTGGAATGAGAAAAATGAAGGTATTGCTTATTGGTGATTCCCTGCTAAGGTGTTGGAATGTTCCTCCATACCAGACCCCTTGACTCGGCAGCAGTATTGCTCGCTTGGGGTGAAGATTAGGGACATTATGGATAGGATGATGAAGTTTATTAATTCCACTGATTATAACCCTCCTTGTTATGATTAATCTGGGAATGAATGATGTGGCTGATAACTGCGCTGACCACGGTAAAATGGATTATGAGGTTTTGGGAATACTATTAAAGGATGTGGGAATTCAAGTGGCATTTTCCTCAATCCTCTTTGTTACTGGAAAAGAAAGATGGAGGAAACAAAAGATTTTGGAGGTAAATTGATGGTTGAGATGTTGGTCTTGGAGGGAGTAGTTTGGTTTTGGGGATCATGGACTGGGATTTCTCGAGGATGGTTTACTTGCACAGGATGGGCTCCATCTTACAAGCATGGGGTAGAATGTGTTTGGTTGAGGTTTGGCTAGATTAATTGGAAGTTCTTTAAATTGACGTTGGAAGGAAATGGAGACATCTGCTGGGGGGGGGGCTTTGGACTTAGAGGGAGATTTAATAATAGGGAGGTGTTTGGGAAGTGGATGGAGAGCCCAAGACTATGAGATGGGGCAATGTCAGGCCTTGGGGCATGAGGCTTGCGGTGATTGCATACTAATGCCTGAAATATGGGGAATAAGCAGGAGGATCTTGAATTTGTAATACAGTTGGAGGATAAAATTTAATAGGCATTACAGAGACTTGGTGGGATGATTCTCATGATTGCAGAGTTGTTTAAAAAGAACATAAGAGTTGAAGCAGAGGAGGTGCAGCTTTGTACATTAGGAAAGGATATGATTGTCAGGAAGTATTGGATGATGAATGCGATGGTCCACTAGAAAGTGTTTGGCTGAGAATCATCATCATCATCATCATCATCATCATCATCATCATTATTTAAATTTCTACCCTGCCCTCCTAGCCAAAGCCGGCTCAGGGCGGCTTACATAAAATCAGCACATAATCGCTCCTTATAATAATTATCTTTTAGTTTCATAAGATTCCATGTGCTCCCATTGGCTGTAAAATGCCCTCCCTCAGCCACTGGCCCATCAGCCACCACTCAAGAGTACTCACGTACCATTGGCCAGGTGCTGGGCCTGCTCCTCTTCCCCACCCACTCCCCCTGACAGACAGTTCTCTTGACTCCTGTGAGGGACTGTCCCTTTAGTGGCTATTGGTAGGCAACCAAGCTTGGTTCTGTGAGTAAAAAAACAAAGGACTTTCAGCATAACCCCCTCCCCGCCCATAAACCCCTCCCCAACGGCCACTTTCCTGTCAGAATAAATGGAAAAAGGGTCTCTCTCCGGCTTAGCTTCAGCATGGCTGGCTGGCTAACGAGGTGGGCCAGCGACCATCAAACCATTTTCTTCAACTCCCCGCTGTGTGGCTGACTTTCCCCTAGGGTTGCCAATCTCCAGGTGGGACCTGGAGATCTCCCATTGTTACAATTGACCTCCAGATGACAGAGATCAGGTCCCCGGGAGAAAATGGTTGCTTTGGAGGGTAGACTCTATGGCATTATACCCTGCTGAGTCCTTCCACACAAACCCCAAATGCTGCCCTCCACAGGATCCCCCCCCCCAAATCTCCAGGTATTTCCCTAATCAGAGTTGGCACCTGTACTTTCTCCTCTATCAGTAAAAGGCCCTTTCCACACCTATGTTGGCCTTTGGGAGAAAACTCATTGGGCCCAGTCCTGATCAGGTTGCCAACTCCAGGTGGGCAATTCCTGGAGATTTGAGGGATGGAGCCTGGAGAGGGTGAGGTTTGAAGAGTGGTGGCACCTCAGACAGGTACGATGCTATAGACTCCACCCTCCAATCCAGCCATTCCCTGATGGGGAACCATTGTTGCCAATTCCAGGTGGGGGCTGGAGATCACTCAAAATTACAACTGCTCTCTAGGAGGGAGGGGGAGGAGATGGAAAACTAAAGGTAGGTTGATGGTTGGCTGGGAGGGAGATAGGGTTATCAACTCCAGGTTGGGAAATTCCTGGAGATTTGAGGGGTTGAACCTGGAGAGAGTGAGTGTTGAGGAGGGTTGGGACCTCAGACAGGTACAATGCCATAGACTCCACCCTCCAAACCAGCCACTCCCTCCTGGGGAACCACTGTTACCAATCTTGGGGGTGGGCTGGAGATCACTCAAAATTACTACTGCTCTTCAGGTAGCAAAGATCAGTTCCTCTGGAGAAAATGGTGGACTCAGTCATTATACCCTGCTGAGATTGCCACAGCAAATTGTCACTGAGTGCCCAAAGCCGGGGCACTCTCCCAGAGCCTCTTTATTGAGCCCATTGTATTTATTTCCACAACGGGCCTTATTCCTAGTTTATAATAAAACATAAGTATAAATTTAACTTAAAACCATTCTAAAACCAGTTGGACAGACCAATGATATTGTGGTTGCAGTTTGTTACAGACCGTCTAATAAGGGAGAAGAGGAGGATGTTCTTCTCTTGGGACAACTGGACAATGTATCCAAACAATATGATCTTGTGGCTATAGGTGATATTAATTTCCCTGATGTGTGCTTGGAGACTTTTTCTGTCAGGTACCCAGGTGTCATCCTAGGCTGGATTTGTTTGCATGATAACACTCTCTTTCAAAAGGTAGAAGAGTCAACTAGGGAGTGGCTATTTTAGATTTGATTTTAATTAATAGGAAAGAGCTGGTCGATGAGGTGAGAGTGGTAGGCACATTGGGGGAAGCAATCATGTATTGTTAGAATTCCCTCTTTTGTAGGATATTAAGAGTGTTTTTAGTCAAACACATATGTTGGATTTTAGTAGGGCTGATTTTAGTAAATTTAGAAAGATGATGGGAAGGATTCCATGGGGAAGAGGGTTGGAAGGGAAAGAGGCAAGTGAAGGATGGGTTCTTTTTCAATGTGAGTTTTGCAAGCTCAAGCTATAGCTGTTCCAGCAATGTGGAAACATGATAGGGGATCTAAAAACCTGACATGGGTGAACAGAGAGCTCAATGGTGAGCAAAGGAAAATACAGCTTGTGCTTAGGAAATGGAAGGAAGGGTGAATTACTGAGGAACAGTTCCTATAGGGTGATAAAAGCTGTAGGGTGGTTGTTACTGAGGCCAAAGCTCAGAATGAGCTAAGATTGTCCAGGGAAGCTTACAATAATAAGAAGGTTTTATTTTACAGTTATATGAGGAGTAAACAGAAGGCGAAGGAGATGATATGTCCACTATTGGGTGAAAATGGAGAAAACTTGACAGAGGACAAAGCAGTGGCAAAGAGGTTTAATGCCTATTTTGCCTCAGTCTTCTTTCTGAAGGAGAGCTGAGGCTGACTTGGGGAGAGTGGTAAACAGGATTTGGGTTTGCAGGTGGATATAAGTGCAGAGGTCATTCAGTAGTATCTGAATGCTTTGGATGGGTATCAGTCCCCTAGGCTGGATGCTGTTCACCCAAGAGTGCTTGAAGAACTAGCCTGGGAGTTGGCAGAGCCATTATCCATTGCCTTCAAGTGCTCTTGGATGATGGGTGATATGTCAAATGAATGGACAAAGGTAAATGTTGCCCTGTTTTTTAAAAAGGGGAGGAAGGATGATCCAAGGAATTACAGGCTGGTCAGTTTAACTTCTGTCCCAGGGAAAATCTTGGAGAGGATTTTAAAAAGGCTGATTTGTAAACACCTGACTGCATGGAATTCAGTGATAGTTTGTAAAAAAAAAAAAAAAGAACCGAGCAAGAGTCTGTGATTGGTGACAAATGATCATGTTGGCGCTGAACAGCCAATGTCGTTTTCTTGTTGCTAATTTCTGTGGAAGTACTGAAGTCTATTTTTAAAATATGTACATAATATTTAACATTGTCATTCCATCACTGTAATCAGCATGCCTCTCTATGCACTTTCTTCAGAGATGCACTTCTTTCCAAGAAACTTCACAGCTAAATTGACTCCATAGGTGTGATGACCAGATTTAATAACAGCTAAAGTGCAGAGCTTAATGACCTCATTCATTAATGTATCAGCCATTGCTTTGGATTATTAAATTTCTTTCATCTTTTTAACTGCAAGAACCTAAATGCAAAGTACAGATATTTGAATATTAGATTCAGTTTAATCATTCCAGTGACCCACTGAAGAGGAAAATAAATATAGGATCACTGAAAATTACTTTCTACTACAGTGTACTCTTTTTTTGAGAATTATACACATGGAACATGCAAGATACAATTAAACATCCTGATCCACTGATTTCTTAGGAGGACAACTGTTTCAGTGTGCACAGAGTAGCTCTGCCTACAGGAGTTACCCCATCAATTTGAATAGAGGCAGCTGATCCAAGGGCACATTTCTTTTCAGGTCAAAGTTTTCATCCCTCCATTGAAAACGAATAACGCATGTACACTAGAACCACCAGAAAATTAGCCAAAGAAGACCAAAGAAAGAGTATCATGGACATAATAAAGCACACCAAAACACATCCATGGCACTTAACTAAGAAAAGACTATTAAGAATTACCTTGTATTATTTATGCAAAATTATTTTCAATAAATGCAATTTTTCTATAATTTGTAGCTATCTGTATGATTCTTAGGCTGAGTTCAGATTGGCAATTTGCCCTGGCAGAGTCCCGTTTCAGTGCTTTCTCCCTGTGTTTAATAGATACCTCATAAAAGTGGTAGCAAATCCCTGAAGAGTGCCTGTGTCCCGCGTTTGTACGCTTCCTGGAAGTATGAACTGTTAGCTGAAATGTTTATCTACACATTGATCGGTCTAAACTTAAATGAGTTCTGGTCTATGTATACAGAGAAAGTAGTTTCGCCAAAGAATCCATTTCAAAGAGAACACGTGACAAGGTTTCTTTAGTAAAATCAGTTATTCTCTTTACTGAATAATATCTTTTGGTTCACAGGCATACAAAACAGATTCAGTCACACATACACACAAGTTCCTTTAGATACAATAGAAATGGAAAACGATATGGGGTTTTAAATCTAGAGATGTTTAGGAGGGGGAAAACACGTGATACTTATCTGATTCCTTCACAGCTCGACCTTCACAGTGAAGAATACAGGAGTAGAGATTCTGACTAAAGGAAACTCTTACTACACACAGTTGGAACCAGCCAACACGTGTGGAGGTTAGATGACTAGCTAGCAAAGAACAAAGGCTGAACCTTGCTTTTATCAGCTATTTTTGGGGGCTGGCATTCCATCCGTCCCATCCCTATATCATTGGCTTGTAGGATGTGGGGGTACCCTCCTATGAAAAGGGTGGGGGCAATATTGGAAATCTACACCTTTCACTAAAGGGGGCATTTTGGTGTAAAGATGAGTTGTCATGGAAACCTTAGAACTGCAAATGACTCCAACTTGTCTCAAGTCATCAACAGGAAACAGTCTTAACATTTGCAAAACCAAGCATCCTGTGGGTTACGTGTTGACTCCAAATTCCTTGATGGTAGGCATGTTGTTGTTTTATCATCCTTCTGGCAGACCATAATGGAGATGCTTCTCTTTTTCCAAGTGCATGATGGGTAGGTGTATGTGCGTAGGTGTGTGTGTGACTTCGTTAGCATGAAAGTGCAGATGGAACGGCAACTTCCTAGTGCAGGGAGTCACATCAAATAAAGCACACAATTCTCCCAAACCAAAGACACTTGTAAGCACCATTCAGGTGTGTGTGCAGGTCAGCAAACAGCAAACAAAAGCAGTTTAAAAGTACATCTCCTAACAGAACGCTCCGCCGATAAGCCAGGAGCAACCCGCATCAGGCAGAAGACAGCAGCAGTATGATTGGCCATGCTCCGCTCTACTGCCCAATATGGTGCCGGCACTGCGGGGTCCTCCTCCAATTGGCAAATTGTGCTTATGCACATGAGCGCATGAGCGCTCATGCACACATACACCCATACACCCACAGCCGAATTAATGGGGAAATGCTGCATACAGTGCGCCTCCGGAGCAGCAGTCTGAATGCTCCAGCGCGCCTCCTCCCGGTATGCTCCTGCAGCAGTCCAGGCTGTGTGAATGGGAAACCCCGGAACAGTTTGTTCTGGGGCTTTTTTGCCGTGACTGGCTCCCGCAGCAAATTGCCAGTCTGAACTGAGCCTTAATGTGTCATAAGTCTTTTCTTAGTTAAGTTTCATAGTTGTATTTTAGTTTTGGTATGCTGGAAAATTAGCTGGCGAGGACACCTGAATTTATAGAAACCAAATAGAAAATAAAGACTAGTTATGCCAACTTGGCTTTTTAAAGTACTTTTTCCTAGATTATTATTTTACTAAAGTTTAGATAATATCTGAAATTTCAAACTAACAGAGGTTCTTTACATTTTAAATGAATTTTCAAAAATATCAGTGCCATAGTACATTGTGACTGTTTACTTCAGCCATTTTATGTCATTACACTCTGAGGCTCATTAGCTATCACATTGATCTTTAAGGACCTGGTGAGTTCAGCCATTTAAAATCTGAGCCTGTCATCTTAACTCTTTTTAAACTATTACCACTGAATGAGAAGCAGTCACATTCATGAACCTGCCTGTAATTTAGAAATATCTAGTGTTGCCTTTGTCTGTATGCTTACTTTGTATGAAGTGAGGTTGGTGGGCAGGGAAGAAAGGGCTTACTCAACCATGGCCCCCATATTTTGGAATTCTTCTATCAAGAGGCCATATCAGCTTCCTGTCATTGGTTTCCTGGAAGATGGTAAAGGTTTCCTTCCTGGTTGGTTTCAGGAAGGGGGGAGGCCAACCCAGGGCTCTGGGTTTTGTTTCTATGTGTTTACATGCTCTCGCTTAGTTATGGATTTTTACTGACATTGTTGCTTATGGTTTCATTGTTGAATTGGTGATGCTTTTTTAACTTTTTTGCTGCTACTGTTGACTGCCCTATTAACATGGTGGAAGGTCTCTTCTAGTTATAATTGCTCTTTGGGGACTGGGAAAGATCACCTATCCAATTTCTGAAACAGTTTCAAGTGGATGGATAGATACAGATGGTTAGACTTAATATGAAGTGCAATGTATCCGTGCAGTCACTGAAGTCAGTAGGTTTAGAAGGCTGTATCTGTTTAGAGTTGAACTGTATGCAAAAATGGAGCCTATCTGTGCATTCCTAGACATGTCCTGTGTGGTGAGAAGGCAATGACATCATCAGCTCCTGACTATATCAGAGGTCTCCAGGATTTGATGTGAGGACATGGTTTGCGATCTTGCCCTAGTAAGGAGGTGCTGTTGTTTTAAAAAGGTACATCCTACCAAGGTGCAGATGTTCATAAGATCAAGTTGATTTTGTATAATAACTTTCATAATTTGTTCATGATTTCATTTGCAATGCTTTTGGTTAGTGATATTTGCAAATTGCTTCTTCCAAAGATCTTAGAGAAGTGTAACAATAAGATGACAATTATCTCATTTTAGCCTCCCAAAAACTATATTGGAGGTTAAGCTGAACTAAGTTTACTCAATGAGCTTCTTAGCAGTAGTTAGAACTCAAGTCTCCTCAGTTCACCCAGCCCTGTACCACACTGGCTGCCTTATCTGCAAATATTGTTCCTATCTAGGTTTTTGGGGTTTCCTTTTTGGCAGTGTAAATCACTATGATTCTGCTTTCTTTTCTTTTCCCCTCTTCAGTCCCCCCCAGATTTGTGGTTCAGCCAAGTGATCAAGATGGGATTTATGGAAAAGCTGTCATTCTCAACTGTTCCGCAGAAGGCTATCCTGTCCCCACAATTGTCTGGAAGTACTCAAAAGGTATTTTTCACCCTCTAATGACAATATAAAAAATATCTGATATGATGATAGAAAAGCCCTTTAATACACACATTTCCGGAACTACAGTCCTTTCTTCTCCGAAGTCAAGTGAAGGTTTTTTATTAGCTTCAGTTTTCACAGGGAAGCATGAGGCTTCCCTGTGAAGATAGCAGGCAGGATCCAAAAGCTGAGTAGCCTCATATTTGCACTAGCCCACTGGAATTTTTAACTTGTTAACAGATGTTGCAGAAAGGTGACTGGAGGAATTAAGGCGATGATGGTGTGAAAGGGAAGAATGTTACAAATCTGCTTACTCCAGAGAGCTACTTCCATAGGATTTCTCCAGAGTGTGTAGCTTGCATCTTGAAGCCTCAGTCTCCTTAGTGAAGATATAAATTGCAGATATTTCTAATCTTCTGGGATAATTTGTTACATAACAGGTGGCAGCTCTGCAGCTACCATGGACTGTGGGGGGATGCTGAACACTGGATAAAACTGCCTCTGACTGTTTCTCTGGAATGTTTAGTTTCACTTCTCCCTGCATCCTTATCGCCCGTTAGTCTGAGCTGGTGACCTTGGTACCTTGTTACTCCTTCTCCCTGGGAATGCTTACCCGTTAGGTTAGGCGGGCTTTTGCGTGACTCTTGATTGGCTCCAAACCACCCATTGACCCTTTTTGATTTCTTTATATCACTAGCCTGCGCACGCTTGCTTTTAATTCTGACAATGAATGTATGCTCAGAACACCTGCCTTTACTGTATCAATAAACGTGAACCTCTTGAAGGAGTGCGGTTGAGAACTGATTGCTGCAGGACTCTGACAACAGGCCATGTAGGACAGATTATAAAATGATCACCATTTTTTTCTGTTTTACTCTGCTTTCATAGTTACTGCATTGTTCTTCCTAAATGAAAGTGTACAGTTTGGCTTTTGTTTCACAGTTTTATTTTTACCTTATTACATTCTGTGTAGCTCAGACTGAATGAATTACCAGTCTGAACATTTTTACATTGCATCTGGCATTCATGTTCTGGCTCGTTCATTCTCTTTATGTAGAGGACTAAAGTTTGGATGCTTCTGTATGCATTTTCTGTTTGCATATCCTGGTTATACTGTCATGTGTTTATTTATTAAACCTGTTTCCACTTATACAATGAAAGATAATCCTGGAAAAAAATAGTATTAACATTATAGAAATTTGATTATTTCAACCTATATATTACAGTTTAATGTAAGTGCACTCTGGCTAAAGTTAAGTAGAATTAATTCCAGGGAAATTGAGGCGATATAAGTGTATACATCTTTCATTTCAATGGGATTTATGCGTGCTGTAATTCCTCTGGATTGCACACCTTATGATGTTTCCTTCATTGTGGTATCTTACCCGCTTCCTGATGGCAGGGGCAGCCATGGACTTACATTGTACAAACAAAAGTAACCATGAGACAACAGTATCAATGTGCTAGCAATATGAACACGAAATGTTGTCTAGAGAGACCTTACCATATAGATTGATTATCACTGCGTAGGCCAGCCAAAGCTCCCAGTGACCTTCCTTTTTGCTTAGCTCTTTTTGTAGAATCATAGAATCACAGAGTTGGAAGGGGCCATACAGGCCATGTAGTCCAACCCCCTGCTCAATGCAGGAGCAGCCTAGAGCATCCCCGACCAGTATTCATCCAGCCTCTGCTTAAAGACTGCCAGTGAAGGTGAGCTTACCACCTCCCTGGGCAGCTGATCCCACTGTTGCAGAGAGAGAGAGAGAGAGAGAGAGAGAGAGAGAGAGAGAGAGAGAGAGAGAGAGAGAGAGAGAGAGAGAGAGAGAGAGAGAGAGTGTGAGAGAGAGAGTGATTCTACCCCACCCTTCACTACCTGAAGGAGTCTCAGAGCAGTTTACAAACTCCTTTCCATTCCCCTCCCCACAACAGACATCCTGTGAGGTAGGTGGGGCTGAGAGAGCTCTGACAGAAACTGCTCTTTCAAGAACAGCTCTGACAGAACTATGGCTTGCCCAAGGTCATCCAGCAGGTGCAAGTGGAGGAGTGGGGAATCAAATCCGGTTCTCCCGGATTAGAGTCCACACACTTAACCACTACACCAAACTGGCTTACTGTATAAAAGTTTATCCTAATATCCAGCCAGTACCTTCCCGCCCTTAATTTAAACCCATTATTGCAAGTCCTATCCTCTGCTGCCAACAGGAACAGCTCCCTGTCCTCCTCTAAATGACAGCCCTTCAAATACTTAAAGAGAGCAATCATGTTCCCCCTCAACCTCCTCTTCTCCAGACTAAACATTCCCAAGCCTCTCAGCCTTTCCTCATAGGGCTTGGTCTCCAGGCCCCCGATCATCCTCATCATTCTCCTTTGGACCATCTCCATTCTGTCCACATCATTTTGAACTGGGGCCTCCAGAACTGCACACAATACTCCAGGTGCAGCCTGACCAATGCAGTATATAGTAGGACTATGACATCTTGTGATTTGGATGTTATGCCTCTGTTGATACACTTCAAGATCACATTAGCCTTTTTTGTCGCCACATCACACTGGATGCTCATATTTAACTTATGGTCCACCCGTACCCCAAGATCTTCTTCACATACACTGCTACCCAGAAGTGTATCCCCCATTCAGTATGCATGTTCCTCATTTCTGTTACCTAGATGTAAAACTTGGCACTTATCCTTGTTAAATTGCATCTTGTTCACATCTGCCTACTTTTCTAGCATGTTCAGATTTCATTGAATTCTATATCTTCTGGTGTGTTTGCTGCAGCTCCCAGTTTGGTGTCATCTGCAAATTTAATGTAGCCCCTCCACACAATCATCCAGATCATTTATTAAAATATTGAAAAGCACTGGCCCCAGAACCGAGCCCTGTGACACTCCAACGGATACCTCCCTCCATTCAGATGAAGTGCCATTGACAACTACTCTCTGAGTGTGGTTCTCCAACCAGTTCCCTATCTACCTAACTATCCTAGAGTCCAGTCCATGGTACTTTAGTTTACCCATCAGAACATCATGGGGAACCCTGTCAAAAGCTTTACTGAAATCCAGGTAAACAGTACCAACAGCTTTTGCTCGATCCAGTAAGCTCGTAACTTGATCAAAGAAGGAAATGACGTTGGTCTGGCAGAACCTGTATTGGGGGCAAATCCGTGCTGACTTCCCCAGATCACTGAGTTGTCCTTTAGATGCTCACAGATTGATCCCTTTAAAACCTGCTCCAGTATCTTCCCTGGGACAGAGGTCAGACTGGCTGGCCTGTAGTTTCCTGGATCATCCCTCCTCCCTTTTTTGAAAATTGAGATAACATCTGCCCTCCTCCAGTCTTGTGGCATATCTTCTGTCCTCCAAGAGGTCTGGAAGATGATGAGCACAGGCTCTGCAAGCTCTCTAGAAAGTTCTTCAAGCACTCTTGGGTGCATACCATCTGGCCCGGGGGATTTGTACTCATTCAATGCAGCCACATGCTTCTCAACTACCTCTCTGTCCATGCAGCCCAGATGCCATGCCTTCTCTAGATGAAGCAAATTGAGGCATTGAGCCTTTCTGCTCTCTCTCTGTCTTCTGTCAGATTTTCTCCATTTTCACCCAACATCACATCTTGCATTTGCTCCTCACATACCTGAAGACGATTTTCTCATTGTAGCAAGCCTCCCTAGCCAGCTTTAGCTCACTGTGAGCTATGGCCTCTCTGATGCCTGACCTACATTGCCTAGCAACCTGCAGATACTCTTCTTTAGAGGTATGCCCTTGCCTCCATTTCTTGAACATTTCATTTTTCTCCCTTAGCATATCACAGTTTCCTGTTCATCCCCATTGGCTTCTTGGATCCTAAACCATGTTTCTTTCTTCTTGAAATAGTGATGACTTGAGCTTGCAAGAGCTCTTGTTTTAGGAGAGCCTGCCCTTCACTTGTTCCCTTCTCTTCCAGCAGTCTTGCCCATGGCATGATTCTCATCATGTCCCTGAGTTTATTAAAATCTGCCTTACTGAAATCTAACATACACACGTGACTATGAATTTCCTTGGTCCCTCACAGTTCCCACCAACCTTCACCCCATCTACCATCTCTTGCCTGCTGGTCAATATTAAGTCAAGTATGGTCGAGCCCCTCATAGCTTCCTCCACCATTTATTGAAGGAAGTTGTCAGCCAGACAGGTCAGGAATGTGTGTGACTATGGACAGTGGTCTTTTCGTAGAAAAACAGCTGCAGGAGCTCATTAGCATATGCCACGCCCCCTGACATCACTGGAAGTGATGTCAGAAGGGAAGCAAAAGGGGGAGGCATCTTCAAAAGCCTTCCCTTCCCTTCCCCAGCTGGCCTGGGTGGGGGAGCTAAGAGAGAAGGGGTTTAAAGTTTAAATGCCTTCTCATGAGAGTTGGGCCACAAAAGGAGGAAAGAGGAAAGGAAAGAGAGAGAGTAGAGAGAAGGAAAGAAGGAAAGAAAGAGAAGGAAAGAAGGAGGGAAAGAAAAAGAGGGAAGAATAAGGGAAACAGGGAAAGGAGGAAAAAAGAGAAGAGAAGAAGGTGGGAAAGAGGAAAAGGAGAGAAGGAAAGGAGGGAATGAAGGAAATTTGGCGGCAATTTGGCCCCATTATGTCCTATGGGCCTTTGAAGTCAATAGTGAAAACATAGGGTATATTCTGGAGGCTGGAGGGGAGGGGATTTGAGGGAGAGGCTCCAAACTCACAGGGTAGGTGATGGAGCCTCTCCCCAAGATACCCACCAAGTTTCAAGAACATTGGACCAGGGGGTCCAATTCTATGGGCCCCTAAACTGGTTGCCCCTATTCCTTCCATTGTTCTCTATGGTGGGAAAAGTTACTTATTTCCCACCATAGAGAACAGTGGAGGGAATAGGGGCAACCTGTTTGAGGGCCCATAGAATTGGACTCCCTGATCCAATGTTCTTGAAACTTGGTGGGTATCTTGGGGAGAGGCTCCATCACCTACCCTGTGAGTTTGGAGCCTCTCCCTCAAATCCCCTCCCCTCCAGCCCCCAGAATATACCCTATGTTTTCACCATTGACTTCAATGGCCCATAGGATATAATGGAGCTGAAATTGACATTCAGCTGCCTGAAAGACTTCCCTGGGACGCCGGCTGGGGGCGGGGCTTGGCTCCTGAGCTCCTGGAGCTGTGCTCCGGTGCGCTCCCCCCCAAAAGACCCCTGACTATGGACACTTCGCAGAGTTTGTCTTCCAGCACACATTAGGGAAGTTGAAGTCACCAATAACTACCAGGTCATGTTGTTTGGATACCCTGTCAAGCTGTTCAAGGAGGGCAGCATCCACCTCTTCATCCTGGTCAGGAGACGTGTAGCATCCCATCTTTCTTTCTATCAAATGCCTTTCCCTTCATCTCCTAGCCTCTGCCCTCTCTCTCTGCTGCTGCAGCTGCCATCTGAGCCTGCTTTTTCCTCCATTTTCAGCCTCCTGACTTAGCTTCCCATTCCTTAGCTCGAGACACTGCACTAATGTGTATTTGCTGATGTATTTAGAACACTTTTTAATGTGAAATAGGAAATGTTAGTTTTGTGGAAAATTCTGCTACATACATATGATGAATACAGGTTCCGAACCTGTGTCCATCTGAAAGCACTCAGTAGATTCTGCCAAGGATAATTTACAAAGGATCAAGCTGTCAGTTGTCATGAATGCCATTTGTCATTGTCCCTGATTACATTGAATAGCTGAACACCTGTTCCTAGGTTTGTTGAGATATCCATAGCTGTTTCAATAGATATTCTCCATGTTCACTTATTTGGTATCGTATGTATGGCATACATTTCTAAATGTTTAATTGCAAATGATTTAGCAGCCTCAGTGCAACAAATGTGGCTTATAACCTAAGCTGTCTTGAAAGCTGTCTCTTCCTTCTTCCTTCTAGACGTGTGCTGTGAGATGATTACATTTGTTTAAGGAATCCCTTCAATACTTCCTCATATGATTTATAATTTGGCATAAAGTTTTTTTTCTTTGCTTAAATGACTGATTTATAATTTGGCATAAAGTATTTTTTTTCTTTGCTTAAATGACTGAGAAGCCTGAAAGTTTTAGATAGTCCATATTAACATGTGATTATTGTGTGCTGCCTTCATCAAAAAATTCTTTTCAGCCTTCTTCCCTCCCTCTTTTATTTCAACTGTAGGCGCTGGAGTCCCCCAGTTCCAGCCAATTGCCTTGAATGGGCGGATCCAGCTTCTCACAAATGGCTCCTTGTTGATCAAGCATGTACTGGAGGAAGATAGTGGATACTACCTCTGCAAGGTCAGCAATGATGTGGGGGCTGACGTCAGCAAGTCCATGTACCTCACTGTTAAAAGTAAGAATTTCTTTCTGATCCAAGTAATAGCTATAAGTCACACAGGTGTATCTGTCATCTCCTGTATCAAAATAATATTTTGCTTGCAAACTGAGACACAGTTATATGTCCTTGTTGCCCCAACACAATCAGCTGGGTATAATTTATCAGAGAAGATCAAAAGACTAGAAGAGATGGTACATTGGCACTAAATAGGATACATTTCTGTAATGCCAGTGAAGTTCTTGGACCATATAATAATTTGGAAACCCCCTAGACTATAGTGGATATCTTTGTATTTCAAAAAAGATGCATTCGACTAAACTAAGATTGCATAGCACAAGGCTTTCCTCCCCACAGTGATACTTCTTTAGGTTTACCGTATTTTGAACAGCAAAAAAGAGGACATATTTCCAGACTGACTACTTCCAACAAGTGGTCACTATGACAAATGTCATGTTAAATACCCCTACTGTTTAACCTGTGATAATTGCTTCTAACTAGGAATATTCATAACCTTCCAGCCCAAAAAGAGGTCATTTTCATAAGTTCTTTTAAAGGAGCCCAAAACAGGATGGACACCAAAAAAAAAAGAGGATGTCTTCTAAAAAGAGGGCATCTGTTAACTGTAGCTTCCTTTTTTAAAAAAGTGATTTTTCCACATGTCCATAGCAACCTCTCCCCCACCCTTTTTTTTTGGTCACGTGGAGGAAAGCCAAGTTAGTATATTATACATGTGTGTGTGAGATGATGACGATGACTGATAACAGATGTCCTTAAGTGTGCATTTCCCAGATCATTCAAAGTAAGTACCAGTTTTCTAACAGTCTTGTTCAAAATTTAAAAAATAGCAGATTCCTATCAACCATATTTACTATTTAACAAAATTTAACAAAATGTTTGTTGAGGTTCCTGTAATAAAGAAGTAAAGGGGAAACCCCTGTTGAATATACTGTAACCCAGAAGAAATAGGACTGGAACACCAAGTAGTAATTTGAAATCTGTTGAAGTCCTGATGAAGTGGCATTGATGTCACTGG
Organism: Gekko gecko; assembly: GCA_029375565.1. Taxonomy (NCBI): domain Eukaryota; kingdom Metazoa; phylum Chordata; class Lepidosauria; order Squamata; family Gekkonidae; genus Gekko; species Gekko gecko. Next base: position 104,298,682 of record JAPDNY010000004.1, on the reverse strand, counting down.
TAGGCAGAATTTCATAGTACTTTTAAAATTATTTATACTAAATCTTTTGGTTCAGTACTGAGGATTTTTATACAGGGCACAAGGTTATGAATATTTCCCATTTTATCCTTGTAGTTATAATATGAAAATGGGTTGCAAAGGAGATTAAATAGAATGAATACCTAACTGATCTGTAGGAAACTTGTACCCAGAACCAGCAGGGTAGATTTTGGTAGCCTTCCATGGATTGACTGATCATGGATTTCTGTGGGTTACCTCATGATCCTGCATTGCTTGAAAGGAATGCCCATCAATGGAGCCCTACTGTCCTGAAGCATGGGCCTGTCATAAGTAATATAGTATTCTCCGTCTGTCAGGCTAGTTATGACTCACCACACTCCTGTAGCTCTGCAATCTTCTGAACCACATCCTGAAAGATAAGGACAGCTCTGTGGCTACCTAATTTAGTATGTGGAAGGATGAAGACTATAGAACATTTTCTTGCTCTCTGACCACATGAACATTGTGAGAGACACTTCTGTGGTTTTTATTTACAATGTGGATTTTATTTATTTAAAAGTGTAAGTTGGCTGCCATTTTTTCCCATTGGAAAGTGGATGGCTCATGGTGATTGCTGACTCAGTGAAACAGGGCCATCCCGCAATAAGAATGAAGTTTAGGCAGGGCTCTTTTTGTAGAGAAAGCCCAGAAGGAACTCATTAGCATAGTAGGCCACACCCAACAGCAGAAACTCATTAGCATATTAGGTCACACCCCCACCACTATAGCTCATTAGCATTTTATGCCACACCCACCTTTAGCATATTAGGCCACACCCACCTTTTGCTTCTTATTCTGTTTACCTTGTTGTCAAAACGGTTTTGACAAAACTGATAAAAACACTGTAAACCAAAAAGATATAAACCAAAAACACTGGAACACACTTCAGCTAAGTACCTAAAAGATCAGACAGATCATTTCACTCGTCGTCATTACTGGTTGCCCCCCAAGATGGAATAACAAGGCAGACACAGGTAATGGGCCACATTATTAACTGACAACCTTTACCTGGAATAAAACGGCAAGGGCAAAACAGTTGTGTTATGGTCAAGGCCAGGGGTGAAATACCCCTCCCTCACCTGATGTAATACGGCGAGCCACCCAGCCCCAAGTGGGAGCCACCACAGCGGCTTCCACCTGGCCGGCTAGCCATTGTTATCCCACCCCGTAGCCCCTTCCCCCGGGCCACCAGGCTCAAAGGGAGGAGCCAATTGGGGCAGTTCCCAAGGCAGTCCGCTTTCCCTGCCCCGTGCCACAAGGCACAAAGACTGTACTCACTGGACCCCTTCAAACCCCAATTGGGTGTCGGCTGGTGCTCACCGATCTGCAACTGTATTCCGTATAAAACCCTGCCACCGCCAAGGCCAAGCCTCAGCTTAGGCCTTTGCGCCCATCGGGAGGCCCAAGGCCCCCCGAAGCCCTTGCCGAAGATCTTCCAGGAAGATGTCCGGGCCCTTTTCAGAGAGATGCATGCCATCCTGTCGATATAACTCAGCGCAACCCGCATGTATACTGGGATGTGCTAAAAAGATACCCAAACCGCCCTCCAGAAAATGCTGCAATTCTCTGTTTGCTTTTCTGCGAGCTTTGTCAATGGCCAGCAGGTTAGCAGCCCACCGCCAAACTCGCTGAGGTATCATGGCAGACCAAACGATGATGGTACCCGGCCATCGCTTCAGAATTAACTTAAAATCTTCCTGAGCCTGAAAAATAAAGGCCTTTCCTTTAACCAGGCCCAAATCATTGCCACCTAAATGAATAACTAAAACATGTGGCGGAGGGCCAACTGTGTCATGAAACAACAACTGCAACAGGCCTGGCGATTGCAAGCCTCAGCACCCTTTCCATTCAACTGTAGCCCAACGGCTCAGCCCCAACTGCGAGCCCATCGGCGTCCTCTTGGCACAATGAGCTGCCCAAAGTATATAACTGTGCCCGCAAATCAAAACCGTCTTCCTTTGCTGCCGGCAAAAAACATCTGAAATGAAAAGAAGAGTAAGCAGGTGCACACAGATCAACAAAAATCGTGACACAGTTAGCTGTTCTCTAGGGGTTGCACATAGGATTTATAAGCTGTGGAATGCCATCTCCCCAGACGTTGAATATCACGCCCTTGGTAACCCATGGCTGCTGCAGTGGAGGCTGCCCCTATGTGGAAAGAATGAGTACAAAAAGACCTCCCCGCCAGCCCAATCCTCACCAAAGCTCTAGAAGTGACAGACCAAAATTGATGTTTCGTGAGGGGAGTACCATCCTGATGCTGAAACAACATCCCAGCCTGCATACCCTGAACTGCCATGTAAGCAGCCAACACAGATACAGGCAAAGCTGCTTTTCATTGCATACACCTAACTCGATCAGGGCACCTCGCTGCCTTTGGTCCATTGTAGAGCGCCTCACAGATGCCTTAAGGGGAGTCAACCGAACATCCTGCGCCATAAGTGCCCGGCCAGAAGTGTCCGCCTTAGACTGGGCAACCAGCTCACTAATTCTAAAAGCCCAAAAAAAGGCCACCAAGGTTGCTGCATGAAACAATAAAGCTTCAAATTCCGAGGAACAAATCGTCCCCCATGAGGCCTGAAGGCCACAGAGAATCTCAGGCGAAATGGGTTGCCTTAAATCCCTCTGACTCCCGGCCTTGCGCGCCCAGCCTTCCAACAACTTACGAACCTGAAAATCTCCTGTGAATTCAGCCAGGACGTGTGCCTTGCTGGCATACGCCAGGGCAGACAATAAACCCTTGATAGAACTCATTGCTAAACCCTTACCTTTAGATGCCACACAAAAATGCAACAGATGATCCACTGGAATTGGCCATAAACTAGGATGCCCTACCTCACGTCTAAATGCTGAGAACTGCGTGACCGCATGGTCATAAGCATGCTTGGTGCTATGGCCAGTCCTATAGCCCTGCGCACTTCCGCCTTCCAACCAGCCACATCCAGGGAGGCATTCACACTGGCAGCAAGTCAGCATCCGGGGCCAGCTGACAGAACCTCTCCATCTATTTATGAGAGAGAGTGTCAGCCACCCCATTGTCAACCCCCGGCATGTGCCTGGCAAAAAACAAAATGTTCAGCTGGAGGCAGCGAAGTGTAAAAGCCCTAACTAAATGCATGACTCGTGGGGACTTGGAGGACAACGAATTAATGACCTGCACCACAGAAAGGTTATTGCACCAAAAGTGCACAGTGTGGTTGGCCAACTCCTTGCCCCACAGGTAAACTGCCACGAGAATGGGAAAAAATTCCAGAAAAGTCAAGTCGGCTGTAAGCCCTTCTGACGCCCAAGATGCAGGCTATGCCTCTGCACACCATCTCCCACGAAAATAAACTCCAAATCCAGAGGAACTGGCAGCATCAGAGTGAATCTGCAGTTCAGCCTCCAATCTAAGGTCCTCCCTCCAGAAGGAAATGCCATTAAAAGATGCAAGAAACTCCAGCCACATTTCCAGGTCTTGACGGATACAAGCGCTAATTCGAATCTGATGGTGAGGGAGCCGCAATCCGGCCATGGCAGCGCACAATCTACGCAAAAACGCCTGGCCTAGGGCAACCACCTTACAAGCAAAGTTCAGGTGGCCAACTAACTGTTGCAGCTCCCTCAAAGTGGCCTTTCGCCATCCCAGAAATTCCTGGATGCGGCTACGCAAGCAAACCAGCTTGTCCACAGGCAACCGAGAAGCCTGCACCACCAAATCCAACTCCATGCCCAGGAAAGTAAGTACTTGAGCTGGACCCTCAGTCTTCTCCTGAGCTAAAGGCACTCCTAACTCATCAGCCAAGGATATAAATGAACATAATAAATCTTGGCATTGGCCCGAGCCATAGGGACTGACAAACAAAAAATCATCTAAATAATGTGCCACCTCCCAGCAGCCTGTGCACCTGCGAAGGGCCCATTCCAAAAATGAACTAAAGCACTCAAAGGCAGCACATGAAATGGAACAACCCATGGGTAACGCCCTATCTAAATAAAATTGCCCATTGAAACAGAAACCCAGGAGCTCGAAATCTTCCGGGTGCACTGGGTGGAGGCGGAAGGTCGACTTAATGTCGCACTTTGCCATCTCCGCCCCTTTCCCACAATGGTGCACCATTCGCACCACCTGATCAAAGGACGTGTACCGCACGGAACACAAGTCCTCTGGGATGGTATCATTAACTGAGCTGCCCCTGGGATAGGAAAGATGGTGTATTAGGCGAAACTCACCAGGTGCCTTCTTGGGAACAATACCTAGTGGGGAAACACAAAGGTTAGGAATGGGGGGACCACAAAAAGGTCCAATCACCCTCCCTTCCTTAAGCTCTTTCTCAATCTTATCCCTGACCGCGTGCTCCATGCCCCATAAGGAACGGAGGTTACTGGCCATACATGGGACCCTTGCACCCTGAAAAGGGATGCGAAAACTCTCAGAAAAACCACGTAACAGATACAAACTATCAACTTGACTGGAATAATAACTCAACAATCTCTCAAGCACTCTCAACCTTATGGGTCTTGGCCCCCTTTCCATGCGGTTGCCCTGAGCCACCCCCTTCAAGCCGTCTGCGGCCATGCGGGCCTGAACATAAGGGGCACTCGTGTCGATATTGACAAGCTTTCCTGCTACACGCCCCCTGTGCTCTGAATTCCCAACAGATCTGACGGGGTTGAACCGCCCGCCCTGCCACAGGGCGGAGACTGAAGGACCCAGAGACACACTCTATTAGATGTTCACTATGTGACCGATCACCTGTGTTAGGTCTAGAAGAGGCCATAACCTGCAACCATAAATGTGGGTGAATCTGGTCCCACCTCAAAGAAGGGTTCATGGCAGCCCACATCTGGAATTCCTCATCGTATTGGAGCCACGCGGGGCCAGTAAAGCCAGTATACCCGTTGTAAACTATGTCAAAGTACTGGAACAAAGAAGCTGCCCGGTATGGTTGCGCCTTAGCAAGTACACCGGCATAAACCAAAAAACCAGCCACCCAATTGGCCCATGTCTTATCAACTTTCATCTTTCTGTATTTGTCCTTATCTCTATCCTCAAGATCTTCCTTCTCCTTCTTTTCCATTTCACGAAATAAAAGGGTGAAGACGTCCACATATTCGCCTCTACAAATCTTCTCATGAGTGGACGGAAGCAAGTGGTCCCCAAGAGGGAGTGCTAAGTCCCCAAAGGGGAGGGCAGCAGCGGGAGCCACAGCATAGGACACCCCGCAAGGGGAGGGGCCACTCCACCAAGGCGAACCAGATGAGCTACATTGCTGATTGCATGCCTGTGAAGGCATGCCCCATGTTGGCATACAGCCACTTGCCTGCCTACATTCATACCCGCAAGCCAGTGTGCTTGGGTGTGCCGGACTTGCCCCATCAACTGCAGGGCTGCCCCAAGGCCATCCAGTCCCAGTGTGGTGCAAACTACACTTACCAGCTGCCGAGGAAGGGCCTGCGAAGACAGCAGCCAAGCCAGTCTGCCCAGAAGGCATTGGTGTGGATGGTGTGCCACATTCTTGAATCCCAGAAGCTCCTGCAGTATCAGCCATGGAAGCTGTAGTGCGCCCTTCTATAACAGACAAACGTATTAAAACCTCTGCCTGAAAGCGCTTAGTGGCAGCAGCACGCGTTTCCTTCTGTGCACCGGCACCACCAGCGGGCCTCAGTGGGGGAGCCACCAACCCCATGGCTAACTTCGCTGCTTGCAAGCGCTCCAAAATAGCTTGTTGCACCCCATCGTCCTCGTTATCTGACGGGGACAATGCCGGGGCATGACGTTTTGGAGGGGGCTTAGGAGCTGGCTGCTTGCCCTTAGAACGGCCACTACCCTTCTTGGGAGCCATGACAATACCAATTGATCAACCCAGAAAATTAAAAGCAGATCAGTTATCCACTGCAGCTCCACAATTCAAAAGTAAGCAAACCACAACTACTGGAAAAGGAACTAAATGGCCACCCTAAGTGCCATACCAATGGCTGCCGTGTGCACCCTACAAAATCGCCGCTGCACCCAAAATACAAAATGGCCGCCGGATGTGTGCAACAAAATGGACGCCATGTGTGCACCACAAAATGGTGACCAACCCTCAAAACCTGTAATGCAAGTTTAAGAAGCCTGTGCTAACCAGGCTAAAAAACCGCTCCCCAGAACCATCCAGCCCCCAAACCTTAAACCCTGAAAAGGCTGCAAACTGTGGTAATTGGGGGGGGGGAGGGATACAATGGGACCAGCCATCCCCTGTATGAAAAGTGGGGGAAAGCTGTGAGCTAGCTCACACTAACTCAGTTTAGAGGGTACACTGTTCCTGATGTCTGGTATTCCAAGGAGATCTCCCATTCAAGTGCTTGCCAGGGATAGCCCCGCTTAGCTTCTGAGATCAGAAAAGTTTGGGCTTGCCTGGGCTATCCAATACAGGGTGAAAAGGGTGGGGCAAGCTATGGGCACACCCCACGTCCACACTGAAGGCCCCCCTAGAAAGACCCTTGCTGGCCACTGCGCTGGGCAGCACACAGCCCAGCCCAACACCACCCTACCACCGGTCACGGAGCAAACCGAACGAGGGAGCCACCCTCACACTCCCAGCTGCTGCCGAAAGGGGAAGCCTCGCTGACACTCTCCTCCTGGACCCTCGCTGCTCTGTTGATGCTGCAGAGCCCGCTTCCAGCAGCCGAATGCCTACTGAGCCAACAGACGGCCGGGGGGAAGCTGTTCGCCATGGGGGCCTGCCAAGCAGTCGAGAACACAGCCGTGCCGAAGAGCTCCTTTCCCAGCCGCGAACCTGAAGAGACTCCTGGCGTGAAAAGGAGGGGCCCAGCTTTAAGCCCTATGGCCCCTCCCTTCGCGCCTACAAACGGAAGCGCCTTTTTGGCGCTGAAAACAGCACAGCCTCTCTCCATCTGAGAGGCAAAGGCGTCTCCCTGCCTAACGGTCGTGGATCGAGGGCGGGGATTTGGAAAAAAGATGGTACATCTACAGCGTTTATAATCCCAGATACAGTTGCCAGCTCTGGGTTGAGAGATACCTGGAGATTTTAGGGGTGGAGCCTGGAAAGAATGCAGTTTGGAGAGGGGAGGGTCCTCAGTGTGGTATAATTCCAGAGAGTCCACTCTCCGAATTAGCCATTTTCTCCAGGGGAACCAATCTTTTGATCTTTGTAGTCTGAAGATCAGTTGTAAAAGCAGGAATCAAGTTGAGGCAGAGGGCACAAAATATTCCAGTCCAATTCAAATGCACAAACTACAAATTATTCACACACTCACACACACACACACAATGTTGACAGTGCTGCCCCCAATCCCTGACTCACAGGCACACATACACACAGAAAGTCTATCTGTTCTTGCAGCCAGCTCTGATGAAGCCAGGATTGCACACAAGAATTCAAAGAAGCAATTCCCCTTGGTTTTGCCATAGCCTTTTTTTTAAAGCAGGGTAGGGAAAAGTGGGGAAGAGCGCAAGAACCCTTTCTCTTAAAAAAAAAAAAAAAAAAGCACATATTGAAGCCTCCCCCCTTCAACCAGTATCTGCTGGCAGAAAGTTTCTAAGAAGGCCCATTCTGTAACTCGCTGGCAATCCCCTCCCTTCTCCCCTTTTCCAGTCTGTTCCACTGGAATGAGAGAAGAGATGGGGTAAAGTTAGAAAGAGTAGAGAAACTGGGCCAGTTAACAAAAGTGATTTCAGAACAACCAACAATAATAAAAATCAAAATAGTAAGGGAAGGAAACTTTGATCTTTGTAAAATTACTTTTTGCACCTTGTTCTCTCCTTCCTTCCTTCTCCAGTCCCCCCCCCACATCCTTGGGCTTGCTCATCTGCGGGACAAAAAAAGAGAGATGTTTTCTTTGTGCTAACCTTTCCTGGTGGGAGTTTTGCTGCAGAAGTGCGAGGGGCTGATCCTGGTGAGAACTAGGGCTCTGTGGCCATTCATTCTTCAATCAGAGATCCAAGTAATGGATTGAAAGGATGGGGCAGGAGGAAGGAGGTTGGGAATAGAAAGGAAAGAGGGCATTCCTACCATATCTAGGAATGGAAGAAGGGGAAGAAACCCTTTGAATGAGACCAGGGGAAAAGGTACAGCAATGGGTGGTAGGGCTGGCTCACTCACTAGGTGAACTAGGCATTCACCTAGGGCAGGCCAGCCCTTAGGGCGCCAAACTGCACCCCCCAAGCCCCCTTCCACCCCTGCCAAAAGCCCTGACCAGGTGACCGCCACTGCTGCCTCTTTCTCCCTGAGTCTGGCAAGTGCGCCCAGAAGCACTGACTGCAAGTGCAGCGTCCTCATTTCTCCTCTCCCTGAGATCTGGAATGGCGCCCCCCGCAAGAAGGGCCTCTTCGAATGGGAGGGGTGGGGGAGCGGGCCCACAGACATGAAAGAGGCCTGGAGGGGGAGTGGCAAATGAAACCCTGGCCAAACAAGCTGTTTGCAATTTGAGGCTTTCACCTTCCAGCACGGGTTTCGCCCTTCCGCAAAAGTGCCTGGCCAAGGCACTTGCCGACCGTCTGGGACTTCCAGGTCCCAGGAAGCCAGAGAGGGCCATCTTCGCCCAGTGTGGGTGAGCAGTGATGCTTTGGAGAGTGTCCCTCCTTCGGCCTCCTCCCACCGCAAAATCTCCCCTTGCAACGCTGGGCTCGGGGGGGAGCACCAAAGCATCCATCCAAAGGGATGACATTTGGCAGGGGAGGGGGGATTTCAGGTGTGTGCATGAAAGTGTGTGTGCAGGCTGGGAGTCGTCTTGCTAGAGAATGTGTGTTAGGGAACAGCTGGTCTCACTTGCGCTGCACAGAATGCTTTTAACAAACTTGCCTGAATAAATGGTTATACGCCTGTGCAATGTTCCCTTTAAGCTGTGGAGTCCTGTGAGCAAAAATACTACTTTCTGAGCTACTGGCATGGGGGGGCAGCCCACGGGGGGTGGTGCATGGGGGAGGGGGGTGGCACACGGGGTGGGGCACCAGAAGAGATCCTCGCCTAGGGTGCAAAATAAGCTGGGGCCAGCCCTGTTGGTGGGAGGAGGAATACAATATAAATAAAAATTGGTTTTGTAAGGTGGGAAGGAGATGAGCAATTCTTAAGGAGCCCAGAGCACTGTGATTTGTTCTATTTTTTCCTGGTGTGCCAGTATGTACTACAATCTCTGATTTTCTCTCTCGAACAGAAAAATACAAATCACAAAGCATTTTGAAAAATCCTGTTAATTGTGATGTTGAAATTTAAGTCTCTTTAATGTTTCCGTTTCACCATTGTGAAGTTAACCAAATGTGGCCTCAGATTGCAAGAGACACACTGATTCACTCATTGATCGGAGTTGATTTCCTTCCAACAAAGGCATGCTCAAGATGAGGTCCATGATCAACAAGCCGCTCAGCCAAGCTGATGGCTATTACATAAGACTACTAATTCCCAGTCCTGTGTCCATTTGCTCATAACTAAAGCCCCACTGAGTACTTTAACATTTTTCAGTTAGCATTTGTAGTACTTCAGCCAAAGGTGGCTTGTAGATAATATTTTAAAAGCATCTAATGCACATTTTTAAGAGGGATGGAGGTTCGTTGCGTACCATATGCATATATTTACACATTCTTAAGACTGGGAGGCTCTTGTTGGTACACCTGTGTGTTATGAGGAGGTGAGATCACAGTACGATCATAACAGTCACACCTTCTAAACCCACTAGAGTAAATCGACTTAGAATGGTGTAATTCTGCTTAGAATTAGCATCTTCATTCTACTTGCAGATCTCAGTTTTACAAGCAGTCTGGCATTTTGTAAATAATGCAAAGTGGGTGACAAAATAATAGGATAGATGAGGGGAAAGGCATGGAAACTGCACAAAGATAGTAAGATGGATGGTAAAAGGAGAATGGAGGAACAGCAATCACAGGTGAAGCAACCACATCTCCTCAAGGAACAGGAAACCTCCTCAGGAAACAATCCGTAGACAAAAGAACCTCCTCAGGAAAGTTCCTCCATTAGCATGTTCATTGCCTGGAGAACTACTACAAGATAATGACTCAGCCCTACCCCACTTTCCAGGGTAGATATAAATTACCTGCCTACCATTTTTCTGCTCACCTTGACACAGAGAGTACTCCATCTTTCTGTATTATACCTCTGAGGATGCCAGTCACAGCTACTGGCGAAATGTCAGGTCCTACAATGCCAAGACGACAGCCACACAACCCAGAAAATCTACAGCAACACATCCCCTTTACTTTGGGCTTTCATACCTAAGTACTATCCTTTTAAGTTTCACTGCAAATCAATTAGGCTATTCTGAAAAAGAAAATAAAACAGATCTGCAGGATTCTCTGTTCACAAGCTTCCCTAGTATGAGCCAACTTCGGTTCACCCCCCCCCTTACACTCTACCTCCCTCTCCCCCCAAATGGTATTCTTTCACCTGCTAGTTTAGTGTCACTCACAACCTGACCCAAGCCTGCAAGATCTTATTCCCACTCTGGCAGCTTTTTTCTTATCGGACGCTGTCGGTCAGAGCTCAGCCCGGGCAACTCCCAGGGAGAGGCGGGGTTAAGGCTGCCCGGCATTGAGCTGTCACCGGGATGGGAGAGCGGCTGGCACAGCAGAAGCATCTGCAGGAGAGCCGGTGACTGGTTGGGGAGACAGGGAAGAGCATCTTTCTTCCAGGGTATCATTCCCCCACCCCCCGCTTCTTGATACATCTTTGTCCCTTTGATTTAGAGAAGAACCAAACCTTTTATACAGTCCAGATGTTTTTCTACCAACAAAGTTTACAATCCTCCCCCAATGCTGCAGAGCCCTCCTACTTCACCCAAGGGCTTCCCCGTCCAGCAGCTGCTGCAGACCCCACACCCTTCCTTGGCCAGGAAGATACCACAGCCTACCGGGAACATTGCTTCACCCCACCTGCACGCACACACACACCTGCCCTCCTCCCCTGGCAGTGTGGCCATGGCAGACCCTCAAGGGCTGCTGGGCTGCACTGCGAAGGAAGAGGGAGCCCAGGGCCTCTCCACTCCCCCCCCCACCTGCACATACACACATACACCCACCTGCCTCCCCCAACAGCGTGGCTGTGACAGACCCTCAAGGGCCACTGGGCTGTGCTGCGGAGGAGGAGGAGGGAGCCCAGGGCCTCTCCACCCACCCCCACCTGCACACACACACAAACATCCACCTGCCTCCCCTGACAGTGCTGCCGTGGCAGACCCTCAGGGGCCACTGGGCTGCGCTGTGGAGGAGGAGGGAGCCCGGGGCCTTCTTATCCACCCCCATCTGCACACACACACACACACACACACACACACACACACCCCTGCCTGCCTCCCCTGACAGCGCAGCCGTGGCAGATCCTTGGGGGCTTCTGGGCTGTGCTGCAGAGGAAGAGGGATCCCGGGGCCTTCCCACCCATCCCCGCCTGCACACACACACACACACACACACACACACACACACGCCTCCCCTGACAGCGCAGCCGTGGCAAACCCTCGAGGCCTGAGGGGCCATGCTGCAGAGGAGGAGAAGCAGGGCGCCAGGGCCTCCTCGCCCACCTGCCTGCCTCCCCCAACAGTGCCGGCTACCTTACCTGAGGAAGAACCGGCCCAAGGCAAAGTCCTTTTGGCGGGGAGGTGTAGTGGAACAGTGGCAGTTGGAAATGGGATGTGCACATGCTCTCAGTCCTTGTTGCTGCTGCTGGGTCTTCTTTCACTGAGGGTGGGGTGGGGCGGAGGGGTGGGGCAGGCTTGGAAGCCAGCTGGAATGCTGTTCCAGGGTGTTCTGACCCAAAAATAGCCCTGAGTTTAGGCATACTTAGAGCAACCTTCCCAGCATGCAGGAAAAGATGACTTTCCCTTCCAATCCCAGAAGGGAGTAGAGTGTCAAAAACAATGCAAAAAGATGTAAAATGAAGAATGAATCTCTGTATGCTGACCTCATGTTGCCATGGAAACCTTGCAGCATAAGAGGAGAGCATAGGTCATCACTTTACCCATGTGGCTGGTTGGTTGAACTGACGTAAGCAGCTTCCATTATGAGAGAAAAGTATTAAATTCCCCTGACCCTCTTCTTTAGTTTGCCTTTCCTGATCTTCTTGGTTTGAAGTAACCTAAAACACTTCCTTTGATCCTAATTCACCCCAACCTGTAGTAGAGGTGTCAGGTTCTGGCAAATGCCAGGAGATTTTTTTGGGTGGTGCCTGGGGAGGATAGAGTTTGGTGTGTGTGTGACATGACTTCAGGGATGTTCTAGGAATTCTCCCAATCTCTATGGTAAGGATTGGGGAAATTCCTGGAGGTGCACAGGGAATGTGACATAACTTCTGGGTGGGAAAACACAGGCTGTGATGTCACTTCTGGGTAATACTTTAGGAATTCTCACATCTCTGTGGTCTTTACCATAAAGAGTGGAGAAAGTTGCTAGAATGTTATCACTAAAGTAATTTCTCCCGCATTTTTTCTTCACCACTAAAATTAGCTTGTGCAGGAAATTGAGGATGGAGGCCTACTGCCACCAGGCAAATGTCAACCCTAACCTAAAGTTTTTGTATGCTATAAAAGGAGTATGCTAACAGTTTAAAGGATTTTAGGCAAGGGAGGGAATCTACTTCCCTGGCATTTCTGCTGCTGTCCTGTACATGGTATTGTACACAATGTGGCTGCTCACTTTGATTTGCCATCTAGGAAATAGGAGGCAGGAATGGCAGTGATGAAGGAATAGGAAATGTGACAGGGCATCAAGTTTTTGTGGGTCTGGCTCCCTCACACCAGGTATAAAGAAAAGAAGCACCACTGCAGAACTTCTGTTTCAGTACTGTATGTCATACTTTGCCACCTTGGAAGAAAAGTTTCCCAGTTTCCCCTTGACCTTTCACCTTCCACTTGGGGGAAAAGAAGATTTCTTCAGCTTTACCTCCTCCCCTGTTATTCCATGTGAACCCCCACTTGTTTTTAATGGAAATTAAAGCCTTTGAATTCTAAATAGTACTGACATAAATGCTTTATATTGCTGAATAAATATTTATTTAGAACATGTCTAGGTCACCTCCCAAAACAAAGTTCTTGAAGTATCCTACAACAAAAAAGCAAATGGCCAAGAGGCTAAGATGATTTTTTCCCTGCCATTCTACACTTGGGAAAAGAAGCAACAGAAAAGAAAGGGCAAAAATCCAAACTGGAATTGGATACCTAAAAGATTGAGGGTATAAGCATATATAAAAAGGATTACACAAAATATATCCTTAAGAACATAAGAGAAGCCAATGTTGAATCAGGCCAATGGCCCATCTAGTCCAACACTCTGTCACACAGCGGCCAAAATATACCAGGTGCCATCAGGAGGTCCAGCAGTGGGGCCAGGACACTAGAAGCCCTCCCACTGCTGCCCCCTCCAGCAACAAGAATAGAGTGCATCACCTGCCCCAGACTGAGAGTTCCCATCTATACCCTGTGGCTAATAGCCACTGGTGGACTTCTGCTCCATATCATCCTTAATGATACAGTGCACTTAAATAGTTCATTAAAAACAAAATAGGCCTTTAGGCTATACAGGTCAAACACTGTGCAGTACACATTACAAACAATGCAGTATACTATTAGTTGCACTGATCGGAAACAATGAGGCCAGGTTCAGACTGGCAGTTTGAAGTGCAAGGAAGTCATGGCAAAAAAGACCCAGAACAATGTGTTCCGGGTTTTCCCGGTCACACTGCACCTACTGATGCAGGAGCATTCCGGGGAGGAGGCACAAGGGAGCGTTCACACTGTTGGCCCACCCCTAGCAGAGGTGCGCTGTAAGCAGCTTTTTGTAATGGAATCTGATGATATGCGCTTATGAACTCATGTGCATAAGTGCTCGTGTGCATAAGAGCATCCCTACCAGATCAGCTTGTTTGCGTTCACACTTCTGGGAAGCGGGATGATTGTGGGATGAACAATCCAGGGTGTGCTACCACTTTCAACTGCCAGTCTGAACTCGGCCTGAATTAATGGAATTGGATCAGATGTGTTTCGGCCACAAAGGCCTTCTTTTTCTGTGGTCCCGATTTAATATCATATAAACCCTACATGAATGAATCTATACACCCTATATGAAGGAATCTGTATTGCAGTTAACCTTTTAAGGTCACGTGGGTGCATTCCAAAATAATTCCTGTGGCACTGAACAACTCTGTGGGAGTACCACATCTGGCTACTGATTTTTATAGACCTACCCAAGGGAATGTGAGATAATATATTCATACTATATACAGCAGTAATATGTCCATACTGAATACAACAGTTCTTTTTACCCACAGTGTGCTTAAGTGTACTGCAACAATGAATTAAGGAAAAAAATCTGAGAAAACACTTATATGCTCAAGAGTAGTTGCCAATTGATTAAGAAAGACTTCTGCATATAGGGAGCCATGAAGGCTCTGTATCTTGTAGCTGTCGATCTTTCTTGAGAAGGCAGGGGCACATAGAGAGGGCATCTCCTAAGGTCTAATGTCAGGGAAGCTCATGCTTTCTAGGACATCCTGGTATCTTCTCAAATGTTGGTTGTTCCCCATCTCATACTCCCTCACAAATGCACACTACTGGGTGCAATTATGAGAAGTCTTTTGTCCTGATTAATCTTAAAGAGATCAATGTAATGCATAATAAATCAAGATGAACACTGGTTATCTAAGGTAGCTGGCCAGGAGTCGATGCAGTGGTTTTTGGTAATGAGCTTGCCTTTGCCTTAGCTAGCAGTTCTACACAGCCTTTGTCTGATCAGTGCATGCAGTTTCATGTGTGGTAAAATAACATCTCTTATCAAATAAGAGCAGGGATCTCTCTGGGAGTCAGTTACTGTTAGAATCTAATGAAAACTCCTCTGGCTCTATGTTAACAAACATGGACATGCACCCATGACCTCCTCTTCCTTGCTCTCCAAGCACACATGTGCGTATGCACAATTTCAGTTTTGCATTTATGGTTGTAGCATGTGCTTTTTGTATGGGTGAGATGCTTCAGTCCAACATGTTTTAAAGATAGGTTGGAGTTTAATATTTAGAATGGCCCAAGTGTTGTTTAATAGGCAGTCATAATAATCAATAATCACATGGTGTTCTCTAAAAATCGTCTTCAAATTTGTGCCATTATTCTCTAATTCATTGCCTTTTTTGTCTCACTGTAGTATTTTCTATTTCCCCTTGCTCATTTTTCATTGCTGCCTCATATAGATGGGCTTTTCTGCTCTAGTCCTGAGGGATATCTGTTCTACTAGATGCAGCAAGCCTCAAGCTCCCTCCCAGTATGACTCACTCTGCTAGCCATTAATTGATCCCACATAATGTGTTTGCCCAGCTCTGCAAGGTCACTCTCTAACAGCTCTCCTTGTGTTCAGAAAGAGAGGAGGGAGGAAATGTGCTACAGGCAGCGCTTTCTGGGTGACAAGGTTAGGAAGAAATAGAGTTCTCCAAAATGCAAAATGACTGACAGATATTTTCTTACTCACTTTGAGAGAGACAACCCCCCTCCTTTGCATTCCTTAATAATTAAAGGCTTTCAGGGCAAAGTGTAGTGTGATAAAGCAACTGAGAAAGTAATGTGGCTTAAAAAGTATAATTTAGGTCACTAGAGTCTGGAAAGTAATTTACTAGTCTGGAAAAGATGCATGCAAAGATCAGTACCTCTCACCTTTCCATCCTGTAGCAATATATGCACCCAACTTGCTGCCAGATGAAGAAATCTGACATTGTAAAATAAGGTTTATATAATATATGCAATAGATGTTTCCTTGTAGAAAAACTATCTCTAATGTCCTGTGCCCCTACTTTAGGGGCACTCGTCCCAGCAGTTTCTTCCTGTGCTTCTTTCTCATAAGATGGTTTAATCAATAGTGGTCCACTCCAGGGCACTTTTTGGTAATTCTTTCAATAATCTAGAATGGCCTGCTATTAGAGGGAAACTGGAGTACACGTTCTTTGGCAGTTTACATAAAAGAATGCTAGAATGATTGGCTCATGAGTGCCTTTGTTGCTGAGTTTAATATGGTCTGGATGGATTGTTTTGATAATAATTAGCTTAAAACAAGTGGTAATCGCATCAGCCCTTGGGGGGAAGGGGGTCTCCATTTTTGTAATAAAATGAGTGGGTGATATCTTAGGAATTTCAGAGGGGTCTTCTTATTATTATTCTACTTCCTCCTCCTCCTCCTCCATTTGCTCCCCTTTGTGATTGTTATCATCTGGCTTGACCAGCCACAGAACTGTGGGCAAGCTTTTGAATTCTGTCTGCCAATTATTTTATCATGCTGGATATCGGGGGAAGGGGAAGGAAGGGAGTTGTTTCAAACCCTTACTGTGAAGAAGAGTTGGTTTTTATACCCTGCTTTTCTTTACCCTAAAAAGTCTCAAAGGCCCCAGCCACACGGGCCAGATAACGTGTGGGGGAGGCATGGCTGTTCGTCCTGGAGCAAAAGGAAGCGCGGTAGTCCAATCACACAGTCCCCTGAGTCTCCATGCTTAGGCTGTTAGCTGCTGATCACACAGCAATGCTGAAGCATGGCAAAGAAGCGGCGCAGCGCAATCACACAAGCAGTTCAGCGTTAGTGTGCATCCTATGGAGGCTTACAAAAACATCCAGTTTGTGATGGGACGCAGACAGGTGCCAGATGCCATGGGATACTAGCATTCCCGTGATAAGACGCCCACCTGTGCTGCGTGTTTTCCAGATACTAGTGCACTTTCCTAGGTACTTTTTAACTCTGCATCTTTGGTGGGATGCCACGGGTTGGTCATGGGTGCGCTACACTTCCCAGATGTTGTGGTGTGATCGCGCCCTGAAAATCCACCCAACATTCGTGCCTCTCGCGTTGCAAATTCTCTGTGTGACCGGGGCCAAAGTGGCTTATAATTGCCTTCCCTTCCTCTCCCCACAACAGTCACCTTGTGAGGCAGGTGAAGCTGAGAGACAGCAGAGAAAACTGTGACTGACCCAAGGGCTTCTTGTGGAGGAGTGAGGAATCAAACCCAGTTCTCCAGATTAGAGTCTGCCACTCTTAACCACTGCACCACACTGAATGCCAAGCAGACATGAATAAATAAAGTAAGTCTGGGTGGAAATGGTATCAAATAGCAGCTTTAATTTCTGAGAAGAATGAAAAATGGCAACTTCTAACTGAAAATATATAAAGCATTAATTGAGTAAATGTCTGTCTAGGGCCAAACAGAATGCACAGGTCACTTAAAAGGCCAAAACTAGAGGGGAAATATGGTAACCATCATATTAAAATGAGGGATTCATTATTGGATCATGTCTGATAGGCATTATTTTATGTTTTTGGTTTCTCTTCTAAATAGATTGTCCAGAATTCTTTGTGAAAATTACTATCTATAATATCTATAATATCTTCAGATTCAAGGATTTAGATCCAGGTGGGCAGCTGCGTTGGTCTGAAGAAGTACAACAAAATCTGAGTCCAATGGCACCTTTGGCCAGTTTGGTATCGTGGTTAAGTGCGCAGACTCTAATCTGGGAGAACTGGGTTTGATTCTTGGGCAAGCCATAGTTCTGATAAGAGCTGTTCTTGAAAAAGAACAGTTTCTGTCAAGAGTTCTCTCAGCCCCACCTACCTCACAGGGTGTCTGTTGCGGGGAGGGGAAGGGAAAGGAGTTTGTAAGCCGCTCTGAGACATCTTTGGGTAGTGAAGGGCGGGGTATAAATCCAATCTCTTCTTCTCTTCTCTTCTCTTCTCTTCTCTTCTCTTCTTCTTCTTCTTCTCTTCTCTCTCTCTTCTCTTCTCTTCTCTTCTCTTCTCTTCTCTTCTCTTCTCTTCTCTTCTCTTCTTCTTCTTCTTCTTCTTCTAAGAACAACAAAGTTTTATTCAAATTATGACCTTTTGTGTGCACCCACACTTCTCAGGAAGTGCTGCTGGGCTCAAACTAAAGTCAAGGATTGTTATGGAAGGGAAAATATCCATGGGTCAAACTCAGAGTTTCGAAGCAAGTTGATAGCCATAATCTGAGGGCAGTTTCTGAAGTTAAGGAGAGGCTTCATATGTCCAGGGCTGCTGAGAGCCACCATGGGCCCTCAGACAAATATTCTACCTGGACTCAAACCATGTGTCTAACACACATATGTATGTGTACCAATATTGGATATATCTGACAAAGTGGCAGTAATTCACAAGAACTTTATATCACAATAAATCTTTAGTAATTAAATCAGCAAAAAATGTATTTCAGTTTACCCTTGTACCTTTATCTAGCACAAAAGCAGGGACAAATTGATTATTGTGTTGGTGCTAGATGAGAAGTACTAGTATCATTGGGATTCATTTAGCTGACATATTTTCTAAAAAATTATGCCATTTGTCATATAACTCAAAGCTTAATGTCCATACTAGCAAAGCAGCATTTCAAAGGGATAATTTATGTCCAACCAATGCAACAACAACCCACTGCCTGTACAGTGTTTAAAATGTAATTAAATCTAATTAAGGGAGAAGAAGTTATAACTTCTGTTCCACATATGTAATCACTAAAACAGATTAACATTCCATTACCATGCATCCTTTTACTAGTTTGATAGATCATGGGAAATACTAACTCTCCACCCCAGCTTCTGTTCATAATATTGTTAGCTGCTATAGTACCATGAAGTACATCTTAAATTGCCAACCAGGGATGAGAAGGAATTGAGACCAAAACTAACAAATGGGTGGATTAGAAGAGAGAAATGAAGGGATATGATGAAAGGAAGAAAGCCAAATGAAGGAAGAAGAAAAGTTTAGAAAACAGGAAGAGGAATTAAAAGGAAAAGTTGTTTTTATTTTCTAAAACATGCTAACAGGGAAGATCTGGTATGGAGCTGGATGGAAGGAAAGGAAGACAAAACAGACTACTGAAAACAACAAGCTTGTTAGGAAAGTGTAGCCTGCCAATGACCATACCAGCGATGAGCTGTGCTTGCTGGTCTTGCCTCGCTCCAGCGCTGGCTTGGTTGATGGGTTTAGCAGGATATGCAAGTGTTTGCCTCCTCATAGTCAACTGCAGAAAGGCACAGTGAGCCGAAAGGAGAACTAATGTGGGTTACTGTTAGGGATGTGCATTCGGTTCGTATGAACCAGAAAACAAAACAAATAATGCCTATTTGGCATTATTCAGGCCTGGTGAAAGCCAAATCAAATTCTCTAATCTGATTCGGGTGGCTGAACAAGGATTCCCTGAATAGATGCGTATATTCAGCATTCATTCGGGGAATCCCTTTGCTGGGTGAGGAAGGGAAAGTGTTTAAACTTAAAACACTTTCCTTTGATTCTGGGGCTGCTGTGGCCTCAGCAGAGTGATTCCCTGGCCAAGGGAAGGTATTAAAATTTTAAATACCTTCCTTTGCCAGGGAACTGCGCTGCAAAGGCAGCATGAGCCCCAGAAGCAAGGGCAGGCTGGGCATTTAAATGCCTCCCCGCTCCTTCCAGGGCCTCCCCTGGCTCGCCCACCTTCAAGGGGGGGTTATTACGCCCTATGGGGACAGCCCCCTTAGGGTATAATTGAACTGAATAAATTCAGCTAGTCTGATAATCCCCGAACCCCAGTATCATACCAATACTGGGATTCAGGAATATCAGCAAATACTGAAACTTTTTGGGGTCGGTAGATACAAACCCAAAAAATTCTGAATTTTTTTTGGTGCACACCCCTAGTTACTATGCTCTGCCTCCCCTATGCTCCTAGTGGCTGCACTGTAAAACTGCATTAGAAGAAAATTAATTGGATGCATTCTGAAAAGACCATGAGGCTGGCTTCAGGGGGCCTCCAGCTGACTTGGGTCCTGGAAATTTGGTCCCTCCAGTCCCCCTCCCCCCTTGGCAGCTCTTCATATGACTTTTAATAGGTGAAAATGTCACACAGTGATGTCTTGGGCCTATTTTACAATGAAAGTGCATATTTGGCAAAGCCTGAGTTCCCAGTTAGAATAAGAATTAAACCCCTCTGATAATACCCATGGATCTTAAGCCTTTCTTTTTTGGTGCCCCAGCAACAATCCATTTTGGTGTAGTGGTTAAGTGTGTGGACTCTAATCTGGGATAACCAAGTTTGATTCCCCACTCCTCCACTTGCATCTGCTGATGTGACCATGGGTCAGTCACAAGCTCTGGCACAGCTGTTCTTGAAAAAAGAGCAGTTTGTGTCAGAGTTCTCTCAGCCCCACCTACCTCACAAGGTGTCTGTTGTGGGGAGGGGAAGGGAAAGGAGTTTGTAAGCCGCTCTGAGACTCCAAGTGAAGGATGGGGTATAAATCCAATCTCCTCCTCCTCCTCCTCCTCCTCCTCCTCCTCCTCCTCCTCCTCCTCCTCCTCCTCCTCCTCTTCTTCTTCTTCTTCTTCTTCTTCTTCTTCTTCTTCTTCTTCTTCTTCTTCTTCTTCTTCTTCTTCTTCTTCTTCTTCTATCTTCTACAACTTGGCCTCTTCACAATTTGTTGCAAGGAGAATGGTGTATTACATTACAAAACAATCTATTGTAATCCCTCAGCTGTTTTACAGTTATGTGTCTTGAGAATACCTGAATGTACAATTGCAGACATTGTGCCTCTCCACTCTGCCTTCCCTCACAAGCAATAGACAGTATGTATATTGCTCTGCATGTGTGTGTGTGCGTGTGCACATATGCATGCCGCTTAACACAATCAGGTCTTCACTTGGAAGACTAGGGTATTTTCAAGCTAATAAAAGCTGGTAGATGCAATTGTGTTAAAAATGAATGGAAGCCTAAAGAATCACCTTGGATCTCAACTGTACTTGTCAGTTGCATGCTGGTGCATAATAACAAATCTGTATTTTTAATGCACAGTCTCAGCAGAGCTCTAGGAAAATTTATGCTAAATCCTGCAAACATGAAAAAGTTTCCCTAGACACAAGCATTTGCTCTTGTTAGTATAACAGGCCCTTTTTTGTCCTAATGAGGTCCTCCCATCATGAGAGATGAACAAGCTCCGAGTGCTGTTTGCTGCCTCTTCAGACCATCCACACAGCTTTGATTTAAGGACTTGCACTTTAATCACCCATCATGTGTCATTACCCCGACAGGCGGCAGCAGCCGCGAGATACAAGCTTCAATAAATTGCATTGAAAGTCACTGAAGCGATCCTTTGTTGATTTTCTTTTACAACTATTCCATGGTAGATCAGCTGTCATAACAACACAGTGCCCATGGCAATAGGGTGAAATTAAACGTGAAGTATGTTCAAGGTAGCTGGTAGAAAAACCAGAATATCATTTTTTACTGTTGATTCTTAGTAGTGCTGAGCCTATGGCAATTGGCTGAAATGAATGCTGTATCTTGGTCAGATAATTGCCAGATCTACTATTGCACAAATGTGGAGGACATGCTTTGGTGTGCAAATGAATATCTTGCTATTATTTTTGTTTTGTTTTGTTAAGAAGGAGACTGGCTTTTCCCCTCTTTATTTTTAATCCTCAATATAATTGGACTCTTGAACAAAGGGCAACAGCTCCACCAGCCTCTCCCTCCTCATAGTTTTGAAGGACAAACATAGAAATGCCTGTAGCAGGAATGTAAAGTAAAAATTTCTCACTTCTGATGCAAATAAAGCAAGCAAAGATAAATACACAAGATAAACTCTGCAGTACCAGTTTCATTCTTTAACAAGGGTCATGCCGCTGGTCCTTGCAATCAGTCACCTTTCTAAAACCTCTGCCATCCATTTTGTGGAAGTAAAGATAAGCAACCTGAGGATTTATTCTAAAAAATTTTAACAGAGAAGATTTGTTGAGAAAGCAGCTTTCCTGCAGGAGTAGCTCTCCTGATGATGCAGTGCTTAGCTCCAGCCACATAACACCTGCTTAATCTTAGTAAGCTGTTTGTATTTGATTGGTACTGTACAAATGGAGTGAAGCAGGAGCTGCTTTGCACAGGTGACAAGGGCTCCATCCGTTTTCCTCCAGTGCATTTATTAACAGGGGGACGCATTAGGGTGCATTGTAGACAGCATTTTGGGTAGTGCAATGCTCCTTTATTTTGTGTCTTCTGAATATAGCTTTCTTCGTACTGGTGCTGCGTGCTGCATGAACAATAACCATGCTGTACTTACAAAGCTTCCTTCATGAGGGAGGGGGATTGGCCTTTCTTATCTAATGAACAAGCCTGATGAGCACCCTGGAATGGTTCAAGGTATTTTGTTAGGCAAAGCAGTGGGGGCCCAAGAGAGGATGCCAGTCACCTCCCATGCTGTTGATATTGAAGCAAGCTGAACGTTTGCCATGCATTGATACCCTTCTCCCTGTGGTAGCATAGATAGCTCAGCTGGAGAACCAGCCCTGTGAACACTAATTTTATAGATTGTTAAATAAGTCATGTATGTCCCAAACTGAAAAGCTAAGGCATCTTTGTGAAGATTCCCAGATATGTGGACAGGTGCACAAACATATTAATTAAACAACAACCCCCCCCCCCAAAAAAAAAAACCCCTGTTGACTGACAAGGAGAAGGATAGAATATTTACATAATGTTCCTTGGCATAGCAAATGGTCATAGCAGGAACCAGACCTATTTTACCTATTTTTTAAAAAATGGGTTATATGTTGGACATGTGCAGCTTTACTGGTGGGAATATGGTACAAAGCCATGGTGGTGGTATATGAGAGAATGCATTGCACAGACAAATTACTCACCATAGACCTAGACTTACAAATGGCTTTGTTCCTTTCTGCTAGGCTACAGTTGCTCAGACTAGAGTGTGTCCCCACAGAAGTGCCTTCCGTGTAGCCAAGTTATTCTAGCAGCAAGACCAGCCCCAAATGGATGGTAAACAGGGAAAAAAATATTGCTAGCATTAGTGAAGAACAGCAGCACAAAGTGCCTCAGTTCTGAATAGATGATCACCTGTAGCTGGAAAATTAACGCAACAGTTAAAACTCCCCATTATACCTCTGAACAAAGGAGAAGCAAAAAAGGCAGGGAGAAGCCTTTCCCACCTTCACCACTCCCCCAACCTAACCCAGTTATTTACTTGTATAATATTTATATCCCATCCTTTTTAAAAAAGCATCCAGGGCAGCTTTCAAACAGGGATGTGGCCTTAGCTCAGTGGCAGAGCATCTGGTTTGCATGCAGAAAGTCCCTGATTTGATCCCTGGCATCTCTAGTTAAAAGGATCAAGTAGTAGGTGATGTGGAAGACCTATATCTGACAGAAGTTGCCAACCAGAGTAGACAAAACTGATCTTGATAGACACAGGATCTCACTCACTATAAGGCATGTTTATGTGTTAGATAAAACAATATCAAATAAATAAAAGCAACAATTATTTTAACTACAATAAAAAAACTGGATGATGATGATGATGAAGAGGAGGAGGAGGAGATTGGATTTATACCCCACCCTTCACTAACCAAAGGAGTCTCAGAGTAGCTTACAATGTCCTTTCCCTTCCCCTCCCCACAAAAGACACCCTGTGAGGTAGGTGGGCCTGAGAGAGCTTTGAGAGAACTGTGACTGACCCAAGGTCACACCAGCAGCTGCATATGGAGGAGTGGGGAATCAAACCCGGTTGACCCAGATTAGATCCGTTCTCCTAACCACTACACCAAACTGGCTAAGTGAAACAAACAAGGATAGCTAAGTGAAACAAACAACAGAAAAAATAGCTGCAATAAACAAACAAACAACCTTCTATGGCCTATCCAAAGCTGCCCTTAGAATGTGATGCTATTACAAGATGCCTTAGTAAAAATAATTAAGAAATAAAACAATAGCATTGATATTAACTAAACTGTAACATGCCAAGGGCAATCGATGAATGAAATGAATTTTTTTCTGGGCTTGTTAAAGAACACTCAGGAAAATTTCATTTGTTGTTACTCAGGATTGTTATGACAAATTTAGAATCTTAATTCAAGTTGGTTTACATGTCAGAGAAACTTGTTCACTACTTCTGGACCCTGCATGTTAAGTTCTACACTAGCTCTCTCATAATGATCATGCTATTGTTTAATTGTATATACAGTTTACAGCATAGGCAAGGGTAGAATTCTATCCAGGAGCCCATTTCAACATACAATGAATATACTCCTGCTTCAAATTCACCTCTTCAACCTGCCAGCAAAACCAAGCCTTTGAGATGATTTCTAAGGGCATCTGCACATGGCTGCTTCCTGTACTTGTGATCCATCTGCATGGTAATAAAATCCTGGGAGTGCAGAAAACAATACCTGAGAACAAAAGGTAGTATGCGTCATTGAATTTCAGGCACCAACTTCCTCTCCGGTCTTTGTGGATTACTCTACCTATGTGCACACTGGTTTCCCTGCCTCTTTCTTACAAACATGTACACCCTTGTTGTCTCTGGTTGTCATTCTCAGATGTGTGGTGAGAAAGGATGTAAATCTTAAGGCTTACTTTTGCAGCTTGCCACAAAGCAACCATAAGTGAACTAGCTCTGAATTATGCAATTTGGCGGTCCATCTTCTTAATCATTAATTGCTACCCTGGCTGACAGCTGTCTTTCAGAGGTTGTTCTCAAGCACAGCTACCTGAGATCTTGTGTGCCAATGACTTTTTTTTTTGTTTTTGTTTTGTTTTTTTGGTGTGATGTATTCTTTATGACCCAAAGTATTTTACATTGACAGAAGTAACTATACTTATCATTAAGGACAGCCATACATGAATCACATTACAGTAGTGTAGCCTACAAATTACAAATTCATGGGAAATAGTTGCTAGCACTGTGAGAAAAGGCTGCAGCTTTCTTACTGAGGTCAAATTGTACAAAAAAAACTGTTGGTTTCCACCAGAGTCTAGAGAAGAATTTTATGATGTTCACATCCTGCAATTTTGAATTTTATACCTTCATTATTTGTTTTGGGTTTTTTTGTATTTTTGCATGTTACAATCGAACACATCCCTGTTCGCATACATCTTGTATACTCTACCCTCCCTCCTCCCGCCTCCAGTTTATAGCTGTTTCTATGTCTTCGGCAATAGTCCTTTTCATAAATTCTCCTTCTGTCCTTCTTGCTTCCTCTGTTTTCTCTCGTCCTTCATGCTTTTCTTCTTTCTTTTTCTCTTCAATTTCATGGCCGAAGGTTATTCCTGTCCTATGATCAGAGGTGGGGAGTTTTAGTATATCTTGGATGGTTATTTTTCTCACATATTATTTCATCTGTGCTTTCTTGTTTTCTACCCCCCCCCTTAACTACTTAACCTTTCTAGCCAGGGGCACAAACTTAAGAGCTTCCACTGAACATCCAATCTTTGCCCTTCCATGACCCATTTCAAGTACAAATGCCACTTTTTCTTAATCTTCCCTATTTTTGCTTCCCATTGTTCTTCTTGGTTAAGAATGGTTATTATATCCAATTGAATGTATTCAAATAGATAATTCTGCCAATTTGCTACTGTCCATTTAGTTTTGTCTTTCCATCCAAATGCTATTACGGCTTTTCCCGCTAGCACTATTGCTTTAAATAAGTCCTGTCCTCCTTTTCCAATACCTTGGTTACCTAAATTGCTGCTTAGCATCAATTTCAAATCTATCTTTGGCCTTATTGTGAAGAACTTATAAAGCTGCTCTATAACTTTCTCCCAAAAACTCTGGACTTCTCTGCACTCCCACCACATATGGGAGTACCACCCTCTTCCACTCCTGCAGTGCCAACAGTTTGAGCTTAGTTGTGGGAACATATTGGCTAGTGTGGCCGGGGTCCTGTACCATTTAGTATAAAATTTCAATTCCAGTTCTCTAAATTTATGTACTTTTATCTCCTGGATACCTTCTATAATTCTATTAACTATTTGATCCGCTAAGCGAGTTTCTGCACTCCATTTCCCCTGAATAAGGGTTCTTATTTGATCCTTGTCAATCACCATTTTCCCATATATTCTGCCTACTAGTCCTCTTTTTGTATTTGTCATTGATCTTAACAACTCCTCTATTGGCTCTCCTATCATCAAAGTTTTGTTTTCGATCATCTTTTTAAGCCTATTATATAAACCTGTAATCTTCAACCACTGTTTCCCTCCTATTTCCTCATGTAATATTAATAATGGTTTAATTATCTGCCCGCGCATTATATCTCGTAGCCTAGTATACCCTTTCTGTTTAAGTAATGACCACCATTTCACATCCTCGTCCTCTTCATCTAGAGCCTCTAGCGGAGCGTACCTCGATATCCCTTTTGACCACTTGTTTGCCATTTCCTCCAAATCATTAATGCCGTTCTTCTCGGTCCGTGTGCCAATGACTGAACCAGAGACCTGTGGGTTCTGTCAGTGAACCCTGTGGTCTAAAACCCTGACACCCTGCGGATACTTTTGTGAATCATACTGAAATCCATGGGGCTTATCCAAAAGAGCTACTGCAATAAGTGGCTTGTGGTTTTGCAGCCTTGGAGTCTTAAATGTCTAAGCTGCATTTTAAAGAGGAATATTGATTCTCTGGCACATTTGAATTTTTCCCCTTTATCTTTGTTCATGATTCATTTCATGAGGCAAATAAGCCTCTTGCGATGATATGAACAAAATCACATTTAAAAGGTAGGCTAGTGTAGAGCAGTAATGCAATTTTTTGTAACCACGGGGAATTTTTCTTAAGTGTGTAAAATGGATGATGGGTTGACATATAGGGCTTTCGCTCACCTTTCTTCTTTTTCTTTTTGATCCTCTGTTCTAATTCATTTGCCACACATTGCATCATCTGCAGTACTATAATGGAATGTAAAACAAGCTGGTTGTGATGTGTACTTTAATCTCGGAAACTTTCCATTTCGAAGGGAGAATATTTGAAATTACCTTTGCATTTTTAAAGAGGCAGTAAACCTAAAATGTTAGTCCAATGTGAAGGCTGACTGCAGATTTTAGGAGCATTATATTAGGCTTTTAAATAAATATATGCCAAGTACTTTGACAGCAGTTCCATATTACTTTATGTACTTATTGCATTATTAGGTTAAATAGCTGCTGAGAGTTTTGCATCCCCCCCATCCTGATCCCCTAATGACCCAGTTCCCATATTTTGTACATTTTACTAGCCAATAATATATTTGAATTTAATCTGCAATATTGATTTGGGCCTTAACCTCAATACAAGAGGGTGCTTACTGCCCCCCCCCTTTGATCTTTTTGATAATACAAGTGGGGAACCCGCAAGGACTTGCAGGGGGCATCTCATTTTTCCCTGTATCCTCTCCCCCACTATTTTCTCTTTTCTCCCTAAAAAGCCTCCATAACCTCTCCCCTTTTCAAGCTTCCTTCTTCTCATCCCCAGTCAGCCTATCTTTATCTGTCCTCCAACTTTGGATTTCCCTCTTTTCTTCCCCCTGGCAGAACCTCCCTTAGAAAAGATTGACAGTGGCTGCTGCTATGCTGGGCTGAGTCATGAGGGCTGTGAGGGTAGCTTGCCAAGTCTCTAGCTATGGAGACATCTCAGCAATTCCCCCCATTGCCTGCTGGCACATCAAAGGCTGGTGGGAGGGAAACTGGGGGAAGTTGGGCAAAAACCAGAAGTGAAGTCTTGATGTTGGGAGTGACACTAGGATTTGCCCAAAGCTCTGTGATAAAACTGTAGATTTTTGGCAAATTCTAGAGTGTTGCCCCCTCAGGGCATGAGGGAGGTGACATTGCACACTGGAATCATGCCAGTAGACCTCTCCCCACCTCACAATTCTTCCCAGGGATGCCAGGAAGTGCCCTGGCATACCTAGTAGTGAGTCTCCAGTGGCTGCCACCAGCCCTGTCCCTGGTAAGCCCTCCTCCATCGGAGGACGCGATAGAGGACCTTATCCAGAGCTGTTTTGGTCTCCCAGTCCATCGCTGGACAATATAGTTGTGGTTGTCTAGCAATCCCCCAAATGGCCACTGAAATCTCAGAGCATAGCCAGCCTTCTTTCCTTAAAGCTATTATTTTGGGGATATTTAATCCACCAATATATATTTTTTCACATTTCATATTTTTCTGCAAATCTGGAGCTTCCAGATGATGTTTGCAGAGAAATCCCAATTGTCTGTCCATGCCCCCGTTTTGTGAATTTTTGATCCATACTCTTATGACCTGGTTCAGAATTAAATCTATGATAACAAAGTGTATTGCTTTAGGTTCTTCTTCAGGATTTCTGATCAAGGTGTTGCACTTCTGTAAATGACAGCAATTTAAAACTGGAGTCTAAACCTTTGCTCTGCACCACTAGGCTATGGTTGTCAACTTCCCAACAGCATTAAATCCAAGATGGATAATCTGTGTGGAAATGGCATATGAAATTCTATCAGATGAATGAACAATTTGTTAGGAGTAAGTGAGGAAGCCTAACTCAATAGACAGTAGATGCTGTCTCACACATGATGAAGTCTACTTGTCAAAGCTGAAGAAATATATGGAGACTACTTAATATAAGAGATGGAAATGATTAAGGGGGAAAAGTTCTGGAAAAGCCTTGTAAAGGGAGGGGGACAGAAAACAGAGAAAGAAGTCACAGAAAATAAGAAGTAGATAGGAAATGGTGGGGGGAAGTGCTGTTAAGTCACAGCACTGGCTTGTGGTGACCTGTAAGGTTCTAAGACAAGAGATGAACAATGGTGGTTTGATATTGCCTTCCTCTGCTTAGCAACCCTGGATTTCCTTGGTGGTCTCCCATCCAAATACTAACCAGGAGCCAACCCTTTGCAGCTTTCAAGATCAGATGAGCTCAGGCTATCCTGGGCCATCCAGGTCAAGGCAGATACAAAATAAATGCACACAAATAAACAACACAATAATCTTAAAGGTAAACTATAAGAACAACATTTTGATCCCTTAATGTAGTGATTGTTTATTTACCTTTGTGACTTGCATTTTCTTGGATCTTCCTCCCAGTCAGCTTAATTTGTTTAAAAAATTCCATTTTAATTTTTCTTTATATTTGTTAATTTCAAATGCCTTTCATTCATTTGTTTCTTTCTGTTCAAACTTGAATGACCTCAGCTATTAAAAATACTATGTGTGTTACTCACAAATCCACCTCTTCATAGCTGATGTTCCAAACAACAGACTGAAAAGTGACAGTTGGCAGAAATTTGCTTCCTACTCAAGGCTGTTCTTTAGTTTTCCCCAGACACCTCAGTTTCAAATACTGATCCAAACCATGCCCTTCAGGGTTGATTTATTATAGCATGTCATGTTACCAAACATAGAATCCTAATTAACCCTGGCCTCTCACAAGAGAGAATAGTTTTCCATGTTATTAGAAACACCAGCAACTGAACTGCAAGTGCCTTGCAGGTCTGCTTTTTTGCCCTTCTACTGCAAAGTGCTGTGGGAGAAATGCAAGCATATTTGAAGCATCCAAGAGGCTCTAGGGCTTTCCAAGCACACCTCCCATTGACACCATGATGACACCTCCTTCATGACTTCACTTATATCTTTTCCATTATGACTGGTGAGTTGATTAGTCAAATATGGCTGTGGTCAGTCGTGCCATTTGGCGCAGGTTGGGAAGTACTCCTATTCCATCCATTGGTATTTGGCACGGAGTTGCTTGATCACACATCCCTGTACAACCTGTTTCACTGTGGGCACAGCCCATCACTGTGCAATCAGATTGCACATTTGGGCGAGTGGGGTTTTTTTTTGCCTTTTTGTGTGCATGTGCATAAACAAGGAATTGAACACCTGCATGAAGAGATCTCCATGGAGTTCTACATGGACCAAATATGTGGTTATGCGCATAACAATAAGTAGGGGGGAGATGGTGCTGCTCAGTCCATCCCAACAGTCTGAGTGTGCACATGAATGATCAGACAAGGGAAAATCTGTCTGTGGCCCATCAGCAAGTATTAGGACTGGACTTTCCCCAGTGTCTTTTAACTCCATTTCTGTGGCAGGGCAGCATGGGTTGCTGACGACTGTGGGACCTTTCCCAGATGTTGCAGTCTGATTGTGCTCTTTAGATCCATCAGACATTTGCAGCTTAGTCAGAATGCACATCTGACTGCAACCTATGAGTATATGGTAGTAAAATATTTAAGGACTTGCAGGGAGGGGCATTTCATTTTCTTCTCCCCCATTATTTCCTTTTTCCCTTTCCTGAAAGCCCCCACAGCCTCTCCCCTTTTCCTGCTTTTTTTTTTCCTATCCACCTATCAGCCAACCTACTTTTGTCTGCTACCACACATCTCCAGTTTCCGTTTATGATGCTCACACCTCTCAGTCCTCGCCACACTGACTTCCACTGCTAGGTTTCCAGTCCCAGTTGGGGGTGGGGGATCCCTTACTTTAGATCCCCTCCCCCACTTCAGGGCTCTCAGGAAGCAGGGGGAAAGGGACACCAGACCCCCTCAGCCAGGAATAAACATGACTTACTGGAAGCAGGGAGGGAAGAAGCAAGAGTTAAACCCAACGTGCCTGCATCACCTGGACGTGACGCAGGCATGCCGCTGATGTGGGGGGACACTCTGGTTTTTGGGCAAAACTCTCTGGTTTAAAGCCAATGTTACCATAGAGATCTGCCCCCAAACCAGAGCATCTCCCCCAATGTCACCATTGTGCCTACATCATTTCCAGGTGATATAGGCATGTTGCGTTTATTTCCAGGTATGTCAATTTCCACTCCCGAAACACATCCTTCATCCCCCCCACCCACGGGTCCAATGGACCTGGCAACTCTACACTGTGTTGCCCTGGCCTGCTAACCTCCATAGACCTCAGAAGTGGGAAGGAGAGGAGACCAGTCATCTTACCTCTCCCTTTCCTTATCTAGCCATCCCTCATACAGGGAAGTTGCCACACCAGTCTTTTCTTTCTTTGGCCTGACTTGCTGTCTCCCTTTTGGAGATCCATTGCCCCTCCCTTCCACCCTGCAACAATCCTGTTTTCTCTCCCATTCCTTCCAGTTCACTTCTCCTTGTCTTCACCTGGTCATTCCAGGGCCAAGCTGCCATTGGGCTTCCCATCTCCCCCTTCTCATCCCTTCCCCATTGTTTTCTTCCTCTGCCTGTCTTAGCCAGACTTTGGCCCCACCCTTGTCCATTTCTGGCCTGTCCCCACTCCTGCTGTCCTGCATGGGCCACTAGGGTAGGATGAACCAGCCACCCTTCTTCAGAGTTTTCTCTGGGGAAACTCTTTTTCCTGGCAACCTCAGTCTCTGGTAGGGCTCTTCTTGCAGCACTGGCCATCCCCCAGCCTCTCTGCTGATTGGCTGCCTTTGATGATGTTGTCAGGCAGGATGCCAGTGTCAACTCCCTGTATGTTCAGGGATACGTTGAGTGGTTCTGCACTGATTGGCCTGTGTCCCTCCTCCTTCACTAGCCACATTGTTGGGCTTGCTGCTGCCTCCAGGTAAAGCATCCAACCTTCCCCAGCTACTTCAGTATCCCTTGGCTACAGGGGAAGCCATGCAGTGTCTGGTGGTAGCAGTTAGAGACAGGCACTAGTCCCAGACACCATCCTTCTTTCACTGTTGTGTACTAAGGGAGACCACGCACACAGTCAGGCTCGCACATGGCAATGCAGACAGGCTAAGCTTCGCATCCTAAGACAATAGAAGCAGAGGATCCAAGAACTCGCCAGTCGGCCAGCCCGGATCCTAAAAGGAACCAATGGTGGGAGTTGTTTGTAAATAAACCTATCACGGGTGTGTGTGTTGGGTGTGGTTTAGAATGGGAATATAAGTGGGCCATGGGCTAGTTATCTCAAGTTCTCCTATGCATCAATAAAGTATGAGCTGAAATCACTACACTATGCCTCAGTCTCAGTACATTATACTCACCATGGCTAAATCTCCCTGGTAAAACCTTGTGTGGTATAAGCAACCTGCCAGGACTCTTAGGGTATTCCCCTCCTCCTGGCATCCCCCATACCCTCACCATTCCCTGCTTCCTTCTCTCCTTCCCAATGTCCAAGCAGCCTACCTTTTATCTCCTCCCCCATCCATCTTCAGCTATATATATTCATTTATACCCTGCCTTTCTCCACAGGAACCCAAAAACAGTTTATTTGTGTCCTCTATTTTATCCATAGAACAACCCTGTGATATAGGTTAGGATAAGGTTCCATAGCAAAGTGGGGATTCAAAGTTGGGTCTCCCAGATCCTAGTGCGAAATTCTAAGCACTATGATATACTGGTTTTTGTGGGGTGGCTGCTGTTGAACAGTAGTGAGCAGCTGGGCCTATGTGATTCATGGAAGTCACATGGTAGCAAGTTGCCTGGTGGTTGCAGTTGGGCTAGGCTGCAGTGAGTCCTCCCTAAAAGGCTAAAGCAGCCCTGGACCCTGGACCCTCCCCCTGCTTTTACTGATAAAAACCAAAGCTGGGATGCTGGCACTCCTGTAGTGGTTCCCTAGAAAAGGCATTTGTTTCTTAAAATTACAGAGGCTGTTTCTATTATTTTGAGGGGTTTTAATCTCCTCCCTCAATATTTTTCTGCAAACTTAGGGTTTCTCAGGTTTGCATAAAGATGTGTCTGGTCTGTTCATGGGTCCAATTTCCAAAAGCACGAAGTCCACAAAAACTAAGGAATGCCCTTGGGTAGGACTACTGCACCTAGATCCTCCTTTTAGAATCTCTGCTTCAAAATCTTTGGTGTCCTGTGGCTAATTACAAAAAATACTTGAATGATTATGGCATAATTTTAAATAATATTGTTTAAGAATTATATATAAACATTAATATATACAAACAATACACAATAGACTGATTTGTTATTCTAAGGTTTCATCCTGAAAACCTGAAGAACAGCCCTAAGACAGCAAGGATTTTAAAGTGTCTAGTTGCACTAACCCTACCCAATGCTGTTCTTTAGTTTTTGCAGTAATCAACTGGGCTGGAATCAGGTGACAGCAGGGGTCTTTTTGGGGGGGAGAGCGCACCAGAGCGCAGCTCAGGGAGCTCAGGAGCCAAGCCCCGCCCCCAGCCGGGGTCCTGGGGAGTCTTTCAGGCAGCCGAATGTCAATTTCAGCTCCATTATATCCTATGGGCCATTGAAGTCAATGGTGAAAACATAGGGTATATTCTGGGGGCTGGAGGGAGGGTTTGAGGGAGATGCTCCAAACTCACAGTGTAGCTGATGGAACCTCTTCCCAAGATACCCACCAAGTTTCAAGAACATTGGACCAGGGGGTCCAATTCTTTGGGCCCCCAAACAGGTTGCCCCCATTCCCTCCATTGTTCTCTATGATGGGAAAAAGTTACGTTTTTCCCACCATAGAGAACAATGGAAGGAATGGGGGCAACCTGTTTGGGGGCCCATACAATTGGACCCCGTAATCCAATATTCTTGAAACTTAGTGGGTATCTTGGGGAAGAGGCTCCATAAGCTACCCTGTGAGTTTGGAGCCTCTCCCTCAAACCCCCTCTCCTCCAGCCCCCAGAACATACCCTATGTTTTCACCATTGACTTCAATGGCCCATAGGATATAATGAGGCTGAATTGCCGCCAAATTTCTTTCATTCTCTTCTTTCCTTCTCTCCTTTTCTTCTTTCCCTCCTTCTTCTCTTCTCTTTTTTCTTCCTTTCCCTGTTTCCCTCCTTCTTTCCTCTCTTTCTTTCCCTTCCCTTCCCTTTCCTTCTCTTTCTTTTCCTCTTTCCTCCCTTCTTTCCTTCTCTCTATTCTCTCTCTTTCCTTCTCTCTTTCCTCCTTCTGTGGCCCAACTCTAGTGAGAAGGAGTTTAAACTTTAAACCCCTTCTCTCTTAGCTCCCCCACCCAGGCCAGCTGGGGAAGTGAAGGGGAGGCTTTTGAAGATGCCTCCCCCCCTATTGCTTCCCCTTCTGACATCACTTCCGGTGATGTCAGAGGGCATGGCATATGCTAATAGCCTAATAGCTCATTAACATACCATATGCTAATGAGCTCCTGCAGCTGTTTTTCTACGAAAAGACCCCTGGGTGACAGTAACTTCAGCACCATGGTCTGATTTGTGGGCTTCATACTCCTGACATCCCCTGTATAAGTTAAGATGGCCCTTGTAGACACATTTCTATATTTACTTGATGACTGATGTCTGGCCATATCCACACCACTTCTTCTGCTTTAGAAGGGTCAACCAATCTTGTACACTTTTCTGCTACCAAAATCTTCTCTCAGACTTCTAAATCCAAGTCCCATGTTCCTGAATAAACATCACATCCCTTCTCTAAGAGGTGAATTTTAACCAGCCTAAAATAACTGGTGTTTCAGTTCTGCCCTCTATCCCATCTCAGTTCTGTCCTTGGACATGAATTCCCACTAGAGCTGGCTCCTGTTGCCCCAAGCTAAGCCAGCATCAAAAGGTGCTCTGCATTATTCCATTCTACATGAGCCAGATAGATCCCAAATGAATAAGATTCAAATATTTCCACTTGCTGGCCATGATGAAGAGAAGGTCTGGATTGGCCTGTTCTCTATGACAATTCTGTCCATACACATGATTTTGTCCCAACTCTTTTCATCCCAGAGGAAGATATGAATCAAGCGTCATCTTGTCTTAAGCATCATGCCAACCTTAAAAGTTCTGATAAATGAGCTGTCAGTAGGTATGTGAAAAAATCCCCCAAGCTCAGTATATCATTGCTGAAGCCTTTCTGAACTTTCCAGACTAGAGCCCACAAAAATCTTTTGCTTCAGGAAAAAAGCTGTTTGTTGTTGAGGCTGCTTCTAGGCAGCTATTTTGAAGAACTGCACAGCATTGTCCTTCAGTCATCCACTTTCTGGGGCTTTCCCTGTTTTGCCATCCTTTCCCCCTGAAAGATTGCAGTTAAAGCAGGTTTTCTTGCTGTGTGGATAGGAAGGTTGACTGTCAAACCTTCCTGTCCACATTGATGCCATTTCACAGCTCTGGTCCCCTCATGGCTGCCATCTGCCTCCCCTTCTCCCTTGAAGCCCTTACTGAAGGTGTTTCTCTGTTGACCTCCAGCCCCAGTCTACACAAGGGTTGCATCCTCTAGTTTGGGCTTGGAGATCTCCCAGAGTTATATATAATCTCCAGACTAACAGGTGAGTTCCCCTGGAGAAAATGGCAAATTCAGAGGGCAGCATCTATGGTATACCACAGATTCTAGGTAAAATTCTCCCCAAACTCCCCGCCTTCATAGACACTCGCTCCCAAATCTTCAGGAGTTTCCCAGGTCAGAGCTGCCAAACCTACTCTGCAAGCTGCTGCCCACGCAGCAGTCTAGCCTCTATCACTGCCTTCCTGCCACTCTCCTCTTCCAGGCATAGCATTCTAAGCTGCAGTAGAATCCAGCAGGGAAGAACTCTAGACAGGGGCTCTGAAGACAGGAGAAAAAAGGGGGTAATTCACAGCTGTAAACTCTGGTTACAGCACAGCCTGTGCTAGGGGAGGGAGAAGAGTCACTTTCCCAGATTTGCTTGTTTCTAAGCCAGCTCCGTGCAGTAATATTGGCTTTTTAAAAGGTTTACTCCTCTAGTGGGAGGGGAAGGAATGACAGCCAAGAGGAAAGGAAGATGTGGATGAAAGTCCTTTTTTGGAATGAGGAAATGTTGCCGTGTGAAAACAGCCTAAGATGCAACAAAACTTTCCTGATTTTTGTTTGTAACAGACTAATGTGGGCTAGCCAAATGAAACTGTTAAATTTTGGTTCTGTATTCCTGTTGGGAATGGAATGGTGGCAGAAGCATCCATTTCTTTTACTAACCTCCATGAGAACAGATGCAAGTGGATAGCCATTTTGGTCTGAAGCAACAGAACAAAGTTTGAGTCCAGTGGCACCTTTAAGATCATAAGAACATAAGAGAAGCCAATGTTGAATCAGGCCAATGGCCCATCTAGTCCAACTCTCTGTCACACAGTGGCCAAAAATATCAGGTGCCATCAGGAGGTCCAGCAGTGGGGCCAGGACACTAGAAGCTCTCCCACTGTTGCCCCCCCCAGCACCAAGAATAGAGTGTATCACCTGCCCCAGACTGAGAGTTCCTATCTATACCTTGTGGCTAATAGCCACTGATGGACTTTTGCTCCATATGTTTATCCAATTGCCTCTTGAAACTGTCTATGCTTGTAGCCGCCGCCACCTCCTGTGGCAGTGAATTCCATATGTTCTTTGGATGAAGAAGTACTTCTATCTGTTCTAACCCGACTCCTCAGCAATTTCATTGAGTGCCCATGAGTTCTTGTACTGTGAGAAAGGGAGAAAAGTACTTCTTTCTCAACCTGCTCTATCCCATGCATAATCTTATAAACCTTGATCATGTCACCCCTCAGCCGTCGTTTCTCCAAGCTAAAGAGCCCCAAGCATTTTAACCTTTCTTCATAGGGAAAGTGTTCCAACCCTTTTATCATTCTAGTTGCCCTTCTCTGCACTTTTTCCAATGCTATAATATCCTTTTTGAGGTGTGGCAACCAGAACTGTACACAGTATTCCAAATGAGGTCACACCAATGATTTATACAGGGGCATGATGATACTGGCTGATTTGTTTTCAATTCCCTTCCTAATAATCCCCAGCGCTACGTAGCGTTGGCCTTCTTTATTGCAGTTACACACTGTAATTGAGTTAGCTACTATGACTCCAAGATCTCTCTCTTGGTCAGTCTCTGCCAGTACAGACCCCATCAACGTGTATTTATATTTAGGATTTTTGGCTCCAATGTGCATCACTTTGCACTTGGCCACACTGAACCCCATTTGCCACGTTGACGCCCACTCACCCATCCTCAACAGATCCCTTTGGAGTGCCTCCCAATCCTCCCTGGTTTTCACCACCCTGAACAACTTCGTGTCATCTGCAAGTTTTGCCACTTCACTGCTTACTACCAATTCTAAATAGTTAATAAACAAATTTAAAAGCATTGGCCAAATACTGATCCCTGTGGTACCCCACTGCTTACCAT
Source organism: Gekko gecko (assembly GCA_029375565.1). Lineage (NCBI taxonomy): Eukaryota > Metazoa > Chordata > Lepidosauria > Squamata > Gekkonidae > Gekko > Gekko gecko. The sequence goes on along the minus strand of JAPDNY010000004.1, from coordinate 104,261,905 downwards.
CCTCCACTGAGAAAGTTTCCCATTTATACTCGCTCTCTGTTTTCTATTTATAAGCCAGTTTTTGATCCACAAGAGGACTTGTCCTTTTATCCCATGACTATTGAGCTTACTTAGGAGCCTTTGATGAGGAACTGTATCAAAAGCTTTCTGGAAGTCAAGACATCTATTGGGTCCCCCTTGTCTACATGTTTGTTCACTCCCTCAAAAAACACTAACAGGTTAGTGAGACAAGATCTTCCCTTACAGAACCCATGCTGAGTCTGCCTTAATAGTTTTTTTTCATGAATGCGCCTACTAATTCTTTCCTTAATAACAGTTTCCACCAACTTACCCGGTATCAACGTCAGACTGACTGGCCTGTAATTTCCCGGATCTCCCCTAGAGCCCTTTTTAAAGATGGGAGTGACATTAGCTACCTTCCAGTCCTCAGGAATGGAGGCAGATTTTAAAGAAAGATTACATATTAATGTAAGGAGATCTACAAGTTCACATTTGAGTTCTTTCAGAACTCTTGGATGAATGCCATCCGGCCCTGGTGATTTATTAGTTTTTAAACTGTCCATCAGTCGTAGGACTTCCTCTCTTGTCACCTCAATCTGATTCAGGTCTTTCAAACCCCCTCCCGAAATCGGTGGTTCTGGAGTGGGCAAGCACTTGTCATCTTCCACAGTGAAGACAGAGGCAAAAAATGCATTCAGCTTCTCAGCCATTTCCCTATCATCCTTCACTACTCCTTTTACCCCTTGGTCATCCAAGGGCCCCACTGCCTCCCTGGCTGGTTTCCTACTTCTAATGTATTTGAAGAAAGTTTTATTGTTAGCCTTTTTTTTTTTTTGCGATATGCTTCTCATATTCCCTTTTTGCCTGCCTGATCACAGACTTGCATTTTGATTGCCACAGCCTGTGTTCCCTTTTATCAGTTTCACTGAGACTAGCTTTCTACCGATTAAAGGAATCCTTCTTACCTTTTACAGCTTCCATTATTTTATTTGTTAACCATGCAGGCTTTTTTCTATACCTATTTGTGCCTTTCCTAACCTGCGGTATATATTTTTTTCTGAGCTTGTAGGATGGTATTTTTAAATAGTCTCCAAGCTTCCCCAATGGTTTTGACCTTTTCCACTCTTCCTTTCAATTTCTTCCTCACATGTCCCCTCATACCAGAGAAGTTACCCCTTTTAAAGTTGAAAGCGGTTGCATTAGTCTTTTTGGGCAACTCCCTATTTGTACAAATGTTAAACTCAATGACATTATGGTCACTGTTCCCAAGCGGTGCAAAATTTAATTCTGGGCATAAGGTTCTGTGTGCATGCATACTTCTTCAGATACTAACAATAATTAACCTAACCCAAGATCTTGCAATATATGGTTTGTTTGTTTTTTGAGTGATTGGTTAATGGGCCTCCAGCAATTGGTCATTCACCTGAAGCGAGACAGAGCATTAAAGTCTCTTGTAGAATTTGAACTTGTATTTTTATTAGGCTACCCAAACCTTTTAGAATAAAATGGATTCACAAGCCTTATTCTGATTAACGCTCTTGCAGCTTTTAATTGCAGTATACTCGTGTTAATGGTGCTGTTACCAGGAGATAACAATCTCCCAAGAGCCACTTGCCCAATTGTTTCCTGTGAAAACACTTATGTGTGATAAATAAACTTGTCTTCAAATGCCAAAAGAAATCACATGGTGTCTTTAAGACCTTCATCGTGGTTGAGCAAGAATTTATTACAACTCAAGATATGCTTTGTCATAGATAGTACCCAACTCTAAAGCTAAAGACACACTGAGATACTTATAGCATGCTTTGTAGATATAAATTGATTTTTTTCACTAGCATATTGCAAGTTAACACTGATTTAACATTGCTGTTGTTCACTACTGGTAGCTGTATTTAAGGAAGCATAACATTTTTCATTGCAATTGCTGTAAAATTTTAGCTGGCTTCCCTTTGGGCTCAAATTGACATTTCTGAATTGGTTTGCATTTGCAGACAAGATTGGCACAGTCTTTTAAAAGCAAATAATGTGTGCATGAATCTAGCCCAAGAACAGCATGAAAATTAACAGTATGAATTTTAATTTCTCAGTTTGTGCTAGAGCAAATTAATCTGAATTCACTATGAAATTTTGCATTCGTATTAGCTTGTCAACAGCCTGAGTTTGTTTGAGCTCAGAAACTAAGCAGGGTTGACCATGGTTAGTATTTGTACTGGAGGTCACCAAGGAAGACCAGGGTTCTATGCAGGGTTCTATGCAGAAGAAGGCAAAGGCAGAAGCATGTAGACAACCTCTGTTATCTTTTGCCATGAAAACCACTTTACCAGGAGTAGTCAACTTCCATTGAAAAATCAGAAGAGTACAAAAGATTAAGTTGGCTTCAGTCTTTGGTGCCAAAGGCTACAGATTGCTGAATAGCTAGGCTGGGGGGCAATTAACTTTGTTAATTGAATAAGATAACACACCATTGATGTTCTGTTGAACACTGTTTGCATCAATTTTACTTCTGATGAAGTTTGGAAACGAAGAGATGTAATCCGGAAGCTTCGTTAATCTTTTGGAAAATATTTGGACAGTGTTGATACTTATTGATTTTCTGTACCCTTTTGGAAAATATTTGGACAGTGTTGATATATATTTATTTTCTGTAACTTTTGATGAGTTCTTTGAGCAATTCTTGTTATAAATATTTTTGTTGTAAAAGCAAAACCACAGTTCAATAGTGTTTGAGTACTTTATCCCGACTGTTGTTTCTATTTTTTCACTGTATTGTTCAGCCGGTGGTCTCTTTATACACCACTTTATAATAGACATGCAGGGCTCTTTAGCCACTCCTCTCTTCTGGCTGTGGCTGTCACTGGAAGTTAGCGGCAAGGGAGATAAAGAATCTGAACAATTCTACATTGAACAGGACCAACTTGCCAAGTGCTTAGATGTAAATTAATAATTATGCATGTAGTTGACACCAGTGTTCCCTCTAAGCTGAGTTAGTGTGAGCTAGCTACAGTTTTTAGACTCTGGCTCACACATTTTTGTCTTAGCTCAGGAAGGATGGCTCCAGAGCAAACTAACTTATGTAGTAGCCAAATCACTCACTCACAACTTTAATGCCAGTAGCTCACAAAGTAGAATTTTAGCTCACAAGACTCCACAGCTTAGAGGGAGCATTTGTTGACACCACACCACTATTAGCAGAAACTGTAATCAAAGAGAGAATTATTAGGCACTTGAAGGAACAAAGCCTGCTGAGGGAAAATCAGCATGGCTTCTGCAAAGGGAAGTCTTGACTCACCAATCTTTTGGAGTTTTTTGAGAAAGTGAAGAAGCATGTAGACAACGGTGACCCGGTAGACTTTATATACTTGGATTTTCAAGAGGCTTTTGACAAGGTACATCAGCAAATACTCCTAAGTAAACTTAGCAGTCATGGGATAAGAGGATGGGTTCTCTTATGGGTTAAAAACTGGTTAAATGACATGAAGCGAAGAGTAGGAATCAATGGACAGTTCTCATAATGAAGGGATGTAAGCAGTGGGTCTCACAAGGATTGTATTGGAGCCAGTACTGTTTAATTTATTCATAAATTATCTGGAACTAGGGGTGAGTAGTGTACTGGCCAAGTTTGCAGATGACACAAAATTATTCAGGATGGTGAAAACCAAGGCTGACGGTGAAGAGCGGGTCTCCACAAACTGGGTGAGTGGGTGACAATGTGGCAAATGAAGTTCAGCTTTGGTAAGTGTAAGGTGACGGACCTTACCATCTCCCAAAAAAACCCATTGCAGAGCTGGAGAAAAGTCTGAAGAGTCTGGGACTTTTCAGTTTAGAGGAGAGAGAACTGGGGTGGGGCATGACAGAGGTTTATAAAATTATGCATTTCTCCCTCTCCCAAAATTTTAGAACTCCAATGAAGCTGATGGGCAGTAGATTCAGGACAAACAATAGGAAATACTTCTTTACACAGAAAGTGATTAAAATGTGGAATTCACCACCAGAGGATGTGGTGATGGCCACAAGAATAAACAGCTTTACGAGGGGATTAGACAGATTCATGGAGGATAGGTCTATCAGTGGCTACTAGCCATGGTGACTGAGGGTAACCTCCACGTTCAGAGGTACCAAACCTTTGAATCCCAGAGCCATGCAGCAACATCTGGGGAGGTTCTCAGCCTCTATGCCCCCCAGAGGAACTGATTGGCCACTGTGTGAAACAGGACATTGGACTAGATGGACCACTAATCTGATCCAACAGGGCTCTTCTCATATCCTTATGTTTACACTGTGTAGTAAAGATTAAAGAAATAACAAAAGATCTGTACAGCTGAGGAAAATGGTGTTACTTCTGACCCAGAACTAATTTCGTAAGACTAGGAGAGCAAACTATATTTTAAAGAAAAATAAGGATGGATTCCATGCACAGTCAAAAACTGCAAGAGGACATTGACAAGCCATTTTAAAAGTTGGTGGTGGGATATAAATACATTTTAAAAAATACCTGACTATTCAGGCATTTATGGTAATGATTTTTTATATCTTGAAACATCTGAAAATTAGAAGTTAATTACTCTTTGCTAAAATATTTTCAAATTAAGCACATTAAAATAATGGCCCAGTTTTTGGGCTGCTGCCTCTAAACTGAAATGCTAAATATGTTATTAACTCTACCAGACATGCTTTTATAATTCCTTGATTTCAAAATCAATCTTTAGTTTTGTAAGAGTACTTTACCTAATAGTGTGTAGCATCACTAGGATGAACAAGGAATAGGTGGTGGTTGCTGTCTTTGCAGCAAAAAAAGTTTTGTAAAACTTTACCAGCATTTTTCTTCTTCTTCACTTGTTAACATCGCAGTCTCTGCATAGTTGACCTAGAAATAGTAAGGACTGCACCTACAAGATGATGAACAACCAGGTTTGGGTGAGGCAGATGTCATCTCTTTCATTCCTATGTTGTTCCAAAGTGAATTTTATGCTGAGTTCTAATTAGGGTTGCCAGCCCCCAGGTAGGTAACAAACAAATATAACACTGCAAAAAAACTTTTTAAAATTAATGTGTTCTGTTTATAGTTATCATTCTATAAAGTGCATTGTGTGCTGTTATAACATCCTAGTCAGGTATCCAGTATATTCAATATAACATATTATTCAGTTCATTCAATGTAACAATTTAACAACTACCAGTCAATTTTGCATCAGTATTTAAAAAGTCAAGCCCCAATGGGAGTTTCCAGAGTTACATGCCCATTTCTCCTTGCATGAAATCTTCCAGAAGGGGGAAAGCTTTCATTTATAGTTGTGTTGATGCTTATTGCTGGTCCTACAAAAGACACATTGTACAGCTAAAATTCATTTTCAAGGCTTGGGTTGCTATAGCCCCCAGGTAAGAGCAGGGGACCCCCTGATTTTGAGAATAGCCCCACTCCCAACAGCCACTACCCAGCATGACATCCATGACATGATGACATCATGCAGAAGTGACATCATCACACTGGGGACATCACACAGTGACACTCTGGTATTTTGGGCAAAATTCTATGGCAACCATAGAGTTTTGCCCCAAATACAAGAGCGACGACATGCAACGTCCCCAACATAATGATGCCACTTCTGCGTAATGTCATCACATAGGTGACATCACACACAGCAACATCGCCTCTGCCTCCCCTCTCCCAGAAAGCTCCCTCCCACCCTCACCAGTGAGAGCTTAGGACCTGATAACTCTGGTATAAGCAGGACAATTTATACAATTAATTCCGGAATTGGAGCATATGCAGTTTGCCATAGTTATGAAACATACTACCTATAAGTGATTTTGAGGTGATAAGCTGTAAAATTCTATCAGGAGTCTCTGTTTCAGTGTTGTATTGGTTTTCATACATGTCATATTCTGTATTAAAATGATGTTGATACAACAGTGTAGTCATTTCAGAATTATTTTTTGAATAGTCTGTCAATGGATGCTGTACCAAAAAGATCTTTATGCAATCACATATGCATTTACATCAAGATTACATTTTTGGCAATGTTTTTTCAATGCACTTTGGTAATGCAGAGAAAAGGAAAAAAAGATGGAAGGAACTGCACACCAACAATATAAAATAAACAGTGGAGGATTTCTAATGTATCAGTACCAGTTTGGAATCAATAACAGGTAACCTGGAACTCCATAATGGGAGAGAAATTCAAGAGTATTTCAGAGGCATCCCTGAACTGAATGAATCATGTGAACACAATACTGCTCAATAGCACCGGCCAAACTGTTTTGATGTAGTTGGTGGTACAGTTTTCAAATGTATGAAGATGTTTACAGCAGGCCCGTAGCTAATGTGGGGCCCATGGGGCCTGGCCCTCCCTGTTTTTGCGGGCCCCTCCCCTGATCCTCAGCTTCCCCCTCCCTCTGGCCCCCTCACCCCCTGGTCCGAATATGAGCCAGCATCTCCCTGTTTGAGCTCATCTGCGATGAGATGAGTCTCTTTAGGACCCAGCAGCAACCAGAGGTTGACCAAGTCACATACACATTGATTGGATTGCAGCAGTTCACTCCTCCTGTTGGATTTTCTGTGCCAAGCTTCAGCAAAGATTGCTGGCTCAGGGAAGGAGTGAGAGAGGAAGCTTGATCCCCACTCTCCTTTAAAAAAAAAAAAAAAAAAACCCACAGCTTTCCTAGACTTCTGAGGAGCCTTTTAGTGTCTATTAACATGGGGATTCTGGCTTGCCTCAGAGGAAGGCTCTAGTGGGGGCTGTGTGGGTGCACGCCAAGCAGACCCCCCTTGCCCTGGAGCCTTTGATTTAATTAGCTAGTGCCCCCCGGGGCCCCTCCCCCAAAATCGCTAGCTACATGGCTGCTTCACAGCCGTACAAAGAGGAGTTGGGTTTTCCCCCCACAAATTGAAATCTTTGGGCAAACACATATACAGTAGAGGTATCTGTAGTGTTATAGAACATAATTATCTCCTTAAAAGCTCTTGCCACATATGGATTGAGTGGGAAGAAGCCATTCTATCCCATCTGTTTATTGAACAATTTGTACTTGGTGAAAAATTAGAACCCTCCTTTCTTTTGTCTCCCCTCCCCTGCCCCATGTCGAAGCCATCAGAAGAAAAGCAGCATTAGCAAGCATCAGTGATGTGCTGTTCCCCACCCCTTATATTTGCAACAGAAACTAACACAGAATATGAAGAGAAAAAGGTGCAATGTCTGCACCATTCAAAAGATCTATATTCTGTAACTATGTTTTTAAAAAGCATCTTCTGTAGTCAAAATCAGTTACGGTATTGAGGAATTTTTCTTAACAACTTATTCCTTTAATGATTCCAGAAACTGCTTTGGGACATCCACATGCTATTGAGGCAGACTCAGCATGGGTTCTGTAAGGGAAGATCTTGGCTGAATTCAAACTGGCAGTTTGAAGTGCAAGGGAGTCATGGCAAAAAGACCCGGAACAATTTTTCCCAGATTTTCCTGGTCACACTGCACCCACTGATGTGGGAACATACTGGGGAGGATGCACAAGGGAGCATTTCCACTGTTGGCCCACCCCTGGTGGAAGCGCGACTGCAAACGGCTTTTTGTAATCTGATGATACGCACTTGTGTGCTCATGTGCATAAGAGCATCCCTACCAGGTCAACTTGTTCGCATTCATACTCTTGGGAAGCAGGATGAACACGGGATGAATGAGTTCTCCAGGGTTTGCTACCACTTTCACCTGGTATTTTTTAAACTTGGGAGGGAAGCATTACAAGATGGGTTGAATACGGCTGGGGAACACCTGACAGATGTCCCTGTGTGGACCGGCCCTTTAATCCATTTGTGAAACGTCTCTGAAATGTGCCTATATCAGACCAAACTGCCAGTCTGAACTCGGCCCCTGTCTCACTACCCTTTTAGTGTTTTTTGAGGGAGTGAACGAACTTGTGGACAAGGGGAACCCCAATAGATGTTGTTTACCTTGACTTCCTGAAAGCTTTTGATAAAGTTCCTCATCAAAGGCTCCTAAGTAAGCTCAATAGTCACGGGATAAAAAGACACGTCCTCTTGAGGATCAAAAACTGGCTAATCAATAGGAAACAGAGAGTGAGTATAAATGGGAAATTTTCTCAGTGGAGTGTGGTAAGGAGTGGGGCACCACAGGGATCAGTACTCGGTCCGATGCTTTTTAACTCGTTTATTAATGATTTGGAGTTGGGAGTAAGCAGTGAAGTGGCTAAATATGCAGATGACACAAAGTTGTTCAGGGTGGTGAAAACCAGGGAGGATTGTGAGGCACTCCAAAGGGATCTTTTGTGGATGAGCGAGTGGACATCAATGTGGCAAATGGGGTTCAATGTGGCCAAGTGCAAAGTGTTACACATTGGACCAAGAATCCTAAATATAAATACACATTGATGGGGTCCGAACTGGCAGAGACTGACCAAGAGAGAGATCTTGGAGTCATAGTAGATAACTCAATGAAAATGTCAAGACAGTGTGCAATAAGAAAGGCCAAGCTCTGCTGGGGATTATTAGGAAGGGAATTGAAAACAAATCAGCCAGTATCATCATGCCCCTGTATAAATCAATGGTGCGACCTCATTTGGAGTACTGTGTACAGTTCTGGTCACCACACCTCAAAAAGGATATTATAATATTGGAAAAAGTGCAGAGAAGGGCAACTAGAATGATAAAAGGGTTGGAACACTTTCCCTATGAAGAAAGGTTAAAATGCTTGGGGCTCTTTAGCTTGGAGAAATGTCAGCTGATGGATGACATGATTGAGGTTTATAAGATTATGCATGGGATAGAGCAGGTTGAGAAAGAAGTACTTTTCTCCTTTTCTTACAACACAAGAACTCATGGGCACTCAATGAAATTGCTGAGCAGTCGGGTTAGAACAGATAAAAGGAGGTACTTCTTCACCCAAAGAGTGTTTAACACATGGAATTCACTGCCATGGGAGATGGCGGCGGCTACAAGCATGGACAGCTTCAAGAGGGAATTAGATAAGCATATGGAGCAGAAGTCCATCAGTGGCTGTTAGCCACACAGTATAGATAGGAACTCTCAGGCTGGGACAAGTGATGCTCTGTATTCTTGGGGCTTGGGGGGGGGCAACAGTGGGAGGGCTTCTAGTGTCCTGGCCCCATTACTGGACCTCCTGATGGCACCTGGTATTTTTGGCCACTGTGTGACAGAATGTTGGACTGGATGGGCCATTGGCCTGATCCAACATTGGCTTCTCTTATGTTTTTATGTTCTTGTCATTCACATACTGTTTTGGGACAACGTTTCACATTGTCTGGCAAGAGAAGGCTAACCTGACTTCACAGGAGCCAGTGTAGTATACTGTTTAAAGAGTCAGATTCGTATCTGGGAAACCCAGGTTTGAATCTCTACTCTGCCATGGTAGCTTGCTGGGTGACCGTGGGCTTGTCACACACTCTCAGTGTAACCTACTGCACAGGGTTGTTGTGAGGATAAAACCAGAAGAGAATGATGTAAACAGCTTTGGGTCCCCACTGGGGAAAACGGCAGGAGATAAATAAAGTAAACAAACAAGCAGGCTCCAGACTTGGGATAGCTTCTTGCTCCACAACTGTTAGTTAATCTCTGCTCATGAGCTGTTATCTGGTATCACTTAGTGTGGTTTAATATGTTTGTTGTTGTTACTATTGTTATTATTGGCTATTATTTTTAGCTATGTTTTCATTGTCAAAACTCAGAGGACTTAAGGGGAATTTAAAACAAATTACAGCCTTCCCTTCTTATAATGCAATCCTTTTTGGATAAGCAGCTTTTTTTGGATAATTAGTACTCTATATAAGCGAGCTTTGGTCATTATAAATGGATGTCATTTAATAGGTTAAATCAGTAACCATGTGTGTCAGAATATTAAACAGACTAACTAAGGGAATTGTGGTTTTACAACATAAAGGAATACAGAGCATCTTAGCATTAGGGCAGTAGTTTGAAGCAGCTTGGTGGTACCATCTGGCAGTTGTTTGGTGCTCTTACTTGGTTTAATGATTCCATCTCACAAATGAAGGGGGGGGGATTAGGTCCTATTTTGCATCATGTTCCAGCCACAGAATGCTGCATTACCTGCCATAGCATGAATCAGCGTGCATGAAGGACTGACTCAAGACATACAGATTGCCCACTGAATTCTGTATCCCAATTACCCTCATTAAATGGAATTTTGAATAATTGATTAGACTGTCATCTCTCTGTTGCTTTCTGAGGAACTACACTTGAGTAAATGATCAGTGTATCACCTGTTTCATGTACTAAACACTGTTAATTCCTTGCTCTATTTGCAACACTGTTTCTGTTTTTACTCCCTTCTCCCTTACAGAGAAGTGTAAAGATTTGCTCCCACTACTTTGCAAAACGGCCTTGAACAGGGGTGTAGCCAGGATTTTTTTACTTTGGGTGACATTTAAATAATTGGAGGACACCACTGCACACACACCCAGGCTGTGTCAGGAGTGACGAGAGAGTAAAAGTTTTTGTTTTTTTTTAAACAGGGGGGGGCAGACAAGGGTGCCAGAAGGCAGGGCAGGATAATGGCTTGGCTTGGTATGGCCATGGTGCACTCGAAAAATAAAATAAAATGAACCGGCTAGATGGGAAGTTGGGAGGCCTGGGCGGTCAGCCCAGCCATGAGATGCCCCACTGTAGCTACAGGCCTGGTCTTAAAGAGAACAAGAAAATTCAAGTGAATAAATGAAGGGTTTAGTAGATTTTGAATCATGTTCAGATGAAAACTAGCCTTCAGTCTTATACTCTGTGTTTTGCCCAATGAATAATTTCCTAGTGGGGATTTTTTTAAACAAACAAACTTTTTTTTTTTTTAGCAATTGTGAGTACAGAATTAGAGGGTGGTAATTATTCTAGATTAAGCAGGATGACATACAAGGGATGTTACCAAGGATATGTATGTAGTATATGTAAAGCTGGTAGTTCAGTATAGTAATGTTGGCTGAATAACTCCTGAGATATCAGTTATCTCTGATTATGTAAATGAGCCCTCCCCCAAGCACAATCCTACCCTTAATTCAAATAGATCTCCATTACTTATACACCAGCGGCTCATATTTCATGGTTTTTAGCTCAGAACTGTGCTTCTATGGACCCAAGTCACTGTGCCTAAGAGTATACTTAGTTGCATGAATGAGCAATGAATGAAAACCATTAATGTCCCAGAATGCTTTGCTCACTAGCACTTAGTTTGGCTATAGCTAGAGTTCCTTAGTATATTTCTGCTTCATTTAAATTTGTCAATACCCCAGTAAGCATCAGCATCATTTCCCCCAGGAGAGACATTTACACGTGCCACTTCACAGGTCTCCACAACATCCTTGTGATCAGAAAATATTTCCTGATTTAGGAGCTCATACTTTCTAAGAGTGTTTTATTCCTCTGGGGGTTGTCTTTTCTGCTGGCTCTATTCAAAAACATAAACAGAGTTTAAGAATTAAAAACGTTAAGGAATCTAAAAAAGGATTCTTCCGAACTGACCCATGATTCTTAAATTAATTATTATTTTGTTATTGATTTGTTGCAAGCTAGAGTAGATCACAAAACTATATTTAAAGCGCATAAACTGTCTTTTAAAATGTCATATAAATAATGTTTCTATATTGATAACATTTCTAGGACAATCAAGTTAAAAGAATAAGAAGCGGTCCCTCTAGTCTGCCTAGAATATGCTTCCAGAAAATGCACAAACCGAGCATAAAAGCAACTGCCCTCCAGCATGGAACTTGCTCTTTTCACTGCTACCACACATTGAGTGTGCAGCAGCTGTTTGTATCTTCTACTTTCTGTTCTTTAATTGTTAAGACATTAAGAAGGCTTCTCCTCTTATTCCATGTTTACTGTTTTAAAAACTTTAAAGGGGGACTTCGTCCTAAGCTTTTCGGAAGTTCATATATATGCTATCTAGATATATTTTTTCTTTGAAATATTTATACCCATCCTCATTTTAGGATTGCCACCCTCCAGGTAGCACCTGGAGAACTCCTGCTATTACAAATCATCTCCAGATGACCAAAATCAGTTCCCCTGGAGAAAATGGCTGCTTTGGAGGGTGGAATTGTAGCCCACTGAGTCCCTCCCCCCTAAACCCTGCCCTTCCCACCCCTGAAGTCTCCAGGTGTTTCCAACCCAGAGCTGGCAGCCCTACCATCTCCATATACATAAGGTGGGTAACAAAGCAGCAAAAGTGGCAAGGACACAAAAGTATGATAAATGGCCAACAACTTAAAAACAATATGCAAATAACACACACAGTTAAAAACCAATAATTGTTGTTCATTCGCACAGTCAAGTCCAACTCTTCGCGACTCCACAGACCACATCACAGCAGGCCCTCCTGTCCGTCATCCTCTGGAGTTTGCTCAACTCCGTGTTCATTGCATCAATAACACTGTCTCACCATCTCGTCCTTTGCCATCGCCTTCTTCTTTGACCTTCAAACTTTCTCAGCATCAGGGTCTTTTCCACTGAGTGCTCCCTTCTCATTTGGTGGTCAAAGGATTTGAGCTTCAGCTTCAGTATCTGGCCTTCCAGGGAACAGTCAGGGTTGATTTCTTTGAGGATTGACTGATTTGATCTCCTTGCAGTCCAAGGGACTCTCAAGAGTCATCCCCAGCACCATAATTCAAAAGCATCTATTCTTTAGCGCTTGGCCTTCCTTATGGTCCAACTCTCACAGCCATACATTAGTACTAGGAATACCATCGCTTTGGCCATACGAACTTTTGTTGGCAGGGTGATGTCTCTACTTTTTATTATGCCGTCTAGGTTTGCCATCACTTTCCTCCCAAGGAGCAGGTGTCTTTTAATTTCATGGCTGCAGTCACCGTCTACAGTGATCTTGGATCCCAGGAACATGAAGTCTGTCACTGTTTCCATGACTTCCCCTTCTATTTGCCAAGGAGTGATGGGGCCGGATGCCATGATCTTAGTTTTTTTGATGTTGAGTTTCAAGCCAACTTTTGCGCTCTCCTCTTTCACCCTGCGCAAGAGGCTCTTTAGGTCCTCTTCACTTTCTGCCATTAGAGTGGTATCATCTGCATATCTGAGGTTGTTGATGTTTTTCCTGGCAAACTTAATTCCAGCTTGTGATTCATCCAGGCCAGCATTTTGCATGATGTACTTTGCGTATAAATTAAATAAGCAGGGTGACAATCAATACTCCCTCTAAGCTGTGGAGTCTTGTGAGCAAAAATTCTATTTTGTGAGCTACTGGCATTAAAGTTGTGAGTGAGCAATTTGGCTGTTGCATAAATTTAATTTGCTCCGCAGCCATCCTTCCTGAGTTAAGACAAAAATGTGTGAGCCGGGGGCTAAAAAACTGTGAACTACCTCACACTAGCTCAGTTTAGAGGGAACACTGGTGACAATATACATCCTTGTCATACTCCTTTTCCTATGCTATATCAATTAGTTGTTCCATATCCAGTTCTTTTTTTAAAATTATTAATCTTTTCAGTTTTCCAAGTATCCAAGTATCCATATCCAGTTTTAACTGTTGCTTGACCCTTACACAGGTTTCTCAGGAGACATGTGAGGTAGTCTGGTACTCCCATCACTTTAAAGACTTGCCATAGTTTGTTGTGATCCACACAATCAAAGGCTTTAGCATACTCAATGAAACAGAAGTAGATGTTTTTCTGGTACTCCCTTGCTTTCTCTATAATCCAGCAAATGTTGGCAATTTGATCTCTAGTTCCTCTATCTGTTCAAAATCCAGCTTGTACTTCTGGCAGTTCTCTATCCATGTACTGCTGAAGCCTAGCTTGTAAGATCTTAAGCATGACCTTGCTGGTGTAATTGTGTGATAGTTTGAACATTCCTTAGCATTGCCCTTCTTTGGGATTGGAATATAAACTGACCTTTTCCAATCCTGTGGCCACTGTTGTGTTTTCCAGATTTGCAGGCATATTGAGTGCAGCACTTTAGCGCAGCATCTTTTAAAACTTTGAATAGCTCAGCTGGGATACCATTGCCTCTGCTAGCTTTGTTGTTAGTAATGCTTTCTAAGGCCCATTTGACTTTGGATTTCAGGATGTCTGGCTCAAGATCACTGATTACACTGTCATGGTTGTCAAGGACACTGAGGTCCTTCTTGTATAGTTCTTCTGTGTACTCTTGCCATCTTTTCCTAATCTCTTCTGCTTCTGTTAGGTTCCTACCATTTTTGTCCTTTATCATGGCCAGCTTTTCATGGAATGATCCCTTGATTTCTCCAATTTTCTTGAAGCAATCTCTAGTCTTTCCCATTCTGTTGTTTTCCTCTATTACTTTGCATTGTTCATTTAGGAAAGCCTCCTTATCTCTCCTTGCTGTTCTCTGGAAAACTGAATTCAGTTGGGTAAATCTTTCCTTTTTACCTTTGCCTTTTGCTTTCCTTCTTTCATCTGCTATTTGTAAAGCCTCATCAGACAGCTACTTTGCTTTCTTGCATTTCTTTTTCTTTCAGATGGTGGTGATTGCAGCCTCCTGTACAATGTCACGAACCTCTGTCCATAGTTCTTCAGGCACACTATCTATCAAATCTAGTCCCTTAAACCTATTCTTCACCTCCACTGTATATTCATCAGGGATCTAATCTAGGTCAAATATGAATGGCCTAGTGGTTTTCCCAACTTTCTTCAGTTTAAGTCTGAATTTTGCAACGAGTAGCTCATGATCTGAGCCACAGTCAGCTCCAGGTCTTATTTTTACTGACTATATGGAGCTTCTCCACCTTTGTCTGCAAATGATATAATCAATCTGATTTCGGTGTTGCCCATCTGGTGATGTCCACGTGTAGAGTCACCTCTTAGGTTGTCGGAAGAGGGTGTTCACTATGAGCAGTTCTCTTGACAAAACTCTGATAGCCTTTGCCCAGCTTCATTTTGTTCTCCAAGACCAAACTTGTCTGTTATTCCAATTACCTTTTGACTTCCTACTTTAGCATTCCAGTCCCCTATGATGATGAGGACATATTTTTTTGGTGTTAGTTCCAGGGCTCTTTTTGGGCAGGATTGCACAGGAACAGAGTTCTGGCTGGCTTCTGAGTTGGCCATGCCTACAGCCTCCCCCCCATCCTCAGGTTCCTTAGTCACCTCAAAGCCGTGGGGTGCCTGGGGAAGCCAATCCAATCCAGGGAGGGAAGGCAGTTTAAACTGCCTCCCCTCCTCAGGTTCCCCAGGCGCCCTGCAAGCCACGGGGCACATGGGGAAGCCAATCCTGGGAGGAAGCTGCGCTGTCAGGGATATGCTAATGAGTTTCTGCTGTTGGGTGTGGCCTTTTATGCTAATGAGTTCCTGCTGGGCTTTTTCTACAAAAAAAGTCCTGGTTAGTTTTAGGAGATGTTGTAGGTCTTCATAGAACTGGTCTACTTCAGCCTTCAATACAATACACTTCAACCAATACACAGAGGTAAAAAAGCATCCAAATCTACCAGAACAGTTCACCTTCCACCAAATGCCATCCAGAATGAAGCGGTCTTACAGGCCTTTCTAAAAGCAGGAAGTGAAGGTGGCCTCCTTTTCTGCATGCTTGGCTTACTCCTGTTGTTCTGCACATGTGCCCTCCCTTTGTATTTCACAGTTGTGGAGTCCGTTTATTTTCTTTTGGTTTTGCTTATATTTGTATTTTTCATATGTGCACATGCGTGTGTGCATGTGCATGTGTGTATACCTGGAAGTCATGATGACCTCTGGTGACTGACCCCTACTGGGGGTCTGGAGAATATTCAGAGAAGTGGCTGAATAAAGCCTGCCCCTGCCTCCCAACTTATGAGATTCCAAGGAGGTCTCCCATCCAAGTACTTGCCAGAGTCCAGTCTGCTTAGCTTCTGAGATCTGATGAGATCAGGTTTGCCTGGGCTATCCAGGTTAGGGTGAGTCAGTTTATTTTCTTCCACACATGGCTTAAGTAATGAGGATTTTCAAGGGATGGTGCTGTCATCATCAGTAGTGTTATTGGTGGCTAGGTTGCAAGCTCTGGATTGGGAAATACCTGAAGATTGGGGGTGGACCCTGGGAAGGGATGGACCTCAGCAGAGTATAATGCCATAGACTCCACTATCCAAAGCAGCCACATTCTACATGGGAAATGATCTCTGTTGCCCAGAGATGAATTCTAATTCTGGGAGATATCCCGGCCCCACCTGGAAGTTGGCAACCCTATTGGTGGCATCACAGTGCATGTGTGGAGACATATATCCTTTTTAAAATGAAAGAAGAGGAGGAGGAGATTGGATTTATATCCCACCCTTCACTACCTAAAGGAGTCTCAGAGCTGCTTGCAATCCCTTTCCCTTCCCCTCCTCACAACAGACACCCTGTGAGGTAGGTGGGGCTGAGAGAGCTTTCTGGAGAACTGCCCTTGAGAGAACATCTGTGAAAGAACTTATGACTGGCCCATGGTCACACCAGCAGCTGCATGTGGAGGAGTGGGGAATCAAATTAGAGTCCACGCTCTTAACCACTGCACCAAACTGGCTCTCTTAAAAAGGCATATCGGAAGAAGAGATCCCCCCCCCAAAAAAAAAGTTGGGGATTCAGAGAACATGCTAAGCCTATTGTTGCAGTGTTCTAGCAATCTAGCAATATTTAGTGCAGTTAAGAAAGAGAGACAGAAAGAAATCACTTGTCTTCAGGTGGGAATGGTTTGAATGCAAGAGTCATTGAACAGTGAAATGGAGGTGGGTGGGAATGGGTGAGGCTAAGAAAACCAACAGAAACATTATACATGAGGAAAAAGCTGACTCAGAATTGGCTTCCAGAAAAACACTAGGGTAAAAGTGGTCTCAAAAGAACTGAAACCTTCCCCCCAAAACAAGAAACCCTAAGTGAAAAGTAAAGGCACAAAAATACATGCAGAAATCGGGGGATTAACAGAAGTTCTGGGGGGCAGAATTTATGAAAAATGTTCATATGGAAAAGCCCCCACTCTGGTAGACATTCCAGAGGAATGGTCCTACAAACAAAGAAAGCTCCTGACCTACACAGAGCAAAGACTGGTTCAGGAGAGTGTTCCGGGTAGGGCTGCCAGGTGCCAGTTGCAGATGGGAGAGCTGTCGTCCCCCTCCATATGTTGCCCTTGCTTCAGTGAGCAGCAGAAGAAAAGGCAAGGACAATGGCACTGACTCCTCAACAGCACTCCCAGAAGTAAGTCACTGCTTCCCTAGTGATACTTCAGGAACTGACCCAATCTCTGTAATATTTACCACAGAGGTTTGGTGGATCCCTAGAGTGACACATGAAGATACTCTTCTGGGTCCTTACTCAAAGTGACATCAAAGCATCAGTGACACTTTCACCTCCTAAACTGTGCCCCCAAACAACTCCCTGAAAGTGCAGGCATGGGCCTGGCAATTCAAGAACATGTGACTGAAAAGATATGAGGGCCCCAGACTATGAAAGGCTTTAAAGATGATATCCCACACTTTGAACTGGCCCTGGAAGCAAATAGGTAATTGGTACAGTTGATACAGCACTGGGATTATGTATTCTGAGTGACTGATTCCAGTAAGAAGTCTTGCTGCTGCATTTTGTACCAATCGAAGCTTCTGAAACATCTTAAATTGGGCTGCCAAAGCCCTGGGGTGGGGGTGGGAAGGGGATTCCCACCCACATCCCCTTGTCCCATGCCTGACACTACTTGAAGTGGCAGCAAGAGGGTGTTGGGTTTTTTACAGGCAGCCTCATACACATACCAGAAGTTCTTACTACAGGTGATAAAGCGTAACACTAGGAAGCTGGGTTTTTAAAAAAAAACAAAAACAAACAAAAAAAAAACCTCCCACAACACTGTGCATCCCCCCCACCACAGCCCTTTTGCCAGTTGCTGGACATTGCCTGGTAACCCTAATAAAAATAGCTCTCTCTCAACCTAGGTCTCCCCTTGCAATGAAATACTGAACCCTCCCAGGGTTGTTGCAAGCATAACAGTGTGTGTGTGTGTGGTGCTTTAAGCATGTGCTATATAAATACAAATCGGTTGAGGAACAAGGATATCATAGTAAAGTCAAGTTATTACACAAATATTGGCTATGTCAGCAGGTTGGTGTATTGGTGTATTACTGCAATTATAAAAAACAAAAGTAAAGCTGGTGCTTTGATTTAAATAGTATAAGGAGAGAGAATGCACATTTAGTTTTTTTCTCCTGATGCAAAAGAAAGTAGTGTAGCAACACTGATGGCGATATAATGGGATCAAGGGAATATGTCATGACAACGTGTAACATGGCAACAGGAACTGGCAAATTTAGTAGTTAGCATAGTGATATTTTTATTGTACACAAAGTGTGGAAATATCATGGATGAGGCCAAACAAAAAGTAACTCACATTTTGCAGTAGATTTGTTACATCTGATATGAAACAAGCAAGTCTACATGTAGGACTAGTTATTTCCCCAGTTATGCCATCAAATAAAATAGGGTCACCTTGCATTGTGCACAAGTTAGTTATATCCGGTAATTGTGTATGTGTAACATTTTTAACTGTGTCATCTTACATTTAAGGCTGTCTTCCTTTTGAGTAAATACAGTAGTAAATGATGACAAAAATGTAACTTGCCATCTGTAAAAATGATTCTCTGGAAAAGCCTCAGCCCAGAGGGCAAAATCTCCCTTCCCTTCTGCCCTGTGCAACACATTCATCCTTTCTAATATGGTTTTTATGCAGTACAAATAACAGCACTGGTTGGTATATATTTCACACGATAGGGGCAGGGCTTTTTAACTTTCCTCAGTGAAAAGTTGTGGCCCCATTTAAACAGGATGCATGTGGTCAAGAAGAACTTAGTTGTGCAATGTTGCACATGTCCAACATCTTAGTCCTTCAGATACTGTGTGTGCAATATTAACACGCCACATCACTACAGCAAGAGTGGGACTTGGGCTGGCATGGTAAAACTGCACACAAAACTGCACTGGAGCAGGTTTAAATTCGAGAGCCAGTTTGGTGTAGTGGTTAAATGAGCAGACTCTAATCTGGGAGAACTGGGTTTGATTCCCCACTCTTCCACTTGCACCTGTTGGATGACCTTGGGCAAGCCATAGTTCTGGCACAGCTGTTCTTGAAAAACAGCAGTTTCTAGTAGAGCTCTCTCAGGCCCATGTACCTCACAGGGTGTCTGCTGTGGGGAGAGGAAGGGAAAGGAGTTTGTAGGATGCTCTGAGACTCCTTTGGGTAGTGAATGGCAGGGTATAAATCCAATCTCCTCCTCCTTTTTCTTCTTCTTCTTCATAAACATTTAAATTTAGTCTTAAACAGAGGCATTTCTTTAGAGTGGGTGCTCACAGAAATTTTACCCTGCAATGTAACTGTCTGTTCATTATGAATGGCTCACTATCTCCCAAAATCTCAGTAGAATGAATGTGTATACTCTCAATATAATTTTTTTGCCAGTAATACAACTTGTTTATGGCTTTCCTGTGAGTTGTTCCTATTGGCTATTAGTCTAGCTCATTTGAAAGCTTGTTGAGTAGTTTTCTGAACAAGCGAGTGCCAATTCTCAGACATGTCCTCAAGCATTTACTCTAAAGTTGCTGCAGGGAACAGAGCTGTCATCCTCCCTCATTCTGTTTTCTTTTGATTGGTTATTAGGAAGCTCACTTAGGCAAAAAGGAAAATGGTATGCACGTGGTAGTGCGGAGTTCAGCTGCATTCATTTCATACCCTGTCAAAGACTAGACAGAGAATCAGAAATCTAAGCAGTTGTGGATCTCTGGTGTGTTATTTGAAGAGAACAGCTTGTAATGTACAAACATGAAAAGGGTTCTTTCGAAAAACCTCAGGAAAAGAAAAAATACTTATCTATAGTGAATCAGGCAAAAAAAAAGTCTATACTTTATTCTGAATATGTCTTTTGATTAAAATTCATAGTTGTCACATAAAATAAATCACCTCCTTTTCCTATAATGTGACCTGAAACTGCTTCTAAGTGAATAAGATATGAACTCTAAATGTTCACAGTCTTTACCCTGACACATTCAATCATATCACAAGGCACTGGCAGAGATGCCAAGCTTCTGAGATGTTGCCATTCTTAGAAAAGCTTAGCAGCACAGAAGACCAGTTCTAGCTTGGAAACACTTGTTTAGGTAATACTTGTAATCAAAGAAAATTCATTATACAGCTGTAAGAAGCCAACAGAGATTATGTTTTCAAAGGGGCTGGATTCTTGATAATACCAGATTGCGCTGTAAGGACTATGATTACCCAGTATGTAGGCTCTGATATTCTGCTGAATATTGTCTCTCTGTGTGTGCACACACGTCTGTGCACACACACACACACAAATGCACGCACAGCAGGTATAGAGATGATATCTTGATTTCCAGACTCCAGAGATACCCTCCTTAATCCAATTTGAGCAAAGCCATGTGAAATTTTCCAAGACCGTGATCTGAAAAATATATATCTTGATTTTTTTTAAAAAATGCATTTGGATATGCCCCATATACACTTTCTAATGTAGCCATGCATTAAAGATTAATATTTTTAAAAATGCTTTTACATTTTTTTAACCATGCCCACATGTTGGGTTGGAGGGGGTTGGGGTTTTGGGGGGATATCTTGAAGGGGGGAAATTCCCTGAACTCATTTTAAGGCTCTGTGTTTTGTGATAATGGATGTAATCTACAAAAACCTACATAGCTATGCAAACTGTGCTTTCATAGGGATTTTCATGAACTGTGACTATGACATTCTGACATTCTGTAAGATCTGTCTCCCTCTGAATTCTGCTATACTTTTTTCACACAACATCCCTTGGAGACTGAAGATGGACATGGGGGGAGCGGGAAGGAGAACAACATTGTGGTGGAAAGCTCCACCCCAGTATCACACTGGAGTTGTGTGACAGTCTGATGTGAATACAAACATAGGCATATAAATATCCATAGCAGAAGTGGGATGCATGGTTATTACTGTGGCCACATCAGGCTCAATGGGGCTCTTCAGGGTGGGGCTTCCCTGCCATCCAGCTGGCCGGGAGCAAATTGGGGCCCCCAAAAGAGGGGGAACTCCCACCCCCATTGGGGGGATGGCAACCCTAGGTACTTGGTTCCATGTAGATGATGCCTCTTGTGTCTGGATGCATATCAAATGATAGAATGTGATCAGCTAGTAGGCTTCTCATGGACATGGACTTAAAAATCCTGTTTTCTACATGTGGAATGGTGTGTGGGTATGTGGATTTTAGGTTATGAATCTTAAATGTAGCTTCAAATTGTATGCCACCATTCCACTCAGCAGGGTTTGAACCCTTTCTCCTGTACAGGTATTGGCCTCTCTACCCCAGGCCAGGGATAAGAGGCACAACTCCTGAACTCTGCCAGCATGTACAGGGTTTTACTTCTCCCTCATCCCAGTCCAGGAATGAAAGGTACCAAAATCCCATATGCTTCAGGAACACTTAAACAAGCCCAAGAGTATGTCTGCACACACTCCTGGCTTACCAGTAGTCACTGCCACCAAGATCTCTTACATCAAGGCCCTCACCTAGGCTCAGGAGCAGAGATCTAAACTCTTGCCTGGTCTAGAGGACTTAGCAACTTATCAGCTCTGTGGCAGAACTGCAGACAACTATTTAATCTAGTGGTAGCCACATCAGCTGAGTCGGCTCGGGCAACAAGATTTAGGCTTAGAAGTCAAGTTGCAACATAGGAAACAAGTTCAGATAATATTGGTTATATATATTATCTTTTATTCAGTGCAAAAGCATGCATATATCATAAGACTTGCAGAGGTAGGAAAACAAAGAATATCTCTAGCTTATTCAGCTCTAACTACACATAGAGATATTCATAGTTACCAGTCATTCAGAGGTACCAGATAATTCAACGTCCATTGTGTAACCATGGAATCTTGAGGATGAACCACATGATTGCTGTGGGCAGTTAAGTCCAGCTTCGCTGCCCACTAGTAAAATTCCTTGTTGCAGGTATACAATCCAAAGGGGAACTCTCTCTCAGAAAGGAGCTCTCTTTCCAAGAAAACTCTCCCTCTCTTCCCATAGGGTGATCACAATTCCCTCCCTTCCCCATCATAATTGAATATGGCCATTTATCCAATCATGAGAGGATGTAGGGGTGTGTCCAAATCTCTGGGTCGACGTGACAGCAGCCATGTCAGAGAAGCTTTGATGTGTTAATGTCTTGGGACAGCTGTGTCCCCCAGCTTGGGAAGACACCGGAAGGTCTGCTCTTCCCAGCAAAGGTGTCAAAGTGTCTTGTATATGGATATCAGGCTTGGCATCTGGCATGTCATCTGTTTCAGGTGACAAAAGTCACATGGACATGTTAGCAGCTAGGCCATTTGGCCCTAACAGGAATGATTCAGGAAAGGTTTTTCCTATACACCTTCAGACAAAGTCTTATTGATGTGGCCGTTCTACTGAACAAAGAGTCACTTCTGTTGAAGGAAGGATCTGAAAGCAGACCTGAGTGGAATTTTATATTCTAGCTGCTTGAGGAGTAAGTCCACCCTAAGGCTTGTTACTTAGAAATGGAAGTCCTGTATTGTAAGAGAACATCATACTAGATAGGAAAGGAAGAATAAAGGCTTCTGGATAATATATATATATATAGGATGGAGAGAGACTGTAGAAAGTATGTCCATTCCTCAAGATGGACAGAGGAAGAGAAATTCAGGTGGGTAGCCATGTCGGTCTGAAGCAGCTGAACAAAGTTTGAGTTAGGGTTGCCACGTGTGGGTTGGAAAATACTTGGAGACTTTGGGGGTGGATCCAGGAGAGGGTGGGTACCCCTCTCCTGGCGTGGTACAGTGTCATAGTCCACCCTTCAAAGCAGCCATTTTCTCCAGGGGAGCTAATCTTTGTCAGCTGGAGATCAGTTGTAAAAGTGGGAGATCCCCAGGCCCCACCTGGAGGCTGGCAACCCTCGTTTGAGTCCAGTGGCATCTTTAAGACCAGCAAAGTTTCATTCAAGGTATAAGCTTTCATGTGCACTCACTCTTCCTCAGGGAGAAGGGAAGTGACCCAGAGGAAGGGACCTCTGAGAGTAGCATTCTGTATAATAAAGGGACAAAGGAAAGGTCAGGGTGTTAGCCAAATTGCTCTATTATTTATTAAAGATGGGGAATTATAATTATTAATATGCAACTGGCTTATCCATAGGATCTGACCTGTGTATACCAGAGTTAGAATTCCCAAGCACCCAGGAACAGACACAGAAACTGGGTGGCTAAAATAATGATTTCTTTACTAAATATTCTCAAACATACAAACAATATTCACACAATATAGCACTAAGGAAGCAGAGGTGATGGATGGGTTATAGAGGGGTGATACAACCTGCCCAGATGTGCAGAGGTCCATGGATTCTGGCCTAAACTCAGAGAATTCAGGGGTGGCCTGCCATTTTGGATCATGGCAGAAAACACACAGTCTAAGGCCATGTGTGAGCTGGGATATAGGCACTGGCAAAGAATGCAGACCAATGGGCAGCCCTGGGGGCTGGTGAGAACAATAGATTACCTGGACCAATGATGAGTCCCAGGGGTGTGTGATGCCAGTAGCAGCAGACCTTAGGTATGACCAATGAGCTTCCAGAGAGGCAGGTTCTGGATTTAACAGAAGCCAGGTGTTGGGTAGCTAGTTAAATGGATTCTCTGACTCACTAATGGTCCTGGCCCAGGGTGGACAAAAGGTAGGAGACGTCCCTGATTAGCATCAGGAAGGATTGCTAAACATTTGAATGATTGATTGGTTTATCCCGGTATCTTGAGGGACAGAGGCAGGAAAGACAAAGAATTCAGACAAAGAATTACTGGAGACTGAGTTAACTGCCAGATGGCCTCTAAACAGACATTTAGAAATGTAGATATACTTTACCTGGTAGAACCCATTGTCATTCCATAAGCATAATCTCTGCTGGGTGGAGGGGGAAGACTGGAGGCTTGCTCTGAGGTCACGTTATGAAACCTGAATATGAAATCCCTTTTGCAGACCACTTGCAGCCCAACTCTGTGGTCAAGCTGAGAGTGCCTGGCTTTTTTTTTTGGACGTTGGTTCAGGTTAGAAAGTAGGGCACCCCTGTTTTGGGGCTACCCAAGAGTAAAAGGCAGTGCCTCTGGCAACAAGGGAGCACCCTTTACAGACTTTCTAGTCTCCTCTGGGAGGCATTTGGAGATGATTTCCAGTCGGTTTTAAACTCTATGTATAATTCAATTAGTTTATTCATTCAACCAATTTATTGATTAATTTGATTTTTGTAAGACATTTATATACTGCTTTTCCATATCACTGAATAACTTGCTACAAACAAATTCAAATTATTTTCATTTTATGGAACATATTCAACTGAGAAAGTATTAGATCTTTTTAACCATAACTGGTATAGAAAAAGCAACTATTTGGAATTGCTCCTAACAATGGTAAGATAGTATGTCATTCCTTACCAAAATCTGTCCTAGGTTTATCTGCAATGATACACACATGAGAAGCACTTCTTGAAGCACAAACCACAACTTATGTTCTTGCTAGCTAGAAAATCAGTTTGTTATGGTTCAGAAACCTTTCCAGTGGGAAAGGCTGCATTCTGACATATTGTCATATACAAGCATCAATAGTTCTGACATGTGAAAAGGTCATGCCACTAAGCATTAGCATTTCAAAATAGCAATTAAAGCAACTCATTTAAAAGAGGCATACCCATACCCATAAATGATCTTTGGAGGAAAAAATGGGCAATGTTCTGTGTCTATGCAAGACAGTTGTGTTGTCTTTCTTCAACCAAGATGCATAAAAACATCTCATAGGATAACAAAGCATGGTGGAGTGGTTAAAGTGCCAGACTAGGATCTGGAAAAACCCGGTTCAAATCCCCTTTCTGCCACAGAAGCTTCCTTGGGTCTTTATGAGGATAAAATGGAGGAGAGGAGAATGATGTAAGCTACTTTGGAATCCCCGCTGGAGAGAGAAAGGTGGGATATAAACAAATTAAATACATAGATAAAAGCACAAATGAAGTAGATTCAGTAAGAAATAACAAGCAAGACCTCTTTTACAGCACAGTTGCCTTTCCTACTTCTCACATGCATATCAAGCTCTTAATTGGTATATTGTTATTTTTATTCTTAGTTCCTGCTATGATAACCTCCTATCCAAACACCACCTTGGCAACACAGGGTCAAAAGAAAGAGATGAGTTGCACAGCACATGGGGAAAAGCCCATCATAGTCCGCTGGGAGAAAGAAGACAGAATAATTAATCCTGAAATGTCCCGCTATCTTGTTTCCACAAAGGAAGTGGGTGATGAAGTGATCTCTACTCTACAGGTAATATGACCAGTCTGTTCTCTGCCTATTAGGGTGGTAGTTCCATCTAAACACAAATGCTCTTGGACATATTTGGGGAAATATGTGTTTCTGTTCTGTGTTTATTCACAGGTGGTTTCCACATGGGGAGGAGGTTGGGTGGTTTCCCCAGTGTTGCTAGGATGTGGCAATGGGGCCTCCACATCGCAGAGTTGCCTGCAGTTTCCCTACCCCAATCCCCAGCAGTGGCCCCCAAGCTTTGTGGAATGTTTTTAAAAGATTGGCACTAGAATATCATTATTTATTTACTTATTTATTTATTAAATTTATGGATTGCCCCATCCCTGCTACATTATTTACAGTCCACCTTTCTTGGTGAACCTCAAGGTAGATTACATAGTCTATATCAGATTTGGTCAACAGGCTGGGACATCCAATGAACAGTGCAATAGGGTTTGGATCGCAGAAAACTGAAAATAAGCAGAAGTCTAAAAGAGAGCTGAAACAAACCTGAAACAAAGTGAAAGCATTTAAATATGACACTTCAAATGGTGTAGAAACAACACTGTCAGAGCGTATTTAAAGTGATAGGCAGCAATACAGTAATATAGTCCCCAGTCCCTATCTATTTACCAATGCAGTTTTCTGAATCATTTCATTACAGTACAGTCTTAGTTACCTGTGCAAAAAGCCCTCTTGAACAATTTCATTTTGCATAGTTTGAAGACAGCCAGGAGCACTGGAGCCTTCTTAACTTCATCAGGCATGCCAATCCATATCATATCATTGTAACAATATGTGGAACAGGGTCTATGAATCCCCAGCTCTCAGTTATTGTTTTTTTAAAAGTAAATCTCTAACTTTTTCCATTGTGAAGATATGCCTTTTCCCTTATATTTCCACAAGGGATTGGGGATAGAGACTTCATTTTTTAAAAAGGAAAGCGGGGAATCCACAAAACCTGTTCTACCTATTCTTACAATAATATGTCGATACAGCAATATTCTACTACCATTCTTTAAAATTAAAAAGCCAGTGACAGGAAAAGAAATGGCTGCTATGGGGAAAGGGTCATGGAAAATAGCTGCCACGTGGGTGGGAAGATCTGAATTTTCCACCCACACAACAGCCATCCAGTATTTACCATGATCTTTCCCAAAACTTTGCAGCAAAGCAGGTTGGGAAACATTTGAGAAAAACTGGAGGAACACAGAAGGTGCACAAATGCACCACAATGCTGTGTGGAAGCAGGAACACCCCCCACACACACAAATACACACCTCCCAACACTATTGAACCTGGGACAAATAAGCTGTGTGAAAATGGCCTCAGACTCTTTGCATACATGAGTACAATGCATGCCTTTCCTGTAGAGCAAAGACTGGCTTGATGAAGATATTGATTTATTTATTTATCATACTTATACCCTGCCCTCCCTGTGATGCAGGTTCAGGGCGGCTTCCAATTGACATAAAAATACAATAACATAGTTAAAACACAGTTAAAACCCCAATATAAATCTAAGTACAAATATAACAAACAACTACAAAATACAAATACTGGCAGCAGTTAAACCATTGAATCGAATGCTTCAAAGCTAGATGTCCTTCTGGGTGCCACACCAACGTCAGCCGCTCGGAATGAGCACTAGGTGTTCTCGATGTAAATCGGCTCATAGGCTCTCAGGCAGCTGCTCGCTCGTTCAATTTTGGGCCGGGGACTCCAGCAGCGGAAGCCCCTAATTAAACATCTGGCAGAAGAGCTCCGTCTTGCAGGCCCTGCAGAACTGAGAAAGATCCCGTAGGGCCCTGATCTCCTCTGGGAGCTCGTTCCACCAGGTAGGGGCCGCCACTGAAAATGCCCCAGCCCTAGTGGCAGCTAGCCTGACCTCCCTTGGGCCAGAGAGGGTCAAGTGATTTTGCAACCCAGACCATAGTGCTCTCTGGAGTATATATAGGGAAAGGCAGTCCCATAGGTATGTTGGACCCCGGCCATATAGGGCTTTAAAGGTAAGAACCAGCACTTTGAAGCGGACTTGGTATGCAATTGGCAGCCAGTGCAGTGACCTTAGCACAGGCTGGATATGCTCCCATCTGGGGAGGCCCATCAACAGCCTGGCCACAGCATTCTGCACCAGCTGCAGCCTCCGAATCCATGTCAGAGGCAGCTCCATGTAGAGAGCGTTACAGTAGTCTAGTCTCGAGGTGACCATCATATGGATCACTGTAGCCGGGTCGGTGTGGTCAAGGTAGGGGACCAACTGCCTGATCAGCCTGAGATGATAAAAGGCTGACTTGGCAGTGGCCGCCACCTGGGCCTCCATAGAAAGGGAGGAATCCAGGAGGACTCCCAAACTCTGCACCTCCGACGCCAGGACCAGTACGGCTCCGTCGAAGGTCGGGAGTGCCCCTGAACTGCCCTGACCCAGGCACAGGACCTCCATCTTTGCTGGATTTAGCTTCAGCTGACTCAGCCTAAGCCACCCAGCCACGGCCTGCAACACCCGATCAAGGTCTTCTGGACCGGAGTCCGACCGGCCACCCACAATCAGATAGAGCTGGGTGTCATCAGCATACTGGTGACACCCCAGCCCATGCCTACAGGCAATCTGGGCAAGGGGGAACATATAGATGTTAAACAACATCGGGGACAGCACTGCCCCGAGGCACACCACACTCAAGTGGCCCCCTAGCGCCACCCTTTGTCCCCGACCTTGGAGACAGGAGGCAAGCCACTGCAGAGCAAGCCCCCGAATTTCCACGTCAGCGAGGCGGTGGACTTGCAGCTGATGGTTGACCGTGTCAAATGCAGCCGACAGATCTAGCAACAGCAAGACTGCCGATCCGCCTCGATCCAGATGCCTCCAGAGGTCATCAGTCAGAGCGACCAGCACCGTCTCTGTCCCATGACCTGAATGAAAGCCCAACTGGAAGAGATCTAACACAGAAGCGTCATCCAGGAAACTCTGCAGCTGTATCGCCACTGCCCTCTCAATCAATTTGCCCAAATAGGGCAAATTAGAGACTGGCCTGTAGTTAGCCAATTCAGCCGGGTCTAAAGATGTTTTTTCCAGGAGAGGGCGGACCATCGCTTCCTTGAGTGCCCCAGGGAATGCCCCTCTACAAGGGACTTGTTGATAATCTCCCTTAGGGCACCTCGAAACCCTTCATGGCCAGATTTAATAAGCCAGGAAGGGCACGGATCAAGGCTGCATGAGGTTGGGTGCACGGCTGCAAGTAAATTGTCAATTTCTTCTAGGCTGAGAGGGCTGAAGCGATCCAAGATCGAAATCGAAGACATGCAATGGGCCTCAAGCTCGCTCACTGTTTCAACTGTGGCAGGGAGGTCACGGCAGAGCGCCAAGACTTTATCTGCGAAGTAGCTTGCAACGGTCTCACAGCCAATGTCCAATTCCCTAACATTTGGTCTGCCCTGTGGCAGAGCTGTTACAGACTGAATTGTCCTAAACAATTGGGCTGGGCGAGAGCTAGCGGATGCAATCTCTGCCACATAGAAAACCCTCTTTGCGGCTTTGACTGCCATCTCATAGACTTTCATAAACGTCCTATAAGATGTTCTTGTTGCTTCATCACGAGTTTCTGTAGCCGTCTGAGCTCCCGCTTCATCAGTTGTAACTCTTGGGTATACCAAGGGGCTAGCCTCATTCGGGGGCGCAGAGGGCGCCGTGGAGCGATCTCATTGATGGCTGCGGAGAGCCGGCTGTTCCAGTCCTCCGCAAGCTTATCCAACGAGCCGCCAGGGGGCATCAGATCCCACAGGGCTGTCTGGAGCTGCACTGGGTCCATCTGGCTCCGCAGGCGAGCTAAAATACGCTCACCACCTAAATGGAGTTGGGGTGTCACATTCAGGAGGGCCCCTACGGCATGGTGGTCCAACCATGGGACTGCCGAAGCAGTAACACGGTCCACTGTAACCCCCACCGCAAATATCAAATTGAGCGTGTGCCCAGCCTGATTAATGGGGGTCGTTTTATATTGGGAGAGTCCCAGCGCCGCCATGCCTGACTGGAGGTCGCATCATCGGCATAGACGTTGAAGTCACCCAGGACAATCAGTCTAGGGTGTTCCAATGCCCAGCCTGCTACGGCCTCCATCAGGGATGGCAGGCTATTGGCTGGTGCATTAAGCGGTCGGTACACCAGCCAAATCGTTAAACTCTCCCTGGCCTCCCAGACCAGACCTACACACTCAATGCCCATGATCCTCGGAGGCGGGAGTGCCCTAAAGGAGTAAGCCTCCTGGATGAATAGTGCTGAGAGCTCCCAGAGTGATTTATAAAGAAACGTGAATCTGTGTGTGGGTATGAGTGTGCACACACATGCATGTTATAGATAGCCACTGTAAAGGGTAAGAACAGCTATAGCCTGTTAATAGTTACATGCACAGATTACTCAGGAAAAGAGATAAAGAGCTTATGCTTCTGTTTCTTTCTGATACATACTTTATCCTTTTGTAATAAAGGAGCACTTGTGAACAAGGAACAGATTCTCTTCTTCTTGTGGCCAGTATGGGTTATCTGAAGATCCTCTGCCAGTGCTTGCCTTTGGTAATGTTTCCAACAAGGAAAAAGCCTCCATCCACATTGTCTTGCACCAGCCTTAGGCAATAGAAGTTCACTTTTTTGTGGTGGCAGAACTTCAGTACCTCAACTATTTATTTATTTGTTTAATTTGATTTGTATCCCACCCCACTATGTTCCATGATCTTGCTAAAGACAACTGTACTTCTCTTCAACAATAACAAGAGAGTGGGCTTTCCTCTTGCCAGCTTTCAAGGAACAGCAACCATCATCAGGGAGAATACTGAACACAGCTGGTAAAGCAAGCTTACCCAAAACAGTCAGCTACTACTGCCAAAGGCTAGAGTACAGTAACAACGTTGCTGTTTTCATTGCCAAGAGTACAGCGTT
Organism: Gekko gecko; assembly: GCA_029375565.1. Taxonomy (NCBI): domain Eukaryota; kingdom Metazoa; phylum Chordata; class Lepidosauria; order Squamata; family Gekkonidae; genus Gekko; species Gekko gecko. The sequence continues at coordinate 104,231,715 of JAPDNY010000004.1, read as the reverse complement.
TGTTAGAAATGGGATTTAATGCTCAGAGGTTAAAACACTGAGCTGCAGACTGGAAGTTTTGTAGTTTGGCAGTTCGAGACCTGAGTACTGTGTGACAGAGTGAGCTCCCATCTCTGACCCCAGCTCTTGTCAACCTAGCAGTTCAAAAGCAAGAAACTGCAAGTAGATAAATAGGTACCAATTCGGTGGGAAGGTAACAGTGTCCTGTGCACCTCTGCGTTTAGTCATGCCAGCCACATGACCACGGAAACGTCTTTGGACAGCACTGGCTCTTCGGATTTTAAACAGAGATGAGTACCACCCCCTAGAGTCGGATTCAACTAGCTCTCAAATAAGGGAAACCTTTACCTTTACTAGTTGAAATGAAAAGGGAACCTGCTCCTTCACCAAGAAGGCCTTACTGTTAAGGGAGGGCTCAATTTTATATATTATACAAGCAGGGGCATATGAGATTGAATCCTATTGGCAGTGATTCCTGATGCTGCTCCATTCATACCTTCTCTCTGCCATGCTGCCCACCTACCTAACTCATATAGATGCTGCTGTGGGAAGTAGCAGCAGCAGGGAATCCTCCTCCCCTGCCCTCCTCTTTGTTTGCCTGCCTCCCGTGCCAGCAGCAAAAGAGCAGTGACTCCCACTTCTTCCCATCCAGGGACAGTGGTTGCTGCAGTTCTCCTCATTTGCTTATCCAACCAGCTGACTGGCATGGCACTGGCATCTCCTGCCCCAACTATGCCCTGTCTCACTGATTCACAAAATGGAGGCTGAGATTTGCAACATTTGTCCTTTAAATATACCCAACTGCTATAATCATCTTCTCAGGAGTTGCTTGGGGTGCCCTCACCTTCTGAAATCAGGTTGGTGGCAACCTGGGAGAGGGCCTTCTTGGCCATGGCACCAGAACTCTGGAACTCTTTCCCAGTGAGACTTGCCTGTCCCCTTCTGTTGCTGTCTTCTGCCAGTGAGTAAAGACTTCTTGTTTCATCTGGCACTCCCTTAGTAATCCCTCCTTCCTGCACTGTTTTAATTGTTTTTATATTTTTTTAAAGTTATATATATATATTATTTTGCTTTTCTAAACTACAAACCTACAGGGTCTGGGGAATGGATACAACCTAAAAAATAAGAGTAGCAAGGATCATTTATACCAAAGTTTAAAGTTGTTGCTACTTCCCTATTACCTCATAGTAAAAAGTGAAAATTAGTTGTATAAAAGTATAAAACAAACAGTTGTAATCATACTCCTGTGTAGTGTGTACATTCTAGCTTTAAAGTTATGAATTGAAAATAAACAACAGACTGTCCAAATTAATCTATTTTGCTTTTTTCTTTCCTCTAAGCTTCTTTTTATCAAAATCCACTTTAATTTTTAGAGGTTTAGGGGCAGCAGCCCCTAATTCTGCTTCAAAATCAGATGATTCTGCCGAGCTGTTCGAGGTGGTGTCAGAACTTTCCCCATCTTTATTTTCTGCATCTTCTGCATCTTTGTTATCCTTCACTTTCTCAGATCCTTCTGTTGCTTTCTGTTGTTGCTCTAAGAACTTTTTCGCTTTATGCATAGAGTGAATCCTTCTTTTTTGCCATTGAAGTTGAAGATAAGACCTTCAGGTACTATCCATCTGTATGGAGTGGTATTTTCCTGTAAGAACAGTGCCAAGTCTCTGTATTGTCTCCTCCTTTTCCTGGTCTCAAATGGAATATCTTTTAAAACTTTGATTTGTTCTCCTTTAATTTTCAGGGTTATTCCGTTTATTGCTTTCAGGGTAATGTCTCTTGTTGACCTTTTTTAGAATTTCGCATATACTTCCCCAGGTAACTTGTTTTTGTGATAAATTCTGGATATGTACGATAAACCAGATTAATATCATTTTGTAGAGCTTTTGCTGTTAAGCCTACCAGAGAAGCCAGTTCTTCACTTAAAATCTCTTTTAGGTTCTCCCCTTTCTGCTCTGGGATACCTTGAAATCCCAGTACATATGCTTATTTCTCAATTTGAAGAAGTAACAATTGCTGTTTCTCAGAGATTTTTTCTTTTTTCCACTACCTCCAACCTTTGTCCAAATTCTTTTGACTTAACGTCAACTTTGTTCAGCTTCTTAACTATCTTCTCTGTTGCTGCTGAGTTTTCTTTGAGTTCTTTTTCCAATGTGTCAAATTTGTCATTAATATTGGTCATCTGGTCCAGCAGAGGGCACAAAGCAGCAGCAATCATTTTAGGAAAGTCTTTGGTTACTTCTGGTTTAGTAGCTGGAGATGATGAGCTGGCAGTTCCTGCTGTTTGTTTCCACTTAGCCACCATTTTTTCTGCTCGCTGCATCATTGTTTACAACAAGATGAAAGTTTTTTAAAGTCTCTGAAAGCCTGGTAATTTATCACTTTCTTGCTAGTCTATGCCACACTCCATTGGATTTTCGCTCCCTTCAAGCCACCCTCTTGGTCCCCACTTTAAAATCAGTCTTATCAGGATCGGGTATTCCCCGCCCCCTTCCGCTTGTTTGGGGCTTTGGTGCAGCTTTGCTGTGATTGTTTAGGTGATTCTTTGTTGAAACGTAGATCAACTCACATTTTTACTTGCGCTTCTTCAGAAGGTAGGGAAGATTGTTTTCTTTGGATCACTTGCATGCTCTGCCTGGTGTGCGCCTCTTGGTGCCATAGCTGGCTCCATGCCACAAGGACCTATCGGGGCAAAAGGAGCCTCAATCCCTTGGCATACGCCTTGGGAGAGAGACCTCATGCACCTCAGGCTATGACCCCCCTACAAGGAGTCGAGAGGGTCCAAAATCAACTTGGACCCCTCCTCATTGGCATGATTTTTGGGGTACTCGCATCAGAGCTGTGATGGAGTGCACCCGCCTGCAAGCTGCCAAAAACCAGACTCCCTTAGTAATCCTTCCTTCCCGCACTGTTTTAATTGTTTTTATATTTTTGTATGTGTAGTTTACCTTCGGCTTTACTAGTTTAGGTGGTGTGTTTTTGGTTGGTTTCAACAGTTTTTAAGATGTGTTTTTATTTTGTATGTTTTAATCTGTTAGCTGCCTTAGTGGCCCTGATAAAAGCAGAAAGACAGGATATACATTTTGTAAATAAAATTAATAAATAACATGGCATCTTGGTATTTTCATTAACATTCTGTTTTTTACCATTTTTAAAAATATTTTTCTTGAAATTTAGATAAACATACTCCCTATCTGTACCTGGCCCTGTTGCTGGGTCTATTAATACACAAGGGGGGCAGGTTCAGAATTAGATATGGATATTCATTAAGAGGGTAAAGTATTCATCTTCTCTCAGCGCACACAGAAGTCACTGCTTGTATGAACATAACCCCAGGATTAGGTCAGATGTTCAAGTTACTAATAACCAGTAACTGTGATGATTAATCTCCACAGTAACTGAATTATTGCCTTCCATTTAGAAACGTTTGCTTGAAATTGTAAGAATTAAAGGTATGTGTTAATATATTCTAGCAATCTTGCTATATGCAATATGATTTCTATGGTACACGAATAAACAGGAGTCTTGCAGCAATTTAAAGACTAACTCAATCTTTTTCCAGCATAAACACCTGTAAACTAGACCCCACTTACTCTGATGCATTTGAAGAAGTTCACAAAAACTTATGCTGGAATAAGATTTTGTTAGCATTTATGGACCCACCAACTCCTATTTATCTTTGAAACAACAGACTAACATGGCTACCCCTCTAGAATTATGGTACACAAAATAGCCTTTTGAATTGCTGGGAACCTGCCTAGCTAGCAGTTCGAAAGCAAGAAATTGCAACTAGATAAATAGGTACCACTTCAGCGGGAAGGTAATAGTATTCCATGCACCTCAGCGTTTAGTCATGCCAGCCACCTGACCATGGAAACATCTTTGGACAGTGGTGGCTCATCAGCTTGGAAACAGAGATGAGCACTGCCCCCCTGAATCAGATTCGACTAGCTTTCAAGCAAGGGAAACCTTTACCTTTACCCAGGGGTCTTTTTGTAGAAAAAGACCTGCAGGAGCTCATTAGCATATGGTATGCTAATGAGCTATAGCCTATTAGCATATGCCACGCCCCCTGACATCACTGGAAGCCTCCCGTGCCAGCCAGGTTGTTGTTGTTGTTCAGTCGCACAGTCGAGTCCGACTCTTCGCGACCCCATGGACCAGATCACGCCAGGCCCTCCTGTCTTCCGCTGTCCGCTGAAGTTTGCTCAATTTCATGTTCGTTGCATCAATGACACTGTCTAACCATCTCATCCTTTGCCGTCCCCTTCTTCTTTGACCTTCAATCTTTCCCAGCATCAGGATCTTCTCCAGTGAATGCTCCCTTCTCATTTGGTGGCCAAAGTATTTGAGCTTCAGCTTCAGGATCTGGCCTTCCAAGGAACAGTCAGGGTTGATTTCTTTTAGGATTGACTGATTTGATCTCCTTGCCAGCCAGGAAGTGATGTCAAAAGGGAGGGCATCTTCAAAAGCCTCCCCTTCCTTTCCCAGCTGGGGGGGGGGAGCAAAGAGAAAAGGGGTTTAAAGTTTAAACCCCTTCTCACTAGAGTTGGACCACAGAAGGAGGAAAGAGGGAAGGAAAGAGAGAGAGTAGAGAGAAGAAAAGAAAAGAAGGAAGGAAAGAGGGAAAGAAAGGGAAAGAAAGACAGAGAAGGGAAGAATGAGGGGAAACAGGGAAAGGAGGAAAAAGAGAAGAGAAGAAGGTGGGAGAGAAAGAAAGAAAGAAAGAAAGAAAGAAAGAAAGAAAGAAAGAAAGAAAGAAAGAAAGAAAGAAAGAAAGAAAGAAAGAAAGAAAGAAAGAAGGAAAGAAGGAAAGAAGGAAAGAAGGAAAGAAAGAAAGAAAGAAAGAAAGAAAGAAAGAAAGAAAGAAAGAAAGAAAGAAAGAAAGGAGGAAAGAAAGAAAGGAGGAAAGAAAGAAAGGAGGAAAGAAAGAAAGGAGGAAAGAAAGAAAGAAAGAAAGAAAGAAAGAAAGAAAGAAAGAAAGAAAGAAAGAAAGAAAGAAAGAAAGAAAGAAAGAAAGAAAGAAAGAAAGAAAGAAAGAAAGAAAGAAAGAAAGAAAGAAAGAAAGAAAGAAAGAAAGAAAGAAAGAAAGAAAGAAAGAAAGAAAGAAAGAAAGAAAGAAAGAAAGAAAGAAAGAAAGGAGGAAAAGAGAGGACGGAAGGAAGGAAGGAAGGAAGAGAAGGGAAAGAGAGAAAGAAAAGGAGGGAAAGGAGGAAAAGATGGCAAAGAGATGAAGGGAAGGGAGGCTCTCCCACCACCACCCAATCAAGCCCCCACCCCCCACTCCTGCAGATCCCTTACTTACCGCTTCGGCGGGGCTAGGAAAGCTGGTGGCGGGGCTCTCCAGCCTCCCCCCAGCTGCAGCACTCCTGCTGCCAGGGATGCAGGGGGGCTCTTCCACGTCCTGGGCCCAGTGCTCCTGCGGCTGGGACGCTGTAGGGGCAGCTCTTCAGTGTCCCTCAGGCCCAGCGCTCCTGCGCGGCCGGGGGACACTGGGGGGGGGCTTTTCAGCATCCTCGGGCCCAGCCCTCCTGCACAGCCCAGGTATGCTGCGGGGACAGGGGGAAGCTTTCCAGCGTCCCCTGGCCTAGCGCTCCTGCACGGCCCGGGGACGCTGCGGGAGGCGGGGGAAGCTCTTCGGTGACCCCGGCCCAGCACTCCTGCGCAGCCTGGGGACGCTGCGAGGGGTGGTGGTGGGGAGCTTTCCAGCGCCCCCCGGCCCAGCGCTCCTGCATGGGCCAGGGACGCTGTCGGGGGGGGCTTTCCAGCATCCCCGGACCAGCACTCCTGTGCGGGCTGGGGACGCTGCGAGGGGTGGGGGGGTTCCAGCATCCCCCGGCCCAGTGCTCCTGTGCGGGCCGGGGACACTGCGAGGGGTGGGGGGTTCCAGCGTCCCCTGGCCCAGCGCTCCTGTGCAGGCGCGGGATGCTACGGGGGCGGGGGGGCTTTCCAGCCTCCCCCAGGCCCAGCGCTCCTGCACGGGCCAGGGATGCTGCGGGGGGGGGGCCTTCCAGCGTTCCCGGGGGCCGGGCCCAGTGCTCCTGCGGTGGCCGGGTAATGCGGCAGGGCCGGAGGGGAGCTCTTCGGCATCCCCCAGGCCCAGCGCTCCTGCGCGGCCAGGGACATCAGCGGGGGGCGGGGCTTGCCGCCACCGCCATTGTTGAGCTCCCGGAGCAGTGCTCCGGTGCGCTCCCCCCCCAAAAGACCCCTGCCTTTACCTTTACTTCTGTTACTGAGGACATCATGTGTCTGTGAATAATGTTTCCCTAGGCCATCGATGAGTGAGTTAGCTAAATTGTGTGGTATTCAGGCAGGCATTTGGATAATCACCATTTTGCATTTTAAAGCCAGATTAATAAATAGATAAAATAGTTACTAAAATGAAATTAGAGTAAAAAGCACACTGCAGGCAGTGCAGAAGTATGTTTTTTGTTTAACAGAATCTATATGCTGAGATTTGCAGATGCTCTTTCAACAACAGGGTCCTGTTAGGTCTTTGGAAAAGGCTTCAGAGGTAATCAGAGCCTATAATAAGGATTTTGGATTAAGAGAAATCAAAATTGTTGTGTGTATGAATATTGAACAACAATGACAAACTTATAGCTCAGCTTGTGTGTGTGTGTGTGGTGTGTGTGTGTGATTCACCGTCAAAGAAATCAGGAAAGAACCCATATTAACAACACTGAAAATGATGGTTAATTAAAAATAGAGATCTTGAGCTAAAAATAGAATGGAAAATAAATGGAATTTTTCAATAGAATGACTAAATAAATAAAGCAAATGTAATACTCAGCTCATGTTGTCAGTATGTATACCAGAGGTGATGTTTAAAAGATGACAAAAAGTTGTAAAGTTTTATTTCCAGGGATAAATATTTTAGGACATTGTATGACTGAATGCAACCAACTTGAAAAAAGGGGAATGAATGTACCTAATTTTACTTGAATGCTAGAAAAACCTCTTGCTTAATTTTAAAATAAAGGAAGTCAGTCACAAAGAGGCTTTCTATGATACAAGAAGCAGAACAAGATTGTACAGACTAAAGAAGATGTGGGACAAAATTAACCTCATAAATAAATCATTGTTTTTTTTTTATTTTGTTTGTTTTTTGTAAAACAAATGGAATGTTAATAATCATTTAGGCAAATGTTCTATGTGGGAATACTTTCTCTAGAATTAATGGCTTTATGATACATTGATGGGAAGTTTTACCTGACACTATGCCAAGTGATGCAGGAGCAAAGATTCTTAATGCTTCACTATTTTCAAATTTGGTATTTTATTCAGGACTTCTAATTGATTATATCTGAAACCACAATTACCACACTGGTGCACCTTAGAAACAATGTGTGTGTCATGAATGTTTAGGGTTGCCAGCTCTGGATTGGGAAATACCTGGAGATTTTGGGGGGTGGAGCTTGAGGAGGGTCGGGTATGGGAAAGGGAGGGACTTCAGTGGGGCATAATGCCATAGATTCCACCTTCCAAAGCAGTCATTTTCTCAGGGTGAATTGATCTTTGTCACCTGGAAATCAGTTGTAATAATGGGAGATTTCCAGCTACCACCTGGAGGTTGAAAGCCCTGTGAATAGTCCTCTTGATTGCACAAAGAATCTTAAAGGGGTTTGGGAGAGCTTGACAGGAACACTTGTCAAAAAAAACCCCTCCCAAAAACAAAAGAGTGAGGAATGTGCATCATTACTTTCTTCTTAGGTAACAACCTTTTCTAATGGGGGGGAAAGAGGCAAGAAGTTTGTTGGACACAGGAAAGGGCCTTTTCAGGACCTCTCACTAATTGACTCTGACAAACACCATCCTTTCCAGCCATAATTTCCTGTTAGAGATTATGGGATTTGTAGTTTTCTCCATCTCCAGATTCAATCTAGGAAGCAGAGAAAATAATAAATCTTTCAACCTCTGGCAGGAAACTTTAGCTGTGGAGGATGGGATTTGTATCACCTGTTAAACATTAGAGGCTCTACCATATGGGGCCTGTGTCTACCAATACCTTCTTACAAACTGGTTATCTCCTGCTTTTTGAAGGTACAGTTTTGTTGGTAGAATGAGAACTGTCGAGGAAGGCTAGCTAGTGGTCAGAGGACACGAGGGTTTGAAAAGGTTTGTCTCAAGTTGAAATTTGGTGGAGCTGTTGATGATAATATTACTAGCCTCAATTCTAAATTTGTTTCCATAAACATTTCTAATGTTTATGGAAAAGTGACTTCTGTTGAAAGTAAAATATATATTTTATTATCCATCAAACATCAGTGGTCAAAATTTAAAGTTTTCTTATGAAGTACAAAAATTTACAAAAGAGCAATATGCACAAATGGAAAGGTATCAGAGCAAGTTTGCTCATCAGTGTACAAAGAGAAATTTAAATAATCCCAGTTGTTGAAGATACATTTGTGTTAAAGCTTATGTTTAACTTTCAAATCAGTATTGGTGATGAATAATTTCAATAGTATGACATGTTACATTTTGCAGGCTACATTGATAAGTATTTGTTGGACTCTGTAAATGGTTTCATTCCATCAGAATGAAGTCCTTATTATATTCTTGCTGTAAGAATAAAAGTGGCTTGTAGATGGAAGAGCCAAGAAGGCCCTCAGTTTGATGACTGGTTGTATGTAGGACTCAGTACATATACATGCACAGTGTATATTAGGAAAGGGAGGATGCATATGAGATCTTTTGTTTCTGTTTGGAATTTGTTTACACCATATTGGAATAATTGTGTGTGTGAAACACATGGTGCAGTTTTGCTATCCAGTTAGATATGTATTTTTTTTTTAATTTATTATGAGATTTATACCCCACCCTCCCCGTGAAGCAGGCTCAGGGCAGCTTCCAGTCAATATAAATACATACATAAAACATATTTAAAAATACGCCAATTAACAACAGATTATAAATACAACTATAAAACCATTCCAAATACAAAATATAAGTACAAAAATACAGGTGGTGGTTAAAACCATTAGACCAATGTTTCACAATATCTGAAGAGCTGATGTTCCTTACTTGCCAATGGCCCCTGCTTGGTAATAGGTGCTAGATGTTCCTGATCAGGCAGCTGTTCAGTTGTAACATTGCGGGTTGGGCACTCCAACGGCGGCGGCCCCTAATTGAATGCCTGGCGGAAGAGCTCCATCTTACAGGCCCTGCGGAACTGAGAGAGGTCCTGCAGGGCCCTGATCTCCTCCGGGAGCTCATTCCACCAGGTAGGGGCCACCACCGAAAATGCCCCAGCTCTAGTGGCAGCTAGCCTGGCCTCCCGTGGGCCAGGGAGGGTCAAACGATTTTGCGACCCAGACCGTAGTGCTCTCTGGGGTATATACGGGGAAAGGCGGTCCCATAGATATGTTGGACCCCAGCCATATAGGGCTTTAAAGGTGAGAACCAGCACTTTGAAGTGGACTCGGTATGCTATTGGCAGCCAGTGCAGTGACCTTAGCACAGGCCGGATGTGCTCCCTTCTACATATGTAATATGTTATGTTGTTATAAATATGCCTTTTAAAAGTCCCAACATTTTATAAATAAAAAGAAGTCTGTATACTGTACAATATATGCAGTCAAGAGCCATAACACACCTCAGCTAGTCAGGAAGCACAGTCTGCCTAAGGCATGATTACTAGTTTGCAACAGGACAAAATGAACAATATAAATTCCAAGGAGATAAATAAATCTCAACCAGTTTCTGTGAGCCTACTGCAAACCAAATAACAAAAGGGTTTGGGTGCCTTAAATATTACTTATCATGGCAGAAGCCTTGGTGAGCAAGAGGTCACTTTATCAGATGCAAACTGATACTTTGGCTTGTGAAAACTTCTGCCATAAGAAAATTATCCATCTTTAAGACGCCACAAGACTGTTCATTATTTGGGCTGGAGGACATAGAAATTATACAGGCAAACCCTGGAGGAGGAGCTGCTACTTATCTCCCTTAAGATTTCTATGTTTGCATTATCCATGACATGTTAGTTTTTATTCTGTGGGAATATTTTGTGTGCTGAAGGCATTTGATCATGAATCCCACTTGCAGTCTGAAGTAGGGAAATCCAGGCACAGTTCCTTCTGCTGGTAGAGCAAAGAGGCCTCAGTGACCTCATTTGGAAGCCAACTTCAGCATGTATAGTAGAATTAGGTCTAGGGATGGATGCAAATTGGCTCATGAACTAAAGATCATCAAGAATTTTGGCCAGTTTGTGGTTCGTGAAGTGATGTTTGTGGAAGGGCGACCAGCATGAATATTCCACAGACTTTCATGCTGTTCATGGAGGTTCACAAATGGATACATTTCCAGACAGACTGTCTCCACTCAATTAAACTGTTTACAAAATTCCAAAGCAATAGGGGTGGTGGAATTCTCCGGCCTTGGAAAGACCAATAGGTGCCCTTCAAAGCTTAACAGACACTGCTGTCTGCCATTAACTGAGTTCCCATTCTGCTCTATGATATTGGAAAGGTATATATCAGCTCAGCTCCACACCCTCTCCTATGCTGGCACTTAGACAGAGAGGCAGGGAACTTGTTAAAAACAGACTAACAGAGCACACTCATTTATACTCTCCTGATTGTAAACTTCTCTCCCCTGTTGGGATTTGGGGGTGTTAGGCAGACTCACCTTTGGGTCTCTCTGCTCACACCAAGCAGAGGGGCTTAGCTGCTGTGTTTCTCACCTGAGGACCCACATTTTGATTGTGAACTCCTCTCCCCTGCTGGGGTTTGGGTATTAGGAGGACTCGGGGCTCTGAGCTACTTCATCTCTCTGCTCATGCCAAGCAGTGGGGCTTGGCTACTGGGTGCCTTGGCTAAGAAGCTACATTTTATACCCTCCTGATTGTCAACTCTTCTCCCCTACTGAGGTTTGGTTGTTAGGTGGACTCAGGATCTGAGCCACTCTGTCTTTCTGTTAATGCCAAGCAGTGAGGCTTAACTATTGGGTGTCTTATACCCTTCTGAATGTGAACTGATCCTCCTGCTGGTGTTTGGGTGTTAGGTGGACTCAGGGCTCTTTGCCACCCTGTATCTCTGTTCATGCTGAGTGGTGGGGGTTAGATGTCTCTCTGCCTTACTTCCAGTGTCTGGCTGGGGGAGTGTCTGCCCAGGTGAAGTTTCCCTGTGAGTTTGGTGTCACTGGCTTGTTCCTGAGCCATTCCATAGACTCTTGTAACTACAGCTGTCTTTTCCAGAGAGTGCACTGGGGAGACCTCTTTGGGTGGTATGTAACTAGGAACCCAGAAATGTAATCTGTCTCCAACTTATAGAGCTTGTAGAGGAGCAGGTGGCAGGGTAAAGTTCTGTGTGTATTTGGTGTGTGTAGCTTGCAGGGTGTAGAGGAGAGTCAGCCAGAAATCCCCTGAGAGTTTGGTGACTCTAGCACAAGGGGGGAGGGGGTGCATTCGGCCACATTTTGAACCTCACAAATTGAACTGATTTGTTTAGCTCCAAAAAGTTGATGATGGTCCTTAGTTCGTGAACCAGGCAAGCTATGAATTACAAACCAAACCACATTTTCCTGGTTTGTGCCCATCCCTAATTAGGTCTCTTTACAAGAGAATTTGTTGCCTCTCACAGCAGAACAGCAAATTATCTGCCAGTGTTTGCAAGATGCATGTTATCAGTCTGTCAGGAACAATTAGGGTTGCCAACTCCTAGGTGACCAAGCACACAAAAATGGAAATACAGGAATACAGTTGTGCAAACAGATAACCAGAATAATCTGTCATGCTGTACAAATCACACTTGAGACTAATGTCTTCTTATACAGTTCTACTTACAACCATAAATGATACACATAACAAATGGTTTTGCCACCATGCATAAATGACATCTGCGCCCGTTGAATAGTGCCCTAATAATCCTTGAAAATACAAGTCTTTCTTCAGAATGATGCATTCACCTGCTCATGGTGCAGAGAAGAGTTTCCAGGAGACAGCAAGAAAGCACACAGTAGACAGCATGAGCTCAAGACTAGCTGTAGCACAGACCAAAGAAGTGGTGACGGCATGCCTAGGTTGCTTTGCCATTTCTTAGGGCTTCATCAGGCCACTTTTCTTAGTGATAGAGCTCAACCCAGCTCTGGCAAGACTCAAATTGACATGAAGTCTACAAGTATGTTCCAAATGGCTAGGAATCAGGCTAGCATGCATATGTTAGTTAGGGCTGCCATTGACTGCCTTCATCCCCAATCCCCCCACCACTGAAAAATTGGGAGGGGGGGTGAGAAAAAAAGAGCTAGGAAATGACCTCCATAAGAATTTTCCCAAGTCTTTATATTCTCAACCATAGAAATCAGGGGAAATTAATAGAGTTTCATCCAGCAATGATGTTACACTACCTAGTTAGCTGCATTTTGAGTGATGGCTCATTGGGTCCTAGATAATTCCAGTTAAAAACGCATAGTGCCTAAAACATTCTAATCCATAACCTGCACAGAAGGGTTTTTCATCAGCTCAATAGACTCAGAGAATTGTCTGAAGGTACATGATGCAATTACATTGGTGCAGTTGGGCCAGTCAGGTCCCTGTATGCTGTCTGGATTGGAGTCTGCCTAGGAATCACATGAAGGCTATTCTTTACTGTCAGAGTTTATACCCCACCCTTCCTTCCAGATGAAATCACAGGTTGGCTTACAGCAATTTGAAAACATCATGGCTGCATTGAAATGTAACACAAAGCCACAGTTTGCCATTGTAAGAATGAGCTTTGGAAATCCATGAGCTTCAGTGACTCCTTTCTTATGCACAGTTTGTCTCAGATTTGGAAGACTTCCTGGTTACTAATAAATGACCATTTGTCATGACATCTGAAATGATAAATTGCAGTTTGTTGTCTTGCTTACAAAGCAGGATTCCACTGTGGTTGGAATTAAATCAGTTCACTGTTTCATCTGATAATTGTGACAAATTGTGGGTATTGGGAACCAGGAAATCTTCAGTATCTGAATTTCATGTGAGGGGAAAGGGAGGATGTGAGGTCAAGTGCAATCCTAAGCAGAGTTATACTCATCAATGTCAGTTGAAGTCAGTGGTTTTTATAGGGTGTAATTCTGTTTAGAACTGAACTGCATTGCTTTTTCCTGAAAAGACCAATCATGTTTTGCTCAAAATAGAGGCTAAATAAAGTAATATAATCTAAAGACAGGTAAAGAAGTACTGTACTTGAGTACTATTTGAGCATTTCTACACTAGCAGCTGTAGTGTTTTGTTGCATTCCCCTCTGTTTTGATTTGGGGCCATATGGCCACAAAATTGCTGTTTGTTAAGTCTAGTTATGTATACTATATGCATCAAATGTGGTTTATTGTGCATAGGAAATAGTAATGTAGGATCACTTCTTGCAGTGTGAGTATATTTAGAAGATGAGTTTTACTTTATATATATTTTTTCTCAATCTGCACTGTAGATTTTGCCAACGGTGCGAGAAGACTCTGGTTTCTTCTCCTGCCATGCCATCAATTCATATGGGGAGGATCGTGGAATAATTCAGCTCACTGTACAAGGTAGGAAGAGGACAACATAAGGAAAAAAACACAGCTTTTGTAGTACAGTAAGTGTATGTCATGCTCAGAAATCTGTTGGGGGGTTCCAGTCCCTAAATAAACATTGCCTTAAATTCAGACATTAGAATTTCTCTTATGATATTCCAACCCCTACCTTCTGTTTCCGCTGGAACAATCGAATCAGAAATGTGTCACTAAGCATGAGAGAAGTCAATTTAAGTCTTTGGGGTCAATTTAAACATGATAGTGACAACACGGAAACCAATAGAGAGCACCTATTTGAGTTGGGGTTCCACGTAGCAGATTTAAAGGCCTCTTAGTTCATGTGCCAGCCCTTACACAACCAGCATTTGCTGATCAGCACAACATATAGGTGTTTCATGTCTCAGGCCAACACATGAGTTTTAAGAAGCCCTATAAATGCCATTTTGACTGCTTGAAACCCCAGAGCAGGTAAGTGCTTTTTGGCAGTTTCTGCATGGCCACATTCATGTTTCAGGCCACTCCTACTCTTAATATTCAAGCCTAAAATATGAAATACTTACTTGTGAATAAACATGATTGACATCATTGAGACTAAATCTCCATTCTAGTAGCTCTAGATCTCCAAAGCCCAAATAGAATGAAGTAGTGCAAAAACAATAAGATTTTCTTTCTGAAGGAGGAGCAGTAAGCCTGTTGCATATTTAGAAACAAAATGCTTCATGTTTAATCAATCAATCAAAAGCATCCTGGCAACTGCAATGTATTAGCTAGAATGTCCCCAGGCTGGGTTCCCCTATGATATTTTCTGGTGGGAAGGGGAGGGGTAGTCAGGCAGAGATCAGCAGACCCTACAGTGGGTGAGGTGTTGCCCTGTCAAATGCCAAACTGAAATATAAATCAGCCATGGGGCTCTACTTGCCCTGTATACAACACTTGCTCACATGCTTGTATGCCTTGGAGCATGCATGTAAGATGCCAGACCTACTCAGGACTCATAAAGCACCTTTCTCCCAACCTCCAGTTTCTGTTGCTGCAGTTTTCATCAGTTCCTACAAGAATACAGAAGTCCAAAAAGAAAGTCCAGAGAAAGTGGGATTCTGATTCACATTTATAGTAATATAATCCTATGAGTAGTACTTTAAGTAATATAAATCAGCTGTCAAAAATGAGAAAATATATAAGTGCTAAATGTTTCTGCAGCATGGAAGTATCCTTGTGCATACATGCAGGATCTATTTATTTTATTTTTATTCTGGTTGAGTAATTAAGCTAGAATAACTGCTCATTACAAATGATTGCAACTGATTTTGCCTTCATCTGATATAGGCACAAATCTATAGTCACACACATGTACACAAAGGATGGGGAGTTTCTTCCCTTCCATTCTTTAACTTCCAATATTATGGATGTGTTATGTTCTTTTGTAGATATGTTAGTCTAGTCGCACACTGGGTTTGAGCCTATGCTGTTCAACCTTACATGTAAAGAGACTGGAACAACACTGCTCACTTACTGATGTACACATATTCCATTTTAAAGTATTATCTCTTTGATTCATTTACAATACTGATATCTCCCTATAATGTGAATTTTATAGCCTAGATCTGCTCTGGGGAAAAGAAGGATTTTTATATGGAGTACTGTTAATGTGGGATTCTAAAATAAGATAACATTCATAGACAAAAACAAGTCTCTTATTTTAAACAAAACAGTACCTTTCCTCCTTATGGGAATTAGGTGGGCTAAATGGATGTACAACTTAGTAAGTGTAGAAAGTGGAGAGCTGGCTTGCTGTTGACAAGCCATATTTGCTGTACCGTGCTCATTGCTGTAACTTACACACAGCCATTTCCTTCCGTTAACTAAAGCACAGTCTGTCTCTTTGCCCAGAACCCCCAGATCCTCCTGAAATAGAAATCCGAGAAGTGAGAGCCCGCAGCATTGCCCTCAGGTGGACCATGGGATTTGATGGAAACAGTCCAATCACAGGCTATGATATAGAATGCAAGAATAAGTCTGGTAAGAAGTCCTTGTGATCCATCCCCTGTACTTTGGAAACATCTCTGATATGTCTGGTGGCGTAATGTTTTAATATCATTCACTGAAGCTTTTCCTATTTCAAAACTCTTAAATGTGGTCATTGTGTGTGTCAGTGATGTGCTGAGTAGGGAAGGGGGTAAATCAAACAGGGTGCTAAGAGATCTGTGAGTGGGTTTTTAGTCAGAAATAGCAGCTGTGAGGCTAAGCACCTTTAACCCTTTCCCCAAGAAGTTTTCTCAACTTCCAACCTCAGAGCAGATATTTTCCCCATTTGAAGAAACACACAGGCATCATGTAGACAATTGGTATGACTCCCCTAACAGGGCAAGCAGCAGCTAGAGGAGGTGTTTCCAGTCAGGAAAGTGGTACTGGTGGAAAGACTGAAAAACTTGTGCCTTGGCCGCAGTATGAATCAGAAGAAGAAGAAGAGATTGGATTTCTACCCCACCCTTCACCCTTCTCAAAATGGTTTACAAAATCCTTTCCCTTCCCCTTCCCACAACAGGTACCCTCTGAGGTAGGTGGAGGTCAGAGAGCTCTTTCCAGAACTGTCCTTGAGAGAACAGCTCTGACAGAACTATGGCTTGCCCAAGGTCATCCAGCAGCTGCAGGTGGAGGAGTGGGGAATCAAACCCGGTTCTCCCAGATTAGAGTCCATGGACTTAACCACGACACCAAACTGGCTCAGAGCACTTAACCACTAAACCAAGCTACACCAAACTGGCTCACCAAACTGAATCAGAGCTTGTTGGTAGGTTTTTCACCAGTCAGCACAGTGCAAGAAATCTAATCATAGATCTTGTGATGTCCCACATCTCATTTGGCCAAATAATACTTTGTATATTTGAATAGCTACTTTTCATTAATTCATTTTCACTATGGTAACTTCTGCAGATGCAACAGTTCCAGATGCTGAGAGGTATAATATATTACGTGAGATGGACTTTTCTCCCTTCCTTCTTAAATGTTCCATTTCATCTAATTGTTTCCCAGTGTTCCTGGTGCTCTGGAAAAGAAGGTTGTTGTTATTGTTGGATGCCTCATTTCAATAAGTATGATATGAATCAAATTCCTTATGAAAATGAGCTGGCAGGTGTATGCAAAGGTATGCAAAGAAAAAGATCCTTGGAGGAGAAAACACAACCATGTCACACGTCCCCTGGAGGATGAACTAAATGCAAAATGCTTTGTCAACATACCAGCATAAATTTATTCAAGTAAAATTATTGATTTACAACAGGAATTACATTTCTGTCAGAGTGCCAATTCAAATTGTACAAAGTCCTTGGTCACCACGAGGAAATCATATCACAAGTGCACCAAGAGTTCTATGCCTCTCAGGCACCTAGGGGCTGTTTTAAATTGCAGCCATAGTGTGTATGAAGAAGGGGCTTCATTCTCTCCCCACCCCACCACCACCATTTTTCAGACTGAAATGAGAAGCTGCTGGGGAACTTCTGTTTGCTTCATTTCAAAACTTACATTGCAACTCTCTGGGCCATTTCATTTCTTGGAAATGGTACAGGGGGAAGGCTGAAGCTCCTTCTCCACAGGCACTGCAGCCATGATTGGGATGCCCCAGTTACAGACCTCCCCTTTAAAACAAACTTCTTGTGGTGGCGACAAGGGCTTTGTATTGTATGAACTGGCACTGTACGTCAGTGTCAGGGAAGTTATAGTGATTGTTAGAGGCCAAATGATATATCCGAGTGTGGTGTTGATAGTAAAGTAAATGCTGTTAGAGGAGTTAGTACAGCATAGAGGCTGAGAGAGTGAGCTCTGAGCCATGAAGAGCCTGTTTCAGATCTTGCCTTTGTCCTGAACTCACAAGATGGCCCCAGACAAGCCAGTGTCTCATAGCTTCAGCCTCTCTCCCTCCCACAGAACTGTGGTACCTTTACAGGGCCGTGCAAGAAGATAATGAGTGTAAAAAACGTCGAGTGCTCGAAAGTGCTGCACTCATGCTAATAATACCGTAACATTATACTAATAGTACTATACTAATATTATGACAGAAAAGTTAGTTTTTCCCAACATTTTTTGGGGGGGAGATATTTTTTGTATTTTTTAATGTGTGCATGTGAGTGTGTGTGCACCTGGAAGTCATGGCTAAATAAAGCCTGCCCCCACCTCCTGCCTCTGGAATTCCAAAGAAGTCTCCCATCCAAGTACTTGCCAGAGTCAACCCTGCTTAGCTTCCGAGAACTGAAGGGATCAGTCTTGGCTATCCAGGTCAGGGCCCAACATTTCATGAAAGGAAGGGAGGGAGGGAGGAAAACCAAAGTTATTCCCAGCCTTCATAATGTTCAGAAATTTAGATCAACTAGTAAAATTTGTCTGCATATATTCTAGGGCAAATGTTTCAACACTGTCATGTCCTGTTTGCCCCACATATGGAGTCCAAAACTTCCCTGAACATATACCCGTGGTCAGAAATACTTAAGGAGAAAGGAGTTCAAAGGGATGGGAGTTTCTTAAAAGCGAAGTACTGAAGGCACAATCACAAATGATTCCTATGAGAAGGAACAATGGAAAGAGCCTAAAGAAGCCAAGGTGGCTCCATAAACAACTTTCTAAAGACCTGAGAAATAAAAAAGACTCATTTATAAAGTTGGAGGAGGGCCCTATAACCAAGGATGAATATAAACAAATAACCAGTGCTTGTAGAGAGAGAGTTAGGAAAGCTAAAGCTCAGCATGAGCTTAGGCTAGCGAGAGACACTAAAAACAACAAAAAAGGGTTCTTTTCTTATGTTCAAAGTAAGAAAAAAGAGCAAGGACAGAAAAGTGAAATTGTAAGAGGTGATGAAGAGAGGGGAGAACTGCTCAATCCCTGCATTTAGGTTGGAAAACTCAAATGCATAATTATAGGATGGGGGAGACTTGTCTTGGCAGTGGTATGTATGTCTTCTCTTGTGAGGGAAACAGTGCTCAACATGGCAAAAACAGAACACATGATGAGGGAAGGGAGCTGCAGCCTAGGATTGGCATAGGGATAGCACATAAACACCTAGTTTCTTTAAATGAAACTAAGTCCCTGGGGCCAGATGAACTGCATCCAAGGGTCCTAAAAGAACTCACAGATGTAATTTCTGAGCCTCTATCCATTATTTTTTGAGAATACTTGGAGAACAGGTGAAGTGCCAGAAGACTGGAGATGGGCAAATGTTGTCCCCATCTTCAAGAATGGGGAAAAGGAGGATCCAGGTAACTACCGACTTGTCAGCTTGATGTCTATACCTGGGAAGGTTTTAGAACAAATCATCAAACAGACAGTCCTTGAGCATTTAGAAAGGACGGCTGTGATCACTAAGAGGGTTTCTCAAGAACAAGTCATGTCAAACTAAAGTTATATCTTTTTTTTGATAAAGTTACTACCTTGCTGGATCAGGGGAATGCTGTACACATAGTTTATCTTGATTTCAGTAAGGTTTTTGATAAGGTTCCACATAATATTCTTGTTGACAAATTGATAAAATGTGGTTTGGATCCCATGACTGTGAGGTGAATATGTAACTGGTTGACAGATTGCACCCAAAGAGCGCTTGTTAATGGTTCCTCATCCTCTTGGAGAAAAGTGACAAGTGCAGTGCCTCAAGAAACTGTCCTGGGACCTGTTTTGTTCAACATCTTTATCAATTATTTGAATAAAGACATAGAGGGAATGTTTATTAAATTTGCAGATGATATTAAATTGGGAGTGGTAGCAAATATGGTAGAAGACTAAGTCAGGATACAGGATGATCTTGACAGGCTGGAAAACTGGGCTAAAACAAATGAATTTCAACAGTGATAAATGTAAAGTTCTGCATTTAGGTAGGAAAACTCAAATGCATAATTATAGGATGGGGGAGACTTGTCTTGGCAGTGGTATGTATGAAAAGGATCTAGGGGTCTTAGTAGACCATACAGTGAACATGATTCAGCAGTATGCTGCGGTAGTCAAAAAGGCAAATGCCATTTTAGGCCGTATCAACAGAAGTATAGTGTCCGGCTCACGTGCTTTACTCTGCTCTGGTTAGACCTCACCTAGAGTATTCTGTTCAGTTTTGAGCACCACAATTTAAGAAGGATATAGACAAGCTGGAATGTGTCCAGAGGAGGGCAGCGAAGATGGTGAGGGGTCTGGAGACCAAGTCCTATGAGGAAAGTTGAAGGAGCTGGGTATGTTTAGCCTGGAGAGGGACGACAGAGGTGATATGATAACCATCTTCAAATACTTGAAGGGCTGTCATATATATGATGGTGCAGAGTTGTTTTCTGTTGCCCCAGAAGGTGGGACCAGAACCAACAGGTTGAAATTAAATCAAAAGAGTTTTTGGTTAAACATTAGGAAGAGCTTCCTGTTAGAGCAGTTCCTCATGGAACAGGCTTCCTTGGGAGGTAGTGGGCTCTCCTTCTTTGGAGGTTTTCAAACAGAGGCTAAATGGCCCTCTGACAGCAATGCTGATTGTGTGAATTTAGGCAGATCATGGGAGGGAGGACAGGAAGGGTTGCACCAGTGCTTAGTTCTTGTGCCCTTTCTTACATGCCCAGGGAAATGCTGATCACCACATTGGTGCCAGGAAGCAATTTTTTGTCCAGACCAGTTTGGCCAGGGATCCTGGAGGTTTTTTGTCATCTTCTGGGTGTGGAACAGTGGTCACTGAGGGTGTGGAGGGGGAGGTATTTGTGAATTTCCTGCATTGTGCAGGGGATTGGACTAGATGACCTTGGAGGTCCCTTCCAACCCTACAATGCTATGATTCTACAAGCCACATTTGTAACTTGAGGTTCACAGATGTGCCCAAAGTAATTCCCATGCTCAAGGCTGTAGATATTTACTGACTGCCACCACCATGGAAATAGTTCCTGGCCTGCTGTGTTGTCATGTAACTCAGATTATGCTAATGCCTGGGAGCTATTTCTATAACTTATTCTTGTGTATGAACTGCTAGTATAGCAGGAAAAAGTTAGTGGCTATCATATGTGTCAGAGCACTGCAGCTATAGAATGCTTAAGGCATGGCAAAAATAGTTGATTTCTGAGAATTCTATGTTCCTACTGACTTTTAAATGTGCAGATGCTGCAAGGAGTTTGCTGTCTGATTACTGTGAATAGGGCTAACCCTCTGGTTTTATTTAAAAGAGTAATTTGATTAGAGTCTACTGCTGAACAAAAGAAAGTTTAATAGGTTGGAATGGTATCCATTGTGGGCAATCTACTTGTTGTGGGGGGTCTGAGGCAGAAAAACAAGCACCTGTTTTGTTTTCCGCTGCTCATGTCCAAAATTCCAAGTTAGAATTAAGCTGTGGTATAGAATTGTAGTCAGTAGGAAAAGAACAAAGTCCAGTTTTTTTAACTACAAATTCAAGTATACTGACGACTTAAGGAAATCTTCAGTCCTGCTCAAGGTTGGAGGAAGGAGAGTGGGTGATGAGAAGAATCCAAGTTTTGATGTCTGACCAGAGCCTCTAGAGAGAGCAAGGAGGTGACTGAAGTTGGGGTGCAGATTCTTTCCCTGGGGTCCATGAACTTGTCAGAGTGTCTGTTTATCTCCACTTATGCTTTGCTTATAGACAAGGTAAACATGACAAATCCCCAGCACTCTCTCATCCAGAGGAAACAAAACTCATTGAATTGGTTGTCTTACTAATATTTGTAAACGGAGACTGAATCAAAATGTCTTAAATAAAACTCTGTAGTGCTTTTCTCTTAATAGAATGTTTCCCTGTTTGGGAATAATGACACTGTTTAAGACTCCAATGCAAAACCTGACATCAGTTTTTTTGTCTTCATTATAAAAATATTACTCTAACTATGTCCCACTCCACCCTTTTTAAAGGGTGCATTTCTTAATCAGCTCATAGAGGATAGCTTCTTCAAAGGCCAAGATTCTGCTTAGATAATGGAAGAGCCATGGATGAGCCAGAGTTCTTTTTCTATAGTGGAGGGGCTATGGATGCAACATGCTTCCACTTGGCTAAGAGAGAGGCAGTCGCTGAAAGTAGTGGTGCTGTTCATTCATTTTCACCTAGGCTGCATGCAGATGTCATGAACAAACCAAAAGGAAGGGCCTGTAAAGCTTGGACTCGTTCACTTCCCTGCCTCCCATTGAGTGCCATGCCAAGATTTGTGTCTTCCTACATTAAAAGCATTTGTTTAATTACAACTTTTGTTGGTGTCTCAGTCCTGGCACCTTGAGGTGTGTTTCTTTCTCAGTAACCAGGATTATAAAAACTATGATTTAGTATTATGGTTTATGTGCAAGAAACAAACCCCATTTTTTTACAGTGCCTGAATTTGGACATCATAAGAAGTTGTGGATAGCCTGAAGATTTTCTAAGTAAGGAAATCTCTCAAGAACCACTGCAGCTGGGCCTGAGGCTTCAAGCCCTGGATGTTTTAGCAAGTATGTAACATGGGGATAGGGTTACGAACCTCCAGGTGGTACCTGGGGATCCCCTGGAATTACAGCTCATCTCCAGACTACAGAGATCAGTTCCCTTGGAGAAAATGGCTGCTTTGGAGGGTGGACTCTATGGCATTGTACCCTACTGAGGTCCCTGTCCTCCCCACCCCCACCCCAGTCTCCACCCCCCAAATCTCCAGGTATTTTCCAACCCAGAGCTGGCAGCCGGGAGGGGGGTGGTACAGCAGGACCTCCAGGGTCTCCTAATCTAAGGGCCCAAACAACATGGTTGTCTTTCTCCTCACACATGGATCCTTTTTCAGACCACTTTCTTTTTAGTTGCCAGTACTAACCAAAGGCTGGGTTAGGAAAGACCAGAAAAATGGATACAACCCAGTTAAGCAGAAGGGAATTATCTTCAGGTGATTGCTTGTGTAACAAGAGATAGGTAGATATTCCACAGTGAGAGAAAAGGCAGAATGGTATAGCCTGATCTTGTCAGATCTCAGAAGCTGAGCAGGTCAGTAACTGGAAAGAAGAACCCAAGGAAGGCAAACCACCTCTGCTTCTCACTTCCTGGGATTGCCAGAAGTCAGCTGTGACTTGACAGCAGTTTACACACAGAGATGAACTCCACGATAGGGTCTCATGTGCAACCGAGTGTAGTGCTGGCAGCAGGGCTGGCTTATCAGTGTTGCCTTTCTTTGCACTGAAGTTTACTGTCAAGGAGTTGCACATCACAAGAGGTGAGTAGGGAATGATTGCCTTGAGGTTTTCAGGCTTGTCAGTGTCACAGGCCAATTGTGACTTGTTCATGGTGTCTAAATAAAGCCCTGTTCTAAAAATTCTGCTCATCAAACTCCAGGAGAGAAATCTTGAGTGCCAGGGGAGGCAACAGTTCTAGGCTAACTTCCCATCGACACTAAAAAACAACCTCATGATAATAATATGACTGAAGGATTACTTGGATACTGTATGTGAAGCACTTAGAGTGCTTTAAAGTAGTTCCAATTTTTTTAGGAGGATGACTTGCACATCCAAATCTAATTTGTATGGTGACCCATCCAGGGCTAGCCCAAGGGGTTTGTGTGTGTGTGTGTGTCCTAGGCAAAATATGACCTTGACACTCACCTATTCTAGCATTCCATTTTCTACAGTGCCCAACCAGATGTTTCTGAGAAACCAACAAGCATCACACAAAGGGTGCAGTTTCCCCCTCTATGAACCCCAACCTTCTTCTCCTCTGCCAGCTGAGCCACAGGTGGAGTTTGAGGAGGCATGCTCGGGGAGCATTGGGTTGAGGCGATACATGAAGATGACAGCAAAGAGGTTGGTGCAAGGGGCTCGGTACAGTACATCTCCTACAGCAGGTAGAGGGCAATCAGGTACTGGAGGGGGCTGGGCAAGAGGTTGGGGCTGCAGAAGGAGCAGCACCAATAGAGCCCCCCCCATCCTCTTTCTATCCTTCTCTGTTTTTCCCATGGGATGCTGCACAGCTCCCACCTACTCTCCAGCCCCGTCCCCTCCTTGCAGCTACTACCATGAAATTACTTTTTTCTCATTACTGTCATAAAGGAGGGGGAGATGAGAATGTGAGAAAAACTGGTGTGAAGGAAAGAAAGTGAAGGCTAGAAAGGACAGGAGCTGCCATTACAGAGGGCCGTGCTGCAACCTACTTTCAGAGGCTTTGCGACCCACTTTTCAGTCCCAACCCATAGGCTGGGAAACATCGCTTTAAAGCATTGCATACTGTGAGAAGTGTAAAACAATTCCTGTGTATGTCCTGTATTCTACATACAACCACTAGATGGAAACGCATACAAGGTAAATTGCTATATAGAGACAGGTTTGGGAGTCAGAAATAATTTTGAAAAATACTGTACCATGTTTATTCATGGTAAATGGAGTTCATCAGTTTCATCCTTTGTGAATCCCCTATGTTTATAGGAATTTGAGAAGCTGAAAATAAAGCAGACTTTCTAAATTACATGCGAGAGTGCTTTTTACAAACAGCTATAATGGAAAAAGAAAATTAGGGAAACACTTGTCGCAGAGCTGTTTCACATCTCAAGCAGGGCACTTGGAGAAGGTCGCATAGGGTAGCCAGTGCGCCACAGGGAACCCAGCAATTTAAATCCCCCCCACAGTCTCTCTGCAAAAGTGGAGAGGCTCGGGGGGAAAGGGGTCATGTTTGCCTCCCTGTGCGTCCCATCTCCAGCCTGCCCACCGTGGCAGGCTGGCTGGAGACGGGGTGCACAGGGAGGCAGAGAAGGCCTCTTTCCCCCCCTGAGCCTCTCTGCTTCTGTGGAGAGACTGGGGGGGGATTAAATCACTGGGGTCCCTGCCCGACCTTCTCCAAGTGCCCCGCAGCAGGGCACTTGGAGAAGGTCGCACAGGGAAGCCAGGCATGTCTGCTTCCCTGCTCTCCCCATCTCCAGACAGCGCACTGTGGTGGGCTGGCTGGAGATGGGGTGTGCAGGGAGGCAGACATGGCCTCTTTCCCCAGAGCCTCTCCGCAAAAACACTGGGGGGGGTAAATTGCTGGGTTTCCTGCCCTCCATCTCTCCAGCCAGCCCACCACGGTGGGCTGGCTAGAGACAGGGAGAGCAGACATGGCCTCTTCCCCCCCCCCAGCTTCTACGCTTTTGCGGAGAGACTGGGGGGGATTTAAATCACTGGCTTCCCTTCCCTCCCCTCCCCCTCTCCAGCCAGCCCACCATGGTGGGTTGGCTGGAGATGCAGAGCACAGGGAGGCAGACATGCCTGCCTTTCCCCCTGAGTCTCTCCGCTTTTACAGAGAGACTGGGGGGGGATCTAAACTCATTTGCATAATTCATTTTAAACATGCCTACCCTTTGTCAGGGGGTGTGGCATATGCAGATGAATTATGCAAATGAGCTCCTACACCTCTTTTTCTAGGAAATGACTCCTGGTGACAACTAAGCCGGAAACTTTTGTATACTAACTTTCCATGTACAGAGCATTTTTGTCAGGGTAGGGGTAGGAAGGGAAATTCACATACGTAATCCTTCACTTGTAGTCTGCAAGGGTAAGAACATAAGAAGAACATCAGACCAGTGATCCATCTCATCCTGCATCCTAGGCCAACCAGTTCCTCTGGAGGGCCAACAACAGAACATAGAGGCTGAGGCCTTCCCCTGAATTGCCTCCTGGCTCTGGGATTCAGAAAATTAATACCTTTGAATGAGGAGGTTCCCTTCAGTCACCATGGCTAGTAGTCACTGATAGATTTATCTTCCATGAACCTGTCTAATCTTCTTTTCAACCCCTTTTTCCTGTGACCATCACTACATCCACTGGCAGTGAATTCCATATTTTAATCCTAACGTGGCTGCACATTTCCTCTCACTGAATATAGACTCAGGTGGGTAGCCTTGTTGGTTTGAAGCACTTCAGATACTGAAGAAGTGTGCTTGCACACAAAAGCTTATACCTTGAATAAAAATTTGTTGGTCCTAAAGGTGCCACTGGACTCAAATTTTGCTCTACCTCTTACTGAATGTGAGTTTGTTCAGATGTTGTTCAGTCCTATGAGAATACTCATTTCTTGTTTCACACTTTTACATCAGTTGAAGTGGCTTTGCTTGACCATCTTAGGCTTCATATTTTCACTGCAAGCTTTGTTGTTAGTAATGCTTTCTGAAGCCCATTTGACTTCGCACTCCAGGATGTCTGGCTCGAGGTCAGTGATCACAGCATCGTGGTTGACAAGGACATTCAGGTCCTTCTTTTATAGTTCTTCTGTGTATTCTTGCTATCTCTTTCTAATCTCTTCTGCTTCTGTTAGGTCCTTACCATGTTTGTCCTTTATCATGGCCAGCTTTGCATGGAACGTTCCCTTGATATCTCCAATTTTCTTGAAGAGATCTCTAGTCCTTCCCATTCTACTGTTTTCCTCTATTGCTTTGCATTGTTCATTTAGGAAAGCCTCCTTATCTCTCCTTGCTGTTCTCTGGAAATCTGAATTCAGCTGGGTAAACCTTTCCTTTACATCTGCCTTTTGCTTTCCTTTTTTCCTCTGTTATTTGTAAAGCATCAATAGACAGCCACTTTACTTTCTTGCATTTCTTTTTCTTTGGGATACTGCTGATTGCTGCCTCCTGTACAACGTCACAAACCTCCATCCATAGTTCTTATGGCACTCTATCAAATCTAGTCCCTTAAACCTTTTCTTAACCTCCACTGTATATTCATCAAGGATGTAATCTAGGTCAAACCTGAATGGCCTAGTGGTTTTCCCAACTTTCTTCAGTTTAAGCCTGGATTTTGCAACAAGTAGCTCATAATCTGAGCCACCATCAGCTGCAGGTCTTGTTTTTACTGACTGTATAGAGCTTCTCCACCTTTGTCTGCAAATGATATAATCAATCTGATTTCGGTGTTGCCCATCTGGTGATGTCCATGTGTAGAGTCGCCTCTTAGGTTGTCGAAAGAGGGTGTTCACTATGAGCAGTTCTCTTGACAAAACTCTGTTAATCTTCTTCATGGTCTCTGTGCATCACACCCATGGGATTCAGTGCGCCTGCGCTGACCTGGTCGGTGTCTGTACAAAGCTCACAATGGGATTTTCACGCCCTTCGCCCCGGGCGTGCGCAGGAACCCCTACTGCACATGCCCAAGGGGAGGGGGCACGGACATCCCGCCAGTTCTCTTCTGATGACCGCGCTGTTAGCAGCCTGCATTGGTGTCTCCGAGAACGTTCTGACTGACTTCTGCCTCACAGCAGGGATTGTTTTTTTCTTCAGCTTTTTTCTTTAACCTTTTTCCTCTGTTCTTCAAAAAGCCCTTTTTCTTGGTTTCAGGGCCGAAATCCATCTTTTTCTTTGGATTTTTCCTGGTCTACGGACCACCCCCACCCCCCACAACCCTTTTTGGATCGAAGGATCCGTCTCCATCGTTTTATGGAAAACTGAAAGTGGGGGTGCTTCAAACAGTGCTCTTCCTGTGGAAGCAAACTAGCTTTGAAGGACGAGCACTCCCTTTGTATTTTTTGTTTGGGGGAAAGCCACCGGCCTGACACCTGTACCATCTGTGTTTGTTTCTCCAACCAAACGAGAAAGAACAGGGCCGCTAGGCTGAAGGTTGTGTTGTGGGAGTCGGCACTTCTCCTCCAGCCTCCACCATGGAGACCGATCAATCCATATCGAAACCAGCCGCCTCAGCATCGAAGCCTTCTACCTCGATACAGAGGTAGGGAAATCATCCTCTGATATTGGCGGGGCCCCTAAGAAGAAGACTGGATTGAAGACGGCCTCGTTTGTTTCGACTCCAATTAAGAAGTCCAAGAAGGACAAAACAAAGAACCTGGGTTCCAAGACGGTGGGAGGCACACCGAAGTCTCACGGTGTGAGCGGTGCTGTATCTCTGAGGGGTTCTGCGTTCCGTGCGGATGCACCTCAGCAACCCCTGCAGCTGTCTCATCCGACACCGGAGCTGCCGAAGATCCTTGTGGAGCCTCCGATACAGATCTTGGACTCTCCACCACGTCAGCCTGAACCCCCAATGTTGGAAGTTCACCGTCATCATAAGGTTCCTCAGTCAATGTCGCCTCCTCCGACTGACCTCGACCTGGTTTCTAATGCCCAGGCAGTGGAATCTCGCTCCCCTTCGTTGGCCTCTTGGGCTAGTGACTGCTCGTACCACTCTCGACACCACCCTCAGGACCGATCCAGATCTCCTTATCGTCTGGATTGACGTGGACGAGAGGGGTATGACCCACGCTACGACAGGTACCATACATCTTATCCATATGGGCCTCCTAAATTCGCCTTTGACCACAGGCATGATATGCCATATTGGTTCTCCTCTGGCCCATGGGACTACCCAGGATGTCCCGAATCTTGGGATCCCCATCGATATACGTCACGCTCGCCACGCCGCCCTCCGCCTTCGCGACAGTGTCGAAACTGCCACCATCCCCGTCTCGCCTCCCCGTCCAGTCCAACCAAACCATTGCTCCACCAATGCCGATAGCTGAGCCACCGCTACCGAGACCTCAAGATTTGAGCTCTGATTCAGCCTCCTCTTGGGGGGACTCTGATGTCGATGACATGGAGGATGCTCTCTCCCCTGTCAAACCACCTCCTAAGCAGCCGATTTCCAGGGATAGCCCAATTTCTCCTTCAGAAGACATGTCCTCATACGGGGACCTAGTAAAACACATAGCACACTCCCTTGCCCTGCCTATTATACAACCCCAGCCGTCTGCCGCAGATGAGGTGTACGACATCATTGAAATCGACGCCTCAACGCCGATAGCTTTACCGATGTCCAAGCATCTCCTAAAGGCGGTTAAGTCCCCATGGGCTAAGCCATCCTCGGCACCGGTCTCCACCAAGCGGTTAGACCACATGTACCGAATACAGGAAGAGGGAGCCTCTTTCCTCTACCTACACCCTTGCCCAAATTCATTGGTCGTCTCTACCTCGTCGAAAAATAAGAGCTCTAATTCCACTCCATTGGATAAAGAGAGCAAAAAGATCGATGCCTATGGCCGCAGGATATACTCCTCTGCAGCCCTTGGGATAAAATCCTCCAATTATTTAGCCTGTTTCGGGAGATACCAATATGCCTTATGGCAGCGGATGTCTGCACTCCTCCCTTCCATGCTGGACAACAAGCTGGCTGAAGCATGATCAATTCAGAAGGAGGGACTTTTGGTGGCCAAACAACTTTTGAACACCACGAAACATTCCCTGGATGCCTTCTCAACGCCAATGGCTTCTTCAGTATCGCTCCGCCGCCATGCGTGGCTTCGCACTACATCTCTCCCACAAGATACTAGGTCATATATTGAGGATCTCCCATTTGATGGGGACAGTAGATTCCACTCCTCCACCGACGCCGCCTTGCAGGAGTTCGATAAGAACATCAAGGCATCAAAGTCACTAGGAATTTCAGCACCGCAGAGATCTTATCGACACTGGTCGTGGTCCAGATACACCCCACGGCACCCATATCCTGCAAAACCGTCCCCAGACACCGCCTGGAGACCTCGCCAATCTCCGAGCCACAACAGGCAATTGTACCAGCCTAAAACGAGGCCTGGATCGCAACATCCACAGACAAGACCCAAATCCAACCATGGACCAAAGCAGGGTCTTTGACTCCGTCCTCTTGACATCGAGAGAAACGACTCGCCTCCATCCCTTCCTTCCTGTATGGAGAACAATAACTACAGATGCCTGGGTCTTATCCATTGTAACTGAGGGCTATTTCATCGAATTCCTCGACCTCCCACCCCTACCGACCTTCCGCTCCACCCCTCCTTCTTCCATCCTTCTTCAGGAAGCCGACTCCTTACTGAAGAAAGGGGCGATAGAACCTGTCCCGAAAGCTTCCGAACGGACGGGATTCTATTCCCAGTACTTCGCTGTGCCAAAACGCGACGGAGGGCTACGTCCCATCTTGGATCTTCGGGATCTCAATGTTTACATTCAATACCGAAAATTCAAAATGACAACCTTGCAAGTTATCCTTCCCTTGATTCCACAGGGTGCCTGGATGGCTACCATCGACCTCCAGGATGCCTATTTCCACCTCAACATTCACCCGTCCCACAGGAAGTACCTCCGTTTTGCGATAGGGGAAGGTCACTATCAGTACAAATGCCTCCCATTCGGAATCTCCACTGCACCGAGGGTTTTCACCAAGGCCATGGTAGTCGTTGCAGCCCACCTCCGTCTCCAGGGAATCACCATCTTCCCCTATATCGACGACTGGCTTCTGGTAGCCGATTCCCCGACCTCTCTGCGCGAGGACATTGTGTTGACACTACACCTCCTCTCATCACTGGGACTTCAAGTGAACCTCCAAAAATCTCATCTGGAACTGTCCCAAAAAGTGCAATTCATCGGGGCCCTACTCGACACTGTCACCAGCAGAGCCTTCCTGCCAATGGACAGAGCTCAAACCTTGTCTACCCTAGCAACCTCTGTTTGCAACTCTCCATCCTCAACGGCATATCAGATCCAACGCCTCTTGGGACACATGTCCGCCACGACTTCGGTCCTCCCCTTAGTGAAACTCCACATGAGGCCTCTTCAACGTTGGTTTCTAAAGAGTTTTTGTCCAACCTGCATGTCTCAATCAAAGGCCCTGACCCCTCCTCAGACCATACGGGACTCTCTGACCTGGTGGACTGTTGTCTCAAATATCGCCGAGGGTGCTCCATTTACCCCCCCCTCCTCATTACACTCTGACAACGGATGCCTCCTTATGGGGCTGGGGGGCCCATCTCAATGGCATCAGCGTGGGATACCGGTGGGATGCTGCTACTGCAAGCAGGCACATCAACTACTTGGAACTACTGGCTATCTCACTGGCTCTCCGGGCCTTTCAGCCTCTCCTCTGAGGACACTGTATTGTAGCCCTCAGCTACTTGAACTGCCAGGGAGGAACTGTCTCCTGGAGCCTTTGTTGGCTCGTGATCGATCTTTGGAACTGGTGTGTTTCCAACCAAATCATCCCCATGGCCACCCACATCCCCGCATCCAAAATGTGAAAGCGGATCTAATCAGCAGAGGCCACACTCACCACCACGAGTGGGAACTAAATTCAGTTTATCTTCAACCTCTCTTCGACTGTTGGGGGACTCCGACCATCGATGTGGTCGCCTCATGGGAGAACAAGAAATGCGAGCAATTCTGCACCCAAGGAGGCAGAGATCCTCTCTCCTTAGGGGACGGCCTTCTAATGCCTTGGACTGGTCCATTCCTCTACATGTTCACTCCACTGCCCCTACTCTTGAGAGTGGTGCACAAGGTGGCCAAACTTCGCCCAGATTGCATTCTCGTGACTCCGTGGTGGCCCAGGCAGCCCTGGTTCCCCATCCTATTATGTCTAGCAGGGGGCACGTTCCATCACTTCCCCAAAGTTCAAGATCTCCTCACCGCCGAAGGAGGCACGGTGCTCCACCCAGAGGTGGACAACCTGAAGCTGACTGCCTGGAGACTTCGACCATGAGTTTCTCTGCCAGAGTCTCAGAGGTCCTTTGCAACGCAAGAAAGGAATCTACCCACTTATCTTATCAGAGAAAGTGGCACAAGTTCCTCTCGTATCTCGGCACGTCTGCGGGGTCCACAACTTCTGTCGGCCTTGACAGAATCCTGGACTCTCTTTTATCCCTCAGGGACCAGGGCCTCTCTCACTCATCTGTTAAGGTCTACCTGGCAGCTATCTCCGCGTACCACCGGGGCCTGGATGGTCACACAATCTTCTCCCATCTGACTGCCAAACGTTTTCTGAAAGGTCTCATTAGGCTATACCCTCCGGTGCCTGTGCCTACAGAACTGTGGGACTTACCACTAGTACTACGTCAACTTACCAGATGACCGTTTGAACCGATGGCTACTTGTGACCTCCAATGTGCAACCTGGAAAACAACCTTCCTAGTGGCTATCACCTCAGCCAGAAGGGTTAGTGAACTCATGGCACTATGACATGACCCACCCTACCTGGTTTTCCTTTCAAATGCTGTGCGTCTGGTACCAGACCTTTCCTTCATTCCGAAGGTTGTTTCAGAGTTCCATCTCAGTACAGAAATATTCTTACCGGATTTTTTCCCACATCTGAAAGATGACGGACAATGCTTACTCCATACTCTCGATGTTAAGAGGGCACTCCTCTTTTACCTAAATCGGACTCATTCAACCAGACGTGACAACTTACTGTTTCTGTCATACAGCTCGCCTTATTTGGGGCTCCGCATCATGTCTCAATGACTCTCTAAGTGGATTGTTGAAACAATTCGATTCTGCTACGCCCTATCGAAGCAGTTGCCCCCCCCCCCCGTCTGAGGGTGCATTCTACCAGATCTATGGCGACTTCAACGGCCTTTCTGAAGGGCACATCTCTTTCATCCATATGCAAAGCAGCTACGTGGTCCACGCCAACCACGTTCATCAAGCACTATGCTCTGGACGTCCGCGCGCAGCATAAGGGTGACTTGGGTCATCTGGTCCTCTCTTCTACGGCTCGCTGAGTCTGCCAGCACCCACCTCCAGGTGAGTCACTGCTTTTTAATCTCCCATGGGTGTGATGCACAGAGACCACGAAGAAGATAAACAGGTTGCTTACCTGTAACTGATGATCTTCGAGTGGTCATCTGTGCATTCACACCGCCTGCCCGTCCTTCCCCACTGCTGTCATCCTTGGCTGTTCTCTTACATGGCTGGATTTGATAGCAGTCAGAAGGAACTGGCGGGATGTCTGTGCCCCCGCCCATTGGGCATGCGCGGTAGGGGCTCCCGCGCAGGCCCAGGGCGAAGGGCGCAAAAATCCCGTTGTGAGCTTTGTACAGACACCGACCAGGTCAGTGCAGGCGCACTGAATCCCATGGGTGTGAATGCACAGATGACCACTCGAAGATCATCAGTTACAGGTAAGCAACCTGTTTGTCTTTGCCTGGCTTCATTTTGTTCTCCAAGGCCAAACTTGTCCATTATTCCGGTTACCTTTTGACTTCCTACTTTAGCATTCCAGTCCCCTATGATGATGAGGACATCTTTTTTTGGTGTTAGTTCTAGGAGGTGTTGTAGGTCTTCGTAGAACTGGGAAAGGGAAGGAGCCTTAGTGGGGTGGAATGCCAGAGTCCACCCTCCAAAGCAACCGTTTTCTCCAGGGGGAATTGATCTCTGTAGTCTAGAGATCAGTTGTAATTCTGGGATATCGCCAGGCCCCACATGGAGGCTGGCAATCCTATAAATTAATGGTGATTATCAGTAAAACTAATGTATGAAAATTAATTCAGTTGAGTTAAAAAAATGGTGATCAAACTAATATTCTGTGTCTGATTAAAATCTGGCAATATACTTTTGTCTGTGGGTGCAGGTCATTTGGAAACTAGTTCTGTGATAGTTCGTGGGGCTTTTGGAAAGACTCCTATTTCCCCATTAGTTTTAATACACTTCTCTGTCTTTGCCTGATCTCATCTGGATTCACTTCCTCTTGGAACCTACATTTTTACTAACATGATCATTACACAATAGACCTCCTGATCTTTAGCAGTTCCTAGAAACAGGGAATTTCAATGTGGTTTGATTCTCCTGACATAACTCTGTTGCTGCAGTGGTGAGAGAAGCTGCTGCCCAGATTCCCTGTTTTTCATGAGGTAGCAGAGCAGAAGAGAAAATACCTCTTTCTAATGAAATAGCATTCTTCAGTGGTTGATGTGTTGGCAATTGTGAACAGATGATATGAAGCTGCCAAAGTCAGACCCTTGGCCCATCAAACTCAATATTGTCTACTCAAAGTAACATCAGATCACCAGATTCTTAGGCAGAGGTCTTTCACATCACCTACTTCCCAATCAGTGCTAGCTGTGGAGTCCTGGGAGCAAAAATTCTACTTTGTGAGCTATTGGCATTAAAGACATCCTTCCTGAGCTAAAGACAAAAACTGTGTGAGCTGGAGGCTAAAAAACTGTGACCTAGCTCACACTAACTCACTGTTCCCAATCCTTTGAATTGAAGATGCCAGTGATTGACCCTGGGACCTTCTGCATGCCAAGCAGATAATCTATCACTGAGCCACAGCCCCTCCTGATGATAAAAGTGTGGTCTTTTCACCTTGTTCCACCTGCAAAGTGTTCAGTGTGGGTTCTTTCTCACACCTTCTACTGACTGCTGCTGTTTGTTTTTGTTTTAATTGTATTGGCCTTCCCCTGCACTGCTGTCCTGTTGCTCTGTTCCACCTACATTGTTTCCATCTTGCAATGATTTCATCCCCCCCCTACTTTAGTTATACACACATATAGAGAGCCTTCAGGAACAGATGAATTATTGGTACCATTGACAGTAGTTAGTATAAATTGAGATATGGATTTTAAACTGTTTGTTATGTTTTAAATGGTTGTATTATGTTGTTTATATATTGTTGTAACCTGCCCTGAGCCTGCTTGTGGGGGAGGGAGGGCTAGAAGCCAAATAAATAAATATCTCCCTGGCAACCCCAAGGGAAATACAGCTCCCCATGCTGACAGATAGTGGGAGCATGGCTTCATCCACTCCAGATATTACTGGATAGTAAAGACCACTGGCAAAATACCTTCTGCTGCTCCCTGCTAGTGACTCTCCAGTGCCTTTTGTTCTTTAGTCTGTCCTAGCACAAATCTGGTATGCTATGGCCCAGAGCCTTAGAGGAGATGAAAGTGAAAGCATGTTAGTGGCCTCTATCCTCTGACTCCTCTCAGGGAAATTTAGAGTCTGTCTCCAGCCTGAGGAACCTTCCTCTAATTTCACAGCCTCTTAAAAGGGAAGAAGGCTCCTTGGGGAAGAAAAAGACTTCTAACTTTGGTGAGTGGTCGTAGGAGAACCAGATCTTGGAATCTAAGCAGGGTCAGTACTTGGAATGGAGATCACCAAGGAAGACACTGCAAAGGAAGGCGATGGCAAACCACCTCGGCTTCTCACATGCCTTGAAAGCCCCTTTTCTGTGTGCACACACATAGGACGACTATCTCTCAGCCTCAGGACATCTCCCAGTTCTACAGGGCACAGAACTCTTATTTCAGGTGAAGAAAAACAGAGTTTAAGACAAATCCCTTCTTCTTAGTTAGAACAGTCATATTCTAGATCCTACAGCCTGTCTTACAGCCTGATACAGTGTGATCTGCATAAGTGCCTGCTTTTTGTTAAAAAAAAAGATATTCAGTATTGCATGTTGCAGGGCTTAGTAACATACTGTCATTTAGAGTTTACTGTCCTTTCTAGGGATGGCAGCCTCCAGGTGGGACCCAGGGATCCCTCAGAATTGCAGCCCATTTTTAGACTTACAGAGATCAGTTCACCTGGAGAAAATTGGTACTTTGGAGGGTGGATTCTATGGCATTATACCCCACTGAGGTCCATGTCCTCCCAGGGCTCAATCCCCAAATCTCTGGGAGTTTCCCAGCCTTTATCTGGTAACTCTACCCCCATCCCTGCTGGTGACCAGGGGAGACATGGTAACCCTGATCTTTTCTGCTGATGTGAAAAGGCAGTGCGAAGGTACCTAGAGATACAGAACACCACTCTTCTCCCCTTTCCTTCCTAGTGAATGTATGGAGTTAGCACAGGATTGCATTATGAACATATTCCTTCTGAAATGTGTTTCTGTGCAAACACTATAGAAAAACAAATGAGTTTGGAATTAAACCTGCTCTAGATTCATAACTACTCATTCCAGTATTGAATGACATGTGTGCAGATGCTACAAGTAACTCAGTCTGCAATCCTGTTTCCTGGCATGCCCTGTTATCTTTACCATCTGAATCTGAATAGCAAGAATATATAACACCATGGCTGTCCCACAAATATGGAGCTCCCTTCCTTTTAAAAAGAAGGTTACTGCTAAATTCCTAAATTCCAATTTAAATAGAATTGAGGCAAAATCTGCAGCTTTGGAATGGCAGTTATCATATGTCTAAAGAAGGGCTTCCAGAGATTCCAGTTGCTCCATTTTCTGCTGCTGTCATTGCTGCACATTACTACCTCATACATGGCAAAGATGTTTCATGCATGCAGTTTCATCACAGCAATCTGCATAGTACAGTGTCAACTACTACTATTGATTGTCAGTTACTGAGCCTATGACACTATGTAACTGTTGTTAAAACTTTCATGTGAGAAAACTTCCAAAACTTGAATAATATTTTGGGAAAGGGATGGCAGCTTGCAGATGGTAACAGAACCTTGTGACCAGTTGATTGCTGAGAATAAACCAGTATTTCTGTAGGAGATTAGAAGATTTCACACAGCAAAATTCCATCTAGAAGTCTCACACTACCTTGATAAACACATGTGTAAATATGTTGTTGAAGGCTTTCACAGCTGAAATTTATTAGTTGTTGTAGATTTTCCAGGCTGTATGGCCATGGTCTTGGCATTGTAGTACCTGACATTTCACCAGCAGCTGTGACTGGCATCAGAGGTATAGCACAGAAAGATGGAGTACTCCCTGTGTCAATGTGAGAAGAAAAATGGTAGGCAGGTAATATATATCTATGTGTAAATGTTATAGAAGTACAATAGGGAAAGGGACATGGCTCAGTGGTGTAGCATCTACTTGGCATGCAGAGGGAACCAGGTATCTGGAACCTGACATCTCCAGTGAAAAGGATTAGGTAGCAGGTAATGTGAAAGATCTCTGCTTTCGACCCTGAAGAGCTGCTGCCAGTCTGAGTAGACAATACTGACCTCAATGGACAAATGGTCTGATTCAGTGTAAGGCAGTTCATGTGTTCATGTGTGTTCAATAACATCAACTTTCTTAGTGGCTAATGTTCAACAAGTATCAGGAAACTGAATTATTTTAGCATTCCACATATTATATTTTAATGAATATCTTCTCTCATTGAATTTATCAGTAGAAAAGAGTAAGAGTCCAGTAGCACCTTAAAGACTGACAAAAATTCGTGGTAGGGTATGAGCTTTTGCAAGTCACTGCTCACTTCTTCAGATATCTGAAGAAGTGAGCAGTGACTCACAAAAGCTCGTCCCCTGCCAACAAATTTTGTTAGTCTTTAAAATACTACTGGACTCTTACTCTTTTCTGCTGCTAAGACAGACTGAAATGGCTACCCATCTTCATCTATCTCCATGAATTTGTCAGGTTATTGTTTTACTGACAGGCTAATCAATTGGAATATATATACAAAAAAGATTATAAGTTTACTCTTCCAGTGCCAGTTGGGGGGTAGGGAATGTGTGGATGTGTATTTCCTTTGTCATGAAGACAGAAAAGAACTGCTGTAGTAGCTGTGGCAATCAATCATCTGTAGGCTTGGGGAGAGGACTTTCAACATTATTGTTCCCGACAGTCATCCCTTGCCAGACTCAGCACTCTCCAATAGATGCCAATGACCCAGTATTCCAGAAGGACTCACAGACAGTTCCTGAGCCCATCTCCTGAGCAGAGTCTCCCCTCCACAGCTGCTATCAGGAGGGAGGGTAGAGGATGAGTAGGCATTGGCTTGGAAGGGCAAGTGGCCAGGAGTCTCTGCTGCTCTTTTTTTCCAGGCTGGAAGATGGGCCCAGATCTGAAATCCTATGGACAGGAACTAGTGGTAGAGTTAAATACGGTTTAACCAGGAATGGGAAACAAAGCACTGTTTCAACCTTCTCATTCTTTGAACCATTATTATTAGACTATAGTTGCAGTACTACAGTGAGAAATAGTCCTGTTCACCCCACTGCCACTCCCTATTTGTACAATTTTGTCGCAATTCATTCAGTCTCTCTTAACACCTTAACCAATGAGTTAAGGGTTTTGGTTTATTAAAACACAGGGAAATATGATCGTAGTGGAAAGTGCTGTTAAGTTGAAGCCAATTTATCATAAACCTGTAGGGCAGGGGTGTCAAACTTATTTGTTACAAGGGCTGGATCCGACATAAATGGGACTTCGTAGGGCCAGGCCATGCATGTCATAAAATGTAATGCCAGGTAGCAAAGATATTAACTTTATAAAGGACACTGACAAACACAATTAAAGGTTTTTTTTAGCTTAAAATACAAGCATGTTTAAAACAATAACACTCTTGCCATATTTTATTTAATAGTCTTTGATAACTGATACCCAAACCTTCCCTCTCACCCTTAAAAGATGCATACCTAAAGTGGAAAGGTGGGGGGGTAGTGGGAATTGGCAATGCAGTTTTTTAAATAAAACATCAAGAAAAAGCACAAGGATCACAGCAGAAACTAAAAATATAAAATGCTCTGAGCCTAGGAAAACATGAAATGTCTGGGCATTGCAAGCTTCCCCCCACTTCAGGTCTACTCAGAGTGGCAGTGGCTCTCTAGTGTAATATCCCCCTTTGGCTGTGGGTTCCCAGGTTACAGTACTCACTCAGGCACCTGTTCTCAGGTCTATTCAGCAGAGACAAGCTGGCTCAAAACACCAGCCATTTATTTGCAAGCAGACAACTTCAGCTGGCATATAAACACTGGAAACTGAAAATCCACTCCATTGAAAAGCATTGCAACTCAAAAAAAGTTGCAAAGAAAATGTGGAATGGATTTTCCATTAAGGTTTCTGGGCCCAGAAAGACTGCTCTGGGACTGGAATGACAGCCCCCAGAGTAGAATTCCATTGCCAGAATGCAGTTGCTACTCCTAGGGACCATCATTCCAGTCCCAGAGTAGTCTATCTGGGCCCAGAGACCTATAAGGAAAATCCAGTCTACATTTTCTTTGCAACTGTTGTTGTGTTTTAGCCCAGAGGAGCTTCCTGCTGGAGGAGAAACCAGCAAAGACAAGGCCCAGACAGTTGGGAAGTTCAGCAGCCTTGATCTCCCCGGGAAAGGTGAGGACAGGTGGGGAGGGGGTGAAGAAGAGAGCTGTGGGCCTGATTAAAGTCTTGGGTGGGCCAGTTCTGGCCTGTGGGCCTTAGGTTTGACACCCCTGCTGTAGGGTTTTCCAGGTAAGAGACAAACATAGATGGTTTGCCGTTGTCTCCCTCTTTGCAGCAACCCTGAATCTCCTTGATGGTTTCCCAAGCAAGTACTAACTGTGGCTCACTCTGCTTAGCTTCCACCTATGATGAGATGAGAGTAGGGTTGCCAAGTCCATCTTCGTCAGCAGCGGGGGACTTTGGGGGCCGTTCCTGGAGGGGCGGGGCATCCCTGATGTGATGATGTCACATTGGGATGTCCGCTCCCCCCCCCCAGCTGTGCGCCCCTTGCACGCAGGGAAATGCTGTGCAGAGAGCTGGCATTTCCCCGCTCACCCGAATGCCAGCTCCGTTTAAACACAGGCAGCCTTCCCTGCACGCTCGATCTTGAGCGGAGATTGGGCTTGCGGGGAAATGCCAGCTTCCTGCACTTCCCCTTTAAGAGCAGTTTCCAGGCACCCCGATCTCCGCTCGAGATCCAGCGTGCGGGGAAGGCTGCCTTTGGAGCTGATGTTCAGGTGAGCGGGGAACGCCAGCTCTGTGCATTTAAAGGGAGCCCTTCGAGAGAGAAGGAAGAGGGGTGGCTGTGGGTGTTGGGGCTTGGGGGCAGGGCTTCCCCTGCTGGCCATTTGGCCAGCGGTGGATAGAACCCCCCCCCCCCAAAGTGGGGGACCCCCGCCAAACTGGGGGGTTTGGCAACCCTAGATGAGAGTAGCCTGGACCATCCATGTCAGGGTGGGAGATATAATAGACATTTAAAAACCATGAATAATGTTATAATGGTGACAGATAATGATGATTACAAGTCTTTGAGACACTACCCTCACTTCCATGGGCCTCTTGTCAGCTGAAGATAGACCCTGCTTCCTCCCTTGGCAGGGCCAGAGAACCAGTTTTGACAGCTGCTTTACATAAACAGCCAGAGCCAATTTGGAGCCACATCTCTGGACACTTTCTATGATAAAGGTGCAGGAAAGAGAAGGAAGATTCACCATTGCTCTTCCTGTGGCAGCAGCTGAGCTGACAGAAACCCTCTAGGTCTGTTTATTAGTGTGCTTCATTCAGAAATCTCAGTTAAAAAAAACCTGACAGCAGTTCACGTGTCATCTCATTGTTCCCACTACAGCAACAACAAGGGCCTGGAGAAAAGTGGCTGCTGCCAACCTATAACTGTTTTACATTTTCTCACCTCCTCTCATATGGCAGATTTTGGAATGTGGCCAAGTCAGAGCTACGAGACTTACATATACAAGTCTATGCGCACATGCTCACACACCTTAGCTAACCTCTACAACCTGTTGCCAGTGCTATCCACTGCTCATATAGAAGGTTTTTAAAAGTTTTCGGCAATTTCATGGTGTTCAGGTCTGTCTACAAGCTGTGGTAATCCATACCAGTGAAGCTTGAAGTTTCAGGAAACCTTCAACTGTCTAGTAGATACTTGGACTTAACAAAGAAAAGCTGCAGCTATCTTGCCCTGCTTTTGTGCAGCTCCCCAAAGCCTCTGTCTGGCCTTTACCAATATACAAAAGGTACTATTGGGTGCACTTGTCCCTGCATAGCAATTCTCGGGAACCTGTATGACTCTACAGTGTTGCACAAGGTTGGATTGGCCAGAACATTCCAGTGTGCTGATGTCTTGAAGAGCTGCCCCCCAACTGGGGATGTTCTAGCCTGGGACAGCCTCACACAGAGTTGGCGGGAACCTCCACAAGCTGGTGGCCCTTGCGGGGGGGGCTACCATAAGTACAAGCAGGTGGCCTTCACCCTGCACGATGCAGGTGGGTATGAAGGGGTGGAAGCCACCAAAATCACAGTTCAATAGGCACGAGATAGGTGGGAGCTGTGGCGAGTCTGCTCCTTCCTTCACCCCTCTATTGGGGGGGCAGGGCTAGGGCAGGCGGGGAGGCATCGTCCTTTCCAGGGCCATTTTTGCCTCCCAGAGCACCCCTGCTGTTGCATTTGAGTC
Organism: Gekko gecko; assembly: GCA_029375565.1. Classification (NCBI taxonomy): domain Eukaryota; kingdom Metazoa; phylum Chordata; class Lepidosauria; order Squamata; family Gekkonidae; genus Gekko; species Gekko gecko. The sequence continues at coordinate 104,191,436 of JAPDNY010000004.1, read as the reverse complement.
ACTTAAAATGGTGAAGAGGACAGATAATTTCCCCATTATTTTAATGTCATTTGTCATGCTCTTTGCTATCTTGCTGATTTAGTGGAACAAGCAAGGAATGGTGGAAAAGTTGATTTTCTTTCCCATGCTTTCTTTAAATAGATTCCTGGGATTCTGTTCAAAGAACCAAAGATGTTTCCCCCAGCTGAATCAGGCCACTATCATTGACCTCCATGCTTCCTCCACCTACAATATCCGCATGTATGCAAAAAACCGCATTGGCAAGAGCGAGGCCAGCAATGAGCTTACCATCACCACAGATGAAGCCGGTAAGGTCTACATTTTCCCCAGCTAAGTTTAATCTTAAAGTATATGTTGTAAGCATTGGTGGGGGTCCAATACCACCAGGTCCAATACCAACAGATTAAAAGAAGCTCTAAATGCGGCATTTTGCTGTGTATGAGGCAAAGAAAAGGCCTTGGTAGCTCTAAGAGGACTTTGCAGAAATTTGTTACAAATTTTGCTGTCTAACATTAGGCACATACCAACCTTTGGAATAAATAATGGTGGTGGAAAGTGCTGTCAAGTTGTAGCCGATTTATATTAACCCTGAAGGGTTTCCAAGGCAAAGAGATGAACAGAGGTGGTTTGCCATTGCCTACCTTGGTGTAGCAACCTGGACTTCTTTATTAGTCTCCCATCCAAGTACTAACCAGGGCTGACCTGCTAATCTAATGAGATCAAGCTAGCCTGGAGCCATCCAGGTCAGGGCAAAATACAAAACAGAGTATACTTAAGTATTAAGTTTGGATTTTAGCTGGTGTAATTTTTGTATTTAAATAAAGGAAGTCCATTCTTATTTAGGGGAAGGGCAATCTGTCTAAGAGGAAAGGGAAACACAAGAATTAGAAGATATCCTGTGAAGTAATGTTTGTTTTAAAGCACTACTGTTACAGAAGAATTCAGCTATAGGGTTGGAATTTAAAATGGTAAAGAAGAAAATGGGATTAGAGAATGGGTGTGAAAAAGTGAGGGGAAACAATGAATACTTCCACTGAAGAAAGTGTCCAGTATAGGATAATGATTATTAATTAGTAATGTATTTCACATTAAAATCTTAGCTGAACTTACTCAGAAGTAGCTTCACAAAGAGTGGGGGAAGCACTAGTAAAAAGTCCATTAAATTCAGAGTTAAGACTCAAGGATAAACTATGTGACTTGGAACTATGGAGTAACTACTTAAAAGCTTACCGTATGGGAGCTGTAAACATGCAGCTATGGAGTTATTGTCAGTAGCCACTGCCTCTGGCAGTGCCATCAACACCAGATTTCCGTGTCCCTAGCTTCGCCAGTTTGGTGTAGTGGTTAAGTGCACGGACTCTAATCTGGGAGAACCGGGTTTGATTCCCCACTCCTCCACTTGCACCTGCTGATGTGACCTTGGGTCAGTCACAAGCGCTGGCACAGCCGTTCTCTCAAGGACAGTTTGTGTTAGAGTTCTCTCAGCCCCACCTACCTCACAGGGTGTCTGTTGTAGGGAGGGGAAGGGAAAGGAGTTTGTAAGCCGCTCTTCTTCTTCTTCTTCTTCTTCTTCTTCTTCTTCTTCTTCTTCTTCTTCTTCTTCTTCTTCTTCTTCTTCTTCTTCTTCTTCTTCTTCTTCTTCTTCTTCTTCTTCTTCTTCTTCTTCTTCTTCTTCCAAATTTCCAGATGGCTATGAATCATAGATCTATTCATTTTGTATCCTGCTTTTCTTCCAAGGAACTTGGAGTAACATACATAGTTCTCCTCCTCCCCATTTTATCATAACAACGTTGTGAGGTTGGTTAGGCTGACAGAGACAGTCTTACAGGCCCAAGGTCACTCACTGAACTTCAAGGCAGACTGGAGGTTTGAACCACGGCTTTCCAAGTTGTAGTCCAACACTCTAACACTTTGCTGTTCTGGCTCTTACTATTTTAATACATGTGATTATATCAGGGATCCCCAACCTTTTTGAGTCCATGGGTACCATTAGAATTCTGACACTGGATGGTGGTCGCCATCACCAGATAGCTACTGCCACAAGAGGCAGAACCAGTTGCAAAATGTAACTCTTCAACATTTCAGGCAGAAGCTCTGTTTAACAGAATGCCTTTTAAAACAGGCATATTGTTTTTAAAATATTTGTGTGCATACAAACAGCTTATTTTCAGTCACAGAGTGAAGATCCTTGCACTGGGGTTGCAACTGCTGCCAAAGCAACTTTAAAAAAAATCTGCACAGTCAGTCAGATCTCCAATGGCCAATCAGAAGCCCTTCTGGACAAAAGCCCTACCTGACCTGGCCAACTTTCTGAAAAACACTTGGTGGGAGCCAGGAAAGGTGTCTGTGGCTGCCATGTCATTCATTGGCACCATGTTGGGGAATTTTGGATTATATGCTTTCTATTACAAATTATCTCCTCTCTGTGTGGCTCTGTTCCTGCATAGGAAGCTATTATTAGGTACTTAGTTCACGGTCATCTTCTTCCAAATCTGTGTGTGTCTTCTACACATACACACAGCTACTATTCTGCCAGTTTTTGTGTTTGCTCCCTCTCTCAATCCCCCATGTACACAAATGGATGCACAGAATGCTGTGCATTTATTTTTCTTAATTGACTAGTAGTATTTCTTATCTGTGGACTTTCATTTGACTGAAAATTAACATGCCAGCATAATCAACTGACCTTAATTTGCAGATTAGCTTTCCCATTAATAACGAGCAACCTGAACGTCATGTTATATTCTCCGCTGTGTGACCTAGTTTCAAGATGACTGACCCTTTCTTTGCTCTCATTATGAAGCTGTCCGTTCAGAGTGAAGGGTCAATTATAATGGAACCATCATCAAAAGCTGCTGATTTATTCAGGGTGAAACCAGAGGAGAAAGGCCAAGCCTTCAGCAGAGCCATAATACTGGTTGCCTTGGTATCAGCTGGGACCTCATGCACACACATGGAAGTGCCACCATTTGTCATTCTTTATTTTAGCTCATTGCTTTTACCTCAGGCATATTAAGCGAGCATGGATTCCCAAACATCTGAGAGATGCCTGAGGCAGGGAATGTAATGAAGGCTTTACAAACACAACAGCATTAAATATTAAATGGAAGGGTATGGGAGGGAAACTACATTGGCAAAGGTGCACTGAGTATGATAAACTGTTGTAGCTTCAGACTGCCAACAACTTTTATTCAAAGACCCAGAAAGAGGGTTCCTGCAGCAAAAAGATAATCAAACTGTGTTTTCCCTTCTACATATTTTCTGATTACTTTTGTTGAGGTCTCATGGGTCCTTCCTTTTTTCATTATCACTGTATCAAGTAGCCAAGTGCTGGTGCCTTTGCAAATAGCCAGATCTGCACAGTGGGTCCTGCCATGCCTGCCCTTTATGGTTTTGCAAACCTAGGGGAAAGAAAAACCTTGCTTCAAAAAGAACACACACCTATTTTATTAAGTTTATTTATTTGTTTATTGCTTTTACTGTTGTTGCAACTGGAGTTATAAACAGCAATTGAGTATTTTCTCCCCTATGGGGACCAAAAGTGGCTTACAAAAAATACTCTGAAAAGAAGTATATAAAAAAGCAAAGAACAAAATTAAACAAGACATCCTGGGCTAATGCCCACCAGGGCAAGCTGATCGGCAAAGGCCACTGGATGAAACCGCAGGCTACCCGCTCATCAGCTTTTGCCCTTCAGCTCAGACCTGGGTGTCTCATGTCCCCACCATGCTGAGGCTATCAGTATCTACAGTGGAAGAGAGAGAAAATGCTTAGCATCGATGTTTCAGGCTGGCAGCCAATTTGTGTCAATTCCCCTTCCTTATACATAGCATCACGAAATGCGCAAATATCACACAAACTAAACGCTGGAGTCTGTGCAGCATTTTAGATTTCTACAACTAAAAATAATACACAAATATTGGTGAGTAGGAAGAGAATGAAGAAATGGTGGTCAGTGTTCCCTCTAAGCTGTGCATATGAGTGGCTGCTCATTAGCACAGGAAGCCCCGCTCAGCAGCAGTCTGGAGCCACACAGGTTCTTGCACTGCCCATTGCCCTTTTCAAGATTACAGCAGTTATGTTCTGTTCGGGATGTGAACTGATCTGCTCGGGGGGGGGGAATAGAGGGAACATTGATGGTGGCGGCAGGAGGAGAAGCTGAGATGGCCCCAGTGCCAGAATAAGTAAGCCAGAAGCAGTGAGATCCAGCATCGGATCCAATGCAGTTTAATACAAACCATAATCAAAACATTAGGGTGAAATCAATATAATCCCTAAAACACCAATATAGCACAAATAGAATAGAACACTTAAAAAGCAGCCATAAAAGCTTCAGAGTTTCAGAAAGCAGAACTACAGTTTTGTCAAAGTCTTGCTATGGAAGTTGCCATGTGACTGGAAACTGATATAGGTACAGCCTTAGTTTTGCTGCTTTTGTCATATCTTTCTCAGTTTATCAGATCAATATCTTTCTCTGCTTAACACTTTGATGCATTCTCTGGTTTCTACAAGTAGATTCAAGCCCTCTAAGCTTGTTGCATTTATGCGTTGACTGAATGTTCAGAGAGGGAGAGTGGGCACAAGCATGCTGGCCCTGCCCCTAGTGGTCCTGCCCCTTTCATATTATCACTGAGTTCTCATGCAAAGAATGTGTCCTCGCATATACTCCTTCCCATAATCAGTAATACTCCTTACCAAACATTGCCAGTCACATGGAATGAGTGTACATGCTGACTTGTCTGCATACGTAGGCACTGTTCTCCAGAGCCAATGATCATTTGGATGCAGTGGGCCTGCTTACCCTCTCCATGCATTCAGTCAACACACAGACAAGTTCAAGGGTCATGGGCTGCCAGCAGTGGACACTTAGATTGCAACTCCTCAGCTGTTTAGCAGAGCCATGATCTGTGAAATTGTGCTTGCTTTTGACAGTTTACAAATAAATATATTGTGTTTTCAGTGGTTGGTTAGCTTTTTCATCATAGCTAGCTTCACCTTGGAAAAAGCCCTTTGCTGTGCTTGTGAGTATGACACAATATAATGTTCTCTTTAATGGAAGAGAAAAATGCAGCAAGTTGATAATGTCTTTCCATTTCTCACCAGCTCCTGATGGACCACCTCAGGATGTTCAGCTTGAGCCCATATCTTCACAAAGCATTAGAGTAACCTGGAAGGTAAATAAGTAATATTCAACAGGAAGGGGAAATAGTTTATTCTGGGGTGTATATTACTGCTTTAGTAACCTCAAGGCTCACAAGGGGTAGGGAAATAAGAGATATATAGTTGGGATGAATTTATACACATGATGCTTGTGGCTAAATTTTAAGAAAATTACTTTGCAACTGAGTGTAATTGCATACTAAATTAAATTTGCATGCAATTATATGTGCCTGTGCTCTTTTGAACATCTTATTAACAGAATACCAGCTGCAGTCTACTAAAGAAATATATAAATGACTGGATTGTAGCTTACTTCTTATGAAGAGGGCTGGTACAACCTTAGCTAGAATTCATTTATAAATGAGACCCAAGAAATGATACTGGAGTTTATAACACAGAAAGAGTACTCCATCTTTCTGTGTTATATCTCTGAGGATGCCAGTCACAGCTACTGGCAAAATGTCAGGTCCTAGAATGCCAAGACCACGACCACGCAACCCAGAAAATCTACAGCAACTAATGAACTCTGGCCGTGAAAGCCTTCGACAACATAATGATACTGGAGTCTGCTAGAAAATGCTCATGGTGTGTCAACCAAATTGAAACAAACATAGGAAATTATCATGCATATAAACATTTGATGTAGGGCTGGAGAAAGGAAGGACTGAGTGGCAAGTGAGAATTGCTCTGAAATTAGTCATTTAAGCAAATCAAAAGTCTTGTTTATATCTTTTATAAAGATTCAGAATTTTTGTAATTTTGAAAGTCATATATTTTTTAAAAAGTCTTTAATTTCAGTGAGCAAAGTAAATTGTGAAAAAATTGCTACACATATTATACTATGAACTACAATAGCAGTGCAGTCAGAAGCAGGATTATAATTTTCTTAGTACACCCAAATCATTGGGTGTAGGAGGATATCAGTCTGCTTAGGATTCCATTGTTAATCTTTGAATAGTAGTCCAAGTGTAAGATCACTGGAGCACGCGAGTTTTTTCCACCTTGCACAGCCAGCTCATTTTGCAACTGTTAAATTACTTCCATTTAAGAGTAATGTTGTACAAATAAATTTCCAGCCAAGAAATGGAGTCAAAAATGAGGAGGAGGAAGATCCTAGTGTTTTAATTGCAACCAAAACACCCGAAAACAGGCCATCTAAAATTCACTGCTTTCTGAGCACAACCAGGAAATACGTGAAATTTTATATTTCAAATGACATCAGCACAGCATCATCATGAAAATAATATTCAAAAAGCATAATTGGTTACAAAAAAATAAACATCATCTAAATAAAAATTTCCTTATTGGTCAAATGTAAAGACAGGTGTGTCTATGCAACAGCGTCAATTGCTTATGTAATCCAACCTAAACACTATCAAGCAAGATTTCTATTCACCCAAACAAAGGTGTTTTTCTCTGATATGGAGCTAAAAATCGTTTTTGACCCAGACACTGTGAAATTGTAACCTAAACAATTAAAACCCATGAACTTTATATCTAACTGTCTTGTCTGCTAGCATTAGCTAGCATCAGCTAGAAAAATTAATTGAACCTGAAAGAGAAAGGCCTACTGCTTTAATAGAGCTATATTACATCCTAAGAAAATCTTGCTTATAAAGAAAACCCCATAAAACCAGAAGAATATGAATAATCAAAAGGAAATAAATGTTATAATCAAATCTATACTACAATAATGACCAATTCTTAGGACTGTCAGGAAGTTTTAGTTCTGCCGCTCAAGAGGGCTGCAGTTCAGCATACAGCTGTGTGTACTGAAGTGTCACTGAAATGACTATAATTTTGTGCTGAATTAAACCAATGGTTGCCAACCATATTCTCCAAAACAGAAGTAATCGGAGACAGGCAAGCAGGGACAGAACCAGACACCTGGTCTGCATTAATTAAGAATACAGTACAATGTGGCCAATGCCTATTTGGGGGTAGGGAAATGTGAGGTGTTCCTAACAGATCTTAGCACCCTCAGCAGCAAAAGTTTCTGGGATTCTTTGGAGAAAGCCGTAACAGCTGAACAGGTATATTCATTTGTACTGTAGATAAGCCCATAGTCTCTAAATTCTGAGGGCCTCTGCTTTCCATTATGTAAAGGGAAGGGAAGCTGTTTGTCCAATAGAGAGCAATGTCTGAATGAGAATATTATTTTCACAAATAGTCTCTTTTCTTCTCTGGCAGTATATGATCACCTATCTGCATTATGGCCTTTCATGCTTGCAGCATGTCCAACTTCTCTCTACTACAATATTGTCTTCTCTGCTTTCACATGTATCTACCCAACAATACACATTGCACACTCACACACAAGTGATGAGCTTAACAAACACCTCTATTTTTTATACATATATATCTAGCATACATTCCCAAGACACTAAGGATGTCAGCCTTCAGGTGGGACCTAGGTATCCCCAGGGCCAGCTCATTCACTAGGCGAACTAGACTTTTGCCTAGGGAGGGTCCATCATGGGGGTGCCAAACTGAGCCACCCTCCCCCGCAAAATGCCCCCCACCCCCGCCAAAAGCTCATGCCGTGTACCCTGGCCACTGCTGCCACCCTGGCTGCCGCCGTTTCTTCTCTCCCTGATTCCTGATGCAACCGCCCTCCCTCCTTCTGTCCAGGTTGCAAGGGGTGCAGTGAGGCCACTGCTGCTGCTGCCCACCCACCCCCAGCATGGCTTTCTGGGTGCCTGCTCCACAGCATGCCCCTTCACTGATGGGTCTCTCCTCCTCCTCCTCCCTCCCGGCAGGTGTGCTCCCAGGCAGGAAGAGATGGGAGGTGGCAGTGACAGGGTGTGCATGCTGTCTCTGGGCGGGTGTGTTGTGACCTCAGATTTTTTGGTGGTGGTGGGGAGGTTCCCCCCTCTCCTCTGCTCACGAGTGAATCAGCAGCAGGTTGCTTGGCGGCCGGCCACCTTGGAGGTGAGCTCAGCAATCCGGCTGTGGCACAGCAGCTGCGGGTGAGTGGGCAGACGTCGGCTGACCCTCGCTGGTTCCTGCTCTCTCACTTGGGGCTCCTTCTGGCTGGCGGTGACCATGAATGCAAGGAGGGTTGCCAGCATCTCTACACAGCTGGAGGAAGCCGGCTAAATGGGCAGTGGTAGGGCTCCTGCTCCCCCGGAAGCGGTGCGATCTTCGCCGGGGAGGTTGGTGGTGGGAGGGAAGGGCTGCTGGGAGGGAGGGAGGGATGGTCCCAGGTGGCTGCAAGGGTGCCTGAAGGGGAGGTGCCAGAAATTGGTGGGCGCATTGGAGGGCGCCAGAAGGTGTCCTCGCCTAGTGTGCCAAAATACCTGGGGCCAGCCCTGGGTATCCCTCAGAATTATAGTTCATCTCTAGACTACAGAAATCAGTTCCCCTGGAGAAAATGGATGGTTTGGTGGGTAGACACTATGACATTGTACCCCAATGAGGTCTCTGTCCTCCTCAGACTCCATCCCTAAATCTCCAGGAGTTTCCCAATCTGGATCTGACAGCCCAGCCCCCACTGGTGGCCAGAGGGGACCTGGCAACCCTACACATACCCTGTCCTTTCATGTTCACAAACAAAGACACATCCTTATGAAGCTTCCCAGGTGAATCTGTTCCTGAGAAAACTACGGCAATTAATAGAGGTCATTTTAATTATTTTAACAGAATGAGTCCTTTAGTACTGTTGTTTCCAGGGGTCTTTTCGTAGAAAAAGAGCTGCAGGAGCTCATTAGCATATGGTATGCTAATGAGCTACTAGGCTATTAGCATATGCCATGCCCCCTGACAACACCGGAAGTGATGTCAGAAGGGGAAGCAAAAAGGGGGGAGGCATCTTCAAAAGCCTCCCCTCTCTTTCCCCAGCTGGCCTGGTGGGAGAGCGAAGAGAGAAGGGGTTGAAACTTAAACTTCTCACTAGAGTTGGGCCACAGAAGGAGGAAAGAGGGAAGGAAAGAGAGAGAAGGGAAGAAGGAGGGAAACAGGGAAAGGAGGAAAAAAGAGAAGAGAAGAAGGCGGGAAAGAAAGAGAGAAGGGAAGAAGGCAGGAAAGAGGAAAAAGAGAAGGAAAGGAGGGAATGAAAGAAAGAGAGAAGGAAAGGAGGGGAAGGAAGGAAGGAAGGAAGGAAGGAAGGAAGGAAGGAAGGAAGGAAGGAAGGAAGGAAGGAAGGAAAGAAAGAAAGAAAGAAAGAAAGAAAGAAAGAAAGAAAGAAAGAAAGAAAGAAAGAAAGAAAGAAGAGGAATGAAGAGAAGGGAAAGAGAAAGAAAAGGAGGGAAAGATGGCAAAGAGATGGAGGGAGGGAGGCTCTCTCACTCACCCCCATCAAGCCCCCTCCATCCCCACCCCCATGGATCCCTTACTTACTGCTTTGGCAGGGGCTGGGGAAGCTGGCGGTGGGGCTCTCTTGGCATCCCTTGAGCCGCAGCGCTTCTGCATGGCCTGGGGCCACCGGCGGGGGGCTCTTCGCACATCCTCTGGGCCACAGCACTTCTGCACAGCCCGGGGTCGCCGGTGGGAGGGCTCTTTGCATGTCCCCTGGGCCACAGCACTTCTGTGTGGCCCAGGGCTGCAGGTGTGGGGGGAGGGCTCTTCATGCATCCCCCGGGCCACAGTGCTTCTGTGCAGGCCCGGGGACACTGGCAGGGGGCCTCTTCGCAAATCACCTGGGCCACAGCACCGGTGGGGTTTGCCGCCACTGCTGTTTGTTGAGGCTCCTGAGCTGCCAAAGCAGTGCTCTGGCTCGCTCCCCCCCAAAAAAAGACCTCTGGTTATTTCTATAACAAAATGAGTCCCCCACAAAGACTCACAGGGAATGGTGAACATCTTACTCCCTTTCTAGTGTTCCTCCCTGTGCTGTCTCCACTTGTCTCCTCTCCCACTTGCCGTCCTTGCAGGTTCTATCCTTTCCCTGCTTCCTTTCTTCCAGTCCCCTCTTTCGCTCCAATTTTCTCTCTTCCCTTCTTCGGTTATGTCTTTGTTTCCTCTCCTTGCCAATCTTGTCTTTCCTGCCTGCTCATTCCTCTTTCCCTCCCATTTATCTCAGGTTTCAAAGTGAAATTGCAGCAGCCATTTTGAATTACCTAGGCTCTGTTGTTTGAGATTGCCTATCCTAAACTGTCAAGGTCTTGCTAAGTAATATTGTAAGATCATTTTAAAAAGTTTACATTTTTTGATCTTCCTTTTGAAGTTTAAGGTTTTTCTGCAAACCGTAGAGCTCCTCCTGATTTATAGAAACATCTGTTTCTGTGCATGGCCCTATTGTGCAGAGTTTGTGTTCACACTGGGGGCAGGTTCAAAATTATATATAAAAATAATATATTTGTGTATACGCTTGTCATTGATGTTAAGAATACATATCAGTAGAAATCTGTTGCAGGAGAAATGATGCAAATGATTCCCAGGATTAGGAAGTTTGAAAATCACTGACCTAAAAGTTTATTGCATTTAATATTTTTAAAATACTGATAGCAGCCTTAGAAGCTGTGCTCCTGATTTGCATTCTGTATATACCAATTAAAGTGAAGGACTTGAATGACTTACAATGCTCCTCTCCCTAAACAGGAAAAAAAGCAAATATTGAAAATTAGAACTACCAAAATAATAGTTCAGTTACTACCTGCCTGTATGAAATTTGGTTTTGAAAACTTATAAATTTAATTCTTATTTAGCTTACAGAGTCAAATCAGAGTATTATTCTTGGCTTTGTTAATTATTCTATGTGCTCCTGTTAGAGCACTAAATGGTAACATTGCACATTGATTCCAGATAAATTGATTAGAGCAATGTAATGGAGAGCTTTTATAACACTCATCATCTGACTTAAGGAATTAATTATGTTTGCATTATTTTACACTGCACTTTATAATCTTTATTTTTAGTGAAAATGAAACAGTCACTGACAGCAAAATCTAGTGTTACTCTATTATGGTGGCTGAAAAATTCAGAAACACGGCCATTTGTATCATCTCAGTCTCATATTACACATACGTACGTATGTACACCCATGGCACTATATATAGTTATCATTTTATTATTTAATGCCTTGTATCTACTTTAGGCATTGCACTTGCCAGGTAGCTCCCTTAAATGTGTGCAGAACCTCAGTGACAGTTTCTTCTCCTGAGCTGAATGGCTGTGCTGCTGACCTGCGTGGGGCACTGTTACGCTAGAAAGGCAGAACAGTTCACTGGTGGGAAATTGTTCATCAGAACTACAAGCTGGGAATTTGGGACAATGTGTAATAACAGAGAACTTTGTGAGTGGGAGGAAAGTTTTAAATCCCGTTCTCTAAACATCACAGTAAATGCCCGGCTCATAGGACTGGCTCATAAATCCTTATAGTTGCCATACATTCTCCTACTGCTCAGGGTGATTCACTGCATTGTGGCTTTGAATATAGCAGTTATTAGGCTTATAGTTATACATTAAATTCCTTTGAATAACAGTCTTTAGCATCATTAGATTAGAACAAATCAGTACTTTAGTTTTGCATTCAGGTAGTGTGGATCTTGGGAACAGACTACCCCGATTTATAATTTAAACGGTTAATGGTATAAAGTGTTCAGAGTTTGCTTTTTTTTCTAGGCTCCAAAAAAACACTTGCAAAATGGGATTATTCGAGGATACCAGATTGGTTACCGGGAATACAGCGCAGGGGGCAATTTCCAATTCAACATCATCAGTATCGATACCACTGGGGACAGTGAAGTTTACACTTTAGATAACCTAAAAAAATTCACACAATATGGCATGGTGGTACAGGCATGTAATCGCGCTGGAATAGGACCATCTTCTCAGGAAATTATTACAACAACTCTTGAGGATGGTAGGTAGTAAGCATGCAAATAGCATATTTTAATGCTGAGATTTCTTTGTGGTCTAATTACAAGTTTTTAGAAAATATGTATTCATATATTTAATTTCAGTTTGTATACTATAATCTGATTAGCATTAAGTACAGGGTGTGATAAAATTATTGTTTCGTTATCTTGACAATTTTAGTAAGAACCAGCTGTCTTCACGTCAAAGGAAATGTACTTACTTCAGCAAAACTGACTGTGAAATCCTTTGGACAGAGCTAGGTCTCTGTCTTCTTAGGGCACAACCTCCACCCACTTCAAATTGCTTCATAGGAGTATACCCCTTAATATTTCCATCAATCCTTTAGCACCAGTGCCATCTATAGAGCAACAACACAGATTAAATGGAATCAAAGCAGTGATACAATATCAGTTTAGGAGCCTTGTGTTGGATATCTGGGTTTCTGAAACTGGGTACTGATTTTAATATTGGCCACTGACTATGTAGGAGGCAGTAGGAGTTTCCTGTTAATAATATTTCCTATTATTTACAGTCTTGCATTATTCTTATACAAGGACCATTTTGACTTAGAATACAATGCTATTAATGAAAAATAGCTATTTCCCTCCCAGGCTCAGTTAGTTGAGAACCACAGCTGGATTAGAGAACTTGAATTTACCACCCTATAATCAGACATGTCACTTTCTAACAACACCAAAATAAATGACCTGTGGAATATTTCTAGATAATTGAGATCACCCTGCATAGCAGATCTGTTCTAAATCAATGATAGAGAGCCCTCTTGTGGGAAAAAGGGATTTTCCCATCATTGAAGCAAGTAGTGGAAAAGCATGTACTAATATGACTAGTCAAGCATGATCCCATGGGAGAAATTCTCAGATGTTTTAAACAGTCAAAGCACTCTTAAAATGATCAGCTGAGAATGATGGTCGTGTGTAAACTAATTAAATAACAAAAAGCTTTTACATTTCTTGAGTGCTTCTTTAGATAAAGCTTTATAGAATGGCACTACTCTTTTTTGATACGTATTTGTTTTTTGACTCAACTTGAAACTGCTGAGAGATAGTCTTAGCACTATTATGTGAGGTCTCAGAGCCTAGTAAGAGCCAGATATTACTTTGTATACCCAAAGGTTTACAAATATTGCCTGTGTCACAGCTAAGACACTCTCCATATGCAACAGTGATTTCCAGTTGCTCAGTTTGAGTTGGGGAAGGTACTACAAACATCTATAAATCACTGGCAATGGGAATCCTATATGAGTAAAGGACTCTTGTTTGCTAGCATTGTATTTGAAATATTTCTGAGCTAGTTTTGATAGCTATCCAAATATTCTTAAACATCTCTTCCTCCAAGGTGTATGGCACTCCTTTCCCCTATTTTATTAGCACAATAACCTTGTGAGATAATTCCAGGTGGTCAGCTGTGTTGGTCTGAAACAGCAGAACAATTTTAGAGTCCAGTGGCACCTTTAAGACCAACAAAGGTTTATTCAAGGTGGCTGTGTTCAGACGGACAGTTCAGTCCACTGTTGCCCTGCCTCTAATTGGGCCAGGTTATTTTATCCTTATCAGACTCACCCCTTTTAGCACTCTTCAAAGCGTTTTTATGTGATCAGACAGCAGCAGGCAGGGAGTCAGCCCATCAGCCATCTTTTTAAAAAGTTTGTCTTTGGAGCGTGCCCACAAGCACTGATCAGCCTGCTGGTATATGTAGGTCATGGGGCTGCTGGCCATTTTTTAAAAAAGTTTGCCCCCTGAGCATGCACACAAGTACCTGCTGAGACTGATGGGATATGGAGTTCACTGCCATCCTCCCTCTAATCTTTTCAATTAACCCCTTCCCCAAAGGACAGAAAAAAGCTATCTTTCTTTGAGAGTTTTTAAAAAGAAAACAAAGTTTTGAGCAGCCCCTGTGGTGGGGGGGTGAGAGAGAGAAAGGTTTCTATGTGCAGTTATGCACTCCTCGCTAACTAGTAAAACAGAATGGTGGCTGGAAAACAAGAGACCAGTCAGATCTGCTTGATGGCTTGGGTGCACAACAGAGCGATCAGACAGCAGGGAATCCATTTTGGAACCAGTTCACATCAACAGGTCCAGACTTTCTCAGGTATCAAAGAAACACACAGCAAGGGGGGGGGGACTCAGATGACTGCGTCATGACAGACAGATGTTGCTGTCTGATCTTGCACTTAAAATCTGTAAGGGAATAGCAATGGCAACAGGTGAAACTGCCCATCTGAACGCATCCGGTATGAGCTTCCATGTGCATGCACACTTTTTCAAATACATTGGAATGGAAGGTAAAGGTTCTTCATCATGTTACATGTTAATTTGCTGTTCAGCCTCTGCCTATAAGTTTGAACCCTTACCTTCCATTCCAATGTATTTGAAAAAGTATGCATGCACACGGAAGCTCATACCTTGAATAAACTTTTCTTGGTTTTAAAGGTGCCACTGGACTCTAAATTTGTTCTTGTGTGACAAGTCAACATATGAAAGACTGATCGACCCAAGGTCACCCAGTAAGCATTGTGGCTCAATAAAGCTTCAACCTGAGTCTCCCAAGTCCTAGTCCAACCACAATAACTGCACTGGCTGACTGCTTAAACAACTCCAGATGGTGTTTTCCTACAATAGCTCATCCTTTAGTGAAAATATTTTATGCTTGTTCAGACCAATGAAAACAGGTGACTTGTTCAAATATTAATGTTAACTATCTGTTGTTATGTGTTCAGATGCAGGCATATAAACACACAAAACATTAGTGACAGAGACAGTCCAGGAAATCCTGTTTCAGTCCAGGGCTCATGACCCTGTTTGGGCAGCATCAGGCCCCACCATGGCATGCCCACATTACCTGGAAGCAGTGCACACCTGCCATCCCGGGTGGCATCAGGCCCCAGCCCCCAGCATGCCCGTGATTTCTGGAAGTGACACAAGTGCATCAGTGATGCACTTGCATCACTTCTGGGTAATGTGAACATGCTGGGGCAGGGCCCACACTGGGCAAAGTCCAGGCCAGGTTTTGGTTTGTTGTTCAGGTCTGTGCCCATCCCTACAAAACATTATACACAAGTTGCTGCATGTAGAATATAAATATGAACTGATTACCATTCTATCCATTGTTCTGCTATATGCTTTGCTGATATGCATATAAGTAATGTAAACCAAGGAGTGCAATGCAAAGAGGAACTTCACAGTCTTTGTTCAGTGAGGGCAGCAACACCTTGATGGAAAACACATAGTATTTTCATGGCATCACAAGGCAATTCAGCCTTTGCCCCACTACTCATATGGCAAAAATAGTGGCTTATGGTCACTTGCAATAGAGGTGTGTCAGCAAATAACACTCCCATGGCACCCTTTCAGGTTGGAAAAACAGAATGGGGGGGGTGAAGGCAGGAATGCCTCCCCCCTCATCACCATAGTGGTCCCAACCAGAATTGGGGCCCTGTGGCACTGTCAAAAGGAGTTCTGCAGTGGGAACTCACTCTGTAAAATGACAGCACATTGTTGGGGCAAATATGGGGATTTAGCCCTAAGTGTTGACTGTAGGGTGCAACATCATCAGTTTGTCTGTCTTGCATTATAGAATTGTGCTTAGAAACAGTATTTTCATTTATATTCTCCACAAACTTACCTAAGAAATCTAAATAATACATTTTATATATTTTTTTTGTTTTTCATTAGTACAAAAACTCACAATTAAAAATGATTATGTTCTTATTTTAGTTCCCAGTTCCCCCCCAGAGAACGTCCAAGCTATTGCTACATCACCAGAAACCATCTCAATTACCTGGTCTACTCTTGCCAAAGATGCCCTCAATGGAATATTACAGGGATTCAGGGTTATATATTGGGCTAACCTTTTAGATGGAGGTAAGTATCTTTGCACCACAATCCTAGGATGTTCCATTTGTGTATAATGTTTTCTGATGCTTCCTGAGCATAAGAAGTCATTTGGCAGTGTATTAAACAGGAAGATAGTAGTGATCTAGCAGGGTCAGGATGCGCTTCATAGTGCTATCCAGTTTCTTCGTAGCTTGTGATACCAGTTAGACAATTTTTTATTCTGACCCAGTAAAGCTTTCTATGACCCTTTACAAATGATTAGTATCTTTCATTTACCTATACTGCTATTTCTGAAATAAAAATATCAGGAAAGTAAAAATGTGGTTTCATAACATTTTCAAATCAAAATAATTTAGCAGCCTGTATTTATTTCTAAAAATAGTATAAGGAGCCTAAAATGGTGCATTAATAACTTCAAAGTGTTCTGCATGCTTATTTTTCTCTGTAAGAAAGATGTGATTTTTATGACTAAATGCAGACTACAGGCATTTAACATTATTATGATTTAATAATCATAATAAACTTTATCCTTGCTAGAGTTACGTATTATAATCCAGCAATTTCTTGCTCATACTCACAGTGATATAATTATCCCTCAGTAGGAGAAGAATGGCACTGCCACTAACTCAGTTTAATTTTCTGCTCCCTAGAGCTGGGGGAAATTAAAAATGTTACCACCACGCAGCCCTCGTTAGAGCTTGATGGCCTGGAAAAGTATACAAACTACAGCATCCAGGTGTTGGCATTCACACGAGCTGGAGATGGTGTCAGGAGTGAGCAGATTTTTACACGCACAAAAGAGGATGGTAAGAGAACTGGAATAGTCTTCAGAGTCATGGAGCAGTGCTGCTGGGTTATATTCAGTTTCTCACAGCTCAGCATGCACTGTGTACTAATATGTATAAAGGCACTTCTGTATGTGTACACACCCAATTCTGAGTGAAGCTGATCTGTCCAGAAGAACTCTGATCTGTAAGATATAAGTATCTTCTATGGTATCTTCCTTGGAGGTCATTGGGGACAGAGTAAGGCTACCACAAGCTCCACTTGGCTATGTAAGATGGCAAGAGCCGCGGGGCTCAATGGGTCTGTGGTCAGCCATTGCTCAAAAAGCAGCACAAACATGTCAAAGGATCTGTGTGTGTGTGTGTGTGTGTGTGTTTGGACAAAGTGAACTTGGCAAGGCTTGGGAGCAGTAAGAGGTCAAGCTGAGGAAGGGGCAAATGCACAGGAGATGCTTTACTGGCAAGAAGTTGGAGTTATACTTGAGGGAGGGGGCAGTGGCCAGTCACTGCAGCCGAAAGCTCCAGGCCAGCCCCCATAAATAGTTCTGATTCAGGACTGCCTGATGCCAATGAGCCTGACTCCCAGGCACATGATAATTGGCATATGACTATCTAACTGCACATGTGCATATTTAATGCATTCCAGAGGAATGTTTATTGCAGTCTTAAAGTGAGCACAAACTACAAATCATTTAACTGTTTTCATTTTGATCAGTATTCGGGAATTCATTTTGATCAAAATAACTGCAGAATATTCAACTTGTTCAAATCGAATTTAAGATGAAAATGACCAGCATACATTTCTATTTCTTTCCATGTGGAAAAGCTGCTTTTTAGTTTCAGATGCTGCTGCTCACCTAACAAATCTTGAATCATGATTCCTAAAAAGTAAGGTACTTTTGTCTTGTATATTCAAGGTCCACTACTGTATAATGTAAAGACAAAGAAGTCTATAGGGTTACTCACAATGTCACAGTAGAAGCATGCTGTGCAGCCATTTTTTAAAAAAAATATTTTATAATTTTAAACATATACAACAACAATACAGTCAAATAATAATTTAACAAGAACCAATAAATGTTTAACGTAAGCAGGGACACTACCCAATTTCACAAGCTGGCTGGCTTAATTTAGATATCCCCATTTTGATTTTGTTGCTGTTGTTCAGAAACAGATCTAATCTGTGAGTTTTTATTTTTGTGTCATGTTCTTTTTTCATGCCAAAATATTTTCCATTTTTTAAAATTTCTGCAACAATAAATCAGCATTATA
Organism: Gekko gecko; assembly: GCA_029375565.1. Lineage (NCBI taxonomy): Eukaryota > Metazoa > Chordata > Lepidosauria > Squamata > Gekkonidae > Gekko > Gekko gecko. The sequence goes on along the minus strand of JAPDNY010000004.1, from coordinate 104,173,570 downwards.
TAGCTACATTTATAAAACCATTTATAAAGCTATGTATAAATACCATATCAACTGCAATAAAATGTGTAAAAGAAGCAAACAGATCAGCAACACCAACAGTGAAAATGGATGGGTCATAAACATTCCCAGTGACAATGTGGAAATAAAAAGGCATATTTGCTCACTAGGTGAAAGGGTTTCCCAGAGAGTCCTGAAATAAGAGAAATCTGTTTATGTTTTACAAACACATGGTATCTTGATAAAGGGTTCTTTAAAAAAGAAGTCCGACTAGCTAATATGCATGGCATCCCTAGAAAGTTTTTTTTAAAATGTTGACAACCAATACCTTTCCCCCTTGCTAATCATGTAGCTCAGCCTGCTTTTTTGACCCCGTATGGATTGGTTTTATTAAATCTGCTCTCTTTCCTTTACTGGGTCCTCTGGCACAACAGAGGCTGCCCATTTCTGATCTCTGCTTATGGGTGATAGGGGCCAATTTGTTCTGGTGGTTTGAAAACCTAAGTGTGTAGGCTTGGATGCAGATTTGAACCATTCCAGTCTTTTATACATTCACTGCATGGTCTGTGAACTTCCTAAGTGCCTTAAATTCATTATTGATCTTTGACATCAGTGGAATATTTGGCTTAGAAAATCAACAGTACAATACATCCCATCCAAGGGACATAAATTCACTTTTCTCTGTAATCTGCTTAAAGCTTATCAGATACAGATAGTTTTATGGAATATGGCATACATGGAAGAGGTATGTTATGGTGGGGAGGACTATCCTACTTTCATGCGCTAGAAGTAATCCCAACTGGCAAGGAAAAGATTCCAGGAGCAATGCCTGTTTGTTATCATGCTCAGTACTTGATTTTTGACACCAGAGGTCAGGCATGTCCCTGTCCTGGCTCCTGCTGAGTCTAAGCACATGGCTCCAGTGGAGGAGCTAAGTGCTGCTGGGGATGAGCTCCCGATGCTGGAAAATCCCACACCTGACAGCACTGAGAGTTCAGAGGCTGCTCCAGCAACAGCTGAGGCAGATTCCTGCCTAGTCAGCGCTCCCCCCAATTTGCCTCCACCGGTTTCCCGTTTGAGAGAACAGCGCTGGCGGGACATGGCAGCCCAGTGGCGAGAGGCACACATGTGCAACAGACACTCTTTCAGTCCCAAGTATTAGCAGGAGCCGGGGCGTGCTTGAGGCGCATTAATTGCCAGCAGCTTAGTGAGCTATTTAGCCCTCGCACTCACACTGACAAGTCATGCAAGCAACTAGTCACTTTGATGAAGCTTTGCACCTCCTCGCTTGTGTTCCTGGTTCCTGTCTGGATGTCCTCGGCTCCTTGACCTCAGCTTGCATGACTACACTTAGACCTGCACCTTGAACCTTTGACTCCCTGACTCTTGACTTTTGGGAACTCTGGCTTTCTGACAACTCTGACGGTTTGTGCTTTGGTCTGTACCCTGACCACCCCGCTTTTGCCTTGCACTTTGGATTTGGCTTCTTTGGTTGGTTTGTTCACCTGGCTCTTGACTGTGGATTGTACCTTGACCACCCCGCTTTGCCTTGTGCTTTGGACCTGGTTTTCCTGGTTGGTTGGTTTGCCTGGCTCTTTACCCCAGACTGTGCCTTGACTTCCTTGCTCTTGCCTGGCCCTGCACCCCAATCCGTGACAGTCCTCACTTGAATTTATGAAAAAGAAGCTACTCTGACGGAATACAAAATGAGGTCTATTTTTAAGATTTCCATTATTTTGTCTGCCCCCCCACCCCTCAGATATCTGCGGTAAAAAATACCGTTCGTGTCCAGGATGTTCCTGGCACTGTGAAACTTGAAGCAGAAATGTCTGGCTGTTTTGAGAATGTGCTCCATTTATCTCCTTAGCTTGGAATTCCTTCTATACTATAAATAGAGTTACTTATTAACCAAGTGTCTTTCCACCTGAGGATTTATTTCACTGATCGTTAAAATTTAAATAGGCACTCATTTTCTCACCACACTGTAGGCTTAAATTGCATTTTTGCAGGCTGTTGTATTTGATGGCATGGGGTTTGAATGATTGCATTCATTAGAAATGATACATTATAAAATCTTAATTAAAACAATGAATCTGTGTTCCTTATATGACAGACCAGCCATGGCTGGTGAAATCAAGTGTACACATGAACACAGGAAGCTGCCTTATATTGAATCAGACCCTTGGTCCATCAAAGTTGGTATTGTCTGCTCTGACGGGCAGTGGCTCTCCAGGGTCTCAGGTAGAGGTCTTTCACATCACGTACACACAGATTCTTATTTATTTATTTATTATTTCAATTTATAGCCCACCCTCCCCTCAAGTGGGCTCAGGGCAGCTCACAAATAGGGCACATGCCAATACATAAAACAGGTTAAAACAACTTAAAAACAATCCTTTACAATATTAAGTGCTCTGGATGTTCAGTCTTCGATAAAAAGATAGCATCTTAAAGGTGGTACTCCTAATTCAGTGGTGTCAGTTCCATGCAGCGCTGTCGTTCACTCCTCACAGGGCCAGTAATAGTGATGGTAAAGATAATGATGGTAAAAATAGTGGCAGCTCCTACTCAAAAGCCTGGCGGAAGAGCTCCGTCTTACAGGCGCTACGGAACTCTGCAAGGTCCCGCAGGTCCCAGATCCCCTCCAGGAGCTCATTCCACCAGGTAGGAGCCGCCACCAAAAAGGCCTGGGCCCTGGTTGCAGCAAACCTGGCCTCCTTGGGGCCTGGGGTCACCAGGAGGTGTTGCATCCCCAACCGTAGTGCCTGTTGGGGAACATATGGGGAAAGGCAGTTCCTTAGGTATGTCAGACCCCGGCCATATAGGGCTTTAAAGGTAACTTGAGATGCTGGGGATTGAATCTGGCAGTTGCTATATAACTGAGTCATGGTTGCTTACTAGTGTAGTCCAGTAAATGGCACCAATGTTCACCTGTTGGAATCTAGCATTAATTCATTCCAGGCTAGAGTTTGTTGGGCTGACCTAAGGTGGCTCACAGATTTATAGCAGGAGAGAGTCCTTCTCAGCACATGGGTCAGGTTGTGAAGGTAACAAACAGCACCTAGAATTGAACTTGGAAGCTATTTGGCGAACAACGAAGTGCTTTTAATATGGCACGATGATCCACATCCACTAAGAGGTAAGTTGCTGCATTCTTCACCACCTGAAGCTTCCAGACTGTCTTCAGAGGCTTTCCCACATACAGCATGTTACAGTACTCAACTGTTATGTATTGGTATATGTAATGTCAGAGCTTGATATTCACCTCTGTTTAAGTCTGGTATTGTAATTCATGCAAGCTGATTAGATACTCTGCGCAGCAGCCCAGTCAGGATACAAGAAAGGTTCTGGAGAGAGATGACTTGATTGGTTGTTATGTTCATATTCTGATTGGTTCTTATCTCAACAAGGGGCGTGGTCTACCAAGCCCGGATAGTTTAAAAGAGAGCCTGTTGCTTTCCTGTTTTGTGTTCGTTCCTATCTTGTAAATAAAGCTGAACCACTTGTTATGAGCTGCTGCCTTAAGTCTCATACTTAACACTGGTGACGAGGATGGGATCGTAGTGGGTAGGCAGCCCCGCTGAACCATCGCCCTCACGGCAGACGAAGCTGACCTGTCCGGGGGTCTGGAAGAAGGACAACACCCTGCCACCCCACCGGCAGAACAGGCAAGAGCAATGGCAGCCAGCGTGAAGTTCGAGGCATTCAAACCTGAGCTGGAGGACTGGGACTCCTACATCACCCAGTTCGAGTTTCACTTACGTGCCCATCAAATCGAGGAGGATGCCATGAAGATGGCAATACTGCTCAGTTCCTGTGCTCAAACCATGTTCGATGTGGCCAGGTCTTTGGTTGCTCTAGCCGATATCCTAAATGTCTCCTTAGCTGATATCAAGAGCAAGCTGAAAAATCACTTTGCACCCAAGCCCTCACAGATCGCCAGCAGACTTGCATTCTATAAGTGAGATCAGGGAGCGAGCGAGTCGTTGCCGAATATGTCATGGCTCTACGGAAGGCAGCCAGGACCTGCAACTTCCCCGACCTAGAGGTGGCATTGCTCAATTGGTTGGTGTGTGGCCTGTGGAACGAAAAGCTCCAACAGAGGCTTTTCGCGAAATCAGAGCATTCTTACATTACGGCCTACGCTGAAGCCATTGCTGCAGAAGCCGTGGAGTGGTCCACCAAGGAGGTTAGACAGGCTGGCAGTCCACCCTGTCAGCACCTGGAGAAGTCAGTCCATCATGACTCAGCTAGTGAATCCAAGGGTGACAACGATTACAACAACAAAACTCATGTGACAAGGCCCTGGCGGACTCCAGTGAAAGCTACACCAAGGCAAGCCTGTGCGGGTTGCGGCGGAGCACACAACCGGGACTAGTGTTCGGCACGTGACATCAGATGCCGAATGTGTGACAAGTGGGGCCACTTGGCCAGAGTGTGCTGAGCCAAGGAAAAGAAGTCACCACCCTCTTCACTATGGCAAAACCACAAGGCACGAGACATCGGAACAGTAAGGCTAGCTGACTGCTACAAGACCACCTGCTGCTCCTGCCCCATGACCATCATGAGCACCGGACCAAGGGCCAGGAAAAAGATCCATGTAACCATGATGCTGGACAGGGAGCCGTGCAAGATAGAGGTCGACTCAGGATCGGCAATGACCGTCATTTCCATAGAGATATTGCAGTGCCTGTTTCCAAGGAAGGGTTGCCGCCGCTGCCTGACACCCAGCCAGATTCACCTTTCTGATTTTCAGGGATGGTGCATTCCTGTGGCCGGAGAGGCCGAGTTTGAAGTACAGTTTAAAGGTTAGAAGGAGAAGCTGAGCCTCCTGGTTGCCGAGGGGCGTAGGTTCAGTCTGTTAGGCTTAGACTGGTTCTAGGCCCTCGGTATTACTGTTTGGGGCTATTAAGGAATTGTTGGTATCAAATACTGTTCTGATGTATTTCTTTTTTTTGTAAATACAGTTTATTATTGGATATATTTCATGATCGTACACTTTAAACAAGCCAATACATATCCATTTTCTTTTACCCCTCCCCCCCAAACAAGGCTTCCCGCACTGCTCCAACCCCATTAATGTCTCTCTTATTCAATTACACTTACTTCTAAACTTATTTTCTCTTACTAACGGTAACAATTCAAAAGTCTAACTCTTTCAATTTCTTCTTAATAGCTATCAAAACAAATCAAACCACGCTTAACATCCCAGTTTTTCAACAAGTATTCTTGAAAGTCTTTCCAGTCTTCGAAAAAGGTTTCATCTTCTTCGTTGTTTAACTTTCTTGTTAATTTGTCCATTTCTGCCATAAACAACATCTTTTTAATCCATTCCCATGTTTCAGGTACTTTGTCTTGCTTCCAATATTGAGCAAAAGTCAATCTGGCTGCTGTAATTAAGTACCATAATAATGTTCTCTTGGTTACATTTATTTCTTCCATTTTAAGACCTAACAATAACATCTGTGGGTCTTTCTTAAAAGTACATTTCAAAATTTTTTGTATCTCATTGTGGATCTCAGTCCAGTAACTTACAGCTTTATCACATGTCCACCACATATGGTAAAAAGACCCTTCATTTTTCTTACATTTCCAACATTTGTTAGACATGCTTTCATTTATAATAGCAATTTTTTTAGGAGTCATATACCATCTATACAGATGCTGCAGGCTGTGGAAGGTCAGTAGTTCAGCAGTTCGAGACCCGGATGCCGCATGATGGGGTGAGCTCCTGTCTCTAGTTCCAGCTCCTGCCAACCTAGCAGTTCGAAAGCAAGAAATTGCAAGTAGATAAATAGGTACCACTTCGGTGGGAAGGTAACAGCGTTCCGTGCACCTTGGTGTTTAGTCATGCCGGCCACATGACCACGGAAACGTCTTCGGACAGCGCTGGCTCTTCAGGCTTTGAAACGGAGATGAGCACCGCAACCCTAGAGTCGGATTCGACTGGCTTTCGAGCAAGGGAACCTTTACCTTTACTTTACCATCTATACATCATTTTAAAGCAATTCTCTTTAACATTTACACGTTGAAATTTTCATTGACTTCTTCCACAAATATTCCCAAGATGACATGGATATTTCATTGTTAATATTTACTGCCCACTTTATCCTTTGCTCTTTTACTATTTCATCCTCAGTATACCATTTCAATAAAACCTTATATAGTTTTGAAATCATTTTTTTTCCCTTTTCAACCCATACAGTTTCAATTTCCATATTATTTTCTCTAAAACCATGTTCTCTTTTATCGGTCTTAAATAAGTCATAAATCTGTCTATATTTCAACCAATCATATTCAAATCCAACATCAGTTCTATCTTTTAGTACGAAGTGTTTCCCTTCTAATTTTAAAAGACTTTTATAAGGTAACCAATCTAAACCTTGATTTCTTGAATATGGATTAATCACTTCTGCTGGTACAATCCAAAGTGGTCTTTCTTCCGAGAAGAATTTTCTATATCTCGTCCAAGTCTCGAACAGTGATCGTCTTATAAAGTGGTGTTTAAAAAACTTGTCCATTTTTACTTTTCCATACCATAAATATGCATGCCATCCAAATTTATTGTCATGACCTTCTAATGCCAACAACTTTTTATTCTCAAGATTGATCCACTGCTCCAACCATGTTAAACAGATGGCATCATAATACAGTTTTAGATTTGGTAGTTGTAGTCCTCCTCTTTCCTTTGCATCACATAAAATTTTCATCTTAATCCTTGGCTTTCTTCCTGCCCATACAAACTTCGATAATTCTTTCTGCCACATATCCAGTATTTTCCTTTGTTTCAGTATTGGAATAGTCTGAAATAAAAACATCAAACGAGGCAAAACATTCATTTTTACAGTTGCAATTCTTCCCAGTAACGATAGATTCAAGGTGTCCCATTTCTTCATATCTTGCTGGATCCTGTGCCAAACCTTTTCATAGTTGTTTTTGAACAGATCAATATTTTTCATAGTCAATTCAATTCCTAAATATTTAGTCTTTGTCACTACTTCACATTGAATTTTCTCTTGAAGTTCAATTCGTCTCTGTTTCATCATATTTTTACACATCACTTTCGTTTTACTTTTATTAACGTAGAATCCCGCAACTGTTCCAAATTCTTCAATTTTTTCCATCAGTCGTGGTATGTTCTCAATTGGATCTTGAATCATAAACATTACATCATCTACAAAAGCTCTATATTTATACGTAAAGCCTTTCACTGTAAGTCCTTCAATGTTATTGTCTTTTCTTATCTCTGTCAGTAATATTTCCAATATCCAAATAAACAATAACGGAGATAGCGGGCAGCCTTGTCATGTTCCCTTTTGAACTTGGAAAAAATCTGTTCTTTCTTTGTTTATGTTCAAAGCTGCTTTCTGTTCAGTATATATTGCCACAATCATGTTTAAAAAAGACTGTCCCATATCCATTTTTTCAATTACTTGCAACATAAACTCCCAATTTAAATTGTCAAAAGCTTTTTCCGCATCTAAAAAGAGGAATCCAACTTCTTTTTCTGGATGTTTGTCGTAGTATTCTATTGCATCAATCACCACTCTCAAATTGTCTCTAATTTGTCTATTTGGTAAAAAGCCGGCTTGTTCTTCCGCTATAGCATCTTTCAAATATTTTTTCAACCTTTCCGAAATTATTTTTGCAAATAATTTGTAGTCATTATTTAATAGCGATATTGGTCTGTAATTCTTTACATTTGTTAAGTCCAAACCTTCTTTAGGTATAAGTGAAATATTTGCTTCCTTCCATGAGTCTGGGGTCCGTTTGGTCATTCTTATCTCATTTGACAGAAGTACTAAAATAGGGGTTAGCTCCTCCTTAAATTTCTTATAAAATTTTGCTGTAAAGCCATCTGGACCTGGAGCTTTGCCCAATTTTGCATCTTCTATCGCCCTTATTACCTCTTCCTTTGTTACTAATCCATTTAATTGTTCTTTAATTTGTTGTCCCAGCACTGGTACTTCAATATTCTCCAAATATTTCTTAATTTTCTGTTGATCAATTCCTTTCTTTTTAAACAGTTTGGCATAATATTTTTAAAAAACTCTTTTTATACCTTTCAAATCCACAACATCTTTTCCATCTTCAATAATCCTGCTTATTAAATTTCTTTCTTTTCTATTTTTCAATTGCCACGCTAAGAATTTTCCTGGTTTGTTTGCACCCTCAAATACTTTTTGCTGTAATTTTTTCAGGTTCCAGTATAGTTCTCTGTTTAATAGAACATTCATTTGATCCTGTAGGAAGTGAATCTCTTTAATGATTTTTTTCTTCCCTGGTTTTTTCTTTAGTTCCTTTTCTTTTTGTCGAATTTTTTCCTGAAGGTCATTTTGTTGTTGCATCCTTTGCTTTTTATCTTTAGAGTTCAGTGAGATAAGCAAACCTCTCATTACCGCTTTGTATGTATCCCATACGACCTGTATATCACTACCTTTATTCAAATTCATTTCAAAAAAGTTTTTCGTTTCTTTTTTTAATGTCTCATTAATTAATTTTTGGTCCAATAAATCCTCATTAATTCTCCAATATAGTTGTTTTGATTTTTCTTTTGATATCCAAAGTAAGGGATTGTGATCTGAGTTATTTCTTGGTAAAATTTCAATTTTATGCGTTTTTAATGCCATCTCCTCTGACATCCAAATCATATCAATTCTGGAAAAGGAATTATGCCTGTTAGAATAAAACGTATAGTCCTTTGTCTTAGGATTCCACTTCCTCCAAACATCTTCTAATTTCTCTTGTCTCATCAACTGAAAAAAATTTTTTGGCAATTTTCCAACCGTTTCTCCAATTGCATTAGACTTTCTGTCCAATGCATTATTCACTGTGCCGTTGAAGTCTCCTGCAAAAGCTATTTGGTCGTAATTTAAACAGTCCAACTCTCTTGTCAAATCATTGAAAAAAGTCTCTTTTGCTCCATTGGGTGCATATATATTTACAAGCAATGTCCTTTTTCTGTACATCGTTATTTCCACGCCAACATATCTGCCTTCCTTATCTGAGAAGATTTGTTTAGGTTCCAGTTCTTTATTGATATATATCACTGTTCCTTTCTTCTTATTAATTGCTGATGAATGAAATTCTTCTCCCAATTTTTTATTAATCAGATACTTATTGTCTTGTTTTCTGATGTGTGTTTCTTGCAAACAAATTATATTACATTTTTGTTTCTCTAGCCAATTATTCACTAATCTTCTTTTGTTTGGTGAATTTAGTCCATTTACATTCCAAGATAGAAATTTGTAATCCATCAGTGATTTGAATTAAATGTATTTAAAATCATCAAAATTGTTCTCTTTAAATCTATACAAGTCTCCTTCTGTTTTGATTGTAAATCTCACTGAATTGTACGAGAATGATAATCCATGTGGGATTTCCCATCTGAACCTGATGCTCATTTCTTTCAACCTATCTGTTAGTTTCTTGAACTTCTTTCTGTCTTGTAAGATCATTCTCGGAATTTCTCTTAAAATTATTATCTTCTTTCCATCAATTTCCAACGGTTGTGTAAATTGCTTCTTGAAGATGTCTTCTTTCATTTTTGTAGTCACAAATTGAACAATCACATCTCTGGGTAATTTCTTTCTTTTGGCGTAAGCTGAATTCACTCTGTAAATTAAGTCAAAGTCTGATTCCAAATCTCCTTGATCCTCCCCTATGTAAGTTGTCAACGTGTTGATTACTAAGGCCCGTATGTCTTGCTCTTCCTCTTCTTCAATTCCTCTCAGCCTCAGATGATTCTGAGTAGCCCTATATTCCATCATGGACTCCAATCTTGTATTTTCTTGGAGAGTTCTTTTAACTTTCTGTTCCATTTCTTCTGATTTTGTCACCAGACTTTGAACCTCTTTTTTAACTTCTTCCGTATCTTTTTTTAATCCCTGCCACTTCCGTTAGTACCAGTTCTTTCAATTCTGCCATATTTTTTTGTTGTACTTGGACTTGCACTTGTTCTATTTGCTCCAATTGTATTTGCATCTGTTGTTGTAACTGTGATTCTATTTGCTTTCCCAAATTCTGCACCACTTCTGTCATCCTTTTCTCCATCGCCTCCATGGCAGCCTGCCATTCTTTTTTTTCCTTTGCAGTCATTCTTGGACTTGGTGATGAGGCGGCCCTTGGTCTTGACCTCAAATCCGTCTTGAAAGAAAATTCAGAACTAAACAATCTTTATATTATCAGTCTTGAAGTCGAGTCGCCACCTTTATAACTTTTTCCAGTGCCTTTTCAATTTAAAAATAACTTTTTAAAGTTTAGTCCTCCTCAAAATGGCGGGCGCAATTTCTCTATGGTTTTCTGGCTAGAGTAGGCTCTTTTAAAACTTCCTGTGTAGCTGTCCGTCTCGGTAATCCAACTTCCGGTGTCACACTTTAAAACATCCGACTACTTCCGGTAAAGCAACTTGAAAAACATCCACTCTAGCCTATTTCCTGTACCATAGAATCACAGTCAGTTTCGTTTCTACTACACAAAGTTTAGTCTTAACTGACCACAGGAATGCAAAACAAAGTCACTTTTCTACCGTTTTCTCTGAAGGAAAGCTTTCTTTTTACTTTTAAATCAAACGGATTAGTTCCTTAGAGCTTTATACGCTTATCCGTACGTTTTAATTTTTCGTTCTTCTTCAAACCGGTAAGCGAATGTTCATTTGTTACCTTACTTGTAATCTTGGGGTTTCGCAGTGCTTCTTCTGTAACCGATGTTAATCTTGATGTTGAAGAGGCCGGTAGATGACGGATTTATGCTGAATTCTCAGCCCGGCTGGTATCTGTAGTGCTGATTTGCAACTGCCCTCTTCGCAGAAGGAGATCAAGGTGTAAACAAGCTTCCTCCGAAGCTTATCCACACCAATCTCAACTCCCTCTCAGGCTTTGCTGTTTGCTTGCCACCCCCCCGCCTGGGGAGTGCTGCGTTGGGCCAGGTAAAGCCCAAACTGTCGTCAGATACCGCCGTCCACCTTGCACAAATCGCAAAGTGCGTCAATTCGCCATTTTAACTCCGACCGGAAGCCTCCTGTTCTGATGTATTTCGATGAGCACAAACTGTTAGTCCTTGCTGTGGACCCCTCCCCCTTCAGCATTGGCGCCATTCTTAGCCATGTAATAGCAGACAGGTGGGAAGCGCCAGTGGTGTATTATTCCCAGACATTGACTGCTGCTGAGAGGAATTATACCCAAATTGATAAAGAGGGACTTGCCTTGGTTTCAGGTATAAAAAAAATTCATGACTTTTTATATGGATGCAGGTTCCTCATGGTCACAGACCATAAACCGCTACTGGGACTATTCATGCCTAACCGCCAAACCCCACAGGTCTTATTACCTTGTATGCTGCGCTGGACTGTATTTCTGGAAGCATATGACTTCGACCTTATTCACCAGCCAGGAAAGGCTATAGGGCACACGGATGTGTTGAGCCAGTGTCCTATTCCGGGGTCAGCTCTGGACCTGGGTCCTGCATACAAAGTCATGGCCATTGAAGAACTCCCTCACCCACCTGTGCATGCCTCTGACATCATGGCTGGATCGACCAAGGACCCCACAATCGCCCGTGTACTTAACTGGGTGTGGAGGGATGGCCGGAGGGTCGATTCTCTGTTGAATTCCAACTGTATAGCTCATGACAACAAGAATTATCAGTGCACAAGGGCTGTTTGTTATGGGGGAATAGGGTGGTGGTGCCTCCCAACCTAAAGAAATGGGTTCTGGAGGCTCTGCACGAAGGTCACCCGGGCATAGTCAGAATGAAGGCTCTAGCCCAGAGTTATGTTTGGTGGCCCTGCATTGACCATGAAATAGAGGAGTGGGTAAAAGTGTGTCAACCATACCAGGAATCTCAGCCAGACCCCCCTCAGGCTCCCATACATCACTGGGAAACATCACACAGACCATGGTCGAGATTACATATTGACTTCACGGGGCCATTCCAGGGGCAAGTGTTCTTAATAATAATCGATGCATACTCTAAATGGTTAGAGGTGGTACAGATGTCAAAAATGACTTCAGCCCCAGTCATAAAAGCACTGCACCATATTTTTGCAACCCCCGGATTGCCAGACACTGTAGTGTCAGATAATGGGACACAATTTACCTCATCTGAATTCCTTGAGCTTTTGGATAACAACATGATTAAACACATCACGTCTACACCATTCCACCCAGCCACAAATGGGCAAGCCAAATGGATGGTGCGGACCACAAAGGAAGCCCTGCGGAGAATGATCTGTGGGGACTGGGCTCAGAAGCTGGTGTCCTTTATGCTATATCAACATATAACGCCATACACTGCAATAGGGAGGAGCCCAGCAGAGTTGCTGATGGGACGCCGCCTGACGTCACTACTGGATTGACTCCATCCCAACTTAACCACCGACAAGCCGCCTCAGAAGGAAGTCCTGGAAACTCCTCATTTGTTTAAAGTTGGGGACACCGTTTTTGCCTGGAACTATGGGGAGGGGCACCTTTGGCTCCCCGCATTTGTCACTGAGGTAACTGGCACTCTTTTTTATGTGGTGCAAACTGCAGACGACAGGCAGTTAAGGCACCACATAGACCAACTTAGGCAGAGATGGGCTAACTCAAGCATCGAGGACAGTGCTGAGCGTAACGAGGTTCTGACCCCCACAGCTGAGCAAGTAGAACCTTTGAATTCCAAGGTTGGTGTTGCAATTCAGGACGTTGAGCCAGTTACCGGGTCAGAATCAGGGCAGAACCCAATCCCTGAAACTAGCCTTTTAAGAAGTAGTCCCACTGGGGAACAGGGTAGTCCAGAACACAAGGACACAGAGGCATTACCTCAAACAGAACCAGTAAGACAGTTGCAACAGATGCGGCGACCTCCCTCTTATTTGAAAGATTTTGTATGTTCTAGGATTGATTCATCTTAGGGGGGAGGGATGTTATGTATTGGTATACATAATGCCTGAACTTGAGATTCACCTCTATTTAAGTCTGGTATTGTAATTCATGCAAGCTGATTGGATACTCTGTGCCGCAGCCCAATCGGGATACAAGAAAGGTTCTGGAGGGAGATGACTTGATTGGTTGTTATATTCATATTCTGATTGGTTCTTATCTCAACAAGGGGCATGGTCTACCAAGCCCAGATAGTTTAAAAGAGCCTGTCGCTCTCCTATTTTGTGTTTGTTCCTATCTTGTAGATAAAGTTGAATCACTTGTTATGAGCTGCTGCCTTAAGTCTCATACTTAACATCAACCTAGGACCAAAGAAGACAATACAGAATCCCTGAGTCCACCACAGGGGCCTAGTGCCTTTTTGAGCACTCCCCTCCCACTTTACTTTTAAATATGCCATGGGGGTCCCCATCCTGTTGGGGACTGTGTTATGGGGAAAGAGGGATTCCTGTCTCCCCCTCCTCCCCTGCACTGTTTTTCTGATCCAAAACAGTTGTGAGGAAGCATATGAACAAATAATACACCTGGTGAAAGGTGGAATCCCTCTTTCCCCTATGACATGGTGGTTTTGACCAGAATCAGGCCCCCATGGCACAGCTTAAAGGACTTTCTAGGTGGGAAACCACTTTTTCAAATGTCAGCATGTTCCTGGGGCTAACTCAAGGATGCCTGTCTTTTCTAGTTTGGCCCATAGATATTAAGGAGCATGGAGAAAAGAATAGAACCTTGTGGCATTCCACAAGTTCAGCCTCTCCGGTGATAACTCTCTGAATCAAATCAGATAAGAAAGACCAAAACCATGTTCCAATTGGTCTAGCAAAATAGTATAATCCCGTCAAAGGCAGCTGTCCTATAAACCAGGCCCATAAAAGTCAGATTGAAATGGGTTTAGGGAAGGCATATCAATCAGATATGCCTGAAGTTGCTTGGCTAATACATGCCCTGTCATCTTTTCTAAACATGCAAGGTTAGATGTGGTGGTGATGGAAAATGTTATCAAGTTGCAGCAGACTTATGATGACCACATTGGGTTTTCAAGGCAAGATGTTCAGAGTTGGTTTGCCATTGCCTCCCTCTGTGTCACATCCCTGGACTTCTTTGGTGGTTTCTCATCCACACACTAACTAGGGATGACCCTACTTAACTTCCAAGGTCTGATGAGATCAAGCTAGCCTGGGCCTTCCAGGTTAGGGCAAAAATAGATACAGGTCTAGAACTGGGCAGTATCTAGTTTTATTTTTTTAGATATGGTGGTCTATAATTGTTCACTTTATCTTACTATCCAACAATGGCTTCTTCAAGAGTGGTTGCATCACTACATGAGCAAATGAAACTGCCTTACACTGATTCAGACCACTTTTCCATCAAAGTCAGTATTGTCTACTCAGACTGGCAATGGTTCTCCAGATTCCTGGGTAAAGGTCTTTCACATCATCTACTTTTTTAGACCTTTTAACTGGAGAGGTCAGGGATTGAGCCTGGGACCTTCTGCATACCAAGCAGATGCTCTACCACTGAGATATTGCTCCTCCCCAACTACCTCTTGCATGGTTTCAGAAAAGTTATCCTTGACCAAAGGCATATTAATAATCCTTGGCAAACTAATCAAAAAGGAGAAAACAAGATGGTAAGCTGTCATTTCCACCCCGCTCCCCAGTGTCACAGCTGGTATAGTCTCTCTATTTACAGTCCAAGGCAACAGCTTTATTTGTATCACCTCTAGAAAGGAGCTCTGTAGACTGACAGTGTGTGTGTGTGTGCGGGGATGAGTTGGGAATGGCAGCAATGAAAATAGGCAGAACAAGTCCCACATTGACAATATACAGGCTGAGTTCAGACTGGCAGTTTGTCCCGAAATAGGCACATTTCAGCAATGTTTCACAACTGGAATAAAGGGGGCGTTCACACAGGCACATCTGTCTGGTGTTCCCTACCTGTAGTCAACCCATCGCTTACACGTTTAAAAGATACTTGGTGAAGGTGGTAGCAAATCCCGGAGAGTGCATTTTTCCTGCTTCATCCCACTTCCAGGAAGTGTGAATGCTAACCCAAAAAGCCGGGAACAACCCGCGGTAATAATGTCCGCCGGGTGTTGCTGTGCAAGATGCACTTAATTGCCCTGGAGAGGCAGCAGCGATATGATTGGATGTGCTCCGCTCTACTGCCCAATGTGGTGCTGGCACAATGGGATCCTCCCCAAATTGCCCTGATGTGCTTATGCGCATGAGCGCACATGCACACATGCGCACATAGCTGAATTACCACGAAAAAGCCACTTACAGCTGCGCCTCCAGGCCAGCAGTCTGAACGCTCCCTCGCATCTCCTCCCAGTATGCTCCCGCATCAGTCGGCACAGTGTGACCAGGAAAACCCAGAACAGTTTGTTTGGGGGCTTTTTTGCCACAACTCACTCCCTCTTCAAACTGCCAGTCTGAACTCATCCACAGCAACAACAAAAGGGCATATTTGTGTGTCCCTAATCAGAGGCATGCAAAGTAATAGAGGAAAACAATAGAAGGACTAGAGATCTCTTCAAGAAAATTGGAGAAATCAAGGGAACGTTCCATGCAAAGCTGGCCATGATAAAGGACAAAAATGGTAGGGACCTAACAGAAGCAGAAGAGATTAGGAAAAGATGGCAAGAATACACAGAAGAACTATACAAGAAGGACCTCGATGTCCTTGACAACCACGATGGTATAATCACTGACCTCGAGCCAGACATCCTGAAAAGCGAAGTTAAATGGGCCTTAGAAAGCATTACTAACAACAAAGCTAGTGGAGGTGATGGTATCCCAGCTGAGTTATTCAAAGTCTTAAAAGAAGATGCTGTTAAAGTGCTGCACTCAATTTGCCAACAAATTTGGAAAACACAACAGTGGCCACAGGATTGGAAAAGGTCAGTGTATATTCCAATCCCAAAGAAGGGCAATGTCAAGGAGTGTTCAAACTATCGCACAATTGCACTCATTTCACACGCTAGCAAGGTCATGCTCAAAATCCTACAAGCTAGGCTCCAACATTACGTGGATAGAGAACTGCCAGAAGTACAAGCTGGGTTTCGAAGAGGTAGAGGAACTAGAGATCAAATTGCCAACATTCGCTGGATTATGGAAAAAGCAAGAGAGTACCAGAAAAACATCTACTTCTGCTTCATTGACTATGCTAAAACCTTTGATTGTGTGGATCACAATAAATTATGGCAGGTTCTTAAAGAGATGGGAGTACCGGACCACCTCACATGTCTCCTGAGAAACCTGTATAAGGGTCAAGAAGCAACAGTTAGAACCGGATATGGAACAACTGATTGGTTTAGCATAGGAAAAGGAGTACGACAAGGATGTATATTGTCACCTTGCTTATTTAACTTATATGCAGAGTACATCATGCGAAATGCTGGCCTGGATGAATCACAAGCCGGAGTTAAGATTGCTGGGGAAAAGATCAATAACCTTAGATATGCAGACGATACCACTCTGACGGCAGAAAGTGAAGAGGACCTAAAGAGCCTCTTGCTCAGGGTGAAAGAGGAGAGCGCAAAAGTGGGCTTGAAGCTCAACATCAAAAAAACTAAGATCATGGCATCTGGCCCCATCACTCCTTGGCAAATAGAAGGGGAAGTCGTAGAAGTAGTGACAGACTTCACATTCCTAGGATCCCAGATCACTGCAGATGGTGACTGCAGCCATGAAATTAAAAGACGCCTGCTCCTTGGGAGGAAAGCGATGGCAAACCTAAACAGCATGATAAAAAGCAGAGATATCACCTTGCCAACAAAAGTCCGCATGGTCAAAGCAATGGTATTCCCCGTAGTAATGTATGGCTGCGAGAGTTGGACTATAAGGAAGGCCGAGCACCGAAGAATAGATTCTTTTGAACTATGGTGCTGGAGAAGACTCTTGAGAGTCCCTTGGACTGCCAGGAGATCAAATCAGTCAATCCTAAAAGAAATCAACCCTGATTGCTCCCTGGAAGGCCAGATCGTGAAGCTGAAGCTCAAATACTTTGGCCACCAAATGAGAAGGGAGCATTCACTGGAGAAGACCCTGATGCTGGGAAAGATTGAAGGTCAAAGAAGAAGGGGACAGCAAAGGACGAGATGGTTAGACAGTGTCATCGATGCAACAAACATGAAATTGAGCAAACTTCAGCGGACAGCGGAAGACAGGAGGGCCTGGCGTAAACTGGTCCATGGGGTCGCGAAGAGTCGGACTCGACTGTGCGACTGAACAACAACAATCAGAGGCAACATAGACTTTTTTGGTCAATTTCTCCATCGTCTATATCAGTGTTCCCTCTAAGCTGAGTTAGTGTGAGCTAGCTCACAGTTTTGTAGCCTCCAACTCACACATTTTTGTCTTGGCTCAGGAAGGATGGCTCCAGGGCTCCAGACTACTTTATACAGTAGCCAGATTGATTGCTCACACCTTTAATGGCAGTGGCTCACAAAGTAGAATTTTTGCTCAGAAGACTCCACAGCTTAGAGGGAACATTGGTATATATACAGGGGTCTTTTTGTAGAAAAACAGCTGCAGGAGCTCATTAGCATATGGTATGCTAATAAGCTATTAGGCTATTAGCATATGCCACACCCCCTGACATCACCGGAAGTGATGTCAGAAGGGAAAGCAAAAGGGGGGGAAGCATCTTCAAAAGCCTCCCCTTCCCTTCCCCAGCTGGCCTGGGTGGGGGAGCTAAGAGAGAAGGGGTTTAAAGTTTAAACTCCTTATCATGAGAGTTGGGCCACAGGAGGAGGAAAGAGGGAAGGAAAGAGAGAGAGTAGAGAGAAGGAAAGAGGGAAGGAAAGAGGGAAAGAAAGAGAAGGAAAGAAGGAGGGAAAGAGAGGGAAGAAGGAGGGAAACAGGGAAAGGAGGAAAAAAGAGAAGAAGGTGGGAAAGAAAGAGAGAAGAGAAGAAGGAGGGAAAGAGGAAAAAGAGAGAAGGAAAGGAGGAAATGAAAGAAATTCGGCGGCAATTTGGCCCCATTATATTCTATGGGCCATTGAAGTCAATGGTGAAAACATAGGGTATAATCTGGGGGCTGGAGGGAGGGGTTTGAGGGAGAGGCTCCAAGCTCACAGGGTAGCTGATGGAGCCTCTCCCCAAGATACCCACCAAGTTTCAAGAACATTGGATCAGGGGGTCCAATTCTATGGGCCCCCAAACAGGTTGCCCCTATTCCCTCCATTGTTCTCTATGGTGGGAAAAAAATAAGTTATTCTCAAGCAGAGAAGTTATTTTTTCCCACCATAGAGAACAATGGAGGGAATAGGGGCAACCTGTTTGGGGGCCCATAGAATTGGACCCCCTGATCCAATGTTCTTGAAACTTGGTGGGTATCTTGGGAAGAGGCTCCATCAGCGACCCTGTGAGTTTGGAGCCTCTCCCTCAAACCCCTCCCCTCCAGCCCCCAGATTATACCCTATGTTTTCACCATTGACTTCAATGGCCCATAGGATATAATGGAGCTGAAATTGACATTCGGCTGCCTGAAAGACTTCCCCGGGACACCGGCTGGGGGCGGGGCTTGGCTCCTGAGCTCCCGGAGCTATGCTCCGGTGCGCTCCCCCCCAAAAAAGACCCCTGTCTATATATACAAAAGAAAGTCCCCTCACCATAAAATCAACACCCAGGCCAAATCACTGGACCTAGAGACACCACATTCGTGGAGAGCGCTCTACCATGGCAGAGGTGCTTGCTAAGAATGGATTTTTAGAAATTTGACCCCTATGTGGGCCAAAAGGGGTAAAATGTGCTCCCCCCATTGATTCCTATGCAGCTGCCAGGCAGCTGCCTCCCTGCACCTCTCACTCTCTGATTGGTCAGCTGCAGAGCTCAGTGTTCTGAGGTTTAAAAAAACAGTTACAGAGGACTGCAGAGAGCTCATGATAATTGAGGAAATCTGGAGTGGCCAACAACCACCTGTGAGGTGAAGCAAAGCTGCTGGCCCAGCCTCTCTGATGGCTTCCAACACATTGGAAGCCCTTCTACACTGGACAGGCAGCTGCCTGTCAGGTGTAGGAACAGGAACAGGGTACTTTAATCCAACAGGGACGCCGCCCCAGCAGGATCACCTTAGTGATGCTGGCCCAGCCTCTCTGATGGCTTCCAACACACTCCCCCACCTCCTACACCTAACAGGCGGTTGTCTGTCAGGTGCAGCAGTGGTTGCAGGGTGCTTAAAGCCATGAGGGAGCCTTTCCCAGCAGTAACGCCTTAGTGGTCCTGCCAGCCCTGCCTCCACCGTGGCTTCTAATACTCTTCCCCCATCCCTGTCCTACACTGGACAGGCAGCAGCCTGTCAGGTGTAGGAGAGCAGGTGGGATGCTTACAGCCACTGGGGAGGTTTGCTCAGCAGGATTGCCTTAGCACTGCTACTGGCCCAACCTCCCCGATGCCTTTAAATACAATCCCCCCCAACACCAGACCAGCCGGTGTCTGTCAGGTATAGGAGCAGGGCCAGGGTATGGATGTTTATGGGGAGATAGTAAAGGACATTTTTTAGGAGCCATTTCGATGCATGCCTCCCTCATGAACCTCACTCGCCACTCCTCCATGAACCTCACTTACCACTCCCTCACACCAACTCCCTCTCACACTTCTCACCTCTTACTGCCCCCAAGAAAGCTCCTGGCAAACATCATGTCAGATACACCAATGCTACAAGGAGGAGGCAATTTAGGAATACAGCAAAGATATTTGCACATAGTACTCCTGCAGTGCACTGAGCTGCACAGGCCAAGTACCAGCAAGATCACCCTGAGGTGCTCAGAACAATACAGTCCCCATATGAGCAAAACTATCCAGGAACACAAGTAGAAAGGCCATTACTTTCGTGGAAGGTAGCAAGAGTTGACTTAACAGACGACTGCTTCTTAAATGGACAGTTCTATGTGGCCTGCCCCAGAGTGAGCTCACCAAGCAGCCTGGTGATCCTAGCACCTGAAGGCAGAACCACCAATGTGGTCTAGAGAGAGGTCCTTCAGTATAGAAAAAAAAGATGTATGTCTCACTTCATTTCTTACACTACAATCTTCTCTATTAGAATTCCTACAACAAATGTCTCATTTCAAATTTCACATCATCAGTATTATAACTGGATTATAACCTGGATTATAACCGGAAGCACGGGTATCAGGCTAGTAATAAATATTACAAGTGGGGGCTGGAGGGGAGGGGGTTTGAGGGAGAGGCTCCAAACTCACAGGGTAGCTGATGGAGCCTCTCCCCAAGATACCCACCAAGTTTCAAGAACCAGGGGGTCCAATTCTATGGGCCCCCAAACAGGTTGCCCCCATTTCCTCCATTGTTCTCTATGGTGGAAAAAAAAGGTTACCCTATGTTTTCACCATTGACTTCAATGGCCCATAGGATGTAGTGAGGCCAAATTGCAGCCAAATTTCTTTGATTCCCTCCTTTCCTTCTCTCCTTTTCCTCTTTCCCAACTTCTTCTCTTGTCTTTTTTCCTCCTTTCCCTGTTTCCCTCCTTTCCCTGTTTCCCTCCTTCTTCCCTCTCTTTCTTTCCCTCCTCCTTTCCTTCTCTTTCTTTCCCTCTTTCCTTCTCTCTACTCTCTCTCTTTCCTTCCCTCTTTCCTCCTCCTGTGGCCCAACTCTAGTGAGAAGGAGTTTAAACTTTAAACCCCTTCTCTCTTAGCTCCCCCATCCAGGCCAGCTGGGGAAGGGAAGGGGAGGCTTTTGAAGATGCCTCCCCCCCTTTTGCTTCCCCTTCTGACATCACTTCCGGTGATGTCAGGGGGTGTGGCATATGCTAATAGCCTAATAGCTCTTTAGCATACCATATGCTAATGAGCTCCTGCAGCTGTTTTTCTACGAAAAGACCCCTGGATATATTGATATATTTAATTAGACATATAGATATTTCTATGGGCTACAACTAGGACCAGGAATGGGGCCACACAAGCAAAATTTATTATTCTTATTTCACCCTTCCTGTTGCAGCCTCCTGTGTGAACATTGTAGGGAGGGGGGCAAGTCCACAGTGAGAAGAGAAAATTGGCAAAAATCATTCTCTTTCACATGAGAGTAAGTGACCTTCTGCTCAAAGAAAAGAACTTTGGGGAATAGAAGGACTCGGGGGGCAGCAGCGCGTCACCGCGGGTGTCTGTTTGGGCTGCTCCCTAACAGCCCTGTCCTTTCTTGTTTTCTTTGAGGTTCCATGGGTCTCAGAGACCTTTGTCGGACCTTGCCAGTACTCCTGGAGGGAGACTGGTAGCAGGAAACTTGCTTGACTACCCAGTAAGTGGCAAAAAACTGGGAAAGAAGAGAATGTTTTGAAGCAGAAGCAGGGAATGGAGCAAACATGGCCACCATGATTTGCAAAGATGCGACTGCCCATTTTAGAGACTACAGAGCTGATACAAAACATAATATGAAACACAACAAAACAAGGTAAAACAAGGAATATAATGTGAGTACGAACCCAAATCGCAAAATCTGTCATTCTTTACTTTAAAAACCCATTGAATATTTCCCAATATTGCTAGAGCGGCCGGGAAGAGAAATGGGGAGGGGGAAAAAAAGGAACTGTGTAAAAGTGGTGAGTGGGGTGTATAGTGGAAAAAGAAAATGGCATTTGAAACAGAAGAGATGGAGGAATGGAAAAATACACAAATTTTGCAACTTACATATGAACAGTTTAAAAACTTCTTATGCAAGGAGATTAAACAAGCAATTCACATGGTGGGTGAGAATCTTAGGGAGAAACTATGGAGTTCCAGTATGAATGGGAAGGATGAGAAAGAGCCTTTGCTACCTCAGTAAGGTATTGATAAAAAATTAGAATTCAGCCAAGAAAAGTATCACAAGATATAGTAACTCTACCTACAACAGGATTTGAGAGTCAAATTAATCAAGTGGATAATACAAAGAAAACAACAAGGAGAATGTCTCAGAGTTAGAAATAAAAAAAAGGAGGCTACCAAAACCTACCATGTAACAAGCGGATTAAAGTGGCTAAATGGAAAAAGGGGAAACATACACGGAAAAATACCAAACATACCAGAGCTAAGAAAAGACTGAAAGCTATTGGGAGGACATATTCTACAAATATGATGGAAATAAAAAGGCAAGAGTTGAAAATGGAATTTTGTAACTACAAAGAACTATGACACTTAAATAAGCAAATAAGGAAAAATGTCAAACATACCAGAGCTAAGAAAAGACTAAAAGAGGTTGGAAAAACATATTCTACAAACATGTTGGAAGTAAAATGGCAAGAGTTGAAAATGGAACTTTGTATCTACAAAGGACTAAGGCATGTAAATATGGTTTTGATAAAAAAGAAGCTACAGCAAATCAAGAAAAGAATAACTTTGGATTATGTTTTCTTTAATATCTGTGAGTAATGATGAACAGTGGGGAAACATATCAGTGATATCTGCTGGTTTATTTAATTTCTTTAGGGATATTGTTTAATATTGAATGTAAGTAAATTTCAACAATACTAGCAAAAATATATTGACTTTCAATATGCAAATGTGCTAATATTTTCAGAACTCTTTAATCGTTTCCAAGAAATGAAAAACAGGAGTCTCCTGGCATCTTAAAGACCGATAAAAGTTAGTCCAGAAAATGTACTTGTGAAGAAGCCATGCAGCATTTCTGTCTCAGCTGTGGTGAATATTGAATTGTGCAATTGTAAAAGGATACTACAGACTGTGATTTCTTCGACTGATAGCCCAAACGCACATCCTTGGTATTGCAAGGTGCTTTAGAAATCATCAGATATGCTGCAATTATACATGGCCCTGATCTCTGATACATGGTGGCTACAGAGATGCTAGTTATAGAACAGGAGAAATGCAGCCCATTGTCAACCTGATCCAGAAATATTGTGAACAAAGGTTAATCCTGCCTCAAGTGTTCCTTAGCAGGAAGGCAAAAAGGTGCTAATTTTGATACCTGGTGATATTACAGCTAACTAACAAAATCATAAGCTAAACAAATTAAGTTTTCAGTGCTAACTATCAGACAAGAAGATACTGAGAAGAAACTGGCAAATTAAAATACTCTTTGTGCCTGTCTTCATTTCAGAAACTTGAATCCATTCCAAAGGGTTTGATGTGAACAAATTCCAAAGGGTTTGATGGCCGTGGGCCATATCCATCAGTCCTCTCCTCCATGGCTCTAGGTGTCATTTGATAATCAACTGCTTTTAAACACATGTCCAGTTCCACTGATTCTTAACATATTATGCAGGCCATAAGAGAAATCTCCCATTAGGGTAAGTAATCATCTCGAAAAAGCAAGGTTCCATACAAAAAAGGAACATTTCTAATGACCAAGATTTAAAAATGAGCTGTCTTTTACAGCTCCTACTCCTTACCTGCATGTGTTATAAATTCTATATTCCCTGTTAAATAAGCAGAATTCTTTGTGACAAGGTGAATGGGTACAGTGGATTGGATCCAGACTAAATTTTTCAATGGCAGAATGGGATTTTCCTGCCTCCCACCCTCCCACTGCAGCCCTCTGATGACCATGAAAAGCTGGGGGATAGGGGATCCTGAAGAATAACATAAGGGGGGGGGCTGCAGCAGGAAGAGGGAATCAGTGGAAATCGCCAATTTAGTCTGGATCCAACCCAGCATATATAACAATTTGTTCCTGCTTTGGATGCTAAGTGGAGCTTAAAACTAAAGAATAAAAATGTAGGTCCTTTAAGCAGTCTTCAGACACCACAGCAAAGCTTGATTTCTTCAAGATGGGCATAAATATGATTAATTGCCATCCTTGCTTGTCCCTGCTTTCCAGGATTGTAAACCATTGTTTAATCTCTGTTTTAAATCCTAGTTTGTGTTGAGGGAAGTAAACTCCAATTTGCCCAGGGGGCTGCCTTTGGATACCTTAGCAAATGTTATTGAAGGCTTCTAAAGCCAGGAAGCCTTTAGTTAAGCTCTTCTCATGAAGAAAAGATAGAGGGAAGAAGCAATCATATGAGCATGGCACATCAGAGGCAAAATAAAGGTTTGCTATGTTGTCTGAACAGAACTTTAATAAGAGTTGATTTTTTTGAGAACTGACATTTAGCATATAGTGGCATTCTTATGCATAGTCAAGTACAGGGCTTTTTTTGTAGAAAAAGCCCAGCAGGAACTCATTAGCATAATAGGCCACACCCAACAGCAGAAAGCCACTAGCATATTAGGCCACACCCTTGACAGTGCAGCTCATTAGGCCACACCCCATGCCTTCCCTTGGCTTGCCTGGGCGCCCTGCAGCTGTGGGCCACCCGAGCAAGCCATTTAAATGCCTCCCTGATCCTTCCAGGGCTTCCCTGGCCTGCCTGCCTCAGAGTTGCTGTAGCGACGCACACAGAGGTTTTGGATGTAGTGGGCATGGCCAACTCTGAAGCCAGCCGGAACTCCATTCCTGTGCATTCCTGCCCAAAAATAGCTCTGGTCATGTACACTTTTGGTTCAAGCAATGTGTTTGGTGGATGATTTTTGAAAGAATGAATTCTAGACAGAGTGTCACTGAAGAAAACATATTATTTTTCACCATTGAAATAATCTCAAGGTATCACCTGTACTGAGACACTATGCCATTTATTTGCATCAGCTAATTAAATAATCATTGGGTAAAACCTAATCATTTAATGAACCTTATTTTCCACAAATGCACACAGCTACACACTTACATTAGTAAGTGCTAGCATTATGTTTTTGGAAGCAGTCCTAAAAGACAACATTTCAAATTCTTTTTTAATATATTTTATTTATTATATAATAGGAGGGGATACAGAAGAAAAAAAGGAAGAAGGATATCAAAAAAGCTGTGAATCATCAGAAGCTTTACATTTTACATTTGTCGAGGACATAATTCAAATATATAATACTAGGAATAAGGCCCATGGTGGGAATAAATACAACGAGCTCTAGAAAGTGCCCCAGCCTTCCCCACCCACCATCCTCAACCCTTGGCATTCACTGCCCCCACTTGCTGTCTTCCCATCCACTCCCCAATCTTTGGCATTCATTCCTCCCACCCTTGCTGTCTTTCACCCCCCCAATGCTTGGCGTGCATTCCTCCCCACCCTCGCCATTTTCCCACCCACCTCCCAACCCTTGGCATTCACTTCTCTCCACCCTTGCTTTCTTCCCATCCCTCAAACCCTTGGCTTTCATTCCCCCCAACCCTTGCTGTCTCCCCCCAACCCTTGGCATTCACCCCCCTTGCTGGTTTCCCACCCCCAACAGAGCCTCTTTTTAGAGCCCATTGTATTTATTCACTGAGTGGGTGTTATAGTGCATCTCTCCCTTCCTTACTCCCAAGTAAACAGGCCGTGCACACACAATTATTAGGGCTAAAGTTGGGGGTAGCTATTTCCATTTTGTAGGCACTGCAAAGGGGCTTGCAGGGGGGCAGATCCTGTTCTCAGTCCCACCGGCTGCAGCTCTTCTCCCAATGCTGCAGAAATCCACAGAGGTTGGTGCAGAGTGCTGGAGCCAGGGGTTTGCTGCAAGCCAGCACTTAACTGATTTCCAGAACAAAATTTGAGTCCAGCAGCACCTTTAAGACCAACAAAGTTTAATTCTAGGTATAAACATGCACACTGAACTGACTTCCAGCTTCTCTGCTGTACATGCATTCAGGATTTTTCCCCTTTGTTAAGTATGCAACTCAACAGAAGCAGTGATTTCGGCAAAGTAACTCAGCTTTATTTGTAACGGCAACAAGATGATGAGACGACAACAACAGGTGGAGCACAGCTCCCTTTTTAAATGATCCGGGCTGTCAAAGCCACGCCCATGGATAAGTTAAGAACCAATAGTATAACAGAATTAAAGACCAATGAGGTCTGTTCCCTCTACAAATGTATATACACTTTGATTGGTCTATTTACAGAGTTTCATTGAAACAACCAATAGGAATGTATCAGTTTACGATCCTTGTCCAGAATCAAGCTCAACATAGGAAAGAGTATGCAAGTTCACAGTTAGACATAACACCCTTCCAAAGCTGCTTTCCTTTTAACACCAGCTGATTACTTACCCTGTTAATGCCCCATGGCCTCTTGGGACTCCAAATTGAGTTGTAGTTCTAATTCCCTTTCCTATGGTTGTAGTAAGGCCAGCTGAGAACTACAACTTCCAAGGTGCAACATGTCAAAAATGAGTAGTTTGCCTTTTTTATATATATACTAATGCATAAATCAAGAGTAGGATATCTTCACAGCTCAATTATATAAATTTCTCAGAATAGCAATATGTTTTTTAAGCATACCAATTTTTAAACAATTTGATATCGTAATTTTGGAGTAGCATTTATAGAAAGAAAATTCTACATATTGCTTACTTAATATTATTTTAAATCTTTTTGATAAAATAGATATATCACATTAATGAATACCTAGAAGGAATATTTAACATTAATAATGATTATAATTTCTCTCTAACTCCGGGATTATTTCAGGAAATGCCAACTTTTTATTTTAGGTAATACAGACTTATCATCATCATTGGTCTTTTATTTACCTGATTCATTAATTTATCACACCAGTCTTCTTTCATTGGACAATCTTCTGTTTTCCAAGTAGATGCAAACTGTGCTCTTGCTGCAGTTAACATATATCTGAATAACTCTTGTGATGTTTTTTCCACATTATCTGGAATCATTACCAATAGCATTGTCTCTAGATTCATCTGGAAATTTAATTTCAAATTCTTGATGCAGCCACATATTCCATATTTGTAATTCCTGCAAAAATCATCCCCACTCAGTACAAGGAACTGTATATGTTAGTTTCTTTCTCCTCTTGTAACTATATTAATTACATACTCATATGACAGCCAGCAGCATGTGGAATGGTACAGATCTTGGAATATAAGTAGGAGACCTCCAAGGAAGACTTCGCAGAAAAGGCAATGGCAAACCGTCTCTGCTTAATCACTTGCTTTGAAAACTCTACAGGGTCACCAGAAGTTGGCTGTGACTTGATGGCATTTTACATACACACACATGATAGCCAGCATGGTTTAGTAGTCAGAGTGTTGGATTATGATCTGGAAGAGCCAGGTTCAGATCCCCATTCCACCCTGGAAACTTGCTGAGTGACCCTGGGCCAGTCACTGTGTCTCAGCCTAACATTCCTCAAGAGTTGTTGTTGTGAGGATAAGTGGAAGAGGAGGAAATGGTGATGTGATGATATATTGGATCCTTACTGACAGAGAAACTTGAGTATAAATATCTAAATAAATACATTAAATATTGTTTTTCCTCTCTTTGGTGCTGGCTAAAACACTGCATTGCCCCAGTGCAGTTGTGCTGCATGATCAGAGAGGGGCGCCCCAACATCCACTGTGATACTGCAAGGAATTCTAGAGAGCACATTGCTCCCTCATCTCTCCCCAAAATACTGAGCTTCAAATGGTTCTGCTCTGAGGCTTGCCATGCTGTGCAGGTTGATGTGTATTGAGTGCTTTTGACCTCTGACAACTGTATTTTTGTTTCTGCAGTTCCAGGTCCTCCTGCTGGAGTCAAAGCAGCTGCAGCTTCGGCCTCCACTGTGTTTGTATCCTGGTTACCACCCATCAAACTGAATGGTGTCATCCGAAAGTACACTGTATTCTGCTCTCATCCATACCCCACAGTAAGTTATCCAAAACAAAGCACCTGGAAGTCATGGGGGGCCTGGAGGATATTCAGAAAGGTGGCTGAATAAGACCTGCCCCCATCTCCTACCTTTGGTATTCCAAGGTGGTCTCCCATC
Source organism: Gekko gecko (assembly GCA_029375565.1). NCBI lineage: Eukaryota > Metazoa > Chordata > Lepidosauria > Squamata > Gekkonidae > Gekko > Gekko gecko. Next base: position 104,145,923 of record JAPDNY010000004.1, on the reverse strand, counting down.
CAAGTACTTGCCAGAGTTGACCATGCTTAACTTCCGAGATCTGATGAGATTGGCTTTGCATGGACTATCCAGGTCAGGTCCCACCAAGTACTTTTTACTGTTCAAAATGTAGTATGTGTTTTCAGGTCTCACAGAACTCAGACTGACTTTTCAAGCTTTTTTAAAAAAGAAAAGAAAAAAAGAAGATTGCCCTTTAATTTTCTCTGGTGTGTAACCGCTGTATGTTTAGAGACTGACATTTCTCCTTTACACTCAGTGTGTTTGTAACAGCAAGAAACAGGGAACCCTGCTGATGATATAAAGTTTTTAAAATTACTCTAAGGCTGGGTTCTTAGATTGCAGGTTCTACCAAGGTTGCAAAAGTCAAAGCAATAGTGAAAAAATATTATCCATCTTAAAATATTGCCAGTTTGTCTTTCAAGTAAGGTACATCTTTATGCAGGACCAGAATATCAAAGGAATTTAAATTAGGTTTTGTAGGTTCTGACAGTGTTTAAGGTTCTATCTATACATTCAAACATCATGATAACCCCTGGTTTGTTTTACCATGTTTCTGGTTAGTCTATTATTCTAAGCAAGAAATTCCAGTTGGTGAATAAATTCTGGTTTGTCCACTTCTTGCCTCTTTCCCATCTTCCATCAAAGAGAACATCCTCTTTATACATCCATTTCTTCATCCAGACATCTGTGAAGAGCAGTATTACTCAACAGATTGTGATCTGTGACCTCAGAAAACAACCTAACCCTACAAATCCTAGTTTGAAAGGCCATTTTGTACAAACCAAGTAACTACAGTTAGGCTGTGATCACATGCACCTTTAGATCTGACATAGGTGCGAATGCCTGACAGATCTAAAGGGAACGATCAGACAGCAACATCTGGGAAGCATCCCACAGTTGTCAACAACCTGTGCTGCTCCACCACGTAACCAGAGTTAAGACACTGGGGCTCTTTAGCTTGGAGAAATGACGGCTGAGGGGTAACATGATCGAGGTTTATAAGATTGTGCATGGAATAGAGCAGGTTGAGAAAGAAGTACTTTTCTCCCTTTCTCACAGTACAAGAACTCGTGGGCACTCAATGAAAGTGCTGAGCAGTCGGGTTAGATAAAAGGAAGTACTTCTTCATCCAAAGAGTGATTAACATATGGAATTCACTGCCACAGGAGGTGGTGGCAGCTACAAGCATAGACAGTTTCAAGAGGGAATTAGATAAACATATGGAGCAGAAGGCCATCAGTGGCTATTAGCCACAAGGTATAGATAGGAACTCTCAGTCTGGGGCAGGTGATACACTCTATTCTTGGTGCTGGGGGGGAGGCAGCAGTGTGAGGGCTTCTAGTGTCCTGGCCCCACTGCTGGACCTCCTGATGGCACCTGGTATTTTTGGCCACTGTGTGACAGAGTGTTGGATTAGATGGGCCATTGGCCTGATTCAACATTGGCTTCTCTTATGTTCTTATGCCGTCAGGATAGTCTCATCAGGGCATCCCGACTCGGTGCCGGTTCCCCCCCCTCACAGTATGCACATAATCACATATGCCATGGAGAACCCTCAGTGTGGAGGTGTGATTTCTCGCTTATGTGCATGAGTAACAAACAGCAAAAAAAGAGAGACTCACCCGCGGTGCGTCTGATCACACAGTGACAGACTGTGACTGCAGCATAAAGGGGATGTGTGATCTCGCAACTGCTGATCAAATTCCTCAAGAGGGAATAGCCTCACTTCCCCTCCACTCCAACTGGCGTGTGTGACCACAACCTCTGTTTAGTGTAGTAGTTAAGTGCATGGACTCTAATCTGGAAGAACTGGGTTTGATTCCCCACTCCTCCACTTGCACCTGCTGGATGACCTTGGGCAAGCCATAGTTCTGTCAGAGCTGTTCTTGAAAAAGAGTAGTTTCTGTCAGAGCTCTGTGATCCCCACCTACCTCACAGGGTGTCTGTTGTGGAGAGGGGAAGGGAAGGGAAGGGAAGGGAGTTTGTAAGCTGCTCTAAGACTCCTTCGGGTAGTGAAGGGCGGGGTATAAATCCAATCTCTTCTTCTTCTTCTCTGTTGAACCATCTGTATTCAGGAAAAGAATGGGGGTTTATCAAATCATGATTTAATTACCAAAAATTATTGTCATGTCTGAATGCAGCTTCTTTTTCAAAGGAGACTTTCAAATGGACTCCAGTAAGAGGAAGCTAGTTAGTTGGAAGGAGAATCTAGGAGGGAGGAGGGAACATCTTTCTGCACCTGTTTGATGGCATCTTGCTAAGAGCCAAGGGAAGGAAGAGGGCAGGAATGAGAAATGAGCAGTAGCTGCAATGGACAGCATCTAGTCCAAAGGCTGAACTATTGGTTCCTGTTCAGTATTTGTGTTCTGTAAGCATTTTGAGAAAACAGTGTTAGCAGTATGGTTGTCTTGTATTTGTTAGCCTTGGTTGTTTGTGCAGTGTGTTCTTTTGTGTGCACACACAGAGCTCTCCAGAGTTCTGATCACTAGAGTTCCCACTTATATGCTCAACATCTGTTTGACATTAGGCTAGAGTGAAATAGTCTCATGCTGCATGTCCTGTCATCTGAGATATGGGAATTATATGCTGCTTTTTGTTTACTGTACAGAATAAGTAGCATCCTTTGTCTCATTATACCCCAGTGGGGTATAATGCCATACACTCCACCTTCCACAGCAGCTGTTTTCTACAGGTGAACTGATCTCTGTCATCTGGAGATTAGTTGTAATCCCAGAAGATCTCCAGCCACCACCTGGAGGCTGGCAGCTCTAGTGAGGGACCATGTTTTTCTCTTCATTGAGTTCAATGACAGTACTTTAACTTACACCATCTTTTTAGAAAGCATGTTACAGCATCACCAAGAATGGGACCCCGGGCAGAAGAGCTTAGAATATGTTCTAACTTCGCCCCCCTCTGTACACACAATGGTTCACATTTCTGGCCATTGTGCACCCTTGCATCTCTGCCAGTATTGCAGGGACTGTCTGCTCCAATATGTCCCCAAAAGAAGGCTGAGATCAGCTGATAACAACTCGCTGGTGATCCCTGGCCCTAAGGAGGTCTGGCTGTCCTAGCCTAGGGGCAGGGCCTTTTCAGTTCTGGCCCCGACCTGGTGGAACTCTCTGCCAAACAATATCAGGCTCCTTTGGGATTTGATGCAATTCTGCTGGGCCTGTAAGGCAAAGATGTTCCACCAGGCTTTTAGTTGAGGACAGGAATGGGAGGTTAGGACTGGCACTCTCTCTTTTTCTTCTATGGCCCCCAAATACCCTGCCCTACCATGCAGGACAGCAATGTGACTGGCAAATGAGGACTATCATGCCATCTGGAATCGTTTTAAATTATAATTTTTGTTCTACTGGGATAATTCTAATTATATGTCAATTGTATTTAAATGTTTTAAGGTTGTAAATCATCCAGAACCTGCTCCCAGGGTGGGTGATTCATAAATTCAATTAAATAAATAAATAAATACCAGTGCCAGGAATTGATCAATTTCTTATAGCTCTCTGGGCAAAATTAGCAGCAACATGTAATTGCATGATTAAAGTATTAACTACTTTTATGTTTATACTATGAACACAATTAACTCTTGTTTATTTCTGTTTATTACTTTCTACCTTTCTTATTCTGTGCCTCCCACCTTCTATTGTCACTAAGGCAGAAATAACAGAACAAAAGCTTCCTAAGCTGCATGCCTCCAGGCCTAACTAGTTGTGACATTTCCCACATGGTACACATAATATGACATTTCGGTGTACCTGTAAGTGTACCCATGGAAAATGTCACATCTGGTTAAGCCCTGTCAGATTTCTCTGCCTGATGTTATGACTCCTTGGAAATATGGGCTCCTGAGGCCATCAGTTAGGATAGGGAGAAGACTTCATATTTATCATGTATTTCATCTTGACATTAGTTAAAAGATGCTAAACTTCTCTGTATTGTACCAGTTTTAGTATATGTGCTGCCCATTTTAATGTTCTATTTGCCCTTCTTGAAGGGAAATATGCACATACCCCGTATGCACAATGGCTCTGTCCTTGTCAGTCTGGTATGATAAAACAAACATGTCCTTTTATATTGTCCATCTTATAAGGACATTCGGAGTATGTATATCACCCCAATTACATCTAAATACTTAGATAGACCCAATTTGTTTTATATTTGTCTTCTTCTTGCTGATTGTTTTAATAAAACTACCTTCAAAATAACAAGATTTTGCACACTGGTGTACTCATTAAGGAAGCGACTGGTCTAGTATTTTAATAATTTTTATTATCATCGTTAATTGTATTAATTGCAAAGGATACCAGTTTTATGTATCTTATGTGTATCATGCATCATGCATTTTGATTAGCTGATTATGGATAGTAATAATAATAAATAATAATAAATAAGAAAGTGATTAACATATGGAATCACCCAAAGAGTGGAATCACCCGAAGAGTGATTAACATATGGAATTCACTGCCACAGGAGGTGGTGGCAGCTACAAGCATGGACAGTTTCAAGAGGGAATTAGATAAACATATGGAGCAGAAGTCCATCAGTGGCTATTAGCCACAGGGTATAGATGGGAACTCTCAGTCTGGGGCAGGTGATGCACTCTATTCTTGGTGCTGGAGGGCGCAGCAGTGGGAGGGCTTCTAGTGTCCTGGCCCCACTGTTGGACCTCCTGATGGCACCTGGTATATTGTGGCCTCTGTGTGACAGAGTGTTGGACTAGATGGGCCATTGGCCTGATTCAACATTGGCTTCTCTTATGTTCTTATGTTAAGAAATTATGACGATAATAGTTATAAGATCATTTATTGCAGTGATGGCCAGTTAGTGACCTGTAAGTGGATTTGGGGAACCCACGTGTTGTTGTTTTTTCTGACTCTGGTATTACCCTGAATCTTTCTTGAAATGGGTCAGTGTGCTCCTGGGCATGCTGAGTGAAGCAATTACATGCTGTGATTTTTTTTCTCCTCTTTTCCTATATATGAGGAGTTATACCAGTGCCAAGAGTAAGGTTGTTAACTCTGGCTTAGGAAGTTCCTAGAGATATTGGGGGCAGTGCCAGGGGAAGGAACTCAGTGGAGATGTGATGCCATAGAGTCCACACTCCATAGCTGCCATTTCCTCCAGAGGAACTGATCTCTGTGTAATCTGGAGATTAGTTGTAACTCCCGGAGAACTCTAGGCTCCACCTCAAAGTTGACAACCCTCTGCCAAAGAGGGACCAGATAAGTACTGTGACTTTCTCTATGCAGGCTGTGCAGTTGACAGGCACAGGGAAATCCTGCTGATTCAGCACTATTCCTTAGCTACCGATGAGTCATCCAGGGGAAGGGTGGGACATAGGCAATAGTATTTTCATCAAACCAATTCATAGCTTCCGAAAGACTACCAGCCAGAGGTTTTCTCCTGGTTAGGAGGAGCTTGGAGTGCTGCACTTCTCTGTTCCATGCTCCATTACTGAGATGCATTGAGCTCTTCCCTTTGTAGCCAGCTACATTCAATGCATATGGTTCATATGCCTTTTATCTCCTCCGTTTTTGGTTCCAGGGTGGATTGTTGGAGCTCTCACCACTTGCTGCTCATGCCAGGCAACCCATGCTCTTACAAGAGAAGACTTTCCCTCTGATAGTAGGGTAAACCAAACTTCCAGAAGAGACCCTAAGAAAAGCAGACGTTTTTTAAATGGACACTGAAAACATAAAAAAGTAATTCAGAATTTTTTTGTTGTTCAGTTGCACAGTCGAGTCCGACTCTTCACGACATAATGGACCACATCACGCCAGGCCCTTCTGTCTTCCGTCGTGCTCCAGAGTTTGCTTAATTTCATGTTCATTGCCCTGATAACACTGTCTAACCATCTCATCCTTTGCCGTCCCCTTCTTCTTTGACCTTCAATCTTTCCCAGCATCAGGGTCTTCTTCAGTGAGTGCTCCCTTCTCATTTGGTGGCCAAAGGATTTGAGTTTCATCTTCAGTATCTGGCCTTCCAGGGAACACTCAGGGCTGATTTCTTTTAGGATTGACTGATTTGATCCCCTTGCAGTCCAGGGGACTCTCAAGAGTCTTCTCCAGCACCATAATTCAAAAGAATCTATTCTTCGGCACTCGGCCTTCCTTATAGTCCAACTCTCGCAGCCATACATTACTACTGGGAATACCACTGCTTTGACCGTACGTACTTTTGTTGGCAGGGTGATGTCTCTACTTTTTATTATGCTGTCCGGGGTCATTTCGTAGAAAAAGAGGTGCAGGAGCTCATCATCATAACTCATTAGCATAACTTATTTGCATATGCCACATCCCCTGACATCACTGAAAGTGTGTCAGAAGGCAACACCCACTGCTCAGGCTCCACACCTAGGGACTGTCTTTCCACTCTGGGGGCTGTCACTCCTGTCTCAGAGTAGCCTATCTGGGCCCAGGAGGAATGCTACATATGCTGCCTCCCGCTCCTACTGGGAGCTGGGGGTGGGGCTTGCCAGTACCTATGCTTCTAACTGCCAGAGCTCTGCTCCTGCGCACTCCTGCTCCAAATGACCCCTGATGCTGTCTAGGTTTGCCATCACTTTCGTCCCAAGGAGCAGGCATCTTTTAATTTCATGGCTGCAGTCACCATCTGCAGTGATCTTGGATTCCAGGAACGTGAAGTCTGCCACTGCTTCCACAACTTCTCCTTCTATTTGCCAAGGAGTGATGGGGCCGGATGCCATGATCTTTGTTTTTTTGATGTTGAGTTTCAAGTCAACCTTTGTGCTCTCCTCTTTTATTCTTAGCAAGAGGCTCTTTAGGTCCTCTTCACTTTCTGCCATTAGAATGGTATTGTCTGCATATCTGAGGTTGTTGATGTTTTCCCCAGCAATCTTAATTCCGGCTTCTGAATCATCTAGGCTGGCATTTCGCATGATGTATTCTGCATGTAAATTAAATAAGCAAGGGGACAATATACATCCTTGTCGTACTCCATTTCCTATGCTAAACCAATCAGTTGTTCCATATCCTGTTCTAACTGTCGCTTCTTGACCCTTATACAGGTTTCTCAAGAGACACGTGAGGTGGTCTGGTACTCCCATCTCTTTAAGGACTTGCCATAGTTTGTTGTGATCCATACAATCAAAGGCTTTAGCATAGTCAATGAAGCAAAAGTAGATCTTTTTCTGGTACTCTCTTGCTTTCTCCATAATCCAATTTGATCTCTAGTTCCTCTTTGAAACCCAGGGATCTGATCTAGGTCAAATCTGAATGACCTAGTGGTTTTCCCAACTTTCTTCAGTTTAAGTCTGAATTTTGCAATGAGTCGCTCATAATCTGAGCCACAGTCAGCTCCAGGTCTTGTTTTTACTGACTGGATAGAGCTTCTCCATCTTTGACTGCAAATTATATAATCAATCTGATTTAAGTGTTGCCCATCTGCTGATGTCCATGTGTGGAGTTGCCTCTTAGGTTGTTGGAAGAGGGTGTTCACTATGACCAGCGTGTTCTCTTGACAAAACTCTGTTAGCCTTTGCCCTGCTTCATTTTGTTCTCCAAGGCCAAACTTGTCTGTTATTCCGGTTACCTTTGACTTCCTACTTAAGCATTCCAGTCCCCTATGATGATGAGGACATCTTCTTTTGGTGTTAGTTCTAGGAGGTGTTGTAGGTTTTCATAGAACCGGTCCACTTAAGCCTTGTCTGCATCAGTGGTTGGGGCATAGACTTGAATTACTGTGATGTTGAATGGTTTGCCTTGGATTCAGACCAAATTAGTCCAAATTAAAGAGCTTTTAAGAAAGGATGAGTATGAGCCTGGATAATTAGGGCAGTTAGGCAGAGCAAGGCCTTCTCTTCTGCAGCGCCTAAACTCTAGAACTTGCTCTGTAGGAAACCTTGTTTCCCCTGGAATCTAAAGGCTATTTGGATGGCAAATTTGAATCCAGTTTTATTTCAGAGAAGCATGATTTATATGGCTGATTTGCCAGCCTCCTGATGGTTAGCTGCTGCTGTGCAGGGATTAATCAAATTCACAGAGGACAGGATTATCAATGGCTGTGTGCTTTGCTGGCTGAATGGAACTTCCACCTTCAGAAGTGGTATGCCACTGAATATTAGTTGCTGGGGAAAACAGCTGGTGTCAAGTCTGATCCTGCCTTGATGTGGCAACGTAACCAAGATGCACCTGGGTTTGGTCTCAGAAACTCCCAGAGTAACTCACATACAATAAAGCAAAATAAAGCTTTATTGAAGAAATTCAAGAAAAAGGTTTAATAACAAGGCATATAGTTCGGTGGTGATAAAAATGCACAGAAACACAAGAAAACTAACTAGCTACATCTTACTGGAGTCCTACCACAATGCAGTTGGTTCAGGAAGTAAAGAATTCTGGAGTATAATACAGATATCTTCTGGGCAGCATGGAAGCAAGAAGATAGTACTTCTCACTAACAACTTTTATAGTTTACTAAGAATAAGGCCCGTTGTGGAAATAAACACAATAAGCTCTAGAAAGAGGCTCTGGGAGAGTGCCAAGGCCTTGGGCACTCAGCATCAATGTGCTGTGACGACCTCAGCAGGGTATAATGACACAGAGTCCACCATTTTCTCCTGAGGAACTGATCTCTGCTACCTGAAGAGCAGTTGTAATTTTCAGTTATCTCCAGCCCTCCCCTCCCCAAACCCTGGCTTCCATAGACTCTTCCAGGAAATCTCAAGGAATCTCCCTACCTGGAGCTGGCAACCCTAGACTCAGGACTGGTCCCAATAAGTTCCTCTCAAAGGCCTGCAAAGGGTTTCCTTCCTTTGTCTGAATCAAATTTGGTTGCCTACCAAGGTGAAACGGACTCCAGCTGTTTGCCTCCCACCCTCATCCCGTGCACATATCTCACTCCTTAAATTTGCTGTCACAACTCACGGAATCGTCACTGCCTATTTAGAGGGACAGTGAGACCTCTCTGGCCAAATCTCCCTCTTTGGAGATGGAATCCTCAATCTTTGGGGGATCCCTGGAAAGTTAGCAACCCAAGGGTCTGGCCTTTCCTTGCTTCCCTGGGCTACACCCTCCCTTTGGTATTGTGCAGAGCAGGGGAGACTATGTGGTCAAAGCAGAACACAGATTATTAGCCCAAATTAAAGAATTTATTTCAGTATTTACACAGTTATGGAGCAGACACATACTGTAGGAGTAAGCACACTCTATGAACCAACATGGCATAAATCAACAGGGCTTAAATGCAATCCTCTTTCCCTACACACAATACTCTCTACCTCAGGACAGGATCTCTTGGACCAGCCGCTGGCTTGCCCAAGAGAGCCGGGAAACTTCCATTCATTCCCCAGTCCAGCCAACTGTAGAGTGGCTGGATTTCTGCTGCCTCCCAGGGATGAAGACTGCCTTGGGACAGTCCCTGTTTTCCTGCACTTTTTGGCCTTGGGGAAGTGTAGTCCAGCAGATGAGGAAGCCCCATTCAACCTGGTGGGTAATACCCCTGCAGGCCCCTCTCTGGAACTACAGCTCAATTAAACCTTATGGGGGAACATTTTAAACAAAGAATCACAGCCACCTTACAAACACAGGGAACTGCCATTTCATTACAACATCCACTGAGGGGACAGTTAGTTCCACACTGGAAGCAAGCAGGAGAAGTATCTTCATCAAGAGAGATAGCCGTTTGCCAGTAATTCTGACAGGGCACAGGGGGCTGAAGGGGGAGTGGGCAGGGAAGAGGAGCAGACCCAGCACCCGGCCAATGGCACATGAGTGCTCTTGAGTGGCTGATGGGCCAGTGGCTGATGGGCCAGTGGCTGAGGAAGTGCATGGAATCTTGCCACCCCAAATGAGGATTATATTATAGAGAGATAGAAAATTATAACTGCAGGCCATAACCTTCTTACCCGCTCAACCAATCACTGGACAGTATCCATGGCATCCAGGTGAGAGTGACTTCCCCTTCCCATACTAGAGCCACAGTTGAACTAAACAAGTGTAATTGACAGGCCTGGATGGATGAGCTTGCAGAATATCTGCTAGTGTGAGAGATGACTAGCACTAGCAGAAAATCAGAGAACTGTATAGAACAGTGGAGCTAAATCAGGGAACTGTGTAGTTTCAGCTGGGACATACTAGAAGATTCCTGTAAGATGGTCTCTGTCAAGTCAAGTCAAGTTTTTTTTTTTTTCAAGTCAAGTTCGCCTTTATTGGCATAAATTACCAGTGGTCTCTGTCTTGACAACTGGGGAGGAGTCTTGCTTGCTTGCATGTTTTCTGTAGTGTTGCTGTAGTTTGTAAACTGGTTTGTGGATCCCTTTGATTCAAAAGAACATTTATTTAATTTACTACGTTTATAGCCTGCCTTTCTCACAGAGACTGAAGACTTCATACAAAATATAAAAACAATACAGTCAGACGGCACAAGACGACCAGTGACTAATGCAAACAATATTAGCTATGACAGCTAAACGGAACCTTCATGTTCTTAAGTGCTATATTTTTTATCTCAAATACTGAAGACAAAGAACAGGGGGATAGCTATATCTTCCATTTTTTGTTTCTGAGTGCCCAGAAGTATTTGGCTAGCTACTGTTGATGCCAGAATGATAGTCAAGATTCACTTTTTGATTGGATCCAGCAAGTCATAGGACAATTCCAGTATGAGATAGGAGTTAGTTGGTTGTTATTATTCACAGATGAATGTATTCTCCTATAATGAGTTGTTCCAGATATCAACAGCCAGCATGTTATGTCTTCATTTATCCCTCCATGCACCACCCAATTCTTTGGTTTGCCCCCCCCCCCTCCTTTCCAGTATCAGTCCTTCTTATCTCTACCCTGGCTGGGGAGGTAAAACATACTTAACGGGAGAACAGAAAACCTCTGTGTCAAGTTAATATTTCCCAAGAATCTATCAAAGTAGTGAGAGAGTAATCTTTACATCTTTACATTTTACATGCATGGAAAGAAAAAGAGGAAACTACAGTTTTCTTAACGGTGAGGGAAAGGCATTCTAGGCATGCCCAGAAGTATTTGCCTTCCAGAACTCAGCCTGTGCTGAAAACATACTCTTAGGTTAAATCTTAGTAAGATCTTTGCAGAAACTGAGTAATTAGAAAGAACAAGTTCTAGAAGGGTAGCCATGTTAGTCTTTTGTGGAAACCAAAAAGAAATCCTGTGCCACTGTTATGGGAGCACAAACCACACAGCATCATGGAGAAACAAAGATTCTTTGGGACTTCCAAGTACAAACAGATAAACACCTGGAACATGACACCCCTGATATCACCATTGTAGAGAAAAATGAGAAACAGGGTTTGGATCATCAATCCCAAGAGACAGGAGAATAGAAAAGAAAGAACAGGAGAAGATCATGAAACTCCAAGACCTATGAGTAGATTTAGAGCGCATCTGGGAGAAGAAGGTTACCATCATGCCAGTTGTCATTGGAGTCCTTGGAGCAGTGCCTAGAATTCTCAAGAAACACCTGGACATTCTGGGCATTGAACAAATAATACCAGCTCAGCTTCAAAAGACAGTGTTGCTTGGAACAGCGAGACTCTTGTGAAGATACTCTTGCAATTCTCAAGAAGTTGGTGAGGTCTCAAATTTTAGATCTACCTGTCAAATATCTGTCTGTGACAATTCATCATCATCATGTATTTATTTTAGATCAGGGGTGAGATGGAATTTTTGTGTGGGGACCCATGGTGGCTCTCAGTAGCTCTGCTTTGAACAAATAATACAATTAAACAACAAAATAGAAACTTGAAGCACATTGCAGTTTCTCCGTATTCACAAGGCTGCCTAACATGTGCCAAGAGCCCTTGAACTAGTGCCTCTGGCCTTGTTGGGGCTTTAAGTGCCTGCAACAAAAGGAAGGCAAACTTAGCCCCGGTGGAACTCAGCTGCTGCTAGCTGAAACGGTGTGGTACTCAAAATGTGGAGAATGCATGTAGAATTCTCTGTGCTGAAGATCTTTCAATCAAGTTGTGGGTGTAGCATTATCTCTACTTGGTTAAGGAATACAACATTTGATAATTGCCGTAGACTGCTAAATAGGTTGAAGTGTAATTTTTTAGGTAGGATTGGAAAACATTACGGATTTGCAGAAAATCAGAGCCGGTTGAAAGCATTTTGTTATGTTTTCTGTCTTCTGTTAGCCTGTTGGGTTTTTAAATGTTATTTAGCTGTTTTTCTCACTCCATCCATCCAATCTACAGGGAGTAGGGATGGGCATAAACTGAACCCTGTTCTTGGCTCAGGAACCAAAGTTTGTGAGGGGTCTACAATCACATACTTCCATAAACTTTTAAGGACTTCATGGGGCTCATGCTGCTTCCTGGCCAGAGCAGAAATCTGCAAAAACATCTGAAGGGCTGGCGTTCCCCGCCACTCAGCTGTTTCAGGTTTTCGTTTGCAGTCCCCTTAAAGTTTAAACTGTTCCATGTGGCTCAGCTGTTTAAAGGGGCTTTCTTTAGCAGCCAGCCCCTGGGGATCACTGCCCAAGAAAGCCCCTTTCAACAGATGAACATCATGGAGCGAACTGGGTTCAGCTTCAAGCTATTTAAACCACTGCTTTCTGCTCTCCGCAGCTTTCCAAGGAGAGCAGAAAGTAGTGGGTTAAATGTCTCAGAGCAATTTAAACACCTGCTTTCTGCTCACCACAGAAAGCAGTGGGCATCAAAAAGCAGGGGTCACGAACCCATACAAACTGGTTTGGTTGTGAACCAACCTTCCGGTTTGTATAGGTTTGTGGTTTGGTTCCTGTTTCAGCCACGAACCGAACCTCGGAAATTTGGTTTGAGCCCATCCCTAACAGGAAATTGTTATTTATTGCTGTGAGGTGGCAGTGGATACTACAGATCCATTCTTCAGTGAAGTAGATAAAATCAATTTAATAAAAATTACCATTCAAACCCAAATGATTTGGTGCCCTTAACATAAATTTGAACTGCCTGTTAGTTTTGCAACATTGACTGCTTTGAGGTTTATTATTGTACAAAGACTGTTGGTTTAGTTTTATTGAACTGAACAGTTTATGTTTCTGAGGTCAGAAAATGGAAGTACAGTTTTTGGCTTTAAAGAAGCCACCAGATGGCACTGCTGGTTCTAGTTTAATCAGACTCGCACATGGAGTGTTTTCTGGTCTGACTTCTTTTACTGAAACTGTTGGCATATATCATAGAGGGATTAAATACTGCTGAAAACATTGGGTAACTGGAATTTGTTTCCAAGGTATTATTCTTGTTACCTTTTTTTAAAGTTATTTATTTTGTTCGATTTCTAGCAGGGCTTTTCTCTGGTGCTAAACTCATTTCCATAGCTTATTTGTTTCAGCAACTTCCATATTGGGGTCATTTTCAAAATCAGGCTTCTCTGATGTTTTATTCTGTGCATGTGTGTGTTCAGTTTGGGTGAATTTCATGCATTTACGCTATAGCAAAAACTGACAGTCATGTGTAGAACAAACTCGTTAATATCCTTGAGTGGGGACCAACTGTATTGATTCATGCCCTTTCCAGAAAGTTTGGCTCAGATTATCTCAGGAAAGTGAAATTTCACCTCTGACATTGACTGCAATGTTGTGGCCTTCCAACGGTTCTGAGTAGACTTTCCTTCATTGTTTTGAGTCAGGGAAGTGTAATTTTTTGACCAGGCCACTAGAGATTGCTGTTGTGCTGAATTGCACAGGCTGTATTCTTGTTCTACTCTCTAGAACTTAGGTGGGTTAGTCCAATTTCCTTCATAGCAGAAGACTGATACAGGAAAGGGCTGTTTTTCTTTCCATCTGAATTTGCAGAACATTGTCTTGAAGTTCACTCAAAATTATTATCAAAATTAAACTACACATGTCAAAACAACATGAGAAGAATGGTACGTATGGCATTTCTTTGCAACAAGTTTTATGTTTCTATTTATTTATTTATTTATTTATTTGATTTGATTTGATTTGATTTGATTTGATTTGATTTGATTTGATTTTTATCCCGCCCTCTCTGCCAAGGCAGGCTTAGGGTGGCTTACATCATGTTCAGAAGACCACAGGGTATAAACAGTCTAGTCCTGACAAAACTGAAATTATAGTTTGTATTTGATTTACTACCTTCAGGTCTTTTTGATAAAGGTGGCTAAAATATTTTAATAAATAAAAATAGTAAAGTACTTGACCATGCAGGTTACCTTTGAGGGACTTCAGAGGTTGTAACTCTGTTTAAGAAGGTGCCATTAAATGTCCAGTCTGCCACTTATCTTAAAAGTGACAGGTCTTGGATCTCTCCCTCCCTCTCTCTCCCTCCCTCCCTCCCTCTCTCTCCCTCCCTCCCTCTCTCTCTCTGTGTGTGTGTGTGTGTGTGTGTGTGTGTGTGAGAGAGAGAGAGAGAAGAAGAAGAGAAGAAGAAGAAGAAGAAGAAGAAGAAGAAGAAGAAGAAGAAGAAGAAGAAGAAGAAGAAGAAGAAGAAGAATGTAAAGAAAACCCTATTTTTTTCTTTCCGAAATGGATTTTTGTTTTGAGTTTCAAGGTTGTAGGTGCTTAGTAGGGTTGACAACCTACAGGTAGGGGCTGCAGTTCTCCTGGAATTACAACTGATCTCCATGCTACAGAAATCAGTTCCCCTGAAAAAAATGGAAGCTTCAGAGGGTGGATTATATGGTGTTATATCCAACTGAGGTCCTTCCTCTCCCCAAACTGCATGCTCCCCAAGTTACACCCGCAAATCTCCAGGAATTTCTCAACCCTGATTTAGCATTGCTAGTGCTTAGGACTTGTCAATAGGGTCATTGAGGGGGGATGCAAGGGGACAAAATTCAGGGGTACCAAGTCAGCTGCAGTGCCCCTGAAGCCGCTGGTGTCATGTTGTATTCACCAAGTGCATTTAATTTTTTTTCCTGATGCAGTTCTGACTGCAGCCACTAGGTGGGGAGGGAAGGCAGATCACCTCAAAAAGCACAGTGCAGATCCGACTCTGGGGCTTGGCACTTCTGCCATTTACTTCAAGGCAGTAAGCCTTGCTTCTTGGATCCTGCTGAACACACCAGCCAAGCCAGCACTGGAACAAGGCAAGACCAGCCAGGAGAGGACAAGCTCTGTCACTGCCAGGATGCAGCCTCTTAATACGGCCATTATCTATGGTTTCTCTCTTTCTTTAGTTTCACCCAGGTCGTGCACAGCCAGATCTTGCAAAGGGGCAGTCCTGTTCATGTGTCATAGCAAAATAATATTTTTAAAGTTGCCTTTTCCTATACTTTTCTAACTGTTTTCCACACTTTTCTTCTCCTTTATTTTGCTCCCCTCTTTTCATAATCCCCCCTTTGTCTAGCCACACTTCTAATTTTTCTCCCTCCCCTGCAGCCATTTTTCAGTCTAACTCCTCATCCATTCTGGTTCGCCATTTAGATTGTATTTAATAGTATAATAGCAAACTTTTGTTAATATTATGAACAGAGGAATGGAGTTTATATTTCCCCATAATCTATCAAAGTAGTGAAAGGATGCTTCCCCCCCCATCCTTTACATGCATAGGGTTGTCAGCCCCAAGTTTTAGAACACCTGAAGATTTTGAGGATGGAGCCTGGAGAAGGTGGGATTTGGGGTGGGGAGGGACTTCAACGGGGTATAATGCCATAGAATCCACCTTCCAAAGTGGCCATTTTCTCCAGGTGAACTGATCTGTTTTGCCTGGAGATCAGTTGTGATCCCTGGAGATCTCCAGCCATCACCTGGAGGTTGGCAAGCCTGTGCATGATAACAAATGTTAATCTGCCTTAGTGGTAACAAATGAAGAACAGAAGTTAGAACATGTATTTATTTATATCCCACCTTTCTCCCCAAGTGGGACCCAAAGCGGCTTACATTGTTCTCTCCTCTGTTTTACCCTTACAACAACCCTGTGAGGTAGGTTAGGCTGACAGTGTGTAATGGGCCCAAGATCAAGATCACTCAGCAAGCTTCCATGGTTTGCCAGGTCCTAATCTGACACTTTAACCCCTATAAAACCTTCGCTTCTATTACAAATAGCATGGAGGAAGGATCTGGAGATAACCTGGGCCAGGATTTTCTGATTCCTTTCATTTTTGGCTCAGAAATCCCCACAAGCCTTCTGAAACTGGTGGCCAGTTTTGAGATTTCTAGTTATATTTTTTGCTGAGTCATGCCTGCCACAAATGGACAGACAGATGGACATGTGGATCCTTTTATTTCTATAGATGTGTGACAGCAGCACGCAAAGTGATTTGTTTTGTTATGTTATTTGGTTTGGGTCATGGGAGGGGGCAGATGGAATTTTTGTCTGAGGGCCCATGGTGGCTCTTGTGAGCCCTGCTTCTCCAGATTGTATAGGAATAGACTGTTTCTTGGGTTTGAACCAAATACTACTCAGCAGAACTGCATAATAATAGCCTGGTAGGTATTTTCTAATTAAAAGCAATTGAAGAAGGCACAGCAGGGAGGAGGGCTGTTTAACCCCATCACCACACCTGTTTTCCCACTCCAGATTGCCCCACCCCCTGGTCCTTTTCCATGTATTGAGGTGGGAATAAAAGTATTTGTAACAGACATGAGACCGAAAGGTCTCATAGTTTTGAAGTAAAAGAATTTCTATACAGTTAATTTTCATCCATAGTCATTCAGTGGTTGTATAGAGTTAGTAAATTAACTAGAGGGATGGGATATGTATTCCTGAGGCAAAATCTCATGCAGGTAAGATGCTGGAAGCTCAACAAGCTGTATGCATTTCACTTTGTAAACAGAAGCCCTGTGAGGGCATGATTCAGATGGGGACCACAGAATGTGGAAAAGGCTTAACGCTTTACCTTATGCTTGATTTTATAATTTTACCTGTTGATAATTTTACCTGTTTATATTGTTTAAATTGGCATTCATGCCCCTGTTAGCTGCCCTGAGCCTTCGGGGAGGGCGGGATACAAATCGAAACAAATAAAAATAAATAATGCCATTTTCTAGACTTGAAATGGCCTTGCAGATCTGTACAGATTTGTATGCCCTCTGCCCATTACCTGTATCTTTGCTCCAGGAGGACAGAAACAACTCTGTAATTTCGGATTGGGAAAATGGTGCAAAGAGAAAGGGTTAGGGAGGGTTAATCTCTCTGTTATGTGTGTCAGGAGTGGAGCTGCCAGGTCTGCCAAGGCCACCAGTGGGGAATGTGGGGGTAGGGTTGTCTGATCCAGGTTGGGCAAGTCCCAGACAATTAGGGTTGAAGTCTGGGGAGGATAGGGACCTCAGTGGGATACAATGCCATAGAGTCTACATTCCAAAGCATCCTTTTCTCCACAGGAACTGTGCTCTGTAGTCTGAAGATGAGCTGTGATTCCAGGGGATCCCCAGGTCTCACCTGGAGGCTGGCATCCCTAGTCAGGAAGGTACTGAGCCTTTTAGTTTGGGTTGCTGGGACCTCATTAGCTCTTATAGCTTTAGAAACTGGCTGAAGTGGGTAGAGTTTCCTGTTCTTGTTGTGAGTTGTATCCTGAGAATATAAACTGTTATGCTTAAGGCCTGCCTCATGCTGTGATTTTGATCCAAATTGGGACCCCCCCAGCTGCTATGTGCAAAGAAAAACTGTTCAGGAGTCTGAACATGGAACTATCTGCAGCCTATCTAGTTTGATCATAAAATGAAAGATGGGCCAAGCAGAGTTACTTATGCATACATGCATTCTCCATAAATTTATGAGGGTTTATGAACTGAGAAGAGCAATGTAATTTCATTTTAGAATAAGCCATAAAAGTTTTGAGGAAGCTCAGCCAGAAGTTCAAGATCCTATGAAGTTGATGTATAGGTAGTTTAATGACACAGTTCGGATCCAGATTGTTGTTGTACGTGGGAAGGGTTGCTAGTCTCCAGTTGGTGGCTGGAGAGCTCCTAGGATTACAGCTCATCACCAGACTACATAGATCAATTTCCCCAGAGAAAATGGCTGCTTTGGAAGGTGGACGCTATGGTATTATACCTCATTGAGGTCCCTCCTCTCCCTAAACCCTGCCCCCTCCAGGCTCCACCCCCAAAATCTTCAGATATTTCCCAGCCCAGAACTGGCAACCCTGTTTAAGACTGCAAGTTACATTCAAATAATTTGGCTGTACTAGACTTTTAACTGGGCTACCTGGAATTTTGGTTGCGTTCACAAGGCATTGCATTCTTAAGTAATTTGAAGATTACACTGGAGATTAATAGTGTAGTCCTAAAAAACAGTTATGCCCTTCTGTGTCCATTGAACCTTAGAATTGTTCTGGAAATACCCTGTTTTAGTCACTTTCCCATAAGAAAGGGTATTCCAATTAATTAATATACTCACCAGTAGAGAGGAACCCTGTTAAATCGGGTCAGTTTGCTATATTCACTAAGTAGGCCATTTGACTGAAAATAAAACCGCTGTTCATTTTGTGTGATGGTTAAAGTCTGGAAGGGCAGAGCTGTTAAAGTGGAGCAGCACTGTAAATGGATAGCGTGTTTAGAGTTTGCTCTCTGAAACTTTCCTTTCAAGGTATTGTTTGTTGGTTCTCATCTTCCATTTTGCCCTTGTTAGGACACTGAAATAAGATGACCTCATTACAATATTATGTTTTCCTGATTAGTGAGAGGGGAAAGAAGCCCTGAACTGTGGTAACCTTATTTCACATGAATTAAAATGGATCATGTGCAGTCTTTGCTAATTATTTGAAATGGCTGAAAGAGTTTAGTGGTCTTTTTCCTGCTATCCATTTCTGAATGTTTCCTTTTCTGTTTAAAATTCAATTTTTCAGTAACAGACTTTGGCTATCCATAATCATAAATGTTTTAATTTAAAATGATTATCACTTCTCGGCTTTTTGGCTGGGAAAACATTCTCTATAAAGTCACCTGTTCTTATCAGTTTAAAATGATACCCTACAAAAAAAATCACAATGGAGAAAATAATACTGTGGTAAAAGGTGACCATCTCCCCAAAATTCAAAGTAAAAATCTTGCTAGTTGGCTTTTGGGGGAGGGGGGCGGTTCTGGTGTGTGGGTGTGTGTGTGTGTGTAAAGCATTTGTGGAGACTTTTTTTAGCCCCTTTCTGACAAAGAGGATAGTCTTTTGAGTTGCACTAGACATATAGAAGTTTGGTAAAGGATCTATCTATCATAATCAGTATTAACAACACTTTTTGTATGTTTTAGAAAAATTTCATAGCTTTTAAAAGTTTTTTCCCTTACTCATAAGGCATAGGTGTCTCCATTACAAAGATAAGGTAGAGTTTGAACTAAATAATGTTGTTTTTAAATTTCTGAGATTTTTGCTCCCATGTCAGTTCTAAACTATTTGTTATTCCTAGGGTTGCCAGTCCCCAGTTGGGGGTGGGGGATTCCCTGGTTTGGAATCCCTCCCCCTGCTTCTGGGCTTTCAGGAACTAGAGGAAATTACCCCCCCAACAGGCAAGAAACTGAAAATAAATGTACCTACATCACCTGGAAGTGATGTTGGGATGTTGGTGACATCGGGGGCAACACTCTGGTTTTTGGGCAAAACTCTACGGTAAGAAACTAATTCTATCATAGAGGTTTTGCCCACAAACTAGAGTGTCACCCCCAATGTCCTCGACATGCCTACATCACTTCTGGGTGACATCTGCTCATCCAATGGACCTGGCAACCCTAGCCCGTATCTTAGAAATTTCTTTGTGGTTATGTCTACACCCTTGAGGGATGCTGTTATTATTTTTTATTTATTTAGTCATTTGTACAGTGGCATCCATGTGCATGGCATTTTACAAAGTACAAGACTACTTGAAAGAACTTGCAGTCTAAAATGTAACATAGAGGAGCCATGATGGGGAAGAAGGAGGTGGAGTTGAGGATAAATTGGGGGTCGTTGAGGATAAACTGGGGGTTCCTTTCAGTGGCATGACCTCAGTTTCAATAGAAGGAGAGGGATAAGATGATGTAGAAATTCCCACTGCACCTCTTTTTCCTTTTGTTTTTTTTCTTCCTGGGCCAAGTTTTGTACCAAAGGCTTAATGGAAAAAGCTGGTTTTTGAGGAGAGAATTGAAGGAAGTGAAAGTAGGTGTTTTGAGAAGCTGTTTCAGGCATAAGGGGAATTAATGGATAAATGGCAGGGTCTTTTGAGAGAGCAGGAGAGCTTCCAGTGTCTGAGGGTGGTAGATAGGCATGCTGAAAACCTGGTGGTGAATATGTTTGGCAGGTTTCAACTGCTGCAGTTACTTGTAAACTGAGCCTATGGCTGCGTTCAGATGGCCAGTCAATCGCGCCATGAGCCCTCCTAAAATTTTATCCCGATTTTTTTAATCCAGCCTAGCACGACCAGACGCCCCCCATGAAATAGCCTCACCGCGCGTTGTTCCCACCGTGATTTGTCTACACAGCATCCACCGAGGATTTTTTTAAAAAAAGTTTTGTACATTCGCATAGGCAAGGCTGCGCCTCCTTGGAGAACTGAGGCGATCGCGGAGGGTTTTCAGCAAAGTCCCGGTCCTCCCCCTTGCCATCATGATCAATGGAGGGACTATTTTGCAAGTTAGAACAGTCCTTCCCCCTCCATCTCCCATCGCGGTAACATCTTGCCCCTAAAAGAAATAAGCATGAATATTACATTCCTCGTAGCGCTTATCGCTGAATGCGTTTCCTCGTTAAAGCGCACATGGGGTTTCAATTTTTAAAAATTGCGCCCCCGTCGGCTCGGTCTGACGTCAGACCGAGCCGACGGGAGCATCGCGCGCTAATGGAGTGACCAGACGGAAGAAAGTCTGCAGTTGTTGCGCGGGTAAGCGAAAACCCTACATTGAAAGTGCTACTTTTTAAATCAGGATTGGAGGCGCAGCAGAACGGGATGCCTATGGGACCGGAATATTTCGCAGATGTTTCTGTCTGGTCGTGCATTTTTGATCCGCAAGGGAGTCGTTCCTATGGCAGATCAAAAGATCCGTCTGAACACACCCTTGGATTGGTTTATCTCACCTTCACTGTTCACTATCTGACTTAGGCACTGTAGTGAGCAGTTGTGTGGCCGCATGGTAACTGTGGTGGGGAAGTTTCTTTCTGCCTAGCTCTCTCTTTTCCACCTGCACATTCGGTGAAATTGATTTTTCCTCAGAATCATATTTTAATCAGGTAATTAAATTATATCATGGTAGAAAGCAATCTAACATCCCAGCCTAGCCTGATCTCCTCCTCCTCCTCCTCTTCTGCCTCTGCCTCCTCTTCTTCTGCCTCTACCTCCTCCTCCTCCTCCTCCTCTTCTTCTTCTTCTTCTTCTTCTTCTTCTTCTTCTTCTTCTTCTTCTTCTTCTTCTTCTTCTTCTTCTTCTTCTTCTTCTTCTTCTTCTTCTTCTTCTTCTTCTTCTTCTTCTTCTTCTTCTTCTTCTTCTTCTTCTTTGTTTTTGTGACAAAAGTCATGAACAGCAAGCCATCACACACTAAAAGGGAAGCCTACGATTTGCTACCTGAGTTACAATGTGATTTTACTGCTAATCTGAACTTGTTGGACCTTTCATGCTAAGGAGAGTTGACCATGTCCAGTACTTGGATGGGAGACAACCAAGGAAAGTTGGGGTTGCTATTCAGAGGAAGGCAATGGCAAACCACTTCTGCTCATGTCTTGCCTTGGAAACCCCATTGTCTTGGGGTTACCATGAGTTGGTTATGGCATGATGTCACACAGTTATGATGTTATGATATTATGTAAGCTGGTAGAAAACTTTAACTTCCATGGGGATATGTGACAAGCCACAAATCCAGACAGACTGGCAGCCAAACAAACAAGAAGGTTTTAAAAAGAAAACAAACAGAAAGGTTTTTAAAAGAAAAATGTGCGCATGTTTGCACGTTTACATATGACAGTCTTTTTCCATTTAAACAACTGAGAGCAGAGCTTAGTAAAGCAATGGGTGAGGGTTAATATGCATCATGTATTATTGAACAGAAATAAGCTGGTGAACAGGCTTGAACTGTTGGTGAGCAACCCAAACTGCCCACTGAACAATCAGCTCCCTGCATGTGCTGGGGGAGCTGGACATGACTTGAACCTGGTGGGGGCTTTAGCATCTAGAAGTGGAAGAGCTGGAGAAACTAAGATCATAGAGGGATGTTATTATTCTTGCTCTAGTCCCTGTGATCTAATCTTAATGTACAATGTGACATATGGGAAGGCATAAATAAGAACAGACAGAATTTTCTCACCATCCCCATGTTGTTGGAAAAAACAATCAGTTTGACAAAGAATCTCTCAATATGATAGTAAGGAAGTTCTATTATAACTGGCACCAGATGTGAGAGTGGAAATTCACCACAAGGAACTAGCTGTGCATATATGTCTTCTATTTAGTTTGATTTTGCTTCTAGTATTTTTCCCTGTGTCATTTCATCTGGATAAACATGGCGGGGGGAGTGTTGTGACGCACCAGATTTTGTATTTGTAGTAATAATAACAGAAACAACAATACCACTTATCTTTTTAGAACAGGATATAAATGTTCTAATAAGAAGAAATGGTAATGAAAATGAATGATAAATGGAATTAATTACAATATTTATAAAAGAAGAAGTTGATATAAAGGGTACAGAAGCTATTCTAGAAAAGCAATTGTTCTGAGTACACAAGATCAGACTAAACATCTGCCAGCTGTTTGATTACAAACATTGCTGTTTCAGGATTGGAAAATATAGACTTTATAATGATTGGTTGTTTTTTCTGATTTTTTTTCAACTTGGAGCTCCTCTTATACTTCTCTTTTGTTGCTTCTTTGCTGTTCCTGTGTTGTTTTTTAAAAAACATTTGCCCATATGTAATTTTGCACCACAACATCCTATTTTTGTCTAATGCAAGAGGGAGAAGAGTTTGAGGAGACTGGGTGTCATCTGTTTCATTGTGGTATGTTGGTGTGACATCTTGGGTTTGCTGGCATTGTTGAGCACTGTGACAAGTTGAGAGATTGTGATCTTGTGCCCCTTCTGCATGCTTATTTTTTCATTCATAGTGTGATTACTTCTAACATACATAATCTTTCTATATGATTTTTAATTGCTTTTTTCACTACACAAACTACAAAGAGTAAGAGAAAAGGGAAAATTAAACTAAAATACAAAGCTAAAGCAAGGATCATAACACATTAACTGTAACAATATCTTGATAGTCTTCCCACAATTAAGAAATTAAAAAGGAATGTTGCTGATTATTATTTAGAGATCAAACTAATATAAGCATGATTAGCGAGAATAGGTG
Organism: Gekko gecko; assembly: GCA_029375565.1. Classification (NCBI taxonomy): domain Eukaryota; kingdom Metazoa; phylum Chordata; class Lepidosauria; order Squamata; family Gekkonidae; genus Gekko; species Gekko gecko. Next base: position 104,122,744 of record JAPDNY010000004.1, on the reverse strand, counting down.
CATCCTAGTTTCTTATATATAAAAAGAAAGTAAGGCTTTCAGTATTAAACTACACAACACATTTTTATCTCCTGCGCGTGTTTTTATCATAGTTCAATTTAACTTTGAGGAGTTTAGGAGCTGCTGCTCCTTTTTCAGATTCAGAATCTTCTGAGGGACTGCCCGAAGTACTCCCACTGCCTCCTGATCCATGTTATCCTCTGCCTTCCCTTTTTCTTTCGCTGTTGTTTGATGTTGCTCCAAGAACACCTTTGCTTTTGGAACAGAATCAATCTTCTCTTTTTTCTCTTTGTAGTTGAAGATAAGTCCTTCTGGAAATATCCATCTAAAGAAGGTAGAACTTTGCTTTAGAAAAGTAGTTAGATTTTTGTACTGTTTCCTCCATTTCCTTATCTCAAATGGAATATCTTTTAAAACCGTTGTCTCTTCACCTTTGATTTTCAGGGTTATCCCATTAGTCACTTTCAAGATTGTGTCTCTTGAAGAACTTAACAAATACTTCACCGGGCAGTTTATTTTTCTTAATGAAGTCTGGATAGGTTCGATAGACCATATCCATGTCGCTTTGTAAAGATTCCGCTTTAAGATCTGCCACTGGTGCCAAAGTTTCACTTAAAATCTCTTTTAAGTTCTCACCTTTCTGCTCTGGGACACCCTGAAACCTCAGGACATATAATGATTTTTCCATTTGTAGCTGTAACAACTGCTTCTTGTCAGAAATCCTCTTTTTTCCCATGACCTCCAGTCTCTGATTGATCAAATTTGCCTTAGCATCAACTTTTTAAAGCACCAACTGTTTCTTCTGTTTTTGTAGTAGTTTCTTTCAGCTGCTTCTGGAGAGCATCAAAATTGCTGTTGAGGTTAGTCATCTGGTCCAGCAGAGGGTGCAGTGCTGTAGCCAACATGTTAGGGAAGTCAGTGGTTACTTCTGGTCTAAGAGTCGACATCGCTGAGCTGGCAGTTCCTGGAGAAGGTTTCTTCCTAACCGCCATTTTATCTCCTCGCAGTGACATTGTTTACACAGAAGAAAGTCCATTTAATCCTCTGAAAGTCTATTAATTCTATGTGCTTTATACTATTCTGCACAATGCTTGACTAATTAGCGCTTTTCCTATCAAAACTGTCACTGTGCCCCTCGCAGTCGCTCAGACATCATAGCTTTTTCCAAGGGGGGTTGACTCCTCCCCCCTCCTCTGCATTGGCATGGGGTTTTGGAGCGGTTATCGAATGCTTGATTAGTTACAGAGAAGTTTACACTCACAGATCATTCCACGGGTTACTTCAAAAGGTTGGGAGGACATCAAAGCACTGGATCGCTTGCTCACTTGGTCCGGCATATGCCTCTGCCTCCATACTGGTCTCGTGGTGGTGGGACCTATCGGGGCAAAGAGGAGCCTCAATTCCTTGGCCATCACCTCAGAAGAGGCACCCCTCACACCCAGGCTACTAGCCCCCTCCAAGGGCTCTGGGGGGACCTGGAATCATCTGGGAACCGTCCTGTCCACCACGATTACGGGGTGCTCACATTGGAGCACGATGGAGCACACCCGTCCAGCAAGTCTCCAAAAACCGAAAAACCATAATCTTGATTATCTTCATGCCCACCACTACCATGGGCTATTTAAAAAAAAATAAACTTCTTTAGTTTGTTTTCTAAAGCACAACAGTGAGTTTTGTTTTAATATCAAATTTGGGTCTCAATCTGATTCTGAATTGGAAGGTGCCTAGAACGTGCGAGGCCACAGTATATGCTAGCATAGTGCATAAATAACAGTCAATCTAGAATATCTAGCTAAAATATAAATTGCCAGAGTATGCATTAAATGACATGTTGTTAGTTTCTCAGCAGAGATACTGGAAGACACGATAATTACTTAACAGGTTACCTTGATAAAATGGAAGTCAGAAATTCCCATCACTGATTATGGTCCAAGAATTATCTGAAGTTAAATAGGAGGTAATAAACAAATCATGTGTTGTGATTTTGATGTAATATCATCTTATCCTACTATTCTATCCTAAGATACGTTAATAAGAATGAGTAGCTAATCTTCATGTTGTGGAATGCCAGCTTTGATTAAAGAAGATGGCTGGGACTGATTTAAATAAAGGAAGAGTTTGTAACAAGATAGAGTTACATACAGAACAAAGTGAAAGTATATGATAGAGGTACTGAAAGGTATTTGCATTTACAGCACAGAGATTTCAAACATAGTATTTAACAGAAAGAATCTAGAACCGTACACAAAAGCAGCAGACCATAATTTGTCATGTATAAAGGAGGAGAGAGGGTCCAAGCTGAAGACAAAAAAAAAAACCCTACACAGGAAGATCACAGAATCAGTGCACTGCTCATAACTACACTCTTTGAGGCTTTCTTTGTGTTCTGGGCACACTTCTGGTACAGGACCTGGCTCAAGAAAGAGTGATCTTGAGGGACATAGTGCACGTGTCAGTCTCAGGGGAGATTTAATGTCCCGGCGTATATATCCTTTCTCAGGGCTTTTTTTTTGTAGAAAAAGCCCAGCAGGAACTCATTAGCATAATAGGCCAAACCCAACAGCAGAAAATCATCAGCACATTAGGCCACACCCCTGACAAGCACATCTCATTAGCATATTAGGCCACACTCCATGTCACCAGAAGTGTGGTCATCCAGCCACACCCACCTTTTGCTTCTTATTCCATTTACCTTGTTTGTTGTCAAAACCCAGGGCTTCTTTTGTAGCAGGAACTTCTTTGCATGTTAGGCCACACATCCCTAATGTAGCCAATCCTGATGAATTTCTGCTGTTTAGTGTGGCCTGTTATGCTAATGAGTTCCTGCTGGGTGTGGCCAACTCGGGAGCCAGCCAGAACGCCGTTCCTGTGTGTTCCTGTCCAAAAATAGCCCTGTCCTTTCTGTTAATGAAATCAATCCATCCCTTCTACATCTGTGAAATAAACCAAAGATTAACAACACAAATCAGCTGCCATCACATGTTTTTGAGCCCCAGCAAGCAGACAACCCCAGGGGATGAGGATCCACAATGTAGTTCATTGCCACATCAGTGGTGAATTTGAAAATCACCAAAGAAATGTATAATATAACACCGATACTCTGGTGCAGTATAATCATCAAAGCCTTTCACGGATTTAATGACTTATCAAATTAATTAGTATGGATGTACATTTAGACAATTTGTGTACCACAAGAAAGAACTAGATCATTCAAACCAGCTGATTGCCATTGTAAATTCTGTTACCACCTTTTATCCAGTCTGCCTGAGATAGTTGATGTCATTCACTTAATGAGGACAGGTAAAAGGTAAAAAAGACTCTTCCCTCCTCTACTTTCTCTTTATATGTATGCATTTTGCTTACTATAGTTTTGTCTCTCCTGTCACAGGTAATCAGTGAGTTTGAAGCATCTCCTGACTCATTTTCCTACAGAATTCCCAACCTGAGTCGAAATCGACAGTACAGTGTCTGGGTGGTGGCTGTGACGGCTGCAGGAAGGGGCAACAGCAGCGAAATTATCACTGTGGAACCATTAGCCAAAGGTGAGGAAACTTTCCTTCAAAAACAAGCAACTTAATAGAATGATTTTATGGGAAGGAACTGAGAAGCCATTGTGTCACCTTTCATAAAGGAGAATGATCAGTTCACCAACCCATCCTGTCATCCTGCACATACTTGACCTTAGTGGAGGGCTGCTGGGTCACAACCCAGAAAAATATGTTGATAGAGTTTAAACATGCAGAGAAATGGAGCACCAACTGTTTAAAGAAAATAACTTGGTTTATTAAAGGAGAAATAAACTCTGGTAGAACAGCTGAGAGGGAAAGAGGCTTAACTAACTAACTGCTGTGAGAGTCAGGAACGAAAGGGGAGGGCTCAGATGGAGCAGGAAGTCTCCAAAGAGCCACTCAGGAGACAGGAAGAACAAAATTTGAAATTGTGAGAAGTCCATAATCTAGTTATGCTAACTAGCAGTCCTTCAGCTGTCCCCTATAGGCTGTTCTGATCTTCTTCAAGTAGATGCCCTATAGACCTTGTAAAAGGTAAAGGTAAAGGTTCCCCTGCTCGAAAGCCAGTCAAATCCGACTCTAGGGTTGCGGTGCTCATCTCCGTTTCAAAGCCGAAGAGCCAGCGCTGTCCAAAGACGTTTCCATGGTCATGTGGCCGGCATGACTAAACACCAAGGCGCACGGAACGCTGTTACCTTCCCACCGAAGTGGTACCTATTTATCTACTTGCAATTTCTTGCTTTTGAACTGCTAGGTTGACAGGAGCTGGAACTAGAAACAGGAGCTCACCCTGTCATGCGGCACTCACGGGTCTTGAACTGCTGAACTACTGACCTTCCACAGCCTGCAGTTCAGCGTCTTAACCACTTGAGCCACCACAGCTCCTTAATCATTTTAGATCTAGTGTTGTAAGTCCTTGTAGACCTTGTATATCCCATCAAAACCCAGAACAGTCAGTGAAACTGCCACTGAGCTGTCACCTTCCTTCTGAGTGAAGATCAAGCTTTCCCCTTAAAGGCTCCAAAGAGCTAATTTGCTCTGTCACCAAATTGGAGGGCAGAGGCAGCAAGCCTCTGATCCATAACTGGCAATATTATTGACAAACTGGTTCGTGATGGGAACTGAAGAGCCAGTCCCTCAGTTGTCATTGGCCCAAACCAGGAGGGGGGCACAATGCTGCACTGCCAGAAATAGAGGTTCACAGCCACATGCCCCTTTATGTAGTCTTTCTGTTTGTCCAGTCTTGCAACCTCAGAGAGGAATGAGCCTCAATAAGCTCATTCAGAGGGAATGGAGACTGACGCACCCCTCAGTCAAGGAGGACGAGGAGTGGTAGTGGTCCTCAGCATGTAAGTTAATTCTAGATTGTAAGGGTTTATATTCGCTTTTTCCTCTAGCCACTCTTTTACTGTGTTTTCCCATGCTGTAGAATTCTCCCTAACTATCTGTGCTTCATTCTTAATTAGACCTATAGTGAAATAAAGCACGTTTTAGAAACCAAAGAGTTTGATCCTTGGGAAAGGGAGACAGCCTTGAATAAAAGACTCCAACCCACATCCTCCCTTAGATCACTTGTATTATTGTTATTATTATTATTATTGTTGTTGTTGTTGTTGTTGTTGTTGTTATTATTATTATCATTATTATCATTATTATTATTATTATTATTGATAGTCCTGGGAGAACAGCTCTGTCTAGTTGAGGGAGAGAAGTGCAGAAGGAAAGGGGAGTGATAAACTGAGTAAAGGCTAACTCAACCTCCTGTCCCCTCACACAGGCACATCTAGCTGTGGTAGGCTCAGGACTATCTCTTCCAGTATTATACTGTGAAAATCCCCCCTTACTGGAATTTTGGGGGTGGGTGGGTGCCGGGGTGGCCACTACCTTCATTCTGATCTAGTATGGCCAGGAGGCACCTGAACTGGATGAAATTTCCCCCTACAAATCCTGTTGATTTAGGGCTTTAGTTCAAGTGTCGAGCCCAGTGTTGGTAGAGGACAAGAGGTGTAACAAGGCTTACCCTGAGTTCCACCCCTGGAGGGAGGCAGAGTCACTGTCCATTCTCCTGATAAAACATGAACTAGACAGACATCATCATGGCACACACATCCATGACATGGTGCTGACAGGTCTTACAGAGCAAGGGACTCAAACTAAAAGATGCCACGCAGAATGGCAAAGAAATCCCAGGATTTAGGGTATCAGTAATGCAAGTTTCAGTTTTTGGTTTTTTTAAAACAAGGCAGTACATTTCTAGCTCTCATGGGTACAGAGATGTATCTGAATACTAGCAGGCACAATTTATTGGTGCAGACTGATGCAGTGTTGAACCAGCTTCTTTCCCGAGACAGAATAAGCTGGTTTCTTTTGATGATACTTCAGAATGGTCATGAGCCCCGTGATTCTCATTCCTCTCGTGTCTTTGCTAGCAATATAATGTAATTTCATTAAACAGGCTTCATTTACTTCTCTTCTTTTTGATCAACAGAACTGAGTTTGGGTCTGTAGTGCTTCTTTCTTAAAGGGAATGTGAGTGCCACGATTTTAGGATGATCATATACCACATAGAACAATTTTCTCTATTTTTATGGATCCCAGAAGTCACCTAGCAGTCCAATTTTCCTTTGCTTTTCAAGGACTGCTTTGTATGACTTTCTTGTATGATTTTCTGGGTTTAGGTTTCCCCATCCAAACCCTACACACTATCCACTATGACATTGTGGTTCACTTATACTAAGAGTCATCACTCTTTGTGCCACTAGAATCCAGTTTCATAAAAGAATGGAAAGCTGAGGTTGAACACGCATACTTACAATATGTTGGTTTCTTACTATTGGTGAACACAATTCTTTGGGAATAATCTACCAGAAAAATCTATGCCAGTAAGTCCAAGTGGTGGGACAGCACTGATTTGGTCTTTGATCAGATGAGAATAACTCAAGAATGCTCTGTAAATTAACTGTTCTTGCCACAGTTCCAAATGCACCAACTATCCTACATCTATGCTGTTGGCACACTCATAAGAACTGGCACATACTCAGCTCTCCAGATAAAATCTGCAAACACCAACAGAAAAACAAATAAACAGAAAGAGCATGATTTGAAAGTTCTTAGTTTGTGCTGCACAGAAGTTATGTACCCTGCACAATTGAGAAGTGCACTTTACTCATCCATATGCATAATTTCAAACAAAATATCCCCTGGCAAGTAGATGCAGTGATTTGTCACACTATTTACCATGGCAGAGCCTGAAATCAGCAATGAATTTAAAAATATTGCCTTGAGGTTTGGCCATTCAGCTCCCATTAAAAGGAAAGGGTGAAAGTTAAAAGAAATGAACTATGAAAGCCCAAGTGGGGAATTGTATGAAAACATGAATGAAATGGGTGAGACTTCCTTATGCCGAGTCAGACTAGTAGTCTATCTAGCTATGCCTATTCTGATGGGCAGCAACTTTCCAGGGTCTAAGGCAGAGTAAAATCTTAACAGACATCTGAGATCCTTTAAATGAAGATGTTAGGACCTGAACATGGGACTTTCTACACACAAATGATATGATCTATCTCTTAGCTGTGGCCCCTTATTAATAACATATGACGTTGCCTTAAACAGACTTAGATCGAAATTGATCTGCCTAGCCCCATTTCATCTACTCCAACTGACAGGAGCTAAGGGGTCTTTCCCAGACCTTCCTCATTGGAGATGTCAGTTTTTGAACATGAAGCCTGCAAAGCACATGTTTTGCCACTAAACACTCCCGTGAAATGTTAGGTATGTATTAAAGGAAGTGCAGTTGTGTTGTTAAAGCTCTAAATACATGTTCTAGATATGCATGGTTGATACTAATCTATGTCTACCTTCCATTCATCTCCCTAGTAATATTTGCTGAAAGAACCATGTGATAACAGATTTGTGTAATACTGAACAAGAAGGTGGCACATCTACTCTTACCTTGGTGCCTAAGACTAATTCCCAATGCTTGTGGTTGGGAAGAACTTACCTAAATGGTCCAAACTCTAATTTAGCATATGCTTCTCCTGAACCCTTGGGTTTCACCGTCAAATGGCCAATGTCAGTTGCTGGATGCATGTATTCATCTTTCTCTATTCAGCTTGTGGATTTTGATCCCTCATCCTTTGACACTCACTGTGCCAAGAGGTCAGAACAGAATCAAAAAAGCACCCAGGCTTTTCTTTTGATGGAATTAGCTCCACCGCCCATGCACCAGTAAATTGCATCTTTATCATCAAATACCTGTTCCGTACTCCCACTGTTCTATGTTCCTGACAGTTCACAACTCTGCATCATTTTAATTTAATGATCACATATTATTAGAGAAGCTGAACTGTAGGCTGACAAGTGTCAAAATCTGCCTTGTCTTAGAGGAACTTTGCTTCAAAAGAAGAGGAAATGCTGACATTTCCCCTGATTGGCTCTTCTTGTTGAAGTATATAAAATACATATCTCACCAAGGAAAGAGAGCCCACTGAACTTGGGAAGTTTTATTCAATAATCAAAAATTAATAAAGATGGCAGTTTTTATCCTGATTTATTAGGGGTGGAGAAGGGATGCATGGCTCTGGCACAAAAGCAGAACATAAAAGGAAACATAGAGTTGTGATGGTAGATGTATAATAGAGGACTGTCTTGGTGCCATATGCCTGTGTGAGTTTTCGACGTGTTGCATACAACTTACACTGTGTACAAATGAAACATGGAAAGAGTAGTGGGTATGTATGTGAAAGAAGGTTTTCCATAAGAAAGCTTTTCATTTATTTCATTTGTTGGGATTCCATTTCCTGACTGTGCAGTTAAGTGCATGGAACGTTCTCACCCTTCTTCTACAAAGGAGTTAATTTCTCCAGTTCCATTCCTTTATAGTTCAGATAGTTCAGTCTGCAGTGTATTCCACACCTCCTTAATTCTGTTTTACCTAAGAACATTGATTGAAATTAAGAACATAGAAGAGCGTTGCTGGATCAGACTACTGGCCCATCTAGTTTAGCATCCTGTTTCACACAGTGGTCAACCAGTTGCTCTGGGGGGACAGAAGCCAGGCATGGAGGTGAAGGCTCTCCCCTGAAGTTGCCTCCTAACACTGGGTTTCAGAGTTTTACTTCCTCTGAATCTGGAGGTTTCCTTTACTCACCATGGTGTAAGAACATAAGCCCTGCTGGATCAGACTACTTCATTAAGTCCAGTATCCTGTTTCACACAGTGGTCAGACCATTTTCCCTGGATGTGCTGTGGGAAGCTGCATATGCTCCAAATCTAGTTCTTGATTCATTCCTGTTACTCCCTCTCTCCCTGTTACCCATGTATGTTGATAAAGCATTGCCCTCAGGACTGGCTCACCCGCTAGGCAAACTAGGCATTTGCCTAGAGTGCGGGCTGGCCCTGGGGCACCAAACAGGACCTGCCCCGCCCCCCCAAAGCCCCCCAGCTCCAGTGTCACCACCGCCGGAGCAGCCCACCACCACTGCCCCTTTGCTGGCTGCTCCTCCTCGCAGAGCAGCAGCCTCTCGCCGGCTCCCCACACCCACTCCCCCACCTTGGCAGCCCAGTGCCTGCCCCCTCGCCCTCCTCTTCCTCTCCGGTGGCCAGGAGCGCTCCTCTCACCCCCCAGCCCGGGATTCCAGAGCGACGCCGGCCATGGACCAGCAGCGCCCTCCCACTTCTGGCCACGGGAGGGTGAGAGTCACCTGCCGGCCACGGGCTGCCCTAGGCAGCCTTTGAGGGCCCCCATGAGGAGCTGCAACGGGGCTCCATCTTGGCCCACAAGTCAAGGGCCAGCCATAGCTGAGGCCCGACTCCACCAGGAGAGGAGAGGAGCTGCACGGCTGCGAGGGCCCCAGCCTGCCTCCTCCTTCTCTCCCTCCCAGCCTGCCCATCTGTCGGGCAGTGACGAGCCCAGTTCAGGCAGGCTTTCTGGCCGGGGGGGGGACACTCAGCGACACCCCCTCCCGATGACCCAGGCTGCGTCTCCAATGGGGGGAGGAGGGGCGGCCACCTCACTTGTCCGAGGGGGAGGCGGTTGCCAGCCTGGCTCTTGGAGGAGAAGAAGGGCGGATGCAATAACACGCCGCAGGCCATCCATCAGGGGCAGCCAGCGAGTGAGTGAGCGGCCACCCCCTGCCTCCCCTCCTCTCTGTGCTTTCCCCACCACTCCATGGTCTCTATAGAGGGGAGGGAGGCCGGGGCATCCGGGGCAGAGTGCCGCACAAGTCCTCAGCCGTTGCAGCAGCATCAGCACCTGGTGGGGCTCCGGGGCTGTCATGGTCAGCAAAGCGCTCGCCCTCCTGGCCCTCATCCTCCTGCTTGCTGCAGGCAAGCCGGCGCTCAGATGGAAGGGAAGGGGGTTTAAACTTTCTTCCCTTCGTTGGCTTGCCAAGGAAACAGCACGGGGGTGGGGGCACCAGAAGGTGTCCTCACCTAGTGTGCAAAAACACCTGGGGCCAGCCCTGGGTGCACAGCTCATTGGTGACCCCGTACGGCTCAGGCTCCGTGGATACCAGGAGCTGTCGCTGTCACAGCTCATAGAATCATAGAATGTTAGAGTTGGAAGGGACCTAGTCCAACCCCGTGCACTCTACAGGAGCATAGCCAAAAGATAGCCCTACATACCTACAACATACCCAAAAGATGGTCCTCCAGCCTCCGCTTGAAAACGTCCAGCGAAGCAGCACCCACCACCTCCCGAGGCAGACTATTCCACTGCTCAACCACTCTTACAGTTAGGAATTTTCTCCTGATATCTAACCGGTAACGACTCCCTCATAATTTCCACCCATTAGATTTAGTCCTGCAATCTGGAGCAAGAGAGAATAGATCTGCTTCATCTTTTACATGACAGCCCTTCAAATACTTGAAGACTGCAATCTCGTCCCCTCTAAGTCTTCTCTTTCCCAGGCTAAACATACCCAACTCGTTCAGCCTTTCCTCGTAAGACTTGGATTCAAACCCTCTCACCATCCTGGTCGCCCTTCTCTGGACACGCTTGAGCTTGTCAACATCCTTCCTAAAGTGTGGTGCCCAAAACTGGACACAGTACTCCAGGTGAGGCCTGACCATAGCAGAATAGAGCAGAATTACCACCTCCCGTGATCTGGACACAATGCTTCTGTTAATGCATCCTAAGATTGCATTAGCTTTCTTCACAGCCACATCGCACTCCAGGCTCATGTTGAGCTTGTGATCAACCAAAACACCTAGATCCCTTTCACATGTGCTGCTGCCAAGCCATGTCCCTCCTATTCTATATCTGTGCCTTTGATTTTTTGTGCCTAGGTGTAGGACTTTGCACTTATCTCTATTGAATTTCATTTTATTTGCCTCAGCCCACTGTTCCTGTCTATCTAGATCATTTTGAATCCTGACTCTGTCTTCTTCAGAATTAGCAATCCCACCCAGCTTTGTGTCATCTGCAAATTTGATAAGCACCCCCTTTATGTCTTCCTCCAGGTCATTTATAAAAACATTGAACAACACTGGGCCCAGGACCGAGCCCTGTGGCACTCCACTCGAGACTTCCCTCCACGTAGACACAGAACCTGGCTGTTCTCTGTGGAGACCTCATATGAGACTGACCCTGTGGGATGAAGAACCCAGCCGGCCAGCCAAGGGAGTCCCTTTCCGAAGTTCCTCACATAGACGGGGTCTTCCAGGAAGAACCCCCGGGGGGCTTCCCATTGTTCAGAGAGCCTCTGCAACTCGGGGGCTCTGTCTGGGTGTAATCTGTCTAGTAGCATGGTTGGCGTCCAGCTCATCAGGAGTTCGGCCAGGCTGCTGCTGCTGACCAGGTTGGGAGTTGTGTGTTGAGCCAGCAGATACCGGGCCAGGTGGAATTCCCAGTCCCCCTCTGTGATGTGGCTGAGTGCCTCTTTAGCGGTCCTCATCATGCGTTTGGCCTGTCCATTCGTGGCCGGGTGGAAATGTGCTGACCTCACGTGCCAGATGAGGTTTCCCCGAAGGAACACCTGGAACTCATTGTCAGAGACTATGGTGTCTGGCAACCCATGGGTCGCAAAGATCCAGCACAGTGTGCAAATGGCGGCCTTGGATGATGTTGTTGCAGTAGGCATTACCACCGGCCATTTGGAGTAGGAGTTCACCGTGACCATGAAGAGCAGTCTGTTGAAAGGTCCGGCAAAATCAGTGTAGAGCCTGGACCATGGCTGGTGGGTGAACTCCCAACCCTGTGTGGGCATGCTAAGAGGGTTTGGGTGGACTGCTTGGCACTCTTGACACCCCTTCAGCCATACTTTGAGCTCTCTGTCAATCCTAGACCATCACACATAACTCCTGGCCAGGGCCTTCATCTGGACAATTCCTGGGTGAGCCTCATGGAGTGACTTGACCACCTGTTGGCACAGGGCACTGGGTACGATGACCTTATCCCCCCACAATAAGCACCCCTTGTATGTCAAGAGTTCAGCCTTCCTGGTGGCGAAGGCAGTGAACTCGGGACCAGCCACCCTTGCTGCACCCAGCCTAAAACCCGGGATAAGACAGGGTCTCTTGATGAACAGCTGGTGATGTCAGTGGCCTGCAGGGGCTGGTCCTGGAGATCGTCAAGAAGAAGGACACAGTGTACAGGAGCTGGGTCAGGGTCGACAGTTGACAAGGGGAGGTGGCTGAGGGCATCTGCGTGTCCCATCACTTTTCTGGGGCGGTGCAGGTGTCAGTAGTTGTAGACTGCCAAGAAAATGGACCACCATAGGACATGTGGGGACAGCACCTGTGGTGTCTGTTTGTCGGGTGCAAAGAGGCCAAGGAGAGGATGATGCTCTGTCATGACGGTGAAGGGACTACTGTAGAGGAAGTCATGGAACTTTTTCACGCCTGTGACAATCGATTTGGGCGTAGTTCCGCTCTGCTGCCGATAGGGTCCGGAAGTAGTAGGCCACTGGGACTTCATGGCCATTGGGAAATAAGTGCCCTAGCACTGCCCCACACCATAGGGAGAAGTGTCACATGCGAGAATCACTGGTAGGGATTCATCAAAGTGGGCCAACACCAAGTTCGAGATTAACAGCACCTTGACGGCCCTGAATACAGCTGCCTGGCAGGGGTCCCTACCCAAGGGGCTTTCTTGTCCAACAGCTGGTGCAAGGGCTCTGCCACTGCTGCCTTGTGGGAGAGGAAAGCGTGGTAGAAATTGAGGAGGCCTAGGAATGCCTGAAGTTCCATTTTGGACTTGGGGAACGGGGCCTCTACAATGGCCTTGATCTTGTCCTGAGCAGGGTGGAGGCTGTCTGCATCAACAGTGAAACCCAAGAATTTAACCCAGTCAACTCCCAGAAGGCACTTCTCCCACTTCACCTTGAGTCCGGCCTTGTGGAAATGGCAGAGGATGGTGCAGAGACAGGTCACAAATTCCTCCCTGGTGGCCACAGCAATCATCACATCATCAAAGAACGGTGTGACCCCAAACTGGTCGCTTCACCCTGATTGCCCCCAGTTCATGACAATGGTTTGGGCCTTGACCATGGCCTCGTCCACCAGCAGTTGCTAGTAGACCTGGGCGAGGTCCAGCTTCCTGAAGACCTTGGCCTCTACCAAGGTGGCTAGCACATGTCTCACTACAGGAACAGGGTAGGTGTGGTCCTGTAGGGCTTGATTTAGGGTGCATTTGTAGTCCGCACAGATGTGGATGTTGCCATTGGGCTTCAATGGTGTTACTATCGGTGTCTCCCACACTGTGTGGGAGACTGGTTCTAGAACCCCTTGCATGACCAGGCAGTCCAGCTCAGTGTCAATTTTTAGTTTCAGAGAGAATGAGACCCGCCGAGCTCATATGTAGATGGGTGCTATCTTGGGATCAAGTTGCAGTGAGACTGGAGAGCCGGTGTAGCGCCCCAACGAGCCATCAAAAATGGATGGAAATTCCTTGCAAACCTCATTAAAATCCGGCCAGTCACATTGCTTCACCCCCTCAATGGTTATTCCCAGGGGGGCGAACCAGGCACAATCCAACAGGCTGACCAAATTTCCCTCGACTATGATCAAGTTTAAATCAAACTCTCAGTATCAGACCCAGAAACGACCCTTACCCTACACTGGCACTTGGTTCCATTGAAAGTCCACTAAGTTTAAGTTAGCGGTCCGCAGGCGGGGGCTGCCATTTGGACAGAGTCTTTTGAGAGTGTCCACTGAGATAATGGAGGTCGCGGAGCCAGAGTCCAGCTCCATGGTGCAAGGGGATCCCTCTATCTGCACCTGGACCTGTATCTTAGGGGCAGTGCTTGGGCTGGGGAGAGTCAGTACCTGTTGTGTGGTTTCTGCCTACAGAAGGTAGAGCTCCTTGGTGGTCTCGTCCCTGTAGTGTGTGGCTGTTCATGGTCATTGTGGTGGCTTGCTGGTCGGGTTACACAATCCCCTCGAGCGGCAGCCACGGGCAATGTGACTGGACTGCCCACAGTTCCAGCATGTGGCATCCCTGAACTGGCATGTACACTGCTCATGCTTGTCTCTGCAGCTGGCACATTCCACATGGGCGGTGGAGTCGGGACTCCGGGTCAAGCACAGGGGAACTGATGGAGCCTTCTTCTGCACGATCTGTTGGCTCTTGTGGATCCCTTCAGCTTCAGAGTTACTGGAATCTGCAGCGGTCTGATGTGCAGTGGCTTCCTGAGGACGCCAGGTGCGATTGCTCCCATGCAGTGGCTGTCGAGAGGATGGATGCCAGGGTGCATTTCTCTGCTTCAGTGATCCTTCTCCTTAATTTCTCCCGTAGGCCACACATGAACCAATCATAGAGGGTGGTCTCCAAATAGGTCCCAAACACACATTCGGATGCAAGGTGGTGTAACTCGGCCAGATACTCAGTGGCTGACTCTCGCTATTGCTGGTTTCTATAGTGGAAAGTCACATGTCACGACATTTCCAATGGGATGAAGTGGTCTTGTAGGGCCTCGATGATCTGATCAACATAGCCTTGTCCAGCGTGGTGGGAGAGAGGAGGTTCTGGGCCAGGTTGACAGTGGCGGGGCCACAGGAGCCTATGAGGAGCCCTTTCTTCCTCTCCTCTTCGGTGACCTAGTAGAAAATCAGGATGGACTTGAGTCCAGTGACCCAGGCTCCCCACTGCTGCAGTCAGGCTGGATTGAATGGGGGAACTAGTCCCGATCCTGGAGCAACGGCCATCGTGCTGTGTGGCAGTGGCAGAGGTGAGCGGTAGCATCTTGGGTGCCATCGGTGCTTATCCATGGGGGAATGGCGGAGGTCAGCAGTCTCCTCAGCTCCGGTAGCCAGGCTAGCTCAGCGGGATCCCATCCTCGTCGCCAGTGTTGTATACTGGGTTTGTTGCAGGAAGACTCAGTGATGCAGCATAGTGATCAGCTCTGTTTATTGGCACACGTACACAACAACAACCCTAGCCCACGAGGTCCTGAATTTATGGACCCCCAAAACCCTTTCTAGTTCACCTCCCTCTTACTACTGGTGGGCTTGAATTCTCTCCAGGGATCCTATTGGTGACCGTAGGATCCTGTGTCCTTTTGTTATCCCGGACCAAGCTCTGACTAAGGCTGGTGACTCTCTGCGGACACAACAGCAAATTAACATCCAAATAACCTGGGGCAACAACAGGCTGAAACCAGGCTGGCCACTGAAAGGAGGTAATATAAAGCGGAATGGGGGGAAAAACCCAAAATAAAAAGAAGGTTGAAGTCGATTTTAGTGCAGAATGGGGGGGGGACTGGATTAAAAAGAAGATTGAATTTGATTTTAGTACAGAATTGTTTGGAGGACACCGTGGTGAACATGAATTAAAGGAAGAGTGCAGAAAGAGCCTTTGTCTCCCTTCCTGCCCATCCTCACCACTCCCAAATGAAGACAAGAAGGAAGAGACAAACCAAAACACAGAGCAAGAGAGGAAATTTCTTCTTGCCTTGCACATGCTTGTCACTGCTTTTTCTTGATTTCTCTCACCATCTAACATCGTATATACTTCATTTTGCCAGTCTGCATTTATTTTCATTTTTTTAAAAAACCCCAACACTAAGCTGCATGCCAGTGATTTTGACCCTAGAAATCTCAAGAGGTCTCAAGAACTGAAAGCTGGGTGGAAGACATGCAAGACCTTAGGAGCCAAAAAGGAAAAGGTCTCCAAGAAATATGATCTCGTTTCTAAGAAATTCCTGGAACTCTTTGAATAAATGCCAGATGCTGTTAGGACATGCCCTTTCTCCTTTTCTTTCTCCTCTGTCTCGTCGTCCCTCCTTTCTCTTTCTGGATTTGTGTTGGGAAAACTGGGGGGAGTCTGACATTGGATGGAAGGGAGTTAGGGTGTTGATGGAAGTTATGGCTATTCTATAATGTTATAAGTTACAAAAATACTTTTGCAAATAGTAAAAAAATGAGAGAGAAAGGAGTTAAGACACATGGTGCACATCATTCTCTGTCTTTCAGTCTTGCTGCGCTGTTGTAAGGGAGGGAGGAAGTGATGGGGTTGGCAGCTGTCCTGATTCAGCTCATGGGCACAGTTCCACTAGAAGCTCTGCTGTCCAAGAGAATAGTGGTGCAACAAATGCTTCTTTGGCCAGCAATAGAATTCAGACTAGTTGCAATTGTCCAGTGCAGGCTGAATTCTAACATAACTTGGAGGCTACTTAGCACCATCGGAATATGTGCAATGTCCACAGCTTTTGTGCAGTACAGTACAGAGGGATCAGTGTTTGAAAGCTGTTTGTTTTTATTCCCAGCTGCCTGGAGGCCCCCTTCCACCCCCCACCTTCTTTTCTGCAGATATTAAAATTATATTATTTGTGTTCCAACAGCCAAATAATGTAGGCTGGAATTAATTAGTCTCATATAAACGTAGCCAGAAGCATAACTTTTCCTTTAAATATTTAATTTCTCCTGTTTCTAGCCCCAAATAATGTAGCACCATACCAGTCTCTACGTTAACCCTTTTCTGCTTCCTGTCTCAGCTCCAGCCAGAATTCTGACATTCAGTGGCACAGTAACGACCCCATGGATGAAGGATATTGTCCTTCCTTGCAAGGCGGTTGGGGATCCAGCTCCTACAGTCAAATGGATGAAAGAAAGGTAACCAGCAACTATATGTACACCTTCAGTAAGAACTGGGTGATCTCAGTTGCCTAATCATATGGAGCTGTAACATACTTCCAGTGCAATAGAACCAAGGATTCACTTGCCTCTTTACCCAATAAGGCATTTTCAGCTATTGGAAACCAGAGAAAGTAGAGTTAAGCTCCATTTATTACCTCAGCATTGCAAGGTGCAGCTTCGGTTGATCTGACTTGTTAGGCCATCAAAACAGTCAGGTGACTATTTTTGTTCAGCATGTTTTCCAGTTAATTTTCATGGGCATCCCCATTTTATAGCACTTTGTGCATCCCCTTGATGGCCAGTTTTCAATGGTGGCATATCATGTTTTCATTAATTAAAACTGCCCACCTTCCTGGTACTGTTACCCTGGCTGCCATGAGAGTAGGGGTAACTATGGGATCTTTACTTTCATTTCTACTGAATGTCTCTTGTTTTGGTTATCTCTCCTTATAAGCTGAGCCGTGTAGCCTTGAGTGCCTGGTGTCTTCTTTCTCTTGGGAAAGCTGGCCCATTAGCTTGGCGGGCTCCTACTTGCCAGCTGATTGGCCCTGAGCCATTTTTGTCCCACTTGAATGTTGTATATCTATTAGCTTTGCACGCTTTATCCTCTGTTCTAACACGAAACCAGTTAAGGTAGCTGAATGCAATAAAGATCTCAATAAACTGTTCTTCTGAATGACTGTTGTTGGGAGCTGATTGACTCAGGAGTGTGACACTAAGATCCTTTTCTTAAGCCCTGCTCTCTATGCCCTTGGCCTGCAGAGATAAAGACAGCAATGACCAGACAGAACCTTTTCAGTGAGGGCTCCTTGTATTTGTAAGGCCCTCCCATTTTACATTTGCCTGGCACCTAACTTACTCATTTTTAGGTGTTTCTTTTTACTAGGGCTGTCAGGTCTCCTATTATAGCAGATGTGCATTTGAGTGAAACTGAACAGAAACTATACCGGGGGGGAACCTATTTTTTTTATGTATATATATATATATATATATATTCGGCATCACAAATATATTTGGGGATTTTCCAAGATACCAAAACATAGTCCTGGAAAATCCCAGACTTATTCAGGATTAACTGGAAAGATGGGGAGCCAGCATTTACAGGCTCCACCCCCCCCCTGTTTTTTCCCCTTTGTTTCTGTGTTTGCCAGGT
The DNA here is from genome assembly GCA_029375565.1 of Gekko gecko. Classification (NCBI taxonomy): domain Eukaryota; kingdom Metazoa; phylum Chordata; class Lepidosauria; order Squamata; family Gekkonidae; genus Gekko; species Gekko gecko. The sequence continues at coordinate 104,105,008 of JAPDNY010000004.1, read as the reverse complement.
GTTCCTATGGCTTGTAGGGTTCCCAAGTACTTACCATGTGGGAGTGGGGGATGCATGCTCCCTGGCTGGACCAGTCCTCCTTGTAACACACTATGCCGTCGCCAGGAAGTGATGCCAGGCGACGCTCTGGCAATGGGGCTGAAAACTCAATGGTACCATCGAGTTTCCAGCTGCATTGCCAGAGTGTCGTCTAGCGTCACTTCCTGGCGACAGCATGGTGCTCCACACCTGTCCTTCCCCCAGGGATGGTCCTGCGAGGACGTATCCATCCCCCACTCCCACGCGGTAAGTTCTTGGCAAGCCTAATGGCTTGCCAGGCTGCTTCTGTCAGTTTCAATGGGTTTTTTTTTTCTTTGCAAGACTTGCTTTGCTTGGATTTGTTCTGCTGGGATTCTGCAGTTTGACATTAATCCTGTTGAGCTTGCACTGCCACGGTGGCACTGAGTTCTGCTGGGCTTCTGCATATTGTCATTGGTTTTGCTGGACTTGCAAAAGTGTCTCCCACCAAATAAACCAAACAGAGCCATCAAAGTATGGCATGGTGTCACTTCCAAGTTTGATCCATTGTTCAATGGCACCCAGCTCCCACAGTCTCTCACCAGGATCCAGCCACTGACGGATAATCCTCCTTTTACCCAGGCTTTTCAGTGAAAAGTTCCACCTTTATTATCTGCTTCTAGCCTGAGGACTGTTCTATGAATATCCTTTTTGGTATTGCTTTTTATGTTGGTCTATACCCTGGTTTGGCTTTAATGGCATGTTTTATGGTTGGTCATTTTGAAAATTTTGTGCTGTTTTTATTGTTTTATTTTACTGTGTGAGTCACTTCAAACTGATCTCTAGAGAAGTGACATATAAATTTTCTAAATAATAATGAATTAATATGCCCCCTCTTCAAATCACACTGAGGACAGCTACCGCTTTCTTTACCAATGTAATACTAGCAAATACTCTCAGCTTTGTTCAAGCCAGAATAATGTGTTTATGGAATTTGTTCTGTGCTTTTTTAAAAAAGCCCAATCTTGAGTAATGTTGATTTTAACCTCTTTAATGTATGACATTTGTTTCCTGTGAGGTAGTAACGGGACACCCAGTCTAGTGATGATTGATGGGCGAAGAAGCATCTTTAGCAACGGCAGCTTTGTCATTCGTACTGTGAAAGCTGAGGATTCAGGATATTACAGCTGTGTCGCCACTAACAACTGGGGATCAGATGAAATTATTTTGAATTTACAGGTACAGGGTAAGTAGTAAAGACCTTTCTTCATATGCTTCAATGTGAATATGCATTCATTTTCTTTTATTTATGGTATTTATAGTCCATTTTTTCTCACTGGAACTCAAGGCAGATTACACAGAGTGAGTCAATGCAATCAAGAGATAGGACATCCAATAACCATGAATAAGGATCTGGGTTGCAGAACCAACTAGAAATCTTTTTTAAAAAAATCCAGAATTGAAGCAAGGCATAACATGATAGCTCCAGTAATTATGTTAATGGCAATATTTGGAAAGTGGTTTGAGGATTTCATTTTATGTCAAGAATGCATGTGCAGTGAAGCAGGTGGTGGCGCGGTGATATGGTCATGCTGAGCGTGCCAGCCGCTTCTGAGTTTGTAAAAGGGCCTTCTGACGTGTCGGAGACCCCTCACCACCCCGGGGAAGGGGTGTGTGGGTAGCCAGGGGCTTGATCCCGACCCTTGTGAGTTTGCTACTCACAGGGAGATCCAGGGATCGCCCCCAATGCTGGATGCAAAGAGGAGCCCATTCATATGGGTGAAGCCATTGTTCCTGCACTGGGGGGGGGAGGGTTAGAAGACGCCACCTGCGGCCCTGTTAGCCACCTTGAGCCTGCCCTGGCAGGGAGGGTGGGATATAAATCTAATGAATATAAATAAATAAATAAATAAATAAATAAATAAATACATTTGGCTGCAGGTTTTCAGCAACACTGATTGATCTGTTGTCTGTGACTTTATGAAGGCCACAGCCTTAGTGGTACATGCATTCATTGAGGTCTTACCAAAATAGCCAGAGCATAACCTGGGATTTGTGACAGGCATGTTACAGTTTTGCCTAAACTCACCTTGGCATAATGTTTTCCCAGCCTTCTGAAAGTTGATCCTGCAGGGATTGAAATGATGGGAAAGAAAAAATTAGTTTCATAAATGCCAGATAAAATTATATAGATTTAAAATATCTCAGAAAAAGAGAAATTGTCTACTCTTAACTAAAGATGTCAAATTAATAGATGCTTTGACTGATACAATTTGCTTTTTTTGCAGCCCAAAACAATCCTTCAATAAATGCTTTTAAGAATAATTTGAAGTCATGCAAAATAATTTGATTCTTGTTTCTGTTCTTAACTGCTATTATCCAGTTCCACCAGACCAGCCTAGACTTACAGTATCCAAAACCACATCTTCCTCAATCACTCTTTCCTGGATTCCTGGAGACAATGGTGGCAGCTCTATTCGAGGTAACAGTCTTTGCAAAGAAAGGTTTTACAAATTTTGTGTTGTGAACTACTGCTGAGTGTTATTAGCCTTAAGCAGAAGTAGGTTATCTTTATAGCCAGTCTTCATTGCATTAGAAAAAAAAGCCGTAGCAACAATACGAAGTTAAATATAAATGTCCAATGAAATGAAATCTGAAAAATAATAAAAATGAGCAATTTTATAGGCAGTATTAAAATACAAAGTCATTATTTAAAATATAATAAAGAAAGGAAGACCATACAGCCCAGAGTAAAAAAGGAGGGCCATACAGAGGTTATCTAGGTAGGTTTTCTAGGTGGCTTGGTGATAGTCTGCATTTGGACAATGATGCTCCATATGAACCAGAGAAGGTATACTGAGTTGGTATACTGAGTTTGCAAGTTTATCGTGGTCTTGTCAGTAATGTAGGCTCAAGGCACATTGTACAAACAACTGGTGAACTCTGTTACTTAATAAAACAAGATATTAAAAACATGACATTTCAAGGCACTGAAAACAAGCACAACCTTTACTTATGTGAATCAGACTTAAGAGTAAGTGGTTTTGAATCTGAAGTTAGGATTGAAACAGTTTGAGTCCAGTGGCACCTTTAAGACCAACAAAGTTTTATTCTGGGTTAGGATTGTTATGGTAGATCTTGAACAAAGACAAAGTTGGCTAGTCTGGGAAGTAGTACTTCAAAGAACACTCACAAAGGACAAATCAAATTGACTCTGTTTTCATAGTCTCTTTGACTGTGTGAGGCTACCTTCTCCTTGGCAATAAAAAAAAGAAACAGATCACAGTGCATGAACAAATGTCGAACTGGACTTGCTGTCCATGCTGCGCAAACATCAGAAGTTCCTTGCCCATGAAAAAATTTGGATCAGGATGAAAGTATCTTGCGACCAGGAGCTGGATGGTAGAAATGTTATCTCTGGAAATGGCTATACTGATATCTGTTATTAGAAGGAGTGTTTATTTCTATCTAAACTTTCCAGCTCTTTGAAGTGGTTTTAAGGCTGTTTCCAGGGTCCCTATCTCCTTAGGTTAGGCAGATGGCAAATGAGGACATAACCTTTTTTGTGATGGCCCCATTGTGGAATACTGTAGTCTCTGTAAAACAACTGAATTTTCTTCTGGAAACCTTTTTCTCCTAAACATCTAGTTTATTATGTTTTAGTGCTCAGTGCTGCTCATTTGAAGTGTGCCTGATGATTTATTTTCTGTTTATTTTTTAGTGTATTCTAATGCCTGCATGTATGCTTTTGGCTTGATTGTTTAATTTTCATAAACTACTTTGAAGGCTATATATCTGAAATGAATAAACGCATGTGATAATCACCCTGCCACAATCTAGTTATTGGTCGATGCTGCTCCAAAGTATCACATATATAAATAAACTATTACATGGTGGTATAATATTTTGGTGGCCCATTTTAAAGGATAGTTCTTTCACTTGCACAGTGTTGTTGACTCAAAAGATAGTGGAAATAGCTTACTCTCCTCCCTACTTGAAACTACATGCTGATTCTATTTAATAGAGAAACAAAACATTACACCACATCTGTTCAAATTAATTGAGAAAAAATATAGTTTTTCATAATATTCTCTTTTTGCTTTGCTAAAACAGCAATGCCCTTAGCTGGATAGCCAGGGCTAGCTGGATCTCAACAGATCGCAGAAGATAAGCAGGGTTGAACTTGGTCAGTATCTGGATAGAAGATAACCAAATAATATCAGGGTCATTACACAGAGCCAGGCAATGGCAAAACACCTCTGAATGTCTCTTGTCTTGAAAACCCTACAGGATCACTCTAAGTCATCCGCAACTTGACGGCAAACAGCAACAACAACAACACTGTAATCTTCTACAAAATTCATGATTGCCGTATTCCTGAACATACTCAGTGTCTAATGTTGTGTTCACTTTTTTGGAAGGTTATATACTGCAGTACTCAGAAGACAACAGTGAACAGTGGGGCAGTTTTCCCATTAGCCCCAGTGAACGTTCCTACCGTTTGGAGACTTTGAAGTGTGGTACCTGGTACAAGTTCACACTGACTGCTCAAAATGGAGTGGGACCAGGACGAATCAGTGAGATCATAGAAGCTAAAACACTTGGGAAAGGTACTTAAAAATCACTCTCCTGTTGTATGAGCACCAGTGGCTATTGTAGTCTCATGCAGGTGTAGATAAGCAACCATATTGTGTTTTTGAGACGTAGGGCATCATTGTGGTTGGTTTAGTGAGGTTATGAAGAGGTAGCCTGTGAGATGGCCTTCTCCAGAGTTTCATAGCGTGTGGAAGAGATTCCTGGATTTCTTTGCAGATGGATAAAAATGTCTTTGGCACATGATCACAATATACACTTTCCAATAGCTCTCCCCCTCTTGCATTTCTGTTATTTTGGTGTAGTGGTTAAGTGCGCGGACTCTAATCTGGGAGAACCAGGTTTGATTCCCCACTCCTCCACTTGCACCTGCTGGATGACCTTGGGCAAGCCATAGTTTGGGCACAGTTGTTCTTGAAAAAGAGCAGTTTCTGTCAGAGCTCTCTCAGCCCCACCTACCTCACAGGGTGTCTGTTGTGGGGAGGGGAAGGGAAGCCGCTCTGAGACCCATTTGTGTAGTGAAGGGTGGGGTATAAATCCAATCTCTTCTCATTATTATTATTATTATTATTGTCACTAGAGTTAGTGTTGGTATTGTTGATTTAGGTACAAATGTATGTCTGTGCTTGATTATTTACCTGTTTGCTTATATAAACCCATGTTCATTATCCTGTTCTTATATATATTTGAATTTTGGTTCCACAAGATTCTATGCTTGCCATAATTGATTCAGCTCAAGAACTGGCAGTCAGAAGACACTGGCCAGAGCTGACTGGCTGCTTCACAAAGTCCCGCCCACATCAGCCCCAGTCAGTGTTTTCAGCTCAGTCTGCTCCAGTCCTCCGACAGGAGAGGACCGCCTGGAGTGTGAGCGCAGGGACAGGCCCTCAAGGCTGAGGCAAGTGAGAGAAGCCCTTTTCTGCCCCCCACACCATCCCCTGGGCCTTCTATGAGGGGACTAGGCCCAGATAAGCCCTTTTCCATCCCCCACACGCCATCCCCTGGGTCTTCTATGGGACAGTAGGCCCAGAGAAGCCCTTTTCCGCCCCCCACACACCATCCCCTGGGCATTCTATGGGGCAGTAGGCCCAGAGAAGCCCTTTTCCATCCCCCACACGCCATCCCCTGGGTCTTCTATGGGACAGTAGGCCCAGAGAAGCCCTTTTCCGCCCCCACACACCATCCCCTGGGCCTTCTATGGGGCAGTAGGCCCAGATAAGACCTATTTCTGCCCCCCACATGCCATCCCCTGGGCCTTCTATGGGGCACTAGGCCCAGAGAAGGCCTTTTCCGCCCCCACATGCCATCCCCTGGGCCTTCTATGGGGCACTAGGCCCAGAGAAGGCCTTTTCCGTCCCCCACACACCATCCCCTGGGCCTTCTATGGGGGCACTAGGCCCAGAGAAGGCCTTTTCCGCCTCCCACACGCCATCCCCTGGGCCTTCTATGGGGGCACTAGGCCCAGAGAAGGCCTTTTCCGCATCCCACACACCATCCCCTGGGCCTTCTATGGGGCAGTAGGCCCAGAGAAGGCCTTTTCCGCCCCCACACGCCATCCCCTGGGCCTTCTATGGGGGCAGTAGACCCAGAGAAGCCCTTTCCCCACACACACTGCCTACTGCCTCCATAGAAGGCCCAGGGGATGGTGTGTGGGGACAGAAAAGGCCTTCTCTGGGCCCAGAGAAGCCCTTTTCTGCCCCTCTTCCCTTCCTTTCCCCGTTTTCCTTTCTTCCTCTCTCCTTTCTTTCACTCTTCCCCCTATTCATTCCTTCCTTCCTTCCTTCCTTCCTTCCTTCCTTCCTTCCACCTCCCTCCCTTCCTTTCTAGGGCTCGTTGTCTTCCACCACAACGGGCTTTGCTCCCTAGTTTATTTATATTTCAGTACAAATTGAAATGATTTAAATTGGGGGAAGAAGGTGGATGAAGTTTTGGGTATTAGAGGGTTAGAGGGGAGAGTGGGGGAGACTGATAAGGTTGAGTTTGCAAGTGGGAGGAGCATTTGTAACATTTGTCAAAAACTGTAATAAACAATAATTAGTAGTAATAATAAAAAAGATATGAGATTTGAAGGTTGCAGTTCAAATCTCATTTTAGTAATGGTTAGCCATGCCACCATGTTTTCTACCCACAATTTGCTGGCCCAGGGGACAGAGGGGAGTATGGGCAAGAAGTGATAGACCTACGAACAGATATTTTGGGAAACAAAGGCCACAGCTTCATTGAATATGCTGCAGGAGTATTGGCACAGTATGGGGACAGATCCTAAAATCGAGTGACCTGCCTGCCACAGAAAGATGGGGATCAAGGTTCCAGCAGCAGCCCTTCAAATAGAGGAAGGGAGGGGCAGCCAAACCCCTAGAGCCACCCATTGCCCATCCCAGTGTGGCAACAGCCCCCAGAATGCATGAGGGCTCTCCCAGCACATGACTATGCAGCCAGCATGTGACCACATGGTCTTCTCTGAGCTTCCCCCAACTCTGGTGCCAGCAAATGTGGTGGCGGGCTAAGTCCCAGCTACAGCTTATGGTGATAATTTTGACCTACCTTATATAATTTGCCAAGAAGAAAGATTTCACTGTGAATTGTTCCTGACAAAATGATGGGTGGCTTGCCTTCTGGCAGGAGTTCTTCACCCCCTCTGATGTGGCAGCTTCCAAAAATTTAGTGCATTGCTAGCACAGACCTTTACAGAAATAGAAACAGGCTTTAACACTTCCTGTATTGCATTGTCTCGAGTTAGATTTCCAATACAGTCTCAGCCTCTAAAAATATAAAATATGAAACAGCCAAGAAATAGTGAAAATAGGAAACATATTTGTGAACTATTTGTATTCATGTGACTGCTTTAATAGGAACTGCACAGTTGGAATCCATATGCAGTTTTGACACTGTCATGCTTAAGTGCAACTTGTACAATTACAAAATGTAGTTGTTCCTCTTTTGAAGCATATGTAAGCTTTTCACCTTGCCTGGTCAGTTCTTCATGTATTGGTGATGGTCCACTCCCATTCTTGTTGGATTGTTTAATCTTTTGATTGGATTTTGTTTTCAGATTTTTTTCTGCATGGTAATGTAACAAACATACATCCTTTGGATCTCTGGGCCTTCTGGCTTCATTTTGTAGTCTCTACCCCACCCCACACTTCTTCTGTTTGTATTCATATGTTATTTCTGCCAACTGAAGGTAACATTCTGTGGAGGTGATAAAATGGGTTCTGACACAGAAGAGCTTACATCACAATAAACTATTAATCTGAAGTTCTCAATAAGCATCTTTTTAATAATAGCAGAGAGATCCTAAAGCACAGTTCTTGTATTACAGCCTCCTCATGATGCTGGCAACAATGCATAGTCTAACCACTGTGCACCAGTGTCGCCTCTGCTATAACAAAGATGCTGGGATGCATCTCTGGGATTTTATACTGAAGTCAATACCATCCCCCCTCCCCCCAAAAAAACAACTTCAGGGGGAACATCTCTTGGATTGCTTGCTGCAGTCATTTGGTGATGCAAAATTTCTAGGATTACCTGATCCCCATATCCCCTTTCCCCCTGTTCTCTCATTCTCACTCAGGAAAAAGCAAGACAACATGGTAAAGGGGGAAGTGCTTAAAAGTGGAAAGAGGGAGGAAAAGGAAAGGACAGATTTAGAAAGAAGTTATTTTAAATAATATATAAGGGTGCATATTGGGTGCATATTGGGAAAAAGTTCGAGCCCTCATCTGAGATGTTTGGACATCACTATGTTATGCCATCTATTTATTCTAATTCTCTTAATTCAATATATTTTCTTGTAGAACCACAGTTTTCTAAAGAACAAGAGCTTTTTGCCAGTATAAACACAACTCGAGTAAGATTAAATCTCATTGGCTGGAATGATGGCGGTTGTCCAATCACCTCCTTTACCCTGGAATACAGGCCATTTGGGACCACTGTATGGACAACAGCTCAACGAACATCTCTTACTAAATCATACATTGTGTACGACCTTCAGGAGGCAACCTGGTATGAGCTACAGATGAGGGTCTGTAATAGTGCCGGCTGTGCAGAGAAACAAGCCAAATTTGCAACACTCAACTATGATGGGAGTAAGTGCATTCATTTCATTTGTGTTTAATGAAGTATGATAATAAATAATTTAATTTCACATAATGTCCTCTAAGTGCTATTTAATTTTGTGTGTGGCAATATGGCAGCTGTAATAACTAGATGATAAAATAGTAAAGACATTTACAATCTGAAGTTCCATCTGCCTGTTGTCACACAGAAAATTTCACAATGGTCTGTAGAAATTTATGACACACTTCTCCTACGGCCAGGCTTTCCAATGAAGTTTTATAACTTGCTATGGTGTAATGGGCTGCTCTAGTGTCACAGGAAGATGCTTTCCCATTCATGAAGCACCTCAGTGTACCAGCAGAACAGGTGGGAGTATGTGCCTACAAACACACATTAGGGGTCCTTCTCACATATTATTACGTACTGGGATAGAGGCAGCGTTCAAACAAGTGATCTCTTTATTCAGCTTAGAACACAACAAACAGCACACAGAGCTAGGAAAACCACAGCTCCTGAAACAATAACGTCCAATCATAAAACAGTGCTTAGGACCAATGAGAACTGTTCCCACCAAAAGTCAAGGTCTCTCCAAATTGGTCTGTTTGCAGCATTGACCAATCTGGTTGCGTATTTTAGAATGCTGGGCTTCTATGGAGCTGTGACCTAAGCTCACATCTAATAACACAGTAAACTGGATACATAACACGCCTCCCCCCTAAGTTAGCACACATAATCTTGCAAATGATGGGGGCGAGTTCTTACTCATTGGGAGCGGCATGGTTCCCCGGCAGACAGTGTAGGATCTCTGCTGGAACTGCGTGGCTGACAGTCGATAGTGCAGTCGGGACCCATTGTGCTGGGAGTCTCCAGCTCGAAGGGCAGTGCCCGCGCTAGAGAGTTCTCATGCTCCATGTCAGGTGAAGGAGCCGCTACTGCCTCTGACCCGGTAGTTGGCTGGAGAACATTGCAATATGTTGGCTAGTAAGCATTGCAGTTAGTAGGCTGGGGAATGTTGCAATGCGTAAACTCTTCCCCCTGGTCATCTGGATCCGCTGGCTCCGTTTCCCAGACCCAGCATTGCTGAAGCTGGTCAAGGTGCCGGCACAGGCTTCTCCCCTTGGCTGCGGACACCACATAGGAAACCGGCCCGGTGCTGGTGGTTACTGTTGCTGAAATCCACACTGGCCCATCGCCATAGTTCCAGGGGTAGACGAGATTGCCCAGCTGGAAGGATTGGAGGGGTTCAGGAGCCTCTCACCGTGGCGGTCGATCATGTGTGAGGCCCGGGTGCAGGCAGTCTAGCACCGTAGTTAAACAGCGGTTCATCTGAAGTTCTGCTGGGCTCCACCCGGTAGTCATGTGCGGTGTTATGTGCTGCTGCAACAAGAATTCAGCTAGTCTATGGCTCCAGTCACCGTAGACTAGTTTCCGCAGCAAATCCTTCATGGTGCGGACCATTCTTTCGGCCTGTCCATTTGTGGATGGATGGAATGGGATGGCTGTGACATGCCGGATCACGTTGGCATCTGTGAACCTCTGGAATTCGACTGATGTGAATTGTGTTCCATTGTTGGACATGATAGTCTCAGGCAGTCCATATGTGCTAAAGATGCGGCGCAATGTCCTAATGACCGATGCTGATATCATTACAGATATTGAGACTACTTCTAGCCACTTGGAAAATGAGTCCATGACAATCAAAAAGGTTTGTCCTTGAAAAGGGCCAGCAAAGTCAATATGCAGGCAGTACCAGGGCAGTCAGGTGGTCTCCCAGCATTGCACTGGTGCCTGAGGTGGCTCCAGTCATGACTCTTGGCAGGCTTGGCAGGCATGGACCCATCCTTCAATCTCATGGTCCAGGTGTGGGCACCAGACGTAGCTGTGGGCTAATGCCTTCATACGCACCACTCCGGGGTGTCCCACATGTAAGGCCTCTAACACCTGGTGGCAAAGTTGGGGGGGAATGACCACACGGTTCCCCCAGAGGAGGCATCCCTTGAGGACTGACAGTTTGTGTTGCTGTGACTTGTACTCCAGGAACTCAGTAGTCTGGCTGCCGGCTGGCCACCCCCTCCACACCCAGTTCAGGACCTGGGAAATGGTGAGGTGCTTGGCGGACTGCATGGTGACATCGAATACGTGTAGCGGAGACTCCTTGAGAGCCATTACTTCGCAGGCAGGAGAGGGATCTAGTGCTGGGGCCCAGATAGGCAGGTGGCTGAATGCGTCATCGTGGCTGATGGCCTTCCCCAGCCGGTGGGACGGTTCATAGTGTAGGTGGACAGGAATACAGACCAATGGAGCATCCTGGGAGACATGACCTGAGGAGTATGGCGGTCTGGGGCGAATAATCCCAACAGCAGCTTGTGGTCAGTTACAATCTGGAATTGTTAACCAGACATGAAATCATGGAATTTCTTTACATCAGCAACAAGGGTGAGTGCTTCCTTATTGATTTGGGCATAGTTCCTCTCAGCGGATGACAAGGTTCTGGAGAAATACGCGATAGGGGCCTCTTGACCATCGGGCAAATGGTGACTCAGGGCCTTGAAAAAGTCCTGGGGCTATGCTCACCCTGAACTGGAGGCGGTTAACTTTGAATGCCCCACAGTGTGTGACAATCGTTTGGGCCTCTGCCGTGGTTGGAGTGACAGGCAATTGTTGGTATGCCTGTGCTAGGTCAAGTTTGGCGAAGATCTCGCCCCCGGCCAATGATGCTAAGAGGTGGTTGATGACCAGTACTGGATACGTGTGCTGCTGCAGAGCCTTGTTTATTGTGCGCTTGTAATCTGCGCAGATTCGCACTGACCCATTGGGTGGGCTAGTCTATGGGGTCTCCCACCTCACATGCGATACGGGCTCCAGTGCTCCCTGTGCGATGAGGTGTTCTAGCTCATCATTGATACATGGCTTTAAGGCGAAGGGCACCTGGTGAGTTTTCAGACGAATAGGCGTTACCATGGGGTCAAGGTCGAACGAAACCAGGGGTACTGTGTAACGACCCAGGAAACCATCAAATACGGCAGGAGAGTCCAAGCTGTCATGGGAGACTTGTTGCACTCCCACTACATGAATGCCTAGCACATCGAACCAATTAAGTCCCAAGAGATTAGCACGGTGCCCCTTGACCACTATAGCCCTCAGGGGCCATAGAACCTTTTGTATCTCACCATGAATTTGCCAGTTCCTGCAACCGGGATACGCTGTCTCTGGAAATCAACTAAGTGGAAGTCACAAGGCTCGAGTTGTCGTCTGTTCCATCTGGGAAACAGCTGGCATAGTGTACGTGTCAAGATGATGGTGAGCGCCGATCCCGAAATGACCTCCATCTCGCAAGGCACATTGTCGAGGACGGCTGTCACTTTTATTTTGTTCTTTTGCAGGTGTGTACTTGCCACCGATGAGTGGGGGAGACATTCGTACATCGAATGACAATCAGGTTTAGGAGTGTACTTTGGTGGCGGATGGAGTCTGCTCAGTGATGTGTGAGGTGACCGCTTGACCTTTGACAAACGGCAGACCCAGGTGATGTGTCCTGTCCTTCCGCAATTATGACACTGGACCTCACGGAATCGGCACTTCCGGCATTCATGGTCGCCCCCGCAACTAGCGCAGTTTGTTTTAGTAGCAGGCTGCCAATTGTAGCATTTGCGACTCTTGGCTTGAGTTCAGTGAGCTCTGTCACCCTCACTGTCAGTGTCTTCCACACTCTCTTGATGCACCAGTTGTGTCTTACGAGACTCTGGTGGTGTTCTGGACTGTCGCACTGCTTTGATTGATTGGTCGGCAGTTTCTGCGGCAACAGCTTCTTCGTATGCTGAATGAAATGTAAGTTCTCTTTTAGCAAAAAGCCGGCATTGTACCTTTTTGTTTATCAGGCTGCATACTAGCCTGTCACGGAGTCTGCTACATAGGTCTACAAAATTGCACTGTCATGCTATTTTTCGGAATGCAGTCACATACTCGGCTATGGACTCACCCCAGGCTTGGTCACGCTTGTGGAAGGCATGCCAACATGCAATCTTGGATGGGTTGGGTGTAAAATACTTGCGAAGTTTATCCATAATCATAATGAAAGCTGTTGCCTTGAGCTCAGCTGGTGCCACTAATGTACTAGCCACATTGAAAATGTTCTTTCCACAGACGCTTGGAAATGTGGCTTTCTTTATGTCTGGATAGATGATCTCATTAGCAGTGACATAGAAGTCAAATCTGGAGACAAATGTGTCCCAGTCCTCAGTGGTTGCATCGAACGGCTCGAATTGGCTCTTGGCAGTCATCATAGTGTCACTCTGGAGCAGTGGTGTCTGTACGCTGATTTCTCTTGTGGGGCCAAGGCGACAATTCCTTGCTTGCTGCAGTGATCAGCTCTGGTTCTGTGGGGCTGCCTACCCACTTAATCCCATCCTCATCGCCAGTATTATGTACTGAGATCAAGGCACCGTTCAAACAAGTGATTTCTTTATTCAGCTCAGAACACAACAAACAGCACACAGAACAAGCCAACTATATACATTTTGAGCTAGGAAAACCACAGCTCCTGAAACAATAATGTCCAATCATAAAACAGTGTGTGGGACCAATGAGAACTGTTCCCACCAAAAGTCAAGGTCTCTCCAAATTGGTCTGTTTGCAGCATTGACCAATCTGGTTGTGTATTTTAGAATGCTGGGCTTCTATGGAGCTGTGACCTAAGCTCATATCTAATAACACAGTAAACTGAATACATAACAACTATGTAAATATTCTCATAGTGTGAGGAAAGAAAGGTAGTCCAGTGGTCTGAAGAATGAAGGGAGACATAATGAGAGAATGTAGCCTTCTTGTGCTGTAGTAAATCCCTGTTTTGCGTTTATTTAACACACAAAAGAATCTCACAATGAGTATCACTTCCTACCTCACTTCCTATCTCCCATTTTTAATTGAAAGCTACAGCACTGAGAAGGTTAATGCCAAAACTTTTCCTTTAACTTAACCATTCCAAGGAGCAGCAGACTGGGAAACAAAAAGATCTCTGGAAAGAGTTGTTCCCCACAGCTTGCCCACGTCCCTGTCCCTTTGATGGGGGAAGAGGGGTGGAACAGGATCTCCACTGTTTCCATGCAGGTCACAAACACCCATATTGTGTGGGGTGGGGGCAACTAACTTGTGGCTTTGATGGCTTCTGCCTAGCTTGTACCCACTTGCATTTTGTACCCACCTGCATTCTCAGCTACAGCATTCTCCACTCACCTCCCAGTGGACACCAGCCTGTGGAGGCAGTGGCTCCCACCCACTTTGCATGGGATTGCCTTGTGGTTTGGCTGGCACTGGCAAGGGGGCAGCCCTCCAGGTCATCAGTCTGGGACTTCATTAATTGTTGTAGATTTTCCAGGCTGTGTGGCCGTGGTCCTGGCATTGCAGTGCCTGACATTTTGCCAGCAGCTGTGACTGGCATCCTCAGAGATATAACACAGGCAGGTAATTTATATCTACTCAGGAAGGTGGGGTAGGGCTAAGTCATTATCTTGTAGGAGTTTCCCAGGCTGTGACATGCTAATGGAGGAGCTTTCCTGAGTAGGTTCTTTTGCATATGGATTGGCTCTTGAAATTCTAATCTTAACTGTAGTGCTGTTGTAAGACGTAGGGCATTCTATGACCAGATGGATGGGGTTGCCATGGGAAGCCTTCTCAGCCCAGTTATAGCAGACTTCTACATGGAACATTTTGGAAAAAAAACAGTTTTAGAATCTGTACCTCACAAACATACAGTCTGGTTCCAGTATGTAGATGATACCTTTATCATCTGAAGCCATGGAGAGGTAGAACTGATGGAGTTCTTAGACCACCTCAACAACATCCACCCAAACATACAATTCATCATGGAAAAAGAAATTGAGGCTAAAGTCCCATTTCTAGATATCATGGTCATTCGCAAAGCTAACCTTCAATTAGGTCACAAGGTCTACAGAAAACCAACTCACACGGATTGTTATTTACACAAAAATTCCAATCACTACCCTCAGCAAAAAAGAGGCATGATCAAAATATTAGTAGGCCATGCAAGAAGGATATGTGAACTGTACTTTCTCAACAGTGAACTAAATCATCTAAACCGCACACTTTAAGCAAATGGCTACTCCAAGAATGAAATCAGAAGAGCAATTAAACCAAAGGTAAAACAAACAACTGAGGAAAAACAGTCTCCCACAGAAAAAGTGTTTTTGCCATATATCAAAGGAATCACTGATCAGATGGGAAAGCTTATGAAAAAACACAACCTACAAACAATACTCAGACCTACCAGAAAAATACAACAGGTGTTACAATTAGCAAAAGATAGAAGAGACCCTCTCACTTCTGCAGGAGTATACTGCATACCCTACAGTTGTGGACAGGTTTACACCAGGACCACACAATATAGCATCCAGACAAGAATAAAAGAACATGAAAGACACTGCAGATTTGACCATCCTGAAAAATCAGCAGAGGCTGGACATAGCCTAACTCAAACAGGACACAGTATTTTATTCCAGGACACTGAAATGCTAGGCAACACATCCAATTACCTTGTCAGATTACACTAGGAAGCCATTGAAATTCATACACATAAACACAATTTCAACAGGAAAGAAGAGAGCTTAAAAATAAATAGGGCATCGTTTCCAGTCCTAAAAAACACAAAATGCTCTACATCTTACAACAGCACTACAGATAAAATTAGAAATTTCAACAGCCAATCCATATGCAAAAGAACTTCCTCAGGAAAGCTCCTCCATTAGCATGTCACAGCATGGGAAAATCCTACAAAATAATGACTCAGCCCTACCCCACCTTCCTGAGCAGATATAAATTATCTGCCTACCATTTTTCTTATCGCATTGACACAGAGAGTACTTCATCTTTCTGTGTTATACCTCTGAGGATGCCAGTCACAGCTGCTGGCAAAAGTCAGGTAGTGCAATGCCAGGACCATGGCCATACAGCCTGGAAAATCTACAGCTAATGAACTCTGGCTATGAAAGCCTTCAACAAAAGTCTGTGACTTCACCTAGTGGCCTCACTTGTTAATCCACCCTTGTTTGCAGGATTTCAAATTCATAAATATATCTATTTTTCAACATTGGCCAAATCTGCAGATGCCTGAATCTGGAGATCGGAGGGATAAATAGACCAGACAGATCGTTCTATGAATCTGAAAAAGCCCCAGGCTTGCAGAAAAAATTGAAATCTAAAAACAAAACAAACAAAAAAACCCAATGAGGGGCCCAAAGAATAGAAGCACTAAAGCATCAAAGAACACAAGCAGCTTTGAGAAATGAATGACCTCTGGAGTGGACATTGTGATGGTTGCTGGGCAACCACAGAAGTATTGCCAGCCTCTAAGCCCTGATTTGTCAATAGAAGGCAAGCAGGACATGGGATAAAACCATTTCCAGGGCTATTTTGACCTTTGGAGGACTCATTGGGACCAAGCATGACAGCAGTTACAGGGTGGCTTGCTACCACAAAACTTGCATGACCAGGATTAGCTGCTTGACACCACTCAACAGTAGCTTCCCACAAAATCCAGTGTGGTATAGTAGTTAAAAGTTTCAGACTAGCATCTGGGAGACTCAGGTTTGAATCCCCTCTCTGCCATGGATTCTTGCTGGGTGATCTTGGTCCAGTCATATGACTCAGCCTAACATAACACACAGGGTTGTTGAGGGGGAAGAGCAGCTGAAGACCAGTAAAGGTAGGTTGGCTGGTGGGTGGGAAAAAGTGAAGGAAGCAGGAAAAGGTCAGAGGCTATGGGGGCTTTCAGGAAAGGGAAAGAGGAAATAGTGGGGGAGAAGAAAGTGAGATGCCCCTTGCAAGTCCTTGTGGATCCCCTGCTTGTTTCTCTCTGGTTTGGGCTTAAGCTAGGCAGTGTTTTTACATACATTTGCTGATTTAGCACTGGAACAAGCAATACTAAATAAATAACCTTGATGTTATGTAACTAGCCACATCACTCCTTCTTTAGACATTATAGCCTATTCCTCAGTTTTGTGTGTCAACAGTTCTTGAAGTTCTGTTTGAGATTGAATACTCTTCCAAGGTATTCCTTGTTATAAAACAGCTGACATAGTAGTCATGCAAAACAAAAATCCTTTAGTGTTTTCTTGCTGGGGGCTGAGATTTGTCTACCCCATTTGTACATGCCCCATCCATTATGAGTTTGTCTATTGATACCCTGAGAAATAAAAGAGGCCATTTGTAGTATGGATTCCAGCTTGGGTGCCTGAATCAGGTCCCTGAATCTTTTTGTCCAGATCCTGGCTATTCTACATCCCCCCCCCCCAAAAAAAAAAAAGTATAATAAAATGCTTGTGCATAATTTAATCTATAAAGAAAAGAAAAAAGGTTAGAAATGTAAAAGAAAGTCCTCAATTTCACTTTACATCTCTCTTTTTGATTTTTGGACCTGTGCCCTGTTTATGGCTAAGTTTGCGTGCTTCATAACAATGAGGCCGTTACTACTTGATGTCATTAGCTTTATTACAAAGCCTCACCTTGCACAAAAGGTCAGTCTCTTTGTCCCTGGACTGATTCTGGTCTCTGGGGAGTACAGCTGCCCCTACATCCTTGATTTGTACTATATCACTGGAGTGTCATTAATTCTAATTCCCGAGAGTGCTTGAGAACATAAAGAGTTGCTGTACTGGACCTGATCAAAGGTCTGCCTAGTCCATCATCTGATTGTTTGCACAGCACAGCACTGGACAGTTGGATACTCAAAGATACACATGAACAACTCATTCATGAATGTTATGGTCACTGTGTAGTTTGTTGATGGTATCTGATATTCAGAGTTATATTGCCTCTGTACGTGGAGGTTCCATGTTCACAAGGCAGATCTACTGCTACTCATAAGGGTTAAAAATCCAGAACTGGGCAATTTAGGCTCTTCCTTCTACTTGGTATTTACATTCATTTTGATAATCTGCCCTACAAGTGGGGGCCTGTGAAACTCATGTGGGGGGAATCCCATCTCTCCCCCCATTCCCGGGCCTTGGAGTCCAGCAGTGGCATTGTCTGGAGCTGCTCCAAGTGCAGAGCAGCTCCCAATGCTTGCCAATGCTGAGCCCGAGCAGCTCCCAGCATCCACTGCAGCAGGACCCCAAATGGCTCCTGGCATCCACCGCCACTGTGGCAGGGTCCCAAACAGCTCCTGGCATCCATCACTGCTGTGGCAGGGCCCTGAGCAACTCCTGAATGTCGCCCTATGGCTCCCAGGCTCCACCACCCAGGTAAGAAGGAAAGAGATTTAAATGCCTTTGTGTATTTTTTAAAAAAAAATCTGTTTAGCCTCTATGTGGCCACAATCCATGGATTTAGTTGTCTGCAAATGGGGGCCATGGGTGGCTATTAGAATATAAAATAATCTAGATAACACTGAAATATAAAAGATTTTTTTTAAAAAAAAATAAGGATACAGTTTAGTGTTTTATGAGTGCTGCTATCTAACTCCTCTCCCCTTCTTTGGGCACATATGAATTGCAGTGTCCTGGCCATTTCATAGAAAAGGCAAGGCAAGTATTCCCTGCAATGGCATCCATTTTCTCCTATCACTCTAGTCTTGCTGGAACAGAAATGATGTGAGAACTGGAGCCCTGAGGAGAAAAGGGCGAACTAGATTCATGACAGGGGGTTTGCACACTATCTGCCTCTTCTGCATCATGAGGCATGTGTCCAATGATGGAGAGTCGGAGACCAAAGAAGGTTTATTAGGCTCTATAGTTGATCCATTAGCAGTCCCAACTCCCAACAGTGTCTATAGAAGACAGGAACATATCCTAACAAATATTCACATTTTCTTGTACATTGCTTGGGTATTTTATAGATATTATTGCTATTTATAAATATACATAAATCACAAGTGCACATAAATCATAACTGTAAGCCTTTATTATCCTCAGTTTGCAATTCCTAATGTAACGATTTTTGGTTGGTTTTAATGGTTTTAAAATCTGATTTTATTATGTGTATGTTTTAAATTTGTTAGCTGTTTTGGTGGCCTTTGTAGGGCAGAAAGGTGAGGCAGAAATGTTGTAAATAATGTTGTAAATTCGTATTTAGCTTCCCGACAAAGGCTTCCCAGGTATTGTGTGCTCTGCTTGCAGAACTTTAGATCTCAGACAGCCCATTTCACTTGCAAAGGAACAGGAGCCTTGCAAGACATTCTGCTTTGGGTACAGCCAGTTTTTCAAGGCTTGTTTTGACCCATCTTCAAAGTACATTGCCAAGATCTTATAAGCTCTGTTCTCAGTTCTCAGAAGGCTGAGTTTATGTGCTAATAGCATTTTTTTTAAATGAATATAAAATAGGCAGGAACAAAGGCAAGGTCAGATTTTAAAGTGAGTGCTTCAGAATAAAAATGGCCAGTGGTGTAAAAGAATGACCATACAAAGCAACACCAGAGCATGGGGATAAAACATCCATAGTTTGACACTGCACTTTATTAAAGTTGGCAGGTCCGCTTTAAAATGCTGCCATTCAACTTTAGTATGACTTATGAAGCTTCCCTATCTAACAGTGAAATGCTGAGCAAAATTACACCCTTCTAAATCCATTTAAGTCAATGGGCTTGGAAGGGTGTAATTCTGCTTAGGATGGCACCGTAAATGAACCTCTTAGGGACATACAGGTGAGCTTCTGTACACTGTAGTCACTTAAAAACCAACCTTTTCTCTTCATTGATAGGCATCTAATGTCATGACACTGTTTCCAGGTACAATCCCTCCACTCATTAAGTCAGTTGTCCAAAGTGAGGAAGGTCTGGCAACCAATGAAGGGCTAAAGATGCTGGTGACCATTTCCTGTATCTTGGTTGGGGTCTTGCTGCTTTTTGTGCTTCTACTGGTTGTGAGAAGGAGGAGGAGGGAACAAAGACTGAAGAGACTCAGAGGTAAGAGTGGATAACAAATATTTGTTTGCATATATAAAAAACACCTTAGCAGGAATGTGTGGCTTATGAGAAGAGCCATTGTTGTAGAGGAGCAGTATGCCTGAAGCTCCCCATGGTACATTTGATACCGCTGTGGTAACATTACTGTTGTGAAAATCATGTGGTATGGAACATTTACTGTGACAGACTATGTAACGATTTTTGTTGTATACCACCCTGAGCCCTGTCCTATGGGGGAAGGCAGTCTAAAATTTGAATTTAATAAATAAATAACACTGTTGAAAGAAGTTAGCACAATATTGCCTCTGCCTCTCCCAGTGAGAATGCTAAGGACAGAGTTTTTTGAGCAATGACCAGTCCATTCCTGTAATGCTATAACTGTCCTCAGAAGTACCTATGGAAAAAAATTATAAAAAATCATAGCTATTGCTGTGCCTTACAGTAATCCTTCATCTTTCCAATAGGAGTTCCTGCAAAAATTCACTTTGCCTAGTTAACATGATATCGTCATCTTACAGACCTGTACAAAGTAATGCCATTTTCTGGAAAGCACATATGATAGGAGAATTCCCGAAAGTCTCTTGTTTTAAAATTATTGGTGCATATCTCATGGAAACTTTTGATTTAAAATTATTGGTGCATATCTAATGGAATAGAGTAGGTTCAAAGCTTGGATTCATAGAATCCCAGAGTTGGAAGGGGCCATACAGGCCATCTTTAGTTCCAAATCTGCTGAAAGGTCTCATTTGTTTTTATCTTGTGGCTCTAACAGATATATATGAAATTGTTGCTACCTGTGTGACTTTTATTGTTTATTGTTTTACTGATTTTAATGTGATTTTATGTAACGAGTCTTGGACTCAGTTTCTTGGGATCCACCCAGAGCTTGCTTTGGGGAGGGTGGAATAAACATCTCAAAATAAACAAATACATAAATCTAGTTCAACCTCCTGCTCAATGCAGGTTCAGCCTAAAGCATCCCTGACAAGTGTTTGTCCAACTCCTACTTGCAGACAGCCAATGGAGGGAGCTCACCACCTCCCTAGGCAGCCAGTTCCACTGCTGAACTACCCTAACTATAATTTTTTTAAAAAAATCCTAGTATCCAGCCAGTACCTTTCCACCCATAATTTAAATTTATTATTGTGTGAGCCCTGTCCTCTGCTGCCAACAGGAACAGCTTCCTGCCCTCATCTTATATGGCCTTATTTGTTGAGAGAACTGGCCACATTACTGAAGTAGATGTTCATAAGAGCACCCTTTCTGTTTTCAAAGAGGGAAATTGGGGCACACTTTTTTTTAGAATTTTAGAGACTGATAAGTATTATTTTCTTGCAAAAGTAAATACTGTAAAATGTGGAGGTGTATTTTGTTTGTTTTACCCTACCTAAAAAAAATTTGCTAACTTTGTGGGTGATATTTCAGCTTCTACTTCCTCTTGCTTCCCACCCTGTTTTTGCTGCTACATTGGATGAGGCAGTCCATCTGACTACCATAAAGCTGTCTAGGGAAGTATAAAGAACCTGCTGACATCTTTTTGAGAGGTCATATAGGTGCCAACTCTAGTAGAAACAGTATTTTCCTTGCACACAAATTCAGTTCACTTTAAACCAAACTGATGTTCCAAAACTAAATTGTATTTTTAAATCCAGCCGAGTCTAATTGAAAGCTACAGAATGGTTGCTGATTTCCCAAGAGTCAATCAAAAAAGGTTAAGAATTAAAGCTGACAAGATTTTAACAAAAGTGAATGAGGGGTAACAGCTGCAGTTCCCATTTTTCATTTCCCTTGTGTAGTGATGTTCAGCCTTATAATTGTGCAAGACTCTCATTTTATAGTCAAATTTAATATTCTACCAAGACTAAACTCTTGGTTGTTCTAATGTTTTGAACATGTTGTTATTGGAGTTTGCAATCAGTTTTTATCTCTTGGTCTAAATATGTCATGGCTAATAATTTTGCTGGGCATTTATCTTCATGTGTGCCAAAAACTACTGGCACATGGAATCTCCATGTATTATTTTGGTACAGCTGTCTTGGCTGGCCAAAGAAAAACATACATTTTAAGTAGAGATTAGGGATGCTTGAACAGCTGCTGGTTCAGCTCTCATCCTGTCCACTGATTGTGAACAGGGACCTTTTTTTTCCTATGATCAGTTTGATAGGTTGTCACTCTGTTCATTGGACTTCAACAGGTTGCTTCACTATATTCCTTCCTAAACATAGAGTGAGTGCAGTTGGATTTTCGTACCTGGATCCAGTGATTTGTGCTCTGTAGGAGAGGGCATCTAATTTATCTTCCCTCACTTGTTGTGTTTGGGGAAGGTTGAAATACAGCAAAGTTATAGATCAAAAGCCTGGCGGAACAGGCCCTGTGGAATTGAAGAAGATCCTGCAGGGCCCTAATCTCAACAGGGAGCATGTTCCACCAGGCAGGGGCCAGGGCACAAAAAGCCCTGGCCCTGGTCAAGGCAAGATGGACATCCCTCGGGCCAGGGACAACCGGGAGATGTTGGTCCATTCAGCATAATGCTCTTCGGGGCATATATGGGAAGAGACATTCCCTCAGATATGTGGGTTCCAGGCCATGCAAGGCTTTAAAGGTTTAAATTACCAACACCTTGAAGTGGAATTGGAAGCCAACTGGCAACCAGTGCAGTTGACGGAGCACCTGCCAGATGTGAGCCTGCACAGGTGTCAACGCTAGCAGGCATGCCGTCACATTTTGCACCAGCTATAATTTCTGGGTCAACCTCAAGGGTAAGCCTATGTAGAGCAAGTTGTGGTAATCAAGCCTGGAAGTGACCATTGCATGGATCACTGTAGCTAAGTCCTGAGTGGAAAGATATGGGCTCAGCAGCCTTATCTGCCTAAGATGGAAGAATGCAGATCTGGCAGCTGCAGTAACCTGAGCCTCCATAGAAGAGAGGCATCCAGTGTTACTCCCAGGCTCCTCACTTTCTGGGTCAGCACCAAAGGTGCCCCTTCCAGTGTGGGGAGTCTGATACCCACATCTGTTCTCCCCCGACCCAGGTACAGGACCTCTGTCTTTGATGGATTAAGCTTCAACCAGCTCTGCTGCAACCATCCAGCCACAGCATCCAAAGCCTCTGCCAGAATGTCAGGGGCAGAAGACAGATGGCCATCCATTAACAGATAGAGCTGGGTGTCATCAGCATATTGATGGCAAACCAGCCCATAGCTCCTGACTAACTGGACAAGGGGGTGCATATAGATGTTAAATAACATTGGCGAGAGGATCACCCTTTGCGTTACTCCACATTCAAGTTAATGGTTAAGAAGCAGGCCGTGTTGAAGATGATGCATTATTATGACTTCATGAAGTTGTTTAAAATCAGAAGGAATGAACTGGCCCTGCTGGTGCATCTCCAGATGGAACCTGGGTTTTGTCCACTGTGTGACACAGAGTGTTGGACTAAGATGGGCCATTGGCCTGATCTCACTTGGCTTCTCTTATGTTCTTATGAATTCTGGGAAAAGGTGGGGAACTGTTTTCAGTGTACTCAATTAAGACTCTGTGAGAATATTTCATCATTTCTGCCAAGGAATAACAGCAAGGTCAAATAGCCAATTGCCATCTTTCATGACATAATTGGATTTAAGATTTTCAGAGATCCACAAATCATGAGTAAGGTGATGAAGTAGCCAAGATTTCATTTGAACTCAAGTATGCAGCCATCAGCCAAATATGCAACCTGTCTTTAACCCAGGTCTGATGCCCTCTCTTACCTCAAAACACTATTAATCCTGACCCCTTATTTTCACAGATAATAAGAGGGTTGCCAGGTCTGGGTTGGAAAATACCTGGAGACTTTGGGAGTGGATCCAGGAGAGGGTGGGGTTTGGGGAGGGGCCTCAGCATGGTACAATGCCATAGAGTCTACCATTCAGAGCAGCCATTTTCTCCAGGAGAACTGATCTCTGTCAGCTGGAGATCAGTAGTAAAAGCAGGGGATCTCCAGGCCCCACCTGGAGGCTGGCAACCCTACATAATAAACGTCATTGGTGTTGAAATAGCCAGCTTAACATTACTGTTATCTTAAACAGGGCTAAAACAATTTCCTTATTGTATTCCACATTCCTGAATCATAAATGACCAAAGGTTGATATTGGCATATAAATTACTTGAAGTAGAATCCAGGACTGGTTGGAAGGGAACAGAAGTTTTTCTGACACAGTAGAGCGGGAGATACAGTTAGAATTGTACACATGCATCAAAAAGCTTCTAAGATTTTACAAATAACCTAACAAATTAGCAGATTGATAAAGGTATGTTCACCTATAAAACCACTTTTTAAAGGACTGAAACTAGAATATGCTTCCTTATCAGATTTGTTCCATTCAGTTTCACAGGCCTGTTTCTGTGTCGCCATGAGATTGTTTGCAGATTGTGTACAACTAGCATTATTACTTAATTTTCAGAATTTCTCTTGACATTTGGTCTCACAAATGTTATGTTGGTTATCAGTCTCTATTGCCCTTTTGCACACTAGGCATTTATAGGTGCACCTTGCTGTTGCTATCTAGCATTAGTAGCCTCTTTTGATACCCAACAAGGATCAGAACAACAAGGACCATAAAAACATTGACAGCACCAAGTTAGATTTGGGTCCAGTAGCACCTTAGAAACCTCAAACACCAACAAGATTTTGGGAACATAACCTTTGGAGAACCAAAGCTTCCTTCATCAGATACTATCTCTACGATGCTACTGGACTTCTACTCCAGACCAACACAGCTACCCTCCTGAAAGTATGGTCCAAAGTTGTTTGACATCTGTGATTTACAGGTGGTATTTTTTAAAAAAGCAATAGAGGCACTTTTCTCACTGTAGTACTCTAACTTCTCAAGCAGTGATCCAACATCAGCCCTTCTTCTTTAAAAATATCACATGCACAAATAAATAAAGAAAAATAATATAGGCTGGGATCTAAAGAGCTATTTTAGGGACACTTAGGATTCTATGTGCTGGGGGGTGGTTTGTAAAACAAAACAGTAGATTACCATTATTGTTAAGTGAATTTAGGCTGTGAGAAAGTAATCACCATCCACGTGTTGGTAAAACTCCTGGAGAGCATTCCCTCTTTTCTGTAGAAGGGTGCAGTTTCTCAGAAAATAGCAGAATTCCAGTTTTCAGCCA
The DNA here is from genome assembly GCA_029375565.1 of Gekko gecko. Lineage (NCBI taxonomy): Eukaryota > Metazoa > Chordata > Lepidosauria > Squamata > Gekkonidae > Gekko > Gekko gecko. The sequence continues at coordinate 104,080,287 of JAPDNY010000004.1, read as the reverse complement.
AAGATTTAAGAACATAAGAAGACCCCTGCTGGATCAGACAAGTGGTCCATCTACTCCAGCATCCTTTCTCACATAGTGGCCAACCAGTTCCTCTGGATGGCCAACAAGTAGGGCACAGAAGCCGAGGCCTTCCCTGATGTTGCCTCCTGGCTCTCGGCTTCATAGGTTTACTGCCTCTAAACATGGAGGTGCTCTATAGTCACTGCGCCATGACCACGGAAACATCTTCAGAAAGCACTGGCTCTTTGGCTTGGAAACAGAGATACACACCACCTCCTAGAGTTGGATTCAACTGCCTTTTGAGCAAAGGGAAACCTATACCTTTACTTATTTTAATGTTAATATAAAGCCATTTTTACTGATCTCAGGAAAAAATAATTAGTAAATATCTTTAAAAATGGTTTGGTTTAGTTGACAAACATTTGTATTTTTTGAGCTGTTTATGTGGTGATAATATTTCCCCTCTTTTCTTCTAGATGCAAAGAGTCTGGCTGAAATGCTTATGAGGTAAGCATAATTTGTAGAATATGCCAGATTGCTTTTAAGGTAAAGGGAACGGTCCTAAGAACAGCACTGGACCCTCTCCAAATTACACAGCATCTGTTGGGAAAACACTCCATTTGGTATTTGGTTAGAAGTTTTGAAGCAGCAACTGGGTACTGAACCTTCCATTTCATTGGTATTTCAGTAGTAAGGTGCTGTAATTAGTTCATGAGTGAAATAGACTCAAATCCTCCAGTGGCACTGTGAATGGGGATAAGGGAGAGAAGGGGTGTTTGTCTGGGGCTCTCTGTTCACTCCAAGGGGGTGTTAAACATACACCCTCTTTTGCAGCCATAACATTAAATGATCACCAAGGAGAACCAATCCCTAAGGGAGCAACTTTACCCCTCTTGTCCTTATAGTATCAGTCCCATCAGTGCAATGACTATACTGGCAGTAGCCTCTAGCAGGTGTAAGAGTGATACTCTTCTAGTGTAATGTTTTTCCTATTGGTATGACTTCACTGGTGCATTGGGTTTTGAGGTTACCTGTGCTTGCGCATAAAGAACAGCAACATATGAGAGAGCAAGACACTCTTAGGTAGCATTGGGATGGTAGAGATGGTGGAACAAAAGTATATCCAGAACAACAGCTGAAGGATATTTAACTGATCCTTGGAGTAAAAAATAAATATCAGGAACCATTGCCCTGTGACTATATAGTCTGCTAGTTCATGGATAATTCTAGCATGTAAATCTCAGCAAGTGTTAAAAATTATCTGCGTCCAGGGCCGGCTCGCCCACTAGGAGAGCTAGGCGCTCACCTAGAGCGCACCGGACGCAGGGGCGCCAAACTGCACCCCCCTGCCACCGCCACCTGTGAAGAGCACCCCGGCGGGGCACAGGAGGCGACAGCGGAGTTTGCCCACCCTCCCCCTCCCCCTTGGGCCACCCCTCTCCCTGCCTGCCTGCCTGGTTGCCCCTCCGGGCCTGGTGCCGCTGGGGGTCCCTGGGTGGGCGAGCGGTGACCCACCCTTGCGCACGCCCAGCTGGCCAGCAACAAGCGGCAGCGGCGGCCGAGGAGGCTCCAGCCCCACTCGCAAGGGCCATGCACAGCAAGCCCGGCATGCACCCGCAGGGTCCACCCCCCGTGCCACGCTCTCGCCGCCCCCCGCCCTGCCCTGCCCGCGCCAGAGTCCTTCTGGCTCAAAGTAAGATCTGCATTTTGGCCAGGAGGAATCACAGGAATCAGACCCCCCCACACCTCACCCAAAATCACCAGCAGTGGCCCCGTCCAACTTTCGCTTTCCCCACAGGGTGGCCCAGTCCTCGGCACCGGCTGCTTGTGAGAGCAGATCCACCGACTGTCTCTCCGGAGACCTTCCCGAGGAGGGGGGCCAGAGGCAGAGGTCTGGTCCACCAACAGTTCGCAGCAGCATGCCCCGACAGATGCACACATGAAAGCGTGACATGGTGGGACTCGAACCCCCAACCCCCCCGGTCATCCTGCACCTGTGATGCGTGAAGTGGCGGGTCCGGCAGGCAGGCCCAGGACTCCCCCTCCCCGCCCAAGTGCCGCTGACGAGTGGCCCGGAAAGGTGACAAGCGCTCCAAAGGGCTGGCGGTCGAGTCCCCCTCACAGCGTTCCCCTTCTCGGTTGCTTGCCCTGAGAGAGAGCTGACTCCTGCTCTGTGGGTCCCCACTGGGCGACCCGCACCCACGTGTGAAGGGGGTTGGAGGGCGGCAAAGAAGAAGAAGGGTCATCCCGTCCCACCCCGCAGCCCGGCCCACCTGGGCACCACGTCTCCTCCAGCAGCTGCCCATAGTCGGGCACGCGGGTGCTGGATGCCTTCTTGGCCAGCTCTCTCGCTGGGGGACGGGACTGGGGCCCGGGGAAGCCCGAGCCGGGCGCTGCTGTGCGAAGAAGAGGGGAGAAGGCAGGCAGGGGGCACCCCTCTGCCCTGCCTCCTCGGGCCACCGGCATCTCTTCCCCAGCACCATGCCTCACCCTGGCCTGCCTGAAGATGGAGCAGCAACTGGAGCTGGGACGAAGAGGAGGCCAGCCAAGGGTCAGTGGGGGCTGTGGGGTGCCAGGCAGGACCCCTTCCCCCCCTCCCCGAGTGTAGAGAGAGCCCACCCGCCGCTGACCCTCCTCCTCCTCCTGGCAAGCGGGGTGGCACAGCCAGCAGGCGGGCAGGAAGCAGGCACACTCAGCCATATCTTCCTTCTCTCCAGGCCCTGCCTGGAGGTTGGCAACCCCATGATTGGTGGTGCACGGGAGGGGGCGCCAAAAGGTAGCCCTGCCTAGGGCACAAAAAAAACTGGAGCTTGTCCTGTCTGCATCGTTCCCATACCCTTCATCCTGTAATTTATCTGTGCAAGTAATTGTCAATGTGAACAGTCTTGAAACTTTATAGATATTGTTTACCACACACTCTGTATCTGATATGAATTTGCTATAAATTTTTGTGCTCACACACACAAAATAGTGTTGCTTCATAGCTCATTCCAAGTGTAATTTTCCAGTACACAAATTTTAAAATGAGAATATAATAGCTTCAGTGATAACACGTTAATTGTTTCTTATGTCTGTGCCCAAATGCTACATCAATCACTAGGCATTAGCACAGGAATAGTGATTGGGTTGCTAATTTTTTGCTACTTCAGTGTCCATAGGACAAACAGCAGAATCTGTTACATGAGGTGAGCGGCCTTAATGAAATTATTGCTATCTGTATAGAAGCTTGAATAAGCAGCTGCTTGTAAGATGTCCAGTTTCTAGGTTGATCAGTATGCTTAAGGTATCATGAGCACGGTAGCAATCTTCCTTCCCTGCTGGCTGAAGGGTTCATTAGTTTTCTGTCTTTAAGAAATGGAAGCAGAGAAGGAGAACTAACAGCTTCATGAGCTGCTTCTGCAAGACGGTCTTCAATATCAGTCTCAAGGGAAGACTTTAATAATCCTTCATTGTGCTCATCCCTTATTTTTTCTGATCTTCCTGCTTAAAATTAATACAGTTTGTGTGTGAAAGAACTAATGAGAAGACTTGTTAGGATCATCTTTCTGATCAATCTGGCTTTCACTGGACTCTTTACATAGTGCATCAGATAAAATTAAGTCCAGGGATTTTTTTTTGGTGGGAGGGAGGGTGTTAATGTGATGGCAACTAATACTTTTCCCTCCTGTATTCTAACATCGAAAATCCAATTGTTCCATTTAGTCTTAGCAGGCTGTTTGTTTGACTATTTTTTAAATATGTTTTCATTTGGAGTCAGCCATTCTTCGTTTTTCCACAAGGCCAAAGGAGCAACCTGATACCACCTCCACCTAGAACCCTTTTATCTAGTAACATTTGTTTGGCATTCTGTACAGGATACAAATAAGAGTCCTTAAGATCAGGACTCAAGCATCTACTTTTTTCCACATCTGTTTTTAAAAACATCCAGTGTGATTAAGACTTCTGGAGAACTCAAAAGCTTGCACAACTTGTTAGGTTCTTTTAGTTGGTCCTAATAAAAGGCTTTTATTTTTAAAATAAACATGAATTCTTTTAAAATAGTGTTTAGTTTGTTTCTTTGCTTGATTTTTAATTTTAATAGATGTTCCCCTTTTTGTGTGTGTGTTTGTTTTGCATTTAAAAAAAAATCCTAGTAAGAATACAAGAACTTCGGATACACTTAACAAGCAACAACAGACTTTGAGAATGCACATAGACATTCCCAGAGCTCAGCTTCTGATTGAAGAGAGGGATACAATGGAGACCATTGGTAAGCTATGTTGTCCAGAGGCTTTGTGTTGCTGCTTTTATAGTATATATTTGAAAATAAAAAAGGAATTAAAGTTTATTCTGTATTTGATTGCTGGAGTAATAAAGACATCTAGTAAGCCCTTACTGCAGAATAAAACAACAAACAAGCAAACATAACTTAAGTAGAAAACCCTTATTTCAAATTCAAAAAAAACCTAAGACCGATTTCACACAAGAGCTGTGCCACGGTCACGCCTCCCTTTGCCCCACATCTATTGGTCAATTTCCCACTCGAAGCTATGCAGCCACATTTTGACCCGCGGCTTTGCTTGATTTCCCCCGCAGTTTCGTGATCCTCAAAAAACAACATCATGAAACCACGGGGGAAATTCGGCGAAGCCGCGGGTCAAAATGTGGCCACATGGCTTCAAGTGGGAAATTGACCTAATAGATACGGGGCAAAGGGAGGCATGATGGCAGTGCAGCTCTTGTGCAAAATCAGTCTAAGTTAAAGGATTTAAATACATTTAACTTTGAAAGAATGGAAAACATACTTCCCTTATTGAAATGGCTACTTTGTAGGTAAGACCAAGATCTGTGGCACAAGTTGCAAAGAAGATGGTGGAGGTGGTTTGGACACACAGAAAGAATGGGGGAATCAACTCCACCCCCCAAATTGCTAGGCCAGCAAGTTTACAGCCTGTGCTGCTGGCTCAGTAATGAGACTCAAACTAGTTTAGATCCAATCTGTGAATTTGCAAGGTTGCATCCCACATTGCTCCATAAGAAATAGTAAAACCGTATTGTGAGAGACAGACCTTTACAGAAATTCCAGTGCTGTGCAGTTATCTGAAGCATAGCCCCACAACCAGAGAGATCAAGCTTCATTGACTACATCTTAGTCTTGAGGCGTCATCTCCATCTATGCCATTTTTATCCCACTTTTCCTTCAGGGAGTTCCGTGCGATGTACATGGTTCATCCCTCCTTAAGTTTGTCCTCATAAAAACACTGTGAAATAGGTTAGGCTGAGAGAGAGAAAGCTTTGTGGCTGAGTGGGTCTCCTCAAGACCTAGTCCAACATTCTAACTACTATGCCATGCTGCCTGCCAGCACGTATCCTTTAGCTGACTTTTGAGTCTGACCCATCATGTTGTCCCTTCAGGCAATTTTGTGTCTATCTCTCACACAGTTGACCTTGCTGCCAGAACATCCCTACACATTTCTCTGGCAGAGCCAGAATGTTGAAATGGTTGGCAACAACCCCCCGTATGTAGCCGAGTTTTTAGAAAAAATTGTGAGCAGAGAATTCTTAATATCTAGCACACGGAAAGGTGCACCAAAAGCAGGGCTCACTTTAACAACAGCTAAAGATGAATATGGGTTCTTCTGGTATTTCCTGTGTTTGCTTCTTTGTCAGTTTGTTTTTTGCCATGTTCAATTCTGCCCTCCCCCACACCTTTATCCTTGTTATCATACCTTGAATCCTAACTTTGTAGTGCAGATTAGCTACTGCAATTTTGATAAGTGCTTCTGTAACAGGGTATCTGGTTGCTGTTTTTTCCCCCAACCTGAATTGCAGTATGTCTTTTTAGCAAAGACAAAGTGATTTGTTCATACACTTATCACCTTTTGGGTGCAAAAAGTATGGTTTACTGTATTATTGTGGGGAGGGCGGGGTATAAATTTGATAAATAAATTATTACATATAGTCATTCATATTAATAGACTCCTGTCAGTGAACAAGAACTGGTGAGAAGATCATCTTCTACAACCAAGTAAAATTGGAGGAATCCTACCATTGGCAATCTGTGTGAAAATATATTTAAAAGTCATATTACATTTTGATACAGGCATTCCTCATCGTTTACACTACTATTAAGAATTTCTAGAAATAACTACGACAATGTGTGTAAAGATTCAATGCACTGTATGACTGAATTGTTTGTTCAAGCTGTGTATCACTGGGTGATTCATATGACCTTCTGTCAATTTAATAGAGACCCATCCTGATCATTTTATTTTCTTTGTCTCCTATATTTTCCTCACATCCTCCATGGGTCCATCCTGGGTCCTGCAGATCAAATGTGTGCTGCACATTCCCTGGTTGGCGCTCAGTTTCCAAGCACTGGGACCATGGCACGCTGGGAGAGGAGGCTTAAAATTACCCCTTCTCTGCCCCATTGTATGCCCCATTGGAAAACTAGTATGGATCCCCAGCACTCTAATAGCAACATCTCTGGACATTTCACATTTGGAAAATGCCCCATGGAGGGCGTTAAATGGCCCATGGGGAAAGGTCATAATAACATAAGAGAAGCCAGTGCTGGAGCAGGCCAATGGCCTATCCAGTCCAACACTCTGTCACACAGCGGCCAAAAATACCAGGTGCCATCATGAGGTACAGCAGTGGGGCCAGTACACTAAAAGCCCTCCCACTGTTGCCCCCCCAAGCACCAAGAATACAGTGCATCACTTGCCTCAGAGTCTCTATACCTTGTGGCTAATAGCCACTGATGGACCTCTGTTCCATATGTTTATCTAATTCCCTCTTAAAGCTGTCCATGTTTGTATCCACCACCACCTCCTGTGGTAGTGAATTCCATGTGTTAATCACTCTTTGAGTGAAGAAGTACTTCCTTTTATCTATTCTAACCCAACTGTTCAGCAATTTCATTGAGTGCCCACGAGTTCTTGTATTGTGAGAAAGGGAGAAAAGTACTTCTTTCTGTACCTGCTCTATCCCATGCATTATCTTATAAACCTCAATCATGTCACCCCTCAGCCGTCGTTTCTCCAAGCTAAAGAGCCCCAAGTGCTTTAACTTTTATCATTCTAGTTGCCCTTTTCTGCACTTTTTCCAAAGCTATAATATCCTTTTTAAGGTGTGGTGACCAGAACTATACACAGAATTCCAAATGAGGTTGCACCATTGATTTATATAGGGGCATTATGATATTGGCTGATCTGTTTTCAATATTCTCCTAATAATTTCCAGCATAGCACTGGCCTTTTTTATTGCAGTCACACACTGTCTCAACATTTTCAGTGAGTTATCTACTATGACTCCAAGATCTCTCTCTTGGTCAGTCTATGCCAGTTCGGATCCCATCAAAGTGGATTTATAGTTAGGATTTTTGGCTCCAATGTACATCACCTTGCACTTGGCCACATTGAACCCCATTTGCCACGTTGACGCCCACTCGCTCATCTTTGAAAGATCCCTTTGGAGTGCCTCACAATCCTCCCTGGTTTTCGCCACCCTGAACAACTTGGTATCATCCGCAAATTTAGCCACTTCACTGCTTGCTCCCAACTCCAATCATTAATGAACAAGTTAAAAACATTGGATCGAGTACTGATCCCTGTGGTACCCCATTGCTTACCACCCTCCACTGAGAAAAATTCCCATTTATACTCACTCTCTGTTTCCTATTAATTAGCCAGTTTTTGATCCACAAAAGGACTTGTCATTTTATCCCATGATTTTTGAGCTTACTTAGGAGCCTTTGATGAGGAACTTTATTAAGAGCTCTCTGGAAGTCAAGGTAAACAATATCTATTGGGTCCCCCTTGTCCACATGTTTGTTCACCCCCTCAAAGAACACTAACAGGTTAGTGAGACAAGATCTTCCCTTACAGAACCCATGCTGAGTCTGCCTCAATAGTTTTTGTTCATCAGTGTGCTTACTAACTTAATAACTGTTTCCACCAATTTACCCGGTATCGACGTCAGACTGACTGGCCTGTAATTTCCTGGATCTCCTCTGGAACCCCTTTTAAAGATGGGAATGACATTAGCTACCTTCCGGTCCTCAGGAATGGAGGCAGATTTTAATGAAAGATTACACATTTTTGTAAGGAGATCCACAAGTTCAGACCTAGCTCACCTGAGGATTAAGTTCCAGGCCTGGAATTCCCTGCACACATCTGACCAACAGGACCCAGGCATGAATTCTACTCTTTTATCCCTGTGAGTCTGAAAGATTCCTGCAGCTCACTTGGACAGTGTTTGAGAATTTGAAAACTTAAATTCCGAGTGACGTCACTAGTTGAACTGGTACCATTTAATATAAAAAAACCCATTAATTTAGTGTTGTTTTAAGTACTAGGCATAGTATTAATATTTGGATTGGCTCAGTTGCAATAAGGAGGACATGTATGTGTTTCTTTTTCTTTTAGAAGGGATTTTTCATATCTGTACATATCTATACATCTTAGAAAATGTATTTCACGTTAAAAGGTCTTCCCCCATTGACAACAAGCTCTGGGTGTTTGTCAAGATATTGAAAAAAGAGTCATATGCTGGTTTTTAAGACACAGTTATGAACCACATACAAAATGAGACACCATACTTGACATTTTCCTTTTATCGTTTCCTTTCCCTCAGATGATAGATCTACAGTCTTGTTAACCGATGCTGATTTTGGAGAAACATCAAAACAGAAATCATTGACTGTCACTCACACAGTACATTACCAGTCTGTCTCACAAGCTACTGGACCACTGGTAGATGTTTCTGATGCACGGCCAGGAACAAGTAAGTATGAAAGACAATATGTTGCAGTGATAATAAAGAGTATATGTATGTATGTATTATATATGAGTGGGGTTGGTTTGTTTTGTAAAAGGAAGTTACATTCTTATCACACCAATGTACTGTATATTTACATGAAAAATAAATTATTGCAAAATCCCTGTCCAAATAAATGGTCTGCTTGTATGAACAGTGTGACATTAGAGAATGGGACTTGTGCAAGATTGCAGCTTTTTTATGCTCAGTAACAACTTTTAATAATGGAAGAAAAGCCACAATCTTATGTAAGTTTCTCTTTCAGTCATTTGCAAACACTCCAGCAAGTGATACACATTCTGCATGCTCCATGTTTCACAGGGCTAGCAGATCTACTATCTGGAAAAGACATCCTTCCTTCTCTAGTAAGTTATGAATAACCTGACCCCTTGAAAGAGAGGTGTGCCTAAAACAGTTACACACGTGACATATATAATAACATTAAATAATATTAAATATATAACCGTTGACTTCTTCAAGTGAATACAAGCTAAAATTTGCTGATGCTGTGAGCAAGACAATTCCCAGGGCTTTTTTTCTGGGGGAACATGAAAGAACAGAGTTCTGGAACCTCTCTGACAAAATTCCTTTTAAAGGACCCGTTGAAGACATCATTAACCTGACCCCCTTTGAAATGCAATGATCATCCCAATTCAGTGGTACTTGAAGTGCCAGCATTCTGTTGTTGCCCTGGCTAGCCCAATCTTGTTAGACTCCCTGAAGCTAAGCAGGGTCAGCCCTGGTTAGTACTTGGATAGGAGACCACCAAGGAAGCCCAGAGTTGTGACACAGAGGAAGGCAATGGCAATCCACCTCTGAACATCTCAGGCCTTAAAAATCACTACAAGGTCACCATCGGTCAGCTGCGACTTGATGGCACTTTCCACCAACAATTTTGTCGTTGTGCAAGAAAAAGGCCTAACAAAACCCTTGGGGGTTTGCACTTTGCACTCTCTGGAGCCTTAAGTCATGCTGCCCTCATTCAGCCTCATCTAGAGACAACAACCACATGGCCCCAGCCACAGAAAGTCACTTAAATCCACACAAAAAGGTCTGCATTTTACCATCGTCCAAATATTTCACACCATGGGAAGGCCAAAGGAGAAAATAATACTGTCTGCCTGTCTAACAAAGTTTGAGTCCAGTGGCACCTTTAAGACCAACAAAGTTTTATTCGTGGTATAAGCTTTTGTGTGCAAGCACACTTCCTCAGGTGCCACTGGACTCAAACTTTGTTCTGAAACAAGGATGTCAGTCTTCTGTTGGCTACTGTTCAGTAAGGAACGTTCTTTTGCATGCATTCATATGGGATATACATGAAATCTAATGCAAAGTGGCATGAGAATAGTCCATTACTGTTTGATTTTTAAAAAATGGAAGAAAAATAGCTTTGCTTCAGTCCAAAGTAATCTGAACACTTCTCAACCCCTATAAGCAAAGCAGTACTGCCTGTTCCATATACATCTTCTACATAGGAATGAGGTTCCTCTCTTGTTGAAATGAGAACACTATTCCCCCTCCCTTCTTCTTCTTCTTCTTTTTTTTGAAGACTGGTTCATTCATTTCTCTATGAACAGAAATTGCAGCATGACCTTGTTTGCTCAGAACTAAGCCCCATTGCGTTTAATGGGTTTTACTGAGGTAAGTGACTTTAGGATTGCAGCCATCCAGCCCATTTCTAATGATGCTTACCAAATTCAGTGGAACTTACTGTCAAGTAAGTGTCATAGGATTGTGGCTTTGGTTGCCTAATGCTTGTGAAGATCTTGGGAATCAAAACTATGCTATATTCAAAGAATCCTTTAATGTGTCTCCCCTTTGTCTACTCTTGACTCCCTCCCTTCCTACCATCCCTCATCATGAAATGCTTCCATTTTTTTTCCTGTGAACTTTTTATTATATTAAAAAAATCTATTTGTATCATTGTTAACTAATTTTGGGGATATATTAAGCTATTTTTGTATATAACAGAGAGAAATTTATAGATCTTTTTTGTACAAATGTTTTAAAATGTGTATTTTGATACCTTTTTTTTAATCTTAACACTTTTGTGTTCTCAAGAGTATGCAAGAGTTACCATGAGTTACTGCTGCCAAGAGAAAAGAGCAAGAGTCCAGTAGCACCTTAAAGACTAACCAAATTTGTAGCAGGGTAGGAGCTTTCTTGATTCACCGGTCCTTGATTGGTCACTTCTTCAGAGACTCTTCATGAGAGAGCGAGAGCAGGGAGCGCACCCTGCTGCACTGAGAGCTGGACCAACCCCTAGAGGGCCAGGCGAGTGGCCAGATGGCCAGCCTCCCCCTCCCCACCACAGGGCTGCGTCCCCAGCACCCTCATCCAGCCGCTTCACCAATGATCCCTGGGTGAGGCAGCCAGCCGGCCCACTTGCCCACCTCCTCCTACCCAGCTTGCCTCTCCATGGCAGGGCCTGCAGTGGGGGCCATGCAAGTCCCACTGTGAGAGGCCCGCCAGGGGTGCACGCAGCAGGAGGAAGAGGAGGAGGAGGCACCTCCTGGCTGGCCAGCAAAGAACATGAGGGAGGCTGCTGAGAGCAGCCATGCACCCAGCAAGGGGGGGTGGGGAGAGAAAGAGGGTGGGCAGCAGCAGCAGCTGGCAGATGGAGTGACGCAAACACCCTGCTGGGCTGGGCTCTCCGTGGCTCACCTGGCCCACCTCCGGCACCTGGGGGCGAATGAAAAAGAGCCTGTTTGGAGGAGAAGAGAGAGGAACACATGCAAAGAGGGGCAGAGAAAGACACAAACAGACTCTGATTTTGCACAAGGAGCTGCGCCACCATCACGCTTCCCTTTGCCCCATTTCCATCGGTCAATTTCCCACTCGAAGCCGTGCAGCCGCATTTTGACCTGCAGCTTTGCCCAAATTTTCCCGTGGTTTCCTGATCCTCAAATAACAGGATCACAAAAACGCGGGGAAAATAGGGCGAAGCTGTGGGTCAAAATGCGGCTGCGTGGCTTCAAGTGGGAAATTGACTGATGGAAACGGAGCAAAGGGAGGCGTGATAGTGCTGCAGCTCCTTGTGCAAAATCAGCCAGACACACAAACACTCACAGAGTGGCAGAGAGAGAGACAGAAGGGGCAGAGAGAGAGAGACAAACAGACACACACAAAGAGAGGGGCAGATATTTAAATGCAAGGAGACCCAAGGAAGGCTCCTAGAGCACCCCCCCCCCAGCCTCTCCTGTCTCGCCTGCCTAGTGGGCAAGCCTGGAAGGGCCAGGGAGAAAGCAGGGAGACATTTAAATGCCTCCCCATGCCTTTCTCAGCTCTCCCGCCCAAGTGAGTGAGCCGAGGAAGGCTCCTTGAGCCCCCTTCCTCCCTCTCCTGGCTCACTTGCCTAGCAGGCGAGCCTGGAAGGGCCGGGGAGAAAGTGGGGAGACATTTAAATGCCTCCCTGAGCCTTCCTCGGCTCGCCCGCCTGAGCGGGCGAACCGAGGAAGGCTCCCTAGAGGAGCCCCCACCCTCTCCGCAGACCTGGAGTCATGCTGCAGTGGCGGTGCGATGTTTGCATTATATTCTATGGGGTCATAGAATATAATGGAAACATCGCGCAACTCCATAGAGAAGGGGTAATCCCCTTCTCTGTGGAGTCGCACCATATTCTATGGCCCCATAGAATATAATGGAAAGATCGAGCCGCTGCTGTGGCGCACTCTAGAAAAAAGGAGCGGGGGTGGGGCCGTCGAGGCTAGCTGCTGGAACAGCGCTCCAGCTCCAAATGACCCCTGTATATACACACACACATGCACACTCATACACACAACAACAACAAAGACTGGCCCCCTTCTGTGGATATCTAAGTCTGTGGACCGGGGCCACACTGATGCTAAACAGATTCTCTGTAAACTTGGGAGGGACCTCCTAGGTTTGCAGAAAAATATGAAATGTTCAAAATTCCTGCCCCCAAATAAAAGAGCATTCTCTGCAAGCACAGAGAATGCACCTACCTCCTGTGTAGTTGTTGGTGGCTTTAGGGGATCCCGGAAGCTGCAGTAGCCCAGCAGCAGCTGTGGAGGAGCCTGGGAACTGTGGCAGGCCCAGAGCCAGCTGCGGTGAAGCCTAGGAGGCACCATGGCTGTAGGGGAGCCCAGGAGCTGTGTGTAGGGCCCAGTGGAGGCTGCAGAGGCCCAGTGTGTAGGGCCCAGTGGAGGGATTCCCTGCTTCTATGAGTTAGAGTTTAAAGCACCTTACATACATTACCTGAAGTAATCCTTAACAAAAGCCATGTAAAAAAGGCCTGTGTTACAATCACCATATTGCAGAATGATGTAGGGAGAGTACTGAGTCTCAGGGTGCAGTCACATGGCAAGGCAATTACACTTTGTTCCCGATGTAATTAAAACCAGAATATTTTTTTCCAAGTCGGGATGTTCACACATCCCTCCCTAAACCGCAAGCTCACCTTCCCCACCTGCCCCCCCCCAGCAGCTTTCCAGCCACCGGCCTGATGAAAAAGAAAAGAAAAAGGCACCTTTGAAAGAGTTCTCCTTTCCGCCCAGTGCTGCTGGCTAGCTGGGTGCACTCCCCGGTGCCGGGCACTCCCTGCCTCCCTCCTAACGCCGCAGCTTTGGGGACTCCTGGGGCGGATGCCAAAGCCTGCTCACCTAACAGCCCACCCCCCAGCTTTCTCCCCAAGAAACTTTCAATGCTGCCTCCAGGCTGGGGGACAGCGGGCAGGACTTTTCTCCAAGCAGGATGAGCGCTTGTTTACTCAAGCGCTCAAAGCTGGAAGGTTTCAAAAAACAAAAACGCACAGAGCGGTCAGACGGCCCTAATCTCAATCATTGCGAAAGATGGCTGTCCAGATGGGCGAAATCGCGCATTCAAAGTGCAAGTGCCAGGAAAATACTTGATTTTCCTGGGGGCAGGAAAACCTGGGAGCATTGTGGGAGTGAGCCCACTTCAGCACGGGAGGTGGATTCACCTGTCTGATCAGCAAACTTAAATGCGGGAGGGAACAGCGGTGAAACCCGATCAAAAGGACCATGTGACCACGGCCTCAGAGAGAGTGACCTGCCTAAGGCTACATTGTGAGTTCATAGGAGAAGTGAGGCTTGAATCAGCAGCCATCTGGATCACAGCTCATTCTTATAGCTGCATTCTGAAAGCTGCATAAACTCACAATTAAAATCAAAATTAAAAGTATACCACAATGTTTGAATAATGATGAAATTGGTGGGAAGATTCCATGACAATAATAGATGAGCCTCTAATTTCTACTAAAGAGAGAGCACAATTCAACCTTGTGTTTCAAGGCACAAATTCACAGAAGATAGCATCTGCTCTTGTATGACTGGAACAGTTCCAACATGCAATGTTTAGGTTCATGTAAGGAAAAGATGGTTCTTTTATAAGCTTGCTGATCTGACTGTTATGCTAAAGTCCTTTTGGGTTTTCCAGAACTGTCCTGGGGGGTAGTTTATATGTTTGCAATGTGCTTGACCACACCATTTTCAGTTTGCTATAGGGTTGCCAAGTTACTTATAGGTAACAGCGGGGAGACCTGGTTCCTCTCCAGGACATCATAGAGTTTTCAGGCTGATTGCTAGAGCATCAGCCGGCCACCTCCGGATGACATCATTGCTCTGGGCATGTCAGCCCAAACTGGACACTTTGGGGGCAGGGTTCCCTCTGCCAGCCTTTTCTGCAAGCACAGAGAATGCAGGGGAACCTCTGCCTTCCCGGGAGACCCGGCAGCCCTAGTTTGCTATGTTTTGCTGTTTGTTAATCTGGCTGTTTATGCTTCCCTTCCAATGTCTATTGTGTTCTTTGAATATCTGATTCTTCTAATGTAATTTACCCTTTTCTTTCTGGCTGTCCTGTATCTCAGAATTCTCTGTCCAGGAAGCACAAGATTTTGTAATGTTCAGGGCTCTTCTCTCTTGATCTTCATCTTCTCAGTTCTGCCTTTTCATTTCCTTATTCTCCATGACCATAGTAATCTTTTATATTGACCACCCCCAGTAAGTGTCTTTGTTGTAATAGTGAATGTTTGTGAATTGGGTTTGCACAACTTTTCATGGGCAGGGACTGTACATTTTTGTAGGAATTGTATATTCTTTTAAAAAATACATTTGATTAAAGGTTGAGTGTTCCTATTGTATTATTCAGTCATGACATCCCCTGTGGAACCCCTGCCCCACTCCCAAAAAACTCCCCACTTGTACTTCTCAGACATACACCTCACCTGATAGCTTGAGCAACATAAGCTGCTGCTCTGCAGCAAGGTAATCACTCTTTGCTACTTACTGCTCCCCTACTCCCATGCATAATATGTAGATGGGACACAGCTGCAATTGTGCTGCTTCAAGGCTAGTACCATCTTAGTGCTAAGAATCAAAATGACTTGTTTTGATTCTTATGGAAAGGCTGTGACATTCTCAAGAAAATGTCACACTGGAGTGGTTTGTTCCTGCTGACTTCTCTCCTGTCCCCAGTCCTCTGTACTATTTCATATGTCAGTTTTCTTTGGGCGGATTTACAGGGCAATTCAAAATCCTGTTCATTCAGCAAACTGAAGTTTTAAATTTTGAAAAAATGAAGCCCAGTTTTTCTGATGTTTAGATTGTTTCCTAGCACTTTGGCACTGATTATGTACTGTTTACAAAACACATTGCACAATCAATATACAAAGCAGCAGCGGTTGGTCCAGTTGGGGTCTGTCTTTGTTTTTCTCAATCAGATTCTTATCTAACGGTTGTCTTTGCTCAACAGAAAAGCTGGGGCACCCTGTTTATTGCTCAGCATCTCTTTGTTTTTTTGTGCTGATGATTACCCTGATCTCAAAGAGTGAATAACACAAGGACAGTTTACATTTTTAAATGGCTCTGAAAGTAAAAAGCTGTCAGTCTGTCTGTGTGAAGGGATGATTTATAAAGAATCCTCATATCTCTTTGTGTGTATGTGTGTGTCCTTAGCTCAACAGAACAGCTCAACAATTTAATCAAAAAGAGACCAGTCAAATTACATTTTAATAAGTCTTAATTTATATTTTAATCCTATTGCTCCCTATTGGTAGTAACACACTTTTAGACACTTCCAAAGAAAAAATATCTCTCTACTGCTTTTATGTTCCATTCTTTTATTACTGTACACACACCCATCCGCCCCTCAGAAACAAGAACATAAGGATTACAGGCATCAAGATTTTGGCAAGATCTCTGAACTACTGATTTCTAGATAATGGGTCTGCTTTAAAAAAAAATCCCCAAAGCATATTTGATTTGCATGACATAAAATGGCTCAACAAGCAAGTAGAATAAAAGGGAACTGAATAATAATGTATTTGAATTTAATCATAGATTTGAATTCATGTATTGGAATATGGCTTGTATTTATTAAGACTATACTCTGCCCTTCTACCCAAATGGAACTGCTTAAAGTCTAACAAGTAGAAAATATCATACAGAATAGAACAGTCCCAAAGGCAAAATATAGAACCAACCAGCAGATACATTGCTGGTCTGTACAGAATACAGACATCAATTTAAATTGTCTTTATTTAAAATATTTATATGCCCAGCTTTCTCCTGAGCATTTTAGGACCCAAGGTGGGTAACAGCAATATCAAGTAATCTAAACAATCAGCAGCACTGGAGACATTAACAGTACAATCCTAAACAGAGTTACAGTCTCCTCATTCCATTGAAGTCAAAAGGCTTAGTAGGGCATAACTTTGCTCAGGATGGTGCAGTAAAGATTCTTGGTACAGTTCTAGCTCTAATCTCATGCCAGAAAGCCAACAATGAGGGGAAAGGCAGGTTCTTTTGGCAAAAAGTTCCACAATCTTGTTTAGCTCAGCCATCTGCTTATCTAACTAATGGGTTAGATCTTATTGTATATGGAGACAGGGACAAAAGAGTAAATCTCAATGTATGTCAGTGTGCATGTGGCCCATTTTCCTGTTTGGCACAAATCCACACTAAAATTGCCTGTGTGCAAGGAAGAAATCTTCATTTTGCTACCTCTTAATTATGTGCTAAATCGGTTGCTTTCTTAGCTTCTACATGTGGCTTAAAGAATGCTCCCAATTGGCAGTGACCTGTACAAAGGATTATAAGGGACCTGCTAACGGGTGAAGCTTCTCTACAATCCTGGAAGGAATACTGAGATTCTAAATAGAATGAAATCAGAAGCTTATGTTGTTGAGGAAAATGATGCAAGAAATTGGTTGGAATATTAGCAGATTCAAGCAATAATAGTATTCAGCAGTGGTTCTGAACCTTTGAATGGCCACATTCAGATATTTCAGGTGTACACACACATGCACACTGTGCAATGTGTTTCACCTGGGGAGGGGGAGAAAAAGTCAAAGAAGTAGCATGTGGGGGTGAATCAGCTACTAAGGTCCAGTTCCTTAGGAAGAGGTCGAAGCATCTAGTCAGGAAATAATCCAAAGTAATCCAAGAAAAAGAGCAGCAGAGATGAGGTGTACAGAACCAGGACTGCTACTAGGCTAGGCTGCTCTGAGGCAATCCAAAGCTCATTTTGGGCTCAGTTATAGGGCAAGAGTCTTGAATTTAAAACATTTGTTTTCCTTACTGAGTAATGAAAGGTCCCAATCAGATGGGTCTTTATATCCACCCCAGGCATGGATGCCTGGCAGATTTAAAGGGAATGATAAGACAGCAACATCTGGGAAAGGTGCCGCTTCCGTGATCAGCCTGTTTAGCCCCACCAGGGAGTCATACTTAAAAAATACTGGTGAAAATCCGGTACTTTTGATTGCCAATGGACCAATGGCGGACTTTCCTTCATCTGATTGTTTCAGCGCACAATCAGCCTGTCAGGATGGTCTGCTCCAGACAATCCCGAATGGCCGCCATTTTAAAAAATTCTTAGCGATATGCACATAAACACGTAAATGTGCAACAGCTGCAGAGCTCTGCTCAAACATTCGGGACAATTTCACATTTCTGAATGGCCTGTGAAATTTATGAACTGCACTAAATGAAATGGTACCTAGAGGGAGGTACTACTGGTGGTGCTTTAACCATTCAATTCCATGCATATGTGGAAAAAACAAGTACACATTGAGGTGCAGATGTGCATGCGCAAAGAATTTTTTTTAAAAAAAACAACCTTCAGTTGGACGCGGTCTAGACAATCCACTGCGGAGTATGCGTGTGGTAAGGGGAGCTGTCTGGTCATGCAAGGCCAGATAAAAAAGATCTAGATCAAGTTAGAGCCCGGCCAATGGCGGGATTAGCTGCCCATCTGAACTCAGAGGTGAAGGGAGTTGTCCAAGCAGGGAGAGGAAGTCTTGTTTACCTCATTGGACTGGGGTTTCAGTGGGAACTTCAAGCAGTCCAAGTCATTTGAAAGAGACTATTTTCACTGACTTTGGTGTGGGCATAGTTCTTTCTTTGGAACAGGATCAACGTGGTGGGATTCTTTTATAGGTAATTGAACTTGTGAGGCTGTGATTAATAGATTACTCAATACCAGGCATGGCTTCTAATGTTGAATGTAAAGATATTGTCCCTATTGGTGATTCTATTTACATATTAAGGATCAAAGCTGAATCTATTTTAGGTTTTTTATTGCTCATTTAAGACATTTATATTCCACCATTCCAAAAATCAAAGTGGCTGACATCAAAATGAGGGGAAAGACAATTAGCTTTGTCCTGGTGCATTTTAAAGAGGGTCAGCAGAGAATATGGAAAGCCGTGCAAGAATACTTGTAAGCTTCTTGTAATTGGTAAAACCAGCAGGTTTTCCTCCTTTTTTGTTTGCATCAAATAAAACTATAAATGCAACAACACAGAAGACAGAAAATCTCATGCTTCCTCCCCTTACAAAAGTTCCCCCCTCCATACTTGCTCTGCTTCTCTCCTTCCAGCTCCCACTTTTCCTACCCCCGCCCTTTTGCCAGCTCTTCCCTGCTGTCACCAGCTCCTGCTTTTCCCTACCATTTCTGGCCCCTGCTCTCCCCTTTCTGCCTTCATCTCTGCTTCCCCCTCCCTCCCTTTTAATAGAAGGTAAATGAGATGTAATTTACTAGGTGATACTTTCATACCTTGAAAAGATTCAGCTGCCCATTTCAACACGTTTAGCCTCCATTAAAGGGACAAGACTAGGGGTGTGCATTTAAATATATATATATATATATTGGTATTTTGTGGGGTATTTCCAAAAAATCCCAGATCCCAGTACCAGTATGGTATTGATAGCCTCCAATCTGTTGTTAAGTTGTGGACTGATATAGTGGGATGGGGTCTCTTTAGAGTCCAAATTTTATTGGGTACAATAGACCTGATAAGAGAAATACCTGTTTTTTTTTTAAAGCCAGCTTGATCCAGGACTTCTCCTGCAGTCTTGTTTAAACTGTGTTCCAGGAGAAACCAGCTCCAGGATCTGCATATCGCAGGGAGATCACTCCCTGAGGCACACAGATCCTGGCTGTGGTGGCTTCTCCTGCAGCACAGTTTTAAAAATCATGCTGCAGAAGAAGTCAGACCCAGGAATTGCATGCCTCGGATTTGTGCTGCAGGAGAAGCCAGCTCCTGGATCTGCGTGCCACAGGCAAATCGTTCCCAGAGGCATGCAGATCCTGGCTGGGATGGCTTCTCCTGCAGAAGGAGCCAGACTCAGGATCTGTGTGCCTCAGATCTGCATGCTGTGGGGAGATCACTTCTCAAGGCACAGCCTAGCTGGGACCGTTTCTCCTGCAGCCTGGTTTAAACCACACTTCAGAAAGAGCGAGACTCAGAATCTGCATCCCTCAGGGAGAGATCTCCCTCCAGCATACAAATCTAAGAGCTGGCAATATTGGTAGCCTCCGATTTGTTGTTAAGGTGTGGGCTGATATAGTGGGATGGGTCTGTTGAAAGTCTGAATTTTTTTCTGCCCCAATAGACCCAAGAAGAAAAATACTGGATTTTTAAAAAGCCAGCCCAATCCTGGGGCTGGCTTGGCTTCTCATTCTGCAGAAGAAGACAGACCCAGGAACTGTGTGCCATGAGCAGCCTGCTCCCCAAGGCATGCAGATCCTGGCTGGGACAGCTTCTCCTGCAGCCCAGTTTAAACCAGGCTGCACAAGAAAGCAGCCCCAAGCCAAGCCGGTGGGAACAGTCTGCTCCCCCTGGCACAGCTGATCCGTATCCTCAGACTATCTGCTGTAGTCCCTTTAAAGTTAAAGTAGAAGCCCAACAAACAACTGAGAGGAGAGAGCAATTGGCTCCTGCCTCTCCTCTGTTTTCAGATCTACCGGTAATTCCCAAATATATCTGGAATTTTTTTCCTAAGATTTTAGTATCAATATTTGATTATATTGATTCTTGTACTGGCTTTTTTCATGATTTTCTAATAATATATTTATATTATATTTATTTCTATGCTGTTATTATCTTGATAGTGACTTTCCCAGTTTTGGTTCTCTGTTTGGCCCTATTACTGGGAGGTTTTGTTGTTTGTTTCCTGAGAAAGCCCAGATACATTTGAAATATACCCAAATATATTTATGAGTATGAGTAAATATGAGTATATTTTTAGTTCTGGTAGATCTGAACACACACCCCTAGACAGGATATTCTTTTCTCCAGGTGTTTCGGCAACCCTACCTGTAGTTGACTACTGCTTTCCCTCCTTTGCCCCCCCCCCGCACCACATTGGTTCTGTTCTCCCCTCTCATCTCACTGCTCCTGCTTCCCCCCCATACACCTCTTTCAAGTGGTGTGCTGCAGTTGCTTCCTCAACACCGGAATTACTTTGGGTCGCTACGGAAACCAAAATTCATTCAAAGTCCTTCATGTGTTTGTGTGTGTGTGGTCATTACTGACCTGTTTGAGTGGCATAACTTCCAGTTTTTAAAAAACAACAACAGATTTTCCTTCAAACCTAGGCATTCCCCTGGCTTTTTATAAACCTAAACCCTACCCCTGGGTGGCCCTGTTGTGCAGATTTTTTTTTATCCTTGGGGGGGGTCAACCATTGGCATTAGTTTTCAAATTTCGCAGTAGTTAAAACAGCAGCAATGGTTCACTACAGGGCCACAATGTCCACTCAGTTTTGCCTTAGCTACCTGGAAGAGAGGCGTTACATTGGCTTCAAAAAGACTGGTATCTTCTTGGAACCTAATCAGAGAGGTAATCTTCAGAAGAGTTGTGATAGCGGCCCTGTTTCTTTTAGACATTCTCCTTTCGACTTTAATTGGCTAATTAAGTTCCTGGCACCCACAAGGAAAGGAGCGCTGGCTCATTTGTCAAGCACTTGTTTTGCATTCAGGCTGGTAAATCCAGTTAAATGATACCAAATCAGATGAGTTGGTAAAGATCCTTCTTTGCCAGCTGCCCTGAAGAACCCCTGCCAGTTACAGTAGACAATCTGAGCCAGACAGACCAATAGCCTGACTCAGTATGAGGGAGCTTCTTATGTTCAACGATTATCTCTGTGTTTTAATTGCAGATCCTACAACACGAAGGAATGCAAAAACGGGGCCCACAGCTCGCAACAGATATGCTAGCCAGTGGACTCTCAACAGACCCCATCCCACTATATCAGCCCACACCTTAACAACAGATTGGAGGCTACCAACCCCCAGGGCTGCAGGGTCTGTGGATAAAGAGAGCGACAGTTACAGTGTCAGTCCATCTCAAGATACAGGTAGAAACTTTGTTTCTAGACTTTGGGATAAAAAAGAAATTATCATCAGATCAGACATAATTCACGCCACATGACTTAGTCTACCTAACAATTTGGAACCCTGTATTGAAGATGAGACTTTGCACTCACCAGCAATTATACAAAAAAGAGAGAGAGAACAAAAATGTATGAAGAGTAAGAACTCACTGCTAATTTTTTTTGCTGGTGTCTGAATACACACACACACATCTATATCTATATCTATATATATCTATAGATATATCTATAGATATAGATATATATCAGTAAGTACTCTGATACATATATATGATACAGAGTACTTACTGATTTTTTTGGTATTTTTTTGTATTTCATGTGTGTGCGTGTGAATGTGTGCACACCTGGAAGACATGGCAACCCCTGGTGACTGACCCCTACTGGGGGCCTGGAGGATATTCAGAGGGGTGGCTGAATAAATTCTGCCCCCGCCTCTGGTATTTCAAGGAGGTCTCCCATCCAAGCACCTGCCAGAGTTGGCCCTGCTTAGCTTCTGAGATCAGGCTTGCCTGGGCTCTCCAGGTCAGGGCCAGAGTACTTACTGATTTTTCATAGGAAATGAATGAGAATTTGCTGCATAAAATTGCATCAGCCTGGATGTGACAGTCTTACGGAACCAGGACTATAGCTGTACCAGATGCTGAATGATTTTAAAGTTTGAAGTGTGAGAAGAGAAGTTGTTTCATTGAATTTTTGCAGGAATTGGAATTCAGAAAATATTAATTTATGACATAGGGTTGCCAGGTATGGCCTGCCAATCCTTGGGAAATGATGGAGGCAAAAACTTGCAGCGGGGGAGGCAGTCGCTGTTGCCTGATACAATGACGTCATTCCTAGTGTGACCTGGAAGTGATGTCATCACACTGGCATTCTATCATCCACTTAAAACTCTATGGTTTGGGGCAAATGCTAGAACATCACCTAATGTGATAACATCACTTCCAGCTTATGCTTCTACTGGAAGTAGCATCATTGCACCAGGCAACACCAATTGTCCCCCCATTTTACTTGCTATTTTCCTCCTGCCACTGAGCTGAGAAGTGGCAGGAAGCAATGGCAGTGGGTCAGAGGTCTCCTGCTGCCAGCAAGTAGCTGGCAACCCTAGACACACTGTGTTGTTTATTAGGATACAACATGTTTGGCACCCATGAGGAATTGCAAGAAGGAGGATATTGAATAGCCACCTCCCAAAATCTCCCTTCCAGTTTTGCTTTAACTGGCTTTCATCCACTTTCAGTATTTCTTGCCTCCTGGAATGTATTTTGGTTAATTTACAAAGTAATATTGATTGGTGCGGGGGGGGGGGTATCACATGACTGTTAGATAAAGTGATGCATTCCACTCTGGAGGGAGCAGAATTGCTGCCCAATGAAGTAGCATGGACTTTGTGTTTCCAGGGTGCTTCTCCTCCTGCCCCTGAACCACTTCTTCCCCATTCTCAACATATACATTCATGTCATACTGCAGTGTATACCATCCAGTCCCACCTTCTGCTGTATGAAACATGCTCTCTTTCTCATGTTGCCCAGAGCACCAGTATTTTTTAATTCTTCTCTATCATACAAGAATATGATCACTGACCATATATTGTGGTTAGAAAAAAGTCTCCATGTCCTTAGTCTCAGGAGTATTTACAAGGCCTAATACAGGGAGTAGGATGGACAGATTTTTTTCCATATAGTAACACTCTATATGACAACTAACTCACAATGCCAGTCTCCATTTGGCTGGAGCCCTTCTTCTAGAATATCTTATAAAGTATTAATGAGACCCTGCATCTATACATTAGAAATAAGGACTTCACTGAGCATTGTTTTATTTGAGAGAAAACAGTAAGATTCTATGTGCAGAATTACAATGCCATTAATTTCTGTCCAGACATTCGTTTTAAAAGTTCTGAACTCATTTTATGTTAAAGTTGTGCAGAACCATACTGCACTGTGGGAAACATATGTGTGGTCTATTGAAGATGGGGGAGGTATTAAATCCTGGAAGAGAATTTCCCATTATAACTTACTGCCTCTCTTGTGTCACTTATACTAGCAGAACAGGAACTCCAGTGGTAGAAGAACAGGATTCAGTGGGGATGGGTGGTCTAGTTCAGGGGTGGCCACACGGCGGCTCAGGAGCCACATGCAGCTCTTTCACACATATTGTGCGGCTCCCGGCAGGGTGGCTGGAGAAGCTAAATATCATTAGCAAACAAATATCATTGGACAAATAAATATCAGTATCAACATCTGCTTTTACCACTTTTGTTATTATTTTTGCCAGTCTCATTTAATGTTAATAAAAAGCAAATTTGCATATTTCCCAGTAAAAACGTATAATATTTGTTCATGTCTTGCGGCTCTCAAATATCTGGTGTTTATTCTATGTGGCTCTTACATTAAGCAAGTTTGGCCACCCCTGGTCTAGTTCTTCCCACCTCAGCCAGTTCTGAACTTCCACATAGATGTGCAGACATGCATGCCATAGCAGAAGACCTGGCAACCTGACAGCTCTAGTCAGAGGTGCATGGGTGCAAGAATTTACAGTTGCTAATTCCAATGTGAGAAATTCCTGGAGATTTAGGAGCAGTACCTGGGGAAGGCAGAGTTTGGGCTGGGAGCTCAGAGCAGATGTGATGCTATAAAGTCTACTCTCTGAAGTTGCTATTTCCTCCAGGGGAGCTGATCTCTGTAGTCTGAAAATTAGTCATAGTTCCAGAAGAACTCCAGGGTCCACCTTGAGGCTGATAACCCTGCAAGAAGTCCAGTTTTTTAATTCTAATTTTATTTGCACACAAGTATGTAAATGCATAACAAAATAGCTCTTGTGTATAATCTTTCTCCAGAGCCAATGTCTGAGCAGGAAGAATTCAAATATACACATGTGTATGGACACACAAAAGGATAAAGAAAAACTGGGCTGCACCCAGCAATGTGCCAACACAACAAAAAGGAAAAAAATGTCAAGTGATAGTTGACTGATTTATTATATGTATAGGAACTTTGTATAATAAATCAGTCATCTATCACCTGCTATTTTACTTCAGAATTACAAAAATAGAGATGTGACACTGAGTCATATAGTTGGCGGAAACTTTGGGGACAATGGGAAGATTTGAATCAGAGGCTTACTAGTGATTTCAGCTCTCATACTTTTATTACGTAAAGAACAAGACAAACTTCCCGGTTCGCAGGCCTGTTTATATGTGCAAAATAACCCCACACCCAAACACACCCCACACTTGTGATAGGCTCTAAAAAGTGGCTGAGAGTTCTATGGGCTCACAGCCGGGAGCCTAGCCCTCTAAGTGGCCCGGGCTAGGATCCTGCTTGGCCATTGTCTCTGGTAGCGGAGCTCGGACGCTTCGCCTGACCGCGTGCGGACCTCGCTTCGCACATGGTCAGAGATGAGTACATTACATTTATAGTTGAAGAATAATGATACAGTGACAATAAATGGCCATAGTGTAGAAATGGCCAATATTTTGCTTCAGTTCAGACAAAATAAGATCAGTTTAACATTTTTCCTTATTTACTGAGGGAGAAAGTACTGACACTAGCCATCTAACAATGTTATAGATCTATACTAGTAGTCTAGATTTGATCAGAACTCCATGCCAGAAAAGTTACTATGCACAGTGCTTTCTCAGTGTAGTCAGCATTGTATTTGTTTAAGAATTGTTTGTTTTGTTCATGTGTGCTTTGCAACAACTTTGAAATACCCTTTTGCTAAAATATACATTCTTCTGTATAGATATTTAGGGGGAAAATGGCAAAGTTATTCAGTATGAATGAAGAACTGAGCTAATTTGCTCTGCAGGAGTTCAGAGTTAGTTCACAGTACCTTCTGGAAATGAAACCAGGGAGGGCCCTCACTTGAAGTAATAATGAGTTCTCACTTGAAGTGACAATGCAAAATGTCAATCAAAATAGCCAACTGAAGCCAATTAAGAAGCAATGTCCAGACATCAAGAGCTAGAAGGGATGAAAGGTTTACTCCAGTACAGATATGCCTTCAGAACATTTTACCAGCATACCTTATTATATATACTCTAGAAGGGGGTAGGGTTAAGGCAGGCAATCTTTCTGGGGGGTATTATGGGAGATAATCTGGAAGGTGTATAAGAGCTTTTTTTTCATTAATGAGCTACCTAGGTAACAGGTTGCTAATAACTTCAGCTCATGCCATTTTCATTTATCTTATTAAAAGATTTGTATCCTGCCTTTCTCCTAGAAATGGAGGCAGCTTAGTATGCCAAGGCAGATGCCACAATAAAGTACATAGTGTATCAAACAGCCAATTAAATCTATCAAAAGGTCACTCAGCAAAACTCTATACAAATACCATGAAAACTAAAAATAAAGCCCAAACAATGCTTTTCAGTTAAGTGGACCCTGTACAAAAAGCTGTATTGCAAGGCCAAGTAAAACTCCGTAACGAAGGACCCCCCTCATCACTTGCTTGCTGAAGGTGTTCCACCAAGTAATGTACCAACCATTCTGTGGGCAAGGATATTAGGAAGGCACTTCCCAGATGAGTGCAATTGGTGCAAGGGTTCATTTTTACTGATGATATATAGTTGTTTCAGAATTTATAATAATAGGTTCTACTGGGAAGATTATTTTCTAGGGATAACCTTTTTGATGACATATGCTTTTAAACTGGAGTTTAAAAGTTGAACAAGGATAGTGCACCTCTGCTGATACTGTTAAATCTATGAGCATCATTTGATGCAGTCAGCCATGATATCTTGGAGGGCCAATGGCTGTTTGGGATAAAAGGGACTGCCATCCATTGGTTTTACTTGTTTCTTGTTGGCAGGAAACAAGCTGAGTAAAGTAGCTGGGACTTGACATGTTGGGTACCTGGAGGGTCCATTTTTTACCCCTAGTGCTCTTTTATCTCTGTGTAAGACTATTGGCTGAGATCATCAGGAGTTTTGGAATGGGTTCTCACCAGTATACTGATGACGCCCAACACTGTCCAAGCCTCCAGAGGCAGCTGGATCAGTGTCTTGAGCCCAAGTTCAAGTGGCTGAGGTTAAACAAACTGAAGTTTAATTTAGGCAAGATGGAAGTGATGCAGGTTGGGAAGGCAGATGTTTGGGTAGTGTTGATTTACCAAGCTAAGATGTGGATAAGCTTTCCATGGTAGATCAAGTTAAGAATTTTGGGGCTGCTCCTGGATTCCTGATGGAAAAGGACCACCTTCTCTTAATTACATCTAGCTCATAAACTGGAGCTGTGGTGGCTCAAGTGGTTAAGACGCTGAACTGCAGGCTGCAGAAGGTCAGTAGTTCAGCAGTTCGAGACCCGAGAGTGCCGCATGACGGAGTGAGCTCCCGTCTCAAGTTCCAGCTCCTGCCAACCTAGCAGTTCGAAAGCAAGAAATTGCAAGTAGATACATAGGTACCACTTCGGTGGGAAGGTAACAGCGTTCCGTGCGCCTTGGTGTTTAGTCATGCCGGCCACATGACCACGGAAACGTCTTTGGACAGCGCTGGCTCTTCGGCTTTGAAACGGAGATGAGCACCGCAACCCTAGAGTCGGATTCGACTGGCTTTCGAGCAAGGGAACCTTTACCATAAACTGGTCCTTTATCTAGATTCTGTCAAGATGGCTACATTAATCCATGGTACTGTAACCTCCAGATGGGACTAGTGTTAGTGTTCATTGTGGGGCTGCCTTTGAAGTCAGCTTGGAAGCTTATTCTGTGCTGTGACTCTATCCATTAGAAAGCAGATATTCAAAACTTTGAAATTACTTTTATGTATAATCACAAAAGTTTGTGAATTTTAATCTTTGTATTAATTTTAAATGTATATGTAAACTGTGCTTTGTTGTTGATGATCTGTTGATCGTAATAAATGTTGATTGATTGCTCTTAGAAGCTTCAGTTGGTACAGAATGTGGCAGCAGGCCACCTCTCTAAGGTCAGCACAGAACACATAGCTCCAATCCTGCATCAGCTGCACTGACTACCTATTTGCCCAGTTCAAAGTGCTAATTATTACCTTTAAAGGCCTTCATGTCCTAGATAGGAAGACCAGGTATCTTCTTTCCCTCTCTGTTGCCTGCAAGCCCACCAAGGTCTGGCTGGGGCAAAAATGTTTTTAAAAGTAAAGTGATTATAACGTAAGATTGCTACCATGCCAGGACCTGGATATCTCCTGGAATTACAACTGATTTCCATACTCTAGAGATCAGTTCCCTTGGAGTAGATGGCTGCTTTGGAGGATGGACTCCATGGCATTACACTAGTGTTGCCAGCCAGTGGGAGTCTGATGGAAGTTAGGGAGATGGGGGGTGCCATGAGGTATTCCCTGGAAGTGATGTTGTGCCATTGGTGTGTGGTTGCCAGCTCTGGGTTGGAAAATTCCTGGAGATCTGGGGGCTGGAGCCTAGGGAAGGTGGGGCTTTGACAGGTTTTAACATAGAGTTTATGGCAATTCCTACAGAGGCATGATGTCATTTCCAGCTCCTTCTAGAAGTATCATAATACTATCATGTTGATGGCAAATTTTTACTTTATTTTTTCCCACTGGCCACTGGAGCTGTGGCAGACAATAGGAATGAATACCTTGAAACCCTACATTATACCTTGCTGAGCTCCTTTCCTTTCCCAAAACCTATGCTTAATCAAAATTTCAAAATTAAAAAGGTTGGGAGGCCCTGGTTTATCCCTTGTTTCTTTAAGGGAAATGTATGTTGAAGAATGAGACAGTAGTTTGGATCCAAATACCCCCTTTCACTCCTGCAAGAGAAGAGAACAAATTATAATTCACAGTACTTCTGAAGATCCCCTGACTTTTTGGTGGAAAGCACAGGGGGCTGCAGCAGGAGGGAGATCCAGTCTATGAGTATTCTTGTGGTTCTTCGGAACAAGTCCAAATGGTGCAATCCTGATGTTCATTATGTAATATCCATTTTCTGTGAGCTTTGATTACCCTTCTATATATCATTTGCAAACACTGAATATGTTTTTAAAGTAAAATCCCCTTCAGTTCAAAATGTTATTTAAGAATGAAAGACAGGTCTTTCTGCCAAGCATTTCATTCTCAGTTCAAGTAACCTGATTGTCATAATGCTTTTAAGAAAACATGTCCTTTAAAACTTGGTGATATTGGCCAAGCAAGGGATGGGCACAAACCGGGAAAATGGAGGTTTGTGAAGGTTCGTGTTTCGTGGGGTGTCACGAACCATGAATCTCCATGAACCTTTCCATTTAATTAACCAGTTTGAGGTTTGTGGTTCGTGGTGTGGCACAGCTTGCAAAAGCCATTTAAAGGGTTCCCTTTAAATGGCTTTTGCAAGCTGTGCCACTGCATGGGTGAACTTATTTAAACACTTTTGAGTTCACCTGTGAGTTGTTGGTGTGGCTTGTAAAAACCATTTAAAGGGATCTCTTTAAATGGTTTTTGCAAGCTGCACCGCCACCGCAGCTCAACTCACAAGCAATGCTCCCTCTAAGCTGTGAAGTCTTGTGAGAAAAAACTCTAATATGTGAGCTACTGGCATTAAAGTTGTGAGCAAGTGATTTGGCTACTGCATAAATTAGTTTGCTTTGGAGCCATCCTTCCAGAGCTAAGACAAAAATGTGTGTAGGCTAAAACTTTTAGCTGGAGGCTAAAAAAACTGTAAGCTAGCTCTCACTAACCCAGCTTAGAGGGAACACTGCTCACAAGTGAACTCAGAAGGCATTTAACTTTCCAAGCCCCACCACCGGCACCAGTGTATGTGCCGACACGAACCTCCCCAAGCCCCCTGGGAGGTCCATGGGGGTGGGATGGCCTGAACTGAGGTTTGCGAACCAAGAACTGGGCCCAGTTAATGATGAATTTCAATTTGTAATTCAGTTCATGTCCATCCCTTGGCCAAGTTGGAATGTAGAGAAGCACTAAGAGAGAATAAGAACTCTACTTCCCTCTAAAACTTGAACCATGTTTATTTAAAAAACTATCAAAGAATTTCCCCCCTGAAGGACCTACCCTTTCGTTTTGGTCTTTAGATCGAGCTCGAAGCAGCATGGTCTCCACAGAAAGTGCCTCCTCAACATATGAAGAGCTTGCAAGAGCATATGAACATGCCAAGATGGAAGAGCAGCTGCGACATGCCAAGTTTACCATCACAGAATGCTTCATATCAGACACCTCCTCAGAGCAGCTAACGGCAGGGACTAATGACTACACAGACAGCCTAACCTCAAGCACCCCATCAGAATCGGGGATTTGCAGGTTTACTGCATCACCTCCCAAACCTCAGGATGGAGGACGTGTGACAAACATGGCAGTTCCAAAGGCACATCGGCCAGGTAAGTGCCAGAAATTGCTGTCTGAACTGCATCTGTTTTGAATTCCACTCTGCACATGTTATGATTTGAAAGTGCCTTCATGCTGTTTCTAAAGCAATAAAAGATGTTTAGTATTTCTTTTAGATATTTGTAAAGCAATTTTTTTCAGTAATGGTGGGAGGGTAACAACAATCCAGGATAAGTGAAGGGCAGCCTTAACTACCAAGAGCCCATGATCCAGCTGTGCTGTGACTCCATGAAATATCTGATCCATCTTCAAGATGTTTTTTTTCTTTTAAACTTAAAAAATCTGGGGTTGGCCATTTGAGAATGAAAATAAAACCATTCACAGAGAGTGGTGGTTTTTTTGGCAAACATTTTTAGCAGTGCCCTCCCCAAGATCCCTTTTTTTGGAGATTGCTTGCTTTCTCTTCCAGCAGTCTTTGCAGAATGTTTTTTAAAAATGTTTATGGTGCTGCTATCCCTTACACTCACTGATGCCTTTATATAGTTAAATCTGATGGGCTGTCTTGTACTTGCTCTTATTCCATTTATTGTGCAATCCTGGTTATATGGGGTCGCCCAAGTGAATAATTCAGGAAGGGAGGAAGTCGCATCATTCAGGGAAATAAAAAGCCTCACTGCAGAGGCAGCCATGAACATGATATTTTTTAACCAGGGAAGGTGGGGGGAGAGTTTTGTACTTTCCAATCAGATCACAGGCTGTGGTTCAGGATGGCTTCAGTTCACAACTGTGCCCTGCAAATAAAGGCCGAGAGTTCTGTATTGTTTTTAGTATGTCTGGGACAGAGTCAAAGCCTGGCAGTAATCTGTTTGAGAGTTCACAGTTTCAGATTTTGGAGGGAAATGTGTCTTCCTTGTCCTGCTTCCCTACGTTACATTCTTGGTACTCACTGCAGGATTGTGTGCCATAAATAGATAACACACACACACAAACAATATCACAGCTCCCTTTCACTGACTTCAAGAGAATGTCGAAAAAGTTCACTGATGCCAACTGCAAATAGATGCAATACATTTTCCTGTCACTGTTGTTCTTTTTCTTTTCAATCTATCAACACAACACTATTATAGGCATCTGAAGTACAGAAAAATGAAAGCATGAAAAAGCCAGGAGAACTGAATGTCTTGAGGGAATGAATAAAGAAATAACATATGAATCCCTTCATGTTAACATCATTTCTGGGCCAACTTATTAGGTGATTGCTTTTGCTTGTTTCAGTCCAATTCCTGGCAAAGCAAAATTGCTGTTGCTAGTTTCTCCTTCCATTATTTATTTCTAAAATGGCAAAGTGAATATATAGCGCTGAGTCTACTAGTCTGAACTTCCTGCCCTGCATGGAGAATATATGCATGACATAAAAACTGAGAAGGAGTCCAAAAATGGGATTTGGAACCTTGAGGAAGTCCCCCCTCCCCTTTCTAGTGTGATAGATTTGTCTCACACGATAAGCCAGTTGGGTTCCTGCAAGATTTTTAAAAGTGCATTTAAAATGGTTTATGTATTATATTTCATTGAACAAGGCTCACAGTAAAACTAGATGGTACCAGAAACCCAGCCCCACATCTATGTCACACAGTTGTTACAACATACAAGGGACAGGAGGGAGAGCCAAAGATGGGGACACAATTCTTGGCAGAAGTTTAGATCTACCATGGAGTCTGGGAAGGAATGGACTCAAGCCCTTCCTATTCTTTATGGTTGGCCTTGGGATCGTGGAAAAAAACACAGCCATCCCAAGTCTCAGCTTGGCTATCCCACCGCATCCCCTCACACTCCAGGAGTGCAAAACAACATCAAATTGGTATACACCCATTGCTACCGGCAACTCAGAGCATCTCCTACTAAAGTGAATTGCATATTTAGCACTCTGTGCCTGTGTTGTCATTTACAGGCTCTTCCTAGTTGCTGCACCTGCCCATTTTGTTCTCCAGACTAGCACAGGGACAGTCTTCTAGAACTTTGCACATTCAAGCTATCATGCTCCAGGGATGGTGAGCTGACCAGCCGCCCCTCTTCCTTACCACACTTGAGATAACAAGACTGAATAGGCAAGGTATTTTTCCAGAAATCAGTTTTAAAATATTAAAAATATTTTGTAAAAGTTTAATAAATGAAAAAAATAATAATACACATGTTCTGCTCAGGAATTTGGACTGTTGTCTGGAGTTCAGTTGTAATTCTGGGGGATCTCCAGGTCCCACCTGGAGGCTGGCAAACCTAAGCCAAGCAGCACCCTCTGGGTGACTTGTTACCACCTAACTTGCATGATTCAACTAGGCTTGGCTGCTTGCTACTATTCAACAGCAGCCACTCTATGAAAGTCAGTGTAGTATAGTGGTCAGAGCTACAGAGTAGGGTTTGCAATACCCAGGATTAGATCCCCATCTTGCTGTGGCAGCTTACTCGGTGATTTTGGATCAGTCACATACTTTCAGGCTAACCTACATCATAGGGTTGTTGTGTGAATAAAAAGGAGGAGAGAATGTAAACTGCTTTAGTCCCAACTGTGGAGAAAACAATAGATTTCCTCAGTAGAATCTGCAGGGGAAAAGGAGACGGAGAGCTGAAGACAGAGGGGCAGATAAAGGTAGTCTGGCTGTTGGGTGGGAATGAGATAAGGATGCCAATTTCAGGTTGGGAAATTCCTGGATATTTGAGGAGTGGAGCCTGGGGATGGTGGGGATTGAGGCAGGGAGGGATTTCAGACAGATATAATGCCATAGACTCCACCCTTCAAAGCAGTCATTTCCTCCAGAGGAACTAAGGTTGCCAGCCTCCAAGTGAGTAATTAACAAACAATGGAAAAACAGTGATCTATACATTGTAGCCAAAAAAAACAGTTCATAAACTGTTACACTGTATATATTTTACTCAGGAGTAAAAATTACTCTCACCATTATTCTTAAAAAAGGAGCTGTTTATTCAAGACTTGCAAAAATTATCTAGTTTGAGGACAATCTTTTATTCACATTAAGGCAGCACATTAATATATAGTCCCATGATGATGGACACCGGTTGGTACTCATTTCCCTCAGCTTTCTCAGGTCACAGTCTGTCCAGTGCTGCACATAAAGTCACATCTTTTTACAAAGTAGGGAGGGTGGGGTATAAATTTAATAAATAAATAAATAATAAGCATAGGCCCCGGTCACACGGAGCATTTGACTGGCAGAAGGCACGATAGTCCGACAGATTTTCCAGGCGCGATCACACCAGAACATCTGGGAGGCATAGCACACCTGTGGCCAACCCATGGTGGGGTATAAATCCAATCTTCTTCTTCTTCTTCTTCCTGGGCTACTTACAAAGTACCTAGTCTAAGAGTCCCTAGGCTCTTCGGCTCGTGCTAAAGACTTATGCCTCTAGCAAGGTGCTGCCTTAAATAGAAGCTTCCCCCAACAGAGGGTGTGGCCAGCCGCTATTCAAATTCATCCAGATATTCAATTACAGTTGAACAATCCCTTTCACACCCTATCCCAAGCAGCCAGGACTGCAACAACTCATAACTCACCCACAGACTCCCAAACACAGTCCCCCCACACAGTACCCTCTCAGCTAAATCACCTCCGCTGAAAGTAAATAAAAAACTCTCACCCCTCTAGCAGCTCTATCTCCTGCGCCTTCTCAGAGCTCAGCTGGGTCAACTCTGCTTCTGGCAAGGTGCTCCAGATTGCAAGACTAGATTGCAAGGTACTCCAGATTGCAAGAGTGGAAATTACCAGGGAGTCGATACCAGCTCTATATCAGGAGAAACTTCCTAACTGAACAGTGGAACAGACTGCCTTGGGAGGTGGTGGATGCTCCTTTGCTGGATGTTTTCAAGAGGAGGCTGGACGACCATCTTTCAGGTGTAGGGCTAACTTTAGGCTATGCTCCTGCAGAGTGCAGGGGGTTGAACTAGATGACCTGTAAGGTCCCTTCCAACTCTAACATTCTATGATTCTATTCTCTTAAGTAATTCTTTATGATTACTTTCTATAAGTCTTTTGGTTGAAATTAAATTATCAGCTGTTTCAGGAATCAGAGCCACATTCTTTAATTTAACATCCATCACTTCTCCAGTTGTAGTGAGGAGTTTGATTGGCACTGTCCCAACACCCTCTATATTAAGAGATTCCTTATTAGCTTGGTACACTTCAGGTCTATTGTTAGTATCAAGTTCACAAAACAAGTCCTTATATTTACAGTATCCAGAATCTACTAAAAATACTCTCTTATTTGCATCATCATCATTACAGATGCTAAAAGCATGACCTCTGCTGGCTGCATTAAAATTTCCCTTTGTCTGGGGTCTAAAACCTCTGTGGTTGTTGATTTCTTCTTCCACCAGGTGTCGCTTGTTGAGTCTGAACACGTGCACCAGTGGACTTTTGCCTGGCATCCCTTTTAAATTCACAATTTCTAGTATTTTTAAATTCACAATCTCTGGCCAGATGATTTTCACCACATATAAAACATTCAATTTTCTTTTCCATTTTAAATCTGCAAACTCAAAACAGACATCTCATTAGACAAAGCATCCTGACTATTTCTGGAGTCATACTCTTCCTTTAAAACCATCAACAAACCATCAAATGTTAAACCATCAAGTGTTAGATCCTTTTGGTGTCTTAAAGACATTGCTAGTCCTCTGTATAGCAGCAATCATGTCTAACTGGTGACGTGCCTTCCCAAGTTCTTTCAATTGATTTAAGTTCCTATTAGCTTCTTAATTGATCAGGTAAAGAGTCACTTTCCTTTAAAGTCAAAAATCTGAGCCTTCAAGTACTAGATCTTACTCGTTGTCTCCCCTCCATACCTCTCTTTCAAGTGTTCAGTCATCCATTTGGAAGTTTCTATTATATGCAGGCTAGGCACAGCATTTGCAATTAACTGAACCCATAATCAAGGACTTGGCATAGCCATCTAGTCTTCTGAAGGCACTTTTCTCTGGCTCACTTACAGGGACTTCCTTTGTTAAAATATCTTCAGCCCCATATATTTGCAGTCTATTCTTTAGGGATCTGAGTCACCAATTAAAATCATGCTGGATCAACTTGAGTGGACCTAACCCCTCAAGCTCTTCAGCTCGGAGCATACTCACATCTGCAGCTGATTCAGAAGATGTGCTTGAATAACTCATTCTGATCTGCAGGCTTTAGCAGGCACTCAGCAGGGACTCACAGGGTTAATCCTGTCTTCAGAGCAGGAAGCAAGGCAAGTGGAAGCAATCAGCTTCTCCTGTTCTCCTCTGTAGCTGGGATTCCAAAATGCACAAAAGCTTCAAAATAATAGTTCTCAGCTGCTTGTTAGCATATTCAGGCTGACAAAGGGAGATTTCTCTAATCAAGCAAGAATTAGAGTCATCTACCACCTTTCTCAGCTGTAGCTTTGCATGGCAGAGAGAGTGAAGAAAAACTTGCAGAAAAAAGTGGTTGTTTTAAAATCAAGCCTTTCAGCTGCTAATTAGCTCCTAACATTTCTCTCTGGTTCCAGTGAGCATTTGAAACTTACTTCACTTAAGCATATCAGGCAAAAATCAGTTAACCAAACCATCCTCTGCTACCAGAAAATGTTGGAAAAACTGGCAAAATAGTTAAATATTCAGAGATTGCAATGGATCTTTGCTTCACCAGAGAGGAGGCATTTTCTTCTATGTCAAAATCTTTATTTCTAAGGGAAAGGTTCACAGGAAATCTACAAAACAACAAAGACACCTAAGGCTACTTCTTTACACTTTGACCACAAAGTCTACAACAATGAAGATTCTTCTTCTTGACCCCTAGAAGGAAATCACCTGAATACATTAACCAGTGATTGTAAGTAAACAGACTTCAGTTTCATGGCTTTGTTTCCATTGGCTCTGTGCCAGGTTTTCTTCCAGGTCAGTTTAAACAATAGCACACAAGATAAGCACACATTAACCCTATGATGACTGAATTTTAGACCTTGCAACACACATATTTCCAACACAAGGCACTTTGTTTGTGAGACTCTGATGACTGGAGAGCAAACAGCAGGCTGCTAGGGGAAGATGGGGGAAAGAACTGCTTTGCCAAATTCTACCAGGAACTTTTCCACCTGACCCAACCCCAGCACTCCTAAGTTCTGCCTTACACTGGAGTGTAATATCAGATAATTTTCTTGCAACTTACTATGTGCTCCTATTAGCATTTGGTTTTTATGTATGTGCCATAGTATGTCGGAGCTGCATCTGACTTCCATGAAGGAAGCATATTCTGCAGTTTGGTATTCTGAAGCTAAATGAAAAATTGTGTGTCACTCTGACTAAAGGCAAATAGCTAACTTTGCTCTTTTTGTGTGCCAAGTAAATAATTTAATGAAGTTCGATGCTTGTAAATGTTTTAATCCATTCTAAATGATCCAGTTGCCTGCTAAAAAAACCCGAAACTAAAATTTCAGTCACTTTTTTCCCTGCTGAAATTTCCTCAGTAGAAATGTCAGCAGAATCCCTAATGGGATGTACAAATTTGTAGTCATCCTCCAGATCTTTTTGTGAAATAATTTGTACTCAGCTCTGCCTTTTGATATCTGTAATATATGTTCCTGTGGCCAAGTGGCAAATACTTTTTATTGGACAGCAGTTAGACTGGACATGCTACTGGGGAAGGTGGAGTTAGTGGAGACCCTTTCCAAGATGGAAGTCCTACTGAGGCTTTGTGTGCTACAGCTCCAATAAGGCAGATTTGTACCCTTGACTTGCTGGTGTGAACTCCAAACTTTATAATAGCTTTTAAGCATATTTTACATTGGATGAAAAAAAATTGCATATTAATATTTGAAACAGTGTACTAAATTCAAGCATCTGAGAATATGTAGAATATTGATTAATGGTATATATAATCAAATCCTGGCATACTGCTCCAACGTATCAGCTTAAGGTACAGAAGAGTGTCTAACAAATCCACCAATCATGGTTCAGGGAGACCCAAGTTCAAATTTCTGCTGCTCAGTGGGTGACCAGTCTCTCAACTAACTGTTTCTCAGGAGTGATTTGGAGATATGTCATGAGCCCCGTGAATGCTGCCCTGACCTCTGCCTCAGAAGGACCAGAAAGAAATGTGACAGAGGGAGAGAGAAGATCATTGCAACTGACATGTTGAAAACCTGCCCTTTTCTTTCTTTCTGTTATGGCCAGTACTTTGCAGTGGTATCTAAACATCAAGGGACCTCAAAGACCCATGAAATTAAGTGCAAGGGACTTATGAGAGACTTTTCGGCTGAGTTCAGACTGGCAGTTTGAAGCAGGAGGGAATCGTTGCAAAAAAGACCCGGAACAAACTGTTCCGGGTTTTCCCAGTCATACTGTGTGGACTGATGCGGGAGCATACCGGGAGGAGGCACGAGGCAGCATTCACACTGTTGACCT
Source organism: Gekko gecko (assembly GCA_029375565.1). Taxonomy (NCBI): domain Eukaryota; kingdom Metazoa; phylum Chordata; class Lepidosauria; order Squamata; family Gekkonidae; genus Gekko; species Gekko gecko. The sequence goes on along the minus strand of JAPDNY010000004.1, from coordinate 104,043,152 downwards.
GCCCCTGGCAGAGGTGGGCCTGTAAGCGGCGTTTTCCTCACTCTCGGCAGGCGCCTACGCGCATTGCCGCGGGCACAGCCGGCACTTGCTATGGACACGGGTTGTTCCCGGCTTTTCGGGTTAGCATTCACACTTCCGGGAACTGGAATGAAGTGGGATAAATGTGCTCTCTGAGATTTGCTACCACTTTCACCAGGTATCTTTTAAAAGCGGGAGCAAAGCGGTACACGACAGGTTGGCTACAGGTGGGGAACACGGGACAGATGTGCCTGTGTGAACAGCCCCGTTAATCTGCTTGTGAAATGTTGCTCACACGTGGCTATAGCGGGGCAAACTGCCAGTCTGAACTCAGCCTTAGATAGGGTTGCCGGTTCTGGGTTGGGAAATACCTGGAGATTTTGGGGAACAAGCCTGGAGAGGGGAGGGACCTCAGTGGGGTATAATGCCATAGAGTCCACCTTCCAAAGTGGCCATTTTCTCCAGCAGAACTGACCTCTATTGCCTGAAGATCCTCCTGTGAGCTCTCATTTTAATATACAATCACCTGGAGGTTGGCAACCCTACGTTTGGACAGTCTCCATAAAATTTTATTCAAGGGTTCCATTTGGTTTGTCTGCATTTTCCATCTCCAATTCCTTCCCAATTTAGTTTCATTCATCTGAATCAAGCTAATGAAAGGCTCCTCTCCCCACCCCATGCCCTGTAGACATATACATGGCTGCAACATCATCACACCTAGTTAGCATTTCTCACTTGATTTAATGTGAATGACTTGAAATGTGGGGAGTTATTTAAAATGTGCATTTATAGCTCTGTGTCTGAAGCCTGACTCCAGACTAATTCTAACTGTCTAATGAGTAATATATCCCAGAATGTCATCCAACCCATTTTAAACCATTTTTGCCTTAGAGGTCAGATCAGTCAACACACACTCATGTACATGCCCCCATGTCTTGCTTCAGGTAGCTCATAAGTTTAGAAGAGATGGCTGCACCAGTAAAGAGAATACGAAGAGGCCAGAGGGGAAAATATTGGTGTGGTAGCAAAATAGTTTATTAAACCTGACCAGTGGAAAATATACAAGTCTCAGAAATAATAGATGCATGCATAATTAAAAAGCACATCCTGTCCTATTATATAAAAGAATAGTGGTCTGGCAAGATTCTATGCTTGGCAAAATCAGTTCGCTCCCTGGTATGTCGCTCAGAATCTGTCCCTATCCACTAGCTGCGTTGCCTGAGTTCTCTCCCACCCACTGCAGCCTAGGCCACTCTTCTCTGATTGGGCCAGCATTTCAAGCTCATTTACATATGGAAGCTGATTGGACTTCACTTCATTTCGCACCTCAAACCCCCCCCACACACAAGACAGTTGGAATTGTCAGTTGTTTATGCAACCTGTTGTATTCTGAGGTGAAATATGTCCTCACTCACAACACTTCCCCTTCAAAAGAAACAAACCCAATAACACAACCATGCCACACCAAAAAAAGACAGGTCACACCACAAGCAAAATACCACAAGGGAAAAAAAGCTCTGGTATTAATTCTGGCAGGGGATCCTGTGAGTGTAGAAAATGATTTATCGACACAGTGGAAAATCTTTAGGAATTGTTTGGTGCATTTACCATGGGGCACCCACCCAGAGCCTCTGGCATTTTCTCACTCTGCTGGCATCAAAACCAATTGAAGGCAAAATAGAGATATGGAGACTTTTCCATCCTCCTTTGCTTCAATTTGTCTTTGTTGGCAATGGCAACCCTAGGCCTGGCTGCTTGCTCCTGTTCAGGAGCATCCCTATGGAAACTGCCTGGGTGATTTCGGACCAGCCGGAGATTTTCTGCCTAACCTGCCTTACAGGGTTACTGTACAGATCACAAAGCTGAAAAGAATGAAGTAAACTCCTTTGCTCCCCACTAATGAGAAAGACAGAATTTTGCCTAGGAAGAGGCTGCTGAGAGAGGATGAGACAAAGTTGCCAACTATAGGTATGGAAATTCCTGGAGATTTGAGGGATGGAGCCCAGAGAGGGTGAGGTTTGAGGAGGGGTGGGACCTCAGACAGGTACAGTGCCATAGACTCCACCCTCCAAAGCAGCCATTTTCTCCTGGGGAACTATTGTTGCCAATCTTGGCCCAGTGGCCATCAAACCATTCTCTTCCACCCCCTGCTGTGCAGCTGTCTTTCCCCTAGGGTTGCCATCTCCTGCTGTTACAATTGATCTCCAGATGGCCAAGATCAGTTCCTCTGGAGAAAATGGCTGCTTTGGAGGGTAAACCCTATGGCATTATACCCTGCTGAGTCCTTCCACACACCCCCCCATGCTGCCCTCCACAGGATCCACCCCCCAAATCTCCAGGTATTCCCCTACTTAGAGTTGGCAACCCTACTTTCCCCTCAGTGCCTGTTGGTAGACAACCAAGCTTGGTCCTGTCACCTGTTTTGGCCTTTGAGAGAAAACTCATTGGGGCCAGTCCTGATAGGGTTGCCAACTCCAGATGGGAAATTCCTGGAGATCTGAGAAATAGAGCCTGAAGAGGGTGAGGTTTTAGGAAGGGTGGGACCTCAGATAGGTACAATGCCATAGACTCCACCCATCAAACCAGCCATTCCATCCTGGGGAACCATTGTTGCCAATCTCCAGGTGGGGGCTGGAGATCAATCAGAATTACAACTGCTCTCCAGGAGGGAGGGGGAGGAGATGGAAAGCTGAAGTTAGGGGGCAGATAACGGTAGGTTGACAATTGGCTGGGAGGGAGATAGGGTTGCCAACTCCAGGTTGGGAAATTTCTGGAGATTTGAGGGGTAGAGCCTGGAGATGGTGATGTTTGAGGAGGGGTGGGGTCTCAGACAGGTACAGTGCCATAGACTCCACCCTCCAAACCAGCCAGTCCCTCATGTGGGAACCATTGTTGCCAATCTCCAGGTGAGGGCTGGAGACCACTCAGAATTACAACTGCTCTGCAGGAGAGAGGGCAGAAGTCAGCTGAAGTCAGAGGTGCAGATAACAGTAGGTTGATGGTTAGCTGGGAAGGAGCTGGGGTTGCCAACTCCAGGTTGGCAAATTCCTGGGGATTTGAGGGATGGAACCTGGAGAGGGTGGGGTTTGAATTGGGGTTGGACCTCAGGCAGGTAGAATGCCATAGACTCCACCCTCCAAACCAGCCATTTCCTCCTGGGTAACAATTGTTGCCAATCTCCAGGTGAGGGCTAGAGATCACTCAAAACTACAACTGCTCTTCAGGTAGCAGAGATCAGTTCCTCTGGAGAAAATGGTGGTCTCTGTCATTATACCCTGCTGAGGTTGCCACAGCAAATTCACACTGTGTGCCCAAAGCCAGGACGCTCTCCCAGAGCCTCTTTCTAGAGCCCGTTGTATTTATTTCTACAACGGGCCTTACTTTTAGTGTGTGTGTGTGTGTGTGTGTATATATATATATATATATAAAAAAAACAAATTTTGAAAAAAACAATGATAGCTGAGCATGTAAGAAAAACATTCCAGGCAGTGGAAACCAGTACACATTGCATTAACCATTGTATGTTTCCTCACAGATCCATTGTAAAGTGGAAAATTGCTGGCAATGTTACTATACAGGTTAGCCATCTTCAACTTTAACTTACATGTATCTGTGAGACTAATCTGTATCTTTTTATTTAAGATGTGTGTGCATTCTACAGTGTTTTTTCTAATGGACTCATGAGGAAATAGAAATGGTTTATGCAGACTGTACTAGCTTAAGGCTCCTGCGACATCAGCATATTCACTATGTTACTTATCAGTGTTTTTTCCAGAATTTGTTTTCAAATACTTTTTTAAGTGATATATGTGTCTATTATTTTTAGACTTGTCTGCATTTATGTATTTTTACATCAATCCCCCTGACAAAGCATAGGTGGGGTCAAGTCTAATAAATTATTTTTCCCTTTGCACCAATCTCTCTTTTTTTCTTTTTTGTCTTCCTTGTTCACATAGTACTTAGACATGGATTCCACTGTGGTCCCTTACCTTTATGCTATTAGTTCTACACATGTAAGAATATCAGTTACATGAAAACATGTAGGACCATCTAAACCACAAAACCATGAAATTAGTATTTTCTAATCTTATTTCAACTGCCATGGAGCACTGTAAAAAGGAAAATAATAAATTACTCAGCATGTTCATGAAGAAGCATGAAGAAGCCACAATTGCTGTTCTGTAGTTCAAACTAATAAAACCAAAATACCTTTGAACAGTTATCAGAGCCATGGTTACAGCAGGGGACGTCACTCCCCTCAAAGACATTCCAGATCTCTCTGCTGAATTATCAGTGTCTCTCCTTATATATAATTATCAATATCTCCTTATATATAGTTCTGTTTCTCCTGAACATTCCACATGCAACCAAATCAGTTGACTCCCTGATCTGTCACTCAGAAGCTGTCCCTATCCACTGGCTGTGTTGTCTGAGTCTCACCTCCACTATTCTTTTTTGTTTTAAGAAAATTTTATTAGTTTCAACGGTAAAAAGAACAAAGAAGACAACACTAGACAAAAAGAAACAAGCATTGGAGCATATACTCTAGTCTCTGTTTATGTTTAACAGGGTATCCTAGAATCATATTCTTATACATCTTACTCAGTTTATATACTTAATTTTCAGACAGTTATTTCACCAAACTTCCCAGATAGTTTTCTATCCATTTATATAATCTTGACCAGTTTTTCTCAAAAGTTTCTTCTTTTTTGTCTTGTAGTTGCATAGTTCATTTATCCATTTCCGCTGTTTCCAAAAGTTTATAAATCAATTCTTCTTTTGTGGGGATCTTTTCTTTTTTCCGATACTTAGCATACAATATCCTAGCTGTTGTTACAGCATGTGTAATCATATGTACATTGGGTTTCTTATAACTCTGTGGTTCAATATTTAATAAAAACATCTCTGGTACTTGGTGCTGGGGGGGCAGCAGTGGGAGGGCTTGTAGTGTCCTGGCCCCACTGCTGGACCTCCTGATGGCACCTGATATTTTTGGCCACTGTGTAACAGAGTGTTGGACTAAATGGGCCATTGGCCTGATTCAACATTGGCTTCTCTTATGTTCTGATGTACAAATGATATGTTTATGTCTAACATTTTTTGCAATATCTCATGTATCCACACCTAATATTTTTAACAACCTTACATTGTCCACCACATATGAAAAAAGAACCAATATTTTGATTACATTTCCAACATAGATTCGACATGTTAGGATACCATTTGGCTAAATTTTCAGGGGTCATATACCATCTGTAAAACATTTTATATATATTTTCTTTAAATGAAATAGCTTTTGTAATTTTCATGTTTACTTTCCATACTCTAGACCGTTGCTCTAACTATATATTCAGGCCTATGTTTTGTGCCCATTTAACCATTGATTCTTTTACTATCTCATCTTGCATTTTCATATCTAGTAACAGAGTATAAAATTGCTTTGTGAATTTCCCTTCTAAACACATCAAAGTTTTATCCAGTTTTGAGGGTATATCATAAAATCCTATACTTTTATCCTTTATGTATCTAAAGTCTAGCTGCACTCTTTCCCACCAGTTCAAGTTGATATTTCTTTTTTTCAGAATATCTTGCTGTAATAGCTTTTTTTGTTATTTAATAGATCATATCTCCATAGTTGCTCTTTCATGAATACCATGGGATTTATAAAAGCCTCTAGCAGTGAAACCCACTTTGGTATTTTGGTGTAGCACGTCATCTGAACCTCTTCCCATGTCTTTAATAATTCTGCTCTTAACATACGTTGTTTGAAGTATTTATGGTTTCCACTTTTCCCATACCAAATGAAGGCATGCCATCCTAACTTTAAGTCATGTCCTTCTAATTTTAATAGTCTTGATTTTTCCAGTGTAATCCATTCTTTCATCCATGTCAGTGCTGCTGCTTTGTAATATAACTGCCAGTCCAATAATGCAAAGTCTCCCCTTTCTTTTGAGTCTTGCAAGGCTTCCAGTTTAATTTTGGATTTTTTCCCTTGCCGGATAAATTGCCTCACCAATTTATCTATTTATTTAAAAATCTTTTGGTTTCTTAAAATTGGTATTGTTTGAAATAAAAAAATAAATCTTGGTAGCAGATTCATCTTCACAGTAGCTATTCTTCCCATAAATGATAGCTGCAAATGCTTCCAATTTTCCAAATCTTTTTTGATGGTTGATAAGTTTCATACAGTTATCTTTTAACAAGGAACTGCATCTTTAGGGTTATTCCTAGATATTTTACTTTCTTCTGCACTTTCACACCAGAATAGTCTTGTAGATTCTGTATCTGCTCTTTAGTACAATTTTTTGTCAATATTTTTGTTTTCTTAAAGTTAATTTTTAACTCTGCAAATTGTCCATGTTCTTTTATCAAATCCAAAAGTTGAGCTATAGATGATTGTGGGTCTTCTAAAATAAATACCAAGTCATCTGCAAATGCTTGTAGTTTATATTCTTCACCTTTAAGTTTAAGTCCTTTAATTGCCTTACTTTTTCTTACCATATCATTCAGTGTTTCCAGAGCAAAAATAAACAAAAGTGAGGATAATGGGCATCCTTGTCTAGTTCCTTTTTCAACTTCAATATTTTGTAAAAGGTCCCCTTTTACTATAATTTTGGCAACTAGTTTCATATAGATTGCTGTCACCATTGTGAGGGCAATCTCACCTCCAATATGCTAAACAGTTTGCTGTTCCTCTCCTCCCAATAGCCAGTTGGAACACAGAGGTCATTTGCACATGCAGCCTGTTTGGCCTTTGCCTCTAACATTCTAAACAGTTTGTTGTTGCTGTTGAGAGTCGTTGAATGTGTCCTTAGGTAAAATACATATCCCAATTCCCTTACACAGTCACTGGAGTTACCAGTCTCCCTATGGGGCCTGGAGATCCTCCCAGAAATCACTGTGTTCACCAGCCACAGTACATCATTTCCCCTACAGAAAATTTCCCAGCTATTACAATGGTTGCTTTGGCATTTCACAACCCAGAGTTGGCAACCCTGTAACTGGCTATGGAAGTGATTTCCAGACCCTTGGAACCCAGAAGACATGGCATAGGAGGAGATGCATTTTTACCTTAGCTGCCACTGCATAACCCCAAATCAACATAAGTTAGAGGTGGAGGGAACCATACTTGTTACCATGAGACTGTCCTCCCAAACTATCCACTTGGGGCAGCAAAATGACTTGAGACAGCCCTGCCTTATAGCTAAGCAGAAGAAAATAAACATGGCTTGCCTTCCTCTATTTTCCCCTTCCCTCTGCTGCCCCACCAGCCACAGCCGGGACACTCACCTGGAGCTTCCGTTTAGATCTCATTGTATTTCTTCCCACAATGTGGCTTACTCCTTGTCACGCCGCGGCTGTTCCTCCGATGGCCTTCCGCCCGTAGCCGTGACGCCCGGCCCTCCTGCGGGGGTACGGTGCTGGGGGCTCTGGCAGACTTAAAGAAGTTAGGGGTTATGAGGCCTCAGAAATGGCAGGGGGCAGGGTTAACGGCACCCCTCCTGCCCCTCTGCCCAGTGCCGCAGAGTCCCTCTGACTGCCCAGCCCTTGGCTCTCTCTCCCTCCCTCAGCCGGGTCATCCTGGCACGTTTGTCCTCCCCGGCCTCTTTCCCCTTTCTGCCTTTTATTGCCTTTCCCCTGCTCCCAGCACCGCTCTTGCCCCCGTCAACCCCACCCCCTCCCAGCCCCGCCCCCTTGATAAGACAGGACGAGGTCCCGTCGACTGGGGTGTGACCAATCTTGAGCAGCCTCAGCATCTGGGACCTTCAGGGGCGTGGCTCTCGCTCCGTCGGCCTGCCCCGTAGCTTCCCACGGGCTGCGGCAACAAGGCCGTGCCCACCCTGTTCTCCTCCCCACGTCATTTTCCCAGCCAGCGGGGATGTCGGTAGCCGCCTCCCCGATGGTCTCCTCCGTGGGCTGGTCGGGCTGACATGGGATTTCATGCCCCAACATGAGTAGGGGTGTTGGGGCCGCGGTCGGGGGGGCAGATGGCGGTCCTCATCCCAGACCCACGGGACCGGGACACTCCTAGTTAATAATAGCCACAAGATAGACACTTTTGGTTTGTCAGGGTATGAATTTTCCCTCTACCATAAAGCTTATGGAATAACCCTAGTCGAGACACTTTAAGCTAACCTGCTTCACAGGGCTGTTTTCAGAGTAAAATAAGAATTGGGTACATAAAATCTCAGAAGTAAATACAAGGGAAATTCTATCTAGATTTCTACCTAAATGCTCAGTATGGACTAAATCTGCTTTCTCATTCCAGTATTCTGTCTAGTGAGTACAGTAGCACTGGGAAAATGTTCAAGCATTTGTCCTTGTTTTAATTTGAATAAAATTGCATTTTATTCTGTTGCTGTTTAATACATTTATGTTATTGTTTTGAGATTCTGGCTGCTCAGTATTGATTTATGCTCCTACCTCAATATTTCTGGCTATGGGCCTGACAGTGATTCTCACATATAAGCAAATCAAATTCCCCTCTTGGCTAAGCTTTACACTGTTTGCTTTAGGATCTATACACTCAGGTCCCTTAACAGTATAGATTTACAGACAGGCTTAATAGGTTTTACTTATGCACAGCAGCAGCTTGTGCAATTGTAATGTGCCTCACTAGCAGCAAGAATGGCAGATGAGCCATTGCTTGGATCCTTCAAAATCCCAAAGCAAAAGCCATTCAATACCTGTCATTAAGACCTACCAAAATGGCACAAAAGGGACTGCAAGCTTTCAATTTCTCCAGAGCACTTCATCAGGATGGATATTAGAAACCAGGTGGGGGGAGGAGGGAGATACTTCTTTTGGACCATAGTGTTGAAGCTTCTTTGTCTGCATCCTGTAGGATGTCTATAGAATGCTTACCTGATGAGACAAAGAGTCCTTAACACCATGGCACAAAAGATGTAACCCCCCTTCTTTTTTTGGTTTTAACATTCAGCCTTCACACTCAGCTTCCACAGTCCTTTGTGTCTGTTCTGGAGTGGGGGGGGGGCTTATGTAAGGTATAATGGCTGACTGCCTGTAAGCAAGTATAAGATTTAAATGTTCAAGGGTTTGAACAAGTTGGCAAAAATTGAATAACATGGTCCAGGAAAAAAAATCCCATTGTTAGAGAGATTTGATCCACTTATGTTCTGCTTCCCAGTTCTCACCTAGGCTGATGATGGCATTCTGGTCTTCCACTACCATGGGTACTTCTGAGGTGGGTTAGATAGAGATGGTTCTGGGCATGGCACAAGGGTTCCTGTTCCTTCTTTGTGTCAGTGCTGGGACTGTAGTGCTTGAAGGGTTGTCTTCACACAGTAGCTCACAGGGTTAGAGAGAATCACCTCACTATATATTCTGGTAACTATATTTCCCCACTATTTTTTAAAACATATTTCCAAGTCTAAGATGTAGGACATACAATTAATTCTTGCTACAAAAATAGAAAGTACCCATTAATTTCCTTCCTTCCTTCTTTCTTTCTTTCTTTGAATATGAGTCTGGAAATTATTGTAATGACTTTCAGTTTTTTCTTACATCATCGTTAGTGCTATTGTATTTTCTTTTTGTAAGAATTATTACACACATTAGAACATTTATCAGAACAAAACTGCTGCATAATGCTTGCCTGTCCACAGGACTGGAATATGCAGAGACATGGTTTCTGATTCAGCCACCTATCCCGGGGCTAACACTGAGGTTAATAGCATTGTCTTATTATTAATCATTACACAGGGACACCTTCAGAGTTTGCACAATTGCATAAACATAATGCTACTGGCCTTGAAGACTCAGGGTACAATCCCAGCTGGCTTTTGTTTCTGTTGCCGCTGAAATGAATTTGAAAGGAAATTCTGATGCAGTTTTTCCCAACTTGAATTTCTCATTTAGATTTCTTTGATGTTAAAAAACAAAACGTTTTTAATCACAGATTGGGTTGGGGGGGAGTAAGCAAGATAAACAATTATTTATTTTAGGAAGTTCATACTTAATTGTGATATCATCACATATTATCAACAAGACTTAAGATTCTACATGGGATTTCAAATTTAAAGTTGGGAATTTTTTGAAGAAAAATTGATTTCCTTTTCTGAAATGTTGCTAAATTATTTCCAGGGGACCTGGGCTGGTATAACTCTGCACAGGATTGCACTATAAACAGTGTGGAATAGAGAGAATAATTCAGCATTTTAAGTGTTGTTACTTTATTGAGATGATAGGTGAAATTGTGTTCAGTGGGGGCATCGTTGTAAGCTGTATCTTCTTTCTGGGACTGATTAATCTAGTAAATTGACAATGCAGTCCTAAACAAGGTAATGGATTTAGAAAGGGGGAGATGTGTCTAAAATTGTGCTTAGAGTTGCCAGGTAGTATGTGGAGATCTCCTGGGATTGCAACTGATCTCCAGGTGACAGAGATCAGTTCACCTGGCACAGATGGCCACTTTAAAAATAGATTATACGGCAATTACACCCCACTGAAGTCTCTCCCCTCCCCAAACCCCTCCCTTCTCAGGTTCCACCCCCAAAATCTCCAGGTGTTTCCCAACCCAGAGCTTATCACCCTAATTGCACTGTCAATGTATCTTCTGATCTCTTTGAGCTTCCAGACCTGTGGTGATAAGACGAAGGTAGTCTTCCCCAGTAGAAGAACAGAATATGGTATGTCTAACATTCTCCTTATCCAAATTTCTGCCCAGATTTTTGAGTTCCAGATTATCTGGTGTTATCTTTGAGGAGTATCACATATTCTTCATTTTCTTGGTTTTTCCCTACAAATCTCATATAGGACATGTGCAGCAGGACATTGTTTTCAGATCTTCATGTATTTTTCCTCTGATATGTCTGATGCACATGTAAGTGACATCTGATAATCATACACAGTTGCATCAAGATTTGTTTTGTGCAGTGTTTTACCAGTTTGCATGCATATTTGTGGACATTGGTAAATGATTACATAAAAACTACCTTGGTGTAATTGTATGATAGTTTACATCATGATTCTTGTTGTGTGGTTTTACACCATCACATAAGAGCACATTTAGTAAAATACTACACAAAAAATCTTAATGAACTTATACTTGTCTTCCCATCAGTGTGACTTTTTTGCTCCTATGCACCTATAACATATTGAGGGGAAAGGTGCCCTTAAATCTCCAGAAATTTCCCAAGCCAGATTTGACAATTCTAAGTGGAGAGCAGGGCAGAGACTATTTATAGAACAACAAAACAATGGAACAGGGTAAATCTAGTCCATCCCTACATCAGGGAGGATGGATTGGAATAATACTGGGCCCCAACCTTGACTCCTGAGGTCCTTCAAACTGTTAAGAACATAAGAGAAGCCAATATTGGATCAAGCTAATGGCCCATCTAGTCCAACACTCTGTCACATAGTGGCCAAAAATACCAGGTGCCATCAGGAGGTCCACCAAGTGGGGCCAGGACACTAGAAGCTCTCCCACTGTTGCCCCCCCCCCAAGCACCAAGAATACAGAGCATCCCTTGCCCCAGTTGTTGCTAACTCAGGAGTATGAAGGTCACTGAATGGGTGGTGAATTTTGGAAGGGGGGGGAGAATAATTATGTTCTACAGAAAATGTTGGAAATTTCTGTTGGAAAAAAAATCTAACATAAACATACCAATATGTTTATGTTATATGTTTCCTTATAATTTTATCTTTAGTTCTGGAGATCTCACTTATATAGTTTGCATTTACTGACAGTCTTTAAGCAGCGGCTGGACAAACACTTGCCAGGGATGCTCTTGGGGCTGATCCTGTATTGAGCAGGGTGTTGGACTAGATGGCCTGTATGGCCCCTTACAACTCTATGATCCAATGATTTTATATCTGGTGACTATTTAAACCAAGTTTTCACAGCCTTTGATCCATTGTCAGGGTTATACCTGCTTGCCTTCAGCAGTATCAGATTTCCCCTATCTATTGTTCCAAAGCTGCCTCTCCCTAAGTTATTACTTAAATGTGTTACAAGAACTCATAGAGCCTTATGAAGATGCATTAGGAAACAGAATCAAAATGATTCCAAACTCATCCTTGAAATTTGTATTATCACACCATCAGTCATAAAAAGTATTAAAACTTCTAAGTGTTGTCCTACCAGTTCTGTAGAAGTAATTGTCTTTTCAGAGGCTGATAAAGTGACCCTTATTAATAGCTACTGCTTGTTGATCCAAAGCTGGAGGTGAATGTTAGAGGGCAGAAATCTTTAGTACTCAGTGATTAAGCTCCTCAGCATGAGAGAGAGAAAATGTGTTCATATTAATGGATCTTTGTTTCCAAAAATTAATACTGCAAATCAAGCACAAAGGCAATAGGAGGCGTTTTCCCCTGACAATGTGAATTTAAACATGCTGAATCTAACAACTCATTCTTCTGTCTCATCCAGATCAAAACAGCAACATTAAGCAGAAATCTTTTGGGGGGTGTTCTGAGTGCATTTGAAAAACAGGTTGGCTTTTTGCCTTCATACAGAGGGATGTGTGCTGCATATTGTTTTATGGAAAGAAGAGCATATTAAACATCTCTTAAACTTAGGTTGTCAGTCTCCAGGTGGGGCATAAAGACCTCCCAGAATTACAAGTGATCTCCAGACTATAGATATCAATTTGCCTTGAGAAAATGGCTCCTTTGGAGGGTGAACTTTCTTATCTTATACCCCAATGAAGTCCTTTCCCAGTCTCCACCCCCCAAATCTTAAAAATTTCCCAACCCAGAGACAGTAACCCTACCTTCATTCTTCTGTACCCTGATAAAAATCCAGATGATTTTGCAGGTGTTAAAGCTTTATTACACGATTAGTGATTGTAAATCACTTTACCCGCCTTTTTTCTCCTTAGGGAGAGGAGACCTTCAATTGACATTCCTACAACTTAGCGATCCCCTTTCCGGCCCTCAGCCTGGCCATTCTGTCTTCCTGTCCCTCCTCGTTCTCTGCCTGACCCTATTTTTCTTTCTTCTTTTGGCTCTTTCTTCTTGCTCTTCTGCCAGTTCCACTCTCCATCTGCTCTCCCCCTCCTCACTTCTTCACTCTCCTTTTATACTTCAGGCCCTGATATGGTCCCTACTTGCTGCTAGACCTAGCCATCCACAGATTCCCTGACTCAGTTTTTCACTTTCCACTGCAAGAGCCAGTGACCTCTGGCTAGCATTCATCCTGACCCAGTGAAGAGGCCAGTAAAAGATTTACTTCATCTATTACATGAGTGCTCCGTTGCCAGGGGTAGCCTGTCTTGTTGAGGCCAGTCATCTGAGCTCTTGGGTCTCTCAAGAGAGAGATGCCCCATTGCAGAGGCAGCTAGTAAAGATCCAGCTGTAGTTCACTATATTAAAAGCCAGTCATCCTCTGTCTACTCAGAAAACAATATTAAGCCTGTAGTTTCAAGCTGCAAACTTAAGTGTTCAGGGAGGGATGAATCATCTCTGCTTTTCCTTAGTATCATCTGTCATGTATCACTACATGCAGCCAGCCTGAGCAGTTGTATTTCTCCTTGATTGTGGTGTGCATGATTTGTCATTGCTATCCATTTCCCACATAAAGACCTGCCCTGCTTTTTGTTGTCTTAGAGACTCTGGTGGTCTGACAACCAATGATAAAATGTTACTTCAAGGCATACTGCACAGCAGTGAAAAATCATCCCCAGGACATTTGTGTTGTGAAGTGAATATTGATTCCTTTACCAATTACCATCAACACTGAAAAGAAAGAACAGTGCTATCTCACTGCAGTGCTGATATATATACCACCTTACAGGGCACTGATTTCACCTACACCGTACTGCCAAAGAATATTCAGAAGCGGCCCCAAAATTTGAATGCCAGCTGCAAAGTGGTTAAGTTCATTCCTGCATTTTCACTATGTGCTCTACTTGCAGCAGATTTTTTTTTTATTCTTGATTTGCTGAAGCTTTTTTGAGATTGATTTACTTTGTCAGCCTGGCTTCATTGAAAAGTTATATAGCCATGGATGAGAGAATTATAAGAGGAATAACCTTAGAGTGGGAGTGAGACTGCAAACAGGAATGAACTATATCTGAGGATTATTTAAGAAACCTAGGCATTCTAAATAGTTCAACTGGGCAGGAGGGAGAACTTTTACATGCTTCACAAATCTGAATTTATTCCTGAGTTTTCACAAACTGATCCTAAAATATGTTTTGCTTAAACATTCCACTCAGCAATAACTACTCTGTCTTCGTCCAATGTCTTGTCTAAGCTACCTTCCTTCAACTGAAGTGGAAGAGCCACTTCAGTTGAAAGAAGTCAAAGGAAATATCCCTGTGGTAAAATATTTATCCCTATTAGTCATTTGAGGTGTGTCAACAATAATAATCCCCTGGCACCTTCAGTTTACAGAACTGATGCACAAATATTAAGCGAATTTGCCCTTTCTCAGTACAAGTTAAATTGACTGCTCTGTTAAGCACTGTATAGGTGGAGCCCCAATAGGGTGTATTATCTTAGGACTTCAGATATAGTGAGTGTTCTGTTTCATGCACTGGGGTCATTTTGAATTCTTCTTCAAAACTGGTGGTAGTTTACTCCTTACGTGACCGGAGATGGGAGAAAAAAGAAGAACAAGGTGCAAGGAGAGCAATTTATTTGGCCTTTTAGATCCCAACACATTTCACAGCTTCATCAGCATTTCACAATGAGATTCATCTGGTCAAGCAGAAACTTCTCTGGCTTCCAGAGATCTCCAGATGACGCTTATTGCAAAACATGTTGGGATCTAAAAGGTTAAATAAACTGCTCTCCATTGCACTTTGTTCTTTTTTTCCTACCTACCAGTGCAACCTTATTTTCTTCCTGACATAGGAGGTGGTAATATTCTCATTCACAATGAAATTTTCAAAATATCACCCATCTGCCTAGTATGCAGAAGTAGTCTTTTTACTGGAATAGGCTTTAATGATAAGAAACCTAATAATACATAAACATGTGGGTGACTTCCTCTGTGTTTCTGTTAGTTGGGTTGTACATCTTATATTCCCTCTTGTACCACAGAAAATAATTCTGTATATCTTCACTGTGTTATCTAATCTTGAGGCTTTCCACCTCTGACCCGTGCCAGTTAAAAGCCCTTTTGACTCCTCCAGCTCTCTATATAAATATTAACCTGTAATTTCTTACATTAAGTTACATAAAGGGTATTTTACAAATGTTTATACATTGTTGCTTAATCAACAGCACCATCCCAAGCAGAGTTATACCACTGTATGCCCACTGAAGTAGATGAGTTTGGAAGGGTGCAACTCTGCCTAGGATTGCAACAGAATAGTACTGGATGGCAAATCTAAACTTTATTGCTACGTATCAATGTAGAAAATGTATTCATATGTTTTGATAATTTCTCTGTGCAGCTGTTTGGCTACATTATCTAATATTCAGTGCAGCTTGAATGTAAACACCTAATTAAATCTGTGCCACAGATATCTGAAAATTCAGTTCAGTGAATATAAACAAAATTGCAGATGTTACTTGTGAATGAATTAATTTAATGCAATAAAGTATATGTTTTACTTATCATTTTGACGGAAGAAAACAAATTGTCATTGCATTAAAAGAAGCTCCTGAAATTACAGAAATAATTTCAATTTATTTTCCTATAATACATCCTTTCCATCTTTCCCCAATTTTGAATAAGGATTATAAAGCATTTTGAGTGCATTGCATCAACATTATTTCAGGTTACACTTGTAGGGTGCAAAACTGCTAAAAAGTTCACCTTCAACAAGGAAAGAAGGAAGGATGGATTTAGGCTTCAATCAAGCATTGCAAAGCTCTTAAGGCAGGGATCCATTCCCAATGGTTTATGTCACAAAGGCCTGCTGGTTTTGGGAAGGACTGCAGGGATTTCAGTCCAGGATTGGATTGTCTAAAGAAAGACACAATATAATCCTCCTGGACATGAATGTCAGAGTTTAGGAACTCAAGCAGCATAATCTTGAGGTGGCAGTTGCCAGCTACAACGGCAACAGAGGTCTGCTGATCCATTCTCTAAATAGAATCTTCACAGGTCGGGGAATGAGCAAGTGGGCCGGCAGTGGAGTCGCAAAGGCTACAACAGTACCAGCATCCCCAGGAACCTTGTTATTGTGCCCGCATCACAGGTTGTGATGGCATGGCTGTGATGGGTGGGGGAACCAACCAATCACAGGGCAGCAGCCATGGTGACACAGCCCCAGGAGCAAAAGGGAGGGGTGGAGCCATTGCCATTAGGCCATGCCCATGGCACACCCTACCACCTTAAAGGCATAGGTCCCCATCAAAAAGACCGGAAGCAGCAGCACAAAAAATGGGAAGGGTGGCCCACCTGCATGGTCCCCTGGGCCCCCTTACATCCCTGCCCCACACAAGCCCTCCCACAGAGGCCCCTACACTTTACAGCAGCAATTAATTGGGCAGACAAAGCATCACCCTCAGCTGGAACACAGCCCAGCTCCCCCTAGGAAAAAGACAGCAAGGAGTGGGCCAAGGCTGGTCTAGCTTATGAGGGGTTCATGAGGGGAAATGGATTTCCAGAGCCGGTGGAGACTAGTGAACTTGTGTCAGGGGTGGGTTCCATCATCCTCATAAGCTCACTTTCAGCCAGAACTGCCAGCAGTTCTGAGCCATCAGTGAAGGGTGTTGTAGTCCTGGGCCAGAGCTGGTGGATACAGGATGAGCTAAAACAAATAAAATGAATTTCAGTGGGGATAAATGTAAAGTTCTGCATTTAGGTAGGAAAAATCAGATGCATAATTATATGATGGGGGTGACTCGTCTTGGCAGTAGTATGTGTGAAAAGGATCTAGGGGTCTTAGGAGACCATACACTGAACATGAGTCAGCAGTGTGATGCGGCAGCTAAAAAGGCAAATGTGATTTTGGGCTGTATCAACAGAAATATAGTCTCCAAATTGTGTGAAGTGATGTTATCGCTTTGCTCTGGTGAGACCTCACCTAGAGTATTGTGTTCAGTTTTGGGCACCACAATATAAGAAGGATATAGATAAGCTGAAACGCATCCAGAGGAGTGCATCGAAGATCATGAGGGATCTGGAGACCAAGTCCTATGAGGAAAGGTTGAAGGAGCTGGGTATGTTTAGCCTGGGGAGGAGACGACTGAGAGGTGATATGATAACCATCTTCAAGTAGTTGGAGGGCTGTCATATGGAGGATGGTACAGACTTGTTTTCTGTTGCCCCAGAACGTGGGACCAGAACCAACGGGTTGAAATTAAATCAGAAGGGTTTTCAGCTAAACATTAGGAAGAACTTCTTCCTGACAGAGCAGTTCCGCAGTGAAACAAGCTTCCTCGGGACATGGTGGGCTCTCCTTCTTAGGAGGCTAGATGGCCATTGGACAGCAATGCTGATACTGTGACTTAGACAGATCATGAGAGGGAGGGCAGGAAGGGTTGCCTCAGTGCTTAGTTCTTGTGGCCCATTTGTACATGCCCAGGGAAATGCTGATCACCACTTTGGGGTCAGGAAGCAATTTTTCTCCAGGCCAATTTGGCTGGAGATCCTGGAGGTTTTTTGTCATCTTCTGGGTGTGGAACAGCAGTCACTAGGGGTGTGGAGGGAGAGGTATTTGTGTATTTCCTGCATTGTGCAGGGGGTTGGACTAGATGACCCTGGAAGTCCCTTCCAACTCTATTATTCTATAGCGCATCCTCTGGCCCAGCCATGTCTGCCCCATAGAGGGTGAGTCTCCCTCATGCAAAGTGGATTGGGGGAGCAGCCCTGGGGCACTCTGTGTTCCACATCTAGGCCACCTCCTGTCTCTGATCCGCACCTAATCAGTCAGATAGCCACCTCCTGTGGGCCAGCTGGAGTGCAGTGGAATGGGTCCCTGGTCCCACTCACCAACTGTGCCCCCATTCCTCTCCACAGGGATGTTGCTCATGGCTATTCTGGCAGTCCAGCACTTTATAGTGACTGAAGAGTATCCAGAATATGACAACTCCTGTAGGACATGGAGCACCACATTTGCAGCTTACTGACAGCTGTTGCAGGCCTTCTGTATGGCAGCTGGCCAATGGTTTGTAGCATATCCAGAGGCACTTGCAGGAGCTTGCTGGGGTCATGGGCAGCTGTCAGGCCTCCTGGGGGCACCTCTAGGTGAAGGCTGCTGCCAGGTGTGGGGTAATGTGTGTTGCACATGTTATAGTGGGGGGCACCTGGGTGGTCTAGCCCATTCCCCCTCGGACACCCCCCTCCCCATGTGGTTTTGTGACTGTATGAAGTTTATTGTTGCTGGCTTCAGTATTATGTGTTCATATTAAAGTTTATTGTTGTTTCAGCTCTGTGATGGCATGTCTCACACCTGCCTCAGTCATGGGCCTTGTCTGCTTCCAGGGCTCAGTGGTCCTGGGAGGGGCAGGCTTCATGTGGCAAGGCCTGAGGAGGCCTGTGCTGGTCTATCCACTGCCATGGATGGTTCTGGACACTAGCTGGTGGTTGGTGAGTAGACAGAGCTCTGGTAGGGTACCACATGCAGAAGGCAGAACAACAGTAGTGTGGCCATGAAACTATCTACCCACTGGGTCTTATGCCATGTGGGCTCTTCCTTTATGGCTGGGGATGGGATTCAGGGGCAGGGAGGGATGTAGGTCTGTGGAGGTTGCCTGCCAAACCAAATTTCTTTCAAGCATCAGTTATTCTATCCCATCTGGGGAGTGGTTGTCCTTTTGTGAGCAGCTGCCTGCCCTCTTGGAGGTTGGCTGCCTGGGAGGCAGGTGAGTTCCCTGGAAGGAAGGCACAGTAATTTCCTGAGTGGGTAAAGGTAAAGGTTTACCTTGCTCGAAAACTAGTCAAATCCAACTCTAGGAGGCGGTGCTCATCTCCGTTTCCAAGTCGAAGAGCCAGCACTGTCCGAAGACATTTCCATGGTCACGTGAGCAGCATGACTAAACGCCAAGGCACACGGAACACTGTTACCTTCCCACCAAAGTAGTACCAATTTATCTACTTGCAGTTTCTTGATTTCAAACTGGTATGTTGGCAGGAGCTGGGGCCAGAGATGGGAGCTCACTCCGTCACACGGCACTAGGGTCTCAAACTGCCAAACTACACATCTTCCAGTCTGCAGCTCAGCATCTTAACCTCTGAGCCACCACATGGGTGTATATGTCAGTTGTCACTAGGTAGGCCACCCTCGGGCTTTGTTTGGTTCGGCCTCAGTGGTGGGTAGATCTCAGGGTAGCACCTTCTGGGAGCTGTGGTTGGCAGCAGCCCATTGGTGGCCAGGCATTGTACTACTGCCTGTCCTACAGCTGTCTGCCACAGCTACTCATGTCTGGCCATGGCCCCTGGCTGAGAGAGGGCCCTTTCCGTAAAAGGAGTGGGACATTGAACTTAGTTTGCTCTGTGCGGGGATATCTGTACTGTGGGCCGGGGATATGTGGTCAGGCTTTGGCTGCTCCAGGTCAGCATGCCTGCAGGAGAGAACCAGGGTGTCTGTTTACAGGGGGAAATGGGCACCCTTCATGGGTAGAAGCAGGCCCACAGTGGTCTGCTGATTCTCTGTGGCTGCCTCCCCACCCATTTGACCTGTCGTCCTATATGGTGCTCCCATTGCCCAAGCATGTGTCAGCTGCCACCATGGTGCAAGATGTTGTCCCAGAATTGCAGGGACAACCAATGTAGCCCATGCCACACAACTTGGTATCTGCCCTGCCTGCCATGGACCAGGATTTATATTACCTGCTATGTACTACTATTTGAGGACAATGGGTGCTGGGCATTGAGCTGGTCATCAACCTGTGGTTCCAGGGACACCAGGGGTGTAGTGGCTGGGTGGGGATGCTGTGTGGGAGGTGCTGTGCCAGCATATCTCTGAGATACACTGGAGTAGCAGCCAGTTGGATCCCAGAGAGCTTCCCTCACCCCCAGATTGCACTATAAGTATTCTATCTCAAAAAATGTAATCAGAGTGGTAAGAAGAATTCTGTTCTTTATAGTAACAAGAATTCTGTTTATTTAGGCAACAAGCTGGCACCACTAAAAACCCTGCAGGCTTTATCTATGACCTATTTCCTAATGCTATTCCAGAATGATCATTTAACTGTCTGTGCCGGTGCTCTGTTAGACCCATGTCCCCATGACCTGGAAAAAGGAAAATAAATAAAAGAACTGTGGATGTTAGAATGTGCATCCCATAATTGTCCAGTTAGTTAAAGCTTTCCTAACAGTTCACTACACAGATGATGCACAGTCCCAAGTTGCTTCCTGCTATTTCAGTCCAAGGCCTGCTGCATCTCTGGGAGGAGGCATAAAACTGGTCTTTTCTTCTGCAACTGTTGTCCTAATTGGCTCACTGGGTGTCTAGGTCAGTTGTAGGGTCAGTCAGACCTGTATACAATCACAGGAACTGTGGCTGTAACTTTGGCTTAGTGCTCAGGCTGCGGCTTCTATATTTCTGCTATTTTTGGCCCTCTGCACCTTTGCTAGGCACTGGGATCTGACCTTCCTAGTATTCATTATCATGTTACACTGGTGATGTTTATCTTGTGGTTTTCTAGGTTTGTTTTATGTTCTCCTGCTTTATTTGGAGTTCAGGCTTCACTACAGCCAGTAGTTAATATAAAAAGGATTGCGAACTTTGGGTTGGGAAATTCCTGGAGATTTGGGAGTGGAGCCTGGGAGGGAGGGGTTTGGGAAGCGGAAGGATTGCTTTGCCATAGAGTCCACTCTTCAAAGCAGCCATTTTCTCCAGGGAAACTACTCTCTGAAGAGCAGTTGTAATTCCAGGAGATCTCCAGCCTCCAACTGTAGGTTGGCAACCATACACATAAGCCGGACTTGGCTGGGAGAGCAGGGTATAAATATAATAAAGAAAGAAAGAAAGTATACATACATTCAAATGAATTGCAATATGCAGGTAAGCAATTTTCTTTTTCCCCTATAGGAAATAATGGGACATGAGTGCGTTATTAAACATGATTTAGAACATCGATTATCTTTCAGACTTCAGTGGAATTAAACATGATCATCTTCTTTTATTGTACCATTAACAGATCCATCATTAAATAATTGTTGAACGAATCAGTTTATATTCCACCTTTTCCTTCTGTCTTTCGGTTCTTGAGCACTAGCAGCCTGCTGCATATCACTTCCGAAACAATTTCTGTTCTAAATTTATACTAAACCAGTTTAATTCAAAATATCATTCCATTCTTACAGTCTTAAGCCATTCTACTCCATAGTAATCTTACAAAAGACAAAGACACAACCAAGAAGTAGTTTAACTAGCATGGTCAATTTCAGTTGAAATACAAATCTGAATATATTTCAAGTATACTATTTCTTTTAAAGGTCTACAGAAGCCTGAATTTAGAGCTCAAATTGACTTGACAAGTTCTTTTGTTAAGCTGTTGTATGGAATGAAGCCTGTGATCATGCTTTAATGAGATATAGTTTGTGATGGACTTTAGAAAGCTGTTATTGGATATGTAACTGGAAACTGTTGTTGCTGTGGTAACAGCAACTGATGCACAGACATTCACACTCCCTTTATAAGACTGAGGGGTCAGTTACAGGTCTTAGTGCTGTAATAACTAGTCTTCCACTCCAGTTTCAGCTATGTTTTATTATGCCCTACACCTTCATTAATTGTTTTGCTGTAGAGCAACATAAAACTCCTTAACTAACTATGGGTAAGTACCAGCTTGCAGGAATCGGAGCATGATGATTCTGAATAATAATGTGAAACCTTAAACAAATGCAACCCAGATTTGCTCAGATTTAACCCATTGATAGGCCAGATAGGTCTGTTGTCTTGCATTCTGCCTCTGTACTTGGAAAGCCAAGAATGGCTTTCTCACAATTTTTGTATAACTGCTTCTGGCCCGAAACTGTATTTCCTCCCACACTGCAAGACTCAGGATTAGCATCAGAGAGTTTGTTAGAGACCACTGTGGGTAGGGCAGGAGGTGAAGGTGAGATTAGAGTGATGACACAATTGTAAAGCAGACAAGATGCATGTATCCAGAAGACCACTTGGGTGTCTGAAAGCTTAGTGGCCCTGCCTATCCTTATCATAAAATTTATCATTCATGTCTAGTCCTAAAGCCAAGCAGTTAAAACATACTGAACTGGGGGAGGGGAGTCTGTCCCAATTGATTAATTAGCAAGGGTAAGGCAACACACCCTGTCAACACCAGTCAAATGTGTTCACTGTTAGATCTAAAAAGGCTCCATTATGTGCACACTGTGACGGGAAAGTCATCCCAAGCCATGTATGGGCTTTTATTCTGAATGTTTGCTAGTTCAGATCATTCTGAAAGTGGTTGCCTACTTTGGCTCCACTTAAATGTCAGTTGACATGGCATTATTTGCTGCCATGCCACTACAACTGGCATCTAGATACTATCTTACATGGTTGGGTGCCATTGTATTAAATGCAGACTGTAAGATTGCCCGTCACAGCAAAAAGTATAGCTAGAGTGCTAGGAGTCCACGAAGTTGGCATGAACCACACTTAGATACAAACTGCTGTTGCGTGATGCGAGTATGTGTGAGGTGTTGTAAAAATTTTCCTCACCACTCTGCAGTATGGTTCAGAGTAGTACAGCAAGAGTTAAGTGAACACCCTGCAAAGTGTTGTTGCTGTTGTTGCCATCAAGTCACAACTGACTTATGGTGACTCTAGGGTTTTCAAGACAAGAGATGTTCAGAGGTGGTTTGCCACTGCCTGCCTCTGTGTCATGACCTTGGTATTCCTTGGAGGTCTCCCATCTAAATACTAGCCAGAGCCAGCCCTGCTTAGTTTCCGAGCCTGGGCTGCCCAGGTCAGGGCCCTGCAAAATGTCCAGTCGGTAAATGGCTGTCTATATCTACACATTGCTAGTGGTGGTAGATGTAGATATGTGGGAGCAACCAGAGATAGGACAGCAATCCTGTCATTCCATTTCATTTTTAATACTCATGAAAGACATTTTGTAAGCAGTTACATGAATGCAGCTTATTCTTGGCTATGCATCTATGTGGAGGTTAAAATATGTGGTGTGGATAATAAGCTGCAAGGTCATGGCTGAGCACTGAAAAGAGTCACTCTAAATTCAGCAGTTGCTACCAGCTGCATCCATGTATGCCAGTTCCTATGTTGTATGTGACCATACTTCTGGCAGGGGAAAGGTTTGACACAGGAATTGGGTGCTTCCTGTTCTCAGTGGTATTGCACTCCCTATAAAGGAGCAGGTTCATAGCTTAGGGGTGCTGCTGGGCCCAGTTGGTGACCTAGCTGCAGTTATTCCTGGTCAAAAAGATCTTGCCATTGAGGTGCCATGGTAGCATCTAGATTAAATTACTGCAATGTGCTCTACATGGTACAGAATGCTGTGGCCAGATCAGAGTGGATCATAGGAACCATATCACTCCAGTCTTATTCATCTGTACTGGCTCCCAATTTGCTTCTGGTATTGATCTTTAAAGCACTATATGGCTTGGGCCAAACATACTTTAAGAGCTACATACTTCCAAATAACCCTACCCAACCACTCCTGTTGACTTCAGGGGTCCTGCTTCAGGTGCCCCTGCCATCGGAGGCCAGCTGTCTCAGTTGTGGTGCTGAAACTTTAGTACCCCCTCTCAGGGAGATTCTTTTGTCTCCTTCTATTGTTGTCTTCATCCTGACCTGGATAGTCTGATCTCATCAGATCTTGGAAGCTAAGCAGGCTTGGCCCTGGCTAGTATTTGAATGGGAGACCTCCGAGGAACACCAGGGTCATGATGTGGAGGCAGGCAATGGCAAACTACCTCTGAACAGCTTCTGCCTTGAAAACCCCACAGGTTCGACGTAAGTCAGCCTGGACTTGACTGCACTTTCCACTCCCATTGTTATCTTCTGCCAGTGGGTAAAGACTTTAGCATTTTGTTTGGCATTCCCTCACTAACTCTTACTAGCCTCACTCCCTGTTTGTGTGCCTACATGTCTATAGCTGTATTTAAATTGCTGTTTAATTTTTCAAATATTCGATGCTTTGGGGACCCTGAGTTGGGTAGAAAGGTGCCACAGTATTTTAAATAAATAACATTAGAGATAAATTCTCCCACAATCACTGATGTGTGAGAAAGGAAATCCATCTACAAAGGTTACTACACGGCTCTAAAGCTGCTTAGCTCAGGCAGCAATCACTGACATAAAGACATGCCAGTCCAAAGCTCAGCCTTAGTATAGGTTGCGGCATTCCGATGGGAGAAGGGGTAAGTCCAACTGGTGAGTGTGTTTGCAGGGGCCTTTAGTGAAGCTGACCCAGAATCCATCGGTCTTCTTGGCTCTAATAGCTCAAAAAGGTTTATAAAATGCTACCCATTTTATCCAGACAGGATAACCGTACTGGAACAGTACTGGAACAGTATCATTGCCGTTTTGCAAGTTGGCTGTGATGTCGCAAGAGCAACAATGATTGTTTCAGTGTTGATTGTTGGGGTTAGGAGGAAAGAATGGGGTTAAGTTCCAGAGCAGAATATAAGTGTCAGTCTGGTGTAGTTACTCTATTGAAGCTTTAGCACAAACTTGCCTGGAGAAAATACACTACAGGGTTTCCTCTGTTTTCAAATTAACTCTACTGGTAAATAAGCTCCCGTTGACATTTTGCATTATTAATGAATTTCCATTCAGTACAGGCAGTAATCAGCAAACTAGTAGAATGTAAGGTACCCAAGTGATAAGTTTAATATGTTTTCTCTCCTTTATCAAATCACTGGAAGATCAGTTTCAGCATGTCCTCTAAAAAATAAATGAACCAACTTGCGTGATGAGCCAAGAATGGGCACAGAGCTTGTCGTATACGCTGCCTCTTCTAGCATTCCTTCATGATTTATTTAGAATTTTTCCAAGATTCAGTTTTGGAGTTCATATTGATTTTACACAGCAAGGTTCATTTCAAAGTTTCTGCAACTTTGCTGCTGCATTAGTGTTTGGCTTTAAAATTCCCATTTGATTGATAGCAGTGGTGGAACTGACAGACTTCCCAGTGCCATCCTAAGGAGAGTGAAGCCTTTCTAGGTCCATGGAAGTCCATGAGCTTAAAAAGGTTTTACTCTGCTTAGGGCTGCATTCATGGACTCCCAGTGAAGTTCCTTAATCCTGCCCTGACCTGGATAGCCCAGGGTAGCCTGATCTTGACAGGTCTCGGAAGCTCGCACTTGGATGGGAGGCCACCAAGGAATACCAGGGTCATGATGTGGAGGCAGGCAATGGAAAACTACCTCTGAACGTCTCTTGCCTTGAAAACCCCATGGCATT
Organism: Gekko gecko; assembly: GCA_029375565.1. Lineage (NCBI taxonomy): Eukaryota > Metazoa > Chordata > Lepidosauria > Squamata > Gekkonidae > Gekko > Gekko gecko. Next base: position 104,017,893 of record JAPDNY010000004.1, on the reverse strand, counting down.
GCCATAAGTTGGCTGTGACTCGACAGCACTTCCCATCAGTCCACAGTCATGCTGTAAACTGCTCTTATAGTTCTTGTTCTTATTGTTCCTACAACAGCCAGTCTTTTGCTGACCATTCAAAGTGTTGCCTGAGATAATGAAGCAAAATGTTCTTTAAGCTATTTTTAAATAAACTGATACTTCTTATTGATGGAAAAGCATAATCCATTGACGGTTCTGAAGCAAGAGAGTATGGTGGTGGAAAGTGCCAGCAAGTTGCAGCTGATTTATGGCAACCCTGTAGGACTAGAATGTAGAATAGAATATAGGCTAATTTTAATTCCTTCACCAATGTCTCTCTGTAGTAGACACTGGTGGTCATGTCAGGGAAGTTCCATGTGAGGGATTGGCTGATCCCAGCAGGTGATTATTTGAAGCTTCACATATTTATCACATCTTAGTCCCATAACTACAATGTACTGTGGTATATTAACATTGTGCTGTTTGTTTTATCTTCATGGTGGTTATAATGTTGTCCAAGAAAAGTACTACAAGCTCAAAAACAGACTCAAGTTTCCATATCCCCTGTTTGCATTTTAACAAAAATGCCCCAAAATCAATCAGCCTCCCAACTACCAGTAATCCTCTACAAATTCTCATTGCCCCACAGTCATGTATGAAAGAAAACCCAGATTTAAGAACAATCATTTGTCAAGGTAATGTATAGGTCAGTTCTAAATAATTTGGAGCATTATCTCTAAAGAATGATCTGTTGATGTGATTATACATGTTCTCAATTAAATTGTACTGAAGAATCAAAACAGTTGAGTTGCTGCAAATTCTGTCTTCTCAGTTTCTTTTAAAGCTTATGGTCAGGGCCCCAGTTCCAATCAGGACCATGCAAGAAAGGGGTGCTGATCCTTCTACCTCTGCATGGTTTTACCTCTTGGAATGGCACCTGGATTATATGAGGAATTATGGATTATATGAGAAATTACACAAAGTGTATAATGCAAAGCTGTATTGGGGCACACTTGTTGAATTAATTTCTTGTTAAATGGGTGTTCTTGTTTTTCATATGATCAAAGTGCAATGCAAATTCTGATAATTGGTAACAGAAGAAATCATTGGCAATGCTCACTGACCTAACCCAAGTGGGTGCAAGTATTAACTTAAAGGTGGAGCTAATGCCTGTGTATAGTACAAAATTCATATTTGAATGGATGGCTACCACTGTACACTCTTTTTCTTATCCAAAGTCTGTTAAGTTATATAAGAAAACCATCATTTCTAAATAGCTTTAGCAGTAATTAAGCTTCACTTTATCACTTATTAAGCACCCTAATTTTCAGTACCCTTGAGCTGAAAGGTTTGATTTCATTGCTAATAAAGCACACACCACTGAAAAGATGCAATTAGTGCATCAAAAGCACTGGAGTATCTTATTTGTTTGTCTGAAAATGTTATCAGTTGGCTGTATTGTCCTTTAGCAAGGTGTAACAATTTTTTTTTGTATTTTGTGGGTGTGTGCTTACAAGCGTGGAAGTTATAGTGACTTCTGGCAATCCCTAGTGGGGCTAGAACGTTTCAGAGAGGTGGCTTTGATATTACCTGCCTCTGCATCCTGGCCCTGTTATTCCTTCGAGTTTGGCCTTCCTTTTTTTTTTAATAATTTTTATTTTTTCAAAAGATATATGAAATACATTACATACATCGTGAAACAATAAAGTAAAATAAAAATAAAAAGCCAAGAAGGGGAAGAGTACATCACTCTAAATTCATTTATAGTATTGGGACCACTCAGAGGAAACAAATTCATGCTTGGCCATATACTGCATAATGGGGAACCACTTTCCAATAAAGTCCTCCTGACGAGACATTTTGGAATTAATATCTAGTTTGTTTGTGACAACTTCCATTAAGAAGTGATTCCAAAGTTTACAGAACCACATTTCAGTAGAAGGAATTGCAATGTCCTTCCATTTATTCGCAATCGTGGTCTTTGCAGCATCTAGCATTATCTCAATGGTCTCTTTGTGTACCCTAAGCCCTTCCAAGTATTTGCCAGGGTTGGTCCTGCTTAGATTCTGAGATCTGATGAGACTGGGCTTGCTTGGGCTATCCAGGTCAGCACAAGGTGTAACAGACCTTATAGGGAAAGGGGTATCTGTTCAATTATGAGAATTTTAAATATTGCCATGCTTTTGCCATAGGTATGGATGGCAATTAGGAATGGGCACAAACCAGTTCATGAACCAAAATTTGACCCAAACTTGGGCTGGTTTGGAGTTCACGAACCGATGTCCAGGAAAGATGCCTTTCATGAACATTTACTGGATTTGGGGCCAGTTTGGTTTGGCTATTCAGGGCCAGCCATTTAAACTTGACAGCTGAGCAGCATGGGGTCCACCGGTGAGTTGTTAGGTTTAAATGGCTGGCTGGCAGTTATTTAACCCTTCAGTTTTGCTTTCACCCCTTCAAAGGGGGTGGGAAGCAAAAACGATAGGTCAAATGGCTGTGAGCCACTAAATCTCTTTGTTTTGCTTCTCCCCTTTGAAGCAGGGGGAAGTGAAACCGGTGAGTTAAATGGCTCGTACCTATTTAAACCTAACAGCTGGCCAATGGCTCGTACCTATTTAAACCTTAACAGCTGTTAAGTTGAAATGGCTGTGAAAGAAAGAAACAAAGACGGGAAGAAAGCCCCTTAAAATAATAATAGGACTTGCAATAATGGGTTTAAATTAAGGATGGAAAGGTACCAGCTGGATATTAGGAAAAACTTTTTTACAGTAAAAGTTGTGCAACAGTGGAATCAGTGCCTAGGGAGGTGGTGCCTAGGAAGGTGCCTAGGGGAGGTGGTGAGATCCCCCTCACTGGCAGTCTTTAAGCAGTGGCTGGACAAACACTTTTTTTTTTTTTTAAACAAAATTTTTTATTGGAAAAACAATCAACATTTTCAATAACGGTACCAATACAATTTCGGAAAAAGAAAGTTCCCAACCCTTCCCCCCACCCCCTAATAGGCTTCCAACACTGCTAATAACAAACAAAAATATATGTTAGACGATAATCAAATTTAAACTTATATGCATTGACAAACCAGGTAACACATTATATAAAATCTCTACCATTGCAACATATTCTCAAATAACAGTATAATACAATTCCAAATTCATTTCACTTCTCGTTCAATAACCATCCGTATCCAAGTTATATATTTTCCCCTTCATTCTATATTCATTTTCTAGATACAGTTTCAATTCTTCCCAATCTTTTGTATACTGTTCTGCCATTTGTCCATTTAACTTCTTTGTCATTTTGTCCATTTCCGCTAAAAATAACAGTTTTCTCAACCAGTCATGTATATCTGGCACCTTCTCCATTTTCCATTGCTGAGCAAAGGCCATTCTCGCCGACGTAATCATGTACCATAACAGTGTCCTTTTTTCTTGTGGAATTTTTTCCATTGTCAAACCGAGGAGAAGAAGTTCTGGCTTTCTCTCAATTGGGATTTTTAATATTTTCTGCATCACACAATGTATATTAGACCAATATGTTTTCGCTTTATTACATGACCACCACATATGGTAAAAAGAACCCTCTATTTTTTTACATTTCCAACATTTGTTACTCAAGTTCTTATCCATACTAATATTAGCAATCTTTTTTGGTGTCATGTACCATCTATACATCATCTTATAACAGTTCTCTTTCACATTGGTACAAGTAGACATTTTAAAAGATCTTTTCCACAAAAATTCCCATGATTCCATAGAAATTTCTTTGTTCATATTTATGGCCCACTTTATCATTTGCTCTTTTACAGTCTCGTCCAGTGTATATACAGACAACAAAATTTTATACATCTTTGAAATCATTTTCCGCTCTCTATTCAACCATAAATTTTCAAATTCATCATACATGGCTCTAAAGCCAAACTCTTTACAATCTTTTTTATAAATATCCCTTATTTGACAATATTGTAACCAACCGTATTCGAATTCTAATTCATTGTTTGGCTTTAAAACATATTTTTTCCCTTCTTTTTGCAATAATTCCTGATATTTCAACCAGTCATGGCCTTTATGATTAGAAAACCGATGTATAACAGCAGCTGGTACAATCCACAAAGGTCTCTCGTCCAAGATTGTATCCTTGTACCTGGACCATGCATCAAACAACGTCCTCCTTACATAATGATGCTTAAACATAGAATCAACTTTATTTTTCCCATACCAAAGATAGGCATGCCAGCCAAATCTGCAATCGTGTCCCTCAAGAGCTAACAGCTTTCTATTTTCCAAATGGATCCAATCGGATAACCAAGACATACATACAGCTTCATGATACAAACGCAAATTCGGGACTTGGAAGCCACCTCTGTCTTTAGTATCATACATTATCTTCATTTTAATTCTTGGCTTCTTTCCTGCCCAGATGAACTTAAAGATTTCTCTTTGCCATTTAACCAAGACTTTCCCATCCTTTACAATTGGTATTGTCTGAAACAAAAACATTAACCTGGGCAATACATTCATTTTAACAACGGCAATTTTTCCAAGAAGAGATAGTCTTAACCTTTCCCATTTTTCTAAATCACTCTTTATCGAACCCCACAGTTTTTCATAATTATTTTTAAACAGATCTATGTTTTTCATTGTGATTTCGACTCCCAGATATTTAACCTTTTTAACCACTTCACATTCTGTCACATTTTGTAACATTTGTTGCTTTGAACCAATCATGTTTTTACACAATATCTTAGATTTATTTTTGTTGACATAAAACCCTGCAAGATCGCCAAACTCTTTCACTTTTTCAAATAACTTAGGCATATTATTAACAGGATCTTCAACAATAAACATGATATCATCCGCAAATGCTCTTAATTTAAATGAAAAACCTCCAATATTCAAACCTTTTATGTTATTATCATCTCTAACCGCTTGTAGCAATATCTCCAAAATCCAGATAAATAACAATGGTGACAGGGGACAGCCCTGTCTAGTACCTTTTCTTACCCGGAACACATCTGTTGATTCTGCATTCACAATCACCGAAGCTTTTTGTTCTTTATATATCAATTGAATCATTCTTATAAATTCTGCGCCCATCAAAGATTTCTCAAACACTTTAAACATAAATTCCCAATTCAAATTATCAAAAGCCTTCTCTGCATCCAAAAATAAAAAAGCAACTTCTTTTTCAGGGTGTTTATCATAATACTCAATTGCGTCCAAGACAACCCTCATATTGTCTTTAATTTGTCTATTTGGTAAAAAACCAGCTTGATCCTCAACAATGGTGTCCTTCAAAAAATTTTTAAGGCGCTCTGCCAATATTTTTGCAAATATCTTATAATCGTTGTTCAATAATGAAATGGGCCGATAGTTCTTTACATTTGTTAAATCTTGCATTTCTTTAGGAATTAAGGTGATTGCAGCTTCATTCCAGGAATCTGGAATCTTTCCTGTCCTTCTAATTTCGTTTAAAAGAATCTCCAACACCGGGACTAAGTCTTCATGAAGTTTTTATAAAATTTAGCTGAAAAGCCATCCGGGCCTGGAACTTTAGAGATTTTTGCCTCAGCTATTGCTTTACTGATTTCTTCTTTAGTTATTACAGCATTTAAAAAAGTTTTCATTTCAGGGTTTGGTTGTATCAAATTAACTTTGGATAAGTAATCCAACATTTTTTGAGGATCCGCTTGCTTCACTTGAAAGAGAGTTGCGTAGTATTTATAAAATTCCCTCCTGATTCCTCCTGGGTCTGAGATCTCTTTATTTCCATCTTTCAAACAAGTGATTATTTTATTCTCTCTTCTTTTCTTCAATTGCCATGCTAAATATTTGCCAGGTTTGTTTGCACCTTCAAAGGATTTCTGTTGCAATTTTTTCAAGTTCCAAAATACTTCTTTGTTCAACCTTGCCTCATATTGCTCCCTTAAAATCCTCAATTCTCTCAAAATCTTCTTTTTGCCAGGCCTTTTCTTAAGTTCTATTTCTTTTTTCCGAATATTTTATGGCTGGACAAACACTTGTCAGGGATGGTCTACGCTGATTGAGCAGGGGGTTAGACTAGATGGCCTGTATGGCCCATTCCAACTCTGTGATTCTATGATTCTATAAGCTTAACCCAAATATTGGAATCAAGAACTGAAAAGGTTAACAACAAACCAAATTGAGGGCCTATTGTTAGAATCAATATATATGGGTTAAACGTTATCAAAAATACATATATGTATCGTTAAATGATTAAAAACACATATGGGCCCAACATTAGCCTCATTACAAATTAAAATACATGAAACACAAGTGGGAACCAATGTGACTCTATGCATTTCAGCCCTAAAAGGCCTTCTTTAGAGGTCAATCATATTGTATGTGTACAGGCTCATTATATAACGTGTAACTATTAACAAATCAATACTGGACCAGGGGGGAAGTTGTTGTTGGGTTTTTTTAAAAAATAGAGATTAATTGGCACAAGGCTTAAAGATGTGAAGCCTCTTGTAATACAGCCTTATGTCTTAATCAAAGGCATACTTGTTGAATAGTGTTTCTGTGGTATACCTCTCATACTATTCAAGTTACATTGACTCTGATCAGCTATTTGCATCTGAACTTTCTGGACCAATTTTGGCCCCAGGAAACTTTACTCCCAATATTGTAGGACCAATGTGGACTAATAGCCATTCAAGGTGGGAGGGTGCTGTAAAGACAGGAAATGGAACAAAATTGTCCTCTTCTCCATCTTCCATCAAATATCATGTAAAGCTACATACTTAAAATGGACAGAGAGATAGGGCAACACAAGTATAACATGGAAAAGCCTAGGTACAGTTGACCTATGACTCATTCTAAGGTCACTGTGGCTATCAGACGGGTCTTTACGCACTAGAGATACAACAGATACTTCTTATGGTGGGATTGCAGCTCTTGTCCCATTTATCTCGGTCATGCCCCCTTCCACATTTGGGGTCACCCTTCCAGTAGCTGTCGCTGGATGGCCTTTTCTCCCGCCACCCCTGCTGAACTCACCCAAGGCCTCAAAATGGTCAAGGGAAGCAGTTACTTCACCAGCCCTCCACTCCGACCTGTTGGTGCTCTTTTTCCTCTCTCTCCCTCCACTCATCCTAGAGCCACTAGCCACCTCCTCCCCGGCCTGTAGGACACAACCCCTTATATATCCCATCTCCTTCCATCTCCCCACCTCCTGTATCTCCCACTGCCCATCCCCCATTTGGCCCCACCCCCAGATATAAGTGTCATGTGCGGCTTGGTCAGTGGTGGGTAAGTCCGTTGCCCTGCTTCAGGCCACTATGAGCCCAGTGCTTTTCCCATTTAGCAGTCTTCAGCCTTTGCACCCTTGGCTGCCTTGCCAGCTTGAGAAGGGTAGAATCTGCTTCCTCTTTGCTCCCCCTCCAGCAGCCTAACTCCTCATGGCTGGGCTCTTGCTTGCCCATCGCCACTGCTGCCTCTTCCTCGGCCTTCCAGCTCGGCTGGCCAAGTTGGGGTTGCCCTGCTGTTGTTGCCCCTGGCCCCACTGACAACCTTTCCCTTTTCAAAGTGGCTGAGCTGGGGACTTGGCTGACTAGCTGGGGGTGGGGCTCCAGGCCATTGGAACCCTGAGGAGCAAGTCGGGTGGTCTGGCTGGTGAGAGGGCTTGCCAGGGACAGTCTCATATCTTCTGCACAAACCAGTCTGCATACTTTGTGGCGGAGACATGCATAGGATTGGATTGATTCATTAGTTAAAATATTTGATATGGAGAGGCCATGTGGCTTACATGTGTTTATTTCACTTCAGAACAAATCTTGTGTTTTGCTTGAAAGAGTTTACTGTGCATGAAATAATTATAATCTAAACTGCTAAATGGGAAAAAGGATATGAATAGTGTTAGTCGACTCATAACTGATAAACTATTACTGCAGTGTCATTCACCATTCACACTCAAGAGGCTGAAACAAAAGTACACTGTATCTTGTAATTAATAGGACTGACTTTATAATGAAACCTGTGTAGCTGTGAAATCTCTTTTTCAAGCAGTCTGAAAAGCAAATATTTCAGTGCAAGTTTGAATCAAGAAGTAATTTATTGCTTGAAAACTGAGGTGTAGCAGTGTTAGTGCATCTGTCCAAAACAGCAACAATTGCAGAGCAAAACTTCACAATAAATGGGATCTCTTCCTTGAGGTAGCTGCCACAGCAGTTACAGTATGATCGTAAAGAAGTCAATGTGCTTATAAGGGTGTAACTCTGCTTAGGATGGCACTGTAAATCTCCCAAGGAAGAATCTGAGCATATCTGTTAAAGATCCTTTGTTCGCCTCTCAGATCAGCAGCTCCTAAGATTCCTTGGAGAAATCATATGATCATTAAACTACTTAAGTCTGTGGGGAAGGTAAGCCTTCATCTTCCCCTTTCTTAAAGAAAGGATAAGACCTTTACGATGATCACATGCTACCTTTCAAGGTTTTTCCATTTCACCTCTAACCCATTTTCTGGTGTGTTGTAATTCCAGACTCCCACTGCATTTTTTTTTATTTCAAATGACATTAAACATATCAGACAGCCTGATTCCGGGGGCTGCTGCCATGGTAGTGGCCAGCTGCCAGTGTAATAGTGGCATTGCTGGTCAGATCCCTATGCACATTCTGTGGGGGGAAACAATATGAGCCCCTCCCACAGGGTAAGGATGTCCACACAGCAGACAAAATGCCCATCTGTCCTGTTGGCAAAGATCTGACTGGCAGCAAAAGTGTTGCCAACCAACAACCAGATCTGCTCCAAGCCACAAACAACCTTCCCCATGGGGAAAAAAACAGAAAAAAAGGGATAGAGGTCAGGCTCAAACCCACAGCCCCCACTACCAAGACCAACACCCTAACCAGGATCCTTTCATTCTGCCCAGTATTTTAATTGCAGGGTTTTAAAAAAATGTTTTTGTAGAAGAAGAAGAAGAGATTAGATTAGATTAGATTAGATTAGATTTATACCCCACCCTTCACTTGGAGTCTCACGGCAGTTTACAAGCTCCTTTCCCTTCCCCTCCCCATGACAGACACCCTGTGAGGTAGGTGGGGCTGAGAGAGCTCTGGCAGAAACTGTTCTTTTCAAGAATACCTCTGACAGAACTATGGCTTGCCCAAGGTCATCCAGCAGCTGTGAGTGGAGGAGTGCGGAATCAAACCCAGTTCTCCCACAAACTTAACCACTACACCAAGCTGACTCCCCACTCTGCAAGCAGGCTCTGGGCGATTTACAATATTAAACCAGTTAAAATACAATCAGCATAAAATTTTAGTTCTGGTTTTAATAATTTTAATGGTGTGTTTTTGTTGGAGTTTGTGGTATTTATTTATTTATTAAATTTATGAATCACCCACCCTGCAAGCGGGCTCTGGGCAATTTACAATCTTAAACCAGTTAAAATACAGTCAGCATAAAATTATAATAATCCAATAAATTAACAGTCCAGATGGTGATATAGACCCCTTTTACCAGCTACAGTGCTGTCTATGCAGCAAGGCAGGGAAGGGCGGGGGGGGGGATCATAGGGGAAAAAAACCCAGAGAGTGCCAGTCTTGACTGTTGCTGCCCTCAGCTAAAAGCCTCATGGAACATCTCTGCTTTGCAGGCTCTGTGGAATTGCATCAGATCCCACAGGGCCCTGATGTTGTTTGGCAGAGAGTTCTACCAGATCAGAGCCAGGATCAAAAAGGCCCTGGCCCTAGTCAAAGTCAGCCAGACTTCCCTAGGGCCAGGGATCACCGGCAAGATGTAATTTCATTTTAAAATGTAATTGCATTATTATGTTTTAATTTGTTAGCCTCCATGGTGGCCCTTATGAGGGCAGAAAGGCACAGTAGAAATTTTGTTAAATAAATAACCACTGGGCCAAGAAGAGGCCTTACATCAAACAGTATCTCACTGTCTGCCCGCACCTCCAGTCTGCATGGTTTATCAGATGCTGGCCCATGCTGTGGAGGAGTGTGAGACTCAGAGATCTCCCCTCCCTTGCTGGAGCAGACATATCCCCCAACAGAGCACCCCCCTCTGCTCCCTGTGCAAGCTGCACACACCAGCCTGCTGTGTGCATGACTGGGAAGGGGAAGAAGACAGCAGAGGGGTAGCTGTGTCAGTCTGTTGCCTGCAACATATCTGAAGGGGTGAGCTGCACTGCATGAAAGTATATAATGACCTACATGTCATCAGTCCTTTAGGTGCCTCTGGAACTGTATTGTTTTTTGCAACTAAACAAAGCAGAGGTTCAGTAGCACAAATGCCAAACAGAGACATACACAATGATGATGAATGACACAATGGTCTTGGCTGCTGCAGCCATGCCAGTGGAGTGCCAGTAAGGTGTGTGGTTCCCGTCTCATAGAAGGAGAGCTTTAATTGTTGGGATGCTGGCCCCTCCTGAGATGTGTGCCATGGCCGTCCAAGTGACACACCCATCTGCTGTGTGGGTTGCACTTCAACTATTCCATCTGCTGCATAGGGCTCCAGTTCTAAAAGGGCAGTGCATGCCATGATTCCTTGGCCAGCAGATCAAAAGACCACCACAGTGGGGATTCTGCCAGTCACCCCCCAAAAAAAATCCTCCCACTGTGCCCTGTCCCCCACAATGTTCCATTGCATAACATGGGGCAAACTGCTGGTTGCAGCCAGCTCAGGTTGCCCCCATACACATGCACCACTACCCTTGGCTGTGGGAGTCTGCATTTTTGAGGTGGCACCCAGGGTGCATGCATGGGGGAAGGGGGAGTTGGGTGCAGACTCCTGGGCTGAGCCTGCTAGATTCCTGCCCCTGCTCACCTGTCAGTGCACCATTGCTACTTTGGTGTGCCTATCCAGAGATGAGGTACCTGTCAAGCAGCAAGATTTACTTTCCCCTTTGGGTATAAGTGTCCCCTCTGTGGTGCTAAGTGTTCTCTCTGTTCATTTCCCACCACCTGGATGAAATGCTGTGCACTTTAAGTGTGCAAGTTGGAGACCTCAGAGACAGACAATCTTCTGAGCTCCAGGTCTCCTGGCTAAGGTTTATGTAGTGGGGGGCTGTGGTTGGGTTCAGGGGAAGGGTTGGCTGCTGCTGAATAGGGGTGTTGGCATCCTGTGCTATGCCAGGGTTTGTGGGTGGGACTGCACCCATTGGGGGTGGCTTTTGTCTTTTCCATAGCATGGGTGCCTATGGGGTTACGCTGTGGTTTATGATGGCATAACTTTATGCCAGTTCACCTTAGAAAGCTGTCTTGACACCTGCCATGCCCTTGGGTCTGCCCTTTAACTTGTTGGTACAGAGATTTGCACCAGTTCAACTTGGGGGGGGGCTGTGGCATGCTGTGCTGGTGCCCTGCCACTGTTTAGCAGCAATGGGGTGCTATGCCTGTGTATCTCCAGGCTACACTAGTATATCTCCAAGATACGTGGATGTAGCAGCTGCTCAGCTCCCTGAACACCCCCCCCAAACTGCACTGAAAAGTGCTTTAAGGTAAAAAGAATAAAAATATATAAACTGGAAATTTTAGGTCTCTCAGGCACTTACCATTCTATTTCCAGTCAGTAGCCTTATGTAAACACTACAGTATGTTAGTCTGTTCCCAAGATAAGAAGCACAACATGCTAAAAATAGGGCACCATACATCTGTGTTGGAAACTCAACACCAATAAAGCATATGGTGCCAGCCAAACAAAGCCTGCAAGAATAAACAGAGATTCCATCCAAACCTTTGAGGGATGTTCTCTATGACTGCAAATCAGGAACAGATTAGAAACTGTTTAACTTGGTGGTAACAATAGCATGGCTGTTACTTATGAAGCTAACTAAGGAATCTGCTTTATCTTAAAGTACAGGCCAACTTTCAATTTTGTTAGTTTAAGAACTGTGGGGAAATGTTCTGTAATGGTTGTAGCTCAACATGGAGTCAGTCTGTTTATGGCTCCTGTCAGCCTATACATCTCTTTTTTTCAATTGGCTAATGGACCTAAACTCTTACCAGGAAGGTCTTGTGCTTAAAAAAAATTGGCGAGTTTCTATAACACAGTACTACTGTTTTGATAGCTATCACTTAAGAGAAACCATATTTAATAAATTCTAAAGCTTTAATGAATTAATTACTAATCCATTTTAAACAGGCTTCAGACATCCTTTTTCTCTGAGTTGTAAGAAGAAGAAAAAAAGATTGGATTTATACCCTGCCCTTCACTCGGAATCTCACAGCGGTTTACAAACTCCTTTCCCTTCCCCTCCCCACAATAGACACCCTATGAGATAGGTGGGGCTGAGAGAGCTTTTTCAAGAACTGCTCTTTCAAGAACAGCTCTGAGAGCACCATGGCTTGCCCAAGGTCATCCAGCAGCTGCAAGTGGAGGAGTGGGGAATCAAACCAAGTTCCCCCAGATTAGAGTCTGCACACTTAACCACTACACCATGCACTTAACCACTACACGAAGGTGTAATAAACTTTTACATTTGTGAAATAGCCAGATATCACCAGTACTGAGTCAAGCCTGCGCAACTTATGATTCACTAGACTGAGTAAGCTAATAAGCCATATTTTGCTGCTTAACCTCCCCACCTCACCCTAGACATGCACCAAAACTAGAACATTTATTAAGCAGCTGATGGGCAGCTGTCCAGGGCTGTTTTGGATTGGTGGGTCACATACATTGAGAAGGAATGATTTAGTTGTACCATAATTATTTTAGAAGTGTGTCAGATGATACGACCTCTATAGGAAACTCCAGGTAGGAGAGATTGTTATAACTTGGTGCTCTAGTCATCAATACTTCTATTTCTGAATACTGCTAAAATGGAGATCAAGAAATCCTCATAATCAAGTCAATATGGAGGATTTTTTACAAACCCAGAGGAATCCCCATATTCGTGGGGTGGGGGGAGATGAAGGAGTGAAATTTTCTCAAAACAAAGAATGCCAACTGAAATCACATGAAATTTCACCAGATCACAGTCACCACTAAGGGGTTGCCTATTAACCAAGGCATTAGGTCCTCCACCTATAAAATCCCAGCAGAAAGGCTGCAGCAGCAGTTGGGAGAGGAACAGAAAGTGGTGAATGGGGCAATGTAGAGAAAAGTCTAGGAAGACTGACACAGAATTAGGAAAATGGGGAGGGAGGAATGGAAAAGAGAGGAGCCTGCACTGACATAAAGAGGAAAGGGGGGGGATAAGAACATAAGAACATAAGAGAAGCCAATGTTGAATCAGGCCAATGGCCCATCTAGTCCAACACTCTGTCACACAGCGGCCAAAATATACCACATGCCATCAGGAGATCCAGCAGCATTCTTTGCCTCTGTCTTCACTGTGGAAGAGGAGAAGTGCTTGCCCACTCCAGAAGCACCTATTTCGGGAGGGGGTTTGAAAGACCTGAATCAGATTGTGGTGACAAGAGAGGAAGTCCTCTGACTGATGGACAATTTAAAAACTAATAAATCACCAGGCCCAGATGGCATTCATCCGAGAGTTCTGAAAGAACTCAAATGTGAACTTGTGGCTCTCCTGACAAAAATATGTAATCTTTCTTTAAAATCTGCCTCCATTCCTGAGGACTGGAAGGTAGCTAATGTCACTCCCATCTTTAAAAAGGGCTCCAGGGGAGATCCAGGAGATTACAGGCCAGTCAGTCTGACATAGATACCGGGTAAGTTGGTGGAAACTGTTATTAAGGAAAGAATTAGTAGGCACATTGATGAACAAAAACTATTGAGGCAGACTCAGCATGGGTTCTGTAAGGGAAGATCTTGTCTCACTAACCTATTAGTGTTTTTTGATACAGTTTTATTGTTGGCCTTTATGTTTTTTGCGATATGCCCCTCATATTCCCTTTTTGCTTGCCTGATCACAGACTTGCATTTTATTTGCCATAGTCTGTGTTCCCTTTTATCAACCTCACTAAGACTAGCTTTCCACCGCTTAAAGGAATCCTTCTTACCTTTTACAGCTTCCATTACTTTATTTGTTAACTATGCAGGCTTTTTTCTATACCTATTTGTGCCTTTCCTAACCTGCGGTACATATTTTTTCTGAGCTTCTAGGATTGTCTTTTTAAATAGTCTCCAAGTTTCCCCAATGGTTTTGACCTTCTCCACTCTTCCTTTCAATTTCTTCCTCACATGTCCCCTCATACCAGAGAAGTTACCCCTTTTAAATTTAAAAGTGGTTGCGTCAGTCTTTTTGGGCAACTCCCTATCCGTACAAATGTTAAACTCAATGACATTATGGTCACTGTTCCCAAGTGGTGCAATCACTTTTACATCTCTCACCAGGTCTTGGGTGTTACTTAGGACCAAATCCAGGATCGCCTCTCCCCTGGTAGGATCTGTGACCATCTGTTCCATAGCACAGTCATTGAGAGTGTCTAGAAACTCTCAATGTGGGAAGGGGGGGATGTAGTGGTGGTGAAGAAAGCCTGCAAATGGGGGAGGGGAATAAAAGCCAGAAAATGAGAGAGGGGAATTGAGGAGGAAGCTGAGAGAAGAAAATTGGAGGGCGGGGGGAGGATACTGGGAAGAGATTTAAGCTGGGGACAATGTGATCAGAGAGGAGTTTCTTCTCTTGTGAGTTTTATGGATCCACAGCTTGTAACCTTTTATTTCATGTCCACCTGCTCTTTTCCAGTTGGGTGAAAACTTGTATAGTTGGCAAGTAAAGTGCTTGTAGAAAAACACAAGGTCAGTGTGGCAGAGAGGAGCCAGCAACAGAGCAGCCAATGAGACTGGGGCTACAACAATCAACAGAAGTTGTAGGATGGGAAACAGTGTCAATTAAGTTTTGACTGCTGGATTTTTGGCAGTTGGAAGGTGAGAGATGGGGTGCCAGCCTCCAGTTAGGGCCTGGGGATCCCCTGGAATTGCAGCTCATCTCCAGACTTCAGAGATCAGTTCCCCTGGAGAAAATGGATGCTTTGGAAAGTGGACTCTGTGGCATTGTATCCCACTGAGGTCCCTGACCTCCCCAGGCTCGAGCTCCAAATCTCCAGCAGTTTCCCAACCTGGATCTTGCAACCCTATCCCCCCATCACCCACCGGTGGCCAGGGGGGACCTGGCAACCCTAGGAGCAAGGAGAACGGGTTGGATGGATAACTTAATATGCTTAATATGAGAGTGAGTTAAGGACAGCATAGGGATCAGGTTATTCATTTAGTCCTGTTATTTTGTCCTGAAAATGAGAGAGTGTGTCAGGCCTGTAGCTACAGTGGGGCATCTTGGGGCTAGGCCCCTTGACTTGCTGGCAAGGCCCCCTGACTTCTCATCTGGCCTAGGGTATCACGGCCTTCTTCCCTGGATTAATTTGATTAGCCAGTGCCCCCTAAGAAATTTAAATGCCCCCTGACTTTAAAAATCCTGGCTACGGGCCTGGAGAGTGTTACTAGATTATTGCTGGATGCTGTTAATTAGTTTTAACAGCTTTATCCAGAGTATAGCATAGTATAAAAGGCTGCTTAGAACACCCACCCTATTTGGGCTAAAAGATTATATATAAATGTTGTTTATGATTGGAGCAGGACAGTGTAGTCATGGTATGTTGCTCAGAACAGACTGTCTGAGAGGAAGAAGTTATGGCTATTCCGCTGTATTCTAGTAGAAAATCTTTTAATTATACTGTGCCTTTTCATGCAGGAAACCTTTTAAAGATATCATGCATCTGTATCTATAAAATAATAAATATTATAAAAAGCCAGGGCTTTTTTTGTAGCAGGAACTCCTTTGCATATTAGGTGACACACCCCTAACGTAGCCAATTCTCAGAGAGCTTACAGAGCTCTTCTTACAGGAGCTACTGTAAGCTCTTGGAGGATTGGCTACATTAGGGGTGTGTTGCCTAATATGCAAAGGAGTTCCTGCTACAAAAAGAGCCCTGTAAAGAGCGCTTCCATTATAAAAAGATAAACCCATATATCCTTCTATTTATGAAAGTTTGTGTTGGCCAGCTGTCTAACTGATCACTTTGAATTTTCATTCTGTATCATTCTGTGTATCATTCCAAAGAACAGTTCTTAAACCTTTTTCCAGGTAACATATGAATGTGATGGTGGTAGAAAGTGCCATCAAGTCACAGTAACTTATGGTGACCGTATTAGGGTTTCAAGGTAAGAGACATTCAGAGGTGGTTTGCCATTGCCTGCCTCTGTGTAATGACTTTGGATTTCCTTGGTGGTCTCCCATCCAAATACTAACCAGGGTCATCGTTTCTTAGCTTCCAAGATTTTATGAGATTGGGGTAGCCTGGACCATCCAGGTCAGGGCAGTGTGCATTCCATACTTGGTCTTAGCCAAAAGGCCTAGAAGTATTTTATTTTCAGGAATACTATGTAGAGGAGCCTCCAATAATACCATCATGTTGCTATATTTATCACCATTGACTTTTCAAACAATAATCCATAGGAACCTATAAAACCACTGTGATCATCTTCTGAGATCCTGGTTTGGGTGCCCCCACCTTCTGAGTTTAGGCAGGTGACAGCCCAACATAAGGCCTTCTTGGTTATGGCACCAAAGCTGTGGCACTCCCTCCCCTGGAATATCTGTCTGTAGCCTTCTATCACTGTCCTCTGCCAGCAGGTGAAGACTTCTTTTGTCTCATTTGGAGTTCCCTTAGTGACCTCTCCTTCCTTGACTATGTTTAATTGCTGGTTTTATACAGGTTTTATTTGTGGTTTTAACTGATTTTATGATGGGTTTTATAATATACTGTTTTAAATTGGTAGTCACTTAGTGGCCCTATTTGGGCTAAAAGATTATATATAAATGTTGTAAATTAATTAATTAATTAATTAAAGCTTATTCCATACATCAAATGCAATTAATGTGCTTTCTGGAGGAAACATATCACCTTATGTATGCAAAGTACGGTATTTTTTGAGCTGGGAAAATATTGTATGCCTTCAGCAAAACAACATCTTTGAAGGTAAAAAAGTATGAACTAGTGATTTCTATTGTGTTAAAAATTGATTTCTGTAAAGGTCAATTCAACTATATTTAGCAATCATCTTGTAATTTTTATCATTAACATAACTCTATTAACATATTTAAATATATGTACATTTAACCATGTGGGAATTTTTCATACTGATAAATTTTTGTTGCTCTCCACATAACATTCCTCCAGTTTTGCACCTAGTCAAGAAGTGCAATTACTACTTAGCAGTTAAGGTACACTGAAACTGCTGTGATGCATTTCCACAGAATGGATTTAGAATAGAAGTTCAATCTCTTTCTGTGGATGCAGTATCAGACTACCTGGATTTTCCTCTCATTAAAAGTAATTCCTTTATTAGGTCACTTTTTTCACCCAAGACATATCTACTCAGTAGGATAATAACTTCAGGACATCATTAGATTTCATGGAGCAATATTTCTTCAAATAAATGTTGTGAACCTGGCAGGATTTGTTTTCATATATAGCCTATGACTAGATGAGGGAAAGATCAGTTTCAGCACTGAATACAATCTCTTTCCAATCACAAACAGGTTTAGGGTTTTGTATTGTGTTAACTAAGAGTATATCTTTTCTTTTTTCTCCCTTCCCATAACAGGTGACCTCATGCATTTGCCACCGTATCTTAGAATGGACTTTTTGTTAAACCGAGGAGTTCCAGGCACTAGCAGAGACCTGGGTTTAGGACAAGCCTGTCTGGAACCTCAGAAAAGTCGAACCTTGAAGCGCCCAACAGTTTTGGAGCCAATACCTATGGAAACATCATCGACAAGAGAAGTACAGTCATGGCAACCTGGTGCCGTAGCAACTTTACCTCAGCGAGAAGGAGCTGAGCTAGGACAGGCAGCTAAAATGAGCAGCTCCCAAGAATCCCTGCTGGACTCCCGGGGCCACTTGAAAGGAAACAATCCATACGCAAAATCTTATACCCTGGTATAACGAAAAGAGCATGACTGGACAGTGGCTGTAAATACTTAACAATTATTTAAAAAATCAATCAAAGCTACCTTTTTTATTGAATTCCAATATTTATAATTAAAGAAGAAGATTGCCAAAATATTTGGGATGAAAAATGCAACCTACAGACAGTGCAAAGACTCTCCTGCTTTTTTTCTGTCTGAGTGTGAGCTTCATCTGACTGGACCTCTGAATTTTTTGGGAAAAGGAAGTCCAGTTTTTCTGATATTCACAAAGCTTTTGTGTTTTTACTGGTTTTCTACAAAGTGCATGGGAACTAAATAAAATATTTTAAACTGGGGATTCCATTACACACAAGGAAGGAGGAAAATAATAAAAATAAATCACCCTCTGTGAATTTAACAGGGATATTTATTTGAGAAGGCAAAAGGTCTTTTTGTCATGTTTTGCACATTTTTTAAAACTAGAAAATGGGTCCTTAATAATTTTTTTCCCTTTTATTGTTAATTAGGATGAGTGATGTCAGTCAGTGAAGTGGGGAAGGGAGGGGGATTCAGTTTGGTTTTGGCATTTCTTTTCTTTTTTTAATCTTAATTTAATGAGACACTCTTTGCATTTTGTCTATGCGAAATAAAAGGGTCTTCTGCCTTTATTTCTGTGTCTGTTTTACCTTGCCTGGTTGTTGCTTCTGCCCTATTTATGTTATGCCCACAATGGGATCCCTTTAAGTTATGTAGAACTATAACCTCCACAGACTTGACTGGAAGAAGCTTTTATTAACCACTGAAGATGAAAAAAATCTTGAAGAGACTTCCAGTTAGGGAGTGAAGCTATTTAAATTCAAATGTAAAAGGGTACAATTAAGAGAATGGATGAATATTCATATTATGCTGACTTCAAAACTGATGTTTATTTTCCCTTCTTGATATTCTTGAACAGTTTCCATTTCTCCTGAAGTGCCAGAGCCACTTGTTGCTAATATGTTGTGAAGTGATGTTGATTTGTATGTTTTCCATTTTTACTCAGAGCTCAGTGGATTGCTGTGTTATAGGAGGCAGGAAATCATTCTCTCGGGGGTTAGATTGACTAGGGACAGGGAGAAAAAAATATTTTTTTATTTTTCTCTTCCAGCAATTACACTGGAAGTTTTCATGGAAGTTTTTAGATTTGTGCTGTTTTGGTCTCAAGATTTCTACTGTACTACAAACTTTCTGCCAAACCACAAAAGAAGAATGCCCACATCAGCATTAGCTGAATTACTTTTACACTATCAGCTCTTTGCCTAAAGTGCTCGGATGTAAGTCTTAGGTCCTTTCCACACTTGGATCTCATCCCTGGTTTCATCAGAGTTCAACTCGCAACACAATACCGTTAGGGTTGCCAAGTCCATATTTGCCCGCAGCAGGGGACTTTGGGGGCCGTTCCTGGAGGGGGCGGGGCATCCCTGACGTGATGACGTCACATTGGGGACGTCCACTCCCCCCCCCAGCTGTGCACCCCTTGCACGCAGGGAAATGCTGTGCAGAGAGCTGGCATTTCCCCGATCACCCGAATGCCAGCTCCGTTTAAACACAGGCAGCCTTCCCTGCGTGCTTGATCTTGAGCGGAGATTGGGCTTGCGGGGAAACGCCAGCTTCCTGCACTTCCCCTTTAAGAGCAGTTTCCAGGCACCCCATCTCCGCTCGAGATCCAGCATGCGGGGAAGGCTGCCTTTGGAGCTGGCGTTCAGGTGAGCGGGGAACGCCAGCTCTGTGCATTTAAAGGGAGCCCTTCGAGAGAGAAGGGAGAGGGGTGGCTGTGAGTGTTGGGGCTTGGGGGCAGGGCTTCCCCCGCCAGCCATTTGGCCAGCGGCGGATAGAAACACCCCCCCAAAGCAGGGGACCCCCGCCAAACCGGGGGGGGTTGGCAACCCTAAATACCGTGCATTTATCCCTGGTTATAACAGCATCTGTTTATCCTGGGACAAGTGTGGGGCAAAACTGGGGTGACCTTAATGTAATGTGGAAGATACCCCAAGATGATTACAGGGGTGAACTCACATGTAGTGTTGAATGTAAGTTCAGGGACAGGGTTGAACCAGGTTTTAAGGTCTAGTGCAGAAAGGACCTTAGCCACATGGGACAAATCCACAGAGATGAATGAGAATTTCCTGTGTTGGCAATTTCACGTGTCTTTTAATTTGTCTTCTGGCTCTTGAGCCTTTAGGGCTATGGACACCTTCCTCCGGTGGTGCCAGATGTACTGAGCAGCCTTCAGGCCAACTTATAATGTAGGATTTCTCAAGTAGCAATGACCATGTATTCCAAGAGCTTGTAAATCCACTCGAATTACAGTTCACTGATTGGCCTCCCTTCTTAATCATGGCTGTTTCCATACGCCAAATCATTTTGTAGTTTCACAGATTTGCTTCTTTCTTTATCATTACTTTGCTCCTGCATTTTCATCCTGCAGTCCCTAACTGGTCCAGGATCCTGTGCTTACATCTGTAGTCTGGTAAAGAGTTCTGATCATCATCCTGTCCAACTCTTTTCCATCATGTTAAAATTTTAATAGGAGCAGCTACCTTTTTGAAGAATTTAGCCCATTCCTTTCTTCATGATGCCAAAGCATCCAGTATTTGCCAGAGTTTTTTTAAAGAAAGTTTACACTAGTCCACTATAAAACATTAGGCAGTAATTCCATCTAGCTCAATATAATGTATGGATTTTTCACACTACCGGAAGAATGTTGCTCTGAATGCACACAGGAGACTGCCTTGTATGGAGTCTCAGATTGAGGTCTTTCACAAAATCTGCCTCTCAGTCCCTTTAACTCAGGGGTCCTCAAACTTTTTAAACAGGGGGCCAGTTCACTGTCCCTCAGACCATTGGAGGGCCGCCGCGTTCGCCCCTCCCCCCACCAGCCTGCTCGCCCTGCCGCCACGTTCGCCCCCTGCCCCCCACCAGCCTGCTCGCCCCACCACCGCGTTCGCCCCCTCCCCCACGACCAGCCTGCTCGCCCCTTCCTCCTCCTCAGTTCCTGGATGCTCTTGCCACCCAGGGCTGCTGGAGGAAGAAAGAGGCCGCGGGGGCGCTGCTGCTGCGCTCCTCGAGGAGGAGGCGGCTCCGGGCAGGGGGGCGGGCATAAACACTCGGCGGGCCGCATAAATGTCCTCGGCGGGCCGCATGTGGCCCGCGGGCCGTAGTTTGAGGACCCCTGCTTTAACTGGAAGTACTAGGGATAGAACCTGGGACCTTCTGCATGCCAAACAGATGGTCTACCACTGAGCCATGGCCTCTCCCTAGCTTGAATGCTGTTACCTTAAAATAAAATGTGCAGTTACTGAATTCAGACATTCAAAAATGTCTACATGTGCATTATTGTGAAGTTGCTGAGGAAATGAAAATGGATACAGAAGAATTTACCCCAAAATGGTTCCAGGCATGTGGGAGAAAGGATATAAAGAAATATAAAACCTTTGCATCTGGAAACCTTCAAGTACAAAGAACTTTATATTACCTTTTCCATATACGGCAATAAAAAGTAGTGTCTGATGGGACCTATTTAACAGATAACAAGAAGCTGTGGATTTTTTCTTTATGTTTTATTTTATTTGTTCCTTAAAAACCAAACAATGAAAGGAATGTAACAAAGCAAAACATTACAGAATGTAATTTTAACTTCCCTTATATTTTCATCAGGCAATAATGCCAAAGCCTGAGGATGGTTCCACACTACAGAGGTGTAGTGAAATTATTCCAGATGATGTCATCATCAATCCACTATTCTTCCAGTCTATACACATTATAGTCCTGTTTGATTGTTTTTTTCAGATGCTGCTTTGTTTTGAGCAGGACTTTTTTTGTAGAAAAAGCCCAGCAGGAACTCATTAGCATATTAGGTCACACCTACAACAGCAAGGTCATTGACATATTAGGCCACACCCCCATGTTACCAGAAATGTGATCATCCAGCCACACCCACCTTTTGCTTCTTATTCTGTTTACCTTGTTTGTGGTCAAAAGGGCCAGGGCTTTTTTTGAAGCAGGATCTCCTTTGCATGTTAGGTCACACAGCACTAATGTAGCCAGTCCTAATGAGTTTCTGCTGTTGGGTGTGACCTATTATGCTAATGAGTTCCTGCTGGGCGTGGCCAACTCGGGAGCCAGCCAGAACTCCGTTCCTGTGCGTTCCTGCCCAAAAATAGACCTGGTTTTGAGTGTTTGTTGGATTTGGGATTTGCTTTTGCTTTTGTGGGAAATAGAAATGAAATCTCTCTTTGTTGATGGTCTTTGGATAACTGTTTCACCATGTTCTCAGGATGATTTGTATTTTGGTGTGCATTGGAAAGCATAGTTCCAGTACCTAACTTCTTAACTGGTTTTTCCACAGGCACTGTTTTTAGTTTTTGCAATTGCAATGTTACTCCATTGTAAATTGGTTCCGTTCCTATTTCTAAAGGTAAAGGTAAAGGTTCCCTTGCTTGAAAGCCAGTCGAATCCAACTCTAGGGTTGCGGTGCTCATCTCCGTTTCAAAGCCGAAGAGCCAGCGCTGTCCGAAGACATTTCCGTGGTCATGTGGCCAGCATGACTAAACACCAAGGCGCACAGAACGCTGTTACCTTCCCACCGAAGTGGTACCTATTTATCTACTTGCAATTTCTTGCTTTTGAACTGCTAGGTTGGCAGGAGCTGGAACTAGAGACGGGAGCTCACTCCGTCATGCGGCACCCGGGTCTCGAACTGCTGAACTACTGACCTTCCACAGCCTGCAGTTCAGCGTCTTAACCACTTGAGCCACCGCAGCTCCTCCTGTTTCTACCATTAGGCATTATTCCTAGTGTTGTGATCTAATAACATGAACAAGCTCAAACTTGGGAATGGAGGTAGACTTCTGCTGATGTCAATAATGCAATCACCCATCCAACCCCTCCAGGAAGCAGATTCATGCTCAAAATGAAATAGATCCCTGTATGGATGGGAAAACCCACAAGCATGATATCTACCAACACATGGATTGTCTGTTGTAATTCTACATTCTACATGCAGCTAATACTGGAGCAGCAGTAGTTTGATTCCAGAAAATGACCCCAATAAATAGTCTGTCCATATCTGAATTCCAATGTGGTTTTTTTTAAAAAGTCAGTTTTTCCAGTAAACTCCCCTCTCCCCCTCCCCTCCCCTCCCCCCTTCCCTTCCCCTTCCCTTCCCTTTTCCATGCAACTATTTTTAGATGTCAGTCCCTTAACAATGTATTCTGTATTTCCTATTTAAAGTTTCTA
The DNA here is from genome assembly GCA_029375565.1 of Gekko gecko. Classification (NCBI taxonomy): domain Eukaryota; kingdom Metazoa; phylum Chordata; class Lepidosauria; order Squamata; family Gekkonidae; genus Gekko; species Gekko gecko. The sequence continues at coordinate 103,994,771 of JAPDNY010000004.1, read as the reverse complement.
TTGACAAATCATTTGAGTTTCATTTATATGCTAACTACATCTTGGTAGTTTCAAGGAGACTTGTGATCTGCTCCAGGCCTTGTTTGGCAACAATGTCCTGTACAGAACTCAAATGAATAATGAAAGTAAAATCCTAACCAGAAATATGTTTAATTACACTCCTTTCCAAGACTTTATAACTGTATTGCAGCCAGTTATAAAGGCCTGTAGCTACAGTGGGGGATTTTGGAGCCCTGCCTCATTAATTAAAAGTCCTGCCACACTAGTAGCCATGCCCTAAACCTTATTTTTGAAGAGAGAAACCCCACACTGCCTGCAGCTGGAGGTAGCCGGGGTGAAAGCACTACAGCTTGCTTCTATGAGCCTTTGGGAAACATGCAAATTAATTTTCAAAGATTCACCATGACATAGGTGCTATACAGCAGGACTGGGCTGGCAGAAAGTAGGATGAATGGAAAAGTGCTGAAGATACTTCTTGAGTGCCCTTCTACGTTTTCTTGCCCTGTGGAAGGGAACTCAAAAGAAGACCTATACCATCTAATAAATGCTTAATGATTTCCTTCTTGGATTCAATTTCAGGTTGTTTACCTTCATCCAGTCTTTTACTGCTTCCAAACACTGCTTTTGCATGTCCACCACTTCCCTGGCTGGAAAGAAGATAGGGCCATTAAGATGCCTGAGCAAAATTTTAAAATTGCCATTTTCTAATCCCATTCATTCATGCACTTTTATGCTTTCCTAGCAATATGATTTTCCTAGATATGTAGATGGTTTTTAATATACATTTCATTGACATATCTTGCCATTTTCTTAAAATTATTACAGAATTATAGAACTCCTAGTCAGCAGAAGAAATAAAATTAGTAGTCTTAGAATAATGTTTGTGTATACTGTAACCAGTTGAGCCAACTATTCAATTCCATTTTTCTGCCTTGATTATTCATGGGCAAATTTTTTTAAAAAATGCCATCTAAATTAGCAGATAATTTTACCAGATGTTCTCATTTACCAGATGTTCTTTTCCATTAAATACTATGCATTTAATTATTTTGAGTGCTAATATTATCTCCAATATTAACTCACAGGAATTCAGTTTTGATTGGTTTAGCTAATAGCTATGAACCTATCACTTTATATTGGTTAACATTTCCCCAAAATAAATACATGAGATTGACACAGTTGTACTTCATTCACATGCATCATTAATTTGTATTCTTTAAAAAGAGAACTATATTGACCATTATGCCTAAATCATCAAAGGCCCTAATTTTAAATTTATTTGCCTGTGGAATAGTTACATAACTCAGTGGCACTTGGCTATAATTTCAGTTTAGTGTTTCATGTTCAGTGTTCCATGTTTGCAATGAAATCAAATCTTATCACTGATTTTGTGTGGGATTTCAGTGGCTTGTTCAGCTTGCTGGGATTCTGTTAAGGGGCAAATGGAAACCTAAACTGTTTTAATTGACTTCTGACTAACATGGATAAATCAGGATAATTTGAGACAAGATAGTTCTCTTTGGAAAAGGGTTCTGATCAGTTGGTCCTCACTCTATTGCCTGCTGTGTTTGTGCAGAACCCCAGAAGCCAAAAAGCTATTCGTCTGTCTATGTCTTCATCATCCGGTGAGTTTAACTACAGGAGAAACTAACTGATTCTGTGATAAAAAACAGATGCAAAGTATTGAACCACTTGCCTGATTGATTGCCATAAAGTCTCAAAGAAATTTCTTTTGGATTGGCTAGTGACCACCCCATACCTTCCTCTGCAGGCATTGTCTGGCTCACTTTGTTGGCATTTTTATGGATAGAACTCTTGCTTCATCTGCAAGCATTACTTTAGTGAGAATGCTTATTGACCTCAAAAAGGCCTCACTTTTCTGTTCCATACTAGTGATTTCTCTAAAGGACCCAAAGTGATTTAAGCTCACAGGAAAATGCCTGAAGATAACTGGAGCTATATTGTTTAGCAGATTCCTCAGTCTGGTGCACACTATTCATTCCTGTTTGTAGTATGCTGTGGTCCAGTTTACATGTTTTAATTGATGAGGGCCTAAAGAATGGAAGATCCTGATGCATGTGGCAGGGCATTTGACATAAAGTAAAGGTAAAGGTTTCCTTGCTCGAAAGCCAGTCGAATCTGACTCTAGGGTTGCGGTGCTCATCTCCGTTTCAAAGCCGAAGAGCCAGCGCTGTCCGAAGACGTTTCCATGGTCATGTGGCCGGCATGACTAAACACCGAGGCGCACAGAACGCTGTTACCTTCCCACCAAAGTGGTACCTATTTATCTACTTGCAATTTCTTGCTTTCGAACTGCTAGGTTGGCAGGAGCTGGAACTAGAGGCGGGAGCTCACCCCGTCATGCGGCACTCTCGGGTCTCGAACTGCTGAACTACTGACTTTCCACAGCCTGCAGTTCAGCATCTTAGACCTTATTAGCTTTATTACTCTAAAGCAACTAATACTAATTCTTATAAAGAAGGAATATGGTACAGGCAAAACAAAGTACAAGGTACAGTACCACTTTAGTTGCAGGCTCATAGTTCATGACAAATCTTTCTCCTGCTTATAGAAAACAAGTATGGTAAGGAAAAGAACTCTACTTGTTGTGCTAATTTTCTGCATTCAGACATCCTATTCCACCCTGCATGCTGAAGTGGCACCATACTACCTTTTTTCTGAACAGATAGATAACCTTAAACTATCACTGAGTTTATTTATTTATTTATTTATTTATTTATTTATTTATTTATTTATTTATTTTGGGATTTATACCCTTCCCTATCTGGTAGTTCAAAAGGTCTGACTTCCTGAGTAGATGTATTTAGTACTTTATGGTCACGGTCAGACGGGCAGTTCAATCCACTGTTGCCCCGTCTCTAATAGAGCCAGATTATTTTGTTACAGAGAATCCTGACCAGATTCACCCCTTTTAGCACTCTTCAAAGCCATTTTACTGGCCATGGAGTGAACAGACAGCACCAAGCACGGAGTCAGCCTGTCGGCCATATTTTTAGAAGTTTGTCCTAGGAGCATGCCCACAAACAGGGATGAGCCTGCTGGGATATTTAGTTCATGGGGCTGTCAGCCATTACTTTTAAAAATTTTCCCTCTGAGCATGTGCACAAGTGCTTGCTGAGAATGCTGGGATATGGAGTTCACTGCCATCCTCCCTGTAATCTTTTCAATTTACCCCTTCCCCAAAGGACAGAAAAAAGCTGAAGAGCAGAGGCATCTTTCTTTGAGAGTTTTTAAAAAGAAAGAAAGTTTTGAGCAGCCCCTGGGGGGGGGGAGGTGTGAATGTGCAGTTATGCAATCATCATTAGTATGCTAACTAGTTTTTTTTTTTTAATGGTGGGCAGAAAACAAGAGACCAGTCAGACCTGCCTGATGGCTTGGGTGTGCAAGAGTGCGACCAGACAGCAAGAAATCCATTTGGAACCAGCTCAGACCAACAGGACTGGACTTTCTCAAGTATCAAAGAAATTTGCAGCAAGCATGGGGAGGGGACTTAGATGACTGGGGCACGACAGACAGATGTTGCTGTCTGATCGTGCACTTTAAATCCATAAGGGAACAGCAAGGGCAACAGATCAAATTGCCTGTGTGAATGCGACCTATGAAAATCATTAAGAAAATATTAAGGAAAGAATGGTCTGTGTCTGGGTAGTTTTCATATTCTACTTTAAAATGCTGCTTTTATCTGTAAGGAAAACTAAGCAAAATTGTTTCATGGCAGTGAGTTGTTTCTGTGGATATTCAAATTCTGTGGAAGAACTAAGTACCTGAACAGATATCACTGTAATAATCTAATGGCTTCCTTTCAGATATTTTAAGCAGGAAAAACAGACTTGATTCATGGTTTTAAAACACAATATAAAAGGGTGAATGTACTATGCATTAACAGAATGCTACTTGGTAGCACTCAGTTCTTTCTCAGTGACAGTATGTATTTATGTGGCAATAACATATGGGAGTGGTTTGAAATCCTTCCCTATTGGAAAATAATGTAACATGGGAAGCAACTCTAAAGGAATTTGTATGGCCAAACTCAAGTCCTACATATTTGCTAAAGATGAAGTAGCACCATATTAAGGTGTGTGGCAAAGTTACAACTGATAGGTACAAAGGTGTATCTTTGCTGTCTGTACTGTATCAGTACAGTACAAATGTATCAGTACAGTACAAAGCTACAAAGAATTAACTTTGCTGTCTGTACTGTATCAGTACGTGTTTGCTAAATAGTCCACAAAGCAGGTGTGGACTGGAAGGAAAAAACAACCCTGGACAATGGCCCCACCCCTGGCTCACGCAGGCCCCACCCTCACAAGGGAGGGAGGGAGAAAGAGGCAGCAAACTCAACACCTCATGCAGCTGGGCTGGGCACCTCCCACAGCTATTCTGAACCTGGGTGCGGCCATTTGCATGCTCTCCCGGCTGTGCACAGCCCTTCTACTTTGGACTGGAGTGGAAGTTCCCCGGTGGCAATAATTTTGGTTGATAGTAGAGGATACTTGCAAAAGTACAATAATACACTATGAAAAAGGAGCTGTAATTTATTTGTTTGCTACACAATAATCTCATTTTTTTTTAAAAAAAAAAATCCAAATATGTACTTTCATTTCTACCGAACAGATGAACATGTACTTTTATGGACTGTTCCAAAGAAGGCTTCAGCAGTTTGTTCATTAAACTTTTATTTGTTGGTAAACAACTCAAAGTAAATCACTCTTGAAGGCAAAATCTTTCTAGTATTGAGAGGCAGAATAACACAGAATGATTTGAAATGCAGGTTATAGTTAGTAAGTTGTTTCCCCCCCATGGAACATAACAAGACCTTTGCTACAAAATGAAGTTTAATACTGGAAAGTTCTCAAGACTGTTTTTGAAAGGGAGAACAAAAAATATTTTTTTCCTCATCATGGTACTGATTACTACATTCATATTGTATTCATGCTGAAAGAAAAAAGAAGTGAATGATTTTTGATTTTCTGTTTTGGAATATAATATTTACTACCAAAGAGAAAGGAAGTGACTTGTCAGTATTTGCCAGTATCGGCCGTCCAGCAATCAACATTTGACAGGATCTAACAACTGATATGGAATTTTAAGGTCAGATTCTAACACAAAACTCTAAAAACTGGAAGATGTGCATTAATGTTTTCCATGTCATAAATTTAATTTCAGAAGGTGTTTGGCCTATTTTAATTGTGACCCTCAAGTCTACATCACTAAGGGACTGTTTATTTCATAAGGACTATTCTGTTAAGCACATAATAAAGGCTTACTTAACTTGTGACCAGCCACAGTGATCACATATGGCAGCCAACTAGGAAATTGATAAACCACCAATCTTTGCAGACTCTGCATGGGACTGTAAAAACAGGAGGTGGGGTTGTCAGACAATGGGCAAGGGGGCTCATGGTGAATCACAAGTTGTGCAGCTTGATTTAACAAGGTGGATGCATTTAGGTAAATGTAAACACACAAATGTGTTTGAACAAATTCTGTGACCTTCTTGCCTTTGAGTTCACAATTTATGTACTGCGGCACCATGTAGGTTTCATAGCATTATACAATGTTTATATCAGTAGATTGTATTTTAATATATTACTTTGTTTTAAACTGTTGTACACCGCTCTGAGCAATGTATATTGGGGGGGGGAGTGGAGAAGAAGATGATGATGAAGAAGAGTTTGATTTATACACTGCCCTTTACTCAGAGCCTCTTAGTGGCTTACATTCTCCTTCCCTTCCTCTCCCCACAACAGACACCGTGTGAGGTAAGTGGGGTTGAGAGTAGGGGTGTGAAAAATAATAATAATTCGGCCAATTCGGTTCAGCCGAATTGGGCACAATCTGTTTTGGAGGGCAGAAAGGCTCCCACATGTCAGTTTTGGCAGTACAAGCCGATTCAGGAGTCTTTCAGCCAGCCAAATGTCAATTTCAGCCCCATTATATCCTATGGGCCATTGAAGTCAATGGCGAAAACATAGGGCATATTCTGGGGGCTGGAGGGGAGGGGGTTTGAGGGAGAGGCTCCAAAATCACAGGGTAGCTGATGGAGCCTCTCCCCAAGATACCTACCAAGGTTCAAGCACATTGGACAAGGGGGTCCAATTCTATGGGCCCCCAAACAGGTTGCCCCATCCCCTCCATTGTTCTTTATGGTGGGGGGAAAATTACTTTTTTCTCACGGTCCTGTTAGTGGTTCTGGGGGGGAGGGGGTTTGAGGGAGAGGCTCCAAAATCACAGGGTAGCTGATGGAGCCTCTCCCCACATACACCCCCACATCTCAAAGCAATTGGACCAATGGGCCCAATTCTATGGGCACCCAAACAGGTTACCCCCATTACCTCCATTGTTTCCAATGGGAAACCCAGCCAGCCGCATTTAAGGCAGGCAAGCAGGCAGCCACCCAGCAGTCAGACTCTCCCAGAGAATTTCAGGGAAAGTGAACTGTCTTGGGAGGTGCTTGTTTGCCATGAGAACATGTGGCACACTCCAGAACAAGTGGCACTGTGGCAGTGCAATCATGCCACAGGGCCACACAGAAACCCTAAAAGACCAAAAGGAACAACATTTATACTTGTGTAAATTGATGGTGCAACCTCATTGGACCACACACACCACATGCACACTTCAAAAAGAATATTTATAGCACTGGAAAAAACACAGAAAAGGGCAACTGCAATGATAAGAGGAGGATACTTTCTCTATGAAGAAAGGTTATCGCACTTGGGGATCTTAGCTTTGAGAAACAATGACTGAGGGTGACATGATAAGAGGTTTACAAGACTATGCATGGGATAGAGCAGGTAGAGAAAGAAGTACTTTTCATCCTTTCTCACAAGACAAGAACTCGTGGGCACTCAATGAAATTGCTGAGCAGTCAGGTTAGAAGTTAGAACAGATGAAAGGTTTTTTGGTTTTACAGGTTTACAACTCTAAAAAGTTCTGCGGTTGCTGTTGCTTGGGGGGGGTTCCTATCTGCTCCAGCCTCCATACGTTTGTCAAATTCCATCTGGAAGCTGTTCATGCCAGCCACCACCACCACCACCACCTGTAGCAGTGAATTCCATGTGTTAATCACTGTTTGGGTGAAGAAGTACTTCCTTTCATCTGCAGTTGCCCTTTTCTGCGTTTTTTCCAGGATACCTGAGCCCTCTCCGCAAAAGCTGAGATAACTTAAAGAGTCAGTATTTCCTAGCCTTTTAGTTAGCAAGATCAGTAAAAGCAATCTGTGGATACATTATGCAGTCACAATGGTGGCAGACCACTGGAGGTTTGTTGCTTTGCCTTGGGGGCTACTTAATATGGCACTGTGGATTTGAATCCTGTTGATAAAATTCTTTCCCATCTGTGAGAAAAATTGATAATATAATATTAGAAAAAATGCAGACTTTCCCCCCTCATTTTCAAAAACTTTCTGAGGTTCACACTATGTTATGCTTTCTTCCATAATCGTTTAAAGACTTTTTTTCTTTTCCAAATTCAGCTGTGCAATCTGCTTTTTAATCCTTGTACCCCCATGCCTTTTTTCCAATTAAAATTCTGGAGGGTTTTTCCTCCACTGGGGAAAAATCAGATATTCATTCTCCCTCTACCAATAGCACACATAAACCTTGTCTTATTGTCTCTTCCCTACCCCCAACCAGAAATAATCAAAAGGTTCCATATTTTGTCAAATTCTGTGGATACCTCCCATGCCAATGCCAACATAACCCTGGCGGTTGAGCTGCTGGCAGTCAAAGACTCTGTTACTGATGACACGTGCAGAAAATCTGCAGCAGCAGTGAAAGTAATTAAACTCATTTTTAAGCATTATTCAGAAAAAGCTGATTTAAAATTATGGGATCACACATGGAATTCATTGTACCATTCCAGTTACTCCATCTCAAAACAGATATTGCAGAACTGGAAAATGTACAGAAAATGGCAACCAGCATGTAATGGTTTAGAATACCTTCCACTTGATGAAAAGCCAATGTTTGGAATTTTTTAGTCTGAAGATGAGACCATTTACAGAAGATCTAGTAAAGGTTTATAAAATTATGAATGCTGTGAAAGAAGTGGATAGAGGGTTTTTTCCCTCCTGTCTTGTAAGATAAGATGCCCCGGTCACAAACTCAAATTGAAGGATGGTTGTCAAGTTCCTCCAGATAGTCAGTCAAACACCAGGCTTCATAAGAAGATAGTGTTTATTAAAGACCAATCTTAGAGATGCATGAACCAGCTCTTTGTCAGATAATACACTGCATGGTCAATTATAGCCCATTCAAACTAACCCCCCCCCATCTACAAGCCAATGAGTACATTTCGTGCACGCGCTAACTAGCAAAGAAAAAACATCTAGACCAGTATATCTCACCTGCCAAGGCAGCATAGGACTCAAGGTCAGGTGAATTGATAAGACACACAGCAGAGACAGTAATTTACTGAGACTGGAGACTCTGAGTTCCTCCTGCATTCCAGAACTGTGAAAGATGTCCCTCTCCCCTCCCCTCACAGCTATGGCAGGGTTACCTGACAATGGTAAATTCAGAATGGACAAAAGGAAATTCTATTTCATCTATCACATAATAAATTCATGAAGCTTTCTGACACAAGTTGTGGTGATGACCAATAGGTTAGATATGTTTTAAACCAAATCAAACAGATCCAGGGAGGTTACATCTATCAATGGCTATTAGCTATGGCAACTAAATGGCACTTCCATGTCCAGAGATAGTAGACCTCTGATAGCTATGGCAACTAAATGGCACTTCCATGTCCAGAGATCATAGACCTCTGAAAGCTAGATGCCTGGAATGCAAAACATGGGTGTTGCCTTCTTGCCCTGATATGCATTTCCAAAGGCACTTCATTGTTCATTGTTGGAAACGGGGATAGTATCTTTCACTAGATTAATGTAGTTGTAGAATACATGCTTTTGAGTTTTTATAGTAACCTGCCTCAGGCAGATTCCAAGGTAAAGATTCTACAAGCCAAAATAATTAGATATTTAGCAGAAAACAAGTGACAATGGCTCCGATCACATGCACCAATAGCCATGCGAAAGGGATGAATGCCAGGCAGAGTTAATGGGCACGATCACATGGACATATCTGGCAAATTAAAAAACTACCTCAGAAACTCCAGTAGCAAATGCTTGCGGTGGGCCACAGATGGACGTCCTCTGTCTGATCACTCCAGCACATTCCTTTTGCGGTGTTGATGCGCCCCAGGAACACACGCCTCTGGAAACAACCCAGTCTGCCACTGCTGCTGTCGGATCAGGTAACAGCAACTTAGATTGCAGCGGCACAAATAGCCACGCCTCCCCCACGTGTTTTCCGCCATGTGTGACCGGGACCAATGATTCATATTCCAGAGTTTCCTCATCCACACCAATTTCTTTCTTCTTTTTTTTTTTTAAAAAAAACACTTTATTAATGGATATATTTAACATGTTCCATATTATATAAAAAACAAAGTAAAATACATATCCTTTTCATTATACCCCTCCCTCCCCAGTACAAGGCTTCCCGCAATGCTCTTACCCCCCTTATAGTCTCTGTTAAACATTTACTTTACTGATCCTTTTTAACCTTCATAATCATATAACGGTAACACTCTAACAATAAAATCATTTTAAAATTTCTTCTTAATAACTGTCAAAACAAATCAAGTTATTCTTAACATCCCAGTTTTTCCCCAAATAGTCTTGAAAGTCTTTCCATTTTTCAAAAACTTTTCATCTTCCTCGTTGTTAAGCTTCCTTGTCAGTTTGTCCATTTCAACCATAAACAACATCTTCTTAATCCATTCCCATGTTTCAGGTGTCTTTTCTTGCTTCCAAAATTGTGCATAAGTCATTCTGGCTGTTGTAACCAAATACCATAACAATGTTCTCTTGGTTACATTTACTTCTTCAAATTTAAGACCTAACAGTAACATTTGTGGGTCTTTCTTGAAAGTACATTTCAAAATTTTCTGTATCTCACTGTGTATCTGAGTCCAATAGCTTATAGCTTTATCACAAGTAAACCACATGTGGTAAAATGACCCTTCTTTTTTTTTACATTTCCAACATTTGTTAGACATGCTTTCATTTATAATAGCAATTTTTTTCGAGTCATATACCATCTATACATCATTTTGTAACAATTTTCTTTAACATTAACACAGGTTGAAATTTTCATTGATTTTTTCCACAAATACTCCCATGATGACATAGTTATTTCACTATTTATATTAACAGCCCACTTTATCATTTGTTCTTTTACTGTTTCTTCCTCAGTATACCATTTCAACAAAACCTTATACATTTTTGAAATCATTTTTTTACCTTTTTCAACCCATATATTTTCAATTTCATTATTTTTCTCCCTAAAACCATACTTTTTCTTATCGGTCTTAAATAGATCAAAAATCTGCCTATAATTCAACCAATCATAATCAAATTCAACATCATCTCTATTTTTTATCACATAATTTCTCCCTTCCACTTTCAGAAGACTCTTATAAGGTAACCAGTCTGAACCTTGATGTCTGGAAAACGGTTTAATCACTTCTGCCGGCACTATCCATAGTGGTCTTTCTTCTGAGAAGAATTTTTTATATTTCATCCAAGTTTCGAACAGTGATCGTCTTATATAGTGGTGTTTGAAGAATTTGTCAATTTTTGACTTTTCATACCACATATATGCATGCCATCCAAATTTATTATCATGACCTTCTAGTGCTAACAATTTCATGTTGTCAAGGTTAATCCATTGTTCTAGCCACGTTAAACAGACGGCATCATAATAAAGTCTTAAATTTGGTAGCTGAAGTCCTCCTCTTTCCTTTGTGTCACACAATATTTTCATTTTAATCCTCGGTTTTCTTCCTGCCCACACAAATTTTGATAGTTCTCTCTGCCAGGTATCCAATATCTTACACTGTCATAGTATTGGGATCGTTTGAAATAGGAACATTAAACGAGGCAAAATATTCATTTTTACTGTTGCAATTCTTCCCATTAACGATAAATTCAGGGTGTCCCATTTTTTCATATCCTGCTGAATTTTATACCAAACTTTTTCATAATTATTTTTAAATAAATCAATATTTTTCATAGTCAGTTCAATTCCTAGATATTTAGTTTTTGACACTACTTCACATTGAATCTTTTCCTGAAGTTCTGTTTGCCTTTGTTTTGTCATATTTTTGCACATTACCTTCGTTTTATTTTTGTTGACATAAAAAACAGCTATCTCCCCAAATTCTTCAATTTTCTGCATCAATTGTGGTATATTCTCAATTGGGTCTTGCACCATAAACATTACATTGTCTGCAAACGCCCTGTATTTGTATGAAAAACCTTTCACTGTAAGTCCTTTAATATTGTTGTCCTTTCTTATATCTCCCAATAATACTTCCAATATCCAAATAAACAGTAATGGTGATAACGGGCAGCCTTGCCGTGTTCCTTTTTGAACCTTGAAATATTCCATTCTCTCTCTGTTTATGTTCAAAGCCGCTTTTTGATCTGAGTAAATTGCCACAATCATATTTTTAAAAGATTGGCCTATATTCATTTTTTCTACCACCTGTAGCATGAAGTCCCAATTCAAATTATCAAAGGCTTTTTCTGCATCCAAAAAGAGGAATCCAACTTCTTTCTCTGGATGTTTATCACAATACTCAATTGCATCAATCACCACTCTTATATTGTCTCTTATTTGTCTATTTGGTAAAAAACCAGCTTGTTCTTCTGCTATGACCTCTGTCAAATATTTTTTCAATCTTTCAGAAATTACTTTCGCAAATAATTTATAGTCATTATTCAACAGAGAAATTGGTCTGTAGTTCTTTACACTAGTTAAATCTAAACCTTCTTTGGGTATGAGTGAAATGTTGGCATCTTTCCATGACTCTGGGATTCGTTTGGTCACTCTTATATCATTCGACAAAAGTACCAAAATTGGGGTTAGCTCTTCCTTAAATTTTTTATAAAATTTTGCTGTAAAACCATCCGGACCTGGAGCTTTGCCCAACTTTGCATCTTCTATCGCACTGATTATTTCTTCCTTCTTAATTGGACCATTAAGCATTTCTTTAATTTGTTGTCCCAGCTCTGGTACTGCAATGTTCTCCAAATAGTTCCTGAGTTTCTGTGGGTCAATACCTTTCCTTCTAAACAACTTTGCATAGTAGTTAAAAAAAACTCTTTTTAGGCCATTCAAGTCTATGATGTCTTTTCCATCTTCCGTTATCTTGTTTATAAAATTTCTTTCTTTTCGATTTTTCAACTGCCATGCTAAGAATTTTCCTGGTTTATTCGCACCTTCAAAAGATTTTTGTTGCAGTTTCTTCAGATTCCAATATAATTCTCGGTTTGACAAAACATTAAGTTGATCCTGTAGAAGATGTATCTCTTTAATAATTTTCTTCTTCCCTGGTTTTTTCTTTAATTCCTTTTCCTTTTGTCGAATCTTTTCGTAAAGGTCATTTTGTTGCTGCATCCTTTGCTTTCTGTCTTTAGAGCTTAATGAAATAAGTAGCCCTCTTATTACTGCCTTGTATGCATCCCACACGATCTGTATATCAGTACCTTTATTCAAATTTGTTTCAAAGAAATTCTGCGTTTCCTTTTTTAGAGTCTCATTAATCAGTTGTCTATCCAATAAATCTTCATTAATTCTCCAATACATTTGTCTTGGTTTCTCTTTTGATATCCAAAGTAAGGGATTATGATCTGAATTAATTTTTGGCAAAATTTCAACTTTCTGGGTTTTTAAAGCCATCTCGTTCTGACATCCAAATCATATCGATTCTTGAAAAAGAATTATGTCTGTTAGAATAAAAAGTATAGTCCTTAACCTTAGGGTTCCATTTTCTCCAGACATCTTCCAATTTCTCTTGCTTCATCAATTCAAAAAAGTTTTTCGGTAGTTTCCCAGTCACTTCTCCTTCTGTTTTAGATTTTCTATCCAGTATATTGTTCACCGTGCCATTAAAGTCTCCTGCAAAAACCACTTGCTCATAATTTAAACTGTCCAGTTCTTTTGTCAAATCTTTAAAGAAAAGCTCTTTTGTTCCATTGGGTGCATATAAGTTCACTAGCAAAGTCTTTTTTCTATACATCGTTATTTCCACTCCAATATATCGTCCCTCATTGTCCGCAAAGATTTGTTTTGGTTCTAATTCTTTAGGAATATAAATCACTGTTCCTTTCTTCTTTTTAGTTGCTAATGAATAAAATTCTTCTCCCAATTTTTTATTAATCAGATATTTACTGTCTTGTTTTCTAATATGAGTTTCCTGTAAACAGGTTATGTTGCTCTTTTGTTTTTCTAGCCAATGATTTACTAGTTTTCTTTTATTTGGTGAATTAAGTCCATTAACATTCCAAGATAGCAGTTTGTATTCCATGATGTTCTAGTTTAAAATCATCAAAATTGTTTTCTTTGAATCTGCACAAGTCTCCTTCTGTTTTAATTGTAAATCGCACTGAGTTGTATGAAAATGAGAGCCCTTGTGGTATCTCCCATCTAAACCTGATTCCCATTTCTTTCAGTTTGTCAACCAGTTTCTTGAATTTTTTCCTGTCTTGCAAGATCACTCTTGGGATTTCTCTTAAAATTATTATCTTTTTACCATCAATTTCCAACGGTTGTGTAAACTGCTTCTTGAAGATATCCTCCTTCATTTTTCTTGTCACAAACTGTACAATTACGTCTCTGGGTAATTTCTTTCTCTGAGCATACGTTGAATTTACCCTGTAAATTAGGTCAAAGTCTGAATCTAAATCACCTTGATCTTCTCCAATGTATGCTGTCAGCGCATTTGTCACTACCATTCGTATATCTTGCCCTTCTTCCTCCTTTATTCCTCTCAATCTCAGATGGTTTTGAGTTGCTCTATATTCCATCATAGATTCCAACCGTGCATTCTCTTGAAGATTTCTTTTAAATTTTGTTCCATCTCATTTGATTTTGTTGCCAGACTTTGAATTTCCTTCTTAACTTCTTCTGTATCTTTTTTAATTCTTGCCACTTCTGTTAGTACCAATTCTTTCATTGCAGCCATGTTTTTCTCTTGTATTTGAACTTGCACTTGCTCTATTTGCTCCAACTGTATCTGCATCTGTTGTTGCAACTGTGATTCCATTTGCTTTCCCAAGTTAGTCACCGCCTCCATCATTCTCTTCTCCATCGCCTCCATTGCAGTCTGCCACTCTTTTTTTTCCTTTGCAGTCATTCTTGGACTTGGTGATGAGGCGGCTCTTGGTCCCGACCTCAGATCCGTTTTGAAATCTGTAATACAACTAACAAGTCCTTATATTTCCAGTACAACAGCCAAATCGCCACCTTTAAAATTTTATTCCACTTATTTTTCTTCTTAAAAATAACTTTTTAAAATTTAGTCCTCCTCAAAATGGTGGGCGCAATTTCTCTATGGTTTTCTGGCTAGAGTAGGCTATTTCGAGACTTCCTGTTTTAATGTCCATCCCAATAATCCAACTTCCGGTGTAACACTCTAAAACGTCCGTCTCCTTCCAATTACTCAGTTCCTTTCCAAAGCCACTCTAGCCCCAGACTTGTCTTTTTTTTTCAGTCGGCACTTATTTTCAGTAACACAGAATCGCATCAGTTCCATTTTTACTACACAGAGTTTAGTCTTAGCTGACCACAGGAATGCAAAACAAAGTTATTTTTCTGCCGTTTTTTCGGTTTAAAAGACTTCTTTTTAGTTTCAAACCAAGCGGATTATTTCACTAAAACTTTGCTCGCTGTTCCGTTTGTTTTAACTTTCACTACGTCTTCAATCCGGTAAGCAAAAGTTCATTGTTACCTTACTTATAATCCCGGGGTTTCGCATTGCTTCTTTTTGCAATCATTAATGATCTTGATGTTGAAGAGGTCGGTAGATGACGGGTTTATGCTGAATTCTCAGCCCGGCTGGTATCTGTAGTGCTGTTCTGCAAACTGCCCGCTTCACGAGAGGGGATCAAAGTGTAAACAAGCTTCCTCCGAAGCTTGTCCACACCAATCTCAACTCTCATTTGGGTTATGCTGCTTGCTGGTCACTCCCCCGCCTGGGGAGTGCTGCGTTGGGCCAGATAAAGCCCAAACTGTCAGCAGATACCGCTGTACACCCTGCACAGATTGCAAGGTGCGTTAACTCACCATTTTAACTCCGACCAGAAGCCATCCACACCAATTTCTTTGTTGTGCAGCTCTAGTTTACAAATCACTCAGTTTTGGGAATGCAGAGCGATTTAGGTGTTGCTCAATGTATGTGAAAGAATCCTCATAAATAATCTAACATCTTGGCTGGGCTTCCGTGTTATCCCACACACCTCTCCTTTCTCCTCTTTCTATCCCCAAGGAACATGTTTATTTTAAAAGGTATACCATACCTCTCCAAAGCACAAGGTGGTTCCCAGTATATTAAAAAAAATTATCAACAAATATGTGAGGTCTCCTGTGCCCCACAGAGGGATTGCCACCTTCCTGGATGAGATTTAAATTTCCTCTGGCCTCAGACTTGGAAAGGGGAGAGAATTAAACCATCCCATTTTCCCCTTCTTTTCCCTGGCTGTATCCAACATGTTCTTTCTCCTGCCTTCCTGTCTGAGCTGAGCCCATTCATCCTCCTTGGCCAGGTGAGGGAGGGTCCCTTTTTGTAGGATCCAGCTGCTCCACCCCCCCCCTTAGTCCCCATCCAATCTCCTTCCACCACAATCCTCATAGGAGGGCATGAAGGCTGGGGAAACCTCACTCTTCCCCTATCATGCTACCAGTGATTTACCCTCACACACATAGGCTTCCTTTCAGTAAGTCCTCAACCTGGCTAGGGCCCTTCCATTCTGATCCCCCTTCTCCTCCAGGCTTGGCCTAGTCTCTGGACTGAATCCAGCCTCCAGACTTTGGCCCCAGCCAGATCCCTTACCTCTGGCACTCTGCTGTGGCCCTGCTGCCTCATCCCATTGGTGTCAACATATGACACACCAGGTGCTCGTTCTTCCTCTCCAGGTTCTTCAAGTCCTCAAGGAAAGCAGTGCTCTCTGGTGACATCTCCTCTGGTTGCAGCCATTCTGCCCAAGCCTCACTTACTCCAGCAGCCTCCTCTGACATCCTCCAGCTTTCTCCCACAGCAGTGGTCGGGTTGGGGTTCTCTGCCTGTGACCCAACCCTCCCTGGACCCAGGATCTCCCAAGCGCAGTGTGTAGCGCCTCTTCCTGTTCTTGCCTCAGCTATCTCAAGCTGAGTCCAATTGGAGGAGGCCTCCAACCCCCAACAAAATAGAATACAATTAAAAGTACTAGCAACATAGTCTGTAATGCCCATTCAGTAACTATAGGCCTTCTTGTCTTTGAAAACAGATCCAAAACTCAGTGGGAAGGTCATTCCATAGCCTTGGAGCAGTAATAGTATCTACCGGGACAGCCACATCCCCTGCTATGGCAGGTCACCCACCAGTCACTCATTTTGCTGAGGCTTCTGCTAAATTAGTTCTGTGGAACTTGCCTGGATGGCTTAGGGATGTACCTTGCCCTTCCCTGTGCCCACCTGCAATGACACCAGCTGGTGTCAGCCCAGGGGCTAGGGCAATGCCAGCTTGGTTGCCATTTTGGGTGCTGCCATTACCACAACTTGCTCTTGCTGCTCTACTGTGCTGCTGCACCCTGCACTTTCAAAATGCTGAAGTATAAAGCAAAAGGCAGGCATATCCATATTCATGTCCTATAATAAATATATTCCACTTCCAAATAATCTCTGATGTCAACATCTTGCCCCTTGCAATTGTAGGCCTGGTGCAATTCTTATCTAGTCTAATCCAGTAGCCTTTATGTTGTGTCATCATCAGGCAAACCATGGATTAGTTCCCCCCATTTACCAGATGATCAGCGGCAGGGCAGTGACACCTGGAAGCAAGAATCCCCACCTCCACCGGGGGGCCTGGCAGCCTTAAGGCAACCATACACTCAGTGCTTGGAACAATGGAATTCTCTGCTGTAGCCCACGGGGAAAAGAATGATACAATTTTCTCTGGGGCTAAAGCCCTTGCTTAAAGTGTGTGAAGCAAATGACCCCCCCTCCAAACCTTGCTGCAGCTTCTGACATGCAAAAATCTCTACCAAAACTAAGGGAAACAGTTTGCTTGTCTCCTAGATGTCTCTTGTATGCACATGCCTTTCTCAGTACCTGCACAACAATGCTGATAGCTGCTGCCCTGCTGCCTGAATGCAAGAGTGAGTCCTGGTGTCATATACCTGGATGGCAACATTATTTTCTTCCACAATGAAGTCATTGCTGAGACATTGAACCTCATCTCAAACTACAAAGTGAGAACCCATAAATGTCTTTTTCACATCTAGGGATACAGGTAGTGGTCTAAGGGGAATTCACTCAAGTGTTTTCCAGCCAAGGATGGGCTTCTGTGGTTTCCCCACTGTTGCTGCAGCTGCTGATCAACATCAATGAGGCTCCCACATGGTAAGTTTCTGCATATATTCCCTACTCCAGTCCCCCAATGTAGCCATTCCCCCCATGTGATCTGGGGGGGGGGGCCTTTTCAGATTATCATGTTGTTATAATGTCATGACACTTTATCAGCTTCTGTGAATTACCAGCTTTCATTATTAAAAAGTAAGTCTCTGTCCCCTTTCACTGAAGAAACTTAAGGGAAAAAGCACATCTGTGCAATAAAAGGGGATAAAGAGTTACTTTTTAACAATGAAACCTGATAGACAAATTGTTATAACAATATGTCAACTGCTATTGTTAAAATAAAAGCGCTGCAGTGGCAGAGGAGACATGGCTGGTGTACAGGAATAGGAGAGGGGAAAGGGCACCATTGTGGGTGAGACCAGGAAGATCCAGTCATCCTAGCTGTGCTGCAATCTTTCCCAAAACATGGCATCAAGGCAGGTTTGGAAAAAAATCTCAGGAAAGATGGGGAAAAGTCAAGAACTGCATGGATGCACCACAATGCTGTGAGGAAATGGGGTAAAGGCCACCTCCCAATAGTAGCTGAGCCAATGAAACAACCCAGTCAGTGCCAGATTTATGTATAGGCTAAGCAGGCTGAAGCCTAGGGCCTCTAAATCTAGGGGGCCTCCGCAGCCCTGCCCCCCCCCAGCGGGCAGTCTCCTCTCTCCCAAAATTGCAAACCCAAGACTTCATGTGAGGGCAAAGCAACTTGGGCAACCATGAGACTCAGGGCCAGCCAGTGGGGTCCAATTTAAAACTCTGGAGCCCAACTGGAAAAAATTTTGTGGGGCCCCAGTTCACAGCCAAACTCTGCAGAATCTTAGAGATATAAATAAAATCCATTTAGATTGCTCTGGTGCAGGGGCCCCCTTAGGAGCAGCCCGATGGGCCCAATTTGGCCAAATTGCTCCAACTGCCTTAAGGCCAGCCCTGATGAGACTGTGCAGGAGTTGGACTGACAAGCCCTGCCCCTTCTAGGTCCCTGGTGCCACTATTCAGAGTACAGACTCCGGGACTCCAGAGTCATCAGCCCAGAGTCAACAACCAGCTACACAGCCTTCCCCAGCTCAAGGGTCAGGTCAGTACTGGTACATGCTGCACTTTAATCAGTGGGAGAGTGCGAGTGGGGGTCCAGCTGGGGCAGATAGACCAGGCAAGCAAGCTCTCCCAAGTCCTTTCCATTCCTTCCCTCCTCCTTGGCTTGAACAGAGTAAGCACATGTGACTGGCACTGGCCTCACCCCTCCCAGGCAGGGAAGTCTATCTTTCACACTTCACAGAGCCCTGTCGATGCCTACAGCATGCACTTGCAACCCCTTTCTCAGAACTTCTTGGATATGAAAAGAAATATTGATGGTGTCAATTGTCATGCCAATAAATCCAAACAATACTGCTTCATACATATAATAGTGGATTAATTGTTCTAAAGCCATTGCAGAATCGAATCAAAGTTTTACATATTTATTGTATACTAGCAATCAGGCCCGTTGTAGACACAATACAACTAGCTCTAGAAGGAAGGAAGAAACAAAGGAAGGAGAGAGAGAGAAAAAGACAAAGGGAGGGAGGGGAAGAGGATGAAAGAGGGAGGGAAAGAATCCAAAGACATGGGGCGTAAGGAAGGGAGAAAGAGGGAGGGAAGGAGGAAAAGAATGCAAAGAGAGAGGGAGGGAGGAAGAGAAAGGGGGGAAGGAGGGAAGGAGGGTAGGGAATGCAAAGAGATGGGGAGGAAGGAAGGAGGGGAGGGGAAGAATGCAAAGAGAGAGTGAGGAAGGAAGGAAAGAAGAGAAAGGGGGAGGGAGTGATAGAAGGCAACGTGAGGAAGGGAAAGAGGGAGAGACAGAAAAGCAAGAGCTGCGGGAAAGAGACAGAGGGAGGGCGAGGGAAGGGGGGGCTGTCCAGGTCTTACCTGGCTGGTGCAGGGTCCTCAGTAGGCCTTTCCCTGGCCATCCGCCATGGCGGGTGAGCGGGGGAAGGTGGTGTGGGGTCCTGAGTGGGCCTTTCCCCACGCATCCGCCATCGTGGGCAAGCGGGGGAAGGTGGCACGGAGTCCTCAATGGGCCTTTCCCCACCCAGCCACTGCCACGGGTGAGCGGGGGAAGGTGGTGCGGGGTCCTGAGTGGGCCTTTCCCCACGCATCCGCCATGGTGGGCAAGCGGGGGAAGGTGGCACGGAGTCCTCAATGGGCCTTTCCCCACCCAGCCACTGCCACGGGTGAGCGGGGGAAGGTGGTGCGGGGTCCTGAGTGGGCCTTTCCCCACGCATCCGCCATGGTGGGCAAGCGGGGGAAGGTGGCACGGAGTCCTCAATGGGCCTTTCCCCACCCAGCCACTGCCACGGGCGAGTGGGGAAAGGTGGCATGGGGTCTTCAGTGGGCCTTTCCCCACCCACCTGCCGCGGCAGGCGAGCGAGCGGGGAAAGGTGGCGTGGGGTCTGGAAAGGTGGCATGAGGCCTCAGAAGGCAGGGGAGATACCATGGGCCCTTTGGATTGTTGGGCCTGGACATCGGCTGAGAGGACACTAAGGGTAAGAGTGTGGGCTGCGCTTTCCTCCTCTCAGAGCTTGGTTGGCTCCTGCCGTGGCCATGGATGAGTGTTGCAGCACTTGGTGTTGCAAGCATCATGGCTGCGGGGCATCATTGTCTTTGGCAGCTGTTTGTGAACTGAGCACAACAGGCTGGCTGCCAGCTGTGTGGGCGGGACTGAGGCCACAGGGCCACCCAGCAATTGGCAGAGGTTTGGAGTGGCAGGTCATGCGGCCAACTGATTTTGCTATGCATACAACCTTGCCAGACCACTACTCTATTATATAATAGGGAAATATAACATTTTTTGGCAGTTGGCTCTTTTAAATGGCCAGTATTGATTGTTGGATGAGAGCCTGGTGTTTGCTGCTGCTGGAATTATTAGATGAGAAATTATAGTTAATTATTAACCTATGTTTTTGCATCATTTTCAGGGCTCCTAATTGCATGTGTCTTAGAGAAAATTATTTTGAATCCTTTTGGCAATTTTGGGAGTTTATAAACTTTTGAAAATGTTTAAATTGGGAAATTATGTTGTGCTATAGGGTTGGCTTGTTGGATGTTACAGAATAGATTCCATCTTGTGTTTGCTTTAGTTTAGTTTGTTTAGTTTAGTTAAAATTGCCACCCATCCTGGGAAGTAGGGCAAAACTCCAGGGTAGGCCTACAAATCCCAGATGCCTCTATGGCCAAAAAGTGCAGGAAAGCCAGGGGGCGGAGTCAGAAGACATAAATGCTCCAGCCAGCCTGGGAGGGGGAAGTCATCCTGCAAACCTCAGAGGGGCCAGGAGGCTTTTGCTGCAGATTGCCCACAGGCAGATAGAGGCCTTGGGGATCAGGGAAGGCAGCAGTGGGAAGGGATCCTTGGAGGGATCCAGAACTACCTGTAGAAGGCAGGACTACCTGTAGAAGGCCAGGCTGCAGGTTGGTAACTGAACCTCATTCTGAGGGAAAATAAGTATAGGGATCAGTTCAGGGACAGAGGAACTGCGTTTTGTCTTATTTTATTTGTGCCCCATGGTGTTTTCCTTTCTGTGTTTGATTTAAAGTGCCTTTTTGTGTTTAAAATCCTGTTACTTGTAAATAGTCAATAAAATCTTTGTTCTTTGTTTAAAACCCCAGTCTGGTGCTCTGGTCATGAAGTCTCACCCACTCTGTCCACTACCAGTGCCTTAAGAGGGGTCCTGGGAGGGAAAAAGCCCCAAAATGTGCAGGTGCCAACCCTCCAGAAGAAACCCAAAGTTAGGGGTTTTCATCTCCAAACCCCAAGAGTCAGCCAGAGGGGTCTCACTGCCCCTCAAGAAAGGCATAGGGAAGTCAGTGAGTGGTGGCAGCTACTGAAGAGTGACAGAAGCCCACCAAGGACGTGGGAAGGTGAAGCAGGGTTCATGAGCCACAAACCGGCTACTCAGTCCCCCAGGTGGGTGCTCGTTTCACTACTGTGGAAAACTGAATTATGTAACCCTTCAGCGGTAACCATCTATACCTTGTGTCAATAGCCACTGATGGACCTCTGATCCATGTGTTTATCCAGTTGAAGATTAATTTTACTTTTTATTTTTAGATTCTAATCTGAGCATGAGTAAAAGATGCTAGCAAGTGGTGCTAGCAAGCGCAAGAGACAGAGACTTGAAAATGCTATGGTAATGAAATTAAAACCAATCACTGCTTTCATGCATCAACCACTCATTGAAGCAACAAGAGCCAGCACTGAAGCTATCCAGCCTGAGCCAACTACTAGCATGCAACCAGACAAAAACCTCCCTGAAAGAGAAACAGTGAAGCGGGATGTGGAACAGCGAGCTGATTATGAGGAAGCAGCCATGATGCTGGCTCAAACTGAAAATATAGAACTATTTCAAGAGTCACTTACTGGACAGGGAGAGGCTAAAGAGCCACAAGAAAATAATGTAAATAGTCAGATTTTGCAATTCACACCTGGTAAGATAGGCCAAGTCCAAGATGTTCCAGGTGCAGATAAAGATAATGCCAAACATAGATCTACTGTAACAGATGTTGGTTTGTGGTCAGAATTATCACATAAGGAAGTATCCTATTGGGTAGAGAGGGGTCCCTCTCAAGTTCTGCATCATTGTGGACCATTTTCAAATTCCAAGAGAGTATACAAAAAACAGTCCAGGTTTTGCACAAAAGCTCTTTTTTATTCAACAAAAGCAAATGGGGAAACATATAGCCAAGAGTGGCTTGTATATTCTCCCTCAAAAGGCTAGATTTATTGCTTTGTTTGTAAACTCTTTCCAAAACTTGCCTCTTCTTCCACAGCTTTAGCTACTGAAGGGTTTGATGACTGGCAAAACCCCCATCTTATCCAAACTCATGAAAACTCAGAGAAGCATTGGAATGCCATGTTGGCCTATCTAACAAGGAAGTGAGGGCAAACATTAATTTCCAAGCTAGAGGAACAAATAAAAGCAGAACAGCAGTACTGATGGCATGCTAGGGAGGATTATTGCTGTAATATGCACTCTTGTAGAATGAGGCTTACCATTCAGAGGAGACAATGAACACTTTGGATCTCCAAATAGTGGCAATTATCTTGGTCTTTTACAACTAGTGGCAAAATTTGATCCATTTTTTACTTACTCAGATCAATCGGTATGGACATTCTGGATCAGGCAATCCCTCTTATCTGTCAAAAACTGTATGTAAGGAAATGATTCAACTCATGGCAAAAAAAAGTTAAGAAAGCAATTCTGGCTGATGTGCGAAAGGCTGGATATTTCAGCTTTTCAGTAGATTCCACTCCTGACATTTCACATACTGATCAGTTGACTTTAATTATCAGATGTGTATCACCTGAGGATGGTTTGCCAACTGAGAGATTTTTAATTTTCCTTGAGCTAAAACACCACTCAGGAGAAAGCATGGCTGATTTAGTGTTCAACTATTTCCCTACTGAGCTTGAAATTGACTTTAGAAAATGCCACAGGCAGACTTATGATGACGCTGCCAACATGGCTGGTAAGTATGCATCAAAAAATCATCAGGGGAAAAAAACAATTTGCAAGATTTATTCCATGCGCAGGTCACGCTTTAAATCTGGTGGGCCATTCAGCTGTAGATTGCTGCCTTGATGCAGTGAACTGTTTTGGCATTATCA
Organism: Gekko gecko; assembly: GCA_029375565.1. Taxonomy (NCBI): domain Eukaryota; kingdom Metazoa; phylum Chordata; class Lepidosauria; order Squamata; family Gekkonidae; genus Gekko; species Gekko gecko. Next base: position 103,971,659 of record JAPDNY010000004.1, on the reverse strand, counting down.
ATGAAATGTATACCTTCTTTTCATCCTCCACAAAGAGAGGGGCAGTTCTAAAATCATTTTTGCCACCTCATTCTAAAGTGCCTAAATATTTGTCAGATACTAGGTGGGATACACACGCAAAAGTCACAGAAGTTGTTTTGGAAAGTTACAGTGCTATCACTGATGCCCTCAGTCATTTGTACTCTGACGTTAATGAGAAGGGGAACACCAGACTTCAAGCTAACAATCTTTTGCAGAAAATGGAAGAACTGGAATTTGTGTTTATGCTGCATTTTTGGACCCGTGTGCTAGGTCATTTTCACAAGGTCAGCAAAGCCCTTCAGAAATCAGACCTGTTATTGAGTTCTTGTGCAAGTTTGTACAGTTCACTTCTGGATTTTTTAAGGAAAGTTAGAGAAGATTTTGATGAGCTTGAGAAACAAGCAAAAGCCACCTTGCCAAATGTTAACTACAAAACAAGGAGACAAAGTAAGGGATCGGCAAAGAAATAACAGAAGTGCACCTGATGCCTTAGATGCACTTTCTTCAAGAGATAAGTTTAGGATAAAATCCTTTATTCCTATATTAGATGCACTTGAAGCCAATTTAAAAAGAAGTACTGTGTACAGTGATGTTGCACAATTGTTTTCCATTCTTGTTAATTGGACAGCATCTAACCAAGAAATTCAGCAAGGCGTTGAACTGTTGATGGAAGCATACCCAAAAGATATTGACCTGAAACTTATTGATGAACTTTTGCATTTTCACCTGTATGTGAGATAAAGCCATAGGCTTACAGAAGAGCACTCTCTGTCTCATACAGACCTTTATCAAATTATATACAAGGAAAAAATTCAGATGGCCTTTCCTAATGTGGAAGCAATCTTGTGGCTATTTCTTAGCTTTATGGTCACTAACTGCTCTGGAGAGAGGAGTTTTTCAAGACTCAAAAGAATTAAAAATGAATTAAAGGCCACAATGTCTCAAGAGAGGTTGTCCGCACTTAGCATTCTGTACATTGAAAGTGACAAACTTAGACAAACAAATTTTGATGATGTTTTGGATAATTTAGCTATGAGGAAGGCTAGAAAAAAACATTTTTAGTCTTACTGTATTTGATGATTGTAGTTTACTTCTTAATATGTATTTTAGAACTGACTGTTTAATGACAACATAAAGTAGATTCTAAAAGTGCCACATTGTCACGTAATCATGATCATATTATTTATACTTCCCAGGCAATATAATTTGTAAACTTGAGGTTGTTTTTTTAAGAATAACATTACAACTTCATTTTCCTAAAAATTAATGCTTATTCCACAAAAGGTTTACAAAGTTCAGTTATTGCAAAAGCTTTTCTGTGTTAATTTTAACATTTATGCATTTTTTTCAATCACTGTGGTATTTAGTAACATCTTATTCCTTTAGAGGAGAAATTGTGAATTGCAGAATTTTTTATATATATAACGTATTTATTAGTTTTTTTAGACAGACAAACATACAGAGGGACACACAAATATTACAGCACATCTCCATACCAAAGTCTGAATTAATAGATTATCCATAAACAATCCATTCATAGAAGAAATAACTTTTAACACCAACTCATATTCTTCTTCCCCCTTCTCATATCTAATAACATATATTACAAAATCCTATAGATAACTCTAACAACAGTGTATATTGTAAGTCTAACTTACAAGTCTTATAGCGTCAAGACAGTTCCTATAGAACATATTGATCTACTTGTTTGAGTCTCTAATAAACTATTCTTGTTTGAACTGCCACCAAAAATATCCATTTGTTAATTAATTATAGCTTTCGAACACCCTACCAATCAGCCTATCTTTATATCTCCAATTTCTATAAATTATAACTCTCTACTGTCTCCTTTGATCCTACCATCTTTATTAATCAATATTTTATTTTAACTACAAATCTATGGAAGACTACTTAACAAACCTTATTTCAGGATACAGATTACAAAGACGTTATTTTTAATGTTATCTTAATTGCTTCATCAGTTTACCTCCATTTTAACAATCCCACTTAAATTTCTATTTAATCATTTCATTTCTTATTATTAATTCACATTCAATTCATTCACAAAATAACAAACTTATTATTACTTATCAAACAATACAAAAAATGATAATGTTCTGCCTAAATTATCTAGCTACCTAAGTCTATTATTTCTGGCTTCACCAAGCTAAACAATACCACACCCACCTCCCTCAATTTTATTAAACAAACACCACTTCACACAATTCTATTAAACAACAATAAATCCCCATCTACATTCTCTCATCCCTCCACTTTCTCTCATCCCTCCATGATTCTTCAGCAGGGCTTCACATCAAAAGGGGGGAGACAAGAATCAATTAATAACAAACAAAACTAAACAGAAAAAAAATTGCCTACAAAATATAATCTTACACAATATCTAATTGTTCCACCACTTTGACAGGGTCGCTTCCCCCCCCCCAACTTAAACCATTTCTATCCAAAACTGAAAAACTACTACACAATCCACAAAACATAGCTTTTTTCTAATCTCTTCCCCCCCTTTCCAGAACTTCCTTTTCCTTTTCAACCTCATATAAGTGTCTTGTATCCTTATATTCATGGAGTTCCTTTTCCAAATCCATTCTTCCATCTTCCAACAAGCCAAATTTCACTCTCTCTTTTACTTTAAGTCTCTTTGCCAGATTCCTATTTCCTCTTTTTCTTTTTTTTCCATTTTTTTCTTTTTTACATATAGTCTCTTTGTTAAATCTTTTAAGCCATATCTCCTGTCCCTGTCTGTTTCTTGAACTTTCTTTTCCACTGAAGTTGGATAGTCCTTAAGCAATTCTTTTGTCCTTTCCCATGAACACTCTCGTTCCCTCTCACACCCTTGAGAGTCTTGGGTTTGATCTCCTTTTTTAGTTCCATCTTGGCTTGGATTCTGATAACTTTCTAGCAGATTATTACATGCGTTTTTTACTGCTTGAGTACTTTCATGCACCAAAAATTTTTGAAATTGCTCCCAGGATAAAGTTCCAACTAGTGCATCTGGATCCAGCTCTTCCTCAGCTACTCCCACTTCCATTATATCACAGACTCTTAAACAAAGCTTCTTCTATAATCACCTTATATAGTTGTTATAACTTGTTTCTTTTTTGCTTTTCCATCAAATTGTATTCATTACAAACAGTTACAGTCCAAACAAGACAAAGAGCTTTTCTTACCCCCACCATTTAGTCACAATTTTTTCCCCCAAGTCGATTCTTGGCCACCTTCTCCTAATTGGAAACATCTGCTGGGTGCTTTAAAGTCCAAAACCACTCAATTTTTCTAATTTCTGGTTACAAAAATCTCTTCCTGCAATGTGCTGCTACCACTTTTTCAAACTGTAGGTCCCATAGAAGTTAAAAAAGATGGATGGTTGTGGCTATTAGAACATGGCACCTATGTTCTCTCTGAAAGATGCTCCTGCTTCGGGGCAGTCATGGTCACCCCCCCCGCCTTACTGACTAGTGGGAGGGGCCACAACAAAGCCCCCTGAACTAGACCTCTCTCGAGGAGGACTAGCAAAGCCCACCCGACATGCAGGTGGGCTCTGAAAAGAGCATCAGGAGTCAGACGGCTCAGAGCAAAGCAAAACTCCGCCCGTCCGTCACCACGCCATACCAGAAGTCCATGAATTGCAGAATCTTAAATACCCGTCATCATCCTTGGCTTCACTCAATTTTGTTTATAACATTCTTCCATTTTCTTCTAGTTGTAAGAGTGGGGGATTGGGAGGGGCCTCACAAGTGGAGTAGCCTAGGGCCTCTCTTCATTTAAATCTGGCCCTGAAGCCATGTGAAAGTGACACAGAGCAAATCCCTTCTCCTGCAGAAATGTGGAAAATGGTGTTAGAACTTTAGGCTGTTTCTTTCTTAGGGTATGTATTTATGTAGATTTCTCTTCCATTCCTGGCAGCCATGCATTCTGCACTATACCTGAAGCTGGCAGTTGTTATCTCTGCCTTCTCCAGTTGATATATTTATTGCATGAAAATCATCACAGCGCATCTCAGAGAAGAGGCAAGTAAGTAATCTTGAGTTTGCATCTCACCTAGAGAATATCTCCCACAGAGAGCAGCATGTGATAATGATTCCCAGGGAAAGTAATATACACAACAACCAATGGTAAACATTCCAAGGATCCTTTCTGTCTAAAAATAAATACTTCGAAACCAGGAACATGCAATTTTAATTACACCTTAGAGGATCAACAAGGTTTTGGGTCTGATGATGTGTTGTTGGTCAGGAGAGATGGGGGGAAAAACAAACCAAATGAGGATGAGATATAATTACGTTGCTAGGAAAAACTGTACATTCAAACCAACTCTGGCCATTAGTGCCATAGCAGCTGAAGGACTTCATGGGAATATTTCTTGGGCATGTTAACTTTGCCATTAAATTAATTCCTCAGGCATCTCAGAGGAATTTGTGAGTGATAGCTTTGTAAAAATGAAGAATTGTAAGTTACAAATCTATAGTGATTTCTTATCACATGACAATTCACAGTTGATCATTATTTGTTTACTTATTTTACTTAATCTATACCATAGCATCCTTCCCAATGGGGATCCAAAACTGCTCATGTCATTCTACTCTCCATTTTAACCTGTGAGATAGGTTGAGTGTGTACAACTGGCCCATGATCACCCAGCAAGCTTCCATTGCAGAGTGGAGATCCAAACTAGAGTCTCTCATATCCTAGTCCAACACTTGAACTGGCTCTCATGTGAATCAATTCCAATGAAAAGCATTGGGTTGAATTTCCAAGGAAATGTAAAATTCCCACTAATTGCCCCCTTCCTGCTGCAGAGCCCTGATTTACCTCTTATACCATTCCTGAGAGTTCCCTGCACCCCTATGGACAGCATTTAAGGGAGATCAAAGGGCTGCAGCAGGAGTGGAAGACAAGAACATTCTGTTCTGATAATGGAATTGCCTTCCAATAGTGGAAAATTTAGGGGAATTTCAGACAGCCGATATGTTCCGTTTCAGGAACTGTTCACTGACAGTTTCTGTACTGACATTTCAGACAGAACCATTTTAGTAATGATTCCCTAATGGAATATATTGATCCTTTCAGACACAAACGCTCCTGTCCCATTAGGGAAGTGTTCCTGAGCCGTTTTACCTGCAAACTGCTTCCAAGTGGTCTTCAATTTTCTATACCGTTCCTGAAGCACTACGGGATGCTGTGTAAAATGCCCCCGTAGCGCTTCCTCTGATGACAAGGTTTTCCCACCCTTTTTTTCCCATGTGGGTGATCACCATCTTTTTTTAATGTTCTTTTAAGAGCACTATAGTGCTATAACACAACACCAAAACAGCACAATAGCAACTCCACTGGAATGCCTGGACCACTGAGATACATGAGATCACTACATCTGGGGAGAACAGGGATTTCAGTGGAGTACAATGCCTTGGAGTCCTCCTTCCACAGCATTTGCTATATGCCTGGGAACTGATATCTGTAAGCAGGAGATAATCTGTAACTCTGCAATGCTCCCTCTAAGCTGTTGAGTCCTGTGAGCAAAAATTCCACTTTGTGAGCTACTGGCATTAGAACTGTAAACATGTTATTTGGCTACTGCATAAATTAGTTTGCTCTGGAGCCATTCTTCCTGAGCTAAGACAAAAATGTGTGAGCCAGAGGCTAAAAAACTGTGAGCCAGCTCACACTAACTCAGCATAGAGAGAACACTGGCTGAAAGTACAGGGGATCCTCAGGTCCCCCCTGGAGGCATGGCGTCCTGAAATGCTCAAAAGGAGGAGGCTGTTTGCAAGCCAGGAAGGAGCTAGTGTTAAAAAAAAAATGCTCTCAAGCTGTGCATTCCTGAGCTTCCATTTCCTATTTTTAAATCCCCCAATCTCATGTATCTCAATGGAGTCCAGGTACTCCAACGGGGTCACTATTATGCTGTTTTGGTGTTGTGTTATAGCGCTACTGCGCTCTAAAATGAACATTTTAAAAAACAACAACAAAGATTGCCCGTGCAGGAAAAAATGGGCAGGAAAACAAAACGGCGCAGTCTGGAATGCCAAACCGCTTCAGAGACGGCTCCTTACCAGTAGGGAAAAGGCTGTGTGAAATGGCCGCCCCTGTACCGGTTTACTCCAAGATGGTACAATAAGTTCCATTGATCTGTAGAATAGGACTTGTCAATGGCATGTTCACACATCTTCTTATTTAGACTGGCTAGGGTCAATAGGACTCAATTGATCAGGAGGGAGGTATGGACAAGTAAGGGTTTGTTTGTTTGTTTGTTTGTTTGTTTGTTTGTTTGTTTGTTGCAATACGTTTGCCACTGAGATTCGAGTAGCTGTAGCTTATACAGCCAGTAGCTGTATAAAAGCCAACCAAATTACCAGGTACAAGCTTTGAGAGTCAAAGCTCTCTTTGTCAAGTATCTTCATTGGGTATCTGATAAAGGGAGCTTTTACCCTTGAAAGCTCATACCCTGGAAATCTTGTTTGTCTTTAAGCTGCTACTGGACTGAAGTCTTGCACTTCTACTGCAGACCAACACAGCTACCCACCTGAAACCAGGTACCACTGAGAAGATTTATAAGAGTTCAGTGAGCATGTCTCTTTGTTCAGTCATGTGTCATGTGAGTCACTGTTGGATAGTCATTCATTTAGTACCTTTTGGTTGCCACTATGCAGAAACACCCCCTGCTGAAGTGAATTCCTGCACTTTAATGGCAAGAAAATAAATAGATTAGGAGGAGAAAATGAAAACAGGCTATGTGGAATATAAGCAAAATAAGTTTTTCAAGAACCTGCATATGAGCCATTTGCAAGAAACTTGATCAGGCTGGCTGACTCACAATGATATTGATGTTTCTATGTAAGATTGGGGAGACCTCTTAGCTCAACTGATACTGGCCTCCAGACTCTATTTTCTGTAGTGTGCTTTTAGGTAACCAACAGCATGAAGTCACTGCTGCACAAGCATAATTCTTAAAAACACTTGCATGTGGTACGATACACGCCACTTTCTTAATCAAGACTAGTCATCTCATGAAGTAGCATAAGATGCCCAACTCATATAGCAGATTTTGAAGGATGCTAAAAGGCCAATTTTTTTTAACTGCCAAGGAAGACCAATTTAGGTTTTTCACATCAGGCACTAAAATATCTTGTGGCTGATCTCCAGGACAATTTTGACCTTTACTCCTAGTCACTAGGGGGTTATACCTGCAAGACACTGCTCAGCATGCAGAAGGGTTAAGCATCAATGATATACAAAACACGCTTCACTGCCTTGCACTAGGCAGTACTGCTGAGTCCATTTCATCCATTTGCTTCAGCTGCACATTCACAGTAGCCACAATGGAGGAAGAACTCTCAGTTGACTATGTATTGACATTATGAGAACAGACTGTCTGTGAAAATTTTTGATTTTTCAACATCTATTGCCTGTTTCATCATGGAAATGTTCCAACTGTCTATCTTGGTAATGAAGTGTCCCCTGGAGAACTTCCCTGTTGCCAGTAGCTGGACAGTTACCAAATATTTCCTTCTCTCCTCCTCCAGCCTCCTCTCTGCTTGGTAGAACACCCTTTTTACTTTTTGAAGCTGTCTTTATCTATCCTAAAACAGATTGCTGCAAAGAAGCAGAGTGCGGTATCTTAATTCAGATATGGGTCTTGGCTGATTTATATGTGTATGAACTGAGCACTTTTGGATAGATTGCTAATCGTAAGGAAAATATAGAGTAGTGGGCAGTTGCTTTTTCTTGGGTATTGAAAAAGACAACTTATTTTGTCTCTACTATGGGAGTATAATGAATGGGAATGTATAATGTATGTTTTTGTTGTACCCTCATCAGCACAGATGAACTGGAAATGAGCAGAAATGGCCAGAGAGAAAACATCAGTCTTTTGCTATGCTATGGAAAGTTCTAACTAGTAGTTTTCCATTCTATTACACTTCTAATGTACTGGCAACATCTCCTCTTATTTCTCCTCCAACAACCCAGGAGAAATAGACTGATGCTGAGGGACCTTTTTAACATTTGCTTGTTACCAAAGCTTCTAGAGTATAAACATTATTTATGTTGAACTGTTTATTATATATACTGAGTTCCAGTAGGTAAGGAGCTGATGGAAAATCTGGTAGAAGAACAATTAATTCTCTTGTAAAGTATAGCTATGATCAATTGTTATGTGATGTGTTTGAATACACTTTTTAGCTTAGTGATGCATTATATTCAAATTCCCCAATGCCCTCCATATGTCACAGAAACATCTAGATGAGGTGATTGATTGCTAACTGTTTTTAAAAAAGTAATGCAAAATCTGGGCATGTACTTGGAGTCCTTTAAAAGGCATCAGATGTCTGAAGTTGTTCCATGAATTTCCTAAGTGGTGAACATGCTGAGAAAGCACATACCATATTTTGTTATTTTGTTCATGCTTATATTCTTTCTCCCCAGGACTGAACTTGGAGAAATAGGGTCAGCATGTTTGGTGCACTAGTTGGCTGCGTGGGCATGAGCCTACCAAACAAAAGCTAAATTTGTAATGTTGCAAGTAGGAGCCCTCACCCCCCTATCAATTTGTCTCACATCCTGTTAGCCAGTCGCAAGCAGGGAGCTGCATTTTTAATGGAAAGTTCTTCTGGTTGTCAACCTGTTCATAGATGTTCAGCAAGTTGCTTCAACTATTCCTTCCCCAGAGTGCACCACAGTGCAATCTGTATGCCACAAGTGTATATTCTCATATAGCCTGATAGAGTTCTACCACCCCCTTGTTGTGCCAAATCGACCCAATGATCAGCTCGTGCCTGATTGTCACGCTGGAACACAGTACATTTGACTGTGTTGCCATGAAATCCATGGTGGCCCTAGTCCCAAGGGGTGCTGTAAGAAATAATTTCAGTGTTAGCCTGTCTAAAAGATGATAGGATTGTGCAAAACAGATAATGTAATATAAGCATTCAATTGTTGATAACTATATTTATTCAAAGTGTCACAAAGACTGGAGAGAAACTGGGTGATGTCTGCGGGAGGGGAAAACACTGCAAATCTTTTTTAAGGTTCATCAAGGTGGTGCATGATGATATAGCCTTCAGATATTGTAGCACTGTCATGATTGCAGGGTACCATGGATTCTATATAATCATAATACAGATCCACATCAAGGTAATATGTGTGTTATGTCAAGTTGCTTCCATCTTATAGCAACCGTATGAATTAATTACCTCCCCAAAATTCTATCATTAACAGCTTTGTTCAATTGTATGAAAATCCTTCATTGTATAATTCCCTAAATTATTTAACTTTCTAAGGTTCCTTCCCTTCTGATGGCCTTTCCCTGAAAAATGAGAGATACTGGTCCAGCTGGAGTTTTATCTTCATCCAATCAGACATTAATTGTACCAGAAATTTACCTAGCAGCCAACCATAACTTTCCTACTAGAAGGCATTATAGGAGGTTGTAGCATCTCCCATAGCATTACATATTTTCCATTACTTCTATTCCTCCATCCTTCTCTGCTGTTGCCACCATGGACTTAAACAATAAATATCATCCCGTGTTTCTCATATATAGTTTAATATCTTTTTTAGTTAGTGAGAAAGGGGATTGATCCCTCATCTTGTGTAGATTAAGGTGTTGCTTGGGTGTCTTTGATGCAGAGCTTGCCTGGCTGCACAAGAAACCCAAATGATTGACTGTGATGCAACAACATTTTAGGGACACCAATAAAGCAGCATGAGATGTAGCATGAGGGTTAATTTCTCAGATTCTACTGCACAGTTACTTGAGGTACCAAAATACCTTGGACTAGTACCCACAACTAGTAACTCATGCCATCCATTCACCTCCTATGATTGTGCTCCAGGAGTTGGAACAAGCAGAGGATCAACACAGATAACAGTCTATGTTCAAAGAAAGGACAAATGTAACACTGCATCTGGCATTCACGTCACTCGTACTATAAATGAGAACAGCCCACAGCCTCTGCTACTAGACTGAAATAGAATGTGAACTTGTAGAGGAATCATGTAAAAGGAGCATAGGGATGGATGAGCTGTTATCTGAAGGCAACATTTGAAATACCTCAGAAGAGAATAAACAAAGCTTCTTTTAGCCCTGACCTGAATCTCAGAAGCTAAGCCAGGCTGACCCTGGCAAGTACTTTGAAGGGAGACCTCCAAGGAATACCAGGGCTGGGATGCAGAGACAGACAATAGCAAGCCACCTCTCTGAAATGTCCAAGCCCCACTAGGGGTCTCCAGAAGTCATCCACAACCCCCCCCCAAAATTAAAACCTCCTTTTCAAAAGAATCTCATCCATTCCTCCTCATTCCTTGGAAAAATTTGTGTATTCTGTTCATGGATGGGTCATGGAGGTCAGGGGCAGCAGCTTGGAGTATAAAATTGCAGGAACTCTCCTTATTGTGAGGGCTCACAGAGCTGCATAAGGCAATTTGTTTTCATACAATGTTTGGGTTGGGTCCTCATAGTATGAGGTTGGGGACAGAGGGAATCTTTGTCTAGGAGACCACCGTGCGTCTCAACAGCCTTGAAGAGTGTGTATAATATAGCTGCCTTTGTAGCTTCTTTATCTGTCAACCAGATATTGCTCCCTGCTTCAAGAACAGCAGTCTCTTGTGGATCATCGATGAATCCCATCAGAGTTTGCTAATTCATCATTTAAATCCCTTTGCACTTGAAAGATAATAGTCTGACGTATGTGAAATGCTTGTTACTTCCTTTCTAGTAGTAATAAGTTAAACACTAGGGTATAGGTTTCATATTCTATTGCTACTGGATACTAGAAATTTTCCTAAAATCACTGAAAGTGGGAAAAAGTAAAGACATATACCTTTCCTCCCCTAATTCCCCATTTATTAAACCTGTTGACCCTGAATGTCAATGAAATTTCTTGTTTTCCATAGCACTTCCAAGGAAGAGTGCTTATAGTCACTATTTCCTCTTTTGATTTATTTTGGGACTGGAGGTGTATCTGATTTAGATTTCTTTATCCCATAGTTCAAATGATTATAGTGCTGTCTCATCTTATGTGACTAGTTGGTATATATTTAGTACTACTATTTAATGATTTTACTGTAGCAAATCTATAGCATTTTGAATATGCCTAAAAGCGCATTAGGATTGTATTCACTTTAGTTTAAGAAAGGGAGTCTTTCAAGCAAAGTAGTCACTGGTTCTTTCCCATTTTTAAAGTTTCATTTAAAACAATAAAAAACCTTCTGAGCCAGATATAGCTACATCTGCAGCCTTACCCACCCACCCCGCCGTTATACTATGTTGATGTTTATGCAAAAAAACCCCAACAACAAAAAAAGACCCCATTAAGATTGAGTGTCTGCTAAAACTGTATTCCAAATGCAGCCACACTCCCATGATGGGCCCTATTCAGAGAATGCTCAGGGAGTTTGAAAAAATATTTTGTACTCTGATAACATAATGACTGGTGTGATGTTGTTGTGGTTGTATATTTTTCTATCAAGCAAGCCTCTTATGCAGGGTTGCCAGCATCCTGATTGAAAATCCTAGAGAGTCCAGTGACGGCACTTGGGTTTTACTAAAAATGAAATCAGGATGCTGGCAACCCTGTATAAGAAGCTTGCTTGGTAGAAAATTCTTCAAAATCCTAGAGCTTCCATGATGTCATGTCTAGTTTTTATTGGAAATTAAGTCATCACACAGGCATGACACCAACATGATCCCGAATTCTCTCCCTCCCCCCAATTTCCCCCACACACACCATTTCAGGTGGCAGCAGGTACACTAAAAGTCTGCCAGGAGGCAAGCTTATTCTGTGGGAGTCAGTGGCAATGAAAAGGGAGGATTGCCTTGTTAGTCTAGTTTCCTTATACTTCCTGCTAAATTTTTCTTTTTTCTCTTTGCATCTTCTAGCAAGTTTTTTAACCTAGTTTCTGGGAAGGTTTTGTAACCTGATCTCTCCAACAAGGCCAGTAATTGGATTTGCAGTCCAATTAACAAAGCTCTTGTTTGAGCTTGGCTGGTCTTTATTTAATGGACAATCTATTTTGCCTTAATTTCAACATTAGCCAAGACATATCACTTCTTTTTTATTTGTGCTCTAAGCACCTATGTCTGAAGAATCCTTTGTAACTTGCAAACTTTCAAGCATTCTAAATAGCATTCAATCCAATCAAAGGCAATGTCTCTTTATTAGGTGCTGTTTTTGTTTGTTTTGTGGGGTTGACATGGAGTCTACTAATCTCTGACTGAAGTCATTTGGCATTGAACAATCAATGCTCATTTCCTGTTGTATTCAGTGAATCTGGCTCTTTGACCCTAAGTATGTCACATGGAACTTTGACCCTAAGTATGTTGCATTTATTTGAACTGTGCCCATGATATGTATTTTCATAGAATCATAGAATCGAAAGGGACCTCCAGGGTCATCTAGTCCAACCTCCTGAACAATGCAGGAAATTCACAAATACCCCCCACACCCCAAGTGATCACTGTTCTATGACCAGAAGATGACCCGCCCAAAAAACCCTCCAGGATCTCCAGCCAAACTGGCCTGGAGAAAAATTGCTTCCTGTACCCAAAGTGGCAATCAGCATTTCCCTGGGGATGTAAGAAAGGGCTACAAGAACTAAGCACTGAGGCAACCCTTCCTGCTCTCCCTCTCATGATCTGCCTAAGTCACAGAATCAGCATTGCTGTCCGATGGCCATCTAGCCTCTGTTTAAAAACCTCCAAAGAAGGAGAGCCCACCACCTCCCAAGAAAGCCTGTTCCATTGAGGAACCGCTCTGTCAGGAAGTTCTTCCTAATATTTAGCTGAAAACACTTTTGCTTTAATTTCAACCCACTGGCTCTGGTCTGACCTTCTGGGGCAACAGAAAACAACTCTGTACTATCCTCTATACCCAGCTCCTTCAATTTTCTTCATAGGACTTGGTCTCCAGACCCCTCATGGCCTCTGACAGACCTGTTCTCCAGGATTTTGTCTAATCAACACTCTAGTAGTAACCTGGTTAGCCCACATGTTTGATGATGAAAGCTGGAACACTAGTCCAAGGCTGGGGTCTCTACATACTCAGTGGACTCCCCAGAAAAAAAATATTACTGGAAGCTATCTAAAAGAAAAAGCAGCCCCTCCCCAAATCGCCTCATGAGGACTGAAAATGCTTCAGAAGGGGTAGAATGCTGAGGGCAGTCAGTTAAAGGTAAAGGGACGGGAGGAGAAATTAGCTTGCTCAAGGAGTCCCTCAGATCATAGAGTGTCCTGGAGAGAGATATTTGGAGACTAAGGATGGTATTTCCCTTGAAATTCATCACAGACCCGCAAAATATTCCCTCTTACTGAATTTCTTGGATGGATGTCTATCAGTAGAATAATAAAATGAGTTCTACTGGCAAAAATGGGATAGAAAGTTGTGTGTAATGAAAGGTCTCCCCAAGTATGCAGAAAAAACATTGGATTTAATCCAATGTAGATTTCCATGGGTTCAAGGAAGGGTGGTTTTCATATATTCACCCCTCCCATAGCCCAAATCCCACTATGCTTCTCCTGCAGGATGCAGGACCTCCAGGAATAGTTAGCAGAAATCAGAGGTTTCCAATGGGAGAGGGATTGCTGAAAATCACCCTCTTTTGCAGACACTGAAATTTGCACAGTGTCCAGGTCATTCATTTGTAAATTAAATAAGTATGCCCCCAAAATAAGCTGATGAGAACTGAGCATAATCATTCTTGGGATTAACAAACATCATTAAAGTTGGTTAAAGGAATATAGATGGAAATGGGGAAGGTGGCCTTCCTGGGCCTCCAAGAGTCAATTCCATCTGTTCTGGCAGTAGCACTCTGGGGTTTCAGGTAGAAGTCTTCAGGTAAGGATCTTATGAGAGCATATATATTTTTGGGACCTTGCAACCCTTTCCTGATCATGTAATGCACAAATGTTCTCATTACACACAAAAAGAGAAACTACTGTCATCATGGACTTTTAGGGCAATGGATTATTATAGGCAGTTCTCTTACCTCTCTCTTCAGAAAGTAGTCTTAGTGATACTGTTTGTACATATTTTTTTCTTTGGCAACTGCAGAACCCCCTTTTCACACTGACGCTCCTGTAAACTGCACTATCTACTGGAATAGAGGACACTGGGTACACAGAGGCACTATTATGAGAATGAGTAATTGGATAGATTGGAAATGTACAGAATATATAGATTGCTTGCACAGCAGGCTTTTCATCAGGTCTGTTTACTGAAATGGATTTCCAAGCAGCTACTGTATAATCTACTTCAGGAGGCAATATATCAGTCTGTTGACTGTTTTGAATTTGTTCCAAAATATCTTGGCTGCCTGAATACAGCAGTGTAAATATGTCAGTGAGGATATTAACAAGAGTTATGAATTGGGGAGAGGATAGAGAGTGAAAATAAAATAGATTTAGTACTTGTTCACCCATTACAGTTTAGATGGAGATAATAATGATAATCATCAGTGAGATCTCTAGGGAGACCTTTGGATCCCCTCTGGCTTTCACTTCCTATGTTTGTAGTAGTTAATAGCAAACTTAATGGTTCAACAACCTTAAAAGCCTAACTAGTATGCAGAGAAACCACTGATGGTTGTTACACCTAAAAACCAATAGTAGAGTTCAGCTTCATAAAAATTAACTGGTGTTCTGCCATTGATTCCAGTGGGAGGTGGGTACTTCAAGTGTTCAGGAAGTCTATACATTAAGAGATATGCCTGACTACTAACTAAAGCCTAAGGCTAAAAATCACAAGCACATTGTAAAGTTCAGAAAGGATGAAATGCCATTGTAAACCAAGCTTTCTGCATGGCCATCAATCAATTCAGAAATGGATGCATTTCAAGAGAAACTGAGCTATTTTAAATAATGCCCAAGTTAAAAGGATGAGGGGAATTAGTTCATTGTTGGATATTGCATTATTGTAATCATACATCTCCTGTCCAAATGGGAAGATCCAGGAAGTGAATGATCACATTAGCACAATATGTGGATTCTAAACTTAATTGCACCCTGGACATGCAGTCAAGAGACAGCCATGCACACAGGGAAGCATTTATCATTATTTTCTGGGTAGTAAGTCTCCTATTCACTTGGAAAATTTCTTTTGTAATTGACATAAGCAAGCTTGTGAGCTGCTTTTCTAAAAAAATATATGTAATCAATCAATTTCAATGAAATCCTAACACAAGAACCATGTACACATTCATTCATGAACATATGCATAAAGGCACTAGTGGCTGGGTTCAGGAAGGAACCAAGGGAGAGACAAAGCATATAGTCAAAACACAGTTGAGGGATCAAAACACAGGTATCCAGTAGTCCAGGTAGGGCAAATCCAAGTATCCAGTAGGGCAAATCCAAAAGACATAAGCCAGGTCACAGTCCAAGAGGTCAGACACACAGATTGTCCAAAGGCAACACAAGAACATGAGGACTGGGAACAAGTTGCTTCCACACTGTCTCACCCTTTTCTGGCTGCTTTTATCAGGAGTCATTCAGGGACCAGTGCAACTCTTCAATGACTGAGTAGCCTACAGAACCATTAGCCCCGATCCTGTAGGGACTCAAGCTCACAAGCAGAGGTTGCCTGCCTTCTCCAGCATTTCAAGGGCTCTGGTGACCCCGTGTGTGTGTGTGTGTGACACTGGCTGCTGTGGGGCCTCTGCTTCTGCTTTGGATCCCAGGCTGCAGGACTAAGGGTATGGCACACTGACTTCAGCCTGAGACTCCACCTCTGCACCTGATGGAGCCTCTCCCTTGTCTGGTGAGTCTTCCTGCAGCATCCGAGGGGTGAGGCCAGCTTCCTCCATCTCTTCTTCATCCCAGGAAGTGTTGTCAGGCAGATTCATGACAACTAGTTTGATTGCAACCAGTATTGGAGTACGAGATTGCAGACCTAAATACATTAAGGCCTCAACCATTTATTCTGAAAGCAAAATCCAAGGTCTTCTGTGGGACTACAGTCTCAATAGTAAGCTTACAATTGCAGCCTCACTGAGGATAATATCTATCCTGCTGTCAGCAGCAATCCAAAGGCATTTCCCAGCACTGTAATGGAAATTCCTGGGCCCTCCTGTATGCAAGTGTATACTTTCTCTTTCCCATTCAATGAGATGCACACCAAGAGCAATGAGAACTCCCATGCCATAGATGCCATGGGGCATCTATGGGCTCTGATCTGGCCATAGTTAAGAACTGATGTTAGCCACTTGGGTTTTGAAAATGTATCACTAATGCAGTCAGACATTTTGTAGTGTGGTGAATTTCTGAAAGCTAGCCTCTGCTATTTTTTCAGCGTATTTCATAGCTAATTAGCATCTTTCTGCTTACAGTCGAGAACCGACAAAATATATGGCGACAATGAACCAGTTGGTTCTTCGGGGATACACCCACACTTGACTGAATCATTTCACATGAATGTGTGTGACTATATTTGTGTTTGGAAGGAACTGAAGCAGTCAAATGTAATTTACAGATCTCCCTAACCTCCTCTTAAAGAAATGGAGCGCATCTGCTTATGTGCAAAATCAAGGCAGTGTTGCCAATATTTATTGATGTTTTATTTTTTTAAGGAATTGGCTAAATAAATAAGGCATCTGGGGAATGCAGCTGCCAGAAGGGTTGTGTATAAGTACAGGGTTTTTAAATGGCTGTATCATATATTTTACAAACATGAGGGGATAATTCTGAAGAATTCCTCCAGAGTCAGCAAAAATTTTTTCATAACTCCAGTGTGAGGGGGTTTTTTTCAGACAAGCCTTAGCTGATTATGTGGTACACTGAAGAAGAGTGGCAGGAATTGCTTCCATTTTAACAGATGGCTCAGCTGAAGGTGAAAAGCAGTTAACTGGGGAGGGGCTACTGCAGGGGATCATTTTCATAGCTGAGATTAAACTCCAGAGTCTCTCGTCCATGGCATAGTGCTTAGTTCACAAATGTTTCCTGTTCTTGTCAGTAATAAAATTTAGCTAGCTGTAAGGGAATTTCTATAAGCCCCAGACTACCTGCTAACAGTTTCTCTGTCATTAGCTGGCTGATCTGGATATGCTTTCAACATCAGCTTCATGGGTCTTTAACTGAAGCCCTTGGAAGACGACATGATTGCTTGTATTTTGAAGACCTACTGCGGCTCTCTTTGCCCCTGTCCTTCACATACAATCTCTCTCTCACACACATCCTTCCACGCACACATAATGCTGTCCCCCCATCCATCTATTTTTAAAGGATAGCATCTGTGCCTTAATTCCTTGTGTCGTAGGGAACATTGTCTAAAGCTGTCTCTCTCCAAAAGTAACTCGTGTTGCATTCTCATAATCACACTCTCATTCTAGTCCTGCTGCCTTGGACAGAAGATGCATCTATCTAAATTCTCCTTCCCCGCACAAGCCATGACCTGTATTGAATCTCAGCTCTTTATTCATCCACCTATCTAGCTAGTCACTGTATAGCATTTACATCACTTGCAATCTGTCCATCCCATCTTCTATGCCCCACTGTCAGTTAATCTTTCTTTGCTAACATATTGTTCTGCCTCTTTAAACATTAGTTTGGTGCAGCTTGGCCCAGGTGCCATTCTGAGGGGATGAAAGCTGCTTTTGCTTTATGTATACCTGAGTGCAGAATGCACATGCCTTGTGTAAATTGAGAATAGCATGCTTATCACCAGTTTTCTCAGCAAAATACATGGACATGCCAGCTTTAAAAAATGACTAGGCTCTTGCTTTCTGGGGGAAAGTCACCTGTCATGTTTGGCTGATAGAGGTAAAATGTAACAGATGACCTTCAGTATTCAGGGTAAGGTAATGGGGTGGTTGGAAATTTCTGGGCCAGATACTCTGAAGAATCTGAGCGGATATAGGAATGCTCAGGGCCTTCTATGTGCCCACAGCTTTGTCACTGACATCCCCTTAAAAAAATGTTAGGCAACAGCAGACCTACCTTCTGTACACACAATTCACTTTTGTTACTTGAAACATTCTGTACAAGTAAAATAAAAGATTCTGGTTAGCTATTTGGAAGAAGATGAGATGATCTATATTAATAATTTCTTCATGCCTAAGAACAAATAATTAGCCTCAAAGTCCTTTGTGGGGCCATTGGAATCATGGACTATGCATACATTCCAATGACAGTTTTGAGGTCAGAGCAGAGCTTGCTGCCATTGTCCCACTTCCCATTTATGTGTTCACTAGGGAGCAAAGCCCATTGTGGTGGAAGACAATGGGCCCTAGAAAGGAAGGGAGGGAGGTGGAAGGGAGAGAGGGTTGGAGGAAGGAAGGAAGGAAGGAAGGAAGGAAGGAAGGAAGGAAGGAAGGAAGGAAGGAAGGAAGGAAGGAAGGAGGGAAGGAGTGAAAGAGAAAGAGAGAGAGGAAGAAAGGAAAAGGGGGAAAGGAAGGGAAGAGGGGCAGAAAAGGGCTTCTCTGGGCCCAGAGAAGGCCTATTCTGTCCCACACACACCATCCCCTGGGCCTTGTATGGGGGCAGTAGGCAGTGTGTGGGGGAAAGGGCTTCTCTGGGCCTATTGCCCCCATATAAGGCCCAGGGGATAGTGTGGGGGGGATGGAAAATGGCTTCTCTGGGCCTACTGCCCCCATAGAAGGCCTATGGGATGGTGTGTGAGGGACAGAAAATGGCTTCTCTGGGCCTACTGCCCCCATAGAAGGCCCAGGGGATGGCATGTGGGGGACAGAAAATGGCTTATCTGGGCCTAGTGCCCCATAGAAGGCCCAGGGGATGGTGTGTGGGGGGCGGAAAAGGCGTTCTCTGGGCCTAGTGCCCCACAGAAGGCCCAGGGGATGGCGTGTGGGGGGCGGAAAAGGCCTTCTCTGGGCCTAGTGCCCCATAGAAGGCCCAGGGGACGGCATGTGGGGGACGGAAAAGGCCTTCTCTGGGCCTACTGCCCCATAGAAGGCCCAGAGGATGGCGTGTGGGGGACAGAAAAGGCCTTCTTTGGGCCTAGTGCCCCATTGAAGGCCCAGGGGATGGCGTGTGGGGGGCAGAAAAGGCCTTCTCTGGGCCTAGTGCCCCATAGAAGGCCCAGGGGATGGCGTGTGGGGGCAGAAAAGGCCTTCTCTGGGCCTAGTGCCCCATAGAAGGCCCAGGGGATGGCGTGGGGGCGGAAAGGGCCTTCTCTGGGCCTAGTGCCCCATAGAAGGCCCAGGGGATGGCATGTGGGGGGTGGAAAAGGCCTTCTCTGGGCCTACTGCCCCCATAGAAGGCCCAGGGGATGGCATGTGGGGGGCCGAAAAGGCCTTTTCTGGGCTTCTAGTGCCCCCATAGAAGGCCCAGGGGGTGGCATGTGGGGGACGGAAAAGGGCTTCTCTGGGCCTAGTGCCCCCATAGAAGGCTCAGGGGATGCCGTGTGGGGGGCGGAAAAGGCCTTCTTTGGGCCTAGTGCCTCATAGAAGGTCCAGGGTATGGCGTGTGGGGGACTGAAAAGGCCTTCTCTGGGCCTAGTCCCCTCATAGAAGGCCCAGGGGATGGTGTGTGAGGGATGGAAAAGGCCTTCTCTGGGCCTACTGCCCACATAGGAGGCCCAGGGGATGGCGTGTGAGGGGCAGAAAAGGCCTTCTCTGGGCCTAGTGCCTCAAAGAAGGCCCAGGGGATGTTGTGTGGGGGACGGAAAAGGCCTTCTCTGGGCCTAGTCCCCTCATAGAAGGCCCAGGGGATGTTGTGGGGGGGGGCTGAAAAGGGCTTCTCTCACTTGCCTCAGCCTTGAGGGCCTATCCCTTTGCTCACACTCCAGACAGTCCTCTCCTGTCGGAGGGCTGGAGCAGACTGAGCTGAAAACACTGACCGGGGCTGACGTGGGCGGGACTTTGTGAAGCAGCCAGTCAGCCCTGGCCAGTGTCTTCTGACTGCCAGTTCTTGAGCCGAATCAATTATGGCAAGCACAGAATTTTGTGGAACCAAACTTCAAATATATATAAGGACAGGATTCTTTCCACTTGTTGTTCAGTCGAACAGTCGAGTCCGACTCTTCGCGACCCCATGGACCAGATCACGCCAGGCCCTCCTGTCTTCCGCTGTCTGCTGAAGTTTGTTCAATTTCATGTTTGTTGCATCAATGACACTGTCTAACCATCTCATCCTTTGCCGTCCCCTTCTTCTTTGACCTTCAATCTTTCCCAGCATCAGGGTCTTCTCCAGTGAATGCTCCCTTCTCATTTGGTGGCCAAAGTATTTGAGCTTCAGCTTCAGGATCTGGCCTTCCAAGGAACAATCAGGGTTGATTTCTTTTAGGATTGACTGATTTGATCTCCTTGCAGTCCAAGGGACTCTCAAGAGTCTTCTCCAGCACCATAGTTCAAAAGAATCTATTCTTCGGCGCTCGGCCTTCCTTATAGTCCAACTCTCCAACTCTTCCCACTTAGGACATCTGAAAAAGCTACAGACTGGCAGGTGCCAAGTCAGTCCCAGCAGTATCCCGTGATTAAGTGGAAATATACACATCTCCTTTGAGTAGTGATCCAGTCAATTGTTTTAATAGCTCACCTTTGAAAACTGCCAAGTAGTTCATGAGTCTGAATTTAAATTTCTGAATTTAGCTAAGGCAAATCTCCATTAATTTTATGTGGCCCATTTTTAATGAAAATTGAACAGTTTCTGAATGCTGTTGTGGCAATATAACTGTCAGTGTCAATATCAAGCATAAAAAAAATGATAAACCTCTCCCAGTTGCACTTCCCCCCCCCTCCAACAAACAGTTCCCATCTCTCTGTATCAATCTGATTTGTATAATATCTTGGACATAATTTCTATTCTTGAATTAGTTTATATATTTATAATGCTAAAATAATTCAGAAAATCAATCTGGTTTAAACCATTGTCTTCTGTTTAGGAAAAAAGGACAACATTCAGTTCAGAACACATGGGTTAGGGTTCAACAGAAAATGTCCACCGAGAGAAGAAGGGGCGATTTTTGCTGGTTGCCCCCTGCTGCAGCTGCCCTCTGACTTCCCTTCTTGGTGTTCCAAGAGGCTTTCCTGTCCCCTGGGAGCAGAATTTGGGGAAGCATTTTAGATGGCAGCAAGAGCAGAGACACAAGGAATACATGTTGATATCACCAACTATATTTTAATTGGTTTTTAAGTTTAGAGAACTGTACTTTACTTCTTATATAATGCAAAATAGTGGCTTATCAGCTAGAATGAAAGAGGGGGAATGCTACTGCGTTGTGCTTTGTCTGCCATTATTTCTGGCATAATACAGGGAAAGAATTTGCAAAGCTAAAAGCACAAGTGCCAGATACACAAACAGCTTGCAAAATTTAAATTATACACATTCCTTTTTAATGCATCAGCAAAGCAGCTATCATGCCTCTTTGATCCCCTGGAATCTTTACAATGACCCAAACTGCTCTTACAATTCAAAGTTCTTGGACATCTACAAGACGATATTTGACACATCATGTGTTTAATCAAAAAAGAGATATATTTTTCCTTGATTTAAACTTCCACATGTTTTTGATTTTATGCTTGGAACTCCCTTCTCCATAAAAGCTTCCAGTTCAGCTCACAGGAACACATGAAACTGCCTTGTACTGAATCAGACCCTTGGTCCATCAAGTCAGTATTGTCTACTCAGACTGGAAGCAGCTCTCCAGGGTCTTAGGCAGGTATTTCACATCACTTACTACCTGGTCCTTTTAGTTGGAGATGCTGGTGATTGAAGTGGAGACCTCCTGCATGTGAGGCAGGCACTCTCCTATTAAGCTTCTCCCCTCAATACAGGATACAGCCTCCTTTTCTGCATATGGATCTTTGCCTCCACTGAAGAAACTGAAGAACCCTTTAGGGCAGGGAGGATCCATCTATTTATTGGCGTTTCCATATATATAAGAAATTGACACTATGAGGTAATTCTGTCCAGGAAATATTACTCTTTCTTGGGGTCATACTGAATGTTGGATAATCTGAAAATAAATTGTTTCAGTGGA
Organism: Gekko gecko; assembly: GCA_029375565.1. Taxonomy (NCBI): domain Eukaryota; kingdom Metazoa; phylum Chordata; class Lepidosauria; order Squamata; family Gekkonidae; genus Gekko; species Gekko gecko. Next base: position 103,949,694 of record JAPDNY010000004.1, on the reverse strand, counting down.
TCCATAATATCCTCTAGAACATGAGACAGCTTTCTCAGATATACATTCACACACACACACATACCCCCACACACTCCACCCAGCATAATTAGCTGTCCATGGCATTTTGTAGTTTCACCTCATTAAGGGAAAATATTGTCAATTATCACATATGGCTGGCTTCTGGACTCACCAAATGAGGAAACTTGAGAGAAGTTTATTATCTCATTTCTCAGCAAAAAGAGAAAGAGATAAGTTGATAACATAAGGTGCTGGGTCTCCAAGCTTTAGGTGAAGAGGAAAATAGGCATCTGGACTGTTTTAATCTGTAACACTAGGCTTGCTGGATTAAAGTAACAAGATAGGTCAAGACTGACAGTTGGAGTAACTTCATCCTAACATTTTATTTTAACATCAAGTAAAACCGTGAGTTACAGAAGCAATGAGAATGGAGTTACACAGAGATTATGCCACACATAAGCTTTATAGTTTTAATACCTCCCAGTGGAATTTTAAATAGAGATAATGTCTGTACATGCATCTAGTTTGTTTGTTTGTTTGTTTCTTCATTTCCTGTCAGATCAGGAAGTGGTGATGCTGAAACTGTGAGGTAGCTACTAAGACTGGGAACCAGCCTTTTTCTTTTGGAATTTTCTGAACTGAGACTGTATTGCCACTGCAGCCTTCTCTGTCTCTGGTGCATCCATGTCTATATCAAAATCCTCTTGAACTTTCTTTTGCCCATCTGCAGAAAGAAGACAAACACAATTCCAAAACAGATTAATATACATTTTATAACAAAATAGTGTATGATGATTTTTTAACAGTTGCCTAGGTTTTTTTTGGTGAATTATATATTGGAACTTGCTGTGTTTTACTGGGAGATTTTAAGAAAAGCTCCATTTTTAATTGTATGGGAATCTTCTCTGTATATTGCAACCTAGTAACATTTTATCTGGTGCTTTAAGACAAGTGCTTTGTTTATTTGTTTACTGAAGTGTTATTTTTACAGTGAGCTACCTTGAGTGACAAAAGTGACTGATGATTTTTTAAAATAAAAATAAATAGGTTATCATTATTTATTACTGAAATTAAAAAGAAACATTGGCAGGTCATGAATTATGGCAAGGAAATATGATGATTGGGTAAAACATAAAAAGCAATCCTTTATTCATCCAGCATGCTTATGAAGATGGGTATTACTGCTTCAGTCAAGACAGGAAACACAGATTTTTTTTACCCCCCCCCAAAAAAAAAAACAACAGAAGCCCACCAGAGGCAATCTAACATGTTAGCAGCTGATTTATTTATTTATTTATTTAAAAGTCAGCAGTTAAGAGATTGCTGTAATGGTATTGCAACAATGTACTAGATCCAGCCTTCCATTTTGTAAAAAGGTAATTCTTTAGTCCTTTTCAGTGAGAAAGGGGGATGTTCGAACTGCACCTTTTCCTCTTATAGTTCTACAGTAAAAAGGGCTTTATTTTTTTGGGGGGAAAGAATGCTGGGAACCAGTATATTGATGCAGTAGATTATTATAACATTATTGTACAACAGCAATGCATCAATTATGATTTTTCAAAGCCCATTAAAAAAAAAAAGCCTGGTGGCAGGGGGATAGCAGGTACAACAGACTGAGTCAAAAAAAGTGCTGGAAATACATCTGGGCAACTTTGTTACCACTGCAAATGCCTCTGCATTCATGGCTGCAGTAGCAGTAAGAACTATATAAACAATTGTCTCTGTGTAGAAACAGCATATAATGAGCATGGTGTCAGTAGTATATATGTTTAGCACTCAAACATGACTAGGAAGACTTTGGGATACTTTCCTGAACTGTGTATAAGGCTATTAAAAGTCTTGCAGCAACCAAGACTGACTTTTTGAAGAATTTTTTACATTCAGTTAGTATAAATCACCGCAGCACCACTAAAATCAGCCTTCCCACAAAGAGGTGGTATTGTGATGTCATTAGTCTTCACGTACACATTCTTTTGTTGTTGTTGTTTGATTCTTGCCTTCATCTCTGTTTTGTAGTTTTCTGTACTATTTTTAGCAGCATTTGGGGAAAGCAAACACTATTCCTATCCCATGAATAGTCTCAAGAGCAATATGCTAAGAAAAAAGGTGTCAATATTGCAAATACATAAATAAAATAATAACCAGCATTGTCACAACAGACATGCATATATTTTGGTGTTACTGTTGTGGGTACCTTATGGATAGTGCCCACATACAGGAATATAGTCCATTTCTTCCCAAGAGCTTTTGAAACTTCTTTATTAAATTATTTATTTAATTAAATTTTTAGATCACCCTTTACTATAAAACAGGGCTCAGGGTGGTGTACAACAACACAAACACAATCATAAATTACATTAATAGTTAAAACAATAAAATATGACAATTGGTTTAATTAGATAGCGCTAAGCAACTTCAGATTGTGGCACTGCCCTGTGGGGGGTGGGGAGGTAAGAAACAGGAATGCCCAACCAGGACAGCAAATTCCGGTGCTCTTGGGACAAGGAAAGTTTAGCGGTGGGCCGAGGCGGGGCTTTAAGGGAAGGACGCAGAGAAAAAGAGCGGCTCGGCGGCCTTCCAGCCTATGGCCCATCCCGACGGTGGCTGGCAGTGGGGCCAGATTGGAGAATTCCCCTCCATCACTGGTGTTGTGCAACACCAGGTCTATTAATAATAAAACCTCAATCCTTAGGGATTTCGTACAAGATCAATGAGTGGACCTGGCATGCGTGACCGAGACCTGGGTGCGGGAGGGCGAAACGGTAGCCCTCGCTCAACTTGCCCCGCCTGGGTTCTCGGTCCTCCACCAGTCACGGACTAGGGGGTGGGGGGGAGGAGTGGCCATTTTCATTTGGGAGGCTTACTCCTTCAGGGTGCTTCCATCTGTGGAGATCATGGGCATAGAATGTGTCGGCCTGATGCTGGAGGCTGAGGAGAGTTTGGTGATCTGGTTGGTGTACCGGCTGCCTAACGCACCGGCCAGTAGCCTGCTGTCCCTGCTTGAGGCCGTATCAGGCTGGGCGCTGGAGCACCCTAGGCTGATTGTCTTGGGTGACTTCAACGTCCATGCCAAGGACGTTTTCCCACCATAGAGAACAATGGAGGGAATAGGGGCAACCTGTTTGGGGCCCATAGAATTGGACCCCCTGGTCCAATGTACTTAAAACTTGGTGGGTATCTTGGGGAGAGGCTCCATCAGCTATCCTGTGAGTTTGGAGCCTCTCCCTCAAACCCCCTCCCCTCCAGCCCCCAGAATATACCCTATGTTTTCACCATTGACTTCAATGGCCCATAGGATATAATGGGGCCTAATTGCCGCCAAATTTCTTTCATTCCCTCCTTTCCTTCTCTCTTTTTCCTCTTTCCCTCCTTCTTCTCTTCTCTCTTTCTTTCTTTCCCACCTTCTTCTCTTCCCTTTTTCCTCCTTTCCTTGTTTCCCTCCTTCTTCCCTCTCTTTCTTTCCCTCCCCTTTCCTTCTCTTTCTTTCCCTCTTTCCTTCCCTCTTTCCTCCTTCTGTGGCCCAACTCTCATGAGAAGGAGTTGAAATTTTGAACCCCTTCTCTTAGCTCCTCCATCCAGACCTGCTGGGGAAGGGAAGGGGAGGCTTTTGAAGATGCCTCCCCCCCTTTTGCTTCCTCCTCTGACATCACTTCCGGTGATGTCAGGGGTCATGGCATATGCTAATAGCCTAATAGCTCATTAGCATACCATATGCTAATGAGCTCCTGCAGCTGTTTTTCTACAAAAAGACCCCTGGTGACTGTTAATGTCTATTTTCAGTTTTAGCATCTTTACTGCTTATTGACCTGCTTATTAACCCCTTGACTATTCAGTGTGTTCATTTTGTTCTTAAATGAGCCTCCTTTCCTGTTGTTATTCAGTCCTGTTGCAGAACAAATCTGTTAGCTACATAATGTGTTTGTGCACAGCACAATCAATTAAAAGGGCAGGATGGATAGTGAGCAAGCTTCTGAGATATGCAGTGCAAATGTAATTACTCACTACCGTGCATTCAGCTAATTTCTTGATTTACTTTTTGAGTCGGAACTGAAATGAATTATAACAATACTGGTAAATTCACCACCCTTCTAAAGCCATGAATACCAAATCGTCTTGTGCTTGTGTCTATGTAACCTGGCTTTTCAAAGGTATGGGAGAGGAGATCTTTGTATAGGAAAATCTCAGAGGGAAGGAATTAGAATACTCTTATCATTCTTCATTCTTAGATTTCATCATAATATAACTGAAGGATGAAATTAACTTATCTGCAAAGGTTCCAAAACATGAGTGATAACGACAGAGAAACAGTGGTTTTGAGCAATTGATGAAAATATGGTTATCTGTTTGTTTTTACTTCCTTTATTGTCCTATCAAAGCAGCCAGCACTATGCATGAAGCATATATAATCAGGTGGAGCTCCTTAGATGAGGTTTCTTGGAGACTAAAAATATTTCAATTAGGAAGGACCCCACATGCTGTAACGTGTATCTGGTCCTATGCCTTAAAACTACACCATCTCTGTGTTTCTCACATTATGCATCAGAGTTTTGTTCCAAAGTCAATATTTAAGAGGCCGGCAAACAATGCCGTTCCTCACTACCTGATGAATAAGTGTATGTCACAATAGGTCTTAGCAGATGAATCAGTGAAGGAATTTGAGGCACTACATTAAATAAGAGTTCAATTTCTGTTTGATATCACCAGGAAGGTTGAGTGTATGCTTAAACCTCTCCCATTCACATGATGGGATTTTTCATTGATTGACTGTAGGGGGATCCACATATTTAAAAACAATGACTTCTACCATTTTTAACCATATTGATCAAAAAGGAATACTGATATAGAATTCACATGAGCTTTTTGAAACACAGAATGTGCGGAAAATAAATATAGCACATCACTAGAATGAACAGTTTCTTGCCCTCATAATATTAATAATATAGATGTTCAGGCACCACTCAAAAATCTCTAAGCAAATCATTCTGATTCAAAATGCAAAATGAAATTTGGCATCCATTTATTTGTGAAGGTTCTTCTAAGTAACAAAAGAAATGTGGCACTGGTGATATAACATTCTCCTTTTCCAGACCAATTTGTGCTTTGAAGAAATGAAACTCAAGTTGGCAATATCCCATGCACTTAATCTGTCAAATGGGACTTGACGATGAAGAAATGTACTTAATAATATTGAAAACTTTTCATGTGACTGGAAAGTTCTATAGGAAAGGAAAGTTTGGAGCCAGTATAAATGTGTCACTGTTTCCTATCCAGATCATGCATAATTGTTGAGTATTCATAAGAAAAAAGATAGAAAAATAATCTGTTTCTAGTAAACTGTAAATTACCAATTTGATAAAAGATGGCCAATCTGAGCTCCTTTTGACTTGGTCTTTACTTTTACAGTGCAGTGTTCTCTTGGCAAAATAGTGTTCTTGTGCAAAAAGTTGAGATGTACAGTGTGATGATTGCTGTGCTATGGGATGAAATGTTCTTTTAGTTCAAATCTTTGAAATCTCTGATTGATCTTTTCTTCCCAGTTGTAATAATGAAAGAGTAGGAATATTATTTTTGACACAATAATTGGAGTATATCAGAATAAATATGAGAAACTAAAAAAGCCATAAAGTCAATGCATAATATTTCATTTTAAACCAACATTTGATCCTCTAGAGGTATATGGATTTTTCCCTTAAACACTTGATATGGTTGACAAATGTTTAGCTTTTAAAGTGCTAATATAGAGACATTTAATCAGGAGTTTATTGCTATTATTTGCTACCTCAGAAATGTTAATATGTTCTGAGTTACAGGCCTGGATTTTATCATCAACAGTGCATTAGTATCACTTGGGGGCAGGGATGAGAGGAAAACAAATAGTCATCTGGCCTACTTCATTGTCTCTCCCCCAAAATAAAAATGACACAACACAGAACTGAAAAAAATCTTTATAAAGGAATTGAGAGTAAGCCCATTGAAGATTTTGTGCTTGAGTACTAGCCTCCAAGAGGAAGTATCTACAGAAATCCACATTTTGTACACAAGCCTAAGAAGAGTTGTGTGATGCTCGGAGGCCTCTGGCTTCAGTAAAGCAGATTAGGAACCGTTTCAGAAGACCTTCATGTGCCAAGATAACACAATTAAATCTTTATGTCTTATTTCACTGTGACACTCTATATATGGAACCAACCATCAAGATACAACTTTGTCCTCCATTAAATCTATTAATGGGGTAATTCGACGTAATGAAATATTAACTAGACAATTACAGAGGGAAATTAGCCAATATAATGATTCTCCAATCTGTCATTTAGCACAGCTTTCAAAATTGCAGCTTTACTGCATACCTGAAGGAGGTATTCCATCAAGAACTTTTTCAAGTAAAGCTCTGTTATGACAAATGGACATCAGGTAGAACTACTGCTTGGTAGAATGCACAGCATTTAGGGTTTTTTCCCCCTCTGATTATTAAAGTACACAATTTTTTCCTTCCTCGCCATCTATTAGCACTGTTTCATTTTGCTATGGTAGGGAGAAGACAATCCTTACCCACACCCAGATTCTTGCTACTGATGGGAAGGGAAAAGCCAGCCAGCCAGCCAAACAGCCAGGGAGGTGGAGGGTAGTCTTGGGAAGGTTCCCAGATGAGGAGGCAGGTTACTGTGTTGTGGCTCTTCTCCCTTGTAATGAACTGTAACTGTGAGATGGGTGAAGCTAACAACGCCTTCAGGTGCTTGAACTTGTCTGTACAACCAAGCATTGACTAGGCTGGTGCTTTCAAGACCCTATGGACCACAGATATTATGGCCCCATTCACATGGAGCATTTGCCCTGCTGAAGGCACAGTAGCCCTGCGGACTTTCCGTGCATGATCATACCAGCTCATCTGGGAGGCGTAGCACTCCCGTGGCCAACCCGCAGCTTCCCGTGGAAAACACGGAGTAAAAAAGTACTAGGGTTGAAGTACTAGTTTCCGGAAACCTCAGGGCAAAGGCCGGTGTCTGATTGCGAGAGCGCCAGTATCCCGTGGCTTCCGACCCCAGCCCATGTCCCGGGGTTTCCGAATGTTGTAAGTTTCCATGGGATGTGCACCAACGCTGAATGAGGCATGCGCATATGCAAGACACTGACAGCAGCCTGCCCCCCCCAACAGCACATGCGTCCTTTGCTACAGTGTGGCTTGCTGCTCTGCTGCGCTGCTTTTTTGCCACGCTGTAGCAGTGCTGTGTGATTGGCGCTTGGCGCCGGAGTGTGGCAACCCGGTGGCCCATGTGATCAGGCTACCGTGCCTTATTTTGCTCCGGGGCGAACTGTCACACCTCCCCCCCACGTTTTCTGGCCTGTATGACTGGGGCCTATGTTCCCCAAACCCCAGAGGGTGCCAGAAGTATTTACTCCCATGTAAATATGCATAAGAGAGCAGCATAAAAAACCCTATTAAGCCAGAACTGACCATTCCCAGTGGTCTTGGAAAATTAAAAAAAACCCTTGATTTAACACCAGAAAATTAATAAATTTGTTGCCACATGGAAGTAAATGGAAGGGGATTCCACAGATGAGACACTGCAGTAGAAAAAAAATATGTCTCCCTCATGGTGCTTACATCATTTTTGAATGCAGGGGACTCAGAGCAGGGACTCAGATAATAATCTCATTCTAATCTCATTCAGGCAGCCTCATACAAGAGCAAGCTGTCCTTCAACTGCCTTGTTCCCCAGCTGCTTAGGGCTTTAAGCAGCTGTATCTTGATTTGTACTTTGGTCATATTATGAGAAGGCAAGAGTCACTGGAAAAGACAATAATACTAGGAAAAGTTGAAGGCAGCAGGAAAAGACAAACATGAGATGGATTGACTCAGTCAAGGAAGCCACGGCTGTCAGTTTGCAAGACTTGAGCAAGGCTGTTAACAACAGGATATTTTGTAGAATGTTAATTCATAGGGTTGTCATAAGTCAGAAACAACCTGACTGTACTTAACACTCACACACATCTTGATTTGGTCTCAGAAATGACCAGGTTACCAATGAAGATCTTTAAGCATTTTTGTGATATGTTGCCTGCAACAGGGGATGAAAATGTTCAATTATTTGGTATACTGGTAGGAAGCATTGTCTTTCCTCAAATTTCACATGATGTAGTCAAATTTTATTGGCTTTTTACTATTACCCAGAAGTCTGTTTAGAATGAGAGCAATGAGTCCCGCACTTTTATTTTGCTTTGTAACATTGTTACATGTCTATATCTGATTGGCTGTATGACATACCATGAACATATTGTGATCCTTGATTGGCTATGATCATCTTAGGAAGAAACATTTTTTAATGGTATAGACTGGGGAAAGAAGTAGCTATGAACCTATGGGAAGCACTGCAAAAAAAGAAGAAGCAATGTTCTTACACACCTCAATCCCCTTTTGCTTTAAAATGTATTGTTGGCAAAAATTCAACACAATGCTATTATATGCTCATGTACCATCACTGTGCCAGTATGAAGGATGCCAAAGCATACTGTATGATTGTTCTTCTCTGACCAAAACCTTGAGAATGCTGTATGCCAACTACTTCAGTCTAATTTGAAGTTAAATTGATGTGCTCCATTGGAGTGAATCTATAAATACCACCTTTTTAATTAAGTTAACTTAAGTCTTATCAATAGAGAAAGGCACTCAGTAGATTAAGAATGCCAGTCATTGATCCTTATACTTTCCTTGGAAATTAGTATTCTATGAACTCTTTTACCTCGAGGAAGATATATATATGAACATGAGAACTCAAGAAGGTACCTGCTGGATTAAACCTAGGACTTCTATTGTTCAGCTTCTTGTTTCCAATATGGGCCAAGCAGATGCCTCCAAGAAGACAACAAACCATGCATAAAAGCAACACTCTCCCCCTTTATTTGTCCCACAAGCAACTGCTATTCAAAAGGTACACTGTCTCAGAAAATGGTCGCTCTATTTAGCCAATAATAATTTACAAGCAGGGACCTATGAACATTAGCAGGGGGAGGGGGCTGATTCTTCCCAATTTGCCCAACATCAGGTTCACTGTCTTAAAAAAAGCAGCAACAGGCAACAGCAGTAGTGCCTCCACCCCAGCCCATTCAACCTCAGCTTTGTGACAACTCCCTGCCCCCCTGTCTCCACTGTTGGCCCTGATTCAGCTTCCAGCATTGCTCTCCGCATCACCGCCACTGCACACCAGGCTAGGCACAGCTCCCTGCCCACCCTGCTTTCATCACTGCCAACCCCCAGGCCAGGCACGGCTCCTGGTAAAGATAGGGTTGGGCAGGCCAGGGGGGGAGGCTGCTGCTGAAGAAGGGGCAAAGTTGGGGTTGGGTGGACTGAGGGGGCTCTGCTAAAGCAAAGCTGGGGGTGGGCTGGGGCTGAGAGGCAGGGATCCATGTCAGGCATTGATTCTTGATGATCTTCTCCTCCCACGCCAGGCAGGGCACCAAGCTGAAGTACTGCCACTGCCTGGCTATGGTAGTTCCGTCTCACTGCTTCAACCATAAAGTATTGTCTGCATACACACACACAATGCTCCTATGTTTGAGGACATTTAAACTTCCCAACATTATTTTCACAGGTTTTTAGATTTTTCTAGAAATTGGAGGGGGGGTCGCAGGGGAAATTTCCTACTTTCCACCTGGCCCCAATCCACAGGTTTAAGTATTTGCAGAATGGTGTACAGTTGGCTATTAGATATATGATGCTTATGATCTTAAGCGAAGTTACACAATTTTAAGCCCTCTGACTTCAGTAGAATTAGAAGGGTGCAACTCTAAACTCTGTTTAGTATTGCACTGTTAGCTATGCAAGGAGCAATCCTGCCAGTCTACTTGGAAGTAAACCCTGTTTTAGGTACCTTTGGGATTCTGAAACAGAATGGTGGGAGCATAACAGCCATCAACAAAATGTCAGAGAGTGTGATTGCACATAATTCTGTAAGTAACTCTTCAACCTCTCAGGCAAAAGCTCTGTGTCATCATGTGGTGAAGTTCCTTGGTGGTCATGTAGTCATGGCTGCCAATATGGAAGGTTTTAAACAGGGAGTGGACAAATTTATGGAGGACTAGGCTATCAGTGGCTACTAATCATGATGGATATCTACTCCCCTCACTACCAGAGGTAGTGTGCCTCCTTAAGTAAATTGCCAGGGAGCACAGGCAGGATTATGCTGTTTCAGTCTTCCTGTTTGTAGGCTAAATTGGTTGGCCATTGTGTGACTAGATTGGCCTTTGGTCTGATTCAGCACAGCAGTTCTTACATTTCTATGCTACTTGTGCTGCATAGCCAATCAGATTTCTGATGGCCAATAAGAAGCCCTCACCTGGCCCTGCTAACTTTTTAAGAACACTTGGTGAGCATCAGGAAAGATGTCAGCAGGTGCTCTTGTGCCCATAGGTTCCATGTTGGGGACCCCTACCATAGATTATGTAAAGGCATCATGAGATTGGCCATTTTATTTTCAGTCAGTTTCTTAAGAATCCCTGGAGTGGAATTTGCCTTTTTAAAAAATAAATAAATAAATCTGCTGCTGCACAACAAACCTTTCAACCATAATCCCAAGATTTCTTTTCTGGATAGCCAGTTTAGATCCCCTCAAGGTACCTGACAGGCTGAAATAGATTTCTGTTTGCCTTCATGAGTGTCACTTTACATTAAATTTCTTCCCATTGCAATTTTATTACCCTTTTACCCAGATCACTTTAATTATTTGGAGTTCTTCAGTATCTGCTCCTGAATCATTTGGTGTCATCTGTAAACTCCCTCACTGCTTACCTCTGACTCCCTTGTCAGACAGAGTCCCTGGGGAATTGCCAATCCATTTGGTTTTGACTGCTACTTAAGCAGATCCTTGCAATTTTTCTTGACCTATTTTGGTCATCATGCCTGTATGTAAGTACTAAAGTCCCTGGCACATATTACTTTCAGGTCCCTATCTAGTGTTTTGTGAGGGGAAAGGGGGAGGGGAGTTAGCAGTGGCATTACATTTACAAGGTGCAGTAAGAAGAAGGTCTTGCCCAGCCTACATCACTGAGAGAGGGTGAGATGGATCTGTTTAACTGGAGGGTACTTCCACTGCATTCCACAAAGATTAATGTACACAGAGTTATGTGTGGAGATAATGGTTTATTTAATCTCCAAACCTTTTAGTTAATCATAAATCAATATTGGCTAACATTTGAGGGGGGGGGTTAGACCATAGATTGAATCCAAAGCATATTAAAAGAAACAGAACACCTCTCTATAAACGATGCCTTTTCAGGAGCAGTCCTAAAAACTGGAGTAGATGTTAACAAAGATCACAGAGAAGGCACTGATAGTGGATCCTAGCCATGGCCATAGGATATAGGGTGCTTACTGCATTGCATCAGTCTTGCACATACCAGAGAATGACATGCAGAACAGCACTTACATTATGGCCCCAGCTGAGTAAAGTGACACACACAAGCTGCTTTCAATGATTTCTGTGTGATCTCTCTAATGCATGTTTTACCTCTGACTTCAGGTAACAAAGGCAATGAGTAGCCAATACCACAGGTGAGGAACATCTTTCTACTTTTGATTGTGACACATGTAGCCACTCACCTAGGGAAAGCAGAAATTGCCCATGGGTGAGCAAGGATTTCGCCCAGGGACTTTAACTCTGCTATACATAAAGGATAGCCCTGTAAAAAAAATACAAAAGACAATTGAGTTTGCTTCCTACAGCTTTTAGCTAGCAAGTTTTCTATGTGGGAGAGGCTGACAATTTTGTTTCCTAAAAATGCAAATTATGCCAACTCTCTGCTTCCCTGCCTAAAGGGAACTCTCTGTGAGGAATTGCTGTTCATTCCTCCCAAACTATTATAGCCTTGGTTTAGGACAGAACTTGTCTGCAGGTTCAATCCCTTTCATCTGAGTACTGGCTATCAGGTGATTAATATGTGGACTCCTCTGGTGTTTTTAATGCAGTAATTACAGGTTCAAAATAATTGGAACAAAATAATTGTTTCCACCTTAAAAAGCAAAGTTGAGCAGGCTATATTTTATTTTTAAAAGACAACAATATTACAGTCCTGTTGTATTTTGTATCCTATAAACAGGCAAGAACTATTTGCATGGGGGGACTACTGTCAGTTTTCTGTCTGTCTGCCTCAGCTGCACAGCCCACTCTCCTTATTTGTAGAAGTATATTATGTAGTCTGGTAGTAGATTTAGGACTAATAATAAACTAGTAATCAGTTGATAGCCCCTCAGCTGATGCAAAGGGAGGCAACAGGACTGGAAGGAAACCCTTGGGGAAGTCAAAGTGCTCTGAAATATCAAATATAACAATAAATTTATCTAAATGAAGGAATGAGATTTGGTGTTGTTAAGACTTTCCTGATTCAGCCTTTGTTCTTTCTGGAATAAATGCTCAAGTGCTATCTTGGTGACCAGATCCTACAGATAACCTGGAATCTTTCTCCTTTCACCAGATCTTGTGCCATTGCACTGTAGATAATTATTGAAATGTTGTTCCCCTAATCTGTAGTTAGGGGGTGATACCTGTATGATTACTAGAATGAATAAATGAACCAAATGAATAGTGTATGGGAGCAATCCTAGGCAGGTTATACTCAGAAATCAATTCCATTCTATTCAATGGAATTTACTCCTAGAAAAGGACCTGAAGAAATGGAAAGGACTACACATTTCTTTCATAAGCAGAGTGGCAACAATCAATATGAACATCCTCCCACGACTACTATTTCTCTTCCAAACCATTCAGGTTTTGAAGAACAAAAAATATTTTAAGGAACTAGATTGAATCATAAGCAAATTCATATGGCAATCCAAAAAAGTCAGAATTAAATTGAAGATTTTACAAAATAAGAAAGAAAGAGGAGGCTTCACACTTCCAAATTGGACATTGTATTACAAATCAGCTTCTATGGTCTGGATAAAAGATTGGATAACACTCAAAAATACAAGAGTGCTTAAATTAGAGGGATATGACTTAGGAATGGGATGGCATGCCTTTATTTGGTATGGTAAAGATAGGGCATACTTTAAACAGCATATGCTTAGAGGTTCTCTGATAAAAATCTGGGAAGGGACTAAACAACTCTTTGATAGTAAAACACCCAGATGCGTTTCACCATTGGAAGTGTTTACTAAACCGACACTATTTTTGAAACATTTGAAGTGGAGATATGAAGATATGCTAGATAGTACAAACAACTTGATGATCCCTGAGCAACAGGACCAAAGCCCCACTCTCTCTTGGTGGGAATGATTAGAATTAGAATCAAGTTATAGTAAAGACAAGAAGATAGGTATATACAAAAAACCGACGGACTTAGACAAAATATAGATATGTACTGAGGAAAACTGATAAAGAAATTATATACTTTCTGACTAGATTTCAATGCAAGATGAAGTGGTTAAATCTGTCATGATCACGTGAGCACAGGATTTGGGGCATAGTATAGACTTGGAACAATGGGCCAAAGTTTGGAAGACCAATATAGAATTTACTAGATTGGTTCCCCTTAAAGAAAACGTATATAAAATGTTTTATAGGTGGCATATGACCCCAGTCAAGATAGCTAAATGTTACCAGAAAACAAATAATATATGTTGAAAATGTAAGCAAAACGTAGGGACCTACTTTCATATGTGGTGGCATTGTGACAAAGCACAAAAATATTGGAGGAAGATTCAAACAATTTTACAAGAAATAATAAAGAAAGAAATACCCCTCATAACAGAGCTTTTTCTACTAAATATTATTCCAGTGAGGTATAATAAACCAGACAAACATCAGATTCTGCACATAGCGACTGCAGCGAGGATTCTGTTTGCCAAATATTGGAGAGGTTATACAGAACTGCTTGATATATGTGTAATGGATAAATTAATAACCTTGTTAAAGGGAAAAGATGAAAAAAAAATTGAAGATTTGTGGTTGAGGTTTTATGAGTGGTTGTGCTAAAGATCTATTTGCTTATGAAACATGCTGGTGGTTAGTACTTAATGAAATTTTAGTTGATATGTAAATGGCTGGGAGTTTCTCTGTATTTATAAGAGGCACGATATGTATGTTTCCGATTATGTATAGTGAAAACAAACCTTAATAAAACTTTAAAAAAATGAATTTTGAGTGGTTTGTGGTTCACAAAGTGATGTTCATGACGGGGTAACTGTCACGAACATTCCACAAGCTTTCAAGCTGTTTGTTGTGGTTCATGAATGGATACATTTCCAGACAGAATGTCTCCACTTAATTAAAATGTTTACCAAACTTGGGGCTTCCAGTGAGGAACTATGGCAGACTGACATCTCCAAAGAAGTGGAGAACTTTTACAACCTTTACGAAATACAATGAATTCTATTCTGCAGGAAGGAAAGATGCTTGAGACATGGAAAGAGGCTGACATAGCATTAATACCCAAAGATGGACAAGATCTTACTTTGACAGCAAATTATAGCTCAATTTCATTATTGAATAATGATTATAAGTTGTTTACAATTATATTAGCTGAGTATACTCTGGAGCCCTGTACAGATGGTATGTCCAGGGACAATACAATCTATATACAGGCAGAGCCAAAATGAGAATGGAACTTGAGTATACTTTTTCCATATCTCTTCATGCCATTTTTACACACATACTGAAACTAGGATAAAAATTACACTGAGTAGCAACCTCACATTTCCAAGGCTATACATGTATGTGGCTGTGATCATATGCGCAATTAGACCTGACACAGGTGCAAAAGCCTGATGGATCTAAACGGAGTGATCAGACCCAAACATCTGGGAAGCATCCCACAGCTGTCGGCAACCCATTCTGCTCTGCCACAGAAGTGGAGTTAAAAGACACCGGGGGAAATCCAGTAGTAAACGGGTCATGACAGGCCACGGACAGACCTTCCCCTGTCTGATTACTCCAGCACACTCTCATGGCATCAGGATGGTCTGATCAGGCCATCCCGACTCCATGCCATTGTTTCCCCCCTTTCTCAGTATGCGCATCATCGCAAACTCCATAGGGAGCCCTCAGTGCAGAGGTGCAGTTCATCGATTCCTCATTTAAGCACGTGGGAAACAAATGGCACAAAAAAACCACGACTCACTCACAGTTGCATCTGGTCACACACTGACAGGCTGCGCCCACAGCTTCAAAGGGAGGTGTGATCTCACAACTGCAGATCAAATTCCTCCAGAGGAAATAGCCTCGCTTCCCCCCCCACATTTTATCTGGCGTGTGTGACAGCAACCTGTATTGTCCAGTCTATCAGTGAAGATGTAGTCTTATCAAGCCCTGACGGCTGTGCCCCCATGTGCCAGCTTAAGTCCGGTCGTGACCAGAGACAGGGCTTTTGTTCATGGCACCTAGTCGTTGGAACACCCTGTCCTGGAGGCTCATCTAGTGCCAGCTTTACCTGGCACCTGGACAAAACATTTCCTTTTACTCAGGCTTTTAACTGAGGGACTCCATCTTTTAAGAGTTATTTTATGATTTGCTCCCAGCCCGAGATCTGTTCTATCAATACCATATTAGGCTGTTCTGTCTGCTTTATGTGTTTTTGTATCTTGAATTCATTTTATTGGCATGTTTTTATTGACTTGTTTTTATTTTATTATATTTTGTTGACTTGGCTTGTTTAATTGAATTGTGTTTATTATCTTGCTTGGTTTTGAAATGGTAGCATACAAATTTTCTAAATAAATAAATAAATTTTAAATGCCATGTGTATCTGAGAATCCTGGAGATTCACTGAAACAACATACAGCCCTATACTTTCTTCTCTTTAAATGTGTGGTTGCCATTCATTCCAATCAGGAAATGTTAAGGATTGTACTGAAGGACAACAATAAAATGGAGACAAAACATATTATTTATCCTGGTACTAGGTGGCAAGGCCTCATGAACAGATCCTCACCCAGCAGGTACACTGCCTTTTTTTACACAGTCATATGTTGCAACTCAAGAAATCACTGCAATATACTCCATACATGTATGCGTCTGCATGCACATACCACCTATCACATGGGCTACAATTTAATAGAAATGAAATACATTAAGGAAACTGGCTCCCAGAATCTCTTTGTGCAATCCATTTCTTAGACTGAACTCCTGATAACCACTTCTGAAATACTTTCCCCTAAGGCAACAGGGTGTAGGCATTTCAAAGATTTAGGCAACACAAGTTCAACGGTGACATCATTGATCAGACGTTTGACAGGGAATGGACCTACTAACTTCCAGCCCAATTTTCTGTTTGGCTGGATACCTTTAATGTTCTTAGTACAGACATACACAGAGTCCCTGGGTTTGAGATCCCACCCTTTGTCCCATTTTTTATGAGCCTGTAACTTGTAGGCTTGTTTGGCCCCCTCCAAAGTTCTACAAAGAACTGGCCAAGTGTTCTGCAACTCTTTGCACCAGTCCCTGGCCTCTCCCACTGGTAATTCAGTGTCTGTCAAGAAAGGAAGAGGGGGGACCTCATAACCATATACAGCCATGAAGGGGGAGATCCCAGTCGAAGAATGACAAGCATTATTGTAGCAAAATTCTGCTAGGGGGAGGAGCCCCTCCCAGTCGACTTGTTGGAAGTTAGTAAAGCACTGGAGGTATTGTTCTAAAGTTTGGTTGACTTGTTAGGTCTGTCCATCCATCTCAGGATGATAGGCACTGCTCAGACCCTTCTCCACCCCCAGCAAACGCATTAGCTCTCCCCAAAACTTGGAGACAAATTGCGTGCCACGATCAGAGATAATTTTCCTGGGCAAGGTATGCAGTCTGACAACGCACTGCAGAAAAGCCTTAGCCAGCATTTTTGTAGACAGCAAGGCTTTAAATGGAATGAAATGAGCTTGATATGTTGTTGAAGACTTTCACGGCTGGAGTTCATTAGTTGCTGTAGATTTTACGGGTTGTGTGGCCATGGTCTTGGCATTGTAGGACCTGATGTTTCGCCAGTAGCTGTGACTGGCATCCTCAAAGGTATAACACAGAAAGATGGAGTACTCTCTATGTCAAGGTGAGCAGAAAAATGATAGGCAAGTAATTTATTTCTACCCTGGAAGGTGGGGTAGGTCTGAGTCAATTATCTTGCAGTAGTTCTCCAGGCTATGGACATTCTAATGGAGGAGCTTTCCTGAGGAGGTTCTTTTGTCTATGGGTTGTTTCCTGAGGAGGTTTGAGGAGGTTCTTTTGTGTGTGGAATGGCTATTGAAACTCTAATCTTTTTTTAAAAAAAAACATTTTATTATAGGATATGTTTCACATAGTTAAAATTTTATCTTATAGATATCACATACCTTTTTTCTTTTCTCCCCACTCCCCCCAGTACAAGGCTTCCCGCAATGCTCTTACCCCCTTATAAACTCTATTATCTAATCATCGTTCACAAAATATGTCAATTCCATTATCAAATTAGGTAACATTTTAGCAATCATATCATTCTTTTTCTTATTTTCTCCTTAATAACTGTCAAAGCAAATCAATCTATTTTTAACGTCCCAATTTTTCTCAAGATAGTCTTTAAAATCTTTCCATTCTTCAAAAAATGCTTCATCTTCTTCGTTATTAAGCTTTCTTGTCGCTTTGTCCATTTCAGCCATAAAAAGCATCTTAATCCATTCCCATATTTCAGGAATCTTTTCTTGTTTCCAGAATTGTGCATAAGTCATTCTAGCTGTTGTGACCAAGTACCATAACAATGTTCTCTTGGTTACATTTATTTCTTCCAGTTTAAGGCCTAACAACAAGATTTGTGGATCTTTCTTAAAAGTACATTTCAAAATCTTCTGTATTTCATTATGAATCCCTGACCAATAACTCATGGCTTTATCACAAGTCCACCACATATGGTAAAATGAGCCCTCTTTCTTTCTACATTTCCAACATTTGCTAGACATACTCTCATTTATATTAGCAATTTTCTTTGGAGTCATATACCATCTATACATCATTTTGTAACAATTCTCTTTAACATTAACACAAGTTGAAATTTTCATTGACTTTTTCCACAGACATTCCCATGATGCCATAGTTATTTCATTATTTACATTTACCACCCATTTTATCATTTGTTCTTTTACAATTTCATCTTCTGTATACCACTTCAGCAAAACCTTATAATTTTTGAGATCATTTTTCCCCCTTTTCCACCCATATATTCTCAATTTCATTATTCTTTGCCCTAAAGCCATATTTTCTCTTATCAGTTTTAAACAAATCATGGATCTGTCTATAGTTCAACCAATCATAATCAAATTCCACATCATCTCTGTCTCTCATAACAAAACTTTTACCATCAGGTTTTAAAAGATTTCTATACGGTAACCAATCTAGTCCTTCATGTCTCGAATATGGTTTGATCACTTCTGCTGGCACTATCCAAAGTGGTCGTTCTTCATAAAAAAAAAATTGTATCTCATCCAAGTCTCGAACAGTGATCGCCTAATAAAGTGGTGTTTAAAAAATTTATTGATTTTTGATTTTTCATACCATAAATACGCATGCCATCCAAACTTGTTATCATGTCCTTCTAACGCCAACAACTTCATATTTTCAAGGTTAATCCATTGTTCTATCCAAGTTAAACAGATAGCATCGTAATAAAGTCTAAGATTTGGTAGTTGAAGTCCTCCTCTTTCCTTTGCGTCACATAAAATTTTCATTTTAATTCTTGGTTTTCTTCCTGCCCACACAAATTTTGATATTTCTTTCTGCCATCCATCCAGTATCTTACTTTGTCATAGTATTGGGATAATCTGAAACAAAAACATTAACCGAGGCAAAATATTCATTTTGACTGTTGCAATCCTTCCCATTAGTGATAAATTCAAAGTGTCCCATTTTTTCATATCTTGTTGAATCTTATACCAATTTTTTTCATAATTATTTTTAAATAGATCTATATTTTTCATAGTCAATTCAATCCCTAAATACTTTGTCTTTGTAACCACTTCACATTGGATTTTCTCCTGGAGTTCCATTTGCTTCTGTTTCATCATATTTTTACACATCACCTTTGTTTTACTTTTGTTAACATAGAAACTGGCCAAGTCTCCAAAATCTTTAATTTTTTGCATCAGTCGTGGTATATTCTCTAATGGATCCTGAATCATAAACATTACGCCATCCGCTAAGGCTCTATATTTATTTGTAAAGCCTCTCGTTGTCAGTCCTTTAATATTCTTGTCTTCTTTTATTTTCCCCAATAATACTTCCAATATCCAAATAAACAATAGTGGAGATAGGGGGCAGCCTTGTCTGGTCCCTTTTCGCACTTTAAAATATTCCGTTTTTTCTTTATTAACGTTCAGTGCCGCTTTTTGGTCTAAATAAATTGCAGTAATCATGTTTAAAAAAGATTGACCTTTTTCCATTTTCTCTATCACTTGCAGCATGAAGTCCCAGTTCAAATTATCAAAAGCTTTTTCCGCATCCAAGAAGAGAAATCCAACTTCTTTTTCAGGGTGCTTATCACAATATTCAATTGCATCTATCACCACTCTTAAGTTGTCTCTAATTTGTCTATTCGATAGAAAACCAGCTTGTTCTTCTGTTATAACATCTTTCAAATAATTTTTCAACCTTTCAGAAATTACTTTAGCAAACAGTTTATAATCACTATTTAGGAGGGATATTGGTCTATAATTCTTCACATTAGTTAAGTCTAAACCTTCTTTAGGTATAAGCAAGATATTTGCTTCTTTCCATGACTCTGGAATCCGTTTTGTCTCCCTTATTTCATTTAACAAAAGTACAAAAATTGGGGTTAGCTCATTCTTTAATTTTTTGTAAAATTTTGCAGTAAACCCATCAGGACCTGGAGCTTTCCCCAATTTTGCTTCTTCTATCGCACTGACAATTTCTTCATTTTTAATTGGACCATTAAGCACTTCTTTCATTTGTTGTCCCAATGTTGGTATTTCAATATTCTCCAAATATTTCTTAAGTTTCTGTGAATCAATACATTTCTTTTGAAACAATTTGACATAGAAATTAAAAAAGACTCTCTTTAGGCCATTCAAGTCCACAATATCCTTTCCGTCTTCCATTATTTTGTTTATAAAATTTCTTTCACGTCTATTTTTCAGTTGCCATGCTAAAAACTTTCCAGGTTTATTAGCACCCTCAAACGATTTCTGCTGTAACTTCTTTAAATTCCAATACAATTCTCGATTTGACAATACATTTAGCTGGTCTTGTAACATGTGGATTTCCATTATAATCTTTTTCTTCCCTGGCTTTTTCTTTAACTCTTTTTCTTTCTGTCGGATATTTTCCTGTAAATCATTTTGTTGTTGCAGTCTTTGCTTTCTATCTTTAGTGTTTAATGAAATAAGCAATCCCCTTATGACTGCTTTGTATGCATTCCACACAATTTGTAATTCCGTACCTTTGTTCAAATTTGTTTCAAAAAAGTTCTGTGTTTCCCTACGCAATGTCTCATTAACTGTTTTTCTGTCTAATAGGTCCTCATTAATTTTCCAATATAATTGTTTGGGTTTTTCTCTCGACATCCAAAGTAAGGGGCTGTGATCAGAATTATTTTTTGTTAAGATTTCAATCTTTTGAGTCTTCAAAGCCAACTCCTCCGACATCCAAATCATATCAATCCTTGAAAAAGAGTCATATCTATTAGAGTAAAAAGTATAGTCTTTTGCTTTGGGATTCCATTTTCTCCAAACATCTTCCAGTTTCTCTTGTCTCATCAGTTTAAAAATTTTTTGGGGTAATTTCCCCGCCACATCTCCAACTTTTTTCGAACGTCTGTCCAATAAGTTGTTCACTGTACCATTAAAATCTCCTGTGAAGATTACCTGATCATAAGTTAATTGTTCCATCTCCCTTGTCAAATCTTTGAAAAAAATTTCTTTAGCTCCATTGGGTGCATACAGATTTACAATCAAAGTCTTTTTCCTGTGTAACATTATTTCTACTCCAATATACCTCCCATCATTGTCCACAAAAATTTGCTTGGGTTCCAATTCTTTTTTAATGTAGATCACTGTTCCTTTATTCTTTTTAGTCGCTAGTGAAAAAAATACTTCTCCCAATTTCTTATTTATCACATATTTATAGTCCTGTTTTCTAATATGAGTTTCCTGCAAACAAATTATATTGCTCTTTTGTTTTTCCAGCCAATGATTTACTAATTTTCTTTTGTTAGGTGAATTAAGTCCATTTACATTCCAAGATAGCAATTTGTAATCCATGGTGTCTTGATTTATATATCCAAAAACTCTTCAAAATTGTTTTCTTTAAACCTGTACAGGTCTTCTTCTGATTTAATTGTAAATCTCACTGAGTTGTATGTAAATGACAATCCTTGAGGTATTTCCCATCTGAATCTAATTCCCATTGCCTTTAATTTGTCAACCAATTTTTTGTATTTCTTTCTGTCCTGCAACATCACCCTTGGGATTTCTCTTAATATTATTATCTTTTTGCCGTCTATTTCCAACGGTTGTGTGAATTGCTTCTTGAAAATATCCTCTTTCATTTTTCTTGTCACAAACTGCACAATGACATCTCTGGGTAATTTTTTCCTCTGAGCATACGTTGAGTTTACTCTGTAAATTAAATCGAAATCTGAGTCTAGATCTCCTTGATCCTCACCAATATATGCCATCAATGTTGTTATTACCAACGCGCGTATATCTTGGTCTTCTGCCTCCTCAATTCCTCTTAGTCTCAGGTGGTTTTGTGTAGCTCTGTACTCCATCATGGATTCTAACCTTGTGTTCTCCTGGAGGGTATTTTTAATTTTTTGTTCTAGCTCCGTCGACTTAGCTGCTAAACCTTGGACTTCTTTTTTGACTTCTTCTGTATCTTTTTTAAACTCTGCCACTTCAGCTAGGACCAGTTCTTTCATATCTGCCTTAATCTTCTCTTGTACTTGCACTTGTACTTGTTCTATTTGCTCCAGTTGCCTTTCCATTTGTTGTTTCATCTGTAGTTCCATTTGTTTGGTCTGTAATTCCATTTGTTTTCCAAGATTCTGCACTGCCTCCATCATCCTCCTCTCCATAGCCTCTATTGCTGCCTGCCATTCTTTTTTATCCTTTGCTGCCATTCTGGGACTTGATGTAGAGGCGGCCCTTTGTCTTGGCCTCAAATCCGTTTTGAAAACTTTTAAATATCACCAAATCTCTTTTCTTCTAGGTGTTCCATCAAATCGCCGCCTTTAATTTTATAGTTCAAATTCAATTTTAAAAAATTAGTCCTCCTCAAAATGGCGGGCGCAATTTCTCTATGGTTTTTTGGCAAGAGTAGGCAATTTTGTAACTTCCGGTTTGGTGTCCATCCCGAAAATCCGACTTCCTGTGCAGCGCACTAACTCTTCCTACTCCTTCCGGTGACTCAGTCTTTTGAAATGCTTCTCTTGCCCCAAACTCATCTTTTCTCAGCCGGAACTTGTTTTTGGTAGCACAGATTCACATCAGTTTCGTTTTTACAGCTCACAGTTTATCTCTAGCTGACCACAGGAATGCAAAACAAAAGTTTCTTTTTCGCTATTTTCACGTTCTAGAAAGCTTCTTTCAGTTCCAAACAAAGCGGATTACATCAGAAATGCTTTTGTACGCTAAGCCGCTTGATTCAAATCTCTCTGTATCTTCAAACGGGTAAACAAAAGTTCTTTGTTACCTTACAGATCAATCTTGGGGTTTCGCATTGCTTCTTCTTAAGTTACTGTTGACTTTGATGGTAAAGAGGTCGGTAGATGATGGGTTTATGCTGAATTGTCAGCCCGATTAGCTCCTGTAGTGTTGTCTCGCAACTGCCCGCTTCGTGGGAGGGGATCAAAGCATAAACAGACTTCCTCCAAAGCCTGCCCACACCAATCTCAACTCCCGCTTGGACTTTGGCTGCTTGCTTGCCACCCCTCTGCCTGGAGAGTGCTGCGTTGGACCAGAAAAAGGTCCAAACTGTCAAAAGGGGCTATCGTTCACCCTGCACAATTCGCAGAGTGAGTAAACTCGCCATTTTAACTCAGACCGGAAGTGCTATTGCTCTACAGCTGGATGAACAGTTTAGTGCCCCGATACAAACAGCCATTAGCCTTTTCCCTCACCTCCCCCTCCTTTTCCAGCTCCAAATGGTCCCCCTCTGAGAACACCTGAGCGAACTTCAGTTCCCAGGAGTCATCAGCCACAGGAGGAGGGGTTTTTGCCTGACTGTGAGTAGTGACCCCTCCCCAACTGGGAGGGAGTGAACATAGAGTCCAGGACCTCCTCCCGGTGGCTATCATGTTGCAGGAGGCGGGACAGCACATCAGCAAGCAAGTTCGCCTTCCCCAGAAAGTGGTGGAGAGTGAAATTGAACTTAGAGAAAAAATCAGCCCAGCACAGCTGTTTGGCATTGCGGTTGCGGGGTGTGCGGAGAACCTTGAGGTTTTTATGATCAGTCCACACCTCAAATGGCACTCTGGCCCCCTCCAACCAATGTCGCCATGTCGAGAGTGCTAGTTCAATGGCTCCCGCCTCCTTGTCCCACATGGACCAATTGCATCCGGGAGTTATATGCAAGTGGGTGCAACCTCCCGTCCTCCCCCTCTTGCAAAATGGCACCACCCATAGCG
This sequence comes from Gekko gecko, assembly GCA_029375565.1. Lineage (NCBI taxonomy): Eukaryota > Metazoa > Chordata > Lepidosauria > Squamata > Gekkonidae > Gekko > Gekko gecko. Next base: position 103,926,120 of record JAPDNY010000004.1, on the reverse strand, counting down.
ACATCCGATGCACTGACCTGCACAATAATTTTTTTAACGCGTTTTGGTGCGCTAAAACTGGCTCGGAAGTGAACAGGGCCTTCAGGCGATCAAATGCCTCCTGGCATTTGGAAGTCCAGTCCAGCTTAGCCCCCGTCATGTACTATCTGGCCCCCTCCCTTTTGTTTTCAAGAGGTCTGTTAGGGGGTGAAAAGCCGCATAAAAGTTCGCAAAACTGAGGAATGCTTGGAGTTCCCACCCCACCACAGCCTGGATCTTGGTGGAGTCCATCTCGATTCCCCAGGCAGAGATCCGATAGCCCAAAAAAGAAATCTCAGAGCAATGGAATTCACACTTAGAGAGCTTAGCAAAGAATTTGTGCTTGTACAACATTTTCAAGATCTCTCTGACCAGTTTGACATGGGATTCTTTGCCAGGGGAGTACAACAAAATGTCATCCAAGTAAACAAGGACTCCATTAAACAGGTGCTTATGCAAAACCTCATTAATCAAGTTCATAAAGACCCCTGGAGCACCCTGAAGGCCGAAGGGCATCACCAGGTATTCGAACTGCCCCAGGGGGGTATTAAAAGCTGTTTTACAGTCACCCATTTCCCTTATGTGGACCTGGAAATAGGCATTACATTGGTTGAGTTTCAAAAAGATTTTCCCCTTCGAGACTGCCTCCAGGAGGTCTTTGATCAAGGGGAGGGGGTAGGCATTCGTGGATGAGACAGCATTCAAACCTCGGTAGTCAGTGCACAAGTGCAACCCCCCATCCTTTTTCTTCTGGAAAAACACTGGGCTGCGAAAGGTGAGGGAGCAGGTCTGATAAACCTTCTAGCCAAATTTTTGTCAATGAATCTCCTGAGTTCTGCTTTCTCCATAGGACCCATGGAGTATAACTTGCCCTTAGGCAGTTTCTGGTCTGGTAGCCATTCAGTAGAGCAGTCAGAGTTCCTAACAGGGGGCAGTTCATCTGCCTCCTCTTCCCCAAACACTTCAGCTAGATCCTGGAACTTGGGGGGAATCGATTGGAGTTCCTTGCTGGCCAGACACATGGGCACAGCCAACACTTGAGGAGGCTCCCCCCATTCTTTGTCCCAGCTGTGTGCGGTGTACCAGGGGGAAATGAAATGAACAATCCTCTCCCCCCACAGTATGTAGGGATCATGATCATGAAGCCACAGACTACCTAGGACTAATGGGAACTGGGCGGCTGATGTAATGACAAAAGGGCAGGTTTATGAGTGCTGCCCCACACCCATCCGCAGCGGCACAGTCTCGTATTTGCATGGGTCTTTCATGGCGGAGCCGTCCATTTGAGTGAACACCAAGGGGTCAGGGAATTTGATTACCTTGGCCCCCAGTCCCATAACCAAAGAGGGATGGATCAAGTCCCTCCCGCAGCCTGAGTCAATCAACCCCTGTACCCGCACATGGGTGTTAAGCTCCAGATTGATGATAGTCACTGTCACGAAAAAGAGAGGGGGATAAGTGCTCACCATTTTCTGCACCTCGGAATGTGGGACCTGCTGGTCAGTGCTGTTCACAGCAGGTCCTGGCCATTTCCCGCTGGCTGGGACTCTTCATCCCCAGACAAGGTGGATTTGTCCTCCTGCAGGCTGGCCTGCAAAGCACGAGGAGTCTTTGGGCAGGCGGTGGGCTTTTTCGCTGGGGTGTCTGGTCTCTCCTTCTCCCCCATCCATAAGAACATAACAGAAGCCAATGTTGAATCAGGCCAATGGCCCATCTAGTCCAACACTCTGTCACACAGTGGCCAAAATATACCAGGAGCCATCAGGAGGTCCAGCTGTGGGGCCAGGGCACCAGAAGCCCTCCCACAGCTGCCCCCTCCAGCACCAAGAATAGAGTGCATCACCTGCCCCAGACTGAGAGTTCCCATCTATACCCTGTGGCTAATTTCAGGGTGGTCACTGTACCTGACTCAGGACATGCAGCCGCGAAGTGACCAGCTTCCCCACATTTTAAACAGAGCCCCTGTTTCATGCGGAGTTTGTGCATTGCTTCCTTCAGGCGTGGGGGAGTCTTGGGTTTCGCGGCTGGGGTCGGGATACTCTTACCCAAGGTAGCTGTGTCATCAATCTGAATGGTGCGAAGATGGCTCTCCATGTCCACCACCTTGCACATCTACGTGAGCAAAGATACTGGCTGGACACTGCAGAGGATCATTCCCCCGATCTCCGAGTTTAATCCCAGATGGTAGTGTTGTGCCAACACCCCATCTAGCCACCCACGGATCTTGGCAGCATGGCACCTCCGTGTACTCACAGACCGATTTCTTGCCCTGACGGAAGGTGCAAAAAGAAAGCTTGAGTGGTTTCACTCGTGTTGGTGTCCTCGTAGAGCGCTTGCAGAGCCCACATAAATGCATCGACTTTCCGGAGTTCCTGTCCATCTTCATGGTGCAGGGTCACATACCAGTCGGCCACTCCCTCCCACAAGCGGGAGGCGATACAGTCCATGATGCATTCCTTGTTTGGAAACAAATGGCCCCAGTTCTGCATGACTTTTTCCACACGCACCAAAAAGTAGGCCAGTTTGTCCGGCGCTCCATCAAACGTTGCATCCAGCATCTCATCTGGTGGAGGCAAATCCCTCCCCATTCATCATGGCACTGGGGGGGGCACAGGCTGCTGCGCCCATGGCTGCTGGCCTGGGATGCCCAGGGCTGGCGGTGCTTAGCCTGGTGGGACCTATTGCACTGGAGGTGCCGGTTGCATGGGGCCCACTGGTTGTGCGGGTAGACATTGGTCAAGTTCCAGCTGGACCACCTTTGCAATCACTCCCGGCATCTTTCAGAATGACTCCATGACCCTTTGGAAGAGTCTGTCCTGGCCCCATTCTAGCAACTCTACCCAGGTATCCAGGTAGTTTTCTGACTCCGCTGGCTTATGCCTTACTGTCTCTGGATTGGGCACTGTGCTCAGATGGTGGATGGCCTGATTGTACTGGCTTTCCCTGAAGCATCCAAGGGTAAGGGTCTACGTTTCAACAGTGTCTGTCTGGAACCTTCCCCATTCTCGCCATTTCGGGCAGGTAGTCACACTGGCGTACGCCCCACCAAACGGAACAAAGTACCAGTCAGCCAGATCCTCCTCCAAAGGTGTGGTCGTCGGCACCATAGTTGTGGGTACCAACGTGGTTGGCACCGAGTCTTTCCCGGTGGTCACCACAGCTTTCCCTTCCTCATCTTTGCTCATCTTGGTTGCAGAGAGTGGGAGGTGGTTTGAAGGAAAAGAGAGAAGGATTACTGACACTTTGTCAGGTTCTTCAGTCAGTCATGTAACAGAAGGCTTCTTCAGAAGACAATGTTTAATGAAACAGTACCAAAGACACACGTATACAGTCTCTGTCAGTAATAGCGTGACACAGCAAAGCAGGCTCGGTTACACTACATTCAAACAGCCCCCCCAGTAATAGAAGCCAATGGTTACAGTTCGCGTGTAGCAGGCTAGGTGGGCAAACTAAGCAAAACATTCTAAGAATGGTTAGGGTTCCCAGAGATGACTCCAGCAGCTGGAGTACCAAGGTCAAAGCCCTGATAAGAAGATGAGAGCGAGACTTCAGAGGTGGGGGGGAAAGAGAGGCAACTTCCCTCTTCCCCCATTCCATTAACATGACAGGATACCTGACACTTACCTGCTTGTAGGCCTCCTGTTCTGGAAGCATCCAGTTGGCTACCACATAAAACAGGATGCTGGATTAGATGGAGCACTGGTTCGTTCTAGTATAAGTACTGTAATTTTTATGTTCATATAACCAGTCTGCTCTGCATACAGGGCTCCACATTTTTTAATTTATTATATTTACAGAATTTGTATCCTGCCCTTCTGCCCTTACAAGAGCCATAAAAGTGGCTACATTTAAAACATATATGATAAAATTACATTTTAAAACCATTAAAATCACACCCTCCCAAACACATATCATTAAGACAACTAAAAACAGAATTAAATACATACAAAACATAAATCCATTGGTTAGGAAGGGAGATCATTGAGGGAATGCCAAACAAAACAGAAGTACTCATCACTTGCTGGTGAAAAATGGCAACAGAAGTGGACAGATGAATTTCCCTGGGAGAGTTCCAGAGCTTTGGTACCAGGACAAAGAAAAATCTCTCCTGCCTAATCTCAGAAGTCGGGGACACCCAAAACAGGGCCTCCAAAGATGACCAGAGTGATTGGGCTGGTTTATAACAGATTAGTTGGTCTTTCAGCTATGGTCCCAAACCATACAGGACTTTGAAGGTCAAGACCGGCATCTTGAATTGTGCCCAGAAACATATTGGGAGCCAGCATAGATAGGTCAAGACTAGAGTGATATGGTGGTCCCTACAACCCACTCCAGTCAACATCCTGCCACCTCCTGCTTCACTTGTGTTAACATGCAAAGTGGAGAAGTGAAAGAGCATGCACCCAGTTTTCATCACATTAAGACAATCTCCAGTTAATCTATGTTGCCTTGCTTTCCCTTACTTTATGTCAAAGATCAACATCATATGTGCCAGTAGAAAAAATGATAATCTAGATAAAAGACTGCAAGATTAATTTCTTCCTCCATGGAAAAAAATATAATCTAAGACAGTGTAATAAATGTTATGGTAAAATCTTTTCTAACAACTAGAATCCCAGGGTTAAATTGCAGTTGAGCTGTCTGGAGCCCAATCTCAGATGCTCAGTATTATATTGGTTTAGGACTGAACTTTTAATGAACAAATCCAAAACCTTTGTCTCTTCAGAAACCCCAACCCTTTCCATTTTATTTTTGTGAAATGGTCTAAGGCTATATTCACATAAACAAGCACAAATACATGCTTTAAAAAATATTTTCAGTATCATGAGCAATAGATATATAACATTATTGGTATTTACAGAGTAATACAGAATAGTTAACCAATACAACAGTGCTGTAAGAATAAAACTTGAGTCCAGCGGCACCTATAAGACCAACAAAGTTTTATTCAGGGTACTAGGAGCAAGGTCCATTGCAGGAACAATGCAACGAGCTCTAGAAAGGGGTCCCACCTTGTAGCCGCTCCTTTGTAGTTCCCCCTTGTAGGCGCTCCTCAGACCCCTGGTGTGCCGTGGCAAGGGGATGGCCCGGCAGTGGGTTCCTCTCCGGGCTGTCTCCAAGGACACAGAGGAGTGGCTCATTGTTCCCTCTCCCCTCCCAAGATCCCGGTGCTGAGTGTCCAGTGGTGTCCAGTGGCCTGTGGGGCGTGGCCAGCACACTGAGCCCCTGAGCGGCTGGACCATTTACTTTGCAGCCTCTCCATGGCCACCCTACTGGGCTGCCACCACCCTTGGCATCCCTGACAGGTGTGTGCTATTCCCCTTGCGGCTGCGGCACAAGAGTCGGCTTAGTAACTTTCCTCTGCAGGACCTGGATTCAACTACTGACAGCATTTGGGAAATTTCAGTTCCATGCCCAAGAAAAGAAGGAAACCCAGCTCACCGAAAAGAGTGGCAAAAAAAAGGAAGCAGGTTTGGGAAGAAAGAGAAAAAAACAATGCCTTGGGAGAATGGGAAGACTCATTGTGCTTGAAAAAGATTATGCAGTATTGAAGAATGACTCAGAAACACATCAGAAAGGAAACTACTAAAAGCATCCAAAGCCATAATACAGAGGAATAGGAAACACAATCTACATTGAAAATTATCTAGAAAATAAACAATATAATTCTATCTGAACTATGACAATAGTTTCTGCTATATGAAAATTAAATAGACCAAACTGAACATCATCCTGGCTCTAACTGACAACTTTCTGTAGGTGTGTTGAAAGTCCTGCAAGTACATGGACAACATTTTGAGTGAAAAAACCAAAAACAATATTCCACTGGATACTTGGGCTTCAAAACTTTGGGGCATGGCAGAGGGATTCCCCCCCCTTCTTTACTTCATACCTGTTGGGTAGTGCCGCCATGGTGTTTTCGTTTTGCCTTTGGAATGTGCTCAGTGTACAGCTGCTGTGCTGCTTTGCCTGTCTTATCGGCTTGTTGGCCTTGAATGCCTCTTTTGCTTGGCACGAAGCCTCTGCTATCTCCCACGCACTTCTGAACCATTACACACATCCCTGTGCTTATTACAGATTGCTTATTCGTCTCCAGGTGTCAGGGGTTACTGTATGAACACACTATAATTGTTTGAGCCATTTTGTATGCCTTATTCCTGACTCTAACATTCCTAGTAAATTCATCTCAAATGATCAATAAACCTGAATCTTCTGAAGAACCTGGTGTTGATGCTGCGTTTTTTGAAGTGCCTGACAATACCTTCTTCATTGAAGTATGAAAGGTGAGGTAGCGGGAGCAGGGGGTACTTAGCAGTTTGTACTGTACTTTGTTTCCAAACTTCTCTAGTTACAAAGAACTGTTAGTATAGTGAAAAAAGCCCACTTGAACTCAAATCTCTCTCTGGTTGCGATCACACGCACAATTAGCCATGCCATAGGCATGAATGCCGGGTGGATTTAAAGGGCACGATCAGATGCAAACATCTGGGAAGCACCCCATACCCATCTGCAAGCCATTTTGCTCCACCACAGAAGTGGAGTAAAAAGACACTAGAGAAAATCCAGTAGCAAGCGGGTTGCTACGGGTCACGGATGGACTTTCCCCTGTGTGATCACTCTAGTGCACTCCCATGGCATTGGGATGGTCTGATCAGGCCATCCCGACTCCATGCTGTTGGGTTTTTTTCCCTGTCTCAGTATGCGCATCGTCGCACACTGCATAGGGAGCCCTCAGTACGGAGATGCAAATCATCGTTCCCTCATTGAAGTGCATTGGAAACACATGGGGGGAAAAAAGAATGACTCACCCGCGGTTGCGTCTGATCACACAGTGGCAGACTGTGCCACAGCTTCCAAGGACTGTGTGATCACACAACTGCAGGTCAAATTCCTATGGAGCAAATAGCCTCGCTCCCCCACACATACTTTATCTTGCACATGTGACTGCGACCCCCCCCCATCAGTGTTATCTCCATAAGCACCAGAACAGCATGGATTCCAAGGACATCATGAAACGTACTTCAGCTGGGGAGGGAAGGACACATGGTATAGCCACATCTCGTCAGATCTCAGAAGCTAAGCAGGGCCAGTACTTGGACGGGGACCACCAAGGAAGGCTCTGCAGAGGAGGCAATGGCAAACCACCTCCATTCCTCAGTTGCCTTGAAAGTCCCTTGCCGGGGTTGCCATAAATTGGTTGTAACTTAACAGCCCTTATATACATGCATATCTTCAGCAGGGAACTCCAGCCTATCACAATTCTCTGATGTGCACCTGTATGATATATGAGTGAAGAGGTGTCTGTTGCATTTGTGTACAGCAGTTTTAGACATACACATAAAATAAAGCAACCAAAATTTTAGCAATTTTGAATTGTAAAGGCCCACTGTTGTAGATACAAGTTATATAAATCATACCAGCTCAAAACTTTAAAGGACAAACCATCCTGTCTTTCTCTGACCAGAGCCATTTAAAGTGAAGTCTGCTTTTTGGCAGAATTGTCCAACTGTAAAACATCTCCCCCTGGCCGGACAGATTTTACTAGGGTAACAAAAAACACTAAAAAAGGAGTTTGGCAGGCCTGAATTATCTTTGCCATTAATTCTGTTCCTGCAGTGAAAGTTAATCTGTGATGGGAACATTGAATTGAACAAAATTAGCATTGCAAGGTATTCTCAGCAGACCAGTGCCAGGCCTGTAATCTTACCAACCAGGGGATCAGTGAACACCTTTGCTTTCTATCTGATGCAATGGGACTCTTTTAGCTACCTCAAAATGCTAAGCATTACAGTCTTACACTTTCTTCTACAATTTAGTGCACAAGAGCACTTAACAGGATTATTGTTGCTCAGGGGAAAATATTCAGAGTTGAACCAAACCTGGACAGTGAAATTCTCCAACACATTTCCCTCAATTGACTTGCAGCACCGCCCCGCCAACCCTGAAGTTATATTCAGCTGTTTGAATTTGTATTCTGCCCGTTTGTCATGTAACTCTCAAAAGCCCACTGGGGATTAGAGGTTATCACTATGGGGAGCATCTACAGACTGCACTGTAACGTTCCTGTAGCACTCTGCATATGGCCAGCTGAGAGCCAGTATGGGCAGGTGAAGAGAAGCAAATGCATCCATTGGAATATACCACTCATTGGGGAACTTACAGGAACAGCATTGCCCAGCTGAAACCACATCCCATTGCTGCTTTTGTTCAGTTCAGTATTCCAACCAAGATTCACCAGCAAAATAAACAGCAAAAATGGTTCAGTCCATTCACATGAAATGTTTCATTGCTGTGGATAAGAGAGACAGTGTGATGTAGTGTTGGACTAGGAATGGGAACACGAATAAGCTATTCAAAGATAAATTCCACTAAAGTACATCCACATAGTCTATTCTGCATATATGGATCCAATTCAACTGTAATCTTTATGACCTGATAGTCATTTCCATGTGTTTTGGTTGCTGCATGTCTCTAAAGTATCAGGAAAATGTACAAAGCTTATATCACCCTGAGCTCATTGGACAAAGAATAAGTAACCCACACAATATGAATCCTGCCTTGTTAGTTGTAATGAAGACAATAGCAAGGATTTTATTCAGCTGGTATCCTCATTAAAAAGCCCTCTCTCCACTGACATCAATGTGTATTGTTCCAGAAGAGGTCTCTGAGGATCTAGATAAGGAAAGTAACAATAGGCACATCTTTGTGACTTTCCAGCTATTCTAAATGCTGTCAGTCTCACAAACAGTCTCCCAATTATGCCAAATTACAGGGCAATTTTGGAGCATCAGCTAAATGTATTATGCTAGCTGCATACACTGGAAACACAAAAAGCTTCCAAAAGATTATGATGATGATGAACAGCTTATCATATTATCCACAGGTAAAATGACATCAGTTTCAAAGGCTTTTAGCATTGCCCAAACTAAATCATCTTTCAGAGGAAAAACATACTGTAAATTAAAGGAAATGGGTTCTGTAGTTATAATAAAAATGATGTTGCTATTTTTAAAAGTGATGAAGGCGAGAAGAACTTGCTTGTTTCTTTTCCCCAAATTTCACCATCGTTACAAGTTAATTATTTGGTATTGTTGGAGTTAATGGAATAGCATAAAAGGATGGAAAAATTATGGTGCATAATAACATCATAGGTCAACAGTGGTCTACCTCTTCCTACAACCTGACTCCAGTAGTGATAGCAATTATAGTGTGTTCATTCAGTACCCCCTGACACCTAGGGGCCAATAAGCAATCATTACATAGTGCGGGGAACTGTCTAATGGTTCAGGGGTGAGCGGGAGACAGCAGGGGCTTCATGCTGAATGAGTGAAATGTTCGAAGCCAGTGGTGAGATGAGGCACACAGAGAAAGTGAAACATTTGCCCATAAAAGCTCATTCCGGAGAAGGAGTGAAACTCCCAACATCCCGCCCCTCCAAGGCCCCCCCCTTAGCTTGCCCAGGAAATGTGAGTGAAAATGGTGAACCAAACGGGGTTCATTAACATCAGACACTTTAACCCGTTCCCTGTGTTCCGGACTGAAGTCAACTCATTCAATCAAATAATACAAGTAGTTATGTTCTAAGCAAGAGTCCAATATTTGCATGACTTCAAAGTGAGGCTGTCCACCCACCATCACCGGGGTGTGTGTGCCCAGGTAGGGTGCCAGACATTGGGTCCAGGGTCCTTCCTGAGGAGAGAAAAGTGAAATCCAGGATGCACACGTTTAAATGTTTTGGGTGACTTCAGTTCAATGGTAATGTCATTGATCTTCCGCACCACAGAGAAGGAGTCAACTAATTTCCAGCCCAATTTGTGGCTGGGCTGCAGGCCACAAAGGTTCTTGGTAGGGACATACACCTTGTCCCTGACCTGCACTTCCCATGCGGTCAGCCTGCGCTTTATAAACAGCCTTGGCTTTATCCAACGTCTGCTGGAGGAGCAGCCAGTAGGCTTTGATGTTGCACCACCAGTCCTCAAAATTTTCCCCAGGAGGATTGAAACTGTATCTAGAAACTGAATATAGAATGAAGGGGAAAATATATAACTTGGATACGTATGGATATTGAACGAGAAGTGAAATGAATTTTGAACTGTATGTACTGTTATTTGAAAATATGTTGAAATTGTAGAGGTTATATATAATTGAAATGTGTTACCTGGTTTGTCGATGCATTTAAGTCTAAGCTTGGTTACCTTATAATTTTTTTGTTTGTTATTAGCAGTGTTGGAAGCCTATTAGGGGGGGTGGGGGTTGGGATGGGGATTTTCTTTTTCAAAATTGTATTGGTAACGTAATTGGAAATGTTGAGTGTATCCCAATAAAAATTTTGTTTAAAAAAAAAAAAAATTCCCCAGGAGGAGGATTGGTAGGCAACCAGGGAAGGGGGGAACCCTCATAACCATACACTGCCTGAAATGGAGAGACCCCCATTGACAGTAGGACCGTGTTGTTGTAACAGTATTCCGCTTAAGGGGGCAACTGCCCCCAATCATCCTGTTGAAAATTGATAAAACAATGCAGAAATTGTTCCAGAGTCTGATTAACTTGTTCGGTTTGACTGTCAGTGTCCGAGTGGTAGGCACTACTAAGGGCACGTTCAATGCCGAGAGTTCCCATCAATTCACCCCAGAACTTGGCAACGCATTGAGACCCCCGGTCAGAGACCACCTTCTTTGGAATCGAATGGAGCTTTACAATATTATGCATAAACAACTTAGCCAGGCATTTGGTGGTAGGTAGTTGTTTAAGCTCCCTCATGGATCACTGCCTTGTCGTGGCGAGGGGGCTTGCGTGGTTCGATGAGGCTGTGGGCTATGCCATGGAGGGCCACCCAGGACGGACAGGCCACAGCAGAGAACTCAGACCAAGCGTGATCCCCTGGAGAAGGAAATGGCAACCCACTCCAGTATCTTTGCCAAGAAAACCCCATGGACAGTAACAAAAGGCTAAAAGATATGACGCCGGAATATGAGCCACTCAGGTCGGAAGGTGTCCAATATGCTACTGGGGAAGAGCAGAGGGCAAGTACGAGTAACCCCAGAAAGAGTGAAGCGGCTGGGCCAAAGCCGAAAGGACGCTCAGTTGTGGATGTGTCTGACGGTGAAAGGAAAGTCCGATGCTGCAAAGAACAATACTGCATAGGAACCTGGAATGTAAGAGCTATGAATCAAGGTAAGCTGGACGTGGTCAAAAATGAGATGGCAAGAATGAACATCGACATCTTGGGAATCAGTGAACTAAAGTGGACAGGAATGGGCGAATTTAACTCAGAAGACCATTGTATCTACTACTGTGGCCAGGAATCCCGTAGAAAAAATGGTGTGGCCTTTATAGTCAACAAGAGAGTGAGAAAGGCAATATTGGGATACAATCTCAAAAATGACAGAATGATCTCGGTCCGAATCCAAGGCAAACCATTCAATATCACAGTAATCCAAGTCTATGCCCCAACCACTGCTGCAGAAGAGGCTGAAGTGGACCAGTTCTATGAAGACCTACAACAGCTCATAGAACTACCACCAAAACATGATGTCCTCATCATCATAGGGGACTGGAATGCTAAAGTAGGAAATCAAAAGGTAACCGGAATAACAGACAAGTTTGGCCTTGGAGAACAAAATGAAGCAGGGCAAAGGCTAACAGAGTTTTGTCAAGAGAACACGCTGGTCATAGCGAACACCCTTTTCCAACAACCTAAGAGGCGTCTCTACACATGGACATCACCAGATGGGCAACACCGAAATCAGATTGATTATATAATTTGCAGTCAAAGATGGAGAAGCTCTATCCAGTCAGTAAAAACAAGACCTGGAGCTGACTGTGGCTCAGATCATGAGCTACTCATTGCAAAATTCAGACTTAAATTGAAGAAAGTTGGGAAAAACACAAGGCCATTCAGATTTGACCTAGATTGCATCCCCAATGAATATACAGTAGAGGTGAAGAATAGGTTTAAGGGATTAGATTTGATAGACAGAGTGCCTGAAGAACTATGGACAGAGGTCCGTGACATTGTAAAGGAGGCAGCAATCACCGCCATCCCAAAGAAAAAGAAATGCAAAAAAGCCAAGTGGCTGTCTGATGAGGCTTTACACATAGCAGAGGAAAGAAGGAAAGCTAAAGGCAACGGTGAAAAGGAAAGATTTGCCCAACTGAATGCAGATTTCCAGAGAACAGCAAGGAGAGATAAGGAGGCTTTCCTGAATGAACAATGCAAAGTAATAGAGGAAAACAATAGATTGGGAAGGACTAGAGATCTCTTCAAGAAAATTGGAGAAATCAAGGGAACGTTCCATGCAAAGCTGGCCATGATAAAGGACAAAAACAGTAGGGACCTAACAGAAGCAGAAGAGATTAGGAAAAGATGGCAAGAAGAACTATACAAGAAGGACCTCGATGTCCTTGACAACCACGATGGTATAATCACTGACCTCGAGCCAGACATCCTGGAAAGCGAAGTTAAATGGGCCTTAGAAAGCATTACTAACAACAAAGCTAGTGGAGGTGATGGTATCCCAGCTGAGTTATTCAAAGTCTTAAAAGAAGATGCTGTTAAAGTGCTGCACTCAATTTGCCAACAAATTTGGAAAACACAACAGTGGCCACAGGATTGGAAAAGGTCAGTGTACTTTCCAATCCCAAAGAAGGGCAATGTCAAGGAGTGTTCAAACTATCGCACAATTGCACTCATTTCACACGCTAGCAAGGTCATGCTCAAAATCCTACAAGCTAGGCTCCAACAGTATGTGGATAGAGAACTGCCAGAAGTACAAGCTGGGTTTCAAAGAGGTAGAGGAACTAGAGATCAAATTGCCAACATTCGCTGGATTATGGAGAAAGCAAGAGAGTACCAGAAAAACATCTACTTCTGCTTCATTGACTATGCTAAAGCCTTTGATTGTGTGGATCACAATAAATTATGGCAGGTTCTTAAAGAGATGGGAGTACCGGACCACCTCACATGTCTCTTGAGAAACCTGTATAAGGGTCAAGAAGCAACAGTTAGAACCGGATATGGAACAACTGATTGGTTTAGCATAGGGAAAGGAGTACAACAAGGATGTATATTGTCACCTTGCTTATTTAACTTATATGCAGATTACATCATGTGAAATGCTGGCCTGGATGAATCACAAGCCGGAGTTAAGATTGCTGGGGAAAAGATCAATAACCTCAGATATGCAGACGATACCACTCTGATGGCAGAAAGTGAAGAGGACCTAAAGAGCCTCTTGCTCCGGGTGAAAGAGGAGAGTGCAAAAGTGGGCTTGAAGCTCAACATCAAAAAAACTAAGATCATGGCATCCGGCCCCATCACTCCTTGGCAAATAGAAGGGGAAGTCATAGAAGTAGTGACAGACTTCACGTTCCTAGGATCCCAGATCACTGCAGATGGTGACTGCAGCCATGAAATTAAAAGACACCTGCTCCTTGGGAGGAAAGCGATGGCAAACCTAAACAGCATGATAAAAAGCAGAGACATCACCTTGCCAACAAAAGTCTGCATGGTCAAAGCAATGGTATTCCCCGTAGTAATGTATGGCTGCAAGAGTTGGACTATAAGGAAGGCCGAGCGCTGAAGAATAGATTCTTTTGAACTATGGTGCTGGAGAAGACTCTTGAGAGTCCCTTGGACTGCCAGGAGATCAAATCAGTCAATCCTAAAAGAAATCAACCCTGATTGCTCCCTGGAAGGCCAGATCCTGAAGCTGAAGCTCAAATACTTTGGCCACCAAATGAGAAGGGAGCATTCACTGGAGAAGACCCTGATGCTGGGAAAGATTGAAGGTCAAAGAAGAAGGGGACGGCAAAGGATGAGATGGTTAGACAGTGTCATCGATGCAACGAACATGAAATTGAGCAAACTTCAGCGGACAGCGGAAGACAGGAGGGTCTGGCGTAAACTTGTCCATGGGGTCGCGAAGAGTCGGACTCGACTGTGTGACTGAACAACAACAACAAGTTGTTTAAGAGGGAAGAAATGCGCTTGCTTAGAAAACATGTCCTCCACCACCTAAATGACAGTTTCCCCCCCACTCGGAGGTAAGTTGGTGATGAAATCCATAGAAATCACTTCCCATGGTCAGGTACGAGTTGGAAGTGGTTGCAGAAGTCCAGGGGGCTTCCCTGGCCAGGGCTTACACATGAGTCAAGTGGGACAAGTTTGCACAAGGGAAATGTCCTTTTGCATGCCCGCCCACCAAAGCTGCTGTTGTAAAAGGTATAACATTTTGTGATAGCCAAGGTGACCCGCCAGTTTCAAACCATGGGCTACCTCCATCATTCTGCCCCATAGGGACCTTGGGATGGACAAGCAATGGTCCTTATACCAGCAACCATCCTGTCATTGCTGAAGATCCCCATCCAAGTCAATTTCCAAGCGGTCAGATTCAGAGGTAAATTCAGATGTCCAGTCCTGCCCTCCCGTGTCCCGTTCTGCTTTTGCCTGACTCTGTGTCACAACCACCCCTCCCAGTTGGGTGGGAGTGAACATCGAGTCTACCACTCCCTCCCATTGACTGTCATGTTGAGGGAGGCACAAGAGGGCATCAGCTAGGGAATCTGACTTCCCAGGGAGGTGGTGTAGTGTGAACTGGAACTTAGAAAAGAAGTCTGCCTACCACAGTTGCTTTGCATTAAGATTACGGGGAGTGCGAAGGACCTCGAGATTTTTATGATCAGTCCATACCTCGAATAGTACTCGTGCCCCCTCCAACCAATGTCTCCAGGTGGATAGGGCGAGCCTGATGGCTCCAGCTTCCTTATTCCAAACAGCTCAGTTGCACTCAGTGGCATTAAATTTTCATGAGACATAGGCCAGGGGGTACAATTTGCCATCCTCCCCTTCCTGCAGGATGGCCCCTCCCATCGCTATGTCTGAAGCATGGATGTGTACAATAAATATCTTGTTTTCATCTGGATGGGCTAACATGGGTTCAGATGTGAACAAGGCTTTAAGGTTGTCAAAAGCCACCTGACATTCTGTTGTCCATGCCAATCAGGCACTAGGTTTTGTGCTATCTGAAACCTTCCCTTTATTTTTCAGTAAGTCAGTAAGGGGGAGGCTGACTTGGGTGAAATTGGTGATGAAATTTCGATAGAAATTTGAAAATCCAAGGAAGAATTGGAGTTGCCTCCTAGTGCGAGGGACTTCCCACCCCAGGACATCCCACACCTTCATGGGGTCCATCTCCAACCCTCGAGGAGAAATGCGATAGCCTAGAAAGTCAATTTCTTTTTTGTGAAACTCACACTTGGACAGTTTGGCGAACAGTTTATGTTTGTACAGAGTCTGAAATACCTCAAGTACTTCATTGATCAGGTTCATGAACACTCCAGGCACCCCCTGGAGGCCGAATGGCACGACCTTATACTCAAATTGCCCCCGTGAGGTATTAAAAGCAGTCTTAAATTCATCCCTTTCCCTGGTACGCACTCAGAAGTGCAAGGGACTTCCCACCCCTAGACATCTCGCATACCTCAAGTCCAATTTGGAAAAGATCTTTCCTTTGGCTGCATCTGCTAGTAGGTCTTTTATGAGGGGCAGGGGGTACGCATTGGTGGTCGAGGCCACATTAAGCCCTCTGTAATCTGTGCAGAGGTGGAGCCCCCCATCTTTTTTTTTCCTGAACAAAACTGGAGCAGCAAACGGGGAGGAGGTGGGCTGAATAAACTCCCAGGCGAGGTTTTTATCAATGAACCTCCTCAGTTCCTCTTTTTCCATTGGGCTCATGGCATAAAGTTTACCCTTGAGCAACTTATGTCTGGGTAGCAGTTCAATTGCACAGTCCATATTACAGGGAGGAGGCAATTTGTCCGCCTCCTCTTCCTCAAACACCTGGGCCAGGTCTCGGTGGGTGGGGGAAATAATTTGTAACTCCTCCATTGCCAGGCATGCCCTTACCAGCTCATCAGGAGGGGTAGGTCCCCAATTGGGATCCCAGACATGGCTTTGGCACTTGGAGGAGATGAACTGCATCCCCCCTTCATACCACAGGATGTGTAGCCAGGGACTTCCTAGCACTGGTGGGAACCTCACAGCTGGGGTGATGAAAAATGGGCAGTGCTCCCAATGTTCCCTGGCTCCCATTCTCAAGGGCCCTGTCTGGTAATTACATGGTTCTTTCATAGAGGAACCGTCCATTTGAGTGAACACTATGGGTTCTGTTAGTTTCACCACCGGGGGCCCCTACCCCATTACCAAAGAGGGATTTATTAAGTCTCTAGCACACCGCGAGTCAATGAGGGCTCGTAGACACACGTGCGTGCCCAGGTCTTGATTCATCACAGTCACAATAACAAAGAAGAGGGAGGGCAATTGCTCACCATGCATGGGGCGGGGAGTGTTGGACCTGCTGTTCAGCGCCACTTACAGCAGGTCCCGGCCTTTTCCTGCTGGCTCATCCTCCTTACTGCTGGTGGAGCTGGAGCATTCTTCCATGATTCCAAATTCGAGGGCTCTCTGTACCTTGGCTTTAGCGGTCCCCTTCTTTAATAGGGTATTGGGCTTCTTCCTCCCAAGGTCTTTAGTTGGAGCTGACACTCCCATGGCCCTGGGGCAATCTGCAGAAAAATGCCTGCCCTCTCCACAATGGAGGCATAGACCTTGCTTCATGCGCATCTCTCGGGTGTCATCCTTCGGCTTTGGGGCCTTTAACTTCACTCCCATGGACCCCATTCAAGGGGCCTGGGCTGGTCCATCTATCTTGATCATCTGGAGGCAGGCCTTGGTATCGGCAGCCTCTCGCACCCATGCATTGAATGAGATGGAGCGCACACTCCACAGGATAGTCTCACGGATCTCCGGGTGCAATCCCACCCGATACTGTTCTGCTAGCACCCCATCCGGCTAGCCTTGCACTTTGGCTGCATACCTATGGAACTCTTCTGTGTAGTCATAAACTGTGTGTCTGCCTTTCTTCAGGGTACGCAGGTGGTTTTGTGAGTGCTCACTCTCCAGCAGGTCTTCATACTGCACTCTTAGAGCCCACATAAAAGCAGCTACTTCTTGTAGCTCAGGGCCCCACACATTGTGCAAACTCATGTACCAGTCTGCAGCCCCATTTCTGAGCTGCGCTGCTATGTAGTCCACTCTTCTGGCCTCAGTAGGTAACAGGTGGCTCCAAGTCTGAATGAACTTCTCTACTTGCACAACGAAGAAAGCCAGTTTCTCAGGGGTACCATCAAACTTTGTGTCTAACAACCCCTTAGGGAGGATTTCCAGCATTCAAGGCCCCGGTGCTGGCCCTACTGAAGCCAGAGCCAGGACCAGGATGGGCACCTGGTGGTCGACCGGCGGGGGGGTAGCAGCTGTTATGGGACCTGTTGCTGCTGCTGCTGTTGCAGGCACATCTCGGCTTGCACCAACTGAGCGACCATGCCCAGGATACCCATCACAGCTTCCTCCACCACCTGGATCATCCATTCTTGGGCCCATTCTATTCAGGTGTGGCATTCCTCCCAACCCTTCTCCTCATCCTTGCACCGAGTATGCACTCCTGTCTCATGGGGTGGTTGGTACCCATAACGGCTCCCCCTGGATGGGCCGGTAGTCATGGTCCATGATTCATGAGTGTTCATATCGAATGTGGACCACTCAAACCCTCGAGTTTCTTCTCGTTTCCTGTTGAAGATCCCTCCTTCTGCTCCTAGTCCCAAACTGAGGGGGATTGGCACCGGCAGTGGTAGGGTGATCGTGGGGACTGTAGCCACCAGCATTGTGGTAACTGGTGTCATAGTAACTGGTGTGGTGATAACCAGAGTCGTGGTTACTGGTACGACCATTTCCTCTTCTGCACCACTCATCTTTGTGATGATATAGGTAGAGGAGAGATAGATTCCTGACTCTTTGTCAGGTACTCCAATTACTCAGTATCAACAGCAGGTTCTTAAACAGATTCACCTTTATTGATCAGAGAGAGATGAAGTCATCATGGATGTTTGAGTCAAGAATAAATCATACAAAATGGCCATAGCAATAATAGTGTGTTCATACAGTACCCCCTGACACCTAGGGGCCAATAAGCAATCATTACATAGCACGGGGAACTGTCTAACAGTTCAGGGGTGAGCGGGAGACAGCAGAGGCTTCACACCGAAGGAGTGAAGTGCTCAAGGCCAGTGGTGAGATAAGGCACACAGAGAAAGCGAAACAGCCGCCCATAAAAGCACATTCCAGAGAGTCTACCATGTATTCTGCCAGTCAGAACACAACCCCTTTTCCTTATAGTCTACCTTATTTTTCGCTGCAGGATCGCTTCATCTCATTGGACAGGTCAGTATCACTCAACCAACGAATTTCTCTGGCTAATGCAAAATATACCTTTCCATCTAAATTTCCTAGCTCTGTGTTGTTGTGTGTATGCTTGAGTTTTATTGTTTGTGTGTGAACCTTTTTTTCTCAGTAAAGAAACCATTTGATTAAGATCTGGTCTCTGCATCTATTTCTGGGATACTGGATTAAGTGGGACTCCTGTATACATAGGTTATTGCTCCCTTATATGCCTATTGCCATTTAATAACTATAATTCCCCCATTTAATAAAGAAATAAGGCAATTTGGCTAACACATTGCCTTCCTCTGCAGAGTCTTCCTTCCAAGTACAGGGTCTTTCTTCCAAGTACAAGCCCTGCTTACCTTTTGAGATCTGACAAGTTTAGACTATACCATGCCATCTTCCCCACAAATGCACAAGGACAGTCAAAAGGCAGTATCTGGCCTATAATCTGATTTTGAGCAGAACACTTATTTATTTTATTTGTTTGTTTATATTATTTATAGTCCGCCTTTCTCACATGAACTTGAGGCGGATTACACAGAGTGAGTCAGCACGATCAACAAAATGATCCCATTAGGATATTAGAAGACTGGAGACCATAGCATAAGTGTCAATATGACATATTAAGGCTCTTTAAGACCAACAAAATTTTATTCTGGATATGATTTTGAGCAGTCCACTTGAGCTAGGGGCAGGTTGGCCCCCTAACTTAGTGGAAAAGTTCATGGTGGACTGCTACCCTGGAGACTGAACTGTTGCCAAGCTGAGCTGTCGCAGTGATGGCAGTGCTGCAGGGAGTGCTTGGTGTAAAGCCAGCCAGTGGCAGTGCCAGGTATGGGAAGAGTCTCACCTGTTACTTTCTCCCATGCTCATGGAACCTACTCCCATTCTTATCATTGTTGCTGGCCAGAACTGCTCAGCATGTCTTGTTCCTGCGTTCTTTCAATGGCCTGATGCACCTTGTTTTTTGTCTCTGTAATCCCTCAATAAGAATGGCCTGGCATGGACACTATCATTCTAACAGAACCCTTAAAGGGACATTTAATATTCACCCACCACTTGCAAATCACTGATGTCTTAAATTGGGTGAGAGTTAGAAGCTTACTGCTGTCTTCCTCTGCCTTTAGTAAGTAAGATCATTACTTTAGAAAGACAGACACTTGAATACATGAATATGTTATTTAGGACAGAGTAGGTTCTGCTGATTTGGAACTTTTGATCCCTGAAACCCATGTAGAGACTGTATGAGTTTCAGCACTGGTCACTGTTAGGAGTGGGGAGCATCTTTGAATTGGGTTGTGCAGTATGTAATGACATTGTTCATTGGATGCCACTATCTCAGGAAGAGGATGGTTGGTCTTTTTAGGAGCATAAAAAGCCATGTAGCAGTACTGCATAAATGAGATACCAATACAGCAATCTTTCCTTCTGTGGTGCTGTCTTGTTGGTCAATTTGGCTCTAAGACCCTATAGTTTACTGGCTGAATGCACACTTTGTTCATAAATCATTCTGGACTCAAGCCCTGCCATCTCCACTCCAGTTGACAGAGCTGACAGAAAACTTGTTTGACATCTCCAAGAGCTGTTTCTAGACAGAGTACTGGGCTAGAAGAAGCAGTGATATAAAGCTGCTTATATAAGACATGTAATTCCCTCACTTTAGTGTCCCTTCCTTCATGGAAAATAACCAAGAAAAAGCCTGTAACCTTCATCCAGAACACATGTTTTCCAGCATGTGTACACATTCATTTATTTTATTTATTTATTTATATTATTTATAGTCCGCCATTCTCACATGGATTTAAGGTGGATTATACAGAGTGAGTCAGTACAATCAACAAAATGATCCCATTAGGATATTAGAAGACTGGAAACCATAGCACAAGTGTTAATTGCTGTGAACACACACACTAAATAATCCACTTTCTGTCTACTTTCAATGCACTTTCCAACTGGATTTTACTGTGTGAACTGGCAAAACCAGTTGGAAAGTGGATTGAAAGTGGATTATTTAGTGTGTGTGTTCACAGCCAGTATGACATACTAAGCAGTATCAGAGTTACATAATAGGATCCTATTTACAATATGCTATATACAGCAGAAAAGAAAACAAGTCCCAATCATTTATCCAAGTAGGTTTGTGAAACCATTCTGTACTGCACAGAAAAACCCTCTTGAATAGTTCAGTTTGTGGAAGCCCAGGAGTTTGTGGAAGCCCAGGAGAGCGGGAGCTTTCTTGACCTCCTCAGGCAGGCCATTCCACAGGGTGGAAGCCACAACATAGAATGCACGTGTATGGGCAATTGTTGGTTTTGCCCATTTGCAGGTTGGCACCTGCAAAAACCCCTGCTGACATGAGCAGAGTTGTCATGGTGGAGCACAGAGCTACAGGCAGTCCCACAAATAAGAAGGACCAAGACCATAAAGGGCTTAATATGTGATAGCCAATACTGTAAATTACGCTCAGTAACAAATGGACAACCCATGGAGGATTTGCAGAATGGGAGTAATATATAATATGGAGAGCTTAATCAGGAGAGCTTTAAACTGAAGCTGTAAGGGGAAGGGGATGATCAACATGGGGACTTCAATGAAGAAGTGAAAACAGTTGGGGGTCCCACCTGGGTAGGACAAAGGTACAAGGCTACAAGTGCCTATATACCAATGCCAATAGCAGGCCCATAGCTAAGGTGACAGAGTTAGGGCCTGCCCCCCCAACTTCCTGCTAGCCCCCTTGACTTCCTAGCCAGAGCAGGCCCCCTGAATCTCTAGGCTGTCTGGGGGACTTGCCACTGCTGCTGCCACTCCAGCCATGGCTGGGCCAGGGAAGTTACTTTGACCTCTCCTGCCTGGTAGAGAATCCAGAGAAAAGGAGGTGGGAGGTGATCCCAGCTTGAAGCACAGGCAGCAACGGCAAGCTGGACTGGTGTGGGGGCAGTTTGCCTTGCCGTGCTGTGGTCCCTGCTGCAGGAGGAGAAGCAGCAGCAGCTCTATATACCTTGTTGGCCTCCTCCAGCACAGGGCGGAATTGGCAGAGGAATCAGGAGCGGCTTTAGCTTCTGGGTCCCATCCATGACTGGGCTTTTGGCTCTCTTTTTCTCCCCCTGCCATCCTGCCACCTGGAACTCCTCCTCTTCTTGCCTCCACTTCTCCTCTTACATTCTCAAGGAGGCAGCCTCGGGAAATGAAGGGAGCACTGAGGGAGCGAACGTGGCCCGGGCTACCTTGTGGGGTGCGGGGGGAGGAGGAGGAGGCTGGTGGAGGAAGTAGCAGTGGCGGCGGCAGCAGGTGCTATTAAGGAGGCCTTCCCCTTCTCCTGCCAAGCCAAGCTGAACCAGGGGTGGAGTGAACAGAGGAGGCTGGAGGGGAGTGGTGATTACCTTTCTTCCCCACCCAACCCCTGTAAAAGGGAAAGCAGTGGGTGGCTGCCAGGGGATTCCCGAAGTGGGCAAGTGCACTGGCACGCTCCTCCACCTCCTTCCCTTCCTACCTGCCTACCCTGCCTGCCCTGCCTACAGAGAGAGAGTGAGTCGGGTGGGGAGGGGAGGGGTCCAGCCTGGGGAAGCCCCCTCTGCAGGGGGGGTGGGAAGAGAAGGAGGCCATCTGTGTGCGGCTGGGTGAAAAGTGGTGGGGCACTTAATTAGCTAACTTGAATGAAATCATTTAGGTGCCCCCCGAGAAATTTAAATGCCCCCTGACAAAAGAAATCCTGGCTACAGGTCTGGCCAATAGTATGGGTAACAAGAAGGAAGAGCTTGAGATTCTCTTGCAAACAGAGGGCTACAATATAATAGGAATTAGTGGGATGATTCTCATGACTGGAATGTGGTAGTGGATGGGTATGAATTGTTCAAGAAAAACCAGAAGGGTAGAAGAGGAGGCGGAGTGGCACTGTATGTGAAGAGAGGGCTAGATTGTCAGGAAGTTCTGGAGAATGTGGTTGACAGCCCCGTGGAAAGTATATGAGTGGAAATAAGGGGAGGTAGGACAAAGGGTATTATTGCTGGAGTCTGCTACAGACTGCCAGATCAGGAACAGGAAATGGATGCTGCCCTCCTTTGAACAGATTGGTAGAGTATCCAGACATCAGAACCTTATAATTATGGGAAACTTCAACTTCCCTGATGTGTGCTGGGAGACAGGCTCAACAAAGCAACAAGAATCATGCAACTTCCTGACCTGTCTGGCTGATGACTTCCTTTTTCAAATGGTGGAGGAAGCTACAAGGGGTTCAGCCATACTGGACTTAGTATCAACCAACAAGGAAGAATTGGTAGACGGGGTGAAGTTGGTGGGGACCTTAGGGGGAAGTGACCATGTCCTCCTGGAATTCCAGTTGCTGTGTGGGATCAAGGAAGTTCGTAGCCAGACTCATATGTTAGATTTTCACAGGGCCAACTTCAACAAGCTCAGAGGCTTGATGGGAGTCATTCCATGGGGGAGTGTGCTAGAAGGGAAATGAGCAAGTGAAGAGTGGGCTCTTCTCAAACATGAGCTTTTGCGAGCTCAAGCCCTCACTATTCCAGCAAGATGGAAACATGGTAAGGGCTCCAAGAAACCAATGTGAATGAATTGAGAGCTCCAGAATAAGCTAAGGGAGAAAAAGGAAATGGAGGGAAATGGAGGGAAGGCCATACCTCTAAAGAGGAGTATATGAGAGTTACTAGGTACTGCAGATCAGCCATCAGAGAAACCAAAGCTCAGTATGAGTTGGATCTGGCCAGGAGGGCTCGCTACAATAAGAAAAACTTCTACAGATATGTGAGAAGCAAACGCAAGGTAAAAGAGGCAATTGGACTGCTTTGAGAAGTAGAAGGAGAAACTCTGGTGGAGGACAGAGAAAAAGCAGACAGGCTTAATGACTTTTTTGCCTCTGTTTTCTCCCTGAAGAACTCGAGCCCATCTAGAGATGGTAGCGGTCATGACAGGACACCTGAGTGTCCAGTTGACATTGGCAGGGAGGTTGTGGAGAGGCAACTGGCTGCACTGGATGAATACAAATCCCCTGGGCCAGATGGTGTGCACCCAAGAGCGCTCAAAGAACTTTCTAGTTCTTCAGGGCCTCCTGGAAGACTGGGGATGTGCCACAAGATTGAAGAAGAGCGAATGTTATCCCAATCTTTAAGAAAGGGAAGAAGGATGACCCGGGAAACTACAGGCCTGTCAGTCTGACTTCTGTTGCTGGGAAGATATTAGAGCAGATTTTAAAGGGATCGATCAGTAAACATCCGAAGGACCACTTAGTGATCCAGGGAAGTCAGCATGTTTTTGTCCCCAACAGATCTTGTCAGACCAACCTGGTTTCCTTCTTTGATTGTGTGACAAGCTTAATGGATCATGGAAACTCTGTTGATGTGATTTACCTGGATTTCAGTAGAGCTTTTGCTAAGGTTCCCCATGACATTCTGATGGGAAGACTGTGGACTGGACTATAGGACAGTTTGGTGGATAGGGAACTGGTTAGAGGACCGCACTCAAAGAGCGGTAGTCAATGGCATTTCATCAGATTGGAGGGAGGTGTCGAGTGGGGTGCCACAGGGCTTGGTTTTGGGACCAATACGTTTCAATATTTTTATCAGTGATCTGGATGAAGGGGTAGAAGGACTACTCATTAAATTTGCTGATGATACCAAATTGGGAGGAGCAGCAAACACCCAAGTAGAGTTAAAATTCAACAAGACCTGAATACTCTGGAAAAGTGGACAGTTGCAAAAAGGACGTGATTCAACAAAGATAAATGCACAGAATTATATCTGGACCACAAAAATGTCCAGCACAAATACTGGATGGGGGATACGTTTCTAGGGAGTAGTGTATGAGAAAGAGATTTTGGGGTAAGAGTGGACTGTAAACTAAATATGAACAGTCAGTGTGATGTGCTGGCAAAAAAGGCTAATTCAGTCTTGAGTTGTATTAAAAGGGCCATAGGACTGAAATCGCCAGAGGTCATAGCCCCTCTGTATACTGCCTTGGTCAGGCCGCACCTTGAGTACTGTGTGCAGTTCTGGAGGCCTCACTTCAAAAAGGATATGGGCAAAATCGAGAGGGTGCAGAAGAGAGCAGCGAGGATGATCAGGGGTCTGGAGATTTAGTCCACGGCTGGCTCGCCTAGGGCATGCCAGCCCACAGGGCGCCAAACTGTGCCCCGCCCCCCCGTGAAAAGCCCCCGCCACCACCACCTCCCCCTGCTGCCGCCAGTGAGGAGCACCCTGACAGGGCTCAGGAGGTGGTGGCAGAGCTTGCCCGCCCTCCCCCCTGGGGGGAGAGAAGAGGCAGGGGCGGCGGCCACCACTGCCTGTGAACAGCACCCCAGCAGGGTGCAGGAGGAGGAGGAGGAGCTTGCCCACCCTCTCCCTCCCCCCTAGGGAGGCAGTGGCTGCTGCCTGTGAAGAGGGCCCTGGTGGGGCGTAGGAGGCAGCGGCGGAGCTTGCCCTCCCTCCCCCTCCCCCCCTTTGGGGGGAGAGGAGGTGGGCGGCGGCCACCACCGCCAGCGAAGAGCGCCCCGGCAGGGCTCAGAAGGCAGCGGCGGAGCTTGCCCGCCCTCCCCCCTCAGGGGGGAGAGGAAGTGGGGGCGGCAGCTGGCACCGCCAGCGAAGAGCACCCCAGCAGGGCGCAGGAGGCTGCAGCAGAGCTTGCCTGCCCTTCCCCTCCCCCCTCAGGGGGGCGGAGGCAAAAGGGCCTCCAGGCCCCACTGGGAGGTTGGCATCTGCGCCTGCCTAGGGCACAGAACCACCTCAAGCCGGCCATGACTGAGCCCTATGAGGAAAGGCTAAGGGCCTTGGGAATGTTTAGTTTGGAGAAGAGGAGATTGAGGGGGGACTTGATTGCTCTCTTTAAGTATTTGAAAGGCTATTTGGAGGAGGGCAAGGAGCTGTTCCAGTTGGCAGCAGAGGATAGGACCCGAAGCAACGGGTTTAAATTACATGCAGAAAGGTATTGGCTGGATATTAGGAAAAACTTTTTCACAGTCAGAGTGGTTCAAAGGTGGAATCAGCTGCCTAGGGAAGTGGTAAGCTCCCCTTCACTGGCAGCTTTCAAGAAGAGGCTGGACGAATATTTGTCAGATAGGCTGGTCCTGCATTGGGCAGTGGGTTGGACTAGATGGTCTGT
Source organism: Gekko gecko (assembly GCA_029375565.1). Classification (NCBI taxonomy): domain Eukaryota; kingdom Metazoa; phylum Chordata; class Lepidosauria; order Squamata; family Gekkonidae; genus Gekko; species Gekko gecko. Next base: position 103,900,712 of record JAPDNY010000004.1, on the reverse strand, counting down.
ATGGCCCCTTCCAACTCTATGATTCTATGCAAGCTCCATCTATCTCCCACTAATAGTCAAGTTGCAGCATTCTGGACAAGTTGGAGTTTCCAGATTGATTTTGAGGGGGAACCAGTGTATAGTGCATCACAGTAGTGTAGTCTCAATGTAACTGTGGCATGGATCCAGGTGGCCAGGTCAGGTGTATCAAGTTATGAGGCCATTTTATGGGCTAGGCTGAGTTGGAAGAAAGCCTTTTTTGCAACTGCATTAACTTGCTTCTCCAGTAATAAAGCTGGATCTAGTATGACCCCAAGGCTTTTAACTAAGTCAGCAAGGGCTAGCTGAACTTTATCGAAAGTGAGGAGGACAATGTCCTTCATGGCCTCCACCCTTCCAGCTAGCATTACCTCTGTCTTTTCAGGGTTTCGTTTCAATTTGTTCACTTTTAGCCATTTAACCACTGCATCCAGGCAGTGATTCAGGCCCTCTATTGCATCACCAGGAGGTTTGCATAAGAATAGATAGAGCTGAGTATCATTGGCATATTGATGACAACCAACCCCAAAACTACAAATGATTTGTCCTAAGGGCTTTACATAGAGATTAAAAAGCATAGGAGATAGAATTGAACCCTGTGAAACCCTACAAGATAGGTCCCGCACCAGTGATGGTTTTCAATAGCAATCTTTTGGGTCTGATCCATGAGAAATTATTTGAACCAGTTCAAGGCACATCCCCTGATACCCATTTCAGAGGCTGCAGATAAATCCAGTAAGAGCAACAGAAAAACTTAGCCTTTGTCTACACTCAGACGGAGGTCATCAACTAAAGCTAGAAGAGCTGTCTCTGTCCTGTAGCCTGGCCAGAAACCAGACTGAAAAGGGGCTAGAGCAGTATGCAAGTGATCTTTGCAATAGCTATTAAGAGTAGGGATGCTTCCGAAATTCCCCTCAGCTAAAGTTCTCACAAAAGTTCTGGATTAGTTGGTCTTGTTTCCAAAGGGAAACCAATGCATTTGAATCCTCCATTGTGCCAAGATTTCCACTCAGATTTTGTGCAGCATTCTGTGCATGTGCCGTTTGCTCTGGCTTTCAGTTTCCTGGCACCTTTTGCTGACAAATAAATGCATGTGAATGCTGAACTGCAGTAAAGCAATCTTGCTGCAATTGTATATGTCATTGTCTCACAATTCCTTTTGTGTGGTGTTTTATCAAAGGTCCCACAACAAAATCTTGGTTCCATTGTATAATAATAATAATACTTAAAATTCATTGCATGGCAATGTGTGTAGTATAGCCAGGAGATCTGAAGATTGTCTGGCAGCCTTAAGTTCTAGCCATTTTAGAATTATGCACCACTAAAGTGACAAGCTAGACTTCTTTTTTGGGCTGAGAGAGCTCTGAAAGAGCTGCGACTGACCCAAGGTCACTATAAAGTACTGAGACTGATGCATAGCGTAATGATTTCAGCTCATACTTTACTTCGGAATTAGGAAAAACTTGAGATACAGTAGCCGGCCAGAGGCTGCTTTAAATACAAGTACAAACCACACCCAACGCACACACACTTGTGGTAGGATTATATACAAAGTTACTGCAGCCATAGGTTCCCTTGAGGATCCAGGTGAGCCAATAGGCTGGTTCTAGGATCCTCTCCTTCTATTGTCTAGGGATGTGAAGCTAGGCTAGTCCGCTTGGCCACATGGAAAGGTGACTGCATGTGTGGTTGCCATTAGTACACAACACCCCTCCCCCATGGTTCAGATCCCCCTAGCAAACATAGTCTTTGGGGTCTGTGGGACTCCGTCATTCTCATGCTGAGCGGCATACTTCAAGGGCCTGGGCAGTGCTGCCATGTGTCACTCCTGTGGTATCTGAGGAAGGTGCTGGGATTGCTGCCGGGGCAGATGCACTGCATGGCTGTCAAACTGCTTGACTATAGCTGGGGTTGAGCAGATACTGCCAGCTCTTCCAGGCTCTGATAGTCTGCTTCGCTCCCTTCTGGAACCTCTGGAGCAGCTGGGAGGCTGCGGTGGCGCAGCTGGTCTATATGTTGTCACAGCAGCTAGCCGTCCTCGCTGGACACCTCATACAAACATGGGCCCGTCACCCAGATGACCTTGGCTGGGACCCATGCGGTTTCCCAGAAAGAACCCTTGGGAAGTTTCCTGATCCTCTGTGGCCACACTGTGCTCCAGGGCCCTATCTGGATGGAGGTGGTCTAGCTGGGTGGTTGGGCCCCTTCCCATGAGAAGCCCCTCTGGGCAACAGCCTGTGGTGAAATGGGGTGTCATTTACTGACTGAATAGGAAGGCCTCCAGCTTGTAGTCCCAGTCCCCTCGGTCCATGCGACGCAGGGAGTCTTTCATTGTTCAGACCATGTGCTCGGCTTGGCCATTGGTGGCGGGGTGAAAAGGAGCCAAGTGCATATGCCTGATCCCATAATACTACACGAACTCCTGGAACTCTGTGGAGGTGAAGGCCGTGCCATTGTCCGTCACCAGGGAGTCTGGTATCCCGTGAGTACTAAAGAACTGCCACATTGCACAGATGGCTGAATGAGACGATGTAGAGGGCACTGGGACCACCTTCAACCCCTTTGTGTATGCATCGATCAAGATAAAGAATATTTGTCCTTGGAAGGGCCCTGCAAAGTCCAGGTGGAGCCTAGCCCATGGTTTGTGTGAAGACTCCCATGGCCTCACTGGCACCTTTGGTGGCTCTAGCTGTGACTCCTGGCACTTCTGGCACTGCTTCACCTTGTCTTCAATTTCACTATTGAGACCTGGCCACCACACATAACTCTGGGCCAGGGATTTTATCCTTACAATCCCCGGGTGATTTTCTTGCAAAGCTGCAATTATTTCTCAGAGGTGTGGGCACCACTACCCTGCTGCCCCAGAGCAAGCACCCCTTGTGTGAAGACAGTTCATCCCTCTGGGAGAGGATGCAATCTCGGCTGGTGAGCCTCACGACCTTGGACATCTGAACCGGACAGTTGAGCAGGTCCTCCAGCAGGGCGATATGGTGTGAGGAGGCCAGATTGAGGTTACAAGATGGCAAGGGGAGATGGCTCAGCACATCAGTGTGGCCCATTGCTTTACTGGGGTGATGAACCAGCGTATACTGGTAGCTGGCCAGAAATATGGACCAGCGTAGTACCCAGGGAGACAGCATCTCTGGGGCCTGGTGGTTAGGGGCCAAGAGGCCCAGCAGCAGCTTGTGGTCCATGACCCAGTGAAGGCCCGGCCAAACAGGTAGTTGTGGAAATTTTTTTACACCAGCCACGATTGCCAAGGCCTCTTTGTCAGTTTGTGCATAGTTGCACTCAGCTGTTGAGAGGGTGTGGGAATAGTACACGATTGGTACCTTGCAGCCATCAGCCAGTTTGTGCCCCAGGACTGCCCCCACCCCATACAGGGAAGCATCGCAAGCCAGAATCACTGGTAGGTTCTCATCGAAATGGGTGAGGGCCACATTTGAGGACAACAGTTTCTTGACAGCCTGGAAGGTGGCAGCATGCTTGGGAACCCAGGACCACAGAGCGGACTTGTCCAGAAGCCAGTGGAGGGGTTCCATGACTGTGGCTTTGTGGGGCAGGAAGGAATGATAGAAATTTAAAAGCCCCAGGAAGGCCTGCAGTTTGGCTTTGAAGGAGGGAGCAGGGGCATTCATGATGGTGTGGACCTTGTCCAGTGTGGGGTGGATGCCTTGAGCGTTGACTGCAAACCCCAGAAATTCCACCTGTGGCACCCCCAGGAGACAATTTTCACGTTTCACTTTCAGTCCTGCCTCGCTGAAGTACAGGAATACCATCTGGAGCTGTGTCGCAAAGGTCATGGAGTCGGGCGCTGCAATTAAAACATCATCAAAAAAATGGTTGGATTCCAGGGATGGCTTTGAGGAGGCAGTCCATCAGATTTTGGAAAATCCCCAAGCCACACTCACCCCAAATTGCAACCTGTGGACTCGGAAAGTGCTCTGATGGGCGACTATGGTCTGGGCCTCAGCGGTGGCCTTGTCCACCGGTAGCTGCTGATATGCTTTTGCCAGGTCCAGTTTCCCAAAGACCTGGTGTCCACTAGTGAGGCCAGCACATGGCTGATAACCAGCACCAGGTAGGTATGGTCCTGCAGCGCTTTATTCAGTGTGCATTTATAGTCCATGCAAATCTGGATGTCACCATTTGGCTTAACTGAGGTGACTATGGGTGTTACCCATTGGGCATGCAGAACGAGCTCTAGCACTCCCTGTGCCACCAGGCGATCTAATTCTGCCTCGATCTTGGACTGCAGTGCAAATGGGGGGTCACCTGGCTTTCATTCCGATGGGCCTTACATTGAGGTTTAAATCAAGCGTGACTGGGGGACCGGTGTAGCAGCCAAGCGTGCCATTGAAGACCCCCAGAAATTCATCACAGACTGCGTTAAAGTCCTGCAGCCGCACCTGGTTGACCCCCGTGACTCCATACCCCAGGGACCCAAACCAAGAAAGTCTCAGTAGGCTCGTGAGCTGCCCTTCCACCACCAGCAGATCCAACACCCCCTCAAAGTCCTTGTATTGGACCTTGAATTTGCCCCAACCCCTGATGGCCACCAGGTTTTTTTGGAAGTCCCATAGAAACAGGCCCAGCGGTTTCTTCAGGAGGGGTTCCCCCCCTCGGGCAGAGCCTCTGCAGGGTCTCTGCCAAAATGATAGAGAACGAAGACCCAGTGTCCAATTCCATTTTACAGGGGACCCCTCTATCATCACGGTTACATGCATTTTGTTGGGGGTGTCAGGGGGCAAATTCAGTACCTGATGCTGGTGGTGGTTGATGGTCAGGGTGTGAAGGTCTGTTGCTTCCTGGTGCATGGTCGACCTCCGGTGAATCCCCTGGGAGTGGCAGATACATGCTAGATGGCTGACTTTACTGCAGGTCTGGCAGATGGTATTATGGAACTGGCAGGATTGGCTCTCATGGTCTTCCCCACAGTTTGCACAGGGCGTAGGAGCTCTGGATTTGGCAGGCACTTGAGCCGGGGGCCAGGTGACTGGAGGGGTTGATTTGCACACATCAGGCTGTACCGGACACCGTACCTGGTGAGCTTCATCATTGTCCAAGATGTCAGAGCCTTGGGCGTTGATGGCCTGGTGTGCAGTGGGGGCTTGGCGATCCCGTTGGGATTTCTCAAAAGCGGTAGCTGCCTGGAGTGCCTTGTCGATCTTGGGTTGCTCCAGGCTGACAAGCTTCCTTCTCAGTTTCGGTTCCCGGACTCCCCAAATGAACTGGTTCAGGAGAGTGTCTTCAATGGCTGGGAACTCACAATCAGCAGCCAATTCTCTGGACCTCTGGGTGCATGCCAAGCCCATCCACATTGCCATTTTGGAGGGCTTTTACCAGTTCGTCATAGGTGGCTGCTTCCAAGGTTTTCGGGGTGATAAGGCCCTGGACCAAGTGGATCGTGGTGACCCCATATGTGCTTAGCAGCCAGGATTTCTTCAAATTGGCATCTTCTGTTTTCTGGATCTTGAAAAAGTGTCTCAGCTGTTCAACCCAGGCTTCAGGATGCACTGGATTGTAGGTGGATATTTGTCCTGGAGTGGCAGCCATGACTCTAGGAGCTGGAGTGGTGCAGGGCACGGTGTCCTGGAGATCGGTGCGTGGTGCGTTGCTCTCAGCTGTGGAGTCGAAGTCAGGCTCGCTCATCAGGATCCCATCCTCATCGCCAGTATAAAGTACTGAGACTGAAGCATAGCATAGTGATTTCAGCTCATACTTTACTTCGGAATTAGGAAAAACTTGAGATACAGTAGCTGGCCAGAGGCTGCTTTAAATACAAGTACAAACCACACCCAACACACACACCTGTGATAGGATTATATACAAAGTTACTGCAGCCATAGGTTCCTTTGAAGATCCAGGCGAGCCGATAGGCTAGTTCTAGGATCCTCTCCTTCTATTGTCTAGGGATGTGAAGCTAGGCTAGTCCACCTTGCCATGTGGAAAGGTGACCACGTGTGCGGTCGCCATTAGTACACAACAATTACCCAGCTGGCTTCATGTGGGGGAGTGTGGAATCGAACACAGTTCTTCAGATTAGAGTTTGTTGCTCTTAACCACTACACCATTGCTGGCTCTCAATTCCATTGTATATATGATCCCTTCAAGACCTATCTCCCCATTATTTTGTCAATATACATGTATGCATCCATGAAGTGGGCTGAGGGATATAATGAATTAAAGAAAATGAATAATTCAGTGCATGATCTAATTCTTAATTTAATTTAATTTTTTCTCCAGGTTAAACTGGCATTCAGAAGAAGTGGAATGCAGGCCAAAGTGAACCTGCAGAACAATGAAGGAATGGAATGGGAGAAACCAGCTAACCCCTAACCAGCCAACTCTACCCATCCATCCTGTTGTGAAGAAAGCCAGTCTTCTGGATAGGAAAATTCCAAATTCAGTTGACTTTCTGTCCCTAAATGGCATACAAATATCACTGGGGGTTTGAAGTGGATTTCTAGTTCTGGTTTGGACCCAAGCTATGATTGTTAGTAACCAAAGTAACCAATGCTTGTCCAATTTGGACATCAAAGCAATCTAAAGTTACTGCAAACCAGAAAGTAAGGGAGATAATCTGAATATGTGAAGTGATGAGGAAGACGGGGGGGGGGAGCAGATGAGCACAATGCCAACTGGGTCATTCATTTGTTTTGTTTTATTTGTAGTCATATATTGAGTTTAAAAAAGCTACATGCTTGTCTTGCTCTGACAATTCCAAAAAACAGAGGTACTGTATATTGAATTCTTACAGCTAAGATATTCTAAGACATTTTAAATTCTAAGACATTCTTACAGTTACAACACAACTTCAATTTTATCTATATAACTTTTAAAAGTAATTATTTATTTGAAATAAATGTAAACCCACCATTCTTCCCAACCAGGTGGGACCCCAGGCAGGCACTACCAAGAATTAAACACAATAACACAATATATAAGAACAGAAGCATCCTAAAAGACCTACACAACAACATGATGCCAACTCACTTTTAATCATACTAATAAATTGTAGGTTGTAGTATGGGAAAGATCTAACCACCCTTGGTTATCAGTTTTGGTGTGTGTGCAGTGTTATTAAAACAGCATGTATCACAAAAGATGGACTAAGGTATTCTGGAATGGAAAGTTGACTGCAGTGGAATGTATTCTACCTCTGGACTCTGCCAGCTGGAGAATTCTGATGAATATTTCATGGCCTATCAATATACATCTAATTCTGAGAAATGCAGACTATGTTCATTACAGGTACTATAAATAATGCACACAAGTCAGGCATTCGGACCTGACTTGTTTCCAAAGCAAAAGAACTGCAAATAAGACAGAAAGCAGGTACATATCTCACTAGCTAAAGAAGATGAAGAATAATGACTACTGTGTTTTTTGGAGTTAGCTAGCCAGAACATCAACCCCATCTAGTTGTCTCATCTGGGCATGAGAGTTTACCTAGTCTTCTGCCATTCACTTCAATGGAGGAAGCAACTCTATGTATCCAGAGAAATGTTTGTGTACAGCGACTTCCTCCATTAAAATGATTGGGGATGCCTACACATGCAGAAGCTTCATGGGTAAATCATAAATCATCCATGTTAGGGATGCCAGACCCCCCAGTACAGATGGGGGTCTGCTGGGTTTGGGTATTCCTCTCCACCCCCTAATTGCCTCCCAAACAAGCAAGAAGCCAGAAATAAACACAACATGCCTTCAGTACCCGGAAGTAACATAGGCATGTCAGGGACATCGGGGGGCAATGCTCTGGTTTTGGGCAAAACTCTATGGAAGAAGCTAATTCTACCATAGAGGTTTTGCTGACAAACCAGAGTGTCACCTACATCACTTCCAGTTGACATAAGCATGTTATGTTTATTTCCAGCTTCTTCCCTCCCTGCTTCAGGTAAATTCACCCCCATCCCCTGCCTGCTGGTCCAACAGACCTAGCAACCCTAATCCATGTGCTATTAAATCTGGGAGACTGAATCTGCTTGTGCATTGTTTTAGACTACAAGGTGGATCCAGCCAGCAATTTTGCTCTATCTCAGCTAGGGCTGCCAGCTCTGGGTTTGGAAATACTTGGACATTTGGAGAGTAGAGGCTGAGGAGGGCAGGGTTTGGGAAGCAGAGAGACTTCAGCGGGGTATAATGCCATAAATCAATCTTTTAAGGTGAACTGATCTCTATCACCTGGAGATCAGTTGTGATCCCAGGAGATCTCCAGCCACCACCTGATCCTGGCAACTCTAATCTCAGCCAATTCCCCTCCTTATTACAGACCCTATTCCACATGGCTTTTGTCTGTGCAAGTCCCATGATCCCAAATATAGTCTTTTTGGTGGTCTAAGAGGACCCCTTCCTCCCTTTTTTCACCAGTGAAAGAACTGGTAGATCCAACCCTATGAGTTCTAAATTAACATGCACATAGAACTACAAGTTGCAACGATCTCCCACCCATTACACAGCTGGCTATAGGCCCTCATGAACAGTATGGTATGCAAGGGCAAGGTACTTTTGGGAGGAGGGGGGTGGGAAATTGGGTATGAACCAATGTGTTCTTGGGGCACATACCTTTCTTCTAACAGGATACTACAAAACAGATGAACAGAAAATGGAGGCAACTTCCTTCCCATGCACACAAACTGAAGGGTTCCCAAGATTTCCCTTGAACCAATGTTTGGTTTTGAGATAGCAAAAGATGGGGGAAAGTATTTCAAAACCTTCTTTTATCACCTTAATAACACAAGATAAATTTGTTTTTCCTTGGGAACTGATTCAGATTTATCTTACTTTCTTCTGGGGTTAGTCCTAGAAAGCTATGCAAATTATTATCTCTTATGTATGCTTTTTATTGTTCTATAATCTTAGTCACCTTCGTCTAAAGGGAGAGTTGATACTCAAAGAGAGAAAACCCATCATATTTTCGAAAAAACCCAGCTCTAGACTGTAATTTTGGGTGCTTTTGGAGGATGAATAAGTAAGTTGAACACCAGAATCCACCACTGCAGAAGTAATTTTTCATTTATAAAAATATGCTAGATGGTTTGTATGGCAGCAGTTTATAAATTATGCAACAAGAATGTAGGCTGGCGTGAAGGGAGGTGAATGGTGCTAAACTATGGAAAACGTAATGTTTGTGACCACTGTGGGAGTGAGAAGGCAATGGTAATGCATATGGCTAAAGAGCGAGCTGAGGAAACATAGTACTTCTTTTGCTCCTATTATTTCCCATGAAGAAAGGGACACTAAAACATAAGCTACACTTACCAAACAAGGTGAGGATTGAAGTAGTTTACCTACACTTCTGCTGCAGGTGCAAAGCAAATGTTTGCAGAAAAAGCTCTGCTCACCTTGAGCTAAATTTAAAAGGGAGTTTACAAAAGTGTGCATTTCTCTTTCATTTGTCCTGAGTAAATAATTTTATTAGAAACATCGTGTTTCCCTACTGCAATCCCTAAATTGCACTGATGATAAAGTCATTTTGCCTTATTAGGAAAGCAGAACCAAAAGATGACTTCCTACATTTCCTAATGGGTCAATCTCAAAATGTAAAACAAATACACTAATCAGGTTGGGGTTTGCTATAGCCATTCAGCTGTGTAGCAGCAGCCATACATAGAATATGCTTTTATCTCCTAGCTCAAGCACAGCCAACCATGCAGCACTGGTTTAGCATTAGCCATCAATCCAGAACACAAGGGAAATCCCTGAGCAGCAACATTACAAGTCCATGGCTGCCCCTCCTAATGGCCAGTGGATCAGTTCTTTCCCCTTGGTACCAGTTAGGGCTACCAGATTGCACACTATGGTGGGAAATCTCCTCCCTGAAGATCCATGCTCCTACTGCCGCTCCATGGAGCAGCAGGAACAAAACAGAGGTCAGTCATGGGTGTTGGTGATGCCACGATTTCAGAACTGGAAGTGATGCCATGGTGTTTCATGATAGTTCAGTTCTGAAACCAGTGTCTATTTTGCCCCCCATCAATGACAGTCTTCAATTAAGCTCCAGAAATGTAGTGAGAGAGAGAGTGAGAGAGAGAGAGTTTGCTATATGATGTGTTAGAACAAAAGAGTGTTGCTTAGTTAAAGAAAACTAGATAAGTTAAGGCTATAGGCCTGAACTAGAAGTGCAGGTAGTTTGCTACTACAGCATGTTTTCAGATGGCATCCAAATGAACACATTAGTGGTTTTTTTCATGTAATTTGTGACAGAGCAGTACCCAGCCTTCCTTCCCATGTGGAGCTTCAATATTTTAGGGGTAGTGGGGCTACACAAAATGAACCAGAAAAATGCAGTTTGGCTCATGGTTCTCCCATGAACCAAACCATGGACCATCATGGACAAAATTCCATTCATTAGAACTGAATGGGTTCAAGATGTTTGTGACATGGTAGAACCTCCCCAGTGTGCTAGAGAACCCAAACTTGCAGTGATTCTCCAGATGACTCTTCTCTACCTGCCCAAGTTTAGTCAGGATTGGGTTTATGGGGCCTGAGTTAGGCCCCCCCAAAAGAAGATATCCCCAGAAAGCACTTTCCTAAGGTGCAGGTTCAAGAATGTACTGAACAGCCCCTCAGTGGGCTAGAGACACCAAACTCACCACCCACCTCTGGCTAACTCTCCTCTACATGCCTTCCAAGTTTGGTAAGGATTGAATTTATGGGGTCCAAGTAATGCCACCCCAAAGAAGGTGCCCCCATACTTCATTGTATCCCTTTAAATTTAAAGGGACTGCTCAAGACAACCTGAAACAGCTGAGCAGCAGGGAACACCTCACCAATGTTCAGTTGGGGTTTTTTGGCTGTCTTTTTAAATTTTAAAGGGACTGCACAAGATAGACTGAAATAACTGAGCAGCAGGGAACACCTCCTTGCCACTCAGCTGTTTTTGCTGCTTTCTCAGGGAACAGAAAGCAAGGTTTAAAGGGACTTGGGGTCCCTTTAAACCTTTGCTTTCTGCTCCATCCACAAACCACCATGAAGTGCCACAAACTGCTCTCATGTTCAGGGAAGTTCATGATGGTAGACCCATCACAAACTTCTGTTAGCAAACCACAAACATGGTCTGGTTCATGCCCATCAGGCCTGTAACTACCATGTTTCCTTGAGGGTGAGGCTCCGTCCCAAATCTGTCCTGCCCCCCCCCCACAAATCTGCCCTGACTTTTTGAATCTGCCCTGACCAAGTCATCCTCTCTTCCACCCCGGCCAGAGCTTTGTTCTCTGTGGACTTGCCATGTTTCACCTCCAGCACCCAATGCCCTCCAGCATTGCTCTGGGTTTTCACAAGGCCTTTGAACAGGTGGAGAAGGGAGGGGATAGCCTCCCTATGGATGGGCTGGGACACTGGTGAGGTTCTTCACATGAGCTGGGCGGGTTCGCTTCCTGGTGGGTTCAGGCCTTGTCTTTCTCTTCTGTCACACTACAGCAGCAGTGGCAGCATCTGTTCCCCCTTTCCCTCTGTCTCCATAGTGGTGCTGAACGTGATGGTGATGCTGACCTTTGGCTGCTTCATCACCACTGCCTTCAAGGACCACAGTGTGGCCTTGAAGGCACTGTCAGCATCACCATCTCCCAGGTCATACTATGAGTGAGGCGGGCTGGGCTTGGGGGGTGACAGAAGAGGGAAGGCTCAGCCCTGCCATTGGGTCACACCTTCTCCAACCACTGCCTCTGTTCAAAGCCTTGAGGGTTTAGGGGTCTTGTGCTTCTGACTGCCCAGAAAGCATGTGGCTAAAGAAACTGTGTCACTAGGGGATGCCCCAACAATTCACTTGTTTGCGTCAAAGAGCTTTAAAAAATAGGTGCCAGGTGGACATTTGTTGCAAATCATCTTTCATTTGCCCATGTTATGAGCCATTTATTAGTTCAGAGGATCTCTGAATAATGGCAATAACTATTAGCTGGTCATGGCTGTTGCACAACACACTCATTTTTCACCCCTTCCAAATATTCTTGCATATCTTCTAGCTTTGACCTCTTTGCTGAAAGGAAGCCTTGTGCTTAAATCTGGTAGCCGTGTGTGTGTGTGTGTGTGTGTCTAAAAATTAGATTTTCTATATGCCTTATTTTAAGTACTATATATTTTTTTCTTTTAAGCAGCATTCTTTTTTAGATTGTGGTTTTCAGAACCAAGATACACCACTTGTCTGGCAGTTCTGTATATACTCATAATGGCTGCCCCATGAGCAAAAAACAAAAAAATGCCCCCAGAGCAAAAACTTCCTAGCTATGGCCTGATGCCAATCCCTACAGATCACTAGCAGGGGAGGTGGGGCGAGGGAAACCCCTGTGCTGAAAGTCAGAGCCCAAAGTCCACTGCACCCTAATCTCAAACCCCAGCAACAGACAGCAGATCAAGCAAACAGAAAGCAAAGTAATGAATCAGTTCAGCTAGCTCCACGCCTCTCTTTCGCTTCACCAGTCAACAAAGGAGGGGGAGGGAGGGTTTCGGTTTCGGCGTCGCGAATGGCGGCCGCTTCTCGAGACGCTCCCGGAGGCGGTTAGCCCACGCGCAGTTAGGGGGGGTCTTCGCATGTGCGAAAGACCCTAGTGAGCCTTAGATAAAGGCTCCGAACCGGGGGCGCTTGGGGAGTAGCCTCTTTGCCGGCAGACAGCAGGGAAATTGAGGCTTTCTCCCCGCCCCAATCGGCCCCGCTGCGGCGTGCCCGTAATGGGACTTAGCGGCGCCACCGATTTCCAGGAGTGAAGACAGCGCTATGTTTTAACATAAAAAGAAGAAGTAGCATCGAATCGTGAGTTGAAGATCTATTTTGAAGCGTAAATCGGAGCCCCCCTGCATGCGTATAAGTGTTGGGAGGAGGGAGGAGTCCCCACCCCTTTTGAGAAGCAAGATCTACAAAGGGAGCGCGAAGGGGGGCAGAGAGAAAAAAGTGTTGGTGAAAGTACCGTTGGGGTTGCATGGAAGATTACGATCCTTTTAGCTTCCTGGGGGATGCGGCACGAACTTTTTAAAAGTAAAGAAAAAAACAAAATGTCGATAATGGAAAAAGTCCTGCAGACACCGGAAGAGAAGAGAGGAGGGACTTCCGGTCCAGGCAGCCCCCCCCTAGAGCTTGCTGTCAATCAACAGGAAAAGGAGATACTGTGCCCCCTGCTGGAACAATTGCAGAAAATCAACGAAACTTTGTTCAAAGTGGAAAGTGTTCTCATCAGTCGACAGAAACAGATATTGGAAACAACTAGAAAGATGATGGAGATTGAACAAAAATCGAATCTGATTCTAGGTTTCCAGGGCGTTAAAGAAGAAGAGAAAGAAGATCTCGGATTTACCTTGACGAATGTCTTGGCACCCCTAACTGGCAGTGAAGCGAAAAAGTTAAAAGAAGAGGTGGATAAGGCTCCCAAAGCCTACTCCGCTTTTATAAAAGAAAATATTCTGCCAGTAGAAGGGGATGTCGAGCATAGCAGGCAACATACTGGAGATCTAATTTCATCTGCAGAGTTTATGGAGCCCTGGAAATTTGAAGGCCAGAAGTTCAAGGAAAAAGAGAAAAGAAAGAAGATTGATTTCATCTTTAAAATACAAAAACTTCTGAAGAGACACGCCAGCAGGGAGGAAGATGCAGCACTCAAAACTGGGACAAGTGAAGAAGACAGCAGCCCAGGGGAAGGTGGTGATGGAACGGAAGACTTCAAAGTTAAAATGGACTCAATCCATAATTGGAAGAGATTTAAAAAGAAGATACTTTGAGGACTGTTCGTGTAACATCTGGAAGGAGCTGTTTAATTACTAACCCCAATGGACTTTACTAACGGTATTAATAGAGTGATTTTGGACTTTGCAATATTTAAAAAGAAGATCTTCTAACCATGATGGATGCCAAAATGGTATTGGTTATTAACCTAAACTAACCCTCACTAACAGAAAAAATTTCACTCCATCTTTTTCTTTCTCCATCTGTCTACCCTTCCCTTTTCTTATAAAAAGAATAAAATTCTCTCTTTTTTAAGAGAGTTTTACCAAAAAAAAAAAAAAAAAAAGGAGGGGGAGGGAGGAGAGTTCACTTAATATATAGCCTTCTGAGCCCATAGACTTCAGTAGGAACTGTTATTGGCAGCCAGCAGTGCCTGTTAAGCTATGGAAGGCTCCTATTGGTGTTTCCAAGACTGGAGAATTCTGGCCTCTCTGTTGCCTTGGAGTTTTGTAAACAGTTTAATTGATTGGTGCTAGTCTGACTCTGCCTGCTCATGAATCATCACAAACCACACTAAATCTTTGTGAAAATTCATGATGGTAGAGCCTCCACAGGCATTGCTTCATGGACCATGAACTGTTCAAAGTTCATCACGAACTTTAGTTCATGTGACCCTGTTTGTGCCCAGTGCCTAGAACTGAATGGTGAATCAGTGGCTTCTTCATAACCAACAGAAATGGCTATAATCTTGTCACCAAGCTCCAAAGCTAGGTTTGCTGGATCAGTTGGGAAATACCTGGAGAGGGCAGGGTGGCAGGGTGTGGGGATGGGAGGAACCTCAGCATGGTACAATGTCATACAGTCCACCCTCCAAAGCAGCCATTTTCTCCTGGACAACTGATCTTTGTTGTCTGGAGATCAGTTGTAAAAACGGGAGATCTCCAGGCCCCACTGGAGGCTGGCAGCCCTTTCCAATGCCTGTATCTACTTTTCTATATATGAATTGGTAATATCAGAAATACACATTGAGTAAAAATAGTAATTTTAAAATTCAGACTTGTATGTTCTTTGTCCTTAAATAATAATTTTCTTAATTTAACCTTTACCCCTTTCAACAAGAAACAGGGGCTATAAATGAACTCAATAAATAAATAAATTAAGTAAATAATGCCCAGACTTATATCAGATAAATGGGGAATTTATTTGAGAACCATGTAAGCATGAAGATGAAAGCTGTCTTGGAAAATCTATCTTGAACCAGAGGGAATGGCAGCTGGGTAGAATTGGGTGGGTCAGGTGAATGGCGAGTGAAGCACTGCAGCTATTTATCTTTTAATCATCCAGAAGTTTCCACACTCTCATTCTTTCATGGAAGCTGTCAAGTCACAACTCTACTTCTGGCTGAAGGGAAGTATAGTAGCTGTTTCCAGAGGAAAAAAATACGTAGGTGGGGCAAATCAATGCCTCGTGACTATGATCCTTACCTGCTATTAGTATTTGTGTAAGGAGGACCCAGAGTCTATTCTAGCTGTTTGTTTCTCACCAATAAAAACAGAAGATTTTAATTTTAAAAAGCCTCCATTCAGCATAGCCTGATCCCATAAGATCTGGGAAGCTAAGCACAGTTTATAATTGGATGGGAGACTGCAGGGGAAGGCAATGAAAGGCAAACCACCTCTGTTTCTCACTTGCCTTGAAAGTCCCTTGCTGGGGTCACCATAAGTCAGCCACAACTTGATGGTACTTTGCACACACACATAAGGAGCAGGAGAATTTAGCTACACATTACTGTAAATAATGATGATGATGATGATGATGATGATAGACTCTCTTTACATATGAAAAGGTAACAAATAGATGCCCATCACATCTAGTTTGACCCTAGGAATTTCCATAGTAAAATATAATATAACAGGATCTTACCATTTTCACCAGATGTCTTGTCTTTTCCATTTGCTGCTCCAGCACCCTGTCTCTGAAACAGAAAAGAGAAAAAAGGGGGATGCTTACAGGTACTCCTTGTGAAAGCATTCTTTCACTGGTGGCTGATGGACATTCTCATTCACACACAATGCCAATAGATGTAAAATCTGATCAGAAAATGTACAGATGTGTATAGAACTGAATATTCATTATGAAGTTTCGAAGAAAGGAATTTTCCAGCCTCCTCTTAATCACATTCCTGGAATCTATACAGCATCTCAGTAAGGAGATTTAAAAATATACTTGATGATAGTTGCCACAAACTGCATCTTAACAAATGTAGACTAGATCACAGAGCTTTTGTTTTGTTTTCAACTCTCAGAGGGATGTGGCATCGAATGGTCTCCTGGAGCTTCTCATGGCCAAGGTTTTGCACAGACACAGCTTCTCTGATTTGGCAGCGCTTTAATCCCACATTTTTTTTTAGGCATCAGACATTTATGCAAACCTGGGCTTCACAAAAATGTCTCCCCTATCTGTTTGTGGCCCCATGGTGCAGAATTAAATACATGATAATATGATCTCTTTATAGGAATAAATCTGCAGTTCACTGGCATATATAGTTGGATTCTTAACAAACCAAGCAAAATTTTCCTCCAAAAATCAGAAAGCAGCTTGGTTTATTATGGACCAATTACAAATCAAATAATCAGGAATGCAACTGGATCCAATAGTTCATAACTTCTTTAGAAAATACCTCAGTATATTCCAAACCAAATGACACCTAGTCATGTTCCTAATAACATAACTGGTAGGGTGACAGGGCAAAATTCCTCATGCAGTTTATCATGAGTTCCCAAATCCTCCCCATCCATGCCTGACAGTAGATGCAGCTGCTCTATCACCAAAAAGGAGATCTCTCTCTCTTTCTTTCTTTCTTTCTTTCTTTCTTTCTTTCTTTCTTTCTTTCTTTCTTTCTTTCTTTCTTTCTTTCTTTCTTTCTTTCTTTCTTTCTTTCTTTCTTTCTTTCTCTTCCTTCTTGTTTCCTCACCTATCCTCCTACCACAATGCCATAAGCAAGGAATGAGAGGGGAAGAGATTTGCCTTTCTTTTCTGCCAGAATAGCAGAACTTATTAGAGGAGCAGTGAGTTGAATAGTTGTGTAGAAGAGAGTTGTTAAAATCCAACCTAGGGATTCATTGCCTAAAAGTATCACACTTGCCATATTCAGTAGTATTGCCTTAAAATTAAGTATTCCTCATTGTCAAAGACAAATTTCTGAAGTGAAATTTGAAATCTTTTTTTAGAATTAATGCATTTTGAAGCCTGATTTACAGAATGAGGTGGCAGAATCCTGACCAGGTAGAATGGATGGGGTCTCTTCAGGTTATAACGGTGTGCATCAAATTTCTTAATGCTCCCACCATTATTTTTTTTAAATTCCGCAAGTAAAAAACTGAAACTTTTATTTATTTATTTATTATTAGATTATTATCCCGCCCTCTCGGCCAAGGCCAGCTCAGGGCAGCTTACAAACAATAAAATTCGCATAGAACAATCATAATAAAATCACATACATTAATAAATACAATGTTAAAATTCATACAAGATAAAGTGCTAGCAACAATCCTCATTATCTCAATTGACTCTTTGGCCTTCTGCAGCTGTCTCAGGTATTTGGCACGGGCTGTGTTTAAGGGACCTCTGGGCCAGGGCTCTGCCAGGGTAGATATTAATTGTTGGCGGTGGAGGTGTTAGTAGTGGCGGCTCCAAAAGCCTGGCAGAAGAGCTCCATCTTACAGGCCCTGCAGAACTGTGAAAGGTCCCGCAGGGCCCTAGTCTCTTCCAGGAGCTCATTCCACCAGAGTGGAGCTGCCACTGAAAAGCCCTGGCTCTAGTTGCCACCAGTCTGGCCTCCTTGAAGCTTGGGGGGGCCAGCCGTTTCTGGGTCCCTGATCGCAGTGTCCTTTGGGGAACATATGGGGAAAGGCAGTCCCTTAGGTATGCAGGGCCCTGGCCATAAAGGGCTTTAAAGGTCAAAAACAGCACCTTGAAGCGGATCCAGTACACTATAGACAGCCATTGCAATGTCTTTAGCACAGGTTGGATGTGGTCCTAAATTGGGATTCCCATCAGCAACCTGGCTGCAGCATTTTGCACTAGCTGCAGCTTCCGGATTTGCGACAAGGGTAGCCCCATGTAGAGGGCATTACAGTAATCCAATCTTGAAGAGAGCATCACATGAATCACTGTTGCCAGGTCAATGCATTCAAGAAAGGGAACCAGCTGCCTAATCAGCCAGAGGTGGTAGAAGGCCGACTTGGCAGTAGCTGCTACCTGAGCCTCCATTGTTAAGGAAACATCCAGGCATACTCCCAGACTCCTAACCTCCATCGCTTGCATGAGTGGTGTCCCATCAAAGGTCAGAAGTAGGATTCCTACCCTTGGACCGCTCCAACTCACCTCCATCTTCATTGGATTCAATTTCATCTGGCTCAGCCTAAGCTAACCAGCCACGGCTTGTAGCACCAGACCTAGATCTTCCAGTTTGGATTCAGACCGGCTGTCCAACAACAGATAGAGCTGGTGTCATCCGCATATTGGTGACAACCCAGCCCATGTCTCCGGGCAATCTGGGCAAGAGGGCGCATATAGATGTTAAAAAGCACTGGGGACAGAACTGCCCCTTGAGGCACTCCACATTCCAGTGGAGCCTTCAGGATAGCTGATCCCCCAGTGCCACTCTGTCCCCGATCTTGGAGAAAGGAAACAAGCCACTGCAAGGCTAGTCCCTGGACTCTAATGTCGGCGAGGCAGTGGGTCAGTAGCTGATGGTCGATCGTATCGAATGTGGCCAACAGATCTAAAAACAGCAGCACTGCTGATCCGTCCCAATCCAGGTGCCTCCAGAGGTCATCTGTGAGGGTGACCAGTGCTGTCTCCATTCTGTGGCCTGGGCAGAAGCCAGACTGGAAGGGATCTAAAACAGAAGCATCACCCAGAAGGCCCTGTAGCTGCATTACCACTGCCCTCTCTATTATCTTGCCCAAATAGGGCAAGTTGAAAACTGGTTGATAGTTGGCCAATTCAGCTGGATCCAAAGATGGCTTTTTCAAGAGAGGGTGCATCACTGCCTCCTTAAGTGCCTCAGGGAACAGTCCCTCAAAGAGGGACTTGTTGATAATCTCCCGCAAGGCAACCTGGAACCCCTCATGGCCAGCTTTAATTAGCCATGATGGGCACGGGTAAAGGAGGCATGTGGTGAGATTCCGGTTCATGGTGCAGTGATGGCGGTCGCTCTCCCCAAAGCTCGGGGGAGTGATTCGCACACCACTGGTGAGGAGGGAAGCCGCTGATACGGTTTCCCCACGGAACCCTAGGGTAGGGGTCCAAGCCATAGGGCTCTTGATGGGTAGCCTCTTCGATGGCATAATGCCAGAGAATTGAGGCGCTCTTCCGCCCTGATGGTCCCACTGCTGTGTGGCCAAATGGCACTAGCTGGGTTGACCGGATCAAGTGCTGGAGATCGAGTGAATGACGAAGAATGACCGACAATGAAAGTGAGTTTGATGTAACCAGATTTTGAAATAACCGAAGAACTCCCTATCCCACCCATACTAGTAAATGGAGAGAGGCGGGACCTCCCCCATGAGCATATCAGAGAAGTGAAAAAAGAGAGGGGGAAGAGGGCAATTAAGCATTTGAACTGTTTTGAGAAACTTACCAGAGTGGACTTAAATCGAAAGCGATTTTCAGAGGTTGCGAATAAGCGGTCAGCAAAGATGGTGGGTGCAGGGAGGAAAGGAGTGAAATCAAAACTTATGGGCGGTCAAAGTCTGAGGCCGGAAGAAGAGAGAATGGACATCATGAGACTCCTAGCGGATACGCTCAAGCCAGTGATGGATCAACTTACTGGTATTAACCAGCAGTTAACCGCTCTCAATCAAAACTTCGCAGCGCAACAGCTTCAGCTGGTGGAAACAGTTAAAAAGACAGAGCAAACGGTGGAAGTAGTGAAAGAGATGCATGCCAAGAACAAGATTTTGAAGAAACGGATGGACAAATTAGCAAACAAGCAAAAATACCAGGAAAATAGACTATTGTTTCTACAAATGGAAAAAGCAAATATGATCCTCAGATTCCAGGGAGTGCCTGAATCACTGAATGAGGATTTGAAGAAGCTACTTAGTGATCTTATCGCACCAATGGTTCAATGTGGCCAAGTGCAAAGTGATGCACATTGGAGCCAAAAATCCTAAATATAAATACACGTTGATGGGGTCTGAACTGGCAGAGATGGACCAAGAGAGAGATCTTGGAGTCCTAGTGGATAACTCGCTGAAAATGTCTAGACAATGTGTAGCTGCAATAAAGAAGGCCAACGCTATGCTGGGGATTATTAGGAAGGGAATTGATAACAAATCAGCCAGTATCATCATGCCCCTGTATAAATCATTGGTGCGACCTCATTTGGAATACTGTGTACAGTTCTGGTCACCACATCTCAAAAAGGATATTATAGCATTGGAAAAAGTGCAGAGAAGGGCAACTAGAATGATAAAAGGGTTGGAACACCTTCCCTATGAAGAAAGGTTAAAATGCTTGGGGCTCTTTAGCTTGGAGAAACGACGGCTGAGAGGTGACATGATCGAGGTTTATAAGATTATGAATGGGATTGAGCAGGTTGAGAAAGAAGTACTTTTCTCCCTTTCTCACAATACAAGAACTCGTGGGCACTCTATGAAATTGCTGAGCAGTCGGGTTAGAACAGATAAAAGGAAATACTTCTTCACCCAAAGAGTGATTAACATATGGAATTCACTACCACAGGAGGTCGTGGCAGCTGCAAGCATGGACAGTTTCAAGAGGGAATTAGATAAACATATGGAGCAGAAGTCCACCAGTGGCTATTAGTCACAGGGTATAGATGGGAACTCTCAGTCTGGGGCAGGTGATGCACTCTATTCTTGGTACTGGAGGGGGCAGCAGTGGGAGGGCTTCTAGTGTCCTGGCCCCACTGCTGGACCTCCTGATGGCACCTGGTATATTTTGGCCACTGTGTGACAGAGTGTTGGACTAGATGGGCCATTGGCCTGATTCAACATTGGCTTCTCTTATGTTCTTATGTTCAGTAACAGGCTTGAAAGCGGAAGAAATTATGAATTATATGGAAGCAGCGTATAGGGTGTATTCCAATTACACCAAAACAAATAGCCTGCCTGGAGAGATCTCAGTCAGATTCTCAAGGAGACAAATGAGGGATGCAATATTAAAAGCAACATCAGTAACTCCACTGAAACTGGGGAATTCAACTATCAAGACTTTAAAGGACATTCCATTTGAAATTTGTCAAAAAAGAAAGAGCTTAATCCTTTTTCCTCAAACTAATTAAATCACATACAAATGGGTGATACCGGAAGGGGTCATCTTTAAACTCCATGAAAAAAGAGAGAAGATTGACTCTTTGTACAAAGCCAAAGAGTTTTTGAAACACCAACTGGGAGCCAAAGAAGATGGTGAAACTGGTTCAAGTGGCTCCACACCCTCGGAGACGGATGAAGACTTGGCCGTGGAAGAAGGTGCTGCAGCCTGTAAGAAAATTTACGGTCTTAGAAATAGAAAGCCTAAGTAAAGGCAGAAGGACCCTATAAATTGCCTTTATGAAGCGAGCTATGAGAGATGCTCTGGAATTCTCTCATAACAAGTAACTAATTAATGATTTAGCAGAGATAGACAGGAACTCACTTTTTGCATTGTTTATTAACAGTATTCTACTAACATAGATTTTAACTGGGGTATGATCTCCTACTCTTGGGTTTGCTTTTCTTTCTCAGTTTAGTGTGGGTTTGCTTTTCTTTCTCCTTAGTTGTTGCTCCCCTCCCCTTTTTTTTCTTTGTAGTTTTAGTTGTATATCAAAAAAAGCAATAAAAAATCCCTTTTGGGGGACCAAAAAAAAAGGAGGCATGTGGTAGGGAGTACAGTTAGGAGCAATCTGTCGACTTCCTCTAGGCTGAGCAGGTTGAAAGAATCCATGATGTGACAAGAAGACATGCTTGGAGCCTCGAGTTCCTTTACTGTATCAACTGTAGCGGGGAGGTTATGGCGGAGCGGCAAGACTTTATCCGCAAAATAGCTCACAAAAGCCTCACAGCCAATATCCAATTCCCTACAATTTTGCCTGTCCTGAGGCAGAGCCATAATAGACCAAATTGCGCTAAACAATTGTGCTGGGCATGAGCTCATGGACACAATTGTGGCCACATAATATTGCCTCTCATAGGATCTCATAAACGTCCTATAGGATGCTCTTGTAGCTTCATCATGGGCATGCCACCATTGCCTCTCTAGCCGTCTTAAGCCCCATTTCGTCAGCCACAACTCTTGGGTAAACCATGGAGCAAGCTTAGAGTGGGGGTGCAGAGGGCGCCAGGGAGCGATCTCATCAATGGCTGTGGAGAGGCAATTATTCCAGTCCTCAACAAGCTCATTTAATGAGCCACCAGGGGGCTTTGGATCCCAGAGAGTCATCTGAAGCCGCACAGGGTCCATCAGGCTCTGCGGGCGAGCCCAAATAGGCTCACTGCCCAAACATGAGGAAATGGCTTTGGACCTGCCCCACTCCCTGGTTCCTCCTTAAAGGAACTTTTCTACTTTGCATTTAAAATGAATTTATTTTCTGCCTCTGAAGTGGAACAACCCATTTTACCAGCTCAGCTCTTTACCACCACATTTCTACCTAGGGATTTTTGTGGTTCTGTTTGTTGTTGAACCATGAACTGAACCATAAACCTACACAAGCCAATGTGCTGGTTGGCAAACTAAGTACTTCATATAGGTTCATGAGCCATTTAAAGTTTAAATGTCTGATTTCTGCAGGGAGCAGAAAGCAGGTGTTTAAAGCAGTGGGGAGCAGATTGGGAGGCTTTAATAGGCTGGGAGCCATTTAACCCTCTGGTTTTCTTCCCAGCTGCTTCAAAGCAGGGGGGGAGCAAAACCAGAGGGTTAAATATGGGGGTGAAGTGCCTCCCAGGGGTCATTTCACTTCCTCCTCTCTACTGGCTGCTGCTTTCTCCAGTCAGCAGAACTGAAGGGGTGAAGTACCCCCTGGGACACTCTTCACCCCTTCCTTTCTGCTGGCTGCAGAGATCCACGGCCAGCAGAAAGGAGTGGGTGAAATACCCTCTGAGACAGACTTCACCCCCTTCTTTCTGATGTCCATGGCTTCCCTTGGCCTGAAGAGAGCCCAAAGCTGGGCTAGCAGGGAGGTTTGTCCCCACAGGCCCTGCTCTATTGGGCTCCCTTGCACAGCCCCTTTAAACAGGGCAGCTCAAGACAGCCTAAAGCTGGGCCAGTGGGGAGACTTCTCCCTGCCTCTCAGCTGTTGGTTTAAATCCTGCTTTCTGCTTCCCATGAAAAGCCATGGGGAGCCAAAAGCAAGGTTTAAATGGCTCACCTGTTTTCTGCCTCCTTCAGAAATCTGCAAGGAACAGAAAGCAGTGGTGGTTTAAATAGCACTGAGCCATTTAAACCAAACAGATGAGTGGCAGGGAGCTCCTAGCCACTCAGCTGTTTCTTATGAAAAGTAAACCGCCACACTCTTCACAAACTGCCACAAGCTTCCCTGAATTGCACCAAAATTTATGGAAGTTTGTTACGGTTTTTCAGTTTGTGAATGACAAACTGGCCAAAATTTGTGGCAAACTTTAATCCCTAGTTCTACCACATTCAGTTGTAGACCAAAATTAAACATTCAAAAAATTCTACCACATTCAGTTGTAGACCAAAGTTAAAAATATGTAGACCAAAGTTAAAAATTCTATGTGTTATGTCCACTGACTGCCACTAGGTGCCAGTGGTATGCAACCCAAGCTTGGCTCCAGAGAACAATAGGGCCAAGGATCCTGAACTTCCAAGTAGGCACCTATAGGGACTGTGGTGGGAAGTTTAAACCTTCCAATGGGACTTGTGGGTGTGTCGCTGGGACTGTATATAGTTGGCCGCCCCGGCCGGTAACTGTTGTTGTGTTGTGTACTAATAAACCCAGAACTGTTAATCACACCGTGTCCGGCTCCTCCATGTGTCGAACCCAGTATGCAACAAAGGCAACGAGGATGGGATCCCGCTGAGTGGCCCGGGCTGCTGTGGCAGAGGAAGACCAGGAACCGCCGCTGCTTCAACTGATGAGCACCAAAGGCGCACAAGCTGCTTCCCCACCACAACCACGCAGCACAATGGCAGTCGCTTCAGGAGCAGGACTGGTCCCTCCGTTCGACCCTAACTGGCCACATCACTGGGAAGCCTGGATCGAGGGACTCAAGTCCATCATGATATTCTATGAGGTCACCGACGGGGAGAGGAAGAAGGGCCTCCTCATTGGCTCATGTGACCCCACCACCGTGGAGGTGGCTTGCAACCTGCTCTCCCCAACCAAGCTAGCTGACACCACGTTCAAGCAGATTGTTAAAGTGCTCCAGGATCACTTCATACCCTGGCCGTCAGAGATCTTGCGCCATGTGGCATTCCACTCCGAGCAATAGCAGCCATGAGAATCTGTCGCTGTGTACCTGGCTGAGCTCCACAGGCTTGCCTCTGAGTGCATCTTCGGGGCCCAACTAGAGATGATCCTCCGCAACAGACTGGTTTGTGGGCTCAGAGATGAGAAGCTCAGGTGACGGATCCTGGAGGATGAAAAGGGCACCCTTGCATCTGCCCTCTCCACCGCCACAGCTTGGGAGAGGACCCATCCTGCCACAATGACCACCGCACTCAGGACAAGCACTGACCCCATAGACCCCAAGGGGGAAGTGGTCCACCGGACCCAACATTCTGACCAGAGGTGAGATTAAGGGTCTGCACCACGCTCCATTCCCATCAAGGAGTCTGGGTGTCAAGAGTGTGCCAGCTGTGGAGACTGGCATGACCGGAAAACCTGCTGCTTCAAGGATGCTATGTGCCGGAGCTGTGGCCACTCAGGTCACATTGCCTGGGCCTGCCATTCCTGGGGGTCCTGAACCCCACCGTCACAACCACAGCACAGCTGCAGGTCTGCTGCACATTATGAGGATGACACATCCCAGGAAGAACTTTACCTCCTCATGAGTGAATCATCAGAACAGGTACTGAGGCTTCCAAGCCAGACCGCTGCCCCAAAAATTCAGGTCCGAGTCAAGATAGAGGGGTCTCCTTGTTCCATGGAGCTTGATTCCGGCTCCGTGGCCTCCATCATTTTGGTAGAGATCCTTAAGAGGCTATGTCCAAATGGGGGACCCCACCTATGCCCATCTCCCATGACCCTGATGGACTTCCAGAGGAACAGCATTCCTATCAGGGGTGTGGGGAGCTTCTGAATCCAGTACCGGGGGGTTGATGACTACTTGGACTTGATTGTAGTCAAGGGCAACCTGGTCTGCCTGTTGGGCCATGCGTGGTTTGCCCCTTTGGAAATCTCTATTGAGGGAATACAGCTCTGCACCCTGCAGGACTTCCATGAGGTCTGCAGTGAGTTCCCATCCATCTTTGACTCTGGGTCACTACACAGGTCCCCCGGTGTCACCCATCCATCACCCATCCTGCACGTGGCACCCATCCGTATGCATCCCAGAAAGGTCCCGTTTGCACTGCAGCTGAAGATTGATGCAGAACTGGACCATCTCATAGTGCAAGGGGTCTTGGAGCCAGTCTCCCTTGTGGCTTGGGAGACCCCCATAGTCACCCCCATTAAACCGAAAAGGGATGTCCACATCTGCGTGGACTATAAGTGCATGATCAATAAGGCTCTGCAGGACCATGCATACCCGGTCCCAGTAGTGAGCCACGTGCTAGTCACTTTGGCAGGGGCAAAGATTTTTGGCAAACTTGATCTTGCCCCGGCTTATCAACAGCTCCCCGTTGACAAAGCAACCGCCGTTGTGCAAACAATCATTACACATAGGGGAGCTTTCAAAGTAAAATGACTGCAGCTTGGGGTGAGCGTGGCCCAGGTCTTTTTCAACATCTGATGGAGTTCTCTCTTGAAAGAGATTCCGGGCATCATGCCATTCTTTGATGATTTGCTGATCGCTGCAGCGACACCAGAGGACTTTGCCTCCAGACTGCACACTGTCCTCTGCTGCTTCCACGAAGCTGGGCTGAAGGTGAAGCGGGAGAAGTGCCTTCTAGGGGTTCCATCTGTCAATTTCTTATTTATTGATTGATTAATTTGATTTATATCCCGCCCTTCCACATGGGTTCAGGGCGGCAAACAAGAGGCTCAAGGCCATAATCAACACTAAAACATAGAGGCAAAGCCATAGATAAATAATATAACTGTAAAACAATAAATAATCCATTATCACTAAAACAGTTAAAACAGCGGTCAACAGAAGAAAGTTTACGAGATAAAACCCTACAATTCCACACTCTTGTAGCACCTTTATCGTTGCTCCAGTAGTGTCCTGACAGAGCTGTAGTCCCATGCCAGGGCCAGGGCACCTCATACAGACTAAATGATGGTGATACAATAGTGGTGGCAGCCCCTACTCGAAAGCCTAGCAGAAGAGCTCCATCTTGCAGGCCCTGTGGGACTGCATAAGGTCCTGCAGGGCCCTGATCTCCTCCAGGAGCTCATTCCACCAGGTAGGGGCTGCCACCGAAAAAGCCCTGGCCCTGGTTGCAGTGTACTTAGTTGTCTTGGGGGCTGGAATGACCAGTAGGTGTTGCCCCCCTGACCATAGTGCCCTTGGGGAACATACGGGGAAAGGCAGTACCTCAGGTAGGCCGGACCCTGGCCATATAGGGCTTTAAAGGTAAGAACCAGCACTTTGAAATGGATCTGGTACGCTATTGGCAGTCAGTGCAGTTCCTTCAGCGCCGGCTGGATGTGGTCTTGTCTAGTAAGACCCATCAACAGCCAGGCCGCTGCATTCTGCACCAGCTGCAGCCTCCGGATCTGCAACAAAGGCAGCCCCATGTAGAGAGCGTTGCAGTAGTCTAACCTTGAGGTGACAGTCACGTGGATCACTGTGGCTAGGTCGTCACGATTGAGGTAGGGAACCAACTGCTGTGCCAGCTGGAGATGGTAAAATGCTGACTTGACAGTGGCTGCCACCTGGGCCTCCATCATTAAGGAGGCGTCCAGGAGCACCCCCAAACTCCTAACCCCCAGCGAAGGTGCCAACGACACCCCATCGAAGGTCAGGAATGGGAGCCCCAGCCCCAGGACCTCTGTCTTTACCGGGTTTAGTTTCAGCCAGCTCAGCCTGAGCCAACCAGCCACAGCTTGCAACACCTTATGTAGGTCATCGGGAGTAGAGTCCGACTGGCTGCCCAGCATCAAATAGAGCTGGGTGTCATCTGCATATTGATGACACCCAAGCCCACGACTCCGGGCAATCTGGGCGAGGGGGCGCATGTAGATGTTAAACAACATCAGGGACAGCACTGCCCCCTGGGGCACCCCACACTCAAGGGGATGCCTCCGGGACCACTGATCCCCAATCACCACCCTCTGTCCCCGACCTTGGAGGAAAGAGGCAAACCAGTGAAAGGCAGGCCCCTGAATCCCCACGTCGGCGAGGCAGCGGGTCAGCAGCTGATGGTCAACTATATCAAACATGGCCAACAGATCTAACAACAGCAATGCTGCCACACCGCCTCGATCCAGATGCCTACGGAGATCATCAGTCATGGCGACCAGCACCGTCTCTGTCCCGTGACCCGGGTGAAAGCCGGACTGGAAGGGATCTAGGACTGAAGCATCCTCTAGAAAGCCCTGCAACTGTAACACCACTGCCCTCTCTATCATTTTGCCCAAATAGGGCAAATTGGACACCAACCGATAGTTGGCCAATTCAGCCGGATCCAGGGATGGCTTTTTTAAGAGGGGCGGACCATCGCCTCCTTGAGTGCTCCGTGGAATCACCCCTCAATGAGGGACTTGTTGATAATCTCCCTCAGAGCACCTCAAAACCCCTCGCGGCCCGCCTTGATGAGCCAGGAGGGGCACGGATCAAGGGCGCATGTGGTTGGGTGCACAGAAACCAGCAGTCTGTCAACTTCTTCCAGGCTGGGCGGGCTGAAGCACTCTAAAACCGGAACCGAAGACATGCAAGGGGCCTCAAGTTCACTCACTATCTCAATCATGGTGGGGAGGTTGCGTCAGAGCGTCAAGACTTTATCTGCAAAATAGCTCACAAAAGCCTCACAGCCGATATCCAATTCCCTATCATTTCGCCTGCCCTGTGGCAGGTCCGTCAAAGTCCGAATTGTGCTAAATAATTGGGCTGGGTGTGAGCTCACAGATGCAATCTCGGCTGCGAAGGACTCCTTCTTAGCCACCTTGACTGCCATCTCATAGGCTTTCATAAACATCCTATAAAATGCTCTTGATGCTTTGTTGCGGGCACGACACCACCGTCTCTCTAGTTGTCTCAGTTCTCATTTCATCTGCTGCATCTCCTGGGTATACCAAGGAGCTCGCCTCAGACAAGCCCAGAGAGGACACCTGGGAGCGATCTCATTGATGGCAGCAGAGAGCCGGGCATGCCAGTCCTCCACTAGCTCATCCAATGAGCCATCAGGGGGCCTTGGGTCCCGCAAGGCCCTCTGAAGCCACATAAGGTCCATTTGGGCCCATGGGAGAGCATAAATCCACTTGCCGCCCACAAAGGGTCAGAGTGGAACCCTCAGATGGGCCCTCAGGGCCAGGTGGTCCGACCATGCAGTAATCCGGTCCACCTCCACTCCTGCTGCGAAGATCAAATCAAGCATGTGACCAGCCTGATGCATGGGGGCCAATATGTACTGTGAGACTCCCAGTGTCGCCATGGACAACACTAGGTCCGTAGCCCAGGTGGAGGCCGTGTCCTCGGCATGGACATTGAAATCACCCAGGACAATCAGTCTAGGGTGATCCAACGCCCAGCCTGATACAGCCTCCAGCAGGGACAGCAAGCTACTGGCCGGTGCATTAGGCAGACAGTATACCAGCCAGATCTCCAAGCTCTCAACAGCCTCCAGAATCACACCAACACATTCTATGCCTGCGATCTCCATGGACGGAAGCGCCCTGAAGGAGTAAGCCTCCCGAATGAAAATAGCCACTCCTCCCCCCCACCCCCTAGTCTGTGATTGGTGGTGGACCGAGTAACCTAGTGGGGCCAGCTGGGTGACAGCTACTGTCTCCCCCTCCCTCACCCAGGTCTTGGTTATGCACGCCAGGTCCACTTGTCGATCCAGGACAAAGTCCCAGAGGGCAGAGGTTTTATTATTAATGGATCTGGCGTTACACAACTCCAATGATGGAGGGTGGTCAATCCTGGCCCCACTGCCGGCCAGCCTTGGGATGGGCCGAAGGCTGGAAGGGCGCCGAGCTCCTCTTTGTCCTTCCCCCTTCTTGGACTTCACAGGCAATGAGGACAGCCTCCATCCAGCCAGGGATAAGGTGAAGGCCATCGTTGAGGTTCCCCCACCCACCTCCAAGGTGGAACTCCAGGCATTCCTAGGCCTCTTGAACTTCTACCACGCCTTTCTCCCCCACAAGGCAGCAGGTCTTGGGGCCCTCATCAGGCTGCTGCCTTCAAGGTGGTCAAGGAGCTGTTGATCTTGAACAAGGTCCTGGCACATTTTGATGAATCTCTGCTGGTGGTTCTCCCTACGGCATGGGCACGGTGTTGGCCCACCAACTCCTGGATGGGCAGGGGTGCCTGTCACATACTATTCCCGGATGCTGTTGGCAGTGGAGCAGCCACCTGCCCTTGCCATCCATCGAGGCCAATCTGGCCCCTGCACACCACATCCTGCAGGTCAAGGACCTCCCTGATTCTCCCCTCCAGGCTGGGGACATCACCCACCACTCGGCCAGGGACCCTGTCCTCTCCCAAGTTCCAGGCTAGGTGGTGAGGGATGACGGAGTGTCCGTAATAAACTGGAAGACAATGCGCTGGTGAAAACTATTTACAGATTTATTATACAATATTTACACAGTCCATGTAGTCCAAGTAGTCACTCCAAACAGGCTGTCAGTTCAACAGAATGCTACGCCAGGCACCAGTAACCATGAAGGCACATCAATGTACAGAACAGTACAGAATATATACAGCAGATAGCCAATCAGGATATACTTGCTGAGTCACAGTGACTCTAGGTACTCCATGCAAGGCTGATGTCACATGGCACATCACATGACCATACACCTGTCAACTTAGATTACTCTGATCTGAGAACCTGACCAGCTGTCATCTTGATGGCATATCAATATAGATGCTGTCAAGGGAGTGGCCCACAGCTGCAGGGGGCCCCGAGTTCACAGCCTTCATGACTTACCAAGATGAGTTGTCCACCCACAAGGGGTGCCTACTGTGGGGGGACAGAGTGGTGGTCCCCAGCATCCTGTGTCAACAAGTCCTAAAGGCCCTACACGAAACTCATCCAGGGATCATCCACATGAAGGCCCTGGCCAGGAGTTACGTATGGTGGCGAGGAACTGATGCGGAGGTGGAGGCTTGGGTGAAAAACTGTCAAATGTGCCAAGCAGTCCGGCCAAATCTGCCAAGCGCACCCACCCAAACCTGGGAATCCACCTGGATGCCGCAGTCAAGGCTCCACATAGATTTTACCGGGCCATTCCATGGACTGCTATTTCTGATCACGGTCGACTCCTACTTGAAGTGGCTGGAGATAAGCCCCATCTCTGCCACATCCTCCAGAGCCATCATCTGGGCACTTCACAGGATCTTCGTGACCCACAGGTTGCCAGACACTATTGTCTTTGACAACGGGATGGCATTCACATCAGAGGAATTCCAGGAGTTCCTGCACAGCAACCTGATCAGGCACGTGAGATCTGCACTGTTCCACCCCACCACCAATGGACAGGCTAAGTGGATGGTGCGCACTGCCAAAGACGCCCTCAGCTGCCTGACAGAGGGGGACTGGGAATTCCATCTGGCCCATTCCTTCTTTGCACAATGGACCGCCCCCAATCCAGTCAACGGCTGCTGCCCAGCGGAACTCCTGATGGGCCAGTGGCCTGAAAGCCTATTGGACAGACTGCATCCAGACAGGGCCCCAGAGTCACACAGTCTGTTTGAACTGAGGGAGGTTCCACAGGGGTTCTTCCCAGAGGACACCGTGTACATCCAGAACTATGCCAAGGGCTCCCCATGGCTAGCTGGCCGAATCATCCACCCCACAGGACCCATGTCCTACCAAGTTTCAACGGGAGACGGCCAGGTCCTGTGGAGGCATGTCGACCAGCTGCAGAGGTGCCTGCTCCCAGCCTTGGAGGATGTGCCTGCTCTGGGAAATATCGAAGTGGACCTGCCGGACAGCCCCGACCACGCAACTACTGATGGAAGTTTTCAGGAGCAGGCTTCGTCTCTGTGGCCCAACCAGAAAACAGGATGCCTGCCTCTGTCTCCATGCTGGAAGAGGCTCCTCTACCTCTGCAGCCGAGTATACTGGTCGATCTGCCAGACAGGGCTCCCGATACCCTGGTTCCAGCTCTGAGGCGGTCCCTGCAGGAGCACTGGACCCCAGTCTATCTAAAAGACTATGTCCTCTAGGCTAGGCTAGAACTACGAGGGGAGGGGTGTTATGTCTGCTGACCGCCACTAGGCACTAGGCACAACCCGAGCTTGGCTCCAGAGAACGATAGGGCCAAGGATCCTGAACCTCCAAGTAGGCACCTATAGGGACTGTGGCGGGAAGTTTAAACCTTCCAATGGGACTTGTGGGTGTGTCTCTGGGACTGTATATAGTTGGCTGCCCCAGCCAGTAACTGTTGTTGTGTTGTGTACTAATAAACCCAGAGCTGTTAATCACACCATATCTGGCTTCTCCATGCATCGAACCCAGTACACAACAATAAATGTTACTGATTATTAGTACTGTGCAAAATTTAGTTTCAGCCCTATTTTGTTAACAGACAGTGGCTAGTATCCTTTCAGGCTGAAGGGCATTCCTTCAGCTTAAGCAGCCCTTCCTCCAAATGCCTCTTCTGTTGGTGGAAGAGCCACTTAAGTTGGAGAAAGGGTCTTAGACTAGAGGAAGGATTAAAGACATGCTTAGTGGAGTGACAGGGTACAGGCACACAGGCCAGTATTTGACTGGTTTCCATACTGAAGTTAGGAAGGTATTTTCTCCCAGGTCACATTACGTGTGATCTTTTCCTTTCCTTTTTTCCTATCTATACAGCACATGGCTTGGCTCACTCTATAAATCACCACTTGCTATTTGCAATATCAACACTCTTCAGTACATTTGTTTTTTAACTGTGACATTCTGTTATTTGTGTTGTGTAGATTTTTCTGTGTGGGCACTGATAGAATGGCTACCACAGAACTGGAATGGATGATCTTCCTAGCACTTACAATCCAGATGAGAGTATCAGCATGATATAATGGTTAGGGTATTAGACGAGGATCTCAAAAACCCAGGTTCAAGTGTCTACTCTGCTAGGTCTGCCAACCCCCAAGTGGGGGCTGGAGATCTCTCAGAATTACAACTGATCTCCAGATTACAGAGATCAGTTCCCCTGGAGGAAACGGCAGCTTTGGAATGGGGAACATGGCAATATACCCTTCTGAGGCCTCCCCAAACTCTGCCCTCACCAAGCTCCACCCCCAAATCTCTGGGAATTTCCCACCAGCAGGCGGCAATCTTTCACTCTGTCAGTGGGAGTTCACTGGATCAGTCACTCTATCTCAGCCTAAAATGCCTCTCAGGGTTGTTTTGAGAATGAAATGGAGGACAGGACAATGAAGAACTTGAACTGCAACTCCGGGGGGGGGTAAAATGTACTAAATAATTAAATATTAGTGGCGTCTAAACAATCAAATCCATGTCTTGTTGCTTTCTGATTAATTACCAAAAAAAGGTTTGTCCAAATAGAAGGATGAGTATTACATTCCATTGCTATGGAGATAGCTTCATAATCAAGAGCTGAGTTTTTCAGTAAAATATAGGATCTCGGTTTGCAGAGAGCGATGACTTATACAGCTGTCAATCAGAGCTTCAAAAAGCTAGTCAAAATAATCAGTCTTCATACAGCAAACAGGGCTTGCAAATATTTCATTCTCAGTTTCACAAACAATTATTCATGCAAACCTGTTTGTACTTAAAACTAAAATGCCAGCTTCACCTTGGATCCTAAAAGAGCAGTAATAAGGTGATTGCTAAGAAGTTAAATTAATTCATCTCATCTGTCTTCACTGCTGACAGAGACAAACATGTTTTCTCTAATGAATGTTTTCAGGAGGAAAGGATGTGGAGTTTAGGCAAACAGTGGTGACAAGGAAGTTCTAGAATATATAGACAAATTGGAAACTAACAAATCACTAGGACTAAATGGTATCCGTTCCAGAGGTCTTAAAGAACTCAGATATGAAATTGCTGATTTTCTGACTAAGATATGCAACATGTTCCTAAGATCAGCCTCTGTACCAGAAGTCTGGAGAGTGGCCAATGTAGCTCCCATATTTAAAAAAGGATTTGGCTGGTTCTAGGTAAATTGATGGAAAGCATTACTAAAGATAAAATTGTCAAGCACATAGAAGGACAAGTTCTGCTAAATGGCTTCTGCAGGAATAGAGAATATAACAGCCAGTATCATAATGCTGTTATTCATATCCATGGTGAGACCATACTTGGAATATTGTATACAATTTTGGTCACTGCACTTGAAAAAGGATATTGGCTTGAAACTCAACATCAAAAAACACCAAGCAAAAGTTGGCTTGAAACTCAACATCAAAAAAACAACAAAGATCATGGCATCCAGCCCCATCACTCCTTGGCAAATAGAAGGGGAAGTCATGGAAGCAGTGACAGACTTCACATTCCTGGGATCCGAGATCACTGCAGATGGTGACTGCAGCCATGAAATTAAAAGATGCCTGTTCCTTGGGAGGAAAGCAAAGGCAAACTGAGGCAGCATGATAAAAAGTAGAGACATCACCCTGCCAACAAAAGTCCGTATGGTCAAAGCAAAGGTATTCCTAGTAGAAATGTATGGCTGCAAGAGCTGGACTATAAGGAAGGCCGAGCGCCAAAGAATAGATTCTTTTGAATTATGGTGCTTGAGAAGACTCTTGAGAGTCCCTTGGACTGCAAGGAGATCAAATTAGTCAATCCTAAAAGAAATCAACCCTGACTTTTCCCTGGAAGGCCAGATACTGAAGCTGAAGCTCAAATATTTTGGCCACCAAATGAGAAGGGAGCATTCACTGGAAAAGACCATGATGCTGGGAAAGACTGAAGGTCAAAGAAGAAGGGGATGACAAAGGATGAGAGAGTTAGACAGTGTTATTGATGCAACGAACATGAAATTAAACAAACTCTGAAGCACGATGGAAGACAGGCAGGCCTGGCATGATGTGGTCCATGGGGTCATGAAGAGTTGGACTCAACTGTCTGACTGAACAACAACAAAGAGCTTGAGAAGGTGCAGAAAAGAACAACCAAAATTATCAGAGGACTATAGCAGCTGTCCTATCAGGATCAGTTAAAACACCAGTGGTGTACCAAAGCTGAGTTGAGGGGTATGGTCTGCCCTGGGTGCAGCTTGAGGATGACCCTGAAGGAGGCTGTTGAAGCCACTGTCATGCTGTGTCCAGCAGAATGTTTTTCCTTTTAATTTTAAAATGCAGTTCTAACTGTAGCCACTAGGGGCTTAGGAAGTTTGGGCACAGGAGGACTTCCGGTCAACAGCGTGGCAATGGCAGCCACTACTCCCGAGGCTCGGGAGAGTGGCTAGCACATCAGTGGTTTGGAGGGGGGCTACAGAAGTGGCCTCTCCATGGAACCCTGGGCAAGGGTTCCTAGCCAGAGGGTTTTTAAGGAGTTGCCTCTTCGGTGGCGGAATGCCACAGAATTGAGGCGCTCCTTCACCCTAACGGTCCTACCGCTGGTGGCCGAATGGCACGAGCTAGGCTGATCGGGGCAAGCGGAGGAGATCGGGCGAGATGCGACAACTGAGGCGAGGCTGCAGGCAGCCGAGGATGAACGTGAGTTCAATGTAAGCAATTTAAGGAAGAAACGGCGAATTCCCTGCCCCTTTGTCTCACCGGTTTGCAGGGAGTTCCCCCCCCACATGAGCGGCAAATAGAAGAAAAAGGGTGGGCGCAGGGAAAAGAGAAAAGCAGTTTGGTTTTGAGAGACTTACCAGAGCGGATTTTACGCATAAGCGAATTTCAGAGGTGGTGAAGGAGCGGTTGGTTCCTGTAAACAATAATCCAAGATGTCAGGCGTTGGGAAGAAGGTGACGAAACTGAAACTTCCGGGCAGTCAGAGTCCTAGGCTGGAGGAGGGGCCAGATGTCATAAGACTACTAGCGGATACGCTCAAGCCAGTCATGGATCAACTCACTGGTATTAACCAGCAGTTAGCCGTTTTAAACCAGACAATGGCAGCACAACAGCTCCAAGTGGCGGAAATGGTTAAACAAACAGAGCAGACGATTGCAGAAGTGAAGGAGATGCACTCCGAACACAGAAAGTTGAAGAAAAGAGTGGATCAAGTGGTTAATAAGCAAAACCATCAAGAATATAGGCTTTTGTCCTTGCAAATGGAAAAAGCTAATATGATCCTCAGATTTCAAGGCGTGCCAGAGTCTTCGAAGGAAGATTTAAAGAAGCTCCTTAGTGATCTTCTCGCACCAGTTGTAGTCTTAAAAGCGGAAGAAATTATGCATGACATGGAAGCAGCGTATAGGGTGTATTCAAACTACACCAAAAAGAATAGCCTACCTGGTGAAATATCAGTCAGATTTTCAAGAAGACAAACTAGGGATGCAATTTTACAAGCAACTTCAGCAGCTCCATTGAAAATGGGGAACGACAGTATCAAGGTTCCAAAGGACATACCATTCGAGATTCGTCAGAAGCGGAAAAGTTATAAGGACTTGACACTCTTTCTCCAAACCAACCAAATTAGATACAAATGGGTAGACCCGGAAGGAGTGGTCTTTAAGATGAATGATAAGAGAGAAAAGATCGATTCTGTATTTAAAGCCAAGGAATTTCTCAAACGTCACCTGGGGAATAAAGAAGACGGCGAAACTGTTCCCTCTGAGACGGACGAGGACCTGGCGGCAGAAGAAGGTGCTGATGCCCGAAGAACAGCTTATCTACTTAGGGACAGGAAACCTAAGTAAAGGCAGAAGGACTCTGAAATTGGCCTTTATGAAGCGAGTTTGAGAGATGCTCTGGAATACTCTCATAACAATTAATCAGCTAATTTTGAAACAGGGAAAGTTAGACAGGAACGCGCGGTATTCATGCATGCTAACTGTGTTGTACTAACATAGATACTAATGGGGTGGA
This sequence comes from Gekko gecko, assembly GCA_029375565.1. Classification (NCBI taxonomy): domain Eukaryota; kingdom Metazoa; phylum Chordata; class Lepidosauria; order Squamata; family Gekkonidae; genus Gekko; species Gekko gecko. Next base: position 103,864,817 of record JAPDNY010000004.1, on the reverse strand, counting down.
ATGATCTCCTACTCTTGGGTTTTTAGTTTAGTGTGGGTTTGCTTTTCTTTCTCCCTTAGTGTTTAGTTCCATGTGAATTGGTTTTCTGTAGATCTTGTGACCTAACTGAAGGTTTGCTTTGTGGATGATCATGATATCTAGACATGGGAGTTTCTCACAACAAAAAGAATCTTCAAAACTCCACAGGCTAACTGCATCTATGACCATCTAGAACAGTCTCTCTTACGTGAGAGAATCCATACTACCCGCAAAGAACTTGCTACCACAGACAAGGAGCTGTTTTCTTTACACAATAATATCAGCCAAAAAATGAGAAGTCATGATTGGGACAAGATTGATACAGAAAAATGGAAAATGGATTAACAAGCCATACCTCCAGACAGAAGCAGAAGTTTAATAAAACCCAGGAAAAAAGACAGACAAACCCAATACTCAACAACGCATGCATTGTCATCAATCTGACAGATTGAAAACTCTCACCAGAAGAAACCTCCATCTTAGCTAAGGGAGGTAACTTTGCAGTCACTCCCACAGAAATTCCTGTGGAAGACATCATTGCAAATGTAGAAGCTGCCATTCGTTATCTACCTGAAGAAGAAGCTGAAGAAATAAGAGGGGAGACAACAAGGATTCTACGAAAAGCAAAGCTTCCCACCAACAATATAACACATAAGGAGAGAAACGCCATCAAGACCCTCAATGAGGATCCAAACATCATTATTCTACCAGCTGACAGAGGCAATGCCACGGTGGTCATGAAAATGGAAGAATACAAAAATAAGATTAGAGATCTGCTGGACCTTGCCACTTACAAAAAACTAAAAAGAGACCCTACCTGCAAAATCACCAAACAAATGAGCTCACTGATTAGGAATTCCTCACTTCATCCTGACACACATTAAAAACTATGCAAGACAGAAGCACAGCCACCATGACTATACGGACTCCCTAAAATTCATAAGGACTCAGTCCCACTCTGACCCATTGTGAGTGCCATTGGTTCCCCTACGTATGAATTAGCTAAATACCTGGGCAATTGTCTACAGAACCATGTCAGAAGAACCACAACATACGTCAAAGATTCAATACATTTCATCAACAAAATCAGTTCTCCAAAACTTAATCCACAGGACATACTCGTCAGTTTTGATGTGGTATCTCTTAATACCAAGTTTCCAGTAAAAGACACACTCACGCTGGTTAATCAGATTTTTCCAGATGACATAACAGCCTTGTTTCACCATTGTTTGACAACCAGTTACTTCCAATGGGATAACGAATACTATGAACAGATGGATGGGGTTGCCATTGTTGCGCAGGCCACATAAAGCAACTTACAGCCACCACCAGCCACCAGGATTGTTCAGCAGCACCAGCACTCCAGCACTCACTGCAGAGTAAGTTCTATATAGCACCACACCAAGACAGTCCTGTGGTAAACTATATACAGGTTTATTTACAGGATATATACAATCCACTGACAAACTGCTCCGCCAGACACCACATACAGAGAGAAGAACGAACAGAACAGGATATGTACAGCTTTATACATTGAGCAGCCAATCAGCATCATGCTGAGTCACGGTCCACTGACCTCATACCTTAGCTGGTCTGAACCGGTCGAAACCTGTTGCCAGCAGCTTGCCAGCTGTCACATAGATCATTTTGATCTGACTGCTGGATATTAACAACCAACAGCCATGGGAAGCCCTCTCAGCCCAGTTATAGCAAACTTCTACATGGAACATTTTGAAAAAACAGTTTTAGAATCTGCACCCCACAAACCAACAGTCTGGTTCCAGTACATAGATGATACCTTTATCATATGGAGCCATGGAGAAGTAGAATTGATGGAGTTTTTAGAACAACATCCACCCCAACATAAGGTTCACCATGGAAAAAGAAGTCAAGGGAAAACTTCCATGTCTAGATATCATGGTCATCCACAAAGCAAAGCTTCAATTAGGTCATAAGGTCTACAGAAAACCAACTCACACGGACCATTATTTACACAAAAACTCCAGTCACCACCCTCGGCAAAAAAGAGGCATAATAAAAACCTTAGTAGACCATGGCTATGCGATGCAATGGCTATGCGAACCACACTTTCTCAATGATGAACTAAATCATCTTAACCACACACTTCAATCAAATGGCTACTCTAAGAATGAAATCAGAAGAGCAATTAAACCAAATGTAAAACAAACAACTGAGGAATAACGGTCTCCCACAGGAAAAGCATTTTTGCCATATATCAAAGGAATCACGGATCAGATGGGAAAACTTATGAAAAAAACACAACCTACAAACAGTATTCAGACCCACCAGAAAAATACAACAGATGCTACGATCAGCAAAAGACAGAAGAGACTACCGCACTTCTGCAGGAGTATACTGCATACCATGCAGTTGTAGACAAGTTTACATCGGGACCACACAGGATAGCATTCAGACAAGAATAACAGAACATGAAAGACACTGCAGACTTGGCCAACCTGAAAAATCAGCAGTGGCTGAACATAGCCTGACCTGAACAGGACACAGCATTTGGTTCCAAGACACTGAAAGACTGGACAACACTTCCAATTACCATGTCAGATTAAATAGGGAAGCCATTGAAATTCATAAACATAAACACTATTTCAACAGGAAAGAAGAGAGTTTAAAAATAAATAGGACATGGTTTCCTGTCCTGAAAAACACAAAATGCTCGACAGCTGGCAATAGCACTACAGATAAGATTAGAGTTTCAATAGCCATTCCACACACAAAAGAACGTCCTCAAACCTTCTCAGGAAACAATCCATAGACAAAAGAACCTCCTCAGGAAAGCTCCTCCATTAGCATGTTCATAGCCTAGATACCTACACAAGATAATTGACTCAGCCCTACCTCACCTTCCAGAGTAGAAATAAATTACTTGCCTACCATTTTTCTGCTCACCTTGACACAGAGAGTACTCCATCTTTCTGTGTTATACCTCTGAGGATGCCAGTCACAGCTACTGGCGAAACATCAGGTCCTACAATGCCAAGACCACAGCCACACAACCCAGAAAATCTACAGCAACTAATTATCATTATTATTCATTTTATTTCATGATTATTATTGAAAATAATTTTGTTGTATAGATGAGGGGCCCTGACCTGGATAGCCACAGCCTAGTCTGATCTCATCAGATCTCAGAAGCTAAGTGATGCAATGTGGAGGCAGGCCATGGCAAACCACCACTGAACATCTCTTGCCTGGAAAACCCTGCAGGGTCACCATATACCAGCTGTGACTTAATGGCAAACGAAAAAAAAGAGGAGGGGGGTGTTAAAAATTATCTGCCCTGGGCACCAAATAAGCTAGGTACACCACTGTAAAACACTTAGAGCTGTTTAGCCTAGGGGAAAAAGTGAGTAAGGGGAGACATTATAGAGGTTTACAAAATTATTCATGGCATGGACAGAGTGGACAGAGAGAAAATCTGCTCCCTCTCCCATAATACTAGAACCCAGGGTCATCCACTGAAGCTGAAAGGTGGGACGTTCAGGACAGACAAAAATAAGTATTTCTTCGCACAGTATCTAGTTAATTTGTGGAACTCACTGCCACAGGATTTGGCTGTGGCTGCCAACTTGGAAGGCTTTAAAAGAGGAGTGGACCAATATATGGATGACTGGGCTACCAATAGCTACTAATCATGATGAATATCTATTCCCTTCAGTTCCAGAGGTAGTATGCTTCTTTAAATCAGTTGCTGGGGAGCACAGGCAGGATGGTGCTATTGCAGTGTTCCTGTTTGTGGGCTTCCAAGAGTTGGCTCACTGACCACTGTGTGAACAGAATGCTGGAGTGGAAGGGCCTTTGGTCTGATCCAACATGGCTCTTCTTATGTTCTTGTGTTACAAAACTATTTATTAAAGTGATAGTCATATCTGTCTTTGGGAAGAAGAAGAAGAGGTTTAAATGGCTCTGAGCTGTTGAAATCCTCTGGTTTTGCTCCCCACTGCTTCAAAGCAGGAGGATGCAAAACCAGAAGGTTAAATATGGGGTGAAGTACCTTCCAGGGGCATTTCTCACTGTTGGCCATGGGCCTTCTCCACACTGGCCCAGCTGTCTCGGCCTTGCTCGCACAGCCCATTTGAAGGGCTCTGCCAGAAGCCAACTTAGCTGCCTCTGGCTCCCTGGCATAGCCCTTTTAAATGGGCTGCTCAAGCAAGCCTGAAACAGCTGGGTCCACATGGAGAAGGCTCTACACACTGGCTCCCTGGCCTTTGGCTCCCTGGCATAGCCCTTTAATGGGCTGTGCCAGCAAGCTGGACATAGCTGTGCCCGTGCAGAGAAGGCTCTCCCCACTGGCTCAGTTGCCTCTGTCTTCCTGGTATAGCCCCTTTAAATGGGCTGCGCCAGTGAGCCCGAGACAGCTGGGCCTGCACAGAACTGTCTGGACTAGGTAACCTTGGATTCCTTGTACCTTATTCAAAATACCAGGCACCCACAACAATGTTTCTCACTACTCCATCCCTTTTCTAAGAAAAGGTAAATGATGCTGTGATGGACTTAGAGCAGCAAGGTAAACCCAGCTGCTGCTGAGTCACATGACACTGAGAGAGGTGGAAGCCTGGTGGCTCGGAACTCTCAGGGAAATGAGTGACAGATAACTGTACAGAAATGACAGTTGAGAGCTGACCATTGGGAGAGTCAGTTAGTTGGTAGATTGTTAACAGGGAGTTAACATACAGGGAGTTACTGAGAGAACTTTGAGAGGACAACAGCCTCTGAGCTCAGTGGAATCAGCCTGAGAGCAGTTTAAGTGGAAAACTGAGGTTGAAAAGCACTCTGCACTGGTATCCTCTAGCATAAAGAGGAGAATGGTGAGAGAATGAAAAGTACAAGACCTCAGTGGTCACAAACCACAAATACAAACCACAAAGTTAAAACAAACCCTGAAGAGACTACTGTTAAGGTTGAGCTGGTCAGTCATCAGAGAGAGGAATTAGGACTGATCAGTCACCTCATAAGATCATAAACTGAATACAGTGCCATTAAATATATATAAAGGCGGTGACGCCACAGCTACCTCACGGCAACATCCTGGGACAGGGCGGTGCTCATGATAGATGCCAAGATTTTTTTCTTTACATCCTGTTAAATATGAGTAGTATACTCCCACATATTTAAAAGATGTCTGTGTCATTGCTGTATTTTTGTAATTCAAATATAGTTTTGAAGATTTTGATTCTACAGTGCATATTATTTCTATTTTATGAGTCTTGGTCAAAAGATTTATGGGTAGCAGATAGTCCACAAAAACTGATTCAGCTACAAACTTTCTCTTAGGCACTCATGAAAGTACAGTGGACTGTGCCCACCTGTGGTCATAAAGCACATTCTTTGAACCACTTGGCTCAATGGAAGACTTTTGATCAAAGTATACAACAGAGGGGAATATGTATAAAGAGTGGCCTTTCTCTATACTTAAAAAAAGTTTTTAAAGTATGAAAAATATCCACTTCCAGCAGCAGTCATTATGGCAAACTCTTATTCTATTATCATTTCTAATTCTGTTCTGTTTAAGCATTTATTTAATTCATAAAAGAATCCTAGTTAAGTACTGCTTTCAGATCTCCAGCAATGCAGTTTGAAGTAGCCCATGTAGTGGTTGTTAATCATGACAGCCACTTAGTCAGAAACAAAATTATATCTGGGAATTTCGGTCCACAGATGTACTTTCAAAGATCTATTACGATAAGAATAGATGCAAATGCTTAACTATTTCATAATGGATTTAATTTTTGATGGGTTATTCTGTGCTTAAAGTCGCTGATCTGATCCAAACAGCATTATTTAAAAAGGCAGAACTCTCATTCAGTATTGATTTTCATTCTACTTTCTAGCTGCTAAGTGTTGTCCATACATAATGAGATTCTAGACAGTGATACAACAATTTTCAGACAATGTAAGGATGCAGCTATGGACTGAGACAAGATGTGGACATTCTCTCAGAAATGGACACAGTTATTTTTCATTGTCTTCTATCATTTAATAGTCAGCACTACTGAGGAGAGTGATCATAAATGCCATTTTAGAGTGCTATCCAATCAGTAAGATACAAAGTGCTAGTATAGTGCAGTGGCTAAGAGAGGAAACGATGAATCTGGACTTTTAAGGTTCAAAATCTCATCTCTGCTACAAATCCATTAGGTGGCCTTAGGTTTCCACTCCCCCTTTCCCTAATATGGAGATAACAATTGCAGCCCACCATGTAGGGTTATAGTAAGGATTACAAGAAGGTAACAGGCTAGAACCTGTGTATCATTTCTGCCTATATAAGAAGTCCTCCAGATCAAAAGCTTCCATTGATACATGAGGCAGGAAGGCTGATTTTACTTGCTTCCGTCTCCTCACTGCAGCCACCCTACATTGTATGGCTTTTAATCACTAAGATTATGCATGGATAAGATTATGCATGGGATAGAACAGGTAGAGAAAGAAGTACTTTCCTCCCTTTCTCACAGTACAAGAACTCATGGGCACTCAATGAAATTGCTGAGCAGTCGGGTTAGAACAGATAAAAGGAAGTACTTCTTCACTCAAAGAGTGATTAACATATGGAATTCACCGCCGCAGGAGGCGGTGGTGGCTACAAGCATGGACAGCTTCAAGAGGGAATTAGATAAGCATATGGAGCAGAGGTCCATCAGTGGCTATCAGCCACAAGGTATAGATAGAAACTCTCTGTCTGGGGCAAGTGATACTCTGTATTCTTGGTGCTTGGGGGGTGTAACAGTGGGAGGGCTTCTAGTGTCCTGGCCCCACTGCTGGACCTCCTGATAACACCTGGTATTTTTGGCCACTATGTGACAGAGTGTTGGACTGGACGGGCCATTGGCATGATCCAACATTGGCTTCTCTTATGTTCTTATGTCCCCCAGCCTCTGCAACTGCTCACAGTTTTGGTGCTCACAGACAGCTGGAGGAAAGGATAGAGAAAGGAAAAACTGCCTCCACATCAACTTCAATTCATACTGCATAGGCTCCAGCCCAATATAAGAAGTTATTTGATCGTACTATACACATGCTACGTGTTTTTTTAAAAAAATCATCAACAGGAATAACTGTGTAAATAAACTGTGTGGGGGTTATTCTGCTCTGGATCTAAAAGCTGTTTTAACAGGCTGTGGTCAGACACACTAAATAATCCACTTTCAATCCACTTTCAGAGCACTTTCCAACTGGATTTTGCCAGTTCACACAGTAAAATCCTCTTGGGAAGTACACTGAAAGTAGTTTGAGAGTGGATTATTTAGTGTGTGTGACTGTAGCCATGTAAATTGAATGTGGCCTTAAGTATTCATAGAGGGAAAATATTTTAAGGTAAAGGCAGGCAATAGTTTTTCAGTGAGTTAAAAGTCGTTGAGATTCAGGGTGTTATAATTTTCCATGAATAATACACAGATTTTTCTCATATTACTTACTACAAACAGATATTGCAGAGATATGATAATACAAAAGCCTATACATCCCACAGGCAAAATATCCCCCTTTCAAGCCACATTCAACTACCCTCCTCCAAAAAATCCTTTCCACTGTGTCCAGCAGGTTGGTGTAAACCAGACAAGATGCTGGGGATCCATATTTCATTAAATTTCACTCAGTAGCAGCCATGAAGAACCTGATTAGGTTTGGGAATGTGGTGCTGGGCAAGAGGAAGATAACACTTCTTCTTACACCCAGTTCCTAGTGTCAATTGGTCCTAGTAGAGAGACATACATTTTATTATATGTTTGCTCTGCTAGGGCAAACAGTGCCACCAAGAGGTTGACTTACACTAGGAAAAATCATAACCCTCTCCTTGTGCAGCTACATGGTCATGATCCAAATCACTCCCTTCCCCCAACTGCTATTTAGAGAAATTTAATGAGATGGGAGATCTGATCACACATCTTTGTCTAATCTAGTATGGCCCATAGTCTTAAAGTATAGGGGGGGTGCATTTCCACTTACATCAATGCTATTTTTTTTAAACCGCTGAGATTGTTCTAGAACATATCCGTTTAGTTATAGTGGCCGTATTGGATAATGCAAGTATGTCATCTTTAATTTATTTTTACATTAATTTAATTAGAGATAACTATTTTTGGAAACCTGCGATAACCCAGACAAATGATTTACATTTGCAAAGCTTTGAGCTTGACTTCCATAAATGGTCTCCTTGATCTTAGGGAAAAGCAAATATAACAGGCACATTTTATGATCTTTTGCTGAAGGCATTTTGTTCTTGTGCAGTCTTGCAAAATATGTACTAGCATGAAGAGAAATCCCTCAAAATTTAGCATTTGTTCTCAAAGGTCTAAAATCAAATCAAATGTGAACTACATAATAGCCCAAGTTGTAAGCTAGTCGATATTTTGTACGTTTGACATATTTTGCAGTAAAGATATTGTTTGGCAGTTATTTCTTCAAGGATATAGTTAGAAGAAATATTTCCCATATGTCTACATTTATCTTGAAAGTGACTGCAAGGTTATATAAATCTGGTACTGCGAAGCCCTTAAAAGGGCTTATTATTTGATGTTTTTTCTTTAAAGATGTGTGTTTTTGAGTTTTCAATATTTATCTACATAGGTAACTTTTACTTAATGTAATTCAGTGTGCTTCAATAGTATAGCTATATGAGTAACACCTGTGTGATGAGGGTCTGTAAACAGCATATGCAACCTTAGCAAAGGGCAAGTATGAACTATACAGTTCACCTTTCCATTCTTTCCTCTAAAAGTTGGAAACTAATTAAGTCTACCCATTGTTATAAGTGGATATATAGCCTGTTATCACAGTTGAAGTAGAAAACAGGACTCATTTTTTAAAAATGATCATCCTTGTAAAACTGTCAGTCCTATTGTCTGCTATTTCTATTTACAGATATTTAATGATGTCAGTACTTGTTTTTGTTTAAACATGGCAAGCACAGTAATCAAAATCCAGAAGCCCATGCCTTGAATTCTGTTTCTCCTTCAGATCCGCAGTATTTCTTCCCCTTCTCTTACTACAAGCAATCAAGGATGACTCCCACATGGGAAAGAGAAAGACTCTGTAGGAAAGTGGTGTGTTCAATGGAGGAGCATGGAACATTGTAATGTCTTGGGGTTGCTCTAATTAGCAACTGATAAGTCATTTTTAGAATAATGTTAAATGGGAAGTTAATCCATGAAACAGACCCAGAGGACTCTGAAGCAATCAGAGAGCTAAGTGCTATACAGTGGGGGGAGACACAAAGAACAAAAAAGAAAACTAAGAAAGGACATTGTTGGAGAAGCCTAAGAAAATATTATTTATTTATTTATTTATTTAATTTATATCCCACCCTCCCTACCAAGTTTACTTTGATCTGATTAAATCTCCTTGACTAAAAGTCTTGAGCAATCAAAAACCCATCTGTTAAGTAGCATCATCTGGACACAACCTTAAACCAATGGAAAAAATCTTGCAACAGCAAGGATGATGTTAGGGAATCTGAGAAAATATTGGCAGTTAACAAAGGCAGAATAGAGCAAGGGTAGGGATCTATTTTTAAACAAAACCTGATGGACAATTGAAATCAATCACTGCTCCCAACCCTACCTTGCTACAATTAGCTAATTCCAGCAATTAGCTGATTTCAATGTTTTTCTTCCAGCCTAGCTCTGATACCAGAAGACAGGAAGACTGGGGGCCAAACCGGACTTTTGTGTTTAAGAGTTGAGTCCCAGTTCCCTTATGTGTTGATTTACATCAAGAAAATGGGTACCCCAAACCCAACTCACGTCCCCTACAGTCACAGCTGGGAATGGCTACTAAAAACGAAGTAGAGACCATTTGGGCTTGGGACACCACCACAAGGAAAGGAAGGGCTCCTACCTCTCCTGCCAGTCTTTCATGCTGAAATAACATGGGAGGGGGGAGTTAATCTCCCATTTTTGCTGCTTCATATGGAATATTCTGTTCACTTGAAACAGCAAAAACAGGGAAATAACACTTCCCCCAGTATTGTTTTGGTACAGAAAATGGTGCTGTGTGGGGGAGTACTAGCAAAACACTGCTCTTTAATAGGTTGTCTCTAGCAGGTTTCTTTATCTCACAGAATGAAGAAAGCCCTGAGTTTGGTAGAATGAGAAACGGGGGGGGGGTGATTCTCTTCTGCAGGAACATTCACTAACTCTTCAGCTTATCAGGTGCCCCTGTCAGCTTGATTATCTACTGAACCATTCCCACCCCTCACTATTCTTACCTCATGCAGCTTTTAAAAGCAGATAGAGAGATGCCAGTTCTGTGGATTTTCAGAAACCATCCTTTTGTTTAGCAATCAGATTTGTTATATTAAAGAACAGAGAGGATTTGGTTTTTATTTCCCAAAGCAGTTCCCTAGTAGGTGTATAGAGTCAGTGCCAGCATGTGTTATCTCCCTTGTAACTCCTTTTGTCTGCAGGAATCTGATAAGAGATGTTTAAGTGAAGGGGAAGTGGCAAAAGCTACATTGGTAGGGATGAACACATGGAGGCAGCTGAGACGCGCACAGCATACCTGAGGAGTTTGGAGAAGAAAGGAAGGAGCAGTCCAAGGAGCCTGTTTGAAAATAGTGGCACTTTGAGTTTGCTGGCAAACAGGGAAGAAAGAGATTAAAGGATGATGTAATTTCCCAGGAAGCACATCCAGCTGCAATGTAGTTAGAGGCTGCCTTCAAGGGACAGCACAATTATTAAGCTTGCCCCCAATGAGTGGCTTCATATCTGAACATATTGATCCTGCCGTTATTAAAACAGACTTTTCTGCTTCCAAGAATTATTACTTTACCAACTTCCTTTCATAAGTAAGTGCCCCCCTTTTTTGCATTTGTGCAATATCAACAGATTTATTTTATGATTCACCCTAGACATTCCAAAGCAATTGCTTTTGGAAGATAACATTTGCAAGTGGCAAGTAGCCTGCCACATCAATAGACGTTAACTTTGAAATGGTCATTATACAGTGTTGTTTTTCATACACCTGTAGGATCTGCCATTCAAGATATACAAAAGCTTGGGGGTGGGAGTTAAAAACTGGCTGCATGTCACGTTTGTTTGTGCTTCACTGCCAGTGCAGCCAAAAGAACATCTTATTTGCCTCAGGGCTTCACTGAGCTGCAGTGAGCTCAGATGGATTATTGCCATCCATCAAGTACTGCAGAAAAACCAGTGTACGTCAGCCATACTCACTTCTCCTTTGGCAACTCTTCTTATGCTGAAGGCTGCTAAAAGTTATGGTATACTGCAGGCAGTGCAGGCCTGAAGGCACTAGAAAAGCTTTATGTAAGGGAAATCTACCATTGGCTTTAAATCTGTCTCATGCTGCTGTAGATATAAAAAGACTGTAATTGCACAGAGAATTTGACTTGTCTTATTCAGGGACACATTGAAATGGATCTTTGGAAAGCTAAAAATGTTGAAGATGCAAATCCAAGTCAGCATAAGGTTACTTTTTGGCTCGGTACAGAGTTTCAGCCAAACCAAACCAACTGAGAGTTACTATACTTTAAAGGAAATGAAATTACCTCTGCAAGAACATTGTGATTGCCAAGGTATACCATTCGGAGTTGCTGGAGTTTTTGTCCTGTATAAAATGTGAGGAAATACCAAATTGATTCAGATACTCCAGCTTTCTCCTTTGATCTTGATCAGCATATACCTTGAATTTCATTGCCTGCTTCATTATTCTTTTATACATATCAGGAACAAAATGATAAGACAATTCTATCAATTTTATTTGTAGAGAAATGATAGCTACTGAAGTTGGTGTGGGTTCCAGGAAGTCTGAGGAACTTTAGGAGAGGCTCTGAAGCAGCACCAGACTACAGTAGATCTGGCTAACCTCAGCCTTTTTGCCACCTTAGGAAAATACATGATATGTCCACTATCTGTCTTATTCTATTAATGAATTACTTGCAGATGGTATTTCATTTAATGTCACTCTGGATTCTATGAAGCAGCTTTAGCACTACCAGTGCACTGCTCCAGAGGGAGTAACTTTACATCCTTAATAGGGCGAGATGGTCAAAGATGTTGCTCTCGAACCCATTTGCTACAAAACATTTTTACAGTAGATCAGGATGAAGGGCTGTTTGGTGTTAGAATGTGGGAGTTTCTATTGCCCTTAGTCTTCAATGACTTAAAAAAACGTTAGAACTGTACTGGTGTTTCATCTCAGACAGGCGCTCCTAGTGCCCATTAGAACTGGTAGGATCCCACACTACTAATCTGCAAAATAAATCTAAAAGTGATAATAAAATGGCATATTGTTTCAGGTTGTGCTTTTATATGCCAACTTCACCCTTTGCAAATATATATTAAATGCACTGACTGGCTTAATAAGCCAATGCTAAATTGTTACATAGGCTGAGTGAGCACGTAAAACCAACAGTCAGCAAAAGCACCTGTTTATACAGAACAACAAAACAAGGACCACATTTCTTCTCCTCAGCTCCTCCAGAAAGTAGCTGAAGCCAGAGCAAGACTCTTGCTCAAGCAGAAAGGTACTGTTCTTCATGAAGAAATCAAAAGCTGCAGGAGCCCTATTAGCCTCTCCAAAGTACACCCACCCACCTAGCTGAGGCCGCAGCAAGCTAGCTCACCAGCCAGTGCAAAGGCCTCTGTTGACCTTCTTAATCCATAATTGGTTGGTGGCTTATATAAGAATCCATTGACCCTGCCTGTCAGTATTTCCTTACATTCCCTCTGAGGTTCCTCCTTGCTGATTAAGACCTTCCTCTGTCCCTTTACTGGCGGGGGGGGGGTTACTGTGCATGGTTGTCAAAGAAAGTAAAAGAAAATGTGACTAGTGCCACTGATTAAAAAATATAAGAAAAACAGGAAGAAAACCTTTCCAAATTTTAAAAAGGTACACATTCACCACTTGTCACCTTTTTATCTTTCTCCCTTCTTTTTTCCTCTCCTCTCCAAATTAAATTTAGACTGTTACCACTTGGGTGTGTGGACCTGTCTTTTGATGATGTGCCAGGTATTCTGCACAGTACTCTACAAATCGTCATCATAGCAAACATCAAACACTCCAGAAAATATGAGCCAACCATGTCTTTTGGCTCTATAACATTAACACAGATTTTGGGGAAGAGTTGCTGTATCACAGGTTCATCTTAAACTTTGTCTGCATGTTTATATTGAGACACATTCTGCTACAATGTCTTTAGCCTGGGCCTTAGCCGAGATTAGTGTACTGATGCCCAGAGTATCCTTAGCTGAACGTGTGTGTGTGTATGTATGTGTGTCCTCCAGTTCCCTCCAAGATGACCATTTCAGAGAAGAGAGAGGGCCAAACACATTAGAACATCTTAACTGATAGGTAAAGGTAAAGGTTCCCTTGCTCGAAAGCCAGTCAAATCCGACTCTAGGGTTGTGGTGCTCATATCTGGTTATTAAAATTAACTAATAAATAATTTGATACTGTGATATTTGCAACCAAAAGCAAGTTTTTGAATATTATTGTGAATCACCCCCCAACTGATCATGTAATAAAAAGATTCTCCCTTCAGCACATCCTCCTCCAGCCATGAATGTAACAGAGCCAGCCATAATCATATCAAATTTCTTTATTCTTTTGGACTGTTGGTCCATCTAGATTGATGTTATGGGGAGCAGATCTCCAGAGTCTCATTGAATCGGTTTTGGTGTTGTTGTTTTTAATGCTGAAGGTGCCAGGGATTTAATTTGCAACATTTTTATGTAGATCAGTTGCTCTACAAATAAGTACTGTCCTTGGTCAGTCACCACCACCCCCAAATGAAAAAAGGCATCTTGGATTGCAAGTACTGATCAGCTCCATCTTGAGCTCAGCTCTGTGCCCTGCTCCTCTTACTCTGCCCATAGCCTTTTTAAATTCAAAAGCTGGCAATTTTAGTGTACAAAATAAAATTCTAGGTGCAAAAGTAAACCAAAATGACAAAAGAAAAGTAAGCCAAGTGAAATGATCATTTCATACTCCTTGCCTATCCTTGACTTCAAACTGTTGCACTTTCCTCATCGGAGAAAATAAACCTTCACACACAGAATGCCTTAAAACTTAAGGCAGAATTTCACTTTCAGCTTGCAGAGGCCCATTATGTTGTGCAAAATAAGTTAATCTACATGATAACAACACTGAATTTTAGACAGTATTTAATCACATCTTGTAAAGCAATCTACCTCAGTAACAAGTTTGGATACATTCATCTTCTCAGTCTTCTCTGGGTTTAATGACTATGGTTAGAGACCCTGACTATAAGTTAACATAAAAGAACAAAATGGACTGTATTTTTTTAAACATCTAGGTCAGTGTTCCCTAGCTTACCTTTTGCAAGCAACATTATGTTACCATGTAGGTTTACAGTCATTAGATGTCAAAAATAAAACATATTCCATATCTCTGGTGTTCTAAAATAGGGGGTATTCATTATGTTCTATGGAACTGTGGGACTCTGAGGGAATGAGAGAAGGTTAAATGGCAAACAGCCTAACAGCATTATTCTGAGCACAGTTACAGTCAAAGGGCTGAGACGGACATACAATTTGTTCAGGATGGCACAGCAATAAGAGGTTCTGGATAACTTTTCTGGGTAAATTACATTCCTTAGCACACAATTTCAGTATAAGGTATCATTTCCACATTTTAAACATCTACAAAAACAATGTCAACTTCCTGGTCCTCCTTTGATTAGTGGGGAAACATATGACAATATCGTGTATTAATATCTATTAACACAATATTTCTTATCCATGGGATGTTACAGTGATAGAGTTGTGCCAATAAATTCTTGCATAGAGTTTTTGTACATCGTCATAAAAATAGTGGTGGAGAAGCTCACATATAGGGTAGGTGTTCAGAAAGAAACACTCTTCAGCATCCCCCAAGGTTATCAACCATTATAGGCCAAACTTGCCCCAAACCATCCCTCCCAATTCTGTACTGGTTCATAATGGATTCTTGCCAGATGTAACATCTTTCAGTTTCCTTTCTTCCCCCTCTCACTACAAGGTAGAGGTGTAGGAAATGTTATCTGAGAGGAGCATGGCTGGCTTCTAAGCTGATCTCTACTCCCTGCAGTGAAGGGTTTGGGGCATATCCAGAGTTTTAGATTTTTAGTAAACTGTACCTACTGATTTGCAGATTAGGAGGGGAGAAAGAAAGAAAGAAAGAAAGAAAGAAAGAAAGAAAGAAAGAAAGAAAGAAAGAAAGAAAGAAAGAAAGAAAGAAAGAAAGAAAGAAAGAAAGAAAGAAAGAAAGAAAGAAAGAAAGAAAGAAAGAAAGAAAGAAAACTATTCCTTATGGCAGAGCAGACTCTAAGTTGGCTCTGAGTATTCATTGCAGAAAGTCAGGAACTTAAATCCAAAATTAGTTGATATTTACATGTTAAATATTACATGTCCCTCATGGATCACTGCCTTGATGTGGTGAGGGGGCTTGCGTAGTTCGATGAGGCTGTGGGCTATGCCATGGAGGGCCACCCAGGATGGACAGACCACAGCAGAGAACTCAGACAAAATGTGATCCACTGGAGAAGGAAATGGCGATCCACTCCAGTATCTTTACCAAGAAAACCCCATGAACAGTAACAAAAGGCTAAAAGATATGACACCAGAAGATGAGCCCCTCAGGTCAGAAGATGTCCAATATGCTACTGGGGAAGAACAGAGGGCAAGTATGAGTAACCCCAGAAAGAGTGAAATGGCTGGGCCAAAGCTGAAAGAATGCACAGTTGTGGATGTGTCTGACAGTGAAAGGAAAGTCCGATGCTGCAAAGAACAATACTGCATAGGAACCTGGAATGTAAGATCTATGAATCAAGGTAAGCTTGACGTGGTCAAAAATGAAATGACAAGACTGAACGTTGACATCTTGGGAATCAGTGAACTAAAGTGGATGGGAATGGGCGAATTTAACTCAGAAAACCATTATATCTACTACTGTGGCCAAGAATCCTGTAGAAAAAATTGTGTGGCCTTTATAGTCAACAAGAGAGTGCGAAAAGGCAGTAATGGGATACAATCTCAAAAACAACAGAATGATCTCAGTCTGAATCCAAGGCAAACCATTCAGCATCACAGTAATCCAAGTCTATGCCCCAATCACTGACACAGAAGAGGCTGAAGTGGACTGGTTCTGTGAAGACCTACAACACCTCCTAGAACTAACACCAAAAGAAGATGTCCTCATCATCATAGGGGACTGGAATGCTAAAGCAGGAAGTCAAAAGGTAACTGGAATAACGGACAAGTTTGGCCTTGGAGAACAAAATGAAGCAGGGCAAAGGCTAACAGAGTTTTGTCAAGAGAACATGCTGGTCATAGCGAACACCCTCATCCAACAACATAAGAGGCAACTCTACACATGGACATCTCCAGATGGGCAACATCGAAATCGGATTAACTATATCATTTGCAGTCAAAGGTGGAGAAGCTCTATACAGTCAGTAAAAACAAGACCTGGAGCTGAAGGTGGCTCAGATCATGAGCTACTCAGACTTAAACTGAAGAAAGTGACCCAGCTGACCTCTGAGAAGGAGCAAGGTGTTTGAGCTGCCAGAGGGGTGAGTGGTTTTTTTATTTATTTACTTTCAGCTGAGGTGCTTTAGCTGAGAAGGTACTGTGTGGGGGACTGTATTTGGGAGTGTGCGGGTGAATTGTAACAGATTCCTGGCTGCTGGAGTTAGAGTGTGAAAGGGTCATAGTTTGCCTGTAATTAAGTGCCTGGGTGAAATTGAATAGCAGACTCCTGGCTGCTGGAGTTAGGGTGTAAAAGGGTCATTGTTTGCCTGTCATTAAGTGCCTTGGGTGAATTTGAGTAGCTGCTGGCCACACTCTCTCCTGGGGGACACTTCTATTTAAGGCAGGAAGCGTGCAAGAGGCATGAGCCTCTGGCACGAGCCGAAGGGTGAGAGCAAAAGGGTGAGGCTCTTGGCCTAGGGACTCTCAGCCTAGGGGCTCTGTAAGAAGCCCAGGAAGAGCCAGAAAGCCAGGGACCTTGGCTCCTTGGGTTCCCAGTAAGGTAAGTAGACTTCTACAACAGTAACCATATAAATACAAAGGGTTTTAAAAGGGGGTTATAGAAAAGTATTTGTTTAAAAACAATTATGAAGCCAGAATGCCAGCAGGGGGTTGGGGGCTATCCAGTGTTTTGCATGGACTGTCACATGTATGACTATCTGCCCACTGGTCAGAAGTCTTGGGTGTGTGCTCAGTGCAAGGAGCTCCTGGTTCTCAGGGAGTGAGTTTGCTCCCTTGAGGCCAAGGTGGCTGACCTGGAGAAGCAGAGACAGTCAGTTAGGTGCACAGAGAAGACTCTCGGGGACTTGTTAGATATGTCCCACTCTGGGTCTGGCAGCCCAGCTGCTGCTAGGGAGCATGAGGGTCAACGGGAAACAGGGTACCATGCTGAGGATAAGGGGAATGTGCCCTCAGAAGGGACCTCTTCTTCAGCTGGTGAATGGGTATCCTTTCGTACCAAGGAACCATCCCTGGGAAGGGTGGGAGGGGGGCTCTTGGTAGTTGGTGATTCGATCCTTAGGCAGGTAGACAGCTGGGTGGCGAACCCGCGTACTGACCGTATGGTGACTTGCCTGCCTGGTGCGAAGGTAGTGGACATTACGTGTGTTTTAGATAGGCTGGTAGATAGTGCTGGGGAGGAGCCAGTGGTCGTGGTGCACGTCAGCACCAACGATGTGGGGAAATGCAGTCGTGAGGTCCTGGAGGAGAAATTTAGGCTGCTGGGCAGGAAACTCAAGGCCAGGACCTCCAAGCCTTCTCAGAAGTGCTACCTGTTCCACACACAGGGCCGGAGAGACAGGCACAGATCAGGAGTCTCAATGCGTGGATGAGATGGTGGTGTAGGTGGGAAGGGTTCGAGTTTGTTAGGCACTGGGATGCTTTTGGGGACAAGAGGGAGCTGTAGAAAAGGGACAGTCTCCACTTGTCCCGAGAAGGAACCAGGCTGCTGGTGCTCAAAATCAAAAAGGTGGCAGAGCAGTTTTTAAACTGAATAATGGGGGAAAGCCGACAGGAGATGAAAAGTCTCTGGTTCAGGATGGCTCATCTCAAAGAGATGAAGGGGTAGCTATTACTTTTGTACAAGGAAATGGATTACAATTGTCCACTGAGACTGTAGCTAATAATAGGAACTGCCTGGCAAGGTCTCGAGAAAGCAAGAGGAAGGCTGTGGGCTTAACAAACGTGGGAAACTATAAGTGTTTATACACAAATGCTAGAAGTCTCTGAGGTAAAATCGGGGAGTTGGAATGCTTGGTGTTGGGGGGGGAAATAGACATTGTGGGTATTTCAGAAACTTGGTGGGATGAGGAAAATCAGTGGGATACAGTGATTCCTGGTTATAAATTATATCGGAAGGATGGGGGGAAGGGTCAGAGGTGGGGTGGCTCTGTATGTCAGAGAGGGTATACCGTCCAGTTAGATTGAGAGGGTAAGAGAATTGGATTCGCTTCTGGAAATGCTATGGGTTGAAATAGTGGGTCCAAAAGGAGGCTTAACAGTGGGAGTTTGTTATCACCCACCAGATCAAAAGATAGAGGAGGATTATAAAATGATGACTGAATTAAAGATAGTGGCTAGATGAAATAACTGTGTCATAATAGGCGACTTTAACTACCCAAACATTGATTGGGTCAATATGAGTTCTAGTCGGGAAAAAAAGATTGAGTTTTTAGACACTCTCAATGACTGTGCTATGGAACAGATGGTCACAGATCCTACCAGGGGAGAGGCGATCCTGGATTTGGTCCTAAGTAACACCCAAGACCTGGTGAGAGATGTAAAAGTGATTGCACCACTTGGGAACAGTGACCATAATGTCATTGAGTTTAACATTTGTACAGATAGGGAGTTGCCCAAAAAGACTGACACAACCACTTTTAACTTTAAAAGGGGTAACTTCTCTGGTATGAGGGCACATGTGAGGAAGAAATTGAAAGGAAGAGTGGAGAAGATCAAAACCATTGGGGAAGCTTGGAGACTATTTAAAAAGACAATCCTAGAAGCTCAGAAAAAATATTTACCGCAGGTTAGGAAAGGCACAAATAGGTATAGAAAAAAGCCTGCATGGTTAACAAATAAAGTAATGGAAGCTGTAAAAGGTAAGAAGGATTCCTTTAAGCGGTGGAAAGCTAGTCTTAGTGAGGTTGATAAAAGGGAACACAGACTATGGCAAATAAAATGCAAGTCTGTGATCAGGCAAGCAAAAAGGGAATATGCATATCGCAAAAAACATAAAGGCCAACAATAAAACTTTCTTCAAATATATTAGAAGTAGGAAGCCAGCCAGGGAGGCAGTGGGGCCCTTGGATGACCAAGGGGTAAAAGGATGATAGGGAAATGACTGAGAAGCTGAATGCATTTTTTGCCTCTGTCTTCACTGTGGAATAGGAGAAGTGCTTGCCCACTCCAGAAGCACCGATTTCGGGAGGGGGGTTGAAAGACCTGAATCAGATTGAGGTGACAAGAGAGGAAGTCCTACGACTGATGGACAATTTAAAAATTAATAAATCACCAGGCCCGGATGGCATTCATCTGAGAGTTCTGAAAGAACTCAAATGTGAACTTGTGGATCTCCTGACAAAAATATGTAATCTTTCTTTAAAATCTGCCTCCATTCCTGAGGACTGGAAGGTAGCTAATGTCACTCCCATCTTTAAAAAGGGCTTCAGGGGAGATCTGGGAAATTACAGGCCAGTCAGTCTGACATCAATACTGGGTAAGTTGGGGAAACTGTTATTAAGGAAAGAATTAGTAGGCACATTGATGAACAAAAACTATTGAGGCAGACTCAGCATGGGTTCTGTAAGGGAAGATCTTGTCTCACTAACCTGTTAGTGTTTTTTGAGGGAGTGAACAAACATGTGGACAAGGGGGACCCAATAAATATTATTTACCTTGACTTCCGGAAAGCTTTTGATACAGTTCCTCATCAAAGGCTC
This sequence comes from Gekko gecko, assembly GCA_029375565.1. Lineage (NCBI taxonomy): Eukaryota > Metazoa > Chordata > Lepidosauria > Squamata > Gekkonidae > Gekko > Gekko gecko. The sequence goes on along the minus strand of JAPDNY010000004.1, from coordinate 103,844,842 downwards.
CTAAGTAAGCTCAATAGTCATGGGATAAAAGGACAAGTCCTCTTGTGGATCAAAAACTGGCTTATAAATAGGAAACAGAGAGTGAGTATAAATGGGAAACTTTCTCAGTGGAGGGTGGTAAGCAGTGGGGTACCACAGGGATCAGTACTCGGTCCGATGCTTTTTAACTTGTTTATTAATGATTTAGAATTGGGAGTAAGCAGTGCAGTGGCTAAATTTGCAGATGACACAAAGTTGTTCAGGGTGGTGAAAACCAGGGAGGATTGTGAGGCACTCCAAAGGGCACCGAAGAATAGATGCTTTCGACTTATGGTGCTGGAGAAGACTCTTGAGAGTCCCTTGGACTGCAAGGAGATCAAATCAGTCAATCCTCAAAGAAATCAACTCTTTCCCTGGAAGGCCAGACACTGAAGCTGAAGCTCAAATCTTTTGGCCACCAAGTCACATGGATACAGCACGGCAGTGCGGATGTGTTTCAGGAGAGCTCCTGAGACTGCCGGCTTCTATGATCTATCGTAGGGGTCTTTGGGCTTCTGATACCTCACCCACCCCTCGGGAAGAGGGGGAAGTGCAAGAGGCTTGATTCAGGCCCCCCATTGCTGTGGCCATGGCCGGGAATGAGCCCTGGATCACCTCCAATCCTAGGATCAAGAAGAGAGCCTATGGCTATGGGCTCCTAGCTGTCTCTTCCCAGCGGGGGGGGGGGTGGTTAGAAACCCTGTCTGCATGAACACACCAGTACCGTGAGTAACTCTATAACTGCAACAACAGAGAGAAAAGTCTATTCCTTTTACAAAAGTAAGCCTGAAAAACTACACGGAGATTGAGGTGGGAGGTTCCCCCCCAACTGTCTAAAAGAGCAGCGAGCAAAAGAGACTTTATCGATAGACTTGTGGGTAAAATGGTGGGCACTTGAGGAATGTATTGCCTTGTCTTATAGAAAGTCAGCACCTCAACTATTTCAGTGCATGCAATTTTTGGGTGACATAAGAGAGAGATTTCTGCATACTCAATTTTTTGACCCCAGCCCTTTGGTGGAGTGTGGATCTGTTTTGGGTTTTTTCCCCCCTTTGTGGCTGCAGGCTGTTGGGATGTCTGGAAAGAAGGTTGGGTTTGTTTAATGTTCTGTTGGATTGAAATAACTCCCTAATTGCTGTGAGCAGAGGTTGTAATCTTGGTGACTAGTAAAGCACTAACTGTTAGGCAATAAATACCAAAAAATAATTAAATAAGCAGAGGAACTGGCTGTTTAAAGAGACAGAGTGCCTCTCTCTCATTTGCTTCCCACTGACTCTGTGGTACTAGCCATATAAGGAAAGAAGAAAAAAATTGCTGATATCTTGTGTATTACATTGCTGTAGTATTCTTCTAGAACTGAGAAAGTGTTTATGTTATTAAGCACACTGTGTTCCAAAACAAAACTGGGAAAAGAGTAAACCTGATGAGGAGGGTGAGGGCATGTATTGTGATTATTTTCCCCCCCTTCTGTGCTGTTTGGGAGTGTTAACACCCTCCTTTAGGTGAAGTTTCTTTTGAGGTGGAACAGAGGAATCAGAAGAAAGATGGCTGGATCCAACAGGCCAACCAAAATACCAGCAACTTCACCAGGAATGTCCAGATCTGTGTCTGCTGCTATCATAACTACACAACCAAAGGAATTACAAGCCCTAATTCAAGAAACTATTAAAGGCTCTATTTTTGAGGCTACTGATCCAATAAAAGAAGCAATGAAAGAGGTGACACAACAATTTACTATCCAGATGCAGGGCTTGCAGAAACAAATAGCAGACAACACACAAAAATTAAGAGAAATGACTAAAACAATGCAGAAGGTTGATACCAGAATGAAAGAAATGGAGAGCAAACTTCAAGTAACAGATTCTAAACAAGCACAACTGGAACAAGATCTGATCAGACTCCAAGTTGACAAAGCATCCTATATTTTGAGATTCCAAAACATTCCGGAAGAACGAGATGAAGATATCAGGGAAAAAATGGCCATATATTTGGCAGAGTATATGGGAGCAGAGAAGCCCAAGAAAGTATCAGAAGAACTGGATGCAGGCTACAGAATGAACTTGGCTTTTGCCAGAAACAATCAACTGCCCAGAGAAGTACGTGGAAGATTCCATAAAAGAATATTTAGAGATGAAATTTTAAAGGCTTCAAGCAAAAAACCATTGATGCTGGACAACATTGTAATAAAGGTTCTGAAAGAGGTGCCATGAAGAGTTAGAGACAGAAGAAGAGAATACTCCAAACTAACAGCTGTTCTAAGGAAAAATATTCAGTATAGATGGCTTCTACCTGAAGGCTTAATTTTTTCTTACAGAGATAAGAGACAAAGAATTACATTTATATTCAAGGCAGTGGACTTCTTGAAAAAGTATGGAGCGGATCTCCAAACTGAAGAAACAGGCTCTGAGAGAGAAGAGGAGGAGGAAGAACAGGATCTTCCTCAAGGAGCCACAGGGACGACAGCAGTATCTAAAGAAGCCCCAAAGAAAGCCAAACACCTCAAAACTTCACCACAAGTTACAAGGAAACAACTAAGAGAAAACCTGGAAGCACAAGCAAAAGATCAAGATGGTTAAAAGTAAAGGTAAAATAAGATTGATCTCGATAAATATCGATGGATTGAACTCACCTCAGAAAAGAAGATGAACCTTTCAACAATTAAAAAAGCAATTCCAATATTATTTGTTTACAAGAGACCCACATCAAAGAAGCTGATCAAAAATATCTTCAAAATCCAAAGCTAGGTAGAACGTTCATAGCATCAAATAAAAAGAAAAAGAAAAGAGGTGTGGTGATGTATGTAAAAGAATATCTCCAGCCAGAAATGGTGTATGCATCTTAAGATGGATGTATCTTAATGGTCCAGGTACAAAGACAAACTAAAAAACCTCTCTTGATAAATATCTATGCACCAAACCACCACCAAGAAAAAATCTACAAAACTTTGCAAGAATTGATGGCGAAGCAGGAATACCAAGAAACCTGTATAATCAGAGATTTTAATGCAGTTTTTGAAGGAAGCCAAGACAGAAAGAGCTTGAAGAAAAGGAAGCAGAAAAGAAAACATGAACTTCCACCAATGTATAGATGCCTGGAAAGCTAGAAACCCACACAAGCGAGATTATACTGTTTATTCAGCAAGACACAAATCCTGGTCAAGAATTGATATGTGTTGGATCTCTGCTACTATGACAAATGAAATATTGGAAGCAGAAATACAGCCTCAGATGTTCACATATCACAACCCTATCACTTTAGAGCTTCAAGATACCTTTAAAAGAAGCAGATGGAAGTTAAATACTTCGATCCTAAGAAATGATAGTTCTGTAAAGGACTCTAAGAATGAATTTCAAGCATTCTTTAAAAGAAACATACAACCAGGGATGTCTATAAACACACTTTGGGATGCTTTTAAGGCTTTTGTGAGAGGATGGATGACAAAAGAAACTTCATACAGGAAAAAACAGAGATTTGAAAAATACTTTCAATTACAAAAACAAATAAAGGAACAGGAAGAGAACTTAAAGCACAATTCAAAGAACGGAAAAGGGAGAATTAATCTCAGATATTTACAACATCAAATGAACTGTCTGCTCACACAAGAAATAGCAAGGAAAATAATGTATGCTAAACAAAATTATTTTGAAAATGCAGATAAACCGACTAGATGGTTAGCATGTTGTTGTTCAGTCGCACAGTCGAGTCCGACTCTTTGCGACCCCATGGACCAGATCACGCCAGGCCCTCCTGTCTTCCGCTGTCCGCTGAAGTTTGCTCAATTTCATGTTCGTTGCATCGATGACACTGTCTAACCATCTCATCCTTTGCCGTCCCCTTCTTCTTTGACCTTCAATCTTTCCCAGCATCAGGGTCTTCTCCAGTGAACGCTCCCTTCTCATTTGGTGGCCAAAGTATTTGAGCTTCAGCTTCAGGATCTGGCCTTCCAGGGAACAGTCAGGGTTGATTTCTTTTAGGATTGACTGATTTGATCTCCTGGCAGTCCAAGGGACTCTCAAGAGTCTTCTCCAGCACCATAGTTCAAAAGAATCTATTCTTCGGCGCTCGGCCTTCCTTATAGTCCAACTCTCACAGCCATACATTACTACGGGGAATACCATTGCTTTGACCATGCGGACTTTTGTTGGCAAGGTGATGTCTCTGCTTTTTATCATGCTGTTTAGGTTTGCCATCGCTTTCCTCCCAAGGAGCAGGCGTCTTTTAATTTCATGGCTGCAGTCACCATCTGCAGTGATCTGGGATCCTAGGAATGTGAAGTCTGTCACTACTTCTACGACTTCCCCTTCTATTTGCCAAGGAGTGATGGGGCCAGATGCCATGATCTTAGTTTTTTTGATGTTGAGCTTCAAGCCCACTTTTGCGCTCTCCTCTTTCATCCTGAGCAAGAGGCTCTTTAGGTCCTCTTCACTTTCTGCCATCAGAGTGGTATCGTCTGCATATCTGAGGTTATTGATCTTTTCCCCAGCAATCTTAATTCCAGCTTGTGATTCATCCAGGCCAGCATTTCGCATGATGTACTCTGCATATAAGTTAAATAAGCAAGGTGACAATATACATCCTTGTCGTACTCCTTTTCCTATGCTAAACCAGTCAGTTGTTCCATATCCAGTTCTAACTGTTGCTTCTTGACCCTTATACAGGTTTCTCAGGAGACATGTGAGGTGGTCCGGTACTCCCATCTCTTTAAGAACCTGCCATAATTTATTGTGATCCACACAATCAAAGGCTTTAGCATAGTCAATGAAGCAGAAGTAGATGTTTTTCTGGTACTCTCTTGCTTTCTCCATAATCCAGCGAATGTTGGCAATTTGATCTCTAGTTCCTCTACCTCTTCTAAACCCAGCTTGTACTTCTGGCAGTTCTCTATCCACATACTGTTGGAGCCTAGCTTGTAGGATTTTGAGCATGACCTTGCTAGCGTGTGAAATGAGTGCAATTGTGCGATAGTTTGAACATTCCTTGACATTGCCCTTCTTTGGGATTGGAATGTACACTGACCTTTTCCAATCCTGTGGCCACTGTTGTGTTTTCCAAATTTGTTGGCAAATTGAGTGCAGCACTTTAACAGCATCTTCTTTTAAGACTTTGAATAACTCAGCTGGGATGCCATCACCTCCACTAGCTTTGTTGTTAGTAATGTTTTCTAAGGCCCATTTAACTTCGCTTTCTAGGATGTCTGGCTCGAGGTCAGTGATTATACCATCGTGGTTGTCAAGGACATTGAGGTCCTTCTTGTATAGTTCTTCTGTGTATTCTTGCCATCTTTTCCTAATCTCTTCTGCTTCTGTTAGGTCCCTACCGGTTTTGTCCTTTATCATGGCCAGCTTTGCATGGAACGTTCCCTTGATTTCTCCAATTTTCTTGAACAGATCTCTAGTCCTTCCCAATCTATTGTTTTCTATTGGTTAGCATACAATATACATAAGCAGCATGAAGAAAGATTTATAACCACACTAAGAAATGGAAAAGGGGAAGACAAAAATAAATTAGAAGATTTAAAAATAATTGTGGAACAGTTCTATCAAAATGTATATAAAAGAACAAAAATACCTCAAGAACAAGTTGAAGAATATTTAAAGAAATACAATCCCAAAATATTCTCAGAAGAGCAAAGAATAATGTTAAATCAACAAATCTCTATGGCAGAAATTGTAGAAGCCCTGAAGAAACAAAAAGAAAAAGGCAAGTCACCTGGCCTGGATGAGCTCCCTGCAGAATTTTATCATGTTTTTGAAGATCAACTGATTGCGCCCTTGAAGGAAGTATGCCAGAATGTAGCGTGTGAACAAAAAATACCAGACTCCTGGAATGAGGTGATAATATTGCTTATGCACAAGCAAGGCTTAGATGGAAAAGAGACCAAAAACTACAGACCTATCTCATTGCTAAATGTGGACTACAAAATATTTGCTTCCATCGAGGGTTTCGGTTTCAGCGTCGCGAATGGCGGCCGCTTCTCGGGACGCTCCCGGAGGCGGTTAGCCCACGCGCAGTTAGGGGGGGTCTTCGCATGTGCAAAAGACCCTAGTGAGCCTTAGGCAAAGGCTCCGAACCGGGGGCGCTTGGGGAGTAGCCTCTTTGCCGGCAGACAGCAGGGAAATTGAGGCTTTCTCCCCGCCCCAATCGGCCCCGCTGCGGCGTGCCCGTAATGGGACTTAGCGGCGCCACCGATTTCCAGGAGTGAAGACAGCGCTATGGTTTAAAATAAAAAGAAGAAGTAGCATCGAATCGTGAGTTGAAGATCTATTTTGAAGCGTAAATCAGAGCCCCCCTGCATGCGTATAAGCGTTGGGAGGAGGGAGGAGTTCCCACCCCCTTTGAGAAGCAAGATCTACAAAGGGAGCGCGAAGGGGGGCTGAGAGAAAAAAAAGTGTTCGTGAAAGTACCGTTGGGGTTGCATGGAAGACTGTGATCATCTTAGCTTCCTGGGGGATGCGGCACGAACTTTTTAAAAGTAAACAAAAAAAACAAAATGTCGATACTGGAAAAAGTCCTGCAGACGCTGGAAGAGAAGAGAGGAGGGACTTCCGGTCCAGACAGCCCCCCCCAAGAGCTTGCTGTCAATCAACAGGAAAAGGAGATGCTGTGCCCCCTGCTGGAACAATTGCAGAAAATCAACGAAACTCTGTTTAAAATGGTTAGTGTTCTCATCAGTTGACAGAAACAGATATCGGAAACAACTAGAAAGATGATGGAGATCGAACAGAAATCGAATCTGATTCTAGGTTTCCAGGGCGTTAAAGAAGAAGAGAAAGAAGATCTCGGATTTACCTTGACAAATGTCTTGGCACCCCTAACTGGCAGTGAAGCGATAAAATTAAAAGAAGAGGTGGATGAGGCTCCCAAAGCCTATTCCGCTTTTATAAAAGAGAATATTCTGCCAGTAGAAGGGGATGTTGAGCATAGCAAGCGACAAACTGGAGATCTAATCTCATCTGAAGAGTTTATGGAGCCCAGGAAGCTTGAAGGCCAGAAGTTTAAGGAAAAGAGAAAAGAAAGAAGAAGGATTTCATCTTTAAAATACAGAAACTTCTGAAGAGACACGCCAGCAGGGAGGAAGATGCAGTATTCCAAACTGGGACAAGCGAAGAAGACAGCAGCCCAGGGGAAAGTGGTGATGGAACGGAAGACTTCAAAGTTAAAATGGACTCAATCCATAACTGGAAGAGATTTAAAAAGAAGATACTTTGAGGACTGTTCGTGTAACATCTGGAAGGAGCTGTTTAATTACTAACTCCAATGGACTTTACTAACTGCATTAACAGAGTGACTTTGGACTTTGCAATAGTTAAAAAGAAGATCTTCTAACCATGATCGATGCCAAAATTGGTATTGGTTATTAACCTAAACTAACCCTCACTAACAGGAAAAATTTCACTCCATCTTTTTCTTTCTCCATCTGTCTACCCTTCCCGTTTCTTATAAAAAGAATAAAATTCTCTCTTTTTTAAGAGAGTTTTACAAAAAAAATATATATATATTTGCTTCCATCTTAGCAGCAAGAATGAAAAAGTACAAGCACAAACTATACATAATGATCAAGCGGGTTTTCTCCCAAAAGGCAACTCAGAAATAATGTTAGGATAATTTTGGACACTTTGGAATATTATGAAGCCCACCCGGAAAAGCAAATGGTGTTAATCTTTTTAGATGCAGAAAAGGCCTTTGACAATGTTAATTGGAAATTTTTGAAGGAATTGTTAAAATACTCGCAAGCAGGAGCAGTATTTAGCAAAATGATTGAAGCAATATATATGAAACAACAGGGTAAGATTTCAGTTAACAGAGATTTAACTCAAAAAACTGAAATTCAAAAAGGGACACAACAAGGATGCCCACTTTCACCATTGTTATTTATTTTTGTACTTGAAACTATAAATGAAGTAATCAGAGAAGAAAAACAAATTGGAGGACTTAAAATAAGAGGAGAAGAATTCAAACTCTTAGCCTTTGTGGACGACTTGGCTTTTATCCTGGAAGAAACTACAGACTCAATAGAGCTTTTGTTATTGAGACTACAGGAATATGGAGTAGTAGCCAGACTTAAGATCAATAAAAACAAGACAAAGAGTCTGATAAAAAACATGACAGAGCCTCAATCTCGACATTTACAGGAAATATGAGGACTGGAGTTTCAAAAGAAAATTAAATATCTCAGAATAAATTTAACGAACAACTGTAGCTCCTTGATTGAAAACAATTATATGAAATTATTGAAAATAATAAAACAAGATTTAAACAAATGGAAGAACCTGCAAATTTCCTTTATGGGCAGAATAGCTACCATTAAAATGAATATTCTACCAATATTTATGTTCCTATTTCAAACTATTCCAGTGTTGCAAAACCAGAATTATTTTAAAGAGGTTGATAAACTGTTGACACAATTTATTTGGCAAAGAAAGAGACCTGGAATAAAACTCAAGTTGTTACAGGATTCAAAAGAAAGAGCTGGTTTTGGCCTTTCAGATTGTGCTCTGTATTATAAAGCAGCAGCATTGACTTGGATTAAAGACTGGATTATATTAGATAACCAAAGACTGCTTAAATTAGAAGGACATGACATGCTATTAGGATGGCATGCTTTTTTATGGTATGGGAAAACAGATTCCCATAAGTATTTCAAACAACATTGGCTAAGGGCCTCTCTGATAAAAGTTTGGGAACCAATTAAAAAACAATTTTATTCTAAAATTTTGAAATTGGTGGCCCCTTTAGAAGCATTCACAAACCCAAAGATGTCACTAGAAGAACCGCCTAGAAGATATTATGACCTACTGGACCCTAAATTTAATTTAAAACTTCCCCAGGAACTGAACAGGTGGGAAAAGGTACAAATTGAATCAAAGTATACTAAAGACAAAACGATCAGTTTCTATGAGAATTGGTTGGAAGTAGATAAGTTAATGTTTTCAGCTGAACAGAATTTTATAAAGAAAATGTATTGTTAGATTCTAAAATGCATGATGAAATTGTCAAAAATGTTATGATACAATGGGTCATTTGGGTCATACTATTCAGCTAGACCAATGGTCTAAACTATGGGGTGGGAAATTGAGGTTACAAAATCCATTGCATATAAAGAAAATATGTATAAAATGTTTTATAGATGGTATATAACACCTGGAAAACTAGCTAAATTTGATTCAAAATGTTCAGATAAATGTTGGAAATGTGAAAGCAAAATGGGATCCTTTTACCATATGTGGTGGCTTTGTGAGAGAGCTAAGAAGTATTGGGTAAGGATACATGAAATATTACAGAATATATTGAAATGTTGTATACCTTTTACTCCAGAAATATTACTGTTGAATATTTTACCGGATTACTTGAAAAGAGAAGATGCTTATCTTGTGTTGTATATAACTACTTCTGCTAGAATACTGTATGCTAAATATTGGAGGAGTCAGGACATGCCAAGTAAAGAAAAATTTATCAATAAAATATTTGAAGCAGCAGAGATGGACAAACTCACTTTGTTTTTGAAAGATCACACTGAAGAGACTTTTGAAAATACATAGGCAAGATTTTACAGATGGCATGAGAACTATGTCTTTAACAAGACAAGACAAGATATATTTGTTGTTCAGTCGCACAGTCGAGTCCGACTCTTCGCGACCCCATGGACCAGATTACGCCAGGCCCTCCTGTCTTCCGCTGTCCGCTGAAGTCTGCTCAATTTCATGTTCGTTGCATCGATGACACTGTCTAACCATCTCATCCTTTGCCGTCCCCTTCTTCTTTGACCTTCAATCTTTCCCAGCATCAGGGTCTTCTCCAGTGAATGCTCCCTTCTCATTTGGTGGCCAAAGTATTTGAGCTTCAGCTTCAGGATCTGGCCTTCAAGGGAACAGTCAGGGTTGATTTCTTTTAGGATTGACTGATTTGATCTCCTTGCAGTCCAAGGGACTCTCAAGAGTCTTCTCCAGCACCATAGTTCAAAAGAATCTATTCTTCGGCGCTCAGCCTTCCTTATAGTCCAACTCTCGCAGCCATACATTACTACGGGGAATACCATTGCTTTGACCATGCGGACTTTTGTTGGCAAGGTGATGTCTCTGCTTTTTATCATGCTGTTTAGGTTTGCCATCGCTTTCCTCCCAAGGAGCAGGCGTCTTTTAATTTCATGGCTGCAGTCACCATCTGCAGTGATCTGGGATCCTAGAAACGTGAAGTCTGTCACTACTTCTACGACTTCCCCTTCTATTTGCCAAGGAGTGATGGGGCCAGATGCCATGATCTTAGTTTTTTTGATGTTGAGCTTCAAGCCCACTTTTGCGCTCTCCTCTTTCACCCTGAGCAAGAGGCTCTTTAGGTCCTCTTCACTTTCTGCCATCAGAGTGGTATCGTCTGCATATCTGAGGTTATTGATCTTTTCCCCAGCAATCTTAACTCCAGCTTGTGATTCATCCAGGCCAGCATTTCGCATGATGTACTCTGCATATAAATTAAATAAGCAAGGTGACAATATACATCCTTGTCGTACTCCTTTTCCTATGCTAAACCAATCAGTTGTTCCATATCCGGTTCTAACTGTTGCTTCTTGACCCTTATACAGGTTTCTCAGGAGACAGGTGAGGTGGTCTGGTACTCCCATCTCTTTAAGAACCTGCCATAATTTATTGTGATCCACACAATCAAAGGCTTTAGCATAGTCAATGAAGCAGAAGTAGATGTTTTTCTGGTACTCTCTTGCTTTCTCCATAATCCAGCGAATGTTGGCAATTTGATCTCTAGTTCCTCTACCTCTTCGAAACCCAGCTTGTACTTCTGGCAGTTCTCTATCCACGTACTGTTGGAGCCTAGCTTGTAGGATTTTGAGCATGACCTTGCTAGCGTGTGAAATGAGTGCAATTGTGCGATAGTTTGAACATTCTTTGACGTTGCCCTTCTTTGGGATTGGAATGTAAACTGACCTTTTCCAATCCTGTGGCCACTGTTGTGTTTTCCAAATTTGTTGGCAAATTGAATGCAGCACTTTAACAGCATCTTCTTTTAAGACTTTGAATAACTCAGCTGGGATACCATCACCTCCACTAGCTTTGTTGTTAGTAATGCTTTCTAAGGCCCATTTAACTTCGCTTTCCAGGATGTCTGGCTCGAGGTCAGTGATTATACCATCGTGGTTGTCAAGGACATCGAGGTCCTTCTTGTATAGTTCTTCTGTGTATTCTTGCCATCTTTTCCTAATCTCTTCTGCTTCTGTTAGGTCCCTACCGGTTTTGTCCTTTATCATGGCCAGCTTTGCATGGAACGTTCCCTTGATTTCTCCAATTTTCTTGAAGAGATCTCTAGTCCTTCCCAATCTATTGTTTTCCTCTATTACTCTGCATTGTTCATTCAGGAAAGCCTCCTTATCTCTCCTTGCTGTTCTCTGGAAATCTGCATTAAATTGGGCAAATTTTTCCTTATCCCCATTGCCTTTAGCTTTCCTTCTTTCCTCTGCTATGTGTAAAGCCTCATCAGACAGCCACTTTGCTTTTTTGCATTTCTTTTTCTTTGGGATGGCGGTGAGTGCTGCCTCCTTTACAATGTCACGGACCTCTGTCCATAGTTCTTCAGGCACTCTGTCTATCAAATCTAGTCCCTTAAACCTATTCTTCACCTCTACTGTATATTCATCGGGGATGTGATCTAGGTCAAATCTGAATGGCCTTGTGGTCTTCCCAACTTTCTTCAATTTAAGTCTGAATTTTGCAATGAGTAGCTCATGATCTGAGCCACAGTCAGCTCCAGGTCTTGTTTTTACTGACTGGATAGAGCTTCTCCATCTTTGACTGCAAATTATATAGTCAATCTGATTTCGGTGTTGCCCATCTGGTGATGTCCATGTGTAGAGACGCCTCTTAGGTTGTTGGAAAAGGGTGTTTGCTATGACCAGCGTGTTCTCTTGACAAAACTCTGTTAGCCTTTGCCCTGCTTCATTTTGTTCTCCAAGGCCAAATTTGTCTGTTATTCCGGTTACCTTTTGATTTCCTACTTTAGCATTCCAGTCCCCTATGATGATGAGGACATCATTTTTTGGTGTTAGTTCTACGAGCTGTTGTAGGTCTTCATAGAACTGGTCCACTTCAGCCTCTTCTGCAGCAGTGGTTGGGGCATAGACTTGGATTACTGTGATATTGAATGGTTTGCCTTGGATTCGGACCGAGATCATTCTGTCATTTTTGAGATTGTATCCCAATACTGCCTTTCTCACTCTCTTGTTGACTATAAAGGCCACACCATTTTTTCTACGGGATTCCTGGCCACAGTAGTAGATATAACGGTCTTCTGAGTTAAATTCGCCCATTCCTGTCCACTTTAGTTCACTGATTCCCAAGATGTCAATGTTCATTCTTGCCATCTCATTTTTGACTACGTCAAGCTTACCTTGATTCATAGATCTTACATTCCAGGTTCCTATGCAGTATTGTTCTTTGCAGCATCGAACTTTCCTTTCACCGTCAGACACATCCACAACTGAGCGTCCTTTCGGCTTTGGCCCAGCCGCTTCACTCTTTCTGGGGTTACTCGTACTTGCCCTCTGCTCTTCCTCAGTAGCATATTGGACACCTTCCGACCTGAGGGGCTCATCTTCCGGCGTCATATCTTTTAGCCTTTTGTTACTGTCCATGGGGTTTTCTTGGCAAAGATACTGGAGTGGGTTGCCATTTCCTTCTCCAGGGGATCACGCTTGGTCTGAGTTCTCTGCTGTGGCCTGTCCGTCCTGGGTGGCCCTCCACGGCATAGCCCACAGCCTCATCGAACCACGCAAGCCCCCTCGCCACGACAAGGCAGTGATCCATGAGGGAGGACAAGATATATAAGCAAGTGGAAAAGAGGGTAAAGATGGCAACAGTACTAATGTTTGCACAAATTGTTGCAAATGTGTTTATAAAAATTATTTTCTACTGTTAGGTATAAGCTTAAAGTGATACTTAATCGGTTCCAAAATTGCTTTACTCGTATTGTACCCCCAGTTTGATGTTATAATTAGTGTTTGTCTATGTGTTTGTTTGCGTTATAGAAAATTTTAAAAAATTGGGGAAAAAATCCTTTGGCCACTGAATGAGAAGGGAGCACTCACTGGAGAAGACCCTGATGCTGGGAAAGATTGAAGGTCAAAAAAGAAGGGGATGGCAAAGGATGAGATGGTTAGACAGTGTTATCGATGCAACGAACATGAAATTAAGCAAACTCCAGAGCACAACGGAAGACAGGAGGGCCTGGCGTGATGTGATCCATGGGGTCGCAAAGAGTTGGAGTCGACTGTGCAACTGAACAACAACAACATGTTAAAACAATTAAAGCAGTTTATATTCAGAACATTTGTTATGATTATTTTTGTTCCTCATCAAAATTATAATAGTGTTATCTATACAGATCACCCCCCCCCCTTTTAAGCAAAGGCATTTGTGTTTAGGCATGCATGCCTATCTAACTGTTTATAGCAATAGTTGCCTTATGGGTGGAATGAGCTGGCCAGAGATATAAGTATTCCTAAGAAATAATTATATATTATTCCCAACACATGGAGGCCACACCCTTCATCCTGTAGCCTGGCAACCAGCATGAAAACAGAGAGGCAGTGATATGGAGGGGCAGCTGTCAGTGAAAGAGTGATGCCATTTCCTGGAAAACCTGGAAGTGATGTCACACCTCTCTAGGAATCACCAAAAATGCTATGGTTTACCACAGAGTTTCTGGTGATATCTAGAGAGGTGTGACATCACTTTCAGGGAAAACCTAGGAGTGATATCATACCCCTTTTTCTCTTTTCACCTGCTGTCCACTGGAGCACCAGTGGGCATATGGCAAACCTGTTGTCTTCCATCTGTTTTGTACAAAAATATGTTACACAAAAATGCCTAAAATAAATGAATCAATTCAAATTGATGTATTTCTATGTACAATGTACCACATTTATAGTATAATATTTGTATAATGTAGACTTATTGATGTGCAAATAATATTGAAAATGCATAGGAGAAATTCCTGGAAAATGTACTGGAGAGTGGGAAAAGCATAACAGTGTTTGGCTCTGTGTAGCAGATCTTACTGTGACATTTTACTCAATAACTGGCTGAATGAAAGTGTGAGTGATTTAAGGTGAATGAATGGTGTAATGTAGCCATTATGGCAATTCTTTATAAGGGCACGATCACATGCATAATTAGCCATGCCATAGGCACGAATGCTGTGCAGATTTAAAGGGTGCAATCAGACATGAACATCTGGAAAGCGCCCTGCACCTGTTGGCAGGGGTCATTTCATAGAAAAAGAGGTGCAGGAGCTCATTAGCATAACTCATTAGCATAACTTATTTGTATATGCCACACTCCCTGACATCACTGGAAGTGTGTCAGAAGGCAACACCCACTGCTCAGGCTCCACCCCAGAAATCTCCAGATATTTCCCAACTCGGAGCTGGCGTGCCTACTTGGAGAAAAACTGCTTCAAAAGCACAAAGAAAATAGTCAAGATGGTTAATGGTGATGGGGAATCAGTTCTCCTGGAGGAAAGAGCAGGTTTGGAGGGTGGACATTATTCTGCGCTGAGGTCTAGCCCCTTCCTAAACCTCCCTGTCTCCACCCCCAAATCTTCAGGAATTTCTCCAGTTCTGAGTTGGCAACTGGTGGCATCTGAGGGTTGAGGTGAAGATTTTCATCAGCTCAATTCTGCCCTTTCTCTCTGCAGCCTCACAAAGAAGAAAAGGAAGACTTTGGACTCACTTCAGCACCATTTTTTTTTCTTCAGGGAGGAAGGGGATAAACATGCTTAGGATTACACTGTGATTTGCCTAGCAACTTTACCTGCATACAGAGGTTTTGTCCCATCTACATCTAATATAAGAAATTTCTTCTGCTGCCATCTACTTCCCTAAAGGGAAGCTCATTCGTGTGGCTCACTCATGGCTACTCTCTCTATACATGGCCAGACATGAGTCCTGTGAATTGATCTGGCCATGTATCAGAGCGAACAAGGCCTGAGGATATCTGGGGTTTGGGACTTAGCTGAATTACCACAGAAGAGTAAAGAAGTGTGCAGCACTGGCCTGTGTCATTAGCAGGCAGTATGAACCCCCTGTACTAGCCAAACCTGGGATGAATACCACTGGCATTCTTGCCTAGCTGACAGAGCACTTCCTTCCCCTGGCTGTATTTTAGCTGCCAGGTGCTCCAGCAACTAAGCCCAGCTTTTGAAGATGAGTTGCCAACACTGGATTTCAAAAATGCCTCTTTTCTAAAGGTGGGATCACATGTAACAGTTCTGCTTATCAAAATTCGTGTACTGCTTGCTCTCTTATGAACCTGTCTGTGAATCCCAGCAGACATCTGAAGTCTTGGTGCCTCCAAACTGAAGTAGTAGATTAAAGGTAAGACATTTTGAGTTGTGGCATATTACCCCTGGAAAGATGGGGGTGGGGTTGCAGAGGTCTTTCCTGGGCCTGGAAAGGTGGGGGGAACCACAACTTCCCTGCCTTCTTCTTTCTCCTTGTGGCCCGACTGTGGGGAGGGCTGCTGGGAGCAAGGAGCAGGGCTTGCTACATGTCCCTGCCCCCTGGCCTCCTCTCTGCCAGAGCATTGCTCCGGTGAGCTCCGGCCTGAAATGAGGCCTGCCTGTTGCAAACCCATTTCGTTCTGCTGCAGAAGCGAAGTAAAAAGACACCAGGGAAAGTTCAGTAGCAAATGGGTTGCTACAGGCCACAGACAGACTTTTCCCTGTCTGATCGCTGCAGTGTGCTCTCATGGCATCAGGATAGTCTTATCAGGCCATCCCAACTCCGTGCCATTGTTTCCCCCCCTTTCTCAGTATGTGCATCATTGCACACTCCATAGGGAGCCCTCGTGCTGAGATGCAATTCATTTATTCCCCGTTTAAGCACATTGGGAGCAAACGGCAAAAAAACCCCGACTCACCTGTGGTTGTGTCTGATCACACAGTGGCGGGCTGTGTCCACAGCTTCCAAGGACTGTGTGATCACACAACTGTGGGTCATTTTCTTCTGGGAGAAATAGCCTCATTTCCCCCCCCCCATGTTATCTCATGTGTGTGACCGCCACCTAAGTTTGTTTGTAATGGTTGAACAATTTGTGGCTGAAAATTAGCATACCTCTGAAATTTGGTATACTTGTGTAAAGCAGAATTCTACATTTCAACTTCAGATTCTACCTTGAACCCTGCAGTCATTTTCCAAGAAGAGAGGGGACTGCAAAACAAATGTGTAGAGCACTATCAGCTTTGAAACACTGAACTACCTAATTAAGTGTTGATGTTCTTGTTGTAGATGCAACTTAAGTAATCCCACCTTGACTCAACACAAGGGTAAAAAGAGAGGTGCAAAGCATACTTCAATGTGATAGCTTTCTTCTCTTTCCACTGAGCATTGAAATATTGCAATGAAGGGAGTAGGTGTGTTTACAGCATAATTCTGCATTTCAAGTGTGAACATTGGCTCAGTCTCTGCATCACTTTTAAAGGAGAGGAGAAAAGCTACAAAAGATATTGCAATCTGTTTGAAGCCTCTCAGATACTGTGTTTTTAGCCTTTTACAAACAATTAGAGGAAAAATTCTACTCCAGTTGCTTTTTTTTTTTTTTTGCACTATGCACACAGAAGTGCCTTGACAACTTTGTCATTTTAGGATATTGTCATCTGCACATCAGTAAATAATGACTCCAAAGTTCAGTGGTTTACCGCTTACAGCTCTTTTTCTGTAAATGAAGAAGCATCAAGGGGCATAGAACAATCTCAGAAGCCCACTTTTTAAAGGAAAAGAACTGGTTTAAATTGCTCAGTATGCTGAGGGAGGGGGCAGAACACCTTCTACTTCATGTGAAAGTGTGTAGTTAAGTTCTGGGTATTTGAAATAGGGTCTGGGTGTTTTAAAACACACTGAGACCACAAATACAGATTTCTTGAGGATGACACTTTACTACCTTAATACACTGGTATTTGGTTTGTGGCATTACACTCCAAATACAATTTCTGTAAGTTTTTCACAGTCAGGGCAAAATCTTAGTAAAGAGAAAACATAGTACAATGATGTGGAATTTGCTGAAGATGCTCTTGGGTTTTTGGGTTTTTGGTTATTTTTTTTAATGAGATGCTTTCTTATTAAACATATTCTATCAGTCTTATCAGCTGTTGTATAGTGGGTCAGATGCATAATGAAACCACAGACAGCGATGTAGTGATCAACATGGTTCGCTATTATACAAGACGAGACAAAATTACCTGGCCAGGTGGCCAACTATATACAAGCAAAGGGGAACACCCCCTGGTGCCATTGGCAGGTTTGAATTCCTGCTGCCGTTCCCATTGGTCCCCCTTAGCTGGAGCCAGGAGCCTCAGTCCCATTGTTCTCCGGGACTCAAGCTCAGGCTCTGTCGCTGACGCCTATGAGCGGTCAGCAGACACAACACCAGCCTAACTTTGAAGGGCTACAAATCTTTATCCTTTCCTGACCCAAAGAGGAGCATGGATAAAGTGATAAATTTGAGACGTACTTTGCTCTCCTCTTTTAAGTGACAGGTCTAATAAAGGGATGTCAGTTCATATTATTAACTGATCTGTCTTCACCTTCCTTTTCCCTCACACCCACCTTATGCCAGCCAAGGAATTCTTCCCCCATCTAGTTGCATAAATATCTTCTTCTTCCTAATTATGACTGTAAATCCCTTGCTGTGTAGAACTGGGAAGCCGATGTGTGCAATGGGAATCACCTTCCTGAGCAAGTATTTCAGCCATCTCAGTCACAGTCCCTCCTGGGATTTGAATTATCATATGATTGCAAAACTATTCCACTTTAGGAAGCATGTGCTACTTTCTCTTGATTCCATTTAGTCAGCAGAGTCCCCTCTTTTGTATTGTGGGGAGGGGATGTGATTCGGTGGAAGAGCCTTTGCTTTGCATATAGAAGATCCCAGGTTCAATCCCCGGCATCTCCAGTTAAAAGGACTAGGTGATGTGTAAGAACTCTCCTTGAGACCCTGGAGAGCTGCTGTCAGTCTGAGTAGACAATACAGATCATGATGGACCAATGGTCTAATTCAGTATAAGACAACTTCATGTGTGTGGAAGTTGTCAGGCCTCCTGCTATGGCAGGAAGACTCCCACCAGCAGTCTAGTTTATCTGATCAGTGGCAGGAAAAAAAATTAAAAAATGACAGCAGCTATGTTGTAATGAAGCTCACATTGCTGCCCTCCAATTTCCCCACCTCAACCCTCCAGCTGTTTCCCAGGGTTGTGTGTGCCACCCCCCCCCCAAATTGTAGCACAGACATCCATTTTTGCCTTCAGCAACCCTATGAATTTAGTAAAAATTGTAGCTGAATGCTATCATGAGATGGAGAGATCAATAGTCTTTTAGAGTAGAGACATTAAGTGCTCCTTCACATAAAATCCCTCCTTTATTTTCTCTCTCTCTTCCTCCTTTTCTCAGGGAATCGGGAAGAACCAGGATTCTGAAATTCCAGAAAGGTCTGGGGAGGATCTCTCAGCCATAACATGTTTGTGTCACTTTATGGCCCTTTTTGCCATGAAACTGATTGCATGCATAGCATAAAGAAAGCAGTAAGCATACCTCATTGTACTTCTGACACAGAAAACCAGGAACTGTGTTCTTAAATTGTCTTAACAATAAAGCTTTCCTGAGCAGACTGTAGCCCTGAACACACTAGGAATGCCAGGCTACTGCCTGAGACTTCCATGAGGATTTGAGAGTAAAGACAGGTGCATTGACCATTTCTGGAGAAAAAACAGAAGTGACATCATGGTGTCAGGGGCAGCGCTGATGTCATGACATCACTGCCAGTTTTTGCAGGAAGTGATGGCACACACTAGCATGATATCAGCACACTCACAGCATTTCTCCCCATTTTTTACCTGTAAAGCTTTGAGGCACTGGTGGGCAATGTTGAGAAATGCCAGGAGATCTCCTGCCTTATCAGGAGACTTGCCACCCCCAGGTACACACATCAGAATGAACACACATACATCCTGCAAGTAAGTTGTATAATCTGTTTGTAAGAAAGAGCCAGCATGTGTTCACTTTAGAAATTAAACCAGGGACCATTGCATGTATAAATGTAAGGTTTATATTGTGTGTTTAGCTTTATATGCATTGGATGTAGTTTAAGAATTACTGAATGTGTATACAAAGAAAAATCATGTGTACAGTGACAATGGATTGTATGTAAATTCACTTTGTACACATATAGAGGTCTACAGTGCCTTATGATCCAAATGGGTTACTAGTACTGGATGCAAGATGCACTGACAAATGAGGACAAAACTGTAATTAGTAATGTATTTTAAAAAGTGATTTAAGGGAAAATATATTAAATGCAGTTTCAATTCTCAGATTTTTAATTATTACATTTTCAAACATTTATTAACAATTGGAACACAGGCTCCATGGCTATCCACATAGTCAATATCTACTTGGGTCCCATGGCCTTGTGAGATTCATTGGTTATTCATATTGAGTATTTGATTTTAGAGAGAGAGCACACTCAAATTCACTTGGAACAATTGCACTGATTGCTAGATTCTCTGATAGCTTGTCAGATCACAGAGTTCTTCATTGACTAGGAAATGAAGTGATGTTCCTACTAATGTCTATAGCAAAACTCCCATTGATTTTAATGAAGTGGAGTTACAACAGTAAAAATCTTGAGCAAGACTAAAATACAGTCTTTCTTAAGTAGTTACTTATATTCAAATTGGCATGTGTATTTTTAGAACCAGATGTTAAAATCATTAGGAAACAGGAGTAATCAACTGAATACCAGAACAGAAGACACCCAGCAGATTACTGTTCAGCACCATACTTTAGTTTCCCCAGGTTATTTTTTCTTGTAGTAATTAGCATTTTGGACTGAGGTCTGGGAAATGCAGATCAAGTTCCCAAAATGCCATAAAAAATGCTGGATGACCTTGAGTAAATCATATTTTCTCATGTGAATATACCTCACATGTTTGTTGTGAACATGCAAAGGAGAAGGAAGAACATGTACACCTCTGAGGAAGTACTGGATAAAAATGTTGTGGGTAGATACTGAGAATATGTTCTGCTCTTCAACAATGTAGAAGAAGAGGGAGAGGTAACTTCAGACTTTCCCAATTCCCTGTGTTTCATCACAAGCTTGAACCTTTATATAACTAATTACCACCACATTTTTTCAATAAATCTTCCCTCAGTTTTGTGCTGCGGAGTGCAAAAATACAACACCCTTTGAGTTTTTAAAAACAAATGGGAAAGTGGATGCAGGGGGAGAAGGTGATGGACAGGAATTGGGGAGGACAAATTAATTAAAGAGGAAATCACTTTGGGGTGGATCGGGAAGAAAAATTAATTGAAGGGTATAACAGAAACCAAACAGATGACTCAAGAAAATTTCCAAGGTCTGTTTGTAGTTATGACCTTCTCCAGCTGCTCAGAGGTATAATATCTCTGAACATCAAGATCCCATTTAGCAAATAGTTGTTGAAAGATGTTGAGGGCCTTTTTTTCTGCATCCATCACCATCCCTTCCAATAGAGAACTCCATGTGTTTTATTTTCTAGAACATTTGCCTATTGAAAAATAAATATTCAAGGCAACTTCCGATATTAAAATCCATTTGAACTGTATACGATAAATATCAGCCATTAAAATGTATACACACTAGGAACAACATTTAACTAAAAATCACTCCCAGAATGAAACAGGTTTCAGCTGACATGGAAAGGCCACTAAAGAAAGTATCATCCACTGTGCAGCAAGTTCCAAATTTAAATTAAGCATGCTTTGTGTTAAGAAGTGGCATGTTCAGGATTTGCAAGTCTTCCTCCTCCACAAATACTGGAAGTACGGATGGGGCAGAAGAGAATGGCATACCTACCATGGAGTCAAAATGGTGGTTCAGTTCCAAAGCTAGACCCTAGTCCTACCTTATACACTTTGTATCAATGTAACCCAGTATCCTGCTTCCAACAGTGACCAGCCAAAAACCTCTGGCAGTGTACAAGAATGGCATGTGGCCCTGCACTATCCTCAGAAGCATCTGAGCATGCAGATTTTATTAATTTGTTGTGGCTGATTGGAATTATTTCTCTCAGTGGAATAGGGCTAGAACTTTTGGTGGGAGTATCCAAGGTGATAGGAGCAGGCCCCGTAGCCAGGATTTTTCATTTTGTGGGGCAAATTTTTTTCTTGTGGGGCACCCATTATGTTTATACTCATACTTTAAAATAATAAATAAATAATACAGCCAAGTAATTTGTCCATTTCCTGACAATAAACCATGGTATGTGTTACTGAAGACAGAAAAAAAAATCATACCGTGTATGCCTCTAAGCGTGCTTGACCAGATTACACCATGAAATCTGGAGACTTCATAAGAACATAAGAGAAACCAATTGTTGGATCAGGCCAATGGCCCATCCAGTCCAACACTCTGTTGTCACACAGTGGCCAAAAATATCAGGTGCCCTCAGGAGGTCCAGCTGTGGGACCAGGACACTAGAAGCCCTCCCACTGCTGACTCCCCCCAAGCACCAAGAATACAGAGCATCACTTGCCCCAGAGTCCCTATCTATACCTTGGGGTTAATATCCACTGATGGACCTCTGCTCCATATGTTTAATTCCCTCTTGAAGCTGTCCATGCTTGTAGCTGCCACCACCTCCTGTGGCAGTGAATCCCACGTGTTAATCATTCTTTGGGTGAAGAAGTACTTCCTTTTATCTGTTCTAACCTGATCATTCAGCAATTTCATTGAGTGCCCACAAGTTCTTGTATTGTGAGAAAGGGAGAAAAATACCTCTTTCTCTACCTGCTCTATCCCATGCATAATCTTATAAACCTCGATCATCCCATGCATCCTGTCCTATTAAATAAAAGGGTAGTGGTCTGGCAAGGTTCTATGCTTGGCAAAATCAATTCGCTCCCTGGTATGTCGCTCAGAATCTGTCCCTATCCACTAGCTGCGTTGCCTGAGTTCTCTCCCACCCACTACAGCCTAGGCCACTCTTCTCTGATTGGGCCAGCATTCCAAGCTCATTTGCATACAGAAGCTGATTGGACTTCACTCCATTTCGCACCTCAAACTCCCCCCCCCCACTGCAAGACAGTTGGAATTGTCAGTTGTTTATGCAACCTGTTCTATTCTGAGGTGAAATATGTCCTCACTCACAACACTTCCCCTTCAAAAGAAACAATAACATAACCATGCCACACCACAAAAAAGACAGGTCACACCACAAGCAAAATACCACAAGGCAAAAAAAGCTCTGGTACTAATTCTGGCAGGGGACAATGTGAGTGTAGAAAATGATTTATCGACACAGTGGAAAATCTTTAGGAATTATTTGGTGCATTTACCATGGGGCACCCACCCAGAGCCTCTGCTGGCATCAAAACCAACTGAAGGCAAAATAGAGATATGGAGACTTTTCCATCCTGCTTTGCATTAATTTGTCTTTGTTGGCAATGGCAACCCTAGGCCTGGCTGCTTGCTCCTGTTCAGCAGGAGCATCCCTATGGAAACTGCCTGGGTGATTTTGGACCAGCCGGAGACTTTCTGCCTAACCTGCCTTACAGGGTTGCTGTACAGATCACAAAGCCGAAAAGAATGAAGTAAACTGCTTTGCTCCCCGCTAATGAGAAAGACAGAATTTTGCCTAGGAAGAGGCTGCTGAGAGGGGATGAGATAAAGTTGCCAACTATAGGTATGGAAATTCCTGGAGATTTGAGGGGTGGAGTCCAGAGAGGGTGAGGTTTGAGGAGGGATGGGACCTCAGACAGGTACAGTGCCATAGACTCCACCCTCCAAACCAGCCATTTTCTCCTGGGGAACTATTGTTGCCAATTTTGGCCCAGTGGCCATCAAACCATTCTCTTCCACCCCCTGCTGTGCAGCTGTCTTTCCCCTAGGGTTGCCAATCTCCAGGTGGGACCTGGAGATCTCCTGCTGTTACAATTGATCTCCAGATGACCAAGATCAGTTCCCCTGGAGAAAATGGCTGCTTTGGAGGGTAGACCCTATGGCATTATACCCTGCTGAGTCCTTCCGCCCCCCGCCCATGCTGCCCTCCACAGGATCCACCCCCCAAATCTCCAGGTATTTCCCTACTTAGAGCTGGGAACCCTACTTTCCCCTCAGTGCCTGTTGGTAGGCAACCAAGCTTGGTCCTGTCACCTGTTTTGGCCTTTGGGAGAAAACTCGTTGGGGCCAGTCATGATAGGGTTGCCAACTCCAGATGGGAAATTCCTGGAGATTTGAGGGATGGAGCCTGAAGAGGGTGAGGTTTCAGGAGGGGTGGGACCTCAGACAGGTACAATGCCATAGACTCCACCCATAAAACTAGCCATTCCATCCTGGGGAACCATTGTTGCCAATCTCCAGGTGGGGGCTGGAAATCAATCAGAATTACAACTGCTCTCCGGGAGGGAGGGGGGAGTAGATGGAAAGCTGAAGTCAGGGGACAGATAACGGTAGGCTGACAATTGGCTGGGAGGGAGATACATTTGCCAACTTCAGGTTGGGAAATTTCTGGAGATTTGAGGGGTAGAGCCTGGAGATGGTGAGGTTTGAGGAGGGGTGGGGTCTCATACAGGTACAATGCCATAGACTCCACCCTCCAAACCAGCCAGTCCCTCATGGGGAACCATTGTTGCCAATCTCCAGGTAAGGGCTGGAGACCACTCAGAATTACAACTGCTCTGCAGGAGAGAGGGCAGAAGTCAGCTGAAGTCAGAGGGACAGATAACAGTAGGTTGATGGTTAGCTGGGAAGGAGATGGGGTTGCCAACTCCAGGTTAGCAAATTCCTTGGGATTTGAGGGGTGGAACCTGGAGAGGGTGGGGTTTGAGGAGGGGTTGGACCTCAGGCAGGTAGAATGCCATAGACTCCACCCTCCAAACCAGCCATTTCCTCCTGGGTAACAATTGTTGCCGATCTCCAGGTGAGGGCTGGAGATCACTCAAAACTACAACTGCTCTTCAGGTAGCAGAGATCAGTTCCTCTGGAGAAAATGGTGGTCTCTGTCATTATACACTGCTGAGGTCACCACAGCAAATTCACACTGTGTGCCCAGAGCCAGGACACTCTCCCAGAGCCTCTTTCTAGGGCCCGTTGTATTTATTTCCACAGCGGGCCTTACTTCTAGTAATCTTATAAACTTCAAACATAAACTGCATTTTTTAGCTACTAGTCCTCACTGTGTCCTTGAGAAGAAGACAAGAGGAGATTGGATTTATACTCCACCCTTCACTACCCAAGGGAGTCTCAGAGCAGCTTACAAATGCCTTTCCCTTCCCCTCCCCACAACAGATGCCCTGTGAGGTAGGCGGGGCTGAGAGAGCTCTGACAGAAACTGCTCTTTTTCAAGAGCTGATAAGGCACTCAGTTCAGAACTGGGAAGAAATTCAACTGCTTTCTCCAAAGCATCAGCAGACAAATAAAATCAACGAAATCATACCCACACCATGAACTTTGTCCTTTAAAAAAAAAAAAAGCATGACATTTTGTTGGGATTGTTGGGATTTTTAAACAGAAATTCAGGGGAGGGGATCCCCAGGTCCTGCCTAGAATTTGGCATCCCCCCCCCCACTATCTTGATCCAAAACAAAACAACTTTGTTGGGATTTTTAAACAGTAATTCAGGGGAGGGGATCCCCAGATCCTGCCTGGAGTCTGGCATCCCCCCCATGCAAAACAAAGCAAGTGAGTAAACTTCAGCCCACCTATGGGGCTTGGGAAATGCAGGGATGTAGATGGCTGGGGGTTGCTTGCAACTGCAAGAAAGAAAATCACTGCTGCAACATGGGAATGGAGTCAGGGCTTGCTTACTTGTTTTGCCAGTGACGAAGGAGTCGCCAGCGTGGGACTGGAGGCGGGGCTTGTTTGCTGCCAATAAGAGGAAAATGAGAGAGTGGCGACACAGCCACCAGAGGCTAGAGGCGGGCTTGCTTGCTTTGCTGGTCAGCAAGAAGAAAACTAAAGAGAGGCAACACACAGCAACAAGAGGCGAGGTGGGGCTTGTGCCTTGCCTACCTGCACATACAGCAACAAGATTAGCAACATGGTGGGACTAGAGGCGGGGCTTTCTTTGCTGGCCAGTGGGAGGCAGAGTAGCAGCCTGGAAATGTAGGGTGGGGCTTTCTTTGCAGAGGAGAGATTCAGAGAGCTGGGAAGAAGAAGGACGGCACGAGGCTTGTTTTACTGCCCTGATAGTGGTGGCAAGTGCGAGAAATAAGTCAGGGGGCCTGGCCAGGTCATAAGTTGGGGGCCCTGCTGGAAAGTTGGGGGGCCAGGCCCCAGAATGCCCCACTGCAGCTACGGGCCTGGATAGGAGTAGCTGGAAAGAGGACGGAGGCAGCACTCCTCCGATACAGAGATAACAGTCCCCACCCCCATGAGACAGCCCAAATCTTTCCTTACAAAATTATAACTTGCAAAGTGCCTTAGTAGGAAGTAACAAGTTTAAATTTGTAGTTTAGCTGATCCCACACTGCAAATGGGGGAGAGCACTTGCCTCACTGACCTTTTAATAGTTAGGCAGCCAAGGAAAGTTTTTGTATCCTCAATAGTTGTAAGAATGTAAGCAGGTGCAGCAGTTCATATTGCTTCAGCATTGTGACCCAGCTACCGTGCCTGTTTTGCAACTTTATACATGCAAGGATCTTAAATTTGGCACTTCACCCATATTGTGTTTTGATCAGCCTTTTCTATTTACTATTTCTTGTACAGGAGTGATTGCAGGCCCCAGGTGATTACAATATAGTTGTCCAAATTGCTTATCAGAAAAAAATTACCTCGGGATTCTTTACACCTTTTAGTGATAATCCAATACAGAATTAAGCACACTTCAGGCCACTGGAATCAGTGGGTTCACATACGCTTAACTCTGTCAGACGGTGGTCTGCATATTTTTCCCCCAAAGACACTTTCAGTGGCATGGAAGTTTTAAAATAACTAAGTTTTGACACAAACTTTAAGAAAGCTTCATTCTTTAACTGTCACATAAGCTGGACGTAAATGGATAAGAAATATTATCTCTGTCATGAAGCTGTGGAATGAGGAAATCATTGAACATGGTAAAGTAAATGTGATTTGAAGAGCAGCATTTCTGATGATCCAGAGCTATCAAAATATTTAACTCAGTTGTGAGTCTAACCATTCTTAGTATAAAAACCATCACAGCATCTGGGCCAACCTTTCCTCATTGCATATCCAAGTCTATTTTGGGACAGTGTTTTCATAGCCATATATGAGCCTCTCTTTTCCATTACACTATGTCAGATTTTGTTTAGGTAAGAGAACAGGGGGAGGAGGATTAGAAGAAAGTTCACTGAATTATCAGGAAACACTGCAAGTGCAGAAATAAGTGACTTTCTCCAAACTCTTTCTATGCTTCCCCCTTCTCCCATTTTCTTCTTCAATGAAAAACAATCACCTCAAGACTTGGTTTTATTATTATGTTAAAGGCACTCATTAAAACTTTACTGACTGCTGTAGTCTTGGTGACATGATCTCTCAAGATAGCCATAAAATAATATAAATTTGCTACTTGCTAAGAATTGTATATTAATTAACTCCACACTATATGGCAGAGTTGGATAGTACAGATGTGGCTTCGTCTGGGAGGACAACTTGCTTGAAAAGCAAGGATACAAAAAAGAAGTATAGGATTAGTTATGCGGCTTTCTTATTTTTTGTGCTGACTTATTCCTATTCTTGGTACACAGGAAGTTTTACCATATTGAATTGAAGAGAAGGGAGATTTCCTCTGAGAGGAACCAAACGTAAACTGCTGCAGTGTGAATGGTGCTCGTATGAACAGCTAGTGACAAGAGAATAGGACAAAAATTTGATTTGGCAAAGGGAAGAAGACACACAATTGCAATTAGCCTTCCATTGTTTTCAACAACCAGGTAACCTTTGAAAAGTTCTGCAATACAAAAGAACAAGAATAGGGGCCACATAAAATAAGCCATATTAATTATTTGGGACACTGGGAAACAGTCCAATTTGTATGTTAAATCATTGACCTTTTCCAGTTTGTTCAGCTGTGAGAATCAAGTTGGAAAGTGAATACGCTCCAGAAGAATAAATACCTTAACTATGTATTCAATAAGCAAGGTAAAAATCACAGGATGAGTAATCCTGCTTGGAGGGCAGTGCTGTTCCCTGAAATCTAGCCTTTTCAAAGATCTCTGAAACACACACCTGTTCAAGTGGGTGGGAGATTATCCACAGTGAAGGATATTCACAGCAGTTTTTAAGCATTGACTCTGCACCTTTGATTTTATCCTACTTTTTTATTTGCAATATGTTCACTATTGGTAAAATGCAGCATACATCACACAATAGCTATAGAGAGAATCAAACTTTATGTGAGTGTCAGTTTTACCCTGCATGCCGGGAAATCATAAATTGTCTGCCAGAAATAGATTTCCATTTCAAAGGAAAGAAGCCTTCAAAAATAAACAGTGGGAAAATATAGCTCTATGAGGGAAGCTGGCATGGAATTTGAATGAACACACTTTAGACCAAGGAATACATTACTGGCTTGCCACTGGAAAAGAACATTTCCCTGAATATGTTCTGGCTTCATTTTCATATTCTTTAAATACACAAAGGTCCTTTTATGCTTCATGCTACTGGAGTTTTTCCTTATGCGTACAATTACCGATGTCATCTTTCCAGCACTAACAGCTACTCAGTAAATAATGGAGACAAACAGTATATATTTTACACTTCTTATGTTCAACTTTTGTTCAGCTGACTCCTCCACTTGCTTTTAAGCATGCAAAACAAATGCTGAGATGCTCTCTTTATACCCTCAATATAACATGCACATTGACAGAACCATCATTAAGAATATTATTTCCTAACGGTTGTTAGAAGCTAAATTATTTGGGATTTTTGTACCTATAGAGCAGAGACTTTGAATGCCCACAAACTCTTCCCAGTCTTCACAAAAGAGTCTCACGTGTGTTTGAATGAAAACACACAGTGAGAGGTTACCTGCTTCATTTCAAAACCTGGTAAATTTTAGGTTGAATGCTTGCATTAGATGCATTATATCTTCACAGAAAACCTCCATCAAGTTCCATCTTTATAGTAACACTGCTGTTCTAGGGTGTCCCTGTTTTTGAAACTTAAATCACTTTACAATCAGTTAATCTTTTATTTTTTGTCTGATTCAAATGGAGCTGCAGTTTTTTTCTCTTTCTTCAGCTACCTGCTACCCTCTCACCAGATAAAAGCATTTTGTCCACTCACCTCACTCATGTTTGTTTTGAAATGACTGCTCACAGATTTCCACTTCCTCTGAATAGGGCTACTGTACCAAGCTCTATGCTCTATGCTCTGTTTCTAGCTTTTCTCTTTAAAAGGGCTGCACTGTGGCATCATGCCTCTAGTAAACCAATAAGAAACATTCACCTGCTGAACCCCTCAGCGTGTATCTAAGAGCACAAAGGGCCACCTAGTGGTACATAAAGGGAAATGATTCTTTGAAAGGCAGGCTAGCTCTTCTTCAAAAGCTGTATTAACAGATAAAAGAGAGAGGGAAAGGTTGCCAGAGAATATGTCATCATGAGAGATGATGGGGAAAGTGTGTGGGGTAGAACTTAGGCTGAATTCCCATGTGCCACTAAAAGTGCTTCTCAGCCACTCTCCTGGTATTGGTGTGCATGTGTGAAATACAGAGTGACTGTGTCTCTGGTGTTTGAACTGACTGGCTACCATCCATTACCATTACTACGTGTGTGATCTTGGGCTATTGT
Organism: Gekko gecko; assembly: GCA_029375565.1. NCBI lineage: Eukaryota > Metazoa > Chordata > Lepidosauria > Squamata > Gekkonidae > Gekko > Gekko gecko. The sequence goes on along the minus strand of JAPDNY010000004.1, from coordinate 103,816,041 downwards.
TGTACAATGAACTCATCATGATAAATGAAGTAACATGAGGAACAAAAAGGCAAACTAAGGCACAAGCCTTTAACACCTGCAAAAATTCAGCAGGTGACCTTTGCCTCAGCATTAGGTTCCATGCCAAGAAAGACTTACCTATTAAATACTCTGTATGTAATGCAGATAGTGGAGTGGTAGCTATCTTTAAGGAGACATTGGCTGTGGTCACACTGGTGGCTTGGCATGATATGGTGCCGTCTCTAATTGAACCGGTTTAAAGTGTTGAGGGGCATACCAGCTACCCAGCACACCCTGCTGTGGTCAAGCATCCACATTATTGCAGCACCTCAGCCACTGAATGTATATAAGCAATTTTTAAAAAACTCCCTAGCTGCAGAATGGATCTGCAGGTTCAGATTGCCACATCCATTCTGCCCACATCCCCCCACATTCAAACATCTGGCCATGCACAATGACTGTGTGGGGAAACAAAAACACCACTTGTGATGTGGTGACTTTTTAACCCTGCTCCAACTCATCCTATGATGGGCTAAGTATGGCTAGGGAATGACAGATGTGGCTGTCAGACTGCATCCATTAGATCTGGAGGGGTGGAGGGGCTGTGTCAGGCCAAACTGCTCATGTGATCACAGCCTTAGCCTTGCTGCAGTGGGATAGGTACACACATGCCTTTAAAAAAAAAAAAAAAAAGCGATGCAAGATGTGCATTCCAGAGCAACAGACAGGACATCATAGCTTTCAAAGTATACAGTGCATTAAAGAACAAAATCCTAATAAAAACTAACAAATGTTCACACTTTGGAAGAGCACTGATACCAGAGGATGGGGTCTGGGGATGGAAATGTGAGTTCTCTACATTTTTAAAGTGTTAGATAGCATTAGCAATCTCTAAAAAAACTGTACTTTTTCTGTTGTTGGAGGTCCCCAAAGAAGTTTTCAGAATTAATAATAGAAATCCTTAAACACGGTACAAACAGGAGGACAGAGCTGTGTTACATCAAGTCACAAACAGCATCCATTAAGCGTCTTTAACACCCAGCCACATCCCACTAAGCATTTGCAGTGTTCCCCTAGAGAGCACCTGCAATGACAATCACATCTCCCCAAACATAAAATATTGCCATTTGATTGGAGAAATGTAATACCGCTGCGGAGGAGCACAGTCTTGAGGATGGACTTTGCTTGTATCTGCTGACCAAGGGAGCTCCAACATAATAGACTTGCTTTGCTTAATGGGAGAGCAGAGGCTCAGGACAGAAGTAGGCAGCTACAGTTGCATGACATCTGCACAATTATGCTCATGCCAGTCTCCAGAAAAGATGAGAGAGAGCAGGGATGACAAAGAGTCAGGCCTACATTGCCAAAAGCTTCTTCACATGTTTCTTTTATGTGTACACCTAAGTTACCTAAAGACATGAAATGTGAATGTATCATATATATGTATCATACAGGTACACAGGGCAAATCTGCATTTAGCATTTTTACCAAACCCACACTGGAACAGAAAAATATGCAGTTCAAAACCACATTCAACTACCCCAGGCCAACACCATACTGACTGCAAACGGCCATAAATCTATGCAGACAACCACAATAAAACCAGAGATCAAACGAAGTGAAAGCAGCATGCAGTCTGGACACTGCCATAAAATGTGACACTCAATCAAAGTGAAAGTGGCATGCAATGTAGATGGGGATTTCTGTTCCAGTGTGGGTTTGGTAAAACAGCAGAGCAAATGCTAGATGCAGATCGGGCCTAAGAACATAAGAACATAAGAACATAAGAGAAGCCAATGTTAGATCAGGCCAATGGCCCATCCAGTCCAACACTCTGTCACACAGCGGCCAAAATATACCAGGTGCCATCAGGAGGTCCAGCAGTGGGGCCAGGGCCAGGGCCTAAGGCTGCAGTCACACTGGAGGTTTGCCGTGATCTGGATGTGCCAGTTATTGCACTAGTTTAAAGTGTTGTGGGGCAGACCATCCAGGCAGCACACCCTGGGGTGGTTTCCCCACACACTCATCTGGTGGTCACATTACACGTTCACATTACTGCAGCACCTCAGCCACAAAGTGCACTGCCCGGCTGGTTTTTAAATGCAGGCAGGTGCATATAGGCAGCAACTAAAGAAAAAAAACCAAAACAAAACAGCCAGAGGCAGAAATGGATCTGCAGGTTCAGAATTTCTTTCGCGGCAGGAGAGTTGAGATGTTTGGGAAAGTGGAGTGGAAGTGCTGGCATCTGTATACCAGACTTTCCCCAGTGCCTGATTACTCCAGTTCCAAAGCAGGGCAACACAGGGTGCTGATGACTGGGGCACAGAAGACAGATGTTGTCACCTGATCGTGCTCTTTAAATCCACAATGGTAATGCTACTATATCATGGCAAACTGCCCCTGTGACCACAGCCTACATGGAAACAGGCTTAGGTTCCTTGTCAACTGCACATTTAGCGGTAGAACTCTGTCACTGCTATATAAGCCAACTTGAGCAGGACTCTGAAGAGGCAGCACAGAAACATCTTTTATAACCAGTTAAAGATGCCCAGTTAAAGATGAGATTCTACATTCAATTATTCCAGCTCATAGGACAAACTAGTCACCATTACTTGAATTTGTCTGTATTTAGTTCTTTTGGCTTTCCTACCTCTTTTTCCATAACTACAGCCAAATGAGCTCTGAGGCTCCAGGCCTTTAGTCTGGTTAAATTTGGGCACTCAGTGATAAGTATTATCCATTTGCTGATCACAAGTATTCTGTATAATCTGATGGCTCTGTACCATTATCCATTGGTCACCAGCAGTTTCTGATTCACAGTGAATAAGATGTACAAGATGGAACTTGGCAAGGCCTGCACAGGAGGTTCTGAGGAAATGATAAGCAACCACCCACCTTGCTACACTGGTTTTTGTCATCTTAATGGTGAACTTTGGGCAGTTTTCTTATCCTGGATATCAACAAAGTAATGAATCAAATTTAACATTCTGCAAAGGGGGAGAAAAAGAAGTGTCTTCCATCTGTCCTCCTGGCCATCAGTCAATGGCCAACAGCCACGCAAGCAAGAAAAGGAGAAACTGCCTTGTCTTTACCTATTAGTATTTGTTAGATGTTTATCTGCTACCAAAAAAGAAAGGTAAGACATAAATTCACAGGATAGGAATTGAATACAATAATATACATATTTCCCATACTCTTCCAGCCACATTTTCCCCCTCCAGTCTCACATCCTATCCAACACATCTGTGTAAAAGGGCCAGGCAACCCCTGACACATTCGACATTTATTTCACTCTCTGCCTGAGGGACCAACGTGCTCTTCTGAAAGACTGGAAGCCCTTTGGTGCCGGTGTGTTCGGCCAACTCCCCTCTCTCCTTTCTTATCTGACACAGCAACATCCTCCCAGGTAGATGCTGTAGGAGCTTTGGCAGTTGGGCCAGACAGGTTGCCTAGTACTCCTACCTAGCACTGCTTTCAGAATGTTTTTTCCCCCTTAAAGCTTTGGCTTCATGGCCAAGGTCTTAAAAGGAGAAAGAACAATTTGGCCGAGAGAGCAGTCTGGGGCTTCAGCATCGTAGCAGTAATTGGACGTGGCCACTATTGACTTGGGTCAAATGATTTAATAGCCTGGGAGGTTATTTTCTCTGATGGTCTGAATCCCCTTTAAATTAAAACCACCCTCATTTGTGAATCTTGGAATGATATATTGAAAGGCATATACATAGAATCAGCGTTAGGCAATCACAGGAAATAAGCTCACTTACTTTATACTGTAGAAGACTGTCAGGGAACCTCTTGCTATAAGTGGGAAAATACTTATTATTTTTCATGCCATCCTGTCAGATAGTTACTGGCCCAAATGCCTAATGTATGTATGTCTAATTATGTTCTTCAAACACTTCAGTAGCTGCAGAAATCCCACCTAAATTTTGAATTGCATTGGCCACAGACATTCTGTAAGAGGCAATCAGTAGGGCCCACTCACACATTGTGCTATGAGCAGGGGGGCAGATGTTTCAGTGGTACAAATAAGAGAATGATCTTTGAAATCAAAGCTTACCAGCTGAGGTTCTGGGCTGCTGGATTGGAATGTGTATCTATCATCAGCCAAAATCAAAAGATTCTGCCACTATTATGCAGCCATCTTTTGCTGTATGTTTTACAGAAGGAACTTTTCCCCCCTGAGAATAATAGGGGTGTGTGTGTGTGTGTGTGTGTGTGTGTGTGTGTGTGTGTGTATTCATGGATTATGTTTTGAATGGGTACACCTGTTTCCTAGTTACTGTGACTCAATGTGAACTGCCCTGAGAGGGAGCCAAAGAAATCTCTGAAAGGAACCTATAAGAGCTTTGCAGAGCATTAGATTGTTACTGACTTGAAGGATAATACCTTGGGGCCTGCCAGGGCTTGAAGCAAGTGCTGCTAGTCTCTTTCAGCTTCTCCACAAGAGTATGTTGGGGAGATTTGCAAAGGTCATTTAAATTTCTAATTTCCAAACAAGGAAAAAATTAGGGAGATTTGTGGATCTGCATTCCATTCCATCGTGAAAATGTTCTCACAACTACAGATTACACAGATTTTTTTTTGGTGAGGAATACCTTATTTAAATAGCTGGATGGATATCCAAGTATAAGACTTTATGACATGACAACCCCACTGAAATCCCCCCAACCCCCCCTCCAACTCTGCCTTTCCCAGGCTCAGCACCCAAATCTCCAGGAATTTTCCAAGATACAGTTGGCAACCTGAGCGGTTTGATCCTATACATGTTTAAACAGAAACAAATATATGTGAGTTTAAAGGAGCTTATTCCTATGTAAACATAGGCTTTCAGTCCCAATGGGTCAGCTTCTACATATGTTTTACTCTGCACAGCATTGGAGCCAGCTAGCCTACATGAAGAAAAATCTCAAAAGTGTTCTTTACGATTGACCCCCCAGTTGGAAAAACGAGACAGACAACAGCTTGGAAGTAAACAAGGGCCACTTTATTAACTGTTTAACATAACATTGCAGCAAGGGACCAACTCAGCAAGCACATAACAAGCAAAGCAGGAGTCACTCCCTGACCAACCACCTTCCCCTTTTCACAGTTGAGTCACCCAGCTCCAGTCTTGAGCCAGCGGTCTGGCTCATGACCGGCAGCCCAGAAAAACTGGTTGCCACCTAGAAGCGCCTACCCCTGAAGCCTTACAACTTGCAGAGAGGAGCCTTACTCTAAGAGGTTCCCAGAGGTGATCACCATTCCCCACCCTGGACCCTAAGATCCGAAGGCAGTTCCTGATGACCCCCTGTTCCCTAATGGGAAAATGCCATAAGGTGCTCACTGGTTCCAGTTTCTTACCACTGCCACTGCCACTGCCAAGGCCGAGCCTCTGCTTTGGCCTTTGCTCCCAACTAACAGCCCAAGGCTGATCAAATCCCTTGCCACAAGTCCTGTAAAAATAACACATTGCCCTTGTCTGATAGATGCATCCCATCAGCCCTATACAGGTCCTGGAACTCGACCCATATGTTGGGGTGCAGCAAAAATTGCCCTAAACCACCCTCCATGGCCTTCCTCATCTGGCGGTTGGCTTTACGCCTGGCATGGTCAATGCAGTGGGGGTCTCCTAAGTTCCACCACACCTGGCGGAGCAGAATAGCCAACCAGACTAGCTGCCCACCAGGCCACCTTGTTGTTATTATTGCAAGGTCAGTGCCTTGTCCTTCATCAGACCTAGGTCGTTACCCCTAGGTGCACCACCAAAACGTGTGAAGGAGGCCCCCACCTCTCTTCAAATAATGGGGGAAGGAGCGCAGGCCATCTCATACCCCTCCTTCCCATCTATTCGACAACAGCCCACTCTCTAAGGCCCAGCTGAGAACAGATGGACGTCCTCCTGGCCCGGTGAGCAACCCAAAAGACCATGCTGTGGCCACAGACGATGACTCTTCATCACGCCCCACAGCCTGCAGCACCTGTAAGAGGAACCCCATTAATAACCTAGACATAACATTAAAACTTGCAATCCTGCACATATCCCTTGTGACAACATGATTTCCAGTGACCTATCTGCTGAATCTTGCTATCGGAATATCCCATGTCTGCCACTGTGGATGCTGCTCTCATCTGGAAGGAGTGGGTTTCGAAATGGAACCCACACAATCCCAACTGTGCCAGCGCCTTCTGTGTTGGGCCCAAATTTGGAATTTAGTGAGGGGGTGCCATAGTCTGCATCCCCATCCTGCATGGCTAAATATTGGCATAAAGCCAGCACAGGGCATAACTCAGCCTTGGAACAATGGCTTAGCTCGATAACAGAACCCTTGCCACGTTGGTCGGTCACGCCAAAGCGTGATCCTGACTTTGGAGTCCAGCATGTAAATATCATGTATCCCGGCAAGAGCCCGCCACTAACTCACTGATCTGCAGTGCCCCCCAAAAGGTGACGCTGTGTGGAACAATGCAGCCCCGTATCCATCAATGCACAGTATATGCCACTGTGCCTTGAGTCCCATCAGCACTATTGGGGTCAAAGTTTCCCTGGTGTCTATAACTTCGCCACCCTCCCTAGACCAGCCTTCAAGCATCTTCCTAATATGGAAGTCACCCGTCTTCTCCTCATACCCAGATGCCTTGCTGGCATAGGCAAGAGATGACAGCTTGCCCCTAATGGAACGTGCTGACAGGCCCTTACCTCTCAGTGGCCAAATCTTCATTTGCATTTTTCAATCAGTTTTGTGCTGCTGTGATGCTGTCTTTCTTTCTGCTTGACAGCGTCGCAGCAGCACGAAACTGACTTTAAAATGCAAATGCAGATTCGACCAGTGACACAAAACTGCATCAAATGGGACACTGGAATGGGCCAAAACTGTCTCAGTCTGGCTTCCTCCCTAAAGGACAGAAACTGCTTATCTGCCCTCTTATAAAATCTCTGGGTGGAAGGGGCAAGAGCTAAACTTATCTCCCTGTCGGCTTCAGCCCACCAATCTGCCACACCTCTGCTGGCATGTAAACCGGGAACTAGTCGGCTTCCAGAGCCAGCTGGCAGAATCTCGCCATCTGTTTTCGGGAGAGAGCATCAGCGACCCCATTACTGACCCCCGGGATGTGCCTGGCTTTGAACAAAATATTGCTCTGCAAACAACGGAGTGTGAAGGCTCTGACCAGGGCCATGACCCTAGGAGACTTGGATGTCAGTGAGTTAATCACATGCACTGTGGACAGATTGTCACACCAGAAGTGGATAGTATGGTTGGCCAGCTCCACTGACCAAATCCACACTGCTACAACAATCAGAAAAAATTCCAGGAAGATGAGGTCCTTGACCCAACCTGCCTGAAATTCCTTCCATACAAGGAGGTCATCCCTTACACCCTTGGTGACTCTGGTCCTATGCTGTGGGAGATGTAGGCTCTTTATGGACTCACATAGCCTCCTAACAAATGTCCGGCTGGGTGCCACAACTTTGCATGCAAAGTTGAGGTGCCCGACCAACTGCTGCAACTCCAGCAAGGTGATTTACACAGCTACTCCACCATATTGATTTCTATCCCTAGGGAAGTCAGAATGGGAGTAGGGCCTTCAATTCTTTCCTGGGCAAGAGGAACTCCTAGCTCCTCTGCCAAATCCATGAAGCTGGTCAGTAAAAATTCGCATTGCCCCGTACCTTTCCTTCCTGCCAACTGGAAGTCATCAGGATAGTGGGCAGTGCTGCATAATCCCATCCTGTAATGCAAGGCCCATTCCAAAAAGGAACTAAACCTCTCAAAAGCAGCACAGGATACTGAGCACCCCATGGGAAGGGTCCTATCCATGTAAAATTTGTCCTTGAAAGCAAAACCCAACGGCTCGAGCAGCACAGTATAAAAACAGTTTTAAAAATCCTTCAAACACAGAAGTGACCAAAAAATAAAAAAACTGGTCAACTGATAAAGATCCACAAAGGAAATGGTATTCTTTTATGCCTAAAGGTTATACATTGGCACCAAGGAAGTCTCTGTTGAGATGGTGTTCTACAGCCTAGGTGGCACTGCTGAGAAGGCCCTGATACACAGAGCAGAGCCTATGAAGATTGTCTCAAGAAGTAGGCAGGGTCATGCAGGAGCTAATAAGGAGTGGACTGACATAAACTTCTTTTATAAAACATCTGTAATATCCTTAGGACCTCAACACTGAATGCAAGCATAAGCACAATATCTTCTTGTGACTAATGACAAGATAATACTCTTTTATATAAACTTAAGGTTGGGGTGTCCTAATTTTTTCATATATTACTAACCACACTTTCTTAGAGAAGTGGTGCATTTTAGTATCACACAATGAATATGCATGCAGATGTATTATGAATTATTTTCATACACTGCAATTTTCTGCATGGCCCGGTATTGAGGATATGGCTTAAGAAATATGAATGATTTCCCTCTAAAATCTGCATCCCACTATTGAAGTGGAATACAACACTATATCAAATTAATAAAACAGCCTGAGGCCAATTGGTTTAGAAATCAAAGATATTGTCGCCTAAGGCAATCAGTGGGACAGCTACCAGCCAGCATCATATTGTAATCAGCATAACTGGAATTGTGAAGGTTGGCCAGAAAGCAAATGTATTAACTCTGGATACTGTCCAACCAAATTTAAAGCATTTTTGTCCCTCTGATTGTAATGTGAAACTGTAAAGCATGTGCTGTGTTCTCTTGCTGAAATTATATGACTTCAAGGCTGCGATTACACACACTAAATAATCCACTTTTAATCCACTTTTGAATTGGATTTTGCCAGTTCACACAGTAAAAATCCATATGGCAAATGGTAGCTGGGACAGAGTCTGTTCCAGTTTGGGAAAACAGAACAGGAGAAGGGGTCGTCCACCCATCATGCAGTTCTGATTCAAATCCCAACAACCCAGGGCTGTCATTTACAAATGAAAAATGCATGGGAGGATCTAATCATAAACCTTCCATCATCTCATCTGGTTTGACTCTTAAAATTATCAAACCAGTTCTTGCAAAATCATGTTTTTTTATGATCCCTGGAAAACTGGATTATTTATTTCTCTCTTTCTCTCTTTCTCTCTCTCTCCAGTGGGGACCTAAAGTGGCTTCCATTGCTTTCCTCTGCTCCATTTTTATCCTCACAACAACCCTGTGAGGTAAGTTAGGCTGAGAGTGCATGGCTGGCCCAAGGTCATGCAGGATGCTTCCATGGCAGAGTGAAGATTCAAACCTAGGTCTTGCAGGTCCTCTTACAGCCCTCTAACCGCTACACAACACTGGCTTTCAACAAATTACTACAAATACAAATACTACAGACATCAACTAATACAAATGATTCCATTTCACATCAGCATACATGTAAGGAGAAGGAAAGAATGGACTATCTGTTATTATATTTTCCTTGTCAGTAAACTTAAACATCAGCTCAGCTCAACGCAATATTAAATGTTTAAAAAGGAAAGGGAAACTTTGGGATGATTGAAGAGTTTTTGTTTGTGAAAACCAATCTCTAGAAAATGGAGGGGCTGGAGGTAAGAATGGAAATAAAAATCCCAGCCTTAATTATACTGTACATCTTGTAATTACTGGCTTTAATTTGTTCCTTGATAGTGAGGGATTTAGCAAACACTGTGTGATGTGTAATTGGACATCCACATTTATCTGGTAATTTCCCTGAGTAAAATTTGAATAATGAGAAATAAAAATCCTATTTCAACAGCAGAAAAGGCTTAAATATATGAACTCAGCTAGAAAGCTTGGTAGTATACATCTTACTTAGAAGCAACTCTCACTGAATTCAACAGGGATTATTTGCAAGCAGAGGTAGGTTGGAATCCAATCTAGACTGATGCTCAGCTGTATGGAAGGAAGTCTCCTTGTTTGGTAGGGTTTGTTTCTTCTTAGTGATTTGGGGCCTTCAGTTTTGTATATTTTGTTATTGAATTTATCATCAACTAATAATGGAACTTGTTCCTTCTTGGATCTGGCTTCAGTTCTCCAATAAGGGAGGGAGTGTTAAAAACAGGGTTGCCAGGTCCAGGTTGGGAAATACCTGGAGATTTTGGGGGTGGAACCTGGGGATGGTGGGGTTTGGTGAGGGGAGAGACCTCAATGAGGTATAATGCTATAGAGTCCACCTTCCAAAGTGGCCATTTTCTCCAGGTGAACTGATCTCTGTCACCTGGAGAACAGTTGCAATCCCAGGAGATCTCCAGCCACCACCTGGAAGTTGGCAACCCTAATTGAAGATACCAGTTCCATGAACATGACATATTAGTGTGCAAGGGCAATCTCTATAGAAAGGACAGAAGCAATTGTGCTGTCCCCACTCTCTCTCTTTGCTTTTTCATCTCTTGCAAGCACAGTGCATACAGATAGACCCTATCCCCATCATCAAGAATACTCATTCCCAGTCACAGGAATTGAGCCTACACACATGAAGGTGATACACACATAGGCAAGGTGCTTTCTTGTGGTGAGCATGCAATGGAGAGGTAAGGGCAACACAGTCATGAGCATCTGCACTTGTTAACCATGTACATTGATATGTTGTTTGGTATTACCAGCTGGGAGCCTTGGTGGGCTGGGAGCATTTGGGGTGGAGGCTGGGGAATATGGCATTAAGTGACATTCTAGGAATCTCCCCAAGCTTTATGATAAAATCAAAGAGATTAGGGGAATTCCTAGAGCATCGTGCGATACAATTCTTCCCCCTCCCCATTTTGCTTCCATCACTCCAGCAGTGGAGACAGAAGGTTGCTGTGGCAGCAAAGTGGTAAGTCTAAGGTCATGGATACAATCTAGTAAACCCCATTATCCTTGCATTATATAAGGGACAGCAGCAGAAATTGCTCCTGAAAGCTTTGCAATGTAACAATGATGCAAAGAATTTGGGATGGATGACACCTAAAAAAATCTAAGGACAGTTTTCATGAAGAGTATCATATTTTTCAAGACTTTTTTCTTTAAGAATGGCCCTTCCTTCCTGAATTTCTTGTTTTATCCTTATTTTTTCAGAAATGGGCCACTTTAACTCATCCATCTCCATTGGATACGGATGGACCCTTTTGCAAGACAGAACAATAAGTGAAATGCTAAGAGCTGCTTACTGTGTGTTATGTATTGAGCCTGAACTGTACTTTCAAAAAAAGCTTAGCTTAGGACACATAACAATGGCTTGCTGGGATCCTAGAATGGACCAGTAGGGAGACAGGGATCCTAGAGAAAACCAGTTGCGAGACAATGGAGTGTAAATAGCCTATTGTTGGGAGTGGGGTGTGTTTTGGGTATAACCCTTTCCAGGCATAAATACCAGGCTTTGGGCCAGGGATTTCAGTCTTCTTTCTCTTTTTGAATCACTAATAAACTATGAGCTGATCACTTGAACATGTCTGAACTCAGTATATTGCACTGGCGACGAAGGTGGGATCCAGCTGAGCTAGCCAGGCTGCCAGGGCACCAAGGGGAGAAGGACTACCATTGCCGTTCCAGTTGATGAGCACCGCCAGCACCCAGACCACTCCCCTGCCTCAACTGGCCAGCACAATGGCCATCACTTCAGGATCAGGGCTGGTTCCCCCATTCAATCCAGCCCATCCACAGCAATTGGGAGTGTGGGCTGCAGGATTGAAGTCCATCCTGGTTTTCTACCAGGTAACTGATGCAGAGCAGAAGAAGGGTCTCCTCATCAGCTCATATGACCCCGCCACAGTGGAATTGTCACAGACCTGGTTTCCGGTCTTGGCGATCGCCATGGCAGACATCTTCTCCTGGGGCTCCAGGAGAAGCCTGCCAGGGTCTGCGGCTGGGTGGGGGCACAATCGTCCGTGCCACCCCAGGAGTCCTTGGGTTGGACTCCTAGCCATAGGGCACTAGAGACCCCCCCCCGGCATGACAAGTCGGAGAAGGGGGGGCTCCTCCAAGCCCTGATGGGCCCACTGCAGAGCATCCCAAATGGAAACAAGATCAGCACACTGGAGCAAGTGTGCAGTGATCCAGCGATTATGAATGCAGAGAGATAAATGCTAAAAATGTGAGTCAGAGTATAAGCAAGAATCACCTGCAAACATTGTGCCCCCCTAAAAGGAAACGAGGGGAGAGGGGAACTTCCTCCCGCTAAGGACTGCTTGCAAGCAATTTTAAAGTCAGAAAAGGGGGGGGGCATAGTAAAAAGCGATTGAATGGAAATAAAGAGACTGCGAGAGCTTACCTTTTCGATTAAGAACTTCCAGAGGCTTTGACAAACTTTTACGAAAAGTAAACAATCCTCAAACATGGCGCTGCCGAAAGACAAAATAATGAAAGTTAAGCCTCTTTCAGGAAATTCCAGCCCTTCGAGTGCTGTGTTGAGTTCCGCAGGACTCAACTGCGGGGCTCCAAAGGTTGCTGTCGGAGGTGCTTCGCCCTCTGCTGGAGAAAATTACAGCTATTGATAATAAGCTAGACGCACAACAGGCGCAAACTGTGTTAAATACACAGAAAACCAAAAAAGCAGAGCAGGAGCTTAAAGAGATTGGTTCCAACTTGAAAAAGATGAATAAAAAACTGCAGACACTTGAAAAGAAGTGCCAAATCGAACAGTCTCGTGTTTTACAGCTGCAAATGGAAGGGGCGAGCTATGTATTGAGACTTCAAGGGATCAAAGAGTAGAGAAGGGAGAATCTGAGACAGATTGTGAGTGATTTGTTGGCTCCCTTGGCAGAGACAACGTCGGATCAACTTCAAAGCAAAATAGATACGGTCTTCAGATCGTATTCTGAATTTATCAGAAAGAATAATCTGCCAGGGGAAATTACAGTAAGATTCTCCCAAAGAAAAGTGAGAGATCAACTATTGAAAGCAACCAATGGAGTTGCCTTGAAGTTGAAAGACAAGGAGATTAAAGTATTGAAGGACTTTCCATTTGAGATAAGAAGGAAGAGAAAGAAATACAGAGACTTGGCATTATTTTTACAAAGCCGCAAAGTGGCCTAAAGATGGTTGGTACCCGAGGGACTGGTCTTTAGATATGCAAATGGAAAAGAAAGGATAGACTCTGTTGAAAAGGCTTCTGAATTTTTGCATCAGCACGGTCAACAGAACCCCTGATGGCACCAAGGAGAGCGAAGAAGAAGGAGCGACTGGATCTTTTTTTTTTTTTTTTTTAAAAACAATTTATTAAGATATATTAAAAGTTCAAACATACATTTGAAACCTAAGTTATTATACCTCTTTTCCTCCTTTCACCCCCCCTTAATGGCTTCCCACAGTGCTCCAACCTCCAGCCCAAAACGTATATCTTCTTCCTCCCTCCTTTTCTCATTAGTCATTTCTACAGGTAACGTATCTTTCAACCATTATTCTTATACATTTATCTCCCTTTTTTACTTTTCTTAATTTTCAGTAGTTATCAAAGCAAAGCAAATTGTCCTTTACATCCCAATATTTCTCTAAATAGTCTTTGAAATCTTTCCAATCTGCAAAATATTCTTCTGCTTCCAAGTTTTTAAGTTTCCTTTTATCCATTTCAACCATAAAAAGTAATTTCTTTATCCATTCCCCAATTTCAGGGACCTTATCTTGTTTCCAATATTGAGCATATATCATTCTAGCAGTTGTGATCATATACCACATCAATGTTCTTTTTGCCATATTTACTTCTTCCAGTTTAAGCCCCAAAAGTAGTATTTCCGGTTCTTTCTGAAAACTACATTTCACAATTTTTTCCATTTCTGTGTGGATCTCAGCCCAAAACATTTTTGCTTTTTCACATGACCACCACATATGGTAAAATGAGCCCTCCACTTTTTTGCACTTCCAAAATTTGTTTGACATATTGCTATTCATATTTGCAATTTTTTTCGGTGTCATATATCTATACATCATCTTATAACAATTTTCTTTTAAATTATTACATGTTGATATTTTCATTGCATTTTTCCATAAAAATTCCCAAGAAGATATAGATATTTCTTTGTTCATATTAATCGCCCATTTTATCATTTGCTCTTTAACTTTCTCATCTTCAGTATATCGTTTTACCAATATTTTATACATTTTAGGAATCAATTTCTTACCTCCCTCAAACCATATCATTTCAGTCTCATTATATTTTTCCCTAAACCCGAAAGCTTTTTTATCTTTTTTAAACAAATAATAGATCTGTCTATATTGTAACCAACCATACTTAAAAGCCAAATCTTCTTCCATTTTCATTTCAAACATTTTTCCCACTGATTTCAGCATATCTTTATATTGCGCCCAGTCTTCTCCTCTATATGTCGAAAACGGTCTTATAACCTCTGCCGGTACAATCCAAAGCAGTCTCTCGTCTGAGAAGTGTCTTCTGTATTTGGTCCATGTATCAAATAATGTTCTTTGAATATAATGATGTTTAAAAAACACATCCATTTTCGTTTTTTCATACCATAAGTATGCATGCCAACCAAATTTACAATCATGGCCTTCTAACGCCAACAGTTTCTTATTGTCCAACATAACCCATTTCTGCAACCAAGTTAGGCATACCGTATCATGGTACAACCTAAAATTTGGTAATTGAAATCCACCTCTCTCTTTTGTGTCACATAGTATCTTCATCTTAATCCGTGGTTTCCTCCCAGCCCACACAAACTTTGAAATTTCTTTTTGCCACAGATTAAATACCTTTACATCTTTTACTATTGGGATTGTCTGAAATAAAAACATCAACCGTGGTACAATGTTCATTTTAACCACCGAAATTCTCCCCAATAGTGACAAATTCAATGTATTCCACTTTTTGGTATCCTGCTGTATTTTAGACCAAAGTTTGTCATAATTGTTCTTATACAGGTCTTGCCTCGTCCCTTTTTGTACTTTGAAGTAATCCGTCATTTCAGTATTAATTACCAATGCCGCTTTCTGTTCACAGTAAATTGCTTCTATTATATTTCTAAAATGTTCACCGATGCCTGTTTTTTCCATCACATTATACACGAAGTCCCAATTTAAGTTGTCAAACGCTTTTTCTGCATCCACAAAAAAGAAGTCAACTTCTTTATCTGGATGCTTGTTGTAATATTCAATAGCATCAGTCACTACTCTTATATTGTCTTTTATTTGTCTATTGGGCAAAAAACCTGCTTGTTCTTCTTCAATTACATCCTGCAAATATATCTTGAGTCTTTCTGAAATAATTTTCACAAATAATTTATAATAATTGTTTAAAAGGGAGATTGGTCTATAATTTTTCACATTTGTTAAATCTTGTGCTTCTTTGGGGATGAGCAAGATCGTAGCTTCCTTCCACGATTCTGGTATTTTCTTTGTTTCTCTTATTTCATTTGACAAAAGTTCAAAGAATGGAACAAGCTCCTCTTTAAATTTCTTATAAAACTTTACGGTAAAACCATCTGGTCCTGGAGCTTTTCCTAACTTTGCCTCTTGTATTGCTTTATATATCTCTTCTTTCGTTATTGGGTTGTTTAACATTGCCTTAATCTTCTCCGATATTTTTGGAATCTTCATTTTCTCCAAATACTTTTTTTATTTTATCCTTGTCTATTGTCTTCTTTCCAAAAAGATTTGCATAATATTTAAAGAAGGCTCTCTTAATTCCATTGTTATCCACAATTTCTTTCCCCCCATCCATGATTTTACTTATAATTTTATTCTCCCGTCTTTTTTTCAATTGCCATGCCAAGAATTTTCCAGGTTTATTTGCCCCTTCAAAAGATTTCTGTTGCAGATTTTTCAGATTCCAATACATTTCTTGATTCATTAGAGTATTCAGCTGTTCTTGTAAATTTGAATTTCTTTGACAATTTTCTTTTTCCCCAGTCTCCTCTTTAACTCTTTCTCCTTCATTTGGATTTTTCCAGCACCCTAGTTTGCTGTTCTGATCTCTTCTTCTTTTCCCTACTGTTCAAGGATATTAATAATCCTCTCATCACTGCTTTATAGGCATCCCAAATTTTTTGTATCCGCATACCTTGAGTCATATTTGTTTGAAAAAACTGTTTAGTTTCTTTACTTATTGTATCTATTATCTCTTGCTGGTCCAATAAGTCCTCATTCAATCTCCATCTAGGTTTCCCTCTTCCTTCTTTTGATATCCAAACTATTGGATTATGGTCTGAGTTCACTTTTGGCATAATTTCCACTTTTTGAGTTTTCAAAGCCAAATCACCAGTTGTCCATATCATATCAATCCTTGAAAAAGAGTCCTGTCTATTTGAGTAAAATGTAAAGTCCTTAATTATAGGGTTTCATTTTCTCCATACATCTTCCAGTTTCTCTTGTTTCACCAGATTAAAAAATGCTTTAGGCAATTTCCCAATTTTTTCATCTAGTCTTTTCGATTTCCTGTCTAATTTGTTATTAATAGTGCCATTAAAGTCTCCCGTTAATACAATTTGATCATAGGTCACCTGGTCCAACTCTTGCATCAGATCGTCAAAAAATTTCTCTTTTGCTCCATTCAGGGCATATATATTTACAATCAGAGTACTTTTTTGATGCATAGTCACTTCCACTGCAATGTATCTCCATTCCTTATCTTTAAAAATTTCTATAGGTTCAAATTCTTTTTTGATATATATCACAGTTCCTCTCGTCTTTTTTCCCTGCCAATGAATAAAATTCTTCTCCTAATTGTTTGTCAACCAGATATTTAAAATCTTCTTTTTTAATATGAGTCTCTTGCAAACAGATTATATTACATTTTTGTTTTCCCAACCAATGTTTCACAATTTTTCTTTTATTGGGCGAATTTAGCCCATTCACGTTCCACGATATCAATTTGTAATCCATCATGTTGTCCAATTACTTTTCTCCAAAGTCTTTTTCATTGTCCATCATAAATCTAATCATCTGCGCTGCAGTCGAAATCATGTGTCTTTGACTTTGGAAGGTAAAGCTCAGTCCTTGCAGTATTTGTCATCTGTATCTTATATTCAACTGCCTCAGCTTATCTGTCAACTTCCTGAATTTCTTTCTGTCCTGAATGATTGCTCTGGGAAGTTCTTTCATTATTATTATCTTCTTGCCATCAATTTCCAAAGGCTCATTAAATTGCTTCTTGAGTATAATCTCTTTGAACCGTTTGGTTAGTAATTGTACAATCACATTCCTTGGTAGGTTCTTCTGTTATGCATACGCTGAATTCACTCTTTAAATCAAATCAAAATTATATTCTATCTCATCAGTGTCCTCTTGTCACGGATATCCTCAGCCAGGTTTTCTTCCACCCTAAGATAGGTCTGTATTCCATCATAGTATCTATCCGTTTATTCTCTTTCACCACCATTTCGACTTTTTGGCTTACGTCTTGTGTTTTTTGCTCTATTTCAGCAGACTTTTGTGATAAATTCTGGATTTCTTTTTTAATCTCTCCCACATCTTTTTTAAGATCTGCGACCTCTGCCACCACCAGTTCCTTCATTGTATCCATAACTTTTCCTTGAATTTCCTCCATCTGTTTTCCCAGCTCCTGAATGGCATCCATCATCCTTTTTTCCATAGCTTCCATCGCTACTTGCCAGTCCTTAGTTTTGGTGGACATCTTTGGGGTCGAAAACGATGACGCCCTCTGTCTTTGCCTTAAATTCATTGTTGACCATTGTTCAATCTACTCCACCTTAAAATGAAAGTCCGCTTACATGATTCAATAGTCCTCCGTGCGCTTAGCCGATCCGCCCTATTTTCGCTCTTCTAAAGCTTAAATCCAGGCTATAAAATAAGTTTTAAAACTTGGTCCTCCCCAAAATGTTGGGCGCTTTTTCTCTATTGTTTTATAGTGTAGAGTAGGCTTTTCTTAACTGCTTCCTGTCCGTCGCTAATTCCCTTCCTCTCTGTATCTTCCGATGTACCTTCCGGTGTTGCTCCTTCTTGCTCCCCGTCGTCTTCCGGTCCACCGCTCCACCTCCAGTCTCCTTCTGGCCCTCCAAGTTCCTGTCTAGGCACCGTCTCTTCTGTTGCTCCTCAGCATCATTTCCGGCCTCCCACCTTTTCCAACTCTCTCAGTTCCTTTGTCTCCTGCAGTCTCGCGAGGTTTGAAGGTGGGTTTCTGTCTCTTATCTCATCCACTGCCACAGGAATGTTAAACAATTTTCTTTTTTGCGTATTTCTGCTTCAATTATCTATTTTTTCACCATCAAACTTTGCTCAGTCAATGTTAAACATCAATACCACTTATCCGGATAAGTCCACAAGCGTACCCAGCCAGTTCCCAGTAAGTAAAATTGTATCCGTTACCTTGTTTGTTTACTTCTGATCTTCACACTGTCTCATTCCATCCAGATTTTCCCCTTTAGTCCATGAGATCGGGAAATGGCAATTTTAAGCTGAATACTCAGCTCGGTGGGCTCCTTGAGTGCTGAATGCAACGCCCGCTTTGAGTGAGGGGATCAAAGTGTAATACAAGCCTCCTCCGAGACTTGATCACACCAATCTCAACTCTCTCTTGGGTCTTGATGCTTGCCAGACTCTCCCCCTACCTGGGGGAGTTTGCATTGGGCTATAACTCGTCCAATCTGTCAAAAGGAGCCCCCGTCCACCCTGCGAGATTGCAAGATCTGTTAGATCGCCATTTTCCCCCAACCGGAAGCCAAGAGACTGGATCTTCTGATGAGGACTCGGACTCTAAGTTAGGGGCAGCAGCCCCCAAAACAGGCTATCAGTTGAGAGGGAAAAGAGGGGGAAAGTAGAATGTCAATGTTCTCTGGAGTACTTAAAATTATTTTATTCTAGGGCACAGCTCTTTATGAAACTGACCCAGTACCAGCACACTGCATTCTGCTCATCAAGGACCTCCTAGAGCAACCCCTCCAAGCCACCCCCTGCCCACAGCTCAGCCAGGGACACCATCATTTCCCAAGTCCTTGGGTGGGTGGGGAGGGGGTGGCCTGCTGCCACAGCAGGCCTTGAGTTCATGGCTTTCATGGCCCACAAGGATGAACTCTCCACATTCAAGGGGTGCCTACTGTGGAGGGATGAACTCTCCACATTCCCGGGGACCTGTGCCACCGCGTCCTCCTGGTGCTACATGAGGCTCACCCAGGAATCATCCGGATGAAGGCTTGGCCGGGAGTTATGTGTGGTACCCAGGGATCAATGTGGAAATCAAGGCTCGGGTGAAGAGGCGTCAAGCATGTCAGGCTGTCTGGCCAAACCCCCCTAGCGCACCCACCCAGGCTTGGGAGGCCACTCGCACACCATGGTCCAAGCTACTCATCAACTTCGCCGGGCCTTTTCACAGATTACTATTCCTCGTCACAATGGACTCCTACTTGAAATGGCTGGAGTTTAACTCAGTCTCCTCAACCTCCTCCAAGGCCACCATCCACATGCTGCTCTGGATCTTCACCACCCACGGGCTGCTGGACACAATCATCTCAGACAGTGGGACTGCCTTCACATCTGAAGAATTTCAGACATTCCTTCGGGGGAACTTGATCTGGCATGTGCAGTCCACACCCTTCCGCATGGTGTGGACCACTAAAGAAGCCCTCAGCCGAATCACAGATGGAGACTGGGAGGCCCGACTGACCTGATTCCTGCTGGCCCAGCAGACCATTCCAAACCCAGTCAGCAGCTGTAGTCCAGTCAAGCTACTGATGGGCCACTGGCCCACCGTCCTTCTAGACAGGTTGCACACAGACAGGGCTCCGAAGTTGTGGCAGCTCTCTGAACAGGTTGAGGCTCCCAGGGGGTTCTTTCCAGAAGACCCCGTCTACATCAGGAACTTTGGGGAGGGGCCTCCATGGCTGGCGGGCTGGGTCATGCATCCTCTGGGGCTCACTTCATATGACATCTCCATGGAGGACAGCCAGCTACAGGGCATGTGGACTGGCTACAGGGGCGCCTGCTCCCTATGCCCATGGAGACATGGATGTCAGCAGCCCCCAGAGGGGCCTGGCCACCAACCTCCCCGAAGTGCAAGTCACGGAGCTTGCACTGACTCCAGCTCCAGGGACCAGTGAAGTGGCACTGTCCCCCACTCCAGAGCCCGAAGAGGATTCCTCGCCACCTTGAGACATCTGGGACAGTCCACCTGGTGTAGCTCCTGAGGCCCCGGTTCCAGAACCCCAACATTCACAGTGGGAGCACCAGCCACTTATTGGACTATGTGCCTTAGGCACACTTCAAACTATGGGGGGAGGGGTGTTATGTATTGAACCTAAACTGTACTTGCAAAAAGGGCTTAGCTTAGGACGCATAACAATGACTTGCTAGGATCCTAGAATGGACCAGTAGGGAGACAGGGATCCTAGAGAAAACCAATTGGGAGACAATGGAATATAAATAGCCTATTGTTGGGAGTGGGGTGTGTTTTGGGTGTAACCTTTTCTAGCCATAAATACCAGGCTTTGGGCCAGGGATTTCAGCCTTCTTTCTCTTGCTGAATCACTAATAAACTATGAGCTGATCACTTGAATGCGTCTGAACTCAATATATTGCACTGTGCCAGCACAGTGGAATGTTTTGCTTTCTTTCTTTCTTTCTTTCTTTCTTTCTTTCTTTCTTTCTTTCTTTCTTTCTTTCTTTCTTTCTTTCTTTCTTTTTGAATGACAGGCTTTTGTGCCATTTGCATGGTAGTTTGCCCCATGGCAAGGAGGAGATGGCTGCTGTTTCAGCAGAATAACCCAAACCTCCCTTGGGCTCAAGAACATAGCTCTCCAGTTCTGTGGATCCTGGCTACATTCTCAGATGTTTTGCACACACCCTTTGATGCAGCTCTTGTTCCAGAAAACTGTGTGTCAGAAAGCTATTCCTTGGCATTTACCATGGCAGTTGGCTTTTTAATTAAAAGGTAACATGACATATTAATTATTAGTTAACCATTTTCAATCTCCATGCAGACAAGGGAATTAACATGTTTGAAAAAGTCCTCAGCCATTATTGCTTTACATTTTGAAAGGCTGAAGCTAAAAGTACACCCTTTCCCCAACTTTTCTCTAGTCACATTGAGAAAAGTTAAGGCAGAGAACAAAATCCTTTCATTCAGCATCTGTCCCCCTTTCATCATTCTGAATGTCTGCAGCAAGACTGTCTATAAAGGTATACAAGACTAAATATTCATCATATGCATTATCTGAAAGCAGTGATGTTTTAAACGTTTTGGAAATTATGATTGTTTCTATGACAATACTCCTGCCTTGTGCTCCATAGCATCCATGGCTGAATTTTATTTATCTAGCCTCTGTGGAACTAGAATACTAGAGGATAAGGGTTCTGGAAAAAATGCCGCTCCTTGGTTCTCTAAAGCAGGGGTGTCAAAATGATTTGTTACAAGGGCCAGATTTGACATAAATGAGACCTTTTGGGGCTGGGCCATGTGTGTCATAAAATGTAATGCCAGGTAGCGGAGATATAAACTTTATAAAGGACATGAACACAAAGGGGTGTTTTTTTTAACTTAAAATAAAAACTTGCTTAAAACATTATTTTGTTTATTTAACAGTGTCTGATAACTGACACCTCTTGCTCTGAATTATTGCATCAACATGTCTGTGTTGTTGCAATCTTAAGTATGCTGTTCAAGTGTGTATCTGTAAGCTGCAAACCTACGATGACGCAGCAGCAGCAGAACTGGAAGAAGAAGCAGAAGACAGCCAGTTCCACTGCAGGCCTGACAGAAGCCCTCCTGGGGCCTGATCTGGCCCTGGGCCGCATGTTTGACACCCCTGCTCTAAAGGATGATGCAGAGGAGCGGCTTTATTCTTAAATTTCATGTTGGGTGGTAGGACAGGCACCTCTTTTCTTGGCAGCAGCCCTGTCTTGGTGAGAAATCAGGAATTAGGTGCTTGTACTTCCCAGCCAAAACAGTGACGTCAGAACCACAAGAAAACCTGAAACATGCAGCTTTTTCTTCAAAAGTTGTTTGTCAGTGGGAGGTGATACAGCAGTGTACAGAAAGGATGCAGCTTCACATCTGAATGCATATGTGCACTATGATGCATATCAGATTGTGAGGCATGCACCACTGGGTGCAAACAGGAATGTACATCCTTTAGTGCCCCATTACCCCACGTTTTGCAAATCCACTTTTCCTTTGGATCTGAACTCACAGTTTTCCAGTGAGGAATTCCCAGGTTTGAATTTTGTTACCCACCACTCTTTTGTGTCATCAGTGTCCTGTGTTCACCCCACCTCCTGCCCCCCCAAGGTTGTCCCCTGAATGGTCCACTAATTTTTTTAAAAGAATCATGTTGATTGTGTTATGACCTGGGTTTTTTTCATTGTAATACAGCAGCGTTTTAACATTGGAACAAAATGGGCAGCAAGGTTTCACATTGCCTTCTCCATGCAATTACCCGTCTGTGAAGTTCCTTTTCTTTTCCTTTTTTGGTGGGTAGGTTTTGTCACCTCATGCTTGTGTTGTTTCTTCATCCCCCACCCCTTCTCTTCCTATAGCTCCTGGTGTGTTTCTTATGACAATTCAGTCTAAACATCTAAAAATAATGGAATTATATAGCTGATCTGATATTCAGGGAAAGGCCTCACTAAGAGAAGGGCCTCATGAAACTGAAAGAATGATGACCAATTTATTATGTACTTTGCTGATTATACCAGTTGCCCTTTCTTTCAGCCAGATTTTTGAATTCACATAAAATTGATCTGTTCTTAGCACTTGGTAGAAAAAGACAGGAAAAACATATATCAGTTGTAGCAATAACAGCTATTTGAAAATGTGTTGATAAGGCAATAGGCAAGACAAGAGAGGCAAAGTGAATTTGGAGAATACTTTCTTGGAACATCAGATGCAAAAAGCTGGCAAAATGTAAAGAATCACAGAAATGCGCTTTTCTGGAATAACAACTAATTTCCAAACCACAGAGATCAGCTGCCCTGAAGAAAATGACTGCTTTGGTCTTGGAGGGTGGACTTTATGGCATTATACCTAGTGGAGGTCCCTCTCCTGCCCAAACCCTCCTCTCCCCAGGCTCCACCTCCAAAAACTCCAGAAATTTCCCAGTTCAGATCTGGCAACCCTTCTTCAGAATCATGTAGCCTCTCAGGAGCTTGAGTAAGCCAATTATTCCATTGCCTTTCCCCCTGACTTATGCTAACATAGACCAAGAGCTTTTGGTTGCACATGGGAAGTACAACTACTTAGTGAAATCGGCATTATACTGAGTCACATCAACAGAGACCCATGTGCAGAAGCAGATGGCCTTCTACACACGCAGCTGATGTGGATACAAAACTGCATCTGGCTGCATATTCCTATCAGCATTTTTATGTTCATCCAGAATATGTCTAAATGCATTTTTATGCACATCACCCTGTGTGGCCACTGATTGGTACATGTGACCACAATGCTCACTGACAGTATCCTGTTTACAGTGCATTAGGAATAGTGCTCATGCTGGGGGTAGTCACCCAGTATTCCTGCAGTCTTTATTAAACAGATACATCCTATCATGGCTCACATAACAGCAGAGCCAATGTAGTGCAAATATAGCCTATGATAGCAAATTCTGGGCTACTGCTTCATTTAGGAAAAAGAGTGGAATATTCCAGCTACTGTTACTGAAGTTGTGGGAAGGACCAACTAATCCATCACCTGACCTGCTGTTATAGAAGCTATTCCTTATCCCGTGTGCCAGTTGTTTGCAGTGGTGCTCATGCTCTACTGTAATTCTTATATTTTCTGCATGCTCAGCATCACACATGCTCAGCATAGCATGACAGCCAGGCTTAGAGGACTACAGCCATCACACGTAGGAGAGAAATGATGCACACACAGTAAGGATAGTGATGTAAAAAGGATCTAGGGGTCTTAGTAGACCATACACTGAACATGAGTCAGCAGTGTGATGCGGCAGCTAAAAAGGGAAATGTGATTTTGGGCTCTATCAACAGAAATATAGTCTCCAAATTGTGAGAAGTGATGGTATCGCTTTGCTCTGGTTAGGCCTCACCTAGAGTATTCTGTTCAGTTTTGGGCACCACAATTTAAGAAGGATATAGACAAGCTGGAATGTGTCCAGAGGAGGGCAATGAAGATGGTGAAGGGTCTTGGAGACCAAGTCCTGTGAGGAAAGGTTGAAGGAACTGGGTATGTTTAGCTTAGAGAAGAGACAATTGAGAGGTGATATGATAACCATCGTCGAGTACTTGAAAGGCTGTCGTATAGAGAGGATGGTGCAGAGTTGTTTTCTGTTGCGCCAAAAGAACTTCCTGACAGAGCGTTTCCTCAGTGGAACAGGCTTTCTTGGGAGGTGGTGGGCTCTCCTTCTTTGGAGGTTTTCAAACAGCAGCTAGATGGCCATCTGACAGCAATGCTGATTCTGTGAACTTTGGCAGATCATGAGAGGGAGGGCAGGAAGGGTTGCACCCGTGCTTAGTTCTTGTGGCCCTTTCTTACAGGGAAATGCTGATTGCCACTTTAGGGTCAGGAAGCAATTTTCCTCCAGGCCAGTTTGGCTGGGGATCCTGGAGGTTTGTTTGGCTTTTTGTCATCTTCTGGGCATGGAACAGGAGTCACTGGGTATGTGTGTGATGGGGAGATATTTGTGAATTCCTGCATTGTGCAGGGGGTTGGACTAGATGACCCTGGAGATAAAATTCCAACTTTATGATTCTAGAGGAAGAACTGGTGTCTTGGAGACATGGGTCTGTTGGAACTGAACAGAATGGAAGCAGTTACTCCCGTCTGTATTTAGGCTTTAGAAGTAATTATGTGTCTTATATGTAGTTAAGCCTCCTCACAATCTGAAAATGACATCTCTACTTATCCATTCAACCTGATAAGTTGTGTTGGCTTTATCTGATTGCTGGAGAGCATGATAAGAGACACATTCCATGTTCTTTCAGCATCTTTGTGTGCTTTAGTTGCGTCTCAAGGCTGGGCTTATGATATATTGGCAGATCAGTTTATGAGAAAACTGCTGAAGCCAGAGATATTTCTGGAGAGGATGGGAGATGAGATGCACACTTTGTTCAAGTGTGGTTATTCTAGCTGCACTATAATAAAACATCTTGGTGTAAAACAAGAGGTTAAAGTATGTATTGTTTGTTAAGCAATCTTATTCCGCCATGGACCTAGCCAGTACAAGATATGGACATCTCAGTAATGCAGCATTGGTAATAGTACCTCATTGGGTTTTCTTACAGTTTCTGTTGCAGAACACCTCTTCAGGGTCATGTTTTCCTTCTAATATTAATTCCATCAACTGGCTCCTCTCCCAATAACACATTATTAGATGAATTCTGAAATACTGTTTTACTTATTAATCGGGTTTCTGACCATATATTATGGCCACAATGGTATATACATTATAAGGATACTCTGGAAATTCTTCATTAAATGAATCGGAAATAATTAATGGGAAGAGTAACTGAATAGCATCTGCTACACAAAAGTTGTTGTCATGATGATGAGGGCTGAGTAGTATAGATTTCATTGTTTACATTTCTTCACTGACTTTCCAATGTGCACAGTACAGGGTTTTGAGATAAATATACTTTCCAGCACTTCCCAGAAACACTCTAGGAAGTGTTCTTAAATCCTACAGAATGCATGTCCTTGACCCTAGGAAGCATTCATGATCCTAGAAAACATCCAATGTCCCCTTGAGAATCTCCATGAATCCTATTTTTCCAATACCGAGTTGTGGAAATCAGAGACTCAGAGTAGAGTGTGGCTAGCTGACAGTTTGGTAGGCCAGCACTTTGCAAGGCACACTATTCTGCCTTGATCTACATGCAAATAAACAGAAGACTAGACTGGGCCTGAGCCAAGGTGAATGTGGCTTGTGCTGAAAATTTGCCACATTCCCATATATATATATAGTTTGGCAACAGCTCGAATAAACATGCAAAAGCACATCCTCACTGAACCAAGATCATACAGGTTTGACTTGCATTGAACTACAGTGTAGAAGTTCAAACAGTGAACTTGGCTGAAAGAAACCCCTGAAGTCTCCGTGCTCTCTGGCTTTCTTTCCTTTAGATATGTGCTCCAAAGCTGAAAGGTGGATACTGTGTGATGGACCTGTTACCATCAAAGTAGGACCAACACAGCAGAAGCAACACAGAGAAATAACAATTGAAACAGTGGATATGTGAAACAATTGTACTGAGAAACTACTTAAAAGTTCCTTATGGCAAAATTTCTCCTGACCTGTGCAGTTACACACCAACAGCTGGAGCTCCAAATAATTTTAAATTTCAAGGACAGGAAATAATTCTATATGCAATAAACAGAGAGAGCAGCATTTGGATTTTTTAAAAAGAATTGTTGAAAACCTAATTGTTGAAACTGTTCCCAAAAGAGATTTTTAAAATTAATTTCCTCATGCCTCAAAAGATCTGTGTGGCTATTTATCACCAAGTCCTATACAGAGTACTATCAACTGTTGTGTTTGCTAATAAAAACCCTGGACCATAGCCACTCAAGTGAATGGAAAAAACTCCAGGTATTCTAAAGGGCTTTTGAAGGTCAAGCATTTTTTCCTTTTCAATAAAAATTAGAACATTTTGTTGCATTCTGCAGCTGTACCTAGGAAAGAACCAAAATAATTCTTACATTTTTTTAGTTTGTTTCTACTTTGGGAATTTTTATAGATTTCATTTTACTATACCATCAAGATTCAACTTGAATTGTATTATCATGTACTCAAATTCTAATTGAATTTTTATTGAGAGCCAGTTTGCTGTAGTGGTTAAGGGCACAGACTCTAATCTGGGAGAACTGGGTTTGATTCCTCACTCCTCCACATGCAGCTGCTGGATGATCTTGGGCAAGCCATAGTTCTGTCAGAGCTGTTCTTGAAAGAGCTGTCTTAGCCCTACCTACCTCACAGGGTGTCTGTTGTGGGGAATGGAAGGGAAAGGAGTTTGTGAGCCACTCTGAGACTCTGAATGAAGGGCAGGGTATAAATCCAATCTCTTCTTCTCTTCTTCTTCTAATTCAAAGTCATTGTTGTATGTCATTTGTGGCTCTAGCTCTTATGTGGGATAGAGAGGTTTGGTCAGATGCCCATGACCTCACATGCAAAGACCCCACACACAACGGATTTGGAAATAAGTGGAATAAATTGGCCACACCTTTATTGATTACAGCTGTAGGAAGCATTGGTACAGCATGGGTCCACTGAATCTGATGCATCAGCTGACCCCATATCAGCCGACGTACCCTGTCACCCAGCCAGTAGGCATGGGTGAAGATTGAGGAATGGCAGGTTGTCGAGGATCACATGGACGACCAGGGCCGGTGCTCTGATAGAGGCACAGTTAGGCAGTTGCCTTATGGAGCAAACTTAGAAGGACGCAAAACTGGCCTGCCACCCCACCCCACCCTCACCCCGCCCCTTGCCAAAAGAGTCACCCCTGTTGCTGCTGGCTCTCTGCTTTCCCAGCTCTGCCTCTGGCTCGGACCTCCTGTATGCAGAGGCAGCCTTGTGGTCCACCAGCAGTGGCAAGAGACCAGAGGGGCAGCAGCAGAGAGAGAAGACCCACACACCCAGGGAAGGCGATTGTCTGCCCAGTGCCTTCCTTTCCCCTGGCGTTTCTTGGGCTCCCTGGTGGGAGTGGCGCCATTGAGCAAGGACCCAGGTAGGCAGGCTGCCACTCCTGCCCCTCCTCTGAGCCACCATGAGAGCTGTGGCATGCTGCTTTCCTGCCTTGTTGGTGCTTCCTAGAGGGAGGAGGCTCCCACCACGTGGGATGATGGAGAGGCCTCCCCTCTCCACCCCCTCCCTCCCACTCTTGAGTGGGCCCCCCTTCTTGGTGTGCCCCTTCCCAGAATCTCATTCTGGCAAGAGGTGCGTTTCCCACCCTGCCACCATGGCCCTCAAAGCTGCCGGGCCTCCCCCTCACACCTGCTGGAGCTCCTCGCTGGGCTTTGCTTGTGTCTGCAGCCACTGACTTCGGGGGGGGCTGCAGCAGCTGGAGCAGCAGGGCAGCTTCCTTCCTGGAGGAGAGAGGCTGCCTGGAGGTTGGAGGGGTTGCCAGGCACCTGGAAATAGCTAGCAGGGGGTGGGGGGAAAGAACAAGGGAAGGGTGCCATTGCTGATGCTGCTTGAGGCGAAGTAGCAAGCCCTGGAGAGTGGAGCTGGGGTGGGGG
Source organism: Gekko gecko (assembly GCA_029375565.1). Classification (NCBI taxonomy): domain Eukaryota; kingdom Metazoa; phylum Chordata; class Lepidosauria; order Squamata; family Gekkonidae; genus Gekko; species Gekko gecko. The sequence continues at coordinate 103,788,027 of JAPDNY010000004.1, read as the reverse complement.
GTCTGTGGGTTGCTGCCTTGAACTGAAGTGTAGAAGAGCCTAGATTTGAGTCCAGAAGCACCTTAGAGACTGACAAGATTTTCAGGGTTTAAGCTTCCAGAGTCAGTGCTCCATTGGTGGTGGTCGGGCTTAGCTTGTGAGCCCGCATGCCTGAAGCATGGGTCCGTGACAGAATTAAAAGACAGGCAAACTGGCAGGGAGTGTAGATTCAGGTGGGGTAGCCATGTTGGTCTGCAGGCAGCAGAACCAAGTTTGAGTCCAGTGGCCCCATTAAGACCAACAAAGATTTACTCATGGTATAAGGCAAGGAGTGTGTAAAGGCGAGCTATAAAAGATAGATAAAGGCAGGTGCGAGCAGTCTTCCACATCTGAGTTTCATTTGCTGGGCAAGAGCTCTGCTTGTTTTCTTTGCGCAGGGCCAGCTCCAGGTGTCTGGGCGCCCTAGGCAGGACAGCCTGGAGCGCCCCCCACGAGGGATGCCAACCTCCCGGTGGGGCCTGGAGACCGGGGATGGCGGCGGAACACTGGCTTTCCATACACACTCTTTCACAGGAAGGCTTTCTTCTCCTGGATGTGTGTGCTGTAACTGGCATCACTTGAAATCACCTTGCAGTTCAGTCCCAGTTGCACATAGCTAGCAAAGTCCAGGTTTTCATAACTTATGAGTTCATAAAAGCACAATAAGGGCCTCGTAGGGCAACACTGTTTCCTAGGAATAACAGGGTTTGTAGGGAAGGGGTGTGTGTCGCCCTGTCACAAATGGTTCTTCTTATTCCTCTGTTTTACTACTTCTACTTTACTTTAAAGGGAGAGATAATTTTCAGGCTTTCACCCTGATCATAGTATCTGTTTTTGGTTACACAGTCACTTGCAGCCACCAGTACAGCTTCTTAGAAATACTGAAGGGGGGGGAAACCCTATTGTATCTCTGTTATGGGCATTTTAACCAGCCTAGTATATACACACTGTGAAGTTTAGAGCTTATTGTGTCTATATACCACTGTTACCACCACACCTAATAAAACTGAAGGCAGTGCAGCTGTAGGAGATTTAAAAATACAAACACATTTTCCTTCCCCCACCTCCTTCATCTTATTAGAGAACCAAACCTATATTTGTTGTGAAAACAAATCCAAATCTGGCCTAAAGGAAACCTGTATTTACGTACAATGGCAGTCCTGAGGCCTTCCTCCTTCCTTCATATTCTTTAAAAACATTACATATATCTAGGTTGTACAACTTTATGTTCTGTGCATGACATGAATATCTTTAGAACAGAACTGTGATTTGTGTTTTTCTGTTTGAGAGGGAAAATCAGAGATTGTATGACTTGTTCTCACAATTAAAAAAGAAAAGAAATTAGCAATTTTAAATTTTGTGTTTTTCATTCTTCCTAAAATGCATTTATGTTTGAAAACTGGTGGGCACACGAGGGGGGAACCAGAAGGTAGCCTCATCTAGTGTGCAAAAAACCTGGCACCAGCCCTGTGGATGACTGCCCCTTCATGATTTCCCCTGTCATCTGGTTGTGAGGGCAAATGCTGGTAGCCCCTGAGCAGGCTTGTTCTCGTCAGCTCTCATGCCAATACCCCTTAAGGTGGTCCCCATTTCCAGTAAATGGCATGCAGGCCGATTTCCATAAACGGATCTAGCCCCATGCTGTTACCAGCACTAAACCCCCCTCCCCCAGCTGCCCCAATGCCTTGCCATTGGTCCAGGGGAAGGGGAGAGGTCCCAATTTTCCTGCCACTCATCAGCCCCACCCCTGCCCAGCATCCAACCACCTCTCCCTCCCCACCCAGCCTCACAAATGCCAGGCCGCGCTGATTCAGGCCCTTCTTGCTTTTATACATTCAGCTTGACTTCTTTTTTGTGTGAATCTTTGTGTGTGTGTGTGTGTGTGTGTGTGTGAGAGAGAGAGAGAGAGAGAGAGAGAGAGAGAGAGAGAGAGAGAGAGAGAGAGAGAGAGAGAGAGTCCTCTCTTCCTCCCTCCCAGCACTTCCCCCTCTGCCATGGTCCCAAGGACTCTGAGGTCTCAGACTTGGGAGGGTTGGGGTTGCTTCATCCGTTAGCTTACTCCCAGTCATCGTCACTTCTCTCTCTGGTGCAGACCTCTGATCAATCCTCCTTGACCTCAGCTGTCCCTTTTTATATGCCTTCCCCCACGTCCGTACCTACCCCATTCCTCTAGTGAATGGTGGATTATCCTGTCTGTTCCCTCTTCCCCTTTCCCATTGGATTCTCTAATTCCCCTTTTAAGCCATTCCTCCGTGGTTCCACCCCATGTCTCTTATGTTTGTCTGTCTTCCTTGATGTGAGTGGGTGTGGCTGTGTTCAGCGTCTTCTCTTCCCTCCCACCAGTACTCCTGCTCCTGCAAATGGTGAGTAGCTTAGTTGGTGCCTTCCTTTCCCCTCTCCCTCTTCCCCTGTTCCCTCCACCTGGCCTGGCCCTGTGTTTGGGTGAAGGGCTCCTGCTTCAGGGCCTTGGGAGTACTGCCTTGTGTCCCCTGATAGAGCCAGGGCAGGCTCTGCGGGTCCCCATGAGGCAGGGTGCCATTCTTCGATGCACCAAGGATCAATTTCTTGGGCAGCAGGACAGACCAGAGCAAATTTTCCCATGGCAGCAGCTTCCTCACCAGCTGTCGGGGCCCTGCAGGCTGCTCTGCTGGCCCAGGAAGCCACTCCACTGGCTTGGAAAGCTGCCCCTATGGCTTGGAAAGCTCTGGGGCTGGACAGTGTGTGTGTGCCTGGAAGTCATGGTTGACTTATAGTTACCCCTAGTCAGGCTTGGATATTTCAGAGAGGTGGTTTAGTATTGCCTGCCTCTCTGTCCTGGCCCTGGTATTCCTTGGAGGTCTCCCTTCCAAGTACTTGCCAGGGTCAGACCTGCTTAGCTTCCGAGATCTGACAAGATCAGGCTTGCCTGGGGCATCAAGGTCAGGGCTAATTCGGCTTCATTTCTTATTGGCCAATATAGATGCATATGATTTTGTTTGATCAAATGTTGATATTAATGTTACATGTCATCAACTAATACCAACCCATTTCTTGCATACTGTCTGATTGGCTTCTAGACCTACATGACCCTTCATTCTTAGAATATAGGTGGAAATATGTGAAGCTGATCAACAAAAAAATATTGAAAACGTACAGCATGATCGGGATTCATTTATCAAAATGCAGCCTCGTGATTTTGAGACAAGCATTGTCATTTCAGAACATTTTGCAATTGTGTTAGCTGAAATTTATGCTCTTTACAAGTGATAGTTTTTATGTGAAAATCAAGCCTCTTAAAAGTCAGCATAGCCATTGTCCTACAACTGATTTTGTCATATAACAAAGTACATTGTGAGTCTACATGAGGAATGTGCCCAAGGACATGGATATAGGTTTTGTGTCTTCAGGCTTTTAAGGTTTTGGTTGGCAAGAAGACTGCTGGCATAGCACCTGCCCTCATAGCTGCCTACTACCAATTTGATTGCTAGAATCCGTCACAGTGCTGTGATCATCTTCCTGGCCTCATTCTGAATTCACTATAAATTTTCATACCTACATCAAAATCAAGTATGCAGAAAACTCCGCTATGAGCAAGATTGTCATGGAAACTTACCTTGAACAAATTTTCTCAGTTATATGTAAGGTAAGTTCCTGATCAGGTTGTCTTGATGGGTTCTGTGAAAATTCATTTCAAACACCATAGTTAGACAGTTTTGCGGCATACTGAAGGGCCTGGTCATGACTTAGTAAAAAGTAGCAAATAGCAAAATTATCTACAAAATTATCTACAGCTTCTTAATTACAGGAGAAGCAGCATGTATCCAAGAGAGTTATGTTCAACTAATTTAAGTGACCTGCTTGTCTTGCCCAGAATTGCTTTAATTTTGTCCCCTCTTTTGCATCTGCACAGTTGGATATATATTTTAAATTACTAACATGGTTAACCTTGCATATGTTTTGTGCCTGCACAGTCTATTCAAGAAGTGATCACAAGAACTGATCACAAGATTAACTAGGTTCATGGGCACACGCCAAAGACATAAAGAGTCATCTAAGTAGTAGGTCTCAGTTCAAAAAATTTCCAGCCAATTTCCCCCATTTCCACCCTTTTAAAACTTGGAGACAGCAGCAAACAAGAAGAGGGGGGCAGCTGCAAAAAAAGCAGTCTAGTAATATAGACAGAAACAACCAAATTTGTTCAGATGCATCTGAACAGTTTGGCAAACACTTGTTTTTCTAATTGTGACCAGCAAACGGGATGCTAGCCAAGCTGGCTGATGACCAAGCTTAATTAGTCAAAATGACTACAGTATCAAAAATAAACATTTTCTTTTCTAGCAGGACTGCTAAGTTTGTTTCCATATAATGATTGCTTTATTGTACGTTCATGCACACACATGTGAAATAAAGTGAATACAACAAAGCTGTGGGAACACAGCAGGGAGGGAAAGTGGACACAAAGGAAAAAAAGAAGTAGTGATGGGAAGGGGAAAAAATAAATGAATTCAAACTTTTGAGACTGTTGTATAAACACAAAAAAGGATTTTTATCTGAAACTATGTGTTACTTGAAGCTCTATGCACAGTTCCATACATTTCAGTTGATTCTGCCCAAAATAATTGTACTTTGCTCTGCATATTCCAATTATGGACAGTTTTTCAAAAAGCAGGGGTGATTTCCCACTAAAGCTGCCGCGGGGTTGCGCCGCCATTTGCCCCGAGATTTTTAGTCAATTTCACACCCGAAGCCGCGGGGCTGCATTTTGACCCGCGGCTCGCTCGATTTCCCCGCAGTTTCGTAATCCTGTTTTTTGAGGATTACGAAACTGCGGGGAAATCGGGCGAGCCGCGGGTCAAAATGCAGCCCCGCGGTTCGAGTGTGAAATTGACTAAAAATCTCCGGGCAAACGGCGGCACAACCCCGCGGCAAGCTTTAGTGGGAAATCACCCCAGATGTTCAATATGCTGTTGATTTATCTGACTACTGTTGTCCAAAAATCTGCTATCTAAAATAAGTCTCAGAACAAGATCCTTTTAAGGACAATATGATCCATTTTGAATCTTTGTTAGGTACCTTTGACTTTCACTCCTATAATACTCACTAAAATTAGAGAAACTGTGTATAGCCCTTGCTTGGCTGTGTCCTGAAACTATTTAATATACATTGTTCTTTAAACAAGTGTATATAAAATATATCTAATGGATGGTGTTATACATTCCCTAGATTCCTATGGAAAACTGAAATCAATAAACACAGTGTTATGTTTAAATTGCAGAGGCACTCAATATGTTATGTGTTATTGTGTTATTTTCCTTCATGGCTTTCATTCAAGCATTATGAATTTTCTACCTTGGCAGCTAAGTCACACCAGAGCAAGCAATGAGATTAACCTTTTCATCTTTAAGGAATTCAATCAACCTTGGGTACAATACCTCAGAAAAACTTTATGCAAAAAAGATGTGACTAATGCAAAAATAAGCAGAATGTTTCACAAAATGGATTGTTCTGATATGTATATATACAAAGAGAGAGAAGAGAGATTTATCATTGGTGATACAGTTTTCCACAATTGCTTCATAAACATTTTAAATATAGTTTGAGGTTTTCTTCTCTTAAATGAGTAATTACATATTTACAGTCAATATTGTGATTAGCAATTACTGGCAGTGTTGAGATGATCAAATTATGTTTAGGAGCTCACTCAAAGCCAAGATTTTTTTTTCTCTCTCTCTGCTATCAAGAGATGCCTCTGTTATAAGACAGCCATAGCTATTTTTAAACAGGTATGACTAAATGGACTCGGGTAACTTATGTGAAATACAAAATTGAAAAGGAAAACTTGGGGAAAGATTATGCAGAACTGAAGTCCTGTACAGCCTCCAAAAAGCTGTTTCTGTTGTCCCCCCACCACCACTGTAGGAATGTATAGGCAGACTTTAAGAAAACTCCAACTGCTCTTTAGGATCATTATTTCAAATCATATAAATTGGAGAACATTAATGACAGTCATAGTGGCTGAGTTCAGACTGGCAGTTTGCCCCGCTATAGCCACATTTCAGCTACGTTTCACAAGCAGATTAAAGGGGGTGTTCACACAGCCACATCTGCCTGGTGTTCCCCACCCACAGTCAACTGTCCTGTTCTGCTTTGCTCCCATGTTTAAAAGATACCTGGTGAAAGTGGTAGCAAATCCCTGAGAGCCCATTTATCCCACTTCATTCCGCTTCTTGAAAGTGTGGATGCCAACCCAAAAAGCTGGGAGCAACCCGCGTTGTGCATAAGGCAGCAGCGATATGATTGGCTGTGCTCCACTCTACCGCCCAATGCGGTGCCAGTGTAACAGGCCGGATTCACCCCCCGGCCAGAGTAATCCCAGGGTTACTCTGGCCTAGCCTAGAATAACCCCTGCCGGGCCAGGCCAGAGTAACCCCAGGGGTTAATCCAGACTAACCCCTGCCAGACAAACCTCTGCCGGGCCACGCCAGAGTTACCCCAACTGCACAACACAACCTGTAACCCTGGACCAAAGTAACCCCTCCGGTGTAAAGTTGCCTATGCCAAACTATCTGAACCTGGGCCTCCCAGTCCCCAATATAGAGGGGTAAGTTAAATGTCATTGTAACCAGCACAGTGTCAGCTTCTGTGGGTTTGAGGTCCATGACAAACTTGTCAGCCAATCTGAGATTCCTCTGGGTAGTGAAGAATGGGGTATGAATCCAATCTCATTAGTCAACAGAGCCCGGCACAGGTTTGTCTGGCAGGGGTTAGTCTGGATTAACCCCCGGGGTTACTCTGGCCTGGGTTATTCTCTGCCAGGCCAGAGTAACCCCGGGGTTACTTTGGCCGGGGAGTGAATCCGGCCTTTTACACCGGCACAATGTGATCCTCCCCAAGTCAGCCGGATGCGCTTATGTGCATGAGCACATATGCGCTCATGCACATATAGCCGAATTACCAGGGAAAAGCCATTTACAGCCACGCCTCCAGGCCAGCAGTCTGAACTGTGCACCTCCTCCCATTATGCTCCTGCATCAGTCAGTGCAGTGTGACCGGGAAAACTGTTCCAGGGCTTTTTTGCCATGACTGGCTCCCACTTCAAAGTGCCAGTCTGAACTCAGCCAGTCAGTGTTCCCTCCAAGCTGAGTTAGTGTGAGCTAGCTCACAGCTTTTTGGCCTCCGGCTCACACATTTTTGTCTTAGCTCAGGAAGGATGGCTCCAGAGCAAACTAATTTATACAGTAGCCAAATCGCTCACTCACAACTTTAATGCCAGTAGGTCACAAAATAGAATTTTTGCTCACAAGACTCCACAGCTTAGAGGAAGCATGGCTCATAGTTGGAAACATGAAAATCTGGTTGTTATTCCTGTGCATAGCTGTCTAGAGTTTAAAAAGGTCAGAGAGAGGGGGAAAGAGTGAAGAGTGTGACAGCAGATGAAGGGGATATTACCAGACAGCAAAGCCGCAATCAGATTTTGCCACTAAATAGAACTATGTTGATAGGTCTAGCTTAAACACACTGCTGAAACAGAATAGGAAGGCTAGGTCTCTCACTATTGCAGGAGACGTTCCAGCCTGGGTCAGCTGTTCCCCATCACGTCTCGACAGTTCAACAGGGAAAAAGGGCATTCATTGGCATCAAATGAACACATGCCATCATTTCCAGTGCAAAACAGAAAGTGATGTCATTATTTTGGGGTGACACTCTAGGACTCACCCAGAAGTATATGGTTTACTTAGAGTTCTGAGTAAATTCAAGAATATTACCCTGATGCAATGACATCACTTTCAGATATGACGGCATGCATTGACACAACACTGAACAGATTGTTCCCATCCTCCAAATTCTTCCACTGAGTTTCCAGGTACATCTTGTTGGCAGAATTTAAATATGCAAAGGAAGTGGAGCACTGGCTGTTTAGAGAAAATTAAGTAGGCTTATTAAAGAAGAACAAAGTGTTATAGAACATAGAAGAGAGAGAACCTTAACTGTCTAACCTAACTGCTGAGGGAGGAACAACAACAGAAGCTCTGCAGTAGCAGGAAGTCTCCAGAAGAGCCAATCAGAAGACTGGAAGGACATAATTTGAAAATGTGGGAGGTCCCTAATCTAGCTATGCCAACTAGCAGTCCTTCAGTTGTCCCTCTGTAGGGTGATCTTCTGATCTTCTTCATAAGGCTGCAATATAGACCTTGTATATTCCAACACATCTGACAGCCCTCAGGTAGGGCCTGGATTCTCCTGGAATTACAACTGATCTCCAGACTACAGAGGTCAGTTCCCATGGACAAAACAGCAGGTTTGGAATACAGACTTTGTGGCATCATATCCTTGTTAGATCCCTCCCCTGCCCAAACTCTGCCTTTTCCAAGCACACACACACAGACACCAAATATCCAGGAATTTCCCAAGCCAGAATTGGTAAGCCTAGTACAGACTTGTTTGTGAGAGAAGTCATGGGATATAATCAGTGCTGAATGAGAGTTAGGCATCCCCAAGTTTCACCTATAAAACTTTTAAAAATATGGTATTGTTTCTGAGCATGAGAAAAGAAAAAAACACAATAATAACATATGAAGTACATATTGGCTGCAGTCACATGTCCCAGCTGAAGCAGAGGGGAAGCGAGGCTATTTCCTCCAGAGGAATTTGACTCGCAGTTGCGAGATCACACATCCCTTTGTGGCTGCGGGCTCAGCCCATCACTGTGTGATCAGATGCAACTGCAGATGTGCCATGTGCATAAATGAGGCATAGCACCTCCACAGTGAGGGCTCCCTATGGAGTATGTGATGATGCGCATACTGTGAGGGGGGGGGAATGGCACCAAGCCAGGATGTCATGATCAGACCATTCTGAGAGTGTGCTTGTGCGATCAGACACGGGAAAGTCCATCTGTGGCCCGTTAGAACTGGACTTTCCCCTGTGTCTTTTAACTCCACTTCTGTGGCAGAGCAGCACAGGTTGCTGACAGTTGCAGGATGCTTTCCAGATGTTCCTATCTGATCATGCCCTTTAGATCCATCAGGCATTTGCAGCTATGTCAGATCTAAAGGGGCGTGTGATCACAGCCATTGTGTACTGCCTTTTTAAGTAGGCCTCAGAGCAAGCAGGAAAGTAGGAGGGACTCAGTGCTTCTCAGTCTCCCTGCTAGCAGCCTGCAGGAGTGCAGGGGCTACTAAGAAGCTGCAGAACCAGCACAGGACTAACGTGGCCCAGAGCTCTAGGAACAGCTTTGTTAAGTTTTATTCTTCTTCTTCCAATAGCCAAGTTATCCGCCTTACAGTTACTGTTAATAAAGAGATCTTCAGCCAAACAGAACTGGTTGTTTGGTGTTTGCTCCACTATATAAAATGTGGGAAAGGGGATGTAATCCCCCCTCTATTAAAACACCAGGAAGCTGTGGAAATAAGCTGAGATCTGACTAGCTTGATCTTGCCTTCCACATTAGTGCTGACTCACTACCGAAATGGCTGCACTGGGCCATATAGAAGAATTTGATAAGTCAACCCACCTCTTGGGACTCTCATGCAGAAAGACTATCTTACTATCTACAAGCGAATAAGATCAAAGGGCAGGCCCATAGCTAGGAATTTTGGGGGAAGGGGTGATGGGGGTGCTAATGCAATTAATGGAGCTAATTATATTCTGCCTTTCTCCCCAGTGGTGACCCTAAGGGTCTTGCAACTTTCTCCCCTCCTCCACTGCATTCACCAGACAGGAGGAGGATGAAGAAGGGAGCTGTTAGGGAATCTTAGGGTGTTTGGGTGTGGCTAACCTCTTTGGGCTGGAGCTGGCAGACATGGTGAAAGGGGCTCGCCCTGGGAGCACACATCACCTGCTTCAGCTCCTCCCTTGGTGAGCGGCTGCATGCTTGGAAGTTGAGGCCAGGCTTGGGCAACACAGGGCATCTACACCTTGGAACTGCTGTCCCTGGGACTACAGCACACACTCTCTGCCAACTCCACATGAAAGCAAGGACAAGGAAGGCTAGCTGGCTCTCTCTTTGGCCACTCCATGCATGGCCTTCTCCTGGGAGGGATCAGGAGGGGAGAGGGGAATGTAGAAATGGGCCATGGGGTGCATGGGAATTCAGGAGGGGGTGGTACCCCATACGCCCCATTAGCTACAGCCCTGTCAAAGGAGCAGAAAAAAGCATGCAATTTTATTGTGGAGCAAAAACTTTTGCTATTGTTTTCTGATGGCACCTGCTGCACCAAATTCAAATGTTTATGATGAACTGATCTGTTGAAGACACATTTTTGCCCATCATTATCTGTTACTCTACAGAGGTTGTATTTTTTAAGTGTGATCAGTGAGCCAGTGAACATATAGCAGAATGGATTGCAGAGTTCTGTCACCTGGCAGAACGTTGTGAATTTGGAGATTTTCTGGAAGGTTTATTATGGGAATGGCTCATCTGTGGAGTTAAGAATGAGGCCATCCAGTGGTGCCTCCTCTCTGAACAGAATCTGACTTTTGCTGCAGTACAGCAACAAGCATTAGCAGCTGAAGCGATTTCATGTAAGGTCAGAGAAATTCATAACAGGCACCACACTGACACCTACATTCTCCAACAAACCCTGGAATGAGATGAGGAGCAAGTACAGAGGCTCATATCTATATCAGTGGGATTACATAACTCAGGTAATGCATCAATATGTTTAAGCAGTGAAGGCAACATAAACGTAGTGACTGCAGATTCAGGAACGCTGAGTGTCACACTAGCTCAAAAAGGGGTCAAATAGAAAGAGTTTGTCAGTCAAGGGCTAATTCCAGGAAACAAAGAGAATTGGCAAAAGGTACCCAGCTTCAAACTGTTGATAATTTGGAAGGTTTCCTGGAAAAAAAAGTACAAACATTGTACTCCATTCAACATATTCATGCTGTCAAGGGGCAATGCCCAGAAATTATTGCCATTGTAGAGAAAAATGGTCAAAAGTGTGAAATGGAAGTTGACTCTGGGGCCGGATCCATTGTCATAGACAGCAACACATTTTCACAGCTATTCTAGGACCATTCTCCCAAATTACACAGATCAAAATGTTCCCTTTGTGACTACAATTGACAGACTGTTCAGGTCCTTGGAAGCTGTGATGTAGATGTTGACTATGGACCTGTCAGACAGATATTACCTTTGCTACTTAGAAAAGGGACTTATAAAAGCCGGCAGGGAAGAAACTGGTTCACACCTTTGGGAATCAGTGTTCAAGGAATATATAGTACCTGTCTAGCAATACTGGAAGAACTGGCATCTGAGTTCCCACGTGTATTCACTGAGGCATTAGGAGCATACAAAGGTCCATCAGTGACTTTTCAAATGGACCCTTCCATAACACCTATTTGTTTGAAGGCCTACAATGTTCCTTTTTGCCCTGAGACAAAAGATCAATGAAGAACTTGATCAGCTCATTGTACAAGGAGTTATAGAGCCAATGATTCACGCAACCTGGGCCATCCCTGTTGTTCCTTTCTTTAAACCAATTAGCACATATGTATTTGTGGGGATTACAAACGTACTGTAAATACTCTGCCAATATATCCATCCCAAAAGAAAGATTCCTGGTGCCACTGAGATTCCATGTTGAAGGCACCAGGAATCTTTCAGTACTTCATGGAAACTATGTTAGCATTCTTGGAGTTGTGCCTTACTTTGATGATGTGTCAATTAGGGCCTCCTCTAAGGAGGAACTCGTGAATCAACTCAAACATTTGATCTTTCAGGCATCACAATTAAGGAAGAGAAATGCCAGCTGGGAGTTCCCAGTATCACATTCCTGGGGTACCCAAAAAAAAAATTGTGGTCCCCCGAAGGTGATTTTTTATTGCTTTTTTGTAATAGACAACTAAAACTACAATGAAAAAGAGGAGAGGGGAACTAACAACTAGGGAGAAAGAAAAGTATACCCACACTATACTAAAAACCCAAGAGTAGGAGATCATTATCCCAGTTAGAGTCTATGTTAGTACTATATTGTTAATAAACAATGCATGCTGTGAGTTTCTATCTATCCCTGATCAGAAATTAGCTGATTACTTGTTATGGGAGAATTTCAGAGCATCTCCCAAGCTTGCTTCATAAAAGCAATTTTCAGAGTCCTTCTGCCTTTACTTAGGCTTTCTATCTCTAAAGACATAGCTTGGTTTGCAGGCAGCTGTGCCTTCTTCTGTGGCCAAGTCTTCCTCTGTCTCTGAGAGTGTGGATCCATTCGAACCAGTTTTGCTGTCTTCTTTGGTCCCCAGATGACGTTTCAGAAATTCTTTAGCCTTGTGCACCAAGTCTCTCTCTTGTCATGCAGCTTAAAGATGACCCCTTCTGGAAACGCCCATTTATATGCGATTTGATGATTTTGAAGGAAGAGAATTAAATCCTTGCAGATCTTTCATTTTTGGCAAATTTCAAATGGAATGTCCTTTAAAGTCTTGATAACATTCCCCATTTTCAGTGGAGTTGCTGATGTAGCTTTTAAAATTGCATCCCTGGTTTGTCTTCTTGAGAATCTGACTGATATTTCTCCAGGCAGGCTATTCTTTTTGGTGTAATTGGAATACACCCTATACTCTGCATCCATATCATGAATTATTTCTTCCACTGTCAAGCCTACTACTGGTGCAATAAGATCACTCAGGAGCTTCTTCAGGTCTTCTTTCAGTGATTCAGGAACTCCTTGGAACCTGAGGACCATATTGGCTTTTTCCATTTGTAGTAACAACAGTCTATTTTCCTGATGATTCTGTTTATTCGTTAATTGGTCCACTCTTTTCTTCAAAGTCATGTTTTCAGTGTGCGTCTCTTTCACTACTTCCATCATTTGCTCTGTCTGTTTAACTGCTTCAGCCATCTGGAGCTGTTGCGCTGCGAGAGTCTGATTAAGGACGGTTAACTGCTGGTTAATACCAGCGAGTTGATCCATGACAGGCTTGAGCGTGTCTGCTAAGAGTCTCATAACATCCACCCTCTCATTTTCCGGCCTCAGACTTTGACCTCCCATAGGTTTCGGTTTCACTCCTTTTCTCCCTGCGCCCGACATCTTGATTGATCGTTTACAAAAGCCAGCCGCTATTTCACCACCTCTGAAAATCGCTTATGCTTCAAATCCGCTCTGGTAAGACTCACCAAACAAGCCAAATGATCAATTCCCCCCCCCTTGTCTTATTCTGCTGCTTTTCTCACTCGCAGGGGGTCCCTCCGCCTTCTGTTTGCTGCTATAAGGGGGGGGTGAGGAATTTTCCGGTTATTTTAAAGTTCGGTTACAGCCAACTCACGATCACTGCTGGCCACTTTCGACCTCGCTTAGATCTTCGCCAGTCGCTCACTCTCCTCTGCTTGTTCCAGCCAGCCTAGCTGGTGCCATGCGGCCACACAGCGATAGGACCGTCAGGGCAAAGGGGAGCCTCAATTCTCTGGCATTCTGCCATTGAAGAGGCTACCCCTTCAAAGCCCTATGGCTTGGAACCCCACCCAAGGGTTCCATGGGGGGGCCATATCAGTAGCTCCCCTCCAAACCGCTGGTGTGCAAATCGCTCTCCTGATCCTTGGAGAGAGTGACTGCCATCGCCACACTGTAGACCGGAAACACCCCTGGGATACCAGATTGATGCAGCTGGTATTCACTCTCCACAGGATAAGATAGAGGCAATACACCATGCCCCTAGACCAAAGTGCAAGGAAGATCTTCAGGCATTTTTATCACAGTTTCTTAAAAAACAAAGCCACTATAGCAGAACCCCTTCATTGCTTGTTACATAAAAGTTCTCAATGAAAGTGGACTCACAAACATGAAGGAGCTTTTCTGGCCGTAAAGAACCTCTGACTCTGTACTTGCTCACTATGATGAACAGAGGCCTCTGTCTGTTACATGTGATGCCTCACCATTTGGGGCTGGGGCTGTCCTCAGTCACATACTATCAGATGGCACAGAACCACCAGCTGTTTTTTGTTCTAGAACAATGACCTCAACTGAAATAACTATGCTCAGATTGATAAAGAGGCATTGGCTATTGTGGCAGGAATTTAAAAATTTCATAATTATGTATATGGTTGTAGAGGAAGCTCAGAGGTTCAAATGATAATCCACTGATTATTGCTGGGATTCCAGAGGTCCTTTGGGGAAAGACTTTGGAATTTCCAGAAACAGATTGGTGACCTAATAACTAAGCAGAAACAGGTGTTTTATATCTCATTCAATGGTCAGAGACAGGAATTTCCTAATGAGCAGGTGTTCCAAATTCAGAAAACTTTTTAATGAGGATGGTACCTAACAAGCTGTCAGAGTGGAGATTTATGTTTAAACTCTCTACTTCAAAGAAATGTATTCAGAAGTTCATGATGGTTTAATTTTAAATAAGGAAAAATTAAACTAAACTCTTCTTTAAGTGTAAAATGCTTTAACATATAAATATTACTGGAATCTATAAGCAATATATCTGCCTTTTAGCAGCTTATTATTTTAAGGCAAAAAGGACTGTTTGCTTGCTTAGAGAAATAGTTATACACTTAGTAAGCTGAACTGGTAAAATGCCCAGTGAAAAGAATTTAATAACTGGTCACAAGCAAAGGTTGGGAGAATGGCCAGCTAGGTATGCAGTCATCTTAGAGTTCAGCCAGGAACTGAAGATATCAATCACAAGTCCTGTTGTCAATTAAAAAGCTAATTAAAAGTGCAGAACTTGTGCTATATAAAGAGGAACCCTACTGGCTGAAGCAAAATAGCATATTTTGCAAAACACTAAGTTTAACTTAGATTTAATATTTTAAAAAATTCACTAAAAATTTCCTGATGAATTAAAATAAAGAATAATAGGTGAATTTAAGATATTTATAAAAGCTTTATGTTATAGGCCACTTTGGAACATTAGAAAATGCATGTAAAGGGTTTAATGTTTTAAAATATTACTGTAATTTTGTACTTTTCCATAATTCAATGTACGCTTCATATATTTTTAATAAAAATAGCTCACAAAATGGTATTTTGTTGTTGTTCAGTCGCACAGTCGACTCCGACTCTTTGCGACCCCATGGACCAGATTACGCCAGGCCCTCCTGTCTTCCGCTGTCCGCTGAAGTTTGCTCAATTTCATGTTCGTTGCATCGATGACAATGTCTAACCATCTCATCCTTTGCCGTCCCCTTCTTCTTTGACCTTCAATCTTTCCCAGCATCAGGGTCTTCTCCAGTGAATGCTCCCTTCTCATTTGGTGGCCAAAGTATTTGAGCTTCAGCTTCAGGATCTGGCCTTCCAAGGAACAGTCAGGGTTGATTTCTTTTAGGATTGACTGATTTGATCTCCTTGCAGTCCAAGGGACTCTCAAGAGTCTTCTCCAGCACCATAGTTCAAAAGAATCTATTCTTCGGCGCTCGGCCTTCCTTATAGTCCAACTCTCGCAGCCATACATTACTACGGGGAATACCATTGCTTTAACCATGCGGACTTTTGTTGGCAAGGTGATGTCTCTGCTTTTTATCATGCTGTTTAGGTTTGCCATCGCTTTCCTCCCAAGGAGCAGGCGTCTTTTAATTTCATGGCTGCAGTCACCATCTGCAGTGATCTGGGATCCTAGGAACGTGAAGTCTGTCACTACTTCTACGACTTCCCCTTCTATTTGCCAAGGAGTGATGGGGCCAGATGCCATGATCTTAGTTTTTTTGATGTTGAGCTTCAAGCCCACTTTTCCACTCTCCTCTTTGACCCTGAGCAAGAGGCTCTTTAGGTCCTCTTCACTTTCTGCCATCAGAGTGGTATCGTCTGCATATCTGAGGTTATTGATCTTTTCCCCAGCAATCTTAACTCCAGCTTGTGATTCATCCAGGCCAGCATTTCGCATGATGTACTCTGCATATAAATTAAATAAGCAAGGTGACAATATACATCCTTGTCGTACTCCTTTTCCTATGCTAAACCAATCAGTTGTTCCATATCCAGTTCTAACTGTTGCTCCTTGACCCTTATACAGGTTTCTCAGGAGACATGTGAGGTGGTCCGGTACTCCCATCTCTTTAAGAACCTGCCATAATTTATTGTGATCCACACAATCAAAGGCTTTAGCATAGTCAATGAAGCAGAAGTAGATGTTTTTCTGGTACTCTCTTGCTTTCTCCATAATCCAGCGAATGTTGGCAATTTGATCTCTAGTTCCTCTACCTCTTCGAAACCCAGCTTGTACTTCTGGCAGTTCTCTATCCACGTACTGTTGGAGCCTAGCTTGTAGGATTTTGAGCATGACCTTGCTAGCGTGTGAAATGAGTGCAATTGTGCGATAGTTTGAACATTCCTTGACATTGCCCTTCTTTGGGATTGGAATGTACACTGACCTTTTCCAATCCTGTGGCCACTGTTGTGTTTTCCAAATTTGTTGGCAAATTGAGTGCAGCACTTTAACAGCATCTTCTTTTAAGACTTTGAATAACTCAGCTGGGATACCATCACCTCCACTAGCTTTGTTGTTAGTAATGCTTTCTAAGGCCCATTTAACTTCGCTTTCCAGGATGTCTGGCTCGAGGTCAGTGATTATCCCATCGTGGTTGTCAAGGACATTGAGGTCCTTCTTGTATAGTTCTTCTGTGTTTTCTTGCCATCTTTTCCTAATCTCTTCTGCTTCTGTTAGGTCCCTACCATTTTTGTCCTTTATCATGGCCAGCTTTGCATGGAACGTTCCCTTGATTTCTCCAATTTTCTTGAACAGATCTCTAGTCCTTCCCAATCTATTGTTTTCCTCTATTACTTTGCATTGTTCATTCAGGAAAGCCTCCTTATCTCTCCTTGCTGTTCTCTGGAAATCTGCATTCAGTTGGGCAAATCTTTCCTTTTCACCGTTGCCTTTAGCTTTCCTTCTTTCCTCTGCTATGTGTAAAGCCTCATCAGACAGCCACTTTGCTTTTTTGCATTTCTTTTTCTTTGGGATGGCGGTGATTGCTGCCTCCTGTACAATGTCACGGACCTCTGTCCATAGTTCTTCAGGCACTCTGTCTATCAAATCTAGTCCCTTAAACCTATTCTTCACCTCTACTGTATATTCATCGGGGATGCAATCTAGGTCAAATCTGAATGGCCTTGTGGTTTTCCCAACTTTCTTCAATTTTAATCTGAATTTTGCAATGAGTAGCTCATGATCTGAGCCACAGTCAGCTCCAGGTCTTGTTTTTACTGACTGGATAGAGCTTCTCCATCTTTGACTGCAAATTATATAGTCAATCTGATTTCGGTGTTGCCCATCTGGTGATGTCCATGTGTAGAGACGCCTCTTAGGTTGTTGGAAAAGGGTGTTCACTATGACCAGCGTGTTCTCTTGACAAAACTCTGTTAGCCTTTGCCCTGCTTCATTTTGTTCTCCAAGGCCAAACTTGTCTGTTATTCCGGTTACCTTTTGATTTCCTACTTTAGCATTCCAGTCCCCTATGATGATGAGGACATCATGTTTTGGTGGTAGTTCTATGAGCTGTTGTAGGTCTTCATAGAACTGGTCCACTTCAGCCTCTTCTGCAGCAGTGGTTGGGGCATAGACTTGGATTACTGTGATATTGAATGGTTTGCCTTGGATTCGGACTGAGATCATCTGTCATTTTTGAGATTGTATCCCAATACTGCCTTTCTCACTCTCTTGTTGACTATAAAGGCCACACCATTTTTTCTACGGGATTCCTGGCCACAGTAGTAGATATAATGGTCTTCTGAGTTAAATTCGCCCATTCCTGTCCACTTTAGTTCACTGATTCCCAAGATGTCGATGTTCATTCTTGCCATTTCATTTTTGACCACGTCAAGCTTACCTTGATTCATAGATCTTACATTCCAGGTTCCTATGCAGTATTGTTCTTTGCAGCATCGGACTTTCCTTTCACCGTCAGACACATCCACAACTGAGCGTCCTTTCGGCTTTGGCCCAGCCGCTTCACTCTTTCTGGGGTTACTCGTACTTGCCCTCTGCTCTTCCCCAGTAGCATACTGGACACCTTCCGACCTGAGGGGCTCATCTTCCGGCGTCATATCTTTTAGCCTTTTGTTACTGTCCATGGGGTTTTCTTGGCAAAGATACTGGAGTGGGTTGCCATTTCCTTCTCCAGGGGATCACGCTTGGTCTGAGTTCTCTGCTGTGGCCTGTCCGTCCTGGGTGGCCCTCCACGGCATAGCCCACAGAAATGGTATTAAGAGTGCTTTTATACACATATATGCATATATCAAAACAAAAGAACCATTTTTATAAGAGCAGTTAGTTTTTATACTGAGAATGAACTTAGCCTGAAAGTTCATTCAAAGGTGAACCAGTCTGGGGAAACAGCCAAATAGATAGATAAATCACTTTTAACAAGACAACCACCTGCATTGTAAGGTTGAAATGTGGCCAAGTAGTATCTTGCTTGTCAAATGTTTAATTAACAATTGTAGAATCAAAGAAAATCAGACTGAGCATGTATAAATGATGTCAGCAGTGATGTAAAGTTGAGAGGAGCAACAAAAGCATATAAGCCAGATCCCTGCTGTTACTCACTGGACATCTGAGCTGAACTTTTGGCTGTATGGTGTCCCTTATTTGAATAAAACGTTTTTCTACCTTTTTTGCTGCCTGGAATAGTTTGTTTCACTGTGTGGTTTATTGGCTAGCCACACAAGTCAAAAAACCCTAGCACCCTCAGGGCATTGCCTTCATGGTCATCCTTTTGAAATCCAAACAGACCACAAGCCACTTCTTGGAATTTTCACCAAAGACAAACCAATGCCTCCCATTTAATCTCCCTGTATGCAACGTTTGGATTTGCTGAAAAATCTGTTTAGCTTCTGTGTGGCCCCAATCTGTAAATTTAGCTATCCACAAATGGGGGCCATGGATGGCTAATAGTATATACTCTTGTGCAGTGCCTGTTCCAAAATGGCAGACTGTTGATGTTATGTACTGACATAAGTGAACACTGCCTATTCTTTACCATGTAAAGCTTGAGTTATGTGAAGGATTGTAAGCTGAAACATTCCTATTGGCCATTCCTGTAGGATTGTGTGAAACAGCCAATCAGAGTGTAAATATGTTGCAAAGAGGGAACGAACCTGATTGGACTTTATCTCTGTAATATGATTGGACTTTAACTAACTGTGGGTGTGGCTTTGACAGCCCGGGATGGTTTAAAAAGGGAGCTGTGCTCCACTTGTGGTGTGTTCCTGAACTGAAGTTTGCTGTTAAATAAATCTGAAATCACTTTGCTAAACCTATCGTTGTTGAGTTGCATACTTAACAGTTGAAATAGTCTTCATGAATTCACTTCAACTGATTTCATAATCATTTCAGCTCTTTAGTTCCCCATCTTTTGATGTCCCTGCCTTTAACTCGTTACTGTATCAAAGCTATATTTGCTCTGTGCCCACCACAAACAAAATATTATATGTTGTGATAAATATGTTGTAATAAATATAATTTCCCTTAAATTATAGTTGTTTCTGTTTCTTCAGAAATTGATCCCATGTTTGAATGTAAGCTAACCAAGATTGAAAGCATGTTTGATCAATGTTTGTTCACAGTTCATATGATTCTTCATCAGGCAAAATAAGTATTTCAAAAAGTATCTACTGTTTTTATCTGCAGAGTTGTCTATGGACAAAAGGCAGCAAAAGGCAGAGTTGTCTGTGGACAAAAAGACAAAAGATAATCTTTGTAGTCCTCAGTGAATGATACAGATTTTTCAGGTAAAACAATGGAAAATGCAGCTCTTGTAAAGTTGTTGAGTCTTTGACCACACCAAACATCAGCAGTGTACGAAATAAATGGCAATAAACAGTGTTTTGGAGGGAAATGGTACTCAAAGACCTGAGAATGGGTTTTCCTATACAAGTGTCACATTTCTGATTTTTCTTGGATTGACTGGGTAAGCAGCAGCTCTTGAAGGAAGAACTCTGTCATAATTTTCACCATAATGGACCTATAAACAAGACAGATTAGGAATTTAATAAAACATATTTCAATAACCTTCATCATAATTAGCATCATTAAAAATCAAGGGCTTGATCTAACTAAATTTAGTAATGACAACCCCCCCCCAAACCAACAGAACAAATTAACACAGAATTTGACTCTTAGTCAAGAAAAGAAATCTTTATCTGGTTCAGATGTTTATATCACATCAGTTGAAAGTGTCAATAATCTTGTCATTGTTTAATTGATTTTGGCCAAATGAAATTAGTGTTATGTATTATGTAAAGCAGCATTTTATGAGAAAATGTATGTCTTGATAAAGATCTAGAAGTGATTAAAAAAAGCTCAAATGGAAGTCTTGTGGCAGATCTTGTAAAGAAAGATATAAAGACAATATAAAGTCTGGATTCCACTTCATCAGATGCATGAAATGGAGTCTCAGTAAGCAGAAATATACACACTGTATGAAATATACAAGATAAACATAGTGAATATTCATCAATAGTTGTAATTGCTGACAACATGGTTTAATTTTTCAACAAAGGTTCGTATTTATACAAATAAACCTTCAATGTGCAAAGTAAACATGTTTAAACAAGAGGGGGACAGAGAAATGAGGAACATGGAAGGGAGAGAGGGGCAAAGCACACATTCTGAAGCGAGAGTGTCAAATCTTTGCTCTTACTGCATTGTTTTCTATTTTTGTAATTCCATTTTTGCATTGTTTATGACGTATCATGTTTGATCTCTCTCTCTCTCTCTCTCTCTCTCTCTCTCTCTCTCTCTCTCTCTCTCTCTCTCTCTCATTGTTTCCAATTTCTGTAAACCTAGTCCCATTGCACTATTTATGGGATGTCTTGTACTATTTGATTGCATTTTTCTACACTGTGCCTTTCTTCTTAAATCTCAGCAAAAAACATGGGTTATAAAGTAAATAAATAAAAATCATGTGTGGATGAAATCATCACAGGCAATTTAACATCTATAGTTGTCAAGAAAAGTAACATCATTGTTTAAACCCTGGTGATACAGTTAAACCTACTGATAATTTCTAATTCAGCAATTTCATGCTGAAAGTCTTCCTTATAAATTCATTTAGTGAAGAATGGTGACTTGCGAAATGGTCAACAATGGAATGTCCTTGTAGATTGAACTGCTCTGCCATGTATTACTGAATCTTGCCGTCTTCATGTCAAATTTGTGTCTGTTTATTCTTTAGCATAGAGATTAATCTGTTTGTTCTTGGGCAGTGTTGAGAGATAATTACTTATATCACATTGGAGGAGGAGCAGATGAATGGGCCACTGATGGCATAGTTGATGTTATTAAGTTCTGCAGTGCTGTTGACCAAGTGGATGACAGGGCAGAGTTGGGACTTGTCCAATGCTCCCTCTAAGCTGTGAAGTCTGTGAGCAAAAATTCTACTTTATGAGCTACCGGCATTAAAATTGTGAGTGAGTGATTTGGCTAAGACTGTGATCTGGAGTCTAAAAAATTGTGAGCTAGCTCACACTAACTTAGCTTAGAGGGAACACTGGACTTGTCTCTGTTAGGTAGTCCATTGTTCCTGGTAAGCCACTGTTTCAGACCAAGGGGGGTCTGTAAACAACTAAAGACCTGCTGCCGACGGGCTGTGAAAAATCCACAATGCACTGCAGATCATTAGAACAGTTTTCTCTGTAAACTGTGGAAGACAACATGTAGTGGTCTGTCCTTGGGTACCAGCATGGCCTTGCCAGACTATTCTTCACTTCATGGGATGTGTATTGTACTTTTAGAATTAGGGTTGCCAGCTCTGGGATGGGAAATTCCTGGAGATTCTGGAGGTGGAGCCTGGAGAAGGTGCGATTTGGGGAGGGGTGGGACCTTAGTGTGGTATAAGGCCATCCAGTCCACCTTCCAAAGTAGACATTTTCTCCATGGGACCTGATCTCTGTAACCTGCAGACCAGAGATCTCCAGCCACCACTTAGAGGTTGGCACCCAAGTGCCTGATGTAAATCCCTTAGATGCGAATGTAGTTGTATCACAGCTTGGCTGTAGACAATGGACAATCTAATGAGAGTTGATTCCAACACAGAAATTGAGGACTGTTTTTCATTTTATTGTCGCAGCCTAGTTGCTACTGAAAAACCACTGAATAAAACATTTCACATTTTTGTTCCAATTAAAATCAAAAATTCAGTAATTACCAAGGATCTCCTTAGGAAGTTTAGCATATCTGAGACTCTTGTTTTGCATCACTGTGATTCCTGTTTACAAATTGTATTAACCAGCTGGTTGCAAAGTATAGTTTGAACTACATATATATTTGTATGTTTTTCTACATATAAAATTTCTCATGTACATGTATGGTATGTTTTACTGGACTCTAAAACTGTATGCAGCAAATCTGAGGTCTTTGGTACTCCCACATGTATTTAATGTCTTAAATAATGCATCCAGTATGCATTTATTATTTAAAAGGCCATAAAAGTAGATGTTAGATAACAAATGTACCCAATATTGCTCTAGTATACAAATGCCAACACCACTGTAAAGCTACAGGGTGCTCTTGGAACATCTGAAAAATTATTGGTTTGGTTTCAAATACTAACAGATGTATTTATTCTAATTGTTGTATAGAAGATCTGCATCGGTCTAGAAGCTCCCCACTCACAGCTGGTGCTGCATACCCTCCCATAGGCCATTCATCCTTGTATTCCACTTCTCTCCTGAACCTGCCCCCCTCAACCTGAGGAGCAAGAGATGCCGTGGCCTCCTCGGCTGTTATCCCTTTGCCCCTCTGGAATTCCAATGAGATCAGAGCAGTTCCCAAGGCTACCTTGAGGGAGATATGGCTGTGGCTTCTCTCACCACATTGATTGTCAGGGTTAATTCAGCTGATCTAGCTACCACCCAGCTGATTATCTGGCAGTATAGTGTTAAAGGGCTGGTTATTGCCAACAGCTTTCCATCAGGTGATGCCTTATAGGTACCATGTGTGTTGCTGACTTAGACTGCGATCACACACGCCAGTTGAGGCAGAGGGGAAGCGAGGCTATTCCCTCTGGAGGAATTTGACCCACAGTTGTGAGATCACACCTCCGTTTGTAGCTGCAGGCGCAGCCCGTCACAGTGTGATCAGATGCAACTGCCAGTGAGTCAGATTTTTTTGCCATTTGTTTCCCATGTGCATAAACGAGGAATCACACCTCTGCACTGAGGGCTCCCTATGGGTATGCGATGATGCACATACTGCGAAGGGGGGGAATGGCACCGAGCTGGGATGGCCTGAACAGATCATCCCAATGGCATGCATGCGCGCTTTCGCGATCAGACAGGGAAAAGTCCATCTATGGCCCGTCGCAACCCATTTACTACCGGATTTTCTCTGGTGCCTCTTTACTCCAGTCCTGTGGCAGAGCAGCATGGGTTGCCTATGACTGCGGGACGCTTCCCAGATGTTGCTGTCTGATCGCACTCTTTAGATCCATCGGGCATTTGTGCCTATGTCGGATCTACTGGCGTGTGTGATTGCTGCCCAAGTGAGTGGATACCAAGGGTGGATCCCTCAGATCCCCTTGTAGTTTGGGACCTGTGGGGTCCCTTGGGTTCCTGACAGTTCTAATATTTAAATCCACTTCTTATTTATTAGCTTATCAAAAATAATGGGCCAGTTATCTTCAGAAAGCAATTCATAGATCACTTATACAAACATATATAAAGAACAGTAGCTGAACCCCTGCCTATATAAATTGAATAAAGTTTCTAAACCAAAATTTATCTTTGGTATTCTATCAACAGACTGAAACTGTCACAGTGGCCTGCTTGCGAGTGCTTTGGCATTTTGGGTAGATAGGACTAGGCTTCTTTAAGCCATTATGTTCTAAATATGCTATTGCTATAAACCTGATTAGATCCTACTTGAAAGATAGGACCCTTTTTCCTGCCCTCCCCCTTTTCTATTCTCCCCCCCCTTTTTCTCTTCCCTATTTTTCTACTCTATCTTCAAGTTTTACTTTTTAAAAACACACTAAACCAGTAACATAAAGAAAATGGAGTCCACAATACAGTTCATCTTTGATTGGTGGGTCCAATGAACTAGTGGTACTTGCTATAGAACAGAATATAACAGACTGGTGTTACCATTGCTCCAGGCATTATAGCCTGCAAAAATTAAAACATATTTGTCATTTGATGGCCTGCCAAAAAGCATGCTTGACATAACTCACTCTAATTATTCAAAATCTTCTTTAGATTGTTAGCTAATATTGAAACTATTATTAGGCAAAGAAATCGGCAAATATGCAGACAACCTAGAAACATCCTTCCCTGGTTTTGGAATTAATGCTATATAAGTATCTGATCTGGACTTAGAGATTTTCTTCTCCAAGAACATAGAAGAATAGTGTTTCAAGGAGAATGGAGTTAGTTCTTCTATAGAAACCGCATAAAATTCATTTACTAAACCATCAGATCCTAGTGATTTACCAATTTTCAGATTTTTAATTACTAATTTAATTTCTTCCCTTTGAACTGGCCTTTCTAAAAACCATCAGTGTTCATCTGAAATATAAGGGACCTGCATCTGTGAAAGAAAGTCCAAAATCTCATCCTTATCAATGGATTCTGTAGCATACAGATCAGAGAAATATCTCCCAAATTCTTCTCTGATTAATTCTGGTGTGTCTGATCTGTCTCTTCAATTTGCTACAATCTGTGGAGGTTTATAATCCATTGTTTTATCTGCCAAAAGATTGGCAATCTGTTAACCAAGTTTATTCCTATGTTCCTTCCAAGACCAAAAATGAAAGACACAGAATTATCTTCAGACAATCCCCCCCCCAAGTGCTATTTCCAATGGAAGCTAAGGGTCTGTTTGTGGCAGGCACAACTCATCCGAAAATAATTTTATATGTACACTGGGTTATATAGTGGTGCTGGATGGGAAGTACTGGGATCACTGGGCAGTACTGATTTTGCTGACATTATCTAAAAAGATTACATTATTTGTCATAAAGCAAAGTAGGCTTTACAACGGGCTGTTAGATGTGCCACCAACACAAGAATAGTAATAACAACCCAGTGCCTGAACTGGTCATTCTAACCTTTGTTTCACATGGACAGTCACTAAATCAGATTAACATTCCCTTACCACACATGTAAAGGGTAGAGGGAGCATCATTTTACAACTTTGTTAGATCACAGAGAAATAGTCTTCAGTTCATAATATTAATAACTACTATACTACTATTACTACTATTAAGTACATTCTAAGTTGCCAAGCAGGACAGTGATGAGAAGGAGTTGAGACCAAGTCTTCAAAATAAAGAGGAAGGACGTGGAACAATTAGGTGGAGATAGAGAGAAATAAAAGCAGATCACGGAAGAGAGCAAAATGAAGGAGAGAAGTGTGGCAAAAAGAAATTGAAGTAAAGGAGAGGGAAATGTTTTTAACTTGCTGCCATATCTGAAAGAGCTGACTGGGCAGACAAAATGGTAGAGCTTAGTACAACGAAGGGAAGAGGGAAAGGACAGACTGATGGAGACAGACAGTGACCTTTGTTAGTGGGCTGCAGCCTGGCAATTACTGTAGCAGCTATCAGCTGTGCTGGCTTCTCTTGCCTTGCTCCAATGCTGGCTTGGTTTATGGGCCATGATTTGTTAGGTAAAGGTTTGCTTCAGCTGATAGAGTGAAAGCCAGAACTGCATTATAAGTAAGATGAAAGACATTCAGCTGGATGCAGCATATAGCTAGCTTCAGGGGCCCTCCAGCTGACCTGGTTCCTTGGAAATTTTGTCCCCCCAGTCTCTAAGGCAGAGTTTTGGGAAGGAAGGAGGCTCAACAGGGATGCAATGACATAGACGCCACCTCTAAAGCTGCCATTTTCTCCAGATCTGTGTAGTCTAGAGATCAATTGTAATTCTGGTAGAACTCAACCCTCTTGTAAAAGTGGGAGAGCCTTCTGCTCAGATGAGGGCATCCAAGGATCCACAGACTTTTGGACAACCATTTTGTTCATCAACAATTTTCTCATCAGCTTAATAGGTCCATTTACAAGTGTCAGATTTTACTTCCCACTTACTGCTTTAATTTTTCCCTATAATTACTTGCCTAATAATTTTTATGTGATGGATTAATTAGGGCAAAGTAAAGATCTTCCTACCTGGCAAACTTAATCAGTGATGGTTGGTAAAATTGCAGTTTCCTATCTATTTGCACCTGCTTGTTTAAAAAAAAAAAAAGACACTGGATTTACAAATCAACTGGGGATCTCCTGTATACCACCTTCTGGAAAGGCAGAATATAATAAATAGTTTTATCACCTAAGTAGCAATGTAAAGAACAGAAATATATGTCCATCAGTTTTTATTCCAGATAATACCTTTGGATTTCAAATTCTGTATCATCATATGTTGACCTTTAGGTGCAGACACAAAGAGGGAACCAAAAAACTTGGAAATCCAATGGAAGACGTTTCATTAATTTCAATGTGCCATGAAAATCTAACGTTCTGCTTTGCAGGGCAAATGTATAGGAAACAGATGAATGAGGCAGCATTAATTTTTATGTTACAAAGCTGTTGTATTTTTTAAAAATGTTATAATTCACACAAACTAGATAATTTATCAAACAGAAAAAATGAAGAGTCAAATTTAATTTATCCATGGCAGAAACAGAATAAATAGAAAATACAAATAAAAGATGTTCCAAAATAAACGTGTTTCTCTTTATAGAAGGACAGCCACTGTCATTACATAGAGTGAGCCTCCAGATACCTTGTGGAGGCCTGAGATTTACTGTGTTTCTATGCCATCAGCTGGGACTTCTTGTTTATCATTTGTTTGTTTTGATTTCCTTTATAGAAGAAACTGAACTCGGGTTGCTTTAGTCTTAGTGCTGGGATGTAATTGCTTTTCCTGGGATACTTGCACTTTGTGGTGTTGCAGCTGAGCTGAAGATTTGAAGTGTTGACTCTTTTGTTGCATTTTGGGATACTTATGCTACCTTCTGACAAGCTGGGCATGGAGCTGATGATCTTGTGTCTCAGACTGCTTAGGTTGGTGAACTGACTTCTTAGCACAGGTACGTTGACCACGAGATCGCCCCTTTGGGAAGGACACTTTCCTGGTGTAGTAACATTGGCCATTTGATTGCTTGGCTCTGGGGTTCGTCTTCCTCCTGTGTTGCCAATGAACTGTGGGTTTCTGAATCTTTGAAAAGATTACTCTGGGTTGCTTTTAAGGGACTGAGCACAGCGTGCTTTTGTGAGTGCTGATTAAAATGATACAAAGGTGGCACAGGGGAGATGCACTGAAGAGACTGTGATGAATGAAAAAAATGTGATGAGATCTGTGCAAGAAAAGGAAGCAGAGTTTGACAGGCATGTAGGATGCTTAAACTGGTGTAGAAATCCAATATTTCTAGTCTACATCAAAGATCCATTAGTGAATGAACACTAAGTCTAAGATAATTGTAAGCATTGCTGTGGTTCTGGGAATTCTGAGCCATTTCAGGCTGTCACAGCAATGCAACAGTATATATTGGTGGTTTCTGCATACAGTTTGACACTGGCTACTACTCAACATGGTTAGACAAAATGTTTGTTTTTCCAGCGTTAAAGCTGCTGGCCCTGTCATTCAGCGGGTATACAATTTCTGTTCATTCCAGCCTGCCTTTGGATAAATATGGTCTTCATACTGAATGCCATCCCACACAATGTGATCTGTATCAGAGAAACCTTCTGTGCTTGCAGCAGAACCACATGGATTGCCACTTGATGAAGTTCTACCATAGAGAATAGTATGAAAACATGCTAGTAGCCACTCTACATTTCAATACAATATATTGTGTTCAAATAGTAAAGCAGCAAACTACCTGGCAATTGGCATCATACATTGATGAGATCATAAAAAAACAACACCCATTAAATGTACTTGAAATATGATTGGTCTGTAAACACTGTGACAGAAAGACCAAAATTCAGATGCATCCAGTCATGCATCAGATAATGAATTTGGCCAACTGAAGATTCAAGGAAAATGAAGTAATCTTCACAGGAAGGGCAAGAAGGGTTGCATCAGTGCTTAGTTCTTGTGGCCCTTTCTTACATGCTCAGGGAAATACTGTTCGCCACTTTGGGGTCAGGAAGCAACTTTTCTCCAGGCCAGTTTGGCTGGAGATCTTGGAGGTTTTTTTATCATCTTCTGGGCATGGAACAGTAGTCACTGGGTTTGGTGGGGGGGGGAGGTATTTCCTGCATTATGCAGGGGGTTGGACTAGATGACCCTGGAAGTCCCTTCCAACTCTATGATTCTATGACATGTGATTATTTCTTTTGCCTTGGAATAATCCAGCAAAGGCAGGTCCACACACTACAGATCTCCAATTGGTTTTAGTTAAGTGTGTTTGCAGCACATTGGTATTGTCATAAGTAGCAAAAACAAGGGTGCCTGTAAATCCAGCTGGAGCCTTCTAACTGATATTGGAAGGTTCTTTCTTGGAATGTTGCCAAATAATGACCTCCTTTTGGATGCTTGTCTTTCAGATTTCCTACACTACCCTTACTAATTATAATCACAGTCAAGGCTGTTTGAGAAAAGCAATTTACCATATAATTTATTGACATTAACTGACAAATATTAAATTCGTTAGACTCATATCTGAACCTGATGGTAGAATTTCTTTTTAAAAAACTCTCCAATAAGTGCTGAACGTTTCCAGATTTTTTTTAGTGGTATAATGTATCTTCAAGGCATGTCTTGTTCAGCACTTAGCACTAACATAAGTTTAGGTCAGAAGCCATATTGGGAGAGTACTTAACAGACCATATGATCAATTGCTTGGAAGAGAATAAGCCTTTTTTGTAATATCCAAAGAAATGTCACAGTTTTCTATTCAAGAACATGTTGTTGCATAAGCAGTACATTTCTTTTCATGGTGACCACTTTTCAGACCGAGAGGATCATTTTCCCAGTCTTGCTCCCAGAATGACATGAGAAGTGTTGATCCCATCATGCTGTATTCTGCTTGACCCAGAATGTAGTAGGATAATCCAGAAGGAAACAGAACAAGAATGTGCTGATCATGGTGCGACTACTCACTCAGCATTCAAATTGGATTGCAACCTAGATCGATTTGACCAAACTGAAGACTGATTACGTTTTAAAAGGCTCCATGGTAGGAGTTCTGCTTTGCATGTGTAAGGTCCCAGTTTCAATCTCTGGCATCTCCAGTTGTAAGGATCAGGTAGTAGGGATGTGAAAGACCTCTGCTTGAGTGCCTGGGGGCAATTTCATGAGTTCATGTGTATAAACAAGCCAACACCTAAACATAAAAACAAAGCTTTGCCCCTACAAACATCACATGCAACTGAAATCAAACTTGTGATCCCCCTCCCCCAATAATTGTGGCTATATAGAACTTTTCCAAAAATTTCCAAAACATTGAAAAGCATAAGAGGATAAAAATACTAATATTTGTACAGTTGTTACTCTTTTCATGAGTCCTGGGATGCCAAGGAGAAAGGCAGTATGTAAATGTAATATACCAACTGTCATCATGGTGGTTATGAATAGGCAAAACCATTATACATCATTTATTCCTGGCCCAGAAACTGGAGTCAGGGTAAACCTGAGGTCATGAAGACACCTGAAGGAAAATAGTATGTTTTTAAAGCTTGATTTACTTGTTGATGAACTACAGAATTGCCAAGATAGCACTTCTTGGTAACTTACACCCTCCTCTAGTAAAAAGCACCTGAACTTACAGACCAGGTCATTATGAAATTGATCTGCTTTGCTCTTTCTGATGCTTTATTGTTCCTACAACTGCCTGAGTCTTTCAATCAAGAGGCAGCCTACAGCTGAGATGACTTTGATCTGTTATTTCAACACTAATTGTTCTCAGCTCCAAATGAAACAGACTAAAAAAGATGTCCATTCTAAGAGCCACCATCGACAAGCCAACACAGCTAACCTCTGTGTTACCCTGAAAGATAAAGTAATATCAGAAGACGCATTTGTTCATCAGGAACCACAAACAAAGGGAGAAAAATGAGGTTCGTGTCACCAAGGTCTAGTGAGTCACAAGATCATTTTGCTAGTACTGTTGTTCTACTCACTATAACAAATAATGGAGACTCTCTGAGATACCTTAGAATGAAGTAAATAGACAGGTTTCCGTCTGCTTAAGTTCTGAAACCTGAAATCCCAGAAACCAAATATTGAATGTGTTATATAGGTACCATATCTAGTTGTTGATATATCAAAGGTCAGCTCTAAGGTGTTTTTTTAATGTTGATAGTGTGGCAGAAGGTGTAAGAGTTTTTTAAAAGCTGGCATAATACAAAATATGCAACTAATGATTCTATATAGTGGGGAAAAATCCCTCTAAGAACTGCCAAGTCAAGGCATAGGAACATGTGAGCAAGATATTGGAAGCCAGTTATCAGTGTGGGACCTACCTTGTGGAGTTCCACAGAGAACAATTCTGTCACCCCTGCTTTTCAATCTTTCTATAAAGCCTTTAGGACAAATTGTTTGTAGCTTTGGAACTGGTTGTCATCCATATACAGGTGATACCCAGCTCTATGTATCCTTATCCAAGTCTCCCAGTAATGTGGTAGAAGTCCTTAATAACTGCCTGACTGCTGTGGTTAACTGGCTAGAAGTGAACAAACTGAAACTAAACCCTGAAAAGACAGAGGTAATGCTGGTAGGGAAGGCAGAGATCATGAAGGACATTGTGCTTCCCACTATTGCTGGCTCAGTTAAGAGCATTGGGGTTACACTGGACCCAACATTATTGTTGAAGAAGCATGTTAATGTAGCTGCAAAAAAAGCTTTCTCCCAACTTAGCTTAGTCCATAAGATGGCCCCTTGCCTTGGTATAGCTGATCTGGCCACCCAGATTCATGTCACAGTAATATCAAGACTAGACTACTGAAACGTACAGAACATTGGTCTCCGTGGCTTGGCTGTTATCAAGAGCTAGATGGAGCATGCATAGTACTCCCATTCTGTAGTCACTCCATTAGATGCCCATCAGTTACTGGACTCAATGTAAGGTATTGGCTATCATATACAAAGCCCTTCACGGTCTTGCATCCTCATATCTGAGGGACTGCCCCTTCCCCTATGCTCTGTCCCAACAGCTTCTCTTATCTGAGCAGGGCCTCCTGCAGGTTTCAGCCTACAAATGGGCAAAATCAACAACTGCCCATACACGTGCCTTCTCCGTTGTGGCCCCCACCTTGTGGAATGGCCTGCCTGAGGGAGGTCAGGAAGGCTCCCACTCTCCTGGCGTTCCTCAAATTATGCAAAACTAGATTATTCAAGAGGGCTTTTCTATGCAGGCAATAAGGTTGCACTGTACAAAATTATTCACAAAGTTACTTGGAAAAATCATTAGGGACTGTGGTCTATAATACTATGCACAGCTTGCTGTTAAGTAGGGTCCTGCTATGTGCATTTCCATCATGATGTGTCATGTTAATATTTATACTTCAGATTTCTGGTTGATTCTACAACAGTAATCACATTGCATTGTTTATTTAATGTCTCATCCTGTTCCTTGTATTGACTCCCTCTATGTAATCCATCCTTAAATCCCAGTCAGAAAGGGGGACCCCACATACAATTTCTCTCCTTTGATGTGCTGAGAAATTATCTGAAATTGGGGGTGAGCAGAGTAGTGGCTGTGTTAGTAGATGATACTAAATTTCTCAGAATGGTGAAAACTAAGGAGGATTGTGAAGAGCTACAGGAGGATCTCTTTAAACTGGGTAAATGGGCAACAACATGGCAAATGAAGTTCACTGTAGATGTCAGGTGATGCACATTGGAGCTAAAAATCTGCAGTTTAAATATATGTTGTTAGGGTCTGAACTGGCCAAGACTGAGAGGGAAAGAGATCTTGGGGTTGTAGTGGACAGCTTGATGAAAATGTCAATTCAGTGTGGAGCAGCAATACAAAAGGGGGAACTTCATGCTGGGGATTATTAGGAAAGGGATTAATAATAAAACAGCCAGTATTTTAGTGGCCTAGTACAGAGCTATGGTGCAGCCCCAATGTGGAATACTGTATAGTTTTGGTTGCCATGTCTCAAAAAGGATATTATAGCACTGGAAAAGAAGAAGAAGAGATTGGATTTATACCTGCCCTTCACTACCTAAAGGAGTCTCCGAGAAGTTTACAAACTCCTTTTCCCTTCCCCTCCCCACAACAGATACCCTGTGAGGGAGGTGGGGCTGAGAGAGCTCTGACAGAAACTGCTCTTTTTCAAGAACAGCCATGCCAGAACTATGGCTTGCCCAAGGTCATCCAGCAGGTGCAAGTGGAGGAGTGTGAAATCAAACCTGGTTCGCCCAGATTAGAGTCCATGCACTTAACCACTACACCAAAGGTACAGGACAAGGCAAGCAGAATAATTAAGGGCCTAGAACACTTTTCTTATATGCTAAAGAGCCTGGGACCTTTCAGTTAAGGAAAAAAGCAAAGTGCAGGGGGGAAACATGAGAAGTGTTTAAAAAATTATGCATGGGGTGGAGAAAGTAGTTTCTCACTCTCCCATAATGCTAGAATTTGGGAGAATCCACTGAAGTTGATAGTCAGTAGGTTGTGGACAGACAAAAGGAAATATTTACTCAACAAGTTGTATAAATTGTGTGGAATTTACTAGTAGTGGACATAGTGATGGCAAAAAGCAAAGATGGCTTTTGAATTAGGCAGATTGATGGAGGAGAGGTCTATCAATGGCTGTGAGCCATATACAGAGGCAGCAAAACGCTGAATACCAGAGCTAGGAGGCAGCATCAGAGGATGGCCTTAGTTACTATGATCTGTTTGCTGGCTTTCCAAGGAAATTTTAACCACTGTGTGAAATAGGATGCTAGACTGGATGGATCACTGGTCTGATCCAGGAGGGCTCTTATATTCTGCATCCAAGCCAGGCATCAACTCAAAGTGATTAAATCAGTGGGCTAAACTGGAGGCGAGAGGACATGAGTTGTGTGTGAGAGTGAAAAAAGGCAAGTGAAATTACTTTCCATTTTATTGTGTGCAACCCTTATTGAAACCCATTACTGAATCACAGACTCCTAGCTTGGAAGAACCCCCCCTCAAATTCCAGTTATATACCAGCTTCATGCTGCTGGGTAATGGGTTCTAGCCCACAAAACAGAGGATTCCTTTTAGTTTTATATTGGAAGGCAGGGTGTGGGGGGGGAGGTGCGAAGCTGACTTTTCTGTTTGTTGGTGTGCTGAAGGGAGGCATCAATCTGCATGTAGCATGGGAAGATTGAAATCTTTTGTATGTTTATGGAAAGTGTGTCATAAATATCGATAAGACTGCTTCCAATTACCTCGGATGCAGAGCCCATTTCTAAATCTTGTTCCAGACCATAAAAGCTAGAATCAGCTGGGGAGAAAGAAGGAAGTCCTGCAATGAACAAAATACATACAGGATAATTGTTACTGACTGTTCAGAATGGCAGGAACTATAAATCATTTCAGAATACCAATAATGATGATGATGATGATGATGATGATGATAAATTTTGTGTACCTAGTATCTTTAGAAGCCTTTTTTCTGTAAAGGGACTTTGAAACAGATACAAGTGTCCAAACACTGGTATAATCTGCTTGTCTAAGATTAGTTAATGCTTTGTAAAACTCGGCTAAGAAGGTGAGAAAAGATTTCCTGGGATTTGACCCTGTGAGTATTCAAATGAACCTCTCTGTGTTCATCACAGATTGGAAGATTTGTAGATGGTGGAAAGATTTTGTGAGGCCATGTAACTAACCGATAGGCAGCACATAGATAGCCTGTTTGAATTTACAATCCATAATGAGCCAAATTTGCTTTCTGGTTTCCAACATTTAGTCACCTTTTTTAGTTTTCAAATACTCAATGTGTGTCTGGGGTATGTAGGATTAGATGCAACATTAAAACAAAAGTATAGCATCAATTTGTGCCTGCACCCAACAGCACATAGTGTAGCATAGAGGTCCCTCATTTTTTTAAGCCTGAGGGCACTTTTTGAATCCTGGCACAGAATGGTGGGCACAATCACAAAATGGCTGATACAGTAAGTGGAGCCAACCACAAAATGGCTGCCACCAAAAATGGAGCCACTGGGAGTTACCCACTGGGGGTGAGTCATCTCCTGCCCAAAGCTCACACTGCCTGCTGCCACTTTGGCAGCCAGTGAGAGAAAATAAAGTAAAAAATCTCTGTTGCTGCAACAGCATTACATCACTTTCAGAGAAAATCCAGGAGTGACATCACTCCACTCAAGGGTTTGCCTGAAACCATAGAGATTCTGGCAATTCCTAGAGTGGCATGACATCACTTCTGAGTGTTCACAAGTGATGTAATGTTGTAGTACCAATATTCCTCCCCCATCTCGCTGTCCCTCCCGACTCCCTAGTAGAGAGTGAGGCTATGAAGAACTGTAATAGTAATTAGTTGCTGTAGATTTTCCAGGTTGTGTGGCCATGGTCTTGGCACTGTAGGACCTGACGATCCATATGATAAAGGTATCATCTACATACTGGAACCAGACTGTTGGTTTGTGGGGTACAGATTCTAAAGCTGTTTTTTTCAAAATATTCCATGTAGAAGTTTGCTGTAACTTGATTGAGAATGCTTCCCCATGGCTGGTTCCAGTACATAGAAGATACCTTTATCATATGGAGCCATGGAGAAGTAGAACTGATGGAGTTTTTAGACCACCTCAACAACATCCACCCCAACATAAGATTCACCACGGAAAAAGAAGTCAAGGGAAAATTCCCATTTCTAGATATCATGGTCATCCGCAAAGCAAACCTTCAGTTAGGTCACAAGGTCTACAGAAAACCAACTCACACAGACCGTTATTTACACAAAAACTCGAATCACCACCCTTGGCAAAAAAGAGGCATAATAAAAACATTAGTAGACCGTGCAAGATGGATATGCAAACCACACTTTCTCAATGACAAACTAAATCATCTTAACCAAGCACTTCAAGCAAATGGCTACCCTAAGAATGAAATCAGAAGAGCAATTAAACCAAAGGTAAAACAAACAACTGAGGAAAAACAGTCTCCCACAGGAAAAGTGTTTTTGCCATATATCAAAGGAATCACGGATCAGATGGAAAAACTTATGAAAAAACACAACCCACAAACAGTATTCAGACCCACCAGAAAAATACAACAGATGCTACGATCAGCAAAAGACAGAAGAGACCCCCCCTCACTTCTGCAGGAGTATACCGCATACCATGCAGTTGTGGACAAGTTTACATCAGGACCACACAGCGTAGCATCCAGACAAGAATAAAAGAACATGCAGACCTGGCCAATCTGAAAAATCAGCAGTGGCTGAACATAGCCTGACCTGAACAGGACACAGCATTTGGTTCCAAGACACTGAAAGACTGGACAACACTTCCAATTACCATGTCAGATTACACAGGGAAGCGATTGAAATTCACAAACATAAACACAATTTCAACAGGAAAGAAGAGAGTTTAAAAATAAATAGGGCATGGTTTCCTGTCCTGAAAAACACAAAATGCTCGACAGCTGCCAATAGCACTACAGATAAGATTAGAGTTTCAATAGCCATTCCACACACAAAAGAACCTCCTCAAACCTCCTCAGGAAACAATCCATAGACAAAAGAACCTCCTCAGGAAAGCTCCGCCATTAGCATGTTCATAGCCTGGAGAACTACACAAGATAATTGACTCAGCCCTACCCCACCTTCCAGGGTAGAAATAAATTACTTGCCTATCATTTTTCTGCTCACCTTGACATAGAGAGTACTCCATCTTTCTGTGTTATACCTCTGAAGATGCCAGTCACAGCTACTGGCGAAGTGTCAGGTCCTACAGTGCCAAGACCATGGCCACACAACCCAGAAAATCTACAGCAACTAATGAACTCCGGTCGTAAAAGCCTTCGACAACATGTAATAATAATTCTTCGACATTTCCGGCAGCAGTTCTGCTTAACTGGATGCCTTTTAAATTAACAAACAAGTTAAAAAGCATCGGACCGAGTACTGATCCCTGTGGTACCCCACTCCTTACCATCCTCCACTAAGAAAATTGCCCATTTATACTCACTCTCTGTTTCCTATTAATTAGCCAGTTTTTGATCCACAAGAGGAATTGTCCTTTTATCCCATGACTATTGAGCTTACTTAGGAGCCTTTGATGAGGAACTGTATCAAAAGCTTTCTGGAAGTCAACATCTATTTGGTCCCCCTTGTCCACATGTTTCTTCACTGCCTCAAAAAACACTAACAGGTTAATGAGACAAGATCTTCCCTTACAGAACCCATGCTGAGTCTGCCTCAATAGTTTTTGTTCATCAATGTGCTTACTAATTCTTTCCTTAATAACAGTTTCCACCAACTTACCCGGTATTGATGTCAGACTGACTGGCCTGTAATTTCCCAGCTCTCCCCTGGAGCCCTTTTTAAAGATGGGAGTGACATTAGCTACCTTCCAGTCCTCAGGAATGGAGGCAGATTTTAAAGAAAGATTACGTATTTTTGTCAGGAGATCCACAAGTTCACGTCTGAGTTCTTTCAGAACTCTCAGAAGTATGCCATGTGGGCCTGGTGATTTATCAGTTTTTAAGTTGTCTCAGTCGTAGGACCTCCTCTCTCGTTACTTCAACCTGACTCAGGTCTTTCAACACCCCTCCCAAAATCAGCAGTTCTGGAGTGGGCAAGCACTTCTCATCTTCCACAGTGAAGACAGAGGCAAAAAATGCATTCAGCTTCTCAGCCGTTTCCCTATCATTCTTCAATACCCTTTGGTCATCCAAGGGCCCCATGGCCTCCCTGGCTGGTTTCCTGCTTCTAATGTATTTGAAGAAAGTTTTATTGTTGGCCTTTATGTTTTTTGTGATATGCTCCTCATATTCCCTTTTTGCTTGCCTGATCACAGACTTGGATTTTATTTGCCACAGCCTGTGGTCCCTTTTATCAACCTCACTGAGACTAGCTTTCCACTGCTTAAAGGAATCCTTCTTACCTTTTACAGCTTCCATTACTTTGTTTGTTAACCGTGCAGGCTAAATTCTATACCTATTTATGCCTTTCCTAATTTGCGGTATATATTTTTTCTGAGCTTCTAGGATTGTAGTTTTAAATAGTATCCAAGCTTCCCCAATGGTTTTGACCCTTTCTACTTTTCCTTTCAGTTTCTTCCTCACATGTCCCTTCATATCAGAGAAGTTACCCCTTTTAAAGTTAAAAGTGGTTGTGTCAGTCTTTTTGGGGAACTCCCTATTTATACAAATGTTAAACTCAATAACATTATGGTCACTGTTCCTAAGCAGTGCAATCACTTTTACATGTCTCACCAGGACTTGGGCATTACTTAGGTTCTGTGACCATCTGTTCCATAGCACAGTCATTGAGAGTGTATAGAAACTCAATCTCTTTTTCCCGACTTGAACACATATTGACCCAATCAGTGTGTGGGTAGTTAAAATCACCTATTACGACACAGTTATTTCATCTAGCTGCTATCTTTAATTCAGTCATCATTTTATAATCCTCCTCTATCTTTTGATCTGGTGGGCGATAACAAACTCCCAGTGTCAAGCTTCGTTTTGGGCCCACTATTCCAACCCTTAGCATTTCCAGAAGCAAATCCAATTCACTTACCCTCTCGATCTTACTGGATTGTATACCCCTTCTGACATACAGAGCCACCCCACCTCCAACCCTTTCCTCCCTATTCTTCCAATATAATTTATAATCAGGAATCACTGTATCCCACTGATTTTCCTCATCTCACCAAGTTTCTAAAATACTCACAATGTCTATTTTTCCCTGAACACCAAGCATTCCACTTCCCTGATTTTACCTTGGACACTTCTAGCATTTGTGTATAAACATCTATCGATTCCCATGCATATTAAGCCCATAACCTTCCTCTTGCTTTCTCAAGACCTTGCCAGGCAGTCCATATCATTAGCCACAGACTCAGTGGACAATTCTAATCCTTTTCCTTGTAGAGAAGTAACAGCTACCCAGTCATCTCTTTGAGATGAGCCATCCTGAACCAGAGACTTTTCATCTCCTGTCGGCTTTCCCCCAATAAGCAGTTTAAAAACTGCCCTGCCACCTTTTTGATTTTAAGCGCCAGCAGCCTGGTTCCTTCTCGGGACAAGTGGAGACCATCTCTTTTGTACAGCTCCCTCTTGTTCCAAAAAGCATCCCAGTGCCTAACAAACTTGAACCCTTCCCCCCTACACCATCATCTCATCTGCACATTGAGACTTCTGATCTGTGCCTGTCTCTCCGGCCCTGTGCATGGAACAGGTAGCACTTCTGCGAAGGCTACCTTGGAGGTCCTGGCCTTGAGTTTCCTGCCTAGCAGCCTAAATTTTTCCTCCAGGACCTCACGACTGCATTTCCCCACATCATTGGTACCAACATGTACCGTAACCACTGGCTCCTCCAGAGCACTATCTACCAGCCTATCTAGAACACGTGTAATGTCTGCTACCTTCGCACCAGGCAGGCAAGTCACCATACAGTCAGTATGCAGGTTCACTGTCTATCTGCCTAAGGATTGGATCACCAACTACCAAGAGCCCCCCTCCCTCCCTGCCAAGGGATGGTTTCTTGGTGCAAAAGGATACCCATTCACCAGCTGAAGAAGAGGTCCCTTCTGAGGGCACATTCCCCTTATCCGCAGGGCACCCTGACAGCAGCGGGGCTGCCACATTCAGAGTGGGACATATCTAACAAATCCCCGAGAGTCTTCTCCATGCACCTAACTGACTGTCTCTGCTTCTCCAGGTCTGCCACCTTGGCCTCAAGGGAGCAAACTCATTCCCTGAGAACTAGGAGCTCCTTGCACCAGGCACACACCCAAGACTTCTGTCTTGTGCACAGACAGTCATACA
This sequence comes from Gekko gecko, assembly GCA_029375565.1. Lineage (NCBI taxonomy): Eukaryota > Metazoa > Chordata > Lepidosauria > Squamata > Gekkonidae > Gekko > Gekko gecko. The sequence continues at coordinate 103,749,225 of JAPDNY010000004.1, read as the reverse complement.
TGTGACACTCCATGCAAAACACTGGATAGCCCCCAACCCCTGCAGGCATTCTGGTTTCATAATTGCTTTTAAAATAATAATTATATATCATCCCCCTTTTAAAACCTTTTGTATTTATGTGGTTCTCCTTGTGGAAGTCTACTTACCTTACTGGGAACCCAAGGAGACTAGGGCCCTGGTTTTCTGGCTCTTCCTGGGCTTCTTACAGAGTCCCTAGTCTAAGAGCCCCAGGCCAAGAACCCTTTGGCTTTCACCCTTTGGCTTGTGCAAGAGGCTCATGCCTTTGGCAAGGTGCTGCCTTAAATAGAAGCTTCCCCCAGCAGAGGGTGTGGCCAGCAGCTATTTAAATTCACCCAGGCACTCAATTACAGTCAATGACCCTTTCACACCCTATCTCAATCAGCCAGGACTCTGCAACAACTCACAACTCCCTTCCTCAGCCATTGGCTCCCTTCCTTGGCCATGATGATCTGACTACAGTGATCCATGCGATGGTCACCTCAAGACTAGACTTCTGTAATGCTCTCTACATGGGGCTGCCCTTGTCGCAAATCTGGAAGTTGCAGCTAGTGCAGAATGCCATGGCCAGGCTTCTGATGGGCCTCCTTAAATGGGAGCACATCCAGCCTGCGCTGAAGGCACTGCACTGGCTGCCTATAGCATACTGAATTCTCTTCAAGGTGCTGGTTTTGACCTTTAAAGCCCTATATGGACAGGGTCCAACATACCTGCAGGACCGCCTTAACCCATACATACCCCAGAGAGCACTATAGTCAGGGACACAACATCGACTGACCATTCCTGGTCCTAAGGATGCCAGGCTTGCTGCCACCAGGGCCAGGGCCTTTTCAGTGGTGGCTCCATACTGGTGGAATGAGCTCCCGGAAGAGATCAGAGCCCTGCAGGACCTTCTGCAGTTCCACAGGGCCTGCAAGTTGGAGCTCTTCCACCAGGCTTTCAATTAGGAGCTGCCACACCACCAACAACAACATCTGTGGTTTTGGGTTGGCCCTGGTCTGGGGGAGACTGCGTTATACTATTGCACCAAGCTGAAGATCACCAAGCCAGTGAAAATTGTTAGTACACCATCTGATTTATTTAAAGATTACCATCACTAGCATTTTAATTGTTGGATTGCTTTTAATGCTTTATGTTAATGTATGTATGGTGTTTTAAATTTTTGTACTTGGCTTTTATGGCACAGGGTACCAACTAGTGTAAGCCACCCTGAGCCTGCTTGCAGGGAGGGCGGGGTATAAATTGAAATAATAAATAAACTCACCCACACACTCCCAAACACAGTACCCTCTCAGCTAAATCACCTCAGCTGAAAGCAAATAAAGAATACTCAACCCTCTAGCAGCTCTATCTCCTGCTCCTTATCAGGGCTCAGCTGGGTTCTGAAAACACTTGGTGGGTACCTGGAAAGGTGTTGGCAAGCACCATGGTGCCCATGGGTGCCATGTTGAGGGCTCCAGGTGTAATGTATTATGGAAGTCTTATTTATCTGTGTCCTCATATACACATGCCCCACTTATGTGATTTATCTACCCCCTTTTCAGCATATCAGAATACACTTAGGGAATCTCCATCACAGGTTATATTCTACAAGGGTGAAAGGCAGCTTTGAGCTTGCTCCCCTACTTCACTGGGTAGGACTTTGAAGCTGGGGCTGGGTGTAACCTGGCACTTGCAAATATTTTCAAGGTTTTCCTTTAAAAAGCTTTTGTTACAAATATCCTTTTTAAAAATAGGAATGTAAGCCCCATTTTGACTGTGCAGCAACATGGGATTCTCAGCATCTTTGCAAGAAGATCTTGGTCTTACAGCAGAAGGTGCTGCTTGGGTCACTTGAATTTTCCCTTTATTATTCCAGGGGCTTAGGGAGAGGACAAAGACAGGCTGTGTTGTATAGTGGGTTAGACGCATAATGAAACCACAGACAACGGTGTAGTGATCAGCATGGTTCGCTATTATACAACACAAGACAAAGTTATCTGGCCAGGAGGCCAACTATATACAAGTGAAGGGAAAGCCCCCTGGTGCCGTTGGCGGGTTTGAATTCCTGCCGCCGTTCCCATTGGTTCCCCTATGCGGGAGCCAGGAGCCCCAGTCCCATTGTTCACAGGTACTCAAGCTCAGGCTCTTCGCTGATGGCCCGTAGTGGTCTGCGGACACAACAGGCTACTTCCACACAGTGACCGTTTTACACATTCGTCTACATTTTGGTGCAGGTGGAACTGAAATTAGGGTTCCTGTAGCAATTACTATGTTATTTTCCCTTTTAAAATCTGGCAAGATCCTACTATATGTCCACTTAGAAGTATCTCTATCCCTGCACTGTTACATTTATTCATTTAGAGCCTGATTGCTAAATTAATTACTTCCTGTTCTTGCTTTTAATGGCACTCAATAAAATGTCGGTTATCAGCGCTTTAGGTGGAAAGGCTTAAGTCCTGTTTATTCATTTTTTAAAAAAATGTATTGCTATTGCAATTATTAGTAATGATTTTAAAGGAGGGGAGACAAATGATACAAAGTAAGCCTGTAGTTTTAGGATTGGATTCAGCCAACTTTTTTGTTCAATTTTCCTCTGGTTCTCCTTCTTACTACAGCCCCCCATCCCATATGGCTTTTGTCCATACAGATCTCATGATTCCCAGCATAGCCATTTTGGGTAGTCACAGGGTTTCATCTCCTCCCTTTTTCACAAAGAAAAAAGCTGCTTGGATCCAACCCTTAACAAGACCTGTTTATCCATTTTTGTCCTACCTTTCCTTCAAGAAGATCAGGGTAATATACACAGTTCTCCTCCCATTGTTTCCTCTGAACAACCCTGTGAACCATGACAGAAATGGCCCGCTGGCGGAGAACAGAAAACAACAAACAGAGGTGCTAGGAAAAGATTTTAAAGGGACACCAGTCCTAGGAAGTGTCAATACTCCACCAGAGACAGTCTGGCACTGCAATAATATTTTCAGGGTTTTTTGTTTTTTTTAAATGTAGCATTTCAAGTCTGATTTTTTTAAAAAATACAGAAAATACTAGAATGTCACCAGTTGATCATGAAGATGGGCACAAAAGAGATGAAAACAAGAATGCAGAAAGCCCAGTGACAACAGAGCATCCAAATCAGGCAATTCTCTGTTTTTCAATCAAACTTTACAGATCAGTGAGAAGCATCATACATTCCATCGATTCTGAAGGCCCATCTGGAATTCAGAATGCACATGAAGGCATCTATGCATATAGTCTCTTAGACACAGATACATATTTACTCACCTGGTATTTGCTTTGTATGCTCTTGTTCTTCTGGACTGTATCCATAATTTTCATTTCCGCTGTCATTCCTTGTTTCCAAATTTTGATCAGTGGCTTTCTTTTTTACTGAAACCTTTCTAGAAAATAAAAATTCCTTACATTTGAATCCATGTTATTTCAGCTATATCTGTGCAAGCAGAGAACCACTACCTTCAACCTTTGGCATCCAGGCCTTGTAACAATACTCACCTCTGTAACTGCTCAGCAGCTCAACAGAGTGGGTGTCTGTTTTGTATAGCTAGTGATACTAAGGAGTGTTTCTGCAGACAAAAATGAAGCACAGTCACTCCTTCTGACCCTAGACTGAGGATGCACTCCTAAGCAGGTCTATTCAGAAGTGCAACCCATTTTATTCAATGGCGATTACTCCCAAGAAAGTGCTTTTAGCATTGCAGCCCAAGTGTTTGATTCAGTTTGTACAGTCACTTTGCCAGAAGTCCTATTAGCTTCACAGAAGGTTTCAATTTAAGCAGGTTTTGCTCTGTCAGCTTATAAAAATAATATGTAAGTATTTTGGGCAGGAACCAAAGCCTTCATGTCAGGGTACTAAGTACCTGATGAGGTACTAAGTTTTAAGGTATTTTACATCATTCTGATGAGGTACTAAGTTTTAAGGTATTTTACATCATTTACGTCATTATAAGGTATTTTACATCATTTTAAGGTATTTTACGTCAATCACCTGCCAGAAAAAAATCAGTAGCATTTAAAGCAGAGGTTTCAAACTTAAGGCCCATGGGCTGGAACTGGCCTGCCCAGGATTTGAATCGGGCCCATGGCTGTCTTCATCCCACCCCCTCCCCTGCCCGTCCTCACCCTTCCGAGCGAGGTCGGGGCTGCCAAACTTCCCAGTTGTCTGGGTCTTGTCTTCACCTGTTTCTCCTCCAGCAGGAAGCTCCTCTGGATTAAAGTACAAAAAAAGTTGCAAAGAAAATGCAGAATGGATTTTCCTTTAAGGTCTCTGGGCCCCGATGGACTACTCTGGGACAGGAATGACAGCCCCCAGAGTGAAATGATGGTCCGTGGGAGTAGCAGCTGTGTTCTGGGAATGGAATTCTACTCCAGGGGCTGTCATTACAGTCCCAGAGTAGTTTTTCTAGGCCCAGAAACCTTAATAGAAATTCCACATTTTCTTTGCAACTTTTTTTGAGCTGCAATGTATTTCAATGGAGTGGCGTTTCAGTTTTTAGTGTTTGTATTCCAGCTGAAGTTGTCTGCTTGCAAACAAAGGGCCAGCTTGTCTCTGATGAATGGACCTGAGAATGGGTGCCTGAGTGAGTACTCTAACCTGGGAACCCACAGCCAAAGGGGAACAGTACACTGCAGAGCCACTGCCACTCTGAGTAGGGAGGGGGAGCTTGCAATGCCTAGCCATTTCATGTTTCTGCTGTGATCCTTGTGCTTTTTCTTGATGTTTTTATTTTTAAAAAATTGCATTGCCAAATTCCACTATCCCCTCACCTTTCCATTTTAGGTGGGCATCTTTTAAGGGGGGAGGAGGTTTGGAAGGTATCAAAGACTGTTAAAATATGGCAAGAGTGTTACTGTATTTTAAGTTTTAAAAAAAACCTTTGTGTTTGTCGGTGTCCTCTATAAAGTTAATATCTTTGCTACCTGGCATTACATTTTATGACACATATGGCCTGGCCCCACAAAGTCCCATTTATGCCATTTCTGTCAAATCCAGCCTACAAGGCTGGATAAATGAATTTGGCACCCCCAGGGCCAGCTCACTCACTAGGCGAACTAGGCATTTGCCTAGGGTGGGCCAGCCCTTAGGGGCACCAAATTGCACCCACCCACCCGCCTCCTGTTGGCAAAAAGGAGGGTGGGGCCCGGCTGCCCGCTGAGGGCTTGGCTGGCGGCTTGGTGGTGGACTCCTTCAGGCACCACTGGGGCTGGGCTGGGCTGGTGGGCCAGCCAGCTCCCTCTTGGCAGTGCGGCGTCTGGCTGGCTGGCGAGCGAGCAGCTCTCCTCTAGCTCCTCCGCCTCTCTCCCAGCAGCAGTGCACCCCAACTCGGCCACCTCCTCCTGGCAACCTTCCACTGCTGCCACCTCTGAGGCTCCCCTGGCACAGCTGCCGCCACCTCCCTCCCCAGCAGGAGCACGCGCACAGCTCAGATCCAGCTGGAGAGGAAAGGGTGGCAGGCAGCTACGCTTGCCGCAATGGCTGCTCCCTCTACCCCGCACTGGCACCTGTGCTGCACAGTGGTGATGAGGAGGAGGGGGGAGGGTGCAGCAGGGCACAGTAGCCTGCCGTCTCCTGCCCACCCCGAGCCCGGAGCATGACTCATGGTGAATTAAAGAATTAATAGGGGTGAGGAGGAGAGCAAGCACACAGCCGGGGGACCCCGAGAGTTCTGTGCCGGTATCGTGAGAGGAGCTTTGGGTCAGCACGCCAAAAGAAAGTCCATCCCCTTTAATGGGCAGCACAAGACTCCTCTCTCCAATTGAGACTCTTTGTCATTCTTCCCTGCCCAGAAGGTGAACTTGGCAGCTTCTTCCACTGCTGCCCAGCCTTCGCAGCTGGGGCAGGAAAGCTTGTGGTGGGAAAGCAAGAGACACATGGAGGAGGTGGAGGCTTAAGGGAGAACCCAAACCAAACCACCAGTTTGCGGCTTTCCTGTCAGCAGTGGGACTTTGTAAAGTACTGAGACTGATGAGTGATTTCAGCTCTCACATACTTTATTAGAACAGGAACAAGACAACTAAGCCGGCTCGCAGGACGGCTTTTATTCCCAAGTGAGCCCACACCCCAAACACACACACACACGTGATTTGCTGTTTACAGTTAATTGAGTTACCCTGGGCTCCTCTATCGGAAGAATGCGAGGAGCCTACAATCTATTGTCTAAGGGAACAAAGCTCAGGCCCTTTGCCTGACCGCGTGGCAGACCAGTCCGAACCGGTCGAAGCACATGGTTGCCCCGAGTCCATGTTTCTCTGTGAATACACTACACCCCTCCCCCCTTGGTCCGCGAGGCATCCACAGACAAAGTCCTTAAGATAAGTGGGAGGCTTCCGGACATTGTCGAGTGCCAGATAACCGGGACAGGTGAAGATGCCGGCGCCTGGGTGCTGGTTGGGGACCTTACCTGTGCTGGTAATCGTGGAGTGGCCAGTGAGGCATCCCCCACTACGGTCGGGGTGTCTGGAGCTGGGGTGCTGGGTGCAGCAGCTGAGCTGTCTGCCTGGCTGGGCTCTTGCAGTGTTCACAGAGGCTGTGGTTCTACTACCTCGGGTGGTTCGGGGTCCTCGTAGTTGTCCGGCTCCCGTGGCGCCACCCATCAGCAGAGTTGGTCAATGTGGCGGTGCAGCATGGTTCCATCCTCGCAGGAGACCTCATACAAGCGGGATCCCCTGACCCTTACTGTAAAGTACTGGGTTTCGGGCCTCATGACTCGGACGACGACATAAGAGAAGACGCGTTTATTCGTACTTCACATAAGACAAGAACACACAGTAACGGCCGGAGGCCAACTATATACAGTTAGGGGGGACGGCCCTATATTCCTAGTGGCGGGTTTGAATCGCCCGCCAATGCTGCCATTGGTTCACTACTGGCGAGCTCAGGAACCTAGTCCCTATTGTTCTCAGAGAGCGAAGCTTGGCTGTATTTCACCAGCTCTGCCTTCTGATCCCAGGACACAACACCCCTCCCCCCATAGTTCGTCTCCTATCAGGTGACGTAGTCTTTTAAGTATGTTGGTGCCCTCCGTTCTCTTAGCGAACGTCGGGGGGCCGGTACCGGACTGGCGGGGCCCCTATCGGGTGGTCCGCCAGCACAAGGAGCTTGGACCTCTGGTAGTAGCCGAGGCGGTGATGGTGGCGGCTGTAACGGCGGCGGCGGCGGCGGTTCAGCTGTCACCGGGGCCCCCTCCGGATTCCGTGGACTTTCTGGCGCTGGCTCCGCTGTCGGTGCTTGTGGTCGATCGGATGCTGGGGCGGCGGCAGCATTTCCCGGTAACTGGATCTCTGTGTCGGGGTCTTGCCGCCTCCGGAGCTGGTCGACGTGTTTACGGAGGACCCGGTCCCCTTCTGTTAGGACTTCGTATGACACTGGCCCGGTGGGTTTTAGGATGCGCCCGGCCACCCACTGCGGCCCCGCCCCGTAGTTCCGGAAGTAGACAGGGTCTCCCGGTAGGAAGCTTCGGGGCGCCTCCCTGTTCTCGACCAGCTTTCTCTCTGGGGCTCGGTCCGGGTGGAGTCTGTCTAATAAGGTGGTAGGGCGGCGGCCCATTAATAGTTCTGCGGGGCAATGCCCGGAGATGGGGTTTGGGGTGGTGCGGTATGTGAGAAGGAAGCGGGCCAGCCGGAACTCCCAGTCCCCCTCCGTTATGCGGCTCAGGGCCTCTTTGGCGGTGCGTACCGTCCTCTCCGCCTGTCCATTGGTTGCCGGGTGGAAGGGCGCTGATCGTATGTGCCTGATGAGGTTCCTTTCGAGGAACGCTTGAAACTCAGCAGATGTGAACGCTGCCCCGTTGTCCGACACGATGGTATCGGGTAACCCGTGCGTCGCGAATATTTTCCGCAGGGCCCTTATTGCCGCTTTGGCAGAGGTGGTAGACACTGGGCTTATTTCCACCCATTTTGAATAGGAGTCTACCGTCACCATGAACTGGAGCCCCTGAAACGGCCCCGCAAAGTCTATGTGTAGGCGTGACCACGGCTTGTGGGTAGACTCCCAGCTTTGGGTTGGCGCTCTCGGGGGATTGGGGCGGACTTCCTGACAACGTGTGCACCCTCGGACCCAGGTTTCAATTTCGGCGTCCATCCCGGGCCACCACACGTAGCTCCTTGCCAGAGCTTTCATTCGTACAATGCCGGGGTGGGCCTCATGTAGCGTTTCTAGAACCCCTTGTCTCATGGGCCCCGGGATGACCACCCTGTCCCCCCATAACAAGCACCCTTTTAAAGCGGATAGCTCTTCCCGCCTGGCTTTGTATGCCGTGAACTCTGGCCCTGTCTGTTCCGCTGGCCATCCCCTCACCACCCAGTTTAGGACCCGGGAGAGAATGGGATCTCGGGACGTGCGGGCGGCCACGTCTGCAGCCTGAAGGGGGGGGTTTGGCAGCTCCTCCATTAACAATACTGCGGGAGCCGGGGCCGGATCTTCCGCTGTATGCGGCAGCGGCAGGCGGCTCAAGGCATCGGCATGCCCCAGCGCCTTGCCCGGCCGATGCTCCAACTGGTACTGGTAGCCCGCCAAAAACAAGGACCAGCGCAACACCCGGGGCGACAGTACCTGCGGCATTTGTTTGTCCGCCGCAAACAGTCCCAAGAGCGGCTTATGGTCGGTTACGAGCGTGAAGGGCCACCCGTACACAAAGTTGTGAAACTTTTTTACCCCCGCCACCAGTGCCAAGCCCTCCCGGTCGATTTGAGCATAGTTCCGCTCCGCAGGGGACAGCGTGCGGGAGTAGTAAGCCACCGGGACTTCCCTCCCATCCGGTAGCTCGTGGGCCAAGACTGCCCCGACCCCATACGGTGATGCGTCGCACGCAAGGATTACCGGGAGCTTTTCATCAAAATGGGCGAGCACCGCGTTAGAAATCAAGAGTACTTTAACCCCCCGAAACGCCGCCGCCTCCCTCGCTCCCCATGCCCAAGGTGTCGCCTTATCCAGCAGCCTGTGCAGGGGTTCGGCCACGGTGGCCTTGTGGGGAAGAAAGGCGTGGTAAAAGTTCAGGAGGCCTAAGAACGCCTGGAGCTCGGCCTTGGACTTCGGGGCGGGGGCCTCCACGATGGCCTTCACCTTGTCCCTCGCTGGATGCAGTCCTGTTGCGTCTACCCGGTATCCCAAGAACTCCACCTCCGGCACCCCGAGGAGGCACTTTTCCCGCTTCACTTTCAGCCCCGCGGCTTGGAAGCGTTCCAGTACAGTTCGGAGGCGGGCGGCGAAGCTTTCCGGGGTGGTCGCGGCGATGAGGACGTCGTCGAAGAACGGCGTCACCCCAGGGATCCCTTTCAACAAATCGTCCATTAGATTTTGGAATATCCCTGGGGCCACACTGACCCCGAACTGCAGCCGCTTCACCCGGAAGGCCCCCCGGTGTGTCACTATTGTTTGTGCCTCGGCCGTGGCCTCATCTACCGGGAGTTGCTGGTACGCCTGCACAAGATCCAGCTTCCCAAATATGCGCGCCCCCGCCAGAGTGGCTAAGACATGGCTGACCACGGGTACGGGGTATGCGTGCGCCTGAAGTGCCTGGTTAATGGTGCACTTATAATCCGCGCAGATGCGGATTTCCCCGTTTGGCTTGACGGGTGTCACAATCGGGGTCTCCCATCGAGCGTTCGGGACGGGCTCTAGGACTCCCTGGGCCACTAACCGGTCCAGTTCGGCCTCTATTTTCGGGCAGAGGGCCAGGGGCACGGTGCGGAAGCGCCGTCGGACGGGCGTCACGGTGGGGTCTAAGTGAAGCGACACCGGGGGCCCTTTGTAACATCCCAGTTTCCCGTCAAAGACCTCCGGGAATTCCTTGCACACCGCCCCCCAGTCCCGCACCCCACACTTATTCACTCCCCCGATCGTTATGCCTAGGGCTTCGAACCACGCCCGCCCCAGGAGACTCACGAGATTTCCCTCTACCACCACCAAGTCCAAGTTCCCCTCAAAGTCTCTGTACTGCACTCGGAAAGTGCCGACTCCCCGGATGGGGACAGGGTTCTTTTGAAAGTCCACCAAGCTTAGTGGCGATGGACGAAGAGGGGTCCCCCTAATGGGCACAGTCTTTTTAAAGTGTCAAGGGAAATGATGGACGCCGCCGATCCCGAGTCCACTTCCATGCAACAGGGGGACCCCTCGATCCGCACGGTTACTTGGATCTTCGGGGCAGAGGAGAGGTTGGGGTTGGGGAGGCGAAGTACCTGCAGCGGCTGGTCGGTGAGGTGGTACAACTCGGCGACCTCTTCCGTCATCTCGTAGGCGGTGGATGATGCGCGGCGCGGTGGAACCGATGCTCTCGAATTCCTGTGGCCCTTGGACCGGCATACCCGTGCGAGGTGTCCCTGCTTTCCGCACCCGTGACAAACGGCATCCCGGAACTTGCAGGATTTCCTTCCGTGGCCTTCCCCGCAGCTGGCACAGACGATCCGGTTGCCGGAAGGCTTGGTTGGCTCTCGGTTGGCCTGCAGGAACGGCGCCGGCCGGCGTTGTTGAGGTCTGAGGGCGAAGACCTCTTCCGTATCAGCATACCCAGGGCTGGGACTCCTCCCGACCACATGGGCGGTCGCGGCCGGCCGTTCCCCTTCCGCGGCCTCGTGGGCTGTCGCGGCGTCTAGGGCCTCGTCTAAGGAGAGCCTCCGGTGTCCCACCAACTTGCGCCGCAGCTTGGAGTCCGCCAGGCCCCACACGAACTGCGTCAGCAGGTTGTCCTCCACCTTCGGGAATCCGCAGTCCACCGCGAGCGCCCTTAGCGCGGCCAGGAAGTTGGCAATGGATTCCCCTTGGGCCTGGACTCGCCTCTGGAAATCCATCCTCTTGGCCAGGAAGGTCGGTCGGGGGCTGAAGTAGGCATTGAGGATATCCAGGATCTCCCCAAACGAGCTCTCCAAGGCCGTGCGGGGCACCAAGAGGCTCTTGGCGAGGCGGACGGTTTGGGTGCCGCAGGCGTTCAGGAGGATCGCTCGTTTCTGGTCGGGGTGGCGGATTTCGTTGAGCTCCAAGTAGCTGATGAGCTGGTCGACCCATGCGTCCCAGGTTTCTGGCTGCGACGGGTCGAAGTGCTCCAGTGTTACATGGGAATGGGAAGCGGCCATGGTTCTGTCTGGAACGGCGTGCGCCGGGGCGAGCGGTGCGGTGCTGCTCTCGGGGTCAGCGATGCGATGCTCGGCGAGCGGTGCGGTGCTGCTCTCGGGGTCAGCGATGCGGCGCTCAGCGGTTTCCTTTTCGTCGCTCATGGAGTCACGGAAGGCGTTGAAATCCCATCCTCGTCGCCACTGTAAAGTACTGGGTTTCGGGCCTCATGACTCGGACGATGACATAAGAGAAGACGCGTTTATTCGTACTTCACATAAGACAAGAACACACAGTAACGGCCGGAGGCCAACTATATACAGTTAGGGGGACGGCCCTATATTCCTATTGGCGGGTTTGAATCGCCTGCCAATGCTGCCATTGGTTCACTACTGGCGAGCTCAGGAACCTAGTCCCTATTGTTCTCAGAGAGCGAAGCTTGGCTGTATTTCGCCAGCTCTGCCTTCTGATCCCAGGACACAACACTTACCACTCTTGCCAGGATCCATGGCAGGCCCAAGGTGTAGCTCCTGGCGTAGACGGGGTCCTCGGGGAGGAACCCTCTACTGGCTTCCTGGTCCTCTGTGTCCGGCTCGTGCTCCGGGGCCCGATCTGGGTGAAGCCTGTCCAAGCGTGACATGAGGCGGAGGCCCAGGAGAAGTTCTGCCAGGCTGCATCCAGTGGTGGCATGCGGTGTTATGCGCTGCCCAAAAAGGAATGAAGCCAGTTTGTACTCCCAGTCCGAGGAGTCGATCCGCTGTGGTGTTTCCTTTGCGGTGCAGACCATCCGCTCCGCTTGCCCATTCGTGGCGGGGTGGAACGGCGCGGAACACACATGCCGGATGCCGTAGTAAGTGGTGAAGTCCTGGAACTCCCGGGAGGTGAAAGCGGTGCCGTTGTCGGTGACCAGCGTGTCTGGGAGGCCTTGAGCACTGAAGATCTGCCACATGACCCTGATGGCGGATTTCGAGGAGGTGGACGATACTGGAATGACCTCTAGCCACTTGCTGTAGGCGTTGACTAGTATAAAGAAAATCTGCCCCTGGAACGGCCCCGCGAAATCCAGGTGGAGCCGGGACCAGGGACGATGGGAGGACTCCCAGGGTCTCTCCAGAGCGCACGGTGGAATGGGGCGTGAGGCCTGGCAGGGCTGGCATCTTTTTACTTTGTCCTCGATATTCTTGTCGAGGCCCGGCCACCAGACGTAGCTCCGCGCTAATGCCTTCATGTGGACCACCCCCGGGTGATGCTGGTGTAGCGCCTCTAGAACACATTGTTGCAGCGGCGCTGGAATCACCACCCGGCCTCCTCACATTAAGCACCCCTTGTAAAGAGACAGTTCATGTTTCTGGGTACTGACTGGGGCAAACTCAGGCCCCTCCTTGGCCACCAGCCACCCCCTCCCCACCCAGTCCAAGGCTCGACAGAGAAAGGGATCCCGAGCCGGGCGGCGGGCCACCTCCCACATATGGACCGGACTGTCAGGGAGCGTCTCCATGAGGGCGACCAGCTGCCCGGATGCGGGGTCAGGGTCTGTGGACGGCAGGGGCAGGTGGCTAAGGGTGTCGACGTGCCCCATCGCCTTCCTAGGTCAGCGGGTGAGGGAGTAAGAGTACCCCACCAGGAAAATGGACCATCGCAGGACCTGGGGGGATACCATTTGTGGGGTCTGGCGATCCGCAGTGAGGAGTCCCAGCAGCGGTTTGTGGTCCGTGATGATTTCAAAGGGCCGGCCGTAGAGGTAGTGATGAGACTTCTGGACCCCCACCACAATTGCCAGCACCTCCTTATCTATTTGCGCGTAGTTGCGCTCTGCCGATTACAAGGTCCGCGAGTAATACGCGACCGGGACCTCCTGACCGTCTGGCAACCGGTGGCCCAGGACTGCCCCGACCCCGTAGGGGGAGGCGTCATAGGCGAGGACCACCGGAAGCGACTCCGAGAAGTAGTGAAGGACCGCGTTCAAGACCAGCAAGTCCTTGACACCCTGGAATGCTGCCGCGTGTTTAGGTCCCCAGGCCCAGGGCGCATCCTTGTTGAGGAGGCGGTGGAGCGGCTCCACCACAGCCGCCTTGAGGGGCAGGAACGCATGATAAAAATTGAGCAGGCCAAGGAAAGCCTGCAATTCAACCTTGGAGGAGGACGGGGGGCGTGCGTGATGGCCTTCACCTTGTCATCTGTGGGGTGGATCCCTTGCGCATCCACAGTGAACCCCAGGAACTCAATGCGGGGCACACCCAGGAGGCATTTCTCCTTCTTTACTTTCAGCCTGGCGGTATCGAATCTCTGTAGGACCTGACGGAGGCGGTCCACGAAGGAGGATGTGTCCGGCGCCGCGACAATGACATCGTCTAGAAAGGGCTGAACTCCGGGGATGCCTTTTAGGAGAGAGTCCATAAAACATTGAAAAATCCCAGGAGCGACACAAACCCCGAGCTGAAGCCTTGTGACCCGGAAGGCTCCCTTGTGCATGGCAATAGTCTGGGCCTCTGCGGCAGCGGCATCAATGGGCAGCTGTTGGTAAGCCTGTGCCAGGTCGAGCTTACCAAAGACCTTGGCCCCCGCCAGAGAAGCAAGGATGTGGCTAACCACCGGGACCGGGTACGTGTGGTCCTGCAAGGCCTTGTTTATTGTGCACTTGTAGTCGGCACAGATGCGCACGTCCCCATTAGGTTTGACGGGCGTTACTATGGCGGTCTCCCAGCATGCGGATGTGACCGGCTCCAGCACCCCTTGCGCCACCAGGTGATCGAGCTCTGCTTCGATTTTCGGACAGTCACATGCACTTTGTCCAGGCTGTTAGGGGGCAAGTTACATACCGTTTGTTGTTGGTGGACCGAAATGGTGTGTAGATCATCAGCTTCGAGGTGCACCATGAGGGTTGTCCGTTGGCCTTTGGAGCAGCAGACCTTATCAATGTGCCCCGTTTTGTTGCACGCCCTGCAGGTCGCAGTGCAGAATCGACAGGATCATCGCTCGTGAGCATTGCCACAGCTTGTGCAGGCTACGGATGGCTGGGACTTGGCCTCTTGGGTCCACAGAGGTTGCTGGGATGGTCGGTGGTGTACCTGGAGTACCTCGTCATCATCCGATACATCAGACCCTTGCATTGTTTGTGTGCAGTGGACCGCCGAGCCAAGGCGGTCTTGGTGGGCCTTTTTGTAGGCCACGGCCTCCTGGATGGCCTTTTCCAGTGTGAGGTCATTGTTGCTGGCCAGTTTCCACCACAGTTTGGACTCACGGAGGCCCATGAGAAACTGGTTCAGCAGCGTATCTGAGAGGCTTGGAAACACGCATCTCATGGCCGCCCACTGAAGACCTGCCAGGAACTCTGTGGTGGACTTGTTTGGGCCCTGGACCCTCGTAATGAACTCCAGGTGCTCGACGAATTTTGTGGCTTTTGGCGAGAAGTGGTCTGCTAGGGCCTTTACCAGTGCAGCGTAGGACTCCTCCTTGGTGGTCTTGGGGTTTATGAGGTCCCGCAAGAAGAGGAGGGTGTCTATGCCGCAGACGCTTAGGAACAATTGCTTCTTTTTTTCGGCATCCACCACATCATGGTAGCTGCAGTGGTTCTCCAAGGTCTCCAGCCAGGCGTCCCATTTCTGAGGCTGGGAAATGTTGAAGGCTTGGAGGTGGGCTGCCGGCGCAGCCATCTGACCCCATGTAAGCAAGTGGTAGTGGCCGGGTATGAATGTTGAAGCTGGGCGGGAGGCACGCTGCTCTCAGGGTCAGCGGCGAGGCTCGGGAGCAGTGCAATGAAGCTGGCTGGCTCGGTGTGAAGCTCGGGAGCGTTGGCGGCTTTGGTTGCGGTGAGCGGTGCATTGCTGCACTCGGGGTCAGCGGTGCGATGCTCAGGAGCGGTGCGATGAGCAGCAGGGCTTGATGTGATGCTCTTCTTCATGGTCATTGTTCAGGGAGGGAGTTGGCATCCCATCCTTGTTGCCAGTGTAAAGTACTGAGACTGATGAGTGATTTCAGCTCTCACATACTTTATTAGACCAGGAACAAGACAACTAAGCTGGCTCACAGGCCAGCTTTTATTCCCAAGTGAGCCCACACCCCAAACACACACACACACACACACGTGATTTGCTATTTACAGTTAATTGAGTTGCCCCGGGCTCCTCTATTGGAAGAATGCGAGGAGCCTACAATCTATTGTCTAAGGGAACAAAGCTCAGGCCCTTTGCCTGACCGCGTGGCGGACCAGTTTTTGTCTCCCTCGTGCACCCCCTCCTTTCTCCCCTCCCCCAGCACAACACGTGCCCCACTGGAAGCCGAGGGGTGGCAGCACGTGGCTTTCTGTCTCTCTCTCCTCTCAGCAACAGGCAATTTTCTCCAACAAATTGCAGGGCGTTTTTCTCTATCTTGCTTGCTCTCTGTTCTCCCCCCGGCCCACCTCTCTCTTTGCCTCACCTCTCCTTCCCTCCCCTTCCCCTTGGATTCTTATTATTGTTTGGTTTCTACTTCCTCCCCCTCCCCAACCCTACCCCAAGGACAAATCCCCTCCCTCAGTCATCTTGGGGGAGGGGAGCAGGGAGGGTGGGGTGGGTGTGAGTGTGTGCATGGAGGAGTGCATGGTGGGGGGACCTAAGCTTAGAGGGAACATTGTGTGGTGCAGTGTTTAGTGGGGGGACCAGGCTTGACGTCTCTGCTCAGTCATGACCCCTCACCCTGTCATACTCTTTCAGTCTAAGCTACCTCACAGGATTGTAGTGAGGATAAAATAGGAGGACGGGAGACTCCTGCATGCTCCTTAGTGTAAAAAGTGGGATAAAATACGGGTGTGTGTGACCGGGGGGCCTTTTCACTCTGGGATTTCTCTCCACACTGCCTCTCTCTGTTTTCATCTCCCCCATCAGGATCAGAGTGATTCATGGAGGAAAGTCTTCCTCCTCTCCGGGCCCTGCCTGGAGGTTGGCAACCCCGTAATTGGTGGGAGTATGGGGGGGGCACCAGAAGGTAACCTCACCTAGTGTACAAAAAAAACTGGAGCTGGCCCTGGACACCCCTGATTAAATATAAATAAGAACATAAGAACATTAGAGAAGCCAATATTGAATCAGGCCACTGGCCCATCTAGTCCAACACTCTGTCACACAGTAGCCAAAAATACCAGCTGCCATCAGGAGGTCCAGCAGTGGGGCTAGGACACTAGAAGCCCTCCCACTGCTGCCCCCCCAGCACCAAGAATAGAGTGCATCACCTGCCCCAGACTGAGAGTTCCCATCTATACCCTGTGGCTAATAGCCACTGATGGACTTCTGCTCCATATGTTTATCTAATTCCCTCTTGAAACGGTCCATGCTTGTAGCTGCCACCACCTCCTGTGGCAGTGAATTCCATATGTTAATCACTCTTTGAGTGAAGAAGTACTTCCTTTTATCTGTTCTAACCCGACTGCTCAGCAATTCCATGGAGTGCCCATGAGTTCTTGTATTGTGAGAAAAGGAGAAAAGTATTTCTTTCTCAACCTGCTCAATCCCATTCATAATCTTATAAACCTCAATCATGTCACCCCTCAGCCGTCGTTTCTCCAAGCTTAAGAGCCCCAAGCGTTTTAACCTTTCTTCATAGGGAAGGTGTTCCAACCCTTTTATCATTCTAGTTGCCCTTCTCTGCACTTTTTCCAATGCTATAATATCCTTTTTGAGGTGTGGCGACCAGAACTGTACACAGTATTCCAAATGAGGTCGCACCAATGATTTATACAAGGGCATGATGATACTGGCTGATTTGTTTTCAATTCCATTCCTAATAATCCCCAGCATAGCGTTGGCCTTCTTTATTGCAGTTACACACTGTCTAGACATTTTCATCGAGTTATCTACTACGACTCCAAGATCTCTCTCTTGGTCAGTCTCTGCCAGTTCAGACCCCATCAACGTGTATTTATATTTAGGATTTTTGGCTCCAATGTGCATCACTTTGCCCTTGGCCACATCGAACCCCATTTGCCATGTTGACGCCCACTCACCCATCCTCAACAGATCCCTTTGGAGTGCCTCACAATCCTCCCTGGTTTTCACCACCTTGAACAAACTTTGTGTCATCTGCAAATTTAGCCACTTCACTGCTTACTCCCAATTCCAAATCGTTAATAAACAAGTTAAAAAACATCGGACTGAGTACTGATCCCTGTGGTACCCCACTGCTTACCACCCTCTACTGAGAAAGTTTCCCATTTATACTCACTCTCTGTTTCCTATCTATAAGCCAGTTTTTGATCCACAAGAGGACTTGTCCTTTTATCCCATGACTATTGAGCTTACTTAGGAGCCTTTGATGAGGAACTGTATCAAAAGCTTTCTGGAAGTCAAGGTAAATAATATCTATTGGGTCCCCCTTGTCCACATGTTTGTTCACTCCCTCAAAAAACACTAACAAGTTAGTGAGACAAGATCTTCCCTTACAGAACCCATGCTGAGTCTGCCTCAATAGTTTTTGTTCATCAATCTGCCTACTAATTCTTTCCTTAATAACAGTTTCCACCAACTTACCCGGTATCGATGTCAGACTGACTGGCCTGTAATTTCCCGGATCTCCCCTGGAGCCCCTTTTAAAGATGGGAGTGACATTAGCTACCTTCCAGTCCTCAGGAATGGAGGCAGATTTTAAAGAAAGATTACATATTTTTGTCAGGAGATCCACAAGTTCACATTTAAGTTCTTTCAGAACTCTCGGATGAATGCCATCCAGGCCTGGTGATTTATTAGTTTTTAAATCGTCCATCAGTTGGAGGACTTCCACTCTTGTCCCACAATCTGATTCAGGTCTTTCAAACCCCCTCCCGAAATCAGTGCTTCTGGAGTGGGCAAGCACTTCTCCTCTTCCACAGTGAAGACAGAGGCAAAAAATGTGTTGAGCTTCTCAGCCATTTCCCTATCATCCTTTACTACTTCTTTTACCCCTTGGTCATCCAAGGGCCCCACTGCCTCCCTGGCTGGCTTCCTACTTCTAATGTATTTGAAGAAAGTTTTATTGTTGGCCTTTATGTTTTTTGCGATATGCTCCTCATATTCCCTTTTTGCTTGCCTGATCACAGACTTGCATTTTATTTGCCACAGTCTGTGTTCCCTTTATCAACCTCACTAAGACTAGCTTTCCATCGCTTAAAGGAATCCTTCTTACCTTTTACAGCTTCCATTATTTTATTAGTTAACCATGCAGGCTTTTTTCTATACCTATTTGTGCCTTTCCTAACATGCAGTATATATTTTTTCTGAGCTTCTAGGATTGTCTTTTAAAATAGTCTCCAAGCTTCCCCAATGGTTTTGATCTTGTCCACTCTTCCTTTCAATTTCTTTCTCACATGTGCCCACATACCAGAGAAGTTACCCCTTTTAAAGTTAAAAGTGGTTGCGTCAGTCTTTTTGGGCAACTCCCTATCTGTACAAATGTTAAACTCAATGACATTATGGTCACTGTTCCCAAGCAGTGCAATCACTTTTACATCTCTCACCAGGTCTTGGGTGTTACTTAGGACCAAATCCAGGATCGCCTCTCCCCTGGTAGGATCTGTGACCATCTGTTCCATAGCACAGTCATTGAGAGTGTCTAAAACCTCAATCTCTTTTTCCCGACTAGAACTCATATTGACCTAATTAATGTGTGGGTAGTTATAGTTGCCTATTATGACACAGTTATTTCATCTAGCCGCTATCTTTAATTCAGTCATCATTTTATAATCCTCCTCTATCTTTTGATCTGGTGGGCGATAACAAACTCCCACTGTTAAGCCTCCTTTTGGACCCACTATCTCAACCCATAGCATTTCCAGAAGCGAATCCAATTCTCTTACCCTCTCCATCTTACTGGACTGTATACCCTCTCTGACATACAGAGCTACCCCACCTCCAACCCTTCCCCCCATGCTTTCGATACAATTTATAACCAGGAATCACCGTATCCCACTGATTTTCCTCATCCCACCAAGTTTCTGAAATACCCACAATGTCTATTTCCCCCCCAACCCCAAGCATTCCAACTCCCCAATTTTACCTCGGAGACTTCTAGCATTTGTGTATAAACACTTATAGTTTCCCACGCTTGTTAAGCCCACAGCCTGCCTTGAGACCTTGTCAGGCAGTTCCTATCATTAGCCACAGTCTCAGTGGACAATTTTAATCCATTTCCTTGTACAAAAGTAATAGCTACCCCTTCATCTCTTTGAGATGAGCCATCCCGAACCAGAGTCTTTTCATCTCCTGTCGGCTTTTCCCCATTATTCAGTTTAAAAACTGTTCTGCCACCTTTCTGATTTGAATTTGGCACTCCTGATTTAAAGTATGGTTCACAGGCCAATGAATTTTGTGATGCTCATGGAACTTTGATGCCTTTTCTCTTCCAGAATATTGGTCATTCTGGTATGGTTGCCAGGTTCCTCTTGGCCACCAGCAGGGGATTAGAGGGTAGGGTTGCCAGAACCAGGTTGGGAAACTCCTGGAGGTTTGAGGATGGAGTATGGGGAGGACACAGATCTCAGTGAGGTACAATGCCCCACAATTCACCCTCCAAAGCATCCATTTCTCCAAGGGAACTGATCTCTGTAGTCTGGAGAGGAGTTGTAATTCCAGGGATCCCCAGGTCTCACCCGGAGGCTGACATCCCTAGGTCATTGTCATATCCTCATGCAACTGCAGTACCTCTTGCCCCCATTTTTATTGTCTATGTGATAGTGTAAGGCAAAAATGGTATGTAGAGATTACGGCAATTCACGTTCTGAAGATGTTCCTTGGAAGATCTGTAAGTCTGTCCACTCCTGAAATAAATGGTGACCGAAAGCCATCATTGAGCTCATTGTAAAGAATGTCACTTATCCCCTTTACTATTCATATGGATTTTGGAAGTGATGCTGGGGAAAATAAGAGAAGATAAAGACATAAAAGGACTTTCAGTTGGAGGTTTCACGTATAAGTATAGGGCTTTTGCAGATGATGTAATGTTTGTGATTGAAGATCCAGTAACCAATGTACCGTTATTGATGGAAAAGATTAAAGAATTTGGAGATTTGGCTGGATTTTATGTGAATAAGATTTAAACAAAGATGCTTTGCAAATATATGAGAAAAGAAAAAACAACTGGAATTGCAAGAAAAAGTTCAATGTGAAGTGGTGAAAAAAACCAAGTACTTGGGAATTGAGCTCACAATGAAAAACATTGATCTTTTTAAAAATACCTATGAGAAGACCTGGACTAAAATTCAACAGGATATAAAGAAGTGGAATATTTTGAACTTGTCAATTTTGGGAGGAATTTCAGTAGTTAAAATGAACATTTTACCTCGTTTGTTATTTTTATTCCAGACAATTCCTATTGTAATAGACTGTAAAGTGTTGAATTTATAGCAGAAGGAGATTTCAAAGTTTGTTTGGTCTGGAAAGAAACCTAGGATTAAAATGAAGATCTTATGTGATGCAAAAGAAAAGGGAGGTCTACAACTCCCCAATTTTAGACTGTATCATGATGTGGTGTGTTTGGCTTGGCTTGAACAATGGATTAACTTGGACAATAGAAAAATGTTGGCGTTAAAAGGGCATGATTGCAAATTTGGATGGCACGCCTATTTATGGTACGAAAAATCCAAAGCGGATAACCTTTTTAAACACCACTTTATAAGAAGATCACTGTTTATGACTTGGATGAGATATAAAAGATTTTTTTTTTTAAGCAAGACCTTTATGGGATAGTTCCAGTAGATGTAATCAAATCACTTTCAAGGCATAAAGGAGAAGACTGGATACCTTATAGAGACATTCTGAAGGTTGAGGGGAACAGTTTCGCAATGAGAGCTAGGAAGAACTGGAATTTGAATATGATTGGTTAAACTATAGGCAGATTTATGATTTATTTAAGACGGACAAAAAGAGGTATGGTTTCAGGAAAGAGAATAATGAAATAGAAATGGTATGGGTAGAAAAAGGTAAAAAAATGATTTCAAAAATTTATAAAATTTTGTTAAAATGGCATACAGAGGTTGAGATTGTAAAAGAACAGATGGTGAAATGGGCTATAAATATAAATAGAGAGATAGACATGTCATCATGGGAGTGTTTGTGGAAAAATCGATTAAAATTTCAACATGTGTTAATGTGAAAGAAAATTGTTATAAAATGATGTACAGATGGTATATGACACCAAAAAAATTGCCAACATAAATGAGAACATGTCTAACAAATGTTGGAAATGTAAAAAGAAAGAGGGCTCATTTTACCACATGTGGTGGACGTGTGAAAAAGCGGTTGCTTTTTGGACTGAGATTCATAATGAAATCCAGAAGATCCTGAAAAGTACTTTGAAAAAAGAGCCAGAAATGTTACTTTTAGGTCTTAAAATGGAGGAAGTTAACATGACAAAGAGAACATTGCTACAGTATTTTATTTCAACGGCGAGAATGATATATGCTCAATTTTGGAAGCAGGAGAAGATACCAGATAAATGGGAATGGATAAAGAAGATGATTTTTATGATAGAAATGGACAAATTGACAAAAAAACTTAATGGAAAAGATGATCAAGAATTCTTAGCAGATTGGAAAGACTTTAAAGATTACTTAGAACTGAACTGGGATGTTAAAAATAAGTTACTTTGCTTTGATTATTAAGATTTGAAGTATAGTAAGAAATGGATTGTATTTAAAATGTTACCTAAGAGAGAGAAATAGAAAAGGAAAATGTTTAAAATGAAGATTTGATTATTGAATAAGTGTTTAATGTAAGAGAATATTGACTGAAATAATAATGGGGGTGGAGCATCGTTGGAAGCCGGGGGGGGGGAGAAAGTTGTGGAAAAGGATATGTTAAGAACTGTTTTTAATTATGGAAAACGTTAAAATACCCTGTTAATAAAATTCTTTAAATATATATATATATAAGAATGTCACTACTTTCAATAAGAGCTAGTCAGGATTCCCCAAAGGAATTTGACAGGAACTAACAAAATGGTAGTGACATTTATTTCTGCCCATTTGCTCACTCCCTTGGCTTTTAACTCAAAGCCCCACCCAGAGGAAGAGCACCAGCTGTCTTCTGTCTCTCGATGCTCTAATGATACTGCCACTAACATCTATGGTGAAGGAAAGGACAGCAATGGTACCTGCTGCTTCTCATCCTCCCCTTCTGCTCTTTACTATCACTGCTCACCTGGCCTGTTCTTTTTTGTGTGTGGTATAATACTTCTATTTAAATTTTATATAGATAACTATAACCACAGCCACATTAAAATTCAGAGATAGCAATTAGCTTTTGAGCTTAACTGTAATCTATGTACATCTAAATAACTATTTTATGGTAATAGTCAGGGCTATTTTTGCGCAGGAACGCACAGGAACGGAGTTCCGGCTGGCTCCTCAGTTGGCCATGCCCAGCAGGAACTCATTAGCATAACAGGCCACACCCAATAGCAGAAACTCATTAGGATTGGCTACATTAGGGCTGTGTGGCCTAACATGCAAAGGAGTTCCTGCTACAAAAAATCCCTGGGTTTTGACAACAAACAAGGTAAACAGAATAAGAAGCAAAAGGTGGGTGTGCCTGGATGACCACACTTCTGGTAACGTGGGGGTGTGGCCTAATGTGCTAAAGAGCTGAGCTGTCAGGGGTGTGGCCTAATATGCTAATGAGTTTCTGCTGTTGGGTGTGGCCAATTATGCTAAAGAGTTCCTGCTGGGCTTTTTCTACAAAAAAAGCCCTGGTAATAGTTATTTTCCTCACAAACCCTGAGCTTTCCCTCTCACCTGGCCTATTCTCACTCACTGTGGGATGATGACTGCTCCCTCTGTTTCCACTCATGTTGCTCCCCATCATCATGGTAGATAGGCCATGACTGTAGTGAAGAAGTGGAGAGGAGAATTGTGGGACAGGCCCAGGACCCAGACTCCCCAGAACTCTGAAATCAACTCTTGGGCACCTATTCCTGGCGAGGTTATTCCAAAATATGGGTGTCATCAATAAGAATGCCCTGTTCCATGTGCTGATGGACCTTACCTCCATAAATGAGGTATGTGGAATGTGGAAGACCATGACTAGGAATGTATGGGGAAATGTGCCCTTTAAAAGCTGGATTTGGGCTTTGTTTTCCTCTTTGTTCTTCTGCTAACAGATTGCTTTCAGATTTTCAAGGATTACTGTTCATATTCCGCAAAGGTAAATGAAAACAATGAACCTTGCAATCATTGACACAAACAGGTTGTTTTACATATTTCAGTACTGATTGACAGGGTTTTCATATTGATAAAGGGGGTTTCATGTTTTAAGGCTTTACAGCCCTAAAATAAATAAAATTAGTTGGCATCTTTGGTTTCAATTGTATAAAACTCTTTTTAAAGGTAGATGCAATTATTAACAAGCACTTTTTAAAATAAAGGCTGCTTTCAAATAATTTAAAAAAAAAGCAGAGTATGCCACCTAACTTGCCAGCCAGTCCATCTCAATTAACTTGTGTCAGCCTGTCTCCATTTAGGTTCCCTTTCTGTGCAACAGAAATTCAATACTCCAAGTCCCTATGGAACTGGCACATCTGCCATAAGCTTTACTGTAGCTCAAAGAAGAGAGCTACTCTGGTGCACAGTGACCTCCTGTGGTATATGTGCAAATACTAAACATTCAGGCTACTGTTAAAGAAAAAGCCTTCATCAAAACAAGCCCTTGCAGAAGTCCTGTGCAAAAGTTTAAGTTTGGAGTATGAGTGGTATACTCAAAGTATGCAAGCAACCCCATTTGGCTTCATGGATACTATTTATATTCCTGTTCAGTAGGTATGCTTTTGGATGATGCTGTGTATGAGAACTGGCTTCATATCCAGAGTATTTATTTCTTTTGTCTACTGCTGAGACTTAACTTACCTAGGACCATAGAAAATAGCTGTCTCTAAATGTGTTACCTGGTTAGCAAATATTTTCCCCAAGTTTCAGTGTTTACCCTAGGAAAAAATGCTCAGTGCTTTCCTTGTATCCTGACATATTGCCAGGAAGCAAGAATGGCCTCTGAATGCACCCTCTGTGTTATCTAGATACCCATTCTGAGTGGGGCGTATACCATACATGACAAGGTCTCAGCCCTTATTGCAGCCCTTATCTTTGGGAGTACTGTATTTTTTTATGTCTAATAGCCAAGGGCTGGCCCCTGTGCAGATAGACAAATATACACAACAGGACCAGCCACAGCTATGATACAGAGTTCTACAAACCCAAGGTAAATCCCAGGCTTGCGGGGTGGGGGGGGATCTTTTCTTTTTTTAAAAAAAACTGATTTGGGGCTACAGTCTTCCTCGAGTTAATAGAGGCATCTGTGCATGTGTAAAAAAAAACAAACCTGCTGGATTTTTCACAAAAACATAAAAGGCAAGAGCTGCCTAGAGCATACTGCCTCCCCCATTCACCTTCTCCCCTCCTTCCCCCTTTCTTTTGCAAACAGGCTTGGAGAGACAAGCAGGCAGGCAGGAACAAAGTGGGAGGGAAGTTGTTGTACTCAGGGGACAGAGGCAGAGAAGCCAAAGCAGATGGTGGGTGTTATGTTCTGGGTTTACTCTATGCTGTTTTAGTTATGGATTGCACTATGGTATCCTAGTTCCCTTATTGTGATTGGCTGTCTAATAAAGACCTTCTAGTGGTCCTGAAACCACCAAGAGTAACCTATCAGAAAGTTCCACTTAGGTCCAATCAGACCTCTTGTTTGTAATTACATTGTATATAGTTCAGTTGTGGAATGGTATAAGTTTGGGTGCCGCTCTTACAGAGCAGATCAGAGCTGAGCAATGTAATGAGTAAAAGCCTTGTTACTGTTCATCGTCTCCTGCCTGTCAATAGTTAGAACTGGCAACGAGGATGGGATCCCAGTCGACCTCAAGGTTGGGAACTGTGAATCCTACCTCAATTGTTTTGAATGCTTCCTTATAGCAAACAGTATTGAAGGAGATGATGTCCGCCGCGCCACCTTTTTGAGTACCTGTGGCCAGACTGTATTTGACATTGCTCAGGACTTAGTAGCTCCATCCAAATTACTGGAGACACCTCTCAGCATCATCAAGGCACGGCTCAATGATTATTTTGTGCCAAAGACATCTACTGCCGTACACTGATGGGCTTTCCACCAACAAAACCAGAAAGAGGGAGAGTCTGTCACTGAATACGTCACCACGCTGAGAAGGTCTGTTTGTGACTGGGAGTTTCCAAATCTAAATTTGGTCCTAATGGATCGGTTACTCTGCAGCCTTAGAGACGAAAGCATCCGGCGAACGCTTCTATTACAAAAAAACTCTTACTTATGAATCGGCACTTGAAGAAGCACTGCGAGTGGAGGCTGCCAACATTTCTCTTTGCAAACTGTGATTGGGTGCTCAGAGTCACATGTCATGCCGCACCGATGCTGTTCACCATGGCGATGTCGCAGGTTCATCTGATTTCTGAGATGACCAATCAGAATCATCTGATGATGGAGTCCACAGAATAAGATCCAACCAGAAGCCGCGCCATTCTCAAAAAAGCACGCAAAGAGGAGTATGTGCTGGCTGCAGTGGCATGCATGCTCGTAGAGACTGTCAGTTCTGCAATGCTATTTGCCATTCTTGTGAGAAGACGGGCCACATCATTAAAGTCTGCCACTCATCGTGAGGTCGTGCTATGCCTGAAGTATTCCATCATCCAGAAAGATCTTCCAGTAAATCTCGCCACTCATCTTGTTTTCCATCGTCTCTATCATTTAATCAAAGGCCAAAATACAATAATGAAGCAAGCATATCAGAAGACTAAATCAATCGCCTGTACATACACCAAGGTCTGCACACTTGTCCCAAGATCAATGTTACAGTCTTCATTGAAGATCACGCTTGCCAGATGGAGGTCGATTCCGGTTCTGCACTGTCAATCGTCTGGTGGAACACTTTCCAACAAGTCTGTCCCCATTTTCCTGCATGCAGGACATTTGTCTGTCCCCATTTTCCTGCATGCCATCTTCAGAAGTGCAATCTGCAACTTTTCAACTTCCAAAGAGACCAAGTTCCTGTCATCGGTATCATCCCCATCCAAGTCAAATACAAAAATTCAATGGTCATCTTAATTTGCTCATTGTTGAAGGTCATCGGACGAGTCTTATCGGTCTGGACTGGTTCGCTGCCCTCGGTATTGACATTATTGGCATCAACCACACCAGTCAGTCGAGCACTGCCGATTTTGTAAAAGAGTTCCCAAATGTCTTCAGCTCAGAACTTGGCTGTTATAAAGGCCCACCAGTCTCGTTCACTTTGAATCCTGCAGTCCAACCCATAGCCGCAAGCCATGGCGATGCCCCATCGCTCTCAAGCTGCTCATCGACAAGCAAATTGATAAGCTGCTAGCTCAAGGCATCCTGGAGCCCATTCCCAATGCCAAATGGGAGACTCCAATCAAACCAGACAGTTCAATCCACTTGTGTGTGGATTACAAGTGCACCCTTAACAAGGCCCTGCAGCTGTATGCATACCCAGTTCCTGTGGTGAGCCATCTTCTAGCGTCCATATCCAGGGGCCAGGTGTTCGCCAAAATCGATTTATCCCAGGCATATCAACAACTGCCTGTTGATGCAGCCACGGCCGAGGCTCAGTGGAGGGAACTTTCTGGCCAACCTCACAGACTTTCTGCTCCACCAGCATTCTCCACCACACTCAGCCATGGGGAAGACCCCAACAGAACTCCTCATGGGATGCCAGCTGTCCACCCACTTAAGCCGCATCCACCCAGCATTGCACCAGCCACCAGCCGCGACCCCATCTCCTCCAGGGGCACGAAGTCCTTCACTCCAGGCAACACAGTCTACGCCCATAACTATGGAGATGGTCCGCACTGGGTTCCTGCTGTTGTCCTCCGTTCCACAGGGCCCATCTCATACGAGGTGCAGGAAAATGCAGGGCAGGTCCGCCACCATCACCTGGCCCAACTCAGATGTTGTTGGCTAGCCCAGAGTGAGACGTTGCAATGCACCCCAGTTCCTGATGAACTTTTGCAATGCACCCCAGTTCCTGTTCCCTGTCCAGGAGATCTCCCATCCCAGTGCACTGTCGGCATTAGGAAGATACATCCCTCTGAGGACCGGAGGCTGATGATCTACGGGAAGAACCGCTTCCAACTGAAACGGCTGAGCCCATTCATTCCCCCTCATCTGTTGCACCTGCTCTCTGCAGAGAACTGTCTCCTGCTTGGGGTGCTGTGGTGTCTAGCCCACTGGTTGAGCCAGCACCTTGCTGCACAGACTCTGAACCCATTCAGGACTTTGCCAGAGTTGATGAACCCCCAGATCACTTGGACTATGGCCATTCCTAGGCAGGGCCGGCCCCAGGTGTCTGGGCGCCCTAGGCAGGACAGCCTGGGGCGCCCACCCCACCAGGGATGCCAACCTCCCAGTGGGGCCTGGAGATGGTCCAGCGCCATTGTCCTGGGTGCCTCGCAGCTGCGAGGCACCCAGGAGAGCCGGGGAAGGGGCGGGCTTAGAGTGCCCGCCCCTTCCCTCCCAGCGGAGGCGCTGGCTCTTCTGGGTGCCTCGCAGCCACGAGGCGCCCAGGAAAGCTGGGGCTGCCGGTGCTGGGCGGGAAGGGGGGCTTTTCATGGGGGGGTGCGGGGCATTTCGGTGGCCCTGCAGGGCCGGTGCCCTAGGTGAGCGCCTAGCTTGCCTAGTGGGCGAACCGGCCCTGTTCCTAGGGTAACCCATGGGCCAGGCAGTCTCCGACAGGTACACCACAGCCGTGACGGTCCGGTCAAATGAGATACGCCCCTACCTATCTTAAAGACTATTTTGTTTAAACCAGGGGGGGAGGAGTGGTATGTTCTGGGTTTACTCTATGCTGTTTTAGTTAGGGATTGCACTATGGTATCCTAGTTCCCTTATTGTGATTGGCTGTCTAATAAAGACCTTCTAGTGGTCCTGAAGCCACCCAGAGTAACCTATCAGAAAGCTCCGCTTAGGTCCAATCAGACCTCTTGTTTGTAGTTACATTGTATATAGTTCAGTTGTGGAATGGTATAAGCTTGGGTGCTGCTCTTACAGAACAGATTAGGGCTGAGCAATGTTATGAATAAGAGCCTTGTTACTGTTCATCGTCTCCTGCCTGTCAATACTTAGAAGTGGGGAAGCAAACGTGCACACAGGAAGGATGAGAGAAGTCAGAGTGAGCAAGCAGGTGAGGGGAGGAAAGTTGAAGTGGGTAGATGGGGATACCAATCTGGAGCTGGAGAGATTAGGGACAGGGATGCTAGCCTCCAAATGGGACATGGGGATCCCTGGAATTACAGCTCATCTCCAGACTACAGAGATCAGTTCCCCTGAATAAAATGGATGCTTTGGAGGAAGGACTCTATGGCACTGTACCCCACTAAAGCCCCTGTTCTCCCCAGGCTCCATTCCCAAATCTCCAGGAGCTTCCCAGCCTGAATCTGGCAACCCAATCCCTCGCTGGTGGCTAGGGGGTACCTGGCAACCCTATTAGGGGAGGGGGTGGAGAGGAGAGGACTAGCCAGCAGCAGCAGCAAGGAGTGTGTAAAGGAGAATGTGGACTTTTCTACCCCCATGATTCCTCACAAGTCTTCATTTGTGAGAGTCTAACTCTGCAAGGT
Source organism: Gekko gecko (assembly GCA_029375565.1). NCBI lineage: Eukaryota > Metazoa > Chordata > Lepidosauria > Squamata > Gekkonidae > Gekko > Gekko gecko. The sequence continues at coordinate 103,720,588 of JAPDNY010000004.1, read as the reverse complement.
GCTGAACACATTTCTTATTGGGAATATGTTTTAAGTAACATAGCAAAGTTGCACAGTCATAGAAATCAGGTATTGTGTGCAGTAAATTTTTAAAAACTTACATTTATTGAGAAAGATTCAATTTACACCCATGTTGCAGTCAAAAGGGGTGACAGAAGCCTTATCTAAAGAATGCTATTCCCTGTGAAAAGTGACTAGCTAATCTGATAGAACAAAGTTTGAGTCCATTGATACCCTTAAGACCAATAAAGTATTATTCAAGGTATAAGATTTTGTGTGCAAGCACATATCTTCTGAAGAAGCTTATGTTGTTGTTGTTCAGTCACACAGTTAAGTCCCAACTCTTCATGACCCCACAGACAACATCACACCAGACACTCCTGTCTTCCACTGTCCTCCGGAGTTTGCTTAATTTCATGTTCGTTGCATCAATAACACTGTCTAACCATCTCATCCTTTGCTGCCCCCTTCTTCTTTTATTTTCAGTCTTTCCCAGCATCAGGGTCTTCTTCAGTGAGTGCTCCCTTCTCATTTGGTGGCCAAAGAATTTGAGCTTCAGCTTCAGTATCTGGCCTTCCAGGGAACAGTCAGGGTTGATTTCTTTAAGGGACTCTCAAGAGTCTTCTCCAGCATCATAATTCAAAAAAATCTATTCTTCGGTACTCAGCCAAAGTTTATACCCAGAATTAAACTTTGTTGGTCTTAAAGGTGCCACTGGACTCAAACTTTGTTCTGCTGCTTCAGACTAACACAACTACCCACCTGAATCTAGTTTATCTGGTAGTTCATGTGTGCAAGTAAAATGGCATGGCTTCTACAGGAGAGATCTGTAGATGCATCTTGTTCCTTGCTGGGCCATGGAGAAAGAGAGAGAACACAAATGGCACAGCAAGAGAAGGAAGAGTCAGAGGGCTTTTCTGCATTCTCCTTTTACTCGCTGTAAAGTTCCCATTTCTTGGGGGGGGGGTTCTTCCACGCATATTTTGTTCCCTCTAGTGGTTGATTTGCTATCAGTTTTATTTCCAGTTGATCTCCCTGCAGTTTAAAGTGTTAGCTTTATTGCAGCTGCAGCTGTTGTTAAGTGTTATCTGTGTTTGATGGAGCTGCAATAAATCTCCTTTCATTTTTTGAGTGGACTCTCTTTGCCGAGGACATAACAATCACATTGATAGCCATGGCAATTGCCAGCATATGGGACAGTGGGTCTGCTTGCACTGGCAGTTGGGGTGCTTCATCCTGTCATGCATTCTGCTGCACTTACATTACATAGCGCAGCTAGATTTGAGTCTGGTGGCACCTTAGAGACCAACAAGACTTTCAGAGTATAACATTTTGAGATCCAAAGCTCCCTTTGTCAAATGCTACATAACACAGGATTAGACTCTGAGAGCATTTTCACAAGGCTCAAAACAGTTCTCATTGCAATGAACTTTGTAATGCAAGTGTACAAGTTGCAGTGATCAGCATGCACGTTCACATTTTTCATAAGTAAGACCAGACTTTGATAGAAATAACATTAAAAAAGTTCAACATCTCAGATATAAAAGTTTCTGAAATATTATAAATGTGGTAGGATGACACTGAACTCAGCAATTTAGGGTGCGTTCAGACAGGCAGCTAATCCCACCATTGGCCCAGCTCTTTTTTTTTTTTTTTTTGTCAAAACCCTCCTAAAAAGGAGAGGAATTTATTCTTTTTATAAATAGAAAAAGGTAGGGTATATAGAGGGATAAAGAAAAGAGCGGAGTGAGTATTCTGTTAATAAAGGTTAATTTAAATCAATATAGATACAGTTTTTGGCAATCTCCGTGATTTGAGAGTCTTCTTTTCATCTAACAAAAATTCAAAATAACTCTGTTAAAGAGGTTAGTAATGTCCTTTGGGGTTAATTATTAGTCATCTCCTTTTTGACGTTTCCCGAACAGTTATTTCTTAGGTTGTCTTCCTTTGGTATCCCTCAAGTTATAGGATGGGCCACCTTTGGTTTTCACTTCTCCCGCTCCGGCACCTCCCTCCTCTGGGCCGCTGTCATCTTCACTACTCAAATCTGTCCACGTTGCGAGTGCTGCCTCTTCCTCTGGACTGGCGTGTCTCTTCAGAAATTCCTGCGCCTTGAAGATGGAGTCAATCTTCTCTCTTTTATCCTTGTACTTGAACAAAAGGCCTTCGGGGAAGGTCCATCTGTATATGACCTGTCTTCTTTGTAGAAAAGTGGTCAATCCTTTATAAGCTTTCCTTTTCATCCGGATTTCATAAGGCACATCTTTCAATATTCTGATGGTCTGCTCCCCAATTTTCAAGGGCACCGCTGCAACTGCACGCAAGATTTGATCTCTGGTACTTTGCTTAACAAACTTGACAACCACTTCTGCTGGCAGATTTTTTTTTTTGTAAATGTGGAGTAGGCCCTATAGACCTTATCCATTTCTTCTTTTAACTCACGCTGATCTCTGCCAGTTACGGGTGCCAAGGCATTCGCAAGTATAGATCTGAGATCTTCCTTCTCTTCTTCTTTAATGCCCTGAAATCGAAGAGTCAGATTCGATTTTTCCATTTGCAACATCAAAATTCTTTTTTCTTGCACATCCTGATGCTTTTCTAACTTGTTGACCCTTTTCTTCACTTTTCCGATGTCTTCCGATGAGACCAAACATTTCTGTGCGATCTCCTCCATCTTCTTTGACGTCTCTGTTAGTTGCCTCTGTTGACTGTTGAGAACACCTTCCATATTAGTTAAGGTTTCGCTGATTTTCTGTATTTGGACCAGCAGAGGGTGCAGTAGCTCGCTTGTCTGTTGACTGACAGTCGGCTCTGGAGGGGGATTACCCGGACCGGAAGTCCCGCCTCCCTTCTTCTCAGTTTTCAAAGGGACCTTCTTCATGGCAGACATTTCTTGTATTTGTTTACTTTATAAAAGTTTGTGACGCGTCGCTCAGGAGTCCCGCTAACTCATTCGCTTCAATGGCACCCCAAAGGTAATTTCACCAACCCTTCTTCCCTTTCATCCCCCTTAGCTTTCTTATGCAAGTCCCGCTTCTCAGTGGGGGGGGGGATTCCCCCTCCTCCCAGCCGCTTATTCGCTTATGGGGGAAGGGCTCGGGTTTCGCTTCAAATTCAGACCTCCAACTCACGGTTCCTGCCGTTTCTTCTTTTTGCTTTAATTCATCACTGTTCCTCACTCCTGTTGGAAATCGGTGGCGTTGCTAAGTCCCATTACGGGCACACCGCAGCGGGGCCGATTGGGGCGGGGAGAAAGCCTCAATTTCCCGGCTGTCTGCCGGCAAAGAGGCTACTCCCCAAGCGCCCCCGGTTTGGAGCCTTTGCCTAAGGCTCACTAGGGTCTTGCAAACCTGCAAAGACCCCCCCAAACTGCGTGTGGGCTAACCACCTCTGGGGGCTTCCCGAAAGGTGGCCGCCATTCGCAACGCCGGAAACCGAAACCACCACCATTGGCCCAGCTCTAATTTGATCTAGATCTTTTTTATCTGGCCTTGCACAACCAGACAGCCCCCCTTACCATGTGCGTACTCTTCTGTGGATTGTCTAGATGGCATCCACCTGAAGGAGCTGCACAGTCAGGGTTTTTTTAAAAAAAAATCTGTTTGTGCATGCACATCTGTGCCTCAATGTGTACTTGTTTTTTCATGCATGCACAGAATTGAATGGTTAAAGCACCACCAGTAGTACCTCCCTCTAGGTACCATTTCATTTAACACAATTCATAAATTTCACGGGCCATTCAGAAACATGAAATTGCCTGGAACATTTGAGTGGAACTCTATGGCTGTCACGCATTTACACGTTTATGCACATATTGCTAAGAGGTTTTTTTAAATGGTGGCCATTTGGAATGGTCTGGAGCAGACCATCTTGATGGGCTGATTGCACAGTGGAACAATCAGACGGAGGAGAGTCCGCCATTGGCCTGTCGGCAATCAAAAGTACAAAGTACTGAATTTTCACTGGTATCTTTTAAGTACAGCTCCCTGGCGGAGCTAAACAGGCTGATCACGGAAGCGGCACCTTTCCCAGATGTTGCTGTCTGGTCATGCCTGGGGTGGATGTAAAGACCTGTCTGATCAGGACCTTAGATGCACTGAAGTTATTAACCCCAGCACAGTTAGATACATATCCACTTTTTAAATGCATTGAGTGCTTTGAAAGAACACCAACATACAGTTAGGGAAATTCAATGCAGTCTATGTAACAATTACCCATTAAGTAGAACAAAAGTGAGAATTAGCTTACCGCATTTCCTTCTGGTAGTTGGAATCTGGGAAAAGAAAAATCACGATCCTTAAACTGCAGAAAAGTAGCATAACGACTTACTAGAAAATTATAAGGTTTTCGTCATGCTGATCATTTTTAAAATACAGAAAGACTATTTGGTACACAGAGGGAGGTTCTGCATCTATAGACATTATCAGTCATTTCAGTACATAGAGAAGTCTGCTCGGCCTCACTTTTCCAGTAAAATGAAAAAGAAACCTTTCCTAGACATCAAAGACTTCCATTTCAGGCTCTTAAAGTATGCTTCTTTGCATGCCTACATGCAACTAAAAAGCATTTATTCTTAGGGATAAAAAACACAATATGTTTTATGTAAAAGTTCCCACCAAATCCACTGTTTTGATCAGAGTCATACATCAGCTCAAACGATGTTCCTTTAAAAGCTTCAGAAGCTGACTGTGCTGACAATGGGCAATTGTGTGTTGGCTTTTCCCTCCGTTGTTTTACCAAACCCATGTTGGAACAGAAATTCCCCTCTGCATTGCATGCCACTTTGACTTTCTTTGATGGTTGGATTTTATGGTACCTTCTGCATAAATTTATGACTGTTCCGGGGTGACTCCTCAATCAGTATGGCATTGCCCCAGGATATCTGAATGTGATTTTGAGCTGCACCTTTGGTAAAACAATGGAGGGAAAAGCCAATGTAGAATTGCCCAGTGGGCAACAGGGCTTTTTGGTGGTGGTACTCACTAAGTACTGGCATCTCTTGGAGTTCCTATTCCTCACTCCACCCTTGCCTTTTTCCTTGGACCTAAAGAAACCCAATGGTTCACATAATTTGGACCTGTCAGTGCTCCAACTACTCCAAGTGGTGGTGGAGTTCATTCTATAGTTGGGGACATTGGTCTGAGTCTTTGATCCAAACAGAGAGGAGCAGTTAAGATCTTGTCCAGAAGAGCCCCTCTGTGTGCTAGGGACTGTACCTTTACATTGTGATCCATAACTCAGTTCTTATGCCCATTATTACTATTGACTAAATTAATGGTAAAACCATTTCTGAAATGTTATACCAAATATATGGCAATGACTGCTAGTAATTTTTTACTGCTAGCAATTACCGCCGGTCATTTGTTGTGCATGCCTAATCTTCCTTTCCAATATATAATGTGTAGGGTTAAAGAGGTATAACCAGTTCACAAACAGTCCACTCACCTTTCCTTCTTCTGCAGCAGCACACAATAAGCAAAATAATAAGGATCAGCAGAAGAAAACCAACAATAGACAATACAACTGCTAATATTATAGTCCGGATGTGTCCATCGTCTTCATTTGTGTCAGATTCTACTAGATAAAATTAATAACTATTAAACAGTGCATTAAATAAACATATTTAAGCATTATATGTGTTGCTTTATTAGTTGTGGCCAATTGCCCTTTGGCTGTTGCTCATTTTCAAAAGTGGTGGGTCATATTCCTTAAAAGTGGCTTCTTGAAGTCTTAGGATATGTTTATCAATATCATATTTCAGTTATGTTCCATCCTTTCCATGTTATTTTTTCACAGTCAAATCCAAGGTATTTGTCTTAGGAGGTACCAACCATGCCAATGATTTCCACTGAGTTTTATTACATTTATTCTGAAACTTATTATAAGCAGGCCTGTCTTTAAGAATATAAGATTATAAGAAGAGAAGAGCCCTGCTGGATCAGGCCAATGGGTCATCTGGTTCAACATCCTTTTTCATACACTGGTCAACCAGTTGCCCTGAAGGGCCAAGAAAAAATGGAGAAATGGGAGGGATAGACCCCAGTGCCACCATAAATGAGACATTATCAAAATAAAAATTAATGGAAGAAAGCAGAAAAGTCTTCTCTGACTTTAGCACCAAACATAATGAATAAATAATACAAGGCATATATTATTTTTACCTAAAGTTTGTGGAAAGCAGTGATACTCGACAAGTAAATCATGCAATAAAACTGGCCATACTCCTATTAGCCCACATTTGCCTAGAACATTTTCAAATCAAGCATCTAAGGCAATACATTAGATATCTTCTGAATCAGAATGTATATTAGTGTGGTTCCCTTTTCCAGTGGTTATGATCCTTCATAGAAATTAAAACCAATGATAGCTTTGATATTTTTCCCCAATGGGATCATGCTCTAATGAACAATGGAGCAGATTCTTAAAACATAGACTTCATATTTTTGTTAGGTTGCTATGAGCAGGTTACTATTGCCTGCTGGGGGTTAGAGATCATAGTTACATATTAAACAGTTGGCAGTTCAAATATTTAGAGCTATTCAAAAACTGAGAGCAGACTGTCAAAATGCAAAATGAATTAAATTACTCTCAGATACAGGAAAGCCAGCAGCTCCAAGGAGAATTAGTGATGTATATTAAAAAGGGGATTATTAATGAATTAATGAAAGTATAACAAATATGCCTTTCATAATGTACTAGAACTATGTGATCGAAAGGAACAAACCTGAACCTAGAAAACAAGCCACTGTAATGTGTGCATATGCCACTGTTTTTTAAACGTTTTCCATGCTGTTTGAATTAATGTGGTTACAAATACCGAAAGGGTTTCCTAGCCTTTCTTTCCAGCTCTATTCAACACCTCTGCATTTTGCACTTCAACAATTGATACATTTCCCCTATCTATTTGCTTTCTTCCTTACATTTGCATATCATTTTTCCTCCAAGGAGAACAGATACTTGCTTGATCCCTATGCATAAAGTACATTTATAAATAGCAGCTAACTAATACTCCTTACCAAAAAATGACCCTATAAAAGACCCCTCAAAAAAACCTTCCAGCAGCTCAGTGAAGTGGAAGTAGAAAACAATCAGAACAGCTTCCTGAAGACTCTGAAGATGTACATAAAAGGTAAAGGTAAAGGTTCCCTTTCTCGAAAGCCAGTCGAATCTGACTCTAGGGTTGCGGTGCTCATCTCCGTTTCAAAGCCGAAGAGCCAGCGCTGTCCGAAGACGTTTCCGTGGTCATGTGGCTGGCATGACTAAACACCAAGGCACACGGAACGCTGTTACCTGTGAAATCTAGTTTTCTTTGGTTTTGAGAACACCAAGTCACTATAGCAACCAAAGGTTACTTCAGTATCAAGGAAAGATACCTGGACAAGAGGATTTATTAATTTTCCCCAGACTTCATGATCTGTTTTGCTTTGTCGCTGATTTTTTTTAATTACTTATCACTAGAAAACCGTATGAAACTGCCCCCTCTTCAAAACAGTATGAAATGGCTGTGCCTAGGAAATTTGATATCAACATCCTAATCCTTTAAGAAGTCAGGAGAAGAAGTATTCCCCCCTTTTTCCTTCAAGTACATCAGATGCCTGCAAAATGAAGGCAGATATGGCCAGACGGGATTCTAAGCTAGCTCAATATATATACTTATTTTGTATCTATGCAAAAAAATATTTATGAACAGTATGTTAATTTCAAAAGGCATCCAGTCAAACAGTGCTTCTGTCTGAACTGTTGAAGGCCTAATATCAGAGTTATGCATAACCTCATTCCCTGACATTTTGTGGTTGTGGTAGCCATTTAGTAGTAGCCTCTTGTAGTAGCCATTTAGTAGTTGCAACCACCACCTTGTGTCAGAATTCTAAAGGAGCCCACAAGCTGGAAAAATGGTGGGGACCACTGACCTAGAAGGTAAGTGAATTCATATGATAATGAATTAGAATTAATAAGAAGAGTGAAGCCTTTTGATTTCATTGCAAGTTTGCAGTGAAGTCTGATCATAAGTTCATGGCTAAAACCCTCTCAATATGATGACAGCCATGAAGAACTACTTTTTATTAGTGGCACTACAAAGTAAATGGTTTGGAAACCTCCCTGAATCACAACTGGGTTTTCTTCACCTGCAGGTTCTGAGTGTGCCTCTCATTTACCAGAACATCCACCATTCCAAAAACTTTCCAAATCATAAACTAGGACAAGTAGAAAGCTTTAAAATGTTTTACTGTTCTAAATGAAAAGATTACGATGATTCAACATTTGAAACAATTAATTACAAATAAAATCAGCAAATATATAATTAAGACAAATTACAGCGGAATCCTAAGGGGGAACACCCCCCTAAAACCTACATAAACTTACACTGGTAAAAATGGTGGCACAGTCCATTGGCTCACATTTCAAGCCAATGGACTATTGGCTGACATGCCCACAGAAGCCCAAGCAGCTCAGGATACAGGCTAAGGGCACACTCAATCACCACTGACCCTGCCACCATTGACCCTGCACCCATCACGGCCACCCCAGCTCTACAAATGCTTTCTGCAGGTCACAATACAATCTGGAAAGTAGGGCACATGTCACAGTACGCTGTCTCACAGTCTCCTACCATACTGACTTTGTGCAACTGCACATATACCTTGGTGGTAGGGGAAGCACGAAAGGACACCTTGCACCAGTGGGGGGAGCACTGGTCAATAATATACTCCACACTTCATGGCTGACTTCTTCCAGCTTTCCCCCCTACAGGCACTGATTTCCTGCCCAGGTTCTGAAGGCCAGCTCCACATGAAAAGGTGAGCACAGGACCCTCATCCCAATCCCTCAGTGTCCCTAGCTCCAGAACTTGGCAGCCAGGGGAGGCCACAGCAATGATCCCACCGCCGACAGTCTCTGCATACAGGGCTGCAGGGTCCATGGGGGCCTGGCTGCAGTAGATGCAGGGGTAGGAGCTCAAAGGGGATGCTGCAGCACTGGTTTGAGAGCCCTCATAGCTGACAAACTGCCCCCAGTGCTCATGGCTGGGAAGGGCCGGAGATACGGGTGCCAAATGAGAACACATGTTGGCTGTACACTTTCCCCAGCCAGAATGGATGGCCTTGGTGCAGCTGGAGATGTGACCCACCCCAGTTGCCAAGGTTGCAGACTTCAGGATGAAGGAGGAGGAGAAGATCCAAGGACAGGGACCTTTGGAGAGCCCCCTCATTGCCTTGAGGTGGCCAACGAGGCACCTGCAACACAGCAGGGCAGTCCCCCAAAGCACCCTCTGACCAGCATGCTGTCAAATAGGAGCATGCCTAAATGCCCACACCTGTCTTTCCCTCCATTTGCAGGTGCTGATCCTACAGGAATAGTCAAAATGCCATCTGCTGAGACACAAGTCATTCATGTGCCCTGTCTGCTCATCCAGGGCAGGGCAAAGGACATAGAGCCATTTGGCAGCCAAGACTCCAGACCCATGGGCTACTGTGCCCTGGAGGAGACAGAAGACATGCTGCGATGCCCCATGCTCTTGGCCCTGTCAATAAGTGGAATCCTTGCGCTGGAGTCCCTTTAATAAATGTCAGACATTCTGTATTGACTCAGTTCTCGGTGTGTTCAACAGCCCAAGTTGGGAGGAAGGATGTGTGGGCGGCTAGAAGACCCCCCCACCCCCACATAGCAGCACCATGACCATATGCCTCATAGTAATGCTGTCAGGGGACCACACCTCGAGGAGAAATGCATTAGATGGATGAGATCACCCCTGTGCCAAGCCAAATCAACACATCAGCACTGGCCACATTTTTCAGAGGTCCCAAGCCCCAGCTTGGCATGGGGGGTAGGGCCAAGAGTGTAGAGAATAATTTCTGGGGGATTCCCTCCTAAGGATGGCCACGGTGATGTCGTGTGAGTGGTGAGGGTTGTGCCATGCCTCCCCATGTGGCCTGCATGGGAGGGAAGGTCTACCCAGGTCCACTCAAGCAAAGGAAGACTGTGACTCACCACCTGCCACAGAACGGAACCATCGCTGCTCCCAGTTCCAATGAGGTGGGTGAGCTGGTCAGTTTCAGAGAGTCTGTCCCTATGAGGGCCCACTGAGGCCATAGGCTTTCCAGCAGTTGGGGGCATGGTTATGCAAACAAGGGTCCTTGGTGAGCCAAAACCTCACAACAGATGTCCCCACAGTGGTGGCCCACAACACCACTCATGATCGTGGCCCATTGATGCCAGAGACTTGCCACTGAGACCCTAAGTGAAGTCTGGGGTCACAGATACATGTGAGCAGCCAAGGGCCAGGTGCCCTCAGAGCTAGGAGCACCCACCATCTGTGAGGTGAGTGCATGGGGCTCGCACCATGAGGGTAGCAGCCATCTGCACAGACGTCTGGGTCTCTCCATGAACCCTGGAACCTCAATTAGAGTAGCCAATCACTCTGAAAATGGCCTGAGACAGGCTTTGTCCAGGGCAATCAGAGATAGGACCATGTCCATTTATCACACGGTTCACTGCTCTCAGTAACTGTGTAAATTCCTAACTCTGCTGTCACTGTTGCCCACTTCCCCTGTTCAGAGGATCACTCAATGGTTCAATGATAGATTGTAAAAGGTTGGGCCCAGCTGCCCAGTCTCCTGTGCCCCCTGCCCATTGAGCTGTCACCCATGCACCATTTGCTGGTGAATGGTCACATGTTCATGGGGACTTGCACCTCGAGTGCATCTGTCAGGATGGCCGGGCCATCAGCAACCCCCAAAACAAGGTGATGTGAGCAGGGACATGGTGGGAGGCTCACAGTGGGGTGAAGTGCTCAACACCCACTGGCACAATGGGGCTTCTGCCACTCCTGCTACGCCCTGTGGGAGTGTGCCATGCCTGAGTAGAGGTGAGCACTCAGTACAAACCAAGCCAAACAATCCTGAAAGTATTCAGGATTTTTTGGGGCTGCCAGACAATTACAGTTACAGGGCATTTAAAGAGTTCCCAGTCCCTTCGGCATAAACCATGGTGAGAAGGCATTCAAAGGGACCACCTGGTCCAATCTTTTTGAAACTTGGGGAAGGGGTTGAGGAGAGGCACCAGCAACTATGCTACAAATTTGGTGCCTCTAACTCAAAAAACAGGCCCCCCAAGCCCCAGAGTGATTCTCCGTTATAGCCTATGGGGAACATTGACTATAATGGAGCAAAAAAAAAAAAAATCAGCAATCTCAAATATTTCCCAAATCCCAATAACATATCAATATTGGGATTTAGGGAAATCAGGAAATACCAAATTTTTGGGGTTCAATATACCTGAACCTGAAAAATACCAATTTTTTTGATGCACATCTCTACTCCTGAGCTGAGTTATTGCATATGAAGCAATCACACCTGAAGATGCCAGGAAAACCCCTCTGGATCCCAGAAGCCTCTTGCCAATTCAGATATTGTAATCATGGAGCAAAGAGGCCACACTCATGGCTGCCACCCTAGGAGACTATGCACCCAACAGATTTATTTATTTATTTATTCATTTATTATTCAAATTTATATCCTGCCCTCCCCAACGGGCTCAGGGCAGCTAACAATAAGGGCACAAAGCCATGATAAAACAGTTAAAAACAAGATAAAACACTACAAAATTACAATAAAGTGCTGATGCTCTACAAGTTCAAAGTTCCAAGATGGGTTCTGGAAGATGGACCCAGAACAACGAAGCAGGTTCCAGGGCAACATTGCTTTCTGATCTTTGGCCCATGGCCATCATGCACCCCGATGGCATCCCCACTCTTTGTGGTAGCGGTGCAGTGGTGGTACAGTGGCGGCGGCAGCTCCTACTCAAAAGCCTGGTGGAAGAGCTCCATCTTGCAGGCCCTGCGGAACTGCCCAAGGTCCCGCAGGGACCAGATCTCCTCCGGGAGCTCATTCCACCAGGTAGGAGCTGCCACTGAAAAGGACCTGGCCCTGGTTGCTGCAAGCCTGGCCTCCCTAGGGCCTGGGATTACCAGGCGATGTTGTGTCCCTGACCGAAGTGCTCTTTGGGGCATATGTGGGGAAAGGCGGTCCCTCAGGTATGTTGGACCCTGGCCATATAGGGCTTTAAAGGTAAGCACCAGCACTTTGAAGCAAATCCGGTATGCTATAGGCAGCCAGTGCAGCGCTTTTAGCATGGGCAGGATGTGCTCCCACCTAGGCACGCCCACGAACAGCCTGGCTGCTGCGTTCTGCACTAGCTGCAGCTTCTGGATTTGCCGTAAAGGCAGCCCCATGTAGAGTGCGTTACAGCGGTCTAGCCTCAAGGTGACCATTGTGTGGATCACCGTGGCCAGGTCATTGCAGTCAAGGAACGGGACCATCAGCTGAAGATGGTAAAAGGACGATTTGGCTGTGGCTACCACCTGGGACCCCATAGTTAGCGCAGGGTCCAGGAGTACTCCCAGACTCCTAGCCTCTGGCGCTGGCACCAGCGGTGCCCCATTGAAGGTCAGAAGTGGGAGCCCTAACCCCTGACCGATCCGACCCTGGCACAGGACCTCCATCTTCGCCCAGTTTAGTTTCAGCTGGCTAAACCTGAGCCACCCAGCCACGGCTTGCAAAGCCTGGTGGAGATCTTCTGGGTCAGAGTCTGACTGGCCACCCAACCTCAGGTAGAGCAGGGTGTCATCTGCATATTGGTGACACTCCGGCCCATACCTCCGGGCAATCTGGGCGAGGGGGCACATATAGATGTTGAACAGCATTGGGGAGAGCACTGCCCCCTAAGGCACCCCACATTCAAGCGAGTGCCTCTGGGACTGCTGCTCCCCTAGCATCGCCCTCTTTCCCCAACATTGGAGGAAGGAGGCAAGCCATTGGAGGGCGAGCCCCTGAATCCCCACGTTGGTGAGGCGGTGGGTCAGCAACTGGTGGTCGACCATATCAACTGCAACCGACAGATCAAGCAACAACAGTGCCACCACACCACCTCAATCCAGATGCCTTCAGAGGGCAACCAACACCATCTCCATCCCATGACCCGGGCGGAAGCCGGACCGGAAGGGATCTAGAACTGAAGTATCCTCCAGGAAGCCCTGTAGCTGTATCACCACTGCCCTCTCTATAAGTTTGCCCAAATAGGGGCAAGATCACTGCCCTGGCCATCTGGGATGTTTGGCAGTGGGCAAGGGGCAAGTACAGAGCAACTGGAGCCCCACACCAGGGGGGCCAACTCCTCAGTTACCAGAACCCCTTCCCCTCAGGCAGAATGCTCCCACAAGACTCCCATGGACCTGTCATCCGAAGCCCCCAACCCAGCCCTGGCAGTCAGGAAAAGATGGAGCTGGGTGATGGGTGAGGGGGACCAGCCCCAAACACCACCCAGCCCAGTACCTAAAACAGGTAAGGAGACCATCCTCAAGGAGTACCTGGGGTGGAGGCCATGGGCTGCTTTTTGTGTGCTTCCATGGGCTTGCTGCTATGAGCTCCCCTGTCTCTAGGTCCATATTCTGTCATGTTTGCCGCAGATGTCATGGGCCGCCTATGTGTCCTGATCCCGAGAAGGCACATGTTAATGGCAGCTTCTGTGGTACTCTGGTCACTGGGCATCAAGGAAATCCTGGATCTGACAACTGAGGGGAGGTCTGCATGAAGAGTGGACTCAACATCATCAGATGGCGGCATCCCAGGCCTCCCAGAAAGAGAGGAGGAGAGAGGCACCAGTATTAGGACAGGAAGGCTGGGGTGGGAGCGGCAGCTGGGGGGAACATGGCACCTTGCTGGGTCCCTGGACATGGGGCCCATAACTGGCATAGCCTGTCCCTCCCACCTTCTCCTCAAGGGCAGCAATTGAGTATGAATGCCTAGAGAGGCACTGAGAGTGGTAGAAATCTGCCACAAGGGGCAACCAATGGATGGAGGGACTGTCAGCATTTATCACAACTGCTGGCCACCGGGAAGAGCTTTCCACTGTCACATGTGGGTGAGGGTCAGAGGTACATAGAGAGGATGCTTGGGGAGCTATCAGCATTCTGGCATGCTCCTCCTGGACCTGTCACCCCGCTCTCCCACTCACAGAGGTGACTCAAGGGGTAGGGATGCTGTCAACAATGTGGCTGCCCAGGTGGACATCAAGCCTACAGGTGAGCAGTGGCAGCCATGGCAAGCTGAGGATGCCGCAGAGGCTGGGATGCCCATCAGACACTCATGTGTCTAGGTGCAAGCCAAGTCAGAGTCCAAAGTCAAGGTCAAGATGCAGTCCAGAATGTCAGTTACCAGAGAGCAGAGTCCAGTTCAAGGTGTGGTTCAGAAAGCAAGATCTAGCAGTCCAGGGTCATATACAAGAGCAAGCAGGTCCAATATCCAAATCCAAAGCCAGTCTGAAGGTCACTGGAGCGGAACAAAATCAGGAGCTGTGGTCACTGAGTCCACCAGGTGGTGATTTGTTGCTTCCACATCTCCCTTGACTGGCTTTTATTGGCATCTGTTGCCAGGTCTTACTTGCAGCCAACTGTTTGGGTGTAACCCTGTAGCTACTCATCATCAACAAGCAGCTGGTTTTGGGCAGGAGATATGCACTTTGCCTTCTCTCCTGGAACTCCATTCTAAGTCTTCATCTCTAGCATTCAAAGGGTGTGGGTAAAACCAGAGGACTGGTAATGACCACCTGAGCTTCTTCTGTTGGAACATGGCTGGAAGGTGCTGGTGCACCTCTGGAGCAGCTGTCAGCTGTGAACTCTGACAAGTCTGCAGTTCATCTTCTTGCTTGCCGGCTTCTGCTGCTTCAAAGCTGGCTACACAAGACTCCTCTTCCCCTGAGGAGCCCTCTCCTCCTGAGGAGTCCTTTCTCCTGACTGACCCTCGACATCATGGCACATTGCCCTCACTGCTGACAGGCAGCATGCACCCTGGATTTGAGGAGGTCTTTTTAACAAGAGGTGTGTCTTGTGGATGTGCGCTGCTTCCCCAGGCTATCCATCTCTGCCCCCTGCCATTGTTGTTCAGTTGACCCGACCCCCTGCACTGGTCACTCTCATTGGTCCTGCTGGGCCTGTCATGCCACCCTCACATGGCAACCATGCTGGGACAGGACCCGGAAGTGCCACAGGCACCACTACACTGCCAAAACTGCCTGGGCACCTCTTTTCCCTTCTCAGTTGCCATGTTACTTCTCCCATAGGGAGGTGACTAGTGGTGCCATGATAGTGCCACAGCTGGCCGCTGTGGAACTAGAACAGGATTGCTCTTCCCATCTTATAGATAAACTTTAAATGATATAAACAATAGAAGTATGTCTATACAGAGTATGGGTATCGAATTAACTATGAATATTAACTGACAGACTTAAATAAAAAGTTGTACCAAGAAACAAACAGAATTCTTCAAAGTTCCATTAATATATAAGATAAAAATGACATTGTCAGGGTTTTGAATTGTCAGTTGCAGCTATTAATTCTATTTCAGGTTTGGTCACACATTTGATAGGTTCAGAAGTAGCTGGTTATTCTCTGCATCTTTCAGTACAGATTCAGTATCTGGTACAGCACATGCTTTGCATGCAGAAGGTCACAGTGCGCCTGCAGTTAAAAGCTCAGGCAGTAGAGATCTGAAAATCCTGTACCCAAGACCCCAGAGAACTGCTGCCAGTCAGAGTAGACAGTACTCAGCTTAATAGATCAATAGTCCTACTCACTGGGTTCTTTTTGTGCATTTGTCACTTTGAACATTTTATGAGGCTTTATTTGGGCCCCTACAAGGTTTTTATATGTCTTTGAAATAAACACTCTTTTGTCTATACTTATTTATGTTTCTAACTTTTGGCCCTCAATAAATTTTCTAAACTTCCTTTGAAGGTTTTTGCTGAGTATCATTAGACCTGCATAGACAAAAGCCATGTCCAACAGGGGCTCTAGTAAGGAAAATAATTGTATCTGATTAAGTGGAAAGTGGAAAAGATGACTAGATCCCACCTAGTATAAAGCTGTTTCATGTGCTCATGTAAATTCTGGAGTTTTCCCTTATTTCTGTTCAATTTTGTGATTCTGATCCACCTAAGGGCTTCACACGAACACACATGAAGCTGCCTTATACTGAATCAGACCCTTGGATCATCAAGGTCAGTACTGTCTACTCAGACTGGAAGTGGCTCTCCAGGGTCTCAGGCAGCACTTTTTCTCATCATCTTCTACCTGATCCTTTCAACTAGAGATGCCGGGGATTGAACCAGGGATCTTTGGCATGTCAAGGGGATGCTCTACCACTGAGCCGTTCCCCATCTCTTTCTATAAGTAGCTAAAGCCCTATCAAGAAATAGAGGTTAAAGTCAATTCTTTTTCATTTTGTTGATATTTTATCAGATGAAAATATTTAACCCAAGCCATCTTTCTTCTTTTTAGCTGTCCTGTCATCACCAAAAATGAATTCAGCCTGAAGTTCTTGTTCAGTCTGAAGTTCCTGTAAACAGTCATTTCTGCATATATGAAGCCAAATTCACTCTCTAACAACCTGAATCCACATCAGTCTTAATTCAGTACCTGTTTTGGAAAGGCCTATTCTGTCTTCTAGCAACAGCAATACAAATACAAAGAAAGCAATAAAAAAGCAAAAGCACATCTCTAAAATGACTGACAATATATTCTAACCCACAGATTAGATCCACAGATCAATGCCACTAACTGTGGTGCTTCCTCCAATGCACGCATCGAATCTTTCACTGACACAAGAAGACCCTCCACAGCTTCTTGCATCAGCATGAGGCTCCTTGCACCAAAGAAAAGCACCATCATTAGGAGAACATGTGGTCACACACAAAAAATAATCCATTTTGAATCCACTTTTAGTGCACTTTCCAACTGGATTTTACTGTGTGAACTGGCAAAATCCAGTTGGAAAGTGCACTGAAAGTGGATTGAAAGTGGATTGAAAGTGGATTATTTCGTGTGTGTGACCGCAGCCCAAATGTATGGGATTCAGTCCATTGCATCTAATCCATTCCATACAACTCTGCACAAAGCACAGTAGCCATATTAATAAGCAATGAAGTCCATATTATATAAAAAGGACAAAGTTCAAAATTAGCGGTCCATGCTATCACAGAAATACCTAGATTTGCTTTGACAAAACTGCTATCCCACTTAAGAGAGGAAACAAATTTATTAAAATAATCCCATAAATCATAGAAAGCTTCTAAAGCTGCTTATGGTTCCTTTGCTTTCCAGAGTGAATTAGTGCAATCCAAACACAGTTACATCCTTCTAAGTCTATTGGAGTCAATGGGCTTAGAAAGGTGTCAGTATGTTTAGGATTGCCCTACCAATCTCCGACTCACAGCCATCCAAAATTCCAGAAGAACAGGTACATTAATATATAGGGGGGAAAGAATGCAGTGTTGTGACACTTTATTTGCCATCCTGGAACGTATCTGTTGATGTTAGATATCACCAGACTGGCCATGAGTGTTCTGAGCCATTCTGTGTTGAACATCATAACATGAAGAAGTCCCCATGACATTCATCAGATTTTGTGGACTCCTTTTAAGCTTTCTCACAATACAAATTCTACATAATACCATAACCTGGAGCCAAGTTGTAGTCCTTATATTTGTACATATCAGATTGCATGACAATAAATATAAGGTTTTGAAAATGATCCAAAAAATGCATAGTTGAGAATACTCACTTACTTGGAGGAGAATACACAACAAGAGCCATAGTTGCAGACTGAGGTTCAGAGAGCACAAGTATAGTAGCTAAGCAAATCACAGTGAAATTGGTCAGTGGAGTCAGGGTCAAGATGCTTTCTTCATTGTACAAACCATTAGATCCTTGACTCCAGTTGGTAATATATTTTGAATTATCTAGTGTCATATTATTTACCATCCAGGTAATGAGTGGAGCAGGATCCCATCCAACAGCTTCACAAACGATTTCAATTGTTTGGTTCTCTCTTACTGTCAAGTTGTGATCTTTGATATTCAAAGATCCATTAACTGTTGGAGAAAAGATAGTTTTCTTCCTTCAGAATAGTTTATTTTACAGTGTTCATAGTTCTGGTTTTATTATACTGTTATAAAATTGCACAAAAATATTACTTTTTTTCTTGAACGGATTAGTTTCAGGGTTTTTTTTAGTGTCTCTTATATCTGTTCAAGCAACATCCCAGAGATAATTTCAGACACAGAAGCAATTCCCTAGTTCTTATTAAGAAAAAGTATTTTTTTTTTTGTTAAAAACTCTCCTAAAAAGGAGAGAATTTTATTCTTTTTATAAGAAAAGGGTAGGGTAGACAGATGGAGAAAGAAAAAGATGGAGTGAAGTTTTTTCTGTTAAAAGGGGTTAGTTTTAATTAGTAATCAATACCATTTTTGGCATCTATCATGGTTAGAAGATCTTCTTTTTAACTTTGCAAAGTCCAAAATCACTCTGTTAATACAGTTAGTAAAGTCCATTGGGGTTAGTAATTAAACAGCTCCTTATAGATGTTACACGAACAGTCCTCAAGGTGTCTTCTTTTTAAGTCTCTTCCAATTATGGATTGAGTCCTTTTTAGCCTTGATGCCTTCCGTTCCATCACCTCCTTCCCCTGGGCTGCTGTCTTCTTCACTGCTTATCCCAATTTTGAGTGCTGTGTCTTCCTCCATGCTGGCGTGTCTCTTCAGAAGTTTTTGCATTTTAAGGATGTAGTCCATCTTCTTTCTTTTCTCTTTTTGCTTGTACTTCTGGCCTTCAAATTTCCAGGGCTCCATAGACACTACACATGAGATTAGATCTCTGATATGCTGCCTGCTATGCTCGACATCCCCTTCTACTGGCAGAGTATTTTCTTTTATAAAAGCGGAGTAGGTTTTGGGATCCATGTCCACTTCTTCTTTTAATTCTTTCGCTTCACTGCCAGTTAGGGGTGCCAAGACATTCGTCAAGGTAGATCCGAGATCTTCTTTCTCTTCTTCTTTTACGCCCTGAAAACTTAGAATCAAATTCGATTTCTGTTCAATTTCCACCATCTTCCTTGTTGTTTCCGATATCTGTTTCTGTCGACTGATGAGAACACTTTCCACTTTAAGCAAAGTTTCATTGATTTTCTGCATTTGTTCCAGCAGAGGGCACAGCATCTCCTTTTCCTGTTGATTGACAGCGAGCTCTGGGGGTGGGCTACCCGGACCGGAAGTCCCTCCCCTCTTCTCTTCCGGTTTCTGCAGGACTTTTTCCATTGTCGACATTTTGTTTTTTTGTTTACTTTTACAAAGTTCGTGCCGCATCCCCCAGGAAGCTAATAGGGTCGTAATCTTCCGTACAACCCCAACGGTACTTTCACCAACACTTTTTTCTCTCTTCCCCCCTTCGCGCTCCCTTTGTAGATCTTGCTTCTCAAAAGGGGTGGGGACTTCTCCCTCCTCCCATACGCTTAAACGCTTGCGGGGGGATTCCAATTTACGCTTCGAAATAGATCTTCAACTCACGATTCGATGCCACTTCTTCTTTTTATGTTAAATCATAGCGCTGTCTTCACTCCTGGAAGTCGGTGGCGCTGCTAAGTCCCATTATGGGCATGACGCAGCGGGGCCGATTGGAGCGGGGAGAAAGCCTCAATTTCCCAGCTGTCTGCCGGCAAAGAGGCTACTCCCCAAGCGCCCCCGGTTCGGAGCCTTTGCCTAAGGCTCACTAGGGTCTTTCGCACATGTGAAGACCCCCCCTATCTGCGCATGGGCTAGCCGCCTCCGGGAGCGTCCCGAGAAGTGGCCGCCATTCGCAACGCCGAAACCGAAACCATTAAGAAAAAGTATTGATTCACTGTGGTCATACTGATCTGTCACTTTCCAAAAAGAGATCATATACTATATTTTTCCTTTCATTACCACCTTTAAAAGGTGCAATTTATTTTGACTGAGCAATATTTTTAGAAAGGTAACATTTTGCCTCTTTGAGGCAAATGTATAGAGGGTCATGACACGTTTCTGAATGCATTCTTTTAAAATGGTGATAGACAGCACTGTTAACACCAGGAGTACATCATCTATATGTAAATAATGTTTTTCCCAATTGCTGCTTCAGTATCCACCAATCACAGGAATTTTGGGAAGGTGTTACCCAAGGTGCAAATCACTGGGGTTGTTGGAGACGGCTAGCTGAAGGGGGGGGGAGTCCAAGCAATGGATGGAGCCCAGGAGATAATAGTGGGCCCAGTGACAGATTCCAGCAGTGTGGGCTATGGCTAGCAACACAAAGGCATAATTTCATCAGCGAAAATGATTTGGTTTTGTTGTTGTTTTTCTGGCAATTGACCCCAAAGGGGGAAAAAATCCAACTGGATCAGTATTTTTCTAGCATATTGGCAATCCATGCTGCAGAATTCACAATACAAGTGGGCTAGGGGGTAGAATCAACAGGTCCCTCTCAAAGATGAAATAGTGCTTGTACACCCAGAAAGAAAAGGTTTTGGAATTGCACTTTTATAGTAAACCACAGCAGACTCTGCTATGATGAGGCATTTTGACTCTCATGCTCAATTTCTGAATATTTTCAAAACAAATAAGTTTGGCACTAACATCTGTAATACCAGTTCACTAAGGTGGCATTGCACTTGTAATTGAATATCAACCCCTTTCATTATTTCTGAAGGGCACATTAGATTTTTAAATGTTTCCCATACATATCTAAAAAAAAAGAAATGTGCATGTGCAACAAATGTATATTTTCACCACAGGCTGTCTCATAGCATTAATAAGAATAGAATAGAATAAAGTTTATTGTATGTGGCCATTGTCCATCACAATTTTATATAAACATAGCATTAATAGACTTGCTATGTGTTAAATCAGGTCTTCTGAAGCTAGGTTGGCACTGGGGGTAGCAAATGCTGAGGCTAACTCATTTGAGAATCTACAATCAGAACAAGAAGTTTAGTGGACTAATTGAAGATGGCAAAAGTAACAGTGTGCTTTCACAGTGAAAGGCCCAATAAACTGAAGCTCAGTCCAAACAAGACTGAGGTGCCAGCGGTAAATAATAAAGCTGCAGAAGAACTGAGAAATCTACCTGTCCTAAAGGGGGCTGCACTTTTCATGAAAACGGTCTCGAAACTTCAGCTCATCCAAAATGCTGTAACCAGGCTATTGTCAGGGGTAGGATACAAGAATCATATTACCCCACTCCTGAAAGATCTGCACTGGCAGCCCATTTGTTGCCAGGCATAACTCAAAGTGGTGTTGCTTACTTTTTAAGGACCTAAATGTCTTGGGGCCAGGTTACTTGAGTGACTACCACCTCCTATATTGTCCAGCCTGCCACTTAAGATTTGCCTCACAAGCTCTGCTGTCTGTACCCCTGCCTTAAGAACTGAGGTGGGTGGCAACCAGAGACAGAGCTTGTTCAGTAATGGTGTTAAGTATGAGCCTTAACAAGATAGTGATTTCAGCAAGTGATTTCAGCTTTATTTAACAGCAAACTAGACGATCAGACAACACACACAAAACAGTGGAGCACAGCTCCCTTTTTAAATAATCCGGGCTGTCAAAGCCATGCCCATATTTCAGTTAACAACCAATCACAACATTGGGATAAAGGCCAATGAGGTCTGTTCCCTCCAACAAGTATATACAGTTCAGGATTGGCTATTTACAGAGTTTCACAGAAACTAACCAATGGGAATGTCGACTCCTACAATCCCTTCTGCTGACTCAAACTTAACATAGAAAAGCATAGGATTGATTCAGGCTTCAGACATAACAAATGGCACCTCACTTATAGAATACTCTTTTCCTTGAGGCTCACCTGGAACCTACGCTGCTTTCTTTTGACACTAGGCCAAACCATTTCTGTTCACTCAGGCTTTGTTTGGTGTAGTGGTTAAGTGCACAGACTCTAATCTGGGAGAGCTGGGTTTAATTTCCCACTCCTCCACTTGCACCTGCTGATGTGACCTTGGGTCAGTCACAAGCTCTGGCACAGCTGTTCCTGAAAGAGCAGTTTGTGTTAGAGTTCTCTCAGCCCCACCTACCTCACAGGCTGTCTGTTGTGGGGAGGGGAAGGGGAAGGAGTTTGTAAACCGCTCTGAGACTCCAAGTGAAGGGCGGGGTATAAATCCAATCTCTTCTTATTCTTCTTAATTACAGGGTTGATTCTTGAAAACAGTATTTTGGTCTGGAAACTCTTATTTTAAGAGTGCTCTTTTTTGTGATCTGTGTTTTTATGTTTATGCTGGATTTTAATTAATCCTTTTTTATTGTTTTTATTTTGTAAACTGTCGGGCAGGCTCCTAGAGAAGCAGCATAAAATATTTCTAAATAAAGTAAGAGAAATTCTGAGTGCCTTGCAACTCATTTTCCCTTGCCACCATGTGGTGCCAACTTTCCACAAAACTATCACAGCCCTATAGAATGGTTTGCCTGAAGAATTCCATAAGGCTGCTGTTGTTTAGGAAACTTGCACTTTTCCACAGGTTTTTTACTGACTCAAAAAATGATCTGGCTTTTGTCCCTCATAGTTATCTGTTTCTTGAAGCTGGTTTTTCCTACTCTTCAAATCTTACTGCTGTGTTGTAACTCCACTGGTGATTTTGCTGCTGTGCTTGAAGTTTTTGCTGTTGCCAAACTGAAATGTTATAGCCGTTTTTGTATGATGGCATTTGTTACCACTGTATGGTGTTTTATTTTGTTTTAAATAACATGCCCAGGAAAGTGCTGGTCACCCCTTTGGGGTCAGGAAGCAGTTTTTCTCCTAGCCAGTTGGCTGGAGTTCCTGGAGGGTTTTTATTTTTATTTTTGCCATCTTCTGGGTGTGAAGCAAGGGTCACTGGGGTTGTGGGGGGTATTTGTGAATTTTCTGCATTGTGCACGGGATTGGACTAGATGACCCTGGAGGTCCCTTCCAACTCTATGATTTTAACCTACTTATGGTTGCCAGCTGCCTTTAACTTTCTGAAAAGGCAGAATATAAATATTTTAAATGAATTAATATGCAAGTGGGAGTGGGGGGCTTAAAGGGATGTGAGCCGTGACCTGGATAGCCCAGACTAGTCCAATCTCATCAGATCTCAGAAGCTAAGTAGGGTCATCCCTGGCTAGTATTTGGATGAGAGACCTCCAAGGAATACCAACATTATGCCATGGAGCCAGGCAGTAGCAAACCATCTCCAGACGTCTCTTGCCTTGAAAACCCTACAGGATCATCATAAATCAACTGTAACTTGATGGCACTGTCCACCACCAAAAGACCATGAAATTTAAGAAGCAGCAGTACATATAAGACATTTCTGTGCAGAGCCAAATGTATGCTCTGATCTACTCATAGGGTTGCCAGTCCCCAGTTGGTGACAGAGGATCCCCAGTTTAAAGCCCCTCCCCCTGCTTCAGGGCTATCAGAAAGCAGGGGGATGGCCACTGAGTACTCCATTATACCCTATGAAGACTGGTCCCCATAGGGTATAATGGAGAATCAATCCATGGGAATCTGGGGTGGGGGGGCTGTTTTTTGAAGTAGAGACACCCAATTTGCAGCAGAGCTGCTGGTGCCTCTCCTCAAAAAAACCGTCAAGTTTCAAAAATATTGAACCAAGGGGCCCAATTCTATGAGCCCCAGAAGGAGGTGACCCAATCCTCCATTATTTCCAATGGAGGGAAGTCATTTAAAATGAATGTGGTCCCTTTAATTGTGATGGCCAGCTCACCCGGAACTTGCTTCAGAGTTCAGTTGTGCTTCTTCCCTCTCCTCTCCTAGAGCCTCCTGGTAAGTCCCCCACCAGCTTGTCAGACTCACCTGGCAACCCTATCTACTCACAACAACAGTAATTGGTGATAATACTACCTAATTAACTTGCAGTGCCATCCTAAGCAGGATTTAATACCCTTCTGAGCCACTTGACTTCAATGGACTGAGAAGGGTGCAGTTACGGCTTGAGTTCAGGCTGAACAAAATCACATTTGACAAATTCAAGGCCAGTAGTGTCACACCAAAGCTTTCTTTTGAAGTGATTGCATTGAAATCTACTGCAAATTTTCCAGAGAGACTGAAATAGTGGCCCTTGTGTGCTGTCATTTTGGACATCAAAGTTGTGTCCGTCCATGTATCTTCCTGCCCAGAGAGTAACCATTTTGTCTGATATAGAAAGCAGAAGGGTATTCTGGCAAGTGATGGTACATTTCACATCAGAAAATGAACAAGTAAATGAGCCACTGATTGTATGATGGTCATTAGGTTCTAAACAGTATGGGGACAGAATGATTGTTTGGATTTGTTCTAGAGTTTGTGCCTATATTTGGATGCCCACTCTTGCTGGTGAGTAGCAATTCTAAATGAGTGAGGTTTTGTGAGAATAGTTAATGATAGTATTATCAGTTCCTGATTCTGTGAAAACATCATTACTCTTACCTTTACAATCTTAGTGACACATTACAATGTCACAAACCTACAGCAGCCACATCCATGTCATGATCTTTTGGTACCACTGTTTAATTATTTTCCTGCATACTTGTGTGTGTATGTGCGTGCTTACACATATGTCTGCCAACTAAGAATTCACTTTATACCTATGACAAAGTGTACTCTACAGTCCACAAAATTTTATGCCACAATAAATCTGTTAGTTTTTAAGATGCTACAAGACTTTTTTAAAGGGGGAGAGAGGAAATAATTTTTAAAAGGGGGAGAGAGGAAATAATATCTACATGGAACATGAACTATTCTTGCTATAAACCTACAGCGTATTTTGTTAAAAAAGTGTACAAACTGAATGATGAAGAAAACATATACACACCTTGAACAGAAAGAAATGCATACTGATTGCCACCCATTGTCTGGATGCTGCATTCAATTCTTCCAGAATTATTCAGCTGAACATTATATATTGTCAGCTCTGAGGTAAACTCGGTACTTTTGTTGTACCCTTGTTGATTGTAGCTCCTATCTGTTATTATTACCTTTCCAGGATAGGTAACAGACAGTACAGGCTGTCCTTCAAAAAGCCATATCAAAATTTCCCAGCCCTCTGACACTGTACAGTGAAAATTTGCCTGTGTACCAACAAGTGCTGTTAAATTGCTAGGGCCTTCTATGATGGAAGAGCCAAACCCAGGGTCTGAAAAGCAGAAAAAGCAGGAACTACAGTTAGGTCAACACTTAAATATAGGTGTCTCTAGCTTATTTTCACATTCATCATGGTAAGCACTATAAAACACTCTACTAGAATGTGTTTGATACCTCAAGAACATTAAAAAATTGATAGGGGGGGGGGAGGGTTAGAGATTTATTTAACTTGGTTAACACTTCAGAAATACAAAGTGATACCAGTATCTGGTATCCCTGTGTATATCAGTGATAAAGAACAAGTGATTATTCTGTACTGTATATTTGCCATGAGGCTGTACTTGAACACAATGTGCCTCACTCACCATTTATCTTGGAGCATATACGGGTCAAAGTATACATTATATGCTATTATGTGAGACAGTGTCCTGATTATTTTTTCTAAAACAACTTTGAAACAGGAAGCGCAATTTGGAGTAGTAAGGAACACAGCAAGAATTTAGTCACACCATTCCTTTCTATATCTCTCCCTTCCATCTCTCATGGCTTGACTTTAAAAAAAAAGCACCAGAGCACTTTTACATGTTAGCTGCAATCAATTGTTCCTACTAGAATCAATGAGGCTACATTAAAAAAAAATTAAATCTATTCTTAAAGGTGTATCTATAGAAACCATCAACATGATTATGAAAATGATCTAGTATCAGAATTTGTTTTTAATTTAGTGTATTTCTGTCCCACTGTCAAGCCCTCAGAGAGCTGAGGTAGTTTGAACCATTCCTCCATGGGGGTCACAATAACAGGTGGATCATAAAAGCCCTGCTTGCTCTCATCTCCCTCTCCTAGTCCCTGGCTCCATTTACACTGGGCCGATCTTAGAAGAGAAAAGTCTGCTAAGGCAGAACATGCCAGAGGTTTATAAAACCATGCAGAGGGTGGAGATGGTAAGTAAAGAGAACTCCCCCCACCCTGAACTCAGAGGCACCCAGTTATGTTGATGGGCAATAGGTATGGCCAGGGTTCTTTTCATAGAAAAAGAACTGCAGGAGCTCATTAGCATATGGTATGCTAATAAACTACTGGGCTATTACCATATGCCACGCCCCCTGACATCACCAGAAGTGATGTCAGAAGGGGAAGCGAAAGGGGGGGAGGCATCTTTGAAAGCCTCCCCTTCCCTTCCCCAGCTGGCCTGGGTGGGGGAGTGAAGAGAGAAGGGGTTTAAAGTAAAGAGTTGGGCCACAGAAGGAGGAAAGAGAGAGAGTAGATAGAAGGAAAGAGAGAAAGAAACAGAAGGAAAGAAGGAGAAGGAAAGAAGGAGGGAAAGAAAAAGAGAGAAGGGAAGAAGGAGGGAAACAGGGAAAGGAGGAAAAAAGAGAAGAGAAGAAGGCAGGAAAGAGGAAAAGGAGAGAAGGAAAGGAGGGAATGAAAGAAATTCGATGGCAGTTCGGCCCCATTATATCCTATGGGCCATTGAAGTCAATGGTGAAAACATAGGGTATATTCTGGGGGCTGGAGAGGAGGGGGTTTGAGGAAGAGGCTCCAAACTCACAGGGTAGCTGTTGGAGCCTCTCCCCAAGATACCCACCAAGTTTCAATAACATTGGACCAGGGGGTACAATTCTATGGGCCTCCAAACAGGTTGCCCCCCATCCCCTCCATTGTTCTCTATGGTGGGGGGAAAGTTACTTTTTTCCCACGGTGCTGTTAGTAGCTCTGGGGGGGAGGGGGTTTGAGGGAGAGGCTCCAAATTTTCAGGGTAGCTTCAGGAGCCTCTCCCCACATACACAGCCACGTCTCAAAGCAATTGGACCAATGGGCCTAATTCTATGGGCACTCAAACAGGTTACCTCCATTACCTCCATTGTTTCCAACAGGGAAACCCAGCCAGCAGCACTTAAGGCAGGCAAGCAGGCAGCCACCCAGCAGTCAGACTCCCCCAGAAAATCTCAGGGAAAGTGAACTGTCTTGGAAGGTGCTTGTTTGCCATGAGAACAAGTGGCACACTCCAGAACAAGTGGCACTGTGGCAGTGCAAGCATGCCACAGTGCCACACAGAAACCCTAAAAGACCAAAAGGAACAACATTTATACATGTATAAATTGATGGTGCAACCTCATTAGACCACTCACACCACACACACCTCAAAAAGAATATTTATAGCACTGGGGAAAATGCTGGTCAGGTGAAGACCTCTGGCTGTCCCATCCTGTCACTGTACGATATTTTGGCTGTTGGCTTAGCCCAGGAACTTGAGGGAAGGATCAGGAGCCCGCTTTAACTTAAACAACTTAAATGGCACTTGAGGCATTTTGAAATTCAAAAATAACAAAATATTTTATTTAACATAGAGGAGAAAGGTCAGGTGAAACCAGGGGCTGAAATTTCTGACATAAAACCAGTTCATGCATCGACTTTAGTTCTTATGTTTCAGGCTAATGGGAGTTTCTTAAGCTTTTCACAGTGATTTAAATCTTTATGTTGAACAGCTTTTGGGTGACTCTTTTGGGCTCCAGAAAGCTGGTACACTCTTTCTAGTTTCCAAACCCCTTCTCTTGAAACACCAGTACTCATCTCAAGTTTTTAACTAACTCTTAAGGTCTCTACAGGCAGTTTCTAACCACATCAGAACAGGGATCTCTGCACTCTTCAAAGAAAACTCCCTGGTTGACTGGATAGGAAATTTTATTCTCTCTCTAGAAGATCTATCCCCTTTCCTTGGCCCAAATGGGAGTCTTCATCTACTTCCCAAACTTCCTTGCCAACTTTCTCCCAGTTCTCCTGTCTGTGTCGAACTCCTCTCAACTAAGGCTGAAATCAGACTGTCAGTACTCAGTTCAGTCAAGCCAGAAATCTGACTGAATCTCTCCTCAGCATGCAGCTCTAAAGTCTCTCTTTGCTCCAATCAGATTGCTTTTAAAAAGTGCAGTGTGACACAGACTGCAACCCAAATTTCCTGAATTTACACACTGAATTTCATTGCAGTGTCTCAGTTTTCAAGGAATGTACTATGTTTTGTTTTGCAACTACTTGCCCTGCTGGAAAATATATGTGGGGCTGAATTGGGGTTTCTTATTGAAATACAGAAAATTGTCCTACATACCAACTTCCATTTGCTGTCTCAGAGGCAAACGACACATTCTGCAGTACATCTAATCATGAATCAGCTGTCTTTTTTAAAAGGCCAAGCAGCCTTAGGAAAAGGGGAGGAACTGGAGGGGGTTCACAGTTCTGGGAGTGAGAGTTTAACCTTCCCTCCTGACATTAGAAGTAGGAAACCAGCCAGGGAGGCAGTGGGGCCCTTGGATGACCAAGGGGTAAAAGGAGTAGTGAAGAATGATAGGGAAATGGCTGAGAAGCTGAATACATTTTTTGCCTCTGTCTTCACTGTGGAAGAGGAGAAGTGCTTGCCCACTCCAGAACCACCAATTTCGGGAGGGGTTTTGAAAGACCTGAATCAGATTGTGGTGACAAGAAAGGAAGTCCTACAACTGATGGACAATTTAAAAACTAATAAATCACCAGGCCCGGATGGCATTCATCCGAGAGTTTTGAAAGAACTCAAATGTGAACTTGTGGATCTCCTTACAAAAATATGTAATCTTTCTTTAAAATCTGCCTCCATTCCTGAGGACTGGAAGGTAGCTAATGTCACTCCCATCTTTAAAAAGGGCTCCAGAAAATTCAGAAAATTCTTAAATGTACGTTGAAAAAAGAACCAGAAATGTTCCTTTTAGGACTAAAGTTAGAAGAGGTTAAAATGACAAAAAGAACTTCGTTATGGTATCTCATATCGACAGCAAGAATGACTTACGCTCAGTCTTGGAAACAAGAGCAGGTACCTGACAAGTGGGACTGGATTAAAAAAATGATTTTTATGGCTGAAATGGACAAATTAACAAGAAAACTTCATGGAGCAGAAGACGAAGAATTTATAACTGACTGGAAAAACTTTAAAGAATATTTAGAGCTTAATTGGGACGTTAAAAATAGATTGTTGTGTTTTGATAGCTATTAATGAGAGAAATGTTTTAGTAAGATAGATTGTATCTGATAAGTTACCTAATTGTTAAACTTAAAAGTTAGATATAGAAATTTAAGATTTGTATATGGAGAACAAACTGAATATTTGAGAATATTGGGTGAAATGTTAACGGGGGCGGAGCATCGTGGGAAGCCGAGGGGGAGGGGAGTAAATTTGAATGTGAAAAGGATATGATGAGAATTGTAAACAAATGATGGAATATTTTATTTCATATCCAATAATAAATTTTCTTTAAAAAAAAATAAAAAGGGCTCCAGGGGAGATCCGGGAAATTACAGGCCAGTCAGTCTGACATCGATACGGGTAAGTTGGTGGAAACTGTTATTAAGGAAAGAATTAGTAGGCAGATTGATGAACAAAAACTATTGAGGCAGACTCAGCATGGGTTCTGTATGGGAAGATCTTGTCTCACTAACCTGTTAGTGTTTTTTGAGAGAATGAACAAACATGTGGACAATGGGGAACCCAATAGATATTATTTACCTTGACTTCCAGAAAGCTTTTGATACAGTTCCTCATCAAAGGGTCCTAAGTAAGCTCAATAGTCATGGGATAAAAGGACAAGTCCTCTTATGGATCAAAAATTGGCTTATAAATAGGAAACAGAGAGTGAGTATAAATGGGAAACTTTCTCAGTGGAGGGTGGTAAGCAGTGGGGTACCACAGGGATCAGTACTCGGTCCGATGCTCTTTAACTTGTTTATTAACAATTTGGAATTGGGAGTAAACAGTGAAGTGGCTAAATTTGCAGATGACACGAAGTTGTTCAGTGTGGTGAAAACCAGGGAGGATTGTGAGGCACTCCAAAGGGATCTGTTGAGGATGGGTGAGTGGGCATCAACGTGGCAAATGGGGTTCAATGTGGCCAAGTGCAAAGTGATGCACATTGGAGCCAAAAATCCTAAATATAAATACACGTTGATGGGGTCTGAACTGGCAGAGACGGACCAAGAGAGAAATCTTGGAGTTGTAGTGGATAACTCAATGAAAATGTCTAGACAGTGTGTAGCTGCAATAAAGAAGGCCAAAGCTATGCTGGGGATTATTAGGAAGAGAATTGAAAACAAATCAGCCAGTATGATAATGCCCCTGTATAAATCATTGGTGCGACCTCATTTGGAAGACTGTGTACAGTTCTGGTCACCACATCTCAAACAGGATATTATAGCATTGGAAAAAGTGCAGAGAAGGGCAACTAGAATGATAAAAGGGTTGGAACACCTTCCCCATGAAGAAAGGTTAAAATGCTTGGGGCTCTTCAGCTTGGAGAAACGATGGCTGAGGGGTGACATGATCGAGGTTTATAAGATTATGAATGGGATTGAGCAGGTTGAGAAAGAAGTACTTTTCTCCTTTTCTCACAATACAAGAACTCGTGGGCACTCCATGAAATTGCTGAGCAGTCGGGTTAGAACAGATAAAAGGAAATACTTCTTCACCCAAAGAGTGATTAACATATGGAATTCACTGCCACAGGAGGTGGTGGCAGCTACAAGCATGGACAGTTTCAAGACAGAATTAGATAAACATATGGAGCAGAAGTCCATCAGTGGCTATTAGCCACAGGGTATAGATGGGAACTCTCAGTCTGGGGCAGGTGATGCACTCAATTCTTGGTGCTGGAGGGGGCAGCAGTGGGAGGGCTTCTAGTGTCCTGGCCTCACTGCTGGACCTCCTGATTGCACCTGGTATATTTTGGCCACTGTGTGACAGAGTGTTGGACTAGATGGGCCATTGGCCTGATTCAACATTGGCTTCTCTTTATGTTCTTATGACATTTCCCCTGATAAAAGTTCCCTTCCAAAGTTGCTGTTAGCCATGAAGGGGAAAGATAGATAACCATGAGAGAACCAAATAGTCTTTTCTTCACTATGGTGAACGTCAGCTTTGGAGGGAGAATGATTTCAAGGAAGTGTGAAGTATTGGGGGGAAAGTGGTATACTCCTCCCTTGAAGTTTTGATCCAATCCCTACCTACCTACCCCCCAACACACACAACTGTTTTGAAGCTTTAAAACAGGGGGCCCTGCTGATATCTTTTTAAAGGGTTTTTAGGAATTGAATAGTGCCATTAGGAACCAAGTGTTTTTAGGAACTGGATAGGGCCCTTAGGGCTTTTGCCCAGCTGGGCTTTTGATTGCCTATTTTCTGACTGACCATTTTATGGCAGCCTTTTTGCCACTGTGCCCACCATGCCGTATCAGAATTCCAAATGTGCCTGCAGGCTCAAAAAGGTCAGGGATCCTTAAAAAACAGTACAGTGATCTGATCACAGATTTCCCTTGTGGGGTATAGTTTGGCCCTCATTGTTCAAAGGAGGCAGCACAACTTTGTTTTGTTTTGCAGTTTTCTACTTCCTTCAGAAATGACTGGAGGGAGTGATGAACTGGCTTTCAAACAGGAAACACAGAATTGTGCCTTGAACACATTAACCAAATTTCATTCTGACCATTCAATGTTTAATGGAGTAATAGCTTTAAAAACATGATAAGCAGTTGGTTTTAATGAAAGGCTTCAACTTTTCTTTTGTCAATCTAAAGAAGAACATACCTGTTAAAAAACCCAAGAGGCTCAATGTCATCCAAAAGCATTTCTGAAGGCTATCCATTTAGCATTCTCTCCCTTGAACCTGAAAGAGAGAGGCATTCACTGTGTTGTCACTGCACCTAATAGGCAAGGGCTGGCTCCTTTCTCTACCGTGAGGCCAGCCTTGGATACCGTGTGCATGTGTAAAGTGCTGTCAAATCACAACCAACTTACGGCAACTCCGTAGGGAACAGTGACTCTGGAATTCCTTGGTAGTTTCTCATCCAAATACTAACCTGTGCCACTCAGGTCAGGGCTGGATATAGTTTAGGGCTCTACAAACCTGGAAAATTCTCAGGTATGCTAAAACCAAAGCAGTCGGCGGCCAGTGTGAGAAAGAGTCAAGGAGTGAGCCTGAGCCAGAGCCAGTGTGGGGAGGGAGAAGGCGAGACAATAAGCTCTTGGAAGTAGGCAGGGAATGCAAAGCCAGTGAGGCAACATGTAACTGAGTGAAGGGGGAAATGGGATATTTCTCCTCATGGGACTCCTCCTTTGACTTTGTGTGTATAAGGCTGTAAAGTACTGAGCAGGATGCATCGGTATTGATTTCAGCTCATACTTTATTGGAAGTGAAGAACAAGAGAGAGAGTGCCAGCTCGCAGGCCGGCTTATATCCCTAAGGCAAACCACACCCAAACACACACCCCACACCCATGATAGGATTATTTACAGTGGCAAGAGTTCCATAGGTCCTTTCTTGGATCCTAGCCCTCTGATAGGAGTGGGCTAGGATCCGCTCTGGCTATTGTCTCTTGAAGCGAAGCTAAGGTTCTTCGTCTGACCGCATGCGGACCTGACTTCGCACATGGTCAAACTCAGTACACAACAAATGCATAGGTATATTTTATATCTAGTACAAAGTAAAGCACAGATAAATTAGTTCAAGTTAGTTCCTAAGCAGAGTTACACACTTTGAAGTCCATTAACTTCAGTGCATTGTAACATTGCATTTTGATGACCACTGGTGTAAAGGATGCAGAGCTGGGGCGGAGGGAGCAGGGAGGACTACTAAAAAAACATGCTAAGGGCACTCAGAATAATCCCATAGCTGTAGCACTAGTAAAATATTTTTCATATGAGAAAGTTAAAATTATTTTGTGATAGCTCTTCCCTAAGTACCTGGGACTAGAAGTTATTCTAGTTGTTATGGCAGACCTCAGTTGTTGTACTAGAACAGGTGCAGTAGAAGACAGGAATGGTTTTATTACATTCTTTTTCTGAATTTTAATTCTTTTAAAAATGTATTTTATTTATTTCCAGAAGAAACTGATTACACTCAATATAAACTAGGTGTGATAGGTATAGACAAATTCCTCAGCAATATATAGTGCTATCAACTTAGGTCAGACTCAGTGTTATATCATTATAAGCTATGTACTACTACATTTCAATAAACTGTCAGATCAGATATTATTAATGTAGCTAGCATATTCACATTGTTTGTTCCATGCAAGTTAAGACCATATGCCATAATGAATTGGTATCACCCATGTCCTCACTCTTCTGAAGGACATTCAACCATACAAGGATTTAATAATCTTTGACCTTGTCCATAAATGATCTTTTTGACAGTATTTTCTTTAGTTTCCACAATTTGGCTAGCATCAATCAAACTGCAGCTATAATATATAATAAAATCACTCTAAATGTCTTTTCTCTCACTGAGGGATCCCCTTAACTTTCTATCAAATAGGTCATCTCCATACTTGTGAGATTAGAGAGTTAAGGCAAAGGCGAAATGTAAAAGAAGTGGTCTTTAGACTATCATACTTCATCTCTACACTTGGATTTTGTTATTTATTAACTTGTACTCAGGTCAGGATTTAATACTGAGGAGTTAACATCCATTTCCTAAAGGGCTTTCTTTTATCAGGTACAGAAGCTGTGGATGGTTGCACCTTGGACAAAGACAAGAAAAATGGGGGAGTTGAATATTTTCCTTCCCATTAATTTCTCTGCTTAATTTTCTCTGTTTTTCCCCCACCCCCACAGGAGAGAAAAAATACAATGACCTGTACCTTTTATCAGAGAGGAATAGCCTGTCCCACCCACGGATTGGGTGTTATCTTACCTTTTATCTGAAGATCATAGCTTGAAAGTGTCTTGAGAAGTCCCAGTGATTCTTTCAAAGAGCATTTCTCCTTTTCCCTCTTTAGCATCTGAATGACTCCTCATATGTACAATCAGATTATCCTTT
The DNA here is from genome assembly GCA_029375565.1 of Gekko gecko. Classification (NCBI taxonomy): domain Eukaryota; kingdom Metazoa; phylum Chordata; class Lepidosauria; order Squamata; family Gekkonidae; genus Gekko; species Gekko gecko. Next base: position 103,686,809 of record JAPDNY010000004.1, on the reverse strand, counting down.
TAGTTTCACTTCACAATTCATTGAAAGGCCCTAAAGAAAAACATTTCATGACATTTGTGTTTTCTCCACTCTGCGCAACTTGTTGTATTATGGTTTTATCTCTATTAAGATAAGGCTCAGTTCTGCAACCAGTGTGCATATTCCAGTTTTCAATCATTAACAGGGTCTGTTGAAACATGAAGTAAAAAGGCTACAGATACAAAACTCACTTCAAATGAAACATTCAGGAAAGTTAAGGAAAGTTGCCAGAGCACAGGGCCTTTGAAAAATCTGAAGCAAACCGAAGCAACATTTGGTCTGAGATTGGGAGTGTCATTCAGAGAGACATTTAAATACTGTGCATGGAGTTTTGTAATGTGTATATTTTAAAATGTGTTTTCACAGGTTAAACTCCAGAAAGGACCTTAAATACCCATTTTCAGTACGTCACTGGAAACACCTAGTCTTTTTATCCCATCCATGAAGTGAATAGCAGGCAAAGTTTTTATGGGACCAAAGGGCTGGGGGGGATGTACAGGCTCTAATCCATTTTGGCTTTTGAAGGCAAAGGTTTCACGCACCTGAAGGATAAAACGCCATCCTGCTGCAGTTAATGAAGATTTGATGTTTGTTTTGTTACATTTTTTGTTGTTATCCTTATGGTGTGGGGAAACTTTTCTAAAAAAGTGTTTGTTTTCAGAAGCCAAAGTAAGTTAAAGACCCCATATGAAAGGGACCTTAAAAATTCTTTACAGAAAAGCAAAGTATAGAGGTGAACATTTGCTAGTGTTGGACTGATTTATGCCAGTGCATTAAAACAGTCTCACAGAGTCTTCCTCCATATATGTATGTCAGCAGTCACCCATGGTTGGACTGGGTCCGGGAGCCGCGGCAAGTCCAGGGTCAGAGAGGAGTTGGTCCAAGCTAGGTGCTGCCTCAGAAAACTGCCCCAAGGAGTTGCCTCACTCCTCCAAATCTCAGCCCTTAGTCTCTGTTCTGGGTGCATCCGAGTGGATTGGGGCGTCAGAGCCTGCTGCTCCGGCCTCGCAGCCCACATAATAGAGACCAGGTGTGTCCTCATCGGCCAGTGTCCTTGCTTCCTTTATCCTCCCCACACCACCTGGCCTGCCCCACCTCCCACACCTTAAAACAGATATGCCTTGGAACTGAGGCCAACCCCTGCGGGACCCCAGGCACACCTCCCCCATCTTCCCACTTCACGGTCAGGCCACCGTTGAGGGGGTAGCTGGGCTCACCCTCCACCATGCCCTCCTTTAGCAGTGGGGGTGCCTCTTGTTGGGTGGTACGGGAGGATCCCCAGTCCTCCAGGGAATCCTTGCAGTGGCTCTCCTGTGCCCTGGCGGCGGAAGGTGGGTACTCCGGGTTCGGCTCCTTGGTGGGGAGTGGAGGCTCTCTGCCGACCCCTTTCTTCATGGACCCAGCTCTGCAGTTCGGGGTTGGCCATCCCTCCTTGCCATCCCCCAGGCTGCCGAGAGGCAGGAGAGGGTCAGGAGGCAGCCTCTCCTGACAATGTAATTTACTTGTGTGTGCTGGAAGAACCATTGTTTGGGCTGCAGAAACTTTGATCAACATGTCACAATAATCAACATGGCAGGATAATGTGAAGATGCATAGTTTCCATTATGCAAATAGCCTTTCTTCTACTGGTGCTTTTCTTACATCTCCCTCTGAATTTTAATGTAGCTTGGCCCTTTAATGATAAAAGGTTGCTAACTCCTGTGCTTCAGCAATCATTTGCTAATGAATTTTCCTGTGTGGACAAGTCAATTAAGTTGTGAAAAATTGCTATTATGGCCCCAATTATAGTGTACTGCTCAACAGATGCAACACATCTGTCTCCATTGCACATTTAATTTCATACCCTGGGCTTTCCATTCACAGGCAATGAACTTTAATTGTGCATAGTAAATGTTAGTATGCCAACCACATAGTTCCAGAAAATAATAATGATAAAAACCCAATATTATTAACTAGGAAGGGAAGCCCGTTGTGGAACCGAGACAACGGGCGCTAGACAGGCCCCCTTCCCGCGAAGAAGGTGCTGGAGGCAGGCGTATCTGGCGGCCATTGGGGAAGGAGCTCACCCGCCGTCCCCAGCCTCCGCTGTCCCTCTCGCTGAGACTCCGTCTCTCCGGGGCTGCAACGTCCCCCTGGCACTGGCCCTGCCTCGCTCCCCGGCCAGCACCGTCGGCTGGCATCGCAGCCTCCCTTCCCTGGCTCCTGGTGGCGGTGTTCGCTCGCAGCGTTCGCCTCCCGCCTCCCAGCCAATGGCACACCAGCAGTCTTGAGCGGCAGCTGGCGGGCCAATGGCAGCAACGCAGGCAAGCAAGGCAGCCAGTGGCAAGGGACCCTGTCTCTGACTGACAGGTCCCTCAGCCAACTGATTCCGGCGCGCATTTTCACCATATAAGGTATGACGAAAATCCTTTTATATATAAGGAAGGATAAGCAAGTTTTATTATGAATAGTTTAAAAGACAATTTACATGATAATTACAATAAATGAGATTTGGCTTTCCAAATGTCTTCCAGATCTTCCCATATCCCTCTGACCTTCTTATAATACAGAGCTAGATTAATTACAGCAATCTCCATTCTAGCAGCCACACCTCCTTGTTTTATTAAAAAATCCTTTCTGTACTTTATTTTAGTAGGATCATAAATGATTTTCTTGCTTAAAGACTGTCTCAGTTTTAAAAATAAATCCTTGCTATGTATAAAATTCTTTACATGGACAGCTGATTTTCTTTGTTATACCAGTTTCCTGAAATGCCCACTATAACTATATTCTTATTCAGAGTCCAATGGCACCTTTAAGACCAACAAAAGTTTATTCAATGTATGAGCTTTGGTGTGCCTTGCACACCAAAGCTCATGCCTTGAATAAACTTTTGTTGGTCTTAAAGGTGCCATAGGACTCTAAATGTATTCTACTGCTTCAAACCAACATGGCTGAACACCTGGAACTATATTCTTATTCAACATCAAGCATTGTAGCCCTCCCATCTTAGCTCAGAGGGCATCTTCTAGGGTTGCCAGGTCCCTTCTGGCCAATGGCGAGGAATGGAGGGGTAGTGTTGCCATATCCAGGTTGGGAGACTCCTAGAGATTTGGGGATGGAGCCTGGGGAGGACAGGGACCTCAGTGGGGTGCGATTCCATAGAGTCCACCGTTCAAAGCATCCATTTTCTCCAAAGGAACTGATCTCTGTGGTTTGGAGATGAGCTGAAATTCTGGGGGATCCCCAGGTCCCACCTGGAGGCTGGCATCCCTAATCTTAACTCAGGATTTGCATATGAACAGTCCCTCCCTTTCCAAGTGTCCCCAGAGTGCACATTTCCCTTTTCAGCCCTTAGATGCCCTTGAACAGCTGTCATTTCCTGATCCATTCTCATTTACAAGTTCTAGTCTGTTCCCATCTAGATTATTTGAACCCATTGATATTAATTAGGGATGAGTCATACCAAACCAAATTATCTCCAGCTCCTGTCAGCTTTCCCCCAAGAGCAGGGACATAAAGTTCAAGGGGAGGCAGTGGGGCTCAAGTGTTAGCCAAATTGCTTTTGATGCTTAATAAAGATGGGGAATTATGATTATTAATGTGCAATTGGCATCTAAGGGAGCACAGCCTATGTATACAAAAGTCCTGCCTTTTCCAGTAACCCAGAAATAAACGCAGAAGCCAAGTCTCAAAGAAATGGTTTCTTTACTGGGAAAGAACACAGTTATTCAGGCCTAGAAAACACAGATAGAAAGGGATAGCGACATTTGCATTAGCCACAGGGTATAGATGGGAACTCTCAGTCTTGGGCAGGTGATGCACTCTATTCTTGATGCTGGAGGGGGCAGCAGTGGGAGGGCTTCTAGTATCCTGGCCCCACTGCTGGACCTCCTGATGGCACCTGTTATATTTTGGCTGCTGGGTGACAGAGTGTTGGCCTAGATGGGCCATTGGCCTGATTCAACATTGGTTTCTCTTATGTTCTTATGACAATGGCACCTTCAGATTGCTTTAGCCAAGGGGCTTGGCAGGTCCGGTGAGTCATCTGACTTAATCCCTTCATGCAAACGCAGATCCTTTGTCCTCCTAGGCAGCAAAAGTGCAGTCTTTGGAGAAGGTGGGGGGGGAGGTGTGCCTGCGTGCTAGCAGAGGTTTCTGTTCATGGAGTCCCTGTACAGATTCTCAGGTCTTCTCACATGGCATGGCATTTTTCTATGGCATGCTTGTACTGGCTTCTGTCCACAGTCTGCGGCCAGGGTACTTGGCTCATCTCTGCTGCGCTGCAGGTGAGGTGGCAGGTAACCCGTGGAGCTATCCTTGGTCTCGCACATCATCTCAGGAGGTAGTTTCCCTCATCTGGGAGTGTGTTCACAGTCCAGGCAGTTGGCATCAGCTTAGGGTCACCACACAGTCCATTCCCTTTTGCACATTTACTGCACAGTTCAGTTATTATGGAGTTCATAAGTCCAAAAGGAGCACCATAAGTCCAAAAGGAGCACCTTGCAGGGCAACACAAACTCCTAGTGGGGTTTCCTTGTGGGGGAAATGCCTCGTCCCCCAATCTGCCCTGTAGCGTTGCTTAGGCTGTCAAGTTCAGTCAGTCCTATTTGTAGCAACTTAGCAAGTTCCCAGGCAGCAAAGGACTGGTTTTGTATGGTTGTTTTTATAAAGTTAAGAGGTGAAGGAAGGGAACTTTCAGTGGTGGTGCAGTCCATGAAACTTGCTCTGGGTCATAAACTGTCTGGTTGAACCATGGACCTACGTTCCCTTTAAGAAACTCAGGAGCCTCATTCTTTGTAGTGGGGCAGAAGTGAAATTGAAGTGGCCCAGCTCACCAGTGTTTATTGGCCGCCCTGCTTCAGGATTCAGCTTCAGACCCATTCCATTTCATATATTCTGCTGCTTGTGCACCACCCTCTGCCCTCATTGCTTGAGTGGAATATTTAGGATCAGTTTCTGCTTCTTTAGTAAACTTCTGAGCTATCATCAACTTGGCTAGCATGCCTGGATAATTTCTTCAGTCTTTCCCTGACTTTAATTCCAGCTGGCCTATGTGATGGTCCCCACCTTCTTCAGGCCTTGAACTTGCAAAGAAGCAGCTGGCTCAAGAGTTCTGACATAGGGGTATCCTCCTGCTCTCTGCTTGGACATATAGACTGACTTGTTAGGAATCTTTAAATATGGAAGATTCACCAGAGGCTGTGGATCTCTCTGGTGTTCAAGTTCCTGCCAGTATCACTGTTCTGACATTCCACTGAAAAGCATATTTGTTTATGGACAACACAGTTGTTTTTTTCCATTCCTTTCTTGTTGTTGTTGTTTTCAAAGACAGCATGATTCTAAATTGAATGTGAGACCCCAGAGGTATGCAATTTAGGTGTGTAATTTTCCAAACTACATATTTTAAAAAATGGCTACTTTGTTTTAACTTAAATGAAATTCTAAACAATAGAATGTTTTCGACTTGCCCAAATGTAATCCTGTGGGTTTGGCCCTCTATTGGAGTTTGGAGGGAGAGACATTTTTCCCCTGTAAGGGAACTGTAGGAGAGTCCTGAGGGGGGAAACAAGAGTTCTGAGCAGGGGGAAAGGAGACAAAAGTCATCTGGATCTGAGGGCATAGAAGAGAGTGACCTGAGAAGGGACCTCAAGGGAACTGCAGCCATCAGAGATCTGCAGCATCACAAAAGCCTGAAGAACTGCACCACCACCACAACAGCCAGCCAAGCCACCACAGGCAGAGTGTATGAGACTTTGAGAAGGCCTTAGAGAGATAACAGAAGACTCTAATCATTTATTTAGTTCCAACTACCCATTATGTTGCCTAAGTCTGAGTTTGTATATGGGTGTCCTGCTTTCATTTCCCATCCCTCTTTGTAGAATTAAACCCTACTTCTATATTAAGTCTTGCTTCTGTTTCGGCTATAGGTGATTGGAGGGTCTGGGAGTTGTGCTGGAATTTTTTTCTTCTTTATTTGCCTGCTGGCCATCCCTCCTGTTAGGCCAGTGGGCTGGAGGCACCGCTACTTTCTTTTTCCATGTCACCTCTCCCCCTCCATTAACAAACCCAGATCCCAGAGCAAGTAAAATTTCTTTGCCACTAATTTCTTTGCCACTGCATCTTTTGCATTTCTTGCATTTTCTCTTTTCATTGTGATTAAAGAAGAAATAATCTGGGGCAGGAGCCACAACTGTTTCATATATTTCTTGTACTATCTTCATTCACTAAACTACAAACTACTGACAATAATCTAATAAAACTGGAAGACTTGCATAAAGCTGGAAGCAGAAAGACTTGCATAAGTAATCCTTTGCTGCCATCTACTGTCTGTTTCTGTTAATTCTGCCAATTCTGTTAATATATTTTGTTAAAACATCTCATAAGTTTTATGTGCAGATTAGTACATCTATATTTATCACCTCCCCTTTCTAAGTAAATGTATTTTAGAGATCTGAAGGTTTAATAATATACAGTAATCATGAATAATAATAACACTTTAACATTTAACTTTTGTAGCAAATTATAGCAAATTAGCAATTATCAATCCATAGTGATTGTTTACAGAAATCAAGCTCAGACTGCTTGTATAAAATAATAATTTGTATGATTGTATGGCTTCATTGCCTCAGTTTACATGCTTTCATGATTATATGTTTATATGGAAAAGCTGTATAGAACATTCCAACACAGACGAAGATTGACGAAACTAAAAAAGATGGCTGCAGTTACAAGATCAGCAAGAAAAGAGCTCACTTCAGATGATATTGAAATAATTACTGAAAAGATAGAGTCATTTCATACACAACAAATCAAAGCTCTCTCAACAGAGTTAAAATAGGATAATAGAGGTATATTGACTCATCTGCAACAAGGCATAAAAGAAGATATACAAAAGATAAGGACTGAGATCTCATCTATACTGCATGAAATAAGCCAAAAAATAGAAGAAAATAAACAGGATATTCAGGAAATTAAAACAAAGCAAAAGGAATTTTAAGGGAAACAAGATAAAACTGAAGCAATACAACAACAGCAAGCAAACTCCCTGTTACAGAAGCAAATGATAGAATTGAAGTTTTGGAAACAAAACTAAAGTAGCAACCTGCAATTTTACAGAATTCCAGAAACCCTTCACAATTCAGATTTAGAGAACAATTTTTGAAAACTAATACAAGACTATTTGACTGTGCAAAGTGACCTCCCAGAAATTGAACAATTTTTTAAGAAACAATTAAAATATGCAAGTAAAAATAAGTTATCATGAGGCATATTAGTCTATTTCACAAAAAAAAAATCAAAAGATACAATTCTATCACAACACAGAAAAGAACGATTTAAAGTTGAAGGACAGGAAATACATATACTTCAAGATCTATCACCAAACATAATCAAGAAAAGAAAAGAAAAGAATTTGGAAATCTAAAGGAAGTGCTGCACCAGAAACAAATAAGATATTGCTGGAAAATTCCTTTTGCCTTAGAAATATTTTTGACAAAGGGTAAAAAAACAATAACAACAACTGAACAAATTGAAGCACTTTTACTAGAACTGACAGCAAGTAACAGTGATCAAAGCTCAGAATCGAAAGACATGCGACTCTCATTTAAAGAAGAGGAAGGGGCAACAAAGAAAAAAGACAAGGCGTTGGGGGAGAAGAGAAGGGGGGAAGTGAATGAACTTTAAATAGTTCTGTGAATCTGAATGGACTAAACTTGCCCTCTAAACAATCAAAAGTTTTTAATCAATCAAAGAAATTTAAAGCAGATATATTATGTATTCAAGAAACTCATATCAAAAAAGCTGAAGAACATATTAAATTGCAGAAGATTGGGTAAACTATATATTGCGTCTGCACAAACTAAGAAAGAAGGTGTAGCAATATATATTAACAACCAAAGTTTGGAAGTCCTTGAAGAATTAAAAGACAAAAATGGAAGATATTTGTTTTGAAGATTAGGCTACCAGAAGGACAAATTTGGACACTAGCATCAATATATGCCCCAAATAATAATAAAAATGTGGGGTTTTAAGAATTTTTATCAAACATCATCAAACAAGATGGTGAGATTTTAATTTTTGGAGACACAAATGGGGTCTTAGATCCCAAAAAAGGATAGATCTAAAATGTTGGAGGTCAACTCCCCCCAAAATATATTCAAATATATGGCAGTTTTAGAAATGGAAGATATTTGGTGAACACTTCATTCAGATGAAAGAAACAGTACATATTTTTCTGACAGACATCAATTATATTCAAGAATAGATATGTGTTGGATATCAAAAACTTTAATTACAAAAGATGGAAGAGCAGAGATTCTGCCTAAGAATTTAGTGGACCACAGTTAACTTGGAAGAATGGACATAAGAAAGAAAGATGGTGAAGATTAAATGCTACACTTCTACTACGAGATGAAGTAAAACAAAAATGTAAGAAAGATTTAATAGAATATTTCAACATCAACAATACCAGCAAAATCACAGCATCAACAATATGGGAGGCCAGTAAGGCCTACATCAGAGGAACTCGATTGGCAATAGCAGCAAGGATGAAAAAACAGAAGCAAGACTCTATTTCAAAAAACAGAAAAAAATAAACACATTGGAACAAGAACATAAACCTACTGGTAATAAGAAGAAATTGAAGCAGATGAAACAATTAAAGACTCAATTGGATTTATTAGAAGAAGAAGAAATGCAGAAAAATGAAATATTTAAGACAAAGCCATTTTGAATCTGCAACCAGACCTAGAAGATACCTAGCACATTGTTTAAGAGAAGAAAGAGAAAAAAGAATACCTGGGATTAGGAAAGGAAACAAGTACTCTATGCAGAACAAGAAATAACTGAACGTATTTAAAAATTATTCTAGAATCTCTACAAAAAAATCTATAGATGAGCAAGGAATGGAAAAATACTTATCTGAGACACCAATTTAAAAATTCACATCTGAGCATAGAAGAATGTTAGACCAAGTGATAACAATATAAGAAATCAACAATGCTATTAAAAAAATTCAAAAAAGATAAAGCACCTGGGCCAGATGGCTTGAGAGCACCATTTTATAAATGTTTTGAAGGCATATTACCAATACCTGTCCAAAGAGTAATGAATGAAATACAAGAGTGTAAGCATACACCAGCAACTTGGCAAGAAACGAACATAACCTCAATACATAAAGAGGGGAATGACCCATTATTGCTACAATCATACAGACCAATCTTATTATTGAATGTGGATTACAAAATTTGTGTAACAATAATGGCTGAAAGATTAAGAAAATGTATTACAGAATTAATTCACGAAGATCAAACAGGATTTGTTCCAAGAAGATATATGAAAGATAATATTAGATATCTACTGAATGCAACTGAATATTTAAGGAGAAAGGCAGGAAATATGGCATTTATGTTTCTGGATGCAGAAAAAGCCTTTGACAATGACTCTTGGCTATTTTTAATCAGGGTACTACAAAATATGAATTTTGGAACTAAATCTTTAAATTGGATGCAAAGTATTTATACTGATTATCAGCATTCTAGAATCCTAGTAAATGGTTCCCCATTGGAGAAAACTGAGATAACAAAAGGAACTCGACAAGGCTGTCCATTATCATTGCTATTATTTATCTGAGTGATGGAAATATTGGCCATAAAAATCAGACAAGGCATAAGAATAACTGGAATAAAAGAAGGTAAAGAAGATTATAAGAATAAAAATTATGCAGATGATTTTGTTATAACATGAACAAAACTTGAAATATATAACGGAACAAATTTCTCTGAAATACATAACGGAACAAATAATCAGATTTGGAACTTACTCCAGATACAAAATGAATAAACCAAGATAATGTTATTAGAGACCACAAATGAAGAGCAAGAAGAGATACAGAAAATAACAGAATGTACTGTTACCAAAAAAACAATAAAATATTTGGGCATTTATGTAACAGCACAAGGTGATCATTTATTTAAAGACACCTATCAAATAAAAGTCTGGGTGAGTATTATTGAGGGCTTGCATAGATAGGAAAGACTAAAAAAAAAATGTGGCTGGGAAGAATTTCGGCTGTTAAAATGAACATATCACCAAAGCTGACTTTTTTGTTTCAAATGTTACCAATCTATATAGACGAAAAGACTTTTTTAAAAATGGCAGAAAATTATAAATAATTTTATATGGAATGAGAAGAAACCAAGAATATGAGTTAAAGTATTACAGGATGAAAAAAAGAGAAGGTTTAGTGATACCAAATATTAAACTGTACCTACAAGCAGGTGCAATGGTTTGGATCTCAGACTGGATCATAAATCCAAACAGAAGGAGCATCAAACTAGAAATAACTGATACCAAAGAAGGAATCCACAACTATTCATAGATTAAGAAATCATTAAAAACAATTCAAAGGCAAGATGGTAACCACATTCTGACAGATGGACTTTTAAGAATATGGTTCCAATGCAAAAATAGAATAAGTTCATCTATCTTGCCATTGACATCCCCAATTGATGCCTATTGTGACAGTAATATAAAGAAGAAAACTGATCATATAACTTAACATAAGACAAGGAAAAATTAAACCCTGGTCTATAATGAAGGAAAAAACATTCGGTGGCTGTTATATCATCAAATGGTATCTAAATGCATAGAAAAAAATAGCAAAGGAAGAAGGTCAATTAAGAGAGAAAACAGGCTTTGAACATTTAATTACTGGCGATTCAAAACACCTATTAGGAAAAATGTATTAAATGTTACTGCAATATGATACAGAAACAGAGCAAGTAAAAAACTGTATGATAAAATGGATGCAAAACTTTGGAAAACATGTATGAGCCAGTGAGAAAAACTATGGACTAAAGAAATTAAATGTACTGAATCTCAAATATTAACGGGGAACTGGTATAAAATGTTTTTAGATGGTATATTATGCCCAAAGATATTGCAAAAACAATGGGAAGTGCTGGAAATGTCAGAGTACAGATGCAGCATTCTATCATATGTGGTAGACATGTAAGAAAGCAAGAAAATGTTGGATAGAGATACATGAAGAAATGCAAAAGATACTAAAACTTAAGTTTCTGATGGACCCAAAAAGTATGTTATTAAATATAATTCCAAGCTATATTACAAGAATACATAGTGAATTATTTAGTTATATGGTGAAGGCAGCAATGGTAATATTTGCAGCAAGATGGAAGGCAGAAAAATGTCCAGAACTGAAGGAATGGAAAAATAAATTAAACAAATATGCAACTATGGCAAAATTAACCTTATGTACATAATAGACTGATTTTAGAATTCCAGGAAAAATGGAAAGTTTTTTTTAATTATATAGGTGAAAACTAAGACTAAACTTTTAAAACACAAAATGATAAAAGAAGTCAGGAGAAGTCCTGGAGAAGTCAAGGACCTCAATGGTATACGATGCCATAGATTCCACCCTCCAAAGCAGCCGTTTCCTCCAGAGGAACTGATTCTGAAGTCTGGAGATGAACTGTAATTCTGGGGGATTCCCAGGTCCCTCCTGGAGGCTGACATCCCTCCTGTTGAAACCTCCAAAAGGGACTTTGGGGAGTGGCCTTGCTCAACCCTGATGGCACAGCAGATGGCACAATGATACTCTTTCCAAGCACTAAGAAATCAGAAGTGACTATAAAGTATCAAAACAAAGTTTGAGTCCAGTGGCACCTTTAAGACCAACAAAGCTTTTTCAAGGTATAAGCTTTCATGTGCATGCACACTTCTTCAGATACATGCACACGAAAGCTGATACCCAGAATAAGCCTTTAATAGTCTTAAAAGTGCCACTGGATTCCAACTTTGTTCTGCTGCTTCAGACCAACGCAGCTACCTACCTGAATATATAAAGCATCAATTTAGGCAACCATGTTCTGTATTCAGCAGTTAGAATCACAGAATGATAGAGTTGGAAGAAACCTCCAGCGTTATTTAGTCCAACCCTCTGCACAATGCAGGAAATTCACATTTAAATTCCAAGCATATAGACCCAGTGACCCCTGCTCCATGCCTAGAAGATGGCAAAAAGCCTCCAGGATCCCTGGCCAAACTGGCCCGGAGAAAAATTGCTTCCTGACTTCAAAGTGGCAATCAGCATTTCCCTGGGCATATAAGAAAGGGAGGTATACAGTTTGTGGTGTTTATGTAGCAGCTGGTACAGGTAACAGCATCAGGAATTAGAAGCAATTGTGTCACATGTATACACAGCCCACAGAGGCTGTGGAGACTATATACAGCTGCCTGGAAGTAATTTGGGGATGAATGAAACTTAACCCTGATAATATAGAGGTGCTATTGCTGGGAGGAAGGTCGGCCCCAAGAAGTGGGATATCTCCTGTACTGGATAGTGTTGCACATCCCCAAAGGGAGCAAGTTTGTAGCTTGAGAGTTCTCCTCGATCTGAGTTTCCTGTTGGATAAACCCTGCCAACACTCCAACACCTCACCTTGCTGCACCCCCCAACCCATCAAGGCACCAGCTCATCATATCCCCTGCCACTCCAAGCCCCCAGCTCACTTGCTTCAGTGAAATAGAGGCAGCAGGAGCAGAAGGAAATGGCGATAACAAGCTCACCTTTCCCTGTCCCCCCCACCCCGTGCAGGGATAGCTACTGATGGATCAGGGAAATGACTGGCCTGCAACAGGCCAAAACACCAAGCTGGGCCTGCCCTGCTGTAGAGAGGGGCAACATGGCCTGATGGTCTTGCTGGCTGATGTGAAAACAGCAAGACAGTCCCACCCCAACTCAAAGCAGCATGTTGGGTCTTAAATTCAGGGGTAGAGCCAGGCAAGGGAGGGACAAGAGGAGGAGAAAGGGGCGGGGGCACGAATGGCCAGAGGGATAAAAGGAAGCAAGCCCAATAGGTTGAGGAGGAGTAGGCTGGTGGCCTGATAGAGAGTGAAAGTGTGCAGCAGTAGCAGCAGACCGAAGCGGGGGTATGGTGAAGTAACCTCCCCGCATCATTGTGAGACCTCTGGCAGCCTTCAAGGGAGGAAGAAGGACTCTCCCAGTGATGGTGACCAGCAGGAGGAGCCTGGGTGCAGAGACAGGACATGACAGTACTCTTGGTCCAAAAGGAAAATTATGCAGAGTGAAAGGTTCCACGATGAGATTTTCCCTCTTCACTGATGATAAAAAGGCACTAGTGGTCATAACTCCAGGCTTCGTTAGTTCCAAGTTAAGAAACCCCTTTTTTTTAATTCATAGATATGAAAAGTAAATATGTGTAAGAGATGAGCAATGCCATTGAGATTATGATTCCTCTACCCCTGCATGAAGATATCTTGCAACTTTTAAGAAGTTTTGATTAAACATGCTTTAAATCTGGAGGCATGGTATCACATTCATGCTGTTACAGCTGCACTGTGAATGTATTTTGTGTTCCTTGAATATAGGGAATTTCTTTGGATGAACCTTTGTGGTCACTTTCTGAATTGTTTGTTATGTTCCACGTAGAATTTGTTCATGAAGATAATGTGTTCTAAGTATATGAATACCGAGGTGTTGTGATTTTACTATGATGCTTTATATATATATATATACACATACTAGAAGTAAGGCCCGTTGTGGAAATACATACAACGGGCTCTAGAAAGAGGCTCTGGGAGAGTGCCCTGGCTTTGGGCACACAGTGTGAATTTGCTGTGGCGACCTCAGCAGTGTATAATGACAGAGGCCACCATTTTCTCCAGAGGAACTGATCTCTGCTACCTGAAGAGCAGTTGTAGTTTTGAGTGATCTCCAACCCTTACCTGGAGATAGGCAACAATTGTTACCCAGGACAAAATGGCTGGTCTGGAGGGTGGAGTCTATGGCATTCTACCTGCCTGAGGTCCAACCCCTCCTCAAACCCCACCCTCTCCAGGTTCCACCCCTCAAATCCCCAGGAATTTGCCAACCTGGAGTTGGCAACCATATCTCCCTCCCAGCCAACTGTCAACCTACCATTATTTGTCCCCTGACTTTCCATCTTTCCAGCTTTCCATCTCCTCCCCCCTCTCTCTTGGAGAGCAGTTGTAATTCTGATTGATCTCCAGCCCCCACCTGGAGATTAGCAACAATGGTTCCCCAGAATGGAATGGCTAGTTTGATGGGTGGAGTCTATGGCATTGTATCTGTCTGAGGTCCCACCCCTCCTGAAACCTCACCCACTTCAGGCTCCATCCCTCAAATCTCCAAGAATTTCCCATCTGGAGTTGGCAACCCTACCAGGACTGGCCCCAGTGAGTTTTCTCTCAAAGGCCAAAACAGGTGACAGGACCAAGCTTGGTTGCCTACCAACACGCATTCAGGGGAAAGTAGGGTTCCCAGCTCTAAGTAGGGAAATACCTGGAGATTTGGGGGGTGGATCCTGTGGAGGGCAGCATTGGGGGGGGCGGAAGGACTCAGCAGGGTATAATGCCATAGGGTCTACCCTCCAAAGCAGCCATTTTCTCCAGGGGAACTGGTCTCAGTCATCTGGAGATCAATTGTAACAGCAGGAGATCCCCAGGTCCCACCTGGAGATTGGCAACCCTAGGGGAAAGACAGCTGCACAGCAGGGTTGGAAGAGAATGGTTTGATGGCCACTGGGCCAAGATTGGCAACAATAGTTCTCCAGGAGAAAATGGCTGGTTTGAAGGGTGGAGTATGGCACTGTACCTGTCTGAGGTCCCACCCCTCCTCAAACCTCACCCTCTCTGGGCTCCACCCCTCAAATCTCCAGGAATTTCCATACCTATAGTTGGCAACTTTATCTCATCCCCTCTCAGCAGCCTCTTCCTAGGCAAAATTCTGTCTTTCTTATTAGCGGGGAGCAAAGCAGTTTACTTCATTCTTTTCGGCTTTGTGATCTGTACAGCAACCCTGTAAGGCAGGTTAGGCAGAAAGTCTCTGGCTGGTCTGAAATCACCCAGGCAGTTTCCATAGGGATGCTCCTGCTGAACAGGAGCAAGCAGCCAGGCCTAGGGTTGCCATTGCCAACAAAGACAAATTGATGCAAAAGAGGATGGAAAAGTCTCCACATCTCTATTTTGCCTTCAATTGGTTTTGATGCCAGCAGAGTGAGAAAATGCCAGAAGCTCTGGGTGGGTGCCCCATGGTAAATGCACCAAACAATTCCTAAAGATTTTCCACTGTGTCGATAAATCATTTTCTACACTCACAGCGTCCCCTGCCCGAATTAGTACCAGAGCTTTTTTTGCCTTGTGGTATTCTGCTTGTGGTGTGACCTGTCTTTTTTGTGGTGTGCCATGGTTGTGTTATTGGGTTTGTTTCTTTTGAAGGGGAAGTGTTGTGATTGAGGACATATTTCACCTCAGAATACAACAGGTTGCATAAACAACTGATAATCCCAACTGTCTTGCGGGGGGGGAGTTTGAGGTACGAAATGGAGTGAAGTCCAATCAGCTTCCATATGCAAATGAGCTTGAAATGCTGGCCCAATCAGAGAAGAGTGGCCTAGGCAGCAGTGGATGGGAGAGAACTCAGGCAACGCAGCTAGTGGATAGGGACAGATTCTGAGCGACATACCAGGGAGCGAACTGATTTTGCCAAGCATAGAATCTTGCCAGACCACTACCCTTTTATATAATAGGACAGGATATAATTTATTTTTATGTAATTTTTGGTGTATATTACATATTGTCTTTTAACCCATACATTTCGTGACAGTTTATAACCCTTCTCCCTCCCCACTCCACCCTCTGCTATTCCAGTGCGTTAGTCTTTTATTCCCAGCCACGGGCACAGAGTCCGAATCTTGCTCTGAAAGTCTTTCCTTCCTTCTGATTGTATCCAGTCTAGGTAGGTCTTCCATTTCGTCCTGATTTCTGTGGTCTTGTCTTCCCATGTGGTCTTCCAGTTCAGCTTCTCGATTATATACGACTGTATAAAATTAAACAAATAATTATGCCAGATTTATATTGTCCACTTACTCTTGTCCTTCCAGCCTGAAGCAATCCCTGTTTTACTTGCTAGTATCATAGCTTTAAGTATAGCTTGGTTCTCCTTGCTTACTACTGGGTTCCCTATTATGCCCATTAGCATTAAATTAAAGTTTATAGTCAATGAAACTTTACATATTCTCCTTATAATTTGTGATATTTTTTGTCCAAAAAGCACTTACCTCTGGGCATTCCCACCACATATGGGAAAACCATCCCTTAGATTGTTTACAATACCAACACCTGGGGCTCATTCCTGGGAACATATTTGCTAGTTGCGTTGGTGTTTTATACCATTTTGTGAAGAATTTATGCTCCATTTCATTAAATTTAATCACTTTAATTTCCTCTATTCCCTCCATTATTTTACTTGCCATATTTTCTGATATCTGATCTTCTTTGGTCCAAGTTTTTTGTAGGTAAGATATTGCCTTATCTTCATTTGTTATCATTTTCCTATAGATTTTCCCTGCCAGTCCTTGTTTTGATTTTTGCATCCCTTTGTATATTTCTTCTATTCCTCTGTCCAAATTTTCTCTTTTTCGTTGATTTCTTTTAGCCATACTGTAGAGGCCTGTGATTTTTAACCAATGTTGGTTGCCTACTTCTTCTACTGTCTCCTGTACCGGTTTTAGATTACCACCTCTAAATATATCTCCCAACCTATAATATCCTTTGGATCTTAACAAGTGCCACCATTTGTTTTCTCTTATTTCGCTATACAGGGACTCTAGTGGTGCCCATCATGAGATTCTCCTTAACCATAACATCTGCCACTTACTCCAAGATTCTAATGCTGAGTGTCTGGGGCCTTTAATTGATTTGAGCTCTTTTTTTGTAACTCTGGAAAATATCCCAAAGCGTCCTGTATTGTTGTTGATCTCATTCTCAAATCTGACCCATTTCTGCTCCTCACCTTCACCTATCTCTAATAGTGACTTAATTTGGAAGGCTTCATAATAGCTATTCAGCTCGGGGACCCCCCAACCCAACTCTGCTTTATGACCATGTACCAACCTTTTTTGGATTCTACATTTTTTGCTGCCAAATATCCACTCTGTAATCTCTCTATCCCATTGTTCTAGCCTTTTATTATGGGCTCCTAGTGGTATCAACTGAAATAGATATATTAATTTAGGCACCCAGAACATTTTGACGCTTCTTATTCTAGTAAGGTTAAAGGTAAAGGTTTCCCTTGCTCTAAAGCCAGTCAAAGCCGACTCTAGGGTTGCGGTGCTCATCTCCGTTTCAAAGCCGAAGAGCCAGCGCTGTCCAAAGACATTTCCGTGGTCATGTGGCCGGCATGACTAAACACCAAGGCGCACGGAACGCTGTTACCTTCCCACCAAAGTGGTACCTATTTATCTACTTGCAATTTCTTGCTTTCGAACTGCTAGGTTGGCAGGAGCTGGAACTAGAGACGGGAGCTCACTCCATCATGCAGCACTCTCGGGTCTCGAACTGCTGAACTACTGACCTTCCATAGCCTGCAATTCAGCATCTTAACCACTTGAGCCACTGCAGCTCTCTTATTCTAGTAGATATGCCTAAAGTTTTATTTTTCCACTTTTCCATTTCGCTCTCTATTTTCTTTTTTCCCCTCATCATTCATGTTAAGATACATAATTTCTGATTTAGCCATATTAACCCTACTATGGCCCCGGTCACACGGGCCAGAAAACGTGCGGGGGAGGCGTGGCAGTTTGCCCTGGAGCTAAATAAGGCGCGGTAGCCCAATCATACGGGCCACCGGGTTGCCACACTCCAGCTCTGCGCCCCGATCACACTGCGCTGCTGCAGCACAGCAAAAAAGCAGCGCAGTGCGTATGCGCCATTGGGGGGGCGGGCCGCTGTCGGTGTCTTATGTGTGCGCATGCGCTGTTCAGCGTTGGTGTGCATCCCATGGAAACTGACAACATCCGGAAACCCCGGGGACATGGGCGGGCGTCGGAAGCCGCGGGATACTGGCGCTCCTGCGATCAGACGCCAGCCTTTGCCCCGGGGTTTCCGGAAACTAGTACTTCCGACCTACTAGTTTTTTACCCCGCGTTTTCCAGGGGAAGCCGCGGGTTGGCCACGGGAGCACTACGCCTCCCAGATGTGCTCGTATGATCGAGCATGGAAAGTCCGCAAGGCTCCCGTGCCTTCAGCGGGGCAAATGCTCCGTGTGAACAGGGCCCCAGATGATTTTATTCAGTGTAGTGATGCTATAATTATATAGTCATTGTGAAAGAAGCAGGCCATGCTGGGCGATTTTGTGGCTGAAACTCCAGAGGAGTGTGTAGTTCTGATAGAGTGCATGGAATAAGATTCCCAAAGCTAGGGAGAGATATTGCAAGTTATCCTTGGAAGCTCTGTATGGAGCTCGGCTCAGATTAAGTGCCATAAGATTGCTGGGTTGTTTGATTTGGAGGCTTGGATCATCTGGGTACAGAAATCTCTTTGTGCTCTTCATTTTTTCTCTTCTAGAATGTTTTTATATTGCTGCTTTAGGGTTTTGAGCTCTAGAGGAATTCTGGATACGCCAGCTGGACAAATCATGAGATGTCAAGGTAAAGTCTATAGTACTTGCACCATGCTCAGACCAGAATGTGTACTCCTTGGGGATGCTCTAATGTCCTGGCCCCACTGCTGGACCTCCTGATGGCACCTGGTATTTTTGGCCAATGTGTGACAGAGTGTTGGACTGGATGGGCCATTGGCCTGATCCAACACTGGCTTCTCTTATGTTCTTATGTCCCTTGGGTATCCCCTAAAGGATGTGGAGGTCTAACCTACATGTAAGCTGCAGTAAACACTTTCCAATTTAGCTTGTTGTCCTTAGAGGCTCTGGAGGGGGGAGTATTTGAGGGGTCTTTCTCTGTCAGTACTGAGTTGAAGGAGGAATATAGTGATTCATCTGAAGGTCCAAGTCTAGCTTTGAAATCTCTTGCAACTACAACAGATGCTTCGAGAAAGGACGTCTAGGTATAATTCAAACTTGGTCCATATTTCATGTGTCCATTGTCTGGTGCCATAGGAGAGCAGGTAGCCATTTATGAACAGGAAGGTCTGTTTTCTGTATTAGACCATACAGATCTGAGCCCAGCGTCCGCAAGATGTCAGTGAGGTAACTGTCACATGCAGACTTGTAGCTATAACAGCCAGGCTTCCTTTGGCCCTTCCTTTCATTTCCCCTGGGAAGGCTAGAAGCTTATTATAAATCCATCTATGGACAGATGATCTTTGGATGAAGTTTCTTGTAGGCCCAGTCTGCAACATTCCATGCTAAGAATTTAATTTAAGTGGATTTTTGTGCCTTGGCCCAAAGGGATCAATATGTGGTATTTCTTAGTTGGTTGAGTGTTAAGTTCTGCCTTTGTGTTAATTTGCAAGTTTTCTGCCCAAATAGTGGGTTGTTCAGCGGTTAATAAGTTGAAAGGGTTTAAGAGGGGTTGGTGCAAAATGTCTGCCTCCTGTGTGGTTCATAATTCAGAGGAGGCAGAGTTCATGGGTTCTGCCTAACTCTAGCTACAGTGTGCTTGACTGAACTGAGAGTTGTTTTCACAGAGATTGATTATAATCTCAAAGTTTTCAGAGGCCCCGGGGGAGAGGCGTGGCAGTTCGCCCCGGAGCTAAATAAAGCACGGTAGCCCGATCACACGGGCCACCGGGTTGCCACACTCCAGCTCTGTGCCCCGATCACACCGCGTTGCTGCAGCATGCCAAAAAAGCAGTGAAGTGCACATGCGCCATGGGGGGGGGGCGCTGTCGGTGTCTTGTGTGTGTGCATATACTGTTTAGCGTTGGTGCGCATCCCATGGACACTTACAACATCTGGAAACCCCGGGAACATGGGCGGGCGTCGGAAGCCGCGGGATACTGGCACTCCCGCGATCAGACGCCAGCCTTTGCCCAGGGGTTTCCGGAAACGAGTACCTCGGACCTACTAGTTTTTTACTCCGTGTTTTCCACGGGAAGCCGTGGGTTGGCCACGGGAGCACTACGCCTCCCAGATGTGCTGGTATGATCGCGCACGGAAAGTCCGCAGGGCTCCCGTGCCTTCAGCGGGGCAAATGCTCAGTGTGAACGGGGCCAGAGTTTGGCTTTTGGGGATTTGCGTAAGTATCTGTGAAATTGTGGTTTGTACTTGAGTCAAGAGTTATTAGGGGAGCTCTTTGTGTTTGTGCCTGAAGTTTAGCTTCATCTTGATAAAGGCCTTTCTTTGAGCCCAGCATCTGATGTAAGTTTTGTACCAGGGCAGCTATGGATCGTAGATTTCCTAAAGATCTCTTTAAATCAGATAGAAGAGATTCTGTGTCTTTATTCTCTCCTACAGGTCAAATGTTGAGGAGACTGGGAAGCTGCATTTCTCTCTGTATTTCAGTGGGTAAATTTTCTTGTATGCTAGCAGATGGCTGCAAGCTGGGTCTTGCTCTGCTTGCTATGTGAAATAAGATTAGAGTCATTTTGCTGTCACTCACTGAAGCAGCATAATTAGAGGCAAGGGGGTCACCTGTGCCTGTTGCTTGGGAAGGATGAGAGAAGTTATGTGCTCATTAGAGAAAACTCTGCTGGCAGATATTCTGAAGCACTCAGGAATTTTTGCATTTTTAAAAGAATCGTTGGAATTATGAGGCTGTTAAAGTTCAGAAGTACTTTTAGTCTGTAAGGAGTTTTAGTGAGCCTTTCAATTTCATCAAGGTCGATAGACCAGGACTCTATGCTCAGGGACCCAGTGTCCTCTGTTGGACACCCAGTGTCCTCTGTTTACATAGTTTTCTTTTATAAGCAAAACAACTTGATTTCTTAACAGGCAGCATGAGGCGTCAGGGATTTCCCTCCCTTTTTTCCTGTTCTCAGATAGTTGTTGGAATTTTGTTGACTCAAAGTTAGGTACATGTTTCGAAGTTTTGGACTTTGGATTGAATTTGATCCATCTTCCTGTGTGGGTGGTGGGATTTCTGCAGCAGAGGAGAGTTTAGGTTGTGATTGGCGTTTGTACATAAAGCCTCTTGTTACTTTTCTACTTTTTCCCACCATAGAGAACAATAGAGGGAATAGGGGCAACCTGTTTGGGGCCCATAGAATTGGACCCCCTGGTCTAATGTTCTTGAAACTTGGTGGGTATCTTGGGGAGAGGCTCCAGCAGCTACCCTGTGAGTTTGGAGCCTCTCACTCAAACCCCCTCCTCTCCAGCCCCCAGAATATACCCTATGTTTTCACCATTGACTTCAATGGCCCATAGGATATAATGGGGCCGAATTGCTGCCTAATTTCTTTCATTCCCTCCTTTCCTTCTCTCTTTTTCCTCTTTCCTTCCTTCTTCTCTTCTCTCTTTCTTTCTTTCTTTCTTTCCTACCTTCTTCTCTTTTTCCTCCTTTCCCTGTTTCCCTCCTTCTTCCCTCTCTTTCTTTCCCTCCCCTTTCCTTCTCTTTCTGTCCTTCTCTCTACTCTCTCTCTTTCCTTCCCTCTTTCCTCCTTCTGTGGCCCAACTCTCATGAGAAGGAGTTTAAACTTTAAACCCCTTCTCTCTTAGCTCCCCCACCCAGACCAGCTGGGGAAGGGAAGGGGAGGCTTTTGAAGATGCCTCCCCCCCTTTTGCTTCCCCTTCTGACATCACTTCTGGTGATGTCAGGGGGCGTGGAATATGCTAGTAGCCTAATAGCTCATTAGCATACCATATGCTAATGAGCTCCTGCAGCTGCTTTTCTACAAAAAGACCCCTGAGTAAAATGAATATCGAGTGTCTAGCAAACTCAAAATTAAGAACATTTTCTGGTCTTCTGTAGCTTTCTTTAAGGCAGGACAGTCTTTCAATGGTTGGAGGATGAAGACTGACAAAAGTCACTTCTTGCTAGCCCTTATTTTAGGTATTCAGCGGAAGAGGTGTGTTGACCTGAACCAGTCAGGAAGTGGCAGGCAGTATGTATATATTCCCTTCACAATCTCTTGGCCAGTGAAACTAGGTACTCAGATAAGATGAGCTTTCAATTTAGTGATTTTAGAGTCATATGCAAAGCTAAATTTGCATGTTTTGTATGGCTGTTTGGTAGATGTGGCAAAATAGGCGGGTGTCCCAGCCATGGGCCATTAAGTATGGTTTCTTATTTTTTTCTTCTTCACCAGAGATAATCAACAGTGCTGGTTAGCCTTTGGAGCTTTTGTGACAGAGGAATGGAGTTAGGCCTGCCTTGATCCACTCAAAATGGCTTTTCTAAGAGATAAAATGAGTGGAGGGGAAATGGGTTATCATAACAATTTGCATGTGTCATCCTCGCCAGCACTAGTTTTCATGAATAGCAGAGGGGGCAGGTGGCTGTTTCCACCCATGCCCCTTTTCTACAAGGGTAGCAGGTCTCTAACACTAGTGGATACTTTGGTACACTGAACCCTGCAGATGGAGAGGTTCTGTAAACCACTTCGATATTACTTTGAAGATAGGGTAAATGAATAAGTAAATAACACACGTAAAAGCTTCACATTTCTTACATATAAATCAAAAGTTTACTCATAATTTCTGTCACAATGGCTGACAAATATAAAGTAAACAGTGGAAACACGAAAGAACATTGCATTGTCACTGGCCCATCAGAGTTTCAGAAGCATCATTTTGGTAGCCTGTTAATGGCACCTTAAAGACTAATACAATTATTGTGACAGGTTCACTTCACCAGAAATTTCCACGGCACAGATGTAAAAACTGCAGTCAGTGACTTCAAAAGACAAGTGCCAATATCTGTACATTTGAACCAAGACCACTTCTGATGAAAGTTTGTTCTAGTTCACAACAGTTTATGCTACAATAAATGTGTTTGTTTTTAAGGGGCCCAAAGACTCTTTTTTATTATTTATTTTGGGGACATAATTATCATTGCCTTGAAAAAGAAAACTGGTTTGCTCTTACAGGGTCTTTGTAAGAAAATCTTCAGCATCCCAGTCCTAAGCACACTAAAGTGTCATCTACACAGAAGTCATCATCTGTTCCTGGACAGTCAAACTTCTAACTGCAGTTGAAAAATTGCATCTTCAAATGCCTCCTCACACATACAAACTCTGAATATTAAAAAACTGGCATGTTAGGGAGGCAAGGCGAAACTCTTTCTTCTGGACACATCATCTTCACCATGCAGTGAGAGTGGCTATTTTAAAATTGGAACATGTATCATTTGAAGGAGAGCCACTTTTTATGAAGGAGCATTCAGCCATGTAATTTCTTACTTGCCATCAGAATCAGTACAGCCCAAGAACAGTTGTATTATGTGATAAGCAGTGTGTGCAAACCTGGCCAATTCTGGAAAATAATTTCATTTAAACCATACTGGCTCTATTACCAAATTAACATATTTGGAATGAAGGTTTTATTTTAAAAACAAATTTAAAGAAACCAGTAAACTCTTGTCCATGTAAAGAACCAATTGCTTTTTAAAAAATTGATAAATGCATAATTTGAATTAGAACTGCATTTTATATGTAAATGAATCAATATATCACTATTCTTACTCCAGTGTCTGAAAACTTTGTTATTTGTATGTCTAGCATTTTGACCAATATTTTTAGATCTTGAACTTGTGTGTATGTGTGTGTAAAATGAAGAATACTAACGACTTGGGCATTCTTTAATCATGGACTTTTCCAGCACATTCCAGTACACCATCATTTCACTAGCAGTGATAAAATGGCTTGTGACAAGTTTCCTGTAGCGACAAGGTGAAAATTCAACTCGGTCTGCAAAAAATGTTGGCTCTGAATGAAGCATTTCTGGCTTAATTTTGAGTTCAGCAAGGCACAGACCAACAAACACATCTTCCAGTTTAATATATGGGACCTTTTTGGAAATGACGTACACCTGACTAGCAAGATCAGTGGAGAAAACATAGCCAGTTCCTGAACAAAATGGTGGATACTTTCTTCCTGGATATTCCCATTTATTAACATGCCATTTACTACCTAGATGCCTTATTGGGTGCTCGTGAATTTTTAAAGCACCTGTGAAGAATCTGGTTGTTTTGTTTCTTTTTAAAAGAAGTTCTGTCAGGTAATAGGTATTAACAAACATATCAGAATCAGTTTTCATGACAAAGCTAGACTGTGGACAGAATTTATGAATCCATTCAAGTCCCATCAAAGTCTTTAAAGTCAAATTGTAATATGTATCCAGAAAATCCTTTTGGATGATGTCTTTATATAGTAAACTTTCTGTAGTAACAGCAAACTGGTCATAGGGATGTGAATTATTTCCTAGGAGAAAATACGTCACAATGTGTTTGCCTGCTATTATTCTTTCTTTGCCCCATGTTTCACGGATAGCCATCCGGGCTGTAGTTTGGCTTAGCTGAGATGTTACCAGTATTACTAGGAATGGTGGATTCCTAACACAATTTTTATCAGGCAGTGCCACAAAATCTCCAGTGTTTCTGTCAACAACGGGCACATCCTTTTGACAGACTGGGAAGATTCCAATAGAATTCAACATGGTGAAACAAGCTACAGCGAATGCCATCGTGAAAAAAAAGCCACATCTCCTGAAGATCATCTGAAAAAAGAAGAAAATAAATCTAATGGTGGAAATTCCTATTTGATGCCTTTTTCAAAGTAATATATCAACTAGTTTTAACAAGTTGTTTCTGTTGCTATGTGTGCATTCAGTTTCTAATGGAGTAATTCTTTTCATATTTGTCATCACGCAGATCTCTGCAGTAATTTATCTTTAAGCCTCCAGATAGTGTACATAATTATATATGCACACAATACATAGGAACATGTCCTCCATTTTAAAATAAGGAACCTAGATACAGCAGACTAGCAAGCAACATTGGTGGAGAAAACAAAACAATCATTTCATTCATTCTATGGATATTTCTGTTGGGCTTGCACAATAACCTTCCATATAGCTCTAATTACCAAAGCTTAAACATAGTTTGAGAATAGGGGAATATCATGTTTCCACCAACTTAAAATTGTGATTCTAAGGAATACAGTTCCCCAGCTAGTACCGAAAGCACCATCTTGCTGGAACCCACTACAAATTGCTGTCTTCTACTTACTTCATTGGTATAACCAGATATTTAGAAACCATAATGGATAATGCATTATAGAAGCACATTTTCAAAGTTAGCAGAACCCAGATTTTAAAATCTAGCTTTGCCAATCCATTCTGAAACATAACCAAAGTATTGCACCATTTATAATGCAGAGAGCAAGAGCAGACAATACCATGTAAGGCTGAAGTGAACAGAAAGGACCAAGTTCTGAGAGTTTTGCAAGTTCTCTTTAAGTATACCTGAGACAGGTCTTGGCTTCAACCTGGTGGAACTCTCTGCCAAATGACATCAAGGTCCTGTGGGATCTTATGTAATTCCACAGGGCCTGTAAGACAGAGATGTTTCACGAGGCCTTTGGTTGAGGACAGCAACAGTTACCTCATTGTCTGACACCCTTCTCTCCCCCCTCCCCTTTTTTGTTCTGAACTCACTTTCCCCCTGCCCAGAAAAGGGGCTGGTAGTCTGGAATTGGGACAAATGTTATAGCAAAATCCTGGATCTTTTACTCTGTATTGTAATTTTTATTAAGTTATATATGGTATTTTGATGTTTTGTATATTTTATGGCATTATGTCTTGTATATCACCCACAGCCCAGCACAAACTGGGATAGGGTAATTAATAAATCTTGATGATGATGATGATGATGATGATGATCTCTATGGTCTTTAGAGGTAGGGTAAATTCCTAGAGCATCACCCAGAAGTGCCATCCTATCCCCTTGAAACTCCACCCTCCCCAGGTACCACCCTAAGAATCTCCCTGCATTTGCTGGTACAGGGACAGTAACCCTATTTTAGAAACTCATGGTGAGCCATTTTCATCCTCCATTTTGTATGGCATACCTTGTGGGCTATTAGCCTTCTATAGGGTTTCTGGACCTATGTGTAACTGGCCAAATTGATTAGTCAGCCCCCATCCCTTAACTTACCAATGATCTCATGGGATTGTTGGTCCACCACCCAAACAGTGTATGTGTGCACATCATTGTTGTTGCATGCGCATAATTGAGTTTTTGTGACATAGAATCTTGCAGCAACCTCCTGATGACACCTCTTCAACTTAAGGAAGCACTTCCTTTCTTGAAGTCCAAGTTGGTAAAAAGGTGATATATCAACAGCTCAAACGATGATGAGACTTTTTTGTCTCTTTACTACACCTGTACATAATAAGGAAACATGCAATGATAAGAGCACCTGATTTTCAAGATCCTGTTTCAGCAGAGACCACACTACCAAAGGAATGTGTTTGACATGATGGATGGGTAGCTGTGTATCTGTCTGAGTAGAAAAGTTACTGTGCTTTAAAGCCTCTGATGAGGGGTTTGAATCTCCTCAGCCCACGCCTCAATATTGAACAGGTTGAGAAAGAAGTGCTTTTCTCCTTTCTCACAATACAAGAACTTGTGGGCACTCCATGAAATTGCTGAGCAGTCGGGTTAGAACAGATAAAAGGAAATACTTCTTCACCCAAAGAGTGATTAACATATGGAATTCACTGCCACAGGAGGTGGTGGCAGCTACAAGCATGGACAGTTTCAAGACGGAATTAGATAAACATATGGAGCAGAAGTCCATCAGTGGCTATTAGCCACAGAGTATAGATGGGAATTCTCAGTCTGGGGCAGGTGATGCACTCTATTCTTGGTACTGGAGGGGGCAGCAGTGGGAGGGCTTCTAGTGTCCTGGCCTCACTGCTGGACCTCCTGATGGCACGTGGTATTTTTGGCCGCTGTGTGACAGAGTGTTGGACTAGATGGGTCATTGGTCTGATTCAACATTGGCTTCTCTTATGTTCTTATGTTCTTATGTTAATATTCCAGTTTTTTGAAAATTAAATAAATATGAAAAGCTGCTTTTAAAAAAAAAATCTAAAGGCACAAACAGTAGATAATAAAATTAGTAAATATTTATTGTCCAGAATTCGCAAAGGTAACTGAATTGAGTATCCAGGATTCAGATTGTGTTGACCCAAGAAAAAGTAATTAGTGATTAACAAGCGGGGAACCCACAAGACTTGAGGGCGGGTTCAGCCATTCCTCTCACTGCCTTTTCTCATTTCTACAGGGAAGATGGGACTTCAGAAGAAGTAGTGCATCATGTCAATATTTCATTATAATGTTACAGTGCTCTAGTTATTACCTTTCTTTTTTTAAAAAAACACAAACCCTGAAAATAGCCCTCTGATTTTGCAGTGGGGATCACACAATGCCTGTGAAGGCCAATGAAAGGAAAATGGTACCAATATGGGTGGGATTTTGAGCAATGCGCACCTTCCCATCCCAGACTGCCTGATAACATGCTTGAAATGTGATATTCCCAAAAACAACAGAGGAAAGCAGTTTGTGGGGAAACTGTACCAACAATAGGCAAAGGACAATAATATATAATTATTATGGGGGTGCTCCAAAAAAAGTGCTGCTGTTAGGTAGTTAAAGCAAAGAAAAACTGCTGTGTAGAAATATCCTTATAGGACCATAATTATTTTCTGTTTTAATATTCCATAATCACCTCCCCAAACCTTTAAGAAATAATTCTAAATCTCATCAATTCTAAAAAGGCAGGTCAACTCATTTTCTACCATGAAACATAGAACCTGGTGCGACAGATTTTCTCTTTTAAAATAATGTATTTATAAAGTATTGCTGCAGTTACAGGTTTCAATTGTTTGCCTTGTGCAAGTGTTTATGTAAGAGAGAGAAATGCTCACTTTGCATACTGTCTTCAGCTATTAGTCTTGTGCAACTGTTGTTTGAGTATTAGTCACGTCTGTTTCCTCCTTAGTGTTTACAGCACAGTGTGTATGACATAGAGAGAAAGAAAGGGAGAAAGAATGTGTGTGTGTATTTTCCTCTTCTCACTTGAAAAGTCTAGAAAGGACATGATTCATTCTACTGTTAAAATAAACACAAATAACATTTGCTTTTTAAAGTATTTATCAGTGAAATAAAGGAGTGGGTTTTGCATCAGAGATTCTTTACTGTTCTAGGGTTGCCTAGAGATTTGAGGGTATAGCTGAGCAGGGGAGGGAACTCAGGAAGGGTGGGATGCTATAGAAGAGTTTACCCTCTGAAGCTGCCATTCTCTTCAGGGGAGCTGTTCTTTGTAGTCCGGAGATCAACTGTCATTCTGGGAGAACTCCAGGCCCCACCTGGAAGCTGGCAACCCTATGTATGTGTGGAGGTAAAATGAGTTTAAGTGACTGGTTTCTTAGCAGGGTTTTAAAATTTTGCAGCAAACAAATTGTGCAGTTGTGGCATAGTTCAAATATTTGATGGGGTCATTCAAACTCCTCTCCTTCCTCTCTGACTGGCTACATTCCAAGACCCCAAGATACCTGGCAGACCCCATCCTGTCCAAGCTGCCATCCTCCTCATCCGTCAAATGTTGTGGCCTTCATTACTCTGTCCCAGCATGTCTAGGCCCACTCCACTTGAGCCTACATGGCTAGGCCCAGCCTTTTTTTTGGTAGGCCCCAGGCCTAGGAACACTTTGCTGCTTCCCATTCCTAAGCATATGTCCCTTCCCCAGGTTTTCCCACAGATATTTCTAGCACACGCCACCCCTTGTCCCTTCCCCATGTTTTTCACAGACATCTCCACCCATCCATGTCCCTAGATCTTCCATGCTGTTTCCACTCATTTTATATCTACTCACCCACATGCCTAGTTCCTCCTTCTCTCTCCCTTCCTCCTCAAATCCAGTCTCTCCCCCACCCCTACTCCTGCCCTTTATAGGAATTGTCCTTCCTTTTAAAACAACCTCACAATCTCTTCTCCCATTCTTATGTTCACACAGACCTTCCCATCAGCCCTTGCCTCTCAGACAGGCATCTATTTTAGACTCCACCAATCACAATGCTCCTCCCTAGACCATTCTTTTTATATTCCTTCATATTTGCTGTTATAAGGAAGAGTTTGTGATCCTTTTCTTCAGAGTTCATTAATTGCTTTCATTTTTTCATAACTATTTTTGTTTGTGAGCTGGGGCAAAGTGTTTGTGACAGAAATTCTATGATATGTAAATTAGTAACTGCATATAAAGGGGGCCATTTCGTCATATAACAAGCTCCTCTTCACATCAAACATATACTAGATCATTTGCTCATATACTAACTCCTCTTCCATGCTGTTTAGGGATTTCCCCCCCTCAATTCGTGCTCTATATGAGGGCTCATGTATGCATTTTATGGATGGGCCAGGCTTGCCCAGACCGGGGGGCCTTTTCACTCTGGGATTTCTCTCCACACTGCCTCTCTCTGTTTTCATCTCCCCCATCAGGATCAGAGTGATTCATGGAGGAAAGTCTTCCTCCTCTCCGGGCCCTGCCTGGAGGTTGGCAACCCCCGTAATTGGTGGGAGTATGGGGGGGGGGGGCACCAGAAGGTAACCTCACCTAGTGTACAAAAAAAACTGGAGCTGGCCCTGGACACCCCTGATTAAATATAAATAAGAACATAAGAACATTAGAGAAGCCAATGTTGAATCAGGCCACTGGCCCATCTAGTCCAACACTCTGTCACACAGTAGCCAAAAATACCAGCTGCCATCAGGAGGTCCAGCAGTGGGGCTAGGACACTAGAAGCCCTCCCACTGCTGCCCCCCCAGCACCAAGAATAGAGTGCATCACCTGCCCCAGACGGAGAATTCCCATCTATACCCTGTGGCTAATAGCCACTGATGGACTTCTGCTCCATATGTTTATCTAATTCCGTCTTGAAACTGTCCATGCTTGTAGCTGCCACCACCTCCTGTGGCAGTGAATTCCATGTGTTAATCATTCTTTGGGTGAAGAAGTACTTCCTTTTATCTGTTCTAACCCGACTGCTCAGCAATTTCATGGAGTGCCCACGAGTTCTTGTATTGTGAGAAAAGGAGAAAAGTACTTCTTTCTCAGCCTGCTGAATCCATGCATAATCTTATAAACCTCGATCATGTCACCCCTCAGCCATCGTTTCTCCAAGCTAAAGAGCCCCAAGCATTTTAACCTTTCTTCATAGGGAAAGTGTTCCAACCCTTTTATCATTCTAGTTGCCCTTCTCTGCACTTTTTCCAATGCTATAGTATCCTTTTTGAGGTGTGGTGACCAGAACTGTACACAGTATTCCAAATGAGGTCGCACCAATGATTTATACAGGGGCATGATGATACTGGCTGATTTGTTTTCAATTCCCTTCCTAATAATCCTCAGCATAGTGTTGGCCTTCTTTATTGCAGTTACACACTGTCTAGACATTTTCATTTAGTTATCTACTACGACTCCAAGATCTCTCTCTTGGTCAGTCTCTGCCAGTTCAGACCCCATCAATGTGTATTTATATTTAGGATTTTTGGCTCCAATGTGCATCACTTTGCACTTGGCCACATTGAACCCCATTTGCCATGTTGACGCCCACTCACCCATCCTCAACAGATCCCTTTGGAGTGCCTCACAATTCTCCCTGGTTTTCACCACCCTGAACAACTTCGTGTCATCTGCATATTTAGCCACTACACTGCTTACTCCCAATTCCAAATCATTAATAAACAAGTTAAAAAGCATCGGATGGAGTACTGATCCTGTGGTACCCCACTGCTTACCACCCTCCACTGAGAAAGTTTCCCATTTATACTCACTCTCTGTTTCCTATCTATAAGCCAGTTTTTGATCCACAAGAGGACTTGTCCTTTTATCCCATGACTGCTGAGCTTACTTAGGAGCCTTTGATGAGGAATCTCTAACATTACTGGACACCCTGTGCCAACAGTTTTGTGCAGATATGGATTCTGTATACCACACTGACTTTACCTTTGGGTGGGAAGTTGGCAATTTAGTAAATAAAGAACACACCACATGTATAAACTGCACATTTCTTATACCTGCACCAAAGGTTTATCTAACTTCTGCAAAAAAGTATTACAGTTAACTTTAACATTAACATTACTATTTGAAAAGCATGAAATGTGAAGGAAAATTGCACCATGGCAGTCTCTATCATGCCTCACTTGTGATCTTTCCAGGTACATCTGGTTGGACAGTGCTGGACAAAATGGATGCAACAAGGCAAGTCTCATATTTTGATAGTCACTTCATATCGTCTCTTCCCAGGTAGCAATTTCTTCACATGTTGACTTTTGTCATTCTCTTTCCTTGCTGGTTTACTTGTATCTAATATGATGCCATCAGTGAAATGACTCATGCTGGCATTTATATTTATGGATTTCACTGCAAGCATCTTCAATTGCATATGATTAAAATGCCTTAGAAACAGCTCACCTTTCCTTGGCCTATCCCGTGAGTTCTCTGGAGATGAGCAGATTATGGTGACATCAACTTTCGTGGCAGCCATTTCATGAGATGCATGAAGTGTGCTCTTGGTTGGCAATGACTTTTTAATACTGCTGTTTACAATGTTTGCCCCTGTGCCCATCTAGCAACCAAAGATAACATTCACACATCTGATGAAAGTGGGCTCTGTTCCATGCAAGGTTGTGTTCATAGAAAATTTGACTCTTTAAAAAGATTTGTTGTTTTTGTTTGGGGGACAGGATTGTCACGCCATTAAGGGGGGGAAATGGCTCACTGGCTCACTTCATAGGTGCATTGTGAGAAGACTGTTTACACCCTAATTCCAGGCACAGAAGATCAATCTCAACAAATAGTCCATGTTGAGGAAAATCTATTCTTGGGTATATTACTTTAGATAAGTGGTTGTATATCTGAATATTTTCTCACAAAAAGTTAACAAATCCTACTCAGAATCTGGCATATGCTTGGAAGAAATCTAGGCTTTTTCCTCCAGACACATATTTTTCTACACACAGGGAAGTGTTTTTTGTTTTGCTTTTAATAGGGTGGAGCAGTTGATCATGTAATACCATAACTGCAATCAGAAGCAGCTCAGCCCAAAAAAAAAGTTTTGCCATATGACAATGAGTTTGTATAGACCGGACCTAGTTTGAAACTCAATATAACCTAACCCATTAGTCTTATTTCTTAATAAACATATTTGGAT
This sequence comes from Gekko gecko, assembly GCA_029375565.1. Classification (NCBI taxonomy): domain Eukaryota; kingdom Metazoa; phylum Chordata; class Lepidosauria; order Squamata; family Gekkonidae; genus Gekko; species Gekko gecko. The sequence goes on along the minus strand of JAPDNY010000004.1, from coordinate 103,654,852 downwards.
CAGGATTTTGGAAAACAGACAAACGAAAAGCTGGTGGTGTGTGTGTGTTTTAAACTTTAAACTGCTTAGTTAAAAGTTCAAAACAATACATACATGGCAAGGGAAGATTCATACTGAGAGATATTGAGAACTGAATATTGCTTGCAAGTTGCATTTACCTTGTGACTGGGTAAAGAATGCATCACTCAGAATTCTGCTGTTTGTTGCCTAAAGAACTAGTGTTTTTTTATCCTTAAACATTCTTTGTGAGTTTAAGGACATTCTTCATCGATGGACTTCTCCAGTCCATACCAGAACAAAAGCATCTCAGTAGGTGTTATAAAATGGCTTGTGACAAGTCTCCTGTAGCGACATGGAGAGAATTCAATTCGGCGTACAAAAAATATTGGCTCTGAATGAAGTGCTTCCAGTTTGATCCTGAGATGAGAAAGGCACAGACCTACAAATATATTCTCCAGTTTAAAAAAAGGGATCTTTTTAGAAATTATGTACATACGACTAGCAACATCAGTGGAGAAAACATAAGCAGCTCCTGAACAACACTGAGGGTATTTGTTCCAGGGATACTCCTCTTTACTCACATACCATTTACTTCTTGGATCCCTTACTGGATGAGCTTGCATTGTTAAGGCACCTGTAAAGAAACTGGTGGTTCTGTTTCTTTTCAAAAGAAGTTCCATCAAATAAAGGGGGTTGACGAACATATCAGAGTCAGTTTTCATTATAAAACTAGATTGTGGACAAAATGTATGAACCCATTCAAGGCCCATCAAAGTCTTTAAAGTTAAATTATAGAAAGTATCCAAAAAATCCTTCTGGATGATGTCTTTATAAAGTAAACTTTCCATCATAATGGTAAACCCATCCTGGGGATGTGAAGGACTTCCTAAAAGAAAAAATGTCACAATGCGTTTGTCAGTGACTACTCTTTCCTTGCCCCACGTCTCACGGATAGCCATCCGGGTCTTAATTTGGTCACGACAAGATGTTACAAGTACTATTAGGAAGGGTGGGTTCTTTCTGCAATCTATATCTGGCATTTCCAAAAAAATTCTGCTGTTTGGCTGGAAAACAGGTATGTCCTTCAGACAGACTGAGCAGATTCCAATGCATTTGAACATAGTGAGTAAGTTGAAACAGACTAGTGCCAATGTAATAACAACAATAAGGATCCATCTCCTGAAGGCCATCTGAAAGAGGAAAACATAATCAAGAAATTCCAACTTTCTTCAACATTGTGCAAAGTCAGTGTTAAAAGCAGTTTCAGTTTCTGTTGCAGAGTTGCCTAATGTAGCAAACAATTCTATTTGTACAGATACAAAAGTTGAAAATATAACAGCATCCTGAAAAATACAGCATCCCCATTGTCCTAGGTGTCTACAGAGTCCCCGCATTCTGTTTTGATTACATCTTTTTCCAAGAATGTATTTATTTATTGTTTCGATTTATACCCCATCCTCCCCACGAGGAGGCTCAGGGCAGCTTACACTAGTTGGTACCCTGTATCATAAAAACTATGTACAAAATTTAAAACAACTTACACACATTAACATTAAGCATTAAAAACAATCCAACAATTAACAATTAAAGTGCTAGTGATGGTAATCTTTGATGGTAATCTTTGAATGATTCAGATGGCGCACTAACAATTTTTACCGGCTTGGTGATCTTCAGCTTGGTGCGGTAGTATAACACAATCCCCCCCAGACCAGAGCCAACCACAGATGGTGGTGGTGGTGGTGTGGCAGTTCCCAGTTGAAAGCCTGGTGGAAGATCTCCGTCTTGCAGGCCCTGCAGAACTGAAAAAGGTCCCGTAGGGCCCTGATCTCTTCCAGGAGCTCATTCCACCAGTGTGGAGCCATCACTGAAAAGGCCCTGTCCCTGGTGGCTGTGAGCCTGGTGTCCTTAGGGCCAGGAATGGTCAGTCAATGTTGTGTTCCTGACCATACTGCTCTCTGGGGTATATATGGGGAAAGGCGGTCCCGCAGGTATGTCGGACCCTGGCCATATAGGGCTTTAAAGATCAATACCAGCACCTTGAAGCGAATTCAGTATGCTATTGGCAGCCAGTGCAGTGCCTTCAGCACAGGCTGGACATGCTCCCATTTAGGGACACCCATCACAAGCCTGGCCGTGGCATTCTGCACTAGCAGATTTGTGACAAGGGCAGCCCCATGTAGAGAGCGTTACAGTAGTCTAGTCTCAAGGTGACCATCGCATGGATCACTGTAGCCAGGTCATCACGGCTGAGGAAGGGAGCCAACTGCCAAATCAGCCGAAGATGGTAAAAGGCCAACTTTGCAGTGGGCCTCCGTGGTTAAGGAGGAATCTCAGACTCCTAACCTCCGGCGCTGGCACCAGTGCTGTCCCACTGAAGGTTGGGAGTGGGAACCCCACCCCTGAACTGCTCCGACTCAGGCACAGGACCTCCGTCTTCGCCAGATTCAGTTTCAGCCGGCTCAGTCTAAGCCAACCAGCCACGGCTTGCAGAGCCCAGTCCAAATCTTCCAGTCTGGAGTCCGACCAGCTGTCCAACATCAGATAGAGCTGGGTATCATCAGCGTACTGATGACAACCCAGCCCATGCCTCCGGGCAATCTGAGCAAGGGGGTGCATATAGATGTTAAATAACATTGGGGACAGCACTGCCCCTTGAGGCACACTACATTCCAGCGGGTGTCTCCTAGACTGCTATTTCCCTAGTGCCACCCTTTGTCCTCAACCCTGGAGAAAGGAAGCAAGCCATTGTAGGGCTAGCCCGTGGATCCCCATGTCAGCGAGGTGGCAGATCAGCAGCTGATGGTCAACCATGTCAAATGCAGCAAACAGATCTAACAACAGCAGTACTGCTACACTGCCCCGATCCAGATGCCTCTGGAGGTCATCTGGCAGAAGCCGGACTGGAAGGGATCTAATATGGAAGCGTCATCCATAAAGCCCTGCAACTATGTCGCCACCGCCCTCGCTATTAATTTGTCCAAACATGACAAATTGGAAACCGGCCGATAGTTGGCCAATTCGGCTGGATCCAAAGATGGTTTTTCAGAAGAGGGCAGACCATCGCTTCCTTGAGTGCTCCCGGGAACTGCCCCTCAGAGAGGGACATGTTGATAATTTCCCTGAGGGCACCTCATAACCCTTCATGGCCGGCTTTAATAAGCCAGGAAGGGCACCGGTCAAGGCTACATGTGGTTGGGTGCACAGCTGCAAGCAATCTGTTGACTTCCTCCAGGCCAAGCAGGCTGCATTGGTCCAAAACTGGAAATGAGGATGTGCAAGGGGCCTCAAGCTTGTTCACTGTTTCAAGTGTGGCGGGGAGGTCGCAGCAGAGCTCCAAGACTTTATCTGCAAAAAAGCTCGCAAATGCCTCACAGCCAATATCCAGTTCCCTAGCGTTTGGTCTGCCCTGTGGAACAAATCGTTCTAAACAATTGGGCTGGGTGTGAGCTAGCGGACGCAATCATAGTCACATAGAACTCCCTCTTAGTGGCTTTGACTGCCATCTCATAGGATCTCATAAATGTCCTATAAGGTGCTCTTGTCACTTTGTCTCGAGCACGGTGCCACCGTCTCTCTAGCCGTCTCAGCTTCCACTTCATAAGCTGCAACTCCTGGGTAAACCAGGGAGCAAACCTAGTGTGGGGGCGCAGAGGGCGCTGAGGAGCGATTTTGTTGATGGCTGTGGATAGCCGGCTCTGCCAGTCCTCCACAAGCTCATCCAACAAGCCACCAGGGGGCATCGGTTCCTGCAGGACCATCTGGAGCTGCATAGGGTCCATCTGGCTCCACGGGTGAGCTAAAATATGCTCGCCGCCTAAACAGGGTGGGGGCGGAACATTCAAATGGGCCCTCAGGGCATGGTGGTCTGAACATGGAACTGCCAGAGCAATAACCCGGTCCACTGTTACCCCCACCACAAAGATCAAATTGAGCATGTGCCCAGATCGGTGAGTGGGGGTCGTTACATATTGGGAGAGTCCCAGCACTGCCATGGACGACACCAGGAAAAAGAGAGAGAGAGAAACAAAGCAAGCAAATAGATGGGGGAGGGAGGGGGAAGGAAGGGAGAGAGAAAGGAAGGAAGGGGAAAGAGAGAGAGAAAGAAGTGGAAAGAAAGCAAATAAATGGAGGAAGGGAGGAAGGAAGAGAGAGAGAGGAAGGAAGGAAGGAAGATGGGGAGGGAGGGGAAGGAAGAGAAAGGTGGAAAGAATGAGAGAGATGAAAAGAAAGAAGGAGAGAGAGAGAAACAGAAACAAAGAAAGGAAATAGATGGGGGAGGGGAAGGAAGGAAAAGAAAGGAAGGGAGTGGGAAACAGGTGCAAAGAAAGAAAGAAGTGGAAAGAAATCAAATAGATGGGGGCAAGGCAGAAGGAAGGGAGGGGGAGGGGGGTGGAAAGAAAGCAACTTTAAGTTTAAACGTGTCCTTCAAGTCCCCCCCCCCATACTGGCTGGTTTGGCTTGGCAAAGGGATTTAAAGAGACAAATGCCTTCTCCAAGCTAGTCAGCGGGGTGGGGCTTTGAGATCACCTTTAAAGTTAAAGTTCCTTTCTTTGTCTGCTCCCCCCACCTCAAGTCTACCCAGGGAGGGGAACACTGGCTGGGGAAGGGAAGACCGATTGGGGTGGCATGCCTCCCCTTCACTTCCACAGCTGCCCTGCCAGGAGCTCCACAATATGTGAGAAAGAGGTGCATGTGGCTCCTGAGCCGCAGTTTGGCCACCCCTGATCTAGACTGTATTATCTTTGTTTTGCCTGAATTGGATCCCAACTAATAAAAGAAAGGTGAGCTTCTAAATTTTTCAATAAATACATAAATGTACACTGACACAAGAGAAATATATTATTTAACTTTCTAAGGCATTTCATGACTATTCCAATAGTGTTTCACTTCAAAGTCTGAAGCTAATGAGAATTCCTCCTTTTTTGTGTGCTCACACAAGATATCCTTTCCTGAAATACAACAAGAATTATTACACTAATATCAGGATTGACGATAAGGCAGAAGTTTTATTAATGAACATAGCACTGACATGACGAATTGAGCGTCAGTTAAAATATTTATGAAAGGATGTAATTTGATGTATACCTTCTGGTATAAATCTCAAATTATTAGCATTTAGTAATCATGCACAAGGTTGAACGGCTTATGGGCTAAAATCCACTGGAAACACCCAAATGGCAAGAACTTGGCTTTAAAAAAAAAGGTTATTAGTTATCTACTGATGCAAAAAAAAAAAAAGTAAAGTCCCCAAGGAATAGAGAAAGCAAAGGTTTTTCCTGGCCAAGTTTAGCACCCTTTCAAACCATACGACTTGCAGCCATTCCAAATCCTTGAAGAACTGAAAAGCATACTTTGGCCCCGGTCACACGGAGCATTTGCCCGCAGAAGGCATGATAGTCTGGCAGATTATCCGGGTACGATTACACCGAAACATCTGGGATGTGTAGCGCACCCGTGGCCAATCCGTGGCATACCACCGAAGATGCGCATTTAAAAGGTACCTGGATCAACCTACTGGCAAATGGTTTGCCATGGGCTGCCTACGGACTCCTGCAGTGTGATCGCACTGTCGCGCAGCTATTCCCCCGGTTGTCTTCTTTGCTGCGTGCACTGACGGAGGAAGCCCCAGTGTGCCGCCGTCACATCTGATCACCTAATGGTGGATCAGATTGCGACGGCACAAATAGCCATGCCTCCCCCCGTGTTATCTGGCCCGTGTGATCAGGGCCACTATATATCTATGTGCACTAAGAAAAAATGAAGAATTAAAATGAGTGCTCTTTTCCATCTGCAGATAGGAAGAGTGGGCTGGACACACCAGGTATAAGCATATGGCAAGGCTCCAAAGAATCAGGCAATGATTCTGCACACTCAAGAGAAATATGGCCTTCTTCAGTATAGAGACTAAAAGAATTATTTGATCTGGGAGGTCAGTTTCACACATAATCCCTGCTACAAATCTGCTAGCTAGCATTACACAAGACTCTCCCGTTAAGGTTGCCAGATTCCCTCTGGTAACTGGGGGTGGGAAAGTAGGGTTGCCAGTTCCAGGAGATTTGAGGGCAGAGCTGGTGCGGACAGGGACTCAGAGGGGTACAATGACATGGAGTCCAGCCTCCAAACCATCTGTTTTTTCCAGTGGATCTGATCTCTATAGTCTGGAAATGAGCCCTAATTCCAGGGGATCCCCAGGTCCCACCTAGAGGCTGCCAAACTTACTTCCTGACTCTCTTTCAACTGCTGTTGAATAGGGATTACAAGACTCTTGTAAAACTTCTATAATTGTTCGCTTAGTATTTCATTGTTTTTTTACCTTTGACTGAAAGAAATAGGGCAAAATTCCTCATATACCTGAATTAGGCCTAGCGTTCCAATCTGGGCCTTCCACACTGGTTTCTTTTTCCTGTCTAAGACCTTGTGCTAAGGGAAGCCAGTGCCAGTTCATACTTTCAGGGGGAGACTCCTTGAAGAAAGTTCTCTATATTGCACCCCATCAGTGCTTACTAATGGACTCTCCCAGCCCAGTTTCTGTCCAGGCAGAGGTAGCTAAGGGGTGGCAACTAGTAGTTTCTAGCTGCTGCTTGAGTGGAGGAGGGGAGTAAATGCCTATGTCTTCTATCACTATACACATTCTTTAAAAATGTAATCTGTGCTACAGGATCTCAATACACTGTGACTGACAGAGTATGAAAAGTACTTGGGGCGGGGGGAGTGCGTGCTTGGTGTGTGGGACTGTAGTAGGAGAAACTAGTATGTTCATTAATCCATCTTTGTTTTCCTGAGCAGAACCCAACCATGAGTAAAAGCTAACTAACTATATCTATTCCTTGTGCTATTTTAGAGCAGTGAAGACAGCAAGGCATTGCATATATTGATTATACAGCCTTACCTATGACCTGTACAAGACAAAAAAAATGAGCAATGTTGTCTTGTGGAATATGTTTCTGTGCACTTGAGCCATCACAAGCATGTAATTCTAATTTGCCACAAGTGTCGAAATTAACCCATTGGGTTTGATCCTGAGCATGTAATCTTCTTGACTACTTCATAGAAGAGATTATACCTACCGAATACTATTAACAACTGCATTTGTGTAATTTATTTAGAACAATTGTATCATGCTTTCTTCATAGAATATTCTAGATGGTAAATAAAAAGAACTAGACTGAATTCCTCACTCATACCCATCCACAGAGATATAGTAGATTCTGAGATTATAATTATTATACAAGGTAAAGCCAGTGCAGAATCAATCGGGGGGAAGGGGACCCCTTCAAATTTCAGATGCCTTTTATTATTTTGGTAGAGGATTATAATCCCTGTGCTATCTAATCCCTAAAACAGAAAAGAACATTCTTTTTACTAATCTAGCACAGGAGCTTGGATAGCATTAATTCTACAACACAGTGAATGAATACTCAAGCATCTAAGTATGGTTTCCAACCTCCAGGTGGGGCCTGGAGCTCTCCAAGAATTAAAATTGACCTCCAGATTACAGAGATAAATCCCTCTGTAGAATATGCCTTGTTTTTGTTGGAAAGTCCCTGGAATGTAATTTGAATGAGAGAAAGCTCTATGGTTTTAAGAGGGAGGGGGTTTATTGTTCTGTACTATTTTTTATTTTTCCCCTCCGGAATCAGCTCCTCTCTTCTTCACTGTTATTCATGGAGTCAACTGTCACTTTTCTTCTTCCTCCTCTCTCTCATTATTACTATGCATTATACTGAGGTAAAGTTAATGAAGCCTCCTAAACTATAGCCAGGATGTTGTTTTAACGGCTTCGTAAATAGTTACTAAACATTGCTTTCTTGAATACGTATGCACTACAGAAATTTCTCCATGTTGGATTAAGTCACAGTCTCTGTTATTTATCTCTAAGTAGGTGGAATCTCCTGCACCTGGTGAGTGCTGGGGTATTACCCTGACAGGAGGATTTCTTGTTCCTCACAAACAGTTTTTGAGGGTTGACTCTATGGCATTTTATCCTACTGAGGTCCCTCCCCAGACCCCCCCCAAATCTCCTGGAATTTCCCAACCCAGAGTTGGCAACACTGTAAGTACCTCTGATGCCTATAGAAATCCTTATTAGTCCATTTGTACTTATTCACTAAGCACTCTTCATTTTTCCTTGAAGTTATATGGAACAACACAAATAAATGAAGATTAAAAAACAGATTTAGACTGAAAGGGAAGGAATAAATCCTTATTAGCCCACTTGTATTTATTCACTAAGCACTCTTCATTGTTCCCTGAAGTTGTATGGAACAACACAAATAAATGAAGAGGAAGAGGAGTTGGATTTATACCCCACCCTTCATTCAGAGTCTCAGAGCAGTTTACAATCTCCTTCTCTTCCTCGCCCCAGAATAGACACCCTGTGAGGTATGTGGGGCTGAGAGAGCTCTGAGCAAACTGCCCTTGAGAGAACAGCTCTAAGAGAACTGTGAATGACCCAAGGTCACCCAGCTGGCTACATGTGGAGCAGTGGGAAATCAAACCTGGTTCTCCAGATTAGAATCCACCACTCTTAACCACTACACCAAACAGCAAGACCCTGAAAAGGATCAGCAAGAAGGCAATTAGATAAGATAGTGAGCCAGTGTTCCCTCTAAAAGTTGCGCTATGGGGCGGTAGTGCATAAAATTTTAGCTGGCTGCTCAGAGATTTTAGCTTCCATCTCACAAGCATTTTTCTCTCCATTGGAAACAGTGGAGGATAGGGACACCTCCTTTTGGGGCCCATGGAATTGGATCCCCTGGTACAATCTTTTTGAAACTTGGGCGAGTTGAGGAGAGGCACAGGCAGCTATGCTGCAAATCTGGTGCCTCTGCCTCAAAAACCAAGCCCCCCTTCGAACCCCAGATAGCCCCAGATCAATTCTCCATTATAGCCTATGGGGCTCATTGAGTATAATCGTCCCCATAGGCAATAATGGAGCAGGGGGGGAAATTGATATTTTTTTTGCACACCACTATTATGCTTTTCAGTATATGTAAGTTGCCTTAAGTCCTAGTAAAAGTGGGATATAAATATTTGAATAAATAAGTAGTTTGGCCAGGTTGATAACATTTAAGCAACTTCCTGTTTGTTAGGTTAGGTAGGGTTCTGACAGTGATTGTTCCACGTCTGTTATATTTGACCTGTAAATTTGTCATATTTCACTAAAACAACAACAACAACAAAATAGACTGCAAGAGTCCCCCCTCCCACAAGTGCTGGTATGTTTTTTATGGTTCAGCACAGGGCGGCAGTTTGAGGCCAAGTCTACCAATATAGTGGACTGGGGTGGGTAGACCTGTTTTCCAGAGACCAGGTCTACCAATATAGTGGAAAGGGGAGGGTAAACCTGTTCTCCAGAGGCCAGGTTTACTAATATAGGGGAAAGGGGAGGGTAGACCTATTATCTGGAGGGCAAGTCTGCCAATATAGTGAAAAGGGGTGGGTACTACAGTGTTCCCGCTAAGCTGAGTTAGTATGAGCTAGCTCACAGATTTTTAGCCTCCAGCTCACACATTTTTGTCTTCGCTCAGGAAGGAGGGCTCCAGAGCAAACTGTTTTATGCAGCAGCCAAATTGCTCGCTCACTACTTTAATGCCAGTAACTCACTAAGCAGAATTTTTGCTCACGAGACTCCACAGCCTAGAGGGAGCGTTGGTGGGTAGACCTGTTCTTCAGAGGCCAGGTCTACCAATATAGTGGAAAGGGGTGGGTAGACCTGTTCTCCAGAGGCCTGGTCTACCCTCATAGTGGACAACATTTTCTGTAATGAAATTTGACTTGATTCTGTTTTCTCTTATAATGTTTAAATTATTCTTGAAACATAGTTTAAAAGAATTTGTTCTGAGATTTTTGCAAGGTTATGGAAATAATCTTCTAAAAACTAATTTATGCAATAGTCAAATGTAGACTTGCTCACAGCTTTAATGCCATTAGCTTTTTTCGCTCAGAAGGTAGAATTTTTGCTCACAACACTGCGGAGCTCAGAGGGAACATTGGGTGTTTGTTGTCGTGGCAGTGCACTGGGGCACAGGGTCTGACTGGCCCCCCTATCATGGTGACTGCCATGACCACGTGGCCAAAATTTTCACCAGGAACTTGTCCTGAAGTTTGGGTGGTCTTTCTGTTTCTTTTGTCTCTTTGCTCCCTTTGGGCCCTGTGAGCCCCTCCCCTTGTGTCATGACTGACTCCCAGCCACCCCCACCATTTGCAGGCAGGGTACTTAGCAGATCCAGACTATCAAGCTGCAGTCAAGAACATACAGTGCATGTGGGCAACCCTTTATGGTGGCATGAGCCATGGGAACCTCAGGTGTGGGGCACTGTGGTGTCCTGTGTCTGTGGTGACCTGGGGTCTTTATGGCAATACATCATCAATGCACGTTGCCAGCCAGCCATCATTGTCCACATAACAGGGGGGCTCCCGTCCAGAACCACCATGGCCTTTCAGTCTGCCTGCTGGCAAGGTGATTATAGGGCATAGCCAAATCCTTCTAGGGCATTGTGGGGGTTGGGCTGCATTCCAGAGCAATTCCTGGCTTTGTTTTGCTATGGTGGTGTTGGTGTGCATCACTTGGTTGAGTAAAGTCATCCTGCTGGCAAGGTGTTTGCAGGACATGGACTCCAAAATCAAGGCGACTGTGGGAGGATAACAGTGCACACATGGCCAACCCTTTCCAGGAACAGGAAGCTGTTAGCAGTGAGTTCAAGCTGGAGCCAAGCCTTATAGTTGTGATCTGTTCTCTCAAAAATGGCCGGCCACAGCTGCTTGTAAAAAATACACGAGGGAAGAAATGGAAACCAAACATCTGTGCAAGCCTTGTCCACGGAGAGAGGGTGGGCCTGGGAAGACACAGCCACCCACAACTATGTGGGTGGCTCCCAGGCCCAGGCAGTGTGGGCGAGTTGGCCCTGCCCTGCAGTCCCATTGTCCACAGAGGGCAGATGGGCCCAGGTAGACACAGCCATTCTTAACTGTGCCCCGCAATCACATTGTCCACGATAACTTTGTAGGTGGCTCCTGGGCCCAGGCAGCTGAGCCATTGGCCCTGCCCTGTAATCGCCTTGCTTGTAGAGGGAGGGTGGGCCTGAGGAGACACAGACCCCTGCAATTGTGTGGGTGGTTCCCTGCCCTGCAGTCACATTGTCCATGAAGGGAGGGTAGTCCCGAGGAAACTCATCCACCCACAACTGTGTGAGTGGTTCCTGGTCCTGGGCAGGGCAGGCGGATTGGCCCTGCTATGTAATCGTCTTGTCTGTGGAGGGAGGGCGGCCTGGGGAGACACAGCCACTCACAAATGTGCAGGTGGTGTCTAGGCAGGGCAGGCGGGTTGGCCCTGCCTGCAGTTCCTTTGTCCATGGAGGGAGGGTGGGTCCAGAGAGGCACAGCCACCTGCAACTGTCTGGATGGCTCTCAGGCCCAGTCAGGTTGGATGGGTTGGCCCTGCCTTACACATTGCCTGCAGACAAAGGGTGTGCCCAAAGAGACACAGTTTCCCTCAACTGTGTGGATGGCTCCTGGGGCAGGGTGGGAGGGTTGGCCCTGTCCTGGAATTGTCTTGTCCTTAGAGGCAGGGTGCTCCCAGTGAGTAAGCCAACTACCATGCAGGTGAATTCCAGGCCTGGACAGTCACTTTATTTGCCTCACCTGTGGAACCACCTGCTGTGTGAGTGGCTCCCAGGCCTGGGCAGGGAAGGTTTGACCTTGCCCTGCCCTGAATCGCACTAGTGCCACCTGCTGTGTGGATGGCTGCCAGGACAGGAAGGTGTTGGCCCTGTGGTCATTCTGTCAGCAGAGAGAGGATGGGCCTGGCCAGGGACACAGTGACAGCCATGCACAACAGTGCCAGCAACATTTCTCTCACACCTGCTTTTGGGAGAGGAGGGGGGTGACTATCCCAGGATGGTGCACTGGAAGTTTGATGCCTCTTCTCTGCTAGGTTGCACAGAATCCCGAACCCACACTTGACAACATTTCCCCAGAAAGCACTTTCCTGGGGGCACCTTGTTTGGGAGGCTGTAACTTGGACCCTAAAAGTCCAATAGGCATATAACTTGGAAAGCATGTAGGGGGGCATCCCAGGGAGGTACTATGTGAGTTTGATGTACCCTCCAGAACCCACACTTGATGTCTCCCCCAAAAGCACTTTTCTGGAGGCACCTTGTTCGGTGGTCCATAACTCTTATCCCCCACGTCCGGTTGCACAAAACATGGAAGCACGTAGGGGGGCATCTTGGTGGGTTGCACTGTGAGTTTCATGCCTCTATCTCACACAGAAGCCATTCTGTACACATCAGAACCCCTGCCTGACATCTCCCTCAAAGCACTTTCTGGGGGCACCTTCTATGTGGGTCTGTAACTTGTTCCCCATAAGTCTAATCTTCACCACACTTGGCAGTCAGGTAGAGGAGAGTCAGCTGGAGATGCCCTATGATTTTGGAGTCACTAGGATCCTGGGGGCCATCCTGCAGCATCCCAAACTTCCTGAACTGATTCAGTTCAGTAGAGTGGTTTTGTTCGGGGTTTGGTTTGGGACATGCCCCAAACCCAAACAAAGTTTTTCTGGTTCATACTCATCCTTGTTAGGAACCTATCTCTGTCTATCCTCTTTCCTATAAAGTTTGCTAGTTCCTAAATAAACCTTTATCTACTCTTTAATCAGGTTGTGCACCATTGCTGTGTTAATTACTCTGCCAACAGTTGGGAGGTCTTCTACTAAAGCAGGAGAATTGGCATGCCTAGCTCTAGCTATTGTCCTGCTTTTTCATCATCCTGTGTTCCCTGGTGAGGACATATTGGGCTCTGATCAATGTGAGAAGTCATGTAGAATCAACCATATCAACTGCCTACCTAATTTCTGTTCCCGAGTTGCTTTGACAGCATGGACAGCCATTTATGCAACAACTTAAATTGTTTTTAAAGGAGATAAGGTTGGTCTGGCATGACTTATTCATGGGTTTATCAAGAATAAGTTATGCCAGACCAACCTTATCTCCTTTTTGACAGAGTTACTAAAATGGTTGACTCCGGCAATGCTGTGGACATAGTGTATCTAGATTTCAGTAAAGCATTCGACAAAGTTTCTCATGATATCCTTGAGGATAAGCCGGTTAAATGTGGGCTGGATGGTGCAACCGTTGGATGGATTCATGGTTGGTTGAGAAATCGTACCCAACGAGTGCTCGTAAATGGCTCTGCATCTCTGTGGAGGGAAGTCTCAAGTGGAGTGCCACAGGGCTCAGTCCTGGGCCCAGTTTTTATAAATGACCTGGAGGAAGACAGGGGGGATGCTTATTAAACCTGCAGATGACATGAAGCTGGGTGGGATTGCTAATTCCAAAGAAGACAGAGTCAGGATTCAAAATGATCTAGATAGGCTGGAACAGTGGGCTGAGGCAAATAAAATGAATTTCAATAGAGATAATTGCAAAGTCCTACACTTAGGTACAAAAAGTCAAAGGCACAGATATAGAATGGGAGGGATTTGGCTTGACAGCAGCTCATGTGGAAGGGATCTAGGTGTTCTGGTTGATCACAACCTAACACGAGCCTGCAGTGCGATGTGACTGCAAAGAAAGCTAATGCAGTCTTAGGATGCATTAACAGAAGCAGTGTGTCCTGATCAAGGGAGGTGGTAGTTCCGCTCTATTCTGCTATGGTCAGGCCTCACCTGGAGTACTGTGTCCAGTTTTTTTGGGGGGGGTTGCCCCCGTAGGGGATTTTTTTATTGCTTTTTCTATACACTACAACGAAAATAGGGGAAGGAACTACAAACTATGGGTGAAAGTAAAGAAAACCCACTAAAAACCCAAGAGATGGTGATCATACATGATGCTTATAAAATCAGCTTATTAGCTCAAAGTTACAGTTAAAGTTCATTGAATATGTTCATCTAATAGTCTATTTAAACTGAAAAATACAAAAATTGGAAACTACACCATGTTTGCCTTCATAAAGAGCAAAGTAAGAAATAGTTATACAAAATAGAAAACTTTAAGACGTTCCAGAGTGCAATAACTACTCGTTTTTTTATCCTTTTTCTTTCTCAGATGGTAGCTTGTTTTGGGGGCTGCCACCCCCAATGCTGAGTCTGAGTTCTTGTCAGAAGATGCCACTACTTCCTCTTCATCACTTTCTTTGGTGCTGTTGTCTTCCTCCTCCTCCTCTTCTTCTGCTGGATGACTATGAAGATGCAGAAACTCATGTGCCTTTTCAATAGAATCAATTTTTTCTTTTTTGGCCATAAATTTGAAGATTATGCCTTCAGGGACAGTCCATCTGTAGGCGGTGTTCTTTTTCTGTAAAAATAAAACCAAGTCTCTATATTTCCTTCTTTTCTTTCTTATTTCAAACAGGATATCCTTCAACACTTTTATTTCTTTGTCCTTGATTTTCAAGGTAGCTCCGTTTGTCACTTTAAGTATTTGATCCCTCACCTGTCTTCTGGAGAATCTCACCGTAACTTCCCCAGGCAGATTATTTTTTCTTATGAATTCTGAATACGACCTAAAGGTCATATCAATTTCACTTTGTAATGTGTCTGTTTTAACATCTGCAATCGGGCCCAAAGCATCACACATAATCTGCTTCAGATTCTCTCCCTTCTCTTCCGGGACACCTTGAAATCATAGAAATTATGACATAGCTTGCCCTTTCCATTTGAAGCTGTAACAAATGGGATTCATTGGTTTGCCTCTTTTTTCCATTGTCTGCAGTTGTTTTTGAAGCTTCTTAGTATTGGCATCCACCTCTTTAAGCTCGTTCCATTTTTTTGTTTTTTTAACTGTCTCATTCAATTGAGTTTGCTGTGCATCAAACCCATGGTGTAATGCCGTAACTTGTTCCAGCAGGGGTCACAATGCTTCAGTCAGCATCCTTTGAAACTCTGTTGTTGTGTCCTGTCTAGGGACAGGACTCGCTGGGCTGGCATTTCCAGCGAGCAGCTTAGGTTTCGTTTATCTTTCTCATCTCTCCGTGGAGGCGCCATGTTGAGAAATTGTTTACTTTTTATAAAAGTTATCACAGTCTCTAGAACTCTTAGCAAAGTTCTACAAGTTCTTTATTTTAGTCCATATGGCTTCTATAGCCCACCCCCCCTTAAGTCTGTGGTTGAAAATACTTTTGTTTTCTTCTTATCGGGGGAGAGTTCCCCCCCTTGCTTTTTTTTGGGGGGGGGTTGGCCCGATCTTTGGTGTTTCTCGCTATCACTTATACTCACATTTCAATGGTGTAGCCGCTTTTAAATTTCGGTTCACTTGGCCACCCACTGCTTGCTTCAGTGTGTGCTTCTAATTCCCATGCAGGACCTTTGGGGCATGGAGTAGCCCCCCTTCACTGGTAGGGTCACCAGAGGAAGAGCTGTCTAGCACCCCATGGCTGGGAGCTCAACACAAGGGCTCCAGGAGTGGCACGGACAATCGCGCCCCCTCCCAACCGCGGGCTCTGGCGTGCTTCTCCTGGAGCCTCAGGAGAAAGCGACTGCCATGGTGAATGCCAAAACCGGCTCTGTGTCCAGTTTTGGGCACCACATTTTAGGAAGGATGTTGACAAGCTCAAGTGTGTACAGAAGAAGGAAACCAGGATGGTGAATGGGTTGGAATCCAAGTCTTATGAGGAAAGGTTGAAAGAGTTGGGTATGTTTAGCCTGGGAAAGAGAAGGCTTAGAGGGGACATGATTGCAGTCTTCAAATATCTGAAGGGCTGTCATGTAGAAGATGGAGCAGATCTATTCTCTCTTGTTCCAGATTGCAAGATTAGATCTAATGGGTGGAAATTACAAGGGAGTAGATACTGGCTAAATATCAGGAGAAACTTCCTAACATTATGAGTGGTTGAGCAGTGGAACAATCTGCCTCGGGAGGTGGTGGATGCTCCTTCGCTGGATGTTTTCAAGTAGGAAAAGCCCAGCAGGAATTCATTAGCATCATAGGCCACACCCAACAGCAGAAAATCATTAGCATATTAGGCCACACCCAAGGAACCCAAGAGGGGAGGCAGTTTAGACTGCCTTCCCTCCCTGGATCGGCTTGGCTTCCCCAGGTGCCCCGTGGCTTGCGAGGTGCCTGGGGAACCCGGGGGGGAGGCTGTAGGTGTGGCCAACTCGGAAGCCAGCCAGAACTCCATTCCTGTGTATTCCTGCCCCAAAATAACCCTGTGGACAACCATCTTTCAGGTGTTTTGTAGGACTATCTTTTGGTTATGCTCCTGCACAGTGCAGGGGGTTGGACTAGATGACCTGCAAAGTCCCTTCCAACTCTAACATTCTATGATTCTAAAACCTGAATCTTCTTTGCCTGTCAGATAATTCATCCACATGCTGGCATGAGAAGGTCTTAACATCAAGATCTGAAGAATCTTTGTAAAATCTGCATCTTCCCTCTTTTTTATTTTGTAACATCCAGCCTAAGAAGAGTTCTGGTGAACTCAAAAGCTCACACATTATTATGTGTCATTGAGTTGGTCCTAATAAAGTGATTGTATTGATGGTTTCTTTGGCATTTACTTTTGGCCAACATGGTTGTAAATAATGTCAGCCATTACCAGCTTTGTAATATCATTTGGATTACTGCAATGCTTTCTACACAGGACTAACTTTGAAGACCATCCAGAAACTTTAGCTGGCAGTGTGATTCAAGGCTGAATCACAGAAATCGTCCCCTTCCAATCTGCAGTATTTTAACTGGTCACCAGTTCTGGCCTCAATTCAAAGCACAGATGCTACCCTTTAAAACTCAAAATGAATTGTGCCCTGTCTACTTAAATTGTTCACCTAATTCTCACATTCTTTGATCTACTAAGGATTCCCTGTTCTGTGACATTCCAGTTACAGAGATTAAGTTTGCGACTAAAGCCTAGTTCTCACAAATAGCTGACAAGGTGATCAACCTCTTTGTGGACTGCCCTTTCAGACTTCAGGAAGGAGCTCACATGACATTTAAAAAAAAATCCTCCACACAGAAAATGACATGCCAAACAGGAGGTTCATCCTGTTATTTTTGTTTTCCACATTTTTTTAATAGAAATTGTTTTGGATGCATTTTTGGTCAGGAGATTCCAGCCATGTGAACTTTCATATGGAGTCTGAGACACTACAGTCACGAAGCAGGCTTCCCAGTTCATCTGATGGCTAAGACAATTAGCAGCATAATCCTAAACAGAGTGATACCCTTTTAGGTTCACTGATGTCAAAGTGTTTAGAAGGGTGTCACTCTGTTTAGGATTGTGCTGTAGAGTGCATGATTTTTTTGTTGTGGCGCTACAGTTGCAGAACTACTGTAAATGCAAGCATGGTCCCCAATCTATTTTCCCTCCAAAAGATTCTGAATATTTTCCTTTTTCAGAACATATTTGTTATGATGCCATTTTAAAACTGCATTGTCTTGATACGGTTATGTAGTATTTATGTATTTATTTAGATATTTACGAGCCACTTTTCTGCCCAATAGGGACTAAAAGCAGTTTACATCAGTCTCCACTTCTCCATTTCATCTTCACAACCCTGTAAAGTAGGTTAGGCTGAGAGAGAGTGACTACCCAAAGGTCATTCTGCAAGCTTCCATGGTAGAAGCTGGTTCTTCCAGATTTTAGTCCAGTACTATAAACACTACACTATGCTGGCTCTAGTACGGTGCTTTTGGTTTTGTTTGTGCTTTATGAAGATATTCATATTCATTTGTAACCACTGTAGCTACCATGATGAGTGACAGTGAGTTATTTCCGCCAAGCCTGATTAATTTTAAAAATGAAGCAACTTTAATGTAGTTTTTCCACCAACCAAGATTGTACCCACAATGAAATAATAGCTATAGGAGCATTACAGCATCTGACAATGTACAGGAAAAAAGGCATTTATACCAGTGTTTCCCAGATCTCTGACAGATTAGGTTCTTTTCTAAATTAAACTCCATAGGAGTCCACGATAATTAGTGCGGGTGGGGGAGGCTGTGTGTGTGTGGAAAAGTGAGCTTTGACTCATGAAAGCTTATACCTAGGAAAAATTTAAGGTACTACCGGAGTCATATGAAAAAAGGGCATTAAAACAGTCACAGTTATATTCTAGGATACAGTACATTATATATACGCTCAAAAGAAAAAATCACCAACATTAAAACTTACAGCAGCATGAAAGCTTTTATTTAATATGATCATGCATTAGGCTCAATTCACATTTCTGCTTCCTGTAAACAGAGTGATTTAATCTAGCTCAGAGTTCAAGATGAATGTGTGGGGCATACCTATTTTTGATTTTACAGATACAGACCTTCTTGAATTGCTTGGCTTGCTTTAGATCCAAAGTATACAGATGTTTATATTGTTGGTAAATCCATGTTGTTTTTGTTACCTGATGGATCCATCTTCTCATCTGACTTCACATACCTGAAACTAGGAAAAGGACCCATGGAAAAGAAAGGTGCCTATGTTTTTGATTGTGTGTTAAGATAGTAACTCCAGGCACTTAAAAAATATAGTAACTAGGCTTTTGACTAGGAGCCGCCACTGCCACCGCCACCGCCACCAATGGAGTGGCCTTTTGACGATCACACTCCAGTGACGCGGCAGATCAGTACCATGGTACAGGGATGGAGGCAACATCTACTGGACACCATCTTGGTTTAATTCAACAGTAACAGCATTGAGCACTTTATGTAACTCATTGTATCTATTCTATTTTATTCAGTTTTATCTGGTTTTATACATTGCCCCTGTTTTATTAGCCGCCCTACGCCCATTCGCAGGGAGGGCGGGGTAGAAATCTAAATAAATAAATAAAATAAATTTAACTCTCCAAATGCTCATTTCTTTTTCCAACTAAAAAGAAAAGCCTAATTTTAATATACACCAGCACAAATCCAGGAGCTGTTTGTAGACATGGGAGATGAGATGCCCACACAGATTTCCCTAACCTACAGATGCATCCCTGTTTTTAAGTGCTGGGGACTTGACCCATGTATGGAAAGGAAAACACCTTGAACTGTGCATCCCCGTTTAAATGGGTGAAGTACTTTGCAGCATGTGTAAATTCACGCAGTGAATCTGTACTAAGCCCTGTTGAAATGGATAGGATTTAGTTCCAACTCATGCATGCAGAAGAAGGAGACTGGATTTATATCCTGCCCTTCACTTGGAGACTCAGAGTGGCCTTCCCCTCCCCACAACAGACACTCTGTGAGGCAGGTGGGGCTGAGAGAGCTCTTTCAAGAACTGCTCTTTCAAGGACAGCTTTGACAGAACTATGACTTGCCCAAGGTCATCCAGCAGCTGCAAGTGGAGGAGTGGGGAATCAAACCCCATTCTCCCAGATTAGAATCCACGCACTTAACCACTACACCAAATTGAGATGGCTTTATTGCATTGAAATTTAAAGAGAATTAAACATGTTTCTATGAACAATGTATATCATTTTGGCATCCCATCACAATCAATAGACAATGCCAGAATTATCTGAAAACTGAACCTTAAGTAGCTGGTATCTGAAGAAGTGCACATGCATGCAAAAGCTTATAAATCAGATAAAAATTATTGGTTTTAAAGGTGCCACTGGACTCAAACTTTGTTCTGCTGCCTCAGGCCAACACAGCTACCCACCTGAATTTAGCTGGATCTTGTAAACATGTATCCATCAGTGTTTCCCAGATTCTAATAACTAAGACAAACTTTCTTCTAAATTAAAAATGACAGCTCTTACTATTCCCCCTTCTTAAAGAAGATCACTCATTGTGTTTCATCGACACTATTCTGGGTGTCTCTCCAATCTGGAAATGTGGAATCCAAAGCAGCTACACATACCTAGAATGGTCATCATCCTCTAACAGGAGGGTCTAACTACTCATTATATTTTGCATTATTCCCAGGTTCACAACAAAGAGTTACTACCAAGTGTATACTGCGAGCTCTGTCCTCAGATATTAATTTTCTGGTTCATACAGTCCCAAATTTGGATCACAGGGTCCCACTTAAGCCTTTCCCTCTACATAATTTTGCTAACTTAAATGGCACAGGGAGCTGTTTTTGCCCTGTTGGGGAAATTTATTTGTAGACTTCAGTAAATGTAAGTTTCCCCAGTGGGGTAAATGGTGGGGCCATCTCAGGCCAGGAAAATGACTTGGGAAGGAAGTTCTGAGTGGAAGTGTACGTCACATTGAAAGTCCTCATTGCAGAACTATGGAAGGTGCAAGGAAAATGTAACATATAGTTAGGTCTGTATAGGAAAAGACTTTCCTGGTTCATTCCTGCTAGGCCCAAATGGTCCGGCCACTGACATATCCCTGTGACTTTTGTCACCTGCACAGATGGCATGTCAGATGCCAAGCCTGGATATCCATTTCAAAAGCCACTTTGGCACCTTTGAGGAGGAGACCAGACATTGAGATGTCTTCCCAAGCTGAGGACACAGATGTCCCAAGGCATTTACACTTCAAAGCTCAAGCAGACGTACTTTTAGTGGTGTCAGCAATGGTTGCACCTACATAGTTAGACACGCCTTTCCACCCTGTCATGATTGGGTAAATGGCCATATCCAGTTACGACAGGAGAAGGAGGGGATTGTGCTCAGCCTATGGGGAAAGAGACAGAACTCTCTTGGAAAGAGGGCCCCTTTCTGAGAGTGAGTTCCCTTTTGGATTACAAACCTGCAACATGGAATTTTACTAGTGGGCAGTGAAGCTGGACTTAATTGCTCACAGCAAACATGTTTTTCATCTTGAAGATTCCCTGGTTCCATAATGCACATTCAATGACTGGTAATTACGAAATACTTCTATGTGTAGTCAGAGCTCGATAAACTATAGGCCTTGTTCATTGCTTTCTTAATCTTTGCAAGTCTGATTGTATGCATGCTTTGCTAAATAAAGATAATATGTAGATTAATATTATCTGAGTTTTGAGTCCTGTATTGCAACTGGGGTCTAAGCCTAGATTCTGTGGCCTGGGGCCACTCAGCTGATGTGGCTACCACTGTGAGTTAATTAATTATCTGCAGCTCTGGCCCAGAGCTGATGAGTTGTTAATTCCCAGAAACCAGGCTGGAGGTGGGACCTCTTCTCCTGTCTGAGTTGGGAACGTTCAAAGGAGGTCCTGGTGGCAGATTACTAATTTAAGTGTTCCGGAAGCATGTGGGTCTTTGGCATCTCTCATTCCTGGAGGGGCATGGGAGAGAAGTGAGATCCTGCACATGCTAGCAGAGTATCAGGAATTGTGCCTCTCTTATCTCCTAGACTGGGGCTCTGAGGGGAACAAAACCTGTACAAGGTTCTCCAGGTGGAAAATTCTCCTGCATCTTTGGCTTAGGTATGTCGAATGATACCATCGTACCTAATGCAGAGATGAGGCAGAACTGTCTACTCCTAGCAGAGGCTGATTAGAAGATGAGGACAGAGCAGTCAATCTTGCAGAGATGGTGTGGGAAGCTTCCTTTGTGTACAGGTACTTCAGGATCATGAGAACCTTTAATAATTTAATTCATTTGATACCGGAACGCTATCTATCAGTTCTCTTTTGGCACACTGTCACACAGGCTTGGGAACTGCTATATAGCTTGGGCTTATACTCTATTCATTCCTGTGAGTTCTGTCTCCCAGTCACTGTCCTGGTACAGAGCCCTGTATGTGCTGCAGTGCTCTTTACAGAGGTCTTGTGTATGCACTGTTCCCTAGTTCCTAACTGGAGGAGGAACATGTGCATGCAACCATTACTGAGCAGAGCTGCCTTTTCCATTGAACAAGAGAGGGAAAGACTCGGCACTTGAGGAAATTCAGTATGTGCTTTGGCTGGCACGAAGAAATCACTGGATTGGAGCCACACAGGTTTTGGCTTGGATGCTTAGTTTTCTTGACCACATTAAACATAATAGCTCTTTTTTATTCAAAAAAATCAGTCCTGCCCTGTTTGGCTCACATTAGAAGTAGGCATAAATTTTGTATTTTCACTGTATAAAAAGCAGTATAGTTTGCAGGGGAAAAATTATACAATACTTTCAAGTGATATATGCACCTATTTAGGGCCAGTAAATGAACACTTCTTGATTCTATAGCTTCAACTACTGAATTTTCAGTCCAGGGTTCAGTAATGTTTATAAGGTGTTGCTTAAAAGAACTATTATAGAAACCATTTTTACAGAAGCATTTTAATTTTAGTAGAAAACAACACTCTTGACAATATAATCTCCTAAACCATCAGAACATCTCGGGGAAGTATAAATGCTGGTCCATGACACCCATTTCACAGAGCAAAATCTGGGACTTTGAAGTTTTGGCTTACTTCTGAGCATTATCTGAATCTATAGTTCAGTCTAGTCGGACTTAAAGCTAAAAGTTTTGATTTCTGAGCATGGAGTCACTCTTGCTGCACAAACTCTATGGTGTTCTGAAAACTCAGATTCCACTTGAAATTTTCACTGCATTAGATTACAGCTTTAAGCCAAGGCAGTTCCTCACCACAACACTCATCTAAATTCCTTTGACCCTTCTTAACACTTCTAACATTTGAGTTGGTATGTTGGTTCATTCTACACAGCTAGAATCATCTCACAGCTTATGCTGTTGGTCTCTATAGCTGCTGATGTGGCCACAGTATATGGTTAGGATTGGGTTGCTGACACCTTGAAATTGGTGTAGAATTTCTCATAATGGGCTCCTTACTTCTTGCCCCAAGTTTATCTTTGCCATAGTTTTGAGTACACCTTTGGCATAATGAGGTTCAGTGCAAAAAAAATTTCTCTTTTACATGAAAAAGTAATATGGATACAATGGCATATACTGCTCATGTATAACTCATTCAGAGAGCCAGTGGAAAGCTATTTGAGTTCTCCCAACATAAATTGACATGACAGCTCTACAACTGCCATCATCATGACATTGTGAAATCAGGCCCTGTCAATGGGACCTGACCTTCCTTGATTCAAAGCAAAACAAATTCACACAACAGGGCTATATCTACACCTACTGGATATTGTGCTATAGCAATCATATACAAGTGCATTGACTTGTCACCATGAAAAAAAAAAACAGTTGTGTGTGGTTGCAGTAATAATGATAGAGCCAATTTTCATTTAATTATTTTCATTTGGTCCAGCTATCTCACTGGAACTCAGTGACATGTGGATGTAGCTTAGGCCCTGGACACTGAGGAGACTCTGCATTAGGGTTACCAGGTCTGGGTTGGAAAACACCTGGAGACTTTGGGGGTGGATCCAGGAGAGGGCAGGGTTTGGGGAGGGGAGGGATCTCAGCATGCTACAATGCCATAGAGTCCACCCTTCAAAGCAGCCATTTTCTCCAGGGGAGCTGATCTCTGTCAACCTGGAGAC
Organism: Gekko gecko; assembly: GCA_029375565.1. Taxonomy (NCBI): domain Eukaryota; kingdom Metazoa; phylum Chordata; class Lepidosauria; order Squamata; family Gekkonidae; genus Gekko; species Gekko gecko. Next base: position 103,631,553 of record JAPDNY010000004.1, on the reverse strand, counting down.
TGGCAACCCTCCTCTGCATGTCTAGCTTTCAGTTTCAAATATTTAACCAAGAAAAGAAAAAAAAGTATAGTTAAAAATTAGGAAAAAATTACTCAGATCCCTTAACACTTGCATCAGCTTACACTGTTAAAATGTCTTTAGTTCATAAAGCTGATGCATATAAATGTAACTAAGGAAACACTCAGAAAAAGAGATTGTAACTCATTCTGGACTTATTCACATCTCATTAATGATTCTTGAGTAGTCAAAAAAGTCTTGTTGCCTAATGTCCTGTAAGAAAGCAAAATGTTGTACATGAGTAAGAACAAATCACAGGAGGAAGTAAATTAGAACTGGAATGGAACTTAATTCGACTAAAGAGTTCCTTTTACTATATGGATTCTGGTACCAATACTAAAGTCAAGATTGCAAGATCTCTGTCTTGAGTAGCAATTTTAGATTGTTTTTGATGGTTAAAATGTATCAGTCACCTGAACATTCGTTATCCATCGATGTCTCCAGTGCATTCCAGTAGACCAGCAAGTCATAAGGTGTGACAGAATGGCTTGTCACAATTTTCTTAAAGTGACATACAGAAAATGCAACTCCTTCTGGAAAGAATGTTTGCTTTGAATGGAGTTCTTCAGGTATAATATTGAGTTCAACAAGGCACAGACCTATGAAAACATCTTCCAATTTGATGAAAGGGATATTTTGGTAAACATTATACACCTGATTAGCAACGTCAGTGGATAAAACATAACCAGTCCCTGAGCAAAAAGGAGGGTAATTATTTCCTGGAAATTCAGAGTAACTCACATACCACTTGCTGTAAATTCGTCGTATTGGATGCTCGTTCAGTTTTAGAAAGCCAGTGAAGAATCTGGTAGTCCTATTTTTTTTTAAAAGGAGTTCCGTTAGGTAATAGGGATTCACAAACATGTCAGAGTCAGTTTTCATGACAAAGCTAGATTGTGGACAGAACTTGTGAACCCATTCAATACCCATCATGGTCTTTAATGTTAAATTGTAATAGGTATCTATAAAATCCTTTTGGATGATGTCTCTATATTTTTGGCTTTCAGCAGTAATAGCAATCTGATTATCATGATTCAAACTAATTCCCAGAAGAAAAAGTGTCACAATGTTTTTGTTGGCAATTAAGCGTTCTTTGCCCCATGTGTCACGGATAGCCATTCGGGTGTCTGATTGGCTGTCAGGTGGTGATGTTACAAGAATTACCAGGAATGGAGGGTTCCTACTGCAATCTATATGTGGCAGGTGCAAAAAGTGTCCACCTGCCCTTTTAAATAAACTATTCTCATTGTTTGTTTGACAGAAAATGCAATTTTGGATTGAAGTCAGCTTGTAAAACAAACAGAATCCAGCAGGGACCAAAAACAAAGTGAAAATAAGCATCTTTCTCAGTGTCTTGGAAGTCATCTGAAATAAAAGGAGGACAGTGATATAAGGAACATTCTAGGTTGCTTCATTGATGCCTAGTAAACCAAGGAGTGATCTACACATCTTTCGGTATGATTGATTATAGGTCACTCTGACAGTGGCAGCCACTGAAACAAATTGTTTTTTAAAAATGATGACATCTGTACAGTTGAAGAAAATCTGCAAACTGCAAAATTGAGCTTTCAATGAAAAATTCAGCTAGGAGTGGTTAAAATAGTTTAGAACCTCTTTGTTCACATGTAATGGATTGGATCCTGACAAGGCTTTTTTGCTCAACGTCACCCCATGTCCCTCCTTACTACAGCTCTTGTCCCAAATGGCTTTTATAGATGAAGGTTCCATGATCCCAAGCATAGCCTTTTGGGTGGTCAAAGGGAAACCCATCTTCCCTTTTTTAACAATAGAAAAGCTGGCTGGATCCAATCCACTAATAACTAACCACCTTGGTTTCAGACAGGAAAACCGTCTGAATAGGTAAATAGAAAAAGGTAAATAGAAAAATGCTAGAAAGGCAACATATTCCTTTATGTGGTGAAGTTTTCAGTTTTTCATACAGGAATTAATTCCACATACATTTCCTCACCTGAAATGGTACGATTGATATGCCTTTATTATATCAAAAATTAAGGTGCGTGTTTACTGCAAACTGGCAAGAGGAAATGAGATAGAGTACCCAACAAGGCTTTTATGACCTGATACTTTGCTTATTTGTGTGGAGAATTGCCAAGAGGAACTGCCCTTATCCTGGATCTCAAGCATACAAGGATTTATAATGCAAGTCGGCAGCTGGTTAATGACAGCTTACACTATATTTATTTTTTTAAAACCAAAAAACAATGTTCAGCTTAATTTCTACTTAATTTGCTCCTTAGCTGTACAACAGATTCAAAGGCTTCATGAAATAATAAGATTATGACTGTTATTTAATAGAAATTATTCCATTATATCAATGCATGAAATTTTACTGATTTTATAATGATGTAGTTACATTTTCTTGTTATAAATAAGCTATTATAAAGAAAAAATTACATGTATTCACATACTTCTCTTACCTTTAAGGAATGGTTGAATTTAGAAAGAAAGCTTGAGTGCCAAGGCAGCATCTGATGAAATCCAGAACAAGAAGTGTGTTAGTGAAGTACAAATAAATTTTACTCCCATATTCGTAATGAAAGTGTAAATCCTTACATTTATAAGTATAGATTCACATCCCAAAGCAAATAAGCGTACTAGGAATTGTGTAAACATTTTATCTAAATCAAATAAGTAACATCTTTCCTTGTGGGGTTTCCACATGGAGGTGGGCTTGTAAAGGTTCTGCTGAGGTCATTGCTGATACAATGGGGCTTCCACATGGCAGGTTCCCCCAGTTTCCCTGCCCCAGTTCCCCACAGCAGCCTTCCCTGGGCGACTGCATCTTTCGGCATTTTTTAATGGCAACTGAAAATTGCTATATTGATATATGTGTCACCGGTTCTCTGAATTCCCAGCTTTTATTTTTAAAAAATCTCTAGGTGCTTCTATTGCTGAGATATTACTTTCCCCTTATATCTCCACAATGGAAGGGGTTAGAGAGTTCATAGAGGGATAATACATCCACCATAAGGGCTTCTCAGAAGTAGGGCTGTGCTATTGCCCTCCAACATCCCACCTGTGCATCCCACAAATTCAGAACCATTCTCTATTGGTCCAGAGCATGGAGATAAGTTCATAGAGTGGGTCACGTGACACCCTTAGAGACTGGCTTTGTTTCTAAGCTAGTTTGGTGTAGTGGTTAAGAGTGGCGGACTCTAATCTGGAGAACTGTGTTTGATTCCCCACTTCTTCACATGCAGCCAGCTGGGTGACTTTGGGTCAGTCACAGTTCTCTCAGAGCTGTCCTTGAAAGAGCAGTTCTCTCAGAGCTCTCTGAGCTTCATCTACCTCACAGGGTGTCTGTTGTGGGGAGAGGTAGGGAAGGTGATTGTAAGCTGCTGGACCAGCCACCGGCCAGTGCTTCAACCCCCTTTACTGGTAGCAACCCACACTGCAGCCAGAGGACAAGGGTCTGGGACCCCCAAAAGGTCCAGGAGAGTGGGAACCCTGCTATACCTGTGGCTAGTGGGGGCATTTTAAGAAGGAGTGCCTCCAGATGGAGTGTGATGCTGGCTGGAACATCACCATGCAGGTGTCCATGACAATGGAAAGGCCACCCCACAATAATAGTTGTAAAGCTTGCAGGGTGACTGTTGGTCATGTTGGATAGCAGCAGTTTGGTCTCCATGATCCACTCCCGCTTGTTGCCCATCATACGGATCACCTCCATAGCCTGCTTCCATGGGCAGTGTACCCCCCAGGGGCAGGATCTGACACTACCACTCAGCTGTTTGTTTTGTTTTTGTGAAGAGCGGAAAGCAGGCTTTTTTTTTTTTCATTAATAGATTTTTATTAGTTTTCCAAAAACAAAACAAACAAACAAAAAAGGAGAGTAGTACCTTGTAATACATTCAGTTTAAGTCTCTCCTATATAACTTAAAATAGAGAATATATCTAATAAGATGATAATATTTGCAACTATGTATCAAACAATATATAAATGTTTTCATTTAAAAATCATCTAAACATTTCATTATTATTTTCTATTGATAATATCTCTTCAAGGGCTCTTATTCTAAATTTTCATGATTTCCCAACATATTCCTGTCTTTAACAAAGCCATTTCCCTTATCATCATTCTTGCAAATTTAATTTTTTCATACAGGTCACCTATATCCATCTTTACTATTAGTACAAAAATGAGGCATCCCTCTTTATAATTTGAATTCAGATAATATACTATAATAACTATTACTGAAAATCCTTTCACTATTGCCTCTCTTAGTTGGAATCATAACAATACAACCCATTCTATTTAATTATACTTTAGTAAAGGGTCTCTAGTCCAATCTTATAGAAAGGTTGTGATTTCTAAATGAGATTTTATACATAAAGCTTATTTTTTTCTCTTTCTCTGATCTCATCAATAGGATTTTGTCTTTGTGACTTTTGCCCTTGTAGATTGCATGGGTTTGCTTTAAGGTTTGGAGTGTGTGGCCCACAGTAGTGTTTAATTGCCTGTTTTCTGTCTTCTTTTCTTTCTGGAATGATTTTTGTTTCAGTGGTTTAGTTGTTTCTGTAAATAACAGTTTCTTTGATTCTGTAAGCAATGCTTCCAATCAAGAATCTTTCAACATAAGTCAGGTGAGTGTTATTGTCCAATGTCTCCCGAACCCAGAAGACTTCGGAGGGAAAGATGCTGTACCAGGAAGTTCTATTACCATATAAGGAAACTCCATTTTAAATGTCTCTGTTTTTTCCTGTCTTTTTAATAAAAGTCCAAAGTATTTGTAGTTCCAATTATAAAATGTTCAGATAAAATTGTTTGTATCCTTTCCCACTTATAATTCTTTAAAGAATATCCACAACTTTTGATAGTCATTTGAATCGAGGAAGGGGGGGAATCACTCCTCCTTTTCCTCGTCTTTATGGATGTTCAGTAGGGATTTAATCCAAAGTCTATAGATTCTTTAGTGTTGTTTTAATGTTGCCTTTTACAAGTACTCACACTGTCTTCACCAGTGTTGGAGGTGAAGCTTGAGACTCTCTTTGACTGGAGTTCACAGCTTATGCAGTCATGGTGAACCATGGCTGCACTCCTTAATGCTTTTGCTTTGGGACAATCCAGCTCCTGCCCATTCACTACCGCTTGCAGGGCGCTCAGATCACATCCCCTGCTCCAGACCTCTCTCCAGGAGATCTGGTGGAACTTGGGATCCCCCCAAAGTTCTGTAAAAGTCAGGGGAGCTCAGGAGCAAGTCTGGGCGCCCACCACCTTGCTACGCCGCAGCCTGTGTCCAGAAAGCAGGCTTTTAAATGGCTCAGAGCCACTTAAACCCTGCTTTCTGCTCTTCACAAGCCGCCACAAACTGCCTTAAAATTTGTGTATATTTGTGGTGGGTCTTCAGTTTGTGAACCATGAACCAGCCAAAATTTGTCCATGAGCCAGTTTGTGCCCATCCCTAATCATATCTACAGGAAAATCCCCTAGAGCCGACAGAAAATCATTCAGATTCATCTGAGTCTGTGGTCAGATCATTTTAATAGATGCCCCATCTGTGATGAGTCTTAGTATCCCTTTAAGTCTAAACCCAAGCAAATAGTGATCTGCCCATGACAAAGGAACCACTGTCAATTCCTCCACTCTTGGATCACGTTCCTCCTGCCCAGATCAAAATACCAAATCAAGAGCATGACCTGCACAATGTGTAGGACCAGTTATTACCTAAGACAGGCCCATGGTTGTTACGGAGGCTATAAAATCCTGAGCTGCCCCTGACAAGACAGCCTCGGCATGAATGTTGAAGTCCCCCAAGACAACCAGCTTAGTGGGCCTAAACACCACCCCCAAGACCACCTCTGTCAGCTCAGACAGGGAGACCGTTAGGCAGTAGGTTGGACAGTACACTAGCAGAATCCCAATCCTGTTTCAATCACACAACATTAGGTACACAGCCTTAAAACTGGTAGTGTCCTGGATGGGGCACTGTTTTAGGGAGATAAAATCCTTACAGACTACAGCAACAAGGAAACAGTATTTTTCTGCCACCATTACATCTGCACAAAGCAGGCCAGCAGAGCCATTCTGGGTGGTCAGAGGTCTATTGGGATCTGGCCTGCAGGAGGAGATGGACTGCTCAGTGACCTGCTGTGATGTTTGGTTCAATATTTTGTACGTGTACTGACCTGAACTTTATATTAACAGTGACAGGGTCAAATGGTGCCAGGGTGCCAATCTGTCCAGCTGTTTGGGGATCCTTTTCAGTTTATTCAGTCTGCAAATGTGGACAGGGTCCTTGGAGGTTTGAGGTCTATCACCTGCTGGTATGACCCTTGTCCTTCCTGGCTCTTAAATCTGCCTGGAGGGCTGACTGAGTCTAAGAGGTAGTTAATGCCTCCTTGAGAGACAAGGTGGTTGCCCCAGCTTTGGAACAGGCTGTGGTATGTCCATTACTAAAAAAGCCTGCCCTAGACCCAGGAGATTTCAGTACCTATAAACCAGTCTCAGTTGTTCCATTCTTGAGCAAGATGGTACCTGGGCAACTTCAAGCATTCCTGAATTAACCAAATTGTTTGGATAATTTCCAGTTTGGTTTCAGGCCTGGTTATGGGACTGAAACAGTCTTTGTCACCCTCATGGATTACCTCCACCAAGAGACGTACACAGAGAGCACAACTCTGTTGATTCTCCAAAACTTCTCAGTGCCTTCTGTTACCATTGATCATGGTATCATTTCTAGCATCCTGGCCCCACTGGTGGACCTCCTTATGGCACCTGGTATTTTAGGCCATTGTGTGACACAAAGTGTTGGACTGGATGAGCCATTGGCCTGATCCAACACTGGCTTCTCTTATGTTCTTATGTTCTGGGTAGGGAGGCACTATTTTGTGGTGGTTACAGTCCTACCTGGAGTGTAGGTAGGTGGTGCTGGGGGAGCTATGCTCTGCCCCTTGGCCTCTGTCCTGTAGGTTTCCTCAAGGCTCCATCATGTCCCCTATGATTTTTTAAAAAATATATTTTTTATTTTAGAAAACAAGATAGTAATAAAATACAAAAGGAAAGAAGGGATTATATAATAAAAAGGGATTGTATAACAAGTCAGATATCTCAAAAATATATCAAACAATAAAAATCGTTTCTTCCCAACATACCCTTCATCAGAATTTTTGGGACATTTTCTATAAAGTACAATGATCCCTATGTCATACCTTTTAAATTTCAAATTTTATAATTGAGCTGTTTTACAAATGTATTGTTAATTTCATCATTACTGCATATTCTATATTGCACATTTCATCATTCTACTTACTATCTATAACTTTTAATATAAGGAAGATTAAGGAAAAATCTATTATATATCTGAAAAAGAATATTTTGTTTCCTTATACATTTATAATCAAAACTAGTTCTCATTCAGCCTTATCTTATAGTACCTTCATATACAATACATTTATATACAATTTTAAACTGTTCCTCACTCTAATGTTTAAACTTTTTTTCATTCTAAGTTTGTCTCCTGCTTGCATAATAAGCATGATAAACACTCCATCTCTCCTCAAGTTTTGAAATTGATTTGTTTTGCAGATAAATTGTTAATTTTGCCATTACTGCATAATCAGCAAGTTTATTTTCCCAGTCTTCTAAGCTTGGACAGACATCTGATTTCCATTTTGCTGCATAAGTTATTCTAGCTGCTGTCAAATATTTAAATATCTCTTCCAAAACTCATGGTAATTTGTTAGGTAATATTCCTAATCACATATTCTTCACTTCCATGGGATATTTAAATTTTAATATATTTTGCATTTTCCCATGTATTTCCTTCTAATATTTCTCTGCCTTTTTACAAGTCCACCAAATATGAGAAAAGGTTCCATCTATGTCCTGACATTTCCAACATTTTCCTTTGTAGTTTTTGTCTACTTCTTCGGTATCCTTTGCAGTAATATACCATCAGAAAAACATTTTATACCAATTTTCTCTTAATATCTGGCTGGCTGTGAACTTAATTCCTTTTTCTCCTACTTGTTTCATTGTTGCATAGGTATTTGCTCTCTCGAGTTCTGCATCCATTTAATCATGCATTTTTTCACTTGCTCTTCTTCTGTTTCAAACTGAAGTAATAACTTATATATTCATCGTAATAAGTGATCTTTTTGTTTTATAATCAGTTGTTCAAATTCAATTCTCTCTCTTAAAGTTCCACCTTCTTTTTTGATAATCTTCTTTAATCTTGAGTTGATTGGTAATACGGTAACCACTGAATACTAATTCCTTCATCTCTGATATTTTGCCAGGGTTTGAGTTTCCCCTGAGCGTTTACCATATTGCCATACATTTTTAAAAATCGCTTTTATTTCTCATATTGTTATCATGGTAGGTTTCTTTTGGGGGCATAAGTAGAGAATCTGGGGGACTTGGCGATTTCCGGATCCGGGCTCGTCGGGAGAGGGAGTGTTTTGCTAGCTCTCTCTGTCCCTGGTCCTTTTGAGGCTATTTTTCTCTGCCTCAACTCTTTCAGGGAGGAAGGAGTTGGCAAGGAACATTTCTTGTATATGCTCCAGGGGACTGGCAAACTGCCGAAGCATAGCAAGCTATTCTGAAGCAGAAAGGACAGAAAAGGGAGCAGGGCGAGGCTGCTGAGTCACGCCCAGCCCAAGAGGAGCTGCGGTGAAACCTGAGTCAAAGAAGAAGCAGTGAAGGGGGAAAACAAAGCTAAGTGAAGTCTTTAAAGTTTGCAGTTTATATGGCGATATAATTTAAAGAGTATTTGTGGGGGAAGTAAGAAGTAACAATCCCCTAAGGGGATTTTGTTTGAAATGAGTTGCTGTGTGGTGAATGGGAAAGCGGCCAGAATACTTTGCATAGTTTAAAAGCTAGCGACGAAAGGGGGGGAAAGGGAAAAAGAATTATAAATACAAGAAACCTGGTTTTTTGCGGGTGGTTTCTGCTGTTCTTTTCTCTTTTTTGGGGCGCAGAAGGAGTGGCAGAGAGGGTGTGTCGCCTTTAAAGTAACAAGGAAGTTGTGGAGATGTGACAGTGAAGAAGGTGGAGACAAGCGGTAGAAGCAGTGCGGAACAACGGCAGAGGAAAGGAGGGGGCTGGTGCTGGAGGAGGAGTGCGACGTATGAAGAGGGGAGGAGGCCAACTGGAGCAGTGAAGCAGTAAAGCAGCGTGACAGCAGGAGAAAGGAGGGGCCTGAATCGGAGAAGTGGAATCAGATGGAGGCCAAATAAAGGTGGAAGAGTCAAGAAGGTTAACAAAGCTGGGAGTGAGGGCTGCCTGCTCCTGAACCCTATAGGTGCCAGACCAGAGCAAATTTAGGAGCACAGGGAGGAAGGAGTTGGGAAAGAATATTTCTTGTATATGCTCTGGGGGGCTGGCAAACTGCTGAAGCATAGCAAGCCATTCTTTTTTTTTTTTTTTTGAAATAACTCTCATAAAAAGGATAAAATTTTCTTTTTTTTATAAGAAAAAGGTAAGGTAGACAGATGGGAAAAGAAAAAAGAGCGGAGTGAGTTTTTTTCTGTTAGTAAAGGTTAGTTTTATTTCTTCCAGTTGTCAGCATCCATCACGGTTGAAAGATCTTCTTTTCAGCTTTACAAAGTCCAAATCAATTCTATTAGTAAAGTTAGTAAAGTCCACTGGGGTTAAATCAAATCTTTTCAGATGTTACACGAACAAATTCTTTTTTAAGTCTCTCCAATTATCATTAAGTCCTTTGAACTTTAATGCCTCCCATTCTGTCACTTCCTTCCCCCGGGCCGCCGTCTTCTTCAAAAATCCAAATTTTGAGTACTGCTTCCTCCTCTGTGCTGGCATGTCTCTTCAGAAATTTTTTAATCCATCTTCTTTCGCTTCTTTTTTCTTGTTGTTTCTGGCAGTCATTTCTCGTTGGCTCCATTAACACTCGGGTTGAAATTAGATCTCCATTACTTGCTAAGCTCAACACCCCTTTCTACTGGCAGAGTATATCCTTTTTTTGAAGGCGGAGTAGGCTTTGAGAGCCTTGTCCGCCTCTTCTTTTTATTTATTCGCTCCACTGCCAGATAGAGGTGTCAAGACTTTCGTCAAAATAAATCTGAGATCTTCTTTCCCTTCTTCATCCATAGCTTGGAACTTTAACATCGATACATTTTCTGCCATCAACCTTGTTAATTCCAAATATTTGTTTTTATAGTCTGATGAGAACAATTTCCATTTTAAAAGCGTTTCATTGATATTTTAGATTAACTCCAGCAGGTGGCGCAGTATCTCAGTCTCTTGTTGATTGACAGCTAATTCTGGGGGGGGGTTGACTGGAGCGGAAGTCCCTCCTCTCTTCTCTTCTGTTCTAAGCAGGATTTTCCCCAGCATCGACATTTTGTTTTTTATTTACTTTTTCAAAGTTCGTGCCACATCCCCCAGAAAGCAACTAAAGCCGCAATCTTCTATAAAACCCCAACGGTACTTTCACCAACATTTTTTCTTGTTACCCCCCCTTCGCGTTTCCTTTAAAAATTCACTTCTTTGAAGAGGGTGGAAGCTCCTCCCTCCTCCCATACGCTTATCCGCTTGCGGGGGGGTTTTAATTTTCGCTTCAGAATAGATCTTCAACTCACGATTAGATGCCATATCTTCTTTTCATGGTAATTCATCCGCTTTTCCTCACTCCTGGAAGTCGGCAGGGCTGCTAAGTCCCATTCGGGACGCACTACGCGGCGGGGCCGATTGGGGCGGGGAGAAAGCCTCAATTTCCCGGCAGTTTGCCGGCAAAGAGGCTACTCCCCTATGCGCCCCCGGTTCGGAGCCTTTGACTAAGGCTCACTAGGGTCTTTCGCAAACGCGAAGACCCCCCCATTCCGCGTGTGGGCTGACCGCCTCCAGGAGCGTCCCGAGAAGTGGCCGCCATTCGCAGCACCGAAACCGAAACCGCATAGCAAGCCATTCTGAAGCAGAAAGGATAGAAAAGGGAGCGGGGCGAGGCTGCTGAGTCATGTCCAGCCCAAGAGGAGCTGCGGGGAAACCTGAGTCAAAGAAGAAGTCGTGAAGGGGGAAAACAAAGCTAAGTGAAATCTTTAAAGTTTGCAGTTTATATGGCGATATATAATTTAAAGAGGGGAAATATTTGTGGGGGAAGTAAGAAGTATTAACCCCCCCAAGGGGATTTTGTTTGAAAGGAGTTGTTGTGTGGTGAATGGGAAAGCGGCCAGAATACTTTGCATAGTTTAAAAGCTAGCGATGAGAGGGATGGAAAGGGAAAAAGAATTATAAATACAAGAAACCTGGGGGGGGGGGTTGCGGGTGGTTTCTGCTGTTCTTTCCTGTTAGTGTTTTTTGAGGGAGTGAACAAACATGTGGACAAGGGGGACCCAATAGATATTATTTACCTTGACTTCCGGAAAGCCTTTGATACAGTTCCTCATCAAAGGCTCCTAAGTAAGCTCAATAGTCATGGGATAAAAGGACAAGTCCTCTTGTGGATCAAAAACTGGCTTATAGATAGGAAACAGAGAGTGAGTATAAATGGGAAACTTTCTCAGTGGAGGGTGGTAAGCAGTGGGGTACCACAGGGATCAGTACTCGGTCCGATGCTTTTTAACTTGTTTATTAACGATTTGGAATTGGGAGTAAGCAGTGATGTGGCTAAATTTGCAGATGACACGAAGTTGTTCAGGGTGGTGAAAACCAGGGAGGATTGTGAGGCACTCCAAAGGGATCTGTTGAGGATAGGTGAGTGGGCGTCAACGTGGCAAATGGGGTTCAATGTGGCCAAGTGCAAAGTGATGCACATTGGAGCCAAAAATCCTAAATATAAATACACGTTGATGGGGTCTGAACTGGCAGAGATGGACCAAGAGAGAGATCTTGGAGTCGTAGTGGATAACTCGCTGAAAATGTCTAGACAATGTGTAGCTGCAATAAAGAAGGCCAACGCTATGCTGGGGATTATTAGGAAGGGAATTGATAACAAATCAGCCAGTATCATCATGCCCCTGTATAAATCATTGGTGCGACCTCATTTGGAATATTGTGTACAGTTCTGGTCACCACATCTCAAAAAGGATATTATAGCATTGGAAAAAGTGCAGAGAAGGGCAACTAGAATGATAAAAGGGTTGGAACACCTTCCCTATGAAGAAAGGTTAAAATGCTTGGGGCTCTTTAGCTTGGAGAAACGACGGCTGAGGGGTGACATGATCGAGGTTTATAAGATTATGCATGGATTCAGCAGGTTGAGAAAGAAGTACTTTTCTCCCTTTCTCACAATACAAGAACTCGTGGGCACTCTATGAAATTGCTGAGCAGTCGGGTTAGAACAGATAAAAGGAAATACTTCTTCACCCAAAGAGTGATTAACATATGGAATTCACTGCCACAGGAGGTCATGGCAGCTGCAAGCATGGACAGTTTCAAGAGGAAATTAGATAAACATATGGAGCAGAGGTCCACCAGTGGCTATTAGCCACGGGGTTTAGATGGGAACTCTCAGTCTGGGGCAGGTGATGCACTCTATTCTTGGTGCTGGAGGGGGCAGCAGTGGGAGGGCTTCTGGTGCCCTGGCCCCACTGCTGGACCTCCTGATGGCAACTGGTATATTTTGGCCGCTGTGTGACAGAGTGTTGGACTGGATGGGCCGTTGGCCTGATTCAACATTGGCTTCTCTTATGTTCTTATGGGGGCACAGAAGGAGCGGCAGAGAGGATGTGTGCCTTTAAAGTAACAAGGAAGCTGTGGAGATGTGACGGCGAAGAAGGTGGAGACCAGCGGTAGAAGCGGTGCGGAACAACGGCAGAGGAAAGGAGGGGGCTGGTGCCGGAGGAGGAGTGCAACACATGAAGAGGGGAGGAGGCCAACTGAAGCAGTGAAGCAGCAAAGTAGCACGACGGCAGGAGAAAGGAGGGGCCTGAATCGAAGAAGTGGAATCAGATGGAGGCCAAACAAAGGAGCGGCGAGGAGACAGAAAGGAAAGGATCATATTCAGCAGAGTTGGAGGAGCGGCGTGGCTGTGTGAGAGCGAAAAGGATAACAGCTAAACAAAAGTTAAGCCAAGGAGAAGAGTAATAGCAGGAGATAGGAATATCCACAAGCCGAAGAAGTGTGACATTAAGAGGGGGGAGTGAGCGATTGTAGTATTTATACTGCACAGTACAGGATTGTATGGCTTGTATTGGATTGCATAGTCCAAAAAGAAATTAACAGTTAAATCGCGTTATTGGTAAAACTAAAATACATTATTAGCAGTCTATACAGTGGCTAATAGATAAATAGATAGACAGGTAAATAGTGTAGATTTATAGAGAACTAGCGATTAAATTGTTGGTAGTAATTTGAAATTACAGTCCTTAAAGCCATTTTAGCTCCAGTAAAAGTATAGATAAGTACTCTAATACATGGCATCGGGTGGAGGTCCTGGTAGGAAAGGTTCGATACAGTCTCCAGGGTCATCTCTTAATCTAACTCAAGTTAAAACAACCAATATGAATGTCCCACAGTTCTCGATGAAAGATGTGAATAAAATGATAGAGGACAATGTTGCAAAGGCCATATCCCAGGCAATGAAATTCACAATAGAAAATACTCTCCCGGCTCTGATTCAAAGAGAGCTTGAGCCAATTAGTAATAAAATGGATGAGATGACACAAAACATAAAACAAATTAAAGAAAAAACAGAAGAAATTAAAAAACAGATTGCAGACAATGAACAGGAGATTTAAAAAATTGTAGTAAACCAAAGTAAAATTAGAGATAGAGTCCGTGATCTAGATTTGGATGTGCAGGAAATTAAGAGTAAAACCGAACAGCTAGAAGACACGGTAACTGGACTTGAAATGGATAGGGCGGCTCTTATCCTAAGGTGTCAGAATATCCCTGAAGATATCGATAAGAACCTCAAAGAAGAAATTGTAACTAGTATAGCAGAACAACTCAAGATAGCCACAAAAGAATAGAGGAAGGAATAGATGTACTCTACAGACGACAATCTGCGTATGCTAGAAGAAACAAAAAACCTAGGGAAGTCCATATTAAATTCTATAGAAAAGAGTTGAAGGAGAAAATTCTGAGAGAATCTAGTAAAACCAAAGTTACAATTAAAGGAGAGGAGATTGTGTTCCTAAAAGAAATACCATGGAGAGTAAGGGAGCGTAGAGGCCCCTATCAAACCTTAACTAACTTGTTGAAGAAAAATACAATCCTTTTCAGATGGTTAGTACCAGAAGGGGTATTGTTTAATTATAATACAAGAAGATTCAGAATTGATTCAATCTTCAAAGCTGAACATTTTATAGAACAATATGGGGAAGAGTTAGGTCACAGAAGAGAAGAAACAGAGTCGGAGAGAGAGGAGGATGAAGATGAAGAAGGGAGAAGAAAAGGATACGGAATTGGAGAACACCCAGAACAGGAGGAAGAAGTAGGAAGAGGGGAAGAAGACAAAACAGAAGATCCCCAGGAGAGGGGAAAAAGAACTACCCCAAGAAAACAATCTAGAAGCAAAACAAACAAAGTAGCTTACCACTACCTTACGAGATATAAATACAGAAATAAAGGGAAAAAGTATTAGGAAACAAAATGGTCGGGACTAAAGGAGTGAATATCATCTCAGTTAATATTAACGGATTAAATAGTTCTCAAAAAAGAAGGAATTTCTTTCATAAAATTCAAAAAACAAAGGCAGATATTATTTGTGTTCAGGAAACACACAAAGAAAAAGGATATTAATTATTTGAAATGCAAGAAATTAGGATTATTATTTTGTGCATCTGATATACAAAGGAAAAGAGGGGTGGCAACATATGTTAAAGACAGGTTCCAGCCAGAACTTGTTTATAAGTCTGAAGATGGAAGAATAGTTGCCGTAACTATTTATTCAAGTGGCTCCAAAACCCTCATAGTAAATATATATGCCCCCAACCAAAATCAGAAGTCTTTTTTTAAAGAGCTACACAACATATTAAATGATAATAAGGTAGATGAAGTATGTATTATAGGTGACTATAATGCGGTACTAGATTCTAAAATGGACAGGAAAAAAGGGAGTAAAGGTATTAAAACTGGAAACATATTACCAAAGGAATTTTTTTCGAATTGTAGAAGAGTATAATTTAATTGACATTTGGCGAACGAAGAATTTACAAACAATTATACCTACTATTCTGGTTGATTTAAATCATGGTCCAGAATAGATATGTATTGGATTTCGACCAATATGATAAGGAAGACTGAAGATTGTGAGATATTGCCTAATATATTTGCGGATCACAATCCAATTCTCTTTACACTCAAAGAAGAAGGGAAAAAACTAAAGAGGTGGTTGATGAATCTGAGATTGTTAAGAGATAAAACATTTGTACAAAAGTGTAAAAATGATATAAGGGAATTTTTCAAAATTAATAATAATGGGGAAGTATCAGCAGAAATAGTTTGGGATACATTTAAGGCATTCATCAGAGGCCGATTTATCAATCAAAGTGCCTGGGTAAGAAAACAAAAAAATAAAAAATATGAACAACTAAGAGAGCAGATAAAACTGCAGGAAACTTTTTTGAAGGATGTATCAAATAACGACACAATAAGGATGAGGTTGAAAATTTTGCAGCATCAAATGAATTTATTGATGAATCATGAAATAGAAACACAGCTTGAATATACAAAACAATACTATTGTGATAATGTAAATAAACCCAACAGGTGGCTGGCTTATAAAATTAGAAAAGAGAGGGATAAAAAAAACAATTATCTCATTGCAAAATGAGGAGGGACAGGAAAAATTTAAATCACAGGACATTAAAAACATAGTAGAAACTTTTTACCAAAAATTGTACCAACAGGGAATTCTAAGTCAAGAGCAAATTTTAAGATATCTACAAAATGAAGGTAGAGTATTTGGAAAAGAACATAAGGAAATACTAAATAATCCAATATCCATGTTTGAGATTGACCAAGCAATTAAGAAACAAACAAACAAAAGAAAAACACCAGGTCCTGATGGAATCCCAGCTGAATTCTATCAGATATTTGAAGAAGTCTCTCAAGAACTTAAAAACATTTTTCAAAGGGTGGGTAAAGTAGAAAAGATGCCAGATTCTTGGAACCATGCGCTAATATCATTAATTCCCAAATCAGCAACAGATGTCAAAAATTATAGACCTATCTCTTTGCTAAATTCGGATTATAAAATTTTCGCAGCTATTCTAGCTAATAGATTAAGGTCGGTACTAGCTTAAACTATACACCAAGATCAAATGGGCTTTCTCCCGGGGAGACAAATTAGAAATAATACCCGTATTCTACTAAATGTATTGGAGTATTATGAAGAACATCCAGATAAGGAAGTGATGTTAATGTTTTTAGATGCGGAGAAAGCTTTGGATAACCTAGCTTGGGAATTTTTGTTGCAGAAATTAGATAAAGCTGATTGTGGTCAATTATTTTTCAATATGATTAAAACAATATATAAAAAGCAATATGCAAAAATTATAATAAACGGTGATCTGACTAGCGATATAGAGATTCAAAAAGGGTCAAGGCAAGGATGTCCTTTGTCACCTTTGTTGTTTATATTTGCTTTGGAATCTTTAAATGATGCAGTTAGAGATAATAAACATATAAAAGATCTAAAAACTAGAAACCAACATTATAAATTATTAGCGTTTGCTGATGATCTTGTATTTATTGTTGAAGATCCAGAAGTATCGACCAAAGACATTAAATCAATATGGTCAAGTTGCTGGTTTTAAAATTAATTACAACAAATCAAAATTAATAACAAAAAACTGTTCACTACAAAAAAAGCAAATACTTCAGGAGCTAACCCAAATGGAAGCAGTAAAAAGAGTTAAATACCTAGGTATAAATCTGACGAACAAATGTAGTACAATTATACAGGACAACTATGATAAATTAGTCAATGATATTACTCTAGACTTGCAAAGATGGAAAAATATCCCATTGTCATTTATGGGAAGAATCGCCTTACTAAAAATGAATGTACTCCCAAGAATACTTTTCCTATTCCAAACTATCCCACTATTGATCAAAAAAGATTTTTTTGATAAATTGGATAAAATCACAAGGTATTTCATTTGGCAAAATAAGAGACCTAGAATTAAACTTAAAGTGTTGCAGGATAGGAAAGAGAGAGGAGGATTAGCTTTACCTAATTGGTACATCTATTACCAAGCTGCCACCTTAACATGGATTAAAGAGTGGCTGACTTTAGAAAATGAGAGAATCCTTGCGATAGAAGGTCATGACCTCCATATGGGGTGGCATGCATACGTTTGGTACCAAAAAGACAAATTGTATGCTAACTTTAAAAAATATAAGCTGAGAGCACCCCTAAATAAAATCTGGATAACGATAAAAGAAAGATTTTATAGCAAAGTACCGAGATGGGTATCCCCCCTAGAGGCGTTCATAAATCCAAAGCTTATAATACCCCCGAAGAAAGACAGTTATAATAATTTATTAGATAAAGATAACAATATAATGCCAGAAGAAAAATTAAGGTTCCGATATGATTTGACGTGGTGGGAAAACATTATGTTAAAGGAAAGATTTAAAATAGATAAACGGGATTTGAATCGCGAAATAACCAATTAGATAAGATTTGGCTTTCATCAAATGATAAATTAATTCAGAAATTATATAAATTGTTATTGGATGAATACGAAGTGGATGAAGTAGTAAAAAACGTTATGGTATTGTGGATGAAGGACCTAGAAGAAAGTATAGATATTGACAAATGGGATGTAATATGGAAATCTGTAAAAGGTATGAGATCTGTTGCATATAAAGAAAATGTTATTAAGATGTTCCATAGATGGCATTGGACTCCAGAAAAAATAGCAAAATGTTATATGAACTATTCCAACCAATGCTGGAAATGTAAAAACAATACTGGATCTTTTATTCATATGTGGTAGAGATGTCAGAAATTGCAGCACTACTGGAAAATGGTCCAATCTATTCTTCAAGAAATATTAGGGAAAAGTGTGGAATTACAACCGAAAATATTCTTATTGAATATGATACCTGATATTTATAAAAAGCAAGAAAAGTATTTGTTAGCATATATATTAACAGCGGCGCGTATACTTTTGGCTTATAATTGGAAGATAGAGAAAATACCCTCAAAAGATGATTTGATTTTTAAAATATTAGATCTTTCTCAAATGGACAAACTGAGCCTAAGGCTCCAGAACAGTAATACAAAGACACATATGGATAGATGGCTACCGGTATATAATTGGATTGAAAAAACAATTAATACTTGAATAGACTCATTTATTGTATAAGATTGTTAAGACGAAAAGTACATAAATTGTACTTTGTTTTTGTGTATCGTATTGGAAAATAAAAATAAAATATTATAAAAAAATAAAAAAAGAGAATCTGGGGGACTCAATATACTCTGAAGTCCATCTCTGATTATATGACTACTTTCTCAAGTTATGATCATTTAAGTTGATTTCTTGATCCATAAGTAACTATGCAGACCTTCGTCTAAGTTTGCTGACATCCCCTATGATTTTCAACAACTGCATGAAAATTGCTGGGTGAGAGCATCTGAAGATTGGGGCTGGATTATCACCAATATGTGGATGACACTCATCTTAATCTCACATTTCCAGCTGATTTCAGGAAGTCTATAAAAACCCTGAACCAACAAGACAGAAGTGCTACTGGTGAGCGGAAGGTCTGATTCAGGATTTAAGATTGCTGCGAACCAAAAGGGCTGAGCTAGCACAGTATAAAAATACAAATATTTATTAAGGTGTACACATGTTAAAACATATTATGATTAAAGGAAAGAGTCTAAATATCAGACTTATAAAAGCTTTTCAAATACAAATACATACGATGGGTAAACAATTTCAAACTTTAGGACCAAACGCGTTTCGGCCCCTTTGGGCCTTCCTCAGTGGTCACTATTCTCTATGTCGCACTGACACACATCCAAATACATGTATAAAAGATTTTTAGTATACATAAATATCTAACCAGATGTTGTTTCCTGAAATTATAAAAAGGAAAAAGTGAAAGGGGGGGAACCTCATTATAATATTCCGAATGTATATAAAATCATTAATGATAAAAAAAAATAAACTGAAATTACCTTGTATGTTTATAATTATGCTACTGGTATATATGTTGGGCCATAGATATAGCCATGCCAATTCTTCAAATTATTCTGAATAAATGTTTAAAAAGAGTACAATTATAGGCATGTTATAAATAGTCTAATTTTAGAATAATTTTAGTCTAAAATAAAATTAATTTGGCCAACAAACCTGGTATCAGAGATTTCATTGGTCCGAATGTGTGTCATCTCCATCAAAGTAAAAGAACAAATTACAAACTACTGCCGTGGCCTCATTATATAGTGAACAGGGGACGATGCAATCACCCACATACATCGCACAATGCTTGCCAAGAAGGAGATACAAGGTGGGAGTGGGTAATAAGGAGAGGGAGGGGGGAAAAGAAAAAAGGAGCAGCTTGGGAGGGGAATAACACGGTCAGCATAAAAACTGAAAGTTTAAAACTATTTTAGCTAAAAATTACAACAAATACTATTCCATTCAGCTTCATGTCTTTTCCCACTCCTTATAACTATGCTTTTTCTGAATAAAGAATAAGAAGCTATACTGTTTTTAAAAAGAAACTAAGCTGAATCAAGAGGTTGACACCTTCCAACTTTATAAGACTACTCATGAGGAAGATTGGTGAAATGAGAGCAAAAACTGGTGTGCTCATCGAGGATATGATGATATTGGACTTTGCTTTGTTTATATCAGAATTTTCTAACTATAGTGTAAGATTAATAGCTTCACAAATTGATGCTTATAGAATTATTAAATGTGTCATTAATTTTATCACAGTGATTCTTTGTTGGCATGAATCTGCACACTGTGATCCCTTCTCTGGCTTTCTTGACTTCCAGTTTTTCAACAGAAGTGATGTCACATGTGATGCCAGTGTGCCTGCCCCTGCCCACTCTATCTACACATTACAGAGTCCTTGTGTTGTTTGGGAACAACATGACAAATTTACATCACACGTGTGATGGCAGTCTTTTGCCTCCCAGATGCACACCAGCTCTTTTCTGTTTATGACCAAAGCAGTGAGGGAGAAGCAGCTTTAGACTCTTCCCCCTCCTGTTTTTGTGTCTGCAAACTGCCCTGGAGCTAATATTGTCTCTGTTGTGAAATTTACATGTAACCAACTATGTGAGTTGATGAGGGGAGAAAGTCATCATTAGAAATCTTCAGGAGGCACTGTAAGGCCATTTTATTTGCCAGTGCTTTTAATAGGGCATAAATTGCAGACATCTTTGGGGGGAGAAGGGTATCTGAGGTTATATTCTGTGGGTTTTTAAAAATGGTAATGTTTTAACTGTGACATCTGCCATCCCCCTGACCTTTTGAACAACAGGGCTGAGATCTAGAATAGGGAAACAAATGTACTTCTAAGAATGTAGAGTGCCTTTGCCTCTGTACTCAGTAACAACATCCTCCTGCCTGCCTACCCACCCACTTCGACTTCAAGAGTAAATTTCCTCAGTGCACAAGTTAGGAGAGTCTTCAAGCATCATGACTTTACCCTCCTTCCCTCACACTTCCTTCCTTTAGCAATAAAGATACTCCTTTAAAAAAAACCTGATTAAACTTATCCAAGACTGAAAGCAAGTTTCAGTGTTTTATGGTCAGCCTGTTGCTTTGCCAATAAATTAAAGTGCACACAAGGCTCAAGAATACCCATCTCTCACCATCTCTCTCTGGGTTCTAGGAAAAATGAGCGGCTGATATCAGGTAAAATATCTAATCTATGTCTAACAGCAAGGATTTGGGGACAGCAGTTCAGAGGAATAAAATCCACAAGTGCGTTGAAAATCTTGTTTCGATTTTATAATTAACCACCAGCATTAAGCCCATTGGAAGTGCGCTTCTAAGATTAACAAAAAGGGTGTGTTCCAAAAAGATTATGATTAGTTACACTCTGAATGCACATTCTTGCTTCAAAAGAAGGGATTTTGTCACATGGCTACAGGTTTGTGTTGCCTTATTAAACCCTACTGTTGCTTATTCAAAGTTTGGATTATATTAATATTTTAGCTCTTCATTAAAATAAGCATGAATAAAATAAGCAGTGCTTTCTCTATTACAATTAGGGTCCTCTGTTAAAGAAACACTCAGACTACCGGTTGGATCATTAAAAGCACAGGCAATGGCAGGGCACCTCCCAGGAGGGTCTTCCTTCTCCCTGCCCTAGGTGGGGCAGTATTTGCAACTGCTATGATCATTAGGCTTGTGCCTGCTCAGCAATGGATGTGGATTTCAGCAGCATGAATCCTTCTCATAGGCGCTTGTTGAACTGAGCCCCGATGTCTTTAGCACCCACAGGTGCTTTGTTACTTGAGAGCTGCCTGTTTGGCTCATCATGGTACTATTTCTCAAAGGCTCAAAACTCCACCCACAGAGAGAGACACTAATCAGTATCCTGCATTCTTCATTATATTTTGCTAATATATTTGCCAAGAGAATTGTGAATGTTTGTCAAAGAAAGATGTGGTTCTTAATAAGAGAAATTTTAAAAACCTCATTTAACATCTGTCCATACCTGAGAATGTTTCCAGCTAGGGTACCTTATAGAATGAAGGCTGCGGTTCTTATGCACACTTTCTCGGGAGCAAGTTCACTGAACTCTGGACTGAGCGAACATGCACAGAATCCTATAATGAATAGGAAACCAGATGCAAAGGCAGGAAGGGCTCGTGCACCTGTCACAGTTGAACAGATGAGACATCCCGGAGGGTGCTGCCGCGTTTCATTACATTGTATAAACGGCACCGGCTCATATTCCCCCTTCGCCATTGCTCGAAGCAGGGCGGCATCCTTCAATGCCTCGGGATATCCCTACTCCGATTGATGGGGCGGGGGGGAGAGAGTATTGTGCCTTTCTTCGTTTTTTTAGCCGGCACCCAAAAAATCTGCATGAAATCACGAATCGCCTTTCCGAATTAACAAAAGCTGTTGAAGAGTTTACCGGAGTTAATGGTTTAGGTTCAAATGCATGCGAACCCCCAGATTTCCTTACCTTCCTCTTCAACAATACACGCCTTTGCTTTACTAGCCATGCTGCGTGAGAGCTCCAGTGAGAGGTCCCAGATCTTTCGCACGAGAAAGAAGATCAGGATTTCTCGCCTTCATTTCCAGACATCTCCTGGTACATCAGAGGAACTAACTTGGTATCTGCCAGCCTCTTGAAGGACTTTGGCCTGGAAGGGATTTAAAAAGTCCCTGTGATAGAGGAAACCTGAGCCTACTGCAATTGACTCTCCCTCCGAGTATCACGGTGCTGTAATCGGCAGCAAACCACAAAGTTAGGAACAGTCTGCAAATGCTCTCGCTTTGCACTCAGTGAAAAGGGTTGGGGGGAGTGTCTGTGCCCATACCTCTTCTGAAGTTCTGCTAATGCATTGGAAAACAGAAATACTTAATTCGCGACACTTGGAAAACTTCTCAAATCAACATTCCTTTTTACAAAATAAGCACCAGACACTGTTAACGACCAGATATGATACAAAAATATTTAATTCATCAGAGAATTTTCACACGTGCCTCTAAAATGTTGCTTGAGCTTCTTCCCCTCACCATAGGGAGCCTTGAAAACAGCTGAAAGTCACATTTAGTGTCATGCGTGTAAGGTCACAAGTAAAAAAAACAGATTTCTCCAGAAAAATAGCAACACTTACAGAAGTTTACCAAGAAACGGTCTGCCTGGAAGCATTGCCTGTCCTCTGCATTCCTTTTGCCTCCTCATGGGAAAAATTCTTGTTTCTGGTGGCCCTGCAGGACACAGAATTGTTCACAGCATGCCCAATAGCAATAAACAAAGGATAAGATGGTAAGTAGATGGCAAGAAGATGTTGGACTTGCTTCTAATTCTTCTGCCTTTGATTTATTAATTGTTCACTTCATCAATCAAGATGGATATACCATTATGCATAATACCTCAAATAGGTTTGGGGGACATAAGAATGTAAGAAAGAATTGCATTTCAGAGGAAGGGTTGGATCCAGATTAAACTGGCAGTTTCTACTTATTCTCCCTTTCTACTTATTCTCCCTTAACATTCTCCCCCCATGCCTTTGTTCCTTGTTCCTAGTCCTTATATCTCTGCTGCTGCTCATCTCTTCCTGGGTCAGGATTTGGCCCTTGCTTCTGGTCAATCCTGGAACTGGAGTTATAGCTGCTGTTGGAACCTCATCCCAGGGCAATGGTGTCCAAACCTCTGTCGGGGAGCCAACTTTCCTTCAAGCCTCTCCCTTGGCTGGTGCCAGATTTATGTACAGGCTAAGTAGGCTGAAGCCTAGGGCCTCTAAACAGTGCCACATTTATGTATAGGCTAAGTAGGCTGAAGCCTAGGGCCTCTAAATCTAGAGGGCCTCCACAGCCCTGCCCCCCGTGGGCAGTCTTCTCTCTCCCAAAATTGCAAACCCAAGACTTCATGCGAGGGCAGGGCAACTAGGGCAA
This sequence comes from Gekko gecko, assembly GCA_029375565.1. Lineage (NCBI taxonomy): Eukaryota > Metazoa > Chordata > Lepidosauria > Squamata > Gekkonidae > Gekko > Gekko gecko. Next base: position 103,608,012 of record JAPDNY010000004.1, on the reverse strand, counting down.
CTATGAGACTCAGGGCCAGCCAGTGGGGCCCAATTTGAAACTCTGGGGCCCAACTGGAAAAATTTTTGTGGGGCCCCAGTTCACAGCCAAAGTCTGCAGAATCTTAGAGATATAAATAAAATCCATCTAGATTGCCCTGGTGCAGGGGTCCCCTTAGGTGCGGCCCATGGGGCACAATTTGGCCAAATTGTTCCAACTGCCTGATGAGACTGTGCAGGGGTTGGACTGACAAGCCCTGCCCCTTCTAGGTCCCTGGCACCACTGTTCAGAGTACAGACCCCAAGACTCCAGAGCCAGCAGCTCAGAGTCAACAACCAGCTGCACAGCCTTCCCCAGCTCAAGGGTCAGGTCAGTAGTGGTACATGCTACAATTTAATCAGTGGGAGAGTGCGAGTGGGGCAGATAGACCAGGCAAGCAAGCTCTCCCAAGTCCCTTCCATTCTTTCCCTCCTCCTTGGCTTGAATAGAGCAAGCACATGTGACTGGCACTGGCCTCACCCCTCCCAGGCAGGGAAGTCTATTTTTCACACTTCACAGAGCCCTGTCGGTGCCTGCAGCATGCATTTGCAACCCCTTTCTCAGAACTTCTTGGGTATGAAAAGAAATATTGATAGTGTCAATTGTCATACCAATAAATCCAAACAATACTGCTTCATACATTAATAGTAGATTAATTGTTCTAAAGCCATTGCAGAATCTAATCAAAGGTTTACATATTTATTTTATATAACGTTTTTTGGCAGTTGGCTCTTTTAAATGGCTAGTACTGATTGTTGGATGAGAGCCTGGTGTTTGCTGCTGCTGGAGTTATTAGATGAGAAATTATAGTTAATTATTAACCCAAGTTTTTGCATCATTTTCAAGGCTCCTAATTGCATGTGTCTTAGAGAAAATTATTTTGAATCCTTTTGGCAATTTTGGGAGTTTATAAACTTTTGAAAATGTTTAGATTGGGAAATGATGTTGTCCTATAGGGTTGGCTTGTTGGATGTGACAGAATAGACTACATCTTGTGTTTGCCTTAGTTTAGGTTGTTTTGTTTAGTTAAAATGGCCACCCCCATAAGAACATAAGAGAAGCCAATGTTGAATCAGGCCAATGGCCCATCTAGTCCAACACTCTGTCACACAGTGGCCAAAAATACCAGGTGCCATCAGGAGGTCCAGCAGTGAGGCCAGGACACTAGAAGCCCTCCCACTGCTGCCCCCCACCCCCCCAGCATCAAGAATAGAGTGCATCACCTGCCCCAGACTGAGAGTTCCTATCTATACCTTGTGGCTAATAGCCACTGATGGACTTCTGCTCCATATTTATCTGATGCCCTCTTGAAACTATCCATGCTTGCAGCTGCCACCACCTCCTGCGGCAGCGAATTCCATCTGTTAATCACTCTTTGGGTGAAGTAGTATTTCCTTTTATCTGTTCTAACCCGACTACTCAGCAATTTCATGGAGTGCCCACAAGTTCTTGTATTGTGAGAAAAGGAGAAAAGTACTTCTTTCTCAACCTGCTCTATCCCATGCATAATCTTATAAACCTTGATCATGTCACCCCTCAGCTGTCGTTTCTCCAAGCTAAAGAGCCCCAAGCATTTTAACCTTTCCTCATAGGGAAAGTGTTCCAGCCATTTTATCATTCTAGTTGCCCTTCTCTGCACTTTTTCCAGGACTATAATATCCTTTCTGAGATATGGCGACCAGAACTGTACACAGTATTCCAAATAAGGTCACACTAATGATTTATACAGGGGCATGATGATACTGGCTGATTTGTTTTCAGTTCCCTTTCTAATAATCCCCAGCATAGCGTTGGCCTTCTTTATTGCAGTTACACACTGTCTAGACATTTTCATCGAGTTATCTACCACGACTCCAAGATCTCTCTCTTGGTTAGTCTCTGCCAGTTCAGACCCCATCAATGTGTATTTATATTTAGGATTTTTGGCTCCAATCTGCATCACTTTACACTTGGCCACATTGAACCCCATTTGCCATGTTGACACCCTCTCACCCATCCTCAATCCCTTTGGAGTGCCTCACAATCCTCCCTGGTTTTCACCACCCTGAACAACTTCGTGTCATCTGCAAATTTAGCCACTTCCCTGCTTACTCCCAATTCCAAATCATTAATAAACAAGTTAAAAAGCATTGGACTGAGTACTGATCCCTGTGGTACCCCACTGCTTACCACCCTCCATTGAGAAAATTTCCCATTTATACTCACTCTCTGTTTTCTATTTATAAGCCAGTTTTTGATCCACAAGAGGACTTGTCCTTTTATCCCATGACTATTGAGCTTACTTAGGAGCCTTTGATGAGGAACTTTATCAAAAGCTTTCTGGAAGTCAAGGTAAACAATATCTATTGCGTCCGCCTTGCCCACATGTTTGTTCACTCCCTCAAAAAATACTAACAGGTTCGTGAGACAAGATCTTCCCTTACAGAACCCATGCTGAGTCTGCCTCAATAGTTTTTGTTCATCAATGTGCCTACTAATTCTTTCCTTAATAACAGTTTCCACCAACTTACCCGGTATCGATGTCAGACTGACTGGCCTGTAATTTCCTGGATCTCCTCTGGAGCCCTTCTTAAAGATGGGAGTGACATTAACTACCTTCCAGTCCTTGGGAATGGAAGCAGATTTTAAAGAAAGATTACATATTTTTGTAAGGAAATCCACTAGTTCACATTTGAGTTCTTTCAGAACTCTCAAATGAATGCCATCCGGGCCTGGTGATTTATTAGTTTTTAAGTTGTCCATCAGTCGTAGGACTTCCTCTCTTGTCACCTCAATCTGATTCAGGTGTTTCAAACCCCCTCCTGAAATCGGTGGTTCTGGAGTGGGCAAGCACTTCTCATCTTCCGCAGTGAAGACAGAGGCAAAAAATGCATTCAGCTTCTCAGCCATTTCCCTGTCATCCTTCAGTAGTACTTTTACCTCTTGGTTATCCAAGGGCCCCACTGCCTCCCTGGCTGGTTTCCTACTTCTAATATATTTGAAGAAAGTTTTGTTGGTCTTTATGTTTTTTGCGATATGCTCCTCATATTCCCTTTTTGCTTGCCTGATCACAGACTTGCGTTTTATTTGCCACAGCCTGTGTTCCTTTTTATCAACCTCACTGAGACTAGCTTTCCACCTCTTAGAGGAATCCTTCTTACCTTTTACAGCTTCCATTACTTTATTTGTTAACCATGCAGGCTTTTTTTCTATACCTCTTTGTGCCTTTCCTAATCTGTGGTATATATTTTTTCTGAGCTTCTAGGATTGTCTTTTTAAATAGTCTCCAAGCTTCCCCAATTATTTTGACCTTTTCCACTTTTCCTTTCAATTTCTTCCTCACATGTCCCCTCATTCCAGAGAAGTTACCCCTTTTAAAGTTAAAAGTGGTTGCGTCAGTCTTTTTGGGCAACCCCCTATTTATACAAGTGTAAAACTCAATAGCATTATGGTCACTGTTCCCAAGTGGTGCAATCACTTTTGCATCTCTCACCAAGTCTTGGGCATTACATAGGACTAAATCCAGGATCGCCTCTCCCCTGGTAGGATCTGTGACCATCTGTTCCATAGCACAGTCATTGAGAGTGTCTAAAAACTCAATCTCTTTTTCCCGACTAGAACTCATATTGACCCAATCAATGTGTGAGTAGTTAAAGTTGCCTATTATGACACAGTTATTTTGTCTAGCCACTATCTTTAATTCATTCATCATTTTATAATCCTCCTCTACCTTTTGATCTGGTGGGCAATAACAAACTCCCACTGTTAAGCCTCCTTTTGGACCCACTGTTTCAACCCATAGCATTTCCAGAAGCGAATCCAATTCTCTTACCCTCTCAATCTTACTGGACCGTATACCCTCTCTGACATACAGAGTCACTCCACCTCCAACCCTTTCCCCCCTATCCTTCTGATATAATTTATAACCAGGAATCACTGTATCCCACTGGTTTTCCTCATCCCACCAAGTTTCTGAAATACTCACAATGTTTATTCCCCCCCCCCCAACACCAAGTATTCCAATTCCCCGGTTTTACCTCGGAGATTTCTAGCATTTGTGTATAAACCAATTCCCCACACTTGTTAAGCCCACAGCCTTCCTCTTGCTGCCTCAAGACCTTTCCAGGCAGTTCCTATCATTAGCCACAGTCTCAGTGGACAATTGTAATCCATTTCCTTGTACAAAAGTAACAGCTACCCCTTCATCTCTTTGAGATGAGCCATCCTGAATCAGAGACTTTTCATCTTCTGTCAGCTTTCCTCAAATATTCAGTTTAAATACTGTTCTGCCACCTTTTTGATTTTGAGCGCCAGCAGCCTGGTTCCTTCTCGGGACAAGTGGAGACCATCTCTTTTGTACAGCTCCCTCTTGTCCCAAAAAGCATCTCAGTGCCTAACAAACTTGAACCCTTCTCCCCTACACCATCGTCTCATCCACACATTGTGACTCCTGATCTGTTCCTGTCTTTCCGGTCCTGCGCGTGGAACAGGTAGCACTTCTGAGAAGGCTACCTTGGAGGTCCTGGCCTTGAGTTTCCTGCCCAGCAGCCTAAATTTCTTCTCCAGGACCTCACGACTGCATTTCCCCACATCGTTGGTGCCGATGTGCACCACGACCACTGGCTCCTCCCCAGCACTATCTACCAGCCTATCTAAAACATGCATAATGTCTGCTACCTTCGCACCAGGCAGGCAAGTCACCATACGGTCAGTACGCAGGTTCACCACCCAGCTGTCTACCTGCCTAAGGATCGAATCACCAACTACCAAGAGCCCCCCTCCCACCCATCCCAGGGATGGTTCCTTGGTATGAAAGGATACCCGTTCACCAGCTGAAGAAGAGGTCCCTTCTGAGGGCACATTCCCCTTGTTCTCAGCATGGTGCCCCATTTACCCTTGACTCTCATGCTCCCTGGCAGCAGCAGGGCTGCCAGATCCAGAGTGGGACGTATCTAACAAGTCCCTGAGAGTCTTCTCTGTGCACCTAACTGACTGTCTCTGCTTCTCCAGGTCAGCCACCTTGGCCTCAAGGGAACAAACTTGCTCCCTGAGAACTGGGAGCTCCTTGCATCGAGCACACACCCAAGACTTCTGACCAGTGGGCAGATAGTCATACATGTGACACTCCGTGCAAAACACTGGATAGCCCCCAACCACCTGCTGGCATTCTGGCTTCATAATTCCTTTAAAAATAATACTTTTATATAACCCCCCTTTTAAAACCCTTTGTATTTATGTGGTTTCTGTTGTAGAAGTCTACTTACCTTACTGGGAACCCACGGAGCCTAGGTCCCTGGCTTTCTGACTCTTCCTGGGCTTCTTACAGAGCTGCTAGTCTAAGAGTCCCTAGACTAAGAACCACAGGCCAAGAGCCTCACCCTTCAGCTCATGCCAGAGGCTTGTGCCTCTTGCAAGCTTCCTGCCTTAAATAGAAGCTTCCCCCAGGAGAGGGTGTGGCCAGCAACTATTCAAATCCATCCAGGCACTCAATTACAGGCAAACCATGACCCTTTTACACCCTAATTCAAGCAGCCAAGACTCTGCAACAACTCACAACTCACCCACACACTCCCAAATACGGTCCTCCACACAGTACCTTCTCCACTAAATCACTTCAGCTGAAAGTAAATAATAAAAAAACACTCACCTCTCTAGCAGCTCTTGCTCCTTCTCAGAGCCCTGCTGGGTCAGCTCTGCTTCTGGCAAGCTTCCTGCCTTAAATAGAAGCTTCCCCCAGGAGAGGGTGTGGCCAGCAACTATTCAAATCCATCCAGGCACTCAATTACAGGCAAACCATGACCCTTTTACACCCTAATTCAAGCAGCCAAGACTCTGCAACAACTCACAACTCACCCACACACTCCCAAATACAGTCCCCCACACAGTACCTTCTCTGCTAAATCACTTCAGCTGAAAGTAAATAATTAAAAAACCACTCACCCCTCTAGCAGCTCTTGTTCCTTCTCAGAGCTCAGCTGGGTCAGCTCTCATTCTGGGAAGTAGGGCAAAACTCCAGGGTAGGCCTACAAATCCCAGATGCCTCTATGGCCAAAAAGTGCAGGAAAACCAGGGGGCGGAGTCAGAAGATATAAAAGCTTCAGCCAGCCTGGGAGGGGGGAAGTCATCCTGCAACCCTCAGAGAGGCCAGGAGGCTCTTGCTGCAGATTGCCCACAGGCAGATAGAGGCCTTGGGGATCAGGGAAGGGATCCTTAGAGGAATCCAGAACTACCTGTAGAAGGCAGGAGGCCAGGCTGCAGGTTAGTAACTGAACCTCATCCCGAGGAAAAATAAGTATGGGGATCAGTTCAGGAACAGAGGAACTGTGTTTTGCCTTATTTTATTTGTGTCTGGTGGTGTTTTCCTTTCTGTGTTTGATTTAAAGTGCCTTATTTGTGTTTAAAATCCTGTTACTTGTAAATAGTCAATAAAATCTTTGTTCTATGTTTAAAACCCCAGTCTGGTGCTTTGACCACGGAGTCCCCCCTGCTGTGCCCACCACCAGTGCCTTAAGAAAGGTCCTGGAAGGGGAAAAGCCCCCAAATGTGCAGGTGCCAACACTCCAGGAAAAACCCAAAGTTAGGGGTTTTCATCTCCAAACCCCAGGAGTCAGCCAGAGGGGTCTCACTGCCCCTCAAGAAAGGCACAGAGAAGTCAGTGAGTGGTGGCAGCTACTGAAGAGTGATAGAAACCCACCAAGGAGGTGGGAAGGCGAAGCGGGGTTCACAAGCCATGAACCAGCTAGTCAGTCCCCCAGGGCTGAGGGTGGGCACTCATTTTGCCACAGTGGAAAACTGAATTCTGTAACCCTTAAGCAGCAACCATCTATACTTTGTGTCAATAGCCACTGATGGACCTCTGATCCATGTGTTTATCCAGTTGAAGATTAATTTTACTTTTTATTTTTAGATTCTAATCTGAGCATGAGTAAAAGATGCTAGCAAGTGGTGCTAGCAAGCGCAAGAGACAGAGACTTGAAAATGCTATGGTAATGAAGTTAAGACCAATCACTGCTTTCGTGCATCAACCACTCATTGAAGCAACAAGAGCCAGCACTGAAGCTATCCAGCCTGAGCCAACTACTAGCATGCAACCAGACAAAAACCTCCCTGAAAGAGAAACGGCATATAGAAGGGAAATCTTGTTATTTGAGTAAAAACAAAATGTTAATTCATTCCATAAGAAACAAGAAATAGGTAGTTTTTGGGGAGGGATAGGAAAGCTATTAACCTATCTTTATTTTGTGGGTACCTTCATAGGAAACAGGAAATCCTCCTGTTACCTCGTAGATTTCTACGAGAATTCTTAGGTACATTAAAATTTAAAGTTCGTTACAATTCTGTTTATTGGCGATAACTAGTTCTTTAAGGTTTAAAGAAAGTCAACAAGAATATTGTTAGCTAGGCAGTTTTTTAAAAAGCCATTTTAAGCTTTGTCACATTTACTATTGAATTTTATTGCACTCCGTTTCTCCTCCTATCTTTTACCTTTATCTTTTTATTTACATCAATTACATCATAATGTCTAAACTAAAGTCTGTTACTCTGAATGTAAGAGGTGTGAAAAATTGCATCAAAAGAAAACATGTGTATAATAATCTTATGAATATTAAACCTGACATCCTGTTTCTCCAAGCGACACACCAAAAACACTCAGAATCCAAAAATCCTTTTTGTTCTACTATCTAGGGGGGTAGCAATTATGCTATCCAGAAACGTTAATTTTAAAATGCTTGATGTGTTAAGAGATGTAAATGGTAGGTTCATTTTTGTAAAAGGAACTATAGAGGGTAAAATGCTGACTATTGGTTCCATATACGCTCCAAACTATGGTCAAATTAAATTTCTATCTGAAACCTTTCAATCTCTTGACAACTTTAAAGAAGGCGAGGTTATTTTAGGTGCTGATTTAAATTATATAATTCAAAAAGATTTAGATAGAACATCATCTAAAAATCATTCAAAAAAAAGAAAAGACTCAAGGTCTGTTAAACATGATTTAAGTAAACTGTTACAAGAACATGCATTAACTGACATATGGAGAACTCAACATCCTTTTGAGAAGGACTTTACATATTTTTCAGCCCAATACAACACTCATACTAGAATTGACTATCTGCTAGTGTCACAATCACTGAAAAAAACAAATCATTTCTTCCCGTATAGGTGAAAAGATCTGGTCTGATCATGCTTGGGTTGAATGCATTTGGATGTGGTCAGAACAAAAACTATCAACCAAAACTTGGAGTTTAGACAACAATTTATTGGAAGATCAAATTACTAAAGAAGAGATAGATCAAAAAATAAAATTTTATTTTCAAGAAAATGAGGTAGAGGTTTGGTCTCCTTTGATTTTGTGGGATGCAATGAAACCCGTTATTAGAGGTGAATTGATTGCAAAATCTGCCTACAGGTGGAAAAAGAAAAAAGAAATTAGACAAACAATTTTAAACAAAATAAATCTATTAGAAAAACAACACAAATCTACTTGCAGTAAAAAAATCTATAAACAATTGTTGTTAGAGAGACGTAATCTTGAAACTTTGGATACGGAAAAAATACAAAAAGATCTACTCTATCTAAAACAGGATTCTTGGTATTATAATGCTAAAAATTTAGAAGTATTAAATAAGAGAGTCAATACAAAAAAAATGATAGGCATATTCATTTAATAAAAGATAAAAAAGGCACAATTCATTCAAAGACTGAACAAATTCTTAATATGTTTGTAGAATACTATCGCAAATGATACAGTTCACAAAATGTTTCTACAACAATGATAAATGACTTTTTAAAATCTAATTTGGCTTTAGAACTAAAACCTGAACATAGTTCTTTTCTAGATAAAGAATACTCCAAACAAGAAGTCCTGGAGGCAATTAAAAAATTGAAAGTTCATAAAACCCCAGGCCCAGATGGTTTCTCAGCTCTCTTCTATAAAAGTTTCTCAAAGACCATCATAGACCCACTATTGAACACATGTAATTTTATACTCAAAAAAGGGACTCTTCCCCCTTCATGGTCTCAAGCAACAATTGTGGTCATTCCTAAGCTTCAAAAAGATAAATTACTTCCAACCTCTTATAGACCTATTTCTTTATTAAATATAGACTTTAAAATTTTTACCTCCATTCTGGCACAGCGTCTAAATCATATAATCTCCGAATATATAAATCCTGATCAAGCCGGTTTTATTCCGGGAAGGGACTTAGTGGATAACACATATAAGGCCTTTAATATATTGCAATACGCGCATAAAATGAAACAAGAAATGACTATGCTTTCGCTTGATGTAGAGAAGGCCTTCGACTCTCTTGAAATTTCTTTTTTAAAAATCTTATTAGAGAAAATGAAATTTGGCCATAATTTTCTAAGAGCTATACTTGCAATTTATGACTCCCCACAAGCATCTATTAAAATAAACAATACTCTCTCTGATAGATTTATTTTAGAAAGGGGTACTAGGCAAGGATGCCCTTTATCCCCTCTTCTGTTTGCTTTAGCTGTGGAACCCTTAGCCCAAAAAATTAGGAATAACATTAACATAACAGGAATCCAAATTAAAGAAAAAGAATTTAAGATTACACTTTTCGCAGATGACATGTTACTATTCTTAACAAAACCCAAAGATTCTTTACAATATCTCCAACTTGTTTTACAAGAATATGAACAAATTTCAGGTCTTAAAATCAACGTCTCAAAATCAACAATTTTACCAATCAATATTTCTACAGCAGACTGCAAAAAACTGCAAGATTCATTTAAATACCAATGGTCAGACTCCAAATTAAAATATTTAGGCATTTATCTTCCCACGAACTTAAACCTTATAACGATATATAATCACAACGAAACCCTAAAAGATATTAATCTTAAAATTAAAAATTGGGAAAGACATTCTTTATCCCTAATGGATAGATATAACCTAATAAAATCTTTCTTACTTCCTAAATTTCTTTTTTTATTCAGAGCAATTCCGGTTAAAATACCTCCTTCTGTTCTTAAATCTTGGCAAGACAGACTTTTAAAAAATTTTTGGAACAATAAAAAATCTAGAGTTAGTGCTACAACATTATTTAGATGTCGAAGAGATGGTGGTTTACAACTCCCCAATCTAAGAGAATATTATAATGCAACACATCTGGAAAGAATGTTAAAAATGATGCAAGATGACGACATTCCAAATTGGGCTTATATTCATTCTGAAACCTCATCACCTTTCACCCTTTCTAATATGGCAAAAGAAAAAATATAGACATTCAAAAATTTACCAAGATTCCTTCTTAACTGCTTCTATAGAAATTTGGGATGAACTCAGATCAAAACTGGTTCCAGAATTCTCAAAATTTTGTACCTTTTTAGGCCAGCATTGGTATCCACCAGGACTCAGCAGTACTGAATATCTAGACTGGAAATCAGCAAATGTAACCAGACTTAAAGGCCTAATACACAACAATAGTTTTATACAAAAAAATGAGTTAGAAAGGAAATTAGGGTTCTCACTACATTGGTTTCAATATCTCCAATTAAAACATATGTGCAAATCCATAAATTTGGAAAATATGATTAGATCGCCTTTTACAGACTTTGAGCTTTTAATACAAAAATTCAATCATTCAAAAAAAGGAACTTTATCAAAAATCATTCAGATCTTAGCACAAATCAATGGAAAAATTTCCCTGACATACTAAAAGAGATGGGGAAAATTACTATCATCTCATTTGTCTGTTGACAACTGGAAGTGTATATGGCAATCAATAGAAAACACCTCATCTATTATTTCAATTTGTCTACAGACTTTTAAAATCCTTTCTTTTTGGTATCTTACCCCTGTAAAAATTTCACACATTAGACATCTGAGTGCTAATTGCTGGAGAGACTGTAATAAAACAGGTTCATATTTACACTGTTGGCTATATTGTCCGAAGATTACTGTTTTTGGGGGGGGAAATTTAGAACAAGTTAAACTCATCACGCACATCTCTATCCCCTTTACACCAGAGGTAATTCTGCTAAATGATAAAACTGCTTGGAAGACATATGATACAAACAATATTAGAATTGCCATACTTTTATATGCAGCTAAACTTGTTGTAGCTGCATACTGGAAATCTTCACACTCACCTTCTTTAAATGTCTGGCATAATAAATTGTGGAACATCTATCTAATGGACAGAATAACATGGTTTATCAAATCTCCCAATCTTGATAAATGTAAATTACATTTCTCAACATGGTCTCCTATTATTGAATATTTACAACAAAAAGGAGAAATCCCAGCTGACATTATAAGATTATGATATGTCTAACTCATGTTCTTGATTTTTAATGTTTACTGTGGTTCTATGTATTATATTGTTTCATATTGTTCTATTATTTAAAATTTCAATAAAGTTCATTATAAAAAAAATAATAATAATGTAAATAGTCAGATTTTGCAGTTCACACCTGGTAAGATAGGCCAAGTCCAAGGTGTTCCAGATGCAAAAAAAGATAATGCCAAACATAGATCTACTGTAACAGATGTTGGTTTATGGTCAGAATTATCACATGAGGAAGTATCCTTTTGAGTGGAGAGAGGTCCCTCTCAAGTTCTGCATCATTGTGGACCATTTTCAAATTCCAAGCGAGTATACAAAAAGCAGTCCTGGGGCCCTTGGACTGGCAGACTTTGGTGAGATGGCCTTGTTTCCTGCAGCCGTGGCAGGTCATGTCCTGGAAATGACATGTCTTCCTCTCGTGTGCCTCTCCGCAGCTGGCACACTGGGGGCATTGTTGCTGGCCTGCGGCCCCTGTTGTGTGTGGCAGCATAGTTGCCAGACAATGCAGACCTCCTCCTCATCAGAGTTGATCGGGCTGTGTCCCAATCCGACTAGATGTGCAGCAGCTGCTGGGTGCTCCTGGTGTGATGCCTCGTGCGCTATGGCAAGCTGCATGGCCTCTTCCAGGGTGATCTGGCGGTTACCAACCATCTTCCTGCACAGTTTGGTGTCCGACAACCCCCACACAAATTGAGTCAGGAGGTTATCTGTAAAGTACTGGGTTTCGGGCCTCATGACTCGGACGACGACATAAGAGAAGACGCGTTTATTCGTACTTCACATAAGACAAGAACACACAGTAACGGCCGGAGGCCAACTATATACAGTTAGGGGGGACGGCCCTATATTCCTATTGGCGGGTTTGAATCGCCCGCCAATGCTGCCATTGGTTCACTACTGGCGAGCTCAGGAACCTAGTCCCTATTGTTCTCAGAGAGCGAAGCTTGGCTGTATTTCGCCAGCTCTGCCTTCTGATCCCAGGACACAACACCCCTCCCCCCATAGTTCGTCTCCTATCAGGTGACGTAGTCTTTTAAGTATGTTGGTGCCCTCCGTTCTCTTAGCAAACGTCGGGGGGCCGGTACCAGACTGGCGGGGCCCCTATCGGGTGGTCCGCCAGCACAAGGAGCTTGGACCTCTGGTAGTAGCCGAGGCGGTGATGGTGGTGGCTGTAACGGCGGCGGCAGCGGCGGCGGCGGTTCAGCTGTCACCGGGGCCCCCTCCGGATTCCGTGGACTTTCTGGCGCTGGCTCCGCTGTCGGTGCTTGTGGTCGATCGGATGCTGGGGCGGCGGCAGCATTTCCCGGTAACTGGATCTCTGTGTCGGGGTCTTGCCGCCTCCGGAGCTGGTCGACGTGTTTACGGAGGACCCGGTCCCCATCTGTTAGGACTTCGTATGACACTGGCCCGGTGGGTTTTAGGATGCGCCCGGCCACCCACTGCGGCCCCGCCCCGTAGTTCCGGAAGTAGACAGGGTCTCCCGGTAGGAAGCTTCGGGGCGCCTCCCTGTTCTCGACCAGCTTTCTCTCTGGGGCTCGGTCCGGGTGGAGTCTGTCTAATAAGGTGGCAGGGCGGCGGCCCATTAATAGTTCTGCGGGGCAATGCCCGGAGATGGGGTTTGGGGTGGTGCGGTATGTGAGAAGGAAGCGGGCCAGCCGGAACTCCCAGTCCCCCTCCATTATGCGGCTCAGGGCCTCTTTGGCGGTGCGTACCGTCCTCTCCGCCTGTCCATTGGTTGCCGGGTGGAAGGGCGCTGATCGTATGTGCCTGATGAGGTTCCTTTCGAGGAACGCTTGAAACTCAGCAGATGTGAACGCTGCCCCGTTGTCCGACACGATGGTATCGGGTAACCCGTGCGTCGCGAATATTTTCCGCAGGGCCCTTATTGCCGCTTTGGCAGAGGTGGTAGACACTGGGCTTATTTCCACCCATTTTGAATAGGAGTCTACCGTCACCATGAACTGGAGCCCCTGAAACGGCCCCGCAAAGTCTATGTGTAGGCGTGACCACGGCTTGTGGGTAGACTCCCAGCTTTGGGTTGGCGCTCTCGGGGGATTGGGGCGGACTTCCTGACAACGTGTGCACCCTCGGACCCAGGTTTCAACTTCGGCGTCCATCCCGGGCCACCACACGTAGCTCCTTGCCAGAGCTTTCATTCGTACAATGCCGGGGTGGGCCTCATGTAGCGTTTCTAGAACCCCTTGTCTCATGGGCCCCGGGATGACCACCCTGTCCCCCCATAACAAGCACCCTTTTAAGGCGGATAGCTCTTCCCGCCTGGCTTTGTATGCCGTGAACTCTGGCCCTGTCTGTTCCGCTGGCCATCCCCTCACCACCCAGTTTAGGACCCGGGAGAGAATGGGATCTCGGGACGTGCGGGCGGCCACGTCTGCAGCCTGAAGGGGGGGGTTTGGCAGCTCCTCCATTAACAATACTGCGGGAGCCGGGGCCGGATCTTCCCCTGTATGCGGCAGCGGCAGGCGGCTCAAGGCATCGGCATGCCCCAGCGCCTTGCCCGGCCGATGCTCCAACTGGTACTGGTAGCCCGCCAAAAACAAGGACCAGCGCAACACCCGGGGCGACAGTACCTGTGGCGTTTGTTTGTCCGCCGCAAACAGTCCCAAGAGCGGCTTATGATCGGTTACGAGCGTGAAGGGCCGCCCGTACACAAAGTTGTGAAACTTTTTACCCCCACCACCAGTGCCAAGCCCTCCCGGTCGATTTGAGCATAGTTCGCGCTCCGCGGGGGACAGCGTGCGGGAGTAGTAAGCCACCGGGACTTCCCTCCCATCCGGTAGCTTGTGGGCCAAGACTGCCCCGACCCCATACGGTGATGCGTCGCACGCAAGGATTACCGGGAGCTTTTCATCAAAGTGGGCGAGCACCGCGTTAGAAATCAAGAGTACTTTAACCCCCGAAACGCCGCCGCCTCCCTCGCTCCCCATGCCCAAGGTGTCGCCTTATCCAGCAGCCTGTGCAGGGGTTCGGCCACGGCGGCCTTGTGGGGAAGAAAGGCGTGGTAAAAGTTCAGGAGGCCTAAGAACGCCTGGAGCTCGACCTTGGACTTCGGGGCGGGGGCCTCCACGATGGCCTTCACCTTGTCCCTCGCTGGATGCAGGCCTGTTGCATCTACCCGGTATCCCAAGAACTCCACCTCCGGCACCCCGAGGAGGCACTTTTCCCGCTTCACTTTCAGCCCCGCAGCTTGGAAGCGTTCCAGTACAGTTCGGAGGCGGGCGGCGAAGCTTTCCGGGGTGGTCGCGGCGATGAGGACGTCGTCGAAGAACGGCGTCACCCCAGGGATCCCTTTCAACAAATCATCCATTAGATTTTGGAATATCCCTGGGCCACACTGACCCCGAACTGCAGCCGCTTCACCCGGAAGGCCCCCCAGTGTGTCACTATTGTTTGTGCCTCGGCCGTGGCCTCATCTACCGGGAGTTGCTGGTACGCCTGCGCGAGATCCAGCTTCCCAAATATGCGCGCCCCCGCCAGAGTGGCTAAGACATGGCTGACCACGGGTACGGGGTATGCGTGCGCCTGAAGTGCCTGGTTAATGGTGCACTTATAATCCGCGCAGATGCGGATTTCCCCGTTTGACTTGACGGGTGTCACAATCGGGGTCTCCCATCGAGCGTTCGGGACGGGCTCTAGGACTCCCTGGGCCACTAACCGGTCCAGTTCGTCCTCTATTTTCGGGCGGAGGGCCAGGGGCACGGTGCGGAAGCGCCGTCGGACGGGCGTCACGGTGGGGTCTAAGTGAAGCGACACCGGGGGCCCTTTGTAACATCCCAGTTTCCCGTCAAAGACCTCCGGGAATTCCTTGCACACCGCCCCCCAGTCCCGCACCCCGCACTTATTCACTCCCCCGATCGTTATGCCTAGGGCTTCGAACCACGCCCACCCCAGGAGACTCACGAGATTTCCCTCTACCACCACCAAGTCCAAGTTCCCCTCAAAGTCTCTGTACTGCACTCGGAAAGTGCCGACTCCCCGGATGGGGACAGGGTTCTTTTGAAAGTCCACCAAGCTTAGTGGCGATGGACGAAGAGGGGGTCCCCCTAATGGGCACAGTCTTTTTAAAGTGTCAAGGGAAATGATGGACGCCGCCGATCCCGAGTCCACTTCCATGCAACAGGGGGACCCCTCGATCCGCACAGTTACTTGGATCTTCGGGGCAGAGGAGAGGTTGGGGTTGGGGAGGCGAAGTACCTGCAGCGGCTGGTCGGTGAGGTGGTACAACTCGGCGACCTCTTCCGTCGTCTCGTAGGCGGTGGACGATGCGCGGCGCGGTGGAACCGATGCTCTCGAATTCCTGTGGCCCTTGGACCAGCATACCCGTGCGAGGTGTCCCTGCTTTCCGCACCCGTGACAAACGGCATCCCGGAACTTGCAGGATTTCCTTCCGTGGCCTTCCCCGCAGCTGGCACAGACGATCCGGTTGCCGGAAGGCTTGGTTGGCTCTCGGTTGGCCTGCAGGAACGGCGCCGGCCGGCGTTGTTGAGGTCTGAGGGCGAAGACCTCTTCCGTATCTGCATACCCAGGGCTGGGACTCCTCCCGACCACATGGGCGGTCACGGCCGGCCGTTCCCCTTCCGCGGCCTCGTGGGCTGTCGCGGCGTCTAGGGCCTCGTCTAAGGAGAGCCTCCGGTGTCCCACCAACTTGCGCCGCAGCTTGGAGTCCGCCAGGCCCCACACAAACTGCGTCAGCAGGTTGTCCTCCACCTTCGGGAATCCGCAGTCCACCGCGAGCGCTCTTAGCGCGGCCAGGAAGTTGGCAATGGATTCCCCTTGGGCCTGGACTCGCCTCTGGAAATCCATCCTCTTGGCCAGGAAGGTCGGTCGGGGGCTGAAGTAGGCATTGAGGACATCCAGGATCTCCCCAAACGAGCTCTCCAAGGCCGTGCGGGGCACCAAGAGGCTCTTGGCGAGGCGGACGGTTTGGGTGCCGCAGGCGTTCAGGAGGATCGCTCGTTTCTGGTCGGGGTGGCGGATTTCGTTGAGCTCCAAGTAGCTGATGAGCTGGTCGACCCATGCGTCCCAGGTTTCTGGCTGCGACGGGTCGAAGTGCTCCAGTGTTACATGGGAATGGGAAGCGGCCATGGTTCTGTCTGGAACGGCGTGCGCCGGGGCGAGCGGTGCGGTGCTGCTCTCGGGGTCAGCGATGCGATGCTCGGCGAGTGGTGCGGTGCTGCTCTCGGGGTCAGCGATGCGGCGCTCAGCGGTGTCCTTTTCGTCGCTCATGGAGTCACGGAAGGCGTTGAAATCCCACCTTCGTCGCCACTGTAAAGTACTGGGTTTCGGGCCTCATGACTCGGACGACGACATAAGAGAAGACGCGTTTATTCGTACTTCACATAAGACAAGAACACACAGTAACGGCCGGAGGCCAACTATATACAGTTAGGGGGGACGGCCCTATATTCCTATTGGCGGGTTTGAATCGCCCGCCAATGCTGCCATTGGTTCACTACTGGCGAGCTCAGGAACCTAGTCCCTATTGTTCTCAGAGAGCGAAGCTTGGCTGTATTTCGCCAGCTCTGCCTTCTGATCCCAGGACACAACATTATCCTCCACCTTCGGGAAGGAGCAGTCCACTGTGAGGGCACACCGGGCAGCCATGTAGGATGCAGCAGATTCACCGTGGGCCTCTAACCGTCCTTGGAACCCCATCCGTCTAGCCAGGAAGATCGGCTTTGGGCTGAAGTAATTGTTGAGGGCTTCCATGATGTCCTCGAACTAACACTCCAGGATGGCCCTAGGGACTAGGAGACTCTTCGCTAGCAAAACGGTTTTGGTCCCACAGGAGCTAAGGAGAAGGGCTCTTCTTCTCCTGGCATTGGTGAACCCATTCAGCTCAATGTAGCACATCAGCTGGTCAGTCCACAAGTCCCAAACTTCGGGCCAGGAAGGGTCAAACTTATCAAAGCTTTCGTGAGCCACGGCCATGACTTGATTGTGTTGCTGGAGCAGGAGCAGTGTCCAGGATGTGGGGTGCAGTGTGATGCTCGGAAGTGATGCGGTGTGGTGGCAGCCGGAGTGATGTTCGGTACTGCGACTCAGGCCCGAATCAGTGGAATCCCACCTTCGTCACCACTGTAAAGTACTGTGTTCCAGACATCAGGACTCAGACCACGACATAAGCTAAGACACATTTATTGGTATTTTACATATTGAACAGCAAACAACGGCCGGGTGGCCAACTATATACAAAATGGGAGGGAACGCCCCATTGCTCTATTGGTGGGTTTGAATTTCCTGCCAAGGTTCCTATTGACTCCTTACTGAGAATTCAGGAGCCTAGTCCCTATTGTTTTCTGAAGCTAGGCTGCTTCTGGCTGATGCTAGTCCCTGGTCTCGGGACATAATATGTTCAACAAAAACCAATTAGCTGTAAAATAATTTCGCTATATGTTCTTCCAAGTGAACATGTAACGAACATAAAATGTATTGTGTTTTGTTAAGCTCAGTAATATTGATTCAGTTTCTTATCTGCTGTTCTTTCTAGGTCCTCCAATTAAGAAGGCTCACCAGCTGATTCTAACTGCCCAAAGAGTCCAGTGTCACAAATCCTTATTTGGCTATTTCAATTTGTTTTCCTCCAATATTTATCCTCCTTATCTATTTTGAAAGAAAAAAGGAGAACAGCCAAAGTTCAGCCAACCAGCCATGTTTTAAATGCTGTAAGCCAGTACTCCCTCTATTAGAAAAGTGTTGAGAAGTGCTGGGAAAACACCCATTAAATAGTCAAAGCCAAATCCAATATGAGCATTAAAATCCACTTAAAAACAAAAACTGGAAACCAAAAT
The DNA here is from genome assembly GCA_029375565.1 of Gekko gecko. NCBI lineage: Eukaryota > Metazoa > Chordata > Lepidosauria > Squamata > Gekkonidae > Gekko > Gekko gecko. Next base: position 103,589,888 of record JAPDNY010000004.1, on the reverse strand, counting down.
GCTCAATAAGCCTCCAGCCTATGTTTGTTGTTTTTCAAATCCTAGGTACGTAATACTCATTAAAACACTCTTTAAAAATCTTTAGAAAATAGAATCAGAGAGCCCACACTAGCCATATGAGCCGTCCTGTGCAGCAGCCAATCTCCTCCAAGGTTAAAATAAATAATAAAATGAATATATTTAGAAACAGTTTGTGCTAAGTAAGTAAAAGGGGAGATAAAAGCACTTAGTTCCTGGAGCAAAAGATACTGACGTCTGCCCTCCTCCGCTGCCAGCTTGCTCAAAAAAATTATTTGTTTTTAATTTTCCTTGAGCTAAAAGACCGCTCAGGAAAAAGTATGACTGATTTAGTGTTCAACTATTTCCCTACTGAGCTTGAAATTGACTTTAGAAAATGCCACAGGCAGACATGACAACGCTGCCAACATGGCTGGTAAGTACAAAGGTATGCAGCAAAAAATCATTGAAAAAAAATCAATTTGCAAGATTTACTCTATGCGCAGGTCACTCTTTAAATCTGGTGGGCCGTTCAGCTGTGGATTGCTGCCTTGATGCAGTGAACTGTTTTGGCATTATCAATGAAATTTATACCTTCTTTTCATCCTCCACAAAGAGATGGGCAGTTCTAAAATCATTTTTGCCACCTCATTCTAAAGTGCTTAAATATTTGTCAGATACTAGGTGGGACACACACACAAAAGCCACAGAAGCTGTTTTGGAAAGTTACAGTGCTATCACTGATGCCTCAGTCATTCATACTCTGACGTTAATGGGAAGGGGGGGACCAAGCTTCAAGCTAACAATCTTTTGCAGAAAATGGAAGAACTGGAATTTGTGTTCATGCTGCATTTTTGGACCCGTGTGCTAGGTCATTTGCACAAGGTCAGCAAAGCCCTTCAGAAATCAGACCTGTTATTGAGTTCTTGTGCAAGTTTGTACAGTTCACTTCTGGATTTTTTAAGGAAAGTTAGAGAAGATTTTGATGAGTTTGAGAAACAAGCAAAAGCCACCTTGCCAAATGTTAACTACAAAACAAGGAGACAAAGAGTAAGGGAACAGCAAAGAAATGACAGAAGTGCCCCTGATGCCTTAGATGCACTTGAAGCCAATTTAAAAAGAAGTACTGTGTACAGTATGCTGCACAATTGTTTTCTATTCTTGCTAATTGGACAGCATCTAAGCAAGAAATTCAGCAAGGGTTTGAACTGTTGATGGAAGCATACCCAGAAGATATTGACCTGAAACTTATTGATGAACTTTTGCACTTTCACCTGTACGTGAGACAAAGCCATGGGCTTACAGAAGAGCACTCTCTGTCTCATACAGACCTTTATCAAATTATATACAAGGAAAAAATTCAGATGGCCCTTCCTAATGTGGAAGCAATCTTGCGGCTATTTCTTAGCTTTATGGTCACTAACTGCTCTGGAGAGAGGAGTTTTTCAAGACTCAAAAGAATTAAAAATGAATTAAGGGCCACGATGTCTCAAGAGAGGTTGTCCGCACTGAGCATTCTGTACATTGAAAGTGACAAACTTAGACAAACAAATTTTGATGACGGTTTGGGTGATTTTGCTGTGAGAAAGGCTAGAAAAAAACATTTTTAGTCTTACTGTATTTGATGCTTGTAATTTACTTCTTAATATGTATTTTAAAACTGACTGTTTAATGACAACATAAAGTAGATTCTAAAAGTGCCACACTGTCAGGTAATCATGATCATATTATTTACACTTCCCAGGCAATATAATTTTTAAACCTGAGGTTGGGGTTTTTTTAAGAAAAACATTACAACTTCATTTTCCTAAAAATTAATGCTTATTCCACAAAAGATTTATAAAGTTCAGTTATTGCAAAAGCTTTTCCATGTTAATTTTAATATTTATGCATTTCCCCCCCAATCACTGTGGTATTTAACAATAACATCTTATGTCTTTTGGAGGAGAAATTCTGAATTGCAGAATTTTAAACACCAGTCATCATCCTTAGCTTCACTCAGTTTTGTTTATAACACTCTTCCGCTTTCTTCTAGTCGTGAGGGTGGGGGATTGGGAGGGACCTCACAAGTGGAGTAGCCTAGGACCTCTCTTCATCTAAATCTGGCCCTGCCCTTGGCTAATTCTCAGAACTGTGGGTAGAGAGCCACCTCTTTCTTTTTCCCATGCTGCTGGCCCTCTAGCATTCCTGTTTACTTTTGAGTACATCAGTAGCCCTAGGAGACAGATGGGACTGTTTTCCAGCAGCCTCCTGCTACAGCACCAAAGTCTAGTCACTCCTTCATATTAGTAACAAATTTCAATTTCTGTACAAACCTGCATCTTCTTTCCTCTTTGTCTTTCGGGGGGGGGGGGGAGATTTCCCTATACTGCTGTCTCTATGACCAGGAAGCTAGAAAGGGTAGTATAACTCAATGAAATGTAGTTTGTGTATTCAAACTTCATAAGTAACTACAGTGGGGTTGCCAGCCTCCAGGTGGGGCCTGGAGATCTCCCACTTTTACTACTGATCTCCAGCTGACAGAGATCAGGTCTCCTGGAGAAAATGGCTGCTCTGAAGGGTGGACTCTATGGCATTGTACCATGCTGAGGCCCCTCACCTCCCCAAACTCCACCCTCTCCTGGATCCACCCCCAAAGTCTCTAGGTATTTTCCAACCCACCTGGCAACCCTAAACTACAGCTAGTACAAAGTCAGGTTAGCAAACCTGCTACTGATTCTAGTTTGAAATCCCAGTTTGATTGCAACCAACAAGCACTAGTTTATTGGACAATCTTTATTCAGACCTCACAGTTAACCAAGGTTTGATCAAAAAAATTTTTATCATGATATGTGAATGTACTCTGAATGTCTATTTAGGCATGCACTCTGTCTCCAGTATTAACCAGCTAGGCATTCCTACACATGGTAAAGAGTATGCATCTTCTATTTCCAACCTTAAAAACAACAAAAACCCACAGTTTGGAATGTTTTTCACCCTGATTCCTTTGAGAGATGTCAGAAATGTAGTTCCCCACAATCCATCATGGAAAACAATAAGGATTGTTCACGTATTGTGAATGTCTGTTGGAATTAAGGGATTTTGCTTCTGATCAGAGTTTATATGTTTGCATATATGAGTGTTGTATGATTTATCATAGAGCCCTGCCTTTTCATCTTAGTCTGAGCTCTGCATTTATTTATTTTGTATAATTTGACATTCACTCCAAAGACTCCCAGGGACATTTTGCAACACAAACTCCCAATTGTTTCTTTTTTTAAGCCAGATGGGTTAAAGTCCTGGTATAATTGTGTCCTGATAGCATAACTTCTTTCAGCTTGTATGTAAATACACTGTAGAGCACATTGCAAGTGCCAAGGGCCTGGGTGCAAAATTGTTGTGAGCACTAAAACTTCAGTGGTGCACAAAATTAGGCTGCTTAAACTGCAGTGGAATTCTGTGTCTTTCGTGTGGTTGTGCACAGCCTGGTTTATCTTAAGATCACTGTTCTTCTTAGGGTTGGGCACAAGCTCGAAAATCCTGGCTCAGTTCATTGTTTCGGGGTGGTTCCAAACTGAACCCTGATCCAAACCATGCCAAAAATGCCCACACTGGCCAGTTTGGACCTCTTTTCTCCCAGCCGTGGAAAGGTGGGGAATCGCCTAGGAAGGGTTAAATGGCTGGCAGATTGGAAGTGGGGGGAAGCAAAACAGATCACTGAAATCACTTGTGCCTGTCCTCCATTAGGCTGAAATAGCCTGAACAGCCAAACCGGGCAAAATTCCGGTAATTGTTTGGAGAAGGCGCCTTCTCTGAACATCAGTTTGGGGGCTACAAACCAGGCCCAATTTTGTGCTGAATTTTGTCTCATGAATTGGTTTGTGCCCATCCCTACCTACTTCTGTTATAGGGAGATCACATTTCTCAGCATTCTGACTGAAATAATTTGTGCATACAATACCCTTCTAAAGAAACATGTTTCAAACCCTTGTGATTGCTCTATGGCATATGATTGCATTGTGTCCTGCTGGACATTTTCTGTGATATGAGTATATTTTTATTTCAGTTTTCATTTTAGACTTTTAATTGAAGACTGTTTGTTCCTACAGCATTGGCGTCAACAGCAAGGAAGCAATCTCCCATTCCTTTCCTTCCCACAATATCTTAAAATATTGACAAAAGGGCAAGTCTTTGATGACTGAGCATCGTAGTGACTGGAAAACCACAGCCACATAGTCTTAAAGTGGCAACAGGAGTAAGTCCATTCTCTTTCAGCAGTCCTTTATCATATGTGCTTGTAGGACTGTGAAGTATCAAAGCACCAAGAAATGGTCTGTTGCCAGTATGGTGTAGTGGTTCAGAGCGCAGATTCTAATCTGGGAGAAGTGGGTTTTGATTCCCCACTCCTCCACATGCAGCTGCTGGTGTGACCTTGGGTCAGTAATAAGTTCCTTCAGAGCTGTTCTCTCAAGGGCAGTTCTTGAGAGAGCTCTCTCAGCCTCACCTACCTCACAGGGTGTCTGTTGTGGAGAGGGGAAGAGAAAGGGATTGTAAACCGCTCTGAGACTTCTTCAGGTAGTGAAGGGCAGGGTATAAATCCAATCTCTTCCTCCTCTTCTTCTTGATTGGATTTGGGATGTGTGGGGAGATTGTTAGTTGAGGGGGGGTGCTTTTAATTACCATGAAATCGAAATAGATGCTATCATGATCTGGGCTGTGCCACTAGAGGCCTAGTAGGCCCAGGGAGCCTGGCTAGCAGTAGGGGAGGCTGGGCCTACAACCCCCAGAAGACCTTGGGAAGTTTTGGCTCCAGTTTTGGCCAATAGGGAAGAAGAGGGCTGGGGAATAAAAGAACTGGTGCAAGAGGGGAACAGGGCCAGAAGGAAGGCTGCTGTGAGGAAAAAACCTTCATCCTGAAAGAAGGGTGAGTAGTCTAAGGCCGCTTGAGATAGTGAGCTAGGGGCAGTATATTTAGATGCATTAAGGCATTTTATTTCTTTTCTTTTCACCCACTTACTGTTATTATTCCTGCAGGTTGTTTGTTTGACCTCCTATAAAATAAACCATTTTCATTATTGATTCTGCCTGGTCCTCACACTCATTTAGGCTAAAAGGGAGGTCTAAAGGCCTGGGGGATGCTCTGGGCCTTCTCAGAGGAGCCTGGAATCAGTGTGGGGGCAGTGTCAGGTGACGCCCCACTTGAGCCATGACAGATGCTGACCATTACAATGCAATCCTGAACAGAGTTACACCATTCTAAACCCATTGAAGTCAGTCAGTTTAGAAAAGTGTTAATCTGTTTAGGGTTGCACTACCAATCAGCCTTAAACAATGGAAAACTAACTAATGGAAAACTTCATTGTCGTTTCATGTGACAATGCCCAATAAGATAATGTTTCTAGGAGGATGGGTTCAGTCACCTTTATCATGGCAACCAGATCCAGGTGGGGACAACTAAGCAGACAGTGTAACTTAGAGACTGTGTTATTTGTGGTTCCAGAGATAAAATAAGGAATGCCTTAAAACAATTTTAATCTAACCAGCAGCTAAAAACATCTTGTATGGCAGTCTCTAAGCCTTGCTCTAGAAAAATCTAAAGTCATGCTATTTTAGGGAAAGTTCACATATTACAAATTCATTAGCACTGTAAAATGTAAATGAATGAGTCTTTAAATTCTCTTAGTGCAGTAATAATATTTTCCCCTTTGAAGCCAATGGATACAAAACAGGGGAGAGGGGAAGGAAGTGCATAAGCAGTTGGCCAAAAAATTAAGCGATAATGTGCATCCACCAGGAAAATCCTCATCATTATCCTTAAGTTGGATGCTAAGGGAAAGAAAAATTATGCAGCTCCAAACAGATACATTCAAGACTGACATTCTGTCCTATTAAATAAAAGGGTAGTGGTCTGGCAAGATTCTATGCTTGGCAAAATCAATTCGCTCCCTGGTATGTCGCACAGAATCTGTCCCTATCCACTAGCTGCGTTGCCTGGGTTCTCTCCTACCCACTGCAGCCTAGGCCACTCTTCTCTGATTGGGCCAGCATTTCAAGCTCATTTGCATACGGAAGCTGATTGGACTTCACTCCATTTCGCACCTCAAACTCCCCCCCCGCAAGACAGTTGGAATTGTCAGTTGTTTATGCAACCTATTGTATTCTGAGGTGAAATATGTCCTCACTCACAACGCTTCCCCTTCAAAAGAAACAAACCCAATAACACAACCATGCCACACCACAAAAAAGACAGGTCACACCACAAGCAGAATACCACAAGGCAAAAAAAGCTCTGGTACTAATTCTGGCAGGGGATGCTGTGAATGTAGAAAATGATTTATCGACACAGTGGAAAATCTTTAGGAATTGTTTGGTGCATTTACCATGGGGCACCCACCCAGAGCCTCTGGCATTTTCTCACTCTACCGGCATCAAAACCAATTGAAGGCAAAATAGAGATATGGAGACTTTTCCATCCTGCTTTGCATCAATTTGTCTTTGTTGGCAATGACAACCCTAGGCCTGGCTGCTTGCTCCTGTTCAGCAGGAGCATCCCTATGGAAACTGCCTGGATGATTTTGGACCAGCCAGAGACTTTCTGCCTAACCTGCCTTACAGGGTTGCTGTACAGATCACAAAGCTGAAAAAAATGAAGTAAACTGCTTTGCTCCCTGCTAATGAGAAAGACAGAATTTTGCCTAGGAAGAGGCTGCTGAGAGGGGATGAGATAAAGTTGCCAACTATAGGTATGGAAATTCCTGGAGATTTGAGGGGTGGAGCCCAGAGAGAGTGAGGTTTGAGGAGGGGGGTGGGACCTCAGACAGGTACAGTGCCACAGACTCCACCCTCCAAACCAGCCATTTTCTCCTGGGGAACTATTGTTGCCAATCTTGGCCCAGTGGCCATCAAACCATTCTCTTCCAACCCTGCTGTGCAGCTGTCTTTCCCCTAGGGTTGCCAATCTCCAGGTGGGACCTGGGGATCTCCTGCTGTTACAATTGATCTCCAGATGACTGAGATCAGTTCCCCTGGAGAAAATGGCTGCTTTGGAGGGTAGACCCTATGGCATTATACCCTGCTGAGTCCTTCTGCCCCCCCCCCAATGCTGCCCTCCACAGGATCCACCCCCCAAATCTCCAGGTATTTCCCTACTTAGAGCTGGGAACCCTACTTTCCCCTGAATGCGTGTTGGTAGGCAACCAAGCTTGGTCCTGTCACCTGTTTTGGCCTTTGAGAGAAAACTCACTGGGGCCAGTCCTGATAGGGTTGCCAACTCCAGATGGGAAATTCCTGGAGACTTGAGGGATGGAGTCTGAAGCGGGTGAGGTTTCAGGAGGGGTGGGACCTCAGACAGGTACAATGCCATAGACTCCACCCATCAAACTAGCCATTCCATCCTGGGGAACCATTGTTGTCAATCTCTAGGTGGGGGTTGGAGATCAATCAGAATTACAACTGCTCTCCGGGAGGGAGGGGGGAGGAGATGGAAAGCTGAAGTCAGGGGGCAGATAAGGGTAGGTTGACAATTGGCTGGGAGGGAGATACGGTTGCCAACTCCAGGTTGGGAAATTTCTGGAGATTTGAGGGGTAGAGCCTGGAGATGGTGAGGTTTGAGGAGGGGTGGGGTCTCAGACAGGTACAATGCCATAGACTCCACCCTCCAAACCAGCCAGTCCCTCATGTGGGAACCATTGTTGCCAATCTCCAGGTGAGGACTGGAGACCACTCAGAATTACAACTGCTCTGCAGGAGAGAGGGCAGAAGTCAGCTGAAGTCAGAAGGGCAGATAACGGTAGGTTGATGGTTAGCTGGTAAGGAGATGGGGTTGCCAACTCCAGGTTGGCAAATTCCTGGGGATTTGAGGGGTGGAACCTGGAGAGGGTGGGGTTTGAGGAGGGGTTGGACCTCAGGCAGGTAGAATGCCATAGACTCCACCCTCCAAACCAGCCATTTCTTCCTGGGTAACAATTGTTGCCAATCTCCAGGTGAGGGCTGGAGATCACTCAAAACTACAACTGCTCTTCAGGTAGCAGAGATCAGTTCCTCTGGAGAAAATGGTGGTCTCTGTCATTATACCATGCTGAGGTTACCACAGCAAATTCACACTGTGTGCCCAAAGCCAGGGCACTCTCCCAGAGCCTCTTTCTAGAGCCCGTTGTATTTATTTCCACAACGGGTGTTACTCCTAGTTACATATATTATGGATCCATTAGACCAAAAAATAAGATGATCTTTTGTGTGATGCACAACGGTAATCTAGAGATGACCCTCATTTATTTTGTTGTATTGAAAAGGTAACAGTTCAACTTCTCTGTCTTCTTTGTATTTTATCACTAGCTAAAGGTCTGTCACTTTGAAGAGTGGGCTACATTCAGCAGTAGAGCTCAGCTCATATGCTGCAAGGGTCCCATGGGAGCCGCCTAGTGTTAGTTGTCCTCACTTGCAACATTGTTCCAAGGTGCAGTGCTTTACTTTTCCCTATAGGATCAAATTCTATCTTGTATGAGTGACAACAAATAAAGAAAATAAAATTGTGACAGAGGCTCATTCTGGCCTCTGGTGACACCAGCCTTTGCAAGCCAACTCTGTTCCTGTCTCCATAACCTCATCTTGGCCTCTATTTCTTGCTCATATGATAGAATGTTGGAAGAGTAATACAGACAGTTGGGAAGGAATTGACCTTGATATACATAGTTGCTTATATGGTGATAACAGCTATCAGGGGGGGGACTGCTCATAACAACCTGCCTGGGGTTTTTCATACTGTAGTGTATCTGTATATATAGGAAAGATGAATGCCATTATTCAGATTCTTCTCTCCCTTTTCAGCACATGAAATATTAAAGCTCAACCTAGCGGAAACATAAATTGATAAAAGTTTCCACACAATCATATTTCAGTTTCTGAATCAGCTGATCACAGGGGCTGACAAGTCACTTCCGACTAATGGCGACCCTATGAAGTAATGACCTCCAAAACAGTAGGTATTTCAAACTGAGGGCCCTGGCTTCGTTGACTGAGTCAATTCATTTCATGTTGGGTCTTCCTCCTTCCCTGCAAAGTTTACCATGCATTTTAAGTAGATACCATAGGAATTAGAACCAAGAATCATTTTATGTTCTATAATTCTATTTTTTTTAGGTGTATAATGAGGTCATTGGTGAGTTAGACTGTAACTGCCATAAGGCAACTAAAAAGACTTGATTTCATTGTTTGTACAGCACCTCAATGGGAGGAACAAATACTGGAAACTTTTTCTGACAAGCTAATCCTTCTAACAGCATCCATTTAAAATGATTTACTGTTTGTTACAGCTGTGAAAAAAGTTGGATAAATAGTTGGATTTTCCATTAGCCAAAATGCTTGTAAGTGTTAATGCTGAGCCACCAGGGAGAGAAGAAAGAGAACAAGAGCATTTTTTTAAAAGTGCGTTTATCAAAGCATCTAATAGAGACAAGAAATAGAAGAAATCAAAGCAGCAAGTATATAATAACTTCTTTATCTGAAAGGAAGGCTAGATCTCCTCCCCCCATTTGTTGTGAAGACAAAGAGGGAGCTGTTTTTTATTTTTTGTAACAGTTACAGTTATGTATGCTATTTTTTTTTTAAAAAAAAATAGTGTTTAATATCTTTAGGCAGATCATCCTATATTCAAGGTTATCTTTCTTTCTGGTAAATATGGTAATCAGCCATAGCTGTTTTTCCAGCTGTAATAGACCTATCAATTTAAATAATTTCCACTTCCTCTTAAATAATTTCCACTTCCTCTTCCACTTAAATAATTTCCACTTCCTCTTTTAAATAATTTCCACTTCTTCTTTTGTGCAGATAAGAATCAAGTAAGATTGTCCTTGCCATATGGCATTCATACAGAAAAAGGCAGCTGGTACATAATTGGCCAGATAGTATTCCAGCCATCCCTTTAAGGAAGGAATGGGCTGAGGCTGGATCCTGTAAGCAACAGGAATGAACCTACTAAGAAAGCATAAAGATTGGGCTGGATTCTCCAACATGTATTTTACTGAATAAACCAGTAATACGATGTTACAAACTTCCAAGTTACACTCAGCAGTTCATTAGACAAAATGATTATTCAGAGGGCTTTTTAAAATGGCATGTAAAAGAAAATAACACACCCATATCCATGCTATATTTCATTGACTTGAGATCAAATGTTAATGTAGCTGCTAATGAGATTTTCTCCAAGGAAAGGATGGCTATTTGTAGGTAGACCCAGAGTGATATAGTAGTTAGGATAATGGACTAGGACTGGGGAAACCCAAGTTAAAGTCCCTGCTCAACCATGCAGCTTGCTGGGTGACCTTAGACCAGGAGGATTGAGAGGGAGAACAGCCGTGGAAAAGAGGCTGCCCCCAACATACCTTGGCCCTGCCTCCATCCTTCCCAGCCCTGCACCACCAAAGAAGGGAGGGAGTGCCTGCCTGGACAGCCCCATTTAGGCACACAGCCAAGCTGGGAAGCTGGGCAAGGTGAGGTCAGATGGGTCTGTCCCTCCCATCCCTTGCTGTGGCAAAGCCAGCCAGGCCTGTCCCATCCCTTATCCTGACCTGTCCTGTCCCTCATCATGGCCAGGCCAGGCAAGTCCCTTTCCTTGCATAGTGAGGCTGTGTTGAGCATGCCTGGGCAGGGAGGAAGTGTCCCTTACCACGGCAAGCCCTTTTCCCAACAAATCAAGGTCATTCCTGCCTCTGTTTGAGGTGGGATGTATCTGGAGATGGAATGGCCCATTGGTTAGGCTAGCCCCAGTGGGGGGCACCACCAGGCCATTTGCCCTCTGGGACTCTTCTCAATGGCTTCAATGGCCAGTTTGCCCCTGCCTTAAACTAGTCATTCTCAGTCTAACCTACCTCACAGGGTTGTTGTAAAGATAAAATGAAGAGGTCCTTAGAGGAAGGGTAGAATAAAAATGTGATAGGTTCTCAGGTTACACAGTTGCATACAATTTGAAAACAAGTAAAATAATCTTAAATCTTATTGCTATGACTACCTTAGAAGTTTTGTATGATCTAAAATATTTGTTATCTAAAAGATTTTATTCCAAAAACTGATCTGGAATTGATTTTGAGTTTATTTGCAGCTGTTAAATTATTCTTCTATATATCTAATAACCATGAGAGCTGGCGTGGTTTGGTGGTTAAGAGCAGCTGACTCTAATCTTGAGATCTGGGTTTGATTGCCCACTCCTCCTCCATATGAAGCCTGCTGGGTAATCTTGGGCAGGTCACAGTTCCCTCAGAACTCTCAGCCCCACCTACCTCACTACATACCTGTTGTGGGGAGCAGAAGAAAATTTGATTGTAAGCTGCTTTGAGACTCCTTAAGATAGAGAAAAACAGGATATAAAAACCAACTCTTCATCTTCTTCATGTAGTCACCCTCCCACCCGGCTCTCATTTCCTGCCACTGCAACAGAAGGAAGAGGATTAATACCTCACCCTTCGCTTGGAGTCTCAGAGTGGCTTATAATCTCCTTCCCTTCCCCTCTCCACAACCGATACCCTGTGAGGTAGGTGAGGCTGAGAGACCTCTGAGAAAACTGCTCTCGAGAGAACAGCTCTGAGAGAATTGTGACTGACCGAAGGTCATCCAGCTGGCTGCATGTGGAGAAGTGGGGAATCAAACCCGGTTCTCTCTGATTAGAGTCCACAGCTCTTAACCATTACACCAAATTGGCTCTACACCAGACTGGACTACACCTGCAGCCAGAAGGAGAATAATAATCCAAATGAATCACCTTTGGACAACATTGTAGTGTCACTTTTGGGGGAAAAGTGGTGCCAATCGGCTCTAGGTTTTACCACAGAGTATCTAGCAGTTCCTAGAGAGGTGTGACATGACATTATGCCATCACCCAATATCCACAGCTTGATAAACACCAGTGAGAAGCCTGCAGATTTGGCCTGCCATGTAACATTGGAAGACGGCTAATAAAATACAAACAACCTTTGGTAGTTGTGCTGGCCTGTTGTTTAAATGGGGCAAAATTCCAGAACCCGAATGTGATTGTGGTGCAGCCCGCCAAACTGTTTTCCAGCTGTCATATGAATGTGAGAGTCATGCTTTCCAGGATGATGTGATGGAGCTCTTTAAACTCTCTCCAGCTGCAATTGGGTGGATTGAAAATGTAGATATTAGTATTTAGGGGGATTGCCTAATCTGTTTGCATACCTGTTGTATCAACTTGGTTACATATTTTATATTATTATCTTCCTGTGTGTAACTCTGCCATACAATAAATAATAATAATACACCATTACCCAGTGGCAGCCCCCCATATCCCTGCCCTCCCAGATTTCCAACCTTATGGCTTTCTGATACTAGATCCACTAGTCACAGATAATTAAAAAATGTATAAAATAGAACAAAATCCATATTGATCACAAAGCAGACAATAGCAGTTCTATTTATTTATTTTATTACATTTCTATCTCGCATCCCCCACAAGTGGGCTCAAGGCAGGTTACAACCAAATAAAACAAACAACTGAACAGTCAAAATACATTAGCATATATAACTTTACATTAACAATTAAAATACTTTAAAATACATGATAACAATCTAATTTAAAACTAATAACATAGTTCCCAAGATGGCGGTCAGTTCAAAAAAAATTCCCAGGTGAGCTTGTATGTATGCCCGGATGGATCAGAATGTTGGGAATGGGCATCAAGCACCACTGGTGCTATTCTCTGATCTGCCAATTTTTCAGTCATCAGCATCCTTCTGTTGTCTGGATGTAACATGTTTATTGGACCCCTTTCAATAAATTTTTGCCCGAGAATTATTCAGAATAGCACTGTACAATACAGTGCTAAGAACTCTTTATGAGTGGGCAATATACATATGTAATAAATTTTAAATGTGCTCTGTTTGTTCAACTAATTCAACTAATGCTTCTTGCCAATTAAATATGTTAACTCTTGCAATTTCCTGTAGTCCTCGTGCTCAGGATGCACCAGTGCTAATATTACAGTCAGCCTTGTTCCTGTGACCCCTTCAGAATAGAAAAGCCTTTGTTGCACAGATTAAAACTCCAAGACTGAAGCTTTTCAGTTTGAGAAAAATCAAGACTTCACTTGCAACAAAGTAGTATCCATGGCTACCAAGCTGATCAAGCATGCTTGTTTCAGATAAAGGCATAACTGAGAGTGGTGAGGAAAAAGAACAGACACAGAAGCAAAACTATATTCTGATGTAATGTCCCATCATAAAAAAGAGTAGAACAGTCCAAGAAATGGAAGATCTATTAATGTATTTCAATAATAACAGAACTGTGCAGGGGTGCGGCTTGGACTGTATCTTTTGTATTATGACCCAAATAATTTGTAAGTGTGTGGTTGCTGGCCTGGTGTTGGTGCCAATGGTGATGAATGCCTAAATAAGGAAGTCCGTCCCTTCACCCTCCTTTAACCTCTTTAATCGGTGACCCAACGTGCCTGACATATATTATGGTCAATAAAAAGCTTGACAAGGCTACAACTTTGAAGGTCTCTATACAGATTCCTAATTTTTATAACAAAGCAAGTGGAGACAACAGAAAGGAAAAAAACAGAAATAACATGGTGTCTGAAACTGACCTGGTAAGCCTGCCACTTTCCTCTCCGAACTATGATCTACTTGGGACCTGCTTTAACAAAATGGAGCAGAAACTTACAGACAATATGACTGCTCTTATAAAACCACTTTCAGAGCAATTTGCTGAGTTTAGGATTTCTCTCAGTGCTGTTAATCAAAAGTCTGATTCTGCCATTGAGATGGAAACAAATCTTCAAAATGGCCACAGGGCATTGCAGTCAGAAAATAGCCGACTTCAAAACAGATTTATTGCCCTGGAAATCTCTGCATGGAGAAACAACCTTAAGTTCAGAAGTTTTGAGGAGAATGTGGCCCCAAATGTCAACTTACGTTCATAATACACTGGTTGGCACAGGAGCTTACCCTGGAAGATGGAGTTGCTCCTTTGATCTCTACTGCCTTTCAACTGGGCCCCATAAATAACATCAAACATAGTGGCCCAAGAGACATCATGGTAGTGATCCCTGACCCCTGGACAAGGAAGAAGATACTGGAAATGGCTAGGGTCCAAGTATCTTTATCTTATAATGATGTGGCTATTTGAGTATTCCCAGACCTGCCACCTGATGTCCTCAACGTGGATGCCCTACATCAAGCCCAAATATCTTATCATTAGAAAGACCTGGTGAGAATTTAAGTAGCATTCAACAACAAAGTCTGATTCACAGAGGACCTAGACTCGGGCCATGTACTGCTGTAGACCATCCAAATTCCTGTGCCAATGGATTTTGATAAGCCCACCCCTTGCAGAAGTGGAAGTGGGATCAACCTCCATCTCTGATCAAGGAATGTAAAATGTCACTGCGAGAGACCTAAGTAATGCTGTGTTCATTAAGAGAATAATCAGTTATTTATATACACGCTTGGGTTGATTTTATTTTAGTTGTTCCCAGGGTTCTAAGGTCATGAACTTAGCATACACTCTTGACTCGATAATGATTTCTTTTCACTACTAGGTGGTCCCTTCTCTTTCTTGGTTTTGTATTTTTCTATAGGGTTTTTTTTAAAAAAAATATACATACCTACATACCCAGAATACCCAAGAAAAAATCCCTGCACTCTCATGAGCTAGTATGTTGGTGCCTTGGCATAGCAGTCACTTTTTCCCAAGGTTAAGCTGGCTGTCACATTATTGGTGGGAATATTTAATGCAAAAATCACAACTTGCCTGCTGAACATAATGCACGTATCCATAGTCACACATGTCTGATCAGAGGTCACAAATGTTTGGCCCACAGGGTTCTTTTCAGTATCTGACTGTGAGGGAGGTTTATAACTATAGTTTGAATGTCCTATGCTTTGCAGGTAAACACTGAATAATGGCACACCTTCTGAACGGATCCTCAGGCTCACTGTCATCTCATTAGTTCAGGGTTTTTAAAATATAGGTACTGATTTAAAGCATCATCTGAAAGCTATTAAATTACAAATATGTCTGCATGGATTCTGTCTTTTGAAACGCAACAGGAGAAACTTCTATTTCAGATGAGTGAAGGTGTGATAATATTATAAGTAAATCTGTGAGCTTTAACCAAGTTAATTAGTGGGTTACTTAAAGCTTTAATTACAAATTACAGATTAAATTTCCCTTCCATTATCTTGTGGCTCTGAAACCAAAGCATGTCCCATTGTTCAGGGTCCAGAGTTACACACCTTTTTTCCTCTCTGCTATATTCGATTTAAAAAATTAACAATGTTCCAGGGTGAAACCATTGTGGTTTTCCTTTTGAGCTGCAATTACCACAAACAACTGAAGCAAAGAATACCTAAATGAACAGTGTCAATACATTACCATTCTTCCTTCAATACAACTATGATATTTTTTGTTGCTATTATCATTCTCCATTGTTGCTGTTGCTGCTGCTGGGTTTTAATACTGAGGTTTCCTTAAACCCTGATTAATGTGAAAGATGTTAATGACAATACCTTAAAAATTGTCATATTTCAGCTCAGTTCTAATCTCTGATTTGATCTACTTGGCCTGGTTTCCTCTATAAATTGAAGCATGCAGGTTTGCAGTTTAATAAGTTTGTAGTAATAAATTCTGTCCTGGAAGCTAATAGTGGCTATATGTATATCAGACTGAATGTGACCAGCAAATAGCTTGGGTCTTTGTTGAATATGTTTTTGTTTTATATGTATTATGAACTGAAATCGAGGCAGCTCTTAAACAAGTGATTTCTTTATTCAGCTCATAACTTTTTTTTTTTAAATCCCCCCGAAGGGGTTTTTTTATTGCATTTTCTAAATATCTACAGAAAAGGGAAGGGGTACTAACAAATGTAACTACAAGAAGGGGAAGATAGAAAAGAGAGTCCAAAACGTGATGATTATATGCAGTGCTTACAAATGTGGCATTAACAAGTAAAAGCTTTCAGTTGTTAACCCCGAAGGTGACAGTTGAGTACATCACTTATGAAGCTCTAGCTCATACAGACTGTTTGGAGTATAGTTCTGCAGTACACTAACATTTCTTTTATACAAACATCAGGCACCCTCATCATCTCGTTGCAATAATTTCTGCCTATTACTTTCTGCCCCTCTAACTCTTTAAAATTTTTATCAATCAATACATGCAATCCAATAGCATTTAAATACTGCTATTAAAAACATCCAAGTTAGGCTTAAACATGTTTCTCTTAAAAGAAAACTCTCTATTTACCCTCTTGTTAAAAAAGAAAAGAAAGACAGACAAACTGGAACCTCCATATGCATCACATAACACCCCTTTTCCCTCTTCCTTCTATGGAGTTAGCCTAAATTAATAAAATTCTTTTAAAATTGATTTAAACATTCCTTATCAATTTCTGTATAAACCATTCCCCTTAATTTTTCCCAACATACCCCCTTAGCCAAAAATCTCATCTCTAGAAAAGGTTCTTCACTGTAGAGCCTTCTCCTCAGTCTTCTTTAACTCAAAGTCCATTGTTGTTAACACCTGAACCACCTTTCGCCCAACATTCTATTAGCTTTGTCTCCCCATCAAGATATATAGTAACTTTATTTTTTAGGAGGAGAGTTTCCCCTCCCCCCCCGCTTGTCATAGGGGAGACATAACTGCCTTGCCATCCATCTTCACAACTACTCAGTTACTTTGGAGTTCCTAGTGATGATTCAGTTTCAGTTTAATTTTTACTGCGACACAGACGCCATTCCAAAGACGTACTCCAGAGCTTGAAAGTCTGTTTATCTTCTCTTTGTTATCAAATCGCCAGGGTCCCATAAATCCATCAAATCATTTCGCCGCCTCTAAGAGTTCTCTAAATTAGTCAGCCTTATTTCCAGCTTATTCCGAATTGTTTTCTTTTTAGGCAGAGGGAAACTCCCCCCCCCCTTCAACATTTCACAGCCACCACTTACAGAGGTATTTAGAGTTTCTTCAAGAAAAAAGAGGGTTCTTCAATGCCTAAAAAAATTGCTTTCTGATGTTTGCACAATCACTTTATCTTTCGAGAGGGGGGGTTCCCACCCTCCGCCTGCTAAAGGAGGGTTCTGCATCGTTTCCAGCCGACACTCAGAAAACACTTCAAGCTAATGTGAGTTTCCATTTCCATTCAATGCTTCTCTCTTTTCTATTATGTTTTTCCTTCACTTCCCCTGTCCCTTAAAAATTTCATTTTTATATTGTTATATTGTTATGCGGGGGGGGGGGTTCCCTTTCCCCCGCTTCTTTTTTGAGGGGGAAGGGGAAGACTTTATTCCAACTCAATCTCTCACTATGATATTAACAGTCTTTAAAGGAAATTCTAGTTCTTCCTTCTAGCCATTTCTAGCTAGCCGTATAAAATGCTTTCAATTGCTGTTTGTTTGTTTTTTAAAGTCCCAAATATTTGCTTCAGTGTTACTCAGTTCATAGCTCTCAGTATTCCTCCGTCACAGTCCCTTCATTTTCCATTTCTCCGATGTTAGTTTCTTTTATCTAGTCCTCCATGGGGGGGTCTACAATTGTCTCCCCCACCCATGCTTACAAGAATATTCCCACTGATGCTTCGTTAGCTTGTACTCACACTTCTTCAGTAAGAAATCGATTCAGCCAGTCGCTTGATTACAGCTTAATCACCATCCGCTTGGTTTCTGGTACGCAAAGCCTCGGCCATTACTGGAACACAGCAGAGAGACTGTCGGGGCAAAAGGACGCCCCCACCCCCAGGCTAAAAGCCGGGGGTGGTGGTGGCAAACCTCAGCGCCCCCTGACTCAGGGCTCATCCTGAACCCTGGGGAAGAGCGTACGATCACCCTTCTTCTCTATCTGCTGGTCTGCAGCCCGTCCCCCCAGGAGAAGGGGAAGAGGGCTGCCATCAGCTTGCCAATCCAGAAATGAAGACCGGCTCATAACTTAACACAGGACAAAAATGCATAGAACCAGGCTGATTTATATATGATTAGAACAGGCCAAAACACACCCAATAAACAGATAACAACCAATCAGAATATGGTGCTTGGAACCAATGAGATTGTTTCCCACTAAAACAAAGGCTTCTCTGATTGGCCTATTTGTCAAACCATGTAAGCTAAGTTCTAATGGAGCTGTGTTCAAGCTCATGCAATCCTTTATTGACTCAATACATAACACCCCTCCCCCCAAGTCAGCACTCATAGTCCTGTAATTTTGCGGGCCGAGTCCTTACTCATTGTGAGCACCTCGGTCCCACTGCAGGCACTTCTGCCCCCTGGCTGGCGTCGCTTGGACCAACGTCCTGGGTTGCAACTGAACTGTGAGTGCTGGGAGTTCCCGGCTCACTGGCCGGTGCCAGTGTGAAAGAGTTCTCAGGGCCTGTGTCAGAAAGGTACTCACGCCTGGCATCAACAGGGGGTGCTGCGGTAGCCAGCTCTGCCTCTGATGGAATCTGGGGTGCGATGCAATTATCACAGTTCTCTCTCTGGTCGTCTGGATCCGCTGTCTCTGTCTCTCAAACCCAACACCTCCGGAGCTGATCAAGGTGCCTGAGTAGAGTTTGCCCCTCAGCGGTGGAAACCAAATACGATACTGGTCCGGTACTGGCTGTTATGGTTGCTTCCACCCATAATGGACCCTTGCTGTAGTTTCTGGTGTATACAAGGTTGCCAGGCTGGAATGAGTGGATGCAGTCTGGAGCCTCCCACTGTGGCGGCCAGGCAACCATGAGGTCGGGATGCAGGCGATCCAACACAGTTGTCAAATGGCAGTGCATAAGGAGCTCTGCTGGACTATGACCTATTATTGAGTGCAGTGTAACATGTTGCTGGAGCAGGAAATCAGCCATTCTGTGATCCCAGTCACCATGGACGATCTTATTTAATGTGTCCTTGGACGTATGGACTATTCGCTCAGCTTGATCATTGGTGGATGGATGGAACAGGGTGGCTGTGATGTGCCTGATCGAGTTGGCCTCCATAAACTGCTGGAACTCAGCTGAGGTAAATTGAGTTCCATTATCGGACATGATGGTGTCAGGCAGACTGTGTGTCCCAAAAATGCAGCTTAGAGCTCTAATTACCGAGGCCGACGTCATGATGGACATAGTAGCCACCTCTAGCCATTTGGAAAATGAGTCCACTATGATCAGGAACATTTTACCTTGGAATGGTCCCGCAAAATCAATGTGCAGTTGAGACCAGGGCAATCTGGTAGTCTCCCAACTTTGCACTGGTGCTTGCGATGGCTCAGGACATGTCTCCTGGCAGACTCGGCAGGCTACCAACCCATTCTTCAATGTCCTGGTCCACACGCAGCCACCACACATAACTGCAGCCCAATGCCTTCATGCACACCATACCTGGATGACCAGCATGCAGCGCTTCTAACACTTGGTGACATAGTTTCAGGGGAACCACCACACAGTTTCCCCACAGAAGGCAAGCTTTATGCATAGACAGTTCATGTTGTCTTGATCTGTACGCTGAGAACCTGGAGGCTTGCACACCTGATGGCCACCCCCTCCACACCCAGCCTGGACTGGGCTGTGATGTCAGATGCATGGAGTGGGGGCTGCGGCAACTCCTCAAGGGCCATCACCTCATAATCCTCAGCTGGGGTCTGAAGCGGCAGTCTGCTGAGCATATCAGCATGTCCAATGGCCTTACCGGGCCTGTGTGAAAGCTCGTATGTGTAAGCTGACAGGAACACTGACCAACGGAGCATGCGAGGGGACAGGACCTGCAGAGTTTGGCAATTCAGAGCAAAAAGTCTCAATAGCGGCTTGTGATCAGTGATGATACACAAAATCATGAAATTTCTTGATGCCCATGACCAGGGCGAGCGCCTCTTTATCGATTTGTGCATAGTTTCTTTCAGCAGGAGCCAGAGTCCTTGAAAAATATGTGACATGAATTTCTCTCCCGTCCGGCAACTGATGACTCAGGATGGCCCCGATGCCATAGGGCGAAGCATCAATGGCAAGCAGCAACGACAACCTCTCATCATAATGTGTGAGGATGGACCTGGATGAAAGCAAGTCTTTGACAGCGGCGAACGCTCAGGCGTGGCTCCAACCCCAGTTCCACTTAGACTTTTTCTCCAGCAGGCGATGCAGAGGTTCTGCCACTGATGCTTTATACAGCAGGAATGCATGATAAAAATTCACAAGGCCTAAAACTGATTGAAGGTCCTTCTTCGATTTAGGCATTGGGGCATTGTGGATTGCCTGGACCTTACTGTCAGTCGGGTGGACACTGTCAACATTGATCAGGAACCCTAGGAACTTGACCTGCTGCACCTCTATCTGGCATTTTTCTCTCTTAACTTTTAGTCCCATCTCCTGGAACTGTTGGAGGACCTGTCATAGGTGCATGCCCAATTCCTCATTTGATTTGCTGGCAGTTAACACATCATCAAAGTAGGGAACAACTCTGGGAATGTTTCGCGGGATACCTTCCATAAGGCCTTGGAAAAGTCCCGGGGACACACTGACCCCGAAATGCAAGCAGTTGACTTTGAAAGCCCCTCGATATGTTATGATTGTTTGGGCTTCCACTGTTTCAGGAGTGACAGGCAGCTGCTGGTAGGCCTGCACGAGATCAAGCTTGGTGAAGACCTTTCCTCCGGCTAATGAGGCCAAGATGTGACTTATAATTGGCACCGGGTAGGAGTGTTGCTGCAGAGCCTTATTAATTGTGCATTTATAGTCCGCACAAATTCATACCAATCTGTTGGACTTGACCAGCATCATGATAGGCGTTTCCCATCTTGCATGTGAGATGGGCTCCAACACTCCCTGTGCGATGAGGCAATCTAGCTCCTCATTGATCCTGGGCTTCATTGCAAATGCCACCTAGTGTGACTTCAGGTGAACTGGCATGACATTTGGGTCGAAGGAGACTGGGAGTCCGGTATAACATCCCAAAGACCTGTCAAAGACGGCCAGAAAGTCCTTGCAAACAGAGTCCAAGCTGTCATGGGATACTTGTTGTATTCCCATTACGTGAATGCCTAGTGCCTCAAACCAGTCAAGTCCCAAGAGGCTTGCATGATAGCCCTCGACCACGATTGCCTTCAATGGGCCATAGAACTTCTTAAAACGCACCATGAACCTGCTGATCCCAGCAACTGGAATTCGCTGCTTCTGGAAATCGACCATATGGAGGTCACACAGCTCCAGACGTCAGTTATTCCATCTAGGAAACAGCCGGCGAAGCGTCTGTGCTGATATGATTGTGAGCGCCGATCCCAAGTCGACCTCCATCTCGCAGGGGGCATTGTCTAACATCACTGTCACTCTGATTTTGCTCTTGGTTTTCACTTGCATCTGCACCGCTGATGAGTGGTTCAAGTTCGTGCAGGTTAAATGACACTCAGTCTCTCTGGGCTCGTACTTGAGCGGAGGGCGGAGTCTGTTGGGAGATATGCGAGGCGACCCCTTAGCTGTTGATGAGCGGCAGGCTTAGGCGATGTGCCCCGTTTTCCCGCATTCATGGCACTGGGCCTCTTGGAAACAGCACTGACGATGCTCGTGATTGCCCCCACAACTGGCACAGTTCACTTTGGGGGTTGGCTTCTCTCAGTAGCCCTTACGGTTGTCAGCTCTTGTTCGGTGGATGCAGTCGTCTTCGCTATCGGCCTCCTCCACACTCTCTTGGTGCACTGGAAGCTGTTTACAAGATTCTGGTGGTACTCCTTGACTATCACACATCTCAGGTGGACTGCTCCACAGCCTCAGTGGCAACCACTTCCTCGTAGGCTACCTGGAAGGTGAGTTCCTTTTATGCTAACAGCCTTCATTGTAATTTCTCATTCTGTAGGCCTCAAACTAGCTGGTCTCAGAGTCTGTCACTTAAATCTGTAAAGTTGCATTGCCTTGCCATTTTTCGGAGCACTGCCACGTACTCGGCAATGGACTCACCCTTGTTCTGGTCTCACTTGTGGAAAGTGTGCCTGCAGGCTATTTCAGATGGTTTGGGCATGAAATGGTCATGCAGTTTCTTAGTGATATCAATGCAGATGTTGAGAGTTCTGCAGGCACCACTAGTGTCTGGGCCACATCAAATATGTTCTTCCTGTAGACGCTCAGGAACGTAACCTTCTTTACCTCAGGATCGGTGATCTTGGTCGCTGTGACATAAAACTCGAATCTGGACATGAAGGTGTCCCAGTCTTCAGTGCTCGCATCAAACAGTTCGAATTGGACTGCAGTGGCCATCATAGTCTCGATTACCGGTGGTGGTGCTTGTTCGCTGGTGCCACTTGGGATCAAGGCAACAATTCCTTGGTCATCCACCATTAGCTCTGAGGGGCCAAGGCAACAATTCCTTGCCTGTGTAGTGTGGGGCTGCCTAACCACTGCATCCCATCCTTGTTGCCAATATTATGAACTGAGATCGAGGCAGCTCTTAAACAAGTGATTTCTTTATTCAGCTCATAATTTAACACAGGACAAAAATGCATAGAACCAGGCTGACTTATATATGATTAAAACTGGCCAAAACACACCCAATAAACAGATAACAACCAATCGGAATACGGTGCTTGGAACCAATGAAGACAAAGGTTTCTCTGATTGGCCTATTTGTCAATCCATGTAAGGTAAGTTCTAATGGAGCTGTGTTCAAGCTCGTGCTATGCTTTATTGACTCAATACATAACAATATGTAATTCAAGTTACATTCAAGAAGAACTATTCCTCTGAGATTATTTGGGAAAAGACAGAATTAACTAACCAGAACTGTAAATTTAAATCTGACCTAGAAGAAACACTTTGACCTAGAGCTTTGTGGTTCATTGTTAAGAGTATTCTAATAGCTAAGTAGGCCAAATCTTTGGATACTTAAATTTGGTAACTGGAGCTGTGAATGAGCAAAATAGATCTTTCTACAAACCTAAAAAGGGGCCCAGGTTTGCGGAAAAATGTGAAATCTAAAAACCTCCAGATTGGGTGGTTTAAAAAACATGAAAATGATAAAAGGAGTGCCTGTTGTTTTAAGCAACAGACTCCCTAAATTTGGTGTAGTGATTAAGTGCACAGACTAATCTGGGAGAACTGGGTTTGATTCCCCACTCCTCCACTTGCACCTGCTGGATGACCTTGGGCAAGCCATAGTTCTGGCACAGCTGTTCTTGAAAAAGAGCAGTTTCTGCCAGAGCTCTCTCAGCCCCACCTACCTCACAGAGTGTCTGTTGTGGGGAGGGGAAGGGAAAGGAGTTTGTAAGCCACTCTGAGACTCCTTTGCTTAGTGAAGGGCAGGGTATAAATCCAATCTCATCTCATCATCATCATTCCAGGCTTTAGTTTCTGTGAATAAAAGGTGGGTGGTGGGGGTGGGATCAAGGGCCTTTCCAGGCCTATTTTGGCCTTTGGGGAAGTGCTCATTGAGGTCAGGCTAGGGTTGCCAGCTCCAGGTTGGGATATTCCTGGAGATTTTGTATTGGAGTCTGAGGAGAGCAGGGTTTGTAGAGAAGAGAGGCCTCATTTGGATATAATGCCAAAGAGTCCACCTTCCAAAGCAGCTATTTTCTCTAGGTAAACAGATATCTGCTGTCTGAAGTTCAGTTGTAATTCTGGATGATAGTCAGGTCCCACCTGGAGTTTGGCAACCCTAGGCCTGGAAGCAACATGTGGGAGACATGATACCACTATGGAGAAAGGTCGGGGTATAAATGAACTAAATAAAGAATAAATATAGCTGAAGATGGGAGGCAGATTAAAGGTGAATGGCTGAGAAGGAGAGAAAGGAAAGAGGATATGGGGGGATAACAGGAGGATGGAAAGAGGAAATAGTGTAGGGAGAGGGATACAGAGGGCAGTAAGCCCTCCTACAAGTCCTTGATGGTTCCCTACCATGCAAGTGAGCTTGCCCCAGTGGCACCACACAGCTGGACCATAGTTTTCCTAAGCAAAATCTGTTGGGGGAGTGAGAGAACCCTGAAGATAAAGGGGCAGATAAATGTAGGTTGGTTATTCAGCGGGAAGGGGAGAAGGAATCAGGAAAAGGGGGCTTTCAGGAAAGGGAAAGAGGAAATTGTTTGGGAAAGGGAAATGAGATGCCTCCCACAAGCCCTTGCAAGTTCTCACTTGTATGTTCCTGTTAAGCATAGGCTAGGAAAACTGAGCAGGTAAGAGTAGTAGTGGTGGGTATAAATATTAATTAAGGCTATATTTGAGGATGGTGTTTTTCTAGAGTAGCTTCCAGTAGTTAGCCTTGTAAGTAGAAAATTGAGGACAGACTGAATGCAGAACACTGATTTCATCGAATATTTGTATAAGAACTATACTTAGCTTGAGACTTCATGAATGGAATGTTTAGCTTGCATTTTTGCTTTATGGAGGAGTTTACAGTTGATTTCAAAACAATAAAAAGCATAAGCACTATTTATTTATAATGAAATATAATATATGAAATATTTATAAAATAAGGTACATCAAAACTTTCATTACAAAAAAAGTAACATGTAGACCCTTTTGGACTCTGTTCAGTAGTTTGAAAGACCCATCTCATTATACTGTCCGCTTCATAGAAGACAGAATTTTCTCCTAGACAACTGCTGTATTCCTACTATTCCTCTGAGTTATAGCATATTGCACAGGTATTAAACATCTGGTTGGTTAGATGCTAAAAACAAATAGGCAGCAAACTGTCAAAGTGAATTTATTAGCCCTTGTTCATACATTATGGGAATCCAATATTTTAAATGAACAGGGTAAAGCATACTTCTGTATAACTAACCACGCCAGACTCTTTAAATATAAGCACTTCTTTAAACACCTGCCATTCTTCTACGCTTTATTACTTGCATGGTGTTCTGAACAAAATAAATATATAAATAAATTCTGCAAGGTTCAATAGCTGTGCATTTCTGAATTTTCTTTCAGATTTCTTTCTTTATAAAATATCAGTGCACTCCTCTTACAGAAATGTAATGTGAGATCGTACTCAATTATGAATTTGTGTCCATTTGAAATTGTGGGCTGGGCAGGTACTTTGTACCATCCCGGGAATGATGCCCTATGAGGTCTCTTCCCTAGTGGACTGCTGCCCAAAGGGGTGAAAATCCCTGTGTAAATAAAAAGCAATCCAATATTTGACTCACTGAGCATTTACCTTGGAGCATATATGGGTCAAAGTACATATTACAAGCTAATGAGCTGGGGCAGTTTGAACCATTCCACCATGAGCACTCAATAGCAGGTGAATCATTGCTTACAGATGTGTTTCCTCCCATGTGTAGCCCTGCTTCCCTTCCTCTGATCCCTGGCTCTCTTCCTGGTATTTTCTAAGTGAATGGCAGTGCAAGTCAACGTCACTAGATTTCCCCCCATCATTTCCCCCCATCAATCAGACAATATTTTAGTTCAACAAGTCCTTCCTTTTGCATGATCTTTACTAACTAAAGATTCACATCTATATGCTTAGTCCTTGAATTAACCTTTTCAGTCTGTGCAAGCTTTATACATTCCTGATTGTCCTCAAAAAGTTGTACTGATCTAGGTTCTTCTATTCCAAAGTCCTATATCAACTGTAATATCCATTTCAGTTGCTTGCATGCCTCTGCTGCCAACACAGACTCTGCGTCTGTGGAGAATGTAGAGCCACGGTCTCTTGCTTTCTGCTGGTCCAGCTGATTGCTCAATTCGCATATAAAAACAAATGTCCAGTGGTTAATTTTCTGTCTGTGGTATCTCCTGCCTAGTCTGCAGCCATATAGCCTATCAGTTTGGGATTATTATTCACTGGCAGTTTGAGTTTTAAATGAGTAGTGCCTTGAAGATATCTGACAAGTCTTTTTATTGCATTCTAATTTCTTTTTCTTGTTGACTCTTGAAATATACTGGGTTCAGATGCGTAGAGTGATCAGCTCATAGTTTATTGTGATTTCAGCTCAAACTCAAGACAGACAAGCTGGGTCCGAGCCCTGCTTAAATCCCTGCAACACACCACACACAAACACATACACACTCCCCGTGATAGGCTATTTACAGTGCAAGGTTCAACCATTGGTTAATTCTAGGATCCAGGCAAGCCTTATAGGTCTGTTCCAGAATCCTAGCCAGCTTTTGTTATGCAGCTGAAGCTGCGCTTATTCATGTGAGCAGTAGGAACTCGTGCACAAGTACATGTGGCCATTCTTGTGAGCGGTAGGAGCTCATGCGCAAATGCATGTGGCCATT
This sequence comes from Gekko gecko, assembly GCA_029375565.1. Lineage (NCBI taxonomy): Eukaryota > Metazoa > Chordata > Lepidosauria > Squamata > Gekkonidae > Gekko > Gekko gecko. The sequence goes on along the minus strand of JAPDNY010000004.1, from coordinate 103,563,741 downwards.
CCAATGCATGACACCCCTCCCCCCATGGTTCAGACACCCTTAGCTTACAAAGTCCTTTAAGTATGCTAGTCTGCAGTGCTCCCGGTTTGAGCAGTGGGGTTCCATTGACAGGGCTGTGGGTTCCAGAACCATGTTGGGGGCAGGGCCTGCAGCCAGATGGGGAGAAGGCAGTGGCACAGGAGCAATGTCAGGACCCCTGGTGGCAGCTGGCGCAGGCATTCCACAGGCGGCCTACGAGGCTGCTCATTGGCCTCGGCTGGGCGTTGCCGGTTGGCGTGTTCCCCTCGTGCTCCAGCTCCCTGGGGCCTGACTGTTCATCATCACTGTCTTCTGGTGTGGGTGTCCTGGGTTCAGCAGGGAGGAGATGGCTGTGGAGCTGGTCGATGTGCTGGCGTAGCCTCTGGCTGTTTTCTGTAGATACCTTGTATGATAGCGGGCCGATTACCCTGACAACCTTGGCCGGGACCCAAACTGGGCTGCTCAAAAAGTTGCGAGCATAGACGGGATCACCAGAGAAGAACCCGTGGGGAGCAGCTTGGTTTTCTGTGGCCGAGCTGTGCTCCAGAGCATGGTCTGGGTGCAGCCAATCCAGACGAGTCGTGAGCTGCCTTCCCATTAAGAGTTCTGTGGGGCTGCGGCTGGTGGTAGTGTTCGGGGTTATCTGGTGTCCGAAAAGGAAGGCTGCCATCCAGTGATCCCTATCCCTGTGTATGATTCTGTGGAGGGGCTCCTTAGTCATCCTCACCATTCTCTCGGCCTGGCCATTGGTTGCAGGGTGGAAAGGAGTGGAGCGAATATGCCGGATGGCATAGTAGGTCATGAAATCATGGAATTCTGACAAAGTGAAGGCCATCCCATTGTCTGTCATGACGGTGTCGGGGATGCCGTGCATGCTGAAGATCCGCCGCATGGTGCGAATTGCCACTCAGGACGATGTAGACAGGACCGGCACCATCTCTAGCCAATTAGTGAATATGAGTCTACCAAAATGATGAACATCTTCCCCTGGAAAGGACCTGCGAAATTGAGGTGCAGCCGGGCCCATGGCTTCTGGGAGGATTTCCACTGCCACACCAGGGCCCAGGGTGGTTCTGGTCTGGATTCCTGGCATGTCTGACAGCGTTTAACACAGTCTTCAATCTCACTGTCCATGCCAGGCCACCAAACAGAGCTGTGGGCCAGTGCCTTCATCTGCACGATCCCTGGATGCATTTCATGTAGGGCAGTGAGGACTCGCTGGCGCAGCAGAACAGGCACAACCACAACCACCTGGCTTCCCCATAACAGGCAGCCCTTGTGGGCTGACATTTCATCCCAGTGGGAGGAGGACATGACGAACTCCACGTCCACCCGGCTGGTGGGCCATCCCCTCCCCACCGAGTCCAAAACACAAGAGAGCACATGGTCCTGTGACGTGTGGTGGGACACATCTGATACCTGGAGGGGACGGTCAGGCAGGTCCTTGAGGAGCAGGATCTGGTGCACCAGCATCAGATCTGGGTCACACAAGGGCAGTGGGAGGCAGCTGAGGGCGTCGGTGTGACCCATCACTTTCCCAGGCCATTGGAGCAGGGCATACTGGTAGCCTGCCAGGAAGATTGACCAGCAGAGCACCCTGGGAGACAGCACCTGAGGCATCTGGCAATCCAGGGCCAACAGGCACAAGAAGGATTTGTGGTCGGTTACGATGGTGAAGGGCCATCCGTAGAGGTAGTTGTGGAACTTCCTTACTCCCGCCACGATCGCCAGCTCCTCCTTATCTATCTGGGTGTTGTTGTGCTCAGCCAAAGAGAGAGTCCAGGAGTAATAAGCCACAGGGACCTCCCAGCTGTCAGGCAGCCAGTGCCCCAGGACGTCCCCAACCCCATACAGGGAAGCATCACAGGCGAGGACGACGGGAAGCGACTTGTCAAAGTGTGTCAGGACAGCATTCAAGGTGAGCAGATCCTTGATGGCCCAGAATGCTGCGGCTTGCTTCTGGCCCCAGACCCAGGGTGCTTTTTTGTCGAGAAGGCAGTGTAGGGGCTTGGCGATGGCTGCTTTGTGGGGCAAAAAGAAGTGGTACAAATTCAGCAGCCCCAAGAAGGCCTGGAGTTCAGACTTGGATGAGAATGTTGGAGCGTTGATGATGGCGCAGACCTTGTCTTGCATTGGGTGGATGCTCTGTGCAAGGACAGCAAACCCCAGGCACCCCAGCAGATACTTTTTCCACTTTACCTTCATACCAGTGGTGTGGAAACATTGCAGGACAGCACACAGTCTTTTGGTGAAAGCCTCATTCGTGGGTGCTGCAATCAAAAATTTGTCGAAGAATGGCTGGACCCCAGGGATACCTTTAAGAAGACAGTCCATTAAATTTGGAAAGATCCCCGGGGCCATGCCAACACCAAATTGCAGTTGCTGCACCCGGAATGTGCCTCTGTGTATGATGATCATCTGGGGCTCTGCTTTGGCATCATCCACGGGGAGCTGCTGGTATGCTTGGGCCAGGTCCAATTTTCCGAAAACCTTTGCACCCACCAAGGAGGCCAGAACATGGCTAACTACATGGGCTGGGTATGCATGGTCCTGGAGGGCTTTGTTAATGGTGCACTTGTAGTTGGCACAGATACAGACATCCCCATTGGGTCTGACTGGGGTCACGATGGGGGTCTCCCAGAGGGCATGCGGCACAGGCTTCAGAACCCCTTGAGCCACTAGGCAATCCAACTCACCATCTATCTTAGGCTTAAGGCCAAAGGGGACACCCCTGGCCTTCAAGCAGATGGGCCGCACCGCCGGGTCAAGGCTAAGGGAAATAGGCGGACCGGTGTAGTGACCCAGAGTGCCATCGAAGACAGCTGGGAATTCATTGCACACATCCTGAAAATCTGATGGCCGCACATGGTGCATCCCCATTACTCCGAATCCTAAGGGCACAAACCAGGACAGGCCCAGTAAGCTCATGAGCTGCCCTTCCACTACTAACAAATCCAAAAGTCCCTTAAAGCCCTTGTACTCCACCTGAAATTTTCCCCACACTTTCACAGCCACCAGGTTCTTTTAGAAGTCTCTTAAGGTAAACCCAGAGGAGGGTTTCCATAGGTGGGGACCCCCGTATGGACAGAGCCTCTGTAGAGTCTCTGCTGAGATGATAGAGAAGGAGGACCCCATGTCCAGCTCCATCTCACATGGGGATCCCTCAATATACACAGTCATATTGATTTTGTCCAGGGTATCCCGGGGCAAACTCAGTACCTGGTTGTGGTGGGCAGCCGTGGTGTTCAGTTCCGCTGATTCCTGGTATGTGGTGGTCCATCTCTGGAGATCCCTGGAGTGGCAGGCACATGCTATGTGGCTGATTTTTCCACAGGTCCATCAGGATGCATCTCGGAAGTGGCAGGAACAGCATTCATGGGCGTCACCGCAGCTGGCACAGGGCACTTGCGTGACAGTCCTTGCAGGGTTGGTAGTCACAGTAGATGGCCATGAGTCTCGGTGAGGTGGGTGCTGAACCTGGTGTACGTCGTCCTCATCAGAGTCATCGGAGGCTGAGGATGTGGCAGCATGATGGTTCTACATGGTTCCGGCAGTTGCAGTGAGACTTTTCATAGGCGGTGACCTCCCGCAGGGCCTTTTCTAAGGTCAGCTCCTTGTGGCCAATGAGCTTGTGGTGGAGCTTCTGTTCCCGGATGCCGATGGCAAATTGGTTGAGGAGCGCATCTTCTAGATCAGGAAACCCACACTTAAGGCCAGTCTGTGGAGGCTGGCTAGGAAGTAGGTGGCCGCTTCTTCAGACTTCTGCTGGTGTGCAGTTGGTCAGTTGAGGCATGAAATGGCTGGTGAGTGCCTTGACCAGCTCATCATATGTGGCCTCTTCTAAGGACTTAGGCGCGATGGGGCCCTGGACAAGCTGTATAGTCGCGATTCCACAGATGCTGAGCAAGAGCAATTTCTTCTTGTCGGCGTCAGTGATGTCCTGCAACCAGACATAGTATTTCAGCCACTCCACCCAAGTTTCCCAAAGCTCTGGATGAACAGGGTCAAGTTCTGGAAGATCTCCTGGAGTGGCAGCCATGACACGTAGAGTGATGCGAAGCGCAGAGCGCTGCAGCTCATTGTCATTGCATGGTGCAGTGCTGGAGGCTGAGTCAGGCTCGCTCATTGGGATCCCATCCTTGTCGCCAGTGAAATATACTAGGTTCAGACTCGTAGAGTGATCAGCCCACAGTTTATTGTGATTTCAGCTCAAACTCAAGACAGACAAGCTGGGTCCGAGCCCTGCTTAAATCCCCGCAACATATCACACCCAAACACACACCCGCTCCCTGTGATAGGCTATTTACAGTACAAGGTTCAACCATTAGTTAATTCTAGGATCCAGACAAGCCTATAGGTCTGTTCCAGAATCCTAACCAGTTTTTGTTATGCAGCTGAAGCTGCGCTTATTCATGTGAGCGGTAAGAGTTCGTGCACAGGTACATGTGGCCATTCGCATGAGTAGTAGGAACTTGTGCACAAATACATGTGGCCATTCCAATACATAACAACCCTACTTTCCAGCATAGTATCCCTATAGCTGCTGTGATGTCAGGTCACGTAAGTGTGCTTATATTTAGTAGTCTTCCTATTGCTTCTCTGTACTGTTTGTTGTCAGTGAGTAGTTCTTCATTTTCTTTTTGTTTTAAATAGTTTACCTGCAAGGGAATACCTAACAGCTTGGATCCCTTCATTTGCAGGTAGTGTAGGAACTCCAGAATTTTCTATTTTTGGTTGAAGAGGTAGCTTCCATCCTCCTTCCTTGGTATTCCTAGATAGTAACTGATGTTTCCTAGGTCTTTCACTTCTACTTCTTTATTTCTACTTCTTTATTTAGGTGTTGGACTATTTCATTATAGTCTTATCCTTCTTTGTAACAAATGATTAGACCATAAATATAAGTAAGGATGTAGACCCACCTGTTGTCTCTGTGTCTTGAATACAGGTATTGTTCAGCCTTGTCTTGCTCAAATCCCTCCTTGGTCAGCATCTGGTGAAGCTTTTCATTCCAGCACCTTGCAGTCTGCTTCAGCCCATATATGCTTTTTTGTAGTTCGTATACTAGGTGTTTGCTTTTGGACTGCTCAGGTTCTGGTGGTTGCTCCATGTAGACATCCTCCTTTATATCTACATGCAGGAAGGTGGTCTTTATAGCTAGATCAGAGGTGTCAAACTAATTTGTTATCAGGGCTGGATCTGACAGAAATGTCACTTTGTTGTGCCATAAAATGTAATGCCAGGAACCAGAGATAGAAACTGTATAAAGGACAGCAGCTGGTAAGCTCTGAGTTGGTATATACTCACTGCAAGGCCTCATGGGCTGGGAGGGGGGGTGCAGAGGAAAACCCATATAGGCAGAGAGGCAGCAGTGCAGGGCAAGGCAGATGCTCCCATGATGCTTGACTGCTGCAGATGAGGTTGTTCTGCTGTGCTGAAGCCACAATGGAGTAGCTCCACCCACTCCCCCCAGCACTCCCTCCCTTGCATCAATTGCTCGTGGGCCTCATAAGAGCCCTGGATGGGCTGGATCCGGCCCCTGGGCCTTATGTTTGACACCCCGGTTGTATATGCTTTTGGAGAGCCTATCTTGTAGGTTAGCTGTGCAGGACATTTTGGGCCAGAACAGGCTGGAGTGAGGCTCTGGCAGTAAACAGGCCTGCACCCCCCCAGGTCACCCGGCCCAGGGCTATTTTTGCACTGGTGCCAGCTGCCTTCTGAGGCCCCCTCCTGCTTACACAGCCCCCACTGACAAGACTTGTCTAGGGTATGACACAGAAGAAGGAGTGATGGTTTCCACCACCTCCAGGTCAGTCCAAATTGCTCTCTCTGCCCACTCGCGGCACTCTGTCCCAGCAGCCAGAGAGAGAGATGAGGCCCGCTGGGATGGGCAAAACAGGCAGGCAGCCACGCCGGAAAAACATAAATGGCCACTTCGGGGGAGAGGTTTTGGGGAGGGGGGTGGCGGCAAGGCTCCCCTGGAGCCAAGCTATGCTGGGGCGCGTGGCTGTCTCTACGGAGTGCCCCTTGGCAAGGCCATCTGCAGAGTCTGGGAGTGGCGCGGGCTTGGGCACAAGTGGGATCTCTCCTCCCAGGTCCGCCGGAGGCCAACGATGAGCCCTCTTGCCCAGGCCTGCCCCCCCTTCTCCTCCTCCTGCTTCTCCTCATTCCCTGCTACAAAGGCCTCCACCAACATGTGAGGGTGGCTTGGCAGAGAAGGCAGGCACAAGGGCAGCACAGCCGGAGGGAGGAGAAGCTGGGATCGACAGGGACCCCCCCATAACAGTCCACTTTACTTGGGGACCCTCTAAGGGCCACTCAGCTGTGAAGAAGAAGAAGAGGAGGAGGAGGAGGAGGAGGAGAAGGAGATTGGATTTATACCCCACCCTTCACTACTCAAAGGTGTCTCAGAGTGGCTTACAAACTCCTTTCCCTTCCCCTCCCCACAACAGACACCCTGTGAGGTAGGTGGGGCTGAGAGAGCTCCTGACAGAAACTGCTCTTTTTTCAAGAACAGCTCTTATCAGAACAATGGCTTGCCCAAGGTCATCCAACCAGGTGCAAGTGGAGGAGTGGGGAATCAAACCTGGTTCTCCCAGATTACAGTCCACACACTTAACTACTACACCAAACTGGCTGGAGGGGGGGAGCCAAGCACCCCCCCATTCCCCCTCCCCACGGCGCCCACTGCTGCACTCCAAGGAGACCTGGGCACACCTGAGGAGGGTGGGTGGGCGCGTGCATGCATGTGTGTGTGCGCGCTCTTGGAGAAAATTCCAGGTGAGATTGGCAAGGCTGAGGGTTAATGCTCTCTCTAAGCTGTGCAGTATTGCCTCCCTACTCAGCTGCTGATGTTCCCCTATTCACCCTGTGGCGCTCGGCTGCGAGGTGCTGGATCAAGCATTCTGCCGCTACTGAGAGCTCCTTTTCCCTGGTGGATGTCAGAGGAGGAAAATGAACTTAACGCTTAGTTAGGGACTTCAAATGTTCCAGGCTTGAGAGAGCATCATCACTGAAAGGGGATGGCAAGGATGAACTTGTAGCCAGAAATTGTCTTGTGAGGAGGGGGGGGGATTGAAAAAATGAAATCAAGAAGGCAGTTCAAGATGCAGAAAATACGAGGAGCTATCTGAGCTTGAATAAGAACTGCCACTGCATAAAAGTTGCATCTGCCCCTAGAAAACATTAATTACTTATTTTGTGCACCCGCACACAAGCTAAATGCTTTGTACCTAGTGCTTGCAGTTTCAGATTTTAAGGGCAGGACTTAGAGGCAAGGGAGGGCTTCCTCTGGGAGAGGAGAGGGGCACTTGGTGAAGGCAGTGGAGAGCCTCTGGCTGGAAGTGAACAGAGAGGCCAGTTTGTTGTTTCCTGCAGAAAAAAGGTGAGATGTAGCTTGCCACAGGAGAAGGGAATGGCATGGAGGAAGCCTAAGGCTAGATGATGAATGGTGTCGGTCTGAGCCAGGATGTCACAAGGAAGCCCTAGTAGGGTAAAGGCAATTACAAGAATACCTGCTTGGCCCTTACTGGCAATGGCCAGTTCACAGAAGAGTGCAGTAAAGGAGGGAGGGTGAAAGCAGTCAAGCAGAAATCATGAGAAAAGAAGGAACCCTACTGTGGAGTGGCAGGTAGTTGGCTGCCCGAAGAGCCTGTTCTATCCAAAATGTTCTCCTTAACCTGGATCAGAGCATCTTTGTAAGCAAGATAAAGGACTAAGGAAATGGACATCTGGAGAGGCTAACATAGACTGTTGTTGGAAGTTTTTACTGATCTCTCCCTTTACTGATCTCTCCACACCCCTGCACCTAGGAGGTAAGGGAAAGAGAGCTTTAATGACTGTAATGCCCAAGGACAAAGTCATTTTATTTTTTATGTACAAGACTTATATTGTGCTTTTCTGCCCTGATCAGGACCACCATGGTAGCTAATGACTTGCTGCTCCTCAACAGCCACTGCCCCATGAAGTGTTGTGGAGTGGTTAGTGTTCCAGACAAGGATTTGGGAGACCCAGGTTTGAATCTGAGTTGGGAAATACCTGGAGATTTTAGGGGTGGAGCCTGAGCGGTGGGTGTTGCCTTCTGACACACTTCCGGTGATGTCAGGGGGTGTAACATAAGCAAATAAGTTATGCTAATGAGTTATGCTAATGAGCTCCTGCACCTGTTTTTCTACGAAATAACCCCTGACGAATGTTAATGTTTTAAGCATGTTTGTATTTTGAGTAAAAAAATATTTCATCGGCTTTACCTGTGTCCTTTATAACGTTTATATCTCTGGTACCTGGCATTACACTTTATCGCAGTCATGACCCAGCCTGACAAAGTGATATTTATGTAAGATCTGGCCCTAGTAACAAATGCATTCAACACCTCTAGTAGTCTTTCTTTTCCCATCCATGAAGAGAATAGCTGGCAAAGACTTTTATGGGATTAAAAGGTTTCTTGGGTGGGGGTTGTATGGACTCTAACCCACTTTGGCTTTTGAAGGCAAAGGTTTCACACACCCTAAGAATAAAACAGTGTCCTGCTGTAGTTAATGAAGCTTTATTCTGAACTTCCCAAAACCTTGTTTTGCTCTATTTTTTGTCATGTTTGTTTGTTTGTTTTCAGAAGCCAAAGGACGTTAAAGACTCCATATGAAAGGGACGTTAAAAATTCTTTACAGAAAAGCAAAGTATAGAGGTGAACAGTTGGCAGGGTGATTGGACTGATTTATGCCAGTGCATTAAAATGATTAAGGGAATTTCCTCATCTCTGCGTCCCTCTCCCCTCTCCTCCAAGCTTTCAATTTCTCCTTCAGTCACATATCTCAGAATGGGGAGGGGGGCTTCCTTCAGCTTTAATCGTGGGCAGTTCCTTCTGATGTGTCTGTACTCCCAGCATAGATGACATTTTATCTTGGGAGTTGAAGTATTCCTTGCCTTGCTGTTGCAAGCCAAAGTGGGGCTTTGCTGATTATACTGGTCCCCAAAGTCCATCGTACTACTCTCTGTTAGAGCACCTTCTCCCTTTTCCATGGTTGATTTCCACAACCCTGCTCTCCTTGTATATTTCACTTGAAGTTAGTCAGCAAAAATTGCTAAACCAATCTGTTTTTGTCTCCCAACGCCAACCTTGTGAGGTAGGACAGGGAGATAATTTCTCAGCGCCATAGCCTGTACAGGTAGCTGCTGAATGAAACTGACACACCAAGCTTGGCAGGGGTTTGGTAGGAGCCAGGGCACCCCTCCCTCCCCTTCTCTGGCCATTTTCCTCCTCTTCCCTAAGGAAAAAAAGAGCAGGCTCTGGTGAAATAAAGTAAAATGATTATAGCTTCTTAGGTAGGGGAGGGGGTGTTGTCTTTAAAATGGAAGAGGAAAGCACTGTTCTGTGGCTGTCCTGCAGCTACAGGGTCTGCTGTGTCATGGAAGGACCCAATTTATGAAGGAAGGAATGCTGTACACCAAGATGCGTAGCTGGACTCTTTTTCTTTGGACTGGATGGGCCATTGGCCTGATCCAACAATGGCTTCTCTTATGTTCTTACGTTCAATGTGTGTGCAGAAAAAAAATCAAAACTGTGAGGAGCACTTTCCACCCAGAGGGTAGGTGGGGTTAGTGTAGAGCACGACAGTTGGTGTTACAGGTAAGCACACAGACAGAAAGCAAAGCCTGAGTTCTAGGGTTTCGCTGTTTTTTTAATAAAAGAGAAGGGTGGGGGCTAGAGGGTATTCCAGCTGCACCATTTTTAAAATAGCCAGCCGCCCTGTACAATACATTAAAAAACACACTCCACTCCTCCCGTGTAGTTTCATGGATGGAAAGGTTTTCAGATATACTGCCTCAGGCTGAAGAAGCTCTCCTGTGCTTTGTCAGGATTGTGCTTTATGGGTATGACCAGCTGAAATTCAGTTGCCAGAGCTTAAAGCAACTTGGCATGAGGTTCAGTCAGAGAAATGGCACAGGGAAGGAGGGGAAAAACAGACTTCCTCAGTTCTGTGACCTCAGTCCATATCGCCTCCATGGGTACTTTTTGCAGCTACACATATAGGTCCATATTGCACCTCTCTTTCTAGAGTATAGTAACATGCATCCTTATATACGCATGCATAATGAGCCTTGTTATTGAATGTGGACCGGAAAGATCATTTTCTTGTTGCAGTGTAAAATGGGTTAGAGTTTAGAAATCGCACCCCATAGCAGTCATGATGGGATTTCAAGTTTTATTGCACATAGCTCTCATCAGCCTGGGTTATGGGGTCAAAAAGATAAATTAGGAGGATGGAGACCCGTGTTACAGCGTCAGCCCTGACTCCTCTTTTTCATACTATAGCCCCTTAAGTTATTCCTGTACCATATTCTCTAACAAGTTTGGGGAGGGTTTTGCAACCCTGGAAAGGAAGGTGGCCCTAAGGCCGCGAACTCAAGGGGACTGCAGAGGCAGAATTGACCATGCCAAGTTAGCCATCAGGCGGAATCTGCCCGAAGAAACTGTATTGCCAAATTGGCAAGAAAGGCTTCCCCACAACACAACAGGGAATGTCTCTGTATAGGAAAAGACTTTCCTGATTCATTCCTGCCAGGGCCAAATGGTCTAGCTTCTAACATCTCCGTGTGACTTTTGTCTCCTGCAACAGATGGCATGCCAGATGCCAAGCTTGATATCCATATACAAGGCACTTTGACACCTTTGCTGGGAAGTGTAGACATTCAGGCATCTTCCCAAGCTGGGGGACACAGCTGTCCCAAACATTAACATATCAAAGCTTCTCTTACATGGCTTCAGTCACGTCAGCAATACCTGCAACTGGATATTTGGGCACACCCCTTCAACCCTCTCATAACTGGGTAAATGGCCATATTCAATTATGATGGGAAAGGGAGGGAGTTGTGATCGCCCTATGGGAAAAGGGGGAGAGTTTTCTTGGAAACAGAGCTCCTTTCTGAGAGACAGGTCCGTTTGGATTACATACCTGCAACATGGAATTTTGCTAGTGGGCAGAAAAGCTGGACTTAACTGCCCGCAGCAATCATGTGGTTCCTATTCAAGATTCCCTGGACAATGGAGTTTGAATTACCTGGAATCTCTGAATAACTGGTAACTATGAATACCTCTATGTGTAGTTAGAGCTGAACAAGCTATAGATATTCTTTGTTTTCCTACCTCTGCAAGTCTTATGATATTATGATGTGTGTTAATTAATTATCTGCAGCTCTGGCACAGAGCTGGTAAGTTGCTAAGTCGTCTAGATCAGGCAGGAGTTTAGATCTCTGCTCCAAAACCTTGGTGAGGGCCTTTCTGATGTAAGAAATCTTGGTGGCAGACTACTGATAAGCCAGGAGTGTGTGCAGACATACTCTTGGGTTGTTTAAGTGTTCCTGGAGCATATGGGATTTTGGTATCTCTCATTCCTGGATGGGGATGACGGAGAAGTGAAATCCTGTACATTCTGGCAGTATCAGGAATTGTGCCTCTTACCCCTGGATTGGGTTCTGAGAGGTTCAAAACCTGTACAGTCTCATCATGCGCCAGGCCTCACAGGTCTTGAATTTGGAGCTATAGAGCAGGCTATGAGTGTGCCATCCCACCTGTCCCACAGCTGGGGTACCCATGCCATTCGCCCTTGGCTTGGCTGAGCTAAAAGAAACCTGGTGTGCATGACCTTCCTGGGCTCTCTTCCTGCCGGCCCCGACTTGCCAACAACCTTCCAGGGTAGGCTGACTACTTCTCAACACCCCAAACTTGACTCTTTTTTCTCTTTCTGTTGTGAAATTCAAACTTGTGTTCTATTTATGAAGAATGCTTATACATTCTGGTGCAAAATAATTTATTTTTGTAAAAACTAAGAAAGAAACCCATCATGCTCAAGGGCATTGAACATTTGCATACGCAATGACCCCTGACCCCAAAAAAGCACCCACTGCCCATACTGTGCGTGCTTCCTGGTTAGGGCCTATGCATGCATCAGTCATCCCAGGAAGAATCCATTGGAGATCTTGGAAGGTTGTGTGTTTTTGATTGTTCTATTCTTTAACTGCAAAAGGTGAAGGCCTCCCACAGGTATCCCTCGGTTAAAAAATGTATGCCTGGTCAGTGTCCCCTCGGAGCCATAATGACTCCCACTAAAAGGGAGGAGGTCTCCCTGATCTATTCCCCTGAATTCAAGAGATGCAAGGCCTGGTGAGAACATGAAAACTCACAGAAGCTGGTTTTCTGCGTGCAGGCCCCATGAGTTCGGGGTTTAGGTCGAGAGACCCACCCTCCCCCTAAAGGGGAGAATGGTTTGTCCCCTCCAAACCCCAAAACAGGCTCCACCCGAATATCATTCCCTGTTACTGTTATTATTTTCTATGCCAGCAGAAATGTAAAATGTAATACCTTGAATACGATGCCTTAAGTCCATGACCATTTCTTGCATTTTTTTGATCAAGATGTACTGGTAACATGCTGCTAAAATCTGAATTTATGTACCCATGATACCTCGCGAGCAGGGACACTCCCTCTATGCAAAAATCCGCTCCTCCCTCCTGGCTGAGCCGACTTGTGCCGAGGAAGGACAAGTGCCTCCAAAGTTATCATAAGTAGGCATTGGGGCTTTCCGGAGCAGCTTCGGGTATCTTCAGATTTTCTGAAGCTGGTGGGAACCCCAATCACCTCAAAATTGCTGCCCAGAGGTCCGCCTTGTCGAGATGAGACCGCTGAGGGGTCACTCAAATCCCCAAAATGAATCAATGTACCATTTGAGGCGGTCTGCCTCACAGGCTCGATGTAGGCTAAAATGGCCAAAATGGCACCTGCCACCCCCAAATCACACATGTGCCTCAGGATGTTGGGGTACAGAGCATATAAGTATACAAAAGAGGTCACAGTTCTACTGATACAATTGAAAGGACAAAAAGAACTGTGAAAAGGCTACAGAATTCCAATACAAATTGTACTTTTAACAATGTATATGTTATTTTCAGTAACAACAAACAGTTTTAAACTGAAAATGCAGAGTCACATGCAGAGTCGCAACGGCGTCCTCCAGAATGATTAAATCCGTTTCAGCCAATACAGTGGTCTTTCTCCAGCCTGAAGACTCTATAAAGTTCATATAAAAATTCAATATACATACCTCTTCATATGTGCAATTCATAAAATTATTCATATAATAATACACTTACTAGCAGAGCTTCCTAGTTCTTTTAAGATCTTACATCATCATTGCCAGGAAAAAGTTTATCTAAGAAATATGATCATAGAGTAAGCAACCCAAATTCAAAACACTATTGCAGAAAGTTTACAGATAAAGCATATAGTTCATGGGCTCACCAATCCATTTTCTAGAGAAATTTCTTACAAGGAAAAAGTCCTCATCAGTTCCTTCTTCAATAGTAAAGTGCTAGCCACATAAAAGACACAACTCTTAATAAATACATCTCCAGAGAATACAAAGTTAATCCAGCAAAAACTCACAGCAATCAACATAAGAAATACAGTTCTTTCTCAGTGAAGTAAAGTGCTAGCCACATCGGAGACAAAAAATACAAGATTAATCCAGCAAAAACTTACATAGGAGACAAGAAATACAGAGTTACTCCAGCAAACACTCACAGCAATCAATATAGAACTACAGAAAACAGCTCAGATCCCAGGACATGTTCAACCCATTAGGATATAGGGAATTTAATTTATAAATCCAGAAAGCCTCACGTTTAAGCAAAACCTTCCTTAAATCTTTCTTCTCATACTGGCATGGTTGAATGACCTCCAAAACGGTAAATTTAAAGTCATCATGCCGATGTTTCTTTGATAGAAAGTGTTCCACGCGGGGTGCATCCCTTCATTCATGCTTAATTTTTGATTTGTGCTCAAGGATGCGTGTTCTTATTGCCCTAGTCGTTTCTCTAATGTATTTCTGACCACAACCACAAATTATTAAATATATAGATTGTTTAGTGGTACAGGTGGAAAAATGTTTAAAATACCATCTAAAACCACTTTCTGGAAACTCAATGAACTTTAAATCCATTGATAATGGACAGGCTGCACATATACCACATCTGTGGTGTCCTACAGGATGATTCTCTTGGGTTATATCCTCCCTAAGATCAGAATGAACCAATAGGTCTTTAAAGGTAGATGTTCTTCTGAATCCAATAAAGGTTTTTTTTATACACCCAGGAACATCTCCTAAAATATGCCAATGACGGATGTAGGCTAAAATGGCCAAAATGGCACCTGCCACCCCCGAATCACACATGTGCCTCAGGATGTTGGGGTACAGAGCATACCTCTATACCCCGGCACACACTGTGGGACTGGTGTTTTTTGTTTATTGCAGTTCCCCTATGATTTAGTTCCTCAGGGTTTATTTCCTTATTGTTCATAAAGACTGGGTGTGTGTGCTGCTTTGGACACATACGTTGAAAAATGGTGGGGGATCTGTCGAGGCTAGCCCACCCCTGCAAAACAACCTGCCACCCCCTTAATTTCACCTGTCCCCATGGAGGGGCTTCTGATTCCCCTGTTGCATACCCACCTCAAATCACCTGCTAGCAAGCACACGGTGGTCCTGTCTCAGTGACACAGACAGGCTCTGGGATGGGGGAGGATGGTAAGAGAGGAAGGGGGGAGTCCTTTCATGTGTGTTTTTTCAAATTAACACTGCTTTTTATGGGTTGAAATTGTTAAAAGCTGTTTGCTTTTTGAAGAACCAGAAGGGGGGGGGCTTTAGAAATTCTCTGTTGGTTCTTTACCTATTCCTGTGCCAATGGTGCAACCTTTTTTAAAAAAAATAAAGTCTTGAGATATTAAATTTTAAAACAGTTATGTTTTTCTTCCAAAAAACCTCCCCAAAACGAGACAACTGAAAGATTTGGAAATTTTATTAAAAAGTTCTCTGCAGCCTCTAGGAAAACATCTTAATCATAAAAAGGAGTTTGCCCTCCGTGGCAACTATAGAACATAAAACAAAGACACACACACAAAAGCTCACACCTCGAACAGAACTTTGTTAGTATTGGAGGTGCCGTTGGACTCTAACTTTGGACTCTGGTCAATGCCTAGGCTCCCTCCCAGGTCACTGGCCCATCAACACAACTCTTAAGCATATGCAGAGTATGGTATGGGGCAGACGGGGTGGGTTTGCAAGCATGGGCTGGGAAGTGGTGCCAGCGTGCACCATGGATAGGGGCTCTTGAAGAAGGCCTTAATAAGTGGTGGTGTTTATGCAGACATGAGGGGGTGCTGGGAGGAGACCCCCACCCCCCTCCTGCCCGCCTGTGGCTGCTTGCACACTGTCGTCAGTGCCTGGGAAATTCCAGCTTCCCTGCTGTAAACCAGCTATCTTTTGGCTATGCTCCTGCAGAGTGCAGGGGGTTGGACTAGATGACCTGCAAGGTCCCTTCCAACGCTAACATTCTATGATTCCATTTTCCACAGTTTTAGAAGCGTAGAAAATGGGCTCATACATTTGAAAAAATGGGCACGGACATTGTCTTTTCTTTTCTTGGGGGGTGCTTATCTATTCTGGCCAGAGGTACTAATGCCTTTAAGAAACCCCGTTTCAAAATGAGGTGAGCTTTTACATACAGTTCAACATTTATAAAAAAGGTTTGAATGGATCTCTGTTTCACCCCAAAGCTTCCTCACTGAGCATTTTAATTATTTTAGACACACCTTACAGAAAGAGCTTCTTTGGGGTGAAATCTAGCAATTTTTAAAAAATGTAGGAAACCAGAAAAAAAAATGTCAGCTATGAGTGTTTAATACTCCCTCCTGTACATGTTCAGCCTGCTTTTAACTTTTCTGCAAAAGCCTCTTTCTGCAAACATTTTAAATTTCAAAATTTCACAAAAACACAATGGATTTTTATGATCTCAGACTGTAATGCTGAGTGGTCAAGGATCCCTGGTTAATTCAGTTTGACTCCAAAATACTGAATTTCAGCTGGTCATACCCATAAAGCACAATCCTGACAAAGCATAGAAGAGCTTCTTCAGCCTGAGGCAGTATATCTGAAAACATTTCTGTTGTGTCCGCTGAGCACCACAGGACAGCAGCGACAAAGCCTGAGCTTGAGTCTCAGATAACAATGGGGACTAGGCTCCTGACTCTGACTTAGGGGAACCAATTGGAATGACGGCGGGAAATTCAAAACCGCCAATGGGACCAAGGGGTGTCTGCCTATGCTTGTATATAGTTGACCATCGACCGGTAAAAGGTGTTCTTGTTGTGTAATAGCAAACCATGTTGACCACTACATCGGTGTCTGTGGTTTCATTATGCGTCCAACCCACTACACAATAATGGCGACGAAGATGGGATCCTGCTAAGCACTACAGCTGGGCTGACGGACAATGCGACCGAAGGCAACGCTCCACCATCCCACACACCTCCATTCCATGAGCGCCTCCAAGGGTGGACAGCAAGCCGCGTCTCAGCCGCCAATCAGCACAATGGCTGTTGCTCCAGGATCCGGGCTGCTGCTGCAATTCGACACCTCCCAGCCTCAGCGATGGGAAGCCTGGGTCACAGGCCTGCGGCAAGCCCTCATGTTATACCAAATCACGGACGAGGCCAGGAAGAGGGGTCTGCTCAACTAATGCAGCCCCGCGATCGTGAACTTGGCACAGTACCTCCTCTCTCCCAAGAAGGTAGAGGAGTGTACCTTCGAAGAAATTGCGAAGACCGTCCAAGATCACTACTCACCGAAACCCTCCAAGATGACCTGCCATGTGGTGTTCCAGCAGCGGAGCCAGCAGGGTCGGGAAACCGCTCCGGAGTTCCTCATGGAGCTCCACCACCGATTCGTCACCAACCTCCAAGAGGAGAAACTATGGCACTGGATAATGGAGGGTGAGAATGTCACGATAGCCTCAGCCCTTGCCACAGCCACCGTGTGGGAGAGGTCCCACTCAGCAGCACCATGCACAAGGCTGCCGTCACCGTGAGCAGTGACCCCGAGGACTTGGAGGTCCACCGAACACAAGCAGTGCACTGCTCGCAAGCCCTGCACACAAGCTCCGCATGCAAGCAAACCGGCTCAGCGGCTCTGGGTGTGCCAGCTGTGGTGGTCAGCATGAACGAAAGACATGTCGGTTTCGGGACACCACGTGCAGAGACTGCGGCCACATGGGCCACATCGCCAGGGCCTGCCGATCCAAGGGATCCCGTGCACCGCTAAAGCAGCCCTGCTGCAAGACTGACGCGCACTATGAGGAGTACGCAGCAAAAGAGGATCTCTACCTCCTCACCAACGCACCGCAATTGATGTAACAGGTACTGAGACTCCCCAGCCACTCCTCTGCCCCTAAAATCCAAGTCTACATTGGTGTCTGTGGTTTCATTATGCGTCCAATCCACTACACAATACTTTCCATCCATGAAACTACACGGGAGGAGTGGAGTGTGTTTTTTAATGTATTGTACAGGGCGGCTGGCTATTTTAAAAATGGTGCAGCTGGAATACACTCTAGCCCCCACCCTTCTCTTTTATTAAAAAAACAGTGAAGCCCTAGAACTCAGGCTTCGCTTTCTGACTGTGTGCTTACCTGTAACACCAACTGTCGTGCTCTACACTAACCCCACCTACCCTCTGGTTGGAAAGTGCTCCTTCTAGTCACAGTTTTGATTTTTTTTTTCTGCATGCACATTGAACGTAAGAACATAAGAGAAGCCATTGTTGGATCAGGCCAATGGCCCATCCAGTCTAAAGAAAAAGAGTCCAGCTACGCATCTTGGTGTGCAGCATTCCTTCCTTCATAAATTGGGTCCTTCCACGACACAGCAGACCCTGTAGCTGCAGGACAGCCACAGAACAGTGCTTTCCTCTCCCATTTTAAAGACAACACCCCCTCCCCTACCTAAGAAGCTATAATCATTTTACTTTATTTCACCAGAGCCTGCTCTTTTTTTTCTTAGGGGAGAGGAGGAAAATGGCCAGAGAAGGGGAGGATGGGATGCCCTGGCTCCTATCAGACCCCTGCCAAGCTTGGCGTGTTAGTTTCATTCAGCAGCTACCTGTATAGGCTATGGCGCTGAGAAATTATCTCGTCCTACCTCGCAAGGTTGGCATTGGGAGACAAAAACAGACTGGGTGGTCCAAAACTGCTCCCCCACCACCTCTCAGAGAGGCTCCCCCCCAGGCTTCCCTGAGGAAACCCCACCTCTATTTCTCCTCTTTCATTTCCTTAAGATTCCCCTGCCTGAAAGTCTTGTGCTATGTGTGTGCTGCTTTGAGAGGTACTTTATTTACTATAATTCAGCACAACACAGTTCTTATTGAAGTTTCTGGATTTCTTCCTTCAGATATTACAGGTTTTCCTTTATTTATTTATTTATTTGTTTGTTTGTTTAATTCAACTTATTGTTTTGTAGATTTTCCTGTGTATTCTTCCCTTTAGAAGTAAAGATTTTTACATAGAAAGAAAATGCCTCCTCTCCAGTGAACAAAGATCCTTTGCAAACTCTGAATATCTATTTTCACCAAATTTTCCAACACTTTTCACATCTAACCTAAAATGGGGGCCTCATCAGCAACTGATAAGGACAAAATCAGAAACCTGTGCCAACAGCACATTAAACTTTTTTTTCTGAATGAAAGTGGGAACTATGTTCCAGGTGCTGTTCAAGTCTTTAAAAGTCATTCCTATTATCCTTTATGGAGTAGCCATAAGGATTGTCTTGGTAAATGAAAATATTGACCATCTTTTAAAATATTTTTTTGCAAAAATTGTGAAACATTCCTCACTGTGTCGCTGGTGTGGCTCTCCGTTCAGAACTGGGCCTTCCCTTGAGGCAAGGGCTTGGTTACAAGCATTTAGATTTTTCATCACTTCATACTAGGGCAGCAAGGGCTACCTCAGACTCCTAAAAGAAGAGTCTTATAGAGCAATGCAGTTTAAGACTGTCTTTGAGAAACAGTTGGCTCTTGATGTTAACCTGGGCTTTCATGCAGCATTTGCTTTCGTGAGAAACTGTGTAAAATCAATCGATCACCAAAGCTCTACCTTTAGAGCACACTGCGCCTGTTCACCCCAATTTTTTGGTAGTCCACCTCCAAAATCTCTTCTCTCCTACACCTATCTGTTGTCTTTCCAAAGCCTGTTAAAGGCATTCATTCTAGCCAGACTAAATGCTCATTCCTTGGCAGTTATGAGGGGCGGGTTCATGCATTTAGCTTTTTCAGAACCAATCTGCCCCATCCCTTAGGTAAGATTGACACAATAGCACATGTCCTTCTGGAGTGCCCTTTGTATAATGCCTCCTCAGTTCATTCTGATGTGTATTTCTATGATTTAGTTACCTTTTTACTTTCTGATAGGAATCCAAAAAGAATTCTAGCAGTTGCAAAAATTTTTTACTCTTTTTGTCTATTGGGTAATAACTATCCACTGCTCAAGATCAATGTATCATAGAGCTTCTATTGGATAAAACGAAAGGAAAACCTTTGTCTTTTCTTAAAAACATAGGAACTACAGACCAAGGTGGAGCACCACCATAGCAAGGTTACTTTCTCCTCTTTGCCTCAATGCTCCACCATTTTATTTATTTATTTACTTTACTTTTATTTCAGACATTTTGTCAACCTTGGCCAACATCCAAAGAATGGTGCAACTCACTCCATGTGCCCAATGGGACATGGCAAAATACTTTTGACAGTGAAAAGACTTTCAAAGATAGTAGCTGAAATGGCATGGGCTTCTGCTACCCTTAGAAGGAACTTGAACATCCCACTGGATTCATCAAAGACTTTATACTTGCCTAATGTAGATCTTTGGTTCATGGCGTTTGGATTATCAGAGTTATATAAATCTTTTAGGGCTGTGTGCACTAGTAACAGATTGACAGTTTGATCAGAGCATGACACTGATCACCCCACTCAGTTTGTTTGGCCAGGATACTTCACCATTGTAAGTGGAAAGGAATTTGGAATACTATTTAGTTACCAACACTACAATGCAGATGATTTTGAAAGATGATTTTTAACTGAAATGTGAGGGTGTGCCAGAGAGATAGGGATGGCAACAGGTAAATTGCTTCCTCTTATCATTACCAATCTTAATGAGATCGTATTGCTTCTAGGAGATGGAAAATGGTGACTGTGAGCTTGAACATTCATTTGCTTTCTTCCTCTGTGCACAATGAGAGCATGAACATTAAGCTCCAGTTTGGCAGCTGAAGAGTAGAACCTCACCTGTGTTGGATGGTATTCAAGTTTTGGCCACCAGGAGAAACTACAATGCAGACTAGGGATAAATCCAAATGTTTTCATTGTTAAGGTCCCAAAAGCAAACATAATGCGATTCTCTTTGAATATTTCTTTCTTTGTCATATGAAAATAAATGGAAACACAGACAAACAGATAAAAAAGTTGCTTTTAAATACACTGAAATCACCAGCAGCTGTTACACCATACAAAAGCACTGGGAGGAATAGTCAAATAATACGTAGCACAGTTGTTAAGGACATACAATCAGCTTGCCTCATTTTCTGTTTTCTGCAGCCAGGAATTGGTCTTCAAAGGAACTTAATGTGCATAACAAGAGAGATAAAAGGCTTGGCCTACATAGTCAAGAGGTAAGGTTCTGGTTCTTAAAATTATTGGGAGAAAATATTCAGCTCCAAATTTTAGGCTACATCTACAATTCCAGACTTACTTGAGCTAGTTAGACACTGTGCTGCCAATTGTATAACTAAGCCAATCCAGTCCATATTATGAACAGCAATATTTGCTATTATTTTCATTAATACAAAGTTCTGGATTGGCAGTAATTTATAAGGCTCCCATGACCCTCAGTGGTTAGTACAGAGAAGCCTCCCCAATGGAGAATGGAATCTGGACTCTCACTCTCAGATATAAATCAAGAAAGTGTTGTTTAGTTAAAGGAATTTGTGCAAGTGAGACAAGACCAAAGACACCTTTAGCAAATTATTAGTGCAATCCTGAACACAGTTACACCCTTCTAATCCCATTGAAAAATATAACTCTGTTTAGGATTGCACTGTATATAATGGTTTATAGATTCTTCAGTGAAAGTGCTTATGTGCTTCACAGTTGGAAAAGGGAGAGAAATTTTCATTTGCCTACAATCCACTTACTTTAGAGAAGTTTCATTCCTTTTAATGAAACTACTTCAGAGTAAATGGTGTTAGCCTATTAGATTCATGCTGGGTATATGTAAAAGTCATATAGGTAAAGGTAAAGGTTCCCTTGCTCAAAAACCAGTTGAATCCGACTCTAGGGTTGCGGTGCTCATCTCCGTTTCAAAGCCGAAGAGCCAGCGCTATCCGAAGACATTTCCGTGGTCATGTGGCCGGCATGACTAAACACCAAGGCGCATGGAAAGTCATATATCTCTTTATAAATGGAACTTGAGCCCTTTATAAACCTGCTAATGTTCTTTTTAAAGGCACACCACTTAACAATGAGAACTTCCCATAAAAACAGCCTTGCTAGATTGTTGAAAATGCAATAGGATGGTCTGAAAATTCAGAAGGAGAATGTAGAGTCACTGTTCTGCAAATGATATGCTGCTCACTTTTAGTAAATATCTCAAGAGTAGCAGTCCCTTTTGCAGATTTTCACCTTGATGAACAATGAAGTCAGGGCAATAAAACTTAAATGTTGTATATGACTGGTGAGGGGGGGAAAGACGAGATTTTTTTTTCTTCAGTGCAGCCTCCACACAGGCTGTTAGCGTACACTTAACTTTTGTGGTTTTATCACTTCTAATGAATGCCTGTAGGGAATAATCAGAGAGTTGGCATGAAAATGTGTTTATTTCTATTGCTGTACATTAAAAATCATATCCATTCCAAAATCCAGTTTAGAGGTAAGCAGGCACACATAGAGGCAGCTTCTTTGGCATTTCCAGTCACCCTCACTGCCAAGCGTTGTCAGTGCAAGCCTGAGGGTACACAAATGTGGAGACTGAAACATTAGAACCTACATCCTAAAATCAAAGCCACAATGTTCACTGGCCATCCTTCAGAACTTGAGATCTTCAGATCTCAAGACCCACTTTTCACAAGCCAGAATACCAAATAAAAAAGATTGCCTGTTGGGACTGTCTTAGGTGACATCTATGTCCATATATGGTGCTGGAAAGAAAAGGCAACACATTCATGTAGGGAAAGTGATTCTTTTTATCTTCACACTGTGGTGATGCCACAGGCCTTGGCTTCCTAGAAATAAGATTTAAAAGTTGCTGTCAGTATCAATTTAAGCACAACAGGACAGATTCAGCCCCAGACAATGTATATAACAACAATGAGAAAGTGGAAGGAATGAAGGCTAGTGGTCAGTCATGCTGTGGTTCAGCTGTTTGCGGATTCCTTTAAATGCAAGCTCTGCTCAAAGAATCTTTGGTCAATTAGATACCAACAACTGCAAGGAATTCACAATGCTCCTGTAAGTCATGTAAACATTTCAGACATATGCAACACGGAGGAGGAAGAGGCCTCACCCTGTGTTGAAGGAGTGGTACGCACCTTGTAACTCCCCTCTCTGACGTCCATGCTGAGGTATTCACCTTGACTATTTCTCAGAAAGGTAAACTATAAATGCTGTAAAATAATATTTAAAAAAACAAAATACCCCATTCTACTCAAACTGTGGCTGGAATCCCAAGATTTCTTCTTACAAGTGATGGGTATGCTAAAATACAGGCAACAGGGAAGACAGATGAAATGGACACTTCCTCTGTGGCTGTGATGAGTGGCATCTTTCAGAGGGAAGAAATACTATACTCGGTTCAAGACATGTAAAAGATTATTGTCCTGGAACAATAGCTGTGCCCATTTATAGCAGGACGTAAAAATAAAACATTGGAGCTTACCTGAAGGTTTTTTGGGGCGAAGTCATCCAAACTGGTTAGGTCATGCTTCCTCTTGCTCTAGACAGGGCTATGCAAATTTGTGTAGACTGTATTGGCTCAGAGTGAGGCTGACCCTCCAGTCTTAGTATAGCCCAGCTCCATAACAGATTTTGCGTCTGACTAGATTTTAATTTTATTAATTCATTCATTTTGTGATGGGGTGTTGATGATGACTCCACCCCACTAAAAAAGAAGAAACCCTCAGGTAAGCTCCAATGTTTCATTCTTCTTTTTGGATGAAGGCTTGATCCATAAGGTGATAGTGGATTTTGAGACCTTTTAACTCAGAGACTGTGAGCTATAGTTTGGTGTAGTGGTTAAGTGCGCGGACTTTAATCTGGGAGAACCGGGTTTGATTCCCCACTCCTCCATTTGCACCTGCTGATGTGACCTTGGGTCAGTCACAAGCTCTAGCACAGCTGTTGCTGAAAGAGCAGTTTGTGTTAGAGTTCTCTCAGCCCCACCTACCTCACAGGGTGTCTGTTGTGGGGAGGGGAAGAGAAAGGAGTTTGTAAGCCGCTCTGAGACTCAAAAGTGAAGGGCGGGGTATAAATCCAATCTCCTCTTCTCCTCTTCTTATTCTAAGATGCAGACAAAAATCTTTTAGCCTAATATGTGCCATTTTATTTAAGCAAATGTGTGGAGCTCTGTGCACATCTAATTTGTGCCAGACTCTCTCTTTGAGATGACATGTTGTAGAACAAAAGAACAATAGCACCAATTCTTGGTTAATATGATTGCTGCAGATTCAAATTCTGGATCCAAAGAAACCGCTAGGCTAATCTGATCCTCTTAGTTAACATGATAAGGGGGAAATACCTTTGGTGTTGTGTCCTGAGATCAGAGGGCGGAGCTGGCGAAACACTGCCAAGCTTCGCTCTCTGAGAACAATAGGGACTAGGTTCCTGAGCTCGCCAGTAGTGAACCAATGGCAGCATTGGCGGGCGATTCAAACCCGCCAATAGGAATATAGGGCCGTCCCCCCCTAACTGTATATAGTTGGCCTCCGGCCGTTACTGTGTGTTCTTTGTCTTACGTGAAGTACGAATAAACGCGTCTTCTCTTATGTCGTCGTCCGAGTCATGAGGCCTGAAACCCAGTACTTTACAGTGGCGACGAGGATGGGATTCTAACGCCTTCTGTGACTCCATGAACGACGAAACGGACACCGCCGAGCAACGCATCGCTGACCCCGAGAGCAGCACCGCACCGCTCGCCGAGCATCGCATCGCTGACCCCGAGAGCAGCACCGCACCGCTCGCCCCGGCGCGCGCCGTTCCTGACAGAACCATGGCCGCTTCCCACGTAACACTGGAGCACTTCGACCAGTCGCAGCCAGAAACCTGGGACGCATGGGTCGACCAGCTCATCAGCTACTTGGAGCTCAACGAAATCCGCCACCCCGACCAGAAACGAGCGATCCTCCTGAACGCCTGCGGCACCCAAACCGTCCGCCTCGCCAAGAGCCTCTTGGTGCCCCGCACGGCCTTGGAGAGCTCGTTTGGGGAAATCCTGGACGTCCTAAATGGCTACTTCAGCCCCCGGCCGACCTTCCTGGCCAAGAGGATGGATTTCCAGAGGCGAGTCCAGACCCGAGGGGAATCCATTGCCAACTTCCTAGCCGCGCTAAGGGCGCTAGCCGTGGACTGCGGGTTTCCGAAGGTGGAGGACAACCTGCTGACACAGTTCGTGTGGGGCCTGGCGGACTCCAAGCTGCGGCGCAAGTTGGTGGGACACCGGAAGCTCACCTTGGACGAGGCCCTCGACGCCGCCACTGCCCACGAGGCCGCAGAAGGGGATCGGCCGGTCGCGGCCGCGCAGGTGGTTGGAAGGAGCCCAAGCCCCGGAAACGAAGAGACGGACGAGGTCTTCGCCCTCAAACCCCAACAACGCCGGCCGGCGCCGTTCCAGCAGGCCAACAGGGAGCAAGCCAAGTACTCCGGCAACCGAGCCGTCTGTGCCAGCTGCGGGGAGGGCCACGGACGGAAATCCTGCAGGTTCCGGGACGCTGTCTGTCACGGGTGCGGAAAGCAGGGACACCTCGCCCGGGTCTGCCGGTCCAAGGGCTCCCGGAATTCGAGATCGTCGGTCCCCCAGTACCGCGCATCGTCCACCGCACACGAGACAACGGAAGAGGTCGCCGAGTTGTACCACCTCACCGACCAACCACTACAGGTACTTCGCCTCCCCAACCCCAACCTTTCCTCTGCCCCGAAGATCCAAGTAACCGTGCGGATCGAGGGGTCCCCCTGTTGCATGGAAGTGGACTCGGGATCGGCGGCGTCCATCATTTCCCTGGACACTTTAAAAAGACTTTGCCCACTAGGGGGACCCCTCTACGTCCATCGCCACTAAGCTTGGTGGACTTTCAAAAGAACCCTGTCCCCATCCGGGGAGTCGGCACTTTCCGAGTGCAGCACCGAGACTTTGAGGGGAAGTTGGACTTGGTGGTGGTAGAGGGAAATCTCGCGAGTCTCCTGGGGCGGGCGTGGTTCGAGGCCCTAGGCATATCGATTGGGGGAGTAAATAAATGTGGGGTGCGGGACTGGGGGGCGGTGTGCAAGGAATTCCCGGAGGTCTTTGACGGGAAACTGGGATGTTACAAAGGGCCCCCGGTGTCGCTCCACTTAGACCCCACCGTGACGCCCATCCGTCGGCGCTTCCGCACCGTGCCCCTGGCCCTCCGCCCTAAAATAGAGACCGAATTAGACCGGCTGGTGGCCCAGGGAGTCTTAGAGCCCGTCCCGAACGCTAGATGGGAGACACCGATAGTGACACCCGTCAAGCCAAACGGGGAGATCCGCATCTGCGCGGATTATAAGTGCACTATTAACCAGGCACTCCAAGCGCACGCATACCCCGTACCAGTGGTCAGCCATGTCCTAGCAACACTGGCAGGGGCGCGCATATTTGGAAAGCTGGATCTCGCACAGGCGTACCAGCAACTCCCGGTAGATGAGGCCACGGCCGAGGCACAGACCATAGTGACCCACCGGGGAGCTTTCCGGGTGAAGAGGCTGCAGTTCGGGGTCAGTGTGGCCCCAGGGATCTTCCAAAATCTAATGGACGATTTGTTAAAAGGGATCCCTGGAGTGACGCCGTTCTTCGACGACGTCCTCATCGCCGCGACCACCCCGGAAAGCTTCGCCGCCCGCCTCCGAACTGTATTGGAACGCTTCCAAGCCGCGGGGCTGAAAGTGAAGCGGGAAAAGTGCCTCCTCGGGGTGCCGGAAGTAGAGTTCTTGGGATACCGGGTAGACGCATCAGGCCTGCATCCGGCGAGGGACAAAGTGAAGGCCATCGTGGAGGCCCCCGCCCCGAAGTCCAAGGCCGAGCTCCAGGCGTTCTTAGGCCTCCTGAACTTTTACCATTCCTTTCTCCCACACAAAGCCGCCGTGGCCGAACCCCTACACAGGCTGCTGGATAAGGCGACACCTTGGGCATGGGGAGCGAGGGAGGAGGCGGCGTTTCGGGGGGTGAAAGTCCTCTTGATTTCAAACGCAGTACTCGCGCACTTTGATGAAAAGCTCCCGGTCATCCTGGCGTGCGACGCATCACCGTATGGGGTCGGGGCAGTCTTGGCACACAAGCTACCGGATGGGAGGGAGGTCCCGGTGGCTTACTACTCCCGCACGCTGTCCCCCGCGGAGCGGAACTACGCCCAAATCGACAGGGAGGGCTTGGCACTGGTGGCGGGGGTAAAAAAATTCCACAATTTTGTGTACGGGCGGCCCTTCACGCTCGTAACAGATCATAAGCCGCTCCTGGGACTGTTCGCGGCGGACAAACAAACGCCGCAAGTTTTGTCGCCCCGGGTGTTGCGCTGGTCCTTATTTTTAGCGGGTTACCAATACCGACTGGAGCATCGGCCGGGCAAGGCGCTGGGTCATGCCGACGCCTTGAGCCGCCTACCGCTGCCGCAGACAGGGGAAGATCCGGCCCCAGCCCCCGCTGTCTTGCTGATGGAGGAACTGCCAAACCCCCCTTCAGGCTGCAGATGTGGCCGCCCGCACGTCCCGAGATCCCATTCTCTCCCGGGTCCTAAACTGGGTGGTGAGGGGGTGGCCAGCGGAACAGACAGGGCCAGAGTTCACAGCGTACAAGGCCAGGCGGGAAGAGCTGTCCGCATTGAAAGGGTGTTTACTATGGGGAGACAGGGTGATCATTCCGGGGCCCATGAGACAAGGGGTGCTAGAAACGCTGCACGAGGCCCACCCGGGCATCGTACGAATGAAAGCTCTGGCAAGGAGCTACGTGTGGTGGCCCGGGGTGGACGCAGAAATTGAATCTTGGGTCAGAGGGTGCACACGATGTCAGG
Organism: Gekko gecko; assembly: GCA_029375565.1. Classification (NCBI taxonomy): domain Eukaryota; kingdom Metazoa; phylum Chordata; class Lepidosauria; order Squamata; family Gekkonidae; genus Gekko; species Gekko gecko. Next base: position 103,536,563 of record JAPDNY010000004.1, on the reverse strand, counting down.
AGGTCCGCCCCAATCCACCGAGAGCGCCAACCCAAAGCTGGGAGTCTACCCACAAGCCGTGGTCACGCCTGCACATAGACTTTGCGGGGCCGTTCCAGGGGCTCCAGTTCATGGTAACGGTAGACTCTTATTCAAAATGGGTGGAAATAAGCCCAGTGTCTACCACCTCTACCAAGGCGGCAATAAGGGCCCTGCGGAAGATATTTGCAACGCACGGGTTACCCGACACAATCGTGTCGGACAACGGGGCAGCATTCACATCTGCGGAGTTTCAAGCGTTCCTCGAAAGGAACCTCATCAGGCACATACGATCCGCGCCTTTCCACCCGGCAACTAATGGACAGGCGGAGAGGACGGTACGCACCGCCAAAGAGGCCCTGAGCCGCATAACGGGGGGGACTGGGAGTTCCGGCTGGCCCGCTTCCTTCTCACATACCGCACCACCCCAAACCCCATCTCCGGACACTGCCCCGCAGAACTATTAATGGGCCGCCGCCCTACCACTTTATTAGACAGACTCCACCCGGACCGAGCCCCCGAGAGAAAGCTGGTCGAGAACAGGGAGGCGCCCCGGAGCTTCCTACCGGGAGACCCTGTCTACTTCCGGAACTACGGAGCGGGGCCGCAGTGGGTGGCAGGGCGCATCCTAAAACCCACCGGGCCAGTGTCATACGAGGTCCTAACCGATGGGGACCGGGTCCTCCGCAAACACATCGACCAGCTCCGGAGGCGTCAAGACCCCGATAGAGAGATCGAGTTACCGGGAAATGCCGCCCCTGCCCCATCATCCGATCGACCGCAAGCACCGACAGCGGAGCCAGCGCCAGAGAGTCCACGGAATCCGGAGGGGGCCCCGGTAGCAGCTGAGCCGCCGCCGCCGCTGCCGCCACCGTTGGCCCCGGTAGCAGCCGAGTCGCCGCCGCCGCTGCCGCCACCATTACAGCCGCCACCATCACCGCCTCGGCGACTTCCAGAGGCCCAAGCTCCGTGTGCGGGCGGAACAACCGATAGGGGCCCCGCCAGTCCGGTACCGGCCCCCCGACGTTCGCTAAGAGAAAGGAGGCCACCAGCATACTTAAAAGACTACGTCACCTGATAGGGGACGAACCATGGGGGGAGGGGTGTTGTGTCCTGAGATCAGAGGGCGGAGCTGGCGAAACACTGCCAAGCTTCGCTCTCTGAGAACAATAGGGACTAGGTTCCTGAGCTCGCCAGTAGTGAACCAATGGCAGCATTGGCGGGCGATTCAAACCCGCCAATAGGAATATAGGGCCGTCCCCCCTAACTGTATATAGTTGGCCTCCGGCCGTTACTGTGTGTTCTTTGTCTTACGTGAAGTACGAATAAACGCGTCTTCTCTTATGTCGTCGTCCGAGTCATGAGGCCTGAAACCCAGTACTTTACATTTGGCACAAAGGAAGGATCCATTCCAAGTACCACTGAGACTTTGTGAAACATACACAATTCCTTCCTGGCCAATAAGGTCCCTAATTCAGAAATCCTTCTTGCAGAAGTCATCTCTACAAGAAAAAAGATGTCTTCCAAGAAGGAAACTTTAGATTCTGATGATTTGAAAGGCTCAAAAGGCGGTTTGCTCAAGGCCTGCAACACTTTAGAAAGGTTCCCAGTAAGGAAACCTATGCCTAATGGGAAGTGCCAACTGTATTATTGTTATTAATTATTATTTGATTTTTTAATTGCCCATCCCTGCTAATGCAGGGGTCTGGATGAGGTACAACAATGGATAAAAACATAAGTTAAAATACAGCAGTACCAATAAATAAAGTTAAACTCCAAATGGGGAAATAAAATCACTTCCCTTTCCAAACTGCCAAGCTACCTCATGGGCAGGGGAGGAAGAGGGACAACTGATCTGGAGAGCAAAAGAGCGTGCTAGCTAGAATGAAAACCATTGCTGTCCTCAACTGAACACCTGGCAGAACACCTTTGCAGGCCCTACAGAATTGCACAAGATGCCACAGGGCCCTGGTGGTATTTGGCAGAGAGTTCCACCAGGTCGGGACTAGGACTGAAAAAGCTGTGGCTGAGGACAGCCAGACATCTTGGGGCTGGGAACCACCAGCCGATTGCTATCCAGAGAGCATAACGCTCTCCAGGGGACATACTACAGTCCTGCAGATATGTTGGTCCCTGACCACTCAAGGCCTTAAAAATTAACAACCAGATCCTTGAATTTGACTCAAAATTCTACTGGAAGTAAGTGCAGCTGGCGCAGCACAGGTTGTATGTGTGCTGTCCATGACATTCCCATCAGGACCCATGCCGCATTCTGGATCAGCTGATGCTTCCAGGTCAACCTTAAGGGCAGGCCAACATAGAACTGTATGGTTCCTTTGAGGAAACTCTTTGTGCCTATGAGAAGAAAAAAATATGCAATCTTTTGCGGTTCAGCATAGCAGCCAGTGCTGCAACTTGTATTTTAAGGTGTGGCACTCTGACCTGCGAAAACCCATTCTGCCCTGCCCTTCTAGGGGGTTCCCAACTTCCTGGAGGGGCTTTTCCTTTTTTTTTCTTCAGTAGCCACTACCACCACCTGATCAATACAGGAATTTCCCACTGAGGGGATCAGGACCCTCAGTTCCCCTCCCAAGCTCAGAGACCTTGCCTGAGTGTCTCCTGCTTGCCCAGCACCTGGCTACCACAGAGATAGTTTAATGCTTTGTGCACCCCTGGGGGAATAGCCAGTTGCCAACTGCTTGCCCCCCCCCTTCCTGGGGCTACCCTTTTAAAATTGCATGTCTGAAATGGTTGAGGGTCTATGTGGTACAAAGAATTGCTCTCCACATCAACAATTTAAAATATTTATTAAAAAGAAAATGGTTGCAAGCATACTTTCAGCACAACGCCAGAATGAGCAAGGGAAAACAAAAGAAATTGGTAAAAAATACAAATCCTCTGTCCCTTCATCTATACATACCCTATCAGATGGTAAATTAAAGTGCAGGCTCTTTATCTTAGGTGTTCTAGTTCTCTAAAGATCTTCCATTGCCTTAAAGCTTGCTCCCAGCTCCTTAGGCCAGCCGCATGGTCCAACAAGGTCACCTGCTCCCAACCTCAGACAAGAGGGCTGTTCCGTTCAGCATCTCAAAGAAAAGAGAGCAACTTCCTCTTGCAAGGAAGTTTTTATTAACTCTCTGTCTCCGCCTCCTTGACTAGGTCACATTCCTGGAGATTCTGGGGCTCGTCTAGCCTAAAGCCTTCCAAACTCTGTTTTCTGCCTGGGGAAGGGGGAGGCTTAACTTTGTCCCATTGTCTTTCCTGCTAGAGTCATTACCATTTGTAAGAAGGTGAGCTGATATGTCAGCAAATGGACTTCCTCCTCTGACTAGAGAAAAAAAACTGATAATGCATTTCTCCACATAAGATATCTATTCTTAGAACCTGATTCCAACCTTCGTGTAGGAAGGGAATGGTGTCTTTGTAAGTAGGTTCAGTGGATCCAGCTATTTACTACTGGCCCATTTTTTAATGTCAGCCACATACGATTATAGAGACAACTAGAAGCCATGATGTCAACTACTTGACATGGAAGACCTAAATCTTCCCATTCAACCTCTAAGCTGTCAGCTGGTGTCAAATAGGGTCTGGGTGGTGAATTGATTCTTGCACCAGGAGAACCCATCTGCTTGGCAGTCTCCATGGTGGAGATACTAACATCTTCACTAATTCTGTGCAAGAAAGGCCTAGAAGAATTTCCCTAGGAAAGGCCTAGGGGAATTTTCTGACCATTACCTTTTCTCTTTATCAGAGCGTGTTGCCATAGATCCTTTGGCTGAAAGGAGTTCCTCCACCCCCGAACCTGACACAGGTGGTGAGGGAGAAAGGGAACATCTATTTTGACCTACTCTTGAAAGCTCCTGATGTTCCCAGTGCTAGCATCCTTATGGGAGATATCAGTTACAGCCACTGTTTGGCCAGATACTCCTAGCCACAGGAAGCCCAACATGATTCCTGGCTGCATACACACCAGATTTGGGGAGACTTAGGCCAGACTAAAGGCCTGCATCCTTCAATCTGCAGATGGAGGGCAGAAAAAATGTGGGGAAAACCTGAGCAGCTGCCCTATTGGAATTTTCCTGAACTGCCAAACCCACTGGGCAAGGCCTCAGAGAGGCAGGGGGGCCCTGCTCTGCCATGCTGCCACCCCTGCTTGGATCAGCCCCTTGCTCACGTTGGAGGTCCTTATCCTACTGCCCCATGTAGCTGGGGGTGTGTGTCCCACCTTCAGTTCCAATCCTCTCCCTGTAGGCCTGAAAGCCTCTGAGTATGTACAGGGTAGGCTACCAGCTGAAATTCTCCTCATGGTTGTTCATACCCAGCAGAGCTCTGCCAGGATTTTCAAGTACAGTCAGAAGATGGCCATGGAATGACCTGAAGCCTCAGGTCTGCCAGCACCAACAACGGCCCATGCCACTGCAGAGGCATCTGCCGTTGGCCAGTCTCCGATAAAGGCTCAGGCAGGAGAGGCCTGTTTCAATTCTCCCCCTTCTTTCTAAGACTGGCAATGGGGCCTTTCTTCAAAGCCTTTCCATCTTCCACACCAGCAAGGTAAGAGACTCCAAGAAAGCGGGTCTAGGCTCGGACCTGGTAGATCTCTGCTGCACTTGTGCAGTCAGAGGTTGGCTGTGGAATGACCCATAGCTTTGGGTCTGTCAGCACTGCTGGTGACTTGCGATACTGTATATGTATCTGCCATTGGCTTTTCCGTCTTCCGTATCAATAAGGTAAGAGTCTCCAACGGTGTGTTCAGACGGACAGCTAATACCGCAATTGGCCCGGCTCTAATTTGATCCCAATCTTTTTTATCCGGCATTGCACGACCAGATACCTCCCCTTACCGCGCACGTACTTTGCAGTGGATTGTCTAGATGGCATCCACCTGAAGGAGCCGCGCAGTCAGGTTTTTTTTAAAAAAAAAATCTGTGCATGCACATCCGTGGCTCAGTATGTAATTGTTTTTCCATGCATGCACAGAGTTTTTTTAAACTTTTTATTATTTTCATCCTACAAACACTACAAGCACTAAAACTCTAAACTAAAAGTTAAGCTACACAAGGATCATACAAAATGTTTAGTCATTAGCTTAATCAAAGTTCCCTCTATAGTACAGTTAATACAAAGTAGCTATTTCTTACATTTTCTATTACTCACTGATAATTATATGATTAGGTCAGGTAAATACAGCTTAAACAATTTAAACTTTCAAGCTTATAAGATTAAGTTATTTCATTTCTTTCCTCTATGTTTCTTTTCCATTGGACTTTCAGAAGCTTTCAGAAGCTCCTCTATGTTTCCAAATTTCCATTGGACTTTCAGAAGCTTTGGGGCCGCGGCCCCTTTTTCAGAATCAGAGTCTTCATCTGGAATACTACTTGCTGTGCTTTCTGAACTTCCCAACCCATAAGTGCTGCTTTCTTCTTCCACATCTTTTTCCTCTGTTGTTTTCTTGTCACTCACTAATCCTTGTTGCAGTTCCAAAAAATCTTTGCTTTTAAGATAGAGTCTATCTTTTCTTTTTTATCTTTGTAGTTGAAGACAAATCCCTCAGGTATTATCCATCTGTATGGTGTGGAGTTTTTCTGCAAAAATCTGGTTAAGTTTTTATACTGTTTCCTCTTTTTCTTATTTTGAAGGGTATATCTTTTAACACTCTGATTTCCTTGTCTTTGATTTTTAAGGTTGTCCTGTTTGTGGCCTTGAGCACCATGTCTCTTGTAGATCTTTTCGAGAATCTCACCATTATCTCCCCAGGCAAGTATTTCTTCTTAATAAATTCTGGATATGTCTGATAGATCATATCCATATCGCTTTGTAGTCCATCCACCATTAAACCTGTTATTGGGGCCAATGCTTTACTTAAGATTTTCTTCAGAGTCTCACCCTTCTGTTCAGGGACACCTTGAAATCTCAGAACAAAAGTTGATTTTTCCATTTGGAGTCTTAAAAGTTGATCTTTGACAGAGGTCCTCTCTTTCTTCCCTACCTCTAGTCTTTGCTTAATTGCTTGTGTTTTGGCTTCAACCTTTTTCACCGATTTTGCCATCTCCTCTGCTTTTAAATTAGTCTCTTTCAGCTGTTTTCATAGTGCTTCAAAGTTATTGTTGGAATTAGTCATCTGATCCAACAGAGGGCGCAATGCTGTTGCCAGCATATTAGGAAAGTCAGTATTTACTTCCAGTTTACCAGCCAGATGTGCTGATCTTGTAGTTCCAGGAGAGTGCTTTGGTCTCATCACCATCTTTTCTGCCTGACCAGTCATTGTTTACAATTTATGGAAAGTTTTTAAAAGTCAGAGAAAGTTTATTTATCAAGTCGCTTCTATTAAATCTGTATTTTACTTGATTCAGTCCAAAATCGCCATTGCTCCTAGTCCCTTCTATCGTTTAAACAGTTCATTCAAAGTTGTGAGGGGAGGCAGACTCCCTCCCCCTCCGTCGTTACAGATCGAGGCTTTGGATGGGTGCTTAGCTGCATAACCAGGTAGAGAGAGAAATAACACTCACACTTTCTTCCATGTCAGCTGCAGAGGTAGGGAGAACTTTGTAATTTCGCTAGATCACTTGTTCGCTCATCCGGTGTGTGCCTCTTGGTGCCATGATGGTGCCGCGGCAGCGAGACCTTGTGGGGCAAAGAGGAGCCTCAATCCCTTGGCCGCAGCCTTAGAAGAGGCACCTCCTGCACCCCAGGCTGGGAGTCCCCTCCAAGGACTCCGGGGGGGGGGGGTTCCGGAATCATCCAGCACCCCTCCCGTCCACCACATCATGGGCCGCTCCTATAGGAGCTCCAAAGGAGCACACCCATCATTCAAGTTGCTGAAACCGCAAGTCCATGCATGTGCGCCGTTGAATGGTTAAAGCATCAGCAGTGGTACCTCCCTCTAGGTACTTTTTTAATTAACACAGTTCATAAAATTCATAGGCTGTTTAGAAACATGAAATTGTCCAGAATATTTGAGTGGAGCTCTGCGGCTGTCACGTATTTACACGTTTATGTGCATATTGCTAAAAAAAAAAATTAAAATGGCGCCCGCTTGGGATGGTCTGACATCAGACCATCCCAACAGGAGGACTGTGCGCTGGAATTATCAGACAGGGGAAAGTCCACAACTGGCCCATCAGGAAGCAAAAACTCCAGACTTTAACTGGTATCTTTTAAGTACGGCTCCAAAGCGTGGCAAAATGGGATGATCACAGAAGAGGCACATTTCCCAGGTGTTGCTGTCTGGTCATTACCTTTAAACCTAAAGACCCATCTGATCGGATCCCAAGAAAGTGGAGCTAGGCTCAAGCATCCTGCTGGAGTGGCAGGGCTATAGAAACTGGAGGTCAGCCTCACTCTAAGCCAATACAGTCTACACAAATTTGCATAGCCCTGCCTGGAGCTAGAGGAGGCGTGACCAAACCAGTTTGGATGACTTCTCCCACTAAAGGAGAACATCGGGCGGCATTAGTCTTCGAAATGACTCATCCAATGAGAACATAATAAAGGAAACAAGCAACCCACCAAAAACATAGTTATATGGTCTAATTGTGAAAATGTTAGTTTCTGGGGTTTAGTAAACATTCTAGAGATTGGGAAGGAGGTTTTCTTTGAGAGATTTGACGCCAGCTCAGCCACAACATAAAACAGCAGTGATGATGCCAGTGCTTCGGTGGAACCACAGATTTCAGACTTAATGCAATGAACAAGAGGCTGTCATTTTGGGTGGCAATTATATAGGATTTCAAATGAGAACAATATGGAGAAAATACCAGCGTTGCTCAAATTATGAAGACCCAGATTCTACACATATATAGATATTTACAAGACTTGGGCTTACTGTTTTTACTAGGGCTTATGTTTTGCAGAAGATTAAAACTAAATATAAAACAGTCAATTCTTCCTTTCTGTATACCCATTGGCTAGGATCCACCTGAAATTTCCATGGACAGAAGGGATTTCTGTCTATCAAATGTGACTTTCTTGCTCCCCCCTTCCCATGCAGCTGAAGATGCCTCCTAAAATGCTGCTCCTGGGTCACTCCAAAAACAGCATGAGGGAAGAACTGAAGGCCATCATCAGTAGGGGAATCAGTGAAAATCATCCCTTCTTCTGCTCATACAAATTTTCCATGGGATCCTTTAGGAGTAGTTAGGGAAAGTTTATTGAGTTGAAAGGACCTCTACTGAGGCATCTGGCTTTCTCTGAATTAGGAAAGGAAAGGAATGGAACCAGGGGCTTCTCCAGTGCAAGTGGAGGTTGAATTTTTTCCATCAGAGGAATGATGTTTTTTAAAAGAATGTCTAGCCTATCCAGGGTGCCCAGCTGATTTCTGTAGTTCTGCAATATCTACCATTGCTTTAAAATCCTGTATTTAAATCTCACTGATGTCAATAAGCTTGATAAACATGTACTTTACTCTCTCCCACTGAAAGTGATGTGAATAAAAGTGCCTATAAGGATTGGTTCGTGTCTTATTTTACTCCTATTAATATAATGAATGGGACTGTGAATAGCCATGCTATGGGGGAAAGTGATAGCTATTATTCATATTTTACACATGTTGGGTTGGATCCAAAACCTCCCGCTCCTGTAATTGGTGCCCCCCCCCATCACAGCCACACCATTTTACCCCTGTGATGTCTTGTGAGTACAACTGCTAGGGACGTCATCATGGTTGTTGCCTGTATGACCCTCATGCAAGGCCATTTTCTTGATCCCTGGCCTGTGTGGTTTCCCCGTAGGAATGGACTAGTGGTGCTGTGGTTGCACTGGCCGTCTCAGACATGGCAGCCCTCAGGACTGTGCTGCCCGTGGGCTTAGACTAGAGAGTAACTCTGCACAGCATTGCACTGCCAGTGAAATTGAGTGGGACAATAAGGATTTTCAGGCTGAAGCATCTAATGGTCAAGAAAATTACCTGGACAATGAAGGAAAAAAGTTATAAAAATATACTAAGATTCTTCTTCATCCTCCTCTTCCTCCTCCTCTTCTTCTGCCTCTTCCTCCTCTTCTTCCTGTGCTTCTTCCTCTTCCTTATTTAAAAAAGAGTGATAGAACATTCAGCTATTAGATTTTTTTAAAAAAATTAGAAAAATAAGCAAACAGAGATAACTCTCACCTAAGTATTTTCTTGCGTTCAAAAAAAATGTGATTGTTTTTTTTTTTTTTTTGCTGCATTCAGGGGTCTTGGGGGGGGCACACCAGAGCGCAGCTCCGGGAACTCAGGAGCCAAACCCCGCCCCCAGCCAGCGTCCTGGGGAGTCTTACAGGCAGCCGAATGTCAATTTCAGCTCCATTATATCCTATGGGCCATTGAAGTCAATGGTGAAAACATAGGGTATATTCTGGGGGTGGAGGGGAGTGGGTTTGAGGGAGAGGCTCCAGGGTAGCTGTTGGAGCCTCTCCCCAAGATACCCACCAAGTTTCAAGAACATTGGACCAGGGGGTCCAATTCTATGGGCCCCCAAAAGGTTGCCCCTATTCCCTCCATGGTTCTCTATGGTGGGGAAAAAGTAACTTTTTTCCCACCATAGAGAACAATGGAGGGAATGCGGGCAACCTGTTTGAGGGCCCATAGAATTGGACCCCCTGGTCCAATGTTCTTGAAACTTGGTGGGTATGTTGGGAAGAGGCTCCATAAGCTATCCGGTGAGTTTGGAGCCTCTCCCTGAAGCCCCCTCCCCTCCAGCCCCCAGAATATACCCTATGTTTTCACCATTGACTTCAATGGCCCACAGGATATAATGGGGCCAAATTGCCACCGAATTTCTTTCATTCCCTCCTTTCCCTCTTTCTCTCCTTCTTCCCTTCTCTCTTTCTTTCTTTCCCACCTTCTTCTCTTCTCTCCCCCTTTCCCTGTTTCCCTCCTTTTCACCTCTTTTTCTTTCCCTCCTTCTTTCCTTCTCTTTCTTTCCCTCTTTCCTTCTCTCTACTCTCTCTCTTTCCTTCCCTCATTCCTCCTTCTGTGGCCCAACTCTCATGAGAAGGAGTTTAAACTTTAAACCACTTCTCTCTTAGCTCCCCCCCCCCAGACTAGCTGAGGAAGGGAAGGGGAGGCTTTGAAGATGCCTCCCCCCTTTTGCTTCCCCTTCTGACATCACTTCTGGTGATGTCAGGGGGTGTGGTGTATGCTAATAGCCTAATAGCTCATTAGCAGACCATATGCTAATGAGCTCCTGCAGCTGTTTTTCTACGAAAAGACCCCTGGCTGCATTACAAAATCTAGATATATTTTAAAGGCAAACAGGATCTGGTTTCTTGTTCTGGGAGATCCTTCTGCATTATTCATAGGTTCTCTGCCTTATAATCATTTTTACATTTAAAGTGTGCAATTCCCTGGGAAGGATCCATTTGCAATCATAATATGTTGCTACTAAATTTCATTTTTCTAAATAGAAAAAAAGCCTTTCTTCGTTTTTTAAAAAGGCTGTCATGCTTTTTATAAATATGCACTAGCTTTAATGTATTGATAAGCAGAAAGGTATATAAGAATCCTTTGAAACGAGGTGCACAGTTAAGCTAGTAAATCTGGTAACAGCACACACAAACACATACAAATGTTAACTATGGGTAGGTCCTCATTATAGGTAAAATTATTACTTTCTGTAACAAAATGGCTGCCAGGTAGAGGCAGCAGCTTATCTTAAAATGGCTGCCAATCTGGTAGTCCTTCTGGAGGAGGGAGGTGCTCCATAGGGGACAATGGAGCTGTCATAGCTCCCTGCTTACATTTCCCAGCAGCTTTGGAGGAAAAATGCAGGGAAGTAGGGACCCACCCCGGGGGCGGAGCCACCAAGATAAAGGCTTCGGCTCATCCAGGGAGGAGTTAGTCTCAGCCTTCATCTCAGCCTTGGATGACAGCTTCAAGGGGCTGCACCTAGGTAGGACTCCTGCTGCCTCACACTCCATAGGACATGTGTTGAAGTGCTTGTATTATGTCTGTGCCTAACCTTGTACATAGTTTAATTAAACCTTCTTTTTGAACTATAAAACCTGGTAGTGCTTTGACCACATAGTCCTCCCTGCTCAACATGTTACATGTGGCAAAGGAAGACCAGGGAAGCCAAACGGGCCAAATTGGAGGTTGGGGAATCAGCCAGAGGGGTCTCACTGTCCCTCTAGGAAGGTGTTGTAAATTCAGTGAGTGGTGGCAGTGACTGAGGAAAGGAAATAGTTCCACCAGACAGGGTGGGCAGGCGAAAACAGGCTTGTGAGCCACCAAATGGCTGCTAAGTCTTCCAGGGCCGAGGGCAGGTCCCCATTTTGCCACACCTTCCTTAGATATATTAGGCTACATTTTATACACCATATATCTCATTTTTCCCCTACATCCCTAATATAAGAAGAGTTCCTTGCACACATGATCAGAAATAAAATCTGAATGGTGAAGTAATATGTTTTATTGGAGTGATAGGTAAAGTATTCAATTTGAAATAATAGCACCAATCCACAAGTTGCAGGTCCCTATACATGGTCACCATGGAATACGTCACCAAGTGCTAAACTGGCTCAGGCTGTTCACATTGACCAAGCGTGACATTTGGATACACTGAAAGAGGAAATAAACATGGGCTGTCATTCTAAAAACTTCTGCTTGAAAGTAAGTCCCATCGAAATCATGAGGGTTTACATCTGAATTAAAAGATCTGGGAGTAAATAAGATTTATTTACGATTGGAGATAGTGTCAATTTGGATGTAAGGTTCTTTTTGGTAATTGAACAATGAACCATGCTGGTTCTGCTGTGTAAGTAGAGGCCTGCAACAAAATGTTACAAAGCATTTCAGATTGCCCAAGCATGGCAGCGAAGTTGTGTCTACCTCCTCCCCCTCTCTTCAGCCAACCTGATTGGTTTTAAAAGGCCTGGTTGTAATGCTGCTTGTGATATCACAAGATTTTGGATGACTTAGGAAATAATTATTTTTGGAGATATGCATGGTATAAGAGATGGGCACAAATCTAAAAAGGCAGTTCATTTCAGGGTAACCCCCAAACCGAGCCAAACTTACCCCACCAAACCAGTCTGGGAAGTTTGGGTCCCCATTTCTTCCAGGCACAGCTTGCTGCAGCTGGGAGAAAGGGGGTAGAGATTGCCCTGGAAAGGACTTCCCTTCCCCTTTCTCTTGGCATGTCTTGCCATGGTCAGGAGAAATGGGGTGGGGATCACCCTGGAAGGGACTCCCTTCCACCTTTCTCTCAGCTGTGGCTTACCCTGGCTAAGAGAAAGGGGATAAGGATCACTCTGGAAGGGACTCACTTCCACCTTTCTCCCAGCCACAGCTTGCCCTGGCCAGGAGAAATGGGAAGGGGAATCAACCTGGAATTGTCCTTCCACTTTTCTCCTGTGTCTTCTCCACACCAGCCCAGCTGTCTTGGGCTCACTCATGCAGTCTGTTTAAAGGGGCTATGCCAGGGAGCCAGCAGCTGCCTCTGGCTCCCTGACATAGCCCCTTTAAATGGGCTATGCCAGCAAGCCTGGAACAGCTGGGCCTGTGTGGAGAAGGTTCTCCCCACTTGCAGCAAGATCCACTTTCTCCCAGGAGATCCCACACACACACTGTCTCCTGGCCACTGCTTGCTGCGGCTAGGAGAAAAGCAGAAGGGAGACCTCCCCCAGTTTGTCTTGGGAGATTCCCCCCCCCCGCCACCTTTCTCCTGGCCACACAGTCAGGAGGGATATAGGATGCCTCTTTTCCAGCAATCCCATCTCCCTTTCTCCTTTCTGCACAGCTAGGGGAGAGGGAGATGGGATTCCTCTTCCTTGGCAACCCTGTCTCCTTTTCTTATGGCTGGCCCAGCTCATTTAAAGGCGCTATGCTGGGGAGCAAGAGGCAGCTGCCAGCCATCCCAGCTGTGGGCTCCCTCATGCAGCCCAGTTTAAAGAGGCCACAGGGAGAGTGCAAGACTGCTGAGCTGTTAGGGAGAGCTCTCTATACCAGGGAGCCTGTACCTGAGCCAGTGGGAAGATGAATGTATTGCCAAAATTAAACTTTTTGTTTCAAATGTCACATTGAAAGAATAGCAGAGACAGATAAATAAATTTATATGGAAAGGCAAGAAACCAAGAGTAAATTTAAAGGATTACAAGATGAGAAAAAGAGAGGAGGACTAGTGGTTCCAAATGTAAAATTATATTACCAAGTGACTGGCTTGGTTTGAATTGCTGATTGGATTAAACAGCCAAGATAAAGAATAATAAAACCAATTAACTTCAAGATTAAAGAAGGTCATAAACACCATAGAGAGATGACAGAGTTTGAAGAGAAGAAGAGATTGGATTTATACCCTGCCCTTCACTCGGAGTCTCAGAGCAGCTTACAAACTCCTTTCCCTTCCCCTCCCCACAATAGACACCCTGTGAGGTAGGTGGGGTGAGAGAGCTATGACAGAACTATAGCTTGCCCAAGGTCATCCAGCAGCTGCAAGTGGAGGAGTGGGGAATCAAACCCAGTTCTCCCAGGTTAGAGTCTGTGCACTTAACCTCTACACCAACCTGGCTCTCAGTCAATCACACAATAATCGATCACACAGAAAAAAAGAATATTTGTTACGGTGGATTTATAAGTTACTACTTCAGCTAGAACAGAAGAAGAACAAGTGAAAACATGTATGATTAAATATGCAGAATTTTAAAGAACAGATATCTATACGTCAATGAGAACTGCTATGGGAAAGAGATATCAAGTTCACAGCCAGTCAGATGTTAAGAGAAAACTGGTACAAAATGTTTTTCAGATGGTATATAACTCCAAAGGAAATAGAGAAAGTGAACAAAACTACAAAGGAAAATGTTGGAAATGTCAAGACAGACAGAACTTTTTTCGTATATGGTGGATGTGTAAAAAAGCAAAAAGGTACTGGAAAGAAATACATGGAGAAATGCAGACTATTTTAAAGATTAACTTTCCCATGGAAGCTAAGAGTATGTTATTAGGAATACTGCCTAACAATTTTTCACAAAATGTGGAAGAGATATTCAGATATATGGTGACAGCGGCTAGAGTTATTTACACAACAAAATGGAAAGCAGGCATTTGCCCATGATTAAGAGTGGAAAAACAAACTTGCTGAGTATGCAGTGATGGTGAAACTAACATCTTATTTGAGAAACATATCTGTTAAGAAATTCAAGGAGAGATGGAGTGTATATTATTTGTGTGGTAGCAGGAGACAAATCTAGAATGAGAAGTAGTTTAAAATTTTGCATATAAGCGTAATGCAATGAAGTAGAATGAGAAGTAGTTCTAAATGCTAAAAGGTGAATATAAATGTATCCTAACAAAATTTATTTTTATTGTATTTTATAGACAGTGTTTTAAAAATCCTTTTATGTAATGAAGGGCATGTTGGGGAGAAAACATTTTCTATTTTTTCTTTATGTTACATAATTACTTTTTATTTTTTTGTATTTTTATATTATCTGTTTTTTAAAAGATTTTGGATTATTTTTTATTGTTTGAGTTGTAATGTCTGTGTAAGTGCAGACACCATTTCTCTTGTTCTTTTTTTAATTAAAAAACTTTTGGGATTTTTCTGCAAACTTTGCTGTTCGCCCAGTCTTGTCAAAAAATCTGTCCTATCTGTACCTTGTCCTGTTATGCAGTTGTGTTGTTGTTGTTGTTTATTTGCATTCTGGAGCAATGTTCACAATTAGATATCTTGTATTATGATAAGCATTTCAATGTACAGGGCCACAGAATAGCATGTAGATATATCTACTGTTTATTTTCCCCTCTCTGATAGAAGGAAACAATAGCCAAAGCTAGATACCAAAACTTCACCCACTGGAAAGTAGCTGTCCGATACCTGTTATCTACAGAGCACACATAACCTAGCAGCATATATTTCTTTGCTCTTCCATCAAACATCAATGACAGCAGGAATTTCTGTCCTTGTGCCACTCCTATTCACCTCCACCAGGCTTCTGCAGGAGACTTCCTAGCTTATGTATTTTGAAAAGAAAAAAAACCCAACACACTACCTTTCCATTAATAAAAGCCTACAAAAAAATATATAAAAATACAAATAACATAAAATGTACAAAAAAATAAACATAAAATGGCAGGAGCACCATAGTAAAATTCAAGGAGAATTAAAATCAATCATCAGTCAAAACCCTAAGGGAACAGAAAGGCCACAAACTGTTGCCTGAAAGAAGATTACATTGGCTCCAGCTGAGTGTCATGATCAAAGCACTACACTGAAAAAGTGCTGTTTCCAGTCAGCGTCTTCCTATCCTCAGCAAGTGGGGGCACCCAGAGCAGAACCCCAGAAGATACCTCAGACTGACTAAGGCAATAACTGTACAGGAGCTTCTCAGATCTGCGCCACAGAACACAACTGGAAGTAAGAATACTGAAGGGATTATGTGCATTTTCCCACCACATGGATTCCATTCCATCACTCACAAAGATGGGACACAGGGCCTAGTTTACTATACTATATATCAAAGGTTAATATAGGCTCAGTATAAGTGCCATGTGGTTTTCAAGGACAGAATACCACTGAATCACTGGTCTTCTGTGAGGACATGCCAGAGATCACAACAGAATATTGGAGGGTGTGAGTGGATCCAGTACAGATCCATGCAAGGATTCCCAATATTCCCAGCTCTCCACTTCCCCAGCAGCCATTTCGGACCCTGGGAAAGTTTCTTCCTGGAGTCAGAGGAATTATAAACCACATGGGCTATTGCTCCCTTCTGCTTCTTCCCCCAGCAGAGCTCCAATCAAGCAAGTGTTAGGAGAGTGCAATGTTCCCCCTTCTCCTTCCCAACATGCATGGCTATTACTCCATGCAGGTCCTTTGACCCCAGGAAGAAACTTCTCCAGTTATGGTAATAACTTCTGGGGGCGGGGGAGGCAGGAAGACCCATGGCTGGCAGTGCCTTCTGCTGATGGATTGTGGGATCCAAATCTGTATATGCACAAAAACACATAGGTGCTTAGGTCAATGTTGGGGCAGTTTAGAAGCTATTGGGCTAGTATAGGTAGTGAGTGATACTGGAGATTCTAAGTTTAAATCACGGTAGGCCTTAGATTCTTGTGTAACTCTGCAAACATGCATTTTCCCACAGTTCTAGCTAACTTACAGTTTTTAGCCTTGAGAAGAATAACTTATGAATCCATAGCTTTATGCTAGAACAAATGGAACAGAATTTGCAACAATTACTGAGACTTCCGGGGTGGAGCTCGTCGACAGAGCTGCTCCTACTGCCCACTGACTTTCTTAGTTGTTTACAGCAACTCAAAACTCTCAAGAGAGGAGAATTTTGGCAAGGGATATTGTTGAAGAAACACCCAGGGGGGAGGCGACCAGCTGGTGTGTTCCTCAGCCAAATCCTGAAGCAAGAAAGCAGGAAAGAGGGGACCCGACGCGTCAACACACGCCGAGCCATAGACGAGCCACGGGAGTCACAGAGTCTAAAGAATAATAATCAAAGCTAAGTATTGTTTCTACAACTTGTAAGATTAGAATGGGAAAGCCATTTGAGGGGGGAAATTAAAGACTAATAATAGGAGAAACAGATAGCAGCAGACGTAAGAGGTATTACTTCCAAATAACATTTTGAAAGTTTAAGAGAGAAAGAAGAAAAGGCCAGTGAAAAAGTATGAAAGAAACACAAGGGATGGTTAAGGAAGTATTAGTAATGTTAGAGATAAGATACTAACTTAAGAATTATAAGTGCTACAAACCCTTTGTTTTTGTTTTTGTTTTTTTCCTGTAGTCCCAGGGAAATGTTTGATATGATCCCTTTAAGGAGAAGCCGGGAAGTGCAGCTGCCGGTGATTAAGTGGTGTGGAGCAGAGTGATTCATTGAAGAGACGGAGGCTACAGTGGCTCAGAAGGGCGAAGGTTGGAAAGTGCAACGGATGAGAAAAGAATAAATGTGACTCAGCAGAAAAGCGGAGGCAGCAACAGGGCAATAAGATGGAGGAGTGCATGGACGGAGACAGAAGACCATAGGCGTGATCTTAAAGAGACATAGTAAAAGAAAAATAGTAGGAAAAAAATAATAAGACCAATAGTAAATATGGCAACAGGAGGTCCTAGAAGAGGGTCAGTTCCTTCACCTGGCCAATCAGGGCAAGCAGGTTTAACTAAGTTTGCCAATGTTCACCCATCCCAAATCTCTATGAAAGACCTCAACAAATTGATAGAAGACAATGTTGTCAGAGCAGTATCTGAAGCAATGAAAGTTACAATAGAAAACATGTTACCTGCCCTAATTAAACGTGAGCTTGAACCACTAAGCATAAAAATGGATGATCTGTCAAACCAAATTAGGTTTGAAACAGAGGAGATTAAAAAACAAATTTTTGATAACAAGCAAGAAATTGCTAAAATTGTAGCAAATCAGGGAAAAATAAAAGAAAAGGTGCGTGACCTAGAGTTAGACGTCCAAGAAATTAAAAGCAAAAATGAAAGACTTGAAGACATGGTGATTAGTCTGGAAATGGATAAAGTGGCTTTAGTAATCAGATGCCAAAATATTCCTGAGACTTTAAATAAAGATCTGAAAGAAGCAAATGCATCTGAATTAGCAGAGCAATTAAAAATAGCATCTCAAAAGGAGAATGAAGAAGGGATTGAATTTATATATAGAAGAAACTCAGCTTTTGCAAGGAAACATAAAAAGCCGCGGGAGGTCCACATAAAATTTTATAGAAAGGACTTGAAAGACAAAATATTAAAAGAGACAAACAAAACAAAAGTTTTTATTCAAGGGCAAGAAATAAGGTTCTTGAAGGATGTACCGTGGAGAGTTAGGGAGAGAAGAATACCTTATAGAAGCCTTACTGAGTTATTGCAAAAAAACGCGATCATGTTCAGATGGTTGGTTCCTGAAGGAATATTGTTTGTCCATAAAGCTAAGAGGTACAGAATAGATTCAATATTTAAAATAGAACACTTTCTGGACCAACATGGAGAGGAATTAGGACTTCAAAGAGATAGAACAGAAGATGAGAATGAAGAGGAAGAAGAAAGAGAAAGTGAAGGGGAAGAGGGTGAAGTTGTAGAAGCAGCTGAAAGGGAAGTAGAGGGGGAACAACAGCGACAGCAGAAGGAACAACAAGAACTTTTATCCTCTCAACAAGGAAATAAGGGGAAAGACTTGACACCAAAGAAAAGACAAAGAAAAAAGATAAATAAAAATACCTATCAGTACCTGACTAGATATAAATTCAGGGATAGAAACAAGAGGTACTAGGAAGTGAAACAAAAATGACATTATCAACACAACTTAATATTATATCTGTTAACATCAATGGTTTGAATATACCACAAAAAAGAAGGAAAATATTTCATCAACTTCAAAAACTTAAGTCAGAAGTTATTTGTCTCCAAGAAACTCATATAAGGAAAAAAGATCTAAAATATTTAGACTGTAAAAAATTGGGAATAGCTTTCACCTCTTCTGCGGAAGTTAAAAAAAGAGGGGTGGTAATGTACGTAAAAGATTGTTTACATCCAGAGCTTGTGTGTAGTTCAGAGGATGGTAGATTAGTAGCATTAACAATTTTGAGAAATGGGATTAAAACCTTAATTATTAATATATGTGCCCCTAATCACAATCAGAAACCCTTTTTTAAAGAACTTCAGAAAGTAATTACTTTAGTAGAAGTTAATGAAATCTGTATTATTGGTGATTTCAATGCAGTGTTAGATCCTGAGATAGATAGAAGAAGAAGCAAAAGAAAACTAAGAGGAGGTAACACTTTGCCATTAGATTTTTTTAAGATAGTGGAAGAGTATAGTATAGTAGATATATGGAGAACAAGAAATATACAGAAAAAAGATTATACATATTATTCAGCTCGTTATAAATCCTGGTCACGGTTAGATATGTGTTGGATATCTGCTGCTATGATCAACAAAGTGAAAGAATGTGAAATACTACCCAATACCTTTGCTGATCACTGCCCGGTGCAACTTACCCTTAAAGAAGAGGGGAAGAAAAAGATTAAATGGTCAATGAACCTAAAATTACTCCAAGATGAAAAATTTAGAAAGAAATGTAAGAAAGAAATAAAAGAATTTTTTAGAATAAACAATACTGTAGATACGCCGGTAGGGGTAATATGGGATGCATTTAAAGCATACATGAGAGGCTGTTTTATTAGTCAAAATGCATGGCAAAAAAAACAAAGAGATAAGAAATACCAACAATTAATAAATCAAATTAAAACACAAGAAATGAAATGGAAAAATGCAATAGGTGATAATTCGAAAAAAATTAAATTAAATCTACTTCAGCATAAGCTTAATCTGATGCTAAACCAAGGAATAGGAAAATCGAATATACAAAACAATATTATTTTGAAAATATTAATAAACCCAATAGATGGTTAGCATACAAAGTTAGAAAAGAAAGGGAAAAGAGAATTATATCTTCACTACGAAATGAGGAAAATCAGGAGAAATATGATCTACAAGAAATAAAAAATATAACTGAGCATTTTTATAGAAAATTATACAAGCAAGATAAATTGGACCAAGAAGCAATAGAAAAGTATTTGATTAAAAACTGTAAAAGATTTGAGGAATCTCATAAGCAGGCTTTGAATGAACCTATAACTATGTGTGAAATAATTCAGGCAATCAAAAGACAAAAAAAGAGAAAAACTCCAGGTCCTGATGGAATTCCTGCAGAATTTTATCAAATCTTTGAAGATGAAATATCGATGCAATTAAAAGAAGTCTGTCAGGAAATAGGGAAAAGTGGAGTAGTACCAGATTCAAGGAATAATGCTCTAATAACACTGATTCCTAAACCCGACACAGATAAAAGAGATATTAAAAATTATAGACCCATATCACTACTAAATGCAGACTACAAGATCTTTGCTAATATATTGGCTAATAGGTTAAAAGTGGTACTAGCTGAAACCATACATCATGATCAGATGGGATTTCTCCCCAGGAGATATATGAGGAATAATTTGCGGGTAATCATTGATGTGTTAGAATATTATAAAGAACACCCAGAGAAGGAGATTATGTTGATGTTTCTTGATGCGGAAAAGGCATTTGACAACCTGTCTTGGGAATTTCTCTTACAGAAATTATTAAAAGCTGAATGTGGGACACTATTCTATAATATGATCAAGGCAATATACAAAAAACAATATGCAAAAGTTATGATTAACAACGACATGACAGACAATATTGAAATCCAAAAAGGCTCAAGGCAAGGTTGTCCGATGTCACCACTATTGTTCATTTTTGCGCTAGAATCATTGAATGCTTCTATTAGGGAAAATATAGCAATCAAAGGTTTAAGGGTGAGAGATCAGGAATACAAATTATTAGCATTCGCAGATGATCTGGTATTTATTGTAGAAGACCCAGAAACATCGACTATAAACTTCATGAATACCATTGAACAATACGGCCTAGTAGCAGGACTTAAAATAAATTATAAAAAATCTAAAATTATAACAAAAAATTGTTGCCTAAAAAAAACGCAAATACTACAAAAACTAACATCAATGGAGGTAGTTAAGAAGGTCAAATATCTGGGAATTATGTTAACTAACAAATGTAGTTCCATTATACAAGATAACTATTATAAGATATTAAAAGATATAGCTACTGATTTGTCAAAGTGGAAGACCATCCCCCTCTCCCTAATGGGAAGGATAGCTTTAATTAAAATGAACATACTGCCAAGAATCCTATTTTTTTTCCAAACAATACCGTTATTGCAAAATAAAGGTTTTTTGATGAATTAGACAAGCTCATAAAGCCGTTTATTTGGCAATATAAAAAACCAAGAATAAAGTGGAAAGATATGCAAGATAGCAAAGAAAATGGGGGGTTGAGTCTGCCTAACTGGTACATTTACTATCAAGCAGCAGTGCTGGTTTGGATAAGGGAATGGCTAAACCTGGAAAATGAAAGAATATTAACTCTTGAAGGTCACGATCTACATATGGGTTGGCATGCGTACATATGGTACGGGAAAGACAAAATTTATAATAATTTTGGAAGACACCTATTAAGAGGAGCGTTAAACAAAATATGGAGTTCCGTAAGAGATAAATTTTATAAAAAAAACCCAAGATGGGTATCACCCTTGGAGGCCTTTATCAATCTAGTCTTAATAACACCGCAGAAAAAAGAGAGTTACCAAAAGTTGCTAAACCAGTTAGATAAGTTAAAAGCAGAAGACAAACTAAGACAAGAAAATAAATTATCTTGGTGGGAACATATAATGTTAAAGGACAGATTTGGCAAGGATATGCTAAGAGGTTTTGAGGATCAAAACAACCAAATAGACAAAATCTGGCTCTCGTCAAGTGATAAGCTTATTCAAAAACTATACAAATTTTTGTTAGAGGACTACCAAAGGGATGAGATAGTCAAAAATACAATGATTAATTGGATGAAAGATATAGGAACAAATATAGAGTTAGATCAATGGGATTTGATGTGGAAGTCTGTGAAAAATATGAGATCAATTGCATATAAAGAGAACGTCTATAAGATGTTTTATCGGTGGCACTGGTCACCAGACAAGATATCGAAATGTGTTAAAAATTATTTAAACCAATGCTGGAAGTGTAAAGCCAATACGGGAACATTTTACCATATGTGGTGGAAATGCACTAAAACACAAAAATATTGGAAGATGGTATTGGTGATCTTGCGAGAAATCATAGACAAAGAACTTGTATTAAAACCAGAGACTTTTTTATTAAATATAATACCGAAGGTATACAAATCCAATGATAGATATTTGTTATCTTATATAATTTCAGCTGCGCGTATTCTGTGGGCAAGAAATTGGAAATCCGATACTATACCCTCTAAGGAGGAATTAATTTGTAAAATTTTAGATCTCTCCCAAATGGACGATTTAAGTTTAAGACTGCAAAATCGAGATTTGAAAGTACATGTAAATAGATGGTCTAAATTTTATAGTTGGATAGAAAAATGTACTGAGACTTAAAGACTCTGTAAATATATGGAAATGATTTTGTAAAGAATACATGTTTGTTTGTATTGAAAAACCCTAAAAATAAATTAAAAAAAAAAAAAAGAATTTGCAACAATTACTCTTTGTGATGCTCAAAGGTGTCTAACATGATACCTTTAGAAAAAAACAAATTACATGGTCTAATTTAGGTATGTGAGGTTTTCATAATTGTGTCTATATGATAGTCACACCCAACCTCCTCATCTCTTAAATATAAGTTGTGATAGGACTATGATAACTTTCCTGTATAATTGTGATACTGGTTCACTTAATCTGTTCAAGAGTAACTCGAGTGATTATAAATAAAGATCTTATAAGACAACACAGTGTGATCATTGGCTGGGATACAAAAGTTTTCACCAGGCCCTGGAATAAATAACCTTCTGACTGCTTTCCAGTCAAAAGTCTGATACCTGTACAGAATGATCATTGGAAAGAATGATCATTCTTCATACAGCCTCATGATTGGTTGATATGTTACTTTACAACAGTCAAAATCAGACCCTGACAATAAGGGTCCCTTGCTGGTCTCTAATACTAACTTGAGTTCAGTATTCAGTTTGGGAAATGACAGCTGTCACACAGATACTTTCAAACAGCAACACGTGATCAAATGAAAAATAAAGTGCATGTTACAAGAGAGGATTTGGTCACAGTACTTCTGTCTGTTCCAACTGTTCTTCAACTTCCTCCTGCAAACAAGAAATTAAAAGTCTTCTTAAAAATAGATTTTAAACAATCCAGTGGGTGATGACAAAACAAATCTTCTGAAGAGCTTTGAATCTGTTTAAAGTGAGCTGCAAGGAGGAAGTAACTGCCCATCTCTTTTACTTTTACTTTTCTCTTGCCTCAAGGAATTGCAAATAAAGTGGGAGCAGGCACAGCAGGCAATGACCTGCAGCAAAGTAGGTCACATCTGATCAGCCCTGGTAGCAGTTTTGCCAAAACATCTGAACTGATGCTGCACAGAATGGAAACCCACATACTATATATTAGGGCTATAGAGATGTTGTGATTCCCCAAAAGCACAGTGCAAAGATCCAGTTTGGTATTACATGCATAATACAGCATTTGGAGAATTTCAGTTTTTGTTTTTAAAAAGCAAGCCTAGATCTAATGGCTGCAAAGATAGGCTTAAAGCAGGAATAACTCAAGACCTTTGCCACTCTAGAAGCACTCTCCTTGTGTACTGCTGTGCCAGGTGTAATGGCTTCCATTTTGCTGCTTCCTTCCACACAGCGGGAGTGCAGTTAGATACCAACTAGCCACACGCTCTGCCCACTGAACTCAGGAAAGCATCCTACACAAGGGGGCCTTAGGATTATGGCCTAGATACCTTTTTTCCCCTTAACTCCCTCTCTTTTTAACATCCACTCTCATAAAGAGTTCCAGAGAACTCAAAGCTCGCTCGCAATATGTTGTGTTATTTTGGCTAGTCTTTTAAAAAAGCATTACATAGCTTTTGTTTGTAACAATAACAAAAGTTAGGGGAGGAGGGAACATTCAGATACAGATGTATGCTCTGAATAACTCTACAACCAGAAAGTAGTTCATCTTTAGGCCTGTGGGAAATTGTTGTCAAAAAGTTAGAGAACTTCTTAGTTACATCTCCTCTTAGAATGAAACTTGCTGATGATGACTTGACGAACTGCTGTTTTGAGGAAAGAGTGTTAGCTAGCTGAGTAGCAATGGTGGTTATTTGATAAGTAAGTGCCAGACAGGGCCCTACTGGATGCCACCAAGAGTTTTCACGAAGTGTTTTAAAGAAACACTTGTTAGCCTGCCCTGAAGCATATTCGTTGTGAAAGTTGATGCAAGACAGAAAGTGAGATGGACCTATAAATCAGATGTACTTTCTGCCAGTTTTGGTGACACATTCATATTAGAGCAGTGGGAAATGTGAAAACCAATATGTCACTTGTGAAAGCCTAAATGTAGCTGCTAGAAGTTTTGAAGGGGGACCTAGGGTTGATTCCTGTATCTACATCACATAGTGCAGCACCACTCAAAGGTGTACCTGTGAATTGCTTCTGTTGCTTGAGGTGGAAGTTATGTGTGTGGGGGGGGTAATCTTGTTCTAGGGCATTTGATCAAAGATGGTTGCTTCATATATGCAGGTAATCATTTCGCTGAATGAGTAGGCATTATTTTGGTTCTTGCAGAGACTGGGGACAGCTACATATTTCACTGTTTGTATTGGCTTTCCTAATAAGAATGGGAATTGTGCAAACTGATGCACACTCCTTTTTATAGTTTTTTTTAATCATTTCATGACTTTGTAGTAATGGGTACAAAATCAGATGAATGCATAAGATTATGTTTCTGGAGATGCAGCCCAATGACTGAAATGCAGTGCTATGATTTTAATAAGCAAAAGAGGGAAGCTCTGAACAAAAAATGACAAGGAAAAGAAATAAATAAAAAGTACTTGTTCTACTGTTGGCTCTTCAATAGAATCAGCAACTGCTTCTGTATTGTCTTCTGTGTGCTCTTCATTCTCTTCAGTAACTTCAGATATTTCAGTGTCCTGGCAACAAAGGAAAGGCCAGCATGAATAATACAAGAATGGGAAAGAGGCAAAGAAAAAAACAATTACCAAGCAAACACAGTTTATAATTGTTCTTCACTTCACCTTATTAAGATATACTTAAATGTCTCTTAGCAAGACTTACTTAATTGCACTAACCATTTCTTAAAAAGAAAAACCTTGAATTTTTAAACATGTTGTCACAAATCCAAAACAGTCCTGCTCGGCCTTTTATAGGATGAAAGTACATTAAACTCCAGGGCAACCCAACTTGAGCAAGGGAGCCACTTATCACAGATGACTGAGACATTTTCACAACCACAGTTTGAGGCCAACCACAGTTTGCTCTGGGTCTCAATCACCATGAGTTAATTTCAAAGTTCTGCATTTTTCAGTGGAGGCTGGACAACATTGTTGTGGAGCACAGGAACAGCCTTTCCTGTACTTGCAGACTATTTTCACCTATTACTTCTTTTTCTTTCATTGGTTAAATCAAAGCAACAACAGAAAAAGCAAAGGCCCCGGTCACATGGGCCAGATAATGCAGGGGGGGAGGCGTGGCTATCAGACGCGACAGTGGCATACCGGGGCTTCCTCTGTCGACGCGTGCAGCAAAGAGGAGGACCCAGGAGAATAGCCGTGTGCCAGCGCGATCACACCGTGGGAGTCCATAGGCAGCCCGTGGCAAACCATTTGCCAGTAGGTTGATCCAAGTACCTTTTAAATGTGCATCTTTGGTGGCTTGCCACAGGTTGGCCACGGGTGCGCTACGCCTCCCAGATGTTCCGGTGTGATCGTGCCCAGAAAATTCACCAGACTATCGTGCCTTCCACGGGGCAAATGCTCTGTGTGACCGGGGCCGAAGTAAAGCATGCAATTCATAAAAGTACTTAAGTGATTATTGATATGTAAAATGACAAAACTCTTATATTACTTCTGCAGGTCTGTGTTCTTCTCCAGAAACTTCACCATTTGGCACAGTCTCCTCAGTAATCCATCCTTCCTGTGAGAAGGAAAACAAACATCTAGAAATCTCAAGCAGAAGAAAAAACTTTTTCTTTCTCTATGACAGAAATGGATCAAATAGCAAACACACTGACTGTAGGCTGTTCAGAGGTTCCACACACAGGATTGCCAGCTCCAGTTTGGGAAATTCCTCAAAATTTGGGGGTGGTAGAGCCTGGGGAAGGTGGGATTTGGAAAAGGGACGGTGCTCAGTGGGATCTAATGCCATGCAGGTCACCCTCCAAAGCAGCCATTTCCTCCAGGGAACTGATCTCTGGGTCCTGCCCAGAGATTCCAAGAAATCTCCAGGCTAAGTCCGGAGGTTGGCAAGCTTATCAGCACATCAGATCAAGATGCACAGTTACTAAGCTGGAAAATGTCTATAAACCTTTAATCCACCAATACACCAGAAGACAAAGAAATCCTGTCCCTGTCCTGTTGCTTGTCCCATTCCTTCACCAACTGTAAGCTCGCCTAAAGAATTCAGTTTGCCACAGCAAGTGGGAAAGGGGTGTAAAAACACAGAACTAGGAACAGACCTGGTAGAAGAAGCCACAAAGCTCTGGAGGATTTAAAGGTATGTGAACATTCACTGGGTTGGAGCCTCATACTGGGTAGCATTTGAAGGGAATTTATGAATGTTTCCTAAAGTTTATTTATATTTTATTTATTTATTAGATTTCTACCCCGCCCTCCCAGCAAGGTCAGCTCAGGGCGGCTTACACAACCAGTATAAAACACTGCAATGTAACAATAAAATATACAATATAAAACCATCAATACATAGATTTAAAACTATAAATATTACAACATTCTTAAAGTGCTAGTATTAAGTCCTCGGTGTACAGTCAGTTTCATGATGTTCCTCAGGTGTCCGGCAATTAGGTCAAGCTGTAATTGTGGGACCCAGATGGTCAGGCTTGCTCTACATAAGCTGTCAGATAGCAATGGTGGTAGCGGTGTAGTAGTGGCGGTTCCAACAGCCTGGCGGAAAAGCTCCATTTTACAGGTCCTGCGGAACTGTAACAGGTCCTGCAGGGCCCTGATCTCCTCCAGGAGCTCATTTCACCAGTGAAGCCGCCACCGAGAAAGCCGTGGCCCTAGTTGTGGCTAGTCTGGCCTCCTTGATGTTCGGGAGGCCCAACCGATTTTGGGTCCCCGACCGCAGCACTCTCTGGGGAACATATGGGGAAAGGCGGTCCCTCAGGTATGCAGGTCCCTGGCCATAAAGGGCTTTAAAGGTAATAACCAGTACCTTGAACCAGATCCGGTATGTTATAGGCAGCCAGTGCAGTGTTTTTAGGGCAGGCTGGATGTGTTCCTGCACAGGAAGGCACAACAACAGTCTCGCCGCTGCATTCTGCACTAGCTGCAGCTTCCGGATCTGGGACAGGGGCAGCCCCATGTAGAAGGCATTATAGTAATCCAGACTCGAGGTGACCAACGCATGAATCACTGTTGCCAGGTCACTGTTCAAGGAAGGGAACCAACTGCCTGATCAGCCTGAGGTGATAAAAGGCCGACTTGGCAGTGGTTGCTACCTGGGTCTCCATTGTTAAGGAGACATCTAGGAGCACTCCCAGGCTCCTAACCTCTGACGCTGGCACCAATGGTGCCCCATCAAAGGTTGGGAGTGGGATCCCTACCCCTGGACCACTCCAACTCAGGCACAGGTTCTCCATCTTCTTTGGATTCAATTGCAGCTGGCTCAGCCTAAGCCAACCAGCCACAGCTTGCAACGCCCAGTCTAGATCTTCCGATCCAGAGTCGGACTGCCCGCCCAACAACAGATAGAGCTGGGTGTCATCCGCATACTGGTGACACCCTAGCCCATGCCTCTGGGCAATCTGGGCAAGAGGGTGCATATAGATGTTAAAAAGCATTGGGACAGCTGATCCCCTAGTGCCACTCTTTGTCCCCAACCCTGGAGAAAGGAAATAAGCCACTGCAAGGCCAGTCCCTGAACTCCAATGTTGGTGAGGCGGTGGACCAGTAGCTGATAGTTGACTGTGTCGAACGCAGCCGACAGGTCTAACAGCAACAGCATTGCCATTCCGCACCGATCCAGGTGCCTTCAGAGGTCATCTGTGAGGGCGACTAGAGCTGTCTCTGTCTTGTAACCTGGGTGGAAACTGGACTGGAAGGGATCTAGTACAGAAGCGTCATCCAAAAAGCCCTGTAACTGGAGCATGTCCAGAAGAGGGCGGCCAGGATGGTGAGAGGGTTGGAATCCAAGTCTTATGAGGAAAGGCTGAAAGAGTTGGGTATGTTTAGCCTGGGAAAGAGAAGGCTTAGAGGGAACATGATTGCAGTCTTCAAGTATTTGAAGGGCTGTCATGTAGAAGATGGAGCAGATCTATTCTCTCTTGCTCCAGACTGCAAGACTAGATCTAATGGGTGGAAATTACAAGGGAGTCGTTACCGGCTAGATATCAAGAGAAACTTCCTAATTGTAAGAGTGGTTGAGCAGTGGAACAGCCTGCCTCAGGAGGTGGTGGATGTTTCTTCGCTGGACATTTTCAAGCAGAGACTGGACAATCATCTTTCGGGTATGTTGTAGGTATGTAGAGCTATCTTTCTGCTATGCTCCTGCAGAGTGCAGGGGGTTGGACTAGATGACCTGCAAAGTCCCTTCAAACTCTAACAAGCTCATTCAGAAAGCCACCAGGGGGCATTGGACCTCGAAGAGCCATCTGAAGCTGTACTGAGTGAGCCAAAATGGGCTTGCCGCCCAAACAGGGTCAGAGTGGAGTATTTAAATGGGCCTTCAAGGCAAAGTGGTCCGACCATGGTACTGCTGAAGTAGCAATCTGGGCCACTGTAACCCCAGTCGCAAAGATCAGATTGAGCATGTGCCCAGCCCAGTGAGTGGAGGCCGTTACAAGTTGGGAGAGTCCTAGGGCTGCCATGGATGACACCAGGTCCACTGCCTGAGTAGAGGCCGTGTCATCAGCATGGACATTGAAATCACCCAGGACTATCAATCTAGGGTGTTGCACGGCCCAGTCTGATACAGCCTCCACCAGGGACGGTAGGCTATTGGCCGGTGCATTGGGTGGTCGGTACACCAGCCAAATTGCCACACACTCTCGGCTTCCCATACCAGACCAGTACACTCAATGCCCATGATCCTTGACGGCGGGAGCACCCTGAAGGAGTAAGCCTCCCTGATGAATAATGCCACTCCTCCCCCATACCCCCTAGTCTGGAATTGGTGAAGGACCGAAAACCCAGCAGGAGTTGCTTGGGAGAGAGATACTGTCTCTCCCTCTCGCACCCAGGTCTCAGTCACGCACGCCAGGTCTATATTCTGCTCCTGCAGGAAGTCCCAAAGGACTGCAGTCTTATTATTTATAGCCCTGGTGTTACACAGCACCAATGTCAGAGGGGGGTCAATTGTCCTAGCCCCCCCACCTGCAACCTTTGGGATGGGATGTAGGTTGGAAGGAGGCCGAGCTAACTTGCTTCTCCGTCCCCTTCCCTTAACTCCAGACCTAGTCTCACCGCTATACTTTCCCGGCCCCAGGAGCACTAGTATCAACTAGTTACTAGTAGCTTCCATGTCTCCACTTCTGACTTTTGGTCAGGCAGAGAAATTCTGGGTTTTAATTTGAAGAAACATCTCCAGATAGGGTTGCCAACTCTGGGATGGGAAATTCCTGGAGATTTGGAAGCAAAGTCTGGGATGGGAGAGGTCCAGGGAGGGGAGGGACCTCAGCAGGATATAATGCCATGGAGTCCACCCTCCAAAGTAGCCATTTCCTCCAGGGAACTGCCATCTGGAGATCAGTTGTAATTATGAGAGATCTCCAGATCCCACCTAGAGGTTGGCAACTCTACAACCAGATCCTTCTGAAAGCTTTCATACATTTGCATCATTACTCCTGCAATTGTTGTTGCATTCATATGGGGGGGAAATATAGTAGAAACAAGAGGCGGGACCCGCGATACTCGTGGGGGGGGAGTATTACAGCTTGCCAAGCTTCCCCCTCCCTCCACTCCCCGAGCAGCATTGGCAGCAGTGGCAAGGCCAGCTGACTGCCAAGTTTCTCCCTCCCCAGCAGCAGCGGCGGCGGCAGCAGCGAGGCCGGCCCGCCAAGCTTCCCCCTTCCCAGCAGCAGCTAACATAAGGGATGTGTGTATGTATTTATTTATACTACAGAACTATTCCAAGATACTAATTCAAGACTTAGTTTCAAGTAAGCCAGAATTCAGGCATGAAAGCGCTTTTCAAAACTTTCAGGGTTGGTGTGCACATGTGAAAATCAGGCAGTTTTAAGTGTACTCATACCAGTTTTCTGAATCACAGGAAGGCCAGGCAGGTAATATAGTTAATAATATCAATCATATGTTTCTCCTACGGTCCATGTAAGGTAGACAACAATCTGGAGAAAAAATACTATATCCCTTTAACAAAGGCTTAATGGGATGTTGTTTACTTCTGCGCTAAGAAAAGCTCCCACTGCCCATTTCCACACATTTAGCCTGTGTTAAAAAGGTAAGACCTCTTGGTTGCTGGCAACCCTAAATGCATGCATGATTTAAGGCTAGAACTGTAGACTTAAACTCACGGTCATGATCCTCAGAGGCAAAGATATGGTTTAGACCAGGCCCTGTCCAAAGACCAGAGAGGCCAGCTTTTGAGGCCACTGGCCATGGTAAAAATTAAAAAAAAACACCTGATTCGCATAAAAACAAGTTGTGAGATATATCAAACAAGAAGGGAGACCTGCAATACTTGCAGGGGGAGGTATTCCCCACAGCTCCCAGCCTGCAGAAGCAGGAGGAGCTCCACAGGAAGATGAAGCGGCAGCAGGTGAGCCCAGCAGGCAGGCCCATCAGGCCCACCAAGCCTTCTCCCTCCTCCCCCCCTCCCCCGGCACCAGCAGCGCAAGGCCTGAGCGGCTCACAGCCGCTGGCCCACCAAGCCTTTCCCCCCAGCAGCAGTGGCGAGGCCTGAGGCCACCAAGCCTTCTCCCTCCTCCCCCTCAGCACTGGTGACAGCAAGGCCTGAGCGGCCCCCCCAGTCTTCTCCCACCCCCTCTTCCTAGCAGTGGCAGTGAGGCTTGAGGCCCACCAAGCCTTCTCCCCTGCCCAGCACCAATGGCAAGGAGGTCTGAGCAGCTCACAGCCACCAGCCCGCTAAGCCTTCTCCCCCCCAGAGGTGGCGAGACAGTTGCCAGGGCATTCTCTGCACGTGCACAGGGAACACTCTTTTACTTTTGCGGGGATTTAAGTATCCCCCATGTAGTTTTTTAAACTTTTCAGATTTTTCTGCACACCTGGGGATTGCCCCAAATGTGCAAGAAAATCTCTTTGCCCCCTAGATGCCCCCAATGTGCAGATTTAGATATCTGCACACAGGGGGCATCTTGACTATTAGTATATAGATGCTTAAAAAAATTAACTGGTGTCTAAATGTGAGGCCACCTTTGATCTGGAGGGCTCAGGCCAAATGGCTCTCCTTCCCCACCTCCTCATTGGCCCTAGTCCAATATGAAGATTCAGCCTTTGTCTGAATGTGTGAAATTTTAAAGTATACTTTTTTATCTCTTGAAAAGTTACTTAACCCACGATAGGTTACAAATAATGTTGGCACCACTACTAAGGAGGGTGAGTGAAGGTGGCATAGTACTGGTATAATAGTCCAATCTCATCCGATGTCGAAAGCTAAGCAGGGTCGGTAGTTGGATGGAGGGAGGCAATGACAAACCACCTCTGCTTCTTCCCTGCTTTGAAAATCCCTTGCTGGGATCTCCATAAGTCAATTGCAACTTGATGGCACTTATATACAAAAGACAGTAAAAAGGTAAAGGTTTCCCTTGCTCGAAAGCCAGTCGAATCCGATTCTAGGGGATGGTGCTTATCTCCATTTCCAAGCTGAAGTGTCAGCACTGTTCAAAGACTTCTCCATGGTCATGTGGCTGGCATGACTCAATGCCAAGGCACGCAAAATGCTGTTACCTTCCCACCTAAGCGGTACCTATTTATCTACTTGCAATTTCTTGCTTTCAAACTGCTAGGTTGGCAGGAGCTGGAGCCAGAGACAGGAGCTCACTCCATCAATGTGGCACTAGGGTCTCGAACTGCCAAACTACAACTTACAAAGGACAGTAGTCAAAAATAATTAAAAGTTGCTGTAGATTTTCCGGGTTGTGTGGCCGCGGTCTTGGCATTGTAGGACCTGACGTTTTGCCAGTAGCTGTGACTGGCATCCTCAGAGGTATAACACAGACAGATGGAGTACTCTCTGTGTCAAGGTGAGCAGAAAATGGTAGGCAAGTAATTTATTTCTACCCTGGAAGGTGGGGTAGGGCTGAGTCATTATCTTGTGTAGTTCTCCAGGCTATGAACATGCTAATGGAGGAACTTTCCTGAGGAGGTTCTTTTGTCTATGGATTGTTTCCTGTTTCTTGAGGAGGTTCTTTTGTGTGTGAAATGGCTATTGAAACTCTAATCTTATCTGTAGTGCTATTGCCAGCTGTAGAGCATTTGTGTTTTTCAGGACAGGAAGCCATGCCCTATTTATTTTTAAACTCTCTTCTTTCCCGTTGAAATTGTGTTTATGTTTATGAATTTCAATGGCTTCCCTGTGTAATCTGACATGGTAATTGGAAGTGTTGTCCAGTCTTTCAGCGTCTTGGAACAAAATGCTGTGTCCTGTTTGGGTTAGGCTATGTTCAGCCACTGCTGATTTTTCAGGTCCTACAATGTCAAGACAACGGCCACACAATCTGGAAAATCTACAGCAACTAATGAACTTCAGCTGTGAAAGCCTTCAAAAAAATAATTTAAAGCTAAGGTATATTGACAAATTTCATTAATTTAATTTAATACAAATATCTCTATTGACAATTAGGCTTACTTCACTTTACTCATTTCTTTATACATTTTTCAATTTCATCTTGAAAGATCACCACTCACCTTTACCATACTACGCTGTTTTCTAAAGAGATATGTTATGATATTTAATTTAAATAAAATCCAATAGTAGATTTCTGTACTGACATGCAAATACACTTCAGTATTTTATTTTTATGAATGGCAAAGAAGATAAAGTTTAAATATACTAGGTAAAGGTAAAAGTTTCCCTTCCTCAAAAGCCAGTCAAATCCAACTCTAGGTGCTCATCTCCATTTCCAAGCTGAAGAGCCAGCACTGTCCGAAGACATTTCCATGGTCATGTGGCTGGCATGACTAAATGCCAAGGTGCATGGAATGCTGTTACCTTCCCACCAAAGCGGTACCTACTTATCTACTTGCAATTTCTTGCTTTCGAACTGCTAGGTTGGCAGGAGCTGGAACCAGAAACGGGAGCTCGCTATGTCATGCGGCACTCGGGTCTCGACCTGCCAAGCTACTGACCTTCCAGTCTGCAGCTAAGCATCTAAACCACTACCACATTTTAAAAATCAGTCCACTTTTTATTTATTTTTTAAGAGGGGGCTACTTGGTCCTACAAACTGTAAAGGTGGCTCTTATTGAGCAAGAACACAAATGTGACAGATAAATATACTTTACTATTGCAGCATGATGTGGCCATTCCTTCTGTCTGCTGCTATATTACTTTAAACAGTTTTCATTATTTTTCTTTTAACAGTTCATCTTATTATGAGATGGAAAACCTGTGGAACTGTACTGCTGTGCAAGAGTCACAGAGAATCCTGACAACAGAGATGTCACTCCTTCCTTTCAGCATTGCCAGCTGTCCCACATTTTCACTGTGTTTCAAATTACATCTTTGTAATAGAAGGAGGGTGACTTATCAGGAAGAAATCTCCCTCTCAATTAGCACATTAACTTGGTGATAGTCAGATGACTTCTCAGGCAGCTCTTAAGCCACAGCACATTCTGAGTTGTTGTCCTCCTTTCTGATCATCCTTCCCTTCCTGCATTCTATGACAGTATACCCCCTTTTTTTCTTTTAAAGTGTAAGGTTTCTCAGCACTCAAGAAACCAGGTGGAGCCAGAGTTGCCTGGTTTTCCTAGAATGTTTTACTGTTTGAATTTTTGCAGTCTTTTGGCCCTCAAAAAGACAAACCAAAAAAAAAAAAAACACATTAGGGGTACTGACCAAAATAGTATGGGAAACCTTGTACAGTGAACTTGGTCGAAGTTCAAGAGCCCAACAAAGACCAGTCTGGTCCTATTTGTGTGTGTGTGTGTATGTGTGTGTGTGTGTGTTCTTGAGTTCTCTTGCAAGCTATATGTCAGTGGCACTTGGTGAGGTGGGAAGGCAGGTTGTAAGAAGCTGCTGGTCCTTAGCGGTGACCAAGGAGGAGCAATCCCATTTGGATGGCCAGCAAAATCTGTGAAAAGTACTGAGACTAAAGTGTCGAGTAGAGTGAAATCAGCTCATACTTTTATTTCAAGATCAGGAACAAGACAAAGTAGCCAGCTCGCAGGCCGGCTTATATGCCCTTAGGAAAACACACCCCAAACACCCATGAGTGGTCTATTTACAGTAATTGCATTAACTTCTCGGATCCTAATTCCCCAACTGGAGGGGACTTAGGATCCGAGTGTCTATTGTTCTCAAGGGCCAAACTCAGGCACTTCGCCTGGCCGCATGTCAGACCGGTTAGAACCGGTCAGAGCACATGGTCAGCTTGGGTACATTACATCCCTCCCCTCTTGGCCCAAAAGACACCCGCAAACAAAGTCCTTCAGATATGTGGGTGGTTTGTGCTCTCGGGTTGAGTGACGGGGACCAGGGTCCTGATGCCACTGGAACCGGAGCCACCGCTGATGTTCTCGGTGTAGGGCTGTCCAAAGGCAGTGGGGCCAGAACGACACTGACAGGTCCCTAGGGTTGCCCTGTGGGGTCCAGAGACTGGTGGGCGATGGCTGGGCTGCACAGTTCATCCGGCGGGCCCGTTGTGGCAACCGGATCGGTTGTCTCATGCGTGTCCGGCTCCTTGAAGTCTTCCAGCTCCACCGGCAGGGTGAGTCTGCGGAGCTGGTCAATGTGGCAATGTAGTATTTGTCCATCCTCACTGGCAACCTCATAGGAGCGGGGCCCTCGTTCTCTCACTACTCTCGCCAGAATCCAAGGGGGCCCCCCTGGTGAAATTCCAGGCATAAACGGGATCCTCTGGGGAAAATCCTCGTGCGACTTCTGGAGTTTTGATGGCAGGCTCTTACTCGGGTGCTTGGTCTGGGTGGAGCCAGTCTAATTGTGATGTGAGACATCTGCCCATAAGCAGCTCGGCAGGGCTCCGGCCTGTGGTGGAGTGTGGCGTGGTTTTTTGGCCGAAAAGGAAAGAGGCCAACTTGTAGTCCCAATCTGTGTACTCTAACCTGCGGAGCACATCTTTGGTTGTCCTTACCATGCGCTCGGCCTGCCCATTGGTGGCGGGGTGGAATGGAGCTGAGCAGACATGACAGATCCCGTAATAGTTGGTGAAGTCTTGGAATTCCCCAGACATTAAGGCCATCCTGTTGTCCATCACTAGGGTGTCCGGGAGGCCCTGAGCACTGAAGATCCACCACATCGCTTTTATAGCTGCTCTTGATGAGGTCGCTGAGACGGGGATGACTTCCAGCCACTTGCTGTAAGAGTCCACCAGAATGAAAAACAGTTGCCCCTGGAATAGCCCCGTGAAATCCAGGTGAAGCCACAACCAGGGGCAATGGGAGGACTCCCAAGCTCTCTCCAACGCCCTGGGTAGGTCAGGGTGAGAGGCTTGGCAGGTCTGACATCTTTTTACCTTGTCTTCAATGTCCCGATCGAGGCCCAGTCACCAGACGTAGCTCCTTGCCAGTGCCTTCATCCTTACGACCCCTCTGTCTCTGCTCGGTGGCAGCTGTCTCTTACTGCATACTGTGCCCCACCACAGCAGCAAGGCCACCAAGGGGGGAGACGGGGGGGGCAAAATTCAGGAGGGCAAGTCAGCTGGAGGCTCCCTGAAGGCAACGTTATGCTGCCTCCAGCCAAATGCCTTTCAAATGGTTTTCCTTTTGATACAGTACTGGCTGCAGTCACTAGGGACACTCTGACTGTCAGCTAGACTCTTTTTGCAAGACTGAAGCAAAGCAGTAGTTAGTGTGTTGCAGCGAGATAAAACAACCTATCTCTTTTCCATACTTTTCTCATTCATTTCTCTTTCCCTCCAACTAATTTTTCTTTGTTCTTCCCTTCCATTTATTTTCAAGTTTTGTTCTCAGCTTCTCCTCATCTCTATCCTGCCTGGCAACAGAATGTGCTTAATAACAGTACAGTAGAAAACCTTTGTTGATATTATGAATTGGGAGGGGGAATTGTTAATATTTCTCCATGTTCTAAAAAGGCAGTAAAAGGATGCTTCCCCCCTCCTTCACACTTTACATGCATAATAATGGAACAGTAATCTGTTTTAGTGGTCATACATGTGGAGCAGAAGTGAGAACTCCCAGTTCGGGCACCAGGTTAGTATTACTGTGTTAGTGAAAGATCTAATAGCCTTTTGTAAAGGCTAATTTGCTATATGACAAATAACTTAATCTTGTTAATGTCATTAAAAAACTAGACTTATAACAAATGCCACACCCAGGCTTTCTCCCCAATGGCAAGCCAAAGCTGCATTGTTCTCCCATCCTCCATTTTATCCTCATAACAACCCTGTGCAGTTGGTCCAGCTGAGAGTGTGTCATCCACAGCAACCTTCTGTGGTGGGTTGGGGGTTCTGAGTATTAGAGACATATGACAGGTTGCTTAAAAGCTCTCTTGTGACATATTGCCTGTTGTGAAAATAGCCTTGTTCTAACTGCCTACATTTTTGACACTGCACCTTCCATCATTCTGGGGTTGGTGGCCAGTTTTCAAAAGTGTGGCATTATTTTCTGACTAGGAGTAAGGCCCGTTGTGGAAATAAATACAACGGGCTCTAGAAAGAGACTCTGGGAGAGTGCCCTGGCTTTGGGCACACAGTGTGAATTTGCTGTGGCGACCTCAGCAGGATATAATGACAGAGGCCACCATTTTCTCCAGAGGAACTGATCTCTGCTACCTGAAGAGCAGTTGTAGTTTTGAGTGATCTCCAGCCCTCACCTGGAGATTGGCAACAATTGTTACCCAGGAAGAAATGGCTGGTTTGGAGGGTGGAGTCTATGGCATTCTACCTGCCTGAGGTCTAACCCCTCCTCAAACCCCACCCTCTCCAGGTTCCACCCCTCAAATCCCCAGGAATTTGCCAACCTGGAGTTGGCAACCCCATCTCCTTCCCAGCTAACCATCAACCTACTGTTATCTGCCCCTCTGACTTCAGCTGACTTCTGCCCTCTCTCCTGCAGAGCAGTTGTAATTCTAAGTGGTCTCCAGCCCTCACCTGGAGATTGGCAACAATGGTTCCCTATGAGGGACTGGCTGGTTTGAAGGGTGGAGTCTATGGCATTGTACCTGTCTGAGACCCCACCCCTCCTCAAACCTCACCATCTCCAGGCTCTACCCCTCAAATCTCCAGAAATTTCCCAACCTGGAGTTGGCAACCCTATCTCCCTCCCAGCCAATTGTCAACCTACCGTTATCTGCCCCCTGACTTCAGCTTTCCATCTCCTCCCCCCTTCCTCCTGGAGAGCAGTTGTAATTCTGATTGATCTCCAGCCCCCACCTGGAGATTGGCAACAATGGTTCCCCAGGATGGAATGGCTAGTTTGATGAGTGGAGTCTATGGCATTGTACCTGTCTGAGGTCCCACTCCTCCTGAAACCTCACCCTCTTCAGGCTCCATACCTCAAATCTCCAGGAATTTCCCATCTGGAGTTGGCAACCCTATCAGGACTGGCCCCAATGAGTTTTCTCTCAAAGGCCAAAACAGGTGACAGGACCAAGCTTGGTTACGTACCAACAGGCACTGAGGGGAAAGTAGGGTTGCCAGCTCTAAGTAGGGAAATACCTGGAGATTTGGGGGATGGATCCTGTGGAGGGCTGCATTGGGGGGGGGCGGAAGGACTCAGCAGGGTATAATGCCATAGGGTCTACCCTCCAAAGCAGCCATTTTCTCCAGGGGAACTGATCTCAGTCATCTGGAGATCAATTGTAACAGCAGGAGATCTCCAGGTCCACCTGGAGATTGGCAACCCTAGGGGAAAGACAGCTGCACAGCAGGGGGTGGAAGAGAATGGTTTGATGGCCGCTGGGCCAAGATTGGCAACAATAGTTCCCCAGGAGAAAATGGCTGCTTTGGAGGGTGGAGTCTATGGCACTGTACCTGTCTGAGGTCCCACCCCTCCTCAAACCTCACCCTCTCTGGTCTCCACCCCTCAAATCTCCAGGAATTTCCATACCTAAAGTTGGCAACTTTTTCTCATCCCCTCTCAGCAGCCTCTTCCTAGGCAAAATTCTGTCTTTCTCATTAGCGGGGAGCAAAGCAGTTTACCTCATTCTTTTCGGCTTTGTGATCTGTACAGCAACCCTGTAAGGCAGGTTAGGCAGAAAGTCTCCGACTGGTCTGAAATCACCCAGGCAGTTTCCATAGGGATGCTCCTGCTGAACAGGAGCAAGCAGCCAGGTCTAGGGTTGCCATTGCCAACAAAGACAAATTGATGCAAAGGAGGATGGAAAAGTCTCCATATCTCTATTTTGCCTTCAATTGGTTTTGATGCCGGCAGAGTGAGAAAATGCCAGAGGCTCTGGGTGGGTGCCCCATGGTAAATGCACCAAACAATTCCTAAAGATTTTCCACTGTGTCAATAAATCATTTTCTACACTCAGTACCTCCTGCCAGAATTAGTACCAGAGCTTTTTTTTCCTTGTGGTATTCTGCTTCTGGTGTGACCTGTCTTTTTTGTGGTGTGGCATGGTTGTGTTATTGGGTTTGTTTCTTTTGAAGGGGAAGTGTTGTGAGTAAGGACATATTTCACCTCAGAATACAACAGGTTGCATAAACAACTGACAATTCCAACTGACTTGCGGGGGGGGGAGTTTGAGGTTTGAAATGGATTGAAGTCCAATCAGCTTCCATATGCAAATGAGCTTGAAATGCTCGCCCAATCAAAGAAGAGTGGCCTAGGCTGCAGTGGGTGGGAGAGAACTCAGGCAACACAGCTAGTGGATAGGGACAGATTCTGAGTGACATACCAGGGAGCGAACTGATTTTTCCAAGCATAGAATCTTGCCAGACCACTACCCTTTTATATAATAGGTCAGGTTAAGTTAAGCCAAAAAACAGAGACCCTTAGCTTTCATTGCAGAGTAGCATTGACGATGGGGGTGTCTCACCTGGGCCAGGATATTCCCATGTCCTTGAACTCCCAGAATCATCCTGAAGCTGGTGGCAAATTTTGAATCTCCTAAATTTATTTTCTGATGAGTTATGCTTGCCATAAATGGGCAGACGGACAGACAGGGTAATTGTTTTAATACTATAGAACTATGGTAACAGCGAGCAAAGTGATTTGTTTTGTTATGCTATTTGGTTTGGATCAGGGTCATATGAAGTGGAATCTTTGACCGGGGGGGGGGGCTATAGTGGCTCATGGGTGGGGTGGAGCTGTGGCTCAGTGGTAGACCATCTGTCTTGCATACAGGAGATACGAAATTAAATTTTTGGTATCTCCAGTGAAAATGATCAGGCCGTAAGTGATGTGAGGCCTGGAGAGCCACTGCCAGTCTCAGCAGGCAGTTCTGAACTTAGTAAACCAATGGTTTAGCTTGGAATAAGGCCCTTTCATGTCTATGACTTGTGCTTTCAGAGGTTAATTAAGAACGGGGCTTCCAAGAGCCACCATGGGTGGTGCTGCCTGCAGAAAACAGGCAGCCTGCTACTGAAAGAAAAGCAAT
Source organism: Gekko gecko (assembly GCA_029375565.1). Lineage (NCBI taxonomy): Eukaryota > Metazoa > Chordata > Lepidosauria > Squamata > Gekkonidae > Gekko > Gekko gecko. Next base: position 103,497,288 of record JAPDNY010000004.1, on the reverse strand, counting down.
GGGAAGACCTCAGTTCAGCTGCAACTGAATGGTTCTGCCAGTTTTCAGGGTGCTTAGAAGAGCAGCAAAGCACCACATAAACAGGCAGATTTCATTTTGCCTCACATCACTGACAAGTGTTCCTACTTGGGGGTGGATTCAGTTCACAAACATTACCTGACACGACACCCATTATGTGATCAAGTGCAGAGAAACCATTATACAAATGCATGCACAGACCAGGGCCATGAACGCTGCTTACACAATGATACCTTGGCAGAGGACACTTGCACAATGAATGGTCATGATTAGGAAGTTCTGTTAATCAAGATTCAGAGTCTGATTAAACACAGTGCTAAACATGAGTTGGGTTGTCTCCTGGGTAGACATGTGAAACTGGGACTCATTCCGCAAAAGCAGTTGTTCTGCCCTCGGTCTGCTGTTTGCCCTGGTTGTACTGCCCAAATTCCCACTATTTGCTGCACAGCTGCATTTTGACCCACATTCCCCCCCCCAGGATTTCCCTCGCATCTTCTTGATCCTTATTTTTTAGGATCAAGAAGACGTGGGGGAATTCGGGGAGAGATGTGGGTCAAAATGTGTCTGCACAGCAGATAGTGGGAAACTGAGCAGTACAACCGGGGGAAATGGCAGACTGAGGGTGGAACAACTGCTTTTGCGGAATCGGTCTGGCAGTAAGACAAACAGTCCCCCCCACACACACACCACCATTTTCTGCTAACAAAAGCATGTGGGCTGGAAGGGAGAGAATGATAAAGCTCCTCCTGCCTCTGTGCACTCTTGGGAATCAATTTATACACACACCCCATGCATGCCATTTTAAAGGTGAGCATCAGGTCACAAGTTAAATGCAAATTGCTTTCCTCAACCCAACTGGCCTTTAATGTATCATCTGATAAGATCTTCCAGGATACAGGTTCTATTATTTTAGGACCAGACCAGCAAATCCCATTGCACTGATGGAAACACTTTTTATAAATTCTTTTTTTATTATTAGAGGTTCTGACTAGTTGCTTTTTGTGATACTCTTTGGAAATAATTATTTCATTTTTAACTGAACTCTACCTTCTTGCCCTGTGTAAGCATCCTTCTGACTTCTCTGACAGGGGAAACATTTAAATAAATAAATAAATACTGAGGATCACACTCAGAAGCAAACTTCAAGATTACATCTATCAGGCTATTCAGATGGTCTTACAAGAGAATTGTTGTATACCTGGTATAAGTGGACTCAGAAATCAAAACCTCTTTTAAAGTTTCCCAGGAGGCAAGGTGGCATGGTATAGCTCAGATCTCAGAAGCTAAAGTGGCTCGGTACTTGGAAGGGAGACCACCAAGGAAGACTCTGCCGAGGAAGGCAATGCCAAACCACCTCTGCTTCTCACTTGCCACAAAAACCCCTTGATGGGGTCACCATAAGTTGGCTGTGACTTGCTGGCACTTTACACATACAATGCTCACTTGTGGCTCAGAATGGCTCAAAAGTATTTCCAAAGGTTTATTGTTCTAATTTTACGATATTTTCCTGCTATTCTTTTCTGCAGGTATGTGGAATGGTATGGTATAGCATGATCTAATCAGATCTCAAAATTAAGCAGGGTTAATACTTGGAAGGGAGACCGTCAAGGAAGAGTCTGCAGAGTAAAAGTCCAGAAGCACCTTAAAGACTTGCAAAATTTGTGGTAGGGTATGAGCTTTCATGAGTCACTGCTCACTTCTTCAGATAGCTTTATCTGAAGCTTTATCTCACTTTATCTGAAGAAGTGAGCTGTGACGCATGAAAGCTCATACCCTACCACAACAGTTATTAGCCTTCAAGGTGCTACTGGATTTTTACTTTTTTCCTCTTCAGAGTCTTCCTTGGCAGTCTCCCTTCCAAGTACCAACCCTGCTTAGCTTCCAAGATCTTTTCTGTTCTATACTGCAGACTTACACAGCTACCCCTTGATGTATCTGCACTCTGCTGAGAAAGGCAATGCGAAACCACCTCTGCTTTTTACTTGCCTTGAAAGCCCCTTGCTGGAGTCACCATACGCTGGCTGCCACTTGACAGCACTTTATACACATACACACAGTAAAAGTTTTCTTTCAAAGCCATTATTGTTGCAAGTTAGTAGTATTTCATTATTTAAGACTGTAGCTCTAAGTTATTTGGAAGTAATTTCCTCTGGAATGAAAGGGACTTGTTTTCATAAATACTCAGGCATAAATGTTGCCGGTATTGTATGTTGCAACCCACATCCCCTTGAAGTAAATGTCAAACTTGTGTTGATATTTATTACTCAGGATGCACTTGCTGAAAAAGAATATTGCTTCAAAAGGATAGGCTGTGATTAATTCACTGTATGTGGAGCAAGGCTTGTTTCTTGCAAGGCATGTTTTATTGCAAATCTATATAATTTTATCCCCTTTGACTAGAGTTGCCAAGAATGGCAGGGTGGGAAGGGTCTATGGCAGTGATGGTGAATCTTTTAGAGACCGAATGCCCAAACTGTAACCCAAAACCCACTTATTTATCGCAGAGTGCCAACATGGCAATTTAACCTGAATACTGAGGTTTTAGTTTAGAAAAAACAACTCATACATTAACATCTTCTGTAGCACTTTATCTGAACTAAGTGCTAATACATGAGTTTAAAGTCAGCGAAAACGGAAATGACAAGAGGGAAAGTGCAAGGAATACAACTGCTGCGGTAACTACTCCAACCACTTGGTGAATGGGTTACTAACAGTGCAGCACTACAGTGCATACTGCCACTTTCCACACACTCTTAAGATACTCAGTAAACGTGCAGCGAGCAAACTTCGAAGAGGAAAGCTGTTGTCAAGGGTATTACAATATCTGATTCCTAGCCTCTGCTCCACTTGTTAGAACAAAATCTCATCTTGCAGGCCCAGGGGCACTGAGACTTTATCATTAGAGGGGCAGCCCTAGAGAGCATTCAGATGAGCAACCAATTTCTGAGAGTGCCAGTTTTCATAAGAACATAAGAGAAGCACTTTCGGTTTCGGCGAAGCGAATGGCGGCCACCTCTCGGGAGGCTCCCAGAGGTGGTTAGCCCACACGCGGTTGGGGGGGGGTCTTCGCATATGCTAAAGACCCTAGTGAGCCTTAGGCAAAGACTCCGAACCGGGGGTGCTTGGGAGTAGCCTCTTTGCCGGCAAACAGCCGGGAAATTGAGGCTTTCTCCCCACCCCAGTCGGCCCCGCTGCGTTGTGCCCATATGGGAAGTAGCAACGCCACCGACTTCCAGGAGTGGAGAAGCAGCGGAATGAATTAAAATAAAAAGAAGAATCAGCAGCGAATCGTGAGTTGAAGATCTATTTTTGAAGCGGCATAAATGTGCTCCCCCCCGTAAATGTATAAGCGCATGGGAGGAGGGAGGAATCCCCACCCCCTTTGAATAATGGGACTGTTAAATGAAGAGTGAAGGGGGGTGAAGCAAAAAAAACGGCTTGGTGAAAGTATCTTTGGGGTTTTACTGAAGATTAAGAAGCTAGCTTGTCTCCTGGGTGACGCGGCATGAACTTTGTTAAAGTAAACAAACAAAAAAAATGTCAGGGCAGAAAAGGGTCCCTGAGAAGCCGGTAAAGAAGGGGGGAGGGACTTCCGGTCCTGGCAGCCTCCCCCTAGAGCCAGCTGTCAATCAACAGAAAAGCGAGCCACTGCGCCCTCTGCTGGATCAAATTTAGAAAATCAGCGAAACCCTTTGCAACATGGAAAGTGTTCTCAACAGTCAACAAAAACAACTAACAGAAACAGCAAAGAAGATGGAGGAAATCGCACAGAAGTGTTTGGTCTCAACGGAAGACACCAAGAAAATTAAGAAAAGGGTCAACAAATTAGAAAAACATCAAGATACGCAAGAAAAAAGAATTTTAATGCTTCAGATAGAGAAATCAAACCTGACTCTCCACTTTCAGGGCATAAAGGAAGAAGAGAAAGAAGATCTCAGAGCTATACTGGCGAATGCCTTGGCACCCCTAACTGGCAGAGAAGCGCAAGAATTAAAGGATGAGATGGATATGGCCTATAGAGCCTATTCCAACTTTACAAAGAAAAATAATCTGCCAGCAGAAGTGGTTGTCAAGTTTATCAAGCAGCGTACTAGAGATCAAATTTTGCGTGTAGTTTCAGCGGTGCCCTTGAAGATTGGAGAGCAGACTATCAGAACTTTAAAAGATGTTCCATATGAAATTCGTATGAAAAGGAAAGCATATAAAGGATTGACCACGTTTTTGCAAAGACATCAAACCATTTACAGATGGTGCTTTCCCGAAGGACTCACGTTCAAATTCAAGGATAAAAGAGAGAAGATTGACTCCATCTTCAAAGCTCAAGAATTTCTGAAGAGACACGCCAGCTCAGAGGAAGATGCAGAACTTGCCAATTGGACAGAGTTAAGCAGCGAAGAGGACAGCGGCCCAGAGGAGGGAGGTGCCGGAGCGGGAGACGAGAAGGCAAAAGAGGGCCCATCATACAATCTGAGAGACTTAAAAAGAAGACATCCCAAGATATAGTAATTGTTCGTGAGGCGGCAGAAGGGAGCTGATCAACAACTAACCCCAAAGGACTTTACTAATTTAACTAGTAGAGTTTTTTTGGACTTTTGGTAGATGAAAAGAAAATCTTCCAACCACGGTGGATGCCAAAAACTGTATTTGTACTAACTAAAACTAATACTCTAACAGAAAATTCACTCCAATCTTTTTCTTAGTCCATCTATATACCCTACCCTTTTTCTTATAAAAAAAAAGCAATAAAATTCTCTCCTTTTTAGGAGAGGTTTTTACAACAACAACAAAAAAAAGAACATAAGAGAAGCCAATGTTGGATCAGGCCAAAGGCCCATCCAGTCCAACACTCTGTCACACAGTGGCCAAAAATACCAGGTGCCATCAGGAGGTCCAGCAGTGGGGCCAAAATGCTAGAAGCCCTCCCACTGTTGCCCCCCAAGCACCAAGAATACAGAGCATCCCTTGCCCCAGACATAAGAACATAAGAGAAGCCAATGTTGCATTAGGCCAGTGGCCCATCCAGTCCAACACTCGGTCACACAGTGGCCAAAAATACCAGGTGCCATCAGGACGTCCAGCAGAGGAGCCAGGACACTAGAGACCCCCCCACTGTTGCCTCCCCAAAGCACCAAAAATACAGAGCATCACTTGCCACAGACATAAGAACATAAGAGAAGCCAATGTTGGATCAGGCCAGTGGCCCATCCAGTCCAACACTCTGTCACACAGTGGCCAAAAATACCAGGTACCATCAGGAGGTCCAGCAGTGGGGCCAGGACACTAGGAGCCCTCCCACTGTTGCCCCCCCAAAGCACCAAGAATACAGAGCATCACCTGCCACAGACATAAAAACATAAGAGAAGCCAATGTTGGATCAGGCCAGTGGCCCATCTAGTCCAACACTCTGTCACACAGTGGCCAAAAATACCAGGTGCCATCAGGAGGTTCAGCAGAGGAGCCAGGACACTAGAGACCCTCCCACTGTTGCCCCCCAAAGCACCAAAAATACAGAGCATCACTTGCCACAGACATAAGAACATAAGAGAAGCCAATGTTGGATCAGGCCAGTGGCCCATCCAGTCCAACATTCTGTCACACAGTGGCCAAAAATACCAGGTACTATCAGGAGGTCCAGCAGTGTGGGCAGGATGCTAGAAGCCCTCCCACTGTTGCCCCCCCCCGAAGCACCAGGAATACAGAGTATCCCTTGCCCCAGACCGAGAGTTCTTATCTATACCTTGTGGCTAATAGCCATTGATGGACCTCTGCTCCAGATGTTTATCCAATTCCCTCTTGAAGTTGTCCATGCTTGTAGCTGCCACCACCTCCTGTGGCAGTGAGTTCCATGTGTTCATCACTGAAGAAGGACTTCCTTTTTCCGTTCTAACCCGACTGCTCAGTAATTTCATTGAATGCCCACGAGTTCTTGTATTGTGAGAAAGGGAGACAAGTACTTCTTTCTCAGCCTGCTCTGTCCCATGCATAATCTTATAAACCTCAATCATGTCACCCTTCAGCCATGGTTTCTCCAAGCTAAAGAGCCCCAAGTGCTTTAACCTTTCTTCATAGTGAAAGTGTTCCAACCCTTTTATCATTCAAGTTGCCCTTTTCTGCACACACAGCCTGACATCACGGGAATTATTGCAAGCTGGCAAGAAAGAGAGAGAGAAAGAGGGAGAAAGAGAGTGAGAGATAAAGAGAGTAAATAAAAGAGAGAGAGAGAGAGAAAGAGAGACAGAGACAGAAAGATATGGAGATGAAGGAAGGAAGAAAGAGAAAAAGGGAGGGAGGGAAAGAGGGCAAAAAATTTTGGGAAAGAAGAAAAGAAAGGGGGGAAGAGAAAAGAGATGGGGAGGAAGGGAAAAGTGGCAAAGAGTGGGAAAGGAAGAAAGAGGGAGGGAGGAAGAGAAAGAGGGAGAGAGGGAGGGGAAGAAGAAAGCAGGGGGGCAGAGAAGGGCGGGGGGGCCTTTTGGAGGCCTTTCTCTGCCGGCGTGCCTCGGTGTGCGGGCAGAGAAAGGCGGCGGGCAGGTGGGGGGGGCCTTGGGAAGTCTTTCTCTGCCGGCGCACCAGCAGAGGAAGGCAGCGGGCAGGAAGGGGGGGCCTTGGGAAGCCTTTCTCTGCCGGCGCACCGGCAGAGAAAGGCGGCGGGCGGGGGGGGCTTTGGAGGCCTTTCTCTGTGGCGCGTCTCGGCACGCCAGCAGACAAAGCTGTTGGCGGTGTTGGTGGGTGTGTGGCTGGGTGGGGGAGGCTCTCCAGAGGTCTTTCTCTGCCTGCACGCCTCGGCGCACAGGCAGAGAAAGGCGGCAGGTGGGTGGGTGGGCGCTCCAGGGCGCGTGCCCACAGACAGGGCTCTGCGTGCCATAGGTTCACCACCGCTGGTCTATGGGAACAATATTGCAAGTATTGTGATTATCCTGGGACCCAGGGATATGGCAAGGTGCCCCTATAAAATTCACAGCCTATTTATTAAAGAGAAGGAAGAGGAAATGGGCCAGTCACTCACTCTTTCAATCTAATCTGCCTTAAAGATTTGATGCGAGGATGGAGAAGATGCATTAGGCTCTGTGCTTGTGAGAAGAAGAGCAGTATATAAATATGAGGAATGGAGGGTGAAAATGCTTGGTGCACACAAAGACAAACAGTGGTTATTTTATTCATGCTAAGAACAGAAGGATTTAGAGGTGAGCTGTAGAGGAAGCAGAGTGGTCCTCATAAGAACATAAGAACATAAGAGAAGCCAATGTTGAATCAGGCCAATGGCCCATCTAGTCCAACACTCTGTCACACAGCAGCCAAAATATACCAGGTGCCATCAGGAGGTCCAGCAGTGGGGCCAGGGCACCAGAAGCCCTCCCACTGCTGCCCCCTCCAGCACCAAGAATAGAGTGCATCACCTGCCCCAGACTGAGAGTTCCCATCTATACCCTGTGGCTAATAGCTACTGATGGACTTCTGCTCCATATGTTTATCTAATTCCCTCTTGAAACTGTCCATGCTTGTAGCTGCCACCACCTCCTGTGGCAGTGAATTCCATATGTTAATCACTCTTTGGGTGAAGAAGTACTTCCTTTTATCTGTTCTAACCCGACTGCTCAGCAATTTCATAGAGTGCCCACGAGTTCTTGTATTGTGAGAAAGGGAGAAAAGTACTTCTTTCTCAACCTGCTCAATCCCATTCATAATCTTATAAACCTCAATCATGTCACCCCTCAGCCGTCGTTTCTCCAAGCTAAAGAGCCCCAAGCATTTTAACCTTTCTTCATAGGGAAGGTGTTCCAACCCTTTTATCATTCTAGTTGCCCTTCTCTGCACTTTTTCCAGTGCTATAATATCCTTTTTGAGATGTGGTGACCAGAACTGTACACAGTATTCCAAATGAGGTCGCACCAATGATTTATACAGGGGCATGATGATACTGGCTGATTTGTTTTCAGTTCCCTTCCTAATAACCCCCAGCATAGCATTGGCCTTCTTTATTGCAGCTACACACTGTCTAGACATTTTCATTGAATTATCCACTACGACTCCAAGATCTCTCTCTTGGTCCATCTCTGCCAGTTCAGACCCCATCAACGTGTATTTATATTTAGGATTTTTGGCTCCAATGTGCATCACTTTGCACTTGGCCACATTGAACCCCATTTGCCACGTTGACGCCCACTCACCCATCCTTGACAGATCCCTTTGGAGTGCCTCACACTCCTCCCTGGTTTTCACCACCCGGAACAACTTCGTGTCATCTGCAAATTTAGCCACTTCACTGCTTACTCCCAATTCCAAATCATTAATAAACAAGTTAAAAAGCATTGGACCGAGTACTGATCCCTGTGGTATCCCACTGCTTACCACCCTCCACTGAGAAAGTTTCCCATTTATACTCACTCTCTGTTTCCTATTTATAAGCCAGTTTTTGATCCACAAGAGGACTTGTCCTTTTATCCCATGACTATTGAGTTTACTTAGGAGCCTTTGATGAGGAACTGTATCAAAAGCTTTCCGGAAGTCAAAGCTTTCCGGAAGTCAACTCTCACTCAGAGTTGGGTGGCTCTTCGCATTCCTACTTTCCATCTAGGGATGCCAACCTCCAGGAGGGACCTACAGAGTGTACAGAGATCAGTTCACTGGGAGAAAATGGATGCTTTGGAGGCTGGACTCTATCGCATTGTAGCCCACTGAGGCCCCTGTTCTCCCCAGGCTCCATCCCCAAATCTCCAGGAGTTTCCCAACCTGGATCTGGCAACACCCCCCATACTAAATCCCTATCACACACACACACACATATATATATGTCCCCTCACTAAAATCAACACCCAGGCCAAACCCCTGCACCTAGAAACACGAAATTCGGGAATGTTAAGTATGCAACTTAACACGAATGATTTCAGCAAAAAGTGATTCAACTTTATTTTAACAGCAAACTTCAACTCAGGAACACACAACAACAAGTGGAGCACAGCTCCCTTTTTAAACCATCCTGGGCTGTCAAAGCCACACTCATAGCAATTTAAGGACCAATAACAATACAGGGATAAAGGCCAATCAGGACTGTTCCCTCTTCGATACATATTTACATCGTGGTTGGTTATATACAGTGGTTTCACAGAAACCAGCCAATGGTAATGTGACAGATTACAATCCACATTCTGCCTGAAGCTTAACATGAGAAAGAATAGGATGGATTTAAGCTTCAGGACATAACAAGGGAGAGCACTCCTACATGTAGATGCTTACTAAGAAGGGATTTTTAGAAATTTGACCCCTAAGAGGGTCAAAAGGGGTAAAATATGCTCCCCCCATTGCTTCCTATATGGCTGCCAAGTTGCTGTCTCCTTGCACACCTCCCACTCTCTGATTGGTCAGCTGCAGAGCTCAGTGTTCTGAGGTAAAGAAAAACAGTTACAGAAGACTGCAGAGAACTAATGACAGTTGAGGAAAGCAGGAATGGCCAACCATTTGTGAGATGCAGCAGTACTGCTGGCCCAGCCTCCCTGATGCCTTCAAACATGCTCCCCCACCTCCTACACCTGACAGGCAGCTGTCTGTCAGGTGCAGCAGAGGGTCCAGGGTGCTTAAAGCCATCAGAGAGCCCACACCAGCAGTAACGCCTTAGTAATCCTGCTGTCCCAGCCTCCAAAATAGCTTGGAATACCCCTCCCCCTCCCACACTGGACAGGCAGCTGCCTGTCAGGTTAGGAGAGGGAGTGAGATGCTTACAACCATTGGGGAGGCTTGCTCAGCAGGATTGCCCTAGTGCTGCTGCTAGCCCAGCCTCACTGATGCCTTTAAACACACTCCCCCAACACTAGATAGGCGGGTGTCTGTCAGGTGTAGGAGCAAGGCCAGGGTACTTTAATCCATCAAGGAGGCTGTCCAAGCAGAAATACCTTAGCAGTGCTGCTGGGCCACCCTCCCCAATGGCTTTAGACACACTCCCACCCACTCCTCCTCCACCTGACAGGCAGTTGTCTTTGAGGTGCAGGGGCAGAGCATTGAAAGCCATCAAGGAGGCTGCCCAAGCAGCACTGCCTTAGCATTCCTGCCAGCCCTGCCCCCCTGATGCCTTCAGACATGCTATCCCTCCTACACCTGACAGACAACTGCCTGACAAGGGTTGGAAGGGGCATGGAGTCCTTAAAGCCATTGGGGAGCCTTGCTCAGCAGCATTGCCTTAGTGCTGCTGCTGGCCCAACCTCTCTGATGCCTTTAAACATCCCCCCCCTTACATCAGACAGGTGAGTGTTTGTCAGGTGTAGGAGCAGGGCCAGGGTACTTTAATCTATCAGAGAAGCCACCCCAGCAGGATCACCTTAGCAAAGCTGCCAGCCCAGCCTCCCCAATGGCTTTAGCCACACTCCTACCCGCTATGGAAATATACCCCAAATTTGTAGAAAAGTGGTTTCCTGTATTAGGAAATTCAGTGCCCCGGCCATCAAGAAACCCAAAATAAGGGGATTGCATTAATCCCATGAGGTCAAGCCCCACTACAAAGAGATTTTTGAGAAACACAATCCCTAAGGGGGTAAAAATGGGGCAAAATGTGTTCCCACAATTGTTTTCCATGTGTCTGGCAGGCTGCTGCCTCCTTGCCCCCCCCCCCAATTGGCCAATTGTGTAGCTCAGAGTTCTGAGGTAAAACCTGCTTGCTTGCACCCACCTCCCTCTGACTGCTCAGCTGTGGATCTCAATGTTCTGAGGTAAACTTCACATTTCAAACTTCACATCATCAGTATTATAACTGGATTTACGGAACTTAAATACCGTAGCAAAGCTTGGGCATCAGGCTAGTTTATTACTAAATTAACGTGAATAAGTTGCAACAAGGGACATACATTCATACCTTTGATCCTGGTGGAGGAGCAAGGCCTAGGAATGAATAAATAATATTTTCTTCTTTTGCAGAGAAAAAGGAGTCAAAATCCTGAAAAAGAGAATTCAAACATACACCAAGAAGTTTGTAAGAATCATATTTAAATGGGACTAGACTATACAAATCTCTCTCTACAGCCTGAAATCTGGAAGCACTGCTAATAAACAAAGCTGTAGTACTACAGTGTTAAGCTGCTTACAGTGCATTTAATTCAATCAGATTCAAGGACCTTAACTGTGCGCAGGACTGCAGACTAGAAAATTATTCACTGCTTTCATATATTAACAATAAAAACAAAACCAGCTCAATCCACAGTCCAGCATGTGGATTTCATTAGGCTTGCCAACTCCAGGTTGGGAAATTCCTGGCAATTTGAAGGTAGAGCTAGGGAGGGCAGGGTTTAGGAATGGGATGGACCTCAGTGGAGCATATCGCTGTAGGGCCAGCCGTCCAAAGCAGATAGGGTTGCCAGTCTCCAGGTGGTGGTTGGAAATCTCTTGCTATTACAACTGATCTCCAGGCAACAGAGATTAGTTCACTTGGACAAAACGGCTGCTTTGGAAGTTGGACTCTATGGCATTATGCCTCAAATCCCACCCTCCTCAGGCTCCACTCCCCAAACCTCCAGATATTTTCCAACCTTGATCTGGCATCCCTAAAAGCAGCCATTTTCTCTAGGGGAATTGATCTCTGTCATCTGTAGATTAGTAGTAATTGCAGGAGATGTAGGCCAGTGGAGCGGTTCCAGGTGGTCAGAGACCTGTTGGGATCTAACCTGCAGGAGGAGGTGACCAATTTGGTTCAGTACTTTGCAGATAAAATCTCTCACATCCATTCCAACTTGGACTGTAGCAGTGACATGGGCAGATGATGCCAGAGTGCCAGCTCATCCAATTATTTGGGATACCATTCAGTTTATTCAATCTAAGGATGTGGACAAGATCCTTGGAAGTCTGCAGCCTACTATCTGCTTGTATGACCCTTGCCCTTCCTGGTTACTTCAACCTGCTGGGGGGATGCAGCCAGGTTCAAATGATAGTTAATTTTTCCTTAAGAAAGGAGGTGGTTGCCCCAGCCTGTGGTGCATTTACTTGTAAAGAAGCCTACTCTGGCCCAAGGAGATCTCAATAATTATCGACCAATTTCAAATACTCCATTCTTGTGCAGAGTGATTGGATGGATGGTGGCTGGACAATTCCAAGCTTTCCTGGATGAGGCAAAGATCCTTTTCAGTCTGGGTTTAGGCCTGGCTATGGGACTGAAACAGCCTTGGTCACTCTAGTGGATAACTTGCACTGAGAAATGAACAGACAGAGTGACTCTGTTGATTCTTCTGGACTTCTCAGTGGCTTTCAGTCATGGTATCCTTCTAGATCACCTTTCTGGGATGGGACTGGGAGGCACCATTCTGCTATAGTTCCAGTCCTATCTGGAAGGTAGATTTCAGAAAGTGATTTTGGGGTGTCTTGGCTTTAGATCTATGGGGTCCCAAAAAGTTCTATCGTCCCCTGTGATAGTTAACATCTACATGAAACAGCTGAGTGAGGTCATCTGGAGAATAGGGTTAATTCTCAGCTCTGTCTTGTGCTTCCAACTGACTACAATGAGGCTGTAGAAACCCTGAACTGGTGCTTGGAGGCTGTTTTGGAGTGGATGTGGGCTAATAAATGGATGCTTAATCCTGACATGATAGAAGTGTGACTGGTGGGTGGAAAGTTTGACCTGGGATTTAAGATGTCACCTGTTCTGGATGAGGTTGCCTTCCCCTTGAAGGTCCATAATCTGGGGGTACTCTTGGACTCAGTCCTAGTACTGGATTTCAGTAAAGCTTTGACAGGCTTCCCTATGATGTTCTGATGAGTAAACTAGAGGACTGTGGACTGGACTCTAAGATAGATAGCAAAAGAACCACACTCAGAGAGTACTTGTCAATGGCATGTCATCTGAATGGAGGGAAGTGTCCAGTGGGGTGCTACAGGGCTTGGTTCTGGGCCCGGTACTTTTCAATATATTTATTTATTATTTTATCATTTATTATAAGTCTATATCCCATCCTCCCCACCCTAAATGATCTGGATGAGGGTGTGGCAGGGCTACTTGTTAAATCTTCAGATAACACCAAATTGGGAGAAGCAGCGAACACACCAGAAGATAGAGACAGAATTCAATGAGATCTGCACACGCTGAAAAAGCGGACAGATGTGAACGAGATGCAATTTAACAAAGATAAGTGCATCTGGGTAACAAAATGAGGAACACGCTTACTGGATGGGGGACTACACTTCTGAGTAGCAGTGTGTGTGAACAAGATCTTGGCATATGGGTGGATTGAAGGTTAAATATGAGCAGCCAGTGTGATGCAGCAACGAAAAAGGCTAATGTGATCTTGGGGTGTATCAACAGAGGCATAACATCCAAATCACAAGATGTGATAGTTCCACTGTGCACTGCATTAGTCAGGCCACTCCTGGAGTATTGTGTGCAGTTCTGGAGGCCTCACTTCAAAAAGGATGTGGACAGAATGGAGCAGGTGCAGAGGAAAGCGACAGGGATGATTGGGGGCCTGGAGACCAAACCCTATGAGGAAAGGCTGAGAGACTTGGGAATGTTCAGTCTGGAGAAGAGGAGGCTGAGGGGGGACATTATTGCTCTCTTTAAGGATCTGAAGAGCTGTCACTTAGAAGAGGGCAGGGAGCTGTTCCTGTTGGCAGCAGAGAATAGGACTTGCAATAATGGGTTTAAATTAAGGGTGGGAAGGTACTGGCTGGATATTAGGAAAAACGTTTTTACAGTAAGAGTTGTGCAAAAGTGGAATCAGCTCCTAGGGAGGTGGTGAGCTCCCCCTTACAGGCAATCTTTAAGCAGTGGCTGGACAAACACTTGTCAGGGATGCTCTAGACTAATCCTGCATTGAACTGGGGTTAGGACTAGATGGCCTGTATGGCCCCTCACAACTCTGTGATTCTATGATTCTATGATTCTATGATAAGCAGATGGCAGCTGCAGCCTGGAGTGCATTTTACCAGCTTTGACTGGTTAGCCAGCTGTGGGGACATTTATTTATTTATTTATTTGATTGATTGATTGATTTTTATCCCACCCTCCCGCCTAAATGGCTCAGGGCGGCTTACAATATCAATAAAACCAATATACATATAAACACGCACAATTCATATAAAACAGTTTAACCAAAAATACAATAAATATAAATAAATGACTCAGTATATATTATATCTAAACTTGTATCACAGTGTGATCACTTAACGGGTCGGCATGGCTCAACGGGCATGACATCGGTCTCACTGATATGCCCTGCGGAAAAGCTCCGTCTTCACAGCCCTGCGAAATTGCTGGAGATCCCGCAGGGCCTGGATCTCACTAGGGAGCTCATTCCAATATACTGGTGCAGCCAAGGAAAATGCCCTGGACCTAGTTGTTGTCAGCCTGGCCTCTTTCTGGAAGTGGGAAGTGATGTCACCACCCATTCCCCCAAAAACAGTGACATAGCACACAATGTGCCTACATCATCCAGAAGTGATGTCAGCTTGTCAGCGACTCCAGGGGCAATGCTCTGGATTTTAGGCAAAACTCTATGGTAAAATCAGCATCAAACCATAGAGTTTTGCACAAAATCCAGAGCATCACTTCTGGGTGACGCAGGCACATTGTGTGCAATGTTGCTGTTTGGGGGGGATTCCCTCCTGCCAGCCAGCTCGCCAGTGGTGAGCAAGAGCCTGCAAAACTGGAGGATCCCCTGCCCCCACTGGGCAAATGGCAACCCTAACTGGAGAGGATCCTAGGGACCATTATCACTTGTCTTAGTCCACCTACATTGGTCCCCAATTTGTTTCTGGGGCACATTTCAAATGACCTTAAAAGCCTTATATGGTTTAGGGATTCCTTATGAACCTGCCCAACTACTACAGTCCTGTTTGAAGGCCCTGCTTTGGGTGCACCCACCTCCTGTGATTAGGCGAGTGGTAACCCAAGAGAGGGCCTTTTCAGTGACGGCACCAAAACTCTGGGGTTTTTCCCCAGGGAGAATCATCTGTCCCCATCTGTAGCCATCTTTCACCAATGGGTAAAGATGTTTCAATTTTGTTTGGTGTTCCCTCTCTAATCGTTCCTTCCTGACCAATCTTTTAATCGTCAATTTATTGTTTTTGTATGTATTTTAGCTCTTTTTTAATTGTTTCAATAATATGTGCTCAGGGAGGGGAGTTAATGGTTTTAAAGTGTGGTTTTATTATGTATGTTTTAATTTGTTAGCCACCTTGGTAGCCTTGTAAATAAATAATAGATAATATTTAGTAAAACTGGGGAGAAATGAGGTAGCACATGAAAAATTTATGTGCAAATTATTAGATATAGCAGTGGTTACCTTTCAGACATTCTTGCCTTCAGCATTACCCCTGCCCCCGAACACACATACAGTCACCCATGCACACTCACTTCTGGGTTCATGTGCCACCTACAGGAACAAGTTAAACAGGAATTCTTTCAATTTCCCCCATTTCTGTTAATCCGTAGTGCTGTCCAAGACCTGCTGCCACATCAGGTGAGTCACCCCCTCAACCGTCACTGGCAGGGAAGGAGGTCCAGGGGGGCAAGGCCATGCGTCCACCTTCCACCATGATGGACTTTTGCTAGGAAAGTGGCCCGGGGCTCCTCCATTGACCTCCCACTTGATCAGACATGGGAGCTGTGAGGGCCCACTATCTGGCAGAGAAGGAGGTCTGAGGGGCCTAGGCTGCGTGTCCACCTTCCCACCCTTGATGCCATTTTGCTGGGAATGCAACTCAGGGCTCCTCTGTGGGCCTCTCACCACCAGTGCCATGAGAGGGGGCTGGGGGGCTCTCTTTGTTCTTTCTTTCACTCCTCTCTACCCATCTATTTGCTTTCTTTCCACTTCTCCCCTCCCTCCCTTCCTTCTTCCCTTCTTCCTTCCTTTAACTCCTCTCTCCCCCTGTTTGCTTTCTTTCCACCTCTCTCTTTCCTTCCTTCCCATTCACTCCTCTCTCCCCATCTATTTGCTTTCTTTACACCTCTCCCTCCCTCCCTTCCTTAAATGTAGGCTCACTTACAACTTTAATCCTAATAGGTCTTTTGGCTCATGAAGTAGAGTTTTGGCTAATGAGAGTCTGCAGCTTACAGGGAACACTATTTTTGTTTCAATTTTCATTGACCAATAGGGAAGCTGTATCAAAGTGGCTCCCATTTGGGAGGAAGCTGAATGTCTAAATAATATGGATAAGTCAGGTTCTAATGTGGGAACACTGATTGTTGTAATGTTAATTATATTGTACACTAGATGTTTACTTGCTCTGTTATCAGTTCCATGAGAATTGCTCTGAAGAAGAAACATTCGAAACTCTTGCAGCCAACAAGAGGAGTCAGCCACTTTGATACAGCCTCCTTACCAGACCTGGAATGTAGCAACTGATAAGAAGACCACAGTGTCTATGGACTTTTTGAGTCTATTTAGTCTGACTGGGTGGGCTTCGTCTGTGTTTTTCGAAGCCAAGTGCTAAATGTTATAAGCTAAGGAGCTATTGTAATATTTACAGTGATCTTATGTATTGTATTATGTATAAAAAGGCAGAGGGAGGGGTTTGAGCATTCTCCCTCATGTCTAATGTAGTTCGAAGTACCTCTAAGGCCTCATTATGAGGAATGTTGGTGTATAATGGTACCACATCAAGTATGACAAACAGCATGTCCTCAGATTCCATCCTGATCACCTCTACATCCCCCCCCAAATCCATAGTATCTTTTAGGTAAGTGTTAATTTTTGGAATAAAAGGTCTTTAAAAATCATCCACATAGCTAGCCAGTGGTTCTAAAATGGAGCCATACCAGGCCCATAGCCAGGATTTTTTATACCAGTTCTTGGAAGGCTAAAATCCTAGGGTTTGGGGAGGGTGGATTAAAGGTAGATTTTGGTTTAAATTTTACATTTTGTCCTGTATCCTGATTCGGATAGGTTTTTTTTTTTAATCAGCTAATCTTATTTTTCTAAAAAGGTGTTGCATTTCTACCATAAATTTAAAATCATCATGTGTAGGGGTGGGTACAAATGAGAATCCTTTCTTCAAAACAGAAATTTCCACTTCAGAGAATTGTCTATTGGATAAATTAACTACTTGTTGGTTTTCTGCATCTTCTTCCTGTGAAATATTCTTGACTCCTGCTTGTCCTGTATTCTGTCTGTCTAAAAAATGTGTATCCTTAGAGGTACTAGGCAATGGAGCACTGGATTTATTTGAATTGCACGTAGCAGAATATGTAGAAGTGGTTTCATCCCCAGAATCACCTCTGTCAACCTCTGAACTGGTGTTGATAGAGGTATTAAAGAAACAGACTTCCTTTTGATGCTCTTCCTAATATTATGATTCTAATCATTGACTGTACCCTCTTCAAAATCCCTGAGATCCCTCTGGAATTTCTTGAATTTAGTTTAATAGTCTTAAATTCCTTTTCCATAATTCTATCTAGATTAGATATCTTATCAAAAAGAGCCAGCTCATCTAAAGTTTTGCTAATAACCATTTTTAAAATTTCTATTTCTTGCTACAATTTAAAAGTCTCAGCATTGGCTGTCTCTATTAGAAATGCCATTAGATCTGTGGAACATTTATTCAGAATAGCAAACCATTTCTCTTTAAATTCCGAATTGTGAGGAAACATACTGGGTGTCTTCTTAATCCTTAGTCCCCTAAGTATGATTTTATTTCTCAAATAGTCACCCAAAGCACCCGCATGTAACTCAATTTTCATTTTCCTGAAATTTAAATTTTCAAATTTACTCTAAACACTGCATTCATTGGAAGATACTCTTGTGTTAAAAAGGAAGGTTGTTTTAATAATGAGGCTATTTGTTCATCTGTATCGCTGAAAAACCCAGAGTCCTTCTAGGCCATGTCAGCTACTATCCCCAAACAATGACAGTAAGACAGAGGGAGGAGAAAACAAACTTGACCCAAAAACTGGAAGTAAGAACCACAAGGGTAAGAAAGAAGTCTAATAAAGGGCCAATATTAAAATCTAGTTGAAACTTATACAAAAATACATGTATTTATTAGAAAGGCAGTTAAAACAAATTAGGGCCCAATGAAAGCATTGTTAAAAAGTTCAAATGGCCTGAACACAAGAGCCAATACACATGACCTGTCCTGATGCGTTTCTGCCCTATTGGGGGCCTTCTTCAGAGGTCAAACAGTTTGAGGCAAACGTTACAATATTACATACTACAATAAGATAACCAATAAGTTAATACTGGAGCAAGAAAAGGAAAGCTGTAGAAAAAAGAAAATTGAACATGAATAATCAAATATTTTTTAACTTACAGTGTAGTAAAAATGGCTATATTACTTATTTAAGCAGCAAGATCAATAGGCACCTAGAACTAGCTGGATATTAATATGAGGGCGCTTGAATGGTATGCAGTGTGAATTTATGACAGTTTGGTATTTGTTTTGCTGTTCCTATGTTAAATTGGACAAAAAGTGCCCCCTGAAGGTTTCAGAAACAGCCTCTCAATCAGGCTTTCCCTCAGCCCTGCCACTTCTTATGTGAAACGCAGGAGGGATGAGAACTGGGGGGGGGATCTGGGAGAGGAAGGTTCAGACCCCTCTCCTTCTGAGCCAGGACCCTGTCATCTGGGTCACCAGGGTCAGTTGTTCAGCCTGGCCCACCTCACAGGGTTGTTGTTGTTGGGAATGAGATGGTGCAGGGATACTCAGATGTAGGATGGGGGAAGAGAAGAAACGAAGAGTGTGATACAGATCGTAGCTATGCTTGGCTGCAGAGGCTGGATGTATGGGGGGGTGCTAAAAAACTATGTTATTTACTTGCAAAGAAGATGACTCATCTCCTAAAGTGCTATCTGTATATTAGAAACAACTAATTTGCATGGAACTGTAAGATAACCTCCCTTTTATGGTATCCTTTAGGAAAAGCCTAGGCTTGCATATGATTAAATACATTTACTGGGGCTTTTGTAGGTTCAAAAACTGAAGTGGGGGGGCTCAACCCAAAATGTGGCTGTGAACTAAGAGGGTCAAGCTAACAAAATAAATTATAATAAAAATATACAAATATTTATTAGGGTGTACACATTATTAAAACATACATAAGGTTAAAAGAAATAGTTGAAATATCAGACTTAAAGCTTATGTCATTCAAAGCTGAATGTTATACAAATCCAATTGATGGGTAAAACCTTTGACCTAAGGACCATACATGTTTTGGCCCCTTTCGGCCTTCCTCAGTGGTCAATATTCTTTATTTTACACTGATACACATCCAGAAATATATGCATAAAGAAGTTTGTATATATATATGACCAGATGTTGCTTTCTGAAATTGTTGGGAAAAAAGAAAAGAAAAAGGCTAGATTATTATATATCAAATATACATAGTCAGTTCTATGAAGACCTACAACAGCTCATAGAACTAACACCAAAAAATGATGTCCTCATCATCATAGGGGACTGGAATGCTAAAGTAGGAAATCAAAAGGTAACCGGAATAACAGACAAGTTTGGCCTTGGAGAACAAAATGAAGCAGGGCAAAGGCTAACAGAGTTTTGTCAAGAGAACACGCTGGTCATAGCGAACACCCTTTTCCAACAACCTAAGAGGCGTCTCTACACATGGACATCACCAGATGGGCAACACCGAAATCAGATTGACTATATAATTTGCAGTCAAAGATGGAGAAGCTCTATCCAGTCAGTAAAAACAAGACCTGGAGCTGACTATTGCTCAGATCATGAGCTACTCATTGCAAAATTCAGACTTAAATTGAAGAAAGTTGGGAAAACCAGTAGGCCATTCAGATTTGACCTAGATCGCATCCCCGATGAATATACGGTAGAGGTGAAGAATAGGCTTAAGGGACTAGATTTGATAAACAGAGTGCCTGAAGAACTATGGACAGAGGTCCGTGACATTGTAAAGGAGGCAGCAATCACCGCCATCCCAAAGAAAAAGAAATGCAAGAAAGCAAAGTGGCTGTCTGATGAGGCTTTACACATAGCAGAGGAAAGAAGGAAAGCTAAAGGCAACAGTGAAAAGGAAAGATTTGCCCAACTGAATGCAGATTTCCAGAGAACAGCAAGGAGAGATAAGGAGGCTTTCCTGAATGAACAATGCAAAGTAATAGAGGAAAACAATAGATTGGGAAGGACTAGAGATCTCTTCAAGAAAATTGGAGAAATCAAGGGAACGTTCCATGCAAAGCTGGCCATGATAAAGGACAAAAACGGTAGGGACCTAACAGAAGCAGAAGAGATTAGGAAAAGATGGCAAGAATACACAGAAGAACTATACAAGAAGGACCTTGATGTCCTTGACAACCACGACGGTATAATCACTGACCTCGAGCCAGACATCCTGGAAAGCGAAGTTAAATGGGCCTTAGAAAGCATTACTAACAACAAAGCTAGTGGAGGTGATGGTATCCCAGCTGAGTTATCCAAAGTCTTAAAAGAAGCTGCTGTTAAAGTGCTACGCTCAATTTGCCAACAAATTTGGAAAACACAACAGTGGCCACAGGATTGGAAAAGGTCAGTTTATATTCCAATCCCAAAGAAGGGCAATGTCAAGGAATGTTCAAACTATCGCACAATTGCACTCATTTCACATGCTAGCAAGGTCATGCTCAGGATCCTACAAGCTAGGCTCCAACAGTATGTGGATAGAGAACTGCCAGAAGTACAAGCTGGGTTTCGAAGAGGTAGAGGAACTAGAGATCAAATTGCCAACATTCGCTGGATTATGGAGAAAGCAAGAGAATACCAGAAAAACATCTACTTCTGCTTCATTGACTATGCTAAAGCCTTTGATTGTGTGGATCACAATAAACTATGGCAGGTTCTTAAAGAGATGGGAGTACCAGACCACCTCACATGTCTCCTGAGAAACCTGTATAAGGGTCAAGAAGCAACAGTTAGAACTGGATATGGAACAACTGATTGGTTTAGCATAGGAAAAGGAGTACGACAAGGATGTATATTGTCACTGTGCTTATTTAATTTATATGCAGAGTACATCATGTGAAATGCTGGCCTGGATGAATCACAAGCTGGAGTTAAGATTGCTGGGGAAAAGATCAATAACCTCAGATATGCAGATGATACCACTCTGATGGCAGAAAGTGAAGAGGACCTCAAGAGCCTCTTGCTCAGGGTCAAAGAGGAGAGCGCAAAAGTGGGCTTGAAGCTCAACATCAAAAAAACTAAGATCGTGGCATCTGGCCCCATCACTCCTTGGCAAATAGAAGGGGAAGTTGTAGAAGTAGTGACAGACTTCACATTCCTAGGATCCCAGATCACTGCAGATGGTGACTGCAGCCATGAAATTAAAAGACGCCTGCTCCTTGGGAGGAAAGCAATGGCAAACCTAAACAGCATGATAAAAAGCAGAGACATCACCTTGCCAACAAAAGTCCGCATGGTCAAAGCAATGGTATTCCCCGTAGTAATGTATGGCTGCGAGAGTTGGACTATAAGGAAGGCTGAGTGCCGAAGAATAGATTCTTTTGAACTATGGTGCTGGAGAGGACTCTTGAGAGTCCCTTGGACTGCAAGGAGATCAAATCATTCAATCCTAAAAGAAATCAACCCTGACTGTTCCCTGGAAGGCCAGATCCTGAAGTTGAAGCTCAAATACTTTGGTCACCAAATGAGAAGGGAGCATTCACTGGAGAAGACCCTGATGCTGGGAAAGATTGAAGGTCAAAGAAGAAGGGGACGGCAAAGGATGAGATGGTTAGACAGTGTCATAGATGCAACAAACATGAAATTGAGCAAACTTCAGCGGACAGCTGAAGACAGGAGGGCCTGGCGAAATCTGGTCCATGGGGTCGCGAAGAGTCGGACTCGACTGTGCGACTGAACAACAACAAAATATATAGTCATTACATGTACTAATCAATTTTTCTTGAAAATAAGAAATTTTTACTGGGGTTACCTTATATGCTTTGCATTTGCTACAAGTTTGTATATTGGGCCATAGATAGTAGCTGTACAAATTCTCCAAATTGTTCTACATAAAAATAGGAATATAATTAACTAGGAGTAAGGCCCGTTGTGGAAATAAATACAATGGGCTCTAGGAAGAGGCTCTGGGAGAGTGCTCTGGCTTTGGGCACACAGTGTGAATTTGCTGTGGTGACCTCAGCAGGGTATAATGACAGAGACCACCATTTTCTCCAGAGGAACAGATCTCTGCTACCTGAAGAGCAGTTGTAGTTTTGAGTGATCTCCAGCCCTCACCTGGAGATTGGCAACAATAGTTCCCCAGAAGAAAATGGCTGGTTTGGAGGGTGGAATCTATGGCATTCTACCTGCCTGAGGTCCAGCCCCTCCTCAAACCCCACCCTCTCCATGTTCCACCCCTCAAATCCCCAGGAATTTGCCAACCTGGAGTTGGCAACCCCATCTCCTTCCCAGCTAACCATCAACCTACTGTTATCTGCCCCTCTGACTTGCTGACTTCTGCCCTCTCTCCTGCAGAGCAGTTGTAATTCTGAGTGGTCTCCAGCCCTCACCTGGAGATTGGCAACAATGGTTCCCTATGAGGGACTGGCTGACTTGGAAGGTGGAGTCTATGGCATTGTACCTGTCTGAGACCCCACCCCTCCTCAAACCTCACCATCTCCAGGCCCTACCCCTCAAATCTCCAGAAATTTCCCAACCTGGAGTTGACAACCCTATCTCCCTCCCAGCCAATTGTCAACCTACCGTTATCCGACCCCTGACTTCCATCTCCTCCCCCCTCCCTCCTGGAGAGCAGTTGTAATTCTGATTGATCTCCAGCCGCCACCTGGAGATTGGCAACAATGGTTCCCAGGATGGAATGGCTAGTTTGATGGGTGGAGTCTATGGCATTGTACCTGTCTGAGGTCCCACCCCTCCTGAAACCTCACCCTCTTCAGGCTCCATCCCTCAAATCTTCAGGAATTTCCCATCTGGAGTTGGCAACCTTATCAGGACTGGCCCCAATGAGTTTTCTCTCAAAGGCCAAAACAGGTGACAGGACCAAGCTTGGTTGCCTACCAACAGGCACAGAAGGGAAAGTAGAGTTGCCAGCTCTAAATAGGGTAATACCTGGAGATTTGGGGGGTGGATCCTGTGGAGGGCAGCATTGGGGGGGGCGGAAGGACTCAGCAGGGTATAATGCCATAGGGTCTACCCTCCAAAGCAGCCATTTTCTCCAGGGGAACTGATCTTGGTCATCTGGAGAGCAATTGTAACAGCAGGAGAACTCCAGGTCTCACCTGGAGATTGGCAACTCTAGGGGAAAGACAGCTGCACAGCAGGGAGTGGAAGAGAATGGTTTGATGGCCACTGGGCCAAGATTCGCAACAATAGTTCCCCAGGAGAAAATGGCTGGTTTGGAGGGTGGAGTCTATGGCACTATACCTGTCTGAGGTCCCACCCCTCCTCAAACCTCACTCTTTCTGGGCTCCACCCCTCAAATCTCCAGGAATTTCCATACCTATAGTCAGCAACTTTATCTCATCCCCTCTCAGCAGCCTCTTCCTAGGCAAAATTCTGTCTTTCTCATTAGCGGGGAGGAAAAGCAGTTTACTTCATTCTTTTCGGCTTTGTGATCTGTACAGCAACCCTGTAAGGCAGGTTAGGCAGAAAGTCTCCGGCTGGTCCAAAATCACCCAGGCAGTTCCCATAGGGATGCTCCTGCTGAACAGGAGCAAGCAGCCAGGCCTAGGGTTGCCATTGCCAACAAAGACAAATTGATGCAAAGGAGGATGGAAAAGTCTCCATATCTCTATTTTGCCTTCAATTAGTTTTGATGCCAGCAGAGTGAGAAAATGCCAGAGGCTCTGGGTGGGTGCCCCATGGTAAATGCACCAAACAATTCCTAAAGATTTTCCACTGTGTTGATAAATCATTTTCTACACTCACAGCATCCCCTGCCAGAATTAGTACCAGAGCTTTTTTTCCTTGTGGTATTCTGCTTGTGGTGTGACCTGTCTTTTTTGTGGTATGGCATGGTTGTGTTATTGGGTTTGTTTCTTTTGAAGGGGAAGTGTTGTGAGTGAGGACATATTTCACCTCAGAATACAACAGGTTGCATAAACAACTGACAATTCCAACTGTCTTGCGGGGGGGGGAGTTTGAGGTGCAAAATGGAGTGAAGTCCAATCAGTTTCAATATGCAAATGCTGGCCCAATCAGAGAAGAGTGGCCTAGGCTGCAGTGGGTGGGAGAGAACTCAGGCAACGCAGCTAGTGGATAGGGACAGATTCTGAGCGACATACTAGGGAGCGAATTGATTTTGCCGAGCATAGAATCTTGCCAGACCACTACCCTTTTATATAATAGGACAGGATAAAGTTTATAAGTGGTCTAATTTCTAGAATAATTTTAGTCTAGAAAATATTTAAATTAGCCAACAAACCTGGTAGCGATTATTCCATTCGTCAGGATGTGTGTCACTTCCATCAAAGGTAGTAGTCAAGTTACGAACTGCTAACATTACATCATTATATAGTAGAACCCAGGGGTGATGCAATCACCCAAATGCATTGCACAATGCTGTTGCCAAGGAAGGGATTACAAAATGAGAGGGAGTGAAGAGGAAAGAGAGAGAACTCAAAGGGGGGGGGAATCACTAGGTCAGCACAACCAACTGCAGAATGACAGGTGCATTTTTTCAAAGGCAGCAAGTCCAATCCACTTCTTCATTCAGTCCTTGAGGAGTTAATGTCTGTAGATGATATATCCAAAATAACTCTTTTCTTTGGAAAAATTTGAGCATGTTTGAATTTATAGTCTGAATAGTTTCTATGATCCACAATTTCAGCTGTCTCTTAGTATGTCCTAAATCCAGATTGATAAGTGAAGCACTCCTTTTCTTTAATCTGATGCAACTCTTATGTTCACCAATTCTTACTTTCACTGGTCTTGATGTTAACCCCACATAAATTTTTTCACAAGGACATTCGATACAGTAAATTACTCCTTTGCGGTTACATGTACAGAATGAATTTAATGGCAATACTGGTTAGAAGCAGGCTTCCTGAACTGAAGAACACCAGCTGCATGAAGGGGAGTCATATACCTAAAGGTTTTTTTCCATGTGGGAGCTGCTCTGTATGTGTTTGTGCTGAGGCTAAAAAGTCAAACATAAACATAAGAACATAAGAAAAGCCAATGTTGAATCAGGCCAATGGCCCATCTAGTCCAACACTCTGTCACACAGCGGCCAAAATATACCAGGTGCCATCAGGAGGTCCAGCAGTGAGGCCAGGGCACCAGAAGCCCTCCCACTGCTGCCCCCTCCAGCACAAAGAATAGAGTGCATCACCTGCCCCAGACTGAGAGTTCCGATCTATACCCTGTGGCTAATAGCCACTGGTGGACTTCTGCTCCATATGTTTATCTAATTTCCTCTTGAAACTGTCCATGCTTGCAGCTGCCACGACCTCCTGTGGCAGTGAATTCCATATGTTAATCACTCTTTGGGTGAAGAAGTATTTCCTTTTATCTGTTCTAACCCGACTGCTCAGCAATTTCATAGAGTGCCCACGAGTTCTTGTATTGTGAGAAAGGGAGAAAAGTACTTCTTTCTCAACCTGCTCAATCCCATTCATAATCTTATAAACCTCGATCACGTCACCTCTCAGCCGTCGTTTCTCCAAGCTAAAGAGCCCCAAGCATTTTAACCTTTCTTCATAGGGAAGGTGTTCCAACCCTTTTATCATTCTAGTTGCCCTTCTCTGCACTTTTTCCAATGCTATAATATCCTTTTTGAGATGTGGTGACCAGAATTGTACACAGTATTCCAAATGAGGTCGCACCAATGATTTATACAGGGGCATTATCATACTGGCTGATTTGTTATCAATTCCCTTCCTAATAATCCCCAGCATAGCGTTGGCCTTCTTTATTGCAGCTACACATTGTGTAGACATTTTCAGCGAGTTATCCACTACGACTCCAAGATCTCTCTCTTGGTCCGTCTCTGCCAGATCAGACCCCATCAACATGTATTTATATTTAGGATTTTTGGCTCCAATGTGCATCACTTTGCACTTGGCCACATTGAACCCCATTTGCCACGTTGACGCCCACTCACCCATCCTCGACAGATCCCTTTGGAGTGCCTCACAATCCTCCCTGGTTTTCACCACCCTGAACAACTTTGTGTCAACTGCAAATTTAGCCACATCACTGCTTACTCCCAATTCCAAATCATTAATAAACAAGTTAAAAAGCATCGGACCGAGTACTGATCCCTGTGGTACCCCACTGCTTACCACCCTCCACTGAGAAAGTTTCCCATTTATACTCACTCTCTGTTTCCTATTTATAAGCCAGTTTTTGATCCACAAGAGGACTTGTCCTTTTATCCCATGACTATTGAGCTTACTTAGGAGCCTTTGATGAGGAACTGTATCAAAAGCTTTCCGGAAGTCAAGGTAAATAATATCTATTGGGTCCCCCTTGTCCACATGTTTGTTCACTCCCTCAAAAAACACTAACAGGTTAGTGAGACAAGATCTTCCCTTACAGAACCCATGCTGAGTCTGCCTCAATAGTTTTTGTTCATCCATGTGCCTACTAATTCCTTCCTTAATAACAGTTTCCAGCAACTTACCCGGTATCGATGTCAGACTGACTGGCCTGTAATTTCCTGGATCTCCCCTGGAGCCCTTTTTAAAGATGGGAGTGAGATTAGCTACCTTCCAGTCCTCAGGAATGGAGGCAGATTTTAAAGAAAGATTACATATTTTTGTCAGGAGATCCACAAGTTCACATTTGAGTTCTTTCAGAACTCTCGGATGAATGCCATCCGGGCCTGGTGATTTATTAGTTTCTAAATTGTCCATCAGTCGGAGGACTTCCTCTCTTGTTACCGCAATCTGATTCAGGTCTTTCAAACCCCTCCCGAAATCGGTGCTTCTGGAGTGGGCAAACAATTCTCCTCTTCAACAGTGAAGACAGAGGCAAAAAATGCATTCAGCTTCTCAGCCATTTCCCTATCATCCTTCACTACTCCTTTTACCCCTTGGTCATCCAAGGGCCCCACTGCCTCCCTGGCTGGCTTCCTACTTCTAATGTATTTGAAGAAAGTTTTATTGTTGGTCTTTATGTTTTTTGCGATATGCTCCTCATATTCCCTTTTTGCTTGCCTGATCACAGACTTGCATTTTATATGCCATAGTCTGTGTTCCCTTTATCAACCTCACAAAGACTAGCTTTCCACCGCTTAAAGGAATCCTTCTTACCTTTTACAGCTTCCATTACTTTATTTGTTAACCATGCAGGCTTTTTTCTATACCTATTTGTACCTTTCCTAACCTGTGGTATATATTTTTTCTGAGCTTCTAGGATTGTCTTTTTAAATAGTCTCCAAGCTTCCCCAATGGTTTTGACCTTCTCCACTCTTCCTTTCAATTTCTTCCTCACATGTCCCCTCATACCAGAGAAGTTACCCCTTTTAAAGTTAAAAGTGGTTGCGTCAGTCTTTTTGGGCAACTCCCTATCTGTACAAATGTTAAACTCAATGACATTATGGTCACTGTTCCCAAGTGGTGCAATCACTTTTACATCTCTCACCAGGTCTTGGGTGTTACTTAGGACCAAATCCAGGATCGCCTCTCCCCTGGTAGGATCTGTGACCATCTGTTCCACAGCACAGTCATTGAGAGTGTCTAAGAACGCAATCTCTTTTTCCCGACTAGAACTCATATTGACCCAATCAATGTGTGGGTAGTTAAAGTCGCCTATTACAACACAGTTATTTCGTCTAGCCGCTATCTTTAATTCATTCATCATTTTATAATCCTCCTCTATCTTTTGATCTGGTGGGCGATAACAAACTCCCACTGTTAAGCCTCCTTTTGGACCCACTATTTCAACCCATAGCATTTCCAGAAGCGAATCCAATTCTCTTACCCTCTCAATCTTACTGGACAGTATACCCTCTCTGACATACAGAGCCACCCCACCTCCAACCCTTTCCCCCTATCCTTCCGATATAATTTATAACCAGGAATCACCGTATCCCACTGATTTTCCTCATCCCACCAAGTTTCTGAAATACCCACAATGTCTATTCCCCCCCCCCCAACACCAAGCATTCCAACTCCCTGATTTTACCTCGGAGACTTCTAGCATTTGTGTATAAACACTTATAGTTTCCCATGTTTGTTAAGCCCACAGCCTTCCTCTTGCTGCCTCGAGACCTTGCCAGGCAGTTCCTATCATTAGCCACAGTCTCAGTGGACAATTGTAATCCATTTCCTTGTACAAAAGTAATAGCTACCCCTTCATCTCTTTGAGATGAGCCATCCCGAACCAGAGACTTTTCATCTCCTGTCGGCTTTCCCCCATTATTCAGTTTAAAAACTGCTCTGCCACCTTTTTGATTTTGAGCGCCAGCAGCCTGGTTCCTTCTCGGGACAAGTGGAGACCGTCCCTTTTGTACAGCTCCCATAATACTGTCCTTTCATAATACTGCCAGGACTAGAACTTTTTAAAAAATTCATTCTGTACCTGTAACAGCAAAGGAGTAATTTACTGTATCGAATGTGCTTGTGAAAAAATATATGTGGGGTTAACATCAAGACCAATGAAAGTAAGAATTGTTGAACATAAGAAACATATTGCTACTAATCCAAAACAAACAGACTCACAGGATGCTTAAAAGGGAAAAGAAAATTGGGGAGATGTGAAGCGTTGGTTTCTCCATCCAGGGAGAGAAGGCAGGTAAGCTAAGCCTTCAGATGGTGTTGTCTTCCTGAACCTACACTTATTTAAGAAAATTATTCTAGCCCCCTGATGCTAATTATCCGGCTAGTTCTAGCTCTCTCTTCCCATTCCATCCCCTTTTCTCCTGCTGCTGCCTCCTTAAAAAGAAAAAAGAAAGTAGGAGGGCAGGGACAGGGGAACTGAAATTACCCCAAAATAATTTCCAGAGTGGCCCAATCCATGCTCTGGATCAGGTTGAAGGTGCAGATCAAAGGGTAAAGAACTGATTAGATCTTCTGGTAGTAATCCTAAGTAGGTATCTTTAGAAGTCCCATTTTATTCAATGGGGCTTATCTTCAGCTTTCTGTTTTCCTTTCATATGCGCTTTTTAAAAAGTTAATATATCAGATAAATTAATTATGAGGTATCATAGCTCCAGCCCTGACCTGGATAGCCTAGACAAGCCTGATCTTGTTAGATCATAGACACTAAGCAGGGCTGGTCCTGGTTAGTATTGGATAGGATTCCACCAAGGAATACAAGGATCACTATGCAGAGGCAGGTAATGGCAAACTGCCACTGAATGTCTTTTGCCTTGAGAACCCCTATAGGGTCACCCAAAATAGGCTTAGAACTGATGGCAAAAAAACCCCCATAGCTTCATAACATGCATTTTAATGGCAATTAAACTTTTTTCATGTGTATAACAATATCTACAGACTTTGGCCTATTATGCATTGGCATTTTCCTTCACTTTCACTGTGCATGTCTATCATTCTGCATTGGCCCTTTTCTTTGTCATTCCGCATTGATTTCCCTCCCTCAGCACTCAGTTCGCTTTCTAGTCACTATTTCCCCAGGTTTTCTGAGAGTGCTTTTGTGCCGACTTTTCCTTTGTTTCACTTCCAAGCTAAAGGTCATTCAAAAGCACACATATTCCCTTGGATTCCCCCTGCCTTTTTGCCACCCCTTGAAGGTCACTTCTCTGCCCACATTGAGGTCATTCTACCCATTCTGCACCTTCCGCCATCCTCCCTTCTTCATTGGTGTACAAGCTCCATTTCCCCCTCATTTTAATTGTTTTAATTTTTTTTGACAAGCAATACGAGTCTAGCAATATGAGATTATTGCTAGTCTGGGATCACTGAATAAAAAATTTAAAACAATAGGGGGAGTTTAAAAGGAGCTGTGCGAGATTTAATTCCTTGCTAGTATTGATTTGAAAGGGGGATCGGAGAGGAGGCAAACAGCAGAGTCCCCCGCAGTGGGGCGGGGGAGGATTTCAGTGTGGCATGCAAACAAAATGGGAAGGGACCATCAGCGCAGAATGAAATTGACAGGAGATGTAAATAGAAAGAGACACTGGGATGGGAAGCCTAAAGCTTTGAAAACATTTTTCCTTTTAATGTTCTAGTGAACAAAGTTGAGGGTGGCATTTTAACAGTCTCCGGAAGCCTAACATTAAAATGGTGGCTGAGCCACATGGACCTTCTGCAGGCTGCCAAACTTAAGAATTGCTTGGGATTGATCCATTTGGAGGACAGAGTGCAATCCACACAGGACAGGCTTTTAAAAACTGCCAAGATCATGACCAGTGTTCAGGACTGAATTAGGGAATCACAAAGAGAAAACCACACGAATTTGCAAAGAAGGGCAAGAAATTAACATTACTATGTGGCTGCACTAGGGCATTGGCAAAAATACCCAACACATTTTTTTCCAATTTAGTGGCATGACTAAAAAAGCTCTCCAGAGCTTCTGCCAGAAGACTCCTCCCCCATACAAATTGCAGCCCTGTGCAAAGTGTGGTAGAGTTGCTGCTGACTTTGTACAGGCGTGTGCACACAAACAAACATTGACAACAATCACGGCTTACAATGCCGATGTTAGTGGGTTCTACTATGCATTCTGTACACTCAACATGTTCCCCCATGTTATGAGATCGTGTGACTCTTTCCCAATTTTCACAGTAGCTGATAACACAGCAGAGAATCCCTGAGTTCTCCATAATATGGAAAACAGGGCTTCACAGCTCCTTGGTGGTTTGAAAAGAAATCTTGTTAATTTCAACATCAGATTTTCCCCCTTTGCCTGCCTTCCTTTCAGTTCCCTTTCATTCAACGAATGGTCACTAAAATGTATGAAGATAACCTAAACCATGAGGATTTAAATGGAAGGCATTTACTGGATGCTTCTGCACAGCTGTGATATGGCAACTTTGTAAAAAAATTTTAAAAAAACTTTGGAAACTATCCCCCACATGTCACAAGTGACATTCCACCCTGATTTAGAAAAGTGTTTGTTTGTTTTTTAAATTATAGATGCATAATAAATACACCGGAGGAAAAAGAATGGTGTGTAAGGCAGGCACAGAATCTGAAGTCAATATTGACGATGTGCGTGTGTAACAGGACTGAGAATTCACTTCATGAATCTAATGAAATAGATGCTAACCATGAAAGCTGAAATTACGATATGCATTATTTTTTATGGCAGCACAAGATTCCTTTTTTGGAGTTGCCACAACAGAATAATATGGCTACCCCTCTAGAATATATCTTTTCTAGTTACCTAGTTTGTGCAAAGATCTCACCAGGACACAGCCTAAGAGTTTGTTTTGAGCACAGGCTGAGTCCTGAAAGAAAAATAGGCAAGCACAGAATGCCTTTCCTCAATGTTAAAAAACTGCAGCCTCCTTTCTTTCCACACACTTTAATAATTCAGTAGCATATTTAAAGAAAAAATGCAGGATATAAAATGAGTATGTAATAACTACATGGATTGTACATTACATAAGAATAAAATAAGAGGCTTATTAGATCACACCAGAGGTTTCTCTAGTCCAATGTCCTGCTTCCCACACTAACTAGCCAGCCAGATGTTTCTTGGAATCCCATCAGCAAAGAATAAAAGTTGCCCTCCCAAATTGGCATTCAAGAACATACTGCCCCTGAACATGGAGGTTCTATTTTGTCACCATAGCTAATGACCACTCATGAACCTTTCCACTTACATGAATCTATCTAATCCTCTTTTAAAGTCTTCTAAACTAGTGAATGTCACCTCATAGCAGTTTATTCAATGAATTAATTATGCAGCACATGGCATAAACTGAAACTACAGCATTCACTTAAGGCAGAGATGTCAAACTCATTTGTTTTTGTTTTTTTTTTGTAAAACTCTCTTAAAGAAGAGAGAATTTTATTCTTTTTATAAGAAACGGGAAGGGTAGACAGATGGAGAAAGAAAAAGATGGAGTGAAATTTTTCCTGTTAGTGAGGGTTAGTTTAGGTTAATAACCAATACCAATTTTGGCATCTATCATGCTTAGAAGATCTTCTTTTTAACTATTGCAAAGTCCAAAATCACTCTGTTAATGCAGTTAGTAAAGTCCATTGGGGTTAGTAATTAAACAGCTCCTTCCAGATGTTACACGAACAGTCCTCAAAGTATCTTCTTTTTAAATCTCTTCCAGTTATGGATTGAGTCCATTTTAACTTTGAAGTCTTCCGTTCCATCACCACTTTCCCCTGGGCTGCTGTCTTCTTCGCTTATCCCAATTTTGAATACTGCATCTTCCTCCCTGCTGGCGTGTCTCTTCAGAAGTTTCTGTATTTTAAAGATGAAATCCTTCTTCTTTCTTTTCTCTTTTTCCTTAAACTTCTGGCCTTCAAGCTTCCTGGGCTCCATAAACTCTTCAGATGAGATTAGATCTCCAGTTTGTCGCTTGCTATGCTCAACATCCCCTTCTACTGGCAGAGTATTCTCTTTTATAAAAGCGGAATAGGCTTTGGGAGCCTCATCCACCCCTTCTTTTAATTTTATCGCTTCACTGCCAGTTAGGGGTGCCAAGACATTTGTCAAGGTAAATCCGAGATCTTCTTTCTCTTCTTCTTTAACGCCCTGGAAACCTAGAATCAGATTCGATTTCTGTTCGATCTCCATCATCTTTCTAGTTGTTTCCGATATCTGTTTCTGTCGACTGATGAGAACACTATCCATTTTAAACAGAGTTTCGTTGATTTTCTGCAATTGTTCCAGCAGGGGGCACAGCATCTCCTTTTCCTGTTGATTGACAGCAAGCTCTTGGGGGGGGCTGTCTGGACCGGAAGTCCCTCCTCTCTTCTCTTCCGGTGTCTGCAGGGCTTTCTCCATTATCGACATTTTGGTTTTTTGTTTACTTTTAAAAAGTTCGTGCCGCATCCCCCAGGAAGCTAAGATGATCGCAATCTTCCATGCAACCCCAACGGTACTTTCACCAACACTTTTTTTTCTCTCAGCCCCCCTTCGCGCTCCCTTTGTAGATCTTGCTTCTCAAAGGGGGTGGGAACTCCTCCCTCCTCCCAACGCTTATACGCAATGTCAAACTCATTTGTGATGAGGGCTGGATCTGACATAAATGTCACTTTGCCAGGCTGGACCATGTGTGCCATAAAATGTAACATGAGGTACTGGAAATAAAAACTTTATAAAGATGATTTCAGATGCCGAATAGCAATAGGCTTGATTGGATTAGGTGTGATATGCAGAGGGGTAGTAGGCATGGAGATATCATCATTGGTATTGAAACAGAAAGCCTAGGTCTCAGTTTGATCCAGGAGGATTCTGTCCAGGAGAATGCAAAGAATAAATGGACATAAGTCTGAAGAAGTGAGCAGTGACTCATGAAAACTAATACCCTGCCACAAATTTTATTAGTCTTCAAGGTGCTACTGGTCTCTTACTCTTTCTACAGCTATAAGAAACTAAAACATTCAAAAACCAGTGGGGGGACATTTTAACTTTCCAGGACTTTCAGCTGCTGATCTAAGAATAGCAGTTCTCTTACAAAGAAATTTCAAAAGGAGATAAGAGAGACTGATGAATTGCAACTGATAATGAGGCTCAATGCATCCTCCTGAGCTGAACTGAGACCTAGGTTTCTTCTCTCATTACCAATGGCTACTATTCTTATTTGGCATCTGAAATCACTTCACTATCCAAGATATAAGGACAGATGGACTTATATTCTACCTGTATCTGAAGAAGTGGGCAGTGACTCATGAAAGCTCATGCCGTGCCGTGTTAGTCATTAAGGTGCTACTGGACTCTTGCTCCCTTCCACTAATAAAGTTTGCAGGCTGTGATGTTAGGTTTCTTTTATTATTATTATTTCATTCGCTAGAACTGGAAAGGGGGCTCTCCAAGCAAAATAATCTGTTGCTTTCTGACTGGACAAAATCCATTCACTGCTACTGATGATAATAAAAAGTTCAAAAAGCAAGGGGGGATTAATGTGAAAAAGGCAGCCAATGAGGTGGGAGAGGAGAGAGGGAGACCATGCATTGAACTGGAATATATAGAACTACAAATGCATTTTTAAATACATAGCCATCTACTTCCAGTCATTAAACCGTGGAATCCAGTCCAAGTGTTGTAATTCCTAATCAGGGTCTTTTTTAAAGAAAATCCCAGATAGGCAAAGAGAAATCTAATATTTTTTAAAAAAGCTTTTCAGAATAAACCAAAATAATCTCCCTTTAATTCCCCTTATCCCAGATGCATCTCTCCCCCCCTCCACAATGTGTGTCTGATCAGGTCTCAAAGTAAACAGCAGAGCAGGTCTTGTCAGAAAAATCTCCCTCCCTCTCTCTAAAGAAGTGTACGTGCACAGGAAAACTTCTACCTGGAGTAAAACTTTGTTGGTTCTGAAGGTGCCATGGGACTCCCTCTCCAAATGAGGGAAGAGAGTCTTGGGAACACAGCAGCAGCCCCAGAGGAGGACGCTGGAGAAAGCAGAAGGAGCTTTTCTCTGGTGCACGTGTGTGTGTTCTCTTTTTCCTTTCCCCCTCACTTCTTCCCTAAAGAAGGCAGAGAGGCTTGGCAATGCAGCAGCAACCCCAGAGGAGGAAGCAGGAGAGAGCAGAGGGAACTTATCATATATCTGTGTTATGTATTGAACCCTTGAAAAAGGGCTTAGCTTAGGTCGCATAACAATGGCTTGCTAGGATCCTAGAGTGGACAGAGACAGAGATCCTAGAGAAAACCAGTTGGGAGACAATGGAGCATAAATAGCCTTTCGTTGGGAGTGGGGTGTGTTTTGGGTGTAACCTTTCCCAGGCATAAATACCAGGCTTTGGGGGCAGGGATTTCAGTCTTCTGTCTCTTGCTGAATCACTAATAAACTATGAGCTGATCACTTCTACACGTCTGAACCCAGTATATTGCAATCTGTATTGTTTTAAATGATTTTATGTGGATTTTAATTGTGATTTTGGGTCAACTTAGGTTTGACTAATGTGAGCTGCCCTGAGCCTGCTTTGTGGGGAGGGCAGGGTACAAATTGAACCAATAAATAAATAAAACTTTTATCTGGTGCATGCACGTGCACTCTCTTTTTCCTTCCCCCTTTGCAGCAGCAGTAGTGAGAAGCAGGGAGAAGGAAGCAGTTGCTCATGGGCCAGATACCAGCCCTGCAGGGGCTGGATCCAGCCCATGTGCCACATATTTGACATCCTTGACTTAAGGCACCTACTATTCCACATTTATAACCTCTAATACAGATTAATGGGGGCCGCAGTGGCTCAGAGGTTAAGACACTGAGCTGCAGACTGGAAGGCAGTTTGAGACCCTAGTGCCACATGACGGAGTGAGCTCCCATCTCTGGCCCCAGTTCCTGCCAATCTAGCAGTTCGAAAACAAGAAAATGCAAGTAAATAAATAGCTACCACTTAGGTGGGAAGGTAACAGCATTCCATGCACCTCGGCATTTAGTCATACTGGCCACATGACCACAGATATATCTTCGGGCAGCGCTGGCACTTCAGCTTGGAAAAGGAGATGAGCACCACCCCCTAGAGTTGGATTCGACTAGCTTTCGAGCAAGAGAAACCTTTACCTTTTACAGATTAATAAAGATCATAATACACATAAAATGTAAAGATTTAAAGATCACACTTTCACTAGGGAAACACATTCATAATAGATATAGTTTATAGAAAGAGTAAGTTGTAGGTATGCTTGCCACTTCTGGAAAGACTGTTTAAAAGAATATACTGGATCCAAGCACTAGGAGCTCCTGAAATCTTTGATTTCTTTATTTATATGAACATGGCTAGTAAAGAAAAAGCTCTTGGTGAGACAAATAGCCTCCAAATGTTAGCTATAAAAAGTCTTTATGATGCTATCAGAGGAGGAGGAGAAGAATTGGCTTTATACCCCACACTCAGAGTCTCAGACTGGCTTACAATCTCCTTCCCTTCTTCTCCCCATAACAGACACCCTGTGAGGCAGGTGGGGCTGAGAGACCTCTGAGAGAACTGCCCTTGAGAAAACTCCTCTTGAGATAACAGCTCTGAGAGAACTGTGACTGACTCAAGGTCACCCAGCTGGCTGGATGTGGAGGAGTGGGGAATCAAACCTGGTTCTCCAGATTAGAGTCTTCAGCTCTTAACCACTGCACTACACTGAAATGTGTCCCTTCTTCAGAAAGCTAGCTAACAACAGTCTCCATATGTTATGTTTCTATGATGTGAATCAATAAAACTTTTCCTTCTGTGATCTCAAACCAACTACAGATGCACATCTTGGACAGTGATCACACCAGGAGGTGTACAGGTATAAAATTCTATGGGATCTGAAGGAGGAGGACACCTGCTTCACCGTCACAGGCAAATCTTCCTTGCTGGATCAAGGCATGCAAGTTTCCCTAGAATCTGTTTTCATTTATTGACTTGGACTTCTATTATATCATAGTTTTTGGACTATTTTTATCTCCTGTTCAATTAAATCCTCCGGAAATTCTTGCAAGCAGGTCATTTTGGGGCCCTTGCAGAAAGAGATTGTAGGGGGTGTGGGGGTGCACAATAGCTGCACAGTTGTTACTTAGTAATACCAGCAGATCCAGAAATCTCTCAGGCTAGCACTTCTCTTGCAGAAAAACTGGGTCTTTCCAAAACATACACCACTGTAGCTTGTTGCTGGGAAAATGGATCTCAAGAGGTACACATCATTCCTATTGTTCAGGCCAAATTTCATAAGTTTTTTTAATCACTTAGAGGCTGAACAAGGCCTGAAGTATCTCTTAAGATTCAAAGCATTCACTTAGCCTTTTTTAAAAATGCTGAATGGCGAACTCCAGGAAAGCAACCTGCTTCTTTCACACCAGTGCTTAGCTCCTTCGTGATCCTTCCTTGCCCTTTTTGTCCCCATATGTCTTCGATTTCTATGTACTCCCCTGCTCAAGCTCTACAGCGCCCATAGCCACTGTTTCTTTTTTAAAAGTAGCCAACATCAGCGAGGCTTTCTACAGTGAAGTAGTTTGTTCCCTCTGCATTAAGGCTGCCTTCATTCCATTAGTTGGGAACGGTGGTGTTCTGGTGTTGCTGTGGGTTTGCAAATATTGTACTAAGAATAAAATGGATTTCATTTAAGCATCTGGAAAGGCCCTTAGACATGTAGCTTTGATATGTCGGCTGTTTGGTGCCCAAAATAGTATCTTACGGAGTGTGTGATACTGTATATTGCTAATTTAGAGTCTATGTAGACACTCGATAGCAGGTGCTCTTGGGTGATATACACTTTACAGTATAACTCCTCTGCAGTATTTCTGGGTCCACTGATAAGGACTACCAGAATGAAGAATGGTTTTTAAACAACTTTAATATGAAAAGCAAGTGAAACAAATTGTACCACAGCCTTGCTCTAGAACTAAGGTCATGTGATTTGTTAAACATCAGGGAATGCCTCTAAATTATAAATTCTATCACTACATTCTCTCCGTTAACATACTAGACATCACATAGTTCTGCTTTACTGCAGCCTGGAAGCCCCAGAAGCATTTGGGGGGCAGGGACAGGTGCACTAGCATCATACCAGGAGTGAAGTCACTCCCGGAAAAAGCGGCATGATGTCATGCCATCAGGACTGGGATACTCTAGGATTTGCAAAAACTCCATGATTAAACTATAGAGATTTTGGCAAATCCTAGAGCATCACCCACATCATGGTGTCACTTCCAGTTTTTGCTGGAAGTGATATTGCATGCTAAAATGATGTGCCAGTACACGCCCCCAGTTGTGTTGTTTTTCCCCTGCTGGCCTTTCATGCACTGGTGGATAACAATAGGGACTGCAGGGAGATCTCCTGCCATACCAGGAGATCTGGAAGCCCTAGCATCATAAGTATATGGAGAAGGGAATATTTCAAAGGACCTTTCTTATTGGCCCACATTCAATGCTTTTTTGTAAAGGAGGAGGAGGAGAAGGAGGAGAGCAGTGACTCATGAAAGCTCATAGCCTACCACAAATTTTGTTAGTCTTTAAGGTGCTTTAAGGTGACTGGGAGCTGCGGTGGCTCAAGTGGTTAAGACGCTGAACTGCAGGCTGTGGAAGGTCTATAGTTCAGCAGTTCAAGACCCATGAGTGCCGCATGACGGGGTGAGCTCCTGTCTCTAGTTCCAGCTCCTGCCAACCCAGCAGTTCGAAAGCAAGAAATTGCAAGTAGATAAATAGGTACCACTTCGGTGGGAAGGTAACAGCGTTCCGTGCACCTTGGTGTTTGGTCATGCCGGCCACATGACCACGGAAACATCTTCGGACAGCGCTGGCTCTTCGGCTTTGAAACGGAGATGAGCACCGCAACCCTAGAGTCGGATTCGACTGGCTTTCGAGCAAGGGAACCTTTACCTTTACTAAGGTGCTACTGGACTCTTGCTCTTTTCTACTGCTACAGACGGACTAACACGTCTACCCATCTTGATCAATTTCCACCAATTCCCCCTGCCCTCTGCAGAGCCCCACTAGGCTGTTCCTGAAGGTTCCTATCCCACAGGAACAACATTTTGGAGGGCTCAGTAGGCTGCAGCAGAAGAGGGGGGTCGCTGCTGCTCCTTCTTAAGAAAAGGAAACCTAATTTTTCTTAATGGTGTGGCTG
Organism: Gekko gecko; assembly: GCA_029375565.1. Lineage (NCBI taxonomy): Eukaryota > Metazoa > Chordata > Lepidosauria > Squamata > Gekkonidae > Gekko > Gekko gecko. The sequence goes on along the minus strand of JAPDNY010000004.1, from coordinate 103,458,765 downwards.
GATACAGTTCTTGAAAAAAACCATAAAATAGATCAGCATTATTATTTCCAAGGTGTAAACGTAGGGTTGCCAGTTCTGGGTTGGGAAATACCTGGAGATTTTGGGGGTGGAGCCTCAGGAGGGAGGGGTTTAGGGCATAACACTGTGCATGCCAACAGTGGGAAAAGGACTGAAAAGTGTTTTAAATGGCACACATGGAAAAGATAGACAATCACATCACCTACTACCTGATCCTTTTAACAGACGATGCTGAGCTGGGACCTTCTGCAAGCCAAGCAGATGTTCTACCACTGAGTCACATCCCTCTCGAATTAGCTTATCAGGTCACTGTTCCACTGTTCCACAATGGCTTGGTGTATTCCTAGGCCCATCATCTTAACTTATTCAGCTACAGGCTTGCTTAGAATGCAATCCATAGCTTCAATCCTTCTGACATATGAAACTGGAAGAGACCAAAACCCCAGTGATCTAAACTTTCTGCTCAAGAAAAGATCTTTTACAGATCAGTCCGCTGACAGATTCATCCACAAAACGTTGACGACAGTGTACCACCATCAGAGAGCCAGTATGAACACCATCTCAAAGATACCTCCAAAGCTTTGGGATAATTCAAGAAAATCAACTAATCCATAAACTAAAAGTCCACCCCCCACACATATAGACAGCAATGATCTTTAGCAAACAGAAATTGTGGAGAACTTCTCACAGAGATGAACACTTGTGAATGAATACTACCAGTGCTCAACCTCCAAAGGAAGCCCATTCCTCACCATCTCCCTTTGCTAATCCAAGTGTCTGTACATAGCAGTCAAGAAAAAAGAGAATGTATTCCAACATCCATTTTTGTCATTATAAGAGTGAATGACAGGGCCTATGAACATTGCTTTGCCAGGGTCTGAATGGTTTCTGAATGCTTCTGTATTTGCATTTGTTATCATTCACTCAAGAAAGTGTCTAATATAACCAAAGAAAGTATTATGAAAGCAGAAAGTTTACAGATCTACCTATGCAATCAATCAAAACTGAGTTCCAGGAAGTGTCATATATTTGGCAGGCTCATTCTGGAGTGGTGCACAAGTAGTGTTCCTGATGCACTAAGCTTGGCATATTGCAAAAAAACAACCCAAAAAACAATAACCTCTACCCTCCAACTCCTCCCACATCTAGAGTAAAAAATTTTCTCATTCCTCCCATGCCATCCTTGATTACTGTTGACTCTTATGGCAGTGTTAACCATGGCAAAAACTAACCAGCATTCAATAACCTAGATTAGAAACTAGGAAAGTTAAATCATAGTTAAAATCAAACTGAAAGTGAGCGTTAAGCATGGAAGAATTCACACCAGAATGTTCTGGGATTGAGAGTGTGCAATCTGGCAGCCCATAAATTATGTTTAAGGATAGGTGTACACCAGTACTTTGGCTGCATACAGAGTCTAATTCCTTAGTAGCTAAGTGCTATAAATCCCATATACTTTTCTTCACAGAATTCCCACTTGTAACAAGCTCTCATTCTGTATTTTCTCTTTATAATCATTGTGCAAAAGGAAGCTTAAGAGAACAGGAATCTTAAAACTGAAGAAAAAAAAACCCATAACCGCCTTTTAGAAAACAGGAAACATGGTCTCAACTGAAGAATGCCATTTGAATCCCATCACTTATGGTTCTCAGACCCGTTTACAGCATTAACCATATATTGTCAGTTACACATGCCCATTCAAATAAATCTGTACATTTCTTACCCCACAATACTGTTCTTCATTGAAGATTTGTGGAGGGAGAGGGATTCCATTTTGTGGCTTCTTTTCACCTGGAACATTTTCTCTCATCCATTTTCTGTTGTTTTCATCACAGGCTATGTCCAGTTCTTTAAAGTCAATCTTGTTGGCTGCTAAAAAGCCCACTACCTCTTGCTGTTTCTTCTTAATCTAGTTAGGAAAAAGAGGAAAACATGGCATTGCTATAAACTGATAGAGCATGGATATTCAATATAACTTAATATTCAATCAAGGATTGCAGTTCTGTTCTAGAAAGAGAGGCAGAGCAGGCACTTAGCCCCAAACTACAAGTTACTTGTAACATGTGACTGCCACATAGGGTTGCCATCATATCTCGACTGAGCTCCCTCCTCTCCACAAACTGCACCCTCCCCAAGCCCTGCCTCAAATCTCCAGGAATTTCCGAAGCTGAAACTGGAAATCCTATGTGAGGATTTGCAACCAGCAGGAACTCATTAGCATAATAGGCCACACCCAACAGCAGAAACTCATTAGCATATTAGGTCACACCCCTGACAGCACAGCGCATTAGCATATAAGGCACACACACCATGCCTTCCCTTGGCTTACCCAGGCACCTCGCAGCTGTGGGGAGCCCGGGCAAGCCCCCCCTTGAAGGGAAGGGAAGGGAAGGGAAGGCAGTTTAAACTGCCTTCCCTTGGCTTGCCCGGGTACCCTGTGACTGCGGGGAGCCTGGGCAAGCCAGCCCTTGGAGGGTAGGGAAGGCAGTTTAAACTGCCTTCACTTGGCTTGCCCAGGTGCCCCGAAGCTGCGGGGAGCCTGGGCAAGCCGGCCCTTGGACAGGCCAGGGAAGGCACGTGGAGGCATTTAAATGCCTCCCCAATCCTTCCAGGGTCCCCCCTGGCCTGCCCATCTTGGAGTCACTGGGGGGGGTCACTCTCCAGGCCTTCCCTCTGTAGCCAGCCACACAGAGGTTTTGGCTGTAGTTGGCATGGCCAGCTCTGAAGCCAGCTGGAACTCTGTTCCTGTGTGTTCCTGCCCAAAAGTAGCCCTGGCAACCATACATGGCAGCTACAAGTTCTCCATGGAGACTTAATTCTGAAGTGCTGCTGGGGCCTCATTCAGATGACGATCATGATTCAGAAGGAGAAGAAGAAGAGAAGAGATTGGATTTATACTCCACCCTTCACTACCCAAAGGAGTCTCAGAGCGGCTTACAAACTCCTTTCCCTTCCCCTCCCCACAACAGGCACCCTATAAAGTAGGTGGGGCTGAGAGACCTCTTCCCTTGAGAGAACAGCTCTGACAGAACCATGGCTTGTCCAAGGTCATCCAGCAGTTGCAAATGGAGGAGTGGGGAATCAAACCTGGTTCTCTCAGATTAGAGTCCACACACTTAACTACTACACCACTACACCAAACTGCCTCAGATGAAAGGAGGCTTCAGCTCTTCATCCATGCCACTTTCCTGACTCAGAATGGCCAGGGGCATTATTTGCCCCATCAATACCTGCATAACTTTAATAGTAATTCTTCAGCATTTCAGGCAGAAGCTCTGGCTTTTTAAATGGACATATTATTTAGAAATATTTTATTGTATGTACACAGTTTATCTTCAGTCACATAGTGAAGATCCTTGTGCTGTTGTGGCAGCTGCTGCTGCTGAAACAATTTTTTAAAAGTCTGCACACCCAATCAGATCTCCAGTGGCCAGTCATGAGATCTGCTGTGCAAAAAGCCTTTCACCTATTTCCCCCCCCCCCTCATTTTTCTAAAAACATTTGGCTGGTGCCAGGAAAGGTGTTGCTGGCCTCCATGACACCCACAGGTACCACGTTGGCAACCCCTGACCTAAAGAGATTAACATTACAATCCTAAACAAACAATTGACTTCAGTGGACATTGAAGGGTCTAACTCTTGTCTGTTTCTAGGATTTCTCAGGCTGCAGTCCTAAAAATGCTTTCTGGGAGTAATTGAATAAATAAAGCCCAATTGAGTTAAATGAGACCTACTTTGAATTGCTTCCTAAGAGTGATCATTGGCTATAGGAGACAAATTTAATTGGTTAGTCCAGAATTTCTGAATGAGGAGATGACAAAACGGTTAAATAAACATGGAGCATTTTTGTTATAATTGACCCTGCCCGTCACAGCTTCAGTTTCCAGTTAACTCTCACTGCCTTTGAAGGACTGTATACATCATATGCATGTATTATTATCATAAGGTGGGCCAAGATCACCCCCACTGGCCATGCTTCGTGTTGTTAGCCGGATTGCACGTAATTATTAATGATAATGAGGGGAATATGATTGATTATCAATAAGCAATCAGCTGCGGGAGTGAACACCTATGTATACAGAGGTCTAGCCCCACCGGGAGGTGTTGGTAACAGACCAGGAGACTTTATATAGTTGAAAAACAAAGTCTTTACTTTTTTTAAAAAAAGAAATTTTATTAACAGGATATAATAATACATTCCATAATTGATAACCAATTCTTGACATATCCTTTTTCACAATTTTCTGTCCCCCCCTCCCCTGGCTTCCAGCGATGCTCCACCCCCATTAATATTTCTATCAACATTTTCTTACATTCAATTCTTATTCCATATTCAAATCATCATTTTCAATATTTTCCTTTTCTGTTTCTCACTATTAGGTAACACTTCTAATACAATTCATTTTCTTACTACACTTCTATACTTAATAATTGTCAAAGCAAAGCAACCTATTCTTCACATCCCAATTGGATTCCAGATAGTCTTTAAAGCCTTCCACTCTGATAAGAATTCTTCATCTTCTTTTCCATTAAGTTTTCTTGTCATTTTGTCCATTTCTATCATGAAAATCATTTTCCTTATCCATTCCCATTTATCAGGTATCTGCTCCTGCTTCCAGAGTTGAGCATAAGTCATTCTTGCAGTTGTAATTAAATATCATAACAATGTTCTCTTTGTCACTTTAACTTCTTCCAGTTTGAGCCCTAAAAGTAACATTTCTGGTTCTTTTTTCAAAGTACATTTCAAGATTTTCTGAATTTCATTATGGATCTCAGTCCAAAAAGCCGCCGCTTTTTCGCATGTCCACCACATATGGTAAAATGAGCCCTCTTTTTTCTTACACTTCCAACATTTGTTAGACATGTTCTCATTTATATTAGCATTTTTTTTGGCGTCATATGCCATCTATACATCATTTTATAACAGTTTTCCTTCACATTAACACATGTTGAAATTTTAATCGACTTTTTCCACAAACATTCCCATGATGACATTTCTATATCTCTATTTATATTTATAGCCCATTTCACCATTTGTTCTTTTACAATCTCATCTTCAGTATACCATTTTAACAAAAACTTATAAATTCTAGAAATAATTTTTTTACCTTTTTCTACCCACACCATTTCAATTTCATTATTTTCTTTCCTGAAACCATACCTCATTTTATCAGTCTTAAATAAATCATAAATCTGCCTGTAATTTAACCAATCATATTCAAATTCCAGTTCCTCTCTAGCTCTCATCACGAAACTACTGAAGTCTTTACTGAAGTTCTTCACAATCAAACAATACACAGTCTCACACACAATTACTCAAGTCTGGGAAATACAGAGAGAGGCAAAGCACATTTGCATTGGCAGGTAAATCGTTGGTGGGCAATACCTACCGATCCCGTCATGTAGAGCGTTCCTCAGGAAAAATTGAGGGGAACGAAACTAGAAAAATGGGGAACCACGTAGCCTGGCCAGCAGGTAACACGTGGAAACTCAGGCTGCAGACCTAGAGTTTAAAGATGGAGGCAAGGGTTGGGGATAGCAATCTGGACATAAGAGGGTCAAAGGTTCGAAAGGGGTCGAAGAGCAGAGAGAGAGCCGGTGGTCAGGCATCTCCTTATAAGCAGGAGGGAGGGGGCTGGTCACAACCCCTGATTCCACCTCCTGGGAAGTCCGTCCCTAAAAATACCCTATTGGTTAGAAGGTGTAGGGGAGGTGTACCTGAGGAGTGGTCAATATTGAGAGCTAGAAGCTTAACTCATGTCTGACACCTGGTAGCAGCTAGGATGAGTCACCAGGCCGATTCCCTTGTCTTCTTGATGACTTTAGCCAGGCTGCTGATGGCCATCAATTAGTTACCAAGCAGCAGTGAATAGTCTCTGCCAGGTCTACGTGAGGTCTTGCAGGTGAGGGGGGAGGGAAAGAGGCTGCCTGCCTGATTTAGAAAGAACTCTTAATGGTGGTTTTTGGAGTTCTTAGTCCTTGTATTTCATTAAGGCACGGTGCTGTGTTTAGTGCATACTGGGTCTGTTCCATTCTCCTTCATGAGGAACAGGCTGGTAACCTATGCTGGGCACTGGAGCTGCTGGGGAGGTCAGGAGAATGTCTCTTGCCTGAGTGCAGTCTCTTTTGGCACTGTGGTGGGGTTACCATGTGGTTCAGTCCTTTAGGTATACACTGGCACAGTTTATTATTTATTGCAGTTCAGAAAGAGGCTCAAAAGCCTTGCAGGGCAACAATGTGCATTCAGGAAAACTCAAGTTCAAGTTTGCCTTTATTGGCATTAAAATCAGGAAAACTTCTGAAAAAGTTTGTGAGTATTCAGTCTGGTCCCACCCCCATAGGTTTGCTATGCATTCACAAACAACCACAGGGTGATTAAAAGTCATCAGCATCACTGGCTGAGGTGGTCCAGGCCCAGAAGTGGCAGGAAGCTATAACAAGAGTTTTTACAATTTCAAAGAGATGGCAGCTCTTTGTGTGTGGAGGACTGCTGGATGGTGGGACAACTGTCAGAGATAGGGGCTCACAGGTACCAAGTCTTGCAGAGGATTGCTAGTGCCCAGACTCTCCTGATAGCCTGAACACCAACTCCTCTCACATTCAAGACAACAGAAGATCCCTGGCTTGTCTTCCCAGTAGTTTTAAAATCTTTAATGGAAGCTGTGTGGGGTCCAATGTGTGTGAGAGGGGTCATTTCTCTTGTTCCCCCCATTGTGTTTCACTGCTCAAAACCAACCCATTCCCCAAACAGAAAAGGCAGGTAAAACACAGGTGCAAAATCTTTCCCCCTGTAGAGCTAATAGTAGCACAGGGTGTGTTTGTGTGTGTAATAGGTGAAACTATGCAAGGGTGGAAATTTAAAAGCCCTCTTCCTATCCAGATGGAGGCCACACAAATGCTTGTCATGTACACTTTAAAAGTTTTGGGATAGCTGTAATTTCAATCTTGTCACATTTAACCACCAGAAGCAATTCCCAGGTAGAGAGAATGTGCTTTCTTCACTGTAAGACACAAGCCTTGTTCACATGTTACATGTACTGCAGATACACCTGTTTTCAAGAAAGAGCCAATGTGTGTTCACTTTACAAATGTAACTGGGGACCAGTACCTTGATAAGTGTGTGGTTGCAATCACATGTTCAGCTGTACATGCATTGAATATAACATGAGGATTTACTCAATACACATATAATGCACCCCGACCTGGTGGAAATCTCTGCCAAATTCCATCAGGGCCCTGCGGGACCTTATGCAATTCCACAGGGCCTGCAAGGCAGAGATGTTCTGCCAGGCTTTTGGTTGAGGACAGCGACAGTTTTCACCTTGACAGGCACCCTCCTCATTTTTCCATGCTCATCTTGACCTCTTCCCCCCTGCATGTGAAACGGCCGGCAGCTGTCATAGGAGGGAAATTAATTCTAAGGATCACTACTCACCATCTGTTTTTAATGTAATTTAATATGCTCAATTGTTTTATTTGGTGACTGTTTTTAATACTATGGACATCGCCCAGAGCCCTACAATATTAGGGATGGGGTGATTCATAAATTTAATAAATAATAATAATATAAAGAAAGATTAAGTGAAATGTGCATTCACTGTAACTTGCAAACTGGGCTACAGAAATGATGAAAGCAGGATATAAGGCATAAGAAATTCTAAATATCACTGGTTGTTGCTTTCTCCACACCGTCCCCTTCCTTAGAGACCTCAAGAAAGTCAGAGGGACTCAGAGTTCTAAACTTCCACAGCCATGGTGTTCTAAGCCCTAACATTCTCCTATACTAACTTTATCTATCTCTGGTTTTAATCTCAATGAATGGCCATGTATTTCTTTCTGTTCCTGCCAATTCATATTTGGCAACTGGCTGAATTAAAAGACTGCTGAAAAACATGTTCTCCATTTTTCAATTGCCCCATTCATTAATACTGTGCACAGCCTTACAGAAATGTCAGGGTTCACCCTATACACAAATTAAATTAGTCTGGTCAGGAAATGGGATTTTTAATCCTTTGTCCCTTGAAAACCAGGACAAACCTTCAAAAGCTTGTCTTGTCCAAGGCTGCCTGTCAGCGGGGGGTTGGGGGATGGTTTGTGGCCTCTTGGACCCTGTGTCTAGGCAACAGAGTGAAAACTCTTTTACTTATCCTATTCATTTTTCCTGTTGACATTTATTTATGCTTTGTGTACATGTTGCTTATGCAGGCAAAGACAGGTACCATGAATGCCTTGTTTGTATGCAGAAAATGTAAAATGGCTATCACTCCTGCTAACAACTAACTCATGCACAGCCAGCTGGGTGGCAGCAGACATTCCAGCACACAACCTGCATCCCACATAATGATGTGTAACATGCATTGGCAATATGGCAGCCAGGACATACACTATGGAATGGAAGAGGGTGGCAAGCAAAGAGGACTGCTTACTTCATCCTGCCACCACCATTGCCTGCTCGGATGTCCAGCCCTGCTGCCTGCACTTGCCTGAGGAAAGCTCACCAGCTCACTGTCTGTCTGCCTATTCATCTATCTGGGGATGGGTGGTGGCCAGCGAAACACTGCTCAGTCTCAGCAGATAAACAACAAGAAGGGAGTGGTGGCAGCAGTCAGTCAGGAGGAGAAACATTCTGTGAGTGTGTGTGGGGAGGCACTGGTCTCAGTTTTCTGGGTATTGTCCATTCGGAGTGTTGACCAATTATTATTTTTTTTGCCTAATTTGTATAAACACATAAATAAAAATAAATTAATCATGGATGGGCATGTTTTTCTGGAAGTTCGTCTACCATCACTGAGGAACTGCAGATAAACTTCTGAGGAATCCCATATCTCCCTAGAAATCAGTTTAAGAACCACCAGTCTGTAGGAAGGAACGCTGGAAATTCCCCTCAGTATTGGGGCTCACCTAACTCAGTATGCAGCAGGTCCTACAGTTGAAAGTTAGTGAGGCATGAGGCAAAAGGGAAAGTTCTTGATTCTGCTGTCACATTGAAGAGATGGAGCCATTTCTTTGGAAGATGGAGAGAGAGGTAGAAGGCCAGTCCTTGCTGGGATTACTATGCTGCTATGGCAGCCAGTCTTGTTCCTAGCAAACTGATCAGGTACCCACAGCATTGAACTAGGAGTTGGAGATCACAGCCCCTAGGTGCTGACTTTGCCACATCATCTCTGTCACATCTTCCATACCAACTGGTTATGTTCAAGAGAATTGAGCAAGTTAAGTCACACAATATTCACAGTGATAAAAGAATAAAACAGTTGCACTAATCCTCAAGCTCCTAAGCGAACAAATTTACTGTAACATACTGTAGAGGACAATTGAAGGGTTCAAGTACTTTTCTATTGATTATTGCTGATTTTCTACAGGAATCTTTGGGGGAAAGTCTTTGGGACTCTCCTGGAAGAATTGGACTGTTTAAACCACTACACAGCATTATAAAAGCAGGTACTTTAAATCAAACTTAATTGACATATTCCAGACCTTGCTTCAAAGGAAAGCTAATTTTAAGTAGGAGGAAACTGCAGGTGTTTTTGCTCAGGTTAGCTTTGCCAATTCTTAATTGGGATGAATTCTCACAGTCCAAGATTTATGACTTCAAAGAAAAGGAGTCTATATGTGTCACGACGGGGTCCAGGGCCCGGGTGCAGGGGGGCTGCCAGGTACCGTAGTCAGAGAGCATTCCAGGGATCAGCCAAGGTATCAGTCCAGTCCAAGCAAACAAGGTTCAAAGGGGAGCGCAAAGCCGTTGTCAGGTTTACCGTTAGCCAGAGGTCGAAGCGGAGTCCAGAAGCCAAGCCGAGGTCAGGAGCCAGAAGAGCATTCAGAGGGGTGCCGAGGTCAGGAGCTGGAGAGTCAAGATGTGGGAATGAGGATGGGCGCAAGGCGAGCTGTCTTTCGATGAGTTTGCCAGCACGGTTTGTTCATGGCTGGGGATGTTCTTAAGTACCGTGCTGGCTCGTTAACTCATTAACTGGTTGCTATTAGGTCCCTGCTCCGGTTAATACTCGGGGCTCATTGACCGTCACCCCCATGCACGTGCCTCCTTCCGTCAAGCCGCTAAGTCTTTGCGCCTGCGATCTCGCAAATGATCGGCACATGGGGGTGAATCGGATGGGGAAACATCTGCCCCAGGTGCTTGCTGACTTGTAGCTGGGAGCTCATCCCTCCCAGCACTTAGATCCTTTGCAGACTCCGGCACCTCAGAGGGACTTAAAGGTACCACATCCCTGATCCCTGGCGCCGGGTCTGAGGAGGTCGTGGCCAAGCTGTCCTGTGCCAGATCGGGAGTAGAGCTTACTGGTGCCGTGTCTGGAGGTGTTTCTGAGCTCATGGCTGAGGCTTCAGGCACCGGATTGGGGGCAGGCATGACACTATCCCCCCCCAGAATCCCCCCCCCAAAGGACTGGGCTTGTCAGGGTAGGCACGGTGGAACTGGCAGACCAGGTCGGGAGCATGCAAGTTGGAAGCTAGTTCCCAGGAACACTCATCTGGCCCATAGCCCTTCCAGTCTACCAGATATTGAAGCACCCCATGATGAAGCCGGGAATCCAGGACCTGGTGGACCTCATATTCCTCCTCGTCATCCACGAGGATGGGCGGGGGTGGCACAGGTGGTGTGCCCCAGTTTGGATCAGGAGGAGCGGATAGCTGAAGAAGGGATCGGTGGATTTTCAGATACTTGGAGAGTTCTAGACGAAAGGCGACAGGGTTGACTTGGGCGCTGAACCGATAGGGCCCAATAAATCGGGCGTCCAGCTTGCAGGAGCGGCCGGGAGTGCATAGGTAGCGTGTGGAAAGCCAAACCAAGTCACCGACCTTGAGGGGCGGACCGTCTTGAACGTGGCAGCACGCAAATACTTTAGACAACACTGGATACGGGATGCACTTGCAAGAGTATGGGAGACCATCCGAAGGAGGTGGTTCGCTAAAACCTCTAGGCTGGTAGCCCCTGTAGAGGCAGTGACTCTACCTAGGTTATACTGTGAAGACCCCCCGCAAAGATACCTGGACATTATAAATGCGAAGGGGGAGCTGGAACTGGATGAGGATATCAGTTGGTGGCACAGAGTCCAGATTCAGTCAAGGTATAAAAAAGATAAAAAGAAAGGGTTTGAGAAGTCATTAACAGATATGGAGAAAATACTATATGAGCCGGAAGAGAAGTTTATTAAAAACATGTATGCACTGTTGTTGGCTGACTATATGGTAGATGAAATGGTGAAAAATAATATGATTCAATGGGCAACAAACTTTGGTTATAATATCGAGTTGGAACAGTGGGATCAAATATGGAAAATAAATGTGAAAATAACTAGGGCGGTTGCATATAGAGAAAACATGTATAAAATGTTTTATAGATGGTATATTACTCCAGATAGGTTATCAAAATATGATGAAAAATGTTCTAACAAATGCTGGAAATGTAATGTTAAGGTGGGTTCATTTTATCATATATGGTGGACTTGTGAGGTTGCAAAAAATATTGGATATAGGTGCATAGATTGATGCAGAATATTATAAAAAATACTATTTTGTTTAAGCCAGAGGTACTATTGTTGGGAATACTCCCAAAAGAGGTGCGGAGAGAAGAAAGATATTTGATAATATACATAGCAACAGCGGCTAGAATCTTGTACACGAAGTACTGGAGGTCTATGGTGGTACCAACTAAACAGGAGCTGATTGAGAAGATAATGGAAGCAGCAGAAATGGACAAACTGACTTTGATGTTGAAAGGGTATGATGAATCAGCCTTTATAAACACCAGGCAACGCTTTTATGACTGGTATGATCAGAGAGAGGAGGATGGAGAGAAATGATGAAGACTGAACACTATCAACCTATGCTAAACAAGAAATGAATAAGTTAGAAAGCTAGAATTAATGGATACAGAAGTAAAGGAGTATAATATTTAGGTTGGTAAGGTGGGAGGGATTATAAGTAGTTGATATGTAGCGAAAATTGTACCCCCCCCCGTTGAATGTTGAATGTTGTGGTTGTCTTTTTTGTGTAGTGTGTATTGTTAAGTATTTTGTGTGTTGTGTGTTATGTTGTGTAATGTTATAGTTATGTCATTATTACTTCAATTTATACCCCACCCTCCCCACAAGCAGGCTCAGGGCGGCTTACAGTAGTTGGTACCAATACCATAAAAACATACAAAAGTTAAAAAATTGCCAATGTTAAGATTGATGGTTCCATCCTTTACTTCAAAGGAAGAGCCTAATTGAGGCAAACCAAAGGACGACTATATACTGTAACAGAGAGAAATCCCTTCTCTTGATCTGATTGTGTGTGTTTTTAGAACTTTATCTTATGTTTAGGGCTGAATATTTATAAGCTATTTGTAAAAGCAACTACCCTTTATTAATTTTAAGCTCTGCTATAGAAAGTTATTAAGCTTAAGACAAAAAGGATGCTTGCCTAAAGAGAAATCATTATACACTCAGAATTGACCAGGTGTGTAAAGGGCCCAGCCAACATGAAAGACATAAATCATGGGTGGGTCAGTTAAAGAAGCTATGTTCCAAAAGGTTTAAGAAAACAAAACAATAAATCATGTACGCCTGAAAGCCAATTAAAAAGGGTCAATTAAAAATGCAGAATTTATATTATAAAATGGTGACTCCTCCTGGTTAAGTAAAATCACATATCTTGACAAAATAAGGATGTTTAAATGTTTTAATATTTTATAAAAAATATTCTGATGGACCAAAATATAAACTGATAGATTCAGTAAATCTACAAGAGGTTTATGCCATAGGCTACTTTAAAACACTAAAAGACTTTATGTAAAGGGTTTAATTCTTTAGAATGTCATTGAAATGATATATGCTTTCATATTTTGTATACATTCTAGTGAAAATAAGCTTCTAAAATGCTTTAAGAATATTGTTATACTTTTATATGCATGTGTTAATGTAAAAGAACCAATTTTGTAACAGAACTGATAGGTTTTATACTGAAAATGAAGTTCACTCAAAAGTGAAATCTGGTGAAGCTGCGATGCGGCCAAGTAACATCCTGTGTGTCAAATATGTGATTGATGTCTGACCAGATAAAGAAAACTGAACTGAGCATGTCTAAATGATGTCAGTGATTATGTAAAGTGAGGAGGAGCAAGAACAGCATATAAGCAAGCTCCCAACTGTAACACATTGAATGTCTACGAGCTGTTAGGTGTTCCTTATTCGAATAAATTCTTCTGTTGCCCTTTACTACCTGGATGATTGTTTTAACTGTGTGGTTTATCTTCTAGCCACACAAGTCAAAGAACCTTAGTGCCCTTGGGGCATTGGCTACAATACCATTATATTCAGAAAAGCATGTGTCCTTACCATGAGAGAAGAAACAAACCTCCAGTCAAGATGTCACTGCAACACTATTATCTAATATCAGTCTCAAAGACTTATAGGAGAATTTAATAAAAGAACAAAGGGGGAGGGGCTCTAACAAACCAAAAGAAAAGTTGGCATCCATGTTCATTTGAGAATCTGGGTATATTCAGCAATAATTTAAGGTGGCTAAGATCATCTTTGTTGTGTTCTGGGTTATTCTCTACTGTTTCTTATGAGTTGCACGGAGGTATCCAAGTTCCCTTGGTTATGATTGGCTGCTTAATAAAGACCGTCTATTGGTCCTGAAGCCATCCAGACTACCCAACCAGAAGGCTCTGCTTAGGTCCAATCAGACCTAATGTAAATAGTTACAGTGTATATAGTTAATTATGGAATCGTATACGTTTGTGTGCCACTCTTTGCAATTCAGTTCAGAGCTGAGTAATGTTGGAATAAAAGCCTTGTTATGGTTCATCATCTCCTGACTCTCAATACTTAAAAATCTTCCTAAAAGTTGTTATCTTTCCACAGAAAAGTTGGCCAGCAACAAGAGTGACATGTATAGAATGAAATGTTTATTTACAGTCAGCAGCCATTAACAACTATTTACATACAATTACAGCAATTCCAAATAAAACAGGAATCCCATTAAATTCCAACATAGAGGATATAAGGTATAATAAATTCATTTATTTAAAATATACATTAAAATCTTTAAAATCAAGTTGGAAGAAGGAAAGAAAAGAACTCCTATGTATGTATGGCTCTGCTGAGTGACATGTATGAGGAACAGGAACACTGGAACTCAGACCAGGCCAACAGATATATTATAATCAAGCTCCTTACTTCAGCTTGATGACTACCCCCTATGGTGATCCGTGGCCTCATTTGCCTGTTCCTTTGCTCTAAACATTTTGAGAAGGCAGTTAAGGTAGCTAGCTATATCTGCTGTCTCAGTACTTCCCAACGTTTTTGTGAAAGAAATAAAAGCATACAAAGGGCAGGAATGGCCATTAGGAAAGGCTGGCCTGAGAGGTACTTTCAGAGGCTTTGCAACCCATTTTTAGGTCCCAACACACAAGCTGGGAAATACTGTGCAATCTGACCTTCTATTCTTCTGTCGCTGCAGAAACCACTACATCAACAAGCCCATAAAATTTGTCCAGCAGCAGAGAAACATCATTGCCAGGAAGCATAAAGGCTCATCAATTGCACTTGTTCCAAAGGTCCTCCAAACAAACAGCTCATAACAGATCTCCAGAATGCCAAGAATGAAAGGGATAAATGAATATTAGGAGGCAATTATTTCTATAATTTGTGGGCAGCAACTGGAAGGCCACTGTGTGAAACAGAATGCTGGACTAGATGGACGATTGTTCTGAGCCTGCTATTCCTAATTCTCTTAAGGGCCTGTCACATCAGCCTTCTCACCTCCACTCTTACAAAACATCTGGTCTCAAGTAGGTCCAAATTGGAGAAGATGATCTTTAAGGTCCAAAACAGCTTGAAAACAAAGTCAGCATTAGCACTTTGCTGAGCATAGAAACAAACTGGGAACCAGTGCAGCTGACACAATGCTGGCCTTATAAGTTCATCATGATGGTTCCCAGTTAAGACCCTAGTAGAAGCATTTTACATCAGCAAGCTTCTCTAGATATTCTTCAAAGGCAGACCTATTCATATTACAGTAGTCTAATCTGAATGTTAGCAGAGCATGTCTGAAACCACATTTGCTCTACCTAGGAACAACCACAATTAAAAAGCAGTACTGGTCAACCCCACAATGTGCTGTGTCTAGGAGCACCCTTAAAGTACAAAAATAAATCTTTCAGAGGGATGGAGCAATAGACTCCTGAAACCACCTTCTACGACCTACTTACCAGGCAGGAGTGGAACAACTGTCTCACAACCCAAGAAGAATGTCAATACTAAAAAGTGCTGAGAGTTGCAGGGAATTAGCAGAGACATGCTCCCAGGGCTACCAAGGCAGTTTCTGTCCCATATCCAAGCAAGAAACTAGACTAAAAGCGATTCAATCTATTTCATCCAGGAATACCTGGGAGCAAATTCAGCATCATTCTCTTGAGCAATGCACACACACACCCAGCCTCCAAAGGCAATAGTTGACTCATTATCCAATGGTGCAATTCAATGTATATTTTGTACTTTATTGTTTTATTTTGTTTTAATTGTATTTTATGTTATTGTTTTAATTGTTTTATTTTAAATTGTAATTGAAGTAATTGGAATTGTTGCATACTGGCCTGAGCTCTATGCACAGGGGAGGGCGGTCTAGAAATCAAATTTATAAATAAAAAATAAATAAATGATAGGATCAGATCACAATCTATTAAATTTTCATTAGATGCTTCTTCAACGGCACTCAGAGCAGTGTATATGGCTCAGCCTTCTCCATTCTATCCTCACTATAACTTTCTGAGAGAGGTTAGGTTGAGAGGGAGTGACTGGCCCAAAGTCACTAAGTAAGTTTCATTTCTGAGTGGAGATTTGACCCCAGCTGCCTCTGCTTCCAGTCCACCATTCTAATCTCTGTATCACACTGAGTCAAGACTAATTTCTGAGAAACTGCCTGCAGAACTTAACTATACCCAAACATTACAACCCTATGTGGATGGCTGGCAATGCTGGATGGATGAGGAGGTAAGGAATGCTTTCCCTCACTCCTTTTCACATCAAGGCATCTAGATTATTCAGTCTGGCACAAGCTCGTTAACACTTTAATTTTGCAAAAAGCTAAAAGATGGTACTCAAGACTGGTAGATGAAGAAGAAAATACGGAAAGAACTGGCTATTCTACTAATGTAATGCATCCATTCCCCCCCCCCCATCCTTGAGAAGACTTGTAATCTTTTTCTGGGTCATTATCCATAATTCATACAACTTGCTTTTTTTTTAAGGCTATCATTTGTCTCCCATGATATCAAGGGGAGGAGGAAAGAGTTGTACCTCTTGAAACAGTTGCTTCACACTAGAACATTTCTGTGCTGTTAAGTCATTCATTTTCCACAATCAGCTGTAAACAGAATTTAAAATGAGATTCCATGTGGTATTTACATAACATTATATTTCTCCCCCCTGCCCAAATCCAACATTGCCAGTATCCATGGGCAAGATCCTACTATATGCTTACTGGAATAAAGTTTTGTTTAGCAAAAGTTCAGCTTCTCCCTACAAGTGCCACTTTAAATTTGTTACTTTATTCAAAAAGGCTTCTACTATTCTGCTTTGTTATTAATCATTCCCTGTTCATTCAGATTTCATTCAGCTACAGATTTCCTGAGGGGGGCTTTATTTACTCCTTTTTATTTACAGCAGCAAATAGTGCCTTCCCCTAAAGGAAATGTGGTTCTGTCAGTAGTATGGCTGTTGTTCCAGTGGAATGGGAAATTATGACCCAAGAGAGAATGCTGATCTAAGATACAATAAACCATACGGTTTATTGGGGGGGGGGAGTCCTGCTCCTTTAATGAAAGCTTAATGCATGGAAATGGGCAGGTGAAGCATTTCATGACACAGAGGTAAATATCATCACTGGTAACTCACCATCCCAAAGCCTTGTGCACACAGGGATTCGGTGAGGAAGGAAGGAAGGAAGGAAGGAAGGAAGGAAGGAAGGAAGGAAGGAAGGAAGGAAGGAAGGAAGGAAGGAAGGAAGGAAGGAAGGAAGGAAGCTCTGTTAAAGGAGAAGGGTATTTTCCCTCAAGGTTCTTGGCAACCTTACTTAATTTGTTTCCTGATCCATCAGAAGAGATACTGAGAGATCTGTGAATGGATTCTCCCGGCATTTTTAAAATGCCAGTAGAAGCAGTGTCAGATCCTGATTCAGACTGTGGCTACATGAGATGTGTATTGGGTGGGTGGGAATTCTGTCTCTATATATGATTTCACGGATTGAAACTGCCCTCCTCCATGCCTTTTTTTTTAGATTTCAGAGAGAAAATGTCAGGCAAAAGACAGGCTGCCTGTCTTTCTTCTTTTGAAGGCTAATAAATGCATGACATGGTGGAGGTCAGTTACAGTCTGCAAACTAGAGTGAAAGAAATTAGCCCTCTCACCTGCAACCCCAGCATGGCTACACTCTGAATCACCAGCTCTGATCATGGACATTCTCTGTTTGGACACTCAAAGTCCCAGCACTTGTGATTCCAAGTGGAAATAAATTCTGCAGTTGCTTATGCTCTAATGAATGAAAAGTGCAAGGGATGGAGAAGAGAGATGTTGGCCATTGCAGCCTCCTTGCAACATGACCAACCTAGCTGAAAGTCCATGGCTAAAACAAAAAATTGACATCATAGAGAAAGACAGTAGGGGACCTGATTAGACCTCGCTTGGATTATAGAATGCATTGCAAAGTGCAGTAATGTTTTCAATCAGCTAGATCAGTGTTTTTCAACCACTGTGCCGTGGCACACTAGTGTGCCGTGAGATATTGTCTGGTGTGCCGTGGGAAAAATTCCAATTTCATCCGTAACATATGAACAATTATAAAATAAAGTATTATTATTTCATAATAAAGTAATTATAAAATAATTTCTTTGTGTTTATTTGATTCCTATTCAAGAGAATTACTTTATATATAGTCAATATAGGCACAGAGTTAATTTTTTTTTACATTTTCTAATGGTGGTGTGCCTCGTGATTTTTTTCATGAAAAAAGTGTGCCTTTGCACAAAAAGGTTGAAAAACACTGAGCTAGATCACTTGAAGTCTGAACCTTTTGCAAGACATCTTCATCAAGAAACTGTGGAGAACTTTATAAATGAGCCACTGAATGCTTTGCACATACCACAGTGGCTCAGTGGTTAAGCTGCTTAGCTGCAGACTGGAAGGTCAGTAGCTCAGCAGTTCAAGACCTGAGTGCTGCATGACGGAGTGAGCTCCTGTCTCTGCCCCCAGCTCCTGCCAACCTAGCAGTTAGAAAGTAAGAAACTGCAAAATGTAAGAAACATGAAGGGTCTTTTTACCATATGTGGTGGACATGTGATAAAGCAGTAAAGTATTGGACTGAGATCCACAATGAGATACAAAAAAATTTGAAATGTACTTTTAAGAAAGACCCACAGATGTTATTGTTAGGTCTTAAAATGGAAGAAATAAATGTAGCCAAGAGAACACTACTATGGTACTTGATTACAGCAGCTAGACTGACTTTTGCTCAATGTTGGAAACAAGATAAAGTACCTGAAACATGGGAATGGATTAAAAAGACATTGTTTATGGCAGAAATGGACAAATTAACAAGAAAATTAAACAATGAAGAAGACGAAACCTTTTTCGGAGACTGGAAAGACTTTCAAGAATACTTGTTGAAGAATTGGGATGTAAAACGTGGTTTGATTTGTTTTGACAGCTATTGAGGAGAAGTGGAAAGAGACTCAGATCTTTGAATTGTTACCATTAGTAAAAGAAATATATTTAGTAGTAAATGTAATTGTATAAGAGAAATAGCAAGGGGGTTGGAGCAGTGCGGGAAGCCTTGTTTGGGGGGGAGAGGGAGAAAGAAAAATGGATATGTATTGGTTTGTTTAAATTGTATGAACATGTGATATATCCAATAATAAATTGTTTTTTTTAAAAAAAAAAAAAAGAAAGAAACTGCAAGTAGATAAATAGGTACCACTAGGGCTTTTTTGTAGAAAAAGCCTAGCTGGAACTCATTAGCATAATAGGCCACACCCAACAGCAGAAACTCATTCGCATATTAGGTCACACCCCTGACCGTGCAGCTCATTAGCATACTAGGTCACATACCCCATGCCTTCCCTTGGCTTGCCCAAGCACCTCACAACTGCAGGGAGCCCGGGCAAGCCCCCCCCTGAAAGGAAGGGAAGGCAGTTTAAACTGCCTTTCCTTGGTTTGCCCAGGTACCCTGTGACTGTGGGGAGCCTGGGCAAGCTGGCCCTTGGAGGGTAGGGAAGGCAGTTTAAACTGCCTTAACTTGGCTTGCCCAGGTGCCCCGCAGCTGCAGGGCACCTGGGCAAGCTGGCCCTTGGACAGGCCAGGAAAGGCATGGGGAGGCATCTAAATGCCTCCCCGATCCTTCCAGGGTCCCCCCTGGCCCACCCATCTTGGAGTCACTGGGGGGGGGTCACTCTCCAGGCCTTCCCTCTGTAGCCACTCACGCAAGGTTTTGGCTGTAGTTGGCATGGCCAACTCTGAAGCCAGCCGGAACTCCATTCCTGTGCATTCCTGCCCCAAAATAGCCCTGGGTACCACTTCGGTGGGAAGGTAACAGTGTTCCATGCGCCTTGGCGTAGTCATGCCAGCCACATGACCATGGAAATGTCTTTGAACAGTGCTGGCTCTTTGGCTTGGAAAGAGAGATGAGCACCGCCCCCTACAGTTGGATTCGACTAGCTTTCAAGCAAAGGAAACCCAAGCTGCTTCCAGAAAACTGTTCTCTGTCCTTTACTGTCTTACTGAAGGGCAGACTTGGGAGCAACAGGAAGGTGAAACCAATTTACAAGTAATTGTTTTAATCCCACTGTGGCATCTCCTTTCTCCAATATCACGAGTTTAGAAGAATCCCTGAGTGACATTATTATGAAAGGACAGACAGACAAGGGACACAGAAATGTAATGTCTGCTTGTGTTAAAAAAAGCCCTGCTACCGTAATAATAAAACTGATTCTAAACACCTTTGAGCACAGATAAACCACTGCATGGTATATATCATATATTATGCCTTGTATTTAGCTGTTAACTGATCCTTAGAATGTTTATGCTGCTTTTAAATCCTCACTGTTACACAGAACTATTTGTGCTGTTTTTACACTGGTGTATAGTAAGATCCTGGACTGTGGTGGCTCAAGTGGTTAAGACGCTGAACTGCAGGCTGTGGAAGGTGGAAGGTCAGTAGTTCAGCAGTTCGAGACCTGAGAGTGCTGCATGACGGAGTGAGCTCCTGTCTCTGGTTCCAGCTCCTGCCAACCTAGCTGTTCGAAAGTAAGAAATTGCAAGTAGATAAATAGGTACCACTTTGGTGGGAAGGTAACAGCGTTCCGTGCGCCTTGGTGTTTAGTCATGCCGGCCACATGACCACGGAAACGTCTTCGGACAGCGCTGGCTCTTCGGCTTTGAAACAGAGATGAGCACCGCAACCCTAGAGTCAGATCCGACTGGCTTTCGAGCAAGGAAACCTTTACCTTTACCTATAGTAAGATCTGTTGGGAAATGTTTATGCAGCTGGTTGATTAGTTCTTAGGGATTGCAGTTTCTTGTATTGCAGTGAGTTGATATTTTAACACTGGATATTTATTGTTTTGTGGCTTTATTGTGATTACAATTTGCTATCTGCTTCGAGAATCTATGGACAGAGAGAGCACAGGGTATAAATATTTTTAATGAACAAACAAACAAAATAAATAATTTATGTGCAGAGGAAACACGTACTAAAGCTGCCAACTGGATGACTAGGTTTGTGATTCCATAATCATTTCAGTACTGTGTCCACCTCTGGACACGAATGATTCCCCTGACGTAAATCCCACTAGTAAACTGATCCCAGGTCTAGTAAATATGCGGTTCCATGATGCCACTATACTGTGGCTCAGGCCCTGCGCATACTTGCAGAGCTGGCTTTCCTCTATGCCGTGACCCCTCCTGACCAGCGACTCATGCGTGGTGTCCTCAGAGGAAGGAGCCTGAGGAGCCGAGACCACCCGCTGAGGACTAGCAGGATCCTGGAGAGCCTAACATGGTTGGGGTCCAGCAGCACAAGAGGCCATCCTGCCTGAATGGAGGCCTTACCACTGGCCCCTGAAATAGTCCACTGAGTGGAACACAGACATAGCCCCCACAGGGGACACTCTGCAGGAACAGTGACAGCAGGAGGGCCAGGCCGAGGTGGCCCAAAGGAGGCAAAGTGCTCGACTGGCTGTACACAACCCCATCCTAGAGCCAGAGAACAAGAACAGTCATTCTTTGCAGGAGTTTGGCCAAAACACAGTACAGTTGCAGGCACTCAACAACTTGTTTGCAGGGCAGCTGATCCTGATTACTCCCCAGCCTATTTAAGCCCCTCCTTGGGAAAGCTGCTTTGCTGGATCAACCTGTCCACTAGGTACATGTCTGTGTGCCAGCTCCTTGTCTCCTGTGCCAGCTCTTGACTGCCAATGCCTGTTGATGATCCCAAACTGTTATGTCTGCTGACTGCCACTAGGTGTCAGCGGTATGCAACCAGAGCTTGGCTCCAAAAGAACAATAGGGACTAGGATCCTGAGACTCCTAGTTAGCACCTATAGGAACTGTGGCGGGATGTTTAAACCCTCCAATAGGACCTGTGGGTGTCACCTGGGGACTGTACATAGTTGGCTGTTTTGGCTGGTTGTTATTATGTGTGTTGTGTGCAAGTAAACTATGAGCTGATAATCACTGAGCATTTGTCTTCGCTACGCATCAAACCCAGTACACAACAATGGTGATGAAGGTGGGATCCCACTGAGCTGACCGGGCTGCTGGGTATCCGAGGAAGACCGGGAATCAATGCTGCTTCAACCGATGAGCATTGAAGGTGCGCAATCCGCTTCCCTACAACAACCACGCAGCACGATGGCAGTCACTCCGGGAGCAGGACTCGTCCCTCCGTTCAACCCTACCAAACCACATCACTGGGAAGCCTGGGTCGAGGGGCTCAAGTCCATCCAGACTTTCTATGAGGTCACTGACGAAGGAAGAAAAAGGGGCCTCCTTGTCGGCTCATGTGGCCCCACCACCGTGGAGCTGGCTCGCAACTTGCTCTCTCCCACAAAGCTGTCGGAGGCCATGTTCAAGCAAATAATCAGGGCACTACAGGATCATTTTGTCCCCCAGCCATCAGAGATCTCGCACCACGTGGCCTTCCACTCCCGATACCAGCAACAAGCGAACCTGTAGCCGTGTACCTGTCTGAGCTCCACCAGCTCGCCTTGGAGTGCACATTTGGGGCCCAACTCGAAACAACTCTCCGCGACTGGCTGGTTTGCAGCCTCCATGATGAGAAGCTCAAACAACAGATCCTGGAGATACTGCTAATATCAAACAAGGTCCTGGCACATTGTGATGAATCACTGCCAATGGTTCTAGCCTGCGATGTTTCCCCCTACGGAGTGGGTGCAGTGTTGGTCCACCATCTCCCAGATGGACAAGAGGTGCCTGTCGTGTATTACTCCCAGACGCTATCAGCAGCAGAGCGGAACTACGCCCCGATAGACCGCAAGGGCCTGGCGATCGTATTGGGTGTAAAAAAACTTCATGATTTCATCTATGGCCGGCCCTTCACCATTGCCACGGACCATTGCCTCCTTCTCGGCCTCTTCACCACTGACTGGCAGATGCTGCAGGTCTCCCTGTGGGTCCTCAGGTGGTCTATTTTCCTGTCCAGCTACAACTACACCCTCAAGAACTGCCCCAGAAAGGCTATGGGTCACACCGATGCCCTTAGCTGCCTGCCCCTGCCGTCCATCGATGCCAACATGGCTCCTGTGCACCATGTCCTCTAGGTGGAGGACCTCCTGACTCTCCCCTCTGAACTGGGGATGTCGCCCGCCATTCAGCCAGGGACCCTGTCATCTCCCGGGTTCTGGGCTGGGTGTTGAGGGGGTAGCCCGCGGCCACAGCAGGCCCAGACTTCACAGCTTTTGCAGCTTGCTGGGATGAGTTGTATGCCCACAAAGGATGCCTACTGTGGGGAGACCAGGTGGTAGTTCCCAGGGCCCTAAGGCACTGAGTCCTGATGGCCCTTCATGAAGGACATCCCGGTATCATCCGCATGAAGGCCCTGGCCAGGAGCTACGTGCGGTGGCCGGGGACCGATGCGGAGGTGGAGGATTGGGTGAGGCGCTGTCAAACGTGCTAAGCCGTCCGACCTAATCCACCTAGTGCACCCACCGAAGCCTGGGAGTCTACCCAGACACCGTGGTCAAGGCTCCACATCAATTTTGCCGGGCCATTCCACGGACTACTGTTCCTAGTTACAGTGGACTCCTATCAAAGTGGCTGGAGATTAGTCTGATCTCCGCCACCTCTGCCCAGGCCACAATCCAGGCACTCCGCAAGATCTTCGCAACCCATGGGCTGCCCAACACCATCATCTCAGACAATGGGACAGCGTTCACAGCAGTGGAATTCCAGGAGTTCCGGTGCAGCAACCTGATACGCCACATGAGATCTGCTCCGTTCCACCCTGCCACCAACAGCCAGGCAGAGTGGATGGTGTGGTCCGCCAAGGAAGCCCTCAGCTGCCTAACGGAGGGGGACTGGGAGTTCCGCTTGGCCTGTTTCTTATTAGTGCAATGGACAACTCCTAATCCGGGCACCAGCCACTGCCCGGCAAAACTCCTGATGGGCCAACGACCCGCAATTCTACTGGACTGGCTTCACCCAGACAGGTCACTGTTGTCACATGACCTGTCAGAACAGAGGGAGGCATCACAGGGATTCTTTCCGGAGGACCCCATGTTCATCCAGAACTATGGCAGGGGTTCCACATGGCTAGCTGGCCGGATCATCCACCTGACTGGTCCCGTGTTCTATGAGGTTTCCATGGAGGATGGCCAGGTCCTGCAGAGGCATGTTGATCAGCTGAGGCAGCGCCTGCTCCCAGCATTGGAGAACACCCCAGCTCCGGGTCCCGGGGATGTGGACCTGCCAGACAGCCCCGACTGCACTACTACTGACAGAGAGTTCCAGGAGCAGGCTCCTGCACCTGGGACCCAACAAGAAAACAGAATGCCTGCCTCCATCTCAGTGCTGGAAGAGGCCCCTCCACCACTGCAGCCAATCCACCCACCAGGGCTCTTGATGCCCCAGTTCCCACTCCATGGCAGTCCTTGTGGGAGCACCGGTCCCCAGCCTATCTCAAAGTCTATGTCACCTAGGGGGAGCTCGAACTACAGTGGGGAGGGGTATTATGTCGGCTGACCGCCATTAGGTGTCAGCGGTATGCAACCAGAACTTGGCTCCAAAAGAACAACAGGGACTAGGATCCTAGTTAACACCTACAGGAACTGTGGCGGGATGTTTAAATCCTCCAATAGGACCTGTAGGTGTCACCCGGGGACTGTATATAGTTGGCTGTTTTGGACAGTTGTTATTATGTGTGTTGTGTGCAAGTAAACTATGAGCTGATAATCACTGAGCATCTGTCTTCGCTACGCGTCGAACCCAGTACACAACACAAACCTTGCTGCCTCATCCTGAGGACAGTGCTTCAGAGGAGAACTGACTGGGCCTGCCTGCAGAGGGCAGGACGCCTTAAAGACAATGAGATTCTGTACATTATTCACACACTTTCCTGGGATAGGTTCCATTGAATAGACCAGAGTAGGAATCTGAGTAGACATGTTTGGGACTGGCAATGTTAGAGAGCACAGGGCTTGACTTCCACAAAGATGTTCTTAGGACTGCATTGTTCAAGTCACTGCACAAGACACTGGTCCTTACGTTAGTGCTGCAGAAGTCTGTGTTCTAATATTTGATGACTGCAAATAGGTAGCCATACTGATAGCAAAACAAAGTCTAGCAGCACCTTAAAGATTAACAACATATTTCAATATGAACTTTCATGAGTCATAGCTCACTTCTTCAGACAAATGCATGAAGGGAAGGTTGTTCCTGGAGACCTTCCCCATAGGATTTCTCGGTACGGTTTTCCCTTCACATATCTATCTGTAACTCACAAAAACTTACATTGAAAAATATGTTTTTAGCTTTTAAGGCACAGGTGTCCACCCTCTTTGAAACTGTGGGCAATTTTGGAATTTTGAGAAGGTGTGGTGAGCGCCATCCCAAAATGGCTGCTGCAGAAGGTGAAGCCATATGTGATACCTTCCTCCTCACTTTGCAAAAGAATCACAGAAGGTGAATGATTAGAAAGGGGGAAAGTGTGTGGGTTGAGAGAGAAAGAGTTGGGAGATTAAAAAGAAATGAAGGAAAGTCTGAGAGTGGAATGTACTATACACTGACTAAGGAAAGCCAGAGTGTCTTCTTGGTTCTCCAGTGGCTGCATCTGCTATTGCAGCCATAGAATAGTAGAGCTGGAAGGGACCTCCAGGGTCATCTATTTCAACCGCCTGCATGACGCAGGAAATTCACAAATACCTCCTCCCACCCCCAATGACCCCTGCTCCATGCCCAGAAGATGGCCAAAAACCACACAAACCAACCCTCCAGGACCCCTGGCCAAACTGGTCAGGAGAAAAATGTTTTAAAATGTCCAAAGAAGGAGCGCCCACCACCTCTTGAGGAAGCCTGTTCCACTAAGGAACCATGCTGTTAGGAAGTTCTTCCTAATGTTTAGCAGAAAACTCTTTTGATTTAATTTCAACCTGTTGATTCTGGTCCGACTTTCTGGGGCAACAGAAAACAACTCCTTACCATCCTCTATACAACAACCCTTCAAACATTTGAAGATGGCTATCATAGAAAGCCCTTTTATTGTATGAGAGTAGCCAGTAACAAGCCCTGCCTTATAACAGCCCTGCCCACTTTCTGAAAAGCTTCACCAGTGCTAGGGGAAGTACAGATAAGCGCCATCACTCTCATGGGCACCACGTTGGGGAACCTTGCTTTAAGGTGTCATGGGATTTTTGTTCTAATATCATGTCATCATACATTTAATGCTTATGGCTGAATGAAAGTATACCCTCAGTATACATGTCACATTCTTTCACTATGGAAACCAGGTGAGAAAAGAAATTCCTTCTATAGCAGTAATTCAATACATCCCCAGTTATCGCAAACGCCAAAATTAAATGTCATTTTATGCTAATGACGGAAATGTTTCTCCTTGCTCCTAATTATTGGTTATCCAAACATTTTAAATGTTAGATTTACAGCTCTATTCATCATCTCATTTTAACTTTAGGACTTAAACAAACACATAATATGTTTGCTTGACACTAAAATCCATTCATTTCCAAGGAACTAAGTAAGTGCGCTTAGAACAAGGGGCCCATCAATTTCTATCCACATTTTTTAGTTCAAATGGTCCTTTGTTGTTTAGTATATGATTTTTAGGCTGATTAGGCAAAGACTGGTTGACACTGAGAGGCAGGTTCTTGAGAGCCTTGCAAAGAGTAGATGCTCACCCCTTAATTTGGGGCTTTTACCTTTTGGGCATAGGTCTGAATATCTAACCTGTTTAACGAGCCCGGGGCAACACAGAGCATATATGTTAGCCAGGTTTAATGTGTTGCCATCAGCAGTATTATATGGGAGATTCCAAAAAATCCCATTCAACTGTAAATTGTATTCCTGCTCTAAGTGGGAGATAGAAACTCTTGAACATGAGTTTCTTTCATGTACTTTGTACTCGGACTTATGCCTTAAATTTACTGAGCCCTGGTTGAGAAAGTATTCAGGAAAACCTGATAAATGTAAGATTTTTTTTTTGCTGACAACCCAGAATCATGTAATAACTGAAACTGTTGCAAAATTTCTGTATGAAGCTTTAAGAAGGCACTCACTGCAATGTTCCCTCTCAGCTGTGCTCTCAGCTGTGGAGTCTTGTGAGCAAAAATTCTACTTTGTGAGTTATGGGCATTAAAATTGTGAGTGAGCAATTTGGCTACTGCAGAAATTAGTTTGCTCTGGAGCCATCCTTTCTGAGTGAAGATAAAAAGATGTGAGCCACAGAGACTAAAAAACTGTGTGCTAGCTCACACAAGGACTGATTTCCCACTAGCCGCTGCTCCATCCTCACTCTTCCTTTCCCCCCGATTCTAGGTGTCAGTTTCCCACTACTTGCTGCGCGGCCGCATTTTGCCCCATAGCTTCACCTGATTTCCCCTGTGTCTTCTCAGTCCTCTTTTTTGAGGCTCAAGATGACGCAGGGGAAATCGGGTGAAGCTGCAGGGCAAAATGTGGCCGCACAGCAAGTAGTGGGAAATTGACATGTAGAATAGGGGGGAAAGGAAGAGTGAGGATGGAGCAGCAGCTAGTGGGAAATCAGCCTAATTCAGCTTAGAGGGAACTCTGGAGCTCAGTATTCTTTGCAAAGTGAGTTGTATGTTCTGTATGTTATGCCAGTAAAGGTTGATTCATTCATTCAACAAACAAAACTGCTTTGTGTGGAATCAAATAACTGTCTACTCTGACTGGCAGCAACTTTCCAAGGTCTCAGATGGAAGTGTTTCACTTCACCAACCATCTGACTCTTTGAGCTGGAAAAGCTGGAGATTGAACCTGGGACCTTCTGCATGCAAAGCAAATGTTCTAACAGTCAGCCCATAGCCTCCTCCCAATGGCATATACATTTGTAAACAGACATATACACACCCTAATACAGAATTAAGCCTTAAACCTATTGAGTCTATTAAAACTTAAACCCATTGGTTTCAATGGGCCTGCTTTACTCTGTACTGACTTATTATGATGATGATTTGCATGACAAGGAAGGAAAGGTATAGATTACAATTAAGTAAAGTATTGTTTGAAAAGGGTCCATATGTCTATGATAAACAAAAGTTAACAATAGCCAAGGGTATTTTTCCTCTGATACCAGAACAATGAAGGCCTATCTACTCTATCTGAAGATGTCTCCTTGCTTTATTCTTATTCCTATTTGAACACACACTAGTATGCAGGAAATGGCTTGCTGAGCTTTTTTGACTTTATTCTGATTGGGATCATAACATCGATCATATAATCAGTGGCAGTGTCAATTCCTGTTGCAACTCAATATGTGGCCAATTACCTCAACAGCTATAAGCAGTGTTTGCAACTACTGTGGGGCATGCAGTCGTCAGTATTATTGTGCCAGTGATGAGAAGGAAATGGCCTCACCATAATACACAAACAGAGATGGCTTGCTTTTATGCCACTGGCAGTATTTGATGTAAATGGAGCCTATTGGGAAGCTTTGGAAGACTTGGCCTCATGTACAATAATAACCTTTTTCTTTCTAATCGTTTTCAGTCCTTCTGCTTTCCTGAGGTTCTGTGAGCCTCAGCCAGTTTCCAGTGCAGCCACATAGTTATGTGCAAGCAGCCGCCAGTTTGTTTAGAAGTGTCTCTGTGATGGACTGCTGAGGCAGGACTGAAATCTGAGCACATGTGGGAACTGGATATAAAAGGAAACAGTTCTTTCCCAGTTCCCACTGTCCAATCTTCTCTTTGCACACTCAGAACATAATGGTTCTGATCACTTACAGCAACTATATCCCAGATTCATATCGAAATACAAGTGTTTACATTAAACTTGAAAAGATTTTAAAAGATAAAGTTTGCTCAATTTTTGAAGGCTTCCCCTTTGTCAGTAACCTGTAATCATTATCTAACAAATATTTCCCTAAAAATAAAAAGGTAAAATTGTTCTCCCACACTGCAATCAAACTAACTCTATTTCTCCAATGACAAAAGTAACAAGTAAAATTTGTGAAATTAAGCAATATTTTATACATAGGTATGTGAATGCACAAAAATTACATTGCTACAGTATACTTCTTTCCATGCTGAATCTCTTGTAAGCAGGACAGAGCATGAGGCATAAAGACTAACACTGCAGTGTAAGGTTTTATGGATTAATGCCCACACACTCAAATGCATAAAGTTGCCACAAGTGTATAGTGCAGTCCTAAACAGGATCACATTCTTCTAAGCTGAACAAAGTTTGAGGCCACTGGACTCAAAACATTGTTCTCCTGATTCAGACCAACATAGCTACCCACCTGAATCACCCTTCTAAGCCAACTGACATAATTGGATTTATAAAGGTGTAACTTTGTTAAGGCAATGTATCACAGCAGCCTTTATGAAATCTGTAAAAATTAAGTACTCAGAAGTTGTTTTTCCTTTTCCACACTGTAGGATCCTGTAGTAACTCTACCACGCCCCTTTCTTAGTTAAGAAGTACTCCCCAAAGCTTCTGGAAGCCAATGGATATACGTGCAAATATAAATCACATGAAAATACCTACCGCTGTAGACCCCGAGGACGTTGCTACAAACACTTTAATCACCATTTTGATGACAGCCACAGGGAACTAACAGCCCCAGCACACCTGCTGTGTCAAGGAGTCACGAGAACTGGAACACTGACCCAGGCATGCAGCAGCTCTGCAAGCTGAGAGAAGAATGCCAACTGAATATCCACTTCACATCAGTCCAGCTGGAGCCCTGTCATTCCTCACTTCTCCAGTTCATTGGTTCTTGGGTATTTTGGGAATGGCCAAGCCGCAAGGCAATTGGCTGGTAACTGTATCCATCGCAGAGGGACTGACACCTGCCCCCAGACTCATCACTTTAGAGTGACCGGGTGACAGTCCTAAAAAGGCAAGGGACAGTAACACACCAATCAGGCAGGGCAAGAGGAGGAGAGGGGGCACAGGGAGAGGAGAGTTTGTTCACAATACAGGGCTATGTTTAACAGCTTTTTTTTTCCTTATTGAGTTTCTAGATTCAAGGATATGTAAAGCCCCTCGTCAAAACAAAATGCTTCAGGCTGAATGTTCTGCATACAAAACTGGATCAAAACTTTATTCTTCCCTTTATAAACTGTACCTTCCCTCCCCCCAGTATATTGCTCCATTTTCTGGATTCACTCTGACTGGCATCAGCATTCCAGTAGTCTCAAGTCTTTTACATAATTTGCTCCTTATAATAAGAGATGTCAGGGATTGGAACAGGGCCTCCTCCATACGTTATAAGCAGATGGTCCACCAGCAAGCCCACCCCTTTGCATCCTAAATGTTAAAATGGTGGATCTCCATTTGAACTGCATTCTCTCTTAACTCCCTCAGCCCACATACAGGGCTGGACCACCCATAGACAAAATTAGGCAACCGCCTAGATCGGCCAGTAAGGGGGAGCGCCATGGTGACCTGCAGCCCCGCCCACCCTGCCCCTCCCTTGCCAAAGCCCTGCTGCGCCTGCGCTACTCCTCCTCTTTAAAAGTGGAAGTGCAGCTGCACATGCTGGACACATGGAGTTGCTGCCACCCTTTCAGAAGCCTCTGCGCCTCCCGAGTCCCGCCCGCTCCCAGGAGAACTCCTTGCAAGTTGGACCCTGAGCTCCCCCCCCCCCACTGGAAAGGTTAGTTTGCTTCAGCAAGCTGGCTAAAGGGGCGCCTCCTCCGGACCTGCCTCGCCTGCGCCCCCCCCGCCGCCCTTCCCCAGGAGGTGAGATGTTCCCCAGCCCGGCCACAAGTCGGGCGAAGACCCTGCCGCCCCACAGCTGGCTGGCCGCCCTTTCCCTGCTGGACCTCCCTCCAGACACAGAGGCTGTCGAGGGAGGGAGGGAGGAGACCCCCATAATGGCCGCCCCGCCCTGCCGAGCCCAGCCACCCTCTCCGGGTCCCCAAGTGCCGGTCATGGGTGCTCCCTGAAGGGGGGTGGGGGAGGACAGAGGAGAAGGAGCCGTTTTGGAGGGGAGAGCCGAGCTTCTGCCGCTTGGGTTTCTCTAGCCAGGAGTCAGCCCCTCCAGAGCAGGGAGCATGCCAAGGGCGCCTGCCCCCCTGCTGCTTGCCCCACCAGGAAGAGGATCATGTGGGGGGGGAGAGCTTGGAGAAGCATGCATGCACATGCCCCCCCACCCCCCTTTGGAGAAGGCGAGACAGGGAGGGCCACCCGAGTACCTTTGCTGCGCCGTTCCTCCCCTGCTTCCTCTCCCGCTGTTCCTTCTGGGGGGAGGCGGTGGCCTTGCCCGTGCTGCAGGAGGGGACCCTTCTGCACACACACCCCACTGTGGCCGGGGCAGGCTGGGGCAGGCAGCGGCAGGAGGCAGTGGCAGGAGAAGCGCCCCCCCCCCTTGGGAAGGCACATTCCTTTCCCGACTAAAAGGAAGGACTTGCATGAGCTCCCTTGAAATGCAGGACAGTACAAGGAGAGTTGCAATAAAAATGCGGAATGGACTAGAATGAGAGGCCACAGAGTGGAATGACAGCCCTTGGGAGTAGCAGGAATGTTCTTGTGACTCTCATCCCAGTCCTGTTACTCCTAGGGGCTGTCCTTCCAAGCTGGGGCCTGTCATTCCAGTCCCAGAGTAGTCTGTTTGGGCCCAGAGACCCTAATGCTTTGCAACTCTGCTTGTACTGTCATGTATTTCAATGGAGCCTATGCAAGTCAATTGGCATTCTTGGCTCCCATTATTTCCAATAGACCTTCAAGTGTATCCCATTGTTTCCAATGGGCAACCCTGTCCTTCCTTTTAGTACATCCCTGCAGTCTGCAGATTGGTAGCCAAGGGGAAAGCCCTTCCTCCCAGGCACTGCATGGTGTAAGGAGGGGGGGGGCTTTTTCATCAGGCCACAGCAAATTTAATCACAGTTGGATGGGGTGGGGGAGCAGCGCAAGAGCCACATGTTTTATTTATTTGTTCAAGTCATGGTCATCCCATTCTGTGCCCCTCTTCAATTCAGTTGTTTCACCACCACCCCATCTCCCACCCCATTTCTCATGATTTTTAGTATGGTAGCCAACCTCCATTAGGGTGGCAGGAGATCACCTGGTATTAAAACTGATCTCCAGGCAACAGAGAAAATCGCTGTTTTGGAAGGTGGACTCTGCGCCTCATTGAAGCCCCTCCCCTCCCCAAGCCTGAGAGTCCCCTGGCTCTTGGGAGGCTTGGCAGAAGCTGATGGTGCTCATGTAGTCTGCTACAGTGGCCTGACAAAGACTAATAATGAGGAGGTTTGGATTTCACTTGGAGTCTCAGAGCAGCTTACAATCTCCTGACCTTCCTCTCCCCACAACAGACACCCTGTGGGACTTGAGAGGCCCCTGAGAGAACTGCTCTAACAGAGCTGTGACTGGCCCAAGGCCTCCCAGCTGGATGCATATGGAGGAGTGGGGAATCAAACCTGGTTCTCAGATTAGAGTCCACCACTCTTAACCACTGCACCAAACTTGCTTAGAAGGACAGGGTTTAGAAGCACACACCAGTGAGGAGGTGGCGTAGACTCCTACTGGATTTAAGGGGAGTGGAGCACCATCAATTTTCATCTTTCCTGATCTGAAAGTAGTTTTATACATTTGGTTATTTTTCTAGGGAGTTATGGCTGATAAAAAAACCATCTGGAGCTCAGTTCCGCAAACGAAAGGCAGAAAGAGCCAAGGATGAAGCCAAGCAAAAGATGTCCCTCCAGAAATTCCTTTGCACAGGAAAAATAAGTAAAGAACAAGAAGCTACCACTGAGGAGGCTCCTACCACAAGTGATGTTGCTCCTACGACAAGTGGTATTACTTCTGAGGAAAAAGTGGCACAATGTGGAGATGTTCCAGTGGAACATACAGCGGAAACAGAGGATTTTGAGGAAACTGAGAGTACTGCAATGACTGCCAAAGAAGTTGGTATTGCACCTGGCTTGGATTACAGTGACCCTGCTAACTGGCCTAAGTATTGCAGTGATAATTTGCGACAGTTTATAGTTGAACATGGACCACAGCAGGTTGTATCATATGATTTCCCAAAAGACTCCCAAAAGAAGATTCTCTCCTGTCTACTACAAGAGGAGACTGGCAAATGGTGAAGAAGTGTGCCGTCAATGGCTGATATATTCCACCACAAAAGATGTGGTTTTTTGTTTTTGCTGTAGGCTGTTCAGCAAAAGAGATGGTGCTGCAACAGCTCTCCAAGACCCAGGTTCAAAAGACTGCAAGAACATTGGAGCAATTCTGTCTACACATGAGAGGAGTACTCTCCATTTAGACAATTACCAGGCCTGGAGAGAACTTGAACTGCGGTTATGGAAAAGAAAAACAATCGATGCTATCAACCAGCAGAAAATCAGGGAAGAAGAGCAATATTGGCGACAGGTCTTGGAACGCTTGATTGCCATGGTCAGATTTCTTGGCATGCAAAACCTGGCATTCCGTGGTACAACTGAAAAGCTGTACAGTGAGAACAATGGAAATTTTTTGAAGCTTGTTGAACTTTTAGCCCTTTTTGACCCTATCATGACTGAACATGTGCGCAGAGTTAAAGATGAAGAAACCATGGTTCACTACCTAGGAAAAGGCATCCAAAATGAGCTTCTAGAGCTTCTAGCAAGTGCTATAAGGCAGAACATTTTAGCACATGTAAACTCAGCCAAGTACTTCTCAGTTATTCTGGACTGCACACCTGATGTTAGTCATACTGAACAAATGACAATGATCGTACGTTTTGTCAGTGTAATAAAACCACCAGATACTGAGATGTCTGAGCCTGAGGTTATGATACGAGAACATTTCTTGGGATTTGTTCCACTAAAGGAGACTACAGGTGCCTTTATGACAGAAACTCTTCTTGGACTGCTTGAGCAAATGGGATTACCACTTGAGAATCTGCACGGTCAAGGTTATGATAATGGGAGTAACATGAGAGGCAAAGAACATGGAGTTCAAAAGAGAGTCCTGGATGTAAATCCACGTGCCTTTTTCGTGCCCTGCAGCGCACACTCTTTAAACCTGGTAATCAATGATGCTGCTAAGTGTTGCCTGGAAGCAACAAGTTTCTTCATGTTGGTCCAGCAGATCTATAATTATTTCTCTGCATCAACTCGTCATTGGCAAATTCTAATTAGCCATATACCAGCCATTACAGTTAAGCCACTAAGTCAAACCAGATGGGAGAGTCGGATTGATGCTTTTAAACCACTGCGATATCATCTTGGTAGTATATATGACGCTTTAATGGAGATCTTTAACGACCCAAGCCTACAGAAATCATCCACAAGTGATTCTCGAGTTGAAGCTAAGGGTCTTGCTGATGCAATTAGTAAGTTCAAGTTTGTGGTCTCCCTTGTTACATGGTACAACATCCTTTTTGAATGTGACAAGCAAGCTACTACAAAATAAGGAAGCTGATTTAAATTTAGCTACAGGCCAATTACAAGTAACCAAGAACTACCTTGTGGACTGTAGGTGTGATGTGGTTTTTGAACAAGTTTTGGTAGCTGCTACTGAGATTGCAAAAGAACTAGAGATACTACCAAACTTTGAGACAGAACAAAGACAAAGGAGAAAGAAAAAGCAGTTTGAGTATGAGGCACCAGACGAGGCACCACAAGATCCAAAGCAAAAATTCAAAGTGAATTTCTATTATGCTGTCTTAGATATGGCCATACAATCAGTTGAAGAGAGATTCCAACAACTACAACACTACAATTCCCTCTTTGGCTTCCTGTATGATATATACAGTATTAACAAAAAATGCACAGAAGATATACATAAGGCCTGCAAGCATTGATGGAACAAGCACGATGGAAACAAAGATATTGATGCTGAAGATTTGTGTTGTGAACTGCAAGCAGTAGCTCGAAGACTTCCAAAGTCTATGCCGCCACAAAGAGTACTTCTCGTCATACTTCAGCAAATTCTCCAGGATAGTGTGCCTAATGTTTCTGTTCCTCTAAGGATCCTCCTCACACTTCCAGTGTCAGTGGCAAGTGGTGAGCGCAGTTTCTCAAAACTCAAACTTATAAAAACACACATACGCTCGACAATGCTGCAAAAGAGACTACTTGGTTTGGCAACTATCTCAATTGAACATGCTGAAGCATCAGCGCTTGACCTGAAGGAATTGGTGGCAAAATTTGCCAAAGAAAAGGCACGCAAAATCAGAATATGATGTGCCTGAAATGGAAACACTAAAGAGACTTTACAATTTCAACACCACAATTAACAGGAGTTTTCAAATGCTTTGTGATTTGTGTTTTTCTGTCTTTTTCTCACAATTAAAAAAAAGAAATTAGCAATTTCAAAATGTGTGTTTTTCATTCTTCCTAAAATGCATTTATTTTTGAATATTGGTGGGCGCACGAGGGGGGGCGCCAGAAGGGATCCTCGCCTAAGGTGCAACATAAGCTGGAGCCGGCCCTGCCCACATAAAAGTTAATTTCTGGATTTTCTTTTCTTTTCTTAAGATAGCATTTCACATAATAAACAGCTTCCAATGTACACCCAAAAGCTGGCCAACAATATTGATCCCTCCCCCCACAATTCTAAAACAAGTATTAGTGCTATTTCTCCAAGCACACTGTGTAAGAGGAAAACTGATCATATTATGAAGATGTACAAGGCAAAGAAATGCAAGTACCAACTTACAAAAAACCAAAAAGCAGTTGTATGGCAATTTACAGACTAGGAGATGTCCACTTTAGTGGACTGGAGCCCACTATATCAGATCCATGAACTGTGTTATTAGGTGGTAGATGTATACATGTGGATCTAGGAAAACATGGTAAACAGTAGAAATGATGTGCCAGATAAGCACAGCAACCAAGTCCAATAATAGTAATTTCCAACAGCACAGTATTTCTGGGTAAATTGATAGGCAAATTGCCTTATATATTAATAAATGTGGGGAATTATGAATATCAATTGGAAATAGGCATTAACTATGGGACCAATAACCTATGTATATGGGAGTCCAACTTTAGCCAGATCTCAGAAATAGACGCTGAGACTAGATCTTAAGAAGCAGTGATTTCTTTTACTGAAAGGATTCTCAAATACACAATATAAAATCAAACATACACAATACAGATCTAGGAATTCAGATAGAAAGGTACAGAGATGTTTGCATTAGCAGGTAATATCGTTGATAGGCAATACTTTACCTGTCCAACGTGGCAAATTGAAACTGCAGTGAAAAAGGAAATAACTAGGGGAGCAGAATTGTGAATTGCAAGCAACACACGTGGGAAAGTTCCAAACTGCTCAAGGAATGGAACCAGCAAGATAGGGTGGGGTTAGGAGAGTAGACGTGAGAGAGCGATCAATGGGATGACCCTCTCCTTTTATACCGGGAAGCTGATGCTTCCTCTGTCACGTAGTCCCCATCAAGTATAACTGTTGTTAATGGGCCAGGAAGAAGGGATTAATCATTAGGCAATAGAAATAAACAAGTGGAGTCCCGCAAGAAACTTGTTGGTTGGTTATTCCATTCCTCACACCTTTGCTTCCTCCCCTCTCCCCCTACTTCTCTCATACTCTTTCTTCCTTCTGCCCCTCCTTTCTTAATCTCTCTCTCCACCCTCCATGTATGTTACTTCCTCTCTCTTTCTGCCCCCCCATCATTCTCTCTTTCTGCCCCCATCACTCTCCCAGCCTCCTGCCTGCTTCCTACCCCCCCCCCAGCAGCAGTGGCAGCACTCTGGGAATCACAACGGATCTCCCAGCTGCAGCAATCAATTCACCTTAAGGCTGCCAGCTCCAGGTTGGGAAATTCCTGGAGATTTGAGGGTGGAGCCTTGGGACAGTGAGGATTGGGGAGGTAAGCAGCCTCAACAAGGTATGATGCCATAGACTCAGCCCTCCAAAGTAGCCATTTTATCCAGGGAAACTGATCTCTGTCATCTGGGCAATAGTTGTAATTCTGGGTGATCTCCAGCCCTTGCCTGGAGGCTGGCAATGGTAGTTCTTGTGGAGAAAATGGCTGGTTTGGAGGGTGGAGTCTATGGCATCCTACCGGTATATAGTTCCTTCCCTCCTCAAATCCCACCCTCCCCAGGATCCACCCCTCAAATGTCCAGGAATTTCCCAGCCTGGAGTTGGCAACACAATTTCCTCCCCACCCAACAGCCAACCTACCTTTATCTACGTCTCTGTCTTCAGCTGTCCATCTCCACACTCCTCCCTCACAGCCAGGGCCGGCCCCAGGTGTCTGGGTGCCCTAGGCAAGACAGCCTGGGGCGCCCACCCCACCAGGGATGCCAACCTCCCGGTGGGGCCTGAAAACGGTGGGGGGGTGGTGGAGCGCTGGCTTTCCTGGGCCCTCGACACCTGCGGCACGCCCAGGAAAACCAGGGAAGGGGCGGCCGTTCGAACGCCCGCCCCTTCCCTCCCAGTCCCAGTGCCGGTGGGGGGGGGGTGGAGCGCTGGCTTTCCTGGGCCCGTGGCACCTGCGGCGTGCCCAGGAAAGCCAGGGAAGGGGCGGCCGTTTGAACGGCCGCCCCTTCCCTCCCAGCCCCGGAGCCAGCTTTCCTGAGTATGCCGCAGTAGTGGCGCACCCAGGAAAGCCGGGAAAGGGCTCGGAGCACTGGCTTCACGGGGGGCGGGGGGCGGTTTGGCGCCCCTGTGGCCTCAGCGCCCTAGGCGAGCGCCTAGCTCGCCTAGTGGGTGAGCCGGCAGTGCTCACAGCCTCTACCTAGGAAAATTACACTCTTTCTCCATGGTGGGGACCAAAGCAGCTTACATTATTCTCACCTCCTTTTTATCTGCACAACAACCCTGTGAGATTAGTTAGGCTGAAAGTATGTGACTGGTCCAAAATCACCCAGTCAGCTTCCACTGCAAGATGTGGATCTGAACCTGAGCCTTGCAGACCCTACTTTGAAGCTCTAACTGCTGCACCTCACTGCCTTTCATAGGGTGGCTGCTGATGAACAGTAGCAAGCAGCCAGGCCTAGTTGAGTCATGCAAATCAGGGGAACCTGGCAGTCTTAGACTACTGCCAGGCCTAGGGTTGCCAACCTCCAAGTGGGACCTGGAGACCCCCCCAGAATTACAACTGGACTCTAGACAGCAGAGGTCTGTCTCCCTGGAGAAAATGGCTGCTTTGGAGGGTGGTCTCTGTGGCATTATACCCAGCTGAGGCCTCTCCCTTCTCCAAACCCAGCCCTCCTCACAGCCCACTTCAAAACCTCAAGGAATTCCCCAGCCTGGCACTGGCTCCCTCCCTGAAAGGCCAAAATAGAACTGGAAAGGGGCCCTTCCTCCCCTCCCCCTCCTTTTACTGACAGAAAGTTAGAAGCCTCCCCCCACGTTCTAATCTCTCACTGTTGATGTCTGGAGTTAGGTCCCTGCAGAGGTCATTTCAAAAGGTATTGGGGGGTTTAATCCTCCCTGAAGGGATTTTTTTACTTTTTGGATTTTTCTGCAGACTTAGTAGGACTATATAGGAAAAGCTGTTGGGGGAGAGTGAGCCCTCTGTTGGCAGAAATAAGTATTTGCACAGAGGGGGACTCTTGGGTAATAGAATATAGGGGTAGTGACATCTCTTTAAGGGGGAAGGGGAGAGACAAGAGAGAGAAAAGAATAGTAATGTCCCAACTCTATTGCTTGTAGTTGCTGTTAAATCTGATGGTAAACGGCTGTGTTAGCTGGAAGACGTGACTGCTTACTAACCCTATCATGGAAGGAGTTCTTTTGTTGAGGCTGAAGTTGCCTATGTGCTTCACCTGGAGATATCAATATGCGGGGGGGGGGGTCAACGTGATGGAGAAGAGAGCTTTCTATGGTGTCTGGGAAGGAATGTCCAGGTTCCCTTTGCAGAGCGAGGCTTCTCTTCAGGGAGCGGTTGCTGGGTCTGCATGTTTGCAGTGTCAGGGAGGCTGGCTTGCCTTATGTCATCTGGCTGCAGTGATGCAGGAGTGAGATGCATTGGGTCTTCCATGGGTCCACATCTGGGTAGGCATGTTATTTCAGAACAAGATTCCCCTTGTCTGGGCACATGCAAACAGTCCAGTAAGGTGGCATTTTCTCATGGCTACTGTTCAGTCCAGTACACTGGCACACTATTCACACAGCCCAGCTTTACAGCCATAGTCCATAACCTTTACAGATACAGTATAAGGTGGCAACATGACAAAAAAATTAAACTGTTTTAACACCTGTGATGACTAACCCCCCCCATTTTTACTGTCCAAACCTGGATTAATAAAATCTAACTTCCTGATAAATTCTAAATTGCAATTAAAGGTTTAAAGTCATATTTAAACTTTGATACCATCAAGCAGTGATATGGAGTCCTGGAAAGAGGAGGCAAGAAAAGAGAAGCAAAAAAGAAACTAACAAAACCCTCAGGGTTCTCTGTCATTCTGTAGTTCAGCAGTGTTAATCACCAGATCTCTCTCTCTATCTCACACACACACACAGATTGTTATGTATTAAGGCTGGATCATTCCAGGACTGTTTACCAGAGACTTGGACCTCTAGAACAATAGCCCACCAGGAGTCTGGAGGTGGCCAGTGAGAAACTAATGTTATATAAATAGCCTATTGTTGGGAGTGGGGTGTGTTTGAGTGTGGTTTTTGCATGGTACTTAAACAGGGCTGTTGCCTGAAATCACTTAATAAAGCAGAGCTGTTCACTACAATGCATCTTGAATCCAGTATTTAATACAGATGTTTTGTAATTTAGCTACTCTGAAGTAGCTTTCTCAACATATTGTTATAAAAATTTTATCATCCGTGTTTAAGTATATTAGATGGTGCTGGGTGCAGCACAGTGGCCCTTGATGCAACTTGGAATCTACTTGTTATGGCACCATCTATCTGCAGTTTCCGCTGTGCCCCATTTTAAGCTGCTTTTATTGGAGGCTTTGCTGCTTCATGTTTTAGATGGTCCTTAACAAATGTATTACTCTCCTCCTGATTCAAGCTTGTTTTTTTGTTAAAATGGAACCACATGGCTGCTTGCTGTTTTTATCATTTTCAGTATGTCAGTTCAATCAGATTTATTTGCCCTAATATGGATGAAAAATAGATTAGATTCTCTGCACCTAAAACATTCCTGAAGATCTCCAGTGTCTTGTGTGATATTTATTTAATTGCTTCATTTATAACCTCTCTCTCTGATGTCCTCCACATGGGGACAAGATCTTGTGGTTTCCTTGTGGATCTTGTGGCTTCTTTGTGGATACCAATCTCCAGGTGGGGCCTGAAATTCTTCCAGAATTATAACAGATTTTCAGATCAGCTCACTTAAAGAAAATGGCAGCTTTGGAGGGTGGACTCTATGGCATCATAGTGTCTCTGATACGTCTCCCCTCCCCAAACTCTGCTCTCCTAGGCCCTCCCCTGATCTGGAGTTTGCACCCTAGGTTTCCCAGTTGCTGGTAAGGCTGGTACAGTGGGTTTTCCTGCTGTTTCCCTTCCCCAATCCTCCAGCAGCAGTGACACTTCCCCCAGGTCACTGGGGCTTTTGCAATTTTTTAAAAGGTTAGCATTAGAAGACTGTTATATTTTTGTAACTGTAGGCATATCAGCTTCTCTGAATGTCCAACTTCCTTTCTTTTCTTTTCTTTTTTTAAAAAATTAAAGCTATAGTCACTTCGATGATAAGCCCTTTTCATTATATAAGGAAGGGGTTAGAGCAGGGTGGCCAAACTACAGCTTGGGAGTCTCATGCAGCTCTTTCACACATATTGTGTGGCTCCTGGCAGGGAAGCTATTAAGTACTGAGATCAAGACAGCTCTTAAACAAGTGAGTTCCTTTATTCAGCTCATAACACAGGACAACATTCAACAGAACCCTCTAACTTTTATACGTTTTGAACTGGCGAAGCCACGCCTATTGAACAGATAATAACCAATAAGAATACCTCGCTTGGAACCAATGGAATTGGTTCCCGACGAAAGTCAATGTCTCTTCAAATTGGCCTATTTGCAGCATTGGCCAATCCGGTCTCACCATTTAGGATACTATGGCTTCTATGAAGCTGTAACCTCAGTTCTTAGCTTCACATAATAACTGAATACATAACACCCCTCCCCCCTAAGTTAGCACACATAATCCTGCAATTTAGCGGGCTGAGTTCTTACTCTTTGTGAGCACCTTAGTTCCACAGTAGGCTGTTCAGCCCCGTTGCTAGAACTGCCTGGGTTACTGTTCCTGACGCCGTCCAGACCTGGAGCACTGGGTGTTCCCTGCTCGCTGGGCAGTGCCGGTGCCTGAGCATTCTCATGGCTGGTCCTGACAACGTTCTCATGCCCTGTGTTGACAGGGGGCGCTGCTATGGGCTCTGACTCCGAGGCTGATTGGGATGCATTGCAATTTGTGAAGTCTTCCTTGGGTCATCCCGGTCCATAGTCTCTGTTTCCCAAATCCAACACCTCCAGAGCTGGTCAAGGTGCTAGTACAGGCTTCTCCCCTCAGTCGTAGACACTACATATGAGACTGGTCCGGTGCTGGCAGTAATTGTGGCTTCCACCCACATTGGACCCTTGTTGTAGTTTCGGGCGTAAACAAGGTCACCTGGCTGGAAGGAGCAGATGGATGCTGGAGTTTCTCGCTGTGGTGGGCAGTCAGGAGTGAGATCCGGGTGCAGATGGTCCAACACAGTTGTTAAACGGCAATTCATAAGAAGTTCTGCTGGACTGTGCCCCGTCGTGGTGTGTGGCGTGATGTGCTGCTGCAACAGGAATTCAGCCAACCAATTATTCCAGTCACCATAGACTATCTTTTTAAAAGTGTCCTTCGTTGTGCAGACCATTCTTTCCACTTGTCCATTTCTGGACGAGTGGAATGGGGCAGCCGTGATGTGCTGGATCAAGTTGGCCTCCATAAACCTTTGGAATTTGGCCGAAGTGAATTGTGCCCCGTTGTTGGACACAATAGTCTTGGGCAGTCCGTGTGTGCTGAAAACGTGGCATAATGCTCTGATGACAGATGCTGATGTCATTACAGACATAGTGATTACTTCCAGCCATTTAGAAAATGAGTCTGCAATAATTAAAAAGGTTTGTCCCTGAAAAGGCCCTGCAAAATCAATATGTAAACAAGACCAAGGCACTCAGGTGGTCTCCCCTCGCTGGACTGGTGCTTGTGGCAGCTCCGGTCATGACTCTTGGCAAGCCTGGCAGGTACAGACCCATTTCTCAATCTTCTGGTCCAAGTGCGGCCACCATAAGTAACTGCGTGCTAATGCTTTCATGAGCACCACCCCAGGCTGACCTGCATACAGAGCCTCTAGCACCCAGCAGCACAATTTGGGGGAAATGACCACCCAGTTTCCCCAAAGAAGGCAACCCTTATGCACCAACAGTTCATGTTGCTGCGCTTTATATGCCATAAATTCTGCAGGTTGCCTGCCTGTAGGCCACGCCCTCCACACCCAGTTGAGGACTCAGGAAATGCGGGATCTCTAGCGGACTGTGAAGTGGTGTCAGAGGCATGGAGTGGGGGTTGCGACAACTCCTCAAGGGTCATAACTTCATAGGCAGGAGCCGGATCCTCTGCAGGGG
Source organism: Gekko gecko (assembly GCA_029375565.1). Classification (NCBI taxonomy): domain Eukaryota; kingdom Metazoa; phylum Chordata; class Lepidosauria; order Squamata; family Gekkonidae; genus Gekko; species Gekko gecko. The sequence goes on along the minus strand of JAPDNY010000004.1, from coordinate 103,416,530 downwards.
TATGGAGTGGCAGGTAGCTGAGGGCATCTGCATGTCTAATGGCCTTGCCTGGCCTGTGCAGCAGTTCATATGTGCAGGCGGTGAGGAAAACTGACCAACAGATCATCCTGGGGGACATGACCTGCGGAGTCTGATGGTCCAGAGCAAATAGTCCCAACAGCGGCTTGTGATCTGTGATGATCTGGAAATGGCGGCCGTATACAAAATCATGAAATTTTTTCATGCCCACGACTAGGGTGAGTGCCTCTTTATCAATTTGCGCATAGTTCCTTTCTGCAGGTGTCAGAGTCCTGGAAAAATATGCAACAGGGGCCTCTTGACTGTCCGGCAATTTATGACTCAGGAGAGCACCGATTCTGTAGAGTGAGGCATCAGCAGCCATGATGAGTGGCAGTCACTTGTCAAAATTTGTGAGGACAGATTTGGATAAAAGAAGGTCCTTGACAGCAGCGAATGCTCGCACGTGACTAGGCCCCCAGCCCCACCGGGTCTTCTTTTCCAAGAGGCAATGCAGAGGTTCTGCTATGGATGCCTTATGCAGTAGGAATGCATGATAAAAATTGAGGAGGCTGAGGAACGATTGTAGCTCCTTCCTGGAAGTAGGGGTTGGAGCATCTTGTATGGCCCGGACCTTGCTGTCTGTTGGATGGACCCCGTCTGCATCAATTAGAAAGCCTAAGAACTCAACTTTTGGCACTCTAATCTGACATTTTTCTCTTTTCACCCTGAGCCCCACTTCCTGGAACTGCTGCAGGACACATCGCTCGATTCGCCGGCGATCAAGATGTCATCAAAATATGGCACCACCCCGGGAATGTTCCGCAGGAGGCCTTCCTTAAGGCCTTGGAAAAGTCCCAGGGCCACACTTACCCCAAATTGGAGATAGTTGACGAACGCCCCTCGATGAGTGACAATTGTTTGGGCCTGCGCTGTCTCTGGAGTTACAGGCAGTTGCTGGTATGCCTGAGTCAGATCAAGCTTGGCAAAAATCTTGCTCCCAGCCAACGATGCCAGGATATGACTCATGGTTGGTACTGGATATGAGTGTTGCTACAAAGTCTTGTTAATCGAGCATTTATAGTCTGCACAAATTCGCACCGACGGGTTTGACAGGTGTCACTATGGGCGTTTCCCACCTCATGTGTGATACAGGCTCCAGCACTCCCTGTGCAATGAGGCGGTCAAGTTCTTCATTGGTCCTCAGTTTCATTGAAAATGCCACCCGGCACGCCTTCATACGGACTGGCATTACAGTTGGGTTGAGATCAAAAGAGATTGGGGGACCTGTATAATGTCCCAGGGACCCGTCAAATACTTCCAGAAAGTCCTTACACACAGCATCCAAGTGGTCATGGGAGACTTGATGCACCCCCACTACTTGGATGCCTAGTGCATTGAACCAGTCAAGTCCCAATAAGCTGGCCCGGTGTCCCTCGACCACGATTGCCCTCAACTGGCCGTAGAATTTTTTAAAATGCACCCTGAACTTGCCAATTCCTGCAACCTGGATTTGCTGCCTCTGGAAGTCGACCAACTGAAGGTCACACGGCTCCAGGCGACGTCTGTTCCATCCAGGAAATAAACAGCAAAACATTCATGTGGAGATGATGGTGAGTGCCAACCCCGAGTTGACCTCTATCTTGCAGGGAACGTTGTTCAACATGATTGTTACCGTTATTTTGCTCTTCGTCTGCAGTTGAGTCAGCACCACTGACGAGTGGTGAAGGCTTTCATATGTCACATGGCAATTAGTGTTCTTTGGTGGCTGGTACTTGCACTGCGGCCAGAACCTGCTCGGGGACCCACGGGGTGATTTCTTGGACCTGGACAAAAGCAGATGCGGGCAATGTGTCCCATTTTTCCACACTCCTGACACTGAACCTCATCGAAATGACACGTCCGTCTCTTATGATCACCCCCACAACTGGCACAGTTCGATTGAGGGGGAGTCTGCTTACTGTAGTATTTGCGAGTTTTCGCCCATGTCTCATTAATGCTGTCACCGTTGCTATCAGTGTCTTCCCCACTCTCTTGGTGCACTGGTTGTGCTTTCCAGGACTCTGGAGGCGTTCCCAACTGTCGTACATCCCTAGTGGATTGCTCAGTAGCTTTGGCAGCGATGGCCTCTTCATATGCTGTTTGAAAGCTCTTTTTTTGCAAATAACCAGCATTATAGTTTCTTGTTTAGTAGGCCGCATACTAGCTGGTCACAAAGTCGGTTGATTAGGTCAGTGAAGTTGCACTATCTGGCTGTCTTGCTGAGTGCCATCATGTATTTGGCTACAGATTCACCCTTGGCTTGGTCACATTTATGGAAAGCCTGTTGACATGCAATTTCGGATGGCTTGGGGGTGAAGTAGTTGCGCAGCTTATCGATGATGTCAGTGAGCTCCATTGCCTTGAGTTCGGCAGGCGCTACTAGCATCCAGGACATGTCAAAGATGTTTTTCTGACACACTCAGGAACATTGCTTTTTTCACCTCTGGACTGGTGATCTTGTTTGCTGTGAGATAAAAGTCAAATCTGGACACAAAGGTGTCCCAGTCTTCAGTACCCGCATCGTATGGCTCGAATTGGCCCATGGTGGCTATTGTAGTCTTGCTTGTGGGTGGTGGCGCTTGCTTGCCAGTGCCACTCGGGACCAAGGCAACAGTTCCTTGGTTGTCCGTCGTGATTAGCTCTGGGGCCAAGGTGACACGTCCTTGCCCGTGTAGTGCTTCAGCTATGGTTCTGTGGGGCTCCCTACCCACTGCATCCATCCTCGTCCAGACAGCTCTTAAACAAGTGATTTCCTTTATTCAGATCATGCAGGGAAAACAAGAAACTAGAACTAGCTTGCCTAAAGCATTGAACTTTGAGCAGATAACCAGAGCGAAAGACTCAAGGTGGATGCAAGAAAAAGACAATATAATACATACAAATAAACAGTGCAATAAGACTTGATTACATTATTTAATAACAATAAAATAAAAAACATAACCAATAAAAATATAAAAGAGCTGTTCTAAATTATAAGGCACTAAAGCTACAATCCCCGTTCATTTTCTAAAAAGCTTCCTCTTGAACTACCCTGTATGTTAGTTCCATATCAGATTTCCTGTTGTTGTTTGTTAAGAGTTGATTGTTGTTGTAAATCACAGCAAGACCCGACCCTGTTGCGTTGTTCTCAGTCCATTCCTCGAGGTTTGAAACGGATTACTGGGAAAGCAGAGTCCTCCTACCTTTTGATCTGTTTCTTAGACTACAAGTCCCATGACTCTCAGCGAAGTTCTTCCGTTGCCATAGTAGCAGGGAATCTAAAACAACTTTATCCGCCAATGCTTTCAAACGTAGCAGGTATCGTGAACAGAGCGGTTGGGGTGGAAACTTCTTTCTTTGTGGGAGAAGGAAAGTTTAAGTTTAGTGAAGCTCTCTAATTTGTGCGGGGAAAATAGTGTTGTTATTGGGTACGGGCGGGTCAAAAAGGCTGGGGAAGTAGCACATAGGGAGGGAATACGACCTGTGGAAGTTTTTCGTCGGATGCGGTGGGAGGGAACCAGCGCTGGCTCGCTCTCTTTTTGCCGTCAAGTCGCAGCTGACTTATGGCGACCCCATAGGGTTTGCGTGCGGCTTTTCGCTCTTAACATTGGCCCATAGTACTACAGCAGAGAAGAGAGTGCTCATGCCCCTCTGAGTTACCAGCGTTATGTACACATCTCCATGGTTCACTGAAGTTGTACGGAAACAGCTTTTCCTAAATTATTATACATCTGATTTTTAGAACTTTTTTCACTTTACATAGTCATTAGATCCTGTTGAATGTTTCAGTTAGCATTTTGCCTTTGCCAGAACTCCTTTGATAATATATGTGCCTATCTTTTCCATCTCCTTTTCAGTTGTTTCTTAAGTGCTGCATGTTATCCTAGTCTTGCTTTTATTTCGTTATCCTGCATAACTTTTCCTCACTCTTCTGGCCAGTTTTTCTGTCATTTCATGCTTACAAATATATTTCTCAGCCTTTTATTTTATGTTTTCTGTTGTCAAGCCTTTCCAAAATGAATATCTACTCATGTTTGTTATGTCTTTTATATACAAATTGACCGTTCATCAGGCTAAGCACGTTTTTATAGGTGTTAAAGTTAATGTTTAAAATTCAGAATCTCTGATTATTTGTGGACTTCTGTAGTAGCAAGGAGTAAGAATTTAAGAAAAGCCATACTGGATCAGACCAAAGGCCCATCCAGTCCTTCTTTCTGTTCCCATAATGGCCAACCAGCTATCTCTAGCAAGCCCACAAATGGGATTACTGCAACAGAATTATCCTGCCTGTGCTCCCCAACAAGTGATTTAAAGAGGCATACTACCCTCTGGTACAAGAGGGAATAGATATAGATAGAATAGCTGTGTGGGAAAACCCTCTCATTGATCCTGAATCTCCCACCCTTAACAGATTAACCTGGCTTCTAGTATTCTGGGAGAGGGAGAAAAGTTTCTGTTTACTTTTTCCACGCCATGCGTAATATTATAAACCTCTATGTCTCCTCTCTTACTCTCCTTTTTTCTAGGCTTAACAGCCCCAAGCATTTTAACCAATCCTGACAGGGCAGCTGCTTTAGCCCCCTGATCATTTGGTTGATCTTTCTGCACCTTTACAAGCTATACAATATCATTTTTCAGGTGTGGTGATCAGAACTGTACACAATATTTCAATTGTGGTCTCAGCACAGATTTGCATAGGGCAGTATGATAGTGGCAGTTTTATTCTCCTTTCCTGTTATTATGGCCTGTACGGAATTTGTGTTTTTCACAGCACCTGCACACTTGGTCAACATTTTGATCAAGCTAACCACTACCACCTCAAGGTCTCTTCTTTGGTCTGTTGTTGCCAGTTCAGATTCCATCAGTGTATATGTGAAGTTGGGATTATTTGCCCCAATATGCATCGCTTGAAGTTGAAAAGCACCGGTCCCCATACAGATCCCTGAGGGACCCTGCTGCTCACATTCCTCCTTTGAGAGAACTGACCATCCTCTTCATAAGAACATAAGAGAAGCCAATGTTGAATCAGACCAATGGCCCATCTAGTCCAACACTCTGTCACACAGTGGCCAAAAATACCAGGTGCCATCAGGAGGTCCAGCAGTGGGGCCAGGACACTAGAAGCCCTCCCACTGCTGCCCCCCCAGCACCAAGAATAGAGTGCATCACCTGCCCCAGACTGAGAGTTCCTATCTATACCTTGTGGCTAATAGCCACTGATGGACCTCTGCTCCATATGTTTAGCTAATTCCCTCTTGAAACTGTCCATGCTTGTAGCTGCCACCACCTCCTGTGGCAGGGAATTCCATGTGTTAATCACTCTTTGGGTGAAGAAGTACTTCCTTTTATCTGTTCTAACCCGACTGCTCAGCAATTTCATGGAGTGCCCACGAGTTCTTGTATTGTAAGAAAAGGAGAAAAGTACTTCTTTCTTAACCTGCTCTATCCCATGCATAATCTTATAAACCTCAATCATGTCACATGTTTTTAGCCCATTTCTGGTCTCCTCTTATCCCATGACTCTGATTTGCTCAGGAGTCTTTGGTGAGGGATGTCGTCAAAAGTCTTCTGGAAATCCAAATAAACTATGTCTGCCAGCTCATTCCTGCCCATGTGTTTATTGACACTTTCAAAGAACTGCAAAAGGTTAGTGAGACAGGACTTACCTTTGTAGCAGTCATGATGTGTTTTATTCAGCAGGGCTTGTCCTATATGCTTGACAATTTTATATTTCATAATGTTTTCCATCAGTTTACCTAGAACAGATGTTAAACTAACTGGCCTGTAATTTTCTGGATTGCCCCCCATCCTTTTTTAAAAATAGGAGTTATATGGAACACTCTCCAGTCCTCTGGTACAGAGACTGATGTTAGAAACATGTTGCATATCTTAGTTAGAAAATCAGAAGTTTCATATCTGAGTTCTTTAAGAAGTCTAGGATGGATTCCATCTGGTCCTGGTGATTTGTTAGCTTGCAATTTGTCTATAAGTTCTAGAACTTCCTCTCTTGTTGCGGCTATTTGCCTTCCCTCCCCTCCTGAAAGCAATGAAGACAGCAGTGAAGACAGATGAGAAGACTTAATTTAGTTTCTCAGCAATTGCCTTATCCTCCTTTAGAACTCCTTCATTTCCATTGACATCTAATGGTCCAACTACTTCCCTAGCCAGTTTCCTGCTTTTAAAGAATTCTTTATTGTTGGTCTTTATGCTTTTAGTGATATGGTCCTCAGAATCCTTTTTTTCATGCTTAAGTGTGTGCTTTCATTGCCTTTGTGCAACTTTACGTTGGTTTTTATTTGCCTTGTTTGAGTATACCTTTCAGTTTCTGATGGAAACCTTTTTCACTATAATTATAATAGCTTCCCTCACTCTGCTTGTTAGCCATGCTTACCTCTTAGATCTTTGTACTACGATTCCTCACCTCTAGTATGAAGGTTTTGAGTAACCCCCCAGCCTTTTCAGGTGATTTGACCCTCTTAACTGTTCCGTTCGACTTATTTTTTTTAACCAGATTTCTCATCTTAGGAAAGTTTCCTCTTTTGAAGTCAAATATGACTATGTTGGAGTTCTAACCCTAACCCTAACCCTAAGCCTGGCATTTTCCATAGTATTTTCCTGGGGACAGATAGCCTGAAGGAAGAGTTTCTCATGTAGGTTTAAATATTTCATCACATATATGATATCGGTATTATTAATTCCTTACCCCCAAGAGATCAGAGGCCAAACCTTGTACAGTGAGAATTGCAGTGCTGGAAACACATACTCTATCATACAAACACATCCCATCTTCTGAAAACAAATCATATAGTAAATTAAACATATGTTATGAAGGTGTGTTGGTATGGAAACAGGTGAGGGTGAGAGAACTACTTACCAGAACATACAGGAGGAATCCTAGAGTTAACAGTGACATATAGCATGATTTCCAGATCTAATTTAAATATCTCGTTACACATACATGCACTCCGTTTTATAAATAACTGACAATCTTTCTGTCTTTCAGTAGATTATGTCTCTTGATCACTATGTATTCTAACAACGGAATCACTGCTTCAGATGACTGTTTTCTCCGTTTTATAGTCCAAGATGATGAATGTGAACGACATGCAAGAAATGGAAGCCTGAGTGATTCTCCTAACAGAATCTATAAGGGCACTCAAAGCAACAGTCGTAATAAAGTTAATAATTGTAGCAAACATACCAGTCAGTGTGGAAGTGGATGTTTTCAGCTTGACCATTCCAATGACTTTCATTCTAATGCTTCAAGAAGTGCTAGCAGCAATAGCAGCAGCTGTTCAGAACAGAACAACTGTGGAAGTTCTCAGAAGTGCTATTGTGAAGATTTTCACACAGATTCTTCAGGAAGTGTTAGTAGTAACAGTAGCAGAAGCAGAAGCAGCAGCAGTCAGTTAGACCAACCAGAAACCAAAAAGGTGGAATTACCAAAGGAGAAAAAAGAAAATGATCACCAGGCAAAAGGTGAGAAGATATTTGGCAGCTTGATCACTACTAAATTGGTGTGTAGGTGACAGAGTACTGTTAACGTTAATGAAGTTCAGGGCTTTGCTAGCATATTAGCTATTGTAGTGCTTCTTCACTTTTATTGATAAAGTGTCGGACACCTTTGGCTGCATCAAATACTAAGTTTTATGTACCTGGAAACCACCTCTGTAATAAGAAAAGAGCATAAAACAAATGTGTTAGACCATCATGCATTCTTGACCATATTTGCTGTCATGAACTGGAAACCAGGATATTGGTTAGATTGTCAGACTAGGAGCAGGGAGACCTGAGTTCAAAACCTCATTGCCTCACTGGATGACTTACTGGACCATGCAGGATCTTACAGCATAATGTGTCTCACAGGACTTTATGAGGATAAAAGGGACACACACCATGTGCAGTAGCCAGAACACCTTAGATGAAGGGCAGGGCATAACATTTCAGAGCTATGACCAAAAATGGATGAAAAAATGGCAGCAGCTATTGCATCTTTTTTTTTGGGGGGGGGGGGATACTGAGTTGGCACATAGGTTCATGTGGTAGTATACTAGGAATTGGTAGTATACTAAGACTCGAGAAGAGTTATTTTAGTTACATTTTATCCTAGCTCATTGTATATCATTTAACATAGTTCACTATGAAAAGGTAATGGCCTATATGCTGTCATTTGACTCAACAAAGTGTGAAACCTTTCTCAAGTCTGAGAAGCCTTTGTCCAATTTAAATGGTTCTTCCACCAGAAGAAAAGCCGCAAATTGAAAGAAGGCTGCTTTGGGCTGCAGGAAGACTTCAAACTGCTGAGCAGAAGAACACAGGCCATTGTGTTAGAATAAAAGATGTCCCCTGAATTTATTTTGCAACTTCTCCACCAAGAAATCTTCTCCAAAGAATAATGAATCCTTAACTGATTTGTTTATCTGTAGACTGCCTTCCAACCGCAAAAGTCCCCCATCATCAACTAGTTGATCAACTTGAGGTCTAGGAATTAACTATAGCTTCCCCTTCTACCATTAAGAAACCCTTGATCTCTGTAAAGATGCTAAAGCATTATTGTTTCAGTAACTTTTTTATTTTTACCTGGCTATTTTGACTTTGCAGTGTCTTTAAACAAAAAGGCTGTCTAGAATTTGTTTAGCTGTTTCAGCCTATTTTATTTTCTGTGAGGTCTAGCAGTAGTAACTAGTCCATATAAGCTACTGACATTTGAATGCTCCTGTTGCTTATCCCACAGTGATCATATCTGTCTCTTTCTACCATTTAACTAGGCAAACATTTATCCCTTCATAGTTGCTATTTTGCACCCCAGGAAGTATTATAAACCTTTGTTCCTCACAGTTCCTCCTGGCAGTTATGGAAACCCATTGCGCTTGTTGTGTGCCATGCTTGGAGTTCCCCATTCCTATAGACATGTGATATATATAACCCGGCATGTGTGCATGATTCAGCACAATAAAGCTGAAATATCACTTGAATATATCTGCATATATGTTTGCATATATGAAGGAATCTATATCTTGTGAAGCCCCAACAGCTTACAATGCTTCTTTAGCTGATTATGAGCATGAGGATGAAGAGGGTTTTTCAGAGAGGTGTTCATGAAGCAAAAAGCACTGATCTGAGAATCTCAAGATCTGTTTAGCTGTAACTTTTTGAAAGAAGCATTCATATACACTTGCCTCAAGAGATAAACTGGACAAAACAGGTAAATGAACATGTCTGTGCAGTAGATATGAAAACCTAAAATATTTAAACATTCCTTTGGATGAATTTCGTTTCTGAAATGTAATTGATACCCAATAATATTATTCAATAGGCCTAGAAATGATATAGACTTATTTGTGTTTATTTCTTGGTTTGATTTGAATGTAGGAGGAAAGAAACTACCTAAAAAGAAACAACAGCAAAAGACTTCTTTTGCTTGTTACAGTGTTGTAAATTCCCAGAAGAAGAATAATGTGGCTCTCCGTATATTGTCAGCTAGACTCCACAAAGTGAAGGAGCTGAAAAACGAAGTTTGTGTTTTGAAGAATAAATTGGAAGCATCCAATATGGAAAACCAGCTTTTGAAGAGTCTCCAGTACCGACATTTAAAAGCAATAGCAAAATATGAAAATGCAGAGACTAACCTGCCTGATCTGCTGGAGAAGCACAGTCGAGAAGTGAGGACTCTAAGAGTGCTTCTCAGGAAGTCTCAGGAGCAGGAGCGCAATGTATCCAGAAAGCTTAGAGAAGCTGAAATACAACTGCTCAAGACGAAAGATGCCTTCCAGGCACTGCAGAAACTTTGTGAAGACAAGCATCTTGCTGAGAGAGGGGAACTTCAGCACAGATTAACAGCCCTTACTGAAAGAATGGAAGCCAGTGATAAGAGAATTCAGGTAATATTCAGCATATCGATGCATTTTCATAACTGAATTATTCTATACTAGGGAGCAAAGCCTGTTGTGGTGGAAGACAATGGGCCCTAGAAAGGAAGGGAGGGAGGTGGAAGGGAGAGAGGGTTGGAGAAAGGAAGGAAGGAAGGAAGGAATAGGGGGAGGAGTGAAAGAAAGGAGAGAGGAAGAAAGAAAAAGGGGGAAAGGAAGGGAAGAGGGGCAGAAAAGGGCTTCTCTGGGCCCAGAGAAGGCCTTTCTGTCCCCCATACACCATCCCCTGGGCCTTCTATGGGGGCAGTAGGCAGTGTGTGGGGGGAAAGGGCTTCTCTGGGCCTACTGCCCCCATAGAAGGCCCATAGGATGGTGTGTGGGGGACGGAAAAGGCCTTCTCTGGGCCTAGTGCCCCACAGAAGGCCCAGGGGATGGTGTGTGGGGGGCGGAAAAGGCCTTCTCTGGGCCTAGTGCCCCATAGAAGGCCCAGGGGATGGTGTGTGGGGGGCGGAAAAGGGCTTCTCTGGGCCTAGTCCCCTCATAGAAGGCCCAGGGGTTGGGGTGTGAGGAGCGGAAAAGGGCTTCTCTGGGCCTAGTCCCCTCATAGAAGGCCCAGGGGATGGGGTGTGGGGGGCGGAAAAGGGCTTCTCTGGGCCTAGTGCCCCATAGAAGGCCCAGGGGATGGGGTGTGGGGGACGGAAAAGGCCTTCTCTGGACCTAGTCCCCTCATAGAAGGCCCAGGGGATGGTGGGGGGTGGGGGTGGAAAAGGGCTTCTCTCACTTGCCTTAGCGTTGAGGGCCTGTCCCTGCACTCACATTCCAGACGGTCCTCTCCTGTCGGAGGACTGGAGCAGACTGAGCTGAAAACACTGACGGGGGCTGACGGGGGCGGGACTTTGAGAAGCAGCCAGTCAGCCCTGGCCAGTGTCTTCTGACTGCCAGTTCTTGAGCCGAATCAATTATGGCAAGCATAGAATGTGGTGGAACCAAAATTCAAATATATATAAGGACAGGATGTGGATGACACTAGAGTTCTGATGTATTGCTCCCATGCAGATGGGAGATAACAGTGATATTTTCTAAAGCCTGTTAGGCAGATTAAATAGTATTGCTCAAGCATGTGTAACTGATACCAGAGGGTGTTATTTCTGAATGAGAAGACGAGAAGAAGAGATTGGACTTATACCCCGCCCTTCACTCGGAGTCTCAGAGCGGCTTACAAACTCCTTTCCCTTCCCCTCCCCACAACAGACACCCTGTGAGGTAAGTGGGGCTGAGAGAGCTCTTTCAAGAACTGCTCTTCAAGGGCAGCTGTTGTCAGAACTATGGCTTGCCCAAGGTCATCCAGCAGCTGCAGTGGAGGAGTGGGGAATCAAACCCGGTTCTCTCAGATTAGAGTCTGCACACTTAACCACTACACCAAATAAGCATGCTTGGGACCACAGTCTTGATCTCAATTCTTTGTTAAATGAGTTTTTCATGAACAAACATCCTATTATTGCTAAAATCATTTTTTTGGGGGGGGTCATTATTCAACTGCAGTTTTTGAACTAGTAGTATATCTAAATGCTGAACAGCAGAATGAACCTGAGGTATGTGTCAGGATGTTTCAGAGCATGACAGTGAGTAAACTATTCTAAACTTACAGCATGCACAGATATATGCACATATGATTCTGGCTGGAGGAAGCCGCCTATTCACTTCAGTGTCTGAGGAACCCTGCATGCCAGATTTGCAAGCCTCTCCAGTTGATGTCCGTACTAGCTGCTAGGGAAAGAGAGTGTCATTTTTTTTCTAGATTTTATAAGAGGCAGAGAAAGACTCATGTGTATGTTCCCTACCAGTGTGATTTAGTGTTGAAAGGGACTAGGACTGGGAGGCTAGAATTCAAATCTCCACTCAGTCATGAAATTCACTGTGATGACATCTCCAGATTCTCCACCCCCCCCTTCCGTTTTCTCCTGCTGGTTCATTGAGTGGCAGCAGGGAATGGGGATGCTTTGGTGGGGGGCAGATGGCACTATTGCCTGCTGCTTAGGATCATGGCTGTCACGCTCTCAGCTTGGCCTATATCACAGGGTTTTTGAGAGGGTGAAATGGAAAAGAGAGTACAATGTATGTTGCCTTGAGCTCCTTAGAGGAAGGGCTGAATAAAAATGGATTAGATTTTCCATCTGCCTTGTGTTCAGAGTGTGAATCAATGGATTTCCTTTTTGTGGAGGCTATTACTTAATTTATTTCTACCTCAGCTTTCTATCACTAGGCTATTGAATATCTTCAAAAATAGCTAATCCTATTTTACAGAATGATACAGCCAGGTTGGTCCTGGTTAGTATTTGGATGAGAGAACACCAAGAAATACCAGGTCACGATGCAGAGGCTGGCAATGGCAAACTGCCTCTGAGTGTCTTGCCTTGAAAACCCGCCAGGGGTCACCATAAGTCAATTGTGACATGACAGCAAAAATAAATAAAGTAATGGTATTATATGTGAGATTGGGCTGTTCATCCTCCCAAAGAAGTTTATTAAAATCTCCAGTTTTACATGGTGCTTTTTTAAAAAAATGATACTTTGTTTTGTAAATTGTCAGTAGGGATGAGATAAAGCAGATTGTCATACTTGTTATGTCTTCAGGGTCTAGAAAAGCAGCTGCTGCTGAATAATAGCTCCTTTAGTCATCAGTTAGCTGTTGAGAAGAAAAAGACAATTGAAGCTCAGATCATCACCACAAATCTTCAGATGGAAATTAAATCACTTAACCAAAAAATTAAGGTATTTAAGGCTTAAATAACATCTCTTTTACTATAAATGTGTATTGCATTTAATATGCTCATTGTAGAACATAGTTGGGAAAAGAAGGAAGTACATTTAAGCATGGCAATGGGTGAAATCCTGTTCTGCTATTGTTAGAACTTTCCTTTGGTGTAAGGAACTTTCTTTAAAAAAAATATTGTTTTTAACAAAGGAAAGAAAAAAGACAACAACTACAAACAGGTGGTGGTGAAGAATAGGTTTAAGGGACTAGATTTGATAGATAAAGTGCCTGAAGAACTATGTACAGAGGTTCATGACATTGTACAGGAGGCTGCAATCACCACCATCCCAAAGAAAAAGAAATGCAAGAAAGCAAAGTGGCTGTCTGATGAGGCTTTACAAATAGCAGAGAAAAGAAGGAAAGCAAAAGGCAAAGGTGAAAAGGAAAGATTTACCCAACTGAATGCAGATTTCCAGAGAACAGCAAGGAGAGATAAGGAGGCTTTCCTGAATGAACAATGCAAAATAATAGAGAAAAACAATAGAATGGGAAGGACTAGAGATCTCTTCAAGAAAATTGGAGAAATCAAGGGATCGTTCCATGCAAAGCTGGCCATGATAAAGGACAAAAACGGTAGGGACCTAACAGAAGCAGAAGAGATTAGGAAAAGATGGCAAGAATACACAGAAGAACTATGCAAGAAGGACCATAATGTCTTTGACAACAACAACGATGTAATCACTGACCTTGAGCCAGACATCCTGACATGATTGAGGTTTATAAGATTATGAATGGGATAGAGCAGGTTGAGAAAGAGGTACTTTCTCACAATACAAGAACTCGTGGGCACTCAATGAAATTGCTGAGCAGTCGGATTAGAACAGGAAGTACTTCTTCACTCAAAGAGTGATTAATACATGGAATTCACTGCCACAGAAGGTGGTGGCAGCTACAGGCATGGACAGTTTCAAGAGGGAGCATATGGAGCAGAAGTCCATTAGTGGCTATTAGCCACAAGGTATAGATAGGAACTCTCAGTCTGGGGCAGGTGATGTACTCTATTCTTGGTGCCGGGGGCCGCAGTGGGAGGGCTTCTAGTGTCCTGGCCCCACTGCTGGACCTCCTGATGGCACCTGGTATTTTTGGCCACTGTGTGACAGAGTGTTGGATTAGATGGGCCATTGGCCTGATTCAATATTGGCTTCTCTTATGTTCTTATGTTCTTATGTTCAAATGGGCCTTAGAAAGCATTACTGACAACAAAGCTAGTGGAGGTGATGGTAACCCAGCTGAGCTATTCAAAGTCTTAAAAAATGATGCTGTTAAAGTGCTGCACTCAATTTGCCAGCAAATTTGGAAAACACAACAGTGGCCACAGGATTGGAAAAGATCAGTATACATTCCAGTCCCAAAGAAGGGCAATGCCAAGGAATGTTCAAATTATCACACAATTGCACTCATTTCACACACTAGTAAGGTCATGCTAAAGATCCTATAAGCTAGGCTTCAGCAGTACGTGGATAGAGAACTGCCAGAAGTACAAGCTGGGTTTCGAGGAGGTAGAGGAACTAGAGATCAAACTGCCAACATTCACTGGAATATGGAAAAAGCAAGAGAGTTCCAGAAAAAGATCTACTTTTGCTTCATTGACTATGCTGAAGCCTTTGATTGTGTGGATCACAAGAAACTATATGGCCAGTCCTTAAAGAGATGGGAGTTACCAGACCACCTCACATGTCTCTTGACCTTGTATAAGGGTCAAGAAGCTACAATTAGAACAGGATATGGAACAACTGATTGGTTTAGCACAGGAAAAGGAGTACGACAAGGATGTATATTGTCCCCTTTTTATTTAATTTATATGCAGAGTACATCATGCAAAATGCCAGCCTGGATGATTCAGAAGCCGGAATTAAGATTGCTGGGAAAAACATCAACAACCTCAGATATGCAGACGATACCACTCTAATGGCAGAAAGTGAAGAGGACCTGAAGAGCCTCTTGCTCAGGATAAAAGAGGAGAGCACAAAAGTTGGCTTGAAACTCAACATCAAAAAAACTAAGATCATGGCATCCAGCCTCATCACTCCTTGGCAAATAGAAGGAGAAGTCATGAAAGCAGTGACAGACTTCACGTTCCTGGGATCCAAGATAACTGCAGATGGTGACTGCAGTCATGAAATTAAAAGACTCCTGCTCCTTGGGAGGAAAGCGATGGCAAACCTAGACAGCATAATAAAAAGTAGAGACATCACCCTGCCAACAAAAGTCCATATGGTCAAAGCAATGGTATTCCCAGTAGTAATGTATGGCTGCGAGAGTTGGACTATAAGGAAGGCTGAGCGCCGAAGAATAGATTCTTTTGAATTATGGTGCTGGAGAAGACTCTTGAGAGTCCCCTGGACTGCAAGGAGATCAAATCAGTCAATCCTAAAAGAAATCAACCCTAACTGTTCCCTAGAAAGCCAGATACTGAATCTGAAGCTCAAATACTTTGGCCACCAAATGAGAAGGGAGCACTCACTGGAGAAGACCCTGATGCTGGGAAAGACTGAAGGTCAAAGAAGAAGGAGACGGCAAAGGATGAGATAGTCAGACAGTGTTATTGAGGCAACGAACATTAAATTAAGCAAACTCCGGAGCATGACAGAAGACAGGAGGGCCTGACGTGATGTGGTCCATGGGGTTGTGAAGAGTTAGATTCAACTGTGCAACTGAACAACAACAAACAGAAAGAAACTAACAGACAACAAATATGGAGTATGTACTCATTATAACTACTTAAATTTTACATAGAATCATTATCTTATGCACCTAAACTATTTTAGCCATTTAACAGATATAGCTTATATTTTGATAATTATGTTACACTTTTTCTAAGATAGTCCTCAATCCATCTATAGGGTCTTGACCAGTTCTTCTCAAAAATTTCTCCTTTTTTATCTGGTAATTGCAAAGTTAGTGTATCCATTTCTGCTGTTTCCAATAATAAATTATTTCTTCTTTTGATGGGACTTCATCTTTTTTCCAATATTTTGCATACAAAATCCTAGCCATAGTTATAACATATATGATCATATATGCATCTGGTTTCTTAAAATTCTCTGGAATAATATTTAATAGGAACAGTTCTGGTGCAAATGGTATAGTTATATCTAACATTTTTTGCAATATCTCATGAATCTATATCCAGTATTTTTTTTGTAATATTACAAGTCCACCACATATGAAAAAAGAACCAACCTTCTTACATTTCCAACATACATTTGACATATTTGAATACTATTTTGCTAAATTTTCTGGCATCATATGCCATCTATATAACATATTATATATATTTTCTTTAAATAGTATAGATTTTTGTAAATTTTGTTCTCCATACCTTAGTCCATTGGTCTAACTGTATATTGTGCCCTATGGTTTGTGCCCATTTAATCATTGAAATTTTTACTATTTCATCTTGCATTTTCATATCTAATAAAGTAAAAAATGACTTTATAAATTTTTCACCTATAAACAACAAAGTTTTGTCCAGTTCTATGGGTTTGTCATAAAAACCAGTTTGTATATCTTTCACATATCTAGAGTCCTGTTGCGCCCTTTCCCACCAGTTCAAATGTCTTTGGAGAATATCTTGTGAGATTAAATTGTTTTTCTTATCTAAAAGCTCTTCATATCTCCATAATTGTTCTTTGGTAAATAAGGTGGGATTTATAAAGGCCTCCAGTGGTGAGACCCATTTAGGTATTTTTGTATAAAATGTATTTTTAACCTCTTCCCATATCTTTAGGAGTGATGCTCTTAGAATGTGTTGTTTAAAATATTTATGGATACTGCTTTTCTCATATCATACAAAAGCATGCCAAGCTAGTTTCAAATCATGACCTTCTAACTTTAACAGTCTTGGATTTTCCAAAGTGATTTACTCTTTCATCCATGTCAGGGCTGCTGCTTTATAATAGAGATGCTGATCTAGTACTGCGAAACCTCCCTTTTCCTTTGTGTCCTGTAGTAGTTTCATGTTAATTCTGGGTCTTTTACCTTGCCAAATGAATTACCTTATCAATTTGTCTACTTCCTTAAAATACTGTTGATTTTTTACAATTGGAATTGTTTGAAATAAAAAGAGAAGTCTAGGTAGCACATTCATCTTTACAATAGCTATTCTTCCCATGAAAGATAGTTGTAGATGTTTCCAGTTTTCCAAATCTCTTTTAATTTCTGACAGCGGAAGAGTTTCTTTTGCAGGTGAAACAACTTCATGTTTGTAGAAAGCTCTTTGTGCCAGATGAATGATCTTGCCGTTGGTTGACCAGAGTCATAAGCTGTAGTGACACACACTAAATAATCCACTTCCAATTGGATTTTGCTAGTTCACACAGTAAAAATCTAGTTGGAAAGTGCATTGAAAGTGGACTGAAAGAGGATTATGTGTGTGACTGCAGCCATTGTGCTAAGCACATTTAATAAAGTCTGAGGCAGATAGAGTTCATTTAAGTCTGATATCATAACAGATAACAGTATATACTTCCCACACTGTTTTGAATTAAAATATTTTGTAAGGTCCCTTTAGAGACAAAACTAGTCCTTTTAGCCAGCCTGTCTCAGCAGCGGGCCAGCCACATTTTCAGGTTGGGCTTTTTTTAAAAAAAAGAGAGGGAAAAAACAGGTTGCTTACCTGTAACTGATGATCTTCGAGTGGTCATCTGTGCAGTACCACACATGGGTTGGGCGCCTGCGCACGACCTCGTTCGGAGAAACTTCTAGAGCTTTACCTCAGAAGAGCTTTTGGCGGGCTCTCCTCCCGCCCTGGGGGAGGAGACATGCACTGCGCATGCCCAGAGTGGGAGAGAGAGCCGCCTCCCACTCAGTTCCTTCGACCGCCACTGTCAAGGCCAAAGAATCCAAAACAGGACATCTGGAGATGCCAGCAGCGGGGAAAGCTGGGTGGGATTGTGGTACTGCACAGATGACCACTCGAAGATCATCAGTTACAGGTAAGCAACCTGTTTATCTTCGTCGTGGTCTCTGTGCAGTCCCACACATGGGTGATTACAAGAGCTGAACCAGTTGGAGGAGGGAGCTGGCAGCTGCAAAGGACACAAAAATACTGGTTAAGACACAGCATCACCATCAAAACAAATCACCCACGGGTCCTACCTGAGGGTGTACCAGGATCAAGCGAAGAGAGATCGCAGCACCGTCTGACCAAAGGCAGCATCCCGCCGAGCTCGGACGTCGAGAGCGTAGTGGGTCACGAAGGTCGATGCCGAGGACCACGTAGCAGCCGCACACGTCTTCCAACGGGACACCGGCCAGGAAAGCGGTGGACATCGACACCGCCCGTGTGGAATGGGCAGTGAGACAGGTAGGAACGGGTTGACGCGCCAGCTCATAGCAAAGGGCTATGGTGGAAGTCACCCACTTAGAGAGACGTTGAGAAGAAATGGGTTCCCCCGCGTGAGGGGGGCCATGAGCTAGGAACAGCCGAGGAGATTTACGTATGGGCTGTGTCCTGTGTAGATAGAAAGAGAGCGCTCTGCGCACATCTAAACAGTGCAGGGCTCTCTGAGAGGCATCAGTCGGGTTCGGGAAGAATGTAGGCAGAACAGACGACTGAGAGAGGTGAAAGGCAGAGATGACTTTAGGGAGGAAGGAAGGATCTGTTCTAAGGACCACCTTCTCCCTATGAAAAACGGTGTAGGGGGGATCGGCCCTAAAGGCAGCTAGTTCCCCTACTCTGCGTGCAGTGGTAATGGCTACGAGAAAGGCCGTCTTCCAGGACACTAACCTGAGGTCGGCGGTAGCCATCGGCTCGAACGGTTTAGCCATGAGTTGAGAGAGGACTAGAGACAAGCTCCAGGAAGGCACCAACGGTTTCCTAGGCGGGCACATGCGAAGAAGACCCTTGAGGAACGTCTTGGTGAGACGGTGGGAGAACACTGACGAGCCTTGGATGAGGGGGTGGTAGGCGGAGATCGCCGCCAAATGAACCCTCAAGGACGAGTATGCCAGGCCCGCATCCTTCAAATGCACAATGTAGGCGAAGATCTCACGGAGAGATGATCGAATTGGATCGAAAGAGTGATCAGTAGCATAGGATTGGAATCTGTTCCACTTGAACCGATAGGAACGTCGAGTAGAAGGCTTCCTAGCATTCAGGAGGATTTCAGAGACCTGAGGTGGGAAGTCTAGGGCTGGATCTTCCAGGCCGTTAATTTGAAAAATCCCGGATTGGGATGGATGATTCTCCCTCGGGCCCGAGAAAGGAGATCTGGGACGACAGGGAGGGGACGGAAGGAACGACAGGAGAGTTGAAGCAGGTGCGGGAACCAGACCTGGCGTGGCCACCACGGAGTGATCAGAATGCAGGAGGTGCGGTCTGCACGAATCTTCTGCACGACCCGAGAGATGAGAGGGAACGGAGGAAACAGATAAAACAGGGTTCCGTTCCATTTGTGGAGAAAGGCATCCCCGAGCGACCGAGCAGACGGGGGACCCCTGCTGAAAAACAGGCGACATCGAGCATTGTCGACGGACGCGAAGCCGTTGACAGATGGGTGACCGAACTCCCGAAACAGAGGCCGAAGATACCGGAGGGGAATGGACCATTCGTTGTCCGATGAGGCAGAACGACTCAACCGGTCCGCATCGACATTCTGATCCCCGGGAATATGAATCGCCGAGAGCGTGATGGAGTGGCGGAGGCACCAGGACCAGAGATCTATCGCCAAGGTGCAGAGACGAACAGAGGCAGTGCCGCCCTGTTTGTTGACATAATAAACAGCCGTGGTGCTGTCGGAAGCCACTTGGACGACACGGCCTCGGAGGGTCGGAAGAAAAGACCGGAGGGCCAGGTAAATTGCTTGCAACTCCAGGTAATTTATGTGGCGAGCTGCCTCTCAAGCAGACCAAGACCCTTGAACAGTAAGCGTTCCGCTCCAGGCTCCCCAACCCGAGAGGGAAGCGTCCATGGTCAACAACAAGTCGGGAGGAGGAGGACGAAATGGCATCCCGGAAAGGAGGTGGACAGGTTGAGCCCACCACTCGAGGGAGGCGAGGACGGTTTGTGGGATCGACAGAATCGTGTGCCAAGGCCTCTGGAGGGGATCGAAGGCTCGTAGGAGCCAGAGCTGAAGCGGCCGCATCTTCAACTGGGCGTTGTGGACAACGAACACCGTAGAGGCAAAGTGACCCAGAAGCCTCATGACCGAACGGGCGGATTGTTGGGGACACGTCTGAAAGGCGGACACCATCGCCCGAATGTCGGAAGCCCTGGACTCCGGAAGGAAAGCCGCTTCGAGGTTGGTGTCGAGTCGAGCCCCGAGGAATCGAAGGATTTGGAGGGGCTGAAGGGAGGACTTGGCGTGGTTGACGCAAAGGCCAAGAGCACGGAGGAGGGGGAGAGTCTCCCGAGTGTCGTGGAGCAACTGAGTTGGCGTTGGAGCTACGAGAAGCCAGTCGTCGATGTAAGGATAAAGAGTGACTCCCCATCGGTGGAGTTCGGCTACCACCACAGCCATCAGCTTGTTGAACACCCGTGGAGCTGTAGAAAGGCCGAAGGGAAGCACCCTGTACTGGTAGTGGGCATCTCCAACGGCGAAGCGGAGAAACCGCCGATGTTGGGGACGGATCGTGACATGGAAGTATGCGTCTTGAAGATCGACTGACGCGAGCCACGCTGCCCGCGGAAGGAGAGGAAGGATCGACTGCAGAGTGACCATTCTGAATTTTTGATACCGAATGTAACGGTTGAGATCCCGAAGGTCCATAATTGGTCTGAAGCCGCCGTCCCTCTTGGGGACCAGGAAATACTTCGAATAGAAGCCGAGAGTTCGTTGCGCCTCCGGGACGACCTCAATGGCCCCCTTGGCAAGGAGAGCAGAAACCTCAAGATCGAGGAGGGGGTCTGGAGGCGTGACGACAAAGTGTGGGAGGATCGGAGGTGAAACGAACTCTATGGAGTACCCGACCTGCAGGATGGTGAGGACCCAAGCGTCGGTTGAAATTTCTTCCCAGGCTGGTAGAAAGGGGAAGAGGCGGGTACGGACGGAAGGAGTGAACGACATTGGAGAGAGACGGTGGGGACAGTCAAACAGACTGCTTAGGCTGCGGCGGCTTTTTGGAGGGTTGGGAACGGTGTTTGGAAGGAGGACGGGAGTCGTACGGTTTCCTCCTCCATTGGGAGTGAGGTGCCGGAGATAGGTATCGCCTGGAGCCGGAAGGTTTCCAGGAATGGTTTCCGGGACGGTAAGGTGCAGCCGAGACTCCAAGGTTTCGGGCCTGCTTACGACTCTCATCAACAGCCTTCAACACTTCGTCGGTGGTGGAGTGGAAGAGGCCGTTTCCGTCAAAGGGAGGTCTTCTACACGGAACTTGACGTCCGGTTGTAGGGAGGTGCCCCGCAGCCAGGCATGACGCCGGAGAGCGACAGAAGACACCAGGAGTTTAGAGGAGCAGCTGACTGCATGACGAACGGAATTGATTTGTTGCTTTGATATGGCACAAACCTCAGACAAGGCAGCCGAGAGAGTGGGACGGTGCTCTTCCGGAACAAACTCCAGGACAGGGCGAATTGCATTGGCAACGTTGAATGCGTAAGCAGATAAATACGACAGATAAGTATCGACCCGGAGATTCATGGAGGCCAGAGAGTACATCTTCTTGGCCAGAAGATCCAGTTTACGACCCTCACGGTCAGGGGGCGTGGACTGGCGAGCAGGCTGCCTCGATTTCGAAGAAGAGTGAACCACCATGGAGTTCGGTGGTGGCTGAGAAAGGAGGAATTTGCCAGGAGCATCCTGGATCCTGTACAACCCATCATAGCGCCTCGAAACCGGAGGGATCGAAGCCGGGTGTTCCCATGACTCTTTCAACATAGAAAGGTGGACAGGCAGCAAAGGCAAGACGGGAGACGGAGGAAGATCAGCCTGGACCAATCGGTGAACGACGTCGGTCACTGCTGGGGACTCCGTAAAGCCCTGAACTTGGAGGGCAGTCGCCATCCTGGTAACGAGCTCCAAAAATGCCTTAGGGCCTTCCGTAGGGGAAATCGACCCCGAGCGTCGGTGCTCGTCCTCGATTCGAGAGACCTCGGGATTGAACTCCGCCGAATCCGACCCGTCCAAGATCGACATAGGAGAGGAGGATCGGGGTTGGACAAGGTCGACGACCGGATGGTCGACGGCAGGACGGTGTCGAGGTTCCATTGGGGAACTCCTTGGGGCGTCCCGATTTCTGGGAAGGTCAGAAGGCTGTTCCCGAGAGGCAGAATGAGCCGAGGCCACAGATGCCGAGCGCCGAGGGCGGTCAGGGGCGTGGGCCTGATCTCCGCGTTCCGAATGCCGGATTCGGTCATAGCGGTGTCTCTCCGGTGTCGGAGACCTCGAATAATAGTAGGCCGCATCCGGACGCTCCCGACGGTCTTCGCAGGACCAGCATTGGTGGTCAGAGGCGGAATCAGACGACGACGGGGATTGCCTACGGATCAGGCATCGACGACCAAGTCGAGATCGGGACCGAGCATGGCGGTGCACAACCAGACCCTCGTCCAAAGTGTGGATCGGGGTAGTGGAGCGCCTCCGTGGAGACCGGGGAGCCTGTTCGCGGAGACAGGTGCGGAGGCGATCTGGTTAACTGGCCCAACGGTATCGTCTCCGTAGGTGACGAGTGGGGGTGCTGCGGAGTCTGTTGTCGAGCCGCAGACTGATGCGATGTAGAGGCAAGGGCCGGCATCGACGTCGACAACCCAGTCATGATGATGGGGTCCACTTTCGAAACCGAAGCAGAGGGCGTGGCCTTCGACCTCGAAGGGGTCTTATCTTCAGCCCGCTTAGGTTTCTGTTTCGGTGCCTTCGAGGAGGTGTCCGATTTCTTGGCTACCGAGACCTGGGAAGCTCCCGAAGACATTGTGGGACGCAGAGCCGATTCAACAAGAAGAGCTTTGAGCCTAGCCTCTCGATTACGGCGAGCCTGACGAGTGAAACTCGCGCAATGAGGGCAAGAATCTACTCTATGGGCCTCACCCAAACAAACTAAGCAAAGGTCGTGCCCGTCGTTGGATGGAATTTTAGCAGGGCAACGACGACAGACCTTAAAGAATTGAGTCTTTCCCATACAAAAATCCCCACCCACCCTCCAAAGAAAGGAGAGGGGGAGGGAAGAGAGATAGACAAAGATTTTTTTTAAAAAAAAAATATTTTGTAGAAGAGAAAGAAGGAGATAGAAAAATAAGCAGAAGCAAAGAAAGATATACTCAGCTGAGGTAAATGGAGGAACGACAGGAACGAGGTGCGAACACAAAGGCGGTCGAAGAAGAACTGAGTGGGAAGCGGCTCTCTCTCCCGCTCTGGGCATGCGCAGTGCATGTCTCCTCCCCCAGGGCGGGAGGAGAGCCCGCCAAAAGCTCTTCTGAGGTAAAGCTCTAGAAGTTTCTCCGAACGAGGTCGTGCGCAGGCGCCCAACCCATGTGTGGGACTGCACAGAGACCACGACGAAGATCCAGGGTTTTTTCTTCTACATCCTTATGGCTAAGCACATGTGTTTGTGTGCAGTTTAATGTGTATGCATTGTTAGTTGAGTATTAATAATTTTTTTGTTCTAAATCTGTGCCTGTTTATAACCATCACTTTCCCTGAATAAAGAAAAACTTTCTTACACTACGATTTACCTTCTTTAAGCATCTTGCTATGATCAAAGTCTCAGCAACTAGAGGCAGGATGGCTGCTAGGAGAACATCTACATTCTAGAGGCCCTGATAACCTTGGAGGCCCATGGAGCTGGGAAAGTTACACAAGTTTGTTTTATATGATGGTTGGATTGAAGGGGACCCATGGTGATTCCCTTGACTAGAGGAAGTATTTTGTATGCTAACTTAAGCACAATAAAGTATAAAGGGGAGGAGGAATATTAGATGATCAGAGCCAAACTAAATCAAGTGGGGAGAGTTTGCAGTGTCTCCATTCTTCTTTGCTAACTAGCTTTCATATTCTAATTTAGTTTTCAAATGCAAGCTGTAATGTCACAAATTAAGAAAAATATTTTAATAAATTCCTAGTTGAGATAAATCAATGTGCTAGATATGGTGGTACAGTCACTTGCCTTACTCTAGGTATAGCCCTGCTTGTAAAAAAGAAAAAAGTGTAGCAGAATTTTTATTCCTCATGGCTCTTTCACCTGAAGCTGTGATGTTCAGGTGCTGTTTCAGTTAAGACATAGAGCGCTGGAATCCCATTTCGTAAAATGACAGAATTAAATAGTCTTTAAAATATGGATTTTGCATGTGAAATTCATCCTCTAAATTGAAAACAGAATGTTTTAGAATGTGTGGTGGAGGGTTGGGGAGAGGTAGACTCCTGAAGGTTTGGCTTTTGACAGCTCTCCAATACTGCCAGGATTTATTTAGTTAGTTATGATTGGATTTATAGGCTGCTTTTCAGCCATTAAAAACACACAACAATTATAAAATACAATACAATTAAAAAGAAAGTCAATCCACATGTTTAAAATTGAGGTGGTAGCTCAGACATCAAACAAACAAAAACCTTGTCCAAACAGACAAGTTTTCAGCATTGGCCTGCATCTTTATCTGGGAGGGAGGGAATTCCATTCTACAAATGCCACCATAGAAAGCTGCAATGACAAATTCTCAAAACCAAAAACTAATTGCACCTGAACTGTCAAATACAAGGCCAAGGTAGCAGCTACATCACGGACAGCAAGTAAGTTTTGCAAAGTATCACCACTTTAAAGGCCATTTTGTAGGAACCAGCTTTGGAGTTGTGAATTCCTTAAGCAAGCCCTAAAAAGGCATGTCTGAAGAGGCTCATCAGATAAAGGAGCCTGAGGAAGCTCTGCAGTCTCAGCAGAATGAGCTGCATTTAGTCAGCTGACCTGACAGACATACAAAACATTTGCTCTGTTAGGCTAATGGATGAGCACACATGCTACTAAGCTGCTTTGAGTCAAGAGGTTAGGCAGGTATGAATAGTTATGGAGGTGAATTCAGCTGATCAGGATAGATGGCATAAGTGCAGTGCATGTAACAAGTTTTATTGTATTTTTTGAAGTATAATACTATATTTTTGTAGGAGAAAGAACGAGAACTTGGTGTAAGGAATATTTATGCAAACCGGCTGCTAAAAAGTCAACAAGACAAATGTGAGCTGGAGTCTCCCCCAAAAGGTAGTTTTATGAGAATCATTTTTAAAAAGTGTCTGTTAATTTAAAGTGAAATGTAGGCTGCTTTAGGAGGTAATATGTTAAAGCCTAATTAGAAGGTTTTACAGTACTAAATCTCTGTAGTGATTGATGTGGGGTTTGCCATTTAAAGAGTACTAGAATAGGGTTGCGTTTACTGTGAAGGGAGAGGGAAGGAGGCAAGAATGACGGACATTTGAGGAAATTCTATCCATGTTGTTCTTGCTGTATCCAAGAGGGTTTATACCAAAATAATAATGTAATATAGTTAAGATGTCTGCTCTTACCTTCAAAGCAGATGATCAGTACAGTGACAGTAAGTACTCCCCCAGGCTAGGCTGCAGAGAAGCTTACAGGCGAGCCATCTCATTGTTCTGAGAAGAGAGAATGCCTGCACTTTATAGAGTCTCCTCCTGTCCCCTCTTAATCAGTTGATAGTCCAATAATGCTGCTGCTGCCATGGAAACCCAGTAAATCAGCAACTTAGCTGTGGTACAACAATGCATTTTAAATTGCAGGAACAGGTTTGTACTATGTGATATCAAACTACTTCATAGCTTTTTCATAGACTGCAGTTCTAAGAATGAATGGCCTGATAATAATTCTCCCACAATTATTTATGGGAGAGAAACTTTGGTTGTACTATACACAGCTAGATGTACAGCTCCCCCTAGTCATCATACTAAGGAAACTTACAGAGATTTCTGTTACGTCTTCATAGACATAAGTGACAGCATAATCGAGCAGGTGCTCATTATGCGGATCGGAAATACTGTACTGTATTGCCCAATCAAAGGGCTTATGGAGGGAACATCTTTGATTGGCTATTAATGTGAAACGTGATTGGTTATTAACTGTGAATTATGATTGGTTGTTATGCACAACAGTTATTGGATATTAATGTTATTGTGGGCGTGGCTATCTCAGCCAGGACTGTATATAAACCGCTGTTTTGGACTGTCTTTTTGTCTAGCTGGTCTAGTCCTTAGCTGGTCTAACTTGGAGCTGAAATAAAGTTGAAATCACTTTTGAATTTACCTCCGGTGTGTTGTCTCATACTTATCAACTGGCGACGAGGATGGGATTTAGCGGGTAGGCAGCCCCGCTGAGACACCACGGAGGAAGTTCCGATCGACCGCGAGTTTCCGAGGGGGCCGTCCGCTCCAGGAAGCGCCGTGATGAGCTCCAAGCACCGATTCGAGCCGTTCGAGCCCGCGACCGAGGACTGGGAGGCGTACCTCACCCGGTTCGAGTTTCACCTCGAGAGTGGCGGGGTGACGGATGCTGCGAAGAAACGAGCTGCACTGCTTAGCTCGTGTGGCAAAGAGGTGTTCAACATTGCTTGTTCACTTGTCACGCCTGATGACATCAAGACCGTGCCGTACGCCACGCTGACGGAGAAGTTGAAGGCTCATTTCGCGCCGCAGCCTTCAGAGATCGCTTCCCGGCACGCGTTCTACGAAAGGCAGCAAGGCTCCAGCGAATCAGTAGCCGAGTTTGTGGCGGCATTGAGGAAGTTGGCAAGGGCTTGCAACTTCGCCGATCTTGAGACAGCTTTGCGAGACCGGCTGGTCTGCGGCCACCGCGATGCAAAGCTGCAACAACGCCTGTTCGCCCTAAAGACGCTGACATTCAAGGTCACGTTCGAGGAAGCCATCGCCGCTGAAGCTGCTGAAAGGTCGACGCGAGAAGTGCAACAGTGGCCTGCGGCAGCTGAATCCAGCATTCACCAACAGGTCGAGGACCGTGAGCCGGCGGCCGCCGTGGATGACGTATGAGAGCCTTGTTCCAGCAGCCAGCCACGAACCCAAGTGAAGACTGCGCCAGCGCGTCAGTGCCTTGGTTGTGGCGGAAAGCACGAGCGCGACGCCTGTTGGGCCAAAGGGTTGGTTTGTCGGGCTTGCGGAAAACGTGGGCACATCGCCAGAGTTTGCAAGTCGAAGAGATCGCCGCCTACGTCGCCTCCGCAGCGCTCTCAATTCCGAAGCAAGGTCAACACAACCTGCTCTTCATCCCTGTCATCCCGAAACCCGACCCTGTCGTCCAACCCCTCTTCATCGTCCGTCCTCACCACAGGAGCACCCCGGAGGAAGAAGATTTTCGTCACCTTGTTCCTCGACGGAATTCCCTGCCCGTTTGAAGTCGATTCCGTGTCGGCTAGAACAATCATTTCAACGTGCACATTGGATCGTCTTTTTCCGAGCCGAAGCCGCCGCCGCCTCCTGCCCACTGACGCCTGTCTAGCAGATTTTCAAGGGCACCGAATTCCATTGGCAGGTGAGGCGGAATTTGACGTCCGTTTCAAAGAGCGTAAGGCGGCTCTGTCCCTGATTGTTGCCGAAGGGGACATGGTAAGCCTGTTGGGGCTCGATTGGTTTGAGACATTAGGCATTGCTATTTCTGGTATTAATACGGTATGTCATGATAAATGGAATTGTTTGTATGACGAGTTTCCTCAGGTTTTTGCAAAAGGGCTGGGAACATATACGGGTCCCCCGGTTTCATTTGAGTTGGATCCAAATGTTAGGCCTATCAGGCTAAAATATAGGAAGGTGCCATTAGCATTGCAACCCAAGATTGAAATGGAAATTGACAAGCTCCTAGAGCAAGGGGTCTTGGAGCCAGTTCCGTACAGCAAATGGGAAACGCCCATTGTTACTCCTGTCAAACCTGATGGAAGCATATGTATTTGTGCAGATTATAAATGTACAATCAATAAGGCATTACAACAGCATTCTTATCCTGTACCGGTAATAAGCCATGTACTTGCATCTCTTGGGGGAGGCAAGGTGTTTGCAAAATTAGACCTTGCCCAGGCATATCAACAGTTGCCCGTAGATAACAATGCTGCGGAAGCACAAACCATCGTTACGCATAGAGGTGCGTTTAAAGTTAAGCGCCTACAATTCGGGGTTAACGTCGCACCTGGAATCTTCCAGGGTTTAATGGAGGGGTTGCTCAGAGGTATCAGGGGAGTTATTCCCTATTTTGATGACGTGCTTATTGCGGGAAAGAGTGATGAAGAGTTGCTTGAAAGGGTCCGGAGTGTTCTGAAGTGCTTCAATAAGGCTGGGTTGCGAGTAAAACGGGAAAAATGTGCGATTGGGGTCTCAAGTGTCGAGTTCCTTGGGTTCAAGATTGATGAACAAGGTGTTCACCCAACCCCTGGAAAGGTAGCAGCTATACACAATGCACCCAGACCTAAAAATAAAACGGAGTTACAAGCATATTTAGGACTAATCAATTTTTACCACTCATTTCTGCCCCACAAAGCTTCGGTAGCCGAGCCATTGCATCGATTGTTGAATAAAGGCGCAAAATGGGTTTGGGGACGGCTACAAGAAAAGGCATTTGAAAATGTTAAAGCGTTACTGACTTCTGACAGTGTGCTGACTCATTTTGATGAGGGTAAAATGTTGGTTTTGGCGGCTGATGCGTCGCCATTCGGTATTGGGGCAGTTTTGAGCCATGTAATGCCTGATGGGTCTGAGGCGCCAATTGCATATTACTCAAGGTCATTGAGTGGTGCAGAAAAAAACTACGCGCAAATAGACAAAGAGGGTTTGGCACTTGTAAGTGCGGTCAAGAAATTCCATGACTTTTTGTATGGCCGCCATTTCATTCTGGTGACTGACCACAAGTCGCTACTGGGAATATTTGCCCCAGACCGCCCCACGCCCAACATACTGTCGCCCAGAATGCTGAGATGGGCCCTGTTCTTGGCGGCGTACGAATACGACTTGGAACACAGACCTGGAAAATGTATCGCGCACGCTGATGCTCTGAGCCGCTGTCCTCTGCCTGAGACTGGTTTCGATCCGGCTCCTACAGCGGACATTTGCGCCTTGGATGAACTGTTGGAGTCTCCACTTCGGTCCGAGGACGTTGCCGCGTTCACCCAGAAGGACTTAATACTATCTCGTGTTTTAAACTGGGTGTGGAGGGGGTGGCCGAGTGTCTGTTCAGAGCCTGAATTCAAGGCGTACTGGGACAGAAGGTCTGAGCTGTCCATTGTTAAGGGTTGTTTACTTTGGGGGAACAGAGTCGTGATTCCCCCCAAACTAAGAGGAAGGGTTCTTGAGTCCCTGCATGCCGGGCACCCAGGGATTGTTCGCATGAAGGCCCTGGCGAGGGGTATTTATGGTGGCCTGGGCTCGATGCAAACATCGAAGAGAAAGTTCGAGGCTGCGTGCGCTGCCAGCAGTCACGGCCTGACCCTCCGCACACACCACCAGCACCCATGAACAGAGCTGAAAAGCCTTGGTCAAGACTGCACTTTGACTTTGCAGGGCCAATCAACGGCCAAATGCTCCTGGTGGTTGTGGACTCTTATTCGAAGTGGCTGGAGGTAGTCCCCATGAGGTCCACAACATCGGCAAACCTAATAAAGGCTTCGCGCCAACTTTTTGCCACCCATGGGCTACCTGAAGTACTGGTCAGTGACAACGGCCCTCAACTGACCTCTAGGGAGTTCGCCGGCTTCCTAGAGGGCTACGGAATCCGGCACATCACCACAGCCCCGTTCCATCCTGCTTCTAACGGCCAGGCAGAGCGGATGGTTCGGACAGCGAAAGAGACCCTCGCCCGACTGCCTGGCGAGGACTGGGACCATCGAGTGGCCGATTTTCTCCTGTGGCAGCATGTCACACCGAGCTCTGCCACAGGGAAAAGCCTGGCCGAGCTGCTTATGGGGAGGAAATTGACAACTCTCCTCGACCGCCTGCACCCGGATCTGGATGGCAGCAGAGCTGTACGGGCCGAACCGCCCACGCCATCCAGAGAGTTTCAGCCCGGGGACTGGGTCTTTGCCTGAAACTACTCCGAGGGGCACCGGTGGCTTCCCGCCGAAGTCACCAACCGTCTAGGGTCCAGGATGTATGTGGTGAGGCTATCTGACGGCCGAAAGATACGCCGCCACATAGATCAGCTCCGGCAACGATGGGCTCCTGCGGAACAGGACCAAGAGGCCGGAGATTCGTATGGGCCCAGGGAGCAGTCCCACTTGCCTCCGGTCGAGGTGAGTGCTGCTGGTTCTCGGCAAGAACCTGAGTCAGGGCAGAACCCTGAACTCTCGGACCCTGGCGAGCCTGTCAGCCCAGCAGTGCCTGGCGCTGAGCATA
The DNA here is from genome assembly GCA_029375565.1 of Gekko gecko. Taxonomy (NCBI): domain Eukaryota; kingdom Metazoa; phylum Chordata; class Lepidosauria; order Squamata; family Gekkonidae; genus Gekko; species Gekko gecko. The sequence goes on along the minus strand of JAPDNY010000004.1, from coordinate 103,386,570 downwards.
GTGCAGACCCTGAACCATCTGTAGCCCCAGAGTTAAGGCGGTCACAGCAAAGCAGAAGGGCCCCTCCCCACTTGTCTGATTACGAGTGTGTTCCATCTAAGGGGGGAGGAGTTGTTATGTCTTCATAGACATAAGTGACAGCATAATCGAGCAGGTGCTCATTATGCGGATCGGAAATACTGTACTGTATTGCCCAATCAAAGGGCTTATGGAGGGAACATCTTTGATTGGCTATTAATGTGAAACGTGATTGGTTATTAACTGTGAATTATGATTGGTTGTTATGCACAACAGTTATTGGATATTAATGTTATTGTGGGCGTGGCTATCTCAGCCAGGACTGTATATAAACCGCTGTTTTGGACTGTCTTTTTGTCTAGCTGGTCTAGTCCTTAGCTGGTCTAACTTGGAGCTGAAATAAAGCTGAAATCACTTTTGAATTTACCTCCGGTGTGTTGTCTCATACTTATCAATTTCTCCTAGGTTTTCTTTGGTGTGACCTGGACTTGATTGATGCAGCAACAACAGATAAAAAAAAAATCTGGTGACATATTAAATACTGGCCAGTTTATTAGAGTATAAACTACTATGGACTAGAACCCACTTCATCATATGTCTGATATGTGTCTTCAGATATCGGTACATGAATATGGAAACTGATCTGTTTGATTTAGGATGGCAACAGGTCTGGAGAACAATGTCCTGTCCCTCCAGTAGAGGCTTCATGCATGGAAACAGGCATGGAGGTAAATAATATCACCAGCTATTTGCTGCAGATTAAACAATATTAAAGGAACAGCCAGAGGTACCAATTTAAAAGTTGGAAAGTTTGATCTATATAGACAATAGAGTCAAATAAGTCAGTCTTTACACAAAAGTAGGGCTCTTTGCATATTAGGCCACACATCCCTGATGTAGCCAATCTTCCAAGAGCTTCCAGTAGCCCCTGTAAGAAGAGCTCTGCAAGCTCTTGGGAGATTGGCTACATTAGGGGTGTGTGGCCTAATATGCAAAGGAGTTCCTGCTACAAAAAGAGCCCTGCACAAAAGAATGCATGGATGCAAGTCAGACATAAAAAATCACAGTATTCAGAAACCAGTGAGAAAACATTTCATTCTCCCAGGTCACACTGCTGCTCATCTTAAGTCATCAGTATCCAACAAAATAACTTTAAAAGGAGACCCCATCAAATATATCAGGGAGTTGGTTGCGTTCATGTAGGTTTGAATCAAGACAAATATTTTCTCACTCTCTTTGGGTGCCAAATTAGTTTAGTAAGTCTAGAAAGATTCTGTTATCCATGGTAACTGCTGTTGTGCTTATCTTGTATCAACTGGAGTTTTCACAGGCTATTTTTATGAATATACAAGAGGCGGGACCCGCGATATTCGCGGGGGGAGGGAGTATTCCGGCCGCCAAGCTTCCCCCTCCCTCCCCCTCCCAGCAGCGGCAAGGCCAGCCGGCCCGCCGAGATTCTCCCTCCCCAGCAGCAGCGGAGGGGCGGCGAGGCTGGCCGGCCCCTCAAGCCTCCCCCTCCCTCCCAAGCAACAGGGCGGCGGCGGCGGCGGGGGGGGAGGCCGGCCGGCTGGCTGGCCCGCCAAGCCTCCCCCTCCCTCCCAAGCAACAGGGCAGCGGCGGCGGCAGCGGGGAGGCCGGCCAGCCGGCTGGCCCACCAAGCCTCCCCCTCCCTCCCAAGCAGCAGGGCGGCGGCGGCGGGGGGGAGGCCGGCCGGCTGGCCCGCCAAGCCTCCCCTCCCTCCCAAGCAGGAGGGCGGCGGCGGCGGCGGCGGGGAGGCCGGCTGGCTGGCCCGCCAAGCTTCACCCTCCCTCCCCAGCGGCGAGGCCGACTGCCCGCCAAGCCTCCCCCTTCCTCCCTCCCCAGCGGCAGAGGCGAGGCCGGCTGGCCCGCCAAGCCTTCTCCCGCCCTCCCATCCCTTGACGGCGCGGCGGCAACGGCCAGTTTGTAGAGCGTTCCCTGCGCATGCGCAGGGAACACTCTTACTTTTTTGGGATTTAGATATTCCCCTTACATTTTAAAAAACTTTATAGATTTTTCTGCACACGTGGGGAGTGCCCCACGTGCGCAGGAAAATCTCCCTGCCCCCCAGGTGCCCCTGATGTGCGGATTTAGATATCCGCACAGAGGGGGCAACTTGGGAATTAGATATATAGATAGGATGTGTTTTTGTGTGTCTGCTCATTAATAACACATTGATAACATTTGTAGTCCATGCAAATGTATGTCATAATACATGTGTTAGTCTGGAAGGTGTTACAAGACTCCTTTTGTTTTGTGCTGTAAGAGACTGAGCTTTACTCAGTGGTAGAGCACATGGCTTGGAATGCAGAAGGTCTCATGTTCAAACCCAGGCACTTCCAGTTAAATGTGGCAGTAGGTGTTGTGAAAGACCTCTGCCTGAGACTCTGGAGAGCCACTGCCAGTCTGAGTAGACAGTCCTGACTTTGATGGACCAAGGATCTGATTCACTATAAGACAGTTTCATGTGATTACCTGTAAATACAGTTGTCCTTCTGCAGGTCCAGAATATGTATGTGAAAATTCTTCATTGTAGCTACTGGTTATAAAATCTATTTTTATATGTATCCTTTTATATAATTTAATGAGACTAATGATAAATGTTTAATTACAGACAGGTTTCTACACTGTGTATCACCTTTACTGAATGGGCACAGGATACCGTATAACATAGAACCTGATTTGTCTGTACAGAGAGTCCAGAAATCAGCAAGCATATTGCGGACCTGTTGTAGCATAAATGGAGGTCCCCCTCCCCCTTCTTGGGGAGGTGACCACAAGTTAAAACTCTCCCATCACTCTTCCGATCAGTTCAAGGGAGGAAATTAATAGACATTGCTGCACTCCTAACTCTGTGGAATGAGGCACATGTATGTTATTAAAGCTGCAGTAATAAACACACCGGGAGTAAGTAAATGTAGATAGGTTCAAGCAGCCTGTTAGTGATCTTTTTGAGGTTTTACAGTTATTCCATTTTATGTTTGTTTTTCAAAAAGTTAATGCTGTTCATTATTAACTTCTCCTTTATAGATAATATAAGCAAGGCAGTACAAGCAGATAAGAGTTTTAAAGTAGAAGCAACGACCCCACTTCAAAAGCATGAGACAGAGAAAAGTGCAGTTTTAAAAGAGGTATGGAAGATCTGATTAAAGTTGTCTTCTCAGCTCTGAATCTCCTGCTACATTATTATTATAATAAAATGTTATTATTGTAACATTTGCACTTTTAATAGTTCACAGATTTTCTGGAGAGCTTTAGATAATTGAAAATGTGTTGTTTTCCTTATTGCTAAATCTTGGTTGTGCTCCTTTCATGCCAGTATTCTAGGTGTCCCAATTAGCAGAAGCTCAAGAATTTTTCTCTACCCTTTGTGTCCATTTTGATTGGACTGTAAGGTAAGGCCTACGTGTCTCAATCAGAGTTGTAACAAGAGCAAGGCAAGCAAAGAACTTACCTTGAGCACACAAAGCTGAAAGGCACAGAAAAAGTATATCATAACTAAAATAAATTTTGTTGATTACTTTTGTTATCTATATATTTATCTTTATTCCAAAATAACTACACACTATTTAATATTTATATTCTTGCCTTGGACACAAAATTAGCTAGTTATGGCTCTGTCCCCAGTGTTACTTCTGTGATTAATGATCTGTGATCTGATCATTCATTTTTACAAGCTTTTGATACTACAGTAATTAGGAGAAATTAAAAGGGCTGCACCAGTCACTAAGAGATGTCCAAGGCTGATGGTGCTAGTAAAGTAAAATATTGTATTACTCAACAGGCTTCTTCAGGGGAATCTGTAATATATAATATGTAAACACATTACTGAGTTCTCATAAATGGCAGCATTGTGTTAAAAATCAAATTACAGTTTATACAGAATAATATAAAGGTACAAAACCATTCATTATAACTCTTAGAGCTTATTCTGTCCTTATGATTGCATGAAGGAAAATGAGGGAGAGAGAATAACTTTGTGTACATAAGAGAGATAAGATAAACTGTCCAGCGCCCAACAGGTTTGGGCTCAATTTTAAAATAATCTTTCTTCTGCCTAGATGAACGTTACAAACCTGTTAGTCTTGCTGTATTTCCTCAACAAGAGTATAAGATCAGTAACTATTGCTGATGGAAGGACCTTAGTATATACTAGTGTTTAGTTGATGCAATCTCTATTTTACATAAGGTGATGCAAATCCAGAGACAAATGTAACCCTTTAAGTGTTGGGGTCTGTAGTCTCACAATTCAATCTGCTTCTTTTTTCAATAGCAGCTTCTCATTTTGACAGGTTAATTTTTGCACAGCCCAAAAGGTAAAACAGAGGAACCGTAATTTTTTTTCAATGTTGTGTTTAGCCAATAAGGCACTTGTTCTTTTCAATTTAATACTATTTTTGTGTTCTGCTGTGCCTGCTCTTAGGTTCCCTGTTGTATTCCCAACATAAAGTTTATTACAGTGGCATTGCATGATATATATAACCTGTGTAGAGTTACATGTTGTAAAATCCTTAGTATATAACTTTTTCTTATCTAAAGGGTTGATGAGATATTTAATATTGTATGTTAATTTACAATTCCTACAGGCACAATGTCCCTGGGGAGGATCAGTGCCTAGTAAAACTTTTTGATTACTTTTATGAATGTTACTATGGACTAGATGTTTCCTCAGTTTCTTAGTTCTCCTAAAGGCAATAAAGGGAATATTCGCTAGCAAATACAAATGTTTACAAATATTTTTCATTATACCCATACCTGCATAAGAAAGACTACATATAATCCTATCACTGGCTGAGTTCAGACTGGCAATTTGCCCCGTTTCAGCAACACTTTAAAACCGCATTAAAGGGGGCGTTCACACAGGCACATCTGCCTGGCGTTTCCCACCCGTAGGCAACCCAGGCTGTTCCGCTTTCTTCCCGTGTTTAATAGATACCTCATAAAAGCGGTAGCAAATTCCCGAAGAGCGCCTGTGTTCTGTGTTTGTCTGCTTCATAGAAGTATGAACGCTCCACCGATAAGCCAGGAGCAACCTGCGTTGGGCAGAAGGCAGCAGCGGTATGATTGGCCATGCTCTGCTCTACTGCCCAATGCAGTGCCGGCACTGTGGGGTCCTCCCCCACTCGGCAAAATGCGCTTATGCGCATGAGTGCTCATGCGCACATACACCCACAACCGAATTAATGGGGAAACGCCGCATACAGCGCGCCTCCGGGGCAGCAATCTGAATTCTTCAGTGCGTCTCCTCCTGGTATGCTCTGGCAGCTGCCCGGGCTGTGTGAACGGGAAATACCGGAACAGTTTGTTCCGGGGCTTTTTTGCCGCAACAGGCTTTTGAAGCAAATTGCCAGTCTGAACTCAGCCACTGTCAGTTTTCCCCTTGTTCATGAGTAGTTTCTTCCTGTCTGATGCCAAAGCTTTTAAATAAGCAGACAATAAGTATGCAGTTTGGATAGCCCCTACTAACTAAATTGTGCTTAAGAATGGAACTGTCCCTTTTGAAGTTGTAAATATTTGAGTAATTTCTTCCAAGCCATAAAAATTGGCTGAATGATAAACTATTCCACATATGTTTTGGGTGGTGATGGTCATCTTTCAAAAAGGAGTTTTTATGTGTTGGTCTTTGAAATAAAGATTCGTATAGAGTTTATCCTGTTCTGTTATGACCATGACACCTAAAAAATTAATTTTCTTGTCATCCACATGGAGGTCCATTTTAATATTTTTGTCCTATCTTCCAGCCAGTAATTGTATTCCACAATAAAAAGACATCATCTAGATATTGCCATCATTTAATGATACAACTATGGAAGGGGTTAGCAGAATAAATAAATTTATCTTTAATATTGCCCATATAGTTTGGCAACTTCTGGGGCCACTGAAGATCCCATGGCAATGCCTTTTATTTGCAAATATATCATTAAATGAGAAGAAATTGTGAGCACTGTTTTATCCAGAGATAACAAGAAATGAATTGAGAGATTCCTATTATTTCTATGTTTAAGGATTCTTCTATAATAGATAATGCTTCTCTCTGGGGAATGTTGGTGTAAAGTGGTACAGTATATAGTGTAATGAAAAGAATTTCTATATTTATATTAGATATACTCTCCAGTATGTTAATAAAATCAGTAGTGTCTTATATATGATGGCATTAAGAACACAAATGGTCAGATGAAAAAGCCAATATATTTGCATAACGGGTCCAGGATAGAACCACAACCAGAGATAATAGGCCTATTGGAAGGAGGAAAATGTTTTTATGTATTTTTGGTAGAATGTAGAATACTGGGGTTCTGGAGTTAGCATTATCAAGGAAATCTCTTTCCATAGGTGTAATGTATCCCATATAAGACCTTCCAGTAAAGTTCTAGTGGTATATTGAACTGATGGACCTAGATTGTTTTTATGTGAGGTATAGTACGTTGGATTATTGACTTGCCTCGTAACTTCTAATTCATAACCTGACCTTTTGTGAACAACAGCTGCACCTCCCTTATCTGTTTCTCGATTATAATATTAGGGTCACTGGATAGTTTATTTAATGCCAGCCTCTCTTGGTTATTCAAATTCACCCATCTAGATTTTAAATTATATTCCAGTTTTTCTAAATTATTACTCTTTCCTCAAACACTTGTATAGCAAGTGGAAAGAGCCAAGGAGGTATAAAGTGAGATATAACACAAAAAGGAGTACTCCTTGGGTTACCTTATTGTTCACAGTTTTTTTAAAAAAAGATCTTAGTTTCAGGGTTTCTAACAAGTTTGAAAATGTCGATCCTTGAGGTCACTGGGTCATAACATGGATCTGGAACATAAGATAAACTTTTATTAAGGACCCATTGTTCTTGTTCTGCAAGGGTTTGATCAAATAGATTGTAAACTAACATCTCTATCCCAACTTCAGTTGGTGATCCGTCTTCTCTTGATGCTGTTTTTTTCTTTTGGTCACTAGTATACTTCATGTGCCTGGGGCTGTACAAAAAAGGATGTTGAAGAGGTGAATTTATTGAAACTATTGTCCTCATCTCCTGTAATATTATTGTCCTCTGTGGCATGGGAACTATATTGTTTATCCAGAGGATCTGAAGAATTAGTAAAGATACTTTCCTTGTAGACTTGTGTAATCTTTTAAACATCTATGGATAAACTCTGCTGTATTTATATACTGTGATCCAATCCTTCATTTTTACAAGCTTTTGATACTATAGTAATCACTTGTGAACCATAAAATGATACAATTTCTTTTTCTCTTCCCTAAACCACTGCAGACAGATGAATTGCCATTCTTAAATCAGTGTGAATCTTGGGGTGATTCAAATAATTTACCATTTCCCTTAATTTATGGAAGATTTGAGAACTCCTACAATGAAAGGATTGAGATCAAAGTGATGCTATTAGTATGGAAAATGCCTTTATCATTTACTACTTTGTCACTGTTCATACCTATTCAGTAATTAAAAGATGCAAATAAATTGTAGTATATTTTCTCTTTCTGACTATGTATTTAAGGAGAAGACAATCCAAGATTCAAAGGAAAAATTATGTGGTGTGCATGAAGAGACAGCACTAAAATCAGAATTTCATCAGTTTGAAAAATTACCAAAGGAAGATATTTCAAATGTAATATGCAAAGGTATTCTAAGAGTATTTCAGGCATTGTATAACTTTATACATGCAAGCAAACTTCATGATAGACAACACTCTTGAACATTATTTAGCCATGCTGGTCTATCATACTATAACAATTCAATGGTATATTGGTAACAGGTTTTCCAATATCCAGAGAGATATCAGAGTTAATATTTTTTACTCTGCATGAAGAAATGCATGAAATCTATTACATTTTTTTAGACTGCTGGAATAAGACACGGCTCTCTTTTTTCTGGCAACCACTGAAGATTCTGGAGCAAGGGAACTGCTCCCATAATCTCTCTTGCAGTGTAATGAAAGAAGGTTTAGGAGTAGTTCTCAGTCTCATAGATTCTCATAACTGTGGCTGGTTTTCCTTGTGTACACATTGGGCAGCTATTCTGAGAATGCTTCCTCTGTGTTTAAGGTAATTTCTAGCTGCTAAATATATAGAATGCACCTTCAGTTCATATTTCTTATTTAAAATTTTCATTGTCTGATTTCTTAGTCTATAACTGTTGAAACAATATTCCCTTTCTAGAACTGTTAAGGGAAGAAATACGTCCAAAGGAAGAAAAATATTTCAGATGTGAATATCTAGAAGGCCAAAAGAAAAGGAGAGACATGCAAGGGTTAAAAGTTGACATTTTGAAAGATGAACTTGAGAAATTAATGGGAGAAGGATCATTTTATCCTACTCAAGATGTCCTGGAAAATAAAAATAATCTTGAAGAAGCTTTAGTGGAAAAGAAAAACAATGAGGAATGCAAGGAAGGTGGGGAGAAAACAGCAAAAGAAACAGATCATGTTAAGCTGGCAGCACAACACAAAACATCTAAATTAAAGAAACAGTATGTGTTTTCAGAGGTCATTGAAAATCTGCACCAGGGACTCCCATCATCAGGTCCCATATCCAACACAAGTACTTTCTACAATAGTAGACGGGTGGGTCGGCAGCACACTGAAGTAAAGGGGGAAAATTCAGTTAGTACCTATGAACCTTCATTTGGTAATGCTACCAAAATACGTCAGGACACTTCAACACATAGTGAAGACCACACACCTACTGTATCAATGGAGAAGAAGAATACTCTTATGGAAGAACTCTTTGGTCCAACCTGCATCTTAAAAGACAGTCATCAAAGCTTGAAAGAGCTGGGCAAGGGGAAAAAAACTCTGCAAAGTGAAAGGATATATGAAATCTCCTATCTCAATGATGGCTTACAGTGTGGCGACTGCAAACAAACCCAAATAAAGGTTTTCCATGCAACTGCCACTTTGGAAGACCCAAGATAATTCCTGTATTCCATATTTTTCCTTTAAAATGTACTCAGTATTTTTAATCTATTGAAAAGCCCTGTGTTAACTACCAAAGCCTTTCTCTCTTAAATCTAAAGATAATTTAAACAAACCTGTATTCCTCTGAAGAAGCAGAAACGTTGATATTCCATTGCAGGGGAACATGCGTGTAAGATGTGGTACCAATTTATACTTTATTAAACATGTGTCAGCAGTAAGAATGAAGTCATTATTCTATGACTGCACCTCAAAAAATATAGCATTGGAAAAAGTGCAGAAAAAGGCAACTAAAATGATTAAGGGGATGGAACACCTTTCCCTATGAAAAGAGGTTAAAGAGGCTAGGGCTCTTTAGCTCGGAGAAATGACGATTAAGGCGTAACATGATAGAGGTTTACAAAATTATGAGTGGGATAGAGAAGGTAGAATCATAGAGTTGGAAGGGACCTCCAGGGACATCTAGTCCAACCCTTTGCACAATGCAGGAAATTAACAAATGTCTTCCTCCACACACACCCAGTGACCCCCGCTGCATGCCCAGAAGATGGCAAAAAACCTTCGGGATCCCTGGCCAAACAGTCCTGGAGAAAAATTGCTTCCTGACCCCAACATGGCAATCAACATTTCCTTGGGCATGTAAGAAAGGGCCACAAGAACAAATTAGAAAAAGAAGTACTTTTCTCCCTTTCTCACAATTCAAGAACTTGTGGGCACTCAATTAAATTAGTGAGCAGTAAGCTTAGAACAGATAAAAGTAACAAACAGGTGGAATTCACTGCCACAGGAAGTGGTGGCAGCTACAAGCCTAGACAGAGGGGATTGGATAAACATATGGAGCAGAGGTCCATCACTGGCTATTAGCCATAAGGTAAAGATGGAATATTGTGTCCGGGGTAGTGATGCTGTGTATTCTTGCTGCTTGAGGGGGCAACAATGGAAAGGTTTCTGGAGTTCTGGCCCTGCTGGTGGATCTCCTGATGACACCTGGGTTTTGGTCACTGTGTGACACAGAGTGTTGGACTGGATGACTTCTACCAGAGAAGCTATAAAGATCATAAAATAATTGGAAAGATATATTGGAAAGGAGTTTTGCCAGTTTACAGCACTTTAAAATATCTACATGCTTAAAGGTATGAAATACTTCATAAGACATGGTGAACAGGGCTCCAGTTAGGCTGTTCTGATTGCACAGAAAACTAGGGTTTATGAAATCCAGTATGGACATACAGAGCACAAATATTTCAGAAGTTTGATTCTTGATGCCGTATGACTAAAGCTAGAGCCAGTTTGGTGTAGTGGTTAAGTGCGTGGACTTTAATCTGGGAGAAATGGGTTTGATTCCCTACTCCTCCACTTGCAGCTGCTGGATGACCTTGGGCAAGACATAGTTCTGTTAGAGCCGTTCTGAAAGAGCAGTTCTCAAAAGAGTTCTGTCAGCCCCACCTATCTCACAGGGTGTCTGTTGTAGGGAGGGGAAGGGAAAGGAGTTTGTAAGCTGTTCTGAGACTCTGAGTGAAGGGCGGGATATAAATCCAATCTCTCCTTCTTAATGCTGGAATTCTTGGTTCTGATAAAAAGAGCTATTGACCAAAATGCAGTAAAACCAATTCTACTTTATCACTTCCCAAATTTGACAGAGATATCAAACTTCATCTGTTTACCAGTACAGGGTGCTATGTTGATTACAGTAATTTCTACAGCTAGAATTGAACTATACACATTGTCTTCTACAGTTGTACTTGACTACCTTAGTATATATGGGGTACAGTAAAACAGTCTTCAAAATTTTTATAATCTAAGCATTATTAAATATTAGGCTACCCACAACTTTGATCTCTTAATTTTCCACACTGTAAAAGATTAAACAGTATTAGGAGGCATGCAACACATGCAACAAGATTAAAATCAGGAGAACAAAATGTCATTATGCCATATGTTCTCAAGTAGTAAGGGCCTAATCCTGTTAAAATTTTATACATGGAACACATCAGATAAGCAGGGAACAGCATTATTTGTGGCATTGTTTCAAGAACAGATACAAGCAAGAATGAGCACAAACAAGGAAAATGCAATTTGGTTCATGGCCCTGCAAACCCCCTTGAAAGGGACTGCAGCAGTGTTCCCTCTAAGCTGAGTTAGTGTGAGTTAGCTCACCGTTTTTTAGCCTCTGGCTCACGCATTTTTGTCTTAGCTCAGGAAGGATGGCTCCAGAGCAAACTAATGTATTCAGGAGCCACATTGCTTGCTCACAACTTTAATGCCAGTAGCTCACAAAGTAGAATTTTTGCTCACCAGACTCCACAGCTTAGAGGGAACATTGGACTGCAGTCCCTTTAAACAGGGTTTGCAGAGTTCCCTGCCACTTAGCTATTTTGGGCTATCTTGTGCAGTCCCTTTAAAGTAGAGGTGTTAAAAAGTAGAGGTTGTTATGAAGACTGGATGTGATATAAATGAGGACTGGATCTGACATAGCCGGGCCATGTGTGCTATAAAATGTAACACGAGGTACTGGAGATATAAACTTTATAAAGGTGATTTTAGATGCCAATTGGCAATTGCAGGTAAATGCCAATAGCAGGCTTGATTGGATTAGGTGTGATATGCAGAGAGGTAGTAGATATGGAGATACCAGTGTTGGTAATGAGACAGAAACCTAGGTCTCAGTTTGGTTCAGGAGGATTCAGTCCAGGAGGATACAAAGAATAAATGGACATAAGTCTGATATTAGAAACCGCAACATTAAAAAAAACAGTGGGAGAACATTTAACCTTCCAGGACATTCAGTTGCTGACCTAAGAGTAGCAGTTCTCTTACAAAGGAATTTCAAAGGGAGAGTAGAGAGACTGCTGAATTGCAACTGGTAATGAAGCTCAAGACAATGCATCCTCCTGGACTGAATTGAGATCTAAGTTTCCTGTCTCATTACCAATGCCTCCTACTGTCATTTGGCATCTGAAATCACTCCACTCTCCATGGACCAATGGACTCACATTCTAGCTGTATCTGAAACTCGCAAAAGCTCAAGCCCTGCCATAAATTTTGTTAGGAGCTACTGGTCTCCTGCTCCTTTCCACTTATAGACTGCAAGCTGTGCTGTTAAGTTTCTTTCTTTTTTTCTTCATCTGTTTATGCAGGAAAATGCAGGAAACTGAAGAGGGGTCTCTCTCCAATTGAAATAATATGTTGATTTCAGACTGGGCAAAATCCACTCAGTGCTAGTGATAAAAGTCAAAGGGAGAGTGAAGAAAGGCAGCCAGCAAGGGGGGAGGGGAAAAACAGAGACATGTTGACCTGGAACATATGGAACCATATATATTTTTTTAAATACTTAAGCCATCTATTTCCAGTCATTAAACAATGGAATCCAATCCAAGTGTTCTAATTCTTAATCAGGGTATTTTTTAAATAAAATAAAAATAGAGAAATCTGATCTAAAAAAAAACTTTTCAGAATAAACCAAAATAATTTCATTTTAATTGTCCTTTTCCCTTATCACAATGCACCCGTTCCTTTTAACACATGTATATGCATATGTGTGTCTGTGAGTGAGAGATCAATTCTGAAAGAAAACAGCAGAGCACAACAATCTCATTGTAAATTGTGCTTGTCAGAAGAACCTAGCCACCCTCCCTCCCTGTGAAGATGTGTGCGTGCACACAAAAGCTTATACCTGAAATGAAACTTTGCTGGTCTTAAAGGAGCCACGGATGTTGCTTTCTCTTGCTCTTTCCTGCCCCCTCCCTTCTTCCCAAAGGAGGAGAGCTCAGCCAATGGAGGGAAGGAGAGGCTTGGCTTGGTACCTCTCCCATGCAAACAGGAAGCAGTGACTGAGGGAACTCTGTGTATGCACATGTGTGAGAGAGATATCAAGTCTCCAGGAAGCAGGAATCATAGAACCTGCACAATGCAGGAAATTCACAAATACCTCCCCCTCCACACCCTCAATGACTGCTGTTTCACCCCCTGAAGATGACAAAAAACCTCCAGGATCTCCAGCCAAACTGGCCTGGAGAAAAATTGCTATCTGACCCCAAAGTGGCAATCAGCATTTTCCTGGGCATGTAAGAAAGGGCCACAAGAACTAAGCACTGATGCAACCCTTCATGCCCTCCCTTTCATGATCTCCCTGAGTTCACAGAATCAGCCTTGCTGTCAAATGGTCATCTAGCCTCTGAAAACCTCCAAAGACGGAGAGCCCACTACTTCCTAAGGAAGCCTGTTTCACTGAGGAACCACTCTGTCAGGAAGTTCTTCCTAATGTTTAATCTTTTGATTTAATTTCAACCCATTGGTTCTGGTCCAAACTTCTGAGGCAGCAGAAAACAACTCTGTACCATTCTCCCTATGACAGCCCTTCAAGTACTTGAAGATGGTTATCATATCACCTCTCAGTCGTCTCCTCTCCAGGCTAAACATACCCAGTTCCTTCAACCTTTCCTCATAGGACTTGGTCTCCAGATCTCTCGGCATCTTCATTGCCCTCCTCTGGATGTGTTCCAGCTTGTCTATATCCTTCTTAAACTGTGGTGCCCCAAACTGAACACAATACTCTAGGTGAGGTCTAACCAGTGCAGAATAACGTGATACCATCACTTCATGTGATCTGGACACTATACTTATGTTGATACAGCCCAAAATGGCATTTGCCTTTTTCGCTACTGCATCACATTGCTGACTCATGTTCAGTATATGGTCTACTAAAACCCCTAGATCCTTTTCACACATACTACTGCCAAGACAAGTCTCCCCTATCCTATAATGATGCATTTGATTTTTCCTATCTAAATGCAGAACTTTACATTTATCCCCACTGAAATTCATTTTATTTGTTTTAGCCCAGTTTTCTAGCCTGTCAAGATAATCTGGTATCCTGACTCTGTCTTCTACTGTATTTGCTACCCCTCCCAATTTAGTATCATCTGCAAATTTAATAAGCATTTCCTCTATCCCTTCATCCAAATCGTTTAGAAAGATGTTGAACAAAACAGATCCCAAGACAGATCCTTCAGGCACTGCATTTGTCACTCCTCTCCAAGAGGATGAGGAACCATTAACAACCACTCTTTGGGTGCGATCTGTCAACCAGTTACAGATCCACCTAATAGGATCCAGACCACATTTTACCAATTTGTCAACAAGAATATTATATGGAACCTTATCAAAAGCCTTACTGAAATCAAGATAAACTATGTCCACGGCATTCCCCTGATCCAGCAAGGTAGTTACTTTCTCAAAAAAAGGGATAAAGTTAATCTGACATGACTTGTTCTTGAGAAACCCATGCTGGCTCTTAGGAATCACAGCCATCCTTTCTAAATGCTCAAGGACTGTCTGTTTGATGATTTGTTCTAAAACTTTCCCAGGTATAGATGTCAAGCTGACAGGTCAGTAGTTACCCAGAACCTCCTTTTTCCCCTTCTTGAAGATGGGGACAACATTTGCTTGCCTCCAATCTTCCGGAACCTAACCTGTTCTCCAAGAATTCTCAGAAATAATGGACAGAGGCTCAGAAATTATATTCACGAGTTCTTTTAGTACCCTTGGATGCAGTTCATCTGGCCCTGAGGACTTCGTTGCATTTAAAGAAACTAGGTGTTTATGTACTACCCCTATGCTGATCCTAGGCTGCAACTCCTTTCCCTCATCATGTGTTCTGTTTTTGCCACATTGAGCACCATTTCCCTTGCAAGAGAAGACTGAGGAAAAGTAGGAATTGAGCAGTTTTGCTCTCCTTCATCACCTGTTACAATTTCACTTTCCTGTCCCCGCAATGGGCCTACCATGCCCTTGCTCTTTTTCTTACTTTGAGCATAAGAGCCAGTTTGGTGTAGTGGTTAAGTGTGCGGACTCTAATCTGGGAGAACTGGGTTTGATTCCCCTGTCCTCCACTTGCACCTGACTGGCTGGATGACCTTAGGCAAGCTATAGTTCTGATAAGAGCTGTTCTTAAAAAAGAGCAGTTTCTGTTGTGAGGAGGGGAAGGGAAAAGAGTTTGTCAGCCACTCTGAGACACCTTTGGGTAGTGAAGGGCGGGGTATAAATCCAATCTCTTCTTCCCTTTTTGTTGTTTTTAGCATCTCTCACTAGCCTAAGTTCATACTGATCTTTAGCTTTCCTAACTCTCTCTCTTGAAGTACTGGTTATTTGTTTGTATTCATCCTTGGTTGTAAGACCCTCCTTCCACTTTCTAAATGAGTCTTTTTTATTTCTCAAGTCTTTAGAAAGCTGTTTATGGAGCCACCTTGGCTTCTTTAGGCTCCTCCCATTTTTCCTTATCATAGGAATAGTTTGTGATTGTGCCTTCAGTATTTTGCTTTTAAGAAACTCCCTTCTCCTTAAGTATTTCTGACCATGGGATTCTACCCAGCATAACTTTAAGTTTGTCAAAAATTTCCTTTCCTGAAGTCCAACCTATATGTCTAACTACGTACAGCTTTTCCCTTCCACAAGACTGTAAATTCCAAAATTTAGCTTGATGGATTCCAAAGTCCAAGATAGCAGATCCCTTGTTTCCCTCTCCACTTTCTGGATAATGAAGTTGTCAGCAAGACAAGTCAGGAATTTATTGGACCTTTCATTTTTAGCAGAGTTGGATTTCCAACAGATATCTGGGTAATTAAAATCTCCCATGACCACTGTGTCCTGTCTCTTTGAGCACTCTGTAATCTGTTCTAGGAGTGTCTCATCCAAATCCTCTGCCTGGCTTGGTGGTCTATAGCAGACAGGAGAGGAAGCTGGGTAAAAGTGAGTTGCAATGTGGTGGCAGCAGCAGCCCCGGGGAAGGAAGCAGGAGACAGCCAGTTGCTTGCGGGCCAGATTTGAACCCTGCAGGGGCCGAAACCAGCCTGTGGGCCACATGTTTAACACCCCTGGTTTAAAGGGTTTGCAAAACTGCAAAAAATGGGGAGGTGTTCCCTGCCACATAGTTGCTTTTCAGGCTGTCTTATGCAGTCTCTTTAAAGCTTAGTGACCACAGAAGACAGCCCGAAACAGCTGAGTGATGGGAAGCCTATCCCTACTGCTCAGGTCTTTCTGTGGCTTTCGTGGAGAACAGAAAGCAGGGATTTAAAGGGAGTCTGCTCCATCCACAAACCACAAGTCATTCTAAAAAGTTGTGGAAGTTTGTGATGGTGAACCTGTCACAAACTTCTGCTCGTGAACCACGAACAGGGCAAAACTTGTCACAAATTTTGCTTTGTGGTTCAGTTCATGCCCATCCCTAGATACAAGTCCAGGTAACCAGTGGAAGGTCCAACAACTGTGATGGTGCTTTAACCAGTAAGAATCTCTTGGGCATCACCTAGAGGGGACAAGAAGGACTGAACTATTTCCTAACCCCTAAAACACTCACTACAGATGGATTTGGCACAAACCTATGCCTTTTTTGTGAATTCATAGGAATTTATATACCTAGGAGTTTAGCCAGATACTTCTCTCCCCACCCCCGTGCCTTATACATGACAGCATTTAGAAATCACATTTATCCAGAGTTTTCATTTGGTTTTTTTTCTTTCATTGGAAGCTAGATAAATTAAGTGATGGGAAGTCTGAGAGATGGTTTAAAACAATCAGCAATATATGGGCATAACCTAGCCCAAGACAGCAGAACTTTGATTTTAGAAAGTTAAAACAATATGTAGGGAATCTTAATAAATTATGATAGAAATCTTTTCTATAGCTAGCTTAAACTTTGAAAAAGAAACTCTTGCCTTGCTTTCCTCCTGGAAAGCATTGTATCAGGGCAAAGTTGCTTTCACACAGAAGGTTTGCTTTTGTTCATTATCCAAATAGGAGTGGTTATGGAGCATCCACATGTCATCCCCATACTGTCCACATTTTGGGTTTTCCTCTGGCCTCTTCCAAACTTGGTTTGGCATAAATCTTTTTGGGAGGATTGAAGCCAGAGTGCATTTGTACACTATGGATGGGATGGTGCATGTTTATCTATTACTGTGATCTACTAGTTCCTCTGATCTTTCATTTCTAAAAACTAGTTGTTTGTTGCATAGATACACCTTTCCACTTATATATCTGCACCAAAAGAGCTGCTGACTTCTTAAAAATTGAAAGCCGGAAATTCAGAGGAAGGAGATCATCATGTCAATAGATCATAGCGTAATAGCAATTACTGATTCTGTTAAAAGACTTCCAATGTCAGAGTGGGAGGGTGGCAGCTGATGGATGTGGATGCTCTATTGCCAGTATGAATGCCTCTACTTTTACAGCTGCAATTATAAGGAAACAGAATCCTTACTGTGTGGATCTTAAGTTAATTCACTGCTTATTGTTCTATGTTTTTAAGGAAATTTTATATATTACTGGGGAAAGATTATCTAACGAGCCTTTTAAAAGCTTGATTTCTTGTTCACCGCAAGCTATTCCTACCAGCTTTGTTTTGGAAATACAAAGAAAGAACACTGGAGCAGTATCCTGAGTACCAGCCTCAGTCCTTTAAAAGTGGCACCGGCCGCTGAGTCATGAATCCATGTTCTTTTTTTTTTTTTTTTGGGGGGGGGGGGCCTGACAAGGAAAAGAGCAGATACCACTATGAAATGTCATAAGCCTCCTGTTTATTTTTGTTGCCACAAACTAATGTAACTGCTCTTCTGAAACTGAGCTTGGTATTGTTCAGTGACAGGGAAATTACAAATTTTAGCTGGGTTTAAAGAAGGGGTCAAAATCACTACTAAGAACTACAGTAGAAACTCTTTTCTTTATTGATTGATCATGATCAAGGAAAGCATCTATTCCTAAGAAAGTTCAAGACGTTGACAACTTTGCAGATAAGAACATAAGCATATATAGGCAAACTGACATCAGGATCCTGCAGAACTTTTACACCAATTACACAATGACACTTATTACTGAACCAAACTGTAACCAATAGAAAAGCAACCTATACTTCCTTCTTAACATACTTCTAAGAATTCTGCTAACTTACCTATTGTATGCTACAAGTGCAACATGAACTCCTGACTGCTATAGTTTAAGAAAACAGGATATGTGCTAAAAGTTAGTTTGCCCTATGAGGCAAGGAATGCGGACTTTTGGAGACTTCAGCTAAAAGCACAGATAACAGTGTTGGATCATCACTGCATCAAACATTCCCCTCAGTTCATTACTTGACCTTCACTAACATGGCTACACTATAGCTGATTCACATTTCACCTTTTTTTCTCTGACAAATGGCAAATAATTTTCAAAGTACAGTAATAAGGTTTGCATATATAATCTATCCTGGCCCTTTAAGAAGGGAAGCAATGCTCTTAGTCATAATTGCTTAGCCACAATTGCTGCTTGCACATTTCCTCTGGTTGCCTCATGTAGCTTTAAAATTGAGAGGGGCAGAGAAAAAGTGAAGCCTGTAAGTTGGCAGGTGAATGCCTGTTTGTGTAACCCTTTGCTGTAGTTTAAACAAGTTACAAGATTTTAGCAAAATTCATGTCCAGTAACACCTTAACGACCAACAAGATTTCCAGAGTATAAACGCTAAGAGTCAAAGCTCCCTTCATCAGATACCGTTATCACAGATGCTGATGATTGTAACATTTTAATCCATCAGACCTGGCATCAATATAATTCATAGTACTGATGCAGGAGAGCAAACAGCAAATAGTATTTTGAAACTTCATTGGTCTCATCAGGGGCACTATGTTCTGGCTGCTCTTAGATTGTTTAAAGCTAAGCTGACTTATGGAACATTCCTGGGGCCACCATCCTCCTCCTTCACCCCACTTCAGAAAGTCCAGTCTAAATTCCTTAGAGCATTACTACAAGTACCTGTGTGCCAAACACTTGGAATACTTTGAGAGGAGGCTAGAATTCATATCCTCTCATTTTTTAAAATGGGTAACAGGAAGTATAAAGCCCAGGGGTTTGTTCCTTTTAAACCAGGGGTGGTCAAACTTGCTTAATGTAAGAGCCACATAGAATAAACATCAGATGTTTGAGAGCCGCAAGACATGAACAAATATTACACGTTTTTATTGAAAAATATGCGAATTTGCTTTTTACTAACAATAAATGAGACTGTCAAAAATAAAAACAAAAGGGGTAAAACCCAAATATTGATAATGAAATGTATTTGTCCAATGATATTTGTTTGCTAATGATATTTATTTGTCTGAGAGAGAGAGGGGTGGAAAGAAAGAATGAAAGAGGAGGAAAGAGAGAGATAAAGAAACAAAGACAGCAAGTAGATGGAAGGAAGGAAGGGAGAAAAAGGAAGGAAGGGAGAGAGACAAAGAAAGATGGAAAGAAAGAAAACAAATAGATGGGGGAGAGAAGGGAGGTGGAAAGAAAGCAACTTTAACTTTAAATATGTCCTCAAAACCCCTCCCCATGCCCCCACACTGGCTGGCTTGGCTTGGAGAAGGGATTTAAAGAAACAAATGTTTTCTCCAAGCCAGCTTGTGGGGGGCGGGAGGCTTTGAGAACACATTTAAAGTTGCTTTCCTTCTCTGCTCCCCCCCCCCACCTCAAGCCTACTTAGGGAGGGGAACACTGGCTGGGGAAGGGAAGACTGATTGGGGAGGCATGTTTCCCTTTCGTTTCCCCAGTCGCCCTGCTGGGAGCTGCACAATATGTGTGAAAGAGCCACATGTGGCTCCCGAGCCACAGTTTGGCCACCCCTACTTTGAACCTTCAGGACCAATTCTAGTCCAATTGGCATAGAGTGGTCTTGAATTCCATCCAGAAACTAGGCTTCTCTCCCCAAGCCCTTCTGGATCTCAGTATAGACCAGGCAAAATCACTCATTAAACAGAGAGTGACTGATACCAAAAGACAAATGGATATTTTCAGTTCTCCTGGCTCCAGCAAATATCAGATATATAGTTGCACCAGCAGCTTATTTACATTTTCTCGAATCCAATAACTCTAGAAGGGCATTCACTTTAACCAGAAGTATGTCCTTGCCATCTGCAGTATTGGAAGGGAGGTTTAAAGGGACTCCTTACTCACTGAGGTTCTGCTCCTGCCCCATCCATGAAATAGACTCTCTGGAACATATATTCTTTAACTGTGTATATCATAGGGTGATCTTAATGGAGACTATTGGTCCATTGTTAGAAAGGTTTCCTGGCAGATCAAATAAAACTAAACTTGACTACCTCCTGTCTGACAGGAACCATCAGAAACAAGATAGGTGGCTAGATTTTGTGCCCAGGTTTACAAGGAACATAACATGTATGGTAATTAGATTAAGTTCTTATCTTTTATCTAAATTATACATGAGTTTTATGGCTGTCTTATTTTATTTCTATATTATAGTCACAGATTTTTAAGAGTGCCACTGTTGGTTTTATCCCATATTTCTTATTCAAATGTTTTCATGTAAAAAGACTGAGTGTGCTGATTGTTGACTGTAACAATAAATCTGAGTCTGAGTCCTTCAGATCAAAATTTCAAAGTATCACTGATCTAAACATATGGTCTACAAGAATTCTTAGATCTCTACCAGAATGGGTCAGACATCCCAAGTATGTGTCTTCCATTTCAATGTGATAGCCAGTCTTGTTACATAATACCTCTAAGCCTAAGGTGCAGTTGCTCCAGATGGTCTATAGAGCAGACCATTAGTTTGTGAAAAACCAAGTGTACAAAGATTTAGACTCAGATTAATAACAAAAACACAGGCCCTGATTTGGATAGCCCAGGCTAGCCTGATCTTGTCAGATCTCAGAAGCTAAGCAGGGCTGACCCTGGCAAATATTTGGATGGGAGACCTCCGAAGAATACCAAAATCAGGAGGCAGATGCAGGCTATCAAGCCACTTCTTTGAACGTCCTCCATGCCCCAGGAGTCGCCAAAGGTTGCCATGACTTCCAGGCACGGGCACACAAACAAAAATGCAAAACGAAAAACAAAAACATATTCATTAGAAAAAAACATTTCAATTTACTGCTGTTACATGTTGGCTTCTGCCTAGCTTTATGATCTTGCAAACAAACACTTTCATAAGATGACTTGGTCATGCACAATTCTTTGATACACAGGATAAGGAAACTTAACAAAACCAGAACATGGTCTTGGGGTCAAGGGAAGAAAAAAGGAAGAGGGGGCATGCCCACAGTTCATCTGCTTTTGATATTATTCAGGGATCTCGAACAGAAAAATTGGGCACAAGGAGCTACGGTCTCCTTTCACTATAAAAAAAGGCTATGCTGGAGATTGCGGGGCCTGCACACAAAAAAGTCATGTGGGGCAGCAACTGTAATAAGGGAAATGGACAAGACTGTGTGAAAAAGCTAGCTGGATCTAACCAAGAAAGAGACATACAGAAGAGAAAGTAAGAGAACAACCAATCCTCATACATTGCTGGGTAAAAGGAAGAGAATGTTTACATTTCAATAAGAGAAAAATATGCAGAGATTCAAACCAGAAGGTCACACTGTAAACTTTAAAAAGCCATTCTTCATCAAGCTTTACTTTTCTCAAGCAAACTTCTTCCAGCCCAAACGAATACACATGGCAAAGTATTTCTTCCCTTTGTTGTTTACCTTTAATATAACCTTAACAAGATCAGTTAACAAGTATCATGTTCACTACCTAGTGCTCATCAGAAACATGACAATACAAAAACCATTAAGTACAACAATTGAAGTCTAAAATACTGTAAGTTTGAATGTTATACATAAGATAATATATAAATATTAAAAGTTACAATAAAATAATTTATTATTCTACCCTAAGCCTTGTCCCTCCTTTTACAGAATATTGTATCGAAACCAATTGCTGCAAAGTCTGTCATAAGAGTCATAAGAATACAGTCAAAGGAAATAGAAGAGTACTTTTAATTGTGATAATGGACTGAAATTAGAATTCTTTCTCAGCTGAAAGGGTGAAGCATAATGGCCACTACTTTGTTGCAAACCACCAACCAACATGTAATGCCAACACCACCTGAAAATAAAAGAAAAATGTACTGTAATTCAATAGTATTATCAATAACTCAAATACACACATTTGTTATGTAGGTAGACAGTTTTGGTATCAAACTTATCAAATGACAAAATGCAATTAAAGAGATGTCTTTCTACATAATTCTGCAATTATTTAGGAAGGGGGATAATTGAAGAACCAGAAAACTACAGCACAGATCCATGTACAAAAGAGAGTTTCTATGCAGATTGGTGCTATGGTTAATTGTGTAATTATGAGCACCGTTCACTAGGACTTTCTCCAGAGCAAAATTCTTAGAAGTGAACAAAAGCTTACAGAAGAAACTGTTTTCTCAATTTATCTCTTACTAATCTGAGAAGGCCCTGACATGGACAGCCCAGGCTAGCTTGATCTTGGAAACTAAACAGGGTAGTATTTGGATGGGACACCAGCAAGGAATACCTGGGTTGCTGTGCAGAGGCAGGCAATGGCAAACCACCTCTGAACACCTCTTGCCTTGAAAACCCTACGGGGTTGCCATAAATTGGCTGTGACTTGACGGCAAAAGCTGAAGTTCCTGATTAATTGTGCCATATTAGCGCAAGACAACTGTGAAAAAGAAAAATATGATCTATAGTTTCTCGCAACAGCCTTGTTTTCAATATTCTACTTCCCTCTGGCATCCTCAGAGGTATAACACAGAAAGATGGAGTACTCTCTGTATCAAAGTGAGAAGAAAAATGGTAGGCAGGTAATTTATATCTACTCAGGAAGGTGGGGTAGGGCTGGATCATTATCTTGTACAAGATCCCCAGGCTGTGACATGGTAATGGAGGAGCTTTCTTGAGGATGTTCTTTTGCATATGGATTGGCTGTTGAAATTCTAATCTTATCTGTAGTGCTATTGTAAGATGTAGAGCATTTTGTGTTTTTCAGGACTGGAAACCATGCCCTGTTTATTTTTAAACTCTCTTCTCTCTTGTTGAAATTGTGTTTATGTTTATGAATTCAATGGCTTCCCTGTGTAATCAGTGTCTTGGAATAAGATACTGTGCCCTGTTTGAGTTAGGCTATGTTCAGCCACTGCTGATTTTTCAGGTTGGCCAAGTCTGCAGTGTCTTTCATGTTCTTTTATTCTTGTCTGAATGCTATACTGTGTGGTCCCGATATAAACCTGCTGCTGGCGAAATGTCAGGTACCACAATGCCAAGACATTGGAGCCTTACAGCCTGGAAAATCTACAACTAATGAACTCCAGCCGTGAAAGCCTTTGACAACATAATATAACATTGTTTCAATCACAGTTTCCACCACATTCTCTCTTATGCCTCTTTCCCTGTGAGAAGGAATAAGTGTCTTAGGAAGGACTGAGGCTAGAGAAAATAGATCCTCCTGGTAACATAGCCATCTAAAAAACCTGGGAAACAAATGGGGTGGGGAGATAGACAGGAAAAAGAATGAACAAGACACCCAGATTTTGTTTGTTTTTGATACAGGCATAATGACTGCCTTGGTCCTTTTTACACTAAACTCTTAGCAGAAACAAGTTTTTGAACTTAATAACGGAAGCTCACTATCCCTCATTAAACAATAGGAGCTTCAGTATTATGTTAGCTTAGTTTTTTTTAAAGGTATCACACAGAGACCTTATGTGTAACTGAAATATATGAAGAGATACTCTTCTCTGGAAAAATTGCCAGTTTTGAAAACCACTCTCAGATGAACTAACTACTGAATAAATTGGAATGAATTATTTCTCTACCATGAATCTATGGAGCTGAAGACAGCTGTCACTTTCAAGCTTGAATTTAGAAACTGAGATCTTACCAATGCATCAAAGTATGGGTACCCATGTACCCCTTTGGCTCTGTAATGGGTACCTGAAGCTCACAGCATTGATACCAGCCTGAACATGTGATACTGAAAGCCCACATTATGACACATGTATTTGAAGATATATATGCAGGTAATCTTTCACTAGATCTGTGGATGCCAGGAAATATTTTTGTTACACTGCACCTGCTGTTTGATCCTGAAACATTTCTTTCCTGGTGACTCAGAGTATTTTTGATCCAAAACAGCCCAAATCTGTCCATCACATTTCATCACAGTGACAAATGTGGAGACCCCTCTACACTAGAATTATCTCTACAGCATAATTCAAGACTCCCTTGAAAGCTGGGCAAACAGGCAGGCCTTACAATGCCTTCTAAAGATCTCCAAGGAGGGGCTCCAATTCCTCATCTCTTCAGGGAGCCCATTCCACAGAGCCAGAGCCATGATGGAAAAGACCTGGGCTCTGGTCAACGTCAGACATGATACCCTAACTGGTGAGATAGCCAACAGATGACTGCCTGATTACTGTAGTTTGTGAACAGGGACAAATGGAAGGAGACAGTCCTTCAAATATTTGGGTCCCAGATCATGAAGGGCTTTAAAGGTAATAACCAGCAACTTGAACTCAGAAACAGACTGACAGCCAATGTAGCTGTTTCAAAATGGGCAATATATGTTTCTGGAGGCCAGCCCCTGACAACAGTTGGGCTGCCACATTCTGGACCAGTTGTAGTTTTCAGGTTGCCTTCCAGGGCAGCCCCATGTAGAACATGTTGCAATAATCTAACTGTGAGGTGATAGAAGCCTGGATCAGTGTGACCAGATCAGCTGAATCTAGGTAACGGGAGACCGATGAATCAGATGCCGCTGACAGAAGGCACTCCAGACTACCAAGAGAACCTGCTTTACAAACAGCAAGGCAGAGTCCATCAAGCTCCTAACCTACTCTGAAAAAGCCAACATCACTCCAATGTCACACATAAAAATGTAAAGTATGAATGCACCGTACACATATATATCCTACAGGTAAGTTCACCAAGGAGTTGGAATTGGCTGAGGCTGTCAACTGCATTTTTTCTGGTATACCCAGGATGCGTGAAAACAAAGTTGCACTTACCTGTAACTATTGTTCATCGAGCATCTTCTGTGCAGGCACACATGGGGACTGCACATGAGCAGACCTGCCATCAGATACATCTTTATAGCTAAAAGTCTCCAGGGGGTGCTGTGCACTGGAACCAGAAGCTTGTTCCTGCCAAGGAGGCACATGCCCCTGTGCAGCAGCGCCCCCACGCTTAGTAAGCCTAGCGCTGCTGAAGCCAGAAAATGCAGCAGGGGAAGGAGCCTACACAGAAGATACTCAATGAACAATAGTTACAGACAAGTGCAACTTTATTTTCATCATCGATCTTCTGTGCAGTCCCACATGGGGATTCTAGCAAGCTACTCACCAGGAGGTGGGCCATGCTCTCCTCCTTTGAACAGCGAATGAAGTAACTTGCCTTGCCTACTTGAGCCTCTCGTCTCACCTGCAGATCCAAAGCGGAGTGACGCATGAATGTGTCTGCCAATGACCAGGTGGCAGCTCTGCAATTCTCCATCAATGGCACTCCATCCAGGAAAGCTGCTGAAGAAGTCATTGCCCTAATGGAATGGGCATGAATGTTTAAAGAGCAAGGTAACCTGACCTGACCATAACACTCCCTAATGGCCCGGACAATCCATTGGGACAGGATCTGAGATGATGCTCTCCTATCTCTCTTAGGCCACTGAAGCAGTCAAACAGGGTTCTAGCCCTGCAGAACTCTAGCATTCTCTTGAGCTAAAATAACAATGCCCTTCTAACGTCTAAAGAATGCAATGAGCACTCATTTTCAGAGCATGATGAAGGGAAGAACACAGGCAAAATGATATCTTAGGATAAATGGAACCTGGAAACTACCTTAGGGAAAACCTAAGACTAAAGTGAAGGACTACCCTCTCAGGAAAAATCTTCAAAAACAGAGAATCTACCTGAAGAGCTGCTAACTCACTCACCCTCCTGACTGAAACACATCTTCATAGAAAGCTCTGCCAAAGAACACACAACAAGGGGCTCAAAGGGCTTTAGCATTAACTGTGCAAACACAACCAACAGAGACCATTGGGGCACTAAAGGATCCCAAGGCAGGCAAAGATTACCTAACCCTTTAAGAAACCTCTTGGGTAAATGGTGGGAGAAGACCAATCATCCCTCAGTGCCCTTGTGATAGACAGCAAGAGATAGCAGCCAGGTGAACTTTCAAAGAGGAAAATGCCAAGCCTTCAGTCTTCAGGTGCAATGATATTCAATTATGACCCGCAACAGGGCACTATTTGGAGACATTCCCATTACACCAGAGGGAAAATTGCCTCCACTTATACATATAGGATTTCCTAGTGTTTGGCTTGCATGCTTGCAGGAGAACATTGTTAATCTCCTGCAAAAATATCATGTCTCTGTCTGAAACCTCCAAACCATCAAGATGAGGTGGTTCAGACTGTGATGAAACACCTGGTCAATGCTAATTAAATCTGGTTGATTTGATAGGGGAGAAACTGGCTCCAGGAGATCTCTATAAGGACCAGAAACCATATTTGGTGAGGCCAAAAGGGTGCTACCAGGATCATGTTTGATCTCTCCTTCCTGGCTTTCTCTATAACCCTGATAAGGAGCAGGAATGGAGGGAAAGCGTAAAAAAGGGCTTGCTGCCAACACAGCTGAAACGCATCCCCTAGGGAACCATTGCCTACTCCTGGTCAGGAACAAAACTTTGCAGCCTTCTTGCTCTCTCTCACTGCAAACATATCAACATCTGGAGCCCCTCAGAAGGTAAAAATCAGTTCCAGGTAAGTGGTCTTTATGGACCATTCATGAGAGAGTGTGCCAACCCTGCTCAACCTGTCGGCTTCTGTGTTTAAACTCCAAGGGACATGGATGGGTTGAATGGAAGCACTGAGTTTCAGTGCCATGTCCCTTGCTTGTTTAAATAAAACATTGTAACTGTATTGTCCATTTGGACAAGGGTTGATCAGTTCCAAAAGATTTCTGAAAAACAGCTAAGGGCATACAAACTGCTCACAACTCTAAAATATTAATGTGCAGTAGCTTCTCATCTTCTAAGCAAGTACTCCAACTCAACAATCCTTCACAGTGGGCACCACAGCCCAAGAGCAAAATATCTGTGGTAAGGATGACCTCATGTTCTGGAACTCTGAAGGAAATTCCTCAGGATAAATTATCCAGAGAACACTATCACAATAATAAACAAATGACAGGTCTGGAAATAGAAAACCAATGCCATAGGGCCGATGAAAGGACTAGACGACCAAGGTCCACTCTGTGGTGTGCAAGAACATCAACAGCGTAGTGCTTGATGAAAGTGTTTGGAGTAGACCATGTCGCAGCCCCACAGATCGCCAACAGGGAAGCACCCTTCAAGAAGGCTGTAGACATAGCCATGGATCTTGTGGAGTGCGCTCGCACAGGCAAGGGCAACAGGCATTTAGCCAGCAGGTAGCACAGTTTAATAGTCTCGACAATCCATTTGGAGAGACGTTGTGCCGAGATCCCTTGCCCTGCAGAGTGGTAGGCATAGGAGACAAATAAATGATTGTCCCTCCTACTTGAACGTGTCCTGTGAAGGTAGAAAAGCAGCACTCTCTTAACATCTAGCACATGGAGGAGACGTTGCTGTTCATCTTTTGGGTTAGGAAAGAAATTTGGTAAGAAGATCTCAGAGCTGAGGTAGAACTTGGAGACCACTTTCGGGAGAAAGGAGAAGTCCGGTACAATCTCACACAAGATTGGTACCAAGGAAAACAAGAAAAGGTGGGGCATGACGCAGGGCTGCGAGTTTGCCCACCCTCCTGGCTGAGGTGATGGCAACAAGAAAGGCAGTTTTCCATGCTGCATGTCTTAGCTTGCAAGTTGCCATAGGCTCAAAGGGTCGTCCCATCAGATGGCGCAGCAACAGCAGCAAGTCCCACAAAGGTATGGGGGAACGGGTCAGCGGATACAAGTGGAGGAGACTCTTCAGGAATCTCTTGGAGACCGGGTGAGAGAAGACAGAGAAACCCCAAAACCGGAATGGTAGGCAGAAATGGCCGACAAGTAGACTCTGATTGAGGAGTGCGAGACAGCCCTTCTCTGCCAATGACAGCAAAAATTCTAGAATCTGGTCAAGCATAACAGAAGCCAGAGACACGTCTGAGGGCTGTAAAAAGGCCAAGAAAGGAGATCATTTCCCACTGTAGGAACGTCTCGTAGAGTCCCTCCTGGCATTGAGCAACACAGTAGTGACTCTATCTGAAAGGGTTAGTTGGCCACAAGATAGGCTGTTAGCTTGAGCTTGTGGACCTTATGGAGCAGAAGAGCTCCTCCCTCCACCAGGAGCAGATCTGGCATTTGTGGGAGATGATGGCAAGCCTTGGTCAGTGAAAGGAAGTTAGCGAACCAAGGTTGCCTCGGCCACCAGGGGGCAATCAGAATGCATCTCGTGTGGACCTTCATGAGTCTTTAGACCGTCCTCAGAAGCAGCGGCAGAGGGGGGAACATGTACAGGAAGCTGTTGTCCCACGGGTAAAGGAGCCTTGGGATCTTGTGCTCCCCTGCAGCAAAACAGATCGCACTTCGCATTGTACCTGGTGGCGAAGATGTCGATGTGAGACGTACCTCACTGTTGGAACATGGGATGAAGGTAGGTCCAGTTCAGCTCTCAGTCATGGCACTGAGAGAGACCCCTGCTGAACAGGTCTGCATGCACATTTTCACTGCCAGCAATGTGTGAGGCAATGGGAAAAATGTGCAGAGGTATGCATCAGGGCCAAAGGTCCAGAGCCAGGAGCCAGAGACTGCGGGAGACTGTTCCACCCTGTCTGTTGACGTAACTGAGGGCCGTCGTTTTGTTGGTCAATACAGTCATGCAATTCCCTGTGAGAAGAGTCTGGAAACATTGGATGGCCAAGTTTGATTGCCAAAAGTTCCAGAAAGTTTATGTGTTGTCTTGAGGTCAAGGCATCTCGCTTGTGACCTACACAGAGGCTGTTGAGGTGGGCTCCCCGGCCCCACAGCGAGGCATCAGTCATGAGGGTGAGACCAGGAGTGAGGGGATGGAAACAGACACCCTGCATCAGGTTGTCTGCCCGTGTCCACCGGAGAAGGGAGTTGCGTGCCTCCTGTGGTGGAGAGAGACGAACTGACTTGGACATCTGTAGGGGCTTGAAGTGCCGTATGAACTGGAGCTGGAGTGGACCCATTCGCAGTCTCACAAAGCACAGGACAGCCGTTGTAGCTGCCATCAGATCCAGAAGGCATTGAATCTGGAAAGTAGGCAATGTGTCCTGGAGCCAAACTCGTTCTGCAAGGGCAGTCAGGGTTAGGCCCTGTCCTGGGGCAGGAAAGTTCTGCCTTCCCTGGAGTCAAGTATCGCCCCTATGAACTGCACTCTCTGGGAGGGAACCAGCTGTGACTTTTTGTGGTTGACCTGGAGACAGAGGCAATGAAGGACATTGAGGACTTGGAAGACGTGTTGAGTAAGCAGGTCCCTGGAAGGTGAGACCAGAAGCCAGTTGTCCAGTTACGGGAACACCGTCAAGCCACAGAGGCAGAGATGTGCCACAATGACCACCATCGACTTGTTGAAGACACGCAGAGCCATGCTGAGGCTAAACGGTAGACTCCTATATTGGTAGTGGCTGCCTCCTATCGCAAACTGGAGGTATTTTTGATGGGAGGGGTGAATGGTTATATGGAAATAGGAATCTTCGAAGTCGAGAGTGGCCATCCAGCAACCCTTGGACAGGAGAGGCAGAATGACTGGTAGGGATGTCATCTTGAATTTCCGGTATTGTATATAGGTGTTGAAGGCCTTGAAGGTCTAGGATTGGCCTCTGCCCGCCGTCCCTTTTGGGCACTACAAAGTAGCGGGAATAAAACCCGAGTCCCTGGTGATCTAGAGGCACAGGTTCTATAGCGTCCTTCGACAGTAGTGTGGTGACTTCTTTGAGGAGGAACAACGACGGGGGAGTGGTGACAATGACAGGAAGAGGTGGGAGTTCCATGAATTTGATGGAATAGCCAGTGGCCAAGATGGAAAGGACTCATTGCTCCGACATAATGGTGGTCCAGGCATGGAGATAGGGATGGAGATGGGTAGGATCGGAAGAGGTAGACAGGCAGAAGTCAAAGGCCCTGCTTGCCGGGTTTGGGTTGCTTAGGTCTGACAGGTTGCTGTCCAGAATAGTATCTTTGCCTGGTCAGGTACTGTTGCCTGTTCAAAGACGGACACCGACGTGGTCTGTAGCCTTCCTCTGGCGACGGTTTAGTGTATGGACGCCTGGAGCAGTAATGAGACCAAGATCGAGGATGAAAGGGTTTAGAAGGGGCAGACACCCCCAGCAACCTTGAGGCCTTAATGCTCTTATCCATGTCCTGGAGTGTCGAATCAGTGGACGCATGGAAGAGACCTTGGCCATCGAACGGTAAGTCCTCTATGTATGCCCTTGTGTCAGCAGGGATCGAGGTGGTCCTAAGCCAGGAATGCCTACAGAGGGCAACTGCAGACGACATGGTTTTAGAAAACATGTCCAAAGCATGTTTTGAAGAATTGATGATTTGTTTAGAAAGCAACAACCCTTCCTTTTGCAGTTTCCTTGCCTCCTGACTTACCTGACATTTGTCCTCCGGTACTGAGGTCAGGAGGTCAGTAAAGCGCTCCCAGAGTGAGTACTGGTAATGGCCCATACCAGCAATATAATTAGATGTCTTGATACCAAGAGCTCCGGCTGAATACAAACGACAACCAATGGAATCTAATTTCTTGCTCTCTTTATCAGAAGAAGTAGCGAGGGTACGTTTACTTTTTGAGGTGGACGACACGACTATGGAGTTGGGTTTAGGGTGGATATGGAGGAATTCAGCTTCCGTTTCTTGGATCCGATACATATGATTGAGACGTCTGGAAGATACCAGAGCAGAAGACAGTTTATCCCACGGAGCCTTCGCCACCTGTAGTAGGATGATCAACATCAGGAGGGTGATCGACATGGAGGTATCAAGCTGTACGACATTAAAGACAGCATCTGACACCAAAGGTTGGGGTTAGACTATCGATAGACCCAGGGAATGTGCCATCCTCTTGACCAAATCTCCGTATGAAGAAAGATCCTCTGAAGGAGAGACAGACAGGTTGTCTGGTACCATAGGCTTTGGTGAAGGATCCTCAGGTGACCCGGGCCGTTTGGAATCATCAGTGCTGGAAAAATCTGGAAGGTGATACTGGTACCGTACGGGTATTCGGTATCGGGCTGGTTTGCAGTGATAAAGCAGGGGCGGAACAGAGAGGAGAGGGTGGACGACGAGGTTCTTCTGGAGGTTTGGAGAGAGACATGGAAGGTTTGGATTTGCTGTGGGGGAGAGCATGAACGGCGCAACCACGGTCCCATTCTGAATGAGGTCTAGGCTTGAGCCATGGCATAGAAGTCGACATCGGATACAAGGTGGACCAATAAGGCATGTGCTGCCAATGGTCCCATGGAGGAGGCACAGGTGGGTCAAAGTAGGTCGGGGAGTGCGGTCTCGACTCCTGTCTAGGCGAGTAGGAGAGCCTAGGTCTGGAACGATGATATTCAGGGCACTCCTCAGATTGATATCGATCTGGGGGACTGGGATAGACGGTATCAAGAATCTGGTCCAGACCAATTGCTTGCCCAAGAAACAGCCGACAGGGAACAATCTCTACAAGATCGATGCGGGACAACCTCCTCGACTTCCAACGGCGAGGCTGAAATTGGTCCGGTGTCAACCAAGACCTCCGATACCGGGGGGTTCGGTTGCCGAATGGGTGAATCCAATAACTCAATTGTAGGCAGCTCCAGTACAGGAGTGTCAACATCGGGATGTGCCCACTGAAGAGGGGGCAATGCAGAGCCCTTCTGCACTCTCTCGCCGCTCAGACTTACGCACAGTGCCAGTAAGAGAAGACTTTCCTTTCTCTTTCTTCTTTTCTTTCTTCTTCTTGGCCGGCGTAGAGGCGGAAGAAGCCTCGTTCAATGCTGAACGCTTAGAAGATGGTCCCCCATCTGATGCCGACTTTGCATGGTGAGGGGAATTCGATGACGGTGTACCTTCCAACGTCGACAGAGGTGCCGTCTGTTGAGATTCCGAAGGGGCTTCAGCAGACATCTCTCTAGTAGGCAAGGGGGTCAAGGCAGACTCCCAAAGTGCCTCACGGCCCTGTTTTTGCGAGTCTGGTTAGAAAACTTCACACAATGGTGGCAAGCATCTGGGTGATGAGTCTCTTCAAGGCAGAGAATGCAGAGTGTGTGGCCGTCACGAGGGGCAAGTTTACTGCCACAGCCGAAACACCATTTAAAACACCCCCACTTTTTGGCCATAAAAGAATAAAATGGCACAAAAAGAAAAAAGCCCTCAGATGAGGTGAAATAAAAATTACCTCAGAGCGAGATGGGGGGGCAGGAAGCCACCTGAGGCAGCAGCAACCCTCAAAGAAAAGTTTTTTTTTCTTTAGTAAAGAATAAAATAAACATAGCAAGAAGCAGAAAAACATGATTTAAGCTATCCCTCATGAAAGGAAAAAACGAAAGCTTCTTCACTGACCAGCAGAAACAAACTGTCAACAGCGCGGCAGTCAGAAGAGAACTGGCAGGATGTCCACGCCCCACCTCCTGGGACATGCGCAGTGGGGTTCCTACACATGCCTGGGAGGGAGGCATGAAAATCCCTTTGTGAGCTTTGCATACCACCAATTTGGATCAGCACAGGCACATAATCCCATGGGTGTGATGCACAGAGACCACGAAGAAGATTGAATATAAACTTGCATCCCCAGAGCTTGTGAAGTTGTCACCCCATTCATCTATATATCCTGGAAACATCATGTACAGGTCATGAGGGCCACTGCATAGGTGGTTGGGGCTGAAACCACGGCACCATGGCCATTTGTCCCAGATTGGACTCATATGGAAGCTGACCAGCTGGTAAGCCCACATCCACATCCGATAGAGATGGGTGGGGATATCAGACCCATAGATGGAGTTTTGTGTCTCTCCTGCAAGGTTGGCATAGGCTCTGGAGTGGGACCTCTCCGCTGGGAGGCTGATTTGCATTTCTCCTTGTCCTTGCCTTTAACCTTTTTATCTGGTGGCTCAGAAGAAGCATTATAAGATGGAGGGGAGTACAACATAGATCAGATCTGCTGAGACATGGATACGGGAGGTGGAGACAAACATATTGATTGTGAAGATGCAGAATTGGGAGCTTTCTCCAGGGCCAACTTGGATGAGGGCTCTGAGGCGTTAGGAGCTTTCTCCCACAATGCTGCCTCAAGTTTTGATGCCCTATCCCCCCGAGCTTTAGGAGTGAAGCATTGGCAGGCCTTACATGTGAAGACACTGTGCCCTTTACTCAAATAGAACAGACAGAGGTCATGTTCATTGGTTTGGGTCATCTTCACCCCACAGCAGAAGCATTTCTTAAAAAGGGCTTTTTGAGCCATGGAAAGAACTCAGAAGTAGAAGACACTCCAACAAATCTGGAGCAATTCTTCATGGACAAGACTGTAGCTGGAGACTTCCAGAAAACATAACCTTCTCCTTCGGCAGCAATAGAGGAACTGAGGATGAGGGCACAGCTGTGCAGGAGCACATCCCTCAGCGGGAACAAGGTTCTGGCTCCAGCGCACAGCACTCCTGGAGGCTTTTTGCTATAAAGACTTATACAATGGCAGGCCTGCTTGTGCCAAATCCCCATGTGGGAGTGCACAGAAGCTCGATGATGAAACGTCCTTCTACTACTAATTTTTGGAATTGCTTTGAGGAGAGAATCATGGGTTTAAAGTTTACCATTGCCCACCTTCATTCTATGTCTAAGGCAATTAAAGACAGAACCCATACCCCCTTGTCCCAAGGCAGCCAACATGGGTAACCAGAAGTTCGCAGCACTGGGAATTGTGGTGAGTACGGGTGTGTATTTGGCTAAACTGAGCCAAAAAAATTACCCCAAAAATACTATATTGGAATTTTCCGGATATTTTTTTCCCAACCATTTAGCAAACGGGCCATTTACCCGGCTATCCAAAAAAGGCTGACCCAAAAAAATCCCAATATTTGGGATTATTCCAGTTGGCCAGATAGCTGCAGTGGAAGTACATTTAAAGGGCTCCCTTTAAATGTCTTGCGAGTTCACTTGCAGGATCCTGGGACTCGCTTCTCCAGCAGCCCAGTTTAAACCAGACTGCAGGAGAAAGTGAGCCCAGGGTCTTCTGTGCCATTGCTCCTGGAGGCACAGCAGCTCCTGGGGCTCACTTCTCCTGAAGCCTGGTTTAAAGTAGACTCCTGAAGCCTGGTTTAAACTGTATATTTAATAGAATATATTCCTGTGTCACCTGTAGGTTGATCTGGGAACCTGCAGAGATATATCTTCAAATGGCAAAAAAATTCAATTAAAAGGTTTTTATAATTGCAACTCAAAAAGTATCATATATGCAATTTTCTGTCTATGCAAATGAATATATATAGGAAGTTCAATGAGGGCAATAAAGACATGGGCTTTGGATCGTAGGTCACGAATAAGTAAAGTGACAGATGCTCTGTTAGTGAACCATTTTCTCTCTATGCCACATACACTGGGGGACCTGAGAGTTGTTGACCTATATGAAATGCAGACACATCTGTTTAATAGAATAGACACAGTAAGGTTATTACATCAGTAAGAAGCAGGTTTTATTTTTAAATGTAATACATTAGAACCCAATGGCCTGAATCAGAGTAATGACCTAGGACGTTTTCTATAGATATGACTTCTCCATCCTGGTTCAAGTAAATAGCATCAGGGTGATATATTCCTTGCTTTGAGCAGTCAAAAGCTGGTTAATTTTGATTATCCAGCATTCTCTATATATTTGGATTTGGATTCTCTGTTAAATACACTAATAAAGTCACTCTTTGCACAGTCTCTGTAAAATGAGGTAGTTACCCTTTAGAAAACTGTTTAATTACCATGTACACCTGCTCCTGCTGAGCTCTAGTTCTTGGAACCTATGTTTAGAATCTCCAAAAATGCTGAGCCCGACTTGAATTATACCAGTTCATTTTGTAAACAAGGAGGCAGCTGCATTCCGTTATTAATATTCTGGCAATAGTGGTGATTGTAAGTATAATGCATCTTTTATACAATGTCATACGTTTACCTTGTAGAGCATCTTGTTAGAATAATTATTGTGTTTATGTAGGACCACTCGAGTAAGAGGATCATCAGCTCTTGATAAAGAGGTTTTTGAAATGGTCACTATCAAATTTCCATCAAGTTTTTGGATCTGTTCCAGCTGATGTTGTATTGTCTTTAGTTTGATAACAATCCTCGTGTTAAGTAAATAGATAAACAATGAGGAGATAACCTGAAGAACTTTGGCGTGTCATGAACTTTAATTTTTACTACAGAGGACTTGTAAGGACACTTTGTTATGTTATATTATTTCAAGATGGAGTCAATGCAACTTTGAATTGTCAAGCATCTTTGCTATGTTTTTTGTACTGTATTTATTGCAAAATGTATTAAATTCATGGCTTACAACAGACATTTTCTGAGAATTTTTTCATGACATTTTAGTTAACTCTGTACATATGGTTTAAACTGGACTGCAGGAGAAAACTTGCCACTTGGACCCAGCTGAGCTCTGAGAAGGAGCAAGGTGTTAGAGCTGCCAGAGGGATGAGTGGGGTTTTTTTATTTATTTACTTTCAGCTGAGGTGCTTTAGCTGAGAAGGTACTGTGTGGGGGACTGTATTTGGGTGTGTGTGGGTGAGTTGTAGCAGACTCCTGGCTGCGGGAGTTAGGGTGTGAAAGGGTCATTGATTGCCTGTAATTAAGTGCCTGGGTGAAACTGAATAGTAGACTCCTGGCTGCTGGAGTTAGGGTGTGAAAGGGTCATTGTTTGCCTGTAATTAAGTGCCTAGGGTGAATTTGAATAGCTGCTGGCCACACCCTCTCCTGGGGGACGCGTCTATTTAAGGCAGGAAGCTTGCAAGAGGCATGAACCTCTGGCACGAGCCGAAGGGTGAGGCTCTTGGCCTGTGGCTTTTGGCCTGTGGCTCTATAAGAAGCCCAAGAAGAGCCAGAAAGCCAGGGACCTTGGGCTCCTTGGATTCCCAGTAAAGTAAGTAGACTTCTACAACAGGAACCATATAAATACAAAGGGTTTTAAAAGGGGGGTTATATAAAAGTATTTGTTTAAAAACAATTATGAAGCCAGAATGCCAGCAGGGGGTTGGGGGCTATCCAGTGTTTTGCATGGAGTGTCACATGTATGACTATCTGCCCACTAGTCAGAAGTCTTGGGTGTGTGCTCGGTGCAAGGAGCTCCTGGTTCTCAGGGAGCAAGTTTGCTCCCTTGAGGCCAAGGTGGCTGACCTGGAGAAGCAGAGACGGTCAGGTGCACGGAGAAGACTCTCGGGGACTTGTTAGATATGTCCCACTCTGGATCTGGCAGCCCAGCTGCTGCCAGGGAGCATGAGAGTCAAGGGGAAATGGGGCACCATGCTGAGGATAAGGGGAATGTGCCCTCAGAAGAGACCTCTTCTTCAGCTGGTTAACGGGTATCCTTTCGTACCAAGGAACCGTCCCTGGGAAGGGTGGGAGGGGGGCTCTTGGTAGTTGGTGATTCAATCCTTAGGCAGGTAGACAGCTGGGTGGTGAACCCGGATACTGACTGTATGGTGACTTGCCTGCTTGGTGCGAAGGTAGCGGACATTACGCATGTTTTAGATAGGCTGGTAGATAGTGCTGGGGAGGAGCCAGTGGTCGTGGTGCACGTCGGCACCAACGATGTGGGGAAATGCAGTAGTGAGGTCCTGGAGAAGAAATTTAGGCTGCTGGGTAGGAAACTCAAGGCCAGGACCTTCAAGGTAGCCTTCTCAGAAGTGCTACCTGTTCCACACGCAGGGCCGGAGAGACAGGCACAGATCAGGAGTCTCAGTGCATGGATGAAATGATGGTGCAGGGGGGAAGGGTTCAAGTTTAGGCACTGGGATGCTTTTTGGGACAAGAGGGAGCTGTACAAAAGGGACGGTCTCCACTTGTCCCAAGAAGGAACCAGGCTGCTGGCGCTCAAAATCAAAAAGGTGGCAGAGCAGTTTTTAAACTGAATAATGGGGGAAAGCCGACAGGAGATGAAAAGTCTCTGGTTCGGGATGGCTCATCTCAAAGAGATGAAGGGGTAGCTATTACTTTTGTACAAGGAAATGGATTAAAATTGTCCACTGAGACTGTGGCTGATGATAGGAACTGCCTGGCAAGGTCTCGAGGCAGCAAGAGGAAGGCTGTGGGCTTAACAAGCGTGGGAAACTATAAGTGTTCATACACAAATGCTAGAAGTCTCCGAGGTAAAATCGGGGAGTTGGAATGCTTGGTGTTGGGGGGGGAATAGACATTGTGGGTATTTCAGAAACTTGGTGGGATGAGGAAAATCAGTGGGATACGGTGATTCCTGGTTATAAATTATATCGGAAGGACAGGGGGAGAAGGGTTGGAGGTGTGGTGGTTTTGCATGTCAGAGAGGGTATACAGTCCAGTAAGACTGAGAGGTTAAGAAAATTGGATTCGCTTCTGGAAATGCAATGGGTTGAAATAGTGGGTCCAAAAGGAGGCTTAACATTGGGAGTTTGTTATCGCCCACCAGATCAAAAGATAAAGGATTATAAAACGATGACTGAATTAAAGATAGTGGCTCGACGGAATAACTGTGTCATAATAGGCGCTTTAACTACCCACACATTGATTGGGTCAATATGAGTTCTAGTCGGGAAAAAGAGATTGAGTTTTTAGACACTCTCAATGACTGTGCTATGGAACAGACGGTCACAGATCCTACCAGGGGAGAGGCGATCCTGGGTTTGGTCCTAAGTAACACCCAAGACCTGGTGAGAGATGTAAAAGTGATTGCACCACTTGGGAACAGTGACCATAATGTCATTGAATTTAACATTTGTACAGATAGGGAGTTGCCCAAAAAGACTGACGCAACCACTTTTAACTTTAAAATAAAATGCAAGTCTGTGATCAGGCAAGCAAAAAGGGAATATGAGGAGCATATCGCAAAAAACATAAAGGCCAACAATAAAACTTTCTTCAAATACATTAGAAGTAGGAAGCCAGCCAGGAAGGCAGTGAGGTCCTTGGATGACCAAGGGGTAAAAGGAGTAGTGAAGAATGATAGGGAAATGGCTGAGAAGCTGAATGCATTTTTTGCCTCTGTCTTCACTGTGGAAGAGGAGAAGTGCTTGCCCACTCCAGAAGCACTGATTTCGGGAGGGGGTTTGAAAGACCTGAATCAGATTGCGGTAACAAGAGAGGAAGTCCTACGACTGATGGACAATTTAAAAACTAATAAATCACCAGGCCCGGATGGCATTCATCCGAGAGTTCTGAAAGAACTCAAATGTGAACTTGTGGATCTCCTGACAAAAATATGTAATCTTTCTTTAAAATCTGCCTCCATTCCTGAGGACTGGAAGGTAGCTAATGTCACTCCCATCTTTAAAAAGGGCTCCAGGGGAGATCCAGGAAATTACAGGCCAGTCAGTCTGACATCAATACCGGGTAAGTTGGTGGAAACTGTTATTAAGGAAAGAATTAGCAGGCACATTGATGAACAAAAACTATTGAGGTGGACTCAGCATGGGTTCTGTAAGGGAAGATCTTGTCTCACTAACCTGTTAGTGTTTTTTGAGGGAGTGAACAAACATGTGGACAAGGGGGACCCAATAGATATTATTTACCTTGACTTCCAGAAAGTTTTTGATACAGTTCCTCATCAAAGGCTCCTAAGTAAGCTCAATAGTCATGGGATAAAAGGACAAGTCCTTTTGTGGATCAAAAACTGGCTTATAAATAGGAAACAGAGAGTGAGTATAGACGGGAAACTTTCTCAGTGGAGGGTGGTAAGCAGTGGGGTACTACAGGGATCAGTACTTGGTCCGATGCTTTTTAACTTGTTTATTAACGATTTAGAATTAGGAGTAAGCAGTGAAGTGGCTAAATTTGCAGATGACACGAAGTTGTTCAGGGTGGTGAAAACCAGGGAGGATTGTGAGGCACTCCAAAGGGATCTGTCGAGGATGGGTGAGTGGGTGTCAACGTGGCAAATGGGGTTCAATGTGGCCAAGTGCAAAGTGATGCACATTGGAGCCAAAAATCCTAAATATAAATACACGTTGATGGGGTCTGAACTGGCAGAGACGGACCAAGAGATAGATCTTGGAGTCGTAGTAGATAACTCAATGAAAATGTCTAGACAGTGTGTAACTGCAATAAAGAAGGCCAACGCTATGCTGGGGATTATTAGGAAGGAAATTGAAAACAAATCAGCCAGTATCATCATGCCCCTGTATAAATCATTGGTGCGACCTCATTTGGAATACTGTGTACAGTTCTGGTTGCCACATCTCAAAAAGGATACTATAGCATTGGAAAAAGTGCAGAAGAGGGCAACTAGAATGATAAAAGGGTTGGAACACCTTCCCTATGAAGAAAGGTTAAAACACTTGGGGCTCTTTAGCTTGGAGAAACGACGGCTGAGGGGTGACATGATCGAGGTTTATAAGATTATGAATGGGATTGAGCAGGTTGAGAAAGAAGTATTTTTCTCCCTTTCTCACAATACAAGAACTCGTGGGCACTCCATGAAATTGCTGAGCAGTCGGGTTAGAACAGATAAAAGGAAGTACTTCTTCACCCAAAGAGTGATTAACTTATGGAATTCACTGCCACAGGAGGTGGTGGCAGCTACAAGCATGGACAGTTTCAAGAGGGAATTAGATAAACATATGGAGCAGAAGTCCATCAGTGGCTATTAGCCACAGGGTATAGATGGGAACTCTCAGTCTGGGGCAGTTGATGCACTCTATTCTTGGTGCTGGAGGGGGCAGCAGTGGGAGGGCTTCTAGTGTCCTGACCCCACTGCTGGACCTCCTGATGGCACCTGGTATTTTTGGCCGCTGTGTGACAGAGTGTTGGACTAGATGGGCCATTGGCCTGATTCAACATTGGCTTCTCTTATGTTCTTATGTCCAAAGGGACTGATCCTTTTAAGCATCCTTCCCAAGCAGCAAGTTCACTCGCCATTTGGAGAAGGTGCCCAAAGGGATTGGTCCCTTTAAACACCCTCCCCAAGTGGCGAGTTCATTCACTGCCTGGAGAAGGTGCCCAAAAGGATTGCAGTCCCTTTAAACACCCTCCCCAAGTGGTGAGTTTGGCTCACCACTTGGAAAAGGTGTCCAAAGAGATCGATCAGTTCTTTTAAACACCTTCCCCAAGTGGCATGTGAACTGCCACCTGGAGGTGTCCAAGGAGCTGAAAAATTTGGCAATCCCAATTATTTCCTGAATCTCAATACCATACCAGTATTTACCAATATCTGGGGGGGTCAATATACCCAAACCTGAAAAATACTGGGGAGGGGAGTGTTCGGTGTACACCCCTAGTGGTGGACATTACTGTGACAGGTAACTGCTTGGGAATCCTGGG
This sequence comes from Gekko gecko, assembly GCA_029375565.1. NCBI lineage: Eukaryota > Metazoa > Chordata > Lepidosauria > Squamata > Gekkonidae > Gekko > Gekko gecko. The sequence continues at coordinate 103,346,325 of JAPDNY010000004.1, read as the reverse complement.
AAAACCTGTAATATTATTAAGAAAGGAAATATATCTGAAGTTTCAAAAAGCTTGAAAAGTACTATGGTCTTACCTGCCACTCCTGTTGGAAAAGCTACCAAACGTTCTAGTGGGGCTAGCCATTTGCTTGGAAGCACAGTAACTGGTTCTGAATAATACTTCCAAATTAGTGAGATCATTAAAGCAGCCTAGAATAAAGAAGATTTACATGAATAACTGCAAAACCTGAAAACTGATAAGTTGTTGTTTAACTTAGTTGCACCATCAATATTTTAGTTTGCATGGGGTCTGCTAGGTTCTACTTGCCTGCATTATCTTTAAAGAACACAACGCAAAAATATATCGCAAACAACTTCTATGATATTAAAACCATTGATATAAGAACCCTATATCCTTGACCCATAAGTTGACTTTTCCCACAGCAAACACCAGTACCACATTTCTAAATTCTTTCCTTGGTCACCTGTAGTTCATGGCTTGCAAGTAGGCACTTCAAGAGCAGGGGAGACGGCATCCTCTGTGATGATCAGGGTGGATAAAAATCAATGTTTTTTTAAAAAAAATTAAAATTGGATTTTTAAAATTTAAATCAGATTTTTAATAAGGTGCTTTTTGAGGGAAAATCTATTCAAAAATAGCTTTCTATTTAAAATACATTATAGCCCAAAGGTTTTTTATCATGAAATAATCCTGTAGTATGAGACTATGTTCAGAGAATGCTTAAAAAAATTATAAGTGAATTCCATTAGTTCATTCATTAGGGCACCAATGTCATGCTCTTCAGAGGTTCCTGTAAGATTATTTTGGATAAATTTTCTGTCTAGAAGATACCATCACAAACGCTTGGTTTTGCAGTTCTCAAAACTGTGAATTTGTGTCTGCAGAAGTAACATGCATTTTCTTGAGAGGAAAAATGTTTTTAAATACACATACAGAGTAGAGAAAGAGATCTCAATCCTTTTGTTTCTCTGCAAATCCATGTACACAGAATCAACCCCTTACCTCTTAAGTACTAAGTTTCCAAGAAGTTCAATAAACAGAAGATTGTTTCAGTTGGAATAGATCTGGATAAGGAGAAGATGTTAAGAGCTAAGTGTGTGGAGAGAGGGGCAAACAGTACAAATGAAGGTGAAAACTTTTTGAACAGAATACTCCAAAAGTCTTGAGATCTTTGTGAGTGTAGCCTGAGATTTATTGTACTATTCTCTCCCTTGAAGAAAAAACCTATAATGAAATCAGGCCATAAAAAGAGACCAGTTTGGGAATATTTTAATGAAGTTCCTCTACTTATGGGTAAGGCATGCATGCATGCAAAATATAAACTAAGCAACAAAGAAATGCAACACCTGGTGGCCCAAATGAAACAACATCATGAGAAATATTCCTTCACAGGAGAAAGTTGTGATGAAGATGACGAAAGGAACATGTCTGAACACACCAGATCTTCAGCTTGGTGAACTTTTTGATTTCATCATATTTCTTAAAGACAGTATTGTGAAATTAAGTTTGAACAAAAATATATTTGTTACTGTATGGTACTGTCCTTTTCAATACAGCTGTTATAAAGAAATAAATAGTTGAAACAGGCAGATCTTCCTTTTTCAGACAGTACTAAGTGGCAGTGAATACAATGAGTAATACTAAATAAACAGAAATGGTATAAATAAAGAAATAACAGCAATGGCTTCTTGTTTAGGGGAATCCATAGTCAACATACATGATTCTAGAAACTATCCACCTTCAAGACTGTTCTACAGGTTTAGAGTTATCTGTCCAGGATCTGTCCAGTTTCAGCCACATCATATGCATCACATATTCATAGTATAGCATCACCTAAAAGGAAAAAAAATCCACTATCCAGGAACCACCATAGATAAGTTTGTGGTAAGAACTGGCAGAACAGAAAAAGGTAACAAACGAAACAATTGCCCAGTTTGTTTATGTGAAAAAGTCTTATTTCCATCTGAGTGAAAAACCACACTTCACTAATATGATTCAGCCATTAAGACCACAATATTGTAAAACCAGAAAAGTAAATGTTGCAGGGAAACTGGATAAAGTGAATGAAAGGAACTAATCAGTGTACAGCAAGTCTCAAGAGTCTTGAGGAGTGGAGTGATGTCTGTGACAATCTTGTTGTATGTTTTGAAAAATGTTCCTTGCAAAAACAATTGATATGTCAGGAAATGCACATACAAAAGAACACTTACAAGAAATAACAGCAAAAGTTATAATAAAATATGAACAAAAATTCAAATGTCTAGTACACAGCTTGGTCACAAGACAATGCTGCAAATGTATTCAAGATGAGGAGAAGCTTAGAAGAGAAGAGAACACCAAGCTAATAACAGATGGTTGCAGTAGTCATTTGATGTACCTCCTAGCCAAAGACTTCAGTGTTCCAAAAATAAGGGCTAATGTTGTTGAATTACTAAATACTTCCATAACAATAATTTTGCAGCAGCTACTCTGAAAAGAATGGGTGGAACCAAAATAACTTTCCCTCAAGGTTTTAGAAGGACCTCTGTAACAGACTGTTTTGAGCTGTATGTCAAAACCTGGTCTATTCTGAAGACAGTTTGTGAACAAAATCAAGAGAAAACAGATGGCACGGTCATGGCCAAAATCCTCAATATCGGGCTAAAGAGAAATGTTGAACATATGATGAGCGTCCTGAAATCAATTTTTGAAGCTTTCAATACAGAAAAACAACTGTTTTATTGGTGTGCTGTTGAAATATGGAAGAACTGAGAGAGCAGTTAAAAACAGAACTATGGAATGAGAGAATTAAATCACAAGCATAAAGAACGAATAGGACAAGCACTATCTGCAGCTCATTTTTTGCAAATATTGTCAATATACAGTACCATAGCCAAACTTTAAGTATTGAAGAAGAGAAGTTAGCTATGACATGGGTATCCAGCAATCACCCATCCATCATACCAACTATAATAAACTTCAGAGCTAAAGGGGAACCATTCAAGAAATATATGATGTTTTAAAGAAAGTCACACCAGGGAACTGGTAGAAGTCACATGAACACTTGGATTCAGAGATGGCTGAAGTAATGATTTCACTTTTATCAGCAGTAGCTTCTTCTGCTGATGTAGAAAGAATATTCTCTTCCTTTGGACTCATTCCTAAATTGAGAAATCGTTTGGGACTTAATAAAGCAGGTAAGTTTGTTTTTCTTTTACAGATTATGAACAAGAAGATGAAGATAGATAATTAAGAAAACACTGCATGGTGAACTATTTCAAATGTTAACTAACCAACCAATAATTAATTATCTGCTATAACTGTAAAATTAACCTGAAGAGTTATTCCAAAAATGAAACCTTTATCTGGGTTGTACATATTAAGGTTATAACAACCAGCAAGAATGAGCCTTTATATAGTCTGAGTGACTAGTGATTGGTTGCCAGGCCAAGAGGCAGAACTAGAGTAGCATTGTTTTCACTGTAGATAACTGGGCTGTACCACTTCAGACTATATGCTGAACCTCAAGTTACCAAATGCTACTCCATACAAAAATACATGACATAAGGCTAGGATAGAACCTTTCTCTCTAGTATCTACTGTTTTATTTGCAGGGTACTGTTTTGTATGAAGCAGCATGAAATCATTTGAACCCCTACTTGCAGTCTGAACTGGTTTAACTGAGGGCCAAGTTCTCACTATCTTTTCCCTGCTGTGGCATAATGGACTCATCGTCTAACACCTCCTCTTCAGGCATGTATGGCTTTCATAAGAAGATCAACAAACATAAGCAGAGACAGAGAATGGAGGAGTTTGCTGCCTACTGGGCAAAGGTCCTAGCCTGAGAAATAAGTTGCCACCTCTTCCAGTTCCTACCACTCTCTGTCCCTCTCACAAGTCACCATAGGGCCTCATAGCATTCCGGAATAAGCATTTGTTCAACAGTGTGAGAAATAAGGAGACAAATAATTTATATAAATCAGATCCAATCTGTATTTTCCATTTTTAAACCTACCAGCTTTTACTATGGTGGTTTTCTGAGTATCCGTATTAATATAAAATTTCAATATAAATACAAAATAGAATTATCTATTATTATACATCATTAAAAGTCATGTTCAATTTATTTCTAATTTATACTATGAATACAACCATAATATATACTACTTTTAAATAACATACACTTCAGGAGAAACTATTTTTACTTACTTGCAAAACGTAGAAGACAATATTTATTACCCACTTTATTTTGGCAAGTTGAGCTGTTCGTGTTTTCACTGTTAAAAGAAACACATGTTCTTATCTACATAATTTCTACAAATAGGAAATTTAGTTTTATTTCTAGCTGACAAAAATACTGTTTTGCTTTCTTAAAAAAAGGGTTCTGTTTCCAAAGTCACTGGCATTTTTTAAAAAAATATGGTTTGGGTATTTGCACATGTATATATGTATTTTCAATTAATTTGTTTTACATAGCAATCCAAAAGCAAATTAATTACAAATAAATCTCATTGATTGTAATCCAACTGACAGAATGGAAATATTTTGCCAGGCATATGGCTGAGGCATTGAACTTACCATCTAAATTGGCCTCACCCAGTCTCCTCCCTGGGGCCGTAGTGGCTCAGAGGTTAAGATGCTGAAGCTGCAGACCAGAAGGTCTGTAGCTTGGCAGTTCGGGACCTTAGTGCCCTGTAATGGAGAGAGCTCCCGTCTCTGGCCCTAGCTCCTGCCAACCTAGCAGTTTGAAAGCAAGAAATTGTGAGTAGATAAATAGGTACCACATCAGTGGGAAGGTAACAGTGTTCTGTGCACCTTGGCATTTAGTCATGCCGGCCACATAACCATGGAGAAGTCTTTGGACAACACTGGCTCTTCAGCTTGCAAATGGAGATGAGCACCACCCCCTAGAGTTGGATGTGACTAGCTTTCGAGCAAGGGAAACCTTTACCTTTAGGTCCCCTCCATGCCATCCATTCTGTCACTGTACCAGTCTCCACTGACACACAGGCTGCACAACCTCACTTGGATAATTTCTGTTATTAGTGCCTAAGTCGCCATCTGTTTTTAATTTTGACTTGTTAATATGTTAATTCATATTTAACAAACAATTTATGATATTGTTTTTAACTTGTTACCCTCCCTGAGCCTTGCTGTGCAGGGGAAGGTAAGCTAAAAGTCTAATAAAAAATAAAAATAAACAAGTAAAAGCTCACAGTGTTATTGGGTCCACATTATTATTGGATTCCCAATGTTCTACCAGTATATCCCTCAACTTTTGAAAGAATTCTATGGTATTCTCCAATAAAAGCCTATGAACCAAAGGAAAAAATGAAAACTAGCCTGCTGGATAAGTCTGTGTGTCTGTTTTCCTGACAAGTTAATAGATAGAGACATGCATTATATTGATTATACAATCCTACACTGTCCACAGAGTGACATTACCAGCTTGTGACAGGCCTGAGGTATTTTGAAGGAACCGTATTTTGTATTGTGAACTTCATAACAAAGGCAGTGTTAGAAGAAACTAACATAAAAGAAGAGAAAACATCTACCAATAGGGCTGACAAACAATGAACAAAAATGTGAACATGAAACAAACAGATATCTACCGTGAGTCTTAAGCTTGTCAGTCATTTTGTTAATCTTCCTTTCTAATCTGGCATATCTGGCAAATTCATCCATCATACTAATGGTAGCAAGTTCTTGCTTCATGTTCTGAATTTCAGACCTCATCTGTGATTCCTGCTCAACATCCTTCTGTAGCAACTTTGATATCTAACAAAAAAAGAAAGATGCCTGAACAGTTGTGTACATTTTGCTCACTTAAAACAAAGTACATATACTTGATTTTAAAATAAGAAATTGCTGCAACTTAAGTTTATACAAACTAGCTATCACATATCTGCACATGTCATAAAACATGCTTTCAAGAAAGGTTTTAACACAAAAAGCAGTTCAGTATTAGCCAGCAGGACCAACTTCTCACCAGTCCCTTCCCTGTGTATCTTGATGGGGCAAGAATGACCAGACATGTCTCTTGCCCCTAAAGACATCATCAATGAAAAATGGAGTTCTACTCTCAAGCTTGATGCCAAGGATCTGTAATACCACCTACTTTCTCAAGATTTCTTTAGCTTTAGATATGATCAACTGAAGATCCCAACTCACAGACTTAGGGCCACTACTTTTAAATACATGAACAGGCTCCTGTTTGCTAAGTACAATCTTGCTGTTCCAGGAGCTCTTGAAACTATAGGTGAAGAATTCAGAATCCAGCAATCCAAGAATATGGTTGTGTGTACACATAAAGCCAAGTTTTCCCACCACCATTTCACCGTCTCTTCTATGAAAAGCCTGCTAGCACAAACAGTTTTTGTTTTCTCCTCAGATATAATCACAACCTCTCAGGTAACAAAAGGGGCTGGAGAGCCTACCTTCCAAACGACTGTGAACAGAGGCAGAGCAGCACCTGGGCTCCTCTTTCCTTGGATATCAGGACCTCTTGGCCTGAGAGGAGCTAGAACATTTCCCACAGCAACCAAGAGTAACAATTGGGAATACAGAGATACTGTTGATGTTGAATTTTTAAAGCTATTCTAAGCCACTTTGAGATGAAAAGATTCATATTTGAATTTGCTTGGCTTATTATAAAGCATTTTGGTTTATTAAGAACATAAGAAGAGCCCTGTTGGATCAGACCAGTGGTCCATCAAGTCCAGCATCCGGTCTCTCACAGAGGCCAACCAGTTCCTCTGGACAGCCAACTGCAGGGCATAGAGGCTGAGGCCTTCCCCTGATGTTGTCTCCTGGCTCTCAGACTCAAGAGGTTTAGTGCCTCTGAATGTGGAGGTTCCCCTCAATCACCATGGCTAGTAGCCATCAATAGGCTTATCCTCCACAAATTTATCTAATTCCCTTTTAAAGCTGTTTATTCCTGTGGCCATCACTACATCCTCTGGCAGCAAATTCCACATTTTAATCACTCTCTGTGTAAAGTAGTATTTCCTTTTGTTTGTCCTGAATCTACTGCTAATCATTGGATGCCCTCGAGGTCTAGTATTTTGGGAGGGAGAATTTTTGTTTTTTGTCAGCTCTCTCCACCCCATGCATAACTTTATAAACCTCTACCATGTCCCCCTTTAGTCATCTCTTTTCTAAACTGAAAAGTCCCAGATTCTTCAGCCGTGCCTCACAGGGAAGGTGCTCCAACTCCCTAATCATCTTGGTTGCCCTCCTCTGAACTTTTTCCAGCTCTGCAATGTTCTTTTTGAAATCCAGTGACCAGAACTATATACAGTATTTCAAATGAGGCCACACCATAGTCCTATACAGGGAAATTAGAATATCAGCCATTTTATTCTCAATCCCTTTCCTAATTATCCCTAACATAGAGTTTGCCTTTTTCACTGCTGTAGCACACTGGACTGACACTTTCACTGAGCTATCCACTACGACCCAAGATCCCCCTGTCTCAGCCAGTTCAGACCCCATTAGCCTATACTTGGAAGCTGGGATGTTTTGTACCAGTGTGCATCACCATACATTTACTAACACTGAACTTAATTTGCCACATTGTCATCCAGTTTGTGGAGGTCCTCTTGAAGCTCTTCACAGTCAGCCTTGGTTTTCACCATCCTGAATAATTTTGTGTCATCTGCAAACTTGGCCACTACGCTACTCACCCCTAGTTCCAGATCACTGATGAATAAATTAAATAGTACCAGTCCCAGTACTGATCCTTGTGTGACCCCACTGCTTACTTCCCTCCACTGTGAGAACTGTCCATTTATTCCTGTTCTTTGCTTCCTGTCATTTAACCAGTTTTTAATCCATAAAACCAGTTTTAAACCATAAAAAACCCAGCCCATGACTGCTAAGTTTATTCAGGAGACTTTAGTAAAGTATCTTGTTAAAAGCCTTTGAAAGTCTGGGTATATAATGTCTACTGGGTCACTGTAGTCTACATGCTTATTCATTTTCTCAAAGAACTCCAAAAGTCCATCAGGCAGGACTTCCCTTTCCAGATGCCATGCTGATTTGACTCAGCAGGCTTTATACCTCTATGTGCCTAACAATTCTCTTTGATTACAGTTTCTACAAAGTTGTCTGGGATAGACATTAGGCTGACTGGCCTGTAATTTTCTTGTTCCCCTCTGGATCCCTTTTTAAAAACTGGTGTCACATTTGTTACTGTACAGTCTTCTGGTGGTACAGTGGCTGAATTTAGTGATAGGTTACATATACGGGTTAGTAGATCAACGATCTCATATCTGAATTCCTTAAGAATTCTCAGGTGTATGCCATGAGGACCTGAACTTTTCAGTGTTTAATTTCCCCTGTAGGTCTAGAATTTCATCTCTGGTCACCTCAATTTGGCTTTGTTCTTCAGACTCCCTTCCTGAAAACAGGATCTTTGGTATGGGTATATGCCCCACACCTTCCCACACTGGCCCATAGCTACAGTGGGACTATTCAGGGCTCTATCTTAAAGGGCCAGCTCCACAAGATTTTCTCCTGAAAATGTTTTTTTTTAAATTATTTTATAAACATTTTAAAACTTTTTTTAAAAAGGTATGCATGCTCCCATGCCTTCCTCTGGCAAAACAGACACAAGAATCCCTGACCTGGTTGGGACTGTAACTGACAAGAGCATTTTCGTTCACTGGAGACAGCTGTTTTTGAATGGATGCTCCATGCTGCTAAAATCCCCCCCCAAAGGGCATGAAGCTTAAACAAAGTTGCTTTTGCTCTTAGGCTACTTCTGGCTTTTACTTCTACCAAGAAGTGCAAAAAAAAGCAAGAGAGGCTTTGGAAAGTGGGGAGAGAGAGGAGATCTCCCACCCCCACCCGTTGCATTTGCAGGCTCCCCCAGATTCTTGAGGCAAATTTTGCTGATAAGCAGATCTCGCTCACTCTTCTTTGCCTCCTCTGCATTTCTGTGGCTGCTGCTTCATATTGAGCTTTCAACCTTCACTCAGATATTCTTCCCTATGAATATTGCCTTCCTGGACTTGGAAAGTCTGCTGGGGAAAGCCAATTCTTCTTTGAACAGGCAATACACATTGTAGCTAGTTGTCTTGGGAGGGTTAAAAAAGAGCCAGAAGTGTTAACGTTTTTCCTTGATGCCTGGCTTAAAAAAAAAATTCACAGAGGTTGCAACAAGCAAGCTTCTGAATTCCCCCAGAGCTTGTTAAAGAGTTATTCAGGAAAAACTGAAAGGGGAGTGGGACACAGAGGGGGGACTTTCAAGGTAAGGGATAACTTAAAAGTACAGTTGTTTAGAGACAGACAGAAAAATAATGGCAAATTATGGCAGGCCCATCAGAATTTTTTTTGCCCCACAAGCCACAAAATCCTGACTACAGGCCTGTTTCCACACTGAAGTAAAAAGTCATTGAGCTTCTTGGTCTTTAGCAACCTGCTCCTCCAAATCTCTTCTTGCATGCCTAGTTATTTCTTTTGCCAGAGTCTGTGGTCCCTTCTGTTCAATTCATTGGGGCAGACCTTCTACTTTTAAAAAGACACCTCTTTACTTTTTACAGCTTCCTTGACTTGTGTTATAAACCACTCAGGCCTCCTTTTAGACTTGGCAGTGCCTTTCCTTAACCTATGAACTGCATTCTATTTGGGCTTCAATTCGTGTAGTTTAGAATAGCTTCCAAACATCCTCTAAAGATTTGACTCTCTTGTGTTTCCCCTTCAGCTTCCCTTTTACTATTTCCTTCATTCGGTAAGATTCCCCCTTTTGAAATGAAATGTTACTATTTTGGACTTTGGTGCTAACTTTCCATTGACCTAAATGCTGAATTTAATAGCATTATGGACACTGTTCCCTACCTCTACATCTCTCACCAAGTCTTGAGAACCACTCAGAACCAAGTCTAAGATCACTATCACTCTGGTTGGCTCTATGACCAATTGTTCTAGGAATCTAATTTCTACAGCAGGATTCGAGCACACGTTTACCAAGTCAGTGTGAGGGTAGCTGAAGTCTCCCAGTATAACAACATTATCTGCTTTAGTCACCTCCCTTATTTCCTTCTCCATCTCAAGATCAGCCTGGAGGGTCTGATCAGGTGGGCAATACTACACCCTCACTTTTAAGTAACCCTCAGGGCCCAGTACTTTCACTCATATTGCTCCTGTCAGTGGGCTAATTCCCCTGATGTTTTCTAACTTATTTGATCCTATGCTCTCTTTGATGTACAAGGCAACACAAAGACCAACAACCTATCCCTCCCTGTCCTGCCTATAAAGCTTATAGCCTGGGATGACAGTATGCAACAGATTTTCCCCGTTCTACCATGTTGCTGAGATACCTACTATATCTAAACTGTCACTGAACACCAAGCACTCCAGCTCCCCCATCTTGGCTGAGAGACGTCTAGCATTGGAATAGAGACACCTCTAACGTGTTTCCCTCTCCAGTAACCCCTCGCCTTCCTGGACCCCTTATCAACCGTCCACACCGCATACTGCAATAATTAAAACGGCCAGTTTGAGAACTAAAATCCCAGTACAGAAATCATTGTAAATCCGTACATAAATGAAACTCTCAACGGAACAGCACAGGGAGGAACAGAACATTATCTCTCTCAACCTACAAGTACGGCACGATAAAATTAGAGCGTCATAAGGTGGCTACCGCTCCACCCACACCGACAGAGGCCGCTGGTGTGGAAGGAATCCTCTGCTCTCCTGAAACACAAAACAAATCGAAATGGACAATCTCTGTTATAGAAAAACCGGCGGAGGTGGCACCACTTACTACAGAGGAACAGGAAGGCAAAAGGATTTTGAGTAGGTTGCACAGGAACACCGAACTCAGCACAAGCAGCCAAGCGCCGGCATCCGTCGCGGTTTCCGCCTCCACTCGCTGCTCGCTCATTTCCCAGGTCGAAGAAATAAAAGAAGGGAGAACTAAATAGCCGTCAGTACGCCCCCAGTAATCAGAGCCCGGCTTCTGACTAAATAGACCAGCTGGGGCTCACTCCGCGCAAGCGCACATGCTGGCAAGCACGACTATCCCTTTGTTCCCATAGCAGTACTCCTGATATTACGATCGCATGCGCGTACGCTACAGTGACTACTGTAGAACGAAGTTTGAGTCCAGTGGCACCTTTAAGACCAAAAAAGTTTGCTATTGGGTATAAGCGTTGGTGTGTTCATCGTGTGTGCACTTTGTTCTATTGAAGACCAAAGTCATTCTTGTCTTCTGCGAGGGGAGGGGAGAAGTGTCCGCACCAAAACAGAGGGAGGAAGGGGAAAGAAAGTTAGTATGCCTTTAGCTCCGCCCAGGCAAGTATGGAAAACCTTCTCAATAGGGGAAGGGCATTGTGGAGGCTGGTGTATTCTTTATGGATAAATGAGACAAGCTGTTGTGATTTAAAAGAAGTTCCGCGAAAGCTGCCTGTCCAATAGCAACACGCGCGTTTAATAGGCGGCGGGGGGGGGGGAGTAAAACGGCCGTCGCACGGAATGCGCGCGCGCCCCCCCTTCTCTCAATCCGGCTGGATCCTGTTGTGGTGCCGCTGGCGCTGCTGGGATGGTTGCGGGAAGGAGGAGGTGAGGGGGTGGCAAGCGGGCGGGCTCTAGGCTGTGCGCAGTAGTGAGAATCGAGCATCTAGTAGGCGACAGACGCGAGAAGTACCAGTCACTGCTGCTCGTGCTGCGAGAACAAGCGCTCCAGTCCCGCTGCGTGCCGCTAAGGGAGAAAAAAAAACAAGGAAAGCTTGACGGTCGCCGTCCGGCATTGCCACTTGCTTCGCCATGCCGAAAAGAAAGGTTGGCGACGGGCGCACGCGTACCTTTAACGCGCGATTAGGGCGCGCTTCTCCCTTAAAAATCACCTTCCTCCCACCCACTTTATTTTGATGTTGTTTTTATAGAAGATATTTCTACCCCCACCCACGCGCACACACACTCTGTGTCCCACAGTTTGGCGCTAAAATAATAAATTGGGGAGAGGAGGAGGGAAGGAATGACGATTGGAAATGGCCGCGACATCGCTGTCCCTCAGAATTCTGTCCTGCCAGTCTCGTGCTTCCCTCACGAGAGGCTCTGCAAAGGCCCAGCTCTGAGCGGCGCGCAGGGTTCTAACGTCTGGAACTTTCTGTAGACGTCGCCTAAGACGGTGGGGACAGTTTCAGGTTCGAAATCTGAACATAGCGGCGGGAAGGGGGGGGGGGGCGTGAGCGCGATGACGCCACGGCTCTCTATGAAGCCTCCTGTCGGGTAGTGCGCATGCGGGGTTGGTGCTTTCTTAACTGAATATGTGTTCCGTTTCAGGTTAACGCTGCTGAAGAAGAGGTGAGTATTGAATAATTTGGTGTTGTCATGAGGATTTGGAGGGACTGGTCCATTTTAAAAAAATGTTATTTTCGTTAGAAAATAATGTGATGTATAAATATACACACAATGTGAAGGGCGAAACAGTTAATAGCTTTATAATTACATTTTGTTCCTTAAAAATTGATGCACATTGACAGAATCTCTAATGTTATACTTTTTTAGGCTTTGTGTTGATACAGTATGAGATGAATGGTTGCCATCTCTGAATAAATACTTTGTAGAAAATATTCCTTTGCTATCGATGTTTATACATTATGATCTTGCACATAAGCCAGATATGTACCAAGATAAATTCATAATCTTTCTTTTTGCTCTAGCCTAAGAGGCGATCAGCACGATTGTCAGCTGTGAGTAGAGACCTTTTCTCTTGTTTTCAGTTTTTATTGTACTAATTATTTGGAAGGAAAACTTAGTAAGTGAATCTTTTTTCCCACCAGAAACCTGCTCCTGTCAAAGCTGAAACCAAGGCAAAAAAGGCAGTTTCAAAGGTGAGGGTTTTTTTTTTACTTTTAAATACACATTTATACACATAAATACACAAAAATTAGGCATGATAAATTTGCTGCTTTGGAACTTGTCTGAAGATGGGAATACTTTTGAAAATCCTGTTGCTAATATGTATACTGCATTTTATGCTGCAATGTTTTTATGCAGTTGCAGATGGAAGGAATTTCTTTTATTCCACAGATCTCTTTCGAATGTAAAAAGTATTTGCTTGCAAATATAATGGTAACCAATTTCTCCATAGGATTTAATTATTTTTATTGATATTTATTTATATCCAGCTTTTGTTCCCATGGTGGCCTGAAGTAGCTTAGATTGAATGTTGTTCTCCCCCCTCCATTTTCAGAACAACAACCCTGTAAAGTAGTTTCGGCTGAAAGAATGTGACTGGCCCAAGGCCACCCAGAGACCTTCCATGGTAGAGTGGGGCTTTGAACCTGGGTTTTTGCATGCACATCTCCAGTTAGTGATGTGAAACATTCTAGAGAGTTGTTGCCAGTCATCACACAACAATGACATTGACAGGCCGATGGTCTGAATTTGAATAAGGCAGCTTCATCTGTAGTTTGTCATTCATTTGCATGAATAGCGGGAAATAAAAATCTTTTAACATGACTTGAGAACAGAAATAATTGAGAGCAATTAATAAAATCAGCATCTATCTATCTAGTACTGCTCAGTAGACCTTTTGAGAGTGCATATAGGGTGATTCATAAAACTTGTACAATCAAAACCTCAGAAAGCATACAAAATGAGAGCCTACATTGAAAATACTGAAATTTGTATGAAGTGTTGATTTGAATGGGGGGGATAGGGGAATCTGCACTCTGGCATTTTGTTGGATCTGGCTGAATAGGGGGATGATACTGACCTACCTTATAGAATTGTAAGGATTGTTGAGACAATGTGTGTGTTCAAGTATTTGAACACTCAAGAGCACAATATTATCTTGTGATTAACATATGGAATTCACTGCCACAGGAGGTGGTGGCAGCTGCAAGCATGGACAGTTTCAAGAGGGAATTAGATAAACATATGGAGCAGAAGTCCATCAGTGGCTATTAGCCACAGGGTATAGATGGGAACTCTCAGTCTGGGGCAGGTGATGCACTCTATCCTTGGTGCTGGAGGGGGCAGCAGTGGGCAGGCTTCTAGTGTCCTGGCCCCACTGCTGGACCTCCTAATGGCACCTGGTATATTTTGGCCGCTGTGTGACAGAGTGTTGGACTAGATGGGCCATTGGCCTGATTCAACATTGGCTTCTCTTATGTTATGTTCTTGTATAGAGTATATTGCCCACTCTGGAGCATTTGTTGCCAAGGCTAACTAACTGATCAGCACCTTTTTAACATGTGTCTTTTTTCCAGTTGCTATCCCCTTGTACAACTACAGCTCTGTTACATTTTTGTTTCATATCTAATATGGGGGGGCGCGCACCAAGGGAAACCAAAGCAAAAGAAACAAAATGGTGCAGAGAGAAACAAGACTGCCAAAAATAATACCAAAGGGGTAAAAACAGATATTGATAGTATTTATTTGTCCAATGATATTTGTTTGTTTGCTAATGATACTTATTTGTCAAAGAGAGAGAAAGAAAGAATGAAAAAGGTGGAGAGAGAGAGAAACAAAGAAAGCAAGTGGATAAGGGGAGGGAGAGGGAAGGAAGAGAGATAGAAAGGAAGGGAGAGAGAGAGAGCGAAAAAGAGAAAGAACGGTAGAGAGAAAGCAAATAGATGGGGGAGGGAAGAGAAAGAAAAAAGGAAAGAAAGAAAATAAGTGGGGAGGGGGGAGGAAGGAAGAGAAGGCAGGAAGAGAGAAAAAAGATGGAAAGATAGAAGGAAAGAGAGAGAAACCAAAATAAAGAAAGCAAATAGAGGAAGGGGAGGGAGAGGAAGGAAGAGAGAAAGAAAGGTGGAGAGAAAGCAAATAGATGGGGAGGGAGGGGGAAGAAAGCAAATAAATAGGGAGGGAGGGAGAGGTGGAAAGAAAGCAACTTTATCTTTAAATGTGTTCTTCAACCCACCTCCCCTCACGCTAGCCAGCTTGGTTTGGAAAAAAGATTTAAAAAGACAAATGCCTTCTCCAAGCTGGTGGGTGGGGTGGGGGCTTGGAGAATGCCTTTAACTTTAAATGTGTTCTCCAAGCCCCCTGCCCCCAATGCCGGCTTGGCTTGGAGAAGGGATGTAAAGAGACAAATGCCTTCTCCAGCCAAGCCACAAAGCCAGTTGGGGGGCAGGGCTTGGAGAACACATTTAACTTTAGATGGGGAGGGGAGGGAGAGAGAAAGGAAGGAAAGTGAAAAAAAAGCAAATAGATGGGAGGGAGAAGTGGAAAGAAAGCAACTTTAATTTTAAATGCATTCTCAAAGCCCCCCCCCCCCCAAGCTGGCTTGAAGGCATTTGTCTCTTTACATCCCTTCTCCAAGCCAAGTGGGGGGGGGGTTGGAGGATGCATTTAAAGTTGCTTTCTTTCTCTGCTCCCCATCACCTACCCAAGGAGGGGTACACTGGCTGGGCAAGGGAAGACTGATCAGGAAGGGGAGACATGTCTCCCCTTTGCTTCCTCAGTCACCCTACCGGGAGCTGCATAATATATGTGAAAGAGCTGCGTGTGGCTCCCGAGGTGCAGTTTGGCCACCCCTGCGCTAGAGCTTTCGTCAGATTCCCCCTGATGAAGCTGTATGCAAAATGCATAGGGGATGTAGAACTATTAAATATTCCATTTCCCTATGCATCATTTTGTTTCTTTCTTTTCATATCTAATATATCAGTAACACTTTGTAAACTGCAAAATTTCAGTCTGAACACACATTGTCCTTTTCTGTAATTTGGATCTGGCATCCTTTGTGGACACTTCCACTGACAACTTTAAAGCAGTGTACTCAGTAACACTGAGTGCCTTTTCCTACCATTTTGTTTTAGAATCCCAGTAACAGGCTTCCACTGTTATTACTAGAAGCTGTGCTGCAACTAAATATTCAACAAACAGAAAATTACTTTTAGTAACCAATATTTTTTTTAGCCAGTACCACCAAAGAGTCATTGATAAAATGATTGCTCTGATCCGTTCTGGAACAACTCTTTTTCATGTTATCTGTTAGTGCAGCAATTGATGGTTACAGTTTATGAGAGAGAAACAAACAGGAACCCGCAAGGACTTGTGGGAGGCATCTCATTATCCCCTCTTCCACTGTTTCCTCTTTCATTTTCCTGAAAGTCCCAGAGCCTCTCCCCTTTCCTCCTTCTCAGGTTGCCAACCTCCAGGTGGGGCCTAGAGGTCTCCTGGGATCACAACAGAGGTCCCAACTACAGACATCAGTTCTCCCATAGGATTGCCAGCTCCAGGTTGGAAAATTCCTGGAGATTTGAGGATGGAGCCTTGGAAAAGCAAGGTTTGGGGAGGGAAGTGACTTCAGCAGGGTATAATGCCATAGAGTTCACCCTCCAAATCAGTCATTTTTTCCAGGGAAACTGATCTGTCATCAAAAGAGCAACTGTAATTCCTGGTGATCTCCAGTCCCCACCTGGAGGTTGGCAACCCTAGTTTCCCTGAAGGATATGGCTGCTTTGGAGGGTGGAATCCGTAGCACTGTACCCCTCTGAGGTTCCTTCTCTCCTCTAACATGCCATCCCCAGGTTCCACCTCCAAATCTCTAGGAATTTCCTAACTTGGAGTTGGCAACACTGTTTTCCTTCCCAGCCAATCTACCTTTATCTGCACCTCAGTATTAAGTGTTTTCTCACCTCCACCTAAGAAATTTGTAGCCCAGTCGTGTGCTGCTGGCTGCTGGGCCAGGCCCACTTGTATGATATGGAATCCTCAAGGTTTGTGTGGTGGGTGGCACCTCACTTTCCCCCTGCATTCCCCTCCCCACACTATTTCCTCTTTCCTCCCATATTCTCTCTCCTTTCCCTGCGTCATTCTCCTTCCCAGCCATTTGCCAACCTACCTTTTATCTGCCTCCCATCTTTAGCTATACTTACTATTTAGTTACTTTATTTATACCCCATCTTTCACCACAGTGAAGATCAAAGCAGCTTACGTTATTCTCTCTTCTTCCTTTTCATCCACCCCAACAGCCCTGTGAGATGATTAGGCTAAAAGTATGTGACTAGTCCAAAATCAGCTAGTGACCGCCTACAGCAAGACTGGGAATTGAAGTTGGGTCTCCCAGACACTATGAAACTCTACCTGCTATACCACACTGACTTTCTTAGTGTGACTGTTGTTGAACAGCAGCAAGCTTCTGGGCCTAGTTGAGGTATGGAAGTCATGTGGTATCGAGTCACCCATGGGTTGCTTCCAGGCCTTCCTGAGCTAAGACAAAAATGTGTGAGGTGGAGGCTAAAATACTGTGAGCTGACTCACACTAACTCAGCTTAAGAGGGAACATTGCTAGAGATCTGTCCCTCTTGATACACAAATCTGTATCTGTGTGCTCCCCTGTCAAATTGGAAACACACAGTCGGAGTCCAACGAGTTAGATAAAGATCTGTTTAATGCATTGAAACGGGAATACAGAGGGCTGAGTGCCTTAGCACCTCAGCAATTCCAAAGCTGTATTCTGCAATAACCAGGAAGGGCAGAAGATCTTATACCTCAAATGACATCTCATATAGTTTACACATTAGAAAATCTCTAATTGTTACCAAACAGTTAACATCATTCAAGCATCATTTGACTCAGTGCATCTCTCAGTGGTGTCAGTAATTACACTTGTTTATCTTGTCTTCAGAACTTTGGGCACATTAAAGAACACTGGGTTCATTCCTGGGCTCACATGCGGAGAACTAGCTGATAAAAGCTATGATACATATTGAACTTCGCTCTCGGCGGCCTTGCAACTTCTAAATAATATTCCATTCTTATTGTATCCTAATTCTATCCCCAGAGGCCTCTAATAATGCTTTTCCTTAATATATAGCTTCATATACAAAGGGTGCAGTTATCAAATATATTCTATAATAAATTTCTCTAATCAGAAAATTCTAGATTACATACCAAGATCTGGATCTATTATAATTAAATTGTTAAAGGCCTAATGACAGCTGTCAGCATATCAGAAGAAATATCAGAAATCACATTCATTTTTCCATTGTCCTACAATCCTCCCTCTTCGTGAAATGACCACCCTAAGTTCATTGCCACCATCAAGAGCTTTTTCCACTGGAACTGAGTGCTCACGATCCTCAGCCCGACATCTGGCAACCATCATTTCTTCAATTCTTGAGTGGGGGGATAGAGATGTAAAATTTCCAGAAATTTTGAAGTTTGGAAAAACCCCGGGGTTTTTTTGGAAAAAAGCAGAAATTTTCAGAAAAAATGAGAAAAATGCTACATTAGCATTTCTTTTTCCTTTTCCAGATTGAAAGTCATTCTGTTACTGTAGGAACATAAAATATGATTATGGACAATTTTACTTGGCATGAAATTATCACAACTAGCATATTAAAAATATAGTGTATCCAAACAATTATTACAAACAGAATTTACTTTTTTTAATAATATTTATTTGTAATGGTAACAAATGGAGCAACAATCTCCTGAACTGTACTAGTTTATGTGGAACAGACAAAAAAACCTCCACAAAACAATTTTTAAAAATCCAGGAGTAACAGTTATTCATATTTCCTATCCACAGTATTAAATAAAATTTAAAAAAAAACATTCTCATAAAAAGAATTGAAGAGGGAAGTGTATAGAAGGGATTTGGAAGGGATTTAGAAATGATTTGGAAAATATTTGAGCACCTTATCTTAAATATTTTATTCATCGTGTTAAAATAAAACGTTCCATAATCATTTTTTTTCCCTTTTCTTTTTTCAATTTTTCCAATTTTTCAGAAAAAAACAAAAAAGGCTTCAGGAAAAAAACTGGTTTTTTTCTGGTTTTTTTCAGTTTTTCCCTGGGCCTTCAAATCTCTCGTTGGGGGTTCTGGGGACCGCAGAAGCACAAGCTATTATATGGGTATACATTGTATGCAGAGACAAATCCCAAAGATCAGTAAAATTTCTACCAGGACAAAACAGTATAAACAATAGATCCCAAACCAGTGAACCAACTCCCAAACCAATCCCCCCCCCCATGACAAGGTATAATTCTTTTGAAATGTCTTGATATTTCATTGAATGGAGGCTGAATAATTACTTAGGTTCAAGGAACACATGTCCTCAAATTCAGTGCAGTTATGTCCTGCCTTGAGCAGCAGGTAGTCTATAGGTATTCTATTCTGGATGGTAGCTTTTTTATCATGCAGATCAGCCAGCATACTCCCCAAAACCTGGGAAGTGTCATTCAAAGGGGGGGGGGCGGCAGGAACAAGATCCAACCCAGAGGGGAATTTCTTCTGGGCAAGCCCTATTGACACTCTGAAGAAAACGACTGATCTGGAGGGTGGATTCCATGGCCTATTCAGCTGAGGCTTCTCCCCTCCCCAAACCTTGCTGTCCTCAAACTATATCACAAAATGTGCAGGAATTTCCCGACCTGGAACTAACAATCCTAGCCAGGCCTGGCCTCAATGAGTTCTCCCTCAAAGGCTAAAATAGGCCTAGAAAGGACCCTCACCTCCCACCTTTTACTGACAGAACCGAACTTGGAAGACTGTGGTTGCCACTGAGGGAATCCATTGCTTAAAGCTACAGATGTTCCTTTTATAATTTTCAGGTTTTTTTAAACCCCCAATATTTTTTTTTAAGATTTCACATTTTTTTCCTGCAAATGTAGGCCCCTTTGCAAGTTTGTAGAAAGATCTGTCTTGCTTGTTCACAGCTCCAGTTAATGGATTTAATTATCCACAGATTTGGCCGACTTTGCTATTACTATATAGATTCCTGGGGAAATTCGATCACTTGGGTCTTGATGTGGTGAATCAATTATCTGTGCAGAAAATATTGTAGTATATCTTTCAGAAGTGGATAGATTAAGAAATGTTAGCAATAATAAATTTAGATGTAACAACATAGGCAGCTTTATTCTAAATGACACTACAGATTGTATATCAAAGAAGTCTTGATATATTAGAAGTCAAATGAACCCCCTGCAAGCTAGAGGCATCAGACTCACAGAGGACCTCCCCAGGATGCTCGTCTGCCTTCCCTCCAAGTTGTGTGCAGATTGGCTTTGGGGGGCTAAGTAGAGGCCCCCCAAAACAGGTGCCTCCAGGAAAGTACTCTCTGGGGACATCACAGCCACAGGTTCAGAAGTGTGTCGAATGGGCCTCCTGTAACCTGGCACCAAACTTACAATGAACCTCCTCAGGATGCCCCTCTATCTGCCCTCCAAGTTTGGTTAGGGTTGGTTGGGGGGCAATCTCTGTGGGGAAAACACAGCCACAGGTACATGAGTGGGTCAAAAAACCCCCGCAAGCTAGAGCCCAGTAGCTAAGCCTCTCTGCTCAGCATGAGCAGAAAAATGGGTGGCTCAGAGCCCTGAGTGCACCAGACACCACCACAGCCAGGGAGAGGTGTTCACATATCCCAATGTGGGTCCTCAGCCGAGGAGCCCAGTACCTAAGCCCCTCTGCTTAGCATGAGCAGAAGGTGGCTCAGAGCTCTGCATCCATCTGACACAAGCCCAGCTGGGTAGAGGTGTTTGTTCAGAAATAAGTATGGGGGGGGGGTGTTCTGGCAAGGCAACCAGCAGCGAAGCCCCTCAGCCCAGTGTAAGCAGAGAGATAGGTGGCTCTGAGCCCTGAGTCCATTCCAATCCCGGCCAGCCAGAGCTAGTAGTCACAATTGGGGGAGGGGTCCTCAGCCAAGGAACCAATGAAGCTAAGCCCCTCTGCTCATCATGAGCAGAAGGACAGTGCCTCAGAGCTCTAAGCACCAAACACTCCCAACCACACTGTTCACAGGAATGACTTCCAGTTCCCTTCCCTCTCTGCTTTTAACTGCTGCCAATAGAGAACAAAGACTGCGTGTGAACTGGGGCAGAGGTATATATCATTCTACTCCCATAATGCAAAATGGGAGCTCTTATTGGTGACCAGTGCTGCCTGTTGAGCTTTGGAGGGCCAGTATTGGTGTTTCCAGGGCTGCAGAAGTCCATTCCCCCCCCCCGTTGCTTTGGCAACCCTAAGTGATAAGCACCAATGTGTCTGCTGTGGATGCTGCCAACATGTACCACCACCAGTTGCACAAACCTCCAGAAACCAAGTGGAGGGTCATGGGAGGCTCATTAGGACAAGATCACACAGACTTCGACTTGCAAATCATGACCCAGGTGGTTGTAGTTGAGAATTTAGGGTCGTGGGCAGGTTTGTGCCCATATCTAGTTGTAACCATTTTGCTTTAGCGTCACTGAAAAAAACAAAAGGATCCAAATTAGTTATATCCCAAGATACGCAATAGTGTTGGCTTGATTTGAAGAATAATTGATATGTTTTGTTATGTGCTGATAATTTGGGGGTCAGGTCAGTTTGGCTTCTGGGTGGGCTTTGGGATGAAGACTGTGGTGGCCTTTGTCAGTGATCTGTTATTTGAATGCAGATAAGAGGTTCCCCTCTGTGTTGCTCTTTCTGGATTTACTTTTGGAATTGAACTTTGATACTGTGGACCATGCCATCTTGTTGAGACATTTGAAGGTAGAACTAGGGATTAAGAGATGCACTTTAGATTGTTTTAAATCATTCCTTATTGGCAGGTCTGCAGGTTGCTACTGCAGACCAATTGTCATCAATGTGGGATTTGCCTTGGGTGATACTAAAGGTTCAACTATTCCTCATGTCATACAGTCTCTATATGTCATACATTCCTCATATCATACAATCTCCCTTAGGCCAAATCCATTGTAGTTTGGGGGTTGATTGTCATCAATACACTGATCATACCCAGCTCTGTATTTCTTTAATCAAATAGCTTGGTGATGCTATAGAGGCTCTTAATCAGTGCCTTAATGCTTTGGTTAAATGGCTATGGATGACCAAGTTGAAACTGGATCGTGACAAGATGGAGGTAGTGTTGGTTGAGAAGGCTGAGGTTTTAAAAGCCATTATGCTTCCCATTTTTGATGGGTTCCAACCACACTGGCTAACTAAAGAGTCTAGGCGTTATACTGGGTCCAGTGTCATTGCTGGAGAAGCAAGTTAATGGTGCTACGAAAAACACATTCTTCCAGCTTCACTGAGTTCAGAAGGTGGCCCCCTCACCATTGCTTGAGTTGATCTGGCCATGTGGATCCATGCCGTGGTTACATCGAGGCCAGACTACTGTGATGTACTCTCCATGAAAATAAAGTTTGAGTCCAGTGGCACCTTTAAGACCAACAAAGTTTTATTCAAGTATAAGCTTTTTGTGTACATGAGTCTGCCCTTAAAGTCAACTTGGAAACTTCAGGTGGTGCAGAATGCTGCAACCCAGTTACTGTTGAGCATTAGGTGGAATATGCATGTCACACGCCCATTCTGTAGTCACTCTATTGATTACCAGTTACCAGGTTCAATTCAAGGGTCAGGTTATCACATACAAAGCCCTTAATGGCCTTAGATCCACATACTTGGTGGACTCTGCTATCCCTTGCCATTCTGAGGGCAGCAAACTGGTAAGATAGGCAACTGCCCATTTATGCTTATTCTGTGTGGTGGCTCCTAATTTGTGAAACAGCTTGAAGGAGATTTGATTCCTCACACACACACATTTGGGGGAGGGTCAGTTTTTTTGCAAACTTGGGGGATTTCAATACATGAAAAGGCTAAAGCATGTGAAGCTTTCTATTTCAGAGGGACAAGGTGTTTGGGTAGAAGGAAAATGACAGGGTTATACAATTATGAGATGCAGCAAATAACATAGGTAGTTTTGTTCTTTCATAACTCTGGAACTCTTGGTCTACCAAAGAAACTGTCACTATGCTCAGGACAGGTAAAAATTATGAGGCAATACTTAATGGAGCCATCATATATAGAGGCAGCAAACCCCTGAATGTCAGTGCTAGGAGATAGCATCAGGAGAAGGCCTTGGTTCCTATGTCCTGTTTGTTTGGCTGCTGTGTGAAACAGGGTGCTGGAGTAAATGGACTACTGGTCTGATCCAGGCAAATTAATCATTTTGGAGAATTCATTACAGTAAGTTGTGGTGATGACAACGTTTATGGAAGATAGGTATCAAAGGGCTTTTCACCATCACAGGTAAATGACCATACTAGTCTTGAGATCATTAAAAACGGTTCCAGAGGAGATCTGGCAGATTACAGGCCTGTCAGACTAATGTTGATACCGGGTAGGTGAGTGGTGGAATCTTTTACAGATAGAAGTAGTAGGCACAGTGATGAACAAAAGCTATTGAGGAAGAATTGGCATGGATTCTGTAATGGAAGATCTTGTCTCACTAACCTTTTATAGTTTTTGAGGGAGTAAACAAACATGGACATGTAGGTGTTGTTTACCTAGACTTCCAGAAAGTTTTTGATAAAGTTGCTCATCAAAGGCTCCCCAAGTAAACTCAGCAGTCATGGGAAAAGAGGAAAAGTCCTCTTGTGGTTTAAAAACTGGCTAATTAACAGGAAATAGAGAGTGAGTATAAATGGGCAGTTTTAACTATGGAAGGTGGTAAGAAGTGGGGTACCACAGGGCTCATTACCAGGTCCAGTGCTTTTTAACTTGTTCATTAATGATTTGGAATTGGGAGTAAGCAGCGAAGTGGCTAAGTTTGCAGATGACACTAAGTTGTTCGGGGCAGTGAGACCAGGGAGGATTGTGAAGAGCTCCAGAGGGATCTGTCAAGGCTGGGTGAGTGGGCATCAGTGTGGCAAATGGGTTTCACTGTGGGCAAGTACAAAGTAATGCACATTGGAGCCAAAAATCCTAACTATGAATATACATTGATAGGGTCTAAACTGGCAATAATTGTCCAGGAGAGAGATCTCGGAGTTGTGGCAGGTAACTCATTGAAGATATTGATTCAGTGCACGACTGCAATAAAAAAGGCAAATGCTGTGCTGGGGATTATTAGAAAGGGGTTTGAAAACAAATCAGCCAGTATCATAATACCCTTGTATAAATCTATGGTGCAGCCTCGTTTGGAATACTGTGTACAGTTCTGGTCACTGCACCTCAAAAAAGGTATTACAGTAATGGAAAAGGTGCAGAAAAGGGCAACTAAAATTAATGGGATGGAACAGCTTCCCTATGAAGAAAGGTTAAAGAGTTTAGGGCTCTTTAGTATGGAGAAACGACGATTGAGTGGTGACATGATGGTTTATAAAATTATGCATAGGATAGAGGGAACAAAGTACTTTTCTCCCTTTCTTACAATACAAGAACTCTTGGGCACTCAATTAAATTAAAGAACAGTAGGCTTAGAACAGATAAAAGTGTAATTAACATGTGGAATTCACTGCTACAGGAATTGGTGGCGACTACAAGCCTAGACAACTTCAGTAGGGGATTTGATAAACATATGGAGTAGAGATCCATGAGGGGCTGTTAGCTACAAGGTATAGATGGAACACTATGTCTGGGGCAGTGATGCTCTGTAACCTTAGTGCTTGGGGGCAACAGTGGGAGAGCTTCTGGAGTTCTGACCTGCTGATGGACCTCCTGATAGCACTTTGGTTTTGGCCACAGTGTGACACAGAGGGTTGGACTGATCCAACACGGCTTCTCTTATGTTCTTACCTTGCAAAGGCGTCTCACTGGTAAATGGCCTGTATGATCTTGTATGTCCTAGGCTGTATATAAATATTTTTATTTCCAATCTGTCAGATTAATGATTTAAAACTGTGATTGTAGAGATCAAATGCTAATAGTTTGTTTTAATTTGTTACAGGATAAATCTGAGGGAAAGAAAGCCGAAATCAAAGGGAAAAGGGGACCAAAGGGGAAGCAAGCTGCAGAGATTAACAAAGATGAAGTGAAGGATTACTTGCCTACAGAAAATGGAGAAGCAAAAAGTGACGAGGTAAAATTTTACAGGCTTGCTTCTGTAATTTTCCCAAGTTAAATGAGTTAGAGTATGATCTATCAAAAAAGCTGTAATACCTGAGAGGTAGTCATATTTGTCTGCTGCAGTCTTGCGGCACCTCAAAGACTTTTTTTTTAATGTGAAGTTTATTTATTATTTTTCCAAGTTACAACAAACATTCCTCCATTTTTAACTTTACAATAATATGTCTAAATTTTCACATCATGTTCACCCAATTATAGACACGTGCCCATCTCGCGTAGAAGACATCATCACTTTTGCCCTGTAAAGCCAAGCTTAGCTTGTCCATTTCAGCCATCTCCAATAATTTGTAAATCACTTCTCCCTTGGTGGGGAGCTCATCTTGTTTCCAATATTTAGCTAAAAGTATTCTGGCAGTCGTCATAATATAGACCAACAAGTACTTTTCTTTCTGTTTAAGGCTACCAGGAATCATATTTA
Source organism: Gekko gecko (assembly GCA_029375565.1). NCBI lineage: Eukaryota > Metazoa > Chordata > Lepidosauria > Squamata > Gekkonidae > Gekko > Gekko gecko. The sequence continues at coordinate 103,321,129 of JAPDNY010000004.1, read as the reverse complement.
GTAAAAATATTTCTGGGGATAAATTTATACTTATATTCAATATTTCTAAAATTAGTTTCTGTATCATTTTCCAATACTTAAAGACTCTTCCACACCGCCACCACATGTGAAAAAAGTTCCCACATTTGATTTGCACTTCCAACAGTTGTTAGATAACATCGGGTTACATTTTGCTACCCTATCAGGTGACCAATACCACCTATGGAATACTTTATATATATTTTCCTTGTAATTGGTCGCTTTCATATATTTTAAGGATTTCCAAGTCTCTGCCCATTTGTCCACATCCAGACTATGTCTTAAATCTTTCATCCAAGCTAACATTGATGAATTAATTACCTCTTCCTGCATATAGTCCTCTAATAATAGCTTATACAGCTTTTGTATTGGTTTATCATTTGTCGACAACCAGATTTTATCCAGCTGTGTTTTAGAGTCCTTACTTCAAAATAAAAACTTGTTAAGTCTTTGAGGTGCCAAACACAGGACTCTAAAACACGGCACCTCAAAGACTTAACAAGTTTTTATTTTGAAGTAAGAATTGTGCCCAAGGTTTTGTTATTTATGAACGCCACACAGTTCTAAAGTCACAGGCCCTGTGCTGCTTGGGATTGATGAGGCAGAAGGGAGAGGAAGGAGTAGTAGTCAACATTGGCTCTAGATGCTCAAATTACCATTCAAAAAGCAGCACAAGGGCACTTAAAGTAGATTTTAGTAAATGTTTCTGTTAGCCTTTTCCCTTCAAAGCTGATTAAAAGGAGCTAAAAGATTTTGTATGCTTTTAAGAGAAAATATATTGGCAGTTATTTGTTCTGAACTATAAAACCTGTGTGTGTGTTTTTGTCCCTTCTTCAGGTCCCAGTATCTGAGGCAGCAGGAGAGAAAGAAGCAAAATCTGAGTAGCATCTGGTACAAAGTGTTTAATCAGTGGTTCTTGTACCACCATCTTGTACAATTCAGAGGAATATTTTTATCAACTATTTTGTAAATGCAAGTTTTTTAGAGGTTTTAGAAAACACAGTTTTAAACATGAGAGGATCCCCCATATCCCACTTACTGTAACTGAGTGTAAATGCTTTTGCTTAAAAGGTAAAAATCATGTGGTTGTCTACTGTCTGTACAACCAGCATTTTAATGGAATGCTAAATTGGGGCGGGGGGATTTTAAGTTGTGATTACTTAACATTCCACAGGCCAGGATGGGCAACTTACAATTTAAATGTGGCCCTTCAACATTATTTTAATGCAGGAATCTGGTTATAATAATGAATTCAGCTGAATTTGAATATATATAAAAGTTCAGTATATATCAATATGTTCTCCAGAGGTAAATAAATTGCACACCTTTTCTGTAGATTTGAGGGATGATTGTTATAATCTGCTAACAAGCATGCACAGAATAAGACTTCTGGCATTCTGATGAGTAGGAAAACGTCTTCCTGTTTAACACTTATCCTCGATATGTCACAAAATTAATTGCTTCCTCAATAAAAACTGTTCCCTGGTGTTGCATCTCCTTTTCAGATTTGTTTTATCTGTGACAGAGTTATTTTTGGCAGTGGTAGTTTATTTTTTCAACAGCTTTGTAACTGTGTTGTGAAAGATTAGAAATCTGGGTGTGTAGTATGTGTGTGTTGTTCAACAGTAGGAAGCACTTCTAGTTAAGCAGCTGTAACTTCACAGAAAGTATTTGAAACACTGGTACTTTTCTATTTTGAAAAAACAATTTATCAAAAGTCATAGCATGTTGGATGACAACTATGCGGTTTACATTCAAATTATTGGGGGAAAATCTGTACAAATTTTCTGTGTGGTTCATTGAACAACCAATAAAATCTTGGTTATGAACTTTTTTTTGGCTTTCTGTTGACTGAAAACTAACTTAAATGGTTTAATGTATCTAATGTGAAGGTAATCTGTGGTTGTAATAGTAGAACACAAGGGGCATCTGCATTCCTTCAGCCATCAGGTTTCTGGGATGGTTAACAAAATTCAGTTTTGGTTAACAAAATGATAATGCAAAGCATCAATTAATCAATTAAAACATAACTGATTAAAACAGCAGTAAAGCCAGTGACTCAACTAAAACTAAGATGTATCTACAGTGAGTTGGAGAAAAACTAGATTCAACAGCAATGCAAAAACCATTGCATTGGTCACGTTTAGAGGGGAATATCAGATCAGGTGATGGATGCACAGGAGAAGGCAATTCCATTGAAAAGCTGCCATTAAAAGGCCTTCTCTGGTAACCACCCATCTAGGAGCTGGGGCATACAGAAAGATAATCTAATGTGATGATCCAGCAGCCTTTTAAGTAACCAGGTTCCCAAAGATTTACAGTATAAACGTGATAACCAGCTTTGGGAAATTGTGTCTGCTAACTAAAATGTACCCAGTGCAGATTTTTCAGCATCACAGACATGATCCTAGAAACTTGTCAAATGCACTACAAACTGAAGCTTCTAAACAGTCTTTCATGGCAGCCCTACAGAAAACAAACTGGTAGTTTAAAGTGTGTGTTAGGATTCCCCAGTGTGTATCTGCCAGTATTTCCCCTGGTACTCTTAAGAAAGTGGGCAGGGCCTTTGTAAGGCAGGGTTTGTTATTGGCTGCATTCAAATAAAGAGGTGTCCACAGATGTTATAGCTGCAGTGGCCATTGGAGAATCAGGTGGAACCTAGTAAGGGTCCAGGCTTGTGGCTCCATTCCTCCTCCTGGGTTTCCTTTTTATTCCCCCTTCGTCTGCCTTCTTTCCCACTGGCTTTTCACTGTTTCTTTATGCCTCTTCTGAAATTCTTTTTGCAAATCAAGGAGAAAGTTATTGTGTTTGGCTCTACCTCTTCTGGCAGCTGTTTTGGGTTTGGCTCTGTTCCTGCACAGCCATTTTGAGGTAGCACCATCCACTCCCAAAATTCCAAAGGGGTGCCTGCTGATTGAAAAAAGTTGGGGACCGCTAGTGTATATGATCAATTTAGCTAATTGGTTAAATCCTGTCAATCAAGGAATGGATGTCACTTCCACACCAACTGGCTGGGCAAATTCGCAAAGAGATTTAAGCTTTGGGCAGAATAATCCTAAATTATGCCTGCACTGCAGCAGCTGACCACCATGTAACCTTGGCGGCACTAGTCCATATCCTAAGAGACAAGTTACGCTGCAACTGTGCGGACGGGGAAAGTGTAACTGGCTGCTTACGAGGCTGAATCCATGGCGATTCCACCACAGCGTACATAGTGTTGAGTCAGGGTGGCATGAGGGGTGGGGCACTTTGGGTCTATGGGAGCGGCAGTCCCAGGGGCAGATGACTTTGTACATCACAGCTAGGAGGTGGGGAAGGGCGGCTTGGGAGAGCCCCATTCTTCTGCCCTGCCCCCCATTACCCTTACCAGAGACAGGCACACAGTTGCTGTCATTTGTTCCTGCATGTCAGTCTGCCCCATGGTCAAGCCCCCCCCCCCAAACCCTACCCCTGAGCACTTTGAGACTGCCAGCTGCAGTGGCCCCCACTGCCATTGACTCCTGTGATCCCCTGCTCCCTCAGCGCTACTGGCACAGATGCCTTCCCTTCCTGAGTGCCATAGGACTCCCTTCCTGGAGCAGACATACAGGAGCCTCATCCATTCAGTCACCTTATTAGCAACTCCCCCCATGGTTTACAGCATTCCCCTCTCCCTTGTATGCTCACAACAACCCCATGATGTTGGTCAGGCTGAGGGTGTGCATCTGGCCCAAGGCCGCCCGTCTGGGTCTCCCAGCTTAGGCTCATGCTATAACCACCACAAGAAGCTGGCTCATCCTCTGGCCTCTCCCCACTCACACAGCAGCCTGGCTCCCTGCTATGTATAGAGGATGACTATGACCAGTGGGACCTGCACAACCCTCCCCAGCCACCCACAGCAGCTGAGAGCCCTTCCTCTGAGACATGTCCTCTGGAATCCTGCAGAGGGAGTGGCAGATGGCGTGGGGAGGGAGTGGGGCAGAGAAGCAGCAGCAGAAGAGTTAGATGTATACCCCAGCCTTCACTTGGAGTCTCAGAGCAGCTTACAATCTCCTTCCCTTCCTCTGACCACAAAAAACACCCTGTGAGGTAGGTGGGGCAGAGAGAGCTCCAAGAGATCTGTGACTGACCCAAGGTCACCCAGCAGGCTGCATGTGAAGAGTGGAGAATCAAACCCAATTCTCCAGATTAGAGTCCACCACTCTTTAACCACTACACCAGGGGTGTCGAACTTATTTGTTATGAGGGCCGGATCTGACATAAATGAGACCTTGTTGGGCCAGGCCATGTGTGTCATAAAATGTAATGCCAGGTAGCAGAGATATAAATTTTATAAAGGACACAAACACAAATATTTTTTTTACTTAAAATAAAAACGTGCTTAAAACATTAGCTCTGTAAGCTGCAAACCTACTTTTGATTTATTGACATTCACCACAGAAATCTCATGCTCAGAGTTCTTCTGAGTCTAGGACACAGGTTAAAACATGAAATGGCTGAGTGATTAGGAGAGTCTGCCAAAGCAAGCTATGATGCAGCAGCAGCAGAACTGGAAGCAGGAGATGGCCAGTTCCATTGCGGGCCTGATGGAATCCCTCCGGGGGCCTGATCAAGCCCCCAGGCCACATGTTTGACACCCCTGCACTACACGAAACTCCTGTCATGAAGCAGAAACTAAGCAGCAGACAACATGTGGGATGACAGAGACTTTTATTGCACTGGAATCCATGGCAAAGGGTGAGGACTCCATCCACTGCCACCCTGGAAACAGGTTCCATGGCATGGCATGTGCAGAAGTGGGATGACATTGCAGGTGGAACTGGGAAGGGCTTCCCAGGCAGGATGCCCCGTTCCATGAGGAGGGCTGGAACAGTGGACTGAGCAGAGTGCGTGGTGGTGGTAGTGACTTGCCATGCCCACAAGTCTTTCTGTTGAATCTCCACCTGCACGACAGAAAAACGACCCATGGCAACCATCTGTGAGTGCCATGCCAGCCTCATCCGTGGATGTCTTGTCCTGACAAGGTCTACATATACAGCTCGGGGGGGGGGCTCATAACCCCCCCCCCCCAAGCTGCATGATGGAACCAGTCAACTCACATCTGTCCAGTGATGCAGTCCTGGTTTGCTCGCAATCCATCTGTCACGGCAGCTGCAGCTCAAGCCTCTGACTTGGCAAGGGAATTGAGTTAAAGGGACAGTTACTAACTTGGATTGCCAGATGCAGCCGAGCAGCCACCAGCCCCTCCATATGGCCTGTGGTCTGCTGAGGGTGCGAACCAGGCAACTGGCAGAGCATGCCCCTACCCCCCATATCTCTCGGACAACTTTCCAGGAAATTTTTCCCATGGCATATCAGGGGCCATGGTGCTGGGAGCTGTGGTTCCTGCTGCCCCACACACGCACTCAATACGGGGCTTGAGTGCAAGAGATGCTGTCATGGCACCCAGGCTCTACCGAGGGGAGTGAAAAATCAGGGTTGAAGCCCTTGCCTGTGCTAACCTGTTGGTGCATGGTTGTCCCTGTGGGTTGAGCCTCCGAAGGTAGAGTACTTGTTAAGGGTCTGAAATGGGAGAAGTCAGCCACAGAGTACAGACTTTGCTCTCTTCCCTGGATGTTAGTACAAAGTGCTCACCCTGTGGTGCTAAGTGCCCTCTCTTCCACCACCAAAGTGCCTCACTGCTTGTTCTAAATCTGCATCGCAGGGAGCTCCGAGACAGAGTCCTGTCCTACATGCCCTAACTACTCAGTTGTGCATTGTCCTGCTGGAAGTATTTGTGGGGGGGGCATGATTGGGTGCTGGGGAGGGGGCTTGGCTGCTGTGGGGAGGGAAGTGACTGGATGAGCCTGTAGTTGGCATCTTGAGCTCCTCCAAGCCTAATGGGCGGTGCCACAGTGGAGGGGACACCTTGTTTTTCAGGATCCATAGTGCCTATGGGCTATGCCATGTTTTTGGTTGGTGTTACTTTCCATCTCTGGCAGGGGTATTCCCTGGTCAAAAGAGCACAGGAAGCTGACTAACTCTGGCCACATCCCCAGAACCACCTACAACCACGCTGGCGCATGGGCCTACACCTCAGTTGCAGCAATGGCTGGCTGCCATGGCCCACTGCTACTGCCTGCGAGGAACGGTGCGGTACTAGGGGCCTGCACTGTCATAAGTGGCACTTACACAGGCATATCTGGAACTTACACTGGCATAAGGTTCAGTCAGTTCACAGAGCACTTTCAGCCTCCCCCTTCAGGTTTGCTCTGAAAATTTATGATTCTGTAAGTACTAGAAAAGTCACTGTTCTGAGCTGAAAAGGTGATCCCTAGATGAAATTATTCTGTACCATAATGTTTTATTTCTAAACTGTACGCTGTGTTTTTCTCTCCAGCATCTGTCTCAGATGGCTTAATGCATATACCTGGAACAGACTTCAAGGCTTCTCTACTGATCAAGTTATGCAATCACCAAGAAACAAAGAACTGTTAACATGCACATGCTAACTGAAAGTCATAGGTATGTTAGACTTAAGCTTGAAGATCCTGTGATCAATATTTTAACAACCAGATTAGCAACAAAAAATAGGGAAATATTTGTGGTTTCATGCCCACCAGCTATTAAATATTCAAAACTGACTGCAGTAGTATAGCAACACAATCCTAAAATGAATTACACCTTTCTTGGTGTAGTGGTTAAAAGTGTCGGACTGTAATCTGGAGAGCCGGGTTTGATTCCCCATTCTTCCACATGAAGCCAGCTGGGTGACCTTGGGTCAGTCCCAGTTCTCTCAGAACTCTCAACCCCACCTACCTCACAGGGTGTCTGTTGCAGGGAAAGGAAGGGAAGGCAATTGTAAGTCACTTCAAGGCTTCTTCGGGTAATGAAGAGCAGGGTATAAAACCAACTCACCTTCTAAGTCTACTGAAGTCACTGGGTTTTGAAGGGTGTAACTCTGTTTAGGATTGCACTGTAAACTCATATGGTGGAATGATGTTACCATCAAAGACCAGTTCTCTGGCACTGATGGCTGAAAAGCAAGGTAGGCTCCCCACATACTACCTTCCCATCTGAATAGTTCTGCCATTAGGCTTTGCAAATAAGTTACTGGCCTTCCTGCCAAGACACACCCATGTAAATCATTGTGATTTACTGAAGTCCTAAAAGGAGATTTTCCATTTACAAAAATTTATGTTCTTATTTATAGAAGCTACACTGTTTGGTTGCAGTCCTTAACCCATTGATGAGCAGTTATTTATAAGATTTCGTTAGGCATTTAATTTTGACAGCCTAATTGTAGTTTTCTGTGGTAAGGTATAGGGTTGGACTTAAAGGTTTCAGCTCTAGAAGAATACAGCCAGTACCCTTTCACCAGAGCTAGGAAGCATCACTGGAAGACACTCTAATTGACACAGATCCAGTACATGACCTCATTCTGTTTAAGGTTCCAATTCCATGTACATTTAAAAGGAATCTTAACTGAACTCAATGGGATTTGTTTTTGGTAAATATGCATAGGTTTAGGCTGTATGTGTTCCATAATACGGCTCTTGTGGGAGCAGCTGGATATCATAGCGTCTTGAGGATAACAAAGATAACAAAGAAGCCAAACAGTTAGTGTACCTGCATTTAAGAAAAAAATAGTAAAGGTTTCTCAAGTGCAAATGAGGCATAGTTGCATTATTTGTTCTGCTATAGCCAACATGATACCATAGATGTATGCTGCACAAGTGTCAGTGGTATATCATTTTAAAAGGCACAACAAAACACCAGTCTCATAAATGCAGGGATTACCTCATCTCTCCAGGTTTTCACAGAATACAACAAAGTGCTTCTTTCTTTACAGTATTTTAGATTATCTATCTGAAGTTTCAAATAATGCTGCAATAATTTGATAGTGCTGAGAAGGGTGCTGAAAGTGCTAAGGAAGCCAACTAAGTATTATGCTGGCATATCTCAGAGTTATGCCGAATGCAGCCAGCCACCCGAGATATGGGTAGTGTACTTGCTACACTGGAGCAGAAGGAGGTGTTCTCAGAAGCATGTTGGTCCCTAAGCCTCTTCAGCTTGGGAACGCCACCCTCCCTAACTCACGAAAATTATGTCAGCAAAAACTGCAGTGTAACCTATAGGTGCCCATGCAATGGAAAAGGCAAAATGCCCCCCAGCTGCAGCCCCACACACAAGCTCTAGTGTAGCACAGGGTGCTGACTATGGCCAATCACAGCCCTGCCCCAGCAAGACATAAACCCAGCCAGAGTGGAGTATAGCTCAGTTTATAAGGTGTGTGGCATGGGCCTCCATCTCCAAAGTCTCTGACATGCACCTTAAGGGTTCATAAGGTTGCCCTTGGGTGGCAGGAAATGCACAGAGAAAGCACTTAGCACCACAGAGGGAGAGTTTAGCACTTACACTCAAGGGGAAGAGTAAATGTACTTGCTGAATGACTAAAATATCTCATTTCCAAATCAGTACAAATACCCAATCTCCACATAGTGAAGGGGTGAGCATGCACTGCCAGATGAACAGAAGCAGGGATCCAACATCCTTGGCCTCAGAGTCTGCATCCTCCTCCCTCTTCCTACTCACATGCACCATTGGCACTGACTTGACAATGCAGGCTCCCACAGCCAAGGCTAGCAGTGTGCGCATATGGGGGCAACCTGGGGCAGGCCCACTGAACATATGCCCCAAGTCATGTGCAATGTTCCCTCTAAGCTGTGGAGTCCTGAGAGCAAAAATTCTACTTTGTGAGCTACTGGCATTGAAAGCTGTGAGCAAGCGATTTGGCTCCTGCATAAATTAGTTTGCTCTTGAGCCATCCTTCCTGAGCTAAGGCAAAAATGTGTGAGCCAGAGGCCCAAAAACTGTGAGCTAACTCACACTAACTCAGCTTAGAGGGAACACTGGTCATGTGATAGAGCTTACAACACCCATGGCACCTATTGTGCTGCCAGATCAAAGCCCTATGCAGCAACACCAGTAGATGAAACAGACACAGTAGAAGTTAACTTCACACAGGGGATGGGTAAGTGTCATTTGGATGGCTACAACATGTGCCTCAGGTACAATCCAGGCCAAATGGAGTCCTCTGCCCCAGTGGAAGCAACCACAGACCCCACTGGCATGGCATGGCTATTCTGGTCATGGCCACAGTGCTGTTTATCATCATTGCATATGCCTATTTGGCATGTGCGCAGCTGAAGATTGAACAGGCAGGATGAACAACATTCCCAGTGCAGTATGGGCTGACTGCAGTGACCAATGTAGATCCTGCCATGGGGATGTAATCTCACCATTTTCGGTTTGTTGGAATAATTTTCCAGTAGTTTAAAAGAGTGCTCAAGGCTTACAAAGCAGCAGAGTTCATCTGGTAAGTGTGTGGTGTTCCAGAACAAAGTTACACAGAGCCTCTTTATATTTGTAAAACTAATATGAGTTATTATATGGAACTCCATTCTAGTCAAGATAGATAAGAGATAGATTCTCTAATCTAGTTTAACCAGCTAGATCGATGGAGATACAAGAGGCATGTCTTCATTCTGCCAAGATGGAGATCAGCACATTGGGTGGAGAGGTGTTGAAGCGGGAAGGAAGTTTTCCCTAAGAGTAGCAGTCTACACACATCAAAGGGATAGTATCAGAGAGAGAAGGAAAGAATATTTAGTGTCCTAGCCTATCTATCTCTCTGACTCTCTTGTAATCTTCCACTGTAGTCTGAGGCTAAGATCGATTCCACCTGCCTCACAGGGTGTCTGTTGTGGGGAGGGGAAGGGAAAGGAATTTGTAAACTGCTCCGAGACGCCAAGTGAAGGGTGGGGTATAAATCCAGTCTCCTCCTCCTCCTCTTCTTCAGTTATAATCTCTGTTTGGTGTTGGACAGACAGAGGCTTGCTCACTGTACCCTCCCACCTCCGCCCCCTCTTCATTCAATGCCTGAACACCTACCCCACTTTGGTAGTTTCCCCATAGTGCTTCTTGAAATGACCTCCTATTCACAAATATGAGAGGGTAAGCTCATGCTGGGATAAATATTGTTAAGACTTCACAGGGCCACAGCCTGTGGCCCACAGGACCGGTTTGATTTAGGTGTGAAACAAAACAGAAGTCCAGTGGTACCTTAAAGACTAATGATATTTATTTTGATATGCGCATTCATGGATCACAGCTCAACTCTTCAGATATTGTAGATAACTGCAATGGACTAACATGGTCAACCTGCCGCATTTCCCATGCCCTTCCCATTCATGCGGTCTGCTGACTGCTGTGTGTAGATTGCATGGGGAGTGGGCTGGTGGGTGGTCCAAGGGTGTGTGTGTCTGGTGTAGCTGAGGAGCAAGTCTCTGGGTCTCAGACTCTCACACAGCACTGCTGGCATTTGGTCAGCTATACAGCTCGGCAGTTCAAAGGGGAAGAGCTCTGGGATGCAAGGGGGCTGATAGCAGTGTTGGGTCCTTTGAGTGCAGCATGGAGGGATTATGAAGGGGTATGTCTGCCAAAATGATGGGTGTTTGGAGTGGCCCATATCAACGCCTTTTGGAGTCAAGTTGTGTACAGCTGACTTGTACACAATAATGCGATCTGGTGACAGGGCTTGCATGCTTCTTCTGGTTTCTCCCCATGTGGGACTGCGCATCAAACCAGGGGGCCTGGCCATGCTATCCCAGTGCTTTTCTACTGCACCATGTCTGTCTTTGCAATATTCTGTGCCCAGGCCTATATGGCTGGTGGTGACATCAGAGCTATACTGAAATGCCTAATGGCATTCTTCCTTTGCATCCATCTGTTTAGCATAGTGGTTAGGGTGCTAGTTTTGGCCATGGGTGATGTGGGTTCAAGACCAGCCTCTGTCTTGTGTTTTGTCACCAGGGGAGTGGGTGGGGGTTGTCTTCTGGCTGTCATCCCTGGCTTTCTGTGGCTCGGATCCATGGGTCCTGTCTAGCGTGAGTGCCTCTTCCCAGTGGTCTATGGGGGGCACGTAACATCCTTTGCTAGGAGCCCTGCTGTGCGTTCCCCTCTTGGTGCCTCAAGACCTGCTGTCTCTCTGCATAACAAAAAGGAAGTTGGATAGAGGCTGGGACTCAGGCATTCACCTGTAGGGCACCCTGGGGTGAGTTGGCTTCAGAGCTCCTTGCACTCACACCTCATGCTTCTGTTGGAGTTGTTACTGAATCCTTCTTCCTTGGCCTTTGGTGCTCTGTTGGGTGGTGGTGGTGTGAGAGCTGTTGCTGCATTGTTAGACAATGGCTGGCTGTGCCTGCATGTGCAACTCAGAGGGCACTACTCCAATTGGTGGGTGTTACTAGGGATTCCAGTGTGTTTGCAAAGGGGCATCCCCCCCCGAAAACTACAGTACTACTGTACTGTTTGTCAGATCTCCAGTTAAGACACTCTCCACAACACTTTTGGCAGTGATGCTTTATTAGAGATATGCTTACTTATAGGAACTGGTTCTTTGTCAGGACTGAAGAAAGCGCGTGAAATTCAGAGCTTATAGGTAAAACCCAACGCACCCCACACCCCATGCATAGGTCAGCATTCGCCCGTTAGCGTTTCTATTACAACCCTGATAGATATACGGGGTCTTATCTACTCTAGCCTAACGAGAGTCTCCAAGGCCAAATCCCATGAGGAAAGGCTGAGGGGTACAACTTGAGGAATAATTATGGCTACTACGGGCAGGCACTCAACCCACACACACTCATCTCAGGAATCCTCCGCCCCCCCAAAGCATGGCAAGGTGAACAGTGAAGCAGAAGGAAGAAAAGCGAAACTGAAACCTTGACAGTTACGCCAACAGCCAGCCGCCATTGCAACAGCAGCTCTCGAGGTTGGGCTGCCGAAATGATTCAGTGGAAGTTTACTTTTTTGTAGAGCTGGGTGTTTTCTTTTGTGTATTACTGGTCTTTGAATATCTGGATTGTGTATTTGATATTATGATTTTTATCTGTTGGCTGGCTTTACAAGCTGTTGCTTGTTTTACAGGTATTGGCCAGTGATTTTATAGGCAGTTACTTTATTTGTGCTGGATGATTTTTATCTTTAATAGCGAGATTTCATCATTCTTTTCTCCTATATTTACAGTAATTATAATAATATTTTTATTTATTGATGTGAATTTACTGTATTATTAACATTTTTATTGTATTTATGATTCCCCCCATGTGAATCAATTAAGAGTAAGACCATATTTTTCAGACACACAGGATACAAATAAAATAATGATTAGGTTTCATATTAACTATATGTCAGACACCATCTCAACCCCAGCCTGTCCTTTATGTTTTGAAGCCTGATGTGGTATCTCACAAGATATGAATTGTTTCCTTTTAAAGTTCTGTATGAAGAGATTTGTGTCATCTGACTACCTTATGTATCAATCATTTTGAACCAGCAGCATATCCTTATATTGGTTTCTCACATCCAAACTTTCTTCCTTTCCCGGTACTTATTACTGCAGCTTTAGGCACTGAACACAGTGGGGATTACTTTCCTGTATACCAGGTATGGTTAAAGTTAATGTAATCGTTAAAAGTAAAAAGACGGCAGTAGGTTACTGAAAAATTAAAGCCGAAAAGTCGCGCATCCACATTTTGGGAGCAACTGTCATGCCATGGCGTACTCTGTACTTTCTCCCCCCACAAGTAGAACCTGAGAACCGTAGTTGTGTGGTAGAGTGTCAGACTGGCAGATGCAGGTTCACTGGCCAGTGCACGCTTGCTCGCTCTCTGCTCAACATACCTTACAAGGTTGCTGTAAACATAAAATGGAAGGCAAAACCAGGTATTGTGGGAGGAAGAACCGTATGCAAATATGACAAACCAGATCCTCCACAGTCACAACAGACTTCAGACCGCTTCACCTCTGTCTCTCTTCTCCAAATGCACTTCTTCGATACCATTCACTGAAATAGAAACATTATCTCCTTCCGCACTTGGCCATTTCGGTTCTTCCTCACAGCCATCAGCAGGCGCTTGCTTCCCATATTAAATCGCACTTTCTACACTACAGTATATTAAAAAAAATTCCGATTCGATAGTGGGTGGATTACATAACGATTCTTTGCCTTCTATCCCGTCAGCTCCTGTCACTTGCTGTAAAAGGGACTACTTTTTGCCTCTCACTCGCGACTCCTAACCCAGCACTGGCGAACAGACGTCAGAGCCGTGTTAAATTCCTCGGCAGTAATGGCAGCCGTGCTGAAAGATTATCTGGAGCGGAAGAAGGTGGCGCTCGTGAGTGCGTGCGCGCTCCCGCAGGACTTCTTTTCCGTACACATTGAGCGGAGGGAAAACGCTGACAGGATTATGTCGAGCCAGGCCTGGTCCGCTGCGCTAGACAGAGAGCCCTAATCTTGTTCTGGCAACGGTGGTGGCTGCGGATATGGCCGAGTCCTCGTCAGCCTCCAGTTCTGCCTTCAGCACCGGCAGTGTTTCCCTGCCGCTCATTGAATCAGGTAACAGAAGCGAGAGAGAAACGCTGACGGAAAGAAGAGCCGAGAGCGTGTGAGCGAGCCTGGAAAGGCAACCGCGCGGGACTTCCCGTGCCGCCATCTTACTGTTCCTGGTTGTGAATTACAGTCACCTAAGGGGATCCCCCCCTTCCTTGCACTCACCACCTCCCCCCGATATAGCCCAGCCCCCAAATTAATCTCTCTTTCTGTGTGTCTCTCTCTTTCGTAGAACTGTATTTCCTCATAGCTCGCTTCTTGACCACTGGGCCTTGCAGGAGAGCGGCGGAGGTGAGTCCTCCTCTTGAAACTGCACCCCACTCACCCCATCCACTCTGCGCGCACTGAAGGGCTTCGTAGCGCCCCCCTCGCTTCAGTCAGAGAGGCGCTTTGTAAAATCCTTCCACCCCTTAAATATCTACTTTTTTCCCCTGCAGGCGCTGGTGCAAGAGTTGGAGCAGCACCAGGTCTGTGTTACTTTTTTGTATTTTACTGGATTTTCCCTCTCATCTTTTGCTCCTTAGTTTTACCTCTCCTCCACCTTTCTGGTCTTATTATGGCACTTTAGCAGTCAAAGAGAAGTTCCGTACTACTGTGCAAGCATTTGTAAAGGCTTTCTCTCATATCTTCTCTTAACTGCCCCTCTTTCTGATTTGCTGTCTTTTATTTCTGTTTTAGTTACTTCCTAAAAGATTGGATTGGAAAGGCAAAAAACACTGTAGAAGTTATGAAGACCTGGTGAGGTTTTTAAAGTTTTTTGTTGTTGTTTAGGAGATAATAAAAGTTCATTTGTGGAAGAAATGATATTGTCACTTCATTGCTTAACTATACTTTGTTGGGAAGGGTTTATTAGTAAACTAGTTAACAGAAGCCGGGGGGGGGGGGCTGTAAATAAATGGAAGATGTCATTCCAGCATGAGAATGTGTCACCAGCATTTGTTTGTGCCTGTGATTTAGGATGAGGCAGCTTGAAAAAGGCTTTAGTTCTTAAATTCTACAGATTTTCGTCAAAGTTTTTTATTATTAGTGTCTGATATTTATTTTTATCAAAAAATAGAGGGAGGTATTTTCTCTAGAGGCTTGGATTGGGTCTCGATTTGCATTGAACAACTTTAAGATTTTTATTTTGAAGACTCAGCATATATTTAAGGATGCATTCTTGTAAAAAGACATCTTAATCATACCAGCCCCTTCTTGTGGTCTTTGAGATTTATGGAGGCAGAGAGGAATTATCTGTTATGTTGCAGTGAAGATTTAGAATTGTGTAACTGCTTTGTCTTTCACGTTTCCCCTTCAGATATTACAGGTGTAGTTAAAGCTTAATATACCCCAGTTTTGAATGCATTTTTAAGTAAGCGTATTTGATGGTTAGAGGTTTTCCTTTTATATCATGTAGTTAGGGTGGAACTTAGTTTGTATTCTTGCAATCCTTGTTAAATAGTTAGACTGAATTATGAGTTACTTTTAAAAAATAAAGTGTGGAGGCAGTAAGTCTATGTTAACTTGCTTGAGAATCCCTACTGAACTTTGTGGAACTGGTTTTTTAGTAGATGCATAGGCTTGGGCTACAAGTAACTTCTGCTAGTGCAGCTAAATCCTGAAAATATTTACATTAGAACTGTGATATTGAACTTAATGCTACCACAACTTTCTCTGACAACATTTGTATTGGTTACAGTACAAAAGTGCAATACTCAGTATTCCATTGTAATGCTTATTAAATGGTTGGCAGTCACAGTGGTGTAAGACTGTTTCTTTCTGCTATGTTTGTTGCTTTTATCCCTAGCAAAGACTGTTCAGTGGTTCTGATAAATATATAGAATGGAGTGTAAAAGCAGCCTTGTGCAGTGTAGCTATGTTGTATGTGGGCCTGGGTTTGCAGCTGCTAATAGTTTGAGTGTGTATATTCATATTACCTTAGTGGTTCTTCATGTAGTCTAAATCCTATTTGTGCATAGGTCTTATCTAACAAACATGTGGCTCCAGATCACTTGCTGCAAATTTGTAAACGGATTGGCCCTATACTGGATAAGGAGATTCCACCCAGCATTCCGAGAGTGAATTCCTTGCTGGGTGCAGGGAAGCAGTCCTTACTGCGCACAGCAAAAGGTACATTCTGATTTTATAGTATGCTAAACTTTAGTCAAAGGAATATGAATGTTGCAGATGTTATCATACATACCTAGCTTTCAAATCAGGATGTGAACATTTCTTATTCACAGATTGAGGCTGTCAGGACACATTCACCTTTGAACATATACTAGTCTTCTTTAGAGGCCCACATTAATGTTGGGTTTCAATATACTGGTTTGATAATTTTAGGATTGCTGAACAAAAATGCCACATGTTGTTCTACATGGTGCTTCACCATGACTGATTTATTTTTGTCTTGAGTGCATCCCTGCCTGCTTCAGTGCAGCAATAGTTGTTGGAATAATCTGCATTTTATGAGAAGATTCTTAGCTGTGAACATCTATGTATGATTGGCCGAGGAACCAGTGAAGTGAAGCTGGTATTTTGGCGATCAAAGGGCCAGGGCAAATGTTCTGTTTATTGAAATGTTTTTATTGCCTTTTTATCAAAGACTAATTGTCCTGTGAACATGTTAAAGGATTGGGGAAAGGCCTTGGGATCATATGGTCTTTTCTCTCTTACCGCAGAGAGTGATTAAAATGTGGAATTCGTTGCCAGAGGATGTAGTGATGGTGACAGGAGTAAACAGCTTTAAAAAGGGGATTAGATAGATCTATCCTCCATGAATTTATCAGTGGCTACTTAGCCATATGACTGAGGGGAACCACTGTGTTCAGAGGCAATAAACCTCTGAATCCCACAGTCGGGAAGCAACATCAGGGAAAGGTCTTGGCCTCTGTCCTGTTGTTGGCCATCCAGAGGAACTGGTTGGTCAGTATGTGAGACAGGATGCTGGACTAGATAGACTGCTGGTCTGATCCAGCAGGGCTCTTCTTATGTTCGCGTGTCTGTCAGCTTCTTTATGTCTAATGAATTAGACTTAATTTAATTGAATTAATACTACATAAGGAATGTCTTTTAAAAAGGGAAGCAAGGACTGTTACTGTAAGGAATCATACATACAACTGGAACTTCTTTACAGATAGCAGAAATGCAGTTCGGAAAAACTCTTTCATTGCTGCACTTTATAGAGGAAGACCCCCTGAAATACCCGTTAACTGTGTTCGACAACCAAATCTTGGTAAGTACATTAGATAAATATAATAGAAGGTACAAAACAATAGATAGGGGAGGAGTGACTGAATTTATTTATTTATTTCTTAAATTTCTATCCCGCCCTCCCCATGAACGAATTCAGGGCAGCTCACAAACATGGAAGAATGTATTTAAGAGTTTCATGGAAACATTCTGTTTGTGACATTGACTGAAGTGTTATGATGATGCTTTCCTCAGTTACATTGTAAAGACATCTCAACCAGACTAAGATAATTATATTTTGTTCTCTAAATTTCATTGTACTTTGTTTTGTTATATCAAATTGGCTAGTTTTGGTTATTATTCAAATGATGAAGGGTATGACTTTGAGGACCCACTATGCTCATCCTTTTATGTACTAAAATACTTGATATCAGCTCTACCGAAGTAGGAGTAAGAGAACTGAGAAAATAGCATGAGGTAAGAATTACTACTGTATAAGAGAGGTCAACAAGCTCTTAATACATTTTATAACAAGAACTAGGTATAGTAAAGACTTGCCTGTTTTAGTCAGGCTGGACTTTGTTTTTTTCAAACACAGAGGGTGATTTCCCACTAAAGCTGCCTCGGGGTTGCGCCGCCGTTTGCCCCGATACTATTAGTCAATTTCACACCCGAAGCCGCGGGGCTGCATTTTGACCCGCGGCTTCGCTCGATTTCCCTGCAGTTTCGTAATCCTCAAAAAACAGGATTACGAAACTGCGGGGGAAATCGGGCGAAGCCGCGGGTCAAAATGCAGCCCCGCGGCTTCGGGTGTGAAATTGACTAATAGTATCGGGGCAAACGGCGGCGCAACCCCGAGGCAGCTTTAGTGGGAAATCACCCAGAGAGACTAATTGCAGCAGCCTGTGTCTTGTAGATTTGTTTCTTGCTCACCCCAAGACCTGAACCACCAGTTGTTCTATTCCAATTTGCTTGTAAGCTTAATTCTCTTTACTATAAGTATAGGATACTTTACTCCTGCTGCTGCAGTCATTCAAGATGGCATTTGCTTGATTTTGAAGAAGGCCATGATCTTGGTGTTTCTTTTCCCCAAGTCTGTATGTCGGAAACATTAACTCATGACTCTAAAGCATAGGCATTGGTGCTGGCAGAAGTGGATGAAGCTGCGCATTATTTTGTAGTTCTGTTCATTTGTTGCTGTAGTTTTTGTCCATTTTAAATGTCACTATAAAGGCAAATAAATAGTTGGGACTACAAGCTTGACTACATACCTATGCTTCTTTCAACCATGACAGTGGTATGGTATGCAGTAAGAGAAGGTAGCAAACCCATTTTGAGGGATAACCGTCCACAAAGTTAAAACGTGTCATGATACTTAACTCAATAGGACTTCTGAATAAAAAGGGTGATGTTAATTAAAAAAACACCACATAAGTCCAGAAATAACCACTGACTGTTATTCTTAATTTCAAGACCACATCAGAGTGAATTTTTAAAAAGAAAGACCTAACTTCTTAACACTAATGTAATTTTTTATTTCTGTTCTAGTGGAAATAAATTATGCAAAACAATTGACCGGGTGTACAAGATCCAGTTCTTCATTTCCAGGAAGCATGTATCAGCATATAAAGATGCATAGGCGAATACTTGGTCATCTCTCTGCAGTTTATTGTGTAGCATTTGATAGAACTGGACACAGAATATTTACTGTGAGTTAACTCTATTCATGTTTGTCAGGCACAGGAAAAGTAGCTTATAATTGCCCTGCATCATGCCTAATGTTTAAAGCTTGGTCTTTATAGCAGTCTCAGAATTCTGCTCAGTCAGAGCTTGGCAATGACTTATGATTTAGACTGCATTGGGACCACAGAATGGACCGGGGTGGCAGCAGTCTGCTAGGCTTTGTCACATCTCTGAAAGAATTCAGTGAAATGGCATGCTTTGTTGTGCTTATACATAGGGATGGCCACAAACTAGGAAAATGCAATTTGGCTTGTGGTTCATGCTGTGCCTCATTTGTGAACCACTGACCATCATGAATTTTTAGCTGCCTCATGAACCAGTTCTTTTTGTGAGGTTCATGAGGCAGTAGAATGGCTCCCCCAGCATGCTAGAGACATGAAACTCACAGGGGATCTCTGGCTGACTCTCCCCTACCTGCCCTCCAAGTTTGGTGAGGATTGGATTTATGGGTTCAAGTTATGGTCCGCCAAAGAAGGTACCCCGAGGAAAGTGCTTTCTGGGGAAATGACCACTAGTTTGTGCCCATCCCTATATGTACAGAAGTCTCCTGAGCCACTGGAGTTTCTAGAGCCACTGAACTAACATAAGTATGTTGCAGAAAATGGGATTATCTGGGATCTAAATGAATTGTGGAAGGAGCACCAGAAGTTCAGCAGACATCCTGATAGAAAATCCAGGCCAACAAAGCTTTATTGAGAAGAACTTTTAAAGAATTTTATACTGAATATATATTTTATTTGGAATGGGAAGTAAAGAGTTACTTTCTATGGAAACTGAGCTTGTTTTGGTTGTTATTTTTGTAACTGTGTTAATTTGGGTTGTACTTCTTTGAGAAATTCATGGCTACAGTTTGCTTTAAAGCATGTAAAATGAATTAGGTATTTGGTGTGTATATGCACAACAATTCTCCTTTTGTGCAAAATACTGCTCTTAGAAAGTGGCTTTGCCTCTGAGTATCTGTGCTTTAATTTGGAATTTAAAATAAAAGGCTTAATGCAGAGAATGGGGCTCCAAATGTTTGTGTTCTTTAATCAGATATATAAAACATTTGAGTATTATTAACATAACTTCAATTGTAGTGTTTGTGTGAGAGCCATATTTTTGTCCAATATAGCAGTATAATATCAGGATAGTAAGTTTCATGAAATAATAAAAAAGCTACAGTTCCACAAAGGTATTTTTTCCAAACACATGACTTCTTCCAGTTTTTTTAGTAGTCAGTCTGCTAGCATCAGAATCACACCGAGCATGGGTATTCCTCACATCTTCCCTCTCTCTACATTTTTCCAGTTGCTATGTTGGATTATTGTGGTTGGGGGGGGAGAAATCAGGATTTTTGAATTTGAGTGCTGTCATCATTGGTCACATCACAGCACCACCACCCATCCTTATTTTTGTTGCATATGCACAAGAACTGAGAGTTGGCATGCTGAGGCATAAGAAATGCCATATTTGCTCCTTTGGAAACATGCCCTCCATTCAGATGTTCACCCCAATATTTGGACATTAAGAGCTGCAAATTGTTTTTTTTTTAAAGTTGTCAAACAGCAGGCAAACAGAGGAACCAATTAATCCCAGTTCCCCATCTAGTCAATAGCTTTCAATCAGCTTTAGTCATTTAAGGTCTCTGGCAGGCTGAGAACATTGAAGCAGTCAAGCTGGACCACTCTTGTACAGTCTTCAGCTGAATTGGAAGTGATAATAAATACTCCCAAACCCCATAAAAATAAACTTTCGATGAAAAATAAACATAGTAAAGGAGAGGAGCATTGGAATTCAAGGCACAGGCACATCTTATAGTGCTATATCACTACCAGCATTTAAAGAAAAATAAAAATCAGAGTTACCTATGCAAGGAAAAGGTTCTTTCTCTATCAGCAATGAAAAGCACAAAGAGGAAAGGCTGAGTGGCTGGAAAGAGCAATGAGCACTCTTGTATAAGTGCAAGGAAGCAAATGGCCACAGCAACACACAAAAGGTACCAATTGCTGCTAGCACCTGGGAAGAACAGTGATCCTCCCAGTGTTGTCTTACAGCAGTATAGAGAAAAAACTTGCAAATTTGCTTACATAAGATAAAAATTCCTTATTACTGGGAGGGGGGTAGAGGTGGAAAGAGTTCACAGAGTGGAGTTGTCCCAAGGTCACAGGCCTGTCAGTGGGGAGTGGGAGGAACCCACAGAAGCTCAGTAACATTTTACACATGAACAGATGCAACTAAGGTTCAATTGATAAAAAAAGATTAGAGTACAAGTGGTCCCAAAAAAGTGGGGGAAATATGAGGCGAAAACTATTGGCTCCAAAGATGATGTGAAAGATGGGATAAACTGAAGCAGTAAGGTGCCAGAACCAATACCATAACATCATACAGAATACGCCAAATATTGTTCCCTCTTCCATCATCCTTTGACTCATCCAGACATTGTGATAATTTGTAGAATAATTGTGCTGACTATTGCCAGACTTTATTTTAGAATTGTTTATTCTTGCTGTTTCTATAATTTGCTTTTGATTTTTAATGTTTTAACTCTTACGCATCTTTTAGTGCTTGATTGTATTTGAAAGGTAGATTAAAATTTTATTTTTAATATATATCCTCAGGGGTCAGACGATTGTTTGGTGAAGATTTGGTCAACTCACAATGGCCGGTTATTTGCTACACTTAGAGGACATTCAGCAGAAATTTCTGATATGGCTGTGAACTATGAAAACACAATGATTGCTGCTGGCAGCTGTGATAAAATTATCAGGGTTTGGTGCCTCAGAACATGTGCTCCAGTTGCTGTTCTACAAGGACATACAGGATCCATTACATCTTTACAAGTATGTTCTGCTATATATTGATTTGTTTAAAATGTGTAATCATATGCAGTCTTTTTTCAGTTCAGTTTATTTGCTTAAAATCATAAATATTTCATTACAAAACAATATTCCTGGCAAACATATTGACATGTTTGCTTACCACTGCAAAGCATTGTACATATCTAAAATTGGCTACTTACAGTTGTTAAATGTAGGAACCAGAACTGCAATAGAGCAACTCAGATATACATATCAAGCTTGTTGTAGCATGATGTAAATAGGTTGCACATGGCTTTCCACACATGCCTTTATAAGAAAGGGCAATGGATTGTATATGCTTATTTGATTTTTAGCATATGGTAAAAATACACTCGGTTTCCTCTATTGTTAGGTCTCGACCCCCTCCTCACTTAAAAGGACAAGCTTGGTACCTATAAACAGGTGACACAAGCAACCTTCCCTCTCTTAGCATGTCAAAGGGTCACTCATTCAAGACTAATCCCTGGTCTGCAAATAAGACATCAAAATAGATCCTACAGTCACATGGAATGTGTGCCATCGAATACGGACCAGAGTCATGTCTGAAAACTGATCCTAAAGGTGCAAAGGTCTGGTTTTTGGCAGTTCTCTTCCCTCTTTAAATCCATCAATGTCAAAGATTGATTTTCTCAGAAAAGGACAGTAAATTTAACCAATTCCCTACTTTGCCTGACCTTTCTCTACCTGACCATCCTAAGTAAAAACCTAGTAAAAACCATTTAAATCCCATAATCCTTTGTGTAATAGTTGTCTTGTCTTGGTAAATTAGAGGTCACCAAACACAATAGACATTTCACATAAATATTGCATTGCACTTGCAACTCCTGGGAACGTTATGGTGCTTCTTGGCTCAAACAACATTGTTGCATTCACACTATCACAGCATTGTTCTAGGAGCAATCACGTCATGCTCCAAGGGGTATAACCAGACACGCATTGTTCAGTAATTTGTGTATGTATCTGGACGTCCAGTAACCTACACCCCCACCGAAAAGGTTGGGCTCCCTGCTTAGAGTGAGGCATTCGTTTTGCTCATCTTCCTTCTCGGATCTTTGCTCCTTGGATAAGTAAATATAGTCCCATAGAATAATTTCCTTCTTTGTCTCTGTAAGCTACCACCCTTATTTCTGAACTTGTATGTGTGTTCATATAGTGTTTTTCAATTAATAAGTTTTGATTTTATTCTTTAATTCTCTTTAATAAAAACCATTTCATTAATCACAGCCTGGTTCATTTTGAGAGTTCTACTGAGGGGAAAATCCCCATAAACATAGGTGGAGAGATCCTGCTTGATTACCCTCTCATATTGTTTGGGTTTCCTAGCTAATTCCCTGACAAACTTAGGAAACCCTCACAACCTCTTTGGGTAACACTGTCCTGGTTTTGTTTAGGCCTGTTGTGGAGCTGAGGATTCTCCACTGAAAAGAAATGAAGCTGTGAATAATCATTTACTTAAAGCCTTTTATACATTATTCTTGTATGTAATGGGTTAGATCCAAAATAGTTCTTGTACAAGTGGCACTTCTGCTTGCACAAGGATAGGAAATCTATCATTTTGATGGATTTTCCTTGTGTGAAGCAGCTTTTAAAGTGGCATGAAAGACTGCTGAAGGTGGGGGTGGGAAATGTATAGTGACTACATTATAGTCTGTCAGCAGAGCTCTGCAAGCATTCTTTTGATTCAGTTCATTGTATGCATGTGAATGCACGTTAGCCCACAAATTGTTACCAATATGCTTGTGTGCATATACCTGTGGTAATCATGTGTGGCGTGTTGCCGGTCTGAAATGAGAAAAACAGCAATAACAACAGTGTTTCCCAGTTTGTAAATGCTTCTTTATTTTGTCATCTCAGAATGTCTTGTACCGATCACAGGTTAGTTGCTGTTTACAAGGCTGGGGGAAGTGTCTGCTTAGATTAATAACATGCTGAACAAAAAAGGTTATGCATTTGATGGTTTGGTGAAAGACAATTTGAAAACTATAAGATTTGGGTTTTTTTAATTTTATGGAATGGGGATGCAAAATAAACTTGATTACAAACTAGAACAAAGCAATTTAACGTATCTGTCAGTTTTAAGTAGTGAATGAAATCAGTCTTTTTCATGATGAGCATGCATTGAAATTAGTTGAATCAAAATTGTAAGAAAAGACAGAGAAATGCTCTTAAAATATTATTCTGTTTAACATACACACTTATGGTTTATGGGTTTAATTTTTAGTTTAGCCCATTGGTGAAAGACTCCATACGATACATGGCATCTACTGGTGCAGATGGAACAATTTGCTTCTGGCAATGGGATACCAGTTCTATGAAATTCAAGTACGTAACCAGATTACTGTGTATGTCATTTGTTACTATAATACATGAAACAGTTGAGGTCTATTGGATATCCCAGGCTAGTCTGATCTCATCAGATCTTGGAAGCTAAGCAGGACAGGAAACCTCCAAGGAATATCAGGGTCATGACACGGATGCAAGCAGTGGCAAACCACCTCTGAAGGTCTCTTGCCATGAAAACCCAATGGAGTCGCCATAAGTCAGCTGTGATTTGCTGGCAAAAAACCAAACATAGAAAAAACATGTTGTAACAGAGTGGTAGTTGTCCTGAGAATAAATAGAATCATTAAGTTAGCTGTTGCAGAAACACAACACCCTAGGAATAAATAAAATTACTAAATTAGCTGTTGCAGAAACACAAGAGAGGTGTGATATTAATATTGTAGCCTATTGGTGCTTAAATATATTAGCTTCACTTTTTATTAACATTAAATATCTCTCTGGAATATTTTACTATCCTTTTCTTTATTCATACATTTTTTATTGTTTGTAAAGTAGCCGGCCACTGAAATTCACAGAAAAGCCTAGACCTGGAGTTCAGATGCTTTGTTCTTCGTTTAGTGTTGGTAAGTATGTGCAGTAGAATGTCTTGTGTTCTCTTGCAGAGCCCATAAGGTTTCTGTTGTATTTTCATTGAAAACCTATAATTTCCAAATTTTTATAATTGTGTTTGAATAACTTTTAACACTTTTATTTTTGGCTTTGTTCTGCACTCTCATTGGTTATCCACAGTGTTCTCCATTATGTCTAAAATGGAACATATGAGGGATTTTTGAAAAGTAACAGTTTTCTTGCACCACTGATGAGAGAGCCACTGTGGCCTGTTTCTTCGAGTAGAAGGCTAGGATTCAATGCCACCATGAGTTTTTGCTTCAGCAGATTTCAACCTCAGTCCTATCATGACAATAACGTACCTCACTGGGATACTGTGGAGATTAACAAACTGATTATTGTAATGTCGTTCTCAAATTAAAAGTGTGGAAGAATTCCTTCTCCTATTCTTTATAACTTTTTGTTCTAGATCTAAGCATAGACAACCTTTAAAAATAAAATAGATACCTGTCCACCCTGATAAAATCTGTGGCAGCAGTATACATAAGCACCTCTGGCACATAAAATAAGACAAATGAAACAATGGTGTAGATTAAAAGACAGATTAAACCCCACACCCCAAAAATTTCATCTACCAAAAGCTTAGAGAAGCAGGGCAAACTTTGCCCAGTGCCTAAAAGATTACAGCACCGCATGAAGGTGATTTCTACCAATGGGGCATGATGACCATAGAAAAGGCCCCCTCTCTGGTAAGGTGTGCCCCACTTCAGAAGGTGAAGGTATCTGCAGAAGGGCATAGATGATGTATACTCTGCTTACAGTAAATTCTTGTTGAGCACTCTTGATATGTTACAGACTTGTAGAAATAAATTTCACATCAGTATATCTAGCTCTCAACACAGCCCCATCTATGGGTACTTAAACCTAGAGATTAGAGTCCTGAACAAACAAGACATGTCTTTGTACAAACCTGAGAAAAGTCCCAGGCTTAGAGAAAAAAATGTGAAAACTTTTTTTAAATTGAGTGGTTAGCTCTCCCCGCCAAAAATAATAGAAGCAGTGCCTGTAGCCTTAAGAAATGAATGCCCTCTCAGTGGCGGTTGTGTCTATTTCTAGGCAACAAAAGTAATTAATTTTGTGTGGCATCAATACCAATTTTAAAAATCAATAATAGTAAATAATTCATTTATAGACAAACCATTTATACAGTTTCTAAATCCTAAGCAAAATTGTCCATACAATACACAGTTCATAATGTGGGCATAAATGATTTAACATAAGTCCTGTATATATGGCTCACGAAGTCCAAAACACTTCAAAGTGCTCAGTCCCTCCTAATGAGCAATATGCTTCACAGTGTAAAGGGGGAAAACGAGCTTCCAGAAGATACCCACTCCAACAGTTCCAAAAGAGGAATACTTGAATGGTTCCAAACCATTGGAGTGGGTATCTTCTGGAACCTTGTTTTCCCCCTTTACACTGTGAAGTGTATTGCTCATTAGGAGGGACTGAGCACTTTGAAGTGTTTTGGACTTTGTGAGCCATATATACAGGACTTATGTTAAATTATTTATGCCCCGATTATGAATTGTGTATTGTATGAATAATTTTGCTTAGGATTTGGAAATTGTATAAATGGTTTATTTGTCTATAAAATAATTATTTGTTAATTATTGATTTTTGAAATTGGTATTGACGCCACGCACAATTAATTTCTTTGTGTTCACATATATACTGTATGTTTCACTGGTATATTGTATTTCTAGGCAACAGCAACAGTAACACTGCAGTTCAAACTTTGATTTTTGCCAGTAAAAGGCAGGGAAGATGAGGCATGGCCCTTTCTGGGATGTTTTTGATCTTTGAGGTAGGACTCCTCAAGGCTAGGCCCAGCAGCTGACTTGCTACCCACCCAACTTGCATGATTTACATATGCTTCTGTTCAGCAGCCGCCACCTCACAAAAGCCAGTGTTTTGTAGTGGTTTGTGGTTTCAGACTGGGATCTGGGAAACCTAGGTATGAATCCCCTCTCTGCCATAGAAGTTTGCTGAGTGAACTTGGGCTAGTGGCACGTTCTCAACCTAACGTACCTCACATGGCTACTGTGAGCGTAAAAAAGAAATGAGAATGATGTAAGTTCCTTTGGGTCCTATTGTGAAGAAAGGCAGGGTATAAATGCAATAAGTAATCAGTAAATATAGATGGTGATGGGGGAACATAAGACAGATTGGCTGGTGGGTGGTAAGGACAGAAGGAAACAAGAAAGGGGGGAAGAAGAAGCTATAGAAACTTTCAGGAAAATAAATGTGGAATAGTGGGGGATGTGAAAATGAGGCCTCTGAAGTCCTTTGTAGGTCTCCTCCCCCTTTTACTTTATAAATACTTGTCAATGTGTTAAATTATTGTTTAAATTTTCAGGTGGGATGTTTTTAGCTACTGGCAGTACGGATCATGTTATCAGAATGTATTACTTTGGTTCTGAAATACCTGAAAAAATTGCAGAGCTGGAAAGCCATGCGGTAAGGAATAAAATGCTAAAGTTAGAAGTAGCCTGTATTGAAGTATGATTACATATTCAGACTGTATCATGGATAGGCAATTTACTTATTGGTGATTAAACTTGCTTCAGTCCCAGTATATCCCCCTTCCCCCCACACCTGGGCAGTTAGGGGATAAGCATGAATTTTGTCAAAGTTGTTCTTTTTCTGTTCATCAAACTGTGGGGATAATGCACCAAAAGGCATTAAAGCTCCAGTTTAACTATTGTGCCATGTAGGTTTAATGGTATCCCTTTTGTTAATAGACTGTGCCCCTGTGCAAGCGGGTCAGTTGAAACAGTGCCTCACATGTTATTGGAATGCCATTACTATGCCAATATTCAACACCGCATTTTATCGTCACTACTTGGTGGTATCATAGAGCTTCCTGACTCACACAAATTGATTTACTTGTTAAACAGTGATGATGAAAATATAACCGTTCCTTTGGCAGAGTTCTTGCAGGCTGCTCTTTTTATTCATAGTACAGTATTGTAATACAATTTGTATCCAGGAGATATGAAACTGAGACTTATTTTACATTGATTTTAGACTATTTTAGAACGGTTTTCTCTTTGATTGGTATTTGTTCTTACCTTAGCCTTTGTATATTATTCTTTTTAATGTCAATGCCAATAAAGGTAATTGAATTGATTGATTGTGCAATGTAATTGGAAACTGCCCCATGGTTCTTGCTTTAGTGTTTGTCTTGTTGATTATATTTAATACTCTTCAGGAGTGGACTGATATTTAAAAAAAATCACATTGTTCACTTTCAGTTCACTACATTTGTTGTTCTTTTGCAGGACAAAGTTGACAGCATTCAGTTTTCTAATACAGACAACAGGTACGTCTATAAGGCTGAGTAAAATTAACATATAACTGCTGTAATATGGAGAACTTGTTTTAATCAAGTATGAAACAGAACACACTTTAGCTACGTGTTCTGCTGTATGTTTTCATATTGAACAATGTATAGAATTTTTGCTTTGAACTTCGATGTGTCTGGTTGTAGTTCAACACAAATCAATACACCACGTTATGCAGTGCATAACTTAAGTGCCTGAATACTGTTGAGGGAGGAAGTCCTTTGTGTAAGCCAAGTGTATTATTAAGATTTGATGCTACGAAGGTATTTACTGCATTAGCAATAAAAAATAGTGTTTAATCAGAGAGTTCTTTGTGATGAACTCTCACAGGCATTTCCAGTAAGCAGTATCTATGCATGAGGTGGTGGAAAAAAGGATGAGAGAAGTTGAGGCAGAGGCCAGTTTGGATTCATATGCTGGAGATGGCAGTGGCAGAAATCACTGCCTTTCCCTCTAAAACCGCATGAGGTGCAGCTATACTTAAAGGTACTGTTGTGGGTCAGCCTGAGCTCAGCATGAAGTCCTCAGGGGAGGGCTCCTCAGGAGAAGGGGAGCTACACATGGCTGGCTTTGAGTCAGCAGAAGCCAGCAAACAGGCTGATGAGCTGCAGGCTGACCAAGACTCACAAACAACAACAACTGATCCAGGGCTACTGCCCAGCTCTCATGCAGCAGGTGAAACTTAAGTCACTAAGACCAGTCCACCAGGTTCACCTCCACCCTTCGAGTGCTGGAGCCAGAAGCTTAGAAGGGAACTGCAAGCAAGGAGGCAGAGTGCACATCTCCTGATCTGTCGCCAGCTGCTTGGCTGATGACAGTAGTTGCAGCAGTACTCCCAAGCAGCTGGGTGTTAACAAGGGCTAGTTAGGAAGTGCCTATAAAATCCAGGACTGGGAACCTACATGTTGTGGAAGTAACAAGTCATTCTGCTGGATCACAACTCCTGGCCCTGCTTTTTGTGCAACCTTGGACTGGCTTGGGACTTTGACTTTGTGACTCTCTGACTTATGGATGACCTTTGGACCTCATGACTATGCTCTCTGCTTCACTCCTTCTGGTAATGACTCTCTGGCTTGTGCACTTTTGGCTTGTGGACTTCTGGGACTGAACTCTGGACTTTGTGTGAGCACCTGAATATCACTGGAATTGCCGGCTTGTGCCTGCTGCACAACAGGTACCTACTTGTACAGAGACCTTAAGGACAGAAGAGCCCTGCTGAGTCACACCAGCGGTTCATCCTGTCCAGCATCCTGTCTCACACAGTGGCCAAGTATTTACTATGGAGTTCCAACAAACAAAGCACAGAGGCTGAGGTCTTCCCCTGATGTTGTCGCCTGACACTGGGATTCAGAGGTTGGCCATCTCTGAATGTGGAGGTTCCCTTCAGTCACCATGGCTAGTGGCCACTGATAAACATGTCCTTCATCAATCTGTCTAATCCCCTTTTAAAGCCATTTATGCCTGTGGACATCACTATATTCTCTGGCAGTGAGTTCCACATTTTAATCACTCTCTGTATAAAGAATTTCCTTTTGTCTGTCCTGAAGCTGCTGCCCTTCAGCTTCATGGGATGCCCTCGAGTTCTAATATTTTGGAAGAAAGAGAAAAAGTTCTCTTTGTTAACTCTCTCCAACCTGTGCATAATTTTCTAAACTTCTATCATGTTCCCCCTTGGTTGTCTCTTTTCTCAACTGGAAAATTCAGCCTTTTCTTTTAGGGAAGGTGCTCCAACCCCCTAATCATCTTGGTTGCCCTCTTTCAAGGTGTGACACCACCACTTGGAAGGGGTTTGAAAGTTCTCTTTGTCAACTCTCTCTAACCCATCTGTTAGCTTCCTCCCCGCTTTGAAGTGTTGGGAAGTGAAACTGACTAGTGAAGTGGCTCTCAGCCATTTAAACGTAGCAGCTCAGCTGCAGATCCCACACCACTCAGCTGGCTCCTCTTGTCCATAACAATTTAGGTCTTGAATGAAAGTCTTGGTGTGTACCTTTGGAGAAGTAGTGCAGAGCTTTTATTTCTTCCTCTTCAGTTGAGTCAGAGTTCTTACAAGGGAGACGTTTTTTGCTGCTGTGTGCCCTAAGACCATTCCTGATGATTTAAGTCCAAAATTTCATAGACAAGAATCACAATATCATCAGATTAACTCAAGGCAGCCACTGGCTAGGGGATTGTGCACAGTCTCTATTAGAAGAAAAACTGCAAGGCTGACTTCATCTGCAGTTTCATAGTGCTAAACAACAATTAGTAAAAAGCTGCCTTCTTTTTCTAAGGGCAGTAACTACATAGTGGGAGAAGGTCAAATCCCACTATATTTGCAAAATTTATACCATAGTTACTTTGACAGAATTTTAGTTTTTGGTTTATGTCATTATGATGACCTCACCTTCTTCTCTCCCTCAGTTGCAGGACTTTGTTTTTCTTTTCCTTTCTGACTGAGCAGCCCCTTTATTTTCTTCTTTCTTGAAGATCTGTGGCTGTCCCACCCTGCCATATTATTGTATTTTAATGCTGACTCAGCCCAGGAACTTGAGGGAAGAGACAAGATCGTCCTCTTAACTTCTGAAATGGCACACAATGCTTTATAACGTTCAAAAATAAACAAAATATTTTATTCAACGTGGAGGAGAAAAGGTCAGGTGAAATCAGGGATTAAATGTCTGAGGTAAATTAATAAGAATTCTGAGGTAACTTAGTATTTTCAGACTACAATTCATATGTTTCCAGCAATTGAAAGTTTTCAACTTTTCACGCAGTCTTAAAATCTTTGAGATGAGAGGCTTTTGTTTTAGTGTTTCCTAACATTCCAGTATACTTTCTTGAGTTTAGCTGACTCTTCAGGTTTCAGAAGGCAGGGATACACTAACAAGCATCCAGATTCCTTCTCTGAGCACACCGGGGATCACTTTTAGAGCTATCCCCCTTTCACCTGGGCAGGGAATCACTTCTCTAACTAGAAGATCCTGACCTGAATGGGGATCTTCACTGGTCCACCCCCTCCTCCTTGCCAATGTTTTCAGTCAGAGCTAAACTCTCCTTAATCAGAGTTAAACTTTCTACAATCAGGGATAAACTCTAACTAAGTTCTCTTTAGCAGTCAGTTCTCAAGTCTTTCTGCTCACCTGAGGCTAACTAATCAAATCCCTTGGAGCAGCCTGTCATTTAAGGCTCTCTGGCTCTGTGAGTCATTAACCCTTCACTGTCCATTACATGTTTATACAGCACTTATAAGCTTTTAAAGTGCAGTCTGTCACAGCCACTTATTCAGGCATTAAGGAATCCATAACGCATTTTAATCTGGGGAGTAAGAATTATTGTTGCTTCCTTTGTAGAAAAGAAAAAAAGCTGTTTATATAGCCATGGGGGGGAAGGGTAGGGTCTACTTTTCACTGAAGTTACCTAGGTTTATGCTTCACCATATTCCTCCATAAGACTTTCAGTCCAAATGAGGACCTTGTCCAAACGTTGTTTAGACTTAAATATTTTAAATACTTCTTCTCTGTCTGTGGCTAGGGATTATGCTGTCCATGTTATCTGTTTATGGTGTGATGATGAAATAATGAAATGATACTACTGTCTTTTTTTCTTTCTTTGGCATAGTTGACTGGAACAGGAGCAGTTGATCCCTGTCTACTAATTTACCCAGCTAGGGTGTTGTCTAAATTTACAATTTTCTACTCAAATCACTTACATATCAGTCAAGGCAGTTAACCCTTTGTATCTGGGTTAACTAAATCAAGATGTACTCCACATGTATCTACCTGGAATTTGGTCCTGGTGTTTTACATAGTCCATGCTTTAGTTCCTTATCACAATATGATTGTCAGTTTATACTTGCCTGAAGAACTGCTAATTTCTGACACTGAGAGTAGTCATGATAAAAAAAAATCACAGCCCACTTATTTGAGATATGTGTCTCCCGAAGATCCAGTTCCACACATAGTCTCAGGATTTTATGGGTTCCTTACTCTAGAACATAGTTGTAGTCCACAACAGACTCTACTCAGGATCATGTGTCTTGAGGAGTATTAGCAAAGGACTGTCATAGTCCACAAAAGCTTCTATATCCTCTCCTTAGGAGGAAGGCAAAATCAACCATAAACGAAAGTAACCTTCTCTCTAGGCTCATCTTTTTTCCAAAGGGAAAACTATTCTCAAGATCTCTCTGCCTGAGTTTGTAGTCTACTGGATTAGAGGGTTCTCCAGAGCTCTGGGATGAGGCTTCAGCATTTTTCTGTGCTTGTCATTTCTTTTGCAACTCAGGATCTCTCTACCTGAGAGTCTAGGGGAAAAAATAACATGTAGACCATAGCCCCTAGAACTCTCTGTCTAGGCCAGTTTTAATTACCGTATTTTTCGCTCCATAAGACGCACTTTCCCCCCCCAAAAAAGTGGGGGGGGAAAGTGCGTGTGTCTTATGGAGCAAACACTGCAAAAGTTGAGGGGGGGCCCCAGCTTTCCTGGGTGCGCCGCAGCTGCCAGGACACTAGAAGCTCTCCCACTGTTCTCCCCAAGCACCAAGAATACATTGAATCACTTGCCCCAGACTGAGAGTTCCTATCTATACCTTGTGGCTAACAGCCACTGATGGACCTCTTCTGGTTTACTTGAACTTAATAATGCAAATCTGTTCATGGTCTTTAAACTCTTCAGGAGTGGAGCTATGATTGTTAATTTTCAATATTAACAATTCATGGTCTGTACCATAATCAGTTCCTGGTCTTATTTTAGCAGAGATAATAGAATTTTGGATTATTTAATCTATTTGATTTCTGTATTGACCATCCAGTGATGTCCACATATTCAGTAGTCTGTTCGGTTGCCTGAAATGTGTTTGCAATGTGCAACTTATAGTCTTCACAGAATTCTGTGTTTCCTACTTTTGTGTCCTGGTCACCTAAGGTTATCAGCATATCTTGTTTAGGTGTGTTATTAGCATCTTCCTGGACACTCGCATAAAAACTTTCAATTCCTTCCTCATCAGCATTTATAGTTGAGGTGTAAACTTGAATGATGATCATATTGAAAGGCTTAATTAATTAATTGTTTCAATTTTTACCCCACCCTCCCCGCCAAAGCAGGCTCAGGGCGGCTTACATAAAACCAATAAAACAAGATACATATCACAGTAAAAATACATAAAACCTACTAGTACCAGGGTTTATAAAACACAGCCTTGTAAAGTGATTCTTCTCTTGTATGTTTGAGCACAGTTGGAGGCAAGTCTTTGGAGAACTTCTTCACTCTGATTTTTTCCTGTATGCTGTGTGTATAGTTCAAGAGCTCTTGAACAGCATTCTTGTTATATCTCACCTAGTGGCTTTTTTATACCAAGGTTCATAAGTGGCAGCAGAGATGGAACAGCCAGGATATGGCAATTCCAGCAAGCTGAATGGAAGAGCATTTTGTTGGACATGTCTGACAAATTACCTAGGTAGGTACAGGATGTTTCATTTGTGTGTAGCATCAGCAGTAAATGACATACATGTTTCATCTTTGTAGGCTGTAGAAACTTCTTTAGTATTATGGGCAAATGGAAGGCCACTTTAAAGAAATGTGTACAGGGTTGTATGGGTGATTAGTTTGCTGAAATTGTTTTGCTTTGTTTGAAACAGTGATTTGTGTTCAGAAGAAGAGAAATTTATGAAGCCAAAGGTGACCATGATAGCTTGGAGTCAAAATGATAAGTTGGTGGTTACTGCTGTGAACAACCATCTGCTCAAAGTATGGAATTCTTATACTGGGCAGCTGCTTCATGATCTCACAGTATGTAATGGTTACTATGTTTTCTTGAAAGTGTTTTTTAGAAAGTGCTGTTTAATGTATACAAATTAGGTTGTTTCCATGTGTTACACAATGTTGTATTCAACATACAGGTATTTAAATTAGAATTCCATCCCCCTTTAACACTGTAATATTGTTTTGCATCTTCTCTTGTGTTCAAAAAGGGTCATACAGATGAAGTATTTGTTTTGGAACCCCACCCATTTGATTCTAAGATCATGCTTTCTGCAGGCCATGATGGCAATATTTTTATTTGGGATATAACAAAAGGCATCCAAATGAAACATTATTTTAATATGGTAAGTATAATTGACTTGAAACAAACCTCTTTTCCTCCAGCGGTTGGTCTCATTTTCCTCTCATGTTCAGTACCTTCTTTGTCAACTTGTTTAAAGTTGCTGTAGTTAGAAAGGAACTACCAGACTACTTGTTCTACAAAGTAATGAGTTGGATCTACTTGAGGTGTTCATAGAAAAAGTTAGTAGAGCAGATCTTTCTCATTTCACAAGCAGCCTGCCATTTGTCCTGAAATGCTTTCTGAGGACACAAACAAAATGCACTACAGGACAGGTTGCTGTAACATTGAGGGGACTTGAATAAAATCACCTCTTTCACCTTCTGCACTTGGCTTGCATCAGTGGAGGAGGGGTAGGGGCATTTTTTACTTGCTTTCTTTTTATTGCTGTAGGGCCCATCCTGTGTAGCATTTTGCTTGTGACGCTGTCCAAATCCCCAGAAGATTCTGGAACAAACAGTAGACTGGTAGGGGGAAGTGGAGAAAGATCTGCTCTGCCAACTCCTTCCATTAACTCTTCTGCTTGATCCAACCCAGTAGATTCATCTGATTTTCATAGGCTTATTTGTGCAAAACGTCATTTAAACAGGTGCTTCATTTCTTCTTGTCTTCCAGTTGATGTCACTTTACCTGGTGTTATTTCTATGTGCAAACAAAATTTTAGAATTTAATCCTTAATATAATGGATGGCCAGGGGTATAAACTGAAATAAGAGGCGACTGTTAACTCGTAACATAATACTTTGGCAAGGATGTACAGGGAATATTTGTTAGTTGAGTTTTAGAATGTTTACAGAGTATTAAGGGCTTTTTTTTAACGCAGATTGAAGGACAAGGACATGGTGCTGTATTTGATTGCAAGTTTTCATCAGATGGGCAGCACTTTGCCTGTACAGATTCTCATGGACACCTCTTGATATTTGGCTTTGGTTGCAGCAAACCTTATGAAAAGGTATTCTTAGCTTTCCATTTAATACATCAGCACTTTATTGCCAATAACATTAGCACCAGTAATAAACACCTTTAAAATAAAACACCCAAATATGTATCTTCCCAAACTGAGTCAGACTTTAATTGACTGAAGCTTAAGGCATTTTTGTTCAGGTGTGTTGCTGCAATTGATACTTTCATACTCCATTTTGGACAGTTCTTCTAAAAACTGGTAGGCTTTTTATGTATGTTTTCTCACACCTTCAAGTGATAGATAAAGGCTTTTGTGATAAGCCATATATAGATTAATGTGTAAATTGAACAGGAATGTGTGTTTAACAGGTAAATCAACTACCTTCTTTAAGAACAATCACTGTTCTTTGAATGTTAGTTTTAAAACACAAATAACACTTCTGCAATTCAGTTCCGTATTGACACCCAATATACTAAACCCACAGCTTTTTGATATTCTTAACCTGGACTCTGCTTGTTATACAGTCATTTTAATGACCAAATATGCAATCCCACATATATATATATATATATATATATATATATATATATATATATATATATATATACACACACACACACACACACACACACACACACACACACACACACCACATTTATGAATCGCCCAATCCCTAGTGTTGTAGGGCTCTGGGTGATGTACAACATAGTAAAAAAACCCCTATGAAATGAATACAAAGAGTATTAGTATTAATACATTAATTTAAAAAATATCAAGTGGTGAAAATTATGGTTTTCTCCTATTTCTGGACTGTGATCATCTTGTGGGTGTGGGGGAGGAATTAAATCAGTCTGAGGAGAATAGGAGGAGGAGGAGAAGGGTACTAGCAAAGATGTAAACCATCACCACCCTCAACCAAAAGCCTGGCGGAACATTTCCGCCTTTACAGGCCCTACAGATTGCATAAGATCTTGCAGGGCCCTGGTAGTATTTGGCATAGAGTTCCACTAGGTTGGCACCTGGACTGAAGAGGCCCTTGCCCTGGTCAAGGACAGCTGGATGTCTTTAGGGCCAGGGATCACCATATAGATAGATAGATAGATACACACAAGCACACACACATTGCAGCAAAAATACTCTGTAGAAAATTTTGTTCATGAAAAATGTTGCTTTTCATAGTTGTTGAAGGTAAATGTAGGTTAATAAGTTTTTAAGTCTTTTATTAGTTGATTATACGCAAGCTTCATTTCTTTCTAGATTCCTGATCAGATGTTCTTCCACACTGATTACCGACCACTGATTCGAGATTCTAACAATTATGTCCTAGATGAGCAGACTCAACAGGCTCCTCATCTCATGCCCCCTCCATTCTTGGTTGATGTAGATGGAAACCCTCATCCAACAAAAAACCAGCGGTTGGTACCTGGACGAGAGAATTGTGCAGATGAGCATCTGATTCCTCAACTGGGATATGTAGCAACAAGTACGAGTGGCAGTTTTCAACCTCTGGCTCTTACTCTAACTTTGGTATCATTAAAACACAATGGAATGCAAGAATTATATATTAATTCATTGTTTAGCTTAAAGTAGTAGGGTCATAGATACAAGCATACACTGGACACCATTTTTGCTTTGCAACTTACTGACTGACAGTGGTGTTCATTAATGCTGAATACCTCAGAAATTCAGCTCAAAGTGTTTTTGTTTTAAAAAAACATTCTTTTTTTTTTAAAAAAAAACTTTATACGTTTTATCATATAACACATCCATACATTTTCGCTTCTTATTATTTCGGAGTCTTTTACATTCTTTTCCCCACCATCTATAAACCTTTAGCCATCTCTTTTGGTATACAGATTCATCTCTTCCCTGAATATACATAGTTAGCTTATCCATTTCAGCAATGTCTAACAGCTTCCAAGTGATTTCTTGTTTTGAGGGTAATTTCTCATTTTTCCAGTACCGGGTAAATAATATCCTTGATGCAGTTAAAATATAGATTAACAAATATCTATCTTCCTGGTCAAAACAGTCTGGGATTCTATTTAAGAGATATATTTCCGGTAATAGATTAAGATTAACATTTAGAATTTCTAGGATTATCTTTTTCACCATCCTCCAGAACTTCTGTACTATTTCACATTTCCACCACATATGGAAAAAAGAGCCAATATTATTTTTACACTTCCAACAATTATTTGAAATTTTATCGGTACATTTTGCAATTTTGTTGGGTGACCAGTGCCACCTATAAAACATTTTGTATATATTTTCTTTAAACTATGTGGATCTAAGCAGCTTTGCTGTCTTCCATATTTTAGACCAATCTTCGGTGTTTATAAAGCCCATATCCTGCATCTACCTTACCATATTGGGCTTTACCACCTCATCCTGCATGTAATTTTCCAAGCAATATCTATGTATCCTTTGGAGTAATTTATCACTGGATGAGAGCCAAATTTTGTCTAGTTCATTATTTGCTGTATAAAAACCTAAGTTTTTATCTTTATTATATATTATATATTGACTGTGACTGCGTTCTTTCCCACCAGGTCAGGTTTAGATTTAGAGGTTGTAAATCTTCTAGGGTTTTTAATTTATCACGTTTATCTAATAGATCTTCGTCATGGTCTCTGTGCAGTCCCACACATGGGTTGAGTGCCTGTGCATGACCTCGTTCGGAGAAACTTCTAGAGCTTTACCTCAGAAGAGCTTTTGGCAGGCTCTCTTCCCGCCCTGGGGAGGAGTCATGCACTGCGCATGCCCAGAGCACTCTCTTTGTATTTTCTGTTTGGGAGAAAGCCACCGACCTGATGCCTGTGCCATCTGCACTCGTTTCTCCAACCAAACGAGGAAGAATAGGGCCACTAGGCTGAAGGTTGCGCTGTGGGAGTCGGCGCTTGCTCCCCCTACTACCACCATGGAGACCGATCAGTCGATATCAAAGCCATCCGCATTTTCGGCCTTGTTACAGAGGGATCCTCCAACGCCAAAGCCTCCTAAGGTAGGGGGGTCTTCCTCCGATACGGGGGGGGCCCCCCCCTAAGAAAAAGAGTGGATCGAAGATGGCCTCGTCAGTTTCCACCCCGGTAAAGAAGTCCAAGAAGGACAAAACTAAGAGCCTGGGTTCTAAGACGGTAGGAGACACACGTAAGTCTCACGGTGTGAGTGGTGCTGTATCTCTGAGGGGCTCTGCGTTATGTGCGGATGCACTACGGCAACCCCTGCAGCTGCTGAAAGTCCTCGTGGAGCCTCCGATACAGATCTTGGACTCCCCACTGCATCAGCTTGAACCCCCGGTGTTGGAGGTTCACCGTCATCAGAAGGTCCTCCAGTCAATGTCGCCCCCGCCAACCGACCTCGACCTGATCTCCGATAGCAGTGGGCTCTCGCTCACCTTTAGTGGCCTCTTTGGCTAGTAACCGTTCAGATCGTCCCCGACATTGTCCTCGGGCCCGCTCCTGATCTCCTTGTCGTCTGGATCGACACGGAAGGGAGGATTATGACCCACGCTACGACAGGTACCATCCATCTTATCCGCATGAGTCCAGAGGGAGTTATCCGTATGGTCCTCCTGCCTTCCCCTTTGACCACAGGCATGACGTGCCGTATTGGTTTTCCTTCGGCCCATGGCACCGTCCAGGGGGCCCTGGTTCTTGGGAATCGTGACGTTATAGGTCGCGCTCGCTGCGCCGCCCTCCACCCTCGGCATCCATATCGAAACTGCCACCATCTCCGCCTTGCATCCAGGGCCAGTCAGCACAAGTAACTACACCTACAGAACATCCACCAATGCCGATAGGTCAACCACCGCTGTCGATGCCTCAGGTTCAGTTTCCTCTCAGGAAGATTCCGATATTGAGGATGTGGAGGATGCTCTCTCCCCTGTCGACCCACCTCTTAAACAACCAATTTCTGGAGATAGCCCAATTTCTCCCTCAGAGGATATGTCTTCGTACGGGGACCTAGTGAATCGCATGGCACATTCCCTTGGTTTGCCTATTGTACAACCCCAGCCGTCTGCCGCAGATGAGGTGTAGGACATCATCGAGATTGATGCCTCAACACCAATAGCTTTACCAATGTCCAAGCATCTCCTTAAGGCAGTTAAGACTCCGTGGGTTAAGCCATCCTCGGCGCCAGTTTCCACCAAACGGCTTGACCACATGTATCAGGTACAGGAAGATGGAGCCTCTTTCCTTTACCTTACACCCTCGCCCGAACTCGTTGGTCGTCTCTACTTCATCTAAAAATAAAAGCTCTAATTCCACCCCGTCGGATAAAGAGAGCAAGAAGATCGATGCCTATGGACTCAGAATCTATTCCTCTGCAGCCCTTGGGATAAAATCATCCAATTATCAAGCCTGCTTTGGTAGATACTAATATGCTCTATGGCAGCAGATGTCTGCACTCCTCCCCTCAGTGTTGGATGACAAGATGGCCGAAGCCAGATCCATTCAAAAGGAGGGACTTCTGGTAGCTAAACAGCTTTTGAACACCACAAAACATTCCCTCGATGCATTTTTGACATCGATGGCCTCCTCGGTGTCGTTTCGACACCATGCATGGCTTCGTACAACATCTCTGCCACAGGACACCAGGTCTTATATTGAAGATCTCCCATTTGACGGTGACGGTCTCTTTCACTCCTCCACTGACGCTGCCTTGCAGGAGTTTGATAAGAACATCAAGGCATCGAAGTCTCTGGGAGTTTCTGCACCACAGAGGTCTTATTGGCACCGGTCGTGGTCCCGGTACACTCCATGGCGTCCATATCCCACCAAACCCTCTCCGGACACCGCCTGGAGACCTCGCCAATCTCCGAATCAGAACCGTCACCAATACCAGCCCAAATCGGGGTCAGGATTGCAGCACCAGCAGACAAGGGCCAAATCCAACCGAGGACTTTGAATCCGTTCTCTCGATATTGGGGAAAACAACTCGCCTCCACCCTTTCCTCCCTGTATGGAGAACGATCACTACGGATGCCTGGGTCATATCCATCATGACTGAAGGCTACCTCATCGAATTCCTCGACCTCCCAACCCTACCTGTCTTCTGCTCCACCCCTCCTTCCACTATCCTTCTCCAGGAAGTCGACTCCTTACTAGGGAAGGGAGCGATAGAACCTGTACCGAAGGTTTCGGAACGTATGTGGTTCTATTCCCGGCACTTTGCCGTGCCGAAACGCGACAGCGGGCTACGTCCTATCTTGGATCTTCAGGATCTCAATGTTTACATCCGATACCAGAAATTCAAAATGACGACCTTGCAAGTTATTCTTCCTTTAATTTCTCAGGGTGCCTGGATGGCTACTATCGACCTCCAGGATGCCTATTTCCACCTCAACGTTCATCTGTCCCACAGGAAGTACCTCCGTTTTGTTGTAGGAGGAAGTCACTACCAATACAAATGCCTCCCATTTGGTCTTTCCAACGCACCGAGGGTTTTCACCAAGACCATGGTACTGGTGGTGGCCCACCTCCGTCTTCAGGGGATTACCATTTTCCTCTAAATTGACGACTGGCTTCTGGTGGCCAATTCCCCGACTCTTCTACGCAAGGACATAGTGCTAACGCTGCACCTCCTGTCATCTCTGGGACTTCAGGTGAACCTCTCAAAGTCTCATCTAGAGCCTTCCCAGAAGGTGCAATTTATCGGGGCTCTACTAGACACTGTCGCCAGCAAAGCCTTCCTGCTGATGGACAGAGCTCAAACCTTGTCCACCTTCGCAACCTCTGTTCGCGACTCTCCATCCTCAACGGCATATCACATCCAACGCCTCTTGGGGCACATGTCCGCCACGACTTCGGTCCTCCCCTTAGCAAAACATCACATGAGGCCTCTTCAATCCTGGTTTCTAAAAAGCTTTCATCCAGCCTGCATGCCTCAATCCAGGTCCCTGGCTCCTCCTCACAACGTCCGGGACCCTTTGACCTGGTGGACTGCCATCCTGAATATCACCGAGGGTGCTCCCTTCACACACCCCTCCTCGCTACACTCTTAAGAACAGATGCCTCTTTATGGGGTTGGGGAGCCCATCTCAATGGCATCAGCATGGTATATCAATGGGATGCTGTTACCGCAACTCGTCACATCAACTACTTAGAACTGCTGGCAATTACACTGGCTCTTCGGGCATTTCAACCTCTCCTACGAGGACACTGTGTTGCTATCCTCACAGACAACACCACGGCCCACAGTTACCTGAACCGTCAGGGAGGGGCGGTATCCAGGAGCCTTTGTCGACTGGCGATCGATCTTTGGGACTGGTGCATAGCCAACCAAATCGTCCCCATGGCCACCCACATCCCCGGCGTCCAAAACGTGACAGCGGATCTTCTCAGCAGGGGCCACACTCACCACCACCTGAATTGGGTCTATATTCAGCCCCTCCTCAAGTTATGGGGCACTCTGACCATCGACATGTTCGCCTCTCGGGAAAACAGGAAATGCAGGCACTTCTGCACCCAAGGAGGCAGAGATCCTCTCTCCCTTGGGGATGGCCTTCTATTGCCGTGGGACAACTTGCTTCTTTACATGTTTCCTCCTCTACCCCTACTCTTGAGAGTGGTGCACAAGTTGGCCAAACTTCGACTGGATTGTATCCTCATAACACATGGTGGCCCAGGCAACCCTGGTTCCCCACTCTACTGTGCTTAGCCCTGGTTCCCCACTCTACTATCACTTCCCCAAAGTTCCAGATCTCCTCACCACCGAAAGGGGTACAGTGTTCCATCCAGAGGTGGACAAGCTGAAACTGATGGCCTGGAGAATTCGACCTTGAGGTTCTCTGCCAGAGTCGCCGAGGTTCTCTGCAATGCAAGAAAGGAATCTACCCGCTTATCTTATCAGAGGAAATGGCACAAGTTCCTCTCATATCTCCGCACGCCTGCTTGGGCCCCAACTTCTGTTGGCCTTGACAGAATTCTGGACTGACTTATCTCCCTCAAGAACCAGGGTCTCTCCCACTCGTCCGTTAGGGTCTACCTAGCGGCTATCTCCGCATACCATCAAGGCCTGGATGGTTACACAATCTTTTCCCATCCAACCTCAAAACGGTTCCTGAAAGGCCTCATTAGGCTGCACCCTCCTGTAGCTGCGCCTATAGAACTGTGGGACTTACCACTAGTACTGCGTCAACTTACCAGACGACCATTTGAGCCGATGGCTACTTGTGATCTTTGGCACGCAACCTGGAAGACGGCCTTCCTGGTGGCCATCACCTCAGCCAGAAGGGTCAGCGAACTCATGGCACTGCGGCATGACCCACCCTACCTTGTTTTCCTTCCAAATGGTGTGTGTCTGGTGCCAGACCTTTCCTTCGTTCCGAAGATTGTTTCAGAGTTCCATCTTAATACTGAAATACTTTTACCAGATTTTTTCCTGTGTCTGGAAGATGAAGAACAGCGCTTGCTCCATACTTTCGATGTCAAGAGGGTGCTTCTTTTTTATCTGAATCGGACTCATTCAACCAGACGTGACAAATCATTGTTTTTGTCGTACAGCTCGCCTTCTTTGGGGCTTCGCATCTCATCTCAATATTTCTCTAAGTGGATTGTTGAAACAATCAGACTCTGCTACTCCCTAGCAAAGCAGCCACCCCCCCCCCGTCTGAGGGCACATTCTACCAGGTCTATGGCGACATCTATGGCCTTTCTGAAGGGTGCATCTTTCTCGTCCATTTGCGAAGCAGCTACGTGGTCCACGCCTACCACGTTCATCAAACACTACGCTCTGGATGCTCGTGTGCAACAGAAGGGTCATTTGGGTCGTCTGGTCCTGTCTTCTGCAGCTCGCTGAGTCTGCCGGCACCCACCTCCAGGTGAGCCACTGCTTTTTAATCTCCCATGGGTGTGATACACAGAGTCCACGAAGAAGATAAACAGGTTGCCTACCTGTAACTGATGATCTTCGAGTGGTCATCTGTGCATTCACACCATCCGCCCGTCCTTCCCCACTGCTGTCATCCTCAGTTGTTCTCATACTTGACTTGGGTTGATAGCGGTCAGAAGGAACTGGCGGGATGTCCGTGCCCCCGCCCCTTGGGCATGCACGGTGGGGGTTCCCGCGCAGACCCAGGGTGGAGGGTGCAAAAATCCCGTTGTGAGCTTTGTACAGACACCGACCAGGTTAGCGCAGGCGCACTGGATCCCATGGGTGTGAATGCACAGATGACCACTCAAAGATCATCAGTTACAGGTAGGCAACCTGTTTATTTGTTGTCTATCTTTTGTTTTCTGTTTTCCACAATTCTTTTATGGTCTGAAAAACAGTACTTTCTTTCCAGCTAATCATCCTTTAAGGCGGTAATTATTCTTTTTTCTTTCTCCTTCCTCAGGTTGGAGGCCAGCCACCTAGTAGGTTTGTTGGCATTTTCGAAATAATACTGCTTAGTATTTTCTGTGTCTTTTGCTTGCATAAGCAACACATTCATTTGGTGCTGTAACATTTTTAATCTAATTTTTATTGCTTCTCCTTCCGACAGCCTCTTCATTTAATCTTCCTCTGCTTTTATCTTACTCTTTAAACTTTCAATTTTTTTGTTTCTCTGTTTGGTCTTCCATGCATTTTGGTTTATAAACCACCCTCTCAAAAAGCTTTGAAGGGATCCAACACAATACTTATAGGTGTTTCTGGCTGCAAATTTATTTTAAAAAATTCTTGTATTTCTACTTTTGTTTTTGCTACTACCTCTTGATCTCTCAATAATTCATTACACATCTTCCATCTAGCCTTTTTTCTTGCAACCATAAATGTCAACAACAGTGGATTATGGTCAGCAAACGTGCTTGGTAGTATGTCAACTTCTTTTAAATCTCTTATCATTGTCACCCAGGCCATATCTATCCTGGATCATGATGTGTGTCTAGCTGAGTAAAAAGTATAATTTTTCCCTTCCATGTTCCTGGTCCTCCACGCATCTATCAATGAATTCTCTTCTGCTATTTGCAGGAATACTTGGGTAGAATCTTTCCTGTTTTGCTACCTTTCCCCTGGCTTTTTCTATCCTTTTTATGATCAAAAACTGCATTAAAATCACCTACTATACAGATATCTTCAAAATTGTCCTTTGCCAATATGTCTTGTATTTCTATAAAAATTTTTTCTTGATTTTGGTTGGGGGCGTATATATTTATTATTATCATTTTCTTCCCTTCTCTCACTATTGAAACCACTACTATTCTTCTATCTTTTGAGCTATATAGTAGTTCTGGTCTCCGTATATTTTTTACATATATTACCACCCCTCTCTTTTTTTTTTCATCTGCTGCCATAAATGACTCTCCTATTTCTCTAAAATCCAGATACTTTATATCTTTTTTCCTTATGTGGGTTTCTTGGAGATATGTTATATCTGGATTAAATTTTGTTATCTGATAAAATACTCTTCTTCTTTTCTGAGGGTTATTAAGTCCGTTAACATTAACTGAGAGTAACGTTAAGAGTCTATTTGCCATTATTTACTTTTGTGCTCTCTGTGTTTTTTTTCCTGTATTGGAATCTGGTCATCATCTGCCAGGGGGCTGGTTTTTTAGTTCCCGTTTCTTTATTGCGTTGTGCTTTCTGGGGTTTTCCCTTTTCTTGCATCTGTTCTGCATCTTCCGTCCCTGTTGATTCCTCTTCTTCCACTTCTTCTTCTCTTCCCTCTCTCTCTTCTTCTTGCTGCCAACCTAAATCTTCTCTGTGCTTTTCCAAAAAATCTTCCACCTTGAAAATGGAGTCTACTCTTTGTCTTCTATTTTTATAAGTGAAGAGGAGACCTTC
Organism: Gekko gecko; assembly: GCA_029375565.1. Taxonomy (NCBI): domain Eukaryota; kingdom Metazoa; phylum Chordata; class Lepidosauria; order Squamata; family Gekkonidae; genus Gekko; species Gekko gecko. The sequence continues at coordinate 103,276,897 of JAPDNY010000004.1, read as the reverse complement.
AAGTATCAGCCATCTATATGGTGTGTCATTCTCTCTCAATAACTTTGCCAGAATGAAATAACTCTGTCTTTTCTCCTGAACTCTCCAAGGAACTTCCTTTAAAATTTTTATCTCTGCTTCTTTGATTATCACTTTATTTTCATAAGAAGCTCTTAATATCTTATCTCTGACTTCTTTTTTGTGAAATTTTATGTGCACTTCCCTCAGTATTTTGTTTCTTCTTGCGTAAACTGAATTTCTTCTATATGCAGTATCTATCTCCGTCATTAATTCCTCCTTCCATCCTATATTTAGTTGTTCAACTATATTATAGGCTAGATCTTCTTTTAAATTTTTTTTTATTTATTATTTATTTTTTATTTGTTTCGATTTGTATCCCGCCCTCCCCGAAGGCTCAGGGCGGCTAACAATATAAACAATTTAAACAATATAAACAATATAAAACAATATCAACCAGGTAAAATTATAAAAACAAACAATACTTCCGTCACATTTTGACATCTTAATATTAGCCCTGCTTTATCCATTTCAAAGTTAATTATTGTTTCCTCCAATTTCTCATTTTTAGCTTTTAGTTCTTGCAACTCATGATCTATATCTTGGACTCTTCCCTCTAACTCGATCGTAGATTTAGTGATGTGTGATATTTCTTTTTTATTTTCTAGAATTTGCTTTTTAATTTCTTTCATTTCGGTCTTTATTTGTTCTGAAATTTCCTCCATTTTTACCTGCACAGGCACTATTTCTTTCTTGATTAGCCCTGGCAGAACAATTTCTGCTAACTGCTGCATCGATTCTTTTATTGGCTCAATTTCTTTTTTAATTAATACTGGCAGAGTATTTTCCGTCATATGTTGCATTGATTGTGACATGCATTCCTTTATCTGGGCTTTTAAGTCTTTAACCGTCATGCCTGCTATACTCATTTTTAAAGAACTAGCTGTGCCCTAATTGGCCTGGTGAGGATATAGATGCTCTCCTAGTGCTGTCAGAACCAGCTGCCATAAATTCCCTTTTAGCTATGTATCTTAGCTTCTCTTTATAATCGTTTTATATTATAATTTTTTTATCTCTTAATATATATTTTTCTCTTATCCTTCCTTTCATTCACTTTCAACTACAAACCACTATTTCTACTTTCTAAATCCCCCAATAAACCCTTCAGCTTATACTGCTTCCCTTTGTTACTGTTACTTTAAGAGTTCTTTCCTTTTCCATCGCAATCTAGCTTGCCGTTTTCCTTCGCTGTTTTCTTTTTCCAGCTTGGCTCTTGCAGTATATATGCCTCCCAGTCTTCTCTGTAGTTTTCTGTAGTTCCGCCCTGCTCTGCTGTCACTTGTTGCTCTCCAACACTTCCTTTTTCTGCCCTTTCTCGCCTATTTCATTTCTTTGAGCCACCGTCTTCTGCCCTTTCTCGTTTCTTCGGTTGCAGACAGCCCCTCTCCTCTACGTCACTCCTCTGTGACTTTCCCTCGTCCCTATGGGCCCACTTATGTCTCTGTCTTTTAAAGAAGCCGCTAGCAGAGAAAAAACACTAAGAGAGGGAAAAAAAGGAAGAAAGAGCTTATGCAACACCCAGAATCTAAACTTAATCGGTCCTGGCCTATTCTTTCCAAAAGTAAGCATTAATTGAGCTTTTTTACTAAAGTAGCCGCTATTTTAAATTCTCCTGTCCTAGCGTCTCCCAGGATCCCCCTGCTACTTTGCGTTCAGAGCCTTCCCATTTTCTTCCGTTCGCCCCTTGGAGTCCCCCCCCTTCACAAAATATACTTAAATAATACTTAGCTTTCTTTAGCTGCTACCGCTGTAATTATTGTTGGTTCCGCTTCGTTGTGGACTCCTTTTCAGTTCAAATGGGCTTGGTTGGCGTGCGTACACTCTGTGCGGAGCTCCGTCCCACATGTCTACTCTTGCCAAACCAGAGCCGGAACCCAAAAACAAACGTTCTCATAGCTGGCAATCATTATTATGAGCTGAGATTTGAAATGGTGTCCAGTATATTCTCGTTTCTGTTTCCATATCCAGTCTAGGCTGTTCTAAGAATGAAAACCTGTTTGAGAAGTGGATGTAAAAATAGTTTAAAGGAGGACTCAGGACATTTTTCTTTGGGGTTCCTTTTACATTTCCTTGTGCACTTAAACCTCTATACTACTTTTTGAACTTGGGCATTTAAAGAGGAATGCTCAGGGGGAAAAAATAGTTGTGTGAATCTTTTAATCCTGGCTATGGCTATTAATGGTTTCTGTTATGCATCTATAAAATGAACTAACTGCTTAATTTACAGGAGAGTTATTAGAGCAGTGATACTCACCCAGCAGTTCATGCAGAACCACATTAGCAACTGCCATTAACCAGAAGAGCTACATGACTACTATATACTCTGTGTACCACCAAACACACGCATGCATTAATATAAGGTAGAAGTATTAAATATATAAGTATCAATATATTTAATGCTCAGTCTGGCCCCATATGTGGATACTTAAATCCAGATATTAGGGCCATTGACAAGCAAGACACATCTTTCTGCAAATCTGAGGAAAGCCCCAGGCTTGCAGAAAAGTTTCAGATCTAAAATGTGTGTGAGTGTATGCGCATAAACACACACTGGTGGGGGCGGTTAAACACATCCAGAATGATGAAAGAAATGCCTCTAGTTTTAAGAAATGGTTGCCCTCAGTAACTATTGTAAGGCAACCATAACAGTATGCCAGCATTCAAGCCTTGGTTTCTGTCAAGAAAATGGGGATAGGGGTAGGGCTGGGTCCTTTCCAGGGATGTTTTGGCTTTTGAGGGAGGACTCATTGGGGCATGGCCCAGCAGCAACCATTAGGCGGCTTTTTAGCATGCAACTTTCATGATTCATACAGGCCTGACTGCTTGCTACTATTAAACAGTATCTACCCCACAAAAGCCATTATAGTGTAGTGATTAGAGCTTCAGACTAGGATCTGGGAGATCCAAGTTCAAATCCTCACTCAACTATGGGTTTTGGGCCAGTTACGCACTCTCAGCCTAACCTACCTGATAGGGTTGTGAGGATAAAAAGGAGTGCTCTTATTGTGGAGGAAGGTGGGATATAAATGAAGTAAGTAAATATTAAATATAGTTGGGGGGTGGGAAGGAGAGAAGGAAGTAGGGAAAGGTAAGGATATGAGGTTGCCAAGAGGAGGAAAAGAGGAAAGAGTGAGAAAGAGATTGGATTTATACCCTACCCTTCACTACCTGAAGGAGTCTCAGAGCTGCTTACAATCTCCTTCCCCTCCCCACAACAGACACCCTGTGAGGTAGGTGGGGCTGAGAGGACTCTTTTGAGAACTGCTCTTGAGAGGACAGCTCTGAAAGAACTTGTGACTGACCCAAGGTCACACCAGCAGCTGCGTGTAGAGGAGTGGGGAATCAAACCTGGTTCTCCCAGATTAGAATCCGCACTCCTAACTGCTACACAAAAACTGGCTTTGTGGGAACAGGGATCCCTGGGAAGGTAAGGTATTCCCCACAAGTCATGTTTTCCCTAAAGGACAACTGGGCTTGCAGCTAGTTCCAGATGGTCAGCTGTGTTGTTCTGAAGCAGCAGAACAAATTCAGAGCTAGCAGGTGTCACTGTGCAATGTGGTTGGAGTTTTCCCAGAGAGGGGCTGCCAGGGGGATGGGGAAACTGAAGATGAGGGCAGATAAAATGTAGGTTGGCTGGTGAGTGGGAAGGAGAGACAGAAGCAGGAAAAGAAGAGAAGTTTTGGAAGCTTTCAAGGAAGAAACAGAGGAAATAATGGGGGAGTGGAAAATAAGATGCCCCTGCACGTCCTTGGGGGTCCTTTGCTTGTAACCTTTCTGATTGCCAGAGTACCTCTGAGCATGTAGGGTGGTCTCTCCCAAGCATAGTTGAATCTTATCTTGCCCTTGTGTACCTGGGGTGATGAGGACGGCTTCCCTCTCTGTCTTCTTGCTTCCTGCTCAGCTCAGCCCCGTAGCCAGAATTTTTTTTTCAGGGGTGTGCCAATTAAATTAAAATTAAATTACATTTAAATTAAATCAAAGGGAGCGGGACTGTTGGTGGGGGGAGAGGCTGGCACAGCAAGCTCTTCCTTCCATCCATTGCGCCTGCATGAACCCTTTCCGTCTCACTGCCGGTAGGGGCAAGGAGAAGCGTGGAAGGCAGGGCAAGGCACCGCTTCAGCGTGGAGCTCCATCTCCAGGATGCTGAGCTGCTCTGGAAGAAGAAGGGAGAAATCCCCCGCAGTTGATCTGAGTGGGTGGCCCTTTGCAGGGGAAGCGGGCAAATCCACTGAAGAAGGCCAAAAGAGAGTATGTGCTTTTTTTCCCCCTCCCCTGGAAGGAGCATTTGAAGAAAGGGGAAGGGAAAAGACAAGTTTTTTGCAGCTTCCCCAGCTGGACGAGAAGGGGAGATTGGGGCAGCATTGAAGATTTGATAGGGGGCGCTACCTATCGGCCTGGCTCAATTGTAGACAAGGGGGTGGGGGTTTCCTGGAAGGATTGCCCTTTGCTTCCATCTGTGGCACAAAGCCCACGTTTTAAGGAGACATACAGTTTATCTGTCCTTCAGTCCCTGTGTGCGTGACTGTTCCATGGTGGAAATCATCTGCCAAACACAAGCCCTATTGAGTAGTGGCTGTTCACACTTTCCTGGTATGTAGGGTGAGTGACATATTGGAAAGCAGTGCTTAGAAGAACCACAGGTAGCATGTTTAGCCATATTTGGCTCCAGAGCCACTGAGTATCACTGTATTACAGCAAACAAAAAGATTGTAAAGCATGTACATTAAATGCTGTATGTGTTAGTAATACACTATTGGCCGTTTCTGGTGAGATTTAGATCAGAATCAAAAAATACGTTCCATAATTCTGAGTTAGTAAATTAGCTTGTTTTGCATTTATATTTGCAAGGTGATGGAGAGGTGGTGGAGCAGGTAATAGGTCAACAAACTGCTGATCAGGATGAGCAAGGCCTAGAGCCTAGCATACTCGATGGCATGATCAGGCAGTTACAAATGCTACAAGACCAAAGAAATGGCACAGATCAAGACATCCTTCCACCTGGGCCACAGAATGGAGAAGAAACGCCTAGAAGAGGTCAGAGTTTATTTCTAAAAAGAGGGGGGGAAATGTTAACCTCCTGTATTTTTAGCTCTTTAGAAAGCCATTGTGGTGTTGGTTTAGGCTAGGATCTGAGATGCTCATGTTCACATCCCCACTCTGCCATAGACCAGTGTTTTTCAACCTTTTTGTGCAAAGGCACACTTTTTCATGAAAAAAATCACGAGGCACACCACCATTAGAAAATGTAAAAAAAAATTAACTCTGTGCCTATATTGACTATATATAAAGTAATTCTCTTGAATAGGAATCAAATAAACACAAAGAAATTATTTTATAATTACTTTATTATGAAATAATAATACTTTATTTTATAATTGTTCATATGTTACGGATGAAATTGGAATTTTTCCCACGGCACACCAGACAATATCTCACGGCACACTAGTGTGCCACGGCACAGTGGTTGAAAAACACTGCCATAGACTTTCAGTAGATGATATTGGGCCACTCACACACTCTCAACCTAATCTATCTCACAGTGGGGTTGATAGAATAAAATACAGAAGGGAAGAATGATGTGAGCTTTTTGGCTTCCCAAAGGAAGAAAATACATGAATACAGTATTGTTTCCTAACAGGGACACATGGTGTGTGCTGGAGTGTTTTAATATGACAGGTACTGTGTTACTTAGAGTATATAAAAGCTTGTTACCTTACCATTTGGTATCCCAAAAACTTCCTCTCACTTTTATAGGAAAAACAAACAAACCAGTTTTGGGATGTAGATCTGAACACCACTTTGCTCACTTTTATGGAACAGAAGTACATAGGGAACATCCTAAGTTCATGAAGTCTAATGCTTGGCAAACATTACTATATAGGTAGAATGTTCGGGGAAGAAAAAAGCATGATACAGATATTACAGAAAATTAAACTTGTTGTAACGTACAGATGGATCATATAAGCTCGCACAAGAGTGAAGTGGCAGTTTCACCTGATTCCTCTTCTTTACTTCAGCCCTTCATGCCATATAGCATGTTATCCATAAGACTCCCCCAGCATTGGCCTTTTTGAGTGTGTGTGTGTGTGTTAGGGGTCCACCTAGAGGGGCTGCAACTCAGTGGCAGATTGTCTGCTTGGTATGCAGAAGGTCCCAGGTTCAGTCTCCGGGATCTCAAGTGAAAAGATCTGGTAATTGGTGATGTGAAAGATCTCTGACTGAGACTTTGGAGAGCCGCTGCCAGTCCGAGCAGATAGTACTGACTTGGGTCTGATTCAGTATGTGTTCATTGTTTCACCTCTGCAAGTGGAAAATCCATAGAGTCAAATCTGTAGAAAACTAATTATGATTCCAGTGGAATCCATCTGGTTTACTATGTATTTATGTAACCTTTTTATGGTAAATGCCATATCTGCATGATTATGCCTATATTCTAGATTCCTTTTTGTAAACATCCAATTCCAGAAAGGTATGATCTTCTTCGTGGTCTCTTTGCATCACACCCATGGGATTCAGTGTGCCTGCGCTGACCTGGTCGGTGTCTGTACAAAGCTCACAACAGGATTTTCGCACCCTTCGCCCTGGGCCTGCGTGGGAACCCCTACCGTGCATGCCCAATGGGCGGGGGCATGGACATCCCGCCAGTTCTCTTCTGACCGCCTCGCTGTTAGCAGCCTGTGTTGGTGTCTCTGAGAATGCTCTGACTGACTTCTGCCTCACAGCAGGGATTGCTTTTTCTTCAACTTTTTTCTTTTACCTTTTTTCTCTGTTCTTCAAAAGCCCTTTTTCTTGGCTTCCGGACCGAGATCCATCTTTTTCTTCGGATTTTTCCCGGTCTGCGGACCCCCCCCCCCCATGACTCTTTTTGGATCAAAGGATCTGTTTCCATCGTTTTATGGAAAACCGAAAGTGGGGGTGCTTCAAACGGTGCTCTTCCTGTGGAAGCAAACTAGCCTTGAGGGACGAGCACTCCCTTTGTATTTTTTATTTGGGGGAAAGCCACCGGCCTGATGCCTGTACCATCTGTGCTCATTTCTCCAACCAAACGAGAAAGAACAGGGCCGCTAGGCTGAAGGTTGCGTTGTGGGAGTCGGCACTTGCTCCTCCAGCTCCCACCATGGAGACCGATCAATCAGTATTGAAACCAGCTGCCTCAGCTTCGAAACCAGCTGCCTCGATACAGAGGGATCCCCCGATGCCGAAGCCTCCCAAGGTAGGGAAATCTTCCTCTGATACCGGACGGGCCCCTAAAAAGAAGAGTGGATCGAAGACAGCCTCGTCTGTTTCGACCCCAATCAAGAAGTCCAAGAAGGACAAAACGAAGAGCCTGGGCTCCAAGACGGTGGGAGGCACACATAAGTCTCACGGTGTGAGCAGTGCTGTATCTCCAAGGGGCTCTGCTTTCCGTGCGGATGCACCTCAGCAACCCCCGCAGCTGTCTCATCCGACACCGGAGCTGCCGAAGATCCTTGTGGAGCCTCCGATACAAATCTTGGACTCTCCACCCCGTCAGCCTGAACCCCCGATGTTGGAAGTTCACCGTCATCATAAGGTTCCTCAGTCGATGTTGCCTCCTCCGACCGACCTCGACCTGGTTTCTAATGCGCAGGCAGTGGGATCTCGCTCCCCTTTGTTGGCCTCTTGGGCTAGTGACCACTCGGACCGCTCTCAACATCACCCTCGGGACCACTCCAGATCTCCTTATCGTCCGGATCGACGTGGACGGGAGGGTTATGACCCACGCTATGACAGGTACCACACGTCTTATCCACATGGGCCTCCTAAATTCCCCTCTGACCACAGGCATGATATGCCATATTGGTTCTCCTCTGGGCCATGGAACTTCCCAGGATGTCCCGAATCTTGGGAACACCATCGACATAGGTCGCGCTCGCCACACTGCCCTCCGCCTTTGGCGACAGTGTCAAAACCGCCACCATCCCCGTCTCGCCTTCCCGTCCAATCCGACAAACCACTGCTCCACCAATGCCGATAGCTGACCCGCTGCTACCGAGACCTCAAGATTTGAGCTCTGATTTGACCTCCTCTCGGGGGGAATCCGATGTTGACGACGTGGAGGATGCTCTCTCCCCTGTCGAACCACCTCCTAAGCAACTGATCTCTGGGGATAGCCCAATTTCTCCTTCGGAGGACATGTCCTTATACGGGGACCTGGTAAAACGCATGGCACACTCCCTTGCCCTGCCTATTATACAACCCCAGCCGTCTGCCACAGACGAGGTGTACGACATCATCGAAATCGACGCCTCAACGCCGATAGCTTTACCGATGTCCAGGCATCTCTTAAAAGCGGTTAAGTCCCCATGGGCTAAGCCATCCTCGGCACCAGTCTCCACCAAGCAGTTAGTCCACATGTACCGGATACAAGAAGAGGGGGCCTCCTTCCTCTACTTACACCCTCGCTCAAATTCATTAGTCGTCTCTACATCGTCTAAAAATAAGAGCTCTAATTCCACTCCATCGGATAAGGAGAGCAAAAAGATCAATGCCTATGGCCGCAGGATATACTCCTCTACAGCCCTTGGGATAAAATCCTCCAATTATTTAGCCTGCTTCGGGAGATACCAATATGCCTTATGGCAGCGGATGTCGGCACTCCTCCCTTCCATGCCGGATGACAAGTTGGCTGAGGCAAGATCGATTCAGAAGGAGGGACTTTTGGTGGCCAAACAACTTTTGAACACCACGAAACATTCCCTGGATGCCTTCTCAACGTCGATGGCTTCCTCAGTATCGCTCCGCCGCCATGCGTGGCTTCGCACTACATCTCTCCCACAAGACACTAGGTCTTATATTGAGGATCTCCCATTTGATGGGGACAGTCTATTCCACTCCTCCACCGACGCTGCCTTGCAGGAGTTGGATAAGAACATCAAGGCATCAAAGTCACTAGGAGTTTCGGCACCACAGAGATCTTATCAACACCGGTCGTGGTCCAGATACACCCCACGGCACCCATATCCTGCAAAACCATCCCCGGACACCGCCTGGAGACCTCGCCAATCTCCGAGCCACAACAGGCAACCGTATCAGCCGAAACCGAGGTCTGGATTGCAACATCCTCAGACAAGACCTAAATCCAACCATGGTCCAAAGCAGGGTCTTTGATTCCGTCCTCTCGACATCGAGAGAAACGACTCGCCTCCATCCCTTCCTTCTGGTATGGAGAACAATAACTACAGATGCTTGGGTCTTATCTATTGTAACCGAGGGCTATTTCATCGAATTCCTCGACCTCCCACCCCTACCGACCTTCCGCTCCACCCCTCCTTCCTCCATCTTTCTTCAGGAAGCCGACTCCTTACTGAAGAAGGGAGCAATAGAACCTGTCCCGAAAGCTTCCGAACGGACGGGATTCTATTCCCGGTACTTCGCTGTGCCAAAACGCGACGGAGGGCTACGTCCCATCTTGGATCTTCGGGATCTCAATGTCTAAATTTGATACTGAAAATTCAAAATGACAACCTTGCAAGTTATCCTTCCTTTGATTCCACAGGGCGCCTGGATGGCTACCATCGACCTCCAGGATGCCTATTTCCACCTCAACATTCACCCGTCCCACAGGAAGTACCTCCGTTTTGCGATAGGGGAAGGTCACTATCAGTACAAATGCCTCCCATTCAGAATCTCCACTGCGCCGAGGGTTTTCACCAAGGCCATGATAGTCGTTGCAGCCCACCTCTGTCTCCAGGGAATCACCATCTTCCCCTATATCGACGACTGGCTTCTGGTAGCCGATTCCCCGACTTCTCTGCGCGAGGACATTGTGCTGACACTACACCTCCTCTCATCACTGGGACTTCAAGTAAACCTCCAAAAATCTCATCTGGAACCGTCCCAAAGAGTGCAATTCATCGGGCTCTACTCGACACTGTCGCCGGCAGAGCCTTCCTGCCGATGGACAGAGCTCAAACCTTGTCTACCCTAGCAACCTCTGTTTGCGACTCTCCATCCTCAACAGCGTATCACATCCAACGCCTCTTAGGACACATGTCCGCCACGACTTCGGTCCTCCCCTTAGCAAAACTCCACATGAGGCTTCTTCAACTTTGGTTTCTAAAGAGTTTTCGTCCAACCTACATGTCTCAATAGAGACCCCTGACCCCTCCTCAGACTGTACAGGACTCTCTGACCTGGTGGACTATCGTCCCAAATATCACCGAGGGTGCTCCATTTACCCCCCCCTCCTTGTTACACTCTGACAACGGATGCCTCCTATGGGGATGGGGGGCCCATCTCAGTGGCATCAGCGTGGGATACCGGTGGGATGCTGCTACTGCAAGCTGGCACATCAACTACTTGGAACTGCTGGCTATCTCACTGGCTCTCCGGGCCTTTCAACCTTTCCTACGAGGACACTGTATTGCCATCCTCACGGACAACACCACGGCCCTCAGTTACTTGAACTGTCAGGGAGGAACTGTCTCCAGGAGCCTTTGTTGGCTCGCGATCGATCTTTGGAACTGGCGTGTTTCCAACCAAATCGTCCCCATGGCCACCCACATCCCCGGCGTCCAAAACGTGAAAGCGGATCTAATCAGCAGAGGCCACACTCACCACCACGAGTGGGAACTAAATTCGATTTACCTTCAACCTCTCTTCGACTGTTGGGGGACTCCGACCATCGACGTGTTCGCCTCACAGGAGAACAAAAAATGCAAGCAATTCTGCACCCAAGGAGGCAGAGATCCTCTCTCCTTAGGGGACGGCCTTCTAATGCCTTGGACCAGTTCATTCCTCTACATGTTCCCTCCACTGCCCCTACTCTTGAGAGTGGTGCACAAGGTGGCCAAACTTCGACCGGATTGCATCCTCGTAACTCCGTGGTGGCCCAGGCAGCCTTGGTTCACAATCCTATTACATCTAGCAGGGGGCACGTTCCATCACTTCCCCAAAGTTCAAGGTCTCCTCACCACCGAAGGAGGCACAGTGCTCCACCCAGAGGTGGACAGCGTGAAGCTGACTGCCTGGAGATTTCGACCATGGGTTTCTCTGCCAGGGTCTCAGAGGTCCTTTGCAATGCGAGAAAGGAATCTAGCCACTTATCTTATCAAAGGAAGTGACACAAGTTTCTCTCGTATCTCGGCACATCTGTGGGGACCCCAACTTCTGTCGGCCTTGACAGAATCCTGGACTTTCTCTTATCCCTCAGAGACCAGGGCCTCTTTCACTCGTCTGTTAAGGTCTGTCTGGCGGCTATCTCCGCGTACCATCAAGGCCTGGATGGTCACACAATCTTCTCCCATCCGACCGCCAAACGTTTTCTGAAAGGCCTCATTAGGCTATATCCTCCGGTGGCTGTGCCTACGGACCTGTGGGACTTACCACTAGTACTATGTCAACTTACCAGACGACCGTTTGAACCGATGGCTACTTGTGACCTCCGGTATGCAACCTGGAAAACGGCCTTCCTGGTGGCTATCACCTCGGGCAGAAGGGTTAGTGAACTCATGGCACTACGGCATGACCCACCCTACCTGGTTTTCCTTCCAAATGGTGTACGTCTGGTAGCAGACCTTTCCTTCATTCCGAAGGTTGTTTCAGAGTTCCATCTCAGTACTGAAATATTCTTACCGGATTTTTTTCCCACATCCGGAAGATGACGGACAGTGCTTACTCCATACTCTCGATGTCAAGAGGGCACTCCTCTTTTACCTAAATCGGACTCATTCAACCAGACGTGACAACTTACTGTTTCTGTCATACAGCTCGCCCTCTTTGGGGCTCCGCATCACGTCCCAACGACTCTCTAAATGGATTGTTGAAACAATTAGACTCTGCTACACCCTAGTCTCGTCTGAGGGTGCATTGTACCAGATCTATGGCGACTTCAACAGCCTTTCTGAAGGGCGCATCTCTTTCGTCCATCTGCAAAGCAGCTACGTGGTCCACGCCAACCACGTTCATCAAACACTACACTCTGGTCGTCCATGTGCAACAGAAGGGTGACTTGGGTCGTCTGGTCCTCTCTTCTACGGCTCGCTGAGTCTGCCAGCACCCTCCTCCAGGTGAGCCACTGCTTTTTAATCTCCCATAGGTGTGATGCACAGAGACCTTGAAGAAGATAAACAGGTTGCTTACCTGTAACTGATGATCTTCGAGTGGTCATCTGTGCATTCACACCGCCCGCCCGTCCTTCCCCACTGCTGTCCTCCTCAGCTGTTCTCATACATGGCTGGATTTGATAGCGGTCAGAAGGAACTGGCGGGATGTCCGTGCCCCCGCCCCTTGGGCATGCACGGTAGGGGTTCCTGTGCAGGCCCAGGGTGAAGGGCACGAAAATCCCGTTGTGAGCTTTGTACAGACACCGACCAGGTCAGCGCAGGCGCACTGAATCCCATGGGTGTGAATGCACAGATGATCACTCGAAGATCATCAGTTACAGGTAAGCAACCTGTTTTTCATTTGCTTCAGCTGTAATAACAAAAAGTTAACGCCTCAATAAATGTGTTCATCTTTATGATGCTAAAACACTCTTTAGAGAGAGAGTGTTGCATAGCGGTTAGAGTGCTGGACTAGGCACTTAGAGGCTTGGGTTCAGATCCCTGCTCTGATGTGGAAGTCTGCTGGGTGACTTTGGGCCAGTCACGCTCTCTCAGCCTAACCTACATCACAGGGTTGTTCTAAGGATAAAAATGGAGGCAAGAACAGTGGAAGGTGCTTTGAGTTCCCATTGGGAAGAAAGCGGTGTATAAACAAAGTTAATATTAAGAGATCTTCAGCAAAACCCACACAGGGTTAAAAGTTGAGCCTGAAACTGGCTGTGCTGCTGTGTTTGTTTCACATAGTGTATTGTATGGCTTTCACCTTCTTCCATTTATCTCAGTTTAAAATCTTTTTTCACAGTTGGTGTTAATGCAACATAAACTATTAACAAGTCAAAACATGCAGTTTTTTCACAACATCTTAAATGTTTTACACAATGAAATCCTTTGTGTTAGAAGTTGAAAGAAAACCTTGAGACAGCCTCCCCTTGGTAAAGTTGATGGGGGTGCTCTGATGGAGAGACTGAACATACCAAGTTTAATACTCTGCTTAATTATGGCAAGACTTCCTAGAGTCCTGCAACTGTAATCTTGGGTAGCACTTACAAAGTAGTCATGTTGTTATCTGTTACTAAAATAAAATAGCCAAGTGGAATGCCACTTTATTTCTATTGTTGCACCTGAAGCACTTATCCAGCAGTGATGAATCCAGGAAAGACAGGATGCTTAGCGATTGTTCAATTATTGTATATTTATCAAAATTTGTTCTAGTCTATCGGATGCTTAGCTCGGATATCCAGTCCCCACCTAATATTGGTTTGCGGCGTAGTGGGCAAGTTGAAGGTGTGCGCCAGATGCATCAGAATGCTCCAAGAAGTCAGATTGCCACAGAGAGAGATCTTCAGGCGTGGAGACGGAGAGTAGTTGTTCCAGAAGTAACATCAAGCATATTCAGGTCTGTAGGTCTACTGACATAAACAAATCTTGTTTTATTTCCAAATATTTATATCTTGTCTTTCTTCCTAAGAGCCCAAAATGACTGAAAGAGAAAAGGATTTGCTCATTTGCCTTTTCTTTTCTAAAATTGTTTCTTAAAACAACTTATTTATCAGAGACATTCTTGGACCACCATAATCTTATTGCTCTGGGCTGTTTGTTGACAGATTATCCTTCTTTGGCCTATCTCATAACTTCAGAATCACCCTCCTTGCACCCTTCATCTTCATAATATTACCTTTCTGGCAGAGACTATTAACATGTTGGACTTTTTGTATACCACTTAATTTTGCTTTATCCTGTCTTTCAGCCTGATAAGTTTTCAAAGAGGCTAAAATGCTGGTATCTAAGAATAACTGTAGCTGAATGCTACTGAGCCTAAATTTGAGGCACGTTATTTTTGCGTAGGTGAAATTGGTAAATAGTTTTTGTTTTTTTCCAAGTATAAGATGGTGATAAATGATAAACTGTAAACTAGTAATATTCTACAACTGTAGTTGTGCATGCTGTCTGACAAATATTCAAGTATGGTTTTTTTTTTAGAAATCAAGAAGAATATAGGATTGTGAAAGGTGAAGAAGAGAAGTGGCTGTATACAACAGAACAAAAAAGGAAGTTATTTCAGTCTTCAGAAAAGGTAGGAAATACCTGCACTGTGCAGTTCTTCTTGATTGTAAATACCACGTAGAGCCACATGCACAAGCTGCACTTCAAAGAAGTCACTTATTTGAATGATTGAGAACTGCACACAACACTTAACTGGGATCAATAGTAAAGAGATATACTGATGTTTTAGCTGTGTGCAAGTGCACAGATGCCTGTTTTACATATTTTAAGGGTTTCTTTAACCTACAGCCTTAACAGATATTTGTACTGATGAGTGCGTGTGTGAGAGAGAGAAAGTGTCTCTGGCTTGATATAAAGGTTCCATTCCGCAAACAGTGGAACCTTCCTCTAATTCAGGGAGTCTTCCACCAGTACAAGGGAAAAAAGGATTCACTGCATAGGATGAAGGCTCCACTGTTAACAGAATGGAACCTTATGATCCAACTCTTGGAAGTCTTAATGAAAACATTAGTTTCTTCATCAGCAGAAAAGGAAATCCAAGCCAGCTTCCTCCTTGCATTTACTCCACAGGACCAGCTTTACCTTTATCCTTGGACCTCACAGTTCTAGTGTTATTTGCTGCGCAGCTCTCTTTCATTTCTCTTCCATCATTCTTTTTTTGGTAAATACATTTTATTATTGGATATATTTTCATGTTCATACAATTTAAACAAACCAATACATATCCATTTTCTTTCACCCTCTCCCCCCAAACAAGGCTTCCCGCAATGCTTCAACCCCATAATGACTCTCTATTTAGTTACATTTACTACTAAACTTATTTTCTTTTACTAATGGTAACAATTCAAAGGTCTAAATCTCTTTCAATTTCTCCTCAATAGCTGTCAAAACAAATCAAACCACGTTTGACATCCCAATTTTTCAACAAGTATTCTTGAAAGTCTTTCCAATCTTCGAAAAAGTTTTCGTCTTCTTCGTTGTTTAGTTTTCTTGTTATTTTGTCCATTTCTGCCATAAACAAAGTCTTTTTAATCCATTCCCATGTTTCAGGTATCTTATCTTGTTTCCAACATTGAGCAAAAGTCAATCTAGCTGCTATAATCAAGTACCATAATAATGTTCTCTTGGTTACATTTACTTCTTCCATTTTAAGACCTAGCAATAACATCTGTGGGTCTTTCTTAAAAGTACATTTCAGAATTTTTTGTATCTCATTGTGGATCTTAGTCCAATAACATACTGCTTTATCACATGTCCACCACATATGGTAAAAAGACCCTTCATTTTTCTTACATTTCCAACATTTGTTAGACATACTTTCATTTATAATAGCAATTTTTTTGGGTGTCATATACCATCTATACATCATTTTATAACAGTTCTCTTTAACATTTACACAAGTTGAAATTTTCATTGACTTTTTCCACAAATATTCCCAAGATGTCATAAGTATCTCGTTATTAATATTTACTGCCCACTTTATCATTTGCTCTTTTACTATTTCATCCTCAGTATACCATTTCAATAAAACCTTATACAGTTTTGAAATCATTTTTTTACCCTTTTCAATCCATACAGTTTCAATTTCAGTATAATTTTCTCTAAAACCATGTTCTCTTTTGTCTGTTTTAAATAAATCATAAATCTGTCTATACTTCAACCAATCATATTCAAATTCAACATCAATTCTATCTTTTAGTACAAAGTTTTTCCCTTCCAATTTTAAGAGACTTTTGTAGGGTAACCAATCTAAACCCTGATTTCTTGAATATGGATTAATCACTTCTGCTGGTACTATCCAAAGTGGTCTTTCTTCCGAGAAGAATTTTCTATATCTCATCCAAGTCTCGAACAGTGATCGTATTATGAAGTGGTGTTTGAAAAACTTATCCATTTTCACTTTTCCATACCATAAATATGCATGCCATCCAAACTTATTGTCATGACCTTCTAAAGCCAATAACTTTTTATTCTCAAGGTTAATCCACTGCTCCAGCCATGTTAAGCAGACGGCATCATAATACAGTTTTAGGTTTGGTAATTGTAGTCCTCCTCTTTCCTTTGCGTCACATAAAATTTTCATTTTAATCCTTGGCTTTCTTCCTGCCCATACAAACTTCGATAGTTCTTTCTGCCACGTATCCAGTATTTTCCTTTGTTTTAATATTGGAATAGTCTGAAATAAAAACATCAAACGCGGCAAAACATTCATTTTTACAGTTGCAATTCTTCCCAATAATGATAGATTCAAGGTATCCCATTTCTTCATATCTTGCTGGATCTTGTGCCAAACCTTTTCATAATTATTTTTAAACAAATCAATATTTTTCATAGTCAATTCAATTCCTAAATATTTGGTCTTTGTAACTACTTCACATTGGATTTTCTCCTGAAGTTCCATTTGTCTCTGCTTTGTCATATTTTTACACATCACTTTCGTTTTGCTTTTATTGACATAAAATCCCGCAACTGTTCCAAATTCTTCAATTTTTTCCATCAATTGTGGTATATTCTCAATTGGATCTTGAATCATAAACATTACACCATCTGCAAAAGCTCTATATTTATGCACAAAGCCTTTTACTTTAAGTCCTTCAATGCCATTGTCTTTTCTTATCTCTATCAATAATATTTCCAATATCCAGATAAACAGTAACGGAGATAACGGGCAGCCTTGTCGTGTTCCCTTTTGAACTTGGAAAAAGTCTGTTCTTTCTTTGTTTATGTTCAAAGCTGCTTTCTGTTCTGAATATATTGCCACAATCATATTTAAAAAGGACTGTCCTATATCCATTTTTTCAATTACTTGCAACATGAACTCCCAATTTAAATTGTCAAAAGCTTTTTCCGTATCTAAAAAGAGGAATCCAACTTCTTTTTCTGGATGTTTATCATAGTATTCAATAGCATCAATCACCACTCTCAGATTGTCTCTAATTTGTCTATTTGGTAAAAAAAACCAGCTTGTTCTTCCGCTATAACATCTTTCAAATATTTTTTCAACCTTTCTGAGATTATTTTTGCAAATATTTTGTAGTCATTATTTAGTAGCGATATTGGTCTATAATTCTTTACGTTAGTTAAGTCCAAACCTTCTTTAGGTATAAGTGAGATATTTGCTTCTTTCCATGAATCTGGGATCCATTTAGTCCTTCTTATCTCGTTTGACAGAAGCACTAAAATAGGGGTTAGCTCCTCCTTAAATTTCTTATAAAATTTTGCTGTAAAGCCGTCTGGACCTGGAGCTTTGCCCAACTTTGCGTCTTCTATCGCCCTTGTTACTTCTTCTTTTGTTACTAGTCCATTTAATAATTCTTTAATTTGTTGTCTCAGCTCTGGTACTTCAATATTCTCCAAATATCTCTTAATTTTCTGTTGGTCAATTCCTTTCTTTTTAAACAATTTGGCGTAGTATTTGAAAAAAGCTCTTTTTATGCCTTTCAGATCTACTACATCTTTCCCATCTTCAATAATCTTGCTTATAAAATTCCTTTCTTTTCTATTTTTCAATTGCCACGCTAAAAATTTTCCTGGTTTATTTGCACCCTCAAATGCTTTTTGCTGTAATTTCTTCAAATTCCAATATAATTCTCTATTTAGTAGAACATTCAGTTGATCCTGTAGAAAGTGGATCTCTTTAATAATTTTTTTCTTCCCTGGTCTTTTCTTCAGTTCCTTTTCTTTTTGTCGAATTTTTTCATGAAGGTCATTTGTTGTTGCATCCTTTGCTTTTTATCTTTAGAGTTCAGAGAGATAAGCAAACCTCTCATTACCGCTTTGTATGTATCCCATACAACCTGTATATCAGTACCTTTGTCCAAATTCATTTCAAAAACTTTTTCGTTTCTTTCTTTAAAGTCTCATTAATCAATTTTTGGTCCAATAAGTCCTCATTGATTCTCCAGTATAGTTGTTTTGATTTTTCTTTAGATGTCCAAAGTAAAGGATTATGATCTGAGTTATTTTTCGGTAAAATTTCAATTTTATGAGTTTTTAGCGCCATCTCCTCTGACATCCAAATCATATCAATTCTAGAAAAGGAACTATGCCTGTTGGAGTAAAATGTATAATCCTTTGTCTTAGGGTTCCACTTCCTCCAAACATCTTCTAGTTTCTCTTGCTTCATCAGCTGGAAAATTTTTTTGGCAGTTTTCCAACCGCCTCTCCGATTGCATTAGACTTTCTGTCCAATACGTTGTTGACCGTGCCATTGAAATCTCCTGCAAAGACAATTTGATCATAGTTTAGACAGTCCAACTCTCTTGTCAAATCATTGAAAAAAGTCTCTTTTGCACCATTGGGTGCATATATGTTTACAAGCAATGTCCTTTTTCTGTACATCATTATTTCCACGCCAACGTATCTTCCTTCCTTATCTGAGAAGATTTGTTTAGGTTCCAAATCTTTAGAAATATATATCACTGTTCCTTTTTTTCTTATTAATTGCTGATGAATGAAATTCTTCTCCCAATTTTTTATTAATCAGATATTATCTTGTTTTCTAATATGTGTTTCTTGCAAACAAATTATGTTACATTTTTGTTTCTGTAGCCAATGATTCACTAATCTTCTTTTGTTTGGTGAATTTAGTCCATTTACATTCCAAGATAAAAATTTGTAATCCATCATTGTTTTGGATTAAATGTCTTTAAAATCATCAAAATTGCTCTCTTTGAATCTGAGCATATCTCCTTTTGTTTTGATTGTAACTCTCACTGAGTTGTACGAAAATGATAATCCATGTGGGATCTCCCATCTAAACCTGATGCTCAATTCTCTTAACCTGTCTGTTAATTTCTTGAATTTCTTTCTGTCTTGTAAAATCATTCTCGGAATTTCTCTTAAAATTATTATTTTCTTTCCATTAATTTCCAACGGTTGTGTAAATTGCTTCTTAAAAATGTTTTCTTTCATTTTTGTGGTCACAAATTGAACAATCACATCTCTGGGTAATTTCTTTCTCTTGGCATAAGCTGAGTTTACTCTGTAGATTAGGTCAAAGTCTGACTCCAAATCTCCTTGATCTTCCCCTATATAAGTTGTCAGAGTATTAATTACTAAGGCCCGAATATCCTGATCTTCCTCCTCTTCAATTCCTCTCAATCTCAAATGGTTCTGAGTAGCTCTATATTCCATTATGGACTCCAGTCTTGTATTTTCTTGTAGGGATCTTTTAACTTTCTGATCCATTTCTTCTGATTTTGTCACCAGACTTTGAACCTCTTTTTTAACTTCTTCCGTATCTTTTTTTATCCCTGCCACTTCTGTTAGTACCAGTTCTTTCAACTCTTCCATATTTTTTTCTGTACTTGAACTTGCTCTATTTGCTCCAGTTGTATTTGTAGCTGTTGTTGCAACTGTGATTCTATTTGCTTTCCCAAAGTCTGCACCACTTCTGTCATCCTTTTCTCCATCGCCTCCATGGCAGCCTGCCATTCTTTTTTTCTTTTGCAGTCATTCTTGGACTTGGTGATGAGGCAGCCCTTGGTCTTGGTCTCAAATCCGTCTTGGAGGCAAATTCAAAACTAATCAGTCCTTATATTATCAATCTTAAAGTCCAATCGCCACCTTTATAACTTTTTCCGGTACTTTTTCAGTTCAAAAATAACTTTTTAAAATTTAGTCCTCCTCAAAATGGCGGGCGCAATTTCTCTATGGTTTTCTGGCTAGAGTAGGCTTCTTCGAAACTTCCTGTTTAGCTGTCCGTCACTGTAATCCAACTTCCGGTGTTACACTCTAAAACGTCCATCTACATCCGGCAAAGCAACTTCGAAAACATCCACTCTAGCCTACTTCCTGTACCATAGAATCACAGTCAGTTTCGTTTCTGCTACACAAAGTTTAGTCTTAGCTGACCACAGGAATGCAAAACAAAGTCACTTTTCCGCCGTTTTCTCTGAAGGAAAGCTTTCTTTTTACTTTTAAATCAAGCGGATTAGTTCTTTAAAGCTTTTTACGCTTATCCGTACGTTTAGATTTTGCCTTCTTCTTCAAACCGGTAAGCAAATGTTCAATTGTTACCTTACTTGTAATCTCGGGGTTTCGCAGTGCTTCTTCTGTAAACGATGTTAATCTTGATGTTAAAGAGGTCG
This sequence comes from Gekko gecko, assembly GCA_029375565.1. NCBI lineage: Eukaryota > Metazoa > Chordata > Lepidosauria > Squamata > Gekkonidae > Gekko > Gekko gecko. The sequence continues at coordinate 103,256,679 of JAPDNY010000004.1, read as the reverse complement.
GTAGATGACGGATTTATGCTGAATTCTCAGCCCAGCTGGTATCTGTAGAGCTGACTTGTAACTGCCCTCTTCGCGGAAGGAGATCAAGGTGTAAACAAGCTTCCTCCGAAGCTTATCCACACCGATCTCAACTCCCTCTCAGGCTTGGCTGCTTGCTTGCCACTCCCCCACCTGGGGAGTGCTGCGCTGGGCCAGGTAAAGCCCAGACTGTCGTCAGATACCGCTGTTCACCTTGCCCAAATCGCAAAGTGCGTCAATTCGCCATTTTAACTCCGGCCGGAAGCCCTCTTCCATCATTCTTGACTCCTCTGCAATTCTTTTGTCTGGGCTTTACTTCAGAATGTTTGTAGCTAGCCCTTCCATTGTTCATACATTTTTGGCCAATGTTGCATAGTTTTATTTCACCAGCCACCTTACTCTGCCCATTAGGAATGGCCTTCTAATATAAGTTGACCTCAGACATTGGCTGCCAACCTCACAGGAGAGATGTGGTTTGAATTACATCATAGGCCTGGCTTGCTCCTTAAGCCATCCAAATCAGGGATGGGCCAGAAAGACAAATGGGACACTATTGGCTAAACCTAAAACTTCAGGCACTCTGAAATGAATGCCAAGGCACTGTACGTTTTGAGGCACGGTAAAATGTGCCCTCCTGCTGCCAGCTTACACATCTGTGTTTTCCTTGAGCTGGGATAGAATGAGTCACCTGAAGTAAGTGTGTTGTTGATAATGATGACATCTTGCTGGAACAGGTACTACTCCCTCCAAGCACCCGTTCAGTTGCCCTGTCTAGTGATCAGGAGAGCCACCATTACTATGACTACCGGTTTCCCTACCCTCATAATGGACAGCTTCTCCCTTTACCCAGATTCAGGCAGGAAAACTAAATGCATTTTGGTAACTTATTTTAGAACGCACTATTGCCACAAAAAGCATAAAAAACACAGATGTGGATATGAAGCCCTTCCTCCTTCCAGCTGTGCCTAAAGGGGCATGCAGAGCCAGTTGTTTTGGAACCAGCTCCTATTCCATTGACTCCAAGGGATGATATTCTACCCTTCTTGCTGTAGCCAGAGACAATGCCATGATTAGAGAAGCTTTCAGAAATTTCTTCACCCTTGTCTGCAAAATTTGGGCAATACTCCAATGGTTGCTTTTCCCAGTAATCTCTTTTTTTGTATTTTGTGTGTAAATGTGCTTGCATGCCTGGAAGTCATGGTGACTTCTGGTGACCCTAGCAGGACTAGGACGTTTCAGAGAGGTGGCTTGATAATTATCTGCCTCTGCATCACCAGCCCTGGTATTCCTTGGAGGTCACCATTCCAAGTACTTGCCCTGCTTAGCTTCCAAGATCAGCTTGCCTGGACTGTCCAGGTTAGGGTGTTTTTCCCAATCTCATAAGCATTTTCAATATCAGGATTTCTCTCTCAAAATCTGTAGAGGGGTTTACAGTGGACTCTACAGGCATACGGTCCCAAGATGTATGAGCAGCCTCTCTGTCCAAGAGGAACAGTATGGGCTCTGTCAAGCTGTTTTATCAGTGTGCCATTCAGAATGGTCTAGGGGGGCTCATGGTTTGCTTCTCAGAAAACTGGTACTGTTGTTCCAAAAGAGAGAGATTCCTCACCATGACCAGATAATCACCTACCCCAGTTGTACTTTTCTTACAAAAACTTAGAAGTTAGTGGCTCTGTCACTTTGTCCTTTTAAGATACTGTTCCTGGTGCATGATAGCATTTAGGTTTCATTTTTCTCTGCTACAAAAGTATTCTAAGGCTGCGGTCACACACACAAAATAATCCACTTTCAATGCACTTTCCAACTGGATTTTTACTGAGTGATCTGGCAAAATCCAGATGGAAAGTGGATTGAAAGTGGATTATTTAGTGTGTGTGACTGCAGCCTAAATGGCTCTTAGCTGCCCTTCTTTTAAACATGTTAATGGATTACGTAAAATGATCTATGTAAGAAGGGGAAGTAGCTCTGATTGCTAGAACTTTTGCAATGTATAGATATTACCTTGAAGCAAAACCTTATGAGAAGTTCTCCATTACCATCTCTTGTTAAGTGAGTATTACACTACACTTCTACCACAGTTGGAGTAGATACCATAGGCCATTTGGTGCACTTGTACAGTATAAAATAAATAAATGACCTGTGCCATTATTTCAAACATGCTAGGCATTGGTGAAATTGGTAGTTTGGCTATCCCACAATTCAAGTTGGAATGAGAAATAAATGGGTGGTCAGGGGAAAGGCATCATATGTTCATGCCAGTTTTGGTCAAGAGCTGATAGAAGGATAAATTAGGAGATTGCAGGATAGTCTTTTTCTCTCATTTTTTCATTGGATCATCCATGTTTACCCCCAGCTACAAGCTGCCATGTCTCCTCAAGCAGAACAGCACAGAGTAGGTGTTGCATAACTTGTTCAAATCCAAAGAACTGCAAATGCAAATGGCATTACAACAGATGTAATTGATTTGTTTACCATGAGGACCTATATGCTCCTCTGTAGTAACTAGATATTTTCTGTCTCTGCTGTTGCATGTCCCTGAAATATGAGCTCCATCTTTCCACTCACACAGATAAAACAATAGCTGTTTGCACTGTCCTGCCAGTGCAGTAACTAGTAGGAATAATCTTGACTGAATTTCCTTTATTCATTGACAATGAGAAGCCTTCACGTTAAGCACCTTTTTTTATTTGACCTACAGTAGTAGTTCTGTTGCTTCCTACTTAGAGATGTGAAGGCCCGTAAAACGAAGCAAAAAGTCAGGGAAAAACATTTTTTCCCATACCCCCATCACCCCCCCAGGTCCTTTTTCATGAAGTACTGAAAAAACTCCTATGAAATATTTTCTTTTAGAATACTGCATTTCCCTTTCTTTTATCTTGAATAATAGTAATATTTTACCTCATTAAGGAGCTTTTCAAAAGATTAATGAAAGGTGGTGAAATTATATGCACTTTCAATATGGAATTTGATTCTTAGAGCTTCTGACAAAGTTAATTGTGATACTTCAGTAATGCATTATTTGTTATCCTGACTCAGTTACTCCTTATTGTCTAATTTAGAGTGATTCTGAAGATTCGCTGATACAGTCCAAGAGGAGACTTTATAGACGTAAATATGCAAGATATCAAGCGCGGAATAATATTGAGCAGTCTGATTCTTCTAGTGAGGAAGCCAATGACTGTTCTGGATTTATAGAACAGGTAAATTGTTCTATTTCATTTTAGTAGTTGGAAGTAGCAGATACTCTAATCTCTACACCCATTTGAAGTGGATGGTTTGTGTTCATTGAGCGCAAAATGGTAGCTTGGGCACACCTGGTTATGTTACATTGTTCTCATGAGTTATTGATTGGGTGACCTTCCAATAAGAACAAATTTATATGTTGCCTTCTTCCATCATGGAACTGAGGGTGGATATGCATGCATCCTAGGAGGTCTTCCATCCAGGCACTTGACCATATCTATTTCCACTTAGCTTCAGCAAGGTTGCTGTATTGTATGCCTTCTATCAATACTCAGACCATCTCCAAATCACTCAAAGGGTTAAATATTTAACTGTAACAATGCAGAAGGAAAACTACAGAAAGGCCTGGTCATGAACAGATCAAGCTGTCTTATACTGAATCAGATCCTTGCTCTATCACGGTTAGTATTGTCTGTTCAGACTGGCAGAAGCTCTTCAGGGACTCAGGCTGAGGTTCTTTCACATCACCTTCCACCTGACTCTTTCAGCTGGAGATGCCAGGGATTGAAACTGGGACCTTCTGCATGCCAAGCAGATGCCGTGTCGCTGTGCCACAGCCCCCTCCGATTATGAGCAATGTTAATTTTATTTTACAGATGGGAGATGTAAAGGTTTAGGAGATATTCATTTCCAGTTAGAAAAAATTTTAGACGAGAAATGAATAAGCATATGCAGGGCTGGACTGTAATTCTGTTGGTCTGAGAGAGCCTGGTGCAATGTCATGAAGTGTTTCAGACTACCAGGACTATTACCCATCCCTGTGCACATTTGTTCAGAAGGAGAACCAGCATAGTTGCTTTTGAGCTAGATAGTAGAAATATAAATCAGATGCACTTTCAGTACACAACCAGCATTGAAAACAGAGTGGTAATCAAACTTTTGTTGACTGTTTATTGGCTGAGTTATTACACATACACAATCAGGGTTTAAGGTTTTATGAAGGTGGGTTTTGAGGTAGGAACTGTTGCCAACCCCACTGACAACAACAATTGTTTTGTTCATTGTTCAAGATGCTATGGAAAAGGAGAGTGAGAAACCATACATAGGCTGCCATCTGGGATTTGTTACAACGTCCTTAGAGGCACTGGGGAAACTACATCAGTGTTGGGGGGGATGCATAATTTTCTTGTCTCCCTTGTGTGCCCAGTTGAAGCAGTATCCCCTGCAGATATGAACTGCATTATTTCTCATGTCTACAAATGGGCAACTTCTATTTCTTAACAAGTCTCTTGTGTCTTTGGGGTTTTAACAGTAGGGAACTTTTTGCACTGTCAAATTGCATCCCTGCTTGTGGAGCAGCTACCTGGAGCTGAGCCTCCTTATCAATTCTGTAGACAGCCAGTGTGGTATAATGGTTTGAATGTTGCACTAGGATCTGGGAGACCGAAGTGCAATTCTCCCTCTGAGGTGGAGGACATCTCCAATGGGTTATTCCCACCGTGCCTGTAGGGAGGCAGGAAATAGTTTTTTCCCCTTCCTGTTGGCGCCTCCGGAATAGCCCATCTCCAGTTCTGTTCCTGCCTCAGTAGGGAGAAGCAGCAAATCTCTTAGGCTTAGCTGTTTCCCGCTTTTTTGTATCCTGTTTATCCAGCCTGTTGCCTTGCCCTTTTTTTCTTTTCTCTCTCTCTCTATTTCTTCTCTTTTCTCATTCAGCTCCTTCCTTGGAGCGAAGTTTTCAAAGAGGTCTCAGGACCCGAAGAGAAGAACGCCGCCGGCTGCCATGGCGGCAAAAGACCTTCCCGAGGTTTTTCCTCGGGCGACGAGGAGACGCGTGCACCGCGGCTGCGGTGACGCGAGACGACTCCGGGGCCGATCTGCCTTCGTGGCATGATCGCGGTACCCCGATGAACACGGCTGGCTCGGCGCAGCACCCCAGGTGCCCAAACGACGCCGACAGCCGAAACAGCAGGCCCCGCCATTTTCCCGCGCTCTCGCGATCGGGCGGCGGCGGCCATTTTGAGGGTCCGGCTTCGAGCTTGTGACCTCTCTTACGGCCATTTCTGGAGCCTCGGGGACCGAAGGAGGACAGCCTTACGTTTCCCCCACCCCTTCAGAAGAGGAGCAGGATCCTGAGACCGGCTCCAAACGGGGTAAGCTCCTTGATCACGGAGTTTTGATTCACTCTTCAGAATTATGGCCATTATTATTAAAAAAGACCATTCCGCTGGAAATGGCACAGCTCCTTCCTAGACCTGAGGTTTCCCTACCACAGGGTAATCGCTCTCAAAACCCTTTGATTCCATCCTCCCCTGGGTGGCCAACTAGGGCAGCTAAGAGGGTTCCCCCCTCCTCCTAGGAGACCCTTGGAGGAGCAGTGGAGGGAAGAAATAGAATCCAGTACCTCTTCCATTGAAAGGGAAGAGGGCGAATTTTTCTGATGAGGAGGAAGAATTAAAAACTCCCGGAGCAATCCAGTCGTTTTTTCAAACCCAAGGATTATCAGCTCCTTTTAGCTAAGGCTATATCCGTGCACCTTGGTGTTCAGTCATGCCGGCCACATGACCACGGAGGCGTTTTTGGACAGCGTTGGCTCTTCGGCCTTGAAACGGAGATGAGCGCCGCAACCCTAGAGTCGGATTCGACTGGCCTTTGAGCAAGGGAACCTTGACCTTTATATATAGGCCTTAGAGTTATATGTTTTGCCACCTTCAGAATATCTGAAGGCGGTCAAAAGCAAAATTAAATCCAAACCCGGGGGCAACCGGTAAGTCTTCCCTCCTCAGGAATTTACTGAGAAAGGTTTTTCCTTTCCTGAGTATTTGAGCGTCAGCTCAGAGCAGAGTGGGAAAAGCCCATGGTCAATAAGCAGTTTTCCCGCTTTTGCAAAAAAGTTATATGCTCTGCCTAATTATGCTAATGAGTTATTACAGGTTTCTCCTGTGGACGCTCCAGTGGATGCCATCCAGTCGACGGGTCTAGTATCTGAGGATGGTCGGGGTACCATCAAAGACCAAACCGATAAGAAGGTGGAGGCAACGCTCAGAAGGATCCATGAGGCAATTGCCATGATGGTAAGAGCGGCATCTACAACATCCATCGCCTCCAGAGCGACAGTCGTGTGGTTACGTAAGTTGATGCAGATTGTTCCAGAGAACAATCGGGCTGTGCTGGAGGGAAATTCTCGTGTCCTTAAGTCTAATTCCTTTTCAGCGGTCGCCACTCTGGACATTATCTCCTTTGCTTCCAGGGCCATGGCATCCACGGCGGTGGCCAGACGGCTACGCGCCTGACACGCGGACTCTCTCTCCAAGCTATTGTAACAGCTTATCCCTTCCTAGGAGATTGGCTCTTTGGAGAGGCCCTGGACAACTTCCTGGTGGAAACCAGGGATAAGTAAAAAAGCCATGCCCAGATCCCTACGCCGTTTCGATTGGCGAAACCCGCAGTCCCTTCGTACCCAGCACTCTCTCTCTAGATTTCGACAAGACACCAAAAGGCCTCGTGGGAAGCGTCCAAGCAGTCTGGCAAATGTGGTTCCTTCACACCCGGATTCCACAGGCCTTTCAACAGAGGTGTTCGGGGAGACAGAGGTGCCAAACCCAAACAGGCATGACTATCCCCCCCTTCCGGTGGGTGCCCGCCTTTTACATTTTACGGAAGCTTGGACAGGCACACAGGCAGATGCCTGGGCAGTAGAAGTGATGTCACAGGGCTATCCGATAGAGTTTCTGCACCAGCCTTCAGGGCGGTTCCTCAAGTCACCAGCCAGCAAATCAGCGATCTGAATCTAAAACTGCGACATTTTCGCATGGAAACTCTGGAGGCTGTAGCGGACTCTCTATCTCCCAACGAGTACCTCACTTCCATAGATTTGACGGAAAGCATACCTCCATGTGCCTATTCACCCAGCACACAAGCGATTTCTTCGCTTTTGCATTTACGACCAACACTCCAAGTACAGAGCACCTCTCTTTGGTCTATTCACGGCACCACGCTTCTTCTCCAAGCTGAGCATCTATCCCAAGGTTCATCAGAGCTCAGGGTATCCAGGTTCTGCCATAGCTGGACGACCTCTGAATCAGGACCAGTACACGGGCAGACTCCGTCAGCAACACGGAGCGAACACTACAATGTTTACAGAAACATGGATTCCTGATCAACCTCGAAAAGAGTTCACTGCTACCGACGCAGCGTATCGTACATTGGGAACAGTAATCGACACCACTCGAAATGCTTCCTTTCTCCCGCTGGCAAAGGCTCAGAAGCTCTAAGAAGCTGCCATGAGGTTTTACAGCTGCAGATCCACACTCCTCATGGACCTAGCCAGACTTATGGGTCTGATGATTGCCAGCATCGACATGATACAATGGGCCCGCCTGCACCCCAGACCATTGCAGATGTTTCTACGTTCCCATCTACTCTCCTTCATGGAGGAGAGGGTCCTCTACCTACAGGTACCGATTGGAGTCAAGGAAGAGCCTAGGGTGGTGGACAAACATGAACAATTTGTCGGCAGGCAAGAGCTACTATGTCAGCCACACCAGGGAGCTGTTCACCGAGGCCAGTCTCTTGGACTGGGAGCAACCTTGAACTACACTCCAGTCCAGGGGACATGGCGGTCTGCGGAGAAGAATCTACCAATTAACCTCTTGGAATTCAGAGCGATCAGCTTGTCTCTGATTCCTTTTGCCCCTCAATTGTGTGGTCAACAAGTGTTGATCAGGACGGACAACATATCAACCTAGGCAGGTCTCGGTCATCTCAACTCCACAGGGAGGCGAGGAAGATCCTCTTTTGGGCGGAAAGACACGTCACCTCATTGAGAGCAGACCATATAAAAGGGTCCGAAAATATGCAAGTCGATTGACTCAGCCGAGTGGGGATACAGGAGGGAGAATGGGTTCTCCATCCACGTATCTTCAACATGATAGTGGCTCAAGTCGGACGTCCCATGGTGGATCTGTTCGCCTCCTCTATGAACCTCACGCTTCCGAGATATTTCTCCAGATTCTTCCATCCAGAGGCTGAGGCGACAGATGCACTCACGACACCCTGGCTCCAGGGTCTCCTATATGCGTTTCCGCCGTTCGCCCTGGTTTCCAGAACCACCCGCAGAATTTGGGAACTCAGAGCAAAGGTCATCCTAGTGGCCCTGAACTGGGCTCGTCACCCATGGTTCTCGGCAATACAGGAGCTGCCTATACTTCCACCCCTAGTTCTTTCTATACCTCCCGACATGCTGTTGTAGGGTCCGGTATGGCACCCAGATCCGGCCTGGCTGTGTTTGACCGCGTGGAGATTGAGCGGAGCAACCTATCGAAATTAGGTTATTCTTTCCAGGTCTAGACACCATTTTGACATCCAGACGACAGTCCACGGTCTGTATAGATATAACACCACATGTAAGGCGTTGGTGCGATGGTGTAGACGCAAGTCGGTGCAGCCACTGTTCCCTTCGATTGCTTCGCTTCTGGATTTCCTGCAGGATGGTCTGATTCGGGAATGAAGTCTGCTACTCTTCGGAGGCAGTTAGCGGCTCTGTCCTCTGTTTTCCCTTCCCTGGGAGGATACAAGATTTCCAAACATCCTCACATTCAAACCTTTCTACAGGGAGCGTTGACAAAATCTCCGCTTCAGGTCCATCGCCTTCCAACCTGGAGGCCGAATACGGTACTCGGTGCTCTTACCGGCTCACCGTTCGAGCCTCTCGGGGAGGTGGGGTTGAAGTGGCTGAGGATGAAGAAGCTGTTTCTGGTCGCTATCACGTCTGCGGGAAGAGTGTCAGAACTCGGGGCATTGTCAGTGACATCGTCACTCTGCGTCTTTCATAAAGACAAGGTCGTGATTTGCACAGATTCTACCTTCCGGCCAAAGGTAGGCTCTAGATTTCACTACTCTCAAGAGATCTGCGTATCCACGTTCTGTCCTGATCCCAAGCATCCCAAGGAACGGATTTGGCACACCTTGGATGTAAGACGGGCTCTCAAGGTTTACATAGCCAGGACAGAGGTTTGCAGGAAGCCTGAGTCCTTATTCGTCAATATATCTCCACCTAGGTCAGGGGAGAAGATGTCTAGATCGGCAATCGGTTCGGTTCTGAAGGCCTGTATCACAGAGGCTTACCGGGCCTCGGGTCAGGAAGTACCCAGTGGCATCACAGCTCATTCTCTGCGGAGCGCAGCAACCAACGCCGCCTTACCAATAGAGCTTCTGTTGAAGAGGTCTGTAAGGCGGCTACGTGGTCATCCATTTCCACCTTCATAAGGCACTACCATATCAACACGCTTGCATCTGCAGGCGCGGCCTTTGGGAGAAGAATTCTTCAGCACGTCGTTAACATGGAGGAAGATGACTACCCACCCGTATGAGGGACACTGCTCGGGGAGGTCCCATTGGAGATGTCCTCCACCTCAGAGGGAGAACGACCATTGGACTTACCGTGAGGGGTCCTTCTCCTCTGAGGTCAGGAGGACATCTCGGCCCTCCCATTTTCATCTTCCTCTTCTACTTATTCTGTGCTGATTTCTTCTCTTGTATTTCTGTTTATACTCTGCCTTGTTCATAGTTGCAGAGTTTTTCTTGTTTAATCAGTTGGTATTACTGTTTGCAGTTACGTTTTTCTAGGGCAAGGCCACTTCATTTAGGCTGCAAAGCACTGCTTTCGGAGTCCCAGAACTGGAGATGGGCTATTCCGGAGGCGCCAACAGGAAGGGGAAAAAACTATTTCCTGCCTCCCTACAGGCACGGTGGGAATAACCCATTGGAGATGTCCTCCTGACCTCAGAGGAGAAGGACCCCTCACGGTAAGTCCAATGGTCGATCTCTACCATGAAACTTGTTAGATGACCTTGGGCTAGTCATATAGTCAAAGCTTAGCCCACTTTAAATGGTTGTTGTGATGTTAAAATGGAGGAAAGGATAGTTTATATGCTTTTTAGCTATAAATCTAAGATTTTACTCTTAATAATAAGCAAGAACCAGAGCACAGTATAAAAAGTCTTCCAATTTCTTCTACTGTTCAGGAGTCTTAGCTAATGTATTTTTTATCTAGGAAGCAGAAGAAAGTGAAGGCTTGACTCTGTCTTCTTATGAAGATGAGTGGGAGAGTGACAAGAGAACCTATAGTAATAGTTCCAGGTAAAGATCAACTTCTGCATGTCTTATTTCTGAGCCTTTAATACTGTCTTTTGATTTCTGCATCTGACTTTTTTGAATATTAATAACCTATTATTTAGTTAGGTGTTATATTATTGTATCAACCCTTGCATTTGCAAGAATAATGCTACTTAGAGGATAATCGCCCTTAACATAAATTAGTAGTCATGATCCTTAGCAGAGTTGCACAGCCTTCTAAGTCCATCACTTAATTTCTGTTTAGGCTTGCACTGCTAGCTAGTTCCTTGTTGGGATGTTCCTGCAATAGAAAGAGGAAAAGAAAGGGTATCTACACAGCACATGAAAAACCAAAGGCATTGCCAGTGGAGGGTGATGCAAGTGCTTCGTCCCTTTCAGAGTGCTAGAATGTTCCATAAGTGGAGTTAATTACAAAACATTGTGTAGAAAAGAACTTTTGTTTTATGGATCCTATTAAAAAAAAAAGCAGATCTGAAAAATCTTCAAATGGTAACAGTTATGAACCAATAAATGCCATGGCTCTCTAACTTCCACTCTTTCTTTCGTCTGGGATGGTTCTTCAGTAGTGACTCCTCAAGCAGATATTCTGACTGGATAGCTGATGCAGGGATTAATCTACAACCTCCCTTACGAACTTCTCGACGCAAAGCTATTAGATACTGTAGTAGTTCTGAAGAGGAAGTATCATTGGAATTATTACCTCCACCAAGGAGGAGGGAAAAAAGACGTAAAAAATACAAACCAAAAAGGCATGAGGAGGTATGCATGATTTTTCATTTACTTAAGTATGCCTGGGGTTAGGATTCTTCAATATTTATTAGTCAGCATTAATAGTGTATGCTATCTGCAATGTTACTGGAGTTTTCTATAAATAAGCACTGATAATATTGTTGTAGGTGAAGTTGGGCAGCTGATGGCAAAGGCATATAGCTGGCTAATATATTGTTTAAAATGAGGTTTTTTTAATTAAGAGGTAGTTGGTGGAGCTGATAAGATTCTTGAAGAGTCAGTAGACACAACTCAGAGGGTTTATAAAAAATATTCTGAACCTCTGAGGGAAGGACAGTTTTAGATCCTTAATAAAACTTATGAAGGAAGTATTTTTATGCAGAGTTGAATTATTATTATTATTACTACTACTACTTTCAGTTTATATCCTGCCTTGCTGGTGCAGCACTGGCTCAAGGTGGCTTACACAGTTAAAATGCAATAGAACCAAAACATACAGTAAAAATTCACAATTAAAAAACAATTACATAATGTGCTAATATATACAGATGGTGGCAATGTGTGGGTATCTATACATGGTCTGATGAGGAAAGGCCATATCCAGCGTAGTAATATAGGACCGTAGCCTGCTCAGTTTACATTGGTTCGTTCACTCAATTTAGGATGGTTCATTTGTCAGTGGCGGCTCCTAATTGAAGGCCTGGTGGAAGAGCCGTTTTACAGGCCCTGTGGAACTGTAGAAGGTCTCACAGGGCCCTGATGTCCTCCAGGAGCTCATTCCACCAGTGTGGAGCCACCACTGAAAACACCCTAGCCCTCATGATGGCCAATTTGGCATCTTTCGGTCCAGGGACGATCAGGTGATCTTGGGTCCCCGACCTCAGTGCTCTCTGCGGCCCATATGGGGAAAGGTGGTCCCTCAGGTAGGCAGGCCCCCAACCATATAGGGCTTTAAAGGTCAAAACAAGCACCTTGAAACGAATCTGATATGCTATTGGCAGCTAGTGCAGTGCCTTCAGCATGGGCTGGATGTGATCTCGTATGGAGAGACCCATCAGCAGCCTGACTACCACATTTTGCACCAGCTGCAGCTTCCAGATTTGGGATAATGGCAGCCCCATGTAAAGAGCATTGCTGTAGTCTAGTCTCGAGGTGACCGTAGTGTGGATCACTGTTGCCAGGTCATTGCATTCGAGGAAAGGAACCAACTGCCTGATCAGCCATAGATGATAATAGGCTGACTTGGCAGTGGCTTGCTACCTGGGCTTCCATTGTTAAGGCGGCATCCAGGAGCACTCCCAAGCTCCTGACCCTTGGCGCTGGCACCAGTGGCACCCCATCGAAGGTCAGTAGTGCGATCCCCACCCCCAGGCCACTCTGAGTCAGGCACAGGACCTCCGTCTTCTTTGGATTCAATTTCAATCGGCTCAGCCTAAACCAGCCCACCACGTCCTGAAACACCCGCTCCAAGTCATCCGGGATAGAGTTGGACTGGCCACCCAACAACAGATATAGCTGCGTTTTGTCTGCATATTGGTGACACCCCAGCCTGTGTCTCTGGGCAATCTGGGCAAGGGGGCGCATGGAGATTTTAAATAACATTGGGGACAACACCGCCCCTTGAGGAACTTTGCAAACCAGTGTGTACCTCTGAGATGTCTGTTCCCCTACTGCCACTCTCTGTCCCTGACCTTGGAGAAAGGAGACGAGCCATTGTAAGGCAAGCCCCTGAATCCCAGTGTCAGTGAGGCGGTGGACCAGCAACTGATCATCAACCGTGTCAAATGCCTGTCAGTGGTGTTTTAATATGCATTGTTGATAATGCCAAATTTTTAAAATTGAAGGCTTATAAAGGCAGCCTTGGGAGGCCCCTCCCCTCATATTATGAGATGAACCCCAGCCCCATCAGAGTTTGGGTCCAGGCCCTAATAATTTATCTAGCACCATCACAGGTCTCTGCCAGTTGCCTTCCCATTCATCTGGAAGTGATGGGAAGGTCTTGCTGGAGGGCTTCTGATAAAGCATCCATTCTTTTCCTCCATACTTTGTAATGCGTTGAGTACTGCAGTAGAAGCATCCCAGTCATTAAGGATCCTAAGATACATGCTTTTGTAGGACATCCAAATCTTAAGCTGTATATCAGGTGCCCTGGAAATGGCATGTTGCTGATGATTAAACTTTAGCAGTATTCAGCAAGTACCATAGGAAAGGAGGCTTCTCAGTGTTGTCATCGCTGGGCAAGTAAAAAGAGTGTTAGGGCAGAGTTCATGAGGAGGCACTTTGATTTGTTGTGCTCCTGATTATGTTAGGTTGGCAAGAGTGTGACAGGGTCCACATTTTGGGATTAGGCACAGAAAAAGTTGTTTGTTTCATTTTTTGTAATATGCTGTAACTGAACCCTTTCTGAAATGAGCCAAGGGGAATTCATCCATCACTAATGCATATAAATATATTGTGCAAGATATAGAATGATATAGACTTTCTTTTATCCCATTCCGGGTATACCATTAAAAATAGGTTTAAGGTTTTTTTAACCAAATGACAAAAAACAAAAAGGTCTTCAGATCTTCTTTCTAGACGCTATATACAAACAACATGGGTGGATGTTGTCTGTTGTATTATATTGGAGTTGAACCTGGCTTCTAGAACTATAGTCCACCTTCTTCTGTGGCACAATTAAAAAACAATTAATAAAAATTTTGTAGCATATATAATCATTAGGGAACAATGCAAAATGATGGTATAGTACATATAAGTAGAAGTGCAATTAAACAATTAAAAATCAGAGGACAGTACAATAAAAGTGACACCTAGAATAAACAGTTAAACAAAGCTGGTTTGCAGAATTAGAAAGCAATACAAAATAGTATGTTACATTCAGTAAAAAAATGCTTAAAATTCATCTCAAACATTAGAACTACAGCACTCTTCCATGTTTAAAAATACCATTCTGAACAATTCCATTATATGCATTCTACAGACTGAAAGAAGTGTGGGGAGCCTTCCTGACCTCATCTGGCAGGCAATTACACAAAGTAGGAGCTACAATGGGGAGCAACTTGGTAATCTTCGTCGTGGTCTCTGTGCAGTCCCACACATGGGTTGGGCGCCTGCGCACGACCTCGATCGGAGAATCTTCTAGAGCTTTACCTCAGAAGAGCTTTTGGTGGGCTCTCTTCCCGCCCTGGGGGAGGAGACATGCACTGCGCATGCCCAGAGCGGGAGAGAGAGCCGCCTCCCACTCAGTTCTTCTTCGACTGCCTTCGCGTTCACACCTCGTTCCTGTTGTTCCTCCATTTTACCTCAGCTGAGTATATCTTTACTTGGCTTTCGCCTTCGTTTTTCCATCTCTTCCTTTCTCTGACTTCTGTCCTAATAAATAAATAAAAAATCTTTGTCTATCTCTCCCCCCCCTTTCTTTGGAGGATGGGTGGGGATTTTTGTATGGGAAAGAGTCAATTTTTTAAGGTCTGTTGTCATTGCCCTGCTAAAATTCCATCCAATGACGGGCACGACCTTTGCTTAATCTCTAAGGCCCATAGAGTAGATACTTGTCCTCATTGCGCGAGTTTCACCCGTCAGGCTCGACGTAATCGAGAGGCTGGGCTCAAAGCTCTTCTTGTAGTATCGGCTCTGCGTCCTACAATGTCCTCAGGGACTTCCCAGGCCTCTGCGGCCAAGAAATCGGACACCTCCTTGAAGGCACCGAAACAGAAACCTAAGCGGGCTGAAGATAAGACCCCTTCGAACTCGAAGGCCCCGCCGTCTGCTTCGGTTTCGAGGGTGGACCCCATCGTTGTGACTGGGTTGTCGACGTCGATGCCGGCCCTGGCCTCGACATCTCACAAGTCTGCGGCTCGACAACAGACTCCGCAACACTCCTGTTCGTCGCCTACAGGGATGATTCCTTTGGGCCAGTTGGCCAGATTGCCTCCGCAGCTCTCTCCGAGAAGGGGATCCCGGTCTCCAATGAGGTCCACACTTTGGATGAGGGCCCTGTTGTGCACCGCCATGCGCGGTCCCGATCCCGGTATAATCGACGATGCCTGATCCATAGGCAGTCCCCATCGTCGTCTGGTTCCACCGCTGACCACCAATGCTGGTCTTGCGACGACCGTCGGGAACGTCCGGATGCGGCCTATTATTATTCTCAGTCTCTGACCCCGGAGAGACACCACTATGACCGGATCCGGCATTCGGAATGCGTGGACCGGACCCATGTCCCTGACCACCCTCGGCGCTCAGCGTCTGTTGCCTCGGCCAGTTCCGCCTCTACGGAACGGCCTTCTGACCTTCCTAGAAACCGGGATGCCCCGAAGAGTTCCCCAATGGAACCTCGACACCGTCCTGCCGTCGACCACCCGATCATCGACCTTGCCCATCAACGATCCTCCTCTCCCATGTCCATCTCGGACAGGTCGGATTCGGCGGAGTTCGATCCCGAGGTCTCTTGGATCGAGGATGAGCCTCGGTGCTCGGGGTCGATTTCCCCTACTGAGGGCCCTAAACCATTTTTAGAGCTCGTTACCAGGATAGCGACTGCCCTTCAAGTACAAGGCTTTACAGAGTCCCCAGCTGTGACCGACGTCGTTCACCGATTGGTCCAGGCTGACCTTCCTCCGTCTCCCGTCTTGCCTTTGCTGCCTGTCCACCTTTCTATCCTGAAGGAGTCATGGGAGCACCCGGCTTCGATCACCCTGGTTTCGAGGCGCTATGATGGGTGGTACAGGATCCAGGACGCTTCTGGCAAATTCCTCGTTTGTCAGCCACCACCAAACTTGGTTGTTCACTCTTCCTCGAGATCGAAGCAGCCTGTTCGCCAGTCCACGCCTCCTGACCGTGAGGGTTGTAAACTGGATCTTCTGGCCTCCATGAATCTCCGTGTCGATACTTATTTGTCCTACTTGTCGGCGTACGCCTTCAACGTTGCCAATGCAATTCGTCCTGTCCTGGAATTCGTTCCAGAGGAGCACCGTCCCACTCTCTCGGCTGCCTTGTCTGAGGTTTGTGCTATATCGAAGCAACAAATCAATTCAGTTCGTCATGCCGTTAATTGCTCATCTAAACTCCTGGTGTCTTCTGCCGCGCTCCGGCGTCATGCCTGGCTGTGGGGCACCTCTCTACAACTGGACGTCAAGTTCCGTGTTGAAGACCTTCCCTTTGACGGAAACGGCCTCTTCCACTCCACCACCGACGAAGTGTTGAAGGCTGTCGATGATAGTCATAAGCAGGCCCGAAACCTTGGAGTCTCGGCTGCATCTTACCGTCCCAGGAACTGTTCCTGGAAGCCTTCCGGCTCCAGGTGATACCTGTCTCCGGCACCTCACTCCCAATGGAGGAGAAAACCATACGATTCCTGTCCTTCTTCCAAACACCGTTCCCAACCTACCAAAAAGCCGCCACAGCCTAAGCAGTCTGTTTGACTGTCTCCACTGTCTCCCTTCCTCAACGTTGTATACTCCTTCCGTCCGAACCTGTCTCTTCCCCTTTCTACCAGCCTGGGAAGAACTTTCAACCGACTCCTGGGTCCTCACCATTCTACGGGTCGGGTACGCCATAGAGTTCATTTCGCCTCCGATCCTCCCACACTTTGTTGTCACGCCTCCAGACCCTCTCCTCGATCTCGAGGTTTCCACTCTCCTTGCCATGGGGCCATCGAGGTCATCCCGGTGGCGCAACGAACTCTCGGCTTCTACTCGAAGTATTTCCTGGTCCCCAAGAGGGACGGCGGCTTCAGACCGATTATGGACCTTCGGGATCTCAACCGTTCCATTCGGTATCAGAAATTCAGAATGGTCACTCTGCAGTCGATCCTTCCTCTCATTCCACGGGCAGCGTGGCTCGCGTCAGTCAACCTCCACGACGCATACTTCCATGTCACGATCCGTCCCCAACACCAGTGGTTTCTCCGGTTCGCCGTTGGAGATGCCCACTACCAGTACAGGGTGCTTCCCTTCGGCCTTTCCACAGCTCCATGGGTGTTCACCAAGCTGATGTCTGTGGTGGTAGCAGAGCTCCACCGACGGGGAGTCACTCTTTATCCTTACATCGATGACTGGCTTCTCGTAGCCCCAACGCCAAGTCAGTTGCTCCACAACACTCGGGAGACTCTCTCCCTCCTCCGTGCTCTCGGACTCTGCGTCAACGACGCCAAGTCCTCCCTCCAGCCCCTTCAAACTCTTTGATTTCTTGGGGCTCGACTCGACACCAACCTTGAAGCGGCTTTCCTCCCGGAATCGAGGGCTTCCGACATTCGGGTGATGGTGTCCTCCTTTCGGACGTGTCCCCAACAATCCGCCCGTTCTGTGATAAGGCTCCTTGGTCACTTTGCCTCCACGGTATTCGTTGTCCGCAACGCCCAGCTGAGAATGCGGCCGCTTCAGCTCTGGCTCCTCTGCACCTTCGATCCTTTCCGGAGGCCTTGGCACACGATTCTGTCGATCCCGCAAACCGTCCTCGACTCCCTCGAGTGGTGGGCTCAACCCGTCCACCTCCTTTCCGGGATGCCTTTTTGACCTCCTCCTCCCGAGTTGCTGTTGACCACAGACGCTTCCCTCTGGGGTTGGGGAGCCCAGTGCGGAGCGCTTACTGTTCAAGGGGCTTGGTCTGCTCGAGATGCAACTCGCCACATAAATTACCTGGAGTTGCAAGCAATTTATCTGGCCCTTCGGTCCTTTCTTCCTACCCTTCGAGACCGTGTCGTCCAAGTGGCTTCCGACAGCACCACGGCCGTCTATTATGTCAACAAACAGGGCGGCACTGCCTCTGTTCGTCTCTGCAACTTAGCGGTAGACCTCTGGTCCTGGTGCCTCGATCACTCCATCACGCTCTCGG
The DNA here is from genome assembly GCA_029375565.1 of Gekko gecko. NCBI lineage: Eukaryota > Metazoa > Chordata > Lepidosauria > Squamata > Gekkonidae > Gekko > Gekko gecko. Next base: position 103,238,781 of record JAPDNY010000004.1, on the reverse strand, counting down.
CGATCCATATTCCCGGGGATCAGAATGTCGATGCAGACCGGTTGAGTCATTCTGCCTCATCGGACAACGAATGGTCCATTCCCCTCCGGTATCTTCGACTCCTGTTTCGAGAGTTCGGTCACCCATCTGTTGACAGCTTCGCGTCCGTCGACAATGCTCGATGTCACCTGTTTTTCAGCAGGGGTCCCCCGTCTGCTTTACCCTGTTTTACCTGTTTCCTCCGTTCCCTCTCATCTCCTGGGTCGTACAGGAGATTCGTGCAGACCGCACCTCCTGCATTCTAATCACTCCGTGGTGGCCACGCCAGGTCTGGTTCCCTCACCTGCTTCAACTCTCCTGTCGTTCCTTCCGTCCCCTCCCTGTCGTCCCAGATCTCCTCTCTCGGGCCTCCATCCCAATCCAGGGGTTTTCAAATTAATGGCCTGGAAGATCCAGCCCTAGACTTCCCGCCTCAGGTCTCTGAAATCCTCCTGAATGCTAGGAAGCCTTCTACTTGACGTTCCTATCAGTTTAAGTGGAACAGGTTCCAATCCTATGCTGCTGATCACTCCTTCGATCCGATTCGATCATCTCTCCTTGAGATCTTCGCTTACATCGTGCACTTGAAGGATACTGGCTTGGCATACTCGTCCTTGCGGGTTCATTTGGCGGCAATCTCCGCCAACCACCCCCTCATACAAGGCTCTTCAGTGTTTTCCCACCGTCTCACCAAGATGTTTCTCAAGGGTCTTCTTCGGATGTGCCCGCCTAGGAAACTGTTGGTGCCTTCCTGGAGCTTGTCTCTAGTCCTTTCTCAACTCATGGCTAAACCGTTTGAGCCGATGGCTACTGCCAACCTCAGGTTAGTTTCCTGGAAGACGGCTTTTCTCGTAGCCATTACCACTGCACGCAGAGTAGGGGAGCTAGCTGCCTTCCGGGCCGATCCCCCCTATACTGTTTTTCATAGGGAGAAGGTGGTCCTTAGAACAGATCCTCCCTTCCTCCCTAAAGTCATCTCTGCTTTTCACCTCTCTCAGTCGTCTGTTCTACCTACTTTCTTTCCGAACCCGACTGACGCCTCTCAGAGAGCCCTGCACTGTCTCGATGTGCGCAGAGCACTCTCTTTCTATCTACACAGGACACAGCCCATACGTAAATCTCCTCGGCTGTTCCTAGCTTATGGCCCCCCTCATGTGGGGGAACCCATTTCTTCTCAACGTCTCTCTAAGTGGGTGACTTCCACCATAGCCCTTTGCTATGAGCTGGCTCGTCAACCCGTTCCTACCTGTGTCACTGCCCATTCCACACTGGCGGTGTCGACGTCCACCGCTTTCCTGGCTGGTGTCCCGTTGGAAGACGTCTGTGCGGCTGCTACGTGGTCCTCGGCATCGACCTTCGTGACCCACTACGCACTCGATGTCCGAGCTCGGCGGGATGCTGCCTTCGGTCAGACGGTGCTGCGATCTCTCTTCGCTTGACCCTGCTGTACCCTCAGGTACGACCCATGGGTGGTTTGTTTGATGATGATGCTGTGTCTTAACCAGTATTTTTGTGTCCTTTGCAGCTGCCAGCTCCCTCCTCCAACTGGTTCAGCTCTTGTAATCACCCATGTGTGGGACTGCACAGAGACCACGACGAAGATAAACAGGTTGCTTACCTGTAACTGATGATCTTCGAGTGGTCATCTGTGCAGTACCACAATCCCACCCAGCCTTCCCCGCTGCTGGCATCTCCAGATTTCCTTCTTTGGATTGTTTGGCCTTGACAGTGGCTGTCGAAGGAACTGAGTGGGAGGCGGCTCTCTCTCCCGCTCTGGGCATGCGCAGTGCATGTCTCCTCCCCCAGGGCGGGAAGAGAGCCCGCCAAAAGCTCTTCTGAGGTAAAGCTCTAGAAGATTCTCCGATCAAGGTCGTGCGCAGGCGCCCAACCCATGTGTGGGTACTGCACAGATGACCACTCGAAGATCATCAGTTACAGGTAAGCAACCTGTTTTTAGTTGGGTGGCAGAGTAGGGTACAGTGGCTATGGTTACCTCAGAGAGCTGTGGAGTTGTACATTAAATGTTGTAAAATTTGCATAAATCTATACAGCATTTCAAAATGTTTGAGCCGCTGTTCATAGAGGTGTGACTTGTGTCTAAGTACCCTTTTGCCATTATCTGTGTTAAGTAATAATTTTTAAATTATTGAGATGCATAACTGAGATTATCCAGAGAATAGTAGTCTTAACACTTATAGAAGGTTGTATGCTAATTTGAGAACTGTTTTACAAGGAAACACAAGAAAATGTTCCAACCCAGTCAGTGAGCCCAGAATCGCCCTATGATTTTCACCCTCCTGATTGGATTACAGACACGAGACTCCGAAGATCTCCTTTTGTCCCTCAGATGGGTGATGAGGTGAGAATTAAATAGTGCTACCTAATTTACAATCCTTTTAAAGTAGCATTTCAGTCTTGTAACTTGCTGCAGTTCTCACATGTTGGTGCTTGAGAACAAACTATGCTTCGGTGGTACTTTTGTAGCCTTAAAGGACTCCTGTCCCTTTTAAGGCTTCAAAAAGGATAAGCCAAATTGCAACTGTAGGGCAATCTAGAATTGGTCACTGGTATGAGAGCCACGGTGGCTCAGAGGTTAAGATGCTGAACTGCAGACTGGAAGGCCGGTAGTTCAGCAGTTCGAGACCCAAGTGCCACATGACAGAGTGAGCTCCCATCTCTGGTGCCAGCTCCTGCCAACCTAGCAGTGTGAAAGCAAGAAATTGCAAGTAGATAAATAGGTACTGCTTTGGTGGGAAGGTAACAGTGTTCCGTGCACCTTGGCATCAAGTCATGCTGGTTACATGACCACAAAGATGTCTTTGGACAACACTGGTTCTTCAGCTTGGAAACGAAAATGAGCACCGCACCCTAGAGTCAAAAATGACTGGCTTTCAAGCAAGGGAAACCTTTACCTTTACCTTATGAGAGTCTGCATGCATTGCTCTCCCTTCTTTCTTAAAGAGCTACTGAGCCTTGAGGTAGAAGTGCTTGTTTACACATGCAGTTTGATGTAGTAGCCTGGGAGTGTGGTAAATTAATTAATCACTGTATTCTGCTTCCCCTGTGGCACAGTATAGGAACATTTCTCTCTGGCCAATTTGTTTAACCTGGCTAGTTATGTACTGGTTAGAGGAAAGGTTGGTAAATGGAGCAGGCAGCTGCACCTCTCTTAAGTAGTTAATTTAAAAGCCAGCAAATCGGGGGTGGGGAGCCAAATCTAAATTCTTGATTAAATTTTGTAGTCTGTAGAGTGATTTTTATTCATTGATTTTACTTTGTTTTCATTAGGTAATATATTTTCGACAAGGTCATGAAGCTTATTTTGAAGCAGTAAGAAAAAACAATATCTATGAGTTGAATCCTCACAAGGAGCCATGGCGAAAGATGGTTCTTAGGGTAAGACTAGTTCAGCATTAGCAATTTTCCATTCCCTAATGTACATTACAGTTCTTAACTCATTGGTTCTGTCAAGAAAAAGGGGTTTTGGAAAACCAGCCAAACTAAGAAAGTAAATAAAAACGTAGTTTCAGCTTTGTGGAGTGGGAGTTTAGATCTGAGCCTTCTGCAGACAAATGCATCTTGACGTACTGTACCATGTTAGTTTTATAAATATGTGCAGTATATTATTATTTAGCTACTGTGTGCCCCATTTTGATATTTACAACGAAGATAATACAGGTTGTGTGTTCTGAAAACCAAAATAATCATATAGCTGTCAGTACACATTCTCAGTATTGTTGCATTTAAAGTGGTAGGGAATCTGTTGCAAGAATGATCTATTTCTGCTGACCTACACAGCCATGTACAAGCAGTTGAAGTACATGTTCATCTTCCATATTCTGTGCATTCCCACATTGGGACTGCACACGAGCAGGCCAAATGTGTGCCTGCACAGTGGATACATCAATGAACAACAGTTACAGTAAGTGCAACCCTGGTTTTTTAACATGAAGGAATAATTAACCTTTAGAGCCTCTGTAGTCCCACACATGAGATGTGCATGTGTGCTGGCCAAATTACTGGATTTTGAACATGCGTATTAACTGTCTCCTCTCTTTGGCTTAACGCTATTTATTATTTTATTTAATTAATTTATACCCCACCTTTCACCTCTCTTTGGCTTAACACTATTATTTCATTTAATTAATTTATATCCCACTTTTCAGCTTACATCATTCTCCTCACCTCCATTTTTATCTTCACAACAACCCTGTGAGGTAGGTTAGGCTGAGAGGGTGTGACTGACCCAAGGTCGCACAGCAAGTTTCATGGCATGAATGGGGATTCAAACCTGGGTCTCTCAGATACTAGTCTGACATGCCACATTGGCAGTAGTGTCTCAGTCAAGAGATTGGGGCTAGCACTTTTCTAGCTGGATTATTGAAGTTATTTTAAACTGTAACTTTCTTTTGAAGCTTTTTTTTCATCAAATTACTTTCTGATCATTCAGACTGTGTTGATGGCCTATATATAGCCTGAAGATGCAAGCAATATAGAGACGAGGATGCACAGTCTGATAGATGTAGCTTACATGGGATGTGCTTGGGTGAAGATTTGATCTTCGTCGTGGTCTCTGTGCAGTCCCACACATGGGTTGGGCGCCTGCGCACAACCTTGACTGGAGAAACTTCTAGAGCTTTACCTCAGAAGAGCTTTGGCGGGCTCTCTTCCCACCCTGGAGGGAAGGCACACAGTGCGCATGCCCAGAATGGAAGAGAGGGCCGCCTCCCACTCAGTTCTTCTTCGACCACCTTCACATTCACACCTCTTCACTGTTCCTCCGTCCGTTGCCTCAGTTGAGTATTCTCTCTAGTTTTCTCTTTATTTCTCCTACTTTTCTTCTCATATTTCTTCTTTTCTTTATATAAAACAAAAAAGAAAAAAAATCTTTTTGTCTTTTCTATCACCCCCCCCTTTTGGTGGGTGGGCTACAATTTGTATGGGCAAAACAAAGTTCTCCAGAGTGTGCTGTCATTGCCCAGCTAAAATCCCTTCAAACGACGGACACAACTTTTGTTTAATTTGTTTGGGTGAGGCCCATAGGGTCGATACCTGCCCACATTGTGCGAGTTTTCCTCGACAGGCTAGGTGTAACCGGGAGGCTAGACTTAGGGCTGTACTTTTAGAGTCAACTTTACACTTTACCATGTCTTCAGCGGCTTCCCATGAGTCCTTAGCTAAAAAATTGGACGTCTCCTCTAAGGCACCGAAACCGAAACCTAAGAGGGCTGACGAAAAGACCCCTTCGAAATCGAAGGTTAAGCCATCGACATCGACTTTGGTCGTTGAGCCTGTCATCATTACTGGCCTGACAATTTCAAGTCCCACATTGGCGTCTGTGTCTCAAAGGTCTTCATTGCCGCCTCTGATGCCGCAGCACACTTTGTCATCGGCTTCTGGCTTAATTCCTCTTGGTCAACCAACGAGGTTGCCACCACCGTTGTCTCCTCATCGCGATTCCCGATCTCCTTCAAGGCATTCTGATCTCCCGCTCCACCATTTGGACGAGAGGCATGTTTTAGTGGGAGCGGTGGCGCAGGCAGTAAAGAAAGCCTGCCATAACAACTGGTCGAACAGCTTTGGCTGTTCGAACCCCACCGCGGTCAGGGTGAGCTCCTGGCCCTACGTCCCAGCTCCCGCCTACCCAGTGGTTCGAAAGCCCATTAAAGGGCTAATAGATAAAAGGGGTACCTGCTATTAGAGCAGGGGGGCACCTGCCCCTTGTGTAGCAGCAATGGTGGAGAGCGACGCACGGCGACGACGGAAGAAGCATGGCAGCTGGCGAGGCGAAGAGGTGAAGGGATGAGGCTGGACCAACAAGGCGCGGAGGCGGAGCAACGCAGCAGGCTGGAGCCTGACGTGGACAGAGGCCGCTGCAAGCATGCGCGGAAGTGCGGAGTGGTTCCGGCATAGAAGACGGAGTCGCGATGGCCAGAAAAGTAGAACTTCCAAAAAAAAAAAAAAGACCAGCACCAGAAGAAGGACGCCACCGGACTGTCCCCCTCGTAAGAAAGATTTGCTACAAGAAGAAAAAGGGTGCCTGGTAGGATACTCACCCCCCCCTACACATATGTGGCCCTAGGTTAGGAATGTTTAAATTGGAAGATATGTAAGCCGCTCAGAGCCCTTAGGGGGTGAGCGGGATAGAAGTCGAATGAAATGAAAAATGAATGACGATCGCGGTCTCGCTCCCGCTATGACCGAAGGAGGCTGATCCATTGACAGTCTCCGTCTTCGTCGGGCTCACCTTCGGACAATCAGTGTTGGTCTCTTGATGAAAGTAGGTGACCTCCATACTGTGCCTACTGTTATTCCAGATCTCTGACGCCTCAGCGTCATCATTATGATCAGATCCGACACTCCGAACGTACTGACCGTGGTTGTGTCTTTGACTGCCCATGCCGCTCCACATCGGTGGCCTCGGCACATTCAGTTATTCGTGACCAACCTTCTGAGCCCTCGAGGCCTAGGGATGCCCCGAAGAGTTCTCCCTTAGAACCTTGGTATCATCCTCCTGCTGATGACCAAACGGTTATTGATCTTGTTCAGCCATTAAGGTCCTCCTCTCTGATGTCGATTTCTGATCGTTCTGACTCTGCGGAGCTCGATCCCGATGCCACTCAACTCGATGATGAGCCTCGATGCTTGGGTTCTATTTCTCCCACTGAGGGTCCCAAAGCCTACTTGGAACTCATTACTTGAATGGCCACTGCCCTTCAAGTTCAGGGTTCCACGGAGTCTCCTGCTGTGACCAACGTGGTTCACAAGCTGGTCCAAGCCGACCTTCCTCCTTCTACCGTCCTCCCCTTGCTCCCGGTCCACTTTTCGGTTCTTAAAGAATCTTGGGAGCACCTGGCATCGATTCCCCCAGTCTCTCGATGGTATGATGCTCTTTATAAAATTCAGCAGAATTCTGGCAAGTTTCTTATATCTCAGCTGCCACCGAATTCAATGGCCGTACATTCTTTGTCGAAGTCGAAGCAGCCCATACGACAGTCTACACCCTCTGACTGTGAGGGTCGTAAACTTGACGTTTTCGCAAAAAAGATGTATTCCTTTGCCTCTATGAGTCTCCGTATCGACACCTATCTGTCTTACCTCTCGGCATACACCTTCAGTGTCGCAAATGCTGTTCTCCCTCTGAGGTGGAGGACATCTCCATGGGTTATTCCCACCGTGCCTTTAGGGAGGCAGGAAATAGTTTTTCCTATTTTCCTTCCTGTAGGCGCCTCCGGAATAGCCCATCCCTCAGTTTTGTTCCTGCCTCAGTAGGGAGCAGCAGCATAGACACAGCTAGCTTCAGCTCGTTTCTATTCCTTAGGAGTTCTTTCGCTTTCTATTCCTTCTTTCCTTGCCTTGCCTTTTCTATCTATTTCTCTGTCTTCTATCTCTGCCTGTGGTGAAGATAGAAGATTGTGGGGTTTTAGACCCGAAAGGACTACGATTTCCGACGACCGTCTCCAGGGTGGGAAGGGAGATCCCCGTCAACCTTTCCTCTGGAGATGAGGAAGCTCCCGGTGGAACTCGACATCTCCTGATCTCCTTCTTTTGGCTCAATGGGACTTACCGGTGGCGGTCGAAGGAACTGAGTGGGAGGCGGCTCTCTTCTCCGCTCTGGGCATGTGCACTGCATGCCTTCCCTCCAGGGCGGGAAGAGAGCCCGCCAAAGCCCTTCTGAGGTAAAGCTCTAGAAGATTCTCCGGTCGAGGTCGTGCGCAGGTGCCCAACCCATGTGTGGTACTGCACAGATGACCACTTGAAGATCATCAGTTAAAGGTAAGCAACCTATTTTTTCCTGCTTGGCTTGTCGAACATTTACAAAGCATTTGAACTATTTCAGAATCCATCCATCCATTTCTTGTGTAGTACCCTAGGGGAAAGTGTGAGGTAAAGCACCCCTGATCCCTTTCAGAGGATGAATGTGAATACTAGATTGTGCCATTGGATCCAGCCATGTCTTCTATTGGGCCCTGAAATACTAGTCTTTGTAGACTATGGATGTGTTATAATAGCTAATAGATAATATCTTACAAGTGACTTGCTGGACTTGTTAGGAACCTGGACATTAGAGCAGATTATGATGGGCTTTGTTTTTAAAACATAGTTTAAGAAGCTACGGTGGCTCAGTGGTTAAGACGCTGAACTGCAGGCTGGAAGGTCTGTAGTTCAGCAGTTTGAGACCTGAGTACCGCATGACGTGGTGAGTTCCCGTCTCTGGTTCCAGCTCCTGCCAACTTAGCAGCTGGAAAGCAAGAAATTGCAAGTAGATAAATAGGTAGCACTTCGGTGGGAAGGTAACAGCGTTTTGTGTGCCTCGGCATTTAGTCACGCTGGCCACATGGCCACAGAAGGGTCTTCGGACAGCGCTGGCTCTTCGGCTTGGAAACGGAGATGAGCACCACAACCCTAGAGTCGGATTCAACTGGCTTTCAAGCAAGGGAAACCTTTACCTTAAGTAGCTGTAAATTTGGGTTTTAATTTTTTGGGCAGCTAGAACAGGAGCCCTCCTCCCTGTGTTGATGCATGCACTGTTGGTTCAGAACAGTTGAATACTTAGTAAGAAATATGCAACAGAAACTAAACCTTTTTCTGTTTTGGGAAGGTGAATGCTAACTTTTGTTTAGGATTGTTGTAAACCTTTTATTCCCAGTATTGCCCTGATTTGCTGCTGCTCAGTTTCTGACAGAATTATAAATGATTTACTTGACCATTATCCAAGTATTAATGAGAAACTTTATTATATGTGCATTTGTTAGGAACAAGAATTGGTAAAAATTGTTGGGATACATTATGAAGTTGGTCCTCCTACGCTATGTTGTCTCAAGCTTACTCTTATGGATCATGTTAGCGGGCAGCTTCTGGACAAGTCCTTTTCTCTCAAGTATGTATTTTCCCCCACATGTAGGGTTTTTTAAAATTTAGAGATAATGTAGATAATTTGTACACATTTGAGGACTAATTGGGCAGAACCTTCTTTCTAGATACCATGATATGCCAGATGTTATTGATTTCCTTGTATTACGTCAGTTCTACGATGAAGCACGACAAAGAAACTGGCAGCCTTGTAAGTTTTATTTATCCTTTCAAAGTGTGTGGAAAATCACTGCTTTTTAATAGTAGGTGGTAATTCACAATAGCAAATCTGTGTAAAAGGATTTCAACTCTAAAAAGAACAATTTAAACTGTTGGAATGGAACTTAAAATCTCTTGGCAAATGATTGGTAGTACTTTACTATGTTTAATGGATCCTTGTATTTTTTCAGAATCTAGTGTTTACCCCAAATTGGATATTAAAATGCATATATTAGAACTCATAGCTTAATTCCTTGTTATTCCTGTAAAGTGCAATTGTGGATACTATCCATAGGGTTGAATCCTGTTGACCCACAGATAGAGGAAGTTTGTGGAAGGTTTTTGCTACTTACCATTGCCCCTCCTGAAAAGCTGAGGAAGGACCCTTGGGAATTAATATGAGATGCAGAACAGGAGAGTGCAGCAAGAAGTGGGTTTGGCAGAAATCACACACATACACACTGCACAATTTGTAGAATAACTCATGCTCTCAACAAGGAGCAGTTTTTACTTATTCCCCCCCCTTCATTTCCAGAGGTACCCTACATCTGAGGCAGTTTTTCAGGGCTCAGGGAACTGCAGCAGGAAGAGGCAAGTGGCAAAAATATTAACTTGTTTCTTTTGAGGCAGCATAGTAGAATTCAGATTGTAATCTGGAATGCATGTACTGAACTATGAAACTGCATTGTGTAACAGTCTGCCATGAAATAACTGCTCTTTTCTATGTGATCTAGCTAGAAGAAAGTTGGTTTCAGAGAACTATGTAGTACTAAGGTTTTTTTCCCTATAGATGACCACTTTCGTTCAATTATCGATGATGCTTGGTGGTTTGGAACAGTTTTGAGCCAAGAACCGTATCAACCACAATATCCAGACAGCCCATTTCAGTGCTACAGTGTTAAGTATGTGCATGTTTTTTACATTGTTTATCAGCAGTACTTATGAATGATGATAATAACAGTAACATATTATAAAAACAACTCTTTCCCCTCTTTTCCCCATGGGCCCTCCGCGGGGCCTATGGCAAAGCATTGAGCCTTTTTCAAATGCTGCACCAAATGTGGAAGCAGGCTCGCCCCCCAAAAGGACATTTGTTGTGCCTATTGTGCCCACCATACAGATTTGTGCAGTCACTGTGGCAAATTTTCTTGACAAACTTGAAAAAACTGAGCCATGAGACTGAGATCGGCATTGACTGAGTCAGCACTCTTTCCAACACTGATGGCTACATCTGCACATCAAGACCATCCCGACTTGACACCGGGCCCGTCGGGCAGTGACAACATCGACTGCCCCAGCATCGGGACACACCGGCACCAAACGCTCAACATCGAAACAGTCAGCCCCCTCAACTCCTGCTAAGAAACGCAGGGAGGGTAAAGGCAACAAAGTGGGCAAGGTTCATAAACCAAAGTCCGGACCTAAACCAGGAGGCAAGAGCCCTCAACTAGACTCTTCCACACTGTCCTTCATCATACCAACAGAGCACTCGCCACTGACCCAGCTGTCGGCATCGGAAGCACCTCCTCTATGCCTCTTGGACTCCCAAATCCATCAATGGGGGACATCCAGGAACAGGTCTTCAGCCTCAGCATTGAAGTGATCGACATCAAAGGATCGGACACCAGCAGCAAAGAAGCATAAGGCATCTCATACTCTTGCAGCTCCACTGCCGCCACCACTGCTCACTCCTCCACCAGCACCCAAACTAGACAGTACGTCACCACCAGGATCCTCAGACTCTGAAACTCCTGGATCCTGTTCTGATAATGATTCGGTGGGTGCAGAATCTGACTATCATTCTCCACATAGAGATTCTCTCCCTGACCAAGTAAATGATAACCTCCCCATTTCACCGTCAGAGGACTTGAAATACTATGGTAAATTGGTCAATCGTATGACTCGTACATTGGGCATATCTATCATCCAGCCTAAACAGACTGTCACAGACTCAGTCTTTGACATTGTTCAACTAGACACTTCCACAGCTATCTCCTTGCCAGTAACCAATGTGATACTCAAGTAGCCAAAGCTCCCTGGGACAAATCCTCCTCCACGCCCATATTGTCTTGTCGTCTAGAACATATATACCGTATTCAGGAAACGGGTGCTGAGTTTCTCTCTTGTCATGCTAAACCTAACTCTGTTGTAGTCACTTCAGCATCCAAGAGCAAACTCACCCATTCAGCCCCAGCAGACAAGGAAGGCAAGAAGTTGGATGCATTTGGCAGGAAGTTTTATTCAGCTGGTGCCTTGGGAATTAAGAACACTAATTATTTAGCCTGCATGGAATATTATCAGTACTCCCTTTGGGAGCAATTGTCTGAAGTCTGAAGTCAGGTGCTGCCAGAAGATAAGTGCCTTCTTGTTCGCTGTCTTCAAAAAGAAGGCATGGTCCTTGCCAAGCAACAATTAAATTCCTCCAAGCACACGGTAGACATCTTTGCTAAAACAGTTACGTCAGTCATAGCCTTCCGTAGACATTCCTGGCTCTTCTCCACATCGCTCCCACAGGACACTCGCTCTTGCATTGAGAATCTTCCATTCGATAGTCAGGGCCTATTCCACGCTAAAATGGGTATGGTCCTGCAAGAAATTGACAAAAGTATTAGGACCTCACGTAACCTCGGCATAACGGGCTCCATATGTACCTCAAAACAGAAGTCCTGGTCTGAAAGGCAGTACACCAAGTCCTCTCCAGAACAACCTTAGTAGAGAGCAAAGTACTCCAATTGAACACCTGACACTCTTATATGAAACCTAAGTTTCAGTCAGGCCAACAAACTTCCAGATCCAAGGATTCATGGACACTCAGAGTCTTTGACTTTTGCTCTACCTGGTCGCTCCCACTGGTGTCGCCCTCCCTCTACCCCAGCAAAACACGCCTTTCCCCTTTCCTTCAAGAGTGGCAGAAGGTGACATCGGACAATTGGGTGCTCTCAATCATTGCCAACAGACACCCACAACTCCAATCTTTGTCAGCACCCCTCCTTCCCAGGCCCTCTGGGACAAGGCCACAGCCTTTTAGCAAAAAATGCCATTGAACCTGTCCCTCCCCAGTTCAGGGTCCAGGGGTTCTATTCTCGGTACTTTACAATCCCAAAGAAGGATGGGGGCCTCTGACCCATCATGGATCTCCAGGCCTTAAACGATTTTATTGTCCATCACAAATTTCGAATGGTCTCTTTGCAAAATATTCTCCCACTTCTCAAACCAGGAGCCTGGATGACCATACTAGACCTCCAGGATGTATACTTTCACCTCAACATCTGGCCACCTCATTGACAATTCCTGAGGTTTGCGATTGGGACCGCAATCCCAATACAAAGTACTCCTTTCGGAATTTCCACCGCCCCATGAGTCTTCACGAACACGATAGTAGTTGTCGCAGCTTACCTGCATCTGAAGGGGACACTTGTATTCCCATACATAGATGATTGGCTACTGGTGGCAGACTCGAAAGTTAACCTGGACAGAGACATCTGTCTCTTGGTCTGCAGGTCAATCGTAAGAAGTCCCATCTCATACCTGCACAAAGTGTACACTTCATTGGAGCAGTTGTAGACACCATGGTCAGTCTAGCCTTTCTCCCAAGGGGAAGAGCTGCAGTGATAATTTTTGCAGTTCGCAGTCTTCACGTAAATCCGTGTATGACAGCCTTAGCAATACAACAGCTGTTAGGGATGATGGCAGCAACTACAGCAGTCCTCCCCTTTGCCAGACTTCACATCCGAGTACTCCAGATTTGGTTCTTGTGGCACTTCCAGCCATTGAGACAGCACCAATTAGTGATGCTTCTCATTCCACCCTACATTCTACAGTCACTTTCCTGGTGGGAACACGAGCCACATCTCCTGGTGGGCACCCTGTTTCAGCTCCCTGTGCCATCGGAAACCCTGACCACAGATGCCTCCCTGTGGGGGTGGAGTGCGCACCTGAGAGGCCTCTGCATAGGGGCCAAATGGGATCCACAATATCAACACCTTCACATAAATTACCTGGAGCTCCTCAAAGTCAGGTTTGCGGTTCAGTCATTCAGAACCCTCATACAAGGGAGGGTGGTCGTCGTGCTCACAGACATCACCACCACCCTAAGCTGTCAACCGACAGGGCGGCACGGTATCCAGGAGTTTTTGCATGTTGGCAATGGACCTTTGGCTTACACCATCAGCTGGGGAACCTTCCTGGTAGCCATGCATCTCCCAGGGATTCCAAATGTGCAAGCAGATCACTTGAGCAGGGGGAGCGCTTTGTGGCATGAATGGGAGCTCAACATGAAGTATGTGCTTCCCCTGTTCGAAACCTGAGGTTTCCCAGAGGTAGATGTCTTCGCAATATGGGAGAATCAGAAGTGCCACCTATTTTGCACCAGGGGAGATGGGCACCCCCTCTCATTGGGATACGGACGTCTCTTCCCATGGACAGACCATTTTCTTGTTTCTGTTCCCCCTCTTATGATCAGGATCGTGAACAAGTTATTCAGAGATCTACTGAACTGTATCCTGATCACTCCATGGGGGCCCAGACTGGGATGGTTCCCGGTACTCCAGAAACTTTCCCGGGGACAACATTATTCCCCACCCCCCGCTTTGGACCTTCTACTCGCAGAGGGTGGATGGCTATCTCACCATGACGTGCCTCACCTGAAGCTCACAGCCTGGAAGATCTTCCTCAACTCTTCTCAGAGTGATGGCGGTCATCCACAATAGTAGGAAGCCATCTACCAGGTGCTCCTATGAGTACAAATGGAACAAGTTCGTGAGGTTCTCGGCGGCTTCTCACAGACCCCCAGAAACCAGTGTGTGTTTGAGTTTCTACTCTCCCTCATTGACGCAGGATTGAATTATTCCTTGGGGTCTGCTTAGCAGCCATTACGGCACACCACAACGCTATAGATGGTTTCTTGGTCTTTAACCACCTGCACTGTAAACATGTCTTCGGGATTGCTACATCTGCACCCCCCATGGAAATTGCCTGTTCCAGATTGGGACCTCCCTCTAGTGTTGCAAAAACTAATGGGTAAACCATTTGAACCTCTAGCCACTTGTGACGTCCAGTTACTTGCATGGAAGACAGCGCTTCTGATACCTATTACGTCTGTGCAGAGGTTGGGGGAGTTGGTTGCCCTCCGACATGATGCGCCTTACTTTCGCTTTTCCAGTAACAAGGTCAGGTTGAGCCCGGACGTCCACTTCCTACTGAAGGTGGTATCAGATTCTCATCTGCACTCTGAAATATTGCTTCCAGATTTCTTCCCAGACCCTAAGGACAATTGGGAACAGATGCTTCACTCATTAGATATGAAACAGGCTCTCCTATTTTACCAACATCGAACGTAAATTATTTGCAGATTATTTTTACTGATGTGATAGAAAAGTAGATGTGAATGCAGTGTTACTTTAAGATGAATAAGGAAGTGCATTTCTTTATTGCCTATGGACAACAGAAGTAAGGTCAACGCGCCTCAGCTCAGGGACTCTCGAAATGGATTGTGGAAACACACGCACCTCAGCTCAGGGACTCTCGAAATGGATTGGGGAAACAATCAAGCTGTTTTACCTCCTGGCTAAACAACCCTTACCACAGGTTGTCAGGGCACACTCCATCAGGGCGATGGCTTCCCCCACTGCCTTTTTGAAAGGGGTACCGCTGCAGGACATTTGCAAGGCAGCGATGTGGGGGACCCCAAATACTTTCATTCGTCACTATGTTCTGAATGTTTGTGCCCACCGGGGGCTCCAGTGGACGATCGGTCCTTGAGTCAGTGTTTGACTGAGTAGCTGACAGCACTCTCTTCCAGTAAGTCCTAAGCTTGCTACTCTCCCAAAGCTGTCATGCAGAGACCACGAAGAAGGTAAGCAGGTTGCTTACCTTTAACTGATGATCCTCGGTGGTCATCTGTGCATTCACACCACCCGCTTGCCCTTCCCTCATCTGTCAACCTGCTCAATATTGGGTTAGGTTTTTCAGCGGTCAGAAGGAACTGGTGGGAGACCTGGGCTCCAGCCCCGTAGGCATGCGTAGTGAGGGCCTGCATGTGCCTTGGGGGCAGAGTGTGGGAAGAGCTTTCTTTTGGCTTGTTAAGTTTCCGATGGGGCTGGGGCAGGTGCCATTTATCCCACAGGTTTGAACTTGAAGACCAGCGGTTACAGGTAAGCAACCTGTTTTTATTAACTATGAAGGAAGCACAAATAATAATCAGGAATAGTTACTTGCTGAGGACTCTAAACATCACATGGCAAAATGACAAGCTGCTAAGAGGTAGTAAAATGTTGAACTGTCAAAAAGTTTACCAGCTGTAGCAAGAATATTGTCATTCTGAGACAATTTGCAGAATTTCAGGATGCTAAATCATAGGCTTATACTCCATGTTTACAGGGGAGGAAATGTAGAAACCTTAATTGCTTATTTGTTTTGCCTATTGTCAAATATGAAGGAAAGGATCATGTCTCATTAAATGTATAGTGAGAAAAACATTTCCTGTTCATTCTGTTTTGATTTAAATTTGCCTAGCCTCTTTTTATAATTCCAGTAGCATCAGTAAACCTCCTAAAATATTTTTAAGATTTCTCTTAAATCAGGGCAGTATTAGGGATGATATTTTATTTTTGATATCTTCATTGTTGTCTAATTTTTTTGCATATTTTATTAAATAGGTGGGACAATGGTGAAACAGAAAGACTTAGTCCATGGGATATGGAACCAATTCCTGAGAATGGTATGCATAAATCATTATCAGTTTTACTTGAGACAGACTTGAACATAGATGAAATAATTAAGGTAGTTTCATATATTCTGGAGAATGAGTAGCAGCACAGCTTCTTGCACTGCTTAGATAATGTGACCACTCTTAAGTGAAGTTTGAGTTTCATGTATCACTTCAGTAGATTATTCAGGAAAAAAAAATTAAAAGGGTTGTTTTGCATTAAAAGGGTTGTTGTTGCATAGATCAATTTCTGATGAACACTGTTGTGGCAACTGGTAGGGAGAAAAGTGCAAGGTGAACAATCCTGAGCTGAAGAAATGGTCTAGTGGTTAAGCATTCTCTTTTTTCTCTTCCACCTATCCTCACACGTTTTCTTTTGTTCAAAACAGCAGCCTTCCTAGGTTGCTTGGGCTTTGTTCATTTGTCTATGTTTGAAAATAGTCCATGGAAAGATGCACAAAACTGCATGTGTAAAAGCGGGGAAGATGCCATTAAAAAGCTGCGAGATTGATTAGTGAGGTAGTTTTATATTCAAGAATTCATACTCTTCATATACCCTCTTCCCGTCATTGTACTACATTACTGATCAATAGATTTTAATTTGAACAGGATACCCGTGTTCGTATGTTGCAGCAAAATTAAGTAGAAGTCCAGTAGCATCTTAAAGACTTCAAAATCTTTTTGAAAAAACAATTTTATTATTTTAAGACAAACATACATGAGAGTAATCATATCATCTTTGTATCTAATAAAATACCTCATACATACATAACTAGTTATCTATCTTTCTACCATTTAGCCAACTATAATACTTGCAGGTCTTTGATTTAACAATATGTATTTACTTCTGTTTAGGTGTTGTTTAAGCATTCTACTATATTCTTCTGTAGATTAGATATTAAAATTTCAAAAATATATAAACTGTAATGCAGGTTCTCTTATCCTTTTTTAATGCTTCATCATCTGTCGTAAAACTTTACCTAAAAACTTTAAAATTACTCTTCCCTTAAATACCTTCAATATGGGTTATGATTTTTCCATATGGTTCTCTAACCAATCTTGAACAATTACACATATCCATAAATCCCATGGATAAATTTTGTTTATACATTTGCAATACATTTTTTGATTTCATTACCTAAATATTTTACGTTGATCTTCCTTTAAAAAGAAAAAAAAAGATTCAAACAATCCTAATCTGTTATACATACATAAATTTTCCCTACAATTTTATAAGAACATCAACAATAATCCTGCTTATTCTGTAGGTCATCTTAACCAGTTGCACATACAAATAGGTTCCTCAACGCATTCTTATTTATAAAGCTTCATTCTCTTCTTCTTTTTCTGGTTTCTTCTCTTCAGCAAAGTCTTAATTCTGTGTCGTTTGCTCTTATAGGTAGAGAAACACTCTCTAAGACTCACCATCTATATTCCATTCTTGAAGTGGTTGAGAATTCCATAAAATCTGTTTCTCTTTGGGATATATTTTTCTTTACAACTTTGAAGATATCAGCTTTTGTCTGTCTTTTAATAACTGTTATGCTCTTCTGTGCCAGTTTTGGCTTCTTTTTTTGGAGTATAGATCCTTTTGTAATGTGGATCCGATTGCTTGCAGTTTTGTTCTGTGTCATGACAAGTTTGGCTCTGAGATTCCTCCATCTTAATTATAGCTTGCACTGGTATAACGTCTTTTTTCTTGCATTAAAGTGAAAGCCTCCTCAGCTGCCAGATTGACTGTATCAACAATTATACGTTTAAACTCCTACTGAAAAGTTTGTGTCCAGTTAGCAACAGCAGAGCTGTCTGTACCTACATCATCTGGCATTTTTGTTTAATTAATTAATTAATTATATTTGTATCCCGCCCCCCACTTTATGTCTTGTGAGCTCATTTTAATACAAATCAAAAGCCCCAGCTCAGTCCAGCAAACCAGAAATCTCTAGAGTTGTTTTTCAGTAGTCCCTACAAGGCTGACTGCATTTGCCACATAATACCTGATGTAGACATATTAACAACCAAGCGTCTTGCAAGATGAGCCAGATATTAATGGAGCCTGAACAGCATAAACTTTTATAGTTTAAACAGCTAGTCTGGTCTGGTACTTTAAGGGACTATTGCGGAGTAGAAAGTTCAGTTTTAAATGTCTCCCTTTCTTTCTTTCCTTTCCAAAGAAGATTTATAATCCTTTTAATGGGTGTATTTGAGCTTTTGTCTTTAAAGCCTATATATAGTTCTAATAGGTTATTTAAATCCAAGAGGAACAGGGAAGAATAGTAACAATTGGTATCCAAAGAATAGCTTGAAAAACTCAGATCTTATCGGTATCCTGTCCTTATATATAATTGAATTTTGGCCACCAATATTCTATGCTTGCCACAATTGATTTGGTGTAAGAACTGGCAGTCAAGATGCTGGCCGGGGCTGACTGGCTGCTTGGCGGAGTCCCGCCCACATCAGCCCCGGCCAGTGTCTTTGGCTCAGTCTGCTCTAGTCCTCTGACAGGAGAGGACCATCTGCAGAGTGAATGCAGGGACAGGCCCTCCAGGCCGGGGCAAGTGAGAGAAGCCTGTTCCGCCTCCCCGCACACCATCCTTTGGGCCTTCTATGGGTCCAGTAGGCCCAGAGAAGCCCGTTCCACCCCCACACACACACCATCCTCTGGGCCTTCTATGGGCCCAGTAGGCCCAGAGAAGCCCGTTACACCCCCCCAAACCGTCCTCTGGGCCTTCTCAGGGCCCAGTAGGCCCAGAGAAGCCCGTTACGCCCCCCCACACACACCATCCTCTGGGCCTTCTCAGGGCCCAGTAGGCCCAGAGAAGCCTGTTCCGCCCCCCCCCCCAACAGTCCTCTGGGCCTTCTCAGGGCCCAGTAAGCCCAGAGAAGCCCGTTCCGCCCCCCAACCACCCTCTGGGCCTTTTGTGGGCCCAGTAGGCCCAGAGAAGCCTGTTCCGTCCCTCTTCCCTTCCTTTCCCCCTTTCCTTTTTTCCCTCTCCTTCTTTCGTTCCCTCTCCTCCCTCTTCCTTCCTTCCTTCCTTCCTTCCTTCCTTCCTTCCTTCCCCCTTTCCTTTTTTCCTCTCTCCTTCTTTCTTTCCCCCTTCCTTCCTTCCTTCCTTCCTAGGGCCCATTGTCTTCCTCCACAACAGGCTTTGCTCCCTAGTATATTACAAAACCAGATATTAGAAGTTTAAACAACAGCCTTTATGTCCTCTTTGCCCCAGAGAGAATTTAGCACAGCTTCTCTGTATTAACTCATGATAGCCGCTTTAAAGAGGAAGGAGGGGGGGATTTTCACCTCTCCTTTCCTTGTCCTTTTAAAAATATAAAGGGGCATATAATCACAAGGTCACTGGATTCTTCAGTGTTGCTTTTTACAGGCACTCACAGTGTAGATCTTCATTGATGTTGTGGATGAGGCTCAAAATTTCTCTCTTGTGGGGTTGTTCACATCTGGTGCAGTCATGGCTGCCATGTCTGCACTGCCTCACTCCTTGCTTCTGGGACAATCCAGGGCTTCCACCCGCTTGCTGCCATTCTCAGGGGGCCCGAATCAAGTCCCTTGTGCCAGACCTCCAGGAGGTCCAGTGGAGTTCGTGATCCCCCCCAAACTCCCCTAAAAGGAGTGAAACACTGGTGGTACCCGGGTGCCGTCCGTGCCACTGCACCACAGCCCCACCTCTCAAAGACTACAAAATCTATTCCAGTATTTCATTAATCAGAGCTCACTTTATCAGAAACGTGATGTGTACCTCTGTAGGAAATAAATTTATTCTTAAAAAGTTGCAAGCAACAGAAAGGTGGAATTAGGAAGATAAAGTTAGAAACTATAACCAACCAAAGAGAATTCAGTCTGTTCAAAGCAGGTGAGTAACACTGAGGCCCATAGCCACTGGGGGGGGGCATTTGGGGGTGACACCCCCCCAGATGAGCACACCGAGGAGGATGACAGACCCACTCCACCCCCAGTACGCCATGCTCCTTACCCCTGCCTACTTCAGCCTTGCTGGCTCTTCCTGCTGCTTCCTGTTGCAGCCGGGGGGGGGAGTGGAGGAGGCAGTCAGGCAGGGGAGAATGGCTCACCCCCTACCATATTGTACAAATCCTTTTTGTCTTCCACAACTCCAGGAAGATGGATGCAAAAATTGAACCCATTGACAATCCTGGGCAAATGCATAAATAACTATACCCAGGTGCAGAGTCTCTCTGCCTGCCTCTCCGGTTTTGTCTTCTAATGCCAGATTCAAGCATCCCCCTGCCTACTACGCAGTGGCAGATTAACCATTAAGCAGACTAAGCACGTGCTTAGGGCACCAGGGACAAAGGGGACACCACAAAGTTGGGGATATAAATATTGGAACTTTGATACATTTAACTTGTGAAATATTAAAATAGATGTTGTATTGCATTTTTGTAGAACTTTATGTAGCCAAAGCTTGGTTTAGTTTGTACAGTATATTGTGTTATCATATGAATAAATTTTTGTATGGCTACAACCTGCATGGTATATCTGGTCAGACAGGTCAACAACTAAAATGGACTGGGTCAGTGTGGAAAGGAGAGGGGCACCAAGATTGGTCAGTGCTTAGGGCACCAGTGAGCCTTAATCTGCCCCTGCTACTATGCATTGCCGCCCCACCCCACCCCTGACAGCTTCTGTTCCCTTGCCACTTTCCACACTAGCACAGAGAGCGTGGTGGGCCAGAGCACAGCTGCTAATTATAGCCCAAGAGCTGGGCCATTCATAATTCATGTGTCTCAGAAGAGACATGGAGAAGAGACAGCAGGCTTATGCCTGAACCCAAGGCTGCTCCTTTGTGCAGAGAAAGAGCCTTGGCAAAACCAGCTTGGAATAGGCTTTCCACTCATAGTTTTCTGTCTCTTTCTTTTTTTTGCAAAGCAAGAATTGCAACTGATTTGGCCTGCCAATCATCTGGTCACCACGTCGATGTGCCCCCCCCCCCCGAAAATTTTCTGGCTATGGGGGTGGTAACACTACCAACAATAGGCATCTACATGCAGTTGGCAGTAGGCTTAACAAAATCAGATCAAATCCAAAAAAAGTGCAGTGTGACACAAGCCAAGCAGAACTAATTAACATTTGTAAAGGCTTGGTCATGTTGAGCTATTCCTATGGTGAGGAAACTGTCTTGATCAGACTAGGATTAAACATAGGATCCTTACATAAACATACTGTTTTAAAGTGGAAGCTCCAACAGCATTGTAATTAGTTACAGTTAAGGAAGTTTGGCTTCAGTGGCTGCTCTTATTTCAAGAGGATACTTTTTTATCTGCATTTATCTATGTGCCTTAAATTTTAAAAAAGAATTTCCCATTTTTAAAATGATAGGGTAATTGCTGTACCAATTCCTGATTGTTGTTGTTCAGTCGCACAGTCGAGTCCGACTTTTCGCGACCCCATGGACCAGAACACGCCAGGCCCTCCTGTCTTCCGCTGTCCGCTGAAGTTTGCTCAATTTCATGTTCGTTGCATCGATGACACTGTCTAACCATCTCATCCTTTGCCGTCCCCTTCTTCTTTGACCTTCAATCTTTCCCAGCATCAGGGTCTTCTCCAGTGAGTGCTCTCTTCTCATTTGGTGGCCAAAGTATTTGAGCTTCAGCTTCAGGATCTGGCCTTCCAGGGAACAGTCAGGGTTGATTTCTTTTAGGATTGACTGATTCGATCTCCTTGCAGTCCAAGGGACTCCTCAAGAGTCTTCTCCAGCACCACAGTTCAAAAGAATCTATTCTTCGGCGCTCGGCCTTCCTTGTAGTCCAACTCTCACAGCCATACATTACTACAGGGAATACCATTGCTTTGACCATGCGGACTTTTGTTGGCAAGGTGATGTCTCTGCTTTTTATCATGCTGTTTAGGTTTGCCGTCGCTTTCCTCCCAAGGAGCAGGCGTCTTTTAATTTCATGGCTGCAATCACCATCTGCAGTGATCTGGGATCCTAGGAATGTGAAGTCTGTCACTACTTCTACGACTTCCCCTTCTATTTGCCAAGGAGTGATGGGCCCAGATGCCATGATCTTAGTTTTTTTGATGTTGAGCTTCAAGCCCACTTTTGCACTCTCCTCTTTCACCCTGAGCAAGAGGCTCTTTAGGTCCTCTTCACTTTCTGCCATCAGAGTGGTATCGTCTGCATATCTGAGGTTATTGATCTTTTCCCCAGCAATCTTAACTCCAGCTTGTGATTCATCCAGGCCAGCATTTCGCATGATGTACTCTGCATATAAATTAAATAAGCAAGGTGACAATATACATCCTTGTCGTACTCCTTTTCCTATGCTAAACCAATCAGTTGTTCCATATCCGGTTCTAACTGTTGCTTCTTGACCCTTATACAGGTTTCTCAGGAGACATGTGAGGTGGACCGGTACTCCCATCTCTTTAAGAACCTGCCATAATTTATTGTGATCCACACAATCAAAGGCTTTAGCATAGTCAATGAAGCAGAAGTAGATGTTTTTCTGGTACTCTCTTGCTTTCTCCATAATCCAGCGAATGTTGGCAATTTGATCTCTAGTTCCTCTACCTCTTCGAAACCCAGCTTGTACTTCTGGCAGTTCTCTATCCACGTACTGTTGGAGCCTAGCTTGTAGGATTTTGAGCATGACCTTGCTAGCGTGTGAAATGAGTGCAATTGTGCGATAGTTTGAACATTCCTTGACGTTGCCCTTCTTTGGGATTGGAATGTAAACTGACCTTTTCCAATCCTGTGGCCACTGTTGTGTTTTCCAAATTTGTTGGCAAATTGAGTGCAGCACTTTAACAGCATCTTCTTTTAAGACTTTGAATAACTCAGCTGGGATACCATCACCTCCACTAGCTTTGTTGTTAGTAATGCTTTCTAAGGCCCATTTAACTTCGCTTTCCAGGATGTCTGGCTCGAGGTCAGTGATTATACCATCGTGGTTGTCAAGGACATCGAGGTCCTTCTTGTATAGTTCTTCTGTGTATTCTTGCCATCTTTTCCTAATCTCTTCTGCTTCTGTTAGGTCCCTACCGTTTTTGTCCTTTATCATGGCCAGCTTTGCATAGAACGTTCCCTTGATTTCTCCAATTTTCTTGAAGAGATCTCTAGTCCTTCCCAATCTATTGTTTTCCTCTATTACTTTGCATTGTTCATTCAGGAAAGCCTCCTTATCTCTCCTTGCTGTTCTCTGGAAATCTGCATTCAGTTGGGCAAATCTTTCTTTTTCCCCATTGCCTTTAGCTTTCCTTCTTTCCTCTGCTATGTGTAAAGCCTCATCAGACAGCCACTTTGCTTTTTTGCATTTCTTTTTCTTTGGGATGGCGGTGAGTGCTGCCTCCTTTACAATGTCACGGACCTCTGTCCATAGTTCTTCAGGCACTCTGTCTATCAAATCTAGTCCCTTAAACCTATTCTTCACCTCTACTGTATATTCATCGGGGATGCGATCTAGGTCAAATCTGAATGGCCTTGTGGTTTTCCCAACTCCAATTCCTGATAGCACACAATATCTGCAAAATAGTAAAAAGCCCAGTAGCACCTTTACGACTAACAAACTTTCTAGAAACACACCTCTCTTTGTCAGATGGATGGAGGGTATGAAGAAACTGGCCAGAGATATATAAGTGGTAAGGGGAGCGGATGCAGAAAGTGCCATGTAAATGCAAAGCAGTTGCAAAAGTCATTAAAAAGGCTGGGTGTGACCCCCTCCTTCTATTGATGACTCTGAATGGAATACCTAAAAGGCAGTTACTTCTGGTAATGAGGTAACTATCCAAAGTCTCTATTCAATCCAAGTCTGACTGAGTCATATTTACATATAAATTCCAATTCAGCAGCTTCCCATTGGATTTTGTTCAAAAGCTTATGCTACAATAAAGTTTGTTAGTCTTAAAGGTGCTACTGGGCTTTTTACTATTTTGCAGGAACAGCTAACTGCTCTGGATCTATCAGACAATATCTAGTTGCCTTTTTTATTTGTTTGTTTCTTATAAGTAAGTAACATTAATTGTATCTGCTGGTTCTCTACAATGCTTTAAAAATAAAGGCACACTGAAAATATCTGTAGTGCTAGGGATTTAACACCCTTACAAGTCTACATTTAGGGAATTAATCTAGAATAATGGTACTTATCCTGTCACTGGTGGACAGTCAAATTTGCAATTGCTGTCAACCAAATGAGCCACCTACCAAATGCACACATGGAATATTATAAACTATTATTTATTATTCATTTTATTTAACTTGTATCCTGCCCTCCCCTGCAAGCGGGCTCAGGACAGGTCACAACATAGGTATAAACAATAAAACAACTTCTTAAAACCATAACAATAAGATGGTAGGCCAGCAGTAATCAATTGTGCAGCTTGTGTTGAAGATCAGGCGAGCAGAACTATGATAAACAGTCCTGTTACAATCAATGGTGACGACTGTCATCTGCACCATAAGGCTATTTGAGGGCAGTTTGGACAGGAGGGGCCTAAATGAATGGACACCTGCCAGTTAGCCAAAAGCCTGATGGAACAGTTTCGTTTTACAGGCCCTGTGGAATTGTAATAAATCCTGTGGGGGCCCTGATCTCAACTGGGAGCATGTTCCACCAGACTGGGGTCAGGATGGAGAAAGCCCTTGCCCTAGTTGAGGCCAGGCAGGTGTGTTTTGGAGTCAGTGTTGCTCTGCCGAGTGTAAAGCTCTTCAGGGCACATATGGGGAGAGACAGTCCTTCAGATATGTTGGACCCTGGCCACATAGAGCCTTAAAGGTTAACACTAATACCTTGAACTGAACCTGGTAGTCAATTGGTAGCCAGTGCAATTGATGCAGCACCAGCTGAATGCGTGCCCATACAGACGTTCGCAGCTGGAATTTCAGGGTCAGATTCAAGGACAGCCCTGCGTAGAGTGAGTTGCAGTAGTCTAACCTGGAAGTGACTGTTGCATGGATCACTGTAGCCAAGTGCTGGGGGGAGAGACAGGGAACTAGCTGTCGAACCAGTCGAAGATGGTAAAAGGCTGATTTGGCAGCATTGGCCTCCATAGTTAATGAGGCATCCACTATCACTCCTACACTCCTCACCCTTGGTGCTGGCACTGATGGTGCCCCACCAAGTGTTGGGAGCTGGATTCCCAAGTCCACCCCCCTGTGACTCAGGAACAGGACCTCCATCTTAGATGGATTTAATTTCAGTCAACTCTGCTGAAACCAACCAGCCACAGCCTCCAATGCCCTGTCCAAGATGTCTGGGGCCGAGTCTGGCCATCCATATATCAATAGATACAGCTGGGTGTCATCAGTGTACTGGTGACAAACCAGCCGAAACCCCTAGATTAACTGGGCAAGGAGGCACATGTAGATGTTAAATAACATTGGGGAGAGAATTGCCCCAAGGGACACCGCAAACCATCAGGTATCGCGGTGAGATTCTCCCCCCTAATGCCACCCTCTGGCCTTGAGCAGCCAAAATGGGCATGGGTCATGAAGGCAAGTGGTGGGCTTCACAGCTGCAAAGACCTTGTTGACCTCCTGGGAGAGTTGGCTGAAGCAGTCCAAAATTGGACTAGAAGACGGCCAAAGGGCTTCCACTTCACATACTGTTTCAATTGTGGCTGGCAAGTGTTGGTGGAGCAACAAGACTTTGTCCACAAAATGGCTTGCAGATGCCCCACAGCTGATAGCCAATTCCTTACTATTTTGTTTGCCTTGAGGCAAAGACATTAAGGGACCTGATTGTTCTAAATAATTGGGCTGGGCGAGAGCTCGCAGACGCAATGGAGGCTGTGTAGAATTCCTTCTTAGCCATCTTCATTGCCATCTCATAAATGACGTATAAGATGCAGCTTCATCACTAATACATCATCACCCTCGCTCAAGCCATCTTCGCTCCCATTTCATCCTCCGCTGGTTTGGCACAGGAATGAAGAGGGTGCATAGGGGGATTTCATCCATGGCTTCAGAGAGTCAGCTATGCCAGTCCTCCACCAGCTCATCTAATGAACCACCAGGGGGCATCAGTTCCTTCAGAGCATTCTGGAATCTACTAGGATCCATTAGTCTCCATGGGTGAGCATAAATCAGCTCACTGCCTAAACGGAGGAGTTCAGAGCAAAGTGGTCTGACCATGGCACTGTATCAGTAGTTACCAGATCTACATGTATCCCCATCCCAAAAATAAGATCCACACTGTAGCTTGTTTGGTGTGTGAGATCTGATACAAAGTGAGAGAATCCTAGTGCTGCCGTGGACTACACTATGTCCCTAACCTGAGAGGAGGCTGCATCATCAACATTTAAGTCCCCCAAGACTAATAGTCTAGGTCAGAGGTGTTGAATTCATTTGTTATGAGGGCCAGATTTGACATAAATATCACTTTGTTGGGCTGGGCCATGTGTGCCATAAAATGTAACACAAGGTACCAGAGATATAAACTTTATAAAAATGATGATTTCAGATGCTGAATGGTAATAGCAGGTGTGATTGGATTAGTTGTGATATACAGAGGCGTGGAGATATCAACATTGGTGGGATACAGGAAACGTAGGTCTCAATTTGGTACAGTAGGATTCAGTCCAGGAGGATGCAAAGAATAAATGGAAATAAGTCTGAAGAAGTGAGCAGTGACTCACAAAAGCACATACTCTACCACAATTTTGTTAGTCTTTAAAGGTGCTACTGGACTCTTACTCTTTCTATCACTATTGGAAACCACAACATTCAAAAACTAGTGGAGGGACATTTTAACCTTTCAGGGCATTCAGTTGCTGATCTAAGTGTAGCAGTTCTCTGACAAAGGAATTTCAAAGGGAGATTAGAAAGAGAGACTGCTGAATTGCAACTGATCATGAAGCTCAAGACAATGTGAACTCCTGGACTGAATTGAGACCTAGGTTTTTCTCTCATTACCAATGCCCGCTCTTGTTTTTTGGCATCTGAAATCACTTCACTTTCCAAGATACAAGGACAGATGGACTCACATTCCAGCTGTATCTGAGGAAGTGAGCATTGATTTATGCAAGCTCATACTCTGCCACAAGTTTTGTTAGTCATTAAGGTGCTGCTGTACTCTTTCTCCCTTTCACTAATAAGAAATGCAAGCTGTGCTGTCAGGTCCCCCCCCCCAATCTGTTAGAAATTGAAAGAGGGATCTCTCCAAGTGCCATGGATGGACTCTCTATCTCTTTCTCATACCTGGAATAAAATGTCTTTTTGGGCCATAAACACAGGACTTCCCCCATTCCTGGAATAAAACTTTTTGGGGGTCTAAACACAGGACTCTTCCCCCCATACCTGGAATAAAATATTTTTAGGTCTAAACACAGGACTCACCCCCAAAAAACCTGGAATAAAATGCTTTCGGATCTAAACATCCCCCATATCTGGAATAAAACATTTTTGTGTCTAAAAACAGGACTCTTCCCCCCATACCTAGAATAAAACATTTTTGGGTCTAAAAACAGGGCTTTTCCCCCCACCAGTAACTGGAATAAAACATTTTTGGGTCTAAACACAGATTCTTTCTCTCTGTTTCTGGTTGGCTAGCTGACTGGCTCTTTCACTCTGAAGAAGTATGCTTATAGCTGGAATAAAACATTGCTGGTCTTCTGAAAGTCCCATGGAGATGCCATTTCTATGTTTCCCTTTCTCCTCCCTCCCTCCTGCTCCCTCCTCTTTCTCTCCTCTTGAAGCAGGAAATAGGAGAGATTGGGGAAAAGGAGCTGCAAGCTTGGTGGAGCTGCAAGCTAGCTTCTTCTTCAAACATCATGGCCAGATCTCTATACTCCAAGGGGATTGTGCTTAGCTCCTCCCTAGCCAGACCGGCACGGACTGGCAGGGCTTGGGGCACATCCCCCCACTCTGCAACCCACTAATGGTTTGTCACCCTGGGGTGACAAAGTTCACTGTCCTCTCACTCTATTGGATGTAAGGGTCATGAGCCAGGGGCTTCCTAGAACCATGGAGAAGCAGGCCCTAGGATTGATGATGAATGCCCGCTGCTCCCAATGGGAACCTGTTCCCATGATAAGAGGTTTGATATTTTCAGGGCTCCCTCATGGTAGAGCCATCCACTTGGGTGAAGATTAGTGGTCCAGGCGACTTCTGCACCAGGACCCCCAACCCCATACCTATGGATGGGCTTATTAAATCTCTAGAACACCCTGAGTCAATAAGTGCTGTCACGTGCACTTGGGTCCCCATCTCCGGGTTGATTACTTACACAGTCACAAAAAACAAAGGGGGATTGCTGCTCACTGATCGTGGTGCTGATTGCTCTCAGACCTGCTTTGTGCCATTTATAGCAGGTCCCAGCCTTTTCCTGCCGACTAGGGGTTCTTGTCTCCACTTGAGGATGTGCCGTCCGGTGGTGTGCCCAGCTGGAGGGCTCATGGTTTATTGGGGTGTGCTCCTCTGCCCTTCGTGGGGGTCTCCACACTCTTCCACTCTGGGGCTTTGGCTCCAGGGGGTGTAATAACCGTGGGGCAGAAGGTGGCAGAGTGGTCTGGCTCTCCACAGTGCAGGCAGAGCCCTTATCAAAGCCATTGATCCTGTAGGGGTTCCTTTGGCTTGGGGCATGGGGTGTTCACTCCTCCTTCTGGTGCCTTCTGCACTGGCTTGGGTATGTGTATCCAGATCATCTGGAGGCGATTTTCTGCATCCCTGGCTTCTCTCACCCAAGTGGCCAGCCTCACAGGGTTCACACTGTGAAGTACTGTCTCCAAGATCTGGTGATTCAGCCCCAAGCGATACTATTCCACAAGCAGGACTTTGGGCCATCCATGGATCTTGGACACGTACATCTTGAACTCATCTGAGTACTCTCACACCAACCGGGCACCAAGCTTCAGGGTTCTCAGGTTTGTGCGTGCTTTCTCTGCTTCCATAGGGTCTTCATACTGCCTACTCAGGGTCCACATAAACGCTTGCACCTCATGGAGTTCGGAACTCCACAAATTATGCAGCCCGACACACCAGTCAGTCACTTTCTCTCTCACAGGTGCGACCCAATGTAATCCACTTGGTGATCATCCAATGGGAAGGTATGGCCCCAGTCCCAAAGGAACTTACACACTTGTAGCAGGAAAAAGGCAGGTTTATCTGGATTGCCATTGAACGTAGTGTCCAGCAATTCTCATGGTCGCTCTGGCCCTGGGGCAGGCGGAACAGCGGGTCTGGCCGGTTGTTGGCTAGGGGGTCCCGGCCAGGGTGGCTGGATCTGTAGGGACTGGCTGCTGTCCTTTTGACGACTGCCTGAGTCCTGGGATGAGAGTGCAGAGGGTTTGTCAGAGAGGATGGGTCCTTTACTTCTATACCTGACATGAATCCCGCAGATTAGGGAATCTCACAGTTTACCCATTTTCCAGTCCCTGTGGCAGTAGCTATTCCAGGGTGAGAACCACCTGCCAACCACCATGACCTTGCTCATTTTCCTGAAACAGGGTGGATGCCACACCGGGGAATACTGTCCCAAAGAGCCATATGTGGCTCCTAAGCCATTGAGTGGAAATTCAACAAACAAAAATAGAAATGTACAAGCAGGGATATGCGAGAAATTCATTGGGAAATTCCCCACTGCTGCCAGGAGAGGAAAAGGAGGACAACTTGGAGAGGCGGTCACTGACCACAGGCTCACTGCCTGTGTTCAACAGTCAGAAGATCAATTTGCAGCATCAGGTGGGGGCTGCCAGGACGTAAGGACTAGCTGTGGACTCCCAAGCTCCTTCCCAGCCCTAACACTTTTGGCACAGAGTGCCTCCTGGCTATGGCCAACCTTTTCTTCACCTCTTGGAAGGTAGGGAGGAGGAAGTGGTAAAAAGGAAGGATCGGGAGGGAGGGTAGTGGTGGTAACCCATATACTGTGGTATTCACTGCCCATTTTCCTGGTTGCCCTCCTGTTTTCCACACAGTAGTGGAAGGTGAAAAGTAAGGCAATGACAGCATCCCAAACATTGTCTGCACTCAGCACCTGCCTTCCCCAGTTGCCCTTTCCTTTCCAGTATGCCCCCCCCCCCCAGCAGCTGAGATCTTCTTTTCACAGCTACTGCTTACCTGCCTTCTCTCCTGCATAGGGACAGGAGTTTGGAAAAGCTTCTTCTCTGCCCTCACCTCATAATCATCTGTGCTCACACTGGATATTGTCTGTACTTTTGCAGACAGTGCTTCTCCAATTTTTTAGATTTTTGTGAGCCCCTCCATTTTTAAAAATGTTTCTGCAAACCTGGGGTTTCCTGTAGAAAAATAATCCTTGACTCTACCCGGCCTCATTTTCTGGGCTTTTTTATATTGGGGCTAGGTTCAGAATTATGTGATTATTCTTGAGTAAATGGCTCTCTTTGATTTAAAATTTTTGTTCCATAAGTTCATTTGTTCATTACATTTACTACATTTGGTTTTGTTCTCCTAATACTATTTTATTGTTTGTTGTAAATAAGTAGTTGATCAGCCTAAAGAAATAGGAGCCAGTGTTTCTGTGACTACAGAAGAAATGGCAAAACTATTGTACAAGCCTCAGAAAGGGGAGTGGCAGGGAAGGCCCCAAAGTGAAGAATGTGAACGGATTATTCGTGGAATTGATCAACTTTTGAAACTTGGTAAGGATATAGAAATCTGATTTCTTTTCCTTTAAATATTTCTGCATTTAAGAGATTGAAGATTTAGGATGATAAACTGCAAGTTTATTCATTCTCTCCCACTTTTTCTAAAACAAGATGTAATGAATTGTTTTTATATTACAGTAATATATAAATCAGTGTGCTAATTTAGCTATTTCAGTTGACTGAAATCACTGTTTTGACAGATATTTCAGCAGCATTTGCTGGTCCAGTTGATCTGAATACATATCCAAAGTACACTACAGTAGTAGCTTATCCAACAGACCTTTGGACTATTCGGACAAGACTAGTCAACCAGTTTTACAGGTTAGTCTGATTTAGTACTAGAGAGAAGAAAGCATATGTGTCTAGCAAAATTTCTGCAATTCCTTACAATATGTTTGACTAATTGGTGCTTTTCCAGCTCCTTTTAACTTCACTGGATATCCAGAGCACTTACACTACAATCCTTTTGGTTCTAGTGGATTCCAGTGTGAATAACCGTGTAGGATTGCACTATGAACAGGGAAATATAGACAAGCCTAGTTTGTGTGCTCAAATGCTGTACATCTTGTATCTGTTTTCATTTGGAATTTTCCGAAGGCCTTTTTCTCAGTATCTAATCAGTCTTTAGAGACTGCTTGGCTACAGCTCTTTGGTTTACCACAGTATCTCAGGGTTTTCATATTCCAAAAAAGCATGTAGTTAATCAGCATCATAGAGGGCCTACTGCCATCAGATCTTGCACTTCCATGGTTATTGTTATGCTATCAAAAGCTCTAAATGGGGTAGTTTTCTAGTGGTTTGGAGGTGTAGGGCCACATCTGTGCTATCTACAAATATGGAATATTAAACATTTTACCTGCAATTTAATATGATAAAAATAAATTCAAGGTGGCAGGTGAGTGAAATAAGAATAAGGCTTTCTGGACGCCAAAGTGTAAAGGATGCTGATGTACTTTTGCTTTTATTGAGCAAGACAGTTTCATCTTTTTAAAGATAACGTGAAAAAAGGAAAACAGATCCTTTCACTGTATTAGAAATCTCTGGTTTTACGTTTGTTTCCCATGGCTGTTAAAGTGTTCTTTTTACTTACTGTTGAATATAGGAGGATCTCTGCATTGATTTGGGAAGTAAGGTGTATTGAGAGCAATGCCAGGACCTTTAATGAACCCAACAGTGCCATCACTAGGTCTGCTCAGAAGATCACAGATCATCTCTTAGAATTCATACGGTAAGAAGCATTTTAGGCTGAAACATAACATTTGGTAAACTTGCTGCTTTATAATTGCCCTACTACCTGTAATTAAATGTCCTCTGTTTGCTATTGAGAGTAGCTAAAGGCTTTAAGTAAACACTAACTTGTAAATAGGTAGAAAAAAGTTTGAGTCCAGTGGCACCTTTAAGGCCAACTAAGTTTTATTCAAGGTATAAGCTTTCATGTGCATGCACACGTCTTCAGATACATTGAAATGGAAGTTGCCAGTCCATACATATAGGTAGAGAGTGAGCATACAGCTTAATAAAGTTGTTTTGATAGATGCAAGGACCAAACTGAAATAACAAGCTTAGTTTATATGGTCACCATTTCTTTGGGTTTAATTCCGGGGGGAAACGTAGTGAAGGAAATAAATAGGTATACTTCTAAGATATTATTGATAAGTGACACAAATTGAGGAGCAAAACATACTTTTTTGTTTTTTGTAGTAATGACTATGGTGTTATATCCAGTGAACCATAAGCGGAGCTACTTTCACAGAATAGACTTTTGTGCTGTCCCTGGAATGTCCTGGATATGATATGGTTGTGACTTTGTGGAACATAATATTTTTTATTTTCCAGGAATCCTAATTCTGTGGATATTTTTGAGCTGTGCATTGCAACAAACAATGAGGATAGCACTGATGCTGATGATCTGGTAATGATTGTTTTCTGTGCAGCTATTAGCTTAATCTTCCTGTATTTGCTGTTTCTTTATCAAAACATGTCCCTTCACCTTCACCTTAGTGACACTAGTATGATCTTCTTCGTGGTCTCTGTGAATCACACCTCTGGGATATAGTGCGCCTGCACTGACCCCAATCGGTATAATGGAAAGCAAAAGGGATTTTCGTGCCTGCTCCCCGGTCACGTGCCGGGGTCCACTGCGCATGACTAGTGGGAGGGCACGAGGATCCCGCCAGTTCTGGTAGGACCCTCTCCGCCTTGGTTGGTAGAAGTTTGTTGGCCTGTAGGCCTCGTTCTTCTTTTCTTTAGTTAGTTAGGAAAGTATTTACAGTTAGTTTTTTTCTTTGGATTGGTCTCTGCTCCCGTGAAGACTTATCTCTTCCCCTCCTTTTGGTCTGTGGCCGCTAGGTGGGGTTTCTTTAAACGGTGCCAGAATTCTGGCAAGAAAATTGCACTCCGCCCCGATGGACATTCTCTCTGCCTTTTATACCTGGGCAAATCGCACTGAATAGACTCTTTCGTCCATTGTTCCAAGTTCTCCAAACAGACCAGGAAGAATCGGGCAGCCAGACTTTGTGTGGCTTTGATGGAGTCAGTTCTCTCTCCTGTGGCAGCCTCCTCACAAGACACTTCTGGGCACGCTTCGATGTCAACGCCCACATCGGAATCGGCAGCCACTCTGTCCACGACATCGGCTCCGATAGACGCCGAAAAATCGATGCTTAAATGCCTGATTCAGGCGCAACAGTCCGAAGCCCATATTCCTTCCAAGATACAGAAGGAGGGCAAGGACGTTCGGCGTATCAAGCATAAGAAGCACAAGAAAAGCTCTCTCGAAAAAACGTCGAGTCCTCACCGAACTGAGGTAGTCATACCTCCCAGAGCTGCTTCGCTTGATACATTAAGCCGAGGGCAACTACAAGGTGTTCTGCGGTCACCTTCGCTATACCCAACCCAGTCCATTGACTCAAACCAGGAGCTGGACTTTACTCAGATTCCTTGATCCCCCAAGGTCGAGACCCTGCACCGAGATCAAAGGACGCACACCATTGTTCCTTCGCCTCCCTTCAGAACTGATGGTCAGGATCGATCTCCGACGCCCCTCCAGCCTCCGCACTGGGATCAGCGCCAATGGCAATATCTATATGGGGCTTATCCTTTCCCGGGATCAGTGCCATGGCTCCCCCCGCCCATGGAGTGGGATCACCGATCCTCATCGTCTCGAATCTCTCGGTACCGAGATTTATCTTCAGCACCGAAATTCCTTAAACCGTTACAGTTGAGACCCATCATTAAAGACTCCGGTCTTCAACCGTCGGCACCAAAACAGCTTACAGAACCGTCAGAGCTGTTGCCATCGACACTGATCCTGCAGACATCATTCTCTGAACCCTCAGATCAATCCAGTTTTTCTGCTTCTCAGTTGGAGGAGGATAGCCCATACACACCATTGGAACTGTCCCCACTGCAACAAGTGGGGGATGACCTCCCAGTCTCTCCATCTGAAGATGTCAAATTGTATGGAGACTTTGTGAAACATATGGCAGACATTGCCCACCATTCAGCCTCCCCTTACTGTCACAGACTCAGTCTTCGACATCATCCAGATGGACACTTCGACGTCGGTAGCCCTTCTCATGACTTCGGTCCTTCTGAAAACAGCCAAGGATCCCTGGAAGTATCCTTCGTCTGTTCCAGTCTCCAATAAATGACTGGATCATATGTATAAGATTCAGGAGTTGGGAGCGGAATTCCTCTTTACCCATCCAAAGCCAAATTCTCTAGTGGTGACATCATCCACCAAGGGTTAGTCACTCTACACCCTTCCGACAAGGAGGGAAGGAAGCTTGACTCCTTCGGTAGAAAGTTCTACACAACAAGAACAATGGGGATTAAGACATCTAACTATGCCGCCTGTATGAGGTGCTACCAGTTTGCTCTGTGGGAGCAAATGTTGGAATTTATCGCTACTCTCCCTGATGAGCAGTCATTGAGCTCGACACATACAAAAAGAAGGCATGCTTTTAGGAAAGCACCAACTGAATGTCTCCAAGCACACCCTGGATGTAGCGGCAAAGACTCTCACTTCTTCGGTCACTCTACATTGACATGCCTGGCTGCGCTCCTCTGCCTTACAGTACTCCTCTGCCTTACATTGAAGATCTTCCCTTTGAGGGCAATGGACTCTTCAGTTCTACTACAGATGTAGTACTTCAAGAGCTCGACAAGAGCATCAAAACATCTCGCAGCCTAGGAGTCTCCCCCACTACCACGCCTAACAAGGGAAAACCTTGGACCAAGCAATGGTCCCGGAGACCCGCGTCTAAATCTCCTTCCGAGACCCACTGGCAAAGATCCCCAAGCAGTTCATCTCGTCCTTATGGAGGAAAACCCAAATTTGCATCGGCTTCCCAATCTCTACCCAAAACTCCTAAAACTCCGAAGCAGAGTCTTTGACCCCAGCTCCACCACCACATTCCCTACCTTGCCTGTTTCCTTTCCTGTTGGCCTGGAGACTCATCACCTCAGACCAATGGGTCCTCTCCATAATAGAATCGGGATACCTCATAGAGTTCTTCCAAATCCCTGCCACCACTCAAATCATTGTCACACCACCTTCTGTCGTTCTTCTGGAAGAAGCTCAAACCCTTCTCCAAAAGGATGCCATAGAGCCGGTGCCAGCAACCCAACTCCACACGGGCTTCTACTCTTGCTACTTCACGGTACCAAAAAAGGATGGAGGCCTCCGTCCCATTATGGACCTCAGGCGCCTAAACCGCCTCATTATCTACAAAAAGGTTCAGATGACAACGTTACAAACCATTCTTCCACTCTTGAACCCCAGGACGTGGATGATAACACTGGATCGCAAAGATGCTTATTTTCATGTCTCGATTCATCCTGCCCTTCTTCCATTCCTCCGTTTTGCAGTAGGCAGCAGACATTTCCAATACACAGCCCTCCTGTTTGGGCCATCCATGCCCCCCCCCCGTGTCTTTACAAAGGTAATGGTGGTTATAGTGGCATACCTCCACTTGAAAGGTGTCCAGATATTTCCCTATATAGATGACTGGTTGCTAGTGGCGGACTCAGAGACTTCCCTTCTCACCCATGTAGAACTAACCTTGACTGTCCTAGAATTTTGGGGCATCAAGGTAAACTTGCAAAGGTCGATGCTCCTTCCGTCCACAAGGGTACAGTTTATAGGAGCTATTCTGGACTTGTCATATGCAAGGCTTTCCTCCCTCGTCAGAGAGCGAGGGACATTGTCGATCTCTTTACTCTCTTATACAGTACGAGAAGTGCTACTGCAAAGCAAGTCCAGCGGCTGCTGGGCTTGATGACGGCCACTACCAGGCTACGCATGTGGCCATTGCAGCTGTGGCTTGTCCGGAAATTTCATCCACAGCAGCACTCCCAATCCCTTCGTCTCGTCTTACCACTGAATGTTTTGGACTCTCTCCTCTGGTGGGCAGACCCTGTGAATCTCTTGGCGGGAGCTCCGTTTCACCCTCCCACTCCGACACTCACATTGACAACAGAGGCATCCCTCTGGGGATGGGGGGCGCATCTCAAAGGACTCTGTGTCGGGGCTCGATGGGAATCCCATGTAGCCCATCAGCATATCAATTTCCTAGAATTGCTGGCAGTGCAATACGCACTCAGGTCTTTCTATCACCTGATGATCGAGCAGATGGTCACCGTCCTTATGGACAACACCACAACCCTGTGTTACATCAACAGAGAGGGAGGCACAATATCCAGGGGGCTATGCCGACTAGCCCTGGAAATATGGAACAAGTGTCAGTCGTGGAACATGTTCTTGAGAGCTGCCCATCTTCCAGGGACTCTGAACATTCAAGCAGACTTCCTGAGCAGAGGAGGTGCGTCGGGGCACAAGTGGGAACTCAATTGGAATTATCTCCAACCAATTTTTCAACTATGGGGTTTTCTGGAGGTGGACGTGTTCAGAACACGCCACAACAGGAAGTGCCGTCTATTCTGCTCCAGAGCGGAGACCAATCCCCTGTATTTAGGCGACTGTCTCCTTGTCCCATGGTCACCCATGTACGTTTTTCTCTTCCCTCCGATCCCTCTGATCTCGAGAGTTCTTGGCAAAATACTGCGGGAGAAGCCACATTGTCTCCTGGTGACTCCTTGGTGGCCCTGGCAGCACTGGTTCCCCATCCTGCTTCACCTATCCAAGGGCTCCTTCATCCACTTTCCCCCAGCCGTGGATCTCCTCCTTGCGGGGAAGGGATGAATACTGCATCACGATGAACAGTGTCTCAAACTCACAGCTTGGAGGATCCTCTCTTAACGTTTCGGGACAGAATAGACCTTGTCCTGCTGAACTGTCGAAAACCATCTACATGAGCTTCCTACTCTGGGAAGTGGAATAAATTCCTATCTTACCTCACTTCGTTGGGGTTACCATCACCCCTTCAGACTTGATGACAATCTTCGGGTTTTTGTTTTCCCGTTTAGATCTGGGCCTTAGCTGTGCCACGTTGAAGGTCTATCTAGCAGTAATTTCAGCTCACCATCCACCTATCAATGGTCACTCTGTCTTCTCCCACCCCTTGACTAAGAAGTTTCTTAAGGGCCTGACACACCTCTTCCTCCATCGCCTGGTCCCACACCAGTGTGGGACCTGCCCATGGCACTTATGAGACTTATGGACAGACTTTTTGAGCCGATGGCTACTTGTAGCTGTTGTCTTGGAAGACAGCATTTCTGATCACACTCTGCCAGGAGAGTGAGTTGTGCTTCATTGTGACCCTCCATATTTGTGCTTCTGTCATAATGTGGTCACATTGGCTCCAGATGTTTCCTTTCTGTCAAAGGTAATTTCTGAGTTGCACCTCCAAGCAGACATTGTCCTCCCAGTGTTCTTCCCATCTCCTACGACTGATGAAGAACGCCGGCTCCATTCGTTGGACGTCAGAAGAGCTCTACTCTTCTATTTGAATCGAACACGGCCCTTTAGAAAATCACCGGCTCTGTTTGTTTCTTATGCTCTACCCTCCCAAGGGAAGAAGCTGTCATCTCAATGCCTATCTAAATGGATTGTAGAGACTATTAAGTTATGCTACACATTAGCTAAGAAGTCGCTTCCGGGGCCGCTAAGGGTGCATTGCACCCAGGCAGTGGCTGCATCCACAGCCTTCCTGTCGCTAGAAGACATCTGCAATGCAGTGACCTTGGCCACACCTCACACATTTGTGAACCACTATACCCTAGATGTTCATCTTCATCAGTGTTCAGCAGTAGGACGAGCAGTGTTGCAGGCAGCACAGATTTAGGACCTTGGCTCCCTTCTCTAGGTAGGCGTGTACAAGAAGAAGATAAACAGGTTGCTTACCTATAACTGATGATCTTCGAGTGGTCATCTGTGCATTCACCCCCCCCTTCCCCTCTGCTTTCGGTCCTTTCCTTCTTTGGAGACTGAGGACAGTGGTCAGAAGGAACTGGCGGGATCCTCGCATCCTTCCCCTAGTCGTGCGCATTGGAGCCTGGCATGTGACTGGGGAGCGGGCGCGAAAATCCCTTTTGCTTTCCATTATACCGATTGGGGTCAGTGCAGGCGCACTATATCCCAGAGGTGGGAATGCACAGATGACCACTCAAAGATCATCAATTACAGGTAAGCAAACTGTTTTATTCAGTGTTGTAAGTTTACTTATCATGATGTTTTCTGGTACAACTCTCCATAAATGATGCTTTTTAATCGGATATTTGGTCTGTGTTGCAGGATGATGAAGAGACATACATACCAAGAACACCTTCCAGAAAAGTAAGTCGTTGTGCTTTAACGTAACGTTTTTCCTGATTTAGAAGATATTAGCAATCTAGTAATAATGCTGATAGAAGAATTTTAAATATTACCTTATTCAAGTTATAGCCCATTGTATTTGGATGGCTTGACAGGTAATTAGGAAACTTCCTTGAAATAGTCTTTATGCTTAGGAACGTTATATTTCTGTTTTTATAGAGATGGGCTTTGAAGAAGACAGTGGTGAAACCCAACTATGATGAAAATAGTTGGAAGAAGCAATGTATGGAACTTGTAAATTTAATTTTCCAATGTGAGGATTCTGAGCCATTTAGACAACCTGTTGACCTGGATCAGTACCCTGTAAGTTATTTGTCATTAATATTAATTTTAACATGTTTCAGTTTATAGCTGTGTTTATATAGGGCTTTCCTGTTTCTCTTTACTGCAGTGTTATAGGGTAGGTTACACTGAGATTTTATTTGCCTTAGACGACTGCGTAAGCTTTATAATTAAGTAGAGATATATATATTCTCGTAAAGGAAATATGACCGTTTCTGTTTTTTAGGCTGAATCAGATAAATCCAGAATAATGACTCTAACTTTACCACTCTATTTACATACAAACATTGAAATGGACGGGGGCAGGCCTATAGCTACAGTGGGCATCTCAGGGCCTGCCCCCTCGACTTACTGCCAAGACCCCCCGACTTCCCATCCAGTCCAGGCCCCCCAACTTCCAGTTTTTTATTTTATTTGTGCTGCTCCCTTGGGTGGGTGTGCAGGATGCCCTCCGACTTATTTAAAGGCCACCTGAATTTAAAAATCCTGGCTAAGGGCCTGGATGGAAGGGGATAAACTTTTCCTACTTTGATGATCTCCGTGAATAATAGATCTGCGAAATATTTTAAGGAGGGATACTTACTCTTGATTTAGGGATACTGAATATATGCCTCACAATTTAATGGGAACAGAATTTCCTCATAGCCACAGATACTAGAAACACAGGAAAAATGAAGATGAGA
This sequence comes from Gekko gecko, assembly GCA_029375565.1. NCBI lineage: Eukaryota > Metazoa > Chordata > Lepidosauria > Squamata > Gekkonidae > Gekko > Gekko gecko. Next base: position 103,199,674 of record JAPDNY010000004.1, on the reverse strand, counting down.
TTTTGGGGGGGTGTAGGGTGAATTCTAGAAACATAGGAAATATTAAGGACAAGATTTGGAGAATAGAGTGGATTCTAACAGGTACTTGTATATCACAAAAGTGTGTTTCTGTGGGTTGATTCCCTTCAAACACTTCCACAAAGGAATGATGACGGAAGAATGCATATGGGAGAAGAAGTTACTCTGGAATTGGGAAATCTGTGGAAATTTTGGAGAGTAGAAGAATCTTTGAATAGAAATCAGCACTCTTAGCTTCATTCATAATAAAGCAGCATGTTTAATCTTGATTTATATAGTTTTGCTTTTGTTTAATCCTCTCCTGTGTAAGAAAACCTTCACTCTTTCAGTGCTGGAGATTGCTCAAAACTCTTAAGTAATGGAATTATATCTTATGCCACATTATGCAGGATTACAGAGAGATCATAGATACACCAATGGATTTGAGCACAGTGAAAGAGACATTAGAAGCTGGAAATTACGATACTCCAATGGAATTGTGCAAAGATATCAGATTAATATTTAGTAATGCTAAATCATATACCCCAAACAAAAGGTCCAAGGTAATCTTTTGTATTATTTACCATATTAGTCAAACCACATAAATTCCAGTTACATAATGGTTAAGAAAACAATTAAAAAGTCAGATCCTAATAGTGAGTTAATGGACTGATGTCCTGGCACTACAAATGCTATTTCTGTAAAAGAGACTGATCGTATTTCTGTTAAAGATATTGATTTATACCAAGAGGTATGGCTTGACTTCTGATTGCAAAGTAATTTTAAAGAAACAATGTATTTTAGGGGGGGAAACTAAGGAATCAGTCCAAGACTGATGACAGGCTTGATATGGAGCAACAAATTTTCCATGGTAGCCATGAAACTGCAAAATCATACATTTATAGAGGATGAATGCTTCTAGACTCCAGACTATTGTGGCCCGACTAGATGTGGCTGGGCCAGTAATGCATATTAATCCACATAATCATTTATATATGGGGAGCAAGCCTTCCCTATCACCACCTCACCTTGTTGGCAGTGTAGTGCTTTCAGCACTCTTCTTCCATCCCAGGTCACTTCTGGTATCAGAGCTGTGCTGGGAGAAAAATGCTGAAAGTATCAGAAAATAATAATGTAAAGTGAAGCAGGGTGCTGAGTTTAGCTTATCTCTCCTCCACATTTTAAAAACAAATTTCAAATAGACTCACTATTTTTAGATATGGAGGGGTGGACATTTGAATAATCACTCTTAGAATAAAGAAATGATAGGTAAATTGAAGGTGCTTTTATTGAAGAAAAAACTGCCAGAAGAAATGTTGGTGATTAACTTTGAACACATGCTGTCTTATACAGAGTCAGATCATTAATCCATCACACAATCAATATTATTTATAGCAGCTCTCCAGGACCTCAGGTCAGAGGTCTTTGACATCACCTGTTACCTGATCTTTTAAACTGGAGATGCTAGGGGTTGAATCTGGGACCTTCTGCTTATTAAACAGATGCTCTGCTTACTCTTACATAGGTAAGAGTTGTTGGCCAGTTGATTTAGGATGAATGTAGATTTGCAGTATAATTTTTTACAAAAACTTCAGTAGCACTTTCATGCTTGATTTAAGGAAAACTTTAATGAAGTCAGATTTCATAAGACTTTGAAGAAACCTAAAGAAGTATCTTGGATTCTAGTAAGACGTTTTCTTCACACCTGGTGGGAACTGGTTTTGATTAAAACATTTTGAAAAAGTTATTAGATATAATTAAGAGATAATAGAATAGCAGTTACAATTTGTTCTGACTCACATAGGTTGTCTTGTACAAGGTAGCAGTTCAAAATAGTTTTCCCCAACTTGCTTAATTCAGTAAATACATCAAACAGAAGCAGGGGAGTGCCTAAAATACAAGGTACAAATTTTGAGATAAATAAATGCTCCATGATTGCAATTAAGTCATTGGGATCTCTGTTTAAAATACTTCTGATTTAAGTGTTCAGCTCTTAATATGTTGTTTTTAACCTAGATATATAGTATGACATTGAGGTTATCTGCATTGTTTGAAGAAAAAATAAGAAGAATAATCTCTGACTTTAGAACTGGCGAAAAACACAATAAAAGATTGCAAAGAAGTCAGAAACACAGTAGGAGGAGCCGAAGTCAGAGTAAATCTCTACGGTACTCTATCAAAACACTCAGGTAAATTACCTATGAGTTGGAGCACTATGAAAAAAAAATTGCCAAATTTCTCAGAAAATTGAATTTCTTTCAGGCTGACAGTTTCTAACAGATGGAGTATTCTATGCTTACAAATTGGGGACCCATAAAGAGTTGGTGGGGGCCGTGGGAAACTCATGATCCTCCACCTCCAAGATGTACACTTCTCCTGTTTCCCTTCTCTCTGTTTGCTTTGACTTTCATTGCCTCCCCTTGCTGGCCCCCATTCTCCATTTTCCTGCTTTTGGGGTGGGGGAATAGATATATTTTAATTTTTTTTTAAACTAAAGGTGTAAAGGAGATACAGAAATGAAAAAGGGGTTGCATGTCACAATTATGTATGTAAAAATTATGTTTCACAATTAAGTGAACAAAAAGCATTTCTCTCTTCATTATAATTTTTAAAACACTATCTATAAAATACAATGGTACTGCTGTTGGGGTACATTTATATTCAACATTTTGGATTTCAAATTCCATAACTAATCTGTTTTACATCTACATTATTGATTTTGTATTTACAACATAATTGGTATTATATTTTCACCACCTCTACCTACTCACTGTAACTTTTGACAATAAGTAATACAAGAAGGGGGACCTGCGATACTCATGGGGGGGAGAAGCTCCACGGGAGAAGGAAGCAGCTGCAGGTGAGCCTTCTCCCCTACCCCCCCTCCTGGCACCAACGCGATGCCTGCACCCTGTCAAACTTTCTCCCTCCTCCCCCCCAGCACTGGCGGTGAGGCCTGAGCTCAGCCCACCAAGCTTTCTTCCTCCCCTGGCAGCAGTGAGGCCTGGCTGGCCCACCAAGTTTTCTCTCTCCCATCCCCTCCCCCTCCCTGGTGGTGGTGAGGCAGTTCTCAGAGTGTTCCCTACGCATGCACAGGGAATGCTCTTTTGAGGGGATTTAAGTATTCCCCCCTATAGTTTTTTTTATAGATTTTAGATTTTTCTGCACATCTGGGGATTGCTCAAAATGTGCAGGAAAATATCTTTGCCCCCTAGGTGCCCCTGATGTGCACGCAGGAGGAGCCTTGACTATTAGTATATAGATATCAGAGGATAGAAAGAAAATATGTTATATATCTCATGATAAGAAAATATTTCTGCTCAGGAGTCACTTCTTTATACATTTATATTCAAGATGTTACATTTAAAACTTATTCTTGTTCTGCCTCTACATTTCAGTATATTTGTGTATAATTTTTTTGAACTACTTCTCATTCTAAATTTGTTTCCCGCTCTCTTTTTCCTGCTTTTTGCCCTCCTTCCTTTCTATGTCTACTGTGTTGTTTTCTGATCACCGTGGTTGCTGCTTTCTCTCTTAGGTGTTATTCCTTCCGGCTTGTAATTTATTTATTTTTATTTATTAATTAAATTTATTAATTGCCCAATCCCTGCTGGTGTAGGGCTCTGAGCAATGTACAGCATTCATAAAAACATATCAAGATAAAACGAAACATTAATAACACATTTCAAACAGATTGGGTGGCATGTACTAATTCATCCAATTTCAGACTGCTGGCTACTTCGCGAGCAGGGAAGAGGAGGTCAAGGCACATATAAGAAGCAGCAGGGGTGGAAAAGGGTGCCAGCTACGATGGAAACTGTTGCTGTCCTCAGCCAAAAGTCTGGTGGAACATCTCTGCCTTATAGGCCCTGTGGAATTGCATAAGGTCCTGCAGGGCCCAGGTGATATTTGGCAGACAGTTCCACCAGGTTGGGGCTAGGACCAAAAAGGCCCTAGTATGGTTCAGCCCTGTTCACCCTTACAGCCCGTGCTGCTCACCACATTCCCTCTTGTTCTTCCTTTTAGCCCTTACATTACACTTTCCCACTGTCTTCCCCATTTCTTTGTTTTGTCTTCCCCTTCTGCTCAGCTGATCCTTACTTTAAAAGAAGAAGGCTGGGAGTTGCTAAATAACTTGATAATACTGACATTGATCATGCAATGCACTCTTGTGAAATTTTGGTAGGCAACTGTTGTTTAACCTTTTGAGGTTTAACTGCCACCCCCCCTCCCCCAAATGCTTTAGATTTTTCTACATACTTCAGGGTTCCCCTGGGTCTTGCAGAAACATCTACCATATCTTTTTTGGCCCCATTATGTGAATTTTAGGATTGTAGAGTTACAAAGTGTTGTATAGTGGGTTAGATGCATAATGAAACCACAGACAACGATGTAGTGATCAGCATGGTTCGGCAAAGTTACCTATGAGACGGCTCAGCGCTTCCTTTGCCGTATGGACCATCCGTTCAGCCTGGCCATTCGTTGCGGGGTGGAAAGGTGCCAACCTGATGTGCCGGATCAGGTTGTCCCTCAAGAACCGCTGGAACTCCTCGGACGTGAACGCTCTGCCGTTGTCCAAGACAATCATGTCTGGCAACCCATACGTGGCAAAGATTTTCCGGAGGGCCCGGATGGTAGCACTCGCGGAGGTTGTGGAGACAGGACTTATTTCCAGCCACTTTGAGTACGCGTCCACGGTCACTAGGAACGTTAGTCCATGGAAAGGGCCGGCGAAGTTGATGTGGAGCCGGGACCACGGAGTCCTTGTCGATTCCCAGGGCTGCGTAGGCGCCCTTGGTGGGCTTGGCCGGACTTCTTGGCAGCTCTGGCAACGTTTCACCCAGGCCTCTATTTCTCCATCCATGCCCGGCCACCAGACGTAGCTCCGGGCGAGGGCCTTCATCCGCACGATGCCCAGGTGTGCCTTGTGCAGAACCTGAAGGACTCGGTGTCGGAGTGCGCTGGGGACTACCACCCGGTCCCCCCACAGCAGGCAGCCCTTGTGCACCGACAGTTCCTTGCGCCGCGTTGTGAACGAGCTGAACTCTGGGCCCGCTGGGGCTGTAGGCCACCCCCTCACCACCCAGCCGAGAACCCGGGAGAGGATGGGGTCACAGGCGGAGCAGCGAGCGACATCCGCAGCATGGAGGGGGGCGTCCAGAATCCTCTCTGTCCGTAGGACATGATGAGCTGGGGCTGGGTCCTCCCCTCCTCTGGCAGGGGAAGGCGGCTCAGCGCGCCTGCGTGGCCCATCGAGTTACCCGGCCGGTGCTGCAGCGTGTAATTGTAGCCCACCAGGAAGATGGACCACTGCAAGACTGGAGGGGAGAGTACCTGTGGCGTCTGGCGATCTGCCGTGAAGAGGCCCAGCAGCGGCTGGTGGTCTGTGACGATGGTGAAGGGACAACCGTAGATGAAGTCGTGGAACTTCTTCACCCCGGCCACGACTGCCAGTCTCTCGCGGTCTATCTGGGCGTAGTTCCGTTCAGCCGCAGATATGGTCCGCGAGTAGTACACGACTGGGACCTCCCGGCCGTCCAGGAGACGGTGTGCCAGCACGGCTCCCACCCCATAGGGAGACGCGTCACAAGCCAGGACCACGGGCAGGGACTCGTCGAAGTGGGACAGGACCAAGTTCGAGATGAGGAGGGCCTTGATGGCCCGGAACACGGTGGCCTGGCGCGGCCCCCAGACCCAGGGCACTTTTTTGTCGAGTAGCCGGTGCAGGGGCTCAGCTATTGCCACCTTGTGGGGGAGGAAGGCGTGATAAAAATTTAAAAGTCCGAGAAAAGCCTGGAGCTCGGCTTTTGAGGTCAGGGGTGGTGCTTCCACAATGGCCTTGACCTTGTCCACGGATGCCACTCCGAGCTGGCACTTTCCGCGCTTGACCTTGAGGCCAGCGTTGCGAAAACGGCTGAGGACCATGCGGAGGTGGGTGGCAAACTCGTCCGGTGTGGCAGCGGCGATCATCACATCATTGAAGAATGGTGTGACGTGGGAATCTCTTTCAGGAGAGGTCACCCTCGACTACTAGCAAGTCCAAGTGACCCTTGAAGCCACGGTACTGCACCCTGAAACTCCCGACTCCCTTCACTGGCACTCAGTTCCTTTGGAAGTCCATGAGCGTCACGGGTGATGGCCGCAAGCGGGGGCCCCCCTTTGGGCAAATCTGCTTTAACGTGGCCTCCGAAATGATGGAGCATACGGAGCCCGAGTCAAGTTCCATTTGTAAAGGGACCCCCTCTACTTTAACCCGGACGTATATTTTGGGGGTAGAGGCCTGACTGGGGAGTTTCAGTACCTGTGCCTGGGCTGCCAGGGTATTAGTCAGGAGGTAGAGGTCCTCTTCTGGGGCCGCGCAGTCCTCAAAGTGCGCCTCTGTCCTGCAGCGGGGCGGTTTTTGCGCTGCGTGGGATGGCTTGGAGCGGCAAACCCTCACGATGTGGCCCGTGCGGCCGCAGTCCTAACATGTGGTGTCCCTGAACCGGCATGATTTCCTCTCATGCTGACCGCCACAGCTGGCACACTCCTGCGCCGCCAAGCCGGGTTGCTTGTATGTGGTGGTGGTGGGCAATGCTGTGCTAGCGTGTGGTGTACCTCAGGGTCGTCGGGGTCGCTGTTCACGGGGGGGCCACACGGTGCGTAGTGGTGGCGGCCGGGTGTGACCTCTCCCATGCGGTGGCGGTGGCTAAAGCTGAGGCGATGGTCACCTTCTCTCCCTCCATTATTCGGCGCCGGAGTTTCTCCTCCCTGAGGCCCGCGACGAATCGGTCGCAGAGAGCCATGTCCAAGTACGCCCCGAAAGCACAGTCGGCCGCCAGGCGGTGGAGCTCCCCAAGGAACTCCGCAGCAGTCTCTTTGCCCTGCTGGTTCCGATGCTGGAAGACCACGTGGCAGGTCATCTCCAATGGCTTCGGGGAATAGTAGTTCTGCACGGCCTTGACGATCTCATCGACCGTGCACTCCTCCACCTTCTTGGGAGATAGAAGGTACTGGGCCAGTTCTACGATCACGGGGCCGCAAGAGCAGAGCAGCAGGCCTCTCTTTCGGTCTTCGTCCGTGATCTGGGAGAACACGAAGGCTTGCCGCAGACCCGTAACCCAGGCTCCCCATCGCTGGGGCTGGGAGGCGTCAAACGGTGGCAGCAGGCTGGATCCTGGAGCGATGGCCATTGTGTTAGTCGGCGGCTGCAACACAGCTCTGGATTCACCCTCGACGGTGCTCATTGACGAAGCACGTGGAGCGGCGGAGCGAGTCTTCGGTAGCATTGTCTGACAGCCTGGCTGGAGCGCTCAACAGGATCCCACCTTCGTCATCATTGTTGTATAGTGGGTTAGACGCATGAGACCACGGACAACGATGTAGTGGTCAGCATGGTTTGCTATTATACAACACAAGACAAAGTTACCTGGCCAGTAGGCCAACTATATACAAGTGAAGGGGGCGCCCCCTGGTGCCATTGGCGGGTTTGAATTCCCGCCACCGTTCCCATTGGTTCCCCTACGCGGGAGCCCCAGTCCCATTGTTCACAGGTACTCAAGCTCAGGCTCTTCGCTGATGGCCCATAGTGGTCTGCGGACACAACACAAAGCCTAGGGAATTAGATAGACTTTAACTGTTTCTGTCCAGTACTATCGTCTAACAGTAAATGGTTTAGTCTATGTTAGATTATGATCTAGGGTATTTAAGTGATTGAGAAACATGTATGTTCTGTTTGCTCAGGTTGCTTAAACAGATTTTAATATTAGTATGGATTTGAATATGTTGTACATGTTCTTCATAATAAACATTTCCAGTTTAAAGAGATCAATTAAAAGTATCTTATTAACCTCACACCTATTACCCATGTACCAGGAAATTCTGCAGAAAGTGGTTTGTCCCTGAACTGGGTCTTCTCAGTAAGTTTAAGTAAAGCAGATGCAGCATACTCAGCAGGGCAGTTTTTAAAAAAAAGCTCTGAGTGGTGACAGTGAAAAAGGAAGTAAAAGTATGTGATAAGGCAGGGATCAGTAGGTGCCTATCCAAAAGGCAAAACAGCCTCTGCCAGACTGAGGTGCTGCTAGCTGGTTTTGCCACAGGTGATACAAGTTGAGAAATGGCAACTGGGGGGAGTGCGCAGGCGCGGCGTGGCGAGACACACGCACTTAGGCGTGGTGGCGATCTTTCGATCTTCAAAGGGGTTCTTTGATCATCAAAAGGACCCCCTGCTGTCCTGGGAAGGGACGGGCAGTAGCAAGGGGCTTGATCCGAAACCCTGTGTGAGTTGCAACTCAAGGGGTGGGCCGGATCGCCCCCAACGCGGGATCGAAGTCCAGGCTCAGTTTGAGCAAAGCCAATGCTCCTGCACTGGAAGGGGGGGAAGAGAAATTTTGCCGATTGAGCGCTTCTGTGAGTATCCATGGAACAAAGTATGCAGGTTAAAAGGGTGATTTAATATAATTAGCCCCAAGAAGTAGCATAAGTGGGGAGGGCTCTCTCCCCTGAAGAACAACCGGCTAGTAAGCGAGAATAAACGAGCTTGGCGAGGCTGGAGTGGAGAGGGCAAGATTGAAAGTGAAATGCCATCCGGGCTGAACGGAGTTGTGGAAGCTGAGAGAGTAGTGAGCTGGCTATAAAATTATTTAGGTTGGCTGTTTCTGGTTTACTCTAAGTTCGATTTAAAACCCGAAGAACTGGAAGGCGACTGTATAAGCAAAGCGGGCTTGAGGCTGAGTCGCTCAGTAAGAGAGATTTTTGGTGAAATTAAACGGTTCTAAGAAGAAGAAGGTTGGCGGGAGACCCCTTTGCAATTTTCAAATTTTCACCCTAACAGGGGTAGGGTAAAAGAAACGGAGAAGGGGAGGCCCACTTCATCGCATGCCAATTTTTAACCCTTTAGGGCCAGGGTGGAAGAGTAAGAGGGCGAGAGAAGAGAGTGTTACAGCGTTCTCAATTTTTGCTGCAATCATTAACAATTATTGAGACTGGAGAGACAGACTCTGTTTAAGCAGAAACGCAAAAGTTCTGTTGGTGAAGTAACTCTAATTGATAATAAGGTGTTTGATTATTGATTGACTGTGTGTTGGATTTCTCTGGGTTTCTGGATCAGAGGTTGGGTATTGGGGGGAATAAAGGAGGGGGAAGGTTGAGAAGACAGCTAGTCTGGGAGAACTGTTAACAGAGTGATTTTTTGGTAAACATTCGGGGAGGATAGTGGAAACAATTTCTGGGGATTTTGCCAGCGAACAAGATAGCCTAAACATTGTCCCCTTCTTATAAGTTGTTGAAGCTATTTGAGATAGCAGGTCTGGGAAGGGAGCCAAGAGGCTTGCGCTGTTCATCGTCGTGGCTTCTGTGCAGTCCCACATGGGGACTGCGCAGTCGCAGGCCAGCCACGGAAAAGATTTCCAAGCTTTCTAATAGACTAGGAGCGCCCCTCCTCCCTCTGGCGCTTTCCCGCCAAAACGCTCACATGACCAGGAGGAGGGGCGCTACTCCCTCAGTTCTCTTTTTGCCGCCACGGAGAGATCATCTCCACTGCTGTTCTCTGTGTTTTTCCTCACCTCAGTTTTGAGGCTGAGGAGATTTTTTTTTTCTTTCTCTCAACAGTTTTTTATTCTTGTGAACAATGAAATATGTCTAAAGAAGAATTTTTTGTATATTTTCCACTGTGTGTGGAAAGAGCTGGACTCAGAAGAGCTCCCTTCAAAGAGCCAGGCTGCGATGGCTCTCTTAGGAGTTCGCCTAGCCTGCTGAGGCCTATTTCCCCCTGTGATGGGGTGTGTGGACAAAGAGCCAGGCTGAAATGGCCCTCTTAGGAGTTCGCCTAGCCTGCTGAGGCCTATTTCCCCCTGTGGTGGGGTGTGTGGACAAAGAGCCAGGCTGCGATGGCCCTCTTAGGAGTTTGCCTAGCCTGCTGAGGCCTATTTCCCCCTGTGATGGGGTGTGTGGACAAAGAGCCAGGCTGAAATGGCCCTCTTAGGAGTTCGCCTAGCCTGCTGAGGCCTATTTCCCCCTGTGATGGGGTGTGTGGACAAAGAGCCAGGCTGCAATGGCCCTCTTAGGCGCTTGCCTAGCCTGATCAAGGCCTATTTTCCCCTCTTAGGCCCTCTTAGGAGGTTGGCCTGTGTGCCCAGCAGCCTGATGATGGCCTATCCCCCCTCTGCTGAGGTGTGCACACAAAGAGCCAGGCTGAAATGGCCCTCTTAGAAGGTTGCCTGTGTGTCCAGCAGCCTGATGATGGGCTATCCCCCCTTTGCTAAGGTGTGTGCACAAAGAGCAGGGCTGAAATGGCCCTCTTAGGAGGTTGCCTGTGTGCCCAGCAGCCTTATGAAGGCCTATCCCCCCTCTGCTGAGGTGTGTGCACAAAGAGCCGGGCTGAAATGGCCCTCTTAGGAAGTTGCCTGTGTGCCCAGCAGCCTTATGAAGGCCTATTTTCCCCTTGATGGCCTATTCCTCCTTTGCTGAGGTGTGTGTAGGGGGAAAGGACTCTGAATGGAGGCGTATTCTCCCCTCTGTGCTGGGTGTTGTACACAGAGCCTCAGAATAACTGGCTCTTTTCAGGGGCTTAGGATGTGTGCCTTGAAGTCACAACCCCCTCGACATCGAAGCATTTCTGCCTAGTCATTCCTTAAAGGGTCTTTGGCCTCTGTGCCTCTGACCTTGGAAAGATTCTCTGGCCCCTCCTATCATTTCCAGTGAAGCAGCTTGGAGGCGTGGCCTGGTAGATGCTGTCTTAAAGAGACTTCTCCCCTCTCTGCCTTTCTGTCAGTTCTGATCAGAAGCCTGGAAGTGTGGCTTCATAAGGCCCGTTTTAAACCTTTGCTGTGCCTGACTGACTGTGGCTGTCTGTCTTAAAGAGACTTCCCCCCTCTCTGCCTTTCTGTCAGTTCTGACCAGAAGCCTGGAAGTGTGGCTTCATAAGGCCCGTTTTAAACCTTTGCTGTGCCTGACTGACTGTGGCTGTCTGTCTTAAAGAGACTTCCCCCCTCTCTGCCTTTCTGTCAGTTCTGACCAGAAGCCTGGAAGTGTGACCTCATAAGGCCCGTTTTAAACCTTTGCTGTCCCTGGCTGTCCTCAGGTCCACGGTAGAATCTGTGGAGGCATGGGTTCACACAGCCTTGTAATTCTCTATGCCCCTTTGTGGAAGGTATTATGTGTCAGAAAGCTATTGTGCCCTTTAGTTGGGGTCGTTTGGACCTCTTCAGCTTCTGTAGTTTTGAAGAGTGGCTGAGGTGGGCGGAGTTTTCCCTACATGTTGTTAGCCATCATCTAGATACAACAAACTACTTATGCTTAAGTCCTGCAGTGGTTTTTGACCACTCACTCTATTGGGGCTGCCTGGATTCCAAGGTCAGAACCAGTTCTCTGCTGAGCTCCGCTCCAAGCCCTGTTTTTAAGATCTAGTTTTAAAGGCTGACACAGCAGCCCTGCTGTAGTCTCTCAGCACTGATACGTAACCTTACAGGGCTTTTCAATGCAGGCATTATTTCAAGTGCAGGCAAGGCTTACTGTTTCCATCTTCATGGCAGAATTAATTGGCAAGTATGCGTTGGGAGGCAAGCCTAGGTAGTTTGCCACTCCTCCTGGTTCCATGGTATCCCTCAGAACCATCAATCAATTGGGGGTTTCCTTAGCCCGCACAAGTCACTCTTATGTGACATTATTCACACTCAGCCCTACCCCACTTGACTACCAGTTTTCTTCTCACCTTGTCACAGAGAGTACTCCATCTTTCTGTATTATACCTCTGAGGATGCCAATCACAGCTGCTGGTGAAACGTCGGGTCCTACAATGCCAAGACCACGGCCATACAGCGCAGAAAATCTGCAACAGCTACTGTTATAAGACTCTTTGACTCTAGGTTACAGATGCTGTACAACTCCTTACTACTCTTTTTAAAAGAGAGCATATGTTGTTGTTGTTGTTTTCTGCTCAGAACAGCTGCTCTAATAGACAAGGGTCCAATGGGCAAACTATAATTAATGGCTCTTGTTGCATCCTCTGCTGCAATCAATGATTGTATTATTGATTCCGTGGGTCATCCATATTGTTCCTGTTAGCCTATGAGTCAAATACCACTTACTCTTTATTTAACCAGTACAGAGTATTAATGATCTGAAATAAACCCAATTGGGATGCAGTTATAAATCAACAGGTCACTATGACCTTTATACTATTTTGTTTGAATGTATCTTTATGCACTGTGGTTCACGGCCTATGCTGGTGATCTGCATGATGAATCTGTCCCTTTAATTCTGATCACTCATGTGACCCTACCCTTGTCCATGCTAGGAGATTAATATAAACAAAATAAACAAGCGAAAAACAGAACAAAACAAAGCATTGAGGTAACTGACCTCACAAAGGCTGTGAATTCTGCTGTCCAGTTGGACAACATTCTGGAGGCAATAACAGGCTTCTTGTCAAATCCCTGAGTCACGTTTCTTTCCCGCCTTCACTTAACGTGATGTCTCAGGGTTCTGCATACCTTTTGTCCATGTACAAGAGACCAGGTTCCATCCTTGGCATCTCCTACTGGCAAAGTCTCTGGTGATCAAGATCCTTTCACCTCTGCTGTTTTGTCCACCAGGCTTCCTGCAATTCTGTGTGCATCTGTGTCAGTTGCTGGGCTTAAATCCAGCAGTTTGCCTCCTCTCCTCTATATGAGGGCTGCTGGTCTCCAATTGATTAGATCATTCCATTTAGTGATAAATGGGGAGGATCTGTGGCTCAGTGGAAGAGCGTCTGCTTGGCATGCTGAGGGTCCTAGGCCCTCCAGTTGATGGTCTGGCGGTAGGCGATGTGAAAGGCCTTTCTTTGCCTGACACATTGGAGAGGTGCTGCCAGTCTGAGCGGACAGTACTGACCTTGATGAGCCAATGGTCTGATCTGCTATAAGGCAGATTTGAGGTACTCTGTTACACGCACCCCCTGGGACAGGGAGAATGATGTGATTTCAAATGATTCTTATGTCTCCAGTGCAGTGCCTGAAGAGATGCCTATGATAGGCCCAAGTTCAGTGGCTCATAATACATGTTTTTTTGCTTGGTGGTTCTGTGTCTTGACCGCTGTACTGTTCCTGCAGTCACTACCCCTCTTGCTGAGGAGGGAAGTTTCCAATGGTAAAATTCCAATGTTCCCTTTCACGGGATTTGTACTTAGGTGCCTCTCAGTGTGCACAGAGATTAGTGAGGCCTATGTGCAGCTTTTATATTAAATTTTCCTTGCCACTTTGGCAGATCTTATTGATCCTTTTCAAACCAGCCTGCCTGAATTTACCCCCCATGTTTTGCTAAGATTGTCAGCTCTTTTAGCTTTCACTACTGAGTTTCCTAGCATTTTTACATATCTATATGTGACATTATGGGCATATTTACTTTGTCTCTAGTTTTAGTGCAAACACTCCAGAGAGTTAAAGGAAGCACTGTAATCATGTTTTAACTAACTAGCAGACACCAGTTCCCTGGTATTCTGATTGGAGGTCTGAGCTACTTGGCATAGCCCCACAATATGACAGTCCAGACCCTGGCCCTTATGCTTCATTCCTGACAATAACCTTGTCCTTGAAGAATGCACTTCTAATCCCTGACAAAGACAACCTGTTGTTATGCCTTTTTCTCTGCCTATATTGCTGCACAAATTGCTCTGCAGACTACACAAGTTTTCTTCCTTGTGGCGCATTCTGTTCGTCCTTTCTTTAGCCATATCACACCTCTTTTCACTGTCTTTGTTACCATTGTGCAGATCTGCTTATTCTCACTCCTGCTGATGAATTAATGCGTTGATCATCTCCTTTCCTGCACTGTAGCAGTAGCCTCCCACTTTTCTGAGTGACAAACATCACTCTTGCACCTTGCACCTCTAAGTGGAGAGGGGAGTCTCTATAGAAACTGCAGCAAGGTTTGGACCCTGCTTCTTGTGCTGTTGAATGTTTTTGGCAACTGATTTAAGAGAAAGAAAGCAAGATCCTCTTGGATCTTTTCCTTGTCGGATTACTAAGCAGGCTATAACCCCTTGTTTTATTTTTGGCACTTACATGGTGCTTCGTTTATCGTAGGGTACTAACTTATATCCTCTCCATGCATGAAATTTTAAAAGGTGATGTCCTGCTGGAATCCCCTACCAAGCGTGGTCTCTCACTCATGTAATGCATGGTTAGCATCCTCACACAATCCATCTTTGTGGATTGGTTGACGCTATCACACTTGAGTACACAGCCTTTCATTACACTCTGTGTATGATGGCTCTTTTCAAAAGAGTGCTCTCTTTTTCCCTTTATCACATTCCCACATGTATTTTGGTGGGGACACTTGCACAGAGCTTACTTCTCTAGTATAGGAGAGTTCTGGGTGAAGGTCGATTCGTGCCACTAAACAACTGTTGATAAAGCAGTCCTTGGTGGTCTCCTTCTGAGAGCTTCACACCCACCTCCTTCACTCAGTGATCTTGCTAATCTCCCCATGTGGGACTGCACAGAAGCCACGACGATGAAAACAAAGTTGCACTTACCTGTAACTGTTGTTCATCGAGTGGTCTTCTGTGCAGGCACACATCCCTCCCTCCTGCCCCGCTGTGAACTCTCTGGAACTTTGGTTTTCTAGAGGTCTCCTGCGGCGGCATGGAGAGAACTGAGGGAGTAGCGCCCCTCCTCCTGGTCATGTGAGCGTTTTGGCGGGAAAGCGCCAGAGGGAGGAAGGGCGCTCCTAGTCTATTAGAAAGCTTGGAAATCTTTTCCGTGGCTGGCCTGCGACTGCGCAGTCCCCATGTGTGCCTGCACAGAAGACCACTCGATGAACAACAGTTACAGGTAAGTGCAACTTTGTTTTCCCAAACATTGGATAAGGGCTGAGCAGAAACAAAAAAAAAGGGAAATATAAATACGGTGGGGATTTTGAATATACTCTGTGCATGTTAAGGCTGGGATTTGGAAGTTGTATTTAAATAGTTAAAAATGTCCAGCACAGGAGGAAGAAAACCATCATTGGTCTCACCAGGGGCCCCGAGCTCCACAACAGGGAAGCTGGGGGGTGCAGGCCAGAAAGAACCCCAAAAAGAAATGCAAGCTTTGGTGCAAGCCACTATTTTAAGCACAATTAATGATGTCATAGAACCAATCAAAGTTAGCATGGAAGAAATTCAAAATTCTGTCCCACAAGCGATAGCACCCATTAACCAAGCTATCCAGGAGGTGAGAGATATGATCCCCCAGGCGGCTGTTCCGATACAGAATGCCATGAATGATATCACTGAACAGTTCACACAGAGTTTACAGTTGTTGCAAAAACAACTAGCTGATAATACCACAAAAATTGTGGCATTAGGCAATACAGTAGAGGAAGTTGAGGAAGTTGTTCTAATTGTTGTTAGAACAAGATGTGATGATGAGATTGCAGGTGGAGAGAGCTGCATTTGTTTTGAGGTTTCAAAACATCCCAGAGGAAAAAGAGGAAGATTTGAATTTAAAGATGGCGGAATTGTTGGCAAACCATTTACAGCTCGGAGATGTAAGCAAAGTGGCAAAAAAGATAGACGTGGCCTTCAGGATGAACTCGGCTTATGCAAGAAGATTTAAGGTACCCAGGGAAGTTCAGGTGAGGTTTCACATGCGGGCGGTTAGGGATAAGATATTGAGAGAGGTAAATGCTGTACTACTGAAGATGGGACAGGAAGAAATTAAGGTCTTGAAAGAGATTTCCTGGAGAGTGAGGGAGAAAAGAAGGGCATATTCAGAACTAACAGCACTGTTGAGAGCCAATAACATCACCTATAGGTTGATTTTGCCAGAAGGGTTTTTTTTCAACTTTGATGGGAAGAGATTCAGAATTACTTCAGTCTTTAAAGCTAAAGACTTCCTAGAGACCTATGGGGAAGAGTTGTCGGATGACCAAGAAGAAAGAGAGGAGAGAGAAGAGGGAGAGGTTGAAAGGGAACTGGAACCTCAAACTCAAGGAGCAATAGCGTCAGCTCCACCTGCTAGACCACAAAGATTAAGAAGATTCAGACTGAGATCTCCAATCATTACGAGACAAAAAACAAAAGGGGAAAAGGAACACAGACAGATACGGAACTCAGATGGATAAAAAGAAGTTGAAGTTCATATCGGTTAATGTGAATGGCTTAAATGGACCTCAGAAAAGAAGAAGAATATTTCACCAATTGAAGAAACATAAGGCGGACATAACGTGTATACAAGAAACCCATATTAGAACGAATGATGAAAAACATTTGGATTATAATGGATTAGGCAAAGTATTTGTGACAACGGATAAGGAAAAGAAGAAACATAGAGTAGCTACCTATATTAAAGAGTTTTTGCAACCAGAATTTGTACTTGCCTCAGAGGATGGAAGAATATTGATGGTGGCTATCCAGAGACAAAATAAAAGGGTTTTGATTGTGAATATTTATGCCCCAAATCAAAACCAGGAAAAGTTTTATGCAGAGCTTTTAAATTTGATAGCTAAACAGGACTTCCAAGAGATTTGTTTGATTGGTGATTTTAATGCGGTGTTTGATAATAAACAGGATCGAAAAATGAATACCCCAAAAAAGAAGATAAAGGGCAGTGAATTTACTAATTCTCTTTTGCAGATCATAGAGGAATGGCGACTGGTTGATGTATGGAGAATAAGAAACTATAAAAAGCAGCAATACACATACTATTCGGTGAGATATGATTCTTGGTCTAGACTGGATATGTGTTGGATGTCATCCTCGCTGGTAAGGGAATTACAGGAGGCGGAAATTGAGGCAGGTACATTCGCTGATCACAACCCGGTAACGGTGGAATTACAGGGAACAAATCCTAAGGGTAGATGGACATTGAAACTTTTCCTATTGAAGGACAGTAAGGTGGTGAGAAGTCTGCAAGTAGAATTCACTTTCTTTTTCAAGGAAAATCTTAGTCCAGACATTCTAAGACGAATTGTATGGGATGCGTTTAAGGCTTTTGCTAGAGGACTTTTAATAAAGGAAGCGGCAAGGAAAAACAGGAAAAGAAATAAGGAATATTTTAATTTGAAGAAAGAAATACTGGAGCAAGAGAAGCAAGAAATGGAGGCTGGAGGAGGCCTCGATAGAAGAGCTAAGATTAAACTTCTTACACACAGGATGAATTGTCTACTGACAGCAGAGTTAGCAAAGAAAATGAGTTATGCCAAACAAAACTATTTTGAGAATGCCAATAAACCAACTAGATGGCTGGCTTATCAAATAAGAAAGCAGTCTGAAAGGCCATTGATGAAGTCATTGAAAGACAAAAATGGGGTGGAACGGAATGGAATTCAAGATTTGAAGAAGATTGTGGAAGACTTCTACAAAGAGTTATATGCAAGAGAGAATATAACCAGAGAAAAAATATTTCTTTATTTGCAAGAACGTACAGTTCAAAAGTTCTCAGGGGGACCAGAAGATTTTAAATCAACCTATTACAATGATGGAAATGGTGGAAGCTCTTAAAAGACAGAATAAAGGTAAAGCACCTGAGACTAATGGTCTTCCAGTGGAGTTCTATGTAACTTTTGAAGAAATACTGCTCCCACTGTTTATAAGAAAACTTGGGAAGGAGAAGAAGTGCCTGATACATGGAGGGAAGTCTTGATCTCGTTGATCCATAAACAAGATACAGAAGGGAATGATATTTAGAATTATAAACCAATCTCCTTATTAAATGTGGACTATGAAATCTTTGCTTCTGTTATGGCGGATAGGTTGAAACGCATCTTGGCAAAGGTGATTCATAGAGATCAATCTGGATTTTTACCGAAAAGACAAATAAAACACAATGTAAGGCGGTTACTGAATGTGTTGGAATATTATGAAGTGCACCCAGAAAAAGAAATGGCGATGATTTTTATAGATGCAGAGAAGGCCTTTGACAACCTGGACTGGACGTTTATAATTGAAACATTTAAGAAGGTTAGAGCAGGAGAGCAATTCGCTCAAACGATTCAAGCCATTTATTCAAAGCAAAGAGCAGCAGTTATGGTAAATGTGGAACGGACTGAGCAATTTCAGATACAGAAAGGTACAAGGCAAGGTTGCCCCCTTTCACCGTTGTTATATATATTTGCTCTGGAGGTGGTAACAGAGGAGATAAGACAAAACCCAGAAGTGAAGGGCCTGAAGATGCAAGGAGAACAATATAAACTATTGGCCTATGCGGATGATCTTGCATTTATATTGGAGGAACCCAGATCATCAATTGTGGAGTTGAATAAGTTATTGAAAGATTATGGGCAAGTGGCAGGATTAAAGATTAACTTGGCTAAGACAAAAATTTTAACTAAAAATATGACATTGGAACAGAGAGAGTGTCTACAAGAAGAATCGGGATACAAACTCTGCATGAAGGTAAAATACTTAGGAATTAAATTGACAAATAGGTGTAGTTCGTTACAAGACAACTACAAAGAACTATTGAGAGTAACGAAGCAAGATTTGGAAAAATGGAAGAACTTAAAGCTCTCACTAATGGGAAGAATGGCTTTGATAAAGATGAATATTTTGCCAAGATGGATCTTCTTGTTTCAAACGATCCCGGTTCTGAAGAACTTGGCGATTTTGAAAGAGTTGGAGCAAATTACTACTAAGTTTGTTTGGCAGGGGAAGAGAGCAAGAATTAGGCTTAAAGTATTACAAGATTCGAAAGAAAGAGGAGGGTTTGGCCTGCCTAATTGGATATTGTATTATAGAGCCGGAGCCTTGGCATGGATCAAGGAATGGGTAATGTTGGAAGATAGAAGGCTTTTAAAATTGGAAGGCCATGATCTTTTGGAAGGTTGGCACGCTTTTCTGTGGGATGAGAAAGTGGCAGCACGTAAATATTTTAGACAACACTGGATACGAGATGCACTCTGCAGAGTATGGGAGACCATCTGGAGGAGGTGGTTTACCAAAACCTCGAGGCTGGTAGCTCCTGTAGAAGCAGTGACTTTACCTAGGCTATACTTTGAAAATCCCCACAAAGATATCTGGACATTATAAATGCAAAGGGGGAGTTGGAACTGAATGATGATATTAGTTGGTGGCACAGAGTTCAGATTCAATCAAGGTATAAGAGAGACAAGCAAATAGGGTTTGAGAAGACATTAACGGACATAGAAAAAATACTTTATGAACCGGAAGAGAAGTTTCTCAAAAAAAGTATTCATTGTTGTTGGCTGATTATATGGTAGACGAAATGGTGAAAAGCAATATGATTCAATGGGCGCAGAATTTTGGTTATAACATTGAGTTGGAACAGTGGGACCAAATATGGAAAATAAATGTGAAAATAACTAGGGCAGTCTCATATAGAGAAAATATGTATAAAATGTTGTATAGGTGGTATATTACACCGGATAAGCTGGCAAAATATGATGAGAAATGTTCTAATAAGTGTTGGAAGTGCAATGCTAAGACAGGTTCATTTTATCTTATGTGGGGGACATGTGAGGTGACAAAAAAATACTGGATATGGGTGCATAGAATGACGCAGAAAATTATAAAAGGCACTCTTTTGTTTAAACCAGAGGTGTTACTGTTGGGTATACTGCCAAAAGATGTACGGAGAGAAGAGAGATATTTGATAATATACATAATGACAGCTGCTAGGATTTTGTATGCGAAATATTGGCGATCTGTGGTGGTACCAACTAAACAAGACCTGATTGAGAAGATAATGGAGGCAGCAGAAATGGACAAATTGACGTTGATGATGAAGGGACATGATGAATCAGCCTTTTAAAACACGTGGCAACACTTCTATGATTGGTATGATCAGAGAGGGAAGGATGGAGAGAAACACTAAGTACTAAGTATTATCAATCTTGTATGTTTTATTATGTCTGTTATTTTTATTATGTTAAGCTAGAGGCGGATAAAATAGAAAGATAGAATTTGAGGATACAGATGTAAAAGAGAACTAGTAACAAGGGCGGCAAGGTAGGAGGTATCCTAAAGGGATGGATTGTTATAGAAATTGTACCCCCCCCCTGTGAGTGTTAAATGTTGTATGTCGTGTCTTTTATGTAGTGTAATTGTATGTTATGTAGTGTAATGTTGTAATGTTGTTGTCTTAAAAAATAATAAAAATGCCTCTTCCAGGGGCGCTTTAAAAAAGAGAGAGAGAGAGAGAAATGGCAACTGGGCCAAGATGTCCTAGTAACCTTCATGACTGAGAAGGGATTTGAACCTAGGTCTTTCTAATCCAAGTACCTATCCACTATCCATGGGTGGTTCCCATGAATAATAGTAATGGTACATATCAGTTTGAACAGTGTTGGAGAAGGTCATACTTCATAATTTCTTGTAATAGTTGTGCTGCTAATACAGTATTGTCCTTCAATTTTATTTTCTTACTTCACTTGCAAAATAGAGCATTCTTACTCAAATGTATGGGTGTGGGCCTGTGCCGGGGAAGTACCAATTTTCATTTGGGCTGTGTTGCGTGAACATGCTTATTTACAATATTAATAGCCCTCTGTCTCCAGGTAGCTTTGCTGCTTTGCTTGTTTGAGCAGACTAATCCTAATAAAACCCTAAGTTTTCTAGATTTAATGGAAGCAAGTGGTGCTTGTATACTGTCCAGATGTAAAATAGTTAGAGGTTAACAAAGACATACATATCTAAAGGCAGAGCTATTTTTGGGATGGAACGCACCGGAACAGCGTTCCGGCTGGCTTCTGAGCCCGCCCCACCCCTGCTGCAGGAGGCCCGAACAACCCGTCCACCGGCCTCCCTGGGCCCGTGCCGAAGCACTGCGGCCTGTGGGAGGCCTGAAGACTCACCAGCCAGTCTCCCCGGGCCCACGCCGAAGCGCTGCAGCCCACTGGAGGCCCAAAGACCCTGCCAGCCAGCCTCCCCGGGCCTGCAGTAGGCCTGAAGACCCCGCCCACTGGGCTCGCGCCAAGGCACTGTGGCCCACGGGAGGCCCAAAGACCCCACCAGCCAGCCCCCTTGGACCTGCACTGAGGTGCTGCAGCCTGCAGGTGGCCCAAAAACCCCACCAGCCAGCCTCCCCAGGCCTGCACCGAAGCGCTGCAGCCCATGGGAGGCCTGAAGACAGCACCAGCCTGCCTCCCTGGGCCTGCGCCAAGGCACTGTGGCCCACGGGGGAGGCCCGAAGACCCACAGACCCACTAGTCAGCCTCCCTGGGCCCATGCCAAAGTGCTGTGGCTTGCGGGAGGTTCGAAGTCCCCGCCAGCCAGCCTCCCCGGGCCCACGCCGAGGCGCTACAACCCGCCCACTGGTCTCCCCAGGCTCGCGCCGAGGTGCTGCAGCCCATGGGAGGCCTGAAGACCCTGCCAGCTTGCCTCCCCGGGCTTACACCAAGGTGCTGTGGCCCGCAGAAGGCCCGAAGACATGCCAGCCTGCCTCCCTGGGCCCATGCCGAGGCGCTGCGGCCTGCGGGAGGCCTGAAGACCCCGCCAGCCGGCCTGCCTGGGCCCACGCTGAGGCGCTGTGGCCTGCAGGAGGCCCAAAGACCCCGCCAGCTGGCCTCCCTGGGCCTGTGCCAAGGCGCTGTGGCCCGCGGGAGGCCCGAAGACCCTACCAGCTGGCCTCCCTGGGCCTGCACCGAGGCACTGCGGCCCATGGGAGGCCCAAAGACCCCGCCCACTGTCTTCTCTGGCCCAAAGAGCCTGCCTGCTGGCCTCTGAGGGCCTGAGCTTGTAGAGCTTGATGGAGTGAGTGAGGGATCTGGGGGGGGGCTTGATGCGGGGTGGGAGAGCCTCCCTCCCCTCATTCCTTGGCTTTCTTTCTGTTCCTGCTTTCCTTTCCTCTTTCTCTCTCTCTTTTCCTCTTTCCTTCTTTCCCTCCTCTCTTTTCCCCCTCCTTCTCTCCTTTTTCTCTTTCCCTTTCTTTCCCTCCTCCTTTCCTTCTCTCTTTCCCTCTTGAGTCTTCTGTGTTGTCCATTGCTTATGAATGGGGCCTAATATGCTAATGAGCTGTGCTGTCAGGGTGTGGCCAGTTATGCTAATGAGTTCCTGCTGGGCTTTTTCTACAAGAGATGTAATAGGCTGCAGCCCTATATTATGTTTACTAAACCCAGATGTTTTTCTTGATGTGTGTGTTAAGTGCCGTCGGGTCACTTTTGACCTTTGGTGACCCTATGAATTCATGACCTCCAAAGTGTCCTATTGCTAAACACCCTTTCTCAGGCCTTGCAAACTGACAGCCGTGGCTTCCATAATTGAGTCAATCCATCTCATGCTGATTCTGCCTCTTTTCTTGCTGCCTTCAACTTTTTCTAGTATTATTGTCTTTTCCAGTCTTGTCTTATCATAATGTGACCAAAGTACAATCGCCTCAGTTTAGTTATTTTAGCTTCTACGAAGAGTTCAGACTTTATTTGATCTAGAACTCACTTATTTGTCCTTTGAGTGATCCTTGGTATCCATAAAACTCCAACAGCACATTCAAAGCAATCTACTTTCTTCCTGTCACCTTTCTTCATTGTCCAACGTTCACACCCATATGTAATGGGGAATACTATGGTATGAATTATTTGAACTTGGTCTCCAGTGACACATGCTTACACTTAAGAACCTTTTCTAGCTCCTTCCTGGCTGCCCTTCCCAGTCTCAGTTTCCTTCAGTTTTTTAGTTGCAGTCTCCCTTTTGCTTGATGGGTTTTTTTTCCTCTGGATAGTAAACTGCATTTTTTTCTTGATTTTATGCAAATTAAACTATAACAAGTTACGCTCCTTTCCTTTACAAATTTTAAAGGTTGTCTAGGTCTTTAAACACAGTCAAAGTTAAGAGTATGTGAATTATGAGAGTTTGTGTGAAAGAATAAAACAGTGATAAACATTATAATGAAACATATCATAGGCTTTTAAAGTGGGAGTCTTGGAATAGGTGCATTTTGCATAAATTTAGAATAGCATCTTAAAATTTACTGCATTTGCACATCTTTGAAGCATTTATCAAGCTTGAAAAATACAATTACAAGGGGGAACATCACTCTGTTAAAATATGCCATTGTAATTTTATTGAATACATTCATACATGGACTGTAGATTGTTTTCATTTTCTGTCAAGAAGTACAAAGCAGAAACAAAATAAATCTCATTCAAGAAGCCAGTCAGAGGCAGAAGACTCTTCTAACCAACAAATCTCAAGCAGAGGGTTATGTGTCACAAGCCATAAAATGAATACTAGCAGCTCGTGCCACAGCATTCCTGGCATATCTTCTGACTCTACCTCTGCATTGTCCTTTGGGAAAAATGGACGAACAAGAAGCACAGCCAAAGCTCACAGTTCCACATTATCATCAGGTAAGTAATGTATTTTGAAGAACTTGTTAAAGGAAACTTTTTACTTCTCTTCTGTCTTGCTGTTAATATTACTGAGTTCAAGCTTTACTTTTTGTAGTGTACATCTTATAGAACAAACCAGATCTTCCATTAAGACACCATACATCAGCTTTGCGAAAAAATTAGTCTTGTTGACTAAATTTGTAGCATGCTTCCTTTTAAAGTTGTGGCAGTTTTCAGTTCTAAGTCCACAGTCAGCTTACACTAAATAGATATAAATCATAAATTCTGCCATGCTAGGTTTTTTGGCTTCTTTTTCTTTTGGTTAGCTTACAAAGTCACATTTTTCTACTTATGTGGCGAGTCCATGTAGAAATCCCTGCCTTGACTATGAATGGCCAGGTTTTGCTGTTTTTCATTAGGAATAGCCACATTAACTATTAGGCCCCAACCCATAACTTATCAGCTTTGCTGGTGCAGGGGGGAAGAGGTATAAATCATGCCTGATTATCTCTTTAGCGTAGCTGTACTGTAATGGTTATTTGTCTACATGTATCCCACAGTCCACAGCACAGTCTTGGGAGCTGGGGTCTAAAGGGGTTGTTCTTCCCTTATGAACCAACAAAAAAGCTGGCAGGATCCAACTTTTAGTAGTTCTTTTGTTCCAAGAATTAAATGTCTTTCCTTCTTATGTTCTACAGAAGTAAATCAAATTAGAATTATTACTAAGACTGGGATATGGACCAGGTGTATTATTTTGTATGAAACTGCATCTTTGGTGTGTGTATTTCTTTGCAATGAAAAATCTAAACATCTGGGATTGTAGTGATTTAATAAAAGTTACTGGTCAATTTAGAAAATTTTGAGAATTGAGAAACAGGATAAGTAAAACCTACAAACATCAATATGTGATGTCTGATTATCATTAAATTATATAACTTTTTCCAGAAAGTGAATTAGACCATTCAATAGCTACTTCATCTTCAAGCAGTTCAGAGGAAAGCAAAGAAAGTTCTGCAGAGCTCTCCTCTCCTATGTTACGTAATGGAATATCTGGGAAAAAGAATAACTTCAGAGTTACTAGGAACAGAGTATATCAGCAGAAACAAATGGGTAAGTATAAGTCAGTAAATAGTAATTGCAGAACTGTTATGCCCAAGTATGTAGCTTTGTCATTTTGAAATTCATACCCCATCTTTTAATCCAACAGGGGTTCTCAATACAGTTAAAAGGTGACACAAACAATTTAAGCTATAAAACCAACATGTAGAGCACGTTTCTAAACTGATCGATATAATTATTTAGCTGTTAAAACCAATATCAGTCAGTAAATAAAAATAAAAATGTCACAGCACGGAATAAAACAATCTAACTCTCTCTCCTTTGTAGAAGGCTTGTGAAATACCTTTAAATGTCTTGACCACCTTCTTAAAATCTCTGTGAGCATAAGCTTGGCTGGTCTCCCCGGGGAAGAAGCTTGATAAAAGGGCACATAACTAAAATTCCTTGTTGCTTATGTTCATTGGCCTAATTTTTTGTGGAGCCATCAGATGACAGAAACAAGGGGTCCATACTGCAGGAGGAATTCGCAAAAGTAACTGGATGTGTGTATTTAAGCTTTAATAGGTAAAGCCAATAAAAATACTCAAGCCCTAAAATGTGGGTGCTCCCATATGCACTTTCTGTGCCAATCAGCCAGGAGCTCAAACAGTCAAGGCAAAGATCACATGACTATAAAATGCAACTCAAAGGTTCATGAACCAGAGGATTATGCGGCCCTGAGGAAGTACTGTATTGATTTCTGGGATAAGTTTAAACAAAAATTGATTTATTTAATAAAGATAAAATAGATTTCTGGTTAATTTGAACAGTTGCTGAAGAAAGGAACTTGTAAATATAACTGGCAAAGCTTGCTGCTACAAACAGTCTCTCAAACTCCAAACTCCACTCTGACAGGTTTATACACTCAGTATAATCTCTCTCTCTCTCTCTCTCTCTCTCTCTCTCTCTCTCTCTCTCTCTCTCTCTCTCTCTCTCAGATTTAAATATATATCCACAAAGGCTAGTTTCTTTGTTTTATTCCAATTCTAATAACCTTTATTGTCATAACTTGTTTTATTCACACTGAATAGAATCAACTCTCTTAGTCACACAGACTAAATTGTTGATCTTTTTTTTTAAAAAACAAAGTCTTTATTGGGATACACTCAACATTTCCAATCACGTTACCAATACAATTTTAAAAAAGAAGATCCCCGTCCCAACCCCCCACCCCCCCAATAGGCTTCCAACACTGCTAATAACAAACAGAAAAATTATAAGGTACTCAAGCTTAGACTTAAAAGCATCGACAAACCAGGTAACACAATTCAATTATATATAACCTCTACAATTTCAACATGTTATATATAACAGTACCTACAGTTCAAAATTCATTTCACTTCTCGTTCAATATCCATACGTATCCAAGTTATATATTTTCCCCTTCATTCTATATTCAGTTTCTAGATACAGTTTCAATCCTTCCCAGTCTTTTAAGTACTGTTCTGCCATTTGTCCATTTAATTTCTTTGTCATTTTGTCCATTTCCGCTAAAAATAACAGTTTTCTCAACCATTCATGTATATCTGGCACCTTCTCCATTTTCCATAGCTGAGCAAAGGCCATTCTCGCCGACGTAATCATGTACCATAACAGTGTCCTTTTTTCTTGTGGGATTTTTTCCATTGTCAAACCGAGGAGAAGAAGTTCTGGCTTTCTCTCAATTGGGATTTTTAATATTTTCTGCATCACACAATGTACATTAGACCAATATGTTTTCGCTTTAGCACATGACCACCACATATGGTAAAAAGAACCTTCTATTTTTTTACATTTCCAGCATTTGTTACTCAAGTTCTTATCCATACTAATATTAGCAATCTTTTTTGGTGTCATGTACCATCTATACATCATTTTATAACAATTCTCTTTTACATTGGTACAAGTAGACATTTTAAAAGATCTTTTCTACAAAAATTCCCATGATTCCATAGAAATTTCTTTGTTCATATTTATAGCCCATTTTATCATTTGCTCTTTTACAGTCTCGTCCAATGTATATACAAACAACAAAATTTTATACATCTTTGAAATCATTTTCCGCTCTCTATTCAACCATAAATTTTCAAATTCATCATATATGGCTCTAAAGCCAAATTCTTTACAATCTTTTTTATAAATATCCCTTATTTGACAATATTGTAACCAACCGTATTCAAATTCTAAATCATTGTTTGGCTTTAAAACATATTTTTTCCCTTCTTTTTGCAATAATTCCTGATATTTCAACCAGTCATGACCTTTATATTCAGAAAACCGATGTATAACAGCAGCTGGTACAATCCACAAAGGCCTCTCGTCCGAGATTGTATCCTTGTACCTAGACCATGCATCAAACAATGTCCTCCTTACATAATGATGCTTAAACATAGAATCAACTTTATTTTTCCCATACCAAAGATAGGCATGCCAGCCAAATCTGCAATCGTGTCCCTCAAGAGCTAACAGCTTTCTATTTTCCAAATGAATCCAATCGGATAACCAAGACATACATACAGCTTCATGATACAAACGCAAATTCGGAACTTGGAAGCCACCTCTGTCTTTAGTGTCATACATTATCTTCATTTTAATTCTTGGCTTCTTTCCTGCCCAGATGAACTTAAAGATTTCTCTTTGCCATTTGACCAAGACTTTCCCATCCTTCACAATTGGTATTGTCTGAAACAAAAACATTAACCTGGGCAATACATTCATTTTAACAACGGCAATTTTTCCAAGAAGAGATAGTCTTAACCTTTCCCATTTTTCTAAATCACTCTTTATCGAACCCCACAATTTTTCATAATTATTTTTGAACAGATCTATGTTTTTCATTGTGATTTCGACTCCCAAATATTTAACTTTTTTAACCACTTCACATTCTGTCACATTTTGTAACATTTGTTGCTTTGAACCAATCATATTTTTACACAATATCTTAGATTTATTTTTGTTGACATAAAACCCTGCAAGATCACCAAACTCTCTTACTTTTTCAAATACCTTAGGCATATTATTAACAGGATCTTCAACAATAAACATGATATCATCCGCAAATGCTCTTAATTTAAATGAAAAACCTCCAATATTCAAACCTTTTATGTTATCATCATCTCTGACCGCTTGTAGCAAAATCTCCAAAATCCAGATAAATAACAATGGTGACAGGGGACAACCTTGTCTAGTACCTTTTCTTACCCGGAACATATCTGTTGGTTCTGCATTCACAATCACCGAAGCTTTTTGTTCTTTATATATCGATTGAATCATTCTTATAAATTCTACGCCCATCAAAGATTTCTCAAACACTTTAAACATAAATTCCCAATTCAAATTATCAAAAGCCTTCTCTGCATCCAAAAATAAAAAAGCAACTTCTTTTTCAGGGTGTTTATCATAATACTCAATTGCGTCCAAGACAACCCTCATATTGTCTTTAATTTGTCTATTTGGTAAAAAACCAGCTTGATCCTCAACAATAGTGTCCTTCAAAAACTTTTTAAGGCGCTCTGCCAATATTTTTGCAAATATCTTATAATCGTTGTTCAATAATGAAATGGGTCGGTAGTTTTTAACGTTTGTTAAGTCTTGCATTTCTTTAGGAATTAAGGTGATTGCAGCTTCATTCCAGGAATCTGGAATCTTTCCTGTCCTTCTAATTTCGTTTAAAAGAATCTCCAACACCGGGACCAAATCTTCATGAAATTTTTTATAAAATTTAGCTGAAAAGCCATCCGGGCCTGGAACTTTAGAGATTTTTGCCTCAGCTATTGCTTTACTGATTTCATCTTTAGTTATTGCAGCATTTAAAAATGCTTTCATTTCAGGGTTTGGTTGTATCAAATTAACTTTGGATAGGTAATCCAACATTTTTTGAGGATCCGCTTGCTTCACTTGAAAGAGAGTCGCGTAGTATTTATAAAATTCCCTCTTGATTCCTCCTGGGTCTGAGATCTCTTTATTTCCATCTTTCAAGCAAGTGATTGTTTTATTCTCTCTTCTTTTCTTCAATTGCCATGCTAAATATTTGCCAGGTTTATTTGCACCTTCAAAGGATTTCTGTTGCAATTTTTTCAAGTTCCAAAATACTTCTTTGTTCAACCTTGCCTCATATTGCTCCCTTAAAATCCTCAATTCTCTCAAAATCTTCTTTTTGCCAGGCCTTTTCTTGAGTTCTGTTTCTTTTTTCCGAATATTTTCCATAATTTCTTTGTCTATTTTCATTTGTTGTTTCCTTTCATTGTTATTAATTGCAATCAGATGTCCTCTCATCACAGCCTTGTAGGCTTCCCATACCGTTTGCGTCTGTACACTCTTATTTAAGTTCAATTGAAAGTATGTTTGGGTTTCTATCCTTATTTTATCCACAATATTTTGCTTGTCCAGCAAATCTTCATTAAGTCGCCATCGAAATTTTTTCCTCTTAACATACGTTGACCATTTTATCGGACTGTGGTCAGAAAGAGTCCTAGGTAATATCTGAATTTTGCGTGTGTTTGCAAGATTAAATCCTCTGTCATCCACATCATATCTATCCTTGAAAAAGATTCATGTCTTGATGAATAAAAAGAGTACTCTCTATCTCTGGGGTTTTTAACTCTCCAAACATCTGCCAAGTGTTCATGTTTAGTCAATTGAAAAAAAGACTTTAGGAAGTTTGCCCATGGCATCAATTCCTTTTTTTGATTTTCTATCAACAACATTGTCAACAGTACCATTAAAATCGCCCATTAAGATCGTTTGCTCATAGGTCAACTGTCGTAGCTGTTCCCACAAATCCTGAAAGAAGTTTTCCTTCGCACCATTGGGAGCATAGAGATTAACAATTAATGTCTTTTTATTCTGCAACACAACTTCTACCGCCAAAAATTTCCCTTCATTGTCTTTAAAAATTTCTTTTGGTTCCAACTCCTTTTTAATATATGTAACAACTCCTTTTTTCTTTTGGGAGGAGAGTGAATAAAATTCCTCTCCTAATCTTTTTTGAATCAAAAATTTGACATCTGATTTTTTAATATGTGTTTCTTGCAAGCAAACAATATCGCATTTCTGTTTTTCCAACCAGAGTCTAACATTTTTCCTTTTTTGGGGTGAATTCAGTCCATTAACATTCCATGAAATTATTTGACTCTCCATGTTGGTTTAATGATTATTTATCAGGGTCTTTAAAATTATCATTGATGAATCTGGTCATTTGCTCAACTGACTTGATGGTGACTCTCTTCTGCTTGAACGAAAAACTGACGCCTTTAGGAATTTCCCATCTATATCTTATGCCCTCTGTTTTCAGCTTGTCAATCAGATCTTTGAAAAGTCGTCTATCCTGAAGCATCGCTCTGGGTAGTTCCTTTAGGACCATAATTTTCTTGTTGTCAATTGTGAAGTCTTCCTGAAATTGTTGCTTAAACAAATCCTCCTTCAGCTTCTTAGATATAAACTGGACAATTACATCTCTAGGTAATTTTTTCCTTTGCGCAATCGCAGAGTTGACTCTGTATACCACATCAATCTGTGCCGCCACCTTCTCCTCTTCCATTTTCAAAAAGTCTGCAACAGCATCTACCATAACTGAATGGATGTCCTCATTCTTATCTTCAGGGATCCCCCTGAATCTCATGTGGTTAATCATTGCATTGTATTGGACCATCACATTCACTTTATCTGTTTCTATAGTGACCTCAGCTATATTAGATGCTACTCCCTTCACCCTTACATCCATCTCATCTGCTCTTTTAGTCAACGTCTGTATCTCTTTTGTAATTCCAGACATTTCTTTTTTCAGCTCTGTTACTTCTGTTATTACAGTCTTTTCCAGCTTCAGAATCGCGTCCATCACTCATTTCTCCATAGCTTCCATCATGCCCTGTAGCTTTTTTTCCTCTTTCCCAGCCATTTTCGGGGAGGACCAGGTATTTGCCCTCTGTCGTTGCCGCAGGTCGTAAGCCGTTGTTCAAAGTTTTCCCTCCAATCCACTCTAAGTCAAAGTCCTTCTTGTGCCCACCTAAATCGCACTAGTTTCACTTTTTTCTATTGAGTCTTTCGTTTAAAATCAAAGAAAATTTTTCTGACCTTCCCAAAATGGCGGGCGCAATTTCTCTATGGTAAATAGTTCTTCCGGGTACTCACTTCCTGTCCGGCAGTCTTGATGGTCCCCCTTATTCCTGATTTCCTCCCTTCTTCCGGCCTCCTTGGTCTTCTCTAGGACAATTACTTGTCTGGTCTGAAGTCACTTCCTGTTTTACCGATTTTTGCTGCAGCAGCTACAGTACTTTTCCACTGTAATTCTCGCGGAGTTGCTGTTAGTTTCTATTTTAAAGTCAATAATCTAACCGCAGGAATGATCAACAATTCGGCTTTTTGGCCTTTTTAAGCTGTTTAACTGCACTTTTTCCGCTCCAATGTTAGTACGACAGATACAGCACGATCATGCGCTTCATCGGATGTTGTTTATTTTCGGCCAAAACGCTTCTCCGGTGAGCAATTTTAAAAAGTTACCTTCAAAGTCCGTGTCTTGTTATAGCAGTGTTTCCTTGATGTCAGTTTCCGTAGAATGTCTTGGAGGTCTGGGTCATGCGTTCTTATGTTGAGAATCCAACTCGGTGGGGTCTTGTAGAGATTTTCCGAAGTGCCTTCTCTGGGGGAGGGGATCAAGGCTGGTCGCGGCGCTCTTTAAAGCCCCGCTATCAGCCGATCTCAACTCCTCTCTCGGGCCAGGCTCGCTGCCAGTCACCCCCCTGCCTGGGGGGATCTGCGGTGGGCTATATGAAGCCCACCCTGTCGTCAAGACCCTCCGTATGCTCTGGGAGCTCTGAGAGCAAGCCAGAACACGTTAGGACGCCATGAATCCCAGACCGGAAGCCACTAAATTGTTGATCTTATTCACACAGAATTAGACTCAAAATTCCATAGTCACACAGACTATGCTCACTCTTCAAACTTCACATACAGAATCCTTCATAACTCTCAGAGTCACACAGACTCTCTTCAAAACTCTTCCATACTTGTCTCTCTCATATCACAGAATCCCCTCATAGACACACACACAGAATCCTCTCAGACACCCCTCCTCCCACACTCTCAGTCAGCAGCCAATCAAATCACACTTGTCACCCTCTATCACTCTTCTCATATTACTGCAGTCAAACTAAACATTTAAAGGAATACACACATCAAAACATGAAATCATTACAGCTCTTGTATTTTAAAGAATATCAGAGCAGAAAACTAGTTTCGTATAGCAAAGCCAGGGGAAAGCTGGAAATCTTTGCCACTAAGTCCTGAGGCAATTTGAGGCTGCATAAGCTTGCAGTTTGCATTTTATAGACAGATCAGGAGATTATTAATCCTCCTAAGACTACTTCAGCAGCTCATTTCTGCACACCCATTTCCACAGGGTATTCACAGCTAATTGTTTTGTACATGCTGTAATTAATCAACAGCCCCCTCCCAAAAACACTTCAAATTGACCATCACATGAGGTTGCGTTAGCAACAACAGAAAAATAAGCTGAATACAGAACTTTTGGTATATTTATAATCTTCAGCGTACATGATTTTAGGATCTTGATTTATGTTTATTGAAAATACAGCAAGGAAAATATACGGTATGGTACACAAAAATGCAATTGCACTTTCAAATGCTGTTTTCTGCTGTGATTATGGTGCTAACATTTTAAGTCTGTTTAGAGAGAACTAAAATGCCAGCACTAGAGTTATTAAGAGCTTGGCCCAGAGCTTTTGATGACTAAATACTTGGGGAAATTTAGAATACATACTTTCAAAAATGTTCAAGATTTGCAAACAAATTTGCATTTTTTTAATGCCCAGATTCTCAGGAGACTGGAAATCTTCAAAGAACTACTAGGAGAAGAATATATGGAAAAGACACTGAGTGTTCCACAGAGCCTTGTGAAGCTCTGAGCAACAGACATCGAAGGCACAGAAAAATTCCACGCAGGAGTGCTACTGTGGCAGCTAATAAGCTAAGACTGATGAGTGATGTAGAAGAGGAGCACTCTAGCTCAGAAAGTATTAGTATTGGAAACAAAAACAGAAAACTGCCTCATCGCAGTGCTTCTGCTGCGGCGAGAAAAGTGTTGCTAAATGTTTCTTACAGTTCCATACAGAGTGAAAGTGATAAGGAAGAAGAAGAACAATATAGCCGAAGGAAAACCTTTGAAGCTGATTCTGCTAGTGGTACTGTTAAAAAAAGGCATATCAGTGAATCTGAAAGTGAGAGTTCAAATTCTGAAAGCAGCATGCAAAAAAAAATAAAGAGCTATCACGTTAATGGCCATAAGCAGTCACACAGAGCTGACTGCTGTGCATCTCCTAAAATAAAGCCCACTGTAGAAGTTTCAGAAGACGACTCTAAAAATCAGACTTCAGAAGATGGGTGTGTTCAACAAGCTTTTGATCATTCTATACCCAAAAGGAGGAGCAATTCTGAGGCAGATTCTGAATCAGATAAGTGCAGTGGCTTACCAAAGCAGACTCTTAAAAAGACACCGACTCGCTGCAGGAAAGCAAAAGTTTTAAGTGACTCAGAGGAAACGGCAGAGTCTGGGGGAGAGGATGAGAATTTTACTCCTTTAGAGAGCAGAGGAGCTGAAACTTTAAGACAATTAGATGATGGCGTCAAATGTTCATCTAAATTTGAATCTGAAACAGACTCTGATAGCAGCAGCAGTGCATCAAAAAGACAGAAGAGGAAAGCTGTCAGGAAAGGTAATGTATAAAATGGTCAAATACAAGGTTTTAATTTTATGTACACTGAAAATTAAAATGCATTTCCTTGTAGCCTTCAGTGCATTTCCCAGTGTTCAACAGAGTTTACTTAGCAGAAAAAAAACACAATACCTTTGTACAATGTAGCACAGTTTGCAAACCTTAAGATGTATACCTGCAGTCCTCACTTCATTTGGGTAGTTCAGAGTCTGTCTTTCAGTACTGTGTACTGTATTCGGTAAACCATTAGGCTCATCACAGTAAAAAAAAATATTTAAAGCATTTATTAGCAGTCTTTCTTCCATACAGAGTGCAAGGCAGCTTACAATATAGCTAAAATAATCAAATCCATAAAAAACAAAATTTAAAATCACAGTTTAGGACTGCTGGCAAATTAATCAAATATGGTCCTAAATAAAGCCAGGTTTGCCACATGGGAGCACTACTCGATACAGCAGTCACCTTAGAAAACTAGGCAAAAGTACTCAGAACCACTGCAGCCACCTGGTTTCCTAAGGTGACTGCTGTGTTTAGCAGCACTCTCAAGTAGCAAACCTGGCTTTTCAAGAGGAGTCTAACCCCATTCAAGACGGGAGAGATCTGAAGTCCCTGGTACGCCTTTCTGCTAACCCAGAGAGCCTCTGTCTTGTCAGGATTAAGTTTTAGCTTGTTCAACCTCATCCAAACTCATTACTAACTGCAAGCACTGGTGCAGACATCAACAGTATCCTCAGTTAGGTGGGAAAGAAAGCTAGAGCTGGGTATCATCTGCATATTGGTGACACCACAGCCCAGATCTCCTGACAACCTCTCCCAGCAGCTTCACATAGATATTAAATAGCACAGAGGATAAGATCAAACCCTGTGGAGCCCAGCTGGCCAATGGCCATGGGACAGAGCACGAATCCCCCAGATAGGAGTCGAACTACTATAATATGGTATGTCCCAGTGCCAAGAGGTGGCTCAACAGGATACTGTGGCTGATAGTATCAAAGGCCACTGAGAAATCCAGCAGAACTAGCAGGGTCACCTTCCCCTTGTCCAGTTCTCATCAACCAAGGTGACCAGAGAAGTCTCTATTCCAAATCCCTGCCTGAAGCGAAATTGAAACGGTTCCAATAAATCAGTCTCTGGAGCTGAGAAGCATCAACCAGCTCAAGCACATTGCCCAAGAATGGAAGGTTAGAAGATTGGCTAGAAGTTTTCCAACACAGTAGAGCTTAGGGAGGTTTGTTTCAAAACAGGTCTAATGAGACTGCCTTCTTCAGCATGGGTTCCACAACTCCTGCCTTCAAGGAAGCATTTACCCACTCCCCTTACCCACTTGGCCAGCCTCGACAGCTTTTATCAGTCAGGAAGGCAGGGGTCGAGAACACAAGTGGTAGCTCTCACCTCTGTAAGGATCTGGTCCACATCCTCAGGATCCACAAGCTGAAAAGTATCCATATAAATCAGACAAGCTGGTGCCAAAGGTTCATCATCATCTGAACATGCATCCACATTTGCATTTAATCATAAAATCATAAGAATAACAATTAAAATAGCCAGCAATGACAAAAACTCAAGTCCAAGCAATTGCCTAATAAGTGAATGATACATGTTCTAGCTCTTGACTAAACTTGTGATACACAGAGGTGGTTAATAAAAAGATTTCTGCCTTAGCATCAGGAGTGTCCATATGTACTGCAATATCTTTAGCTTTACTTAACTATTACTGTAACTATAAACTTGTGTATTTTTCAACTGTTAGTTTTTGTTAATGTCTAATACTGTGCTATTCATTCTTTTTGCATGCCTTTATAGAATATGTCATCCAGCAGAATGGACATAATAGAAAATCTGCCAGAAAAAGACGACATGAAAGTGATTCTCAGAAAGAAGAGGGAGATTATAAAATACAAAATAGTGAGCATCATAGTTGGAAAAGATTACCACACAGAAATCCTACTGTGACAGTTACTAAATTGAGGCTCTTGAATGAAGTGCAGGACCTTTCAAACTGGGAAGCCTCTGGGAGTAAGAATGGAGGACTTCCCAATCAGTATGTTGCCTCTACAGCTAAAAAAATGTCTGACAGTTCAGGGGATGGAGGTCAACAGTCTGATGAACAAATAACCAGGTGCAATAACAGAAGAAAGCTCTCTGTAGCTGGTTCGACTGCTGTTTCTGGTATACGGAGATATAATAGTGAATCTGAAAATAGTTCAGATTCTGAAAGCACTAGAAAAAAGAACAGGAGTGCTAAAACCCATAAATATCAGCACAGAACTGCGTGTGATGAATCTCTTAAAATAAAACCCAGGGTGGAATTATCAGAGAGAAACTCCAAAAGCCATGTGTCAAAGGATAGTAGTTTTTCCCACCTCTTGGCTTATACACATATGCAGAATGCTATAAATAGTTCTGAATCTGAAGTAGATACTGAGTTAGACAAATGCAATGAAAGCATTCAGAAGCAGCAGAACCATAAAAAGACCCCAGCTTCTTCCAGTAAATCAAAAGTAAAAAATCACATTGAAGCAACAACAGAATCTGATGTAGAACATAAAGGAGATGGAATAGACTCTCTGCAAGACAGCAACAGACCTTCAAGAAGACTAAAATCTGGAGGCACAGCACATTCAGAAACTGCATCCGACTCAGATAGGAGCACCTACAATGATGCCCCCAAACAAAAACATGTGAAAAAGAAGGGGAAAATGGAAAACTTTAGGAAAGGTAATATTTTTAGAAGTAATGTGTTAACTTTGTCTAGACTGAGAGCATGCAGCCTTTTTACCTGAGTGCAGGGGAAAAAACCCTTAAAATCTGCCTATGAAGATGTTGGTTTGCCGGCAAAGAAGGTGGCTTGGGGCTGAGATGCAAACTTTTTACTTAGCCAGGCATACTGCACTTGTTGTATATAGAAATTACTTTTGGTATAGAAGTAAGGAACTAAAGTAAGCCCTCTCCAGAGATGTCAGTAAGAAACATCAGTGGTTTTGCTTAGGAGGTACACAAGAATGTAATTGCAGTGGATTAAAATAATACCCATGCATCAAAGGTGCTTAGTGAGCAGTGGTAGAGTTTCTAATCCCACTTTCACTCTCAAATTCTGCTTCAAATTCTAATATTACATAATTGCTCTCTGCTGGAACAGATCTTTCCTTAAGGTCCTACTAGTTTTCTGCCTGACCTTTTAGTTCTCATCTTCCATACCTACCATATGTGATGCTTAGCCACAGAGTAGACTGGGTGCCATGCCACATGGATGCTTCTGCATGCTCCATCCTGGGTGGAAATGGAGGGTTCAGGGGCTAATGTTTTCTCCAACATTTTAGATAAATCATGCCAGATGTATGAAGACAGCAACAGTGATGGGTTTGAGGGCAGTGGAACATGGAAAGTGACCACCTATCTGAGGCTTGGGTCCTCTGTTCTTCAAGATGCCTGTTTTCTACTGGCCTCAGAAGCAGCTCTGCTTGAGGAGAGTAGCAGTGATATTTGCTGTTCAGAGAGCAGATGTCCCACATGTGCTGCTTGCAACTGCTCATGGCCATCTTAACAGCCTGAGCACACTGAACAGCAATGTGGTGCTCTTCCACCTTAGAGCACTAACCATTGGCATGGGGCTGCTGGCACTAAGGGCAGGGCCAGAGCAATGCTACTTTTTAGTCCTGGTGTACTCTGAGTCCAGCAAAATGATCTGGCATTTTGGGGTTGCCTTCTCCCTGGGCCTATGCTGAGCCCATGAAAATGTTATGTTAGCTGGAGAAGCAATGCATACTGTGGGATTTCAGATTACATAAAAAGCATTCAAAATTTTTATATTTTAAGTTGAGAACTAGAGGGTGGGGAAAGGGGGTGATAAGGTATAATAAATGATCAGGGACTAGAACTGGAAATGTGTGACTGCTAAAAGGCTGTCATAGTAAAGTACTTGGTTAATTCCTGCTTCTTCAAGGTGAGAAGAAAAATGTTAGGCAGGTAATTTATATCTACCCCGGAAGGTGGGGTAGGGCTGAGTCATTATCTTGTAGGAGTTCTCCAGGCTATGAACATGCTAATGGAGGAGAACACTAACCTGGAGAACTCCTACAAGATAATGACTTGCCCTACCCCACCTTCCAGGGTAGATATAAATTACCTGCCTACCATTTTTCTTCTCACCTTGACACAGAGAGTACTCCATCTTTTTGTGTTATACCTCTGAGGATGCCAGTCACAGCTACTGCCAAAACACCAGATCCTACAATGCCAGGACCACGGCCACACAACCCAGAAAATCTACAGCAACTAATGAACTCCAGTTGTGAAAGCCTTCGACAACATATATAAAATCAATTTACATATTAAAATATTTAATGAAATGTTTCCAAATTCACAGTTCTGTTGTTGTCCTATAACACAGGCTAGCTTCTTAGTATTACTTCATTATGTAATTTTTGAAAACAAAATAATTTCTGTTGGTAATGCAGCATTTTGAACTTTAAATCTTTGTTTTGCAGTGTCAGCTTTTAAAGGAATAAAGCAAAGTCCAGTAGTACTCAGGAATAGGAAAAGCTTCCAAAAATATGTGGAACCAATTCGTGAACCAACAAATATCAATGTTGTGAATGGGAGAAAAAATCCACGCCGTAGTGCTGCTGTGGCTGCTAGTAAAATTAAGCTCATTAGTGATACTAAGGAAAACATCTCAAGTCCAGAACTTGATAATGCTAAAAATACATCCCGAAGACTTCCATACCGCAGTGTGTCCGCTGCAGCCAGAAAGCTGATACTGGATATTCTGCCTTCCCCCTCTGAAAGTGAAACAGAACCAAAAGAATGTGAGATGAAGAAAAAACAATTTCAGACCAGTTCTTGCATAGCTAGAAAATTTATTGCAGAACCAAATACGAAAAATTTGGACTGTAAAAAAGAACATGTAGTAAATCAAAAGAGTAGGAAAAGCAGTAGCTCAAGACAGCAATCTCTCAGAACTGTGGGTAGTACGTCTCCTAAAAGGAAAAAGTTTGCAAGACCTTTGGAAGAAGGATCATCCAATAGTCTTTCATTTGAAAGTCAGAGAAACTTAAGTCAATCAACATCTGCAGGTAACCATAACAGAGCAAGCAGTTCTCCAGCAGATTCTGAATCTGAAAAAGGGTATGGTTGTAAAAATGTCAAGAGCATAACAGAGGCTGTGAAAGAAAAGCAAAAGCAAAGAGGTAGTTCTTTGTTAAAAATCAGGAAACGCAGAACTTTGAGAAGCTCAAAATCTGAACCTGATGGCTGTTCCAATTACTCATCTGATTCAGAATCTAAGGACATTGACAATAGCAAGGATAGAACAGCAGAAAAGAGGAAAAGGAAAGCCACTGCAACTGATAAAAATATAGGTGGTGGTATCTCTGAACCTTCTAGGGCATACCAGAGAAGGAAACGGCCAAAAGTGAATGAAGAAAACGATTCTGAAGAACTGGATTATACAAAGTATAAAAGAGTGAATCGACGTTCCAAAATAAGAACTAGAAATGGAGGCAGGAGGACTGTAAGATATGCAGATGATGAAGATGATTGTGACATGTAAACTGTGATTCTTCAGTTAATGACACATATTGGTTCTCTTCCTATAATTCAGGGAATATATATATATTTTTCTATGAAAAAGTTAAATATGGAGACTCTCCTTTTCATATTGTGACTTTGCACTTGTCTGCCTCTATAGCAGCATTTAGTACATATGCCAAGTGTGCCTCATTATAGGGGGCGAAACTCTATTGGTATTTTGCTAAATGTGGTAGTAAATTAGTAGTGTGTGTGGGGGGGTAAAATATTAAGCAACAACTTAAAAGCTGCATGTTTAGTATCAGGTGCTGCACAGAGACACTACCTATGTAATTCTGTAATAGTGTGTTCAGGAACAGATAATTTGAACAGTTTTATTTGATATTGTATAAATGAGTCAGACTAGCATCTAATACTGTATATTATAAATGAGGTGGATACTGATTAAATAGATACAAAGTGGTTCCCATGCAGATAATAAAACAACTTGTTAATGAGCGGTGCTATCAATTTTCAAAACATGCAGCTTGAACTAATTGATAATAAAATACTTGGCAATTTATAAATATGTGGATAAAAGACTTTGCTGTCAGACACAATCTTTTAATATGTGGCTTCCATGCTGTACATTTTTGGGTCATTGAATACAGATGATCACTTGAGCCTAAGATTTTTTGTGTGTGTTTTGTTATAGAAAAAAGCAAAATTATAAGTAAAGCTTGTGTTTTGTGGGGTTGTTTTCAAAAAGGATTAAAACTTTCTATTGTTAAGAGTACTAGTATTTAAGGTGTTTTGCTAGAACTGGATGCTTGATTCCTTAAGATTTAATTACTTGTTAACTTAGATCGTTGGTTCACTGGAGTTTCACCACCTTCTGACTTGTCAAAGTACAGCACCTTCATGCTGGTGGTGTTTAGGATGGCGCTATGGAAAACAAATGTGATCTATCTTTATTGTCGCATATCAAGAATGGAAAGTACATGGTATTGTATAACTGTCTAACGGTGAAATGTGTGCAATTTCCTTTATTAATAACACTCCAGTCTGGTATGCCTTCTCTGGGGAGGTGTATGATATTTAAGCCCCCTCCTCCCCTTTTGTGGGGATTATCAATTTGTTTCTAGTGTTGCCATATTTGTTTTAATTTTGTGAAAATTCTAAAGTTCTGCATTAAGCATAACAAGCATTTTAATTTATCCTTATGGGCCACCTTGAGACTTTCTTCTGAGAATTATTCAGTTAAAAACAAGTAACTGAAGTTCATTATTTTGGAATGTTTGTTGTGACTTCCACTTCTTGATTTCTAAAGGAAAAACTCCCTAAATAAAACATGTCTATTAAGAATGCTAGTTATCACAGTGCTTTATTTTTCCATGT
Organism: Gekko gecko; assembly: GCA_029375565.1. Lineage (NCBI taxonomy): Eukaryota > Metazoa > Chordata > Lepidosauria > Squamata > Gekkonidae > Gekko > Gekko gecko. The sequence goes on along the minus strand of JAPDNY010000004.1, from coordinate 103,159,742 downwards.
TACTTTAAAAATGTATTTAACATGAAGTTAAATCAGGCTCTTTAGCTTGTTTTAGGAACTTTTGAAATTATGCAAACTTTTAAATGATAAAATCCCAAAACTCACTGAATCTGAAATTCACTTCTATATAAAATGGACATTTACTTGCAGCTTTAGAATAGCGAGTGTATTTTAATTGTTTGTCATGTTATAGTAAATCAACACAGCATAAGAAAGTCTCAAAGAAAAAAAAGTTCCGAAATGTATTCCTCTGAGTTTTCTGCATCTCAGTTTCCCTCAGCCTTGAGCCTTTCCAATCAGTCTGGGATTCTTACATAAACAAGTGAACATACCATGATCAGAGTATCCTAAAATATAAGTGTAGTGTAAGACCCAGTGCTGAGATTGTTGTAAAGCTGCAGTTAGAGAACAGACCTTAGTTGCACATCAGAGCCAGAATCCAAAGAAATGCACTATTTCCCATTGTCTACAGTGGGCCTTTGGCCAGATGTTTTTCAATTAGTCATCTTTCGAAACAAGGCAGTTTCAAAAGCAGTATGGCATTCTGCAGGTATTCAAAGTATTTTTAATGGAGCTGCTCTAAGCCCCTTGCATGTGCCTAAAGTAACCATTGGTAGCCAAAGCTTGTCTTCATTTTAATAAGCCAAGAGGCAAACTCTCTTCCCATCATGTGGCATCTGAGCCCCTTCCCTTTTTTATGGAATACACACATTGCACATCCATCTTTTCCTGCCAGTGGACAATCCATCTTCTGGAACCTGGGGGAATGCTAGAAATGATGTTGTATAAGGAAATGCAACTGGGTGCCAGGGATCAGTATACACACATTACTCCAGGTGCCACCTGACCAATCCAGTGCACAGTGGAACTTGACTTTTTGCGATTTGGATGTTATGCCTCTATTGATAATTCCCAAGATTACATTAGCCTTTTCTGCTACTGCATCACTCTGATTGCTCATATTTAGCTTACAGTCCACCCATACCCCAAGATTTTGTTCATGAATATTGCTACACAGAAGTCTGCCCCTTATCTAGTATGCGTGCTTCTCATTTTTGTTACCCAGGTGTAGAACTATGTTGTTCGTTGAATTGCATCTTATTCACATCTGCCCATTTTTCCAGGGCGTTCAGATTTTGTTGAATTCTATATCTTCTGGGGTGTTTGCTACTTCTCCCAATTCGGTGTCATCTGCAAATTTAATGAGTGGTTCCTCCACACCCTCATCTGGATCATTTATAAAAATATTGAAAATTACTGGGCCCAGAACCGAGTCCTTTGGCCCACAGGATACATCTATCCAATCAGATGAAATGCCACTGACAACTACTCTTTGGGTGCAGTTCTCCAACCAGTTCCCTGGCAAACTAACTATCCTAGAGTCCAGTGCTCAGTCCTCCAGTTTACCCATGAAAACACCATGAGGGACCCTGTCAGAAGCTTTAATGAAATCCAGGAAAACTATGTCAATAACATTCCCATGATCCAGTAAGTTCATCACTTGATCAAAGAAGGAAGCAAGGTTGGTCTGGCAGGACCTGTTGGGGACAAATCCGTGTTGACTTCCCTGGGTCAACAGATTGTCTTTCAGATGCTCGCAGATTCTTCCCTTTAAAATCTGTTCCAGTATCTTCTCTAGGACAGAGGTCAGACTGGCCTGTAGTTTCCTGGGTCATCCTCCTTTTTTTGAAGATTGAGATAACATTTGCCCTCCTCCAGTCTTGTGGCACATCTCCCATCCTTCAAGAGGTTTTGATAGTGATGGACAAAGGCTCTGGCAAGCTCTCTAGAAAGTTCTTTGAGTACTCTCAGGTGCACATTGTCTGGCCTGGGGATCTATAGTCCTCCAATGCCACCAAGTGCCTCTCAACAACCTCTTTCCATGTCAACCAGACACTGTGCCTTACCTATTCAGAGGAAAAATGAGGAAAAATAGGCACTGAGCCATTCTGCTTTCTTTCAGTCATCTGTCAGAGTTTCTCCATTTTCACCCAGCAGTGGGCCTATTGCTTCTTTTACCTTGTGTTTGCTCCTTGCATATCTGAAGAAGATGACACCAAATTGGAAGGAGTAAAAAATACCCCAGAAAATAGAGATATTCAATGAAATCTGAACACACTGGAAAAGTGGGCAGATGTGAATAAGATGCAATTCAACAAGGATAAATGCAAGACTGCAGAGTTCTATGTATGGGTAACAAAAAGTGACAAGCATCCATACTGGATGGGGGACACACTTGTGGGGTACGGATGGACTGTAAGCTAAATATGAGCAGTCAGTGTGATGCAGCAGTAAAAAAGGTTAATACAGTCTTGGGGTGTATCAGCAGAGGTATAACATCCAAATTGCAAGATGTCATAATCCTGCTGTAGACTGCATTGATCGGGCCACACCTAGAATACTGTGTGCAGTTCTCGAGGCCTCACTTCAAAAAGGACGTGGACAGAATGGAGTGGGTGCAGAGGAGAGTGATGAGGATGATCGGGGGCCTGGAGACCAAGCTCTAGGAAAGGCTGAGGGACTTGGGGGAATGTTCAGTCGGGGGGGGCATGATTGTTCTCTTTAAGTATCTGAAAGGCTGTCACTTTGAGAAGGGCAAGGACTTGTTCTGGTTGGCAGCAGAGGCTAGAACTCTCAGTAATAGGTTTAAATTATGGGTGAAAAGATACTGGCTGGATATTAAGTTTTTTTAACAGCAAGAATAGTTCAGCAGTGGAATTGGTGGCCTAGGGAGGTGGTGAGCTCTCCCTCACCGAAAGTCTTCAAGCAGTGTCTGGACAAACACTTGTCAGGGATGCTTTAGGCTGATTCTGCATTGAGCAGGGGGTTGGACTAGAAGGCCTATATGAGGGGTGGCCAAACTTGTTTAACGCAAGAGCCACATAGATATAAACGTCAGATGTTCGAGAGCCACAAGACATGAACAAATATAACCCACATGTTTTATGGAAAAATATGCAAATTTGCTTTTTATTAATATTAAATGAGACTGCCAAAATTAAAAACAAAAGGGGTAAAAACAGTTATTGATAATTATATTTAACTTTCGATGGGGAGAGAGGGGAGAGAGAGAGGAAGAAAGAAAGTAGATGGGGGAGGGAAGGAGAGGTGGAAAGAAAGCAACCTTAACTTTAAATGCATCTTCAAAGACCCCCATGCCCGCCCTCTGGCTTGCTTGGCTTGGAGAAGGGATTTAAAGAGAAAAACACCTTCTTCAAGCTGGCGGGGGGGTGAAGTCTTTAAGAACACATTTAAAGTTAAGGTTGCTTTCTTTGCTCCCCCCATCTCAACCCTACCCAGGGAGGGGCACACTGACTGGTGAGTCACAAAATATGTGTGAAAGAGTCGCATGTGGCTCCTGAGCCACAGTTTGGCCACCCCTGGCCTATATGGTCCCCTCCAAGTCTCTGGTTTTATGAAAAGTAAGGGAGTGCTTTACAAGGTCATCTCCTGCATCTCCCCTGTTGAATAGGATATAGGGGCTCAACTTCAAGAGCAGCCTTTCATGTTTGAAAGTGGACCTTGTTCCTTCATCCACAAGTGGCAGCTAGACTGCTAGAATGACAATGACCACAATGTATTTAAAATTGAATTTTTTACAAAAATTTACTTGCTGAATTCAATGCATACTTAATAATTTTGCCACCTGAACTGCATCATAAAGGTCTTAAAATAACCAGCGTAGGGTCCTCTATGTATTTATTTGAAGCAGATGATGATCTTCGTCGTGGTCTCTGTGCAGTCCCGACACTGTGCAGTCTCGTTCGGAGAAACTTCCAGAGCTTTACCTCAGAAGAGCTTTTGGTGGGCTCTCTTCCAACCCTGGGTAGGAGACATGCACTGCGCAAGCCCAGAGCGGGAGAGAGAGCCGCCTCCCACTCAGTTCTTCGACCGCCTTCGCGTTCACGCCTCGTTGATATTGTTCCTCCATATTGTTACCTCAGCTGAGTATATCTCCACTTCTTGTATTTCGCTTTGTCTTTCTTCTTGTCTTCTTCTATCTTATAAAACAAAACAAAAAAGATTTTCTCATCTTCTTCGTGGTCTCTGTGCATCACACCCATGGGATACAGTGCGCCTGCGCTGACCTGGTCGGTGTCTATACAAAGCTCACAACGGGATTTTCGCGCCCTCCGCCCCCAGGCATGCGCAGGAACCCCACCGCGCATGCCCAAGGGGCGGGGGCACGGACATCCCGCCAGTTCTCTTCTGACCGCCTCGCTGTTAGCAGCTTGCGTTGGTGTCTCTGAGAGCGATTTACCTCAGTGAAAATCACAACTTTTTCTTCAAAATTTTCCTCAGTTCTTTTCCTCTTTGTTTTTGGATCGTTCCAACTCAACTCCAACAACTTTTTGGAGGATTTTTCTCTCTGGTCTACGGACCTTTCTCCCCCCCCCCACCTCACCGCCCTTCATCCTGCTGGGTGGAAGGGCTCCTTTCCATTGTTTATGGAAAGTCGTAAGTGGGGCTGCTTTAAACGGTGTTCTTCCTGCGGGAGCAAGCTAGCTCTGAGGGACGAGCACACACTTTGTATTTTTTGTCTGGGGGAGACTCACCGGCCTGATTCCTGTTCCATCTGCGCCCGTTTCTCCAACCAAACGAGAAAGAACAGGGCCGCTAGGCTGAAGGTCGCGTTGTGGGAGTCAGCACTCGCTCCTCCAGCTCCCGAAATGGAATCTGATCCTTCTTCTGCGAGACCAGTTGTCTCGACATCGAAGTCGTCTGTGTCGACACAGAAGGATCCTCCAACACCGAAGCCTCCCAAGGTAGGGAAACCTTCCTCAGATACCGGAGGGGCCCCTCCGAAGAAATCGAAATCGAAGGCGACTTCATCCATGTCAACACCGGTGAAGAAGCCTAAAAGGGATAAGGCGAAGGCTCGGGGCTCGAGCAAGACGGGAGACGCGCATAAATCTCACGGTGTGAGTGGCGTTCTATCTCCTAGGGGCTCTGCTAGTGCGGACGCACCTCAGCAACCCCCATGACTGTCCCATCCGACGCCGGAACTGACGAGAATCATTGTGGAGCCCCCGATACAAATCTTGGACTCTCCACCACGTCAGTCTGGACCCCCTGTGTCGGCAGCACCTCGACGTCGTGATCCTCCCTAGTCGATGTCGCCACCTCCTACCGACCTCGATCTGGGTTCGAATGTCCAGGCAATGGGGTCTCGATCCCCCTCGCCAATTTCGTGGGCCAGTGATCAATCCGGTCGATCCCGACATCGCCCTCGGGACTGCTCCAGATCCCCATGTCGTCCTGACCACCGTGAGCAGGAATCCTATGGTCCACACTATGACAGGTATCATGCAACCTATCCGTATCGACCTCCGAAGTTCCCCTTCGAGAGCAAGCACGAGATGCCGTACTGGTTTTCTTCGGGCCCGTGGAACTTCCCTGGGTACCCAGATCCTTGGGAACCCTGTCGATACCGCTCGCGCTCGCCTCGCCACCAGCCCTCGGCGACAGTGTCGAAACCTCCACCGTCTCCTCCTTCTCATTCCGACCGTGCCACTGCTCCACCAATGCCGATGGCCGAGCCACCGCTACCGAGACCTCAAGGGTCGAGTTCCAATTCCGCCTCTTCTCGGGGTGACTCCGATGTCGATGATCCGGAGGACGTTCTTTCCAATGTCGAACCCCCCCCAAGCAATCCATCTCCGGGAGCAGCCCGATCTCTCCCTCAGAGGACATGTCCTCATATGGGGACTTAGTAAAGCGTATGGCACACTCTCTTGCCCTGCCTATCGTCCAAACCCAACCATCCGCAGCTGACGAGGTGTATGATATCATCGAGATCGACGCCTCTACGCCGATAGCCTTACCGATGTCCAAACACCTTTTGAAAGCGGTTCAGTCCCCGTGGGCTAAACCATCGTCAGCACCGGTCTTCACCAAGCGTTTAGACCACATGTACCGGGTCCAGGAAGAGGGAACCTCATTCCTCCATCTCCATCCTCGCCCGAATTCCTTGGTCATTTCCACATCTTCCAAGACCAAGAGTTCTAACTCTACTCCGTCAGACAGAGAGAGTAAAACGATCGACGCCTACGGCCGTAGGGTTTACTCTTCTGCAGCCTTGGGGATCAAATCCTCTAATTATTTGGCCTGTTTTGGACGGTACGAGTATGCCTTATGGCAGAGGATGTCTGAGCTCCTCCCATCTCTACCGGAGGACAAGCGCGCCGAGGCAAGATCCATCCAAAAGGAAGGCCTCCTTGTTGCCAAACAGCTCCTGAGCACTGCAAAGCACTCATTGGACGCTTTCTCGACGTCGATGGCTTCGGCAGTATCGATCCGGCGTCACGCCTGGCTCCGGACCACCTCTCTGCCTCAGGACACTAGGTCCTATATTGAGGATCTCCCCTTTGACGGGGAGGGCTTATTCCACTCCTCCACCGACGCTGCCTTGCAGGAGATGGACAAAAACATCAAAGCCTCAAAATCTTTGGGAGTTTCAGCACCGCAAAAATCCTACAAAAGGTCGTGGTCCCGTTATACTCCCCGTCGTCCATACCCAACGAAGCCATCTCCTGACGCTGTTTGGAGACCCCGCCAATCTCCAAACTACAACAAGCAATCATATCAGTCCAGACCGAGATCGGGTGCCCAACACCCACAAGCAAGGCCCAAGTCCAACCGCGGGCCGAAGCAGGGTCTTTGACTCCACCCTCTCGATGTCAAGAGAATTGACCCGCCTCCACCCCTTTCTTTCGACGTGGAGAGCCATAACCACGGACATCTGGGTTCTTTCAATTATAGCCAATGGCTACTTCATCGAGTTTGTCGACCTCCCACCATTACCAACCTTCCGACCCACCCCTCCTTCTACTATTCTTCTCCAGGAGACCAACTCCCTGTTGAAGAAGAGGGCAATAGAACCTGTCTCCAAAACCTCCGAACGGATGGGGTTCTATTCACGGTACTTCACCGTACCGAAACGGGACGGAGGACTACGTCCCATCTTGGATCTTCGGGATCTCAACATCTATATAAAGTACCGAAAATTCAAGATGACGACCCTGCAAGCCCTACTGCCCTTGATACCGCTGGGCGCCTGGATGGCTACCATCGACCTCCAGGATGCCTACTTCCACCTAAATATCCACCCCTCCCACAGGCAGTATCTCCGCTTCACAATAGGGGACCATCATTATCAATATCGATGTCTCCCCTTCGGGATATCTACGGCACCGAGGGTCTTCACCAAGACCATGGTAGTCGTCGCGGCCCACCTTCGCCTCCAGGGGATCACCATCTTCCCCTATATCGACGACTGGCTTCTCGTGGCCAACTCCCCGATATCTCTTCACAAGGACACTGCACTCACCCTGCACCTCCTCTCAACACTAGGTCTTCAGGTGAACCTGCAAAAGTCCTGTCTCCACCCGTCTCAAAGGGTACAATTCATCGGGGCGCTACTCGACACTTTGGCTGGCAAAGCCTTCCTACCGATGGACAGAGCCCAAACCCTATCCAACTTAGCAACATCGGTTCGAGACTCTCCATCCTCGACGGCATACGCCATTCAACGCCTCCTCGGCCACATGTCCGCCACAACTTCGGTCCTCCCGCAGGCGAAACTCCACATGAAGCCCCTTCAACTTTGGTTTCTGAAGGGTTTCCGTCCACACCGCATGCCTCAATCAAAAATCCTAATCCCAACACAAACCGTGCGGGACTCTCTCACCTGGTGGACTATTGTCCCCAATCTTACCAAAGGTGCCCCTTTTTCTCCCCCCACCCATCATCACACCCTAACGACAGATGCCTCCTTATGGGGATGGGGGGCCCACCTCGACGGCATCAGTGTGGGATACCGGTGGGATGCTGCCACCAGGAAAAGGCATATAAACTACCTGGAACTGCTGGCCATTTTTCTGGCTCTCCGAGCCTTTCAGCGCGTCTTACGGGGCCATTGTGTTGCCATCCTCACCGACAACACCACGGCACTCAGCTACCTGAATCGACAGGGAGGAACCGTCTCCAGGAGCCTCTGTGGGCTTGCAATCGACCTCTGGAACTGGTGCGTTACCAACGACATTGTTCCCATGGCCACACACATTCCTGGAGTTCTCAACACCGAAGCGGATCTGATCAGCAGAGGCCACGCTCACCATCACGAGTGGGAACTGAATCAGATCTACCTCCAACCACTCTTCGACCGTTGGGGGACCCCAACGATAGATGTGTTCGCCTCGCGGGAGAACACAAAATGCAAATATTTTTGCACCCAGGGAGGCAAGGACCCTCTTTCTTTAGGGGACGGTCTGCTGGTGCCTTGGACAGGCCCGTTTTTGTACATGTTTCCTCCACTGCCCCTACTCCTCAGAGTAGTACACAAGGTGGCCAGATCTCGACCAAATTGCATCCTGGTGACTCCGTGGTGGCCCAGGCAACCCTGGTTCCCCACCCTACTGCATCTGGCGGGGAACAGATTCCACCATTTCCCCAGAGTGCGAGATCTCCTCATCACCGAAGGGGGCAAGGTACTCCACCCGGAGGTGAACAACCTGAAGTTAACGGCCTGGAGGCTCCAACCTTGAACTTCTCCACCCGGATTGCAGAGGTCCTCTGTAATGCGAGGAAGGAATCGACCCGCTCATCTTACCGCAGAAAGTGGCAAAAGTTCCTCTCGTACTTGGACAAGTCTACAGGCAATCCAACCACAGTGGGCCTGGACAAAATTCTGGACTTCCTCCTGCTCCTTAGAGACCAGGGTCTATCCCACTCATCAGTCAAAGTCTATTTGGCGGCTATCTCCGCCTACCACCAGGGCTTGGAGGGACGTACAATTTTCTCCCACCCAACCGCTAAGCGGTTCATGAAGGGCCTCATTAGATTGTACCCTCCTGTGGCCCCACCTACAGAATTGTGGGACCTACCACTGGTATTAAGACAACTTACCAGACGGCCGTTCGAACCAATGGCCACTTGTGACCTCAAGTACGCGGCGTGGAAAACGGCCTTCCTAGTGGCTGTCACCTCAGCCAGAAGAGTTAGCGAGCTCATAGCGCTCCGCCATGATCCACCCTACCTGGTTTTCCTTCCAGATGGCGTACGTCTGGTACCGGACTTGACTTTCGTTCCGAAGATTGTTTCAGAGTTCCATCTCAATACTGAAATACTCTTACCAAATTTCTTCCCACATCCAGAAGATGACGGGCAACGCTTGCTCCACACCCTGGATGTCAAGAGGGCACTCCTCTTCTACCTGAACCGGACTCAGCCAACCAGACGTGACAACTCGCTGTTCCTATCATACAGCTCGCCCTCCCTAGGGCTCCGCATCACGTCTCAACGACTTTCCAAGTGGATTGTCGAGACGATCCGGCTGTGCTACACGCTAGCCAAAAAGTTGCCTCCCTCTCGTCTGAGGGCACACTCAACTAGGTCCATGGCGACCTCAACGGCCTTTCTGAAGGGCGCATCTCTCTCGTCCATCTGTAGAGCGGCTACGTGGTCCACGCCAACCACGTTCATCAAACACTACGCTCTGGACGTCCGTGCCCAGCAGAAGGGTGACTTGGGTCGTCTGGTCCTCTCTTCTACGGCTCCCTGAGTCTGACAGCACCCACCTCCAGGTGAGCCACTGCTTTTTAATCTCCCATGGGTGTGATGCACAGAGACCACGAAGAAGATAAACAGGTTGCTTACCTGTAACTGATGATCTTCGAGTGGTCATCTGTGCATTCACACCGCCCGCCCGTCCTTCCCCACTGCTGTCATCCTCAGCTATTCTCACACATGGCTAGGCTTGATAGCGGTCAGAAGGAACTGGCGGGATGTCCGTGCCCCCGCCCCTTGGGCATGCGTGGTGGGGTTCCTGCGCATGCCTGGGGGCGGAGGGCGCGAAAATCCCGTTGTGAGCTTTGTATAGACACCGACCAGGTCAGCGCAGGCGCACTGTATCCCATGGGTGTGAATGCACAGATGACCACTCGAAGATCATCAGTTACAGGTAAGCAACCTGTTTTTTTCTCCACCCCCCTTTCTTTGTAGGGTGGGTGGGGACTTTGTATGGGAAAAAGTAGGTTTTTCAAAGTGTGTCGTTGTTGCCCTGCCAAGATTCCTTCTAATGACGGGCACGACTTTTGTTTAATTTGTTTGGGAGAAGCCCTTAGAGTCGATACTTGTCCTCACTGTGCGAGTTTTACTCGGCAGGCTTGACATAATCGGGAGGTTAGGCTTAGAGCTCTCCTTTTAGAATCGGCTTTACGCCCTACAATGTCCTCAGCGGCTTCCCATGCCTCTGCGGCTAAAAAGTCGGACACCTCCTTGAAGGCACCGAAACAGAAACCTAAGCAGGCTGAAGATAAGACCCCTTCGAAGTTGAAGGTCCTGCCGTCTGCTTCGGTCTTGAGGGTGGAGCCTGTCATCATTACCGGGTTATCGACGTTGATGCCTGTTTTGGCCTCTACCTCTCAAAGGTCTGCGGTGCGCCCGACAACCCTGCAGCATACGCACTCGTCGCCTTCGGTTTTGATCCCTCTGGGCCAGTCAACGAGGTCACCTCCACCGTTGTCCCCTCGTCAACATTCCCGATCTCCGTCGAGGCGTTCTGGTACCCTGGTCCACACTTTGGACGAGGGGCCTGTTTTGGTACACCACCACTCGTGGTCTCGATCCCGATATGACCGGAGAAGACTGATCCGTCGGCAGTCTCCATCGTCGTCCGGTTCTCCTTCTGATAACCAATGTTGGTCTTTCGATGAACATCGAGAACGCCCGGATGCGGCCTACTATTATTCCAGGTCCCTGACACCGGATCGGCATCATTATGATCATGTCCGTCACTCTGAGCGTACGGATCGGGGCCGTGTCTCTGACTGCCCTCGGCGCTCCACATCGGTGGTCTCAGCCCATTCGATTCCTCGGGAACAGCCTTCCGAACCCTTGAAGGTTAGGGATGCCCCGAAGAGTTCTCCGTTAGAACCTCGGTACCATCCTTCTGTCGACCACCCAGTTATTGATCTGGTTCAACCACTACGATCCTCCTCTCCAATGTTGATCTCGGACCGGTCGGATTCGGCGGAGCTTGACCCCGAGGTCACTCAGATCGAGGATGAGCCTCGGCGCTCCGGGTCTATATCGCCCACTGAGGTATATTTGGAGCTTTTCACTCGGATGGCAACTGCCCTTCAAGTCCAGGGCTCTACAGAATCCCCAGCTGTGACCGACGTGGTTCACAGACTGGTTCAAGCCGACCTTCCTCCTTCTACTGTCCTGCCCTTGCTTCCGGTCCACCTTTCGATCTTGAAGGAATCTTTGTCAAAATAGCTTGGAGCCTTTATTTCAAATAACTGCACTTCTACAGAACTGGAAGTAGATAAGGAACCAGCATGGTTTACAAGAGTAACCCTTCCCCACTCCCTAACCCACAACACTGACTACAGTCAAGATTTCTGTAATATTTAATAGATAAAAGCTTTAAAAAGACTTCTAGTTTGTCTGGCTTAATCCGTGTTTACTTGTACCTTAGCTCTCGACTTTCTTTACATGTCTCACACTTACAGTATATATATTTGTCAGTGCATTATGCAAAATGCAAGTAACCATGGAAAGAATGATTTTTTGTGTGTGTTGCATTCTGGCAAATTACACAAATGAATTTACCCACAATGTTCAGAAAACCCTTTTTTCTCTTGCATGAACCATCAGTCACCTGAAACTCAACTAATGCCATTCAATAGTTCAAACACATATAAAAAGCAAATTACCCATTACATATCTTGATTGCATAGTCCTTTAGAAGTGTCTGATATTTTGAGAAGTAGGAACTGATCTCAAACCCAAAGGTCCTGGAATGTTCTTATCTGCTGCTGTGAACTGCGTGCTTATGAATCTCTCTACCAAACAGGTGCATTTCAGAGGAAAGGAAGAGTGTTCGATACCACTTTGACAGTGACCAATTCCAGTCATCCCAACTTCTTGAATAGGAGAGTGGGGCTTATGCCATCAAACCTTTTGTAAACTATCTTCATAATGCTATCAAATTCATCATATGTGTAGTAAGTGGAAAGTTGCCAAGAAAGTCCAGCAATTGCACTTAAATTCAAAAGAGAGAACTTCTGGAAAAAGATGGAAATGTTAAGACATTGAAGATTCAAGAGGGTCAAATGTGTTAGGATTCTTGGAGGTTATTTAAAGCTACATTACCAGCAGTTCTGATGGAGTGTCTGTGTGTGTGCGCACACAGCCTGCAGATTAGGAAAGATACAAATAAGCTCTGGAGGAGGATGCCATACAGAATCAAGATGTGGAGTCATGCTATATCTGTAGCAACAAAATAGGAGTCCAATGGCACTTTAAAGACTAAAAAAATTGCCTTGACCTGGGAAGCCCAGGCAAGCTGGATCTTGGCAGATCTCGAAAGCTAAGCAGGGGCAAATCTGGCTAGTACTTGAATGGGAGACCTCCTTGGAATACCAGCAGTCAGGAGGCAGGGGCAGGCTTTATTCAGCCACCTCTCTGAATATCTTCCAGACCCCCAGTAGGGGTCAGTCACCAGAAGTCACCATAACTTCCAGGTGCACACACTCACAAAAAACAAAACAAGATCCAATCCAAAGAGGAATGGGTTCATTCAGCATGGATGTGACAGATTTTCAACAGTTGTTAGGTAGGCAAAGTATAAAATCTAAAACAGTATGAGCAAATATCTCTCCTTATAAATATTTATCTTTTGGTTTCGCAAGATTCCATGTGCTCCCATTGGCTGTAAAATGCCCTCCCTCAGCCCATCAGCCGCCACTCAAGACTACTCGCGTGCCATTGGCCAGGTGCTGAGTCTGCTCCTCTTCCCCACCCACTCCCCCTGGCAGACAGCTCTCTCTCCTGAGGAAGACAGTTCTCTTGACTCCTGTGAGGGACTGTCCCCTCAGTGGCTGTTGGTAGGCAGCCAAGCTGGGTTCTGTGAGTAAAAAAAGGACTTTCAGCTTAACCCCCTCCCCCGCCCATAACCACCTCCCCCAATGGCCACTTTCCTATCAGAATAAATGAAAAAAGGCTCTTTCTCCTGCTTAGCTTCAGCATGGCTGGCTGGCTAACCAGGTGGTCCAGCGACCATCAGACCATTTTCTTCAACTCCCCGCTGTGTGGCTGACTTTCCCCTAGGCCTGCCAATCTCCAGGTGGGACCTGGAGATCTCCCACTGTTACAATTGACCTCCAGATGACAGAGATCAGTTCCCCGGGAGAAAATGGTTGCTTTGGAGGGTAGACTCTATGGCATTATACCCTGCTGAGTCCTTCCACACACACCCCAAATGCTGCCCTCCACAGGATCCACCCCCCAAATCTCCAGGTATTTCCCTAATCAGAGTTGGCACCTGTATTTTCTCTGTCAGTAAAAGGCCCTTTCCACACCTATGTTGGCCTTAAGGAGAAAACTCATTGGGCCCAGTCCAGGTTGCCAATTCCAGGTGGGCAATTCCTGGAGATTTGAGGGATGGAGCCTGAGAGGGTGAGGTTTGAGGAGGGGTGGCACCTCAGACAGGTACGATGCCATAGACTTCACCCTCCAGCCATTCCCTGATGGGGAACTATTGTTGCCAATCTCCAGGTGGTGGCTGGAGATCACTCAAAATTACAACTGCTCTCTAGGAGGGATGGGGGAGGAGATGGAAAACTAAAGGTAGGTTGATGGTTGGCTGGGAGGGAGATAGGGTTGTCAACTCCAGGTTGGGAAATTCCTGGAGATTTGAGGGGTCGAACCTGGATAAGGTGAGTGTTGAGGAAGGGTGGGACCTCAGACAGGTACAATGCCATAGATTCCACCCTCCAAACCAGCCACTCCCTCCTGGGCAACCACTGTTACCAATCTTGGGGGTGGGCTGGAGATCACTCAAAATTACTACTGCTCTTCAGGTAGCAAAGATCAGTTCCTCTGGAGAAAATGGTGGACTCTGTCATTATACCCTGCTGAGATTGCCACAGCAAATTGTCACTGAGTGCCCAAAGCCGGGGCACTCTCCCAGAGCCTCTTTCTAGAGCCCGTTGTATTTATTTCCACAACGGGCCTTATTCCTAGTAAGCAGATAAAACACAACGTTACAGAGGTATAGCTATACAGCTGAATAAGGTGGGGAAAAGAAGATATCACCTAGAATGAGTAATAAATGACAGACTCCTATTAAGATTCAAGGTAAGTGTAAAGCAGAATGTTTCCTCTAAAACATGGAATTAGGAAAATACAAAGCACACATTTAAAAAGAATTTATTGGGCATGCTGGCCAGCCATAAGGTAACAGTGTGGGTATGGAAATGCAAACACTGTGCTAAGAATTATTAGATTGAAAATAAAATGGCAAATGTTATCTGGATCGAGGCGGATCGGCGGTGCTGATGTTGCTGGACCTGTCGGTAGTGTTCGACATGGTTGACCATCAGCTATTGGCCCGCCGCCTCGTTGACATAGGAATTCAGGGGCTTGCCTTACAATGGCTTGCTTCCTTTCTCCAAGGTCGGGGACAAAGGGTGGCGCTAGGGGAACAGCAGTCCAAGAGGACTGTGGAGTGCCTCAAGGGGCAGTGCTCTCCCCGATGTTATTTAACATCTATATGCGCCCCCTTGCCCAGATTGCCCGGAGGCACGGGTTGGGATGTCACCAGTACGCTGATGACACCCAGCTCTATCTGATGTTGGGCGGCCAGTCCAACTCCAGACCGGAAGACCTGGACTGGGCACTACAAGCCGTGGCTGATTGGCTTAGGCTGAGTCAGCTGAAACTGAACCCGATGAAGACGGAGGTCCTTTGCTTGAGTCAGGGTGGTTCGGGAGTGGGGTTCCCACTCCCGACCTTTGATGGGGTGCCATTGGTGTCAGTGCTGGAGGTTAGGAGTTTGGGAGTGCTCCTGGAGCCTCCCTAATGATGGAGGCCCACGTAGTGGCCACCACCAGGTCAGCCTTCTACCACCTTCGGCTGATCAGGCAGTTGGTTCCCTTCCTTGACCACACTGACCTAGCAACAGTGATCCATGCTATGGTCACCTCAAGACTAAACTACTGTAATGCTCTCTACATGGGGCTGTCCTTGTCGCAGATCCGGAAGCTGCAGCTAGTGCAGAATGCTGCAGCTGGGCTTTTGATGGGTCTCCCCAAGTGGGAGCACATCCATCCCGTGCTGTGACAACTGCATTGGCTGCCAATAGCATACCAAATCTGCTTCAAGGTGCTGGTTCTTACCTTTAAAGCCCTATATGGCTAGGGTCCAGCATACCTGTGGGACTGCCTTTCCCTGTGTATACCCCAAAGAGCACTTCGGTTGGGGTCTCAAAATCGCTTGACCCTCCCTGGCCCAAAAGAGGCCAGGCTTGCGACTACTGGGGCCAGGGCTTTCTCAGTGGCGGCCCCATCCTGGTGGAACGAGCTCCCAGAGGAGATCAGGGCCCTGTGGGACCTTTTGCAGTTCTGCAGGGCCTGCAAGATGGACCTCTTCTGCCAGGCTTTCAGCTAGGGTGCTGCCACCATTATAGAGCCCTGGCTCTTGGTTTTAACAGCTAGCCGCAGGAAGATCTGGAGCAGAAGGATTTTTAGAGAGTACATTGAAATAAGCCATCTTGAGTAACTATCTTCTGCACTTTATGAAACTTTATTAATATGGAATTGTTTTATATGGTTTTATGTGATCTTAACTGTTTTTATGTACTGGCTGTGAGCCTGCATTGCGGGGAGGGTGGGGTATAAATGCAATAAATAAATAAATAAATAAATAAATAATGTTTTTATATGTTGGCGCCACAATTGAAATATTTTGTTAGATCCCATTACCCTGTCCTGCTAAATGATGAGTCTTGTTGCAGAGAGTGGCAGTTCTCCAGAGCCACTGATTCACCTTAATGGAAGCACAGGCATGCTGGGCAAAGGAAGAACTAGTGTTCAACTTGTGGTCTGCAGTCCAGACAATGCATGATCTTGCTCTAGAGGAAAGAGGTCTTGCTTCAGAGGAAATTTTCTGCTAAAGCATGATTCCTTCCTCTTGAGCAAAACCGCTCCATGAGAGAGAGTTATATGTATAATTTTGGTTGCCTTGTTTCAAAAAAGGTGATAGAGATGGAAAATAAGAATAAGACAGCCTCTGTCATGAAGGAGTTAAAGCTCTTCTGAGGAAAGGCCAAAGTGTAGGAGGATTTTTAGTTTAAAGAAAACAGAAGGGTGAATAGAATAGAGGTTTATAAAATTATGGATGATGTGGGGAAATGGATAGGATTTTTTTTTCTAATTGAAGAATGGATGGGACTTTGTAAAAAAAAAATAGGTTAGTATTTTAGCACAAGAGGGCAGCATTGTTTTTAAAAGCAAGAATTTTGATATGTACTATGTGGCAGTTCAGAGTTTTTTAGATGCTCCAATATGATTGACGCCACAAATTATTTTATCTTGTTTTGCCTGTGTGACTATTCCATCCAAGTAAAACCCAACAGCAAAATATGTAGATACATCTGCAAATAATTCAAATGTATAACAAGAAGAGAACATTGTTTAATCTTTGGCTGAATTTCTTTTGTTCTGTTTTGCAAAAGGAGCCCTTCAATAATTTCTGCAAATATTCCAACATGCTCCTTTAACCCTCTATCCTTTTTAATGCTTTGAGATCTGCTTCTGCATTAAGTGTTCAACAAGCATGTTCATTTGAAGCTTCTTATGTACTTCACTTTAAATATAATGTTAAATATTATTCTTATAATCTAAATATTGATTGTGAATCTGCAGTCAATCAATCAACTTTGCAGATGATTCAGATCCATTGTGTGCCTGGTTTGTAATACCCTGAAAATAAAATCACATGAAAGTCTTCTTTGCATGCTCCCCAGCTCATTCATTTTCAGAGGGACAAATAGAGTCTGGCTAGAGCATTTTGATAGTTCCAGCAGCTAGTCGACCATTGGAGCCATCATCTCCAACACTGTGGCAGAGTTCCATGCCTCTGCCTCCTTGGCAAGGCTACCTTATTATTTTCCATCTTCTAGACCTCAACAATGGGATGTCTGGCAGTCATGAAAAATACCAGAAGCTAGACACCATTTTTCATGGAACTGTGATGCTACAGATCTGCCAGTTTCATAGCCTACAGTTTCTCTTCACCTCCCTTATTAGGCTGACTCACCTTCTGGCCTGGGTTCAGACTTACTTTTCCCTGATGACACCGTAGGGGACCCTGATCCAAAGTCACCTAATGAGGATCTGAAGCTCTACACAGAGTAAATGATACGAATGGCTAGATTGCTGGAGATAGAGGTGGCTTCCACCAGCCCAAGACCTTGAGACTAGATCTTTGCATTGTTTTTATTGTATGTTGTGAGCTGCCCTGAGCCCACATGCAGGATAGGGTGGGATATAAATCCAATAAATGAATAAATCTTAGACAAGCTCTATGCAGAGTGACCTGATATAATTGCCTTCCCTATCTTGGAAGGCATTGCCAACATTTCCAAGGCCCTATGGCAAAAACCAGCTAGCATGGCTGCCACGTCCAAAAAGGTAGAGAATTTATACAGAGTGCTACAATAGCAAACAGGTGATTTCTCACCAGTGGACAGAGAGGGGTGAAGAATTGATGCAGTTAGTAGAAAAGTTTACTCAACCTGTGCATTGCTAACCAGTCGTTCCTCTGGGAATAGATGGCTGCTTACATAGAGCTTCTGCCTGAAGACAAGAAGCCTTTAGCCACACTTCTCCAAGAGGAGTCATTGCGCTGATCCAACCAAAAGATTAATATAGGAATAAACTGTTATTAAGAAAGAATTAGTAGGCACACTGATGAACAAAAACTATTGAGGCAGACTCAGCATGGGTTCTGTAAGGGAAGATCTTGTCTCACTAACCTGTTAGTGTTTTTTGAGGGAGTGAACAAACATGTGGACAAGGGAGACCCAATAGATGTTATTTACCTTGACTTCCAGAAAGCTTTTGATACAGTTCCTCATCAAAGGCTCCTAAGTAAGCTCAATAGTCATGGGATAAAAGGACAAGTCCTCTTGTGGATCAAAAACTGGCTTATAAATAGGAAACAGAGAGTGAGTATAAATGGGAAACTTTCTCAGTGGAGGGTGGTAAGCAGTGGGGTACCACAGGGATCAGTACTCGGTCCAATGCTTTTTAACTTGTTTATGAATGATTTGGAATTGGGAGTAAGCAGTGAAGTGGCTAAATTTGCAGATGACACGAAGTTGTTCAGGGTGGTGAAAACCAGGGAGGATTGTGAGGCACTTCAAAGGGATCTGTCGAGGATGGGTGAGTGGGCATCAATGTGGCAAATGGGGTTCAATGTGGCCAAGTGCAAAGTGATGCACATTGGAGCCAAAAATCCTAAATATAAATACACGTTGATGGGGTCTGAACTGGCAGAGACTGACCAAGAGAGAGATCTTGGAGTCGTAGTAGATAACTCAATGAAAATGTCTAGACAGTGTGTAACTGCAATAAAGAAGGCCAACACTATGCTGGGGATTATTAGGAAGGGAATTGAAAACAAATCAGCCAGTATCATCATGCCCCTGTATAAATCATTGGTGCGACCTCATTTGGAATACTGTGTACAGTTCTGGTCACCACATCTCAAAAAGGATATTATAGCATTGGAAAAAGTGCAGAGAAGGGCAACTAGAATGATAAAAGGGTTGGAACACCTTCCCTATGAAGAAAGGTTAATACGCTTGGGGCTCTTTAGCTTGGAGAAACGACGGCTGAGGGGTGACATGATTGAGGTTTATAAGATTATGAATGGGATTGAGCAGGTTGAGAAAGAAGTACTTTTCTCCCTTTCTCACAATACAAGAACTCGTGGGCACTCCATGAAATTACTGAGCAGTCGGGTTAGAACAGATAAAAGGAAGTACTTCTTCACCCAAAGAGTGATTAACATATGGAATTCACTGCCACAGGAGGTGGTGGCAGCTACAAGCATGGACAGTTTCAAGAGAACACATGGAACAGAAGTCCATCAGTGGCTATTAGCCACAGGGTATAGATGGGAACTCTCAGTCTGGGGCAGGTGATGCACTCTATTCTTGGTGTTGGAGGGGGCAGCAGTGGGAGGGCTTCTAGTGTCCTGGCCCCACTGCTAGACCTGATGGCACCTGGTATTTTTGGCCGCTGTGTGACAGAGTGTTGGACTAGATGGGCCATTGGCCTGATTCAACATTGGCTTCTCTTATGTTCTTATGTTCTTATGACACTTCACTGACTCTTCCACCAGGGCTATGGCTTCACCACTTGTACTGAGAAGACATGCTTGGCTGTGCTCCACAGCTTTGCTTCCTGACACCCAGCAGAAGATAGAGGACCTTCTGTTTGAGGGAATGGCATTATTTGCTTTTTTGACGATCTTTTGTCCCAAATTGAGAAAAACAAGCAAACAGCTTGTTCATTTGGCATCATGGCAGGTCCCACAACTCCATACAGGCCTCGGCAAACATATAAATTTCATCAGTTGCAGTCACCCTATTCTCAGCACTCACAACAGCTGCCACGTTCAGCACGGTATCCTACACAGCATACCTTTTCAGGGTCTATGGCACAGGGCAGGCATAGGCCCACTGATAGAGCTAGACATTTGGGCTCACAACATCAGCCACTTCCTCAGGAGTTGCAGCAGGCTCCGAAAGGTTCCTTCTGACTAGGACCTGTAATAGAGCAGCTGCCTATTAAAGACAGGTTAGCTGCTTTTAGTGACAAATGGCAGGAGGTCATTCATGACACTTAGGTTTTGTCAATTTTTAATGTGGGTCATAGATTAGAGTTTTGGCAGTGGCCACCCCTCCATTGCCTGAATTGGAGCCGGACCTGTCATCCCTTATCCAAAAACCGGCAGTACAGAGAGTTCCTGACTTGGACCCCATCATGGGATTCTATTCATGTTTTTTTCTGGTACCCAAGGAAGATGAAGGCTGTAGACCTATCCTGGATCTGAGGAATTTGATTTTGTCCCTGAATGTTAGAAAGTTCAAAATGTTGCCTTTAGAGTTGGTCTTACAATTTTTAACATTAAAGTGCTGGTTTTGTGTGACCTTCAGGATGCTTATTTCCATATAGCTATCCACCGCCCCATCAGTATTCTCTAAGTGTGTTGCTGTAGTGGTAGCACACCTAAGGTCTAAAGGTTGTTCCATTAATCCATTTTTGGATGACTGGCTCATTATTGCACCTTCTTGTGAGGAACTAAAGTTGCAGGTTTCCATGATTATGCAAATGTGCCAGGAATTGGATTTGGTAATGAACAGCAAGAAATCACATCTCTTACACTCTCAGAAAGTTTCCTTTATTGGGGCCTTTCTGGATGCCACAGTGGCCAAGACTTTCCTACCTGTAGATAGAGGCTTACACATAAAGGCGTTGGTTGGACAATGCCTGTCTAACAACAGATTTTGATCAGTCCTTTTCTTTCAGAAGCTGTTAGGACTGATGACCTCTACCACAGCCACAACTCCACATGCATGTCTAAGAATGCGATCTTTGCAGAATTGGTTTCTAAGACTGAGACTGAGCCCTATGAGGCAAGGCTAAAGGCCTTGGGAATGTTTTGTTTGGAGAAGAGGAGACTGAGGAGGGATAAGATTGCTCTCTTTAAACATTTGAAAGGCTGTCATTTGGAGGAGGGCAAGGAGCTGTTCCAATTGGCAGCAGAGGATAGGACCTGAAGCAACGGGTTTAAATTACATGTAGAAAGGTATCGGCTGGATATTAGGAAAAACTTTTTCATTGTCAGAATAGTTCAAAGGTGGAATCAGCTGCCTAGAGAGGTGGTTAGCTCCCCTTCACTGGCAGCTTTCAAGAAGAGGCTGGACGAATATTTTTCAGAGATGCTTTAGGCTGGTCCTGCATTGGGCAGGGGGTTAGACTAGATAGTCTGTATGGCCCCTTCCAACTCTATGATTCTATGATTCTGTGAAATTTTGCTCTGCTGTACACTCCCAACATACTAGGTTCACAGTTCCTAGGTCCATAGTATGGCAGTTGGGCTGGTGGTTGTGCAAGAGTAACCTCCTAGCAGGGGTACCTTTGGGGGAAAGGACACCTCAGCTTTCTCTCACCTCTGATACACCATTGCAGGGCTGGGGAGCCCATTGTGGGTCATTTTCTGTGCAATATGTGTCATCAGCAGAAGAAAGAAGTTTTTATATTAACCTCTTAGAGTTACATATGATACAATATGCCCTTACCTCATTTCCAGAGCTCATCAAAGGTGAAAAGCACTGAGACTGGTAAGTGATTTCAGCTCTCATACTTTATTATAGGTGCAGAACAAGACAAGAAACCCCAGCTCGCAGGCCGGCTTATATGCTTCATGAACCTGCTCCCCAGAACACATCCCCACTCAGTGATAGGCTATATACAGTGGTCAAGAGTAGGTCCCGACCTAGAACCTAGTCCTCTGGCTTGAGAGGGAGAACTCGCCAGCACAGCTGATCGATGTGGTGCTGTAGCAGATGGCCGTCTTCCACAGAGACTTCATGGGACCATGGCCCCGTTACTCGCACAACCCTCGCCGGATCCAGGGGGACCCCGGGAGTAGTTGTGGGCATACACAGGGTCTTCCAGGAAGAATCCCCTGGCTGCCTCTTGAGTTTCTGTGTCCAGTGGCTGTTGGGGGGCACGGTCAGGATGCAGGCGGTCCAGTCGGGTCATCAAACGGCGCCCTAGGAGGAGCTCTGCAGGACTGCGTCCAGTTGTGGTGTGTGGCATTGTCCATTGGCCAAAGAGGAAGATGGCTAATTTATAGTCTCAGTCCTTACTGTCCATCCGGCACAGCACATCCTTGGTGGTCCTCACCATGTGCTCGTTTTGGCCATTGGTGGCTGGATGAAAGGGAGCCGGGCGGACATGTCAGGTCCCGTAGTACCGGGTGAAGTCCTGGAATTCAGAGGAGGTGAACGTCATGCTGTTGTCCGTAACCAGCATGTCAGGGATCCCTTGTGCGTTGAAAATCCTCCACATTGCTTGAATGGCCACCTTTGAGGAGGTGGAGGGCACGGGTACCACCTCCAACCACTTACTGTAGGCATCTACTAGGATGAAAAACAGTTGCCCTTGGAATGGCCTCATGAAGTCTAGATGGAGATGGGACCACGAATGGTGTGAGGATTCCCAGGCATGGGCGGGGTCCCTCAGGGGTTCGGGCCATGACTCCTGGCAAGACGTGCAGCATTTGACCGTGCCCTTGATGTCCCTATCCAGCCCCGGCCACCACACATAGCTGTGGGCGAGTGCTTTCATCCTGACCACCCCGGGATGCGTCTCATGCGGGGCCATGAGGACCTGCATTTGTAAAGCCCCCCCCCCACATTGACAGCTTGTCCTTCTGGGGGGAGAATGGTATGAATTCATAGCCCTCACTGGATGCCGGCCAACCCCTCACCACCCAGTCCAGGACCCGACAGAGGACACGGTCCAGTCGGGAAGGGACTCGAGCAGCGCCATCTGGTGAACCAGAGCGGGGTTGGACACTGAGGCAGGCAGGGGAAGATGGCTGAGAACATCCACGTGGCCTATGGCCTTCCTAGGCTGATGGACGAGCGAGTAGAAGTAATCCGCTAAAAAAATAGACCACCGGAGCACCTGGGAAGAGACCATCTGGGGCGTCTGGTGATGGGGGCCCAGGAGGCCGAAGAGGGGCTTGTGGTCCATCAACACCGTGAAAGGCCGACCATACAGATAATGGTGGAATTTTTTTACTCCCGCCACTATAGCCAGCGCCTCCTTGTCGATCTGCACATAGTTGCACTCCGCCGGTGACAAGGTCCTGGAATAATACGCGATGGGGACCTCTCGCCTGTCAGCCAGGCAGTAGCCCAGGACCGCCCTGATGCCATAAAGTGAAGCATCACAGGCGGGGACCACTAGCAGAGCCTCGTTGCAATGGGACAGCACGGCATTGGAAGTCAGGAGATCCTTAACTGTTCAGAAAGTGGCGGCATGAGGGGGCCCCCAGGCCCACAGAGCAGACTTGTCCAGCAACTGGTGGAGAGGCTCTGCCACCACTGCCTTGAGGGGAAGAAAAGAGTGGTAAAAGTTGAGCAGGCCGAGGAAAGTCTGCAGCTCCAACTTGGATGTGGGCAGAGGGGCTTCGGTAATGGCTTTAATTTTATCATCTGTGGGGTGGATGCCCTGGGCATCCACCACGAAGCCCAAAAATTCCACCTGCAGCACCCCCAGGAGACACTTCTCGCCTTTGACCTTCAGCCCAGCAGTGTCAAAGCGCTGGAGCACAGCCCGAAGATGGTCAGTGAAGGGTTCTGCATCAGGCGCCACGATCAGCATATCATCTAAAAATGGCTGCACCCCTGGAATTCCTTTGAGAAGAGAATCCATGAAACACTGTGATATCCCGGGTGCCATGCTCACCCCAAATTGTAAACGATTGACCGTAAAAGCCCCTTTGTGTATTACAATCATTTGAAGTCTTCATACTGCACCCAGAATCTGCCCCAACCCTGGATAGCCACAGGGTTTTTGTTAAAGTCCCGCAACAACCCACGTGGCTTCTCTAGAAAGGGTCCCCCCCATGGGCACAGTGTGCGCAGTGCGGCAGTGGAAATGATGGAAAAGGATAAACCCGTGTCCACTTCCATTTTACAGGGGAGCCCTCAATCAACACTGTTACATGCAGTTTGTTGAGGCTATCGGGGGGCAGGTTACATACCTGGTGCAGCTGGTGGTGGGAGGTGAGCATGTGGAGATCCAAAGACCCCTGATGCACCACTGTCTTCTGCCGGTGACCTTGGGAACAGCAAACCCGGACAATGTGGCATTGTTTGTTGCAGGTCCAGCAAATGACACAGCTAGTGCAGGATGCTGAAGTAGATGACGGTTTGCCTGTGGCAGCTCTGGGTGGACAAGATGGTCGTTGCAATGGGTGGCGGACCTGCAGTACCTCCTCCCCATCGGGAGAGGTCCGAGATGGGGTCTGCTTCAGTGCGATGGACTGCCTTGGCGTGGCAGTCCTGATGCGACTTCTCGTATGCGTCGGCCTCTCTTAATACCCTGTTGAGGTCTAGGTCATCATGGCTGGTCAGCTTCCTGTGGAGCTTGGGCTCATGGAGGCCCACCAGGAATTGCTTCAAGAGTGTGTCCGCCAGGCTAGGGAACACACACCTTGTGGCCGCTCTTCAGAGTCCTGCCAGGAAGTCGGAGGCTGTTTCGTCTGAGCCCCGGACACACACACAAAAATCCATGTGCTCTGCGAATTTGGTTGGTTTGGGCACCAGGTGATCAGTAAGCACCTTCACCAGTACCTTGTAGGTTTCTTCTTTCGTTTCCTTGGGCGTGATCAGGTCCTTCAGCAACTGAAAGGTGTCGATGCCACACGAGCTTAGGAGTAAGGCCTGTTTCTTTCCGGCATCTGTCACATTGTGATATGTGAAGTGGTTTTCCAGGGTCTCCAGCCAGGTCTTCCACTGTTCAGGCCAGGTGACATTGAAAGAAGTGATTTTACCATGTGTTGTGGCCATCTTTGGAACTCCATGAGGCAGGAGGGAGCTGGCGGCAGCTGGGCGCGATGCTTCAGAGCACGAGGCGTGGCGCTAGGAGTGGTGTGGTGCACGGTGACCAGAGAAATGGAGCATGAAGTGGTGTTCTCCTCGGCATCGGGGCACAATGCGATGCTCGTGGTTGTTGTTCATACGAAGATGGATCCCACCTTTGTTGCCAGTGAAAAGTACTGAGACTGGCAAGTGATTTCAGCTCTCATACTTTATTATAGGTGCGGAACAAGACAAGAAACCTCAGCTCACAGGCCGGCTTATATGCTTCATGAACCCACTCCCCAGAACACACCCCCACTCAGTGATAGGCTATATACAGTGGTCAAGAGTTCCATAGGTCCCGATCTAGAACCTAGCCCTCTTATTGGTGTGGGCTAGGATCCGTTCGGGTCATTGTCTCCCGGAGCGAAGCTCGGAGGTTTCACCTGACCATGTGGAGCCTTGCCTCGCCTGTGGTCAACTTCCGATACATTACAAAGGGGAAAGTTATTCAGGTCATTACAGACAACGATACTATGGCTATGACCTATAAAAACCAACAGGGAGGCACAATTTCGGCAGCCCTGTGCAAGGAAGCCACTCTCATTTGGGAACTGGTCATAGCCCAAGGAACCTCCCTCCAAGCAGTACATGTGGCAGGTACTGCCAACATGAGAGCAGGCATCCTCAGCAGAATACGGCAATCAGAACACAAATGGTGTAAGCTGCCCTGAGCCGCCTTGGCGGGAGGGCAGGATAAAAGCTTAATAAATAAATAAATAAATAAATGGTCTCTGGGGGAGAATTATATCCTCCCAATTTTTGAAACAGTGGGGATTTCCAGGAATGGATTTTTTTGCCACCCGTGCCAATGCAAAAGCCCCAGCATTCTGTTCCAGAGCCGGCATCAATCATCTCTCTCTAGGAGATGCATTCCAAATCCAGTGGACAGGCACTCTGTTTTACGCTTTCCTCCCATTTTCACTTATCCAAATGGTGTTGACCAAAATCCAAGAGGAGCACACGTGGTCTATCCTGATCACTCTTTTTTGGACCAGACAAATTTGGTTTCAAGTCCTCCTGTTACTATCCAGGGGACTCTGCATACACCTTCCCTTAGCTGCAGACCTACTTTTCAAGGAACCTGTGATCCACCATGAGGTAAGCAGGCTTAGGTTAACAGTTTGGCTGCTGCAAGATCCCAGTTTGAGTTCTTTGACCAGGTAACCAATGTTCTCCTTAACATCTTATATGAGTAAATGGGTCCCTTTTTTCTAATTGGGACAGGGCACAGGGAGTTCAAGCAGAGGATTGTCCTGTTGCCCTGGTATTCGAGAATCTACTGTATCTTAAGGAATCTGGTCTGACAGTCTCCTCCCTTAAAGTAAATTTAGCCACTATATCTGCTTATCATGTTAAGGTCCAAGATAGGACACTTTTTTCTCACCCAGTGTCCAAGAGGTTTTTTTTTAAAAGCGTTGTTTAATTTGTTTTCCCCACAGCCACCTATAGTGCTGCAGTGGTCCTTGTCAGTGGTTCTCTCCCAACTCATGTTAGCCCATTTGAACCAGTAGGTTCTTGTAGCTTGTGACTCTTGTCTCTCAAGGTTGTGTTTTTGGTAGCAATCACATCAGCCAGGGGAGTAGGAGAGTTGGCAGCTTTGAGGGCTGACCATCCATTTATTTAGTTCCAGACTAGTCATGTAGTTCTGAGACCTAGTTTATGTTTTATACCTAAGGTGGTCTCTAGTTTCCACCTTGCTTGGGACATTGTTCTTTCAGTATTTTTTTCCATCCCCTACCTCAGAGGCCAAAAAAAATTGCATTCTTTAGATGTGAAGGGGGCTTTATTGTCTTACCTAGACAAAACAAAAGGCTTCCGATAGTCCCACACCTTTTTGTTTGCTAATCTGGTAGCTCAAGAGGGAAGCCAGCCTCTGCACAGGCCATCTCTAGATGCATTAGGACAGGGTATAAACAGGCTAGTCTACCATGTCCACTGGAGCTTCAGGCACATTCTACACAGGTGCAGACAGCATCAGCAGTGTTCCGAAGAGAGACTCCCTTGGAGAACATCTGCCAGGTGGCATGGTTGTCATTGGACACCTTCGTCAAGTACTATTCTATGGGTGTGAATGTGAGAATGTGCTGCACTCCTTGTTCCACTGAAACTCACCCCACCTCCAAGGTAAGGAGCTCCATAGTCTCCCAATGTGAGACAGTACAGAAGACTGAAGACAGAAGAAGAATGTGGAAAGATAGGCCTTAGTAAGAATTTATCCTCAGTTTAAAAAGTCATTCTCCAAGGCAGGTTATCCCTCCCCCCCTTTCCTATGGAAATATTTATGACTTAGGGAGGAAGGGGTTGCTGTAGAAGGGGAGGGTTTGTGTGCATGCACATTTTGTGAGCAAATGTCACATCAAATACAAATGTCCACCCAGCATTTTTGAGTGTACAATAACTATGTTTGCAAAAATGTGAGTCTTTCAAGCTCAGGGGTTGTTCATCCTATCTCTTGCTGTGTTGAGAAATTTTGGATCTTAGTCTCCCATCTGCTTCTCCCATATATTTCACCTTGGCATTTCAGATTTTATGCTATTATTTATAGAGATATGTTCTATTAATGAATGAAGCAGAACCTTCTCAGGTGTGGTACTCAGCTACATTAACAAACAGATCTTCGTCGTGGTCTCTGTGCAGTCCCACACATGGGTTGGGCACCTGCACATGACCTCGTTCGGAGAATCTTCTAGAGCTTTACCTCAGAAGAACTTTTGGCGGGCTCTCTTCCCACCCTGGGGAGGAGACATGCACTGCCCAGAGCGGGAGAGAGAACCGCCTCCCACTCAGTTCTTCTTCGACCGCCTTCGCGTTCACACCTTGTTCCTGTTGTTCCTCCATATCATTGCCTCAGCTGAGTATATCTTTTTCTTCTCTTTTGCTTCTTGTTTCCTTCCCCTTTTTGTCTTCTTCTATCTTAAAAAAAAAAATTAGTCTTTCTCTTTTTCTCCCCCCCCCCCTTTTCTTTGGAGGGTGGGTGGGGACTTTGTATGGGAAAAACCAGGGTTTTCAAAGTGTGTCGTCGTTGCCCTGCCAAGATTCCATCTAATGACGGGCACGAACTTTGTCTAACTTGTTTGGGAGAGGCCCATAGAGTGGATACTTGTCCTCACTGCGCGAGTTTCACTCATCAGGCTCAACGTAATCGAGAGGCTAGGCTCAGGGCTCTTCTTTTAGAATCAGCTCTACGTCCTACAATGTCCTCAGCGGCTTCCCAGGCCTCTGCGGCTAAAAAATTGGACACCTCCTCAAAGGCACCGAAACAAAAACCTAAGCGGGCTGAAGATAAGACCCCTTCGAAGTCGAAGGCCCCACCATCCGCTTCGGTTTCGAAGGTGGACCCCATTGTCGTGACCGGGTTGTCGACGTCGATCCTGGCCTCTACCTCTCAATGGTCTGCAGTGCGGCCAGCAACCCCGCAGCATACCCACTCGTTGCCTTCAGGTTTGATCCCTTTGGGCCAGTCGACGAGATCACCTCCACAATTGTTCCCTTGAAGACGTTCCCGGTCTCCATCGAGGCGTTCTGGTACCCCGGTCCACACTTTGGACGAGGGCCCTGTTGTAGTGCACCGCCATTCACAGTCCCGATTACGATACGACTGGAGAAGACTGATTCGTAGGCAGTCTCCATCATTGTCCGGTTCCCCTTCTGACGACCAATGTTGGTCTTTCGAGGAGCGTTGAGAATGCCCGAATGCAGCCTACTATTACTCCAGGTCCCCGACACCGGAGAGGCACCATTATGATCGTATCTGGCACTCTGAACGTGTGGATCGGACCCATGTCCCTGACCGCCCTCGACGCTCCGCGTCTGTTGCCTCGGCTCGTTCCCTTCCACAGGAACAGCCTTCCGAACCCTCTAGAAGTCAAGATGCCCCGAAGAGTTCCCCAGTGGAACCTCGGTACCATCCTTCCGTCGATCACCCAGTTATCGATCTGGTTCAACCACGATCCTCCTCTCCCATGTCGATCTCGGACAGGTCGGATTCAGCGGAGTTCACTCCGAGGTCACTCGGATTGAGGACGAGCCTCGACGTTCCGGATCTATTTCGCCAACTGAGGGCCCTAAGGCATATCTAGAGCTCATTACTCGGATGGCAACTGCTCTTCAAGTCCAGGGCTCTACAGAATCCCCAGCTGTGACCGACGTGGTTCACAGATTGGTGCAAGCCGACCTTCCTCCGTCCACCATCCTACCCTTGCTTCCTGTACACCTTTCGATCTTGAAAGAGTTTTGGGAGCACCCGGCTTCGATCCCCCTGGTTTCAAGGAGCTATGACGGCCTCTACAAGATTCAACAGAATCCAGGCAAATTCCTCATTTGTCAGCCACCACCTAACTCGATGGTTGTCCACTCCTCCTCGAGATCGAAGCAGCCTGTTCGCCAGTCTGTGCCTCCTGACTGCAAGGGTCACAAGCTGGACCTTCTGGCCAAGAAGATGTACTCTCTGGCCTCCATGAATCTTCACGTCGATACTTACCTCTCCTATCTGTCGGCGTACGCCTTCAACGTTGCGAATGCAGTCCGTCCTATCTTGGAATTCGTTCCAGAGGAGCATCATCCCACTCTCTCGGCTGCCTTGTCTGAGGTTTGTGCCATATCGAAGCAGCAGATCAATTTGGTTCATCATGCTGTTAATTGTTCCTCAAAGCTCCTGGTCTCTTCCGTCGCTCTCCGGTGTCATGCTTGACTCCGGGGCACCTCTTTACAACCTGACATCAAATTCTGTATTGAAGATCTTCACTTTGATGGCGATGGCCTCTTCCACTCCACCACCGACAAAGTTTTGAAAGCTGTCGATGACAGTTGAAAGCAGGCTCGAAATCTCGGAGTCTCTGCTGCCCCTTACCAACCTCAGAACCGTCCTTGGAAGCCTCCCGGCTCCAGACGATACCCGTCTCCGGCATCTAACTCCCAATGGAGAAGGAACCCTTATGTCTCTCGTCCTCCTTCCAAACACTGTTCCCAACCTACCAAAAAGCCGCCACAGCCTAAACAGTCTGTTTGACTGTCTCCACTGTCTCCCTTCCCCGACGTCATATACTCCTCCCATCCGGACCCGTCTTTTCCCCTTTCTACCAGCCTGGAAAGAAATTTCCACCAACTCCTGGGTCCTCACCATCCTGTGGGTCGGGTATGCCATAGAGTTCGTTTTGCCTCCAATCCTCCCACACTTTGTCGTCACGCCTCCAGATCCTCTCCTCGATCTCGAGGTTTCCACTCTCCTTGCCAAGGGAGCCATCGAAGTTGTCCCGGAGGCGCAATGAACTCGCGGCTTCTACTCAAAATATTTCCTAGCTCCCAAGAGGGACGGCGGATTCAGACCAATTATGGATCTTCAAGATATCAACCGTTACATTTGGTATCAGAAATTCAGAATGGTCACTCTGCAGTCGATCCTTCGCCTGATACCACGGGCGGCGTGGCTTGCGTCAGTCGACCTCCAAGACGCTTACTTCCATGTCACGATCCGTCCCCAGAACCGTCGGTTTCTCCGATTTGCCATTGGAGATGCACACTACCAGTACAGGGTGCTTCCCTTCGGCCTTTCTACCACTCCGCGGGTGTTCACCAAGCTGATGGCTGTGGTGGTGGCCGAGCTCCATCAACGGGGAGTCACTCTTTATCCTTACATCGACAACTGGCTTCTCGTAACTCCGATGCCAGGTCAGTTGCTCCACGACACTCAGGAGACTCTTTCCCTCCTCCGTGCTCTCGGACTCTGCGTCAATGTCACCAAGTCCTCCCTTCAGCCCCTCCAAACCCTTCGATTCCTCGGGGCTCAGCTCGACACCAACCTTGAAGCAGCTTTCCTCCCGGAGTTGAGGGCTTCCGACATTCGAGCGATGGTGTCCTCATTTCAGATGTTCCCTCAACAATCCACCCGTTCTGTGATGAGGCTCCTCGGTCACTTTGCCTCCACGGTGTTCGTAGTCCGCCATGCACGGCTCAGAATGTGGCCACTTCAGCTGTGGCTTCTCCGCACCTTCGATCCTCTACGGAGTCCTTGGCACACGATTCTGTCGATCCCACAGAGTGCCCTTGACTCTCTCGAATGGTGGTCTCAACCTGTCCACCTCCTCTCTGGAATGCCCTTCCCACCTCCTCCTCCTGAGCTGTTGTTGACCACGGACGCTTCCCTCTGGGGTTGGGGAGCCCAGTGCGGAACGTTCGCTGCTCAAGGGGTTTGGTCTGCTCGAGATGCATCTCATCACATAAATTACCTGGAGTTGCACACAATTTATCTGACCCTTCGGTCATTTCTTCTGACCCTTCGAGGCCGTGTCATCCAAGTGGCTTCCGACAGCACCAAGGCTGTTTATTATGTCAACAAACAGGGGGGCACTGCCTCTGTTCGTCTCTGCAACTTAGCAATAGACTTCTGGTCCTGGTGCCTCGATCACTCCATCACCCTCTCGGCGATCCATATTCCCGGGGATTGGAATGTCGATGGAGACCGGTTGAGTCGTTCTGCCTCATCGGACAACGAATGGTCCATTCCCCTCTGGTATCTTCGACCTCTGTTTTGAGAGTTCAGTCACCCATCTGTCGACGGCTTCGCGTCTGCCGACAATGCTCGATGTCGCCTGTTTTTCAGCAGGGGTCCCCCATCTGCTCGGTCGCTCGGGGATGCATTTCTCCACAAGTGGAACGGAACCCTGTTTTACTTTTTTCCTCCGTTCCCTCTCATCTCCCGGGTCGTACAGGAGATTCGTGCAGACGGCACCTCCTGCATTATAGTCACTCCATGTTGGCCATGCCAGGTCTGGTTCCTCACCTGCTTCAGCTCTCCTGTCGTTCCTTCTGTCCACTCCCCGTCATCCCACATCTCCTCTCTCGGGCCCGAGGGAGAATCCTCCATCCCAATCCGGGATCTTTCAGATTGACGGCCTGGAAGATCCAACCTTAGACTTCCCGCCTCAAATTTCTGAAATCCTCCTGAATGCTAGGAAGCCTTCTACTCGACGTTCTTATCGATTCAAATGGAACAGATTCCAATCCTACGCTTCTGATCACTCCTTTGATCCGGTTCGATCATCTCTCTGTGAGATTTTCACCTACATCGTACACTTGAAGGATACTGGCCTGGCATACTCATCCTTGCGGGTTCATCTGGCGGCAATATCCGCCAATCACCCCCTGATACAAGGATCTTCAGTGTTCTCCCATCATCTCACCAAAACGTTCCTCAAGGGTCTCCTTCGGATGTGCCTGCCTAGGAAACTGTTGGTGCCTTCGTGGAGCTTGTCACTGGTCCTTTCACAACTCATGTCTAAACCGTTTGAGCCCATGGCTACCACTGACCTCAGGCTAGTTTCCTGGAAAATGGCCTTTCTCGTAGCCATTACCACTGCACGTAGAGTAGGGGAGCTAGCTGCCTTTAGGGCCGATTCCCCCCTATACAATTTTTCATAGGGAGAAGGTTATCCTGAGACCAGATCCTTCCTTCCTCCCTAAAGTCATCTTGCCTCTCAGAGAGCCTTGCACTGTCTCTATGTGCACAGGGTGCTCTCGTTCTACCTGCATAGGACACAGCCCATACGTAAATCTCCTTGGCTGTTCCTAGCTTATGGTCCCCCGCTGCTGGGGGAACCAGTCTCTTCTCAACGACTCTCTAGATAGGTGACTTCCACCATAGCTCTCTGCTATGAGCTGGCACATCAACCGGTTCCTACCTGTCTCACTGCCCATTCCACATGGGCGGTATCGACGTCCACTGCTTTCCTGGCGGGTGTCCCATTGGAAGACATCTGTGCGGTTGCTACGTGGTCCTCGGCATCGACCTTCGTGACCCACTACGCCCTTGACGTCTGAGCCCGACGGGATGCTGCCTTCAGTCGGACGGTGCTGCGATCTCTCTTCGCTTGATCCTGCTGCACCCTCAGGTAGGACCCGTGGGTGATTTGTTTTGTCGTTGATGCTGTGTCTTAACCAGTATTTTTGTGTCTTTTGCAGCTGCCAGCTCCCTCTTCCAACTGGTTCAGCTCTTGTAATCACCCACGTGTGGGACTGCACAGAGACCACAACGAAGATAAACAGGTTGCTTACCTGTAACTGATGATCTTCGAGTGGTCATCTGTGCAGTACCACAATCCCCACCCGGCCTTCCCCGCTGCTGGCATCTCCTGATTTCCTTCTTCGGATTGCTTGGCCTTGCCGGTGGCAGTCGAAGGAACTGAGTGGGAGGCGGCTCTCTCTCCCACTCTGGGCATGTGCAGTGCATGTCTCCTCCCCAGGGCGGGAAGAGAGCCCGCCAAAAGCTCTTCTGAGGTAAAGCTCTAGAAGATTCTCTGAACGAGGTCATGCGCAGGCGCCCAACCCATGTGTGGTACTGCACAGATGATCACTCGAAGATCATCAGTTACAGGTAAGCAACCTGTTTTTTTTCTACAATAGCTTGCCTGTCACCTTCATTACTCTGATTTTACCAGTGAGTTAAAAACCCCAACCTACTTCCAAATCTTCTTTATTTAGGCTTCTGCTGAATTTTAATAGCTACAGCTTTTAATAGTTTTATTGTTCATCTTGTTTGTTCCTGGGTAAGTTCATTATAGTTCCATTCATGAGATGAAATTTGATTAAACAAAGAAAACATATGAGAAGTTGGGAGCCCTTTGGGGTATGCACAGCATGCCATGCTTGAGGAGCAAAAGGGCAAGGAGATTTAGTTGCTGTAGCTCCCAAGTGGGGGTGATGATCCAGAGGAAGTGGTCATGGCAGGGTAGGATTGCCAGCCTCCAGGTGGGGCCTGGAAATCTGGAATGACAGCTGATCTCCAGACTACAGTTCCCCTGCTTTGTATAGTGGACTGTATGCCATTATAATCTGCTGAGGTCCCTCCCTTTCCCAAACCCTGCTGTCCCTAGGCTCCACCCTCAAAAGCTCTAGGAATTTCCCAACCCAGCATTGGCAACTCTATGGCAGGGGTAGGGTGTGAGTCTGGTGTTGCTGCCTTCCCAAATCCACTGTCTAAGCTTACCACCTCTTTATAAAGCTGATTTATACCTTGCTTGTTTTGATGTCTTGAGTAAATAGAGGCATTTGTTTTTGCTGCAATTTCACTGTCTTACTGAGTCATCTTCAACACCTAACAAATGTTTAAAGTAAGTGAAGAAGGCTGTACTAGCTTTGCACTTACTTTTGTATATAATTACCGCTGAATTTAACAGTTGCATTGATTGCATATTTAAGCAACAGGGCCACATATTAGTGCCATTTCATTGTGACAGGGCCTCTGGACATGATATGCAATTATTATTAATTTATTACTTTTTAAGCTTTCCTTTCCTGTAAGGGGGTTCAGGATTGTTTACGTGGCTCTTCTTTTATTCAGGCTTGCTTTCAGATGTCAGGGTACAGTCTGTGGCATATTGGGTTGTAGTACTGAACTACCATTGATTTAGTACTGTACAAGGCTGTTCCTTATTTTTCCTGTTTGTATTTTGTCCCAAACCAGCAAGGGAGATTCTCATGCAGCTTTTAATTGTGCAAACACAGCCAATATGGATGTAAATGTGAATCTTAGATGTGCACCTCTATCTGCATTGCATCTGGTCCCCACTGAAATGGCTGGATGTACCTTTTGATACAGATGGGAATGTGTATTTCCAGCCAAGGCTACTAGCTGCTGTACCCAACTAACTGCATGTGGCTAAAGCTGGATGGAGCCTATAAATATGCCTTATGTGAATGAAAGGCTGTTTTGCCAGTCCCATCTACTATACTGTTAACCTATTCAGTGGTCCTCCTTGTGTTGCCATTGCAGTGTGTCACTTTTATGTTTGTTTTACTAAACACCTGCTTGTGGCTTAACTATTTCAGCTCTTCATCAGTGCCATTCATCAGGTGTGATGCTTTTGACTGGCTCCAGTTTTACAAGACTATAACGTCTCTGTTTTCATAGTATGTGCATCCACTGCACCATTTCCCCTCCTAGATACAGGCTGAGTTCCCCATATGGTTTCCAGATGGGAACATATTGCTTTTGTTAGCCACCTTCGAAGCAGTCTGTCAGCCAGGTCCCCTCTCAGAAACAAATAAATTGTCTAGTGTCTACTGTATTTCCTTTCAGGCTGCACTCTCCACTTTAAACTTGGCTATGTTTCAGAGCAATCAAAATCCAATCAGCCATTGTGCTAACTCCATATGTTTTATTTCCAGACTGTACTGTGCAAAGGAAGCTGAAAGAATTTTCAATCTGTAGCTGCATTCAGGGTGACGGGCTGCAGATCCTTTTGCATGTTTTTCATTTGAATAGAACCCATTGAGCAGATCTCAGGTTTCGTGGCACAAAGAGTGGGAAGCCAAATACTGCCAATAGAGTTGTCTTTCACAGGATACAGGGCACCTCTAATATGAAGTGAGACAAATGTGAACAATAATGCGCTGGGCATGTTAGAACCCTTGGGATGAGCACCAGGCATTACAAAAGCTTGACACATTAAATGTCACTAGTGTCAATATTTTCCATCTGCCCAGGGCTGGCCCCAGCTTATTTTGCACCCTAGGCGAGGAACCCTTCTGGCGCCCCGTGGCCCCCCCCCCGTGCACCCACCAATTTTCAAAAATAAGTGATCTCCAGCCACCATCTGGGAGTTGGCATCATGAGGTAGGAGGAGCTTTTTTCTTGCATGGCCTGCTGGGAAAAAGCCATGCCCACCTCTCTTAAACACAGGAGTGACCAATTTCCAGCAGCTTCTCTGAGCGCACTGAAAGATGCGGTGGCAGTGGTCACCCACCCAGTCAAGGAAGTTGCAGGACTTTTGGTGCGGGGGGGGGGGTCTGGGTGCCAGTTTGGCACCCCTAAGGGCCAGCCACTCTAGGCGAGTGCCTAGTTCGCCTAGTGAGCGAGCCGGCCCTGTATACAGCCCACCCTCCAAAGCAGCCATTTTCTCCAGGGGAACTGATCATGATCACTTGGAGATAAATTGCAATAGCAGGAGATTTCCAGGTGCCACCTGGGGGCAGGCTGGCCCCAGGTGTCTGGGCGCCCTAGGCAAGAGAGCTTGGGGCGCCCCCCCCACCGGGATGCCAAGCTCCCAGTGGGGCCTGGAGACGGGGGTGGGGGTGGCGGAGCACTGGCTTTCCTGGAGGCTCTGCAGCTGCGGGGCCCCCAGGAAAGCCAGGGAAGGGGCAGAGGTTGTAACCCCCGCCCCCTCCCTCCCAGCGCCGGCTTTCCTAGAGGCTCCACAGCTGTAACCTCCACCCCTTCCCTTTGAGCCAAGCTGTGGGGGCCACCTGCCACCACCCGCCTTCTCTCCCCCCCGGGGGGGCGGGCAATCTCTGCCACCGCCTCCTGAGCCCCACCGGGGCGGTGGCAGGGAGGCAGTGGGGGGGTGCTTTTCACGGGGGGGCGGGGGCATTTTGGCTTGCTTGGGTGCTCTGCAGCTGTGGGGTGCCTAAGCAAGCCAGGGAAGAGGCAGGGGGTTTAACCCCCGCCTCTTCCCTCCCAGCGCTGGCTTGCTTGGGTGCAGGGTGCCCAAGCAAGCCAGGGAAAAGGTGGGGGGGGCTTTTCGCAGGGGGGTAGGGCGCCTTTTGGCATGCTGTGCCACAAATGGCTGGTCTCCATTTGCCCTTTTTGTTTTGCTTATCTGCCTCCCTTAGCTGTATTCACATCACAGGATACTGCTTAATAGATTGCTACTGATTAGGCAGTTGGTTCCCTTCCTCGAACGCAACGACTTGGCAACAGTGATCCAGGAGATGGTCATCTCGAGGATGGACTACTGTAGTGCTCTCTGCATGGGGCTGCCCTTGTCTCAAATCCAGAAGCTGCAGCTAGTACAGAACACTGCAGCCAGGCTGTTGATGGGTCTCCTTGTGCAGGAGCACATCCAGCCTGTACTGAAGGCATTGCACTGGCTGCCAATAGCATACTGGATTTGTTTCAAGGTGCTGTTTTTAACCTTTAAAGCCCTATATGGTCAGGGTCTGGCATACCTAAGGGACCACCTTTCCCCACATGTTCCCCGGAGAGCACTACATTTAGGGACACAAAATTGGTTGGCCCTCCCAGGCCCCAAGGATGCCATGCTGGCTACAACCAGTGCCAGGGCCTTCTCGGTGGCGGCTCCATACCGGTGGAATGAGCTCCCGGAAGAGACCAGGGTCCTGCGGGACCTTTTACAGTTCTGCAGGGCCTGCAAGATGGAGTTCTTCCACCAGGCTTTCAACGAAGAAGCCACGTTACACACTAAGGAGTGTCCCTTTGCCCTGGCTTTACCATCTTTCATCTCCAGCCTGTACCCTGGCTTTACCACCTTTATTGCTACACAACAAGTTGAGTGAACTGAGCTGGCATGAATACCACTGGAACATACGGTCACATAAGCTCTCGCTTTTTTAGATCATGTTCCAGTGTTTTAGGTATATTTTAAATGATGGTTATTTTATGTTTATATGTCTATGACAGGTTTTAATTGTATTTTATATGAAATTCTATGTAAGCCACTGTTATGTCCTGAAGCTGAATCCATCCTATTCTTTTACATGTTAAGCTTCAGGCATAAAGAGGATTGTAATCTGTCGCATTCCTATTGGCTGGTTTCTATGAAACCTCTGTAAATAACCAATGACAATGTAAATATGTATCTTGGAGGGAACAGACCTCATTGGTCTTTATCCTGAGTTTATGATCGGATGTTAACTTATTTATGGGTGTGGATTTGAAAGCCCGGACGATTTAAAAAGGGAGCTGCGCTCCCCTGTTCTGTGTGTTGTTGAGTTGAGTTTGCTGTTACAATAAAGCTGAAATCACTTTGCTGAAATCCAATCGTGTTGAGTTGCATATTTAACAGCCACCCTGAGCCTGTGTTGGCAGGGAGGGCGGGGAATAAAACAAATTAAATAAATAAATACTGTCCTCCATAACCACCTAGGGAAGTTGTCAGCTGTAGATCCAGCTCTTGGTTGAACTCACTGTTAGCATGCATCTACTTCCTTGGATTTCTGACTGGCTGCAAAGGGATGATAATTGCTGAGCTTAATGTCAAAACTGGAGGCTCAGATAATTGCTTCCACATGTACAGTGAAGGTGGCTCTTGGTTTTCTGAGCATACCATTAGTTTCATAAAAATATATTTCCCTTTCTTTAGTCTAAAAGCTGGGAGCCAATTAATGTAATGCTTCTGGTGTCACTGCAAATGTGCTGAAGCCACTATGCATTGTGGGGAGGGATGTTGACAAAGTAGTGGTTGAGGATGCTTCTGACACATGCTGGGATTGTTGCTTACCACACATTGGCTTACTTCCAAAATGTTGGGTGATCAGGGACTGGGGTTTTGTAAGCAGGAGTTTTAAATAGAGTGCTTCTTATATCATTTGACAGTGCACAGCTTGCAGAGGCAAAATAAAGCAAAAGAAAAAAGCAAAGTTCCTATCATTGGTGGATGAATACTCTAGAAAAAAAGGGAGCTCCACTGTTTTTTTTTAAGGTTACTATGATGTGTTGCTATGCTCAGGTTGTCCTCATCTTCTAAAGGCTTCTGAAATTATCTGAAAATGACATAAGCAGTGGGATGCATTGTCTTTTGTCAAGGATGTCATAGATATGTTCCGTTAGAAGACAATAACATGCAACCACTTTGTGAGGGTGGCGGAAAGTGCCATCAAGTTGCAAGCAACTTATGGCAACCCCATAGAGTTTTCAAGGCAAGAGCCTGTGGTTCCCCATTGCCTGCCTCTACATAGCAACCCTGGACTTCCTTGGTGGTCTCCCATACAAATACTGTTGGAATACGAGTTGCTTACCTTCCAGTCATTATGGGGCTAAATGTTGTTAGTTAGTTAGTAGGATGTTACCTTGTCTAATCTAATCAACAAGGGAAAGTTTGTAGGAATTGTTTACCTTAATGAAGTGGCCTATAACCTTTGTATTGGTCAGCTAGTATCTTGTTTGTAGAAATGGTTTGATCGAGCATTCATGTATTCAACAAGTTTATGGCTTTGTTTGGCAGCAACAAGAAGCACAGAGCAAACAGAGAGAACCATCTTAGCAATGTAACTGATAGGATATAATCAACGGCAAGTCTGTAATCTTTAATTTCTTTTCTCCGAAGTACCATTCCCTTGTTTTCTTTAGTAAAGTTACGTTTCTTTTAAAACTTAAGCACTGTGTGGCACATATCTTTTGGAATACAGCCTCTATTTAAAACAAAATCCCAACAAATACTAACCTGACCCTGCTTAGCTTCTGAGATCAGGCTAGCTTGGGTTATCCAGGCAAGGGCCTGCCATACTGTATGCAGTCTTAAAAAAGAATCACAGTGCTCTGTCACATAGAACCCATTGGTAAGGCCCCCAAGGAGGCACATTAAACACCACTAGGTTGGAGTCTTCCCTTGATTGTAAGACTCAAACCCAGGCAATGCTGACTACACTGCAAAGAACATGTATATAAGAATATAAAAACATAGGAGAAGCCATGTTGGATCAGGCCAATAGCCCATCCAGTCCAACACTATGTGTCACACAGTGGCCAAAACCCAGGTGCCATCAGGAGGTCCACCAGCAGGGCCAGAACTCCAGAAGCCCCCCCACTGTTGCCCCCCAAGCACCAAGAATACAGAGTATCACTGCCCTAGACATTGTGTTCCATCTATACCATCTATACTTCTTTCTCTACCTTGTTAGCCTGATTGCGCATTATTATGAATAATAACGAGGGGAATTGTATTAATTATTAATAAGCAATCAGCTGCGAGAGCGAACACCTGTGTATACAGAGGTCAGCCCCGCCGGGAGGAGTTGGTAACAGACCAGGAGACTTTTTATGGTTGAAAATAAAGTCTTTTACTGAGGTTTTGCACACACAAACAATTTCACAAGCTCACACACAATTATTCAAGGTCTAAGAAATACAGAGAGAGGCAAGCACAATTGCATTAGCAGGTAAGTCGTTGGTGGGTCATATTTACCAGTCTCATCGTGTAGAGCGTTCCTCAGGAAAAATGGAGGGGAAAGAAACTAAGAAAATCGGGGACCACGCGGTCTGACCAGCAGATTAACACGTGGAAACTCGGCCTGCAGACCAGAGTTTAAAGATGGAGGCAGGGGTTGGGGATAGCAAGCTGGACATAAGAGGGTCAAAGGTTCGATAGGGGTCATAGAGCAGAGAGAGGGCCGGTGGTCTGGCGTCTCCTTATAAGCAGGAGGGTGGGGGCTGGTTACCTCCCTGATTCCCGCCTCCTGGTAGGTCCGTCCCTGAAAACACCCTATTGGTTGGAAGATGTAGGGGAGGTGTGTGGAGGTGTGCCTGAGGGATGGTCAATACTGAGAGCTAGAAACTTACTCATGTCTGACACCAGGTAACAGCCAGGATGAGTCATCCGGCCACTTCTATTGTCTTCTTGATGGCATTAGCCAGGCTGCTGATGGCCCTCAATCAGTTACTAGGCAACGATGAATAGGCTCGGCCAGGGCTACGTGAGGTCTTGCAGGTGAGGGGGGAGGGAAAGAGGCTGCCTGCTGTAGAAGGAACTCTCAATGGCGTTTTTGGAGTTCCTATTTCTTGTATTTTATCAGGGCATGATACTGTGCTTTAGTGTATACTGGTTCTGTTTCATATTTCCTTCATGAAGAGCAGGCTGGTAACCTCTGCTGGGCACTGGAGCTGCTGGAAAGGTCAGGAGAAGCGTCTCTTGCCTGGGTGCAGTCTCTGCTGGCATCTGGGAGGGTTACCATGTGGTTCAGTTTCCCATACACGCACTGGCACAGTTTATTATTTTATTACAGTCCAAAAAGAGGCTCAAAAGCCTTGCAGGGCAACATTTCCCCCCCTTGGGACCCTGGAGACGTCAGGCGAAAGGGTCACACAATCAGGAACGGATGTCGTTGGAGGCAGTGATGTCATCGTCCGTCGGAAGGCGCTGTCACCTGGGTGTCACTAACTACTCTCACAATGGTACGGACTTAAAAAAAACCTACCCTATCAAAATGCCAAATTGCCATTGGAACACTCTACACAGCCGGGGCTGTCAAGTATGAGCCGGGAGCTAGCTTATTTATCCTTCTAAATGATTATCAATACATTCATTATGTAAAATAAGTTAAAGTAGACTTAAAACAAACTTAAAATCCTTAACCGCTAATAAAATAACTCTAAGAAGCCTTAATTACTCTTAAAAACGCAACCGCTAATAAAATTAAGTTAAAAGAAGTCTTAAAATCTTAGGCGCTAATAAAATAAATCCTTAAAACCTAGGCGTTGATAAAAGAAAGGCATTAAATGCATAAAAGTTCAAGCACAAATGAAAGCAAGTTAAAAAAATCATTAAAATTCATGCTTCACTAAAAACAGGCACTGTCTCCTTAAGAGAGTTGGTTTCATGAGGTTAAATACAGGCATAAATTCATAAAAGCATATACAATTCATTGGATACATCATCTTCATCCTTCCTCTCAGGCTGCTTAGTTTCGCAAAGTCTCTAATGCGCACCACCGCTCCATTCATAAAATGAGAGGAAGGCTCTCTATACATTGTAGCTACGGTCTTTCAGTGAGCTGCCGTCGGGGACCGCGAAGGATCCTGATCTTCTTCGGTGGTTTGGCTTCGGTAGCGCTCGTCCTCCCTCGGCTCGGACATGAGTCAGTCTGGCTGAGGGGGAGGAGGGTAATCTGCATAGCGGGGCAGGGAGTCCTCCCCTAGCTTCCTAAAGCACCTTGGGCGTGCAGTTTTCACCTGCAGCGGCGGCTACCGGAGCCTCCAAGCATGCGTGCCTTGGCAGAACACAGCAAGCCTGCATGGAGGTCACCGATGACCATATGGTGTACCTAGAAGAGGGTTGGTTAATGAGTCACCATGGATGTGAAAGAGGTTGCAAATTGGGGCTATTCTGTTCCCATGGCTGGCCTGATAACTCTCCCTCCCTCGGGGGGAGGAAAGTATTGTGCTGGCTTGGGCTGTCCCTCGAACCCAGGCATCAGGAGGAGGACGGCGCCAGTAAGCTCAGGGCTCGAGGAACAGCTCGTAACCATTGGCTTTTTAAATGGGAGCCATGGTGCTCCGGAGGGAATGATGTCAGGTCGTACCTCTTTTAAACCAAGGGGGCCCTTGTGGGGGTTCCCCGATCATTGCAGTAAAAGAATAGAACACAACACACACACGAAACACAGGGGCTCCCCTGTCCATACACATGGGCTGCTCCAGGGGCTCTCCTTTTATGGAATGGCTCATCCCTGGGGTTCAAATTATTCTCGGTCGGAGGCTCCTGAATATGCAAAACTCTTTCCCAAAAAGCATGCTGGGTAAACCGTTTTTCTCCAAAAAGAAAAAATTATTAAAAATATTTAGAGACACTTTTGCAGAGGCGAACAAGAGCAGGGTGAGGCTTGGTAGAGTGGTCAAGGCATGGGCACTGATTGCTGGGGTGCTACCTTTCTCCCTGCAACCGTGAGGGTGGAAGGAGAACAAGGCGTGCCGAGGCTGGAGCGGTTGTTGGACAAGCGATGCCGCCGGGCGTTGGGCCAGGCGCCCTGAGCATTCTCCGCTGCTTCCGTAGCAGAGGGAGGACTAGCACGCTCAGTGGCTCCAGGGCTGTTCTTCGAGCCCTGTGCCTACCCGCGCCATGACAAGGTTTTGCAGTGGCAGCGAGCGTGATCCGACGCACGGTGTGCCTTGTCCAACAAATGTATCCAAACATGCCTTCCTGACCCTCGGTTCGACTACAAGGGTCTACCTCGGGCTTTTTAGCCCACCCTTTCTTGGTTAAAGAATAGAACTAAATACACCTCTGCTTACAAGTGCCTACTGTGCTGAGGAGGACCCAGTGAGGTAGAGGTATTGGAAAAGTGGAGAAAAACTCAGGAAACTCGGTGTCAGAGATTGTCTCCCGGGCGGGAAGTTCCGGGAGTTCCTATATGTCTCCCGGGCGGGAGTTGGCAAGCAGCTTTTTAGGGGGAAGGAAGGTGATTTACATATCGGGGTCGATGTCTCTTGTTTGCCGCAGGGGTCTATGGGTAACACACGAAACGGGGGAGTCCTGCACGCCTCTGGCGGTCCCAGGAGTCTTGGAACTGATTTTATTGTGATATCGGGCGGTAACCCTTCCCAGCGGTGGTGCCATTCATGGATCGCCTATTTTCTAGGTGTCACCATAACTGGCATAATGGTTGCGGTTCAGCTCATGGCTGCTGCTAGTCAGATCCCAGCATCCATTGCTGACACCCGTCTCAGACTCCCCTCTGAGCTCAGCACCTCCCACACAGGATGTGTTTCCTGGTGGCTTGCGCAGGCGCTGAGTTTAAGGGTCTGAGATAGGAGATCTTTTCCCTTTTTAGCAGGGGGCTTTAACGCCCCAGAAATGTTTTTCTGTAAGGACTGAATGCCTCCTAAGAGGATACTGAAATCTTTCTCCATTATTTGTTCCCAGGCCACTAACAAGGGATTGGTGGAATGCTGCATTTCAGAGAGAAGGTCAAAGGACTGTATGATGGGCTTGCTCATTTTTGACATGTCAGAGGAGACCCTTGAGGCTTTATTGGCTATGACCTCAATGTTTGCTGCATCTAGGCGAGAAAATGTCGGGAGAGTTTATTCCAGCCTTGAGCACATAAGAGGGGCATGTGTGGAGGTTGCCACGGCCAGCGGTTAGCTTGGGGACGCTTCAGAGGGAAGCGTTAAAATTAGGCGTTCAAAGAAGGGGAAAGGGAGAAAAAAAATTCTTTTCCGGGGATTCAAACCAGGGGACCTTTGGCTTGGTAGGCTTGTGTGCTGCTCCCTGAGCTATTCGGCTCCTTACAGGGAACAGGGCTCCTGGTAATTATATCACAGCTCTTGCCGTCTCTCCTTCCCGGGTTTTCTAATGAGGGTCATTAGTTTAAACAAGGTCAGCTTGACCCTTGATTTCTTTGAGACTTATCCATGCTACGGGGCTCGGAGGAGGGGACTTCAGTGGCCGTTTGCATAGGCAAATAGCCACCCTCGGGGGATTATGGGCTGTCTGGGGCAATTTTTAATTCCTAATAACTTTTGATCGGGGCTGAACTTTCATTTCGGACCACCGGGAAACTTTCTAGGAGGCTTGTCTCTCCTGGAGGCTGGGGAGGCTGAGTTGGTCACCATGACCGACATCCTACTCGCTCGCCTAGGCTTCCTTGGGCCTGGCTGGGAAAAGGCACAGTAGATTTTCTCTCCCCCCTCTTTTCTTTGGCAGGCACACTTGGCTTGGTAGCCATCATCATCACATAGGAAGAATATCTCTCAATTTTTGGAGGTTCCCACCTAGCGGGAACCACTATGTCTGGTTAAAAATAGAAAAAAACTTTCCTTGCCCCTCAAACTCCAGGACAGGCTTTGGCCTTCCTTGAGTGGCAAGGTCCTATGGATGGCTAGGCCTCTGGTGGTACCCAGAGTCTCTTTGGCATCCCTTTTCAATCAAGGAGGATGCTCTGTGCTCTGCTAGTTGCTAGGCAGATTAGTGGACCTGGCAACCTCTGTTGCTAGGCAGATTTGAGCCCAGTAACATAGGGAGACATATAATGCCTAAAAATTCACTGAAAAATGCCTAAAAATCAGAAAAATTCGGGAAAAATTGCAAAAATATTCCAAAAAAATTATACAAAAATTCTGAAAAATTATAAAAATATGCAAATTTATTAAAATTTATAAAAAATCCTAAAAATGCCCAAAATGGTCCAAAATGACTGTGCAACCCCTAAAATAGTTCTAATTGCTTCCTAACTTTTGTGACCTTCAGAAATTACTTTTAAATGATTGGTGCGAGATTCTCTTCTCTGCTCTGCCCCGGTTTCTGTCTCTCTCACCCCCCCTTGTTTCTTTAGACCGTACAGTCTGAAAGAAACATTTTAAAGGGTCATGAACGTCTCTGTGAGGGTGTAGAGAGCAGGCATCTTTAATGGGTCACAGAGGGAAATCTGCCTAATGG
Organism: Gekko gecko; assembly: GCA_029375565.1. Taxonomy (NCBI): domain Eukaryota; kingdom Metazoa; phylum Chordata; class Lepidosauria; order Squamata; family Gekkonidae; genus Gekko; species Gekko gecko. The sequence continues at coordinate 103,115,336 of JAPDNY010000004.1, read as the reverse complement.
ATACTGGAGGTTCAGGTGAGGATGCAACCTCACTCCCTGGGTCTGGTGGCTTAGGGGGTGGAGTGGGGACCGGATCTCCCTTCCAGAGCTTGAGCTGGGAGGAATGGAAAAATTTGTGCCATGTTTCCCCTTTCTTGCGAGGAATGGCAACTTTGTAAACAGCAGGGCTGACTCTCGCAACTATGGGCACTGGCCCTTCCCATTTTGCAGCTAGGGCATGTCCCTTTCTGGAGAATTTTCTGTAGAGGACTTGCTGTCCTGGGTCCCACACTTGTGGGTTGCGGACCCAGCCTAGCTTTTTATCCACGGCGAGCTGGCTTTGGCCGAGCATGCGAGCCACTTGTAAGTGGATGGTGAGGAGTTCCTGAGTGAGGTTTTGTATCCATAGATCATTTGCGACCTTGGACTCAAAGGAGGCTGGAATGTCAGTGTCTATCCAGAAAGCCTCTGGTAGACGCATTTTTCTCCCAGTCATGACCATATGGGGGGAGTAACCGTGTGTTGCGGTTGTCCCTCGAATGGCCATGAGGATTATGGGAAGCTTTTTGTCCCAATCTCTCCCTGTGGACTTCACCATCTTGCGGAGGGCTTCCTTCAAGGTGCGATTAGTCCGCTCTATGGCGCCTGAGGACTGGGGATGCCCGGCAATGTGGAACCTTTGCTGCACACCTAGGGCGTGGCAGAGCTCTTGGGTGACCTCACCAACGAAATGTGACCCTAAGTCACTGTCTATGACCCTAGGGATTCCCCAGTGAGAATATATGTTATTAAACAAAATTTTGGCTGTAGTGGTGGCAGAATTGGTTTTGCAGGGGAAGGCTTCAACCCATTTTGAGAAGGGGTCAATGACTGTCAGGCAGTACTTATTTCCTCTTGGAGTGGTGGGTAGGGGGCCAATAAAATCAATTTGTATGCGCGCCCAAGGTCCTTCTATTCTCTGATGTTGAATGGGTGCCTTGGGTCCTGAAGGGTCGGCATTCACCATTGCACAGGAGAGGCAATTGGTAACCCATTGTTCTACAGTATGGCACATTCCTGGCCACCATCCTACTTCTTTGACTCTCTCCAGGGTTAAATCCTTTCCTCTGTGTCCCTGGTCATGCACAAATTGGATCAGATCTGCCCTGACTTCGACTGGGACTACCCAATGTTTTTCTCCTGTGGAGTCTATGGCCCAAACTACTCCTTCCTGCTCCTCAATTTTATACTTTCCTGAAGGATCTTTGCCTTTTTGCAGAAGGTCTGCCACATCTGCATCATTATGCTGCAGTTCTCCCAAGTCAATGAATATTGGAGGAATCTCTGGTCTATTATGAGCGGCGGCTCTGCGTTTGGTGACTGGCTCAAGAGGGGCTGTGGGCTCGGGTGGGGGAGTTCCAATGATATCGGCCTCTTTGGCTAATAGATCTGCTTGGTCGTTCCAATATGCGACCTCTGTTGAGTTCTTTTGGTGGCCTTTCACGTGAGAGATTTGAGTGGGGGCCGTTCTTTCATGGAGGAGATCCACTATAACTAGCCAGACTTTTAAATGCGCTACGGGCTTTCCTTCACTATTCTTCCAGTTTTGTTTCTGCCAATGTGGGAGCCAAACTGTGGCAGCTTTGGCTGTCCAATCCGAGTCAGTAAAGATAGCAAGGGGGCAATCGAGTGGTTCAAACTGCATGACTGCACGGAGAGCTTCCACCTCAGCTGCTTGGCTGGAGTGGGGTCTCACTGCTTCCTGCAGGGTGGCACCATCGTGGACTCGGATGGCTCCGAAGCCAGTGTGGGGTGTCCCGTCAACGTGGAAGGATGAGCCATTGCAAAACCAGCAGATGAAACCATTCTGCCTGGCTTCTTCGAATGACACTCCCCACGTTGCGGGCCATGGTGTGTGGTCCACTACGGGCAAAGGGCACTCGTGTTGCTCCCCAGTTACTATCAGACCGTATGGGACTGGTGGCTCACTTTGTTCCCGCTTGTATTCTACCCCCTTGTTTACTAGAGCTAGGGTCCATTGTGCGATTCGAGCGTTGGAAACCTGCCCATCCTGGATTTTACCCGAGAGAATGTATTTAAGGGGAGTGTGTGCCGTTTGAACTACGACCTTCGCTTCTCCTATTATAAATTCCCAATGGGTAAGGCTCCACACAAGGGCTAGGCACACTTTCTCACAAGGGGTGAATTTCATCTCTACAGGAGAGAGGTTCCGGGAGGCATAAGCAATGACTCGTTGGGCTCCTGCCTGATGTTGCAGGAGGGTGGCTCCTATACTTCACTCAGAGGTGGCTAATTGGATGTAGTATGGCTGATTAGGATCTGGATGTGCTAGGGCTGGAGCAGAGGCGAGGCTCTGTTTTAGAATTGCAAATGCATTCTGTTGCTCTGGTCCCCATTGCCAGGGAGTGTTTTTCTTCAGCAAAGCGTATAGAGGGCGCGCCTTATCAGAGAAGGACTCTATGAAATCCCGGGAGAAATTAAACGTTCCCAGGAGGGCTCTCAGTGAAGGCACATCGGTGGGGGCAGGAAGCTTGGCTATTACCTCCATCCGCTGAGTATCAAGGGTTCTCCCATGGGGTCCTAGTGCAAGTCCAAGGTATTTGACCTGAGTCTGCACTAGTTGGGCTTTTTCCCGGCTAGCCTTGAATCCTGTCTTTTGAATGAGGCCAAGGACCTCTCTGGTGATCTCAGTCACGGTTTCTATGTCAGGGGCGTGGATCAAAATGTCATCCACGTAAGAGAGCACGTGATTTCGGGAGGATGGTTGGAGGTGTTCCCACATCTGCACCACGTGGGCGTGACAAATACTGGGACTGGAGTGGAAACCTTGAGGAGTCCGTTTAAAAGCATATTGCTGTCCTCTGAAGGTGAAAGCAAACTTATACCAGCAGGACTTGTGCAGTTTAATGGAATGAAACGTATTTGCAAGATCAATAATGCTATAAAAGCGTGATCCTGCAGCAATGGCTGCCAGAATCTCATTGTATTTGGCCACAACAGGGGCAACTGGCGGAGTTACTGCATTTAGCGCACGGAAGTCCACGGTCATCCTCCATGTAATCCCATCTGCCTTCAGGACTGGCCACAAGGGGGCATTGCAGATAGACTGCATGGGTATGATAACGTCCCACTCCAAAAGTCCTTTAATGGTCTTGGCTATGCCTGCTTCGGCCTCAGCGGGGTATTTGTACTGTTTCTGTGGTGGGGGGTCTCTGCCCTCTATGAGCACACATGCATTCCGCACTGTGCTGCATTCGGCCTTGTCTCTGACCCACACATCTGGGAATTCACCCAGCCATGGGTCTTCTGCTATGGGGAGCACGGGGAGGGGCGCTTTTAGGGCCGCGCAGTGATGAATCGCATTGATCAGGCCAGGTCCGTCTGGAATGTGCCAAAGCAGACTGTTGGCCAGATCAATGGTGATTCCATGCTCGCGGAAAAAGGGGGCTCCTAAGATGCCGTCACCGTCGGCTCCCGGGCTATCACAGGCAGTCACACTAGTGGAAAGGGTCCCTATGGACAGGGGCACGTTTCTCCAGATGCGTGCGTCGTGATTGCCTCCTGCAAAGCCCGCGAGTCGAATGGAGCGGTCTGTCTGGGTCCCCTTGGAAACTAATTGAGGACGGAGCACCGTAAGGGCTGCTCCGGTATCTACAAGGAGAGTGGCAGGCTGTGAGTTCCCTGGAGTCCCAACCCCAGCCTTTACGGTTGGTCTCCCCCAGGGATCCGGCTTAAGTCGCGCCAGAACACCCGTGGGGAGCACCTGGGACTCTGGGCGCCCCTATGTTGTGGCCTTTGCTACTGCATTCACTAGTTCCAATGGGGCCACTACTGGATGCGTGGGGTACTGCTCCTGCTGCTCGCACTCAGCGAGGGCCTGGAACAGAACCGAGTCTGGCTGCTTATGGAACCTTTCCATTTCGTAGCCTTGCTCTTTTAAGCACATCCAGGCATGCCACCTTAATGGTTCCTGGTCGTCTGGTGGGGTTTGGCGGGGCTGGTTCCCCTGGTAGCGGGGTGCGGGGGTTGGCTGAGGCACTTGAGGGTAGAAGGGCGCTGACTGTGGCAACTGGGGGTAGAGGGGCACTGGCTGTGGCTGCTGGTAGGGTCCTTGCTGGTAATTGTCCCTGTAGGGAGCCGGAGGGGTGGAAGGCTGAAGGTGCGCCTGGGCTGGAGCGGGGTTATTCCGATAGTCCCGTTCGTTCCTTCCTTTTTGATAGCCTCCTCCTCTGGGTCCTTTTCCTCCTCCTGAGCGTCTGTTATCACCTCGGAAGTGACCAGTGGCAGGATACTGGGAGTGAGGGCCGTTATTGGCATAGGTGACCGTTTGAATAGGTTCGTCCTCGCCTTTGTCTCTGGTTTTCTTTGTCCCTTTAAAGGTTTTTAGAAGACCAGTGCTGCGGAGCAGCATGGCAACTCGCCTGATTTTACGCTCCAAATCGTCCCAAGTACCTTGTTTGGAGTCCGTGAGATTCAGGGCCAGCTGGGTTTGGGCATGGAACCCTTGTACTAATGTCTCCCTAAACTCGTCGTCCTCATAATTAGGGAGTTGAGTGGTATCATCTATGTCCACTGCATCAGATAAAATGGCAAGAAGCTGCTTCCTAGCCATGTATGCCTCAGGATCTTCACCTGGCCCTTGCCTTTCCAAAAGGAATAAAGAGGTGACTGTTCTATGGGGATTTAGGTACGTGAGGACCTCCTTCATCCATTGATATTTGTTAACTCCTACCAGTCCTCCTGCCGTGATGGCAGAGTTAAGAGCCACCAAATCTGAGCCTGAAGCACATCTGCGGGCCAGTAGCGTAAGGTCGTCCCCATTAATACTATAATAAGAGTTGGCCACGTCTGTCATCCACTGAACAGTGTTGTCCCTGGTGCAAGGGCCAACTTGTTCAGCAATAGCCTTCACTTCGTCCGGCTTCCACAGGGCCGTTTCCGTAACGGTCTGGGTAGTGGTCTCGTCCCCTGCCTTTGTGACCGTCTTTTTAGTTCTTACCGGGTTTAGTGGAGCTGCCGTTTCAGCAGAGCACTGGAGCGGAGCACTGGCTTGCCCCTCTCCTGCTTCGCTTTCAGGTGACTCCACTATACCACCAGGGTGGATGGCAGAAATTACTGCCTTTTGCAGACCCAACTGGCTTTTTAGGGAGTCAATCTCTCTCCTGCAAGCCTCATGGTTAGCGATCTCACACTTTTCCTGGGCTCGGTCCACTAGATATTTAGCGGCTCTGTGGGCTGACATTAAATCTTTCTGGGCTTTCTCCAGACCAGCCTCAGCCTCGTCTGCTCTCTCTGTAGCAGAAGCGGCTTCTTTCCTTGCCTCCTGCAAGGAGTCTGCAAGCCCTTGCTTCTCTAAGATGAGGTTGAGCCTCTCCGTCCTTAAGCGGAGACTCTCCTCCTCATAGTCTCTGCGCAACTCGCAGAGCTCACTCTTATGGAGGTCGTTCTGTCCCTCCATTTCCTGAGTGACCTGGTCCAGTCTCTTCTGGACCTCTTGAGTCTCGGCCTTAAGGGCAAGACTCTCTGCCTCATTCTCCGCCTGTTTGCGGGCCAAGGCTTCCTCGTGCTGAGCCCTGAGCTTCTCTAGCTCCTGGCTGTGTTTGGCCTCTAATTCTTTATTAGCGGCCTCCTGTGCGTCGAGGGCCTCCTGTTGGTGCTTCAGGAGAACCGACGCATCCTGGAGCGCTGTGTGCAGCGCCCAACACCCAAAGCGGTCCTTCGTGGACGCGTTAGGCTTCTTTTGGTTGCAAAAGTCTTGAAAGACATCTTTCACGACCCTTAGAGGATCCGGACCCCAGAACGATCCAAGTTCCCATGGCGAATTGCCTTTCTTAAAGAGCCACTTTTCCAGACGAGGCATGGGGCTCGTCTTGCGAAACATGGCTTTGGGCTTCCCTGGCTTCCTATTTACTTTAGGGTAAACCTTTTTACTTCTGAATGCGCCTGTCTGGGCTCTGTGCTCAGACCTGCATGTGAACAGGGAACTTCTTTACTCCCCGTTCCTGGACTGACCTTCTCAGTCCTAGAAAAGGGCACCTAGCCTATTTAGGTTTTGGGAAGGAGAGTGATCAGCTGCTCGATTCCCTAACAGGGTAACCTATTAAACCTGTTTCTGGAGGGTTTTGAGCTCTCGGCTCTGACCGGTGAACCACACCAAACCGGTTTAGGTTTTGAGCTTTCCTACGCTCTAGCAGGGATCACCATTAAACCTGCAGAGTTTTGGGCTTCTCTGGCCCTAGCTGGCGTACCCCGAACCAGCAGAGTTTCTTGAGACACTGTGCCTCAGCGAGATTTCCCCCGAACTCGCACTGACTCACGCTTTAGCTGTGAGGCAAAGCAAAACAAAAAAATTTGCTTCCAAGGCTGGAAGGGTTACAGAGTCGCGGCTCTTTAACAAGCGCGTCTCTCAGCTGTTTTGGCAGTTATTTTTGGCGGGAAAGTGGATGGCGTAGGGAGATGTTGATGCCGGCTGTTTCCCTACACTATTGTCTCGGGTCCCACCCACAAGATAGACCATAAGATGGCTCGAGATAGCCTTGGGGCTTCGTGTGGGAGATCCCTTGCGTTCGGAACACCGCCGGTCACTGGCTAGTCCTAGCAGTCGGGTCCGGTGCGGCTGATCTCCACGACTCTCTGGTGCTTAAGGCACAGAGTCTCACACGGAAAGAGGTACTGAGCCCTGCAGTACCCACTGCTTACCACATTCCATTGTGAAAACTGTCCATTTATACTCACTCTCTGTTTCCTGTTAATTAACCAGATCTTCTTTGTGGTCTCTGCATCACACCCATGGGATTATGCACCTGCGCTGATCCGAATCGGTGGTATACAAAGCTCACAGCGGGATTTTCACGCCTCCATCCCAGGCATGCAGGGGAACCCCACTGTGCATGCCCAAGGGGGTGCGGTGCAGATAGCCCACCAGTTCTCTTCTGACCGCCACGCTGTTAACAGCTTGTTTCTGCCAGCTGGTGAAGAAGTATTGTTTCACTCATGAGGGATTTTGTGTATTAGTTTTCTTTCTTATTTTTTCCTTCTTTCCCCTTCTATTTCCTGGGGCAGGTGATGCACTCTATTCTTGGTGCTGGGGGTGGGGCAGCAGTGGGAGGGCTTCTAGTGTCCTGGCGCCACTGCTGGACCTCCTGATGGCACCTGGTATTTTTGGCCACTGTATGACAGAGTGTTGGACAAGATGGGCCATTGGCCTGATTCAACATTGGCTTCTTTTATGTTCTTATGTTCTTCTTTCTACAAGAAAGACTTTAAAAAAGGGATTATTTCCTTTTTGAGGGTCGCTGCTGCCTCTGGCGGCTTCCCGCCCCCACTTGTTCTGAGGTAATTTTTTTATTAGCCTCACCCAAGGATTTTTTCTCCTTTTATGGCCAAAAAGTGGGAGTGTTTTAAAGGTGTGTTGGCTGTGGGAGCAAACTCACCCTCAGCGACGGCCACACACTCTGCATTCTCTGCCTTGGAGAAACCCATCATCCAGAGACTTGCCGCCATTGCTCAAAGTTTTCCAACCAGACCCACAAAAACAGGGTGGTGAGACTTTGAGTGGCACTTTGGGAGTCTGCTTTGGTGCCTTGCCTCAGGGGAAGATGGCTGTTCAGGTCCCTTCAGACTCTCAACCAACGGCGCTTCCGTTGACATCAGAAGATGCCCCGACACTGATCCCACCTCTCTGTCCTAAGTTGGCATCGGATGTGGGAACATCTTCTAAATGTTCGGCACTGAACAAGGCTTCCTCCGCCTCTACGCTGGCTAAGAAGAAGAGGGATAAGCACGAGAAAGAGAAATCTTCTCTAAAAAAACCCATGCATAAGTCTCACACTCAGAGTGGCATTGGTGTGCAAAAGGGCTCTGCATTGCCCCCTCCTCAGTGGGCGCAACCCAATATCAATTTCCCTCCTGCACCGGAGCTTCCTGTGATGCAACAATTACCTCCAATTGAGTTATTGGACTCGTCCATTTGGCAGCTGAACCCCCCGGTATCAGAGGTCTCCATGGATGCTGGACCCATCTCGATCTCACTGTTGGAGGTTGAGGAGGTCATCCCACGCAGATCTTGTAGAGATCGCTCTTCCTCGGCTTCTTCTTGGGCATGTGATCTAGACTGATCTCTCAGTATCCTTATAGATCCCCTAGGCATGAGGAGCATCAATATCGACCAGAGGAGTGCCCTGAGTACCATCATTCTAGACCCAGGCTCTCCTTTTCACCCAGACGGGAGTTGAGACCACACTTCCCAACCTACTTTGATCCACCTGTCCCCCTTCCATGGGACCATCGGCAACACATGCCTTATTGGTTCAGCTCCTAGCCAATGTCGACAGCGATGTCATGCCTGACTCCTAGGACACAGTCAGACTGGGACTGTGGGGCACATTACATAAGAACATAAGAGAAGCCAATGTTGAATCAGGCCAATGGCCCATCTAGTCCAACACTCTGTCACACAGCGGCCAAAATATACCAGGTGCCATCAGGAGGTCCAGCAGTGGGGCCAGGACACCAGAAGCCCTCCCACTGCTGCCCCCTCCGGCACCAAGAATAGAGTGCATCACCCGCCCCAGACTGAGAGTTCCCATCTATACCCTGTGGCTAATAGCCATTGATGGACTTCTGCTCCATATGTTTATCTAATTCCCTCTTGAAACTGTCCATGCTTGTAGCTGCCACTACCTCCTGTGGCAGTGAATTCCATATGTTAATCACTCTTTGGGTGAAGAAGTATTTCCTTTTATCTGTTCTAACCCGACTGCTCAGCAATTTCATGGAGTGCCCACGAGTTCTTGTATTGTGAGAAAGGGAGAAAAGTACTTCTTTCTCAACCTGCTCAATCCCATTCATAATCTTATAAACCTCAATCATGTCACCCCTCAGCCGTCGTTTCTCCAAGCTAAAGAGCCCCAAGCATTTTAACCTTTCTTCATAGGGAAGGTGTTCCAACCCTTTTATCATTCTAGTTGCCCTTCTCTGCACTTTTTCCAATGCTATAATATCCTTTTTGAGATGTGGTGACAGAACTGTACACAGTATTCCAAATGAGGTCGCACCAATGATTTATACAGGGGCATGATGATACTGGCTGATTTGTTTTCAGTTCCCTTCCACATTGTTCACATTCTCCCCAACATACATCCAAACCTTCCATGTCTGTCTCCAAACCTCTGGAAGAACCTCATCGCCCGCCCTCGCCTATCCGTCCCACCACCGCTTTACCATCGCAAACCGCTCCGATATCAGATACTCCTGCCTGAAGGGCTTATGTACCCTTATTACCGGCACCTGGGTCACCTGGAAGATCTTCTGACTCAGATTCCAGCACTGACAATTCGGAATGACCTAGTTCACCTGAGGACCCTTCCCCCAAGCCTACGGTGTCTGACAACCTTCCAATTTCTCCTTCAGAAGACCTTTCTTCATACAGAGAGGATGGCTCATTCCCTGGGACTGTCAATCGTCCAACCCCAACCCTCAGTGTTGGACACTATCTTCAATGTCATACAACTCAATACCTCCATGTCAGTTGCCCTCCCAATGACGACCGTCCTCCTCCAGGCAGCAAGGGCACCATGGGATAAATCATCCTCTGCCTCAGTGTCTTCCAGGTGCCTGGATCATATGTATAGGGTCCAAGAGATGGAGGCTGAATTCCTCCATATCCATCCTAAACCCAATTCCATGGTTGTGTCATCCTCCTCAAAGAGTAAACATACATCCACCTTCTGATAAGGAGAGCAAGAAGTTGGATTCATTCAGCCGACGTTTTTATTCAGCTGGAGCTCTGGGAATTAAAACATCAAATTATATAGCTTACATGGGCCGTTATCAGTATTTGCTCTGAGAACGCTTTACTGATTTTTTGATGGCGGTGTCTGAGGAGAAACGTCAAGAAACCAGAAAGCTGCAAAAGGAAGGGTTTGTTACTTTCTAAGCAGATCATCAATTCTTCCAAACATGCTTTGGACACCTTCTCCAAAACGATGTCTTCTGCAGTCGCCCTCCGTAGGCATTCCTGGCTTCGGACCACCTCACTCCCTGCCGATACTACGGCATACACAGAGGACTTACCTTTTGATGGCCAGGGTCTCTTTCATACTTCCACAGATTCGGCCCTGCAAGACATAGATAAAAGCATCAAAGCGTCTAGATCGTTGGGGGTCTCTGCCCCTTCTAAGCCTTTTAGACCTCACTCTTGGTCACGTTACAGCTCCAGGCACAAGTATACTAAACCGTCGCCAGAAGGAGGCTATAGGCCACATCAATCCCCATCTGGGAACAGACAACAATATCAAGCCAGGCAAAGATACGGCTCTGAACAACAAGTCAGACCGAAACAGCCCAAACCCAACAAACAGGGCCTTTGACTTTCCCACCGTCTCCCCTTTCCAACCCTACCCGCCTCTATCCCTATCTACATGCCTGGACCACCATTACGCCAGACTAATGGGTCCTTTCCATCTTGACTAGTGGCTATTCCATCGAATTTCTGGAGCTCATTACCACCACCACCACCCATCATCAATCCTCCTTGAAGAAGTAGCCACATTTCTATCGAGAGGTACCATAGAACCTGTGCCTCTAGACCACCAGGGCCTCGGTTTTTATTCCTGGTACTTCGTAGTACCCAAAAGGGATGGTGGGCAGAGGCCGATCCTATACCTTCAAGGCCTCAATGCCTATATACAATACCGGAAATTCAAGATGACATCCCTACCAGTCATTTTGCCTCTCCTGTCCAAGGGTTGCTGGATGGCCACTCTCGACCTCGAAGATGCCTATTTCCATATAACCATCCAGTTTGTGATAGGAGGTAGACACTACCAATACAGGAGTCTACTGTTTGGCCTCAGAATGGCACTGCATGTCTTTACCAAGACGATGGTGGTGGTTGTGGCACATCTCTGCCTCTGTGCCCGATGGTATTCCTGTATCTTGACGACTGACTTCTGGTTGCGCCTTCCAGGGACCTTCTCATATGTCAGGTATCCCAAGCCCTCAGTATCCTTCATTGCCTCGGTTCTCTGGGTCAATCACAAGAAGTCCCAGCTGATTCCTTTTCAGACAGTGCAGTTCATGGGGCAATACTCGACTTCACAGAAGGCACAGCTTTCCTGCCCTGGTACAGGGCCTTCACTCTAGTCGCTCTTGTACAACAGATTCGGCTCCAAAACATGTCATCTGCTTTTCAAATACAATGCCTTCTCGGCCTGATGGCAGCTACGACTGCAGTCCTTTGCTTTGCCAGAATGCGAATGTGTCCACTTCAGCTCTGGTTCCTACGGCACTTCAAGTCCTTATGAATGACCGAGTCGGTTAGTCTCTGTCACAGGAAGTACACAACTCCCTTCTCTGGTGGACACTGGCAGAGAACCTGATACAGAGTGCCCCCTTCCATCCCCCCATTCCTGGTCTCACCCTCATGACTGACACCTTCCTGTGGGATGGGGTGCCCACCTCAACGGCATCCTGATAAGTCACAGGGATGCCTCGACCTCAAAAAATCATACATTTTTTGGAACTTCTGGCAATCAAACTGGCCCTCCAATGTTTCCAGCCTCTTCTCATGTGGAACTGCATGGCTGTGTTGACCGACAATACAACAGTCCTCAGTTATATCAACAGACAGGGAGGAATGGTCTCCTGCGGTCTCTGTTACCCGGCTCTGGACCTTTGGGCATGGTGCATACCTTGGCACATTTTCCCCGTTGCCTCACACATCACTGGCAGTGCCAATGTGCATGCAGATTTGCTCAGCAAGGGTCTCTCTCAGCGCCATGACTGGGAGCTGAACTGGACCTACCTACATCCCCTATTCAAAAAGTGGGGTACGCCTCAGATAGACCTGTTCACCACCTGATACAATGCAAAGTGCAGCCTGTTTGTCAAGTTTATTTATTTTGTTTATTTATTTGTTTGATTTATATCCCGCCCTTCCACATAGGCTCAGGGTGGTGAACAAGGGCATAATGCCAGACAGGATTAAAACACAGAGGCAACGCCAAGAACAAATACTAAAACCATAAATAAGAAATAAACTAAAAATTTAAAACAGCGGTCACATTCTGCTCTATCATTGTACCCATGATATCCTGTGGGACTGAAATCTTGTGCCGGGGCCAGTAAGCTCAAGATAACAATGCCAAGAAGGTATGATGGTGATGGAGGTGGTAATGGGGGTGGTGGCGGCCTCTACTCGAAGGCCTGGCGGAAGAGCTCCGTCTTGCACGCCCTGCGGAACTGCATAAGGTCCTGCAGGGCCCTGATCTCCTCTGGGAGCTCATTCTACCAGGTGGGGGCCGCCACCTAAAAGGCCCTGGCCCTAGTTACCGCATATTTGGTTGCCTTGGGGGCTGGGATGACCAATAAATGCTGCCCCCCTGACCGTAGTGTCCTTGGGGGAACATATGGGGAAAGGCGGTCCCTCAGGTAGGCCGGACCCTGGCCATATAGGGCTTTAAAGGTAAGCACCAGCACTTTTAAGCAGATCCGGTACGCTATTGGCAGCCAGTGCAGTGCCTTCAGCACTGGCTGGATGTGGTCCCATCTAGTAAGACCCATCAACAGCCTAGCCACTGCATTCTGCACCAGCTGCAGCCTCTGGATCTGCGCCAAAAGCAGCCCCATCTCCAGATAGTCAGTCAAACACCAGGCTTCATAAGAAGATAGTATTTATTAAAGACCAGTCATAGAGCTGCATGAACCAGCTCTTTGTCAGTGATGCCAGATAGTACAAAGCAATAGCAGATATAGCCCATTCAAACTACCCCCCCTCCTATAAGCCAATGAACACATTTTGCGCGCGTGCACTAAGCCATGAAAGAAAACACTTCAAACCAGTACATTCCCCAAGCCAGGGTAGCATGAGACCCAAGGTCAAGCATACTGATAAGAAGCAATGCAGACACTCTAAATCAGTGAGACTGGAGACTCAAAGTTACTCCCTCATTCCAGAACAGTGAAAGATGTCTCTCCCCCCCTCACAGCAATGGCAGGGTTACCTGACATCTTGCCCTCCCGAAAATTGACCCCCTCACCAGCTTTTCTGGGTAGTGCCGGTGGAACCTGCGGAGGAGGTGGGGTGCATTGATGTGATCCACCCAGACCCACTCCCAGTGTTCAGGACCAAAATCAACCCATTCAACCAAATAATACAATTTATTCTGAGACAACTTAGAGTCCAAGATTTCAGAGAATTCATAATGCAGTTCCCCTGGACCATGAGGGGGTGGTACGGCTCGTTGAGGGTGCCACGTGTTCTCCCCAGGTTCACGATGTAACAGCCTAAGGTGAAACACAGGATGTATAGCTTTTAATGCTTTTGGTAAAATCAGTTCAGACGTCACCTCATTGATCATTCGTTTGATCTCATAGGGACTTAAGAACTTCCAACCTAATTTCTTACTGGGTTGGAGCCCTTTGATATTTTGGGTAGACACATATACAAAGTCCCCAGGCTTTGGGTCCCACCCTTTGTCCCTTTTCTTGTCGGCTTGAGCCTTTTACTCCTTTTTAGCCTCATCCAAAGTTTTGCACAAGAGAGGCCAAGCCTCCTGGAGGCATTTGCACCATTCCCCTGCCTCCCCTGCTGACAAGTCAGTGTGCGAGAGAAAAGGGAGAGGAGGAGCTTTGTAACTATGTACCACCATGAAAGGCGAGACCCTGGTGGACGAGTGACATGCATTATTGTAGCAAAATTCTGCCAGGGGCAACAAACTTTCCCACTCGACTTGTTGAAAGTTAGTAAAACCCTGCAGGTATTGCTCCAGGGTTTGGTTGACCCTCTCAGTTTGTCCGTCGGTTTCTGGGTGATAGGTACTACTTAGCCCTCTCTCAACTCCCAGCAGTTTCATGAGTTCTCCCCAGAAACGCAAAACAAATTGCAACCCCCGGTCTGATATCACCTTACGGGACAATGTGTGTAATTTGAACATGTGATGCACGAATGCTTTAGCCTGAGCGGTCTCACTCGCATTAGAGTCCTCGTAGTGAGCTCGCAGGGCCCACATGAAAGCATCCACCTCACGGAGTTCCCAGCCATCTTCATGGTGTAAGGTCATGTACCAATCCATGGCCGCATCCTGTAACCTGGAGGCTATTGCGTCCACGACGCACTCCTCATTTGGGAAGAGATGGCCCCAATTGTTTACGAATTTCTCAGCCTGCACCAAGAAAAAGGAGAGTTTCTTGGGGGTCCCATCAAATGTAGTGTCTAGGAGCTCGGCTGGATTTGGGAGCATCTGACCCCATCCCCTTGGGACACCCCGCGGCATGGGGTCTGGAGGCCCCCCCGGCTGGCCAGAGGGTGCCCCAGGGGGTGGCCCAGGGGGGACCACTGAGACAGCAGCTGGGGTGGCTGGTTGCTGAGGCAGCTGCCAATTGAGTTCTTGTTGAAGTCCCTCCGCGATCATCTCTGGGATCTTTTGAATGGACTCCTCCACCATTCTCAAAAGGTGTTCTTGGCTGTGGTCCCGCTGTCTGCCTTGAGGTTCCTTTGGCTCCTCCGGCTCTAGTGGGTGGAACTGAGGTTCTTCTGCTCTGGTTGCTATGCTCAGCCAGTAGATGGACCATTCGTAGCGGCTCTCCCGGTGAGGGCCACGGGGGGTCAATAACCACATTTCAAAAGTCTCTGCCAGTGGTTTCCCCCCAGTCCCGTCTTTTCTGGGGCCGTGTAGTCACACTCGCATATGCTCCCCCAAACAGGTCACCGTAAGCACCCTCAAAGTCATCTTCGGGCCCCCATGGTTTCAGTGAAGTCATCACCGGCACCTCCGTTGTGGTTGGTACCGTGGTAGTCGGTACCATCGAGGTGGGGACCATGTCCTCTGATGTGGTCACCACCACCAGGTCTTCTTCTCCACTCATCTCGGGGTTAGAGATATGTGGGGATGGTGAGAGATCTGATTCAAAGGATCACTGACAATCTGTCAGGTTCTCTAGATAGTCAGTCAAACACCAGGTTTCATAAGAAGATAGTATTTATTAAAGACCAGTCATAGAGCTCCATGAACCAGTTCTTTGTCAGTGATGCCAGATAATACAAAGCAATAGCAGATACAGCACATTCAAACTACCCCCCCACTATAAGCCGATTAACACATTTCGCGCATGCGCTAAGCCATGAAACAAAACACCTCAAATTAGTACTTTCCCCATGCCAGAGTAGCATGAGACCCAAGGTTAAGCGTATTGATAAGAAGCAAAGCAGACACTCTAAATCAGTGAGACTGGAGACTCAAAAATACTCCCACAATCCAGAACAGTGAAAGATGTCCCCCCCCCTCACAGCAATGGCAGGGTTATCTGACACTGTTCTGCTGCAGCGGGCACGAGATCCCGAGACCTTGAGAGACGGGCACGTTTAGCCTTGGAACAACAGCTTTCTTTACATGTTCCCTCCTCCGCCCCTTTTGCTACAGACAGTCCAAAAGCTCATGAGGGTTCACACGAGGTACATTCTGATCGCTCCCTGGTGGCCGATACAACCTTGGTTTGCCAACCTCCTTTTGCTGACCAAGGATTGCCATCCGCTCCCATCGGTGCCAGATCTGCTGCTAGCGGAGGGCGGAGCTCTTCTGATCCACAAGGTCCACAAGCTCAAGCTAACAGCTTATCTCGTGGACAACTAACTTTTTCAGATAGAATCACTCCAGTGTTACTCAATGCCAGAAAGGACTCTATGAGATGTTCCTGCAGTGGGAAGTGGTCTTGTTTCTTGGCCTTCTTACAGCCCTCAGACATGTCTCTGGCTTCTGTCACGCTTAACTGGATCCTAGAATTTTTGCTTTCGCTGGCCGAGAAGGGCCTCTCACATTCCTCAATCAGAGTCTACTTGTTGGCCTTCTGCCTACCATTCTGGTTTCGAGGGCTTCTCTGTCTTCTTTCACCCGATCTCAAAGAAATTTCTGAAGGGTCTCCTCCACTTATATCTGCCAATCGGTTCGCTGGTACCCTTGTGGGACTTGCTGCTGGTGCTGTGCCATCTGGCGGAGAGAACTTTTGAGCCTATGGCGACTTGCAAGCTGAAACATGAAGCACAAAAAACTGCCTTTCTCATTGCCATTACCTCAGCCAGGAGGGTGGGCTTACTCGTAGCCCTTCGTCATGACCCACCTTTCCTTGTTTTCCTACCGGATGGTGTGAGAATGGTGCCTGACTTCTCTTTCCTTCCTAAAGTGGTCTCAGAGTTCTACCTCAGCTCAGAGATCTTCTTGCCAAACTTCTTTCCTAACTCGAAAGATGGACAGCAACATCTCCTCCATGCACTAGATGTTAGGAGAGCACTGCTTTTTTACCTGGACAGGACACGTTAGAGTAGGAGGGAAAATCACTTATTTGTCTCCTACTCTGGTCACTGCACAGGACACAAGATCTCAGCACAACGTCTCTCTAAATGGATTGTTGAGACTATTAAGCTATGCTATCTCTTGGCTAAATGCCCATTGCCTTTGTCTGTGCAAGCGCATTCCACAAGATCCATGGCTACGTCTACAGCCTTCTTGAAGGGTGCTTCTCTGTTGGCAATCTGTGAGGTTGCAACACGGTTTTCTTTGAACACTTTCATCAAGCACTAAGCTGCCGATGTTCGTGAACGCCACAGAGTGGACCTTGGTTGTTTAGTCCTTTTGTCAGCAGAGCACTGAATTTACAACAGCACCCACCTCCAGGTGACCCACTGCTTTTCAGTCTCCCATGGGTGTGATGCACAGAGACCATGAAGAAGATAAACAGGTTGCTTGCCTGTAACTGATGATCTTTGAGTGGTCATCTGTGCAGTCACACCACCCGTCCGTCCTTCCCACTGCTGTCACCTCAGTACTTTTCTCCTGTTATTGACATTACAGCGGTCAGAAGGAACTGGTGGGATGTCCACGCCCCACCCCCTTGGGCATACGCAGTGGGGTTCCCGTGCATGCCTGGGATGGAGGTGTGAAAATCCCATTGTGAGCTTTGTATACCACCAATTCGGATCAGCGTAGGCGCATAATCCCATGGGTGTGACTGCACAGATGACAACTTGAAGATCATCAGTTAAAGTTAAGCAACCTGTTTTTTTAATCTACAAGAGGACTTTTCCTCTTTTTCCATGACTGCTGAGTTTACTTAGGAGCTTTTGATGAGCAACTTTATCAAAAACTTTATGGATGTCTAGGTAAACAATATCTGCTTGGTCACTCTTATCTACATGTTTGTTTACCCCCTCAAAGAACTCTAAATGGTTAGTGAGACAAGATCTTCCCTCACAGAATCCATGCTGATTCTTCCTTAGTAGCTCTTGTTCATCAATGTGCCTACTAATTCTATCTTCAATAACGGATCCCACCAACTTACTCAGTATTGACATTAGACTGACTGGCCTGTAATTTCCCAGATCTACTCCAGAACCTCTTTTACAGATGGGGGTTGCATTAGCTACCTTCCAGTTCTCAGGAATGGATACAGATTTTAGTGATAGACTGCAATTTTTTGTCAAGAGATCCACAAGATCTTTGTAGTGGTCTTTGTGCAGTCCCAGACATGGGTGGACGCCTACGCACAACCTCGATTGGAGAACATTCCAGAGCTTGCCTCAGAAATCTTTTTGGCGGGCTCTCTTCTCGCCCTGGGGAGCAGGCACTCACTGTGCATGCCTAGAGCAGGGGAGAGAGCTGCCTCCCACTCAATTCTTCTTTGACCATCTTCTTTGACCACCTTCACACCTCGTTCACGTCGCTCTTCAAAATTGCCTCAGCTGAGTACTTCTTTTGGTTTTCTGCTTCTTATTCTCCTAATTCTTCATATTTCTATTCCTTTTTTCTGAGACGAAAAAAAGAGTATTTTTCCTCACTTTCATTTCTTTCCCCTCTGGCCGGATCAGTATTTGTATGGGATGCACAAAATTTTTAAAGACATGTCGCCGTTGCCCAGCGAAGCTCCCCTCCAACGACGGTTATGATCTCTGTTTATTTTGTTTGGGCAAATTCCACAGGGTTGATTCTTAACCCCATTGTCCAAACTTCACTTGCCTGGCCCGTAGAAATAGAGCAGCCTGCCTTAGAACCTCTTTGCTCGAAGAGGCCTTGTGTCTGGTGATGTCTTTGGCCGCATCCCAGTCCTCTGCTCCACCAAAACACCCTGACAATGCAAAATCTTCAAAGCATAAGTCAAAAAAGCATGCGGACAAACAGTTGGCAAAACCGAAATTGAAGCTCTTGATGTCGACTTCGGCGCCGAAGCTCGATCCCGTGCTGATTTCTTGTCTGTCGACATTGACTCTGGTAGTATCGTCAGTTGCTTCTGCTCCTAAGCCTCCTCTGCAGCCTCCGACTCCACCACCTACCTTGTCTTCACTGTCAGGTCATATTCCACCTGGTCAGCATTCCAAGTTGCCTGTCTAGCACCCACCTTCTCACTCCTCAGGCTCCCATATGTCTGTCCACTCTTTGGTTGACAGGGAGCGTTTTATGCGAAGTCGATCCAGGTCATGGCCCCGCTATCTTCACAAACCACACCATTATCATCAGTCACCATCCCTGTCGAGATCGGCCTCTGATTTGAAACCTTGGTCTCCAGATATTTACTGCCTTAGACCGTACTACCCTCAGTCTTACTCCAGGTCCTCTACTCCTTGCTGAGATCGTTATGATTGACTTCAGATGACTGATAGATATAGAGACCGGCCAGCTTCACCCTGCTCCAGGCGTTCCCGTTCGGTAGTCTCCATCCATTCCCTAGGACCTGATCAGCCCCCAGATACATCAAGGTCTGCGGATGTCCTGAAACGTTCTTCATTAGAACCTCAGCACCATCCTCCTGCGGGTGACGGAATGCCTCTTGATGTTTCCCAACTGCTTCAATCACCTTCTCTGGCCTTGATATCTGACCATTCAGTCTCCAGTGATCTCGATCGCGGTATTTTCCCTCTCAAGGATAACACCAGTTGTCCGGGTTCTGTTTCTCCAACTGAAGGTCCAAAGGCCTACTTGGAGCTCATCACCCGAATGGCTATGGCTCTTCAGGTACAAGGTTCCACCGAAGCCCTCGCAGTGACCGATGTTGTACATAAGTTGGTGCAGGCAGACTTGCCACCCTCGACAATTCTCCCATTGCTTCCAGTCCACCTTTCGATCCTTAAGGAGTACTGGGACCATCTTGCCTCTGTCACTCCGATATCTAGATGTTATGAGGGCCTTTATAAAATCCAGGAACCTGCAGGAAAATTCCTGTTTACCCAACCTCCACCAAACTCGATGATAGTTCACTCCTCTTCAAAATCCAAACAGCCCATTCGACAGTCTGCTCCTCCCAACCATGAGGGAAGGAAGATTGATGCTATTGCCAAGAAAACTTATTCCATTGCATCCATGAATGTCAAGATCGATACTTATCTCTCCTACCTATCTGCCTATGCCTTTAAAGTTGCTACTGCTGTCCCTCCAGTCCTTGAATTTGTCCCAGAGAAACATCGCCTCACTCTGTCTGCCACTTTGTCCGAGATTTCTGCTACAAATCAACTCCGTTCACCATGCCATGACGTGCTCTTCCAAAGTACTTGCCTCTTTCATCACTCTCTGCCGTCATGCCTGGCTCTGCAGTACTTCTCTGCAAAGTCGAGGATCTCCCTTTAGATGGGGACGGTCTTTTCCACTCCGCCACAGACGAGGCTTTGAAAGCTGTCGATGACAGCAGGAAACAGGCTTGTAACCTTGGTGTTTCGATGTTGGCACCGAGACCCCGATACCGATCATGGAGGCCTTACTACAACAAGTGTCAGCCTTCACCTGCCACAACCTCCCTGTGGAGGAAAAAATATGTCCCATCCATCTCAAAAGCTACGGCAGCAGGACCCTAAGAAGTCCCAACAGCCCAAGCAGTCAGTTTGACCAGGTCCATGGCCTGCAACTGCCTCCTTTTACCCCTCCTGTCCGGACCTGACTCTTCCCCTTCCTTCCAACTTGGGAAGACATAACCACCGATTCCTGGGTCCTTACCATCGTACGGGTCAGGTACGCCATAGAATTCATTTCGCCACCGACCCTCCCTCACTTTGTTATCATGCCCCCCAATCTGCCGCTTCATCTAGAAGTCGACACACTTCTCTCCAAGAGAGCCATCGAGATCATCCCAGTGGTGCAACAGACTCTCGGCTTCTACTCCAAGTATTTCCTAGTTCCCAAACGGGATGGTGGGTTGCAGCCCATCATGGATCTTCGGGATCTCAACTGTTTCGTTTGCTGTACCAATTTTCAAATGGTCACTTTACAGTCCATTCTCCTTCTAAAGTCAGGATGGCTGGTGTTGATAGACCTTCTCGACACCCATTTTCATGTTACCATTCATCCCCAACATCGAAAATTTCTTTGCTTCGCTGTCGGGAGTGATCATTACCAATATTGAGCCCTGCCCTTCAGCCTCTCCATGGCTCCCAGGGTCTTTATGAAGATCATTGCTGCTGAAATGCACTCTTGGGGGGGGGTTCCTTTACCCCTACATACACAATTGGCTTCTCGCCGCTCCGATGAAGGCTCAACTACTCCACGACGTTTGCTCTACTCTTGCCCTCCTCCACACCTTGGGCCTCTGCGTCAACCTGTCGAAGTCTGCCCTCCAACCAGTTCAGCTTCTTCAGTTTCTCGGTGCCTGCCTCGATACCACCACCGAAACTGCCTCCTTGCCCACCTCCAGGGAATTGGACATAATCAAAATGTGTCCCTGGCAACCTGCTCAGTCAGTCATGAGGCTCCTGGGCTACTTCGCTTTCACTGTCTTTGTCGTTCCACATGCCAGGCTCAAAATACTCCCACTTCAACTCTGGTTCCTTCATGCCTTCGATCCTCAGTTGACGCCATGGGACATGAAGCTCTTAATTCCAACGCCCGTCCTCACCTCCCTGTCGTGGTGGTCTCTTCAAAACCATCTCCTTGCCGGTATGCCCTTTCGCCATCCCACCCCGGAGATCTCCTTGACCACCAATGCATCCCTTTGTGGTTGGGGAGCCCAATGCAGGATGCTGTCTGCCAAAGGAACCTGGTCCCCTTGGGAGATGACTCTCCACATCAACCTCCTGAAGCTTTGGATGGTACATCTTGCCTTAAAGTCATTCCTCCCAATCGTGCGGGGCAAGGTCATCCGTGTTGCCTCTGACAATATCTTCTACATCAACAAACAGGGCAGCACTGCATCTCTATGCCTTTGCACTGCAGCAATCCACCTTTGGAATTGGTGTCTCCATCATTTGATCACACTGTTGGCGTTCAGAATGTCGATGCCGACCTTTTGAGCCTCTCGGTCCTACAAGACAACAAATGGTCCATTCATCCCTGATATCTCTGACTGATCTTCCTTGAATTTGGTCACCCAACCATCAACGGCTTTGCCACTTATTAGAATGCTCACTGTCACCTCTTCTTCACTTGGGGCCCTCCTACGGCCAGATCTCTGGGAGATGCCTTTCTTCACCGGTGGATGGAGACCCTATTCTACTTCATCTCCCTGTTTCCTCTCATCTCCAGGGTGCTTCAAAAGATTCTGGCTGATGCCACCTCCTGCATCCTCATCACTCCCTGGTGGCCATGCCAGGTTTGGTTCCCACACCTCCTCTGGCTCTTGAATGGTCATTTCCGTCACCTCCCTCATGTACCAGATCTCCTCTCTAGGAATTGAGGCGGGATCCTCCACCACAACCCGACTTTCTTCAGGCTGATGGTGTGGAGGATCCTGCAGTAGACTTCCCTCCTGTGGTATCGAATGTCTTGCCTAATGCACATAAGCTGGCTACCCACCTAACCTATTGTCGGAAATGGCACCGTTTCCAATCTTACGCCTTGGAACACTCCTCTGACCCGATCTACGCTTCTCTACGGGACATTTTCTCCTACATCGTGACCTTGAAAGAATCGGGCCTTGCATACTCTTCTCTAAGAATCCACCTCGCTGCCATCTCTGTGCACCATCCTTTAATACATGGCTCTACTATTTTTTCACACTGTCTGATGAAGTCTTTCCTTAAAGGGCTACTCTGTCTCTGTCCACCCTGAAAGCTGCTCGTGCCCTCCTGGAGTTTGTCTGTAGTGTTGACACATTTCATGGCAAAGCCCTTCGTACCAATGGTTTCCATCAACCTTCGCCTCCTGTCATGGAAGACGGCATTTTTGTTTTCTATTACTACGGCTCACCGGGTGGGAGAACCTGCTGCCTTCCGTGCTGATCCCCCATATAAAATTTTCCACAAGGAAAAGGTAGTTCTCTAGCCAGATCCCTCCTTTCTACCTAAAGTCGTATCTGCCTTTCACCTGTCTCAGTCTTCTGTTCTACCTACGTTCTTTCCAAACCCGGCTGATGCACCTCAGAGAGCATTACACTGCCTTGATGTTCATAGAGTGCTCTTTTTATCTCCATAAAATGCAGCCCTTTTGAAAATCTCCTAGGCTTTTTGTTGCCTATGGTTCTCTGTCACAGGGTGAACTGATCTCATCTCAGAGACTATCCAAATGGGTTACCTCCACCATAGCCCTTTGTTATGAGCTGGCTAACCAACCTGTACCTACCTGTCTAACTGCTCACTCTACTAGAGCGGTTTCAACTTCTACTGCCTTCCTGGCCGGTGTCCCATTGGAAGACATCTGTGCGGTGGCTACGTGGTCTTTGATGTCGACCTTCATGTCCACTATGCACTCGACATTTGAGCTTGACAGGATGCTGCATTTGGCCAGGCAGTTCTGAAGTCCATCTTCAATTGACTCTTCTCCTTTGCAGGTAGGACCCTTCAATTGAGGTGATAATGTTGTGTCCTAATCTCTTTGTTGTGTTTTTCAGCTGCCAGCTCCCTCCTCCATCTGGTTCAGCTCTTTTAATCACCCATATGTGGGACTGCACAGAGACCACGACAAAGATAAACAGGTTGCTTACCTCTAACTGATGATCTCTGAGTGGTTATCTGTGCAGTACCACAATCCCACCTAGCCTTCCCCACTGCTGGCATCTCCTGATCACTTACCTTGAGTTGATGGGACTTACCAGTAGTGCTCAAAGGAACTGATTGGGAGGCAGCTCTCTCCACCACTCTAGGCATGTGCAGTGCATGCCTGCTCCCCAGGGTGGGAAGAGAACCCACCAAAAAGATTTCTGAGGCAAGCTCTGGAATGTTCTCTGAGGTCGTGCGCAGGCGCCCAACCCCCATGTGTGGTACTGCACAGATGGCCACTCGAAGATCATCAGTTACAAGTAAGCAACCTGTTTTTCACATTAGAGTTCTTTCAGAATCCTTGGATGTATGCCATCTGGGTGGAAGTTAAGCAGGGTCAGCCCTGTTTAGTATTTGGATGTGAGACCACCAAGGAAGTCCAGGGTTACTATGCAGAAGCAGGCAATGGTAAACCATCTCTGTTTGTCTCTTGCCTTGAAAACCCTATGGGGTCACTATAAGCTGGGTGTGACTTGACAGCACTTTCTACTACCACCATGTTATAGGAACAAATATATTTGCAAGGGAGTCACTAAGAGAAAGAAGAATCACTCATTTCAAAAGCAAGCTAATGGTATGTAGCATTTAGGTCTAGCTGTACCTGGGTAGGTAAGAGAATAGAAATGGGCACAAAGCTCATGGGATTCAGCCCTACCTCTGGGACATAACGTATGGTCTCCATAAGGTAAAGCCTGCCTTTTAGTGAGTCTGCAGGCAATAACCTACATAGAGAACAGGTGAGACAACATGAGTAGAATCCAGCCCTCCTTTGACTTATCCAGTTGCTCTTTCATAACTGCTAATTTATACCAATTGGTGTTCATTTGGTTAATTAAATGCAGCATACAAGGCAGACATGGGATTTGGAAAGAATATTAATACTTGTAGCAACAGCACAGTATTGTAGCTTAGTTAATAGGGTGCCACTGGTACAACTTTCAGTGTTCCCCATGGGCACAAAATGTTCAGGTTCATTTGAAATAACTATGCTCCTTGAAATATGACATGAACTTAATACTATCAGCTACTATATATCTGAGGCATTAGAGACATTACATCATACTACATCGGTCTGGTCTGTGGCAATAAATCCATTAAAAAACCCCAGAGAGATGGCATCAGGGTTGACAGGAGCTTGGCAGCTTTCATGTTGGTTGTAAACAGACTTGGCAGAACTCATTGTGGTGCCTTGAACAGGGTGACCTGGCTGTACATGGCCTGGTGGAAGCCAAATCCTTCAGTGTGTTGACAGGGGCATTCCTAAAAGGGACTTCACTCTGTGGCGTGTCAAGGAAAATGCTGATGTGGTGTCTGTAAAGTACAAAGAGTGCAGTTTGTTCTCTAACCAACCCTACTGTTCATTTATACATCCAAACTTATCAGCTTCAGAATCCACTACCAGACCTGGATTTACAAGGCTCCTCTGAAGCTGCTCTGTTCTCATCTGGCCTAGGCAGTGTGTACTGGAGTAGAATTCCTGCACTAGTGTAAGCAACATGTAACATGGTCCTTTCTCCAATCTGAGGCAAAGCAGAAGCCCCAGCAAGCAGAGAAAATAGGGGAGGATAGGCTGACTAAACCAACACTGTTCTGAGGAGAAAGAAGAGTACCAAATCAGCTAGGATACAGTGGACATAGTCTGTTCATAAACAAGCACAGAAAGGTGAAAACCCTCCTTGATCTAAACTAGCATACTTATGGCATGCATTCCAGTCTTCTCCATCAAGAGCAGTTTTTTCACATGGCACATCTAATCACCATAAGCTGCACATGCTTTTAGCATAACTTGTGTGTTGTGGTGTGGTAACTTTTGCCAAAATCTTGACTTCTTGGTGAAATGTTGAACAATGAACAAAAGGAATTACTTTGCACCCCAAGAGACAGTAGTGTTGGTATATGGCTGTGCCTTAAACCTTTTGCTGCTGTAGCTCCAGTGTAGCTCAAAGTATTCCAGAATCAGCATTGTGTGGTTTGGTAGTGGCTCTCCAGAGCCTAAAATTGAGGTTTTCCCCACCTTTACTATATTTGATGCTTGCAATTTGTGGTGCTAGGGACCTTGTGCATTCTGTAGCCTGGTTCTGAGACCACTTCAGAGTCCATGCTAACATAGGTGTTGTATATTAACCAAGGACCGTGCATGCGGTCAGGGTTTGCACATGGTCATACGAACAGGCGAAGCTTCGCCTCCAAGAACAATGCAGAGCACGGATCCTAGAATGGACCAATAAGGCAGCTAGGATCCAGAAATGGATCTATGGGGTATGGGTGCAAAGTAGTAAACCTATCACGGGGAGTGGGGTGTGGTTTTGTTGGGTGATTTAAGCTGGACTTCGGGCCAACTATTTTGTCTTAGCTTCGTGTGCTTCGATAAACTATGAGCTGATTCACTAACAATGCTTCTAGAACCCAGTACTTTACACTGGCAATAAAGGTGGGATCCCAATGAGTGACTCTGCCCCTAGCACTGCACCACACACCGGTCTCCAGGACCTCACACCTGGCATTGCTTCAGCACCCCGAGTCATGGCAACTGCTCTGAGACAGATCTCCATTTTTGACCTGGCTCACCCTGCACTGTGGGAGGCCTGGGTCAAGCAACTCACCTACTTCTTCCAGGTCCAGAGAACAACCGATGCTGACCTGAAGAAATTGTGGCTACTCAGGACGTGTGGAGTCTCCATGATCCGCCTGGTGCAGGACCTCATCACATCCAAGGAGCTAGACACTGCGACCTTCGAGGAACTAGTAAAGGTCCTCACTCATCATTTCACACTGAAACCATCCAAGATGGCAATGTGCATGGACTTTTTTGAACAAAAGCAAAGGCCCGGAGAATCGGCAGCTGACTTCATGGCAGAAATTTGCAGGTTGGCAATAGACCGCGATTTTCCCGCTATTGAAGGCGCCCTTTTGAATCAATTTGTTTGGGGCATCTGAGAGCCGAAACTCCACCAGAAGCTCATCGGCCTCAAGGACATCAAACTGGACAAGGCACTCCGAGTGGCCACAGCATTCAAAAAGTCCCCAAAAGACCGCCAAGCTTTGGCGACCCACCACGTTTCCACCACTCCCATCTCAGATGCATCAGACAAAGAGGATGTCCTTCAGGTACACTGTTCTGACTGATGAGGATGCTCAACCGACATGCGATAGCTGTAGGGATCTGCATGAACGCTGCTCCTGCCAGTTCCGGGACGCAACCTGCTGGTCCTGTGGCAAGATGGGACACATCGCACGGGCCTGCTGTTCCCACGGAAGCAGACAACAACAGACGACACATCAGGAATCGATGGATCTGCACACCACTACAGCCAACCACCAACACCAGGTACTGAATTTGCCCCGGGACACCCCTAACAAAACCCATGCAACAGTGTTGATATAGGGGTCCCATGGAGAGATGGAGTTAGATACCAGTTCCTCCTTCTCCATAATCTCGGCCAAGACTCTGTGGAGACTCTGTCCATGGGGGGGTCCCTTCTGGAGAAACTGGCTAGCCTCACATTGCGGGACTTTCAGAAGAACCTGGTGGCCATCAAGGGGTGGGGCAAATTCAGGGTAAACTACAAGGAGTTTAATGGACTATTGGACCTGTTGGCGGTGGAGGGGCTCACCGGTTTACTAGGACAGTCATGGTTTGGGGTAACCGGGTGAATCATGTAAGGCTGCAGGACTTTAATACTGTTTGTGATGAATTTCCGGCTGTATTTGATGGCATGCTAGGCTACTACACCGGTCCCCTGATTTCCCTTGACCTTGATCTTGCAGTTCGACCCATCCACATGAAAGCCAGGCAGCCCCTGTTTGCATTGTTGCCCAAAATCGAGTTGAAGTTGGATCGCCTGGTGGAGCAGGGGGTCCTAGAACCAGTACTGCATGCTCAATGGGAAAGCTCCATAGTCACCCCAGTGAAGCCCAACAAGAGGCGTGTGAATATGCGCTGATTACAACTGCACAATCAATAAGGCACTCCAGGATCATGCATACCTGGTACTGGTGGTCAACCATGTCTTAGCCTCCCTGGCAGGCATGAGGGTCTTTGGGAAACTGGACTTAGCTCAAGCCTACCAGCAGTTGCCGGTAGACAACACCACGGCCAAGGCCCAAACTACAGTAATCCACAGGGGGCTTTTCGAGTGCACCAGCTGCAGTTCAGGGTGAGCATGGTGCTGGGGATTTTCCAAAACCTCATGGACTGTCTCCTTAAAGGCATCCCCAGGGTCCAGCCATTCTTTGATGATATTTTAATAGCAGCCCCGGATGCCAGGACCTTCACAACGTGTCTATGGATGGTGCTGCAGTGCTTCAATGATCCAGTCTCAAAGTCAAGAGGGAGAAGTGTTTGCTCGGGGCGCTACAGGTGGAATTCCTGGGGTTCACAATCAACGGACAGAGGATCCATCCCACGCTGGACAAGATATGAGCCATCGTCCAAGCACCTACCCCCTCCTCTAAGGCTGAACTACAGGCCTTTCTAGGACTCTTAATTTTTTACCACTCCTTCCTGCCCCACAAGGTCACGGTTGCGGAACCCCTCCAAGGTCACGGTTGCGGAACCCCTCCACTGCCTCCTTGACAAGCACGTGCCATGGGTCTGGGGCCCAAGACATGCCGCTGCCTTCCATGTGGTCAAAGACCTGCTGTCCTCCAATGTGGTCCTTGCCCATTTTGACGAGGCCTTGCCAATGGTGTTGGCATGCGATGTTTCTCTGTTCGGGGTGGGGGTGGTCCTGGCCACCAGCTGGCTGACAGCCGTGAGGTCCCCATAGCATACTATTCGCAGACCTTGTGCGCAGGGGAGTGCAACTATGCAAAGATTGACAATTGTGGCTGGTGTAAAAAAAATTCCATGATTACCTGTATGGCCAGCCCTTTACCATTGCTATGGACCACAAGCCCGTCTTGGGCCTGCTCGCCCCAGACCACCAGACCCCGCAGATGTTGTTGCTTTGCTGGTCCATCTTCCAGTATGTGCTTGTCCACTGGCCTGGTAAGGCTATGAGCAATGCGGATGCATAAGCCATCTTCCTCTGCCATCCTGCGATCCGGATCCAGCCCCAGCTCATCAGGTCGCCCTCCTAGAAAACTTGCCTAACCACCCTGTCCAGGTGGCAGAGGTATCCTGCCACACCACCCGGGATTGCATCCTCTCCCAGGTCTTGGACTGGCTGGGGAGGGGGTGGCCCACCAGTGCAGTGGGCTTGGAGTTTGCTGCTTTCTCATCTAGAAGGGATGAGCTCTCCTCGCATAAGGGCTGCATACTCTGGGGCAGCAGAGTAGTCATACTGGAACCGCTGTGCCAGAGGGTCCTAACCGTGCTACACGAAATGCACCCAGGCATAGTGCGAATGAGAGTGCTGACACGAAACTATGTCTGGTGGCTGGGACTAGATGGTGAGATTGATGATTGGGTTAAGCGCTGCTGGGCATGTCAAGAATTGCAGCCCGACCCCCCGAAGGCCCTGGTGAGTCCCTGGGGGTCCTCCCACAAACCCTGGGCCAGGCTTCATCTGGATTTCATGGGCCCCTTCCAGGGACAAATCTTTTTTATCTTGGTGGACTCATACACCAAGTGGCTGGAAGTGGTCCCGGTGCCTTCCACCTCATCCAGATCCACCATCCGTGCAATGTGATGGATCTTTAGTACACACGGCATCCCTGACTAACTAGTAATGGACAACAGGATGGTGTTCACCTCATCAGAGTTCCAGGAGTTCATGGGATACTATGGCATCCAGCACATTCGATCTGCACCATTCCACCCTGCCACAAATGACCTGGCTGAGTGCCTGGTCAGGATGACCAAAGAATCTCTATGTCAAATGGACTGGGGAGACTGGGACTACCAACTGGCCATGTTCCTCTTCAGTCAGGGCATGACACCACACACCTCCATTGGCTGTAGTCTGGCAGAACTCCTGATGGGTCGGTGCCTCCTGACCTGCTTGGACCGCTTATACCTTGATCGAGCCCCAGAACACAGTGCAACCCTGGAAGACCAAGATGCTCCACGAGGGTTCTTCCTGGGTGACCCGGTCTATGTAAAAAACTACAGTCAGGGTCCAGCATGGCTCCCGGACAGGGTGATCAGGGTCACGGCCCCCCGGTCCTATGAGGTCTCCACAGAAGATGGTCAGCTACTGTGGAGACACATAGACCAGATGTACCGCCAAATCATCCCAAGAGCAAGACGGTCCAGATGACAGTGAAGATGAGGGAGTACAGGAAGAGGCTGGAGCCTACAATGAGGCCGGAGAACCAGAGCAAGCACAACAACGGACGAGTGTACCACCAGCCAACAGCAACAGCGCACTGCCAGTCACCAGCAGAAGAGATACTGCTGAGCCAGCAGAAGCCCCAGGACCTAGCAGCACACCAGTCCCGAGTCGCCCACCAGGACCCTCCACTGACCCAAACAGCTCAGTTCCCGAGGCAGGGACCCCAGCCACAGAGGTGTGCCATTCAATCTGAGTGCGGCGGAAGCTGGATTACTTAAGAGACTATGTTTGCTGGGGGGGTCTGAACCATGGGGGGAGGGGTGTTGTATATTAACCAAGGACCGTGCATGCAGTCAAGGTTCTCACATGGTCATGCGAACGGGCGAAGCTTCGCCTCCAAGAACAATGCAGAGCGCGGACCCTAGAATGGACCAATAGGGCAGCTAGGATCCAGAAACAGACCTATAGGGTATGGGTGCAAAGTAATAAACCTATCACGGGGAGTGGGGTGTGGTTTTGTTGGGTGATTTAAGCCAGACTTCGGGTTGGCTATTTTGTCTTAGTTTCGTGTTTTTCAATAAACTATGAGCTGATTCACTAACAACACATCTAGAACCCAGTACTTTACAATAGGCATGGTAATCATGACACACTGTTGTGTCAGCCCATGGCTGACTTATAAGTGTGTGAGCAAAATAAAGCTCATTCTTGATACCATGCATGTTTCACTGTACAGTGCAATCCTAAACAGAGTTACACCGTTCTCAATCAAATGAAGACTTTAGAAGAGTGGAACTTTGCTTAGGACTTTACTCTCAGCTGTACATAGCATTGCCGGGACTGGATTGGGAAATACTTGGGGATTTTGGGGGTGGATCCTGGGGACAGTGGGGCTTGGGGAGGGGATGGACCTCCAAAGGGTGAAATGGCATGCATGTCCACCTTCCAAAGGAGCCATTTTATCCAGAGGAACTGATCCCTATTGTTTGGAGACCAGCTGTAGTTCTGGGAGATCTCCAGCCACTAACTAGAGGCTGTAGAAACAACAGAGGGATCACGGGAAGGATGCAAACAATAATGAAAACAACCGTGATGTTATATTATGAGAATATATAGACTTCTATTCTGTAGTGAGTCATATTTCTTCATTGCATTATAAAAATATACGCATATACACAATGGGAATTGCATATAATACCATGTCACATAACAGCTTTTTCTAAGTGTGCTGCGTGAATAGCATTAGTTTACATGTCAACAATTCTAATCCATGAATTAACTTACAACTTTCTTCCCACTTCAATGAAACAGATTCTTTCAGTGCACTGTGGGAAGAATGTTGTGTATTAATTCACAGATTCACTACAGAATAGTAGTCTAAATATATTTTCATAATATAACATCATGGTTGTTTTCATTATTGTTTACTACCTAGAGGCTGGCAACCCTAATTGTATACCAGATCACAAATTATGTTAAACTGACCCATGATTTGTATTCAGAAAAGTTCCAGTGATGATATAAGCAGAATAGTTTCTGATCTAAATCTTTTACCATTGATATTGAGATTTTTGGCTGCCGGGGGTGGGTGGGTGGGTGGGCGGGCTCAGGCTGAAAATGGCTATTCAGGGTCTCAGGCAGAAATCTTTTACATCACCCACTACCTGATCCTTTCCATAGGAGATGCCAGGAATTGAACCTGGGACCTATTACAAACAAGACAGATGTTCTACCACTGTCCCAGTGCCGCCCTGTCTTGTATATTGATATAAGAAGCAGTACAATTAAGAAAAAAACCCTGGAGCTGAGAGGGCCAAAAGATCCTCTTGTTTTTGCTTTCTGAAATCTGTTGTGTTAAGAGGAGGAGGAGGAGGAGGAGGAGATTGGATCTATATCCTGCACTTCACTACCCGAAGGAGTCTCACAGCGGCTTACAATCTCCTTTCCCTTCCCCTCCCCACAACAGACACCCTGTGAGGTGGATGGGGCTGAGAGAGCTCTTTCGAGAACTGCCCTTAAGAGAACAGCTCTGACCCAAGGTCACACCAGCAGCTGCATGTGGAGGAATGGGGAATCAAACCTGATTCTCCCAGATTAGAATCCGTGCTCCTAACCACTATAGCAACCTGGCTGGTTTTAGCATTTCAGTTTTTAGATTGAATGTTCACTGATTTGGATAGCCACTTGAATGTTTTTAAGCAGAATTTTTAAAATGTCCTATGCAAGCTCAGAGTTCTATTGTGACTAAGTCTTAAAAGTCCCCCTGACACACTGATTCAGTTGTCCCAAATCATCTAGGATTTCAGCTTTTATTCTTATTTACTTTGGTAAATCTCTTTGAGAATGTTTAGATATCACTTAACACAGAAGTACAAGATACCCCAAATATTAAGAAAATTTACTCTGGCATAACTAGTACTCTTTAAGGTACCACTGGATTCCTGTTTTATTTTTATTTTTTGCTATTGATTAACATGGCTACCCATCTTGATATTAGTAGTTATTTCTTAAAAATCTGTGCAGTCTAGCAATACCTGGGAATAACCACAGTTTAGGGCCTGTGTGAGTAAACTATTATGTCTATTTATCTGTCATGTATTAGCACTATGGTAATGAAACATACCTTATCACCCAAATTTATATGAGACTTATTCTTCAGCGTAGCTATCCAGTATTATGCTTGTTGTTTTTTGCCATCAAGTCATGGCTGACTTATGGCGACCCCATAGGGTGTTCAAGGCAAAAGACATTCAGAGGTGGTTTGCCATTGCCTGCTTCTGTGTCATAATCCTGGTATTCCTTGGAGGTCTCCCATCCAAATACTAGCCAGTGTCAACCATCCAAATACTAGCCAGACTGCTTAGCGTCTGAGATCTGACCAGGTTAGCCCAGGCTATCCAGGTCAGGTATTATTGTAAAAGAATAATAGAATCACAGAGTTGGAAAAGGCCATACAGGCCATCTACTCGAACCTCCTGCTCAATGCAAGATCAGCCTAGAGCATCCCTGACAAGTGTTTGTCCAGCCGCTATTTAAAGATTGCCAGTGAGGGGGAGCTCACCACCTCTTTAGGTAGGTGATTCCACCATTGAACAACTTTTACAGTAGAAAAGTTTTTTCTACTATTCAGCCAGTACCTTCCTGCCCATTATTGCAAGTCCTCTCCTCTGCTACCAACAGGAACAGCTCCCTGCCCTCCTCTAAGTGACTGCCCTTCAAATACTTAAAAGAGAGCAACATGTCCTCCCTCAACCTCCTTGTCTCCAGACTGAACTTTCCCAAGTCCCTCAGCTTTTCCTCATAGGGCTTGGTCTCCAGGCCCTCAATCATCCTCATCACTCTCCTCTGCACGCACTCCATTCTGTCCACATCCTAAGTGAGGCCCCCAGAAATGCACTCAATACTCCAGGTGCGGCCTGGAGAAACATCTGTCCTGGGATTTCAAGGAGCCAGAAAAACTGCAGATGAAAACTGCAGGGTGGGGTGAGTCTGAGATATTGATTAATGTTATAAACACCTTGAGAACCTTCCCAGGTTTCTTCTATAGAACAACTTCAGTTCTCAAGATTCTCATAACTCCAAGGTTATTTGAAGCTATATACTACTTTAGGAGCACTACCTATAGGACAAAGGAAAGTAATGCCCTCTTTGTCTTTCTCCTGTTATTTTGCCTCCAGAGAGGCTTGTATTGGTGAAGGAAGCAGAGAATAGTGGAGATCAATAACACTAATTCCAGGGTTGTCTTGCCAGCCATTTGGAGTAAAAAAATGTCCCACCCCTTTAATAGAGGCTTAATGCGGTGTTACTTACCTCCATGCTATGAAAAGAGTGTTTGTGTGTAAAGTGCCATCAAACCAACTTATGGTGACCCCAGCTAGGGGCTTTCAAGGCAAGTGATAAGCAGAGGTAGTTTTCCATTGCCTTCCTCTGCAGAGCCTTCCTTGGTGGTCTCCATTCCAGCTCTTGAAAATCTCCATCTGCCCATTGCCACACATTAAGCTTGTATTAAAGAGCAGGACTTTTCCCCCTCTAGATTGTTGGCAAACCTGTGTAATTTATAGAAAGGACTCTGGTCTAAGCTTCATCCTGATAATCAGCAATGAATTCTGAAAAAAGGAGCCAATAAATGCTTACAGATAGATATGTATGTGTGTCATATACTGCAGGAATAATAATTTAGGTTTGTGAAATATGGTTTACTCTCCTGTGAAGATTCCTCTGGCACTGCCTGATTCTTCATAATGAAATGCATAAATATTTAGGAAAAAGGGTATGCAATGTAGGCAGCTTGATTATTTGTCATCTGCAATTTGTGTTTACAGTAAGGAGTTAAAATTGTGCCCCAAGTGCCTTTGGAATAGTTTCCATAAAGAGGAGTGAAAAATAACACTCTGCTGAGACAGACAACTGGAAACAATCATCAGGCTTGCAACCCACATAGACGGTAGCAGTAAAGGACACTCTTTGCTCATGACAGTTTTAGCTTAGCTACGTAGCCCTCTAAACTTGACCCAGAAATGCAAAGTTTCCCAAGACACGCTTAATATACTCTACTATTGTTGTTTGAACATCCTTATGTTCTCTGAGGGAGCTTTTAAACACAGTGTAGTGGACCCATTAAGTTCACACCAGGGCTTGTTTTTCTGAAAATAGCATATTTTTCAGGAATGGCACAGAGTGTTAGTCTTTAATTCTAGGCTGCATTCAAATCATATTTTTGTTTAAAAAAAAAGGGGGGGGTCAATACACCTTTGAGGGGGGAGGTGTTTAAGAGAGAGAGAGAGAGAGAGAGAGAGAGAGAGAGAGAGAGAGAGAGAGAGAGAGAGAGAGAGAGAGAGAGAGAGAGAATTTCCAAATCTGGTAAATGTGGACAATCCTATACAAACGTTCTGTATGTCTAAAAGCTCAAGACCAAACCAGTGTATGTTATTAGTCATCCAAATAGGATTATCAGCATTCCTTTGTGTGAGTCTGAAAAGTATAGAAATATATATTCAGACATTCACAAAATCCATCCTTGATTACCAGCATTACATCTGAAATTTGGCATTCAGTACATTTTGGCTATTCCCTTTAACTTGTATAACAGGATATGTAATACAATACAATTTATACAGTGCACACATCTAATCCTTGTAAAGGGAATGTTATCCCTTGAAAACCTTTACAATCCCGTATGCCTTTTGGATTTCAATGAAAAGGAAAATTGATGAAAAGTTTAAGTGAAATAGTTTCTGGTAGGAGACTGGGGAGAACTAAGCCTCTTGGCTAAATCTTTTGCAGATGGCAGACAGCTTAATTGCTATGGTAAACTTGTCTGACATTTTTGGAAAACTTTGGGTGTGATACTACTAATCCACTGAAACTGGCAAAAATAGGTTTCAAACCATGCAATGTCACATGTCCATTTCAGAACTGCAACTTGGCAGCTCAGATTTCAAGAAGAGTTTCATTTTCCCCCTATCCTTCTGTTTCTTTTCCCCTTACTTGACCCGCACAAATGATTGTGCAAGGTCTATTTGAACTAGAAAGCAACAGAAGCATCAACTCATGGAAAATCATGGAAGGAAGCAAATAAGCCTACAATATTCTGCTTTACTGAGTATCCTTGAAAACTGGTGCACTCCATGCAGCTGCACAAATTTATCTAAGGAAATGCTTTTGGCATGCTAATATAAAAACTACCTGCAGGAATATGGCCTGCAGATGAAAGACCTCTCTTAATGTTGTTTTTAGTATTTTGAATTCCTAGTTACTGATCCATGATCATATATAATTTACCTCCAACTCATCGCTGAATGACTGAATGTTGCACACACTTGAAACAGCTAGCCCTCCTATCTTGTCAGAAACTAGGAAGACATCTGATTTAATGTGAAAGAAAGCTCAAGGAAGCATATTGCAAACATGAATTTTGTATCACACTGGGAGAAATTTGAGATCCTCTTTCCTCAAAAATCCAAGTGAAAACTGTGCAATCTTTAATTCCTGTAATTCCTTCTATGCACAGCATTTCCATTAATATTTACCTGGATGTCAGTCACGTTTGATGCTTGCATAAGTTTCTCCTCACACCTATCAGTATACCTATTCCCAAAAGGGAAAGTTTGGCTACATCTTCTAATAGAAATTAAGCTGTGTTTGGGCAGAAATGTGGGTAGGATTTTTTTAAAAAAATATTTCTTAATCCTGATCTGTAGATTTAACTGGTTCAAATGGTGAGAGAGAGGAAAAGGGGAGAATATATATATGTTTGTATAAGCAATCCTTTGATAACTTTTATTTTACCTTTTTTAAAATTCACCATTATCATCTAAACCATTAGCTTGGATCCCTCAGAGGGTTTCCGTGGATGGATTTCTGCCCGTAGAGCATGACTTTCTTGTCTCCCTCATTCCTGCTTCAGCCCAAAATGCCCACTGTAATCCTTCCACCCACAGAAAAATTCTGGTGAATCCAAGCTATTGAACAGATGTCTGCATATATCACAGAAGGCAGGGGTCCCCGATCTTTCTGAGGCTGCAGGTACTTTGGGGTTTTTGAGAGGGAGTGGTGAGTGCAACCCCAAAACGGGTGCCACAGGAAGCAAATCCAAATGTAATACCTCCTCCCTCACTTTGCAAAAGAATCAGCCAGTCAGTTCAAAAACTCTGTGCCATCACTATCACCTCTTTTGACTCATTTTATTCCAACTTCTGTTTAAGATGCATGAAGTGTATGTATGTCAGTGATCCAAGTGGATGTCACACTGCAGATCAGATGCTTCATGTATATGGGCTGACATGTCAGATACAAACCTTCCAAATGTGATGTTGATACACTGATGTTCCTAGGAAGGCTAGGGCTTTCTGCACACAACCAGCATCTCATTTAAACTGTCTCTAAAGATCTTTTATTTGGCAGTGGTACTAACCATTCAGAGTTATGTTTTTGATACTGCTTTTATTGCATAAATCAGTTGAATTGCTCCTCTATCTTCAGGTTCACTGCAACAGATGTTCTATAGAACCACTAGATGGTAGCTGTGCACTGTATGTTTCCAAGTCAATGAGTATAATATATAACGATAGCTAAATTCCATTCAACTTTTGACTATGCATTTCAGCACTATGCATACAGAGGGCACCATATCAATGCCTATTAGTAAAATGATAGTAGTGATGTGTTGGCAACAGGCTGATGCTACACACATGAAAATCAATAACTATTTATATGACTACTGTTTACCAATTAACAGAAAAAAGTGGCTTCAGGTGCATTTGGACCCTGGTTTCTGAATAAAGAGATATGAGATACATGCAAGAAAGGTTTGGTAAATTCATTTCCACTGAAATGCCTGCTGTGCTCTTCCCTTTCAACATGACTTTTCATAAGTATCTGGTACTCACAATCATATTCCCTCCACTCTTTGCGATTAGGCTGTTACATAGAGAAAAGAAGATAAGAGATTGGATTCATACCCCGCCCTTCACTTAGAGTCTCAGAGTGGTTTACAAACTCTTTTCCCTTCCCCTCCCCACAACAGACACCCTGTGAGGTAGGTGGGACTGAGAGAGCTCTGACAGAAACTGCTCTTTCAAGAACAGCTCTGACAGAATTGTGGCTTGCCCAGGGTCATCCAGCAGATGCAAGTGGAAGAGTGGGGAATCAAACCTGGTTCTCCCAGATTAGAGTCTACACACTTAACCACTACACCAAACTGGCTCTACATATAAATTTCTGTCTCTACGTATACATTGTGTTTGTGTGTGTGTCTATAAACTGGCTCTACATATAAATTTCTTTTAGGTTTCTTCTTTCCTGAATTAAAAAAAGGAAACAAAGATATCTTTCAATATTATTAAAGAAAAATTGCAGTTTTTCAATGGCAGTTCTGTTTGTTGGACATACTGGAAACTATGAGGTCTGTATCTGTTTTTTCCTTTGTAATGATGAGATGTTTGCCCTGACCTGAACAGCCAAGGCTAGCCCAATCTTGTCAGATCTCGGAAGCTAAGCAGGGCTGACGCTGGCTAGTATTTGTATGGGAGACTTCTAAGGAACACCAAGGTCATGACCAGGGCCAGCCCCAGGTGTTTTTGCACACTAGGCAAGGACACTTTCTGGCACCCCCCCACACTCTTTCCTTGGCAAGGGCCAAGGAAGGGAAGGAGGTTTAAACCCCCTTCCCTTCCATCTGAGCACCGGCAAGCCAGGGAAGAGGCGGGGGTTTAAACCCCCATCTCTTCCATCTGAGTGCCGGCTTGCCGGCAGGCCCCGCAGCTGCGGGATGCGCTAGCAAGCTAAGGAAGGAGCAGGGTTTTTTGGCAGGGGGCTTTTGGTGCCCCTAAGGGCCAGCATGCTAGGCAAACACCTAATTCACCTAGTGAGCGAGCCGGCCCTGGTCATGACACAGAGGCATGCAATGGCAAACCACCTCTGAATGTCTCTTGCCTTGAAAACCCTACAGGGTCACCATAAATCAGTTGTGACTTGATAGCACTTTCCACCACCTCCAATGATAAGATGTTTGATGTAACAAGGCTTCTACTTGGAGCACTGCCA
This sequence comes from Gekko gecko, assembly GCA_029375565.1. NCBI lineage: Eukaryota > Metazoa > Chordata > Lepidosauria > Squamata > Gekkonidae > Gekko > Gekko gecko. Next base: position 103,077,650 of record JAPDNY010000004.1, on the reverse strand, counting down.
TAACAGTGCAGTCATGGTGAATAATAACACTATTTACCTATTGGAAATACCAAAGCATCAATGGAACAAAGTTTGAGTCTGGTGAAGGAAATAAATATGTCAACATTGGAGATGGATGGGCAGATGTATCCTTAATTGTGGAATCCTGTGAGTAATTAACTAAGACCTGCCATTACACTCCATCCATCTCCTCTCAAGCATGGAGGCTGTCATGAGCCAGGCTGTCATGATCATGCTGCCAGAGCAAGTAAGACAAGAGCACCAACTCAAGAAGCATAGTCAAGGTTAAGCACAGAGGAGTCTAGTCTGAGAGTCAGTCCATCCAACAAAGCCTGAGAATCCAAGATTTACTCACAAGCAGGTTCAGGAGCAAGACAAAGGCAGAGTCAGGAAATGATTCAGAGTCACAAAGCTGAAGCCAGATCCAAGGCAGTGGCCACCAAGCAAGAGGGATTTCAACTTGTTGTTTCCACGCCTAACAGCCTCCCTTGGCTGGTTTTTATAGCCATATGCTTAAGGGTCGTGCTTGCAGGCAGCAGTTCAGGAGTAATCCTGCAACTAATCAAGCAGCTGGCATTGGGCCAGGAGGCATGCACATTGTCATCCCTCCTGTAGTTCTGTTCATTGTCTCCATCTATGGCACTCTAAGGGTTTGGGGGTGTGGGTGATACTGGAGCGCTGGAAACAATCAACTGAGTTTCACCTGTTGAATCAGGGCTGTTGGTTGTGAATCCTGACAAGCCTGCAGCTCACCTTCCTGCTTGCCAGCTTCTGCTGACTTAGAGCTGGCTACATGGGGCTTCTTCTAAGAAGTCCTCTTCTCCTGAGGAGTCCTTGCTCTTATTGAGCCCTGGCTGACCCACAGCATCACCTTGATTCCCCACTCCTCCACTTGCAGCTGCTGCATGACCTTGGGCAAGCCATAGTTCTGTTAGAAGTGTTCTTGAAAGAGCAATTCTCTCAGAGCTCTCTCAGCCCCACCTACCTCACAGGGTGTCTGTTGTGGGAATGGAAAGGGAAAGGAGCTTGTAACCTGCTCTGAGACTCCAAGTGAAGGGCGGGGTATAAATCCAATCTCCTCCTCCTCCTCCTTCCTTTTATCTGTTCTAACCCAACTGCTAAGCAATTTCTTTGAGTGCCCACGAGTTCTTGTATTGTGAGAAAAGGAGAAAAGTACTTCGCACCCACCAGCTGCCCCCATCTTTAGCTGTATCATTCACTTCATTTATACCCCACCTTTCTACCCAATGAGGATTCAAGTTATCTTACATTGTTCTCCTGTCCTCCATTTTATTCCCACAACAACTCTGTGAGATAGGTTAGGATGGGAGTGTGTGACTGGCCAAAGGTCACCAAGTGAGTTTCCATAACAGAGTGGGGATTCAAACCTGGGTCTCCCAGATCATAGTCTGAAATGGTAACTGCTATACCTTAATGGTTTTGTGCAGTGGTTGTTGTTGAATAGTAGTGAGCAGCCAGGCCTGCCAATGCTGCCAAGCCCAGGGAGGCCAGGGCTCCCACTAGATCAGGAGATGTCCCACCTCCAGCTGGCTCTGCCCACTAGAGGAGGGGGAAAACTGTAGAGAGAAATGGGTGTGGCAGCAACTGGTGTTGCTGTTGATCAGGGGCCATTTCTAGAAAAAGAGGTGCAGGAGCTCATTAGCATAAGTCATTAGCATAACTTATTTGCATATGCCACACCCCCTGACATCACCAAAAGTGTGTCAGAAGGCAACACCCACCGCTCAGGCTCCACCCCAAAAATCTCCAGGTATTTCCCAACTCAGAACTGGCGAGCCTGCCTGGAGAAAAACTGCTTCAAAAGCACAAAGAAAATTTGTAGTAGGGGATCAGCTTTTGTGAGCCACTGCTCTCTTCTACAGATATGTCATAGCTGAAGAAGTGGCCAGTGACCCAGTTATGAACTGAGGCTGCAGTTCCTGCATTTGCAGAAGTCTACAGATATGGGCAACATCCTCCTCACCTGCTACCTACATGTAATGGTTGATGACTCTGTTTCAATGTATCTGAAAATGAGTGCATGAACACGAAAGCTTATACCCAGAATTAAACTTTGTTGGTCTTAAAGGTGCCACTGGACACAAACTTTGTTCTATTGCTTCAGACCAACATGGCTACCCACCTGAATCTATGCAAACCAGAATGATTCAAGAGGGCTCTTCTACACAGGCAATAGGGTTACACTGTACAAAAGACTTCACAAAGTTACTTGAACAAATTATTAGGGTACACCCAACACCTCCTGTGCACACATGCTTAAGGTAGGATAGCAGCTCAATGTTTCATTAGCAGTGGTACTTAAGAATATCTGTTCCAGTGCAACAGAACAAAGTTTGAGTCCAGTGGCACCTTAAAGACCAACAAAGTTTATTCACATGAAAGCTTAGACCCAGAATCAAACTCTGTTGGTCTTAAAGGTGCCACTGGACTCAAGCTTTGTTTGGCACATTTTGTGTTTATTGACTGTTAATCTTTATTTCAGCTGGTTATAGCCTAACTCATTAGCTGAAAGAGAGAGAGGGAAGGAAGGAAGGAAGGAAGGAAGGAAGGAAGGAAGGAAGGAAGGAAGGAAGGAAGGAAGGAAGGAAAAGAAAAAATATAAAGAAAGGGAAGGAAGGAAAGGGAAAGAAATGGGGGAAAGGGAAAGAAAGAAATGGGGGAAAGGGAAAGAAAGGGAGCAAAGAACTGGAAAGAAAGGTGAAGAAAGAAAGGGAAAGAAAATAAAAGCCTCTGTGTATGTTTGCTTTCCCCAAGTTCTAAATTCCCCCACCAGCAGTTAAAAAGGAGCTTGAAGGCTTACATTTGAAACATTCCCCTTTGGCTGTGAGTTCCCAGGCTAGAGTACTGACTCAGCCACTCAGCCATGGGTTCTCAGGTCCATTCAGCATATAAAAACGAAAGTGAAACAAGAGATCCTAGAGGACCAAACTAAATCACACAGATATTAAGGGAAGAGCAGATTGTTCCATTACACATAGCTTTGCCATCGGCTCCCAGGGGCTTTTTTTGTGGGGCGAGAGACAAGGCTGAAAGGGGCTTGGATCTCTTAGATTCAAGCCCTTTTCAGCCTTGCCCTGGGCTCCCCTGGGCTTGGGGGAGGGGGAGAGAGAAGGCTGAAATGGGCTTGTATCTCTTAGACTCAAGCTCCTTTCAGCTTTGCCATCAGCTCCTGTGGGCTTGGGGGGAAGGCTTGTATCTCTTAGATTCAAGCCCCTTTCAGCCTTGCCCTAGGCTCCCTGGGCTGGGGGGGGAGGGAGAGACAAGCCTGAAAGGGGCTTGGATCATGGATTGAAGAGGAGGTGGGGAGACATGTCTGGGCTTGGCTGCTTGGTCTCCTCCAGGTGCCCTGTGGCCGCCCTGTGGAGGAGCTCCGGCGGGGAAGTCAGGAATTTAACCCCGTCTCTAGCCAACCCGCCATGCTGGGCTGGCTGGAAACGGGGAGGGCATCGAGGCAGTCATGCCTGGCTTCCCTGCCCTAGTTTCTCTAGGCTCCGGGGCACCTGAAGGACCTAGGGCAGGGAAGCCAGGGATTTTTAAAAAACCTGTCTCTCCGCAAAAGCAGAGAGGCTCAGGGGGAAGGCAGGCATGTCTGCCTCTGTGTGACGCGCAGACTGCGTAAGCAAGGTGTAGCCACCTTGAGCCACCAGGATTGTGCAGCAACTCCAGCACTTTAGCAAAGTAACTGCTATATAGCACCACACAGAGTCAGAGTTGTGGAAAACTATATACAGTGTTTATTCACAAGATACACCAACAAACTGCTCCGCCAGACACACACTTTGAGAGAAGAAGAACTGTACAGCACAAGACATTTACATTTATACATATGACAACCAATCAGCATCATGCTGAGTCATTGCCCACTGACCTCATACCTGGGCCGGTCTGAACAGGTCAGGACTTGTTCCAAGCAGCTTGCCAGCTGTCAGTTAGATCATGCTGATCTAGCTGCTGGATATTAACAACCAACACTGTGTGCTCCCTGTCTCCAGCCAACCCACCATGCTGGGCTGGCTGGAAATGGGGAGGGCACCGAGGCAGTCATACCTGGCTTCCCTGCCCTAGCTTCTCTAGGCTCCGGGGCACCTGAAGGACCTAGGGCAGGGAAGCCAGGGATTTTTTTAAAAAACTGTCTCTCTGCAAAAGCAGAGAGGCTCAGGGGGAAGGCAGGAGCGTGGGTCAGGGAGCTGGGGGCGGGGCTTGCTGCCACCTGGGCTGCCATAGTGGTGCTCTGGTGCGCTCTGGCCCCAAACAACCTCTGCTGTTGATGCACTGACATCATTTCCAGCATGATCTAGAAGTGGTTTAATGCATTGGATGACACACCCAAAAGGCTGGTTGAACCATAGAGTTTGGGGCAAATGCTAGAGCATTGCTGGGATGTGATGGCAAGACTTTCATGTCATGCCAAAAGTGATGTCAGCACACTGGGCAACTCTCTAGCGTAGAGTTTTGGCTGAATGTTAGATTGTCACTGCAGATACAATGACATTGATTTCTGGATTGCGCTAAAAGTAACATCCTTGAGGTGAGTTTCTGGCTGGTTGAGAGCCTTGGGCTGGCAACCCTAGCTGGGCCTGGCCCCATGAGTCCTTCCCCAAAGCCCCAAAGAGGCTTGGTAAGGACCCTGCCACCCCTCCTTGCCTTTTACTGACAGAAACAAAGGCTTGAAAGTTGGCAATATAGCTGTGATTGCCTACCAACCCTTGCAACAGACCCTGAGAGGGCATTTGTTTCATTTTTATTTATTTACATTATAATACATGTATTAACAAAAACAAGAGAAAAACTACAACATTGTTCATACAAAGTCAAAACTTGCAATATTAACTTAAATGCTTTCTCATGTCCTGTTATCTACAGCATAGAAATGGTTACTTTTGGTTATTACCAAATTCCACAGTCTTGTAAAACTTTCCATATCTTGAGATCTTTGCAACCAAGTTAATTTTAATAACTTATATACTTCTTTGAATTTATTTAGTCAATCACTTATTAATGGTCTAACTTTTGTTTTTCAAACCTTAAGAACAACCTCCCTATTGTCAAGAGACTGATATTGTCTTGGTAAAAAGGCCACAAAATTAAGCAGAACAAACTCAACTGATTTCCTCAAATTCACCCCAAATGCAGCAGACAATAATTTAATTATTGAATCCCAAAGGATTCTGCTCTATTACAGTACCACTGCAGGTGTAAAATGTTAGCATTTGGTTGATCATAGAACCAGCAACAATCCCCACTGTTTCAGTAGATTCAAGGAAACCAAACTGGTAAAAGGGGCCACTGATGCACCATCTTATAGATGTTTTCTTTAAATGTAGTAGAAATTGTGAAAAAGGAAACATAGGTAAATATACGACCAAACTCCTGAATTGATGTCATGGCCTAATTAATTCCTCCATTTCTTAACATAACGAGGGGCAAATTAATATTATTTTCCAATAAATGAGTGTAGTATATTAACACTGTAGTTTGATTTTGTAATAAAAAAGTTTCAGACTTAATTCACCTTGGCCCTTAATTCTCCATTACACAATTTCTGATTTACAAAGCTACATAACTGCATGTATCAAAATAAAGGAATAGTATAAATACTACAATAATTTACTACTTCAAAAGGGATAACATTATTGTCTTTGATTATCTCATAGAAATAAACCAAAGTCACATCTGATCAATGTTTACATTGCTGCCTATTTGCCTAGTCCAACCAATCTTAAATCCAAACTCCACTATAACTGATGCTAAAGGAAGAAGACTATAACTGATGCTAAAGGAAGAAGAAGAGAAGAGAAGAGATTGAATTTATATCCCGCCCTTCACTGCCCAAAGGTGTCAAAGAGCGGTTTACAAACTCCTTTCCCTTCCCCTCTCCACAACAGACATCCTGTGAGGTAGGCAGGAGAGAACTTCTGACAGAAACTGCTCTTTTTCAAGAACAGCTGTGCCAGAGCTTGTGACTGACCCAAGGTCATATCAGCAGGTGCAAGTGGAGAAGTAGGGAATCAAACCCAGTTCTCCCAGATTAGAGTCTGTGCACTTAACCACTACACCAAAAATGGGGATTACTAATTTCTGTTTCCATTTATCCCAAACTCTCATTATACCATCTATCACAAAGGATTTTTCCAGTTAAAAATCTCCCTATCAGATTTTTGCACCCAGATGCAGTCCCTTAAGGGAATCTATATCAATATTTGTTCAATCAATATTACAGGATACAGTTGCTCATTGAACCACTCACCCAACCATAACAATTTGGCAGCATGGTAATAATACAATATGTTGGGAATCACAAGCCCTCCACATTTCCATTTCTGTTGTGCCTGCTTCCAATCAATCCTTGGCACTTTATTTTTCCAAACACAATCTAAGACCAACTTCTGACATTTTTAACTTCAGCATCAGATATATAAGTCAGAAAATTCTGAAACAGGAACATTTGTTTTGAAGAACAAGCATTTCAATAGCATTAATTCTATCAAATAATGACAGTTGCAGTGAGGGTAGATAGAATGGTTTAGCTTTCTGAGAATTTAGGCCAGAACACAGGATTAAGTTGACCAGCATTTAAATCCCTAGGTACTTAATCAAATCTGAATATGACACCTTATATAACCAGTTATCTATATTTAAATCTTCTTTAACCATGTTCATAGAATCATAGAATGTTAGAGTTGGAAAGGACCATGCAGGTCATCTAGTCCAACCCCCTGCACTCTGCAAGAACATAGCCAAAAGATAGCCCTACATACCTACAACATACCCAAAAGATGGTCGTCCAGCCTCTGCTTGAAAACGTCCAGGGAAGGAGCATCCACACCACCTCCTGAGCAAGACTGTTCCACTGCTCAACAACAGTTAGGAAGTTTCTCCCGATATCTAGCCGGTATTGACTCCCTCATAATTTCCACCCATTAGATCTAGTCTTGCAATCCGAAGCAAGAGAGAATAGATCTGCTCCATCTTCTACATGACAGCCTTTCAAATACTTGAAGACTGCAATCGTGTCCCCTCTATGTCTTCTCTTTCCCAGGCTAAACATACCCAACTCTTTCAGCCTTTCCTCATAAGACTTGGATTCCAACCCCCTCACCATCCTAGTTGCCCTCTTCTGGACACGCTCAAGCTTGTCAACATCCTTGCTAAAGTGTGGTGCCCAAAACTGGACACAGTACTCCAGGTGAGGCCTGACCATAGCCAGGGCCGGACCGAGGGTTTTTCGCACCCTAGGCAGGGCTACCTTCTGGCGCCCCCCCGCATGCACCCAATTACAGGGTTGCCAACCTCCAGGTGGGGCCTGGAGAGAAGGAACCCCCTCCTGCTCTTGCGGGGCACGCCAGCAAGCCAGGGGAAGGGGCGGGCTTAAATCCCCTGTCCCTTCCATCTGAGCGCTGGCTTGCTGGCGCACCCTGCAGCTGCAGGGTGCGCTGGCAAGCCAGGGGAAAGAGCGGGGGAGGGGGTTGGTGGGGCTTTTGGCAGGGGGCAGGGGCCTTTTGGCACCCCTAAGTGCCAGCACACTCTAGGCGAATGCCTAGTTCGCCTAGTGAGCGAGCTGGCCCTGACCATAGCAGAATAGAGCGGAACTACCACTTCCCATCATCTGGACACAATGCTTCTGTTCAGGGCTTTTTTTGTAGAAAAAGCCCAGCAGGAACTCATTAGCATAATAGGCCACAACCATCAGCAGAAACTCATTAGCATATTAGGCCACACCCCTGATGGTACAGCTCATTAGCATATTAGGCCACACCCTCATGTTACCAGAGGTGTGGTCATCCAGGTATATCCACCTTTTGCTTCTCATTCTGTTTACCTTGTTTGTTGTCAAAAGCCAGGGATTTTTTGTAGCAGGAACTCCTTTGCATGTTAGACCACACAGCCCTAATGTAGCCAGTCCTAATGAGTTTCTGCTGTTGGGTGTGGCCTATTATGCTAATGAGTTCCTGCTGGGTACGGCCAGCTTGGGAGCCAGCCAGAACACCATTCCTGTGCGTTCCTGCCTAAAAATAGCCCTGCTTCTGTTAATGCATCCTAAGGTTGCATTTGCTTTCTTCACAGCCACATCGCACTGCAGGCTCATGTTGAGCTTGTGATCAACCAGAACACCTAGATCCCTTTCACATGTGCTGCTGTCAAGCCAAGTCCCTCCCATTCTATATCTGTGCCTTTGATTTTTTGTGCCTAGGTGTAGGACTTTGCACTTATCTTTATTGAATTTCATTTTATTTGTCTCAGCCCACTGTTCCAGCCTATCTAGATCATTTTGAATCCTGACTCTGTCTTCTTCAGATTTAGCAATCCCACCCAGCTTTGTGTCATCTGCAAATCTGATAAGCATCCCCTCTATGTCTTCATCCCCTCTATGTCTTCCTCCAGGTCATTTATAAAAACATTGAACAACACATTGAATAACAGTAATTCAAATTTAGAGGCATTTAGAACAAGAAGAGATTGGGTTTATACCCCACCCTTTACTACTCAAGGGAGTCTCACAGTGGCTTACAAACTCCTTTCCCTTCCCCTCCCCACAACAGACACCCTATGAGGTAGGTGGGGCTGAGAGCTCTGACAGAAACTGCTCTTTTTCAAGAACACCTCTGACAGAACTGTGATTTGGCCAAGGTCATCCAGCAGGTGCAAGTGGAGGAGTGGGGAATCAACCCTGGTTCTCCCAGATTAAAGTCTGCGGACTTAACCACCACACCAAACTTTTTTTTATATATATAAGACTCTCCTGAAAAGGAGAGAATTTTATTGCTTTTTTATATAGAAAAAGGGTAGGGTATATAGATGGGTAAAGAAAAGAAGTGAGTGAATTCTCTGTTAAAGTGTTAGTTTTTTTGTTAGTACAAATAAAGTTTTTGGCTTCTACCGTGGTTGAAGGATTTTCTTTTCATATTACCGAAAGTCCAAAATACACCTGTTAGATAGATTAGTAAAGTCCTTTGGGGTTAATTGTTAATCAGCTCCATTCTGTCGTCTCACGAACAACTGTTATATCTTGGGGTGTCTTCTTTTTAAGTCTCTCAGATTGTACGATGGGCCCTCTTTTACTTTTTCGTCTTCCGTTCTTGCACCTCCCTCTTCTGGGCCACTGTCTTCCTCGCTGCTTAACACTGTCCAATTAGCGAGTTCTGTATCTTCCTCTGAACTGGCGTGTGTCTTCAGGAATTCTTGAGCTTTGAAAACGGAATCAATCTTCTCTCTTTTATCATTAAACTTAAACACCAGTCCCTTGGGAAACCACAATTTGTAGCTAATTTGATGTCTTTGTAGAAACAAGGCCAATCCTTTATATGCTTTCCTTTTCATATGAATTTCATATGGAACATCTTTTAAAATTCTGATGGTTTGCTCACCAATCTTCAAGGGCATTGCTGATGTCGCTCGTAGAATTTGATCTCTAGTACGCTGCTTGGTAAACTTGACAACCATTTCTGCTGGCAAATTGTTTTTCTTTGTAAAGCTGGAGTAGGCTCTATAGGCCACATCCATCTCCTCATTTAATTTTTGCGCTTCTCTGCCAGTTAGTGGTGCCAAGGCATTTGCCAAAATGCTTCTGAGATCTCCCACCACACCAAACTTTAACTTATATCTGGACACTGCCACATAGTCATCTATGATTTGTTTCAGCTTTCTACGAGATCCATTGACGTTCCACAAAGACCATTTGTTTCTTAAGTGTATGTATGCTGCTTCTATTATTTTGGAGGGCTTTAACCCCCAATGTTTTGGGGTTGTTTTTAGATTTAGATTTTTCTGCAAACCTGGGGCTTTTCTTAGGTTTGAAGGAAGATCTGCCTTGTCAGTTCATGGCCATAATCTTTGGATAAGCATCCACAGACAGGGCCATGTGGACAATTAGATATAGTGATATGTTTTCAGAGATTCCTTTGAAGACTTTTTATAATGTATTGGGAATTTTACATTCAACTCTTAACTGTATCTTCTCTTACTCTGTAGAAATCATTGGAATGGTTCAAATTGTAATGTGAATGTGTCTGTGGGAAGCTCATTATTCAGCTCATCCTTCCTTTTGTGTACAGCTCAAAAATTATGTCTTAGCACCGAACCTGTTTGTTGTTTCATTCAAACCCAAACTGTAGCTTGCTGTGTTCCTTCTAAGTATGGGTTGTAAACCTTGATTTAATCTTCAGTAAGGAAAGTAAGCACAGTGGCTCAAAGATCCCTCAGGTTTGTTCAAGCAGTGACAAATCAATATATTTGAACCATGTCACTATTTCTTAAATACAGCACAGGCTCTGCAATGAAAATCTTATGGAGATATTTCATGCAGTTGCACAGACAGATGAAAATGTCAGAAGAGCCCTGCTGGATCATATTAGTAGTCTCATATAGTCCAGCATCCTGTTACACAGGGCCAACAAACAGGGCATTAGAAGGCAAGGCTTTTCCATGATGCTGCCTCCTAGCAGTCAGATTCAGAGGTTTGATGCCTCTGTATATGGAAGACGGTTTGATGCCTCTGTATGTGCAAGATGGAGGTTCTGTGCCTAAGTCACTGTAGCCTGGGGTTACGGATCTTACTCCTGACCTTTGATGGGGTGCCTTTGGTGCCAGCACCATAGGTTAGGAGTCTGGGAGTGCTCTTGGATGCCTCCTTAATGATGGAGGCCCAGGTAGCAGCCACTACCAAGTCAGCCTTTTACCATCTCTGGTTGATTCGGCAGTTGGTTCCCTTCCTTGAATGTAGCGACTTAGCAACAGTAATCCATGCAATGCTCACCTCAAGATTAGACTACTGTATTGCTCTCTACATGGGGCTGCCTTTGTCCCAAATTTGGAAGCTGTAGCTGGTGCAGAATGCAGTGGCCAGGTATAGTTGGGTCTCTCTCCATGAGAACATATCCAGCCTGTGCTGAAAGCATTGCACTGGCTGCCTATAGCATACCAGATTCACTTCAAGGTGCTGGTACTTACCTGTATGGCCAGGGCCAGCATACCTAAGGGACTGCCTTTCCCCACATGTTCCCCAGGGAGCAGTTCAGGGACACAAAATCTCCTAGTGCTCCCTGGCCCTAACGAGGCCAGACCGGCCACTACCAGGGCTAGAGCTTTTTCTGTGGCAGCACCGCGTTGGTGGAATGAGCTCCCTGAGGATACCAGGGCCCTGAACAGTTTACTTCAATTCCACAGGGCATGCAAGATGGAGCTCTTCCACCAGGCATTTGACCACATTTAACATCCTGATATTACTCCCTGGCAGGGGTCTTTTCGGGGGGGGAGCGCACCGGAGCGCAGCTCCGGGAGCTCAGGAGCCAAGCCCCGCCCCCAGCTGGCCTCCCGGAGAGTCTTTCAGGCAGCCGAATGTCAATTTCAGCTCCATTATATCCTATGGGCCATTGAAGTCAATGGTGAAAACATAGGGTATGTTCTAGGGGCTGGAGGGGAGGGTTTGAGGAGAGGCTCGAAACTCACAGGATAGCTGATGGAGCCTCTCCCCAAGATACCCACCAAGCTTCAAGAACATTGGACCAGGGGTCCAATTCTATGGGCCCCTAAACAGGTTGCCCCTATTCCCTCCATTGTTCTCTATGGTGGGAAAAAAATAACTTTGTTTCCCATTATAGAGAACAATGGAGGAAATGAGTTAACCTATTTGGGGGCCCATAGAATTGGACCCCCTGGTCCAATGTTCTTGAAACTTGGTGGGTATCTTGGGGAGAGGCTCCATCAGCTATCCTGTGATCTTGGAGCCTCTCCCTCAAACTCCCTCCGCTCCAGCCCCCAGAATATACCCTATGTTTTCACCATTGACTTCAATGGCCCATAGGGTATAATGGGGCTGAATTGCCACTGAATTTCTTTCATTCCCTCCTTTCCTTCTTTCTTTTTCCTCTTTCTCTCATTCTTCTCTTCTCTTCTCTTCTCTTCTCTTCTCTCTCTTCTCTTCTCTCTCTCTTCTCTTCTCTTCTCTCTTTCTTTCTTACCTTCTTCTCTTCTCTTTTTCCTCCTTTCCCTGTTTCCCTCCTTCTTCCCTCTCTTTCTTTCCCTCTTTCCTTCCTTCTTTCCTTTTCTCTAATCTCTCTCTTTCCTTCCCTCTTTCCTCCTTCTGTGGCCCAACTCTCATGAGAAGGAGTTTAAACTTTAAACCCCTTCTCTCTTAGCTCCCCCACCCAGACCAGCTGGGGAAGGGAAGGGGAGGCTTTTGAAGATGCTTCCCCCTTTTGCTTCCCCTTCTGACATCACTTCCGGTGATGTCAGGGGGCGTGGCATATGCTAATAGCCTAATAGCTCATTAGCATACCATATGCTAATGAGCTCCTGCAGCTGTTCTTCTACGAAAAGACCCCTGCTCCCTGGGATTGTTTGCATCATCCAAGTTTGTACTAATTGACTCCTGTTACGGAAACATTGGATTATGACTGCCATCGCATAGGAATGTATGTATGCTTTGCACTTCAGATTTTATGTGTTTTTAAAACAGCCTGAAACTGTTTTAACATTTTTATGTAAGCTGCCTTGAGCCTGTTTTGGTGGGGAGGGCAGGGTATAAATCCAAAAATAATAATAGTAATAGAATAAAAAAATTCTTCTATTCAATATTTATCAAACACAGCTGGTGATTTCCCATCATTTCAGTAAACTTGTGTGTGCCTTCAGAAATTGAGTGAGGACCTTTTCAGATATTTGGTCATAATATTAAAAAATGGGAAATGGCATCAGGGAATCAAAAACATTTCTCAAAGGAGCAGAGCTGCTGTAGGGAAAATACCTGTCCCAACATAAATGGATCAGAAGCAAAAGGTGTTCACAGATCTCTCACCCTCCCCTCTCCTGGAAGGCCCATTTGACATTCAAAATGTCCCTTGTAAGAAGAAATGGAGCCATTTTAGAGTTGGAGTTGCATTTTGATTGATACCATTCTGAAATTGTTTCAGTGCAAAGCCATAGGTTCCACAAATTTTGGGGTCGAATGACAGAATAGTCATGAATCTGGAGACCGCCCCAAGTTTCTTTTTAAGGAGGATTTTGCTTCTTCCCCAGGGTACCCCAGTGGCCCTGTTGCATGGTGAACTTGTCAGGGCTTACATGGATGCATGTCACCATGATAACAATTTGAGCAAGGAGAGGAATACTTCAGCCAGCCAGCTCTGAAGGCAATGCTTTACGCTGCTGCAGAGACATCACTTGGGTTATGCAGGGATGTCAATCATAAGGCCCAGGGATTGGAACCAGCCCACTCCAGGCTCTAATCCGGCCTGCGAGCAACTAGTGCAAGGAGGGAACAGGAGACTGCTGGGGGAGGAGGAGTGGGCAGAGCCACTCCAATTGTAGCTTCAGCATGGCAGAACAACCTCATCTGCAGCAGTTAAGCAGCATGGGAGTGTCTGCCAAGTGCCCACACTGCTGGCTCTCCAGGACACCCATATGGGTTTTCCTTTGCACACACACACACACCCCGCTCATGGGTTCTTGCAGTGAGGATACATCAACTTGGAGCTTACCAGCTGCTGCCTTTTATACAGTTTATATCTCTAGTATCTGGCATTATGTTTTATGGCGCACATGGCCCAGCCTGACAAAGTGACATCTTTGTCAGTTCTGGCCCTCATAACAAATGAGTTCGACATCTCTGGGTTACAGGATACAAATAGATTCTTAATTGCTATTTCTTACCAGCTTATTCTCTCCCTTTTTAATGTTACCTTCCATTAACTCAGAATTGCTTTCACAGCTATTAATTTTCAGACTATGCCAACAGCCATGTTAACAGGTTTCTACACTCAAAAACCTGTTGCCCAGTATGTGTATCTCTGTAGAGCATTAGAATCAGAGGACCTTCCTCATTATATTATGTTCTGCCCTATTTACATGAAGACTTAATCAACCTCTGTATTTTATGTATACACTTTATCTAACGTTGTAGTGATCTTTGGCCATTTGCAATATATAAATTACTTTCTACTACACAGATCTTCTCTTCCTTCCCATAGCAGCTGCCTGTGATCCCCCAGAAGGAAGAATTCAGTTGAATCCAAAGAACCATGAGCGACTTTCTGCTCTTTAATATTTCCAGCCTCCCCTTTCACATTGCAGACTCTGTGCTGCCCCCCACCCCTTCTCATGAGGGTTCAGGGTTTCTCAAGAATGGCATGGGATGGAGTGGGGAGGGTCTGCACTGAGAAGAGGCTATTGACAGAAGTCACAAGTATACATGTGGAAGTGCCCTTTGGGGAATTTCGATCCAGCCCGTTGCCTATTGTTTAAATTCCGTTATTTAGATATTGTAAGAAGATGTTCTGTATTGTTTAAAGTTTATTTACAATTCTAAAAAGATGTGTGGATGTTTAAGCAGGAAATTTATCCCATTGATCCCTGCACTTCCTTGCTATTTTATGAACCTGGTTTGATTTGTAAAGGGTGGGAGAACTGAACGCTTTCAGGAAGGAGATCTTTCCAGCTCGGTTTGCTAAAGCAAACAAAGAGGATTATTTCCATAGAAGTCTGACCCTTTTCCTCCTTATCTATTATATGGGAACTGGATATTCGTTTCTAGATATTGTATGGGCTGCTGCAACTGTAGGCCTGCACTTCAAGTCCAATTTATCTCTCCCCTCATGGTCAAGTTACTGGAAATGTAACCGCTAGGCAACAGGCCAGGTTCAGACCACTGTTCCGCAGCATTCATGGATTCCTGTGTGGTTTGGGTCAGATAATCTGATCTATTAAGTCTCTACTTCCTTGCTGAACATGCAGAAGAAGGTATACAGAGGTGGTTACAATGCAATCTGTAAAGTATTAACAGAACTTTAGTTCATTTATGAGTAAGAACCTTTTTCTGTATATAACACCCATGTATTACTTTCAGGCATGATTTTAACTAACCGACTCATAAAAAAAATTAGTTCTTCCATTGTTGCATTGAACAATGCCAATTCTCATGTGAAAAATGATGAATGTCAATATACATTGCTTCGAAAGCATCTTGAAAGTTAAAAGGTATAAGTCCAAACTACAAAGGACATGGTTATGCAAGGTGAATAAAAATTAAATGTCCATTGTTACTTTTGTTTTATGGCTATGCATAAGTTTTGTTGTTAGCCAGCAAGGAGCTTTTTGCTCTGTTATGGACTATGAACTGTGCATAATGTGTGCCAAGGGACTATGATGTATGGTGACCAAATTGAGATGCCAACACACTCACACCAGAAGTTTCCCTGTTCTAGAGATGTTCCTGTACACATACAAAGTACCACACCAGCAGCCATTTGCTATGGCTGTTCAAACTGAAGATGTTTCAAGAACATTGGCACATTCCTCCCCAAAACTTTGTCAAACACAAAAAGGATTATCTTCAGCTTTTCCTTAACAAAGGGACTAGCTCGCCTGCCCCTCTGGAAGAGAACCGGTCCTGCAACCTTAAGACAAAAGGGAGCAATCAATGCTAGCCGCTGACTCATGCTAATCAGGTGTCTCTGCCACAAGCTTAATTAGATTTCAATATTGCCTCACCTTTAAGCCCCTCACCTTCACTGCATAAACAGATCACAGAGGGTCTGTGTCAAGGGAGGAGTCCAGCAAGCCTCCCCCCCTCCGGGACACCCCAGAGGAGGTGGTCCAAGACATGTGACCAGCTTAAGCCATCCCCAAGAGACATGTGACGAGGACATGTGGCCAGCCTGACCCAAGCCCCCCTCATAAAAGAGGACAGACAATCACATGGTCTCTCTCTCTACACCCCCTCAACGACCTCTATACTCTCTGATTCTTATCCTAGCAGCTACCTTGCTACACATCCTACCCCAGGCTCTTAGTCTGCAGCTGAGGCCTACCTTGTGCTTTCTGCTGATCAGTCTGCACACTCCCCTTTCCTAGCATGATCCCCATTTTTCTGGAATTCTCTTATTTTTCCATTTGGCAAGCTTCATCTCTTCAGATAGGTAAAGTATATCCCAATCAATGAATCTCCTGCTAATGCAAACGTGCTTAAAATCTCTCTTTATTTCCTAGAATCTGACTACTTGTGTGTGTGACTATGTATTGTTTGTCTGTGAAGAAGATTTACAGTAAAAGACATTATTTTAACTAAAACTCAGTCTCCTTGTCTGTTACTGTTACTTCTGGAGGAATGGCACCTCTGTATATACAGGTGAAAGGTCCCTTAGCCGATTGCATATCTCTCCTTATAAATATTTATCTTTTGGTTTTGCAAGATTCCATGCACTCCCATTGGCTGTAAAATGCCCTCCCTCAGCCATTGGCCCATCAGCTGCCACTCAAGAGTACTCACGTGCCATTGGCCGGGTGCTGGGTCTGCTCCTCTTCCCCACCCACTCCCCCTGGCAGACAGCTCTCTCTCCTGAGGAAGACAGTTCTCTTGACTCCTGTGGGGGACTGTCCCCTCAGTGGCTGTTGGTAGGCAGCCAAGCTTGGTTCGGTGAGTAAAAAAACAAAGGACTTTCAGCTTAACCCCCTCCCCTGCCCATAACCCCCTCCCCAACGGCCACTTTCCTGTCAGAATAAATGGAAAAAGGCTCTTTCTCCTGCTTAGCTTCAGCATGGCTGGCTGGCTGGCTAACGAGGTGGGCCAGCAACCATCAGACCATTTTCTTCAACTCCCCGCTGTGCGGCTGACTTTCCCCTAAGGCTGCCAATCTCCAGGTGGGACCTGGAGATCTCCCACTGTTACAATTGACCTCCAGATGACAGAGATCAGTTCCCTGGGAGAAAATGGTTGCTTTGGAGGGTAGACTCTATGGCATTATACCCTGCTGAGTCCTTCCACACACACCCCAAATGCTGCCCTCCACAGGATCCACCCCCCCAAATCTCCAGGTATTTCCCTAATCAGAGTTGGCACCTGTACTTTCTCCTCTGTCAGTAAAAGGCCCTTTCCACATCTATGTTGGCCTTTGGGAGAAAACTCATTGGGCCCTGTCCTGATCAGGTTGCCAACTCCAGGTGGGCAATTCCTGGAGATTTGAGGGATGGAGCCTGGAGAGGGTGAGGTTTGAAGAGGGGTGGCACCTCAGACAGGTACGATGCCATAGACTCCACCCTCCAATCCAGCCATTTCCTGATGGGGAACCATTATTGCCAATCTCCAGGTGGGGGCTGGAGATCACTCAAAATTACAACTGCTCTGTAGGAGGGAGGGGGAGGAGATGGGAAGCTAAAGGTAGGTTGATGGTTGGCTGGGAGGGAGATAGGGTTTTCAACTCCAGGCTGGGAAATTCCTGGAGATTTGAGGGGTCGAACCTGGAGAAGGTGAGTGTTGAGGAGGGGTGGGACCTCAGACAGGTACAATGCAATAGACTCCACCCTCCAAACCAGCCACTCCCTCCTGGGGAACCACTGTTACCAATCTTGGGGGTGGGCTGGAGATCACTCAAAATTACTACTGCTCTTCAGGTAGCAAAGATCAGTTCCTCTGGAGAAAATGGTGGACTCTGTCATTATACCCTGCTGAGATTGCCACAGCAAATTGTCACTGAGTGCCCAAAGCCGGGGCACTCTCCCAGAGCCTCTTTCTAGAGCTCGTTGTATTTATTTCCACAATGGGCCTTATTCCTAGTTAATAATAATTCATAATTCCCCAGTATTGGTAATAATCTAGAGCAGGGGTGTCCAAACTACGGCCCGCGGGCCAACTGCGGCCCGCGGGTCAGTTTTTATTGGCCCGCAGCAGAAGTCCGAGGCGCCCTCCCTGGGCACCAAGGTCTAGCGAGGGCCGGCAGCACGCTTGGAGGGACGCACGCTCCCGCGCCTCCCCGCGCCTCCCCGCCCCTCCCTCCCTGGACTCCCCAAGGCGCAGGCTCGGCTCCACGAACTGGCGGGAGATGCGCGCGGCGGGGCGCCCCTCCCTCCCTCCCTGACCGCGCACCTTCAGGTTCCCCCTCCCTGCAGCACTTGGACTTGTGGGGCTTCCCGACCGAGCCGCTGAGGGCTCCGCGCTGCGTTTCCCCCGCGCCGCCGGACTCTGGCTTTCCTTCTGGTGCTAGCCTCCCCGGGTACTTCGGCCGCCTCCCCAGTTTCCCTCCGCGACCCGCGCTTTCGAGCAGGTCTCTGCGGCGGGCGATTCCCTTCCTTTTGTAATCAATAAATGGTGTTTGTTTGGCTGCTTCCTCAGGAAAAGAAAAAAACCTCCAGCAGGCTCCTGACTTCTGTTTTATTTTCCTCGAAGGCGGGGAAGCGAGGCTCCAGGCCGGGTGGCCCCCCTCAGGTGTGTGTGTGGGGGAGATACTGCAAGGCTGCAATCGTAAAAACACTTACTAGCGAGTAAGCTCCATTGACCTTATTTACGAATTACCTCGGGGGTATGTTATGTGGTTAAGACGCTGAATGCCGATCGTTAGGTCGGCGGTTCCAGACCTTAGTGCTGCATGAGGGAGTCCTGCCAACCTAGCAGTTCGAAAGCAAGAAATTGCAAATACATAAATAGGTACCACTTCAATGGGAAGGTAACAGCTTTCCGTGCGCCTCGGCCTCCAGTCATGCCGGCCACGAGATGGCACTGCATCCCTAGAGTCGGATTTGACTGGCTTTCCAGCAAGGGAAACGTTTACCTTTACTATGTTATGTTTAGGATTGTGCACTTCAAGGTGGGTAAAGGGGTGATGAGATGAGGAGGGGTCCCTGCAAACCCACAGGATTAGATTCAAAGGGGGGGAAAATCTTCCAGAGTCTGACTTCTGCGCAAGGTTGAAACCCTGTATCCTTTAACCCCCCACACACCTTTTTCCAACTTTCACCTGCAGATTCAATATGTCACCTCTTGTGTGTGGCCCGGGCCTTTGCTTATTTTTCTGTATTTGGCCCTCACCAAAAAAACTTTGGACACCCCTGATCTAGAGCAATCAGGCTAACATTGTCAAAGTCATTCTTTAGATGTTGAAACTGTCCATGCATTACTTAGGCAAATGGTTGAATGGTCTTCCCTGAAAACCTGAGCAAACTCAGCTCAACTGCTTTTGGAGTCATGTAGATGGCCATATGGAAATGCCTGATTTAAAGTGTACTATCCACATGTGTAACTCTACTCATTCTTCAGTGGGTCACTGAAGTCTAGAAGATCTCCAGCCACCAGCTGGAGGTTAACAACCCTATTGCTAGCTGTACCTCACCCAGGCTGTCAGGACAAAGCTGGCACTACCATGATTCTCCTTGCTGCACTACCATGACTTTTTAACTGAAGAAAATGGAAAAGAACCTCCTTTTCCCATGAATGACCTAATGAGATTTGGGTATTTTCCAGAACCAGGAGGCAAAGATTCATGAAAATGGTTGATAGTCAGTTAAGGGCAGAAGGGAGAAGGAAGTAGAAATTTACTTCCTCAGGCCCCTAAGAGTTTATGGAATCCTGGTGGACGGACTGAAGGGAGGAATCTCCAGACCAATGGTCCTTTCTGTAGTTTCTGTGGGCTCCTAGGTTGTTCCTTCAAATAGCAAGCTGAGTGCCAAATGAGATGGCAATGAAACAGGATCACCTGTAGACAAGGCTGAGGTTTCTCCATACTTAAGGAAATCCTAAAGGGAAACAGTGTTATGAGAACTGAGCATGCATATTGCTATCAAAATACTGAGAATAGTTGAGAATCAGTTAAAGGGGTCGAGTGGAAAACAAATGGCTGTGCAGGAACTGCCTTGCTCAAGCCCTTAGGAATGTATGATTTGCATGTAGGAGAGACTTCCCAGTGATTTAGAGGGTTCCTTGCTGTTAGATATGAGATTCAGGCAGCAGCCGTTGAACAGTGAAATCAGCTTTACTTACAGAGCGAGAACAAGATAGGATGACAGCAAAACTTGGGAGCAACAGGTTCCTTTTTAAACAGTCTGGGCTTGCTGAACCACGCCTATTTGTGCAGTAAGGGCCAATCAAAATATATACATAAAGTCCAATCACATTGTTTCCCTCCTGCACATATCTTGTATCCTGACTGGACAGCTATGCAGAGTGCCCAATCAGATTTCAGGCTTTAATGGGAGCTGGAATCAAGCTCCTACATTTATGTATAGCAATACATAACATCCCTCCCCCCTAAGATGGAACAATCAGGGAACACTCCTAATCTTTTAAGTAGGAAGGAGGCAGTTGTGTTCTTTGTGACCGTCTTACTGGTTCAGGCTGGGGAGCTGGTTCAGTGTCCCTGTCTCTCTGTTCTCTGCTGGGACCTGAGGGACTGTGGTCAGGAGTCGGGTTCTGCCCTGATCCTGGCTTGGCAACTGGCTCAACACCCCAGCTATCAACACCAACCTCAGCCATTAGAGGTTCCACAGGTGCTGCTGTGGGGTTTGGGACCATGCTAGGCTAATCCTCAGTGCGTGAGTTGGCTCATCACTGCCTAAGCTGGTCTATGTGGTGCCTCAACTGCCATCCGTCTGCAGTCTGCACCACATACGAGAGGGTGCCAGTTACCTCTGTGACTGTGGCTGGTTGCCATAGATGTCCCTCGCCATAATTTCTGGCAAAGACACCGTCCCCTTGCTTGAACGACCTGGGAGATGGTAAGGTCTCAAGCTGTGGCAGCTTGGCTGACGTCAGGTCAGGGTGGAGTCTATCTAGCAGCGATGTCAGCCTGCGCCCCATGAGTAACTTGTCAGGGCTCCTCCCTGTTTCTGAATGGGGGGGTTATATACTGGTACAGCATAAATGAGGCAAGTCGCTGGCCCCAGTCCCCATGGATAAGCCACTTGAGGGCTTCCTTTGTGGTCCGCACCATCCTTTCAGCCTGGCCATTTGTTGCTGGGTGGAATAGTGCGGACGTTATGTGCCTGATAAGGTTGTTTCTCAGGAACTCTTGGAACTCCTCAGATGTAAAATGAGTTCCATTGTCCAAAACTAGAGTGTCAGGCAACCGTAGATGGCAAACAGCTTGCGTAACACATTTATTATGGTTGTTGATTACCGCTATCTCCAACCATTTGGAGCACGTCCACGACCAGAAGGAATACTTTCCGTTGAAATGGCCCCACAAAATCAACATGTAGCCTTGACCAGGGCCTGTGTGGAGTTTCCCAATGATGAGTGGGAGCTTGCGGGGGATCACGCCTGGTCTCCTGACAGGGCTGGCACATTTTAACCCACACTTCAATGTCCTGATCAATGTGGGCCCACCAAACATAGCTCCAGGCCAGAGTTTCATTCAAACAATGCCCGCATGCCCTTCATGTAATGCAACCAACACTCTTTTTCTCAAATTGGGGGGCACCACTGCCCGATTTCCCCAAAGTAAACAACCCTTGTGAACAGGCAGCTCTTTTTGTCTGGAGGAATAAGGCTGGAAATCACTAGGTAACCGATCCGCCGGCTACCCCTTCCATACCCAATTTAAAACCCTGGTGATAGTGGAGTCTTTCGCTGAGCCAGCTGTGATATCTGAGGTATGTATGGGTGGCTAAGTCAGTTCTTCGATAGCCAATACCTCTGAGGCAGGAGCAAGGTTCAGAGCCTGTCCGTCGATAGGACACCAGCTCAGGGCATCTGCGTGTCCAATTGCCTTTCCAGCTGGTGGAGCAGTTCAAAATTGTATGCTGCCAAAAAGACTGTCCATCGCAGCATATGGGGTGACAATATCTGAGGGGTCTGGTGACTAGGTGCGAATAGGCCAAGGAGTGGCTTATGGTCCATGACCATGAGGAACTTACGCCCATATAAGAAATCGTGGAATTTCTTAACTCCAGTGACTAAAGCAAGTCCTTCCTTGTCTATTTGGGTGTAGTTCCTCTCGGCAGCAGTCAGTGTTCTCGAATAGTACACCACAGGTGCTTCCCACCTGTCCACCATTACATGACTTAAAATGGTGCCAATGCCAAAGGGGGAGGCGTCTGCAGCAAGAACCAGTGGTTTCAGCTGGTCATAATGAGTTAAGGCAGTAGCAGAAGTTAACAAGTTCTTTATAGCAGTGAAAGACTGTTCTTGTTGCGATCCCCGGACCCATTTTGTGCCCTTAATTAACAGCCTGTGTAGGGGTTCCGCAACAGTAGCTTTATGTGGTAAAAAGGCATTATAAAAGTTCAGAATTCCTAAAAATGATTGCAGCTCTTTTTTGCTTTGAGGCCGTGGCACCTTCTGTATGGTCTCAACCTTGCCTTCCGTAGGGTGAACTCCATGTTTATCTATGAGGAACCCTAAGAATTCCCACTCTGGGCACCCCAAAATGACATTTACTCTTTTTAACCTTTAAACCAGCCTTTTGAAATTTGCCCAGCACCACTCAGATTCGATCTGCCAATTCCGTTTTGTTAGCCCCCGCAATCAAGACATCGTTGAAATACAGAATGACACCTGGCAGATCCCTTAATAGGCCCTCCATCAACCCTTGGAAAATACCACGTTCACTCTGAATTGTAACCTGTTTACCTTGAACACACCCCTGTGGGTCATGATTGTCTGTGCTTCGGCTGCACATTGATCTACTGGAAACTGTTGGTAAGCCTGCGCAAGGTCTAATTTTGCAAACACCCTGCTCGGGACGCCAATACATGACTGATGATGGTTACTGGATATGAGTGTTGTTGCAATGCTTTATTGATCGTACACTTGTAATCAGCGCAAATCCTAATAGACCCATCAGACTTAACAGGTGTTACAATAGGAGTTTCCCATTTTGCATGTGATACTGGTTCAAGTACCCCTTGAGTGACCAGTTTGTCCAACTCTGCCTCAATCCGTGGTTTGAGCAAAATAGGCACCCTTCTGTATTTCAAGCAGCTGGGCTGTACTGTAGGGTCTAAATCAAATGAAATTGGCAGGCCCATATATTTTCCCAGCGACCTGTCAAATACCTCAGGGAACCCTTCATAGATAGAACTCAATTTATTCACACATATTTGGTTGACCCCTGTCACAGCAGTACCAAGGGCCTCGAACCAGTCTAAACCCAACAAGCTGGTTCTGCGCCCTTCAGCCACCAAGAGACTCAGTGTCTCCCTAAAACCTTTAAATTGTACCTCGAACTCAGCCTCTTCCACCACAGGAATACACTGCCCCTGAAAATTGGAGAGGTGCACCCATCTGGGCACCAAACAGCAGCGGCTCCTTCTGAGGAAAAGACGCTGTAGGGTTTCCGATGTGATGATGGTCTTAACCGATCCCGAGTCAATCTCCATCTTGCACGGCGTCCCATCCAGCAACATGGTCACATAGATTTTCTTCCTGGCCCTGGGTCTGGTGCTCATGACAGTTGTGGGGCAGGAACAGCAGGTGGTCTCATTGCAGTCTGCAGGTCCAGGAATGCCAACGCCTCTTGCCTTGCGACTCTGCTGTGGTGAAGATGGGGGCGACCTTTTCTTCCCCTTCGCTCGACACACTTTGGCAATGTGACCCTGCTTGTCACACGCTCGACAACGGAGGCCATGTGCCCAGCACTGATCCTGCTTATGGGTTCTGTCGCAACCGGCACAGGCTTGCTTGGGCACTGCTTTTGCTGGGGTCCACTGAGGTCTCTCCACCCAAGCTTTGTGGACTGCCTCCTCCTCACCTTCGGAATCGGTCTCGGAGTCGTGATGGACAGCCTTCTCCATCCACAGTTGGGGTGGACTGCCAGCCTGTCTCACCTCCTTCACTGACCTTTCTGCAGCTTCAGCTGCGATGGCCTCAGTGTAGGCCGTGGCGTAGGTCAGCTCGGTCTTTGCATACAGCCTCTGCTGCAGCTTTTTGCTCCGTAGCACACCAACCTATCGAGCAACACCGCTTCGAGGTCAGGAAAGTTACAGGTTTGAGGCGCTTTCCTCAGTGCTGTGACATATTCAGCTATCATCTCACTCGGCCATTAAAATAAAATGCTATTTTAATCATGTTTGTAGAAGGCATGCTGGCATGCAAAGTGATTCTTAAGCTTGCCAGTGATATCAGCAAGGGAAACAGACAGGATGTCCGCTGGGGCTACCAGGGACCTGGCCACATCGAACAAGGCTCAACCACAGGAACTGAGCAGCTGTGCTGTCTTCGTGGCCTCCACCTTGATCTGGTTAGCCCGTAAGTGGAACTTGAATTGTGATATATACGAGTCTCAATCCTCCAGCTCCGGTTTGAACGCCTTGAACTTAGTGCTGGCTGCCATCCCTCTCACCAGTTCTTCTGGTGGGTTGGCAGGGTGTTGTTCTTCGAGAGCCAGCTTGGTGTAGTGGTTAAGTGCGTGGACTCTTATTTGGGAGAACCGGGTTTGATTCCCCATTCCTCCACCTGCACCTGCTGATGTGACCTTGGGTCAGTCACAAGCTCTGGCACAGCTGTTCTCTCAAGGACAGTTTCTGTCAGAAGTTCTCTCAGCCCCACCTACCTCACAGGGTGTCTGTTGTGGGGAGGGGAAGGGAAAGGAGTTTGTAATCCGCTCTGAGACGCCTTTGGGCAGTGAAGGGTGGGGTATAAATCCAAACTCTTCTTCTTCCTCCTCTGGGACCCTGGGAGGGTTTGCTTCATCTGCTGTGGTGGCCATGGTTCAACGGGGCTGCCTACCCATTATGATGATCACATCCTCATTGCCAGTTGTTAGATATGAGACTCAGGCAGCAGCTCGTTGAACAATGAAATCAGCTTTATTTACAGAGTGAGAACAAGATAGGATGACAGCAAAACTGGGGAGCAACAGGCTCCTTTTTAAACAGTCTGGGCTTGCTGAACCACACACATTTGTGCAGTAAGGGCCAATCAAAATATATACATAAAGTCCAATCACATTGTTTCCCTCCTACACATATCTTGTATCCTGATTGGACAGCTGTGCAGAGTGTCCAATCACATTTCAGGCTTCAGGATACCAGGCTTTAATGGAATCAAGCTCCTACATTTATGTATAGCAATACATAACACTTGCAATTCCATGCAGTCCTCCCGGTTTATATGTATGATTTGCAGACCCGTAATGTGCATTCTACTCATCCTAAACTGGAGACATTGGGTTTTAGTTATAACTGATTGACTGAATGCCAAGTCTGATGTTCTTCAATAGTGTGGGGATTTCCTCCCACAGAAACTTTGCTATGACATTTTCACATGAGTAAGGTGTTGGGAAACAGCTCCACATGGAAAATATTAAAACAAAGCTTCATATCAGGGTAATCACCAGTTTTTAATTAATGCATGACAAATTTTATTTTCTGCAGAAAAAAACTGAAGGACAGCTATGCCTCTAATAGAAACCAGATTCCTTAGACTTTTGTATATTCAAAAAAGTCAATTTCAGAACTGAATAGCAGAACCAATGGCTTGCAAAGGGTACATAGTAGATATCAGGGTTTTATTTTAACGTCTGTGGAACAGGAAAATGCCTGATATCTGACTGTTTGTTCTTTTGTAAATGCAGTCTTTTGAAAACACCATACTACATGCCATAGACATATTTAAACATGTATATGTTATTGCTGGCTCGTAAACAGTTGGTTGCCTCTGGATAAAGCTCTGTTGTATTCTAACTGAGCAATCTTTCTTTGTAATATGAACTTAATGCATTCACACAAGTGACTTGAACAAGGCATTTCTTCATTTCTGGAACCATTAATCGCTTTCTTGAGAGAAACCATTAAGTCGTTTTTGTTGTGTTTGTCAGCTGGGCTTTGACTGTATGTTTTGTTCTATAAAGGAGTTATTCAAAGCTCTCCCTTCAGTCTTAATTAATTGCAGACCCTTTGGAAGGCCAGGTCTCTAGGCCTGGAGAGGTTCCAGTCTGGTTTCCATTTAGCCTGTGGGCTGAAGCTAAGCATCTTGAAACCCCACGAGCATGTAGCTGCGTGATTTCCACTCCCTTTGCAGACACCCGTAGCAAAACTACAGCTATCAAGAAGGTGCTTAAAAAGCATTGTTATCATTTCCCTCCTAAGGGGGACAGAATTCCACACTCCCCATTTTTTGTGACTTAATTATCATAGATAGATGAACAAAATTTTCTTAGGAAATACCTGTACTAAAAGCAGAGAGATGATCTGGGCAAATTCTTTAGTTACAGTATAACCTACAGACAAATACTAACTTTTTTGAGACTTAGAAGTGATGTTGTGGAGTTGTCCTTGCCCTTGATACACACATTTATTTTTAGCCAGCCATGATATTTATTTGAACTGGTTTTGCATGTTTTTGGAGCTTTTTAAACTGTTCCTCAAGGGAAAAGAAAAGCTGAAATAAGCCCAAAGAAGCTTGACCAGTGTTACTGTAAGAGAAGCATATTTATTTTACAGTGATGGTGGAAGGTAGTTATTAGATAAGGCTCATGATGAGTAAAGTAACACTTTCTCACTTCCTCCACAAGGCACTTTTAAAAAAGCGATTAAGTTCGTGGCTGGTACTTGAAAGATTATGAGTACATATCCAGTTATGTGCTCACATAGTCTTTTTTTTTTTTTTAAGGGCACAGCTTCCCTTAGTAGTAAAATTATCTAGATCAGGCACTGCTTTTGGTCCTGGTGTTACCTGATCTGCAACTTTTTGCCTACCTGTAAAGGTTTAAGTTAACCTCTATGCATTCAAAGACCACAAATTCAACATTTACCTTCCTTGTGACTTATAATTTCTCCATCCCCTCTCCAACTCCTACCTTCTGCTACATTCTTCACTAGCCAAAGCTTCCACATTGCCTTCTAGAGCTGTCCCACATTGTAGTAGTCAAACCTGGAAGTTACTGCTATGTGGATTAATTTGGTAAAGTTAGCCCTATCCGAGAATGAAGAGAGTCTTCTCATGGGATGGAAATAGAAAAGGTACTTTTGGCCATTAAAATGTGTGCAGTTCCCTGGAAAATGAAGTCAGGTTGCAAGGCTATGAAGTTAAGCAGAGGGATTTTTTTTAACTACATGAATAGCAAATAATACACTCTTTAATAAAAACAGAGCCTTTAGGGTATTATATAATAAAACTCTGGAATGGAAGGAGCACATGCAGTCATGACACCTGACT
This sequence comes from Gekko gecko, assembly GCA_029375565.1. Classification (NCBI taxonomy): domain Eukaryota; kingdom Metazoa; phylum Chordata; class Lepidosauria; order Squamata; family Gekkonidae; genus Gekko; species Gekko gecko. Next base: position 103,050,772 of record JAPDNY010000004.1, on the reverse strand, counting down.
AGGAACCCTTGTTTATAATGCACTAAAAATCGAAATTGCAAATGGACTTGAAAAGAGAAGGGTCTTACGTAAATGGATTTCTTGCAAAACTCCATTGAGAGGCAAAAAAACTGTGCCTAGTTCTACATATGAACATTTTTGCTTCAGTAGCTTTTCCTTTCCACAGGCACAGAACTCCTATTGTCTTTGGTAACAGTGTCAGGTTCAATAACAAGTGGATCCAGTCATTCTTGTACAAAGAAAGGTTTTATTGGATTATCTTGCTAAAAACCACAGTAGGAGGTCATTGTCAGGAATGGGGGGCGAAGCAATGCAAGCTAACTTATAGTGTGGTGCAAAAAGCGCCTAGCAAATGAAATATGAGCGCGCGCGCGGGAAACTCCCAGTGGGAGATATACTTCATGAACGGGAGACTACTCCCCCCCTCCCTTTGCCTTCCCAGGACTGGAAAATTCTCAGTAACACAAGAATAGCCCAAAGCCTACATTCAAGGCCACCGTGATAAGGAAAAGCGGCAGGGAAGAAGCTCCCACGTTTCTGCCTGCATAGCTACGCAAGCGCAAAGCAGGGTAGGGAACACATAACAATGGATTCAGTGAGAAACATCAAGGAGCATTTCTGACATTCTGCCCTTCCCAAAATACCACCCACCCACCGCTCAGGAAGGAGAGAATGAAGGGCCCCCAGGTTTATTTGGGTAGCGGGTGTGAAACTCCTTCAGGTGATCAGGTGCATTGATATCAGACACTTTCACCCACTCCCTATGTTGAGGCCCAAAGTGTACCCATTCAATAAGGTACAGCAGTTGTCCACGGAGGATCTTAGAGTCCAAAATGTCAGCAATTTCATAGTGTTCCTCATCATCGACCATCAGTGGTGGGGGGTGCTGGAAGCTCAGGATGCCACTTAGTCGGGGGTAATGCTGGTTTGAGGAGGCTGTAATGGAAAATTGGATGTATTGCTTTAAGAGATTTAGGTAAATCCAGTTGCACAGTCACTTGATTTATACATCGCACTACTTTGAAAGGACCAATATATTTCCAAGCAAGTTTCCGGGATTGTTGTGCCAGCCTCAAGTTTTTGGTGGAAAGGTAGACAAAGTCTCCCGGTTGCAGATTCCAGCCACCCGCCCTCTTTTTGTCTGCCTGTTTTTTGTATTGTGCCTTGGCCTCGTTTAAAGTTTCAATGATTAGGGGCCAGGACTCCTGGAACGTTTTGCACCATGCTGTGGCTTTCCCACCAGCCTCGCCGGGCTTCAAAAACGGAAGAGGGGGGCTGTCATAACCCTTGGAGAGTGCGAAGCTGCTGAGAGCTGAGAACATTGTTGCAGACATCTACTGCTAGTCCCATTCGATATTGTTGAGCCAGCACAGCATCAGTCCAGTCTCGAATTTTCACTGCATGCCTTTGAAATTCCCTTGAATATTCCCGCACGGTGAGTTTACCTTGTCTGAACGTGCGCAGGAAGGCTTCTGCCTTCTGGGCCGCCCCCGGATCCTCGAAACAGTTCCTCAAGGCCCACATGAAGTCATCGACATTCCCCAGTTCCACTGCCTCCAGATCATGAAGGGCTACGTACCAGCTGGTAGCACTCCCCCGGAACCTTGAAGCGATAAACTCCACCTGTTGCTCCTCATCCGGGAACACATAGCCCCATCTCTGCACAAATTTCCCTAATTGCAATATGAAAAAGGACACAGTTTCGGGATCCCCGTCAAAAGTGATCTCCAACATGTCCTTGGGGCGGATTACTGGAGGAACAGGGGCCATGATCGGTGCAGGAGCGGGCAGCGGAAGGGGTGCTGGAGCGGGGGGTTGAGGTGGAGGCAAAGCTGGTGGCTGGATAGGTCCTGGCTGCCCTGGCCCGGGTCCCGGTACTGGGCCGGCCAGTGGAGGTGGGGCCGGTGCCGACTGGCCCGGCCCTGGGGCCGGTGGAGCAGGAGGTGGCGGTCCCGGTGCCACCGGTGGTGCAGGCGCTGGTGCTGGTCTCGGTTGCGTCAGCAGATGGGTTCGAATTGCTTGATCCATCATCTGTGGTAGTGATTGCATTAGTTTGCCCATGTCCCGTACCAAACGTCGGGTATCCTCTTGAATAGAGTCCATGCGAGCCTCTGGATCGGAGCTGGATCCTGTTCTGGGAGATCCTCGAGACATCCGTCCTTGGGGAAGTCCGAAGCTCCCTCTGGGGTCCAGCAGGCTGTCCCGGCTCTGGCTCCCCGGCATGGACCAGGTCGTCTGGGTAGTGTCCAACAGGTTCTTAGTCCAATCGCGTGACCTGCGGTAGGTCACCCCTTTGTCCCATGGTGTTGGGGCCCCTGGCACGTAGGGTCGTGGAATGGCTCCCCCCTGACTCTGCGTTGGCCCGGCCGGGCTATAGATTGGGAGAGTGTACGAAGCTCCCACTGTGCTGATCGATGGAGGGGTGACCAATCCTGCCGCGGATTGCGGGGTCGGCGCTGCCAATACCGAAGTTGTAGTCACTGGAACAACAGTAGTAGTTGGAGTGGTGACCACTGGAGTTGCCACGGTAGTGACCGGGGCCGTGGCTCCCGAAGCGGTAGTCACTGGGACTGCGCCTGAGGTTCCCCCCCCAGCTCCGCTCATCATGGTAGATGGCAGAAACTGAAGGTGGGGAAATGATGGTGATTCCTGACAATTTCTGTCAGGTTCAATAACAAGTGGATCCTGTCATTCTTGTACAAAGAAAGGTTTTATTGGATTATCTTGCTAAAAACCACAGTAGGAGGTCATTGTCAGGAATGGGGGGCGAAGCAATGCAAGCTAACTTATAGTGTGATGCAAAAAGCGCCTAGCAAATGAAATATGAGCGCGCGCGCGGGAAACTCCCGGCGGGAGATATACTTCATGAACGGGAGACTACTCCCCCCCTCCCTTTGCCTTCCCAGGACTGGAAAATTCTCAGTAACACAAGAATAGCCCAAAGCCTACATTCAAGACCACCGTGATAAGGAAAAGCGACAGGGAAGAAGCTCCCACGTTTCTGCCTGCATAGCTACGCAAGCGCAAAGCAGGGTAGGGAACACATAACAATGGATTCAGTGAGAAACATCAAGGAGCATTTCTGACATTCTGCCCTTCCCAAAATACCACCCACCCACCGCTCAGGAAGGAGAGAATGAAGGGCCCCCAGGTTTATTTGGGTAGCGGGTGTGAAACTCCTTCAGGTGATCAGGTGCATTGATATCAGACACTTTCACCCACTCCCTATGTTGAGGCCCAAAGTGTACCCATTCAATAAGGTACAGCAGTTGTCCACGGAGGATCTTAGAGTCCAAAATGTCAGCAATTTCATAGTGTTCCTCATCATTGACCATCAGTGGTGGGGGGTGCTGGAAGCTCAGGATGCCACTTAGTCGGGGGTAATGCTGGTTTGAGGAGGCTGTAATGGAAAATTGGATGTATTGCTTTAAGAGATTTAGGTAAATCCAGTTGCACAGTCACTTGATTTATACATCGCACTACTTTGAAAGGACCAATATATTTCCAAGCAAGTTTCCGGGATTGTTGTGCCAGCCTCAAGTTTTTGGTGGAAAGGTAGACAAAGTCTCCCGGTTGCAGATTCCAGCCACCCGCCCTCTTTTTGTCTGCCTGTTTTTTGTATTGTGCCTTGGCCTCGTTTAAAGTTTCAATGATTAGGGGCCAGGACTCCTGGAACGTTTTGCACCATGCTGTGGCTTTCCCACCAGCCTCGCCGGGCTTCAAAAACGGAAGAGGGGGCTGTCATAACCCATGGCAGCTTTGAAGGGAGACATATTTGTTGAAGCATGCCATGAGTTGTTGTACGCAAATTCTGCTAGTGGTAATAAATCTACCCAATTGTCTTGTTGATAGTTAGTGAAACATCTTAAGTATTGCTCTAGGGTTTGGGTTACTCTTTCTGTTTGCCCATCAGTTTCTGGGTGATAGGCACTACTGAGAGCGCGTTCAATACCCATAAGAGTCATCAACTCCGACCACAGTTTTGAAACAAATTGAACCCCCTGTCGGAGATTATTTTGAGCGGTAATGTATATAGCCTGGCAATGTGCTGAAGGAAGGCTTTGGCCAGGACTTTGGCCGTCGGCAGGCTAGCAAATGGTATAAAGTGAGCCTGTTTAGAAAATAAGTCCACTACCACCCAAATAACTGTCATATGTTTGCTGGGAGGAAGATCAGTGATAAAGTCCATGGAGATCACTTCCCAGGGTCGGCTCGGGGTGGGCAAAGGCTGTAAAAGACCTGGAGGTTTCCCTGGTCTAGTTTTGCAACGATTGCATGTTGGGCAGGATTGTATATAGAGGGATAAATCCCGTTTCATTCGGGGCCACCAGAAGCTGCGTTGCAGTAGGTGTAGCGACTTTACATAACCGAAGTGCCCAGCCGATTTTGCGTCATGGGCTGATTGCAACACCTGGGCTCGGGTAGCTTCTGGAACGAAGATTTTATTGCTCTTATACCAACAGCCATCTGCTCTACCTTCCACATCTTCCCGAGCTTTTAATTCAATTGCTTCTTGTTTAGTAATGTCAGTGGCAAATTGCTTTTCCCAGGTCGTGCCCTGGCTTGGGGTTAATGATTGTGCTTGCCGGTTTTTTCGGGTTACTACTGCCCCAACTAGCTGTTCTGGGGTGAACATAGACTCTCTTATTTCTGTCCTCTTACAAAGGTGTTGGGGAAGGCGGGAGAGAGCATCTGCCAGATGATTAGATTTACCTGGAAAATGGTGGAGGGTGAACTGAAATTTGGAGAAAAACTCAGCCCACCGGAATTGTTTTGCATTTAGATTCCGAGGCTTCCGCAGCACCTCAAGATTCTTGTGGTCAGTCCAGATTTCAAAAGGTACCCGGGATCCCTCCAACCAGTGCCTCCAGGTGATTAACGCTAAACGTATAGAGGCTGCTTCTTTATCCCAAATGGGCCAAAATCTCTCCGTATCATTAAACTTTTTGGACACATAGGCAAGGGGTTGTAGCTGCCCCTGAGCATTCTCCTGCAAAATCACCCCCCCCCATAGCGGTATCCGATGCGTCTACTTGGACCACGAATTTTTTTGTTTCATCAGGGTGTGCTAATATAGGTTCAGACGTGAATAACTGTTTTAGTTGTTCAAATGCTCCCTGACACTGGGGAGACCAGTTCAAAGGGGCCCTGGGCATTGAAGCCTTTGCCCCTCTCCCTTTAGTCTTCAGAAGGTCTGTGAGGGGGAGGGCCACTTGAGCAAAATGAGGCAGGAACTGACGGTAAAAATTGGCGAAACCGAGAAAACTTTGGAGCTGCCGCCTGGTTTTGGGGGTTCCCAATCCAACACATCTTGGACCTTTTTTGGGTCCATTTCTAATTCAGCGGAGGATATGCGGTACCCAAGAAAGTCAATGCACTCTTGGTGGAACTCACATTTTGACAGCTTAACAAACAGTTTGTGTTCTAATAACGTTTCCAACACTTCCCGCATAAGCGTGGTGTGAGATTCTTGATCTGGGGTGTAGACCAAGATATCATCCAAGTAAACAACCACCCCCTTGAATAAGTAGGGGTGTAACACCTCATTGATTAAGTTCATAAAGACCCCTGGTGCCCCCTGTAATCCGAAGGGCATAACCCGATATTCAAATTGCCCCAGCGGGGTATTAAATGCAGTCTTATGTTCATCACCCTGTCTAATACGGACCCGAAAATAAGCATCACGTAAATCCAGTTTAGAAAACACTTTCCCCTTTGCCACCTCTGCCAACAAGTCCTTGATGAGGGGCATTGGGTAGGCATTGGTTGCAGATACCGCATTAAGACCTCTATAGTCCGTGCACAGTCTGAGCCCCCCATCCTTTTTTTTACAGAACAACACGGGAGCTGCGAAAGGGGACGATGCTGGCCAAATAAATCCACGGGCCAGATTCTTATCGATAAATCGGCGTAATTCTTCCTTTTCTATGGGACTCATGGCATAAATCTTTCCTTTTGGTAATTTGTGGCCAGGAAGGATTTCAATCGCACAGTCGGAGTTACGGTGGGGAGGTAGTTCGTCCGCTTCCTCCTCCTCAAACACCCTGGTTAAGTACCGGTATTCTTTGGGGATGCGATTTAAGGTCATTTGGGGATGCGATTAAGGTGGAGGTTCATTGCATGGGGGTTTTCCCCACCCTGGGTCCCATTTATGCTCTGCACACTTCGGGGAGATAAATCGTACGCTCCCCTCTTCCCAAAGTATATAAGGATCATGACCATGTAATCATGGGCTACCCAACACTAATGGGAACTGGGCTTGAGGGGCTATTACAAACGAGCGTAGCTCCCAGTGCTCACCAATGCCTACTCTCAAAGGAATAGTCTCAAATCGACATGGTTCCTTCATCGGTGACCCATCCATTTGAGTAAAAGTTATCGGGTCTTTTAGATTGACAACAGTCGCCTCCAGCCCCATCACCATAGATGGGTTTATCAGATCCCTCCTGCACCCCGAGTCAATGAGGGCTCGAACCCTGATATGGGTCATCATCGCTGGATTCATCACAAGTACAGTCACAAAGAAGAGAGAGGGGTAATTGCTCACCAGTTTAGGCGCCTCAGGGACAGGGTCCTGTTGTGTAGCGCCATTCACAAACAGGACCAATTCGTTTCCCTGCATTTCACTCTCCTCCTCCAGCATCATGGTATCCGCTTGGTCGGGGCTGGCGAAAAGGGTTCGTGTGCTGCGTGGTTTCGCTGTTCCCTTTCTTGGGGTAGGGGTTGGCCATCGTCTGGGCTCCTCTTGTGGTAGGGCTCTGTTGGGATCTCCCTTCGGACAGGATGCAGAGAAGTGCCCCCTCTCTCCACACCGCAGGCAAAGGCCCTGTCGCATACGCTGATCTCTCACCCCGCTCTGGGTGGAGGTTGGTTTGGGTCTGGTCTGGCCTGCCGAGAAACTCGGACGGTTGTTACCCAGAGATAAGTCCAGTTTCATGACACGCAAGCGGCTTTCAGCTTTTTCGGCATCCTCCATCCAACCTTGGAGAGTGCGAGGCTGCTGAGAGCTGAGAACATTGTTGCGGACATCTACTGCTAGTCCCATTCGATATTGTTGAGCCAGCACAGCATCAGTCCAGTCTCGAATTTTCACTGCATGCCTTTGAAATTCCCTTGAATATTCCCGCACGGTGAGTTTGCCTTGTCTGAATGTGCGCAGGAAGGCTTCTGCCTTCTGGGCCGCCCCCGGATCCTTGAAACAGTTCCTCAAGGCCCACATGAAGTCATCGACATTCCCCAGTTCCACTGCCTCCAGATCATGAAGGGCTACGTACCAGCTGGTAGCACTCCCCCAGAACCTTGAAGCGATAAACTCCACCTGTTGCTCCTCATCCGGGAACACATAGCCCCATCTCTGCACAAATTTCCCTACTTGCAATATGAAAAAGGACACAGTTTCGGGATCCCCGTCAAAAGTGATCTCCAACATGTCCTTGGGGCGGATTACTGGAGGAACAGGGGCCATGATCGGTGCAGGAGCGGGCAGCGGAAGGGGTGCTGGAGCGGGGGGTTGAGGTGGAGGGAAAGCTGGTGGCTGGATAGGTCCTGGCTGCCCTGGCCTGGGTCCCGGTACTGGGCTGGCCGGTGGAGGTGGGGCCGGTGCCGGCTGGCCCGGCCCTGGGGCCGGTGGAGCAGGAGGTGGCGGTCCCGGTGCCACCGGTGGTGCAGGCGCTGGTGCTGGTCTCGGTTGCGTCAGCGGATGGGTTCGAATTGCTTGATCCATCATCTGCGGTAGTGATTGCATTAGTTTGCCCATGTCCCGTACCAAACGTCGGGTATCCTCTTGAATAGAGTCCATGCGAGCCTCTGGATCGGAGCCGGATCCTGTTCTGGGAGATCCTCGAGACATCCGTCCTTGGGGAAGTCCGAAGCTCCCTCTGGGATCCAGCAGGCTGTCCCGGCTCTGGCTCCCCGGCATGGACCAGGTCGTCTGGGTAGTGTCCAACAGGTTCTTAGTCCAATCGCGTGACCTGCGGTAGGTCACCCCTTTGTCCCACAGTGTTGGGGCCCCCGGCACGTAGGGTCGTGGAATGGCTCCCCCTGACTCTGCGTTGGCCCGGCCGGGCTATAGATTGGGAGAGTGTACGAAGCTCCCACTGTGCTGATCGATGGAGGGGTGACCAATCCTGCCGCGGATTGCGGGGTCGGCGCTGCCAATACCGAAGTTGTAGTCACTGGAACAACGGTAGTAGTCGGAGTGGTGACCACTGGAGTTGCCACGGTGGTGACCGGGGCCGTGGCTCCCAAAGCGGTAGTCACTGGGACTGCGCCTGAGGTTCCCCCCCAGCTCCGCTCATCATGGTAGATGGCAGAAACTGAAGGTGGGGAAATGATGGTGATTCCTGACAATTTCTGTCAGGTTCAATAACAAGTGGATCCTGTCATTCTTGTACAAAGAAAGGTTTTATTGGATTATCTTGCTAAAAACCACAGTAGGAGGTCATTGTCAGGAATGGGGGGCGAAGCAATGCAAGCTAACTTATAGTGTGATGCAAAAAGCGCCTAGCAAATGAAATATGAGCGCACGCGCAGGAAACTCCCGGCGGGAGATATACTTCATGAACGGGAGACTACTCCCCCCCTCCCTTTGCCTTCCCAGGACTGGAAAATTCTCAGTAACACAAGAATAGCCCAAAGCCTACATTCAAGGCCACCGTGATAAGGAAAAGCGGCAGGGAAGAAGCTCCCACGTTTCTGCCTGCATAGCTACGCAAGCGCAAAGCAGGGTAGGGAACACATAACAATGGATTCAGTGAGAAACATCAAGGAGTATTTCTGACATTCTGCCCTTCCCAAAATACCACCCACCCACCGCTCAGGAAGGAGAGAATGAAGGGCCCCCAGGTTTATTTGGGTAGCGGGTGTGAAACTCCTTCAGGTGATCAGGTGCATTGATATCAGACACTTTCACCCACTCCCTATGTTGAGGCCCAAAGTGTACCCATTCAATAAGGTACAGCAGTTGTCCACGGAGGATCTTAGAGTCCAAAATGTCAGCAATTTCATAGTGTTCCTCATCATCGACCATCAGTGGTGGGGGGGGTGCTGGAAGCTCAGGATGCCACTTAGTCGGGGGTAATGCTGGTTTGAGGAGGCTGTAATGGAAAATTGGATGTATTGCTTTAAGAGATTTAGGTAAATCCAGTTGCACAGTCACTTGATTTATACATCGCACTACTTTGAAAGGACCAATATATTTCCAAGCAAGTTTCCGGGATTGTTGTGCCAGCCTCAAGTTTTTGGTGGAAAGGTAGACAAAGTCTCCCGGTTGCAGATTCCAGCCACCCGCCCTCTTTTTGTCTGCCTGTTTTTTGTATTGTGCCTTGGCCTCGTTTAAAGTTTCAATGATTAGGGGCCAGGACTCCTGGAACGTTTTGCACCATGCTGTGGCTTTCCCACCAGCCTCGCCGGGCTTCAAAAACGGAAGAGGGGGGCTGTCATAACCCTTGGAGAGTGCGAGGCTGCTGAGAGCTGAGAACATTGTTGCGGACATCTACTGCTAGTCCCATTCGATATTGTTGAGCCAGCACAGCATCAGTCCAGTCTCGAATTTTCACTGCATGCCTTTGAAATTCCCTTGAATATTCCCGCACGGTGAGTTTGCCTTGTCTGAACGTGCGCAGGAAGGCTTCTGCCTTCTGGGCCGCCCCCGGATCCTCGAAACAGTTCCTCAAGGCCCACATGAAGTCATCAACATTCCCCAGTTCCACTGCCTCCAGATCATGAAGGGCTATGTACCAGCTGGTAGCACTCCCCCGGAACCTTGAAGCGATAAACTCCACCTGTTGCTCTTCATCCGGGAACACATAGCCCCATCTCTGCACAAATTTCCCTACTTGCAATATGAAAAAGGACACAGTTTCGGGATCCCCGTCAAAAGTGATCTCCAACATGTCCTTGGGGCGGATTACTGGAGGAACAGGGGCCATGATCGGTGCAGGAGCGGGCAGCGGAAGGGGTGCTGGAGCGGGGGTTGAGGTGGAGGCAAAGCTGGTGGCTGGATAGGTCCTGGCTGCCCTGGCCCGGGTCCCGGTACTGGGCCGGCCGGTGGAGGTGGGGCCGGTGCCGGCTGGCCCGGCCCTGGGGCCGGTGGAGCAGGAGGTGGCGGTCCCGGTGCCACCGGTGGTGCAGGCGCTGGTGCTGGTCTCGGTTGCGTCAGCGGATGGGTTCGAATTGCTTGATCCATCATCTGCGGTAGTGATTGCATTAGTTTGCCCATGTCCCGTACCAAACGTCGGGTATCCTCTTGAATAGAGTCCATGCGAGCCTCTGGATCGGAGCTGGATCCTGTTCTGGGAGATCCTCGAGACATCCGTCCTTGGGGAAGTCCGAAGCTCCCTCTGGGATCCAGCAGGCTGTCCCGGCTCTGGCTCCCCGGCATGGACCAGGTCGTCTGGGTAGTGTCCAACAGGTTCTTAGTCCAATCGCGTGACCTGCGGTAGGTCACCCCTTTGTCCCACGGTGTTGGGGCCCCCGGCACGTAGGGTCGTGGAATGGCTCCCCCCTGACTCTGCGTTGGCCCGGCCGGGCTATAGATTGGGAGAGTGTACGAAGCTCCCACTGTGCTGATCGATGGAGGGGTGACCAATCCTGCCGCGGATTGCGGGGTCAGCGCTGCCAATACCGAAGTTGTAGTCACTGGAACAACGGTAGTAGTCGGAGTGGTGACCACTGGAGTTGCCACGGTGGTGACCGGGGCCGTGGCTCCCGAAGCGGTAGTCACTGGGACTGCGCCTGAGGTTTCCCCCCCAGCTCCGCTCATCATGGTAGATGGCAGAAACTGAAGGTGGGGAAATGATGGTGATTCCTGACAATTTCTGTCAGGTTCAATAACAAGTGGATCCTGTCATTCTTGTACAAAGAAAGGTTTTATTGGATTATCTTGCTAAAAACCACAGTAGGAGGTCATTGTCAGGAATGGGGGGCGAAGCAATGCAAGCTAACTTATAGTGTGATGCAAAAAGCGCCTAGCAAATGAAATATGAGCGCACGCGCAGGAAACTCCCGGCGGGAGATATACTTCATGAACGGGAGACTACTCCCCCCCTCCCTTTGCCTTCCCAGGACTGGAAAATTCTCAGTAACACAAGAATAGCCCAAAGCCTACATTCAAGGCCACCGTGATAAGGAAAAGCGGCAGGGAAGAAGCTCCCACGTTTCTGCCTGCATAGCTACGCAAGCGCAAAGCAGGGTAGGGAACACATAACAATGGATTCAGTGAGAAACATCAAGGAGCATTTCTGACAAACAGTTTAATATATTTAGGACCAGCAATATGTAATACAAGCTGGCATAATGACTTGTATAGAAACATTATCCAAGGGAGGTGGGTTAAAACTGAGGAAAAGTGAAGTAGACATGAAGAGAAGTATGGATTTCAAGGAGATTGGAAGACTAGCTTGTGTACGGATGGTCATTTTGTGGAGTCTTGTGCACAGCATAGAACTTTAATGGAGTCTTGTGGAGTCTTGTGCACAGCATAGAAACGGCTCAAGCACGTTTCCTGCATGTGTAAAGCTCTTTATAGTTGTTTTCCGGCAGTGTACTGCATTTATTAGTCAACATTATTCCTAAATATTTAACTTTTTTCTGCAGTTGAAAATACGACTTCTGCCGAATTAATAAAGCTCGTTCATTTGTCATATTCATTGTCATTATCTTTGTTTTATTTATGTTCACTTTTAATCCTGCTACTCATCCATATTCCTGTGATTTTTTTCTTCAAAATTTGTATTGAGTTGAGGGGAGCCACCTTGTTCTTTTGAAAGTCCCAGAGGGTGAACCCGGTGGGTCTAAGGTGGGGATCCCCCTGTGGACAGAGCCTCCAGAGAGTCTCTTCTGAGATGATGGAGATGAATGACCCTGTGTCCAGTTCCATCATGCAAGGTACCCCTTCTATTAGCACAATTACTTTAATTTTATTAGGGGTGTCCTGGGGCAAATTCAGTACCTGATGTTGGTGGACTGAGGTGGTATGCAGATCTGCAGATTCCTGGTGCACGGCTATGCATCTTCAGGCTCCCTTGAAGTGGCAGGCACAAGCAACGTAGCCTGTCTTGCCACAGGTCCTGCATGTTGCGTTTCAGAAATGGCAGAAGTGATGTTCATGGGCTTCTCTGCAGCTGGTGCAGGCAGTCGGTGCGACGGTCTCCACTGGGCAAGTGGCGGCAGACAGTCATGAGTCACGGTGAGCTGGGCGGTGAACCTGATTGGTCTCTTCTTCATCTGATGCCTCAGAAGCCAAAGGAACAGAGGCCTGGTGTGTGGCGGAGGTCTGGCAGTCTCGCCAGGTTTTCTCAAAAGCTGCGGCCTCGTGTAGCACCTTTGCAAGGGTGAGTTGTTCATGGCCAATGAGCTTTTGGCAGTGTTTCTCCCCTCAGATGACCATCATGAACTGGTCAAGGAGGGTGTCATCGAGGCTTGGGAACTCGCATGAGAGCCAATCTGAGAAGGTCTGCCATGATGTCAGCAGCCGTCTTGTTGGACTTATGTTGGTGCATGTAGAAGTCCATGCGGTGCGCCATCTTGATTGGCTGAGGCACGAAATGGTTGGTGAGCGCCTTGATGAGTGCATCATAGGTGGTCACCTTGACCTTGGTGGGCGCGATGAGGCCCTGGACTAGCCTCAAGGTTGCGATCCCACAGGAACTAACCAGGAGAGCCTCCTTCTTCTCTTCGCCCTTGATGCCCTGGAACAGTACGAAGTATTTGAGCCGCTCCACCCAGGTCTCCTAAAGCTCTGGGTGAGCAGGGTTGAATTCCGGCAGATGTCCTGAAGCAGCAGCCATGGTTCTGGTTGCGATGCGATGCATGTGGTGTGGTGCAGGTGGACTCTGGGCTGGCTCAACAGGATCCCATCCTCGTTGCCACTGTTAAATAGTGGGTTTCATGGATGAACAGACCACAAGCCTAATGATCAGTCCTACTTTATTAGTGATTTCAGCAAGCACAAGACAAGACTCCAGAGCCTCAGCTCTGTTAAATAGCATGCAATTGCCACACCCAAACACACCCCACTCCCAATGATAGGCTATTTACATAGCATTACTACTAGATTAAGGAGCTGCGGTGGCTCAAGTGGTTAAGATGCTGAACTGCAGGCTGGAAGGTCGGTAGTTCAACAGTTCAAGACCCGAGTGCCGCATGATGGCATGAGCTCCTGTCTCTGGTTCCAGCTCCTGCCAATCTAGCAGTTCAAAAGCAAGGAATTGCAAGTAGATAAATAGGTACCACTTTGGTGGGAAGGTAACAGTGTTCTGTGTGCCTTGGCATTTAGTCATGCCATCCACATGACCACAGAAATGTCTTCAGACAGTGCTGGCTCTTCAGCTTGGAAATAGAAATGAGCACCACAACCCTAGAGTCGGATTTGACTGTCTTTCGAGCAAGGGAACATTTACCTTTACTTTACTACTAGATTGGTTACTTTCAGAATCCTGGCAGGCTATTATTCTTTTGCTCCAATCTCAGGCAGTCTCTGGGGTGATTCAATTAGGAATGATTCAATCCCTGTACATAACAGATGCATAATCTGGAGAAGAGTTCTTTCCAGTCAAATGGTTACATCCCATTTCTCACCAAAAGAATTGGATGTGCACAATGAGGAAACCTGGAGAAGGGGGATGCTGTTTCTGTAATGTACAGATGCCCAGTAAGATGCTCACATTTTGCAAAAAGAATCTCAGAAAATGTACCTCTCTTTAGTTTAAAGATTAGTCAAAGCCAATACCCTGGGGTTAATGGACTGGTTCTAAGAGGCATGATAGAAAAAATATTTTGGGTCTGATTTTGTTAAAATCTATATATATAATTCCCAACTGTGTTCCCTATGTGTGGATATCTAAATCTGCAGATAGAGGGCACACTCACCTTAAACAGGCTTTTCTGAAAACTTGAGTGATCCCCTAGGTTTGTAGAAAAATCTGAAAAATTAAAAAACCCAAAACATTGGGGGGTTAAATTGCCCCTGAAAATAATAATAATATAAAAATCTGTACAAGTGCAGGCAACACACTTACTGTAGCGCAGCTGGAAAGGAGTCTAGTGGTTGCTGTGGCAATAGAGTGCCAGATCTGTGGCAAGGGGTAGTGGAAGCCTCCACAGGTCCACTCAGAGCAGCTCCAGGTGAGCAGCCAAGAGTGGAGGGAAAAGAAACCTCGGCAAGCCTGCTTGAAGCGGTTCCAAGCAAGCCACCGAGAGTGGAGGGGGCAGGAGGAAGGCTTGGCAAGCCTGCTCGAAGAATAAGGAAGCTTTGGCAGGCCCACTTGAACACCAGGAACAGCTCAGGGAGCAGCTGCCATGAGGGCAGAAGCAGGAAGCCACAAAGGGCTCATCTGCCATCGTGGTGCAAATTGGGAGCCACTTGGGGCCCAGCCTTGGTGGCAGGGTAAACCGGGATCTGCTTGGGACCTGGCTGCCATGGTGGTGGATGCAGGGAGCCACTTTGGGGCGTGGTCACTGCAACACATGCTGGGAGCCATTTGGCGCTTGGAGTGGCTCCCAGACACTGGTAAGGTCCCAGGTGAGTGCTAGGGCCTGGATGTGCTGGCTCAGCGATGGGGGGAGGGAGAGATGGGATTCCATCCTGTGAGTAGTTGAGTGCCAAGGGTGGGAGGAAGGTGGGAAGAAAGCAAGGTGTTATGTCCTAGGATCCGGAGCCTGAGCTGGTGAAATGCAGCTGAGCTCCATTCTCTACAGTGGCGACGAGGATGGGATTTTAACGCTTTCAATGAACCGCAACGAGGACAACAAGGCAACTCCCGAGCACCGCATTGCTGACCCCGAGAGCAGCACCGCATCGCTCGCTGAGCATCGCATCACTGACCCCGAGAGCAGCCCCACACTGCTCGCACCAATGCTGTAACTATGGCCGCCATGCACGGAAGACTCGAGCGCTTCGATCCATCCCGGCCAGAAACATGGGACGTGTGGGCCAACCAGCTCATATGCTATATGGACCTCAATGAGATACGCGACCCCGAAAAAAAAGGTCGCTTCTGCTGAGTTCGTGCGGGACCGCCATGGTCCGCCTCGCAAAGAGTCTCTTGGTGCCACGCACAGCCCTGGAGAGCTCGTTTGCGGAGATCCTGGATGTCCTCAACGCCTACTTCAGCTCCAGGCCTACCTTCCTGGCCAAAAGGATGAAGTTCCAGGGGCGCGTACAGGCCCAAGGGGAATCCGCTGCCACCTTCCTGGCTGCGCTAAGGGCACTCGCGGTGGACTGCTCGTTCCCCAAGGTGGAGGACAACTTGCTGACCCAGTTCGTGTGGGGGCTGGTGGACTCCAAGGTGCAGCGCAAGCTAATCGGCAACCAGCGGCTCACCCTGGATGAGGCCATGGACATCGCAACCGCCCAGGAGGCTTCAGCGCAGGAGAGCACGGCCTCGGCAGCCCATTTGGTTGGAGCGGGACCCAGCCCAGTGAACTCTGACACAGAGGAGGTTCACTCCCTCAGGCCGCAACCCCGCCGGCCGGCACCAGCCCATCAGCCCAGCCAGGAACCAGCCAAGCCTCCCGGCAACCGAACCATGTGCGCCAGCTGCGGGGATGGCCATGGGAGGAAGACCTGTAAGTTCCGGGACACAGTCTGCCATGGCTGCGGGAAGTAGGGACACCTTGCACAGGTCTGCCGGTCTGAGGGCCCCCAGAGCATGAGATCGTCAGCCCCACCTAACCGCGCACTGCCCACAAGATGACGGAAGAGGTCTCCAAGCTGTGCCACCTCACGGATCAACCGATGCAGGTACTACGCCTTCACAACCCCAGCCTCTCCTCCACCCCGAAGATCCAAGTAACCGTGCGGATCGAGGGGTCCCCCTGCTGCATGGAGGTTGACTCGGGATCTGCTGCGTCCATCATTTCCATGGACACCCTAAAAAAGCTTTGCCTGTCTGGGGGACCCCCTCTACATCCATTGCCGCTAAGCCTGGTGGACTTCCAAAAGAACCCTGTCCCCATCCGGGGAGTCGGCACCTTCCGGGTGCAATACCGAGACTTTGAGGGGGACTTGGACTTAGTGGTGGTGGAGGGAAACCTTGTGAGTCTCCTGGGGCGAGCGTGGTTCGAGGCCCTGGGCATTATGATTGGGGGAGTGAATAAATGTGGGACGCGGGACTGGGGGGCGATCTGCAAAGAGTTTCCCGAGGTCTTTGATGGGGAGCTGGGGTGTTATAAAGGGCCCCCAGTGTCGCTTCACTTAGACCTTACAGTGACGCCCATCTGGTGGAGCTTCCACACCGCGCCCCTGGCCCTCCGCCCTAAAATAGAGGCGGAACTGGAACGGTTGGTGGCCCAGGGAGTCCTAGAGCCCGTCCCAAATGCACACTGGGAAATCCTGATTATGACCCCAGTGAAACTGAATGGGGAAATCCACATCTGCGCGGATTACAAGTGCACTATTAACCAGGCACTCCAGGCGCACGCATACCCCGTGCCAGTAGTAAGTCATGTATTAGCCACGCTGGCGGGGGCATGCATATTTGGAAAACTGGATCTTGCACAGGCGTACCAGCAACTCCCTGTGAACGAGGCCACGGCCGAGGCACAAACTATAGTGACACACCAGGGGGCCTTCAGGGTAAAGCAGCTGCAGTTCGGGGTCAGTGTGGCTGACTTCTGCCCTCTCTCCTGCAGAGCAGTTGTAATTCTGAGTGGTCTCCAGCCCTCACCTGGAGATTGGCAACAATGGTTCCCCATGAGGGACTGGCTGGTTTGGAGGATGGAGTCTATGGCATTGCACCTATCTGAGACCCATCCCTCCTTAAACCTCACCATCTCCAGGCTCTACCCCTCAAACCTCCAGAAATTTCCCCTATCTCCCTCCCAGCCAATTTTCAACCTACCATTATCTGCCCCTCTGACTTCAGCTGACTTCTGCCCTCTCTCCTGGAGAGCAGTTGTAATTCTGATTGATCTCCAGCCCCCACCTGGAGATTGGCAACAATGTTTCCACAGGATGGAATGGCGAGTTTGATGGGTGGAGTCTATGGCATTGTACCTGTCTGAGGTCCCACCTCTTCTGAAACCTCACCCTGTTCAGGCTCCATCCCTCAAATCTCCAGAAATTTCCCAATGAGTTTTCTCTCAAAGGCCAGAACAGGTGACAGGACCAAGCTTGGTTGCCTACCAACAGGCACTGAGGGGAAAGTAGGGTTGCCAGCTCTAAGTAGGGAAATACCTGGAGATTTGGGGGGTGGATCCTGTGGAAGGCAGCATGGGGGGCGGGGCGGAAGGACTCAGCAGGGTATAATGCCATAGGGTCTACCCTCCAAAGCAGCCATTTTCTCCCGGGGAACTAATCTCAGTCATCTGGAGATCAACTGTAACAGCAGGAGATCTCCAGGTCCCACCTGGAGATTGGCAACCCTAGGGGAAAGACAGCTGCACAGCAGGGGGTGGAAGAGAATGGTTTGATGGCCACTGATTGGCAACAATAGTTCCCCAGGAGAAAATGGCTGGTTTGGAGGGTGGAGTCTATGGCACTATACCTGTCTGAGGTCCCACCCCTCCTCAAACCTCACCCTCTCTGGACTCCACCCCTCAAATCTCCAGGAATTTCCATACCTATAGTTGGCAACTTTATCTCATCCCCTCTCAGCAGCCTCTTCCTAGGCAAAATTCTGTCTTTCTCCTTAGCGAGGAGCAAAGTAGTTTACTTCATTCTTTTCGGCTTTGTGATCTGTACAGCAACCCTGTAAGGCAGGTTAGGCAGAAAGTCTCTGGCTGGTCCGAAATCACCCAGGCAGTTTCCATAGGGATGCTCCTGCTGAACAGGAGCAAGCAGCCAGGCCTAGGGTTGCCATTGCCAACAAAGACAAATTGATGCAAAGGAGGATGGAAAAGTCTCCATAGCTCTATTTTGCCTTCAATTGGTTTTGATGCCAGCAGAGTGAGAAAATGCCAGAAGCTCTGGGTGGGTGCCCCATGGTAAATGCACCAAACAATTCCTAAAGATTTTCTGCTGTGTCGATAAATCATTTTCTACACTCACAGCATCCCCTGTCAGAATTAGTATTCTGTGGTATTCTGCTTGTGGTGTGACCTGTCTTTTTTGTGGTGTGTCATGGTTGTGTTATTGGGTTTGTTTCTTTTGAAGGGGAAGTGTTGTGAGTGAGGACAGATTTCACCTCAGAATTCAACAGGTTGCATAAACAACTGATAATTCCAACTGTCTTGGGGGGGGAGTTTGAGGTGCAAAATGGAGTGAAGTCCAATCAGCTTCCATATGCAAATAAGCTTGAAATGCTGGCCCAATCAGAGAAGAGTGGCCTAGGCTGCAGTGGGTGGGAGAGAACTCAGGCAACACAGCTAGTGGATAGGGACAGATTCTGAGTGACATACCAGGGAGTGAACTGATTTTGCCAGGTATAGAATCTTGCCAGACCACTACCCCTTTATATAATAGGACAGGATTTGCATTTATATCCCGCCCATCCCACAGGCGGGCTTGGGGTGGGTAACATCATTAGAATAAATACAATTTCAGTTTAAAACATTAAACATTAAAACATGATAAAACATTATAACAATTAAAATAATGGGTACAGCTTGGAACAGCGTCAGTTGTCTATAAAGTTCTGGCCCGATGGTACAATGACTTAAAGGCTAGTTGTCAGTGGTCAGTAGACAGGTGACAGACAGGTGACAGCAACCTCAGGGAGGCCATAAATGTGCACCCACTGCCTCAACCAAAGGCCTGGAGGAACAGCTCCATCTTGCAGGCCCTGCGGAATTGAGGAGATTTTGCAGGGCCCTGGTCTCAATAGGGAGCATGTTCCACCAGGCTGGGGGCAGGACAGAGAAAGCCCTCGCCCTGGTTGAGGCAAGACAGGCATCCTTTGGGCCGGGGCCACCAGGAGGTGTTGATCTTTTGAGCGTAACACTCTTTGAGGCATATATGGGAAGAGGCGGTACCTTAGGTACATTGGTCCCAGGCTGTATAAGGTTTTTTTTTAAAAAAAATTATTTTCCAAAACTACAAGAAAATAAGGAAGGAGAACTATAAACTACAGGAGAAAGTAAAGATAACCACTAAAAACCTAAGAGGTGGTGGTCATCTAAGGGTTACAATATAAAGCTTTAAATGATAAAAAAGAGTAATTTGTTACATTAAAAATGACCATAAAAATTGCTTATATACTTCAAGTCCAGATAATCTGACTTAGTAAAGAACAATACCAAAGAACATTTAAGTATAAAAATAAAAATAGACTTCAGAGAGAGAGTTGGCAAGTCATTTGCCTCTTCTTTCCCTTCTTTCCCTCAATCGATATCCTTCCTTGGGAGCAGCCACCCCACATTCTGAGTCTTCTCCAGTAGGTGCTCCATCATCACTTCCCTTGCTGCTCTCCTCATCATCTTCTTCTCCTGTTGGTCCAAGTTGTTGCTGCAGGAACTCCTGTGCTTTCATAACAGAGTCAACCTTTTCCCTCTTTTCATTAAATTTGAAGAGTATGCCTTCAGGTACAATCCATTTGTAAGTTATGTTTTTCTTTTGTAGAAACAAAGCCAAGTCTTTATAGTTTTCCGTTTTTTCCCTTATTTCAAAGGGAATGTCTTTCAAAACTCTTATCTCCTTGCCATCAATTTTAACGACAGTTCCATTTGTTGCCTTTAAAATCTGGTCCCTCACATGTCTTTTGGAGAATCTAACTACCACCTCCCCGGGCAGATTATTTTTCTTTATATATTCGGAATATGATCTATAGATCACATCCATCTCACTTAGAAGAACATCCGCTTTCAAATCTGCAACCGGTCCCAAAGCATTGCTCATAGTCTGTTTAAGACTCTCCCCTTTATTCTCAGGAACTCCTTGAAATCTCAGAATAAAGCTTGATTTTTCCATTTGAAGCTGCAGAAGCTTCCATTTGTTGCCTTTAAAATCTGGTCCCTCACATGTCTTCTGGAGAATCTAACTACCACCTCCCCAGGCAGATTATTTTTCTTTATATATTCAGAATATGATCTATAGATCACATCCATCTCACTTTGAAGAACATCCGCTTTCAAATCTGCGACCAGTCCCAAAGCATCACTCATAGTCTGCTTAAGATTCTCCCCTTTATTCTCAGGAACTCCTTGAAATCTCAGAATAAAGCTTGATTTTTCCATTTGAAGCTACAGAAGCTGGGCTTCATCAGAGTTTCTCTTCTTTTTCATCTCCTGCATTTGCTTTTTAAGCTTTTTAGTATCAGCATCTACTTCCTTAAGGTTCTCCACATGTTGCTCTGTTTTTTTCATAGTCTCGTTTAAGTGGAGTTGCTGGGCAGCAAAATTTTGATTAAGTGTCATCATTTGCTCCAGAAGGGGTCTCAAGGCATCTGTTAGCATCTTAGAGAAGTCTACGGTTACGTCCGATCTTCTGACCGCACTCGTTGGGTTAGCACTTCCTGAAGAAGACTTAGGTTTTGTTTGCTTATCTTTCTCTGTCTTTCTCAGCAACATCTTTGAGGATGTTTACATTTAAAGAAAATTACCAAAAGCCTCTGAAGTCTACAAATCACTTGTAAATCTCTTAGAAAGTCCTTACTAAAGTCTCATTCTGCTTTCAAATCCGTCCCCCCTCATGCTTTAAGCCTGTTTTCTTTATCGTGGGGGGAGTTCCCGCCCCCCTCACTTGCTTTAGGGGGACCTTTCAGCCAAAGTCTCTGGTGCTCGTTTCAAACAGCACTCACTTTCAATGTAGATCTAGTAGATCTTGCCATCAGTTGTGTAGTGTGCTCGAACTCCACTTGCTTGTCCCGGTGTGCGTCTCTGACTCCAGTACTGGAAGACAGCGGCGAGACCTTCGGGGCATGGAACTGCCTCAATCCACTGGCAACGTGCTGGTGAAGAGGTGATTCTTAGCACCCCATGGCTAGGGACCCATTGTACGGTCCCAAGGGGTGCATACAGTTGCATCCCCTCCCCATCCACCGGTTCATGGATCACGTCCTTGGGAGCTCCCAAGAGATATGTTCACCATTAGATCACCAAACTGGAAGCTCGCTCTATAAGGTTTTGATGGTCAAAACCAGCACCTCGAAGCGAACCCAGTACTCAACTGGCAGTCAGTGCAGTTGGTGGAGCATGTGCCTAATGTGAGCCTGCACAGGTGTTGATGTAAGCAAGTGCACCACCACATTCTGCACCAGTTGTAATTTCTGGATCAGCCTCAAGGGTAAGCCTGTGTAGAACGAGTTGCAGTAATCAAGTCTGGAAGTGACAATTGCATGGGTCACCGTCACTAGGTCTTGGGGGGAAAGATAGGGATTCAGTAGCCTGATCTGCCTAAGATGGAAAAATGCAGATTTGGCAACTGCAGCAACCTAGGCATCCATGGAAAGAGAGACATCCAGTCTGGGCTGGCACCAAAGGCACCTTTTCCAGTGTGAGGAGCTTGGTGCCCCCATCCAACCCCCCTTGACCCAGGTACAGGACCTCCATCTCCGATGGATTTAACTTCAACTGACTCTGTCACAACTATCCAGTCACAGTGTCACAAGCCAGGGTGTGGGGCCAGGCAAGCGTGGGGTGGTCAGAGCACAGTCCAAGGTCAAAGCCAGGCAAGCTGAGTAACCAAGTTTCAAGGTGCAAGACGAGCGGGGTAGTTGAGGGACAGTCCAGAGTCAGGAGCTGAGTAAGCCAAGAACCTGAGGAAACCAAGTCCGAATCACCAACCGTTAGAGTTGTCATGAGGTCTGAGAGCTGAAGGGTCAAGAGTCCAAGAGATGAAGGTTCAAGGTGCAGAGTAGCGAGGTCGAATGAGCTGAGGTCAAAGAGCCGAGGGAAACAAGCCGGAATGAGGAGTCAAGAACTCAAGCGGGATGGTGCAGAGATTCATCGATGCGACTAGTTGCTGACACGAGTTGTTAGTGTGCCAGCACAGGCTAAGTAGTATTCCAGGCAGCTGGTAATTAGTACGCCCCAAGCACGTCCCGGTTCCCACTAATATTCAGGTTTATACGAATGCTGGGCACGCATGCGTGCTTCTCACTGCCGGGCTGCCATGTCCTGCCGGTGCTGCTCTCATAAATGAGACACTGTGGTGGTGAGTCAGGGGGCATGTTACTTGAGCAGGATTCTGCCCCAGCTGTTGCTGGACCCACCTCTGAGCTTGCCACGTTGTCAGGTGTGGGGGTTTCTGGTGTGGGGAGCTCATCCTTGTCAGCACTTAGCTCCTCCATGGGCGCCAACGGCTTGGGCTTGGCAGGGGCCGTGACACATAGCATCCAAAGCCTCAGCCAAGTTAGTAAGAAAGGAAGACGGATGACCATCCATTAACGGATAGAACTGGGTGTCATCAGCATACTGATGACAACCCAGCTCCTAACTCTGGGCTAACTGGGCGAGGGGGCACATATAGATGTTAAATAACATTGGTGAGAGGATCGCCCCCTGCAGCACTCCACATTCCAGTGGGCATTGCGGGGAGACCGTCTTACCAAGTGCCACCCTCTGTCCCCAACCATGGAGGAAGGAGGAATACCACCCTGGCTCTCCCCATACTTCTATTAGCCCTAAAAAGCGGGGGGGACAAGAAAACATCTTTTGCCTGTCTGTTTTCCCTTCCAATGCTGATGGTTCTGGTGGTTCTGATGGGGGAAATTATGCAGGGTAGAAACCCTCTGTCCTCATCCAGCACAATTTGATCCCAAATATGGCAAGGTGTCTTTCAGTTTCATTTTTTTTAAATGCCCAAAGATCTCATTATGGACATCCTACTGTCTCCTCAGTCCAACCCATCCTGCAGTATATCGCGAGGATAAATGAAATGTGAATTTTACTTTACACACCCAGAAAATTACCCTTACACCAAAAGTGATGTCATGTTAAAATCAGCTTTACAAAACTATCACCAGGGGGAGTGCAGGATATATCCAACAAAGAATTTAAGGCCTAGTGAAATCCACGTACCACAGGGTGGCTCTTTTTTTTTTTTGGCATGTAATACATCTTTTTCTAAAAACGTTTTATTAGGCACACATGCAAAGTGAAGCTGGAGCCAGTGGAAATCCTTAGCCAAGAAGTCCTTGCTGTCTATGAAAAAGGCATTTTCTCTGAAGTTAATGAGTCACTGAAGATGATCTGCAGCTGTACGTCAGAGGCATTCCCATAAAATCAACCTTCCCCATTACATGCAAAGTTTCTTTGTATTCATTTTCCAGTCACTGCTGATTTATTAGCAAGCTATCTGTGTATAAATACCAAAGCTGTGCTTTATTGTCAGCCCCTTCCCTCCTGCCTAGTTTATTCAACATTACAGCTGTGTTTGTGGTGATAAAAGCTGAGGTCACATAAGCAAGAAACTGCACAACATTAGAAACTTAAACAGACTGAAAGAGAGCCTGTTGTTCTTTGAGGGCCAGAGAACCCAACCACCCTCTCTTTATATTCAAACCCTGAGAAGCAGTATGGATGAGCAAGGCAAGTAGAGATTTTTTTCTCCCTCCCCTCCCTTAAATACTGCTGAAACAAAGGGCTCTTGTATTATATAATAAACCAGTAACCAAAATGGTGGACAATATATTTATGAATGGGATTCCAGCATGTGAGGAGAAAAGTTGTGGTGGTGTGGAGAGGATTCACGATCGAAACCATTTATTTCAGAAGAAATGGTAGTCTCTTTATTTAGAATGAAGAAAGGCTAATAGACTGAGGGCACAACATTAAAGGAAGCCTAAAGGTAAAGGTAAAGGTTCCCTTGCTCGAAAGCCACCTAGAAACTACTTAATAGGGCTTTTCACACTTGGATTTTTGATCCAGCTTGAGTTCTTCATTGCATCAGTTTTCTCCCTGCCTTATTTTTGCAGTCATTGCTCTCCACCCCACACCCTGAGTTTTTTCACAGACCGCTGTGAAAGTGGTTGGGAAAATAATGGGGAAAGCTCAAGGAAAAAACAGGAGAGCAACAGCCAGTATACAGGAATAGCTCACTTACGAGGTGGTTTTTGGCAATTGCCTAAGGCACCAGAGGGCAGGAGGCACCAAAAACAGGTGATCCTGTGTTGTTCTCTTCTGCAGCTGCAACTCAAATCCCCAGGTTGTCTGACAGCTCAGGGCACACCCCCACTTGGCTGTCTGGGCATCACCTCAAGATCCATTTGCCTGCTGAGAAAGTGCAGTGGGGAATTGTATCAAAAACTTGAAGGGATGGGTGACACTCTAGGAATTCCCTGAATCTCTGTGGTCTTTGGGATTCCTAGAGAGCTGCCCAGAAGTGATGTTACTTCCCATTTGAATGCAATGTCCCTGACGTTCTCCTGCCAATGTTCAACAAATCCGGGCCAGCTAGCCAGCTGTTGGCTTGGGATGTGCCTAGGCCAGCGAGGAGGCACAGAGGTCAGCTGACTTAGGGCGTGAAAAGTCCTACGGCCAGCCCTGTGTGGATAAGGGACATGGAAAACTGATGCAGTTGAGAAACAAAGCTGGTGCAACATCCTGGTGTAGAAAAGACCATAACATGGCATAGCTGGCATAGTTGGAATTGCTGATGCCCCTCTGGTGTAAATCCAGCACTGGCATCACTCTGTGAGCAATTTGGGCCAGGAATAGGCAGTGCCATTCCATGGAGGAGTAGGTCATCACCCCTTGAGCTGACTTAGGGTTGCCAGCCTCCAGGTAGTGGGTGGAGATCTCACGCTATTGCAAGTGATCTCCAGGTGATAGATATCAGTTTATCTGGAGAAAATGGCCACTTTGGAAGATGGACTGTATGGCATTGTACCCCACTGAAGTTCCTCCCCTCCCCAAACCCCACCCTACTCCGGCTCCACCCCTAAAATCTCCAGGTATTTTCCAACCCAGAGCTGGCAACCCTAGCTCATGTCCCTGCCCTTGGCCTAGTTTTATGTCACTGAAAACACTGGTGTAAATAACAATAATCCCATTGAATGGGAATGCAAAATAAATCCCACCTTCATCCCACCACATTTACTTCATTTGGGATACTAAGTCTACATTGAATCACAATTCTTCTAAGCTCTATTATCAACCCCATCTAAGACATTCATAGGGCATGTGGCACAGGACTGCACATTTCTCCTCTCATATCATGCAGCCTTAGAGGACTGGAGGGTGGGGCTTTGGAAACTCTAGAGCTGGGGTGGCCAAACTTACTTAATATAAGAGCCACATAGAATAAATGTCAGACGTTTGAGAGCTGCAAGACATGAACAAATATTACACACACATTTTATTGAAAAATATGCAGATTGGCTTTTTATTAACATTAAATGAGACTGCCAAAAATAAAAAGGGGTAAAAACAGATATTGATAATGATATTTATTTGTTTACTAATGATATTTATTTGTCTAAGAGTATAGTGTATCCACGGGAAAACATGGACTCGGGGCAGACATGTGCTCGGACTGGTTCTGACCGGTCCGCCACGTGGCCATGCAAAGGGCCTGAGCTTCGTGCCAAAAGACAATAGAATGTAGGCTCCTCGCCCCCTTCCAATCGGGGAGCCCGGGATAACTCAATTACTGTAAATAGTGAATCACAGGTGTTGTGTGTTTGGGGTGTGGGTTCACTTGGGAATAAAAGCCGGCCTGCGAGTCGGTTTAAGTTGTCTTGTTCTTCAACTAATAAAGTATGTGAGAGCTGAAATCACTCGTCAGTCTCAGTACTTTTCAAAGAGAGAAAGAGAGAGAGGTGGAAAGAAAGAGAGAGAGAGAAACAATGAAAGCAAATAGATGGGGGAGGGAGAAGGAAGCAAGAGAGAGAGAGAAAGAAAAGAAGGAAGGGAGAAAGAGAAAAAAAGAAAGAAAGCAAATAGATGGGAGAGGGAGGAGGGGAAAAGAGAGAAGAAAAGAGAGAGAAACAAAGAAAGCAAATAGACAGGGGAGGGAGGGGGAGAAAGGAAGAGAGAGAGAAAGAGAGAAGGAAAGAAACAAAGAAAGCAAATAGATGGGGAGGGAGGGGGAGGGAGGAAGAGAGAGAGAAATAAAGGTGAAAAAAGAGAGGTGAAAAGAAAGCAAATAGATGGGGAGGGAGGGGAAAAGAGAGAGAGAACGAGAAAGAGGTGGAAAGAAAGCAAATAAATGGGGAGGGGGGAGGGAGGAAGGAAGGGAGAGGTGGAAATAAAGAAACTTTAACTTTAAATGTATTCTCCAACCCCCCCCCGTCAGCCAGCTTGGCTTGGAGAAGGGATTTAAAGAGACAAATGCCTTCTCCGCGCTGGGTTCTCATTTAGAACTTCATTTAGAATCTGTGTTTGTAGTGAGGAAACAAACTCTGTTACACCTGCATTTGGATGTTACAGCAAACTGGAATTTGAAGGGCTCCAAAACCAGAAAGTCTCTAATCACACTCTGTCTGTGAATGGAAGAAATGTGTGGACACAAGCACAAGGTACATTCATACTCATCACAGACAAGCTAAAATTTATTGAGAAATGTGAATGAGGCTTGCAGTTTGCAAACCCACTTTTAACCATATGTTCAGATTGTGGCTTGGAGCTAAGAAGGAAAACAATGAAAATATCAGTACAAATGTGCCATATTTAGCACTGAAAAGAGGAAGTGTCCAAACATGCGATGGAAAGATGGTAGGAAAATAATTTGGAAGCCTGCCAAATATCCTGTGTCATTTTTTTTTTAAAAAAAACACCCTTGTACCAGCATCTTGTTTTTTGCAATAGCAGTGTATACCTAGCCATCTTTCATACAAGTGTGTGGAAATGTTCTCTATCACCTCCTGTGGTATCTTGAGAGAATGCACTCTGCTTGTTCTGTATATTACACAGGCCACTCTTGTGTTATATCCACCAAAGAGAGAAGGAAAGATAAATCTGTCTGTCTGAAAGGTCAATTTTAGACTGTTTTGATCAGGAGAATGGCAACTGTTTTAGTATGCAAGATAAACATAATTTGTTTATCTCCATAACTTGGGGCTGGGGATATTTCATCAGTTAGCAATTTCTTGTGCTGAATGGTGAACCAAGATTTTGGAGCATCTCAAGGGAACTTCAGACACAGTCCGCAATGTAGTACAGAACTGGACATCTACATGGGCCGTTGTACAGCCAGAAAAAAACATTAACAATTACACTTGTGTTGACTCCATGGCCAAAAAGATTTGGGTCACACAAAGTCATTCAGTGGTCATATAAAAGAGTTCAGCTGAGTTACTCCCAAGTACGCTTGCACCAGACTGCAGTAAATGACAAATGGGAACAGCTATAAACTTAAAAGAGTTTTTCTCTACTCTCTGTCACACTGAAAAACTTCAGAAAAGCACAGATAAAATGCAAGTACCACTAAGTTTTTGAAGTCAACATGTTGCTTTTTTGGGGGGAAATTGAGTCCAGGTTAATTTTTTACAATTTGCTCTTCAAAAGTAAAGATGGATTCTGTAAGTGATGCTCTTTAAAGTCCCTTCCTTGTAAAGTTCTGCAGTAGATATTCATACCATAAGTGCCATTTGGAGCTACATAATTCATGCTTCTGGGAACTGTGCTGGTGAATAGAGGTCTCTGATCAGCTGCTTTCTCTCACACAGATGTAGAGTCTTGTGGTTTGCCACGGCACTAGTTTTAAAAGACACATTCATATTAAATCCTCACATTCAGTATCATCTTATAGTCTCAAAGTCAGTAGAACAGAAGCCTGTGAAAGTCAGATCCATTGTCTTAGTCAGTGTGGGCTTTGTAGACATACCTGCGGTTGAGATGTTAAGCTTTGGTTTGAGTTGTCACAGTGTGCATTATTGGGAAAGACTGTGGTTAGGGGAAGACTGCTTAATAGCAATATAGAAAAACTGTCATTTATATCTGATTTTATTATTCTAGGCATTTTTGTGAAGCAGGAAACTAGTCCTACCTTTTAGGAAAATTGTGAGGCAAATCGACCACTACTTGCAATGTAGAAGTAGGGCTTATCCTTACAGATTTGCTCTCAAGGGTAAGAACATAAGAGAAGCCAATGTTGGATCAGTCAAACAATGACCCTTTCACACCCTCTCTCAAGCATCCAGGATTCTGCAACAACTCACAACTCATCCCCACACTCCCAAACACAGTCCCTCCACACAGTACCCTCTCAGCTAAATCACCTCAGCTGAAAGTAAATAAAAAACACTCTATCTCGTGCTCCTTCTCAGAGCTCAATGAAAATGTAAACCCAGTGTGCTGCAATGCAGAAAACAGAGGATTCCATGCTGGGGTTTATAAGGAAAGGGATTATAAACAAAGCAGCCTGTATTGTAATGCCCCCTGTATTCTATGGTGTGGCCTAATTTAGAATATTGGAATACAGAGCAGCTCTGGTCATACCATGTTGCCATTTTCTTTATCTCAGTATACCCCCCCACTTCCTATTTGCACTGCAAAACAGTTTATTTACCCCAGTGGGGGATGATTTGGATCAAGAAACTTGCAGTGTGAATGGGTGAAACCCCTCCCCCACTTCAGCACTACAGCTTCAAGCATCTCTCCACCAGCTATTAGCACTTACTTTAAAGAACACCAGAGAAATCCTGGTCACAGATCTCCCAGGTTATCTCTAGGGATAGAGAAAGGGCCTTTCCCCATTGCTTGCCCTGTTCTACTGCCAGCATGTTTTTCCCCACTAGTTTTCAACAGCCAGGGCAGAGCTCTTGTGGGCAGCTCCATGTGCATGCTTTTTATATTATTCCTGTTTCATTGAGGAACAAGCGTGCAAATAAAAATAAAAGCGGAGGGGGGGAGTGTTGTGTAGTGAGCAGGGCTGGCCCTAGGGTTTTTTGCTCCCTAGGCGGGGCAACCTTCTGGCACCCCCCCCCGCGGAAGTCCACCAATCATGGGGTTGCCAACCTCCAGGCAGGGCCTGGAGAAAAGGCAGTCCAGCTGCCTGCCCCTGGCCACTGGAGCCTGTTTTTCCTTATGCTGCCCACAGATGACTGGAAATAAACCGGGGGGGGGGGCAGGCAGCAGGAGGAAAGGGGGTGCTGTGCTGCGGTGGCATTTTTAGGACCGCCCCACCCCCACTGGCCAGTGTTCCCGCTCAGGACTTGGATCTCAGCGAAAGCCTCCTCCGAAGGTGACTCCCAGCAAAGGATTGTCTGCTATCACCCAAGCCTCTCGCTTCCTGCTGCCGCCCC
Organism: Gekko gecko; assembly: GCA_029375565.1. Taxonomy (NCBI): domain Eukaryota; kingdom Metazoa; phylum Chordata; class Lepidosauria; order Squamata; family Gekkonidae; genus Gekko; species Gekko gecko. The sequence goes on along the minus strand of JAPDNY010000004.1, from coordinate 103,021,709 downwards.
CACATGGCTTACTTGCAAAAGTAAACCTTCCCCGGATCTGGCTGCAAGGCTCTTCCCGGCTGCTGCATGTCTGAAACTCCTCCTCTCTTCGGCCGCTCAAAAACTTCTCTTCCACACCCCCCCCAAGGTGGAAGAACCTTCCCCCCCCCGTGCTCGCCCAGCCTCTCCAGGAAGCAGCCACGTCCCTTTAACCCTTGCAGTGCTGGACACACATTAAAGCACTTCTGTTGTGTCCGTAGACCACTACGGGCCATCAGCGAAGGAGCCTGAGCTTGAGGTCCTGTGAACAATGGGACTGGGGGTCCTGGCTTCAGCGCAGGGGAACCAATGGGAACGGCGGCGGGAATTCAAACCCGCCAATGGCACCTGGGGGCGTCCCCTGTCACGTGTATATAGTTGGCCTCCTGGCCAGGTACCTTTGTCTCGTGTTGTGTAATAGTGAACCATGCTGATCACTACATCGGTGTCTGTGGTTTCATTATGCGTCCAACCCACTATACAACAACTTCCTCCTTCTCTTTCTCGCTCCCTGACCCAGAAGAACGGACCGGTCTCCAGCCAGCCTCCTAGCCCTCTTGGCATTGCAAGTTGTGAGGGAACAATTTGGCTGCTGCATGAATCAGTTTGCTCTGGAGCCCTCCTCTCTGAGCAAAGAAAGAAATGCCTGAGCCAGAAGACCGGGGGAGGGGAACCTGTGGGACTGAAGAGGAGGAGACGGCTCCCCCCCCGGACTTCATCGCCCTGTGGCTGGTGGAGGGAGGGGGCTGGGCGCTTGTGGGGAAGGGAAAAGCCTAGCGGCTGCAGCACCATCCCCTGGCCTCTCCAACCCCCCTCCCTCCCCCCCGGGGCCACGGGCCGCTGCTGATCACATCAACAGTTGGTTACAATGTGAAGAACTTCAGTATCCATTGCTTCCTCTTTTAGGATTGGGGTTTAAGATTTTTTTTTTTAAGCCTGGAAGTTTGATTGATGCAACTGGCAATCTGTTGGGGGGGGTCACTTTGTTTGGAGATATGCGGGAAGAAAGTGGGGGCGAGGGGCAGCAGCCTCCCTCCCTCCCCCGAGCTGGCGTTTGTTTGCGTGCTCCCCTCCTGCCCCTTTTTTGTAACTTTGTAAGGCTTGCGCAGAGTCATTGGATCTAATGAAGGCTCCCGATTTCCCAGCAAGTCTGGGGAGGTGAAGCCCCCGCGCCTGACAATGAGACGCTAACCGTGCATGGAAGCAGCCTGGCCTGGGGGGGGGCGGCGAGCCCAGGCTCCTCCTCAGCCCTAGGGAGCTGACAAAAACAAGCGTGAGAGTGAATGAGCCACTAATGGGAGTGAGCAAACACAACAGGAAGGGGGAGGGGCGCGCGGCACAGGGCGCGCAATGCGAGTTGAGAGTAGGGCTTTTGGCAGGGGTTGTCAGCACCTGCCTCCCACCGGGCAAGGAGCTGCAAGCCCTTGGTCCCTCCGCCGGATGTTGCAGGCGTGGGGACACAGCCTGGAGGGCGCCGGGGCAGCAGATGCGCCTCTGTGGTGGCTGGGGAGGCGGGTGCAGCAGCAGTCCTCAGCGGGAGGGAGCAGCCCGGAAATGAACAGCAGAGGGCAGGCCAGCGCCTCCTGCAGGCCAGCACCCCAGGCAGCCGCTAGATTTGGCCTATGACGGTCTGGCACTGGTAGTGAGAGCTTCAAATGACCAAGCATTGTTATAGAGACTCCTAGCACCTACATTCAGATTGGCTGCCCTTGCAGAACAGGCCAATCAGGTAACAGAAGTGTGATGCCATGCAATTGAAGGCTCCTAGCTACTGTGTTCTTATTGGTTTATTTGTATTTTGTGGGTGTGATTGGGACTGGGTGTTTTGTATATGGTTGTGGCTCGCAGCATGTGCTGTTGTTCTTAATGTTACTGAAATAAAGAGTTATGCTGAAATCACGATAGCCTCTTGAACCCACTATTTAACACTGGTGACAAGGATGGGACTCAGACAAAGGAACTAGGAAGAGGTCTGGCTGAATTACCTCACCACCTGCTCGATCATTCAGTATGGCCGCTGTCACCTCCAACCATTTGACACCACCATGGAAGATTGGGATGCATACATCTCCTGGTTCCAGTTCTACATCACCGCCCACGAAGTCACTGTCCACAAGGTCATCAAGGCCATGTTCCTCAGCATCTGTGGGCACTCTACCTTCGAGACTGCCCAAATCCTTGTGGCACCACAGGATCTTTCCACTGTTTCCTTCAACATGCTCAAGGTCAGACTGAAGGACCACTTCTTGCTGCATCCCTCCAGAATTGCCGGCTGGCACACCTTCTACAAAAGGGATCAGTCCTTTGTGGCCGCCCTCCGAAAGGCATTGCTCCAGTGCAACTGCCACAACTTGGAAGAGGCTCTCTGCGACTGGTTGGTGTGTGGACTCCGAGACGAGAAACTGCAGCAACAGTATCCAGGGCAATGGGGCTGGTGTCCTACGAGGTGGCTACCCCTGATGGCCAGGACGTATGGCATCACTTGGATCAACTTCAGCACAGATGGTTGGAGAGGGCACTGGTGGCTGGAAGCAGCCAAACAGCAAGTACTCCTGAGCCCATGACTGCACCTGATGTGCAGCAGACAGTTTCGCAGCAGACTCCAGATGACCCTGCGACTTAGCTGTTGGAGATGAGCGGTGCTTGGGTAAGCCTTCCCATCCCCCATGCAGAGACTGCTGTTGTGCCAGTGGCATCACAGCTGGCCACACCGGACTTAAGCTTGCCTGCACCAAGCAATGAACTAAGATGTTTCCAGATGGTGCTGGCTCCGCCCTGCTACCTGCAGGACTATGTTTGCAACCAGGTGCAACCCTTTCTTGGGGGGAGGGGTGTTGTGTAGTGAGAGCTTCAAATGAACAAGCATTATTAGAGAGGATCCTAGCACCTACATTCAGTTGGCTGTCCTTGCAGACTAGGCCAATCAGGTAACAGAAGTGTAAGTGATGCCATGCAAATGAAGGCTCCTAGCAACTGTGTTCTTATTGGTTTATTTGTATTTTGTGGGTGTGTTTGGGACTGGGGGTTTTGTATATAGTTGTGGCTCACTACGTGTGTTGTTGTTCTTAATGTTACTGAAATAAAGAGCTATGCTGAAATCACGATAGCCTCTTGAACCCACTATTTAACAAAGGAACACAGACATGCCCCCTGCATGTTTAAGAAGTGCAACCTTTGTGATGCTCCCTCCGAGTATTTCTAGCAGATTTTACCCCTGCCCCAGCTGCAGTGAAAGGAGCTGCTGAAGCTGGGATCAAAAAGCACCAAGAAGAGCTCTTTCTAAAAACATTTTGCTGGGAAAACTTAATGGGACTTCCATTTCAGGAACAACACTAAAGCTCTTTCTGTCAGGCTGCAAATCAACAGTGCACTATTACCTGAGCTCTAGGGGCAAGCAACGTGGTGGGTTTTATGGGGAATGCTATGTTATATGATGGGCGCCCTCATGTAGCCCAATACTGGAACCAAATTATCCTCTCAATTCATTCTCTGACAGGTTACAACTTATCTAAAGATCCAATGTTGATTCTTCTTCATTTATGACCCACTGTTAGTCCACCTGAAAGAGACAAAGAATTAATCAATATCTTGATAACAGCAGCCAAAACATCTCTTGCAAGCAAATGGAAATTGAATACTCTTCCCACTATACACCAGTGGCTTCACAAAGTCTGGGACTTTTTTCTTCAAGAAAAAGTTTCCTTATGGATAAACAATGAAGACATAGAAAGTCAACTATTAAACCCTCTTGACAAATGGTATCCAATACTAGAAAAAATGAATATTGATAAGTTAGCATGGGAAAATTTAACTGTCCCTAAATTCAACTTATTACTTTGTGGCTAACCTCGCTGTTTAGGTTTAGAAGCCATAGGCTTTTTGTTATAACTGTTTCCCCCCCTTTTTAAATACAATATTAATGCTCTTGTATCTGTAATGGTGTACAATCATACTTCTGCATATTTTCAACAGTTTTATTGGTTATGCTTTCAATACACATTGTTTCTAGCTGAACTGTATTGTAACTTACCTCTGAAATCTTAATAAAGAGTTATTTAAAAAAAAAAGTTATATGATGGGCCATGGGAAACTCGTGCTTATTCTGCATCCAGTAGACTGCAGCAGAGAAAATGCTGCCTCAAGTGCTAAAGGGCACAGTTGTGGAAAGGACTAGAAAATCTGTCTGAACCTGTTTTTGCTGAGAAGGTTTGGAAACCGATACCATAAGATCAGGGCAGCCAAATGTGAATAGCTGGGCTTTAGCATAAACACATTTCTCGGAATGAAAGCTTGCACTAAAGTTCTGCTGATACTTGTTCCTTAACCATGAAAGCCATTTGCTTTGACTTTGTAGCAACTTGCTTGGGATTTTCTTTTGACTTTGGGGAAAGGTTTTGTTTTTTTTATTATTAATGGGGAAAGAGGGGGACATAGTTATGACTTGCTCACTCTAAGAAAGAAAACCAAACAGCTCCTGAATTTTATGTTCCATCTAAGTTGTTTGAATTGAAAATGAGTTCTGTGTATCTTATGCCAATATGTCAAAGCTCCCATAAAAATAAAAGGCAGCAGCCAATCAGAGCTAAACTCTCTGACGGTTTGGAGGTCTCTGCTCAAGAGAACCAGACAATATTTGCATGCATACAGTTCTGTCAGTTTTGCATGGCTGAAAGACATATCTGACATGCCTCAAATGTTTTTCATTTGTGTGATATCGAGGTGAAATTGCACAAGTAAGAAGTATAAGAGAGTTAACTGGAAATGCATGCTTGGTCTGGGGCCAGCAAAAGTAAGGGATGCTTAGACAGAAGAATGCTTTCCTCATTCCAGCTTTCCCTTGTGCAACTAAACAGTGTACAAACGTCCTTATTTAGCCATTTAGCCAGTCTTGACTGCTCCCTTCTACACATTCATTTGCCTGTTGTCCAAAGATGCATGCCTAATCATGGTTAGTAGCAAAAAGCAGACAGAAGTAAGCCCTTTGAAGCCCAGTGAAACAGGCTTGAGTCCCCATACTGAAATGCTTGGGACTTAAAATGCATACATTGGCTGATTGTGCCTCATTTTTTTTAATATGGCGCCAACACTGGCTAAGGATGGCACACATGGGGAATTGCATGATTATAATACTAAAGTCACAACTTTAACCAGCAAAGAGAGGCCCCAAGAAATGCTGTCTTTTAATTTCTGCTCCAGAAAACCTGGATGAAAATCCTTGCTACTTTTCTTTAAAGAAATGTTGTGAGCAGCATTTATACAATTTCTCAGCCGTGCTTCTCTGAGACCTGGGAGACCCTGGAGTAAGAAAGTATTTAATACTATAATTGTGAGATAAAATAATTTGCAAATAGAGCTGGAAGAAGAAATTCAGACCCTTATAATGACTCACAAGAATAACTGGGGAGCCCAGTGAAGTGTCAAAATGCTGTTGCCCATGGTTGCCAAAAATATGATCATGCAAATAAATGGTCATGGGGGGAGGGGTATCTGAAGGAACTGAAAACAAATAAGAAGTAGGACTATTCATACAGCAAATAGTTTATGTTGATGCAGTTTTGGGACACCAGCTGTGTGTCTTTGTCTGCTAATACCCCGTGAACAAAACAGAAGTCATAGTCTGATTATCAAGATATGGTATTAAATGTAGTTGTGGTCAGTTAAGAATTGCAAAAACATGAATGAGAATGTGTAAATATTTTTATTTGACATAATTAGTTCTTACATAAGAACATAAGAGAAGCCAATGTTTTTTTTTTTTATCTTTTTATTGGTATTTCAGAAAGTAAACAAACAAAAAAGACCCATATATTTACACACATTGCAGTATTCATACCTACATACAAAAGATAGTTATACATTTCATCCAACTCAAATTAAATACAACCACCCACATACTGCATATGCCAAGTTCATCTATGTTGCTCACCTGATCATATTTATAACCTTTCACCAATCATAACAGAAATATTCTTGCTCTTAAACCTTTACCAAACTCAGTATTTTCATGGAGCCGTCCTATTCACCTTGGTAATTAAGATCTTATATCCTGTTTGTTCTACTAAAAAAAAAAAAAAAAAGAACCTAGTAGATAAAGATTACGATCCAACTGTTTAGACAAGCACTCATAATTATTCTAGTTGTGAAAATTCAAACTAAATTATCTTTTAATCATATTTAGTTAATAGTTCTTTTTCCAATAAAGTATTTTATTTTAAGGATAAAGCTTAAATTCATCCTTCTTGGCTATTTTTCCCCAATATACCGTCAATAAGGGCTCTACAGGAAGCTTTAATGCAGCATCTGACTATAGCCCCACAAATTTCTCCCCAAATTACCACAGTACAAATTACTTTTTCCTTTCCACAATAACAATACAGGCCTTCCCTTTTATTTCCAGGAACCTTTTATTTTCAATAACTCTATAAACCCAACCATATAAAGTAGCAATTCTACTAAACATTGTACGTATCATATGTTTCCTCCTTCTTCCCCATCCTTCAATAATCCCCTTTTTCCTACCATCAACATGGACATTACAGAAATTTTAAGAGAATATCTAACTCAAAATCTTATAAAGTTATTATTTTTAATAACTAACTAGACAACCCATAAATTACCAGATTACAGATTATCTTTTTCCTTTCATCATAACATTTTCTTTCACCATAACAAGAAACTTTTCTTTCTAATTTCAAAACTCTTATAAACCCACACAGAGAAAATAATAACTCTACTCAGCAATAGACATAATTTTAGTTTCTTCCTTCTTCCCCATCTTTCAGTGGTCTCTTTCTTCCTTTCAATCTCTTTTATGTGTCTTGCATCCTTGTATTCATGACATTTTAAGTCCAGATCTTTTCTTCCATGCTTTAAAAACTCAGTTTTTTTCCTTGATGTTTCTGATGGATCCTTTTTCCTTTCCATCTCTTTTATATGTCTTGCATCTTTGTACTCCTGATATTTTAAGTTCAGATCTTTCCTTCCATGTTTTAACAGGTCAATTCTTAGTCTTTTGTTCCTGTCAAACTTCACTAAGCAGATCCTTCCTGCTCTTTTTCTTCTTTTTATCTTGTTCTCTTTCCCCCCCGGCATTTGTGGTAAATTCCATTTCCTTATCATTTTTCCTAAGAGGGGCTTTTTCCTTCCTTTTAGACGCCTTCTTAAAGTTCCCCCATTTCCAAACTCTTTTTGCTCAGATAACAAATGGTTAACTTGCCACTCTCTCGTCTCCTCCCTCGAACAGTTGGAATCCTCAGCGTGGTTCTGATTATATTGGGGCTGTTCGCCATTTTCCTCAATGCTTGAATCTATACCTTGGACTCTTTCACACAAATTGTTACAAGCTTCTTTTACTGCAGACACAATTTCTTTCAACAAAAAGTTCCGAAATTGATCCCAAGACAGACTACTAATTAATATATCCGGGTCTAACTCTTCACTTTCATCTCCCCACTCCATTTTGCAAAAAATGCCTGTTTCCAACAAATCCTCACAGATACTTTCCACTCTTTCTTCTCCTTTTCTATAAACATTTCTCTTCGTTGCTACTAGTCTTCCAATCCACACCCTTCAGCCAGCACTCACGACTCAAACAGGATAATTTTTTTTTTCCTTACCCTCGTCGCTTTGCTGCAAATTTCCTCACCAAACACTTCAAAGCCGCTTTCATAAGTTTGGAGATATCCTTTAAGGGTAGTAAATCCGACATCTCCTCCCTTTCAACTTGCTCATATGCAGAGTTATACTTTCATTGCAATGTGCTTCTTATTTTGATACTATAAGTTAAAAGGGGCTGGTCGTCGCTAGGGAAGACATGGCGAACCATGTCTTCTCCGCGTCTTCGCTCCTGCTTCGGGGCAAAACTGCCACACCCCGCGATTTGCTGTCAGCGGGGGTGGCTGAAAGAGCCCCCTGCTACTCCACCTCCCCCCAGGAGATAGAGTGGGGTCCCCCCTCTGCGTGGGGGCCCCCTAAGGAAACGAAACGGGAAGCGGACGGCTTGAGAGCTCCCGAGACGCATCCGCTCGCAACGCCGCTGCCCTCTAGTGTCCGAGAAGCCAATGTTGAATCAGGCCAATGGCCCATCTAGTCCAACACTCTGTCACAGAGCGGTCAAAATATACCAGGTGCCATCAGGAGGTCCAGCAGTGGGGCCAGGACACTAGAAGCCCTCCCACTGCTGCCCCCTCCAGCACCAAGAATAGAGTGCATCACCTGCCCCAGACTGAGAGTTCCCATCTATACCCTGTGGCTAATAGCCACCGATGGACCCTTGCTCCATATGCTTATCCAACTCCCCCTTGAAACTGTCTATGCTTGTAGCTGCCACCACCTCCCGTGGCAGTGAATTCCACAAGGGAGCGGTGGCGCAGGCAGTAAGAATGCCTGCAAGTAACATCAATGAACAGCCATTACGGCTGTTCGAAATCCATCGCAGCCGGAATGAGCTCCCAGCCCATGTCCCAGCTCCCGTCCACCCAGCAGTTCGAAAGCATCATAAATGCAAGTAGATAAAGTGGGTACCTGCCCTAGGTGGCAGGGGGCACCCCCTCCTCCTTGTGACGTGGAGGTTTCAGCGGCGGCAGCAACAGCGGCGGTGATGGTGGCGAGCAGTTCCTGGCAACCAGTGGAGCAACGTTGGAAGGCGGAGCCTGGAGAAGTGGAGGCCTGGAGGGTGTGGTGATGTGTAGCACAGTGCGGCGGAGCCACCTATGGATAATAGCCAGAACTGCAGCCAACACAAAGCCACGGACCAGGACGAGACCTGCCGGAGGAAGCTGCCCGGAAGATCGGCTCCAGAAAAAGGGCACCAGGATGCCAATATCTGAAGCTGCGGAAAGGAAGCCAGATGACAACTAGCCTGGGGTGCTGGGAGGCAGTCACCACCCTGTAGACTATGTGGCCCTAGTTAGGTTAAAATTCGGTTGCTTAGAACCGCTATCTAAACCGCCCAGAGACCCTCTGGGGTTAGGGTGGTATATAAGCCGAAAGTATAAATAAATAAATAAATAAATAAATAAATAAATAAGTTAATCACTCTTTGGTGAAGAAGTATTTCCTTTTATTTGTTCTAACCCGACTGCTCAGCAATTTCATTGAGTGTCCACGAGTTCTTGTATTGTGAGAAAGGGAGAAAAGTACTTCTTTCTCAACCTGCTCTATCCCATGCATAATCTTATAAACCTCGATCATGTCACTCCTCAGCCGTCGTTTCTCCAAGCTAAAGAGCCCCAAGCATTTTAACCTTTCTTCATAGGGAAGGTGTTCCAACCCTTTTATCATTCTAGTTACCCTTCTATGCACTTTTTCCAATGCTATAATATCCTTTTTGAGGTGTGGCAACCAGAACTGTACACAGTATTCCAAATGAGGTCGCACCAATGATTTATACAGGGGCATGATGATACTGGCTGATTTGTTTTCAATTCCCTTCCTAATAATCCCCAACATAGCATTGGCCTTCTTTATTGCAGTTACAAACTGTCTAGACATTTTCATTGAGGTATCTACTACGACTCCAAGATCTCTCTCTTGGTCAGTCTCTGCCAGTTCAGACCCCATCAATGTGTATTTATATTTAGGATTTTTGGCTCCAATGTGCATCACTTTGCACTTGGCCACATTGAACCCTATTTGCCACATTGACGCCCACTCACCCATCCTCGACAGATCCCTTTGGAGTGCCTCACAATCCTCCTTGGTTGTCACCACCCTGAACAACTTCGTGTCATCTGCAGATTTAGCCACTTCACTGCTTACTCACAATTCTAAATCGTTAATAAACAAATTAAAAAGTATCGGGCTGAGTACTGATCCCTGTGGTATTCCACTGCTTACCGCCCTCCACTGAGAAAGTTTCCCATTTATACTCACTCTCTGTTTCCTATTTATAAGTCAGTTTTTGATCCACAAGAGGACTTGTCCTTTTATCCCATAGCTATTGAGCTTACTTAGGAGCCTTTGATGAGGAATCATATCAGAAGCTTTCTGGAAGTCAAGGTAAATAACATCTATTGGGTCTCCCTTGTCCACATGTTTGTTCACCCCCTCAAAGAACACTAACAGGTTAGTGAGACAAGATCTTCCCTTCCAGAACCCATGCTGAGTCTGCCTCAATAGCTTTTGTTCATCAATGTGCCTACTAATTCTTTCCTTAATAACAGTTTCCACCAACTTGCCCGGTATCGACGTCAGACTGACTGGCCAGTAGTTTCCTGGATCTCCCCTGGAGCCCTTTTTAAAGATGTGAGTGACATTAGCTACCTTCCAGTCCTCAGGAATGGAGGCAGATTTTAATGAAAAATTACATATTTTTGTCGGGAGATCCACAAGTTCACCTTTGAGTTCTTTCAGAACTCTCAGATGAATGCTATCTGGGCCTGGTGATTTATTAGTTTTTAAATTGTCCATCAGTCATAGGACTTCCTCTCTTGTCACCTCAATCTGATTCAGATCTTTCAAACCCCCTCCTGAAATCGGTGCTTCTGGAGTGGGCAAGCACTTCTCCTCTTCCACAGTGAAGACAGAGGTAAAAAATGCATTCAGCTTCTCAGTCATTTCCCTATCATCCTTCACTACTCCTTTTACCCCTTGGTCATCCAAGGGCCCCACTGCCTCCCTGGCTGGCTTCCTACTTGTAATGTATTTGAAAAAAGTTTTATTGTTGGCCTTTATGTTTTTTGCGATATGCTCCTCATATTCCCTTTTTGCTTGCCTGATCACAGACTTGCATTTTATTTGCCACAGTCTGTGTTCCCTTTTATCAACCTCATTGAGACTAGCTTTCTACCACTTAAAGGAATCCTTCTTACCTTTTACAGCTTTCATTACTTTATTTGTTAACCATGCAGGTTTTTTTCTATACCTATTTGTGCCTTTCCTAACCTGTGGTATATATTTTTTCTGAGCTTCTAGGATTATATTTTTAAATAGTCTCCAAGCTTCCCCAATGGTTTTGACCTTTTCCACTCTTCCTTTCAATTTCTTCCTCACATGTGCCCTCATACCAGAGAAGTTACCCCTTTTAAAGTTAAAAGTGGTTGCGTCAGTCTTTTTGGGCAACTCCCTATTTGTACAAATGTTAAACTCAATGACATTATGGTCACTGTTCCCAAGTGGTGCAATTACTTTTACATCTCTCACCAGGTCTTGGGTATTACTTAGGACCAAATCCAGGATCGCCTCTCCCCTGGTAGGATCTGTGACCATCTGTTCCATAGCACAGTCACTGAGAGTGTCTAAAAACTCAATCTCTTTTTCCCAACTAGAACTCATATTGACCCAATATGTGTGTGGGTCAATGTGTGGGTAGTTAAAGTCGCCTATTACGATACAGTTATTTCATCTAGCCGCTATCTTTAATTCATTCATCATTTTATAATCCTCCTCTACCTTTTGATCTGGTGTGCGATAACAAACTCCCACTATTTCAACCCATAGCATTTCCAGAAGCTAATCCAGTTCTCTTACCCTCTCAATCTTACTGACATACAGAGCCACCCCACCTCCAACCCTTTCCCCCCATCCTTCCAATATAATTTATAACCAGGAATCACTGTATCCCACTGATTTTCCTCATCCCACCAAGTTTCTGAAATACCCACAATGTCTATTCCCCACCCCCATGCCAAGCTTTCCAACTCCTTAATTTTATCTTGGAGACTTCTAGCATTTGTGTATAAACACTTATAGTTTCCCATGCTTGTTAAGCCCACAACCTTCCTCTTGATGTCTTGAGACCTTGCCAGGCAGTCCCTATCGTTAGCCACAGTCTCAGTGGACAATTGTAATCCATCTCCTTGTACAAAAGTAATAGCTACCCCTTCATCTCTTCGAGATAAGCCATCCCAAACCAGAGACTTTTCATCTCCTGTCGGCTTTCCCCCATTATTTAGTTTAAAAACTGCTCTGCCACCTTTTTGATTTTGAGCGCCAGCAGCCTGGTTCTTTCTTGGGACAAATGGAGACTGTCCCTTTTGTACCGCTCCCTCTTGTCCCAAAAAGCATCCCAGTGCCTAACAAACTTGAACCCTTCCCCCCTACACCATCGTCTCATCCACACATTGAGACTCCTGATCTGTGCCTGTCTCTCCGGCCCTGCACATGGAACAGGTAGCACTTCTGAGAAGGCTAACTTGGAGGTCCTGACCTTGAGTTTCCTGCCCAGCAGCCTAAATTTCTCCTCCAGGACCTCACAACTGCATTTCCCCACATTGTTGGTGCCAACATGCACCACGACCACTGGCTCCTCCCCAGCACTATCTACCAGCCTATCTAAAACACATGTAACGTCCGCTACCTTCACACCAGGCAGGCAAGTCACCATATGGTCAGTATGCAGGTTCACCACCCAGCTTTCTACCTGCCTAAGAATCGAATCACCAACTACCAAGAGCCCCCCTCCCACCCTTCCCAGGGATGGTTCCTTGGTACGAAAGGATACCCATTCACCAGCTGAAGAAGAGGTCCTTTCTGAGGGCACATTCCCCTTATCCTCAGCATGGTGCCCCGTTTCCCCTTGACCCTCATGCTCCCTGGCAGCAGCAAGGCTGCCAGATCCAGAGTGGGACAGGTCTATCAAGTCCCTGAGAGTCTTCTCCGTGCACCTAAGTGACTGTCTTTGCTTCTCCAGGTCAGCCACCTTGGCCTCAAGGGAGCAAACTTGCTCCCTAAGAACCAGGAGCTCCTTGCACTGAGCACACACCCAAGACTTCTGCCATGTGACACTCCATGCAAAACACTGGATAGCCCCCAATCCCCTGCTGGCATTCTGGCTTCATAATTGCTTTTAAAATAAATTTTTTATATAATCCCCCTTTTAAAACCCTTTGTATTTATGTGGTTCCTGTTGTAGAAGTCTACTTACTTTACTGGGGACCCAAGGAGCCTAGGTCCCTGGCTTTCTGACTCTTTCTGGGTGTCTTACGGAGCCCATAGCTAAGAGTCCCTAGGCTAAGAGCCACAGGCCAAGAGCCTCACCCTTTGGCTCGTGCCAGAGGCTCGTGCCAGAGGCTCGTGCCTCTTGCAAGCTTCCTGCCTTAAATAGAAGTGTCCCCCAGGAGAGGGTGTGGCCAGCAGCTATTCAAATTCATCCAGGAACGCAATTACAGGCAAACAATGACCCTTTCAAATCCACCCAGGCACGCAGTTACAGGCAAACAATGACCCTTTCACACCCTAACTCGAGCAGCCAGGAGTCTGCAACAACTCACAACTCACCCACACACTCCCAAATACAGTCCCCCACACAGTAGCTTCTCAGCTAAAGCACCTCAGCTGAAAGTAAATAAAAAACCAAAAAAACAAAACACTCACCCCTCTAGCAGCTCTAACTCCTTGCTCCTTCTCAGAGCTCACCTTGGTCTGACTCAGGCTGTCCTCACCAGCAGTTACATAAAATTCAAAGGATGCTGGAGCAGCCTCCTAACTAGTATGTATGAATTGTGGCTTTCACAAATATCTGTCTCTGTGACATCTGAGATATGGGGGGAGGGCGGCTACAAGCACGGATGGCTTCAAGAGGCAATTGGATAAACATGGAGCAGAGGTCCATCAGTGGCTATTAGCCACAAGGTATAGACAGGAACTCTCAGTCTGGGGCAGTGATGCTCTGTATTCTTGGTGCTTGGGGGGACAATAGTGGGAGGGCTTCTAGTGTCCTGGCTCCACTGCTGGACCTCCTGATGGCGCCTGATATTTTTGGCCACTGTGTGACAGAGTGTTGGACTAGATGGGCCATTGGCCTGATCCAACATTGACTTCTCTTATGTTCTTAAGAAATTTCATGTGATAAAAAAGTTATCAAAATCTGGACTGTCTGAAACTCCTACCTTTCTGAATTAACAATATGTAGCTTTGAGCCCAACTATACATTATGTCTTTTTCACATACTTCCTCAGAACAGGTCATGGATGTGTTCTGAGAACTCCATGCTTCCCACTCAAAAGTCTTTGAGTTTACCTCTGCCAGTTGCAGCCAGTGCGGAGAGGCAATCAGCAGCCTGGTTGGGCTTAAGTCTGTCTTTTTTCTTTCTTTGATTCGCTTCTGGGGGGAAAGCAGGGGCAGATTTCTTGGGGGGCTTTGGAAAGATGGGTTATCCGCACCAGTAATGCCAGTTCCCATTGCTGGGATATGCTGTCTGCCCCCACACAGATATTGTTGGATGTGGAGCTGGAGGCAGAAGGAGGAAGGGAGTGAAACATCTACTTTTTATTAGACTCCTTCCTGCAAGTTGAAAAACTCTGCTCTCTAGAAGTGTTTCTGCTGGACAGATTTCTTCTTCTCCAACCCTCAGAGGAACCACATCCCCACCAGCTCCTGCCGTGACTCCACAACCACAGCCATGGCAGACACTGCAGTGGCACAAACTGACCGACAGGCCAGCCAAAATCTGAGCTCACATCCTTCCATGGGTTGCTCATGCCTTGAGTAGCCCAGCAATGGCAAGCCGAGGAGAGAAAGGGGAGGCTGTGGTGTTCCCAACTCACTGCTTGCACACCAGCTCAGCCAAGTCAGTGGCTGTTTGTCAAATCTGTATTTGCATTTTTAAATCAGTTTCGTGCTGCTGTGACACCATCTTTCTTGATGCTTGTTTGAACGTTGTTTGGAGAAGACTCTTTTAAAGCAGTGCAGAGGTGCAATGACAGTGGAGCTGCCACGAAAGGGCAATAAACATATGTGGAAGTGCAAAAGTATGCTAGCACTGTTGAGGTGTGAAAACGACATCAAATGTAGACAGCTTTTTAAAAGACATGTCAGAAGACTGGGACACCGGTAGGAAAGACAAATGCAGATTTGACCACATGTGTCAGTTTCATTCACAGAACTGAACAAGGAGGATTTCAATGGGAAGTGCTTACTGGCACTTACTGGAGGCTACTGTGCAGCTGCAATAGGGCAACTGGACACCCCCACATGTGTGACAAGTGATGTTCCCACCCCAATTAAGCAAAAAAATGTGGGTTTTGTTGGCAATGCAGAATACATACAGAGAACACACAATAAATAAACTGGAGAAAAAAGAGTGGTGCAGAAAGGCAGGAACAAAAATCCGAAGTCAACCTTAAAGGTTCAACTGCTCAGATTCTCTGGATTAAGCACAGTGAGCTATGCATGCAGAAAGGGCCATTGACTCCAAGATCTTTTCCCCTTTCAGTCTCAGTGTATTTTTAAATTTATATTTATAATTTAAATTTATGGATCATCCAATCCCTGAGTACACGGGGCTCTGAGCAATGTACAACAGTAGGATAAAATACAACATAAGAATGTTAAAATTATAATAAATAACTCATTCACCACATTCTTAAAAACAGTCCCCTAGATGGCATGTGAATTTATCTTGAGCCCATTCTGGACTGTGTTGCCACTTCGCAGGCAGGGTAAGGAGAAGGCAAAAAAGAGAAAAAAAGATGGGGGGAGGGTGCCAGCCATGATAACCCCCATCTCTGTCTTCAACCAAAGGCCTGGCGGAACACCTTTGCCTTGCAGGCCCTGCAGAATTGCATTAAATCCCATGGGACCCTGATGTCATTTGGCAGAGAGTTCCACCAGGTTGGAGCCAAGGCCAACAAAGCACTTGCTCTGCTTGAGAAGAAGAGAAGAGATTGGATTTATACTGTTATGTACGGGGACTGCCACCAGAGGTCTGCAGGCACAGCATGGAGCTTGGCTCCCCTAAACAAAAGGATACTCAGATCCTAGCCCACCTAGTATCTACCAATTATACCTGGGGCGGGAAATTCAAACCCACCAATGGGACATTGGGGGTACCGGGTGGTTGTGTATATAGTTGGCCTTGCAGGGCCGTTTAGTTGTCTTGTTGTGAAGTACCGATAAATGCGTCAGACCGCATGTCATAGTCTGAGTCCTCCATGTGGCGAACCCAGTACTTTACAGTGACGATGAGGATGGGATCCGAATGAGCAGGCCAGGCTCACTGTCAGAAGCCCTAACTTAGTCAGCCAAACACCATGCCTTGTGATTCAAACAAGAATAGCGTTTATTGAAAAGCTGCAATAGAAAGGTTACTGGAGCAGATACATTGTTCAGAATAACTTGGTTACACAAAGCAGGCGGTTATACAGGGAAGGGGGTGAATGGGGACCCCCCTTCTACCAATCAGGGAATAACATGCGAATGGGAATCGAAAGTTACTACGCTAATGAAGTTCCCACCGCCCCCATTAATCTCAGCAAAGCTGCAGCTTTGAAAGCGATAGGAAAGCTCGCAGCTTGACTCTCCAAGGTCAGAATGTTCAGTCTACCAAAGATAGGGGTTACCAGAGCCACATTCCATTCTCACACACCAGGCATAAATCAACACCCCTACGATCCCAACCTCCCGCCCGTCACGCCACCATGGCGCCCATAGCCATCCTCCCCTCCCCTCCATCCATCATGGCAGGACTACCTGACATGCAGCCCTCCTGAAAATAAATCTACCCCTTTGGTTTGTGGGGGTACAGTTTGTGAAAAGCCCGGATCAGCCGGGGGGCCAGAACATTTTCCGCCCGTACCCACTCCCTCTGTTCAGGCCCAAAGTCAACCCATTCCACAAGATAAAACAAGCGATTGCGAGAGATCTTAGAGTCCAAGATTTGTGACACTTCGTAGTGAGATTCCCCCCACCAACAGCGGAGGCGGGGCGGGTTGTTTCGGTCTCCATTTGTTCTCCTCAGGCGCCCGGCGTAGAAGCCTTACATGAAAAACAGGATGAACAGACTTTAGAGACTTAGGCAAGGCAAGTTCTACAGTTACATTGTTAATAACTCTCACAATCTCAAATGGTCCAACAAATTTCCAACCAAGCTTGCGACTCGGCTGAATGCCACGTAAGTTCTGTGTGGACAAATAAGCAAACTCCCCACACTTAGGAACCCAGGATAGACTGCGTTTCTTGTCTGCTTGGGTTTTATAGGCATTCTTAGCCTCTTCCAGAGTCTTGGCTAAAGATGACCAAGCCACTTGCAGCTGTTTGCACCAGTCTCCAGCATCTCCCGCCGGGAGGTCGGGAGAACTCAAAAATGGCAAAGGCGGGGCGTCATATCCATGGGCCGCCTTGAATGGGGACATCCCCGTCGACGAGTGCTGAGTATTATTGTAACAGAACTCAGCCAAAGGCAAAAGAGAGTGCCAATTGTCCTGCTGAAAGTTTGTAAAACACCGTAAATATTGTTCAAGAGTTTGGTTCACACGTTCAGTCTGCCCATCGGTTTCCGGGTGGTATGCACTGCTGACCCCCCTCTCCACCCCAAGCAGTGACATCAATGCACTCCAGAAATGCGAAACAAATTGAACCCCCCTATCTGAGATCACCTTAGCAGGTAAAGTGTGGAGCCTCACAACGTGTTGCAAGAATGCTGAGGCTAGTTTCTTGGCAGAGGGGACGGAGGCAAACGGAACGAAGTGAGCCTGCTTAGTAAACAGATCCACTATCACCCAGATGACAGTATTCCCCCCACTAGGGGTAAGTCAGTAATAAAGTCCATAGAGATCACTTCCCATGGACGAGCCGGCGTGGGGAGGGGTTGTAGTGCTCCTGGGGATTTACCGGGTCTGGGCTTACTCATCAAGCACGTTTGGCAAGCCGACGTGAATAACGAAATGTCCTTTCGTAGCCCAGGCCACCAAAATTGTCTCTGTAGGAGCTGGAGAGATTTTACAAACCCCGTATGCCCAGCCAGTTTCGAGCCGTGCGCCCAGCCCATCACCTCCCCCCTAAGGGAACGGGGAACAAACAGTTTGTGATTCTTTCTCCAGCAGCCATGCGCATCTTGAGAGACTCCTTCCTCCCCCCTCACCTCCTCCCTATCAGCGTCAGACATAGCTGTAGAGAATTTCGTCATCCAGTCATTGGTGGGAGGGGTTGGGGACGGAGGGGGACGTTTGGCTTGCTTTCGGGTGGTTACTGCCCCTCCCAACTGGGAAGGCGTGAAAACCGAGTCACGAATCTCCTCCCTCTTACTGTCGTGTTGTGGGAGGCGTGACAGTGCATCGGCAAGCGAGTTAGATGTCCCAGGGAAGTGGTGCAGTGTAAAATTGAACTTGGAGAAGAAATCAGCCCAACGCAGCTGCTTGGCGTTCAAGGAACGGGGGGAGCGGAGAAGCTCGAGGTTTTTGTGATCAGTCCATACCTCGAAAGGAACCCGCGCCCCCTCTAGCCAATGGCGCCAGGTAGCCAACGCTAAGCGGATCGATCCCGCTTCTTTTTCCCACACCGACCAATTTCGTTCAGTATCGTTAAATTTTCTAGAAACATAGGCAAGGGGGTGCAATTTACCATCCTCCCCCTCTTGGAGGATCGCCCCTCCCATAGCAACGTCAGAAGCGTCTACTTGTACAATGAATTTCTTAAGTTCATTCGGGTGAGCTAATACAGGCTCCGACGTAAAAAGGGCTTTCAATTGGTCAAATGCCCGTTGGCACTCCGGAGACCACTCTAGTTTGGCCCCGGGTCGAGTGCAGTCGGGTGACTTCCCTTTCGTTTTAAGCAGATCAGTTAAGGGGAGAGCCACTTGAGCAAAGTTCGACAGGAATGATCTGTAAAAGTTCGCGAATCCGAGGAACCCTTGGAGTTGCCTCCGGGTTTTGGGTGGCTCCCACCCCACCACATCTTTTATTTTGTCAGGGTCCATCTCAATTCCCTTTTGGGATATGCGGTAGCCCAAGAAAGGGATCTCCGACTTGTGAAATTCACATTTGGACAGCTTAGCAAAGAATTTATGCTTGTGCAACGTTTGTAAAACTTCTCGCACCAGTTTCACGTGAGATTTCAGGTCAGGGGAATACAAAAGTATATCATCAAGGTAAACAAGGACCCCCTTGAATAAATACTTGTGGAGCACCTCATTAATCAAATTCATGAAGACCCCCGGTGCTCCCTGAAGCCCGAACGGCATGACTAAGTATTCAAATTGACCCAGGGGGGTATTGAATGCCGTTTTGAACTCATCTCCCTCCCGTATTCGGACCCTGAAGTAGGCATCTCTGAGATCTAGCTTCGAGAAAATTTTCCCCCCAGCCACTGCAGCCAACAAGTCTTTGATTAGGGGCATGGGGTAAGCGTTCGTGTTGGAGACTGCATTCAAGCCACGATAGTTGGTGCACAACCGCAACCCCCCGTCCTTCTTTTTCCGAAAAAGCACGGGAGCTGCAAACGGGGAGGATGCCGGCCGTATAAACCCCCTGCTCAGGTTTTTGTCAATAAATTTCCTCAGCTCCACCTTCTCCGAGGGGCTCATAGAATATAATTTCCCTTTGGGCAATTTCTGGTTAGGCAAAATCTCAATCGCACAGTCTGAGTTTCTATGGGGGGGCAGTTCATCGGCTTCCTCCTCCCCAAAGACAGAAGCTAAATCGCGATACTCTGGAGGGATCCCCTCTAGTTCCGCTTCTGCCACCCCCACCATCACTAGGGGCTTTCCCCCCGTCGTGGGTCCCCACTCTTTCTTCCACAGGTGGGACCGGCATTTCTCGGCGATGAAATTCACTTTCCCCTCCCCCCATAAAACGTGTGGGTTGTGATCGAAGAACCACGCGCTCCCGAGTACCAGGGGAAAGCGGGCAGACGGGGTGACGACGAAGGGCCTCTCCTCCCAGTGATGCCCAATCCCCACCCTCAAGGGTACAGTCTCGTATTTACAGGGTTCCTTCATGGTGGAGCCGTCCATCTGCGTAAAAATCAAGGGGTCGTTTAGTTTAATTACTTTTGCCCCCAGTCCTGTCACTAGTGTGGGGTTGATGAGGTCTCTCCCACACCCAGAGTCAATGAGAGCCCGTACTCTCACATGGGTCAATAGACCCGGGTCCACTAAAGTCACCGTGAGAAAGAAAAGAGAGGGGGGTTTGCTCACCGGGATTTGCGCCTGGGAGTCTGGGACCTGCTGTTCAGCGCTGTTTACAGCAGGTCTGTCTCGTTTCCTGGCGGCACGGTCTCGCCATCCGATGAGTCCGATGCCTCGCTGAGTGGCTTGGCTTGCAGAGCTTTTGCCCCTCTCGGCTTTGCTACCGGCTTTGGTGTGGACGTGTCGAACTTTTTCTTGACTCCCTTGGGCGCCCCAGTCGGGGCAGGGGAGCTTGGGCAGCTCGCGGCGAAGTGGCCCCCTTCCCCGCACTTGAGGCATAAACCTTGCTTCATCCGGAGTTCCCTCGTGCCATCCTTCGGTTTTGGGTTCGGTGTGGGGTGTTTTCCCCGCACGGCCGGTGTAGGGCCCCGATTGATCATCGCTGCTGCATCATCCAATTTGATGGTTTTCAAGCGGTTCTCCATAGTGATGGCGGCTTGTATCCAACCAGATAGTGTGTCTGGGTCTTGGGTCTTGGTGACTTCCCGGCGAATCTCCGCGTTGAGCCCCAACTTGTAGTACTCCACGAGGGTTCCATCTTGCACTCCTCGGATTTTGGCCGCACACCTATGGAACTCCACTGTGTAATCCCTTACCGATCTTGCGCCTTGCTTGAGGGCCCGGATTGTCGCCTTAGCCGCTTTATTGGAGTTCACGTCCTCGAATTGCTCTTTCATGGCCCACATGAAAGAATCGATTTCTCTCAGTTCCCGCCCGTCGGCCTGATGAAGCCCGACATACCAGTCAGCTGCCGCTCCCTTCAGGTGGGATGCTATGACATCTACCATGCGGTCTTCGCGTTGAAAAAGGTGGCCCCAGGTCTCGATAAATCTTTCAGCCCTCACGAGGAAGAACGGGAACTTTTCTGGGTCTCCATCAAAATCTGCGTCCAGGAGTTCCGCTGGCTTCGGTGGCAAGAACCCCCATGGACGAGGGGGTGGCTGCCCCGGTGGCCCCTGCGGTCCTGGTCCCGCTGGTTGCGCCGGAGGCGGAGCTGGCACGTTCTGTTGGTCTGGACCCGGCACCGGACGTTGATCCTGGGGAGGTTGGTCTGGTGGTTCCTCCCGCCGTTGCCGCTCGCGCTCCTCCCGGATGCCCTCCGCGATCATTTGTGGGATGCGGGCGAGGGACTCATCCAAGAAACGCATCAGGCGGTCCTGGCTCGGTTCCCCACTCCACCTTCTTCTCACCACGGCACCTTCCAGGTTCTCGGAGTCTCGGCCGGTGTCTTCCAGGGCCCCCGCCGTCATCAGTCTGCGGACTGATCTTTCGGGGTGGCCTCCCCCCACCGATGCCTGAGGGGTTCCGAACCACATTTCATGGGTTTCTGCCAGGGGTTTCACCCAGTCTCGTCTGCGTCCGACTCGGGTGGTCACCCCTCCATAAACGGCCCCATATGGATCTCCGTAGGGCCCTCCGAAGTCGTACTCCTGACCCCATATTCCCGGCACATACGTGTCAGGGGTCTCTTTGGGTACGTTCTTCCCAAGAGGTTTCTTATCCTCTTTCTTTTCGTCTTCGATCGGGAGAGTGTCATCTTCACCGCTACTCATGTTGGAGCCGCGGGTTTCCGACCAGTCCCGGAATTTGATGATGATTCTGAACAAACTGTCAGAAGCCCTAACTTAGTCAGCCAAACACCATGCCTTGTGATTCAAACAAGAATAGCGTTTATTGAAAAGCTGCAATAGAAAGGTTACTGGAGCAGATACATTGTTCAGAATAACTTGGTTACACAAAGCAGGCGGTTATACAGGGAAGGGGGTGAATGGGGACCCCCCCTTCTACCAATCAGGGAATAACATGCGAATGGGAATCGAAAGTTACTACGCTAATGAAGTTCCCACCGCCCCCATTAATCTCAGCAAAGCTGCAGCTTTGAAAGCGATAGGAAAGCTCGCAGCTTGACTCTCCAAGGTCAGAATGTTCAGTCTACCAAAGATAGGGGTTACCAGAGCCACATTCCATTCTCACACACCAGGCATAAATCAACACCCCTACGATCCCAACCTCCCGCCCGTCACGCCACCATGGCGCCCATAGCCATCCTCCCCTCCCCTCCATCCATCATGGCAGGACTACCTGACACTCACCTTCCAGCACAGCATCGATCTCTGACACCAAGGAAGCCCCCGCGCCACTGCCTCGTTGCACCGTGCCCGGCTCTTCCAGTCATTGCTCCCCACATCACACTAGACGCATGGCCACCAATGCTCCAGGACACCTCGAGTCTTTCGATCCCGCGCACCCTGAGCTATGGGATTCATGAACGAACCAGCTGACTTGTTACCTCACCTACCACGAGGTAACTGATGTGGGAAAGAGACGGGCCCTCTTCATCAGCTCATGCGGGGTGAACACCATCAGACTCGCAAAAAACCCCCTTGCCCTGAGGACAATCCTAGAGTGCACCTATGAGGAGATCATAGAAGCCCTGACCACCTACCTTGCGCCCAAGCCAACATTCCTGGCAAAATGGATGGATTTCCAAGGGCTCATCCAAAAGCCTGGTGAGATGGCCACGGCTGTCATGACCATGCTGTGACAGGACACTATGGAGTGCGCCTTAACCAAGGTGGAGGAAAACATCCTCACACAATTTGTCTGGGGGCTCAGTGAGGTGAAGCTTTGACAGAAACTGATCAGCACTGCAAACATCAAACTTGAGGAGGCCCTCCAGCTTGCCATAACCCATGAGGCCTCCCACCGTGACTGACCTACAGCAGCATCTCATCAGGTACTCCCAGACTCGGCACCCGAGAATTCAGAAGAGGACAACATCCACCTAGTCCACCCACCCAGCCGCCGTAAGCCACCAGGTTCTTCCAGACCCCCCGAGAAGCCCTCCGATGGTTCCCAGTGGGCCAGCTGTGGAGAAGCACACAAAAGGAAGTTGTGTCAGTTCCAGGATGCAACGTGCCACACGTGTGGGAAGCAGGGTCATCTCGCCCATCTGCAGGTCCAAGGGGAATCAAAAGCTGCAGTCACACCACCAAGCTTCCATGACCTACGAGACCACCGACGACATGGGCGACCTATACTACCTCACCAGCCAGCCTTCCCTTCAGGTACTACGCCTCCCCAACCCGTCAGACGCCCCAAAAATCCAGGTCCAGGTCAAAATAGAGGGGTCCCCCTGTTCCATGGAAGTAGACTCGGGGTCGGTGGCATCCATCATCTCAGTGGAGATGCTAAATAGACTTTGTCCTAATGGGGGGCCCCACCTGTGCCCATCGCCCCTGAGCCTGGTGGACTTTCAAAGGAACACTGTCCCGATCCAGGGTGTGTGTACCTTCAGGGTACAGTACTGGGGGTTTGAAGGGTTCCTGGATTTGGTTGTGGTGGAGGGAAACTTGGTTAGCCTGTTGGGGCATGCCTGGTTCGCGCCATTGGGCATCATGATTGGGGGGTGAATAAATGTATGCTGCGAGATTTTGCTGAGGTTTGTGGGGAATTCCCAAGGGTTTTGATGGGGCTCTGGGATGTTACAAGGGACCCCCGGTTTTGCTGCAACTCGACCCCGTGGTCACCCCCATCTGGACGCAGTTCCGCACAGTTCCACTAGCCCTGAGACCTAAAGTAGATGTGGAGCTAGACCACTTAGTGGCACAAGGTGTCCTAGAACCAGTGTCACATGCCATTTGGGAAACCCCAATAGTAACCCCCGTTAAGCCCAATGGCGACATCCGCATCTGTGCAGATTACAAATGCACATTAAACAAGGCCCTCCACAACCATTCCTACCTGGTCCCAGTCATGAGTCATGTGCTAGCTTCTCTGGCGGGGGCTAAGATTTTTGGAAATCTTGATCTGGCACAGGCATACCAACAGTTGCCAGTCGATGAGGCCACTACCACGGCCCAAACTATAGTGACACACAGGGGGGCTTTCAGAGTTAGGAGGCTACAGTTCGGGGTGAGCATCACCCCAGGGATCTTCCAGCAATTAATGGACTCATTGTTAAAAGGGATCCCTGGAGTGATGCCATTCTTTGACGACGTCCTCATTGCTGTGGCCACCCCTGACAACTTCACTTCCCAACTCCGCACTGTCCTACACCATTTCAACTCAGCGGGCCTCAAGGTGAAACAGAAGTGTCTCCTCGAGGTTCTGGAGGTGGATTTTTTTGGGTTCAGAGTCGATGCATCTGGCCTCCATCCTGCCAAAGACAAGGTCAAGGCCATCGTGGAAGCCCCAGTGCCCACTTGCAAAGTGGAGCTTCAGGCGTTCGAAGAAGAAGAAGAAGAAGAAGAAGAAGAAGAAGAAGAAGAAGAAGAAGCAGCAGCAGCAGCAGCAGCAGCAGCAGCAGCAGCATTGGAGCAGTTCTGGGCCACGTTCTTCCCAATAGTCATGAGGTTCTGGTGGCCTATTATTCAAGGACCTTGTTGGCTGCCGAGTGCAACTACATGCAAATAGACCAGGAGGGGTTGGCGATAGTAGCGGGTGTTAAGAAGTTTTACAACTTGGTTTATGGTCGCCCCTTCACCATCGTCATGGACCATAAGCCACTGCTCGGCCTCTTTGGTGCTGACAAGCAGACGCCCCAAGTACTGTCACCCCATGTCCTCTGATGGTCCTTGTTTCTGGCGGGCTACAACTACCACCTGGAACACCACCTGGGCAAGGCAATGGGGCATGCCGATGCCCTGAGCCGGCTGCCACTCCCTTCTACCAAGGCTGATCCTGCTCCTGCCCCCGGAGTCCTGGCACTGGAGAACTGGATCCCCCCTGCAAGCTGCATATAGATTTTGCCGGACTGTTCCAGGGGTTGCTGTTTCTAGTGACTGTTGACTTGCACTCTAAATGGTTAGAGATCAGCCCTGTTTCCACCACCTCCATGACATGAGGCACATCTGGGCATAGTAAGAATGAAGGCCCTAGCCTGAAGCTATGTGTGGTGGCTGGGAATCGATGCTGAAATTGAATCTTGGGTCTGGAGGTGCCAGAATTGCCAGGAAGTATGACCCAACCCTCCCGTCACACCCACTCAGCTTTGGGAGTCGACTCGCAATCCATGGTCCCAGCTGCATATAGATTTTGCCGGACTGTTCCAGAGGCTGCTGTTTCTAGTGACTGCTGACTTGCACTCTAAATGGTTAGAGATCAGCCCCGTTTCCACCACCTCCACGACGACCGTCATCCAGTCCCTCTGCTGGATCTTTGTGACCCATGGGCTACCGGACACAATAGTCTTGGACAACAGGACAGTCTTTACATTGGCAGAGTTCCAGGACTTCCTCCAGAGGAACCTGATCCAACACATCCGATCTGACCCATTCCACCCCATGACCAATGGCCAGGTGGAGAGAACGGTCTGCACAGCGAAGGAGGCCCTCAGTCGGATCACGGACAGTGACTGGGATTTCAGACTGGCCTGCTTCCTGCTAACGCAGAGGATGATGCCCAATCCTGTCATGGGCTACAGCCCTGCGGAACTATTGATGGGGTGGCATCCCACGATGCTGTTGGACAGGTTACACCCAGACTGGGTACTGGATTAAAGGACGCTGGTGGAACATTGCAACGCACCACATGAGTTCTTCCCCGGGGACCCAGTGTTGGTTAAGAATTTCGGAGCAGGACCCTCATGGATCACAGGCAGGATTATTAAAATAACAGGCCCAGTATTCTATGAGGTCTTGACAGAGGATGGCTGGCTCCTTAAAAGGCACATCAACCAACTCAGGTGGCCACAACTTCCAGAGGCAGGGGAGCCACTTCCGCTGGCTGCGGAACCTGGAGCATACACCCCGGAGACCAGAGCTCAGTCTGAACCCCTGAACAAAGAAGAGGCCCCTCTGGTAGAACCACTGCCAACACCCACCGAGCCTGAGGTACTCCCGTAGCTGCACCAAACACCCTCACCTTCGGTCACAACCAGTCAACTGGAGGCCATTGTCGATGACCCAGTGCCGGCCTCCAGGCATTCCCTCAGAGAGCACAGACCCCCCCACATATTTAAAGGACTATGTGACATAGGTGGGATCCGAACTATGGGGGGAGGGGTGTTATGTATGGGGACCACCACCAGTGGTCTACGAGCACAGCATGGAGCCTGGCTCCCCTAACAAAAGGATCCTCAGATCCTAGTCCACCAGTATCTACCAATTGTACTTGGGGTGGGAAATTCAAACCCACCAATGGGACACTGTGGGTACCGGGTGGTTGTATATATAGTTGGCCTTGCAGGGCCATTTAGTTGTCTTGTTGTGAAGTACGAATAAACGCATCAGACCGCATGTTGTAGTCCAAGTCCTCCATGTGGCAAACCCAGTACTTCACATACACCCTGCCCTTCATTACCCAAAGCAGAGTGGCTTACAATCCCCCTCCCCTCCCCCTCCCCTCCCCTCCCCTCCCACAATAGACACCTTGTGAGGTAGGTGGGGCTGAGAGAGCTGTTTTGAGAACTGCTCGTGAGAGAACAGCTCTGAAAGAACTGTGACTGACCCAAGGTCACACCAGCAGCTGCATGTGAAGGAGTGGGGAATCAAACCCTGTTCAGCCAGATTAGAGTCTGTGCTCCTAACCACTACACCAAACTGGCTACACTAATCTGAGGACAGCTGGATGTCTTTGGGGCCAGGGATCACCAGTAGGTTGTTCTCAGCAGAGCGTAACACTCTTGGGGGGTATGCCAGAGGAGGCAGTCTCTAAGATATGTGGGTCCCAAACTGCTCAAGGCCTTAAAGGTTAATACCAGCACCTTGAACCTGACTTGGTACTCCACTGGGAGCCAGTGTAGCTGGTGCAGCACAAATTGAATATGTGCTATCTGTGGCATTCCCATCAAGAGTCATGGCACCACATTCTGGATCAGTTGGAGTTTCTGGATTAGTCTCAAGGGCAGGCCAGCACAGAGCAAGTTACAGTAATCTAGCCTGGAGGTGACTGTTTCATGTATTACTGTGGCTAGGTCAGGGCTTGACAAGAAATGGGCTAGTTGCTGCGCTTGGCATAGATGGAAGAGTGTCAACCTAGCAACATTTGTGACCTCGACCTCCATAGATAAGGGGGTGTCCAGGACCACACCAAAATTCCTGATGGTTTGCACTGGCATCAATGGCACCCCATAAAGAGCAGGAAGTTTGTGCCTCAACCATGAACCCCCCCCCGCCACAGAACCTCTGCCTTTGTTGGATTCAGTCTCAGCCGGGTCTTTTTTAACCATCCCACCATGGCCTCCAAACCCATAGCCAGATTATGCAGGGCAATATCTGGGTGGCCATCCATTAACAGATATAGCTGGGTGTCAGTGTATTGATGGCACCCTAGCCTGAAACTCCACTGTAGAACCAAATTGGGTCCATTAGTCTTTGCAGGTGAGCATAGATCAGCTTGCTGCCTAGAGGGGTGTCAAAGCACCCAACCAGGCCTTCAAGACTAGGTGATCTGACCATGGCACTTCATCCTTCAAAGTCAGATCCATTTCCACCTCCTTATCAAAGATGAAATCCAGTGTGTGGCCTGCTTGGTGTGTGGGGCCTGATACAAACTGGGAAAGCCCTAGTGCTGCCATGGAAGATACCAGGTCTGAGGCTTGGACAGAGGCAGCAGCCTTATAGGCATGGACATTGAAGTCCCCAAGGATTAATAATCTTGGGAACTCCAAGGCCCATCCTGTTATTGCCTCCAACAGACTCAGCAGACTCCAACAGTCTCAGCAGGCTCTCCTCAGCATCCCACACTAGGCCAAAATTATCAGTACCTTTGGGATGGGGAGTGGTCTGAAGAAGTCCTCCCAGATGAGTATCATGGTTAACAAAGTAATGGTTAATAAACAAAGCATGAAATGATGATCAAGGGATAAAAGGATTACTGAAGGATAATAGGGAAATGGTTGAGAAACTGAATGCATTTTTTGCCTTTGTCTTCACTGTGGAAGATGAGAAGTGCTTGCCCACTCCAGAATCAGTGATTTTGGGAAGGGTGTTGAAAGACCTGAGTCAGATTGAGGTGATGAGAGAGGAGGTCCTATGACTGACAGACAACTTAAAAACTGATAAATCACCAGATCCAGATGGCATACATCTGAGAGTTCTGAAAGAACTCAAATGTGAACTTGTGGATTTCCTTACAAAAATATGTAATCTTTCATTAAAATCTGCTTCCATTCCTGAGGACTGGAAAGTAGCTAATGTCACTCCCATCTTTAAAAAGCGTTCCAAAGGAGATCCGAGAAATTACAGGCCAGTCAGTCTGATGTCAATACTGGGTAAGTTGGTGGAAACCATTATTAAGGAGAGAATTGGTAGGCACATTGATGAACAGAAACAACTGAGGTAGACTCAGCATGGGTTCTGTAAGGAAAGATCTTCTCTCACTAACCTGTTAGTGTTCTTTGAGGGGGTGAACAAAGATGTGAACAAGGGGGATCCAATAGATGTTGTTTACCTTAACTTCCTCATCAAAGGCTCCTAAATAACCTCAATTGTCACGGGATAAAAGGACAAGTCCTCTTGTGGATCAAAAACTGGCTAATTATTGCTGTATATTGAATTGCTTTAACTATTTTGACTGTTTACTTGTCTATTTTTACTCTGTTGTTGAATGTTTGTTCATGTATATATTGATAATTCAATAAAATGTTTATTTTTTAAAAACTGGCTAATTAATAGGGATCTGTCGAGGATGGGCGAGTGGGTGTCAGCATGACAAATAGAGTTTGATGTGGCCAAGTGCAAAGTGATGCACATAGGGGCCAAAAATCCTAATTATAAATAAATGTTAATGGGGGTCCGAACTGGCAGAGACTGACCAAGAGAGAGATCTTGGAGTTCTAGTAGATAAATCAGTGAAAATGTCGAGACAGCGTCAATAAAAAAGGTCAGCACTATGTTGGAGGTTATTAGGAAGGGGACTGAAAACAAATCAGCCAGTATCATACTGCCCCTGTAAAAAGTGATGGTGTGACCTCATTTGAAATACTATGTACAATTCTGGTCACCACACCGCAGAAAGGATATAGCATTGGAAAAAGTGCAGAAAAGGGCAACTAGAATGATAAAAGGGTTGGAACACTTTCCCTATGAAGAAAGGTTAAAGTGCTTGGGGTTCTTTAGCTCAGAGAAATGATGACTGAGGGGTGACTTGACAGAGGTTTATAAGATTATGAATGGGATAAAGCAGGTAGAGAAAGAAGTACTCTTCTCCCTTTCTCACAGTACAAGAACTCGTGGGCACTCAATGAAATTGCTGAGCAGTCTGGTTAGAACAGATAAAAGGAAGCACTGCAGCACTTCATATAGCTGTTCAGCCTGCTCAGGGGTAACAGCAGGATTCAGTACCACTTGATCAAGGCCTCCCTCCTGTTGACACATATCAAGAGGCTGTTCTGGCACATCACCTTTCAGTTGGTAAGCAAACATGTTAGGCATTCTCTCATAAAATTTCTTAAGACTGTTTATGTGGTACACCTTGGGTTTAGCATGTTCTGCTTCACACACTACCAAATAGTGAACAGCACTCTGTTTTTCCACAATCACACCAGGACCTAACCACTTTGAACTCATCTTGTGTGGTCTGACAGATCTTAATATCAAGACTTTCTCACCAGTGGAGAATTCATGTGGCACTGCTGTTCTATCATAGAAGCGTTTCTGAGTCTGTTGGGCAGCAGTTAAGTGCTTAGAAGCTGTCTGCCATACCCCTTGCAAAGAGTCTTTCAGCTTCTGAAAGTAATCAGCCACTGACAGAGGTCTAAGTTTTTAGAAACCTTCCCATTGCTGTTTGAGCATGCTTAAGGGGGTGTTCAGAGTTCTGTCAAAGATCATTTCATTCGGACTGAAACCCAGTCCTTCTTGCCATGTGTCATTATAGGCTGCTACAAGATAGGCAAGATGGTCTTCCCAGTTACCTTGATAATCATTAACATACACTCTGATCATCTTTCCCAGTGTTTTATTCATTCTCTCTGTTCTGTCATTCTCCCAGTGGCAGAAGGGAACGGAGATATGGTGCTCTGTCTGGGCAATCTCACACACTTTTTGCATCAACCCACTAACAAATGAGGCACCACAGTCTGTAACTATAATCTTAGGCAGTCCCCAGAATGTGGACTGAACCAAAAGGGCATTAGCCACAGTGTTAGCTGAGATATTGGACAGTGGGATGGCAGCAAGATAATGTGACAGATGATCAATGATTGTCAAAACATATTTTTCTTTCCTGTCCTCCCTGGATGATGAGTTGGACCAATGATATCCAAGCCCCACTTGGCAAAGATTTCATCGGGAAGTGCTGGGGTCTGTAGAGGTGCCCATGGGTTCTCTCTATCGTACCCTTTATGTTGACATATTTCACATGATTGGACAAACCTTGTTACTGCCTCATAGATGTGTGGCCAGTAAAATGCTCTAGAGAGCTTCTCTAAAGTCTTTTTCCTGCCAAAATGGCCAGCAAACATATTCTCACGCGATAATTTTAACACCATTTCTCTATAGAGTTTTGGAACCACAATCTGTTCTACCTCTCCCCGCTCTTTAGTTTGGCAGAGGTGATACCAAAGTCCTTGCTTTGTTACAAATTTCACTCTGCGATCAGCCACAGCTCTTCGGTCAACATTTACATTTTGCCAACAAGTTTCTAAAGATACATCAGCTTTTTGTGCTTCTAGAAATTGCACATCACCAGCAAATTCTGATACTGTGACATCAGAATTATCTCTCTCTTGCTCAGCAGCAAAAGTGACAGCAGGGGCTGTCAAAGAGGTGGAAGAAGGGTTTTTTTCAGGGGAATTAGTACCTTGGATAGCAACCATCTCAGGACTAATCAACACAGGGTTTTCCCCTCCCCATATGCAACAGCAGGTTTTGCATTCACGGAATCATCTCTTAATTCAAGCATGCAAGGCAGGGTCTGCATGGTAGCTATAAAAGACTTATAAGCCAGATCTGTCCTGATAAGGACTTGGGCAGCATATTAATTATGGATCATGACAGTAGCCTTGCCTTGAAAACCTCTTATAACATACATCAATTTCAGCCAGCTTTTTAGAAATGGCTGGACTCTCATAAGGGTTCACTAGAATTTCTCTAGCCAAGATCTGTTCAGGTTTAACTAAGGAACAATGCACAGAAGTCATATTTGCCCCGGAATCAAAATAAGTTTGACATTATTTACTTGAATTTCATGAGAAAATTCTCTACTAACCCAGTCCGACTGCTTTTTGTCTGCTACAGCTGCAACATTGATAGATGGGGTTGAGGAGTGGGCTACTGTTGTCTCCTCCATTGGTTCAGCAGCGGTATTTGCAGGGGTCAGTGAGCTAGTGTCTGCAGGTCCAAGCTGTTGGATCACATGGACTTGTGACTTGGCAGGGGTGGCAGGCTTCTCTCTTCTTGCTTTCCACACAGGACAGTCCACATGCCGATGTTGGGGAGACTTGCACTCAAAACACATTCCGCTTTTTGGATCCACTCGGGTCTTGACAGGTGAAGAAAGATGAGGGGTCCTCTTCTCTGTGGACTTTGACAGGGTGGGGCTGCTGGTCTTTGGCTTTGGGAAAGACGTCTCTGCGGCTGGATGAGGAGATCTCCCAAAACTCCTCTCCCTATGCTCACGCATGCTTTGAGCAAGTTCAGCTGCCTCCTAAGCAGTGGAAGGTTTCTTGTCCCTTACCAGGGCAACAGTTTCATGAGACACTAGTCTACAGAACTGCTCAAGCAATATCAGTTATCTCAGAGTCTCATAATTGTAGACGTTCTCGGCACTAAGCCAGCGGTCCAAGTTCTGTGCTAACATAGCCAGAGCCACAGGATAACTCTCTGGGGGTGATTGCTTCTCCACCCTACGAAAGGAGCGTCTATATGTCTCAGCAGAGAGGGTGAACCTCTTTAAGGCTAGTGTCTTAAATTTCTGATAGTTAGATATGTCTGGGCCAGTCAACGTTCCCAGGAGATCAACAAGCACTCCAGACAATTGAGAGTGTAAAATTAGCATGTAATGCTTGGACTGGACACCAATCTCTTGACAGGTATTTTCTTTTTTATTATTATTATTATTTTTAATAAACATTAAAATTATGTTCTAACATAAAATAATGCAATCAATCAAAGCTACACTCCATAAAACTAAACTGACAGGGTAAAATATCCTTGTACGTCCTGGTCAGCTTTGTAGTACGGAAATAATTTCCTGTCAACATCACATGGAACAACAGTTCTGGGAGGGCCAGAGGCCAAAACAGGGGCAGGAATGTCCTTTCATGGAACAGATCCCAAAGTCTGCACACCACAAGTCTGTCTGTCCTGCATGACAGGGTTTTTGTGCCAGCCGGCTGCATTAGTGGACTTCAGCACCTCGGACAGCTCAGATCCTCTAGGTTGCCAGTCTGCCTGGGAATTCCAGGAGTTTGTCAGCTGCGTATGCTTCGGCAAGCTCCATTCCTCAGCGGTTCTCCTTGCCTCAAGGGGATTTGTGAAACCAGGGACGGTCTGCTCAACCCTGTCTGTTTGGTGCTCCACCTCTCTCTGGTACAAAGGCACACTTTTTGGCCTTACAACTGGGTTTCCAAGTTCGGAAACATCCCAGAATTCATCCTGATTCCCTATTTCATCAACAGTGAGGAGGGACATCTCCTCCTCCAGGGAGAAAGGTACACCTCCCTCAGCCATGGTTCCCAATTCCTGGCTAACACTATTCAAAACAACAAAACGCCTTCACAGTCTCATGCATATGCAGCTTTGCACAGGGTAAGACACCCAAACTTGTTGCAACTGGACTCTAGTTCAGAATCCCACCACTGCCACCATGTACAGGTTTTGAACCTCTCAGAACCCAATCTAGGGGTAAGAGGCACAATTCCTGATACTGCCAGCCTAGGTTCCCTTTGAGCTGTGCCAAGCTGCGCTGGCACACCAATTTACCTTGTCCAGCGCAGCAATTTTTAATGCAGCGCAGGAGCAGGAGGTTCCCTTTCAAATTGGTCTGCCTTCCAAGTTGGCCTTCCAGTTATCTGCCTTTCAAGCCCTGCCCCCAGCAGCCTTAAGTTGGGCTGGGGAGCGGGAACCAGCACATGCTCACTGGCTGCTGCTGCCACCAGCGTGAGTTAGGGTAAGTTAGGGTGGCGGGGGATTGATTGGTGGGAGGGGTGGGCTGCCTGACTGGTGCTGGGTAGTGGAGGTGGCTTGATCGGGTTCTGGGGAGAGCTCCTTCTGTTGGGCTCACAGTCCCCAGCAAAAAGTGCCCTCCTCCCTCCCGCCATGAGGGTGGTCTTTCACCCTCAGTGTGTTTACACATGCATGTCTTGTTCCCGCCTTCCTGATTCAGAGCAAGTATCTGCAGTGGGGGAAGCCCCAGCCCTCCCTGCACTTCTGTGCCTAGCTGGAGGTGCTCTGGGCGGGGTGTGTGTGCAGAAAAGCCGCTGGGTGGTCCCAGATGGCTTCCCGCTCCTAGCCTGATCAGCTCCCCCCTCCCGTCCAGCTTGAGCACACTGGCTGGGCTCCGTAAGCCTTCTTCAAAAAGGGCTCCCAGCCCCTGCAATTCTGTGCCTAGCCAGAGGTGCTCTGGGAGGGTGTGTGTGTGTGTGTGCAGACAAGCTGCTGCGGTGGTCCTGGATGGCTTCTTGGCCAACTTGCCCCTGGTCCCACTCCCAGCCTGACCAGCTCCCCTCTCCTGCCCAGCTTGAGCATGCTGGCTGGGCTCCATAAGCCTTCTGCAAAAAGGGCTCCCAGTCCCTGCACTTCTGTGCCTAGCCAGAGGTGCTCTAGGTGTGTGTGTGCAGAAGAGCCTCTGCAGTGGTCCTGGCTCCAGATTTGCATGTGCTCCCAGTCCCAAGCCAGACAATTCCGGAGGCTCTGCTCTGGAGGGAGGGGGATTTCCCCCGCCTCCTTCTGCCTGCTGGGAATCAACTGGCCAAACTGTTCCCAAACTCAATCTGCTAAACGCTGTCTTTTCTCTCGGTCTCTCCCCCTCTTCTTCAATCCCCTTCCTCAGGTGTGTGGAGCGGGGTCTTCTCTCTCTGCCACTGCTGGTGGACGCTACAGAGCCCCGGCACCCAATGAAGCCAAAAGAGAGCAAAAACGCCTCGGGTGAATTACAAGCTTCTCTTCCCACCCACCCCCTTTTGTCTCTGATCTGCGCTTTCTGGGGGAGCTGCCAAAATAATGATGGGAGGTGGGAGGAGAACAGCAGAGATGGTGGCATGGCTGGTGGTATAGGATCCTGGATGGGGGGGGGGTTGTGCCTGTCACTGTATTGTTGTGATTCAGGCTGTAGACAGGGAGGTGAAGAGTTGCGCTCATGAGTGGAATTATTGGATGGATCTGTGGGTTGTTGTTTTGCCTCCTAAATTTGGGAGAAATAGATGACCACCTGTGTGTGGGGGTTGTTATTGGCCAGTGACCTTCCCAATTTTCTACACTTCTAAACTAAATTGGTTCAAAACCAGATACCATTTTAGTTTCATGGTACCGGCAGATAGTAGTTCAAATCTCACTGCTTTAAATGCTATTCCTTGCCACTGGTATTTAGCTGCCACTGAGTCTTGTTGGTACCACAGAATGCATTTTCATGTTCTCTCTTTCTCAGTAATGCAGCAATCTCACTGTTAAGAGGGCATTTTCCCATTTGAACAGAGTTGGCTAATGATTTTCAAATAGCATTCTCTGTGTTGGCTCTTAATTAAAA
Source organism: Gekko gecko (assembly GCA_029375565.1). Taxonomy (NCBI): domain Eukaryota; kingdom Metazoa; phylum Chordata; class Lepidosauria; order Squamata; family Gekkonidae; genus Gekko; species Gekko gecko. Next base: position 102,987,220 of record JAPDNY010000004.1, on the reverse strand, counting down.
TAAAATACCATGGCTGATCACTTTGGAGTTGGCAGGCAGAGGATGTGTATGCTTTATTATTAGAATTCATGGGGGGGAGATAAGGCATGAGGCTGAGATGACTTAGCTAACAAGAAAACAGAAACACACATGAGCTGAACACAATAGAACCATAAACCTACATTTAGGGTTGCCAGTCTCCAGGTGATGCCTGGAGATTTCCCAGATTGATTGGTCTCTAGACCACAGAGATCAGTTTCCCTGGGTGGACTTTATGGCATTAAACCTCTCTGAGCATTAAAAAGTTTAATATTGTTGCTATTAACAAAGCAATTGGAAGTTATTGTATATTTGGTTACACCTGATAATCTGTGTAATGGGTTTTTGTTTCTACTTTTCTTTGTCATTGTTGTTTTGGAAAAATAAAAATATTTATGAGGGGGGGAACCTATCGGAGCAGAGCACAGCAGCTAAATGGAACCTCCAGGTATAGGGGTAGTGTATCTCGGAACTACCCCTCTTTGAGATTTCTGTGTATGTCTATAGGAGAAGCCTAGAAAGTGTTTCAAATTCAGCACTGAAGGGACATAAAGACCCTGGTGGATCAAGACCATTTTGGAAGCTTCCAGCCAAAATTTCAGCAAGGTGAGTGGAATGATTTCATGTTTTGGTGTGTGTGTTTCTTTAAATGTTTAGTGTGACTGCAGTATTGTAAGAAGAGTGATAGAGGGAGACAAGTGTGATGTGATTGGCTGATGACTGAGAGAATGGGAATATGGATGTTTCTGAGAGGATTCAGAATGTGTGTGTTTTTGGGGAGTGACAAGTGTGGAAGAGTTTTGGAAGAGAGTCTATTCTGTGTTAATAAGACAAATGATTTAGTCTGTGTGACTGAGAGTTGAATCTATTTTGGGTGAATAAGACAAAAAAAGTTTAGTCTGTGTGGCTATATATGAGAGAGAGGGAGTCCTCTGAAGTGCCCAGACCCTGTCTCCCCCATAAGCAGCAGGCCACAGTGAGGCTCTGATTTAAAAAGAGGGGGAGATTTTCTGTCACTTTGCTATTTGCTCTTCACCTGAGGTATAATAGCTAACACCCCCCAAAAGGTCTCCAGTGCGTTTTACTGATTGTCTTGTTCTTATTCTTGTAGCCTGTGGCAAAGTAAACTGTGGATTGCCTGCTGTTTTTTGTGACTACAGTGGAACAAGGAAAGGTAAGGCTGTCTTGTGCTTAGCCATTTGGGAAGGGGTGTGAATAAGTATAGTGATAGGTTAGTAATTTATCCAGTGTTCAAAGGCTAAGAATGCTAATGTTATTCCATGGTTTGTTTTATGTATGACTCATTCACTTTCATATGTTGCTGATGCCAAAGAGAGGAGTCTTGTTTATGATATCAGGGCAGTTAAGAGGAGAGAGGTTATATTAGCTTGGTTTCTGTACAGAATTCAGTTGTTCAGCATGAAGTTTTAAATACTCTTTCCCTTCTTTGTTTGCCCCCAGAGACCAGAGTTATTGAAAATGTCAAAGCAAAAAGCTGACATTCAAATCTTCAGTGGACTCATGAAGAAAAACCGCAACAGCTTCAAGACTGAGTGGTTGACGAAGTTTTCTGTTGAAACGGCAATGCCACACTTCAGTGGACACATGAATGTGCAGCTAAAAGAAATCTTCAAGTATCATGAGACAGATGATGTGGTAGTCTGCAAAATATGTAGCAAAGCAGAAATTGATGGGGACTGGAGCATCGGAAAGAAATGGGATAAGTGGAAAGTAGATTATCTTAAGCACCACGCAAATCACAAATACCACTTGGAAGCGGTGACAAAACTCCGGAATAAGAGCCATGGATCTCTAATGAATTTATTGCGAGAAACTCCTGAGGATTGGAACACCAGAAATGAGTGTGCGAACCGAGAAAGGTCTAGTCCAGAAGAGGTCAAGATTTTAATTGACAACGTGCTACTTGCAGTTAAGCTGAATGTATCCATGCTGTCTGTGCAGGATATTCACGACCATGTGGAAAAATATGCCAAAATTCCCACAAGCTGAAGAAGCAAAAACTATGCCTTTGAATTCATTGAATGCATAAATAGTGTTATCAAAGGTGACATTTTAAACGAAATCCGGGAATCTGCTTTTAACACCCTCATAATCGATGAAAGTACTGACATCACTGTGTCGAAGATGCTCATTATGTACATCAAATTCAGGAGAACTGGCTGTGATATTCATAAAACTGCTTTTGCTGGCATTGTGAAATTGTCTGCTTGCAATAGTGCTGCAATAGTCAATTCCATAAGGAAGTTTTATGATGAGAATCAGTTGGACATGAATCGCATGGTCATGTTTACATCAGATGGTGCCTCTATCATGCTTTGAAAGCAGAATGGTGTTGCTGCAATTCTGTGAGCATCAGTTCCTCATCTGCTAGAGCAGCACTGTGTAGTTCATCGAGAAGACTTAGGTATAGATGACGCATGGAAAAAAATCCCACTCATTAGGGAGTTTGAAACTCTAATACACACTGTTTATACCCTCTTCTGTAGATCCAGCACAAGAAAAGCCAAACTGGAGGAAATTGCCAACACAGCAGACAGAGACGTACTTTCATTTAGGCCATTGAACAAGGTAAGATGGCTCTCTAGGCACTTTGCTGTAAGCGCCCTGGTTAATAATTATGACATCTTACTTGAATACTGCAAAGAACAAGTAGAAGAAGATAATGACCCTGTACACAAATACTGCCTTGAAAAATTAAGTCATCCACAATACAAGGTGGCATTATTTATCCTTTGTGATGTTCTCAGAGATTTAGCAGAACTTTGCAAAATTCTTCAGAAGAGCTCTTTGACCACCGTGGAAGCATTTCATTTCACCAAGGCCAAAATCAGGAAAATCAGATCTCAGTATCTGGGAGACAAAGTCCATTTCAGTGAAACTGTACAGGATCTAATTTCATCTTACAACTCAACAATAAATATCGATCCCATTCTCCAGTTCATTATGCAAACTTGCGACCACATGGATAAAAGATTTCCAGAGAATGAATTACAGGATTGGTGTATATTTGACAAAGACTGTTTATCAAACTCCTCCAACCTGGACAACTTTTTTGGGGGGAATCAAGAGCTTTTGCGATTAGCCAAGTGTTACTGCATTTTGTTCCAGAGAGATGAACAATCATATGCTAAGGAACTTCATAAGCAGTATTCAGATTTCAAATTAATCATTGCAGAGAAGATGAAAGCTGGAGCAATGAAAACATTCCAGGACTTACTGACATTTACACTACAACAAGAACAATTCAGTGAGCTAAATCTTCTTCTGGATGTCTGCGGAATTTTTCAAGCCTCAAGTGCTGATTGTGAGAGAGGTTTTAGCTTAGTGAATGCCATCAAAACTAAGATAAGAAGTCAGTTAGAAACAGATCACCTGGAGAACTTAATGAGAATAAAACTGTATATGAATACTGGGAATAATATTAACATTGCCAGTGTTTTCAATTATTGGAAAAAAAAGAAAGGAAGAAGAGAGGCTAAATTAAATGTTTTTCCATCATGAAATTTGATGATACTGTTTACGGCTATGATGTAAAAATCAGTTCTAAAATATAGTTTGAAAGAGTAATTTAAGTAATACAAATATATTCCATATAAATATAAATAAGTTTAATATAAATGTATGGTTTGTAATACAAATGATAATAGTTAATATGTTATGTTCGTATGTTTTGTCTGTTTGTACACTGAAATAAATTTTCTAAAAAATGTCGGCCTGCTCACAGTTTTAGAGCTAGCACCATTTTTGGCTCACAGGGTAAAATTTCTGCTCACGAGACTGCACACCTTAGAGGGAACATTGCTGCCAGCATGTACAGGATTTCACTTCTCCCTCATTCCAGTCCAGGAATGAGAGATACCAAAATCCCATATGCTTCAGGAACACTTAAACAACCCAAGGGTATGTTTACACATACTCCTGGCTTATCAGTAGTCACTGCCACCAAGATCTCTTACCTCAGGGTCCTCACCAAAGGCTCAGGAGAAGAGATCTAAACTCCTGCCTGGTCTAGAGGACTTAGCAAGTTTATCAGCTCTGTGCCAGAGCTGCAAACAACTATTTCATCTAGTGGTAGCCACATCAGCTGAGTCTGGCTCAGGCAACAAGATTTAGGCTTAGAAATCAAGTTGCAACACAGGACACAAATTCGGATAATATTGATCAGATATTATCTTTAATCAAAGCAGAAGCATGCATATATAATAAGACTTGCAGAGGTAGGCAAACAAATAAGATCTATAGCTTGTTCACCTCTAACTATACATAGAGGTATTCATAGTTACCAGTCATTCAGAGATGCCAGGGAATCTTGAGGATGTGCCACATGATTGCAGTGGGCAGTTAAGTCCAGCTTGCTGCCCACTAGTAAAATTCCATGTTGCAGATATGTAATCCAAAGAAGAACTGTCTCTCAGAAAGGAGCTCTCTTTCCAAGAAAACTATTCCCCTCTTCCCATAGGGTGATCACAACTCCCTCCCTTTCCCATCGTAATTGAATATGGCCATTTACCCAATTATGAGCTGTGTCCCCCAGCTTGGGAAGATGCCTGAATGGCTACTCTTCCCAGCAAAGGGGTCAAAATGCCTGGTATATGGATATCAGGCTTGGCATCTGGCATGCCATCTGTTGCAGGTGACAAAAGTCACATGGAGATGTTAGCAGCTAGACCACTTGGCCCTAGCAGGAATGAATCATGAAAGTCTTTTCCTACAACATGGAATTCACTGCCACAGGAGGTGGTGGTGACTACAAGCATTGATGGCTTCAAGAGGGAACTGGATAGACATATGGAGCAGAAGTCCATCAGTGGCTGTTAGCCACAAGGTATAGTTAGGAACACTTGGTCTGGGGCAAGTGATACTCTATATTCTTGGTGCTGGGGGGGCAACAGTGGGTGGGCTTCTAGTGTCCTGGCCCCACTGGTGGACCTCCTGATGGCACCTGGTATTTTTGGCCACTGTGTGACAGAGTGTTGGACTTGATGGACCATTGGCCTGATCCAACATTGGCTTCTCTTATGTTCTTATCCCCCACCCACTACTCTTTAATCTATATATAAATGATATTGTTTTGAAGTTATCTGGACCAGAATTTGTTGCACCAACTTTAGGTTATCAGAAAATTCCAGTATTATTATATACGGACAGTATGGTCCTGATTTCTTTAACTAAAACTGGATTGAAGAGACTGTTATACAACCTGGGCGAATACTGGAAAGAGGGGAAACTAATAATTAATTATTTGAAATGCAAAACAATGGTGTTTCAGAAGAGACTGAAAAAATGCCACTGGAGTATACATGACACCCCAACTGAACAGTGTAGAATTTATAAATATCTAGGTTTAAAAAGAAGAAGAAGAGATTGGATTTATACCCCGCCCTTCACTTGGAGTCTCAGAGCAGCTTACAAACTCCTTTCCCTTCCCCTCCCCACAACAAACACCCTGTGAGGTAGGTGGGGCTGAGAGAGCTCTTTCAAGAACTGCCCTTTCAAGGGCAGCTCTGACAGAACTATGGCTTGCCCAAGGTCATCCAGCAGCTGCCAGTACAGGAGTGGGGAATCAAACCCAGTTCTCCCAGATTAGAGTCCAGGCACTTAACCACTACACCAAACTGGCTCATTAGTGAGACCCTGAAATGAGATGTCCATTTAAACCTTAAAAATCTTCAGTGCTCAAGATAATTAGAGTAATAATGCAATTCTACTATACTAGAGGTGGTTTTTTTGATTGTATCAGCTCTGAAATTCTTTGTTTCCAAAGTTATTATTCATCTACTGTATAGAATTGAGATTTGGGGATGGAAAGAACCAACACTCAGTAATTTGGAAATAATCACAAAAAAATAAATAAATCATGAGATGCATTTTAGCCTTACCAAAGGGGACTTTAGTGGCCATGTTGTGGACTGAACTTGGTTTCCCCTCCATCAGGGCATGTGTCCATTTGCTAGTTCTTAAATCGCGGGGAAAAACACCAGTCAACAAACCCAGGTTCCTTCAGTAATTTGGGTTACCAACTGTTGCAAAGTAAGGAAAATCTCATCTGACCTTCCTTAACAGCATTGTTACCTGATATAACATTCCAGATGATTTACTCCAGCTTTCAGGAAACAATGCTGATTTGAGGGAATGGATTTATAAAGAGGATGCCCTAACTGACAAATTTCTAATAAGTCCATCAAAATTTGCTCCATGGTATAAAACCAATTAAAAAGATCACTTTAGAGCATGTTATTTAATCGAAATCACAACCCATAATCTCAGAACAGCATTTTCTTCATTACGTTTCCAGTCAATGCCAACTGAGATGCTACACAGGTGATTAAAAAAACCCTTATGGATCAACATGTATGTATTTGTGGAAGTCCAATCAAGGACCTACTGCACTATGTTTTAAATTGTCCTTTATACTTAGAGCCAAGGGAAAAATTTCTTGCTAATATATTAGCTGGTCTCCGCCTTCTGCCTGATAAATTAAATCTCATGCTATCAGACATGGATTCTTTTATTTCCAAAAGGATGGCACTTTATGCCTTGGCTACCAGGCAAATAAGAACAAATGTGGTAGCCAGGAAAGTAATCTGATGATATACATCATCATTTAATAGTTTTTAGAAATTATCTGATTTTAATGTTAATTACATTTTAAACAAATATGTTGATTTTTCATATCTGCATCATATGTATGTTTTTATTATGTCTGGATTGTACAGGCCTATGGCCACATACAGTAACATTTTCTACCTAGCTACCTAAACCCCACCCCCACTCCTGAGTCTGGGACTGATGAAGTGGTTATGATGAGGTGTAGTGGTTACAGAGTTGGATTAGGATCTAAGGAGATCCAGTTTCAGAAACTAAAAACTAGGTCCAAATAGTTTTAAAAGTGGGAAGACTGATGTATTTTCATTTCATTTTATGTACCAAGAAAATGGAATGAGCAAATTAGATTTTTTCTGCTCATTGTGATTGCCCAAGCCAACAATTTTGCTTCTTTGGCAAGCAGATCTGCAAAATAATTTACAAGATTAACAACTCCTACATGTAGGAAGCTATTACAACCTCAGCAACTGTGGGGAATTTTTCCCCAGATGCTAAATTTGCATAAAGGATAAAATGTCTCCATTTTAAATTGTTTTTACTGTTTTGGTTGACTCATAAGCACTGCTGTTAACATGTGCCAGACTGCATGTTGAGACTGTGCATCCAAACATTTTCAGGCACCATACAAACACTGGTTGTATTAGTTTCATTACATTTTCCTGTAAGAAGAAAATGTTCCCAGTCTTACCACAAACTATTGTGTTGTGGAAATCTTTTGCCACATGACAAATAAGTGTTTTGGCCACAAGATGTCAGAGCTTGACATGCAGATATATAGACATGTTCCTGAGGAATAGCCCTGGTCTGCTGCAGCTGAGATAACAAAGTTTGTGGCACTTAAAGTCTTAACCAATAAATTTGGCACCTGATAAACTGGACTGTAGCTCACAAGAGCTTATACCATAACACATGTGTCTTCCAAGTGCCGCAAGACTCAGTTATTTGGATTCAAGCGTATATGTACTCCATATTATTCTGTATCAAGGGTCAGATTTGATTGCATTGAAACATGAATAGGGCTCTTGTTCACTGATAGCCTTCCAAGGGGTGCCTAAGGTTCTTTCCTCAAGGTCTGCTCTCATATCATGTGAACTAGCCTGCAGGACTTTTTCTTCAAAATATCCTATCTTCCTTATGTAAATGCTTGCAGAAAATGGTTCCTCAACAACACTAGGTGCTATCTCTCCTTATAAATATTTATCTTTTGGTTTCGCAAGATTCCATGCGCTCCCATTGGCTATAAAATGTCCTCCCTCAGCCATTGGCCCATCAGCCACCACTCAAGAGTACTCGTGTGCCATTGGCCGGGTGCTGGGTCTGCTCCTCTTCCCCACCCACTCCCCCTGGCAGACAGCTCTCTCTCCTGAGGAAGACAGTTCTCTTGACTCCTGTGAGGGACTGTCCCCTCAGTGGCTGTGGGTAGGCAGCCAAGCTTGGTTCTGTGAGTAAAAAAGCAAAGGACTTTCAGCATAACCCCCTCCCCAATGGCCACTTTCCTGTCAGAATAAATGGAAAAAGGCTTTTTCTCCTGCTTAGCTTCAGCATGGCTGGCTGGCTAATGAGGTGGGCCAGCAACCATCAAACCATTTTCTTCAACTCCCCGCTATGCGGCTGACTTTCCCCTAGGGCTGCCAATCTCCAGGTGGGACCTGGAGATCTCCCACTGTTACAATTGACCTCCAGATGACAGAGATCAGTTCCCCGGGAGAAAATGGTTGCTTTGGAGGGTAGACTCTATGGCATTATACCCTGATGAGTCCTTCCCCGCCCCCCAAATGCTGCCCTCCACAGGATCCACCCCCCAAATCTCCAGGTATTTCCCTAATCAGAGTTGGCACCTGTACTTTCTCCTCTGTCAGTAAAAGGCCCTTTCCACATCTATGTTGGCCTTTGGGAGAAAACTCATTGGGCCCTGTCCTGATCAGGTTGCCAACTCCAGGTGGGCAATTCCTGGAGATTTGAGGGATGGAGCCTGGAGAGGGTGAGGTTTGAAGAGGGGTGGCACCTCAGACAGGTACGATGCCATAGACTCCACCCTCCAATCCAGCCATTTCCTGATGGGGAACCATTGTTGCCAGTCTCCAGGTGGGGGCTGGAGATCACTCAAAATTACAACTGTTCTCTAGGAGGGATGGGGGAGGAGATGGAAAACTAAAGGTAGGTTGATGGTTGGCTGGGAGGGAGATAGGGTTATCAACTCCAGGTTGGGAAATTCCTGGAGATTTGAGGGGTCGAACCTGGAGAGGGTGAGTGTTGAGGAGGGGTGGGACCTCAGACAGGTACAATGCCATAGACTCCACCCACCAAACCAGCCACTCCCTCCTGGGGAACCACTGTTACCAATCTTGGGGGTGGGCTGGAGATCACTCAAAATTACTCTTCAGGTAGCAAAGATCAGTTCCTCTGGAGAAAATGGTGGACTCTGTCATTATACCCTGCTGAGATTGCCACAGCAAATTGTCACTGAGTGCCCAAAGCCGGGGCACTCTCCCAGAGCCTCTTTCTAGAGCTCGTTGTATTTATTTCCACAACGGGCCTTATTCCTAGTATATTAATATTGTGATAGTAAACTATTTCTGCTTTACACTGTGCAGAAGATTCTGAAGACTTGCATGTGCCATGTTTGGAATATGTGGTTGCTTCAAGATCCACAACATTTGTTATAAGGAAATAAGAGTAGAGAATCTTGGTGAAAGAGAAGCCAGTTTGTATGTATGCGAAAAAAAAAGTGCACTGTAACTCCCACAAGCAGGTCTGAGTTGGGAACCATGTTTTTAGGTCACCTTCATGACTTCTCAGGCTGTATGCTGTCTAAGATTGTGGAGAACCTCTATGTTTGATACTTCTTGGTCTTTTGCCTAATATCGAGTGTTAAAGTTGAGAAATTAAGGTCAGGCTACAGACAATCAGTCGTGACCTGGATGGCCCAGATTATCTTGATCTCATCAGATCTCAGAAGCTAAGCAGGGTTGGCCCTAGTTAGTACTTGGATGGGAGATCATTAAGGAAGTCCGGGGTTGCTGCACAGAGGCAGGTAATGGCAAACCAACTTTCTTAGTCTCTTGCCTATGGGGTCACCATTGGTTGGCTGCAACTTGATAGCACTTGCCACCACAGACAATCAGGACACTAAGCTCATGAGAAAGTAGTCAGATTCCCCTTGGGTCCTGGATACTCCCCTGTCAATAGTTCTGTGTTTTGGCTTTCTGAGGGATCATGAAAGTCCAGGTCATAATTAAGGATCCAGGTTTGCAGAAGAATAAGCAACCTCATAGAACTATCCAGGAATCAGCCTTACAATACAGTCTTCCCTAGAAACATAATAATGAGTGAAGCTGGGGTCATCACTCATCTCCTAGCCTTCGTTAATCAGACATGCTTGTCCAGCAACTCAGTCATCATACCCAGAAGATTCCATCATCCCATTTTTCTCATTACCTCACCTGGCAACCATCATACCTCCCACCTTCCTTATGAGTATTTTTTGCCATCTTCTGCTTTACCTTTCCCAAATTCCAAACAAACCAATAACAACCAGGAGTCAGAACAAGAATTTTAAGGTTCCAAAAATGCCATCAGTTGGGTTTGTCCCGAAGAGCAAATGGCCAAGGGAAAATGGGATAATAACAGCATCCCAGCCATGGAGAAATTAGGTTCAATCTGATCCCCAAGGATTGCTCCTCCATGGCTGAAATTGCTGGACAGAGACCCCCCCCTTCCACCTGGACCCCTGCCTTATGACTTTGGAACGTCTTCAACCACACTAAAATTCCTGTATCAGGCAACATATAAAACTTTCTGGTCCACTCCTTTAAGCCTCTAACTCTTCCTTCTTCCTCAGTGCCATCCCTCCACTGAAGCAGGGCTTAGAGAGAACCTACATTTTCTGCCCTTCTACCCCTTCTTTCTCTCTCTAGGTATGCAGTACACTCATAACAGCACCAGTGGCTAGTTCTGACTTTCTGAACCAGGCAGAAGGAGGAATATCTAGTATAACTGGGACAGCTTTGATTAGGCATCATCTGATTTGCTTATAATTGTTAGTTTCATATATATAATTTCAGTAATTTCTCAAATTTAGTATTTTATATTGCTCTTTCAATCTACCTGCTCTTCCTACTTTTCCTTCTGTTAATTTTATATGTCCAGGACATATTTAAACTTAAGTATGGTCTCCTTCATTGTCTGCCATTCCAAACCCATCCCTAAAGTATTGCTGAAGTTTGCTCTCACTTCAAGTATAGACTGACCTGGGGGAACACTGTTCCTCAGGCCCTGCAAAGCAGAGTTGTTCCGCTGGGCCTATTGCTGAGGGCATCACTGGGCCACTTGCAGATAGGCTATAGCTAGTTTTGGCCTCCCGCTCCTCCCTTGCTTCCCCCCCTTTCCCCTCTTCTTATTAGATGTCTGTATATTGCCCCTCCATATGAGTTTTACAACATCTTCAATTGTATAATAGCTGTTTTACTGATTTTATTGCATTTATTGAATTGATAAATTGTATTTTGGAAGGTTTTTAAAATGTATGTAATGTACTCAGACCTAATGCAATCAGACATAATGCAATCAGACCTGACTGCGTGCGAGGCAAGGAAGCCATGCGGTTAGGCAAAATGTCCGAGCTTCGCTCACCTGAACAAAGGACTCAGTGGATCCTAGCCCACTCCAATCAGAGGGTTAGGCTCCCGGCCGAGAGCCTATGGGACTCTCGGCCACTGTAAATATCCTATCACGAGTGTGGGGGGTGTTTTGGGTGTGGGGTTTACAGGGGATATAAACCAGCCTGCAAGCAGGGTAAAGTTGTCTTGTTCCTGATCTTCAAATAAAAGTATGAGCTGATTTCACTCTATGGACTCGTCAGTCTCAGTACTTTTCAATGTATATGTTATAAATTGTTGTTACTCATTCTGAGATGGCTTCAGGGAGAACAGGTTATAAATGGAATAAGATAATTAAATAAAATAATGATCCTTTGACACACAAATCTAAGAGTGCATGTGTGTTGCATGTATGGTCTGAATACTTCTGGTAACAACAGCACTACTTAAATCTAAAACATCAAGACTGGTCATGTTAACCTAAGTATGCATCAGCATTGTTTCAGACATCTCAGAACAGCTACAGAGCTATTCAGGAAGAGTAAAGAAAAGCTGCTTTTAAAAATTCCACCCCCTTCCCAAGTGTGAAATGCAGAATATGAACACCTTTTTCTATTTTTTTGTCTTGGATTCCACACAGACTACAAGACTGACTCTTGAATACACTTTTCAGAATTTGTGAAGCACATGGTTTTAAAATTCCAGAGCTCTTTTTATTACCTTGAGGTCAAGGATAGTAAATTTAAATCCTATTACAACATGAATGAAGTGTGAGCATTAGTAACCTTTTCAGGAAGATAAAAAATTATGTATATCCTTGGATGGAATCCTAACCTTTCTTTTATTTGTCTCCATAAAGTTAGATAATGGCTACTGTGTGAATTATTATCTAGTTCAGGTTTGTACCATTGGCAGTTTGACAAACCAACATTATTTTATTCAACAACTAGTAATTAAATGTAGTTTATTTGATTTCAGTCTTTATAGGGAACAAGATGGGGATCAACCTACAATTTGTTTGCTTTCATTTTAGATCTGCAATGTAAAGTTCAAAGAGACATTTTCAAAGACTTGAAATGGCAGATTCATAATATTTAGAAATGTTCTTAACTGTGTATTTATGTTTCATTGAGTTCAGTGGGACACTGCCACATTTGACACTGGACTGCACCCAATGTCCAGCATTATATCATATTGCTATGAAATTGTGTTTGGGATCAAGCTCCACTGCTGGTGCAGGAAAATACTTAAAAAAAAGATCAATGTGACAAAGTTGAATTGATGAAACTGGGCAGGTTGAGGCACAATATTGTTCTGGTGCCACATGAATGAACCTTGGGCTTGAGTGTCCTCTGATCTCCTTCCCCTTCCTTCTTCTCTTGAAATCTCCACTTTCCCTGCCTGTTTTGAAGGAAATCATTGTGGCATGAGTGGAGTGTCTATATGGACAACTCCATCCACAACCATCCCACAGCTACCCCTTTAAACTGGAGAAAAGAGGGTTCCCCCCCTTTGGATTAAAGAGGAAAGCCCCATAACACCATGAGTCATGCTCAGAATGAGCAAAATGTCATGCAGATGCTCCCACTTAATCTAGGGGCTTCCTGCATTCCATGAAGGGCAAAATCCCCTTGTGGAAGCAGCCCTGAAAAACAGGCATTATTTCATTATTATTATTTTTGTTTTAAAAACTGTGAAAAGCCTATTGAGGTCTGAGTTATAAATCAGGAAGGGCACGTCTCTGCTTTGTGCAGCAAACTTGATTGCTTTGGGTACATCAATATTACACAGGTGTTGTTGCAGGAAATAGATAAAGCAAGCATGGCAGAAATATGTATTTTAATAGGTGCCCCCTACACATACAACTATTGCCCCAGTCATAAAGTCATTATGTAGCCTTAGTCAAGATACATTGGATTTTACAGCTGTTCTTCAGCTTCCATCAGAGTTTCCAGTTTGCCTACTATTGTTTGCTAAAAGAGCTTTCAGGAAAGTTCATATAAACATTTATTTTAAAAACTGGATCAGTATTTCAAAACAATCTAATGACAACATTAAAATCCACATAGCAAAACTGCAAATAGAGATTGGGAACACAGAAACTTATAGTCATCAGGCTTCAGCAAAGAGAGAACAAGAATTAGCTTTCTAAAATAGATATCGTAGTCAGCCCTTCTAAAAAGTGGAACATTCATTTTTCTTTTCTTTTAAAAATGGTATTCAGCACATGCATAGTTTGTGGCATTACTTCTGAAGAGACTGTTTCTAGGTTTGGATTCAGTGATAATTTCTACAAATGGATAAGATATAAAAACCCTGAGGCAGTGTATAGTACAGTGTCTCATTTTCTTCTGTATTTACGTTTGAATCAAAAGTGGCTTGTGCAAGATACATGGGGTCATTCTACAAAGAGTTCCAGAAAATCCACTTCCTACCAATTTCCCTGCCTCACACTTCTCTTCCTTTGCTAATGAGAAAATATTATTAGAACATAAAAGCCCCAAATGACTACTTTTGATGATGTCTCAATTCAGACCATTTGTCACAAGTTTATCATGTGTAAAGTGGCAGTGGGAAGGGCCTTGTGTGGGAGGTTTTGCTTATGTCAAGGCGGCAGCACCATGCTGAGTATGTTTAGAGCCCACAGGCCAAAGACGGTCACTGCAGTGTATGAATGTAGCATTCATTACTTAAGATACTTGACTGAGTTTTCATTCCAAATATAAATAAAATCCTCTAGAAAATGAGGTCCTAATTTGAACAGCTGGAGGACGAGAGAGAGGAAGAGTAAATAAAGGACTCTGCTTATATTTTGTGTTAACTCAAAAGGGAGCTGCAGATAATTAGAGCCAAGTGAGCTATTTGCAGTACGCAGTTTATTTTATACATTTAACCCCATGTTTTCCTTCAAAGTGAATTTCACTGCTTGTAAATGTGAGTAGTGGTAACTGAGGACTGGTTTCAGTACAATATTTGCAGGCAGAAGGTATGAAGCCAGGAGGGCTGACTTTACATGTCCTATTTATTTCTATGTTGAGTGTGTCAAGATGATTGCTATCTATTACAAATGTATAACATGGGTCTGGGGCAATGTTCCCTCTAAGCTGTCAACTATTGTGAGCAAAAATCCTAACTTGTGAGCCAAAAAATCCATGAGCATGAAACTTGTGAGTCTAATGGAAAGAAAGGAAAAGAAAAAAGGGAAGAAAGGGAAAGAAAAAAGGGAAGAAAGAGGAAGGAAGGAAGGAAGGAAGGAAGAAAGAAAGAAAGAAAGAAAGAAAGAAAAAGAAAGAAAGAAAGAAAGAAAGAAAGAGAAAAAAGGGAAAGAAAGAGAAAGAAAGAGAAAAAGAAAAAATGGAAAGAAAGAAATGAAAACAAAGGGAAAAAAGAACTTGGAAGAAAGGGAAGAAGGGAAGGGAAGAAAGGAAAAGAAAGAACGGGAAAAAGGAAAGAAAGAAATAGAAAGAGGGAAAGAAAGAAAGGGGGGAAAGAAAGGAAAAGAAAGAAATGGAAAGAAAAAAGGAAAAGAGAAAAGGGAAAGAAATGGAAAGAAAGAAAGGAGAAAAGGGAAAGAAAGGGAAAATGGAAAGAGAAAGAAAGGGAAAAAGGGAAAGAAGGAAAAGAAAGAAAGGGAAAAAGGGAAATAAGTGGAAGGAAAGAAAGGGAAAAAGGGAAATAAGTGGAAAGAAAGGGAAAAAGAGGGAAATAAAGAAATTGAGAGAGAGAGGGAGTGAGAGAGAGAGAGAAAGGAAAAAAAACAAATGAAAGAGAGAGAGAGATAGTAAATAGATGGGAAGGAAGGAAGCAAGGAAGGAAGGAGGGGACATGTAGAAAGAAAGAAGAAAAAAGAAAGGGAAAGGAAGGAAGAAAGAAAGAGAGAGAGAAAGAGAGAAAGAGAGAAAGAGAGAAAGAGAGAAAGAGAGAGAGAGAAAGAAAGAAAGAAAGAAAGAAAGAAAGAAAGAAAGAAAGAAAGAAAGAAAGAAAGAAAGAAAGAAAGAAAAATAGAAATGGAAAGAAAGAGAAAGAAATTGAATGAAAACAAATGGGGAGAGATGAAGGGAGGGAGGGGTGGAAAGAAGGAAGAAAAAAGAAAGAGAGGCCCCCTCTACTGGCTGGCAGCCATTAGAGTGCTCAGTTTGGCTTCCCCCCTTCCAAACAGGGGGAAGGCAAAGGGAGGGCTGAAATTGCTTGCCCTTTAAAGCCAGAAGCCTGGTGAATCTGCCCATCAGCTGCTGGCTTTAAAGGGCAGGACAGCCCTTTCAGGGCTTCCGTTTTCTTTCCCTGCTTCCAAGCTGGGGGAAGCTTCCCTTTTGCTGCCTCCCACTTGCAGGTAGGGGGAAGTGAAAGTGAGCCCTGAAATGGCTTCCTGCCCTTTAAAGCAAACAGTGCAGCAGGTCCACCTGTCAGCTCTTCACTTTAAAGGGTGAGCAGCCATTAGAAGCCTCCTTTTCACTCCTTCCCACTTTCAAGTGGGGGAAAGTGAAAGGGAGCCCTGAAATGGCTCTCGGCCATCTAAAATGTTTATACAATAGCTAAAGCACTGTATATAGTAAACTTACACAACAATTGAAAAGTATATCTGAATAATATAGGCAATATATGTATTTTGTGAGAGATACAATGTATACACAACTAAACTATAATGAACAATGAACTCAAGGAAGTGATGGTTCACCCTCTCCTAAAAAAACCATCCCTGGACCCAGTCGAATTAGCCAGTGGGTGGGTGCCTCCGGGATAGTTGATCCTCTGTCTTCACTGTGGAAGATGACAAGTGCTTGCCCACTCCAGAACTGCTGATTTTGGGAGGGGTGTTGAAAGACCTGAGTCAGATTGAGGTGATGACAGAGGAGGTCCTATGACTGATAGACAACTTAAAAACTGATAAATCGTCAGGCCTGGACGGCATACATCCAAGAGTTCTGAAAGAACTCAAATGTGAACTTGTGGATCTCCTGACAAAAATATGTAATTTTTCATTAAAATCTGCCTCCATTCCTGAGGAATGGAAGGTAGCTAATGTCACTCCCATCTTTAAAAAGGGTTCCAGAGGCGATCCGGAAAATTACAGGCCAGTCAGTCTGATGTCGATACCGGGTAAGTTGGTGGAAACGTTTATTAAGGAAAGAATTAGTAGGCACACTGATGAACAAAAACTATTGAAGCAGACTCAGCATGGGTTCTGTAAGGGAAAATCTTGTCTCACTAACCTGTTAGTGTTTTTTGAGGGGGTGAACAAACATGTGGACAAGGGGGACCCAATAGATGTTGTTTACCTTGACTTCCATAAAGTTCCTCATCAAAGGCTCCTAAGTAAGCTCAATAGTCACAGGATAAAAGGACAAGTCCTCTTGTGGATCAAAAACTAGCTAATTAATAGGAAACAGAGAGTGAGTATAAATGGGCAATTTTGTCAGTGGAGGGTGGTAAGCAGTGGGGTACCACAGAGATCAGTACTCTGTCTGATGCTTTTTGATTTGTTTATTAATGATTTGGAGCTGAGAATAAGCAGTGAAGTGGCTAAATTTGCAGATGACACGAAGTTGTTCAGGGCAGTGAGAACCATGGAGGATTGTGAGGCACTCCAAAGGGATCTGTCGAGGATGGGCGAGTGGGCATCAGAGTGGCAAATGGGGCTCAGTGTGGCCAAGTGCAAAGTGATGCACATTGGGGCCAAAAATCCAACTATAAGTACACATTGATGGGGTCCGAACTGGCAGAGATTGTCCAAGAGAGAGATGTTGGAGTCGTAGTAGATAACTCAATGAAAATGTCTAGACAGTGTGTGACTGCAATAAAAAAGGCCAATGCTATGCTGGAAATTATTAGGAAGGGAATTGAAAACAAATCAACCAGTATCATAATGCCCCTGTATAATTCAATGGTGCGACCTCATTTGGAGTACTGTGTTCAGTTCTGGTCACCACACCTCAAAAAGGATATTATAGCATTGGAAAAAGTGCAGGGAAGGGCAACTAGAATGATAAAAGGGTTGAAACACTTTCCCTATGAAGAAAGATTAAAATGCTTGGGTCTCTTTAGCTTGGAGAAACGACAGCTGAGGGGTGACATGATTGAGGTTTATAAGATTATGCATGGGACAGAGCATGTAGAGAAAGAAGTACTTTTCACCATTTCTCACAATATAAGAACTCATGGGCACTCAATGAAATTGCTGAGCAGTTGGGTTAGAATGGATAAAAGGAAGTACTTCTTCACCCAAAGAGTGATTAACACATGGAATTCACTGCCACAGGAGGTGGTGGTGGCTACAAGCATGGACAGCTTCAAGAGAGAATTAGATAAGCATATGGAGCAGAAGTCCATCAGTGGCTATTAGCTACAGGGTACGGATAGGAACTCTCAGTCTGGGGCAACTGATACTCTATATTCTTGGTGCTTGGGGGAGCAGCAGCAGTGGGAGGGCTTCTAGTGTCCTGGCCCCACTGCTGGACCTCCTGATGGCACCTGGTATTTTTGGCCACTGTGTGACAGAGTGTTGGACTGGATGGGCCATTGGCCTGATCCAACATTGGCTTCTCTTATGTTCTTATGTTCTTATCCCCCAGCGCCACCATCAATAGAGTGGTATTGCTTGAAAAGACAATATTTTCAGGAGTGGCTGTTTGTGTGGATATATCAGTAGAAAAGAGTAAGAGTCCAATAGCATTTTAAAGACTAACAAAATTTCTCTGAAGAAGTGAGCACTGACTCACGAAAGCTCTTACCCTACCACAAATTTTGTTAGCCTTTAAGGTGATATTGGACTCTTACTCTTTTCTACTGCTGCAGACAGACTAACATGGCTATTCATCTTAATCTGTCTGTGTGGATATATAAATATGTTAGATTCTTTTTCTCCTGCTAATTTGTATGTGGACATGTGTTCACATAAATTTTGTGGGAAGTGGGTCATAGAGAAGGTGGAAGTAATTATGTGGTGTTTATTTGTCAGAATGTCAATGTGTCTGCAGGAGCATCCCTACTCCACAGATGACCTACTGTACGGAAGGCAGGTATGGAGGCAGGAGGTTTATGTAAGTGGGTGGAACATACCAACCAAACCTGTACAGTATGCATTTGAACCTATGAATTAGATGCCTTTTATATTCCAGTCACTTCAGGCCAAATTATCATCCAGCTGCTTTTTTTGTGCTCACAACATTATGATTGCAGTAACTGCAGGTGAAATGAATGGCATTTGGGTGTCCCCATTTGGTTACTAGGGCATCACATGGCCCAGAAAGATGAAACCCACAAATAATTGTGGGTGGGAAATCTAGGCCATGATTGTTTGGATTGGGAGCAATCTAAGAGCGAGAAACAACTTGGATTATATGCAGAGGCAGAAGGCCTTTTTAAAGGTGGAAAAGAAGGACACTCATTATCTAAGTTTGGAAGCTTGCAGTTTTCTTACTTTAGGCTTTTGAGTTTAGTAGTAAATCAAAATTTGGAACAAACTGAGGAATGGGCAGCATATACATTGGATTTGCCACTGGAAAAAAACTGGCTGAAGCTGCATTCTCCTTAGGTGACAGAGCATAAAAATACTAAACAACACATTGTTAAACACTGGGATAATAATCATGACACTCTCTTCCTTGACGTATTCCCAGGTATTGCTCCAGGATAAGGGATGATTCCAGCTCCAGCAGACTCTCAAACTGACTTGGGCACCAGGAATTTTGTACCCCAAGCCCCCCCTCCTTGGCATCCCTGTTTCTGGGGAAAGGCTGCCAGTGGAAGGAAGGAAAGCTGAAACTGGGAGGCAGATAAAGGTAGGTGGGCTAGTGATTGAGAAGGAAGCAGAAAAAGGGGTGTGAGGAAAATGAGCTGTCCCCCAGTAAGTTATTGCTGATCCCTCTGTATAACCTGGCAGCTGGGAATACACATCACACATCTGATGAAGTGGGCTCTAGTCCATGACAGTTTATGCTACAAACATTCTTTAAAGTGTTGCAATACCTGCTATAGGAACTGGAGCTTCTATTTAGGAAATGTGCCACCCATTTTATGCTAACAGGAGCTCAGTATGTGCCTAGAGCTGCACTGCACATGACTGCTCTAGCATATGGCTGTGATCCAGTTCACAATTATGAGCTGATGTCTCATATGAATTAGTATGACTCAAACCTGCATAACTGTGCAATGGAATTGTGACTCATATTTCTTGATTCTCTGAATTCTTGAAGTAAGAGGGCCATAATGGTAAGCTTTCTTGGTATAAAACAGGCAGGATAAGATTTTTATATTTCTAGACAGTTGGTGCAGTTGAAAGGCTTATGAGCATCTTGTAACCATTAGCTATCACCCTGTCTTGAAAACCTGACCATTTGATTTTCTTACATCAACATGATTTAAGAAAGCCACTGTTTGTCACAATACTTGAGAGAAACCTGGCAGAGCAGATCATAGTTTTCTTGTTACCTTGGCTAAGAAAGCATAACTGCATGCTACTATTGGCCTTTTGATTGTTTTTCCTTATGGAGAGAGGAAAGAGAAGTTCTCTTTGGGGAAGAATGTTTTCTAGTAGGAAGGATAAAGGGATGCAACACAACACAATCAGTCAGAGAGAGTTTGTCCCAAGCTCAACAGCCTCCTTATCTCTCTTCTTCTTCTGGCTTCCTGCAGTGACTTCAACTTTTAGCAGTGTTAAAATTGTGTGAATGGTGAAGGAAGTTTAATGGAGCTTTGGGCTTTACAATATTTTTGAAGTTGGTTAAAAATAATAGTTTGTTATGGGATTGTTTTTTGTTATTGTTGTTGTAAAGCAAAACATGTGCAAGAAGATAAGAGCCTTGAGGAAGAAGAAAAGCAATTGAAGTAGGAAACATCTTTAAAGAAAAACTTCCACAATATGCATATTCTGAAAAGCTGAATGGTTTCTCAGGAGATTAGATCCATGCATACTTTCATAAGAGGATCTTCATCATCTGAATTCATTTAACTCAACTCTTTCTGTCATTTTCATTAGCCACTAATCTATGAGGTTGGTTTGGACACTCAACGAATAAGGGAAACGAGGAACCCTCTCCATTTTTGTGTTTCCACACAATGGCTTATGTACTAGGTATTCATGCATTTTGCCTGTGTGAAGAGCTGAATTCTTGCAACACATGCTTTCCTCCCTCAGGAGAGCTATGTAGCATGATATTTCAGACACTACGGGGAAATATAAAAATGGGACCTGATATTTCAATCATTATTTGATGCATCACTCTCTTGGATAACACCCAGGGTTGCTTTAAGTGGCCAGCATTGGCAGTACAGGCCATCTAAACCTGGCAGTAAAGACCTCAATGACCCAACTTTTACTACCTATGGCTTTTATTGATATGACTTTTCTGGTTCCTGTACTGGAGTTGTAAGCATTTAGTTTTTATTTTAATCATGCTACACTTCATTCAACAATGTCTGAAGCCTTCCTTCAACCCAAGGATCCTTCCTGAAATGAAAGTAGCTGTTACTTGTATGTTGTAAGGTTCTGTGAGAGGCTTGGTTGAAAGCACAGGACTGGAATGTTTAAATGAATAAATAAAAGGTGTTGTAATAGAACCTGCGGCATCTTCATGAAGTGATGTAGGGATAGCCCCATAAATACCTTGCTTGATTTTGTTTTAAAGAGATCATTGTTTGTGATAGGAATATCTTTACTTCCAAGACTGAGCAAAATAAAAGGAGTCCTAAAGCTACAATATGCAGGTTCATTGCCTTTGAACACATATTAATACTTATTCTGTCTCATGTATTATATATATTTCTATCCCATTCTTGCTGCCGGAAGCCCAAGGAGACATGAATGGTGCCACTTTCTCTAGTTTTATACTCACAACAGTCCTATGATGCAGACTGAGAAATGACGACTAGCCCATCATCACCCAGTGATCTTAATGGCTGAGTGAGGATTTCAAACCACACTTCCCAGCCTAGCATTCAGAGCACTACACTTGCCACAGAGTATCTGCCGCATCGCCATTTCCAAACTGTCTCCCATCCTTCCTTTCTCTGAGAAAACTGACTCATTCAGGTAACAGTCTTGTCAATTTGACCAACACCATCAGTTTTTAAAAATATTAATATGTACCAAAGTTGGTGTCCATGAACAAGTCTGCCCCTTTGAATGGAAAAAAACCCACCAAAAAAATCTCCACTGGTGAAGTTTGAAAGGCTCTTAACTTTAAAATAGAACTCCAGGAGGGCTGATGGGCAATAATGTGGAAACATGCTACGCATTGTCAGGTTGTCAGCGACCACATCATGATGATAGCTTTGCATCTAAGCTTAGTCATGGGACAATATGGATCTCCATCCAGAATAGGC
The DNA here is from genome assembly GCA_029375565.1 of Gekko gecko. Lineage (NCBI taxonomy): Eukaryota > Metazoa > Chordata > Lepidosauria > Squamata > Gekkonidae > Gekko > Gekko gecko. The sequence continues at coordinate 102,965,657 of JAPDNY010000004.1, read as the reverse complement.
AAGTCAAAGGAGTGCCTTTTTCTGCCACGCTAGCTAGAAACAGTTTGGTAACCTTTATACCAATAAGAGGCTTGAAAACACACATGTTGTTTTGCCCTTACAAGCTCATCCAAGAATACTGGTAGTTAAGCTCAATTGCCATCAGTGGGAGTTATTTGCAAATAAGTATGGTTAGGAACTAGGTGATCGCTCATTTTACACCTTGCCCTCTACCCCTTATAATTAAATTACCTCCAGGTGATTAAATCTTACTTATCATAGCATTCCTTCCCTGTTAGCCAGTCAGTTAATTGGGTCTTCAGTTACAGCCTTTCTGTCATTAGGATTTGCCTAAGGTTATTTAGCCTTTAAGATTGTAATCTTTTCATGTGGGAGTTGGACAATCCACTGGTGGGAAGCTGAATTGTATAACTCTCAATGAGGTGTCTAGGTCTGTGCATTGCTGCTGGTGAAGCAAGAGTCTGCTGTGTTCTAAGCTGTGGGAGATGTTTTGAGTGAATTAAAGGTGTGTCTGACTGAGACCTGACCTGTTGTTTTGACTGTCCTTCTGTCTTTAGCACTTTATGAACCAGGCAGGCTCCTCCTGTTGTCTAGTGTTTTTCATGAATTGCAAATGTAAATCACACCCAATCTCTGGGAATACAACAGAGCTTGAAAACCAGGTTGCTTACTGGGTCATGGCCTTCAGCTCTTAGTATTATATCAGAAAGGTGTGGGATGTGGGTGTCTATTATTTTAGCATGTTAAATGAAGTGCTTCCAGATTGCATCTCCTGGTTCACTACCCATAGTTAAATACATCTTTGGTCAAAATAGCATATGACAGAGGTTCCCAAACACTTTTAGGCTAAGTCTCTCGAGGCAAGAATGAATCCCCCACTACTGCCATTCTTGCTCCTCTGGAAGGAATCACCACTGCTTACACTGTATTCTGTACTACCCAGTCAAAGTCTGAAATGATGCCCCACCTTAAATCTTTGGGCAGTTTGGAGTGACCCTAAAAACGTTGGGTTGGTTCATACTTAATGCTAAACCATGACTTATTTTAAATACGGTAAGTTGGTGAAACCAGACATGGGTCTGCAGACAACCATTGAAATCTGGCTTGTCTTGCTAATTCCCAGTTTGAGCATTGTCACTCTTTCTCCCATCTCTACAATAGAGATCTGGCTGGTATCCCAGCCTGCTTCACAGCACATAATTCAGGACAAAGCTTTAGCACATCACAAGTTCCCTTACCATTGGCCTAGGGCAACTGAAGGACAGGGAAGCTGTGCTTGAGAATCTCTCTGTCCACTCTTAGAATGGCCAGTACCTGCCAAACCATGCTCCCCTTTCTCTGTAATCCTTTCTTCACTGAAACCATGGGAAAAAACCTCCTGCTGCCCAGTTTAGTATATCCCCACATGCAAACCTCACCATGTTTCCTTCAGTTGTTCCATCTCTATTCCAAGCCATACAGGAACCTTACAGCAGAGCAGATGTACCCCTCCAATATTAAGTGGTCTGTTCTCTCACCCCTCCACTTGTTGCAAAACAAAATCATAGTGTTCAGGTGTAACCAGCATGACCTGATTCACAAATTCAGAGTAATATGCTGTTTGTGGTCTCTGGACTGTAACCTGACAGCAGTATTAAGAGTAGATATTGCTTTAGGAATAATCCACAGATAACTCATTGCACTAAATGTCTGTATTCCATCTCTACTTTGAAACGTTTACATACTGAACACAGCTTGATAGCAAACTCATCATTTGAACAGATCTGCTGCTTATTCCAGTCTCTTGTCCCATACAGTGAAATTGGAAGTAAGTTACACATTGTGTTTTAGTGCACTCCTTTTATTAGGAATTTGTGGCTGCTGTCTTACCTGGGGCCAGGAGAAGAGTGCAAGATGGCAGTCACGAAGGAGAGAGGAGAGCCACCCATGTTGGTGGCCTCTATCAGGCCACAGAGTGATGGCCTCAGACCTACCACAGCTGCAATGCACTACAAGGAGGCATATATGATTAAACTGGTGGCCAAGTTGGACAGGCATGGCCATTACTCTGGCAACCAGCCACAGTGACAGCCACTAAGAAACCCTTCATTTTTGTAGGAGGTAGCCCTCTGGCCAAGGCATATAATGTCATGGTTATTCATGACCAACAGTTTTGTCATTCATATCTAAATGATTTGGTGGACCATTCTTGGAAATGTTACTTCTTTGTTTGTTTATAGTTCACTTTTCTCACTAGGACTCAAGGTGGGTCACACAGAATAAGTCAATACAGTCAACAAAATGGAACACCCAATAGACAATGAAATAGGATATGACTTATAGAAATCTGGAAACCAACTAGAGGTGAAGCACAGCATAATTATTAAGATAACATGTTTGAGGTTGGGGGCAGGGTTGCTGATCAAGGGGTGACCCAAACGCAGAAAAAGTACTGCTTACCTTCACGGAGAAGACAGTGGAGTGGAATTTGTATGCAGAAGATTCATTGATGTAAGTTTTCTGCCATAGGAATATTTGAAAGGAATGTGCCTGTTGTTGGGCCTTTAAGAGAGTGGAGGCAGGGGTAGAGAGAGAAGAGTGCTAGTAGGCATCCTTGGAACCAAGAGTGTAGAGGGGCATCTCACTAGCAAAAACTGACCTCATGCTAGAGTGGTCTTGTTTGTGACCCACTGCTGTCCAAATAGTCTGTGGGCAGGGTGAGCACTGAGCACTGATGGAAAACAATAAGCAAGGAGTGAGTCTAGAATAAGTCAGAATGTCATGTTCATACATAACACAGAATCACGGTCAAGCCCAACTGTGCATAGCCAACTAGCTTCATAAACTGATAACAATTCTTGTTTTCACAGACCCATAATGAACCACGGTTGCTATGGTTGTCTGAGTCTAGAAATTGAATTAAATATGGTTCCTTTAATTAAACCATGGTTTGGCACTACATCTGAACCACCTGTTGCCACTGTACGGCCTGTCTGTATACTGTCAACCAGGCTGAATATGATATAGGGATGTCAAGGTGCTACAATTAATGCTAAGTGTGTCTCACCCATTAGACAAGCATAACATTGTTTTCTTATGCCCCCCTTCTGTACAATTCAAGAGCCCATTGGGGGAAACACCAGCACAGTAAATAAGAATCTTTGGGGGAGAGTGTCAATCAGACTTTCTGTTTGTTTCATTACTGGGCTAAGCTGCCTCCTGTCTGTAGCCTTCGCATATATATCGCAGTGGGAGTTGCTCCTTCCTCATTGTTGCCCCTTAAATCCAACCAACCCTGGCCACTTTTACATCCCTTTCTTTTACAGGTTTGTCCATATACCTCTCTTTTTATTTATTTCCTTTCTCAGTTCTTCCTTTATGAAATGAAATAATTCTTAGAATATGTTCAGCAGTTAATAGCATTGGTAGCATTTGGGAAAGCGACATCTGTTTCATAGTCATGTTAGTCCTGTGTCCAGAGGTGAATTGCTTCCAGCTATATGCAGGCTGTTTCAGGCCTGAAGGGAGTTGAGTTATTTGGTTCCGTTCCTGCATATTTCCCAGACTATTTTAGTTTATGAAACCTTAGAAGTTATCATTGGACTGTATTTCTCCCATTTCCAGTTTTGTGATCTGTGTCTGTTGTAATTAATTTATTTCCATTATTTCCATTCTTCTCTGTCCTCCAAAGGCACTTATGGTAGTTTACAGACAACTGAAACAACATCAGTGATTTAAAAATACCAGCATATTAAAATATTATGTATTAAGTGTCATATAGCAGCAGTATCCAAAATAAAATCCATGTATTACTTTTTATTAAGACAACTAAAGTAACACAATATTTTGTACAAGCTTTTGAATTCTTCAGAACTCTTCATTAGGCTTAGGCTTGCTATTTGCCCACCCATAGTGGGCAAAACCCCACCACTGGCTCCAGTCCTCTGCCTGCACAAAACTGAGGAGAAGGAGAAAAATGTCAGAAAATGGCAACCATAGCAATGCTCTAGGAATCTTCCCTTGCCTATATGGTCTTTACCAAAGAAAATAAGGGAAAATTCCTAGAGCATCACCTGTAAGTGACATTACATCCTCCCCAGATTTCACCTTACACAGGCTGTGCCCTCAAAACCTCCCAGAATTTGTCAAGGCAGTCCTGGCAATCCTAATTATATTCTATATTAGAAAACACAAAAGGGGGGGCACATCTTTCAGGCCATGGTGCCAAGGCCTCTTTGTCTGCATCCTGCATAGGATGATTGGCAGGGGGACCGAGAGAAAAAAACAGTTCGGGAAAAGCCCCCTCCCCAAGAGAGAGTGGAGGGGAAAGGAGAAGAAAGAAAGAGCCTGCCATTCAAGACCTGTGGAGTTTGCTTGGGCACTTCCTTCCCCAGTCTGCACACCTCCTTCACCACCCAATGTGTGGTTCAGCAAGGCCACACACTCCTTTCCTTGCCCACATGGCCTGGCCATGTGCCTCCTTCCCCACTCCAGATGTGTTGAGGAACAGCAGCTTGTGCCAAAGAGCTGCCCTGTGCTTGGGTCTGTGCCCAGTGGTGTAGCCCCTGACAACTTTGGCTCACTAGGACTTTTCTTGGTGCTCTTAATGGCCAATCCATGTCTGAATGCTTTGCTGACTCCAATGGGCACAGTGATGTAACTAACTAGCATCAGATTATGTCCCTGGCACGCTGGGAAGAAGGAAAAAAATGGAAGCCTTCCAGCTGAAAACACAACAACCAAATCTCTCTCAATGGCAGGCAAAATGCACAACTCTCTTAAAATCCTGAGAGCAAAACAAATATGTTACAGCTATTATATTAACAGTAATGGAACATAATTTTAGTTAGTACATATATAAGTCAATATTAGCCAAACTGTGGTAGAATTAGCTAGTAGACATGGGCACAAACTGGCTCACAAATGAAAGTTTGTAACAAATTTTGGGCATTTCGTGGTCTGTGAAGTGATGTCCATTGAGGCTCTATGGTCATGAATTTTCATGAACTTTTAGCATGATTTGTGGTGGTTCATGGTGGCTCGTGAGCAAAGACAGACTGGTGCCAATCAATTAAACTGTTTACAAAACCCCAAGACGACAATGCGGGCAGAATTCTCCAGCCTTGGAAACACCGATAGGAGCCTTCCAAAGCTTAACAGGCACTGCTGGCTGCCAATAACAGAGTTCCCATTATGGTCTATGGGCTCAGAAGGCTATTATCAGTATCTCTGACACTGGTGTTAGTCAACGCCAGGTCTATCAAAAATAAGATCAATGTGCTCCATGATCACAGAGTCACGGGCTTGTGTGACTGAAACTTGGGTGAGGGATGGTGAAATTGTCGCCTTGAACCAGCTTACCCCACCTGGGTTTTCGGTCTTTCACCAGTCTTGGATATATGGGCGGGGTATGTGTGGCTTTGTTCATCCATGAATGTTGTTCCTTCAGGTTGCTTCCTGCCCCAACAATCTCTAGCATTAAATGTGTAGGCCGGGCGTGTGATGTCAAGGAGAGTTCGGCTATCTGGCTGGCATACCAACTGTCTAATGCACCAGCAGATACCCTGTCTGACCTGTTAGATGCTGTATCAGGCTGAGCATTGGAATACCCCAGGCTTTTGGTCTTGGGTGACTTCAGTGTCCATGCTGATGATGCAGCGTCTTCCCAGGCCAGGGATCTGGTGTTGTCCATGGAGGCACTGGGACTCTCCCAGCTTGTATCAGCTCCCACGCATCAAGTGGGCCACACGCTGGATTTGATTTTTGGGATGGGGATACATGTGGATCAGTTGACTATAGATGTAGTCCCATGGTCTGACCACTTCACCCTGAAGGTCTGGCTGAGCATTCCATGCCTTCCCTGTTTAGGTGGCAAGCGCATTTATACTCACCCGTGGAGTCAAATGGACCCTATTCGACTTCAGGAAGCTCTGCGGGATCCAATGCCCCTTGGCAGCTTGTTGGATGAACTGGTGGAGGACTGGGATAACTGGCTCTCTGAAGCCATCAACGAGATTGCTCTCTGAAGCCATCAAAGAGAGAGGTGGGCCGGGGGGAGAGCAGAGAGCGAGCGAGATAGAGAAAAATACCCTGCAATTTGCTGGAGAAAATTGCCTGTCGCTGAGAGGAGAGAGAGAGAGAGAGAGAGAGAAAGCCATGTTATGCCACCCCCTGGCTTCCAGTGGGGCTTTTGTGTGCACGGCTCGTGTGTGGGGTGTGTGTTGTGGTGGGGGAGGGGAGAAAGGAGGGGGGTGCACGAGGGAGACAAAAACTGTACGTGTGAGAGAGCGCAGAGGGCACGGGCTGCCAGAGGGAAGGAGACGGTGTGCCAGAAAGTGAGAGATAGTAGTGTATGCCTATACAAAAGAGAGAGAGAGAGAGAGAGAGAGAGAGAGAGAGAGAGAGAGAGAGAGAGAGAGAGAGAGAGAGAGAGAGAGAGAGAGAGAGGTCATCTGAATGGGGGTGTGTGTCTCTCTCTTTGCTCTAGAAAGTCTCAGCTGCCTTTCCTGACTACAAGCCCCACTGCTGACAGGAAAGCTGCAGACTGGTGGTTTTGTTTGGGTTCTCCCCTAAGCCTCCCCCTCCTCCACGTGCCTCTGATTTATCAAATTCATCTTAGCTTCAACTTGTACAACTGTTTTATGAGTTTCTTCTGTCTTGGTAGTTGTTTCTTTCAGCTATTTCTGAAGATCATCAAATTTACTGTTGAGATTAGTCATCTGGTCCAGCAAAGCCATAGTTAACATGTTTGGGAAATCAGTAGGCACTTCCGGCTTGTGTCTTGATGACTATGAGCTGGCAATTCCTGGAGAAGGATTCTTTTTGGTGCCATTTTATCTCCTCATAGAGACATTGTTTACATAAGAAAAAGCTCGTTTGGACAGGTCTGTTTATTTAATTACGCTCTGAGCTGGTCTACACGGTCTTTGGCTATGTTGATTTTCGGTACCAACCAGCTCTCTGCCCTTCGCTTTCTACGCCACATTTTTTTCCCGGGGGGGATTCCCACTCCTCCACCACTTCTGAGTCACATTAGGGCTTTCGGGCAGTTGGTTGCTTCTCCGCTTAGTTAAAAATGCTCAAACTCACAGTTCATCCCAACTGTTGCTTCAGAGGCTGGGTGGAAGCAACGAAGTGCTAGATCTCTTGCTTGCTTCATCCGGCATGTGCCTCTGCATCCATGGCTGGCTCGCAGTGATGGGACCTATAGGGGCAAAGGGGAGCCTCAGTTCTTTGGCTGCCACCTTAGAAGAGGCATCCCTTGTGCCCCAGGCTGTGAGCTCCCTACAAGGGCTCTCAGGGGCCCCAGAATCATCTGGGATCCCTCCCATCTGTGGCGATAATGGGGCACTCACATCAGAGCGAGATGGAGCGAGCCTGTCCAGCAAGTTGCCAAGACCAGAACTCAAAATTGTATTTATTATAATGATGTTACCCGTCCTCAGCCTGCTCATGGGATGGGTGGGATATAAATGCAAATAAATAAATAAATAAATATTGAGTGGGCTCTCCTCCCTCCTCATCCTTTGTTGGCTGGTGAAACAAAAGAGAGGCATGGAACTAGCAGAGCTAATTCATTGCTTTACTTTCTGTTTGCTTGCTCTGCTGTCTGTTGCTGGGTTTGGGATTAGAGTACAGTGGTGGATTTTGGGCTCTGACTTTCAGCACAGGAGCTTAGCTATTGTGCCTTCCCTCCCCCCACCTCTCCTGCTAGTGATCTGGTCTGCTCTCTGCTGTGGGGGGTTGGGAATTTTCTGGAACCAGGGATCTGATTCTGCCCTTCCATTTATCTTTAAAGCTTTATCTTTTTAATGTTAATGTTAATTTGTTGTTCTGTTTAAACTCTAACATTTTGCTTTTATTATGTTGTTGATTGAAATGCTGTGACTCACCCTGAACCCACTTGCAGGGGAGGGTGGGATATAAGTCTAATAAATCAAATCAAATCAAATCACAGGGGCTCAGTGAACACCATGGGGGTGAAAGTGTGTGGAAGGGGTGCATATTCCCCTCCTAGGTCCCAACTCCGTCCTGTTACCACTGCCTCACTCTCTCTTGCTCCTGCTGCCCCAAGTACACCCCCCTCTGGCACCTCCCAGCCCAGTGCCAGAAAGAAGCTCTGCCTAGTCCCACCTGCTCAAATCATGGACCCCCATTTCCAGTCCAATCTGTGGAAACATTTCCTCACCCTCCCCAGTGACCCTTGTGTGGCAAAGCACCAGGTGTGCCATGCCCATGTCCTCAGGAGCATGAACACCCAGAAAGATGACCAAAGTAGCTTGGGGTACCTTTACTCACCTTAGAACGGTTTGCCATCTGAAGGTGTTCTAGTCAGTCTTGACCATTGGGGCTATATTATCCATAAGGTTGATAAGACTGAAGCCTAGGGCTCCTGTAGGGACTAAGGACCCATCAATTTTTTATTTTTTTTGCTGAGGCACTGTTATTTTATCTTCATAGACAGCCTGTAAAGTTGTTGGAGGGCCCCCGAAATATCTGAAAACCTAGGGCCCTGGCCCTGGCTTAATACGGCCCTGTCAATCACAGTCACAGTCACACGTGCTCCAGTATCATCCAGATATGACTGTTGCAATGCACTCTTCATGAGGCTGAAGACAAGAAGAAACAGTGAGGGTAGGGGGATGCAAGGGGAAAATGAGATGCCCCTTGTGAGTCTTCACAGATCCACTGGTTGTAGCAGTATAACTCATACAACAAACAATGCAAAAATAGGAGAGCAAGGCAACATTATTCTCAGCAATGAGAACTGCCTAAAAAGTCACAGATGCTAACTACAACCTTATTCCCTTCCTTAGGTCAACATTTGAGTTGTGATCCTATGGACATTTATAGAAAAATCGGTTTTCATGAAATAAATGGAACATAACCTCTCAGGGCATGAGCCAGGCAAAGGGAAGCAGTTTTCAGTTCCACTGATTTCAAGACAGGGGTTCTTTTTCTATTGAAATTTGTGAGGCTTACCTTAGCTGAATTGTGCCTTAAATAAATTTGAACATATGAAACTGCCTTTTACTAAGATAGATTCAGATGGGTAGCCATGTTCATCTGAAGCAGCAGAACAAAGTTTGAGTCCAGTGGCACCTTTAAGATCAACAAAGTTTTATTCAAGGTATAAGCTTTCATGTGCACGCACACTTCTTCAGATACAGTGAAACAAGACATCCTCAACCAGTACCTATAGATAGGGGGGTTGTTGTTGCCAGGAAGGATTAGTTAGAGTCAAGATGCATAAGTAATTGGGCGATTACTTATTAGTTTAATTAGATTAGATTAGAGCTGTTGGTAAGATCTGTGAATAGCAGCAAATTAGCATACAAATACATGAGTCAACAAACAGATGTGAGAACTGAGTTTGAGTCCAATGGCACCTCCAAGACCAATAAAGTTCCATTCTGGGTATAAGCAATAACTGAGATACTTAGCATGTGTAGATGCACACTTCTTAGACACATTGAAACAGATTTCCTCAAATGTTACATGTAGGTGGGGGGTTAGTTGCCAGGAAGGGCTAATTAGAGTATAACTGAGCAATAAATACAGCGAAAGTTGGAATAACGCATATGGTAAGACCTGTGCATAGCAGCAAATTGCCATATGGATAATAAGAGTTAACACGTGTGAGAACTAAGTTTGAATCCAGTGGCCCCTTTAAGACCAACAAAGTTTAATTCTGGGTATAAGCGAGAACTGAGTAACTTAGCATGTGTAGTGAGATAAGAAGCCAATATCTCTGTTATGCCCAGGGGGTTCCATTGTCCTGAGTGTTATAATAACTTGTTATTCAGCAATCTCCTGTTCCAGTCTGTTTCTGAAATTCCTTTGAAATAAAACAGCTACTTTGAGGTCCCCCTTTGAGTGCCATGGGAGGTTGAAATGTTCTCCTACAGGTTTCTCAGGTTTGTAATTCTTGATGTCAGATTTGTGTTCATTTAACCTTTGGTGTAGGGTGTAGCGTTTGACCTGTTTGCCCTGAGTAGAGAACTGAAGGGCACTGTAGGCATTTAATTGCATATACAATGCTAGAAGATGAGCAAGTGAATAAACCTGAGATGGTGTAGTTGATGTTGTTAGGTCCAGTAATTGTGTTGTCTGAGTGTATATGACAATGAAGTTGGCATATGGGTTTATTACAAGCTCTGGTACTAGTGTCTTTGTTTCAATTAGATGTTTCATTATTGTAGGTGAGTTTTTTGAGATTGGGGATCTGTCTGTGCGCAAGAAAAGGTTTGCCCCCCTCAATACTTGTGAAAGAGAACTGTCATGATCCAGTAGAGGTTATAAGTCGCTGATGATATGTTGAACTGTTTTGAGTTGTGAGCTGTATGTGACCACAAGTGGTGTTCAGTTGTCTCTTTCGGGCCTGTCTTGCAACAGGTTTTCTCTGGGTACTGTTCTGGCTTTTTAAATCTGTTTCTTGACCTCAAAATAATTCCAAAAAGGTCTGTTATAGATCCCTCAGGTGAGAATCTCTGCCTGTAGGACTGGGGCGGATGTGGCTATAGCATAGAGCATGGCTGTATACAATGGATCATTTGGAATGTTTAGGATGGGAGCTGGAGGCATGTAGGTATGTTTGTCGGTCAGTAGGTTTCCAGTATAATGTGGAGTCTATGCATCCATTGTGTATTTTTCCAGTAGTGTCCAGAAAATTTATTTTTTTAACATAGATTTGTTCATTGTCAGGTTGACAGGTGGAGTGAAAGTTGTTGAATGTCTAGTGGAATATGTCCAGGGCTTCTTTACCATGTGTCCAGATAACAAAAATGACTTCAGTGTATTGCAGGTATAAGAGAGGTGGGAGTAGATGGGAGTTTAGGAAGTGTTGCTCCAAGTCGGCCATAAAGATATTAGCATTCTGTGGGGCCACATGTGTTCCCATGTCTGTACCATTGATTTGAAGGAGCAAGTTGTCACCAAATTTGAAGTGATTGTGGGTGGGAACAAAATGGCACAGTTTGGTATCAAGGTAAGCTGTGGTGTTGTCAGAAGTCTGTTCCTTATGGCTTGTATATCAACATCCCACACAAAGATGGATTACAAGCCATAAGGAATCCATCCATAACCTAGTCCAACACTCTAACCATTATACAACAGTGGTTTAAAGGGAGATAATAGTCTGCTGGATTGTGGTCAGAATATTTAAGTAGTAATTTATACAATTCAGTTTTCAGATTTGGATATAATAAATTTGTTTGAAAACTCTGATGATAAGTGATGCTTTTTCTTGTTTTCATCTGACGTATCTGTTAAAAGTGTGGTAATCATAAGGTGAGCCATGGAGATAAGTGGCTTGTTATAGCGGGTGGCTAGATGGTGCTGCATGCCGTTCTGAACACTTGAGAAGAGATTTTTTTTCAGTTGGTTGGGCAGAACAGTGTAATATTTCTCCTGTTTCTATAGGAATACTGTCTCTTCAACTATACCCATTACTTCTTTGAATCATTCTTGGCACACCTGTAGAAAGCGATTAACTTCTCAGTCACCACGGATTCCTTGAACAGAAACAGGAAGAAAAGTGTAGCAATGTTTATAAAACCAGGGTTATCCTTCTGAAGTTGGATCATGGAGGCATACAATGAAAGGGAAATTAAAGCCAACTTTATTTCCAAAGGATAGTCTGGCTTTAAAAATCCAGAGATTGGTTTATAAAATGGTGTCAGACATATATTATGGAAGTATAAATGTATTATGGCGTCAGTCCATCTCTTAACATGTAGTCCTACCTTCAGAAAGACTTTCCTGTGAGCTTACCATTGATGCAGATGTTAATGTGCCATGCTGTGGTCCTTTCCATGTTTCACTCGTATCTGTGCACCCAGCATTGTCATGCTGTTATGCAGCACTGTTGCCCCATGAAAGGAGCCAGGGAGGGCCCACTAATGCTGCTGCTGCAGTTGTGGTGGTGGTTGTACTGTAATAGTTCCAATATCACACCAAGTCCAACTGTTGTCACCTCCACACCCATGTCTTGCAAAGAGCTGTAGCTGCTCAAAGAGCTTGTTCAGTATTGGTTCACATGTTTTCTGTTAGTTGTTTGTGAGAGAATTGATTGTGTGTAAATTAAAAATGGGATGAAAACTCTTGAACATAGAATCTGAAAACCTAAATATTAAATGTTGGTATTCTTCATATTCCAGCCTGCAGCATTTGGCATTAAAACTATGCAATAAATAAACACATGAAGCTGCTATATACTGAATCAGACCATTGGGTCATCAAGGTAAATATTGCCTACTTAGGCTGGCAGTAACTCTCCAGGATCTCAGGCAGAGGGCTTTCATATTATCCACTACCTGATCTTTAAACAACAACAACAACAACAAAAAAACTGGAGATGCCAGGGATTGATCCTGGGACCTTCTGCATGCCAAGCCTTTCCTTCAAACACTGTGGAGATAGGCTGATCCTTTTGAACACCTGAATGCATGACACTGCCTTATACTGAATCTGACCTCTATCAAGGTCAGTATTGCCTACTCAGACTGGCAGCAGCTTTCCAGGGTCTCAGGCAGAGGAGATCTTTCCCATCACCTATTACCTGATTCTTCTAACTAGAGATGTTGGGAATTGAACCTGGGACCTTCTGAATGCCAAGCAGTTGCTCTACCATTGAGCATGGTATCTCCCCAAAGAAGCAATATCACAAATACAATGTCTCTTGGGGAAAAGTACTTGATATGGACAAGGGAATGGTGCTCTTCTGCTTCAAAAAAGCCCTCCTTCACAGATCATTGATTGGCAAAATGTAATGCACAGAAACTTATCAGTGCAATTATCTTTTATGGCAACATTGCTATACTCTGCTGATTGGTCAACATGCCTATAACATATTCTGCTGACTTTCTGTCTCCCATTTCTCTGTCACTTCCACTGCTGATGCCTTCACAGAACTGAAACAGGTGGGCTTGCATCTTCATCTCCTTGGAGGAGTATTTATTTATTTATTTAGCCCACTCTTTACTTTTGGTTGGGGAGCTGCGGTGGCTCAAGTGGTTAAGACACTGAACTGCAGGCTGTGGAAGGTCAGTAGTTCAGCAGTTCGAGACCCGGGTGCCGCATGATGGGGTGAGCTCCTGTCTCTAGCTCCAGCTCCTGCCAACCTAGCAGTTCGAAAGCAAGAAATTGCAAGTAGATAAATAGGGACCACTTCAGTGGGAAGGTAACAGCGTTCCGTGCACCTTGGTGTTTAGTCATGCCGGCCACATGACCACGGAAACGTCTTCGGACAGCGCTGGCTCTTCGGCTTTGAAACGGAGATGAGCACCGCAACCCTAGAGTCGGATTCGACTGGCTTTCGAGCAAGGGAACCTTTACCTTTACCTTACTTTTGGTAGAATGTCTGCATTCTTTGTATGGCTGCTTAGTAGGCCTAGGTATCTTCCAGACTGCAGCCCTGATCTGTATTTTCCTCCTCCAAGGCATCACTGTTGAGGGACTGTTAGGATGGTAGTTCCACACTTCATAATTTCATGTGGAACTTTGCTGTGTGTGTCATATTTTAATTTTAAAGACTATTCAGCATTTTATGGTCATTTTTTTATCATGCAATGGAGGGATGGGTGAATTTAATGCTCCCGTTGATTTATGTAGTTACCACCCCCCAAACCCACCAGTGAATCATACCTTGCTTACGTGTCTGTCTGTTTGATTGGTCAGCTGATTTCCTGCATGAGACTGGTTGTTTTGATTGGCTGTGCTGCCAGAGAAAAAACAGAAGAAAGAAGAAACTGGCTCCTCTTCTAGACTATTAATTACATTGCAAAGGTGATGGTGGGGAATGCTGGCATGCAACTTATAATAAAAAAAAGAATCACCACCCATCCCACCTTTTTTGAGCGGATGAGTGATGCTCTATGAAGCAGCACAGACTGTTCAGATGTCTAAAAACCAGGCATCATGCATAATCATGCTGCTTCTTAAAAAAATACATGAAAAATGATTTGAGAAAGAGCATGTGAGGAGAAATGAAGAAAAATCAGGACACCATGGGCTTGCTAACAAAGCTGTGTAGAAACAGGTTAAAAACAGTAACATGGGAAAATGAAAATGGAACACTGAAGCAGTCTGGAAGTATCAGTGAGATGCCATGACACTGAGGATTAAAGACATTCCCAGATTATTTCCCAAAGTCATTAATTTTTGAATATGTATGTGATATTATAGCACTATTAAAGAACAGGGGTCTGTTTAGTTTGAGTTTTTTTTAGTTACCACAGACTGCACATTGATACTAAGTCCTATTTTGCATGGTAGTATGTATAATGGCAGGAATTAATATTAGGGGCATATCTCTAGCATTATAACTACTGTCTGCAAATAATTGTATATCTGAAGCATATCTTGTTTCTCATTTCATTATCTAGGGATGAGGACACCCAGGCCTCGGTTGGGGCCAGAGCAAGCAGAAGTGGTGCTCTGGGAGTGAGATGCCCAGGGGGCAGGCACATGACCAAGCCCCGCCTCCTGCTCCCAGCAGCACTCAAGCCACAAGAAGAAGGAAGGTGCCTGCCTCCAGCCCCATCCCTGGTTCCTCAGGCCGCATGGATGTATGGCGGCCCCAGGAAGGCCTCCTGCCCCATCCCCAGCTTCCTCCAGAGCGCACCCCCACCGCCTTTCTCTGCCTGCCCGCCAGAGTGCCCTTTCTCTGCTTGCACTATGGAGCGCGCACCCCCGGGGACAGGAAGGGAAGCTGAGCAGATATGCCCTCCTTCCCCCCAAGCCCCTCCGCTTTTGTAGATAGATGGGGAGGGTTAAATATGTGGCTTCCCTGCACGATCTTCTCCGAGTGCCCCGCAGGTGCAGAGCACTCGGAGAAGATCACACAGGGAAGCCGGGCATGTCTGCCCAGCTACCCTTACTGTCTCCAGCCAGAGACAGGAAGGGAAGCCAGGCAGACATGCCCTCCTTGTCTCTCCCTTCCCCCCAAGCCCACGGGAGCCCAAGGCAAGGCTGAAAGGGGTTTGGAGCTAAGAGATCCAAGCCCCTTCCAGCCTTATCTCCCCCCCAAGCCCACAGGAGCTGACTGCAAGGTTGAAAGGGGCTTGGATCTCTTGCCTCCAAGCCCCTTCCAGCCTTGTCTCTCCCCCCCCCAAGTCTGCGGGAGCCCAGGGCAAGGCTGAAAGGGGCTTGGAGCTAAGAGATCCAAGCCCCTTTCAGCCTTGTCTCCCCCCCAAGCCCGCAGGAGCTGACTGCAAGGCTGAAAGGAGCTTGGAGGGAAGAGATCCAAGCTGCTTTCAGCTTTGTCTCCCTCCCCCCCAAGCCTGAGGGAGCCCAGGGCAAAGGTGACAGGACTTGGATCTAAGAGATCTCTTAGATCAGGGGGTGTGGCATATGCAAATAGGTTATGCTAATGAGTTATGCTAATGAGCTCCTGCACCTCTTTTTCTATGAAATGACCCCTGAACACCCATACTGGTAATATATGGCTTGGCTCCACTCCCAAGTGACAGAGGCCAGAGTGCTCAGTATGACGTATTACAGCTGCCTTGCCCACACATAACTGCTGGGTAGCTGTATTCAGTGTAGATTTTGCACAACTCCACCCTCCTCCTAACCCATTTTGGGGCAAAACATCCTGTTTGGAATTGATTCAGCCAGACCTACTAAACTCTTGAAAGGGAGGTTTCAAGAACTGAAGACAGTAGATTTAAGGACCACACCTAGAATATGTCAGCTATCACACTGACTTCTCTTCATGTATAATTCCCTGCTGCTTGAAAGAGGAAAAGTCAAAGAAGTTTTACTTATATTTCTAGATGCATCCTTTTCTGCAGTCATAATCCATCCCTCTAACATCTGTATCCTGCTCTTCCTCCATGGCAGCAGGCCAAGAGGGCAATGGAGACTGGGAAACTAGGAACAAACTGCTCATGAGATAAAATCAAGAAGGCTGCCTGTCATTGTTTTCAAGAACTGGGTTGTGGGGACAAAGATTGGGAAGGCAGGCGGTCATAGGCAAGGTGACTGAGGAGTGAAAAGGGTGAGTTGCACATACTGATTCAAAATAATCCAATAATAGATTGTGATCACTACAGTTGGGGGTTTCCCCAAGACAGCTGAACATCAAGAAAACAAAAGTAACTGCTACTGAAGAATTATGCAACTTTAAGGCTGATAACGAAGAAATTGAAATTGTTTAAGACTTTCTACTCCTTGGCCTCATCACCAACCAAAAGGGAGACTGCACCCAAGAAATCAGGAGACTGAGACTGGGAAAGGCAACCATGAAGGTGCTAGAAAAGATTTTTAGGGGTAAGGGTGTGTCACTGGCAACCAAGATCCAGTTAATTCATGCCATAGTATTCCCCATTACTATGTAGGGGTGTGAAAGTTTGACAATGAAGAAAGCTGAGTGGGTTCAGATCAAGCCTGAACTCTCCCTAACAGCTGAAATGCCTAAACTGAAGCTATTGTATTTGGCCATGTTATGAGAAGACAAGACTCACTGTAAAAGACAGTAATGCTAGGAAAAGTTGAAAATAGCAGGAAAAGAGGAAGGCTCAACATGAGGTGGAATGGCTCAATCAAGGAAGCCATGACTGTCAGTTAGCAAGGCCTGAGCAAGGGTGTTAACAACAGGACATTACGGAGGACATTAATTCATAAGGTCACCATAAGTCAGAAGCACATAACAAGAGAGCCCAGCTCTCATCATGGAGAATAAGTATCATGGAGAATAAGGGGATGGTCCTGGAGTCCTGGAATAAAGGGAAGGCCACTCCTGGACACTATATGTTGCCGCCCCCCCCCAGCTCCAGCTGGCAACCAAAGGATGTGTTGGTGAATCTGCTCTGTGACCCCCATCAAACACCCTGGAAGGATTGGCCATGCTGTTCAATCACCTTACCAGTGGTGCAAGTGAAAGGGGATGTCCTTGGAGCCCCGGAAGAAAGGGAAGGCCACAGACTCCTGGATGGAGCCCCAGGAAAAGCCATGCAGAGCACCACCAATGAAGTGAGCAAAAGGCTGGCTCTGGGACCCCACAATCAAAGGGTGCCCACCCAAACTCCAAGCATTCAATGATGTCACTGGATGCCACAGCGACTCGAACCTATTCTCCACATCCTATACCCAGGAAGGGTTGGCCATGCACTACCATGTTCTTGCCAGCAGGGCAAGTGAGAGGATGGCTCAAAGCCCTGACACCAGCTAATACTCAATCCCCAACAGGAAAGAGTGGACCAAAATCAAAAGGGCTGGCTTGAACCTGCTGTCAAGATCCTACTCCCAGGAAGGGTTGGCCACACACTGCAATCACCTTGCCAATGGTCTGAGTGAAAGGGGATATCCCCCCGCTCCCTAATGCCCTATATTGTGCCCCCCAACTGGCTTGCAGACAGTATCTGAAAACAAGATGGGAATTCTGAGTAGGACATGACTTCCTCTCCTCAGGGGATTCGACAAGGTACTGGATGCAACCATGCAAATTAGCAACCCTCATTGAACACACAGAAAGGGCTGGACATGCGCTGTGATCATCTTGCCAGTAGAGTGAGTGAAAGGGGATGGCTCTGGAGCCCTGGAAGGAAGAGGAAGGCCACAGACTCCTGGACACTATATGTTGTGCCCCCCAGGCTCTGGCTGGCAGCCGAAGAACTTTGCTCTGTGAGCCCCATCAAACACCCCGGAAGGATTGGCCATGCCCTACAATCACCTTGCCAGTGGTGTGAGTGAAAGGGGATGGCTCTGGAGCCATGGAACAAAAGGACGGCTCCCAGATTCCTGGATGCAATATGTCCCCCCCCCCTACTCTGGCTTGCTGTTGGTATAAGAAGGACACGGTCACTCAGATGTGTATTATTCTAGCCTGCAACTGAGCCCAGAGAGCACCTATCTACCATGACGTTGGCAAATATTTCTACTCCATGGATAAGTGGAAACATATGTGAAGCTGGCAGGGCCACTCCTCAAGTGTAAAAAGACAGGTAATGAAGGACAGAAAGGCAGACCAGGCATCCCCAGAGTTTCGACAGGGGCTCCCTAAGACTACCGCACAGCAGCTTGGCAGACACCCCAGCCAGACACCAAAAGGAAGGAAAGCATGATCACAACACTCCAAGTCCCAGCCTCCCCCCCAGGCCCAAACACAAACATCACCTGGTCATTGCCCACCCCTAGGTAACAGAAAATCCTGGAAGGTTCTTCACCATTAGCAGAACACATTGTACAAGTAAGAGATCATCTCTTGTGATTCTGAATTCTACAAATGAGATGGAAAGAAGTAGTCAAACAGGGGCTTGCTGGTACAGGAGGATGTTTGAAGAGATGGATGTTTGCTGGGGTGGCTGTCATTCCATGAGGTAGCTGTTGTGCTATGAGGTGGAAGTTGGTTGGTTCATGAGGTAGGTGTTGTTTATGAGGTAGATGTTGTTTGGGTTGATTGTGGGGCAAGCCCAACACTGTCTGGCATAGGCAGCCATCCTCCTGCCCAAGTGCCAAGGACACAACTTGCAGGCCACAGGCTGGACCACCCAGGGAGGGAGGGGGAATACACAGGAGGGACAATGGGGGGAGGAAGGAGGGGGAACACACAGGAGGGACAATGGGGGGGCTAGATCTTAGTCTGCTAGTCCCAGAGAGGGGTGGCCCAGCAAGGGGAGGTTGACCTTCAGGAAGGACAAGTTGTCTACTCTGGCCAAGTCCAGGTGTGAGTGGTGGGGGCTAAGAATGTCTCCCAGGAGGGAGAACACCCACTCATTCTGGAAACTGGAGGAAGGGCACAACAGGAGAGTCATGGCCACACAGGAGATGTTGGACCAGTTGATGGTCTTGTATGACCAGTACTCCAGGCGGTTGGAGCTGGTAGGCTCAGGGGACTCAGTGAGGCACTCCCTGACCATAACCTTGGAGCAATCCTCCACTGTAGCATGCCTGCCCCCCCAGCACTGCTCCTGATCTCCCACTTCACCACTGAGAGTAGTGAGGCTTCTCCTTTGCCTGTCTCTTAGAGGGGTGCACACCCTCTTCCTCCCCCCCCCTCCTCCCAGCTTCTTCCACCCGCCATTCCCTCTGGCTGCATTTGCTGCCCTGAAACCTCCACACCTCTCTGCAGAGCTCATGCTTTTGTCCATGAACTCTGCGTTACAGACAGCAATGCTGCCCTTGATCTGGGGGTCACACGTGCAGGCCAGCTTGTATTCCCTCTCATTGCAGAGAGGATGTAACCAGTGTTCCTTCTAAGCTGAGTTAGTGTGAGCTAGCTCACAGTTTTTTAGCCTCTGGCTCACACATTTTTGTCTTAGCTCTGGAAGGATGGCTCCAGATCAAACTAATTTATGCATAGCCAAATCACTTGCCAGTAGCTCACAAAATAGAATTTTTGCTTACAAGACTCCATAGCTTAGAGGGAGTATTCCATGAGGTAGCTTGTTATGTATTGTAAATAATATGTCTGAGCTTGAGGTCTGTAAAGGTATCCTGAAGTAAACAACCTGATTGGCTGCTCTGCGTAGAAAGCCAATCAGAGTAACTGGAATTGTTCTGGAGGGAACAAAATCTATTGGTTGTTATCTCTCTTATCTCATTGGTTATTACCTTGTTTAAGGGCGTGACTACCATAGCCCAGATAGTTTAAAAAGGGAGCCTGTTGCTCCACTGTTCCTTGTGTTGGTTTACTATCAAGTTGAATAAAGCTGAATCACTAGTTAAGATCTGACTTAATATCTCATACTTAATATAGCTGTTGTGCTATGAGGTGGATGTTAGTTGGCTGCTTTGAAGGGTGGACTCTATGGCATTGTACTATGCTGAGGCCCCTCCCCTCCCCAAACCCCACCCTCTTCCAGATCCAGCCCCAAAGTCTCCAGGTATTTTCCAACCCAGACCTGGCAACCCTATCTGACCTGCAAACACCAAAAGACCCCAGCAGAGAGCTAGAAGATCAAAAAAGGAGGGGTGGGGTGCGGGTAGAGAATAGAAACCAACAGCAGAAGCAAAGAAAAGTCCCAGGCAGGGTGGCACACAGATCCCTGGCCCAGCAAACACATCCCAGCCCAGAGAGTTGATCAACAAAAGGAGTGTGTGTGTGTAGAAATTCAGGCTCTCTTCGGAAGAACCCAGTAGCGAAGCCCCACTATTCAACATGAGCTGAAAGGGTGTCATGGCACGCACACATGTGTGCGTATATACACAGCAAGAGCAATCCCCTGCCCAGTAAAGCTGATCAACTTCCTTCTATCTCTCTGTAATATTTCTGATCCTCTCCAGCTCACTGCAAAACCTAACAAAGGAGGGCTGGACAGCAGCTTCGGCTTTATATAGCTTTATACAGAGAGACGAATGGGAGCTCTGTAACTGGCCTCTCACATTTTGGAGGGTCCCTAGTGGTATTTCCCAGGCTGAAGAGAATTCCACCCCCACCATTGCCTGGGAGTTTGTTCTCTAATGAATCGGTTCAATTCATGGGTTGTGGGCACAGTAGACCTTATTTAAAGGGACCACAGTCCCTTTAAATGGGGTTTTCACAAAGCAGAAAAAACCCTAAGTGTCGGGAGCACTCCAAGCTGCACAGCTGTTTTGGGCCTTCTTAGGCAGTCCATTTAAAGGGGCTGCACAAGAAAGCTGAGAAACGGGGAGCATCCTGTTCAAAGTTGGGCACCATTTCAACAGGGGAAGCCCTCATCCATTGTCCAGTGATCTGGGAGAGCCCGGGTATTCACCCACCCTCTCCAAATCACCTGAGGATGCCTCCCAGATCTCCCATCGGGAACTCAACCAAGAGGCCGGTGAATGAGGAGGCCAGCAGTGGAGAGGGGGTGGCCAGCTGAGTTAGTCAGCAAAGGAGACAGCAATGGTGAGTCATGCAACAACACAGGCCCACCCCAGGAGCCCATGGGGGAGGTGGTGGCTGCAGCGAAGGAAGCCACTCTAGCCTGGGGACCACATGGATTGGCATATTCTGGCGGTGGCGCCCTTGCCAGGCCCAGCAGGATGCAGCAGGATGCAACTTCAAGGGCTCCTAGCTGTCTTGGGCCCCAGAAATGTTGTCCCCTTAGTCCCCACCCCTTGGTGGCCTTGTACATGGAAAACCATCATAGGTGAGTTATGTATGGATACTTTCTTTTGAGATTAGATTCAACTGGCTTTGCTCATTAAACATTATCTTTACGTTTTTAATATCATGTCACAAGTTCAATGTCATTAGTGGGTTACATTCCTGCCTGTAACATTTTCCTCCCCACCCTTCATTCAAGGAAGTCTCTCTCCCAAATTTCAGGCAGTAGAAGAAAAAGCTCTCTATTTTATATGTGCCATTAAAATTTTCCCTTATACAGCTGGCACACACAGGGGTATAGGGAAGAAATCCCCCCTCTTGTTAGAGTCCTGATACAAGCACTGGATATAGGCCAATTTTAAACAGAAATGGTGAGGGGCACAAAACCTCACATACACAAGGGACCCTGCCAAGGTACATTCATTGCAGCATTTTTCTTTCAACTCCTGTGTAACATATTTCCCACCATCTTTCAAAGAACTGACAGTTTGCTTGTGGAATATTAAATGCTTCACACAGTGAAATAAGGTACAGGACAGTGCTTTACCTCTCTTTTGCCCACATGTTCCATTTTCATTCAAGAATGATACCAAATACACCTAACCTGAGCCCCTCTTTACATGGAAAGGAAAGGTTTGTGCTTAACAGGATCCCCCCACATCCCTTTTAGATAAGGAGAGAGACCTGATGCTTCTCTTGACTTATCCTCACCCTGTATGTATGTCTTCTTTTTAAATTGTTAATAGATGGAAGCCCAATAGTCAATTAAACAGCATTGTCAAAAGGCTCTTTAAGTTTATGATTGGCTTCTCATGTTTGAATTTACTTTCAGGTTTTGGTTCCAGACTAAGAATGATAAAATAGCATCAATTTATGGAGGTGATTCGACTTTGAGGAAGATGACCAGTGAAACGAGTTGAAACCTGGGTGCTTGTCTGTCGGAACTTCCACTGACTATTGATGCGGTCTCTGTTTGGAACTGTGCAGATGTTTTGTGTGAAGTTTATTTTGTCTACATTGTGATCCAATAATTGTAAATTCTGTCCATATTGTGGTATCTTGTGACAATTATTTGTACATTTATTCTGAATTAATTTTGCAATTTTTCTGACTTACAAATGCTTTATACAATCAGTGGAATAAGTTATTGTATAAGAAGTTAGGAAACATTGCTTTGGATATATGTCATTTGTGTGTTTATCAACCTATACTCAAAGTGTTTCGTCTTGTTTTGCTTCCCAAGAAACATGGTAGCTCTTCCCACCTTAGAGAGAATACAAACAAAGCCTTTTCTGCTTTCCCCAAAGATGCCAGGGATGCTGTGAGTTTCCTGGGAGAGGATTTGGCTTCAGCCCAAAGCACTCTGCCTTTTTCTACTCTCCCTTCTATCACATTGCCACTGTCAGCTAGGGATGCCAATCTCCAGGTGGGCAATAGGGATCACTCAGAGTTACAGCTCATCTCCAGATTACAGAGATCAGTTCCTCTAGAGAAAATGAATGCTTTGGAGGATGGACTCTATAGCATTGCCCCCCACTGAGATCCAGGTCCTCCCCCATATCTACCTCGAAATCTCCAGGAGTTTCCCAATCTGGATCTGGCAACCCCCTCATCCCCTGTCAGTGACCAGGGGGGATCTGGCAGTCCTACTGGCTGCTAGCAAGGCATTTGCCTGCTGCTACCATCAGGCTCAATGCCCAGTTGCTGGAATGGTTCTAACAAGGAGCACCCCTGATTCTCTAGAATGAGAACCTTCCCTTAAGCCACTGAGCTAGCATGTGATTGGGTGGAAACAGTGTTCATAAAAACACCAATCAGGGATGGTGCTGTTGGCTGTAAACATGGGCAACCTGCTGGTTATTTGGCATGCCTCTCAGGCATGTGTCTGATGAGTCACTCTCCTTGCCATCCCAAAGAAAGAGAAACGTAAAAATGCCACAGGGAAATTGAAGCTGAGCTGTGTATAGCCACAAACATGGCAGCACTGCAGGAAAAACAGCTTGAACCAGCTCAGTTGGTTTGGGTTGGAAAGTCAGGGAACATTTCATTTGGCTTAGTTACCCTGAAATGGTTAATGGATGGGTGTGCCCAGCTCAGTTTTTGATTACTTGTTGTTTAAATACACAGTCCTATGTGACAGCACTGTGTTCATGGAATGAAGGGTGATAAGAGTGATGAATGTTGAAAAAGAGACACAAACAAATCCAGCACATCTTGGTGTAAGAGCCAGAAAGGGGTAGTGATTAGAGTGTTGGATTAGGATCTTGGGAGACCTGGGTTCAAATCCCATGGAAGCTTGCTGGCTGGGCCAATTGAGCGCTTGCAGCCTAACCTACTTCACAGAGTGGTTGTGAGGATAAAATGACAGAGAGGAGAAGGATGTGAGCCATTTAGGGCCCACAGTGGGAAGAAAGGTGAGGTATAAAAGAAGCAGGGCTCATTTCCTGCAGAAGCGCACAGGAGTGAAGCTCTGGCAGTAAGGAGCCCAGGGGGCAGGCACATACAGCAAGCCCTGCTCCCTGGTCTCAGCAGCCCCCCTCACCTTTCCCAGCCTGCTGGCCAACCCAGCGGAGTGCTGCTGTGAGCTGGCCCTCGAGCTGCTCTGCCACTGCATGGGACGTGGCACCCAGCCCACCCAGCCTCTGTCCATCTTCATGCCAGCCCTGGCACAGCGCCTCTGTAAAGTGGGCCCTGGAGACTCCTGCGAGGCCTGCGAGGAGCTCTGCCCCAGCCTCCTGTGCCTACTTGGCCTCCTCCTGCACCTCTGTCCCACCACCACCCTGGGCCCCTACTTGCTCGAGGCCATGCATGTCCTCCAAGCCACCCTCCTCAACCTATGATCAGCCACACACTTCCCTGTACTTGCTGGCCAGCCAAAAGAGTCCAGTGGCACCTTTAAGACCAAGGTTTATTCAGGTACAAGCTGTCCCTCCTCTGTGAGGGCAGATCTGTGCGTTCCCCCCCTTAGCTAGCTATCCAAAAGAGTCCAGTGGCACCTTTAAGACCCCCCAATAGCTAGCAATCCAAAACAGTCTGGTGGAGCCTAGTGGTGGGTGTTGCCTTCTGATACACTTCCGGTGATGTCAGGGGGTGTGTTATATGCTAATGAGTTATGCTAATGAGCTCCTGCACCTCTTTTTCTATGAAATGACCCCTGAAAAGAAGTAAATAAAATTAAATAAATATTCACAGGGTGGGGCATTTTTCTTAAGAACAGCACAGAATAATTTATTTTATCTGAACATTTTGTAGCTTACCTTTCCCCTAAGAGGCCAGGGCAGCTAACAGGAGATCATAAAAACATGATCCAATCAGTAAAATTAATTGCCATATCATGCATTAGATGTCCCACCCACCCCAGTTTCTTTTCTACTCAGGCCTGTAGCTACAGTGGGGCATCTCAGGACTCAGCCCCTGGCTTACCGCCAAGGCCCCCTGACTTCCCATCCAGCCCAGGCGCTCTTTTTTTTGGGGGGGGGGTGCAGGAGTGTGTGTGGGGTGCCCCCTGACTTATTTAAAGGCCCCCTGAATTAAAAAATCCTAGCTACGGTCTGTTTCTACTATCCCTGTACTCTCTTAGCAATGATGGGGGTGAAACCTTCCCCAGCCCTAGGCACTTATGTAAAGCTGGTTGCTGCTATACCCACACAGTAGTGTAAGGCTTAAATGTATCTCTTGAATATTCAGTGTCCTCCCCCATGAAATGAATATGCCAAGTCCCTTAGTCCCTTGTCTTTCATTGCTTCGCTATCAATTGCAGTACTCCGTGTGATCACAAAGAACAAGGCATTAATTGTTTTAATTAATGGGCTGTTGCCGTATTTATATACATGGCACTCATCCTTTTTGCATGTAACATGTCCCCCACCACCACAGGTGATCTTGTGTTGGGAAGAGCTAAGCTCAACAGCAACCCTGATGCCAAAGAAAAAGTCTCTGTGATGTCAACTGGAGCAATACCAGCTTTTCTGGGTGTTGCCACAAGATGGCCTATTATGAGCTCACTGGCTCGACAACTTTAGCCTCCCAAGAACATGCCAAGAGAGTGGTTCAACACACTTAACTTGCTGGGCATAAGCCACAACACATGCTGACGTGAGGTAAGTTGCTGTGCAGTCTCCTGTGAGGAAAACAGATATTGTTTCATTCACATCCAGTCGCAGTAGCATATTGTGATGGTCAGGCTGATCTCTTTATAGACTCACTTGTAGATGAAGTCCATCTGAGTCCTCCTTCCAAATATGCTTCCCAGTAAGTTTTGGCAGAATAAAGTTTGATCAATGTGTATATGTACGAGTAGTGAATAAGAACTGAAGGTGACACTGAATTTTAAAAAACTTAGTAGAAAGAAAAATGGTGCTTATTTCATTCATCAAGAACTGGATGTGGTTCTTAATGCATAATAAGATAGTGCCCATATGCTTACCCAGTATAGAGTCATGTGGCATTTATGTTAGGTTCCTCAGGTCAGAATCAAATACTGCTGTTACTTAGGAGTGGGAGTTATTCTTCCATTGAGTGAATTTTCATCATACCCTTTCTCCAAGCTTCTGAAGACAGAGTACTTGATTCTCCCTTCCCCATCTTATGTTCACAACAACATTGTGAAATAAATTAGGCTGAGAGAGAATGCCCAAGTCACAGTGACCCCTCAAATAACTTCTCTTCCAGGGAGCTTTCAGCAATTGCATCAGCAAAGGGCAAAAGTGGAGTCAGGGAAATCAATATGGTGATTAGCTGTGGTCACCCATGTGGCCAGGTCCGGCTCCAGGTGTCTAGGCGCCCTAGGCAGGACAGCCTGGGGTGCCCCCCACTGGGGATGCCAACCTCCCAGTGGGGCCTGGAGACTGGCGGGTGGTGGCAGAGCGCTGGCTTTCCTGGAGGCTTCGCAGCTGTGGGGTCCCCAGGAAAGCTGGGAAGGGGGCGGGGTGTCTAGCCTCCGCCCCCTCCCTCCCAGCACCGGCTTTCCTGGGGGCTCCGTGGCTGCGGGGTCCCCAGGAAAGCCGGGAAGGGGGCGGGGTGTCTAGCCGCTGCCCCCTCCTTCCCAGTGCCGGCTTCCCTGGGGGATCCACAGCTTCGGGGCCCCCAGAAAAGCCGGGAAGGAGGTGGGGGTCTAGCCGCCACCCCCTCCCTCCCAGAGCCAGCTTTCCTGGGGGCTTCACGGCTGCGGTGCCCCCAGGAAAGCCGGGAAGGGGGCGGGGGGTCTAGCGGCGGCAGTGGCGGTGGGCACCCGGGTAGGGGAGAGGCTTTTCGGGGGGGGAAGTGGGGCGCCATTTGGCACCCCTGAGGCTGGCCCGCCCTAGGTGAGTGCCTAGTTTGCCCAATGGGTGATCCGGCCGTGCATGTGGCTAAGGCCAGTGGCATTGCCATCACACTCTGTAGGGTGACATCACTACCTAGCCAACTCTGATTGGCTAGACATTATCCTGACATCATCACACTCCAGTCATGATCCCTGAGCAGTGGCTCCAGAGGATTGCAGTAGCCAAAATGCTCACTCACAACTCTAATTCCAGTAGCTCACAGAGTAGAATTTTTGCTCACAAGAGTCCACAGCTTAGAGGAAGCATTGTCCCTGAGCAGTCCAGAGAGAAAAAACAGCAGTCCTGGAGCATAAAAAAAAATTAGAAAATTAAATAGTGCTGCTGTGGCACAAGAGTGGGGAAGTGAATGTAGTAAGCAACAATGAACAAGCCTGAAAGAAAGGGGAAAGAAATAAAGGGGACTGGAGGAAATGTTTTGGCCTCCCTGAAAATTCAATGTACCACTCAAAGGCTCTTTTCGCATTACCGTTCTAAACTGGATGTTATTCGTTGTTGGCCAAGTTTCAAGTAAAGTGATACAGGAACGGGGGCTTCATACAACAAATTCTCATCTGTTAATGAGCTGTCTCTGAAGTGCTATGGTCATTTCAAAACAGTGGAGGAGGGGGTCCCCTGCTGCCAATCAGCTGGCCAGCAGGGAGACTTACCAGGGGAGAGGGGAGAACCCAGGCCACATCACTGGCTATTTTTTATCATAGAGTTTTTGCCCAAATACCAGAGTGTCACCACAGTGGGGCAGTGTGATGATATCGCTTCCAGTACACGCCAAAAGTGATGTAGCCACATTGCCAGTGATGTCACTTGGACCTCCCTCCCACTCCTGGTAAATTCCCCCCATCCCCCGCCAGTTGCCAAGAGGGACCTGACAACCCTAATGCACCCTAACATCTGGAATGATCAACACATACAGCAGGTATTCATACCCCCAATCAGGAACTAGTTTTGTGAGTTATTGCCTTATATAATCTTATTCCCTATGTAATCTCATAAATTCTTGAAAACCCATTCAGAGTAGGATATTCACAGCCACACAAGGAAGTACAACATTTATTTTTGCATGTACATTGATCGCTCAGAGCTGTAGAGACTTTTTACATTGGAATGTGTGACATATCCCCTATGTAATAACAATCTTGTTTGCCTACCATCGTTTTCCCATTTCAATAGAAAAGAATGTAAGC
Organism: Gekko gecko; assembly: GCA_029375565.1. Taxonomy (NCBI): domain Eukaryota; kingdom Metazoa; phylum Chordata; class Lepidosauria; order Squamata; family Gekkonidae; genus Gekko; species Gekko gecko. The sequence goes on along the minus strand of JAPDNY010000004.1, from coordinate 102,938,160 downwards.
CACAGCCACTGGACCTTGACCTATGTTCTCAAATGACTTGTCAGGTGGTCTTCTCTTTTCTGCAACAAGTATTCTTGACTGCCTAGCAGCTACAGTTTAATTTCCCAAGATGATGCCTGCTTGCTTGCTTATAAGAGTGATAGGTCTTGGGCAAGGGAATGCGGCTCCTACAAACATCTGCCCCAGGGCTTGTCAGTCATGAGACTCACTTCACTTGCACAACTGTGTGCTAAACCCTTTTGGCACTGAGCTGGCCAAGTACACAAAGCTGCCAGCTATTTGAAGAACAATGAGGGACATGGATAATTTTGTCATCCATAGATGGTTGTTTTCCCAGAAAGTCCACTGTCCTGTTTGTTTTTTCTTAGACAAAATTGATAACAAAGCCAAACTGCTGAATGCATCAGTGCATAAAAATTGAAACTGCAGACTGAAAACAAACTCTCTTTTAAACTGAGTTTTAAATAGATGAGAGTAGCATTAAGATCCAGCATGATACTGAGAAGTGTTCTCTGCTAGTTTTATTTAGCTGCACCTTGTGCAGTACAGAATGATCATCACGGAAGTGTCTTTACTAGCAAACCCAATGACCTGTCTTGGCTGCTCTCCAGTCTGAAATTCCACCCTGTTACTCAGCAGTAGGTGCAACCCGTTAATGACGTCAGCCCTGCAGCCTGAGGCCCCCTCCCTTTTTTCTTAACACATAATAATTTGCAGATGTTGGCAGTTCGTGGTGCTTGAGCTGAAGCTCTGTCTAAGTGCCAAACCACAAAGCACATATCATTTTTACAATTTACAATTCCTGGAACTGAATGATACGCTACAGCAGTCAATGGAGAAAGATGAATACGTAGCATTCCTTCTTGGCAGCCTGCCCACCACTGCTGCTGCTGGGCCATTGATGCAAAAGGGTTCTTACTATGCATTACTCAGAACAAGATCTTGCTGTTTTGCCATACTTATGGAGCTGTGATTTCTATAAGTCCAATGAGAATGTGTAATGCTGCCACAGGTTGATATACAGTTGATGCAAATGTATTCTAATCTAAATTATTTAAGACAACATTTGAGATTGAGTTCTTACTTCCTTAGAAATCCCATTTTACTTGGCAATTTCATTTTTGTGGCAACTTAAGTGGCAAACCCTTAGTCCAGGAACAGTTTCAGTACATTCTGGACAATGTTAATTACTTTAGAATCTCACTGAGGCTAATGGGGAAGTTAAGCATGTGTTTAACTCCCCTCCAATGAAATCAATGGGATTTCAAGGTACGTAATTTTGGATGGATTGTGTCTATTGTGTTTTGAAAGGACATTCATGTATATGTTTATTTCATACTTTTCAGTTATACTAATACATTCTAGGGAGTAATTCTAAATAGGTCTGCTCAGAAGAAAGATCTATTTTATTCAATGGGGCCTACTCTCAGGATAGTGCCCTTAAGGTTGCAGACTTCATGTTTATAGGGTTGCCAGCCTCCAGGTGGTTTTTCATTCCTTTTTTACAGAAGTTATAAACCACACCCTTTTTGTCTCTAAACACAGTCATTATACAGTGTTTTTTTGGATGGTCTGCATATTTGCATGCTCTGTACATCCGTTGGTGGTTGACTTTGACTTTTATTATGGAGAATTGGAGTGAGAAATTTGTTTGTGAGCATCAATATGTAATTATAACTTTACCATTGAGATAACAAAGCTGTTACTTTTGTACAAGGAAAGGGATTAAAATTGTCCACTGTGGCTAATGATAGGAACTGCCTGGCAAGGTCTTGAGGCAGCAAGAGGAAGGTTGTGGGCTTAACAAGCGTGGGCAACTATAAGTGTTTATATACAAATCCTAGAAGTTTCCAAGGTAAAATCGGAGAGTTGGAATGCTTGGTGTTGAGGGGGAATAGACATTGTGGGTATTTCAGAAACTCGGTGGGATGAGGAAAATCAGTGGGATATGGTGATTCCTGGTTATAAATTATATTGGAAGGATGGGGGGGAAGGGTTGGAGGTGGGGTGGCTCTGTATGTCAGACAGGATATACAGTCCAGTAAGATTGAGAGGGTAAGAAAATTGGATTCGCTTCTGGAAATGCTATGGGTTGAAATAGTGGGTCCAAAAAGAGGCTTAACAGTGGGAGTTTGTTATCGCCCACTGGATCAAAAGGTAGAGGAGGATTATAAAATGATGAATGAATTAAAGATAGTGGCTAGATGAAATAACTGTGTTGTAGTAGGCGACTTTAACTACCCACACATTGATTGGGTCAATATGAGTTCTAGTCGGGAAAAAGAGATTGAGTTTTTAGACACTCTCAATGACTGTGCTATGGGACAGATGGTCACAGATCCTACCAGGGGAGAGGCGATCCTGGATTTGGTCCTAAGTAACAGCCAAGACCTGGTGAGAGATGTAAAAGTGATTGCACCACTTGGGAACAGTGACCATAATGTCATTGAGTTTAACATTTGTACAGATAGGGAGTTGCCCCAAAAGACTGACACAACCACTTTTAACTTTAAAAGGGGTAACTTCTCTGGTATGAGGGGACATGTGAGGAAGAAATTGAAAGGAAGAGTGAAAAAGGTCAAAACCATTGGGGAAGCTTGGAGACTATTTAAAAATATAATCCTAGAAGCTCAGAAAAAATATATACCGCAGGTTAGGAAAGGCACAAATAGGTATAGAAAAAAGCCTGTATGGTTAACAAATAAAGTAATGGAAGCTGTAAAATGTAAGAAGGATTCCTTTAAGTGGTGGAAAGCTCAGTGAAGTTGATAAAAGGGAACACAGACTATGGCAAATAAAGTCTGTGATCAGGCAAGCAAAAAGGGAATATGAGGAGCATATCAGAAAAAATATAAAGGCCAACAATAAAACTTTCTTCAAATACATTAGAAGTCGGAAGCCAGCCAGGGAGGCAGTGGGGCCCTTGGATGACAAAGGGGTAAAAGGAGTAGTGAAGGATGATAGGGAAATGGCTGAGAAGCTGAATGCATTTTTTTGCCTCTGTCTTCACTGTGGAAGAGGAGAAGTGCTTGCCCACTCCAGAACCACCGATTTCGGGAGGGGGTTTGAAAGACCTGAATCAGAATGAGGTGACAAGAGAAGAAGTCCTCCGACTGATGGACAATTTAAAAACTGATAAATCACCAGGCCCAGATGGCATTCATCTGAGAGTTCTGAAAGAACTCAAATGTGAACTTGTGGATCTCCTTACAAAAATATGCAATCTTTCTTTAAAATCTGCCTCCATTCCTGAGGACTGGAAGGTAGCTAATGTCACTCCCATCTTTAAAAATGGCTCCAGGGGAGATCCAGGAAATTACAGGCCAGTCAGTCTCGACATCGATACCGGGTAAGTTGGTGGAAACTGTTATTAAGGAAAGAATTAGTAGGCACATTGATGAACAAAAACTATTGAGGCAGACTCAGCATGGGTTTTGTAAGGGAAGATCTTGTCTCACTAACCTGTTAGTGTTTTTGAGGGAGTGAACAAACATGTGGACAAGGGGGACCCAATAGATATTATTTACCTTGACTTTCAGAAACTTTTTGATACAGTTCCTCATCAAAGGCTCCTAAGTAAGCTCAATAGCTATGGGATAAAAGGACAAGTCCTCTTGTGGATAAAAAAACTGGCTTATAAATAGGAAACAGAGAGTGAGTATAAACGGGAAATTTTCTCAGTGGAGGGTGGTAAGCAGTGGGGTACCACAGGGATCAGTACTTGGTCCGATGCTTTTTAACTTGTTTATTAATGATTTGGAATTGGGAGTAAGCAGTGAAGTGGCTAAATTTGCAGATGACACGAAGTTGTTCAGGGTGGTGAAATGTGAGGAATGTGAGGCACTCCAAAGGGATCTATCAAGGATGGCTGAGTGGGCATCAACGTGGGAAATGGGGTTCAATGTGGTCAAATGCAAAGTGATGCACATTGGGGCCAAAAATCCTAAATATAAATACATGTTGATGGGGTCTGAACTGGCAGAGACTGACCAAGAGATAGATCTTGGAGTCATAGCAGATAACTCAATGAAAATGTCTAGACAGTGTGTAACTGCAATAAAGAAGGCCAACGCTATGCTGGGGATTATTAGGAAGGGAATTAAAACAAATCAGCCAGTATTATAATGCCCCTGTATAAATCATTGGTGCAACCTCATTTGGAAGATTGTGTACAGTTCTGGTCGCCACATCTCAAAAAGGATATTATAGCATTGGAAAAAGTGCAGAGAAGGGCAACTAGAATGATAAAAGGGTTGGAACACCTTCCCTATGAAGAAAGGTTAAAAACACTTGGGGCCCTTTAGCTTGGAGAAATGATGGCTGAGGGGTGACATGATCGAGGTTTATAAGATTATGCATGGTATTGAGCAGGTTGAGAAAGAAGTGCTTTTCTCCCTTCCTCACAATACAAGAACTCGTGGGCACACCATGAAATTGCTGAGCAGTCAGGTTAGAACGGATAAAAGGAAATACTTCTTCACCCAAAGAGTGATTAACATATGGAATTCACTGCCACAGGAGGTGGTGGCAGCTACAAGCATGGACAGTTTCAGGAGGGAATTAGATAAACACAAGTGGAGACCCGCAAGAAACTTGCGGGATGGTCATCCCATTCCTCACACCTTTGCTTCCTCCCCTCTACCCTTACCTATCTCATACTCTTTCTCCCTTCTGGGGGTGGAGCCATAGACTCAACCCTCCAAAGCAGCCATTTTATCCAGGGGAACTGATCTCTGTCACCCGGACAACAGTTGTAATTCTGGGTGATCTCCAGCCCTCACCCAGAGGCTTGCAATGGTAGTTCTCATGGAGGAAGTGGCTGGTTTGGAGGGTGGAGTCTATGGCATTATACCGGTCTGAAGTTCCTCCCCTCCTCAAACCCCACCATCCCCAGGATCCACCCCTTAAATGTCCAGGAGTTTCCCAATCCAGAGTTGGCAACCCTATTTCCTTCCCACCCAACAGCCAACTTAACCTTTATCTGCCTTTATCTGCCTTCAGCTTTTCGTCTCCACCCCCCTCCCACACAGCTTCTACCAAGGAAAATTATAGTCTTTCTCCACAGTGGGGACCAAAGCAGCTTACATTATTCTCACCTCCTTTTTATCTGCACAACAACCCTGTGAGGTTGGTTAGACTGAAAGTATGTGACTGGTCCAAAATCACCCAGTCAGCTTCCACCGCAATATGGGGATCTGAACCTGGGTCTTGCAGACCCTACTCTGAAGCTCTAACTGCTACACTACTGCTGGCTTTCATAGGGTGGCTGCTGAACAGCAGCAAGCAGACAGGCCAAGTTGAGTCATGCAAATTAGGTGGTATCAAGTCACCCAGAGGGTGCTGCCTAGGGATGCCAGCCTCCAGGTGGGATCTGGGGATCCCCTGGAATTACTGCTCAGCTCCAGACTACTGAGATAACTTCCCCTGGAGAAAATGGATGCTTTGGAGGGTGGACTCTAGGGCACTGTACCCCACTGAGGTCCCTGTCCTCCCCAGGCTCCATCCCCAAATCTCCAGGAGTTTCCAGACCTGGAGCTGGCAACCCGACTACCCCCATCCCCTGCCAGTGCCCGTGGGGGGACCTGGCAACCCTAGACTGCTGCCAGGCCTAGGCTTGGCAACCTCTAAGTGGGGCCTGGAGAGTGAACTCCAGAGATCTGTGAACAACAGAGATCTGTCTCCCTGGATAAAATGGCTTCTTTGGAGGGTGAATTCTGTGGCATGATACCCAGCTGAGGCCTCTCCCTTCCCAAATCCTGCCCTCCTTGCACTCCACCACAAAACCTCTAGGAATCCCCCAGCCTGGCCCCAAGGCTCCCTCCCTCCCCCTCCCTCCAAGGCCGAAAGAGGCCTGGAAAGAAAGGGCCCTTCCCCCACCCTTTACTGACAGAGCCAGTCAGAAGCCTCTCCCTCCCCCCCACAACATTCTAATCTCTCACCGTTGCTGCCTGGAGTTAGGTCCCTGCAGAGGCCATTTCAAAAGGTTTTGGGGGGAATTCAACCGTCCCTGAAGGGATTTTCTCACTTTTTGGATTTTTCTACAAACCCAGGAAGTCTACTATGTAGGAAAAGCTGTTGGGGGAGAGTGAGGCCCCTGTTGGTGGGAATAGGTATCCGCACACACATAAAAAAAGTCTGGGAAATAGAATAAGGATATGGAGCAGAAGTCCATCAGTGGCTATTAGCCACAAGGTATAGATAGGAAATCTCAGTCTGGAGCAGGTGATGCACTCTATTCTTGGTGCTGGAGGGGGCAGCAGTGGGAGGGCTTCTAGTGTCCTGGCCCCACTGCTGGACCTCCTGATGGCACCTGGTATTTTTGGCTGCTGTGTGACAGAGTGTTGGACTAGATGGGCCATTGGCCTGATTCAACATTGGCTTCTCTTATGTTCTTATGTTAACGACCTGAAGAAGTTACATACACATTATCACACTATTCCTTTAAGTATTTGCACAACTGTGAACCATCATGGAAACCTGGGAAGGATTTAATGAGATGTTTTCAGTTAGAGTATCAGAGCCCATCAGAGAGAGCCAAACTAAAGCAAGATAGACTGCAAAGTCAAAGTGAACTTCTAGAGCTTTTGGGGGTAATGACTATATTTTGAATACGTATAACAGGGCTCTTTTTGTAGAAAAAGCCCAGCAAGAACTCATTAGCATAATAGGCCACACCCAACAGCAGAACCTCATTAGCATATTAGGCCAGAATCCTGACAGCACATTTTCTTTACAATGATGATGTCTCCTTTTAAATTTCTTTTCTTCTTGTGCTTTCTGTTAAAGCACACCTTCCTCTCTTTATATTCACTTTCTAGAAGCCTTTGTGATAACGACTTACCTTATTTCACCTTCACCTTTTCACACCTCTTTTTTCTTGTCTGATTTACCCTCTCTTCCCACAGGGTTCCTTCTTTTGTGTCCTGTGGGCATTTTCTCTTCTCACACACACACATACATACATACAATTTTCTCTTCTCACAAAGGAGATCCTCTCCAGAGCAGGATACTTGCTCCCCCTCAAAAGGTGGTAGCAATTGAGAAAAGGGAGGGGGGGCTTGTATTTCCTGCACAACACAAGCAGAGGGTGTAGGACAGCAGGTGACAAAGCCATGGATTTGTGGCCTGGCCCATGAGGAGAAAGGGAGGAAGGTTAAAGTGTGGAGTGGCCTCTATGTGTGGCATGCATGGGGCGGGGTCTGCCAGCCTCCATCTCCTCTTGTTCTGTGACCAGGAAGGTGGGGGAAGGGCAGCTGAGCACTGCCTTAGAAATGTCAATGTCTACACCTCTCAGTCTCCCCCTCCTCCCCTTTTCCCAGAGACCACATGAGAAGGGGTGGGGGAAGGGGATAGTCACTTCACCTCAGCAGCCAAGCTAAAGTCAACTGCAGCCCTGCAGGAGGGAAGAACAGCAGCCTGCTGGACTATCTGCATGATGAAACACAGCTAGAGCTTGGCTTGGCCTTTGTGAACTCGCACACCAGGCCTTGGGGGTTTCTGAAAGTGAAAGTGCCATGGGCTCCCAGAGGCAGCAGGAAAGTCTTGCACAGCTGCGTTAAAGGGGGGTGAGGCAGAGTGCAGGGGTGGGCAGAGGGAGGGAGGAGCAGTGGGGACTGCCCCTTGGCCCAGGGTGGGCACTGTTTGTTCCCATTGCTCAGAATAGTTGGAGGGGTTTCTCACCTGCTGCTGCCACCACCGTTCCCTAGCGCGAGGGACTCAACAGGATCCTGGAAAGTGGCGGGGTGATGCACTTGGGCCGGGAGGCAGTGGCAGCACTTTTGCTGCTGCCACTGTCTCTCTTCCCACTGGAGAAGGAAGCCAAGGGCCAGAGGAAGAGGATGGTGTGGGGGGCTGCTGCTGCCCGGCAGGCTGGGCTTGGAGGGGACAGATACCATCGCAGGGAGCGTGGCTGTGCACTGCTGCTGCTGTAGGAAGACGACAGCGGTGGGTGCCAGCATTCGGTGAGGCCAGACTGGTGAAGCAGAGGAGGCGCCACTCAAGAGGTGCCCTGAAATGCATTCCCCTCTCCCTTCCTTCCAGCGGCCATGTTAACCACCAGAAAACCATCTCCCAGCGCGGCCAGAGCTGGAGGGGCCACTGGGGCCACTGCTTCTGGCCCAGTTGGTAAGAAGCTCCCTGCTCCCCTCAGTGGCAGTAGGCAGGAATGGCCAACTCTCCCCACACCCTGCTGTTCCTGCTGCCGCTGCTGTGTCTCTGCTGCCTGGGCTGGAGCCTGCTGGTGCCTGAGCAGGCACAACTGGAGCACTTGGCTGGCCCTGGGAGAAGCAGCAGCAGAGGAGGAGGAGGCAGGAGCTGGGTGGTGGCGGCAGGGAGGGTAGGGGTGGGCTTGGAAGCCAGCCGGAATGCCATTTGGGGGCATTCTGGACCAAAAATAACCCTGTGTATACACCATTTATTGCATATAGTATGGAATTTGTTTGTAAGTATCAACATGTATTCGCAGCTCCACAGCTCCACCATTGAGACAGTGGCCTGAAGAAGTTAGAAGAAATGGACAGCAACCTAGGTGATCCAGAGCTGCTTCTTTTGTGACAAAAAGGGTGTGGTTAATAACTTCTATAAAAAAGGAATGAAAAAGGGCTGTAAAAGAAAATGCTAATTCGTTTTAAGGACACAATTTGTTGTCTGATGCTTTAATGTACAGTGGGTTTTTTTGGTGGTCTGCAGCCTCCAACTCCCTGAAAAGCCAAATGGAGAGCTATCCCAGCTGGTGACTAGCCATAGGAGTTAAAGTGGCCCACTAGGCAGCCCTGCTGTCTCTCCTCCAAGTGTATTCGACTTGACAACTGGCCAGGAAGCTGCTCCTGAAAGATTGACTAGACTTCTTGGAGTGTGTATACCCCAGGCTCATAGTGGAGGGATCATGCACCTTGTTACAGTGTACATGCTGTTTTTGTCCTTAGACTCCCAGCAGTATTCAACAGTTGGCAGGATTAATCATAGTGGTGCATGTTAAGAACTTACTGGACTTAACAGTCCAACAGTGCAACAGTGCAAGAATGTGTAAAACCATGTGATATAAGCATGCTCAGTTTGAAAGTCAGGCAGGGATGCAAAATAAACAAGGTGGGAACACTAGAAAGATAAGGCATGCAACTCCCCTCCCCTCCCCGCAGGATAAAGGGAACCAATGAAACCACCTCTTTTGTAAACTGATTCACCTCCCTTGGGTGTATTGGGTCAATAGATGGGAGGAGGGACAGCCATGTCAAAGTGTTTGTAATCACACATGGACAAAGTATTTGCACCAATAGAACACTGAGCTGGCTCATCAAAAAGGACACGGCTAGAACACAGAGACAAGCCACTTCACAGAGTAGAAACTTATTTTTTAAAAAAACGTGTATCATGTTGCAAAAGAGGCGAGAAAGCAGCATGAAAATGCGTATCCATCAAACATTGTCCAATCCAATTTCAAAAGTTTGAAAAAAGTCACTGTTTTTTCTACCTTCAAGGGTTCTGTTCTCAATTTACAAATAACATTCAATCCAAACAGTGGGGTGATTGGGATTTCATCAGAGAAAAATGTTTCAAGCACCAGAGGAAGGTGAAGAGGAGGTCAGAGTTTAGCTTAAATGTCTCATAATGCACATTCCAGCTTTATTTTTAAAAATGTCCCATTCAATGTTCCCTCTAAGCTGTGGAGCCTTGTGAACGAAAAGTCTACTTTGTGAGCGACTGGCATTAAAGCTCTGAGTGAGCCATCTGGCTGCTGCATAACTCAGGTTGCTCTGGAGCCATCCTTACTGAGCTAAGACAAAAACGTGGGGGCGGAGGGCTAGAAACCTGTGAGCTAGCTCACACTAACTCAGCTTAGAGGGAACCCAAGTCCCATTTCAGTTGCACATGGGTAGAAAAAGGTTACCTTTCTTTCTCACCAGCAAGTTTAATATCAGCTGGGGGGTTACAAGTGAGGAGAAGTGCAACCACTTGGTGTTTTCACATGTAATTACAGATACTGAGGCTGAGTTCAGACTGGCAGTTTGCAGCGGGAGCCAGTTGTGGCAAAAAAGCTGTCGTGGCAAAAACTATTCCGGGTTTTCCCGGTCACACAGGGCCGACAGATGCAGGAGCATACCGGGAGGAGGCGCATGGGAGAGTTCAGACTGCTGGCCCGGAGGCGCGGCTGTAAATGGCTTTTTCCTCTATGTGTTTATGGGCACATGGGCACATATGCACTCCTGTGCATAAGCGCATCTGGCCGATTTGGGGTGGGCCCCATTGCACCAGCACTGCATTGGGTGGTAGAGCGGAGCACAGCCAATCCAATCACTGCTGCCTTACGCGCAGAAACACCCGGCGCACACTATAGAAGCAGGTTGCTCTTGGCTTTTCAGCTTTGTGTTCACACTTCTGGGAAGCGGAATAACACGGGGTAAAGGCACTCTCCGGGATTTGCTACCACTTTTGTCAGGTATCTTTTTAATGCAGGAGTGAAGTGGAACAGCACAGGTTGCCTACGGGTGGGGAACGCCAGGCAGATGTGCCTGGTGAACGCCCCCTTTAATCTGCTTGGGAAATGCGGCTGAAAAGTGGCTGTAGCAGGGCAAATTGCCAGTCTGAACTCAGCCTGAGAGAGCCTAAATCAGCATTTCTCTCACACACAGAGATGATCAAATATTTCCTCATCATTACCTTTCCTATCTTGTCCACTTGGGTGTGTCTTTTTAGTATGGGGGGGGGAGGGCAAGACAGCTTCTATAATACAATAATACACACCCAAACCACATTTTATGCCACTCATCCACTTAATGTCTTCCTTGCCTTCCTTTCTAATTCTGCCTTCTGCCAAAACCATTTTATTCCTTTGTCATGATTCTGACTTTTGGAAATGTTCACAAAACAGTGAACTAGGTCCTTTAGCATGCTGATATAATTTCAAATAGTGTTATTTGCCACTCTTGTGCTGTAGTTCTATGCATACTTACTTTAGATCCCATTAAACTCAGAAGGACATATATATGACCAAACATTAACAAACATGCTTAGGATTGGTCTCGTGGTCTACTGACTAATACAAGTAACTTTAATAATTCCACCCCCCCTCAAGTGCTATACATTGTGTATTTTATTGGCTGATCTCAAGAGGCTTGTAGTCCCGTCTGTATTAATGCAAGACAAATCTACATTTTACCCAAAAACCATAAAAAGGTGTCTGGTTAAATATTTCATAATTATCTACTGCACCCTCTCCCTTCCTCTCATGTGAAACACTGCTTTTGTTAAGAAGTTAAGGGAATATTGTAAATGCAGGGACGTTGTTACCTGTAGCCTGCTGGCAGGCAGCCAGGATCATAAAATTTCCTGCTTCATTTCCCTCGCTTCAGATTGGGGGAAGAGGACAAGGGTGGTCAGACATGGGGCAACCCAGGCAGCTCCTCTAGGCCCCACACTGGGTAGGCATGCCACTGCCATTGACAGTGATTAGGATCCTCACAGGCTCATGACTGTCCTATAGCCTGGACAACTGGGAAGCCAAAATGGCCCTGGAATGGATTTTGACCCCAACTTCACCCCCTTGACAGAAGAGGGAACAGCAATGAATTACTTTTGTCACCACTTCAGAGAGGACCAAATGTGGCTCTGGAAGGCAGATGATCGAGCAAGATTAAGGCTGTAGCTACTCAGATTGCACTGAAAGTGCAATCTACCATTTCAGCTTTCATATGGTTTCATTCCAAAGCAGATTTCTTTGTCATGTTTACATATGCATGTCCATTACTTGACAACTGGATGAATGCTAAGTCTGAAACAGCTATTACAGATCAAACAGATCTCTCCTCTCCTTTCCTTTCCTTTTTTTTTTTTTGCATTTTGTGTGTGTGTGTGTGCATGTGTGTGCCTGTGCCTGGAAGTAATGGTGACATCTGGTGACTCCTACTGGGTCATGGTGGACATCCAGAGAAGTGGTTAATAGCCTGCCTCTGCCTCCTGGTCCTGGTATTCTTTGGAGGCTTCCCATCCAAATATTTGCCCGGGTCAGCCCTAATTAGCTTCCAAGATGATGAGATTGGGCTTGCCTGGGCTGTCCAGGTCAGGGTTTGATCTTTCCTTTTCAGTACTTTTCAATAATGGCAGTTCTCATATCCAGCCCTGGGATGCTGAAGATTATATATACATGTGAGAATCAGCATTGTTTCAATGGAAGGCATGAAACAGCGCCAACACTGTAGAACAAGCTCCCCGATTAGATTAGAGCTCTACGGGACCTCCAGCAGTTCCGTAGAGCCGTAAAAACGGAGCTGTTTCGCCAGGCGTTTCAGTGAGAGCTGACTGCACCGGCTGGGTTGCACCAGCACTTTATTGCAGGATGCCGCTGTATCATGTTGTGTTACTGTGTTTATTGGAAGTGTATAGAATACATTTATATTTTGTATTTGCTGGTTTTAAATTGTGTATAGAATGCGTTTTATATTTTGTATTTCCTGGATTTAAATTGTGTATTGGTTTTAAACTGTCTGTAAGCCGCCCTGAGCTGCCTTGGCGGGAGGGCAGGGTAGAAATTTAATAAATAAATAAATAAATAAAATAAAAATGTATGAACAGTGTCTAAAAATTAGTTGCTTTAGATTTTCCGGGTTGTGTGGCTGTGGTCTTGGCAACTAATGAACTTGGCAACCAATGAACTCCGGCCGTGAAAGCCTTTGACAATATAGTGTCTAAAAATACTCAGAAACAAAAGACTGAGCAACAGCACCATCCTAAGTAGAGTTATACCCTCCTGAGGCTATTGACTTAAAGAATATACATTGCAGGTAAAGGGCAGGAATATTCATGTCTTGCACACATTTTATTCTTTTTTAACCAATGGGCAACCAGGGCAGCTGCCTTGCACCTCCCATGGAGTGGAGGAAAATTGGTGGTGGTGACAGCACCCATCTACATTGCACAAGGTGAGGACTGCTCTTACTTGGGTCAAGGATGGCCATGCTGGGAACAGGGACGGTCATTCCACTTGGAAGCAGGGTCCCCAGAGTTTGGTGGCAGTGATTCCGGGGACCCTTCCTTAGACTGTTGCCCAAAGTCCCAGAATCACTAAGACCCTCTCTTTCTTTGGAGTGATACTCCTCCTAGTCCAGAGCTAGAACCGTAATAACCTTGTATCCTCTGCATACATCCTCTGCATATTGGCAGATATTTTATGTTCTTGTTTACCATCTCCACACACTCTTTAAAAAATAGTATCTCCCATTTTGGTGCAACATAAGAGGATGATAGAAATAAAAACTTTCAGCTATCTAAAACTTCATGAAATAGAGTGGTCATGTGGGAAGGCAACAGGTAGCCATGCTATTCTTTGCCTTCTTCTTTTAAAGGATCCCTGGGTGAATCCTCTGTGAGGAGAGAACCTACGAAAACAAGATTTAGAATGTCAGAATAATTGCTCAAATTAAACTCTGATGGGAACACTATATGTATTTCAGAGGTGTGCATGTGTTGGTTCTACAACATCCTGTGTGTCAAAACAACTCCTGAGGTTTGTTTGTTTTTTAAATCTTTCAAATGAATGAAAGCAGAAGGTGTAGGCACTTCTGCCGAATTTGGTTTCACCAAGTGATTACTCCATAGCTGTGTGCAATAGAAGAGAGGTGGCAGCTGGGAAATAGACAGCTCACGTGTATGTTGTTTTAATCAGGGATGGGTGGACAGGGAAGTGCAGAATTATGTCCTGATACTTTCTTGATTTAAATACCATGGCAGGGCTGCTATTGCAGCTCTTCGGGGGGCGGGAATGCAAGGAGTCGTCAAACTGATTGGGTAGAGAAAGTCCCATTTTTACATAATTCGGTTATATTCTACAACCAGATTACAATTTTATAAGGACTCCTTAGCTCAGTACATTAAAAGTCAACTGGATATTGTGACTGGTGCTAGTCCAAGTATAATGTAACTGTAAATAAAACACTTGTTTAAACCATCTGGAAGGTCCTTGAGTCATACTGAAAGTGACTTGCTAAGCCACAGTAGAATGTGTAGATGCAGATTATTCATCTTTTAGTATAAAGATATCTTTGCTGTGGATATATTATTTTTTCATTAAAATTATGGGGGGGAGTCAATCACAAATGATTACCAGAAATGTAATAGCCCTTCCCTTGCAGTCCAGCCCCAGTCCCTGACTCCAAACTTTCACCTCTCTAAAACTACTGAAGATTAATCATGTTTGCTTGTTGACTTAACTTCTCCCCACCCCAAATATGACCATGGGACCAACAATGTGGTCCTAAGCAGAATTGTACCTTTCTAAGCCCATGGACTTCAATTACTTTAGAAGGGTGTAACTTTGTTTTGGATTGCTCTGTAAATGGACTATAGTTTTGATTCCTGCTGTTTGGGAAAGCACTCTGGAACTGTTAAACCTTTCCAAATGTATCATCTAATATGCCAGCCTTTGTCAGAAAGGATCCACCCTGTTGGGGCTGGACCCAGTTCATTCCCCTTAAGAGGTTAATAATGAGCTGCCACCTACAAAAGATGACCAGTAATAACACTTAATGAGATGACTTTACCTTGTGTGCTCTCAGAAACGGGAAATCAGCCAAATTTTTTAAAGGTGAAAGAACTGTGCCTCATGTAGTATTAAGTATTGCTCTTACTCATTGGCAATTGTGTTTTTGAAAGAAGTGCAATAGAACAACAGCTTCTTGTCAGGAGTACCAGTAGAATGAAGGCTCTGAATAAGAGTTCCAGATAAGATAAAGGATAATTTGGCCCCAAATTGGAAATCATGAACATACATCAAAATGATGTCAAAAAAGGTTAAGTGCAGAAAGCACTGAGTCTCTTGGGCAGACATGCGGAATCAGCAGTGAGATAAACAGTCTGCCTCCTTTGGCCCTTTTCTACCAGCAAAAGCACATGTAGTAGAAAGGAGGGAGTGATGAAGCCCCTCTTGCTGCCATGCTGCACTCAGGAGATGATTTACCCCCCTCCCACCATGTTTAAGGTGAGTTGCAGGTCACACAGTAAACATGAGCTGGGTTGGGGTTTCACCCAATGCAATTCATGCTTAACTTATTGTCTAATCAGACCCTGAGGATTTTAACCTGGGTCATTCAGACCCTAGTCCTATGCTCGCTGTAGCCATTACACCATGTTGCCTCCAGAAGAACTAGAGAGAAGCTATAGGCTAGCTCAATAGGGGCTCTATAGAACTGTAGAGGGGGTCTAGGTTGGCTGGTTGCCTACAAGAGCTACAAACACAGTGTCTTATTTTCTGGACCTGGAATGGCATCATCAAATTGCTGTTTGCCATTTTGGGGAAAACATTGCTCTTTGCCTCCCACCCCGAGCAAATAGCAGCTCCATAGGCAGTCATGGTGAGGAAAAGGTTCAGGGTAAAGGACTGAATTCTGCCTTCCCCCATGTTTTGATTCCAGCCTGAACTGGGGTCCCCTACAACTGCTACACAGAAAGCAAAAAGGCCTGGAAGCACAGGGCCATGGAATCCTCAGCATTACTTATGGTAGATGAACAGTCTGTGAAGCTACCCTAAGGTGAATTTTTGGTGTGGTGACCATTTGGAGAAACAGCTGACATGGCTCAGGCAAGTAGGGAGACCACTGTTAACCACTTCCTTTAATTGCCTCATATTTTTGAAAGGACTTTGTGATGTGTCAGAACACTCATAAAAACTCCAGGGGGTTCCTAATTAAATCATCCTTCACAAAATGTGCAGCTCTAAATTAGATCTATGCAGCTAATAAGAAACGTGTGGAGTTCTGAATCGGTAGTCAAAGAAAGAAGAAAAAGAGAAATCAAATGTCTTTATTTGCCAAAAATGTTGCACCATTCATCCTTTGTGTTCTTTTCTTGTGTTACTGTCAAAATCCAAATAACTTAGCCTTCAGCTTGTGCCGGGGTTCTAGGGTTGCCAACTTCTAGGTGGCACCTGGAGATCTCCTTCTATTACAATTTATTTCCAGATGACTAAGGTCAGTTCCTCTAGAGAAAATGGCTGCTTTGGATGTAGGGTTGCCAGGTCCCCACAGGCCACTGGCAGGGGATGGGAGAGTAGCATTTCCAAATTCAGGCTGGGAAACTTCTGGAGATTTGGGGATGGAGCCTGGGAAGGACAGGGTCCTCAGTGGAGTTTACTGCCACTGATTCCACCCTCCAAACCATCCATTTTCTCCAGGAAAACTGATCTCTGTAGTCTGGAGATGAGCTGCAATTACAGGGGATCCCCAGGTTTCACCTGGAGGCTGGCATTTCTATTTGGAGGGTACACTCTATAGCATTATACCCTGCTGAGATCCCTCCCATCCCCAAACCCCACCCTCCACAGACTCCATCCCCAAAATCTCCAGGTATTTCCCAACCCAGATCTGTCAGCTTTTATAGGGCTCTTACAGGGCTCATCCTTGGAGCATGGCTCTGTCTATTCCATAATAGACAATTCTATTGTTCAGAGTCACTTTAAAAAAGATGAAGTTTGTTTTCACTCTAGGTCTTAATAGTGCTTCATTTGATTTTCCCTAATAATTATTATTATCATATGGCATTGTATGTAGAATAGCCAGGAGATCCTAAGATTGTCTCGCAGACAGAAGTTCTGTCCCTTTAGTATTATGCACCAGTAGGTGGTGAGGTAGACTTTTTAAGGCAACAGATGTTTCAGAGGTGGTTTGCCATTTTCTGCCTGTGTGTCATGACCCTGGTATTCCTTGGAGGTTGCCCTTCCAAATACTAGCCAAGGCCAACCCTGCTTAGCTTCTGAGATCTGACAGGATCGGGTTAGCCTGGGCTATCCAGGTCAGGGCTTGATTTTCTCTAATAAGCAGGAACACACAATTTTATTTATTTGTTTATTTCCCAGTTTTCATTAATGGGGACCCAAAGCACTTTATAAAATTGTTCTCCACACCTATGTTATAACCTCACAACAGCACTGTGAGGTAGGTTAGGCTGAGAGAGGCTGACTGGCCCAAAGTCACCCATTGAGCTTCCATGGGCAGAGTAGTCTCCCAGATCCAAGTCCAAAACTCTGATCACTTTATTACCTAGAACTATAAATTCATATATTATTGCTCTCAGAAAAGGTTTTAAAATAAACTGAGACCTACTTCTTGATTCCCGAGTCACTACTAAGCAGAAATAGGCCTGATCTACGATGTCAAGGAACACTCCAGGAATTGTGAGTCAACAGCAAGGAACACTCCAGGAATTGTGAGTCAACAGCAGTTTCTATGACATCACAAAGCTATCAGGTTTTTACTAATGGGCATAATCCATTAAGACATAATGTGCTGCAATGGACTCTTTCTGTAGATATCTGCAATCAATAATCACTGATACTCATACTGCCATGCAAATACCATGTCACCTTTTGATAAAGTTTTGGCCAAAATGCTAGAGCATCGACATACAATGTGCCCAGTGTGATGATGTCACTTCCTGGTGATGTCATCATGCTGATGGTGTTGATGTGGAAAGGGGCTGTCTGGGGCTGGGGCTTCCCCTTCCAGCCAGCTGGCCAGTGGCAGCTTGGAGCCCTATTGGATCCCACCATAAAACAGGGAGACATGATGCACCAGCTTGCAGAAAGGCTGCTTAGGGCAACCATGCAACCCTGCTGTACAGAAAACATGTCTTTATGACAATTGTTAGCCTGATTGCTCTTTGTTCATATCAATATTAGGAGGAATATGAGTTATTATTAATATGCAATCAGCTAAGGGAGCGATCACCAGTATATACAGAGGTCCCACCCTTCCAGAGATACCAGTAACAGACATGGACACTGTATGTAGTTATAATTAAAGTCTTTTACTGTAAATCTTCTTCACACACAAACAATACACATTCACACACACCAACAATATTCAGAGCTAAGAAAATAAAAATAGAGATATCAGCACGGTTGCATGAGCAGGAATTCATTGTTGGGGCAATAGTTACCTGTCCTCGCAGAATGATCCGTTCCAATGGAAGAAGGGAGGGGAGAACTGAAAATGGGGGCACATGGCCTGAACTGGCAGGCAACATGTAGAACTCTAGCTGCACATCTAGAGTTAAAGATGGAGGTAGGGTATTGGGATAGCAAGCTGGATGTAAGAGGGACAAAGCTTAGATAGGGGTCGTAGAGAAGAAGGTGTGAGCATGTGGTCGGGTTTCCCTTTTTATGTGGGGGTGTGGGGCTGGCCATATCCCCTGGTCACACCTCCTGGTTAGTCCATCCCTGAAAACAGGCTGGAAGGAATAGGGGAGGGGAGCTAAGGAGTGGTCAATATTGAGAACTAGAAACTTAGACCTGTGGCTGGCACCTGGTTGTAGGTGAGTTGAGTCATCAGGCCAAGGCCAAGACCATTGTTTCTTGACTGCCTTAGCCGGGTCATTGATGGGCAAGTGATTAGTTGCCAAGCAACCATGAATAGAGTCTCTGAGCTACATGCAGCTTTGCAGGTGATGGAGGAGGGGAAAGGGGTTGTCTGCATGTGTTGAAGGGGTCTCCTAATGGCATTTGGAGTCCTTTGTCCTCGTGCTTTGGCATGGCATGGTGTCTGGTGCTTTGTGCATACTATGGAACCGATCCATCTTCCATCAGGCAAGAGGTCTGGTAACCTTGGAGAGCCAATGGAACAGCACTCAAAGAAAGGAAGGTGTCCTTCTCTCAAGGGTGCATTCTCAACTGACATCAGAGTGGGTTACCATGCTGTACAGTTCCTTAAGCATGCTTTGCACAGTCCATATTTTATTATAGTTCATAAAAGGCATGAAAAAGCCTTGCAGGGAAACACAATATATAGTATTTCTGTGTGGGTAGTACAGGTGTAAATGTGGGATCCACTTCTTTGCAGCTACAATTGACAGGATGGGAAGAGGCTAATGTGTGTACTGGCAGATGCAGTTTCCTCCTATTGGCAAAGGGAGGGCAAGTCAGATAGGGCAGATGCTGCTGTGCACATTGACACTCACAAAGGCATGTCATGGCACCATCGGCATTACTCAGTCCTTCTGAGCTGCCTCCACTGCTTTGTCCATAAGTGTCCCCTAGAACATATGCTGACACTAAAAGCATTTCTACATCTTAAGGAATCTTCCTCTTCTCTGGAACAGCCAGTTAGGCTGCAGGAACACACCTTCTGCTGGGTAGAATGGTAGGGTGTAGGACATTAGAAGGTGAAAGGGGTCTAGCAAATGGGTACAGGGGTGTAAGGGTACAAATTCACCATAATGAAAGGAGGGGGAGAGAGATTCCAATAATGAGGCAAAGGGGCAAGAGTGTCCTGAATGAGAGACTTCTGTCCATACCAACTGTGCATCTCTTTTGTGAGGTAGATGTTTTTGAATGCAGAGGAGAAAGATGATGCAATCCAGCCCTAATTTGGTTAAACTGAAAAACTCCACAGTTTTTAATATAACTAGATTGCTTCCAATAACTGGAGTACAAAATCTAGCAGTTCCTGGGATGTAATCTTGCCTGTGTCTTTGTCACAATGTGAAACAGTTACCCAGACAGCTAAAAGAGATCAGATCTTCCTTGGATGGACTAAAGCTCAACTAAACTAATATTATAGCAAGTGTTAGTATAAAACCAATTAAACCATTAATGGAAATATATTCTCCTTCTCAGGAATTTGACATTGTGTCTTTTAAATGTCATAAAAACAATCCAGTTACTTATACTCTCTTGACTGGACAAGTTATTTCAGGGGATGGCTATGAACCAAACTGAACCATAAAGCAAAATTCATCACAAACTTATAAAGATAGATAAAGATAAAGACTCTTAAAGATCAAGACTTTTCATCACAAACTTTTAAACTTCCATGAACTTTTAAAACAATTTGTTGCAGTTCATCGTGGTTTATGGATAGAGCAGAAAGCAAGGGTTTAAAGGGACTCCAAGTCCTTTTAAACCTCTGCTTTCTGTTCCTTGCTAAAGCAGCAAAAACATCTGAGTGGTGGGGAGCAGTCTCCCCACTGGTCAGCTGTTTTGGGCTCTCTTGTGCAGTTCTTTTAGAAGGGTGCATTTAACGGGGCTGCACAAGGGAGCCCAGTACAGCTGAGCCCATGGAGAGAAGTCTCCCTTCTGCCTCAGCCATGGGCTCAGCTGTATTGGGCTCCCTTGTGCAGCCCTGTGGGAGGCACTTCACTCCTTCCTTTCTGCTGGCTACAGAAAGCCATGGCCAGCAGACAGGAGGAGGTGAAATGCCCTCTGGGAGGAATTTCACCCCTTCCTTTCTGTTGGCCAGTGAAAGCAGTGGCCAACAGACAGGAGGGGCTGAAGTGCCCCATGGGAGGCACTTCACCTCTTCCTTTCTGCTGGCTGTGGAAAGCCAAAGCAAGTAGAAAGGAGGGGGTGAATTGCCCCATGGGAGGCACTGCAGTCCTTCCTTTCTGTTGGCCAGGGAAAGCTGTAGCTAACAGACAGCAGGGGTGAAATGCCCCATGTGAAGCACTTCACCCCTGCTTTCTGCCTCTTGGGAGGCAGAAAGCAGGGGTTTAAACTTTAAATGGTTCATCAACCTATATGAAGTGGTTTGGTTTATGAATTGGCATATCGGTTAATATGGGTTTGTGGTTCATTTTGTAGTGCAGCCATGAACCATGAACTGAACTGAACCACAAAAATGTGGTTCGTGCCCATCCCTAGTTATTGCTAGCAAGCACAAAGATATAATTGTGGTCACCCACAGCCCAACCACTTCATAGTGGTTGCTTTTGTTCATTATGATTTCCCTCAAGGTTTATAATAATTTAGTGGTTCTTGATATCAGCGCTTCAAAATAAATAAATTATATATATATATATATACACACACACATCCTGTCCTTATATATAATTTAATTTTGGTCACCAACGTTCTATGCTTGCCACAATTGATTAAGCGCGCGAACTGACAGTCAAAAGACGCTGGCCGAGGCTGACTGGCTGCTTGGCGGAGTCCCGCACACGTCAGCCCTGGCAAGTGTCTTCGGCTCGGTCTGCTCCGGTCCTCTGACAGGAGAGGACCATCTGCAGAGTGAGCGCAGGGACAGGCCCTCAAGGCCGAGGCAGGTGAAAGAAGCCCGTTCTGCCCCCCCACCATCCTGTGGGCCTTCTATGGGCCCAGTAGGCCCAGAGAAGCCTGTTCCACCCCCCCATCCTCTGGGCCTTCTATGGGCCCAGTAGGCCCAGAGAAGCCTGTTCCACCCCCCCATCCTCTGGGCCTTCTATGGGCCCAGGAGGCCCAGAGAAGCCTGTTCTGCCCCCCACACACCATCCTCTGGGCCTTCTCAGGGCCCAGGAGGCCCAGAGAAGCCCGTTCCAACCCCCCACACCATCCTCTAGGCCTTCTCAGGGTCCAGGAGGCCCAGAGAAGCCTGTTCCACCCCCCCATCCTCTGGGCCTTCTATGGGCCCAGTAGCCCCAGAGAAGCCTGTTCCACCCCCCCATCCTCTGGGTCTTCTCAGGGCCCAGTAGGCCCAGAGAAGCCCATTCTGCCCCCCCAAAAAACTGTCTTCTGGGTCTTCTCAGGGCCCAGTAGGCCCAGAGAAGCCTGTTCCCCCCCAACCATCCTCTGAGCCTTCTATGGGCCTAGTAGGCCCAGAGAAGCCTGTTCTGCCCCCCCATACCATCTTCTGGGCCTTCAATGGGCCCAGTAGGCCCAGAGAAGCCCATTCCACCCCTCTTCCCTTCCTTTCCCCCCTTTCCTTTCTTCCTCTCTCCTTCTTTCTTTCACTCTCCCCCTCTTCCTTCCTTCCTCCCTCCCTCCCTCCCTTCCTCCAACCCTCCCTCCTTTCCACCCTCCCTCCCTTCCTTTCTAGGGCCCGTTGTCTTCCTCCACAACAGGCTTTGCTTCCTAGGATATATGTATGTATGTATGTATATATGTATGTATGTATGCGTATATTGCAATAACAATCTAGCAATTTTGGAGGTTCCTGAGACTCATCTGCTATTATCACTCTGAGAATTTCCAAAGGCACTATTGAAAATGGCTGGGAGCTTTTTATAAAATTGTGATAGTTCCTTATGTGGTTTCCATGTTTACCTCTGTTTAAAGCTTTATACTTTACTTTTGATAAGTACAAAATTCAACTGGATTTGGATGATGTCATGTTCCAGCCCCGCATGAAAACAAATGCTATAATACCTGATTTTCCTACTCCAGCACCCTTTGTTACCTTTCAGGAGACTCTCTATATAGTCAGGCTGGCATATGTGGTAAAGAGCACATACTGAAATATCACAAGAAGCTTCACTGTGATGAAATGGTTTTAGGAAGCTGAGAACTGTAAGACTTAATTTTTCTCCATTATATTATAAAGCAGGAAACAAGGCCTGTCTTTAATTTTAATTATCATACAGCACTGTGTTTTGAAAATACTTTATAATAATGTAAGTTAGAGTCCCAGGCTTCTTGAGCCCAAATTTAACACATATAGAGAGATGGCCATACCTTGAAAAGAATATTCACCCTCATCCTTCAAGCATAGGCATACAGGCAGTAGTAGCATCAAGCAGAATTGTTAGTTTGTACAGCATGAAGCTCTGGAAGCTGTGGCTGGATGGTTGTGGCAGAGCTGGTTGAAGCTTAATCCATTGAAGACAGAGGTCCTGTACCTGGGTCGGGGTGTGTGTAGATGTGGGTATCAGACTCCCCACACTGGAAAGGGTGCCTTTGGTGCCGACCCAGAAAGTGAGGAGCTTGGGAGTAATACTGAATGCCTCTCTTTCTATGGAGGCCTTTTTCTGACCTGGCCCCTAACTGGTGGAACATGCTCCCAGTTGAGATTAGGGCCCTGTGGGATCTTCAATTCTTCAGGGCCTGTAAGACGGATCTGTTCCACCAGGCCTTCAGTTGAGGCAGCGGACATCTCTATATGGCCTCCCTGAGGTGGTTGTCATCCACCCACCTATCAACCCAAAAAATATGCCAGGGAACTCCCACAGCCAGCTGATTTGTTAGAAATGTGACTGTGATTTAATGTTTATTATTTTCAAATTGTTTAAATTGTTTAATTTTAACTGTATTAATGTATGTTTTATGATGTTACCTGCCCTGAGCCTGCTCGTGGGATGGGGAGGCTATAAATACAATAAGTAAATAAATAAATGATCAATCCTCTGACTTTTTACACAGTTAATTTAAGCAAAAATAATAATGATGATAAATCTGTGCTCCCAAAGAGCTTACTGTCTAAAATTGACACCAAGGTAACCAAAAAAAAGAAGAGGAGAAAGAGATGAGAGTGGGCTTACCAAGCCTGGAAACTTTTGATTATGCTACATGATGGAGGGGAGGAGGGAGGAGCAAAGTCAAAGATGCAATGCTGAGGCTGTGGTAACTTGAGAATCTGGTTTTTAAGTCATTTGACAGTCTGCAGAGCTTCCATTGGTCCCACAGAACTTTTGGGCCCCAGAATTTTTTCTTTACTATGTCACTTAACAAGGCTGCCTCCTAAAGTAATCTCCAATGATATAAGCTGGAGTGTTGTAATACCCTGTAATGATCTTCTACAGCAGCTAAACATTGTACTAAGCTAAAACATCAGCACAAAGTGAGCCAAGCAGAATGTTTAAAGAAATGCAAGTACATCGGGAATTACATGGTTTCATATGGCACTTGAAAGGAGCATTGGTACAATCTGAAACTATAGCATATAAATGCAAAGAGTGTAAATCCGTTCTGAATGACATATGAGTGAAATTATGGAATTAGTCACTTAGAATTTGGCCCAGATGCTAAAAATAGCTGTTCCTTATGTCATAGGCAAGGCTATATTTCTTTTATTGTCATGGTGGTCATGTTTTGCAGGATGAATACCAAAAGCTATTGTCTATTTTCCTGCAACGAAGAGTATTTTATATTTGATCATGAAATACATTTGGGAGCAATAAACCATGAGTTGTATATATTTAATGCAAACCAAAAGAATTAATGATAAATAGCATTCATCTTCTACCAGGCGGTATGGATTGCGATGTCACTAGTATGCAGGTGATTAGGGATGGGCACCAAACAGCTGACGAACCAAAGTTCATCAGGAATTTTGAGTGGTTCGTGGTCCATGAAGCAATGTTCATGAACTGAAGAACTGCCGTGAACTTTCACGAATTTTGATGAGGTTCATGGCAGTTGGTGAAGAGCAGAAAGCAGGGTTTAAACTCCTGCTTTCTGCTCTTCACAAAAAATATCTGCGCAACAAGGAACTCCCTGTTGCTCAGCTGAGAGCCATTTGAAACACTGTTTTCTGTTCCCCGCAAAAAGCCACAGAGAGCAGAAAGCAGGGATTTAAATGTCTGGGAGCCTTTTAAATCCCTGCTTTCTGCTCCCTGTGGCTTTTCATGGGGAGCATAAAGCAGTGGCCTAAATGGCTCCCAGTAACAAGCAATCACTGTTATTTGTGGCTACTGTATTTTATAGTTCATAAAAATACAAATGGTCCTTACAAATCACATAGATAACAGATAGATCTCACAACTAATAATGTTATGCTGTATCACAAAAGTTAGAAAAATCCCATCCTAGTGATATTATAAAACAGCTTCTGTAGTAAGGTGTTGAGCATCTATATGTAAACCCGTTTCATAGTTGATCTTCCTCAGAAGTTATTCATAGTTGATCTTCCTCAGAAGTTATTCATAGTAAATCTTCCTCAGAAGTTATTCATAGTAAATCTTCCAAAGAAATTTTCTCCCTAAGATTAGCCTGATTATTATAGTGATAGCTTGTTATTAGGTATTGCACTATAATCCTGGTTTGTTTTTCTGCTCTAACTGATTCCCAGCCATTTAAACCAAACAGCTGAGTGGCAGGGAGCTCCCTGCTGCTCATCTGTTTGGTTTAAATGGTCCCCTGCTTTCTGCTCCCTGTGAAAAGCAGCAGGGAGCAGAAAGTAAGGGTTTAAACTTTAAATGGCTCATGAACTGGGCTGATTTGCAAACCAACTTCCCCGCTTGTATGGGTTCATGGTTCAGCCATGAAACCCAAACTAAACAACAAAGATGCAGTTCATACCCATCTCTACAGATGATACCCAGCTCTGTCTTTCTTTTCCACCTAACTACAGGGATGCTGTTGTTGTTCTGAACTAGTGCCTGGACTCAATAATATGCTGGACAAGTGTGAACAAGCTGAAACTTAATTCTGACAAGACCAAGTGCCTGGACTCAATAATGTGCTGGACAAGTGTGAACAAGCTGAAACTTAATTCTGACAAGACCAAGATTCTCTTGATTTATAGAAAGGCAGACCAGGGACTTCAGATATCTCCTGTCTTGGATAGGGTTCTAATCCCCTTGCAAAGCCGGGTTTGCAGTTGGGAGTGCTGCTAGGCATAGCGGTCACCTTAGAAAACCAGGTGGTTGCTGTGGCTTTGAGCATGTTTACCTAGCTCCAACTGGGGCATCAGCTGTGACCGTTCCTGATTCAGATAGATCTAAGGATAAAGAAAAAATGGGCTGTACCCAGCAATGTACCAACAGAACAGAAGGGGAAAATGCCAGGTGATAGTTTGATTTATTATTGTACAAAGTCCTGTGTCTTCTCCTGGAAATGTCCGCCCGCATTGTTGGATAATATACCTCTGCTGGGGTGTGGGGGTGAGCCTAGTTCCAAAAAAGATGATGATGATGAAGTGGCTGGTCTGTTGTAATGTGCGTCCTCTTCTCCTCTGCCATTGTCATCTATGCTGGAAAGCCTGGAAAAATATCACCCAAGGTGTCTGTAGAGTCTGCAAATGAAACTTGGCATGTAGAGTTTTTCAATGTTTTCAAAAAGCCAGAGATAGCCCTTGTTGTTATCATAGTCCATTTTGTCACATAAAACCTTTTTGTACTTGGTGGTTTGTAATACTTTAAATTGATTTAACTCCTTATCTAAACATTGTAGTTTTTATTCAGGGTTGTCAACAGTTTGAGACTCATGCATGCTGCTACTTTATTATCAATTGTAGATTTAATTTTGGTAACATGTTGATTGGGTGTCTCAATAATGAGGACCATAAAGTCTAGAGAGCATTTATTTAGAATAGCACACCATTTTTGTAGCAAGTCCGTATCACTTTGGAACAGGTCTGGTTGTTTATTTATTCTTAGGCCTCTCAGTATGTGCTTAGTCCAGCAATACTCCAGCAAGGTAGAGGATTGTAATACAGTTCAGCATTCAGTAATACAGATCAGTATTTTCTTCATATATTATATATTTTTATTGTCTTGTTTCATGTCCAATGTATAGTTTTATTTGTCTTATAGTATATATAGACTAATGTATAAATTTTGGAACTAAGTTTGATCCTGTCTTTTTAATTAATATTGTTATTAATACTTTTGTACTAATTTTTATTAAGGAGTCCTTCTATTATTTGTATTACTTGTATTAAATGTAAAATTGTGTTTTTATAGATTCCCCCTGCTGGAGCCTACACAGTGATACATGTAGAGACTTAGTACAATAATAAATCAATCAACTATCACTTGCATTTTTCCTTTTGTTCAGTCAGATCTAGCCACAGTGATACATGCCTTAGTTACACCTAGACTGGACTATTGCAATATGCTCTACTTGGGGCTACCCTTGATGAGTCTTCAGAAGCTACAACAAGTACAGAATACTGTAACAAAGCTGCTGGTCGGGGCCAGCTATTGGCAGCATATGTCTCCAATACTACAGGAATTACACTGGCTACCAATCTGCTCCCAAGCCCAATTCAGGGTACTGGTTTTGACCTTTGAACCAGGGTATCTGTAGGACTGCCTTCTCCCATACGTTCCTGTCTGGGAATTAAGATTGCAGAAAGAGGCCCTCCTGACTGTCCCACCAACTCAAGATGCTCATTTGGTGGATACACAAGAGAGGGCCTTTTCAATGGCAGCCCCACCATTATGGAACAATCTCCCCAGGGAGGTGCGCCTGGCCCCCCTCCTAGTCAGTCTTCAGGAGACAGTTGAAAGTTTTATTGAGGACTGCATTTTGATTGATTTAACTTTTATTATTGGCAATCCTAATTCGAGTTGTTAAACTGTGACTTTTATGAATTTTCTAGTTGTTTTTATTGTGTTTTTAATAATGTTTTATTTATATTTTAAGCTGCCTTGAATTCTGCAAGGGAGAAAGGTGGCTAGTAAATGTTTTAACGACCTCTGTAGGCATCTGGATCGAGGAGGTGTGGAGGCACTGTTGTTATTAGATCTGTCGGCCGCGTTTGACACGGTCAGCCACCAGTTGCTGGCCCACTGCCTCACCAATGCAGGGATTCAGGGGCTCGCCCTTCAATGGTTTGCCTCTTTTCTCCAAGGTTCGGGACAAAGCGTGGCGATAGGGGATTGGCAGTCCCGGAGGCACCCTCTTGAGTGTGGGGTGCCTCAGGGGGTGGTGCTGTCCCCGATGTTGTTCAACATCTATATGCGCCCCCTTGCCCAGATTGCCCAGAGTTGTGGGCTTGGGTGCCATCAATATGCAGATGACACCCAGCTCTATCTGATATTGGGCGGCCAGTCGGACTCTGCCCTGGATGACCTGCATTGGACATTACAGGCTATGGCTGATTGGCTCAGACTGAGCCGGTTAAAATTAAACCCGGCAAAGACGAAGGTCCTGGGTCTGAGTTGGATCGGTTCGGGGTTGGGGCTCCCTCTCCTAACCTTTGATGGGGCGCCTTTGGTGCCAGCATTGGAGGTTAGGAGTTTTGGTGTGCTCCTGGATTCATCCTTAACGATGGAGGCCCAGGTGGCAGCCACTGCCAAATCAGCCTTTTACCATCTTCGGCTGGCTCGGCAGTTGGTCCCTTTCCTCAACTGTGATGACCTGGCCACAGTGATCCATGTGATGGTCCCCTGAAGGCTAGACTACTGTAATTCTGTCTACATGGGGTCGCCTTTGTCGCAAATCTGGAACCTGCAGCTAGTGCAGAATGCTGCAGCCAGGCTGCTGATGGGCCTCTCTAGCACATCCGGCCTGTGCTGAAAGTGCTGCACTGGCTGCCAATGGCATACCGGATTCACTTCAAAGTGCTGGTTCTTACCTTTAAAGCCCTAAATGGCCAGGATCCGGCTTACCTAAGGGACTGCCTTTCCCCACATGTTCCCCAAAGGGCACTACAGCCGGGGAGTCAAAATCTCCTGGTAATTCCAGGCCCCAGGAACATCAAACTTGCGGTTACCAGGGGTGATTTCCCACTAAAGCTGACTCGGGGTAGCGCTGCCATTTGGCCCGATACTATTAGTCAATTTCACACCCGAAGCCGCGGGGCTGCATTTTGACCCGCGGCTCGCCGATTCCCCGCAGTTTCGTAATCCTCAAAAAACAGGATTACGAAACTGCGGGGGAAATCGGGCGAAGCCGCGAGTCAAAATGCAGCCCTGCGGCTTCGGGTGTGAAATTGACTAATAGTATAGGGCCAAATGGCGGCGCTACCCCGAGTCAGCTTTAGTGGGAAATCACCCCAGGTGTCAGGTTCAATAGCAAGTAGATCCAAGCATTCCTTATGTGAAGAAAAGCTTTATTGGAATACAATGCTGCAACCCACAGGAACACGATTATTGTCAGGAATGGCAGCACAAGCTGGTCAGACATTATTATAGTATGATGCAAAAGTGCGACCAGCAAATGAACTTTTAGCACGCGTGCAGGAAACTCCCGGCGGGAGATTACTTGATGATTGGGAGAATGAGTTGCCCCCACCCCTTGGTCTCACAGGACTGGAAAATTCCCTTAAACAAAGAATACTCCATAGCCTCTCATTCAAGGCTGCCGTGATAAGCCAGAGTGGCTGAACCATTCTCCCACGTTGCAGCTGGCATTACTACGCAAGCGCACAAGCAACAGACAAGATAGTAGACACAGCAGAATACAATGAACTCAGTGTAAAAATAACCCAAACCTCATGGCTCTGACACCAGGGCCAGGGCGTTTTCAGTGGCAGCTCCTACCTGGTGGAATGAGCTCCCGGAGGAGATCTGGGCCCTGCGGGACCTTGGGCAGTTCTACAGGGCCTGTAAGATGGAGCTCTTCCACCAGGCTTTTGAGTAGGAGCTGCTGCCACCACTTTTTACCATTGTTATTTTCCACCATCACTCCCCTACCACCATTGTGTGGGCTTTGTCAGGGTGCAAGACATCCCTGGATGAAGATGAAGATGGGATGGTTGAACCATGGGGTGGTATGTTGCTGGATTGAAATTAACAACTCTTCTTAGAAACCCATCTTTGAGAGTATTGACATCGAGAGCACCAACACTTTTTAGTATATTGTATTATATTGTTTTATCTGTTTTAACTATGGCATTTATGCCTCTTTGTTAGCTGCCCTGAGCCTCAGGGGAGGGCGGGATATAAATCCAAAAATAAATAAATAAATAAGTAGATGATAGATGACAGATTGATGAAAACAATATGTATTTATTAAAATTAAATCCAACAAACCTCTTTGCTCCCCATCCCATTGAATGGATAACAATGCATTGTACACAGTATATGCTTTTGTTTTGTGTACTAGATAGCTTCATAATGAAATTAGTGGGGAAATAATCTTTTAAATCAGGGGTGTTGAACTCCTTTGTTCATCGTCGTGGCTTCTATGCAGTCCCACATGGGGACTGCACAGTCATAGGCCAGCCACGGAAAAGATTTCCAAGCTTTCTAACAGACTAGGAGCACCCCTCCTCCCTCTGGTGCTTTCCCGCCAAAACGTTCACATGACCAGGAGGAGGGGCGCTACTCCCTCAGTTCTCTTTTTGCCGCCACGGAGAGATCGTCTCCACTGCTGTTCTCTGTGTTTTTCCTCACCTCAGTTTTGAGGCTGAGGAGATTTTTTTCTCTCAACAGTTTTTTATTCTTGTAAACAATGAAATATGTCTAAAGAAGAATTTTTTGTGTATTTTCCACTGTGTGTGGAAAGAGCTGGACTCAGAAGAGCTCCCTTCAAAGAGCCAGGCTGCGATGGCCCTCTTAGGAGCTCGCCTAGCCTGATGAGGCCTATTTCCCCCCTATGTTGGGGTGTGTGGACGAAGAGCCAGGCTGCGATGGCCCTCTTAGGAGGTCACCTAGTCTGATGAGGCCTATTTCCTCCCTCTGCTGGGGTGTGTGGACAAAGAGCCAGGCTGCAATGGCCCTCTTAGGAGCTCGCCTAGCCTGATGAGGCCTATTTTCCCCCTCTGTTGAGGTGTGTGGACAGAGAGCCAGGCTGCAATAGCCTTCTTAGGAGCTCACCTAGCCTGATGAAGGCCTATTTTTCCCCTCTGTTGAGGTGTGTGGACAAAGAGCCAGGCTGCAATAGCCCTCTTAGGAGCTCGCCTAGCCTGATGAAGGCTTATTTTCCCCTCTTAGGCCCTCTTAGAAGGTTGCCTGTGTGTCCAGCAGTCTGATGATGGCCTATCCCCCCTCTGCTAAGGTGTGTGCACAAAGAGCCGGGCTGAAATGGCCCTCTTAGGAGGTTGCCTATGTGCCCAGCAGCCTGCTGATGGCCTATCCCCCCTCTGCTGAGGTATGTGCACAAAGAGCCAGGCTGAAACGGCCCTCTTAGGAGGTTGGCCTGTGTGTCCAGCAGCCTGATGATGGCCTATCTCCCCTCTGCTGAGGTGTGTGCACAAAGAGCCGGGCTGAAATGGCCCTCTTAGGAGGTTGGTCTGTGTGTCCAGCAGCCTGATGATGGCCTATCCCCCCTCTGCTGAGGTGTGTGCACAAAGAGCCGGGCTGAAATGGCCCTCTTAGGAAGTTGCCTGTGTGCCCAGCAGCCTTATGAAGGCCTATTTTCTCCTTGATGGCCTATTCCTCCTTTGCTGAGGTGTGTGTAGGGGGGAAAGGACTCTGAATGGAGGTGTATTCTCCCCTCTGTGTTGGGGTGTTGTACACAGAACCTCAGAATAACTGGCTCTTTTCAGGGGCTTGGGATGTGTGCCTTGAAGTCACAACCCCCTCGACATCGAAGCATTTCTGCCTAGTCATTCCTTAAAGGATCTTTGGCCTCTGTGCCTCTGACCTTGGAAAGATTCTCTGGCCCCTCCCATCATTTCCAGTGAAGCAGTTTGGAGGCGTGGCCTGGTAGAGGCTGTCTGTCTTAAAGAGACTTCTCCCCTCTCTGCCTTTCTGTCAGTTCTGACCAGAAGCCTGGAAGTGTGGCCTCATAAGGCCCGTTTTAAACCTTTGCTGTGCCTGACTGATTGTGGCTGTCTGTCTTAAAGAGACTTCCCCCCTCTCTGCCTTTCTGTCAGTTCTGACCAGAATCCTGGAAGTGTGACCTCATAAGGCCCGTTTTAAACCTTTGCTGTCCCTGGCTGTCCTCAGGTCCACAGTAGAATCTGTGGAGGCATGGGTTCACACAGCCTTGTAATTCTCTATGCCCAGGGGTCTTTTCCTAGAAAAAGACCTGCAGGAGCTCATTAGCATAAAGTATGCTAATGAGCTACTAGGCTATTAGCATAATAGCTCATTAGAATATGCTCATTAGAAGTGATGTCATAAGGTGTAGCAAGGGGGGAAGCATCTTCAAAAGCCTCCCCTTCCCAGACCCGGGGGGGGAATGTTAGGCCACAGTAGGAAAGGGGGAAGGAAAGAGAGAGAGAAAAGGAAAGAAGGAAGGAAAGAGAAGGAAAGGGGATAAAAAGAGAGAGGGAATGAAAGAGAATGAAAGAAGAAGGGAAAGGGGAAAAGGAGAGAATGAAAGAAGGGAAAGAGAAAAAGAAGGGAAGAAGGGAAAGAAAGAGAGAAAGGAAAGGAGGAGGAAAAGGGAAAGAAAGAAAAGGAAAGGAGAGAAGGAAAGGATGGACAGAAGGAGGGCAAAGAGATGGGGAGAGGGAGGAAGATTCTCCCACCCACCCAGATCCCTCACTTACCTCCAAACATGCCTTCCCCTGGGCTGCAGTGCTCGATCGCGGGCCCCAGGAGGCCGGCCACAGTCCTCTTCGGGCCTCCCTGGGGCCGCAGTGCTTGATTGTGGGCACCTGGAGGCCAGCCACGGGCCGCTTTGGGGCCTCAGCACTGGAGCACGGGCCTCAGGAGGCCGACCACGGCCCTCTTCTGGCCTCCGTGGGGCCACAGCGCCCTAGCGCGGGCCCCGGGAGGCCGGCCACAGCCCACTTCGGGCCTCCGTGGGGCCTCAGCGCCAGAGCGTGGCCCCGGGAGGCTGACCACGGTCCTCTTCGGGCCTCTGTGGGGCCACAGCGCCAGAGCGCGGCCCCACGAGGCTGGCCACGGGCCTCTTTGGGCTTCCGTGGGGCCTCAGCGCCGGAATGCGGGCCCCGGGAGGCCGGCCACGGGCCTCTTCGGGCCTCCGTGGGACCTCAGTGCCGTAGCGCGGGCCCCGGGAGTCCGACCACGGGCCTCTTCAGGCCTCCCTGGGGCCTCAGTGCCGGAGCACGGGCCCCAGGAGGCCGACCACGGGCCTCTTCGGGCCTCCGTGGGGCCACAGCGCCGGAGCGCGGGCCCCGGGAGGTCGACTATGGGCCTCTTCGGGCCTCCATGGGGCCTCAGCACCAGAGCGCGGGCCCCGGGAGGCCAGCCACGGCCCTCTTCGGGCCTCCGTAGGGCCACAGCACCAGAGCGCGGGCCCCGGGAGGCAGACCATGGCCCTTGTCGGGCCTCCGTGGGGCCTCAGCGCCGGAGCACGGGCCCCAGGAGGCCGGCCACGGGCCTCTTCGGGCCTCCCCGGGGCCGCTGCGGCTCGATCGCGGGCCCCGGGAGGCCAGCCACGGGCCTTGCCCAGGGGCCTCAGCGCTGAAGCACCGCCTGGGAAGCTAGCCACGGGCCTCTTCAGCGGCCCTGGGCCGCAGCTCTTCCGGGAAGGGAGCTGGGGGTGGGGCTTGTCGCCGAGGCCACCACGTGTCCCAGTGCCTGGGCTGCCGGAGCGCTGCTCCGGCACGCTCCGGCCCCAAAAGAGCCCTGTCTATGACCCTTTCTGGAAGGTATTATGTGTCAGAACGCTATTGTGCCCTTTAGTTGGGGTCGTTTGGACCTCTTCAGCTTCTGTAGTTTTGAAGAGTGGCTGAGGTGGGTGGAGTTTTCCCTACATGTTGTTAGCCATCATCTAGATACAACAAACTACTTATGCTTAAGTCCTGCGGTGGTTTTTGACCACTCACTCTATTGGGGCTGCCTGGATTCCAAGGTCAGATCCAGTTCTGCTGAGCTCCGCTCCAAGCCCTGTTTCTAAGATCTAGTTTTAAAGGCTGAGACAGCAGCCCTGCTGTAGTCTCTCAGCACTGATATGTAACCTTACAGGGCTTTTCAATGCAGGCATTATTTCAAGTGCAGGCAAGGCTTACTGTTTCCATCTTCATGGGGACCTCAGAATTAATTGGCAAGTATGCGTTGGGAGGCAAGCCTAGGTAATTTGCCACTCCTCTTGGTTCCATGGTATCCCTCAGAACCGTCAATGAATTGGGGGTTTCCTTAGCGCACACAAGTCACTCTTATGTGACATTATTCACTCTCAGCCCTACCCCACTTGACTACCAGTTTTCTTCTCACCTTGTCACAGAGAGTACTCCATCTTTCTGTGTTATACCTCTGAGGATGCCAGTCACAGCTGCTGGTGAAACATTGGGTCCTGCAATGCCAAGACCATGGCCATACAGCGCAGAAAATCTGCAACAGCTACTGTTATAAGACTCTTTGACTCTAGGTTACAGATGCTGTACAACT
Source organism: Gekko gecko (assembly GCA_029375565.1). Classification (NCBI taxonomy): domain Eukaryota; kingdom Metazoa; phylum Chordata; class Lepidosauria; order Squamata; family Gekkonidae; genus Gekko; species Gekko gecko. The sequence goes on along the minus strand of JAPDNY010000004.1, from coordinate 102,904,572 downwards.
CCTTACTACTCTTTTTAAAAGAGAGCATATGTTGTTGTTGTTGTTTTCTGCTCAGAACAGCTGCCCTAATAGACAAGGGTCCAATGGGCAAACTATAATTAATGGCTCTTGTTGCATCCTCTGCTGCAATCAATGATTGTATTCTTGATTCCGTGGTTCATCCATATTGTTCCTGTTAGCTTATGAGTCAAATACCACTAACTCTTTATTTAACCAGTACAGAGTATTAATGATCTGAAATAAACCCAATTGGGATCCAGTTTATAAATCAACAGGTCACTATGACCTTTATACTATTTTGTTTGAATGTATCTTTATGCACTGTGGTTCACGGCCTATGCTGGTGATCTGCATGATGAATCTGTCCCTTTAATTCGGATCACTCATATGACCCTACCCTTGTCCATGCTAGGAAATAATATAAACAAAATAAACAAGCGAAAAACAGAACAAAACAAAGCATTGAGGTAACTGACCTCACAAAGGCTGTGAATTCTGCTGTCCAGTTGGACAACATTCTGGAGGCAATAACAGGCTTCTTGTCAAATCCCTGAGTCACGTTTCTTTCCCGCCTTCACTTAACGTGATGTCTCAGGGTTCTGCATACCTTTTGTCCGTGTACAAGAGGCCAAGTTCCATCCTTGGCATCTCCTACTGACAAAGTCTCTGGTGATCAAGACCCTTTCACCTCTGCTGTTTTGTCCACCAGGTTTCCTGCAATTCTGTGTGCACGTGTGTCAATTGCTGGACTTAAATCCAGCAGTTTGCCCTCCTCTCCTCTATATGAGGGCTGCTGGTCTCCAATTGATTAGATCATTCCATTTAGTGATAAATGGGAAGGATCTGTGGCTCAGTGGAAGAGCGTCTGCTTGGCATGCTGAGGGTCCTAGGCCCTCCAGTTAATGGTCTGGCGGTAGGCGATGTGAAAGGCCCTTCTTTGCCTGACACATTAGAGAGGTGCTGCCAATCTGAGTGAACAGTACTGACCTTGATGAACCAATGGTCTGATCCGCTATAAGGCAGATTTGAGGTGCTCTGTTACACGCACCCCCTGGGACAGGGAGAATGATGTGATTTCAAATGATTCTTATGTCTCCAGTGCAGTGCCTTAAGAGACGCCTATCATAAGCCCAAGTTCAGTGGCTCATAATACATGTTTTTTGCTTGGTGGTTCTGTGTCTTGACCGCTCTACTGTTCCTGCAGTCAGTACCCCTCTTGCTGAGGAGGGAAGTTTCCAATGGTAAAATTCCAATGTTCCCTTTCACGGGATTTGTACTTAGCTGCCTCTCAGTGTGCACAGAGATTAGTGAGGCCTATGTGCAGCTTTTATATTAAATTTTCCTGGTCACTTTGGCAGATCTTATTGGTCCTTTTCAAACCAGCCTGCCTGAATTTACCCCCCTTGTTTTACTAAGATTGTCAGCTCTTTTAGCTTTCACTGCTGAGTTTCCTGGCATTTTTACATATCTATATGTGACATTATGGGCATATTTACTTTGTCTCTAGTTTTAGTGCAAACACTCCACAGAGTTAAAAGAAGCACTGTTCCCTGGTATTCTGATTGGAGGTCTGAGCTACTTGGCATAGCCCCATAATATGACAGTCCAGACCCTGGCCCTTATGCTTCATTCCTGACAATAACCTTGTCCTTGAGGAATGCACTTCTAATCCCTGACAAAGACAACCTGTTGTTATGCCTTTTTCTCTGCCTATATTGCTGCACAAATTGCTCTGCAGACTACACAAATTTTCTTCCTTGTGGCGCATTCTGTTCATCCTTTCTTTAGCCATATCACACCTCTTTTCACTGCCTTCGTTACCATTGTGCAGATCTGCTTATTCTCACTCCTGCTGACGAATTAATGCATTGATCATCTCCTTTCCTGCATTGTAGCAGTAGCCTCCCACTTTTCTGAGTGGCAAACATCACTCTTGCACCTTGCACCTCTAAGTGGAGAGGGGAGTCTCTATAGAAACTGTAGCAAGGTTTGGACCCTGCTTCTTGTGCTGTTGAATGATTTTGGCAACTGATTTAAGAGAAAGAAAGCAAGATCCTCTCGGATCTTTTCCTTGTCGGATTACTAAGCAGGCTACAAAAGACGGGTATAACCCCTTGTTTTATTTTTGGCACTTACATAGTGCTTTGTTTATCGTAGGGTACTAACTTATACCCTCTCCATGCATGAATTTTTAAAAGGTGATGTCCTGCTGGAATCCCCTACCAAGTGTGGTCTCTCACTCCTCATGTAATGCATGGTTAGCATCCTCACACAATCCATCCTTGTGGATCGGTTGACACTATCACACTGTGTTTGAGTACACAGCCTTTCATTATACTCTGTGTATGATGGCTCTTTTCAAAAGAGTGCTCTTTTTTCCTTTATCACATTCCCACATGTATTTTGGTGGGGACACTTGCACAGAGCTTACTTCTCTAGTACAGGAGAGTTCTGGGTGAAGGTCAATTCGTGCCGCTAAATAACTGTTGATAAAGCGGTCCTTGGTGGTCTCCTTCTGATGGTCTCCTTCTGGGAGCTTCACACCCACCTCCTTCACTCAGTGATCTTGCTAATCTTCCCATGTGGGACTGCACAGAAGCCACGATGATGAAAACAAAGTTGCACTTACCTGTAACTGTTGTTCATCAAGTGGTCTTCTGTGCAGGCACACATCCCTCCCTCCTGCCCTGCTGTGAACTCTCTGGAACTTTAGTTTTCTAGGGGTCTCCTGAGGCGGCATGGAGAGAACTGAGGGAGTAGCGCCCCTCCTCCTGGTCATGTGAGCATTTTAGCGGGAAAGTGCCAGAGGGAGGAGGGGCACTCCTAGTCTGTTAGAAAGCTTGGAAATCTTTTCCGTGGCTGGCCTGCGACTGCGCAGTCCCCATGTGTGCCTGCACAGAAGACCACTCGATGAACAACAGTTACAGGTAAGTGCAACTTTGTTTTATGAGGGCCAGATCTGACATAAATGAGACCTTGTTGGGCCAGGCCATGTGTATCATAAAATGTAATGCCAGGTAGCGAAAATATAAACTTTATAAAAGACACAAACACAAAGTTTGTTTTTAACTTAAAATTAAAACATGCTTAAAACATTAGCTTTTGATTTATTGACATTCACCACAGAAATCTCATGCTCAGAGTTCTGAGTCTTGGACCCAGGTTAAAATATGAAATGGTTGAGTGATTAAGAGAGTCTGGTGAAGCAAACTATGATGCAGCAGCAGCAGCAGAACTGGAAGCAGGAGATGGCCAGTTCCACTGCGGGCCTGATGGAAGCCCTCCAGGGGCCTGATCTGGCCCCTGGGCAGCATGTTTGACACCACTGTTCTAAATGGTTATAAACTGAAGAATGTTTTACAATTTATAGAATAAGTACAGACATTGTGTTTATGTCCAGGCAATGCATGGTGTAATTCATGTTTGAAGCAGCCTATTTGAACAACTCTTATACAATATGGAAAGCAGGAGATGGGACATAATGTGGGAAGGTGGGGGCAAGCCTAAGGAATGTCCCAAACTTTACAACTATCTCAGAGCAATCTGTTTGTAGTTGCCTCAGTAGCCTGTGATGCCATAATAAACAGCAAGGATAATATAGTAGTCCCAAACAAGACTGTACACAGTTGTTTCAGCTTCACATGTTATAAATCAAGACTGCCACTGTGTAATTAAATATATCAACATATTTTAAACTTACTTACTTACCTACCAAATCCATTTTACACCATTCTTTCTTCAAGGAGCACAGGGCAACACAGGGTCCCCACCTTCATTTTATTCTCACAACTATCCTGTGAAGTAGATTAGGCTGTGAGTGACTGACTGACTTTCACTGTAATCCTTTTCAAATGTAATAGTCACACATAGCAAGAGCCTACTAACTGCATATAATGGGAGCATGTGTTCTTCCCAATATGCACGGTTGCCATGTTGTGAACAGGGACAATGCACTTATTTGTCATGAAATGTAAACCCTGAAAAATCCAGTGGTCAATTTGTGTGTACTGAAGTTGTATGTATATGGTAAATACAAGTGTTGCCATGTTCACACGTGGCTACCGAGTGTATTGTTAAGATTGTGGGCAGTGTGTGCTTCTGTTATATATCATTAGTAGACTCCCAATGTATGTTTCTATAACATCTCAAAAGAGCTCATGTCTATGTATGTAAGTAGGGTGTTGCCAACTAATCTGTCCCCACATTGCACATATAAAAGGCAGCATGCAGCTACTTCAAACATGATGGTGTATACCATATGCACCCAATCTAATGTACACTCTTAAATTGAAATGTATGAGGAAATTTGTGGTATAAAGATATATAGATGAACTCTTTCATTCTAAAGAACAAATTTAGAGTCCAGTGGCACCTTTAAGACCAACAAAGGTTTATTCAAGGTATGAGCTTTCGTGTGCAAGGCACACTTTTTCAAATACATTGGAATGGTATGTAAGCTTCAGACGTATAGACAGGGAAATTAACATGTAACATGATGATGTTTAAAATATACAAAGTCCAAAAAAACAAGCTAAGGTTATGAAGTAAACAGCTATAAGGCAATAAATATGTCCAAATAGCAGATAAATGTCCAAAGGTGTCTTTTCTAATTGTGGGAAGCAAACTGAGAATCTCCATTCTGTCCTCCCAGGCATGAAGATGACTTAAAAGCACTTTTTGATGTGGATGCAGGGTCATGTCAGCAAAACATCCCAATATTCCTGGTATTACATTCAGTATTCTAATATACTGTTCTGAAAAAGAAAAACACTAAAATACAGAGGATTTATAGTCCTCCTTGTTGAGAATACATATGTGAGGACTGAATGAGTTAGTATATGTAATGAGATAAAAAACCAATATCCCTATTGAGTCCTGGAGAGGTCTTTGTTCCAAGTGTTATAATAACTTGTGATTCAGTAGTTTCCCTTTCCATTCTGTTCCTGAAGTTCCTTTGTAATAAAACAGCTACTCTGAGATCATCCATTGCGTGCCCTGGAAGGTCGAAGTGTTCTCTTATAGGTTTCTCAGTCTTGTGATCCCTGATGTCATATTTGTGTCCATTTATCCTCTGGTGCGGAGCTGCGGTGGCTCAAGTGGTTAAGACGCTGAACTGCAGGCTGTGGAAGGTCAGTAGTTCAGCAGTTCGAGACCCGGGTGCCGCATGATGGGGTGAGCTCCTGTCTCTAGTTCCAGCTCCTGCCAACCTAGCAGTTCGAAAGCAAGAAATTGCAAGTAGATCAATAGGTACCACTTTGGTGGGAAGGTAACAGCGTTCCGTGCACCTTGGTGTTTAGTCATGCCGGCCACATGACCACGGAAATGTCTTCGGACAGCGCTGGCTCTTCGGCTTTGAAACGGAGATGAGCACCGCAACCCTAGAGTCGGATTCGACTGGCTTTCGAGCAAGGGAACCTTTACCTTTACCTATCCTCTGGTGCAGGGTTTGTCCTGTTTGTCCTGTGTAGAGAACTCAAGGGCATTGTTGACACTTATTGGTTGGTGTAGAGGTTAAGTGCACGGACTCTTATCTGGGAGAACCGGGTTTGATTCCCCACTCCTCCACTTGCACCTGCTGATGTGACCTTGGGTCAGTCACAAGCTCTGGCACAGCTATTCTCTCAAGGACAGTTTGTGTTAGAGTTCTCTTAGCCCCACCTACCTCACAGGGTGTCTGTTGTGGGGAGAGGAAGGGAAAGGAGTTTGTAAGCCGCTCTGAGACATCTTTGGGCAGGGAAGGGCGGGGTATAAATCCAAACCTCCTCCTCTTCTTCTTCTTCTTCTTCTTCTTCTTCTTCTTCTAATGGCATCTTTCATTCTAAATTAATCTTCTTTATCAAGCAAATCTGAGATTTATCCTATGTATGGACTACAAAGTTTTGGACACATACTATTTAAAAAGGAAACCCCTGTCTTGTTTGCAAAACTGGGAAATATTTGGCATTGTTTTTAAAAAGAAATTAATATTCCTGGATACACTTTAAAGGCAATTTTCCCTATCTGTACTGATACATTTTTACAGTAATATACTGTAACTGGGCAGCTGTTCCAGGCTAGGGCTTTTACTGAGCTGTGTCAAAATGACTACTTTAGTGATAAATATGTTCAACTATTTTCATATGTTTCTTTAGTTAATGACAAAAGCTGCAGTTAAACATTTAATGGGCTCTGTTTACAAAGGTATTTTAAACTAATGCCAAAACATACAAACTGCAGCCTGCATTTTTATACACCCCAAGGTGGAGTCCATGTTATTTTTATGGTAAACCTATGGAAACTTGTTTTCCTTGCTATTTTTTCCCAAATAAACATTTTTCCATTAAACTATGGCTTTTTTGTTAATCCATTCCTGCTGTTACAAGAAAAAAAAGAAGAACATCTAATGACTAAATTTCTCCTCTCTTTGATGAATGAAATGAATGGGAATACTTTTATGCCTCTGTGCTGCTTATGCAGATCTAGGAGTTGCAGGGGAATAACTTTGGACATTTGGCCCATGATGTTTTGGACCAAAAAAAATCATAAAAATGCCTGAAGCGCTCATTTTATAAAGTTTCAAACAACCGGATTAGGGCCATTAAGATCAATTGGGCTATTCTGGTTTAATTGGGTTGACTCACTTGCAGATCATCTGCATCACCAATAGAGGCTCCATTACCCTGGCACAAAAGCTTTGAGAACAAAGCTGTCTGTAAGGACTGCCTATGAAATTGCTATTGGACATTTTTCTGTGACAAATGATACAAGAACATAAGGAGAAGCCAATGTTGGATCAGGCCAATGGCTCATCCAGTCCAACACTCTGTCACACAGTGGCCAAAAATACCAGGTGCCATCAGGTGGTCCAGCAGTGGGGCCAGGACACTAGAAGCATTCCCACTATTGCCACCCCAAAGCACCAAGAATACAGAGCCTCACTTGCCCCAGAGTCCCTTTCTATACCTTGTGGCTAATAGCCACTGATGGATCTCTGCTCCATATGCTTATCTAATTCCCTCTTGAAGCTGTCCATGCTTGTAGCCACCACAACCTCCTGTGGCAGTGAATTCCATGTGTTAATGACTCTTTGGTGAAGAAGTACTTCCTTTTATCCATTCTAACCCGACTGCTCAGCAATGTCATTGAGTGCCCACAAGTTCTTGTATTGTACTTATTTCTCTATCTGCTCTATCCCATGCATAATCTTATAAACCTCGATCATGTCACCCCTCAGCCATCGTTTCTCCAAGCTAAAGAGCCCCAATAGCTTTAGGGTGTTTAGGGTGTTCCAACCCTTTTATCATTCTAGTTGCCCTTTTCTGCACTTTTCCCAATGCTATAATATCCTTTTTGAGGTGTGGTGACCAGAACTGTACACGGTATTCCAAATAAGGTTACACCATTGATTTATACAGGGGCATTATGATACTGCCTGATTTGTTTTCAATTCCCTTCCTGATAATCCCCAGCATAGCATTGGCCTTTTTATTGCTGTCACACACTGTATCGACATTTTCAGTGAGATCTACCCCATTGTAGTGTATTTATAGGATTTTTGGCTCCAATGTGCATCACTTTGCACTTGGCCGCATTGAACCCCATTTGCCATGCTGATGCCCACTCGCCCATCCTCGACAGATCCCTTTGGAGTGCCTCACAATCCTCTCTGCTTTACTGCTTACTCCCAACTCCAAATCATTAATGAACAAGTTAAAAAGCATCGGACCAAGTACTGATCCCTGTGGCAAAAAATGCATCCAGCTTCTCAGCTGTTTCCCTATCATCCTTCAATACTTCTTTTACCCCTTGGTCATCCAAGGGTCCCACTGCCTCCCTGGGTGGTTTCCTGCTTCTAATGTATTTGAAGAAAGTTTTATTGTTGGTCTTTATGTTTTTTTGCTATATGCTCCTCATATTCCCTTTTTGCCTGCCCGATCATAGACTTGCATTTTATTTGCCACAGCCTGTGTTCCCTTTTATCAACCTCACTGAGACTAGCTTTCCACCATTTAAAGGAATCCTTCTTACCTTTTACAGCTTCCATTACTTTGTTTATTAACCATGCAGGCTTTTTTCCATACCTATTTGTGCCTTTCCCAACCTGCGGTATATATTTTTACTGAGCTTCTAGGATTGTAGTTTTAAATAGTTTCCAAGCTTCCCCAATGAGACATTATTTTTATTATTAACCATTTCATATCATGTTAGCAGGGGTCTTTTCATAGAAAAAGAGCTGCAGGAGCTCATTAGCAAATAGTATGCTAATGAGGCTATTAGCATATGCCATGTCCCCTGACATCACCGGAAGTGATGTCAGAAGGGGAAGCAAAAGGGGGGGAGGGATTTTCAAAAGCCTCCCCTTCCCTTCCCCAGCTGGCCTGAGTGGGGGAGCTAAGAGAGAAGGGGTTTAAAGTTTAAACTCCTTCTCACTAGAGTTGGGCCACAGAAGGAAGAAAGAGGGAAGGAAAGAGAGAGAGTAGAGAGAAGGAAAGAAGGAAGGAAACGGAAAGAAAGAGAAGGAAAGAAGGAGGGAAAGAACGAGAGGGAAGAAGGAGGGAAACAGGGAAAGGAGGCAAAAAAAGAGAGAAGAAGGTGGCAAAGAAAGAAATAGAGAAGGGAAGAAGGAGGGAAAGAGGAAAAGGAGAGAAGGAAAGGAGGGAATGAAATAATTTTTTTTCTTTTTTTAAAAAACAATTTTATTGTTAGGATACAATAACATGTTCAGTATCAATACTTCCTTTAACATATATCCTGTTTATACATCCCCTCCCCACCCTTCGCTCGGCTTCTCGCAGTGCTCCCACCCTTCATTACTGTTTTATATCAAACAACAATACATGTTCAATTTAATTATCTTCCAAATAGGTAACCTTTTGACTTTTATTATATTTCAATTAGTCCGTTCTTAATAGCTATTAAAACAAAGTTAATTATTTTTAACCTCCCAGTTAAACCCAATATATTCTTTAAAATACTTCAAGGGAATGAAAGAAATTTGATGGCAATTCGGCCCCATTATATCCTATGGGCCATTGAAGTCAATGGTGAAAACATAGGGTATATTCTGGGGGCTGGAGGGGAGGGGGTTTGAGGGAGAGGCTCCAAACTCACAGGGTAGCCTCTTCTTCAAACCACCTCCCTCCAGCCCCCAGAATATACCCTATGTTTTCACCATTGATTTCAATGGCCCATAGGATATAATGGAGCTGAAATTGACATTCGGCTGCCTGAAAGACTCCCGGGATGCTGGCTGGGGGCGGGGCTTGGCTCCTGAGCTGCCAGAGCTGCTCTCTGGTGTGCTCCCCCCCAAAAGACCCCTGCATGTTAGCCATTTCTTTTACGCACCTCAATTGGCAGGCTATCCTGCATCATTTCCTTTGTTTGTGCTTCTTATAAATCTGTCAGAGTGATCATATAGCATTTCTGCTTTGCAGATGTGGCACAGAGGCTGAACAGCAAGAGTGTGGTCAGCATCACAGCATAGGAGTCACTGCAGTAGATGCCCCACCTGCACCATTCCACTAACATCAGAAGATTTAAGCCCCCTGGGTGGAGCTCTTTATGAAACTCTTTCTGACCCGAGTCTTGCCATTGTTTCCGGGAAGAACTCTGGATGGGAAGGAAACACTTTCTGAGTTCCAGCCATGTGGACCAAATTGTCCAGTATTACCAGAAACATGTGTGAGACACAGTTGCAGCTCTTACCCAGTGAAAGTACCATCATAAAGGACATTTAGGCTCGGGTCAGACATCACAAGAAATCACAATAAGCATGATTGACTGAACTAGCTATAGTTACTTTACTAGCTATAGTTAGTCAAATCATGGTTTTAAATGGATTTACCAAGCATAGTTAACCATTGTTTCAAATGACATATGAATGCAGACATCTTGTTTCCCTAGTGTCAGCCTCTGCAAAAGGCAAGCTGGGATATCAGCTGGGAAGGGGAGGAAGGGTAAAGAAAAAAAATGGATAAAAACTGGATTTGTTGAGGCAGACCAGAATTTGAATAATCTCCTGTGAGTCGAATGCTGGTTTCATATACCGCCTAAACCAAACCTTCTTGTCTTTATGGGAAAGCTACTGTGTGAGTAAAGTGCCGTGAAGTTGCAGTTGACTTATGGTGACCCCAGCAAGGGGCTTTCAAGGCAAATGAAAAGCAAAGCTGGTGTGCCATTGCCTACCTCTGCAGAATCTTCTTTGGTGGTCTCCCATCCAAGTGATAACCCTGCTTAGCTTCCGAGATTTGACGGGATCAGGCCCATGCCACCTTCCCTGTAAGAAAGCTTTTGGACTTTGCAAAGTTAAAAAGAAGATCTACTAACCATGATGGATGCCGAAAAACGGTATTAATTACTAACTAAAACTAACCCTTTTTAACAGAGAAAACTTCACTCCATCTTTTTTCTTTCTCCATCTGTCTACCCTTCCCTTTTCTTATAAAAAGAATAAAATTCTCTCCTTTTTAGGAGAGTTTTACTAAAAAAAAAAAAAGAAAGCTCCTGTCAGTATTTAAAGGTGCTATTCTAGTTTAAAACTCTATTACTTTCTTTGCTGAACCATACTGTCAGTGATGAACAGAGCTTGGAAAGTTTTGAAATACTTTCATAGGCATAATCTTCAGAGGGGCTTGGGGGCTGAGGCTATCCCTGAAATTTTCCAGGGATAAATGAGCCCCCCTGGGGCACCAGTGCACCAATTTCCCTCTCAGCGCAGGGCTAGTGGGTCCCCTCCATCTGCACTAACTATAAAGTGGCTGCCCACCTTCCAGCAAAATGGAACAACTTTGGAGCTTCTGCCATTGCTGCCAAAATCCAAGCCACCTTCTCACTGACACTGCTGCACTCAGCCATCCTTAAGGTCCTGGACAGGGAGGTAGCAGAGCTGAGATCAGAGTGCACCTGCGTGCTAGTTGGTGTGAAGAACGGAGGTTAGGGAGGAGAGGTGGTTGGGCAAGAATGGAGGCAGGGGAGGTCAGGGAGCCTTGGGCTGGCGATGTGGCTGACTGGTGCTCCTCTGTGGCTTCTGGTTGCCAGCGCTGTCAGCAGTGAGTGGCTCACTTTCTGTGCCGCAAGGAGCACGTTGCTCCAGCAGCACAGAGGATCCTGGGGTTCGCTTTCTCCTGCAGTCAGTGCAGGGAGGGCTTTCTCTCTCTCTCTTTTGGTCTTTTTCTCTTTTATTTCTCTTTCTGTTGAGGTGTATGAGAGCTGGAAGCAAGGGAGCTGCTTCCCCCCCCACATTCCAGCCTGACCTTCCTTCCTTCCTTCCTTCCTTCCTTCCTTCCTTCCTTCCTTCCTTCCTTCCTTCCTTCCTTCCTTCCTTCCTTCCTCTCTCTTCCCATCAATTTGCTTTCTTTTCCTCCCTCCCTCCTTTTCCTTCTTTCTTTCCCTCTCTCTCCACATCTATTTGCTTTATTTCCATCCCCTCCCGCCCTCTCTTTCCATCTCTCCCTCCCTCCCTCCCTCCCTCCCTCCTTTCTTTCTTTCCTTCTTCCTTCCTTCCTTCCTTCCTTCCTTCCTTCCTTCCTTCCTTCCTTCCTTCCTTCCTTTCTGATTTGGGGATGGAGCCTTGGCAGGACAGGGACCTCAGTGGGGTACAGTGCCATAGAGTCCACCCTCCAGAACATCCATTCTCTCCAGGGAAACTGATCTTTGTAGTCTGGAAATGAGCTGTAATTCCAGGGGATCCCTGGGTCCCACCTGGAGGCCAGCATCCCTAGCTCCAGTGCTGAAATTGGAAACTGGTTCTGCTGTGTGATATTGGGGGGGACATGCAAATCAGAGACCTTTTAAAATTTCCTTTTGTCCTGTGTGTAGCCCAGAAAGAACATTGGCAAAAAATGTGCACTCTATACATGTTCATGCTCTTCATTTTGGTGTTACTTAAAATGGTGTGGTACAGTTTCAGAGGGACAACTAACTGGGATGTATAAAAGGAATGTCAGGATTGCCCACTGGAAACAATGGGAGAGGCTTGAAGGCCCATTGGAGATAATGGGAGCCAGGAATGCCAATTGATTTGTATGGGCTCCACTGAAATACATTGCAGCATAAAAAAAGTTGCAAAGAAAATGTGGAATGGTTTTACCATTAAGGTCTTTGGTCCCAGACAGGCTACTCTGTGACTGGAATGACAGCCCCCAGAGTGGAATTACAGTCCCTAGGAATAGAATCTGTGCTCTGGGACTGGAATGACAGTTCCCAGAGTGGAATGATGATCCCTAGCAATAGAATCTGTGCTGTGGGACTAGAATGACAGGTCACAGAGTGGAATGACAGGACAGCCCCTGGGAATAGGCTCAGTGCTCTGGGACTGGAATGACAGGTTGCAAAGTGCAATGACTCTGAACTCTGTACATTGCTCAGAAATTGAGTGCACAGCAACTGTTTGGTATTCTGGCTCAGATACTTCAGCCATGCATTTACCAAACGAAGGCATCTATGATGCCATAATTTAATAAATTGCAGTACAAAGTCACCCTTATGAATAAGGCAGAAACAAGACTCCTGTGTTGCCCTTCTTACTTTCGACTTTGTGACCATTTGTTTGTTTTATGCACATGGTATGTATATTTGCAGAACTTAAAGTGACTGTTCTAAAAGTGAATTTAAATAAAGGACACAGCAGAAGACTGCTGAGATGCCACTATAGTCACTGGCCAACTCCTACTTTTTCCAGGGTTTAGCCCAGCCCAGGGGCATGGCTAGGGGGGATCCCAAGGGTTCCCAGCCCCCCCTAAATTTCTGGGAAGCCTCTTCCTAAATCCCACATGGCTCCGCCTTCATAGACAGTGACAATGGCTTGTGATGTCACTGGCTTCTCCCTATGATGTCACTGGGCCTCAGTTCATTTAAGGACCTAGCATAGCAATGCCTCAGGGCCAGCCCCAGCTCCCCCGGGAAATTGGAAAGTCTACGCCCTTGAATACTTTCCCATAGCAGGTCATCAGTCCTGACTAAGCCAAACCTGACTGAAGCCCAACAGAGAGCCCACTAACAATCTTGATAAGTAGAAGAGACATCTATTGGATGAGGTATAATTCTGTATAAGAAACATTTTGCATCCACTGGATTTGGTCTGAAGGTCTGCAGTGGGAACGAAACATTAAAAGGCTTACTTAGGGCTGGTCCATACAGATACAAATCTAGATTATTCTTCCCATGCTTGCACATCTGCATATGCATGGAGATAGCCATCTATGAATTCTTCATCCACACGTGGATATGCAGAACCGCAGCAATGTTTCATGATTCAGAATTTCTCTGTCTGTTTCTACCGGAAGCATCATTTCCTTGAGGACTAACCATTTTTTGCTAGCAGGCCATCACAATATGACTTTCGCCACTTGTGAAATGGATGGATTTCTTATGTTATGAATGGTTTCAAATGGTTGCCATGTTGGTTTGCAGTAAAACAGTTAGATTTGAGTCCAATAGCACCTTAGAGACCAACAAGAGTTTCAGAGGATGAGCTTTTGAGAGTCCAAGCTCCCTTTGTCAGACATGAATAGGAATGGAGATCTCTGAGTCTTTTCATCTCAGTCAGCAGGTGGGAGAGGTGTTGTAAAGAATGCTTGTAAAGGATGCAAACGTACAATGTATATGGATTACATTATGGATATATTATGGATGGATTCTTATGTTACCTTAATAGTGTGGGAACACACTAATGTAATTTTTTCTTGTGTCCTGAATCATATGGAAAGACTTCAGTTCGGATGTACACCTGCCCCCCTCCTCAGTTGCTTATGTTCAATGAAGTGAATAAGATCAGAAAAATTGTGTGTAGGAGGGAATGATGCTGTGACATCAACTGGAAGTGACATCACAGTAGGTTTGGATCTCAGGGTTCGCCCTCAAAAGTTCCAGGGATTCACAGGTGCTAGGGATTTTCAGCGAAAGTGGGGTATCTCCTATTTCCAGCTTCTGTTTCCTGCCATCAATCCAGCAACTGGTGGGAGAACAAAATAAATAAATAAATAAATAAATAATTGCTGTCATCATTACAATCTTACATCACTTCTGGAGAAAACCTGGAAATGACATCAGTCAGCTCTAGAAATCATTGGAAAGGCTTTGGGAAAACCACAACATTTCCAGGGATTCTTACAGCGGACGGTTGTCAGTTTGGATTTTCCCTGAAAGTGATGTAATGCTGTCATGTTGATGGCACCCTTCCCCCAAGACTCCCATTGAGTTTCTGGCAATTCCTAGACAGGACTGACAACATGTCTGTGGTTCCCCTGGAAGCAATAGCACGCCATTCCTGATGGTGATTTTTTTAAAAAAAATATGTTTCTTCCTTTGGCTGTAGCAGCAACAGTGGTAAACAGTGGTAAACAGGGGATTTCCTGACCCTGCCGGGCTTAGCAGCCTAATAGGTATGGGCCTAGCAATCCCAAATCCAGTGTATAGTTCCTCCCTCTAGCACATAGGGAAGTGCCATGGCATGGCTCCTGTTCTTTCAGTGGTGCAGGACAGGAAGAAAATCAGCGTTGTGCAACTTCTGCTGGTTCTATGAGTTACAGGTGTGCATGAAAGCTGCTTTTGTTGAATTTCTGTTTGTCACATAGTTGTTAAGAAGATGGTAATGGTAATTCCAGTGTTTGTATTCCCACAACATGTGTTATGAGCTACTACTGCTGTCTTTATTATAATTAGGAAAAGTTACTTATCTGGGTTGCCCAATGGGTGCAATTAAGTGTCTGAATAATCCTCAAGTGGCATGTGAAGAATAATTTAAAATGGATGACATCATAATGAAGAGCTGCTGGCCCTGGGGATAGTGACATCATTTTAATGAGATTGTTTATTAATATTATACTCCCATGGATTATCCCCAATTTACATGCAACTTTATGAACTTTATATTAAAGAAATATCAGATTGCAGCAGTATATGTAATATTGTTTACTGTTACAATAATCTTCCACCCCAGCCTTAAATATTTTTCCAGAAGAATACTACTTTTGGATGTATCAAGCTGGCTGTGTATGCCGCACAATGAGGAAGGAAAGAGAAGGTAGAATGGAATGTAATTCTTCAGATTGCAGGTAGACACAGAGATAATTTTTGAATGTTCCCTACATTTAAAATATGCTAGCACAAATTAGCAATTCTTTCCTACTAAGACATTAACAGAGACAATTGTTTGCAACATGTGTGGATTATTCAAAAACTGTTCTAAAAACTTGCAGTCTGGAATGGTCCAGTCCTCTCCAATTCTTGAGAGTTTCTGGCCTGAAATATGGGAATAGCATATAGTTTCCAACCTCCAGGTGGAGCCTGGAGATCTCCCAGAATTACAACTGATCTCCAGACTACCGAGATCAGTTGCCCTAGAGGAAATGGTTACTTTGGAGAGTGGACTCTATGGCATTACATCCCACAGAGGTCTCTTTCCCCCTGAAACCCCACCCTTCCCAGGTCCCACCCCCAAATACCCTAGAACAGGGTATCACATCTTTAGATTGAGCATCTGGGAGAGGAAATGGAAAATATTGAATACTATCTTTCAGCAGTTCCCACATGTGTTCCAAGAAGACCAAATCTCCAGTTCCTTACCAATTTCATAATGTACTAGGTACTAGGTGTTGTAGTAAGTAATAAAAACCATTTCTAAATATCCTGGGGAGAATCCCTGGTGTTTGATTCAAGTGCATTGGAACTAGTCTTTTCCAACTGCTCTGTTTAACAGGTACAATGCCTAATTTTATTTTTTCATCATATGCACTGGCTCCCAGTTGCTCCGAACGGTGCTCTGAACTGGTCCCTGAAATGGGGAGTTATTTGCCAACTGTGCTTATTTTGGCTGGCATAATGTTACCAGCACCTGTAGCCTTGCTGATGAGTTTGTGTGTATTGAATTTTGAGATTCTGTTAATTTGTTATTTGATAATTTAGTATGATTTGGGTTGAGTGATGACAATAAAGGTATACTTTAAAATGGTTAGATGCAACAAATCCAACAACCATTAATGAAAAAACAGATGTTCTGGAATGAAAATCTACAGAACTTCTTGGCAAGACATTCAATCAAATTCCATCAAAATAAATATGCATGTGGCTTGTTGCCTATTATGATATAAGTTTCTTACTCATGTTATCCAGGACAAATATCAGTATTTCGACTTGATGGGGTTCATAGCATTATAAATACGGAGGTGAGTTATAGGCACAGATGTATATCCCTGAACTTTGATCTGCTGATTTGACATTCATGGAATTAATGTCTTTTGTATCATCACCATTGCTCAAGTCCCGTGGCACCTTCAAGACCAACACAGTTTTACTCAAGGTATAAGCTTTTGTGTGCATGTACACTTCTTCAGGTACAAAGAAATGGAAGTTACCAGTCCATACATATAGTAGAAGGTGAGTAGGAAATTAGCATACAACATAATGAAGATATTTAACACATTCAAGGACCAAACAGAAGTAACAAGCTTAGTTTATATGGATGCCATTTGTTTGGGTTTAATTCTGGAAGAAAAATATATCAAAATTGGTGATTGAAGGGCAGATGTATCCTTCTTAACTGTGGAATGCTGAGAGTAATTAACTGAGACCCTGCCATTATACTCTATCCATCTCCTCTCAAGCGTGGAGGTGATCTTACAGTGTTTGTTGTGGTGCAGCCTGCCAAACTTTTTTTCATCTGCCACAAGAATGTGAGCATCATGCTCTCCAGGGAGATGTGTCTCTTTGGACATTCCCCAGCTGCAACTGAATGGATTGAAAATTTAGATATTAGTATTTAGGGGGATTGTTCAATCTGTCTGTATACCTGTTGTATCAACTTGGTTATGTATTTTATACTACTATATGCTTCCTGCATGTAATTCTGCCGTACAATAAATAAACAATACTAGTAGAATCCACCGCACAGTGGGCAGTTGCCAAATAAATACTTACAACCAGTTTTACTACAGGCTCCTGTAGGCAACAGTTGCTTGATCTGCCCCATTAGCAGATGCTAACATTTATTTCCATGCTTTCATCAAGACATGGTTTAACTCATAGCAGGAAAGGCTGGTTAAAAGTGGGCAATATTCTAAATGGTAGGAAGAGGAGAGTTTTCAGATAAAGTCATCCTTGGGGGTAAGAATAGGGATTTTAAAAATGCAAGTAGTGGGGAAGTAGTGGGTAACAGCAAGAGTCCTTTCGAAGACCCTTAAATTATGAATACTCTTATTGTTATTAATTTCTCCAACACCTTTGATGAACATTGTGCTTTAGACTTCTTACTCAACATAGATCCATATTGAAATGTGAAAATAAGTCTCCTCAAAGCAGCTTACAAGGAGGAAAACCAATTTCAGTCCACTAAGGATGCCAGCCTCCAGTTGGGACCTGGGGATCCTCTGGAATTACAGCTCATTTCCATACTACAGAGATCAGTTCCCTTGGAAAAATGGATACTTTGGAGGGTGGACTCTGTGGCATTGTACCCTATTGAGGTGCCTGTCATTCCCAGACTCCATCCCCAAATCTCCAGGAGTTTCTCAGCCTGGATCTCGCAACCCTACCCCCATCCCTCTGCCAGTGGCCAGGGGGACTTGTTAAGTCTATCATCTTGCATCAAACCTCAAATCTGCAAGTAAAGAAAATAGTAAAAATGATATGAAATAACTAGAAACAGCCACTTTGGGACCCCATTGAGGAGAAAGACAGGATATAAATATAGTAAATAAATATAATAATTTTATTTATGTACTTCATTTATATCCTACCTTTCTCCCCAGTGGGGCCTAAAGCAGTTTACATTGTCCTCTGAGATTTACAGGGATATATGATTGTTTTCCTCTCCTTAGGGTTGCCAGCCCTGGGTTGGAAAATAGCTGGAGACTTTGGGGGTGGGTCCAGGAGAGGGTGGGATTTGGAGAGGGGAGCGGCCTCAGCCTGGTACAATGCCATAGAGTCCACCATTCAGAGCATTTTCTCCAGGGGAGCTGATCTCTGTCAGCTGGAGATCAGTTGTAAAAGCGGGAGATCTCCAGGCCCTCTCCTCCATTTTATTCTCACAACAACCCTGGAAGGTCACCCCACAAGCTTCCATGGGAGTGGGGATTCAAACCTGGGTCTCCCAGATCCTAGTTTGTCAACTGCAGCACACAATAGGACCCCCAGTCAGGCAGGGGAATCCCTGCCCCAAATTCCCATTCCCCACCACTGCATGAAGTGGCAGCTGGGGGAAAATTAAAAATTAAAATTAAAAATATATAAATTTTTAAAAACTCACCAGTGTTGCCCATGCAATGACATCACTTCTAGGGAATACCTGGAAACAATAGTGCTAGCTCTAGGAATTGCTGGAAACCATAAAGCTACTGTCATCACTTTGGGGTATTCCCCAAAAGTGACATCATCATCACCCCCACACACACCATTTCCCTGCCCCTGCCCTCCCTCAGATATTGCCTGGCAAACCTAGCACACAGCCATCCTATTACCATAATACCAACAAAATGCAAAACAATACTTTGAGTACTGCAAACAAATAAACCAAGACCTTAAAGATCTGTAAGATCTTAAATATCAGCTGAGATGGTAAGACCCGAGGGTCAGAAGGAGATGTGAGGGTCAGAAGGAATCCAGCTAATATTTACAGAAAATCTGTTTCATTTCAGGAGGACTTTTGCAGGCGTGGTGCCTTTAGGGGCCATGACCACATGCCTTTTAAAAAATGTAACTAGCAAATTTACATTGTACTCTAAATGCCTAACATCCTCTTTCACCAACATAATGTGGTACAATAAAGAGCAAAGCCCATTTATTTTGGTGTCCTTCAAAATGCTATTTCAGCCAGATAGCACATAAAGATAAGCTTTAACGCTCTCAGTCTTTTCCATTGTTTTCCTCTGTGAGCAGAGATGAGGAACAGTTCTCATTAAAAAGAAATTGCAGTGACTAAATGCTGAGTCACAGCTCCTTAGCATGCATTTTGCATTCAAGACCATTAACCATTCTCAAAAGCAGGCTCCACTTGCTTTGGTGACTGTGGCAATTAAGGACTCACCTTGCTCCAGCAAAAGCTGTATTTAGCAGAAGAGTTCTGAGAGAGACAAGCCTAGAGCTAGGTGACATGCTAAAGTCTTTCTGTCATTGGACTCTAACTTTATTCTGTTGCTTCAGACCAACAGGGCTGCCCACCTTGGTATAAATGAAATAGTTTTTTTTCTTCCAATCCAATTAGGCTGCCTTTGTTGTTGTTCAGTCGCACAGTCGAGTCTGACTCTTTGCGACCCCATGGACCAG
This sequence comes from Gekko gecko, assembly GCA_029375565.1. Taxonomy (NCBI): domain Eukaryota; kingdom Metazoa; phylum Chordata; class Lepidosauria; order Squamata; family Gekkonidae; genus Gekko; species Gekko gecko. The sequence goes on along the minus strand of JAPDNY010000004.1, from coordinate 102,885,336 downwards.
ATTACGCCAGGCCCTCCTGTCTTCCACTGTCTGCTGAAGTTTGCTCAATTTCCTGTTCGTTGCATCGATGACACTGTCTAACCATCTCATCCTTTGCCGTCCCCTTCTTCTTTGACCTTCAATCTTTCCCAGCATCAGGGTCTTCTCCAGTGAATGCTCCCTTCTCATTTGGTGGCCAAAGTATTTGAGCTTCAACTTCAGGATCTGGCCTTCCAGGGAACAGTCCGGGTTGATTTCTTTTAGGATCGACTGATTTGATCTCCTTGCAGTCCAAGGGACTCTCAAGAGTCTTCTCCAGCACCATAGTTCAAAAGAATCTATTCTTTGGCGCTCGGCCTTCCTTATAGTCCAACTCTCACAGCCATACATTACTGCGGGGAATACCGTTGCTTTGACCATGTGGACTTTTGTTGGCAAGGTGATGTCTCTGCTTTTTATTATGCTGTTTAGGTTTGCCATCGCTTTCCTCCCAAGGAGCAGGCGTCTTTTAATTTCATGGCTGCAGTCACCATCTGCAGTGATCTGGGATCCCAGGAATGTGAAGTCTGTCACTACTTCTATGACTTCCCCTTCTATTTGCCAAGGAGTGATGGGGCCAGATGCCATGATCTTAGTTTTTTTGATGTTGAGCTTCAAGCCCACTTTTGCGCTCTCCTCTTTCACCCTGAGCAAGAGGCTCTTTAGGTCCTCTTCACTTTCTGCCATCAGAGTGGTATCGTCTGCATGTCTGAGGTTATTGATCTTTTACCCAGCAATCTTAACTCCAGCTTGTGATTCATCCAGGCCAGCATTTCACATGATGTACTCTGCATATAAATTAAATAAGCAAGGTGACAATATACATCCTTGTCGTACTCCTTTTCCTATGCTAAACCAATCAGTTGTTCCATATCCAGTTCTAACTGTTGCTTCTTGACCCTTATACAGGTTTCTCAGGAGACATGTGAGGTGGTCTGGTACTCCCATCTCTTTAAGAACCTGCCATAGTTTATTGTGATCCACCCAGTCAAAGGTTTAGCATAGTCAATGAAGCAGAAGTAGATGTTTTTCTGGTACTCTCTTGCTTTCTCCATAATCCAGCGAATGTTGGCAATTTGATCTCTAGTTCCTCTACCTCTTCGAAACCCAGCTTGTACTTCTGGCAGTTCTCTATCCACATACTGACCCAGGACAGACTGGCAATTTGCCGCGGGATGGGACCCGGGCTGACAACGACTCAATATCGGGGTAAATGGGATGTTCACACAGGCACATCTGCCTGGCGTCCCCCACCCATAGCCTACCGGTGCTCTCGCGCTTCACTGCCGGATTAAAAAAACACCTGATAAAAGCCGGCGCAAAGCTTGAAAGCCTGCGTTCGTCACGCGTTTCTCCGCTTCCGGGGAGTCTGAACGCGCAGCCGAAAAGCCGGGAGCAACCCGCGTTGGGCATGAGGCAGCAGCGGTGTGATTGGCTGCGCGCCGCTCCACTGCCCAATGCGGTGCCGGCGTTGCAGGGCAAAAAAAAAAAAATCGCCAAAATGCGCTTATGCGCATGAGCGCATGAGCGCTCAAGCGCTCATACGCACATACGCCCACAGCCGAAATAATGGGGAAACAGCGAATATAGCGCGCCTCTGGCGCGGCAGTCTGAACGCTCCCGCGCGCCTCCGTCCAGTATCTTCCGGCAGAGGCCCCCGCTGTGTGGACGGGAAAACCCGGTATCGTTTACTCCGGGTTTTTTTTGCCGCGACTGGATACCGGGGCAAATTGCCAGTCTGTCCTGGGCCACTGTTGGAGCCTAGCTTGTAGGATCTTGAGCATGACCTTGCTAGCATGTGAAATGAGTGCAATTGTGCGATAGTATGAACATTCCTTGACATTGCCCTTCTTTGGGATTGGAATGTAAACTGACCTTTTCCAATCCTGTGGCCACTGTTGTGTTTTCCAAATTTGTTGGCAAATTGAGTGCAGCACTTTAACAGCATCTTCTTTTAAGACTTTGAATAACTCAGCTGGGATACCATCACCTCCACTAGCTTTGTTGTTAGTAATGCTTTCTAAGGCCCATTTAACTTCGCTTTCCAGGATGTCTAGCTCGAGGTCAGTGATTATACCGTCGTGGTTGTCAAGGACATCGAGGCTGCCTCTATCATGGTAATAAACATGGATGACAAATGAAGCAAATAAGTTCTGAAATTAAGGAGTTCATTTCACTATTTAGAGTTTCCACTCCCCACCTTTGGCAAGGTCCCCAAACCTTTAAAGCAGTGAGTTAGGCAGAGGGAACTAGAATATACTCTGTAAATTGAGTAGATTGTGACTAATGTTCCCTCTAAGCTGTGGAGTCTTGTGAGCAAAAATTCTACTTTGTGAGCTATCGGCATTAAAGTTGTGAGCAAGCGATTTGGCTACTGCACAAATTAGTTTGCTCTGTAGCCGTCCTTCCTGAGTCGAGACAAAAATGTGTGAGCCGGAGGCTAAAAAACTGTGAGCTAGCTCACACTAACTCAGCTTAGAGGGAACACTGATTGTGACTTCTCAGTGGCCTTTATTTAATTTACTGGCCAGGTGAATTGGATATTGTTTAGCAATCAAAATATTAGATTAGATGAGTGCACAGCAAAACCATCTGGCCCTCCTGGCTCCTAAAGATGCCAGGTTGGCTTTGACCAGGGCCACGGCATTCTCAGTGGTGGCTCCGCACTAGTGGAACAAGCTCCTGGAAAACACTAGGGCCCTGCAGGACCTTTTACAGTTCTGCAGGGCCCGCAAGATGGAGCTCTTCCACCAGGCATTTGACTAAGGAGCCACACCTGATAAACTTAAAGCCCTGTGCCCTAATACCACCACCGACAGCCTGTGCTCCGCTGACATAAACTGAACTCAGATGGCAGTCCTAACATCAAATGCCAGCTGCACTTTTTATTGTAATTGATTGCTACTAATGCCTCGCCATTGTTGTACATGCTGCCTACTAGCGCTTTATGTTGGGTTTTATATATATATTTATATTTGTTCTGTCTTACCTGTTTTAAATTTTTTATGTAAGCCGCCCTGAGCCCGCTCCGGCGGGGAGGGTGGGATATAAATCAAATAAATAAATACATTTCCAGCATAGGGTTGTAAGTGTCATCTACTGAATTTGTATAAAGCAGGCAGCATAAGAATCTTGACAGGAAAAAAATGGCCAAACTTTACACAACTCCATGTTTCTTAACAGTGTTGAAATACTTTATGCAGTGCAAAAAGAAATATGCCATATATTATTGTGAAACTTGGGAAGGACTGTGGCCATTTTCATTCCTTTTTGATTTCATAGGTTGTCATTGGTCTTGGTTTGTTTCATTTTCATTGCTGTGGTTCATTATTCTTTTGTTTCTTTTATGCCATTTATGACTGCAGGATGGGAGTAAGATGGAGCATGGTTGCCAATTCCTGCTAGGGTTGCCAATCCCCAAGTAGTGGCTGGAGATCTCCTGCTGTTACAACTGATCTCCAGGCAACAAAGATCAGTTCCACTGGAGAAAATGGCTGCTTTGGAAGGTGGACTCTGTGGCATTATAGCCCACCAAAGTCCCTCCCCTTCTAAAACCAAACCCTCCTCAGGGTCTACCCCAATACTTCCAGGTATTTGCCATCCTTAAACTGGCAAACCTGTCAGCTGCCCATCACTTACAAAGCTCAGTGTAAGGTATTGGCCATCACATACAAAGCCCTTCATGGCCTTGGACCCTCATATCTGCAAGACCATCTCTCTCCCATGCTCTGCAGTGACAGCTTCAAGGAGGAGGCTGACAGCCCAGTGGAAAGTATCTGGGTGAGGATAAGGAAAGGAAGGAAAAACAGTATTGTGGTTGGAGTCTGCTACAGACCTAACCAGGATGAGGAGGTGGATGCTGCCCTCCTTAAACAGCTTGACAGGGTATCCAAACAATATGACCTGGTAGTCATGGATGACTTTAACTTCCCTAATGTGTGCTGGGAGACAAACTGTGCAAAGCATCCACAGTCATGCAACTTCCTGACCTGTCTAGATAACAATTTTCTTCATCATATGGTGGAGGAAGCTACAAGGGGCTCAGTCATACTCGATTTAATATTGACCAACAGGCAAGAAATGGTAGATGGGGTGAAGATGGTGGGAACTTTAAGGGGAAGTGACCATGTCCTGCTAGAATTCCTTTTGCTGTGGGGGACCAAGGAAGTTCATAGCCACACGTGTATGTTAGATTTCAGTAAGGCAGACTGTAATAAACTCAGAGGCATGATGAAAAACATTCCATGGGCAAGACTGCTCGAAGGGAAAGGAACAAGTGAAGGGTGGGCTCTCCTAAAACAAGAGTTCTTGCAAGCTCAAGCCATCACTATTCCAACAAGAAGAAATCATGGTAAGGGATCCAAGAAGCCAATGTGGATGAACAGAGAACTATATAATGTGCTAAGGGAGAAAAAGGAAATGTTCAAGAAATGGAGGCAAGGACATACCTCTAAAGAAGAGTGTCTGAGGGTTGCTAGGAAGAGAGGACAAAGCTCACAGTGAGCTAAAGCTGGCCACTACAAGAAAATCTTCTTCAGCTGTGTGAGGAACAAATGTAAGATAAAAGAGGTAATGGGCCCACTGTTGGATGCACATGGAGAAACTCTGACAGAGGACAGAGAGAAAGCAGAAAGGCTCAATACCTATTTTGCCTCAGTTTTTTTCCCTGAAGAAGAGAACAGGCTCATCTAGAGATGGTAGTAGGCAAGGCATGGTGTCTGGGCTGCTGGTTGACATGGACAGAGGTAGTTGAGAAGCACCTGGCTGCACTTGGTGCTGGGGGGGGGCAACAGTGGGGGGCTTCTATTGTCCTGGCCCCACTGGTGGACCTCCTGATGGCACCTAATATTTTTGGCCATTGTGTGACAGAGTGTTGGACTGGATGGGCCATTGGCTTGATCCAACATTTGTTTCTCTTATGTTCTTAGTACAAATCCCCAGGGACAGATGGTATGCACTCAAGAGTACTCAAAGAATTTCTAGAGAGCTTGCAGAGCCTTTTTCCATCATCTTCCAGACCTCTCAGAGGACAGGAGATGTGCCACAAGACTGGAGGAGGGCAGATATTATCCCAATTTTTTTTTAAATGGAGGAGGGATGACCCAGGAAACTACAAGCCAGTCAGTCTGACCTCTGTTCCAGGGAAGATACTGGAGCAGATTTTAAAGGGATCAATGTTTGCGAACAGTCAAAGGACAACTTGGTGATCCAGGAAAGTCAGCATGGATTTGTCCCCAACAGGTCCTGCCAGACCAATCTCATTTCCTTCTTCAACTGAGCGATGAACTTACTAGATTGAGGGAGTGCTGTTGATGTTGTTTACCTGGATTTCAGTAAAGCTTTTGACAGGGTTCTCCATGATGTCCTGATAGGTAAACTAAAGAACTGCGGACTGGACACTAGTGTAGTCAGGTGAATAGGGAATTGGTTGGAGAACCGCACTCAGAGAGTAGTTGTCAATGACATTTCATCTGAATGGAGGGAGGTGTCCATTGGGGTGCCAGAGGGCTCGGTTCTGGGCCCAGTACTTTTCAATATTTTTTATAAATGATCTGGATGAGGGTGTGGAGGGGCTACTCATTAAATCTGCAGATGATACTAAATTGGGAGCAACAGCAAACATACCAGAAAATAGAGATAAAATTCAATGAGTTCTGAGCACACTGGAAAAGTGGGCACATGGGAACAAGATACAATTTAACAAGGATAAGTGCTGAGTTCTACATTTGGGTAACAAAAATGAGGAACACACTTACTGGATGGGGGATACGCTTCTGGGTAGCAGTGTGTGTGAACAAGATCTTGGGATACAGGTGGACCAAAATTTAAATATGAGCAGCCAGTGTGATGCAATGACAAAAAAGATTAATGCAGTCTTGGGGTGTCTCAACAGAGGCATAACATCCAAATAGCAAGATGTCATAGTCCCGCTGCATTGGTCAGGCCACACCTGGAGTATTGTGCGCAGTTCTGGAGGCCGTACTTCAAAAAGGATGTGGATAGAATGGAGTGGTGCAGAGGAGAATGATGAGGATGATCAGGGGCCTGGAGACCAAGCCCTATGAGGAAAGGCTGAGGGGCTTGGGAATGTTCAGTCTGGAGAAGAGGAGGCTGAGGGGGAACATGATTGCTCTCTTTAAGTATTTGAAGGGCTGTGTTAAATATGAGTCTTTAGGCAGCTTCTTAACAAGTGATTCAGCTTTATTTGAACATGACAGAAAAACCAACACAAGAACAGGAAAGCAGAAAGCTCTCTTTTAAACTTTCCGGGCATGGAAAACCACGCCCCCTGGTGGGGTAAGAACCAATCAATATTCTTGCATAAAGGCCAATAGTGTTTGTTCCCTCCGAAACCTTTCTTAGTCTCTGATTGGCCTATTACACAGAATAGCCAATCAGAACGTTTCATTTATGATACATTAGCTCCTATGGAGTTATGGCCCAAGCTAGGCCTTCAGTATGTGTGCACAATACATAACACCCCTCCCCCCTAAGAGAAATCAATCCCCAAGCAAACAAAATCTTTTAAATGTGACAGATGATGCCGACTCCATTGTGACTACCTTAATGTTCCAGTCTGAGGCTGTGCCTCTGTGTCCATAGTCTTTGGGCTGCCCTTGTCCCCATTGGGACTAATTGTTGGCGGGTCAACAGGAGCGATGTCGAGGTCCGGAGGATGCCTGGTCTCTGACTCTGCGGTTGGTTCTAAGTCTGCAGGGATTCTGGAGTCCGCAGAGTTTCAAGGCTCTACCTGTCCCGTAGTCGGCATCGGACTCTTGGTTGCTTCCGGAGAGACTTCGGCGCATGCATATGCCCAACGCTGCTGAAGTTGGTCAATGTGGTGCCTTAGGCTCATCATCAAAAGTCGTCACCATGTAGGAGACCGTGCCGGTGACCTCAGTTATGGATGCCAGGATCCATAGGTGTAGTTCCTGGTGAAAATGGTGTCTCCAGTCTGGAACAAGTGGGGTGCTGCCAGGGCCTCTCTCTGTGGAGGTTTGTCTGACGTCAGGTCTGGGTGCAGTCAATCGAGGAGTGACGTCAGGTGTCAATTCATCAGGAGCTCCACAGGGCTCCTTCCAGTTGCAGTGTGTGGTGTAATGTGCTGGTATAGCAGGAATGATGCCAGCTTTTGGTGCCAATCCCCATGAACCATCCTGCAGAGAGCGTCTTTTGTGGTATGCACCATTTGCTCGGCTTGTCCATTTGTGGACAGGTGGAATGGTGCTGATGTGATGTGTTTGATCAGGTTGTTGTGTATAAAGTCCTGAAACTCAGTGGATGTGAACTGAGTCCCGTTATAGGACATGATAGTGTCCAGCAAGCTGTGTGTAGCAAATATACAGTGGAGAGCCCTGATCACTGTGTCTGAGGTCATTTTGGACATTTGAATGACCTCCAGCCACTTTGAGTAAGCATCCGCAATTATCAAAAACACTTGCCCTGGAACAGCCCTGAGAAATCAATATGTAACCAGGACCATGGCTGATGTGTGGTTTCCCAGTGTTGCACTGGGGCATGCAGAGAGTCTGGTCTAGAGTCTTGGCACGGCAGGCAAGTCCTTACCCATTCCTCTATTTCCTGGTCTATGCATGGCCACCACACATAGCTCCGGGCCAGAGCTTTCATGCAAACTATGCCTGGGTGGCCCGCATGCAAAGCCTCCAGAACTCACTTTCATAATTTGAGGGGAACCAACACCCTATTTCCCCACAAAAGGCAGCCCTTGTGAGCTGACAGTTCATGTTGCCTGGAACTGTATGGCAGGAACTCAGCTTCAAAATGGCCTGTCGGCCACCCCCTCCATACCCAGTTCAGAACATGGGCGAGTGTGGAGTCTTTGGCCGACCCCACTGCAACGTCTGAGGTGTGTACTGGAGGCTGTGGAAGTTCTTCAATCGCCATCACCTCACAGGATCAATGGGCGGCCCTGGAACTGGACACTGACTGAGGGCATCAGCATGTCCGATTGCCTTACCTGGGCGGTGCATGAAGTCATAGTCGTAGGCTGACAGGAACACGGTCCAGCACAGTATATGCAGGGACAGGATCTGCTAAGTCTGGCGGTGCGGCGCGAACAATTCTAATACGGGCTTGTGGTCAGTGACCATGAGAAATCGGTGACCATACAAAAAGTCATGGAATTTTTTTACACCTGCGACCAAGGCAAGAGCCTCCTTATCTATCTGGGCATAGTTCCTTTCAGCGGGTGACAAAGTTCTAGAATTGTATGCCACTGGTGATTCCCACCTGTCTGGCATGACGTGACTGAGGACGGCACCAATGCCAAAGGGGGAGTGGTCTGCCGCGAGAACCAGCAGTTTGCACTCATCATAATGAATGAGTACATTGTTAGAGACCAAGAGCTCTTTAATAGCCTCAAACGCATTGTTGTGTCACGATGCCCACTCCCACTTAGCCCCCTTAACCAACAGCTTGTGCAGCGGCTCTGCAAAGGACGCCTTATGGGGCAAGAAGGCATGGTAGAACTTCAATATGCCTAAAAATTACTGCAGTCTTTTTTATTTGTCAGCAGCGGTGCTTGCTGGATCGCTGCAACCTTAGTACCAGTCAGGTGCACACCATTTTTGTCAATTAAGAACCCCAGGAATTCGACCTTAGGAACCCCGAACTGACATTTCTTTTGTTTGACCTTGAGGCCCGCCTCCTGGAACCAACCCTGTACTGCCCTGATGCATTCTGCTAGCTCAATTTCATCGGCACCTGCGACCAGAATGTCATCAAAATATGGCACCAGCCCCGGTATGTCCCATAGCAACCCTTCCATTAAACCTTGGAAGATTCCTGGAGCCACATTTACTCCAAACTGTAGCCTGTTAACCTTAAATGCCCCTTGGTGTGTGACAATGGTCTGCGCCTCTGCCGCACTCAGGACCACTGGCAACTGCTGGTATGCCTGGGCAAGATCCAACTTTGAAAAAATCTTCCCTCTCTCCAGAGACGCTAAAACATGACTGATTACGGGCACAGGGTATACATGTTGCTGCAACACTCGATTGTTGGTGCATTTGTAATCAGCACAAATGTGAATGGACCCATCTGGCTTAACTGGCATTACAATTGGTATCTCCCACCCAGCATGAGAGACAGGTTCAAGTACGCCCTGGGCAACAAGTTTATCAAGCTCTGCTTCCATCTGGGGTCGGAAAGCAATTGGAACCCGCCGGTACTTCAGTCTAATGGATGCCACTGAGGGATCTAAGTCAAAAGTCATGGGCGGCCCAGTATATTTTCCCAGTGAACCATCAAAAACTGCTGGGAATTCTGAATAAATTGAACCCAGTTTATTTTGGCAGACTTGATTCACCTGTTACAGCTATGCCAAGGGCCTCGAACCAGTCCAGACCTAGTAAACAAGCCCTACATCTTTCAGCAACAAGGAGGCTCAGCATTTCCTTGAACCCTTTGAACTGTACCTCGAATGATGCTGCACTGGCCACAGGAATGAGTCGACCTTGGAAGTCATAAGAACATAAGAACATAAGAGAAGCCAATGTTGAATCAGGCCAATGGCCCATCTAGTCCAACACTCTGTTTTACAGCGGCCAAAATATACCAGATGCCATCAGGAGGTCCATCAGTGGGGCCAGGACATTAGAAGCCCTCCCACTGCTGCCCCCTCCAGCACCAAGAATAGAGTGCATCACCTGCCCCAGACTGAGAGTTCCCATCTATGCCCTGTGGCTAATAGCCACTGATGGACTTCTGCTCCATATGTTTATCTAATTCCCTCTTGAAACTGTCCATGCTGGTAGCTGCCACCACCTCCTGTGGCAGTGAATTCCATATGTTAATCACTCTTTGGGTGAAGAAGTACTTCCTTTTATCTGTTCTAACCCGACTGCTCAGCAATTTCATGGAGTGCCCACAAGTTCTTGTATTGTGAGAAAGGGAGAAAAGTACTTCTTTCTCAACCTGCTCAATCCCATTCATAATCTTATAAACCTTGATCATGTCACCCCTCAGCCGTCGTTTCTCCAAGCTAAAGAGCCCCAAGTGTTTTAACCTTTCTTCATAGGGAAGGTGTTCCAACCCTTTTATCATTCTAGTTGCCCTTCTCTGCACTTTTTCCAATGCTATAATATCCTTTTTGAAGTGTGGTGACCAGAACTGTACACAGTCTTCCAAATGAGGGTGCACCAATGATTTATACAGGGGCATTATGATACTGGCTGATTTGTTTTCAATTCCCTTCCTAATAATCCCCAGCATAGCGTTGGCCTTCTTTATTGCAACTACACACTGTCTAGACATTTTCATTGAGTTATCTACTACGAGTCCAAGATCTCTCTCTTGGTCTGTCTCTGCCAGTTCAGACCCCATCAACGTGTATTTATATTTAGGATTTTTGGCTCCAATGTGCATCACTTTGCATTTGACCACATTGAACCCCATTTGCCACGTTGATGCCCATTCACCCATCCTTGACAGATCCCTTTGGAGTGCCTCACAATCCTCCCTGGTTTTCACCACCCTGAACAACTTAGTGTCATCTGCAAATTTAGCCACTTCACTGCTTACTCCCAATTCCAAATTGTTAATAAACAAATTAGAGAGCATCGGACCGAGTACTGATCCCTGTGGTACCCCACTGCTTGCCACCCTCCACTGAGAAAGTTTCCCGTTTATACTCACTCTCTGTTTCCTATTTATAAGCCAGTTTTTGATCCACAAGAGGACTTGTCCTTTTATCCCATGACTATTGAGCTTACTTAGGAGCCTTTGATGAGGAACTGTATCAAAAACTTTCTGAAAGTCAAGGTAAATAATATCTATTGGGTCCCCCTTGTCCACATGTTTGTTCACTCCCTCAAAAAACACTAACAGGTTAGTGAGACAAGATCTTCCCTTACAGAACCCATGCTGAGTCTGCCTCAATAGTTTTTGTTCATAAATGTGCCTACTAATTCTTTCCTTAATAACAGTTTCAATCAACTTGCCCGATATCGATGTCAGACTGACTGGCCTGTAATTTCCCGATCTCCCCTGGAGCCCTTTTTAAAGATGGGAGTGACATTAGCTACCTTCCAGTCCTCAGGAATGGAGGCAGATTTTAAAGAAAGATTACATATTTTTGTCAGGAGATCCACAAGTTCACATTTGAGTTCTTTCAGAACTCTCAGATGAATGCCATCCGGGCCTGGTGATTTATCAGTTTTTAAATTATCCAACTGTCGTAGTACTTCCTCTCTTGTCACCTCAATCTGATTCAGATCTTTCAAACCCCCTCCTGAATTCGGTGCTTCTGGAGTGGGCAAGCACTTCTCCTCTTCCACAGTGAAGACAGAGGCAAAAAATGCATTCAGCTTCTCAGCCATTTCCCTATCATCCTTCACTACTCCTTTTACCCCTTTGTCATCCAAGGGCCCCACTGCCTCCCTGGCTGGCTTCCTACTTCTAATGTATTTGAAAAAAGTTTTATTGTTGGCTGTTATGTTTTTTGCAATATGCTCCTCATATTCCCTTTTTGCTTGCCTGATCACAGACTTTATTTGCCATAGTCTGTGTTCCCTTTTATCAACCTCACTGAGACTAGCTTTCTACCACTTAAAGGAATCCTTCTTACCTTTTACAGCTTCCATTACTTTATTTGTTAACCATGCAGGCTTTTTTCTATACCTATTTGTGCCTTTCCTAACCTGTGGTATATATTTTTTCTGAGCTTCTAGGATTGTATTTTTAAATAGTCTCCAAGCTTCCCCAATGGTTTTGACCTTTTCCACTCTTCCTTTCAATTTCTTCCTCACATGTGCCCTCATACCAGAGAAGTTACCCCTTTTAAAGTTAAAAGTGGTTGTGTCAGTCTTTTTGGGCAACTCCCTATTTGTACAAATGTTAAACTCAATGACATTATGGTCACTGTTCCCAAGTGGTGCAATCACTTTTACATCTCTCACCAGGTCTTGGGTATTACTTAGGACCAAATCCAGGATCGCCTCTCCCCTGGTAGGATCTGTGACCATCTGTTCCATAGCACAGTCACTGAGAGTGTCTAAAAACTCAATCTCTTTTTCCCGACTAGAACTCATATTGACCCAAAATGCGTGTGGGTCAATGTGTGGGTAGTTAAAGTCGCCTATTACAACACAGTTATTTCGTCTAGCCGCTATCTTTAATTCATTCATCATTTTATAATCCTCCTCTATCTTTTGATCTGGTGGGTGATAACAAACTCCCACTGTTAAGCCTCCTTTTGGACCCACTATTTCAACCCATAGCATTTCCAGAAGCGAATCCAATTCTTTTACCCTCTCAATCTTACTGGACTGTATACCCTTTCTGACATATATAGCCACCCCACCTCCAACCCTTCCCCCTCTATCCTTCCAATATAATTTATAACCAGGAATCACCGTATCCCACTGATTTTCCTCATCCCACCAAGTTTCTGAAATACCCACAATGTCTATTCCCCCCCCCAACACCAAGCATTCCAATTCCTCGATTTTACCTCGGAGACTTCTAGCATTTGTGTATAAACACTTATAGTTTCCCATGCTTGTTAAGCCCACAACCTTCCTCTTGCTGCCTCAAGACCTTGCCAGGCAGTTCCTATCATTAGCCACAGTCTCAGTGGACAATTTTAATCCATTTCCTTGTACAAAAGTAATAGCTACTCCTTAATCTCTCTGAGATGAGCCATCTCGAACCAGAGACTTTTAATCTCCTGTTGGCTTTCTCCCATTATTCAGTTTAAAAACTGCTCTGCCACCTTTTTGATTTTGAGTGCCAGCAGCCTGGTTCCTTCTTGGGACAAGTGGAGACTGTCCCTTTTGTACAGCTCCCTCTTCTCCCAAAAAGCATCCCAGTGCCTAACAAACTTGAACCCTTTCCCTCTACACCATCGTCTCATCCACGCATTGAGACTCCTGATCTGTGCCTGTCTCTCTGGCCCTGCGCGTGGAACAGGTAGCACTTCTGAGAAGGCTACCTTGGAGGTCCTGGCCTTGAGTTTCCTGGCCAGCAGCCTAAATTTCTCTTCCAGGACCTCATGACTGCATTTCCCCACATCGTTGGTGCCGACGTGCACCATGACCACTGGCTCCTCCCCAGCACTATCCACTAGCCTATCTAAAACACGGAGAGGTTGCGAGATGGAGATGCAGTCCAAAAAGTACACCTGGCTGGGTGCCAAGCAGTGATGGCTCCTATTCGGGAACAGGCGCTGCAGTGTTTCTGTAGAGATGATGGTCGGAACCAGAGTCGACCTCCATCTTGCATGACTTTCCTTCCAGCAGCACTATTACTCGGATCTTCCTCTTGGTCCATGTCCCTGTGTTCAGGACAGTCGTAGGATATGAACAACAGGTCATCTTGTGGCAGTCCACTGGCTTTGCTAGACCAGCTTCTCGCACCCTGCGGTTCTGCCATGGAGAAGACGGTGGTGATTTCTTCTTACCAGCAGCGCAGCATACCCTGGCCAAGTGGCCCTGCTTGTCACGAGTTCTGCATTTGACGTCACAGGCCCAGCATCGGTCTCGATTGTCATTTCCACTGCACCCCGCACAGGCTCGCCTCGGCACTGCTTCTTCTGCATTACACTTGGACCTTGCCACTCGGGTCTTCCTGACATCATCGTCTTCACCCTCAGAGTCACTCACAGACTCATGGTGCACCGACTTTTCTGCCATTGGCTGGGTGGGCTGTTCAACTGCCAAACTTCTTTGATTGACCTCTCTGCAGCTTCAGCTTCAATGGCTTCCGCGTAGGCCGTGGCACATGTCAGCTCTGACTTTGCAAACAACAGCTGTTGCAGTTTCTCATTCTGCAGGCCACACACCAGCCGGTCGAACAATGCCACCTCTAAGTCGGGAAAGTTGCAGTTCTTTGCTGCCTTCTGTAGTGCTGTGATGTAGTCAGCTATCAATTCACCCACATCTTGGTTACGCTTGTAGAAAGTGTGTTGGCAGGCAATCTGCAAGGGCTTAGGGGAGAAGTGATTTTGCAATTTGCTCTTTATGTCCGCCAATGAGACGGTCAGGATATCCACAGGTGCCACCAGGGACTGGGCCACATCGAAGATGGTCTGTCCACACAAACTGAGGAGCATTGCCATCTTCGTGGCTTCCTCCTTGATCTGGTTGATGCGCAGATGGAACTCAAACATGGTGATGTATGAGACCCAGTCTTCCAGCTCTGGTTCGAACACCTTGAACTTAGTGCTGGCTGCCATCCTTTGAGCCGGCGCCGGTGGTGGGTTGGCAGGGTGTCGATTTTCATCTGCCAGTGTCCCAGACAGTCCCATTTCATCTGCCATGGTGGCGTTGGTTCAGTGGAGCTGCCTACCCGCTATAATCCCATCCTCATCACCAACGTTAGGTATGAGACTTCAGGCAGCTTCTTAACAAGTGATTCAGCTTTATTTGAACATGACAGAAAAACCAACACAAGAACAGGAGAGCAGAAAGCTCTCTTTTAAACTTTCCGGGCATGGAAAACCATGCCCACTGGTGGGGTAAGAACCAATCAATATTCTTGCATAAAGGCCAATAGTGTTTGTTCCCTCCGAAACCTTTCTTAGTCTCTGGTCTTTTACGCAGAATAGCTAATCAGAACATTTCATTTATGATACATTAGCTCCTATGGAGTTATGGCCCAAGCTAGGCCTTCAGTATGTATGCACAATACGTAACAGGTTATCACTTAGAAGAGGGCAGGGAGCTGTTCCTGTTGGCAGCAGAGAACAGGACTCGCAATAATGGGTTTAAATTAAGGTTGGGAAGGTACCAGCTGGATATTAGAAAAAACTTTTTTTACAGTAAGAGTTGTGCGACAGTGGAATCAGCTGCCTAGGGAGGTGGTGAGCTCCCCCTCACTGGCAGTCTTTAAGCAGCGGCTGGACAAACACTTGTCAGGCATGTTCCAGGGGCTGATCCTACACTGAACAGGGGGTTGAAGTAGATGGCCTGACTCTATGATTTGATGATTCTATGATCTGAACAGGGCCTTCTGCAGGTATCAATCTGCAAATGGGCAAAATCAACAACTGCCCATACATGTGCCTTCTCCATTGTTGCCCCCACCTTGTGGAATGGTCTGCCTGAGGAGGTCAGGAAGCTCCCACTCTCATAGCTTTCTGCAAGCTATATAAAATGTAGAACAAAGTTTGAGTCCAGTGGCACCTTTAAGACCAACAAAGTCTCAAAGGTACCACTGGACTCAATCTTTGTTCTGCTACTGCAGACCAACACAGCTACCCACCTGAATCTACGTAAAACCTAATTATTCAAGAGGGCTTTTCTATACAGGCCATAAGGTAGCACTGTATTAAATGGTTCACAAAGTTACTGAGATAAATTATTAGGGACTGTTGTCTATACTACTATGTTTAGTTTACTGAAACTGGGATCCTATTATGAAATTTTTGCATCATTTAATGTGTCAAGTTAACACTTACACTTTGCTTCAGTTCTGTTTTTTAGATTTCTGGTTGGTTCTACAACCCAAATTCTATTCCATTGTTTATTGGCTGTCCCAACGTGTTGATTGTGTTGACTCACTCTGTGTAATCTGCCTTGAGTCCCAGGGAGAAAGGAAGACTATAAATAACATAAATAAAATAAATAAATTATGTACAAGCCATTTATATCTTACTTATACATTAATGACACAAACCATAAATTGAAAAACACTGCTTACTTTGATGAGGAAAGAGGAATCAGTGCAACTTCCACCCCCGAAGGCTCACTTGTTTGTTTCTCACAAAGAATAAAAGAAATTGAAACAGGTATATGTGAATCCACCCAGACAGCTTTCAAAATTTGGACTCATCCCTATGTGGCCTATGAATAGAAGGTTGAATGAGCATGTGAGACGGAGGTCAGGAACAACATTTACCACAGATTTGATAAATTCTGAAGTATGAAGAAAGTCGTTCGAACACACACCATTGCTGCATTCCAAGGCAGATGGTTAGATCAGAGAATGTATTCCATATCATTTTCATATGTATTTATTTAAACCATTTATTTATTCCTAAACTATTCTCTCCTATAAGCTCATGGCAGCTAATAAGTGTTCAAACCAGCTCTGTCACACATAAATATCCATTTAGCCAGCACTGCAAACACTCTACAACAGGAGTCCTCAAACTACGGCCCGCGGGCCACATGCGGCCCGCTGAGGACATTTATACGGCCCGCCGAGTGTTTATGCCGCCGCTGCTTGTCTGTCATTTTTTTTTTACATGAGAAGGAAGCAGTGACAAATATGGAACCGGACATTGACCATCTCATTAGCCAAAAGCAGGCCCATAGTTCCCATTGAAATACTGGTAAGTTTGTTGATTTAACTTTACTTCATTTTAAATATTGTATTTGTTCCCGTTTTGTTTCTTCACTTCAAAATAAGATATATGCAGTGTGCAAAGGAATTTGTTTCATAGTTTTTGTTTTTACTATAGTCCGGCCCTCCAACGGTCTGAGGAGCAGTGAACTGGACCCCTGTTTAAAAAGTTTGAGGACCCCTGCTCTACAACATCACTGATTCCTAGTGTCACACCCATGAGTGCTGCAGAACCTGCTGATGTGTCTCCTGGCACCCACACCTTTCTTACCCAAAGGAAAGCCTCCACTTCACTGGAGCAGGAAGTATTTCAGAAGAAGCCAGGAGGGGGTATCATCTTTGTATCTGTAGGGAACATCCATTTGGAAACAGCTGCCTCCATCATGGGAGGATTTTTGGCTTGGAACCTCCAAATATTTTGCCATTGGACCTAGGCCATGGCAGCCATTCTGTGGTTGGCTACATCCCATGTCACCCATTTTATGGTGGCACCTGCTAGCTGTTTTTAAAATTCCTAGGGAGTTCACAGATTCAACAAGGTTAGGGACCCCTGCTCAAGATGACACCAGCTCTTCAAAGGCCCAGATACTTTGCAGCCCTTCAGCCTGATGCTAAACCACTGAGCAATCGCCTTGCTGAGCAAATATTAAGAAGAAGAAACTCCTGGGGCATAGATAATATTTCTGGTTGATGCTCAATGGAAGAGAAATGCACATTTTTTATGCACAATGTTTATGGGAAAACATTTTAGAAGAAAACTGGTGGGCAGGGGGAGATTTCTTTTGTCATTTCTTTAAAGACTATGCCAGTAAGCAGAGAATAGATATAGCTTAGCTTCACATTTTTTAAATCTGCATGGAAGAACATGATTATTTCATCTAGGGAACTGTTTGCACAACATATTCTCTTTTGTACTACCAAAATAGATTTCTGCTCTGTTCCAAACATTTCCACTGCACAAGTTGTATTAATACTGAGCAATATATGTACCTAATAGCCCTGACAATAGGATATTTGTTATTAATGTCTACCTATAAGGAAGGCCGAGTGCTGAAGAATAGATCCTTTTGAACTGTGGTGCTGGAGAAGACTCTTGAAAGTCCCTTGGACTGCAAATCATTAAATCCTAAAAGAAATCAACCCTGACTGTTCCCTGGAAGGCCAGATCCTGAAGTTGAAGCTCAAATACTTTGGCCACCAAATGAGAAGGGAGCACTCACTGGAGAAGACCCTGATGCTGGGAAAGATTGAAGGTCAAAGAAGAAGGGGACGGCAAAGGATGAGATGGTTAGACAGTGTCATCGATGCAATGAACATGAAATTGAGCAAACTTCAGAGGACAGCGGAAGACAGGAGGGCCTGGCGTGATCTGGTCCATGAGGTCGCGAAGAGTCGGACTTGACTGTGCAACTGAACAACAAAATTTGAGTCTAATATTGTTGAGTCAAGGCTTCTCAGATAATAACAATTCTTGTTTATTCAGTGATGTTTCAGTAGGTTTCCCTGTCTAATGACGCTGGTAAAACAAAACCTGTGGGTTTTAATGTGACCTATTGACATGTGACCTGCTCTCAGTCTAGTTATCAGCAAGTTAGAATGAAGAGCTTTGATGATGGAAAACAGCAGTTTTCCTTGGGACACTTCTTTGGTCACTGTACAGCAAATGGCATTCAGAAAGGGAGGGTGACATAAGGTTGGTATAAAAGAAGAATGCTTATGTTTCCATTTCCTCAGTATTTCCCCCCCTCCCAATTTGTTGAAATAGTTCAGGTCTCAGAATTGAGAGAGAAAAAATATGGAAGGGAAATTGTGAAGTAGGAAGTTGCAACCATGTAGTATGTGATTATGCCATTTTCAGCAAAGCCAGCAAAATTATCAAGATAGTTTTGAACAGGCATTGCAGAGAAGAAATGTGGTAAGTCAGCTGAAAGAGTGAGTCAAAAGATATCTATATATAAAATCCTATTTGTTATGTATTATTACGTATGTATGCCTGAGCTTCAACTAAGAGCTGGTATAGTGTAAAGCACACTTTGATTGGCTACTCTGTGCAGTAGACCAATCAGAACATAAGAAAGGTTCTGGAGGCAACTAGTTTCATTGGCCTTTATCTAAGCAGTTTAAATTGGTTGTTAACTCATTTAGGGGCATGGTTATATTAGCCCGGAAAGTTTAAAAGAGAGCCTGTTGCTCTCCTATTCTTGTGTTGGTTTCTGTCGTATTCAAATAAAGCTGAATCACTTGTTAAGAGCTGACTGGCGTCTCATATTTAACATTGGCAATGAGGATGGGATACTAGTGGGTAGGCAGCCCCGCTGAACCAACGCCACCACGGCAGATGAACCTGAACCGTCCGGGACCTCGGCCGTCGTGATCCAACACCCTGCCAACCCACTGCCAGCACCGGCTCAAAGAATGGCAGCCAGCATGAACTTCGAGGTGTTCGAACCAAAGCTGGAAGACTGAGACTCATACATTACCAAGTCTGAGTTCCACCTGCGTGCCAACCAAATTGAGGAAGAAGCCACAAAGACAGCAATGCTCCTCACTTCATGTGGAAGAACCATCTTTGACGTGGCCCAGTCCCTGGTGGAACCTGCAGATATCCTGACCATCTCATTGGCGGACATAAAGAGCAATAACTTCTCTCCTAAGCCCTCACAGATCGCCTGCCACCATGCTTTCTACAAGTGAGACCAAGGGGCAAGTGAATTGATAGCCAATTATGTCATGGCACTATGGAAGGCTGCAAGGACCTGCAACTTTCCCGACTTGGGGGCAGCATTGCTCGACTGGCTGGTGTGCAGCATATGAGATGAGAAACTGCAGCAGCAGTTGTTTGTGAAGCTGGAGCTGACCTATGCCATGGCCTATGCAGATGAAGAAACTTGAACTCTTCCAACACAGCCTATGCAGAAGCTATTGCAGCCGAAGCCGCAGAGAGGTCGACTAGGGAAGTGCGGCAGCTGAGCAGCCTACCCAGCCAATGTCCAGAAAAGGCAGTGCAGCACAAGTCTGCGAGCAACTCTGAGGGTGAAGCCGATGACATCCACAAGACCCAAGTGACCAGGCTCAAGCGTAGTGCAAAAAAGACAGAGTCAAGGCGAGCCTTTGCAGGGTGTGGTGGAAATCATGACCAAGACTGTTGCTGGGCCCATGACATCAAATGCCGAAATTGTGACAAGCGGGACCATTTAGCCAGGGTATGCTGAGCTGCGGGAAAAAGGAAGTCACCACCGCCTTCTCTGTGGCAGAACTGTAGGGCACGAGATGAGGGTTCTGCAAATCTGGTGGACTGCCACAAGATGACCTGCTGTTCGTGTCCAACGACCATCTTGAACATGGGGACATGGACCAAGAGGAAGATCTGAGTAATGGTGCTACTGGATGGAGAACCGTGCGAGATGGAGGTCAATTCCGGGTCCATGATGACCATCATCTCTACAGAGACACTGTAATGCCTGTTTCCAAAAAGGAGCCATCGCTGCTTGGTGCCCAGCCCGGTTCATCTCTCGGATTTCCAGGGTCGATGCATTCCTGTGGCCGTAGCAGCATCATTTGAGGTACAGTTCAAGGGGTTCAAAGAAATGCTGAGCCTCCTTGTTGCTGAAGGGCGTGGGGCCAATCTATTAGGGCTGGACTGGTTCGAATCCTTTGGTATTGACATCACTGGGGTGAATCAAGTGTGTCTTAGTAAACTGAGTTCAATTTATGCTGAATTCCCCGCAGTTTTTGATGGGTCACTGGAGAAGTATACAGAGCCACCCATGACTTTTGACTTAGATCCCTCAGTGGCGCCCATTAGACTGAAGTACCAGTGGGTTCCAATTGCTCTGTGATCATGGATCGAAGCAGAACTTGATAAACTTGTTGCACAGGGCATACTTGAACCCATCTCTCATGCCAGGTGGCAGACACCTATTGTAATGCCAGTTAAACCAGACAGGTCTATTTGCATTTGTGCAGACTACAAATGTACCATCAATAGGGCATTACAGCAATACACGTACCCTGTGCCTGTAATCAGTCATGTTTTAGCATTTCTGGCAGGAGGGCGGATTTTTGCAAAGTTGGATCTTGCCTAGGCATATCAGCAGTTGCCAGTGGACCTGGTTGCTGTTGAGGCACAGACCATCGTTACACACCTTGGGGCATTTAAGGTTAACCAACTACAGTTTGGTGTAAATGCAGCGCCGGGAATATTCCAAGGTTTAATGGAAGGGTTGCTCTGGGACATACCAGGGGTGGTACCGTATTTTGATGACATTCTGATTGCTGGTGCCAATGAAACTGAATTGGCAGAATGCCTCAGGGCAGTGTTGGGTCGGTTCCAAGAAATGGGTCTCAAAGTCAAAAGAAAGAAGTGTCAGTTTGGGGTTGAATTCCTGGGGTTCTTAATTGATGAAAATGGTGTGCACCCAACTGATAATAAGGTGGCAGCAATTCAGAAAGCACCGCGGCCAAAGAGTAAAAAAGAGCTGCAATAATTCCTTGGTATATTAAATTTCTATCATGCCTTCTTGCCCCATAAGGCATCCGTTGCAGAGCCACTGCACAGATTGCTGGAAAAGGGAACTAAATGGGAGTGGGGGCCACAACATGACCATGAATTTAGGGCCATTAAAGAACTTTTAATCTCCAATAGTGTCCTCACACACTTTGATGAGTACAAACCTGTCAGGTTTGAAATCAAGTAGATCCAGTCATTCTTGCACAAAGAAAGGTTTATTGGATTATCTTGCTAAAACCCACAGTAGGAGGTCATTGTCAGGAATGGGGGCGAAGCAAAGCAAGCTAACTTATAGTGTGATGCAATGAAGCGCCTAGCAAATGAAACTTGTGCACTCGCGCGGGAACTCCCGGCGGGAGAAATACTTCATGAACGGGAGACTACTCCCCCCTCCCCTTGCCTTCCCAGGACTGGAAAATTCTCAGCAAAACAAGAATAGTCCAAAGCCTACATTCAAGGCCACTGTGATAAGGAAAAGCGGCAGGGAAGAAGCTCCCACGTTTCTGCCTGCATAGCTACGCAAGCGCAAAGCAGGGTAGGGAACATAAAACAATGGATTCAGTGAGAAACATCAAAGGCATTTTCTGACATTCTGCCCTTCCCAAAATACCACCCACCCACCACTCAGGAAGGAGAGAATGAGGGGCCCCCAGGTTTATTAGGGTATCGAGTGTGAAATTCTTTCAGGTGATCAGGTGCATTGATATCAGATACTTTCACCCACTCCCTGTGTTGGGGCCCAAAGTGTACCCATTGAACAAGGTACAGGAGTTGTCCACGGAGAATCTTAGAGTCCAAAATGTCAGCAATTTCATAGTGCTCCTCATCATCAACCATCAAAGGGGGGAGGTGCCGGAAGCTCAGCTTGCCATTTAGTCGGGGGTAATGCAGGTTTGAGGAGGCTGTAATGGAAAATTGGATGTATTGCTTTAAGAGATTTAGGCAAATCTAGTTGTACAGTTACTTGATTTACACATCTCAACACTTTGAAAGGACCAATATATTTCCAAGCAAGTTTCCGGGACTGTTGCGCTAGCCTTAGGTTTTTGGTTGACAGGTAGACCAAGTCTCCCGGTTGCAGTTTCCAGCCACCTGCCCTCTTTTTGTCTGCTTGCTTTTTGTACTGTGCCTTGGCCTCATTCAATGTCTCAACAATTAGGGGCCAAGAGTCCCGGAAAGTTTTACACCATGCTGAGGCTTTCCCAACAGTCTCACCGGGCTTCAAAAAGGGAAGAGGGGGCTGTCATAACCCATGGCAGCTTTGAAGGGAGACATCTTTGTTGAAGCGTGCCATGAGTTGTTGTACGCAAACTCCGCCAGTGGTAATAAATCTACCCAATTGTCTTGTTGATAGTTAGAGAAAAATCTTAGGTATTGTTCTAAAGTCTGGTTTACTCTCTCCGTTTGCCCGTCAGTTTCAGGGTGATAGGCAGTACTGAGAGCACGTTCAATACCCATTAGAGTCATTAACTCTGACCACAACTTTGAAACAAATTGAACCCCTCTGTCGGAGATTATCTTGAGTGGTAACGTATGTAGCCTGGCAATGTGTTGGAGGAAGGCTTTGGCCAAGACTTTGGCTGTTGGCAGACTGGGGAACGGTATAAAGTGAGCTTGCTTAGAGAATAAATCCACTACCACCCAAATGACCGTCATATGTCTAGAGGGGGAAGATCTGTGATAAAGTCCATAGAGATTACTTCCCAGGGTCGGCTCGGGGTGGGTAGAGGCTGTAAAAGACCTGGGGGTTTTCCCGGTCTGGTTTTGCAACGATTGCACGTTGGACAGGATTGTATATAAAGGGATAAATCCTGTTTCATCCGGGGCCACCAGAAGCCACGTTGCAGCAGTCGTAAGGACTTTACATATCCAAAGTGCCCCGCAGATTTTGAGTCATGGACTATCTGCAACATCTGGGACCGGGTAGCTTCAGGGACAAAAATTTTATTTCCCCTGTACCAGCAGCCGTTCGTACCACATTTCACATCATCCCTGGCTTGTAAGTCACTTGTTTCCTGTGTGGTGATGTCAGTGACAAATTGTTTTTCCCAGGTTAATGCCTGGATGGGATTCAATTGTGCTCGTTTGGTTTTACGGGTTACAACTGCACCAACTAATTGTTCAGGGGTGAACATAGACTCTCGTATTTCTGTCCTCTTACAGAGGTGTTGGGGAAGGCGGGAAAGAGCGTCTGCCAGATGATTGGCTTTACCTGGGAAATGGTGAAGGGTGAATTGAAATTTAGAGAAAAACTCAGCCCACCGGAATTGTTTTGCATTTAGATTCCGGGGTTTCCGCAGTACCTCAAGATTTTTGTGATCAGTCCAGATTTCAAAAGGTACTTGGGACCCTTCTAACCAGTGTCTCCAGGTGATCAATGCTAAACGTATAGACGCTGCTTCTTTATCCCAAATGGGCCAAAATCTCTCTGTATCATTGAATTTTTTTGATACATAAGCAAGGGGTTGTAGTTGCCCTTGAACATTCTCTTGCAAAATCACCCCACCCATAGCGGTATCCGACGCGTCAACTTGGACCACAAACTTTTTTGTCTCATCGGGGTGTGCTAGTATGGGTTCAGACGTGAATAACTGTTTTAGTTGTTCAAAAGCTTCCTGACACTGGGGGGTCCAGTTCAAAGGGGCCCCTGGCACAGACGCCTTAGATCCCCTCCCCTTAGTCTTTAGCAGTTCCATGAGGGGGAGGGCTACTTGGGCAAAGTGTGGCAGGAATTGACGGTAAAAATTGGCGAAACCGAGGAAACTTTGGAGCTGTCGCCTGGTTTTGGGGGCTCCCACATCAACACATCCTGGACCTTCTTTGGGTCCATTTCTAATCCCACGGAGGATATGCGGTACCCCAAAAAGTCAATGCACTCCTGGTGGAATTCACATTTTGACAGTTTGACAAACAGTTTGTGTTCTAATAGCGTTTCCAATACTTTTCGCATAAGGGTAGTGTGAGATTCTTGATCCGGGGTATAGACCAAGATATCATCCAAATAAACAACCACCCCCTTGAATAAATAGGGGTGTAACACTTCATTGATTAAATTCATGAAGACCCCTGGTGCCCCCTGTAAACCGAAGGGCATAACCCGATATTCAAATTGCCCCAGCGGGGTATTAAATGCAGTCTTGTATTCATCCCCCTCTCTGATATGGACCCGAAAATAGGCATCTCGTAAATCCAGTTTAGAAAACACTTTCCCCTTAGCCACCTCTGCCAATAAGTCTTTGATGAGGGGCATTGGGTAGGCATTAGTTGCTGACACTGCGTTCAGTCCCCGGTAATCTGTGCAGAGTCTGAGCCCCCCATCTTTTTTTTTTACAAAACAATACAGGTGCTGCAAAAGGGGATGATGCTGGCCTAATAAATCCACGGGCCAGATTCTTATCGATAAAGCGGCGTAGTTCTTCCTTTTCACTGGGACTCATGGCGTAAATTTTCCCTTTTGGTAATTTCTGGCCTGGAAGAATTTCAATCGCACAGTCGGAGTTACGGTGGGGGGGTAGTTCATCAGCTTCCTCCTCCTCAAAAACCCTGGTTACATACCGGTAATCCTTAGGGATGCGGTTAAGGTCCTCCGTGGCTAAACAAGCTCGTGGAGGTTCATTGCATGGGGGATTTCCCCACCCTGGGTCCCATTGGTGTTCTGTACATTTCGGGGAGATAAATTGTACGCTCCCTTCCTCCCATAGAATGTAAGGATTATGTCCATGTAACCAAGGGCTACCCAATACTAAGGGAAACTGGGCTTGAGGGGCTATTACAAACGAGCGTAGCTCCCAGTGGTCACCAATGCCTACTCTTAAAGGAACAGTCTCAAATCGGCATGGTTCCTTCATTGGAGACCCATCCATTTGCGTGAAAGTTATTGGGTCTTTCAAGTTGACCACGGCTGCCTCCAACCCCATAACCATAGACGGGTTTATCAGGTCCCTCCCGCACCCTGAGTCAATGAGAGCTCGAACCCGAATATGGGTCATCATTGCTGGGTTCATCACCAGAACAGTCACAAAGAAGAGAGAGGGGTAATTGCTCACCAGTTTAGGCGCCTCAGGTGCTGGGTCCTGCTGTGTAGCGCCATTCACAAACAGGACCATTTCGTTTCCCTGCATCTCACTCTCCTCCTCCAGCATCATGGTATCCGCTTGGTCGGGGCTAGCAAAAAGAGCCCGTGTATTGCGTGGTTTCGCTGTACCTTTCCTTGGGGTAGGGGTTGTCCACCTTCTGGGCTCCTCTTGTGGTAGAGCTCTATTGGGATCCCCTTTCGGGCAGGATGCGGCGAAGTGCCCCTTCTCCCCACATCGCAGGCAGAGGCCCTGTCGCATACGCTGATCTCTCATCCCACTTGGGGTGGACGTTGGTTTGGGTCTGGCCTGGCCTGCCGCAAGACTCGGATGGTTGTTGCCCAAAGATAGATCCAGTTTCATCATACGTAAACGACTTTCCGCTTTTTCGGCTTCCTCCATCCAACCCTGGAGGGTGCGAGGTTGCTGAGAGCTGAGGACATTATTGCGGACGTCTACGGCTAGTCCCATTCGATATTGTTGAGCCAAGACCGCATCGGTCCAGTCCCGAATTTTCACTGCGTGCCTTTGAAACTCCCTTGAATACTCCCGCATGGAGAGTTTGCCTTGTCTGAACGTGCGAAGGAAGGCTTCAGCTTTTTGGGATGCCCCCGGGTCCTCGAAACGGTTTCTCAAGGCCCACATGAAGTCATCTACATTCCCCAATTCCGCTGCTTCCAGATCATGAAGGGCTACATACCAACTAGTAGCACTCCCCCGGAACCTGGACGCGATAAACTCCACCTGTTGCTCTTCGTCTGGGAACACATAGCCCCATCTCTGCACAAATTTCCCTACTTGCAATATGAAAAAGGACACAGTCTCTGGATCTCCATCAAACGTGATCTCAAGCATGTCCTTGGGGCGGATTACTGGGGGGCCGGCGCCATGACCGGTACTGGGACTGGCTGCATGAGGGGTGCTGGAGCAGGGAGTTGAGGCGGAGGCAGAGCTGGCGGCTGGATAGGTCCTGGTTGTCCTGGCCCGGGTCCTGGTGCTGGGACGACCAGTGGAGGTGGGACTGGTGCTGGCTGGCCCGGCCCTGGCCCCGGGGGAGCTGGTTGGCCCGGCCCTGGACCCGGGGGTGCTGGTTGGCCCGGCCCCGGGCCCGGGGGAGCAGGAGGTGGCCGTCCCGGTGGCAACGGTGGTGCAGGGGCTGGTGCCGGTCTAGGTTGCATCAGCGGATGAGCTCGAATTGCTTGGTCCATCATCTGTGGTAGGGATTGCATTAGTTTGCTCATGTCCCTTACCAGACGTCGGGTATCCTCTTGAATAGAGTCCATGCGGGCATCGGTATCCAAACCGGA
Source organism: Gekko gecko (assembly GCA_029375565.1). NCBI lineage: Eukaryota > Metazoa > Chordata > Lepidosauria > Squamata > Gekkonidae > Gekko > Gekko gecko. The sequence continues at coordinate 102,859,123 of JAPDNY010000004.1, read as the reverse complement.
CCCAGTTCTGGGAGATCCTCGAGACAACCTCCCCTGGGGGAGTCCAAAACTACCTCTGGGGTCCAAAAGGCTGTCCCGGCTCTGGCTTCCCGGAATAGTCCAGGTTGTCTGGGTAGTATCCAACAGGTTCTTAGTCCAATCGCGCGATCTGCGATAGGTCACCCCTTTATCCCAGGGTGTTGGGGCTCCCAGCACGTAGGTTCGTGGAACCGCTCCTCCTTGACTCTGCATTGGCCCGGCCGGGCTGTAGATTGGGAGAGTGTACGGAGCACCCATTGTGCCGATCGATGGCGGGGTAACCAACCCGGCTGCTGATTGTGGTGTTGGCGCTGCCAATACTGTAGTTGTAGTCACCGGAACAACAGTGGTGGTCGGGACAGTGGTGGTCGGGACAGTGGTGGTCGCCCGTGGCTCCCGAAGTAGTAGTCATTGGAACTGCGCCCGTGGCTTCCGAAGTAGTAGTCACTGGGACTGCACCCGTGGCTCCCCCCCCAGCTCCGCTCATCGTGGTAGACGGCGGAAACTGACGGTGGGGGAATGATGTGGATTCCTGACAATTTCTGTCAGGTTTGAAATCAAGTAGATCCAGTCATTCTTGCACAAAGAAAGGTTTATTGGATTATCTTGCTAAAACCCACAGTAGGAGGTCATTGTCAGGAATGGGGGCGAAGCAAAGCAAGCTAACTTATAGTGTGATGCAATGAAGCGCCTAGCAAATGAAACTTGTGCACTCGCGCGGGAACTCCCGGCGGGAGAAATACTTCATGAACGGGAGACTACTCCCCCCTCCCCTTGCCTTCCCAGGACTGGAAAATTCTCAGCAAAACAAGAATAGTCCAAAGCCTACATTCAAGGCCACCGTGATAAGGAAAAGCGGCAGGGAAGAAGCTCCCACGTTTCTGCCTGCATAGCTACGCAAGCGCAAAGCAGGGTAGGGAACATAAAACAATGGATTCAGTGAGAAACATCAAAGGCATTTTCTGACAAAACCCCTGGTGCTCGCTGCTGACGCCTCCCCATTTGGCATTGGTGCCATACCCAGCTACATCATGGAAGATGGGCGGGAAGGAGGCTCTCATTTTGGCCGCAGACATAAAAAGGTTCCATGATTTCTTATACGGGCACGGGTTTCTCATGGTAACTGACCACAAACCTCTATTGGAACTATTCGTGCCTCACTGTCAGACTCCACAAATCCTGTCCCCACGTATGCTGCATTGGACCATGTTCCTGTCAGCATATGATTATGATTTCGCTCATTGGCCGAGCAAGGCTATCGGCCATGCAGACGCACTAAGTCGGTGTCCAATTGCGGGACCAGCACTCGATCCAGCACCCGCCTGAGAAGTGATGGCTATCAAAGAACTACCACAGCCTCCTCTGCATGCATCCGATATCGTGGCCGAGTCAGCCAGGGACTCCATGCTCACCCAAATGCTTAACTGGGTGTGGAGGGGGTGGCCAGCGGGCTGTTTTGATGCTGAATTTCAACCCTACAGTTCCAGGCAGCAGGAGCTGTTGGTTCATAAAGGCTGTTTATTGTTGGGAAACAGGGTGGTGGTTCCCCCCAAGCTCTGTAAGTGGCTTCTAGAGGCTTTACATGCAGGGCACCCAGGTATAGTGCGTATGAAGACTCTTGCCCAGAGCTATGTGTGGTGGCCATGCATAGACAATGAAATTGAGGGATGGGTGAGATCTTGCCAGCCCTGTCAAGAATCTATGTCAGACCCTCCACAGGCCCCCTTACAATATTGAGAGACCACTCATCAGCTGTGGTCCAGATTACATGTGGACTACGTGGGGCCATTCCAGGGACAAGTGTTCCTCATTGTTGCTGATTCATACTCAAAGTGGCTGGAGGTGGTGCAAATGTGTAAAATGACCTTAGCTGCAGTGATTAAGGTACTATGCCTCCTATTTGCCACCCACAGTCTGCCAAACACTATAGTGTCCGATAACAGAACACAGTTTACATCTGCTGAGTTCCAGGACTTTAATGCCAGCAACTTAATTAAGCATGTCACGTCTGCACCATTTCATCTATCCACCAATGGGCAGGCTGAGAAAATGGTGTGGACCACTAAGGACACTCTTGGCTGGATGGCTCATGGGGACTGGAGCCAGAAGCTGGCATCATTTCTATTATACCAGCACTTCACACCACACGCTACAACCGGAAGGAGCCCTGCAGAGCTCCTAATGAATCAATGCCTGACTTCACTACTTGATCGCCTCCACCCGGACCTAACTACAGACAAGCCGCCGCAGAGAGAACCTTACTTGTTCCAGGTTGGAGACGCTGTTTTCACAAGAAACTATGGTGAGGGACAATTATGGCTCCCTGCATTGGTTGCCAAGGTCACCAGCACACTCTCCTACATCGTAAAGACGGCTGACAGTAGGAATTTATGGTGACACATTGACCAACTTTGGCAGCGCTGGGCAGGCACGCACATCGAAGTCAGTATGAAAGTTACTGAGGGCCTTACTCCATATGACAAATAGTTGGAACCTCAGGTCCCTGAGGATACCAATAACCCTACAAGCTTAGAGCCAAATGCAGGGTCAAGAACTGAGCAGTCCCCAAATCCTAACACCAGCCATACCAACCCTTTAACCCTGAGTCCCCCACTGAATAAGGGCAGTCCGAGAACTATGGGTGCTGAGGCACAGCCTCTGGTCAATACATTATGACGGTCACAAAGAAACAGGTGCCATCCGGTACTTTTAAAAGATTTTGTATGTCCAGGGATTACTTTTTCTTAGAGGGTAGGAATGTTATGTATTATGTATGTATGTATGCCTGAGCTTCAACTAAGAGCTGGTATCGTGTAAAGCACTCTCTAATTGGCTACTCTGTGCAGTAGACCAATCAGAACATAAGAAAGGTTCTGGAGGCAACTAGTTTCATTGGCCTTTATCTAAGCAGTTTAATTGGTTGTTAACTAATTTAGGGGCATGGTTATATTAGCCTGGAAAGTTTAAAAGAGAGCCTGTTGTTCTCCTGTTCTTGTGTTGGTTTCTGTCAACTCTCCTTATAAATAATTATCTTTTGGTTACGCAAGATTCCATGCGCTCCCATTGGCTATAAAATGCCCTCCCTCAGCCATTGGCCAATCAGCCGCCATTCAACAGTACTTGCGTGCCATTGGCCGGATGCTGGGTCTGCTCCTCTTCCCCACCCACTCCCCCTGGCAGACAGCTCTCTCTCCTGAGGAAGACAGTTCTCTTGACTCCTGTGAGGGACTGTCCCCTCAGTGGCTGTTGGTAGGCAACCAAGCTTGGTTCTGTGAGTAAAAAAACAAAGGACTTTCAGCATAACCCCCTCCCCCGCCCATAACCCCCTCCCCAATGGCCACTTTCCTGTCAGAATAAATGGAAAAAGGCTCTTTCTCCTGCTTAGCTTCAGCATGGCTGGCTGGCTGGCTGATGAGGTGGGCCAGTGACCATCTGACCATTTTCTTCAACTCCCCACTGTGCGGCTGACTTTCCCCTAGGGCTGCCAATCTCCAGGTGGGACCTGGAGATCTCCCACTGTTACAATTGACCTCCAGATTACATCAGTTCCCCAGGAGAAAATGGTTGCTTTGGAGGGTAGACTCTATGGCATTATACCCTGCTGAGTCCTTCCACACACACCCCAAATGCTGCCCTCCACAGGATCCACCCCCCAAATCTCCAGGTATTTCCCTAATCAAAGTTGGCACCTGTACTTTCTCCTCTGTCAGTAAAAGGCCCTTTCCACACCTATGTTGGCCTTTGGGAGAAAACTCATTGGGCCCAGTCCTGATCAGGTTGCCAACTCCAGGTGGGCAATTCCTGGAGATTTGAGGGATGAAGCCTGGAGAGGGTGAGGTTTGAGGAGGGATGGCACCTCAGACAGGTACGATGCCATAGACTCCACCCTCCAATCCAGCCATTCCCTGATGGGGAACTATTGTTGCCAATCTCCAGATGGGGGCTGGAGATCACTCAAAATTACAACTGCTCTCTAGGAGGGATGGGGGAGGAGATGGAAAACTAAAGGTAGGTTGATGGTTGGCTGGGAGGGAGATAGGGTTGTCAACTCCAGGTTGGGAAATTCCTGGAGATTTGAGGGGTCGAACCTGGAGAAGGTGAGTGTTGAGGAGGGGTGGGACCTCAGACAGGTACAATGCCATAGACTCCACCCTCCAAACCAGCCACTCCCTCCTGGGGAACCACTGTTACCAATCTTGGGGGTGGGCTGGAGAGCACTCAAAATTCCTACTGCTCTTCAGGTAGCAAAGATCAGTTCCTCTGGACAAAATGGTGGACTCTGTCATTATACCCTGCTGAGATTGCCACAGCAAATTGTCACTGAGTGCCCAAAGCCGGGGCACTCTCCCAGAGCCTCTTTCTAGAGCCCGTTGTATTTATTTCCACAACGGGCCTTATTCCTAGTATTCAAATAAAGCTGAATCACTTGTTAAGAGCTGACTGATGTCTCATACTTAACACTATTTACTGCCAGAACATGTTGAAATCATACAGTAGATAAATGTAAAGAGATTATTAATTTTCAAACACTTTGTATTGTTTCTCTTCCTCTGAATTTCTAAATTGATTTCTGTTATTAGATGTGGCCTTTATCAAATAGCAAAAGTACGTTTTTAAAAAATAGAGTGATCACCATTAGGATGTCACCCTTTTGCCAAGGGCAATAATAGTGTAGTAAGTGAGAAGAAAATAATTTCTTTTTCTCTGAATTATGTTTTATCAAATACTATGTGGAATTTCACATTACACTTTTTAAACTGTTATTGTAACATCATGGAATAAACTGGTACAGGGACGGCTGTTTCACACAGCCTGTCCCTTCCAGTAAGGAGCCGTCTTTGAAGTGGTGTGTCATTTCAAACTGTACCACTTTCTTTTCCAGCCATCCCCCCCCCCCCCACGCACAATCTTCCTGACAGGTTGTGTTTTTTTTAAACAACAACAACAACCAAAAACCATTCTATTGGGAGCACTATGACGCTGAAGCAGGACTACAAATCAGCACCATAGCAACCCCATTGAGATTCCTGGACTCCATTTAGATACACTGAGGGTGCGTTTAGACAGCGTGCTGGAGCGGTTCAAATTGCTCCGTTTTCAACCGGCTTATATTTGAACCGGACAATCGCGATCATACTGACCTCCTTTATCCCGCTTTGCTGCGCCTCCTGGCGTTTACACTTCCGGCGCGCGGAAAGCGTGCCTCGCTGTTTTTTTTTTTATTTTTATCGCGACCCGCGCATGCGCATAGGCGCTCATGTGAGGAATAGGGTTTTTTTATTTCGCACATGCGCATAACGATTAAGGCAAATCACAGCTTTTTTTTACCCTTCCGCAGAGAGCTGTGCCTTCACTCTCATGACTGTATCAATCCGCCTGAGCAGTTCACTCCCCTATAAAACCATTTTTCCTGCTCTTTTCAGACGCTTGCACTGAGGGAGCAACATGAATCCTCAGGAGCAGTGCTTGGTGGTGTTCCTGACTGTTCAGGTTCTTCTCACAGTGGCCTGTCACCTGCAACGCAGGTTGAGGGCCATCAGAGTGAGGAGACTGATTGCGGTCAGACGGTACCTCATGCACAGGAGAGCCAGAATGAGGGGCTTTGTCCTGACAGAGTCCCTCAACATGGCCTTCCTTCAGACACTGGCAGAGCAGAGGGCCCCACGTAGGTGGTGGGTCTATCCTCGGCCAACACAACTTTGGGACGTCTACGCTCGGATCGTCTGGGAGGATGAACAGTGGCTTGAGCACTTCCGGATGACCAGGGCCACCTTCCAGTGGATAGTGGACGCTCTCAGGCCACATCTCCAGCACGAGGAGACCACCATGCGGGACCCCATACCAGCAGAGGAGCGGGTGGCCATTGCCATAGCATGGCTGGCCAACACCACCTGTTACCGGGTGGTTGGTTCCCTGTTTGGTGTGGCGAGATCCACGGTGGCTGGAATAGTTGCAGAGGTCTGCCTCACAATTGAGGCACATCTGATGCGCCAAACAATATGTCTTCAGTCACCTGGACAGGTAAGCATCTCCCATGTAAAGCATACACATGACAGAAATTAGGTGTTTTCTAACATGTCCCCCGAAGCACAGGGAATGTAAGGGTGTAATGGTGACCAGTCAGTGACATCTGTGGAGGAACACTACTGTGGTACTGTCCAGATGGCAATTACTACAAAAGGGAGCTTGATAATTGTCAGAATTTTTAACAGGAACTTAGGGGGTGCCAGTGATACAGGCATGGTTGTGTTCAGTGCTTTCTCTCTCCCTCTCCCCCCAGTGGAGTGAGTGTGAGCAAGCACACCCGTTTTTTTGACTTTGGCTCAGGAAGGATGGCCCCAAGGGTGAGGTAATTTTTGGCAGTAGCCACATCGCTCGCTCAAAACTTTAGCTCACCAAGTTGCATTTTTGCTCACAAGATGCCACAGCATAGAGGGAAAACGGGCTGTGTCATCTGTGTGTCAAGCAATGCCATAGGTGTACACATCTTGCTTGCAAGCATTCCACTTTGTAACTGTCATCAGGTAACCTCATATGCAACTGTGGGCACTGTTGTCTACGTTAAAAAGACTGTATTGGGCCTGAAAGTAAAAATGATAACTGTCCCACCAGGATAAGGTCTTGGGAGTTTAGAACATGGACAAACCAGTAGTTATGCTGTAATTATAAAGTACTGTAGGTAATAAGTATGACTGTCACTGATAAATCTAGGTAGAGCAAGGTAGCCTGGGCCATGAACACTGATGTTATCCATTACCTTTGCCAGGTCATGCTGGGGTTCGAGGAGCTTGGGTTTCCACACTGTGTGGGAGCCCTGGATGGCTGTCACATCCCAATCCGGGCACCACCAGGGCAAGCCACAGACTTCTACAACAGGAGGCACTTCCACTCAGTCCTCCTGCAGGGGACTGTGGACCACCGAGGACGCTTCCTTGACGTTACAGTGGGTGAACCAGGCAGGAGCCATGACGCACACCTACTCAGGCGCTCCAGGCTCATCCGGGCAATGGACCGCGGAGTATTTGTGCCCGGAAACCCCACAGTGACAATTGAGGGGGTTCAGATCCCTCCCCTGGTGATAGCGGATGCCGCGTACCCCTTGCGCCGCTGGCTGATTACTCCCTACACGGAAGTGCTGACACCACAGCAGGCGGTCTTCAACAGGGCACACAGGCGGGCCAGGTGTGTGGTGGAGCGGGCCTTTGGTCGGCTAAAGGCTCGCTGGAGGTGCCTAGGGGTCGCGCTGCAGGTGGAGCAGCAGAACCTCAATGCAGTGCTGTGCTCCTGTGCAGTGCTGCACAACATCTGCGAGGAGCGTGGCCACCTGGTCATTGTGGAGGCCACGGTGCAACACAGCACTTCTCTCTCGCAGCAACCCCAGCCAGGAGGGAATGAGCGGCACCATGAGGAGGGGAGGGCAGTGCGTGCCGCAATCACGCTGTGGTTGCAGAGGCGGCGTAGGCACTGACTTTCCCCACCACGCCATGTCCCCACATTTATAAAACCTCTTTGGAAAACTGCTCTTTCGGGAACAGCTCCGAAATAACTTGTGACTGACCCAGGGTCACACCAGCAGCCGCATGTGAAAGAGCAATGGGGAATGAAACCCGGTACTCCGAGACTAGAGTCCATGCTCCTAACTACTACATCTCGTGAAACGGTATCAGGGATAGGCTTGCCAACCTCCAGGTGTGGGCTGGAGCTCTGGGATAGGAGCCATGACGCACACCTACTCAGGCGCTCCTGGCTCATCCGGGCAATGGACCGCGGAGTATTTGTGCCCGGAAACCCCACAGTGACAACTGAGGGGGTTCAGATCCCTCCCCTGGTGATAGCGGATGCCACGTACCCCTTGCGCCGCTGGCTGATTACTCCCTACACGGGAGTGCTGACACCACAGCAGGCGGTCTTCAACAGGGCGCACAGGCGGGCCAGGTGTGTGGTGGAGCGGGCCCTTGGTCGGCACCGTGAGGAGGGGAGGGCAGTGCGTGCCGCAATCACCCTGTGGTTGCAGAGGCGGCGCAGGCACTGACTTTCCCCACCACGCCATGTCCCCACATTTATAAAACCTCTTTGGAAAACTGCTCTTTCGGGAACAGCTCTGAAATAACTTGTGACTGACCCAGGGTCACACCAGCAGCCGCATGTGAAAGAGCAATGGGGAATGAAACCCGGTACTCCGAGACTAGAGTCCATGCTCCTAACTACTACATCTCGTGAAACGGTATCAGGGATAGGCTTGCCAACCTCCAGGTGTGAGCTGGAGCTCTGGGATAGGAGCCATGACGCACACCTACTCAGGCGCTCCTGGCTCATCCGGGCAATGGACCGCGGAGTATTTGTGCCCGGAAACCCCACAGTGACAACTGAGGGGGTTCAGATCCCTCCCCTGGTGATAGCGGATGCCGCGTACCCCTTGCGCCGCTGGCTGATTACTCCCTACACGGGAGTGCTGACACCACAGCAGGCGGTCTTCAACAGGGCGCACAGGCGGGCCAGGTGTGTGGTGGAGCGGGCCTTTGGTCGGCACCGTGAGGAGGGGAGGGCAGTGCGTGCCGCAATCACGCTGTGGTTGCAGAGGCGGCGTAGGCACTGACTTTCCCCACCACGCCATGTCCCCACATTTATAAAACCTCTTTGGAAAACTGCTCTTTCGGGAACAGCTCCGAAATAACTTGTGACTGACCCAGGGTCACACCAGCAGCCGCATGTGAAAGAGCAATGGGGAATGAAACCCGGTACTCCGAGACTAGAGTCCATGCTCCTAACTACTACATCTCGTGAAACGGTATCAGGGATAGGCTTGCCAACCTCCAGGTGTGGGCTGGAGCTCTGGGATTTATAATTTATAAATGTCCCCACATTTATAAAACCTGCTTTATGTAAATATTATGTTATGAATTCTTGTTGACGCTGTTGTCGTTTGTTAAAAAAATACTTTGTCTTATTAGATTTTGTGGTGCAGTAAAACCTTTATTCAACAGAAAGGCTGAGCTGTGTTTTCTTGGACCTGCGCTACCAGTTTCCCCATGGGGAGTAGACCTGCCCTCCGTTGTCCCCTTTCAGTAGAGACATGCTCGGTGGTGGACGGGAAGGCTCATTTGGGTTACCAAAGAAGTTAATTGACACATAAGCCACTAAAGAACAAATATTAAATTTATTTTAACCTTTTAACAACATTTAGAACTTCAAAAAAAACTATAACATTTACACTAGTCTTCCTCCCTCGCAGGCGCCAGCTCCAGATTGGCAGCTTGAAATGCGTGCTCCATGTGCGCAACGTTAGTGCGCAGACGCCGCACAACCTGCCTCAGGGTGTTAATCAGGTTGAGCACCTGATGGACTGTGGAGTGAAAGAAGGGGGGGGATTAGACATGGCCTTGTTGTGGAATCCACCTTGGGATTACAGTTTGCTGTGGCAGTCAGATCATCACATATCAGTAACAGTGACCCATATGCTGGGGATTGGTATTTCAGAAAGGGAAACCATGTCAGCAAATGCACACGCCCCGCAAGCCCATGTGTTCACTTGCCCACATTGTCTCATGGGGCTATTTCCCTCATTACTTGCTGCCATCACTCACTGGATTGATACCGCCCTGCTAGAAAGACAGCAAGACCCCTCTGGCTGATTCCCCAACCTTGGGAAGTTGGTCCCACAATCTTTGGGCAACCCCTGGAGAATTGGCAACCCCCAAATTTGGTCCCGTTTGGCTTCTCTGGCCTCCCTTTTGCCCCTGGTAATGTCCTAACCTGGGAAGAACTAAGTGGCCAAGGCACACCAGGCCCTGAAACTCAAAAAACTGTAATCGGACTATGGATAATTTAGGCAAGGGGAATAATCCCAGGCACTTAACGCAACCAGGCACAGAAAACAAACAGGAGTTAAAATGCAGGTCCTCTGCCCCCACACCCCCATCACCCTATCTCTGGAGATGCTTGGGCTCAAGATGGGGTTAGCTTTCAGCCCTCCTTCTTGTTGTTGAAAAACCCCAGCCCTTCCCTGGGACTGGTCACTTGGACTGCCACCCTCCTGCCACCACAATTCACAGTGGCCTGGACGTCTCACGGGGTCCAGATTACTCCTGGATAGGGTGTGCCCAGCAAGACCTAACAGAGTGGACTTACATCTGGTGTCCACCCTGTCCTCGAATTCACGGAGCCGACGCTCCACCTCCTGGCAACCAGGGCAGGACCTCACTACCTCCGCAGCCACGGCAGCCTGGGGTGACACCGCTTGACCTATGGGCAATAGGGTACAGCTCATCATCAGAGCAAGAAGTGCATTCCCCATAGGGCAGCCTGAGGATAATCTTACCTGCAGCCGAATCTGCAGAGGAAATAACCCGGATGGGTTCTCCGCCACCCGGCCCCTGTTCCTGCTCCTCAGTCGTCAGATCTGAAATGCACACAGTTTGTTTGAGGTTGTGGTCCAACGAGCTTTCTCCAAACAGCAGTAGACCTGTGTGAGTACTTACAGAGGTACCGTAAATGTGGCACTGTGGCCTCGCAAGTTGCTGTTTCCATGAGCACTACAACTCCATATGCACCGTAACCTCCCACTTCCAAACAACAACAGCCACTGTGGTCGCTCAACACAAATTATTCCCAATGCACGACGTGTGGACAGACAGCTGTCTGCAATGTGTGCCCTCTACCATAGCAGATGCTGGGCATTTTGGTCTGCTTCGAATTTGCAGAAATATCTCCAAATCAAGGGGTGTGGGAAATCTAGCAGCCATTCAAGAACAACTGGAGTGACACTCTCCACTCACCCTCTCCGGTGTCCCCCGAAGGCACCACTACCACCACATCTCCAGGCGGTTGCACATCCTGCTGTGGCTCACCTTCGATTGATGGGAGAGGAGAGGTGGTCCCTGCAGGGGGAAACATTTAACTTCAGCTCAATGTCAGATTTGGGATTTGCAGTCAGTGGTTTATTCATATCGTCCCCTCACCCGCTCCAGTGTCCCCAGAGGAAAGAGTCAGGTTCTCCATCGGTGGCTGGGAGGGTCCGGCCACAGGAAAAGGAGGGGAGATTTGTTCAGGTCACGGTTTACCAGTGGCCGGGGTGGGGGTTGGAGAAGGGATTAGCTGTCACTGCAGTAGTCACATAAATGAATGGGTGTGTGTGTGAAGGATGTAATCACAAAAGGCTCACTCACCTGCAGATGGTCCTTGCCCCGGATCCTCTATGGCTGCATCCTCAGAGGAGGAGGTGGGCATGAGTACCCGGGCTTTCTGGGACCATCCCCTTCTCCGTACTCGAGGTGTGTCTAAAGAGAGAAAAGTGTATTGGTTAAGATGTGGATGGCAGTTATTGCTGGACCAATCAGACATGCATTTCTTTTCCTTGTACATGTGAAGATGTTGTTGTTGTTGTTCAGTCGCACAGTCGAGTCCGACTCTTCGCGACCCCATGGACCAGAACACGCCAGGCCCTCCTGTCTTCCGCTGTCCGCTGAAGTTTGCTCAATTTCATGTTCGTTGCATCGATGACACTGTCTAACCATCTCATCCTTTGCCGTCCCCTTCTTCTTTGACCTTCAATCTTTCCCAGCATCAGGGTCTTCTCCAGTGAGTGCTCCCTTCTCATTTGGTGGCCAAAGTATTTGAGCTTCAGCTTCAGGATCTGGCCTTCCAGGGAACAGTCAGGGTTGATTTCTTTTAGGATTGACTGATTCGATCTCCTTGCAGTCCAAGGGACTCTCAAGAGTCTTCTCCAGCACCACAGTTCAAAAGAATCTATTCTTCGGCGCTCGGCCTTCCTTATAGTCCAACTCTCACAGCCATACATTACTACAGGGAATACCATTGCTTTGACCATGCGGACTTTTGTTGGCAAGGTGATGTCTCTGCTTTTTATCATGCTGTTTAGGTTTGCCATCGCTTTCCTCCCAAGGAGCAGGCGTCTTTTAATTTCATGGCTGCAATCACCATCTGCAGTGATCTGGGATCCTAGGAATGTGAAGTCTGTCACTACTTCTACGACTTCCCCTTCTATTTGCCAAGGAGTGATGGGCCCAGATGCCATGATCTTAGTTTTTTTGATGTTGAGCTTCAAGCCCACTTTTGCACTCTCCTCTTTCACCCTGAGCAAGAGGCTCTTTAGGTCCTCTTCACTTTCTGCCATCAGAGTGGTATCGTCTGCATATCTGAGGTTATTGATCTTTTCCCCAGCAATCTTAACTCCAGCTTGTGATTCATCCAGGCCAGCATTTCGCATGATGTACTCTGCATATAAATTAAATAAGCAAGGTGACAATATACATCCTTGTCGTACTCCTTTTCCTATGCTAAACCAATCAGTTGTTCCATATCCGGTTCTAACTGTTGCTTCTTGACCCTTATACAGGTTTCTCAGGAGACATGTGAGGTGGTCCGGTACTCCCATCTCTTTAAGAACCTGCCATAATTTATTGTGATCCACACAATCAAAGGCTTTAGCATAGTCAATGAAGCAGAAGTAGATGTTTTTCTGGTACTCTCTTGCTTTCTCCATAATCCAGCGAATGTTGGCAATTTGATCTCTAGTTCCTCTACCTCTTCGAAACCCAGCTTGTACTTCTGGCAATTCTCTATCCACGTACTGTTGGAGCCTAGCTTGTAGGATTTTGAGCATGACCTTGCTAGCGTGTGAAATGAGTACAATTGTGCGATAGTTTGAACATTCCTTGACGTTGCCCTTCTTTGGGATTGGAATGTAAACTGACCTTTTCCAATCCTGTGGCCACTGTTGTGTTTTCCAAATTTGTTGGCAAATTGAGTGCAGCACTTTAACAGCATCTTCTTTTAAGACTTTGAATAACTCAGCTGGGATACCATCACCTCCACTAGCTTTGTTGTTAGTAATGCTTTCTAAGGCCCATTTAACTTCGCTTTCCAGGATGTCTGGCTCGAGGTCAGTGATTATACCATCGTGGTTGTCAAGGACATCGAGGTCCTTCTTGTATAGTTCTTCTGTGTATTCTTGCCATCTTTTCCTAATCTCTTCTGCTTCTGTTAGGTCCCTACCGTTTTTGTCCTTTATCATGGCCAGCTTTGCATAGAACGTTCCCTTGATTTCTCCAATTTTCTTGAAGAGATCTCTAGTCCTTCCCAATCTATTGTTTTCCTCTATTACTTTGCATTGTTCATTCAGGAAAGCCTCCTTATCTCTCCTTGCTGTTCTCTGGAAATCTGCATTCAGTTGGGCAAATCTTTCCTTTTCCCCATTGCCTTTAGCTTTCCTTCTTTCCTCTGCTATGTGTAAAGCCTCATCAGACAGCCACTTTGCTTTTTTGCATTTCTTTTTCTTTGGGATGGCGGTGAGTGCTGCCTCCTTTACAATGTCACGGACCTCTGTCCATAGTTCTTCAGGCACTCTGTCTATCAAATCTAGTCCCTTAAACCTATTCTTCACCTCTACTGTATATTCATCGGGGATGCGATCTAGGTCAAATCTGAATGGCCTTGTGGTTTTCCCAACTTTCTTCAATTTAAGTCTGAATTTTGCAATGAGTAGCTCATGATCTGAGCCACAGTCAGCTCCAGGTCTTGTTTTTACTGACTGGATAGAGCTTCTCCATCTTTGACTGCAAATTATATAGTCAATCTGATTTCGGTGTTGCCCATCTGGTGATGTCCATGTGTAGAGACGCCTCTTAGGTTGTTGGAAAAGGGTGTTCGCTATGACCAGCGTGTTCTCTTGACAAAACTCTGTTAGCCTTTGCCCTGCTTCATTTTGTTCTCCAAGGCCAAACTTGTCTGTTATTCCGGTTACCTTTTGATTTCCTACTTTAGCATTCCAGTCCCCTATGATGATGAGGACATCATTTTTTGGTGTTAGTTCTACAAGCTGTTGTAGGTCTTCATAGAACTGGTCCACTTCAGCCTCTTCTGCAGCAGTGGTTGGGGCATAGACTTGGATTACTGTGATATTGAATGGTTTGCCTTGGATTCGGACCGAGATCATTCTGTCATTTTTGAGATTGTATCCCAATACTGCCTTTCTCACTCTCTTGTTGACTATAAAGGCCACACCATTTTTTCTACGGGATTCCTGGCCACAGTAGTAGATATAATGGTCTTCTGAGTTAAATTCGCCCATTCCTGTCCACTTTAGTTCACTGATTCCCAAGATGTCAATGTTCATTCTTGCCATCTCATTTTTGACCACGTCAAGCTTACCTTGATTCATAGATCTTACATTCCAGGTTCCTATGCAGTATTGTTCTTTGCAGCATCGAACTTTCCTTTCACCGTCAGACACATCCACAACTGAGCGTCCTTTCGGCTTTGGCCCAGCCGCTTCACTCTTTCTGGGGTTACTCGTACTTGCCCTCTGCTCTTCCTCAGTAGCATATTGGACACCTTCCGACCTGAGGGGCTCATCTTCCGGCGTCATATCTTTTAGCCTTTTGTTACTGTCCATGGGGTTTTCTTGGCAAAGATACTGGAGTGGGTTGCCATTTCCTTCTCCAGGGGATCACGCTTGGTCTGAGTTCTCTGCTGTGGCCTGTCCGTCCTGGGTGGCCCTCCACGGCATAGCCCACAGCCTCATTGAACCACGCAAGCCCCCTCGCCACGACAAGGCAGTGATCCATGAGGGAGGTGAAGATGTTACAAGCAACTAAATAAGGTACACTAAATCAAAACCTGGTTTTTGGGGGAATTAATGACAGTCAAGTAAGGCTTACTGTACCTAACATATCTCACCAAAGGAAGTAAACATTACCCCCTATATGCCACTGGCCAAATCCCTTAGAGAAATTTATGTCCCCACAGCTGCAGTGTCTGTCAGCAGACCTGGTTTTGGGATACATTTCCTCCTAGGTAGGGAAAACATACCCTCCTTGCACTGAGGTTGCCAAGGGTGCACTGGAAAAGGGGGAGTAGAAGAGGCGGAAGAAACTTAAGACTTACATGGGGCTCTTCTTTCAGTCCAGCTTGGTCTCCCCGCCTGTGCCCACAGACGTGCCATGGAATGGAAGTGGGGAGGCCGGTGACTCCTGGGGGGGAAGCCCTCCCAGTCTTCCAGTGCATCGAAGAATGCCCCCTTAACCCTTTTGAATTTTGCCCGGCATTGTGAGCCGGACCTGGGGTAGCCTTGCACAGTGAGGCGCCTGGCTACCCTTTTGAAAATGGCCATTGTGGGCATGTGGGTGCTGGACATGACCATCGGCCCAGCATCCATGTCATGCAGGAGTTCCAGGAGGCTCTCCACTTCCTCCTCCTGCCAAAAACGCCCAAACGCCTCGCTGCCGCCATTGTAAAAAGTTTTGGGCGCGGGGCGTAAGTGCGCATGAGCAAAGTAACGCTTGAAATTTAGACCTCGGTAATCAACGCGCGGGGGGGGGTTGATAGTAATCGACCCAAGGGTGGACACTTCTGTGGAGAAGTACAGTGGTCTACCACTGTGGCCACTATCCCAGGGACAATGGGGGACACTTCTGGAAGTTTTGCAAAGTCAGCCCATAAACTGTTATAACTAATCTGTGCCTCCAAAGACTTCTCCTTGATCTCTCCAAAAACTTCCACCCCCCCCCCACAGGACAGTTTGAGTTCCAGAGTCCCAAAGTAGCCAATTGGCTCCAGGGAAGCGTCAAAAAATCTTCGAAATCCACCCCCCCAATCCCTGACATTCATTCAGAAGTACACGATTGATTGGACGTTCGCGCACTTCTCTACCCAAGCGTACATGCGCACCAACACTCTTGCTTGAACTTCGTGGAGGGATGGCTGCCTCACCGCAAAAGGGTGTGTTCTGGCAAGAGGATGAGCTAGAACTCATGTTGATTTTCCTCTGGGAGAAGAGCTATGGTGACCGGGTGATGACAAGCACCCACTTAGAAACTCTCAGCATATTTGAGGAGGTGGCCACTGCACTGACTGAGGCAGGCCACCCCAGAAGCGCGGCTCAATGTCGCGCCAAATTCAAAAGGGACAAAGCCGCATTTTTGAAGCACTAGAGTACTATGGGGGGATACCCCCTGTCAGCAGCCGGCCACCCAGGTTTAATCTGCTCCGCAGACTGTGGGATCAAGCGGGCAACCCCAGCTGGGAGAAGCGGAGACCTGCCAGTGAGTACAATGCGCCCCCCCCCTTATACTGGAGTGCACCATTAGTTGTCACTTACATGCCCCACCAACTTTTCCCTTCCTGTTTCCCATAGAATCCTACCGGCCAAAACGGAGCTGTCGGCAGGCAGCACTACAAGACTCCCCAGGATCCTCTCCTGAAAGGGGGAATGCATCCGGTAAGCAAATATAGTACACATTGCACAGGTAGGGGGAGTGGCTGTAGCATCACTCCCTTTTTCTCTCCGTGTAAGAGGAACCAACTTTCTAAGAAAATAATCACAAGCAGAAAAGGAAGGGAAACGTTTCAGGGGTTGGGGGGTGTCCGCTAGTGTACTCTGGCAATGCACGCCATTTGACAGATCACTGCAGATCTGGGAGGTTGTTGCCGGTGGATATCTGTCTTCTCCATACCAGTTGCAGCCAGTGTTCCCTCTAAACTGAACTGCTGTTAGCAGGATTGCAGTTCTATGGCCTCCAGCTCACAGATTCCTCTGCTGAGAGGGAGCAATGGTTACAGGTTAGGTTGAATTGGAATCCCTACCACAAGGTCAGAGTAGCATGGTCTTCTGAGGTTTTCCATGACCCACATGACAGAACCATGGAGTTTGATGGATGTCTGGGTCTAGATTGGGAAAGCACAGTTGGCTTAGCCTTGCACCCTAGGTGAAGTGTAAGTGGGTCCTCAGGAGATTAGAGCACCATAGAGGAGTAAAAGGGGGACCTGGCTGAGAGAACACAGCAAAACATATAATAAGCATATTTTCTCCTGTGTCATTTTCAACAGGACTATATGTGAGCGTGGCGGTGCAGACCGCAGGATCCCCTGTGGTGAGCGATAGAGGTAAATTTAGATGTATTATTGGGAAGTCATCTGTCCATGCACAAGGATCAGTGCCTGGAGTGGTAACTATACTGGGATGTAAACCTTAGTGCCTGACTGAGGAAGTGTGTACGTTTGCCTGACCCTATTAACCTTTGATTTTCAACCACTCATTTCAGGGTCAGTTGACACACAGGAGACGACCTCCGCCCAGTCAGGGGGTCAGGAAGCTGCACCAGAGGCCACCTCTGAGTCCCCAAGTGGTAAGAGCAAGAGCCATTGCTTGTCTTGCCAGGGAATAACTTTGCACATGCTAAGGGCTACCCATTCTCTCACAGCAGTTGGTGAGACGAGCTACGTTGCAGCGGAGGCCCCTCCCCCTACTCAGGAAGAGCGGCTGGAGCTGATGCAGGCCACCCTTGAACAGCTCCAGGTCAGCATGGAGCTGCTCAGGGCGAGTGTGGATACAATTCGGCAGACCCGTGAGTATCCTTTCGGGCCCAGTCCTGTGATCAACAGTAGGAATATGAGAGACATCCAGGGCACACAGGCAGGTAGCAGCACATATTTTATTGAACAGCTACCACTGCTGTGGTGAACCTAAAAAACTGACAACTGCAATAACAACAACCATAACAACACAACACTGCGGTTTACTGAGAAGGTCAGAGCCCCCCTGCCCCTGCCTTTGGAATCCTGTAAGTTTGTGTTAAGTGGCTTCCCGTGTAGTGAGAACCAGCACCAGTGTTGGACATCACTTCTCCCCTGGTGAGCACTCTGTGGGAAATGTCAGGAGTTCAGACATGGCTCTTTTGGATGGTCTGGCTGCAGTGCAAAGGAGGCTGCTTCTCGCCCACAGTTTGTTTGAAATGCCGTTGTCCTCAAGAGGCCTCAGTGACAACTGAGTGTGTGTATTTTGTTGGAGGGAGGGAAGCAATATTGTTGTGGGTCAGTGGGGGAGCACTGGAGGGAGCAGCCCCAAAATGGTGTTGGCTAGGGAAGAGGCAATGCCTGTGTCTAGAATAGTGCACAGGGAAGGTTGCTCAGTTGAGGAGCAGGATCCATCCTGGTCATTGTGCAATCAGGGTATGTCCTGGGTCAGGTACACTGGCCGCTGAGTCCCTAGGCCAGGGAGAACACACTGTAAGGTGGCTTTCAGATGTCCCTTTGAGCATCCTACCAAGTTCACAGTCACAGTGGACAGGGGGTCATGTGGGTGTCTAGGACTCCCTTGTGCATAACGGTGTTAATGCTGAGCACGTACTTGTCATTTCAGAGGATGGACATACACGCCGTATTGCAGTTGTGGAGCAGGCAATGGTGAGACTCCGCAGGGAGTTCCAAGGCATCAGGCTCACTGCAGCGGTGGCAGCGCAGGCAGAGTAGCAGGAGTCCGAGGAGAGTGAGGAGGAAGCTGGGGAAGAGGGGGAGTAGTCTGTTTGTTGGTGTTGTTGTTGTGTTCCTGTTGAGTTTGCACTGTTTTAATTGTTTACTGTTTTACAAAGTTCTTTATAAAGTTACATTTTTCAAAACAGGGTCGCTGTTATGCCTGGTTTGCTTCTGGCACTGCATCCCCATACTCAGTGCCTAAAAGACAGCAGCTCTGAGGGCAGAGGCAAGCTTGGCAAAGCAGGCAGACAACACGGCAAAAAAAGAAAAGAAAAAACAGCAACACACACATGTGTGAAGATAAACTTAAATACATGTAGGTTTTACACTGGCATACCAGAACTATTTAACGTCAACTACTGACAGCCGCACAGTGGGAAGAATCTTCTTTTTTTTTTTGTATACTCTTTTTATTTCATTTTCTCATCATTACATTCCATTTCAATTATACAACTTTCTTATACACTAGAGTCTTATACATCTCATATTTTATCTAACCACTTATACACTTTAACCATCTTTCATTATGTACCTTTTCATGTTTACTTTGTAACATCAAGCTCAAATCATCTAATTGTGCTAACTCAAGCAGTTTCGTTATTAGTTCTTCTGTTGAGGGTATTTTATCAATCTTCCAATTCTTTGCCAATAATAAGCGAGCGGCTGTTATTATATATGTTAACAAATACACTTCCTGTTGATTATATCCATTCGGTAACATGTTTAACAAAAATATTTCAGGTTTCAATGCGACATTTTTCTCCAATATCTCTTGAATCATTCTCCTCACCATTCTCCAATAATTTTGTATCTTATCACACTTCCACCACAGGTGGTAAAAGGTCCCAACATTAGCTTTACACTTCCAGCATTGACTGGAATATCTAGGATAACATCTAGCTAATTTATCCGGGGACCAATACCACCTATGGAACATTTTATATACATTTTCTTTATACGTAATAGCTCTCATATACCTAACTGATTTCCAAATCTTATTCCACTGCTCAATATCTACATTTTCGCCTAGGTCTTTCATCCAAGATACCATAGTTGATTTAATTATCTCATCCTGCTCATAATCATCCAACAGAAAACCATATAATTTCTGTATTAATTTATCATTTGACGAGAGCCAAATCTTATCAAGATTATTTTGATCTTCAAACCCTTTTGATGCATCTTTTTGAAACCTATCACGCAACATTACCTGTTCCCACCAAGTTAAGTTATTTTCCCTTGCTAATTTTTCCTCAGATTTCAATTTATTATTTTTACTTAACAATGTTTGATAACTTTCCTTCTTATTCATAGTTAACAATGATGGCGCTATAAATGCTTCGAGGGGAGAGACCCATCTTGGAGTTTGCCTATACCACCTTTCTTTTATGTTAGACCATATTTTATTTAGTGCACCTCTTAACAAATGTCTACCAAAATTTGAATGCACTTTATCTTTGCCATACCAAATGTATGCGTGCCATCCCATATACAAATCATGGCCTTCTAATTTTAGTAACCTATCATTATCCAACGTTAGCCATTCTCTTATCCAAACCAGGGCGGCCGCTTGGTAGTATATAAACCAATTGGGTACATTCATTCCCCCCTTTCTTTTTTGTCCTGCAGAACTTTCCATTTTATTCTAGGTCTTTTATGCAACCATATAAATTGTCTTGTGATTTTACTTAGGTCTTCAAAATATTTCTGGTTTTTCAAAATCGGGATACTCTGTGCTAAAAATAGAAATCTGGGCAAAATATTCATTTTAACCAGTGCAATTCTACCCATAAAAGAAAGAGGTATCTTCTTCCATTTCTGCAAATCTTTTCTAATTTCCTCCAATAACACATTATAATTATCTTCTATCAATGAGCTACACTTATTGGTAAAATTAATTCCCAAATACTTTACTTTCTTTACTATTTCCATCGGGTTACTTTCTTTTATCTTCTGTAACAAATTCTGTGAACAATTTTTCGGAAGTATTTTGGATTTTTTATAATTTATCTTAAGTCCCGCCACTGTTCCATATTTTTTAATAGTTTCCATCAAATATTTAATTGATACCTCCGGGTCCTCCATTATAAATACAAGATCATCCGCAAATGCTAATAACTTGTATTCTTCCCCTCTTATTTTTAAACCACGTATTAGTGGGTTTCCCCTAATTGCATTATTTAAGGATTCCAATGCAAAAATAAACAGCAACGGCGAAAGCGGGCAACCCTGCCTAGAGCCTTTCTGGATTTCTATATTGTTTGTTGTATCTCCGTTAATAACTACCTTTGCAAAGTTAACCTTATATATAGCATTAACCATGGTAAGAAATTGTGGTCCACAGTCAGCATTCTTCAACTTTTCCAATAAAAAATCCCAAGACAAATTATCAAACGCCTTTTCTGCGTCGAGGAACATTAACATTAGCTCTTTCTCTGAGTGTTCCTCATAATACTCTAACACGTCCATTATTATCCTCAAATTATTTTTCATTTGTCTTCTAGGTAAAAACCCCATCTGATCTTGATGTATAATTTGTGATAATACTTTTTTTAACCTATCTGCCAAGATACTTGCATATATTTTATAATCCGCATTTAATAAGGATATAGGTCTATAATTCTTAATATCGTCTTGATCTGAATTAGGTTTAGGAATCAACGTAATTATTGCATGGTTCCATGATTCTGGACTTTTCCCCTGATTACCTACTCGTTGGATTACCTCTTTAAATGGGATACAAATTTGCTCTTCAAAAGTTTGATAGAATTCCGCTGGAATACCATCCGGACCTGGTGTTTTCTTTTTTTCTGTCTTTTAATCGCTTCTACTACTTCGCACATTGTTATTGGATCATTTAAAATTTTTCTTTGTTGTGTGCTAAATTTATTCCCGTTATCTTCCAAATATTTTATAATTAACTCCCTCTCTTGTTCTTCCCGTTGATACAAATTTTTATAAAACTTTTCTACTATACCTTTCAAATCCTGAATATTACTTTTGATTTCACCTTTATCATCTTTTAACCGCAAAATCATACGTTTTTCCCTTTCTTTTCTCACTTTATATGCCAGCCACCTATTGGGCTTATTTACATTCTCAAAATAATACTGTCTGGTAAACTCTAACTTTTTTTCCAACTCATAGTTTAACATTAAATTCAACTTATGGTGTAACAGTGTTAATTTATTTTTCGCTGTTTCCATATCCCTTCCCTTCTTCATATTACTTTCTTGTACACTAATTTGTTTAAGAGTTTGCTCATATTTTAATCTTCCCATCTTAGCTGTCCATATACTTTGACTAGTAAAAATGCCTCTTATATAAGCTTTAAAAGTATCCCAAACTATTTCCAACGATGTTTCCGTATTACAATTTACCTGAAAGAATTCTAAAATTTCCTTCTTACATTTCTCAATAAATTTCTGGTATCTTAGTAATTTTAGATTCAAGAAGTACCTATTATTTTTATTACCCTCTTTTAACACTAATAAAACGGGACTATGGTCGGCAAAAGTATTCGGCAGTATTTCACATTCCATTGTTTCTCTCAATAAATTGGTAGACATCCAAACCATGTCTATCCTGGACCAGGAACCATGGCTGGTCGAGTAATAGGTAAAGTCTTTTGATCCCATGTGGCTGCGACCGGTTTCCTTGGGGCACTCACAGAGGGCACTGATCTCAGGTATTTATGTTATCTCTGCTGAGACATTGCCCCCTGTTACACAAGTGGACCAGTTTATGCCAGTGTCTTGCAGAACACTAAGGGGAATACGGTTCTCTGGGTCTCTTGTCCCGCTTCTTCCTGAATCCATGGCCAGTGTCAGGAGTGGATGAGTTGCCACCTGGATGACGTTGTGTGGTGGCACTTGCACTCTCTCCGCTGATGGTCCTAGTGAGATGAGTGAGTGCAGCCAGTGCACCCTGTAAGATCCCACACAGGGCATCGTTGGACTGCCTCTCCTGCTCAAGGGAGGCGGTCATCAGAGCCATGAACTCCTCGTGCTCTCGTCTGCCTGCCTCCAGCAGCGCCTCTCGGTGCTGTCTAGACTGCTGGAGCATCTCCTCCCCTACCTTCTGCACCGCTGAAACTCTTTTGGTCCTTGCCCGTATAAAGGCCAGGCGGGATTTTGGTGAGAGTTCACCCAGGATGACTCCAGGTGGAAAATCTGTGGTTGGGAGGAAAAAAAGGGAAAGATGTGATGGGGAGTGGTTGACCTGCAGCAGCTGTAGTCTCCATTCACCACCTTCTCATGCCCTGCTATGCCGCAGCTCCTGGGGTTCAAGGGTTCAGGCTTACCTGTTGGGTTACTGTGGGTTTGGCTCCCACGTGCCTCTGGCTGGGAGGATGCAGATGTGCCTGTGGTGTACAGGTGAGAAAAGGAGTGTTACGCAAAAGACACTAATGGCTGTGTGACTCATGTGGTCTGGGGCAGGTGATGCACTCTATTCTTGGTGCTGGGAGGGGGGGGCAGCAGTGGGAGGGCTCCTCGTGTCCTGGCCCCACTGCTGGACCTCCT
Organism: Gekko gecko; assembly: GCA_029375565.1. NCBI lineage: Eukaryota > Metazoa > Chordata > Lepidosauria > Squamata > Gekkonidae > Gekko > Gekko gecko. Next base: position 102,836,312 of record JAPDNY010000004.1, on the reverse strand, counting down.
GATGGCACCTGGTATATTTTGGCTGCTGTGTGACAGAGTGTTGGACTGGATGGGCCATTGGCCTGATCCAACATTGGCTTCTCTTATGTTCTACTGTTCTGAAATGCACATGTGCCAGTAAACACTCAGGGGGAAGTGGCAGGGTGAGATCTTTGGGTGGTGGAGGGGGTTGATTATGTGAAGTGGTATGGACAGGAATAAACCATAGTGGAAGTCATCCTCTGAGAGCTGGTCTCACCCACCTTCCTGAGGTGAGAAAGCCTCCATATTCACCTCACCATCATCTTCGGCCCCTTCCTCTGCCTGTGACAGGGGGCTGTCTCCTTCTGGAATGGACAGAAAATGGAGCCTGATGTCAATTGACCAGGTTGGGTGAACTGCCTGCTGTGCTACGCAGGAATCACAGTTATTACAGGCAACCACACAGCCATTCCTGAGATACAGGTGGCTGAAGCAATAGGAAGAATGGGGAAGGATGAGGAGTCAAATCGTGAGCAATCCCACCATGCCGTCTGAACACACCCATGGTAATATTTCTGGGGGGGGGTAGCATGGCATACTGCCAGGTTGAGGTATTTCAAAATTTCCACAGGCCTGATTGTACTTGGAGAATAGCTACATGTTCTGGTAGCCAAAATGCCCCTATTGTAGTATTATGAGAACAGTCCACATCACTGAGATTACCTCAGTCACCAGAGGGCAAGGACTGGAGAGTGTGGGGTGGGCTGCTTTGTGACTTGGTGGTGGATTCCTCTCACAATTGTATATGGACCCAGATATATACTTGCCACATGAGTTGCCTGCTCCCTCTTGTTCCAGGGGGAAAAGATCAAGGGAGGCTTCAGGGGAGGGAGGGAGGCCCTGGTGGCTGGTGCTAGGAGCTGTCTCCTCTTGGAAGCTGTGTGACAGCCTCCTCCCTGTCACACTGACACTCCCCTGTAAAATGTGACTCAGCTCCTCATAGAAGGGGCAGGTGTGTGCTGAGGTACCAGATTGTTGGTTGTCAGCCACCACCTGCTTGAATTTCAGGCGAAGGCTTTTAGTCTTAGTGCGGCACTCCTCAGCACTTCGCCTGAACCCCTTTGCAGCCATCCCTTTTGCGATCTCCCTAAAAATCTCAATGTTCCTAGAGGAACATTTAAGCTCCTCCTGGATTTTAGCATCCCCCCAGAGAGCTAGGAGCTCCAGGGTCTCCCCGCGCCTCCAGGATGTCCCTCTCACACCAGACATTTTTGAGGAGTGTCACTTTCCCGCCAAAAGCATGCCCTGCAGTGAACATGTGAAATGAGTTCCGGCACAAGATAGATAGCTGTGTTACTATGGCACTATTTCCACTTCAATCGAACCCCTTCAACAAAACACTTCCCTTTAAACTTTTGACCCAAAAATGACCTCTTTGAGATCCCAAACTCGTCTAAATACTAAAACCAGGCACTGTTTAAATGCTGGTCTTATTAACGTAGGAGCGGAGCTCCGCTCATGCGCATACCGCCGATGCATTAAAAAAATGGCGGACGAAAAGCGGAAGCCTGAGGCTTCCGCGGCAGCTTTTCGGAGGGGAGGGGGGGTAGAGGCTCCCGGGAGTGGCTCGACTGAGACGAGCGATCAGACAGCGGAAAGTGCGGCTTGAAACGGAGAATCATGGAAAACACCGCTTGGGTAAGTGGTGCCAAAATACTCCGTTTCAAAGGGGGTTTGCTCCAGAAAGCGACGGCTGGGGACGGTGGGCAGATGTTGGGCGTGTGAACGCGCAGGGAAAAGCCATTTCTGAGCCGTGCCGAAAACGGCTCAAACGGTGCGTCTGAACGCACCCTGACATTTGCTACTGCTGTCACCTGGAAACAAGGGGAGGGGGAATGGACAGTTTTGAAACCCAGGAAGCTTTCCTTCCTTCCTTAATTCCCACAAACCACGGAGTGTGTGTGCTTGTGTGTGTGTGCCTCTAAAGCAAACTTTTAAAAAATTGACCAAACATCTGTCTCATCATTCACTTATACCCCTTATTTCCCGCTTAAACATGCTGTCCAATCAGGTACTTGTTCCAAATAACAGCAGTAGTGAATGTCAGTGTATCTAAATGGAGTCCAGGAATGTCAATGGGATCACTATGGTGCTGATTTGTAGTCCTGCTTCAGCACCATAGAGCTCCCAATAGAGTTCAAAAAAAAGAAAAAGAAAGAAGAGGACGATTGCATTCTGGGAGGAAAAGGGCGCAAAAAGAACTGTCATTGCAAGAAGCGCTACAGGGCATTTTATGCAGCACCTTCAGAAGTGGTAGGAAGGACTGAAGATTGGAGAAAAGCAGTTTGAGTCAACAATGCTTCAGGCACGCTTCCCGAATGGGACAGAAGAGTGTTTGTCTGAACAGGAACCAGTTACTAAAACGGGTCTGTCTAAAATGACAAGAAAACCCCTTGTTATATATGGAGATACATAAATGAAGGAGCTTGATTCCAGCTCCCATTGAATCCTAAACATCACAAACTGACTGGGCGCTTTGCACAGTTGTCCGATCAGGATACAAGATATGTGCAGGAGGGAAACAATATGATTGGTCTTTATGTATGTGATTGGTCCTTACTGTACATATGGGTGTGGCTTTGCAAGCCTGAACTGTTTAAAAAGGAGCCTGTTGCTCCCCAGTTTTGCTGTCGTCCTATCTTGTCCTAACCTCTGTAAATAAAGCTGACTTCACTGTTCAAAGAGCTGTTGCCTGAGTCTCATATCTAATACCCCTGTTAGTGACCAGTTCCTGAAATGGAAAATATAGGCTGTCTGAAATCAGCCTATATGAGCTGACAATGGATAAATTCCTTTAAGGCCACCAGCTTTAATTTGGTTATTCTGAGAGCATGTTAGCAGAAGATAAAGTAGAAACCATCTTCCAGCCTAACTTTCCACATTTATATTCACATATGGCCCTTTAAAATAATTATAGTGATGTTAGACTTCATTCACATAAACAAAGGCAACTGACCAAGCTCTTTGAAAAGGAGTTATCAATCCTGTCCTTATATATATTTGAATTTTGGTTCCTGTAATGTATCCACTGGAGGACATGGGCTCAGGGCACCCATGTGCTGGGACTGGTTCTAACCGGTCCACCATGTGGCCAGGTGAAGGGCCTGAGCTTCGCCCAGGAAGACAATGGACTAGAGGATCCTAGCTCCCCTCCAATTGAGGAGCAGGAGATAACTCAATCTATGTAAATAGCGAATCACTGGGTGTTGTGTGTTTTGGGGTGTGGGCTCACTGGGGATAAAAAGCCGGCCTGCGAGCCGGTTCACTTGTCTTGTTCTTCAACTAATAAAGTATGTGAGAGCTGAAATCACTTGTCAGTCTCAGGACTTTTCACTGGCGACGAAGGTGGGATGCCAACTCCCTCCCTGAACAACGACCACGACGAAGAGCATCGCATCGAGCCCAGCTGCTCATCGCACCGCTCCTAAGCATCGCACCGCTGACCCTGAGAGCAGCAATGCACCGCCCACCGCAACCGAAGCTGCCAACGCTCCTGAGCCTTGCATCGCTGACCCCGAGAGCAGCACCGCACCACTCACCGCAACCACTCCAGAGCATCGCACCGCTGACCCCGAGAGCAGCACCGCACCGCTCACCACCACCGCAGCCGTTTCTTCCGCAACGCCATGATCACCGCACGCCACCCAGCCTCGCGCCACATCTCCCGCCGCTCACCACACGGCCCCACCACGTGCCGCATCCCCAAGGGCCGCCCACCTCACACTGCGCATCGCTTCGCGGACTCGCAGCACTGCCACACGCCACACTCATCTGCCGCCACCGCTCCGTGTTTCGACCACCTCGCAATGGCAGCCACCCCTCGAAAGCAGCCCTCTTCGCAAGCATCGATCTCCATAAGCAACAGGCCTTGCCAGCATCGTGCCGCTGCACCAGCCCCTTGCGCTAGCTGTGGTGACCCACATGATCGATGGTCGTGCCATTTCAGGACTGCCGTCTGCCTAGTTTGCAAAAAGACGGGCCACATCGCCCGGGCCTGCCGCTCCCGGGGTAAGCGCCGGAGGTCTTCTCCAAACCGCACGACCCGAACGGATCGACCGTCAAGCCTTCACACCCTCGCGTCCACCCAACAGCCACACCTGGTATGTAACTTGCCCCCAGACGGCCCCAACAAATTACACGTGACAGTTCATATTGAGGGGTTCCCCTGTTCAATGGAGATCAATACGGGTTCATCATTCTCCATAATTTCCGCGGACACGCTCCGCAAGATTTGTCCACAGGGGGACCCCCCTGCAAAAGCCATGGGGTTTGACCTTGCGGGACTTTAACAAGAACCCCGTGGCAGTCCGGGGCTGGGGCAAGTTCTGGGTACAGTTTAAAGACTTTGACGGAACCCTGGATCTACTGGTGGTGGAGGGACATCTTTTGAGTCTGCTGGGACTTTCTTGGTTCAGGCCCCTAGGACTCATGGTTACAGGGGTAAACCACGTGCGGGTGCCGGACTTTGCAAAGGTCTGTGATGAATTTCCCCGGGTTTTTGACAGTACACGGGGGACCCCATTTCACTGGATCTCGACCCCAGCATCCGGCCCATATGCATCAAAGCCCGCCACCCCCCGATTGCGATGAAGCCTAAGATCGAGGCCGAGCTCGACCGCCTTGTGGAACAGGGAGTGCTGGAACCGGTTGCTTCAGCACACTGGGAAACCCCCATAGCCACCCCCGTAAAGCCAAACGGTGATGTTCGCATTTGTGCAGACTACAAATGCACTTTAAATAAAGCCCTCCAGGACCACGCATACCCAGTACCTGTGGTCGGCCATGTTTTGGCGGCACTAGCAGGGGCCCGGGTCTTCGGCAAACTAGACCTCGCCCAGGCGTATCAATAGCTACCCGTTGATGCCGCCACCGCCGAAGCCCAAACGATAACCACTCATAAAGGAGCTTTTAAAGTCCACCGGCTCCAGTTTGGGGTGTCCATTGCGCCAGGGATTTTCCAGTCCTTCATAAACTCCCTCCTGAAAGGGATCCCCGGGGTCCAACCGTTCCTGGACGACGTGATCATTGTGGCTCCAGACTCATCCTCCTTCACAGACCGGCTCCGGGCGGTGCTGCGAAGATTTGACTCGGCAGGGTTCAAGGTGAAGAGGGAGAAATGCCTCCTAGGGGTGCCGCGCATAGAATTTCTGGGCTTCACGGTTGACGCACATGGCATCCACCCCACGGAGGACAAAGTCAAGGCAATCACACAAGCCCCCCGCCCTCGTCCAAACAGGAGCTACAGGCCTTCCTGGGCCTCCTGAACTTTTATCATTCTTTTCTCCCTCTCAAGGCGGCGGTGGCAGAGCCGCTCCACCGCCTGCTTGACAAAAAGGCTCCTTGGGTTTGGGGGCCAACACACGCTGCCGCATTCCAGGCGGTCAAGGACTTGTTAACCTCTAACACAGTGCTCTCACATTTTGACGAACAGCTTCCCGTGGTATTGGCATGTGATGCCTCACCATATGGGGTCGGGGCGGTTCTGGGCCACCAACTGCCAGATGGCCGTGAGGTCCCGGTGGCTTATTATTCCAGGACCTTGTTGCCGGCGGAGCGAAACTATTCGCAAATTGACAAGGAGGCGCTCGCGATAGTGGCCGGGGTGAAAAAGTTTCACCATTACCTGTATGGCCGGCCTTTCACAATCCTGACCGACCATAAGCCTCTTCTTGGTCTCCTGGCCCCGGACAGCCAGACCCACCAAATGATGTCACCACGAGTCATCCGGTGGTCTGTGTTTTTGTCTGGTTATTCGTACTCCCTCATTCACCGGCCCGGCAAGGCGATGGGTCATGCGGATGCCCTGAGCCGCCTTCCACTGCCTGCCACAGACCCTGATCCAGCCCTGGCCTACCAAGTCGCCCTCCTGGAGGTGCTCCCGGATCAGCCGGTGCACGTTGAAGAGGTGGCGCGCCTCACCGCAAAGGACAAGGTCCTCAGCCGCATTCTCGACTGGGTGGTAAGGGGATGGCCTGCAGGCCAGGCAGGCCCAGACTTCACAGCTTTCACCTCCAGGAAGGAGGAGTTGTCCACTCACAAAGGCTGCGTGATGTGGGGGAGCCGGGTGGTCATTCCTGCGCCACTGAGGGAACAGGTCCTCACCACCCTCCACGAGGCACACCCGGGGGTGGTTCGGATGAAAGCCCTGGCTAGGAGTTATGTATGGTGGCCGGGGCTGGACAAAGACATAGAAGACATGGTCCGGAGATGCCAACCATGCCAGTCATCCCGCCCGGAGCCACCCAGGGCCCCTGAACGTGCCTGGGAATCCTCACACCGCCCCTGGTCTCGGTTGCACTTGGACTTTGCGGGCCCGTTCTAGGGGCAGCTGTTCTTCATCCTAGTGGATGCATACAGCAAGTGGTTAGAGGTGGTCCCAGTACCATCCACCTCTTCCAAAGCTGCGATCAGAGCAATGTGGCAGATATTCAGTGCCCAGGGCATTCCCGACACCCTAGTCACAGGCAACGGGACGGCCTTTACATCCAGCGAATTTATGGACTTCACCCGTTACTACGGAATACGCCATGTCCGGTCCGCCCCTTTCCACCCCGCGACCAACGGCCAAGCGGAATGAATGGTCAGGACGACCAAAGATGCACTCCGTCACTTGGACTCAAAGGACTGGGACTACAAGCTGGCAGCATTCCTCTTTGGCCAGCGGATCACTCCCCACACCGCAACAGGGCGTAGTCCGGCCGAACTCCCCTAGGCCATCGCCTGATGACCCGGATGGACCGTCTACATCCCGATCGCGCTGCAGAAAAGGCACCGGTCACCGAGTCCCATGAAGTGGCTAGGGGGTTCTTCCTCGAGGATCCGGTGTATGCCCGGAACTACACCAAGGGTCCGCCCTGGGTTCCAGCCCAGGTGGTCCGGGTCAGGGCCCCCCGTTCGTATGAGGTTTCCTGCGAAGATGGTACCGTGCTCCACCGCCACATCGACCAACTCCGCCGCAGGGTGGTGCCACGGGAGCCAGACGACTTCGAGGACCCCGAACGTCAGGAGGCAGAGGAGCCACGATCTTCTCCGCAGGAACACAGCCCGGCGGAAAGCTCAGCCATGACCCCCCCTCGCCCCGTCTACTGAAGCCTCGACTACAGCTGACGACGTCCCGGCGGCCAGGTCCCCTCCGCCAGCACCGGTCGGCTCCCCGGCCAGGACACAGGCACCTGCATCGCCTCCCGTCCTGGCCCCCCGATGCTCAACCCGGGAACGAAAGCCTCCGGCTTATTTAAAGGACTTTGTGTGCAGATGTATCTCTGACCAAGGGGGGAGGGGTGTAATGTATCCACTGGAGGACATGGGCTCAGGGCACCCATGTGCTGTGACTGGTTCTAACCGGTCCACCATGTGGCCAGGCGAAGGGCCTGAGCTTCGCCCAGAAAGACAATGGACTAGAGGATCCTAGCTCCCCTCCAATTGAGGAGCAGGAGATAACTCAATCAATGTAAATAGCGAATCACTGGGTGTTGTGTGTTCTGGGGTGTGGGCTCACTGGGGATAAAAAGCCGGCCTGCGAGCCGGCTCACTTGTCTTGTTCTTCAACTAATAAAGTATGAGAGAGCTGAAATCATTCGTCAGTCTCAGTACTTTTCAGTTCCACAACATTCTATGCTTGCCATAATTGATTCGGCTCAAGAACTGGCAGTCAGAAGACAGTGGCCAGGGCTGCCTGGCTGCTTCGGAAAGTCCCGCCCATGTCAGCCCCTGTCAGTGTTTTCAGCTCAGTCTGCTCCAGTCCTCCGACAGGAGAGGACCGTCTGGAGTGTGAGTGCAGGGACAGGCCCTCAAGGCTGAGGCAAGTGAGAGAAGCCCTTTTCTGCCCCCTCACACCATTCCCTGGGCCTTCCATGAGGGGACTAGGCCCATAGAAAGCCTTTTCCGCCCCCCACACGCCATCCCCTGGGCCTTCTATGTGGCATTAGGCCCAGAGAAGCCCTTTTCCATCCCCCACACATCATCCCCTGGGCCTTCTATGGGGGCTGTAGGCCCAGACAAGCAATTTTCTGTCCCTCACACATCTTCTCTGGGCACTAGGCCCAGAGAAGCCCTTTTCCGCCCCCCGCACACCATCCCCTGGGCCTTCTATGGGGCACTAGGCCCAGAGAAGCCGTTTTCTGCCCCCCCACACCATCCCCTGGGCCTTCCATGAGGGGACTAGGCCCAGAGAAGGCCTTTCCCGCCCCCCGCACGCCATCCCCTGGGCCTTCTATGGGGCACTAGGCCCAGAGAAGGCCTTTCCCGCCCCCGCACGCCATCCCCTGGGTCTTCCATGGGGCACTAGGCCCAGAGAAGGCCTTTCCCGCCCCCACACAACATCCCCTGGGCCTTCTATGGGGCACTAGGCCCAGAGAAGGCCTTTCCTGCCCCCGCACACCATCCCCTGGGCCTTCTATGGGGCACTAGGTCCAGAGAAGGCCTTTCCCGCCCCCCGCACGCCATCCCCTGGGCCTTCCATGGGGCACTAGGCCCAGAGGAGCCCTTTCCTGCCCCCCACGCCATCCCCTGGGCCTTCTATGGGGGCACTAGGCCCAGAGGAGCCATTTCCCACCCCCCACACACCATCCCCTGGGCCTTCTATGGGGGCACTAGGTCCAGAGGAACCCTTTTCCGCCCCCACACGCCATCCCCCGGGCATTCTATGGGGGCACTAGGCCCAGAGGAGCCCTTTTCCGCCCCCCACACGCCATCCCCTGGGCCTTCTATGGGGCACTAGGAACAGAGAAGCCCTTTTCCACCCCCCACACGCCTTCCCCTGGGCCATCTATGGGGGCACTAGGCCCAGAGAAGCCCTTTTCTGCCCCCCCACGCCATCTCCTTTCCCGCCCCCGCACACCATCCCCTGGGCCTTCTATGGGGCACTAGACCCAGAGAAACCCTTTCCCCACCCCCCGCACGCCATCCCCTGGGCCTTCCATGGGGCACTAGGCCCAGAGGAGCCCTTTCCCGCCCCCACGCCATCCCCTGGGCCTTCTATGGGGGCACTAGGCCCAGAGGAGCCCTTTCCTGCCCCCCACGCCATCCCCTGGGCCTTCTATGGGGGCACTAGGCCCAGAGGAGCCCTTTCCTGCCCCCCACGCCATCCCCTGGGCCTTCTATGGGGGCACTAGGCCCAGAGGAGCCATTTCCCGCCCCCTACACGCCATCCCCTGGGCCTTCTATGGGGGCACTAGGCCCAGAGGAGCCCTTTTCCGCCCCCACACGCCTTCCCCTGGGCCTTCTATGGGGGCACTAGGCCCAGAGAAGCCGTTTTCTGCCCCCCACACCATCCCCTGGGCCTTCCATGAGGGGCCTAGGCCCAGAGAAGGCATTTCCCACCCCCCGCACGCCATCCCCTGGGCCTTCTATGGGGGCAGTAGGCCCAGAGAAGCCCTTTCCCCCACACTGCCTACTGCCCCCATAGAAGGCCCAGGGGATGGTGTGTGGGGACAGAAAAGGCCTTCTCTGGGCCCAGAGAAGCCCTTTTCTGCCCCTCTTCCCTTCCTTTCCCCCTTTTCCTTTCTTCCTCTGTCCTTTCTTTCACTCTTCCCCCTATTCCTTCCTTCCTTCCTTCCTTCCTTCCTTCCTTCCTTCCTTCCTTCCTTCCTTCCTTCCTTCCTTCCTTCAACCCTCTCTCCCTTCCACCTCCCTCCCTTCCTTTCTAGGGCCTGTTGTCTTCCGCCACAACGGGCTTTGCTCCCTAGTTGACTTATAATCCAGCAGGGGAAAAGAGCCAGGTCCTCCTAAGCACAGTTCCACAATTTTTCTACCTAAGGCTGGATTTTGCCCCCATTCCTTCCCAGAGGTTCAGTAGCTACTTAGGAGTATTTGCTGCTTTATTCTGTTTTGCTTTAATGTCAAAATGACTGCATCCATTGCATCTAACAGGCTTGCCTAGTAAAGCCAGCCAGGGGAGTATTGTGCATGCTTTTCTGCAGTCATTTGAGTCCCTTTGCTAGATGTACGTTTTTAGCCGAGAAGAGCTGTAGTTCTGTGATGCAATTTTCTTTTAGTTTGTACATTCAACTTTTTTTTTGTACAATGCTTAAAATAATTTCAAGAGGACTGAAATGTAGCAGAACCTCCTCTTTACAGGTGGGCACACTTATATGGAGACATGCATCCTTTGAGATAATTAGGACCAGATAGTGTAGGGAATTAGGGATTACAGCCAACACCTTGACTTTGATCCAGAAGTGAACTGGTAGTCACTGTATAGTAACCAGAACTGGCAGAATATAGTGTTTGTATCTTCTGTAGGATAGGCTGCCAAATTCTGCACCTGCTGTAGCTTGTAAACCATCATCAAATGAAAGCCCATGTTACAGCTCATTACTCTAATCAGTCCTTCAGTTTATGAGTAGCAAGATCTTTGTTCTCCAAGTACAAGTACAACCAGTGAATTAACTGAAGGTAACACAGAGCAAACCAAATCCCAAAAGCAGTGGCAGAATTTAGCAGCAAATCCAAGCTCAGGAAGACTCCCAAGGTGTATCTAAGCTACCTGTTTAAATAATTCCTTCTTCCCAGGAGACCTAGGAATCTGAAGTTCTGGGGTGGGGCCAGAGATTTCATTCAGAATTTTCCATGTTCTCATCAAATTACAAATATGAGTGACCAAATAAGCACAATATAGGGGTGACTGGAGGCTTTGGTGTTAATTAACGGGTAATGATAACAGGAAGTAAGAAGGAAACATTGCTTTTGGGAATGCTGCTCTGCCTGCATTGCAGGGAGGGCAGGGTATAAATGGAATAAATAAATAAATAAATAATACTTGGCAGAATCCATTCCATAAAAAGCCTGCTGTGTTCCACTGAAATATGTACATGTTTGTTGTTCATAGCATTAAATGCAAAGAGAGGGGTGTATCCACATGCTCATTGTCTGACAAATGTGGATGCAGTAGGACTAGGAGTGGCACTGCAGAAGTCAGAAGGATACAAAAACTGTGAGGGTGCACCCTGTGGCACTTTGGATATGGCTGGCATCCCTGGGAGCTTTTGAGGCAGGGTGATAGGTGGAAATAATATCTGGAGATGCATGATGTCACATCTGCCCCAAATCTTGGATGAGATGTCAATGTGTCATTGGATATCATTTCTGGCCCTGGGCCTTTCTCTGCTTTGAGGATCAAGGGTGGGATGGAGGACCCAACTAGTGAGAGGTTTCCTTCTACCAGTAGGGTGCTGACACCCCTAGAAGCAGGCTGTACTTGTCATAAGTCATACTCTGCACACTAACAAATCCAGTCAGTTACATATAGTGTAACCCTATGATCACTATCCTGGGTGTAAACCCCACTGAGTGTCCTGGAGTAGATCCATTTATGATTTGGGGTTGTCAAGTCCAGATTGGGAAATTCCTGGAGATTTGGGGGTGAAGCCTGGAGAGGGCATGGCTTGGGGAGGGGAGGAACCTCAGCGTGGTATAATGCCATAGAGATCACATTCTCCAGGGGAATTGATGATGATAGCCTAGAGATTAGTTGTGGTTCCAGGAGATCTCCAGGCCCCACATGGAGGTTGGCAACCAAATGGATTGCACTTTTCATTTAAAAAATATTTTAAAAATAATATCTAATAAAGTTTGAGAGCGTGAGTTATGAACAGGGCAGTATCTGATTCAAATCTCAGCTGAGATATAGGGGTGGGGAAGGGTTACTAGGTTATAGGTGGCCTTTTCATTTTAAAAATGCTGAGGTGAGATGCTGCTGATATATGTCTTGCCCTGCTGCTCCACCAGTACCCGTTCTTATATTCTTTACTCAAAGTAAAACTAGAGTCTTGCTTGGGATAGCAAGCTGCAGAGAGCAAATGATTAGAGCAACTGCATTCTCTCAGAAAGTGCCTTGGAACTTTAAAGGGTCAATCACCATTTTTTGGCTGAAGGCCTGGTAATTCTACTTGTTCACCTTGGACACAGTGCTATCTCTGAATTTCTCACCTGTAAAATGAAGTTAAAACACTGACTTACATTACAGAACAGCTGTATGAATTTTTGAAATATTGTATGGGAAATACTTGGAGCACTTCAGAAATGCATTACGTAACTAGTAGTAGTTGTTGCTGCTGCCGCCGCACTGCTATCATTTGTGGGATATACTGAGCACATCGCAGTCAATTCACTGCAATGTCATTGGATGGAAGCTGCATTTAAATAAAATATTAATTGTGTCTGAGGGCTTGGCTAACTGGCAGACTGAGTAAGACTGCCAAAGGAAGTACTGTGCCTCTAGACTCTGAGAAGCAAGTTTGTATCAAAATGGCAATGGCCTTTTATTCTGCATTTGTTTTGAACTATGTGAAGTATCAGTCTTGAGTGAACTCTGTCACCCTTTCTGGTAGTCCAGGAGGATACAGGCCCAGCCTCCTCTGTGTATTGTAGGAAGCACATAATGCTGAAACAAAGGTTACATTCAGGTTATTGATTACACACTGTGTAGGCTGAAGCCAAACCACCACCTCATCAGCTTTAATTTGAAAACATAATAGAAAGAACATCCCAGATGCTATCAACATATCCATTGAGGAAAGTACTCAGGATCTGTTGTGTTATTAAAGGTGTGCCCTTGCATCCATTTTTCTGCATATAATTATGCATCTGCATTTGAATTTTTTCTGCAGGGGCATTGTTCACATATTAGCTGGAGCTGGACCTGTAAACATGGACATAAATATACATGGTTCAGCTCCTCCTCAGATTGTTGCCTGGCAAAATTTGTCTATGATGCTAGAAATACTTGTTAAGCTAGTGGAGGCTTGTGACTTAGGGCAAAGCTGCACAATACACCCAACATATCCTGGGTTTTGGGTGCCAACTGGAATTGCAGTCAGACTTGTTTGCTCAGTGCTACAAGGAAGTGCTGCGAGGGGGGAGAAGGAGCTTCTGGCTTCTTTCTGACTCTTCTTTCATCATCAGAAAGGGTGGGGGCTTGCCTCTTTTCTGTGTCTTCACATTTCCTTCTTGGGACATGTGAAACCTGAGAAAAGGAGCAAAGCCCACCCTTTCCAATGTCAACAGCAGGGTAGGAGGGAAGGCAGATGTCTTGTCATGCACCTTTGACCCAGGATGAGTTGGGCATATGGTATACCTTCACTCTTATTTTTGGTACTTTTTCATCATTTCAGACACCACTGTTGTCCTGTGACAACGGGATGGCAAGACCTTTGCTGGAAGTTCACTTTACTGACCTTTGCTGGAGGGGCCATGTGTCACTATTAGTTGTTCAGACCCTCCACCTCATAAAACCATGGAGTTTCCAGTGATTCCTAAAGCAACCCTATACAACTTCTAGGTTTTCCCTGGAAGTGATGTAGCAGTGCACATGATGCTGATGGTTTTAAAAAAATATCCTACTGCCACATCAAGCAGTGAAAGTGAAAAGTACTGAGACACCGCAGGACCCTGGGGGAGACCATCTGTGGCGTTTGGCGGTCTGCGGCAAGGAGACCCAGGAGCGGCTTGTGGTCCGTCACGATTTCAAAAGGCCGGCCATAGAAGTAGTGGTGGAATTTTTTTACCCCAGCCACTCTCGCCAATGCCTCCTTGTCAATCTGAGCGTAGTTCCGCTCTGCAGAAGACAAAATCCGTGAATAATAAGCGACCGGGACCTCCCTGCCATCGGGCAACCGGTGGCCCAGGACCAGCCTGACCCCGTAGGGAGAGGCGTCGTAGGTGAGGACCACTGGGAGTGATTCTGTGAAGTGGTGCAGGACCACATTCGAGACTAATAAGTTCTTAACGCCCTGGAATGCTGCCGCATGCTGTGGCCCCCAAGCCCAAGGTGCATCCTTGTCCAGGAGGCGGTGAAGCAGCTCCACCATGGCCACATTGAGAGGCAGAAAAGCATGGTAAAAATTGAGCAGGCCTAAGAAAGCCTGCAACTCCGTCTTTGATGAGGTGGGGGGGCGTGAGTGATGGCCCTAACTTTATCATTTGTGGGGTGGATCCCCTGGGCATCCACCGTGAAACCCAGGAACTTGATGCAGGGCACTCCCAGGAGGCATTTCTCCTTCTTTACCTTGAGGCTGGCGGCATCGAACCGCTGTAGAACCTGGCGGAGACGGTCTGCGAAGGAGGCGGGGTTTGGCGCCACGACGATCACGTCGTCTAGAAAAGTCTGAACTCCAGGGATGCCTTTCAGGAGAGAATCCATAAAAGACTGAAAGATGCCAGGAGCCACACAACCCCCAAACTGTAGCTGCGTGACCCGGAATGCTCCCTTGTGGGTCGCGATGGTCTGGGCCTCCGCGGCGGCTGCATCAATGGGCAACTGCTGATAAGCTTGTGCCAAGCTGAGCTTACCAAAGACCTTGGCCCCTGTCAGTGAGGCGAGGATGTGGCTCACCACTGGGACTGGATAAGCATGGTCCTGCAAGGCCTTGTTCAGTGTGCACTTGTAATTGGCACAGATCCGCACATCTCCGTTAGGTTTAACAGGTGTCACAATGGGGGGCTCCCATCGCATGGATGCTACCAGCTCCAGCACCCCTTGCTTGACAAGGCAATCGAGCTCCGCTTCGATTTTAGTGCGCATTGCGATGGGAGGGACCCGGGCCTTGATACGAATGGGCCTAATGGCTGGGTCCAGATTCAGCGAAATGGGGTCCCCGGTGTACCTCCCCAGAGTCCCGATGAACACTTTGGGAAATTCCCGGCACACCGCCTCCCAATCCACTGTCTGTATCTGGTTAAGCACCATTATCTTGAGGCCCAGAGATTTGAACCACGAAAGTCCCAATAAGCTAGTGAGCTGCCCTTCCACCACCAACAGGTCCAGTATGCCTGAGAATCCCTTGAACTGGACCCTAAACTTGTCCCAGCCTCGGACGGCCACAGGGTTCTTATTAAAGTCCCGTAACATGAGACCCTGTGGCTTGTGCAACTGGGGCCTCCCCTTCGGGCATAGGGAACGGAGTGTCTCGGCCGATATAATTGAAAATGACAAGCCTGAGTCTATTTCCATTTGACAGGGGGACCCTTCAATCCGTACAGTCACAAGCACCTTGTCCGGGCCGTCTGGGGGCAAGTTACATACCGTTTGGTGGTGGTAGACCGAAACGGTGTGCAGGTCCTCTGCTTCGAGCTGCACTGTGAGTTTATTCCATTGTCCCCGGGAGCGGCAGACCTTCGTGATGTGCCCAGCCTTGTTGCACGTCCAGCAGATGGCGGAGCAGAACCGGCAAGACCGTTGCTTGTGTGCGTCGCCGCAGCTCACGCAGGCTATGGGAGGCTATGCTTTGGCCTCTTGGGCCTGTTGAGGCTGCTGGGATGGGCGTCTGTGAACCTGGAGCACCTCCTTGTCCTCCGATGCGTTGGAACCCCGCGTGGCTCGAGTGCGGTGGACCACCTTGCTGGGGCGGTCTTGGTGTTCTTTCTCGTAGGTGGCGGACTCCCAGATAGCCTCATTGAGGGTGAGGTCATTTTTGCTGGCCAGTTTCCGCCATAGCTTGGGCTCGTGTAGGCCCACGAGAAACTGGTCAAGCAGGGTGTCTGTGAGGCTTGGGAAATCGCACCTCGTGGCTGCCTGCTGAAGACCGGCCAGAAATTCTGAGGTCATCTCATCTGGGCCCTGGATCCTTGTGAAGAACCCCAACTGTTCCACGAACTTGGTGGGTTTGGGCAAAAATTGGTCAGTGAGGGCCTTCACCAATACCTCGTAGGTCTTCTCCTTGGTGGTCTTCGGGTTGATGAGGTCCCTCAGAAGCAGGAAGGTGTCCATGCTGCAGGAGCTGAGGAACAAGGACTTTGTTTTCCCGGCCTCCACCATGTCGTGGTAGTCGAAGTGATCTTCTAGGGTCTCCAGCCAGGTGTCCCATTGTTGGGGCCGGGAGATATCGAATGCCTGGATGTTGCCTTGAGGAGCAGCCATAGTTCCATGTGGAGGCAATGGCGGTGGTGAGAGTGGCGGAGGACATAGAAGCCAGGCGTGAGTGGCGTTGCTCTCGGGGTCAGCGGGCAAGGCTCGGGAGTGGTGCGGTGAGCGGCAGGGCTCGATGCAATGCTCGGGAGAACCGGCAGTTGCGGTGAGCGGTGCAGTGATGCTCTCGGGGTCAGCGATGCGATGCTCTTCCTCATGGTCATTGTTCACGTAGGGAGTTAGAATCCCATCCTCATCGCCAGTGAAAAGTACTGAGACTGATGAGTGATTTCAGCTCTCACATATTTTATTAGATCAGGAACAAGACAAGAGAAGCCGGCTCGCAGGCCGGCTTTTATTCCCAAGGAACCCCCCCCCCACACACACACACACCCCGTGATTGGGCTATTTACAGTGATTGAGTTATTTCCTGGAATTCCAGCTCCTTGATTGGAAGGGAGCTAGGATCCTGCAGTCCATTGTCTTTTGGAGCGAAGCTCAGGCCCTTCACCTGGCCGCATGCCGGACCGGTTGGAACCAGTCCACACACATGGCTGTCCTGAGCACATGTTCTCTGGTGGATACATTACAGAAAGCCAACAAGGGCTACTGGCTTAGAAGCCTTGTTCTAAACCCATCTATGCTAGTGGCCATCACTATATCTTCTGGCAGTAAATTTCACAATTCAGTTGCTCTTTAAATAAAGAAATAATTCCTTTGGTCCATCCTGATCCTACTGCCCATCATCGTGTGGCCCTGAGTTCTAATATTAGCCCATTCACACTAGCCCATTCATAGTTTTACAAACCTCATCCCTCTCCCCCATCATCTTTTTTCCAAACTGAAAAGCCCCAGTCTCTTCAGCCTTTTCTCACAGGAAAGTGCTCTAGCCCCTTTCTCATATTGGTTGCTCTCTTCTGCATTTTCTTCAGTTCTGCAACAACTTTTTGAGATACAAGTGACCAGAACTTCACACAGTACTCCAAATGAGGCCTCATCATAGATCTATATAAGGACATTACAATATTGGCATTTTATTTTTAATCCTTTTGCTAATAATTCATAGCATGGAGTTTGCCCCTCCCCCTGCTGCATACTTAGTCAACAATTTTCACCTGGTTTTTCATTGCAATCCCAAGATCTCTTTCCCTCTCAGTCACCACCAGTTCAGTCTCTTTCAATGTACATTTAAAGCTAGGCCTGCTGTGAAGAGAAAATGGAGTGGGCAATTATGAAGGCTGACCCTGCCATGGTGCAGTAACATAACCAAACTTTACCTGAGTTTGGTCTTAGAAACTCCCAAAGTGACACACATCATAAAGCAAAAGAAGACTTTATTGAAGAAATTGAAGAAAAATTCAGTGGCAATGTAAATGTTAAAAATAACAAAGCTGACTAACTCCCGTACTTACTTAGGTCCTGCAACAGCTTAGGTGGTTCTTAGAGCATAATACAAATACCTTTGGCAGCAAGGAGGAATAGGGAGGAAAAAAGGTAAGGTTTCTTTCTCTCGAACATAGACTATACTTACAGAAAAAACTCTGGCCATAACCTCCTCAACCAATCTCTTGGCAGTATCCATGGAACTTTTTAGGGTAAGAATGACCTCCCCCTCGATCCCAGTTTTACAACTGAACTGTGTGAGCTAATTAACAGGCATGAGTAGATGCCCTTAGTAATGGGGGGGGGGCTGACACATGAGGAGAATCAGAAAACAATTAAATTTAGCTGGAACCAGCTGGAAAATTCCTTTAAGATGGCTTCTCTCTTGGCAGCAACAATGTTTGCTGCTCTGAGTACTTTGAAGGAAGAGTGAGATAAAAATGTAATAGGACAATTCTTTCCTCAGTGAAGAATGAAATAAATCCTAGTCATTTCAGTGCAACAGGGTAGGAATGTGGTCTTTATTGAAGACATTAGAGAAACCAGGTATTAATTTCTCTATCAGTCTCCTGAGCATTATTTTAAACTTGTTTAAAACTGATTATATTAAATGGGTTTTTCAAAACAAGTTAAAACCAGCCAGCTACCAGGACTTCATATGCTGTTCCAAGAGGAAAACAGCCAAACTAGCTGATTGTTCTGGCTTCAGGCAATGGAGAAACTCTTTAGGACTGATGCCAATTTTATTATAAATGATGAATTTTGTGGATTATCACATGCTAGTCTGAAAGGACAAATAAAGTAGCAACTTCAGGAAGAATAATTTTGGGGAGATCAAAAGCAAGAATGCAAAAATGCCTCCAGTTATGGGAATCGTTAAAATATGTAGTGAAATTAATTTTATAACCCCCCCATTCACTTGTAATAAAGCAAAGTCAAATCTCTCACTAGAAGGTTAAAATATATATGCATGCAGTTTATTTTTATGTGTTCCTATTACAGGTCCCAGTTAATGCTGTGACGCAAAGCACACTTACTGGGGAATAAGCCCTATTGGCCTGAGTGCGATTTACTTAGGATCCTTCTGCATACTACCTTCAAAGGAACATTTCTAATTGTGAACATATATAGGGTTGCCAACTCTGGGTCAGGAAATTTCTGGAGAATTGCAGGTGGAGGCTTGGGATGGCGGAGTTTGGGGAGGGAACACTGTTCCACTTGGGAACAGTGACCATAATGTCATTGAGTTTAACATTTGTACAGATAGGGAGTTGCCCAAAAAGACTGACGCAACCACTTTTAACTTTAAAAGGGGTAACTTCTCTGGTATGAGGGGACATGTGAGGAAGAAATTGAAAGGAAGAGTGGAGAAGGTCAAAACCATTGGGGAAGCTTGGAGACTATTCAAAAATACAGTCCTAGAAGCTCAGAAAAAATATGTACCGCAGGTTAGGAAAGGCACATATAGGTATAGAAAAAAGCCTGCATGGTTAACAAATAAAGTAATGGAAGCTGTAAAAGGTAAGAAGGATTCCTTTAAGCGGTGGAAAGCTAGTCTTAGTGAGGTTGATAAAAGGGAACACAGACTATGGCAAATAAAATGCAAGTCTATGATCAGGCAAGCAAAAAGGGAATATGAGGAGCATATCGCAAAAAACATAAAGGCCAACAATAAAACTTTCTTCAAATACATTAGAAGTAGGAAGCCAGCCAGGGAGGCAGTGGGGCCCTTGAATGACAAAGGGGTAAAAGGAGTAGTGAAGGATGATAGGGAAATGGCTGAGAAGCTGAATGCATTTTTTGCCTCTGTCTTCACTGTGGAAGAGGAGAAGTGTTTGCCCACTCCAGAAGCACCGATTTCGGGAGGGGGTTTGAAAGACCTGAATCAGATTGCGGTGACAAGAGAGGAAGTCCTCCGACTGATGGACAATTTAAAAACTAATAAATCACCAGGCCCGGATGGCATTCATCCGAGAGTTCTGAAAGAACTCAAATGTGAACTTGTGGATCTCCTGACAAAAATATGTAATCTTTCTTTAAAATCTGCATCCATTCCTGAGGACTGGAAGGTAGCTAATGTCACTCCCATCTTTAAAAAGGGCTCCAGGGGAGATCCGGGAAATTACAGGCCAGTCAGTCTGACATCGATACCAGGTAAGTTGGTGGAAACTGTTATTAAGGAAAGAATTAGTAGGCACATTGATGAACAAAAACTATTGAGGCAGACTCAGCATGGGTTCTGTAAGATCTTGTCTCACTAACCTGTTAGTGTTTTTTGAGAGAGTGAACAAACATGTGGACAAGGGGGATCCAATAGATATTATTTACCTTGACTTCCGGAAAGTTTTTGATACAGTTCCTCATCAAAGGCTCCTAAGTAAGCTCAATAGTCATGGGATAAAAGGACAAGTCCTCTTGTGGATCAAAAACTGGCTTATAAATAGGAAACAGAGAGTGAGTATAAATGGGAAACTTTCTCAGTGGAGGGTGGTAAGCAGTGGGGTACCACAGGGATCAGTACTTGGTCCGATGCTTTCTAACTTGTTTATTAATGATTTGGAATTGGGAGTAAGCAGTGAAGTGGCTAAATTTGCAGATGACACGACGTTCTGGGTGGTGAAAAACAGGGAGGAGTGTGAGGCACTCCAAAGGGATCTGTTGAGGATGGGTGAGTGGGTGTCAACGTGGCAAATGGGGTTCAATGTGGCCAAGTGCAAAGTGATGCACATTGGAGCCAAAAATCCTAAATATAAATACACGTTGATGGGGTCTGAACTGGCAGAGACGGACCACGAGAGAGATCTTGGAGTCGTAGTGGATAACACAATGAAAATGTCTAGACAGTGTGTAGCTGCAATAAAGAAGGCCAACGCTATGCTGGGGATTATTAGGAAGGGAGTTGAAAACAAATCAGCCAGTATCATCATGCCCCTGTATAAATCATTGGTGCGACCTCATTTGGAAGACTGTGTACAGTTCTGGTCACCACATCTCAAAAAGAATATTATAGCATTGGAAAAAGTGCAGAGAACGGGAACTAGAATGATAAAAGTGTTGGAACACCTTCCCTATGAAGAAAGGTTAAAACGCTTGGGGCTCTTTAGCTTGGAGAAACGACGGCTGAGGGGTGACATGACTGAGGTTTATAAGATTATGAATGGGATTGAGCAGGTTGAGAAAGAAGTACTTTTCTCCCTTTCTAACAATACAAGAACTCGTGGGCACTCCATGAAATTGCTGAGCAGTCGGGTTAGAACAGATAAAAGGAAATACTTCTTCACCCAAAGAATGATTAACGTATGGAATTCACTGCCACAGGAGGTGGTGGCAGCTGCAAGCATGGACAGTTTCAAGAGGGAATTAGATAAACATATGGAGCAGAAGTCCATCAGTGGCTATGAGCCACAGGGTATAGATGGGAACTCTCAGTCTGGGGCAGGTGATGCACTCTATTCTAGGTGCTGGAGGGGGCAGCAGTGGGAGGGCTTCTGGTGCCCTGGCCCCACTGCTGGACCTCCTGATGGCACCTGGTATATTTTGGCTGCTGTGTGACAGAGTGTTGGACTAGATGGGCCATTGGCCTGATTCAACATTGGCTTCTCTTATGTTCTTATGAGGGAAGGCACACCAGTGAGGTGTAATGCCATAAAATCCACCCTCCAACACAGCCATTTTCTCCAAGGAAACTGATCTTTGTTCTCTGAAGATCAGTGGTAGTCAGGGCTGGCCCAAGATTTTTTTGCGCACTAGGCAAGGCTAGTTTGTAGCGCCCCTCCAGGTGAGGCTGCCTTGTGGCGCCCCCCTCACAGCAGCCTTGCAAATTCAGCTATGCAGAGATGGCTCCCGCTCAGCCCAGTGGTGTAGGTGAGGGAGGCAGAGAGCAAGAGAGAGACTGACTGGGTCTGGACTCTGAGCACTGGGGACACAAACGGGGCTGCTTACTCTGGAGTAAATCCACACCACATTGTGCCCGGGATAAAGAGACTCGTACGGGCCAAGGGAGCCCTGCCAGGGGCAGAGCGTGCTCAGAGGAAGCCTCAAGGTGGCGGATTTGGGGCTCTCTTGTGATGCGGGCTGTAGCCCAGACCTTGATCCCACCCCGGTTGGGCTATGGGCAGAAGGAAGAAGGGGGGGAGACTCGCTTCTCTTTCTCAGTGGCAGCTCCCGTGGGCTTCTCCTCCTTCTCCTCCCAGGCCGGAAACCACCCAGCCGCTTTGCACCTCTGGCCTCGTGGTGAAATTGCTTTGGGGTGCCAGGGAGGCTTCGCACCGGAGCTGCCCTTCTGCTGCCCCCTGAACGGGGCTCCCTTGCTCTGTGGCCACCAGGAAAAGTTCTGCCGCTCCAAAGCATCCTGAGAGGTAGCATGTCGGAGGCAGGAGGGAGGAGGTGGGGACGTGAGGTGAAGCAAGCTGGGGGGAAGGGGTGCACTGAGCAGAAGGGAGGAGGCAAGGGCATGAGGCGAAGTGAGCCAGTGGGTAGGGGCATGCTGTGGAGCAGACACCCAGAAAACCATACTGGGGATGGGCAGGTGACGGCGGTGGTGGCAAGGATCTTGCTGTGCCCCTCGGAGATCTGCGACCTAGGCCATCACCCTAGTTGACCTAGTGGAAGAGCTGGCCCTGGTGGTAGTTCCAAGAGATCTTCAGGCCACACCTGGAGGCCAGCAACCATAAGTCACAACCCTCCTAGCAACCTCTAGAGTGAGGAGAGGTGGTGCAGATTAGGCAGCTTTAATGGAATTTGGGAAATTTTACATTTTCTGCTCAGTGATGTTTTTTCTTCTGTGATGTTGGGCAAGAAGTAGAGTGCTTTCTAGATCAAGGAGAACTAGTGACATCCCTGTCATGTTGTGGTGTTGATTAGTGTCAGTATTTCTTAAATATTTTGTGTGTATAGTTGCCAACCTCCAGGTGAGGCCTGGAGATCTCCAGAATTACAACTGATTTCCAGACTGTGGAAATCAGTTGCCCTGGGAAAAAATGGGTACTGTGGAAAGTGAACTCTGTGACATTATACCCTACTAAGGTCCCTCTCCAGGCTCACCTCAATCCTCCAGGAATTTTTGCAACCTGGACATGTAACCCTACTTCTGTGTGTGCTTAACTGAAAGTTCTTTTCTGCAACTCCATCTGGTTTGTGCCCATCTCTACTCTCCACTCTGCCATGGTAGCACGCTGGATGACCCTGGGCCAGTCACACACTCTCAACCTAACATACCTCACAGTGTTACTGTGAGGATAAAATGGAGGAGAGAAGAATGATGTATGCCACATTGGGTCCCCATTGGGGAGAAAGGTGGGGAATTGAAGTAAGTAAATAAAGATCTGCATGGAAGCCAGCCAACTGCAGAATAGTTACTATGTGCAAAACAGAAATCAAAGATCATCCAGATGGGTCAGTAAATGATATCTATAGCAAGTTGTCTCTCTGCCTCCCAGTATCTAGCCTCAATGTAAGAGGTGTTGTGCCTGATGATTGATAAAGGTGGTTTCCCTTCAAAGAAGAATTGAGAAGTCTATGAGGAACATACATTTGTATGCAGATAAACATGTATTTGTACATGAAGATACTGTAAATTTGCATTTAGTTCAAATGAATTTTTTAACCAAGTTGCCTTAAAAAGAGAAACAATTTCTTGTAGCTGAATTTTCAAAATCATTAAAAACATTTATGTAAAATGTTTAAAACTCCATGGATTTATTTTTTGAACAGGAAATACATCTTTCAAACTGGTAGGATGTCTATAAGATGCTTAGCTGACTTCAGTGTGCAGAGCAAAAATGGAAGCCATCCAACTGAAACTATTTGTTAAACATTTGTTAAACATTTGTTAAACATTTGTTAAACATTTGTTATATTTTCAGTTGGATGGCTTCCATGTTTGCTTCTTCTTCCCATCATGCTAGGGGAGCAATCTGACACCAGCTAGTCATACCCCATGCCTACTGAAGGCAACAAAATACCTTACAGATGTTCTACAAGAGGCAAACAGGTCTCAGGACCATGAAATATCTCTTTTTCTCCATATCTTTTTTGTTTTTAACATCTGACCTGATAAACAGATATGGAGAACTCAGGTGGTTTCCACACAGGAAAGGACTAGAGTGGTTTCTGCTTTCCTGGTACAGCTGCTGATTCAGAGAAAAAAGAACTGAGGAAGAAGAGTTGGTCTTTATATCGCAGTTTTTTTCTACCTACAGAGGTAATAGGGTTTCCATATGGTCGGTTTCTGTGGCCTTGTCCTTAGCAGTAGCTGTTGCCCCCTCTCCCCCTCATCCCCTCTCCACTGGTGCATTTTCATTTTTTTAAAAAAATCAGGAATTGAATGTCATTATAAAGTTATAACAATAATATTATAACAACAACAAATAAATACATTTTCAAAACCCTCCTGTTCTGCTAGACCTTTTCCTGACCCACCATAGCCTCTCCATTTCAGCCCACCCCCCCAATAGCTATTCCAGTACACAGCCTTCTGCTTCTCTCTTCTCCATCTAATTTAGACAGTAAGAAGCCAGGATGATGCAAACAATATCACCCCAACTGTGGAACATGCCTTAGGACTGCATGGTTTGCACTTTGCATAGAAAAAGCCTCTGGCATCTCCAGTTAAATGGATCTCAGGAAGCAAGGGGAAAATCGTTGGCTGATACAGTCATGATAGGCATTACCGGGCTAGGTGAACTGGTGGTCTGGCTCAGTGTTAATGTCAGAGCAGGCATGTCCTTCAGAGGCAGGGGGCGAAGGCAGGCTTGGCAGGATGTAGCAAAGAGAAAAGAACAGGAAGTTTCACTATATCAAAAGGCTGCCTAGAATAGTGGTTAAGAGTGTGGGATTGGGAGATCCAGGTTTGAATCCCCACTTGTGCCTGGAAGCTCACTGGGTGACGTTGGGTGGATCACATTCTCTCAGCCTAACCTACCTCATAGGGTTGTTGTGAGGGAAAACTGGAGGGGAGGAGAATGATGTAAACCACCTTGGTTCCCCATTAGGGAGAAAGTCAGGGTATAAATGAAATAAATAATAAATTTCTTTCCAAGCTAGGGCAATCATGAGCTGCTTTGAAATTCCTGTCTGGAATGGGTCACTGTGCAAGCCTGTGCTTTAACAGGTAGAGTAGAAAGATTTTAAATAAATCCCTTCTCTGACCAACAGTCCCAGTGGTGTAATAAATTCATGTCTGATACACCAGGCTCCCAGTTTAAGTCCTGCTTTGTTTGACAATAAAGCAGTTTAACATACGAATATAAGAAGTGCCATGCTGTATCAGACCAGTGGCCCATCTTACCTGGCATCGTTTCCCACAAGGACTAGCCAGCTGCTCTGGAGGGTCAGTGCAATATATTGGGTTCAGACACATTCAAGTGATCAGCTCATAGTTTATTAGTGATTCAGCAAGAGAAAGAAGACTGAAATCCCTGCCCCCAAATCCTGGTATTTATGACTGGAAAAAGTTACACCCAAAACACACCCCACTCCCAACGATAGGCTATTTATACTCCATTATCTCCCAATTGGTTTTGTCTAGGACCTCTGTCTCCCTATTGGTCCATTCTAGAATCCTAGCAAGCCATTGTTATGTGTCCTAAGCTAAGCCCTTTTGCAAGTACAGTTAAGGCTCAATACATAACACCCCTCCCCCCATAGTTCGAAGTGTGCCTAAGGCACATAGTCTGATAAATAGGCATGTGGCCAGAACCCCCACTGTGAATGCCGGGGTTCTGGAACTGGGGCTTCTGGAGCTACCCCAGGTGGACCATCCTGGATGTCTCGAGGCAGCGAGGAATCCTCTTTGAGCTCAGGAGCAGGGGCCGGTGCTACTTTGCTGGTCCCTGGAGCTGGAGGTGGTGAGGCTCCCTGACTCACACTTTGGGGGAGTCAGTGGCTGGTGCCCCTCTGGGGGCCACTGACATCTGTGTCTCAGGGAGCATAGGGAGTAGGCACCCCCACAGCTGGTCCACATGTTTCCACAGGACCTGGCCATCCTCCGTGGAGACTTTGTATAAAACGGGCCCCGTAGGACACATGACCCAGCCTGCCAGCCATGGAGGCCCCTTCCCAAAGTTCCTGATGTAGATGGGGTCTTCCGGAAAGAACCCCCTGGGAGCCTTGACCTGTTCAGAGAGCTGCCATGACTTGGGAGCCCTGTCCAGGTGCAACCTGTCTAGAAAGACAGTGGGCCAGCAGCCCATCAGTAGCTCAGCTGGGCTGCGGCCGCTGACCAGGTTTGGGGTGGTCCGTTGGGACAGGAGGAATCAGGCCAGTCGGGCTTCCCAGTCCCCATCCATGATTCAGCTGAGGGTTTCTTTAGCGGTCTGCACCATGTGCTCCATCAGTCCATTGGTCACGGGGTGGAAGAGTGCGGACTGCATGTGCCGGATCAAGTTCCCCTGAAGGAATGTCTGGAACTCTTCAGATGTGAAGGCAGTCCCATTGTCTGAGACAATTGTGTCTGACAGCCCGTGGGTGGTGAAGATCCAGCACAGCATGCGGATGGCGGCCTTGGAGGAGGTTGAGGAGACTAAATTAACCTCTAGCCATTTGGAGTAGGAGTCCACCGTGATGAGGAATACTAATCTGTGAAAAGGCCTGGTGAAGTCGATGTGTAGCCTGGACCATAGCATGCGGGTGGACTCCCAAGCCTGGGTGGGCACACTAGGGGGGTTTGGGCAGACAGCCTGACATGCTTGACACCTCTTCACCCAAGCCTCGATTTCTGCATTGATCCCTGGCCACCACACATAACTCCTGGCCAGGGCCTTCATCCAGACAATCCCTGGGTGAGCCTCAAGTAGTGCCAAGATGTGGTGGTGCAGGGCGCCAGCAATGACTACTCTGTTCCCTCACAGTAGGCACCCTTTGTACATGGAGAGTTCATCCTTGCGGACCATGAAAGCCATGAACTCAGGGCCCGCAGCGGGCCACCCCCTCCTCACCCAGCCAAGGTCCCGGGAGATAACGGGGTCCCTGGCTGAGTGGTGGCTGACATCGGTGGCTTTGAGGGGTTGCTCTATGAGGTCCTAGATGAGCAGAATGCAGTGCACTGGCACCGGTCCTCCTCGACCTCAGGTGAGGGCAGGCGGCTTAGGGTATCTGCATGCCCCATCGCTTTCCCAGGGCAGTGCTGGAGATGGTAGTTGTAGCCTGCCAAGAAGATGGACCACCGGAGGACTCACAGGGATAGGACCTGGGGCGTCTGTCTATCTGCCATGAAAAGGCTGAGGAGAGGGTGATGGTCCATCACAATGGTGAAGCACCTCCTGTACAGGAAGTCATGGAACTTCACCCCCACCATGATTGCCAGGCCCTCGCGATCGATCTTGGCGTAATTTTTCTCAGTGGCCAACAAGGTACGAGAGTAGTAGGCCACCGTTACTTCCCAGCCATTGGGGAGTTGGTGCCCCAGCACAGAGCCCACCCCAAAGGGGGAGGCGTTGCAAGCCAGGGCCACTGGCAGCACTTCATTGAAATGGGCCAGCACTGAGTTGGAGATCAGCAGTGCCTTGATGGCCTGGCGAGGGCCCCAGAGCCAGGGAGCCCCCTTGTCCAACAGACAATGCAGGAGCTCTGCCACCAAATCCTCGTTGCCAGTGCAATATATATCAGCTCATAGTTTATTAGTGATTCAGCAAGAGAAATACTGAAATCCCTGGCCCCAAACTCTGGTATTTATGACTGGAAAAGGTTTTTATTTATTTATTATCACACTTATACCCCACCCTCCCTGCGATGCAGGTTCAGGTTTGGGTTACACCCCAAACACACCCCACTCCCAATGACATGCTATTTATACTCCATTGTCTCCCAATTGGTTTTCTCTAGGATCCCTGTCTCCCTGCTGGTCCATTCTAGGATCCTAGCAAGCCACTGTTATGTGTCCTAAGCTAAGCCCTTTTGTAAGTACAGTTCAGGCTCAATACATAACAGTCAGAAACCCAGGTATAGAGAGGCCAAGGCCTTCTGCTGATGTTCCTTCCTAGAATTGGTATGCCAAGGTTTACTGCCTCTGGATGTGGAGGTTAGTAGCCATTGTTGGATCCATCCTCCATGAATCTGTCTAATCCCCTTTTAAAGCCTTCCGTGTTACTGGCCGTCACTACCTCCACCTTAATTACTTGTTGAGTGAAGAAATTATCCCTTTTGTGTGTCCTGACATTTTCTTATGGCCTACTATATGGGAGCAACTGAATCATGACTTTTATGTAACTATGTTCAGTACAGAGACCGTAAAACCTCAGGCTGGTGCCCTGCACTCCCATGGACACTCTGTGTTCAAGCATTTTCCACATGCTGAGCTATGTGTCCCCTGTTGTGTGCTGACATGCTGAAGTGGCCTCCACATGGAACCCTCTTTGAATCGGCCCAAAGCCCTCTTTGTAAGTTGAGTCACTTCCATGTTCTGTAGAGCATCTTGTACATTGTTGGCATTATACAAGCAATAGGGATTTGCACTAGTAAATCTTAGTTTCCATAAATTACACAATTTGTGGCATGATTTTGGTTCTGCAGATTTCTGCTTCTGTCACATGGCAACTTTCTCATGAAGAGTAGGGCTGCTTTATGCTCAAGGTGTTTGTGTTGCCAATGGCAGCACATAGCCTTGAATGTGATAACCATCACCTGCTTTGATGATAAAATGGAACAGAAGCCTCTCTCACTCTGTGTTTCTTTTGTATAAGGATCACCAGGCTAACAGAATATACTTCTGAAGCAAATCATTTGTAGGCTTAAAGGACAAAGTTCTCTATGTAGGTGATATGGCTCATCTGGCAGCCCTGAACTTTTGTTCAGAGAACAACACCTACGCTGCCAGGCAAGCTGCCAAGACAGCTGCACCCACAGAAGGATTCAGCCCTGCCAGGATGAAAGAAGTTCACTTTCTACCAGTGTGGCAGGTTTCCTTCCTTCCTTTCCTCATTGCTCTCTATTCTTATTTTACAAGAACAAGTTAACTCTGGTTGCAACTATTTTTTTTCCTTTTATCTTCAGGCTTTTTCTAATGGGGGAGGAGGGAGTTCTGAGAACATTTCAGAAACTGTGAAACTGATATCTAAAATGCCTCCCAACACAAAACCTTATGGAGGATATATCTATCAACTATATTGAGGCAATCAGTGAAAGTATAGTTGCCTACCTTGTCTCCAAGCAGACAGTGAGAAAGGCATGTCAAGTATATGTTAAAAAAGTTTGGTGTTGTGCTTCTATAAAAGTTTTATTTAATTGAAAACTGAATATGTTTTAATTGTTATAGTAACCAATTATGATGAGTAATTGGCAACCTTTTATTGGTGACTTCTGTCATGATATAAAGCACTGATTCAGATCAATCAGAAGCTCTTGGACTCACAGAAGGATCCCATGATTTAGCTCCTCTGTACACCGATATCTGTCCTTCAGGGAACTAGAGCAATGCTGATTTGGAAAGGAAACACAAAATATGGACTTCTCATCCCCATGCTTTGGGCCTTCTGATGTTCCCTTTGTGCTCCCACCCTGTGAACATCATATGAGAAAGGTCTCTGTCACAGTCAGGCTTATCTTACTTTCCCTAGGCTGTCCTCCCCACAAGGGTTAGACAATATTAAGGAGAGGGGCCCTGGCTCAGAGGCAGAGTATTTGCTTGGCATTCAGAAGGTCCCTGGTTCAGTCTTTGACATCTTCAGCTAAAAGGATCAGGTGGTAGGTGATGGGAAAGGCCCAGAGACCCCAGAAAGCCTCTGCCAGTCTGAGTAGACAAGATTGATTTTGATGGGCCAAGGGTCTGATCCAGTATAAGGCAGCATCATGTGTTCATATGGGTATGGCTTATTTTCTTCTTTTGGTGTGACTTCTCTCTGTTTTGTGGTTTACTGAAATGTAGATTATAAGGATTAATGTCCATAAGTGGTGTTTGGTTTCAAGGGAGAGCCCTGCCTAAGTGATGGCCTTATGTCCTTCATGTCCCTTTCAACCCGGATTTTATAACAAACCAAAGATATGTGATAAGAGTGCAACATGGCCAACATACCACATTAGTAAGGCTGCTACCTCTGTGTAGAGAAATACCTGGAGATTTTGTGGGTGGAGTCTGGGGAGAGTGGGTTTTGAGTAGGTGAGGGACTCCAGTAAGGCACAATGCCATAGAGTTCACCCTCCAGAGTGGCCATTTTCTCCAGGGGAACTGATCTCTGTCATCTGGAGATCCAATGTTATAGAGGGAGATCTCCTGGTCCTACTTGGAGGTTGGTAACCCTACATGCCATCAGGTAGGAAGCCCTTTACCATCAAGAAGTATGTGCTGTGGCTCAGAACTGAACTAAGATCTTCTGACTCTTATTTAAGGGTGAAGGGACGACCCATTGATCAAAACATTATGTTCCAGGTTCCAGCCCAGACCTGTTTTCCCCCCCCTTCTATTTATGAAAGAGGTGGCTGGTTTGTAAAAAGCTGGCACACCCTGAGATAGCTTGTACATATGTTAATATTTGCTGCTATGATAATTGCTACCTTGTGGAATATATTCATTCCTGATGTTATCTTGTCTGTTCCTTCCCTTACACCATTACTCCCCCTGAGCTACCCTGCTAGGATGGACTCACCCTACTTTGCTTTCCACGAGATCTTTTTAAATAATTAAGCTTCCAGTAATAAGGGCACGTAGAAGGCTCAGCCTTATTCATGTTAAGAGATCTCTCACACTCTGTGTAGGGCAACTGGAAGGAACCTACACAAGATTTGGTTGTCTGGTTGTAATGACTGTGTTAGATTTGAGTATGAGGCCCAAGTTAAAGTAGTAGAAATCTTATTAAGGGGTCAGTGAGAGGCAGCAAAACCTATACTGGTCAGATAATATGCTTGCTTCTAAAAGCTTTGCTTTCCACTGTGTTTGAAAAATTAGTAAAATTTGGTCAATCCCACTAAAAGATCTTTGCAACATGGATCAGACTAGTGGCAGAGAGGTGTTTAAATTTCATCTGGCCTCTGATTTTCTGCTGCCAAGACACTGTCTGTCCCCCACCCTCAGTTCCAGGTTCATGTTTACCTTTACAAACACACATCTGGAGTTCAGTCCCAGGTAGAAGTTTGGGTGCATGGGAGGAATTGCTATGGACAAGTGGTATGCAAGTAATGAACTAAACAAGTAAACACACAGAGACAGTTTCTGTTTACTAAACCACCTAATCCCAAACTACTTTTTTTGTTAGAAAAAGCAGCCATCAGGGTTTTGTTACATGTGTTTGCATGTAATGTTTAGTTGGGCCTTTACAATAGGATCATCAGTTGCCAAAGTAAAGAAGAACATTGCAATCTTAATACTGGGAAACAGTGAAAGTCTTGCATGACTGGGAATATCACTTCCCCTCCCCACCTACACACCTGGCATTGAATGAAGAGCTTTGAAACTCAAATTTAAGCAGATCAGTACAGCTGCTAAGTGTTCTGCAGAGCCCTATCAATAAATATTCTGGAGGTAATTTGTAGTGAATGACCCTTTAGATTGTCTAAAAGCCCTTTCAGTTAAAAAAGCTGTCTTTGAATGGATGAGAAAGCAAGCCCAGTCCTGCCTATACGGTAATATCTCCTTGAACATTCAACCTCTTCTTAACTTGCTGGAAATTGCAAGGCCACCGAGAACAAAAACAAGCCTTTGCAAGCAAAATCCATTTTGCAGCATCTATGGCTCTTCCCCACCCCTTTCTACTCCCCATAATGAAAATAGCTCTCTACTAGCAAATGTGCCCTGGAGTCTGGAGGTAAACAGAACTGCTGCATAAGATCTGCGAGGAACTGTCAGTGTATGAAGCTCATCCTGCCTTATCTCATCCTCCCTCAGACAGAGTTCAGCCTCCAGTCTGCTAGAAATGTTTTCTTGCACTTTTTGGTGCCCCCCCTGCATGGACTACTTGATTTCCAGTACACCAATCTCTGTTGAGAGCCCTTCTGTATGATAGAAACTTTTGGGAGCAGGCTCTGTCCAGTAAGACTCAGGAGCACACAAAACAGCATGGAGAGAATAAGCCAGGTCAGTTGCCAGCAGCATGGACAGCACCCTTTCTTAGCATGGACATTGGTTTCCAAAGGAATGAAATAACTGCCAATCAGGGCACATCCCTACCATGATTCGACATATCGCTGTTGATAAGTATGACACTTAAAGGCAGCGTTCCAACAAGTGATTCAACAGCTCAGAACAGATCAGAACAGACAACACAACATAGAGCAACAGGCTCTTATTTAAACAGTGTGGGCTAGCATAGCCACGCCCACATCAGTGGTAACAACCAATAGCATTGCTTTGATAAAGCCCAATCAGTTTGCTTCCCTCCAGTACAATACTTGTCTCCTGATTGGCCTGCTACACAGAGTAGCCAATCAGGTATTGCCATTCTCAATACCAGCCTGTCAATGGGGATGAAATCAAGCTCAGGACTTAACAGCTGTCACTGTTTCCCATGCCTGCTGCCCTTGCATCAGCCTTAAGGCAAAAGCCCATGATCAGTCTCTTCTGTGTGTCACAAGTATTCTTACAATGTATTCACTGATGTCTCATTAAAGAGGAACCAGGCAGGATGCTGCAGACTTCATGCTCTGCTTGGCTACCGTGCACAACCCCTGCTCATGTTCTTTCTCTCCCCCACAACAGCTCATCATCTTTACAAATGAGGGCAAAGGATTTTTAAAGTAAGTTGGGACCAAAGACCTGAGTCAC
This sequence comes from Gekko gecko, assembly GCA_029375565.1. Classification (NCBI taxonomy): domain Eukaryota; kingdom Metazoa; phylum Chordata; class Lepidosauria; order Squamata; family Gekkonidae; genus Gekko; species Gekko gecko. The sequence continues at coordinate 102,804,375 of JAPDNY010000004.1, read as the reverse complement.
TGGTCCATCATACGAACTGATGTAACATCAGCACACGGGACAGTGAATCAGGCAATGTGATTTTCCTAGTGAAACACATCAAGTAAGCAGCTTTCATAATCTAGAGAACTCTGACTGCCTGAATCTCTTGGGGAGCCTCCAGTGCTGGACTTGATAAGTGTTTTACCTAATAGTTACTGCCAACTTACTCAGCACAGGGTGGTGGGGGGACGTATAGTTTTAGGCCAGAAGAATGGCTTCTTCCTTGTAGGTAATCTGAATGACAAGGAAGTAAAAATCAGAGTATATATTTTTTGCTTAGTCTCCCTGCTGTTTGGCAGGCATAACCTCCCCCCCCCATGTTTCAGTCTTAGCTCTTGGAGGGTGCCTGGAGTAAAAAAGATTACTATCTGCATAAGAGATGATGGAGGGATGCCTAAATGCACTCCTGTGTACAAATAACTCACAGTACTGACTAGCTCCCAGTTCCAATTCTCGCCTCTGTTGCTGCCATTGCATCCTATTTCATCCCACCCCACCCCTGGCAAGCAGTTTCTTTTAAAAATCACCATGTTCTCCTCCCTTGTGGATAGAAAGTTATTCAGTGGTGATAAGCTACTTTGTCCTGGGAACAGATGGCATTTCCTGGAAAGGACCAGAGTTCTATGATGTCAATTAAAAGGCAAAACACTTTGTGACATCATCTCTGTTCAATTAGGGAACAGTGTAAGGGATTGAGCACTATCCTTAGAGTGGGTAGAAAAAGGGTACAAAGGATGCACCCCAGTATGTTGCCAGCAGAGGAAAGAGTGGCGGCCAGTGTGAGGAAGAAAAGGCCCATTCCTTCCCAGCAAGGAGAAGTGGAGGGAGAGCCTCCAAGAAAGGCTCTCTAAACTTGGGCTGCCAGGGACGTCAGGGCAGGCCACCTTCCAAGAAGTTATTCCCTTGGGGACGCCAGCAGTGCCATTGAGAAGGGCTATGTGGAAGGCCTGGTAAGCAGTCACTCACCTCATTGGTGAGATGATTGCTGTGAATGGCTAACCTTTCTCCCTCATGGAGGATGTAGCCTTTCACTGCCTGCTGCAACACCTGGCTCCCTAATATGCAGTCCCCTCATAGAGGACCATGAGCTGACAAGTCTTGCCCGCTATGCACTGTTTCACAGTGGTGATGGTCAAGGCTGAGCTTTCCAGAACTCAAGTCAGAGCCATGTACTTCACGGCAAGCCTCTGGAGCAGCCAGCAACATGGCTGCCTCTCCCTCACCACCCACTAGTGGCAACCAGAGGACCTCTCTTTCTAGACAGTCAGGGCATGGCCCAGACCCCAGGGGGGGATGGTCCTGCCACTGGGTTACAAAGTGGTTCTGCTAGATGTGAAGGAGATGAATGCAGACCATGGAGCACAAAATATCGCTACCATGATACAGAGTAGCCCAAGAGAGTGGGTGGGCTGTGACAAGATCATCCATGGCTACATGATCATGGATGCCAGCACCAACATGCTGGTACCAGTGATGCCTGTGTGCTTTGAGCACTGTCTGCCTGGCACCCATGCTTCAGCTAGTGGTGAAGGATGCTCTGGTGCTGGGACACACTGTCAAGGCCACCTGGGATGCTGCCACCCTCAAGATGCAGTCCTTGCTCAAGACTTGCCAGTGCCTGGCTGCACACTTCTTGCACAGCATCAACTCTGCCCATGTGCTATGTGAGAGGCAGGGGGGGGAGGATGAGCCTGAACATCAGCTCATCCTGGACTTACCCACCTGCTGCAACTCCACTGACAGGGATATAAGAGACCTCCCAGCTGAAAGCCGTAAATGCCAAAAGAACAGCCAGGACGACGCTACAATGCAATGAAATATATTTAACAAAATACAACAACATAACCCCAGTGCACTACAAAAACTGTGCTCAAATACATATAAAATTATTATACAAAATTATTAACGAAGTCTCCAGAATGTATCTTCGTTTCACTCCTAAACTTCCTCAGAAGTCCCTGTATGAAAATATATATCGGGTGCTCTATGCGAGCTATTTGAACTCGCATTACAGAACATAAATCACGAATACGCTTAGCACATGAGGAGTCTCCTTTGGTCCTTCATTTTTTGGAAAAAAGACATGATTATAACAGCTTTTTCTTTACTGTATTGGAAGTTTTGCATACTAATAACTATAACATTATAGATACTAGGAAAACTTTGCTTAAACGTGAGGCTTACTGGATTCACTGACAACAGACATTAAGTCCTCGAGGTCTAAATAGTGACCTAGACTTAACATGTTTTTTGTGAATAGGTTTGTTTTGAAAATGCTTTTTGTAAATAGGTTTGTGATAAAAATAATAAAAATTGTTAGTTTTCTGCCTTCAACTTCTATAGAATGTAAAATATGAGTATATTACAACATGTTATTGTGGATGCAGCTTAGTAGGAGTAAGTTTCCTTTAAAATGATGATTGTAACAATGGAGATTTTGTATAAATGTCAATCACACATGGAATCATTAAGGCATTCTAGCATTGAGAAGTGCACAGCAAACTTGACTGGAACCTGGTAAAATGAATTGTTTCCTATTTGGTGAGTGTTTGTCTCTATGAGTAAGTATTAAAAGACTATGATATAAAAGCAAATAATTAAAAATTATATATTAAAAAACTTATTTTCAGAAAAATGAATGGAAAAAATATAAAGAGAGATTAAAACCACGAGAAAGACAACACTTGCTAAATGGTATACAATATTTTAATACTATATACTACTTTATATTTCTACTATATTGATGTTCCAATTTATATTTTCTCTATTTTTGAGATAAGATATTTAATTAAAATAATCTTTTTGATTGTAGCAAAAAGGAATTTGAATGTGTCAAATGTACAAGAATTTATTATTGAGAATTTACACCACTTCTGAGAATCTACTTCTGAGGAAGTTTAGGAGCGAAACAAAGATACATTCTAGAGACTTCGTTAATAATTTTGTATAATAATTTTGTATGATATTTTATATGTATCTGAGCACAGTTTTTGTAGTGCACTGGGGTTATGTTGTTGTATTTTGTTAAATATATTTCATTGCATTGTGGTGTCGCCCCGGCTGTTCTTTTGGCAACTCCACTGTCACCATGATTGCGTGTTTCATGGAACCGAAGAGTGTGGTGCAGGATGTCATCTCCTCCATGAAAATCCTGTATGGGGAAAAGGAACTCAACATCAGTTCCAATGACTGGCTGACTGGCCCCAAAATGGTGGATCTCCTCAAGCCCTTCCAGGACACCATTGACATGCTCAGCACCCATATGGCCAGCCTGGGGCAAGTCATCCTCCTGATTCAAGGGCTGGAGCAGGTGCTGGCCTCTGCACTGGAGCCAAGCCCTGAGGGGATGGCTATTTTCCCATGGGTCAGGGCCTTGGCAGGGAGGTTGTGGGTGGCCATCACCACTAATTTGCATCATCTCTGCAAGGAAGGGGAGTACAAGCTGGCTTGCATCTGTGATATCTGAATAAAGGGCATCATTGCTCTCCTGAATGCAGGCATGGAGGCATGAACTCTGTGAAGAAATGAGAGGGTTCAGGCCAACAGAGGCCCCGGTCACACGGGCCAGAAAACGCGCGGGGGAGGTGTGGCATTTTGCCCCAGAGCTAAATAAGGCACGGTAGCCCGATCTCACAGGCCACCGGGTTTCCACGCGCCAGCTCTGCGCCGCGATCACACCACGCTGCTGCAGCGCGGCAAAACAGCAGCACAGCAGACCACGCAAGTGCGAAGTGTGCATGCGCTGTTGGGGGGGGCGGGCCGCTGTCGGTGACTTGTGTGTGCACATGCGCTGTCCAGCGTTGGTGCGCATCCCAGGGAAACTTACAAACCCTGGGGACATGGGCGGGCGTCGGAAGCCGCGGGATACCGGCGCTCCCGTGATCAGATGCCAGCCTTTGCCCCGGGGTTTCCAGAAACTAGTACCTCAGACCTACTAGTTTTTTTACCCCGCGTTTTCGGAGGGAAGCCGCGGGTTGGCCACGGGAGCCCTACGCCTCCCAGATGTGCTCGTATGAACGCGCACGGAAAGTCCGCAGGGCTCCTGTGACTTCAGCGGGGCAAATGCTCTGTGTGGACGGGGCCAGACATGACCAGAGGGAACATTAGGTTGAAGAGGCTGGGGAGCAGGAGGACCCACGGCCCAGCACGTCTTTCTCAGAGAACCCCCAAAAGTTCATGATGGATTGTGGTTAGCAAACCAGGCACACCACGAACCAAACTGAACAGCATTTTACTGGTTTGTGCCCATGCCTAGTATTGAACCCACCTATGTCTGCTGTGTGAACCTAACAGCAGGACCCTGAGTGAGTACCCTATTCCTGATTTGCATAACAAATGGAACAACACAACGGGGGATTCAGGGAAAAGTGCCCCACCTGCCCACCCCAACAGAAGGAAGGAATGAGGGGAGAAAGTAGAAAAAGCCTGCCACACAAGCCCTGTGGGGCTTGGCTGGGCACATCCTTTGCCACCCTACATGTGGTTCTGTTGGATCACGCGCCTTTTTTTGCCCCTCACAGGGCTTGACCATGCAATGTGCCTCCTGCCTTGCCATGCTTATGGCAATGGTAGCTGCTACCTGCCCCACATTGGGAAATTTTTGCCCCTTGCTTCAGTCTGCAGTCACTACTGTGGACTTTTCCCAGTGTTCTTAATGGCAAATCCACCTCTGCTTCTAATCCACCCAACAACAGTTGCTGCATGAAGAAGTTCAAGATCAGCAGCAATTCACTTCAAAGCTCCTCACTGCAAAAGGAAGGGGAGAAAGAAATCTTTTGCTTTCCCTCTCATCCAAGAAAACTGTAAGTGGTAACTGGCTGTACTTTGGCCCTTGTTTACTATAGTACAGGTGACAATGTCCTAAGAGGACAAAGTTGTACAGCCACTTCTTCAGAAGAAGCTGTTACCCACCCAGGACCTTCAGGATGAGTCTTTTTAAAAAATCTGACTCAAGTCATTCTCAAAATATGTTTCTGCTCCACATTCCACCAGCAATCTGTACTGAATTTTCAAGTTATCCATGAGCTGTCTTGAGCTGTTAGGAAGAGACACAGGTTGAGAAACTCACCCCAGCCATAAGGCCAGGGGGCTTAAAAAAGAGCAGCTATATGAATGATCAACTGAAAACTTCCAAATTAAAACCCCATCACCTTCTGCACTCCAATGTAGTTATCTTTTTGTTTCTTCAGCCAAAAAGTGAACACACAGGGTGAAAGGAAGGGCCAAGCACCCATACTAAGTAAATGATTTTAGGGTTGCATATGCTTTCTGTACACTCTGCAGGTGATCCATGTGGTGACCATCTCTCATACATTACAGCAGCTATTACAGTCTTCAAACAACCTTCAAGGTTACTGTCATAAGAATTAGTACTGCATAGTAACGTCTTGATTGGCAAATACCTTGGTGCCATGGAGACTGTGCTTACCTATTGCTTAGAAATAATGGTCATTTATAAATATTTCTTGCTCTTTGTTTTTTCTAATATTAAAATTAAAAAATTAAAAAGGAAAATTTCCCTTTTCCTTCATATCACAACCAGTGCAGCTGCAGGGGTGTGGAGAGAGAGGTATGTTTTAATTGGTGGTCACCATCTCTTTTTGTCATAGTTTATGTAATCCATTTATTTCTAATTCACTTTTCCCAACAGCTTGAGACAGCTCATGCATTACTTGAAAGTAGGGTTGCCAAGTCCCCACTGGCAACCAGATGGGGGGTGGAGGACCCTTGCTGGTGATGTTCTGACATCACTTTCTGTGTGCATCCAAAGTGATGTCAGTGAGTTGCCAGCCAAGGTGAACATTCTGGCATTTGGGCAAAACTCTGTGGTTAACCATAGAGTTTTGCCCAGATGCCAAAGCATCTCCTGCATCCCCCAGCAACATGCTGACAACACTTCCAGGCATATGGGGAGTGCCATCAGCATGTTTGGATACTGTTGACAACCCTCCTTTGGTGCCATTTCCCCCCTGCCGGTCAGCTGAGCAAAGGTGGGGAGTGCCCAGAGTGGGCGGGGGATCCCGCATCCCCAGGTGGGCCTGGAAACACTACTTGAAAGTTCACTTCAAATTGCTAGTGCTCTGTGGAGCAGAAACACATTTAAGAATGACTTGAGTTAGATTTTTTTTTCTGAACAATGACTCATCCTGAAAGTCTTGGGTGGATAACAGCTTCCTCTGAAATATATTACTATACTATGGACTATATTTCTTATGTTCCTGGCTGAATCAGTACTGTGGGACACCACTGTCAGTATAAGCACTAAATGTTCAGTACTTCCAGCTATCTGGCACAATGGTGGGAGAGCAGAAACAAAGCATCAGATCAGGCTGCAATTATTTAGGGGTAGAAAAGGATATTTGAGAATGGGGGCAAAATTATAATCTATCCTTTAAAAACACAGGAACCAGGAGAGTCAGGCATGCAGAAGCTTGCAAGCAGTGGAACAAAAACAGATTTTTATGCCATCCCAACCTTTTAATTTATATTCTTGAAGGATTGTTTAGAACAGGGGTAGGCAACCTTTTTTAGCCCAAATACACACTAAAACAACACCCACCTGTGAAGATGTTGTTGTATTGACAAACAAAATGTAAGGGAAGAGGAGGGTTGTACTTGGCCATACACTCTTGGGACAAGCCATGTCCCAGTAGCTCTACCAGTACCTCAGAGATCTGACTTGGACTGGGCTGCAGGTTGTGTAGGCCTGAGGTATAAGCCATGCCTGTTTCCTTCTCCTGCACCATTAGCCCCAGCAGCGTTGCCAATGGGCAGAGATCTGGCTCCGGGTGCCAGGCAAAATGGCCTGCTGTGCTGTCATCAGGCTGAGGGTTGTCTACCTCTGGTTTAGATGACATGAATTAGTGCAAATTTCCATCTAAGTTAATGCATTTTAAATTGTCCTGTCAGCTAAGAATAATGGCTTTCAGGAGCAGAGAAGGCTCTAACTCCTTTTTGCTTGAAAGCTCCATGACACAAATTATTTAGCTGATTTACAAGCAGGTCTTCATCAGCTTGTTTGAGCATATCAGCTAGTTTATAAAGGTATCTGCCTCTTATTCTAAACTTGCCATAAAGGGAAAAGTAGTGAGATATTCATTCAGAAAGGCGCATTATTAGTACCAGGCCTAAATCTTTGCCCTCTTTATATACAAACAGTAACATGAACTTGAGGAATATTTAAACTGTTTTTTTTTTTTTTTTGTAAAACTCTCTTAAAAAAGAGAGAATTTTATTCTTTTTATAAGAAAGGGGAAGGGTAGACAGATGGAGAAAGAAAAAGATGGAGTGAAATTTTTTCTGTTAGTGAGGGTTAGTTTAGGTTAATAACCAATACTAATTTTGGCATCTATCATGGTTAGAAGATCTTCTTTTTAACTATTGTAAAGTCCAAAGTCAAACTGTTAACGCAGTTAGCAAAGTCCATTGGGGTTAGTAATTAAACAGCTCCTTCCAGATGTTACACGAACAGTCCTCAAAGTATCTTCTTTTTAAATCTCTTCCAGTTACGGATTAAGTCCATTTTAACTTTGAGGTCTTCCGTTCCATCACCACTTTCCCCTGGGCTGCTGTCTTCTTCACTTATCCCAATTTTGAGTGCTGCGTCTTCCTCCCTGCTGGCGTGTCTCTTCAGAAGTTTCTGTATTTTGAAGATGAAATCCGTCTTCTTTCTTTTCTCTTTTTCCTTAAACTTCTGGTCTTCAGGCTTCCAGGGCTCCATAAACTCTTCAGATGGAATTAGATCTCCAGTTTGTTGCCTGCTATGTTCGACATCCCCTTCTACTGGCAGAGTATTTTCTTTTATAAAAGCGGAGTAGGCTTTGGGAGCCTTATCCACCTCTTCTTTTAACTTTATCGCTCCACTACCAGTTAGGGGTGCCAAGACATTTGTCAAGGTAAATCCGAGATCTTCTTTCTCTTCTTCTTTAACGCCCTGAAAACCTAGAATCAGAATCGATTTCTGTTCGAACTCCATCATCTTTCTAGTTGTTTCCGATATCTGTTTCTGTCGGCTGATGAGAACACTTTCCATTTTGAACAAAGTTTCATTGATTTTCTGCAATTGTTCCAGCAGGGGGCACAGTATCTCCTTTTCCTGTTGATTGACAGCAAGCTCTTTGGGGGGGGCTGTCTGGACCGGAAGTCCCTCCTCCCTTCTCTTCCGGTGTCCGCAGAACTTTTTCCATTATCGACATTTTGTTTTTTTATTTACTTTTAAGAAGTTCGTGCCGCATCCCCCAGGAAGCTAAGATGATCGTAATCTTCCATGCCACCCCAACGGTACTATCACCAACACTCTTTTTTCTCTCTGCCCCCCTTCGTGCTCCCTTTGTAGATCTTGCTTCTCAAAGGGGGTGGAAACTCCTCCCAACGCTTATACGCATACAGGGGGGCTTCGATTTACGCTTCAAAATAGATCTTCAACTCACGATTCGATGCTATTTCTTCTTTTTATGTTAAACCATAGCGCTGTCTTCACTCCTGGAAATCAGTGGCGCCGCTAAGTCCCATTACGGGCACGCCGCAGCGGGGCCGATTGGGGCGGGGAGAAAGCCTCAATTTCCCGGCTGTCTGCCGGCAAAGAGGCTACTTCCCAAGCGCCCCCGGTTTGGAGCCTTTGCCTAAGGCTCACTAGGGTCTTTCGCACATGCGAAGACCCCCCCTAACTGCGCGTGGGCTAACCGCCTCCGGGAGCGTCCCGAGAAGCGGCCGCCATTCGCGACGCCAAAACCGAAACCTGAGGAATATTTAAACTGTTAGTTAATGATGGAGTTACAGGGTTATTTACTGCCTACAGCTCTCTCTCTCTCTCTCTCTCTCTCTCTCTCTCTCTCTCTCAGTCCAGTTCCTGATCACATTTTGGCATGGCCAGGAAGCTTAGTTGTCAGTGGTGACTGAACAAAAGCTAAGCAGATGGGGCTAACTCACTTTAGGGCAGTGATGGCAAACCTTTTAGAGATCGAGTGCCCAAACTGCAATCCAAATCCCACTTATTTATTACGAAGTGCCAACACGGCAATTTAACCTGAATACTGAGGTTTTAGTTTAGAAAAAACAATTCATTAATATCTTTTGTCTTAAAAGAAAAGCACAATAACAGAGCTTTCAATTATACAAACAGCTTTTTATTGAAAGGTAAAAGTTTACATTTGGCATGAAGTTTGCATTTGATGTCATACACACAAACTCCTTCCAGTTAGTACAGGACAGGACCCTTCCTATTTACCTGGTCTGTCTTTCTCAACATGATCTTACACATTTTCACACCTAAAGTGACAGCCCTCTTCCCCCTTCCATGGGAAAGAGACAGAAAAACAGCACACTCAGTGGAATCTGCCACTTCTAGATTGATTCGAAATAAATTAAATTTTGATCCTGCAAATCTTGACTGATGAACAAATAAAGCACTTCAACTTGAGCACTTCAACCAGGTGACCCACCCCCAAAGCATATCAAGGCTGCATGGAATGAGAGACCACGGAGTGGAATGACAGCCCCTGGGGGTAGCAGGAGTGTTCTGGAACTGGAATGAGAGGCCCCAGAGTGGAATGACAGCCCCTAGGTGTAGCAGAACACTTCTGCTACCCCCAGGGGCTGTCATTCCACTCCATGGTCTCTCATTCCAGTCCCTGAACACTCCTGCTCACCCTGGGGCTGTCATTCCACTCTGGGACCTGTCATTCCAGTTCTTGAACACCCTGCCACAGCCTTGGGCTGTCATTCCACTCCGTGGTCTCTCATTCCATTCCCAGAGTAGTGTATTTGGGCCTAGAGACCCTAATGGAAAATCCATTTCGTATTTTTATTGCAACTCTACTTGTACTGTAATGTATTTCAATGAAGCCCATGCAAGTCAATTGGCATTCCTGTCTCCCATTATTTCCAGTGGACCTTCAAGTGTTTCCCATTGTTTCCAATGGGCAATCCTGTTCTTCCTTTTAGTACATGCCATACATCCGCCCTCCTACACGGCTCCTCCAAACAGCATTTTAGTTATTCCCATGAGTGCGAAAAGCCAGAGCAAATTTACAGTCTGACTAAAGGCGCAATCCTATGCTCTCATACTTGAAAGCAAGTTCGGTTGTCTCAGTGGTGCTTAATTTTGAATAAGTATGCACAAGATCGGGTACTGCTTTTGAAGTGGCTATTCATTTCTGCCTTGTCCCTCCACCCCAGCTCATCACTGGAGAGTTGGGAGCTCTGAAGTTCAGGGACAGTCTTTCATCATGGGGGGGGTGCCCTATGTGTGATTCCCTGGAAGCTCTCAAGAAGCTATAATTAGGAGGGAGGGGTGCTGTGCCTTACCTCCACAGGGTGGGAGTTCTGGCTCGCCTTAAGCTACCTCACCACAGCGCTGGCTGCCACCCCCTCCTGCAGCACCAGCTCCAAAACAGTCTCCATGTCCAACTCCTTGAACAGCCCTTCTAATCACAGCCTCTGAGCAAGCGCACGACATGCCACCCAAGGCAGCAGGGCAGCCCTGAAAGGAAGCGAAGGGAGAGGGTACTAAAGTTTTTCAGACTCCAGGTTACAACACAGGATGCTGGAGGGTGCTGTGAGAGAGACCAGACAGAGAGCCAAAAAGGGAGGAGGGGGAGGAGGAATAGCGCACCTCCCCAAAGAAGGCGGGTTTGGAAATTGAAGTGGCACACTCATGCAGATGCAACTTTTGGCAACGAGCCTGAGTGGGCATCCCTGGGAATGCTCAGCCTCACTCCTCTGGGGCAGAAGGGGCGTGGATTGAAGCGTGCATTTGCAAAGGAAGGGGAGTTGCTGCGCTTTCCCGGGCTAAGGGGGCGGGGTCAGGCTGTGGGGATTCCTTGCTGAGCAGCTCCTGGGCTTTGAGTAGGCAGGGATTGTGGGTTGGTGTCAGGCTGTGAGGAAGGTGGAGCCCACGGGGAAAGCAATTCCCCTCTTCTCCCTCCCCCATGTCAACAAGCTGGGCGCCTGCACTGGGGGGGTTTAATGTCTTTTCCTCTCATGTGTGGCATTTGCTTTCCAACTAGGGCCGGCTGGTGCAGCAGCTGTAGCAGCACAATAAACAGGCTCAGCTGCCTCCTCACCCGTGCCCACAGAGAGGGCTCCAAGTGCCACCTCTGGCACCCGTGCCTTAGGTTCGCCACCAGGGCTTTAGGGCTTCTGCTAAATTATATGGGCCAAAGTAAATTGACTGTAACAGGGCACAGTTGTCTTTTGTCTGCAAATTATGAATTTCTGTTGATGAAAAATATTTAAGATCTGTTCTTATTCTTAAGTCTGGTCCAGACTGTGGATCCTCTTTTGGTGTTACATAACCAAGAAAGACTATTACTTTCCTTAGGGAAAGGCTGTGGCTCACTGGTAGAATATCTGCTTGGCATGCAGAAGGTCCTGGGCTCAATCCCTGGTATCTCCAGTAAAAAGATCTCAGAGTAGGTGATGTGAAAGACCTTTGCCTAAGACCCTAGAGAGAGCTGTTGCCTGTCTTGAGTACATAGTGTTTATTTGTTTATTTGATTTGTACCCCACCCTCCCCACCAAGGCAGGCTCATGGTGGCTTACATAAAAATTGCAACAGATAAAACAACAATATAAATATCTGCATAAAACACAACTTGATTACTAAAAACAATTTGTATGATGGTGGCAATACAGTAGTAGCAACTTACCTTATAAACATACAGTCAGCAGTTGATTTCCCTATCGGCATGCTCAGGTTGGATGAGGATCTTGGGCACAGGGTCTTAGATAGTTAAGTGCGGCTCCTTACCTGAAGGCCTGGTGGCTCTGTTTTACAGACCCTGTGGAACTGTAAAAGGTCCCATATGGCCCTGATCTCTTCCAGAAGCTCATTCCACCAGGTTGGAGACACCACTGAGAAGGCCCTGGCCCTAATTGATGCCAGTCTGGCATCCTTAGGGCCAGGGAGGGTCAAATGATTTTGAGACCATGACCATAATGCTCTCTGGGGAACATGTGGAGAAAGGCGGTCCCTCAGGTAGGTAGGTCCCTGACCATAAAGGGCTTTAAAGGTAAGCACCAGCACCTTGAAGTGAATTCGGCACGCTATAGGTAGCCAGTGCAGTGCTTTCAGCATAGGCTGGATATGCTCCCGTGTGGGGAGTCCTAGCAACAGCTTGGCCACCGCATTCTGCACCAGCTAAAGCTTCCGGATTTGGGTCAAGAGCAGCCCCATGTAGATAGCATTACAGTAGTCTAATCTCAAGGTGACCATAGCATGAATCACTGTTGCCAAGTCATTGCTTTCAATGAAGGGAACCCGCTGCCTGATCAGCCAAAGTTGATAAAAGGCTGACTTAGCGGTGGCTGCTACCTAGGCCTCATCATTAGGGGGGCATCCAGGAGCACTCCCAAACTCCTAACCTCTGACACTGGCACCAACAGCGCCCCATTGAAGGACAAGCGTGGGATCCCTATCCCTGGGCCACCCTGACTCAGGCACAGGACCTCCGTCTTCATCAGATTCAGTTTCAGTCTGCTCAGTCTAAGCCAGCCAGTACTGTTTTTGATGTATCAGTGGTCTGATTCAGTATAAGGCAGCTTCATGTGTTCCTGTGTGTCCTTCCATTTCATTCTTTCACAGGACACTCATACAAAGAGCTAGGGATACAGGCATGGGGGGAGCACTTTGCATGTCTGGACTGTGAGGATCAGGAGTAATGTACTGAAGCAATGTCTCCCAGCTTCATAATAAGATCCATGCTCCAGTGGATCTTCACTACTGTGCACTAAATAACGATCACTCAAAAGTCAGAATGGCTAAAATGTGTCTGGTTTTTATCTGCTTCCCCCACCCTGGTGAATTCTGATTGTAGTAAAAACTCGTTGTAAAATGCATGGTGTGTTTGAAGATCTTCAACTGAATATTTATGCATGCTCTGGTAACTTCCACTGTTTTTGTCTGCTTGCTGGAACAAAGGAATTGTCTTTCAAACATTCAAAGAAACATATGGCCAAGTCATCCTGGGATCACAGGGAGCTGCTCTGTGCTGTAATGTACAAAGTCTTGACTCTGAATTACTGCATAGGCAATGTCCATCCTAGTCTGCATCAAATGACATTTCCAGCCAATTAACCATTGCTTTGATGAGCATCATGATGCAGATGGGGATGTTTATCCCTTATGCATATCCACATTAGTGATCAATACTGTTCTCAGGGCTTTTTTTCTGGCAATGGCGTTCTGGAACCTCTTCAACAAAATTCTTTTAAAAATGTTTAAAAGTTCATGAGTTTTCAGTATACAGACTGAAAATTTCATTTCCCTCTTGAGAGTTCCAGAACCTCTTAAAAAAAAAAAAGCTCTGCTGTTCATAAATAAAACATTGCTGGACTTAAAGGTGCCACTGGACTCAAAGTTTGTAATTGTTGTATAGTGGGTTAGACGCATAATGAAACCACGGACAACGACGTAGTGATCAGCATGGTTCGCTATTATACAACACAAGACAAAGTTACCTGGCCAGGAGGCCAACTATATACAAGCGAAGGGGACACCCCCTGGTGCCATTGGCGGGTTTGAATTCCCGCCACCGTTCCCATTGGTTCCCCTACGTGGGAGCCAGGAGCCCCCATCCCATTGTTCACAGGTACTCAAGCTCAGGCTCTTTCACTGATGGTCCGAAGTGGTCTGCGGACACAACATCCCTCCCCCCATAGTCCCGACCCTGTCTAGGTGAAATAGTCCTTCAGGTATGCGGGGGCTCTGCGTTCCCTAGTGGATCGCCGCAGTGCTGGCGTTGGGGTTTCTCCACAGCCAAGTCGTGGGTGTGCAGCGGGGCCTGCCACTTCGCTTCCTTCCTCTGGGGGTGGGTGCGCCATCAGGCCCTCAGCTGTCATGGCCTCTGGCATTGTGAGCTGCTGGTCGCTGGGGCCTGCCTTCCTGAGGTCCCGTTCCACTTTGGGTTCTCCCTGGGCTTCTTGTGGGGCCTGCTCCACCTCCCCTTGGTCCCCCAGATTTCCTACCATTGGAAGTAGGCGCTGCCTCAACTGGTCCACGTGGTGCTGCAGAACCTGCCCGTCATTCGTCAACACCTCGTAGGAGACAGGGCCGGTGGGGCGGATTACCTTCCCTGCTAGCCATTCCGGGGCCCAGCCGTAGTTCCTTGCGAACACCGGGTCCTCCGGGAAGAAGCCCCAGGGCACCTCCCAGTCCTTGACCATGTTGTGCGCCATTGGAGCCCTGTTGGGGTGCAGGCAGTCCAGGAGGATGGCTGGTCTCTGGCCCATGAGGAGCTCCGTGGGGCAGCGGCTGCTGACCGGATTGGGTGTTGTTCGGTTCGCCAGCAGGAACCGGGCTATGCGTGACTCCCAGTCACCCTCCGTCAGGTGGCTTAAGGCTTCCTTAGCCGTGCAGACCATGCACTCCACTTGGCCATTCGTAGCGGGCTGGAAGGGCGCTGACCTGATACGACGGATCAAGTTGTTCTGCAGGAACCATTGGAATTCCTCAGACATGAACACCGAGCCATTGTCTGAGACGATAGTGTCCAGCAAGCCATGCGTGGCAAAGATCTTCTGGAGGGCTCGCGTGGTGGCGTTTGCAGAGGTGGCGGAGATTGGACTCACCTCCAGCCACTTGGAGTACGCGTTCACGGTTACCAGGAACGTTAATCCGTGGAAGAGCCCGGCGAAGTCTATGTGGAGCCGGGACCACGGGGTCCTTGTTGATTCCCATGACTGTGTGGGCGCGCATGGCAGGCTTGACCGGACCTCTTGGCAGATCTGGCAACGCTTCATCCAGGCCTCTATTTCCCCGTCCATGCCTGGCCACCAGACATAGCTCCGGGTGAGGGCCTTCATCCTCACGATGCCGGGTTGCGCCTCGTGCAGAGCCTGCAAGACCTGGTGCTGGAGCGTGCTGGGGACTACGACCCGGTCCCCCCACAGCAGGCAGCCCTTGTGCACCGATAGTTCCTCGCGCCGCGTTGTAAATGCGCTGAACTCCAGGCCCACTGGGGCCATAGGCCACCCCCTCACCACCCAGCCGAGAACCCAGGAGAGGATGGGGTCACGGGCTGAGCGGCGGGCGATGTCAGTGGCCTGGAGAGGGGCATCCGGAAGACTCTCCATCTGGAGGACGTGATGAGCCAGGTCCGGGTCCTCCCCTTCATCCGGCAGGGAAAGGCAGCTCAGCGCGTCCGCGTAGCCCATCACCTTGCCCGGCCGGTGCTGGAGCGTGCAATTGTAGCCCACCAGGAAGATGGACCACCACAAGACCCGAGGGGAGAGTACCTGTGGCATCCGGTGGTCTGCCGCGAAGAGGCCCAGCAGCGGGGCGGTGGTCTGTGGCGATGGTGAAGGGACGACCGTAGATGAAGTCGTGGAACTTCTTCACCCCGGCCATGACTGCCAGTCCCTCGTGGTCTATCTGGGCGTAGTTTCGTTCAGCCACAGATAGGGTCCGTGAGTAGTATGTGACCAGGACCTTCCGGCCATCCAGGAGACGGTGTGCCAGCACAGCTCCCACCCCATAGGGAGATGCGTCACAAGCCAGGACCACGGGCAGGGATTCGTCGAAGTGGGACAGGACCGAGTTCAAAATGAGGAGGGCCTTGACAGCCCAGAACGCGGTGGCCTGGCACAGCCCCCAGACCCAGGGCACCTTCTTGTCGAGTAGCCAGTGCAGGGGTTCAGCTATCACCGCCTTGTGGGGGAGGAAGGCGTGATAGAAATTTAAAAGTCTGAGAAAAGCCTGGAGCTTGGCTTTGGAGGTCGGGGGTGGCACTTCCACGATGGCCTTAACCTTGTCCCGGGCCAGGTGGAGGCCGTCTGCATCCACTGTGAAGTCCAAGAAGTCCACAGATGATACCCCAAGCTGGCACTTTTCGCACTTGACTTTGAGGCTGGCGTCCTGGAAACGGCTGAGGACCATTGCGGAAGCGGGAGGCGAACTCGTCAGATGTGGCAGCGGCGATCATCACATCATCGAAGAATGGTGTGATGCTGGGAATCCCTTTGAGGAGACAGTCCATCAGTTGCTGGAATATCCCGAGTGCCACGCTCACCGCGAATTGCAGGCGATTGACCCTGAAGGCCCCCCGGTGGGTTACAATGGTTTGGGCCTCTGCGGTCGGCCCGTCGACTGGCAGTTGCTGGTAAGCTTGGGCCAGATCTAATTTGCCGAAGATCTTGGCCCCAGCCAAGGTGGCCAGAATGTGGCTCACCACTGGAACCGGGTAGGAATGGTCCTGCAATGCCCAGTTGATCGTGCATTTGTAATCTGCACAGATGCAGATGTCCCCATTAGGCTTAATTGGGGTCACGATCGGGGTTTCCCATGCCGCGTGGTGCCTGGGCCACCAGGCAGTCCAGTTCCGCACCTATTTTTGGTTTTAGGGCAAACAGAACTGACCTGGCCCACATGCGAATAGGGGCCACCGTGGGGTCAAGTTGTAGCGAGACCGGGGGCCCCGTGTATCGGCCCAGAGACCCATCGAAGACGGACGGGAACTCGCGGCACACCTCCTGGAAGTCGCGGGTTGCGCATTGCTGGACCCCCTCAATCGTGATTCCCAGGGGTTCAAACCAGGCCCTTCCCAGGAGGCTGACTAGGTCTCCCTCGACTACTAGCAAGTCCGAGTGGCCCTTGAAGCCGCGGTACTGCACCCTGAAACTCCCGACCCCCTTCACTGGCACTCGGTTTCTTTGAAAGTCCATGAGCGTCACGGGTGACGGCCGCAAGCGCAGTCCTCGAAGTGCACCTCTGTCTTGCGGCGGGGCGGTTTTTGCGCTGTGCGGGATGGCTTGGAGTGGCAAACCCTCACGATGTGGCCTGTGCGGCCGCAGTCCCAACATGTGGCGTCCCTGAACCGGCACGATTTTCTCTCGTGCTGACCGCTGCAGCTGGCACACTCCTGCGCCTCTGAGCCGGGTTGCTTGTGTGCAATGCTGGCGGGCGATGCTGTGCTGGCATGCGGTGTACCTCGGGGTCATTGGGGTTGCTGTTCCCAGGGGAGGCCACGCGATGAGTAGTGGTGGCGGCCGGGTGTGACCTCTCCCATGCGGTGGCAGTGGCTAAAGCTGAGGCGATGGTCACCTTCTCACCCTCCATTATTCGGCGCTGGAGTTTCTCCTCCCTGAGGCCCGCGATGAATCAGTCGCGGAGAGCCATGTCCAAGTACGCCCCGAAGGCGCAGTTGGCCACCAGGCGGCGGAGCTCCCCGAGGAACTCCGCAGCAGTCTCTTTGCCCTTCTGGTTCCGATGCTGGAAGGCCACATGGCAGGTCATCTCCGACAGCTTCAGGGAATAGTAGTTCTGCACGGCCTGGACAATCTCGTCGACCGTGCACTCCTTGACCTTCTTGGGAGAGAGAAGGTACTGGGCCAGTTCTATGATCACGGGACTGCAAGAGCAGAGCAGCAGGCCTCTCTTTCGGTCTTCATCCGTGATCTGATAGAACACGAAGGCTTGCCACAGACCCATAACCCAGGCTCCCCATCGCTGAGGCTGGGAGGCGTCGAATGGCGGCAGCAGCCCGGATCCTGGAGCGACGGCCATTATGCTAGTTGGCGGCAGAGACATGGCTCTTCGTTCACCCTCGGAGGTGCTCATGTACGCAGCATGTGGAGCGGTGGAGCGAGTCTTCGGTTGCGTTGTCCGACAGCCTGGCTGGAGCACTCAACAGGATCCCATCCCCTTCGCTTGTATATAGTTGGCCTCCTGGCCAGGTAACTTTGTCTTGTGTTGTATAATAGCGAATCATGCTGATCACTACGTCATTGTCCATGGTTTCATTATGCGTCTAACCTTGGGCAAGCCGTATTTCTGGAACAGCTGTTCTCTCAAGGACAGTTCTGTCACAGCTGTTCTCGAAAAAGAGCAGTTTCTGTCAGAGCTCTCTCAGCCCCACCTTCCTCACAAGGTGTCTATTGTGGGAAGGGAAAGGAGTTTGTAAGCTGCTCTGAGACTCTGAGTGAAGGACGGGGTATAAATCCAATTTCTTCTCTTCTAATTTAGGAACTGCCCCAAATGCTGCTCAGAGTTTGTTCATAATACATTTATACCATTGCATGCACATGTTCACTCTCTTGTCCATCATTCCCTACAATAATTACTAGTGTATAAAACTAACCTTTTCTTACTGTTTCTACATGGTATTCTTTAACTTGACTTTGAATGAACTGGTTTCAGCCAAACTCAGAAGTACAATTGTAACCTCAGACAGAAATAAATGGTTCCTCCCAACATGCCACATGTTTAGAGAGCCCATTATTGCCAATGCCTTTAAGGTTCCTTGTTCATCTCTGCAGATGAACAGCTATAGAATCAAGATAACATTTTAAAATATGCTGTAGCAAAGGGGAAGGGTGTGAAATGGATGGGGAGTTTCTCCACACTGTCCTGAAATTGCCCTGGAGCCTTTGTGTTGATTCCAGATAGCATCAAATCACAATGCTCTCACTAACTGGGTTAAAAAAATGCATTTCGGCCATCACAATATGCTGCATTTACAGAGCTGAGAAAAATGTGTATCCTTGCATCAAAAGCTGTTCAGTGTGAGAAGTCATTTAGATCCTGTGTAGCCAATGAATAGTTCCACATTCTTCTGCTACATGCTATATAGTATGTCAGCAAAAATAAAATGAATACAAACTATTAAGTTTAGTAACTTTTGTGCTGGTACTTGACCAACAAATAACAGATTCAAACAATAAACTTATTAATTTTTTTCTTTAAAATGTGTATCTCACATATTTTCTCAGGCTAGTGTTTAACAACACTTTAAAAAGCAATAAAATACTAATTTAAACACTGTAACTGGCAGCAAAATAAAAAATTGCACAAATATAATTAAAGCCTTATTTATTGAGAACATTTCTTCAGAATCCTGCTCAAGGTGGCTTACAATTAAAATAATATAACAACATAAAACAACAAGCGATTAAAAACAAGCCATGGGGCATAAACATCATAAAATGATCCATAAAACAGACCTCAAACAAGAGCAGACCATTTAAAAAGCTGGAAAGATAAACCCCCTAATTAAAAGCCTGGGCTAAAAATATGTTTTTTGGCCTGGTGCCTAAAAAACATTCAAGTAGGCATTAGGCAAGCTTCAATAGGGAAGGCATTCCCAAGGCAGGGTGCCACCACATTAAATGCCCTGTCTCTAGTCACCACCTGCCTCTCCTCTGAAGGCAGGAGCACCAAGAATAGGGCCTGAAAAGCAGATCAACTAGTGGGCTGGATAGTCCAGAAGGAGGCAGTCCTTCAGGCATCCTGTCCCCAAGTTGTTAGGGCCTTAAAGGTAAGAGCCAGAACTTTGAATTGTGCCTGAAAACAGATGGGTAACCACTGCCAGTGCAGATCTTTCAGCACTGAAGTGATATGATCCCTGTAACCAGTCCCTGACAATAGCCTGACTGCTGCATTTTGGGCCAGTTGAAGTTTTCCGACCATTTTCAAAGGCAGCCCCATGTAGAGCAATTTACAGTAATCTAAGTTAGCTGTATTTAGAGTATGAGTCAAAGTAGCCAGACCTTGTCTTTTGGGAACAGTCACAGATGGCTTTCCAGCTAAAATCTATAGGTGCTACATGCCACAGAGAAGACCTGAGCCTCCAACTGTAGACCAGGATCCAGTTGCACCCCCAAGCTACAGATCAGCTTATCCATGGACAGTGGAACCCCCTCTAGGACAAGCTGGCTCCACAGTCACTAAGCAGCCTCTCCATTGACCAACAGAACCTCAATCTTGTTGGACTGAACTTCAGTTTATTGGCCTTTATCTATCCCAGTATCTTCTCCAGGTACCTATTTAGGACTTCCACGGACTGTGTGGTTTTGCTGCTAAGGAGAAACGGAGCTGGGTGTCATCCACATACTGGTGGTACCTCACTCCAAATCCCCACATGACCTCTCCCAGCACTTTCATGTAAATGTTAAATAGCATGGGGGACAAGATGGAACCCTGCAGAATCCCACAGTATAAATGCCACAGGCCAAGCAGCATTCCCCCAGCACTAACATCTGGAACCTGCCAATCAAGTAAGAGCTTAAGCCACTGAAAAGTCCAAGAGAATCAACAGGGACAGATTATTGGCCCCACTGCTGGACCTCCTGATGGCACCTGGTATTTTTGGCCATTGTGTGACAGAGTGTTGGACTAGATGGGCCATTGGCCTGATTCAACATTAGCTTCTCTCAAAATGAAAATAATGTACGATACTAAAGACAGAGGTGGCTTCCAAGTCCCGAATTTGCGTTTGTATCATGAAGCTGTATGTATGTCTTGGTTATCTGACTGGGTTAATTTGGAAAATAGAAAACTTTTGGCTCTTGAGGGGCACGATTGCAGATTTGGCTGGCATGCCTATCTTTGGTATGGGAAAAATAAAGTTGATTCAATGTTTAAGCATCATTATGTAAGGAGAACATTGTTTGATGTATGGACCAGATATAAGGATACAGTTTCCGATGAGAGGCCTTTGTGGATTGTTCCAGCAGCAGTTATACATCCTCTTTCAGAACATAAAGGCAATGACTGGTTGAAATATCAAGAACTGTTGCAAAAAGAGGGGAAAAATATGTTTTAAAACCAAACAATGAACTAGAATTTGAGTATGGATGGTTACAATACTGTCAAATAAGGGATATTTATAAAAAAGACTGTAAAGAGGTTGGTTTTAGAGCTAAGAATGATGAGTTTGAAAATATATGGTTGAAAAGAGAGCGAAAAATGATTTCAAAGATGTATAAAACTTTGTTAACTGCATATACTTTGGATGAAACTGTTAAGAGCAAATGATAAAATGGGCCATAAATATGAACAAAGAAATTCTATGGAAGCATGGGAGTTTTTGTGGAAAAGATCTTTTAAAATCTCTACCTGTGTTAATGTTAAAGAAAATTGCTACAAGATGATGTACAGGTGGTATATGACACCAAAAAAGATTGCTAATATTTGTATGGATAAGAACTTGAGTAATAAGTGTTGGAAATGTAAAAAAGTAGAGGGTTCTTTTTACCATATGTGGTGGTCATGCGATAAAGCAAAGGTGTACTGGTCTAATATACATTGTGTGATGCAGAAAATATTAAAAATCCCGATTGGGAGAAGCCCGGAACTTCTTCTCTTAGGTTTGACAATGGAAAAAATTCCACAGGAAAAAAGGACATTATTATGGTACATGATTACGTCGGCGAGAATGGCCTTCGCTCAGCAATGGAAAGCGGAGAAGGTGCCGGATATACATGACTGGTTTAGAAAATTGCTGTTTTTAGCGGAAATGGACAAAATGACAAAAAAACTAAATGGACAAATGGCAGAACAGTATCTAAAAGATTGGTAAGGTTTGAAATTGTATATGGAAACTGAATATAGAATGAAGGGGAAAATGTACAATCTAGATTTGTATGGATACTGAATGAGAAGTGAAATGAACTCTGGATTGCATTATACTTTTATTTGAAACTATGTTGAAATTAGTTAGGTTTTTTATATATTTGAAATGTGTTACCTGGTTTGTCGATTGATATAAGTCTAAACTTGATTACCGTCTAATATATACTTCTTTGTTATTAGCAGTGTTGGAAGCCTATTAGGGGGGTGGGGGGATGGGATGGAAATTTTTTCAAATTGTATTGGTAACGTTGTTGAAAATGTTGAGCACATCCCAATAAAATTTTGTTTAAAAAAAAAAAAAAACATTGGCTTCTCTTATGTTCTTATTACCTTGTCACTCTCCCAACAAAGGTCATCAGTCAGTGCAACCAAGGCCATTTCTTTTGCAAACCCAGGTTTTAATCCAGATTGAAATGGGTCTAGATAATCTGTCTCCTCCTGAAGCTGTGCTGCCACCACCCATTCAAGCACCTTGTCCAAAAATGGAACGTTAGCCACTGGGCAGTAGTTGTTTGGGTCATCTGGGTCCAGAATTCAATTGTCTTGAATTCATGCAAGCTGATTTGAAAGTTCTTCCTCCTAATCCCAGGCACATGAGAAAAACTGGTTGTGATTATCCAGTGAGGAGGGAATGCCACTCTGGTCATGGAGACTTTATTCTTTAGTTTCTAGTGTGGAGTTCTGGTATAAAAACTGTTCCCAGAGCTGAACTGTGAACTCAAACTAAGGTCGGATTTTGTGCCATTTGAAAAAGTCCGGGAGCCTGAATTGAAGAGGTTACCTGAAGTTTTATGCTCTCCAGAATGTATTTGATGAAGAAAAGTGAAGGGCTACAACTAATCTTTATGGCACATGAGGGTTGGACTGCTGAAGAACTGGTTAATAATTTCCACTCTGTAGGAGACTAATACAGTAGTTAAGACATTTTTAGCGCTGTGATGTAACATCTCTTGCTTTACTGTAAATGACTGTGGGGCTTTGCAATCACTGCCTGTTTTTCAAATGAAGTGCTGTAATCTTCGTACACTGAATTTTCTGTGAAGTTAGCACATTTGCCTCTTAATTCAGAACATTTCACAACGTGTCCACCTAGTAATCACCTATGATGTAATGAATGGTTCAGTTTCCACTTCCTTTTATTTTTAGCCAGTTTTGCCAAGCAGAAAGTTTTGTTCCCTCTGTGCTGGACAACAGTGACTGTCCCACTTCTACTGTTATAGTAAAATAATATATGGCTGTCATGGGAACCTACTGGACAATGCCTCTGACACCACTAGCTATGAGTAATTCTCTGTAAAGAGCATGTACATGTCTACTATTCATCATGTAACACTTTATAAAGAAAAGAAGTACTAAGCACCTTGCTTCACCCAGCAGCATCCTAGTAACTTTTAAAACCTTATTCTTCATTGAACAGTGTTCTCCTCCTCTCTAGCACATTCAGTTGCCCCCCCCCGCCTGAAATGAAAGCACTTGGTGTGAAAGTACAATTATTGGATTGAACAGGAATATGAGGCAGGACTCATGAGGCTCTGTGCCATTTCAATCTATGAAGTGATAAATCTCAAAGGGGTGTGTGTGTGTTAATAGGCGCTGAGGTTGTAGTCTTCATATTGGATGGTGTATCCTTAATTGCCAGTGGTATACAAGGCTCTTTTATAAAAAACACATGCACTGAATTGCAATGTGAATCCTTTCCATGTATAAGAATATACACTTTCTGCTTTCTATCTTTACCAGTCACATGTCAGACATAGTAATCAAAAACTGCATAGCAGCTAAGATGAAGACTGCATGTTCATGAAAAGTTTAGACACTTCATGCATGTAACTGAGAGGGAAACAATTCCTTTTGTTGTCACTTGCTGTATATGCTGACAAAATTAGCGCCCTATTACTGTTTCTTATCTTAAAGGCATTCTACAAAGAGGGAGTTTGGAAAGCTAAGTGCATCTACAACCAGAAAGCTAAGTGCATCTACATCCACAGAAAAGCTACCATATCCAATCTCCACCTACGGTTGCACGTTAATATATCTAATTTCCAAATGTGCCCCCATCAGTGGATATTTGAATCCGCAGATATGAGGCACACTTGCCCTAACACATGTTTTGACAAACTTGGGGGACCCCCCATTTTTGAAGAAAAATCCAAAAATTTAAACACACACAAAGACATTGAGGGATTTAAACTCTCCCCTGAAAAAAAAACCCCTGAATAAAAAACTTACCTTTAACAGTCCTGGTGACTCTTGCCTGGAGCCGTGCCTGAAAGCAGCTCTGGGTGAGCCACAGAGAGCAGTGGGGGAGGAGAGACTGTTGGCTCACCTAGATGAGCTGCCAAGAGTGGCTATGGGGGGGACCATCAGGGAGGACAGAGAGAAAAAGAGAGTATGCTGGGGTAGAGGGGCAGGAAGAGAGTGATGTGGTGAGGGCAGAGAGGGAAAGAAAGTGATTGGAGGAGGGGCAGAGTGATAGGGTATGTGGCAGAGAGTGACAGGCATAGGCCAGAGGGTAAGAGATGGGGTGACAGGATGGAGAAAGAGCGAGAGGCAGAAAAGTAGGGGGAGAGGGGAGTAAACAAAAGGAGAAGAAATTCCCCTTCCCCACACATTTCTTGTGGGTCCTCACTTGTTCTACAATAACTGCATACAAGTAGCATGTCCCATCTTCGGGGTTATCTGTTAGACATGTCCTACTGTAGTACTGTATGAAGTCCTCCTTCTCAGGGAGTACTTTACAATTCAATGACGACTGAAGTGCTCCCTCATTAATATAAAATTGTTGTTTTCATTAATTTTTAGCAGAACATCCTTCTGATGCATGTATAGGAGAAAGCAGATCTACCAATTTTATGGAGAAAGTAGATCTACCTAAGTAATCATAGATGGACCTGCTACCTTGACTGAAAAGGAGTTACCTTTTCAACTGATGGAGTTCTGTGTGCATAAGTACTCTACACCCATAAGAAATCACTGGATCAAGTTGCCGATCAAGTTGCCGATCAAGTTGAAATCACTCAACTTGATCAGCATTGGTGTGAAAACACCAATCCTATGACCTACTGGAACTTTAAAGATGCACTAACAAATACATTAATACTAACAAAGAGATAAGGCAAGCTGAATACAAATGCTACTTAATAAGTTTTAATAAAATTAATTTTAAACACACTGTACGCTTAAATTTTCAGTCAATCTCAGATAAAAAATAAGTTTCTTACAAATTACATTTTTCCATGAACTTTTTTGGCAGTAAAAATAGCTGTTACATAGCTTTCTCTTGCTTGATTCAAAGAAGTCAGAATTATTTCCAAAAATAGAATTCATACTTTAATCAAGATAATTTACTATGGATGAAGGCAGGGGTGAGGAGCTATTAACTGGAAAAAGGGATGTATATATTTTTTTTAAAAAATGGACATGCACAGAAGTGAAAGAAATATGCCATTAATAAATATTTTAAACAACATTTTCAATCTCAGTCAGAGGAGAAATCAAAAAGGATCTTTCTGCCCCAGAACATAGTATTAGTCTCGGGGGGGGGGGGATTATGGAGTTTGTCAGCCACAATTAACCAGATTTAATACTTTCAGGACGCTGTAAGTGCTGCTGTTCCAAAAATGAAACGTTTACTTTCTTCTTCTTTCAGAGGCTTACATTAAATTACAGTATCTATTAAATAGGAGCATTAAATTGACAGAGCATCATATGACCGTGCTTTTATATATATCTATATCTATCTATATATATATATACACACACACATACATATATACACACATACACTCATATCCACACATACACACCAATTTTGAAATGGTATGATTTTCCCCTGCTTGTGAGGGATCTCTTCCATTGCTTCACTGGCTTTGACAAAAAGTTTTGAGGCTACACAACTTGTTTTGTATAATGATAAAAAATAAACTTAAGAGAATGCCCAATGCAATGCCATCTCACTACCTGCTTTTAAAAAGGGTGTCTAGCCTTTTGTCTTAATCATACATGTCCCCACAAGTAACATCTGTCAGGCTGCTACTGCAGGGTGGTGTTTTTTTTGTCTTTTGAGCTAGAAATTCTGATGGCTTATCAGCCTTTGGTATGGGCAACACCCCTAATTACATGGCAGTGTGAAAAAACCAGTCCACTACACCCTGGAGAACTTTCATATCTTCAGAGTACAGCTGGGAACTGTGCTGATCTCCAAGCTGCTCAAAGCGACTGATACAGCAAGATCTGAAGCTATTGTGCCTAATGCGGTAAGGCCACTTCTCATTTCAGAATTACTTCAAGGTCCGTCACAGTTCCACCACTCCAAACAGTCAGTAGACAAAACCAGAGACTGCAGTAGAGGGTCCCAGTTCACAGTTTGCGTGTTCTCACGTAGTTTGTCAAAGTTACACAAGATTGCAATGTTCAGTCTTCTGTGTCTGGCTGCACTCCTAACATGGCATGAAGCTCCTCTGCTGTATATCCCAACAGGTTCTGTAGGTCACATACAAAACGGTATACATAACGTTTCCCTGAAGTCTTGTGAATGATGTTCTTGTCATAATAATAGCGCAGGCCACGGCTCAGCTTCTCATAATTCATTTTGGGCTTGTTTTTCCTCCTGCCCCACCGCCGTGCAACCTTAAGACAAAGCAGGAAACATTAGTTAGTAATACACAGTAAAATCTGTGCATTTTAAGTAGTTTGTAGTGGAGTTCCAAATGCCATGACTTTCAAGCATCTTTACTCATGTATGTACTAATGCCAACTATAAACAACAACTGTGATATTAGCTCAAAACTGAAAGGTGGAAGTCCAGCCCCTGAAAAATTAATAAGAACATAAGAGCCCTGCTGGATCAGACCAGTGGTCCATCTAGTCCAGAATCCTGTCTCACTCAGTGGCCAACCAGTTCCTCTGGATAGCCAACAACATTTCTAAGGTATTTCTAAGAGCAGGGAAAAGATTTCATCTCTGGCTTCTGAAGTACTTCAGAAATAAAAACTTCAAGTAATACTAAAACTAAAATATATCTGAAGAGAAGTCTGAGAGATTTAGTTATTACCCTGAAACATTTTTATAGATAGAACTTTAAGCATGGTAATCACTTGATGCCCAAAGGAACTTGAAGGTCTCCAAAGAGCAGTGATCCTGTCTTGTTTCAGAGGTATTCTATCTTTACAATGAATCTTACGTGAAGTTTAAGGAATGCTGTAATTTAAGTACTACAATAAAAATAGTTTTCATATGCCTGGTTAATGGAGGACACAAATGACATCAGTCTAGATTACTGCTCAACTAAGCAAAAAAAAGTAACTGAAACCATGATTACACACCATTAAGTTACTTCTTATACCAATGGACAGAGTTCATGAGAACAAGATATCAGATGCCCTCACAGAATAGGAACCACACCTGTTGTATTTAGGACAACTGAACTACAAACCTCATCTGGATCAGCCAGTTTAAATTCCCATCCATCTCCAGTCCAGCTAATGAATGACTGACAAGATTTGTCAGTTAGAAGCTCCAAAAGAAACTGCCACAGTTGTATAGGCCCACTACCTGTCAATACCAAGATAAAGAATTATTAAAAATGTTCTGAAACACACAATAATGAATGGCTTTCTATGCAAAGGAAACTAGCTCTCAGAACTCATTTATTATAAAGTATGTTTTTATTTTAAAGTCTTTCTGGTGAAAGAAAAACCTGGTAACAGAAGTATCAGGAATGGGGGGAAAATAAATTGTAGGAATTCCTTACAACATCTGAAAGGACCATTTTAGAATTCAAAGCTGCAGTTTGAAAGCAGCTCTCCAGACTGATGCATACAAAACGTTCTGTAGGGTTTAGCTTTAAAATCTTCTCTACCTGAATGAACAGAATCTGACTAGAAATTAGAATTTCAGAAAGCTTTCGCTGAGTTGTTGAATTATCTGATTTTACATGCCTTTGATAAACACAGATAAGGATGTAACATACTGGTTTTAATTCTTTGTTTGGCTTTTATTTATTTTACATATAAATCCTTATTTGCAGTAATTCAGTCCTTGGAACCTCAGCTGGTTGTATTCCACTTATATTCAGTAAATGTTGACCCATCAACATGCACTCTCAGGGCACATTATGTAATTAGTTGAAAGAAAGGGGAAACAGACTTAAAGGCAAAAAAGGATTGGAAAAGTATGTAAACACTTGCCTGTAAACCCTGCGAGAATTGCTGCTGGTATAACTGGTTTCCCCTGTTCAACAGGGTCACTCCTTTCCTGAATGTAGTCCTTAAAGGACATTGTGGGTTTATTCAGACACAATGACTGACTGCAGTCTTCTTCAAAACTCTCGTAAGATGGCACACGTTGAACATCCACTAAGGAGGACTGGCTGTTCCAAGAGTGTAGCAGTGAATCTAAGCCTTCATAACTTTCTGTGCCATTATCGCTTGAATCATGATTGTCTCTAGGTTTATCTTAAAGGAGGGGAAAAGACCAATAAGTAAAGGAGGATTTTTCCCTATTATATTTACAGTACAGGAAACTGGATTTTGAGGATAGGTAACTACTCAGAACGGAAGTGACAAGACAGGGAGAATGAAATTCTACTTGCACTCCAGCCTCAGACTAATGAAACTAATTAGTTTACAATCAACTTTATATAAATCATGAAGACAACATGCTACTGGGGGGCTGCATGCTACCACAATTGAAGAATTCATCCATTTAAGGCAGTTTAATCTAAATGGTGGTCACTAATACTAGTTTAAGTCCAAAATATTTTTAGAACACTCAAACATTTTCTGCTTTACAAACAGCAACATATGAAACTTAACATTGAGCCAATGAAACCCTAATGGAAGATCCTCAAAAGATTCTTCTCTATTTCCCTAATTTTACAATTAATGCTTTGTGGCTAAGTGTAACAGAAGTGAAGCGGGGTGCTGAACTGGAAAAGGAATGGTTCCTGCAATTTTGAATATGTATAGTAACTTCAGTATACGTTAGCAGCTTTGTTTCATTGTTGGTATTTAATACTAGAACTTTTCTATGCTATACCATTCTTACAAACAGGTGTTAACATGTAAAAGGTCATATAAATCTTACCAGTGTTATCTAACATTAAATTCAAATTGTTTCTTGTGAAGTCCTGATTGGCAGAGCAGTAGTTCACACTGAGTGCTTCTAGCTGTGCTTTAGGAAACATCTGAAATTCTTGTTCTGGGTTAACTAAATTTGGTCCAACAGACAAATCACTCAGAAGGCCAGTTTTTTGATAGTTAAGAGTTTTAGGATAGCTGGGCACTTGAGCACAATACTGTGACTGCTCCATGTTACCACCTGAAACACAAATGCATGTTTGATTAGTCTCTGCCACAGATACTAGTATTGTACTTTTTATGTAGCATAGAAACACATGGAAAGTCAGAAAAATATTAACATACACCCCTCAGTTGAAACTTACACCACAGAAACCCTACTGATATTTATGACCTTCCCACTTGTTTCCACACAAGCCTATCACTGTCTGTACGCCATGGCCCTTATAAACGACACAGGTTTTAAGTATTTGTAAACTTTTGGAAAAGTAAGCCAGATAAAACAGTAATGTGACCTAGTGCTATTTCTTGTTCTTGTATAAATGATATTAACGGTTAAAGTTTAGCACCTTTGGTGAAGAGATCATAGTAATTATGTTTTTTATAAAGGCGTGAGTCTCCATGATTTCTACACTAGTTTCCTGCAATTTCCACATGTTTCAAAGCATCTCAAAGCTGACCCTAGATTTAGTTCATCACTAATTTAAAGCCAAATGCTTTATCAATCACTACAACCAGGTTTCCTTACTGTCTGCTTTAATATCAACTATACCAAAATTTGATCAGACAGATGTAGCTATGTATTTCTTATGTTCTAACCAACATATATGAATAAAATGCATGCAACTAAAGGGGGATATGTACGCTGTATTATTTATTTATTCATTTATTTCATCAGGCTTCTATATTGCCCTCCCTGCAGATACCCTGACTGATTAAGCCCAACTCAAAATCCCTAAACGTATTATGTCAAAAAGGCATTCTCTGCAGACAGTTTGTATTTTGCTTTGGTGTAGAATATATGCAGCCCCATGTTTCCTTTACAATAGTTATGAAATTAGAAATTTAATGATATCCAAAGGAAATTCAATGCCTTGAATTCAAAGGTGCTCTTCTATAGGTGAAAGATGCCACTCACACAAAAGCTGTTTTATTCTTTACACTAAAGTGTTGTGCGGAGGTCTTTTGGGGCCAGAGCGCACCGGAGCGCTGCTCCAGCAGCCCAGGTGCTGGCACAAATGGCTGTGGCAGCAAGCCCTGTCCCCAGCTTCCTGCACCGAAGCGCTGCGGTCCGGGGGCAGCCTGAAGACACCCGTCGCCAGCCTCCTGGGGCTCACTCTGGAGCGCTGTGGCCCCGGGGAAGCCTGAAGATGCCTGTCGCTGACCATCTGGGGCCCACGCTGTGGCCCCAGGCTGCCTGAAAAGGTCCATCGCTGGTCTCCCAGGGCCTGTGCTAGAACGCTGCAGCCCTGGGGCGGCCTGAAGAGGCCCATCACCGGCTTCCCAGGGCCCACGCTGAAGCGCTGCAGCCCCGGGGGAAGGCGTTGATGGCGGTGAGGGACCGGGGGGTGGGGGCTTGATGGGGAGGTGGGAGAGCCTTCCTCCCTCTCTCCATCTCTTTGCCCTCTTTCTGACCCTCCTTTCCTTTCTTTCCCTTTTCCCCCTTCTTTCCTTCTCTTTTTTCTCTTTCCCTCCTTTTGTTCTTTCCTTTTGTTCTTTCCCTCCTTCTTCCCTTCTCTTTCTTTCCCTCCTTCTTCCCTTCTCTCTTTCCCTCCTTTCGTTCTCTCCTTTTCCCCTTTCCCTTCTTCTTTCCTTCTCTTTCTTTCCCTCTTTCCTTCTCTCTTTTTATCCCCTTTCCTTTCTTCTTTCCTTCTCTTTCTTTCCCTCTTTCCTTCTCTCTACTCTCTCTCTCTCTTTCCTTCCCTCTTTCCTCCTGTGGCCCAACTCTTCACTTCCCCACCCCCACAGGTGGGCTGGGGAAGGGAAGGGGAGGCTTTTGAAGATGCCTTCCCCCCTTTGCTTCCCCTTCTGACATCACTTCTGGTGATGTCCGGGGGTGTGGCATATGCTAATGAGCTCCTGCAGCTCTTTTTCTATGGAATGACCCCTGGTGTTGTGTGATGAAACAAAATAAAAAACCATTCTTCCACTTGTGAAAGAACTTGAAGCAGCATGAAAACTACTATAGAACCTTGCTATTAAAGCACATTCAAACTCTAGTACATGTGTTTTGTAGAACAGTGCTAGTGGCTATTTTCTTCCCACTTGTGCTTCCTACATTTCAATCCAGTATCTCTACTTTTCACTAATTAACATAACTTACCTAATGAATTGTTGTTGACCCAGTGAGGAGATGAAGTGAAATGAGAGTTTTCCAAATACTGATCCTGAGGTTTCTCTTGATTATCTGAAAACAGGACAAGCATTTATTTTTGTACCTTTGGGCAGGTGACTTTACTTGATGCATTAAAGATTTCATGTGATCTATATCACAGAAATACAAGAGGTTTTCATAGAATTATGCTTTGTCCAGTCTTTCCAGACTGATAGAATTGTTAGCAGGGTAAGTAAGACTTATCGGACCTAACTTGGGACACAGTTCAACCATTCAACCACTGTTAATGTTATGTTCCAATGGAAGAGAATTAAATGTGGCTAACAATGCTTAGCTCACTTTTTTATGAAGATGTATATGTATGTGGATAGCTTCCTAGAAGCCAAAGGAGACTGGAATTGCCACAGTATACTGGTGTTACTTTGTATAAAAGATATAAATGAGACTGCACCAAAAGCAAAGCCAGCTATAGCTAGTACCTTTGGGTAACTTTAAAAAAATTCTTTATGACTTTATAACAGTTATTTCAAAATTTGTTGCAATTTCTACTGATTTATTCGTTCCCTCCCTATCTGCATCAAAAATATTTACATTACTTTGATCTGGCTCATTTACCTTTTATCATCTGGTCCAGATGTTCCCACAGAATGTCACCCACATAATCAGGCGCAAGTTCCAAGAAGTGTTCTTTTCCCAAGTTGCACAACTCCTGGCCATTCATGGCAAACCTCTCAAAGTTCATATTTGCCAAACTGAATTCATTGGCAGCCCAGAGAAGCCACTGAGACACCTGCTGTTGAGTCCATAACCACGGATCTATGGGAGAATAATAAACATTATGAGAAGGTAGTAAAAAACCATATCTTTCAGCCAGAGGCTACAGTTTGAGTTTACTGGCTCTTATCCCATTTATTGCCATAGACTTTCAAACATTCTTGTACTGAGAAACACTTCCTAAACTTACGTCTCAAAAGTCTCAACATCTCAAATTTCCTCAACTTACATCTAACTATGGCTAGAATACTAGATACACTCAACCTGACAACAAGTCCTACTGAGGTCAATGGAGCTTTCTTACAAGTAGTTTGTTTAAGATTAGTATATAACATAGCAAAGAGTATAACTTTGTCTATCAACAATAAAATTTCTACTGAAAGGATACTAAACAAGCAGAACAATCTTGTGTCTCAGAAAGAAATCAATATATCTAGTTCAGAATAATGGCCCTAGAGTGCAGATCAAGAAAACTGTACCATGTACAGATGTGTGCATGTGTGTGTGTTAAGTGCCATCAAGTTGTTTGAGTTACGGTAACCCTATAAATTAACGACCTCCCAAATGTCCTTTCATTAACAGCCTTGCTCAGGTCTTGCAACCTGAAGGCTGTGGCTTCCTTGTTTGAGTCAATCTGTAATTGAAAAATGTAATAGAAACAATTAGGGGTGGGTTAGAAGAAGACTGGATTTATACCACACCCTTCACTCAGAGTCTCAGGCTGTACACACACTAAATAATCCACTTTCAATCTGCTTTCCAACTGGATTTTGCCAGTTCACGCAGTAAAAATCCAGTTGGAAAGTGCACTGAAAGTGGATTATTTAGCATGTGTGACCGCAGCCTCAGAGTGGCTTACAAACTCCTTTCCCTTCCCACAACAGGCACCCTGGGAGGTAGGTGAGGCTGAGAGACCTCTTTCCAGAACTGTCCTGGAGAGAACAGCTCTGACAGAACTATGGCTTGCCCAAGGTCATCCAGCAGCTGCCAGTGAAGGAGTGGGGAATCAAACCCGGTTCTCCCAGATTAGAGCCTGCACACTTAACCACTACACCAAACTTGCTTAACCACTACACCAAACTGGTTACCCCCTGCAAATGGAGGATGCTTACTGAGCTATTACAAAATCTTGCAAAAACAGCAGCATTGGGGAGGGAGAGAAAGTCAAAAAGGCTATCAGGAGAGGAAAGAAAGAAAAGGCTGGAGGGAAGAGAAAAAGAGAGTAGAAAATGGAGGGGACAGAAAGTGGAGAAAGAGCTGGGAAGACACAAAGAGTAAGGCCAGTGGATGCCTGGGGGATCTCCCTTCCCCATTAGACTTTGAATCCCTCAGCATGTCACTTACTATTTGGAATGCCCAGTCTGCGCTGTTCCTTGATGAAGCCACTGAAAGTTGCTTTTAGAGCTTGACTCATCACAGCCTTACTGCACGGGGTTAAGAGTGGCAATTCACAGCCATTTGATTCTGAAAGGCATAAAAGTTGCAACGTTTTGGAAAATGAGAGAGGCAAGGGAGAAAATCTACTCCAATACTTACAGAAAAAGCAAAGGAGGAAAGAAATAAGTAAGACAAACAAAACAAAGGAAGTTTGGATCAAACCAATCCATACTATAATAATCCATACTGGCATATTTTACAGAAGTAATTAATGGTATAGCTTCATAAATGACATCTGAACAGTATAAGTGATTGAAAAGCAGGCAAAATGTTTTGCATTCAAGTTCCATTCAGACATCACAATAAATTATGGTTTATTTCTTCAGTCAGTCTGCTGCTTGCATCCTTTTCTGTCCCCCAGCAGAATCCAAAGATGTGATTCCCAGCTTCCTTGCACTGCCAGGCTTATGGTAAGCCTCACTGTGTACGTAGCTTGCTTGTTATTGGTCAGCTACAATAAATGAGAGTGTAGGGAAAGGCAAGCTAAGATGCCTCCTCTTCTTTTGGCTAAGGATTAGCAGTGTCCCTCATCATTCCTTTTTAGCTGCTTCACTGGGTTCCTGAATTCTTAAAACACTGAAACCCAATATATATTTTACAGATCTATCCCACCTTCTCTTTCTTGTCACTTCGTTACCTTTTTAATTCCTCCTCAGCGCTCACATAGTTCGTTTGCTTGGAATGGCTTCCTTATTAATTTCAATACAAAGACTCAACCAGTGAGGCAGCATTATTTTGTGCACACCAAACAACTTCCTAACAGGGGACCTATGAATATAGAATAACAAGATGCAAATCTGATTGCATACTTCTAGATTTTAGCAATACTACAATAGTTGCAAACATCATTGGTGTGCTGTTCATCAAGAAGTTCACTGCATAAGCCCCAATGAAATGAATAGGAGATGAACACAACCAACAACTCCTCTAGAACTGCTCTGTTCATTAAGTGCAGAACCCAGTGAATGGCATCTTCTGCAGAATTTCTCATGTAGGCAGTAAGATATTTCAACCTTGTCAAAGTATCTGATTCTATAAAGTGAAAGATAAAACTGCAACATTTATAAAACTGGTATTTACCATAAGAAATAGAATCAAGGCCTGTTGGTACTTCCTGCAGTGTCTGATCTTCATTTAATGATGGAAAATATCCAGTAAACAAAGAGTTTGCACCTTCAAAGTTATCAAATGCAGGCTGACGCTGAAAAATAAGTTTGGGAAAAGGTTTCAAGTAAACATTCTCTTACTTCCACAGTATTGTTAAGGTGTTGTGACAAAGCAAGCAAGTTCTTAAATCCTCGTGTCCAAGGAAGTAAGTTAACCAAGGAGGTGTCTTGCTTCTGTGTTCTGAAACTGGTGCAGAACATCAATATTAATCATTGCTGTAGGACTCTTAATATTTGCATTTTATTCTAAGGAATTCTATATGTTTTCTTTTCCAGAACACAGGCAAACTGAACAGGATACAATTATCATTTAATGCTTACAGTATATAATGTTGTATTAGGGGGTGGGGAAGAAGGGACTAGGGAAGCTGTAGGGGACCATAGTCAGTTTGGCATTCAAATGCTATTGACATTCAATGGAATCTGAGCATAACGTTAATTGCACTCTTTAGAAGGCAAGGTAATGCCTGAATACACGTTTTTGTGATTATTTTTCTCCTTCAGTAGATTCCCAAGAACAAAGCCAAATACTAGTATAACTCTATGAAAAATTCACTCCACTCCAAAAACTTACTCCACTCCATAAAAAGCACATGAGCATTTCTATCATACTTGTGCCTAATGTGTACAAAAATCTATTTTATAAACAAAATTAGACACAGCTCTCCCCCCCCCCACTCCCCTCTATTAGGATCACAGAACATTACTACTTTTGAGACAACAGTAGAAAGCTAGAAAGAGAAGAGATTGGATTTATACTCCGCCCTTCACTACCCAAAGGAGTCTCAGAGTGGCTTACAAACTCCTTTCCCTTCCTCTCCCCACAACAGACACCCTGTGAAGTAGGTGGGGCTAAGAGAGCTCTGACAGAAACTGCTCTTTTTCAAGAACAGCTGTGCCAGAACTACAGCTTGTCCAAGGTCATCCAGAAGATGCAAGTTAAGGAGTGGGGAATCAAACCCGGTTCTCCCAAATTACAGTCCGTGCACTTAACCACTACACCAAACTGTTCATTCCAGTTTGAACAACAATGAAAGAACCCTAGTGAAATGTTCTTTTACATTAATCGTAACTGGATGGTTTGCTAAGGTTTGAAGACTGAAGACACAGTTCCACAAATACTATGAAGAAATCTACCACACTTCCTCAGTACTGATTCTATTGTCTCTCTTTTTTCTCACAAATTATTCATCCCTTTTACTTAGTATCTCAAGTCATTATCTGAAGTTTTTGTACGAATTTTGCCACATTTGTTAAAGAATTGCTACTAATATAATAATTTAGTTCACAAAAGTACGCCACACTCTTAAGTTGCAATACTAAACATACTTACTAGAGAGTAAGTACTATTAAACTCAGTAGGATTTACTTCCACATATACATTCAAATGCTACTAGGCTAGACATGTGCCTCCAATGACTTTTTGAAGTGCTGGTTATCAGAAAGTCAAAGTGGTTTGGTCTACAACAAGGAAACCATTCATGTTCACATTATGCCACTAAGAAAATTCAGTTTGAGGAAATCAGTTGAGCTCTTTGTTATATAAGTGAAATGGTTAATAATAAGCCAGCTGTCGGGCCTTCTAACAACATAAATTCTTTCAGCGTTAACAGATAAAAGATGAATCATCACCAATACCTGGGGGAAAGGCCAAGCGCTTTCAACATAATCTGGAAACTCCTGTATTTTGTGTAAATATGTGACCCTTATACTGAGTCACTGGAAAAAATGTAGTCGCCAAAGAGTGAGTAAAAGGCATGCTGTACTGCAAACATTATTCTGCATTTTTTAAACATGAAACTAAACAGTACAGTGAGTGTGTTTAAAGCCATACATGGAATGAAGTCTACTAGTCACATGAACCATAATTGATCCATGAAATAAGGGTTTTTCCCTCTATGCCACAGCAGTCATATATAGTGCACAAATCCTGAAGGTGAAACTGTTCCCTGCAGGCTTTTGTAAATCAACCACTGTACCTCTAACATGCTTTGTGCCTAATCTTCTAATGGAGAAGACAGCCCCAGCTAATAAGCATCTGCCATAAGATGCTTATGGTTTATGTTGTTACAACCAAGTGGAAACAACCCCTTTACAGTTTATTACTCAATTAAGACATAGTAATTTCTAGAAGTTATTCTATCAGTAGTTCCCTGAGAACTTGCATTTCAGGCAGTATCAACAAAAAATAATTTTAAAAGACGGCTTAATTTATTTCTTGTGACCACAAGCGATCAATTGAAATATTAAAAAGACATTTAAGTGACTGTGGGAGCAATTATAAGCAGGTCTGCTCAGAAGTAAGTCCTGTTTTTTTCAGTGAGACAGCCACAGATTACTATGATTC
This sequence comes from Gekko gecko, assembly GCA_029375565.1. Classification (NCBI taxonomy): domain Eukaryota; kingdom Metazoa; phylum Chordata; class Lepidosauria; order Squamata; family Gekkonidae; genus Gekko; species Gekko gecko. The sequence goes on along the minus strand of JAPDNY010000004.1, from coordinate 102,767,870 downwards.
TAGCAAAATGTTTAGCAAAAACTAGTCTCCTCGACTTATAAAATACCCAAAAGAAATCTAATTACACCTCAACAACAAATTTATTATAGAAAAGGCTTTCAAAGCCTTTTCATATGCCAAAATAGAAAATTTAGATCTTAAAGACCATTTTTCCTACTGCACTAAGGGGAGGGGTTGTGGCTCAGTGATAGATCATCTGTTTGCAAGCAGAAGGTCCCAGGTTCAGTCCTTGGCATCTCCAGTTAAAGGCTGAGCCAGTACGTGATGTGATGTGAAAGACCTCTGCCTGAGACCTTGGAGAAGGGCTGCCAGTCTGAGTAGGCAGTGCTGACTTTGATGAACTGATCGTCTGATTCAGTATAAGGCAGCTTCCTGTGTTCACTATAAAACAAAAGTCTAATGGTAAAGACTAACAACATATATTTCAATATGAACTTTTGTGACTCATGCTGAAATATATGTTATTAGTCTTTAAGGTGCCACTGGACTTTTGATTTATTTTGCTACAATATACTAACATAGCTACTCCTCTGCAATCTTGCTGCAACAATCTAATACAACTGCCCTGAAGAAAGATGATTTGTTAAATTGATGTCAAAGCAACTGATATCATTTCTCAGATATTCAGATTTTGAAATATAATCAACTGTATTCCAAAAGGCTACTAGTTATCATTGTATTAATCTTACTTTGATTATCTAATGGTATTTTCACACTTTTACAGCTTTCTTCCAGAGATGATCAACCAGTATTTGGCTTTTAATTCTGCAGAGCAAATTAAAATTACAACCATTTCATTATTTCATTCTAATATTATATTAATGGAACATATTAAAAGTAGTAATACAAGTATATTTGTATTTCTGTTTCCACTGAATTCAGTGGCTTCATTCCAGTGGCATCACAAAAAGTTATTTTCAGTTGCAACCAGTGTTCCCTCTAAGCTGAATTAGTGTGAGCTAGCTCACAGTTTTTTAGCTTCTGGTTCACACATGATTCCAGATGGTTCCAGAACAAACTAATTTATGCAGTAGCCAAATTGCTCGCTCACAACTTTAATGTCAACAGCTCATAAAGTAGAATTTTTGCTCACAAGACTCCACAGCTTAGAGGGAGCATTGGTTGCAGCTGAATCTCCAGAGTTTCATGTTTATTTGTATAAGAGATATGCCCTGAGTAGAGATTAAATTGCCTGTTACAAAAAAAAATATATCTGTTTTTCAGAACTCACCTTGAGCACTCCTCTATACATGTTGCATACAGGTGCTACCTGATCCATGTTCTTGATTCCAAAGTCACTCATCTAAAAATGGAAACAGAAAATGTGTTTACTGAAAGAAACAAAAACAGTCCTCCATTTATGATCAAACACTTATTCCTGCACACAAAGACATCATAGATGAGTATTACTGAACTCTTTCATTTTTCATTAATGATACAATCTGGACAAGGCAAATCCAGATCTTTCATGTATAGAAAACTATAGCTATGGCACCAAGAACCTAGAACCAGAGCAATACACATCTAGTTCTGGACACCCCTCCCCCCATGCCTCAGGAAACCCACCTTTCCAAAGTGCCAAGAGTTTCACAAGCACTACGTGATATGGTATTTGGTTCTGTCATTCAAAGGGCAAAAAAAGGGAAGGAAGCAAAAAAAATCTAAAATTAACCAAAAATCCACTGGACTTGCTATGGCCTTAGGTGCACCTAATGTAGCTCAGAGATATTGCTATGTTTAAAATTAATGGGACTACAAGTGAAGGAGCCCCTGAGATGTACCGAAATTCAGGTTCAAATTCCCACTCAGCCATGAAACACACTTAGCACCAAAGCTGTTTACAGATTACCTGCTAGACAAAGACAGTTTACATAATCGCTCCAGAGTGTTCTGTAACTTTTTCACATATGTACAGGAGAGGGTGGCTTCTCTCATCCATACCATTTGCACCGTCTGAACACTAGGTGGTTTAGTGATGGAGATGTATCCAGCACACTTTTTCTATACCCTTAAATCCATGGCATATGGCTTTCCGCTTCAGTTTAAACTACCACAGCAACTGTTGGCAAAGGCTGCTGCTTGCTGACCTCAATTTAATGTTTTCTATGCATCATTATATTAATGTTTACAAACAATTTTATTTTTGCTTTATTTCACATTCAGTCTCTTTTTGAAGGTGCATAGGGTGGCCCTCTTGAATTTCTATTAACAGTTTTAACAGAAGGTATATTATTTTCACTGCCTGAAATATGCATATTAAAAATAAATAATTCAAAATTATACTGTTGGCTAAATCTAATAATACAGAGTCATCACGGGCAACTGAATACATATGCATGCATAAAGCAGTATTTCCAGTAACTCCTTAACAGTAATTTCAAATTAGCATGCATGTAGATCAAACAGAAATATTACATTACTCAATCCTTAAAATGTGCCTCACTTTGGGCACATTATAGTGGGTACACAGTATAATGAAGTGAATGTAAGAAGCAAGTAGCTTGGAATTTGTTTTAATGGGACATTCTAAACAATGAAATTGTTGTTTAAGAGACCAATGACACAACTGTAACCAGCATCCCATCCTAAATTAATGCATTTGATAACATATTTCACTGTTCTTAAATGTCCTTAGTTCTATACAAGTATGCTCAGAATCTTTGCCACTTGGTTAAAACAACTGCTACAAAAAATTTTAATGAACCCATCTGCAGATTTTTACGGGACTTTAGCTAGGTACATTCATGATCTTCCCATCCCAGATATCACCTGTAGTACCCTCAGTTACCCCAATAGCCCCTTAAAGGTCAGCACTAGAGAGCCAGTTCCACTTTAGAAATCATTACTTCTCCATGGCCCTACAGCAAACTTGGGCCCATGGAATTTGCTTGGATGGCTTATATCTGGCAGCAATTATTCTATCAATGCAATTTTAAAGAACAGCGGCCAAGGATAACAACAGCAGATGCCATTATAATAGGAATAAAATTACAGTCTATAATATTTGTACTGTTAATGTGGGTTTCCGAACTGACAGTGCAATCCAAAATGAAGTTATATCCTTCTAACTCAATTGAAGTTAATGGACTTAGAAGGGTTTAACTCTAGGATTGCATTGTAATTCTATTAAAACTATATTTGATGGAATTGTGATAAAAATTGGGTACACTTAGTCAATAAGCAATGTTTACAGAGGCTATAAAGCTGGCTTGTGGGGCGTTGTTCAGTTTGTCACAGTGACAGAGTCACAATGAACATGATTGCTTTATCGGAATGCCTTGGCATGATGTGGGTTTAACCCTTCCCTTCAAGTTTGGTCAAATATCTTTGGACAACATCTAGAAATGTATGTCCATTAAAAATGCTATTTTTAAAACAAAGTCTTAGCCCTTAACACATTCTAAGGATATTAAATTGCACTACATTTTACTGTAGTTTTAAACTGACATATTTTTTTGAAAATTAAAAGTACAGAGTTAAAAGTGAAACAATCTAGCTTTTTCCTCCCATGCCTTGCCATATTTGATTCTTTCAAATCCTTGACAATAAAGTTTGCAATACATTTTAGCTTAGCATTATTGTTAATTGTCCCTGTATACAGGACCATAAATGACTGAAAGTATAGAATAGTAGTAAAATCAAGAAATTAAGTCAAGATGACATACAGCACTATCCAAGTAGAAAAGAGCTGATAATTAGGTTGGGATATGTGTGTATATACATACGCATATCTGGTAGATGTTTTCAAACGCATACCTGGCATTCTCATCCCAATCCTATGGTACCACTGCTATTCTTAAAGGAACTCCATTTTAAAAAACATATTTTAGCCTCAAGAAAATATTTTTTCAAAGAATTTTGTTTGGCCACAGAAGTCTAAAGGAGTTATTGATCTTTCTGAGATTCAGCAGTTGGCCATAACTGAATTGATATAACAATCTGTATTTTCAATTGTGAACATGTTTCTGTGGGCATACAACCCAGAAATATCGAAATCAATCTTCTATAAACAGTGCAGAATATTAAGAATCACTGATTAAACTATTAGCTGGAACTTCCTTTAGTGAATTTTAAATAAATAAAATTACTGACCATTTAATGCCTACATAGTCAGTACTCATGTGCATGTATTTGCTCATTGTACAGGTAAGTTTCAGAAATCCTCACTGTGAAAACTATGTAATGTGTCTCCAGAAGGTCATCAGTAAGAATATGCATGGCCACCCATCATATATATAACACCTGCCTGCTTCCTATGTAAAAACAAAACACTGATATGGGGAAAATGTTAACATCCTTTCACACGTTATATAGTAATAATGCCCACTGGTAAGTAGTAGTTATTTTAGGTTCACAGATACCAACAGCTCCATAAAACAGGGCCTCATGACAAGACTCCTCCACCGAATATCAGAGGCTACTATTTGTCTTACTAAAATGGTCAAGCAGCAGAACAAATGCATGTGGGTGACCTCCAGATACAATTAATCAACAAGTATTGGTTAACTTCCTCATAGCCATCAATGTGCGTAATGCTTAGAAGCTATCCAGTGGCACCTTAAACAAGTACAGTCCATAGTCCATTTTTAAGGTGCCGAGACTTTTTATCGTGTTTTGGCTACAAGAGATTAACATAATTACTCATTTGGAGTGTATGAGATTTGACTATCCAGTAATAAATCATAATTTCAGTACAGTAATGTGACCACATTACAAATGTAAGGCAATCAGAAGAATTTGGGGGGGAGAGGATGAGAACTTCAAGTATTTTTCAAATTGACAAGTGAACAATCCTATAACTAAGAAAATAAATGTGAAAAACTTTAAATACAGAAAAACGTGTCATTCATCTCTAGTCCCTTTTACTGTTGTGAAAAGGACATCCTATTCAAATTGTACTGTATACATTCTAGTCCCTTTTCAGGGACCTCTTTTTTAAACGTTTAAAAGCCTCAGCCACCGAAGCATTTGGGAGCAATTCCTCTAATAAAATAGGAAATAACTGTTCAAAAAAAGATTCCTGTCTTTGATTGCGATGCAATTATTCCTCATCCCCCCGCTGTTCAGATTTTTCAGATAACATCAATGGCCGAAATCCCGAGTCCACCTGTGAATACTCCAAAAACGCTTACAAAAAAGCGGAGACCGATCACCCTCCAGGCAAATAAACGACCGCTTCGATGCTAGCTAAGACCATACCATGCACTCACACGACAGCAGGCAACGACTCAAGAAACAACAAGAAGAACTGCGGTGTGGATCTCCTGATAAGCACACATCTGGATTTGCCAGATGTGCTTCAGCCACACAATGAGAAGAGAGCCCCTAGCGCACAGGCTCTCCAGCATGACAAACGTGGCTCAAACTCTGGCCAGAAAGCTCAGATACCCATTTAAAATATAAGAGAAGCGTAAGGGACAACCTTGTGTGTGTCCTTAAATAGCCCTTAATGCTCTCTCGCCCACCTGCCCGGTGGCTGGCGCCGACTTTCTCGGCAAGTCTGCCCTAAAACAGCCGCGGCCACCTTCCCACCGCCAGTCACGAGACGCACGCTCACCTCTCGAGCAGAGGGTCATTCTGCCTGGCCCGTGAACCACCCCCCTCTTCTCCGCGGCAAGCACAGCCCACCTCCCACACCACAGCCCAGGCAGCCTCCTTCTAGGTCTCTCACCTGGAGCCCCTCGAGCTGAAGTTCAAGAGGCGCCCTCTCCAGCCGTAAACCCACGTCCAAAAGGTGGTGGTGTTGCCGCCGCCGCCGCTCCAAAATATCCTTGCGCGGCAGCCTAAGGCACACCCTACAAAACACGACGTTATCCCACGACGGCTTCCGAAGAGGAGAGACACACACACCACCAGCTGAGGCCAGTAACGGGGGGGGGGGAGAGAGAAGCACGTAGCCAAAGTCCGAAGGCGCGCAGGAAGGGATCCGTTTGCGACGGAGCTCACCGTAGCAGCTGCGGATGGCCCTGAAGGGAACGCGTAGTGCCGGTCCGAGCTGAGCACGCCTGGCTCTTGACTGGATGAACGAGGGAGGGAGGCGGGACTCGCTGCTTTCTGGCCCAGCCCAGGCTCGCCTCCTCCTCCTACCGAGAAAGAACAACTGCTGGTGGCCGCTGCGGGCTGTTGCTGCTGCCTCTCTTTCTTGAGATCAAAGAGGAGCCCGTCGGCTTCCTTCGTTCTGCCCCCCCCTTCTCTCTCGGCAGCAGGATGGGCAGTCTTCTCAGGGGTCTTTTGCCTCCTCCCTGGCTAAAATCAAAAGAAGGCTGGTGGCCCCATAAAGACGAAGTTTATATTATCGCATCAACGTTCCTGGTTGTGCCCCACTGTGGCTCATTTTTTGCTGGCTCGCTTAGCAAGAAGGGCCTGTGGGGCTCTGAGAATAGATGCCTAACAAAACAAAGCAGATGAACAGAATTACCTGAGTCATTTAAGAGAGACCCATCACTTAAGGATTTCTTCTAAATTGTTACGTTCTTAAAGTATATGTATAGCTTCACATATTACAAAACTGAGGCATATTTATCTGTGGGAAAGGTACATCATGTCCAGTCCAATCAAAGGCTCCACAGTGTTACACTCAGGGGTTGTTGAAATAAAAGTTAACACTTCTTGCACTTACTTTATTATGAGGAAGTTACTTCGGTGGCACACTGTACTATGATGGACCAGAACCCTACCACATAAATGAGAGCTGATGTGGGGGGTACTGTATGAGAGAGTCAGGCAAGGGAGACTTAGTTGAAATTCTGTGTCCAAACATGAAGCTCACCAAGTGAACTTGAGACAATCTTAGCCAAACCTACTGCCCGCAGGGTAGGGCTGTGAGGATGAAATGGGAAGCTTTGTATATGCCACCCTGTATTCCTCGGAGGAAGGGAGTGGTACCAGTTTGATTAAGAAGTAAACAAACATGCATTGAAAGACATTTCTTTTTACTACTCTTCAATTAGTCAGATGAACAAAAGCATTTAATAGAACAAAGTCTGACTCCAGTGGCACCTTCAAGATCAGCAAAGTTTAACTCTGGGTATGCTTTTGTGTACACCTGCTGAAATGTGCATGCAAAAGCTTATACCCAGAATTAAACTACGTTGGTCTTGAAGGTGCCATTGGACTTAAACTTTGTTCTATTGTTTCAGACTGACATAGCTACCCATATGAATCTAAAACAGGCACGTAGCCAGGATTTTTTTTAATTCAGGAAGCCTTTAAATAAGTGGGGGGCACTCCACACAGACACCCCCCCCCCAAGGAACATCACGAATAAAATAAAAAAATGGAAGTTGGGCCTGGGCTTGATGTGAAGTCAGCTGGCTGGGTCCCCAGATGCCCCACTGTAGCTACAGGCCTGATCTAAAAGAACTTAATGTTTACTAAAGGACAATATATTTTGAATTATTTTGAACATATAGCCTATGTTAAAAATAAAGGAATCTCACCAATATATATCAGATCCAGCCACACAGGAAATCATACATGTTTTAGACATTGATTCTATTTTGTGTTATTGCTAATTTCTAGTTCTCTAATATATCACGAGACAGGAACCATAAGATAGCTTATCGAAACTGGTGATTCTTTCAGCTTCCTTGGTTGGTACCACTTATTTGCATATATGGCATTGAAGCTTCCAGATTTCTTAACAGAAATGCTATAACATAAGCGGACCGTATATGATAGCTGTTGAGAGCAACAAAATTCCCCTTTTCATTCCACACCACAGGACACAACAAAGGTAACACTTACATGTGAGGATGCAGCTGGTTTAGGGTAATATAACTGAAACCACATAGGGCTATTTTACTATCATTAATAGTTACTGTGGCTTGCTCTTTAACCCAAAGTGGGCCACAATAATCTTTAATAGTAATAAAACAATTTGGTATGCCTCTGGACATCTATGCTATCAGAAGCAAGCAATGTATATGATAGGAGGTGCATCCTTGAGAGGTACATTGCAATCTGAAATGTTTACATAGGTCTATAAAGTATAAATTAAAAGAAACAAAGCCAATAGTTGAAAAAGACACTGTTCTCAGTGGGGGCACCAAAGCATACCCCTGTCTGACGTACTTCTCAAGTCCTGTGCTTGTTCTCTTATCCCAGCTGCCATATTTCGTAATGCTAAAATATTTTCCTCATGAAAATAATGATGTGGTGGCCAATTGTGAGAACAAAATGTGCCAAAGAACATAGTAATTGGGACTGGAAAGCTGATGTAGGACTCCGTGTGAGTATCAAGGTAGATACTGAGGAAATAGCAATTGCACTTGCAAGAGAGTACCATAGAACTCAATTATTTCCTGATAAAAATGAACAGATCAGAAGATAACTCTACTAAGCTGCAGGAACCCAGTGGCACTGGCTATTCTGACATGGCAAAAATTACATGATGAGTAGATCTGATGGATGTATCCTCTGACTTATATGAGGCTTTCTCCTCAGTGTCTGACCTTAAAACACCTATAGCTAAGCATTTGAAATAAAATGTTAAGTGGTAAAAGAAAAATGTGGGGCAATGTTAATTTGAAACTGAGTCTAAGACACAAGATTTCCTTTCTGTTTGATCCAGGAATAATGAGTTAAACATGGTGAGGCTACCTATGCTGTAAAAGAAATACAGGGTGCATGCACTCTCTGGAAACTTCCTGTTACCACATTATGAAAGGTAGCAGGAATAAATATATTATTAGACCTCTGTTCTATTGCTGTTTGGATTGTCATATAATTTATCATTATCTTATCATGATTGTTGCATTTTGCATTTTTAATGCTGATTTTATTGTGATTCTACTTCTTTGAGCTACTGCATATTTTTAATACCGTGTTTTGAAAAAAATTAGTCTATGATTTTTATTGAGGGGTGGTACTATTTTAATGGTATATTTAAATATATTATGATCCCTACAGTCTGTTTAATTTGGTTTTAAACTGCTCACATGGGTACAGAGTAAGCTAAAATAAGATGTGCACTTATACAGTTTTCAATATGGTGATACAGCTAATGGGTAGGAGTATTGTAAGCATCCTGTTCCAATAAAAACCCACCAGTCTTCCTCAAGGGCCAAAAGGTATTGTTTTGAATCAGCTTCCTTCTTCATATACCAAACAGTCCCCAAGAGGACACCAACTCTTATTATTCTATCTCAGGTCTTGTTTTTATAGGTGGTGTGTTAAAGCCACACAGCTGCTAGAAACATAAAAAGAAATTCATGGCCATTCTTTACAATTATGCTTTACTCTTTATGACAGTAGAGGAGCCTGATAATGTGACTGCAGGGTATCCCACACAAGCAGGAAGTGAAAAAGCAGCTTTTAAAAATTCTCATGATTTTTAGCTGAACAACTGAGGTTTGCAACATTTGAGACAGGCAGAAGTGGCTGTTGCTGAGTGGAAGAGACAACTGTGCTGTTCACACACACACACACACAAAGTCAAGGGTGTGTGGAAAGGCTTCAGGTTTTTATTCTGTTTAGATTGCATCCTGACTCAAAGATTTTTTCAAACAAAATATTTTGTGGATAAAAATACATGGTTAATGACAAAGTGTAGTACTAGTTCTGACATTAATTTAACAGCATTTGCTGAAGTTGCATTAAAATCTGAAGGTGGCTGAAATCTGTGAATTTCTGATTGCTGTTGATAACCATGAAATGCCCTGGGACTTAAAAAAACAAAATAAAACAGTGGAGGAAAGGACTGCAAAGTGTCCCGGAATGAATGCAGTTAGACACTCTTGGGGCGCGGTCACATGCACAATTAGCCGCACCATAGGCACGAATGCCGGGTGGATTTAAAGGGCGTGATCAGACACGAACATCTGGGAAGCACCCTGCACCCATCGGCAACCCGTTTTGCTCTGCCACAGAAGTCTGTAGCAAACGGGTTGCTATGGGCCATGGACAGACTTTCCCCTGTCTGATTGCTCCAGCGCATTCTCATGACATCGGGATGGTCTGATCAGGCCATCCTGACTCCGTGTTGTTGTCCCCCCCCCCCTTCTCAGTATGCACATCATCACACACTCCATAGGGAGCCCTCAGTGCTGAGATGCAATTCATCGATTCCCTGTTTAAGCGAATTGAAAACATGACAAAAAAACCCACAAAAAACTGACTTACCCACAGTTGCGTCTGATCACGGAGTGGCGGGCTGCCCCCGCAGCTTCGAAGGACTGTGTGATCACACAACTGCGGGTCAAATTTCTCCAGAGGGAATAGCCTCACTTCCCCCCCCCCAGGTTTATCTTGCACGTGTGACCGTACCCTAGGGCTTGTTTCAATATATCTTTAGCTTTCTTGGCAACCAGTTTACCATGCACTAAATGTCCAATTGTTGCTTATTTTTGTGGACAGTCATGATGTCTTCCTTCAAGCAAGAACTTTCATAGATAATGCATTTTTCTAGCAGTCAGATGGAAATGCATTGTTCAAAGCAAAGTAAGAATCCCCTCACTTCCAAGCTATACACATCTTTCATAAAATTGTGCTGAAGTACAAATCCTCCAGCGCACCGTCTTTAAAATAAGGAGGGTTGGGGGGCACAACAGTGTGGTTTCCCCATATTAGGAAGGCTATCCCTTTGAAGCAATATTTGACCAGCCATCCCAGCTGTGTAGGCTGGGCATCACAATTACTTTAGAATCAAAACCTGTAGGACTACCTCACAAAGGGTAAAATGTGATGGCAGAGACACACTTGGACTCAACAATGTGGATAAGTCCCTTGAGACCTGATATCTGATTCTTGCTCTCAAATATGTACAATCAAGAAGATTATGACAACAAACATTAACAGAGACACACAAAAGTACTGATTATGATGATAGTGCTTTTTAATACAGCGGAGTCCTGATCTAATAAGACAACATCTGTTAAACTCATAAGGGAAGCCTCTGCAAATTGTATGTCAGCTGGATAGTGATTTTAATTATAAGACTGATGAGAGCAATTATACCACTCTTTATATTGAGGAAGCAGCTGTCAAAAAAGGATAGGATGGCAGAAAGGGAGTTCTTTGTTCTTTGTCCTTTGTTGACTATATTTTCTCTTATGCAATGCTGTGGGGAAAATGTTTTTTAAAATTTCCCCCTTCTAAAATAATTGTCTAATAAATTAGAGGGTTGCTTCAGTTCTAGAGTTTTCCAGAAGGTATATATGCAGTTTTAACTTAGGTCAATGAAATGTATGTCCAGACATCAGTTTTCCAAATCAAAATGCTTATGTTACAATCATCAGTGCTGTTGTTATGAAAGAAGAAGTAATCTATAATAAGTAATTGTACTAACCTACATTTAGGGGCAAATGGTCTAGACATGACCCCAAACCTTTCTGTGTACATGTTTTAAAATTTATTTTATATATACTGTACTATAGTATATGGAGACACATGAGAAGAATTGTCTGTATCAGTGATTAGTGGTAATACCATCAATAATATTGAGAAATCCATTCAGAATTGCATTACTGTGAAATCTCAGTAACTGTCTCTTTTTTAAAAAGCTAGGTTTTTCACAGGATAGTTTTCACAGTACAGTATTGCCAAATACATCAAAAATATAAGTACCAACAGTACACGGGGACTAAGAAAATGTTGAGTCATGTTATACCATGAACAGCAACAGAATGGAAATTATCAGTCATTTGTTCAGAGTGCTTTTTCCGGATCTGGGTCTGTGGTTTTCCACACGTAGGACACAATGTTGTGCATAAGAAGTACATGCTTTCACTAATTTCTAGTAACATTTTTTTTTTCTGGTGTGTGATGAAAAAAAATGTTACTGAAAATTACTGGAAGCATGCACTTTGAATGAGCATCTGTATCATGCATACTATAAATCTCAAGACCCTCATAAACATACAAAGGGAAAAGTATGACATGGTTAAACTAATTGTAGTGCACTTTAAAGATGCATATGCACCAAAAACAATCTTCCCCTTTTATTTTCCAGAGTGCTTTCTAACTCATTCCAGGAATGATTTCGATGCCATGCTAGAAGAATCCTCCTCTTGTTGCCTGCATTAACTCAACATTCTAGACATGAATGTGCACCTTTTCCCCCTCACAGTAATTTAAAGTAGAAACAGAATTTGCTGTCTTCTAAAATTTTGCCAACCAATTAATCTCTTACTGTCAAGTTAGATGAAATCTGTTGCCTCTTAAAAACCCATACAACACAGCAGTAGTAGCTAAATCCAGCCATTCTAATATGTTTTAAGAAGTCTTGATCACAGATTGATTTACTTCTACAATTTCAGTGACTAGTAGCACAGCCACACATTCTATGCTATAATCTTTTTGATTTCTCCATCCAGCAGGCTTAGTGTTCTGCTTTTTACAGAATGCGAGTGGTGTGTCTATAATTCTGAGGGTTTCAGTTTTAATCTGGATTCAAAGTAACCTTCTAACCACTGCCAGCTCGCCCACTAGGCGAGCTAGGCGCTCGCCTAGGGCGCCGGGCCCGCAGGGGCACCAAACGGCCACCAGCCCCCCCACTGCCACCACCACCGCCTCCCCACCACCGCAGCCAACGAAGCGCTCCGGCGGGGCTCAGGAGGCAGCGGTGGCAGCAGAGCTTGCCCGCCCTCCCCCTCCCCCTGGGCAAGCTGGAGCTCGGCTCAAAGGGAAGAGGTGGCGGGAGTCACCCAGGGCCGGCCCCACCGGGAGGTTGGCATCCCCGATGGGGTGGGCACCACAGGTTGGCCTGCCTAGGGCGCCCAGACACCTGGGGCCAGCCCTGCTTCTAACCCTCATAGTTTCATGAAAATATCAAATATGTGAGTGATAAAATATCCCACTTTTCACTGTTAGCCTAGATAACTAATTTACTCTATTAAAAGTAAAGTTGACTCTCATCCACAGACCTGTATAAGCTCTTCCCTTCCCCTGCCAAGCATGACTTTGGAGGTGGAACAAAGGGAGCCTTGAACTGAAGTCCAGCAAGCACAGCACCACATAGTGTTCTGCTGCACTTGAGAATCTTTCAGTGATGGAATACTGGCATGCAGTGATGGCATACATTAACTATGGAGGCCCAGGTCACCAATGCTGCCAAATCTGCTTTTTACCACCTTTGACTGGTTTGGTTGACAGCTAGTTCCCTACCTCTCCCCCTGGGACTTGGCTACAATGATCCGTGCAATGGTCACTTCCAGGTTAGACTACTGCAACTCACTCTATGCGGGGCTGCCCTTAAATCTGACCTGGAAACTCCAGCTGGTGCAAAATGTGGTGGTGTGCCTTCTGACCAGAACATCTGTGTGGGTACACATTCAGCCAGTGCTCCATCCAGTTGAAGCTGTTGGTGTTAACCTTTAAGGCCCTATGCAGCTGGGGACCAACATATTTGTGAGACTATCTGTCCCCATATGTGCCCCAGAGAGCTTAACGATTGGCAAAGCAACATCAACTGGAATTCCATGGCCCAAAAGATGCCTGGCCTCAACTAGGACCAGGGCTTTTTCTGTCTTGGCCCCAGTGTGGTGGAACATGCTCCCAATTGATATCAGGATCTTGTGGGATTTATTACAATTCTGCAGAGCCTGTAAAATGGAGCTGTTCCACCAGGTGGGCGTCCATTCATTTAGGTCCCTCCTGCCCAAACTGCTCTCAAAACACCTTATGGTGCAGATGGCAGTCATCACCATCAAGTACAACAGGACTGTTTATCATATTTCTGCTTGCCTGATCTTCAACACAAGCTGTACAATCATGTATTGCTGGCCTACCATCTGTCTTTTACAGGGCTTTTTTTTGTAGAGAAAGACCAGCAGGAACTCTTTAGCATATTAGGCCACACCACTGAAAGCACAGCTCATTGGCATATTAGGCCACACACCCATGTTACTAGAAGTGTGATCATTCAGCCACACCCACATTTTGCTTCTTATTCTATTTACCTCGTTTGTTGTCAAAACCCAGTGCTTTTTTAATAGCAGGAACTCCTTTGCAGTTTAGGCCACACACCCCTAATGTAGCCAGTCCTAATGAGTTTCTGCTGTTGGGTGTAGCCTATTATGCTAATGAGTCCTGTTGGGCATGGCCAACTCGGGAGCCAGCCGGAATTCTGTTCCTGTGCGTTCCTGCCCAAAAATAGCTCTGGTCTTTTATTTAGGATTCTTATTGTTATGGTTTTAAGAAGTTGTTTTATTGTTTATATTTCTGTTGTAACCTGCCCTGAGCCTGCTTGCGGGGGACAGCGGGATACAAGTTAAATAACATAAATGAATAAATCACCCCCTCTCAAAGCCTCTTGTATGTGTCATGAATGAGGTTTATACCCCAAAGTGTGTTTCCTCACATGGATCACTACTGGGTGAATAGGGGCATGAGTTAAAATATTTAAGGAAAAGATCATCATCTAATCTGACTGTGTTGCATAAAACTGATTGTAGTTTATCACAGAACTGACCATTTAAAAATAATGGTGTGGTTTTAGCATGCGTTTATGACTTTGCAGGTGACGCAAACTTGCATTGCAAAAGTCTTGTGCTGTCACAGGAGTGGGAAGTGTGAATTTTATTATTACTTGAAATGCAATTTGAAAGTGTAATTTTACTCTTTGTATTAAATAGGCACTTAGTCATGTTACTACAGCTATTGATAAGAGATTGTGCATTCAATTTAGACAATATTTCATTCATTTTGTCAAAACTATAAAATATGAAGTACATGCTAAGGCCTAATAATATCTTTTATGATTATCAGTGTAATCAAGAGGTCATGTCATTTGATTGCTTTCTTTTCAACAGCTATACCTTTTCCCTATTCTCTTTCAACATACTGCTCAAGAACAAACTACAAATTAAAAGCAATTGTGTGAAATAAAGCCCTATTTTTTAAAAAATGAAAAACCTTGGAGTCTATGATGTTCAGCAGAGGAACAGACTGTGTGTGTATAGGGCAGATTATATGTGCATCTGTACTCACAATAGAAGCAAAGTAACTGGAAAGGGGTGATTTTTGTACAGGAAAAATGTTGGCGGGGAAAGGGTTAAACTTCCCTTCCTCTACTCATCTGAGGAAAATTACAGCCAGCTTTTCTTTGTTGTTGTTATTATTATTATTATTATTATTATTAGTAGTAGTAGTAGTAGTAGTAGTAGCAGCAGCAGTAGCAGTAGTAGTAATTTTTTGTAAAGCTGGGCCGTGGTTATATGCACTTGCATTTTTTGAATAAAATGTATATTTTGACAGAATATATTATTATACCGGTAGAAAAATTTATATGCTTTCTCTAATAAGTATAGTCTGATTACTCTCTCACTAGTGAACATTACTGCAAGAGCATTCAAAAGTTTAAAAACCTTTACAAGGCTGAGTTCAGACTGGCAATTTGCCCCAGTAGGGATCTGTTTCAGCGACGCTTCAAACCTGCAGTAAACAGGGCATTCACACAGGCACATCTGCCTGGCATACCCCACCCGTAGCCAACCGGTGCTGTTCTGCTTCACTGCTGTGTTAAAAAGATACCTCATGTAACAGGTAGCAAATCCCGAAAGTGTGTTTCCCCACTTCCAGGAAGTCTGAAAGCTCTGCTGATAAGCCGGGAGCAACCCGCATTGGGCAGAAGGCAGCAGCAGTATGACTGGCCGTGCTCCGCTTTACTGCCCAATACGGTGCTGGTGCTGCAGGGTCCTCCCCCAATTGGCAAAATGTGCTTATGCGCATGAGTGCATGAGCGCTCATGCGCACATACACCCATACACCCACAGCCAAATTAATGGGGAAACACCGAATACAGTGCGCCTCTGGGGCAGCAGTCTGAAGGCTCCTGCGTGGCTCTGTCCAGTATGCTCCGGCAGCAGCCCGGGTTGTGTGAACGGAAAACCCTGGAACAGTTTGTTCCGGGGCTTTTTTGCCGCAACTGGCTCCCGGAGCAAATTGCCAGTCTGTCCTCAGCCCATGTTTTATCTATATGAAAAATGATCTTTCTCTCTTTTTTAAAAGTATTTTATTGATTTTGCAATACTACTAGATATGGGGAAAGGTTACTAAATCCCTATCTCTAAATTCTATGGGAAACGGGAAAGGAGAATTAATACAATACAAACTACTGGAATGGGGAAGGTAAACTAGAACCCTAACTCTAAGTCAACTAATGGTTATAGGGAAGGGAAGACTAACAGGTGACAAAATCTGGTTACAAAGTCATATACCCTTGTCACCTAGTGATACAGAGCTGTTATTGCTTGCAAAAAATTAACAAAAAATAATAAAGAGTTGCATTAACTATCTAGTCAACAAAAACTGCAACAATTATCTTGGTTTTAGGGTCTTTTCTTCTTGCGTTTCTTTTTTCCTCGGGGTTTGGGAGTGGCTGCCCCTTTCTCTGATTCCGATGTATCTGAAGAGCAATAAAGTTTAAAACTGTCACTTGATGAATCCTATGAGTAGGATTCTTCTTCTTCTTCTTCTTCCTCCTCCTCCTCTTCCATTTTAGATTTCTTATCCTTGTTGAGTTGCTTGGGGTTAAAGTATTGGTCTACAAACTTTTTCACCTTAGGAACAGTGTCAATTTTGGATTTTTTATCTTTATATTTAAAACTCAGTCCTTCAGGAAATAACCATCTGTAAGGAACGCCTTCCTTCTGAAGAGAGAGAGTAAGTTCCCTGTAAAGTCTCCTCCGTTTTTTTATTTCAAAGGGGATATCCTTCAAGATTTTTATCTCTTCATTCTTGATTTTTAAGGGTTTCCCCTATGTAGATTTCAGCACCAGATCTCTGGTAGACCATCTTGTGAATTTTAAACATATTTCTCCCGTGAGTTTATTTTTTTTATAAAGTCTGGATAAGTTCTGTAAACCCAGTCCATCTCCTTCATTAACTCTTCCAGTTTTAATCCATTTTTGGAGCCAAAGTCTCTGCTAAGAGAGCCTTTAAATCCTCGTTCTTTTCTTCTGGGATCCCTTGGAAATGAAGAATGTACATGGATCTTTCCAGCTGGAGCTATGTTAGCTGTGTTTTATTGGAGGATCTCCCTTTCTCTGCTTCATCCACTTTTTTATTAATACTGTCAGTCTGGTTTTCCATTTTTTTTTAATGTCTTTTCAGTTGCTGAAGTCCTTTTATCCATTTGAGCCATTTGCTTTTGCAAATTATCCATTTTAGCGCTGAGGTTAGTCATCTATTCCATTAGGGGGTGCAGTGCATACGCCAACAGTGTAGACATATCTGCTGTTACTTCCTGGTTGTGGGAGGGAGTCGTTGGTTGGCTATTTCTGGTTGATGTTTTTTTTCTCCAGACCTGCCTTCCACCCTCTCCTAGCCATAATATCAACAAGAAGTAAGTTTCCCAAAACAAAGTAAAAGTTAACTGAATTTAATCCGCTTCACGTTATTATGGAGTTTTCGATTTCGCTGATATTCTGATGCATTTAGCTTAATTCAAAGTTTTTAATTCCCGTTTTGAAACTGCCTTGCTTTAAATGGGGGGGGGTGGATTCTTGAGTTCCCTCCCTCCCTCCCTCGCCGCTTTGCACTTAGGCGCTTCTAATTTCTCCCAAGGTTCTTATAGACACTTTGAATCACCTGAGCTTTGCTTAACTCAACTCACGCTTTGAAGCCTTGGAAGTCTTTTAGAAGCATTTCAAAACTTTTGACCATGTCCACTCGTCCGGCAGTTGTCTCTCGGTGCCATGCTGGCTCTGTGGTGATGGGACCTTTCAGGGAAGAAGGTGAGCCTCAATTTCTTGGCCGTCGCCTTGGAAGAGGCTCTCCTCAGCTCCCCAGGCTGAGGATCTCCTACAGAGATCCTGGGAGGGTCTGAGACACTCTTGGACCTTTCACATCAGCCGAGTCTCGGCTCACCCCCATCGGAGCGAGACAGGGTGCAGCCAAACAGCGAAACACTTAAACTGGAAGTCGGAAAAATGACCTTTCTCAATTGTCTTTTTGTATGCTGATTCATTGTCTTTTTTGACAGGTTTTGTAAGAACATCAGTGCTAAAATTTGAAACATTAAGTAGCAAAAATAAATAGAACGGTTCAGGTCAGCACCTGCACACATATAAGTCTGTATACATGTTGAAGATGCCATATAAACATCAAAGATATTCAACTGAAGTAACTGATTGTAAGTCTGACTTATTATGAAACCAGATGTTATTGCTCTGATCCAACAGGATCCTTCCCCTCCTCACAAGAAGTTTAGACCCTTCTTGCAAGCCCTGTTCTCTGTGCTCCCTCCTGCAGGACTTTTTCAGTAGTGGTGCCTCACTTGGGGAATACTCTTTTGCTTAAGGCTCACCTGGTGCTTTCCCTTACTGTCTTTCAGCTGCTAGCCAAAATAGGTCTTTTTAACCAGGGTCTAAACTAAGGGGGTTCATCTTTTAAAATTGATTTTACAGTTTACTTTTAGCTTTAGGTCTCTTTTACAAGATATTTTAAGCTGATAAATGTTATGAGCTGTTTTTGTGCTCTGGCCTCAATAGGTGTTTTTTTTAATTGTTTGTTAATGTTAATATATTTCATGCCTTGAGCAGATTCTCAGGGGAAGCAGCATTGCATTTTCTAATTAAATGAATGAAATAAATAGCGAGGAGGGGAGGGGACAGGAGTCTTGCACAGGTAGGCCTTGGCATTAAGCATGCATTGCTCAATCAATCCAGAGATCTGTGAATGCAGCTGGTGACTATGCTCCAGGTACTGAACCTTCAGCCCAACTTAATCGAGTCCTCCTCATTTCTCTCTAGTCTTAAAAGGTGATCAATGTTGCCAGACCAGAGAGCATTAGCTGCATATTCAGTAGGAAAATAAATGACAAATATGGCTGTTCTTCCAGTTCTATGAATAAGATGGGGCAATAGATTCCAAGTCAGATTGTCAGTGAAGAACATATTTGTATGTTCAGAAAAATCACAAAGTAAAAAACTTTGGGGACAGTACCATTTCAAAGTGTGGATGAGGAGCTCACAGCTTTGGGGGGGGTTAACAACTTGCAATAAGTCCCTGCTTTGTTTCATGTGGGACTTCTGGCTTGTTTTTGCTTGCTCTAACAAGTGATAGTTATGTAAAAAAGCACGCTGTCATTTGTGCACCCTTCTTGATCTGGCATATTGATGAATTTAATCAATAGTTGCTCTGTTGTCCTCCCCCCATACTTTTTGAGAAGGGCAGGTTTTAACACTGATTATCTTTTATCAGAGCACACTTTGCTCCAAATGTACATCTGACTGACACATTCTCTAGGTATGATATATTGTCTTAGTCATCATGCCTTCTGGACTTTGGCAAGACAAAACTGTGTTTCAAGTGAACTATTAGCATTTACAAAAGCACACTGTACACAAATAGCTACCAGTGCCACAGGGGTTTTATATTTTAAACTGTGTGACTGTGAGATGTACTGAGATTGCACAAAAAACATTACACTTCTGAGAAAATACCTCTTTTGAGAACATTTCATAGTCAGATAATGTATAAAAGAGTTTGCATAGCCCTCCCCTTCTGTTCCTTCTATTGCTGTGGTTGTCATCCCATCTACTGGGTCCCTATACAACAGCCATATTCTTCTTTGCTGTGTTTTGATAGGACCACCTCATTTTATGCATGCATAGAAAACTAGGATGCTGTATTTCTTGGCACACATTCTGAGAGGAGCAGAAGCACAGTTAAGGCAAGGTCACTCAGCAAGTGGAGGTAATTCCTCGATGATAGATCTCTACAGTATGTCTCCTAGTGCCTGGCTTGTATTTTTTGTCCCTAACTCTTGTTCCACTGCCTATCGTACTGACTTTGACACTGGTGATATCATAACTCTGCCTCCCCCTGTTTCTGTTAATTGTCTGTGATGTTATGTGACTTCCTGTTATGTGCTTGCAGCTCAGGGGTTCCACTTCTGAAAAAGATGAAGAGCACTTCTCTGTTGCATATAGTACTATGATATTTACTTTGACTCCAAAGCATCCTACATTCAAGAATTTGTATAGTACTCCTCAGACTGTGGTTCTCTTGTGTGCGCACATGATAACTTACAATGGGAAGATCCTTGGAGACCCTTTCCATTGCCTCTCTACAGTAAGGTAGGTGGAGGTGTGTGTGATTTGCAGGAGACCAATGGTGGCTGGGAGAAGGGATGCATTATGTTCTTGTTAATGTCTTTGCTAATATGTTTTTAATATGTATCTTACTATGAAGGTATTTCTGATATTTAATTAGTTTTAATTTTTCACCACATATTGAACAGCTGTGGATTTTACTGAGTATAATTAATTTTCAATTTTATAGGTACACTGGATTAATAAAGCTTTTATAAAATATATATTTCTGCTGCTGCTATAATTTTTATTGAATCATTCAGTTTTAACATGTACTGCCTTATCATTTATTACATGAAACCCAATCTACAAATAAAAGCATTGGTATTGAAGTAATTTTAATCCAATTCTGGTTTTATTGGGCTGCACATCAAGTTGTCATGTTAATTAGATGAATTACATGGAAAATAATCAGAGCAAATTCAGAAGACGGAATAGCAAGAGTAATTCCAGAAGATTCAGTCAAATCTTTTGTATGTTATTTTGTATAATTTTCAGCCATCAGATCAGGAGCCGCCAATGACCACTGACTACATACTGATAACACCTGAAGAGTTAACATCTGAACTGTTAAGGCCTTCTTTGTTAACCTGAACAATAACAGCCAGTGTAATTTGACCCTGCGGGACACTACTGCCATCAGCATTTTATCTTTTTATATGTATTTATATGCATTTATGATTGCCGTTTGTTGTATACTATGTTATTGCATTGTTTCAATGCATCTGTGTTTTAACGTATTTTAACCTACTGTAAGTCATCCTGAGCCTGCTATGCAAGGAGGGTGGGATATAAATCAAATAAATAAATAAATGACCAAAAAGGGTGGCCAGCAGGCTATGGATAGAAAATTGCAGCAGTTTCTCAGTGAAAAACTTCATAGTGGTTATAATTGTTCCAAATTAATTCTGACTCATATGCCAATATAAAAATGCATAGGATGCAACATATCAGCAGATACATCACAAAAACTGAGTATCAAATTTCTTATCCTTGAAGAATAAGCAACCATCACAGGTGGACACCCAAGTGACAACGGTATTCCATACACTGACACAATTAGCCTCTTGACACACATGGCTACTTCCTTGACATCCTTGTGTCTATGGACCAGAAGGGTCTGGGACATGGGAAGTACACAAAAGAGAAATCAAAAGCCCCCACAGATCATAGTATGTGATACAGAAGCAGGAGCATACACCAATCAGCTTGAGCCAACTGACAAGCAGCCATTTGCAAGTACCCTCAGAGTTAGTCTGCCATTCACCAAACCTAGACAACACTAACTAACAGGAGACCTCGAAAAACTGAGGATAAATATAAAAACAAAGTGTGCGATAGGAGCATAATATGTAATAAATGTGTTATGTTGAACCTGCAAGGAGTATGGAATTTCAGATTTTCACTGCAAACATTTTCCTACCAACATCTAACTTTCTCCTTCTTGGTTTCTTTCCATGCTTAAATCTTAAATTTAAAGTTTATTCCTCTGGCATGGCAAACAACATTTGTGCTATCCAATATGCCTGCATTGTTGGAGTGATATTTCTGAAATATTTGCATATGATCATGTGTTGACTTAATAACCAGGTTTTGCATTCTGAATATTGCATCAGCACAATAGGGGAAGCTGCTCATTATTACTGATGATAGTCAATCATTGTTCCTATAGCAGAGAAGAACCATAAATGGGGAGTGGTTAGGTAACAAAAATCCCAGGTTCTGTATGAACAAATACGGGAAGATATATATTCATAACCATACAATGACATGTTTAACAAATTAAGGCATATGTATTGAGAGATGTGTATATGAAGGATTTAACACAGAGATAGTGGCTATTCCACAGAACTCTCTATTTGATAGTTTGTGCCTTTCTAGCCAGCTTTGAGTGTAGGTTTGTGCAAGCAATGGTACTGGGTATGCAAGGTGCTGCCTAACCTTGTGTGTGTGTGTGTGTGTGAGTGAGTGAGAGAGAGAGAGAGAGAGAGAAAGAGAGAGAGAGAGAGAGAATTCTGTCAAGTCGCAACTCACTGCAGTCTTATAATGACCCCAGCAAGGGGCTTTCAAGGCAAGTGAGAAGCAGAAGTGGTTTGCAATTGCCTTTCTCTGCAGAATGGTCTCCTTTCCAAGTAATGACCCTGCTTAGCTTCCAAAATCTAACAAGATTGGGCTATACAATATTGCCTTCCATCCCGCTGCCAAACCTTAGCCACTTCAAATCTAAAAATGCAGACTCAGGAGGTTGAAAAATATGCCCCTGGTGCTGCAGAAACTGCCACAGATAAAATCAACGAGCTCCCATGTAATCTGCATGTGCCCAGATTTAGGAATGGCAGGAAGCTTTGTGTGACTGACAAAATAAAATACAACTATCTACTGCAGGACATAAAAAGCAAGACATGGTGGCCACAGGATGATATTTAGGAAAGTGACTAGGAAAATACATTTTCTTAATGCATGTGCAAAGGAACAGTTGAATATGTGAAGAACATAACCTTGCCAATTCCAAATCCTAACTGTAGTCTCTAACTCATTTCATGGTAGTCTACTTCAGCTTTCTGGGCCAAATTCTTACATAGTAAATAAAAAGCAGTCAAAAAGGAGACGTGTGTCAGGTTGAAGAGTTAGATTTCACTCTGTATTCTTTTATTAAGTGGACCATAGGAGAGGATTATTCAAGTGAAGATACATTTATCCCCTTGTAGCTCATTGTTGGCAGAACTCATAGCAATTGTCTAGGAACCTCTAGATGTTTCCTTCAGTCTAGCGCTGGATCCTTACCCACCACTGGACAACCTTCCTTAATCTCTGTTCAGTTTGCTTCACTACAGTTACATATGACATAATTTACATATGAGAAGATCTGCCTGCTTGCATTGATGCCAAACCACGTACAAAATGGGATGTCCATCTAGAGAATTACAGAACCTTTGGCCTTGACACTGAAAAATTATATTGGTAATGTTTCTTCCATTTTGATTGGACAAAACAAATTTCAGAAATATATTGTCAAACCATTTTTCCAGAGGTAAATCACGGACATAATCTTCCAGGAAAAACTCTTGACAACCTCCATTCTCACTTTAGGAGACTTTGACAGAAGAACTTTCTAGTGGATTGTGCCCCAGATGTTTAGCAATATAGACCAAAGCATTTAAGGAATAGGTCACCCAAGATGTCAATAATGACAACCAGTCTAAGGCATAGTAAACAATGTTAGCGTCACCCCTAATTACTAGGCTTTAACTACCAGTCATCAGCTACTTCTCTTCACCAGCCTATTATTTATAGAAATGATTGCTATGCTCCACTTAAAACTGAGATACACACTTTATTTAATTGGAATTTAAATCTGTCTTTGTAGTGTTCTAAATACCTGTCCTTACTCATCCAGCTATCATTCACAAAGATTATATATTTGAATGTGATGTGTGCATAATTAAGATCCATTAAAGCCACCTACAGCATGCTGAAAGAGTTACAGTTTAAAGAGGAATCAAATTGAAGCAATTCTCTACAGTTGGCTATTGCACTAACATTTTGAGAGGAAAAAACGGATGTAAGAAATAGATGGGCCAAGCACAAACTGTATTTGCATTTTTTAAAGAACTAATTAAGATGCTGTAAGTGTAAACCACACTTTCCCCATCTCTGAAGCCCAGGAAAAGATGGTTTACAGAAACGATTGCATTTTTCTGTCTTAGAGGAAATTTCATAATGCTGATAGAAGAGTATGAGAGGGAACTTAATGTACCAATGTGAATGTTTTCCCAAATTTATCAGAACACTCCCCATGTTTCCCCTCCATATTTTTATTTATATTTTTTGTTTCCCGTTTACTCCTCATTGAAAATTGAGTATTTAACTGTTCTTTACTCAGAGCTATCATGTTATCTGTTGGCTTTAGATCATCAGTTCGTACACATGAAATAACACAGCAAGCTAGCTCACGTTCTTTATTCTTCCCTGAAGGTTTAACTCACTCCCAATTTATTACAGATAATAAAACTTGCAAGTGAGATGTGAGGGAATTTAACACCTACTCTCTGCAAACTCACCTCTCTGTCATACCGGGTTTAGAAACTGCAGCAACAGTTATTACTTAGAGTTGTAAGGGAGAACAGGAATGAGGTCTAAGGTATTTACTCCATCAAAATGTTCAATCCATGATGCTGACATTATTTATTACTGGATTTTGAAATTCTATCGTGATGCTTTGATATCCCCCGCCCCCCCCGTGACACATGATACATTAAATTCTGATTCATGTGCAAAATCTGGGCATTGCCCATTTCAGAGAACATGGCAGCTGCACATATTGGGAGGATGTATTTACAGTTGTCAGCTTCCTGGTACAGATGGGCAGTAACATCTGAAAAATGCACATGAAAGGAAGCTGCCTGTGCCCCCTATCCTATGTACAATGTTCATGTTTTATGGGATGCAGTGAGGAGACATTTGCAGCAGTCAAACTTTGATGAGGGTGAAGTTGGTTCCCACTTCCCAGTTCTTCATGAGCACTTCCTGGTTCCTTATTCACATATCCAACCACATTTATTGAAGAAATTTCAAAAGCTCAGCGCGCCAAAATGAGATCCCCCAGCCTCTTAATCTTCATTTGTTCTCAGGGCCCTCCCCTCGCTTTGGAGTAGTTAGCACAAAAACTGAGCTTTTGACCAGAAAACAAGTAAGGTTTACTCACAGGGAAGAGTCCCCTGAATGTTGGGATGTGTGATATGTGATTGTTCAAAGCTTGTTTTGGGGTGCAGAGCTTTTGAATTCTTCTCAACATTTATGGTTGGATTTGCAAATAAGGAACTAGGAAGTGGGAATAAGGAACTGGGAACTAGGAACCAACTTCAGCCTCATCAAACTTTGAGGTAGAATATTCCACTTCCTTCCAAACCTTTGTAAGATGTGTTGTGTTTGCATATCCACTTGGAGGAGTAGAAAAGCCAGGTTGGTGTTTGTGTACAGAAGTGGAGCATTTGTAAAGATTCTGAGCAGAGCAATGTTAGCAAAATGCTGTAACAATGTTTTTCCTTCCTTAGATGATGTGCCCCTTTCCTAGAGTTTCCATCACCAAAGCCCCCCCCCCCCCAAGTATGCACCGCATGGTACCAGAGAGATTTAGCCTCGTGTCATGTGCTGCGTCCTGACTGGACTTCATATAGTTTGGTGTAGTAGCAGTTAAGTGCGCGGATTCTAATCTGGGAGAACCGGGTTTGATTCCCCAATCCTCCACTTGCACCTGGCTGGATGACCTTGGGCAAGCCATAGTTCTGATGAGCTGTCCTTGAAAAAGAGCAATTTCTGTTAGAGTTCTCTCAGTCCCACCTACCTCTGTTGTGGGAAGGAGAAGGGAAAGGAGTTTGTAAGCTGCTCTGAGACACCTTTGGGTAGTGAAGGGCAGGGTATAAATCCAATCTCCTCCTCCTCCTCCTCCTCCTTCTTCTTCTTCAGAAAGCTCTAATCAGCAGCAAGGGTGCCCTGAACTAATTAGCTTCTCTGGTTAAACTGTGCTCCCTCAGTTAAAATCTTAACTGATTGATCTACCAATTAAAGTGATTAAACCTTGCCCTCTCTTATTTGTTATATTATTACAGCACTTTAAGCTTCAGGGTCTGAAAAAGTAGTGCTTGAATTACAATAAAGTCATGAAACCATGTAAAACAATATTTTTAAAAAAACTTTTAAAATTGCTTTTATACTAAAAGCTGCAGAGAAATCAAAACGGAGGGTAACTAACAACTATGGGAGAAAGAAAAGAAAACCACTAAAAGACCAAGTAGCAGTGGTCATTAGCTTAAATAGTTGCTTAAAATACTATTTCAGTTACAATAGCTTTGGTATAATAAAGCACTTTTAAACTGTTTAAAAATGTTAATAAATCAGAAAATATTAACTAAGGAGAACGTGTCCAAGTATTCTGTTAAAGTTCAAAATACAGAGATGGGTGTTTAAAGCTTATTCTTCTTATTTCTAAGTTCATACCTGCGTCTGGCTTTAAGAGTTTTGGGGGCAGCTGTCCCAATTCCAATTCAGATTCATTTTCTTCAGTAGATGCTGGTGTAGATGTTGAGTCTTCTTTATCTTCCCCATCTTTATCTTCTTCTGTTGCTTTGTCGTCTCTGCTGTTTTTGCCGCTTTAACATCCTTCTGAAACTGATCTAAAAAGGCTTTAGCTTTTAATACCGAGTCAATTCTTTCTTTTTTATCCTTGAATTTGAAGACGAGCCCTTCTACTATAATCCATCTGTAGGGTGTGGCATTTTTTTGCAAAAACAAAGTCAGGTTTTTATAATATCTCTTCTTTCTTATCTCAAATGGAATGTCTTTTAGAACTTTAATTTCTTGATCTTCGATTTTCAAGGCAGTCCCATTGGTCACTTTAAGTATCAGATCTGTGATATGTCTTTTGGAGAATTTCACGAAGATTTCACCAGGCAGAATTCTTTTTTTTATATATTCTGGATATGTCCTATAGACCATATCCATATCATTTTGTAGGTTCTCTGCTTTTATATCTGCAATCAGTTCCAAGACTTTGCTTTACATTTTCTTGAGATTTTCTCCTTGATGTCCAGGGACCCCTTGAAATTTATTTATTTATTTATTTTATTGGATTTATATCCCGCCCTGCCAGCATGGGCTCAGGGCGGCGAACACAGAGGCAAATGCCATATAAAACAATAGGACATAGAGGCAGATGCCATATATAAACATTAAAACAATAAATAATGCATTACTTTAAAAAATTACAACAGTCTGCAGAGTAAAAGAGTCCCTAACGTAAGCCCATAACCCCAATACTCCAGTGGGCACGGTTGTTGCCTCTCTGATGGTGTTCCACTAGAGCCATGGTCGCATACCAGGGCCAGTACGCACCATGATGTCAAACGGTGATGAATGATAGCAGTGATAACAGTGGCAGCCCCTACTCGAAAGCCTGGTGGAAGAGCTCCGTCTTACAGGCCCTGCGGAACTGCATAAGGTCCCGCAGGGCCCTGATCTCCTCTGGGAGCTCATTCTACCAGGTAGGGGCCGCCACCAAAAAAGCCCTGGCCATGGTAGCAGCATATTTAGCAACCTTGGGGGCTGGAATAGCCAGCAGATGTTGCCCCCCCAACCGAAGTGCCCTTGGGGGAACATATGGGGAAAGGCGGTCCCTCAGGTAAGCCGGATGCTGGCCATATAGGGCTTTAAAGGTAAGAACCAGCACTTTGAAGTGGATCCGGTATGCTATTGGCAGCCAGTGCAGCGTCTTCAGCGCAGGGTGGATGTGGTCCCACCTCGTGAGACCCAACAACAGCCTGGCTGCTGCATTCTGCAACAGCTGCAGCTTCCCGGTCTGCGACAAAGGCAGCCCCATGTAGAGAGCGTTGCAGTAATCTAGCCTCAAGGTGACCGTTGCATGGATCTGGTTAAACTGTGCTCCCTAAATACATAGGTTGACTTTTACATTTGAAGTTGTAGTAATTGATGTTCATTTGAGGTTCTTTTCTTTTCCACTGTCTCCAGTCATTTAGACATTTTAATTGTCCTGGCATCAACCTTCTTCAATGATTCTGCTGTTTGTTCTGCTTTAATGCTTGTATCGTTTTGCTGTTTTTGGAGAGTCTCAAAATTTTTGTTCAATGTAGTCATTTGGTCCAGCAAAGGGCGCAATGCATCCACTATCATATTGGGAAAGTCTGTAGCTGCTTCTGGTCTTGTGACCTTGCCCGCTGGACTAGCATCTCCTGAAGAAGGTTTCACTTTCAGTAGCATTTTTTTCCCAGCCATCTGTGTAGTTGTTTACTTTTTAAGAAAAGTTTTTAAAAGTCTCTGTATTTTATAGACGCAAGTAGCTTTTTCTTGGTTACACTTTACCTTAGTCCCCTGATGGCAAACTTGTGGCATGCGTGCCAGAGCAGGCACTCTGAGCCCTCTCTGTGGGCACGTGCCTGTCGCCCCAGTCAGAGCCGGTGCCTGGGCCACCCATTGCCAAAAGAGTCACCCTTATGCCAGTCACTGCCGGCTCCCTGCTCCGCTGGCTCGGTCCTCCTGAGCAGAGCACAGAGGCAGTATAAGGGCTATATTTGGGCTGGAACAGCATTCCAGCTGCGTTCGGGCTTGGCCACGCCCCCTCCTCGCAACAACCCTCCAGTGTCCCGACAGAGCAGTCCTCAGTTGGGCCACCAAAGCAAGAAGAAGGTGAGCTTTCCAGCCTGATCAGGGGGTGGGGGTGGGCAGCAGGGGGTGGTGGGGCCTTGATGGGGGCCATTTCCTGCCTACTCCGTGCACTTGAAGGGGCCCCCTTTAAGTACATGGAGCAGGAAAGCCCCACAGGCCCGATCTCCAGTGGGAAATCGGGTGTGCAGGGCAGTTTCCCGCCTGCTCCGTGCACTTGAAGAGGCCCCCTTTAAGTGCACAGGGCAGGAAAGCCCCGCAGGCCTGATCTCCGGTGGGAGATCGGGTGTGCGGGGCAGTTTCCCACCTCCTCTGTGCACTTAAAGGGAGCCCCTTCAAGTGCATGGAGCCAGTGGGAAATGGCCTGTGCACCTGATGTCCCTCCCTTTAAGTGCATGGGGCAGGAAAGGAGTTTATAAGCCGCTCTGAGACTCTGAATGAAGGGCGGGGTATAAATCCAATCTCTTCTTCTTCCTCCTCCCCTCTCCCTCTTCCTCCTCCTCCTCCTCCTTGATATTAACTACATAAAAATGGGCAGTGAGAAAAATATAAGCCTTGGGCCATAAAACCTGAGTATTTGGGTAAATACAGATCTGTGGTCATAACACTTCACTAATATGAGACTGGGCAGCAGTCCCTGACTGTATTGCCTTGGATTTATCACCTTTTGTGAGTATTTCATCTTTTTGTCTAAGCTCCTCAGAATGGTGTCTGCAGCATTAACCCATTTTGTCCTCAAAACAATGCAGTTGATATGACCTGGTCAAGACCAGTGGTTCAGGGCTAAGCCAGGCTTTGATGCAGGCATCCCTAGTAAAGACCACTGTTCCATTCACTGCATATTTAAAATGAGATCTGCCATACTGATCACTTGTTTGAAGTAGTCAATCAGGTGATGTGTCCTCTTTTTTTGCTTTTCAAAATATGGTAACCCTTTGGTGTGGGAGTACATCAGGTACATCATGGCCATGTGTGAGGCATTGCAGCATAAGGAGTTGCCCAAATGTTACGCGCTATGGGTTTTTTAAAAAAACAAGCAGTGATGTCATACCTTTGTACTGGGGTTACCTGAAACTTTGCAAGATAAGGAATGTGTACATTCACATTGCTCTCTGTCAGGTTGGATGTTCAGTGAAGCAAAGACCTTTGGGGAACTTGAAAGCTTACTTGCTTCAAAGTTGTTGTTTGTTATTAGTCCTGATTTTTAAAAAGTTTCTGCATTGCTGTCTTGGGGAGGGGGTTTCCCCTGATGAGCTATGCTACCTACTTTGTGGTCTTTCTCTGGGGAATTAAGCCTGGACTGCTTAGCAGTTGGACTTGTTTTGTTCCTATACAATTCTGAGTATTGGAGATAGACTGCTTCTCAACTAGGGTTGCCAGGTCTGGGTTGGAAAACACCTGGATGGTGGGGAGGGGCCTCAGCATAATACAAAGCAAGCAGCTATTTTCTCCAGGGGAGCTGATCTCTGTCAGCTGGAGATCAGGTGTCAAAGTGGGAGATCCCCAGGCCCCACCTGGAGGCTGGCAACCCTACCTGGAAGTAGGTCCAATGCATGTACAGCAGAGGTGAATCAAAGGTAGGAAATGCACTCAGATGCCTTTTTCAGAGCAGGCCAAAAGCTGGTGGTCAGTGGAACATTGCCCCCTTGTGCAGGTGGTCAGCAAATTCAAAAGGAACCCCAGCTGAGAATCACTGCCATAGATTGTTGATTCAGGGAATATCCATTTCTTTAGTGTTAAGTAACAATGTTAGCTATTTTTGGTAAAGGGATAGATTTGTATTGGGTGCTTCATTCTTTTTTAAATTTTGTGTTTTTGTAGACTCCAAGTCTTGAACACCCAAAAATGAGTACAGCAAAAAAAGCAAAAACAGATAGTGGAAGATCATTGTGTTTTTATTGTGTTTTTCTTTTAAGACAAAAGATGTTAATGTATGAGTTGTTTTTTCTAAACTAAAACCTCAGTAAAAGGTAAAAGGTAAAGGTTCCCTTGCTCGAAAGCCAGTTGAATCCGACTCTAGGGTTGCGGTGCTCATCTCCGTTTCCAAGCTGAAGAGCCAGTGCTGTCCAAAGATATTTCCGTGGTCATGTGGCCGGCATGACTAAACACCAAGGCGCATGGAACGCTGTTACCTTCCCATCGAAGTGGTACCTATTTATCTACTTGCAATTTCTTGCTTTCGAACTGCTAGGTTGGCAGGAGCTGGAACTAGAGACAGGAGCTCACCCCATCATGCGGCACCCTGGTCTCGAACTGCTAAACTACTGACCTTCCACAGCCTGCAGTTCAGTGTCTTAACCACTTGAGCCACCGCAGCTCCTAAAACCTCAGTACTCAGGTTAAATTGTTGTGTTGGCACTTTACAATAAATAAGTGGGTTTTGGGTTGCAGTTTGGGCACTCGGTCTCTAAAAGGTTTGTCATCACTGCCTTAGTCCATTTAAGCTTAAATTTTTGTCCCTTAACTTCACTTTACTTTAAGAAAAAAAAATTCTTTCATGGGGTGGGCACTTCCCCCCTGCTTCTTTTTAAAGGGACATTTGTTCAAACGTTTGTCTGAGTTTCAACTCATTCAACACTCACGCTTCATCAGCCATCTTTCGATCAGGTAAGGGAAACCACTCAACCATCTGCTCACTTGCCCCGGTGTGTGTCCCTAATGCCATTGCTGTTTCTACGGCAGTGAGACCGTCGAGGCGAAGGGGAGGCTCAATACCTTGGCAATTGGCCTTGGGAGAGGAACCTCTCAATCCCCATGGCTGGGAACACTCTGCAAGGGCCCTGGGGGGGGGGGTTCAGAAACATCTGACCCCCCTCTCATCCACCAAGTCATGGATCGCATCTCCCAGAGCTCTGGAGAGACACGTCCGCCATTCAGGTCGCCAAAACCGGAAACCTATATTTATCTATTTTTTAAAATCACAACAAAACCTAAAAAGGCAAAGCCAGGATTCTATAAAGACATGCTTTTAAACATCATTTCTTGCTTTCCTCATGAATTTGGAAAAAAATTGGTCTGCAGCACTTGAATAAGTCTATGAAGCAGCTATTTCTCAATAAATGTATTGCATGAGTTTGTAGACAACCTGATTGGTGATGCTTTTGTAGGGAAATGGATTTTTATCTCAATTTTCCACCAAAGAATGACATTGAAAAATATTAAATAATGAAAAGAAGTTAGAATCTCCCTCTCCCACCACAGTGCCTCTTGCCTGTCAGCACTCCAGTAACTAGTGGAATTTTTTTTTTAATCACTTTCAGTGATGGTTTGACATCATTTCTAGGAAAACATCAAAGGGACATCACACCTTTTAGTAATTGACCAAAA
This sequence comes from Gekko gecko, assembly GCA_029375565.1. Taxonomy (NCBI): domain Eukaryota; kingdom Metazoa; phylum Chordata; class Lepidosauria; order Squamata; family Gekkonidae; genus Gekko; species Gekko gecko. Next base: position 102,736,332 of record JAPDNY010000004.1, on the reverse strand, counting down.
CTCTATGTCAACTCTATTTTATTTTTCTCCTGCCATCTCAGTGGCAGGAAACACCAGCTGGGGGGCTGGCTACACTGCTTGGTGGCTCCCCTGCCTGCCTGCCTACCTAAAGCCATGGAAGAAGTTGGTCCCCTCCTGTTCATCCCAAGTGGTGGTAGGGGAGGCAGCAGATGAGGCCATATTGACTATCAGATGTATAGATATTAAATATATATAACTATAACCTTTTAAACTATCACAGAACCTCTGTGCATGTAGGATTCTTTCTCTGTCAGTATTGAACCTTAGCCAGCCCTTGTGTATCTGGGGTAAGGGGAAGGGATTCCCTCTTGCCTTCCCACTCTCTCCCTAGCATGTGGCTCAGCACTTCAGGCAAAAGAGTGAGATTGCCAAGGCACCAGTAGGAGGTCCAGCTGACCCATAAAGAAAGGGGAGTAAAAAGCACTACCAACAGCACAGGATGTTCCTTCTCTCTGATATGGACTTGTTTGGTTCATACAGAGTATTACTGTTTGCCTTGGCAGGTAAGAAAATATGTGTAAAAGCTGTATCTGAAGGGTGAAATGTTTCAACATGATAAGTTCTTTTAGATTTTGTTATTTTAATGATGTTACTTATGATTTATGTTTTGTCTTATCTGTGATTGATTGCAATAGCCTTTGGCTACATGCAATAAAAGCTTTCATATTCTAACACTACCAGCCCATCTGTGCCCAGCTTGTGAGGGGTATGACATTGGGGAACAATACTCAGAAAAGGCATGTCTCCTATGACTGCAGGTTTTCCCCTCACTTGTTGGTTTCAACAGAGATTAGAGAAGATTTATGGCCAAGAGGCAGAAGCCCACTGTTATAGAAAAAGAGAAGGTATCAGATAAGGGAGTTGTGTTGTTAACAATGTCCAAAGAGCCACATCCAACCAGAGAGGAGCAATTACAGTGTCATTGCCAAAAGCCATTGTCAAAGGTATACAATTCTAGGAAAAAAATGATGGGTAGAGGGCTAAAATGTACTTCAGACAGTGCATTTGTTTACAACTGACACAAAAATGCAGGACTGTAAATACACCTTCCATTATGGCCACCAAATCAGCTTATAAGCATGATATATGCACATTTAAAATTACATTTTTCTGTCTCTCACACACTTTGGCTGATTTCCCACTACAGCTGCCTCGGGGTTGCGCCGCCATTTGCCCCGATACTATTCATCAATTTCACACCTGAAGCCGCGGGGCTGCATTTTGACCCATGGCTTTGCCCGATTTCCCCCTCAAAAAACAGGATCACGAAACTGCGGGGGAAATTGGGCGAAGCCGCGGGTCAAAATGCATCCCCGCGGCTTCGGGTGTGAAATTGACAAATAGTATCGGGGCAAACGGTGGCGCAACCCCGAGGCAGCTGTAGTGGGAAATCAGCCTATGTGTGTGTTAAATTCCCTCCAGGCACTTCCAACTTATGGTGACCCTATGAATTAATGTCTTCTAAAATGTACTATTGCTAACAGCCATGCTCAGTAGAAAAGAGCAAGAGACCAGTGGCACCTTAAAGACTAATAAAAAATTGTGACAGGTTATGAGCTTTCATGAGTCACTACTGCTCACTTCTTCACATTCAGGTTCTTCAGATATCTGAAGAAATGAACAGTGTCTCACGAAAGCTCATCCCCTGCCACAATTTTTGTTAGTCTTTAAGGTGCTACGGGACTCTTGCTCTTTTATGTTATTATAGACAGACTAACATGGCTACCCATCTTGAGCCTTGTTCAGGTCTTGCAAACTGAGGCCCGTGGCTTCCTTCATTGAATCAGTCCATCTCATGTTGGGTCCTCCTCTTTTTCTGCTGTCTTCAACTTTTCCTAACATTATTGTCTTTTTCAGTGAGTCTTGTCTTCTCATAAGGTGACCAAAGTGCAGTAGCTTCCGTTTGGCCAGTTTAGATTCTAAGGAGAGTTCAGGCTGGATTTGATCTAGAACCCACTTATTTGTCTTTTTGGCAGTCCATGGTATCCATAAAACTCTCCTCTAACATCATTTAAAAGGAATCAACTTTCTTCCTGTCATCTTTCGTCATTGCCCAACTTTCACACCCATCAACATAGAACAGGAGTTTTTAAAGACTTAGAGAGGTTTGGTGTAAAAAAGATTCTCCAACCATATGCATCTGATGAAGTGAGATCTGACTCAGGAAAACTTATGTTGAAATAAACTGAGATAGTCTTTAAACTATCACTGGACTTCTGTTTTATTTTGCTGAAATAAAGGTCTGTAGTTCCTTATCCACACCCTTCTTAATCAGTCTATTGAACGAAACCATTACCTTCAGTGGCAATGCACTTGAATAATTAATATGGCAGTTTCATCATCTCTGTAACAGTACGTACAGTTGTCTGCCTGTAAGAATAGCTATTTTCTGGAGACAGATGCCCTAACATAAAACACCTGGCAGGTCACAATGCAATCCATCCAATTAAATGGGCTTATTTATTTAACATTAAATTGTATTTATTAAAACATTTATACCATGCTTTTCTTGTGTCTTAAGGCTACATATACTGGAGTATACATAGGATTGTGTTGTAAATTGCTTATAAAATTATCCATTTTTTGTTTCTATTTTCAAGAAATCTTAACATAATTTTTTTGCTGATTAATTCAGGTATTCTTATGCTTATTATTGCCTTCCCTACTAGGCTATAAGGTACCATTTAGCCAAGGTCCCCAGTAATTTCACTTATAGCATAAGGAAACATTCATTAACAGCTGTTTTTAACCAGCTAATAACTTTGTGCTTTAGACAGAAGTTATTTTATAGAACCCAACGTGTTTTAAAAAGAGGAAATGAGACTTCAAGGAAAGGAAGAAAAAAAACTGTATATCTAGTTACTTATTTTTTAATATTGCCAATTTGTATCTTAAGATGAACAAATGGTTTAACTTCCTTCCAGTGTGAACTTCCTTCCTATTCCCTCTGTATTGCTTACAAAGACAGCCATTACTGTAAATTTGCTATTTTAGGTCTTGATTGTGACACAGCAGTAAGCCTGAAGTACTAATTGTACTAAACAGCATCAAACTAGGGCAACTCTGAAAATCAATCTGCTAAGACTTCTACAGTTTCCAAGCTGCTATATAATACTTTTAAGTTCCAACTAAAATCATTTGTCCAGTATAATTTCATCCAACCTGGCACTGGGCACATGCTAAACTAATAGCAATGCTATTGTGAATAGAGTTATACCAGCAGCTTAGATAACCCATGCTAGCCAGAACTTGTCAAAGCTTGGAAGCTAAGTAGGGTTGGCCATGGTCAGTACTTGGATGGGAGGACACCAAGGAAGATTGGCATTCCTGTGCAGATGGGTAATTATGCTTATCTTTTCAGAGCCAATGTGGTGTAGTAGTTAGACTCAGATCTGAGAGAAAGAATGAGAAAGGGGGGAGCTTAACCCAAAATAAGGCTGTGATGTGAGGGTCTAGCTATCAAAATAAGTTATTATAAAAATACAAATATTTATTATAGTGTACACATTTGTACACATTAAGGGACTAGGTTTGATAGGCAGAGTGCCTGAAGAACTATGGACAGAGGTTCGTGACAGAGTACAGGAGCCAGCAATCAGCACCATCCCAAAGAAAAAGAAATGCAAGAAAGCAAAGTGGCTGTCTGATGGGGCTTTACAAAAAAGCAGAGGAAAGAAGGAAAGCAAAAGACAAAGGTGAAAAGGAAAGATTTACCCAACTGAATGCAGATTTCCAGAAAACAGCAAGGAGAGATAAGAAGGCTTTCCTAAATGAACAATGCAAAGTAATAGATGGAAATAATAGAATGGAAAGGACTAGAGATCTCTTCAAGAAAACTGGAGAAATCAAGGGAACATTCCGTGCAAAGCTGGCCATGATAAAGGACAAAAATGGTAGGGACCTAACAGAAGTGGAAGATATTAGGAAGAGATGGCAAGAATACACAGAAGAACTATACAAGAAGGACCTCAATGTCCTTGACAACCACGACAGTGTAATCACTGACCTAGAGCCAGACATCCTGGAGTGCGAAGTTAAATGGGCCTTAGAAAGCATTACTAACAACAAAGTTAGGGGAGACAATGGTATCCCAGCTGAGCTATTCAAAGTCTTAAAAGATGATGTTGTTAAAGTGCTGCATTCAATATGCCAGCAAATGTGGAGAACACAACAGTGGCCGCAGGATTGGAAAAGGTCAGTTTACATTCCAGTCCCAAAGAAGGGCAATGCCAAGGAATGTTCAAACTATTGCACAATTGCACTCATTTCACACACTAGCAAGGTCATGCTCAAGATCCTACAAGCTAGGCTTCAGCAGTATGTGGATAAAGAACTGCCAGAAGTACAAGCTGGGTTTTGAAGAGGTAGAGGAACTAGAGATCAGATTGCCAACATTCACTGGATTATGGAGAAAGCAAGGGAATGCCAGAAAAACATCTACTTCTGCTTCATTGACCACACTAAAGCCTTTGATTGTGTGGATCACAGCAAACTATGGCAAGTCCTTAAAGAGATGGGAGTACCAGACCAACTCACATGTCTCTTGCGAAACCTGTAAAGGGTCAAGAAGCGACAATTAGAACTGGATATGGAACAACTGATTGGTTTAGCATAGGAAAAAGGAGTACAACAAGGATGTATATTGTCACCCTGCTTATTTAATTTATATGCAGGGTACATTGTGTGAAATGCCGGTGTGGAGGAATCACAAGCCGGAATTAAGATTGCTGGGAAAAACATCAACAACCTCAGATATGCAGATGATACCATTCTAATGGCAGAAAGTTAAGAGAACCTCAAGAGCCTCTTGCTCAGTTTGAAAGAGGAGAGTGCAAAAGTTGGCTTGAAACTCAGCATCAAAAAAACTAAGATCATGGCATCCAGCCCCATCACTCCTTGGCAAATAGGAGAAGTCATGGAAGCAGTGACAGACTTCACATTCCTGGGATCAAAGATCATTGCAGATGGTGACTGCAGCCATGAAATTAAAAGACTTCTGCTCCTTGGGAGGAAAGCCATGGCAAACCTAGGTAGCATAATAAAAAGTAGAGACGTCACCCTGCCAACAAAAGTTCGTATGGTCAAAGCAATGGTATTCCCAGTAGTAATGTATGGCTGTGAGAGTTGGACCATAAGGAAGGCTGAGTGCCGAAGAATAGATTCTTTTGAATTATGGTGCTGGAGAAGACTCTTGAGAGCCCCTTGGATTGCAAGGAGGTCAAATCAGTCAATCCTAAAAGAAATCAACCCTGACTGTTCCCTGGAAGGCCAGATACTGAAGCTGCATCTCAAATACTCTGGTTACCAAATGAGAAGGGAGCACTCAGTGGAGAAGACCCTGATGCTGGAAAAGACCGAAGGTCAAAGAAGAAGGAGACGGCAAAGGATGAGATGGTTAGACAGTGTTATCGATGTAACGAACATGAAATTAAGCAGACCTGGGAGCATGATGGAAGGAGTGATGTGGTCCTTCGGGTCACGAAGAGTCAGACTCGACTGTGCAACTGAACAACAACAAAAACAGCACATTAGTAAAAGATAAAATAGGTTAAAAGAAATGATCTAAATATCAGACTCTTAAAACTTTTTACTTACAGAGTTGTTAGTTGCACATATACAATTGATGAGTATTTCTTATGGCCAATAGAGCATACGCATTTTAGCCCCCTAGGGCCTTTCTCAGTGGTCAGTATTACTATTAGAAAACAACACACATCCAGAAATAAATATATGAAGGAAAGATTTTCTTTAAAGCCAGGTGCTGCTTTCTAGAATTGTGAAAAGGGAAAGAAAAAAAGAGAGGTTATTACATATAAAGTGCACATAATAATTCTAGAATAATTTTTTTAAATGACAGAATTTTTTTGATGTTGTTACCTCATATGGTGTGCAATCGCTAAAAGTTTACTCAGTAGGTTGTGGATATTCTCTCATGGTAACTGTACACACTCTCTAAATTGTTCTACACCAAAATGATAAATAAATGAAAATTACATAATTGCTAGAAATTACAAATAGTAATTTTTAGCCATAGATTATTTAAATAAAGAAGTGATTTGAAGTCAAGGAGCGGAGAAGGGTGTAACTTGACTTAGGAAAGTCTGAAAATAGTATTTTGAATCACCCATCTTAATAATAAATAAATAATAAAGACAAATAATAAAAGATAGGGAGGCACTCAGCCATGCACCTGCTCCCCATCAACATCCTATTTTGATCTTCCTTGTCTCTCATCATCTCCCCCCCCTTCTTTGTAAACTCCTTTACTAATGTTCTGAGATTAAATTCATTTTTGGTTGCACTTATTTTGCTGGATACTATAAGTGGCTCTACAACATTTTCTTTTTAAGACATGGTCTCCTGCAGAATAGCAAACAATGTTTCCAAAGTATAGCCACTTACCACTTACAATTTTATTTCTGTAAACAAACAGCATCTGGGGTATAAAACAGCTTCACAAACAACTATTGGAACTTCTATGGGAACTGGAATACAATTATCACATGAGCTTTTTCTTTTTTTCAGAACATGCCTAGCCCTGTTTACATATTACAGTGAATTACACAAGTGGCCGTCTCGGTCATGGCACCAAAGCTCTGGAAATCTCTCCCCAGGGAGATTTGTCTGTCCCCTTCTGTTGCCATCTTCCGACAGCAGATGATGACTCATTTTGTTTTGACTGGTGCCAGTTTGATCCCTTCTTCCCAAACCAGTGTTTTATGTTTTGTTTGTATTTTAACTGTTCTGTAAGTATTTTAACTCTGTTTTTTAACTCTTTAAAAAGTTCTTTTAATGAGGTATGTTTGAAAGAGGGGTTTATTTTAGTCTGGAGATCACTTGTAATTCTGGAAGAGCTCTAGGTCCCACCTGGAGGATGGCAACCTTAAAGCCAGGGAAGCATCATTAAGTATTCTGGAAGGATACTTGTCATGGAAAGATGACCTGTTAACATTTCACAGAACTGGTGTGAGTTATTAAATATGCAGAAAGGGATGAGGCATTCTAAACAAAACAAAACAAAAAATCCACCTCATGTTTACATGTATATCTAGGCTGTGGAATCAGTGAGTTAGTGTGAGCTAGCTCACAGTGTTTTAGCCACTGGCTCAGACATTTTTGTCTTAGCTCAGGAAGGATGGCTCCAGAGCAAACTAATTTATGCAGCAGCCAAATTGTTTGCTCACAGCTTTAATGCCAGTAGCTCACAAAGTACACTTTTTGCTCACAAGACTCCACAGCTTAGAGGGGGCATTGGCTGTGGTCATTTGAAACAGGCTTTGGGCATTGTCAAACACTGACTTCTGCCACTACAAACAGATGGGGAATGATTGTACTATCCCAACAAACATGGGATTTGGTTTGGTAGTGAACACACTCAGGATACAACATTTATACAATGTATATGGTATCTGAACGAGGCAGATTTGACTCTTGAAAGCTCCTACTCTGAAAAATCTTGCTGGTCTCTAAGGTCCTACTGGCCTTGAATCTAATTGTTCTACTGCAGCTCAACACAGCAACCCTCTGAAACTAAGTGCATATACATTTTTTCAAAGAGTTGTCAAATTGTTTTAACATTAAGCTTGAAAAACATAAGAACATAAGAGAAGCCAATGTTGAATCAGGCCAATGGCCCATCTAGTCCAACTCTGTCACACAGCGGCCAAAATATACCACGTGCCATCAGGAGGTCCAGCAGTGGGGCCAGGACACTAGAAGCCCTCCCACTGCTGCCCCACCCCTGCAGCACCAAGAAGAGTTTCATGAAACTTAGCTCACTGATGGTCAACTTTAAAAGTTAGACCTAATAAAAGTATTATGATATGACAGTGATTTATTTTTGAGCAAAATATTGTGGTGTGTATGTTCTGGCACCCTCAAGGCTTGTGATAGATACATCCATCCTTGATAACTTTGCTTCTCTTAAACAGACAGATGATGGGCCTATCCTTGCTGACAGACACACCCCTAATCTAAAATAGCCACACTTTAACAACAGATCACCTAAACAAAGAGCAAACCAAGATAAATAATATATCTGTCCCCACTCCATTCAAGCAATATTTGTACAGGATTCAGTGATATCCACCATATCACTAGGGGCACGTTGACCTACTTATTCTCCAACGTGGTGTATGTAAATGCCTATTAACAACACTCTTGTGCTGGCTAAAGTGAATGAATTGGGCAGTCAGTATGCCAAATAATCAATGTATATAAATCTGACAAAAGGGCACAGTTCACAAACCAGTGGCAGAACATTTCAATCTTACAGGAATGTGAATGGTCATATGTTTATCTTATATACAGTGGAACTTTGATGCTGACACAGAAACAACCATTGTGCAACAAAGGAACTTCAAAGAGAATCTTCAGTGTGGGATTATTGAAGCAGAATTTATCAGGAAGTTGACTGTACTCATCAAGATTGGAATTTAGGGAAACGTTTTCTCACTCAGATATCGAACCAGTTTACCCCATCTAGGAAAATTCTGTTATCAACAGTTACTGCTGTTGAGAATGCTCATTGTTTATCTCATATATATTTCAATCAGATGTCAAACCAGAGTGTCTCTGCAGTAGAAACTGAAGGTAGGGGGCATTTTTGCAAGCCCAGCAGAACCAGTGCATGTACAGAGTGCCCAGCAGAACCAGTGCCACTGTGGCAATGCCAGCTCAACAAATCCAAGCAAGCTGGGGAGGTTTGCAAACCCAGCACAGCCAGTGCATGTACAGACAGCATGCCCAGCAAAGCACAGTGCCCCCCCCCCCCGCTTCTACTGCAGAGACTCTCAAGCAGAAAATTGGCTTAGCTCTGCTGGCTCTGAGGAAGTTCAACATGTGCCAGCACTTTTGAAGGCATACAAGGCTCTTGCGATTCTGTGCATACTGTATGGTTCCCAATTCTGGTTCCTCAGCCCAATAGAACAGCAATGAACTTCAGCTAACGTTCTTTCACAAAATGCTTGCTTCACCACCATGTATAGCTTCCGTAGTTGTATGACTTGAACTGGGCCTTCCAAATATTTCAACACTGATCTGGAAAGCTATAGTCAGTTTTAAGTACAGACTGTTAAATTCCAGAGATCTCCCAGCTTCCATCATATCAACAGCCTGTGAGCACTGTTGGTCAAAATGGAATAGAGAAAAGAACTGTATGGTAGCATTCTCTCGGTACAAACACACAACATGAATCAACTTGCCATCATCTAGACTGTCCAGTTAGGGCCAATGATTCACAAAACAATGTCTTGGATTTGAATAAATGGCACTACAATTATACTGTCCACTCCCGCAAAATATTTTTATGGCTTGAATACGGATTTTTATAGCTATCATATGAAGACAAAAATATGGTTGGAACACAGGACAGAGACAGCACTGGTCACCCTCACGGATGACCCTGGAGGCATCTGGATCAAGGCGGATCAGCAATGCTATTGTTGTTGTACCTGTTGGCAGCATTCAACATGGTCGACCATCAGCTACTGATCCACCGCCTCACTGACATTGGAGTCCAGGGGCTTGCCTTGCAATGGCTTGCCTCCTTCCTCCATGGCCGGAGACAAAGGGTGGCATTAGGGGAGCAGCTATCCCGAAGGCACCCACTGGAGTGTGGAGCGCCCCAAGGGGTGGTGCTTTCCCCGATGCTATTTAATATCTATATGCGCTCCCTTGCCCAGATTGCCCAGAGGCATGGGCTGGGATGCCATCAGTACATTAATGACACCCAGCTCTCTGTGTTGTTGGGCGGCCAGTCTGACTCCAAACCAGAAGATCTGGATTGGGCATTACAAGCTGTGGCTGGATGGCTTAGACTGAGCCGACTGAAATTGAATCCGATGAAGACAGAGATCCTGTCCCTAGACCGGGTTGGGCTGAGAATAGGGATCCCACTCCCGACCTTTGATGGGGTGCTGTTAGTGCCATTGCCAGAGTTGAGGAGCTTGGAAGTGCTTCTGGATGCTTCCATAACAATGGAAGCCCAGGTAACAGCCACTGCTAAATCAGCCTTTTATCATCTCCAGCTGATTAGGCAGTTGGTTCCCTTCCTCGAACGCGATGACTGGGCAACAGTGATCCACGCAATGGTCACCTTGAGACTAGACTACTGTAATGCTCTCTACATGGGGCTGTCCTTGTTACAGATCTGGAAGCTACAGCTAGTGCAAAATGCAGCAGCCAGGATTTTGATGGGACTCCCTATGTGGGAACACATCCAGCCTGTGCTGAAAGCATTGCACTGGCTATCAATAGCATACTGAATCGACTTCAAGGTGCTGGTTCTTACCTTTAAAGCCCTTAATGGTCAAGGGGCAACATACCTGAGGGACCGCATTTCCCCACACGTTCCCCAGAGAGCACTGCAGTCAGGGTCTCAACATCAATTGACCCTCCTGGGACCTAAAGACGCCAGGATGGCTATAACTAGAGCCAGGGCTTTCTCAGTGGTGGCTCCATACTGGTGGAATGAGCTCCCGGAAGAGATCAGGGCCCTGCAGGACCTTATGCAGTTCTGCAGGGCCTGCAAGACAGAGCTCTTCCACCAGGCCTTCAACTAGGAACCACCACCCCAATAATTAATTGTAAGCCCTGCCCTCCGGAACTGTCATCAACAGCCTGAGCCGGCCACATAAGAAGAAACAGAATGAGGAATGGGTCAATAGAATAGGACATCAATTGCTGCCGTTGCTGCCAAATATCGTTAGCATTAATTTTGCCAGACCAATTGTACTAGCACTTTACATCATCTGGATTGTTTTAGATGGTTTATGATTGTTTTAATGGTTATTTATGTGTTGTAAGCCGCCCTGAGCCTGTCCCGGCAGAGAGGGTGGGGTATAAATTTGATAAATAAATAAACTTGAGGCACACTGTCAGTAACATTGGGATGTCACTTATTTGTTATTTGGCCATGCATTTAGTACTGAGAGATGATAGGGCCTGTGTGGGAGAGACAGCAGACTGCTTGTTTGAGAGTGGGGAAAGCTCCCACTTATCATGGTGAGATATTGTGGTGGGCTGTCCTAGAGGGCCCAATGGACCATTCTCAAGCAGCAGGGATATGGTCCAATGACAGTTGAAGGCTGGCACCTTTTCTGTGGTTCAGCAGGTTGGTGGGGGTTTGTCTGAAATCATACCTCTGCAGCCCAGATGGGCAGCAGGAATGCACAGGCTTGGCACAATGAGGTCCCAACCCAGCCAAGGGGCAGAGAACCAGTCAGGGAGCTGATTGACTGGGAGGGAATGAGGAAGCGGGGTTCCAGATGGAGGGTGGTGAAGAATGCCTCCAAGCGTTGACTGGCCCAAGCAATAGGGGTTGAGCATGTAAAAGCTGTGAGGGCCTATTTAAACCCCCTCTGGCTGGTCCTGTCAGAGCTGGCACAGAGATGGTCAGAAGGAAGGAAGAAACAGCAAGCACCATGATGGGAGATAATCTAGGTAGCACAACCCCCACTCCCCTACATTTGAGGCCTGAGGGACCTGGAAGCCCAGACTGCACCTCCAGCTGGAAACCAGGAGGAGGCTCCAGCCTCTGGGCTCAGTTCCTACCTTTTCCACTCCAGTACCCTGCTTGGCCATACCAAGCCACATTTCTGTGGCTGCCCTTCCCTGAGCCAGACCAACAGAGCCCACACCTCCCACACTGCTTAAGATATTCTGATTCCTGAGGTTCAAACACACTTTGGCAGAGAAAATACTACTGATTAAAGTTCCAGCTTATGCCCAATATGGGAACTCATCTATCTTCTGAAGAGAAATGGTTGAGTTGCTCTTGATCCACAGGCAAGTCATTTCCTTCTCGACCTCACACCTGCATAACATTCAAAGCTGTCCACAGTTAACCTCCAAATGACTTTTTTTTCCAGCAATTAATCTCACGGCTTCTTTACTATTGGATTATGTATGATCAGTTGTCTTTTATGTCTTAATGCTTCACAGAGTTTATTGATAGGATGCTAACAGTAAAGTAAATGGTATGATGTATAAAAGTCTGGAGACAGTGGAAATAAAAAACAGTATGTTACGATCAATTTATTTTACAAGGAAGAGATTATTTATTTATTTATTTACTTTCAATTTATAGCCCGCCTTGCCGGTGTGAACTGGCTCAAGGCAGCTTACTGTCACGGATCGGGGAGCCATGACACTTACACAAGTTAAAATACGATAAAACCAATAAATACAATAAAATTACAATAGGAACAGTTACATAAAGTGCTAATATAAACAGATGGCGGGAATTTCTGTACATGGTCCAATGGGGAGAGGCCACATCTGGCATTGTTGCATAGGGCTGCAGTATGTTCGATTTGCAAAGGTTGTCAGTGGCAGCTCCTAACTGAAGGCCTGGTGGAAGAGGCCCTGCGGAACTGTAAAAGATCCTGCAGGGCCCTGATGTCCTCCAGGAGCTCATTCCACTAGTGTGGAGCTGCCACTGAAAAAGCCCTAGCCCTCGTGATGGCCAGTCTGGCATCTCTCGGGCCAGGGAGGGTTAGGCGATTTTGTGACTCTGACCTAGTGACCCATAAATAATTTACCATAGTTTCTGGAAGTGCAGAAGATGAACATCCATGGTTACTGGCCAGAAGTGAAAGAACCCACATAAACATCCTGAAAATCTAGATGTGCCCCCTATTTTCATTAACATAGCAGATTGCATGTCCACTGCTGATCCTATAGTTATTGTGAAGTAAGCTGTGGATTGGCAAGGATAAAAGAAAGACCAGGGCTGGATAAAATCGCTGGCATTGGCAAGATACATCTAACTCTATAAAGCTTTATCAGTTAACTACTATGGCTTTCCCCACAGAATCCTGGGATCAGCAATCAGGCTGAAATCCCCCCTCAGAGATCTCTAGCCTCTCATCCTTCTATGTTTCAATGGGAGTGATGTTAAATCAGATTACATCTGTAATATGATATGCCCACAGACTGTTGTGGATGACTGTGATGAGTATACACAGAGGAAGTATGTGCCTACTGTAGCTGAACAAGGCAAGTACATTTCCCTCCAAAGGCCCTTCTTCCTGGAACTTCTCTTGATTGCATTTTTATGGCTTTAGTGCATGTCTGTGTTTATGCAAAAGAACCTGCTGCCTATTTCTAGTGCAGTGTATAGTAGACCCTTTATCTTGCATGTATGGTGGATTGATTGATTGGATTTATTTATTTATTTTTAAAAAATCTGGCTGGTAGTTCTAGATGCACAATCTCAGTTTATTGCAACCAAAAAAATAAAGCCAATAACACAAAGTGCACAGATTAGGTAACACCTAATAAAATACTGAACATGAAGTCATTTAAAAGAGCCGTAAATATAATGACGTTCCAGTCATGGTATAATGCAGACAATATTCAATGCACAAGTGTTTCTGGGCTATTCATTCAGCATTTCCACTTGCTCCAGGAAAACTTAATAAAAAACCGTGTTCTCTCGAGAGGCAGTGAAATGCAGTCATATGCTTATGATTCAATTCCACATAGCCTTTTAGCATTACTTGAACCAGAGAGTTTATCCAGGTAATTAGGAGGCATTAGCCCTGGAAGGATAGTCCCACAGGTTCTGGTTTAAAAGCAACAAGAAGCCATGAAGAAATGGGTAAGAATGAGAGCGGTCTTCCTACCATGGGGGAGATTGTTTTTCTGTGTATGTGGAAGAGAATCATGCTATTGTCCCTCCCCTTATTTTTTTAAAATACTTAATGGTGCTCATAGCACATGAAATCAGGGAATGATCATCGACCAGTGAGAATACCAAACCAGGAGCTGAAAGTGAATAGTCTCAAAGCAAATTGTGGAAAGATCCCTCATCACTTATATCTCAGAATCTAAATCTGAAGTCTCAAGACAAAATTTGAAGCTTCTCTGCTGTGAATGCCCCTGGGTGTTTGAAACTGACAGACATTTTCCCACAGATACTTTGAGGCTAGTCCATTTCAGGTCCCATTTCAGTCTTCTTGCTGAAGGCTAAGTAGTAGTTTAAGGGTCACACTATATCGCAGATGTAGGGGTATTGTATCACTCATCATGACTGTGCCTGTGATACTCACTTAACCACATTCCAGCAGTTTTATTGGCTGGGGAAAGAATTGTATTTTCTTAGCTTTGGGTTGGATCCTACAAACTGGGAACAAAAGGTGCCCATGGTGGTGAATCTGCAGATCTGCCTTGTCCTTTCCCCAGCAGCCCCCTCATAACTCCTGAAAGCTAAGAGTAAGAGGAGCCCCATGGACAGCATGGCAATGAGCTGTGATGAGACAGGAATCCGGCAACGCTGACCCTCTTGCATCAGTGAAAATGTTTGCTCTGCCAGGCTTGCTTTATTCATGGGGAAAGGGGAATTGGGGATGGTTTCATCAGTTTCCCCCTGCAGCCACCCTTGCCTCATGGCATTTTGTCCAGGAGGCTCCCCCAACCACCAGCATTGGATTTTCAGGGATCCGGGGGCGGGGCTACTGGGGGAAAGAGGAATGAATGGAAGGATCCCCTTCAACAAGTGGTGTGTGCTCATGGCCCATAGGCCAACCTGCTGTACGGTGGTTTGTATGATGAGAAAAATCTGTAAGTTTCTCAAGCAAAAGTACTTTCTTAAGGAGGTGCCTGAATCCCTCAGAACAAATGAGCACATTTGTTGTGCTGTAATAACTAGATTGTCTGGAAAAGTCCCATGAAGGGCTTTATCTTCCACACTAAATTAGGGCCACAATCCAACAGTGTTACATGCATGATTGTCTAACTCTGTGTTGAATTAATCAGTATTATCTACATCTACTCTAATTAGGCTGTGAAAGGGGGTGCTAGACACTATGGGGGATTCTGCATTAGACCTGCATTTGACCCTGTCCTTGAACTTACATTCTACACTATACTCGAGTTCACCCCTGTAATTATCTGAGGGTATTTTTTGTTTCCGCCTTACACTGAGGTCACCCCAGTTTCACCCCACATTTGTCCTGGGATAAATGGATGCTGTTATAACCAGGGATAAATGCAAGGTATTATATCACAAGTTGAACTTTGATAAAACCAGGGATGAGATCCAAGTGCGGAAAGGACCAGTGTCAGTAAAACAAGACAAAAGGTACAAAACAGCGGCAGCTACAAGCATCCCCCCACCCCCTCGGTACCATTTAAAAATATCCTATCAAGAACTATTTTCTCTCTGGTATTTGGATGATGTGATACGGAACCTGGAAATCAAGCCTGACACATTCAAGTAGTAACTGGGACGAAAACATGCATAAAATCACACCAGTTTTGATTTTATTAAAACTCATTACATAAAGATCAACATTTTCTTCAAGCCAGAATATCTAGCTATGCAATAAACTCAGTCTGCTGTACCCTCCAGGGTTATTTCAACACTCCATTAACAGGCTAAGGCAAGCTTTTAAAATAAGCAGCATAGCGTTTCTATGTACCTTTGACTAAGGAATAGAGTCCTCTGCAAAACAATGTGAATGCAGATATGATTGTATAGGGTAACAGCTTATCAGTCCTGCACAGTTACACCAGTCTCAGCCCACTGAATTACTCTGAATGGACTTGCATTGTAAATAATTCATATCATCACCCTACACGTTTCGACTAAACCTATTGCACAGGTTATATAACACATACTTATCTTTCCGTATGTATATGTAAGCTGCATTCAGTTAAGTAACATCTAGTTCAGATCATTTCTGTTTACTTGCTTAAAACCTCAAAAGACAGTGATTGCAAGTATATGCTGCTGTAAGTATACTCCTACTATGTAATTTCTGCATTGTTTAACATGTCACCTTTAAATGCTTGTTTTGTTTCAGGTTTGTTTCTGCTTGTTTTCAGATTTTGGCAATCAAAACCCCATTGCACTGTTTATTGGATGTCCCAGCCTGCTGAGTTACATTTGACTTACACAATGTAATCTGCCTAGAAATACATCTAAAAATAATTTTAAAAGTTCAGCAGGAGTGAACTAAGACGTGTGTGCTTAACAGTGGCTAATTCCAAGCATTATATTCACAGACCAAAATTAAAGTAGAGACATTGAACATATATGAATATACGAAGCTGCCTTATATTGAATCAGACCATTGATCCTTCAAAGTCAGTATTGTTTACTCATACCAGCAGTAGCTCTCCAAGGTCACAGCCAAAACTCTTTCCCATCATCTACTGCCTATAATACAGTAGTCTAGCCTCAGGCTCACCATGGCATGGATCTATGTGGCCAGATTGGTCAAGTCACAGTAGAAAGCCATCTTCCAGGTGAAATGAAGACAGAATAAAGAATTTATTTGCAACTGAACTCCTTGCTCCTCTAACACAATGCTGGGTCTGGTATAAACCCTAGACTCTTAACCAAGTCTGCAAGGTTCAGCTGAATCCCATCAAATATGGGAAGTGCAATATACTCCAAGACCTCAGCCTTCCCACCCAGCATCACATCCGTCTTATCAGGATTCAATGTCAACTTATTCACCTTTTGCAATTTAATCACAGCAGCCAGGCACTGGTGCACAACCATTACCAGGGCTCTTTTTGTAGAAAAAGCCCAGCAGGAACTCATTAGCATAATAGGCCACACCCAACAACAGCAACTCATTAGCATATTAGGTCGCACCCCCTGACAACACAGCTCATTAGGATATTAGGCCACACTCCCATGTCATCTAGCCATACCCACCTTTTACTTCTTATTCCGTTTACCTTGTTTGTTGTCAAAACTCAGGGCTTTTTTGCTAGCAGGAACTCCTTTGCATGTAAGGCCACACACCCCTCATGTAGCCGATCCTAATGAGTTTCTGCTGCTGGGTGTGGCCTATTATGCTAATGAGTTCCTGCTGGGCGTGGCCAACTCGGGAGCCAGCCAGAACTCCATTCCTGTGCATTCCTGCCCAAAAATAGCCCTGACCATTACCACAGCCCCAGGCGGTCTGTATAAAGAAATATAGAGCTGGGTGTCAGCATACTGGTGACAGCAAATTCCTAAACTACAAATACTCTTTCCAAAGGGACATAGAGATTAAATAACACAGGTGATAAAACTGAGTCTTGTAGAACCCTTCAAGACAAGTTCCCCTCTAGTGTTAAAACAGACCTGAACGACGTCTGGCACCTGAGTGAAATGTGGCCTCATTCATTTGAATGTGTGCCCCTCCAGAGTTTATCTCCTTCCACAATGTTGGATCCAGACATCTTTTTCATTCATCTTCACGCCATTCCCTGCATACTAAAGTTCCATGAATCTCAACATTGTATTTTAGGGTGGCTCTTTCCTTTTTCACCAGCTGAAAAGCTGTTTGGGTCATCATGTGGTAAAGGAAGAGAATTTCTCCAATATGAGGAAACCAAATGAACCAGCTGCAGAAAGTGCATAAGGATCTCCTGTAACATCACAGAGGATGTAGTGGTACAGTTCTTGGGTGCACATTCTGCCCGTCTCTTCTGCAAATGGAGCCATAGTTACAGAGCAGTCCTGAGCAGAGTTATACCTTTCTAAGTCCATTGAAGTTAGTGGGTTTAGAAGGGTGTAATTCTGTTTAGAATTGCACCTGTTAAGCATCTAATAATAACAATGTGAGCAAAAGTGTGGGAGTACATGGCTCTTTGAACAGGATTATAATAGGTGCTATGGATTGGCTACTTCTTGCACACAAAATGCAGCAACAAAAAACAGATCAGGAACTGTTCCACAAATTAAGTTGGTTCAGAAATCTGATAGAACATTTGCGGTTCCATGTCTTACTTGGGATGCCGAGATCGGCCCGCCCTGTACACCCCCCCTTTGCAATGAACACGCACAACCGGTTTCTTTGGAAGAATAATGTGGATAGATTTGGCCACAACTTTTATTGGTTACAGCTGTAGAGCATTGGCACAGCATGGGTCCACCCGATCCGACCTACCGGCTGGCCCGCATGCCAGCCGAGTTGACCGTTACCCAGCCAGCCGGCATGGGTAGAGAAGGCGGGATGGCAGGTTATCAGAGTTCACCTGGACGCTTGCCCCTTTGTGAGCTCCCCTGCCCTCTGGCTGTGTGGGCAAGCGCTGTTATTCCTTGAGCTAGCCAGCTCCGTTCAGCCCTCACGCCAAGACCCTTAAGGGGTCCCCAACTCCGGAATTGGCGCGCAGGCCGAATTCCGCCAACGGATCCGGCCCCATGCTGTTACCGCCACAAGAACAGGACGACCCCATTAGTCCTGTTCCCGCCAACGCCCCTACGGCTGTAGCCAAGAAAGCAGGTAATGACGGACTCCGTGCAACCAGACATCCATGCCCCAGGCCGACAGGTGTACACCATCCGCTCGGAACAGGGCCTCCATCTTGTGAGAGATGTCAGGGTGGTGGCGGATCCAGATACCGCCCGCCAACTCGACTGCCCGGCCCAGCCTGCCGGACACCTTCCGCCTCGACACGTCCACCTTTTTGGGATGAATTGCGCCTCGCCACGACCTCCGTTCCAACCACTCCGACCATAAGATGATGGTCCCAGGCATGCTCTCGCGCAAGAAGGCCAGGTCGGCCAGTACCCGGCGCTCGAGGGACACCCCGGGGCACTCGGTCAAATCATTTTCCCCGAGCTGCAGCAGCAGTGCATCAGGAGGGTGGTGCCTCACCCTGACGCGCCCCAACCAGGGCAACAGGGACCTCCACCGCATGCCTCGCTGTGCCTTCCCTTAGCCGGTGGGAAAAAGGGGGGGCGGCGCGTCTTTTCCCGCCGCGCACTAGCCCCCCCCCTCCGGCCGGCCAGCCTCTCGGTCCCAACCCGTCCCCGCAAATGGCGGGCCCGGCTTACCCGGGCCCTTTCTGCTTCCCTTTACTACAAATTAGATTTCTCAGACATATAGCATCTGCTTCTGGAAGGAAAGACCAAGGAGAACACAAGGAAATGGCACGTAAGGGTGTCCTGTCTCCGTTTTTTCTTTGATCTGCCTACACCCAAGTTAAAGTAAGAGCGCTGAGAGTGCTGCAAATTATTACATGTCTATATTATGTATTCAAGAAGCTTTACTTTCCATCTTTGCATGACATGATTGTATATATAGAAGTGGCACTTAACAATGATTTATTTGTATGCACCAACATTAAACTAAAGGACTACTGCTTACTACTATTACTTCTGTTACTATTACTACTAAACATTTAGTTAGTGCCAATGATATGATAGCTGTTAAATATAATATGTTAATGACACAGGGAGGATGGATTATTTTCTAGGGCCAGACCTGCCACTAGGCTTCCTCAGGAATTGTCTACAAAGGCCTCTGAAGGGCAGAAAACCACAATTACATTTTTATATCTGAAGTCCCATTTGGATTTATCGTCTTGCAAGCCAGAAAGGTTTGTGCCAGCCCTGGATACCTCCAAAAATATGGAAAGTCTACTTCTTAACCCATTACTATGTAATTCATCTTATGATCTTCATGGTGGCCTTTCTGCCTGCAGACATACTTTTGTGCTTCACACATACATGCATCATGCTCTTGGGTTGGTATGTGCAGCAGATGTTTCTCCACCCTCTCCAACACATCTTTCCTGGTGGCCATTAAAATTTATTTTGGGAAGCATGAGCTGAAGCACTTGAGTCATCACTCTGCTTACTTCTGTGTTGTGTGACAGCTTTTGTGCAGTGTCCTGACCAGCATCTGTTGATTGTTAATGGCCTCAGTAGACTGGTGACAATTTGTGCTGCAGAGGCACACTGCCTGAGTCAGCTTGCAGTGCTTCTTGTGATGCCACATCTTATGACAAAATGAATTGGTGCAGTGGTTACTGTGATAAAGTTCATATGGTGCATGGGTGTGAACCCTTCACCCCATCACCCACAAAGTCAGATGTGAAGCAGCACTCTACATAGGGATCCATACATACAATACCTTCTTCTTTAGGAGAAAGATCAGATCTCAGTAAAGATATCTGTCTTACATGTGGTATTGGTCTTTTCCTCACTAGACCTGGTTCAACTGTGTCCCCAAACTTACATTCTACACGACATGCAGGTTCACCCCTGTAATTATCTCGGGGTATTTTTACATTCTATACTACACTTGAGTTCACCCCTGTAGTTAAGTTGGGGTATTTTTTGTTTCCACATTACATTGAGGTCACCCCAGTTTCGCCCCACTCTTGTCCTGGGATAAATGGATGCTGTTATAACCAGGATGCAATGCAAGGTATTGTGTTGCAGGTTGAACTCTGATAAAACCAGGAAAGAGATCCAAGTGCAGAAAAGACCATTATGTGAAAGGTGGAGGGGAGAGCTGCAAGCTGCCTATTAGAGTGTCAGCTTAGTATCTTGAAAGCAGGCTTTTACAAATAGCCAACTGCTCTAAAAATGTTTTAAGTTAGTTCTACATTTGTAATAGAAATTTTAAATCAATACTTGAATCATCATTCCAGCAAACCATCCCATTCTTACAATCTCTGTTAATCTAAACAAGATTAAATCTGTGTCTTTTCAGCATGATTTTGTCAGATACTAGTTGATGGGAACTTTGGACTCTGGTCATTCATGGACTCTACAGGTTGTCACCTTGATGGTTTTGATTTTGAAACTTGTATACGGCCTATGTCTGGGATAGTTCAGGGTGCATCCCTTTTCATATATAACTTCTCCCTGCAGTACATTCAGATCAGGAGTAGAGAGATACATCTTGGTGCCAGTTTTTGAAACAGTCTACAGACACAAACGAACATAGGGCCCAGACTATGGGATTCTTTCCCCACTATTTTGTGTCGTTTTGGTTGATCTCACTAAAAGGTATTTACATGACTTTTGTTTTTGGTTTTCACTTTGAACCAGTGCAGCTACTACAACCTCTTCCCTAGTAGGGTTGTCAGCTCCTGGTTGGGAAATACTTGGAGATTTTGAAGGTAGAGCCTGAAGAGGGCAGGGTTTGGGGAAGGGAAGAACATCAGCAAAGCATAATGCCATAGAGTTCACTGTGGGGTTTCCCGTCTCCAGCTGGTATCTGGAGATCTCCTGGAATGACAACTGATCTCCAGGTTACCAAGAACAGTTCCACTGGAGAAAATGGCCACTTGGAAGGTGGACCACTGAAGTCCCTTCCCTCCCCCAACCCCCTCCTCCCCAGTTTCCATCCCTGAAATATCCAGGAATTTCACAACCCAGAGATGGCAACCCTAGTTCACTCTCCAAAACAGCCATTTTCTCTAGGGGAATTGATTGATGTCATCTGGAGAACAGTTGTAACTTCAAGAGATCTCCAGGCCCCACCAGAAGGTTGACAACCCTAACATCTAGTGAAACTGCATTTGTTCTGTTTGCCCTTCAAAGAAGCCTTCTTTCTAATGCTGGTATATTTTATTTCTTTTTCCTGCCTGGTGGTTTAAGAATGAAGTGTTTTAATATAACTATTCTTATTTTTTATTTTTTCTTGCCAACCTCATTTAATACTTCTAGGACAAAAAGCAATGTATTAATGTAAACATTAAAATAATATTTGCATTGAGGAACACTGCTTTTCTAATGGATGGCATCCAAGTCAATGCTGTTAGTGACCAAGGCTTCAGCTTTAGTATGCTGAAAACCAGTTGCGTGCCACAGCATTGAACCAAAATGCAATTTAAGCACAATAGAACACACACAACTTGCAAAGAGTCTAGTGGTTCAGGCATCTTGTGTGCAATTTACATAGGATTACAGCAATATGCTGCTCTATCAGTGGATTTGCATGTGCAGCTCAAAAATGGGACAGATAACCTCCTGTTTTGGCATGGAGGAAATGGTTTGGAGTAGAGGCAAGAGCCCTCTCCTCTCCCCACTGCCATGATCCCAAGCTGAATCACACCATCTCAGACTTGTAAAACAACATTCTCTGCAGCTGCTGGGCAGCTGCATGGAAACCGAGTCTCATTTAAAAGGTATCATATAGCTTAGTCTTAAGATAGAGTGGTCTAAAATACCAAAGGGGACCAAAACTTCTAGCAAAATCAACTGGGACAGGGTACCTCATTCAGCTGTAAAGGTGGATCATCTATCAGGGCAACCAATAGGGTTGCCAGCTCCAGACTGGGTAATACCTGGAGATTTTGGGGGTGGAGCCTGAGGAGGTAGGGTTCAATGGGAATATAATACCATAGAGTCCACCTTCCAAAGTGGCCATTTTCTCCAGGTGAACTGGTCAGGAAATCAGTTTCAATAGTGGGAGATCTCCAGCCACTACCTGGAGGTTTGCAACCCTAGTGACCAAACCTGTCTCTAATTTCCAATCAGTCCTCTAGGCAGACTGAAACCGTTCAAGGCAGGCATTTCATTGAGGTATTTCTAGAGTTTGTCTTCCACGGGTGCTTAGTCACTTTGCTCATGAATGGTATATTTCATTCTGGCCTCTGCTTGACTAGTTGTTCCTTCTGCAGTGAAGTTTAAAAAAAACACTACTAGTTGCCAAACCACTGCCTTCAATCCAAGATGTATTTATGACCATCATAACCAAAGAAGCTTTTCCTTGCTAAATTTCCCTCTCCCCACTATTTCCTCTTTCCCTTCCTTGAAAGCCCCCACAGCCTCTCCCCCTTTTTCTGCCTCCTTCTCTCCTTCCCACTCACAAGCCAAACTACTTTTATGTGCCCCTCCAGTCTTCAGTTTTCCTTACTTCCTTACCCCTGGCAGCCTTTACCCAAGAAAACTATGGCTAGATTGCACAGTTCTGGTTGCTGCGCCAGGCCCTGTTGCACAGTGAAGAACCTGCAGGGAATTGCAAGGGGTATATCATTTTTGCCTGTATCACCTGCTTGTTCAATCTGGATGGCAAACCATGAAGGTATACTGTCCTGAAGGGGGGAGTCCTCCATTGAAATCAATGGGAAATAATAACAAAATAGAATTATGGAAACAAAACAATAGTAAGAAACTCCATTTTGGAATTAATAACGAAAATAAAAGAAGCAAAACAAACTCCCATGCACAAGTGTCTTTCATTGTTCATAGAGTTCAGTATGTAGTACGGATGCATGTTTACTGAAAATTAAGCCTCATCTTATTCACTGGGGTTCACTCCACATAACTGCATTAGATCCTCAATGAACCAGAGTCATGTATCAGCTATAAGGTTGCCAGGAGGGACCTGGCAATCTTATAGCTGATACATGACTCTGGTTCAGAAGGGGGGATGGGGGGCTTATCAGGAGCACAAGGAGACCTAGCCTGGTGATGTGGTGTATTGACATCATCACATTGTGACATTGTGGTGACACTCTGGTATCTAGGCAAAAAGTCTATGGTAAAAAATGCATTCTACCACAGAGTTTTTGCCCAAATACCAGAGGGTCACCATGACATTGTCTATGTCAAGTGATGACCTCACTTCTGGTACATGCTGGAAGTGATGTACTACCTCACCAGTGATATAGCCTGGGCCTCCCTCCTACTCCTGGTAAGTCCCTCCACTGGCCAGCTAATCAGCCGCAGGTGGTGGGGCCTGGGAACAGGGGATCCCTGCCTCCAGCAGGGGATTGGCAACCCTAGTCACAGGCCCATAGCTACAGTGGGGCATTTCTGGGCTAGGCTTGCTAGCAAGGCCCCCTGACTTTCCATCCAGCCCAGGGTGTCATGGCCTTCTCCCCCAGATTAAATTGATTAGCCAGTGCCCCCTGAGAAATTTAAATGCCCCCTGACTTTAAAAATTCTGGCTATGGGCCTGCCTAGTCAGCTACTTTGGTGGCAGAGGCAGAGCCTGCCCCAAAACTCAAAATTGATAGTGTTATCAAACTGCTAACCAAAAGTTCAAAAAGCTCTATGAACTAGATTTCTTCAGATATGTCTCTTCTCCTTTAATGTTGACCTGTGCTACTTGGTAGTTATTTAAAGTGTGTGTGTGTTTGTTGCACTATATTCTATTCCAATGTGAAAATCATAAGTAAAATCTGTTCTTTAATCCTGTCCCCTTTCCATCTCACCTTTTGAACAATTATTATTTTAGTTGCTGTAGATTTTCCTGGGTTGTGTGGCCGTGGTCTTGGCATTGTAGGACCTGACGTTTCGCCAGTAGCTGTGACTGGCATCCTCAGAGAGTACTCCATCTTTCTGCATTATACCTCTGAGGATGCCAGTCACAGCTACTGGCGAAACATCAGGTCCTACAATGCCAAGACCACAGCCACACAACCCGGAAAATCTACAGCAACTAATGAACTCCAGCCGTGAAAGCCTTCGACAACAAATTATTATTTTGTTCATAGCAGCAAGCAAAGTGGTTTGTTTTGTTATGAAATTTGATTTGGATCAGGATCATATGGGGAGAAGGCCAGACAGAATCTTTGCCCAAGGGACCATGGCAGCTCTCAGCCATCCTGCCTGTCTATGAAATTCTGATCACTTCCTCATTCCTGAGAATTTCCTAGAGGAAAAGTTAAAAGTTTAAGACGGAGATGCTTTCTATTATCTTCTCCTTTCCATGTCTGGTTTACTGTATCAAATCATCATCATGAAAGTTCCTTTAAATTTACTGCAAATAAGTGAATTTAACAACTCCAGCTCACAACTGGAGCTTGATTCAAAGTTAACTACAGCAACCTTGTAGGCTTGTTAATTAAGAAGCCAGATCTCATGCATGTTTATTTGGAAGTTAGTCCCATTAAATTCAATAAGTCTTACTACCAAATAAATTGTGTATATGTTTATTTCCAAGTAATAGGTATAAATAACATTTCTCTTTCAGCTGGTTGGGGAAACAAATGGGGGCACTCTGATAGTCTCCCAGGACTATTTTAACTTCACAGTCTGCCCTTGCTGTGAGTATCTCTCCTCCATCCTGGCCTGTCTGCTGCAGGAGGTGGTTGTACAGAAATTACCAACTGTATGAAGCTGTCTAAGGAGTGAGTGAGATCTAGGAATTGTACTTCTTAACAGCTGTAGCTGGGCTAAAGTGAAATGCCAATCTAATGTTTCTGGGACTAGAGTAACTGTTTTGTTTTACAAATACACAAAAGGATTGTCTCTTAATTTTTTCCCACAGTAAATGCAGTATGTTATTATAATGTAAAGCAGCCTCTTTTTTCCTCCAAAATCCTTTCTAATATATGCATTGCTGTCTAAAATTACAAGCCCAGAGCATTATAAAAGCATGTAAATAATGTAGTGATTTCCTTTCAAGCTTCCGCCTACATTCTGCTCAATTTGTTTTGAGGTGTAAATTTTTCTCTGGGGTATGAATGAGTTCAGTTTTCTAATTTGATTTTATTAAGGAAATGGAGTCTTCTCATTTCTTATATGGACACAAATTTTAATGCACTCAGGAGATGTTTCATTATTTGTGTAGGTGTTTTTAATATAATATTTCCCTTAATTGTATTTCCTGTTCACTAAATTAGAAAAATGTTGATTTAGCGGAATTAATCTTTTGAGTCTCCTCACTCCTAGTTTTAATTGTACTAGTCCTCACAAACACATAATTTAATTATGCAGTTAGAGTATTCTTATAGTGAGGAATGGAATACATTTAGAGGTAGTTTAAAAAAGAGAAACAACTCATTTATCCAGACTTCATACCAGTATAAAGCCTTTTTTAGCAAGATCCTTATTATTCTCCTATCTGTTTTTGTACATTAGAATGTCACAGTTTTTGTCACAGATAAAATTCAGTTCAGATATTAAACTGAGACTAGAGATACTCAACTACTCACCAGTTCAGTAGGTTGTGATCACTGAAGCTGGATGTTTATCTGTGACCAAATGTACAACCAGCTCAGAAAAGTCCAAGTCTGGGGAAAGAACACTTGTGTATGTGGGAAAATGAAAGGAGGTCATTTCTCCAGAAAGCACTTTCCTGGGCACCTTCTTTGATGGGGGGGGGGCTATACCTTGGACACTGTGAATCCAATCCTCACCTCAACTTGGAGGGCAGGTAGAGGAGAGTTACCTGGAGATCCCCTGTGAGTTTGGTGTCTCTAGCTTGCACAGTTGACAGGCAGTCATTTTGACAGGTCCAGGTTAAGGAGTGTATAGAACAGATCCTGTGCAGGACAGAGACATCAGACTTGCAGAGCTTGTAGAGGGGCATCAGGGTGAGGTCTGCTGCAAGTTTGGTGTCTCTAGCTTGCATAGGATCCCTTCTGTACACTCCTGAACTCCCTGAACCTGTGCTTATCAAAATGATTAGGTTCAGGAGTGTATAGAATGGATCCTGTGCAAGCTAGAGACATCAGAGTTACAGGGGATCTCCTCTACATGCCCTCCAAGTTGTTGCTTTGAAGTTTTACAAACCAACACTGGTTGATACCAGGACAAGAAACTATAGCTTTCAAAAACTGAAAACAAGCAGGGATATCTCACATACGAGATTTAGTTAAAAGGGGAAATTGTATGATAAAGCTGAATTGGAAACAATTATTGGAGAAAAAGTCCCATGGTATAGATATTTGCAAACAAAGCACAAGACTAACACTCTACAGCATACTGGAACTTTTGCAAGACCCTTGACTCCATTTGAACTTCTTTTGGAGAAAAAAAATGGAGAGACTAAAGGTCTAATTTCTAGTAACTACAAAATTCTGATCTCCTCAATACATATTTCAAAAATGAAATATCAAACAACATGGAATCTGGATTGTCAAGAAAGAATAAAATAATCTGATTGGATTGAAATTTGGAAAGCTCCCAGTATATCATATGAAATATTTGATATAAGCTTTAATTCCTTCAAAATCATAAATAGATGGTACCTTCCTCCCACGAGAATCCACCGCATTAATTCTAAAATGAGTCCAAAATGTTGGGGAAACTGCAGCCTAATTGGAGATTATATACATTGCTGGTGGCACTGTCCAGTCATTAAAAAAAAATTGGCTCCTGGTTTTAAAACAAATAATTACGGGAATAAACTTACCTGAATTACTGGAAATAGCTCTTCTCTCCCACTGGTCAAAACCTGGAGTAAACACAAATAAGGAAAAATTAATCTCATACCTTCTTGCAATTGCAAGAATTTTAATTGCAAAAAAATGGAGAGAAATATCAGGCCCAACTTTACAAATGTGGCAAAATACAATATAGGAATACTTTTTGTTAAGCAAAGTAATGAACCATTCAACTGAAGTTAATTTGCTTAACTATCAAAAGACATTTCAAGCTCTTTGGTTTCCTGTGGTAAATTACCTGGCAGATAAAGGAATAATCCCTAATAATTCACATTATTGAGACTGGTTACATTTTTGAATTGTTATAATGTTAATCCTCAAAAGTTCAACCTGTTGAATTGCTTGATAGTATGTGAGAAGATGTACTGTATTTATGTATGGATAAGTTGAAATTTTTATTCTTTGTGTTGTATTTCGCATTGTATTTAATAAATATTTATAATTTTTTTTAAAAAAAGTTCTGTAAACATTTTGATTGAGTGGAGACTGTCTGGGAATGCCTCCACTCACAAAGTGACACAAACCTCCACAAACAGCTTGAAAGTTTGTGGAAAGTTTGTGTCGGGTGACCTGCCATGAACTTGACTTAGTGAACCACGAACTATATTTCATGCGCCAGTTTGTGTCTATCTCTAGTCTTTATTATAGGAATATAAGAAGAGCCATGCTGGATCAGGCCAAAGGCCCATCTAGTCCAGCATTCTGTTCACAGAGTGGCTAACCAGCTGCCTGTAGAAAGCCCTGTGCTCCCCAGCAACTGATTTAAGGAGGCATACTACCTTTAGTATTGGAGGGAATAGATATCTATCATGATTAGTAGCCATTGAGAGCCCCATGCTCCATGAATTTGTCCACTCTCCTTTTAAAGTCTTCCTTGTTGGTGGCCATCACCACATCCTGTGGCAGCAAGTTCCACAATTTAACTATGTGCCCTTATGAAGTAGTGCTTCCTTTTGTCTGTCCTGCATCTCCCACCCTTCAACTTCAGTGGATGACCCTGAGTTCTAGTATTATGGAGAGGGAGAAAAGCTTCTCCCTGCCCACCCTCTCCACACCTTGCATAATTTTATAAACCTCTATCATGTCTCCCCTTACTTGCCTTTTTTTCTAAGCTAATCAGCCCTAAGCATTTGAACCTATCCTGACAGGGCAGCTGCTCTGACCCCCTGATGCTTTTGCTTGCTCTTTTCTGCACCTTCTCAAGCTCTACAATATCATTTTTCATGAGCAGTGACCAGAACTGTAGACAGCATTTGACGTGTGATCTCACCATAGATTTGTATAGCAGCAGCATGATAGCAGCAGTTTTATTCTCTATTCCTGCTCTAATTATGGTCAGCATAGAATTTTGCTTTTTCACAGCAGCTGCACACTGGATTGACATTTCCATTGAGCTATCCATTAATATTCCTTAGTCTGTTGCTGCCAGCTCAGATCCTATCAATGTATATGTGAAGTTTGATTTTTTTGCCCCAATATGCATCACTTTACACTTGCTCACACTGAATCTCATTTGCCATTTTAATGTCCATTCCCCCAGTTTGGATTTCTTCCAGGGCCATAGCTAGCGGTGGGGCTTTAGGGGCTGAGCCCCCTATTGGATCTTCAGAGCCCCCTACCCCAATCTCCTCAATCTCCCCTTTAATTCCGAAAAACTTTAGTATGAATAGTTCTCTTCTTCCACAGAGCCGCGGTCTTGGGAGGCAACTTTCCAGTTGTGGCCCCAGTATGACTCCTATGGGGGAGGTGAAAGGGTAAGCAAGGTGGGCCACCCAAGGAGAGAGGAGAGTGGGCAAGGCAGGCTCAGGAGAAGTGAGTCCAAGCGGGGCAGGAGTGGTGTCAGGGACAATGTGGGTTTGGAGACGCCAGAAGCTAGGTGAGGTGGAGGAAGGTGTGACAGCCTTGAAGAAGAAAGGTGGAGTGGAGCAGAAGGCTCCAGAGATGGCCGGCCAGGAGGGAGGCTGGTGTTCTCAAAGGTAAGCGGAGCCTTGAAGGCTTGGAAGAGGGAGAAAGGAGGCAAGGATCTGGGGCTTGGTGAAAGGATCATGCTGTCCTTATGCCTCTGAAGGGGCAGGCTGGACCAGCTTCCTCATTGGTGCTGGGCAGCATATCTCTGGTGCCAGGCAGATGGATGGGATGGCCAGGGCAGCTCCACTGGGGCTGCTGGGCTGCTGCTGTGTGAGTGGTGCCATGAGGGGGGGAGATGGGGAGGCATGCATTCTGGGTTCATTAATTAATTTAATTTAATTAGTAGCCCTGGAGCCCCCCCATGAAAAAGTCCTGGCTACAGGGCTGAATTCTTCACAATCCATTTTTGTTTTAAGCACCCTAAATAATTTTGTGTCATACACAAACTTGGCTACTTCACTACTCACCCCTAACTCCAGGTCATTTATGAACAAGTTGAAAAACACCAGTCCCAATATAGACCCCTGAGAAACATGGCTGTTCACATCCCTCCACTGTGAGAACTGACCATTTATTCCTACTCTTTGCTTCCTGTTTTTAACCAATTTCCAATCCATAATAGGACTTTTCCTCTAATCCCATGACTCTGAATTTTGCTCAGGAGTCTTTGATGAGCAACTTTGTCAAAAACCTTTTGGAAATCCCTATGTGAAGTGGTATTGCCTGATAATCACAGACATCCTGGATATATCTGGGATTTAGGTTTTGCAACCCAACTTCTGTTGTCTAACAAATTAAGCACTTGTTTCAGGTTTCTCCTCTAAATGCCTTCTTTTCTGCAATGCTTTGAAGATGCACTTTAGCTTATATGTTCTGTGTACTACCTTAGACTTCAATGTCTTTACTTGGTGTGGGTAGGTAGGACCAGTTGCGCATTCCATGAACATTTTCACACACACAATGCAAAATGAAATCTCCCCCACCCAACTTGTGTAAAACAGCACAGAGCTATTGATAGGGGGGCACTAAGGAGAAAAGGGAATGAATCTCCATTGCTAAGTATCTGGGACAGCCTTGCCTTGCTCCCAGGGCTATTTTTGGGCAGGAACACACAGGAACGGAGTTCCGGCTGGCTCCCGAGTTGGCCACGCCCACCAGGAACTCATTATCATAACAGGCCACACCCAACAGCAGAAACTCATTAGGATTGGCTACATTAGGGGTGTGTGGCCTAACATTCAAAGGAGTTCCTGCTACAAAAAGATCCCTTGGTTTTGACAACAAACAAGGTAAACAGAATAAGAAACAAAAGGTGGGCGTGACCGGATGACCACGCTTCTGGTAACATGAGGGTGTGGCCTAATATGTTAATGCGCTGTGCTGCCATGGGTGTGGCCTAATATGCTAATAGGTTTCTGCTGTTGGGTGTGGCCTATTATGCTAATGAGTTCCTGCTGGGCTTTTTCTACAAAAAATGCCTGCTCCAATCCAGCCATTGCTATAACCCAGGTACACATGGCACTGGAGTTCTCTGACTGGACTCCTAACATATATTTTGGGCTTAAGAGACAGCTGCTGGAGGATATTGGTTCAGGGCTGCCATGCTGAGCAAGTGAGTGGTTAAGTCTTACTCTGCACCATTTCCTTGAAATGCCCCCTCTGGGTTGCTTTACAGCCCTGGGAATTTTTTTTTAAAAAGACAGGCACAATATAATACCTGTCCCTTTTCCCTACTGGGTACAAGCATCTTGGTGGATATAAAGTACTGAGACTGATGCGAAGCATAGTGATTCAGCTCATACTTTATTATTAGAAAAAGAACAAGAGATGCCCTTGCTGGCTCGCAGGCTGGCTTATATTCACAATTCACACCACACCCACACTCACACCCGTGATTGGATATTTACAGTGCACCCTTGAACCCATAGGCCCCCCCTGGGATTCTAGCCTCCCAATAGGTGTGTGCTAGGATCCGTTCAGGCCATTGTCTCTAGATACGAAGCTTGGGTCCTTTGCCCAACCGCGTGTTCGCCCAACCATGTGTGCGAGCTGCCCTGAGTACACAACAGTGGAAAAATTAATTACTTGGGGTTTTATTGTACTTCGTATCTTTTAGAATTTGAAATTGTAAGCTGCCTTGAACCACAAAAGAAAGGTCAGGTATACATATTTTAATGAATACGTAAATAAAAGTATTTAAGTATTTTGATCAGAGGAACATCATGTGTGTGTGGGGTGGGTGGGAGTGAGCTCCCCCTTCTCCCATGCCCCAGACCCTATCCATAGCAACACCCCCCCATGGCTGCTTTAAACAGCCAAATTCTGCATCTGGAGTTTCAGTCACAGACTTCCAACATCATGTTCTATTTTTCCCTTTGTTGATTAGTTGGGGCAGAATGTGGACAGAGAAGTACATTTGGACTGAAAGTAACATAGAGCAGATGTACATGCATCCAAATATGTACATGAATGTGAATGTCATTAATCCACACTTTCAATGGGATATGTATTCCTATCCATTTTCTGACCAACTAATCATGCTTAAATACATATGACTAGAGATCAGCTGGGATGAAAGTCTTGCATGCCAGTCCTGAATGGTAGTGAAATGCCAGTGCTGTGTGGTAAGGCACAGAATATTGGCTAAAATGAGTAAAGGGTCAAGAAAAAGAGTGATTTAAATGTGGAATTCATTGCCAGAGGATGTAGTGATGACCACTGTCGTAGATGGTTTTAAAAGGAAATTGGATAGATTCATGGGAGATCTATCAGTGGCTACCAGCCCTGGTGACTAGAGGTAATCTCTACATCTAGAGGCAGTAAACTTCTAAACAGCAGAGCCAGGAGGAAAAATCAGGGAAGGTTTCAGCCTCTATGATCTGTTGTTGGCTCTCTAGAGGAACTGCATGACAGAGGGTGCTGGACTATATGGACCACTTGTGAGATCCAACAGGCCTATTCTTAGGTTCTTATGTTCTTAACTTTTAATATCATAGCGGACAAAGTTTAAAGGGGGCTAAATTGGCCTATCATCAAATTAACTGGAGTGCAGTCATAATAAAAAGGGGAATTTAATCCCTGCACTAGTGAAGACTCTGAGTGTCCCCTTCTGTTTTCATTTAAGAGAAAGATCGTCCTTTACCTGTACAGGGAGACACTGGCATGTATCCTTCCATTCAGCTCAGCAAACCTGAAAGCATTCCTTCAGCTTAAAAAGTCTTCCTCCAGTTTATGTGACGTTTCTGCTGCAGGAAGGCTTCCAGCTGTTCCAAGAAGAGT
The DNA here is from genome assembly GCA_029375565.1 of Gekko gecko. Lineage (NCBI taxonomy): Eukaryota > Metazoa > Chordata > Lepidosauria > Squamata > Gekkonidae > Gekko > Gekko gecko. Next base: position 102,704,259 of record JAPDNY010000004.1, on the reverse strand, counting down.
GGTAGGATACATGTCATTGTGCCACCACCACCACTACCACCACTACCACCAACCATCATTACTAGTAACATCCATGTGGTTTGTTCTAACCCTACAAATCAAGCTCCTACAAATCAAGCTCCTATCTGTAGTGTCTGCTGCTACATTCATGGGCATGACAAAGGAGAGGAATACATGCCTCTCTCCACACATGCTTTTCTCGAGAGCCAGTGTGGTGTAGTGATTAAGAGCAGCAGACTCTAATCTGGAGAACCAGGTTTGACTCCCCACTCCTCCATATGAAGCCTGCTGGGTTAGCTTGGACCAGTCACAGTTCTCTCCAAACTCTCTCAGCTATACCTACCTCACAAGGTGCCTGTTGTGGGGAGCAGAATGGAATGTGATTGTAAGCCACTTTGAGACTCCCTTAGGGTAGAGAAAAGCAGGTTACAAAGACCAACTCTTCTTCTGCTTTACCACATGAAGATGATCAGTAGCCTTCTAAGTGTATGAAGTGCACCAATGGTACAAAAATGTGAAAGTTACTATGGATGTGAAATAGTTCTCATGGTGCTTCTGTGTCAACACCACAGGAGAATGCCCTTGTTTCTTTTCAAACCATGGAACAACCTTATCAGAAGTGTGTTTCCATTTGGGAGAATGGACAAATTTGAATTAGTAACTATGTAATCATTGGATCAGTAACGATTATGTCCTAATAAGAATGTATAAATGGTGTTCCATTAGATCCTTCAGGAAGTGATAAGTTTCTGGTATAATTTCTAAATGGTTTAATACTTTATTCATATATTATTGAAGAGGATGATTCTACAATTGTCTTAAATTGTAAAATGTAAAAATTTCTTTTCAAACCACGGCAGTTGAATTTTTCCCCAGCATTCATAAACTGTATTCAAGGATTTTTAATTCAGAACTCTGTTAACATGGGAGTGATGAAAGGACGAGACAAAACTGATGATAAATTAGAATGTGAATCAGCCAGGGATAGTTGTTAGAAAAGGAATTCCATTAAAATAGCATAAAAAACATGAGATCATGGAAACATAATCTCTCAGAGAGCCAGTTTGGTGTAGTGGTTAAGTGTGCAGACTCTAATCTGGGAGAACCAGGTCTGATTCCCCACTCCTCCACTTGCAGCTGCTGGATGACCTTGGGCAAGCCATAGTTCTGTCAGAGCTTTCTCAGCCCCACCTACCTCACAGGGTGTCTGTTGTGTGGAGGGGAAGGGAAAGGAGTTTGTAAACCACTCTGAGGCTCTGAGTGAAGGGTGAGGTATAAATCCAATCTCCTCCTCCTCCTCCTCTCCTCCTCCTCCTCCTTCTTCACTGTTAAAACTGAAATTACTTTTGTAGCTCTCTTCTCTCCCCCCCTTAAAAATGTCATTTCTGTCTCCATTATATTGAATTATTACAAATGAACAAAATATTATTGGTAACAACCACCTTAGTTACAATTTATTACCTGAACACTTATGTTAAATATTAACACTTTAATGGTTTGGAACACACAGCGAACCGTTTCCACCCACATGGATAAACACTGGTTCATCTGATTAAAAAAAACTGAGCAAACACTGTGGTGACACAGTGTGAAAGAAAACGATCTCCATACTGTACGTTTGGTTTTTTTTATTGTGTTGTAAAAACCATTATAATATTCCATCTAAGGACATAGAAGGGCAAAGCAAAGTCAAACAGAACACATTTTACAGGGTAATAAATATACTGACGTCTTAACATAATGTCTACCCTTTTGTGGTTCCAAAAAACAAATAGATTTCTACAAATAGATTTAGTGATTCTGATCTCTTGAATGGATCTAATTCCAGGAAAGTATGAGTGCTTTGAGTTTAATTGGGGCCTGATCTTTTTGATGATTCAGCCTTTTAGAATATTGTATATCTTATTCATTCTGAATCTATGACTTCTACTAAATCAGTTGCGTTCCTTCCTTTCCACACAACTGTTGACTGTGTATTATATTTGTACTTGAGACCTGAGCAGCAAACCACATCCAAGAGACCCAGTCGAATGCTGGTGTTCCAGAAATCAGGTCCTTTCCTTGTATAAACTGATTTGTAATCCAAGAATAGTGGGATTTTAGTTCAAGAGGAGGGAACATGAGGAGGGGAAAGTTTTCATGAAACATGCAGGACTGCTTCTGTGTCTGTTGCTTATTGCATTGGTTCTGCATACTATGATCTCTCCATTGTCCTTTGCAAATTAATTCAAAACCAACAAACTCATAAGACAATCTGAAAGGAAATAATGGATTAGGAAATTCTATCCATGTTGTGTGAGGTTCTGGGGCCATAGTTCTGGGGCTGTAGCAGTCCCATAATGCTACCCTAGTGCTGTCCCATAATTGCTGATTGCTGAGTGATTTTTTTTCCAGTTATAGGTAAAGTAACTGTATTATGAAAGTTTCAGGTTTAAGAATTTTGCTCTAGATAAAGTATAATTACAATAGTGTTGCACATTATTACTTATAATAATATTTACAATATGCTTTCACAACAGCAACAGAACATTCACAGGGCAATTGCCCTCATACTTTCCTTTTCCAGCTCCCTGTGGCTGCTTTCACCCTGTCCCCATAATATCTGTAGCCATTTTCATCACAGATATATAAGGGGGAAAGTGTACCTCTGCAACAAAAAATGCTAAAGACTTACTTTTAAAAAAGAATGTTGGGAATTAAAAGGAATTCGTAGACTATGGTAATAGATTATTATAATGCTACAATGATCTAGTGATTACTAGTTTTTTAAAAGCCTAAAAAATAGCTCATCAGGGGGACTGTGGTGAAAATGGCAGCCATTAAAAGCAAAGGGAATAAAATGGTGCCTGTGGGCAGGGTAATGTACATCTTCCCTTTCTAGAATGCTTGATAGCATGCCTGGACTGGGCTCTTCCCAAAAATATTGGAACAAAGCAGGTTTGAGAAAGACTATACCGAGGATGGGGAAAGAATACAATTAGATGTCAACATCATGTGAATGCTCAAGCAAATAAACTGAGGAGGAAGGAGGCATTTTTACCTCACCTCCTTGGTGGCAAAGTAGGATATAAAAAAATAGATATTTTATGTGGAGCAGCATCCATCCAATCATATGTTTCTGAAGTGGTGCAGCTCAGATGCATATTTAGCACCTCATCTACCATTTGTGAGAATTAGTTTATAGAGACATCACACTGGCATCCAAGAGGGCTTATTTACAAATACTTAAATGTGCTGAAACCAGTGTTTCCTCTAAGCTGAGTTAGTGTGAGCTAGCTCACAGTCTTTTAGCCTCTGGCTCACACATTTTTGTCTTAGCTCAGGAAGGATGGCTCCAGGGCAAACTAATTTATACAGTAACCAAATTGCTCCCTCACAACTTTAATGCCAGTAGTTCACAAAGTCAGGGGTCTTTTCGGGGGGAGCGCACCGGAGCGCAGCTCCGGGAGCTCAGGAGCCAAGCCCCGCCCCCAGCCGGCGTCCCGGAGAGTCTTTCAGGCAGCCGAATGTCAATTTCAGCTCCATTATATCCTATGGGCCATTGAAGTCAATGGTGAAAACATAGGGTATATTCTAGGGGCTGGAGGGAAAGGGGTTTGAGGGAGAGGCTCGAAACTCACAGGATAGCTGATGGAGCCTCTCCCCAAGATACCCACCAAGTTTCAAGAACATTGGACCAGGGGGTCCAATTCTATGGCCCCTTGCCCCTAAACAGGTTGCCCCTATTCCCTCCATTGTTCTCTATAGTGGGAAAAAAATAACTTTTTTTTCCCATCATAGAGAACAATGGAGGAAATGGGGCAACCTGTTTGGGGGCCCATAGAATTGGACCCCCTCGTCCAATGTTCTTGAAATTTGGTGGGTATCTTGGGGAGAGGCTCCGTCAGCTATCCTGTAATCTTGGAGCCTCTCCCTCAAACCCCCTCTCCTCCAGCCCCCAGAATATACCCTATGTTTTCACCATTGACTTCAATGGCCCATAGGGTATAATGGGGCTGAATTGCCACTGAATTTCTTTCATTCCCTCCTTTCCTTCTTTCTTTTTCCTCTTTCCCTCATTCTTCTCTTCTCTCTTTCTTTCTTTCCCACCTTCTTCTCTTCTCTTTTTTCCTCCTTTCCCTCCCTCTTCCCTCTCTTTCTTTCTCTCTTTCCTTCCTTCTTTCCTTCTCTCTGCTCTCTCTCTCTTTCCTTCCCTCTTTCCTCCTTCTGTGGCCCAACTCTAGTGAGAAGGAGTTTAAACTTTAAACCCCTTCTCTCTTAGCTCCCCCACCCAGACCAGCTGGGGAAGGGAAGGGGAGGCTTTTGAAGATGCTTCCCCCCCTTTTGCTTCCCCTTCTGACATCACTTCCGGTGATGTCAGGGGGTGTGGCATATGCTAATAGCCTAATAGCTCATTAGCATACCATATGCTAATGAGCTCCTGCAGCTGTTCTTCTACGAAAAGACCCCTGCACAAAGTAGAATTTTTGCTCACAAGACCTACAGCTTAGAGGAAGCATTGGCTGAAACCATTTAGATAAAAGTAAGTCCATGCAATCAAATTGGCACATTGAGCATGTGGATTGAGTGGATCAGGGTGTATAGTCTGGTACCTGATGAACTTGCTGCATGAGTTTTTCACTGCCATCATGTGTTATAGTTTCTTATATGTAAGGCCATAGAGGATAACATATGAAGATTACACACGAACATTTTTGCTACTACAAGAACACAAACTGGAACAGCATATCCATGCTGTGGCTGCTGAATCTGTGTGTTATTCTGGGAATTAAGCACAGCATAAACTCTCCCACTTTATCAATCGATATATCTAAGTCTCAACATGGCCAAATCTGAGAATACTTAATCCAGAGATTTGTGCCATGAACAGACAAGATAGATCTTTCTACAATGCTAATAAAAGCCCAGGCTTGCAGAAAAATCTAAAATTTAAAAATAAATACATGCTTAAAAATAATAATGAAAGCAGTGCCTGTCACTTTAAGAAACAAATACCATTGTACTTTGTTACTTTGTCAGGGCTCCTAAACAACCACAACAATATTGCCTTGGTTACTTTCAAGCCTTAGTTTGTGCCATTAAAAGCAGGAGGCAGGGCCCTTTTGGCCTTTGAGGGAGGACTTGTCAGGTCCAGGCTTGGCAGCAACCACAGGGCAACTTGGTGCTGCATGACTTGCATGACTTACTCAGGACAAGCTGCTTGCTACCCCACGGCCCAGCTATCTTGCTAGCCTTCAATAGCAGCCCCCCCCCAAGCCAGTGAGGTGTATTGGTTAGAGATTCAAACGAGGTTCTGGGAGACCTGGGTTCCAATCCCCACTCTGACATGGATTTAAGGTTGCCAACTCCAAGTCCGGAAATTTCTGGAGATTAGGGGTGGAGCCTGGGTAGTGCAAGGTTTGGTGAAGGGAGGGACCATTGCAGGGGTCGTTAGAGGTCTGGCTCTGTAAGAGGCACATGGTTTCCTGGGGGGTTGCATCCAGTGCTTTTGAACAGGGCTTCTAACAGGAGAGTTGAGCTTGAAACTGGTATGAGAGGCATAGAGGGGAAAGTGTGCATTTGTTTGCTTGAGGTTGTGTGGCTTCTGAGCTGTTTGGAGTGTGTCTGTCTGAAAATCTCCTAGCTATTGGTGAGTGCTCTAGCAGCACACGGTCTTGCTAGGAGGGGCTTCTGCTGAATTAGATTAATCAACTGTCTAATTGAAATATACTGGGTTCAGATGCATTCAGGTGATCAGCTCATAGTTTATTAGTGAGAGAAAGAAGACTGAGAAACCCCTGGCTGAAGCCGGGTATTTATGCCTGGAAAAGGTTACACTCAAAACACACCCCACTCCCAACTATAGGCTATTTACACTACATTGTTTCCCAATTGGGTTACTCTAGGACCAATTTCACACAAGAGCTGCACCGCCGTTACGCCTCCCTTTGCCCCATTTCTATTGGTCAACTTCCCACTCGAAGCCACATGGCTGCATTTTGACCCGCGGCTTCACCCGATTTCCCCCGCGGTTTCATGATCCTCAAAAAACAGGATCACGAAACCGTGGGGGAAATTGGGCAAAGCCACAGATCAAAATGAGCCATGGGGCTTCAAGCGGGAAATTGACCAATAGAAACAGGGCAAAGGGAGGAGTGACGGCGGCGCAGCTCTTGTGTGAAATCGGTCTAGGATTCCTGTCTTCCTGCTGGTCCATTTTAGGATCCTAGCAAGCTATTGTTATGCATCCCCAAGCTAAGTCCTTTTGCAAGTACAGTTCAGGCTCAATACATAACACTAATATTGTCTACCACCTAAGAGTGGAGTCATAGCTAATAGCTGTAAAGCAGAATTCATTAGAGATCTGACTCAGTGAACAGGCACATAGGTTTCCTGGGGGCTTGTATCTGAGGGCAGGGTTGTCAAACATATAGCCTGTACTGTCCAGGGCTCTTATCCAGGCTGTTCTTTATGTTCCTGTATACTGTCCCAGTGCTAATGAGTAATGGGTGATGGAAGTGGGAGGGTGGGCATAAGGGAAAAACTTTAAGGAAATACTGTAAGATACTGTTAATGTTTTAAGAATGTTTGTATTTTGAACAAAACCCAATATTGTTAATTGGGTTTGTCTGTGTCCTTTATAGAGCTTATATCTCCAGTATCTGGCATTACACTTTATGGCACACATGCCCAGCTCAGCAAAGTAACATTAATGTCAGATCTGGTCCTTGTAACAAATGAGTTCAACACTGAACTCAATTCAGTGTTAGGGCTTCTAACAGGAAAGTTGAGCTTGGGAGTTAAGCAAGGGAAGTTGAGGGAGAGCAGGAGAGAACCCTTGTAGTCCAAGTTGTCTAAAAATGAGGACATACAAGTTCTGCATCAGCAAGGAGAGTGGTATGTCACACCATCCTTCCTGTGATGGAAATCCACACAGATTCAGGGAAGCACCCTATTTCAACCCTAAAACACCTTTAAATTACCAAACCAGATATGAAGGTAGAAAGCCAACAGGAGAGTGGGGGCTATCTAGTGTTTGGCAGGAAGTCCCACATGTATAATTATATGCCAACTGGTAGAAATTATGAGTGTGTTCTTAATGCATGGAACTCTTGTGTCTCAGGGAACATGTTCATTCCCTTGAGGCTAGGGTTGCTGACCTGGAGAAGCTAAGAAAAATAATTGTGTAGAGGCAGCTGTCCTCTGGTGTAACTGGTTGGCCACTCTGTAAGACAAGATTCTGGACTAGGTGGACCACCAATGTGATCCAGGAGGCTCTTCTTATGTTCATATTTTTAAAGCCATACAGTGCACTCTCTGAAGGAGCCATATTCTCCAGGGGAACCGATCTCTGGTAGTCTGGAAATCACTTGTAATTCCAGATCTCCAGGTCCCATTTGGAGGTTGGCAACCCAACATGGAAACTCACTGTGTGCCCTTGGGCCAGTCATTTTCGGCCTATGCCAGTTTATAGGGTTGTTGTGAAAATAAAATGGAAGGAAGAATTATGTAAGCTGCTAAGCTCCCATTGTGGAGAAATAAATGAATGAAATAAATAGAAGGGCTTTTCTTTCCTGGGGGAACACGCTGGAACGGAATTCCGGAACCTCTTCAACAAAATTCTTTTTTAAATGCTTAAAAGTTAATGAGTTTTCAGTATATAGACTGAAAACTTCATTTCCCTCTTGAGAGTTCTGGCACCCCCCACCCCATGCCCTGATAAATAGGAATAAATATAGACGAAGATGGGGGGCACTAAAAGATTGGTCGGTAGCAGTGTTCCCTCTAAGCTGAGTTATTGTGAGCTAGCTCACAGTTTTTTAGCCTATGGCTCACACATTTTAGTCTTCGCTCAGGAAGGATGGCTCCAGAGCAAACCAGTTTATGCAGTAGCCAAATCACTTGCTCACAACTTTAATACCAATAGCTCACAAAGTAGAATTTTTGCTCACAGGACTCCACAGCTTAGAGGGAGCATTGGTCAGTAGATGGGAAGGAGAGAAGGAAACAGGGAAAGGTGAGGATATGGGGGCTTGCCAGGAGGAGGGAAAGAAGAAATAGTGTGGGGAGCAGATACAGGGGAAAGTGAGGTGCCCCCCAAGTCCATGCAGCTTCCCCACTATGTAAATAGTCCTCACCTAGGGGCTACCATCTTGCAACTCAGCCATCGTTTTCCTAGGGAGAGGCTGCTAAGGGGAGGGAAGGAAGGGAGAGTGGAAGACAGAGGGGCTGATAAAGGTAGTTTGGCTGGTGCATGGGGCAGAGAAAGGGGAACAAGAAAAGGAGAAAGGTATGGGGCTTTCAGGAAAGTAAAGAAGGAATATGAGATGGATGAGATGCTCCCTCCAAGTTCTTATTGGTATCCCACTTGTTACAATATATTATCAAATACATGTATTTCCCTGCATAGAGGTGAATCCCTGTGTAGGAAATTAAATGCTGGAAAAGACTTCAGACTTTGGGGAGCAAGACAGAAATGGGAGCAAACATCAAGGTGGACTTCACCCTGGCACTTTCACTCATTCACTTTTTTTCTTGTCTCATATTTTCTTTTCTCATTGTTTTATAGCTTTATGGCAAATTGCCTGTTATGTGGGAGGTACATCTCTTGTGTCCTAGGAATAATTACGAAGTGATAATGCTAGTACATCTAAATAGCTGAATTTTCTATCACTGAAAAAAAATGAATGATTTACACTGAGGGAAAGAAATTATGTCTCATGGGCCTATACACATGAGAATAGCAGCCAAAATTTACATTTGACAGGACTGACTACAGAAATGACTTATTGAAGTAGGCACAACTCGTATCCTGAACATGTTTGCAGTGAAATAGGGTTTTATTTTGAAGGATATACTTTTTTAGAAATGCAGAATTCAATAAGTATGCTAAATGTATTTTTCATTTCAGTTATTCTCCAGTGCAGTCTTGACTTGTTCTCTTGAGGGTTTTTTTATCTCCAAATTGTTTGCTTCACAAGGCCTCAGGAATGTCATATTCTTATTAGCTGGGGTTCTTTCTTGCTTTTTTCTTTTTAACTGAGGGAAGATTAGCACATTCCCTGATTTAACCACCAGTCACAGATTTCTCTAGCTAGGGTCAAGAATAATACATATGCTGGTACAGGAAAGAACTATGAGTAAAAACATAGCCTGGTCTGCACTTATTGAAAAGATAATTCATTTTTGAACTGTGCTTGCTATCACAGGGGAATGCCACCATATTTTCCCCTCTGTCATTATGTATCTCACTAAGGCCTTGTTTGTATGTTCAGCCTCTGGCATGGTGTCCACTGAAAAATAATTGTGTAGAGGCAGCTGTCCTCGGTCAACAGTTTGTATATGTGGCTAGCCACTCTTTCAGTGATTTTAACCATGCCAGCACAGTATGTTGAGAATGTGGCTACCCAATGTAGACTGTATGCAGGAATAAGCCTGAGAATAAGCTTAATTTCAGGAAGTCTTCTAAAACATAAGAACATAAGAGAAGCCAATGTTGAATCAGGCCAATGGCCCATCTAGTCCAACACTCTGTCACACAGCAGCCAAAATATACCAGGTGCCATCAGGAGGTCCAGCAGTGGGGCCAGGACACTAGAAGCCCTCCCACTGCTGCCCCCCCCAGCACCAAGAATAGAGTGCATCACCTGCCCCAGACTGAGAGTTTCCATCTATACCCTGTGGCTAATAGCCACTGATGGACTTCTGCTCCATATGTTTATCTAATTCCCTCTTGAAACTGTCCATGCTTGTAGCTGCCACCACCTCCTGTGGCAGTGAATTCCATATGTTAATCACTCTTCGGGTGAAGAAGTATTTCCTTTTATCTGTTCTAACCCGACTGCTCAGCAATTTCATGGAGTGCCCACGAGTTCTTGTATTGTGAGAAAGGGAGAAAAGTACTTCTTTCTCAACCTGCTCAATCCCATTCATAATCTTATAAACCTCGATCATGTCACCCCTCAGCCGTCGTTTCTCCAAGCTAAAGAGCCCCAAGCATTTTAACCTTTCTTCATAGGTTAAAATCTCAGTGGTATTGTGCACACAGGCAGGTTCAAGGGGTTTTTCTGCCACAAGCAAGTGTGCTGTCTGCTGCCTGCCCCATGGGAACAAGCTGAGTCTCCCAAATGATGCTAGTGATGCCAGAGAAGCTTGGACTGGACCTGGCTACTTGAACACGGTATGGGTTGGAGAGGTGAAGCCAAGCATAAGCTAAACCCATTGCCTGCTTCCTGACACCACCAGCTGGAAGCAACTGAGCTCAAGTGCTAATGTTTCAGGTAGTTGACCAAGCTGGTGGCAAAACAGGCTACAGGAGGTGATGATGAATGGAGGCTATATGTGTCATATACGTGACATCTCCCCCTGCACAGCCACTGGCTAGAAGCAAGCAGTGGTCCCAGCAGCATGTGAGCACCTTCTTAGTTGTGCTGCACCAGGTGGCCCAGTTGAAGAACCAGCCCTTTAAAAAAAACAAGCAAGAAGTCAGCTGAATGTACAGCAAGGCTAACTAAAGTATTGGTCAAAATGGCAGTGTCTGATCTGTCCTGAATATTTCTTGACCATGCAATATCCTTCCTTCTTGACCAAAGTTTTAATTGCTGTTTTTATAGTTGCTTTGTAGTATTCTGTCTCTGTTTTTAATACCTGCTTTGTAGTATTTTACCTCTGTTTTTAATTGTTTTAATGATGTATGTTGGGGGCAGGGGTTTTAAAATGCAATTTTATCATGTATTTTGGAATATGTTAGCCACTTTGGAGACCCTTGCAAGAGCAGAAAAGCAGGCCATAGAGTCTGTCAAATAAATAAATATATAAATGATAATAACAATTTTATATAGTAAAATCGTTGTGTCCATTTTGCAGAGTAACAACAAGAAGAGAGGTTCTTGCCGGGCCCATAGCTACTGTGGGGTTCACGGGGCCCGGCCCCCTAGTGATTTTTATGGGCTCCGCTCCCTGAGCCTCAGTTTTCCCTCCCTCCGGGCCCCTTCCCCTGATTGCCTGTCGCACAGTTACAGTATTGCACTCATGAATATGAGCCGGCATCTCCCTTTTTGAGCCTGAGTCTCTTTAAAACCCAGCAGCAACTGGTGGTTGACTGAGTCACATACACATTGGTCAGATTGCAGCCGCTGCAGCAGTTCGCTCCTCCTGTTGGATTTTCTGCACCAGTCTTCAGGAAAGATCGTCAGCTCAGGAAAGGAGTGAGGGAGGAAGCTTGATCCCCACTCTCCTTTTTTAAAAAACAAAAACAAAACAACACACGGCAGCGTTCCTAGACCTCTGAGGAACGTGTGCAGCTCTGTTCAGTCTATTAACATTGGGATTCTGGCTCGTCTTGGAGGAAGGCTCTAGTGGGGGCTGTGTGGGTGTGTGCCAACCAGACCCCCCCTTGCCCTGGAGCCTTTGATTTAATTAGCTGGTGGCCCCCCAAGCCCCCTTCCCAAACAATCCCTAGCTACAGGGCTGGTTCTCGCCATCATGAGAACTTTACTATCCAAAATTTAATACAGGGGAGGAAACGGATAGAAAAGGAGGAGGAATAATAACACAGGGGAAGAATGTATACATTTTCACTCACTCTTATTCAGCATTCCTCTCAATGTGGGATGAAATTTGCAATGGCAAGGGCTCAATTCTAAAACCTGTATGGAGAAATACTCAATGAAAGTGCCTTCAACAGATGGACGGTGCATTTCCCCCTGTTTCTCTGCTAGCAGAGACACTCCAAGGATCTGAGGAAAGGCTTTCCACATCAAAGTAGTGTATACCCAGAGAGATGAGCCCCAGCTTTTTTATCCTGTGAATTAAGCACAGCATACGGTTGCCTTATTATATGCTTGATGGGAGTTCTTGTGCCTTCAGTGTTCATGTAGGAAACAGTATTTTGGCAGATGCTGCTTCTACAAGAATCTGATAGCTGCTTGAGAAGCCAGAATCTTGTTCTGTATCAGTTCTTTGGTAACCATAAGCAGAGCTTAAATGAAATCCCACAGAAAACATTCCTCTAAGAAGAAGAAGAATCCATTTATGAATAGAACATTGCTACTACTCGTAGTTATCTTTCACCTCTGTATAATGTAAGATCCTTGTGAAGCCCAAGACCAAGATTACAGACGCCCGGACAAATTTGCTGATTATTATGACTCACATTGGAGTAGCTGTTTGGTTTTCATGAGGCAGCAAAATTCTCTTCCTTGTTTCTCTATTGAGAACAATAATGCCTTTCCTGTGAGCATAATCTGATTGCTTTCAGGGGATCCTACAGGGTGTTTTTTAAAAACTAACCCCAGTTACTAAGCCATGCAGACTGTAAAAATTCTTCTCTAAAACATAGATTTTTTTTGTACCCCTGATTTTTGTCATAAAATGGAGACAATCAATTTCAGATATCCCTTCTCAGTTTTATTTTAAAGTACTAATCAGCTTTGCTCAAAATTATATTTTGCTTGATAGAAAATCAGATTTTATAGTACTATGAAAAATATTTCCAATGTACAGTAGTTTTACATTATACTTACTGTTTTCCTTAGAAATTCAGAAAACAGTTTGAGAAAAATGTTAATAAGGAGCTACCTTCACACCAACTTTATAAAGAACTTTATAAAGTTCATTCATGCCAAACACAGTACAATCCTAAATAGGTTTACACCCTCCTAAGCCAATGACTGTCAACTGATTTAGAAGGATGTAGTTCTGTTTAGGACTGCAGTATTATACCTGTAAACATAGAGCCACAAAGGCTGCGTTCAGACGGCCAGTCAATCGCGCCATGAGCCCTCCTAAAATTTTATCCCGATTTTTTTAATCCAGCCTAGCACGACCAGACGCCCCCCCATGAAATAGCCTCACCGTGCGTTGTTCCCACCGTGATTTGTCTACACGGCATCCACCGGGTTTTTTTTTTTAAAAAAAGTTTTGTACATTCGCATAGGCAAGGCTGCGCCTCCTTGGAGAACTGAGGCGATCGCGGAGGGTTTTCAGCAAAGTCCCAGTCCTCCGCCTTGCCATTGCCATCATGATCAATGGAGGGACTATTTTGCAAGTTAGAACAGTCCTTCCCCCCTCCATCTCCCATCGCGGTAACATCTTGTCCCTAAAAGAAATAAGCATGAATATTACATTCCTCGTAGCGCTTATCGCTGAATGCATTTCCTCGTTAAAGCGCACATGGGGTTTCAATTTTTTAAAAATCGCGCCCCCGTCGGCTCGGTCTGACGTCAGACCGAGCCGACGGGAGCATTGCACGCTAATGGAGTGACCAGACGGAAGAAAGTCTGCAGTTGTTGTGCGGGTAAGCGAAAACCCTACATTGAAACTGCTACTTTTTAAATCAGGATTGGAGGCGCAGCAGAACGGGATGCCTATGGGACCGGAATATTTCCCAGATGTTTCTGTCTGGTCGTGCATTTTTGATCCGCAAGGGAGTCATTCCTATGGCAGATCAAAAGATCCGTCTGAACACACCCAAAGATCAATGAAACTACTGGAGAATGAAAAGTCTTTAGAAATGTTCAGGATCAGGGTCTAGCCAAAAGCGCAAATAAGAAAGGTAAATGGAAGTCTTGCTTGAATGAGAACAGGGCAACCAAAAACAAGATTTTGTGGATCAACTGCCAAAAAACATGAAGACAAATACAGCTAATGCAGGAAACCAATCAGAGATGAAATAGAGCTGTTAGATGAAGAAAGGATAGAATCGCTGAAAGAGATTAGGGAGTGTGCAAAGAAGCTGAATCAATTCTTTTTGTTGGATTTCACTATGAAAGACCTGGAATAGATACTCATGCCTGAACCACTTTTTTTGTTAAAGGAAACTTGAAGAACAAAATCAACTAGAAGAAACAGAAGGTGAAGTTTCATCAAATCTAGACGGCATATCCCAAGGAATTCTTAAATAAGTAAAATGAGAAATTGCTGAATTTCCAAAACAAATTGGGAATCTGGCTCCCAATGTTTGGTAGGGTGTTGTTGATGCCAGTGCCGAGGGTGAGGAGCCTTGGGGTGATACTGGATGCCTCACTTTCAATGGAGGCCCAGGTCACCACTGTTGCCAGGTCAGCCTTTTATCACCTCCGGCTGGTCCGGCAACTAGTTCCCTATCTCACCTCCCAGGACTTAGCTACAGTGATCCATGCAATGGTCACTTCCAGGCTGGATGAATGTAACTTGCTCTATGTGGGCTGCCCTTGAACCTGATCTGTAAACTGCAGCTAGTGCAGAAAGCAGCGGTGCATTTGCTGATGGTGACATCGGTGCTGGCGCACATTTAGCCAGTGCTTTGCCAACTACATTGGCTGCCAATTGAGCACCAAATCTGGTTCAAGGTTATAGTAATGACCTTTAAGGCCCTATGCAGCTAGGGACCAGCATACCTATAGGATCATATCTCCCTGTATGTGCGCTGGAGAGCCTTGCACTCTGCAGATCAACATCTCCTGGTAGCCCCTGGCCCCAAAGGCATCCAGTTAGCCTCAGCCTGGGCCAGGTCTTTCTCTTCTCTGGACCCGGCCTGGTAGAATGTGCTCCCAGCTGAGATTAGTGCTCTGTGGGACTTGTCACAGTTCCACAGGGCCTGTAAAATGGAGCTATTCTACCAGGACATCTACCAGTTGAGGTGGTGGATGTCCAACCATCTTGGCCTCCTCTGTCCACAGAACCAGCCCCAGTGCCAAGACTAACGTCTTGCAGGAGGCATTATGGACTACCTGAAGTTATTTGTTAAGTTGTCATCTTGCTTTGTACTGTTTAAAATCTGGTTTTAGATTATATGTTTTAATAATTACTATGGTTTATATACTGTGACTCCCCTGAGCCCACTTGTGGGGTAGGATGGGCTATAAGCCCAATAAATAAATAAATAAATAAATATTCCATATGTCACTAAAACTGGGCAGTTTTCAAGATGACCAGAAGGTGCCCAATAAAACCTGATTTTACAAAACAAAAAGCAGATCTGGGATGAAGCCTAATGTCTCTTGTCACTTTTACATTCCTTAGGGTCTCAGATGGAGGACCACCTGTATTTTTCTTATCTCTGAGTACCTGGAGTGAGCCTCTTTTCCTACTCACTAGAACACTTTACTTGCAGTCCTTTATTTTTTTTACATGACTGAGCTGTCAGACCACTTCTCCCTCCATCATGGGCAGGAATGATCCACAGGTAAGACACTGTTCTCTTTCCATGGCTTCTCCCTGCCCTGGAGCTTCACCCCCAAGGTTTCCTCAGCCCAGGTGATCCTCTTTCTGACACTTCTCTCAGTATAGCATTCCTCCACCTTTGGCCTGGGGCTCCTTGGCTTAACCAGGCCACGGGGATGGTTCCCACCCCACCAGCAGTGGTACAACACCATTTCTGGCCCAGCCATATTTATATTCTAGCTAGGCCAATGGCAGTGTTGAAGCAACGCCCAGCACAGGTGGGGCTGTTCCAAAGAATATCAAACCATACCACTTTGAGGATTCAAATGCCATACTGGAGCACTTATTCTTGAACTAGGAAGCATGGCAATGTGTCACTTCAAATTATGCTTACTTTGAACAAGCTTATTTTATTCATTGTAGTCCCTCTGCCCTTCCCATTCAGTAAAACCACTCAGTAGGTGTGGCAACATGTTGCTTGAAGGTACTTAGCCTCATTAGTCTCTATGCTGTTATTTGCACATGTACATTTCAAATGCTCAAAGAGCAACACAGGAAAAATTACAGACAAGGGACAAAATGAAACAAATTGAACAGCAACATGGGAGCTTTGGAGCAGAGGCCTGAAAGACACTTAATACACAAGCTTTTTCCAGCAATCATGCCAGATGTCTTCGAGGCAGTCATAATTGTGCTGATAACCATGCTCAGTACTGTTAATTCAAAAATACTTCCGAGTCAGCACAAGGGGACCAGCAACCAGCAACCAGCAATGGTTAGCTAGCTATAAAACTGTATGGATAACATATGCATGTGTTTCATCCAATTCTCCTTATAAAACCAGGAAATTAATTCAAGATGGGGCAACCAGTATCCTGCTCACCTCATATTTGTCCTGGTAGCCTTGGTTCAAGGAAGTCCTTCACCTAGCCAAGGGAATTTCATCAGACTTCTAGGGCAGAGGATTTCCTCTCCCATAATGAAAATGAAATCCTATACCTAGATATTCCCACCATGAATCTCGTAATGTGGCAATCAGTAAGTCTGGTTACTTCTAAACTCCAGAAAACCATCCATGCCTCAGTCCTACTCTTCCAAGAGGAATAGGTTTGATTCATTTATGAAGTCCCGGGGATAGAATACTCTTTCTTGTTCAGTTGTTTCAGAATATCTCTTCTACTTAAATACTTCTACTTCAATAGACCTTAATCTCTCATCTCTTATAGGCTACCTGGCAGCCTTGTGGGCTTCAGAATCACCTGTGGAATATTGTTCCTTGTTTGCGCAATAATTATAAATATTTATTATTATCTATTATTTCTATGCCAGCTTTCCACTCAACTCAGGGTCCCCAAGGCAATGAAAACATTAAAACAATTTTGTGAAGACCTCACCTGATGGCAATCTCCCCGCCTGCATGGTCATGGACCTCCAACTAATCCTGTCTCATGAAACATACTTTCAAGCCAATGGCTTGTGACCTTTATTTCTAGTAGCCATATCTCCAGCAAGATGGGCTAGAGAACCCCATGCTCTATAGCTGGAACCTCTCAATCTTGTTTAGCAAAGCTTTCCTCCAACCAGATATTTCCTTCTTCCCAAAGGTAGACTCTGGGTTTTACCTCAATCAGGAACTTGTGCTACATCCCAAATCCTTCAATGAAATCAGAAAGAACATTATGGTCCTGAGATGTCCACAGAGCTCTTGTGGATGGCTCCATTCAGGAAACACCCCAGTTTATTTTCATGCTACAGGGACACAAATAGGGGCCAAAAGTGACTCCCTAGTATGTGGTTGGGAGGGGGGACAACTGCAAGGAAGAATTGTGTGTGTGTAATGCCATTCCCTTCTTTCCTAAACTTCCCATTCAATTATTCTCATCAGACCTTCCTTTCCTGCTCTGCCAATGTCAGCCTCATTGTAGACAAAGGCCAGGGGTACAGTTTCAGAGGAGAATCCCTTGATTAAGTATCCTTTCCTGGCTGTTGATTCCACTGCAATTTTTCCTCACTCTGCATTAGCATAATGAGACAAATGTGGGGCTGGAAATCTACTGTTTGGCCTATAACATGCAGTTCTTTCATAAATGTGCTTTAGTCTGCAATACAAATATATAGGAATTTTGTAATTTTTTTGGATGTGGAACATAAAATTAAAGATAAATGTGTTTAAATTATGTACATGGTCCAGTCAATGAAGATTTAAATTGTGAATGAGAGATGTGGGGAAACACTGTGGCCCATCATCGTCCCTTCATGCATCAAACCAACCTCTTACACACCTGACTGCTTTGTTTCAGAAGGCTCTTGAGAACAGTTCTATTTATGGTTCTTTTGACATATGCTAATACAAAGTGCTTTTATCTTAGCAATATAGCCAGTTCTGGCAACATACCAAGAATTCCACATCTTCTTTAAAAGAAAAGAAAATAGCTTCTGAATTTCTGCCTAATTAATCTTGCTAACTATACCCTCACATTCAAAGCATTTGCTATAATGTTTGATCTCAGCAATATCATCAGGTTTTGTAAACTGAACAATCTTGGAAGTATGCTCATAAATGATGAAAATATGGGTGATTGTAAAATTATATTGCAGTGAACACAAATGTCTTGTAGTACTGCAGATAAGTAAATGCTTTTACTGCCATCACCTGGCCGCTATAGGAATTGTTTGAAAATTCACACTGACAATCTGGTAAAGAAAAAAATTAACAAACCTCTCTCTAAGGCTACTGATCTCTATTCAGCAAATCATTATTATCGGGTGGGGGGATCTCAAATTCATCTTAGGGGGGTTATTTTCTGTCTATGCAGGCATTCTTCCTGCATGGATTGGGTTATGTGCCATAGCAAAGTGGTTGCAAGTGTTGGTCGCTACAGCTTATAACAACTATTATGTGCATGATTCAATGTTTTGATCTTACTTGAACATGATAAATCAGGCTTCAAATAAGAAATAGAATGGGGGCACAGAAGGTATTTAAACAACAGTACATTTTAATCATTTTTTTAAAAAACAGCGAAGTACTTGTCCATTATCCAATACTTCTTAAGAACTATCATGTTTCAGAACAATATTACATACACTTTCCCCCTTTAAACTTCCATAAATAAAACTGTATCTTATTTTTGAAAAATACTGAATATTTATGCAATGGACCCAGAATATCCAGAATTCAAATCCTCTAATCTTATCTACTTATTGCCCTGTGGTACATAAGCCCTAAATCTGCTTTACAGAGTCCAGCTCACATGGCAAGATAGCCAGAACACAGTGCAGTATGTGCAATGCTTGTTCTATATGCTCTGACATTTTGCCAAAAAAGTTACGCACATGCTTGAAAGGCCTTGGTGCCAACCATCACCGCCAAAAGCCTCTCCCATTCATCGTTATATACTGCTCCAACCTCTACTCCATCTGCTACATTCATTTACTATGCAGGAACCTGTCTTCCATTGATTTGAAAGCTGAGGGTGTTTGTTCTTGGCATTAAAGTTATACTAGAAAACCATAATTGTCCTATATGTCACCAATGTTCCAAACTATATCTGAGCACCTGGCAGTTTGTGAAACGGCGGGCTGCACACTGTACGATGCCTTAGTGCTCAGGTGTGTGCATTTCCACACAGATGTGTTAGAGACAAGATGTGTCCTTTCTGAGACACACAGATTTAAAAGATAGATACACTAATAACTTCTTAAGTGGTATCCTAAAAACGAAAACAGGGGGAAATAGGGACGTTGTTTTTCCAGGGACTAGGAAATAGGGATTTTCTCTAACAAATAGGGACAGTTGTGGTATACATATGTTTGTTCCATGTAGAAATAAAGTGGGTCTCAATCTTTTCAACAATGAACATGAAGTATTTAGCATGATATCATAAGCAACCATGACAACCGCATAAAGCAAGTCAGGGTAGCAGGGAGAAAAAGTAAAAAGAAATAATGCCATACATGTAAAAACTCAGGTTCTGTTTAATAATAAATGTAAATAGGTGGATTTGGTAAATCTAATATAAAAGTATCATGCTATCCATTCACATGAAACAGTGTAGATGAGCTACTTCACTCTTTTGAATGCAGAGTGATGTGCTTATCACCA
Organism: Gekko gecko; assembly: GCA_029375565.1. Classification (NCBI taxonomy): domain Eukaryota; kingdom Metazoa; phylum Chordata; class Lepidosauria; order Squamata; family Gekkonidae; genus Gekko; species Gekko gecko. Next base: position 102,685,031 of record JAPDNY010000004.1, on the reverse strand, counting down.
CATAGCCAGGTTTATTTTATGGCTACAGAACTTACAGAAAGGTAAGCAATGTGAACTACAGTCACATGTCCTGTCTCATATCTTGCCACCTCAAAATGGTTGGGCATACTATTTTTGCTTTCCCATTACACTAATAGCTGCTTCTTATTATATGGCTGCCACAAGGGGGCAGCCATTTGAAACAACCTGTGCTCCATGCAAGGAACCATTCATGTGCTGCGGCTGCCCATGTGAATTTGCCATCATGACATGATTTATTCTCAGTATTACCACACAGTTGCCAGTGGCAGTTTGTAGGTGTATGGAAACAAACCACATGCTAGAGGCTGTGTAGTAACTGAAAATAATTCTATATGTTTTACATGTATAGTACTCAAAGAACATGAAATTAAGCAAGCTCCGGAACACGATGGAAGACAGGAGGGCCTGGCAGGATGTGGTCCATGGGGTCGCAAAGAGTCGGACTCGACTGTGCGACTGAACAACAACAACACTCAAAGACCATTAGCAGTTGGTTTGCTACCTATGCAAGACATTTAATTTGGACATTTTGATCTGCAAAACTCTGAATATTCCCTTTTCAGCTGTATGCTGTAGGAGTCTGTTGAGATTACTGTTATGTGAGGTTTTATGGAAACAGAAAACACACTGGTATCATTGTATTCTCTATTTCAAAGCTGAATTACCTCATGACCGAATATTTAACTCTGCTGGCCTCCCTTTGTACTCATATTTCAGCAGAGTAGATGAAAGAAATGAAGAATTGGTTTAAACTCCATTTCAACTATTCTAGAATTATGGGCCATTTTGCCTTTCATTCAGTCATTTCACTATCCTCTGGCTCTGGGAAAGCAATAGAAGCTGAGATGAGAAGCAGCTCAAGGGAAAGTGTCTGCCTCATGAGGTCAGACAGTTGACATATTTGCTTTATGTAAAAGACAATGTTTTGCTTTCACTTGCTGCAAACAAAGTGGAAATTTCTTCTCTAGTATCCCTCTTGTCTGTGCAAACATTAATTTGTATAAATGTGGCCTCTGCCATTTTCCTTGAGAAGAAAATATACAGTGACCTTTTCCTAGCATTACACAAGGCTTTGCATTGTCAAATGTCAGTTTTTTTAAAAAAAAGCTGAATCAATATTTTCCCAAGACCAGAATAGTGCCCTCTGATTCTTGAATAGAAGAAATCTTCCCTCAGCATATGACTTGGACCATGTAAATTTTGTGTCCAGGAATGAAGAAACATTTGGGAGCCAAGAGTTAGATGTCTGGACAAGGGCTGAAGTGACACAAAGAGAAAAATATACCATAGTCAAACACCCCCCCCACACACCAAAAATATTCAGTCAGAATCAATGCTTTCTAAAATGGTAGTGATTCAGCTGTGAATGAGAGAATACGGTGGTATTAGGTTGCTTCTCAGCCTTCTCAGGACCTCTAAATGAGCAAAAATGCACATCTACGATGTTTGTCCTTTATGCCAGCAGCAAGCTTAAAATCTTTGAAAATTATCTCTTCATATGAAGAGATGTGGTAACAAGTGAATATTTCAAAAAAGAATATCTCATAAAAGCAGATAAAATCAAGAAGGGGAAGGTTTTGGGGAAAGTAAGTTGATAAATTATTATTATTATTTAAAACAATTAGGGGACCCACAAGGACTTACAAGGGACATTTCATTTCCCCCAATATCTCTCCTTGACAATTTCCTCTTTCCCTTTCTGGGTAGCCCCCATAGCCTCTCCCTTTTTCCTGATTCCTTTCCCCCCTCCTGCCCACCAGCCAACCTATCTGTCTTCAGCTTTCCGTCCTTCCCTACCCCAGAAGCCTCTCCTTGGAAAAAGTCTGGCCAAGTTGCATGGTGGTTGCCAGTGCAGGGTCTGTCCCAGTTGCATGGTGAGCTCCAGAGCTGGGCCCAGTGGTTGCCACAGCTGGGATGGGCCCAATGGCACAGCAGATGCTGCCACTGAGTTGGGCCTAGTGGTGTATTAGCTGCCAATGCAGGGCTGAGCCCGCTGTAGTGGGACCACTGCTTCAGGGCCTGCTTTCTTCTCTCCTTTCCATACACCAGCTAACCTACCTTTAGCACTGTGTTTTCAGTTTTCCCGTCTTCTCTTCCTCTGACAGCCTCTCCCCAGCCACCGTCCACTCATGCTCCCCCCTCACCTTGCATTACAGAAAACCAAGGGAGCTACCACTGACACCTGGGTATTGACAACCCTAGTATGAAAAGCAGTATTATCCTGAGAAAGACCATGGTCTACATAGATCAAGGTGGGCAGCCATGTTGGTCTGAAACAATAGGAGAAAGTTAGGGTCCAATGGCACCTTTCAGACCAACAAATTTTTATTCAAGGTGTGAGCTTTCATGTGCACACTTCGGCTGACTTTGTTGGTCTTAAAAGGGCCCTTGGACTCTTAATTTTGTTCCATGAGTCTACATAGCTCATCATTATCTGCTTTAACTGTCAGTTGTTTTCCCAAATATCAGATAGACAGCATTCCTAAACTTGCTTCCTCAAATCAAATTAATCTTCCTTATATCATCATTCCTTTGGTCCATCTAGTTCAGTATTAGTTTCTCTGTCTTGCAAGGGCTCTTTTGTGGCTTTCCCTGAATCAGCGATCTTTAACTGTAGATGCCAGGAATTGAATCTTGGATATTCACCGTGCAGAGTAGGTGCTCTGTGAATGGGCCACAGCCATTCCACTTCAATAATCTTTTTGAGTGGGGATGACTGAATCTGGGGCCTTGAACATGGCAAGTATGATCTTTACTACTCAGCTACAGGCCTTGCTCAATGTATGACACATTATCATTTTTGGTCGGAAGTTTACTTGGTGAAACCATCTGTCTGAGATTTATTATTTTTTAGGCTTACATCTTTTCTTTCTTTGGGGTATTCTGCAATAAAAAATTTTGGGGAGGAGAGGTTTATCCTTATGCTCCTACTGATTGCCATGTTTGTATGAAAGTGAAAGAGTCAGCTAACAAAACAATCCTGCTCTTTGAGGTCTGGCTTTGTGACTGGCGAGCCTTTGAGCGGAGGGAACACTGTATGGATTTTCCCTGCATATTCATTTGAGAGACTAAATAGATTCATTTTTGCCAAGATTGTGTCCCTTTTCATGTTGCTTTTTCTTTGAACATTTGTAAGTTATTGAATTTCACTGGCACAAATTCATGGAAAGTGAATTTCAAAGTTGAATATATGAGCAGGATTGTTATTGTTTCCAGTAGCACCCACAATCCCTTGGTTGCCCATAAACATGAAGGATTCTATTGTGTCTACTCTTGAGGGGACACAACATTAACAGAAACTGTATTAATTCATTTATTCACTAGTGGCATATATAAAGGTGAATTCATATAACTGAGGAGGTGCCACATAATAGTAAAGTAGCTAATTTTCAGCTAAAAAGAGAACATTGCTATCTTAACAACAATATGGATCACTCGCAACATTTTGCTTTAGACACATACTATATTGACTAGCGGGACTTGTAGTCCAGTAGGTAATTGGTATCTGGAAATAAATATGCTTTTTTATTAGCTCACAATGTTACCTTTCCATGTTTCTGATAAAATATTGGAAGGTTGCACACTCCTATCACCATAGGGGTTGGTATAATGTATGAATGAGTAGGAGGAGCTCTATTTCTCTTAACTTTATTAATATCATTCAGCTTATATGTAGCTCTTAAACTCTGAGAGTATTTCCTTGGTTTGAATTTACAATAACCAAGTCAGGTACATGAATATAATTCTCATTGTTAATGTGGGGAGCTGCAGTGAAGTGATCATGACCTTTTAAGATCACATAATGACAGCTATTGAACCCAGACCTCAAGAATCAAAGCCAACTGTTGAACTTCAGTACATTTTTACTGAAAGCCTTAATGTCAGATGTCTCAGTCCAGCAACACAGACCCGACAAAGATTCAATGTACAAAGCACTTTACAATTCTCATTTAATTTTAACTCATTTACCATCTTGACAACAATCATGTTAGATAAGCTGCGGGAATGAGAAGAACTTGCATCATCCAGGTCAAAGCTGACTGAGACTGGAGACAGCTGATACTTTTTTCAAAGAGTTGAAGGCAGCTGGGAAGAGGGACTGGTGCTCATGGTATGTATTTTCATCCTGTTTCTGGTAAACAGGCTTCAGTAGTAAGTCATTTGTGGTCATTTTATCATGGTTTACTGAGCCACAGTGAGGACTATGGCTCAGTGGTAGAGCATGTTCTCTGCATACAGACAAACCTCAGGTTCAAGGCCTGGCAGTTTTAGTTAAATAATCTTAGCAGATGTTGGGAAAGATCATCCTGTGCCTGAGGATCTGGAAAGCAGCTGCTAGTCAGGGGAGACAGCACTGACCTAGATGGGACAAAAGAAAGTATGTTTATGTGCATAATGAAAAATGATGCCTCTTTCAGGGCTCTGAAAACAATGGGCAACAGAATGCTCTCGATCAGTATACAGTTCTTTGTAATACTCATTTTATTACCTGATTCCAGCCTAAACTGGATACTTTTGAATTTTATCTAGTTAGTTGGGTAACTTTGGTTATGTCGGCTCTTCTAGACTTTCATCATATTGGGAAAACCTAAGGGAATTTCACATTACTGAGACTCTGCCAGATTGAAGCCGTTTCTGATTCGTCTTGAAGTAAACCGGTACAGGGCTGCCATTTCACACATGGCTTTCCCTGACCGGAAAAGAGCCGAATCAGAAGCGGTTTGGCAATTCAGATTGCACCGCTTTGTTTTCCCGCCGGTTCCCGCCACGCCTTTTTTTTAAAAAAAATGTTCGCTTTAGAGCGCTATAGTGCTATAAAAACAACACTGCAGGCATTCCAATGGGGTTGCCATTCAGTTTTTCTAATCTCCTCTGGATCTGCCTCTTCCCTTCCACTTCCACAAGACAGCATATGTAGGAAGGCAGAAAGAGAACATTTAAATTGAGAGCTCCAGAGGAATTATTTATTTGCAAGAAAAATTACATCAGTGTAAGTTCTGTGGTACGTTCTGTATGTTGTTTTTATTCTTAAAATCAATAAACACTTTAGGGAAAGATGAAGAAGAAAGGAACCATACAGTAGTACGCAGTGTGTGGTGCTGGCACTTTACAGCAAGGAGAGATGGAACCTGCAAAAAATGCCTCATGAACAAGTAAGTTATTTGTGTGGCCAAATGATCCAAGATGGAAGACATGTGTCACACTCCAATCTGTGTGACTTGGCAGGCATTCACTAGACAGGAGCTGCAGGGCCTCCTGGGTTTTCCAACACCCTTCATATTCTTGGCTGTCATCTTAATCCCCTTTAAAATCCACCCTTTCCAGGGATTTGATTCCTATATCTTTTTTCTTCTTTCAGAGAAGCCAGAAAGCATCCTGTGCAGCTGAAAGCTGTTTAGATTCAGAACTGCTGTACAAGATACACTCAAAAGGAGAAGTGTTGGCCTCCTCTTAGCTTGTGGCAGTGGCCAAGAATGTGTCCAGTATGCTTAGTCTTTACTAGCCCACACAGCAAGGGATCATGATGGATCTCCTCTTGAACTTGGATGTTGACATTGCTCCTGCCATCAAGGATCTGTGCTCTGTGCTAGTGTTGAATTATGAAGAGAAAGTGTCATCTTTGAATGAAAACGTGCCTGGTGCAAGGAGCTCCTGGTTCTCAGGGAACAAGTGTGCACCCTTGAGGCCAAGGTGGCTGACCTGGAGAAGCAGAGACAGTCAGTTAGGCACATGGAGAAGACTCTCAGGGACTTGTTAGATATGTCCCACTCTGAAAATGGCAGCCCCACTGCTGTCAGGGAGCATGAGGGTTGAGAAGAAACAGGGCACTGTGCTGAGGATAAGGGGACTGTGCCCTCAGAAGGGACCTCTTCTTCAGCTGGTGAACAGATATCCTTTCACACCAAGGAACCATCCCTGGGCAGGGAGGGAGGGGGACTCTTGGTAGCTGGTGATTTGATCCTTAGGCAGGTAGACAGCTGGCTGGCAAACCCACGTACTGACGGTATGGTGACTTGCCTGCCTGGTGCAAAGGTGGCAGACATTCATGTTCTAGATAGCTTGGTAGACAGTGCTGGGGAGGAGCCAATGGTCATGATACATGTTGGCACCAATTATGTGGGGAAATGTGGTTGTGAGGTCCTGGAGGAAAAATTTAGGCTGCTAGGCAGGACAATCAAGGGCAGGACCTCCAAGGTAGCCATCTCAGAAGTGCTACCTGTTCCATGCACAGGGCAGGAGAGCCAAGCACAGATCTCAATGTGTGGATAAGATGGTGGTGCAGGGAGTAAGGGTTCAAGTCTGTTAGGCACTGGGATGCTTTTTGGAACAAGAGGGAACTATGCAAAAGACACAGTTTCCACTTGTCCCGAGAAGGAACCAAAGTGCTGGCACTTAAAATCAACAGGAGATTAAAAGTCTCTGGTTCAGGATGGCTCATTTCAAAGAGATGAGGGGGTAGCTATTGCTTTTCTACAGGGAAATATACTGGACTGTATACCCTCTCTGACATACATAGCCACCCCACCCAGGAATCACTGTATCCCACTGATTTCCACCAAGTTTCTGAAATACCCACAATGTCTATTTTCCCACCAGCACCAAGCATTCCAGCTCCCTGATTTTACCACAGAGACTTCTAGCATTTGTATATAAGCATCTATAGTTTCCCATGCATGTTGAGCCCACAGCCTTCCTCCTGCTGCCTCGAGACCTTGCCAGGCAGTCGATATCACTAGCCACAGTCTCAGTGGACAATTCTAATCCATTTCCCTATAGAAAAGTAATAGCTACCCCCTCATCTCTTTGAGATGAGCCACCCTGAACCAGAGACTTTTCATCTTCTGTCTGCTTTCCCCCAATATTCACTTTAAAAACTGCTCTTCCACCTTTTTGATTTTAAGTGCCAGCAGCCTGGTTCCTTCTCGGGACAAGTGGAGACCGTCTCTTTTGTACAGCTCCCTCTTGTTCCAAAAAGCTTCCCAGTGGCTAACAAACTTGAACCCCTTCCTCCATACACCATGGTTTCATCCACGCTTTGAGACTCCTGATCTGTGCCTGTGTCTCCAGTCCTGCATGTGGAAGAGTTAGCACTTCTGAGAAAGGTACCTTAGAGGTCCTGGCCTTGAGTTTCCTGCCTAGCAGCCTAAATTTTTCCTCCAGGACCTCACGACTGCATTTCCCCACATCGTTGGTGCCAACATGTACCACGACCACTGGCTCCTCCCCAGCACTGTCTACAACCCCTATGTAGAACATGCACAATGTCCACTCCCTTGCACCAGGCAGGCAAGTCACCATACAGTCAGTACACAGGTTTACAACCCAGCTGTCTACCTGCCTAAGGATCGACTCACCATCTACCAAGAGCCCCCCTCCCTCCCTGCCCAGGGATGGTTCCTTGGTGTGAAAGGATACCCGTTCACCAGTTGAAGAAGAGGTCCTTTCTGAGGGTGCATTCCCCTTATCCTCAGTACAGTGCCCTGTTTTCTCTCGACCCTCATGCTCCCTGACAGTGGCAGGGCTGCCATTTTCAGAGTGGGACATATCAAACAAGTCCCTGAGAGTCTTCTCCACATACTTAACTGACTGTCTCTGCTTCTCCAGGTCAGCCACCTTGGCCTCAAGGGTGCAAACTCTTTCCCCAAGAACCAGGAGCTCCTTGCACCAGGCACACACCCAAGACTTCTGTCCAGTAGGCACATAATCATACATGTGACATGTAGTCATACATCCTCTGGGATGGATCCAGTGCAAAATTTTTGCTTGTGCTGGAGCTCTTGCAGAAGCAGAAATGCAAGAAAAAGCCTGTAGTAGCAGCTTGTGCTAAAGTTAATCATTGTATTTGTGTTTCCTCTGGCACAGGATCTTGTGGAACCAATTTTCTGGCACTCCAATATAGAGGAACTAGGCGTTGCACAAGATCTTGTGAAAGTGGAACTGTGCTAAGTCCATTTATGTTTCAGCTTGCATATTGCTGGAGCCAAGCCTATGCCTATTTGGTAAGAAAAAAATCCAATGAGTTCAATAAGAATGTCTACTAAAGAAATTTAGGATTGTAGCACTAATTGAGTGTCCAATTCCAATCATAAGCACAAAATACTTTCCATCTTTGTAATGTAACATTTCAGTGCTTGAATTAATCTTTTCTTCATTCACATCCATTAAATATGTTGCCTTTGAAAGGCTCTGAATATATGTTGGATCTTTTGTTTTTCTTATTAGTTGATTTTAATAGGGGCAAAGATATCCTTAGCAACATATTAGCCCATGATGGCTTATTATTTTTTTAAAAAAATCAAGACCAGAGAGAACCATTATAATTCTGCCCTCTGAGACAAATTAATCTGAACCCAACTCCACAAGATTTGTAACCCTATGATCTGCCAGATTTGTAGTGTAGTTTAGAAGCACATTTTATAAAAGTGTGAACTGGTGTTTCATGGAACCCCTGGGATGTTTCATTTTTATATATGCCTTGTCTGGAGTAATACTGGACGAGTCTTTGGAGCTGGTGGCCTGCTGTTGAAAGGCCTTTTCTAACCCTCATAATAGCGCCTTTATGTAAGTGTATTGGCAAAATATATTCAAAAGCTACACTGTGTTAAAATTCCAAAGAAATATAGTCTGAAACTTTTAAAAATAGAATGCAGTTTGAAAATCTCTTTTTGGAAGCTATTTTTGAACTGGAAAAGAAAATATATATTTTTTAAAAAAAGGACAATGGAGTATATTTGAAAGTACCATTGAGGTTATAATCGAGTTTCCCCCTTTCAATATGTATTGAAATTGCTCATACACAGATGCAAATTTCATATCACTTCTTGCCTAGCCTTGAAATCAAGTTAGCTGAAAAGCAAACATACACACAAAGAGGCTGGTTTCATTCTTCATGGTGGCCACAAGACTCCCTCATGTAGTGTTGCAACATCTAAGAATTCATTCATACTTCACTTATTTACCAAGTCGGGCCCTTTCACTATTTCACCATAAAGAACAGACCCTATTTCTTCCTCGATGTCCAGTACTTCATGACTGCCATGACAACCATGGAACTTTACCAGAACATTTTGGTCCCTATGCATGTTAGTATAATATATGCTTGATTTGGGGGCAAAGTGCATGACTTGGTAATGAGGCCCTTGACAAGAACCAACCATTATCTGGTAAAGTTTAGATTAATGGACACTTGGAACCTCCACTAGGGTGGGAAGCCAATTAAGATGGTCTGTCCCAGGAGGCTGATAGATCCTGAGAGTTTCTTGGGGATTTTCTAGTCAAAGTTGACATTGCTGTTGAAACCCTTGTCAAAATCTGAAATAAAATGTAATCCTGGCAGTGAAAACAATTGCACTTCCCTCCTGTAAAGCCTGGAATGGCCCTTCATTTAATGATGATCTTGGGAAAAGAATGGTTGGGCAGTGTGTTACCAGGGCTGCTGAGAGCCATCATGGGCTTCCAGACAAAGATTTCACTGGGCTCCCCAATAAAGCCCTGATCCAAATTAAATATCATAACAAAACAATCCTTTATTGAGTCAATCCATCTCATGTTGGGTCTTCCTCTTTTTGTACTGCCTTAAACTTTTCCTAGCATTATTGTCTTTTCTTTTCCAGTGAGTCTTGTCTTCTCATAATGCGACCAAAGTACAATAGTCTCAGTTCAGTCATTTTAGCTTCTAGAAAGAGAATTCAGGTTTGATTTGATTTAGAACTCACTTATCTAGGGGCTTTTTGGTGGTATCCATAAAAGTCTCCCCCAGCACATTTCAAATGAATCAATTTTTTCCCTGTCAGCTTTCTTCATTGTCCAACTTTCAGATCCCTACATAGTAATGGAGAATGCTGTACTGTGAATTATCTTAATCCTGCTCTCCATCTTTGCACTCAAGGATTTGTTCTAGTTCCTTCATGGCTGCCCTTGCAAGTTTCAATCTCCTTTTTTCTTCATCGCAGTCTCCCATTTGGTTGATAATTGAGCAACGGAATAGAAAATCTTTCTTTGTTTGTATAATGCATCTGAAATTATATAATGCATCTTAATGCAACCTTAAAGTTGTATAATGCATCAGTAGTCATTACTTTTGTCTTCTTGATGTACAGCTGTAATCCTGCTGTAGCACTTTTTCATTTCAAATTTCATTTCAAAATTCATTTTTAATTTCAAATTTACCTACAACAAAAGCAGGGGCAAAATGGGTTATGTAGCGGTGCTGGATGAGCCAGGATCACTGGTACTGATTTTGCTGACTTAAAAAATTGCATAATTTGTCATATAATATGAAGGTTAATGCCCACAGTAGCAGTGTAGCATTTACAAAGGGGTATTAGATGTCCCAATGATGCAATAATAACCCACTGTGACAGAATTGCACAGAAAAGCAGTCTTTTCTGAAATGCTGCTTGGTAAAGAGAGTCAGGGAGCTTAGGAGTTAATCTTTGCTGGAAAGAAGAGCTTAAGGGATATAATAAAACAGCTGATCTAGAGGGGAAAGTGGTCTTTCAGAATTTGTTTTTTCACCTTTAAGTCTTTTAAAATTTGGTCTTTTGAAATTCAGCATCTCAATCAGTAGCCAGAGTTTGGCTTCTGAGGGAAGAGACATTTGGGAGTCAATATTTTCTGACAGGCAATAGTCAGAAAAAGTACTTCCACAGAAGGAAGAAGAAAAAACCCATTGTCTAAACATATTAACACTGCTCTGAGGGAGAACTTAAATTCTCAGTCAGAAAAGCTACAGAACAGCATTATATAGACAAAGGATACTGGAGAAGGATTTCGTAGCAGGTGTAGGCAGTTAGAGAGAACACTCAGACAAGCCAAATAGTAAAAGGAGTTATTGCTTCTTAGGGACAAGGAGAATAACTTCCTGCCAGTGGAAGAGGTTGGGAAGAGAACCCTGGTCTGTGATAAAGGAGAGTAGCTTAGATACCTCAGGAGTTAATGAAAAGCTGTATTATCTAAAGGAAAACCTGTAACATCTGAAGGAAGAAATCTAGAAACATCAATAAGAACTGTGTTGTGCTGAAACATACTAAACAAAGTACCTCTCAAAGAAAGAAATAGAAAGCCTTGAAACAAAACTACAAATACACTCTCTTGAATGTTCTGTGAATTCAACTCTGTAATATTACAAAGTTTTTACTTCAGCAATCTCAAAACCTTGACTATTCCATTTATACATATATTCCCTGCCTGTTTAATAAAATTTTTATTCTGATTTTGAAAGTTAATTTGCATCAAGTGCCATTTCTCAAGGGTTTAAAGAAAACTGGACAGCCCCTGTATTTTCAGTAGCATTCCAGAGCTGAGAAAAAGCCAAAACTAAATATTTAAACATAGGGTGGGACAGTCAAGTCTTTTTGACAAAGAATATATACACGCTACTGTAGGGCAACTCAGGCTCTGAGGGGAACTGAAGATTTGGTGGGGAAAATCTGCCAGACAGTTGGGGAGATGCAGGGGTTTGTCATACGCACTATTTGAATAGCATTTAAAATGTAATACAAGAATGGGATGGAAGGCAAAAGGAATTCTTATTTGTGTTCCACATTTATAACCACTAAAACATATTAACATTCCATTACCATGCACATAAATGTTGACAGAGTTTAAATATGCAAGGAAGTGACACACTGGCTGTTTAGAGAAAAATAAGTAGGTTTATTATAGAAGAACAAATTGTCATAGAACATACATATAGAAAGCCTAAACTAATCAGTCTGACTGCTGTAAAAGGAACAAAGAGCAACAGGAAGCTCTATAAGAGCAGGAAGTCTCCAGAAGAGCCAATCAGGAGACATCAAGGATGCAACTTGAAAAAAGTGGGAAGTCCCTAATCTAGCTATGCTAACTCCAAATCCTTCAGCTGTCCTCCCGTAGGATGATCTTCAGATCTTCTTCATAAGGTTGCGCTATAGATCTTGCATATTCCAACAATAAATGGGGGAGCATCTTTGATAGATTATAGAGAAATATTAACTCAATCCCTCTCCTTGTTCATAATATTAACAAAGGTCTGCTGATTTACAAATATCAATGACATTGTTAGTTGCCAACAAGGATAGGGAGGAGAAAGAGTTGAGATCAATACTAGAAAATAAAAGGGGGGGCACAGAAAAATTAGAATGAAGGGTGATTATGAAAGGAAGAGAGCAAAATGAAGGAGGACAAAAGTGTGGAAAAAAGAAGATAAAGAGCAGAAAATGAAAGGTTTTATTTTTCTACAACTCACTAACAGGGCTACCCCTTTTCAAGGTCTGGCTGGGCAAACAAAACTATGGTTCTGGATGGAACAAAAGGAAGAGGGAAACAGACTGCTGGAAACCAGTGACCTACTGTAGCAGCCATCAGTTGTGTGTTACTCCATTCCTAGCTTGGTTGATGAGTTTCCCAGCATCTTGTGATAGGCTAGTGTTTGCCTCAGCCTTATTGTAGTAACTACAGAAAGGCACTAGAAGCAGATAGCCATCTTTATGCTATTTACTCTGGTCTGTCTTCCCTATGCCCCCTACTGGAGAAACACTTTAAATGAACAGAACTCAACAGAGGTGTGAGCATTTTACTCTCTGGCAGTAATTCTGGTGAAACAAGGTCATGTCTTTACCAACATGGCATCCACTCAATGCTGTTCAGCAGAGATTTTCTGGGACATGAGGGAGCTTCAATATCAGGACCCTGATGAGGTAAACCCAGAAAATATACAGACTCACTATGACCATTGTCTAGCATTTTGTGGATAAAATCATGCACAACTACCTCAGCTTAGATGCCACAGATGGTTCAGTTCAGTTTCAGGATACTACTGGAGCAAAATCTGGTCCTAGTTATATCACTTGTTTTCAGTTGGTGAGGCCCAATGAAGTGGGCACACTACTTAGAAGTGTGCATGGTCCACTGTTTCTAGGCTTGATATTGCACTCTGTGGCTGATAGTATCTAGTCAGATTAGATCAGTTGAGGGGTCTGGGAGGTAATAAGCAAATCTCTGTGGGAGCCTGTAGTTTCGACCACTTTGAAGTAAGTGCTCATGGCACCCCTCCTGGACCCAAATGATCAAAATATCTGGTGGCCAATGTTCCATTCTTGGGCAAGGTGCAAGAGCAAGTGGTTGCTCTGAAACTCCTCTCCCAGAGAAGAAGGATTATTTAGACCCATTTTAAACTAGATTCAGCTCTGGTTTGGGGATGGAAATGACCTTGTTCACCTGACAGTCTCCACTGGGACAATGACAAGAGGGGTGCATTCCTGAATTCTCTAGAACACTGTGGTGGCTTTCAGGACTATTGACCAAAGTAACCTTTGGAGAAGATGGGCAGGTTGAGAAGAGGGTGGCACCTTGCTTCACTAGTTCTACTCTTAGCTGGCCAGATGTCAAACTCTTGGACAAGTTACTCTCAACAACACTCTGTGGCAGTGATTTGTTTATTGATGAATAAAAATGTTCCAAGCTGAGAGTAGTACTGTGTCAGAACTGAGATTCGGGTGGGAAAGTCCCCAATTATAGACAGTTCAAATCAGGGGCCCCCTTTGAGTCCCATCCAATCATACACCACAATCATTCCGCCTAGTTTTTGTGTGCTCTACATCCCCACCTGTGAATATACCATTATTTTTCCTAAGACATCGAAGCAAGCATAATCATCTCCAACATCTTCCCTGCATAGGGAGGTATCTTAAGAAGAGTTACTTCGCCAATACAATAGAGCAATTCACACACTTGCACACTCACACCCCTCCCTCAGGAATTTCCCTCCTTCTGCAGGGCCCAGGGCCCCAAAGCATGGCAAAAGAGAGTCCGAGTTTGACGCCAGATCATTCCAGAAGGTGGTGCTGCAGGACTGTTGCTCTGTCCCATCATATTTACTGATGTGGAGTCCATCTTGTTCGTGATGCTATTTAACATCTATATGAAACTGCTGGGAGAGATTTCTAGAGATTTGGAAGAAAACACTACCAATAAAGTCCTGAAGAAGTGCCTGGGGAAGGTAATGGGATGGATTAGGGCCAATAAAGCTTAGTTCAAACAAGACAGAAGTGCTATTGGTCACTGCAGAATCTGCTTGAGGACTGAAGAGTCAGCATGTCCTGGAGGGGACTACCATCCTCCTGAAGGAACAGGTTTGGTGTTTGAGGATACTGCTACGGTTCTATAATTATATGGCATTTAGCATTTTTTATCAGTTTGGGCTGACATGGCAGCTGCTCCCATTTATTGAAAACTATGATCTGGCCACAATGATCCATGCTCTTATAGCACCCAGGTTACAGTACAGTAATCTGCTTTATGTACAGCTGCTTTTGAAAACTGTTCAGAAACTTCAACTGGTCCTAAATACATCAGCCAGGTTATTGTTGTGATGCTGGATACAGTTTCACTAGTGTGCTGAAAAATCTTCCCTAATGGCCCATCTGTTTGTAGGTGCAATTCAAAGTTTTGTTTCTGACCTTTAAGGGCCTAAAATAGTTGGGACTGGGGTACTTGAAGTTCTGCCTTTTTTGTACTGTCCAGTTTGCTAGTAAAGATCTCCCCAAACCCAGCTGCCTGTGCCCCATCTGCAGAGGCAGAGCAAGAGGCAACCAGAGACAGAGCTTTTCCAGTAGTAGGGGCTTACCTCTGAAATGTCCATTAGTTAGAGGCCTGCCTAATTAGGGATGGGCATGAACTGGCAAAATATGGTTCGGTTCAGGGTTCATGGCATGCCTGGTTCGCAAACCATGAACTCTCATTAACTTTTTAGTACCAAATGAACTGGTTCAGTTTGTGAGGCTTATGATGTGGTAAGCCCCCCAATGTCCTAGAGACACCAAAACTCACAGGAGATCTCCAGCTTGTTCTACTCTACCAGCTGTTCAAGTTTGGTGAGGATTGGATTTATGGGGTCCAAGTTATGGCACCCCAAAGAAGGCGACCCCAAGAAAGTACTTCCTGGGGAAATGAAAGGCTCAAGTTCAGGAGGTTCAGGAGTGTATAGAGTGGGCTGTGTGCAAGATATAGGCATCAGACTCTCTGAGGACCTCACTCTGAAACTCATCTATGTACCCTCCAGCTTACGTACAAATTGGACTTAGGGGAGTCCAAGTTATGGCCCCCCAAAGAAGATACCCCCAGGAAACTGCTTTTGGGAGAAATGTCAGGCACAGGTTCAAAAGTGTATAGAATGGACTCCCTGCAAGCTACGCACACTAAATGCACAGAGAATCTCATCCTGCTGCCCGCTCCTTTACAATCTCTCCAACTTGGAGTCAGATTACATTTCCGGGGTCCTAGTGACAGACCCCCCCAAAGGTCTCCTACATGTATAACCTCCCACCCCTCCCACTCTCCCACTTTGTATGCCATGAGGGTGAAAGTGGGTGCAAAGGGTGCTTATCATGGGGGGGAGAAGTCCATCACCTCTGCATACCACAGACCCCAGTTCCCAGGCCCCAAACTCATCCTGCCAGCCCACTGGAGCCCAGCCCTAGCAGGGCATCACCATTGGTTTTGGAGTGTCCTTCCCCTGATCTGTTCCTGGAGCCCTCCGCAGAGGCAAAAGAGTTGATAACACTGCCCATAGACACCAGCGGCTGCTAACACTCTTTGGAGTGTATCAGAGGATGTGTGTGTGTGTGGGGAAGCATCCTTCCCTTGCACCTCTCAATTCCCTGTTGCTGCCCCTGCCTCAAGTATCTCTCTGTGGCTCCTCCCAGACCAGCTCCAGAAAGCAGCTGTGCCTCCCGAGGCCCACCTTCTCCAATTCTGGGGCCCTATTTCCAGCTCACAATCTGGAAACATTTCCACACCCTCCCCAATGACCCCTGTGTGACACAGGGCCGGGTGTGCCACACCCATATACAGAGGGGTGCAAATCCCCAACACTTGTCCTCCTCCATAGGCACCTACAAAGGATGCACTCAACTTTGTTGCCACCAGAGGAATGAGTGGCAGCAGGGAGAAGCAGAGGGGGAGCAGGAGGCCCCTCCAAGAAAGGCTCCTGGCACTTGGGTGCTGTGGATGGGACATTAAGGTGGGTCACCCTCCAAGAGGTCAAAAGGGCTATATGGAGGGCCCAGGAAGCAGTCACTCACCTCATCAGTGAGATTATTGCTGTGGATTGCCAACCCTTCTGCCTCATGGAGGATGTAGCCTTTCACTGGCTGCAGTGGTGATGGTGAAGGCTCAGCTCTCCAGAGTGCAAGGCAGAACCATGCACTTCACTGCAGACCTCTGGAGCATCCAGCAGGACTGTTGGGGCACAGCCCCAGGAGGGGACAGTGCTGCTACCGGGCTACAAAGTTGTTCTGCTCCATGCACTGCGGATGGATGCAGACCACACAGCACAAAACATTGCTGCCATGATACAGAGTAGCCTGAGGAATTGAGTGGGTTAGGGCGTCAGCCTGGCACTTATGTTTCACTTGGTGGTGAAGGATGCTCTGGGGCTGGAAAGCACTGCCAAGGCCACCTGGGATGCTCCCCCCTCCAAGATGCCATCCTTGCTTGACACCTGCTGGTTCCTTGGCTGCCCACTTCTCACACAGCATCAAGTCTGCTTGTCTGCTGTGCAAGCGGGAGGGGAAGGGGGATGAGGAACTTCACCTATACCATAATTGCATGTTTGGTTGAACAGAACAGAATGGTACAGAATGTTGTCTCCCCCATGACCATCCTGCATGGTGAGGAGGAGCTCAGCATCAGCTCTAATGACTGGCTGACCCTCTCCCAAATGGTGCATGTCCTCAAGTCCTTCCAGGACAGCACTGATCAGGTCTGCACCCATACGGCCAGCCTGGAGCAAACCATCCCCCTGATTTGAGGGCTCAGCTGGCCAAAAGCCTCTGCACTGGAGCCAGGCCCTGAGGGGATGGCTGTTCTCCCATGGGTCAGGGCCTTGGCAAGGAGGTTGCAGGTGGGCATCACCATCAGGTTGCATCCTCTCTACAAGAAAGGGCAGTACAAGCTGGCTCGTATCCTTGACCCCCATATAAAAGGCAGCATTGCTTTCCAGAAGCATGGAAGCATGAGCTCTGCAAAGAAGTCTAGAGGGTATGGGCCAACAGATGTGGCCAGAGTTAACAGTGGGTGGAAAAGGCTGGGGGGGGGGAGGAGGAAGAGCCGCAGCTCTTCCTCTGCCTCAAAGACCCCAACTAGGAATAAGCCCCACTACTGGTTGTCAGTGGTAAACTGGGAGGTCAGCAGCTGCAGAGATGTCAGGTGTGCAATGGTGGATAATCTGGCAGAGATGACGGTGAGGGAGTGCCTTGTCAAGTCTCCTGATCCCTTGGAGTACTGGTCATGCAAGGCTGTCATCTGGCCTGACCTCTCTTTTGTGGTCATAAACCTCCTTTCCTGCCCTCCCATCAGTGTCCAGAGATATTTCAGCCCTCTTAGCATGAGCAGAGAGACAGGATGGCTCAGAGCCCTGAGTCCACCTAACACCAAAACTCCAGCAAGGGAGAGGAATTCACAACCAGGAATGTATAAAATGTGAGTCCTCAGCCAAGGCACCTAATAGCTTAGCCCTACTGCTCAGCATGAGCAGAGAGACAGGGTGGTTATGAGCCCTGATTCTACCTAACACCCAAAACCCAGCAGGGGAGAGGTGTTCACAATCAGGAGGATATAAATATGGGTCCTCAGGCGAGACACCCAGTAGCCAAGCCCCTCTGCTCAGCATGAGCAGAGACAAGGTGGCTCAGAGCCCTGAGTCCACCTAACACCCAGACTCTAGCAGGGGAGAGGTGTTCACAATCAGGAGTAAAATACAAATCTCCTGGGCCAGATGGTGTGCACCTATAAGTGCTCAAAGAACTGTCTAATGAACTTGCAGAGCCTCTGTCCATCATCTTCAAGGTCTCCTGGAGGACTGGGGAGGTGTCACAAGATTGGAGAAGAGCGAGTGTTATCCCAATCATTAAGAAAGGGAACAGGGCCGGCTCGCTCACTAGGTGAACTAGGTGTTCGCCTAAAGCGCACTGGCCCTTAGGGGTGCTAAAAGCCCCCTGCCCTCGCCAAAACCCCTGCCAAAAAACCCCAACCCTTCCCTGGCTTGCTGGCACCCCCTGAAGCTACAAGCTGGTGCTCAGATGGAAGGGATGGGGGGGTAAACCCCTGCCCTTGTGGGGCACACAGGCAAGCCGGCGCTCAGATGGAAGGGATGGGGGTTTAAATCCCCACCCCTTCCTTGGCTTGCTGGTGTGCCATGGTGGCAGGCAAGAAGGGTAAGAAGGAGGAGGGGAGCCCTCCCTCACCCTGGGGAGCCCTGGCGGCAGAGAGGCGAAGAGGCTGCTGGTGAAGGAGAGCACCCAGGGGGCGACTGCGCCTCTGCTTCGACTCTGCCGTCCAAAGCGGGAGAGGGAGGGCGTGTGAGCAGCAGAGAAAAAGGTTCTCTGGGGTGCGAGCAGCGGAGAGAAGGTCCAAAGCAGGAAAGGGAGGGCGCGTGAGTGGCGGGGAGAAGGGCTCTCTGGGGCACACTCCGGGAGGTTGGCAACCCCGTAATTGGGCGCACGCCGGGGGGGGCAGAAGGTAGCCCCGCCTAGGGAGCAAAAAAACCTCGGGCCGGCCCTGAAAGGGAAGGATGACCTGGGAAACTACAGGAGGGTCAATTTGAGTTCTGTTGCTGGGAAGATATTAGAGCAGATTTTAAAGGGATCAATCTGTAAACATCTGCAGGACCACTTAGTGATCCAGGGAAGTCAGCATGGTTTTGTCCCCAACAGATCTTGTCAGACCAGCCTGGGGTAGCTGTTATCCACAGTCTCAGCGGACAATTCTAATCCTTTTCCTTGTAGAGAAGTAACACCCAAGACCTGGTGAGAAATGTAAAAGTGATTGCACCACTTGGGAACAGTGACCATAATGTTATTGAGTTTAACATTTGTATAAATAGGGAGTTCCTCCAAAAGACTGACACAACTACTTTTAACTTAACTAATCAGAGAAGGGGTAACTTCTCTGATATGAGGGGACATGTGAGGAAGAAACTGAAAGAAAAAGTAGAAGGGGTCAAAACCATGGGGGAAGCTTGGAGACTATTTAAAACTACAATCCTAGAATCTCAGAAAAAATATATACTGCAGGTTAGGAAAGGCACAAATAGGTATAGAAAAAAGCCTACATGGTTAACAAACAAAGTAACAGAAACTGTAAAAGATAAAAAGGATTCCTTTAAGCAGTGGAAAGCTAGTCTTGGTGAGGCTGATAAAAGGGAACACAGGCTGTGCCAAGTAAAATGCAAGTCTGTGATCAGGCAGGCAAAAAGGGAATATGAGGAGCATATAGCTAAAAACATAAAGACCAACAATAAAACTTTCTTCAAATACATTAGAAGCAGGAAACCAGCCAAGGAGGCCGTGGGGCCCTTGGATGACCAAAGGGTAAAAGGAGTAGTGAAGGATGATAGGGAAATGGCTGAGAAGCTGAATGAAATTTTTGCCTCTGTTTTCACTGTGGAAGATGAGAAGTGCTTGCCACTCCAGAACTGCTGATTTTGGGAGGGGTGTTGAAAGACCTGATTCAGGTTGAGGTAATGAGAGAGGAGGTCCTATGACTGACAAACAACTTAAAAACTGATAAATCACCAGGCCCGGATAGCATTCATCCGAGAGTTCTGAAAGAACTCAAATGTGAACTTGTGGATCTCCTGACAAAAATATGTAATCTTTCATTAACATCTGCCTCCATCCCTGAGGACTGTCACTCCCATCTTTAAAAAGGGTTCCAGAGGAGATCTGGGAAATTACAAGCCAGTCAGTCTGACGTTGATACCGGGTAAGTTGGTGGAAACTGTTATTAAGGAACGAATGAATAGGCACATTAATGAACAAAAACTATTGAGGCAGACTCAGCATGGGTTCTGTATGGAAAGATCTTGTCTCACTAACCTGTTAGTGTTTTTTGAGGGAGTGAACAAACATGTGGACAAGGGGGACCCAATAGATCAGGGGTGTCCAAACTACGGCCCGCAGGCCAACTGCAGCCCACGGGTCAGTTTTTATTGGCCCGCAGCAAATTCTGAAAATATAATTGAACAAGAAGCAGGACCCGCGATACTCGCGGGGGGGGAGAGTATTCCGAAAGGCTCCCAGTCTGCAGGAGCAGCTCCGCAGGTAAGCCTTCTCCCCCCCTGGCCCGACAATCCCCCCCACTGCCAATTTTCCCTTCCCCCTGCAGTCACCAGTGGTGAGGCCTGAGTGCCTCCCAGCCGCCGGGCCCGACGATCCCCCCCATCCCGCCGAGTTTCCCTCCCCCGCGGGCACCGGCGGTGAGGCCTGAGTACCTCCCAGCCGCCGGGTCCGACGATCCCCCCATCCCGCCGAGTTTCCCTCCCCCGCGGGCACGGGTGGTGAGGCCTGAGTGCCTCCCAGCCACCGGGCTCGACGATCCCCCCCGCCGACTTCCCTCCCCCGCGGGCACCGGCGGCGAGGCCTGAGTGCCTCCCAGCCGCCGGGCCCGACGATCCCCCCGCCGAGTTTCCCTCCACCCGCGGGCACTGGCGGCGAGGCCTGAGTGCCTCCCAGCCGCCGGGCCCGATGATCCCCCCGCCGAGTTTCCCTCCCCCGCGGGCACCGGCGGCGAGGCCTGAGTGCCTCCCAGCCGCCGGGCCCGACAATCCCCCCCGTCGAGTTTCCTCCCCCTGCATTATAGGTGAGTTAGAAATACACACAGTAATCATGTGTCAATATGTCACCTCTTGTGTGTGGCCCAGGCCTTTGCTTATTTTTCTGTATTTGGCCCTCACCAAAAAAACTTTGGACACCCCTGTTCTAGGCAGTTCTTCTAGTGACATCTTTGGGTTCGTGAATGCTTCTAAAGGGGCCACCAGTTTCAAAATTTTAGAATAAAATTGTTTTTTAATTGGTTCCCAAACTTTTATCAGAGAGGCCCTTAGCCAATGTTGTTTGAAATACTTATGGGAATCTGTTTTCCCATACCATAAAAAAGCATGCCATCCTAATAGCATGTCATGTCCTTCTAATTTAAGCAGTCTTTGGTTATCTAATATAATCCAGTCTTTAATCCAAGTCAATGCTGTTGCTTTATAATACAAAGCACAATCTGAAAGGCCAAAACCAGCTCTTTCTTTTGAATCCTGTAACAACTTGAGTTTTATTCCAGGTCTCTTTCTTTGCCAAATAAACTGTGTCAACAGTTTATCAACCTCTTTAAAATAATTCTGGTTTTGCAACACTGGAATAGTTTGAAATAGGAACATAAATATTGGTAGAATATTCATTTTAATGGTAGCTATTCTGCCCATAAAGGAAATTTGCTGGTTCTTCCATTTGTTTAAGTCTTGTTTTATTATTTTCAATAATTTCATATAATTGTTTTCAATCAAGGAGCTACAGTTGTTCATTACATTTATTCTGAGATATTTAATTTTCTTTTGAAACTCCAGTCCTGATATTTCCTGTAAATGTCGAGATTGAGGCTCTGTCATGTTTTTTATCAGACTCTTTGTCTTGTTTTTATTGATCTTAAGTCTGGCTACTACTCCATATTCCTGTAGTCTCAATAACAAAAGTTCTATTGAGTCTGTAGTTTCTTCCAGGATAAAAGCCAAGTCGTCCACAAAGGCTAAGAGTTTGAATTCTTCTCCTCTTATTTTAAGTCCTCCAATTTGTTTTTCTGCTCTGATTACTTCATTTATAGTTTCAAGTACAAAAATAAATAACAACGGTGAAAGTGGGCATCCTTGTCGTGTCCCTTTTTGAATTTCAGTTTTTTGAGTTAAATCTCTGTTAACTGAAATCTTACCCTGTTGTTTCATATATATTGCTTCAATCATTTTGCTAAATACTGCTCCTGCTTGCGAGTATTTTAACAATTCCTTCAAAAATTTCCAATTAACATTGTCAAAGGCCTTTTCTGCATCTAAAAAGATTAACACCATTTGCTTTTCCGGGTGGGCTTCATAATATTCCAAAGTGTCCAAAATTATCCTAACATTATTTCTGAGTTGCCTTTTGGGAGAAAACCCGCTTGATCATTATGTATAGTTTGTGCTTGTACTTTTTCATTCTTGCTGCTAAGATGGAAGCAAATATTTTGTAGTCCACATTTAGCAATGAGATAGGTCTGTAGTTTTTGGTCTCTTTTCCATCTAAGCCTTGCTTGTGCATAAGCAATATTATCACCTCATTCCAGGTGTCTGGTATTTTTTGTTCACACGCTACATTCTGGCATACTTCCTTCAAGGGCGCAATCAGTTGATCTTCAAAAACATGATAAAATTCTGCAGGGAGTTCATCCAGGCCAGGTGACTTGCCTTTTTCTTTTTGTTTCTTCAGGGCTTCTACAATTTCTGCCATAGAGATTTGTTGATTTAACATTATTCTTTGCTCTTCTGAGAATATTTTGGGATTGTATTTCTTTAAATATTCTTCAACTTGTTCTTGAGGTATTTTTGTTCTTTTATATACATTTTGATAGAACTGTTCCACAATTATTTTTAAATCTTCTAATTTATTTTTGTCTTCCCCTTTTCCATTTCTTAGTGCGGTTATAAATCTTTCTTCATGCTGCTTATGTATATTGTATGCTAACCATCTAGTCGGTTTATTTGCATTTTCAAAATAATTTTGTTTAGCATACATTATTTTCCTTGCTATTTCTTGTGTGAGCAGACAGTTCATTTGATGTTGTAAATATCTGAGATTAATTCTCCCTTTTCCGTTCTTTGAATTGTGCTTTAAGTTCTCTTCCTGATCCTTTATTTGTTTTTGTAATTGGAAGTATTTTTCAAATCTCTGTTTTTTCCTGTATGAAGTTTCTTTTGTCATCCATCCTCTCACAAAAGCCTTAAAAACATCCCAAAGTGTGTTTATAGACATCCCTGGTTGTATGTTTCTTTTAAAGAATGCTTGAAATTCATTCTTAGAGTCCTTTACAGAACTATCATTTCTTAGGATCGAAGTATTTAACTTCCATCTGCTTCTTTTAAAGGTATCTTGAAGCTCTAATAGATGTTGTTTACCTTGGCTTCCAGAAAGCTTTTGATAAAGTTCCTCATCAAAGGCTCCTAAGTAAGCTCAATAGTCATGGGATAAAAGGACAAGTCCTCTTGTGGATCAAAAACTGGCTTATAAATAGGAAACAGAGAGTGAGTATAAATGGGAAACTTTCTCAGTGGAGGGTGGTAAGCAGTGGGGTACCACAGGGATCAGTACTTGGTCTGATGCTTTTTAACTTGTTTATTAATGATTTGGAGTTGGGAGTAAGCAGTGAAGTGGTTAAATTTGCAGATGACACGAAGCTGTTCAGGGTGGTGAGAACCAGGGAGGACTGTGAGCCACTCTAGAGGGATCTGTGGAGGATGGGCGAGTGGGCGTCAAGGTGGCAAATGGGGTTCAGTGTGGCTAAGTGCAAAGTGATGCACACTGGAGCCAAAAATCCTAACTATAAATACACGTTGATGCGGTCCGACTGGCAGAGACTGACCAAGAGAGAGATCTTGGAGTCATAGTAGATAACTCAATGAAAATGTCTAGACAGTGTACAAAAGCAATAAAGAAGGCCAACGCTATGCTGAGGATTATTAGGAAGGGAACTGAAAACAAATCAGCCAGTATCATAATGCCCCTGTATAAATGAATGGTGCAACCTAATTTGGAGTACTGTGTACAGGTCTGGTCACCACACTTCAAAAAGGATATTATAGCATTGGAAAAAGTGCAGAAAAGGGCAACTAGAATGATAAAAGGGTTGGAACACTTTCCCTATGAAGAAAGGTTAAAACACTTGAGGCTCTTTAGCCTGGAGAAACGATGGCTGAGGGCTGACATGATCAAGGTTTATAAGATTATGCATGGGATAGAGCAGGTAGACAAAGAAGTACTTTTCTCTCTTTCTCACAATACAAGATCTCGTGGGCACGCAATGAAGTTGCTGAGCGGCTGGGTTAGAATGGATAAAAGGAAGTACTTCTTCACCCAAAGAGTGATTAACACATGGAATGCACTGCCACAGGAGATGGTGGCAGCTACAAGCATGGACAGCTTCAAGAGGGAATTAGATAAGCTTCTGGAGCAGAAGTCCATCAGTGGCTATTAGCCACATGGTATAGATAGGAACTCTCAGGCTGGGGCAAGTGATGCTCTGTATTCTTGGTGCTTGGGGGGGGCAACAGTGGGAGGGCTTCTAGTGTTTTGGCCCCACTGCTGGACCTCCTGATGGCACCTGGTATTTTTGGCCACTGTGTGACAGAATGTTGGACTAGATGGGCCATTGGCCTGATCCAACATTGGCTTCTCTTATGTTCTTATGTTCTCTTAGGTCATAGTCCCTCTGTATACTGCCTTGGTCAGGCAGCACCTGGAATACTGTGTGCAGTTCTGGAGGCCTCACTTCAAAAACGTTGTGGACAAAATCGAGAGGGTGCAGAAGAGAGCGGTGAGGATGATCAGGGGTCTGGAGACTGAGCCCTATGAGGAAAAGCTAAGGGCCTTGGGAATGTTTAGTTTGGAGGAGATTAAGGGGGGACATGATTTTTCTCTTTAAATATTTGAAAGACTGTTGTTTGGAGGAGGGCAAGGAGCTGTTCCAGTTGGCAACAAAGGATAGGACCTGAAGCAACAGGTTTAAATTACATGCAGAAAGGTATAGGCTGGATATTAGGAAAAACTTTTCACAGTCAGAGGGGTTCAAAAGTGGAATCGGCTGCCTAGGGAGGTGGTTAGCTCCCCTTCACTGGCCGCTTTCAATGAATATTTGTCAGAGATGCTTTAGGCTGGTCCTGCATTGGGCAGGGGGTTGGACTAGATGGTCTGTATGACTCCTTCCAGCTCTGTGATTCTATGAATGTGCTCTGCTGTTAACAAGTTCCCTGCCTCTCTTTCTAAGTGTCAACAGCCAACAGAGGAGATGCTGCAGAGCTGAGCTGAGGGTATATATAGCATTCTGATCTGGTAGAGCAGAATGGGAACTCTGTTATTGGCAGCCAGCAGTGTCTGTTAAGCTTTGGAGAGCCCCTACTGGTGTTTCCAAGGCTGGATAATTCCGCCCCCTGTTGCTTTGAAATTTGGTAAACAATTTAATTGAGCAGAGACAGTCTGTCTGGAAATGTATCCATTTACGAACTGCCATGAAGTACTATGAACAGCTTGAAAGTCTGTGGAAAGTTTGTGCTGGCAATGCTCCCTCTAAGCTGTGGAGTCTTGTGAGCAAAAATTCTACTTTGTGGTCTATTGGCATTAAAGTTGTGAGTGAGTGATTTGGCTACTGCATAAATTAGTTTGCTCTGGAGCCATCCTTCCTGAGCCAAGACAAAAATCTGTGAGCTGGAGGCTAAAACAACTGTGAGCTAGCTCACACTAAGTCAGCTTAGAGGGAACACTGTGCTGGTCATTCGGCCATGAACTTCACTTTGCGAACCATGAACCATCCAAAATTCATCACGGACTTTAGTTTGTGAACCAGTTCGTGCCCACCCCTATGCTTGATACCTATTTCATTATTCTTTTGATGCCAGGCCAAAACATTTCTCTTTACCCAGGGTTTTAATGGAAAATCAACAACCACTGTTAGCCGAAATGCTCTGATCAATGATTAATAGAGCACCTGGAAAAGTATTTAATATCAGGATTCTTTGGTCTGTGTATACAGAGGATGGGCTACCATGCTTTTTCCCAGTAAAGAGGCGAGAGACAGGAGTAAAATAAATCTTTTGTTTACTGTGCAGTAATATCCAACAGAACACACAATCATACACACTGGCATACAAGAAACTAATAAAAACAGGAAGGAAATAAATAGCACATTTGCATGAGCAGGTATTGAAGCGATGAGGGGCAATATTTACCTCCGGGATGCGTAGCTCCTAAATCTTCCAGTGGGAGGTTCAGGGTGGGAAGGAATATGGAAGAAAATGGGGAACACGTGTACTAGACCTGCTAAGGACATGTGTGCTACTTCAGCTGCAGACTGAAGCCTTAAAGCGAGGTAAGGGTTTGCGTAAAGTAAGCTGGGCGTAAGAGGTAATAGCAGGCTGAGAGAGGTCATTGGTAGGGGGTAGGCAAGGCAGAGAGCTTGAGAAGCGTGTGTGAGTGTTTTAAAAGCTTCTCGAGTGGTGGGCGTGGGAGGCCAGGCGGCTTACACCTGGGGACACTCCCTGCTGGCTAGGGATCGGTTGTCAGGGTCAATTTCAAATGCTAGTGGCTACCTTGACCGTTGGACACCTGGGAGCGAGAAAAGAGGAAGTTGGAAACAAAGGAGGATGATCCGGGCAGATTCTCCATGAGGAAAGTGTGAGTTGGCACGTAGGGGGGGTTAATCCCTTTATTATGCGGAGACCAGGAGTCTGGGCTGTATGCAAGAGTCTTTTGTTTGAGTGTAAACCTGTGAGTGTAAGACGTGACAAGCAGCAGGCAGGCTATGGGGCACCTCTGGAGTGAATTCAGCCAGCATCTCATCGTCCTTGGCTGGTTTCTGTTTCCTCTCTGGGCTTTTCCCCATGGCGCTTATCATACAGTCTCTCGGCTGGCTCACTATCAGGTTTATAACCACATAAAAACAGTCCAGAAATAGCCCAATAAAGGCAGCTGGGCTAACACCACCTGTACATGTGCTTTCTCTGTTGTGGTACCTACCTTGTGGAATGGCTGTGGTTCCTGTGGTTGAACCTTCAACTACACAAATTCATCCCCTGTGCACCTTCTCTCTCCACCAAAAGACTGCAGACCTCTCTCACTTACGTGTGCTTGTGACCACATCTCTGAGGAAGCTGGCTGCCAAGGGAGAGAGAAACATAGCACTCCCTCAGCCTCCCCTCCTGGCTCCTTCCTTCAGCTCCTACCTTCTCAGTTCAGTCCGGCTGTGCTAACACAGGGCACACAAGCCACCACCAGCAACAGAGTAGCCGCCTCGTCTTCTCCTCCTCTTCTCCTCCTTTGACTTTTCTCCCTGGGTGGGCTGCCACTTCCAAGTCTGAGAAGTGTTACAGTAGAAAGCCACCTGGCAGAGCAGCAGGTGGAAGTGTGACTGAAGCAAAGTCACTGTGGAAGCACGAAGCTAGCCAGGAATAAAGAACCAAGCAGGAGCCCACCCTGTTTGCCCTAGTTCCCTGTACTCCACACAGCCAATGCGGTTGAGGGGGAAAGGAGGTGGGGGGGAACCCTCCTCAAGTTACTGGAAGTCAGTGACTTCCATTTATACCCACCCTCCACAATAGGTGAAATAATCCTTCTCCTGCCTGCTCCAACTGGTGAGTGCGAGTTTATTTTATCAGTGTCCCCTGACTTATTTAAAGGTCCCCTGAGTTAAAAAATCCTGGCTACAGGCTTGCCTTTGAATCCCAGATCCAGGAAGCAACACCAGGGGAAGTCCTCTGTTTCTATGCTCTGCTTGTTGGCTGTCCAGAGGAACTGGTTGGCCACTCTGTGAGATACGATGCTGGACTAGATGGTTGCTGGACCAAATGTTCTTATGAGTCCCGTCTGAGAGTGACTGAGAGCCACAACAGTCTTCGCTCTGTTTAGTGAGGACAGCATCACTGAAATGTAACTAAATGATGTTTTTTATCCCATAGCCAAAAGCTTTCTTCCAATGGATAATGTGATATCTTTGGTGTTTTGCAGCATATGGATTTGCAGCAGCTGAGGAACACATAAATGCTTTTTCTTCGGTACAAGAAGGGTTTGCATGCAACTGGAGAATTTTGAATTCTTTAGGAAATGAAGTGCTGTGTAAACTTCAGAAACTTGAATTTGTTGTTGCACTACTGTTGCCATCTGTGAGTCTTTTGAAAATTGTGACTCAAAATTATTCCCTTCAGATTTGACAAGCAGGTTCCAATCAGAGAATGATAATTTTGCCAGGTCCAGACTCTGAAAAGGCTCCTGTTCCTTTAACAACTGCACTGGCAATTTTGCCAACTGTAGCACAGCTGTTCCCATCATGGTGCTGGGACAGGAGGGTCTGCCTCTCAGTTCAAGTATTTTCCCTTCTGCGCACATCTTATAACATGGGATCTTTCTTCACTTGGAAACACGAGACCGAATGAGGTACCTAATACTATAATAATTCCAGAACCCTGATATAACATTTTTAGCAAATGAGATGCCTAGAACATTTTGCCTTTCTGAAGTAATGCTTTGGACTTAAAATGCCCTTTTGTTCTTCCAGCCAAAGACAAGTGGACCACAAGACATGGTTCCAGGAGGCCAAATCTTTTGCACTAGAACTACCTTTTTTGCAAAATCCTTGGCAGTAAAGATGTCCTCCATTTCCTTCTCTTATTTGCTAGTAGGTCTCTCAAATGTATGCCCAGAAGACTAGACTGTAAAATTAATAAGATTTGTTAAAAATAGCTTCGCCACAGGCAGAGATATTATTACAGGAAGTGGTATATTTCCTGTGGGCTCTATCTCTTATGCCACTGGCCTTGGAGAGCATGGGCCGAAGAGGAAACAACTGAAAGTGATTTAAGGTCTATCATAAGGAACTAATTAATAGATTCATATGGATTACTATACTAATATTTCCATCATCATATGGCTCATGTTCACAGCCCCCTGCCTTTTATTTGTAGTGTAGGCAACTTTCAGGCTTACAAATGTATTTATTTTACTTTAAAAATCAATGGTTTCTCTAAAACGTATATTGGACAGGATGAAAGGATGTGGGTCCCTAAACTAGTTTTTACTTTTGAACTGCTTTTTGCAACCTGGAACTTTAGCTTCCCTCTATTTACATATGCACATACAGAGAGAGAAATACAGACCCATTTGCACACTCTTATTAGTATGTGTTGACACTATGGGTTGTGAGCTAGCCTGAAGAATTGTGAAATGTTTGCCAGATGAATATTGCTTGCATGAAGGGCTCTTGTGGTAATGAGAGTTCTACTAAGTGATGGTGCTAAAATTTGATGAGGGAGGGTTGGGAACAAACTTCTGTTGAGATAATGATGAACCATTATGATCAGAGCCAAAAGTGTCCCAGAGTTTGGGCTTAATTTGTAATGGGCTAGCCTCGCTGTCAGCATTCCTGCCACTGCTCCTTCTTACCTTATGCTTGCCCTTATGGCGAAGGGAACCTAGCAGTAAGGAAGGTGTCAGCAGAGGTCTCAGACTTGTAAAGAGCATCTGTTGACATTGGGAGCCTGGCAAAGGGAGATCCAATGCTTCTTTGCTTCTTGGTGCCATTGCTGGACCTCCTGATGGCATTTTTGGTCACTGTGTGATAGAGTGTTGGACTAGTTGGGCCATTGGCTGGATTCAACATTGGCTTCTCTTATGTTCTTATGTTCTTGGCTTGGATTGATAAGGTTACGAAACTTAGCAGAGTTTGAGCTAAAACACTACTTTGGCCCCAGTCATACGGGCCAGAAAATGTGGGGGAGAGGCGTGGCAGTTTGCCCCGGAGCTAAATAAGGTGCGGTAGCCTGATCTCACGGACCACCGAGTTGCCATGCTCCAGCTCTGCGCTGCGATCACACTGCGCTGCTGTAGCACGGCAAAACAGCAGCACAGCAGACCACACAAGTGCGAAGTGCGCATGCGCTGTTGGGGGTGTGTGGGCCACTGTCAGTGACTTGTGTGTGCGCATGCGCTGTCCAGCGTTGGTGCACATCCCAGGGAAACTTACAACATCCGGAAATCCCGGGGACATGGGCGGGCATCGGAAGCCGCGGGATACCGGCGCTCCCGCGATCAGACGCCAGCCTTTGCCCCGGGGTTTCCAGAAACTAGTACCTCAGACCTACTAGTTTTTTACTCCGCATTTTCGAAGGGAAGCCGCGGGTTGGCCACGGGAGCACTACGCCTCCCAGATGTGCTAGTATGAACGCGCACGGAAAGTCCGCAGGGCTCCCGTGCCTTCAGCGGGGCAAATGCTCAGTGTGGACGGGGCCTTTGTTTCATTTACATTTTACAATACATGCTGGCATTGGGAATGCTGCAGGAGGGACAATTTAGAGATCCCACTCTCCAACCAGGATTCTTTCTCAGGGGTTAAGGTTGGCTAATTTCCCCACCTCTTTTCTCCCTTTATCTGATGCTTAGCTGGTCTCAACACTTTGTCCCTTCTGGAGTCTATCTAGTCCTCATCACACTGTTTTTGGCTAATGTATGGAGTCTTGGATGGCCCAGTTTTGCCGCTTTCATTATCATAATTGGGGCCAGGCATTGTAGTATTAGATATAGTGACCCAGTGAGGAACCACAGGGAAAAGAATAAACAGTTTAGAAATCCCTCTACCAACAGCCAAAATCTCTTTCACCAGGATTCTTGGGTAGAGTGAGTCCTCCTCATCTTGATACCTTCTTCAGCATTTTCCATCCTCATCAGATAACTGCTGAATGGATTTTTTAAGGGGGTGGGTGATTTATAAATTCACATTTTCCTGCATGCTGGGGAGTTCCCCCAGTATATCTGTGGGTACCTAGTTTTGCTGCTTTCTTCAGCCAGATGGGGGCCAGTAAGTAGATTGTTGAGCTAAATGCCAAGTGGACATTATAGTTTCAGAACTTCATAGAGGAAAGTGTTACAGTAAAAATATCACCTCAGAGTCTTTTGTCTACAGGTTTTATGACATTTCACAGTCCCTGTATACTGTATTTCCCTGTTGCAGGTCATGAGATGATACCAGTATTAGCTATGAATGCCACTGTAAAAATTCATTTAATGTTTGTTTGTCAATATAAGACTATATGAGACTATGAAAATACTTTGCAAAAAAGCTTTCCTTTCTTCAGGAGACACATATTCTTTCTAAAACTTTAAACATTATTTTTTACTATTGCAGAAGAATACTAAAACCTGTGAATTCATGGTAGGCAAATAAAGTCTGTAAAAGTTAAATATGGTTTATTCTCTTGCATGTTCAATACAAAGAAGTTTCTCAAGAATTGCAACTAAAGGACTTGTACCATTGCAGTCTAAATTATTAAACCTACATAACTGCAGACCTTTATTATTTATGAACTCTGGTTTAAATGTAAGTTTAGCAATGTGGGCAAAACTATTGGAAAACATGACTTTTCATCCCCAAGAAGGGAATGTATTCAAGCTTCACTAATAAAAAGTAATCATATACCAAAGCAGTTGTGGAATTGGGGCCTTCTGGTTATTCTTGCGCTCCTAAAAATAAAGAACTACATGGAGAACATGGACCAGGATGCTTTTTTTTTTTTTTTTACAAAAACCATGTTTGGTGCATCTCCTTTAAGGGGCACCAAAATGCCCATGCATAATGGGATTTTGGCTCTTTTCCCTCATTTGAAAAACAAGCTATACAGTCATACTGCTGTTTCAAAATGGACTTGCTAGTGTAGTGCAGTGATTAAAAGTGTTGGGCTAGTGTCTTGGCTTCAAATCCTCACTTCTGCCATGGAAGCTCGCTGGGTGACCTTGGGCCAGTAACACTTTCTCAGCTTAACTACCTCACAGGATTGTTGTGAGGATAAATGGAGGAAAGGAGAATGATGGTAGCTGCTTTGGATTCCCATTGGAGAGAAAGGCAGGGTATAAATGCAATAAATGAAACAAACAAACAAATACTAGAAGAGGGCTGCTGTTTGAATATACATGCCCAAATCTGTCTGGAATACCGGCATAGTTCCTCAGAGCTATGGATTCTGGCCATAGATGTTACTTTCTTATCTAAGACCCACTGCAATCTCTAATGTCAGCCAAGCATAGCCTCTCAATAGTTATACGGCACAGATGTGCACTCCTGCTGCTTCTTACCTTTAGGGCTCTTTCCAGCTGATTGTTTTTGGTATGAGATAACTCTCTCTTTACCATTTATGTATGAGAGTTTTCAGGTTTACACATATATTTTAAAATAATGAACAGCAGCAAGGCTATTCTTTCCCTCTAAAAGAATTAAAACTGCTCTTGGATTTATTTTATATCTAGTTCTTTGAAAGTAGAATATCCCTTCTCTCAAGCTCTGAACTGTACATTTGCCCCCCTTTAAAGCAATGAATGCCATTTCACTGTAGTTATTGCTCCCCCCCCCTTCATTACACTGACTTAGACATCCTGCCTTATTTCACTACGTGGCATTTCCATGGTGGACATTTACTTGAAAGTAAGTCCTACTGAATTCATTTACCTAACAATAAGCCATATTCAACCAACACTTTTGGACTTAACTTCTGAGTAAAATTGCACAGAATCAGGACAAATTTGCTATAAGGCTCAATTTATTTGATTGTGTGATTCTTCTTTCCTCTGGAAGATCCTCATAATTTGAGTCTCTTCCAGACTCTGTGTCTTTTGTATATTATTTTATAACTACCTTACTTATTCTATCCTAGTTTGGGAGTAGGATTTGGATTTTTTAAAAAATGACTCAATTTACTTTCCTTTCTACTAGCCTTTTCAGAATAACCATCAACTATATTTAGAATACTTACAAATTACTTCATGAACATGGATTGAAGATCCATTGTAAAAGAGCCCCCCTCCCCCGCCAAGCACCCAGGCTTTTGCAATGCCAATTTGTGAAACCTTCCAGCGATGTGTTACTGCCTGTGTAGCTGCAGTTCACAACTGCCATCTGAACATCTATTTTTCCAAGGCATTTAAGGGGAGTGATGTGTACATTTTTCATGTGTAATTAGGCAGTGTAATGTGATCGCTTTCTGCAGTCAAGCTGCCATGTGCTGCAGCCTCACTGAATAGCTTCCAGATTTCAACCCAATCTCTTCTGTCTAGACTCTACGTTGCTGGTCTTCCCCCTCCCCTCCTCTGAGTTTAAAACAGGCTCCAATACAAAATGCCAAAACCAGAAGTTCTTGTCCCTCTTTCTCATAAAGATTTGGGACAGATCTCCCAGGGCCAGACAAGAGCTGGATCCCAGACTTTTTTTTTTTTTAAGACACGTGTCATCTGAAACTGACATTAAAGACTCCGCAGGTTTTTTCAGCAGGTCAGGCACATACAAACAATGGCTTTAAAAATATGGCTTTCATTAAAAAGTGAGTATTTTTAGAGAGGTGTGGTTCAGTTCAGATGAGGGGGAGAGAGAATGAAAGCAGTTTGCAAGAGAGAGAAAGAGGCCAAACTGCACCATTATTTACACTGCTGTTGAAACATTACAGAGTGCTCTCCTTCTTGGGCTACTTTGGGGAATGAAACAATAGATGCTGTTCTAAAACCAGGTGCATCTCATGCAGAGAGTGTTTATAATCAGAGCCAAAGTATAGCAGATTCAAATAAGAAAGAAACTTCTGTAGAGAAACTTATAATTTTGTTATGCTTCCAAACAAACACAGTATACATTTTTAATGGTAAATCTTGGCGCTAACAAGGAAAAAAGATTTTTAAATGATTTCACAGCTCTTTGGGAGCAATTTCAGCTGATGTGACAACAGTTTCAAATGGAGTATCTGTTATCAACGTTCTGGGGATGGTGATCTTGCAATTTGTTTGATATCAACAGTCTCAGCTGGGGGAGGAGAAGTGTGGAGAGAATAATGTTTTTCATCTAAGAAACAATTATTATCACATAAGCAAATTATTTATTTAAAATTTGATTCCCCACATTGTCCCCTTTGACTCAAGGAGGCTAATAAACTTAAAAACAATAAAGTTGCATACAGGTGTTTTGCTAAAGTACATTTCTGCAGATACGGCCTGAAACCTTGCTACAGTTTGCAAACACTGCAAAAGGATGATGCCTTCCAAAACCCACAGTCATGTGATGTTGCTTTTAAATTTTTAATAGGGAAAGCAGAACTGTGCAACTTTTACAGTGTTTTCCGGGGGGGGGGAGTTATTTAATGTAATGCTGCAGAAGGTGTCTGATGATAGGTCCGTCAGTGGGTACTAGCCATAGTGACTAAAGAGAACCTCCACATTCAGAGACAGTGAAATTCTGAATACCACTGCCCGCAAACAATACTGGAGGAGGCTTTGGCCTCTATGGATTGTTTGTGGTTCTCTTTGACAACTGTGTGAAACAGGATGCTGGACTATGTGGACCACCAATGCAATGATCCAACAGGGCACCTCTTAAACTCAGAATTCTATAGTGTGGACATTACATGATTTATGTTCCCCATCTGCTACTGTGCCATGATTGGCTGATGGGTCGGCATCCTGTCCGCCAAAAGAGCTGAAGAATAAAGAGAAAATTATGTGTTTGTTTTTAGTTACAACAGTTAATTCCAATGCATAATTTTGCCCTAGCGGGCAGGAATGGGACCTGTCCTTGAGGATGCCAACTAACCTGGCAATTTCTTCACTTTTTCTCCATCACACCACCATTGCCTTTTCCCTCCCCATGTTATGCTGATGTTTGACAACCACATAGTGCTTATAGTGACTTTAAGTGACACTGACAATATCATCGCCACACTGGCAGAATGGTACCAGTGGCATACCTATCTTATATGATGCTAGGGTGGATAATTGTTTAATATTCCCTTCTCTATTTTTCCCATCAAATCACAGTGAACTTATGGTGACCTCGTAGATTTTTCAAGGCAAGAGATGTTCAGAGGTGATTTGCCATGGCCTGCCTCCTTGTCTGTCCTGCTTAACTTCTGAGATCTGAGAAGATCAGATTAGGCTGGGGCTATCCAGGTCAGGGTCCCTCCTCTATATGACAAAATTCTTTTCAGTAATAATAATGAAATAAAATTAATAATAATAATAGCCAGAAAATAGAATCAGGTGGGTAGCTAGGTTAGTCTGAAGCAGCAAAACAAAGTTCGGTCTTAAAGGTGTCACTGGACCCAAACTTGTTTCAATGGCCAGAAAAGAAATGCAGACAGTGAAAAAAAATTATTTTATTTAACTACGTATATATAATCATGCCAGCAAATATATATATATATATTCAAATTCAAACATGATATTCCATCATGAGAGACAGCATGGTGTCGTGATTAAAGTGTCAGACTAGGATCTGGGAAATCCAGGTCTGAATCCCCACTCATGCCATCTAAGCTTGCTGGGTGACCTTAGGCCAGTCACATGACTCTCAGCCTAGTCCTGAGCTGGATAGCCCCAGGACAGCCTGATCTCTTCAGACCTCAGAAGCTAAGCAGGGCCGACATGGAGGCAGGCAATGGCAAACCACCTCTGAACGTCTCTGGAGAGGCAGTGGAAGAAAAATTAAAAAGAAAAGGTCTTGTTTATTTAGAGGTAGGGCCATGGCTCAGTGGTAGATCCTCTGCAGAAGGTCCAGGTTCAATTCCTGGCATCTCCAGTTAAAAAGGGCCAGGTAGGAGGTGATGTGAAAGACCTCTGCCTGAGACCCTGGAGAGCCACTGCCAGTCTGAGTAGGCAGTGCTGACCTTGATGGACCAAGGGTTTGATTCAGTATAAGGCAGCTTCATGTGCAAAGATTCATGTGTGAAAATCTTATTTATTTATTTATTTATTTATTTATTTGATTTCTATACCGCCCTCCCCGGACGGGCTCAGGGCGGTGTACGGCAATTAAAATAATGCAATTAAAACAATGTTAAAATAACAATTTGCACAGAATAGTATCATAGAATACCATGTAAAAGCAGAGAGATCAGATGTTAGATCAAATCCAGTGTCTAATCAGATGTCTAATCAGATCCTGGCCACTGGTGAGTGATTGGCCAGAAGTTGGGAGTGGGGGATGTCCTCTGCCTCAACCAAATGCCCAGTGGAAGAGCTCCATCTTGCAGGCCCTGTGGAACTGCAATAAGTCCCACAGGGCCCTGATCTTGTAGGGGAGCTCATTCCACCAGGAGGTGGCCAAGGCTAATCGGACGTTCCTGGGGCTGGGGACCACCAAGAGATGTTGATTTGTGGACCTCAGTGCCCTCTGGGGCTCATATGGGGAGAGGCGGTTTCATAGGTATGCTGGCCCCTGGCCATAGAGTTCGTGACAATTCCTGGGGGAAAAGGACTTGGAGAAAAGTTGGAACAGGGAAATTGTGGGCAGGGAAAGGGTTATAAGCACTTTCCCATGCTGCTTCTGCATTCCCAATGATAGCTTCCTGAAATTCATTTTCTTTTCTTTTTTAAAAAAGCAATGGAGCATTAGTATGCAAATATGTATGAAGCATATGTCCCTGTAACCAAGCTTCTCACAGATGATCTCTAGGGAACCTTCACAGACTGCAGCATGCATTTGTATTAGACTTGTATGATGATAGGTCCATCAAGTGTATCTGATTCTTAGAGTAAACTGGCAAAAACACAATTCTTTTAGCCATTCTACATGTTCTAGCCTTTAATGCAATCTCTCATTCATCTCTCTGTGACCTCAGCAAGTACTCTAAATGAATACCAGAATCTGACTTTGGAAACAGATTTATATGGGCAGTAGAATAAAATTTGAGTCCTGTAGGACCTTAAAGACCAACAAATATTTCCAGGGTATAAGTCTCATGAGTCAAAGTTCACTTTGTCAGATAAAAGTAGAATGAAGGTCTATCAGTCCTTCTATTCAGGGCAGAAATTGGGTGGGGTGTTGCAAAGAAGGGCCAGTTAGGATATAGAGGTACAATGCAAAATGTAATCAGCTTGATTAGAGGTAGGAAATATGCACAGAGATAGGAAGTACAGAAAATTATCATCTGTAATGAAGTAAGAATTATTGTCCTTATTCAGTTCTAGGAGGCCCAGTGCCTTGAATTTGATAAAGCATTCTAGTTCAGCAATCTCATGTTGTAATCTCCCTTTGAAACTTCTCTATAGGAAAACTGCCACTCTTGGGTCAGCAATGGAATA
The DNA here is from genome assembly GCA_029375565.1 of Gekko gecko. Classification (NCBI taxonomy): domain Eukaryota; kingdom Metazoa; phylum Chordata; class Lepidosauria; order Squamata; family Gekkonidae; genus Gekko; species Gekko gecko. The sequence goes on along the minus strand of JAPDNY010000004.1, from coordinate 102,648,366 downwards.
TCCTGGAAAATTAAAATGTTCCGCCACTGTTTTTTGAGTGTTGCGATTTTTAATGTCAGATTTATGTCCATTTATTCTCTTCTGTAGGGAACACAAATGTAACTCTAGTATTGCAGTCTAACATGGCTATATGAAGACATATGTGCGCACACAAAAGCTTATACCCAGAATTAAACTTTGATGGTCTTAAAGGTGCCGCTCGGCTCAAACTTTGTTCTATGGCTGGCCACCTGAAACAATATATAGATAGTGACTACTATCTTTTTGTGCTAGCTTTTTGTGCAAATCCTTGGAGAAAGGATTGTAGTTCTGATTTCAAATTACACTCCTGTAAACCTTGGTGATATAGACAAAAGAAGTTAATTATTTTTAATGAACCTGTGAGTGATGAACTGCAAGTGTTAATTTGAAAGAGGAAGTGTCAATGCAACCCCGGGTTAGCAAAGTTGTTGGATTAAATGTCCTCCATTTCTACATCTACCATGTGAACATGAAGCATCAAAGTATTACTGAATTCAACTTGTTTGTTTTTCTTTTTCTTCATTTTGAATTCCTTTGCTCCTTGGCATCCTTACCAGGCCCAGAGGCTAAAACACCAAAATACCGCAAAAAGACTTGTTTTCATGAGATCCATATCCTTGTTTTGCTTGCTAAAGAATCTTAAGACAATTTAGATAAACCTCAGTCAAATGTCACACTTCTCAGGCTGTTCTGTAGATCAAATGTCTAATTCTTTTGAGTATTATTCAGTGTTAGTCTTGATTTATCCAGATGCCACTGTGTCCAAAGAGAATCTACTCATTCAAAAACATACAGATTTTTAAAAACCTATTTCTGTTTGTTCAGTCACATGATGCACAAATGGGAACAGTATCTTCAGATGCACAAGGACAAACAATGGTAGATTTTATTTTGGAATAAGTGTTCCATCATCCCATCGGCCGTTACCCATGCAGGAGTCTATATGCTCACAAATGGATAATAAAAGACCAGGATTCTGTTTTCCCCCAGGAATTGTGTGTGCCCGAACTACATAGTCAGAGTTTGCTGAAGGAAAAAAATCACAGTTGGCATGAAATCTCAGTGTATTTCTTGGCCAATGTTTTCAAACCGGGCATGACAATGACAATGGTATTTGTCTACTGTGCCTGAAGTAGCTAGCACTTCTGTCCTCCTACTGCTTTATGCCTAATACATTTTGCAAAGCTATGAAATTTAGACCTTATATGTATTAAGATAAAGGTAAACATTTCCCTTGCTTGAAAGCCAGTTGAATCCGACTCTAGGGATGCAGTGCTCATCTCCGTTTCCAAGCCAAAGAGCCAGCACTGTCCAAAGATGTTTCCGTGGTCATGTGGCTGGCATAACTAGACACCAAGGCGAACAGAACACTGTTACCTTCCCACCAAAGTGGTGCCTATTTATCTACTAGCAATTTCTTGCTTTCAAACTGCTAGGTTGGCAGGAGCTGGGACCAGAGACAGGAGCTCACTCCATCATGCGACACTCGGGTCTCGAACTGCTGAACTACCGACCTTCTGGTCTGCAGTTCAACGTCTTAAACACTTGAGCCACCGCAGCCCTCTTATATATATTAGCAACATATTAATTAAAACAATTTCTTGTGGTGCAAGTCTAATTTGTTGTTTTGGCTGCAACAGACAACACACTTGCCCCTCTGGGGAATTCACCAAAGTAATTTTTCAGCCTTGTATCTCCGAAGAAAACTTCAGATCATGCCTCAGTCCCATTAAAATGAAGTGGCCTTGCCTGCTGGTTAACTGACATTAATTTTGCATTCAAAGCTTTTCCCTTATTATATGCTACATTACTCCAGTAAGAGTACTCTTTCTACTGAAAACTCTCCATAACATTGTGTTCTTCATTTCCTGTCAAAGCAGGAAATTGCCCAAGGGTCTACCTTGTGACAAAAGGTACAACCTGGTTGCAGAGAGATATCGGATGTGTCAATCTCTCTTTCTATTTGCCTTGGTTTAAAATGTCATTTTTAAAGCAGGGAAATCTCTTTAATGAATGACATTCACATGTATGATAGGTGACATTAGCAAATCTGTCAGTTTTTTTATCTAATTGCTGGATCATAGTTATTTTTACAGAGGGTGTAGTTAATTTATTTGCTTTTTAATGAGTAAGTGCCAAAATGGTCTCTTCTACAAAGAAAACATATATTTTTTTCTCCATCAGGAAGCACATTTGCCTATTCTAAATTGTTTGAAACCTTGAGACAAATACAGCTACATTTAGTTTGAGAGTGCAAATGCCACAGTCAATAGTAATTTTAGGTTTGTATAAAAAAACATTTTAGAGATTCCTTCCCCCCATAAATAGTATTCATAGTTGTCTGGATTATTTTGAACAACAGTGTAACAGTGGCAAGGGAAACTGCTTTGAAATGCCTCTGTGTTTAGTAACATTTACTTCATGAGACAAAGACCAGAACCAACTTGTCACACATTAGGCAAAGAGGTAAAGCTGGAAGAGACATGAAACCTAATTCTCGGCCCAAAACATTACCATCCTAAACCCTCCTATCTTGTATATGGTGACATTTTAAATATTTGAAAACTGTTCTCATGTTTCTAATTAATCTTTCCACTATGCTACCATCATCCTGATCCAGCAATTTCTTCTAAGCCTGGGGGCTCCAGTGTGTGCCCAGAACTCTCACCCATCAGAACTTCCCTGTTCTTTATAAAGGAAGTTGGCAGCTCTACATGATCCACTTTGAAGTGGGAGGCTTGCTGGTACAGAAGTTCTATGCGTGCATTAGAACAAACAGTGGGTTCTGGATTTGGGGTGGACACATCCTGCATTTTTAAATCCCAGTGCTCCAGTCCAGAGGTATAAATGTATAGAAGGAAGCAGGCTTCTGTGCTTACGTTTCTAGATGGAATCATGTGCAGAAACTAATGCTGTGTGCATGATGCCTTGCTTGATATAAAAGCCAGCCTAGTCAGATAAAAGGCAATAGTAACAGTCAGTAGCTTAGAAAATGGAGCAGGATTCACTCTAGCTTCCTCCGTGCTGAATATTTATCGTCATTATTGCTTTTGTATATAGCTTGGGGTAACATATGAATTGATGGATGCTGCATACATGAAATTGAAACAGGACCAATGATTCCTACTAGCTGAGATGCAATAATTAAGGAATTAGAATTTATTCTAACTGAACAGAATTCACTTCAAAATATAAAAATACCAAAGTTCACCGACGTTATTTAGGGTCTCATTGTGCAACTGAAATTCTAGCCTGGTCTGGTAAAACAAGTTTTATTTGCCTTAATCATAATTTTTTGTACTGAGTGTCCTGACTGCATGATTGGCAGAGTGATTTGGACAAAGAGGCTTGACTTCCTGGTAAATGAGTTTAGAACTGCAGTCATAGTGGAAAATCACACCTACTCACCATATATAATGGTAAGTTTAAAATGGTAAATATATTTGTTATTTATTTGGTATACAAATCCAAATTTGTTTCCCTGATCTATCTTGCATAAATTTGTCACTAGAGCTTGGTGACAGATGTACAATGTGTTTCATATAATCTTTGTTTTGTGTACCAGGTCAGTTGATAGGAATGATACACAGTGCAATTTGGTGGAAGCACTTTGAGGTCAAATTGTGTTATTGGGAACTGCTATTTATAGTGGTGATTTGAGCTGCAAGGGGCACACGCAGCAAACGGTCAAGAAGTTTAACTTATTTTTATTATCACAAACTACATATTATGTTTTGGATATGTTAGGCTATACTTTGTCCAAAGGTTAACAATCTAAGTTAGAGCAGTAGAAAACAGTAAGAATCCAGTAGCATCTTTGTGATTGTTATATACTGAGATTGAGGCAGCGTTTCTTAAAGAAGTGATTCATTTATTCAGCTCAGAACACACAACACAACAAGAACCTTCATAGAGCTATGCAATATATACATTTTGAACCAGAAGGGCCACACTCCCTTAGTACAATAATGTCCAATCACAGTAGAGAGCTTAGGACCAATGGAATTAGTTCCTGCCATTGGAAGAGTTTTTATGGATCAGTCTGTTACGCAACAGCGACCAATGCAACTGCAGGGTTTAGGATATATATATATATATATTTTTTTTTAAGCGCCCCTGGAAGAGGCATTTTTATTATTTTTTTTAGACAAAATGTTACAACATTACACTACAAACACACAATACATTAACACTACACACAAAACACAACATACCACATTTAACATTCATGGGGGGTTACAATTTTTATAACACTCCATCCGTTAAAATTTCCTCTTACCTTGCCACCCCTTGTTACTAATAATCTTTTACTTCTGTATCCTCAAATACTATCTTTCTACCTTATCCACTTCTAATTTAACATATAAGGTTAATAATACTCAATACTTATTATTTCTCTCCATCCTTCCCTCTCTCTCTTTTTTTAATTATATTTATTTCAAGATTTTCCACCTATATACACACATATCTCTACATACGATTACATACATTTTTGAGTCATTAAGTACATTTACATTTCTTTTACCATAAGTTAAATATTCCGCTTTACTTTATATTTTTTGCATGTTTTATCCAATTATAAACCCTTGACCATCTTTTTTCTTGTATTTTTTCTTCTTTAGCCTGTATTATTATACTCAAATTATCCATCTGCGCTAGGTCTAACAGCTTTTCAATTAAATCATCTTTTGAGGGTAACATGTCCATTTTCCAATTTTTGGCCACTAATATTCTTGCAGCAGTTAAAATATACTCTAATAAATATGTATCTTGCTTATTATAACCTTTTGGAATTATATTCAATAAGTACCACATCTACGTCTAAAATTTCATAAATGACTTTATGTATCATTTTTCAATATGATTGTACTTTACTACATTTCCACCACATGTGATAAAAGGTCCCCACACTCGACTTACACTTCCAACATTTGTTCGAAGTTTGCGGGTAATATTTTGCAATTCTGTCTGGGGACCAATACCACCTATGGAACATTTTATAAATATTTTCTTTATAGGAAGTGGCTCTCATAAATTTTACAGTTTTCCAAATTGTATTCCATTGTTCAATTTCTATTTCTTTTCCCATATCCTGCATCCAGGAGATCATCACTGATTTGATACTTTCATCTAGCTCATACTCTTCTAACAGAAATCTGTACAGTTTCTGAATTAGTTTATCACTGGATGATAACCAGATCCTATCAAGTTGAGTATTCCTATCTTCAGATCCCTTTAGCTTATCTTTACCATATCTATCTTGTAGTAATGTACGTTCCCACCATGATAAATTAATTTGATATTCCTGTCTCAATTTTTCTTCTGTTTTTAAGGTATCTTTTTTTCTAACAGAACATTATAATTCGCTTTCTTATTTGTTATCAAGAGTGACGGTTTCACAAAAGCTTCTAATGGTGACACCCATCTTGGAGTTTTCCTATAAAATCTCTCTTTTATCTCATTCCAAATTTTACTTAAAGCACCCCTTATTGCATGCTGGGTAAAAATCGAGTGTATCTTATCCTTTTCATACCATACGTATGAATGCCACCCCATAAACAGATTGTGGCCCCCTAGCACCAATATTCTCGTATCTTCCAAAAGAATCCAATCTCTAATCCAAGTCAATGCACTCGCCTGATAATATAGTTTCCAATTTGGTACTCCCATCCCTCCCTTTTCTTTTCTGTCCTGGAGAACTTTCCATTTAATTCTTGCTCTTTTTGGATGCCATATAAACTTTCTGGTAATCATATCTAATTCATTGATAAATTTCAAATTCTTCAATATGGGGGTATTTTGGGCTAAAAATAAAAACCTAGGCAATATATTCATTTTTATCGCTGCAATTTTACCCATAAACGATAACGGTATTTCCTTCCATCTTGAAAGATCATTCTTAATATCTTCCAATAGTTTATAATAGTTGTCCTTTATTAGCGAACTGACTATTAGTTACATAAACACCCAAATATTTCACTTTTTTAACTATTTCCATCCTTCCCTCTCTGATCATACCACTCATAGAAGCATTGCCACGTATTTATGAAGGCTGATTCATCATGTTCTTTCATCATCAAAGTAAATTTATCCATTTCTGCTGCTTCCATTATCTTCTCAATCAACTCTTGTTCGGTTGGTACCACCATGGATCTCCAATATTTCGCATACAAAATCCTAGCCACAGTCATTATATATATTATCAAGTATCTCTCTTCTCTCCGTACATCTTTTGGAAGTATACCCAACAACAACACCTCTGATTTGAACAGAAGAGTACCTTTTATAATTTTCTGTGTCATTTTATGCACCCATATCCGTACTTTTTTGTCACCTCACATGTCCACCACATATAATACAATGACCCTGTCTTTGCATTACATTTCCAACACTTATTAGAACATTTCTCATCATATTTTGCCAGCTTATCCGGCGTGATATACCACCTATACAACATTTTATACATATTTTCTCTATATGAGACCGCCCTAGTTATTTTCACATTCATTTTCCATATTTGGTCCCACTGATCCAACTCAATGCTATAACCAAAGTTCTGCGCCCATTGGATCATATTGCTTTTCACCATTTTGTCTACCATATAATCAGCCAACAACAATGAATACATTTTTTAAGAAACTTCTCTTCCGACTCATAAAGTATTTTTTCTAAATCTGTTAATGTCTTCTCAAACCCTATTTTCTTATCTCTTTTATACCTTGATTGAATCTGAACTTTGTGCCACCAACTGATATCCTCATCCAATTTCAACTCCCCCTTTGCATTTATAATGTCCAGATATCTTTGTGGGGGATTTTCACAATACAACCTAGGTAAAGTCACTGCTTCAACCGGGGCTACCAGCCTTGAGGTTTTGGTAAACCACCTCCTCCGGATGGTCTCCCATACTCTACAGAGTGCATCTCGTATCCAGTGTTGTCTAAAATATTTTCTTGCTGCCACTTTCTCATCCCACAGAAAAGCGTGCCAGCCTTCCAAAAGGTTGTGGCCTTCCAACTTTAAAAGTCTTCTATCTTCCAGCATTACCCATTCCTTAATCCATGCCAAAGCTCTGGCTTTATAATACAATGTCCAATTAGGCAAACCAAACCCTCCTCTTTCTTTCGAGTCTTGTAATGCCTTGAGCCTAATTCTTGCTCTCTTCCCCTGCCAGACAAACTTAGTGGTAATTTGCTCCAACTCGTTCAAAATTACCAAGCTCTTCAAAACAGGAATCATTTGAAACAAGAATATCCATCTTGGTAAAATATTCATCTTTATCAAAGCAATTCTTCCCATTAGTGAAAGCTTTAAATTCTTCCATTATTCCAAATCTTGTTTCGTTGCTCTCAATAGTTCTTTATAATTATCTTCTTGTAACAAACTGCACCTGTTCGTCAATTTAATTCCTAAATATTTTACCTTTGTACAGAGTTTATATCCTGATTCTTCTTGTAGACACTCTCTCTGTTCCAATGTCATGTTTTTAGTTAAAATTTTTGTCTTAGCCAGATTTATCCTTAATCCTGCCACTTGCCCATAGTTTCAATATCTTATTCAACGCCGTAATTGATAATCTGGGTTCCTCCAATATATACGCAAGATCATCTGCATAGGCCAATAGTTTGTATTGTTCTCCTTGCATCTTCAGGCCCTTCACATCTGGATTCTGTCTTATCTCCTCTGTTACCACCTCCTGAGCAAAGATATATAACAGCGGTGATAGGGGACAGCCTTGCCTCGTACCTTTCTGTATCTGAAATTGCTCAGTCCGTTCCCCATTTACCATAACTGCTGCTCTTTGCTTTGAATAAATGGCTTGAATTGTTTGGATGAATTGCTCTCCCGCTCTAACCTTCTTAAATGTTTCAATTATAAACATCCAGTCCAGGATGTCAAAGGCCTTCTCTGCATCTATAAAAATCATCGCCATTTCTTTTTCTGGGTGTGCTTCATAATATTCCAACACATTCAATAACTGCCTTACATTGTATTTTATTTGTCTTTTCGGCAAAAATCCAGATTGGTCTCTATGAATCACCTTTGCCAAAATACGTTTCAACCTCTTCGCCATAATAGATGCAAAGATCTTATAACCCACATTTAATAAGGAGATCGGCCTATAATTCTTAATATAATTCCCTTCTGTATCTTGCTTATGTATCAGAGAAATCAAGGCTTCTCTCCATGTATCAGGCACTTCCTCTCCTTCCCAGGTTTTTTTTATAAACTTCATGTAACTGTGGTAGCAATATTTCTTCAAAAATTACATAGAACCGTCAGTCCCAGGTGCTTTACCTTTACTCTGTCTTTTAAGAGCTTCTACCATTTCCATCATTGTTACTGGTTGATTTAAGCTCTTCTGGTCCCCCTCTGAGAACTTTTGAACTGTGCGTTCTTGTAAATAGTGTAGTATTTTTTCTCTATTTATATCCTCTCTTGCATATAGCTCTTTGTAGAAGTCTTCCACAATCTTCTTCAGATCTTGAATTCCATTTTGTTCCACCCCATTTTTATCTTTCAATGACTTTATCAATGTCCTTTCAGACTGCTTTCTTACTTGGTAAGCCAACCATCTAGTTGGTTTATTGGCATTCTCAAAGTAATTTTGTTTGGCATAGCTCATTTTCTTTGCTAACTCTGCTGTCAATAAGCAATTCATCCTGTGCATAAGAAGTTTAATCTTAGCTCTCCTATCAAGGCCTCCTCCAGTCTCTCTTTCCTGCTTCTCTTGCTCCAATATTTCTTTCTTCAAATTAAGATACTCCTCATTTCTTTTCCTGTTTTTCCTTGCCGCTTCCTTTATTAAAAGCCCTCTAGCAAAGGCCTTGAACACATCCCATACAGTCCGTCTCGGGATGTCTGAACTAAGGTTTTCCTTGAAAAAGAAAGTGAATTCAGCTTGCAGACTTCTCATCACCTTACTATCCTTCAATAGGAAAGGGTTCAGTGTCCATCTATCCTTAAAATTTGTTCCCTGTAGTTCCACCATTATCAGGTTGTGATCAGCAAATGTACCTGCCTCGATTCCTGCCTCCTGCAATTCCCTTACCAATGAGGATGACATCCAACACATATCCAATCTAGACCAAGAATCATGTCTCGCCGAGTAATATGTGTATTGTTGCTTTTTATAATTTCTTATTCTCCATACATCCACCAGTCACCATTCCTCTATGATCTGCAAAAGAGAATTAGTGAATTCATTGCCCTTTATCTTCTTTTTCTGGGTATTCATTTTTCGATCCCATTTATTATCAAACACCGCATTAAAGTCACCGATCAAACAAATCTCTTGAAAATCCTGTTTGGCTATCAAATTTAGAAGCTTTGCATAAAACTTTTCCTGATTTTGATTTGGTGCATAAATATTCACAATCAAAACCCGTTTATTTTGTCTCTGGATAGCCACCATCAATATTCTTCCGTCCTCTGAGGCAAGTACAAATTCTGGTTGCAAATACTCTCTAATATAGTTAGCTACTCCGCGTTTCTTCTTTTCCTTATCCGTTGCCACAAATACTTTGCCTAATCCTTTGTATTCCAAATATTTTTCATCATTCTTTCTAATATGAGTTTCTTGTATACATGTTATGTCCGCCTTATATTTCTTCAGTTGATGAAATATTCTTCTTCTTTTCTGGGGTCCATTTAAGCCATTCACATTAAACGATATAAACTTCAACTTCTTCTTATCCATCTGAGTTCTGTATCTGTCTGTGTTCCTTTTCGCCTTTCATTTTTTGTCTCGTGATGATTGGAGATCTCAGTCTAAATCTTCTTACTCTTTGTGGTCTAGCAGGTGGGGCTGAGGCTGTTGCTCCTTGAGATTGGGGTTCCAGTTCCCTTTCGACCTCTCCCTCTTCTCTCTCCTCTCTTTCTTCTTGGTCATCCGACAACTCTTCACCATAAGTCTCTAGGAAGTCTTTGGCTTTAAAGATTGATGTAATTCTAAATCTCTTCTCTTCAAAGTTAAAAAAGACTCCTTCTGGCATAATCCACCTGTAAGTGATATTATTGGCTCTCAAAAGTGCTGTTAGTTCTGAATATGCCCTTCTTTTCTCCCTCACTCTCCAGGGAATCTCTTTCAACACTTTAATTTCTTCTTGTCCCATCTTCAGCGGTAAGGCATTTACCTCTCTCAATATCTTGTCTCTAACCGCCCTCTTATGGAACCGTGCCTGTACTTCCCTGGGTACCTTGAATCTTCTTGCGTACGCCGAATTCATCCTGAAGGCCACATCTATCTCTTTTGCCACATCATTTCTATCTTCGAGCTGTAAATGATTTGCCAAAAGTTCCGCCATTTTTAAAATCAGATCTTCCTCCTTCTCCTCTGGAATATTCTGAAACCTCAAAACAAGTGCAGCTCTCTCCACCTGCAATCTCATCACATCTTGCTCCAACAATGACTGTTTCTCTTCATTTTCTTGAATCTTCCTTTCCACCTGCCTCGTCTTTGTCTCAACTTCCTCCACTGTAGTGCCACAATTTTAGTGGTATTATCAGCTATTTGTTTTTGCAACAACTGAGCTGTCATGTTCAAGCAACGGCAAGCTCAGCTTCTGCCCCTCCCCTCTACCATTTTTTGAAAAGCATACCCAATGTCCTTCATACCATTCTGTATCGGGACTGCCACCTGGGGGATCATATCTCTTACCTCCTGGATAGCTTGGTTAACCGGTGCTATCGCTTGTGAAACAGAATTTCGAATTTCTTCCATGTTGACTTTGATTGGTTCTATGACATCATTAATTGTGCTTAAAATAGTAGCTTGCACCACGCATTTCTTTTTGGGGTTCTTTTTGTTCCAAGCTCCCCAACTTCCCTGTTGCGGAGCTCAGGGCCCCTGGTGAGACCAATGATTGTTTTCGTCCTCCTGTGCTGGACATTTTTGACTGTTTAAATACAAATTCCAAATCCCAACCTTAACATGCACAGAGTATATTTCTCACGGTAATTATATTTCCCCCTTTTTTTTTCAATCCCCATCACTTATCTAATGCTTGGGAACAACACCCACTTCTTGGCTCTCTTCCCAGACCTTCTATCTCTAATAATTCCAACAACTTATTAGAGGGCACCAATGTTTAGGCTATCTTATTCCCTGGCAAACTTCCCAGAAACTGTTTCCACTATCCTCCCCAAATGTTTACCAAACAATCACTCCGTTGGCAATTCTCCCAGACTAGCTGTCTTTCCGACCTTCTCCCCCCTTTATTCTCAGATGTCCCCCTATAGCCAACATCTAAGCCAAAACCCAGAAAAGCCCAGCATACAGTCAATCAATAATCAGAGACCTTATTATTGCTTAGGATTATTTCGCCAGCAAAGCTTTACATTTCAGCTTAAACACAGTCTGTCTTTCCAACTTCAATAGTCATTAATGATTGCCGCAAAAATTGAGAATGCTGTAACACTCTCTTCTCTCACTCTCTTGCTCTTCCACCCTGGCCCTAAAGGGTTAAAAATTGGTGTGCGATGAAGCGGGCCTCCTCTTCTCCATTTCTTCTACCCTACCCCTGTTAGGGTGAAAATTTGAGCGTGTTGCAAAGGGGTCCCCTGCCACCTCCTTCTTCTTAGCACACTTTGGTTTCACCAAACTTTAATTTCACCAAACAGTTCTCTTGCTGAGCGTTTCACTCTCAAACCCACACTGCTTATACAGCTGTCTTCCAACTCTTCGGGTTTTAAATCTCACTCAGAGTGAGACCCCAGTTCCCTTCCCGAGCCATTTGCAGCCAGCCTAGATACTTGTATAGCCGGCTCAATTCTCTCTCAGCTTCCCGGCTCCATTCATTCTGGATGGCATTTCACTTTCACTCTCGCCCCTCTCCACTCTAGCCTCGGCAAGCTCATTTATTCACTTACAAGCCGATTGTTCTTCAGGGGGGAGAGCCCTCCCCTCTTATGCTGCTTCTTGGGGCTAATTATGTTAAATCACCCTTTTAACTCGCTTAATTTATTCTACGGCACAGAAGCGCTCATTTGGCAAGGTTTCTCTTCTCCCCCTGCCGGTGCAGGAGCATTGGCTCTGCTCAGATGAACTGAGCCCGGACTAGGATACTTGAGAGTCAATGGAGCTTGTGTCTGAAGCTCTAGTTTAGATTACATTGCATAACACATAAGTAATTACATAACAGCGAGCATACGCACAATTAGACCCGCCATAGGCGTGAATGCCGGGTGGATTTAAAAGGCACAATCAGACAATCACACAACAACATCTGGGAAGTGCCCTGTAACTGTCGGCAACCTGTTCTGCTCCACCACAGAAGCAGAGTTAAAAGACACCGGGGGAAATTTGGTAGTAAACGGGTTGCAACAGGCCACCACAGACAGACTTTCCTGTGTCTGATCACTCCAGCACGCTCTCATGGCATCGGGATGGTCTGATCAAGCCATCCTGACTCTGTGCCATTGTTCTTCCCCCCTTCTCAGTAGGTGCATCATTGCAAACTCCATTGGGAGCCCTCAGTGTGGAGATGCGATTCATCAATTCCTCGTTTAAGCACATCAGAAACAAATGGCAACCCCTCTCGACTCACCTGCAGTTGTGTCTGAGGACGCAATGGCGGGCTGTGCCCACAGCTTCCAAGGACTGTGTGATCACGCAACTGTGGGTCAAATTCCTCCAGAGGAAATAGCTTCGCTCCCCCCCATTTTTTCTGGTGTGTGTGACCGCAACCAAAGACTAACAAAATTTGTGGTAGGGTATGAGCTTTTGTGAGTCACTGCTCACTTTTTCAGATACAGCTAGAATGTGAGTCCATCTGTCCTATATATTGGAAAGTGGAGTTACCGCAGTATTCCAAACCTGAACAGCTGAGTCAGGCTTTTTGTTTTGCTGAATTAAAAAGGAAGCATGCTTTATTCTTATATTGAGTGGTAGTAGTATAATTTATTCAGTTTATAACCAGCACAAATCTCTATATCAACACCACAGTAATATGGTGCCACAGGAATATGATGCCACCATGCACAGAATGCTAAGGATTCGATTATCTTATCTATAACATTTATATTTAAAATCTACAATTCTAAAAGCACTCAAACAAGATCTAAAATGATTTACAGCATAATTGAATAGAATATATCCTCCCAAATTCGCATGACCTCTCATTACTTCTGAACTTTATCTTTGTGAATTTTATGAGCTATAGCTAAAAATTTAGCACAATTCAATATGAACTGTGGATTAGGATCAAATAATCGTTTCCAGGTTACTTCCACATCCAAAAACCCAAAAGACCTCTCTAATATGGGGTGGATGATCTTTACTCTGCTGTCTTCATAATACCCACAGAGTAGTATTATATGTTAATCGATTCTATGTTCCCTGCACCAAAAGGACAGATCCGCTCTGCCAATGGTACCTTTTTATACCGGCCTTCTGTTACTGCTGAGGGGAATATATTGCATCTGGCCATGGAGAAAACCCTGCGATGTGAGGGAATCTCTAGAAGTGTTAAATATGTTGCGGAGGCTAATATATATATTTCCTTTTCTGTGGGGCCAGATAGAATGGGGCCTTTGCAGTATCATTCTGCCTTAGTATATCATATATTTTTTGTTTTACTATAGCCCTAGCCTTTTCTATTGGCATTATTTGTAGGGACTCAAATGAGAACCCAAGTAAAGATATCCCCTGATAAATTGCCTTAAGTCAGGCTGAGCAATGAATGTCCCTAAGGATTAGGGTTTATGTTGAGTGTGTGGAAGAACAGGAATTTGCTGCCCTCAGGGGAACTTTATTTGTGTTTCTATATGAGCAATTGCTCTGATCATGTCTCCTGATCCAAAGGCTAAAGCAACAAATCATTCAGAGAGACACTGGGAACCCTCCTTGGCGCTGGGGTAGCTTGAGTTCATGTATTATTAAACAGTTCAAAATGTAATAAGGTGTACACGAGTTAAAATACATTTAAAATCCACATGTAAACAGAACTTTCACACATTTATACACATGATGGGACAATACATACGATACTGAAGACCAGACGCGTTTCGGCCATGAAAGGCCTTCTTCAGTGGTCACAAATACAATCTTATCTAGACACACATTTATACAATAATATACAAATTCTTAAAAACCCTTTGTACAAAAACCAAATGTGATGCCTTTTATAGATGTAATTTAGTTACAGGTATATAAAATGGGCCATACCTATGCCAATATGTATTCTGGTAGTCAGAGTATCTAAGGTATGAATGTGTGTCTCTCCATCCATGCAAGAATACTCACACAAGAAATGCGTCTGGTCTTCAGTATCATATGTATTGTTCCATCATGTGTATAAATGTGTGAAAGTTTTGTTCACATGTAGATTTTAAACATATTTTAACTCATGTACACCTTATTAAATTTTGAACTGTTTAATAATACATGAGCTCAACCCCCTTGGTTTCTAGCATTGTCTTGAGTTTGTTTTTCTGCCCCCTTCCCCTTTTGTGTAGCTTGAGTTCATGTCAGACAATTAGATTCTAATGGTAAATTTGCAGTTCTATCAAATCACATCAGTCTGGAAATTACTGGATTGAAGAGTGTAACAGTGCCAGACTAAGCAGAGCCATGTCCTTCTGAGCCCATTGATTCCAATGGACTCAGAAGGATGTAACTCTGCTAAGGATGGCACTGTTATGCTGTTCCATGCAACACCTTGGACACTGATGTGTGATAACCAGGGCTATTTTGGGGCAGGAATGCACAGGAACGGAGTTCCAACTGGCTTCCAAGTTGGCCACGACTACAGCCTCCCCCCACTCGGGTTCCCCAGGAACCTTGCAAGCCGCAGGGTGCCTGGGGAAGCCAAGCCGATCCAGGGAGGGAAGGCAGTCTAAACTGCCTCCCCTCCTCAGGTTCCCCAGCCGCCCCACAAGCCATGGGGCACCTGGGGAACTCGAGGAGGGGAAGGAGCTGTGCTGTCGGGGTGTGGCCTAGTATGCGAATGAATTTCTGATGTTGGGTGTGGCCTGTTATGCTAATGAGTTCCTGCTGAGCTTTTTCTACAAAAAAAGCCCTGGTGATAACTAAATCAACAGGGGCAGCAGTACTAGCAGGACTAGTTGAGGCTACCAGTAAGCTTATCCTTATGTATGTAGTTTTATTGTCAGACTTTGCATCATCATCATCATCATCATCATCATCACAAATAGTGATTTCAGTGTCCAATGCTTCATCTTATTGCAATAATGTGAACAAGAATTCTTCAAAGGAACACTTTTTATGGATAATTTTCATCCAGTTTCTGTGATGGACATCAACAAGATCCTGGGATCAGTGAAGATCACTATTTGTGCTCTGGATCCTTGCCCATACTGACTGCTAAAATCATGTAAAGATCACGTCAACAAACACTATCTATTGTAAATCAGTCGCTAACTCTGGGCACTTTTCCTTGGCCACTCAAAGAGGTCTTGTGCGCTATTGTTTAAAAAATCATCCCTACAGAAAAATGATGTGTCCAATAATCACCCAGTCTCTAATGTGCCCCTCCCGGGCAAAATGATTGACAGAGCAGTAGCAGACCAACCCCAGGTCTTTTTGGATAACCAATCTGTTCTGGACTCTTTTTAGTCTCACTTTGGGCCAGGCTGTGAGACAGAGATGGCTCTGTTAGCTTTAACTGATGATCTCTGTCTGAGTGAAGACAATGGTGCTGAACTGTTTCAAATAATTCCTCACAAATTGGTCTCAAAGGGTTGCTATTGGAAACCAGTTATCATCAGTGTGGGACCTAACCTGTGAAGGTCCACAGGGTACAATTCTATCCCCCATGCTTTTCAATCTCTATGTAATGCCCTTAGGACAAATCATTCATAGCTTTGGGGTTGGTTGTCATCAATATATATCCTTATTGGAGTCTTCTGGTGAGGTGGTAGAGGTCTTAAATTGCTGCCTGGCTGCTGTGTTAAATTGGCTAAAAGCAACCAAACTGAAACTAAAACCTGAAAAGATAGAGGTGATGCTGGTTGGGAAGACAGAGATCTTGATGGACATTATGCTTCCTGCTTTTGATGGAGCTCAGCTGACCCTTGCTGACTTGGTTAAGAGCCTTGGGGTTATACTGAATCCAACATTATTGCCGGAGTAGCAAGTAAATGCAAAAAGGTTTTCTCCCAACTTGTTCTAGCTTGAAAGATGGTCCCATACCTTGATAAAGCTGATCTGGATGCCTTGATCCACATACAGTAACATCAAGACTAGATTACTATAATGCACTGTACATTGGTCTCCTCTCAGAATCAATCCAGAAACTCCAGATGGTGCAGAATGCTGTAGCTGAGCTATTATTGGAAGCTAGATGGAGTACATAAATTACCCCTATCCTATATCACTCCACTGTCTGCCCATAAGTTACCATTATCAAGTTAAGGTATTGGTGATCACATACAAAGCCCTTCATGGCCTTGGAACCTCATATCTGCTAGACTGCCTTCCCTCCCATGCACCACCATGACAGCTTTGCTCATCTGGGCAAGGTCTCTGCAGGTGGCAGTCTGCAAATGGGCAAAAGCAACAACTGCCCATACACGTGCTTTCTTGGTCGTAGCCCTCACCTTATGGCCTGCTGAAGAGGTCAGGGGGGCTCCCACTCTCCTGGCTTTCTACAAACTGTGCAAAACTGAATTATTCAAGAGGGCTTTTCTACACAGACAATAAGATTGCACTGTACAAAACAACTCACAAAGTTACTTGAATAAATTATTAAGGACTGTGGTCTATACTTCTGTGTTTAGCTTGCTGAAACGAGGTTCCTGCTATGTAATTTTTACATAATTTTATGTCACATTATTATTCATGCTTTGCTTCAGTTTCTGTTTTTAGATTTCTAATTGGTTCTACAATTCTAATCCTATTGTACCATTTGTTGAATGTCCCATATATTGACTCATTCTGATTAATCTGCCTTGAGCCTGAGTGAGAAAGGGAGACTATAAACAATATAAATATATTTTAAAAATGCACATAGTTGTTAAGCACAGTCCTACCTCAGCCAAATAAAATGTTGAATGGTTCACAATGGTATACCTATGAATCTGTTAATATTGTAGCCTATGATTACTGTATCTCCATCTTGAAAATGAACATTTTTACAGTATCTTCTGGGATTTCACTTTCTGGTCTGATCTGATATCGCTATAAACCTGTGTTGGCAAGAGAGACATGGCATGTGTGGTTTCTATTGATGCCATAGGGAATTTTATCAACCCTGAGTCAAGTAAGACTCAAATGTTAAAACCTGAATTCAGATGACCCATGAGCAACTTCTATTAAATTTAATCACTTCATATAAATTGCAATGCCACGAGCATTCAGTGGACACCTTGTTGGTTCAGAGTAGTTAAGCCAACCTTTTGCTAGGAAGGAAAAGATGAAACACCATTTCTTATGAATGTCATGTATTATTTTTCTAAATGTCTATCTAATCAACAAATCTGAATATCCTTTTTTAACAAAGGCCTCATCTACTACTTTCCTACATTACCCTACTTTCTCTTAATAAAAATAGAATTAGGGAGTCCTCCTCATACTAAATTTATGTTCTCCATAGATTTAAGTATATTAGTATGGATAATCACTCTTCATTACCTTATATAAAATGGAATCTATTGTTTCCTCCCTAGTGTGCATTTACCATAGTGAACCCATGCTGCTTTTTTCATATTGAACTTGCTAGTAAGTCATAAAGCCAGTGCAAGAAATATCTGCCCAAAGAACAGAACTTAACAGAATGGAGAAACGTGACCTCCCCCACCTTCATAATAGAATCAGTGCTCTATTTAACACAGTGAATTGTTTCAAATTTCAGCCCTCATATCCTCACTGAACAGCCCCTTCATCTTTGAAATATCCAAAATTCTGAAATTTACAAGGCCTTTTAAAAAAACTATAAACGAAGCAATTAAACCTCCAGATTGGAGGATGTAAACCTTAAAAGGCCTCTTTATAGAATTTCAAAAGAAAGAGGGGGTTATATTTAGCAGGTGTGGCAGCCCACGCAGGACATTTCATTGAGAGAGAGCCTGACATTATCCAGCAACAAATACTTACATTAATATAAAACATCTTCTGGAGGGACCTTTTCCCGTCCTTCCTTTCTTTTTTAAAAAAACAACTGCTTGGTAATCATAACCCTTTAGATTAAATCCTCCTTCCACATATGCATCACTGTATTCAATGGATAAAAACCTCCCCTCATTATTGGCAGGGTCATACTTTCACCATTGGCTGTCCCATTAAATAAGAGATTTATTTATACAAATTAAAATATATACATATATGTGTGTATAGATAGACAGACAGATATACATACAGACTTATATGTATATATATGTGAAGATATGCATAAAAGGTCATTTTTCTTATATCAAAATGAGTAGCTTCCCCCACCCCAGACACACTGCCTCAAAATAATTATCGTCATAACTGGGAGATGCAGAGGAAAGCAAATTGTCAATTGGAAAGGAAAAACAGTTACTTTGAGGTCATTTTTCCTGGTAGGGAGATGAAGTGCCATATGTATAAACTGGAGACTATCTAAATATTTATTTCTAGAGGTTTAATTCTTACAGAATGGTACTCACAATTATACACTAATGGAGCTCACTTCCTTCATCAGTGACCATACTTTTTGTCTACTTAACTAGTTCCTAGTAGAATTATGTACCAGAGCATCTTAAAATTTTCACCATCATTAAAGATTTACCTTTTGCCTGACATGAAACACTGATGTAGCTTTTAAACATGCTTATCTTGAGTTCATCTTTGCCAGAATATTATAGATGTATCAGGCTATGCTGTATCATAATTTTCTTATCACATTGTGTAAATCATGGAAGTTGCCCTGTCTTGGTGGTGGAAAGTGCTATCAAGTCACAGTTGACTTATGGCAACCCCATAGGGGTTTCAAGGCTGTGTAGCAACCCTGGACTTCTTAGGTGGTCTTTCATCCATGTACTAACCAGGGCTGGCCCTGTTTAGCTTCCAAAATCTGAGACTGGGCTAGCAGGAGCTGTCCAGATAAGGGCTGTCCTATCTCAGATGTATGCAAAGTATTGTGTTCCCAACTACATGTTAGGAATGTATGTTACAGTAGGATTCCAAGCAATTCCATAGACACATGATGGGAATGTTGTTGGGATGTTTTTCACTCTGCTCAACCTTTCCTACTATTTTGATACATATGAATGTATGAAGCTACCTTCAAAGTTACAAAAGACCAAAAGGCCTCTATAAGATAGGGCTAGCCAGCCAGGATTCCCCCTATCCAAGCCAACACAAACCAGACCTTAGGATACCCCCATACTCAGAGAGGTATACCACAGAATTGTACCTGCAGAACATATCGCTCTAGACAGTTCTAGTAAGTAATCCCAGCCACACAGTACAAACATAAATAATTAAGTAACATCACTGTTTGAAGGGAAAGGACCATTTTTTAAGCTACATTTTTTTCATTCAGTCCAAATATTTTTCCTGAAAAGTTGTCTAATATAAAGACACTTCTTTTAGAGCTATATCTTCAGGTTATGGCATACATGGTAAACTGCAGAAACATTATGTCTTCCACTATTATTGCAATCAGGACAGTCATCTAGGCTATGGTTGCAATTCAGGCCAATTTCCATTTGTTGCATATGTATAGGTTTCCCTTGCTCAAGTCAAATCTGACTCTAGGGATGTGGTGCTCATATCCGTTTCCAAGCCGAAGAGCCAGCGCTGTCCAAAGACATTTCTGTGGTCATGTGGCCAGCATGACTAGATGCCAAGGTGCACAGAATATGCACTGCTTATACCACATTCACATTTGGGCATATATTGCTTCTTCAGTTGCTACAGGAGTAAATTCCATCCTGTATCCAGGCAGCTTGGTGTATTCTAAGAAGGCATCTTGGCTTGGCTTCAAACTTAAGAAGCCTAAAGTATTTGTGACTGCTTATAAATAATATCTTCTAAGTGGCATACAATCAGCAAGTGTATTGGGGCAAGGAATATATGAAAATGTGGGAAAAAATGATAACCCTATTTTGGAAGTGTATGTATGTGTGTGTATGCGTGTGTAGGAGAGAGCAAGGTTATAAGAGGCTCTGCTCACAGCCCCCCCTCCTCCGCCCAATACACAGGAGTTCTATCTATAAATTTCTGTAGTATGGTCCATTGAGAAGAATTTTGCTTCTCTTCTCTGCCATAACAATGTACTACATTGACTTTCCAGGTGTTGTCAATGCATATTGCACAGTTATGAAGCCCATTACAGGTGCCTCAGATAAGCACTGTTAGTGAAAACCAGCTCTCAGTCTCATTGGATTGGTGCACTTGATCTTAGTGGGAAAGGGCTGGTGTTCTCAGAAGACAAGATTGGCATATCCACAGTTAAAAGATACTAGACCTGGTCTCTTGCTAAAATCACTACTAGTAGACCCACTTCACCCCTCCCCTTAGAAGCAGGAAATGGAGCCCTGAAGGCTTTTGAACTGGAGAGAGTGGGAAGGGGGTATACAGTCCTCTGCCTGACCCAGACTTGGGGGTCTCAGTGTGTGCTTGTGTTTTTGAGAAAAAAAATACCCTTCTTTTCCCCCATGTTATTTTGGCAGACTTTTTGGAATGTCTGGGAGCTAAGGGCTTTGCTTCATGGAGCAGAATTCTGAAGTTAGAAAAAGAGAAAGTTATAGACTAAACCACAGAAATGTAAACATGTCTGCAGCTAAAATAACTCCACTTTCATTGAAAACACTCCTCACTCACAATCAGACTTCTGTGTGCTATGCTCAATAAAAGTGTGTTAATAGCCACCAATTAATATATTATGTAACTCTGCTTCTTCTTGTTTCTCAAACTAAGACACTTTTAGTCCTTGTTTTTTTAATTAAAGGAGTACTGGAGTTTCTTTGCCTGCTTGCCCTCCCGTCTGTCTGACTGTCAGTTGGGATTCGTAGCTGGGCTTCAAGAACAGAAGAGGGAGAGAGAGAGAAAAGTCTCTTTCAGGACTCCCACACAGGAGGTAGAGCGTCATCAAATGAATGCACGAGCCTGCTGTCGACGGAGAAATACGATGGCAACGGGCAAGGGAGAAGAGGTACCTCGGTAAGCATCTATCTTCCTTTACAGCTAGGGCAGTTCTTTGGAGTGGTGCGAGTTAAAAATCTGACAGAGGTCCGTCTCTCACGCGGTGTTGACGGACGTTGTTGTTTACAACTTGTGCCGTCTCTACCCATTGCTGTGCATTTCCCCAGCTGTGGAACATCTGACACCCAGGGAGCACATGGTCACCCAAATCTACACCTCTCGCCCGTCGCTCCGAATTGTTCTTAGGGCCCCGTTAAGTCACGGGCAGCGTGAGCCTAAGCACGTTTACTCGGAAGCAAGCCTGAGTCCAACAGGGCCGATTCCCTTGTATGTCTGCAAAGGCACTGACCAAGGTGGGTGTACTCCCCCTCCCCCTTGTAGTCCCAAGACCTTTTTAGACAGTTCGAGAAGATCAGGTCGCTAATTTGGAAGGTCCTTCCGAGTCGTCTTCCTTTTTGTCCCAGGTTTCTTTGGCCATTGCAAAGTTTGGTCATTCGCTCTCTTTCCGTCGGAATGGGTCAGAAAGTTTTCATTTGTCTCAACTTTCGCCCTTCCAGCAACAGGGATTTTAAAATATTTTTGGGACCGGGGGGTCACGGGGGGTAGGACCCCCTCCCCGACCATATACAAATGTGTCATAGCCCAGGGACCAACTGCCAAGAGACTTAAAAACAACTACCACCACCACTCCAGTTTGTAAAAGCCCTTCCTTGGCCAGACGGCTCTTCCTTCAGCCGCCTTCACCTCCACGTGTGAGCTGGGAGCTGCTCGGGAGCCGTTCGCGGCGGACGCGGGAATGAGAGCGAACGGGAGCCCCTCCGCTCCTGGGCGCGCAAGCCACCTCCCACCGGAGCCAATGGCCAAGCTGCCATGCCTTTGAATGGAGCCGGCGGCCGGCCGACGCAGGAGTCAACCCAGGCACAGCCGCGCGCGTGGCGGATCTTCTGCTGCCGCTGGAGGCCGGGCGGGGAGCCCCTGCTGGGGACTCGGACCTCCGCGCCAAACGGGGCGGCGGCGGCGGCGGGGAGGGGGAAGACTAGAAGACGACGAGCTGGGCTGCCGAGCCATGATTGGGAGCCGAGAAGGGCGCCCGGAGGCCAGGACCGCCACTTTGGGCTGAGTCTTACTCGGGGCACCGGGCGAGCGCTGCTCCGCCAGCAGCTTCGCGCCCGCGTCCCACTGCCCACGCGCCCTCCGCGGCCAGGAGGTAAGTCCCTCCCTCGAGAGCCGCTCGCTAGGTGGGGGACCCGCCGCTGTGTGGAGGGGTCGGAGCTCCGGCGTCTGGGCGGGAAAGGCGGCGGCGACGCCAAGTGAGTGGGAGGGTTGCTGCGCTTGGGAGGGCACTCGGAGCGCTCCCTCCGCCCGGCGGGGGAGGTGGGCAGCGGAGGACCGGTTCCCTCCAACCTTTGGCTCCGCGGAGCGTCCTCCAGTCTCCTGCCTTCGTTTGGTGGAGAAGGTCGGCTCTGAGACCCCGCGCGAGTCAAGGTGCCAGGGCGGATGTCTACCTCTTTGTGGCGGAGGGCCTGCGTGGACGGAGGGCCTGCGCTCTGCATATGGGCAGAGGTATTCTGTACTAAATTACTTCGATTGTTCCGAGGTCCTACCATTGGAAATGAGCTCTGGGGCCACTGGCTTAGCCCTGATGCATTTGTAAGATGCAGCTCTGCCCTGTTAAAGTAGTCCCTTTAAAGTCTTGGCCCTGTTGGTGAAAGTGCTGGAAAGTCCCACAAGAATTCAGAGCAAGACAGTGCCTTTTGTGTCACAGCAGAGCACCCTGCACACTGGTGCTCACTCTGCCTTTATAGTTTGTGGACCTGTGTATAGCAGGGACTGAAAGAAACTGCTTTCAATCGGACCTCCTCTCCCCTTTCCCCCCAGTGATACCACTTGCTAAAAAGTTTCCTAGAAGTTATTTGAAGAGTGCAAAAAAAAAAAAAAAAAATCCTCTGAATCCAGTTACTAAAAGGCATGTGTTGGGTGATATTCAAGACAGCTGTGAAAAGACATCGTTTATACATTCGTTTTGCCACATGTGAAGTGGTAAAAGAGCTCTCTGGACTTTTGAAGTTATTACCTGGTTTTTCTCATTAATTCCCTCAGCAGCCCCTTCCATCTTCCTACAGCCATGCATTTTCCTTGCCCATACCTTCTTTTAAGGTTAATTCTTAAAAAAAATGTTTAATGCTGATGTTTGTTTTTGTGATATTTATATTACGTGTTCATAGTTCTTGGAATTTGAAACTTATTTCATTTTTAGATTTTTGTACATCTCATTTTGAGTTTACAATACAGCATTTAATAAGTGATCTGTGGTCATTTTAACTGCATGCTCAGTGCTGTCATTTGCATTTTCTTATTTTCTGTTGTGTCATGCACCCCATACACTTTTACTTCTCTTGTTTCTGCAAAACATTTTCTAAACTTACTTACAATGCATAAGTCAATAATTGATACAATGGTCTCTTTTGACTCTGCAGCCCCCTCCCCCGCAGGGTAAAGGAGCTCCTAGTTTTGTACATTAAACTTTAATTAAATGAATCAGTGTAAGGAACAATGCATGGATTTGGTGGGTATGCAAATAGCACATTTAGATACAAGAACTTTAATTTTTGTGATCAGATGATTGTCAAGTAAATATAAATCATCATTTTATCAAATGCTTTCAATAAGTGGTAAAATATGCAAAGGCTTGTATGCTTCTGTTCACAAGGACCTGCGCTACAGTGACTGCTATGTTTAAAATAAAAATTGTTTTGGGTCTAAGGAGCATTCTGTGTAGTTAACAAAATTATAGAATAGTAGTTTATGAACTGTGCTGTTTTTGTGTAGTTTGGAACCCCACTAGGGAAAGTGGAACAGTTAGGTCTGTAGACTGCACATGGAGAACTGTCACATTCCTTAGTTTTAACCCTATAAGCACACATCTATGGCTTGTTTGAAGTCAATGGAACAGACAAAGAGTGCTTTGAGTTCAGATAAAGAACCAACCAAAATTTCATTAGGATGTCTTTTGCAGGCATGTGAATATATTATTATTAACACAGGTTAGTATAATGAAATGAGTGCTCTTATTTTTGCCTTAGAAAATCCAATTTGATCTTGATTTATGATATGGTATAAACTGATTTTTGACATTTTTGCTCTTTTCAGAAAGGAAGGATTAAAAGAAAGCAGATGACTGTTGTGTATTAAAATCGATACTTTTACAGGTGGCAAAGCTCCTATTTTGTAGAAATAGGCAATTAATTTTTCCTTCAGAAAGATAATCTCCATGTAAAAAAACCATATGAAGAGGCCCTGTGGATTCCTTCAAAGTGGAAAACCTCAACATATATTCTAAATGTTACAGCTTTGAGCAGCTTCCAGCCCCACTTTATTGTATTTGTTCCCCAAATTTAAACAAGTCCTGTAGTACTGGATATAATTACATGTTGCAAGAATTGTAGAAATGTTCTGTCACTGTTAGTTTTACATATAATTAGCTTTTTATCTGAGGGTCTTGCTGCTTTCATGTTTAATTTTTTTGCTTCTTTATTTAACCATTTTGGATCTTAGTATCTTTAAACCTTTTCTAGCAGAATTTCAGTCTCTATGCTTTATAATAGTTTGAGCAAAGCTTCTGAGGAAACCGTTTTGTGTTTAAATGCCCTGCACAACTGCAACACATTTAAAAGGCAAAATATACATAGTTATTTTGATGCTGGAAATTTGTTCTGTTTTATATCGAATGCTGAAAAAATGAATCAATTAATCCATTAACTGCAGATTCAAAACATAAGATTAGTTTTGCTTTAATCACAGTGATCTTTTGTGAAAATACTTGTGGCACTGTAAGCAACCTTGTGTGTCTCTTGAGGCAGGGAACACAATTTAGATTATTTTCTTTGTAATAAATTACTTTCCTCTTGCTTAGTGAAAGGGATCTAGTCTGTCTTTTTCTGAAAATATTACATTTACTAAGCCAGTGTACTTCTGTAATTGGTCAGTTAGCAGATGGATGAAAACCCTTAATTTGTTGACAGTCTGATTGTATACTGCAATATATGTTAATTTGAAATGGTATTATAATACATTTCAGAAGTATTTCAAAATATCTGAAGTGTAATTGTCAAACAGCCACATGTGGCTCCTGAGCCACTGAGTGAGCATCATTAATCCACAGCTACACAGAAAAACAAATGCTTTAGGGCATTCTACTTCAAACAAGTTTCAGCATATTTTTACCATCATGGCTTGACAGTGAGGTGGAAACTGTCTCCCCACCTCCCCCCTCTTCTTCAGGTACCTGTAAAGCTTGGGCATGGCCAGAGGCTCTTTAGCAGGGAGGGAACCACTCTCGTTTAGTTGCTTACTTGTTTACGTGTGTAGTCTCTTTGATTGTAAGCTGTTTTTGGTCCCTTAAGGGAGAAAAGTGGGCTACAAATATTTAAATAAATAAGATAATATAGTGAAATCATTAAATGATATGGCTGAGAATACTTTTCTTCTTTAGGAGCATTTCATTATTTATATCATGTTGGTATTATTACATTACCTGGCTTTGCTTGTTATCTGAATTAATGTCAAGCATTTATTGGACTCATTCTCCAGTTCCTGTAATTCTTTTAAGTTAAAAACCCCCCACAATGTTCAAAACTTTTAAAAACAATCTTTTAATATTTTAATGAGTGACATCTTGATATCTTTTTGATATTGGTATATGTAATTAATGGACACTATCCATAGGGTTTCAGAGGATGAGATGGGTGACACCATTTAACTTAGGGAATCTAAAAAGAAATTACTCGTTGAAGCTGCCTTTCAGAAACACTTTGAGTGTATAATTCTGCAATAGTTAGCACTAAATTCATAAGCACACACACTCATATCTAATGCCATCATATTATAAGCTGTATATAATTTACTCCAGAGTAGCATTTTCCTGCCTCCAAAATCTGTGGATATTCTAGAATCAACAAGTGAAAGGCCTCAGTCATGCAACAATCTGAACATTCAGGAGGTGTTCTCCTTATAGAAACTGCATAAAGCAGAACATTTTGGGATTAGACACAGCAGGGCATATTGCCTTTGCTATGTGCCAGTTCACTGAATTAAGCAGTCCAAAACTTGTGGGTATAAGCCCTTCGATTTTATGTTAAATGATTCTTTATTCTGTGGTTCACCTTTTTCTTGGAGCCAAACTGGATACAATACCATATTGCTGTTTCTACTGTAGCTTTACTTCTGTAGCTTGATAAAGGCAAAACGTAGAGTGATTATCAGAATACACTAGAAGTTCTTTTCTGAATAATTGTATACAGTTGCATTTAGCTCAACATTCTGTAAAATGCAGAATAGGAGTGAAACATTTAGTATGCTTCCTTCGTAGTATAGTAAGGCTATTGTAGGTGCAGAATTGGCAGCCTAAAATTACTTGGCTAAATATAAATGTAAGTAAAAAGTAGGCAATGGGGAGGGGGGAAATGAAAGGGTATATATCTAAATATAGTGTTGTGGATGTGTTCGTTGTACGTAAACTGCATTTTAACCACTTCTCTTTATAAAAGTATAGTGGTTGGTATATATATATATATAATCTGGAAAATTTGGTTGAATACAAGAAATAGTAACTTAACAATGAAAGCCAAAGTGTGTTTTAATTTCTAGACACAAGTATGTGCAGAGAGTCAAATGTGTAGTTATTTTGAAAAAAAATAAAATATCCCCTTGGGTCTGGCATATTTCACATTGACTGGAGAACTAAAAGGATACTTGATCTAGAATAAACATGAGTGACTTTGCCAAAGCTGTAGGCCCCATACCATATTCGAATGAAGGCAAACACTCCCATTAATTTTAGTGGAATTTCCCTTGTTTGGAACTGTGCCCTAAAGGGTCCCCACCCCCCAAAGTTACATTACTGCCACATTCTTTTGGCCAGTGGATTTTTTTTTTTTAAAAAAGAGATATTACTGGAAATATGTTGTTTTGAATGGTGCTTGCATCAAATCAAATTCTTTCTCAGCCTAACTTTATTCCAGCAAGATTTTTTTTAACTTCAAGACTATGGCCCCAATGTGGAGTGTCATTATTTATTTATTTGTTTGTTTGCTTTATAAACTACCCTCTCACCTAGACAGGGCTTAGGGTGGTGTAAAACGTCTTCAAGTATAAAATATTTGAAGTGAAATAATAATTATAATAATCAGTTATAATTAGTTAAAACAATTAAGACACTTCTCATCAACAGATGGTATTAAAACCAATATGCTATCTATACTCCTCGAAGGGAGAAGAATGATGATGGATGGAGGATGGGAGGGCCAGGTTAGATGGTAAGAACCGTTGCTCTCCTAAACCATAGGACCAGCAGAACATCTCTGTCTTCCATGCCCTATGGAACTGTCATAGGTCCCACAGGGCGTGGGTGTCATTAGGCAGAGAGTTCCACCAGGCTGGCACCAGGGCAGAAAAGGCACTGGCTGTGGTCAAGGACAGCGGGTTGTCTCCTGGGTCAGGGATCACCAGCAGATTTTTATCCTCAGAGCGTAATGCACTCCAGCGAACAAGCTCTCTGTGCACATCGGGACTTTCGAGTTGCCTTTACTCTTTCTGACTACTGCCCCCTTCCCCAGTGCCACTTGACATATTCTTCCTATAAAGGCAGCTTTTGAAGTGGCCTCTGACACAGCTCAAGGATTTGCTATCAGGGAAAAAAAATGACAAATTACAGTGCAGACTCCCCTGAAAGGGCTCTCAGAACAGGAGACACTGTGTTCTGTACAACAAAAGATCCTAATATTATGTACACATTTTTTGATTGAGAAGAAATGCTTCATGTAAGGACAGTTGTCAGCCTGTACATTTGTGTAAAAAATTAATTTCCTCCTATGTCCATGGTATTTTAAGTCTTCTGTAAATTCTAGATGTGAAACTTTCAGAGTTCGAATCTTCATGTCAAACTTTTTAAAAGGTTAAGCACTCATTATTTTCTTTGGGTTTACTGAATATTGGTCTGTATTTCAGATTATCAGGCAATAGACATAAATATGAAAATATTTGAAAGGGGGTGGGGGTGAGGAATTGTAGGAGGGAATAAATGGTTTTGATTCCCCTGTAATGTGATAGCATGGTACCATGAGCTCTGGGAGTGCATTGGTAATGGTAACTTCTTTCTCACCTAACCCTGAGCCACTACCTTGGTCTGAACATCAGTGTTATAATGCAGGAGAGGGAAGTGTTATACCTTCCTTCTCATGCTATAAGGTTTTGTTTTTTTGGGGGGGAGGTTGAATTAGGGAATGTGTGGGTCATGGCATGCAAGCCCTGAGTGTAATTTCAGGCGCCCTTCATGATGCTGTGAAATATTAGAGGCTTTGCCACCCACTGAAATGTAAGGAGGAAATTAGTAGCATTGGCCAGACAAAGTAAGACTTGGGCTAAAGCATCTGCCCCTCCCCTTTTTGCAGGTATTGGCCATCTGGGCTTGTCTAGAATGAGGAGCAGAGAACATTAGGAATATCTGAGCCAGAGGAATAAGACCTGGGCTGAGCCTTTCCCCCCATTTGCAGGTATTTATAGCGTGTGTTTGACCCTTGGTTTTTAGCTTGTGCATTTTAGCCTGTGGTCCTGTGTGAACCATGCTCTTGTTGCTCATCACCTGTTTTGAAATTTTTCTGAGGGCCTCTTAGGTTGTATATGTTAGCTTAAATTACATTTTATGCATATTGAATAGCTGCTTTGAGTTCTCAGTGGAGAAAAGCAGGGTAAAAATAACTAAATAAGTAAAGTACATGGGGAAAGTGTGATTAATCAAAATTGGAGGAAACACTGTCTGTGGATCCTATTTAATCTCCCATCTGGATTCTCTAGTTTCACAAGGGTCAACACTGTTAAAAGCTTGTGAAGAGGGTAGTGGGTGGTTAAAGTTCAAGAACAGTACACATCACCTAACAATAATCTTTCCTTTCAGAATATTATAAGCTTTTATGGGCTCAAGCAGGCCAACTTCTCCTCCTTTCTCCCCCCCCACTGATGTCCAGCTGTCCTCAATATTCTGTGACCCCTGGAATGCAAGAATCATGCTTAGTGCTAATTGGGCCATTTTAAACCCCCCCCCCCGTTATTTATACACAAAGGCTTAATACAATGAAGGGCAGAGCCTGGCAGCCCAAATGGTGAATCCACAGCCACCTCAGCCAGGCTAATTATGAAATATATTGGCTTTTCCAAACCTGACACGAGTTACCTGCCACAATGTGGTTTTTCTTGTGCAAACAGAAAATAATGAATGGTTGATAATACTATCATTGCGACCATACGTTAACCTACCAGATAGATTAACTCACATAATTCAGGCTGTGGTGTTCCTATCATGCCTCATGCTTTAGACTTAATTGCTTTTATTTAGGATCGGGTGTTTGGGCTGTGGTTCTATAGTAGTTTTAATTAACATGCACTTAGCTGAGTTAAAGACATGTTGAGAAAATCTGCTATGACTTTGCAGTATGCGTGAAGGCAGAGATTTTGCTGTGTGTATGTACATGCATACACATCCAAGTTCCAGCTGCAGCAAGCAAATCCTCACTTCCAAAGTAGAAAGCAGTGAACACAGTATTCAGTACTGAACTGACCTTTTTTTGTAGCTCTTGCACATTATTGGAAGGTGTCCAGCCTGTCTTCATATATGACAGCTGGGTTGTGGATGTGTAGGCACATCTTGTGTTCTTTAGTGGAACAAACAGGGTTTTCTTAAGTTTTGTGAGGCAGAGGCATAAACCTCTAGTAGCTCTGTGCTCTGATCAATCAGACCAACTTCCTGTACATTGTGATCCCACATAGACAACAACTGCAGTACTTAACATTTTTTAGCTAGACAAATAGCAGTATCTGGTTATTGTAAACTTAAGTGTTGTCTTTTAGAGGATCAGGGCCGGCCCACTCACTAGGTGAACTAGACAGTCACCTAGGGTGGGGCCATCATGGGGGTGCCGAACTGAGCCACTCTCCCCCCAAAAAGCCCCCCTGCCCCTGTCAAAAGCTTGCGCCGTACGTCCTGCTGCCACCACCACTGCCACTTCTCTCCCCCGATTCCACACTCCTTGGGCATGGCCAGCAGCTGCTCTGTAGGCAGGCAGGCAGGGCGCATGCTCAGCTCAGGGCCCTCTTCTTCCCGGCTTGGCTTGTTCTGTCCCTTCAGGGGCGGCTGAGTGAAGCCGGTCCCTGGAGAGTGATTGGCTGCAGGGCGGGTGGGGGCGTGGCCTGAGCGAGCACCAGTGCCACAGAAGAGCTTAGATTTATACCCCACTCCAGTATTCCTCTAAACAGGTGGCAGAGACTAGCTTCCAGCCGTACTGCTCTGGGGACGCTGCTCCAGCCTCCAGCAAGCCCCCTGCTGGACTCCACCCTCCTTCCCACATGGCTCCACCTCACACTCCAGCGCTGGCCTCGGGCAGCAGAGCCTCCCTGCTGCTGCCCTCGCTCACCCAAATTCTCACAGCATGTGTGTTTTCGCCACCTGTGGGGGGCACACGCCGCCCCCTGCTGGGCCGGTCACTTGAGCATGGTTGGGAGGGAAATGCTGTGCTTTAATAAATGCAGAGTGGGGTACCTGGGTGCCTTAATCTGGGTTTGACTGCAGCTGTGGCTTTGGCGGCCAGAAATGAGGTGAGGTTTGGGAGTGGGAGGGAGGGAAGGAGAGGGAAAGCCACCTTCCCAGCGTCTGTATTTATTTTTGAAAGGGGGGAAAGAACATCGAGTGTGGGGAGGGGGGAATGCAGAAGAAAACTCTGGGACAGAAGCCAAGGGAACTGCCAGGCTTGGGAAGGGTGTGACACCCCCTCCCCCAGTTTCACCCGGCTGAGGCTGGTCAGTTTCATTCCTTTCCAAAAGGGGATCCGAGAGGGAGAGAAAATAGAGGAGGGGGGAAGAGGGCACTTCCCCCCCCCGAGGAAAAAAAAGTCACCTTGAAGAATTGAGCGTCTTCCCTTTCAATTTGATTGTATTGATTGTATTACTGTGCTGATTGTTACTGTAGAATCAGATCAGGAGCAAAAACACTGGTGGGCGCAAGGGGGGGGGTGCCAGAAGGTACCCTCACCTAGTGTGCAAAATAACCTGGAGCTGGCCCTGTAGAGGGTCATGAGCTTTTTCTGCTGTGGAATACTCCGCACACTTGCTGACCTGGTGATACTAACATCTGAGCAAGTATGATTGCAGGTAATATTTACAGTGGGTATGTGTGCACTTTTGGTTTTCTTTCTAGAGATATAGTAATTTCTGTGGCATTCAGGAAAGGAGTGTTTTGCTGCTATTAACTGCTGCAGAATTTTTTTTTTACAGATAAATTAATCCTAGAGCAATTTTGTCAAGTGGACAAAGATGCTCCATTTAGTTCAAGGGTTGTAATGTAATATGCTGCTTAAAGTGGACACTCCATCAGCTGGATTTCACAACAACAATAGTTGACTTTAAAATACAGTTGTAGTTGTAGTTTCTTATAGATTGTTTGTCACTACAGAAACAGGTAAATGGAAAACTTCAGTTCTTAAATTGAACTTAATCTCTGTTATGAAGAAATGCATGTGGAAGTAGCCTCTAGGTGTGTATTCTATAACTAGATTGAAATGAGCATGCAGATTGATTTGAATGTGCTTCTAGATAAGCATTGTGATGTGCTCTGAAACCAAGGATCTTGGGCTGCATTCACGTTTTGCACATTTGTGTCAAGATCAGCTATTGATTACAGTGAATCAACTTGGTGCCTGTAATCATAATTGTTCCTATGTATTACGTAAAATATCATAAATGTCTTTAGAGTCTTTAAAGTCTAACCTTATAATCTCCAGCATTGTGTAAATAAATAAGAAATTAATATGTTGAATACAGCTCAATCCAGCAGATGTCTTTAGGCCTAATTTTAGCTCCCTGTTGGGAAAAAGAGTTTTCACTGAATCGAAGCAAAGATGCACATGCTTGAATGGCAATATATTCCAGAGATACTGGCAAAGTACAGTCTTCTTTTTTGATTTCTGTTGTATATTGGGTTAGACGCATAATGAAACCACGGACAACGATGTAGTGATCAGCATGGTTCGCTATTATACAACACAAGACAAAAATACCTGGCCAGGTGGCCAACTATATACATGCTAAGGGGAACGCCCCCTGGTGCCATTGGCAGGTTTGAATTCCCGCCGCCGTTCCCATTGGTTCCCCAAAGCAGGAGCTTGGAGCCCCAGTCCCATTGTTCACTGGGACTCAAGCTCAGGCTCCTTTGCTGCAGTGGTCAGCGGACACAACACCCCTCCCCCCATAGTCCGGACCCTGTCTAGGTGGCATAGTCCTTCAGGTATGTGGGTGCTCTGCGTTCCCTAGTGGACCGCCGCAGTGCTGGCGTTGGGGCTTCTCCACTGCCAAATCGTGGGTGTGCTGCGGGGCCTGCCGCTTTGCTTCCTTCCATTGGGGTTGGTTGCTCCGTCAGGCCCTCGGCCATCGCAGCCTCTGGCTGAGGTAGCTGCCTGTCGCTGGGGCCCACCTCCCTGGGGTCCCATTCTGCTTCTGGTTCTCCCGGGGCTTCCCGTGGGGCCACTCCACCTCCCCGGGGTCCCCCAGATCTCCTACCGTTGGAAGTAGGCGCTGCCTCAGCTGGTCCACGTGGCGCTGCAGAACCTGCCCGTCGTCCATTGATACCTCATAGGAGACGGGGCTGGTGGGGCGGATTACCTTCCCTGCTAGCCATTCTGGGCCCCGGCCATAGTTCCTCGCGAACACCGGGTCCTCCGGGAAGAAGCCCCGGGGTGCCTCCCGGTCCTTGACCATATTGCATGCCTTCGGAGCCCTGTCGGGGTGCAAGCGGTCCAGGAGGATGGCTGGCCTCCGGCCCATGAGGAACTCTGCAGGGCAGCGATCAGTGACCGAATTGGGTGTTGTTCGGTTCTCCAGCAGGAACCGGGCTATGCATGACTCCCAGTCACCCTCCGTCAGGTGGCTTACAGCTTCTTTAGCCGTGCTGACCATGCGCTCTGCTTGGCCGTTCGTAGCGGGGTGGAAAGGCGCTGACCTGATATGTTGGATCAAATTGTCCTGCAGGAACTGCTGGAATTCCTTGGACGTAAATGCCGAGCCATTGTCCGAGACGATAGTGTCCAGCAAGCCATGCGTGGCAAAGATCTTCTGGAGGGCTCGGATGGTAGTGCTTGCAGAGGTGGTGGAGACAGGACTCACCTCCAGCCACTTAGAGTACGCATCCACGGTTACCAGGAACGTCAATCCGTGGAAGGGCCCAGAGAAGTTGATGTGAAGCCGGGACCACGGTGTCCTTGTTTACGGTCTCCACTTGTCCCGAGAAGGAACCAGGCTGCTGGCGCTCAAAATAAAAAAGGTGGCAGAGCAGTTTTTAAACTGAATAATGGGGGAAAGCCGACAGGAGATGAAAAGTCTCTGGTTCGGGATGGCTCATCTCAAAGAGATGAAGGGGTAGCTATTACTTTTGTACAAGGAAATGGATTACAATTGTCCACTGAGACTGTGGCTAATGATAGGAACTGCCTGGCAAGGTCTCGAGGCAGCAAGAGGAAGGCTGTGGGCTTAACAAACGTGGGAAACTATAAGTGTTTATACACAAATGCTAGAAGTCTCCGAGGTAAAATCGGGGAGTTGGAATGCTTGGCATTGGGGGGGAAATAGACATTGTGGGTATTTCAGAAACTTGGTGGGATGAGGAAAATCAGTGGGATACAGTGATTCCTGGTTATAAATTATATCGGAAGGATAGGGGGGGAAGGGTTGGAGGTGGGGTGGCTCTGTATGTCAGAGAGGGTATACCGTCCAGTAAGATTGAGAGGGTAAGAGAATTGGATTCGCTTCTGGAAATGCTATGGGTTGAAATAGTGGGTCCAAAAGGAAGCTTAACAGTGGGAGTTTGTTATCGCCCACCAAATCAAAAGATAGAGGAGGATTATAAAATGATGAATGAATTAAAGATAGTGGCTAGACGAAATAACTGTGTCGTAATAGGCGACTTTAACTACCCACACATTGATTGGGTCAATATGAGTTCTAGTCGGGAAAAAGAGATTGAGTTTTTAGACACTCTCAATGACTGTGCTATGGAACAGATGGTCACAGATCCTACCAGGGGAGAGGCGATCCTGGATTTGGTCCTAAGTAACACCCAAGACCTGGTGAGAGATGTAAAAGTGATTGCACCACTTGGGAACAGTGACCATAATGTCATTGAGTTTAACATTTATACAGATAGGCAGTTGCCCAAAAAGACTGACGCAACCACTTTTAACTTTAAAAGGGCTAACTTCTCTGGTATGAGGAGACATGTGAGGAAGAAATTGAAAGGAAGAGTGGAGAAGGTCAAAACCATTGGGGAAGCTTGGAGACTATTTAAAAATACAGTCCTAGAAGCTCAGAAAAAATATATACCGCAGGTTAGGAAAGGTACAAATAGGTATAGAAAAAAGCCTGCATGGTTCACAAATAAAGTAATGGAAGCTGTAAAAGGTAAGAAGGATTCGTTTAAGCGGTGGAAAGCTAGTCTTAGTGAGGTTGATAAAAGGGAACACAGACTATGGCAAATAAAATGCAAGTCTGTGATCAGGCAAGCAAAAAGGGAATATGAGGAGCATATCGCAAAAAACATAAAGACCAACAATAAAACTTTCTTCAAATACATTAGAAGTAGGAAGCCAGCCAGGGAGGCAGTGGGGCCCTTGGATGACCAAGGGGTAAAAGGAGTAGTGAAGGATGATAGGGAAATGGCTGAGAAGCTGAACGCATTTTTTGCCTCTGTCTTCACTGTGGAAGAGAAGTGCTTGCCCACTCCAGAAGCACCGATTTCGGGAGGGGGTTTGAAAGAGCTGAATCAGATTGCGGTGACAAGAGAGGAAGTTCTCCGACTGATGGACAATTTAAAAACTAATAAATCACCAGGCCCGGATGGCATTCATCCGAGAGTTCTGAAAGAACTCAAATGTGAACTTGTGGATCTCCTGACAAAAATATGTAATCTTTCTTTAAAATCTGCCTCCATTCCTGAGGACTGGAAGGTAGCTAATGTCACTCCCATCTTTAAAAAGGGCTCCAGGGGAGATCCAGGAAATTACAGGCCAGTCAGTCTGACATCAATACCGGGTAAGTTAGTGGAAACTGTTATTAAGGAGAGAATTAGTAGGCACATTGATGTACAAAAACTATTGAGGCAGACTCAGCATGGGTTCTGTAAGGGAAGATCTTGTCTCACTAACCTGTTAGTGTTTTTTGAGGGAGTAAACAAACATGTGGACAAGGGGGATCCAATAGATATTATCTACCTTGACTTCCGGAAAGCTTTTGATACAGTTCCTCATCAAAGGCTCCTAAGTAAGCTCAATAGTTATGGGATAAAAGGACAAGTCCTCTTATGGATCAAAAACTGGCTTATAAATAGAAAACAGAGTGAGTATAAATGGGAAGCTTTCCCAGTGGAGGGTGGTAAGCAGTGGGGTACCACAGGGATCAGTACTCGGTCCGATGCTTTTTAACTTGTTTATTAATGATTTAGAATTGGGAGTAAGCAGTGAAGTGGCTAAATTTGCAGACGACACGAAGTTGTTCTGGGTGGTGAAAACCAGGGAGGCGTGTGAGGCACTCCAAAGGGATCTGTCGAGGATGGGTGAGTGGGCGTCAACGTGGCAAATGGGGTTCAATGTGGCCAAGTGCAAAGTGATGCACATTGGAGCCAAAAATCCTAAATATAAATACACGTTGATGGGGTCTGAACTGGCAGAGACGGACCAAGAGAGAGATCTTGGAGTCGTAGTAGATAACTCAATGAAAATGTCTAGACAGTGTGTAGCTGCAATAAAGAAGGCCAACGCTATGCTGGGGATTATTAGGAAGGGAATTGAAAACAAATCAGCCAGTATCATCATGCCCCTGTATAAATTATTGGTGCGACCTCCTTTGGAATACTGTGTACAGTTCTGGTCACCACATCTCAAAAAGGATATTATAGCATTGGAAAAAG
Organism: Gekko gecko; assembly: GCA_029375565.1. Classification (NCBI taxonomy): domain Eukaryota; kingdom Metazoa; phylum Chordata; class Lepidosauria; order Squamata; family Gekkonidae; genus Gekko; species Gekko gecko. Next base: position 102,612,277 of record JAPDNY010000004.1, on the reverse strand, counting down.
TGCAGAGAAGGGCAACTAGAATGATAAAAGGGTTGGAACACCTTCCCTATGAAGAAAGGTTAAAATGCTTGGGGCTCTTTAGCTTGGAGAAACGACGGCTGAGAGGTGACATGATCGAGGTTTATAAGATTATGCATGGGATTGAGCAGGTTGAGAAAGAAGTACTTTTCTCCCTTTCTCACAATACAAGAACTCGTGGGCACCCTATGAAATTGCTGAGCAGTTGGGTTAGAACAGATAAAAGGAAATACTTCTTCACCCAAAGAGTGATTAACATATGGAATTCACTGCCACAGGAGGTGGTGGCAGCTACAAGCATGGAGAGTTTTAAGAGGGAATTAGATAAACATATGGAGCAGAAGTCCATCAGTGGCTATTAGCCACAGGGTATAGATGGGAACTCTCAGTCTGGGGCAGGTGATGCACTCTATTCTTGGTGCTGGAGGGGGCAGCAGTGGGAGGGCTTCTAGTGTACTGGCCCCACTGATGGACCTCCTGATGGCACCTGGTATATTTTGGCCGCTGTATGACAGAGTGTTGGACTAGATGGGCCATTGGCCTGATTCAACTTTGGCTGTTCTTATGTTCTTATGTCCTTATGACCACGGGCAGGGACTCGTCGAAGTGGGACAGGACTGAGTTCGAGATGAGGAGGGTTTTGACAGTCCGGAATGTGGCAGCCTGGCGCGGCCCCCAGACCCAAGGCACTTTTTTGTCAAGTATCCGGTGCAGGGGTTCAGCTATCGCCACCTTGTGGGGTAGGAAGGTGTGACAGAAATTTAAAAGTCCAAGAAAAGTCTGGAGCTCGGCTTTTGAGGTCGGGGGTGGTGCTTCCACAATGGCCTTGACCTTGTCCCAGGCTGGGTGGAGGCTTTCTGCGTCCACTGTGAAGCCCAAGAAGTCCACGGATGACACCCCGAGCTGGCACTTTTCACGCTTAACTTTGAGGCCGGCATCGTGGAAATGGCTGAGGACCATGCGGAGGCGGGTGGCGAACTCGTCTGGTGTGGCAGCGGCGATCATCACATCATCGAAGAATGGTGTGACGCTGGGAATCCCTTAGAGGAGAGAGTCCATCAGTTGCTGGAATATCCCGGGTGCCACGCTCACCCTGAATTGCAGGCGATTGTCCCTGAAGCCCCCCTGGTGGGTTACAATGGTTTGGGTCTCTGCGGTCGGCCCATCGACCGGCAGTTGCTGGTAAGCTTGGGCCAGATCTAATTTGCCGAAGAACTTGGCCCCTGCCAAGGTGGCCAGAACGTGGCTCACCACCGGTACTGGGTAGGCATGGTCCTGCAATGCCTGGTTGATCGTGCATTTATAATCCGCACAGATGCGGATGTCCCCATTAGGCTTAATTGGGGTCACAATCGAGGTCTCCCACGCCACGTGAGGGACCGGTTCCAGGACCCCCTGGGCCACCAGGCGATCCAGTTTCATGTCTTTTTTGGGTTTTAGGGGAAATGGAACTGTCCTGGCCTACATGTGGATAGGGGCCACCGTGGGGTCGAGTTGTAGCAAGACCGGGGGGGCCATGTACTGGCCCAGAAACCTGTCGAAGACGGACAGAAACTCACGGCACACCTCCTGGAAGTCGCGCGTTGCGCATTGCTGGACCCCCTCGATCGCGATTCCCAGGGGTTCAAACCAGGCCCTTCCCAGGAGGCTGACTAGGTCATCCTCAACCACTAGCAAGTCCAAGTGGTCCTTGAAGCCACGGTACTGCACTCTGAAACTCCCGACCCCCTTCACTGGCACTCAGTTTCTTTGAAAGTCCATGAGCGTCACGGGTGATGGCCGCAAGCGGGGGCCCCCCTTTGGGCAAATCTGTTTTAAAGTGGCCTCCAAAATGATGGAGCGTGCGGAGCCCGAATCGAGTTCCATTTGTAAGGGGACCTCCTCTACTTTAACCCGGACGTATATTTTGGGGGTAGAGGCCTGACTGGGGAGTTTCAGTACTTGTGCCTGGGCTGCCGGGGCATCGGTCAGGAGGTAGAGGTCCTCTTCCGGGGCTGCGCAGTCCTCGAAGTGCGCCTCTGTCCTGCGGTGGGGCAGTTTTTGCACCGCGCGGAATGTCTTGGAGCAGCAAACTCTCACGATGTGGCCCGTGCGGCCGCAGTCCCAACATGTGGCGTCCCTGAACCGACACGATTTTCGCTCATGTTGACCGCCGCAGCTGGCACACTCCTGCGCTGCCGAGCCGGGTTGCTTGCATGCGGTGCTGGCGAGCGGTGCTGGCGAGCGGTGCTGGCGGGCGATGCTGTGCTAGCGTGCGGTGTACCTCGGGGTCTTCGGAGTCGCTGTTACCGGGGCATGCCATGCAGTGTGTTGTGGTGGCGGCCGGGTGGGACCTCTCCCACACTGTGGCAGTGGCTAATGCCGAGGCGATGGTCACCTTCTCTCCCTCCATTATCCGGCGCCAGAGTTTCTCCTCCCCGATGCTCGCGACGAATCGGTCGCAGAGAGCCATGTCCCAATATGCTCCGAAGGCGCAGTCGGCCGCCAGGTGGCGGAGCTCCCCGAGGAACTCCGCAGCAGTCTCTTTGCCCTGCTGGTTCCGATACTGGAAGACCACGTGGCAGGACATCTCCAACGGCTTTGGGGAAAAATGGTTCTGCACGGCCTGGACAATCTCATCTACCGTGCATTCCTCCACCTTCTTGGGAGAGAGGAGGTACTGGGCCAGTTCTACAATCACGGGGCTGCAAGAGCAGAGCAGCAGGCCTCTCTTTCGGTCTTCGTCCGTGATCTGATAGAACACGAAGGCTTGCCGCAGACCCGTAACCCAGGCTCCCCATCACTGGGGCTGGGAGGTGTCGAACGGCGGCAGCAGCCCGGATCCTGGAGCGACGGCCATTGTGCTAGTCGGCGGCAGAGACACGGCTCTTCGTTCACCCTCGGAGGTGCTCATGTATGCAGCACGTGGAGCAGTGGAGTGAGTCTTCGGTTGCGTTGTCTGACAGCCCGGCAGGAGCGCTCAACAGGATCCCACCTTCGTTGCCATTTGTTGTATAGTGGGTTAGGCACATAATGAAACCATGGACAACGATGTAGTGATCAGCATGGTTCGCTATTATACAACACAAGACAAAAATACCTGGCCAGGTGGCCAACTATATACATGCTAAGGGGAACACCCCCTGGTGCCATTGGCGGGCTTGAATTCCTGCCGCCGTTCCCATTGGTTCCCCAAAGCAGGAGCTCGGAGCCCCAGTCCCATTGTTCACCAGGACTCAAGCTCAGGCTCCTTTGCTGACTGCCTGCAGTGGTCAGCGGACACAACAATTTCCAGTACCTTACATTTGTCTAAATGTGCTGCTGTATCTATAGGAACATTTTTGTTTTAGCAACTATTTTGTATTACATTTTAAAAAAACCACCTTGTTATGAAACACCAGAGGTGCCAGTAAGTTATGAAGAGAAGGAGGTAAGTAACTGCCCCAGTTCATTGGTAGACAATATCCTCATTTCTTCCTATTTTCTCTTCAGACTTCTTGATCTCACCATTTTGAAATGCTTCAAACCTTAAAACTGTAATCTTATATATGATTTAAGTTCTGCTAAAGAAAAAAATGTGCTTAAACAAATATCATTTATTTTAATATATTTCCAGTACAATCTTAAGCACAGTTATATATCCTTCGAAGTTTATTGAAGTTAATGGGCTGAGAATGGTGTAACTAGGCTTGCCAGGTCTCCCTGGCCACTGGTGGGGGATGTGGGGTAGGGTTGGGAAACTCCTGGAGATTTGGGGGATGGAACCTGGAGAGGACAGGGATCTCAGTGGGGTGCAATGCCAGACATAGAGTCCAACCTCCCAAGCATTCATTTTCTCTAGGGGAACTGATCTCTGTAGTCTGGAGATGAGCTGTAAATCCAGGGGATCCCCAGGTCCCACTTAGAGGCTGGTATCCCTAGATGTAACTCTGCTCAGTATTGCAATGTGTATTTTATTTTTCCTTGTTCTCCTACCAAAATATCCAGGGCAGTTTACTATAGATAATTAAAAAGAAATCAGTACAAACACCAACCAAAATAAATAGCAGGAATTTAAAGTGATAAAACTATGCCCTGTATAAAATCAGAAGTGAAACTGATAAAAAGATAAAAACAAAGACTGTACCACTAAATCTTTCAAATAATAAAAACTATAAAATCCCTCAATTTGGCAAGTATAAATGACAGACAGAACACAACCAAGAGTCCAGCACTGAAATCATTTACTAGGTTCACAGAAAAAGGCCTTCTTTGGAAAGCCAACAACAAAGGATTCCTTGATATGACAGGGAATTCCAAAGCCTGGAAACCTCTGCTGAAAAGCCCTCTCCAGTATACCCATCAACTTAATCTTATTTGAGGCAGGCATGCAGAGAAGTATCATGACATATAAGCTATGAGCAGGATCATGAGGATAAGGCAGTCCCTCAGACACCCAGCCTTCACAGGCTTTAGCAGTCAGTACCAGCACTTCGAATGCTACAGGGCTTTTACGACTAAAGGGCTATTTTGCAGGTGAAGACACTTGTTGCTATCCTGTCTCAAGATGGATGGGCTGTTTTCTCTGTCAGCAGTTTTCAAGGTTCCATAGATGCTTATTGGAGAGAGGTAATCTTCTTGCTTGTTCACTTCTTCTATTCCTACCTACCTCTCCCATGAAGTACCTTTGGAGGATTTTCCACATGTGAGAGGTGCTGTAGCCTACTTCCACTCAGTCCAGTAATTTGCTCCTGTATATCTCTCAAAGGGACAGCCCGTGCTAGCCCAGTCTCATCAGACCTTGGAAGCTAGGAAGGGTTGGCCTTGGTTAGTATTTGGATGGAAGCCACCAAGGAAGTCCAGGGTTGCTACGCAGAGGTAAACCACATCTGAACATCTCTTGCCTTGAAAACCCTCCAGAGTTGCCATAAGTTGGCTGTGAAAAAAAATCACTCTTCCCCACCCACAGACAATTCCATCTTCACTTGTTACATATGATACCCATTGGTGAACTGTTGAAAGTTCTAGGAACTTTACAACATATATCTAATTTGGCGGGAGGATCTCTGGCATAAAAGGAAAATGTTCTTTCTAGGTTTTTGAGTCTTCTGAAGAAAAAGGACGGATAAATGAAATATGTGTTTGTGTTATGATTAAGTTAGTGTCAAAATAAAATGTGTAAATGTTTATTTTTTGATAACATATCTTTCTCTTTAATGTTTTTATCCTGCATGATGCTGGTTACAAGCGTTGATTGGTCATGTACTCCTTGTACAGCAGTTTGATTACTACCAAGAAAGCCAAAGCTGTTTAAAGAATTGCCAGTGTTTTTAATTTTGTTAAATGTTCAGAGGCTTTGCATTTTGTATAACACATTTGCATTTCATTTTCGCAGTCGGTCTGCAGATACAATTTACACCATTTAGATATCTTTTCAGATATAATGCTTCAAAAACCACTACATGTTAAGTGGTAGAGCCATGCTATGTTGTTGTTTTATATAGTAATCAGCAATGTACACTGTGTGAACTTCCGTAGTACTGCTTTTGAGCCAATTGCTTATGCTCTGCCAAGAGTGTTTACTGTGCAACCACTGACAGAGCAAAGAACTATAACAAGTACAAATTCCAGAAGTGGTGTGCAAAAATATAAAGATTCTAGTGGCACTTGAAGTCTTTAATCTTATGCATACTTACTTGGGAGTAAGCCCCTTTGAATGCAGTGAGATTTATTCCCAAATAAACATCATAGAATTGGGTTGCACAGCATAATGGCTTGAGCATTAAGTAAATTCATATTTCATTAGAAGCAATGATGTACATAGAAGTAGTGCTGGTGTGTATGCATGCAGATTTATATATATAGAAATAAATATATATGCAGTATAGAAATAAAGCAAATCAGTGAGGTGAAATGTAAAGATAACAGAAATGGAAAGAATATATCCCATAAGCTGAGGTGTGAGACATGGAGTAAGTATCTTTCAGTGATTTCCATATAATAAAATATTTAGCACACTCTAATAAAAGGGTGATTTATTTAGTTAGCTGTGGGAACTGGGCATCAAATGTTACCAGAACGACCATTGGACTTACCGTGAGGGGTCCTTCTCCTCTGAGGTCAGGAGGACATCTCCAACGGATTATTCCCACCGTGCCTGTAGAGAGGCAGGAAATAGTTTTTTCCCCTTCCTGTTGGCGCCTCCGGAATAGCCCATCTCCAGTTCTGGGACTCCGAAAGCAGTACTTGCAGCCTAAATGAAGTGACCTTGCCCTAGAAAAACTTAACTGCAAACAGTAAAATCAACTGATTAAACAAGAAAGCTCTGCAACTATGAACAAAGGCAGAGTACAACCAGAGATACAAGAGAAGAGTAGAAGAGGAAGGAGTAGAAGGAGTAGAAGAGGAAGATGAGAATGGGAGGGCCGAGATGTCCTCCTGACCTCAGACTAGAAGGACCCCTCATGGTAAGTCCAATGGTCGTTCTCCCTCTGAGGTGGAGGACATCTCCAATGGGACCTCCCCGAGCAGTGTCCCTCATGCGGGTGGGTCGTCATCTTCCTCCATGTTAACGATGTGCTGAAGAATTCTTCTCCCAAAAGCCACGTCTGCAGATGCAAGCGTGTTGATATGGTAGTGCCTTATGAAGGTGGAAATGGATGACCACGTAGCCGCCTTACAGACCTCTTCTACCAAAGCCCTATTGGTAAAGGCGGCGTTGGTTGCTGCGCTCCGCAGAGAATGAGCTGTGATGCCACTGGGTACTTCCTGACCAGAAGCCCGGTAAGCCTCTGTGATACAGGTCTTCAGAACCGAACTGATTGCCGATCTAGACATCTCCTCCCCTGTCCTAGATGGAGATATATTGACGAATAAGGACTCTGTCTTCCTGCAATCCTCTGTCCTTGCTATATAAATTTTGAGGGCCTGTTTTACATCCAAGGCGTGCCAAATCTGTTCCTTGGGTGCTTGGGAGTAGGACAGAACGTGGGTAAGCAGATCTCTTGAGAGCAGTGGAATCTAGAGCCTACCTTTGGCTGGAAGGTAGGATCTGTGCGAAGCACGACCTTGTCTTTATAAAAGATGCAGAGTGATGATTTCACTGACAGTGCCCCGAGTTCTGACACTCTTCTCGCAGACGTGATGGCAACCAGGAACAGCGTCTTCATCCTCAGCGTCTTCATCCTCAGCCATTTCAACCCCACCTCCCTGAGAGGCTCAAATGGTGATCTGGTAAGAGCATTGAGAACCGTATTCAGCCTCCAAGTTGGGAAGCGATGGACCTGGGGCGGAGCTTTTGCCAATGCTCCCTGCAGAAAGAGTTGAGTGTGGGGATGTTTGGAAATCTTGTATCCTCCCAGGGGAGGGAGAACAGTGGAGAGAGCCGCTAACTGTCTCCGAAGAGTAGCAGACTTCAATCTCGAGTCCAGTCCATCCTGCAGGAAAGCCAGAATCGAAGCAATCGAAGGGGACAGCGGCTGCACCTTCTTGCGTCTACACCATCGCACAAACGCCTTCCAAGTGGTGTTATATATACGGAACGTGGACTGTCGTCTGGATGCCAAAATGGTGTCTAGAACCTGGGAAGAATAACCTAATTTCGATAGGTTGCTCCGCTCAATCTTCACACGTTCAAACACAGCCAGGCCGGATCTGGGTGCCATACTGGACCTTGCAACAGCATGTCGGGAGCTATCGGAAGGACTAGAGGTGGAAGTATGGACAGCTACTGTATTGCCGAAAACCATGGGTGATGGGCCCAGTTCGGGGCCACTAGGATGACCTCTGCTCTGAGTTCCCGGATTCTGCGGATGGTTCTGGAGATCAGGACGAATGGCAGAAATGCATATAGGAGACCCTGGGGCCAGGGCGTCGTGAGCGCATCTGTCGCCTCTGCCTTCAGATGGAAGAATCTGGAGAAATATCTTGGAAGCGTGTGGTTCGCAGGGGAGGCGAACAGATCCACCATGGGGCGTCCGAATTGAGCCACTATCATGTTGAAGAGACGTGGATGGAGGGCCCATTCTCCTTCCTGTATCTCCACTTGGCTGAGCCAATCGGCTTGCACGTTTTCGGTCCCTTTTATGTGTTCTGCCCTCAACGAGGTGACGTTTCTTTCCGCCTAAAGGAGAATCTTCATCGCCTCCCCGTGGAGCTGAGATGACCGAGACCCGCCTTGCTTGTTGAGGTGTGCCTTGGCCGATATGTTGTCCGTCCTTATCAGCACTTGCTGACCACACAATTGAGGGGCAAAATGAACCAGAGACAAGCGGATCGCTCTGAGTTCCAAGAGGTTGATTGGTAGTTTCTTCTCCGCAGGTTGCCACGTGTCCTGGACTGGAGTGTCATTCAAGGTTGCTCCCCAGCCCAAGAGACTGGCATCGGTGAACAGCTCCCTGGTGTGGCTGACATAGTAGCTCTTGCCTGCCAACAAATTGTCCATGTTTGTCCACCACCTCAGGCTCTTTTTGACTCTAATCGGTACCTGTAGGTTGAGGGCCTTCTTCTCCATGATGGAGAATTGATGAGGACGGAGAAACATCTGCAATGGTCTGGAGTGCAGACGGGCCCATTGTATCATGTCGATGCTGGCGATCATCAGACCCAGAAGTCTGGCTAGGTCCATGAGGAGCGAGGACCTGCAGTTGTAAATCCTCATGGCAGCTTCTTTGATCTTCTGAGCCTTGGCCAGTGGAAGAAAGAGAGCATTTCGAGTGGTGTCGATTACTGCTCCCAAATGTTCTATACGCTGCGTCGGCAGCAGGGAACTCTTTTCGAAGTTGATCAGGAATCCATGTTTCTGTAAATACTGTAGTGTTGCTGATGGAGTCTGCTCGCGTACTGGCCCTGATCAAGAGGTCGTCCAGATATGGATGCACATGGATGCCCTGAGATCTGAGATGAACCACGGGATTGATGATCAGCTTGGAGAAGAGGCGTGGTGCCGTGGATAGACCAAAGGGAAGTGCTCTGTACTGGAAGTGTTGGTTGTAAATGCAGAAACGAAGAAATCGCTTGTGTGCTGGGTGAATAGGTACATGGAGGTATGCTTCCGTCAAATCTATGGAAGTGAGGTACTCGTTGGGAGATAGAGAGTCCGCTACAGCCTTCAGAGTTTCCATACGAAAGTGTCTCAGTTTTATGAATCTGTTCAGAAACTTGAGATCCAGAATCGCCCTCCAGTCTCCATTCTTCTTGGGGACCATGAACAATATAGAGTAAACACCCCGTTTCCTCTCATTGTCGGGAACAGGTTCGATGGCCTGGATCTCCAGTAGATGCTGTATAGCCTCGCTGATGATGGCTCTCTTGTTCACTGATTTGCTGGCTGGTGATTTGAGGAACCGCTCTGGAGGCTGGTGCAGAAATTCTATCGGATAGCCCTTGGACACCACCTCTACTGCCCAGGCATCTGCCTGTGTGTCTGCCCAAGCTTTCGTAAAATGTAAAAGGCGGGCACCCACCGGAATGGGAGGATAGTCATGCCTGTTTGGGTTTGGCATCTCTGTCTCCCCGATCACCTCTGTTGAAAGGCCTGTGGAATCTGGGTGTGAAGGAACCACGTTTGCCAGACTGCTTGGACGCTTCCCACGAGGTCTTCCTGGTGTCCTGTCGAAATCTAGGGAGAGAATTCTGGGTATGAAAGGACTGCGGGTTTCGCTGATCGAAACGGCGCAGGGATCTGGGCATGGCTTTTTTCTTATCCCTGGTTTCCACCAGGATGTTGTCTAGGGCCTCTCCAAAGAGGCGATCTCCTTGGAAGGGATAAGCTGTTACAATAGCTTTGGAAAGAGAGTCCGCTTGCCAGGCGCGTAGCCAAAGTAGCCGTCTGGCCACCGCCGTGGACGCCATGGCCCTGGAAGCAAAGGAGAGAATGTCCAGAGTGGCGTCTGCTGAAAATGAACTAGACTTAAGGACACGAGAAATTCCCTCCAGCACAGCCCGATTGTTCTCTGGAACAATCTGCATCAACTTACGTAACCACACGATTGCTGCTCTAGAGGCGATGGATGTTGTGGATGCCGCTCTTACCATCATGGCAATTGCCTCATGGATCCTTCTGAGTGTTGCCTCCACCTTCTTATCGGTTTGGTCTTTGATGGTACCCAGACCATTCTCAGATACTAGACCCGTCGACTGGATGGCAGCCACTGGACCGTCCACAGGAGAAACCTGTAATAACTCATTAGCATAATTAGGCAGAGCATATAACTTTTTTGCAAAAGTGGGAAACTGCTTATTGACCATGGGCTTGTCCCACTCTGCTCTGAGCTGACGCTCAAAATACTCAGGAAAAGGAAAAACTTTCTCAGTGAATTCCTCAGGAGGGAAGAATTCCCGGTTGCCCCCGGATCTGGATTTAATTTTGCTTTTGGCCGCCTTCTGATATTCTGAAGGTGGTAAATCATGTAAATCTAAAGCCTTTATAGCCTTAGCTAAAAAGAACTGATAATCCTCGGGTTTGAAAAAACGACTGGATTGTTCCGGGAGTTTTAATTCTTCCTCCTCCTCATCAGACAAAAATTCACCCTCTTCCCTTTCCTCAATGGAAGAGGTATTGGATTCTATTTCTTCCCTCCACTGCTCCTCTAAGGGTCTCCTAGGAGGAGGGGGGAGCCTTCTTAGCTGCCTTAGTTGGCCACCCAGGGGGGATGGAATCAAAGGGTTTTGAGAGGGATTACCCTGTGGTAGGGGAACCTCAGGACTAGAATGGAGCTGTGCCATTTCCTCTCAAATGGTCTTTTTAATAATGGCCATAAGGTCTGAAGAGTGAATCAAAACTCCGTGATCAAGGAGCTTACCCCATTTGGAGCCGGTCTCAGGATCCTGCTCCTCTTCTGAAGGGGTGGGGGGAACGTAAGGCTGTCCTCCTTCTGTCCCCGAGGCTCCAGAAATGGCCGTGAAAGAGGTCCCAAAGCTCGAAGCTGGATCCTCAAAATGGCCACCGCCGCCCGTTTGCGAGAGCGCGGGAGAAATGGCCGGGCCTGCTGCTTCAGGCTGTCGGCGTCGTTTGGGCACACGGGGTGCTGCCGCCGAGTCAGCCGCGTCCATCGGGGTACCGCGATCATGCCACGAAGGCAGATCGGCCCCGGAGTCGTCTCGCGTCACCGCAGCCGCGATGCACGCGTCTCCCTCGTCGCCCGAGGAAAAAACCTTGGGAAGGTCTTTTGCCACCATGGCAGCCGGCGGCGTTCTTCTCTTCGGGTCCTGAGACCCCTTTGAAAACTTCGCTCCAAGGAAGGAGCTGAATGAGAACAGAGAAGAAATAAAGAGAGAGAGAGAGAAAAGAAAAGGGCAAGGCAACAGGCTGGATAAACCAGGATACAAAAAAGAGGGAAACAGCTAAGCCTAAGAGATTTGCTGCTTCTCCCTACTGAGGCAGGAACAGAATTGGAGATGGGCTATTCTGGAAGCGCCAACAGGAAGGGGAAAAAACTATTTCCTGCCTCTCTACAGGCACGGTGGGAATAACCCGTTGGAGATGTCCTCCACTTCAGAGGGAGAAGTAACGATTTTGCAGCAGCAACTTAGCTAACTGGTCTTGTGATGATGCATAAGGGTGAATGGAGTCCATCTAGTGCTGTCACTCTCACTTTGGTTCCACAGGACTAAACCAGAATGAAAAATAATAAAGATCTATTTTAAGCACTAAAATAAGTGGAAATGTCCCAGAATACTTGTAATGAATAGAATGGTAAAGTTAAAAAGAAGTGCCATTGTTATACAGTCATTTTTCTGGACATAATGGCCTTTTAAATGTTCACCAAAAATAGCATACTTGCTTAGAAACTTTTCTTGGAAAACAAAGTTTAGAGGAGGGAAATAGAACTTTGTCGGACTGGAGCATCTCATTTTAAAAACAGACACAACTTGTGGAATTAGACCTTCGGAGACCATTTTTGAAAGAACAATTTAAATAATTTTAACATTTGGTCAAACAGTCTCTTCCAGTTTGGACATACGGTATAAAGTTAACATCACCCTGATTTGAAATGTAGTTGGAATTCAGTGAATGATTCCATCCCTCATGCTAAAAAAGATTGTTGATATTCTTGGGCCCTGTTCACACTGAGCATTTGCCCCGCTGCAGGCACGGGAGCCCTGCGGACTTTCCGTGCGCGATCATACCAGCACATCTGGGAGGCCTAGTGCTCCCGTGGCCAACCCATGGCTTCCCATGGAAAACGCGGAGTAAAAAACTAGTAGGTACGAGGTACTAGTTTCCGGAAACCCCGGGGCAAAGGCTGGCATCTGATCGCGGGAGCGCCAGTATCCCGCAGCTTCCGACGCCCGCCCATGTCCCCGGGGTTTCCGGATGTTGTAAGTATCCATGGGATGCGCACCAACGCTGAACAGCACATGTGCACACACAAGACACCGACAGCGGCCCGCCCCCCCATGGCACATGCGCACTTTGCTGCTTTTTTGCCGCACTGCAGCAGCGTGGTGTGATTGGGGCGCAGAGCTGGAGCGTGGCAACCCCGGTGGCCCATGTGATCGGGCTACCACGCCTTATTTAGCTCCAGGGCGAACTGCCTCGCCTCTCCCCCGCGTTTTCTGGCCCGTATGACCGGGGCCTTGATATACTTTATAAAGACCTTGATCTGAAACCAAAAATGTGCATAGTGACTGGCCTAAACTCCAAGTTTTTTGAAACTGCAGAGGTGCTAATCGTATGTTCTTACAGACATTGAGGAAATTGCATCATTATTGGCCATGTGGCCTGAAAATTCCCTAGCTGCTGTCTCAGGGTGATGGTGACGTCCTAAGCAGTGTTATTCAAGTCTAAGCATATTGATTTCAGTAAACTTCTTGCTCTGCGTAGGATTGCACTATGATTTGCTCACTGAGTTTATTCTATTGTTATGATTTCAGTTAGGCAATTTCAATGGCACTGTATTGATGAATAGGAGCCACCTGTTAATGACTGGCATGTTGTGTGTCAGCATTGTTGGGCCAAAGAAAATGTGGCCAGCTAGATACATCCTTGTCATTACATCAGTTAATCACTTTCATATCAGTAGTCTGTTGTGAAACTCTAGTTCATCTTGATATCCTATCTCTTTAGGCATGTCATATGCTGTTTAAAATGTGCAGCAATGGCTTAGATCCTGTGAATCTGCTGCAAGAGCCTTCTATATCACGGAAAGCTCCTTGTTCTGAAGAAGGCACCATTGCTAATGGAACAGATCTGCTGGGTCCAAACTAGTGGTTTCTTCTGAAGGTAGTTAAATATTATTACATTAGACTCAGTACTAAAAGAGCAGAGGAATTCAAAACATTGGCAACACGTTATTCATCTGAAAGAAATCCATGTATGTTAACAAGCCTCTCTTAGCTAAAACAGTACTTAAAAAATAATGTGCATATTTTCATTAATTGGTTATAGCATAACCATTGAGTTTTTTCAACAAAATGCTTACATTATTATATTGGAAACGTTTTTGGAATTAGCAGTTTTCGATAATGATAATACTTATCTTAAATGAGTTTTCAAAATACTTAATTTGTCATAGTAACCCTTACAACAATCCTATAGGGTAGGCCAGTATTATTATTCCTATACTGTGGAAGGGATGGTGGGTGAGGCTGATAATAGTTTATCACTAGGTGAGATCTGAATTGGGGACTTCCCAGTCCACACTCTTAGTCATTACTGAACTACATGAAGCTTTAAATTATTTGCAGAAATAAAATATGTTTCATGAACTGACAAAATTACTAGAATCTGTGGTTTACCACTGTAGTGCACAAAGAATGAAAATAATCTTAGATTACAATAATTGGATTTACCACAAACCATTATGTTACTAATTCATAGTATAGAGGTAGGAGAAACTACCGAGAAAAATGTTGGGAAGATTTTGGCCTTTTAAAGTACATTTAAAAAGACATTCTTACACTCTTACAACCATTTGAAATATACCTGGTCTAGATCTGGCTACTGATGCAGGTAATAAGCTAGTATTTATATGTTGTCAGTAGTCCAAAATAATAATGAACATATGAGATTTCTTATTATAATCATCTCAAAATTCTAATTGTCCCAATTTCTGTTTTAATTAATTTTGTTGCAGTTTAGTTAAGAAAACATACATTGACCTCTATTAGGGATGCCAGTTCCCAGGTGGGGGATTTTGCTGGCTCCTGCCCACTTCCAGCCAGCTGGCTGGTGGGGAAGCCCCGCCCCAGCCCCGCCCCCAAGAGAGACCACCTTATGAGACTCCCTTCTTGTGAGAGTTAGAGGGCCCTCCAGCTGATCAGCGGGAGCATGTGGCCCGTCAATCAGCTGGAGGACCCTTTAAATCTTGCAGGAGGGAGGGAGAGGGGCAGTTGCATGCCTGAACTCCAAGTGGCAAATTTGCTGCTGGAGTTCAGGCATGTGTGGCCCCCCTACTTCTTGCAAACAGCATTTAAAGGGTCCCTTCAAATATTGTTTGCAAGAAGTGAGGGAGGATGCCTGAACTCCAGAGGCAAATTCACCACTTGAAGTTCAGGCCCACACAGCTCCAGCTTCTTGCAAACAGAATTTAAAGGGTCCCTTTAAATGCTGCTTGCAAGGAGGGGGGTCCGCCTGAACCCCAGTGGCGAATTCGCCACTTGGAATTCAGGTGTTCACGGCCCCCATTCCTTGCAAACGGCATTCAAAAGGTCCCTTTAAATTCTATTTGCAAGAAGTGGGGTGGGGTGCCTGAGTTCCAGAGGCAAATTTGCCGCTTGGATTTCAGGTGTGTGGGGCACTGATCTCCAATATGATGACATCACTTCTGTGTGATGTCATCACATTGGGAACATCGCTGCCCCCTCCAAGAATGTCCCCCAAAGTCCTCCACTAGAGCTGAGGAGGGACCTGGCAACTCTAACCTCTATAGAGATTTCATCTTCATTTCAAAAATGTGCCTTTTGGACCTTAAAGACTACTCAGCAAGTATAGGTTTAGGAAGTTTATATATGTGCATTGGCCCATCTGGTGAACTGCCTTGTATTTCATTGGCTCAGTGACTAGGGTCAAGTCAAGTCAAATTTATTGTTCAAGTCGATGACCAGTGCACTCAGTGACTCAGTTAAAAGAAGGACTTTGCTCAGTTCTAGTAGTTGCTTCCATCACTTAGCAAGATACTGGGAATGTGACAGCACCACCACTCCTTTGCAACCCACTTATTTCCACCCAGATGAAAATGATCTTCCCATCTCCTGGCCTATTCTTCTTGTACCTTCTTCATATTTCCAGTTCTGTTAAGGAAAATGATAATGTGCAAGTATGTTTGGAGGGGGGAAAGGGATTTACATTTATACTGTCTGTGTGCTATAGTGGGTCTTGATAATTTGAGCTAAGGAACCAGTAATGAGCACCGTGGCTTTTTTGGGTGTATATGTGCGTGGGAATGCTTTCTGTACATTCTTATCTGGCCATGATGACTACAGGGAATCTCCATATGCTGAGATAGCAAACCTCTGAATACCAGTGCTAGGAGGCAGCATCAGAGGAAGGTCTTGGCCACTATGCCTGTCCTGTTTGTTAGTTCTATAGTGGTTGATTATTGTGTGAAACAGAATGCTGGATTGGATGAACTAATGGTTTGATCCATCATGGCTTTTCTTATATTCTTAACTTGTCAACTAGAAATGACAACCAGAAAATTAATGAATATTTATCCACATGAAAATCAGAGTGCTAGATGTTGTTTTTTCAATGATACTTCAATGGCTTTTCTTGAAAAACCTTTTTTAATATTTGAAAAAGTTTAAGGTCTTTGAGGAATATGTTAAAAACTATCAGCTGCCTTTAGATGTCCTAAGTATGGCAGTGAAGTGGCATCTTCTAGAATAGGAGTCCCTAAGTTTTTTAGCCTCCGGGCACCTTTGAAATTCTGACGCTGGATGATGGATGCAGCCACAGAATGGCCACCACAAAACATGGTGTCAACTACAGAACAGCTGCCACAAGAGATGAAGCCAAATACAAAATCTCAGGAAGTGAGGTTATGCATAATTATAATAACTCTTTAACATTCATGCAGAACCTCTATCTAACACGATGCCTTTTAAAGTGAACATATTGTTTAAAATATTTTCTTGCATACACAACTTATCTCCAGTCATCCAGTGAAGATCCTTGTATAATGGTGACAGCTGCTGCCCAAACAACTTTTTTAAAAGTCTGCTCTGCCAATTGGATCTCCAATAGTTGATCTGAAGCTCGGCTGGGCAAAAGCCCCACCTGGCCCTGCCCACTGTCTAAAAATACTTGGTGGGCTCCAAGAAGGGTGTCAGTAGGTGCCATTGCCTTGGATGGCACTTCCCGTCTTCCTGGTTATATTTCATTCACCAGGAAAGCTTCCTTAGGGAACAGGGGGAGGAGACCTTGGGTCGGATTACCATGTCTAATCTCCAAAGCATTAAATATTACTTCAACGAAAGTTTTGATTTCTAATGATTTGGCTTTGGCTGTTTTGGTCACTCTGGATAATTTCACCTTAATTTTAATTTGTTTATTTACCTCCAGATGCTGGTATCATATCCATGAATGAAAATTGGAATATGTTAATGGGGTTATATGATAAAATGTTGGAGACTCTTCCAGATATAATGGTTATTTTAGCAGGTGACTTCAGTGCCAGAATTGGAACCAGCAATTAAACTTTACTGTCTACCTGGCTGGGCTTTTTACATTGATGATACTTTATTCCCTTTAATGTATTCAAGACCATTGAAAGACACCAATATTAATAGGACAGATCTGAGGGTCTTTGAATTTTCCACACAAAGAGGTCTTACCATATTAAATGGGTTTATGGAGATTGATCAAAGGGGTGACTTTATTTTTTTTAATTCCAAGGAGGCTAGTGTTATTGACTATTTTCTGGTGATTTTTCATTTTCTACATTTGAAGAAGAGGTTATCCATACAAGATTTCATGGAATTGGGATTATCTACCTATTTTTTTTACTCTGAAGCTACCAGTGGAAGATCGCCTTCCCTTAAGTGAGCAAGGACAACTGTTGCAGAAGGGTAATGAAATCTGTCATTTTTATTGGCTTCCTCTAATAGGAGAGAACATTAGTAGCATGTTGTGCTTGATGGAAGCTAGATTTATTAAAGATGAACTCTAGAGTTAATTTGGCTAAGTCTTCCATTGAGCTATTATATGATCTTTATACTCAACTTGAGCCTTTTTACTTATGTCCTTTTTACTTACGTCCACATAAATACAGGAATATGTCTGAGCCACCTAGTAGAAATAACTGGTTTGACAATGAATGCAAAATTATGAAAATAAGGATTCAACAATTGCTCCATGACTTTAAAAGAGATAATACCTTATACATTCTAGGGGAATTACTTGATCTTTAGAAAAGATACAAAAAACTAATTCAGATTAAAAAGAGGGAAGAAAAGTATAAAGGGTGGCTTATACTTTCACTTAGCAGTAGTGATCTATCAGGTTTTTGGAAAATTGTTTCCATGGCTAAGAATCATTCTGAAGTCTAACTTACCATCATGAATCCCTGCCTCTCAGTGGATGACATATTTTAAGGAGTTCTTTTGCTCTAGTCCCTCCTGTAATACTGTGGTAGTGGTTATAATCTGAAGATCTTCCTAACTGGGCTCCCATATCAGAGAAGGATTTATGTAGTATGATCCATTGTATGTGATCTGGTAAAGCTCCAGGCTCAGATAGGGTCCCAAATGAATCATTTTAGATAGATCCCTTCCTGGTAGAGTAGCATATTAGCACCCATTTTTTCTCAGATAAATTTAATTGGTGAAATCCCCCCCCCCCAATTTGGAAGCATTCTATAATCATTTTAATGTTCAAAAAGGGTAATAGTTCTGACCCTGCTTATTATTGCCCAATCAGCCTTTTATCATCTGTTGGGAAATTATATTCTTCCCTTCTGTATCAAAGGTTAGTGCAATTGATTGAGACCCATAATATTTTTGGGATGGGAACAAATTGGTTTCAGGAGAGGATTCTCCACCATTGACAACTGCTTAATTCTTCTCCACTTAGCAGAAAAAAGGAAACAGCTATGCCAAAGGGGAAGCTGTATGTGGCTTTTATGGACTTCAAATGTGCATTTGATTCAGTCAGCCAGACAAAGCTATGGGAGAAACTAGTGGGCTCATCAATTGATAAAAGACTACTCTGGGTAATCAAGATATATATTACTACATTACTACTGCTCAGGTTCAATGTGGTGATGAGGGGCAACTCCCAGACAGTTTTAGTTTTGATAGGGATAGTGTTAGAGAAGGCTGTCTGCTTGATCCTCTACTTTTAAATTTATACTTAAATGACCTGATACTGAGCCTCACATCCCTGGAGTTTCATGCTCCCAGATTAGCTTCAAAAGAATTACCACTGCTGCTTTATGCTGATGATTCTGTTCTTACTTCTCTTACTAAGATTGGTCTGAAGAGACTTCCGAGACATTTCTCAAATTACTGTTTAGACACTGAGTGACTAGCAAAAACAAATAAGTTCATATGGAAAAATAAGAAGCCAAGAATAAGATTTAAAGTACTGCAGGATGAGGAGAGGTGGCCTGGCAGTACCTAATATTAAATTAAATAACCAAGCTGCTGGGCTAGTTTGGATATCAGATTGGATCAGAAGTCCCAATGAAAAACTGATAAAATTAGAATCTTCAGATTTTGATGATGGATTCCATAGTTACTTGTGGATCAAAAAATCTGTATCAAAAGAATAACTCAAGATAAAGTCACATAATCAGAGATAGCTTATTTAAAATTTTGGAAATGCTACAAAAGAGAATCAGCCCTACAATTCCACCAGTAATCTCACTAATAAATGCTTATTACAATAATCACACAAGGAGAAACAATGATTTTATAACTTATGGCAATATGATAAACTCGCAAGGTGTGATCCAGATGTGGCAAGAGATCAAAGAAGAAGAAAAGGAGATACAATAGTGGACATATTTTCAAATTGCTTCCAGATTAAAAAAATATCTGTATTAAGAGGTGTTATTAAAGAACTGACTGATTCTGAAGATTGTCTTACAATCTAAAGACCATTTAATAGGACAAATTTACAAGTTACTGCTTCAATATGATTCTGAAGAAGAACAGGTCAAACCCTGCATGATTAAATGGATGCAAAATTTTGGTAAGGAAATACAGTTTCAATGTTGGGAAAACCTATGGACTAAGGGTATTAGATTTTCCGCTAGCCAAGCATTAAGAGAAAACTGGTACAAGATGTTCTGCTGATGGTACATCACCCCAAAAGATATTGAAAAGATGGACAAGAATGACAAAAGGTCTTGCTGGAAATGTAATGAAGTCGACAGCACTTTTTAATAATATATGGTGGACTTGCATCAAGATGAAAAGATACTGGAAAAATATATATGCAGAGATCCAAAATGTTTTTAAAACCAAATTCCTGATGAAGCCAGGGACTATGTTATTGGGAATCCTGCCAGACAATATAGAAAGAACTTCACAAGACCTACTTAGATATATGTTGACAGCTGCCAGAGTAACTTTTGCAATGAAATGGAAGACAGAAGACTGTCCTACAACAGAGATCTGGAAAGAAGAACTAGCTGAGTATGCAACATTGGCAAAACTAACTAATTATATAAACAGAACACCATTGAAAGAATTTCAGCAGAAATGGCAAGCTTACTACTCATATTACGGGAATAGTTAAATTTCTTGATTCTTGAAATTATTTGACTATCACATTAAAGGTGATCAAGATATTGATTATAGTTTTAATCTTTTTATTTAGTATTCCACTAGTATTTATGTATTTAGTAAGAATAAGACTTAGATTATGACAAATGATTAAGATAATATCCAGGTTTTAAGGATGGTTTAATCTTAGTGCAGAAATTTGGGTCCCTTCCAACCTCCTCATCTCCAAGCCTGATGTGGCTGCAGGCCTATGAAGCTGACTCTGGGCCTGGCCATGGAGGCAGTGTCCAGGAGCCATTGCAAGGCCTGGAGTGGTTCCCCAATGTCACTGTGGCTGTGCCTGTAGTGGAGCCCAGACTCCACCCCCACCTCAGGCAGGCCCAGAGCAGCCCCAAACTCCACTGCTTCCTTTCCAGGACACAGGTAAGACAACACTCTTTATTTGGGGGGGATTTAACCCCCAATGTAATATTTTTAGGTTTTCAGATTTTTCTGTAAACATGGGAGTCTCCCAGGATTGCAGAAATATCTGTTTATGCCCGTATGGCCCAGATCTGTGGATTTAAGTCTCTGCAGTTTCGTCTACACTTGACTATTAGTATGTGATAATCTTCCCTTCTGTATCAAAGGTTAGTGGAATAAAAACAACAGATAGGTCTGACCTATTCTAGAAAAGTTTCATTTGTGAAGTTTTCTGACTAATGTAGCTTTGCTTCTTAGAGTTGTTTAGAGCATGGGTATCAGACATGTGGCCTGGGGGGCGGATCAGGCCTCTGGAGGGCTTCTATCAGGCCCTCAGTGGAACTGGCTGTCTTCTGCTGCTTCTTCCAGTTCTGCTGCTGCTGCGTCATCGTAGGTTTGCAGCTTACAGATACACACCTGAACAGCATACTCAAGATTGCAACAGCACAGACATTTTGATGCAATAATTTAGAGGAAGAGGTGTCAGTTATCAGACACTGTTAAATAAACAAAATATTGCAAGAGTGTTAATTTTTTAAGCATGTTTTTATTTTAAGTAAAAAAAAATCCTCTTTGTGTTTGTGTCCTTTATAAAGTTTATATCTCCACTACCTGGCATTACATTTTATGACACACATGGCCTGGCCCAACAAGGTCTCATTTATGTCAGATCCGGCCCTCATAACAAATGAGTTCGACACCCCTGGTTTAGAGTATTTAGGTTTAAGAAGGAAAATCACTTGTGCTAGCTGATGTCCATGTTGCATTTGAATTCAGTTGTTTGTTTATTTTAAACAGAAAGTTCCTTCATCTTTAGCTCCATATTGCTTACTCTATGGCACATTGCAAACCAGATGGTAACCAATGCTCTATTAGTGTGTGTACATCCTTCCCCAGTGCAGTAGCTACTTTCTAGTTAAGGAAGGGTAAGACTAATATAACTTGCGTCATATAAGTATGGTTATGCTCTTGGCTGCCACTGAAAATGTCCCCACTTCCTTTCCAAGGATTGTTAAAGTATATGGAGAAAGTGAATGGAGGACTCTCATACTCTTCTTTGTTGTTGCATTTATGACTTGGTTTGATTTCTGCTGGATTGGTATTCACTATTGTAAAGTCAACGTTGAAGATGCAGAGATGCTGTTGGGGGGCATGCATTAGGAAGTTGCACAGCTAACAATGGCAGCAAGCTGAGCTGAGGGGAAGAATCTGGGAGCTCTGATGTCTGGGAGAAGGAGCCTGAGATCAGAGGGGAACTCATGTTCTTACTGCATTGGCATGCCCCCTTGATCACAGACAGCTATCACACTAACAGTAAACATACATATACTTAAACACAGTAAAATCTCCCCCATGACCAAGTGACAGTGACCCCTGCAATGGTCTGTTCCCGGTTAGTTTACTGTAACTTGCTCTACTGCAGGCCTTCCTTTGAGTCTGACCCAGAAGCTTCAGTGGGTACAAAATGCAGCACTGTGCCTGCTGACTGAGACTTCTATGTGGACACACATTCAGCCAGTGCTACGCCAACAGCACTGGTTGCCGGTTGAGTACTAGATCAGATTCAAGGTGATGGTACTTTAAGGCCCTATGCGGCCAGGGACCAACATTTCCCTCTGTATGTGCCTTGAAGAGCCTTGTGCTCTTCTGAGCAGTACTGTTTGGTAGTCCCCGGTCTGAAGGATGTCTGCCTTGCCTTGACCAGGGCCAAGGCTTTTTCAGCCCTGGCCCTTGCCTGGTGGAACATGTTCCCAGTTGGGTTCAGGGCCCAAGGGATTTATTACAATTCTGCAGGGCCTGCAAAATGGAGCAGCTCTGCTAGGCTTGTGGATGAAATGGCAGATGTTCATAGGACACTGGCCTTCCCTGCTTAATCTGTTCAGTCTGCCTCTATGGTGTTGTTACCTATACCAACTTGGCACCAGAGAAATATGCTCTCCCTGGGATTGTCACAGCATGCATTACAGTTAGCTATTACTAAGCTGCTTCCAGGTATTAAGTGCTGAAATATTTAGTTGGATGAATTGATTGATGTTTTTATGGATTTTTATTGTTTTATCATGTGTTGTGAGCCTCTCTGAGCCCACTTGTGGGATAGGGGAGGATATAACTAAAATAAATGACAGTCATGTGGAATACTCAGATGAGTAGATGTTTCCTTGTAGCCACTGTCATGTTTCTGTTGAACTAGAGGAAGAGAGGTAGAGGTAGACTTTCTGTAGCTATTTCCACAATTCTTTTTTGAATGTACAGAAATTTTGCTATACTGCCAGACCTGTGGAGGTTCTGTAAAGTTTGAGCTTTGGGTTACCATAATTATTATGAAGGCTGTGCTGGACTTCAGAAATTGTTGGGTTAATGTTTTGTAAATCACTGCCAGTTTCTTTATTTTAATAAAAGATTTGGAGTCCATCAAGTTACAAAGTGCAGAATATGTTCACCATGATAAAATCAATAGAAAATATGAAGGGCCAATCCTATAACTTCATCAAAAGTTTTGGATTATGTAGGGATACTTGTCTGGGGCAATTAATGTGTGCTGTTTTTATAGTATTTTTTCATGAGAGCAGATGTGAAGTGAAGTGTTTTCTTAGGCTGGCTTTCCATAGAATGCATACACAGCATGTATTATTGATGGTTTTATGCAGCTGTGTTAAACTGAATATGATATTTTCTCTTTTGTAAAAATAGAACCCCCCCATTACTGTTGTGCCTCTTATTCAAAATGAAAATCAGTCCAAGAAAAAACACATTTTGGTAAATGGCAAGAGAAACAGAACAGTACTAGGGTGAATTATTGCTCTCCGAACAGTACTTCCATGAAAGGGAAGCATGGATGCTTACAGATGGAAACTTTTTCATGAAGCACAGCTTATGGTTGAAAACAGAAGAATCTTAATAAAGAGCTTCTTGCTTGCAGCACCATGCTGTGCAGGTGCTGTTGCATGTGGGGATCTCTCTTCTGAAGAGCTGATAAGCCCTGTCATCTTTGTTGCAGGAAGATGGGAGAAAATGACCATCATCAGTTTACTCTTTCCCTAATAATTGACTGGTGCCTTACAGTGCAGTACTAAGCAGAATCATGCCCTTCTAAGCTCAGAGACTTATTTATTTGTTTGTTTTATATACCATCCTCCCTGCGGATAGGCTCAGGGCAGTTCATGACAATCTCAATACAATATCATTAAAACAACAATTAAATAACAATTAAAACAGTAAAATTATAAAATACCATGCAAACAAGCTAGTTCTGATGTCAGTTCAGCAATACTGATATTAAGGTCCAGGCCACCGATGTCAATTCAGCAGTACAAATGTTAAGATCCAGGCTGCTGGAGGGGAGATAGCTAGGAGGGAAAAGGGACATCCGTCGCCTCAACCAAAGGCCCAGTGGAAGAACTCTGTCTTGCAGGCCCTGCGGAACAGTAATAGATCCCGCAGGGCCCTGATCTCGTATGGGAACTCATTCCACCAAGTGGGAACCAGGGCCAAAAAAGCCCTGGCCCTGATTGAGACTAGTCAGACGTCCCTGGGGCTGAGGATAGCTAGAAGATGTTGATTCATAGACCTCAGTGTCCTCCGGGGCTCATATGGGGAGAGGCAGTCTTTAAGATATGCTGGCCCTTGGCCATATAGGGCTTTAAAGGCAAGTATCAGCACCTTGAAACTGATCCAGGATTCAATAAGTAGCCAGTGCAGTTCATGCAGCACTGGGAGGATATGAGCCCGCACAGGCGTCACCATCAACACCTGTGCTGCCATGTTCTGCACTAGCTGCAATTTCCGGAGCAGGATCAAGGGCAGCCCCATGTAGAGAGAGTTACAATAGTCCAGTCTGGAAGTGACCATTTTATGAGTCACTGTAGCTAGATCTCATGGGGTGAGATAAAGGGGGCCAACTGCCTGATCGGCCTCAGATGAAGAAAGGCTGACCTGGCAGCGGTGGTGACCTGGGTCTCCATAGAAAGGGAGGCATCAAGGAGCACCCCCAGACTCTTTACCCTTGATGTTGGCACCAATGGGGCACCATCAAAGGTTGGGAGCCTGATTCCCTGACTCAATCCCCCATGACTCAGGTACAGGACCTCAATGGACTTAGAAGGTCATAACTCTACTTAAAGACTGCATAGTTAAGTTCTTATAGCATCAGCCATGTTCTAATACTAGTACTTGGTATTTGTTTTTTTGTTTCTTTTAAAGGTGCCAGTAATGTAAGATTGCATTGATTTCTACCGATTCACCCCGCAGGACTTGAGAGAGCGCTGAATAAAGGTGTCCATACGCAGTACCATCACAAAAAAACTCCCTGCTACTACACAAAATGAAATGTATGACCCTGGTTTGCTGCATGTAGGTGTATCTCCCCTTTCATTTCTCATTCAGTACCCTGTTGCATGGTTGGGCCCAAGTGGGAAAGGTACTGCATGTGGAAGCATGCTTCTGTGCACTGGTTGCCCTTGTGTTATCTGCACATTTTCACAGTTCCAAATTATGAAACAAAGAGCCAACATACTTATACTATTAATTTTTCCCCTATTGTTTGCAATACAAGTTTTCTGAGATCAGCTCTGAGAGGGAAAGAACAATAGGCAAGCAGAAGGATGTAGAATAGGAAAAAAGTTCAAACCTATGATTATCTTATTTATTAATCTGTTATACTACTTTTCCATAAGCTCAAAGTGGTTCAATAATAAATGATATTAATAAAACCACAAAACAAGAAATCACAAACCACAAAACAAAAATCCAAAGGAAAGAAAGCCTCCAACAACAGAAGGAAAGAGACTCAGGCAGGAAATTAATTATACAAATAACCTCTGGAAACAGAACATTTTGCATTGCTTCTGGAAGCTAAGGAGAGGCAATGCTTTTCAACACTCCTAGAAAGAGGTTCCACAATTTAGGTATCATTACAGTAAATTATGTGTTTCTGGCCTCCATTGTCCACACTTGGTGTAATGACGGAACAGTAAGTGTGTTGCTGTGGCCTCAATTGGTGAGGAAATTAATTTCATGCAGCAATGTGTTATGGTCAGTAACACTGGTATTTGATAGTTTAATTTTTTTATATAGCACCACCAATGTGCAGGCCACTTTATGAAGTACTTTTCTCCATTTCTCACAATACAAGAACTCATGGGCATTCAATGAAATTGCTGAGCAGTTGGGTTAGAACAGATAAAAGGAAGTACTTCTTCACCCAAAGAGTGATTAACACATGGAATTCACTGCCACAGGAGGTGATGGTGGCTACAAGCATGGACAGCTTCAAGAGGGAATTAGATAAGCATATGGAGTAGAAGTCCATCAGTGGCTATTAGCCACAAGGTATAGATAGGAACTCTCAGGCTGGGGCAGGTAATACTCTGTATTCTTGGTGCTTGGGGGGGGGCAAGAGTGGGAGGGCTTCTAGAGTCTTGGCCCCACTGCTGGATCTCCTGATGACACCTGGTATTTTTGGCCACTGTGTGATAGTGTTGGACTAGATGGGCCATTGGCCTCATCCAACATGGGCTTCTCTTATGTTCTTATATTCTTATGATATAACAAAAATGCAGGAGGAATGGCTCTAGGTGCTTCTGTTCTGTAGTGATAAAAAGGACTCCTTTGCTTGTTGTTCTTATGCTGCTTGAAGATTGTAACTTGCTGCTAACCCATTCAGTGATATCAATAAGATATAACTATGGTTCCTTATATGAAACATTTCATTAACTCCTGTGGTACCATTATAATTCTTGCATAAATTTGTAGAATAAATCTCCCTACAAACAGAATTATGAAAACATTCAGAGTGGACTTGGCTGTCACTTATAAACAGTGGAGTAGTACTTCCTGCTTGATGATGTCAGGAAAGCGCTGGACTGAATTACAACCTTCTCTTTACTCAAGAGTTATTATACAAGGTGGTAAAGATATGTGTTGTCGAAGGCTTTCACGGCTGGAGTTCATTAGTTGCTGTAGATTTTCCGGGTTGTGTGGCCGTGGTCTTGGGAAGACCACGGCCACACAACCTGGAAAATCTACAGCAACTAATGCTAAAGATATGGTTTACAAAGGAAAAAGAGAATTAATGTAATTGTTCTTCTGTAGAGAAAGGGGAAGGAAAGCTCAACATTTATCAGTGCTTCTGTTCCTGTTTCATATTCCTCATTACAAAGGAGAGTATTGCATCCTTTAAATTGATTTCCAAATGCGCTACGGGAAAGCTTCATAGAGTACTTTGAGAAATATGTTTTTGTTCCCCACACCCACCCTTGGTTTCTGTCCAATTAAATTATGTCATAAATCCTCCATTATAGGTAGTAAAACCTAATTTTAGATTTCCTGCCCTCTACAGTGTCTTGCTTGATTGCTACCAGTTGGCTACAAGTGTAAAGTGTTAAGTGGACAATTGTAGGATTTTTTTTACACATGAGAAGACCTCTTAATGCTGGGGGTTAGTTTGTAGGTTTCACTGGTAAGTTTTAACTGTGAGTCTCTGAAAGGTGTTGTATGTTATCAGAAAACTATAGTTCTTGTTTTAATGGAAAAATACTTGTGAGAGAAAGTTATTCAAACTTGGGTTGCAGTTGCAGCTGTGATAATACTTCACCATTGTGTTTAAGCCCACAAGAACTTATGCTACAATACATTTGCTAGTCTTCAAGGTGCTACCGGGCTCTTTTTTTAGTTTGGGTGCAATAGACTAATAAAGGAACCAGAGCAGAATAAGCAGCTATAGTAATAATAGTTTTAGTAATAATAATAATGATACGTTATTTTTTTTGCTGGTAATCTAGTGCACTAGCCAAGGCCTCACAAAATTCTCCTCTCCTTCGTGCAGCACTCGTGCTGCTTCTCTCCCTTCTGGGCTTTTCTACCATTTGCATATGGTGAGCAGTGTGATTTGGGTAGAAATTGGATTGTGCCAATATGATTTAGAAAAAAATTGTATATATGGATATATATATTTGCGGGAGGGAAGGCAGCCTGGTATAGCCAGTCTTGTCAGAACTTGGAAGCTAAGCAGGGGTCAGGACTTGAAACAGAGACTGCCCACCAAGACTCTGCAGAGGAAGAAAATGGCAAACCACCTCTGTTTCTCATTTGTCTTGAAAGCCTCTTGCTGGGGTTGTCATGAGTGGGCTGCAATTTGTCAGGACTTTACACAAACATATATTTGGGGGGGGTATTGAGAACTTTACAGAAATTACTATCAGCTCAGACTTGCCTTGTATGAAATGCTCATTTTCTGTGGAGTCAAGCCTCTCTTGTTATTGTCTTGAAGATTTGCTTACCAACAGAATTGCATGCAGTTTTCAGTTTGCACAGTGCCTGCATTCTGCATGGCATCTGTGAAACTGCTGATTATGCATGCTTAAGTACTATGCACTGGCAATCAGGAGATCTCTCTCTTAATAGCAGCTAAATTAAGTAACAATTGCTGCTTTTCCACCTGCATAGATGGGAATGTTTCTCTTCTTTGAATGTATGTGTTGTGCAGTTTGTGGGTAAGAAAGCATCCATCAATTTCATTTCAAATTCCTAGTTTGGGAGCTATTTTCCTTTAAAGCAAAACAACAAGAGTGCTTACCCATTGTTTTAAATATGAAATTAATTAAGGCTTTCTTGGCCATGGAGGTGTGTTCCTTTGGAAAATATTACTCCCCCCCCTCAAAAAAAAAAAAACTTACCAGGCTGTGGAGAACTTGGACCTAATGCAGGAACAGTATGTTTTGTAAGGTGATTTTTTTTGTGGACACAAAATGGTTTTGGGGAGGTGATTGCAGCCCCCCCAGTGATTTCTGATCTGGAAAGCTTGCCTGTCTTTCCTGTTAACTGCTAGATCAGGGAGACAATTCATGTTTGCAGATCACTCATTGAGGAATATAAATGTTTCAAACAATAGTCAGTGAGGGGAGGTGGATGGGGGAAACTGGAAAATTACTCTGTGAGTGCACACCTGAAGTCAACTGATTTGTATAACTGAGAACACATGTACACTGTTCAAAAGCAAATAGTTTCTCTAAAGTTTGACTGTGCTTATTGCAGTTTGTAGACCCATTGCAACTCAAACCATTCCAGTGGTCAAGATTCTCTGATGTGGGCATGTAACAGTGTAGCATAAACTTTGAGATCCCTTTATCCCAGATATCAGAATTGGGACCTTCCGACACCAGAAGGATAGAGTGCTATAGGGAGCACTATGGTTCCTTATATGAAAAGAACTTTTTACACACACACACACACCACACACTACCTTTGCTACAGATTGGTTATATATCCACAGTGGTCCATCTAGTGCAGTATCCTGTTACAGAGCAACCAATCTGCTGCCTTGAAGGGCCAATAAACAGGTTACAGAGGCTAAGACTTTCCCCAATGCTGCCTGCCAGGACTGGTATTCAGAGATTTAGTCCCTATGGATGTCGACATTCTCTTTACTCTCCATGGCTAGTCAGGGGTGGAAAATGGTCAGTAAAATCAGTAAAAGTCAGTTTTTTCATCTTGGTCAGTAATTTGTCAGTTTTTTTAAAAATTGATCAGTAAAGTCAATATTTCTTTGATTTTTGTGAATGTAGGTGTGTTTTTTTTGTTACCGCATTTCGAGGGAAACATGATGACTTCCCAGTGAGACGACAGATTGTTTTCAGTTCAGTTATGAAGTACTTTAAGGATTTTGTTCCTAAGAGTAAAAGTGATTTGGTGAAATCTTCCACAAAGTATAGAATCATAATTAACCTCTTAAAACATGAGACAATGAAAGCAGAGGTGATGTTTTGTTGCACGAGTGCCTGCTTATTTACAAAGTTCACTGAAGTGTTCCAGAAAGAAGAGCCTTTGGTACATGTGATGCATGGTGAAAACACTCACAAGAACCATAATGAATCGGGTTTGTAAGAGTTCAGCACCACTGTCTCTTGAAGCCTTCAGTGATAAGCACTGCATACCTGTGAGAGAAGTTATCAGTAAAAGTAGAATCTGTGAAGAACGGAAAAAACTTTCTGAAAAGGAACGGGAGCAAAAAAAAATTCATAGCAGCCTGCAAACACCTTTTACTTCAGTCATCTTTGGATAAGCCCATCCTCAGATATCTTTAATGTTTAGCTCTAGCACAGAGAGTCAAGGAAGGAACCCATAAGGATATAATGAAAGTAGCAGCAGCACTCTTGATGGATATTCCACTGGACATGATTGCGGATAAATGGAAACTTCTTAGACTTGAAGGTGAAACTGCCAGTGAAACTTGCTGCATAGATACATGCTGGAATCAGTTCTTTGAAAAGACACACCCATCTGGAGATCCAAAATACCCACTGGTTACCAAAGTGGTGAAAGCAGCATTATCTTTATTGCATAGTAGTGCAGACATAGAAAGAAGGTTTTTCAAAATTTGGACTCATTTTGGCCAATGGAAGGGCCAGGATGTCAGAGAGAACTTTGAATGCCCACCTAATGGTCGAAGAAACTTTATATCATGCATACGAAAACAAGGTATACCATATTAATATCACACAGGAGCTTTTAGAGATCGCAAGAACAGCTCATGTTCATTACAAGAAATACTGTGACTAACAGTGTGTCATTAAAGAAAAGGAGCAAAAAGAAAAAGAAAAGAAAGAAAGGGAAAAAGGCAGAGGAGTTAGAAAGGTTTAAGAAGATAGACAGTGAAAAGGATAGTATACAAGAGAAGGAAGCAAAACTGAAAAAGCTGAGATAACAGAATGAGAAGAGGATGATTGCTTGAATGTTGCTAAGTGGTACAACCAAATGTGTAAAGGATGCTGCTGAGAAAAAGGATATTGTGGGATTCAACATGGCACAGCTCATGCTTAGAAGTAGTGGAGAAAGCAATGGAAGAAGAGGACAAGAACAAATGCTTGTGGATGCAGTGCAGAAAACTGCTGAGAAATGAAAGAGTTCGTTAATAATTTCTTTTTTCATCAAAAAATCAAAGATAAAGTAAAAGCAAAGGCAAGTCTTACCTTACAGTAATCATGTTTTATTGTCATAATGATTACTCTATATGTGGTTTTTAATATGTTTTGCTGCTTTATTATGTGCAGTATTTGATTATTTTTAAATTTTGTACAATAATGAATTTCTTTGTACAATAATGAAAACATTGTCCTATTTTCATTAAAAAAATTAAATAAAAAGGTGTGTGATGGCTCTCTATGGGGATGGTGGAGGCCAGATAATAATTTTTGATGATGTCCTAGTTTTACTGTTAAAATGCAAGTTTATCAATAGGTTGACATTAAATTGTTCAGTAATTTGTCAGTTTTTGGTCAGTAAAATCAGTATTTTTGACCCTCTGACTAGTTTCCACCCCTGACTAGTAAGTAGCCATCACTAAACTCACTGATGCTGATTCCTCAATTTAATTGCTTGTTCGGTGAAGAATTATTTTTTTTCTTTCCTGAACTGACTGTCGATCATATTAATGCCCACGAGTTCTGGTGTTATAGAAGAGGGAGAAAAAATTCTATCAACTTGCTGTACCTCATGATTAATTTTGTAAACCGTTATCATGGCCTTTAGTTTTCTTTTTCTTAACTGTACAGGTCACAACTCTTTAGCCTTTCCTTATACAAAAACTTCTGCAACCCTTTACTGTCTTGGTCACCTTCTTCTGCACATCTTGCAACTCTGCAATATCACTTTTGAGATTCAGTGACCAGTGCCAAACCATAGATGTGTGCAAGGGCATTAGAATATTGGCTATTTTATTTGAATTTCTTTGTTAATAATCCCCAGCACTGAGTTTGCCTTTTTTCATTGCTTCTGAACACTAACGAGTCATTTCCATCAAACTATCCACTGCAATCCACTTTCTGTTTCCATCTCAGTACCCACATGTACAAATTCCATTTGTGTATGTTTCAAGTTAGGATTTTTCTGTTCCAATGTGTATCACCTAAGGTTGAATTTCATTTGCCACATTGTTGCCTGCTTACTCTGTTTAGAGATCCTCCTGTAACTCTTGACAATCTGTCTTAGTTTTTACCATCTTGAATAATTTGGTATCATCCACAGTCTTGGCCAGTACACTGTTTACCTTCAGTTTTGAACAAATTTAATAGCATTGGTCCCAGTACAGATCCTTATCAGGCACCAAATGCTCCCTACCTTCTACTGCAAGAAATTACTATTTCTGCCCCCCTTTCCTCACATTTAACCAACTTTAGCCGTAAGAGGACCCGTTCTTCTATCCTATGGCTGCCAAGTTTACTCAGGAATCTTTGGTGATGTATCTTGGCCAAAACCCTTTGGAAGTCTAAGTGTATAATGTTTATTGATCATGGCTCTTTTTGTAGCAGGAACTCATTTGCATATTAGGCAACACACCCCTAATGTAGCCAATCCTCCAAGAGCTTACAGAGCTCTTCTTACAGGGGCTACTGTAAACTCTTGGAGGATTGGCTACATTAGGGGTGTGTCATCTAATATGCAAAGGAGTTCCTGCTACAAAAAGAGCCCTATTGATCGCACTTATCCACATGCTAATTAACTTCCTTAAAAACTCCAAAAGGCAAGATTTCCCTTTGCAGAACATGATTTCCCCTCAGTAGGGTTTGTTTGTCTGTGCTTAGTGATTTTGTCTTTAATAATAGTGTTCATCAATAATACCTGGAACAGATATTAGGCTTACTGGACTGTAATTTCCTAGATCCCCTCTAGACCTCTTTTTAAAAGTCAGGGTGACATTTTGCTACTTTCTAGTCCTCTGTTTTAGGAATTAGTTACATTAACTGGTTAGAAGATAGGTTTCATGTTTGAGGTTGTTAAGGAACCTCCTGATCTGTAGACTTAATAGTTTTTAGTTTGCCTTGTAATCCTAGAACTTTATCTCATGTTACCCCAGTTTGACTCAGTTCTTTAGGCACCTTCCTGAAAAGAGCTTCCATCAAGCTTCCTAGTAGTTATCGGTGTCTAAATATGAACTGTGAGAACTGAACTGCATATGTCTATGGAGTGATATTTCAGTGGCCATGAGCCAAAAGGTCTTGCATGCATTTTTCTGCATGTATTTCTGAGTTTCTTTGACACAAAGGTTGCTAAATTTTGGTTGCTATCCAAATCTTCTGGTAGTCTTTAATATTGTATTATTAGGTACACTTGCAGTTTGAACAAAACTAAGGCATGCAGAAAACAATCCTTAGCAGTTCTACTCAGATGCCTAATCAAGTCTTTTCAATGAGGCTTACTCCTGGGAAAATGTTCTTAGGATTGCACTGTAATACTTCAAAATTTCACATATATGCCAAGTTGTACAATTTTACATGCTACTTGAAATAGGAGAATAACTTCAGATTTTAGAAGATAGTAAGCACTGTAGGTATTTTGTTTCCCCCCTAAAATTTCAGTACCCCCCACAGCTTCAAAATGCCTGGAAAGTTTGCATCTCTAGGTGCCTGGAATTTGGTTTAGTTATGATGTATGATTAGGCAGGAACTGATGATCAGGAAGGGGCGGGGTAGTCTATAGCTGAAGAAATTATTGTGATTTCTCACAGAATCTTTTTGCCATGTCATGCATGCCTGAAACATCCGCTGCTGCCCCTTCTGGTTGTGGATGTTACATTCTGTCAAAATTCCCAGAAGCTGTGCTGACAGCTTGAATCAATATTTTGAGAGCTGTTAATTCTTAAATAGCTGCCAGCTCTCCTGGCTTGGTGCTTAGGGTAGCTGCTATAAGTGCTGCGAACAGTAACTTTAATAATTTAGAGTTCTGAGGGACATAGATAAAAAAGCACACTGAAAATAACTGGACTTCCAGTTTTTACATCATTTGTTATGTGACTTCTGAAAGATATGAGTGATACTCAGAAGTTACCAGTGATTATAATTGGCCACAATCAATTATAGGTATTTTAGCATCATGTATGTAGTTTGAGCTGAACTCAGGCACAGCAGATATTAAAGAAGGTTGTAGTAAGAAATGGTTTAGGGGAAGTCTCTTAATCTTTTAGACTGTAGAACAAAGTTTGAGTCTTTTAAGACCAACAAAGTTTTATTCTAGGCATAAACTTCCATGTGCATGCACATCTCTCCTCTCTTTTACCAAGTTCCTCTACCTTATACCAAGTTCCTCTACCTTTCCCCAAATTCTTGCCTCAGATCCTGTTTAAGATGCTAACACTGGTGAACATTAAACGTACTTAAGATTAATGTAACTGTAAACTATGATGAAGGGCTAGGATTCATGGCAGTATGCAGAAGAAATGAAGGGAGGAAGTGTATGAGGCTACAGTTGTTCCCAGTAGGGCTGCCAACTCCAGGCTGGGAAATTCCCGGAGATATGGAGGTGGAGCCTGGGGAGGGTGAGATTCAGGGAGAGGAGAGACCTCAGTGGGATATGATGCCATAGAGTTTACTCATTAAACAACTTTTTTTTCCAGGGGAACTGATCTCCATAGTCTGGAGTTCACTTGTAATTCCGGAAGATCTCCAGGTCCCTTCTGAAGGTTCACAACTCTAGCTCTAAGTCATGTTAAACCCTAGTCAGCCAGTGTGGTGTAGTGATTATAACATCATACTTGGATTCAAATCTCCACTTAGCCATGAAGTTTGCTGGTTGTCTATAGGCCAGGCACTCTCAGTCTAACTTCCTTATAGGAGGGTTATGAAGATAAAGGGGAAAGAGAGGAGAGTGATATAGGCTGGCTACATATCCTTGGAGGAAAATCAATAATTGCCCATCCATGTGTACTCACTGTTGTGGCCCCCACCTTATGGAATGGCCTGCCTGATGAGGTTAGGAGGATCCCACTTTCCTGAGGTTCTGCAAACTATTCAAAACTGAATTATTCAGGAGGGCTTTTTAATGCAAGTAACTAGGACTGTACTGTAATGAAATGATTCAGAAATTTGCTTTGATAAAGGGATAGGGATTATGGACTATATTACTGTGAACTGTCTGTTGCTGTATGTATGCCCCTGGTATGTTATTTCTGCATCAATTTAATGTGTCAGGTTTAAATGTTTATGCTTTGTTTCAGATGTCTTTCAGTTTTCTGCTTATTTTTAAATTTCTACAAGATAAACTTTATTGTGCTGTTCATTGGCTGTCCTGCTTTGTTGATCGTATTGACTTGCACAGTGCAACGATGGTTAACACTTTAAAGAACGTATTGCAGAAAGGGGAAGATTGTGAGGGAAGACCTGGAAGAGTGGGATTTGGGTCATTATTGGACAGGAAAATGATTTCCATTGCATTCAGCACAGTTTATCATTCAGTCCTGGTCAACTGCCTAGCCTCCTTGGGGGTGAGGGGTGCTGCACTGAGGTGGATCTCTTCATTCTTCCAGGGGTGCTCTGAGAGGGTAGTGGTTGGTATAGAGAGGTTGGCCCCCCAGGCCCTAACCTTTGGGGTTAATCCTCTCTCCAATGTTGTTTAACATCTGTATGATCCTCAGGTGGAGATTGTCAGGAGGTTTGGAGTTGGGTGCCACCAATATCGGATGACACTCAGCTCTACTTCCTGCTTGAAAAGCATCCAGCTGCCAGGATCTTGATCTTGGCCCTGGCTTCATGTCTGGATGCTGTAGTGGATTGGTGAGGTGAGAACTAAAAAAAAGGTAAAGGTAAAGGTTTCCCTTGCTCAAAAGCCAGTCAAATCTGACTCTAGGGTGTGGTGCTCATCTCTGTTTCCAAGCTGAAGAGCCAATACTGTCTGAAGACTTCTCTGTGGCCATGTGGCCAGCATGACTAAATGCTGAGGCACACAGAATGCTATTACCTTCCCACCAAAGCGGTACATATTTATCTACTTGTAATTTCTTGGTTTTGAACTGCTAGGTTGGCAGGAGCTGGGCCCAGACTAAATGTTGAGGCACACGGAATGCTGTTACCTTTCCACCGAAGTGGTACCTATTTATCTACTTGCAATTTCTTGCTTTCGAACTGCTAGATTGGCAGGAGCTGGGGCCAGAGATGGGAGTTCACTCTGTCTGACGGCATTCGGGTCTCAAACTGCTGAGCTACAGATCTTCTGGTCTGCAGCCTAGCATCTTAACCTCTCAGCCACTGCGGCCCCATGAGGTGAGAACTGGCTGAAGTTAAATACTTCAGAAGCAGAGATCATGTGGTTGGATAGGTCTGCGCTCAGGAGTGGCTGACTTTACCTGGACTTGATGGAGTCTAGCTCTCTGTAGTGGACTCTGTGTCTAGGGAGGTGAAGACAGTATCTTCTCACCTTTGCAGAGCCTGCCAGCTGACCTCCCTACCTGTCCCACTCTGACCTTGCCTGTGTGATCCATGAGAGGGGGTTGCTGGATCCATCAGAAATGCCAGCAGGGGATGGGGGGACATTCTGGGAGCTAGAAGCATTGTCGCATGATGTGCCTGTATCACCTGGAAGTGGTGTAGGCATGTCGGTGATGTTGGGGATGACACTCTGCTTTTGGGGCAAAACTCTACAGTAAAATCAGCCTCAAACAGAGTGTCACCCCATGACATCACTGATGTGCCTACATCATTTTCGGGTGACATAGGCACATCTATTTCTGGAGACATTGCTGTTTTTCGGGGGGGGGGATTTCGTCCTGTCGGCTGGCTGGCTGGTGGTGGGCAGGAGCCTGCAAAACTGGGGAATCCCCCACCCCTCAACTGGGGAATGGTAACCCTACAGTCACCTCTAGATAAATCTACTGCAATACACTCTATGTAGGGCTGCCTTTGAAGACCCTTCAGAAGGTTAAGGCAGTCCAGAATGCGGCTGCTATTTTGCTGGCTGGGTCCCCCTGATCTGCACATATAACAACAATACTTCAGCACCTGCACTGGCTTCTGGTCAGCTTCCTGTGCAAATTCAAAGTGCTGGTTTTGATCTATAAAGCCCTACAGAGTCTGGGACCATCTTGGACAAGCTGGAACGTGTCTGGGCAATGAAGATAGTAAGGAGCCTGGAGACCAAGTCTTATAAGGAAAGGTTGAAGGAACTAGGTATGTTTAGCCTGGAGAGGAGATGACTGAGAGGTGATAGGATAACCATCTTCAAGTATAGGAAGGGTTGTCATATAGAGGATAGTATGGAGTTGTTTTCTATTACCCCAGAAGGTCAGACCAAAACCAATGGGTTGAAATTAAATCAAAAGAGTTTTCTGCTAAATATTAGGGAGACCTTCCTGACAGAGCGGTTCCTTGGGAGGTGGTGGGTTGTCCTTCTCTGGAGATTTTCAAACATGGGCGAGATGGCCATCTAACAGCAATACTGATTTTGTAAACTTAGGCAGATCATGAGAGGGAGGTCAGGAAGGGTTGCATCAGTGCTTAGTTCTTGTGGCCCTTCTTACATGCCCAGGGAAATGCTGATCACCATTTGGGGTCAGGAAGCAATTTTTCTCCAGGCCAATTTGGCTAGAGATCCTGGAGGTTTTTTGTCATCTTCTGGGCATGAAACAGTGGTCACTGGGGGTGTGAGGGAGAGGTATTTGTGAATTTCCTGCATTGTGCAGGAGGTAGGACTAGATGACCTTGGAGGTCTCTTCCAGCTCTATGAGTCTACCTGCAGGACTGCCTCTTTCAGTATGACTCCCCTCGCCTCCTTAGGTCATAATCACAGGGCCTTCTACAGGTGCCTGGCTTGCAAATTGCCTGTTTGTCAACCACCAGGGCAAACCTATTATCAGTTTCCAGGAAAATTTTCGTT
Organism: Gekko gecko; assembly: GCA_029375565.1. NCBI lineage: Eukaryota > Metazoa > Chordata > Lepidosauria > Squamata > Gekkonidae > Gekko > Gekko gecko. The sequence continues at coordinate 102,575,530 of JAPDNY010000004.1, read as the reverse complement.
TTCAGCTTCCCAGGAAAGTTCATGCCCTTTGGGATCTTTCAGCACTCTGTAGGGCATGTAATGCTTTTTTTGTGTGGCCTTTGGCTAACATTACATACTGGGGAGCTGGCCAGTTATTTTAAATCTCCTTGCAATTTGTTATGAAGTTTATGTTTTAATTGGTTTTATTTTACTTATTTGTATTTGTATTTATTGTGTTCTTAAATGTTGTAAGTTGTCCTGAGTGGAGTATAAATAAATATTTTTTTTTGTGAAATTTATGTATAGTCAGTGATAAGGGCCCCCTCTAAGTAGGGGAGGGGTGAAGTAAAGCAAGTAGAACAAAATGGAACTTTTTCTCTGGCAGTTTGCTTAATTACTGACATATCTGAGGTTTCTAAAAATATAAATGTGTGAAACAATGTATTAAAGATGTGCAATTCTGGTTTGGAAATATTCAGAAGCACCAATTAATTGCTATAATTTGAATTAATGCAAATAAGTATGAATCCAAACCTTATAGTTCCATATAGTGTTGTTGAGCCTAACCAGCAAGACACTTGGGGGGTGGGAACATGGGGGGTAACAATCAGTGATTGCATAACTTCATTTCATGCAAGACCCAGAAGTGACACCACACGTCTCTAGGAATTGCTGGAAATTCTGTGGTAGAACCACAGAGTTTCTGGCAATTGCTAAACAGTTTTTTTTAACTTTTTAATTGCTTTTATGCTATAAACTTGTGACATCTCTTCTGGATTTTCCCTAGAAGTGATGTCACACTTTTTTTTTTTTTTTTTGCTGTCAAGTTACAGCCGACTTATGGTGACCCTCTAGGGTTTCAAGCCTTAGGGCCTTTTTATGAGCTGAGCCTGTGGCCTGCGACTGCTCCTCTCCCTCCCTCCTGCTAGATTTAAAGGGCCCTCCAGCTGGTCAGCGGGCCATGTGTTCCCCATTGATCAGCTGAAGCTCTTTAAATTGGTCAGGAGGAGAGGGAGAGGGCTGGCCAGGTGGGTGGTTGCTCTTGAGGGTGTGGCTTGGTGTGGGGCTTCCCCCACTGGCCAGTTGGCCAGGGGTGGATTGAAGCCCCCAGAATCAGGGGAACCCCCACCCAGACCTGGGGCTGGCAACCTTAGTTAAAGAGCATGGGAACAAGATGGAACCTTACAGGACAACACAGGCCAAAGGGCTGAGAAGCAAGCCACCTGACCACCTTCTGAAACCTACCCTTCTGGTAGGATTGGAATCACCAGAAAACAGTGTGTCTCAATCCCAGCCTGGAAAGGCCATCCAGAAGGATACCATGATTGATGGTATTGAAAGCTGATGAGAGGGGCTAGAGTCACACTCTCTCTGTTTGTTTCCCAGTGCAGGTCATCCACCAGTGCAACCAAAGCTTTTTCAGTCCTGTAACCAGGCCTAAAAACAGATTAGAAAGAACCTAAGCAATTTGCTTTATCCAGGAAAGCCTGAAGTTGTCCATCCTTATACCTTTGGGATAAGGCAACAAATCTAGAGAAATAATTTCAACATCTGTTCAAATAGCATTGCTAGTCCTAGCTGGTACCCTGGCAGGAGAACTTGGAGGGTGGGGACAAGCATAAACTTGAAGTGATGTCATCATGTGATAGCATCACTCTAGATTTTAGTCAAAGTTCTATGGTTAAACAGCAGTGGGGAACTAGGGTCCAGGCCTTTTTTTTTTCTAATTAATTTTGTATTTCTCTCAGTAAAGTTGCTGCTGGGAAAACTGACACCTCTGTGCCGCATGGAATCACCTCAAATCTGTTTTGGAGAACATGGTTTACTACATAGTAATTGAGTCTGCTATTGTTGCATGAAAATATTCTGTCTCTAAGGTGCTTCAAAAAAGTGAAGGAGCTTTTATAAGTTTTAGTACTGCTAGCTCTTTATTATGAATAGATTAGTGGGATTTTCCCCCAAAAGGCACTTATGAGTCACAAGAGTGAATGCTACCAAATGTTATATATTCATTTATTTACACAATGCTGCTTTTCCACTTAGAATGCAGATACATAGGCACATCATGTTCATTTTCAAAGGACAAAACAGATTTCCTGTGGGATCTGATTTACTGAAAATTAAAGAACTACAAAATCATGAATATACCATACATTGATAATTAAACTAAGTTTTTTGTGGAAACACAACAGAGTTAAGTGGTATCACTATCAGTTATTTCTTTTCAAACCTAAAATTATAAGAATATATTCTTTAAAGGCATGATCCAACCAAAGCAAAGTTTTTTGTATTCCACTGATTTTAGTGGGGAATTCATAAATGAATCAATGTTTTGTTTAGGCTTGATTGTGTCTGTATGGTGTTTATGTCCCTGACTCCATTTAATGAAATTAATTGCAAGTTCCACTCAGCTTCACTATGGATGATTTGATGTTTGCAAATAAAATGTTTAAAATTTAATTTTTAAGCTACCTGACTTCCATGTTTTTTGCAAAGACAAGTCTTGCAGGTGTCAATAAAAGAGCAATAATATGACATTGTTTAGGAACTGAGACTACATATTTCAATAATGTGCATTCAATTGATTGTTCGCCTTATATTGAAAAACTACTGTCAGTAATCTTAAATATCTTATTCCAAAACACTTTTGCCCTTTCACAGTACCACCACATGTGAAGGAACTCTGCTCTTGATTTCTTAAAAAACCAGCAATTTTCACAGACATTGCCATAAATTCTTGATGTTCTTTGTAATATATCCACTTGAGAACATGAGCTCAGGGCAGCCATGTGCTTGGACTGGTTCTAACCGGTCCACCATGTGGCCAGGCGAAGGGCCTGAGCTTAGCCCCGAAGGACAATGGACTAGAGGATCCTGACTCCCCTCCAATAGAGGAGCAGGAGTTAATCCAATCAATGTAAATAGCGAATCACCATGTGTGTGTGTGTTTAGGGTGTGGTCCACTTGGGGATAAAAGCCGGCCTGCGAGCTGGCTTAGGTGTCTTGTTCTGCAACTAATAAAGTATGTGAGAGCTGAAATCACTAGTAAGTCTCAGTACTTTTCATTCTTGATGCTAAAGTGACTAAACTGAGGCTAGTGTGTTTTGGTCACATTATGAGAAGACAAGACTCACTGAAAAACACAATAATGTTAGGAAAAGTTGAAGGCAGCAGGAAAAGAGGAAGACCCAACATGAGATAGATTAACTCAGTGAAGGAAGCCAGGATCTTCAGTTTGCAAAACCCAAACAAGGCTTTCATTGATAGCTCATTTTAGAGGTCATTAATTTATAGGGTCACCATATGTCAGAAGCAACTTGATGGCACATAACACAGGAAAAATGGCTGCGATTGTACTGGTTTATGTAACTATTTGAGAATTTAAATAAATATTTTTAAAATTAAATAAAGAAGAGAAGAAGAAATTGGATTTATACCCCATCCTTCTCACTACCCGAAGGAGTCTTAGGGTGGTTTACATTCTCCTTTCCCTACCCCCCCTACAACAGACATTCTGTGACATAGGTGGGGCTGAGAGAGCTCTCCTGAGAACTTGCCTTGAGAGAACAGCTCTGAAAGAACTTCTAATTGATTCAAAATCATGCCAGCAGCTGTGTATGGAGGACTGGGGAATCAAACTCAGTTCTCTCAGATTAAAGTCCACACTCCTAATAACTACACCAAACTGGCTCTCTAAATATGGCTCAAAGCCTAGAGAATAGGGTGTAAAAGTACATTTTAGGGAGACCTTAACTGGGGATTATAATTTTTTATCTAAAGTGTATACCTGAAAATCAAAGTGGTTTGTTGGTTCAGCAGCAGAATTGAAGAGAAAGTGAAAAGCCTTTTGCAGCCATTGTCTCTAAGGCTTGGGCATTCTCTGATCTTCAGTCACTAAATATTCCATGAACTTTAAAATATGTGTGAGGCAGAATACAGTTTTTTAAAACTGGGAATTTTCAGTATGCTTAAAGTTAAGCACGTTTAAAATTAATAATTACAGTATTGTAATATGATGAGATTGATCCTGTACCTATTAAACTGTTGATCCATGTAGTGCAGTAATGGCTGATGACTTGCAGGTGGTCTTTCCAAGCCCTATTCAGTCAGGTACAGTGATGATGATAGCAACTGAACCTGGAGCAAAGCATGCCCTCTATCACAGTATTACTGTCTTAAAGGAACAAAGAACCACCTGCTGCTGTTGTTGAGTTGACTTCATACCAACTTAAAAAGAATTCATAAGCTGTAAAAATGCCTAATTTAAATTTATATCCTTCTCAAGTAGATGTGGAGGTGTGTTGCAAAACTTTAGTACAAACATTTCCAGTTGCCACTAGGAAATGCATTTGCAGTTTTATGAAAATAATTATTGTAAAGCTTTACTTAGGTTTGAGAGATCAGAAAGGTGCTATTCCGTAGTTCATGGAAGAAACTGGGGCAGTATTCAGACCCTGGCAAGTGGAAGTAGGGAGAGGCCAAAATTATACATTCAATCAGAGCAAAGCTATTTATAGAAATTATTAAGATGTAGCAACACTGTGAAGGCAAGAAATCAAAGGTTATTTATTGGAGATGACATATTCAGCAGACATAGTTTAGATGTGGGCATACCATACTTCAGATTTCTGCAATACATATTAAGATTTTTATTAATAAGGCTGTTTTTAAATGGCAATGGAAAAACCGGCCTTTGTGATAAACTCCTTACTAGAATTTTTGTAATAAAAGGAATACTTATTGGAAATGGCTTTCCTTTTAAAATGTCTGATGTTTATGCAGCTGTTATTTTTTCCCTTTTAAAGTTCATACATTTTAAACAGAGGTGCCAACATTAAAAAATGAATAGAACTAAGGAGTTTATGCCAAAGAATAACATGGATGAAAAGCATGAAGTAGTATAAATAAAAGAAGTTTCCAAGAATGTCAGGACTAGTGCTTTTCTACAAATTTTACATGAGCGCTCCACAACGATAGCAGTTGAAGAAAAATCATTTATTTTAAAAAATTGTGCTGCTTCAGTGGCTTAGAGAAGAAGGTTGACATCTTTATGTGTTTAATTAATGTAAAACAGTAGACATAGATCACAGTAGTCCATTCTTGTTGTGTGATCTTTTGAGTAAGCCGTTTTTTAAAAAAATTCTGCAGCACGAGGGGAGTTATGGAAGTAGTTTGTTACTTCGCATGAGTTGTCACCAAGAGTGTGGAACTTGTATTTCCTTTCCTATGCAAATCACAATTTTTTAAAAAACATGTTAAACTAATAGAGAAGTAGTAAAAATCAGTGTGATTATACATGCAAAACTTCCTATTACTTCCTCTGTATCCCTGAACAGCTGCCAGTTTTGGGTAGCTGCAATTGCAATATAAGTACATACATACTCTAGTTTGGAGTATGTATTGTAGACTTTTGTAGAATTCAGTGTTGATTCTAGTTCATAAAGGGTGTTAACTGATGGCAAGGAATGCAGTACAATGAGGATCATAATTGGACTAGAAAAGTCTATTAAAAGAAAACCTAGCAAAAATAGGTGTTTAACTTAAAGATAAATGCACTGTTCCTAATGCACTAGAAATATATGAAAGCAAATTCTGTTGTACTCTGTGGTAAAGGGAGCATCCTTACTGATGGGTGATCCCTCTCATCAAGATTTGGAGGCCAGACAAAGCTTCAACTTCCTGTCTCAGTGGGAGGCCATCACGTCCTTTTTCAGTTCTCTTCCTGTCTTGGATTGAGACAGCCCCATAGCTAGATATTTTTTTTTTGTGTGTGGGGCAACTTGGTTAGAGGGAGGAAGGGAGGTGCTGCAGCCAATGACACAGGGAGAAAAGATGCGCACCAGCAACCTGTCCAGGGAAGGTGGGTCCTGGCCCTTCTTCATATAGGACAGGTTTCCTAACAGGATGGACACAGCACTTGGGCCTGCACTGTGGCTCCCAGCAAAGAAGCCACTGGCATCTCTGGTGCCTTCCCGCCTCATCGAGTCATGCCACAAGCCCCTCCTGCCAGCCATTAGCAGCCTCTGGGCTAGGTGGAGGTTGCCAGCAGAACTGCGGGGTGCTTGACAGGCCACTGGGGCAGTTTGCCAAGCAGCTGAGTCGAAGTTCTTCCATCGCTTCTGCCCCTGAAGGGGGCAGGGAAAGGGTCTCCCTGATGGAAGAGAAGGGTGAAGCTACCGGCCATGAAGGTGGGTTCTGCTGCTTTCAGGCCAGGTCTGCCACTAATCCAGTCAGTCACAGTTTTTATTTGGTGCATAACCAGCACAATTCAGTTAAAACAGTTTAAAATTTCTAGGGTTTTAAAGCAATCCTGGTTGGGCTTTTTCAGTTGCATCTGCAAAGGAGTGCAGCTTTCAGTTTTCAAGAGAAACTGCCTGGGAAGGTGGGTGATTAATCATCCCCTTCCTTTGGCTGCGCTCAACAGAACCAGCCCAGAGCCATCCCTTTGTAGCTCAACCACCCTTGCTAAATCCACCAAAGCCCGCTCAACCCGCTGCCTCAGGGGCATTGCAGATTTAAGAGGGGGCATCGTCCAGTGGGCCCTGTGCTAGCTACGGCCATGGATTGAGTTTCACCTGCAGAGAGCTCTGCTCTGGCAGACTTCCTAACTAGGCATAGGCCTTCTTTCCTTCTGCTTTCATTTGCCTTGATTCCAACTTCTCATTACCTGCATCTCCTACTTTTTAAAAAAGCCCCAAATACCAGGCTCCTTTCTTTTCCTGATCTGCTACTATATATCCTCCCATACTCAAAATGCCCACAAAGGGCGGGGGGAGATTTGGCAGAGTTCCAGCCTAGGAGGATGTCATAAGCTACGAAACACTCAGATTATTATCTAAAGAAGAGATTTAGTGATCTCATTTGCCAGAGCACACGTTTATTGTGTAGTCAAGCCTGTTCAAGATCTTATTTCTATCAAAGATAGGCAAGAGGCTATGCAAGATGAAGAGGTAAGAACAGGTGTATGCCTCATGTTAAAACTGTCCTTCAGAGGGCTTTGGCCAGCCTCACATTTCATAGAGTGATTGAATGAAATAAATGATTGATTATGTGGTTGCCCAGCAGCTGGCCACAGAGGACAGCATTAGGAAACAAGAGAGACCCTTCTTCACAGTCACCCCCTCCACACACATGTAAAGCAGTGAGAAGGACCAAGAAGCAGAATCATTTGGCCAGTCCACCATTACAGAGCCCTAAGACCTAGAAATCCAAAGTTAAGTATAAGACATTTAAAACATTTATTTGTATTTAAACATGCATTTAAAACATTTTTAGCCACCGTTCCACCCAATCAAGGTCCACATGGCAGATGCTTAGCGTACTAAGGCCGTGCAAAAGGCTGCCTGAAATCAAGGAATCCAACATCCACCAGGGGAGGAGTCAGCATGGGTAGTTCAGTTTCGCTATCAGAGTTGGGAAATTTTTTTATTTGGATCAGATGAAGAAGTGGGGGAGGTGTCTAAGGAATAGGTGTTCAAGACAGAACACTACACATTAGGTGCTTGAACTCAATAAGGATACAGAGAAGAAGAAGAAGAGGAAGAAGAGATGGCTTTATACCCTGCCCTTCACTACCCAAAGGAGTCTCAGAGCGGCTTACAAACTCCTTTTCCTTCCCCTCCCCACAACAGAAACCCTGTGAGGAAGGTAAGGCTGAGAGAGCTCTGACATAAACTGCTCTTTTTCAAGAACAGCTGTGCCAGAACTGTGGCTTGCCCAAGGTCATCCAGCAGGTGCAAGTGGAGGAGTGGGGAATCAAACCCAGTTCTCCCAGATTAGAGTCCGCGTACTTAACCACTACACCAAACGTACACGGGCATTTCCAAACTAAGCCTTATCCAAGATGGCTTCTCAGTATGGCATAAGAGGAGAAAGAAGAATCCAGTCCTGAAGCAGATGTCAAAATGCCTCCAGTGGGATACAATCTCCATGGATTGTTGGGTCAAGGATACGGTTTGAAACTGACTCCCAATGAATTTCTGCCCTTGTCCATGCCAGGAAAACAGAAAAGGGCAGCAGAAGCCATCAGATACCTTCTAGCAATAGAGACAATAGACTCAGTACAATTGCAAGAATGTTTTGTAGAATGTACTTGATTATTATTTTTTCTATGCCAAAGAGGAGTAGTAAATGGAAGCCGTCCTGACCTAAAATTCTTAAGCTGGTTTCTGAAAAAAAGGAGTACTTTCCTCATTTAAATTTTAAGTCTTGTTACAGAGGCACTCCAGAAGAACACATTCTTGACTTGTGAGTGTCATGAAAATATATGTGCATGTCCCCATAAGTGAACTATATCAGAAGTACCTATGTCTGAAAAGATACAAAAGTTTGGATGGCAGTGGCCACATCCAGTGGGTTTTACTTTCTTGGGTTGCTTGCAAGGATCTATGATTTTGTGTCTGCATACTGTCCTGTGAGTCAAATTCCATGCCAGACCTTTGCAATGGGCTTTTCTCCAGTCCTAGTATAATGACACTCTAAAGAAGCCCACACATCCAGAGTCTAGAGATCCAAAGCAGTTTGTGGTGGTGGACAACTGAAATCAGTGTACCCTAAGGGAAGAATTTTTCTGGATCATTCTCAAGTAATCACAGACTTTCTAAAGCAAGGGTGTCAAACCTGTAGCCCATGGGCTAGAACTGGCCCGCCCAGGCCTTTAATCTGGCCCAGGAGTGGAGCTCTCTTCTCTTCTCTTTCTTCTCTTCTCTTCTCTCTCTTCTCTCTCTTCTCTCTTCTCTCTTCTCTTCTCTTCTCTTCTCTTCTCTTCTCTTCTCTTCTCTCTTCTCTTCTCTTCTCTTCTCTCTTCTCTTCTCTCTTCTCTTCTCTTCTCTTCTCTTCTCCCTCCCCTGCCCAACCTTGTTGTTCTCAGCTTGAGCTGTGTGGGAGTATAAAGAGTTGAGGGCAGGGCTGTCTCTGAGAGTAGGAAGCAGAGGGCAGGGCTGCCTCTGAGCAGAGAGCTCAGGGTGGGGCTGCCAAGCTTCCCAGCCACCGCTCCAAGCCTGTATAGTCCTCGTCACAGGTAGGAGCGAGGGGGGGAGGTGTTCCTTCTGCTGTGATCCCTGTGCTTTTTTATTTTAAAACTGGCTTCATAAAATCCCATAATCCCCCCACCTTTCCACTTTAGGCAGGCATGTTTTAAGGGTAGGGGGGGAAGTTTGGGACCAGCCAGGGTTAAAATATAGAGTTCTGCAAACTCAAGGGACTCCAGTTCTGCAGAGAAAAACTAGTTTTAACACACACACACCATTCGTAATGTGGAGCTCCAGTGGGATGATAGCAGAACAAGTGCTGAAGAGGACACCCAAAATTATTACATCAAACTACCCTGTAACCCACCCCCAAACCCTGGCGAGCCACTGCCACTCTGAGTAGACTGGGGTGGGGTGTGGGGGTAGAAGCTTGCAATGCTCAGCCATTTCATGTTCTTCCCCTGGGTCCTAGGCTCAGACCATTTATATTTGTAGTTTATATTTTTTTGGGGGGGGCAGGTTTGGGACTCACCACAGTTAAAATATAGAGTTCAACAAACTTAAGGAACTTCAGTTTTGCAGAGAAATATTAGCCCCTAATGAGGGGCTCCGATGGAATAGCTACTATAATATCTTTAATTGTGTTTTTCTGTGTCCTTTATAAAGTTTACATCTCTGCTACCTGGCATTACATTTTATGACACACATGGCCTGGCCTGACAATGTCCAATTTATGTCAAATCCAGCCCTCATAAAAAATGAGTTCAACCCCCCTGTTCTAAAGGGCTGAGACATCTGCAGAGGAGCTTCATACAGGGCCAGTAGTCTGAACAATAAAGAAACCACATCACAAATTGCATGGCGCTGAGGGTAAGGTTGCCAGGGCCTATTACCCCCCCGCCCTCAGCAGGGGGGTTTGGGAGAGCGTGCTGGGAGGGACGCCCCAACGAGATGACATCACACATAGTGACGTCATTGCGGCAGGGATGCAGCACCATGTGCGCATGCCCCCTTCCCTTTAAAAGGTTGTGGGAAAGCGGGGACTGCTCGTGCCTGCCCTGCACGAGTTTGCTGCCTGCAGAGCAAGTACGAGCAACTCCTGCTTCAAAAGAGTGGGTGCTGCGTGTGCTTACCCTACAAGTGGTGATCTTGCAGCTTGCAGGGCAGGCATGAGTGGTGCCTGCTCTTTTAAAGCAGGGGCTTCCTGTGCCTGCCCTACAAGAGGAGAGATCACAGCTTGCAGGGCAAGTGCAAGTGGCTTCTGCTACAAGTGGAGATCTCACAGCTTGCAGGGTAAGCACAAGTGGCTCCCACTTCAAAAGAGTGGGTGCTGTTTGCGTCTGCCCTGCAAGCTGCAATCTCACCTCTTGTAGGACAGGCATGGGCGGCCCCTGCTTTAAAAGAGCTGGCACCGCTCATGCCTGCCCTGCAAGCCATGAGATCACTGCTTGCAGGGCAGGCGCAGGGCTCCCCCCCACTGGCCAGCCAGGAAGGAATCCCAAAATCAGGAAACCACCACAGGACTGGGGGTCTGGCAAACCTAGCTGAGGGCCTTCAGCTTGGCAGCAGCAACCCTTCTTCAATGACATCTACAGAATATGTTAAGGACGACTTGTTTTCTGTCTTCAACTTTTAGTTTTTCCTACTTGTCAGGGGAAAAAATAAAGATACATATGCTACAGTAGCATAGGGTGTGGTAGTTTGCAACTCTTTCCCTCTTTAGTATTAGATATATTTGAATTTTTTCTTATAAAAATGAAGATATGTATACTTCTAAATTCCATAAATATGTCAAATATTATACTTTTATATGTTGACAGTTATAAATGATGAATTCTATGTTGTTCAATATGCAAAAGAACCTTCAGTTTGGTAGGAAAGTAAGCATTCTATATATTCCATTTCCCCTCAAATTTGTTAATTGCGGGGGGGGGGGGGAGCTGGGAAAAAATGTTCCCCCTGGCTTCAAAATTTCTGCAAATTTTACATCTCTGCCTGCCATCCTCTTTTGGTGTAGGGAATGTGAGTGCTGCCACAGAACTATAATTTTATGCTTTATTAGCTGGGATCCTGTTGGGCAAATTGTGAATGAATATCCTTTTCCTTTCATCATTTCACTTTAGCCAGTTTATATATACTTCTCCTTTGGAATGTTACCTTAGTGTATTCTGTGTTCAATTTCTAGGTACCACTTTAAAGTGAAATTTATGGTATCACTTCTGCTGTGGAAGGCTTGAATTGAAGGAGGGGGTTACCTCCTTTGAGTGAGAAAGGAAATCAGAGAATTTTCTCCTCTTCAAATCCTGATGGATCACCTATCAATCATGATTCCCTCCTTACCTCTGGGTAGAAGGAAACTTACATCAACTCCAGTGTTCTAATTTCATTGGAATAGCCATAGAAAAATTATGGCACTGAACTGAAAGAGAAGGGTAGCAAACATGTTTGAATTGATTCAGCAGATTGAGTTATGTATGTGTCAGGATCCTCCCTTGCTGCTGCTGCTGCTTTTTTCTCCATTGCCACATCCCACCTCTCTGGGCCTCCCCAAGCCTCAGAACAGGGTGAAGGGGATAGGAGCAAGAGCTACAGCACCCAAACGTGACCTCGTCTTCCCCAGGAGGTTGCTGTTTTAGATAAGGCAGGCATCTCCTCTCTACTCCCTGGGGTTGTAGCGAAGCCTCCTTAAATGCATTCTCCTAATTTTTCAATTAGCCCCAGCCCTACACCCATGGCATCATCACCTGTGCTATAACCTGGGCTAGGGGTTGGAATACCACTCCTGTACACTGCCTTTACCAGACTGGCTCCCTCCCTGTAGGAACTTCTGCTGGGCCATTGCGTCCTGGCCTCTTTGGTGCTCTGCTGGACTTGGGGTGCTTGGCTGTCCCTGCTGGGCCATTGGTGATGGTAGTGAAGGCTGTTGCACTGACAGCTGGGCTCTGTTGAGGCTTCTCTTCCTCTGCTGACCTGGGCCTACTGCATTGCTGGATGATGACCTCGCCCCCAGCAGGCCTGTAGCTGCATCTCGGGGCCTGGCCCTCTGACTTACTGCCAAGGCCCCCCAACTTCCCATCCAGCCCAGGCACTCCCTTGGGGTGTGTGGAGAGGTGTGGGTGGGATGCCCCCTAACTTATTTAAAGGCCCCCCCAAATTAAAAAATCCTGGCTATGGGCCTGGACCCCAATGACCACAGCCCTGCAGCTTCTGAAAGGAACATTGGGGGTTGCTTTTTGTTGGGCAGCTGAGATGCTCTGCAATGTCTGTGCTGTGTTTTGCTCCCTGACCAGGATCTTTGCTAGGTAAGTGGGGAGGAAGGAGGGCTCATGCAGTGTCAGACCTGGTGGCAGCAGTGTCCTACTCAGCTGTAAGGCCACTGGCCCTGCAGGGAGGGAGGGAGTGGTTGGGTCGGGTGCCACTGACCCTAGACAGCATGCGTGTTTTATATGGATTTTGTGGTTTCCTACATGCAATGCCCAAACCTCTGTACCCTGTCTTTGGTATCTTGTATATGTATCCTGTAACAGGATAAGCACTGGAGACTAATCATTATCCAAAACTTCAGCACAGATAGACAGTCATGCCTCTGAAATATGGAAACCAGTCATTGCCGATAAATGTGTCAGATGTGACTCAATTATCTCCTTTCCGCTCTGCTTCCTTGAATTTCATTTTAACCACATTTGTAAGTGGCTAGAATTGAAGAGATGTCGCCTGGGGAATTCCACTTCTGCACTGAAAAACTCAAGAGATCCAGAAATAACTGTATTGCATTCCACACTGATGTATAATCCAAGTTATATAGCTTTGAATAATAATGTGGTCTTTCAGAAAAAAAAATAGAAGAAAAGAGGCATCACTAACCTTTACAGGATGTTGCCTAAAGTTCCTACAGTTGAAGAAACTATTTCAATGTAATTTCCTCCCATAAGATGTAAATTTTAATTCAGATAGGCCAACAGATTTATCTAGTTTGCTGTGTGAAAATGTGACTTCCCAACACACATCCACATTCTAGACAGGGATTTAGAGAGCATCTGCTGCACAGATGTATTCCCCCAGTAAAACTCTAGGAATAAGGCAGGAATGGAAAAAGTTCCTGCATGACTGCATTCATTTGTACATATAAATGGGAAGAGAATAAAGTATTGATAAACGAGAAGACTTCTGTAGGAGAATCCCAGACCCAGGGATCACCTTTCACAGATATTGGAATGTACTTTTTTATTTTCAAGGCAGGTCAGTACTTGTATTGCTGTTTATCTAGACAGGTGAAATGTAATTAGAAGACTGAATGGATAGAAATTAGAATAGCTTTTGTACTGCAAATAATCATTCCGATAGAGAGGAAATAGTTCATAGGAGTTTCTTTCAGTGTTCCCCCAAAGTTCCCAAATTTTCTCAGAAGGGGATGTAACTTTTCCTGAAGTTTTGCTGTTCCACTCCAGGCCTTTACCTGTCTAGGACTTAGGTCTACCAGCCAGCAGATGGGGCCTGGAGATCTCCCAAAAATACAGCGGATCTCCACATGATAGATCAATCCCACTGGAGAAAATGGCTGCTTTGGGTGGTGGAGTCTGGCATTGTACTCCACTGAGGTCCTTAACCCTACCCAAACCCTGCCCTCCCCAGCTTCCACCCCCAAAATCTCCAGGAATTTTCCAGCCCAGAGATAGCACCTTGCTAGGTCTAACAGGCAGCCTTTTCATTGCCACTCTATTAACAGTTGCTGAGCCCTCCAAAAGTATTCCACAGTACTCTTGTAATTTAGGGTAATACACACACCCAAGTGGGGAACCTGCAAGACTCTTGGGGGGATCCCATCCAGCTGCAGTGCCTCCTCCTCCATCTGTCTAGCTCACTCAGTTGCTGTGGTGGCAAGAGGGGTTGTAGTGGCTCTTGCTCCTCTCCTCCACCCACTTCTAGTGCCACCACCTTCACATGCCTGCCTCCTATGAAGGCAGGGCCCAGCAACTCCTGCTCCTCTTCTCTTGCTTCTCATTCCCTGCTCACTGCATTCATGGTGGTGGGCAGGTGCTCCTCCTTTCTATAAAATGATGGCTAAGACCTTCTGATGTAGAGTTGAAAGATCTCAGTCTTCTCTTAAAAATGTTAATCCCCCCCCCCCGCTTTTAGTTTTCTTGAAACCGGGGGGGGGTCCTCCCTCAGGTTTGTAGAAAAATGTGTACTGAAAGCCCCATAGCCTCTCTCCTTTTCTTGCTTCTTTCTCTTCTTATCACCACTAGCCAGTCCACCTTTACCTGTCCACATGTCTTCATTTCTCCCTCATTCTCTCCTTATGGCAGTCTCTCTCCTTGGAAAATTCTGCACAGTCCTAGCTACTGAGCCAGGCACAGTTGCACTGTGTGGAACTTCTGTATCCCCTCCTATTGTGTAGTGGGTTGGACGCATAATGAAACCACAGACACTGATGTAGTGGTCAGCATGGTTTGCTATTACACAATAAGAACATCTTTTATCAACCGGTGGCCAACTATATACAAACATAGGGAGACACCCCTTGGTTCCATTGGCTGGTTTGAATTTCCCTCCATCATTCCCATTAGTTCCCCTAAGTCAGAGTCAGGAGCCTAGTCCCCATTGTTATCTGGGACTCAAGCTCAGGCTCTGTCGCTGCTGCCCTGTGGCGGTTAGCAGACACAACACCCCTCCCCCTATAGTTCGGACCCTGCCTATGAGACATAGTCCTTCAGATATGACGAGGCTCTGCGTTCCCTAGTGGACCATCTTGGTGCTGAAGTCAGGGCTTCTCTGCTGCTGGGTTGTGGTTGCACTGGAGGAGCTGCCATCTCGTTCCGAACTTTGGGGCATGATGGCGCTGGTAGGAGCTCGTCTGGTGTCCCCTCCAGAGTCGGGGCTTTTACTTCAGGTTGCGCTGCCTCACAGGGGGCCAGTTCCCTTCCGGGGCCTTCCTCGGCTACCAGCGGGTCGTGTTTGTCCCCTTGGGTTGGGAACTGTCTTGCTTCTGGGAGCAGGCACTGCCTTAGCTGGTCTACATGGCGTCGCAGGACCTGTCCGTGGTCCATCAACACCTCATAGGAGACGGGTCCTGTGGGGCAGATGACCCTGCCTGCAACCCACTCTTGGCCCTTGCCGTAGTTTCTCACAAACACCAGGTCTTCCGGGAAGTCCACTAACCCCTTGGCGCCTCTCGTTGCTCGGCCATGTTGCGTGCCTTGAGAGCCCTGTTGGCGTGCAGGCGATCCAGGAGGATTGCGGGTCTCCAGCCCATGAGGAGCTCTGTGGGGCAGCGGCTGCTTACCAGGTTAGGAGTGATCCGGTGCGCTAGGAGGAACCGGGTGATGCGAGACTCTCAGTCTCCTTCGGTCAGGCGGCTGAGTGCTTCCTTCGCGGTGCAGACCATGTGCTCCGCTTGCCCGTTTGTTGTGGGGTGGAAGGGTGCTGACCTGATGTGCCAGATCAAGTTGTCTCGTAGGAACTGCTGGAACTCCTCGGACATGAACGCTGACCTCTTGTCTGAGACGATCATGTCTGGCAGGCCATGGGTGGCAAAGATTCTGCGGAGTGCCCTAATGGTGGCTCTGGTGGAGGTGGTGGAGACAGGACTAATCTCCAGCCACTTGGAGTATGAGTCCACTGTCACAAGGAATGTCAGTCCATGGAAGGGGCTGGTGAAATCAATGTGGAGCCGGGACCATGGAGTCCTTGTCGATTCCCAGGACTGTGTGGCCAAGTGGCAGGGGACGTCCGCAGCCTGGAGGGGAGCGTCTGGGTGACCTTCCATCTGGAGGACGCAGTGAGCCAGGGCTGGGTCCTTGTCCACGTCAGGCAGGGGAAGCTGGCTCGGGGCGTTGGCGTGGCCCATCGCCTTCCCCGGGTGGTGTTGCAGGGTGTAGTTGTAGCCTGCAAGGAAGATGGACCACCGCAAGACCTGCGGGGAGAGGACCTGAGGCGTCCGTCGATCTGCCGCAAAGAGGCCCAGCAGAGGGCGGTGGTCCATGGCGATGGTCGTGAAACTTCGTCACCCCAGCCACGATTGCCAGTCCCTCATGGTCTATCTGGGCGTAGTTCCACTCTGCCGCAGATAGGGTCCGTGAGTAGCTGGAAATTCTTGGCAGACCTCCTGAAAGTCGCGTGCTGCGCAAAGTTGGACCCCCTCAATCGATATTCCTAGGGGTTGAAACCAGGCCCTCCCCAGGAGGCTGACTAGGTCACCCTCGACCACGATCAAGTCCAAGAGACCTTTTAAGCCGCAGTACTGCAACTGGAAACTCCCGACCCCCTTTATCGGCACCTTATTCCTCTGGAAGTCCATGAGTGTCACGGGTGATGGGCGCAAGTGGCCCCCTCCCGTGGACAGAGACGTTTGAGCATGGCCTCTGAAATTATGGAGAATGCGGAACCAGAATCAAGCTCCATGAGGCAGGGCCCCCCCTCTGTTTTAACCCAGACTTGGATTTTAGGGGCAGAGGAGTGGCCGAGGAGTCTCAGTACCTGTTCCGTCGATTGCAGTGCGTTGGTGAGGAGGTAGAGATCCTCTTTTGCCATGTACTCCTCGTAGTGCGCGTCAGTCTTGTGGTGTGGCTGCTTTAGTGCTGCATGGGATCCCTTGGATTGGCAGGCCCTGGTGAAGTGGCCCGTGCAGCCGCAGTCTCTGCATGTGGCGTCCCGGAACTGACATGTCTTTCGCACACTCCAGAGCCGCTGAGCCAATTTGCTTGTGTGTGGAGCTTGTGTGTGAGGCTTGCGAGTGGTGCGCTGCTTGTGTTTGGTGGACCTCCAAGTCCTTGGGGTCGCTGCTCATGGTGATGGCAGCCTTGTGCACAGTGATGGCTGTCAGGTGGGACGTCTCCCACGCGGTGGCTGTGGTGAGGGCTGAGGCTATTGTGACCTTCTCACCCTCCATTATCCGGTGCCGTAGTTTCTCTTCTTGGAGGCCGGTGATGAATCGGTTGCAGAGAGCAATGTCCAGATGCCCCCCGAACGCACAATTGGCCGCTAGGTGGCGAAGCTCTGCGAGGAACTTCACAGTGGTTTCCTGACCCTGCTGGCTCCGCTGCTGGAACACCACATGGCAGGTCATCTCGGAGGGTTTCAGTGAGTAGTGATCTTGTACAGCCTTCACGATTTCTTCGAAGGTACACTCCTCTACCTTCTTGGGAGAGAGGAGTTACTGTGCCAGGTTCATGATCGTGGGGCCGCATGAGCTGAGAAGCAGATCCCTCTTCCTGGCCTCATCCGTGATCTGGTAGAACACGAGGGCTTGCCGCAGGCCCGTGACCCAGGCTCCCCATCGCTGAGGCTGGGAGGCATCGAATTGCGGTAGCAGCCCGGATCCTGGAGCAACGGCCATTGTGCTGATTGGCAGCTGAGACACGGCTTGCTGTCCACTCTTGGAGGCACTCATGAAACAGAGGCACGTGGGGTGGTGGAGCGTTGCCTTCAGTCACGTTGTCTGTCAGCCCAGCTGTAGTGCTCAGCAGGATCACATCCTCATCGCCATTATTGTGTAGTGGGTTGGACGCATAATGAAACCACAGACACCGGTTTCAGCATAGTTTGCTATTACACAATAAGAACACCTTTTATCAGCCAGTGGCCAACTATATACAAACATAGGGAGACACCCCTTGGTCCCATTGGCAGGTTTGAATTTCCTGCCGTCACTCCCATTAGTTCCCCTAAGTCAGAGTCAGGAGCCTAGTCCCCATTGTTATCCGGGACTCAAGCTCAGGCTCTGTTGCTGCTGCCCTGTGGCGGTCAGCGGACACAACACCTCCCCACTATTTCCTCTTTCTCTCCTCCTGGCAGCTCCTATATCCCCATTTTTTCCTGTTTCCTTCCCACTCACCCACCAATGAACCTTTTATCTGCTATATTTATTATTTATTTTCATTTATATCCTGCCTTCCTTTTCGATGGGAACCAAAACAGTTCTCGTCTCCTCTCATAGCCCTCTCCTCCATTTTATCCTCACAATAGCCCTGTGAGGTGGGTTAGGCTGAGAGTATGTACTGATCCAAGGTCACCCTATGAGTATCATAGCTGAGCATGGATTTGAACCCAAGTCTCCCAAATCCTAGTCTAAAACTCTAATCACTACACTTACTTTCATGAGTTGGCTGCTGTTGAACAATAGCAAGCATCTAGATGTGGATGGGTCATGCAAGTCAGGTGGTAGCAAGTTGCCTGGTCATTACTGGCGGGCTGGCCCTGGTGAGTCCTCCCTTAAAGGCCAAAACAGCCCTGTCTTTGCTGACAGAAACCAAGGCTTGAAGTCTGGCGATACTGTTGTGATTGCCTAGCAACAGTCACTGCAACCATTCATTTCTTAAAGGTACAAGTGCTGCTTCTATTAGTTTGAGGGCTTTTAATCCCTCAATTTTTCTTCAAACCTAGAGCTTTTCTCAGATTTGTAGAAAGATCTATCTTGTCTGTTCATGCCCTGATCTCTGGATATAAGTATCCACAGATGGAGCCATGTAGAGAATTAGATATATCCAGGGCTCTTTTTGTAGAAAAAGCCCAGCAGGAACTCATTAGCATAATAGGCCACACCTAATAGCAGAAATTCATTAGCATATTAGGCCACACCCCTGACAGTACAACTCATTAGCATATTAGGCCATACCCTCATGTAATCAGAAGTGTGGGCATCCAGCCACACCCACCTTTTGCTTCTTATCCTGTTTACCTTGTTTGTTGTCAAAACGGTTTTGACAAACCCCCCCCAAATATTATTTTTTTTAAAAAAAGTTTCCAATTCCATACTTTTAACAATTAATATTATATTTATTTTAAAAGTAATGTTAACAGTAACATAAGCAAACACTTGCTCCTCTGTAGCAATTGTGCTTTGATATAAATCAAGACTGTCCTCATGGAGGAGAAACAACAAAGATATGTCTTTAGCTGGTGAGAGAGAATAGCTTTGTTGTTGTTCAGTCGCACAGTCGAGTCCGACTCTTCGCGACCCCATGGACCAGATTACGCCAGGCCCTCCTGTCTTCCGCTGTCCGCTGAAGTCTGCTCAATTTCATGTTCGTTGCATTGATGACACTGTCTAACCATCTCATCCTTTGCCGTCCCCTTCTTCTTTGACCTTCAATCTTTCCCAGCATCAGGGTCTTCTCCAGTGAATGCTCCCTTCTCATTTGGTGGCCAAAGTATTTGAGCTTCAGCTTCAGGATCTGGCCTTCAAGGGAACAGTCAGGGTTGATTTCTTTTAGGATTGACTGATTTGATCTCCTTGCAGTCCAAGGGACTCTCAAGAGTCTTCTCCAGCACCATAGTTCAAAAGAATCTATTCTTCGGCGCTCAGCCTTCCTTATAGTCCAACTCTCGCAGCCATACATTACTACGGGGAATACCAATGCTTTGACCATGCGGACTTTTGTTGGCAAGGTGATGTCTCTGCTTTTTATCATGCTGTTTAGGTTTGCCATCGCTTTCCTCCCAAGGAGCAGGCATCTTTTAATTTCATGGCTGCAGTCACCATCTGCAGTGATCTGGGATCCTAGGAACGTGAAGTCTGTCACTACTTCTACGACTTCCCCTTCTATTTGCCAAGGAGTGATGGGGCCAGATGCCATGATCTTAGTTTTTTTGATGTTGAGCTTCAAGCCCACTTTTGCACTCTCCTCTTTCACCCTGAGCAAGAGGCTCTTTAGGTCCTCTTCACTTTCTGCCATCAGAGTGGTATCGTCTGCATATCTGAGGTTATTGATCTTTTCCCCAGCAATCTTAACTCCAGCTTGTGATTCATCCAGGCCAGAATTTCGCATGATGTACTCTGCATATAAATTAAATAAGCAAGGTGACAATATACATCCTTGTCGTACTCCTTTTCCTATGCTAAACCAATCAGTTGTTCCATATCCGGTTCTAACTGTTGCTTCTTGACCCTTATACAGGTTTCTCAGGAGACAGGTGAGGTGGTCTGGTACTCCCATCTCTTTAAGAACCTGCCATAATTTATTGTGATCCACACAATCAAAGGCTTTAGCATAGTCAATGAAGCAGAAGTAGATGTTTTTCTGGTACTCTCTTGCTTTCTCCATAATCCAGCGAATGTTGGCAATTTGATCTCTAGTTCCTCTACCTCTTCGAAACCCAGCTTGTACTTCTGGCAGTTCTCTATCCACGTACTGTTGGAGCCTAGCTTTTTTTTTTTTTTTTTTTTTTAATACTCTCTTTATTGATTTTCCAAACAAAAAGATGAAGAAAGAGAGAAAGAAAGAAAAAGAAGAACAGAAAAGAAAAATGGCATAAATACATATCCACATCCTTTCATCGCATCACACTGTTATAATCAGTTAATTACATCTAATATATAAATTCTTTTCTTCCTACTACAATTAACATTGGTCAATTTATATCCAAGTTCATTTTCAGTCCTTTCCAAAATATAATTAGTGCATTACTATACAGATTAATTACTGTTCAATCATAATATCTATAGAACATTTATAGTCAATAAAAGAAAAAAACAAACAAACAAACAGCAACAACACAATATCAATCAAATAGTTAGAATTCATTCTTATTTTACACAACAACCCCATTCAGCTTCTTGATTATATACTTATTATCAATCTTTTGGCCTGTTATAATTACCACCTCTTTCCCCAGTGTCAACTTTAATTCCTCTTACAGACATATTTAATTAAACGTATAACCTAAACAGAACAAAACCAGATACAATGCCAACCCTAACAATTGGTCTCATTTATCTACCTTCCAATCTGAATAATAATAACAGTAATAATAATGATAAAAAAAAAAATCCAAGAACGTTAAGGTCATATCTTAAACAAATGGAATATACTTTTGCCTTCTCCCACTTTACAATTTATCCAAAATCAAACGCTCATTTTCCCCAGGAGATACTATGGAGACCTCTTCTTCATACATTATAACAAGTTAATTACATTATAACAATTAAAAAAACAACATACCAACAAGAATAAATAGAAAACAGAGAGAAGGAAAAAGAAAGGGGTGCACTTACAAACTTCCATCCAAACAAAATATTTAGCAGATTACATCTTTCAATTAAATTCTCTTTAACATTACATTACATTCCTGTCTCCTTCTTATTTAAACCATACATCACAAAACAACTACTCATATACACCGCTGAGCATATTTTTAATCTTTTAGCTTTCCCACATTTTTCCGTAGCCTCTTTCTTTTTTTTAATCTCCTCTAAATGCCTTAAATCTCTGTATTCCCCTGCTTTTATATCCAGATTTTCACTTTCATGGTTCATCAAACCAGACCCTACTCGTTCCATAGTCTTAGATTTTTTTCCACAGTCCCTTGTTTCATTTCCTCTCATCTTCTTTCTCTTTTGTCTCCCAGGACACTTTAGAAAAGGTCTCTTTCTCACTTTTGGTTCCACATTTATTAATTTCTCATTCTTTCTTGTTGCCTTCCTCTTTTTTCTCCGAGGGCACTTTCGAAGAGGCCTCTTTTTCACTTTTGGCTCCACATTTACTAGTTTCTCATTTTTTGTAAACAAAGTTTCTGTGGGCAAAGCTCCATTATCACATGTCACTCTTTCCTGCTCAGTATCTTGAGCTTCACCCAAACTCTGCAAAGATTGCAACTGTACTTGCTCCTTATTATTATTATTATTTTCCACCTCCAAATAGGAAGGTTGACAATTTTCAACAAGGTTTTCACAAGCCACTTTAACAGCTTTACCAATTTCCAAACACAAAACTTTCCGAAATTGTTCCCACGTAAGCTCTCCAATTAATGTATTCTCATCTATATCTTCATTATCCTCAGCCAACTCCATTTTCCAACTCAAACAATCGTAGCTTTCAATTGATCAGAAACTATTTCAGCTGGTTTCTCAATATGTCATCCTCTTGGATTATAATTTTAACATTGCTCCTAAGTACATAGTCAAGTTTCAAGAAGCGTAAAGTTCTTTCTTACCCCTACCATGTTGCATCAAATTTTTCTCCCAAACATCTTTTACGGCCGCTTTCTCCATAGTTGGGATTATCTGACGGGGGTATTAAATTTCTAGCTCTTCTTTATTGCCTAGGTCTACACACTGTGGTCGCCTTTGCGATGCGATGATTATATAGTTGAAAAAAAAAAGTTTAAAACGGTTGGCCGCCACTATGCAAGAGCATGACAAACAAGCTCCTGCTTCTTCCGATGCTCCCGCATCAGAGCAAACCAGCCACACCCCCGTCTTTGCCTGGGACGGGGATGGGTCGGGACAAGCTCCTTGCCACCCGGTCTCCCTCCAGGAGACCAGGCGAGCCCGCCCGAGACTCGGGTGGGCTTCAAAAAAGCGAAGAGAAATCGAGCGGCTTTGGAGCGTCCCCAAAGCCGCTCGTCGTAGCGCCGTACCGGAACCGGAAGTCCTCCTGTTGGAGCCTAGCTTGTAGGATTTTGAGCATGATCTTGCTAGCGTGTGAAATGAGTGCAATTGTGCGATAGTTTGAACATTCTTTGATGTTGCCCTTCTTTGGGATTGGAATGTAAACTGACCTTTTCCAATCCTGTGGCCACTGTTGTGTTTTCCAAATTTGTTGGCAAATTGAGTGCAGCACTTTAACAGCATCTTCTTTTAAGACTTTGAATAACTCAGCTGGGATACCATCACCTCCACTAGCTTTGTTGTTAGTAATGCTTTCTAAGGCCCATTTAACTTCGCTTTCCAGGATGTCTGGCTCGAGGTCAGTGATTATACCATCGTGGTTGTCAAGGACATCGAGGTCCTTCTTGTATAGTTCTTCTGTGTATTCTTGCCATCCTTTCCTAATCTCTTCTGCTTCTGTTAGGTCCCTACCGTTTTTGTCCTTTATCATGGCCAGCTTTGCATGGAACGTTCCCTTGATTTCTCCAATTTTCTTGAAGAGATCTCTAGTCCTTCCCAATCTATTGTTTTCCTCTATTACTCTGCATTGTTCATTCAGGAAAGCCTCCTTATCTCTCCTTGCTGTTCTCTGGAAATCTGCATTAAATTGGGCAAATTTTTCCTTATCCCCATTGCCTTTAGCTTTCCTTCTTTCCTCTGCTATGTGTAAAGCCTCATCAGACAGCCACTTTGCTTTTTTGCATTTCTTTTTCTTTGGGATGGCGGTGAGTGCTGCCTCCTTTACAATGTCACGGACCTCTGTCCATAGTTCTTCAGGCACTCTGTCTATCAAATCTAGTCCCTTAAACCTATTCTTCACCTCTACTGTATATTCATCGGGGATGTGATCTAGGTCAAATCTGAATGGCCTTGTGGTCTTCCCAACTTTCTTCAATTTAAGTCTGAATTTTGCAATGAGTAGCTCATGATCTGAGCCACAGTCAGCTCCCGGTCTTGTTTTTACTGACTGGATAGAGCTTCTCCATCTTTGACTGCAAATTATATAGTCAATCTGATTTCGGTGTTGCCCATCTGGTGATGTCCATGTGTAGAGACGCCTCTTAGGTTGTTGGAAAAGGGTGTTTGCTATGACCAGCGTGTTCTCTTGACAAAACTCTGTTAGCCTTTGCCCTGCTTCATTTTGTTCTCCAAGGCCAAACTTGTCTGTTATTCCGGTTACCTTTTGATTTCCTACTTTAGCATTCCAGTCCCCTATGATGATGAGGACATCATTTTTTGGTGTTAGTTCTACGAGCTGTTGTAGGTCTTCGTAGAACTGGTCCACTTCAGTCTCTTCTGCAGCAGTGGTTGGGGCATAGACTTGGATTACTGTGATATTGAATGGTTTGCCTTGGATTCGGACCGAGATCATTCTGTCATTTTTGAGATTGTATCCCAATACTGCCTTTCTCACTCTCTTGTTGACTATAAAGGCCACACCATTTTTTCTACGGGATTCCTGGCCACAGTAGTAGATATAATGGTCTTCTGAGTTAAATTCGCCCATTCCTGTCCACTTTAGTTCACTGATTCCCAAGATGTCAATGTTCATTCTTGCCATCTCATTTTTGACCACGTCAAGCTTACCTTGATTCATAGATCTTACATTCCAGGTTCCTATGCAGTATTGTTCTTTGCAGCATCGAACTTTCCTTTCACCGTCAGACACATCCACAACTGAGCGTCCTTTCGGCTTTGGCCCAGCCGCTTCACTCTTTCTGGGGTTACTCGTACTTGCCCTCTGCTCTTCCTCAGTAGCATATTGGACACCTTCCGACCTGAGGGTCTCATCTTCCGGCGTCATATCTTTTAGCCTTTTGTTACTGTCCATGGGGTTTTCTTGGCAAGGATACTGGAGTGGGTTGCCATTTCCTTCTCCAGGGGATCACGCTTGGTCTGAGTTCTCTGCTGTGGCCTGTCCGTCCTGGGTGGCCCTCCACGGCATAGCCCACAGCCTCATCGAACCACGCAAGCCCCCTCGCCACGACAAGGCAGTGATCCATGAGGGAGAGAGAATAGCTAGAGTTTCTATAATATCATTTATGTGGAGACCAACAAGAATAGGATTATGATTATTATAATAAACAAATGATGGGCCCGTGAAACTCCTCCCCATCACTGTTTGGCGCAACTCCCTTGGAGCCCAGCCACAATGGCAGTTGTGTCTGGTAGCCTCTCTGAGCTTGGAGGGGTTGTTGGGCTCCACTCCCACTGTAGCTGGGGCTGGAGTAGCTGCTGGGCTCCACTGTCACTGTGACTATGCCTTGAGCAGCTTCCTGGCTCTGCTGCCTCCATGGCTGGGCTTGGAGCAGCTTCTGGACTCTGCCACCTACATGGCCAGGCCCAGAGCAGCTCCTAGGCTCCACTGCTGTGGTCATGGCTAGGCCTACCAGCAGCTCCTGGGCTCTGTTGCTGCTGCAAGC
Source organism: Gekko gecko (assembly GCA_029375565.1). NCBI lineage: Eukaryota > Metazoa > Chordata > Lepidosauria > Squamata > Gekkonidae > Gekko > Gekko gecko. The sequence goes on along the minus strand of JAPDNY010000004.1, from coordinate 102,550,811 downwards.
ACCAGGCCTTTTTCAGTTGCAAAACAGTAAGCACATTATCCCCAGTGGAGGGTTTTGGGGGGTGGACTGGGAGGGGTAGGGCCATCCCTGATGTGATGATGTCATGCAGAGTAATGTCATCATGTCAAGGACACAGTGCAGCACATGCACATCCCCACTTCCCCCCAACCATTTAAAGGGAACCTTCCGTTTAAATGGTTTGAGGGGAAATGGGCACAACGCTTGCCTGCCCTGCAACCCACACATTAGTGGCTTGCAGAGCAGGCATGCACAGTCTCTGTTTGAAAACAGCGGGCACCCCACACACCTGCCCTGCAAGTTGTGAATTGTGGCTTGTGGGGTATGAACAGGCGCCCCCGCTTGAAAAGAGCAGGCACCATGCCTGCCTGCCCTTCAAGCCATGAAATCTCAGTTTGTGGGGCAGGAGCAAGTGTCCCCCGTTTGAAAAGTGCAGGCACTGCACGCACCTGCCATGTATGCTGTGAATTCACGGCTTGTGGGACAGGCATGCATAGCGCCCACTCCTTTCAAGTGGGGCCATGAGCGATTGTTGGGGGCAGGGCTTCTCCCTGCAGCCAGCTGGACAGCATCTGGGGGGGAGCCCCAATAATCAGGGATCCCCTGCCTTCACCTAGGGACTGGCATCCCTAAATTTCTAGTGGTAATTCTTTCCTAAACCCAGTTTGATCTTTAACTAGGATTTCATTGGCTTCAATCCATAGTAGCAAACTGCTTATTAGATGTCTAGAATACATGTCAGCAATGTAATGCTATCTGGCTTGTTATCTTTCTTAAAAATAGGCTCAATTATATTCAAAGGCCTTCTGGGAAATTTCAAAAAGTGTAAAAAGCTGGTTAAAAGATTTCCATTAAATAAAGCCCACTCACTATTTTATGTCTAATCTGAAACGTTTTGTATTCTCATAAAGTGGCACAATAATTTCTGGTTACCTCTTCATTTTTTCAGTGATAGGTACTGGGGAAACAGATTCAGGTGGGTAGCCGTGGGAAGCAACAGAACAAAGTTTGACTCCAGTGACACCTTTAAGACGAACAAAGTTTAATTCTGGCTATAAGCTTTTGTGTGCCATGCACACTTCATTCAGCTCTGTCAATCATACCAAAAGAAAGGCCTTGCTGGAGCTATACTGGAGCTATTAGAATATACAAATATTATGAAAATTAGACCTAGTTTTATTACAGAGTAGATGAGGAGTTAAATTAGTGTTTGTGTTTGTGTGTGTGTGTCAGTGTTCCCTGTAAGCTGAGTTAGTGTGAGCTAGCTCACAGTTTTTTTAGCCTCTGGCTCACAGTTTTTTGTCTTAGCTCAGGAAGGATGGCTTCAGAGCAAAACTAATTTATGCAGTAGCCATATTGCTTGCTCACAACATTAATGCTAGTAACTCACAAAGTAGAATTTTTGCTCACAAGACTCTACAGCTTAGAGGGAGCATTGGTGTGTGTGTGTGTGTTAAGTGCCATCAAGTTGCTTTGAATTTATGGTGACCCTATGAATTAATGACCTCCAAAATGTCCTTTCATTAACAGCCTTGCTCAGGTCTTGCAAACTGAGGGCTGTGGCTTCCTTTATTGAATTAATCCATCTCAAAAATGTGTGGCTAAACTATTCCATTTCACACTGTATGTTAAAACTTTTTTGCCTTTTTTATGTGCAAGGACATTCAGTCGTGTCAAAAAGATGGCTAGGCTAGAAACCTTCTCCCTACCATCTATGATTGTGAATGTATGTGTGTGTGTGCATGGACAAGTCTTCAGCCATATGAGCTCCTTCCAGTAGTATGAATTGGTAGGGTCCAGACACAGCTTTATCACCGCATCTGCTATTTATCAGAACTATCACTAGGTTACCAGTAACAGCTAGGATTTGGGGAGCTTCACAGTACCATGGCAATGAATCTAAAATTTGTCCCTGATTTTTCTTGCCAGGTGTGTGTGTGTGTGTGTGTGTGTGAAGAAGAAGAAGTCTATCCAAAGTGCTTTCTTCCGTTGTAAAACCTGATATTTCTGACAGAAAAACAAGGATTTACTTTAGTGGTTGTATGCATTATGTCTGCCTTCTCTAGATAATGGCCTTAAGGTGCTGCTTCTTTTCTCCTGCACTTTTTATCAAACCACAATAGTCTTCTTGTCCTGGAAAAGAGTTTGTTATTAAATGTCAGGAAATATTGGGTTGATATTAATAGTATTGTTTATCTGGTGAAGGCTGGAATTTAAAGTTATCATCAATTAACTTAGATTCAGGTGGGGTAGCCGTCTTGGTCTGAAGCAGCAGAACAAATGAGTCCCACCTTTAAGACTGACAAAGTTTTACTCATGGTATAAGGTTTTGCGTGCAAACACACTTCATTAGATACAGTGGAAAGAACCTCCTCAACCGTTACTTATAGGGGGTTGTTGTTAGGGAGGATTATTCAGATTCAAGATGCATACATATTGGGTGATTATAGCTGAGATTGGGTGTAAGAAAGATCTGTGAATACTACCCCTATCATTAATGGTTGAGAAGGTTCTCTCCACTGTATCTGATGAAGTGTGTTTGCACATGAAAGCTTATACTGTAAATAAAACTTTGTTGGTCTTAAAATTGCCACTGGACTCAAACTTTGTATATCAATTACCTGGGAATAACTATTGAGTCCAATGTAATCTTACCTTACTATCCTAAAAGCAAAGGATTTGCTTGCAGTATTCTCACAGCACATCTCAAATAGATCCATTTTAGAAAAAAAAAAGTAAGGCAAGTTATGAATCTCAAATCTAATCAGGTCCAAGGTTCTATTCCAGTTGAACACCTAGCTCATCATATAAGATATGCAGTTTTCTAAAGGATACTGAAAAACAAATGTGTCAGCAAAATCTCCTGGAAAATGTTTGTTTAGGGTTTTGATTGCTGAAATATATTCCTATGCTAGGGTTGCCAGCTCTGTATCAGGAAACGCTTGGAGATTTTGGGGGTGGAGGCTGAGGAAGGTGGGGTTTGGGGAAGGGAGGGACTTTGGTGGGCTGTCATGCCATAGAGTCCACCTTCCAAAGCAACCATTTTCTCCAGATAAACTGATCTCTGTCACCTGGAGATCAATTGTAATCCCAGCAGATCTTCAGCCACCATCTGAAGGTTAACCATGTTGAGACAATTGGAGCTGATTGCCCATTTTTGAACTTTTTGAGAGAATATTAATTTTTCCTGATTGGATTTAATTTCTTGGTTCTGCTCTTGAAAAAGCTGTCAGCAAAATGTGATTTCCTGAAGCTAGCTACCGTGTTGGGAGCCACTGGAACTGACACCTTGATAGATCTACATACTGCCTTCTACTGCTGAGCATATCTGGAAGGAATGCAAGGAATGATTTGGACTTCATAGATTGATTCCATCAATCATATTTAAAGTACTGTATTTGTGAGTGGAAGCTACACAGTGCTACCACTGAACTATTTTTTTGTCTCTATGCTTTATTGTTATACTATGTGACTTTCTGAATATGGGATTTGTAATTGGTTGGCATAATTTGTTTTGAGTGATTTGAACAATTTATAAACATTCAGTAATAAAAGTACATTGAGTCTTTTGTAAAACTTTTTGTACTTCTTTATTCCATTTGTTTCAGTACCCAGTGTTTTCGCCCAGTTTTGACCATCTGAAGGTTGGCAACCCTAGCCTAAATTTTGAGTCCTGGAGATCTGCAGTGCTTATCCTTCAAGGCTCTGGATGGAATGTTAATTCTAAAAAAAAAACAACCCTTGTTATATCCTCCAGATAGAAATAGAGAACAACCATTGCCCAGTCTGGCACTTAAATATCTTGCCATAGACACTACAACTTCTGGATCATTATAATTTGTTTGATTGTTTTAAAAAGGCTAAATTTGACCATAGGGAGTCTTTATACAGTGTGGAGAACTGAAGTCGGACATGAGTGCTGATTATGAAAGTCTGCCAAAGAAACTGTATACAGAAAAAGAGCATTGCGCTTTCTGCACACATATGTGAACACACTTCTATCCTAGTTAAATACCAAGGGCAAATTGCTGGAATTTCCAATAAGGGTGAAAGGGTTCATGTAGACTTGCACTGAGGGTTGATTAGTAATGGTAAAGATTGTTGCTTTCATTCCCTTTTCTTTTTGGGTTTCTGAAGATATTGCTTCAAATACCAAAGATCTTCTCCACTTCTCCCTGTGACCTCAGGGTCAGTACAGCAGTAGACATTTCCCCTCTCTGCCATGGTGGCTAGATGACATGCTCAAAAAGCAGAGTAGATAAGTAAAGGAGGCCTCTGTCATCTTCCTAGTGAATATTTTAGTCAGCAGAGCTAAAAATGGATAGAGATGTTCCCTTGCTGCCTTTTTCAAATTGCTCAGCCAAAGTTTCCAACAACTCTGCTTTTCCTTCTTATTCAGGCTCCAAAGATTTCTGGCAGCTCACAGTAAAAAAGAGACTTTCAATCATTCAGAGTGCCAACTGTTACTTTAACATCCTCTCTCTAGGTTTTATTTTAGTCAGCCAGTCTCGCTATGGTTCCACAGCAGACCGCCCTTCTTTCACAAGGTTCACTCCATTTGGGCATGCTCACTAGAATCTGAAGTCCAGGGTTGATATCATATGGTTGGCAAGTCTGTCAATTGGGGGGGGGTTTCTTAGTGGGTGGTATTCTTCCCCTACTATTTTTTGCTAAAGGTGCAGTAATTTATCTGGTATTGTGCTTTTAAAAAGATGTTTGTGTTTGAGAGAGGTAGTATTCTATGTGAAGATCCCAAGTTGCAATTTATATGCCATGCTATAACAGTCTAGTCCATTTATGCCTCCAAATTATGCAGAGGTGATACCTGCTGAATTAAGAAAGCAAATAATAATCTCATTCATTGATTTAAGAAGATGATGTACAGCATGTATGAGCTCCTTTGTTTTCAGTGGCAAAATGAATAAAAAGTACTAATTTTAGGGGTACCATAGTGCAACGTGACCGAGAGGAGGAGCGCGTCTTCTATTCTAATATATTATACACTGGATTCAGATTATTACTTTGTTATGACTGATCACCTTGCCTTTCTGAGTGATGACCAGTTTTCACTTAAAAGTCTCTTCGGAGTTTGTATCTCTTGTAGATGGAGGATATCTGCCAGTATGAATCCTTATCAAGAAGTCAGGTACCAGTGCTTTTTAAAGTCAAACCGCACAACTCTTTATTTCACAGAAACACAGCAGGGGATGGGATATTTACACAGGATATATTATTGCTGTTCGTACGAGCACTTCTCTCTCCCTCTCTCTCTGTATTAACATAGGTTGTAGTTATAAAACACTAAGTTGGTCACAGACTGTCTTTGGTACAGATTCCACTCTCCGGTAACTATCTGTAGTTAGACCTTGGACTTTCTCCGTCTGGCTCTCTGACTGGTGAGCCTATTCCAGCTATTTCCCAGTTTCTTCCAGGCTCCTAGTCCTTCCCTTAACCAACTCACAAGTTCCCTTGGAGAAGTGTGTGTTTTGCTTTGTGACTACTGAGGAGTTGTTTAGTTTCTCCTTTCAGCTCACTACTCAGCTCTTTAGAGATGACCAGTAGGAGTGTTATCCAGCCCCAGTTTTCCTTGAATGGATAGCTTGCTGTATCACTCAGCTTCAGAGGCTCCTTCGCTCTCAAGAGCTCTCCAGCTAACTCCCTGTCAATTGTCAGCTGTTAACTGTCACTTCACTGAGAATTCCAAGCAACTTGCTCCCCCTCAGTCATGTGACCTAGCAGCTCTCTTGCTTCATTGCTGTTTATCAACAAACCTTTACTCTGTCACACCTAGGTACAAACCACACAGCAGTTGTGTTACATAGCTTTCATTCCCTTTAATAGAGTCTCTTTGAGGCATTGCATCTACGGTAATAGTCTGTAATTGTGATCAAACTACTGTGAATTTAATCTGATATGCTTTGTTTTACAATTAGATGGTAATCATCCCATGACTGGACACTTGCTCTTGTTATAGAATGAATAGGGCAAATTTATTCCATCTGATAGTGCTGGCACTAAAACCAGTTTATATCCTTTAAAATGTCACCTATGCCTGCTGTGATTGTAATGAACTCTGTTTATAGCAGGTTGATATGTTGAGGGCAAAAACTACACACACTAGTCATATGATACAACTGTTTTTGGAGTGTAAGCACTGTCATCTACAAACAGGAGGTTCAAGATCTGAGTGCTTCCCAATGTAACCAGTGGCAGATTAACCATTAAGCACAACTAAGCACATGCTTAGGGCACCAGGGTCAAAGGGGCACCACAAAGTTGGGAAAAGGGTGAAAAAATGTAGAAAAATGCCTTTCAGGTCATGAATATTGGAACTTTAATACATTTAACTTGTGAAATATTAAAATAGATGTTGTATTGCATTTTTGCAGAACTTTATGTAGCCAAAGCTTGGCTTAGTTTGTACAGTATATTGTGTTATCATATGAATAAATTTTTGTATTGCTGTGACCTGCATTGTATATCTGGTCAGACAGGTCAGCAACTAAAATGGACTGGGTCAGTGTGGAACGGAGGGGGGCACCAAGACTGGTCAGTGCTTAGGGCACCAGTGAGCCTTAACCCTCCCCACTCAAATCTTGAGAATCGTAAATTAAACATCAATGAAGAGCTTAAAATAATTGGTGATATTCGTGGGAATCAGATCAGTCAGGTGCTACTAGCCATGATTGTTTGATGTACCATGAGGCTTTCGACTAGGAGTCACCCTGATTATTACCACCAACGAGCCCTGCCCTTAGCCTAACAGCTGGGCTAGACCATCGTACGACTAAGAAGACCATGAGCTAGATTGTCTAACACTCTCAGCACACCATCTCAATTAACTAATGATAGATAACTAGTACCTATGATTTTATGATTCATTGTATTTGAACTGTTTTAATGTGGTTTTATATGGTTTTACTGGTATTTGTACCACCTGTGTTAGCCGCCCTGAGCCTGCTTTTGGGGAAGGCGGGAGACAAACTGCATAAATAAATAAATAAAATGTAACCTCCATGTTCAGAGGCAGTATATTTCCAAGGATGCAAACACTGACCATAAATTATAGGCACAGCCATCCTCATTATGCTTTGCTTGCAAGCTGCAAGAGTACTTGGCTGTTCACTGTTGAAAATAGAATGCCTGACAAGATGAAACCAGGCAACTATGGAATCTGTTTTGTGGAGGGAAAGGGAAAAATGGGCTAGAATATTTAAATAAGTTAAAACAAAAATCTTACATTTAGTTAATGTGACACTGATTCACCTGTGCTAGGAGATGGTAGTGACTTGTTTCCTTTCTTTAATTAAGATTACAGCATTGCACAGAGGCTGTGGACTCGCCTCAGAAGTATATGGTTGCTGCTGTCCCAGGTGGTCTTGGCAGCCATTCTCAATAATAGCTCTTGTATTTGACCTGCTAGGCAGAATAGCTCATTTAATCAGGTCATTAGTGCAATCATATATAAATATCAAAATTTAAGCTTAGCATACAGCATATCTTTAAGGATTCAGAGTGCTTTAATATCCAAGTATCTAAGTGGGATTTCAGGAACCTCAGTGTGTTTCATATGATACAGACTAAATTATTTGCATTTTTATTACAGAATTGCTAGGAATGTCTCTGTGATGACCTGAGTCACAAAATACCGTCTAAATAGTTGGAAAATAAAGTACGTGGACCTAATAATAGTATGTACAAGTGGGCATCCACAACAAAGTGTTACATAATACACTGCTTCCAGGCTTCTTGCTTTTCACACTGTGATCCAAAATACCACTGGCTAAAGGGGGCAGAATTGGTTAAGTAGGGTCATCCTTACAGGGTCCAGAGGATGCTTTGAAGGCGAAGGGCTGTGGCTGAGTGGTAGAGTTAAAGGATTTGGCAGTAGGTGATGTGAAACACTTCTAGCCTGTGATCCTGCTGCTAGTCTGAGTTGACAATACTGACCTTGATGGACTGATGGTCTGGTTCATTATAAGGCAGCTTCATGTGTGCCTCTGTGGGATGGATACTAAACAGAGGGTGGTTTAGAGAGAGGATAAAAAGCTGCCATCCCTTTGATCCCCAGCATGCAACATTAATGTAAGGAGTGCAGCTAACCTCCCTCTGTTTAACACCGGTGAGCTGTGCAGAGGGGGTGGGCATTCTTTCTATTTGGCTCCAGAAAGACTACTTTGCAGACCTTACCATAATTTACAACTTGTGGGGAGGGGGCATTCCCTCCACCATTCTTTCCTCCCCTCTCTCCCTAATTCTATGCCTTTCACTTTCTTCATACCACCACCCCTTCTCTTACTCTCTCCCCTGTGTTTGTCCCCCTCTCTGCCCCCTACTTCATCATTCTCTCTTTCTTGCTCTTTCTTGCTCTTTCTGCCTCCTGCCCCAATCTCTTTCTCTCTTTCTGTCCTCCAGCCTCATCATTCTCTCTGTTTCTGCTTCTCTACCCCATCAGTCTTTTTCTCTTTCTGCTCTGCGATCCCAACACTCTCTCTTTCTCTCTGACTGCCCATGCACCCCTGCCGAGCTTCCCTCCCCCAGCTGCTCTTGGTAGTTCACCCAGAGTTGCTCAGTGTGGGCCAGCTGATCTCTCCTCCCCTTCCTCACAGGCTCACCCAGAGCAACTTCTGGTGAGCCAGCCCAGCTTCCCTCCCCCCTTGCTGCTCTTAGTGGCTCACCCTGGAGCTGCTTCAGCTAACCTACTGAGGCTTCCCCCTGCCCTGATCTCAACAGCTTGCCTAGAGCTGCTCTGGGTGAGTCCTCTGACCTTCCCTCCCCTGCCTTGCTGGCTCACCCAGAGCTGCTTCAGGCAGGCCCACCAAGGCTTTCAGTGGCTTGTCTGGTGCAGCTCCAGGCCTGCCACCACAGCAGCAGCCTCCACCACAGGGACTTTTAGAGGTAACTTAGGGGAGGGCGGGATATAAATCTAAATAAATAAATAAATTGTATGCACCTGCATAGACAACACTTTTAATTTTAGGGGGAAAGAATTTAAACCCCCAATGTATTTTTTAAAACTTTTCAGATTTTTCTGGAAACCTATGGGGTCACCCAAGTTTGCAGAAAAGCCTGTTTAAGGTGAGTGTGCCCCCTATCTGCAGATTTAGATATCCACACATGGGGGGCACAGTTGGGAATTAGATATATAGATTTTATACATAGTAATGAAAAATATAAGCAAGGATGCAGTATCTCTTTTCCAATAGGCATAAAACATTCCCTATGATGACTGAGAAAGTGAAATAAAAACCACACAAAAGTGTGTCCAGTTTGTGGTTTTTTGGCAGTGTCAGTCATGTTTGCCATTTTCCGATTCATAGAGTTCTAATATTTTAATGCATGACATTCTAGAAGCTAAAAATAATAATTCTATAAAATACAATGAATAGTGTGGTTTAAGTCCAGAAAGGATTTTGCAGTTATAAAATGATTTTGGTTAATTTGTGAACCAGTTAACATTTATTGCCAAAATAAGTTAATACTTGTTTTTGTACCAAAACGTGAAATTACATATTGCCAGTGAAACTACATGGATGGACTGTGAGTGGGAGTTTTGCTTGAGTAATACTTATTGATCTTTGTCTTAAAATATGAGGTTTTCCATTGATTTTATTCAGAACCAAGTATAGAAAGAACCAAGTTATAGAATTTTCACTAAATGAATAGCTTTCCAAATGCCATCAACCTACTGTGCCCATGCAATCCATTCCATTGATATTATTACATAATAGTGATTGACAAGCTTTTATTGCCTTGGTATTTGAACTTTTTTATGACCACTAAGACAGCCAGTATGTATTAGTGCAGGGGTGGCCAAACTTGCTTAATGTAAGAGCCACATAGAATAAGTGTCAGATGTTTGAGAGCTGCAGGACATGAACAAATATTATGCACATGTTTTTATTGAAAAATATGCAGATTTGTTTTTTAATTAACATTAAACAAGACTGCCAAAATAAAAACAAAAACAGATATTGACAATGGTGTTTATTTGTCCAATTATATTTGTTTGCTAATGATATTTATTTCTCTAAGAGAGAAAGAGAGAGAGAGGGAGAGAGAGAGAGGTGGAAAGAAAGAATGAAAGAAGTGGGAAGAAAGAGATAGGGAGAAACAAAGAAAGCAAATAGATGGAGGAGTGGGGGGAAGGAAGAGAAAGAAAAAGAAAGGTGGAAAGAAAGCAAATAAATGAGGGAGGGGAGGAAGGAAGAGAGAGATAGAGGAAGGAAGGAAGAGAGAAAGAAAGGTGGAAAGAAAGAAAGAGGTGGAACGAAAGCAAAACTGATGGGGAGGAAGGAAGGGAGAAGTGTAAAGAAAGCAACTTTAACTTCAAATGTGTTCTCCAAGCCCCCATTCTGGCTTGGCTTGGAGAAGGGATTTAAAGAGACAAATTCCTTCTCCCAGACAAGTCATTTAACTTTAGATGGGGAGGGAGGGGGAGAAAGAGAGAGAGAAAGAAAGTGGAAAGAAAGCAAATAGATAGGGGGGAGGGAGGGAAAAGTGGAAAGAAAGCAACTTTAACATTAAATGTATCCTCTAAGCCCTCGTGCTGGCTGCCTTGGCTTGGAGAAAGGATTTAAAAAGACAAATGCCTCCTCCAAGCTGGCTGGGGGGGAAGCTTTGAGAATGTATTTTAAGTTAAAGTTGCTTTCTCTGCTCTCCCCCACCTCAAGCCTACCCAGGGAAAGGAACACTGGCTGGGGAAGGGAAGACCATTTGGGGAGGCATGCCTCTGCTTCCCCAGCCACCCTGCTGAGAGTTACTCCCGAGCTGCAGTTTGGCCACCCCTGATGTAGTAGATCAGAGTGCTGGATTAGTATCTGGAAGAACTGGATTTGAATCCCCACTCATGCCTTGGAAGCTCGCTGGTGTCAGGTACTCCAATTACTCAGCATCAACAGCAGGTTCTTAATCAGAGTCAGCTTTATTGATCAGAGATGAAGTCATCATGGACATTTGCGTTAGGAATAGAGCATACAAAATGGCTATGGGAATTATAGTGGGTTCATATGATACCCCCTGACACCTAGGGGGCAATCACTACACAGTGCGGGTAACTGTCTAAGGGTTCAGGGGTGAGCGGGAGACATTAGTGGCTTCGCGCCAAAGGAGTGAAGCGCTCAAGGTCAGTGGTGAGATAAGGCACACAGGGAAAGTGAAATAACTGCAGCTGCTCCCACAAGTACATTCCAGAGAAGGAGTAAAATCTTATGGCAGGGCTACCCGACAGCTGGGTGACCTTAGGCTAGTCACTCTCTCTGAGCTTGACTATCCTCACAAAGGTGTTGTGAGGATAAAGTGGAGAAGAGAATGTTGTAAGTTGCCTTGGATCCCCACTAGGGAAAACTGCAGGGTATAAAATAAATAAATGAATAACCTGTTTTCTCTTAGTTCTCATCTGTTTCACAGTATCGTTATGTCCACTCTGACATGGTCACATGGATGTATGCTATTATATTACCTCGTGGAAATTGTGGATTAGTGTCATATGCCCTACATCTGCCCAAGGTGTCAGCCATGACAGAAGCTTAGAAATTACCCCCCAACCTCCCCCATATGCACGTGGGGTGGGATACACCTGGATGAAAAGAAACAAGTACAAAAGCATTTTAAAGTAATAGCCAATATAATCTATGTGTAGAAGATTCTTGGCAACTAAAGGTTAGGTGATCTGTTCATAAAATTAAGAGCAATTTGTGACTAGAGGGTTAAAATAAAGAATTGTTGTACATGCAGAAAATGGCTAATTATGTATACTTGATCTATTGACTGCTCCTACACAGAATCTCATTTCAAATCCTTGAAATATGGAGGGAATCCTGGGGCAGTTGGTTGTGATTTGTTATTTCAGCAAGCCTTATGAGCTGTACAAATTTATATACCAAATCAGGCAATTAGGAATTTTAGCAATAAGGTCAATGACAAGGAGCACAACCAACAGGGCAGTTCTTATAAGCAAGCCCTGGTAAACACAGTGAGATCTGCATAATGTTATCAGAGAGTTCAGAGGGCTTCCTTGCATCCCAAGGCATTGCACATCACTGTCCGTCTTGAAATGGGTTGGCACTGGCAGTAGAATTCTTAGCATCCCCAATTTCATCCCTAGCTTAATGAATTTCTATTAGCTGGGGGTGGGGGGGTAGATGATGTTGGTTTGATTCATGGTGCAGGGGAAAGCTTCACTGAGATACAGATACTATGAGTAAGCTATGTACTTCTCATCTTTCTTCTTTCTGATTCCAGCCTTTTATCTTCTTTCTTGCTGTCCAGAGAATAGGCTTGCCAAGCCCCCACTGAGGGTGGCAGAACCCCCACTTAAAAAAACCCTTATCTGCTTTTTTGAAATTTGGCCCCAGGGGACAAAATGGCAGCCGGAAAAGTGACGCTCTAGCATTTAAGTCCTCCAGGTCTCTATGGCTATGAAAGCCACAGAGACAAGGGCTAGAGCATTCCCTCTAGTGTGTGCAGTGCGCCAGTGCGAGTTCCCCCCTCCAGCTCCAGCGCAGCCGCCGTGCAGGTCAGGTCTCCACTGGCTCCACCCCAGCGGCTTTGTAAGGGCACACCCAGCTCCCAGCAGCCCCTTGCTCTCTTGGTCAGGTGGTGTGGTGGGCATTGGCTGCTTCTTTGTTGTCACCACGGCCACCGACATTGTAATCCCTCTGAGCTTCAGAGGCAGTTGCCTGTCCTTGCAGAGAGTCACATGCAGTTCGTTGAAGCCCACCCAGCTGACAGTCAAGTGTCTGGGAGGGAGGGTAAGGTTTGGACATGCTGTAGCGGTTTTTGTTCCACTTGGGCTGCTGGGGCGGACTGTGGGCCCTTGCTGAGCTGTGAGAAATTGCCTTCGCTTTGCTTTTTTTGTCACCTTCAAAGGCTGGGGAGAACTTGCCTCCTGCAACTCCAATGCCAGAACTTTTAGGCAGGGAAGGCTGGTCTGGGAGTCAAAGGGAACCCAGGCGAGAGGGAGGGGGAAGGGAAGGAAGAACCACAAGGAGTCCCACTCAATGGCACCTTTCCAGCTTGATGAAGACACAGCTTAGTACTCTGCTGCTCGCTGGAAGGACAGCAGCAGCACCTGTTCTGGCTGGCTGGCTGGCTCCGTGAGGGTAAACAAGTGAATGACCATGAGTGTCTGTCTCTCTCCCCTGGGATTCTGCCTTCCTCACCTGGCCTGACACTCAAAATGGGATCCCCGTGGCCCTCTCCCAGATCCAGGGGACTGAGCGTGATGTTCAGGCGCACTCCTCTCTTGCTCTCTCTTTTGTGAGGGGAAGCGGTGCTAATCACATAGCCCAGCGGCTGCTTTGGGTTTCCACCTGCTCCTGTCTTTCCAGTCACTCTGCAGACCGAAAGGAAGCGGCTGCCGGCTGGGAGCAGAATAGCAGCGGGTGGGGGGGGGTTGCCCGAAGGATTCACAAACTACTCCCAACTGAGCAACAGCATTCCATCACACTGCCATGGAGCTCTTCATTCTCACTAAACCCAGATGCTCCAAGCTGCTCGTGGGGTTCCTCCACAGATGATGAGGATGTATTAAAAGGAAGGACAGGATTGCCCATTGGAAACAACGGGAGAGACTTGAAGGCCCATTGGAAATAATAGGAGCCAGGAATGCCAATTGACTTGCATGGGCTCCATTGAAATACATTACAGCTTAAGAAGAGTTGCAAAGAAAATGTGGAATGGATTTTCCATTAAGGTCTCTGGTCCCAAATACACTTCTCTGGGACTGGAATGACAGGCCCAAGAGTGGAGTGACAGCTCCTGGGGTAGCAGTTGTGTTCTGAGGGTGGAATGACAGGCCCTACAGTGGAATAACAGCCCCAGGGGGTAGCAGGAGTGTTCTCAGACTGGAATGACAGGCCCCACAGTGGAATGACTGTGTGTAAATGTTTTGGGGGAATCGGCTTGGGAAAGCGAATTGGCAGACTGGAAGTGGAACCTCTGTGGCTCTTCCCTTTGAGGTGCTTCTTCCCTGAACTCTGAGCTGCTATGGCTAATAGCAAGACTGAGTTTTCACCGCTCCTGGCTGTGCAAATGGCTTTTCCATGTTCAGGGTTTGCAAACAACACTAAGAGGGTTCCTTCAAGTGAAACAGAAAGAAAAATCCACATCCATTTTCAGGCAGGATTTTTGCAGGGTGTTGCTGGTTTCCAGACACTTCCACAGCCGAGCTTCTTCGCTCCTTTTGAGGATGGTGACCTCCCTCGCCAACTTGTTGTCAGAGCCAACACAATGAGCAGTTGCATGTTTTCAGATGAATGAGAGGTGCACTCTCAGCTCCTCAAAGGCTTGAACCTTCAGGGCACTGTGCTTGCCACAGATGCTGGTTGGTTGCCTTAAAACAAAATCTGCATGCACGGTACTCTCTGAAGAGCCTGTACAATTGAGCAAAGTGCTGTGTACTGGCTATCTTTAAAGCAGGAATTCCCAGACTGAGTTGTCCAAAATCCACTCACTTTTGAAAACCCCTCAATCCAGTTTGTGTATCATCAATCCAAGGTTGATGATTAGACTTTTAGATCCAACCAGTGTTCCTTCTAAGCTGAGTTAGTGTGAGCTAGCTCAATGGTTTTTTAGCTTCCGGCTTACACAGTTTTGTCTTAGCTCAGGAAGGATGTATCAAACTAATTGATACAGTGACCAAATCGCTCGCTCACAACTTTAATGCCAGTAGCTCGCCAAGTAGAATTTTTTCTCACAAGACTCCACAGTTTAGAGGGAGCACCTCCTTTGGGTGGTCTGGTGAGCAAAGTGTTGTAGTAGCTGCATGACCCTGATCTTACTAATTGTCTAAAGTATGAATTTTTGAAACACCCACTCTCCCAGGTTCTGCAAATAATGCAAAACTGAATTATTGAAGAGGGTTTTTCTACACAGGCAATAGGGTTCCACTGTAGAAAATGGTTTACAGAGTTCCATGGATAAATGAGTAGGGACTGTGGTCTATACTGCTGTCAGGTTGAACTGCAAGTAAGTCCAGGCACTCTTCATAAAAGATATGCTTTATTGGCATACAAGTAAATTGCCCACATTAGCAGAGTTATTGTCAGGAATACCCCACCAGGCATGCAAACCCATAGTTATAGTATGATGCTTAAGCCCTAGTAGCAAATGAAAATTGAGCGCACGCGCAGGAATACTCCCGGCAGGAGGATGCTTAATGAACGGGAGAAAGTCCCCCTCCCTTCCCACTATCCAAGGCAAGAAATTTTCCACCAGCTGGGAACACAGGCCTGTGTCTCTCTTGCTCAAGGACTCTAAGATAGCAGGCAGCTACAGAGGATTCTCCCACAAGTTCCAGCTAAGCAGACCATGCACAAGCAAGCCAACTAATTAAAACAAACAATGAAGAAACTGTCTGAATGGAGACAGGAGAGAAATATGGCAGTGCAGCTGACATCCTGCCCCCCTATGATTACATCATACATTTTACTTCCCGGGTTTATGGGGAAAACGGTTATGAAAATCAGAAAGCAATCGATCAGCATTAATGTTAGAGCGTTTCACCCATTCTCTGTGTTGTGGACCAAAATGCACACACTCTACTAAATAATACAGTTGAACATGTTCAAGTTTAGAGTCCAGGATCTTGGAGATTTCATAATGTTCTTCTCCATCTACCAAGAGGGGTGGTGGTATCGGGACCTCAAGACGTCATCGGTTGGGTGGGTGACTCCTTTTGAGCAAGCTGAAATAGAAAATGGGATGAATATGTTTAAGGCTCTTGGGTAGCTCCAATTCCACAGTCACCGAATTTATTAGTCTATGGATCTTAAAGGGTCCAATATACTTCCGCGCTAGCTTCTGTGACTGTTGGGGAAGTCTTAGGTTTTTAGTTGAGACATACACAAATTCTCCAGGCTGCAGATCTCAACCCTCCACCCGTTTTCTGTCAGCCTGGGCTTTATAAGCTGCCCGCTGCTTCCAACGCCTCACAAATGCCTGGCCAAGCGTCTTTGAGTTTCTTGCACCAGTCAGCAGCTTCCCCCTCCATTCTGGGGTTGGAACTCAGGAAGGGCAAAGGAGGACTGTCATATCCCAAAGCCACCTTGAACAGAGAGACCCATGTTGAGGTATGCTATGTATTATTGTAAGCAAATTCCACCAAAGGGAGGAGATCTGCCCAGTTACTTTGTTGGAAATTAGTAAAGCAGCGGAGGTACTGTTCTAGGGTTTGGTTCACCCGCTCTGTTTGCCCGTCAGTCTCTGGATGGTAAGTGCTACTCAGAGCCCTTCCTATTCCCAATAGGGTCATCAGTTCCCCCCAGAATTTAGAAACAAATTGTGTTCCACAGTCAGAAATTATCTTGACCGGCAACATGTGTAGCCTTATGACGTGGTGTAGGAATGCCTTTGCCAGGGCGCGGGCGGTGGGCAATCCCGGGAAAGGAATGAAGTGCGCTCGTTTAGTGAACAAATCCACAACCACCCAAATGACAGTCATTTGTCTGCTAGGCGGCAAGTCTATGATGAAGTCCATTGAAATAACTTCCCAGGGTCTCCATGGGTTTGTAATGGCTGCAGGAGACCCGGGGGCTTGCACACCCATGATTTACACATATTACAAATTTGGCAGGACTGCACAAAGTCTGATAAATCTTTTCTCATCTGTGGCCACCAAAACCGCCATTGTAGTAGATGCAGTGATTTAAAAAAACTGAAGTGACCAGTCAACTTGGTTCCATGGGCCGCCTGTAACACCTCCCCTCTTAAAGCATCCGGAATGAACAGTTTCTTGCCTTTATACCAGCAACCATTTTCATGGCGCTCTAAAGTTGCTCTCGCCTGCAGATCCTGCAATTCCACATCAGTTATGGCTTTTGCAAATTTCTCCTCCCACTGAGTTTCACCTGGCAGTTGGGGCAGCTCTCGGGTTTGTTGGCTGCGGGTTACTGCCGCCCTGCTCAATTGGGATGGTGTGAAGAAAGATTCACGGACTTCCATCCTTCTGCTATCATGTTGGGGAAGGCGGGAGAGTGCATCTGCTAGGGAATTGTACTGGCCAGGGAAATGGTGCAGGGTGAATTGGAATTTAGAGAAGAATTCAGTCCACCAAAATTGCTTAGCGTTTAGGTTCTGGGGTTTTCGAAGCACCTCGAGGTTTTTGTGATCAGTCCACACCTCAAAGGGCACCCGAGCCCCCTCCAACCAATGCCTCCATATGGCCAGGGCCAAGCGGATAGCCCCTGCTTCCTTATCCCACACGGGCCAATTTCTTTTGGTGTCATTAAATTTACGGGAGACATATGCCAGGGGGTGGAGGCGCCCATCAGAGCCTTCTTGTAGTATCGCCCCCCCATGGCAGTGTCAGAGGCGTCTACTTGAATCATGAATTTTTTTGTTTCATCGGGGTGTGCTAGCACCGGTTCTGTAGTGAAAAGAGCCTTTAATTGCTCGAACGCCTCTTGGCACTTGAGATTCCAGTCTAACCGCGCCCCAGGTTTAGTGGCCCCTTCCCCTTTCCCTTTTGTTTTCAGGAGGTCAGTTAGTGGTAGACTGACTTGAGCAAAGAGGGGCAAAAAATGGCGGTAAAAATTCACAAAACCAAGAAAACTCTGGAGCTGCCTACGAGTCTTTGGGGGTTCCCAGTTCAGGATGTCCTGCACCTTTTTGGGATCCACCTCGAGCCCTTTTGGGGATATGCGGTACCCCAGAAAGTCAATGCACGTGCGGTGGAACTCGCGTTTCGAGAGCTTAACGAACAATTTATGCTTAAGTAAGGTCTGCAGCACCTCTCTTACCAGCTGAATGTGGGACTCCAAATCGGGGGAGTACAGCAAGATATCATCCAAGTAAATGACCACCCCCTTGAAGAGGTATTTGTGGGGGCTTCCGGTCGGAGTTAAAATGGCGAATTGACGCACTTTGCGATTTGGGCAAGGTGAACAGCGGTATCTGACGACAGTCTGGGCTTTACCTGGCCCAGCGCAGCACTCCCCAGGTGGGGGAGTGGCAAGCAAGCAGCCAAGCCTGAGAGGGAGTTGAGATCGGTGTGGATAAGCTTCGGAGGAAGCTTGTTTACACCTTGATCTCCTTCCGCGAAGAGGGCAGTTGCAAGTCAGCTCTACAGATACCAGCTGGGCTGAGAATTCAGCATAAATCCGTCATCTACCGACCTCTTTAACATCAAGATTAACATCGTTTACAGAAGAAGCACTGCGAAACCCCGAGATTACAAGTAAGGTAACAATTGAACATTTGCTTACCGGTTTGAAGAAGAAGGCAAAATCTAAACGTACGGATAAGCGTAAAAAGCTTTAAAGAACTAATCCGCTTGATTTAAAAGTAAAAAGAAAGCTTTCCTTCAGAGAAAACGGCGAAAAAGTGACTTTGTTTTGCATTCCTGTGGTCAGCTAAGACTAAACTTTGTGTAGCAGAAACGAAACTGACTGTGATTCTATGGTACAGGAAGTAGGCTAGAGTGGATGTTTTCGAAGTTGCTTTGCCGGATGTAGATGGACGTTTTAGAGTGTAACACCGGAAGTTGGATTACAGTGACGGACAGCTAAACAGGAAGTTTCGAAGAAGCCTACTCTAGCCAGAAAACCATAGAGAAATTGCGCCCGCCATTTTGAGGAGGACTAAATTTTAAAAAGTTATTTTTGAACTGAAAAAGTACCGGAAAAAGTTATAAAGGTGGCGATTGGACTTTAAGATTGATAATATAAGGACTGATTAGTTTTGAATTTGCCTCCAAGACGGATTTGAGACCAAGACCAAGGGCTGCCTCATCACCAAGTCCAAGAATGACCGCAAAAGAAAAAAAAGAATGGCAGGCTGCCATGGAGGCGATGGAGAAAAGGATGACAGAAGTGGTGCAGACTTTGGGAAAGCAAATAGAATCACAGTTGCAACAACAGCTACAAATACAACTGGAGCAAATAGAGCAAGTTCAAGTACAGAAAAAAATATGGAAGAGTTGAAAGAACTGGTACTAACAGAAGTGGCAGGGATAAAAAAAGATACGGAAGAAGTTAAAAAAGAGGTTCAAAGTCTGGTGACAAAATCAGAAGAAATGGATCAGAAAGTTAAAAGATCCCTACAAGAAAATACAAGACTGGAGTCCATAATGGAATATAGAGCTACTCAGAACCATTTGAGATTGAGAGGAATTGAAGAGGAGGAAGATCAGGATATTCGGGCCTTAGTAATTAATACTCTGACAACTTATATAGGGGAAGATCAAGGAGATTTGGAGTCAGACTTTGACCTAATCTACAGAGTAAACTCAGCTTATGCCAAGAGAAAGAAATTACCCAGAGATGTGATTGTTCAATTTGTGACCACAAAAATGAAAGAAAACATTTTTAAGAAGCAATTTACACAACCGTTGGAAATTAATGGAAAGAAAATAATAATTTTAAGAGAAATTCCGAGAATGATTTTACAAGACAGAAAGAAATTCAAGAAATTAACAGACAGGTTAAGAGAATTGAGCATCAGGTTTAGATGGGAGATCCCACATGGTTTATCATTTTCGTACAACTCAGTGAGAGTTACAATCAAAACAAAAGGAGATATGCTCAGATTCAAAGAGAGCAATTTTGATGATTTTAAAGACATTTAATCCAAAACAATGATGGATTACAAATTTTTATCTTGGAATGTAAATGGACTAAATTCACCAAACAAAAGAAGATTAGTGAATCATTGGCTACAGAAACAAAAATGTAACATAATTTGTTTGCAAGAAACACATATTAGAAAACAAGATAATATCTGATTAATAAAAAATTGGGAGAAGAATTTCATTCATCAGCAATTAATAAGAAAAAAGGAACAGTGATATATATTTCTAAAGATTTGGAACCTAAACAAATCTTCTCAGATAAGGAAGGAAGATACGTTGGCGTGGAAATAATGATGTACAGAAAAAGGACATTGCTTGTAAACATATATGCACCCAATGGTGCAAAAGAGACTTTTTTCAATGATTTGACAAGAGAGTTGGACTGTCTAAACTATGATCAAATTGTCTTTGCAGGAGATTTCAATGGCACAGTCAACAACGTATTGGACAGAAAGTCTAATGTAATCGGAGAGGCGGTTGGAAAACTGCCAAAAAATTTTTTCCAGCTGATGAAGCAAGAGAAACTAGAAGATGTTTGGAGGAAGTGGAACCCTAAGACAAAGGATTATACATTTTACTCCAACAGGCATAGTTCCTTTTCTAGAATTGATATGATTTGGATGTCAGAGGAGATGGCACTAAAAACTCATAAAATTGAAATTTTACCGAAAAATAACTCAGATCATAATCCTTTACTTTGGACATCTAAAGAAAAATCAAAACAACTATACTGGAGAATCAATGAGGACTTATTGGACCAAAAATTGATTAATGAGACTTTAAAGAAAGAAACGAAAAATTTTTTTGAAATGAATTTGGACAAAGGTACTGATATACAGGTTGTATGGGATACATACAAAGCGGTAATGAGAGGTTTGCTTATCTCTCTGAACTCTAAAGATAAAAAGCAAAGGATGCAACAACAAAATGACCTTCATGAAAAAATTCGACAAAAGAAAAGGAACTGAAGAAAAGACCAGGGAAGAAAAAAATTATTAAAGAGATCCACTTTCTACAGGATCAACTGAATGTTCTACTAAATAGAGAATTATATTGGAATTTGAAGAAATTACAGCAAAAAGCATTTGAGGGTGCAAATAAACCAGGAAAATTTTTAGCATGGCAATTGAAAAATAGAAAAGAAAGGAATTTTATAAGCAAGATTATTGAAGATGGGAAAGATGTAGTAGATCTGAAAGGCATAAAAAGAGCTTTTTTCAAATACTACGCCAAATTGTTTAAAAAGAAAGGAATTGACCAACAGAAAATTAAGAGATATTTGGAGAATATTGAAGTACCAGAGCTGGGACAACAAATTAAAGAATTATTAAATGGACTAGTAACAAAAGAAGAAGTAACAAGGGCGATAGAAGACGCAAAGTTGGGCAAAGCTCCAGGTCCAGACGGCTTTACAGCAAAATTTTATAAGAAATTTAAGGAGGAGCTAACCCCTATTTTAGTGCTTCTGTCAAACGAGATAAGAAGGACTAAACGGATCCCAGATTCATGGAAAGAAGCAAATATCTCACTTATACCTAAAGAAGGTTTGGACTTAACTAACGTAAAGAATTATAGACCAATATCGCTACTAAATAATGACTACAAAATATTTGCAAAAATAATCTCAGAAAGGTTGAAAAAATATTTGAAAGATGTTATAGCGGAAGAACAAGCTGGTTTTTTTACCAAATAGACAAATTAGAGACAATCTGAGAGTGGTGATTGATGCTATTGAATACTATGATAAACATCCAGAAAAAGAAGTTGGATTCCTCTTTTTAGATGCGGAAAAAGCTTTTGACAATTTAAATTGGGAGTTCATGTTGCAAGTAATTGAAAAAATGGATATAGGACAGTCCTTTTTAAATGTGATTGTGGCAATATATTCAGAACAGAAAGCAGCTTTGAACATAAACAAAGAAAGAACAGACTTTTTCCAAGTTCAAAAGGGAACACGACAAGGCTGCCCGTTATCTCCGTTACTGTTTATCTGGATATTGGAAATATTATTGATAGAGATAAGAAAAGACAATGGCATTGAAGGACTTAAAGTAAAAGGCTTTGTGCATAAATATAGAGCTTTTGCAGATGATGTAATGTTTATGATTCAAGATCCAATTGAGAATATACCACAATTGATGGAAAAAATTTGGAACAGTTGCGGGATTTTATGTCAATAAAAGCAAAACGAAAGTGATGTGTAAAAATATGACAAAGCAGAGACAAATGGAACTTCAGGAGAAAATTCAATGTGAAGTAGTTACAAAGACCAAATATTTAGGAATTGAATTGACTATGAAAAATATTGATTTGTTTAAAAATAATTATGAAAAGGTTTGGCACAAGATCCAGCAAGATATGAAGAAATGGGATACCTTGAATCTATCATTATTGGGAAGAATTGCAACTGTAAAAATGAATGTTTTGCCACGTTTGATGTTTTTATTTCAGACTATTCCAATATTAAAACAAAGGAAAATACTGGATACGTGGCAGAAAGAACTATCGAAGTTTGTATGGGCAGGAAGAAAGCCAAGGATTAATATGAAAATTTTATGTGACGCAAAGGAAAGAGGAGGACTACAATTACCAAACCTAAAACTGTATTATGATGCCGTCTGCTTAACATGGCTGGAGCAGTGGATTAACCTTGAGAATAAAAAGTTATTGGCTTTAGAAGGTCATGACAATAAGTTTGGATGGCATGCATATTTATGGTATGGAAAAGTGAAAATGGATAAGTTTTTCAAACACCACTTCATAAGACGATCACTGTTCGAGACTTGGATGAGATATAGAAAATTCTTCTCGGAAGAAAGACAACTTTGGATAGTACCAGCAGAAGTGATTAATCCATATTCAAGAAACCAGGGTTTAGATTGGTTACCCTACAAAAGTCTCTTAAAATTGGAAGGGAAACACTTTGTACTAAAAGATAGAATTGATGTTGAATTTGAATATGATTGGTTGAAGTATAGACAGATTTATGATTTATTTAAAACAGACAAAAGAGAACATGGTTTTAGAGAAAATTATACTGAAATTGAAACTGTATGGATTGAAAAGGGTAAAAAAATGATTTCAAAACTGTATAAGGTTTTATTGAAATGGTATACTGAGGATGAA
The DNA here is from genome assembly GCA_029375565.1 of Gekko gecko. Taxonomy (NCBI): domain Eukaryota; kingdom Metazoa; phylum Chordata; class Lepidosauria; order Squamata; family Gekkonidae; genus Gekko; species Gekko gecko. The sequence continues at coordinate 102,528,097 of JAPDNY010000004.1, read as the reverse complement.
ATAGTAAAAGAGCAATGATAAAGTGGGCAGTAAATATTAATAACGAGATACTTATGACATCTTGGGAATATTTGTGGAAAAAGTCAATGAAAATTTCAACTTGTGTAAATGTTAAAGAGAACTGTTATAAAATGATGTATAGATGGTATATGATGCCCCCAAAAATTGCTATTATAAATGAAAGTATGTCTAACAAATGTTGGAAATGTAAGAAAAATGAAGGGTCTTTTTACCATATGTGGTGGACATGTGATAAAGCAGTATGTTATTGGACTAAGATCCACAATGAGATACAAAAAATTCTGAAATGTACTTTTAAGAAAGACTCACAGATGTTATTGCTAAGTCTTAAAATGGAAGAAGTAAATGTAACCAAGAGAACATTATTATGGTACTTGATTATAGCAGCTAGATTGACTTTTGCTCAATGTTGGAAACAAGATAAGATACCTGAAACATGGGAATGGATTAAAAAGACTTTGTTTATGGCAGAAATGGACAAAATAACAAGAAAACTAAACAACGAAGAAGACGAAACCTTTTTCGAAGATTGGAAAGACTTTCAAGAATACTTGTTGAAAAATTGGGATGTCAAACGTGGTTTGATTTGTTTTGACAGCTATTGAGGAGAAATTGAAAGAGATTTAGACCTTTGAATTGTTACCATTAGTAAAAGAAAATAAGTTTAGTAGTAAATGTAACTAAATAGAGAGTCATTATGGGGTTGAAGCATTGCGGGAAGCCTTGTTTGGGGGGAGAGGGTGAAAGAAAATGGATATGTATTGGTTTGTTTAAATTGTATGAACATGAAAATATATCCAATAATAAAATGTATTTACCAAAAAGAGGTGTTTGTGTAGCACCTCGTTTATCAAATTCATAAATATTCCCAGAGCTCCCTGGAGCCCGAGTGGCATCACCCTGTATTCAGATTGTACCAGGGGAGTATTGAATGCAGTCTTATATTCATTCCCTTGTCAGATGTGCACACGGAAGTAAGCATCCCTCAAGTTTAGTTTGGAGAACACCTTGCCTTTAGCCACTTCTGCCAAAAGGTCTTTAATCAGGGGCATGGGGTATGCGTTGGTCGCTGAGACGGCATTTAAACCTCGATAGTCAGTGCATAAGTGGAGCCCCCCATCTTTCTTTTTGCAAAAGAGCACTGGGGCTGCAAATGGGGAAGATGCAGGTCTAATAAAACCCCTCGCCAGATTTTTGTCAATAAACTTCTGCAACTCCTCCTTCTCCATTGGACTCATGGCGTAAATCTTTCCTTTTGGCATCTTGTGCCCCGGGAGCAGTTCAATTGTACAGTCTGAGTTGCGGTGAGGGGGGAGCTCATCTGCTTCCTCCTCCTCAAACACCCTGGACAAGTCACTGTATTCTGTGGGGATCTGTGCCAGTTCCTCGGCAGCTCTTGGGGGCTCACTGTCGGGGGGGGGGTATTCCCCACTCCGGGTCCCAGGTGTGGGTGGTGCACTTGGGGGAGATGAATTGGACAATGCCATCCTCCCACAAAATATATGAATCATGGCCATGGAGCCAGGGACTACCCAGAACCAATGGGAATTTAGCCCCTGGCACTACCATGAAGGGTTGATGCTCCCAATGATCGCCTGCCCCCACCCGCAAGGGCTCTATCTCGAACCGGCAAGGCTTCTTCATGGGGGACCCATCCATGAGGGTGAAAACGATGGGCTCTGTCAAGCGGACCATGGCCGTGTCCAACCTGGACACCAGGGAGGGGCTGATGAGATCCCTCCCGTACCTGGAGTCTATGAGCCCCCGTACCCAAATATGCGTCTTCATGGCCGGGTTCATAATAGTCACAGTCACAAAAAAAAGGTGTGGATAATTGCTCACCACTTTTGGTGCCTCCGGGGCTGGGTCCTGTTGTGCTGCGCCACCTACAACAGGACCTGCTTATTTCCCACCGGCTCCTCATTGCTTGACCCCGGCTCCACATAATCCGCATTGGCAAGCAAGACTTGGGGGTTCCTTGGTTTGGCAGTTCCCCATTTCCCCGGGGGCTCAGCACGGCGCTTGTCGCTTTCCTGAACTGGTGTCTTGGGAACCTCTCCACCAGGGCAGGAGGCTGCATAGTGCCCCTTTCCCCCACATTTTAGGCATAAGCCTTGTTTCATTCGTTGGTCTCTAACTGACGTCTTCAGTTGGGGTGGTTTGGGCTTTTGCTGGGATGATGCCAGTGGTCGTCCGGCAGCTATCGCACTGTCCAGCCTAATGGTGCGGAGCCTGCTCTCTGCTCGTTCGGCCTCCTCCATCCAGCTGCGCAGGGTGTGAGGTTCCTGGGAACTCATGACATTGTTCCGGATGTCGGCTGAGAGTCCCAACCGGTATTGCTGAGCTAGGACCGGGTCGGTCCAATCACGGATTTTGGCCACGTGATGCTGGAACTCCGTGGAATACTCCCGCACTGAAAGCTTTCCCTGCTTGAAGGTACGGAGGAAGGCCTCGGCTTTTTGCGCAGCCGTGGGATCTTCAAAGCGAATTCTTAGTGCCCACATGAAAGCATCCACACTCCCTAATTCCTCAGCCTCTAGATCATGGAGAGCCACGTACCAGCTGGTGGCAATCCCTCTCAACCGTGAGGCTATGAAGTCCACTTGTTGCTCCTCATCCTGGAACAGGTGGGCCCAGCATTGCACGAACTTCCCCACTTGCGGTATAAAAAATGAAAGATTCTCTGGATCCCCATCAAACATGATGTCCAGGAAATCCTTAGGCTGGGGCATGGCTGGAGGGGCCGCTGGGACTGGTGGCCCCACTGGTACTGGCCCTGGGAGTGGCGGCTGTCCCGGTAGGGGCGGTGGGATCAGCAGTTGTGGGGCTTGCACGCCCGTCAGCGGCCCCGGAGGGGGCAATCCCGGAGGGGGCAATCCCAGAGGCGGCACAGGCACCAGAGGAGGCAATACCGGTGGAGGCAAGACAGGAGCCGGTGGGGGGGGTCGGACCGGAACCAGCACAGGGCCCCCTGGCTGTCCCACCATGTGTGTCTGTATCGCCTGGGTCATCATGTTTGGCAGGGTCTGCAACAAGTGTCCCAAATCCCACATTATCCTGTGGCAATCCACCTCCAAACTATCCAGCTGAGTATCCACATCCTTAGCTGGGCTGGGTTGTGGGGAAACTCTAACCGGCCAGCTTGGCATCACCCCAATGCTCCGCATACTAAGGCGGGGGTTGAACAGAGTGTCCCGGCTTAGGCTTCCTGGCAGCGACCAGGTAGTTAGAGTTGAGTCCCCTAGGTGCCTCGCCCAATCCCAGGGTTTCCGATAGGTAACACCTTTGTCCCACATCGGGGTGATAAATGGCACCGTCGAGCGAGGAATGGCCCCACCATCTGTCGTAGTCGGCCCCACCGGGCTGTAGATAGGAGCCGCAATCGTCGACACCGGGACACCGGTACCGGTGGACAATGGGGTTCCACCCTACTGTGGTCGTCGGGGGTGCCACTGTAGTCATTGGGGGCGCCACGGTGGTTGGTGGCGCCATAGTTGTTGGGGTCGTGGTAGGTACCCCTCCTCCGCCGGGTCCGCTCATCTCAGCTGGAGAGATACGTTCCGGGGAGAGTAATGGATTCCTGACAATTTCTGTCAGGTTCAACTGCAAGTAAGTCCAGGCACTCTTCATAAAAGATATGCTTTATTGGCATACAAGTAAGTTGCCCACATTAGCAGAGTTATTGTCAGGAATACCCCACCAGGCATGCAAACCCATAGTTATAGTATGACGCTTAAGTCCTAGTAGTGAATGAAAATTGAGCGCGTGCACGGGAATACTCCCGGTGGGAGGATGCTTAATGAACGGGAGAAAGTCCCCCTCCCTTCCCACTATCCAAGGCTAGACATTTTCCACCAGCTGGGAACACAGGCCTGTGTTTCTCTTGCTCAAGGACACTAAGATAGCAGGCGGCTACAGAGGATTCTCCCACAAGTTCCAGCTAAGCAGACTATGCGCAAGCGAGCCAACTAATTAAAACAAATAATGAAGAAACTGTCTGAATGGAGACAGGAGAGAAATACGGCAGTGCAGCTGACATCTGCTAACATTTGACCTGTGATCCGACCGCCAGCTACTTTAAAGGGCAGGCAGGCAGCCATTTCAGGGCATCTTTTCGCTCCCCCCACAAAAAAAAAGCAAGAAGGAGGGAAGGGATGCTTCTGGCTGCCTTGTCTGTATTAGCCACAGTGCAGTGTACTGGAAGTGACATAATTGGAAAGGGAAGCGACATCACTTGCCATTTGACCTGGAAGTGACATCACAGGAAGTGACATCACAGGAAGTGACATCACAGAAGTCTCCTGGCTCCACTCCCAAAGTCCTCAGATATTGCCAGACTTGGACTTGTCAACCCTACCAGAGAACCAGCATTCTGCTTCCCCTTCTGTTTTGTCATTATCCTTTGAAAATCTTCCCATATCGCCAGTTCACTTATCCCCAGCTATCTAAACATCTTAGTTGTATATGTTATGAACTCCTGACAATACATCTTTAGCAGTTTGAGAGGAAATTAACAGGCTTTTGTGTTTATTTTCTAGAGCTCTGGGAATAGTATTTGTTGGATACTACATTTCAGCTACAATAAGGTGTTAAAGGTTTTATTTTGCTGTTACAATCCATAATAATACAGGTACTCTTAGAGGGCTTTGTGGGGTAACAAATACTGGAGTTAAAATTAAAGTACCTAAGGACTGGCCTAGAACTTTTGAAGTGGGGATGTTTGGCTGCTATTGACACACATCTCCCTTCTGTATCTAGTGTGTGTCGTGTCACTACAGTTGTTGTTTTTTTGTCACTACAGTTCACCAGCTGTCTCTTGCAGGAACAGAGTAACTTCGAATACATTGACACTATATGCTTGTTCTAGACATCATGGAGGAGATATGGGTTGGCAGTGTCCTTTAAACACACTTCTGTGATTTTCATGCAGTAGGACCCTTCCAATTGTTCCTTCACCAATTATTATATGAAGAGCTGTGTCATGCTGGCATACTGTTTTATAGTTTTTAAGTTGTACAGTATCTAGTAAAACACTAAGCATTTATAAATAACTATATGGAGTTGAAGTTTGGGAGTGGGGTGAAATTGGAGGGCCGGTGCTGCATATTGGTTAGCATGGCTGACCAGGACCAATGAAGCCTTGGTTTTGAATCCCTGCTCAGCCATAAAACTCACCAGATATCCTTGAGCCAATTTCCCTCTTTCAGCCAAATTTCACAGGCTTGTTGTAAAGATAAAATGGTAGAGAAGAAACTCTTTTATGCTGCACCAAGTTCTTTGGAGGGTTAGTAGATATTAGCCAAAAGAAGAATGTTTCATATCCTTTAAAATATTTTATTAAGATTTTTACAGATAAAGACAACAAACATCAACACAAAAATGGAATAATTAAGACAGTTTCCCCCCACAAAGTCTTTTACCTCTGAGTTTACCAGCTTAGCATATGACAGCACAGGCTTGCCAAAATTTGTTAGTGGCATAGAGCAGCGTTTTTCAACCACTGTGCCGCGGCACACTAGTGTGCCGTGAGATATTGTCTGGTGTGCCGTGGGAAAAATTCCAGTTTCATCCGTAACATGCGGCTTCGGCTCACAGAGTTAAATTTTTTTAACATTTTCTAATGGTGGTGTGCCTCGTGATTTTTTTCATGAAAAAAGTGTGCCTTTGCACAAAAAAGGTTGAAAAACACTGGCATAGAGCACTAGTGCTTATTGTATGCATTGGCTTACTGGCTTCAGATGAGCTCTCTGAGGAAACCATCACAGGAACAAATAAAAAGGTTAAAAATTTTGTAAACAATATGTTATCATTATTGACCTAATCAGTAAATGTGGTTTTTCATAAGTCTGGAGCAGCTGAATTAGAAAATGTGTCCAAAATCTCATTTTAAAAAATATTGTACTTACATAATTCTATTTCCTTGGGTCTACAGTTGCCTTTTGGTCTGACCTTCTGGTACTTACATTGGCTGTTGAAGGACATGATTCAAACTGTCCCAGATCCAGCAGCTCATATCAAGGTAAATTTCATGTTTCTATTGATAGTTAATGGTTTTATTACATACGAGTAGAGGATTCCAATCCAAATCCAGTTCTTCTCCACACAGGTTGCAGAGAATGAAGGAGAGAAGATGCTACAGAACTTTTTCTCCTCCAGTAGCTGGTGCCAGTTTTATCTTTAGTTGCTCAGGAAGCCTTTTGTCTTGGAACATGAGGCACACTATGGGAATGTGGTGGAAAGAGAGAGATCAGGAAAGGAAACTGATGGTCTGTGGTTTGACTCCAGTGATAGTGGGAAATGGATCAACATGAGAAGGCAGCTTTGAGCTGGCTCTGTTCAAATCCAGCTCTACCACCCATTCCATGGCCATTTCTGTGCTTTTACCATTCTTCCATTGCCATGAAAAAGAGACAGAAGTTGGGAAACAGGCATTTATAAATGTAAAAAAATTAAGAGCAAACACATAGCACTGTATGTAAGATCAAGCCTTATGGCAAGCACACCCACACACAAAACAAGTGCCATAAACAGAATCTGCCCATTTCAAGAGTTAAGTATGCCACATACATTGTAGTTGTTGCATTGGGACAAGGCCTGTAGATGGGTTGTTCACCTAAATGCACTTGAAGATGAAACCTAAATAGGTCTATGTATTATCTTCCTCAAGTCTGTTCAGTGGGGCTTATTGGAGATGTGTAGGTCCTAAAAAAAAAAAAGGCTTTCCCTTGGACAATTTTGGAGACTCTTCGTGAAATGGTTTCTAAGATCAATATGTTGTCGAAGGCTTTCATGGCTGGAGTTCATTAGTTGCTGTAGATTTTCCGGGTTGTGTGGCTGTGGTCTTGGCATTGTAGGACCTGACGTTTTGCTCACCTTGACATAGAGAATACTCCATCTTTCTGTGTTATACCTCTGAGGATGCCAGTCACAGCTACTGGCGAAACGTCAGGTCCTACAATGCCAAGACCACGGCCACACAACCCAGAAAATCTACAGCAACTAGTTTCTAAGATCATTTCCCCCTCACTCAAAATGAGAAAAAAATGTACCTTTTTTAAAAGACAAAAATTGGGGAGTCATGGGGAACATCCCCCAAATAATAACTCTTTTCCTTTGACTTTTTTTTCCTTTTGGCATGAGTAAAATGAAAGGTAAGATTTCATTTGGCATGAATAAAATGAAAAATAAGATTTCATTCAACATGTGAAATATGAAATTTTAAATGTAAGACTCAGCATTAGATAATGACAAGTATAGGACCCACAAGGACTTGTGAGTAGCATCTAATTTTCTCCTCCCTCATGATGTCTTCTTCTACTTCCCTGAAAGCCCCTGTATCTTCTCCGCTTTTCCTGATTCCTTCTGTCCTTCCCAGCCACAATCCAGCCTACCTTTAGCTGCCCTCCTGTATTCAGTTTTCCCTCTTCCTGGCAGCCTCTACCCAGGAAAAATATGACTCAGTTTGTAGGGTTCCTTCGATTTTGTGGGCTCCTACCTGCTGCCGGCCAGCTGGCTGGGGGAGGGGAACCCACCCCCAACAGCCATGACCTGGTACAATGTCGCCAATGTGATGTCACATGGAAGTGATGTCATCATGTTGGGGGCGTGGCATTGCAACACTCTGGCATTTTGCTCAGAATACCAGAGTGTTGCTGTGTGATGTCCATGATGTCACCTCTGTGAGATGTCATCACATTGGGGACATCGTGATGTTGCCCCACCTCCCCACTCCCAAAGAACTCTCTTTCATACCCCGCTGGCGAGAGCTTAAAACCTGGCAACCCTATTCAGTTGTGTGCTGCTGGCACCAAGCCATGCTCAACTGCACTGTGGGGAACCCACAAGGCCTTGCAGGGGGCACATTTTCCCCTGCATTCCATTCCCCACAGTATTTCCTCTTTCCCTTCTCTTGGCAACCCTCATGTTATATATTAGGACTGTATTCCAGGACTATTTACCAGAGACTGGCTGAGCTTGTTGCTCTAGAAGAGTAGCCCACCAGGACTCTGGAAGTGACCAATGAGAAACTAATGTTATGTAAATAGCCTATTGTTGGGTGTGTTTGGGTGTGGTTTTTGCATGCTGTATAATCAGGGCTGTTGCCCTGGTGTTTTAGTCTTGTTTCTGAAATCAGTTAATAAAGTAGAGCTGTTCACTGCAATGCATCTTGAACTCAGTATTTAATACCTCATATATTCAGTTTTCCCTGTTTCCTTGTCTCCATCCCACCAGCCAACCAACCTACCTTTTATTTGCTCCCCTTTTCAACTATATTTTGGCTGTGATCACACACAGAATTAGCCCCACCATAGGCGCGAATGCCAGGCAGATTTTAAGGGCACGATCAGACGCAAACATCTGGGAAGCATCCCGCACCCGTGGGCAACCCATTTTGCTCTGCCGCAGAAGTGGAGTAAAAAAACATTAGGGAAAGTTGCTATGGGCCAGGAATGGACTTTCCCCTGTGTGATCATGCCAGCACGCTCTCATGCCGTTGGGATGGTCTGATTGGGCCATCCTGACTCCATGCCGTTGTTTTTCCCACCATTTCAGTATGCGCATCATCACACACTGCATAGGGAGCACTTAATTTGGAGATGCGGATCATCAGTCCCCCGTTGAAGCACACCAGAAACACATGGCAACCCCCCCCCATTCACCTGCAGTTTGCGCCTGATCACACAGCGGCGGGCTGCCCCTGCGGCTCCCAGGGACTGTGTGATCACACAACTGTGGGTCAAATTACTCTGGAGCAAATAGCCTCGCTTCCTCCCCCCCCGCGTTATCTCACGTGTGTGACTGCAACCTTAGTATACCTTGCCTTTCTCCACATTAGGGGCCCAAAGCAACTTACAACATTCTCCTTTCCTTCATATTATCCTCCCCACAGCCCTGTGAAGTAGGTTAGGCTGAGAGCGACTGGCCCAAGGTCACCTAGTGAATTCCATGAGTAGGGATTTGAAACTGGTCTGAAACTGTAACTTCTACATTACACTTGCTTTTGTGGGGTGGCTACTGTTGAACGATGTTTTTAATGTTATAAAATCTAACTTAATATTCAGCTATGCCGGTAGTCCTGTCTATTATGACTGGATAAGAGGGTTTCTGTCCTAATAACACTTAGATTTGTTTACTTTAGAATTCGTTTTCTACCTTCTACTTTTTCTACCATACAGATGGCAAATATTCTGATAGTCTACATCTCTTTCTTAATTATTGGATATACTTAGTTATAAATAGTATATTATATGTTGTTAAAGTAGTAAAAGAAGTTTAGATCTGCAAGGAAAGTTAAGTATTACATATATTTCCATTTCCCCTTAAAATCCTTAACCCCTCCCCCATTTTTCCCATGGCTTCAAAATTTCTGGAAATTTTACATCTTTAGGCTTTCTCCAAGGAAAGTATTCTTAAGAGTGCACTATTTGTGAGTTCTTGACTAGGGTGAAGTTTGAAATGGGGGCTTCTTTCTTTGCAGCTGAGTCTTTTGCAGTACATTCCTAAACAGAGTGACACCCTCCTGAACCCACTGACTTCATTCAGATTGCAGTGTTAAACACTGCAACACTAGCTACACAAAACCTTTTAAGAAATGTTTTTGGCCAGTTGTCTTCCAGAGATGTAATTCCACAACATTTCTGAAGGCATGAAGATCTACTAACAGTTCTTTACAGGAACTATTTCCAAGATCCTTTTAAACTGTTGTTACTATAAATAAATAGTAGTGGTGGTGGAAAGTACTGTGAAGTTGCAGCAGGCATAGGGCAACCTCATAAGGCTTGCAAGGCAAGAGACATTCAGAGATGGTTTGTCAGCCTCTGTGTCACAACCCTGGACTTCCTTGGTGGTCTCTCATCTAAGGATTCCCCCACAAAACCTAGTTTTCGAAACTCCACACCTCCAACAAAAACGAGTATGTAGACTTAGATCCAGCAACATGCAAGTGGAAACATGAATGGACTTAAGTGCATCTTGTGCAACACCTAGTCTTTTCCTTCCTATATAGTTGCTGGAGAAGCAGCATCTTTGAAATTGCCTTTAAATAACCAACTGAGCTAGGCTGAAGCTAACAGGAAAAAAAATGGAGGAATCTGCCATGGAAGCTAGTCTTGAGCAGCCTTGGACTTCCAGGGCAGGGTTGCCTTCCACTGCCCTTCTCCTCGACTGGGCTGTTTTTCTCTCCTTGTATTCTTTGTAGATGCATCTTCTGGCTGCCATGACTGATAGCCCATTTAGCCTTGCCACTGGTGCTGTAAGGCAGAGGCCCATGGGGAATTGTCCCAGTAATATTACTGGCCAGTCCATCCCTGGCTGAAGTAAATATCAACCAAACCCTTAGGATTGCTTCCTCAGCTCCTGTATGGTTGGCTAAAATTTTGTTATGGTTTTAGATGCATTCTTGGAAATGTTGTGTTTTGAATGACAGAGAAGTGGTGCAGATATCACCAACCCCTGTAACCTAATGCTTATACAAATTGTTTATTGAAGTAAGAACTCACTGAAGATTAGTGGCTACAGGTGGGATTAGAAAAATAACTATATGCAACTTTTTTATTGAGTAGCCATTGTGATCTTCTTCTATTTCCCACTCCAGATGACTATTGCAACATGAAAAATGGGAAATCTAAGCTATGCCAACTCTGTGATCTAAAAATTAACTATTGTTTTGAGCATAAAGCATCTTGAGGAAATTCTTTTCATTACCAACTAGACATTACAAGAATTAACTTAACACTTCTGAACTGTTCTTGCTTCTCAGAAATTGATGTTTTATTCAAATCAAAAATAATACATCATTTGATATAAGTTACAAAGGCTGTTGATTTTTAAATGGATTTGAAGTGAGGAACTTTCAAACGTCCAGTAACTGAATTATTGAATAGTCACAGTTTCGAGATCAATTTTGGCAGCAAGCATTTTGGATTGACAGCAGGGTGTGTGTTTTATGTGTCACAGAAGTGTATCGTTTTATTTTATTACTGAGAATGAGCATTTGGAGGTGTCATAAGCCACGTATAATATTCCACAACAGACCATTGTTCTCTTCATTCACTTCCTAATTTAAAATGCTCACATTCTTTGTACAATTCTGTAACTGGCTTATTTGTCTCCAAAGATAAACTCAATTAAATGTATATGTGGCCATGTGAACTTGTCTGGGATGTACTCTTATAGTCAGTTTCATCATACATTTGGGGAAAAGATATTTTGTCCAGAACTGCAGGCAAGAAATTTAAAAGCGCATTAATTTTACTGTATTTATTTGAAACAAATCTAGCACCATAAAGATAAAAACAGCAGTAAAAGCACCATAAACAACAAATCAAATAGTATCAAGCAGCAGACACTACATATGTATGGTAACTTTACTTGGATACTCTATACTGAGGGAAATTTTGGTGACATATCAAAAGAATAGTTTTAAACATCATTCTTTCTGCTGTCCCTAGCTCAATATATATATAAAGAAAAAGAAACTGAAAAGAATGGGTTCTTTGTTTTATAACTCTCGGGATTTCTGAGCAAATGCAAAAAAACTCTGCCAACAGCCAGATGGAGAACAGTGCTAATGATGTGTTCAAAGGGCAGCATGTTACTTTAATCTTTTCTGTGAATATGATAGGAGTCTGTTTATAGATTTTAATGATTTCTATTAAACATCTAGGGCTGCTGAACATCTCTGTATCCCATTTCCTGGCCTCTTCCACTGTTGATAGAGGGCTGGAGGAGTTGCTGAATCTACACTAGGATGTAATACTTCTGTGTGCTACCAGGGTTGCTGCTGACTGCCTGGAGGGAAAAAATATTTGTGTGTGTGTGTTAAGTGCTGTCAATTCACTTCAGACTTATGGCGACCCTTTGAATTAATGACCCCCAAAACGTCCTTGCAAACTGAAGGCTCTGGCTTCCTTTACTGAGTCTATCCATCTCATGTTGGGTCTCCCTCTTTTCCCACTACCTTCAACTTTTCCTAGCATTATGTCATGGTTACTGGCTCTGCTGAAGTTGACTATTCCTCAGATGGGGAAGAGGCAGGGAGCAACCCAGCCTCCTCTGGAGTCAGCCCAGAAGATGAACCCTCAACAGCGCCTGAGGGAGAAGAGACCCCCAGCAGCTACACATGAGGTGCAGCCAGAAGGAGAGACTGATCCAGAATCTGGCCCAGCACCCTCGTTGAAGACACCCCAAGGCCAGAATCCCCACCTAGTTCACCTGAGTGCGCCAGACACAGGGCACGCCAGAGGCTGAATATGCAAGAGTGAAGGAAGAGTGCCAGGCTACAGCTCTTGCAAAAGTAATGGGAAGAGCTGTGAGCCTTGGCAGATTGACTTCCAGGGAAGGGAGGACTTGTTCATAAACACCCCACACACCTGCCTCAGCGCAGTAGCAACAGTGCAAGCTCAGATCCACTCCTGGCTTGTAGCAACCGCTACTTGCTCCTCGCCCCTGCAACCTTGGACTGATTTCCTGGCTCTTTGACCCTTGGCTCTGTTATTTGACTTGATTCTGGACTGTGTCTCCAGTTTCCAGTGTGTGGTAACCATGGTAACCAGCCAAGCCAGTACACATTATTGCCTTTTGCAGTGACTCATGTCTTCTCATAATGTGAACAAAGTACAAGAGCCTCAGTTTAGTGTTTTTAGCTTCTAGGAGTAGTTCAGGCTTGATTTGATCTAGAACCCATGTATTTGTCTTTTTTGGCAGTCCACAGTATCTGTAAAATTCTCTTCAAAAACCATGTTTCAAATGAATCAACTTTCTTCCTATCAGATTGCCTCATTGTCCAACTTTTGCACCCACACCCATTCATAGTAATGGGGAACAGTATAGGATGAATTATCTTGACTTTGTTCGCCAGCAGACCATCCTTAGACTTAAGGATCCTTTATATCTCCTTCATGACTGCCCTTTTCATTCTCAGTCTTCTTCTGATTTCTTGATGGCATCTCCCTTTTGGTTGATGACGGAGCCAAGGAATAGAAAATCTTGTACAATTTCATTTTCTTCATCAGTAGAAAAGAGTAGGAGTCCAGTAGCACCTTAAAGACTAACAAAATTTATGGTAGGATATGAGCTTTCATGAGTCACTTCTTCAAGAAAGCTCATACCCTACCAAAAATTTTGTTAGTCTTCAAGGCGCTACTGAACTCTTCCTCTTTTCTACTCCTACAGACAGACTAACATGGCTACCCATCTTAATTTCTTGATTGCCATTGTCAGCCTTATAGTTAATTTTTAACTATTATTGTAAGCCGCCTTGAACCAAGAGGAAAGGCTGGGTATACATGTTTTAATAAATAAACAAGCAAAATTGTATAATTCCTCAGTAGTCATTACGTTTGTCTTCTTGATGTTCAGCTGTAATCCTGCTTTGGTACTTTCTGCTTTAATTGTCATCAATAATTGCTTCAAGTCTTCACTATATTCTGGCAGTAATGTGGTATCATCAACATACCTCAAATTGTTAATGTTCTTTTCACCAGTTTTCACTCCATCTAAATCTAATCCAGCTTTCGTTATGATATGGTCTGTATATGGACTGAACAGAGAGGGAGATAAGATGCATCCTTGTACAACACCTTTGCTAACTGGAAACCATTATGTTTCTCCATATCCTAACATAAGTCATTGTGGGGAATTTCAGACAGCTGATATATTCTGATTCAGGGACTGTTCCCTAACGGTCTCTGGTCTGACATTTCAGACAGAACCGTTTTAGTAACTGTTCCCTACTGGAATATATTTTCACTTTCGGGAAGTGTTCCTGAACCGTTTTACCTACAAACTGCTTCCAAGCAGTCTTCACTTTTCTATACCATTTCTGAAGCACTACGGGCTGTCGTGTAAAATGCCCCATAGCACTTCCTCCTGCACCACTTTGTTTTCCCGCCCTTTTTCGCCTGTGCGGGCAATCTCCGTCCTTTTTTAAAAATATTTGTTTTAGAGCGCTATACCACTATAGTGCTATAACACAACACCAAAACAGTGCAATAGCGACCCCATTGGAATGCCTGGACTCCACTGGGATACATGAGATGGCTATATCTGCCACCTGGAAACAAGTACCTCATTGGATACAGGCTTCGAGCGGGAAATTAGGGCATCAGTGATTGATGAGACAGATGTTGCTGACCCTTCCATGCCCACTTAGGGGAAGGTGATGGGTTGTCAGGTTGCCAGCTGGAAACAAGTATCTCATTGGACAGCAGGTTTAGGCGGGGGATCAGGGCATCAGTGACTGGTGAGACAGATGTTGCTGACCCAGCCTGATGTGCATCCATCCATGCCAAGAGGTGATTGGCTGGGAAGTGACTGGCACAAAGCTGGATCAGGTATAAAGGGCAGGGAGGCAAACCCCTTATCTTTGTGGGCTGAAGATGGTGAGTGGTAGGCTTGTCTGGTTAGAGTAGTTTTGCTGATCAACTAGGAGGAGGATAAGTGGGACAAGGTGGGTAGCCTGGAAGGAGCAGGAGATTCTTTTTTTTTTTTTTTGTAAAACTCTCTTAAAGAAGAGAGAATTTTATTCTTTTTATAAGAAACGGGAAGGGTAGACAGATGGAGAAAGAAAAAGATGGAGTGAAATTTTTCCTGTTAGTGAGGGTTAGTTTAGGTTAATAACCAATACCAATTTTGGCATCTATCATGGTTAGAAGATCTTCTTTTTAACTATTGCAAAGTCCAAAGTCACTCTGTTAATGCAGTTAGTAAAGTCCATTGGGGTTAGTAATTAAACAGCTCCTTCCAGATGTTACACGAACAGTCCTCAAAGTATCTTCTTTTTAAATCTCTTCCAGTTATGGATTGAGTCCATTTTAACTTTGAAGTCTTCCGTTCCATCACCACTTTCCCCTGGGCTGCTGTCTTCTTCGCTTATCCCAGTTTTGAATACTGCATCTTCCTCCCTGCTGGCGTGTCTCTTCAGAAGTTTCTGTATTTTAAAGATGAAATCCTTCTTCTTTCTTTGCTCTTTTTCCTTAAACTTCTGGCCTTCAAGCTTCCAGGGCTCCATAAACTCTTCAGATGAAATTAGATCTCCAGTTTGTCGCTTGCTATGCTCAACATCTCCTTCTACTGGCAGAATATTCTCTTTTATAAAAGCGGAATAGGCTTTGGGAGCCTCATCCACCTCTTCTTTTAATTTTATCGCTTCACTGCCAGTTAGGGGTGCCAAGACATTTGTCAAGGTAAATCCGAGATCTTCTTTCTCTTCTTCTTTAACGCCCTGGAAACCTAGAATCAGATTCGATTTCTGTTCGATCTCCATCATCTTTCTAGTTGTTTCCGATATCTGTTTCTGTTGACTGATGAGAACACTATCCATTTTAAACAGAGTTTCGTTGATTTTCTGCAATTGTTCCAGCAGGGGGCACAGTATCTCCTTTTCCTGTTGATTGACAGCAAGCTCTTGGGGGGGGCTGTCTGGACCGGAAGTCCCTCCTCTCTTCTCTTCCGGTGTCTGCAGGGCTTTCTCCATTATCGACATTTTGTTTTTTTGTTTACTTTTAAAAAGTTCGTGCCGCATCCCCCAGGAAGCTAAGATGATCGCAATCTTCCATGCAACCCCAACGGTACTTTCACCAACACTTTTTTCTCTCAGCCCCCCTTCACGCACCCTTTGTAGATCTTGCTTCTCAAAGGGGGTGGGAACTCCTCCCTCCTCCCAACACTTATACGCATGCAGGGGGGCTCCAATTTACGCTTCAAAATAGATCTTCAACTCACGATTCGATGCTACTTCTTCTTTTTATTTTAAACCATAGCGCTGTCTTCACTCCTGGAAATCGGTGGCGCTGCTAAGTCCCATTATGGGCATGCTGCAGCGGGGCCGATTGGGGCGGGGAGAAAGCCTCAATTTCCCGGCTGTCTGCCGGCAAAGAGGCTACTCCCCAAGCGCCCCCGGTTCGGAGCCTTTGCCTAAGGCTCACTAGGGTCTTTCGCACATGCGAAGACCCCCCCTAACTGCGCGTGGGCTAACCGCCTCCGGGAGCGTCCCAAGAAGCGGCCGCCATTTGCGATGCCGAAACCGAAACCCAGGAGCAGGAGATTCTTGACCTCCTTGTATTGTGGGGGGATGACAGAATCTGGGATGCTCTGCATTCATCCAAAAGAAATTATGCGTATTTCCAAAAGATTTATTTGGAGATGGCCAAACGTGGGCACTACAGGACACCAGAGAAATGTTGCACTAAAACAATGCGGCTGCAATATAGGCGGGTTGTCAGTAAGTGATATATCCCTTGATATGTGTCTACTTCTGCGGTGGTTTCCTAGGAATAGTTTAGTCTGATAAACCCCCCCCCAACCTCCCACCCCATTACTTTAGGCAGGAATGACCATTGAACCCTAGATTGTTAGCATACCAGGGCAGAATTAAGACCACACAGGAGAATCTGAGGTTTATGATTTCAAAACACAGGACAAACTTTTATTTCAGAAGATAAATGGACATTCTAGATCATGCACCCACCCACCCAGCCTCAAAGGAAACATTTCCCCAATGGAACTCTGTTGGCACAAAACAAACCAATGAACATTACACAGTCTGCAGAAAAACAGTTACATATGCAAAAAGAATATGCACTTTACTTTTAGAGGTAATATTAATTTGGAGGTAGTACCAAAATTAACAGGTATAGTTTCATTGATCTCATCTCTTTATAACTTTCAACAGTTTTCTTTATTCCTTTATTCATGGTTACAAACAACAGTCATCAATGCAGCCTGCACCCTTTCACCCTGTACTCTGTGTCTGTGATCAGACACTACATCAGGAGGGGGGACAGGTGTGCTTGAATGTCCACTAAGCCCAGGGGCTCTGCAAAATGCCCCTTTTCTTTGCAAATGTTGTGGAGAACAATGCAGGCTGCAGTAATGGGGGTAGTCCTTCTCCTGGAGATATATTCTTCGAGTGAGGCATCTCCATCTTGATTTTAATCTTCCAAACACGCACTCCACCATGATATGTGCTCTGGAGAACCACTTATTAAAAAGTTTTTCCATCCTTTCAGTGGGGTTTCTGTATGGTGTGATCAGCCACCGTCTGATGGGATAGGCCCCATCAGCTAGCATTAGTGGGGGATTGTCATGCCATTCACAATGATGGTGGGGTTCCCCAGGACAAACACCCCACCATCCATCACCCTGCACAGCTTAGATGCCCTGAATACACTGGCATCATGTCTCTTGCCAGACACGCCTATTTCCGCATCAATAAAATGACCTCTATGGTCCACCGCTCCCTGTAGAAGAATGGAGTGACCACCTTTCCTGTTTTTATAGAGTTCTCCCCGATGAACGGGGGAAGGTATGTGGCTCCCATTCAGTGCACCTACGCAATTTGGAAATCCCAGTCTGGAGAATCCATCTATTACCGGTATAGGAAAAACAGCAATGATATCTGCAATAAGTTTTCCATTTAATATCAGGAATACCAGCTACCTGCTACTTGTGAGAATATCTTCAGTACAGACATAGAAATGGGGAACAGAGGAGGAAACAAAGGCCACTACATAGATGATACATTTCTACATTGCAGCAGCATAAATGCCATTACAGAATAGTGAGAGTAATTATCAATAGAAACAGCAAGGAGGGACTTAGGGCTAATTAATCTGTGGAACTGAAATCACAGTGTTGTTCTCCTGGAACTTACAAGACCATCATCAGCATGGTTACTTCCTTTCCCCCACCCCTTGGGTTATTATTGAACCTACAAAAGACCCTTGGCAAGCATTTGTGTAAAATGAACCCCATTGAACTCCTCCTGAAAATACAGAATCCCTACTCACCGATCCAACTTCATTGCCAAAGCAGACCTTCTTTTTGAAGAGCTCCTCCAGAATCACTAGGCACACCTCCTTCACAATAAGGAATGCAGTTGACAGACCCACACCAAAATGATGTCTGATTTTCCTGAATACTTCTGGACTGGACAGGTACCATAGTGTGATGGCCAGTCTTTTCTCCACTGGAATGGATATCCTCATGTGAGTGTTATGCCGCTCCAGATGGTGCCTCAGGGTGCCCACTAGTTCAAAAAAGGTTGCCCTAGACATGCGGAAATTCTTCAGCCAGTCTTCATTGATCCATGTGCCTATCACAGTGTTGTTCCACCAGTCCTCACTCCTCTCTTTTACCCACCAGCGTTGAGGGATTGTATGGGCAGCAATGACTGGTGCCCATGCCCTGATTGATGCCCTCCGATTGTACCTGGAGGGTGCATGGTTCAAGACAGGCATGTCAGTTCTCCTCCCCCTCCTCCTCCTCCTAGACAGATGAAGGAAGTGTGTAAGCACCTCACTCAAAGCTGTTGTGCTGCTGATCATCATCTGCAACGCCTCCAGGATCAGTTGCAACAAGGTAGTTATGGAAACCATGACTAATAGATCAGTAGCCTCTCACACTATCACACAAAACTACTCTTACCAACTTCAGCCCACAAAGATGATGGGTTTGCCTCCCTGCCCTTTATACCTAATCCAGCTCTGTGCCAGTTTGGCGACAGCCAGTTTAATGTAGTGGTTAAGTGCACAGACTCTAATCTGGGAGAACTGGGTTTGATTTCCCACTCCTCCACTTGCAGCCAGCTGGGTGACCTTGGGTCAGTCATAAGTTCTCTCAGAGCTGTTCTCTCAAGAGCAGTTTCTGTCAGAGCTCTCTCAGCCCCGCCTACCTCACAGGGTGTCTGTTGTGGGGAGGGGAAGGGAAAGGAGTTTGTAAGCCACTCTGAGGCTCCTTCAGGTACTGAAGTGCGGGGTATAAATCCAATCTCTTCCTCTCTTCTTCTTCTTCCCAATCTCTTCTTCGATGCACATCAGGCTGGGTCAACAACATCTGTCTCACCAATCACTAATGCCCTGATTTCCCGCATGAAGCCTGTATCCAATGAGGTACTTGTTTCCAGGTGGCAGATGTAGCCATCTCATGTATCCCAGTGGAGTCCTGTGGATGCTAGAGTTAGCTTTCCAGTGGAACTGCTTGCAACCTCAGTTGGTTATATAAAACATTTGCTAATAAAAATAGTTCTACATATGAGACATTTAGCCCTTTATCCTGCCATTCTTTATCCTACTGAGATGTCCTGTTGGGAATCTGGCCTCACTGACCTCACTTCTTTGCAGTCTTTTATGTCTGCACTCTGCACTGATTTGTCTTCAAAAGTTTTGATACATAGATATCAATAAAATTGAATCAAAAAAGAAAAATCAATTGGCTTACAGGTCACATTTCCTAGGCCTATCCAGAAAGAGGAATTCCCCAGAGAAGAAGAAAAATATCTCAACCCCCAGAGGCAGTTAAAGCAGCCATAGAAATGTTCCAAGCTTCCATAAAGAGCAGCCAATCAAAGCTCTGTGTACTCCATTACCTAAGTATATCCTGAAAATCTTTTTGGTCTCTGAGGTGCTACTGGACTCAAATCTGTCTAGGATTGCCAGGTCCTAGTCTCTCACTAGCAGGGTGTGGGAGGGAGCTCTCCCGGAGTGGGGGGCAGGGTACTGTCACCACACGCAACGTCCCCGATGTGATATCATCACATTGGGGACATTGCACCGGGTCATGGATGCTGGGGACAAGGCTTCCCCCATCAGCCAGCTGGCTGGTGGTGGACAGGAGCCCACAAAATTGGGGAATCCCCCACTCCCACCTGGGGGCTGGCAACCCTAAATCTGGCTCCCTAAGAATATTTCTTCATTTTGCTGATAGACTAACCAACTGATCAGTTCAGCTCAGTAGATTTGGTTGTAATGGTCTGCAATAAAGTCTCACAGTTCTTGGGAGACAAGGCCCAAAGCCTCTTGATTTAATGAAGCCAGAGAGCCAGCCTCATGCCTTGGTCCCCTTCAGATTCCTCATCTTCTGCAGGCAAGAATTGTGGGGTTGCAGCAATACGTGTATCCCTGGTAATAGCAGCAATAATTACTTATTTCATGCTGAATTATATTTTCTTTACAATGCTAGCCCTTCTTAGATTTGTCATTTGCCCACCCATGATAGGTATAATGCTACCCTTGGCCCCAACCCCCACCCTTAAGGAATTGAGAAGTGGGAGAAAAAAAATGCAGGAAATGGTCTCTATAATGATGCTCTAGGAATTTCTTCATGTCTCCTCGGTCTTTACTATCAAGATTAGTAGGGATGTCTGAAATCTGCCAGTTTGGCTCATGCCCTGTTCACCAGTTGTGAACAGAGATATAGTTTTTCAATGATTGTTTCAGTAGTTTGTCACTACAGCATAATTGGCTTTTTTGCAATGTGGATACTCATAGTACCTGACTGAAGTCTGCTACCTCTCCATCTTTGCGACACAACTGCTCTGCTCAGCAGATAATTGTTTAAATTGATAATTAGATTATCACAAATCCTACAAATTAGTCAACAGTAAATGTTTGGTTTCACTAAAATCCTACCATTTGGTGTTCATCTAAGTAGTCCTAATGGCTGCTGATCAGATGAATCAGCAGCGTTCTTGTGCATGCATAAAAGTAATATATGAAACAACCTGCTAAAATAATGCAGTGTTTCATCTCATGTGAAAGAACTATGAATACTGATTAGTTTTAGTTTTGAGCATCTATGGTTTGGGTAGAATAGAGTCATTTAAGTATGCCTTAGACAGATGTTTTGTAGAAATACTACAGTATCACAGGATGGTCAGATTCAAAGCAGACAGTAAGAACCACATGTTCAGTCTTACAAAAAAGGGGGGGGGGAGGGACATAGACAGGCAGAAATGCAGACAGAGACAACGTGTCTTTCCTGAGGACCAGCAAAATTGTGGGAGCATTCTCTTCCACATGTGCATTGATCTGTGTGGATTGTGTTAGCCAGATGTTTGGATGAACCCTATATCAAGAACTGTGAAGCCAAATTCCTTCGGGCAAAATCAAATCCCAGTGTTGAAATTAAAGATTTATCATACTAGTGTGAAAAGAGTTTTAAAAGTCTTTCCCAGTGTAACAATTAAGAATCACACTCTGTTTCCTAATTCACAGAGTGCAGATTTATTTTCTTATTACTAATATCATTCTGCACTTGGGCATCTTCCTAGGAAAATAAGCCTCTTATCATTTAGCTTGCACTCTTTGTAAGTGCTTCCAGTGAAATGTGTTGAGTAGGCAGTGGCACACATATCCATATAAATTAAAATTCTGATATAATAAATTGAGAAATAAGTTTATAAATTAATCTCATAAGAAACAGAAATAGAAAGATATACACTTATATTGGACTTCCTGTAATAGCGGTTATAAATATTAATTTGTTTGAAGTTGATGATCAAAGTATGTCAACATCTCTAATGCCATTTTTTAAAAATCCTGTTAAAAACTGTATCTGTAAATACATTATATTTTGCTTATGTAAACAGAAGTGTTCTAGTAGACAGAATATCTTGATTATCTTGGGAATGCAGTAGTTTCTAGTGTCCTTTCTTTAGTTTCAGTTCTTATGTAGAAAATATATGGGTGACTGCATATGTACACACATATCTAATTTTTTGCTATCATATCTAATTATTTGCTATAAGAAGAGCTGCAGCCAC
This sequence comes from Gekko gecko, assembly GCA_029375565.1. Lineage (NCBI taxonomy): Eukaryota > Metazoa > Chordata > Lepidosauria > Squamata > Gekkonidae > Gekko > Gekko gecko. The sequence continues at coordinate 102,506,535 of JAPDNY010000004.1, read as the reverse complement.
TTGCCTATTTTTTAAAGGGAAGATAATATACAGTTCTACAGTGGGAACCAATTTGTTTAAAAATACAACTGTGGTGATCAGTCATTAGCAAACAATAGTGATAACACAGTACAGTGTAATCACAGAACAGCAACACACTGCATAAATAATGCAGACAAAAAGCGCCCAGAATATATGAAAAAATACTGATCACATTTATACAACAAAGTGAATATTAACTGACAAATAAATTGTGAACAAGATTACACTGAGGACAAAATATAATACAAAAACATAATCGTGTGGTACAATATACAAATAATATCAATTATGTAGTATAGAGATGATTATGTAGTATAAAGATGAGATGAAGACTCTGGATTTCACTTTTCATTTCGATAATAATTCCTCAGAAAGGTAAAATAGGTCAAGTGATTATTATATATTATGCAAATCACAAACCATACAATAACAATTATAAGCAAAAATTACCTGCATCAAGTGCTAAGTAAATAGAGAAGCCTCCAAGATAATGAGTACAGGCTGAATATCCTATAAAAGAAATGTGCTCTCGTAATATTTTCATTGGAAAAGTTTATAAATTCCTTAGATTTATAATCAATTCCATAAGGGAGTTCAGTGTTCACCAATCCTATATCTCTAAATGATCAAGAATGGGCAGCTGGTCCATAGCAGAGTGTATTCTTACATTGTCGGCATGCCTCAAGGTGTGATCAACCCACCATTGATATATATACTAAAGCTGACATCTACTAAAGCAGGGGTCCTCAAACTTTTTAAACAGGGGGCCAGTTCACTGTCCCTCAGACCGTTGGAGGGCTGCCGCGTTGGCTCCCTCCCCCCACCAGCCTGCTCGCCCCGCCGCCGCGTTGGCTCCATCCCCCCACCAGCCTGCTCACCCCGCCGCCACATTCGCTCCCTCCCCCCACCAGCCTGCTCGCCCCTTCCTCCTCCTCAGCTCCTGGGCGCTCTTGCCGCCCAGGGCTGCTGGAGGAAGAAAGAGGCTGCGGGGGCGCTGCTGCTGCGCTCCTCGAGGAGGCGGCGGCTCCAGGCGGGGGGGGCGGGCATAAACACTCGGCGGGCCGCATAAATGTCCTCGGCGGGCCGCATGTGGCCCGTGGGCCGTAGTTTGAGGACCCCTGTACTAAAGCATCATAGCAATATGCTCTTAAAGCCATACTGACTCAAAACCTAAGACACAATTTTACTCATAAATAACAGCTTAATTCCAGTGACTGACTGAAGCCATAAGGATGATAGGTCCTAAGGTGGAAAATCTAGAAAGCTTCACATTGCCACAACACTCTTTGGACATTTATCTCTTTATATTATAATTCTATTTTGGTATGAACGCTCCACACTCTCCCACAGCCTTTGGCTCCCTCAGCTGCCACTCTGAAGGTCTGCCAATCCCCTGTCTGCATTGCCTCACTGCATTGCTTTGACCCCGCCCACAGAGCCGGCAGCCAGCGTCTCACCTCAGTCTGGAGGGAGCCAGTGAAGGGGATGGACGCTCTGCTGAGAGAATGGCAACCCCTCCATGGGGGAGAAGGAGGCAGACCTAGTGAGTGGCAGCAAGCAGGGGAAGCACTCACCGTCGCTGCCCCTCGCGGCCCCTCTCCCTCGGCCGCAAGGGTGGCACTTTGTCAGGGTGATAGCCCAGTGGGCTGCAATGCAAAGAAGCCCCCCCAGGGCCTTTCAAAGGCTCCCCCACTTTCCTTCAGCAGCAGCGGCAGCACCAGGGAGGGTCTGGCCTAGAAGAAAAGAGCTGTGGCTCCTAGAAAGCCGGACTCTCTCCTGAGGAAGACACTTCTCTTGGCTCCTGTGTGGGACTAACTGTGACTAACTGTCTCCTCAATGGCTGTTAGTAGGCAATCAAGCTTGTTTCTGTGAGTAAAAAAAACAAAGGACATTCAGCATAACCCCCTCCCCCACCTACTGCCAGCTTGGCCACTTTCCTGCCAGAATAAACTTAAAACGGCTCTCTCTCCTTTTTGGCTCCACCATGGCTGGCTGGCTAATGAGATGGGCCAGCGACTATCAAACCATTCTCTTCAAGTCCCTGCTGTGTGGCTGACTTTCCCCTAGGGTTGCCAATCTCCAGGTGGGACCTGGAGATCTCCCGCTGTTACAATTGATCTCCAGATAACAGAGATCAGTTCCCCGGGAGAAAATGGCTGCTTTGGAGGGTAGACCCTATGACATTATCCCCTGCTGAGTCCTTCCACCCCCCCCCACAATGCTGCCCTCCAGGTAGTTCCCTAATCAGAACTGCTAAATGTACTTTCTCCTCAGTGCTTGTTGCTAGGCCTTTTGGCCTTTGGGAGAAAACACATTGGGCCAATCCTGATAGGGTTGCCAACTCCAGGTTGGGAAATTCCTGGAGATTTGAGGGGTGGAGCCTAGAGAGGGTGAGGTTTGAGGAGGGGTGGAACCTCAGACAGGCAAAATGCCATAGACTCCACCCTCCAAACCAGTCGTTTCCTCATGGGGAACCATTTTGCCAGTCTCTGGGGGAGGGATGGAGATCACACAGAATTACAACTGCTCTTCAGATGGCAGAGATCAGTTCCCCTGGAGAAAATGGTGGACTCTGTGTCATTATACTCTGCTGAGGTTTCCACCGCAAATTGATGCTGAGTACCTAAGGCCAGGGCACTCTCCCAGAGCCTTTTTCTATAGCTTGTTGTATTTATTTCCACAACGGGCCTTACTCCTAGATTGATGGATCTTGAGGAATTCCAACATTACAAATTTTAAATCAGGAGAATTTTTTTTATAGACAAAATGTTGAACAAGGGAGGATTCTAAGCATAAGTTTCTAATGCAAGACTTATGTTCAACTATACGTGTTCTAATAGTTGTAGTTGACATCCCGACATGGAGGGATTGACAAGTACATCTTAAAAGGTAGAGACACGCCGAGTGTAACATGAAGAGAAAAGCCCTTTCAAGCCGCACTGGCTCTGAGTCCTGAGCCATCCCATGGGTCTAGCTCATATTCCTCCTTGCCAAGCTTTCTTTAGTGCTCAAGGAATGTGTGTCATGTTCTACACCCTATCTGTGAGGCATATCATAGAATCACAGAGCTGGAAGGGGCCATACAGGCCATCTAGTCCAACCCCTTGCTCAGTGTAGGATTGGCCTAGAAGTTCAAGGATAATGTCATCCCTCAAGTGGTTACTTTCCCAGGTTCACGAAGTCACTGAGGCCCCAGGCTTCTGGTCTGAGGAGTACTCTTTAATCCTCCAAAATGATGCCTCAGGGTTCTTACCTCTGCTGTACTGTGTACCACTCAAGCAACATTTTCCCACATTACTACCATCACCTGGGGAGGAGCAGCTCACTGCTTGGTCTGCCCACAGTCAGGAAGTTGTTTGGGTCCAAGGGAAGCCAGGTGAACTAGATGCTCCTAGGGAGACTCCCCAGTACTTATCAGGGTTGCCAGCTTTGGGTTGGAAAATACCTGGAGATTTGAGGGGGTGAAGCCTGCAGGGGGTGGGGTTTGGGAAGAGACTTCAATGGTATATGTTGCCATAGAATCCATCTTTCAAAGCAGTCATTTTCTCCAGGTGAACTGATCAATGCCACCTGGAGATCAGTTGTAATAGCAGGAGCTCTCCAGCCACCACCTGGAGGTTGGCAACTCTAGTACTTATTCCTCCTCCACAAGGCTGTTCATGCTGTTTTCTTCTCCCATGCTACCTTCTCCAGTTGCTGGGACAAAAGAGGGGGGATAAAGCAGAGGTTGGCCCTTTTATGTCTTTCCTCTGTTCATAAGGCACACAGTATTATTTCAACTGGCTCTCCCTTCCCACCAAACCATGGCCAGACCACTTCCTTTCTCTGTACATTATCCACACAGGTGTTGTTAGAACCACCTTCTAAACTAGTCATTTTATCAGGGTACTGATATTTCCTATCAAGAACAGGGTTCTGCAAGCTATCTACCTAGCCAGTTTGGTGTAGTGGTTAAGTATGTGGACTCTAATCTGGGAGAACCGGGTTTGGTTCCCCACTCCTCCACTTGCACCTGCTGGATGACCTTGGGCAAGCCATAGTTCTGGCACAACTGCTCTTGAAAAAGAGCAGTTTCTGTCAGAGCTCTCTCAGCCCCACCTACCTCACAGGGTGTCTGTTGTGGGGAGGGGAATGGAAAGGAGTTTGTAAGCTGCTCTGAGACTCCTTTGTATAAATCCAATCTCCTCCTCCTCCTCCTCCTCCTCCTCCTCCTCTTCTTCTTCTTCTTCTTCTTCTTCTTCTTCTTCTTCTTCTTCTTCTTTTTCACTTGTGCATTTTTAACATATGTTGGTACCTGTATACTCTGGTGTGTAAAGCTGAATGGGATTGCTGCCAACTTTACAGGATATTTAACCAGGTGATGTATGAAAAAATGCAAAAACGAAGCACATACTCTGTGAAAGTATGACAATACAAATTTTAGTTGCAATTTTTATTTATTGGTTGTTAGTCTGATGTTCAGCTCTTATTATGTGTTGTATAAAAATGTTTCACAATCATTGACGTGCATTTGTCTGGAATTAAGTACAGTTTTCCAAAAATTAGAAAAGTTGTATTTTGGAATTTCTAGCGTCAAATACTGTCTTACAATTCTTGTTTGTCCAGATACTTGGATTTGAGCTAATGTAATAAATGATATTATATCAGCTTTAAGTCAAATAATTGGGCTTAGTTGTGTTGTGCATCAGGCCATATAATAGCAAGACTGTTGGTTTCAGTTCTTTTGGCTTTGGATACACAGGGAGATTGTTCTATAGCCAAAAGTGTGACTGACTTGGCTAGGCAAAGAGTTTCCTCTGTCGTTGTCTTCATTTAATACTCCCCCAGCATGTGGTTATGGTTTAAGATCATTATTTTATTTGAGAGGCAAGAACCTTTCAGAAATTACAAGAATACTTGCATGAACAGGAGATCAGTATGTGATATTTACACACTTCCATCTAAGACAGATAAGCCCTCTATGTTCTGTGGCAGGTAAAGAAAACTCTATATTCAAAGTAGAAAAACTCTTGAAATTGTTCATAGATAAAATGGGCATATGAAAGGAATCTGTTGTGGAATTCATAGAGCATGTAAATTGATCACTATATAATTAATTGTCAATTTCATTGTATCATCTAATGCAATGATATCTATTGCAATTAGTGCCTTCAGAGTTGCAATTAGAATTACATATTGATAACATATTTTATTACTGTGGATTTGTTCCAGGCACCATGCAATCAATCATATGTAAGAATGTTCTGAGATAATATAATATTTTCGGATGGTTGCAGTAATAGTCAGTTTTTTTATGAATTGCAGTTTAAATTGAATTAATAAAAGTGAAGGTAGACATTGCTAATCTTCTCTTAAAATCACTGGAGCATATTAAATTACAGTAGATTTGGAAGATAGCTTTTCTACATCATTCTTCATTAATTTTTGTTTGTTTTGTTTTTGTGTTGCAGTAGCTTGATTTAAAGATTTTTATAAGAAACTATCTGGGCTTTGTCAAGTTAACTTGCATAATTTGTTGCCAGTTTAATTTCATTTCCAGAAAGATTAAAAAGGAACATTGGCAAGTGTTAAAACTACAAATCAGTGCAAATATTAGTGTGATTCCTTCATTAATCTTATGTTTTGACACTTAATCAGCATCTGTAGCAACTTTGGAAATGTGTTGAACAAATTTAATGATTATAGTAATTCTCTGGCATTTCACAACCTTCCAAAATGTGGTTGATGTAAACATTTGTTAAGCCTGGAGTAATCATGATGTAATTTGTCCTATAAACTTCTTGAGAACCCCCAGTGAAACATATTAATCTTAGTACTAGCATTTACAAACAAGCTTCTCTTGAACTTTTGTGCAGAAAAAAATCTGTTATCTTCAAAATCTGGCACTTGCATTTCTTAGGATTTTTGAAGAGAATATGCAAAGAGGCTTGAATACCTATTTTAATAGGTAGGTACCTAACTTCATTACACTTACCAAAGTTAATGACAAGGTTCATGATGTTCCTTGCAGTCTTGCTAAGTTCTTTTAAGGCAGGAGAAATAAACAGAGCAGTGGAGATAGACAGGGTAAGGAGGTCCTTTAAGCAATGGGCAGAAGTTTGGCGGTATATTGGAATAAACAAGAGTTTTTGCCACAGTCCCAACAATAATGATGATATGTAATAGTTATTCATTGGCTTGTACAAGTAGAATCCACTCTAATTTCAATCTTGGCAAGAACTATGGATGTGTTCAGTTTGTTTTGGCTTTCTTTTCTACAGAAGTCTATTTGGAAGTTCCAGTTGTGCGCATGAATCGTGAATATGTAGATATTGGGGTACATGCTAGTTATCTAGTGAGATGTAAGAGACACTTCTGTGATTGTTGTGTTGGTTGAAATGTCTCATTTGCCCAATATCATTACTGCTGGACTATTGACACAGTTGTAATGTTTTCTACTTTCCTGTAGTGCTGATAATAAATTGGACTATGAGAGCTTTAGTGGAAAGAATAATTTCATTTACTTATTAATGGAAACAGTAGAAAAGATCAAGAGTCTAATAACACCTTAAAGACTAATAAAATTCTTCAGATATTAATGGAAAGTTGTTGTTACCTTTGTAACCTAGGCATACTGGGTTATCATCAGTCAATCACTGTTTATTTAAAAACAATTGATATCACAAATTGCTGTATAAATGTCAAGTCTTGAGTCTGAAGGGTGTGGGCTTGGTGCTGTAGGGTCTTTCAGAGCATAACTTTTAGGCTAGCAAGCTCTGCTATGGCCTCAGATGATGCAGAAAAGGGGGGGGAGGCTGGCATACACCCAAGTTTCTCTCTCCTGCTCTTGGGTTCCTCGTTGCTCTCTCTATCCATCTAGGTCTCTCCCATGCTCTTCCTCCCCAGCCAGGCTTGAGCTCCCTGCTTAAGTCTTCCCTCTTGTCCCCACTGAACCTGCCAATCCTGCCTCTCCCTGATGAGGTTCTGTTTGATGGCTAATTGTGGCTCCCAGTGGGGTGTTCTGATGCTCTCCTTGAGCCCTCCCCCTCAGCTCTACCCTTGGCATGGGGCGAGTCTGTCACACCTGTTTCCAATACCTCTTTGCTGCCTGAGCTCCCATCCACCATTTCCCCATCCCCATTACCTGTCTCTGCTCCCCATGAGGGAAGCCCCTCCTGCATTCCCTATTTGAGCCTGAGAAATGCCAGTAGTACCTTCCTGAGCTGTGAGACATTGCTGCCCATTTTTCCTTCTGTGAAGTGTCTGGTTCCCTTCCAGGTTTGTGACTGTGGAGTGGGGCTGGGATCTTCACCCCCAGACAATGTCAAGACTAGGCTTAGATATTACAATAGAAATAGTAACAGTATTCAAGCTAAAATTATTACAGTTACATCTGCTTCAAAGCATTGGCTACACTAAATTGTCTCCATAAGAGGGAGCAACAAATGGACTGAAAAAAATGACAAGTGATCCTATAGACTTCCAAAACAAAGAGACTGTATGGATAACATATTTGTTCTGATCATAGAGCTTGTATTTATCATATAATCCAGAAAAGATATCATAAATATTTTTCAATTGTTTGGCTCTGAAAGCAACAATAGGGAACAATGTAAAACATAATGCGCAGTGTCTTCAATGAATACATCTCCTTCTCCTTATTATGAATACATCTCCTTCCCCTTATTATAAGAGTCTATAGAATAAAAATAATCTGTCACAGATCAGACACGAAGGGTTGTTGTGGGAGACCAGTTGTCTCCAGTGTGGGACCTGTAGTTTCACAGGATGCAGTCCTATTCCCCCATGCTTTTCAATCTCTATGTAAAGTCCTTAGGATAAATCAGTCATAGCTCTGGGGTTAGATGTCGTTGATAAGTGGATGATACCCAGTTCTATATATCTCTATCCAAATCCCCTGATGATGCCCTAGAGGTCCTAAATAACTGCCTAGCTGCTGCAGTACATTGGCTAAGAGGGAACAAATTGAAACTAAACCCTGAAAAGACAGAGATAATGCTGGCTATGCTTTGCTTCAGTTTCCTAATTGGTTCTACAGCCCTAATCCTATCGCATTGTTTGTTGAATGTCCCATCTGTTGATTGTGTTAACTCACTCTGTGTAATCTGCCTGAATCCAAATTAGAAAGGCCGGCTATAAGTAAATTAAAAAAAATGTGTTCCTAATGCTTTTCCTGATCCCAGCTAATTTACATTTGAAGCAGTCAATAGGAAGGCAGGATGGTTGTAGTTTGCTATTTAAGGGATTTTACCTCTGGTTTCTTTCCTCAGACATAGCATCCTCCCTCTTTGCTGGTTTGGTAGATTAGACTTAATACTGGTGACCTTTTGGGGGTATATAGGAATTACTTATGAAAATGATTGCCTTTGATGCAGTTTCTCTGCTCCCTCTACTTCACTCTTTATGTCACGAGAGTGATTTCCCAAAAGCCTAGTTGGGTTGATAGCATAGGCATTTGTCACAAGTGCTGATTACAGTGTGGGTAGAGCAGTTGAGTTAGAACAACTAAGGTTTTGCGGTCATACGGAGACATCCATTCAAAGGTGAAGGGATGATACCCAGTATCTTGGGGCTAATGTGACTTTAAAAATTGGGAAAGGAACACTTCCTTGGAACTTCCATGATCAAAAGAGTTCTGGCATGCTTCCTTCAAACAACAGCTAGTGTTTAGCAAGGAGGAATTTGAATTATATTGATGACAGGTCAGAGACTCAGCGCTAAAGATGTAAAATTTCCAGAACTGTGAAGCCGTAAGGAAAGAAACCCCCAAGGTTCTTTTTCTATGGGGGGGGGGTAAAACCAGAAAATTGTAGCGAAAATACTTATTTTCCTATCAAATCTAAACTACTTTTATTGCATCATTTATAACTTTTTAGCATATAAAATTTATTATTTGGCATGTTTATGGAATTTAAAAGTATAAATGTATTCATTTTCTATTTAAAAAGTAAATTTATCCAATACCCAAGAAAGGGTTGCAAGCTCCTGTACCTTATTCTACCACAGCACATGTATTTTAATTTTTATCATTGTAAGCTAGGAAAAAATAAAAGTTAAAGAGGAAAATAAATTCTGTAGTAAACAAAAGAAAGTGTCTTATTTGGACAGAAACACTTTCATACAGCCATACTAGGCAGTACTGCCAGCACATTTGTATAGTAAATTTATAACACTCCACTTATTTTCCTTTTTTCCATTAGAAAGAATTGGAAAAAACTCCGGGGCGGGGGGAGGAATGTGGAGGAAAAAACCTGTTTTTCTGATTTTTTCATTTCTATTCCTGGTCTTCAGGAGCTAGAATGAGGTCACCTAGATTTTAGGAATGCCTGGGTAGAAGAGACATAAGTCCTCCCCATTCCAATAATTTATTTCCAGCACTAAGCTGGAGTTGAATTGTTAGTTGTGAAGTCCACTCTGAGATTTCACTGTGTTCAACGAAGCTGAGGTCTGTTAATTATACAACTGCCCTTCTTCAGATCATAGGTGCTAAATTTGTCAGATTTCCCATAGAGATGACATAAAAAAAGAAAATAAACTTTCATATTGCCAGTCTGCTTACTAGACACAGTGTATTTAAGCATATATTTTAAAGAAGTCTGCTTACTGACATCTGCTGGAGCATTATCCAATAAAGCATATTCTTCAGCCATGGTAGAAGGGAGACCAACCTCATCTCTGAATAAAGCTGCTGCAGTTCTTCAAGAAAGGTTTAATACTTTAAATAAAGGTTTAATACTATAAATAATGTAAATAAATAAGAGAGCCATAAGAAATTGCTCTTTGATAACTACCAGATCCCTTAGTATTTCTGTGATCCATAGCTCAGCACTATAAGTAACAAAAATATTAACAGTTGGGAGAACCAAATTAAATTGGGTTATACATAAAATATATGTTGGGTTATACGTATACATGAGTATATAGCAGAATTCCTGAAAATTCTGAGATAGTTTGTGTTAGATTTATTTAGAAAGAAGTAACTGAGTAATGGACTTCTTTTTTCAAAAATAGATCTAAAATTAATATTATGCATTTCTAACAAACTGTATTTCTTCTACCACATAATTTAAATTATTGGTACTTGACTGATCAGGGATTTTCATGAGAGATAGACTTAACAGCAGCTTTTCTTGCTATATTCTATTCAGTACATATACAGAGAAGCCTTTGGGAGGTTAGAATATGTGTCTGGTGTGTGAAAAATTTGGGATCCAGAAACTAAAAAGGTAAATTAAGCAGAATGTACTATGATATAAGCCAATATGCTCTTCATTATGTTTGAGCTCTGAAGAAGGCCTATGCAGGCCGAAACGCGTCAGGTCAAGTCCATTGGCCCTTGTGTGCTAAATTTTGGCATTTTTACATGAGGTGTGATTGGGCCTTTAGATGCTTTTAATTCTCTGTTAATAAATACATGTATCTTTTCATACTATATAATTAAATGTTTATTGTTGACCCTCTATTCTGTTTAACTTACCTTTTTAGGTTCTGGATCCCAGGTTTCAGGGTTAAATCTGCCCCTCTTTTTGTCCCTTGTGTGAAAAAACTGGGACAGGATTAATTTATGATAGACAATTGGCAAATAAAATTATGCCCCTGAGCAGCAAGTGGCCCCATAAAATTGGAGGGGCTATTCAGCAGAAGGAAAAGGTATAAATGCAGAAATTTACAGAGCACTGAAGTTAAATTGATTTAACATATAAGGGTTCCTCCAACTTTACTCAGTTTCCCCTTGCATCCACTGTATTCTCCATTGTCACTCTAATTAATTTAGAATTTTAATCCAGGTTGGCTAGTCTATAGCTACTGACTGCAGCTACAGCTGCTTGATATTCTTATTTGCAACAATGCAGTCTTCCCAAAGCTGACAAATACCTATCCCTTTATTTTGCATAAACTTTTATTTTAATGAGGTTGTGCTTTGCAGCTTATTGAAATCAAAAACATGTGATACACCTTAGGCAAAAGAAAGGCAATAACTGAACAGATTTTTGAAGAGGACAAGTTATACCACAGGCTACCATTATAACAGAAAAAACAACAAGAATTCTAATATAGCTGTCTGCCCAAATATATTAAATCAAATGGATTTTATGATATTATAGCTATGAGGCACGATGTCCTATTGGCAAGCATCTTCAAAAAACCCCTTTCGGAAAGTTCAAATAATTTTTGTACACAAGGTTTTGATGGCATGTATATTTGGGATTTTCCCCCAGGGAACAGTTTTTATCATTTAGGTGACCTTTCCTGGGGTTAGACCCACAATTGAGTATAACACAAAGATCTAAGTAGCAATATTGTTACATCTTTCTGGAAATCTAGAATGTTAGTTTTACTTTGCAGCGTGTTAAAAATATCCATGTTTTTAAAACATTGTCAGAAACAAAGAATCCTTCCGAAAAATATTTTCCAAACCACCCTAGTCCCACTTTGTTCTCAACTCTGTTCTTCACTGTACTGTTTTGCCCTCTCCCCGTCCTTTATGATGCTTTCTCCATTCACCCCTTTCTGCCCATTGATGTATATTGTGAGCTTTGGCAGAGAAATGACAGTGAAACTGAAAGGTAGCTAAAAAAGATCTTATGTATTTCTTTGCTATCACACTTGTTCCTCCTTCGTGTTGCCTGACATACATTTATAAAAGAATAACCAGGGAAGGGGAATTTACAAGCCAATTATTCTAATAGGTTTGTCTGTCCCCTTCTGCTCACATCTTCCACTACTGGGTGAGGACTTTTTTGTTTCATTTGGAATTCCCTCCATGATCTCCCCTGCATGACCAATGTTTTAATTGTCATTTTTATGTTTTTGTATGTATTTTTGCTATGGTTTTAAACATTTTAATGATGTGTTGGAGTTTTTTTGGTTAGTTTTCATGGTTTTAAAATGTGGTTTTATTATTTATGCATGTTTTAATTTGTTAGACAAAAAGGTTGAAACATAAACATATAAAGTAAAATATAAGTATGCATGTACTGCAAATGTACAAAATATAACATATAATTTAATAATATAATCAGGAGTGTTAGAATATCTGGCCTCACTTGTAATTTCATCCAGGTTTTTTGTCATGGGGAGCTTTGATCAGACATCCCACTCTTCACATGCTCACCACGCACTCACCCCATGGCTGATCTTCAGATTATTGATGTGCAGCAACCACAGAGCGGTCGGTCAGGTAGCCTTTAAAAAAAAATTGTTGGTGCATGTGCATATGCATTTATTCGAAGCACCACTTCTTTTTGACAGCTTTGTAATCCCTCTGCAAAGTTCTGTGAACTTATTGGTTTCTACACAGTCATAGTTCTCCTCTAGGAATGAATCCACTAGAATGGGATCCCAACTAGAGTCTATTTCTCCACTGTCCCACTCCAAAACACATGAGTTGGGGTCTTTTCCATGGAGCTTACTGCTTGATAACAACCCCCCCCCCCAGGGCCTCCCGATCCAGAATAAATATTTGGGTGCTTAAACATGCAAGCGATGATAGATGACTCTGGGGCGAATATCCATTTATGTGCACATCACCAACTTCTTCTTCTTCTTTTTTTTAAGTGAGAACAGAAGGGAAGGTTCAGACTTCCCAAATGGCTTGACTTCACAACAGGGGAGTTCAGACAGGCAGAAATGCAGGGTGAAACTGGCCACAACTGTAAAGATTGGACTTTCCCAGTTGTCAAAATACTCACAGAGAACAGGGACCAGGCTGCCCCTTTGCAAGATCTGCAGGAGCTGCTTGGAAATAAAGGAAAAAGGAAAACATTGTCGTTGTTAGCAAGCTGCTGTATAGGAAAAGCCTTTCCTGAATTCTCCCTGATAACATGTCCTTGTGACTTTTGTCACCTGGGCTGATGGCATGCCAAATGGCAAGCCTGATATCCATATACAAGGCACTTTGACACCTTTGCTGGGAAGAGAGAGACACACAGGCACGCTCTCAAGCCTGGGACGCAGCTGTCCCACAATATTAACACATCAAAGCTTCTCTGACATGACTTCTGTCACATAGGCAATGGCTAGTAACTGGAGATTTAGACACGCCCCCTCAATCCCTCATGATTGGATAAATGGCCATATCCAGTGGTGACGGAAAAGAGGGTTTAATTGTGAGAACCCTATGGGAAAAGAGTTTTCCCCTTGGGAGAAGTGGCTTTTTGTGGGTTTTCTTGTTTTGTTCCACGCTGGAGACAAAGAGTCCTCTTTGGGACTGATTACTTACTTGCTTGTCATGGACTTTTGACTATAAGGCAGCCTAAGCTGGACTTGGGTGCCAACAGCATCATGGAATTTCCATTTAAGATTCCCTGGTGAAACCTGGACTATTTGCATATAGACATATCTGATACATCTGGAAGCTGGTAACTATGAAATACCTTTACTGTGCACTCAGAGCTGACTATGCTATAGGTCTTATTTGTTTGCTGTTATCTTTTGCTAGTCTCTTGATATATGCATACTTGTGCACTGAATAAAGATAATACCTAATCAATATTATCTGAGTTTGTTTCCTATGTTGCAACTTGACTTCTAAGCCTAGATCTGGTGCCTAAGCCATTTGCCTAAGAAGGCTCCCATGGTGTGTTAATTAATGGTCTGCAGCTCTGGCACAGAGCTGATAAGTTATTAATTCCCAGAGACCAGACAGGAGGTGGGACCTCTGCTCCTGAGCTGGTGAGAACCTGTTGTCCAAAGGTCCTGGTGGCAGAACTACTGGCAGACATTCTCTTGGAGTTGTTTAACTGTTATTGAAGTCTTGGGTTTTTCTGGCTCTTATCCCTGGACTGGGGTGAGGGAGAAGAAAAATCCTGTACATGGTGCCAGCATTTGGGATTGTAACTCTCATCCCTGGACTGGGGTGAGAGCACAAAACCTGTACAGCTGCATCCTGGCAAGGATTGTAGCTTGTTCTGGCTGGTCTTGCCTTGCTCCAGTGCTGGCTTCGCTGATATATTTAGCAGGATCTGATCAGCAAACGGTTTCCCTCAGCTTCCTAGGAGAAGTTGCTAAAAGTTGCTAAAAGGCCCAGCCAGTGGACTGTGAGTGATTTTTACTGTGCTCTGCCTTCCCTGCACACCTAGTGGCTGCAATCAGAACTGCATTAGAAGTTATTCTAATAAGTTCCATAACGGCAGCATGATGCTGGCTTCAGGGGCCCTCCAGCTGACTTGCCCCCCCTTGAATTTTGTCCTCCCAGCCCGCCCCCCATCGGCACCCCTGTTTGGTTGTTCTTGTGAGGGCAGAAAGTTTGAGAAGAAATTTTGTAACATTAAAAAAACTATGTTGGGTAAATTGGTGGGAAAATTATTAAAACTCAGAATATTTAAGCAAAAATTAGCTTGGCTACTTCAAGGGGAAACCCCACCTCATAAACAATGTATTCATAGATGATCTGAAATCAGATTAGGGTTACCAGCTCCAGCCTGGAGAATGCCAGGAGATTTTGGGGGGTGCTTGGTGAGGACAGAGCTTGGGGAGGGAAAGAAGTTTAGCAGGCATGTGATGCTATACAGTCTAAAGTTAGGTTTTCCATTCCCTCAACAGGGGTGGGGCTTTACCCGCTTTCAGGGGCACCAGTATGCCACCACCCAGTTGGCTGGCGGGGGGATCCCTGACTCAAAGAGCCCCATCCATGCCAATGTGTCCAACACAGTGATGTCACCCAGAGGTGATGTCATGCAGGGCATGTTGTTAGGGGGACTATCTAGCTAGAGCATCCCCCTGCAACATGCCCTGAGTGATGACATCATTGTGGTGTGCACATCAAAAAGTCTTGGACATTGAGAGGGACCCCCCCTGCCAGCAGCCAGGTAAGACCTGGCAACCCTATCTGAAACTGATCTCTGTAGTCTGGAAGTCAGCAGCCAGGTAAGACCTGGCAACCCTATCTGAAACTGATCTCTGTAGTCTGGAAGTCAAGTTGTAATTTCAAAAGAACTCACCTTAAGTTTGACTACTCTAGTCAAGAGTGAAGAGTGAGGTAGTCAGATCTGTGGGTGACACCAGATTATTCAAGGCGGTGAAAATCCAAGCAGACAGCAGCAGGCTCCAAAAGAGTCTCCCCAGCAGGCCCATACGTACAGTGGGGCATTTCAGGGCTTCACCCCCTCAAATGTGAGACACACCCCACAATAGCTGCTGCTCCCTTCCCCCCTCATCTCCTGTGACATTAAAAGAGGCTTCCTGCTGATCAGCCGGAGCACATGGCCCGCTGATAAGCTGGAGGCACCTTTAAATCTTGCAACCACCCCTCTTCCTCAGACTCAGCATGGGTTCTGTAAGGGAAGATCTTGTCTCACTAACCTGTTAGTGTTCTTTGAGGGAGTGAACAAACATGTGGACAAGGGGGACCCAATAGACTTCCAGAAAGCTTTTGCTAAAGTTCCTCATCAAAGGATCCTAAGTAAGCTCAATAGTCATGGGATAAAATGACAAGTCCTTTTGTGGATCAAAAACTGGCTAATTAATAGGAAACAGAGAGTGAGTATAAATGGGCAATTTTCTCAGTGGAGGTGGTGAGCAATGGGGTACCAAAGGGCTCAGTACTGGGTCTGATGCTTTTGAACTTGTTTATTAATGATTTGGAGTTGGGAGCAAGCAGTGAAGTGGCTAAATTTGCAGATGACACAAAGTTGTTCAGAGTGGTGAGAACCAGTTAGGATTGTGAGGCACTCCAAAGGGATCTGTCAAGGATGGGCGAGTGGGCAGCAACGTGGCAAATGGGGTTCAGTGTGGCCAAGTGCAAAGTGATGCACATTGGAGCCAAAAATCCTAACTATAAATATACGTTGATGGGCTCTGAACTGGCAGAGAGAAAACTTGGTCATAGTAGATAACACAATGAAAATGTCTAGACAGTATGCAACTGCAGTAAAAAAAAGCCAACACTATGCTGGGGATTATTAGGAAGGGAAATGAGAACAAATCAGCCAGTATCATCGTGCCCCTGTATAAATCAATGGTGCATCCTCATTTGGAGTACTGTGTACAGTTCTGGTCACCACACCTCAAAAAGGATATTATAGCATTGGAAAAAAATGTGGAAAAGGGCAACTAGAATGATAAAAGGGTTGGAACACTTTCCCTATGAAGAAAGGTTAAAGCACTTGGGGCTCTTTAGCTTGGAGAAATGACGGCTGAGGGGTGACATGATCGAGGTTTATAAGATTATGCATGGGAGTACTTTTCTCCCTTTCTCACAATGCAAGAACTCGTGGGCATTCAATGATTGGGTTAGAACAGATAAAAGGAAGTACTTCTTCACCCAAAGAGTGATTAACACATGGAATTCACCTCTACAGGAGGTGGTGGTGGCTACAAGCAAGGAGAGCTTCAAGAGAGAATTAGATAAACAAGGTATAGATAGGAACTCTCAGTCCAGGGCAAGTGATGCATTGTATTCTTGGTGCTTGGGGGGGCAACAGTGGGTGGGCTTCTAGTATCCTGGCCCCACTGGTGGACCTCCTAATGGCACCTGGTATTTTTGGCCACTGTGTGATAGAATGTAAGACTGGATGGGCCATTGGCCTGATCCAACATTGGCACATCTTATGTTCTTACGTTCCCTTCCTCCAAGATTTAAAGGGCCCTCCAGCTGATCAGCAAGCCCTTTAAATCTTGTGGGAGGTGAGGGAGAGGGGTGGCTCTCACACACCTTCCCTGAACTCCAACAGGCGATTTCGCTGCTTGGAGTTCAGGCATAGGCAGTCCCTGCTAGAAAAACAGCAATTAAAGGGTTTGGAATGATGAAGCAAGACTTTTCTTGTGGTCTTGAAAAATAATAGGATTTACACAGACTGTTGATGTCCGATAGCCAGTTCCTTGCACCCTGAACTTTGTTCTGCCACCTCATGTCTCAAAGGGCTCTACTGTGTCTAAATTAGTTCTTTGTAGTATTGCTTTGTCTACTACAAAGATCTGATCCTTATTTTGTTTATTAAGATATTTATTTCCTGCCTTTCCTGTTAAAGCCTGCTTTGAGGTAAACTTTGAAATGTTCCCAGAAATGACAACCTATACAACTAGATGTGCCACTGCTATTGCTCAGTGTGAGGCAGCTTCATATGTCCATGTGAGATCTCCTTAGAAAAATCAAATTTCCAGAAATCTTGTACCAGAGAAATGTTTTTGCTTGGATCCTATGATATTGTGCTTGTATTTCTTTCTGGACACTGCAGAGCCTTATTCCTCTGCTGCTGCTATTATTATTATTATTACATCTACTACTACTGTTGTTGTTGTTGTTTTGATTTCTATCCTGCAAACAGGCTCAGGGCAGGTTACAAAGTCACTAGCACTTCTGCATGCATGTGATCAGTGTTTTTCAAGGAGCCCTTTCACTTACAGAAGTGCTAAAGGGAAAGTCTCCACAGTGGCTGGAGAGAAGTGTGAAGGGAACATCGTAAGATCTAAGCTCAAGTCTCTGTATTTCAGAAAAAAATGGTACTTTGGGGCAAAATTGGAATATATGTAATACTTAAATTTCTGTACAAGCTGAATTTGCACTACTGCCTTAACAGCATGAATCACACCATTTATAATTTAGCATATTACACCATTTGACAAAATTGAAAATACGTATAGGACTTTAGAGAGCACTGCAAACTGCTGTACCTTAGCACACATATCTGTCCCCTGCCTGACTTATTACAGTTTCACAGGGCATGTAAAGCAGAGATGTTCCACCAGGCTTTTTGTTGAGGCCAGCAATGGTCCTTACATCTACCTGGCATTCCCCCTTCTCCCCCTTCTCCCCCATGACTGAATGCTAGCACTGCCATCTTGTTTTAAAATGCTTTCAATGTTTAAATATTTCTGAATGTTTTAATATTGGGATGTTATAGTTTTAATTGATTTTATAATGTACTGAATTAACTGTTGTGAACAGTTAAGAAATAGAATTTAATAAATAAATGAATCTAAATTTTTGCCATCTCAGGGTAGAAGGAAACAGCTGAAATTAGAAAACAATTTGTATAGTAAAGAAACGAAGGTATATAATTTGGACAGAAACAGTCTCTTATGGTTGTTATAGGATTAGTAGCATATATGGATATCAAGTTAAATTTTGTACTACTGGTAACATTGCTCTCTTTAATGATTTATTATAAAATATTTTATTTAGTTAGTTATAATTTATAAACTGTCCTTCCCTGAGTACACAGGGCTCAGGGCGATGGACAACAGTAAAACATCTAAAAGTGTGGATAGTGTTATATTAAACAATTCATACTGTACACTTTCTGTGAGTTAAACCTTGTCTTAAGAAACATTTCACTCATTCCAAAAGAGAAAATGCTTCATAGGAAATTTTTTAGTGTTCCCCAACTTGAAGGGGGGGAGAAGCTTATTGGAGGGGGAGATCGTTCCTGATTTTTCCAGTTTTCTTCCAGGCCTTCATATTTCTAGATCTCCTTAAGCAGCACACAGGAACTTGAGCACTGACTTATACTTGTTAGTAATCCTAAACAAGCCTACTCAGAATTCTGCTTAGGTCTGTTCAAGGCAGGAGTACCAGGAAGACCTCCAGCTCTGCACCGCTGGGCTTGTGGTGTTGCTCCATGGAGCAACAGGAACAAAAAGCAGGGGGGGGAAATCAACTATAGCAAACTCACCGCAAGCTCTAGAATTCACCTGAAATGCTGACATTAGATTCTGTGGGCATTCTATATAGTGAGGGATGCCAGCCTCCAGTTGAGACCTGGGGATCCCCCGGAATTACAGCTTACATTCAGACTACAGAAACCACTTCCTCTGAAGAAAGTGGATGCTTTGGAGGGTGGGTTTTATCGCATTGTACCCCAATGAGATCCCTGTCCTCCCCAGGCTCTATCCCCAAATCTCCAGAAGTTTCTCAACCTCCATCTGGCAACCCTTGACTAGTCAACTTTTATGTCCAGGCTTTACTTCTGAGACCATCACGTTCAATTTCTTTACCATTCGAGCCACCTGCTATAATAAATATTTTAGTAAATTTAAATGCTATGTGCTAAATCTAAGTTTCATTAAATTTGATTATATAATGAACATAATCTACTTTTAAAAAAAATTCTGCTGTTTTTTTGTGGCCTTCACAGTTGCATTACTGATAATTAGACCAGTTATGGTTAGCTTAGGAAAGTATGCTTACCCCTAAGTTAATGTGAAGCTGCTGTTCTAAGTAGCACTGGAGAATGTTCAAGCTTGTATTGGATCTAAGTGTTTTCCAGCACATTGTTCTTGTTTATAAGGTCTGTTTGGCTTTTATAAAGCAGCAGCTTTCCCCCCCCCCATTATTGAGGCCTCAAGCTGTAACTCTCAGTGGGCTGTATCCCAAGCAATTTTGAGGCTTCTAGCAGCCACTGATTTGAGTGAGATCAGTGGAAAGTGTATGTCTTCAGCATGGTCTCTCACCAAAGATTTACTTCCTCTAACTCTAGAAAGGGAATTCAGCAACATTTCACAGCACTTGCTATATCTCCTGAAAATTCAGGAACCACAACCCCCATACTTCTTGGCAATTGACTAAAACCATTTAGCAAATTTTAATGCAATTATGTGGGCTTAAGTCAAATACTACATTCCATGTTTTTTCCCTCCTGGAGAGACTTGGAGAGAGGACAAACTTTGCTCTGGCTAGCTGGATTACATTTTTAATATTGGGAGAAATATGTTTGTTTAATAAAAGGCTGGCTTTAGTGTAGACTGTAAAAACATAGTTCTTAATGGCCAGTCCCAAGCTATTGCCTTGACAGAGTGTTTCGTAGTAGAGGGTGTAAGGATTCCAACAACAGTAATAGGACACGGTGATTCTCCTCATTCTAATGCTTGAACAGGCACCTGCTGCACCCTTGGTCGTCTAACTGCTGTCATCACTACTGTTGGCTGGTACCATCACTTAGGCCTTGCACAGAGCTCTTGCACTAGCTCAGCTGTGCTGCCCTTAGAATGTTTAAAGTAATGATTCTTTAGGGGGGTCTGCCCCCATTGCCTAGCATAGGAAGGTATTTTATCTGTGGCAATGCAACCTGCTCTGTACATCTTGGCAGTTAAAGGCACCAGCTATAATTTGGCTACAGGAATGTATATAAAAATGTATTTTTGTTCACTTTATATACAGATGTGATACTCACTACGGTCTATTGTGAAAAATCAAGCTCATTGAACTCTAAATTTCCTTACTCCTTACATTCTGGGAAGAAGTGTGAATGTTGTACAACGTGGGGACCCCATTTCAAGAATGCCCCCATTCTTCCCATAGAAATGCATTGGAACACAGTGTCTTTATGGCCAACTGATCACATACATGTAAACACTTCCTGTCTTCTTTTCAAGGACATATCAGGTGGATGGGGAGATATCACATTCAAATAAACAGTTTGATAATTGGATTGGATTCAGCAGTCCATCAGTGGAATGCGCTGACAGGCACAGATCTTCCCCAATCCCTCCTACCCCAGCACTCCTTTCTGACTGCAAGAGAGCTAATTCCTGTGAGTAGGAAGAAGGCAATGAAATCATTTTCTCTGCCTCTTTAGTCAGTGCAGCTGTGCATGAATGAATGAATGAAAATGATTTCACTCCCTTCCCTCTCCTCACTGCAGCCCCTTACTCCCATGGCTGTTGTTCCATATGGGTCCCATGACCCTGGGAATCAACTTTCCTGGGGTCAGTAGAGACTTCTGCATGGCAAGAATAAAGTGAGTGGAACACAGGAACCTAAAATAAATACCCACCTGAGAGATTTTCCCAGAACGTAATGACTGGATAGATCCTAAAAGGCACATACTGTCCTCTGTGCCAGCATACAGTTCTTTGTTTTCAGAGTCAATGCAGTGTCAATTTGCAGTGCATATTTCTAAATACTTATATACCAGCACACAGGTTTGTAAGGTGAAGCCACTTACTGTCTTTGAATAATTTCTTGAGCTATTTGTCTTGGTTCCCATTTCATAACCTTCTCACTATGATTCGCTGCAGTAGAAAATACATGCAGAAAATGGATTACAGTATCAACACAATACAAACCACAGCATCTCGTTAATGTTATTCTGGCCCATAATGCAGTGAAAGTCTCATATAATAGATAGAATGTGGTTCAAAGCATTTATGAGAAAGTTAATATCTTGAAGCTGGCTATACTGGAGTAATCCGATGCATCTACTGTTTAGCAGATGCCTGTTATAAAAAATTTTCAGTTGACTGGAGGTGCAGGAGGACACACTGGCTCCTACTTTCTAAGTACAGAGAACTACTCTAGCTGTTGTTGTGCAAGCCTCCCTGTGTGCCACTGTAGATATATTTGGAAACCTGTCTATGAAATAGAATGAGATAGTTCATAAGTCACTTAGAGATGGTGAAATATTTGAAACAAATAATACAAGATGAGTAAAGGACATGTACCAGCATAACTTCAGAAGACGAGGGGAAAAATTCTTGCTAGAAAAAGTCCAATGTGCATACAATACAGGTACCACAAGAACTTTTGCATTCATGGTTCTTTGCCTGCCATACTTGACAATCGGAACCAGCTGCACAAGTCCTTGAGTGGATTGCAACCATTGTGGGAAATAATTAAGATACTGACTAAATGTGATATTTGAAGATGCTTTTTTACATTATCAAAAAGCAATTGTTTTCTCCAGTTATGCCACTATTGTTGGAGCGAAGTAGACAGTATACAAGTATGTTGCTTGGAATGTGATCCTTGAGATAGGCTGCATATGAGCCAGCATTCATGCCATTGCATAGAAATGTTTTTATATGCCAGAATTTGAGCTAAAAACCTCTTGGTCAGGGCTTTTTTTCTGGGGGAACGTGCTGGAACAGAGTTCCAGAACCTCTGTGACAAAATTCTTTAAAAAATGTTTAAAAGTTCATGAGTTTTCAGTATACAGATTGAAAATTTCATTTCTCTCTTGAGAGTTCTAGCACCTCTTTTAAAAAAAAAAAGCCCTGCTCCTGGTGGTAGTCTACCCACTATATAACTGCTTTACTGTAAGTACAAGTTGTTAGTGAGCCAGTGTTGAATGGAGTGCTGATCATGACAAATTGAACTGGACCTTGTAAAATTAGACCAAAATGACCTACTTTTGTTTGAGTCAAATAAGCAGATTGTGCTCTGACTTCATTTCCTATCAAGATTTCTGGGTAAAAATGCTATGAAATGTAAGGCCAGTTTAAGGTCTACAAAGTTGCCAAAAATGAAGTTAGTTGTTGTAATTCTTCAACTGTAGAACAGGTTATTGTGGAAGAAAAGATTTTTTTTTCTGTTTGTGCCTGAAAGGAACATTGCTAGGCATGTTTGCAGGGGGAAAAAAGAAGAAAAAAAACTGGAACTAAATCACATTGTATAAGAGCCACAGTATGTGGGAGAAGGGGGGGAAAGCCTTGGTGGCCAAAGGGTGACAGCTCTGAGTTATTAAGAATGATCTGGATTAGTCCCAGCCTTTCTGGTTCGCTAAATTCAAATATTTCACATCTGTTTCATGTTTGTAGTCACTAAGAAGCCCAGTCAATATACTATCCCAATATTAGACAGTTGTCTACTCCTAGAAGGAATTTAATTTATGTCTAAATAAATATAATTATTCACATATTCCAGGTTTTCAGATTAAGGTTGCTTCTCTGCACACTTGAGAGCAAGCCCCAATGAACTCACTGGAAGTTAGTTGTGTATGAATATACAGAGGCCTGAGCTAAAACCATGAAACTGTGGAAAAGGCAATACTGTCATTTTAAAAAAAGCCTTGATTAGAGAAAAATATTGATTTTTTTTATTCCACCTTGCAATCAAATTTAAATCGCTTCATTATTATATGGTGTACTCTACTCTGATTTTACACATGGTGTAAAACTGCCAATAAGTTTGGAATGTAAGCACTTATTGTATAGGAACAATAGATTTAAAGAGCAAGCAAGCACACATTGTTTCCCCAAATCATCATAAGGGAGTTAGTTAGTGTCCAGTGTTTATACAGAATGGTGAAAACAAAAGTGGATGGTGAAGAGCTACAAAACTATCTATGCAGATTGGGCGAGTGGGCAGCAACATGGCAAATAATGTTTAATGTTAAGTGTAAGGCTGCGATCAGACGTGCTGTTTGATCTGATGTCATCACTGTTCCCTTTCAGATTTAAAATGCACATCCAGACAGCAACATCTGTCTTCCGTTCCCCAGTCATGGGCACTCTATTCTGACCTGTCTTCAAGCTGGAGTTATTTGGCATCGGGGAAAGTCTGGTCCTTCCTGGTGCATGTGGTTTCACCCCACATTTCCAGATGTCTCATCACTCCATTGTGCTCTCAATCCACTTGGAAAGTTTGAACATTCCAGTTTGGGGCTTTTTTTTTTTTGATGCAGTTAGTGAAGTGTGCATGACTGTATATTCACACACCTTTCTCACTCACACACACACAAATACATACACACAGAGGAGCTTCTCAAAACTGTCATTTCTTTTCTTTTTTTAAAAAAAAAACCTTCCAAAGAAAGATGCCCGTGTACTTTTTTCTGTGCTATCTGGCCATGGGGTGGGAAGGGGTTACTTGAAAATATGAGTTTTTTCAAAGAGGGAGGGAAGGATGGGCAGTCTGAGAATGATGTCCATGACTCCAGCTTTGTTCCAAGCTTTTAAATAAAAACACCAGCAGCACACAGGACACAGAATGAGGTTTCTCTATTCCGCCTCCCCCCGGCTTTGGAACATTTGAAATGTTGAATTTATCAAAAGCAGTTTCAAAAACACTTACTTCACACTGAGCTACATATCCCAGCAGCCTCCTCCAGCAATCCCATTGACCACCAGCTGCCACCATTCTTCCAGGAGTTTGAAGCGCTGCTTCCCATACATGCTAATATGCATGCTCAAAAGACAAATGGTTAAAAAAACTGCCCGACCACCCGACTCAGTGGCTGCCATGTCTGATAAATCTACCACAGGGTGAAAGCACATTGAAACAGGTGAAGAGGGGGGTGTCTGATCAAAACTCTCCATTAAAAAAAACAAACCCTGGAACAGTTAGAAGTGGGGCCACACTCGATAAAATTGCATGTCTGACCACAGCCTAAAATGAAGCACATTGGTACAAAAATCCTAATTTCAGGTATATGCTGATTTGTTCTGAATGGTTGAGACCAAAGCTGCGGTCAGATGGGCAGTTTGATCCAGTGCATCCCCAGTTCTAATCCAGATTTTTTTTTTTTAATGGAGAGTTTTGACCAGATTTTACCCCCTTAATCCTCCTCACTGTGCATTCATCCCATCCTTGCAGCGGCCAGGGAGTGGGATAGTTGGGCAGCTTTTTAAAAATCATTAGTCTTCCGAGCATGCACATAAGCGCTGATGGAAATCAGTGTTTCATACCTTAGACCATTCATCCATCTGAATAGTATGGCCTATATTTTGTGCCCATTTAATCATAGCTTCTTTTACCACTTCATCCTGCATTCTCATATCTATTAAAACATTATAAATTCACTTTATATATTTAGAATCTTTCTCAAACATGATTTTATCAAGCTCTATAGGTGAATCATAGAAGCCAGTTACATTATCTTTTGCAAATCTAGAATCTAATTGTGCTCTTTCCCACCAGTGCAATTGTATACTGATTCTTTAAGTTGTTCTTGAGTTCGGAGTTGATTTTGTTTATTCAACAGATCTTCATACGTTCAAGCTAAAGCTTTTGAAAATATCTTGGGATGTACAAATGCTTCTAGTGGTGAGACCCATTTTGGTATTTTAGTATAATATAGGTTCTGTACTTTGTCCCATTGTTTCAGTAATGCTGCTCTTAGCATATGCTGGTTGAAATATTTATGAGCCTTACTTTCCTGTACTGCACAAAAGCATGCCAACCTAATTGTAGATCATGGCCTTCCAACCTCAACAGTCTTACGTCTTCTAGAGTGAGCCATTCTTTCATCCACGTTATACTAGTCGCTTTATAATATAGTTGCCAATCTGGTAGGGCAAATCCTTCTCTTTCTTTTTTATGTTGCAATATTTTCAGCTTAATTCTGGGGTTTTTCCCTTGCCAGAGAAATTGTCTTGTTAGTTTTTTTTTAAAATATTGTAGGATTTTTATTATAGGTATTGTTTGAAATAAAAAAAAATCACTCTTGGTAAAATGTTCATCTTCACTGTCACTATTCTTCCCATAAATGAGAGGTTTAACCATTTCCAATTTTGTAAATCCTTCTTGATGGTTTCCATTAGTTTTACATAGTTTCCTTTGAATAGAGAACTACATCTGTTTCTTAAGTTTATCCACAAATACTTTATTTTCTTCTTTATTTGGATTCCTGAACATTCCTGTATCTTTTGAGCTTGGTTTTTGGTACAGTTCTTTAATAGTATTTTAGTCTTTTTAAAGTTGATTTCCAGCATGCCGACCATATTCTTTTATAATCTGCAGAAGAGGGTCTATTGTTGTTTGTGGCTCTTCCAAGATAAAAACTAGATCATCTGTGAAGGCTTGAAGTTTATATTCTTCTCCTTTAATTCTGAGTCCTCTAATGAGGTTAAGTTTCCTTACCCTTTCGCATAGCATCTCTAAAGCAAAGATGAACAAAAGAGGAGATAGGGGGCACCCCTGTCTAGTTCCTTTTCGTTTCTATGTTTTGTGAAGGATCCTCATTCACCATTATTTTAGCAGACTGATGTGTATATATTGCTTTCAACATTGCTAAAAAGTAGCCTCCACATTTCCATGATTGTAATTGTTCCAACATATAAAGCCAAGTCAGATTATCAAATGCCTTCTCTGCATCCAAAAAGACCAAAGCCATTTGTTTTTCAGAATGGGCTTCAAAATATTCCAGTACGTTCAGAATTATCCTTACATTGTGTCTGATTTGTCTCTTTGGCAAGAATCCTGATTGATCCTTATGTATTATCTGTATCAGTATTTTTTTCAATCTATTAGCTAATATGAATGCATAAATCTTATAGTCCACATTCAACAATTAAACTGGTCTATAATTTTGAATTTTTTTTTTAATCTGTGTCTGGCTTATATATCGGTAATCACTGCTTGGTTTCATGAGTCTGGTTTCCTTTCATCCACTATATTCTGTATTGTCATTTTCAGTCAAAGGGCCACTTGGTCTTCAAATGCTTGATAGAATTCTGCTGGAAATCCATCTGGTCCAGGCAATTTCTTTTTCTTTTGATTTTTGATTGCTTCAACCATCTCCATATACAATATCGGTTCATTTAATATCTTCCTTTGGTCTTTTGAGAACTCCTTATAGCTATAATTTCTTAAAAATTCTTTAATCTGATTTTGTTCAATATTTTCTTGTCGGTATAGGTTTTGGTAAAAGTTTTCAATAATATCTTTCAAATCTTTATGAACATTTTTTTCTTCTCCTTTTTCATTTTTTAAGATTTTTATATGTTTTTTTTCTGTCTCTCTCCTTAATTTATATGCTAGCCACTTTGTAGGTTTATTTGCGTTTTCAAAGAAGTTTTGCATTGCATATGTTATTTTCTTTGCTATTTCCTGGGTAAGCAGACAATGAAGTTATTGCTGCAAATTTTTAATCTTTATTCTTGAATAGTCACTGACGGAGTTCATTTTTTTTTTGCCCCCCCCAAAGGGGATTTTTTATTGCTTTTTTGATATACAACTAAAACTACAAAGAAAAAAAGGAAAGGGGAACAACAACTAAGGAGAAAGAAAAGCAAACCCACACTAAACTAAAAACCCAAGAGTAGGAGATCATACCCCAGTTAGAATCTATGTTAGTACACTACTGTTATTAAACAATGCAAACAGTGAGTTCCTGTCTACCTCTGCTAAATCATTAATTAATTACTTGTTATGAGAGAGTTCCAGAACATCTCTCATAGCTCGCTTCATAAAGGCAATTTACAGAGTCCTTCTGCCTTTACTTAGGCTTTCTATCTCTAAGGCCATAAGTTGTTTTGTGGGCAGCAGCGCCTTCTTCCGCGGCCAAGTCTTCGTCTGTCTCCAAGGGTGTGGAGCCACTTGAACCAGTTTCACCATCTTCTTTGGCTCCCAGTTGGCATTTCAAAAACTCTTTGGCTTTGTACACAGAGTCAATCTTCTCTCTTTTTTCGTGGAGTGTAAAAATGACCCCTTCCGGTACCACCAATTTATATGTGATTTGATTAGTTTGAAGAAAAAGGATTAAGTCCTTGTAGCTCTTTCTTTTTTGATGAATTTCAAATGGAAGATCCTTTAAAATTTTGATAGTTGAATTCCCCAGTTTCAGTGGAGTTACTGATGTCACTTTTAATATTGCATCCCTCATTTGTCTCCTTGAGAATCTGACTGAAATCTCTCCAGGCAGGCTTTTTTTTGTGTGTGTAATTGGAATACGCCCCACACGCTGCTTCCATGTCACTCATAATTTCTTCCACTTTCAAGCCTGTTACTGGTGCGATAAGATAACTGAGTAGCTTCTTCAAATCCTCATTCGGTGGTTCAGGTGCTCCCTGGAATCTGAGGATCATATTTGCTTTTTCCATTTGTAGAAACAATAGTCTATTTTCCTGGTATTTTTGCTTATTCGCTAATTCTTCCATCCGTTTCTTCAAAACCTTGTTCTCGGCGTGCATCTCTTTCACTACTTCCACCATTTGCTCTGTCTTTTTAACCATTTCCAGTAAGTTGATCCATCACCAGCTTGAGCGTATCCGCTAGGAGTCTCATGACATCCATTCCCTCTTCTTCCAGTCTCGGACTTTGACCGCCTGTAAGTTTCGGTTTCACTCTTTTCCTCCCTGAGCCCGCCATTTTTGCCGATAGTTTACAAAAGCCAACCACTTATTTGCAACCTCTGAAAATCGCTTTTGATTTAAGTCCGCCCTGGTAAGTCTCTCAAAACAATTCAAACACTTGGTTTTCCCTTTCCCCCCTCTCTTTTTCCATTTCTCTGACGTGCTTGCAGAAGGGGGTCCCTCCTCTCTCCGTTTACTAGTATGGGGGGGATAGGGAATTTTTCGGTTATTTCAAGATTAATTTACATCACACTCACTTTCATTGTCAGTCACTTTCAACCACGCTTGTCTCTTCGTCAATCGCTGGTGCTGTATGGCCACACAGAGGTGGGACCGTTGGGGCGGAGGAGCACCTCAATTCTCCAGCATTGTGCCGTTGAAGAGGCTACCCCTCGAAAGCCCTATGGCTTGGAACCCTATCCTAGGGTTCTGTGGGAAAACTGCATCAGTGGCTTCCCTCCTCACTGCTGGTGTGCACATCGCTCCCCTGAGCATTGGGGAGAGCGACCGCCATCGCTGCGCCATGAACCAGAAGTCCGACTGAGTTCATTTTAAAATTTTGTTCTTGCTTAATCTGTTTTTCTGCCTGAGTATATTTCTGTTTCCTTTTTCTTCTGTTTCTTGTATCTTGATTCAGACATCATCCTCTCGCATAGGCCTTAAAAGCCTCCCATACGGTATGCATGGACATATTCGGTTGAATGTTCTGTTTAAAAAATTCCTGGCATTCCTTTTTAGATTTTTTAACAAAGTCTGGATTTTTCAACAACCATGTATTCATTGTCCATCTGTTCTTCTTGGGCGTATCTTGCAGAGTCAATAGCAACGGATTGTGGTCTGCAAATGTTGAAGGCAAAATTTCCACTTTTATAATATCATTAATCATAACTGTCAAGATCCGTGCCATGGCCAGTCTTGACCAGGATTTGTGTCTTGCTGAGAAAAAGGTATAATCCTGTTTGTTTATGTTTCTGATTATCCATGCATCAGTTAGTGATAATTCTTCCACCATGCTTATAAATGTGTTAGGTAATTCATTGGCTTTTCTCTTTTTACCTGAATTATTTTTATTAATCCTGAATTATTTTTATTAAACATTATTCCTGATTCCTTTACAAAGGTACATACATATGTAATTGTACATGTTGTAACCGCTGCAAGAATTTTATATGCAAAGTACTGGAAAAAAGAAGAAGTGCCTACAAACGAAGAAATCATAAGTAAACTTTAGTTGCTGTAGATTTTCTGGGTTGTGTGGCCATGGTCTTGGCATTGTAGGACCTGACGTTTCACCAGTAGCTGTGACTGGCATCCTCAGAGATATAACACAGAAAGGTGGAGTACTCTCTATGTCAAGATGAGCAGAAAAATGGTAGGCAAGTAATTTATTTCTACCTTGGAAGGTGGGGTAGGGCTGAGTCGTTATCTTGTAGTAGTTCTCCAGGCTATGAACATGCTTTCCTGAGGAGGTTCTTTTGTCTATAGATTGTTTCCTGAGGAGGTTTGATGAGGTTCTTTTGTGTGTGGAATGGCTATTGAAACTCTAATCTTATCTGTAGTGCTATTGCCAGCTGTGGAACATTTTGTGTTTTTCAGGACAGGAAACCATACCCTATTTATTTTTAAACTCTCTTCTTTCCTGTTGAAATTGTGTTTATGTTTATGAATTTCAATGGCTTCCCTGTGTAATTTGACATGGTAATTGGAAGTGTTGTTCAGTCTTTCAGTGTTTTGGAACCAAATGCTGTGTCCTGTTTGGGTTAGGCTATGTTCAGCCACTGCTGATTTTTCAGGTTGGCCAAGTCTGCAGTGTGTTTCATGTTCTTTTATTCTTGTCTGAATGCTACGCCGTGTGGTCCCAATGTAAACTTGTCCACAACTGCATGGTATGCAGTATACTCCTGCAGAAGTGAGGGGGTCTCTTCTGTCTTTTGCCTATTGTAGCTTATGTTGTATTTTTCTGGTGGGTCTGAATACTGTTTGTAGGTTGTGTTTTTTCATAAGTTTTCCCATCTGATCCGTGATTCTTTTGATATATGGCAAAAACACTTTTCCTGTGAGAGACTGTTTTTCCTCAGTTATTTGTTTTACCTTTGGTTTAATCGCTCTTCTGATTTCATTCTTAGAGTAGCCATTTGCTTGAAGTGTGTGGTTAAGATGATTTAGTTCGTCATTGAGAAAGTGTGGTTTGCATATCCATCTTGCACAGTCTACTAATGTTTCGCATATCTGTCTTGCACGGTCTACTAATGTTTTGATTATGCCTCTTTTTTGCTGAGGGTAGTGATTGGAGTTTTTGTGTAAAGTGAAAGCCTTTGACAACATAAGTAAACTGTTTGAAGCAGCAGAAATGGACAATTTAACTCTCCAGTTACAAGGCAAAAAAGAAGGGCCTTTCGAAAATACTTGGCGTGAACTCTATAGGTCGATTGAGGACTAGATACAGAAATTATGAAGATTTAAGCAATTTCGACTGGCTTTCGAGCAAGGGAACCTTTACCTTTACTAGTATCATGTAAAATTGATTATATAACCAAGGAAAGATGCTTAAAACTAGATAAAATGTGAACAGAGCATACAAATTAAACTGGATAATAAGTATGAGCTCCACTACTATAGTGTATGTAGTGGTTGTTGTTGTAGTAATGTGTTGGTATCTCTTTGTCTTGTTGTTTCAATGCGTAGTATCTTTTCTCTTTCTAAAAAGTAAAAAGGCCCAGTTTTACTGGGTTTAATTTTTTTTAAAAAAGGAAATCAGTGCTTCAGACTCCTGGCAGAATGGTGGCAGCTGGTGGCCAATGGGATTGCGGGAGGAGGCTGTTGGGAAATGGAGTCCAGTGTATGAGGGTAGTGTTTTTGAAACTGTGCTTCTGAGAAATTCCACATTTCAAACATTTAAAAGCAGGGGAGTGGGAGAGGATAGGGAAGCCTCATCCTGCATCCTGGTGTTTTTATTTAAAAGCTTGGAGCAAAGCTGGAGTCACTGGCTTTGTTCTCAGACTTCCTCCACCTCCCTCCCTCCCTGAAACAAACTCATTTTGTCAATTAACCCCTTCCCTACTCCATCTGCTGCAAAGCTGTAGGCAGGAGAGAGCTGAAACACACAGAATGGTGATCCAGTCATGCACATATTGCCAATTGTTTTTTTTTTTAAATGATGAAAGCACAAGGAAAACATTCAGACATCCTGAATGGCTTCAAATTGCTAGAAGGCAGTCTAGACAAGTGGAAATGCAGGGTAAAGCTAGAAACAACCATAAGGTGATTGCAGGAGGCCAACAAGTTCAGGGCAGGATACAGATGTTGCTGTCTGATCAAGCATTTTAAATCCATTAGGGAGCAGCGACAACCCTGGCACAAAAAGCTCGTCTGACTGTAACTCGAGACTGAAAAGATCTTGGGGTTATAATGGATACCTCAATGAAAATGTTGGCCCAGTATGCAGCGGTGCTGCATACTCTGTGTTAGGGATTATTAGGAAAGGAATTGAGAATAAAGTGGCAAATTTTGGAATGCTGTAGTATAGATTCATGATGTGGTCTCCATTTGGAATACTTTGTACAGTTTTGTTTGCTATATCTCAAAAAGGATAGTGAAGAGCTGAAAAAAAAATCACAGAAGAGGGCAACCAAGGTGATTAAGCACCTTTCCTATCAAGAAAGGCTGGAGAGTCTGAAACTTTTTAGTTTGGAAACGAGACCACTACAGGGAGACCTGATAGAGGTTTATAATATGATACATGGGGTGCAGAAAGTGGATAGAGGAAGCTTCTCCCTCTCCCATAACACTAGAACTCAGAGGCAACTAATGAAGAGATGGGCAACAGGTAGAGAACAGACAAAAGGAAACACTTCTTTATTCAGTGAGTAATTAAATTGTGGAATTTACCACCAGTGGAGGTAGTGATGGGATGGCCACAAGTATAGATAGCTTTAAAATGGGCTAGACAGATTTATGGAGGATAGGTCTATCAATGGCTACTACCCACAGTTATTAAAGGGAACATCCATATTCCGAGGCAGTAAACCTCAGAAACCCAGTGCTACAAGGCAACATCAGGGAAAAGCCTTGGCCTCTGTGCCTTATTTGTGGCCCTCCAGGACAGCCGGTTGGCCGCTATGTGAAAGAAAATGTTGGACTAGATGAACCATCACTCTGATCCAGCAGGCCTGTTCTTATGCTGACTCTCAGCAATGATGCTGGCCAAGTCCGTAAGTGATAAATACAGGCATGAACTAAAGGAAGCAGTGTAGAGATGAGGAATGTGTGTGATTGGTCCTTCGGAAGAAAGAGGAGAAAAACGTTGATCCAAAAACTTTTCTCAGAATGCCTTACATGAAATTTGTGTGTGCAGAAAATTAGTCTGAGAAGTTGCAGTCGAGAATTAGGATGGAAGAGCTACAAGTGAAGTGATATTGAGATGATTAGACTGAAGGCGGGTAATTGAATCAAGTTGTGCTCTGAGAAAAGGAGAAATTATACCTACTGACCAAGTATTCAATTTAGCTTGTACTTAGGAAGAACACTGAGCACCATCTAGTGATTAAACTGTTGATTTGCATTCATACTCACAGAATTCAAACAGATCTATTGTGGTGAATACAATTTCCATTTTATACTACATGCAATCTACCTTCTTCTGTTGCGTGATTTAAAGAGAAGATGTCCTTGTTTTAATTCACAAAAGCAGCAGCACTGTAAAATGTTAGTTACCTGAATGTAAGAGATAATTATTGCTACTTTACCTGAAAACAACCCGATACAGAAGAATGTAGATTAAACCCGATTTATTATTATTGATGCTGCTTAGTTTTCTGTTGTTTTCATGTCTTATATGTGAACTACCTTTATTGAAAGGAAAAGTACTATAAAATCTCTCTCTCAGATTGAAGTAAGGCAGTTTTACAAAGTTGTAGGTTGCCAACTCTGGGGCTGCTCTAACATTGTCAACTCTGGTTTGGGGCATTTCTGGAGATATGGGACAGAGCCTAGGAAATGCAGAGTTTGGGGAGAGGAAAGAGATCAGTAGATATAGGGTTGCCAACAACTTGGAGAAAAAATGCCTGCCCCATTAATAGAGGCTTAATGTGTGGAAAAGGCAGGTGAAGCTTTTCTTAGCATGGAGGTAAATTACATCACTTGGTAAGTAACATCCTATTAAGCCTCTATTAAGGAAAAACTTTGTTTTTTCCAAATTGTTGGCAACCATGATGTGATGCCATGGAGCCCAGTCTCCAAAGTTGACATTTCCTTCAGGGCAGTTGATCTCTGTAGTAGGAGATCGGCTGTTATTCCAAGAGAACCAGGGGTTTTTTGGGGCCGAAGCACATCGGAGTGCTGCTCCAGCAGCTCAGAAGCCACCACAAATGGCGGTGGTGGCAAACCCCGCCTCCAGCCGGCATCCCCAGCCCACGCTGAAGTGTTGCAGCCCAGGGGCAGCCCAAAGAGGCCCCCCACTGGTGGAAGCTTGATCGTGGCAAGTGTGGGGGTGGCGGGGGGCTTGATGGGGTGGTGAGAGAGCCCCCCCCAGAGCCCCCATCTCTTTGCCCTCTTTCTTTCCCTCCTTTCCTGCTTTTCTTTCTTTCTTCTCTTTCTTTCTCTTTTCCTCCTTTCCTTCTATCTTTCTTTATTTTCCTCTTTCCCTCCATTCCTTCTCCCTTTCTTTCCTCTTTTCCTCCTTTCCTTCTCTCCTTTTCCTCTTTCCCTCCTTCTTTTCTTTCTTTTCTTCCTTCTTTCCTTCTCTTTCTTTCCCTCTTTCCTCCTGCATCCCAACTCTAGTGAAAAGAGGTTTAAACTTTAAATGTCTTCTCTCTTTGCTCCCCACAACCACCTTGGCAGGCTAGCTGGGAAGGGGAGGGGAGGCTTTTGAAGATGCCCCCCCCTTGCTTCTCCTTCTGACATCACTTCCAGTGATGTCAGGGTCTGTGGCATATGCTAATATGCTAATAGCCTAATGGCTCATCAGTATACCATATGCTAATGAGCTCCTGCAGCTCTTTTTCTACGAAATAACCCCTGAAGAGAACCATAGGGCCCACCTTGAGGTTAGTAACCCTAACTTATTTCCTTACCCTTGGCGGTATTTTCAAAGGGATGTAGGGATGGAGCAGGACAACTTTAAGAGGCAAAGTGGGATTTTCCTTTGTGGAGGTACCTTAGAGGGGAAGGTAGGAGGGAGTTGGGCTTAGCTGATGTAATGTAACAGTTTGGTTTTTCTTCATGATCTCTGCGCAGTCCCACATACAGTTGTTTGCCAGCATAGAACCAGTAAGCAAACTTTCTAGAGCTCCGGAAAGGGAACTAGTACAAAGCCAGTCATATCATTAGACTTCTGAAAGCAGCCGGGCTGTCAAACGATATTAAAAGCACAACTAAGTAGTAGCAGCACCTCAGAATCTGAGCTGTTGTGATAATAAGCTTTTAAAAAGAACATCTTAGCTCAGATAAATTTTCAAAGTCACTAATACTACTGCATATTTTCCCTTTAATGTGTATTCTTAGACACATGTGGACTCTGTAACTTGGGTTTGGATTACTCACCCAGAAATACAATGATTTGAGGAAATTTAATCTCAGTTTTAGGGACAAACCTCTTCCCACTTCTGCAACCTGGCTAGGTTGGAAAATTGATATGGTTACCAATTAAGGGGAACAGAACATGTAGTTTAGAAATCTTTGGCTAGATAGTGGGCAAGCAAACTCAAAGTGCCTCTACTAGGCTACCAGTAACCACGAAACTAGATCTTTTTCCAAAATAAGATTTAGCTTTTGTTTTGGAAAATACAGTGGTACAAGAATAGAAATGAATTTAGGCATATGAATAATGAAATGGTCATATACAGAATGATGTGCATCTGAAGAGTTAAAGAAGAGAACAAAAAGAGAATGCCAAGCCCCTGGCCAAGAAATAGCCACAAAGAGGAGGGGATGAGCAGGGAATTTAAAGAAAGGGAAAAAATATAACGTTTTTAGAGAAAAGAAATAAATGGTCCAAGTCCAATAAAAGAGAAATACTCATCCTCAATCTACTGTGCTGGTCACATTCAACTGAGGGGCAATGATCCAGAAATTGAGCCTAAGCAAACTCTAACCACACTCATGAAGGCTGTTAGGGTGGTGAACTGCTAGAATGATCTGGAGGGCAGCACATGTCTGGGAAAAACTGGCAGAATAGTAGGGAACTTTAGACAGAGCTCCCAAATGTCCCAAGAAAATAATGAAAAGGCAGCAGAGGGATGTTCGTTCATGACAAGGAAATGTCCTGAAGTTCCAAAACTTGGAGTTGACAGCCTTCTGAGCAAGCAGAGGTAGTGAGACTATGAAATTTTGCTTTTGGAGCACTGATAGTTATACAAGCCAGCTTAAAAGGTATATCAAAGAAATAATCAGGAAAATAAAGAATTTCAGGGTGAAATCTATGGAATTCCTGGCACTGATTGGATTGGGGGAGGTCCTCCCAGGAAGTCAAGGAAAGGTGCTTGGACTTAGGTTGGGAAAACATCCAGGGTTCATAAAAGGCCTAGCAATAACAAGGTGGAGGCTTCAGCCATGTCTGAGGCACGCTGGTACAGTTATCAAGCCTACTTGGTGGCTTGACAGTAATCCAATTTTGCTATCAAGAAGACCTGCATTTACTGATGATATTACATTGATAAACCACGGTTCACATCCAGCTTTGCGAGTCTTTGTGGCAACAGATATGCAGATGCCCCATCAGAGGGTATGTCTCCTGCCCAAGGTGTTGACCATTCATTAGCATAACAGAGGAACTGCATAGCCTGATTAAGGATAGCCATGACCTTACCTACTGAAAAGTGAGGCATTGCTAACTCCTAAAATGTCTGCCAAGATGGGGCTGACAGCACATATCTAAGGCAGGGGATTCTGGGTAACATTAACTGAAAGACACAATTTATATCTCATCGAAGTGAGTGGCAGAATTCCTGTTTGTCTGAATGAATCTAAATTGCATTCATGATGGCCAAAGTTAGACAGAGATCAGGATGCTAGAGATTCAAGAAGACCTGTTGTCTAATGTTCTCTCTCGACTCCACCCACGATATGAAGTGTTGCTTTTGACAAGCAGCTTCATGTCTGGGTTTCTCTTTCCTCTCCTAATGACTACGATAATTTCTTGTGTGTGTGTACCTAGTGCTATGCAGCCATTACTTGACCAGGTAAATACTGGCAAAACATTCTTTTATATATAAATATAAGTCCAATACTTGGCATGTCCTATTGTAAGGTGAATTACCACAGGAGCCACAGGCATTCCTGCCAGTGACTAATAGTGGTACAGTGCTACTCCATGTGATAGGAAAATCAAACTGAAGTGCAGCAGCACCTTGAAGACTAGTAACATTTATTCCAGTACAAGCTTTTATGAGTCAGAGCTCACTTTATCATGAATGCTTATGCTAGAATAAATTCTCCAGTGGTCCACAATGGGGCAGTCACAACCAGTGGGAAGAAGATCCTCCCTGGAGCCAGGCAGGGTCGTTAATCTTTTAACTAATACTAGTGGGAGGGGCTTCTTACTCAGTCTCCAAGTTTCATCCCTATCTGGCTTGCAAACTGCTCATTAAAGAGCACAGCAACTCCTGTCTCAACAGCTTTTTGTTTTATATCTGCCCCCTCTATGCCTTCCCTGAGGGGCTTTATTAATCTGTCGCTACAAGAATGGGTGGGAGTCATCTTTTAGGCACCCCCACTCCAAGTTTCTTTCACTGGGGGAGGAGGAACACCACAGGGATTCCATGTTTTTGCAAGGAGTTTTCTCTGTTGCTTCCTCTAAGGAATCCGAAGAGCAGTCACAGCAAAGGTGCCCATTATTCTAGACTAGGTGAATGAGTCTTCATTCCAGTTGGACTTGGGTCAGATGGGCAGGGCACAGGGCCTCCTTACACTTGCCTAATTGCCCTGTGCTTCTCAGGAGAGGCTTCACCAATGGCAGAAGAACAGGAACTTTTGGCATTCTACACTCTGGACTGATGCCTCAGCTGAGTCTATTTGAAACACTATTTTGCATAGGTCGGATACCTTTGATTTCCCTATAATTCTTGATGAAGGAAGTTGTCAGATGAAGACCATGAAATAATGGCATGATCCGGAAGCCGTGTCATATATGGAAAAGACTTTGATGTCTTTATAGGTTGGAATTTAGAAAATACTTTGATGTCTGTACAAAAGACTTTGATTGTCTTCACTGTGAAGTTTTCCAGCCAGTTGTAATAACAGATACTTATGCACAAACCACTAAGTTGTATATAAGGATACTGGATTGATTGTTGTATTGTTCACTTTACATTAACATATATAATCCACCACATGACCAATTGTAGGATTAGTTGCTGTAGATTTTCCGGGTTGTGTGGCTGTGGTCTTGGCATTATAGGACCTGATGTTTCGCCAGTAGCTGTGACTGGCATCCTCAGAGGTATAACACAGAAAGATGGAGTACTCTCTGTGTCAAAGTGAGCAGAAAAATGGTAGGCAGGTAATTTATATCTACCCTGGAAGGTGGGGTAGGGCTGAGTCATTATCTTGTAATAGTTCTCCAAGCTATGAACATGCTAAGGGAGGAGCTTTCCTGAGGAGATTCTTTTGTCTATGGATTGTTTCCTGGGGAGGTTTCCTGTTTCCTGAGGAGGTTCTTTTGTGTGTGGAATGGCTGTTGAAACTCTAATCTTATCGATGGTGCTATTGTCAGCTGTAGAGCATTTTGTGTTTTTCAGGACAGGAAACCATGCCCTATTTATTTTTAAACTCTCTTCTTTCCTGTTGAAATTGTGTTTATGTTTATGAATTTCAGTGGCTTCCCTATGTAATCTGACATGGTATTTGGAAGTGTTGTCCAGTCTTTCAGTGTTTTGGAACCAAATGCTGTGTCCTGTTTGGGTTAGGCTATGTTCAGCCACTGCTGATTTTTCAGGTTGGCCAAGTCTGCAGTGTGTTTCATGTTCTTTTATTCTTATCTGAATGCTACGCCATGTGGTCCCGATGTAAACTTGTCCACAACTACATGGTATGCGGTATACTCCCGCAGAAGTGAGGGGGGTCTCTTCTGTCTTTTGCCGATCGTAGCATCTGTTGTATTTTTCTGGTGGGTCTGAATACTGTTTGTAGGTTGTGTTTTTTCATAAGTTTTCCCATCTGATCCGTGATTCCTTTGATATATGGCAAAACACTTTTCCTGTGAGAGACTGTTTTTTCTCAGTTGTTTGTTTTACCTTTAGTTTAATTGCTCTTCTGATTTCATTCTTAGAGTAGCCATTTGCTTGAAGTGCGTGGTTAAGATGATTTAGTTCATCATTGAGAAAGTGTGGTTCACATATCCGTCTTGCACGATCTACTAATGTTTTGATTATTCCTCTCTTTTGCAGAGGGTGGTGATTGGAGTTTTTGTGTAAATAATGGTCTGTATGAGTTGGTATTCTGTAGACCGTGTGACCTAATTGAAGGTTTGCTTTGCGGATGACCATGATATCTAGAAATGGGAGTTTACCCTTGACTTCTGCAGGAGTATACCGCATACCATGCAGTTGTGGACAAGTTTACATCGGGACCACACAGCATAGCATTCAGGCTTCCCCAATGGTTTTGACCTTCTCCACTCTTCCTTTCAATTTCTTCCTCACATGTCCCCTCATACCAGAGAAGTTACCCCTTTTAAAGTTAAAGTGGTTGCGTCAGTCTTTTTGGGCAACTCCCTATCTGTACAAATGTTAAACTCAATGACATTATGGTCACTGTTCCCAAGTGGTGCAATCACTTTTACATCTCTCACCAGGTCTTGGGTGTTACTTAGGACCAAATCCAGGATCGCCTCTCCCCTGGTAGGATCTGTGACCATCTGTTCCATAGCACAGTCATTGAGAGTGTCTAAAAACTCAATCTCTTTTTCCCGACTAGAACTCATATTGACCCAATCAATGTGTGGGTAGTTAAATTCGCCTATTACGACCCAGTTATTTTGTCTAGCCACTATCTTTAATTCATTCATCATTTTATAATCCTCCTCTATCTTTTGATCTGGTGGGCGATAACAAACTCCCACTGTTAAGCCTCCTTTTGGACCCACTATTTCAACCCATAGCATTTCCAGAAGCGAATCCAATTTTCTTACTCTCTCAATCTTACTGGACGATATACCCTCTCTGACATACAGAGCCACCCCACCTCCAACCCTTCCCCCCTATCCTTCCGATATAATTTATAACCAGGAATCACTATATCCCACTGATTTTCCTCATCCCACCAAGTTTCTGAAATACCCACAATGTCTATTCCCCCCCCAACACCAAGCATTGCAACTCCCCGATTTTACCTCGGAGACTTCTAGCATTTGTGTATAAACACTTATAGTTTCCCACGTTTGTTAAGCCCACAGCCTTCCTCTTGCTGCCTCGAGACCTTGCCAGGCAGTTCCTATCATTAGCCACAGTCTCAGTGGACAATTTTAATCCATTTCCTTGTACAAAAGTAATAGCTACCCCTTCATCTCTTTGAGATGAGCCATCCCAAACCAGAGACTTTTCATCTCCTGTCGGCTTTCCCCCATTATTCAGTTTAAAAACCGCTCTGATACCTTTTTGATTTTGAGCGCCAGCAGCCTGGTTCCTTCTTGAGACAAGTGGAGACCGTCCTTTTTGTACAGCTCCGTCTTGTCCCAAAAAGCATCCCAGTGCCTAACAAACTTGAACCCTTCCCCCCTACACCACCGTCTCATCCACGCATTGAGACTCCTGATCTGTGCCTGTCTCTCCGGCCCTGTGCATGGAACAGGTAGCACTTCTGAGAAGGCTACCTTGGAGGTCCTGGCCTTGAGTTTCCTATCCAGCAGCCTAAATTTCTCCTCCAGGACCTCACGACTGCATTTCCCCACATCGTTGGTGCCGATATGCATCATGACCACTGGCTCCTCCCCAGCACTATCTACCAGCCTATCTAAAACACACGTAATGTCCACTACCTTCGCATCAGGCAGGCAAGTCACCATACGGTCAGTACGCAGGTTCGCCACCCAGCTGTCTACCTGCCTAAGGATCGAATCACCAACTACCAAGAGCCCCCCTCCCACCCTTTCCAGCAGCTGGGCTGCCAGATCCAGAGTGGGACATATCTAACAAGTCCCCAAGAGTCTTCTCCGTGCACCTAACTGACTGTCTCTGCTTCTCCAGGTCAGCCACCTTGGCCTCAAGGGAGCAAACTCGCTCCCTGAGAACCAGGAGCTCCTTGCACTGAGCACACACCCAAGACTTCTGACCAGTGGGCAGATAGTCATACATGTGACACTCCATGCAAAACACTGGATAGCCCCCAACCCCCTGCTGGCATTCTGGCTTCATAATTGTTTTTAAACAAATACTTTTCTATAACCCCCCCTTTTAAAACCCTTTGTATTTATATGGTTACTGTTGTAGAAGTCTACTTACCTTACTGGGAACCCAAGGAGCCAAGGTCCCTGGCTTTCTGGCTCTTCCTGGGCTTCTTACAGAGTCCCTAGGCTAAGAGCCACAGGCCAAGAGCCTCACCCTTTTGCTCTCATCCTTCGGCTCGTGCCAGAGGCTCGTGCCTCTTGCAAGCTTCCTGCCTTAAATAGAATTGTCCCCCAGGAGAGGGGGGGGACAGGAGCTACTCAAATTCACCCTAGGCACTTAATTACAGGCAAACAATGACCCTTTCACACCCTAACTCCAGCAGCCAGGAGTCTGCTATTCAATTTCACCCAGGCACTTAATTACAGGCAAACAATGACCCTTTCACACCCTAACTCCAGCAGCCAGGAGTCTGTTACAACTCACCCACACACTCCCAAATACAGTCCCCCCACACAGTACCTTCTCAGCTGAAAGTAAATAAATTTAAAAAAAACACTCACCCCTCTGGCAGCTCAAACACCTTGCTCCTTCTTAGAGCTCAGCTGGGTCAGTCTTCAGTCTTTGGTAACTCTCAGGCTGGGGCAAGTGATGCTCTGTATTCTTGGTGCTTGGGGGGACAGCAGGGGGAGGGCTTCTAGTGTCCTGGCCCCACGGCTGGACCTTCTGATGGCACCTGGTATTTTTGGCCTCTGTGTGACAGACTGTTGGACTAGATGGGCCAACTGATCCAACATTGGCTTCTCTTATTCCCTTATGTTCTTAAGGTCATCAGGATAGAAAAGGAATACTCTGTGAGGCCTAAGGCCAACCCCCAGATTATTTCCAGTGTCTAGTTCTGAAAGCCGTAGACTGTTTCAAGCTCCGGGTAGCCAATGCTCCAGTGTTAGACCTGATTTCCAGCACAGTCATCTCACTCAAGTCAGACAGTGTATCCAGGTATCCTTGCATAAAGAGGACTGATCTGACCCTGTAAGAACATTGAGACTTCCTGTAAGGCCATCTGGGGTTCCTCAGTGGGCTCACAGTTCACCATAGTCATCTTTCTCTGAGCCTCTGACCTTTCTGCTTCTAATATCCCTAAAGAGCTGGAAGATGATTTAAAGAAAATTGGCCTGATATCTGGTGATAGCAACTATCAGTCAGCGTGATATGATGGCTTCAAACATCATGGCATGCCGTAATTTCTGGCTGCATGATTGGGAAGTGGACTCTACAACTCAGGTTCAGTTTGCCAGTGTTCTGTTCAAAGGGCTCAGCCTGTTTGGGGGTGCCATGGATAAATCCTTGGTGGAGGATGAAGATAACAAGAACACACTGCCGAGATGCAAGGAAGAGGGTAAGGAAAAAAAAGGTTCCAGTCTTTTTGGGACTTCAGTCCTTCGTTACTCAGCAGCCCCTGCTGCAGGGAATATCCTGGGGGCGCCTTCTGTGATGGGTCCTGCAGGGTCAGGGAGAACTCTTGACAGCTCGGGACAGACAAAGAAATGTCCAGGAGCAGGAATGACAAGCTGGTAGGAAGGCAAAGGGCTTGCACCGGGAGGATGATGGAAACATTTTTATAACGAGATAGATCAAGATGGGTAGCTGTGTTAGTCTGTAGCAGTAGAAAACAGCAAGAGTCCCGTAGCACCTTAAAGACTAACAAAATATGTGGCAGGGTTTGAGCTTCCATGAGATCACATTTACTATTTCAAATAATATACAAATTTATGAAATGCAAATTCACATTTCATTCCCAAAAGAAGAAACGTATTGCACTGTGGCCACAGACAAACCACAATCAATTCATTCCCATAGCAATATCAATTCATTCCCATAGCTAAACCAGAAACTAGATTGGAATAGATTTTGTTTCATCTGGGAGAGAATGGCACTGGAATGCAATTGCTGGGACTAGCATTCTGTCCACCTATGGCAGGAAGGTTTGAGGATTATAGATAGTGGAAATTATTCGTAACTGAAGACTACTATTAAAAGAGAAGCCATAACATCTTTTTTCCTGGGACAGGAAGAGAGAGAAATCAGTTAAAACAGATGATGACAACTCCAGTCTAGATTAGAGATGTAAAAATTTTGGAAATTTTGAAGCCATGAAAATATTGGGGGATGGTAGAAATTTTGGGAGAAAATTGAAGTATATTCAGTACTTTCCTGTGAACTTAGAAGAAGAAGAAGAAGAGACTGGATTTATACCCTGCTCTTCACTACCCAAAGGAATCTCAGAGCAGATTACAATCCCTTCCCTTCTCCCTCCCCACAACAGACACCCTGTGAGGTAGTTGGGGCTGAGAGAGCTCTCTCGAGGACTACTCTTGAGAGAACAGTTCTGAAAGAATTTATGACTGACCCAAGGTCACACCAGCAGCCGCATGTGGAGGAGTGGGGAATCAAACCCAGTTCTCCCAGATTAGTCCATGCTCGTAACCGCTACACCAAACTGGCTCTCAATCTTAAACTTACCATATTACTTTAGCAACATAAAATACATTATATATAACTTAGTTGGCATATAAAATTGCACTATTTGGTATATTTATGAAATTTAAAAATATAAATGCCCAAGTTTTCTGCAAGCAAAAATGTGACTATAATGCATATCTCTCCTTATAATAATTATCTTTTGGTTTCATAAGATTCCATGAGCTCCCATTGGCTGTAAAATGCCCTCCCTCAGCCATTGGCCCATCAGCCGCCACTCAAGAGTACTCGCGTGCCATTGGCCGGGTGCTGGGTCTGTTCCTCTTCCCCACCCACTCCCCCTGGCAGATAGCTCTCTCTCCTGAGGAAGACAGTTCTCTTGACTCCTGTGAGGGACTGTCCCCTCAGTGGCTGTTGGTAGGCAGCCAAGCTTGGTTCTGTGAGTAAAAAAACAAAGGACTTTCAGCATAACCCCTCCCCCGCCCATAACCCCCTCCCCAATGGCCACTTTCCTGTCAGAATAAATGGAAAAAGGCTCTTTCTCCTGCTTAGCTTCAGCATGGCTGGCTGGCTAACGAGGTGGGCCAGCAACCGTCAAACCATTTTCTTCAACTCCCCTCTGTGCAGCTGACTTTCCCCTAGGGGTGCCAATCTCCAGGTTGGACCTGGAGATCTCCCACTGTTACAATTGACCTACAGATGACATTGAGGTTTCCCTGGGAGAAAATGGTTGCTTTGGAGGGTAGACTGTATGGCATTATACCCTGCTGAGTCCTTCCACACACACCCCAAATGCTGCCCTCCACAGGATCCACCCCCCCAAATCTCCAGGTATTTCCCTAATCAGAGTCGGCACCTGTACTTTCTCCTCTGTCAGTAAAAGGCCCTTTCCACACCTATGTTGGCCTTTGGGAGAAAACTCATTGGGCTCCAATCCAGCTATTCCCTGATGGGGAACCACTGTTGCCAATCTCCAGGTGGGGGCTGGAGATCACTCAAAATTACAACTGCCTCTAGGAGGGAGGGAGGAGGAGATGGAAAACTAAAGGTAGGTTGATGGTTGGCTGGGAGGGAGATAGGGTTATCAACTCCGGGTTGGGAAATTCCTGGAGATTTGAGGGGTCGAACCTGGAGAGGGTGAGTGTTGAGGAGGGGTGGGACCTCAGACAGGTACAATGCCATAGACTCCACCCTCCAAACCAGCCACTCCCTTCTGGGGAACCACTGTTACCAATCTTGGGGGTGGGCTGGAGATCACTACTGCTCTTCAGGTAGCAAAGATCAGTTCCTCTGGAGAAAATGGTGGACTCTGTCATTATACCCTGCTAAGATTGCCACAGCAAATTGTCACTGAGTGCCCAAAGCCGGGGCACTCTCCCAGAGCCTCTTTCTAGAGCCCGTTGTATTTATTTCCACAACGGGCCTTATTCCTAGTTTGAGAGATAAAACTGTAAATCGTTGCCCATATGCTAGCTAGACTGATTTAGCTTATTTTTTTTGACATCTGAGAAATAGGGAAAAATAAAGAAAAGGAAGTATGTTATTTCAACATAAACACTTTCATAAAAGTCATAAGAGCGCTAGCAGCATATATGTATATCAAAATGTATAACATTAAAACATTGATGTATTCAATACAGTATTATACTATACATTATAGCATATTAATTGTAGACAAAAGTAGTCACATTTAATCAATACATGTGTCTTTCAAAATATGTTGTATATTATACACAGGAATTAATATATCTATTTCTGAAAAGCACCATAAAGGATATGATGAATAGAACCACAAAATGGAGCTGGGGACAGACTGGGAGGGATTTCTCTACAAAGTCCCAAGGTTGCAGAAAAATCTGAAATCTTAAAAAAAAATACTTCCAAGGATTAAAAATCACCAAAATAGCAAAAAAACAACATCTGTAGTTTTATGAAAAGAATGTCCAGTGGCTGTTTGGGGGTTGCTAGGCAATCATAACAATATTGCTAAGCTGTCCATCTTGGTTCTCAGCTTGCATGACAATTGTGTGCCTTGTGTGTCAGCTTACCAAAGGGAGAGGAGGGGCCTCAGCATGGTACAATGCCATAGAGTCCACCCTTCAAAGCAGTCGTTTTCTCCAGGGGAGCTGATCTCTGTCAGTGGGAGATCAGTTGTAAAAGCGGGATATCCCCAGGCCCCACCTGGAGGCTGGCAACCCTATGCTCAACATGAGGAACCACAGTTCAGATGACAGTCAGATTCCCAAGGCATTTCTAAGAGAGCAAGCTGGTCATGGAGCAAGGGGAGTACAACCTCCACCACCCCACTGTGGCCAGCTTCCTTTTTTCCTGGTGGCTGCTGTGGTGGTGGTGATTGTGCTTTCTCTTCTCTTTGGACAGCTTACTATTCCCTGGCT
The DNA here is from genome assembly GCA_029375565.1 of Gekko gecko. Taxonomy (NCBI): domain Eukaryota; kingdom Metazoa; phylum Chordata; class Lepidosauria; order Squamata; family Gekkonidae; genus Gekko; species Gekko gecko. The sequence continues at coordinate 102,461,588 of JAPDNY010000004.1, read as the reverse complement.
GCTGCCAGGGTTGGAGGATTGTAGCAGAGGGCAGGCCCTTTACTTCCATCCCTGACATGAGGCCTTCAGTTTACCTATCTTCCAGTCCCCGTTCTAAGACAGGAACCACCTGCCAAACACAAGCCCTCTTGTGCAGTGGTCTTGTATACTTTCCTGGAACCCAGGGCAATTGCCACATTGGGGAACAGTGCTCAGAAGAACTGCAGGTGGCACATGGCTGAGCCATTGAATATCACTGCCCTAGACCTTGATGTTACAGTGACATTCTGGTTGTGATGGATCTGAGCGACTTAACCATAAAGTGTCTTGTGATTTTGCTACAGTAAGCTGCAATGCAAACTTTCAAAAAGTAAAGGTTTCCCTTGCTTGAAAGCCAGTCGAATCTGACTCTAGGGGGCAGTGGTCATCTCCGTTTCCAAGCCGAAGAGCCAGTGCTGTCCAAAGACTTCTCCATGGTCATGTGACCAGCATGACTAAACGCCAAGGTGCACGGAATGCTGTTACCTTCCCACCAAAGCAGTACCTATTTATCTACTTGCAATTTCTTGCTTTCAAATTGCTAGGTTGGCAGGAGCTGGGGACAGAGATGGGAGCTCACTCCATCAGACGGCACTAGGGTCTTGAACTGCCAAACTACAGAACTTCTGGTTTGCTACTCAGCATCTTAACCTCTAAGCCACTGCAGCCCCTATGGAAACTTTACACTTACACAAATTAAGTCTTACTTATTTCAAAGGAATTTAAACATGAATCACTGTTTTGCGGGATTGCAGTAAGATTGACAGTACACTCAATATCATATTTTGGACAGGAAAAAAACAATCCTCCAGTCAAGGATTTTTGACAAAGCTAGAAATAACACATATGAAATATAATTTTGGAAATGTATATAGCATTTGGTTGTATTCATTTGGAATATGCTTTATTTTAATACTAACAGTTTGTAAGAGGGATCCATTAGTTGACTATCTACTGTGTTTTATAAATTACATGTCCAAAGATTGAGTACTTTAGAACAGAAATGATCATTTGGACACTCAGCTGACGAAGCAGGTTGAGGGAAGCATTAGAGAACGTGTCTGAAAGTGAAAGTCCAAAACTGTCTTTAAGTGTCAACTCAGTGTGATAACATAAAAATTGGCATTACTATTTCTGGACCAGCCAAATACATAAAGGCTTCCATTCCATTAGCAGAAGGAACCTTCTGTTGGGCAAAGTCTTCCTTCAGTGGAAAGAGGAAAGAACCAACATGGAGCGGTATCTCCAAGAGGTCAGATGAAAGATATAATGCTGTTAATTCAGCACTGTGTTAGGACAAAACCGTGCTGTCTAACTACAGTGCAGAACCACTTACTACAGATCTCTGAAGTGACTTTTTTCCCACCATAGAGAACAATGGAGGGAATGGGGGCAACCTGTTTGGGGGCCCATAGAATTGGACTCCCTGGTCCAATGTTCTTGAAACTTGGTGGGTATCTTGGGGAGAGGCTCCATCAAGCTACCCAGTGAGTTTGGAGCCTCTCCCTCAAACCCCCTCCCCTCCAGCCCCCAGAATATACCCTATGTTTTCACCATTGACTTAAATAGCCCATAGGATATAATGGAGCTGAAATTGACATTCGGCTGCCTGAAAGTCTCCCTGGGACACTGGCTGGGGGCGGGGCTTGGCTCCTGAGCTTCCGGAGCTGTGCTCCGGTGCACTCCCCCCCCCAAAAAAAAGACCCCTGCCAAGCCCTATGAGGAAAGGCTGAGAGTCTTGGGAATGTTCAGTCTGGAGAAAAGGAGGCTGAGGAGGGGACATGATTGCTCTCTTTAAGGATTTGAAGGGTTGTCACTTAGAGGAGGGCAGGGAGCTGTTCCTGTTGGCAGCAGAGGATAGGACTTGCAATAATGGGTTTAAATTAAGAGCAGGAAGGTACAGGTTGAATATTAGGAAAAACTTTTTTACAGTAAGAGTTGTGCACCAGTGGATTCAGCTGCCTAGGGAGGTGGTGAGCTCCCCCTCACTGGCAGTCTTTAAGCAGTGGCTGGACAAACACTTGTCAGGGATGCTCTAGGCCAGGGATGGCCAAACTGCAGCTCGGGAGCCACATGTGGCTCTTTCACACAGTCCGATACAGAATGATAAAAGGGTTGGAACACCTTCCCTATGAAGAAAGGTTAAAATGCTTGGGGCTCTTTAGCTTGGAGAAACGACGTCTGAGGGGTGACATGATTGAGGTTTATAAGATTATGAATGGGATTGAGCAGGTTGAGAAAGAAGTACTTTTCTCCCTTTCTCACAATACAAGAACTCGTGGGCACTCTATGAAATTGCTGAGCAGTCGGGTTAGAACAGATAAAAGGAAATACTTCTTCACCCAAAGAGTGATTAACATATGGAATTCACTGCCACAGGAGGTGGTGGCAGCTACAAGCATGGGCAGTTTCAAGACGGAATTAGATAAACATATGGAGCAGAAGTCCATCAGTGGCTATTAGCCACAGGGTATAGATAGGAAACTCACAGTCTGGGGCAGGTGATGCACTCTATTCTTGGTGCTGGAGGGGGCAGCAGTGGGAGGGCTTCTAGTGTCCTGGCCCCACTGCTGGACCTCCTGATGGCACCTGGTATATTTTGGCCGCTGTGTGACAGAGTGTTGGACTAGATGGGCCATTGGCCTGATTCAGCATTGGCTTTTCTTTGTTCTTATGTTATGTTCTATTTTAATGTTAATAAAAAGCAAATTTGCATATTTTTCAATAAAAATGTGTGTGTAATGTTTGTTTATGTCTTGCAGCTCTCAAACATCTGATGTTTATTCTGTGTGGCTTTTACATTAAGGAAGTTTGGCCACCCCTGCTTTAGGCTGATCTTGCATTGGGCAGGGGGTTGAACTAGATGGCCTGTATGGCCCCTTCCTACTCTGTGATTCTATGATTCTCTCTCCCCCTCAACACACACTGACTCTTGTTTGATGGTCCTGTACTGAACCTCAGGATATTGCTAATAAACACATTCAGATCCATCTGGAAGATTATAAACTAATGACTCTAGGCATTAAGTCAATGGAAAGATTCTCTGTTGTAGACATGCCACCTTTCATTGATGTCAACAAGGTTGCAACAATTTACCCCAAATCTAACTTTGGCCCTAAATCTGTAATTCTCTGGGGAGCCCCATATCAATTTTGGCCCAGTTCATGCAACATCTGTATCCGGCTTCAGTGTGGCAGACCATATTTACTGCACATCATATCACACCTGCCGACACTGTCATAGCCAATTGACATTTTAAAAAATCTTGTAGCTGCATATCAGCAAGAAAAACAACATTGTTTTAGAACCTCTTATCTCTTAGTTCCCAAATATCCTGTTTCTTCAAACTTCAGTAGCCAGGACCAATAGAAACCTCTTCCTGTCACTGGCTGACTTCATTTCCCAGAGTTAGCACAATCTCATCCGCTCTAAATAACTTCATAAAAACTTCTTTCTGGTCAGAGTGAAGCAATAATTATTATTGACAATTATTAGCAATCAATAAACTAGATCACATTATGGCGAGCACTATTAAGGTAAGAAAGGGAATATCTTTTTATTAGCCTCTTTTAAAAAATAATACTAATTGATTTCCTTTCTGAACAGCAATAAGTAGAACTGGGCAACACCCCCACAGCCACAATAGAGGACGAGAAGATTTCCTTTGTACTGCCTAGTAAATTTCCTTTTTCCTATTCCAACTGTCCACAAGGCTTAAAAACCTGAAACTCAGGAAAAAATTGGGTGTTTTTTTAAATTCACTGTTCGGTGCTGTGGATTATACTTGCAAAGCCTTTCTGAGGGAAGACTTCTGAATTTTCTTGTTGACATCATTTAAACAAATTTGGATATGTATCTGGATTAGAATCTGGACAGCTGTAAGGGGGCAAAGTAATTATTGGGAATTTACAATGACACAATTTTGGATACTTTTGAATTTTTCCTTTCTTTACGTGGCTACAAGTATACGTGCATAGGAATAAAGGAACGCTAGCTCTGATTTTACTGTCATTCAGCTACTGTGGATTTAGTTTTATTGGTATTGTTTCTAATATAAAAGAAATGGGATAAATGTTCATGTTGGTAATAATTCACTTGATGTCTTAGGGTGTATGTTTTTTAAGGAACATTGAAAGTAATTTTAAAAAATCTCCTAAATTTGTGATCCATTTCTGAATCACTTCAAAAATAACTCTTGTGTGATAGTTTTGCTGAGTTTTAGGGTATTTTGTTATTCAGTTAGATTGACCTTTGGACAGCGTGCATTTCAGTTAGTAGTTACACATGTTGCAATAAGCTGTGATTAATTGCTAAAGTAACAAGACCTGTGTAATTTAAAGTCTGATGTACAGGATTTATATGAATGGTTTTTTTCCCATTATCCCTTACAGATTTCATCCATGCAAACTATTAAACACTTTCACACTTCTCAGTGCATTGGGATATTTTTATTACAGTAACAGCAACAAAAGTAGAACAATTGACTGTGATCCTAAGAACACATTACTGGGATTAATCTCCATTGAATAAAATGGGTCTTACTCTTGAGTAGACCACTTAGGGCCTCTCTCTAAGGCTGTGCTCCTAATACACTTACTACACTCCTAATACACTTTGTTGAACTCAGTGAGACTTAGTTCTGAATAAACATGCATATGATTGCACTTCAGTTTCCTTAAGCTGGAGTGTCTTTCTTATTCTTTAAGCTTCACTTCATTTTATGATGTAATAGCACAGTCTATCAAAGCTTTTGTAATGTGAAATATTAAAAATCCCCCCCAGTGAAATTTTAATTGTATGGCTTGAAAGATCTTTTCTGTTTTATAGTCAGTGATATTTTCATAATTCTTTTTACTGAGATCAAAATCTAGATTTGTTTTGCATGGCAATCCCTGTGTCTTTTACTAGCTCTAATTTGTTGGGGGGGGTAGACCACTTGTGCAGGGTTGCACTTAAAATTGATGATACACATGCATGTAGTTCACTCTGATATACAGAAAAACTAACTGCTAATTAACAGGACAATGTGATGCTTTGGTATTTTGTTAGCCTATGCGTTTGTCAGTATAAAGCTACATTCTAGGTTACATTCTTGTTTGTTTGTGAACAAACTGTAGGTGTTTGGCACCTGTCCATTTGTAAGTTATTCTTCAGACCAACTTTATTTACAGTTGGAAATTGCAGATGAATTTTGTAGACATGTAAAATATTAGATTAAAAATAGGAAACTTTTAGAAAACATTCCTGGAAGAAGATAATCTTCTCTGGATAAAATTATATTCTTATTCCATGTACTATAGTTACCAGATATTTGAATAACTGCTTGTTTTAAGAACTTAATCTTATTAAAATCAAAGATGGCTGAAACAGCTTTTATTAACCTGGTTTGGTTTTATTAGAATAATGACAACAATACACAAAAATTGAATCAATTTCTGTTGGTTCAAAATAATCTCTGCTTTAAAAAGTACAGTAAAACAGATTCTCAGTTTATATGCTTTGGACCTGACCACTTTTTAAATGACTGCTGTCTACAGAAAACTAAAATACCAATCAGTTGCCCTTAAACAGGAAATTTACTTTGATTTTAGCGTCTCAGAAATATAATTATGCTGTTAATACTGGGATGGTAGAATGCAATGATAGGTTTATTAATTTTTATAAACGTTCTGAGACAATTCCCAAGTGAGTTACAAGCTGTAGCCTTAGGGCATAATGGATACAGGGTTCGCTCCTGCCTTCATTTTCTCAGGCACAAAGGTGTGAATTTTCTCTAATTCCTCCCTCCCATGGCAGCCCAAAATGCTTCCATCCATGTGGCTCCTGGGAGATGGGAAACCCCTAAGAACAGCTTAGGGGGATCAGCAAAAATTGCACCCTTTCTTATGTAGGCAGAAATCTAGGCAGGATCCAAGTCTTAACCACTCAGACTAGAGAGGAGTTATCTGTGTTTTACCATCATGTCCCTGAAAAATGTTTAGCACCACTTGCTTTGGAAGGGCTCCATGCTTCCTCTTATCAGATGATCATAAAACAGTAGTATTTCAATAAAAAAAAAGAAATAGAACTCCTATTTCTTCAGTGGATTGCTGTATTTAGCATAACCTATTAATTATTCTTTATAACATCAAAGGGATGTTCCTGTTTTCAGGGATATGATTTTTTGCAGTTTAATTTAAAATGGTCTTTATAAACTACAGGATTTTGTTCTGCATATCAGCTGGAAATGTTATACTTTTTGTCGTCCTCACACAAAGTATAACAAGGAAGTGAACATATACTACAAACCCAACATTTGCGTACTCTTTGTAATCCATATAAAATGAATGGAAAACAATAGATTTTCCTTTCCATTGACATAAAAATTCAGTCTTGCTATTTGATTAGAATAAGGTCAGCTATTTTGCTGCTTATTCCCCCCACCACCACCACTCAATAGTGAAGGAATAAATGGAAAATAGAAAAATGCCTACCTTCTGTTTGATTTTTCCCCCTGCAGCTGGCTCTGCTACTGTGTTTCTTTTGCTGCTTGTACAGTTACAGTTTTGTAATAAAAGTCTGTTCAGTTAGTACTTCATATGCTGCAGATTGGCTACTGGTTATACTTGTGGATAGTTGGCTCAACCTAATCTGCCTTGGACATATACCCAGTCAGCTTTTAATTGCTAGTTTCCTTCTTTTGTGGTTAGATTGGAGATTCTGCTAACTAAGATAAAATTCCTACGTATTTGTAATGGGAATATTTGAGGTTTGAATCGTACTAAAGTTATATAGCTGATTTCTGTGTAATTACTAAGGTATTGCAATCAATTGATGGATTTTAGATTGTAAAATCAGTAAGCTAACTCACTAATTTTTGTCATATTCTTTTATAGAAAATGTGTCCATTAAAAAACTGTCTGTATTTCTCAGGGTCCATTGAATTGCATTAAGAAAAGCAGATGGCACTGCATTATGAGAGCTGAAAAAGACTATATTTAGAGGTGTGTAATTACAATACAGAGCAGAGTTCGGCATTCTCAATTCATTCTCTTCCCTTATGTCTAGTGTTACTGTATATACACATTTACATGAAAAACAATTCATACACTTTCTCCTTTATTTTTATAATTTTCCCCTTTAGTTTACCAGTCCAGTTACATGTATATTTAACTTTAACAGGGTAAATGTCAGTCACAATAACATCCATGGGTACAGCTCAGAAATAGCTGGATTTTGCTCCCATGGAAATATAAGTATGCACATCTAAGCAGACAAGGCTTCCTCTGTGGGCCTCATGGGCATAGAGGCCCCACAGATGACACAGACAACCTTGCCTTGTAAGATAAAGAGGCCACAACTTTTATTGATTACACTGTAGGAGCTTTGGTGCAACACAGGGACGGATTCAAGGGCGAAGGATTGTGCAGCACCTGAATAAATAGGGGAGGGGCATGCAAGTAGGCACCCAAGACACCCACCACTCCCTAGCCCACCTGACATGATCCTACCAGGGATGTCGGGCTCTTGCCCCTGGAATCTAGCCCCCCCCACCTGACCATGTGGCCCACTGGCCTCATGACCACCCTGCCAGCTTCTCCTGAACCCTGGGGCCACAAAAGTGGCAACAGGGTAAGTCCTGACCATGACTTCCCTTGGTTTATAAAATGTTGGTAATGTCAGAGATAGCAGGAGTTTGCTCTTCAAGTGAGTAAAATTGCTTTCATTTCATTTAGATGGTGTGCTTGCTTTGACGTTATGCAATTGTTTGTTATGGTCCTGAACTCTAAGGATCGGGCCATAACTCTTTCTTCTTTAGAGGCCACAAGCATAAATCTTCAGCTCTTCATTTGATATATGTAGCAGGAACACATGAAGTGTTTATAAAATAACTATTAAAATTTAGTCCTAGCTTATTGCTGATTACACCTGTGATTAATTTGATCCAGATTCTTGGCTTTTCAGTTAAGTGATATTCTCCAAGTAAAGAATAAACAATAAGAAATGTCTAGTATTTGATTTATTTTTTAGAAGAACTAACACAGTATTTATGAATAATATTTTTCCAAGAGGGCTAAGAGATTTCATCAGCCCTGTAATAGCAAATTCACAAGATTAAACTTTCCAATAATACACATGAAGGCTCTTAAAATGTTGAAGGGAAAACATTTGTAATATAAATAAATGTGATTAGATGAGTACAACTAAGTACTGTTTACCATGTTAAAGTAAAGTATAAAAAATTCTATAAGTGAAAAGAAAACTAGGGAAGGAGGAAAACCTCACAGCTATACCATATTTAAAAACTATAGAAATAGTTATTTGTGTTCAGGATCTGAAGGTATTTTGGTTTTGGAAGTAATCATCACAGCTTGGGAAATCTTACAGATGATTCCATTATTCTATATCTTGCACCAACATAGGTAGTTGGTATCCTAAGCTCTCCCAGTAGCAAACTCAAAAGCACAATTATAACAGTAGACAAAGAGGCAACATAATAATGTCAGCAATTTTCATAGAAGTTCTGCAACTGTGTCACCATATATCACTTTTGTTTCTCTCTGTGCCCTTATAATAGCCGTATATTGAAGACATTAATCAATCTACAGTGATTATCTGAACACCATAATAAGGTCACTTGTTTGTTACATAACCCTTACACAGTCCACAGCTTGGAATTGCCTACAACACAACTAATGTCGTAGCTCAGTGATTAAGACGGAAGAAACATAGGCCTGAAGCAAACAAGTGTTTGAGTTCTCCTGGCAGCCCAAACAACAGCAGCCTCCAAAGCCACCATTTTCCCAAAGAAAACAACAAGGCCACACAAAGAAGCAAGAACTGCTTGTTCCAATCAAAACAGCTCCATGACCCATTGGCTTAAAGGAAGTTGCGTGTAGAAAACAGGAGCAGGATTCACATGCTAGGGAATACAGAGGTTGGGGCCAAGGTCCCTCCCTTTGTCTTGTGCCAGCAGTGACATGTGATTAACAGATTGTCCTCAGTACCTGCATGGGGGGGTACCCAATTTGAATAAGGACTGTGGCATCTGTGAAGAAGGATTTCCCCAACAGGGTCCCTCTTGGACCATTTCAGCTCAGGAAAATGATGCGGGGTGGGGGGGGTGATGAAGCTCATTCTCCGTGCTCCAAACTGGGCATCACACATTCAGGAATTGAGGTGAAAGCACAACTTGCATGTGATTATTACACAGGATGCTGGATGGGGACTCAAACAGAGCCTGTGTAATCTGTAATGTGTCCGTTGGCCCTGTTAAGTCACTCTTTATGAACAAGGATTCCATACATACAGTGCTGATGAAATTGCATTTGCCTGTTGTGGTTTCTCTGTGAAGGAACAAATTTGTTTTGCAAGCAAGAGGAAAGGGATCACTAGGATAAGGAATAACACAACAATAACTCATTCCACTTTAGCCTATGCCTTTGGAAAAGCACAAGCTTTAACCAAAGAGCTATGAGGCGGGTGCTCAGCCGCAGGTCTCAATCAGCTGGCTAAGTGTCCCTGTTCCAATTCCCTCCTCTCCTATTTTGTGTTGGGCTCCATCCAATGTGTATCTTGCCCTCTGACACAGCTGGGCGGGTGGAAAATAAATTCTCTGTTTATTCCTATGGAAGTGTTTTTACCCACTTACAAGAGTTTGCTGCCATAGTGTTACACTGGCTTAGGGCATTATTAACAATTACATTCTAGTTATTACCAAATATATATATGTCCACTTTTTATATTGTGTTCTTTATCATAGAAAGTATGGTAGATAATGCAAGGCTTTCAAAACAGAATTCATGTGCAGTGTATTGTCTTTATTCTCTACATTACAAGTAAGCAGGAGCATCTGAAGAACACTAAACTTGTGAACATCAACAAAATTCAACTAATACACTGCTTAGCACAGGGGTCCTCAAACTTTTTAAACAGGGGGCCAGTTCACTGTCCCTCAGACCGTTGGAGGGCCGCCGCGTTCGCCCCTCCCCCCCATGACCAGCCTGTTCGCCCCGCCGCTGCGTTCGCTCCCCCCCACGACCAGCCTGCTCGCCCCGCCGCCGCGTTCGCCCCCTCCCCCACGACCAGCCTGCTCGCCCCTTCCTCCTCCTCAGCTCCTGGGCGCTCTTGCCGCCCAGGGCTGCTGGAGGAAGAAAGAGGCCATGGGGGCACTGCTGCTGCACTCCTTGAGGAGGAGGCGGCTCCAGGCGGGGGCGGGCATAAACACTCGGCGGGCCGCATAAATGTCCTCGGCGGGCCGCATGTGGCCCGCGGGCCGTAGTTTGAGGACCCCTGGCTTAGCAGATTCATCAATCCTGTGTCCAGGCTTGGTGGTGGTTCTTTTTTAAAAATGTTTTCTCCACTTTTTATCAACATCCTCACAAAAAGGCCCTCATAAAACAACAGCAAAATAGTTGCCTACGCTGGGAACAGGAGATAGTTAAATAGGGAATCAGTAGTCAATATTACATCATTATGTCCAGTTGATTTCCATGGGAGAGTTCTGTACTTGCTTACATTCCTCCTACTGAAATTAACAGGACAGAAAGTGCTAGTATTTGGCTGGGTTATTCACTCAGTTTTTAATCAGCAATGTTTTAACCCTTGTTTTCTGCAAGCTTTTGTGTTGTGTCAGAAGTCAGAGGTCCATGTTTAGCAACACATGCTGCTATGAACAATCCGTCCTAGCACAGCTACAGCCCACTGTCCATTCATTTCAGTGGGACCATATAGGGTGAACAGCAATTGTTCTGGATCAAGCCAATGGCCTATCTTGTATAGCCTCCTGTACCATGTAGTGGCCATCCAGATATCCCCAGAAGTCCTACAAACAAGGTTGCTGAAGCTAGAGTCTCCCCTGTTGTCGCTCTCCAGCACTGGTTACTGCCTCTGGGTATAGTAGTTCCATATAGTTATCATTTACTTATTTATGTAATTTATAGTCTGCCTTTCTCACTGGAATTCAAAGCAGATTACATACTATGAGTCAGTGCAATCAATAGAATGAGACATCTAATAATGTAATTGGACTAGGACTGCAGAAATCTTAAATAAGGCTTTAGCATTAAGACATGACATGTTAAACAACTCAAGAAATGGTATTACATAAGCAGAAATATGTAATTTCTTGGAAATATATAGCAATGGATAATGCATATTAGTAGTATAGGCCATAGTCCTATTTCCTGGACTTAACCTCCAAGAATGTGTCTAAAAACTTTTCCTGTATAACAAAAGCAGCAAACTAATAGCTATTGCAACACTCATCTTTGAGTAAAGAAATTCTTTCTTTTTGTCTGTCCGCAATTTATTGCCCAACAACTTAATTAGGTGCTTGCAAGTTTTAGTATTATGGATCAGGGATAAAAAGTTCTCTCCATCCACTTTCTGTACCCCACGTATCATGTTATAAATCTCTGTTGGATGTCCCTTAGTTACCTTTTCTCTAAATGGAAAAGCCTCAAACTCCTTAGTCTTTCCTTGTATGGAAAAGGCTCCAACCCCTTTATCATTGTTGTTATCCTTTTCCGCACTTTTTTGATATTTAGTAATCAGATCTGTACACAGTATTCCAAATGCAAATACACCATGGAATTATAGAAGAACTGTTATATTGACAGCTTGGTATCCCTATTGTAGAATTGCACTTTTCCATCACTGTCACACTCTGAGCATGCATTTTCATAGTTATCTACCATGACCACATGTCTTTCTTTGTAAGTGACTGCCAGTTCATACTGCAGCAACTTATATTTAGTTAGGATTTTTGCCACACTGTACAACAAATTATACTTACACTGGACCTCAATTGCCGTACCTCATTAGGAAAGATCCTTTTGTGAGAGACCTTCACAATTTGCTCTGCTCTTCACCTTCCTCAGTAATTTGGTGTCATCTACAGACTTGGTTATCTTGCTGGTCACTCCCAACTCCAGATAGTTTATGAACAAATTGAGAAGTACCAGATCTCAATACTAATCCCTGTGGAACGTCTCACCTTGCTTCTCTCCAAAGCAGAAAGTGGCCATTGACTTCAACTCTCTGCTTCCTATTTTTTAAAAAATCAGTTTCTATGAGAGGGCCTGTCCTCTTTGTCCTTATCCATTATTGCTTACTCATTAACTTTTGGTGAAGGACTTTGTCAAACTTTTTCGAAGTTAAAGTATGTAATGTCTAACCAGCCCGTTGTTGCCATCCTCCAGGTCCAGGCTAGGGATCCCTTGATTTCAGGGGCTTCCTTCCAGCTGACAGGTGGAGAAAACCCCTCCCCTAATCAGGGACATCGCTGTGCAATGGTGGCGCCCTCGACCATGATGATGTTGCATTGGGAACATCATGTGGGGACACTCTGGTATTTTGGCAAACTCTATGGTTTTGAGGCCAAAAAATCATAGTTCCACCCAAATACCAGAGCGTCCCCATGCAATGTCCCCACCCACCCTCAGAATGCCTCCCAAATCTTCCTTCCAGAGGAACAAAGAGACCTGGCAACCCTATACTAACCTGTCGAAAACCTCCCGAAGCTTTGTGATGCAGAACTTCACTTTCTAGAAGCTATGTTGATTGATTCTTCTGCAATAGGGCTTGTTTTTCTCTGTGTTGAATCATTCTGTCTTTAAATACAGTTTGTATCAATTTACCCAAATCACTCATTAGGCTAACTACCTGAAGAAACAATGTTAAAAGATACTTGACCAGTGAAACTAGTTTTATGAAAAGTGCATGTTGAATTATGCAAAAAAAAATGAAATTTGAAAATTATCCCAAGAGGAATATAATAATTGTAAGGGGTCAAATTTGGTTTTGAAAAACAGCAAAGATGGCATAGAATGCAAGCCAAACTTGCTTTTCCTGTAATGTAGACCAGCAGCAAATTTGAGTGTAGCTATGTAAGTTCTGTTTTTTTTATAATCAAGTTGCAGCCAACTTATAGCAACCCCATACGGTTTTCCAGACAAGAGACATTCAGAGGAGGTTTGCCATTGCCTGTCTCTGCAAAGCAACCCTGATATTCCTTGGTGGTCTCCCATCGAAATACTGACTTGGGCTGACCCTGCTTAGCATCTGAAATCTAACGAGATTCAGCTAACCTGGGCCATCCAGGTCAGCGCAAATACTATGCTTAGATAGCTTCATGGCAATTCTGTCATAAATGAAGGGGGGGGACAACCCTAGCATGCATATATGAAAGAGGAAAGTTAGCTAGAGGAGAGTATTTACAGAAGGCTCCAGGCTAGCTGCATCAGCAAATAATTGCTTAGGCTGAGACCTTTGTTTCAGATAGACATTTGTAGTTCTTGGGAGCTGAAAAAATTTATTTTTTACAAATGTGTTTATTACTTTAATAAACAGTAATATTCTGCAATAGCACTGATGGTAATGATAACAAAACCATAGACAGATACTTCCTGCCACCATTTCCTATTCTGATAGTTTACCAATACAGGAAGTGCTTTCAATTGGAACTTCCTGTCCACTAATCTTTCATTCATTTAGAAGAACAAACCTTTTACTGTTGTGTATAAAGCCCTCTATTTGCTTATTAGATTTGATATGGAAAAATAGAAAATATGTTATGGATTCCTAAGAATATTAGAACAACATACTAGAACAATGCACAGGTACCTTCTGGAGAGTTAGTGTGGTGTAGTAGCTAGGGTGCCAGACTAGGATGTGGGAGACCCAGGTTCAAATCCCTGCTTTGTTATAGAAGCTTACTGGGTGACTTTCGGCCAGTCACACACTCTCAGCCTAACTTACCTCACAGGGTTGTTGTGAGAATAATATGGAGGAAAGGAGAAGAGTGTAAGCTGCTTTGTGTTCCTATTAGGGAGAAAGATGGGATACAAACAAAGTAAATAGATTTGTAAAAACTGATTTGTGTTAAGCAGTTACTGTTATACAACACATATTGATTGATTGATTGATTAAATTCAGTAGCAGTATGGATAGGGACAGTAAATGTATTTTATTACTTTGGCAGTTAGAAAAATGGCAGTTTAAAGAATTTAAGAAGAAAAGGTGAAAACCGGATTCTGTACAAGTGAATGGATTGTTAGTTGTTTACCCTGATCATAGCTACAGAATGTACTTACACAGCATGATAGCCAGCTAGAGTGTATCTAAATGGTTCCTCGGGAGAACACAAACATTGCCAAGATAACATTGTAGAAGATCATTCTTTCTTACTATTCAGGTACTCATTTTCTTTTTGTCATTAATAATAAGAGGTGCTCTAAATGGTAGTTTAATCAGTATGGTGCACTGTGCAGTGGATAGTGACTTGGACTTGGGCAAAGGAAATCCTAGATTTGAATCCAGTTCAAGGCAAAACCAGACGAGATGCAGAAAGATCTATGATCTGATCTTCCCAGTTGTTCTAAGGTAATTTGAAGCTGCAGAGAGCCCTAATTCAAATTAGATTAGTGGCATGATTTTGCTGATCAAACCATCAGTGTGATCCTAAACAGAATTACACCCTTCTAAACCCATTGTCTTCATTGCACTTGGGTGGATGTCACTCTACATAGGATGGCACTGTTAGATTTGCATGACTTTGTATGTCTTTTCATATTTTAATATTTTTTTCTCTGTGATTGTCTTTAGTACCTTGTTGTTCATAACTGTAATCACATTATTAAGATATGATTGTGTAGTCTGCAGAGGAATTGGGGAGGAGTCTTAAGTGTTGTTTATATAGTTTGGATAGAACTTGTCAGGTGAAGGTTAATTGCACTCCAGTTAAAGCAGTTCTCTGCACAGATGGGTTATCAGGGCTGAACACTCATTACAAGATTAATCTCACTTCCGACAAGACTTCCCTTTCCTTCAACTGATTTTGCTCAGACATTGGACCTGTCATCAGCCGTTAGGGTGGATTACCTCTGGGATATTTAATGCTTGTGCACCATAAAACAATACAAAGTGTGTGTCATATCGGCAAAGAACATCTTTAAGAGACAGCACATTTTCATAGCATTATGAAGGTCGAGATTCATAAACAACTGAAACAATTGTGTGTCTTTGAATTAACCCTATTAATGAACACAAACACAAGCAGATTCATCTCAAGACCTCCTTTGAAATGTCAATACTGCCAGAAAAAAACTAAGGTTTCGATTTTAAGACTACATTTTGTTGTCATTTCCTGAAATCACTTACAAGCTTAGTAACAACTCTGGACTAGTTCAATTGGGGTGGGGTGAGGAAGGAAAATTTAATATTCTGTTAACAATTTTTAATCAGAAGCAATTTCATAAAGTATAGAGTATAGGGATCTAATGTACCACATACTGTTTCTGTGCACCCATTATTACAAATGTCTTTTGATTGTAGTGGAACAGTCTTTGAGAATGTTATGTTAAGGTAAAAAGCAAAAAACAAAGGGTCTCTGCATTTGTATATCTGGTTCTGGAGCTTTGGTTCCAATCTGGACAGGTGACTTTTTTCTCCCTACAAATAATGAATACACATTAAAAGCAATATTCACCACATAATAACGTAATGCATAAAATAGTTCAAAAATGCAAGGGTGTGTGCGTCTGATAGTGCTATAATCTAGCCTGCACACGGTCAGGATCTAATCTGTTCACTGTGCATTTGTCATTGTTTTGTTCAGATGAATGGTTGCTCCACAAAACAATGCAGGCTGGCAACGCAGAAAAAATATGCAGATTTCAGGACAGCTTTCAGCATTTTGCTCAACAGGCATATTTTCTTCAGTATACAACTTTTTCACTTTTGATATGAATTTTTATGTTTTTGTAGAAACCTAATAACTCTTTTCCTCTTCTTTTAGTGCATCTGCTCTAGAGTAACTGGATAGTTGTTATGTCCTAGAAATTATGTATAAAAGTATACTAATGCAACCTTCCATAATTATATCTGGGTATCAGATCTTAGACAAAGGGGAAGGAATCTAGCGAAATCTTTAGGTTCATTTATATTCTACCCAGTCCTTAAAAACTCCATGCTCTAGCTGCAACAGTTAGCATAGTTGTATAGGTGCAGTGGCAAGAGGAAACCATTTATTGACATAATTTCATTGGTCTGGGTGAATTCATATGTATCTTTGAATCATATCTATAGATATGTGGATTGTGCCTACTCATGCAAATAATAAGCCACCCAAACCCAAGAGGGAGAGGCAGGGCATAAATGAATAATCTGGGAATTTTAGGCAAAACTAGACTACTGTAGTACATGAGATCACTCCTTGAAATAAAAAGGCTATCTGTAGAATCCTAGATTTATTTTAGGAGTTCTGATATAACAAAAATAACACAACTTGGCAAAGGTGATGAGTATTTTGTTCCTTCCATGTAACTTCAGTAAATTCTAAAACCAGGAAACAAATATTAATACCAATCAGCGGGCTAGCTTTTATGTTTCCACCGAACTTCCTGTCCTGGCCTGCAGTCAGCATCAAACTTGGTTGCTGCACAAAGCCTTCCTGTGATTTTAAGAAAGTTATGGATCTCACAAAGAGAAAAAAAACCTTTAAGCAGTTTGCTTTTGTATATATTGTCCTGATAAGGGAAATAAACATGGCAGGCACAGCAAACTTCTGAAAACAGGCTGCAGTTTTTTGTTCAATAAACGTCAGTAGCTACTTTTTTACCAACAGGATTGTCTAAACCACTGTCTGATTCTAGTTTGTTGGACAAACATCAATTCTTTGAGGATGAGTCCTTGGAGAAGTGTGGCCTTCTTGCTGTGTGCTTCATCTTTGGTTCACGACATCTACAGAGGAAGAGTAGCTAGTTGGGTCTAGGAGGTGGTCAATGCCTCCTCAATAAAGGGGAGATAGGGCTGCTCTTGAGAAAAGCTGTTACTAGACCCGAGTGGTAAATCTCCCATTCTTGGACAATATACTCAGCTCCAGACTCTCCTGGATGGAACCAGTCATTTCAATCTGGTTTATTCCTCCTTTTCACCTATATCCAATAAAGCAGTGGCCATTCTGAACAAATGTTTTTTGTTGGTAATGGGTAGAATGATAACTAATAAACTAGAGATTTATTGACAAGACAGTACTGCTCATAAGTGATCAATTGGCAGTATTTGTCTTAATTTATATGAAGTTGCACTTCTCCTTAAGGATCAACTGGGCAGTTTTGGGATACTCTTTGTTCCATAGGTGGATGCTCAGGTAGCATACCTTGCATTAAGTACCTTTCACCAGCTTTATCTGGTATGTGCCAGCTACAGACCCTCCTGGTTAGAAATTATCTTGGAACTTTTATCCCTGCTCTGGTAATTTCCAGGCTTAACTATTGTAATGCATTGCATTTGGGTTTACCTTTGAAGGTAGCTGAGGAATCCAGAGCATGGCAGCTGGGTTGTCAGCAATTGAGGCTGACTCTTTGGAGCATGTTCTGCTATTTTTGAAAGAACTTCACTGGCTCCTAGTCTGTTTTCAAGAACAATTCAAATTGCTAACAGTACAAATAAAGTCCTAAATTATCTGGCACCGATATGTCTTAAGAATCATTTGCTCCTATATGAATCTTCCTGTCTATTAAGATTTAAGATCTTTCTCAGAGGCTGTTATTTAGATGCTTCCACCTTCTGAAATTAAGCTGGAGGCCTTTGTGTGGTGGAGTTCTCCTTGTGGAACTCCCTATGTGCTCAGATTCTCTTTCTGCCTACCAAACATTTATTAGATGTCAAGTAAAGTCGGTCCTGTTTATCTTTGATTTTAGCCCCGGTTGTTGTTGTTCTTATTGTTACTATTATTATTAATTTCTGAATCATCCCATCTCTGAGTTCACAGGGCTCTGGGTGATTTACAACAGGTCAAAACATACAAAATACAGGTTAAAACCAAACAGTCAATTAATCTTAATTGCACAATCTCCAGATGGCAACTATAATTTAACTTAAAAATCTGCTCTGGGCTGTTCTTCCATCTCATGGGCAGGTTAGTGAGAACACCAAAGCAGATAGGTAGGAGTAAAGAGGAGGGTGCTAGCTGTGATGGAAACATTGCTGTTCTCAACCAGGGCATGCAATCAGCTTGTCATAGTAATGCATTCCTAAAATATTGTTCAAGATTCAAGCCTGCCTGGAAACTTTACACTTTGCCCTGCATGCTTGAAACTCAATTGCACATGTTTAGAAGACCTCCCCTACAGGGAAATGTATAACTTACCTTAAGCACTTTCTAAAAGTGGAAATACAGGATATAATTTTTTAAAATAAATATTTTGGGAAAGTAATGAAACAGAATCTGTTACGTACTTTTAAGTAGTGTTTCTCCTTTAAAAAGTAGTATATGAAAATATTATATTTGAATGATGATAATGTTTTGAAGAGGTTCATATGGTAAAAATGCCTTCCACGTAGTATGACCTGACCAATCCTTAATCACATACATGGCCATATTGATATGGAAGGCTAACAGGTCATGTGGCTTATCCAACCACAGCAACACCTTTTATGAAGTTTATTATCAGTTTTCATTTTTAACCCACCCTTCCCTGAGGGACAGGGCTCAGGATCATGTACATCAAGAAGACTTTACATAATAATAGTTAAAAAATAAAATCATAAAAATACAGCAATAATAATATGCTGATGAAACTGATAGAGTATCCCACTGCCTCATGAGGGGGAGGCAGGAGAAGCAGGAGTGCCAGCCAGAAAGAAGACTGTCGCTGTCCTTAACCAAACGCCTGGTGGAACATCTCTGCCTCACATGCCCTGCAGAACTGTGTTAAGTCCTGCAGGGTATAGATCTTACTTGGCAGAGAGTGCCATCAGTTGGGGCCAGGGCTGAGACAGCTGGATTTCTCTTGTGCTGGGGACCACCAGCAAATTCTAATTCACCAAGCAAAATGCCCTTTGTGGGGGTATACCTGGAGAGGAGGTCCTGAAGATATGTGGGTCCCTGACCATTTTGAGCCTTAAAGGTTAATACGATAACCTTGAACCTGATCTGGTACTCCACTGGAAGCCAGCACAGGTCATGGAGCACAGATGGAATATGTACCACAAGCATAGTCCCCTGTAAGGACTTGAGCTGCCATATTCTGGATCAGTTGGAGTTTCCGGGTCAGACTCAAGGGTAGCCCTGCATAGAGTGAGTTACAGTAGTCCAATATGGAAGTGACAGTTGCATGGATTACAGTGGTTAGGTCAGGGTGAGACAGGTAGGGGGCCAGTTGCATGACCTGGCATAGCAGAAGAAGAAGAAGAAGAAGAAGAAGAAGAAGAAGAAGAAGAAGAAGAAGAAGAAGAAGAAGAAGAAGAAGAAGAAGAAGAAGAAGAAGAAGAAGAAGAAGAAGAAGAGGAGGAGATTGGATTTATACCCCGCCCTTCACCACCCAATGGAGTCTCAGAGTGGCTTAGAAACTCCTTTCCCCTCCCCTCCCCACAACAGACACCCTGTGAGGTAGATGGGGCTGAGAGAGCTCTGACAGAAACTGCTCTTTTTCAAGGACAGCTCGTATCAGAACTATGGCTTGCCCAAGGTCATCCAGCAGGTGCAAGTGGAGGAGTGGGGAATCAAACCCAGCCCTCCCAGATTAGAGCCCACATTCTTAACCACTACACCAAACTAGCTAGAGAAATGCCAGTCTGGCTCATGATCTGGGCCTCCATTTACAAGGAGGCATCCAGCATTACACCAAGGCTCTTGACAGTTGATGCCAGTGTCAAGGGCACACTATCAAGAACCAGAAGGTGTCACCCCAACCCTGAGCCCCCTCCCCAACCACAGAACCTCCATCTTGGTTAGATTCAATCTCAGCTGGCTCTGCTTCAACCATCCCACCACAGCCTCCAAACCCTCAGCAAGATTTTCTGAGGCAGTATCTGGCCAGCTGCCAATCAACAGATATAGCTGAGTGTCATCAGCTTACTGGTGGCAGCCCAGCCCAAAACTCCACACCAGTTGGGCAAGAGAGTGCATATAGATGTTAAATGACATTGGAGAGAGGATTGTCCCAAGAGACCCCACATACTGATGGGTTCCTAGTTGACAACCTCTCTTCTAGCATCACTGTCTGTCCCTGACCCTGGTGAAATGAGGTAAGCCACTTCAAGGCTGCCCCAGGCACTGCTATGTCAGCAAGGTGGTGGGTCAGAAAATTGTGATTGACCATGTTGAACACTGCTGTAAGATGAAACAACAGCAGTGCTGACCCTCCTCAATCCAACTGTACACAGAGATCATCTGTGAGAGCGACCAAAACCATCTCCATCCCATGGCCAGGGCAGAAGCCAGACCGGAATGGATCCAGTGCCAATGTGTCATCCAGATATTTCTGGAGCTGTTCTGCCATGGCTCTCTCAATTACCTTGCCCAGAAACAAAAGTTTCGACACTAAGCAGTAATTGGAGGGGTCCATAGGATCCAAAACTGGTTTCTTCAAGAGTGCTGCCTGTTTAGCTTTGACATTTCTATTCTTTGTCAAGCCAACTACATAATGTTGTGCTGCCAATATGTAATATGACACAACAAATATGATGTCATATAGTAGAAGTAGTCTTAGTCATCTCTCCTTATAAATAATTATCTTTTGGTTTCGCAAGATTCCATGCGCTCCCATTGGCTGTAAAATGCCCTCCCTCAGTCATTGGCCCATCAGCCGCCACTCAAGAGTACTCGCGTGCCATTGGCCGGGTGCTGGGTCTGCTCCTCTTCCCCACCCACTCCCCCTTCAGACAGATTTTGCATGTCAGATTTACTGGCAGACAGCTCTCTCTCCTGAGGAAGACAGTTCTCTTGACTCCTGTGAGGGACTGTTCCCTCAGTGGCTGTCAGTAGGCAACCAAGCTTGGTTCTGTGAGTAAAAAAACAAAGGACTTTCAGCATAACCCCCTCCCCCGCCCATAACCCCCTCCCCAAAGGCCACTTTCCTGTCAGAATAAATGGAAAAAGGCTCTTTCTCCTGCTTAGCTTCAACATGGCTGGCTGGCTAACGAGGTGGGCCAGCAACCATCAAACCATTTTCTTCAACTCCCCGCTGTGCAGCTGACTTTCCATTAGGGTTGCCAATCTCCAGGTGGGACCTGGAGATCTCCCACTGTTACAATTGACTTCCAGATGACAGAAATCAGTTCCCCGGGAGAAAATGGTTGCTTTGGCATTATACCCTGCTGAGTCCTTCCATACACACCCCAAATGGTGCCCTCCACAGGATCCACCCCTCCCAAATCTCCAGGTATTTCCCTAATCAAAGTTGGCACCTGTACTTTCTCCTCTTTCAGTAAAAGGCCCTTTCCACACCTATGTTGGCCTTTGGGAGAAAACTCATTGGGCCCAGTCCTGATCAGGTTGCCAACTCCAGGTGGGCAATTCCTGGAGATTTGAGGGATGGAGCCTGGAGAGGGTGAGATTTGAGGAGGGGTGGCACCTTAGACAGGTACGATGCCATAGACTCCACCCTCCAATCCAGCCATTCCCTGATGGGGAACCATTGTTGCCAATCTCCAGGTGGGGGCTGGAGATCACTCAAAATTACAACTGTTCTCTAGGAGGGAGGGGGGAGGAGATAGAAAACTAAAGGTAGGTTGATGGTTGGCTGGGAGGGAGGTAGGGTTGTCAACTCCAGGTTGGGAAATTCCTGGAGATTTGAGGGGTCGAACCTGGAGAGGGTGAGTGTTGAGGAGGGGTGGGACCTCAGACAGGTACAATGCCATAGACTCCCCCCTCCAAACCAGCCACTCCCTCCTGGGGAACCACTGTTACCAATCTTGAGGGTGGGCTGGAGATCACTCAAAATTACTACTTCTCTTCAGGTAGCAAAGATCAGTTCCTCTGGACAAAATGGTGGAGTCTTGTCATTATACCCTGCTGAGATTGCCACAGCAAATTGTCACTGAGTGCCCAAAGCCGGGGCACTCTCCCAGAGCCTCTTTCTAGAGCCCATTGTATTTATTTCCACAACGGGCCTTATTCCTAGTTCTAATATAAAGTAAACTCCAAAGCTGTTCTGGTTGAATAAAAAGCAAGATAGAAATAGAGTAGTTTAAAGCAAATGTTAATTCTCGCTGCCTCTTATACTACCTCTTTATTTTAATTCTTGTCTTGGAGAAAATGGATAATATTTTAAAACCTTTTCATGTACCAATGCAGGTTCTATGCAAAATGCATGCTAGCAACGATCCAGTTCTTTGCATAGTCAGTTGTTTTACACGTTTTGACAAAAAAGAGCCTATTAAACATCCATGCCATTCAGAAGTGATGTGAGCTTCATGCACTTTATATAGGCTGTCTGTATTCAATACCAAATGACAAGCAAGCCTTAGCAATAATTAAGACCCAAGATAGAACTGTTCCAGACAGTGACACTTTTTTTTAACTATAGCAGAAATTTAAAAGGGTAGCATACAAGTATAGGGACTATTCACACAAGTACTTGGGAGGCCACATTCCCAATAAGAGATGTTTGGATCAAGTCCTTTATGTATGAATGCAGAGCCAATGGAGCTTCAGTTGTTCCAAAAGTCTCTCCAAAAGGATCTCTCTGAACGGGTGCATCTAGAAGGCTTTGTACAGTTTGGTTCACCCATTTTAAGAAACAGAGCTGGAAAAAGCAGATCAAGGAATATGAGCATAATCCATATGGGGAAAGGCACACCGAGTCTTTTTTTAGTCTAGAATAAAAGGTGATATAATGAATGATGTTGAGATGGTAGATGAAAAGAAATCTACTCCCCATTACACTGAAACTCCCCATTACCAATGAGAGTGACTGACTCCAGATTCAGCAGACAAAAACACAAGCATTTCTTCATTCAGTATATTTAGAAGGTGTGGTACTATCCACTAGCCTTACTTAGATTACTTTAAAAGATTATTAGTCATGTACAGTGGATATGTCTAATCAATTATATTTACCAGGATAGTTAAATGGAACCTCCATGCTCAGAGGCATTATACCTCTGAATACCATTTGCTTGGAATCAAACACGACAAGAAAACTATTGGCTTCCTGTCTTGGTTCTGGGTTTCCTACAATCATCTAGGTAGCTAGTGTTGAAAACAGGATGCTGGACTACAAGGACACATCCTGATCCAGCAGGGTTCTTTTTATGATTTTAAATGTGGATTCAAACTAAAAAATTGGGTATGATAGGCTAAATATTATTTTCAATTAACATTGGAAAGGATGCAAAACAAAGCTGGCAGAGATCTAGCTAACTTCAAGTTCCCCAATATGGCACCCATGGGCACCATTTATTTATTTTGATTTTTTTATTCTGCCCTCCCCGCAAACAGGCTCAGGACAGGTTACAAGGTCGCACAGTCTCAACAACAATAGTTAAATAATTAAATCAATAATGTAAAACAATAATACAAACAGCAATCAGGCTTCATGTTGCTATACTTAGTTTAGGCTGATCATAGAGCCTGCAATTTCAGTAGGAGAGACCAGAGATAGATTTTATATGTCTGCCACTTCAACCGAAAGCCCAGTGGAACAACGCAGTTTTACAGGCCCTGCAAAATTGTAGTAACTCCTGCAGGGCCCTGATCTTGAGTGGGAGCTTGTTCCACCAGGCTGGAACTACAGCAGCAAAAGCCCTGGCCCTGGTTGAGGCTAGCTGGACATCCTTGGGGCTGGGGAAACCAGTAAATGTTGGATGATTGAGCGCAATGCTCTGCGGGGCACATATGGGGAGGGGCAATCCCAAATATATGCAGGTCCCTGGCCATATAGGGCTTTGAAAGTTAACACCAAAACCTTGAACTGGATCCGGTGCCCTATTGGCATCCAGTGCAGTTGGCACAGCACTGGCTGAATGTGAGCCCACACAGGCATCACCATCAGCATATCTGCCACCACATTCTGCACTAGCTGCAGTTTCCGGGTCAAGTTCAAGGGCAGCCCCACATGAAGTGAGTTAAAATAACCTAGTCTGGAAGTGACCATTGTATGGGTCACAGTAGCTAAGTCCTGGGGGGTGAGAGAGGGAGCCAGTTGCCTGACTAGAAGGCCAATCAAGCAATGACAGCAACCTGGGCCTCCATCAAAAGAGAGGGATCCAGGAGCACCCCTAATCTCTTCACCCTCAGCACCAGCACCAGCGGTGTCCTGCCGAGGGTTGGGAGCTGGATTCCTGGTCCCAACTCTCCATGACTCAGGTACAGGACCTCCATCTTAGTTGGATTCAGTTAGATTTGACTCAGTTGGAGCTATCCAGTCACAGCCTATAATGCCCTTTCCAGTACCTCTGGGGTGGAGTCTGTCCATCCATCAGCAGATAGAGCTGGTTGTCATCAGCATATTGCTGACAACCCAGCCCATACGCCCAGATTAGCTGGGCGAAGGGATGCATGTAGATGTTGAATAACATCAGGGAGAGGATAGCCCCTTGTGACACCCTGCACTTTAGTAGGTGTTGCTGGGACAGTTCCTCTCCAAGAGCCACCCTCTGTCCCCAACAGTGAAGGAAGGAGGAAAGCCATTTAAAGCACCACCCTCTGTCCCCATATTCCAGCATCAGCAAGGCAGTGGGTCAGAGGAGCATAGTTGACTATGTCAAATATTGCTCTTAGGTCAAGAAGGAACATGGTGCCCACCCACACTTTTTGTGGTGCCTGCCATGTGTTTTTAGAAAGTGGGCAGGGCTAGGTAGGTCTTTTGTCCAACAGGGCTTTTGATTGGCCATTGGAGACCTGATTGGCTATGTAAATTGACAAAACAATGGCATTGCTTTGGCACTGTCACCACAGCACAAGGATTATCCCTGAATATGCTCATTGTGAAAGGCATCCTGTTAAGCAGAGCTTTTACCTGAAAGATTGAACAATTACTATTAGAGTTAAGCTTCACCTCACTTCCTCACATTTCAGGGTCCCCTGAGCTAACTTATTGTGTAAAAGCAATGTTCTGTGTAGCAGGGAATGGCTGACTCAAATGTTATTCTTGGCTGTATCTGGAGTCTGATGTTTTTCAAATCACAGGTTAATGTATACTTTAAAGGACGTTTCTTAATGGAACTTACAAAATAGAGATGGTACAATCATTTTCTCAGCTGTCCAATAATTAATTTGAGACAAACTTGTTTTTCACAAGATTTTTTCATTTTCAACTTTTATGAGATTTTATTACAAAAAACTAAATCCTAGCAGAATTATTTTGTCTCTCTTCTCTTATTTATTGAATATAAATGCTGCTTCATTCATACAATAGTATTTATTTATTTATTTATTTATTTATTTATTTATTTATTTTGACTTCAGGGCGGGTTACATCAGATTTGATAAAAATACAATGTACACAATTAATACAATTAAAACACCAGTAAAATACCACAGTAGGCTTCATCCAATGCCGTTGTCATTGACATTAAAACCTAACAGATGCCAACTCTGGTATGCAGTTCTGACCCATTGAGGGGAGGCCCAGTAAAGAGGGAGGGAGATCTGTCACCCTAGTTAAAAGCCTGGTGGAGGAGCTCCATCTTGCAGACCCTGTGGAACTGTAAAAGGTCCCACAGGGCCCTGATCTCCTATGGGAGCTCATTCCACCAGGTAGGGGCCAGGGCTGAAAAGGCCCTGGCCCTAGTCGAGGCAAGGCAGATGTCCCCAGGGCCATACAAGAAGATGTTGATTGGCAGATCGTAAAGCCCTTTGGGGCTCATAGAGAGAGAGATGGTCTCGCAGATATGCAGGCCCCTGGCTGTATAGGGCTTTAAAGGTAAGCATCAACACCTTGAAACAGATCTAGTACTCAATAGGCAGCCAGTGCAGTTCGCGCAGCACCAGATGGATGTGGGCCCCCACAGGCAGCAACATCAGTACCCATTCTGCTGCATTCTGCAACAGCTGCAGTTTCTGGAGCAGAATCAAGAACATGGGAATATAGGACAAGTTAAACAGACACTTGTTCTGTATAGTGCTGACTTTCTTAGGCACAGTATGTTTGTTGTTGTGGCGGTTGTGGTTTCTTCAATATAAGAAGATTCAGGGGGGGGGGAGCCACTGTTCTGTATGTGGAATGCCCTTTTTGCTTTTACTTCCATACATTGTATTGATTTCAGAGCTGTTTTGACCTTTTCTAATAATCTTGGAGCCTGTGATGTATTTGATCTGATGACAAGAAATGATGGACGTAATAGTAAATAGAGGAGGAGGAGGAGATTGGATTTATACCCTACTCTTCACTCAGAGTCTCAGAGTGGCTTGCAAACTCCTTTCTCTTCCCCTCCCCACAACAGACACCCTGTGACATAGGTGAGGCTGAGAGAGCTCTTTCGAGAACTGCTCTTTCAAGAACACCTCTGATAGAACTATGGCTTGCCCAAGGTCATCCAGCAGCTGTAAGTGGAGGAGTGGGGAATCAAACCCGGTTCTCTCAGATTAGAGTCCGCGCACTTAACCACTACATCAAACCACTACACCAGATACAAATACATAAAGTAGATTAGTTGTATGTCTCATACAAAATGTCTTTTGATTTTAATATGCACTATCTATATACTAATAGCCAAGACGCCCCCTTTCTGCAGATATCTAAATTTGCACATCGGAGGCACTTGGGGAACAAAGAGATTTTCCTGCACACTTGGGGCAATCTCCAGGTGTGCAGAAAAATCTGAAAATTTTAAAAAAACTATACGAGGGATACTTAAATCCCCCTAAAAGTAAAAGAGCATTCCCTGCACATGCACAGAGAATGCTCTGGCCATTGGGAGGGAGGCTTGGTGGGCCCAGCAGCTGGGAGCCACTCAGGCCTCACCACCGGCGCCGGGGGGGAGATCGGCAGACCCAGCTGCTGGAAGCCACTCAGGCCTCACTGCCAGAGCCGGGGGGGGGAGGAAATCAGTGGGCCCAGCGGCTGGAAGCCTCTCAGGCTTCGCTACCAGAGCCAGGGGGAAGCTTACCTGTGGCCGCTTCCTCCTCAGCCTTGAGATCCTCCTGCTTCTGCAGTCCGGGAGCTGGGGGGAATACTCCCCCCCGCGAGTATTGCAGGTCCCTCTTCTTGTTATTCATGATAGTCATCAGCATTAAATATCCTTTGGGTGTGATTAAGACAAGGGCTGCTTAAGTTTTATGGAAGAGAATGAGACTTGCTAACATATAGTATGGTGTATAGAGAAAAAGTTAGAGGGCTGGGACTCACTAGTTAGACCTGCTTTTTCACAGGTATTTTCACAGATTTGTGAAAGTGCCTTAACTTAAAGAGCATCTCTTTCACTCCAGTATCCAGTATCATTTTTAGTTAAGTTTACTTGCATAGAGTGATGTACTATATAGCATGATCTAGTTCACTGTATCAGATTTACATTTAAATTGCTGATATAAGTAACTGCATTTATGACATAAGTACAACCTCCTTATCAACCAGAAAGTTATGTGGGTTTCTGGTACTAGTACAAGCTACCAGAGATTTCCTGGAAGTTCAAAACCTCTAGTGAACTTCAGTTGGGGTTCTGGGTAATTTTGAAACCTCAAAGCCTTTGAAATCATTGGCAGTCTGCCTGCGGCATATTTACAGTTATACAACTCTGCCCATTTAATTTTTTAAATCCCTTCTTCCTTTTTCCCTGGGCCAAACAAAAACAACAAGGTCTTTATATTTGGTGGGGCACATTGTTCTGTGGAAGTGGGTTGCTTGGAGTTCACACTTTGTTTTCCTGCTGGTTTACTAGGAAGTTAAGTTGGCTGCAATTCAAAAGACATGGGAATAGTTTAGAGAAAACAGGTATGTATAGGGAAGCCATAAAATAGCAACTGTTTGCATGCTTCCCAAATGTATGTCTTAATGCATATTTAATGCAGTAGCCTGCAAAATAATCCTAAATCCCCCAATCTCAGTATTTTTTAAAAAAAATCCTTCCTTTTTAGTTTCCATTTATTGTTTTTACACATAACCAATTTGTGTTGTATCTTACAAACAGATTATTTTACAAGATGTAGAAAAAATATATGATTAATTTTTCCATTATTGGTGTGCTGGAAAAGGAGGTATCTTAACATTTTGTTTGACTTCTCTGATAGACCTATGGCAGTAGTATAGCCAGCATAAATCCCAGGCTAAGAGCCATTCTTCCTGCTCAGAAAAATACATGGCAAAGTTCTCTTGGGACTGTATCACTTCAGAATGCAGGTGGGGACAATGTATTGGAATGTTCCTCTGGATTAACAAAGAAAAAGAAAACTCTTTGTCCATGGAAAACAAAGGAGAAGGCTAGCTTCCACAGTTGGTTAAGATGCTGAACTGCAGGCTAGAAGGTCGGTAGTTCAGCAGTTCGAGACCCGAGTGCCACATGACAAAGTGAGCTTGTCTCTGGTTCCAGCTCCTGCCTACCTAGCAGTTCGAAAGCATGAAATTGCAAGTAGATAAATAGGTACCACTTCAGTGGGAAGGTAACAGCATTCCGTGCTCCTTGGTGTCTAGTCATGCTGGCCCCATGACCACGGAAATATCTTCGGACAGCGCTGGCTCTTCAGCTTGGAAACGGAGATGAGCACTGCAACCCTAGAGTCAGATTCGACTGGCTTTCGAGCAAGGGAAACCTTTACCTTTTACCTAGATATTCAAATCCACACTTGTGATCTGAAGTGATACTGTCTAGGAGGGGTATATCATATACTTTTCCCTCTCCTAAAATAACCAGCATATGATATGCTGATTTGGAGAGTCACAGTTGAGCAGTATGATGGTGCACTTCAGATGGTGCACTTCCAATGGTCACAGATCAGGTAAGTATCCTGACTCTGAGGCCTCGGAGGGATGGTGGTTTAAGTCTGGGCGTAGTCTTGCATCTGGACACACAGCCTGTTGGGCTGGCATAGCATTCCTAGTTACATCGTCTTATTATGGCTTTTCTGATATTGACTTTGTATTTTCTAATTTCATTTTGACACAAGTCTAAAGTTGTAGAAAATCAACTTTCAAATTTTATTTTATATTATCAGTTTAGGTGACTCTTGCCTAGGTGTTTACTGAACTAATCACTTCTAAGTAACCAGTTTAAGTGGGTATATTCCAAAATGACAATACAATTCTTAGGCGGTGAAGACAACCATGATTTGCTTCACAAAAGTTTTTGTTGTTCATCACAGCTGTCTTGAGTATACTATGGGGCATTTTGTACCATTTGAAGAATCAGTTTATTTGAAAGAATATATTTCAGATATGTGCTATAATTCTTGACACAGGTGCTTGCATTTTAAACAGTATCAACAGCAAGTATGCCGGTTGTTTTCACCTTGCTGGGTTTTTTTCCATTTCTCATATCTGTAATTCAGATGTAGAATATACACTGGATTTAAAAATGTTTGTCCGTACTTTCTGCCCTGTGTGAACAATATTCACAAGTGACATGTTTCAGATTTAAAGGGTTTTTATAGGGTGACATGGCAGAATTAGTACTCTGCTGCTATTGGTAAGATAACTGGTGGAAAGACAGGATTTTAGTGTCCTAAGCTAAGTGGTAAAATTACTAAGTGAGTAGTACCATCCTAAGCAGAGTTGCACCTTTCTAAACCTATTGAATTCAATAGACTTAAAACACTGTAAGTCTGCTTAGGATGGCTGTGTAAGATAATTCATAGACTTCACTTGTCCATAAGCCTAATTCTAGTACAGCAAAATTTGAACAACATGCCCATAATGCCATCTGCTGCAATGAATTTGTATGTATTCTTCAGTTTGCTTGAAATCCAGCACTGCTCATCACTGAAGAGTTTTCATAAGCAGTTGAATGTTTGGGGGTTTTTTTACTTAAGGAATGCATGTGAAAGGCAGAGTGAGGAACAAACAGCAGCCAGTCATGTCAGTGCTTCACAGGCAAAGAATCAGAGATGTAGTTTTCATATCGGAAAGCCTCATTTCCAGCATCTGCTGCTGGTTAAACTGACTCATTTTTAACACCTTCAGAGGTGTTTTGTTTGTTTTTTAAAAAATCCTAAATGCATTCTAAGCATATGAAAGCCCAGCTTTTTCAACTGGAGTAAATTACATAATTTAGAACAATTTGCACACAGTAATATGCATACTTTGGGTGTCCTTAATATGGGCATTCTCTTGTTTTCATTTTGACAGGAACTTACTGCGAATAAGATTTTTTAAAAATAGTGAAGACAGAATAGAGAAAGCATTCACAAAAGTAATGGTGCATGGTCATTTACACCATGCCAAGGGAGTATCATAAGGAGTCCACAGTACTTGTTGGCAAGCTTAAAACTCAGGATTTGTGGGGAAGAGACCCATCAAGGAAGGAAGGAAGGAAGGAAGGAAGGAAGGAAGGAAGGAAGGAAGGAAGGAAGGAAGGAAGGAAGGAAGGAAGGAGGGCATCCCTGAAGCAGCAGTTTAAAATGTTTTAAGAGTTTTCCTCACTCTCTCTCCTGTCCAGGAAAGGGCGTGACCTTAGTCTTCTAGGCAGGGAGGAAGACACACTTCCCATTATTCAGCAAAATAATTTTATTATATTGTAGGGAACATTAATAACATATTACTTATCCAAGACTGCTAGTTAGAGAGATGTTATGTGAATGCGAGTGAGAACCTTACATACAGCTAGGGCTTTAGCTAATGTTGCTACAACTGCTGAAGAGACATTGGCCGAGTTCAGACTGGCAGTTTGGCCCGAAATAGGCACATTTCATAAACGTTTCACAAACGGATTAAAGGGGCTGGTTTACACAGGCACAGCTGTCAGGCGTTCCCCAGCTGTATTCAACCCGTCTTATAACGCTTCCCTCCCGAGTTTAACAAATACCAGGTGAAAGTGGTAGCAAACCCTGGAGAGCGTGTTAATCCCGCTTCCCAGAAGTGTGAACACTTACAACTGCGCTTCCACCAGGGGCAGGCCAACAGTGTGAACGCTCTCTTGCACCTCCTCCCTGGTATGCTCCCGTATCAGTCAGTGCAGTGTGACCGGGGAATACCTGGAAGAGGTTGTTCCGGGTCTTTTTGCCACAACTCCCTCGTGCTTCATACTGCTGGTCTGAACTCCTGTGGATAGGGGTACTTGGTGCCCCTTGGTAGTGCTAGATACAGACCTGGAGACTGCAGTGATATAAGATCAGCTCTTAGTGTGGAGTGGGTGGGGGCTAGGTCCAAGCGATTGGTCATTAGGGTAATTATTGTATTATAGCAAGATTATATTTTTGTATTTTGTACTTTTGTATTTGTATGATGGAATGTTGTATGACCAATTAATTGGATGAGATTGGGTTTGTGTCTTAGCTGAGTGTAGATAGATAAGAGCAAGTGGAAGGGCTAGGAGCAGATAGGGCAACAGCCCAGGAAGGAGAACCACCTGTGGATGGGCTTTGATGGTTCGGAGGCACGGGGTGGGCGGGGCACAGCGGCAATGCCATGTCAGCAGATCCCGGTGCTCGTGGGGAGAGGAAGGTATAGCGGTGGGTCCAGGCAAGGTGTGAAAGGAAGGGCTCTGAGAAACAAAAGGGCTCGGTGCCCTTCCAGCCTGCGACTCATCCCAAAGGTTGCCAGCAGTGGGGCTAGGGTGAGTAACCCTCCTCCGTCATTGGCGTTGTGCAACGCCAGGTCTATTAATAATAAGACCATGGTCCTTCGGGACTTCATTATGGAACAACAAGTAGACCTGGCGTGCGTGACCAAGACCTGGGTGCGGGATGGAGAGACCTTAGCTCTTGTGCAGCTTGCCCCACCTGGATTCTCGGTCCTTCACCAATCACGGATGAGAGGGCGGGGGGAGGGGTGGCGATATTCGTGCGGGAGGCTTACTCCTTTAGGGCACTCCCCCTGTTGAAGATTGCGGGCATCGAATGTGTCGGTCTGGTGCTGGAGGCCGAGGAGAGTTTGGCGATCTGCCTGGTGTACCGACCGCCTAATGCACCGGACAGTAGCCTACCGTCCCTGCTGGAGGCCGTAGCAGGCTGGGCGCTGGAGCACCCTAAGCTGATGGTTTTGGGTGACTTCAACGTCCATGCCGATGACGCGGCCTCTGGCCGGGCAACGGACATGGTGGTGTCCATGGCGTCGCTAGGACTCTCCCAGTGGGTGTCGATCCCCACGCACCGGGCCGGGCACATGCTCGACTTGATCTTCACGGTGGGGATTTCAGTGGACCGGATGACTGCGATGGCAGTCCCATGGTCGGACCACTATGCCCTGAAGGCCCGGGTGAATGTCCCACCCCGACCCTGTATAGGCGGCGAGCAGATTTTGGCTCGCCTGCAGAGCCAAATGGATCCGATGCGGTTCCAGATGGCTCTGCGGGACCCAATGCCCCCTGGCGGCTCGTTAGATGACCTGGTGGAAGACTGGCACAGCCGACTTTCCGCAGCCATCGACGAGATCGCTCCCAGGCGCCCCCTGCGCGCTCGCTCCAGGCTAGCCCCTTGGTACTCCCAGGGGTTGCGGCTTATGAAGCAGGAGCTCAGACGGTTAGAGAGGCGGTGGCGCCGCGCTCGCGACGAGGCAATGAGAGCATCTTATAGGACGTTTATGAGATCCTATGAGATGGCAGTCAAGGCTGCAAAGAGGGAATTCTATGCAGCTACGATTGCATCTGCAAGCTCACGCCCAGCCCAATTATTTAGAACAATTCGGTCTCTGACAGCCCTGCCTCAGGGCAGACATAATAGTAGGGAATTGGAAATTGGCTGCGAGGCATTTGCGAGCTACTTTGCAGATAAAGTCTCGGCGCTCCGCCGCGACCTCCCCGCCACATTTGAAACAGTGAGCGAACTCGAGGCCCCTTGCGCGTCTTTGGGCGTGGGTTTAGAATGCTTTGATCGGCTCAGTCTGGAGGAAGTCGACAGACTGCTAGTATCTGTACGCCCAACCACATGCGACCTTGATCCGTGCCCCTCCTGGCTCATTAAGGCGGGCCACGAGGGGTTTTGTGGCGCTGTGGGGGAGATTGTCAACAAGTCCCTCTCGGAGGGACGGTTCCCCGAGGCACTCAAGGAAGCGATGGTCCGCCCTCTCCTGAAAAAACCGACCATGGACCCGGCGGAATTGGCCAGCTACCGGCCGGTGTCCAATTTGCCTTATTTGGGCAAACTGATTGAGAGAGCGGTGGCGATTCAGCTACAGGGCTTTCTGGATGACGCTTCCGTCCTTGATCCATTCCAGTCCGGCTTTCGCCCGGGGTACGGGACGGAGGCAGCACTGGTCGCCTTAACGGATGACCTCCGGAGGCATCTGGATCGAGGTGGCGTGGCAGCACTGTTGTTGTTAGACCTGTCGGCTGCATTTGATACAGTCGACCACCAGTTGCTGATCCGCCGCCCTCGCCGACGTGGGGATCCAGGGGCTCGCCCTTCAATGGCTTGCCTCTTTTCTCCAAGGTCGGGGACAGAGGGTGGTGCTAGGGGGCAGCAGTCCCGGAGGCACCCGCTTGAATGCGGGGTGCCTCAGGGGGCAGTGCTCTCCCCGATGTTGTTCAACATCTATATGCGCCCCCTCGCCCAGATTGCTCGGAGGTATGGGCTGGGTTGTCACCAATATGCGGATGACACCCAGCTCTATCTGATGTTGGGCGGCCAGTCAGACTCCGTCCCGGAAGATCTTCACCGGGCTTTGCAGGCTGTGGCTGGGTGGCTCCGGCGGAGCCGATTGAAGTTAAACCCTGCCAAGACGGAAGTCCTGTGCCTGGGTCGCACCGGCCGGGGATTGGGGCTCCCACTCCCAACCTTCGACGGGGCATCGTTGGTGCCAGCGCCGGAGGTTAGGAGTTTGGGAGTGCTCCTGGACCCCGCACTAACCATGGGGGCCCAGGTGGCAGCCACTGTCAAGTCGGCTTTCTACCATCTTCGACTGACTCGGCAGTTGGTCCCGTTTCTCGACCGCGAAGACCTGGCCACGGTGATTCATGCAATGGTCACCTCAAGGCTAGACCACTGTAACGCCCTCTACATGGGGCTGCCTTTGGGGCAAATCCGGAGGCTGCAGCTAGTGCAGAATGCTGCAGCCAGGCTGTTGATGGGCACCCCTAGGCGGGAGCACATCCGACCTGTGCTGAAAGCGCTGCACTGGCTGCCTATAGCATACCGGATTCGTTTCAAAGTGCTGGTGCTTACCTTTAAAGCCCTATATGGCCTGGGTACGGCATACCTGAGGGACCGCCTTTCCTCATATATGCCCCAAAGAGCACTTCAGTCTGAATCACAACATCGCCTGGCGGTCCCTGGCCCTAAGGAGGCCAGGCTGGTGGCCACGAGGGCTAGATCGTTCTCAGTGGCGGCTCCTACCTGGTGGAATGAGCTCCCGGAAGAGATCAGGGCCCTGCGGGACCTTTCACAGTTCCGCAGGGCCTGTAAGACGGAGCTCTTCCGCCAGACGTTCGAGTAGGAGCCGCCGCTTCTTTTTCCCCCCTCATTGGCCGCCGCCCCGCCTCCTTCCCACCGCTAATTTTACCAACTGGGATGGAGGAAGGGGATAGCCGAGCTAAGCCCTCGGGGCCCGCCGTGACCACCACTGCTGTGCCTAATGATTATCTGTAGCCATCGGGTTGAGATAAAAGAGGAATTATAGAGCACGTTATGATGTGGGTATGTTCAGTATTTTTAGATGTTTTAACCTGTTTCCCGGCACTGGTTGCCCTTGTAAGCCGCCCTGAGCCCGCTTGCGGGGAGGGCGGGGTAGAAATGGAATGTATAAATAAATATAATAAATAACTCAGCCATTGTTAGGTTTTTTAGTTTGTTCTCCCAGTTGTATATCTTACTGTTGTTTGGAAGAATGCCTGAATAATCATATTTTTCCTTCTCTGACTTTCAGGAAGCGTTATCAGTTGTGAGTGAAGATCAGTCTTTATTTGAGTGTGCATACGTAACTCCCCACCTTGCTAAGTCCGAGATGACAGCTTCCTCTTCCAGTGAATATGGGCAAACATCAAAGATGAGTCCCCGTGTCCCCCAGCAGGATTGGTTGTCACAACCACCAGCCAGAGTCACCATCAAGATGGAATGCAATCCAAGTCAAGTTAATGGCTCAAGGTAAAGAAGTGAATTAACGACTGGAAGTGAAGCTCTCTTTGCACCTGTTTGATCACAATGTTTGCCCACTCCAGAAGCACCGATTTCGGGAGGGGGTTTGAAAGACCTGAATCAGATTGCGGTGACAAGAGAGGAAGTCCTCCGACTGATGGACAATTTAAAAACTAATAAATCACCAGGCCCGGATGGCATTCATCCGAGAGTTCTGAAAGAACTCAAATGTGAACTTGTGGATCTCCTGACAAAAATATGTAATCTTTCTTTAAAATCTGCCTTCATTCCTGAGGACTGGAAGGTAGCTAATGTCACTCCCATCTTTAAAAAGGGCTCCAGGGGAGATCCGGGAAATTACAGGCCAGTCAGTCTGACATCGATACCGGGCAAGTTGATGGAAACTGTTATTAAGGAAAGAATTAGTAGGCACATTGATGAACAAAAACTATTGAGGCAGACTCAGCATGGGTTCTGTAAGGGAAGATCTTGTCTCACTAACCTGTTAGTGTTTTTTGAGGGAGTGAACAAACATGTGGACAAGGGGGACCCAATAGATATTATTTACCTTGACTTCCAGAAAGCTTTTGATACAGTTCCTCATCAAAGGCTCCTAAGTAAGCTCAATAGACATGGGATAAAAGGACAAGTCCTCTTGTGGATCAAAAACTGGCTTATAAATAGGAAACAGAGAGTGAGTATAAATGGGAAACTTTCTCAGTGGAGGGTGGTAAGCAGTGGGGTACCACAGGGATCAGTACTCATTCCAATGCTTTTTAACTTGTTTATTAACGATTTGGAATTGGGAGTAAGCAGTGATGTGGCTAAATTTGCAGATGACACGAAGTTGTTCAGGGTGGTGAAAACCAGGGAGGATTGTGAGGCACTCCAAAGGGATCTGTTGAGGATGGGTGAGTGGGCATCAACGTGGCAAATGGGGTTCAATGTGGCCAAGTGCAAAGTGATGCACATTGGAGCCAAAAATCCTAAATATAAATACACGTTGATGGGGTCTGATCTGGCAGAGACTGACCAAGAGAGAGATCTTGGAGTCGTAGTGGATAACTCGCTGAAAATGTCTACACAATGTGTAGCTGCAATAAAGAAGGCCAACGCTATGCTGGGGATTATTAGGAAGGGAATTGATAACAAATCAGCCAGTATCATCATGCCCCTGTATAAATCATTAGTACGACCTCATTTGGAATACTGTGTACAGTTCTGGTCACCACATCTCAAAAAGGATATTATAGCATTGGAAAAAGTGCAGAGAAGGGCAACTAGAATGATAAAAGGGCTGGAACACCTTCCCTATGAAGAAAGGTTAAAATGCTTGGGGCTCTTTAGCTTGGAGAAACGACGGCTGAGGGGTGACATGATCGAGGTTTATAAGATTATGAATGGGATTGAGCAGGTTGAGAAAGAAGTACTTTTCTCCCTTTCTCACAATACAAGAACTCGTGGGCACTCTATGAAATTGCTGAGCAGTCGGGTTAGAACAGATAAAAGGAAATACTTCTTCACCCAAAGAGTGATTAACATATGGAATTCACTGCCACAGGAGGTCGTGGCAGCTGCAAGCATGGACAGTTTCAAGAGGAAATTAGATAAACATATGGAGCAGAAGTCCACCAGTGGCTATTAGCCACAGGGTATAGAATGAGAACTCTCAGTCTGGGGCAGGTGATGCACTCTATTCTTGGTGCTGGAGGGGGCAGCAGTGGGAGGGCTTCTGGTGCCCTGGCCCCACTGCTGGACCTCCTGATGGCACCTGGTATATTTTGGCCGCTGTGTGACAGAGTGTTGGACTAGATGGGCCATTGGCCTGATTCAACATTGGCTTCTCTTATGTTCTTATGTTCTTATGTTTCCTGTGAGGATTCTCCCCAGTCAGGGATGGGGAGTGAGCTGCAAGCTTATATGTTCGCTCCCTTGAGAACAAGTGAATGGTCAAATTGGGAGATTTAGCAGTTATTTAAACATGAGATTTCTCATAACCTTGGAGGCTGAAATACTGATTGAAGACACCTGCGACCAATTCTTTCTGGGAATGAGAGGAAGTAATGTTCCCCCTAAAAGACCCTTTGTATCATCTTTTAATGGTCCATTTGTGCAGTCCAAATAACATAATTAACGTTCCTCTGGCAAATACTAAAAAATCTGTATTGATCTACAGTGGACTGAGAGTAAAAACAAATTATAATAGGTTTAGCAGTTACGATGTCAGAAGTTTAC
This sequence comes from Gekko gecko, assembly GCA_029375565.1. Classification (NCBI taxonomy): domain Eukaryota; kingdom Metazoa; phylum Chordata; class Lepidosauria; order Squamata; family Gekkonidae; genus Gekko; species Gekko gecko. The sequence continues at coordinate 102,424,468 of JAPDNY010000004.1, read as the reverse complement.
ATCTAATTTAGCTTTTTTTAAAAAAATGTCCCACATTTTGTTCTTCAGATTGCAAGGCTATGCGTTGTAAACCAACCACAGCCTGATTTTTCAATGTTTTACTGAGAAGTGGGCTTGCATTAGCAAAGAACTTTCAAAATCAGACTGTGAGGCAATATATTTAACTGGCATCCCCCCCCCCGCTTTTTTTGAGCTACAGGAGCTGAAACAAAATGCCGTTTAAACCTTAAATTTGCACAGCATGAAAATATTTGTAATCACCAGATTCCACAATCTATTAAAACTGTCAGTATCCTGAGATCTTTTTAACAAAATTGATTTCAGTAGCTCATATCTTTCTTTGACTTTATTTCGCCAATCACTTCTGAGTGGTCCAAGCTTTGATTTCCAGCCTTTAGCAAAGACCAGTCAGTAAATGTAGAGCGATAACCTGATGATGCTGTGACATTAAAGGCCATATAATTAAACAATACAAATTCTTCAGATTCCTCAAACGTAACAGACATCAGTTTAATTAGTGAATCCCAAAAGGATTCTGTTCTGGTGTTTGGCTGTTGAGAAAACAAGCAGCAATCTCTGCCATTTCTATAGATTCTAGCAATTCAAACTGATGTAAGGTGCCACTCTGTGATTCCATGATGCACCATCTTTCTCTTTAAACACTGTAGACACTGAGAAAGGGGAACCATAGGTAAATATGTTAGACCAAATTCTTGAATCTATGCCATAGCCTAATGATTTCCTCCATTTCTTAACATAACTAGGGGTTACATTACTAGTATTTTCTAATAAATAACTATAATGGGTTGACATTATACTTTGATTTTGTAGTAAACATATGTCAACCTTATTCATCTCATCCCCCAGTTCTCAATGATATAACTTCTGATTTACTGGGGGTTTTTCTCATTGTTATTGTATCCTGTATGGTGGTAAATAAAACAAAAACCACAAGAAAAAGTAAGCTTTAATAGTAAAGTATACTGCAGTCAAAATCCATGTACTGGTGTTACCTGAGTGCACTTAGAATCATTGTAAATAATTATGATTTCTTAATTCATTTTTGAAACTCACATCTGACAGAAGCCACTTGTGCTGATACTATTTCTATTGGGGTATGGGGGAAAGTGGTGAAACTGTTTTCAAATTCCCAGGACTGGAAGAAATGTACCTTTATTCATATAATGTAATTTGTTTAAATTAACTGAGGCATTACTTCTTCACATTTCATATCAGTCTTTAGAAGGCTGCATGAGAAATTTCTGCATCCTTCAGAGGACAGAAGTTTAGTGTTATTCATGCATGCACTAGTATGGTACTAGTATGAAGTTGAGGAAGCTAGAGCGGCAAGAAGCATAACTCATTTCCAGGTCTTGCTTCCCCTTATCTTAAGTTATGTCTAACAGTAGCTTCTATATACACGTGCAAGATTAACATTCAAAACCTTGGTTTGATGGCAGGCATATAGGAGCTCTGTGAGTTGCTGTCTAGTCCCAGTAAGGCTTCATAAGACGGAAATTAGCTTAGGGAAGGAAGAGGCTCAAACAAGGCTGCTAGTCCAAGCAGTGGTTAGTAGCATCTGTTTGATAAAATTATTAACTCTGAGTGCAGTCTGAACCTATTCATACTGGAATTGCTGCTGACTTCAAGGAAAATGTGGCTTATACCCAACTAAAAGAAGATCTTTATGGGACCGAGTTCTTAGTAATTCCACAGATAGCCTTACTTCACACTATTTTGGCTATTTGGTTCACATTAGGAACCTTGAATGTATGACACTACTTTTAAGTAAAATTTGCAGAAATTCTACCAAAATCATGGAATAGATTTCCATATAATAATTCATTTTTGCTTATGAGCAGCATACTGTTTTAGCAACCTCCAATGACAAGCAATTCCTACCCACAAAGGCAGGCATAGGGCAGCTATGACTTCCAGTGTATAGCTATTTTTGAAACCACAAGAACAATATGCTTACAAGTTCTTGAAATGAAATACAACATAAGAAATATAATCTAATGTCATAATAATAGGTTTTCTATAAAAATAATGAAGAGCAAAATAAGAGAATATAGATTTAGAAAACTGTAGGCCAACTGAAAGCTATTGTGGTTTGTTGCTTGGTATCAGTATTCTAGAATTCTCCCATCAGTAATTAAATTGTAAATTAGATATACAAGAAACATCATTTTGTAACTGGCAGTTAGGGTTCCCACCCTACTCACCCTTTCTTCACTTTAACCTCGCACATAAGAAATATTGAAGTGGCTGCTCTCATGGAGAAAGAATCAAGTGTAGTAAAACTTAAACCAGCTGTTTCCCTGTACTGCAAAACAAAGAGCAGTGCTGCTAATATTTATAGCTTGCTTGCCTCTAGTGAGCCAGATGTTGACTGCCTTAATTTGCTGTGATGATCTTAAGACTTAGAGCAGCTGGAGAATGCAAGAGAGCCAATGAAATGGAGTATGAGTGGACTGTTTTCACAAAGCTGTGTTGCATTATTAAAAACACATAGCTTTTTGCCTTTGCATCTTAATATATCTTGCTTTATATTATTTGAAGTGACTGTTGCTAGTGTATAGCATTTTCTTGTCATTTCAGTGTGTGGTGGTATTTCAAGTCATCCATACAAGCAGGTCAATAGACAAAGAAGATGGGATTCAAGGGTGCTAGGCTGCCATTATGCACTTTGGTACCTTACCCAGCACTGAAATTTGATTGCTTCATGCTGAATATGAGTTCCTCAGTTATCTTGCCTGGCTGAGCTCCCGCTCCCAGTCTCATAACCATGGCATCCAGATCATCTATGCTGGGGTCATAATCTCACTACCCTGTCCTGTATGCCCCTTGGTGAATCTTGGTTCCATTACCCCCATTACCTCCATTGTTTCCAATGGGGAAATCCAGCCAGCCGCACTTAAGGCAGGCAAGCAGAAAAGGGCTATCGCGATAGTAAGATGAGGACACTTCCCCTATGAAGAAAGGTTATCACGTTTGGGGATCTTACCTTTGAGAAACAATGACTGAGGGGTGACATGATAAGAGGTTTACAAGACTATGCATGGGATAGAGGAGGTAGAGAAAGAAGTACTTTTCACCCTTTCTCACAAGACAAGAACTTGTGGACACTCAATGAAATTGCTGAGCAATCAGGTTAGAAGTTATAACAGATGGAAGGTTTTTTGGTTCTTACAGGTTTACAACTTTAAAAAGTTCTGCTGGTTGCTGTTGCTTGGTGGGGGGGGGGTTGCTTTTTTCCTGTCTGCTCCAGCCTCCATACGTTTGTCAAATTCCATCTGGAAGCTGTTCATGCCAGCCACCACCACCACCTCCTGTAGCAGTGAATTCCATGTGTTAATCACTGTTTGGGTGAAGAAGTACTTCCTTTCATCTGCAGTTGCCCTTTTCTGCATTTTCCCCAGTGCTATAAATATTCTTTTTGAGGTGTGTATGGTGTGAGTGGTCTAATGAGGTTGCACCATCAATTTATACATGTATAAATGTTGTTCCTTTTGGTCTTTTGGGGTTTCTGTATGGCACTGTGGCATGCTTGCACTGCCACAGTGCCACTTGTTCTGGAGTGTGCCACTTGTTCTCATGGCAAACAAGCACCTCCCAAGACAGTTCACTTTCCCAGAGATTCTCTGGGAGAGTCTGACTGCTGAGTGGCTGCCTGCTTGCCTGCCTTAAGTGCTGCTGGCTAGGTTTCCCCATTGGAAACAATGGAGGTAATGGGGGTAACCTGTTTGGGTGCCCATAGAATTAGTCCCATTGGTCCAATTGCTTTGAGACGTGGGGGTGTATGTGGGGAGAGGCTCCCGAAGCTACCCTGAAAATTTGGAGCTTCTCCCTCAAACCCCCTCCCCCCCCCCAGAGCTACTAACAGCAGCATGGGAAAAAGTAACTTTTTCCCCCACCATAGAGAACAATGGAGGGAATGGGGGCAACCTGTTTGGAGGCCCATAGAATTGAACCCCCTGGTCCAATGTTCTTGAAACATTGGGTGGGTATCTTGGGGAGAGGCTCCAACAGCTACCCTGTGAGTTTGGAGCCTCTTCATCAAACCCCCTCCTCTCCAGCCCCCAGAATATACCCTATGTTTTCACCATTGACTTCAATGGCCCATAGGATATAATGCAGCCGAATTGCCACCGAATTTCTTTCATTCCCTCCTTTCCTTCTCTCTTTTTCCTCTTTCCCACCTTCTTCTCTTCTCTTTTTCCTCCTTTCCCTGTTTCCCTCCTTCTTCCCTTCTCTCTCTTTCTTTCCCTCCTTCTTTCCTTCTCTTTCCCTCTTTCCTTCCCTCTTTCCTCCTTCTGTGGCTCAACTCTAGTGAGAAGAGGTTTAAACTTTAAACCCCTTCTCTCTTCACTCCCCCACCCAGGCCAGCTGGGGAAGGGAAGGGGAGGCTTTCAAAGATGCCTCCCCCCCTTTTGCTTCCCCTTCAGGGGGTGTGGCATATGCTAATAGCCTAGTAGCTCATTAGCATACTATATGTTAGTGAGCTCCTGCAGCTCTTTTTCTACGAAAAGACCCCTGATAACCAATCTAAATACATAGTACAAATATCAGAATAGTGGGTACAGTGCAAAAAGACATGCTCAATACTTTCTACTTCATTCCTGCCACAGTTGCATACCCTTTGCACATATGGAATCTTTTGAAACCTCTCATGAAGTATTGCAGAAGGCAATACATTAAAACGGGCTAGCATATAAGCTCTGTGAATAAGCAGATCAAAATGGCAAGAGAAATATGTTGCTAGCAAACCAATAGGAGAAATCCCTAACCTTCAAGGGCGAACATCTACCAGAGGCATGACTACTCAGTACTTGTAACTCAATATCCAAGAGTCCTTGTTTGATTAAAACAAAGGCTGATTTTTCTGACAGAAACAGCAATTCTTCAAAACTGATCCCAATTACAGCAATCTTCTTTTCTATATATGATAACCATGAGGAAGGGATTGATGAGAGATTCTTTTTTCTAATTAAAAAACTTCATTCTAACACTACTTGTCAAGATAGGTGTTCTAAAGAGGGTGATCTAACCCATAAGATCCCAATAAATTTAGGTGTGAAGCAAGGCTGTATTTTAGCCCCTCTACTATTTAATCTTTTCATTAATGATTTGGCTCCCTTTTTGAATACTATTGATGGTCACAGTCCCAAACTTGGTATGCTTCCCCTTCTGCTTTATGCAGATGATGCAGTTCTACTTTCCCTCTTGCATATAGGATTGAAATGGCTGCTTTATTGTTTTATAGACTACTGTGAATTAAACAAACTAACCTTAAATTTTCAGAAGTCAAAAATTATTGATCTTCTTTGTGGTCTCTGTGCATGACACCTCTGGGATATAATGCGCCTGCGCCGACCTTGATCAGTTCCTCTTGAAAGCAAAAGGGATTTTCGCACCCACTTCCCCGTCACGGGCCGGCCCCACTGCGCATGACTAAGGGAGGGACACGACAATCCCGCCAATTTTCTTCTGACTGCTGTGCTGGTAGAATCTTCTCTGCTTCGGTCGGTAAAAAAATTGGGCTCTAGGCCTGTTCCTCGTTTTTTCTTTTTGTTTATTTTGTTAAGTGAAAGGACTTTGTTTCTATGGACTCTGTAATGTGTCCCCCCCCCACGACCCATAGCCAAGAGGTGGGGTTTTCTTTAACGGTGCCTTTGGGCAGCAATAAAGATCGCCCCCCCCCAATGCACACTCACTTTGTTTTTTAATGCCTTGGGGAACTGCACCGATTGGACTCTTCTGCTCCTTGCATGAAGTTCTCTAGCAGATGAGAAAGAACAGAGCTGCCAGACTTCATGTCGTGTTTCGGAGTTCGTGCTTCCACCAATGTTGTCAGGACACTTCAGGACATGCGTCAATGTTGACTGCCACCTTGGCATCAACTGGTTCCCAATACTGACACATATAGATGTTGAACGCCTCAGACATCTTCATCCGATGCCTATACTCCTTCCATAATGCAGGGAAGGCAAGGACGCTCGGGTAGTCAAGCTAAAAAAGCATAAGACACCTCCCCCTGTGCAAACCCTGCTGACCCCTCAGAGGGCCACGGCACCAAATCCTACGGGGGCTGCTTCACTTGACTCTCTATGCCGAGAGCAGCCACAAGGGGCACTTCGGTCGCCTTCACTGCATCCTATCCAGCTCGCCGTCAGAGCAGGATATGGACTTCTCATGGATCTCCCAGTCCTCCAGTGCCAAAAATTGGCACTACAACTGCGGAGCTGAAGCCTTTGGCCTGTCCATTACTACCCCGAGCTGACGATTGAGAACGGCCATTGGCACCGATACACCTGCCTCTGCCATCCCCCCCTGGGGACCAGGGGCTGTGGCAATACTGGTATGTGGCCCATCCCTTTATGGGCGGTATGCCATGGTTCCCACCCTCACTAGGGAATGGGACTGTCAGTCTACCCTCCTGGTATTGAGATCCTCCTTCAACACCAGAGTTTGCGAGGCCCCAACCATCAAGGTCGACGGGCAAACCTCCCAAGCCATTGCACCCAGCTATTTCTAATTTTAAGATCCATCAATTCCGATTCCATTGGTATCGATGCTACCTATGTCTTTCCAAGCCATCTGAGCTCTCCGCTTCTTCACACGCTTCTTTCCAATCAAGGGACGAAAACTCTGATCCCCCATTGGAACCCGCGCCACCTTAAAAAAGTGGGTGGTGATCTCCCAATCTGCCCTCAGAAGACCTTAAATCCTTGGAGGTTTTTTGCTGAATGGATGGCTAACACGCTCACTCTGTCTATGGTGCAATCTCCGCCCACTGTGACAGATTCCGTATTCAATATTGTCCAGATGGTCACCTCTACCTGGCACCTACCCCCATCTTGAGTGAGAGGGTAGATCATGCAATGTAAGGTGCAGGAGCAGGGTGCTGAACTCCTGTTTACCCACCTTAACCCTAATTCTGTCATGACACCTCTTCCTTCAAGGATAGACACAGTCGTTTGTTTGCAGGAGTTTTTGGCATCAAGACCTCAATCTACATGGCATGTATGGGGAGTTATCAGTTTGCTCTCTGGGAGCAGATGTCTGGATGCCTTGCTACCCCCCTGAGGTCTCTAACCTTCTGGCTTGCAGGTTTCAAAGAAGGGAATGCTTCTGACTAAGCATCAGCTCAATGTGGCTCAGCACACGTTGGATGCAGCCACCAAAACACTACTTCCGCAACCATCCTCCGAACCCTGACCTGGACAGCCCACGCTAACCTGATCTTGTTCAGTCTTGGAAGCTAGGAGGATTTGCCCTGGTTAGTATTTGGATGGGAAACTACCATGGCATGCCAGGGTCGCTACACTGAGGCAAACCACGTCATGCCTGGTTGCGTTTTCCTGCCCTTCTGCAGAACCTTCCATTCGAAGGTGAGAGCCTTTTCAGCACCACAACTGATACAGCCCTGCAAGATCTTGACAAAATACAGATGTCGGGCAATTTAGGAGTCACGTCAGCTCCTAATCCATCCAGGTCAAAGTCCTGGAGCAAACCCTCGTCTCCCAAACCCTCTCTTAAATCATCTCTAGAAACAGTGGCTTTGCTTACCCACTGTGTCTTCCCACTCTTATGGGCACACATCAAATTTGTCCTCCTTTTCTCAGCTTGTGGCTGAGACTTCAAAAGCTTCCAAGCAGAGCCTTTGACTCCTGTACCCCTTAGAATTTGTCCAGGCCCCAACTTCATATTAATCCACCACCCACTACGCTCCTGGAAGGAATTCAGAACCTTCTCCAAAGGGCACTACAGAACCAGCTCTGATGGTGCATCATCAGCACAGGTTCTACTCCTGTTATTTTACAGTCCCTATGATGGGACAGAGGATTCCATCTTGTTATGGATCTCGGGGAACTCAACTGGTTTGTCTCCTATTGGGAATTCTGTGCAGCAACATTATTATGTCTCCTTAACTTCTCTGCGAAGGTGTTGGAAGGTGACCCTGGACTTGCCGGACACATATTCTCATATGAATATCCATCTCACAGGTAGTTTTGCGTCTTGCAGTTGCAGAGGGCCTTTTTCTGTACAAAGCGCTGCCTTTTGGGCTCTTGACAATGTCCAGAGTCTTTACAGAGATGACGCTTGTCATCACCTCCTCCTCCTCCTTCAGAGTATATGGATCTTTCCGTTCTCAGATGATGGGTTGTTGGTAGCAAGCGCCAAGGAAACCCTGTTCAACCATGTCAATTCAACGCCGATTACCTTTGATGCATTGGGCCTGAGGGTGAACCTCAAAAAGATTAATGCTCCTCACAACATTGAGAATCCAGTTTATTGGAACAATTTTGGATTTGACTGTATGTCGAACCTTTCTCCCTCCAAGGGTGGGAGGCCATATCACTCTCATCCACCTGATAGAACACAGGGAGATGCTTTAGCATGGCAGATCCAGCAGCTCTTGGGTCTGATGGCTGCCGCCACAGAGGTACTTGTCTTCACTAGACTACAGATAAGGCCACTTCAGCTGTGGTTCCTCAAACGTTTCCATTTCGCTATGGCAGCCCCAATCTTAATGGTTCATGCTACCTGTGCACGGACTGATTTCCCTACATGGGAAACTCCAGCCCCAGCCCCAAACTGGCCTTACCACAGATGCATCCCTGTGGGGATGGGGGAGTTCAACCCCAAGGTTTGTGTGTGGGTGCCAAATGGAAACCTCGTGTGGCCTACAATCACCTCAGTTTCCTGGAACTGCGTAGCCCACCGTATGGTGGCAAGCCTGGCAGACAACACCACTGCACTGTGTTGCCTGAACAGGCAAGGCGGAACAGCATTCAGGGGATTCTGTCCACTGGCCTGGGAGATTTGGACCAAGTGTCAGTCGTGGGACATGTCCTCTCTGTCGCTCACCTGCTAGGATTGCTCTAGGTGTAGGCAGATGTTCTGAGCAGGGGAGGTGCATCCCTCCACAAGTGGGAGCCCAATTGGGCTTATCTATGACCGGTTTGCCACAGGTGGGGTCACCTGAAAATCAATGTGTTCGCTACCTATCAGAACATCGAGTGTCATCTATCTTTTCCAGGGCAGGACAGGACCAAATGTCTCTGGGGGACGGCCTTTTGTTCCCAGGATCTCATAGGCACATCTGCCTGTTCCCACCAATCCTTCTACTTGCCAGAGTGCTCAGCAGGATCATGAAGGAGCTACCTCAATGCATCCTCATGGCAACATGGTGGCCATGTCAGCACTGGTTCCCTACTCTACTCTGCATGTCCCAGGGCACGTACATACCCTTCCCCCCCCCGGGCACTAGTTCTCCCGGTTCAGGAGGGCAGAGTGCTTCACACCATACCACACCTCAAGCTCATAGCACGGAGGATTCCCTAGCACTGCATTAGCGGGATTGACCTAGTTCTGTCGAACCGTTGGCAGCCAGCTACATGCTCTGCCATTGAAGGGAAGTGGAAGAGGCTTTCACTTTGCCTTAAGTCATTGGGTTTATCACCACCCCCTCCGGGTTTGAGGGTATTCTTTGGATTAGCATTGACCCGCCTGGAGTTGGGTCTTAGTTGCTTTTCTTTAAGAACCTTTTTGGCCACCACCTACGCCAATCATCCTATGGTGGACAGTTATTCTGTTTTTCTCACTCGCAAGCAAAGCAGTTCTAACAGGTTTCACCTGGCTCTTTCCTCTGGCTAGCGGGCCGACTCCCTTCTGGGACTTACATCTAGTGCTGTCCAGACCAACAGACAACTGTTTGAGCCCATGGCCGAGTCTAGTCTGCAGCTTCTCTTGTGGAAAACTACCTTCCTTGTAGCCATTACTTCAGCATGACAAGTGAGAGTATTGTCTGCACTTCATTGTGACTCTCCGTATTGGTTTTCTACTTGATGGTGTCACCTTGGCCTTGGATGTCTCTTTCCTGCCCAAGGTTGTTCTGCGTTCCATTTGCAAGCTTGCATTGCTCTTCTGATGTTTTCCCATCCACTACAAGTGACAATGAATGCGGCTTCATACTCTGGACATTAAGAGAGCTACACTCTTCTACCCAGATGGAACAAGGTCATTCTGTCAGTCACCCGCCTTGTTCGTCTTTATAGCACACCTATGCGGGGAAGAGGTTTCTTCACAACATCTGTCTAGGTAAATTGTGGAACCATCTACTGTGTTACTTACTGGCCAAATGGCTACTCCCAGGCCCGCTTCGAGCACTTGCCACCAGGCAGTGGGCTTGTTTATTGCCTCCCTGGGAGGTCCACCACTCAGTAACATCTGTCAAGCAGCAAAATGGGTCACCCACCCACCCCCCACATGCTCGTGAAGCTTTACACTTTGGGTGGGCATCTTCATCGACACTCTGTGGTGGGATGGACAGAGTTGCAGGCGGCGCAAGTCTAGGACCTTCAGCTCCCTCCTCCAGGTGGGCTTGTTTACTGCTTGCTAATCTCCCAGAGGTGTGATGCACAGAGACCATGAAGAAGATAAACAGGTTGCTTACCCGTAACTGATGGTCATCTGTGCATTCACACCACCCGCCCTCCTTCCCCTCTGGTTTCAGTCCTCTCCTCTTGTCTTACTCTGGGACTGATTGCAGCGGTCAGAAGGAACTGGCGAGATTGTCATGTCCCTTAGTCATGGGCAGTGGGGCCGGCGCATGACAGGGGAGTGGATGCGAAAATCCCTTTTGCTTTCAAGAGGAACCAATTGAGGTCGGCACAGGCACACTATATTCCAGAGGTGTGAATGCACAGATGACCATTTGAAGATCATCAATTACAAGTAAGCAACCTGTTTCTTGGGGAAGGTGTGAAAACCAGCTATCTTGTACCCCAAAGTACAAGAATTGGAATTACTTTTCTTCTTCTGTTTTTGATATTTTTGTAATTTGTGGAAAATGTGAAAAAACACTTCCTTTGTTTTAAAGACAAGCCACTTTAGGTTTAGTGTTTTAATTTGTTTTTGTAACCCTAGCAGACTTCTTCACTCACTGAAAACTTTGTGCTAAGAATTTAGGGAGCAAATTCCCTCCTGCATACTGGAGTCTGATAGGTGTATTGAATGCAGAGCAATGTTGGAATAAATCAGTAATGGAATGCAATGATAGATAACCAAATTGGCCTGTGGAGCCCCTGAAATAATTTTACACCATGTGGTTTAAAAGAATGAGAGTATATAACAATTACAGTTCATGATATTTTTGGAGTCCAGAGTCCCCAAATGTTTTTTCAGCTGGCCTCTCAGATACAAATTTTTGGAGGTTTTTGGACCCCACATCTAGAGTAGTTGGAGAACAAGAATATAATTGAATACCATAGAATGAAATTAGACATGATACAAGGGATCCATCAAGGGATCTCCTGTGAGTTTTTAAAAGTACAAATAGCACTTATAGGGTCCTCCAATGCAGATTGGGACTGTGGTGCAGGGAAGGGAGGCTAACCCCTTCTCCCATATGACTTTTTAGAGTCTAAGTTGGTCCCACCCCAGGAGCTACTTTTCTGTCTGGGGTGGAGGGAACATGTAGGTAGTATATTGATATCAGTAAATCTTTCTTCTTCAGGGCGGAGGTAATTTTCATATGGAAAGTGGAAAGGATTAACTGCACTGCCCCAATGAAACACCTGTGACAGGGTTGCCAGCTCTGAGCTGGGAAATACCTGCAAATTTTGGGGGTGGAGCCTGAGGAGGGCAGTGTTTGGGGAGGGGAGGGACTTCGATGTGGTATTATGCCATAAAGTCCACTTCCAAAGCTGCCATTTTCTCCAGGGGAACTGATCTCTGTTGCCTGGAGATCAGTTGTAATCCCAGGAGATCTCCAGCCACCACCTTGAGATTGGCAACCTAGTATATCTACTGTATTTTGAGACTACCTGCTGGGTAAATTAAACCCTACTTATATCCTCATAGATAAAAGCTCAGGCTTCGTTGCTTTGGAGATGGCGAAGCTAGGATTGCCAGCCCCGTTCTGGGGGTGGGGAAATACCCACTTTTAGAAGCCCTCTCCCGATCTACAAAAATTAGGCAGCGGGGGGGGAATGGTGACATCAGGTGATGCTCTAACCCTAGTCTCTATGGTAACCATAGAGGAGGAAGGCTAGAGTGTCAGCTGCTGGAGGACTCAGAACTCACTGTCTGGTTCCCTTTCTACTAGCTGCCTGTGCTAGCACAGTGATTCCCCCCACCAGCACACAGCTTTTCAGCCCAGAGGAGAGCCATCCCTGGGCTGCCGCACTTAAGGAGGCTCAGTCAAAGCCATGTGGGATGGGGGGATGCAGCAGCAGGCTTCTTCTTGCCACCACTGTTGCCAGGAAGTTGTTCTGGGCTGGCCCCTAGTCCAGGGCCCAGTGGGCAGCAAGTCAGTGCAGCCATGGCAGCCGGCCATCCATGCTCCAAAGTGGTGGATAGCCCAACCTTTCCTGAGCTGCCATGCTTTGGAGGTTCACTTTTAGTCACAGCCATGGGGTCGGGGAAGCAGCTGCAGGCTTCTCCTTGCTGGCACCATCAGGAAGCAGTCCTGGGTTGGCCCCTGGTCTTGGAAGCCAGATGGGTGAGAATCAGCCAGTGCTGGCCAACCAGGCAAGCTGGTGGGGGCTGGGGCAGTTTCACTCCCCGGGCTACACTGTGGAGGATTGGAGTCAGAGCCTTCGGATGGGGGGTACATGCCTCCCACTTGCCGGCGCCACTGGGAAACTGTCCTGTCCAGGCCCCAGTCAGCGCAGTGTGGCTGGCCATGCCTGCACCAAAGCTGCTTGGGTCAGGCAGTGGCAGCACCACACAGTTTTTGCTGATCTCTTCAGTCCTCATCTAGCTCTCTTTTGGTGTTGAATCTTCAGCTCAGTTAATGTAGGTAGACTCATTTCTTGTATTCAATCATAGTGCTCTTTTTGTGTTTTTGCTCCTACATTTGATTAATTTGTTCCTTTCCTTCTTAGGGCTGACAAACAACTTATGTTAGACCACTTGCTTGCAAAGGAAAGGTTTTACATTTTTATTTCCGCCACTGAAAGCTGGAACATACATTACCCCCCCATCTCTGACTCACACACAGGGCCGGCTCGCCCACTAGGCGAGCTAGGTGCTCACCTAGGGCGCCAGCCCTGCAGGGGCGCCAAACAGCTCCCTGCCCCCCCCCATGAGAAGAACGCTAATGCTGCTGCTGCTGGCGCCACCGAGGAGCTCACAGTCTGCCCGCCATCAGCAGCAGGAGTGGCAGCCAAAAGGCGAGTGGGCGCCGGGTGGAGGGGATGCGCCCGCGCCTGCTCCGGCTCTCCCCGCCCGCCCCCACCCGCCAGCCACGGCTGGAGGACAGCAGCAGCAGCAAGGAGGAGGAGCCGAGAGGGGCAGACAGAGTGGGCGCCGGGTGGAGGGGACGCGCCTGCACCCGCTCCAGCTCTCCCCGCCCGCCAGCCGCAGCTGGAGGACGGCAGCAGCGGCAAGGTGGAGGAGCCGAGAGGGGCGGGCAGCCAAAAGGTGAGCGAGCGCCAGGCGGAGGCGACGCACATGCGTCTGCTCCGGCTCTCCTCGCCCGCCCCCGCTCGCCCCAGCCCGCCAGCTGCAGCTGGAGGACGGCAGTGGCGGCAAGGAGGAGGAGGAGCCGAGAGGGGCGAGCAGCGTGGGAGGGAGGGGCGGTGGCAGCGGGGCAGGCAGGGAATGGAGGCAGCCTGCATATCCGCTCAGGACACGCCCCCTCCCCCGGGCTGGCTACATGCCGTGGAAGGGCAGGAGCCGGGCTGCTTGTTCACCCCTCGCCTTTCTTGAGCCCCCCCGCTTTGGTGCACACAGGGACCCCCCCCCCGCTTTGGCGCACGCTGCCGGCTCCGCCATCTCCAGGCCCCACTGGGAGGTTGGCATCCCCGGTGGGGTGGGCGCCCCAGGCTGTCCTGCCTAGGGCGCACAGACACCTTGGGCCGGCCCTGCTCACACAGTGAAGTGTTTTGAGTTAATTATGCTAAAGTATTAATAACTCATGATGTGAAAACTTTACAGGATTTGTGTAATGTTTTATAAAGCAGCAGCGTAGAATAATTTTGTGGTTTTGATCCTCTGGAATACTTAGACATTTGAAAGGAAAAACAGATGAGTACGCTCTATAGGCATTAAATTGAGTTTATGCTCTGGTCTGTGTAAAAGTTATTATTTGATTGGTTGAACGAAGTTTGAGTCCAGTGGCAGCTTTAATACTAACAAAGTTTTATTCCAGGTATGAACTTTTTTGGCATTTATGGTCCATTTGTCTCACTCAACTATGTCGATGTACTATTATTTATAGAGGTATTGTATTATTTGTATAGAAGCCCTAAATCTATCTGGGCAGCTTACCATGTGCTTTATTGGAGACGGGGGAGGAAGGCTAAGAAAAAAAGCTTGCGGTTCAGAGATTAAAGTTGTTAGAGAGTGTGCCACCTCATCCCCACCCTCTGCTTGGCATGCAGAAGGTACCAGGTTCAGTCCCTAGCATCCCCAGTTAAAAGGAACAGGCAATAGTGGGTGATGTGAAAGATCACACCTGGAACCCTAGAATGCTGCTGCCAGTCTGAGTTCACTGTGCTGACCTTGATGAACCAAGGGTCTGATTCAGTATAAGGTAGCTTCATGTGTGTTCATGCTAGAATAACCTATCCTGCAGTCACTCCATCAGTTGCTGGGTCCATTCAAGGTACTGGTTACCATGTACAAGGCCCTTCATGAGAGACTGCCTCTTCTACTATGTCACAGCAGTGTTGGTTCTCTCAACAGAGCCTTTTAAAGATTATTCTTCCTTGTAAATTGATAAGATCAGCAACCACCCACTTGGAGTCATGGTAGATAATTCACTGAAGATGTCAACTCAGAGTGCAATTGCAATAAAAAAGGTAAATGCCATATCATGCTGGGGATTATTAGGAAGGGAACTAAAAACAAATCAGCCAATATCATAATGCCCCTGTAGAAATCTATGCTGCTGCCCCATTTGGAATACTTTGTTCAGTTCTGGTCAATGCACCTCAAAAAAGATATTCTAGCACTGGAAAAAATACAGAAAAAGGCATCTAAAATGATTAAGGGGGTGGAACACTTTCCATATGAAGAAACATTAGAAGGGTTAGGGCTCTTTAGTCTGGAGAAACAACAATTGAGGAGTGACATGGTATAGGTTTACGAAATTATGCATGGGATAGAGAAGGTCAAGAAAGGAGTACTTTTCTCCCTCACAATACAAGAACTCATGGGCACCCAATGCAATTAATGAACAATAAGCTTAGAACAGGTAAAAGGAAGTACTTCACCCAAAGAGTAATTAACATGTGGAATTCACTGCCGTAGGAAGTGGTAGCAGCTACAAGCATAGAGAGCTTCAAGAGGGGCTGAATAAACATATGGAGCAGAGGTCCATCAGTGGCTATAAGCCACAAAGTACAGATGGAATACTACGTCTGGGGCAGTGATGTTCTGTATTCCTGGTGCTTGGAGGCAACCTACATTGCTGGGTGGTTTTTGAGGATAAAATGGAGGAAGAAAGTAAGATACTAAAGACTAGTTGGCCATCTTACAGCAATGCTGGTTCATGGACTTCAGCAGATCATGAGAGGGAAGGCAGGAAGGGTTGTATCAGTGCTTAGTTTTTGTGTGGGAGGTATTTGTGAATTTCCTGCATTGTGCAGGGGGTTGGACTAGACGACCCTGGAGGTCTCTTACAACTCTTTGATTCTATGATTCTAAAGACTGAGGGACAAAGAGCAATGTAAGGTGAGAAATTTAAATTTGGAAGAATGAAGTGACCTCACAGGAAGGGCCAGGAAAGAAAGCATGGATTTCTAGGGCAGAAAAAAAATGCTAACTTTGATCCAAACATCATTCTTCCTGTTGAAGATTGCTTGAAGTTGTGTTGATAGAACTATTCGGTACAACATCTATCTTTTTTAAAACTTAGAAATTTGACAGGAAGCCCACTTGAAATACACACCACCAGCATGCACAAACACAACAGGCAGAAATAATGAGAAGCTAATGGGACAGCAAATAGTGAACAGTTTTTTATTTATTTTGACAACTTTGACATCAGTGACACCATTAAATATATATAAAACCTACACAGAAGAGAGCTGAATCTGAAAGTCCCACTGAGGTCCCTGTCCTCTCCAGGCTCCACTCCCAAGTCTCCAGGAATTTCCCAATCTGGAGCTGGCAGCCCGAATAGGAAGAGCTATATAGCAGTAATTAAATTTGAATTTTGAAAGAAGGAAGTTACTTCAGAGAAGAGGTGGGTTTTGGGAGTGCCCTGAAAGTGACATCACAGGAAGGGGTGGGGTTTTGGTGCAGTGTGCTGGAAGTGACATCATCAAAAGGGGCTGGATCTTGGGAAGTGACATCACAGGATGTGACATCACAAAAGTGATGGACATCCTTGCTCCAGGCTCCACCCCCAAAGTCCCCATATATTTCCCGAGTTGGACCTGGCAACCCTAGATGAAGCTGTATTGCCTGAAGTAACAGCAACTAATAGCCCCCATCTAGCACTGATACTTTCCTACTGTCCATGGGAAGTTATGTCACATTGTTTCAGACATATTTCTGCCTTTTTTAAAACTTAAAAGGACATGTATCTTGTAAGACTAGCACTTGATGTTATGCCAATATTTTGTGGGCATATTCCTTAATTCATCTGTTCATTCTGTTTTGTAAAATAGATGCTAGCCTGCAAGACAACCTAACTTTTTTTCTCTTTTAGCTTACTGCCTCTATTCACATTTGTGTCTTTCCTAAATGACACAGGCATGTTGAGTATTATCTTTTGATGGAAAGATAGCATAGGAATTGTGAGGCCAAGCACCCTATTCTCCTCTCATGGGTTAACATAAGTAGTCCAGCTCACAGGTGTTCATGATCTCAGTTTTCCTGCAGCTATCATCCTTATCTCTTTCAAGACTGGACTCAAGAATATGGTAATTGGTTAATCATGAGCACCTTTGCTCAGTTGTATAACCAGATGAGAGGGAGGAATTAGGAATACTTGGCCAACATCCTCTGGAAAGTTCCACTGAAGAACAACACTGGTTGGATCCAAGAGACCACTTGATGTCAGAGGGTAACAAGCTGTAATAAGAGTATAGGCCAGAGGAAGCCATGCTAACACCATACTAGCTTTCCTACATATGTTATGCTTCATCGTGATGGACTGAAACATATAGAACGTTTTATGCTATTTTTTTATGCTGCAAGAAGGCTTGCTATTTAATACCAAGTTATTCAATAGAACAGCTTCTTTGTTTTCTTGCTATTAAGCTGTAGAGACTGTACTACATAGTCAATGTTTTAATGTTAATAAACCTCTATACATTTTTACAAATTCTGGCTTACTTGTGTGCATTCCCCTCAAGGACCCACAAGTCTAGTAGTTGTTCAGGGGTTCCAAGCCAGGGACTAAAGAGGAATAGCCCAGGGGACCCAGCAGGGATCTCTGGCAGAAATATTTTAAATAAAATATTTGAGGGACCAACTATTTGTGTTACCTTATATAAACAAAATGGTGTTTTTTTCTGAATTTGTACCCATAAGAATTAAGTAATCTGTACAACAGTTACAATGCATAAATTTATATATTCCTTTCCACTAATAAAAGGCATTATTGAATATTTTATTTTGGGAAATATGATTCTAGATTTCTGCAAATATTTTGGTTCATATTTCAAACATTTATAGTTGAAATATAATGTAATGCAGTATTTATGTTCTTGCAGTACCATGTCAAGCAGTATTATACCCTTTGAAGCCCATTGATTTCCATGGACTCAGAATGGTGTAACTCTGCTTGGGGTGGTGTTGTTATACTCAAAAATATATATTTCTTCCAGCTCTTGCTAAAGCAGCAATGTCTTTAGTATAGTCATTATTATGTCAGAACAGTGTATGCATTAACTAAATTGCTTTGGCTGAAGGGGGAGGTGGGGTGATGGTATCTCAGAATACCTCTGATGCAGGCTGAGGTTTTCCAGCTGCTCCCATCAGAAGTGTTATAATATTGGAACAGCACCTGCTGATTCAGTTCTCCTGCCTGAAAGTCCTTATATTCTTTTTCTTGGATATAATCACCCTATTTATAGTTTTCCTAAGGTTAGGAGGGTACATGTTGTATAAGCATGTGCATTCAGAAGAGGAGAGTTTTCAGAAGTGATTAAATATATTTGCAAAGGGAGCATTCAGATAATACGCTGCTGTGAAGAAATGCATATGTTGTTACAGTTCAGACCTGGAGCACTGAATGAATCACAGCCAGACTATGCTGTTTGTACTAGGCAGTCCTGTAGGCTGCTTTTCTATTGGTGTCTTCCATTCCTTGTCTATTTGGAGTTAAAGCAGACTCATGGGTTACATTTAGTCCTCACTACAGGCAGCCCTTTTGTTTATGTTCTGTAACTTAGTGGCCATTGATTCTTTTCGCTTATTTTGTTCATATGAAGTGCCATCTGTACCTATTTTGATTCAGCAGGAGTGGGTGCCAAGCTTCAAATGGATGCACCAACCCTCTAAAATTAGAGCTGATTCATGCCTTATATTTAAAATTCTGGCACATAAAAGTATCTGGCTTCAAAGGCCAGAATACATTTACATCATCGGTCATGGCTCAGTGGTAGAAGCATGTGCTTGCCAGGCAGAAGGCTGTTTCAAAAATTTTCCTGAATTTCAGAAATGGTTTGTCCAGTGGTACAAGGGATTTCTGGGCTGAGGGAGGGTGTGAGAAACACCATAACACATGTGGCACTTACTCTGCGGCCATTGCATTGTTAATTTGTAAGCAGCATTTTTCAGTTGATCGCTAACACAAAATTCTAGACCACATCTCCTAGATTCCAGTGAGAAATGCTAATCTGGCATGTTATCTCTCTTGCTCTATATATATGTAGTTCAGAACCTGACTCTAGCAACTCCAAGAAGTCTGCCAAACAATTATTGCTACCATTCAGTTTATTACAAAATATGTTGGAGAGTGTTTATTGTAACTTTAATGCATTATCATCCATTTCAATAGTACAGACCAAAACTTATGATGTACTTTATAGCTACAACAATTCAAAGATTTTTTAAATATAAAACTGAGTAATGTAAATAACAAAAAGATCTAAAGAAGAGATTTTCCTTTTTGAATATATCAAAATAATTTTGGAAAACACCCTTTTCTTTCTAAATAATTTAAAATAATTTTCACTGACAAAAACACATCAGCCTGCATGACCTTCATTTATGAATCATCGATATTATCAGAATGGAATGTACTTATTTAGACTTTACCTTAATATATTAGAGTTGTTGTTGTTGTTGTTGTTCAATCGCACAGTTGAGTCTGACTCTTTGCGACCCCCATGGACCACATCACGCCAGGCCCTCCTGTCTTCCGTCAAGCTCCGGAGTTTGCTTAATTTAATGTTTGTTGCATCAATAACACTATTTAACCATCCCATCCTTTGCCGTCCCCTTCTTCTTTTATCTTCAGTCTTTCCCAGCATCAGGGTCTTCTCCAATGAGTGCTCCCTTCTCATTTGGTGGCCAAAGTATTTGAGCTTCAGCTTCAGTATCTGGCTGTAAAGTACTGGGTTCAGACGTGTGATTTCAGCTCATAGTTTATTTTCAGCTCAACTCAAAGACAATCTAACCGGTCCTGAAGCCAGCTTATATCCATGCAGCATGCCACACACATACACACACACACACACACACACACACACCACTCTCCTCGATACATTATTTACAGTGTCCGTGCTCCCTATAGGTCTGCTCTAGGATCCAGGCAAACTGATTGGTCTGCCTCAGGATCCTCCACAGCTATTGTTTACCCTTCTGAAGGTGCACTAGACCGCATGGTCTAGCTAGAGCAGATGTGCTGCTTAGTAGTAGTCCATGTTGATTCAGGGTTGATTTCTTTGAGAATTGACTGATTTGATCTCCTTGCAGTTCAAGGGACTCTCAAGAGTCTTCTCCAGCACCATAATTCAAAAGAATCTATTCTTCGGCGCTCAGACTTCCTTATAGTTCAACTCTTGCAGCCATACATTACTACTGGGAATACCATTGCTTTGACCATGTGGACTTTTGTTGGCAGGGTGATGTCTCTACTTTTTATTATGCTGTCTAGGTTTGCCATTGCTTTCCTCCCAAGGAGCAGGCATCTTTTAATTTCATAGCTGCAGTCACTGTCTGCAGTGATCTTGGATCCCAGGAATGTTGGGCTGAGGCAAGGAATGGAGAGCACCTGATGAGTTGCTGATAGAAGTCTCAAAGTTTTCAGGGTACATCACCATAACGAGAGTTTACGTCAGAGTTTGAGGAAAGTGCCTGAGGCTGTAGAAGATAGCATTTCTCCTAGGAAGATGGATAATGAAGGATCTATTCCGGTGACCTGCCTGGGCTGTGCCATGATCATTTTTCTGCCATGCCATGAAATGCATTATACATGCTGCAAGTGCAAGCTTATAAGAATGCTAGAGGAGAAGGTGGGAGAACTCGAGGCACAAATCTGTACACTGAGGAACATCAGGGAGGCAGAAAGCTTTTTAGATGTGACAGAAGAGGGGCTCCTGAGAGAATGGCAAGGGCCAGCGAATCCTAAGCAAGAGGAAGGACGTAACAAGAAACAGGTGGGTGAGTGGAAGAATGTGACCTTGAGGAGTAAGATCATCAGGAAACACTCACAGCCAGTGGAGCTGCAAAATCGATACCAGCTGCTTCTGATGATGGAGGATCAGAATAGCACACACCGGGATCAGAAGGCTCTGACTGACACACAAGCACATAAGCAGAGAAGGAACCAAGCTATCCCATGGAGGAAGAGACAAGTAGTGGTGGTTGGTGACTCCCTACTGAGAGGGACGGAAGAAGGTGTATGCAGACTGGACAAGGAATCTTGAGAGGTTTGTTGTCTTCCTGGAGCGTGTATCTGAGATGTGACTGAGAGAATTCCAAGCCTGGTCAAGACCTCTGATCGCTATCCACTCCTGCTGATCCATGTAGGAACAAACGATATGGCCCGAAGAAACCTTGAATGGATCTCCAAAGACTACGAGGCTCTGGGCAAGAAGGTGAAAGATCTGGGGACACAGGTGGTGTTCTCCATTTTACCTGTTGAGGGCCATGGAGCTGGAAGGGAGAACAGGATACTGGAGGTGAATGGCTGATTACATAGATGGTGCCATCAAGAGGGATTTGGCTTCCTGGACCATGGCATGTACCTCCAAGATGAAGGACTATTGGCAACAGATGGGGTGCACCTTACGAAGAATGGGAGGAATGTCTTTGCTGCAAGATTTATGAACCTGATCAGGAGGGCTTTAAACTGAAGACATCGGGGGTGGGAAGAAAAAGCCTGATGTTGTGCAGCATCCCCAACACTAAGTTTAAGAAGGGAAGTGACCAGAGAATAAATGAACGAGAGGTGAGTTCAGTGATTTTCAGATAAAATCGAAGGGACCTACTGTAGGAAAGGATGTCTGTAATCTGAAATGTCTTTATACTAATGCACAGAGTATGGGAAATAAACAGGAGGAACTTGAATTTCAAATATTGGGAAGTAATTATGATCTGATAGGTATCACTGAGACTTGGTGGGATGAGTCTCATATATGGAGCACAGCGATTGAAGGATATACCTTGTTTGAATGGAACAGACTAAAAAAAAAGGAGGCGCGGTGACACTATATGTCAAGAATGAATATGCTTGCACTGAAATTCAGGATTTTGAGAGTTGCCCTGTTGAAAGTGTGTGAGTAAGGACAGAGCGGGGGGTGGGAAGAAGGGGATATTGTTGTGGGGGTATACTACAGACCTCCAGATCAACTGGAGGAACAGGATAATGCATTTGTACAACAGCTTGCTAAACTTTCACAGAGACAGGAAGTAGTGGTTATGGGAGATTTCAACTATCCAGATATTTGCTGGAAATCTACCTCTGCTAGACATGGGGCATCCCGCAAATTCTTGAATAGTCTTGCGGACAACTTCATCTCTCAGAAGGTGGAGGTGGGAACCAGAGGATCTGCTATCGTAGATTTAATTCTGACTTAACAGGGAAGAACTGGTTGATGAAGTGGATGTTGTAGGATCCTTGGGGAATAGTGACCATGTCAGTTTGGAATTTGACATAGTGAGGGATGTGAAACCAGGACATAGTAGGACTCGTATCCTGGACTTCAGGAAGGCTGATTTCAAAAAACTCAGAGAAATATTAGGTAGGATCCCATGGCTGGAAATGCTGAGGGGAAAATCTGCACAGGAAGGATGAGAGATGCTGAAAAATGAAGTGCTTAAGGCACAATCCAAAACTGTTCCGTAAGAAAGAAAGGTGGGAGACGGTGGCTGAACAAGGAACTCTCTGAAGAGCTGAGACTAAAAATGTACAGGAAATGGAAGGAGAGCCAAAATACTGAGGGTGAGTACAAGAAGCAGGCTCAAATCTGTAGGGGTGGTGTCAGAAAGGCTAAAGCACAGATGGAGCTGAGGCTTGCGAGGGATGCTAAAAATAACAAGAAAAATTTCTATGCCTATGTTCAGAGCAAAAAGAAGAACGGGGATGGGGTAAGCTCATTGCTAGGGGAAGACGGTCAGGTCTTAACAAGGGATGAAGACAAAGCAGGCTTACTCAACTCTCACTTTGCATCAGTCTTTAACCATAAGGCGAACTGTATACAAACTGAAGAATGCAGGGCATATGAAGGAAGGAGGAACTGCCAGTCCAGAGTAAGTAAGGAAATGGTTAGAGAGCATCTGGCTGCCTTAAATACTTTCAAATCTCCAGGGCCAGATGGCTTGCATCCCAGGGTGCTAAAAGAAATTGTAGATGTTATTTCAGAGCCTCTGGCTCTAATCTTCGAGATGTCCTGGAGTACTGGTGTTGTGCTGGAAGACTGGAGAAGAGTGAATGTTGTCCCAATCTTCAAGAAGGGAAAAAAGACAGACCCTAGAAATTACAGGCCTGTCAGCTTGACATCAATACTTGGAAAAATTCTGGAGCAGATTATCAAATGCTCCGTCTGTGAGCACCTCGAACGGAATGAGTTAATTGGTAGTAGCCAGCATGGGTTTATCAAGAATAAGTCATGCCAGACCAACCTTATCTCCTTTTTTGACAGAGTTACTAAAATGGTTGAATCTGGCAATCCTGTGGATATAGTGTATCTAGATTTCAGTAAAGCATTTGACAAAGTTTCTCATGATATCCTTGAGGATAAGCTGGTTAAGTGTGGGTTGGATGGAGCAACCGTTGGATGGATTCATGGTTGGTTGAAAAATCGTACCCAACGAGTGCTCGTAAATGGCTCTGCATCTACATGGAGGGAAGTCTCGAGTGGAATGCCACAGGGCTCGGTCCTGGGCTCGGTGTTGTACAATGTTTTTATAAATGACCTGAAGGAAGACATGGAAGGGGTGCTTATCAAATTTGCAGATGACACAAAGCTGGGTGGGATTGCTAATTCTGAAGAAGACAGTCAGGATTCAAAATGATCTAGATAGGCTGGAACAGTGGGCTGAGGCAAATAAAATGAAATTCAATAGAGATAAGTGCAAAGTCCTACACCTGGGCACAAAAAAACAAAGGCACAGATATAGAATGGGAGGGACTTGGCTTGACAGCAGCACATGTGAAAGGGATCTAGGTGTTCTGGTTGATCACAAGCTCAACATGAACCTGCAGTGCGATGTGGCTGTGAAGAAAGTGAATGCAATCTTAGGATGCATTAACAGAAGCATTGTGTCCAGATCACGGGAGGTGGTAGTTCCGCTCTATTCTGCTACAGTCAGGCCTCACCTGGAGTACTGTGTCCAGTTTGGGGCACAACACTAGGAAGGATGTTGACAAGCTTGAGTGTGTCCAGAAAAGGGCTACCAGGATGGTGAGAGGGTTTGAATCCAAGTCTTATGAGGAAAGGCTGAAAGAGTTGGGTATGTTTAGCCTGGGAAAGAGAAGACATAGAGGGGACATGATTGCAGTCTTCAAGTATTTGAAGGGCTGTCATGTAAAAGATGGAGCAGATCTATTCTCTCTTGCTCCGGATTGCAAGACTAGATCTAATGGGTGGAAATTACAAGGGAGTCGTTACCGGCTAGACATCAGGAGAAACTTCCTAACTGTAAGAGTGGTTGAGCAGTGGAACAGTGTGCCTCGGGAGGTGGTGGATGCTCCTTCGCTGGATGTTTTCAAGCGGAGGCTGGACGACCATCTTTTGGGTATGTTGTAGGTATGTAGGACTATCTTTTGGCTATGCTCCTGTAGAGTGCAGGGGGTTGGACTAGATGATCTGCAAGGTCCCTTCCAACTCTAACATTCTATGATAACATGAAGTCTGTCACTGCTTCCATGACTTCCCCTTCTACTTGCCAAGGAGTGATGGGGTCGGATACCATGATCTTAGCTTTTTTGATGTTGTGTTTCAAGCCAACTTTTGCACTCCCTTCTTTCATACCAAGCAAGAGGCTCTTGAGGTCCTCGTCACTTTTTGCCATTAGAGTGGTATCGTCTGCATATCTGAGGTTGTTGATGTTCTTCCCAGCAATCTTAATTCCGGCTTGTGATTCATCCAGGCTAGCATTTTGCATGGTGTACTCTGCATATAAATTAAATTAGCAAGGTGACAATATATATCCTTGCCATACTCCTTTTCCAATGCTAAACCAATCAGTTGTTCCATATCCAGTTCTATCGCTTCTTGACAGGTTTCTCAAGAGATATGTGAGGTGGTCTGGTACTCCCATCTCTTTAAGGACTTGCCATAGTTTGTTGTGATCCACACAATCAAAGGCTTTAGCATAGCCAGTGAAGCAAAAGTAGATATTTTTGTGGTACTCTCTTGTTTTATCCATAATCCAGCGAATGTTGGCATTTTGATCTCTCATTCCTCTACCTCTTCGAAACCCAGCTTGCAAAAGCGTAGACTTTCCAATTTCCGGGGGGGGGGAGGGCTGGGCTTGGGCCTGGGCTCTCTGGGACCACCCTTTCTCCCTCCCATGGCATGCAGACAAAGCTGTCTATCTCCGCCGCTGGCCATCCGACAGAGTGGTGGGTGCTGTGGTAGCCAAGGATCTGTGTGCAGCTCGGCTGGGAGGCTGCAATGGGCGGATGGAGCAAGCCCAGGCTGGGCTGAAACCCAATTAGTGAGGGCTGGCTGGCTCAGCTGGCTGGAAGGTGCTCCTGCACAGCCCTTCCTGTGCTCAGCCCAGCTGCACCGCACCCCCTCCCTTCTCCCTCACCTCGGTGCATCCCCTACTGGCCCCTCTCACCCCCCCTGGCTGGCCAATCATGAATGGAACTGTGCCTCCTGCTCCTCCTGGCTGTTGCAAGCCGCAGTTTCAATGCGGGCGCCGCACTCCCCACTCCCACGTGTGTACTCACTCAGGCCAAGGAGAGAAAGGCACCAGGCATGTGCTCAGAGGCCCGAGGGCTCTCAGCAGGAGGGGCACCTGATCCACACCAGGGCTTGCCACCCTTTAAATGGATCCAACTCCCCCCCCCCAAGGGGGAGAGGGGCCAGGCCTGCTCTGCCCTTTCTGTGTGTGGGGGTTTTTTTTGTAAAATTGGTGTGCCCAGAAATCCTACCCTGGGAAGGGCTCAGTACCCCCTGGAAAATTTTGGGGAATGCCTCAGTTCCCCAGGCCCCCCCCCATAGATTATGCTTATGCCAGCTTGTACTTCTGGCAAGTTACAAGGATGTAAATAAAACTATGCCTAACAGTAAAAATACGTTGAAGTTCTCGGTTCAGTTTGTGCATGAGTTTTCAACTACATTGGGGGGAGGTTTTTTTTTTTCATTTTCAAGTTTTTATTTGAAAGTTAAAACAAATAACAAGAACTAACAAGAACAAAGAAAAAAGAGGGAGAAGGGGGGAGAAATACATATACATAATAAAAGAAGGCTTCCGATTTTCTCTAGAACAAATATAGGTTTGATTACAAAATTTTCTTTTACTTACGGTTGCCAGATAGGCTGCCAGCGAGGGACTCCAGCCTGGGTTCCTGGATGATGATGATATGGTAATGATGATGATGATGATGATGATGATGATGATGATATTGATTTTTATTCCGCCTTTCTGGCCTAGGCTGGCTCAGGGCGGCTTACAACAGAATAAAAGTTCTCATCTCTTCTATATAATCATTCTGTTTTGGAGTGGCCACATTCCATGCACTCCCTCAGCCATTGGCCTGTCAGCCGCCACTCAAGAGTACTTGCGTGCCATTGGCCGGGTGCTGGGTCTGCTCCTCTTCCCCGCCCACTCCCCGTTCAGCCACTGTGCCCTGTCTGAACTACTGGCAAACAACTTTTTCTCTTGATGAAGATGCTTTTCCTTCTTGCCTCTGGTGTGGGACTGTCCCCTCAGTGGCTGTTGGTAGGTGTCATGAAATGGCAGTTACCTGTGTTTGTAAGATGGCTGTGGTTCTTTGTTTAAAATGCTCCCTCATAAGGTTTAATTGAGCTGTAGTTCCAGAGAGGATCCTGCAGGGGTATCACTCACTGGGTTGAATGGGGCTTCCTCATCTGCTGGCCTACAGTTCCCAGCTGCCCCAATGTCAAAAAGTGCAGGAAAACAGGGACTGTCCCAAGGCAGTCTTCGACCCTGGGATGCAGCAGAGATTCAGCCACTCCATAGTCGGCTGGATTGGGGAATTAATGGAAGTTTCCCTGCCCTCTTGGGCAAGAGAGAGAGGCTGAAGTACAGCCAGAGGCCATTCTAAGGAAAGTTCCTATCCTGAGCCCACAACCTCCAGAGGTAAAGAGTACTGTGTGTAGGGAAAGAGGATTGTGTTTAACCCCTGTTGATTTATGCCCTGTTGGTTCATAGTGTGTGCTTACTCTTACAGTGTGTGTGTGCTCCATAACTGTGTAAATAATTAAATAAATTCTTTTATTTGGGCTAATAATCTGTGTTGTGCTCTGACCACATAGTCTCCCCCGCTCTGCATAATACCAAAGGGAGGGGGTAGCTCAGGGAAGAAAGGAAAGGCCAGACCCTTGGTTTGCCAACTTTCCAGGGATCCCCCAAAGATTGGGGATTCTATCTCCAAATAGGGAGATTCGGCCAGAGGGATCTAACTGTTCCTCTAAAAAGGCAGTGATGATTCCATGAGTGGTGACAGTGAAGTTAAGGAGTGAGATACACCCACAGGACAAGAGTGGGAGGCGAACAGCTGAGTTGTAAACTGGAGCCCGTTTCACCATGGTAGGCAACCAAGTTTGGTTCAGACAAAGGAAGGAAACCCTTTGCAGGCCTTTGTGAGGAACTCATTGGGGCCAGTCCTGACTAAGGTTGCCAGCTCCAGGTAGGGAGATTCCAGGAGATTTTCTGGTAGAGTCTGTGGAAGCCAGGGTTTGGGGAAGGCCTCAGCTGAACAGAATGTCATACAGCCCACCTTCCAAAGCAGTTATTTTCTCCGGGGGGGGAGATCTGTTGTCTGGAGTTCAGTTGTGATACCTGGTGATCTTCAGGCTCCACCTGGAGGTTGGATGCCCAAGGTGTAGCAGTCAGTGCTTCAGAGCAGGGTCTGCTAGATCCAGGTTCTTGCTGTAGAAGCTGAGTGGATGATTTTGGACCAGTCAAAGACTTTCAGCCTAACCTACCTCACAGGGTTGTTGTGCAAGTCAAAAGGGGGACAGGAGAATGATGTAAGCTGTTTTGGTCCCCATTGCAGAGAAAAACTACTTTTCCTCCTGTGAAACCAGTGTTGCCAATCTCCAGGTGAGGGCTGGAGACCACTCAGAATTACAACTGCTCTCCAGATGGCAGAGATCAGTTCCCCTGGAGAAAATGGTGGACTCTGTGGCAGTCAGGGCTTCAGAGCATGGAAAATGGTGGACTCTGTGGCAGTCAGGGCTTCAGAGCACAGAAGAGACTGCAGGTGTGTGTGGGGGGGAATTGAAAGCTGAAGAGAGACAGGGAAATAAAGGTAGGTTGATGATTGGATGGGAAGGAGATAGGGTTGCCAACTCCAGGCGAGAAATTCCTGGAGATTTGAGGGATGGAACCTGGAGAGGGTGAAGTTTGAGGAGGGGTGGGACCTCAGACAGGTACAATGCCATAGACTTCACCCTCCTAAGCAGCCATTCCCTTCTGGAGAACCACTGTTGCCAATCTCAGGAGAGGGGTGGAAATCACTCAGAATTACAACTGATCTTCAGGAGGGAGGGGGGAGGAGATGCAAAGCTGAAATCAGAGGGGCAGTTAATGGCAGGTTGATGCTTGGCTGGGAAGAAGATAGGGTTGCCAACTCCAGGTTGGGAAATTCATGGAGATTTGAGGGGTGGAGCCTGGAGAGGGTGAGGTTTGAGGAGAGGTGGGACTTCAGACAGGTACAATGCCATAGACTCCACCCTCCAAACCAGTCATTTCTTCCTGGGTAACAATTATGCCCTCACCTGGAGGTCACTGAAAATTACAACTACTCTTCAGATAGCAGAGATCAGTTCCTGTGGAGAAAATAGTGGACTCTGTGTCATTATCCCCTGCTGAGGTCACCACAGCACGTTGACACTCAGTGCCCAAGGCCTTGGCACTCTCCTAGAGCCTCTTTCTAGAGCTCATTGTATTTATTTCCACTATGGGCCTTGTTCCTAGTAATACATAAAACATGATTCATTACACTAATACAGTTCCTGATAAATAATAATACAGTAATATAAAAACAGTGTTAAAATCAAACATAGTGTTAAAGTGCTAGTAATTCTAGTTGTTGGTTTAGTTCTATTGGTCTGCTTTAGTTAGGGGGGATAGGACAGGCAGTAGTCACAGGGACCAGTGGCTCAGGGCTTCCACCATGATTGTCAGTTATACAAAATATATTAGTTAATACAAGAAAAATTAAAATTTAAAACATCATCATCAAAATTAAAATGGTGGTCACAGCCAATGCTCCCTCTAGGCTGTGGAGCCTTGTGAGCAAAAATTCTACTTTGTGAGCTACCGGCAATAAAGCTGTGAGAAGGTGATTTGGCTACTGCATAAATTAGAAGAAGAGGAGATTGGATTTATACCCCGCCCTACACTACCCAAAGGAGTCTCAGAGTGGCTTACAAACTCCTTTTCCTTCCCTTCCCCTCCCCACAACAGACACCCTGTGAGGTAGGTGAGGCTGAGAGAGCTCTGACAGAAACTGCTCTTTTTCAAGAACACCTGTGCCCACTGTGCCAGAACTATGGCTTGCCCAAGGTCATCCAGCAGGTGCAAGTGGAGGAGTGGGGAATCAAACCTGGTTCTCCCAGATTAGAGTCTGCGCACTTAACCACTAAACCAAACTAGTGTTTGCTCTGGAGCCATTGTTCCTGAGCTAAGACAAAAATGTGTGAGCCAGAGGCTAAAAAGCTGTGTGCTAACTCACACTAACTCAGCTTAGAGGGAACACTGGTCACAGCTGATAGCAAAGAAATTTTCTGGTTGTGGAAGGTTCTTGGCCATAGCCAGTAGTTATTACATAGATAAGAGAATAACAGAATGACAGACACCTCAAGGAGGCCATAAATGGACGTCCGCTGCCTCAGCCAAAAGTCTGGCAGAAGAACTCCATCTTGCAGGCCCTGCGGAATTGAGGTAGATCCCACAGGAACCTGAGCTCAATGGGGAGCATGTGCCCACCAGGCAGGGACATGCAAAGCACACATGCCATGATGATGTCACCCGGAAGTGACATCTTTGTGCCGGGTACATCGTGCAGGGGGATGCTCTAGCATTTAGCTAAAAACTTTATGGTAACCTCTGGGTGACGTCATTGTACTGGGCACATTGGGTGCAATGGGGCTCTTTGGGGGCAGGGCTCTCCCCACTGGCTGGCCCCACTGGATTGGGGGCCCCAAAAGCAGGGGAACCTCCTCCCCCATTGGGGGGATGGCAACCCTACTCTATAAACTTAATTCCATATTCACCAAACCCACAGATCTTCAGGTCATTATTGTCTGTTTCATGCAAAAAGTCTATAAGGGTTTTCCAGTCAGCAATAAACAAACTAATTGTCTTTCCTCTATTCAAAGAAGTAAGCTATCGCTACAAGTTCCAGCATCTTCTCTAACCATTCCTCTTTCGTAGGCGGCTTCAGGCTCTTCCATTTTTGTGCATAATCTTACTGTCATTATCATATATAAAAACAAAGTTCCATGACACTTTTCCAGCTGGTTGTCCATTAATCCCAAAACAAAAGACTCTGGTTTCAATTTTATATTAATCTTTAAAATGTTCTGAATTAATGATTGAATTTGTATCCAAAAGTTTTTGGCTTTCTTACATGTTCCACCACATATGGTAAAATGTTCCTTCATGTTGTTCACATTTCCAACATAAACTAGAAGTGCTTTTACACATTTTGGCCAATTTCTCCAAAGAGATATACCAGCAATACACATCTTATAGAAATACTCTTTAAAACTAGAACCTAATGTACTTTTCAACCCTTTTAACCACACATTTTCTGATTGTTCCATTCATA
The DNA here is from genome assembly GCA_029375565.1 of Gekko gecko. Lineage (NCBI taxonomy): Eukaryota > Metazoa > Chordata > Lepidosauria > Squamata > Gekkonidae > Gekko > Gekko gecko. Next base: position 102,394,074 of record JAPDNY010000004.1, on the reverse strand, counting down.
TGTCATGTCCAAAGTTTTTGGCCCATTTTATCATACATTCTTTCACTTGTTCTTCCTCTGTCTCAAATTTCAACAAGAATTTGTACATTCTCTTTTAAAGTGAGCTTCTTATGGTGATAACCATAAAAGTATTTTCATACAAATCCTAGGCTTATATTTATTCAATTTTCTCAAAATGACACATCTAACATAATGATAGTTAAATTCTGCATTGGCCTTAGCTTTATCATGCCACAAATATCTGTGTCATCTCAAATCATGTCCTTCCAATAATCTTTTATTTTTTAACGAGGTCCACTCCTTCATCCACACTAGACAACACGTAGCAAAATATAATTCTAAACCAGGCAGACCCAATCATCCTCTTTCCTTTGAGTTCTGTAATAGCTTAATCACAGATATACTCCCCAAAAGTGACAACTGAACTTTCCCCCCCATCTCAATATATCTTTTTTAATTTTGTTCCAAGCCTAAACATAGTTATTTTGAATAACATACAATTCATATTTTTCAAGGTAATACCCAAATATTTTACCTTGTTTTCAATTTTAAAATCTGTTTTGTTTAGTCTTGTATTTTCATATTTGTTGTTCACCTTATGATGCAATCCTAAGGAGAGTTACTCCAGTCTAAGCCCATTGAAATGAATGGCTTAGACTGGAGTAACTTTTCTTAGGATTGCTCTGTTAGTTTTATGTTGATTGACCTTAAAACCCACCATTGCACCAAATTCTTTCAATTTGGTCATTAAGGATTTTCCAGGACCAGCAAAGGTCTTATAAGATTCTCTTTTAATCTTTTACACCTGCAATTCTTTCATCTTGTCTTATATCTCTATTCAATATTTCAAGAACAAGAATAAACAGAAGAGGTAACAATGGGCATCTTGGTCCTCTTTATATCTCACATGATTTAGTCAAATCTCCACTAATAATTATTTGTGCTGTCTGTGATGTATAAATCGATTTTACCCATATCCTCCAAGACTTTAAACAAAAATGTCCAGATAATCAAATAATCAAAAGCCTTCTCTGCATCTAAAAAAATAAAATAAAAATCAATGCAGCTTGTTTTTCATTATGTTTTTCCAAGTATTCCAAAATGTCTATTCCAAAATGTCTCTCAACTGTCTTTTAGGTAAAAATCCACTTTGATCTTCATTTATAAATTCCTGAATAATTATTTTAAATCTTTCCACCAATATCATTGTGAACAACTTATAGTCATTATTCAACAATGATATCAGTCTGTAATTTCTTGTCAGTGTCAGGTTTTGTCCACCTTTGGGTATTAAGGTTATATTAGCCTCTTTCCATTTCTCTGGCATCTTTCCTCCTTGTAAAATGGAGTTCATCATATTTTGTAATGGTTGTGAAAGTTCATCCTGAAAACATCCGATATATATATAAAACCCCAACACATTAGCACTTTCCAGCCCTCCCATTGATTATACTGTGCTCTCCATTAGCCATTGGCCCATCAACCACCACTCAAGAGTACTTGTGTGCCATTGGCTGGGTGCTCAGTCTGCTCCTCTCCCCCACCCACTTGCCAGTCTGGCCACTCTTCCCTAACAGAATAAACTGCCAAAATGGCTGTCTCTCCGGATGAAGATGCTTCTCCTGCTTGGCTCGTCCTCTTCTCCTGCTGTGGGGCTAACTTTTCCCTCAGTGGCTGTTGCTAGGCAACCAAGCTTAGTTCTGTCAGTGAAAAGACAAAGGCAGGAGGCCTTTCCATGCCTACTTTGGCCTTTGACTAAGATTGCCAGCTCCAGGTTGGGAAATTCCTGCAGATTTTGTGGTGGAGTCTACAAAAGCCAGAGTTTGGAGAGGGGAGAGGCCTCATGGAGAGTAGAATGCCATAGAGTTCCAAAGCAGTTATTCTTTTCCTGGGGAACCATTGCTGCCAATCTCCAGGTGAGGGCTGGGGATCACTCAGAATTAAAACTGCTCTCCAGACGGCAGAGATGAGTTCCCCTTGAGAAAATGGCTGCTTTGCAGGGTAGACTCTGTCATACTCTGGTGAGGTTGTTTCCCTCCTGCTTGGGTCTCCACTGTGGAGAAAGACTGTACTTTTCCTAGGAAGAGGCTGCAGGTGGGGGGGATGAAAAGCTGAAGTCAGAGGGGCAGATAAAGGTAGGTTGGTGGTTGGCTGGGAAGAAGATAGGGTTGTCAACTCCAGGTTGGAAAATTCCTGGAGATTTGAGGGGTGGAGCCTGGAGAAGGTGGGGTTTGAGGAGGGATGGTGTCAGCTCGCTGCCATGTATTGTGGAGGGAGGAGGAGGTGGCTGGGGGGGAGAAGACTGAATTCCTTGGAATGTTACTTTCGCTTTTCAGCTGTTTATGCCTAGCCTCTTATCTGTAGTTTATGTGCCTGACCTACACTACACTACACTAGGTCCGTTACTATTCTGGCGGGTCCTGCATGCCACCTTCATTTGGCTCCCTTCCATTCCCTGACCTGCTTTGAATCCAGTATATAATTCCCATCCCACGCATTTCCCTTTAGTTTCAGCACAGAACCTGAAGCACAGATGTCCTGCCAATACTGATCAATAAACATCCTTTGTAAAGAAGCAAGTTGTTGGTCCTGATTGCTGTGGGAGTCTGACAGGTGGGACCGCAGACAGGTACAATGCCATAGACTCCACCCCCAACTAGCCATTTCCTCCTGTGAAACCATTTTTGCTAATCTCCAGGTGTGGGCTAGAGATCACAACTGCTCTTCAGATGTCAGAAATCAGTTCCCTTGGAGAAAACTGTGGACTCAGTGTCATTATACCCTGCTCCCTCTTGTATTTTCAATATAATTTTCTTAAATACATTCAAAGGCCCATTACACATGCACATTTTATTGCTGATTTTCAGAGCAGTAAGCCTTTAATCTTGACTTTCGATTCTGTGCCCTCCTTATGCACCATTCTTTTTTCTCTGGCGTATTTATTCTGCAGCTACAATTTTAAAAACGCACTTTTCTAAATTGATGTGTACATCACTACTGATATGTGACGGGTAGTGTCCAATTTAAAAAAAAAAAAAATTGCGCAATTGTCCTGTCACAGCTGCACATTCTTGTGGTTCAGGTTTTGTGCATGCATTTCATTCCTTGAATGAAAGGGAACAGAAAGGAACACAGGCAAAGGGGGAAAACCCACTCTTGAAACTGTCTAGACTTTTTCTGAAACTGACAAGCAGCTGTGAAGCGCTGTTTTTCATATTGCCGAGCACTAGAGGTTTCTCTGCTGTGTTATCAGCCACTGTTAAAAATGGGAAAGAATCACATGACCTCATAATATGGGGGAACATATTGAATGCACGTTAGAACCCACTGACACTGGCTTGCAAACTGTGATCACTGGCAGTGTGTGTACGCATGCACACCTGTGCAAAGTCAACTGCAACTCTACCACACTTTGCACGGGGCTGCAATTTCTATGGGGGAGGACTCTGGTAGAAGGAAAGCTTTTTTAGTCTTGTGCCACTAAATTGAAAAAAAATGGGGCAGTATTTTCACTGATGCCCTAGAACAACTGCATAGTAATACTAATTTCCTGCCCTTTCTTACAAATTTGCATGGTTTTCTCTTTGTGATTCTCTATTTTGATCCTGATCATGACCTTGGAAGTTTTTAAAAGCCTGTTCTATGTAGATATTCTTCCTCCAAATGGATCAATCCCAAGCGATTCTTAAGTTTGGCAGTCTGCAGAAGGTCGATGTGGCTCAGCCACTATTTTAATGTTATGCTTCCAGAGACTGTCAAAATGCCCCCCCCAAAAAAAAAACAACCCCAACTTTGTTCACTAAAGCATTAAAGGGAAAAAAATGTTTTTAAAGCTTTAGACTTCCCATCTCAGTGCCTCTCTTTCTTTACATCTCATATCAATTTCATTCTGCAGTAGTGATCCCCCCCTTTGTTTTGTTTGCATGCAGCACTGAAATTCTTTTTCTTTTTTCTTTTTTTTTTGCTATTTTCCTCCTCTCCAATCTCTCTTTCAAGTCAATACCAGCAGGGAACTAAACCTCATGCAGCTCCTTTTAAACTTCCCCCCATCATTTTAATTTTTTCTTATTTCAGCAATCTGAGACTAACAATACTCTCATGCTGCTTGTTGAAAAATTTACAACGAGGGAGAGCTTCGCTGAATCTTGTTTAGTTCTCTACCTATATTTTCTCTCTCCCTCCATCCTTCCCTTTTTTGTAGTCTTATCACATGCAACCTAACAGCTTCTCCTATAAGATGGCCTGTTAGAGCTTTCTGGAGGAAAATGTTTTAATGTGCCTTTTCTTTTCTTTTTTTACAGTTGTGTTTCAGCATTTTTAAAAATAACTTTTATTGATTTATTTCTCCCCTCCACTTCCCCAGATTTCTTTTAACTAAGATTGGGGCTCCAGCCTACACTTTGCCTATAATTTCCCCACCCCCCAAGTCTGAGCAAGATGTTAAAGATTCTCCTTGTTTTTATAAATGCATTGATAACCTTGTAGTTTTATAAAAGTCCTATGGTATAGCAAGAAAGGGGTACAGTGGAAGGTAGACCCCCTGATTGTAAAAGGAGACTCTTGTGGTTGATCTTCAGAAATCAGAATTTATACTGTATGATGTACCTAGAACTGAAGCTTGCAGAACCAGCAAGTTGTTCCTTAAAAAAAACCAAAACCCTTTTGTTTATATTATTAAAAAACTGGAAGAGACACATGTAACTCAATATTATACTAAAAGTGATTAAGGAATTCCTGTGTTCAGTTCTTTGGCTTCATGAAGCCTATTAAATACCCTTCTGAAAATTGGAAAAAAAATGAGGCGGAAATGGAGCTTGTACACTGATGAAGGGGGGAGGATGATGGAAGGTGTAGAGTGGGCAGAATGACCTCGATGTGGGCAGTGAGTGACCTTCAAGGGGCAGCAAAAGGGCTTGGGGAAATCCAAGGGAATCTGTATGCTTTTGAATAACCTTTGGCTTGGAAGCGAAAGAAGGGGAAAATCAACACAATATCACTTTTAGAAAACCTGGGATAATAGTGACCAGAAAGCAAACTGAGTGCTAAAGGGAGGAAAATCAGTGCAGAATGACAAAGAAAACCTGATGGACATGCATGGTGAAAGCGAGGGAAAACGCCCATGTATAATAACCCAAAGAAATGTGCCTAGCTGCAAACCCTCTGCAGATTTTCATAGCAGACCTAGTATCAAGCATGGTGTACTAAAATAAAAAAATAAATTTCACCCCATTGTACATTCAACATTGTGGAACATGGCTTCAGTAAAACCTGGTTTGTACTGTAAGTCATGCATACTAAGTGTTAATGGCTGGAAGTAACGGAGGCCATTAAGTGTGTGTATCCATCCACAGTTAAGAGATGAGTTGTGAATATCTTTTTTCAATGAAGAGGTTAACATTTATATCTATCATTATGATCATTATACTTATACTATTCATTAAGCATGGTGAGCAAACTCTAAGCAAGACATCTTTTATGGAAATTTAGAGACTGGTTGGAAAATGGCTCTATCCTGGCAGAAGAACAGGCTGGGTTTAGGGAAGGGCATTCTACCTTAAATCATTGTATGGTTTTGGACCACCTGATCATGAAATATTCCTCCAAGTCATGTGTTTCACTCTTTGCTGCCTTTCTGGATTTGAAATCTGCCTTCGACTCAGTCTCAAGGAGTATTCTCTGGAACAAACTAAGGGCCTCTAGCATCGATAGACACCTTTTGTTTCTTATTAGGGCCCTTTACAACCAAACGTTTGTAAGGGTGAGGTGTACTCCACAAGAGCCTTGCGGAGCCTATTAGAACTAACAGGGGGACCAAACAAGGTTGCCTTCTTGCCCCCCTTCTTTTTTAATTTTTATATTAATGACCTGGTAACATTTATCAACAAACCTGAGCATCATGCCCCAAGGCTTGGCAGCAGATATATAAGGGTCCTTCTATATGCAGTTGATGCTGTTTTACATTCAGGGACCACAGTAGGCCTCAAGAGAGCTATGAGTTCCTTTACTCAGTACTGCCATGAGAACAAATTAGAATTTTCAAAAATGAAAGTAATGGTTTTTATGGGGGGGGGGGCTCCAAAAATATATCTCTGGCTTCTTGATGCCAGTCCTATAGAACATAAATATTCAGGGGTCTTCTTCTAGGCCAACAGCTTGAGAACCGCTAATATACATTCTAAAGGGAGCTATGGGGCAATTCAGTAATGTTACTGGCACAAGGAGGGCAAAAGTGTGGTAGCTTTAAGAGTATTTAAGGCCAAATCTCTGGCCCAGCTTACCTGTGGAGCCCCAATTAACATTACTTCAAACATCAGGAAATTGGACACGGTTCAATCTAAATTTTTGAGAACAGTTTTACAAGAAGAAGAAGAAGAGAAGAAATTGGATTTTTACCCTGCCCTTCACTTGGAGTCTCAGAGTGGCTTACAAACTCCTTTCCCTTCCCCTCCCCACAACAGACACCCTGTGAGGTAGGTGGGGCTGAGAGAACTCTAACACAAACTGCTCTTTCAGGAACAGCTGTGCCAGAGCTTGTGACTGACCCAAGGTCACATCAGCAGGTGCAAGTAGAGGAGTGGGGAATCAAACCTGGTTCTCCCAGATTAGAGTCTGCACATTTAGCCACTACACCAAACTGGCTCTCAAACATATGCCTAATGGTGTCCCTAATGCTCGTACATGTCTGGAATTGGGTATAATAGCGGTGGAAGCGAGGCTATGGTTAGCAATGATTCTGTATTGGTTAAAATTCCAAGGAGATTGCTAAGTTTAATACTCCTAGATTCCTCTGCTCCTCTATGGGTAAGGGCATTGGAAAAGAAATTACCTTTTTATGGGTTTTCCAAGCAATTTCTGTGCTGTCTGGGTTACGATAAGACCAAGGCTTTGGTCAAACAGAGGGTTAATGATACTGCAAGACAACATGATTTGAATAGAATAGGGAAAGGAAGACTTTCTAATGAGGGCAACCCCTATGCCTTATCTTTCCCATTTATTAAATCAAGGGTATAGGAGAGTATTCACGCTAATGTACTGTGATGCACTTCCCTCAGCAGTCTTTGAAGGAAAGTATAAAAAGATTCCCTGTGAAGAAAGGATTTGCCCTTGCAGGTATAGAATCGCTAGACTACATCCTGTTTAACTGCAAGGTATATAACAAATTTTGTGAATCCTTTCCTCTGCCTATGTCATTACCTTTAAACAGCAGACAGAGATCGTGTCTTCTGAGGAGTTTTCTTTCAGAAAGACATCACAATGTTATTTACCAGGTACCTAGATTTGGCTGGTTTGCTGCAAGGCATAGGGAAACTCTAATAGCTCAAGTAGTGGATTGTTGAGATTTTAAACTTCATAATAGAATTTGTAGCATTCTACTGTGTTTGGAATGATTTTATTATGAGGCATCGTTCAAATTCTATTGTGAATGACTTTATTATTTCTATATTGCCCCAATGAGGTGTTTTATTGTTTGTGATTAATGTTCTGGTCATATACCATGAATAAAACCTTGAACCTTCCTTATACTATTACTCTTTTACTCTTTGACTTGGAAAAGTCATTTATAATGTATGGATGAAGCTGATAATTTTTATGGCTTTCAGTATAAGTATGTGGCTAAAAACTCAAAACATATAACACCATTCTCTGTGTTTGAATGATCGGCATGTTTTATTGTTACAGATCTGTCTCTCCATTTCATTTTTATCCTGCCATTCTTCCAAGGAATTGAAACGAACATGGTTCTCTCTTTCTTTGCTTTGTTCCTTATGAACTTTTTGAGGCAGTTAGGTTAAGAGAAAGCAACTGACCCAAAATCACCTAATAAACTTCATGGCGGAGCAGGGCTCTGATCCTGAGTCTAGTCTGACATTCAAACCACTACACTGCACTGGCTCACAATGCTATAATTAATCTGTGTGATATCTGAATCACCCCTTGGTGTTTTGAAGCATAACACTAAAGGTCCCTTTGAACTACCCTCACACTGTTTGTGCCTACCTGAATATTGTTAACAGAAAGTGGAAGAAAACTATAATTAAATCCTCAATTTGGAGTGTGATTTAGGGTTGTTAACTGGTTGAAAAACAACTGCTTTTCTGATTTAGGACATCACCCCTGTTTTCAAAGGGGAGAGCAAGTCTGTCTCTGCCCATTAAATTTTTCGTAGAGGTTGGGGTGAATGCTGGAGTATTGCCATGTGATGACATGATGACAGCTTGAAACCAAAAAGTTTTAAGTCCCTATCTCCACAATCTCTCCACACTCTCCCACCCCTCTGCGGAGTCAGATCCTCCAATATGTCAGAAGTCATTCAGTACCTTTAAAGACTAACAAAATTCTATTCTGCCAGAAGGCCATTGAATCTGAATATGAGGGCTCTAATCCATGAAAAAATATGCTGGAATATTTTGTTGCTCATTTTTAAGGTGCCACAGGACTCCTGATTATATTTGCTGCAACAGATTAACAAAGCTGTCCATCTGGAATCCAGTATTTCAGATTTTCATGAACACAGTTGAGAACCTGGCATACATTTTCAGAACCAGCAGCAAGACTAGAAACAGGTTTCTGTGAAAGACTGAGTTTTTGAAATGAAAGCCATGCCAAAAATCCTCTTGCAAAATGAATTCTGTTTACTGAAACATTTTAAGTTGTGGCATGTTATCCAGGAAATAAAAAGGAACTGTGATATTGAAAAATTAAACAAAATTTATGAATATTATATACAATATATAACAGAAATATAAAGTGAAGTCTGTGAAGTCTGACGGCGGTCTCCGGAATGTGGAGCCGTTTCGATAAACGTCTTCTTTTTATTGTAAAAAAATATTTTTGAAATATTTTTGATATGTTTTTGTACATTGCCAAATAATAATAGTATTATGTACATTATGAATTATTTATAAGGTTTCACTCTACTCAGAAGAAGACGTTCATCGAAACAGCTCCACATTCCGGAGACCGCCGTCAGACTTCACAGACTTCACACTTTATATTTCTGTTATATATTGTATATAATATTCATAAATTTTGTTTAATTTTTCAGTATCACAGTTCCTTTTTGCTTCTTATTAACTATATATACTGTGTACAGAGAACCATTTTGTTACTTCCTTCATGTTATCCAGGAAAACCTAAATTGTTTCTTTAGGAATTCCCCTGACAACTGCAGTGTGGCAAAAGGAGCAAAGATGGCCAGCAACACAGAAAATGCTGGAATGAACTATGGAGGCTATATGGAAGAAAAACATATCCCACCACCAAACATGACCACCAATGAGCGGAGAGTTATTGTTCCAGCAGGTGAGATCGTTCTTTTTTGTAAATAGATATTTTATAAGATCTGCTCCATCACTAAATATGGGCTTAAACCATTAAGCTAAGCTCTGATTTAATAGAAGCCTCAAGTACACACTTAATTCTCTTCCACTGAAGGCAATGGTATTTAAAATTCTTAACTTTTGGTTTGATAGTGCCTCCTGCTTTTCAGATGAATTAGCTCCCACATTCTGCTGCCAGTGTCATATCATCAGTAATCAAGTTATGTGAAGTCATGTATGAAGTAGCCAATATATAGGGTTTCTCCTGACATTTTGTTGAAAGTAGACAGATCCAAACATTGTGACAGAGGGAGAGGCAGGAACTGCCATTTCTTTCATGGCCTTCCTAAAGGTACCTACAAGATGCATATAAACTATATGCATACTACTGGGATAACAGCTTTTATTTTAGAAGTTGTATACAATATTCAGAGGCAATCAAGCTTCTTGGTAGTGTTTTACACAGAGATGCCTTATGAGCTAATGTTAGAATAGTCTGGCCTTTAAATATAAATGAGGGAGGTTCACCAATGTGTACATTTGTTGAATGCACTAATACATAGACTAGGGATTTTGTGCTGTGGATATGTACCTACGCTATCCACTGTGTACTTCAGGTGGTTGACAAGATGACGCTGAAAAATAATACAGAGAAATACTGAAGATCTTTTCTAGAGCAAATAGTGTTGAGTATGAAATTCAAGTAAACCCGCATTCCAGTGTGGTAGCATTGGTGTGGCAGCACCAATGTGGATAAAGGGGAAGCATGCTAGATAGTGGGTCAACATTCCTACTCTTTTGTGCTAGTTACAGTGTAATCCTAAATAGGCATGCTCAGAACTAAATTTCACTGAATTTAATGGGACATAGTCTATAAGTGTGCTTAGGATTACAGCCTGAGACACTTTTTTACCAATAAGTTCTGGTTCAGAGATATACCATTCCACTTAAAAAAAGAGATCTTTCAAGAGGACTATAACAGATATAACTGTGTGGTGATCTGCAAAGAACAAATGCAGTGCAAGGTAGATGCCTGTAACACAATGAAGTTTATGATCTTCCAGATATATTTTAATCGTCAGGCAATGCCATGATATAGTCAAGCAATGCCATGATTGAGAAATTCAAAAACTGGTGAACCGAATATCCCAGAGAATCCTAGAAAATAAAACCTTTGAGGAGTTTGACATGTTACTATGAGGTATGGATATCCCATTACTTGAGGGGATTTATCTGTCAATAAAGTATTTACAACCATGTATTTCTGGTATACTTCTATAAGGCTCCCAAATGCAAAATAATACATACATAGTGGTGGTGGAAAGTGCTGTCATTCACAGCTGACTTATGGTGACACCATAGGGTTTTCAAGGCAAGAGATGTAAAGTAAAGGTAAAGATAAAGGTTCCCTTGCTCGAAAGCCAGTCGAATCCGACTCTAGGGTTGCGGTGCTCATCTCCGTTTCAAAGCCGAAGAGCCAGTGCTGTCTGAAGACGTTTCTGTGGTCATGTGGCCGGCATGACTAAACACCAAGGTGCACAGAACACTGTTACCTTCCCACCAAAGTGGTACCTATTTATCTACTTGCAATTTCTTGCTTTTGAACTGCTAGGTTGGCAGGAGCTGGAACTAGAGACGGGAGCTCACTCCGTCATGCGGCACTCTTGGGTGTCGAACTGCTGAACTACTGACCTTCCACAGCCTGCAGTTCAGCGTCTTAACCACTTGAGCCACCGCAGCTCAAATAAAGAAGCTTATTGTAGTATGAGTACAAATTATTGTATTGCAAGCGTATTAAGGCGCATGGAATGATTTGAAATATACCTTAGGAACTGAGAGACAACTGACAAAAAATATACATATGTAATATAAGTTAACATTTCCTTTAAATGATGTCTAGCTGCCTAAGCTTTGCAGAGTGAGTTGATGTCAAAACGACATAGATCTGCATGTTTTAAAGATGATTTAATTGTGAAGGTCATGAAATGAAATTTAAAGCTTAGCTTTCAAAGAATATTATGGGGGTATTTATGAATCTATTATCCAATTAATTTACATACAGAGGAAATGTACTGTAACCTGTTAGAAGTATCATTAACCTGAAGACTGCTTGCAAAGACAGATAGATAAAACAATATAAAATACAAATTTAAAAATCATTTTAAAGCATGAATTCTCATGCTTATCTATTTTTAAACATTGTTAAACTTTCAATATATTTCTGAAACCTCATAATTTTTATGTTGGAATTTAAAAGTAAGAAAAAACTAAACAAACTGCACAATTATAAAATCAGCACCAATTTATATATATATATATATTATTTAAAATTTAGACCCCTATCCCACACTCTAATAAGCTGTATATTTTTTTGTTTAGAATTTTTCTGCAAACATACTACAATAAGCTTCTTTATTTGGAGACTCAAGAGATGTACAAAATAATAATTGATATATGCACATACCCATACTGAAAACAGATGATAACCATGTGAAAGTCAATGTTAAATTCAAGGGCTGCATTGGCGTAGTGTTTTAGGAATTTTATTTATTTGTATGTATGGGTCTACTTTATCCCAAAGTAAGGCAACAATTGAAATTATTATAGTCAAAGACCAGCATTAAAGGCAACTTGCAGTATAGATGGTGGAAGCTAGTGCTGTGCAGAAATTTTTTTCCAGGGAGGCAAGCCACCACTCACAGAAACATTTTGTTGCCAAATAACACAGCAAACCACTTACCAAGAAAAGGGGAGAGATGTGGATTCTATGGATTTACTGTTTTAAAATGACAGCCACCACATTAAAGGCTAGCATTTGTGTACATCCCTAGAGACTACTAGCAGTTTCACAAAAGAAGGTCTTCTAGTTCAGGTCTGTGTTAGTATGAACCTCAACTGAAACCACCACAGAAGCAAGACATACTCTTTGAGCCTAACTTTCCTATGGAACTTAATTTCTATACTGAGTTCCTTGGAGTAAGGCAGGAAAGTGTGTGTGTGTGTGGTAATAAGTGTCAACACTGAATGCCTGTAGCATATTAGCCTCATGCATTTCTGAAATCTGTGAAAATACCATATAAACAATAATCCATCTTAAACATCTGAAAGACTAATAAAGGCTAAAAAAGGTCACTTCATCAGTTGCATAATATATATGATATAATTTGCTAACTTTTTTTGAAAGTATGCATGGGAAGAAGTATTATGTATTCCCTAACAGTAGTTATAGTTATAACAATTTTGGTGAACACATGAAGCAGCCTTATACTGAGTTTGTCAAAGTCAGTATTGCCTACTCTGATTGGCAGCAACTCTTCAGAGACCCGGGTAGATGTGTTTTCCATTACCTTGCAAAGTGGAGATGCTAGGGATTGAACCCTGGAACCTGCTGCATACAAAGCAGATGCTCTGCCAGTGAGACATGGTCCCTTCCTAAGACACATGAGAGTGTATTTTCAAGATAAAATATACACACATAACAACAAGCAATAAAGGAATGGCTCGATATATGCAACCTGTTATCATTAGTTTTATTCCACCTACAATATTAATTCCTGACCTAGAACATCAAATAATGGTCAATATTTTGGTTGATCACTGCTATCTTACCTAGGGTAATCATGTTATTATTCATCAGATGGAATAACCAGTTCCTCTCATTTATGCACAGTTATGGAATTGTAAACATGCTACCTTGGTAAAAAAATAATGAAATCAGTAATATTGTTTTATACTTACTTTACACTACTGGTCATCTATATGAGGCTAATTATTAACAGAATAGAAGCATTTACTTTTATTCACAATGTTCCAGAATTACTGAATATAAAATATTTCTGTTTCTGCTGTATTGCTTAATGTTCCTACAGTTATACAGTGGCAAAGATCTGCAAGAACAGTAGTTGTGGCTAAAACTGCAAGCTGTAGTTCTGTCAGTTATTTGTCAAGCTACACAATTATTGCATAATCTTCCACATGTATTCAGACAGTGGTTTTTTAAGCTACAGCAAAACTGCTTTACTGAATGGATATGTATTCACAAACAGCCCTATGGGCCTCTAACGCAGCAGGAGATGAGTGGATTTACCATAGCTACCTTTTTTCTAGTCTTGGAACTATAAGTGATTATAAATAGCTTTCTCCCATCCACATCTCTCTTAAGAAATATATTTGGAAATGAATGCAATAGTTCTTCTGAGAGGAAGATGTCTGTATGCAAAAACAGCTGTTTGCCGAGCTGCACAAAAAATAATTGAATAAAGCCCTGCTGTCTGACTGCCAGATGTTTTCACTTATACAGAGCAATTGCAGCAAGCAGGATGATGTGGCAAAGCAAAACGGGAGGGAGATGGCAAGATTTATAATTCCCATCTGAGCTAGTGCACTGCATAGGCCTTAGTTTCCATATTAAAATTTCTCACCTGAATAAAAAGATAAATTCAAATACACAGAAAGATAACAAAGGGGTTGTTCTTCCTGTAAAGACAGGCTGCAAGTGAACTGGCATCATTAAAAGAACACATCCAGATGCCCACACTCCCAGTCATTGTACATGTCAGTGCTCAGCCAGGGATACATCAAGTGCCACTGCAAAAATCACTGACTCTGGATCAATTTGGGCCATCAATGTATCTGATTTTAAAAGCTGATGGGAATGGGGTTTATTCTTATACTATTAAACTGAAAAACATTCTTGGAAAATAGAGGCACTTTGCAGGAATAGATGTTTTGAACAACTATTAAAAATACTATACTTCTCTACTAAATAAATCCAAACAGGCATGAACAAAACACATATTGCGACATGGGTATTAGCTGGATCTGTAACCACATTCCTTCTTTGGTAGCAACAATAATGCAAGCAAAGATGATGGATTAATCTAGGATTCATTCCTGAAGCAGAATAATACTATTCAGTATTATTTTAGCATGCTTTCTAGGAAAAAGCTAATTCTCCATGATAAAACTTTCTCCTTTTCCAACAGATCCCACATTATGGAGTACAGACCATGTACGCCAGTGGTTGGAATGGGCCATCAAAGAATATGGCCTCCCAGACGTGGACATCTTGTTGTTCCAAAATATTGATGGGAAAGAATTGTGTAAAATGACCAAAGATGACTTCCAAAGGCTCACACCAAGTTACAATGCAGACATTCTTCTCTCACACCTACACTACCTCAGAGAAAGTAAGAACTAACCTATTTTTTAAAAAAGGCTGTGTCCACTATATTTTCCCACTCTAATACTTCAAATGCTATGCTAGCTATTATGAACTTTTTATTCACAAAATTAGTAGTAATGTTTTTTCTGGTCACATGATTATTCTTGCTTTCCATTACTGAAAAGATCATTCCGAATGAGATGATAGACGTATTGATTTATAAAGAAATGCCAGGCATGATTAAATATATGTTTTCAATACAGCACAAAGGGGCACTTTATAAGATTCCCATTGAAATGGGATTTGTAGACTTTCAGGTAAAGAGCCCACTAAGGATAAATAAACTGAAACTGGTAGGCAGCATTTGAAAATAAAGGGGAAAAGGGTAAATTGATTTCTTGAAGCATACAGAAAATGTTGCAGATCACAATGATAAATGAGTGAAAGAAGAAATTCTGTTTTTAAAAATCAGGCAATGCAACACCAACATGACATTGTCTTTTCATTAGCCTTACTAATTTTCAGGATATTTCCCTCTAATATTCTGCATTAAATTAACTCCGTGCTTGCAGTGGTATCATAAACCCAGCCCCACACAAAGCAGAATAATGTTAGAATTGCCTCTAAACAAGGCTCTTAGGATACAATCACATGGTTATTAAGATAATTTTGGATATCTCTTTTTAAAATTTTGGTGTTGCTTTTTGTTTTGTAGCTCCTCTTCCACATTTGACTTCAGATGATGTTGATAAGGCCTTACAAAACTCTCCACGGTTAATGCATGCTAGAAATACAGGTAATGCTGTCACTGCTCCCCTTTCTATAGGCCATATTTTTAACATGATAACTGTAAATTAAGAAAGGAGACAGAGCTTTAATATTACTACAGTAACTAAGGGAAATTTTCAGACACACACTTCATACACAAGTGATGCCTTTCAGAACAACATGTAAGCTGCAAGTAAATCCATGTGCTTTACATGGGCAGCACTTTACATCAGTCACCTGGCAAGAAATATTGATCCCAGACAAAAAATGTTCATTTCCTACACTTCCCCTATACATACACACATGCAGGCACACACGTAAAATTTCACCCCCATTGCTTCTCACCCTTTCTCCATTACTATGAACAGTTACCCACATAATATTAAGAAAAAACTTCCTGTGTACCATGGAATAAGATTCAAGCTTAGCCTTATCCCTAATACTCTGTCAGAAGACTTATTTTTTAAAAAATCATCCAAGCAATTTGTCATGACACTAGCCCTCAATAGCATTACACATATTGAAGTCAATGCACATAGAAGAGGAGGGGGCATGTGCTGCTTTTTCAAATATAACCAACCATATAGGTACATAGTCTCCAGGCCCGTGAGCCAGCAGTCATATGTAGGTGGCATGCAGGGACAGTGTACTCCCCCTCCATGCACAATGACCAGCATACATAATGCCCTTTTCAGTTATTACAGTCCTGGTGCTTAAACTGCACGTAAGAGGAGATTGTGCTGCCTATGATCTTCCTGCTACATGAATAGGTTAATGTACATAATTTCCAGCTCTGATATATGTGATTAGAAAGCCAGGGGGAAGGGGGTTAGGGTACTTATTTGCATGTACCATGCATATCTGAGAGGAACATGGTGTAATCTTCCCTTACATATAGTTTGACCACCAAAATTGTAACAACGGCAAAGGGCTAATTTTGTCTTTAGTGTGCCACTGAGAGAGACTACCTCTGGGACAGAGATGTGAAATGAAGCTGAGGCAAAAGAAGTCTTTTTTGCCCGCTTGTCTACTCAGCCTGTTTCCAAGAAAAGCAGATCTTAAATGTAGGGATCTGCCTGAATGTATCTAATCTGTCTGGTTCAGGTCTGGTTTTTTAATGGATTTGACATAGTAGTTATAGTCAGGGGTCTTTGGGGGGGGGGGAGTGCACCTGAGCGCAGCTCTGGGAGCTCAGGAGCCAAGCCCCGCCCCCTGCCGGCGTCCCGGGGAGTCTTTCAGGCAGCTGAATGTCAATTTCAGCTCCATTATATGCTATGGGCCATTGAAGTCAGTGGTGAAAACATAGGTATATTCTGGGGCCTGGAGGAGAGGGGGTTTGAGTGAGAGGCTCCAAACTCACAGTTATTTTTTTCCCACCATAGAGAACAATAGAGGGAATAGAGGCAACCTGTTTGGGGCCCCATAGAATTGGACCCCCTGGTCCAATGTTCTTGAAACTTAGTGGATATCTTGGGGAGAGGCTCCATCAGCTACCCTGAGAGTTTGGAGCCTCTCACTCAAACCCCTCCCCTCCAGCCCCCAGAATATACCTTATGTTTTCACCATTGACTTCAATGGCCCATAGGAATTGCCACCGAATTTCTTTCATTCCCTCCTTTCCTTCTTTCTTTTTCCTCTTTCCCTCCTTCTTCTCTTCTCTCTTTCTTTCTTTCCCACCTTCTTCTCTTCTCTTTTCTCCTCCTTTCCCTGTTTCCCTCCTTCTTCCCTCTCTTTCTCCCCCCCTTTCCTTCTCTTTCTTTCCCTCTTTCCTTCCTTCTTTCCTTCTCTCTACTCTCTCTTTCCTTCCCTCTTTTCTCCTTCCTGTGGCCCAACTCTAGTGAGAAGGAGTTTAAACTTTAAACCCCTTCTCTCTTAGCTCCCCCACCCAGACCAGCTGGGGAAGGGAAGGGGAGGCTTTTGAAGATGCCGCCCCCCCCTTTTGCTTCCCCTTCTGACATCACTTCCGGTGATGTCAGGGGGCATGGCATATGCTAATAGCCTAATAGCTCATTAGCATAACATATGCTAATGAGCACCTGCAGCTGTTTTTCTACAAAAAGACCCCTGGTTATAGTACAACTTGAGCCACTACAGCTACTTCAGCATTTGTATTTGGCAGAACTGCCTAGCTTTAGCCCTGTGCCAAGTAGATCCTCCTGAACCTCACAGGTTGCCTTAGAAGGTTGCTACACGGGATTCTTACCCACTCCCATGCCACGTTTGTACCACTGTGATAGGAACAAGGTTCAAACACCAAGCAGTGAGAGAAGGAAGCTCAAGAGACTCATGCTTATCTCCCTAAGCAAGGTGAAATTTCTGTCTATGTAAGGGAAAGTGCATATTTCACCTCAGGTCTTCCTGTCATTGTACAAAATCAGAGCCATGGGGTAAGGAAGCACAAGTCCCTTACTCCTCCTCTTGCCACTTCTCTGTCTCATGCAAAGGTCTTTTATGCCACTTTTTGAGCTGGTATTACTCTGCTGCCATATTTCTTCAAGCCAATTCACCTGCAGCAATTCAGAGGATTCAATCATTTAAAAAGAAAAGAAACATTTTATTGGGGTTTTTTCCTTGATTAAATTTGGACTGTAGGTAAGGCAACTAAAATAAACTAGAATTTGTGAATCAGAAGAAAATAATAGTTTTATAAAAAAAATCTGTAATCTGATGAAATGAAGGTTTGAGATATCTCATTATCATGCCTGAGGGTTTTCATGACTTACAGTGACCAGAAATAACAGCTATATAAGAAAAAAAAATAATCCTAACTCTGGGCATCTTTTAGAAACTCACCTAGATTTTCTCTCTGGTAAATCAATGGTGTGTTTTATACACACGTATTTAGTACAACATTAAATAACCTGAGCTCAGACTTTCATGTTTTGCTGTACACAGAAGTCCCTTCAGAAACTGACATACTTATCCTCACTATAATTTCATGCATCTTAAAACTAAATATGTCAAGAACTACAATTTTTCATGATGTGAGTGAGCCTGAAATGCTTCCTTCTCCTTGCATGCCATAGTAAGTTTAAAGCCTAGTTTGTTAAGTAAGTCTTTGATATAACCAGACATGGTTGTGATATCTGGATTCTGGCTCATGAATCATTTGGTGTTTGTTTCTTGTACAAACTAGAATTCTAAATAAATCCTGGTTTAGAATTCTGGTTTGTGGACAAGAAAACACAAGTTTGTCAAAGTGTCTGAATTTGCACATCACAAAAGACTGTGGTTAGATCAAAGACTAGCTAAAGTTTCTTCCATCTTTACTGTGTTCAAGGAGGTGGAAGAAGAGAGGCAGCAAATAAACACAAGGATTACAAGGTTTTCATGCCACAAGCAAATTATGATATATTTGTGATGTTTAAATGTAACCCAACCCATGGCTTTTTAAAATAACATGGGAAACAAACCTTGAGTGGAATCCAAAGAACCATGTGGCTAATGCGGGGCTCTTTTTGTAGCAGGAACTCCTATGCATATTAGGTGACACACCCCTAATGTAGCCAATCCTCCAAGAGCTTACAGAGCTCTTCTTACAGGGGCTACTTTAAGCTCTTGGAGGATTGGCTATGTTAGGGGTGTGTCGCCTAATATGCAAAGGAGTTCCTGCTCCAAAAAGAGTCCTGGGCTAATGACTTTAGCTTAGTGTTTCAACTATACAGACTTTTTATTTCTTTATTAATCTTCACTGTTTTCATACACACCAAAGTGTCTGTATGTGTGTGAAAGGTAACAGTAAGGACACTATCTGGCCATTTCAATACTGCATATTAAAGAACTTGTAGTTCCATAAACATGTCAAAAAGGTTTAAGCTTGAGTTCAGACTTTACAGAAATAAAAGCATGTATATCAATTGAAAAATAGGTAATGAAAGACCTCGTCCTCTATCATATAAGACTCACCCAGCTGCCTCAGTTTGCCCCAGTATAGCAAGCATATGCTAAATCACTACACATATCCAGGGTGGGGGAAATAATTGGTGTACCTGATGTGCCTGGCAGACCTAATATGAAATCTGTGGAAAAGTTAGTTCAGCTTCTCCTACTTGGATGTGGTTGATTTTCTGCCTATATATTAATCTGAAACTGATTTTTATCTCATTGAATACTTGTCAGGGAGATCATACTCTCCATCATAGTTCAACTCCAATTTATTTATTCATAAGCTTTGCTCCAGGTAATAATAGCCAATGCAAAATTATCCTTATTGCTATTGTTGTCTTCTTGTCTCCAGGAGGTGCAGCTTTTATTTTCCCAAATACTTCAGTTTACCCTGAAGCAACACAAAGAATTACAACCAGGCCAGGTATGCAGGATGCAGGATTTTTTGTGTGCTTGCTTGCTTCAGTCTAGCTTACTGGTCTCCTCCCTGTCCTGCTCTCTCTAGGCACAGAACATCAATATTGAACATGTAACACAAAATTAACCTTGAACCTGCACCATACACACACTACTGAGTCAGAACTGCTCAAAAAGTCTGACCAAATTCTGACATAACATTTTCCATCTGAAAATGAGATTTTATTATGATTATTAAAACATTTGGCTTTATAAAAATCTCAGCAGTTGGGTTTTATGTTTGTTCAAAATTAAAAATTGTTTGACACACAAGTTTTTGAAAATGAGCCTCAAGGAATATTTAAATGTTGATGATGCACTGAAAATGCAATTATATTTAGTCTTCTTCCTCAGCAAAAATTGTGGTCATTTCAGGTTTTTATTACTTATCAGTTCCAGCCAGAAAGAAATAAAATATTGTGGTTTTTTATTATTTATGAAAATTATTTTATTCCAACATACAATCTATATGAGGTTCTGTATATTTCCTGTACTGCAATCCTACATTAATAACATCTATGAATACCTCTAGGGCTATGTACTCGAATATGTCTGGTCTGAACATATACCCAAAATACCTTAACCAGTTTTTTGTGGGGTATACAGACAGTGTTTAAGATTTTAAGGGATACCAATTAACTAGGTGTCCAAAAAAAAATGGAAATACTTGAGTATATACAGGAATATTTGGGGCTGCCATTTTAAGGCTCCCAAGGCTGTTTTTCTTATGCTTTTTCTTCACGTTTACAGGATTCCCAGGCCACAGGAGGGAGGGGTAAGGGAGTCTGTTCTCCAGAACTTAAGGGGGAGCATAGTGATGATTCCGTTATCTTTCCATGGTTCTCTGAGCATGCACAAAGTGGATAAAAGGACTGCAGCTAGACTGCATTTCATGGCTAGATCTTTTGAAGTGCTGTTGCCACTTTTGTTGTTGCTTTCTGATCTCTGTCTTAGACTGCTGCCTGCCTGAGAAGACCTTCTTGTTCTGTGCCTGCCTGCTGGACACTTTCAGAATTGTTTTTCTAATGTATTTGTTTTAAATTGACATTTCAAGTTTTTCTGTTTGTTTGTTTTTTGTTTTCTGGGGGGGGGAGTTGTAGTTAGGAGGGGAGGAAGCCCTTTCTTTTTAATTCTTTAAAAAATAGCTTTCCTTGATTTTGTTTTGTAATGTTTTTACATCATTCTCTTGGCTTGTTTTAGAATTGCTTTGCATTTTCCCTGGTTCTAAAAGATTTTTAATTCTTAAAGGGTTTGTGGTTTTGGAAAAAAAATATTTTTGCATTCTTCTGGTTTCAATTTTACAGTTCCTCTATAGTTGTTTTAAAGATATTCCTATGGTTTTTTGTGGGGGTGGAGTAGTTTGGAGCTTGGAGATTCCTGGTGGTTTTTAAAAATGTAATTCTTGCAGCAGATTCTGAAGAAAATGTCTGGTTAGGTTTTAATAAGTTAACTGTAGGTGAGGATTTGGGTATTTTAAAAACATATGGTCAGTTTGGCTTGGATTCCCTGGTTTGACATTGGTTCCATTGCGCTTGTTGATTCTGTTTGCATTTTGAAGGCATTTGGCCAGTGGTTGCTCTTGTGTACTACTGGCTTCTTTGAATTTTCCTCCCATAATAAGCAATGGAACAAGTAGGATGTCTTGCGGTGTTACCACAAGTGACCTGTCTCGGTATTGGGGAAACTTAGCTATGAGACAGAGGGGGCCAGAAAGGTACAAGGAATTGCATGCCTATATATACCAAGGAGCAGTTCAGTAGGAAGACTCCAGATTTAAAGAGTGTTGAACAGTTTTATTAAAGAATTTCCCTGATTACAATCACACTAAAGTAATCAAAAATAAAATAAGCACGCAATCAAGAACTAAGAAATAAAGAGGTGATATAGCGACATGTAGGAGCAGTTATAGGGGTTATACTACCTATCCAGATGTGCAGATGTCCGTGAAGAGAATGGTGCAAATGGCCAGCCCCTCCCTCACCCACTGCCAGCTTGACCACTTTCCTGTCAGAATAAACTGAAAATGGCTCTCTCTCCTTTTTGGCTCCACTATGGCTGGCTGGCTGGCTGGCTAAGGGCCAGCAACCATCAAACCATTCTCTTCAACCCCCTGCTTTTCGGCTGACTTTCCACTAGGGTTGCCAACTCCAGGTGGGAAATTCCTGGAAATTTGAGGGATGGAGCTTAGAGAAGGTGAGGCTTGAAGAGGGGTGGGACCTCAGACAGGTACAATGCCATAGACTCCACCCTCCAAACCAACCATTCCCTGATGGGGAACCATTGTTGCCAATCTCCAGGTGGGGGCTGGAGATCACTCAGAATTACAACTGCTCTATAGGAGGGAGGGGAGAGGAGATGGAAAGCTGAAGTCAAGGGGCAGATAATTGTAGGCCAACAGTTGGCTGGGAGGGAGATAGGGTTGCCAACTCCAGGTTGGGAAATTCCTGGAGATTTGAGGGGTGGAGAGGGTGAGGTTTGAGGAGGGGCGTGACCTCAGACAGGTACAATGCCATAGACTCCACCCTCCAAACCAGCCATTCCCTTATGGGGAACCATTGTTGCCAACCTCCAGGGGAGGGATGGAGATCACATAGAATTACAACTGCTCTTCAGATGGCAGAGATCAGTTCCCTGGAGAAAATGGTGGACTCTGTGTCATTATACCCTGCTGAGGTCACCACAGCAAATTGATGCTGAGTGCCCAAGACCGGGGCACTCTCCCAGAGCTTCTTTCTAGAGCTCATTGTATTTATTTCCACAATGGGCCTTATTCCTAGTGGTATATATAATTTGCATGTAGCATAAATTCATCATCAATCTTCTGTGCAGTCCCATACGGGGACTGCATATGAGCAGGCCTGCCATCAGATAGGTCTTTACAGCTAAAAGCCTCCAGGGGTGTTGTGCCTCGGAGTCAGAAGCTTGTTCCTGCACAGGGGCCACATTCTCCTGCACAGCAGCACCCCCACCCTCAGTTCCTATTTTGCCACCAAAGAGAAAGGTTGTTTTTTTCCAGTCTTCAGCTACAATCGAGAGGATTTCTCCCAGATCTGTTGAAGCTACGTCAGCTTCTGAGTCCTTTCCATAGCTCAGAAAGCCCTTTTCAAGAAATGATCCTGATGTGAAGCAAAGATGACCCAAACTGACAAATATGACCTCTGTCTGTTCTGTTTGGGTAGTATCTCCACATGTAAGACCTGTCAACGTTTCACCCCTAAGATTCGGAGCATCAAGGCAACTTTGTGGAAGAAAGCCCTTAAAGCCTCAGAGCCCTCATCCAAGTTGATCCTGGAAAAAGCCACCAGAGTTCTCTCTGTCCCAAAGCCTGGTCTGAAACCAGATTGAACAGGGTCTAGGGCAGATGAGTTATCGAGGAAGACCTGGAATTGGTCTGCTACTGTTTTCTCAAGCACTTTGGTGTAGTGGTTAAGAGCAGCAGACTCCAATCTGGAGAACCAGGTCTGATTCCCCACTCCTTCACATGAAGCCAGCTAAGAGATCTTTGGCCAGTCCCAGTTCTCTCAGAGCTGTTCTCTAAAGAATAGTTCTCTCAGAGCTCTCTCAGCCCCACCTCCCTCACAGGTTGTCTGTTGTGGGGAAAGGGAGGGAAGGAGATTGTAAATCACTCTGAGATTCTGAGTGAAGGGCATGGGTTGGGTTTTTTTAGTATTGGACCAATAACTGCCTCTTTGAGTGGTCAAGTTAAGGTGCCCTGAGTTAGTTATTGATTTATTATAGACACTAAAGATATATTGATGTGGTCAACTTGGGAGAGTATGTAGGTTAGACAGGCAGCAGGCTTCCTTACCACATACTGCCCTTCTTTGATACATCCCACCCCTGTATTCTACCAGCTCCTAACAGCACTAAAATACTGCATTCAACAAACAAAGCCAATCCCAGAAATGATATAAGCTGCCTCTCCAGAGACCTGTTCAAGGCAACTCACATAAATCTAAAAATATTGTATCAATTGTGGATGGATGTAGCCCTTAAAACTTTGGTTTAAATCCAATGAAAATTTGTCAAAGCCTGGGATGACCCATTGTTCTTATTTATTTATTTAGGAGAATTATAGGTTGCTTCTACTGAAACCTGTTTGAGGTAGCTAGCAAAGTAAAAGCAAACCAAAGTGTAACACAGTCATAAAAACCATCAGTAGAACATTAAAATGAAACATTTTATTTTTATTTATTTATTTCTCAATTAGCTTTCTCAGCAAAAAAGTGCAAAAATATATTGTTTTGACATTTAACTTTTAAGTCATTTTGAGGGCGTGTATAATCCGAGAAGGCTGATTCTAAATTAAATATGATGAAGAATGAATTAGGAAAGTATGATGTGGCATTGGCATAAACTTGTAATATTCATTTCCATCTGAAATTGTGTCAAATTGCATCAGATGAAATCAATTACAGCTTGTTCTTCTTGAGGACTGAAGATAGAGCACAAGATTGTTGGCAGAATTTCAGAAGAGGACTTATACAATGTCAATGTCAGTTCAGCTCTACAATTTTAAAAATGGAATTAATAGACACAGGTTCTAAATATCTGCCTTTTGCATATTTGCACAAGTGTGCAGCTTAGGAATGGAAATGAAGTCATCATTGTATCTTTTATGACAACTGCATGTTGCCGTTTATGAGAGTGATCAAGATATGCATGCAAAAACAGAATTTAGAAATTTTTTTTAGGGTAAAAAGATTTCAGCTGAGTTAGATGAATAAAAGCTGGAAGACAAAGTTGTAGCTAAAAGAAATTATTTTCCAGAGAAATAATTTGATGGGCCAGTATAGAAATAAACTTGGATGTTAGATTTGTGACCATGCAACTATCATGGTGAGTGTTTTACTATTGGTGCTTATTTTAGTAACTGGTCACACTTAGAGCAATTTGGCCTTAAAGAGTTATTCCAGTTGCCACCATACATGTAGCAGTATAAAGTCGCTTCCAGTTTATGGCGACCCTATGAATTAACAATCTCCAAAACATCCTATTGTTAACAGCCTTGCTCAGGGCTTGCAAACTGAGGGCTGTGGCTTCCTTCATTGAGTCAATCCATCTCATGTTGGGTCTTCCTTTTTTCCTGCTGACTTCAACTTTTCCTAGCACTATTGCCTTTTTCAGTAAGAACATATGAAATTAAGAGTCCTGCTGTGTCAAACCAATGGTCCATCTAGTCCAGCATCCTGTCTCACACAGTGGCTAACCAGTTCCTCTGGAGGGCCAACAACAGGGCATGGAGGTCAAGGCCTTCCCCTAGATTTGCCTCCTGGCTCTTGGATTCAAAGGTCTGGTACCTCTGAATGTGGAGGTCCCTCTCAGTCACCATGGCTAGTAGCCATTGATTGACTTATCCTCTATGAATCTATCTAATCCCCTTTTAAAGCTGTTTATTCCTGTGGCCATCGCTGCATCCTCTGGCAGCAAATTTCACATTTTATTCACTCTCTATGTAAAGTAGACAGGAGCTGCGGTGGCTCAAGTGGTTAAGATGCTGAACTGCAGGCTGTGGAAGGTCAGTAGTTCAGCAGTTCAAGACCCAGGGTGCTGCATGACGGAGTGAGCTCCCGTCTCTAGTTCCAGCTCCTGCCAACCTAGCAGTTCAAAAGCAAGAAATTGCAAGTAGATAAATAGGTACCACTTCGGTGGGAAGATAACAGCGTTCCGTGCGCCTTGGTGTTTAGTCATGCCGGCCACATGACCACGGAAACGTCTTCGGATAGCGCTGGCTCTTCGGCTTTGAAACGGAGGTGAGCACCGCAACCCTAGCGTCGGATTCGACTAGCTTTCGAGCAAGGGAACCTTTACCTTTATGTAAAGTAGTATTTCCTTTTGCCCATCCTGAACTTACTGCCCCATCAGCTTCAATGAATGCTCTTGAGTTCCAGTATTTTGGGAAAGGGAGAAAAAGAGAGTCAACTCTCTTCACCCCATGCAAACTTCATTTGCCACATTGTCACTCACTCATCCAGTTTGTGGAGGTCCTCTTGGAGTTCTTCACAGTTAGCCTTGGTTTTCAGCACCCTGAAACATTTTGTGTCATCTGCAAACTTGATCACTACACTACTCACCCCTAGTTCCAGATCATTTGTGAATAAATTAAATCATACCAGGCCAAATACCAATCCTTCTGGGACCCCACCACTTACTTCTCTCCATTGCAAGAGCTGTCCATTGATTCCTGTCACATTCAGGGCAAAGCCTGGTGCTTTTACTCTACCCAGGATTTCCAGATACACAAATACAATGACAACAAACAAAGGAAGATACAAGAGCAAGGTCTACAAACCAGTTCAAAGTCTGGAAGCCAAAGTTTCAGTCCAGTGGTCAGAGGAAAAGAGGGCCCAGGGTTTGGAAACAGTGCAGGATGCAGGTCTGGGTCTCTAGCTGTGAACATAAGCAAAGGTTAGCAAGGACAGAGTACAAAGGTCATGGTAGAGCAGGTTGGCTCTCAGAAGTGTTTGACATGCAGTATTGCTTCCACACCAAGTCTTGCTCAGTGTATTCCTGATCTCATAACGACTCTGCTCCAGGAATTAACACTGATCTCTGCTGGGTGATCAGACAGGCACTACTCTTTAGAGCTGTCAAGCGTTCCCTCCTTCTTCTGCACTCTGCCAGTTCAGGCGATCCCAGTGGTGACTGACACTCTGATCTCTGTGTCATCTCTTTCTTCTCCTGCCAGAATGAGCAGCCTAGCTGCAACTGGAAAGCATTCTCACTTCCCAATATTTTTCTCTCTGGGTCTGCTTCTCCACCCAGCTGCTCAGGTGGGTATTCCACCAGTGTGCAGCCCGCCTCTTCCAGTTTGGTGTAGTGGTTAAGTGTGTGGACACTAATCTGGGAGAACCAGGTTTGATTCCCCACTCCTCCACTTGCAGCTGCTGGAAGACCTTGGGCAAGCCATAGTTCTGTTGGAGCTGTTCTTGAAGAGCAGTTTCTGTCAGAGCTCTCTCAGCCCCACCTACCTCACAAGATGTCTGTTGCAGGGAGGGGAAGGGAAAGGAGTTTGTAAGCCACTCTGAGACTCCAAGTGAAGGGTGGGGTATAAATCCAATCTCTTCTCTTCTTCTTCTCTTCCATTTCCTCATCCTCTGAGAAGGTGGCCACTGGCTGGCCAATGACGTTCCCACTGTGCTTCCTGCCATTTAACCAGTTTAAAAACTGGTAAGAGAACCCATCCTTTTATCCCATGACTGCTAAGTTTACTCCGGAGTCTTTGGTAAGGTACTTTGTCAAAAGCCTTTTGAAAGTCCAAGTATACAATGTCTACCAGGTCACCATTGTCTACATGCTTGTTCACTTTCTCAAAGAAGTCCAAAATGTTGGTGAGGCAGGGCTTCCCATTGTAGAAGCCATGCTGATTTCCCTCAGCAGGCTGTGTCCCTCTGTGTGCCTAACAATTTGATTTGATTACAGTTTCTAGTAGTTTGCCTGGGACAGATGTTAGGCTGAATGGCCTGTAATTTCAAGTTTCCCTTCTCGATCCCTTTTTAAAAATGGGTCTAACATTTGCTTCTCTCCAGTTTTCTGGTACAATAGCTGAATTTAGTGATAGATTACATATACAGTTTATAGAACAACTAATTCACATTTGAGTTCCTTAAGAACTCTTGGGTGTATGCCATCAGGAACTAGAGACATCATTTTCTTTATTTCCCCAGTAGGCCTAGAACATAGATAAATATATGGAGCAGAGTCCATCAGTGGCTATTAGCCACAAGGTATAGATAGGAACTCTCAGTCTGGGGCAGGTGATGCACTCTATTCTTGGTCTGGGGGGGGGGCAGCAGTGGGAGGGCTTCTAGTGTCCTGGCCCTACTGCTGGACCTCCTGATGGCACCTGGTATATTTTGGCCACTGTGTGACAGAGTGTTGGACTAGATGGGCCATTGGCCTGATTCAACATTGGCTTTTCTTATGTTCTTATGTAGAACTTCATCTTTGGTCTTCATCTCAGTCAATGGGGAATTTCACATTTCCCTTTTATATCCGTTATTGTACCGTCTTGGAATAAACTGGTACAGGGACAGCCATTTCACACAGCCTTTCCCCTACCAGTAAGGAGCCATCTCTGGAACGGTTTGTCATTTCAGACTGCGCCACTTTGTTTTCGCACCCTTCTTCACCCATGTGGGTGATCTCCATCTTTTTTTTTTAATGTTCTTTTAAGAGTGCTATGGCGCTGTAACACAACCCCAAAATAGTGCAATAGCAACCCCATTGAGATGCCTGGACCACTGAGATACATGAGATCACTACATCTGCCACATGGAAACAAGTGGAAGCTCAGGCATGCGCTCACACACACACTACTGGATTTGATTTCTGGAACATTAGGAAGGAGGAAGGGATGCTGTCTGGGTTTGTAAACTGTCCTGTTCCCCCCCTTCCCTCGCTGTGACTGCACTCTCTTTCAGGCTGCCTGGAATTTAAAAATCTCTTCCTTTAACTTTTCTCCTTCAGGCACCTTAAATCAAACTGCTTCCCCCCACCCCATGCAGTATTTAGGGACAGGACAACAGCTTCCCCTCTTTCCCAGCCTCCATTTTACAAGTAGCTATCTTGCCCAAGGTGAATTCCAGGAACTCAAAACCTGTGGTAGGATTTTAAAATCCCTCCTCCCACTTTTCCAAGCTACACTAGCTCCTTCCAGCCTTGCAAACAGCATATAGGGATGCCATGCCACCAGGTGAGACCTGGGGATCCCCTGCACTTACAGCCAGTGTTCCCTCTAAATTTCCTGAGCTAAGACATTTTTGTCTTAGCTCAGGAAGGATGGCTCCAGAGCAAACTAATTGATGCAGTAGCCAAATGCCAGTAGCTCACAAAGTGGGATTTTTTTTCACAGGACTCCACAGCTTAGAGGGAGCATTGCAGTTACAGCTTATCTCCTGCCTACAGATATCAGTTCCCAGGCATGGAGTGAATGCTGTGGACTCCATGGCATTGTACTCCATTGAAATCACTGTTCTCCCCAGATGTAGTGATCTCATGTATCTCAGTGGTCCAGGCATCCCAGTGGGGTCGCTATCTTGCTGTTTTGGGGTTGTATTACAGCGCCATAGCACTCTTAAAAGAACATTTTTTAAAAAAAGGAGGAGATCACCCGTGTGAGCAAAAAAGGGCAGAAAAACCTTATCATCGGAAGAAGCGCTACGGGGGCATTTTACACAGCATCCCGTAGTGCTTCAGGAATGGTAGAAGAAATTGAGTTTTCGGTCCCGGGCTCAATGACAGCAGGCATGCAGAGAGTCTCCGCTTGCCTACGCTGTTCCTATAGCCTTTCAGGACTTTTACAACCAATCCATTGTAAGTGCTCTCCCATAGAGAGAGTCCTAGCAGGGAGCTTGTCTTGAAACCAAGAGTGTAAGGCAGCATTCTTGGCAATTTTGGGATTGCTCCGAAGCGGAAGGCTATCAGGATGCCCGATGAAATGCATTGAGTGCAAGCTGAACCCAGAGGAGCCTAAAGAGTCTAAGAATTGCAACGCCATTATAAAAAACAACAAAAGTTAAGTAGCTAATTCTTCATAATTCTCGCTTGAAGGGGAGGAACAAACTAAGGGGCTTTCAAAATAGGGAGTTGCCCCGGGTTGCTTTGATAAAGGAGCAAGCAATGGGTGATATCCCTTTAAGGCAGCCAGGAAGGAACACTCAATTAGACCTTGTTAAAAAAACAATGACTAAGAGCAATTAGAGGGGTAGTTAAAAGCCAGTGGGATGCATTCTAATCTGTAGGTCTGTTTTCCCTTGTTTATTTTTCTTCCTTCTTGGAAAGCTCGACTGGGATTAGTGACGCTGGGATCTCCTTTGTTGTCGGGTCTGGTGGTGATGGAGATGAGGCTGTTCGAAGCGGCAAGTGAGGAGAGGGGGTGTGCTCCAATCAGAGTGAGAGAGGGATGCGGCATGGTGTGACAGGAGAAAGAACGTGATGCACCCTGATTGGAAGAGAGAGAGAGAAACTTGAGAGGGATGTGACAGCTTAACACATTAGAAGACAGAAAGCAAAGGGTCTCCAGCACAGTGTTTAAAGACATAGCAAAACTGTGGAAGGACAGGATCCTAGGAATGGAAGACCAGAAGAGGGAGTAAAGAGCCAATGGACTTTATATATATATAACCAGAAGAAAACTATTTGTGAATGGATCTATCATCTTTAATCAATGTTTATGCCTTATTGACTAACTTAAAGTCTAAACTAACATCCCATCCCAAAACTACCTAATATTATGGTATTTATTAAATGCTACTAAGAAATTAATTTTTGATAGACCACTGTATAATAATAGATAAGTGAGTTAACACACCACAAGGATATAAGCAGAACAGGTGATTTAATCATAAAAATAATACACAACAAATCAAGTAGAGACTAAATTAATTAAAATAGATGGCCACTGGATCTATGAAAGCTTCCATTACATCACCGGGACAGGCAGGAACACAAAGCCAACTGAAATTTAATGTAATGAGCCTTGCATAAATAACAATGAAAGACCTGAAAAGCCTCATTCAAGAGAGTGTAGCACAGGCAGTAAAAGCTGCAGTAGAAACAACATTACCCTTGTTAATCAAGAAATAAATGGAACCTGTCCAGTCCAAAATGGAAGAAATAACACAACAAATAAAAACAGAGACAGAAGAGATTAAGAAACAGATAATAGAAAATAAACAGGAGATACTAAAAATCATGATGACATGGAAGAAAGGATACACGAATTGGACCATGAAGTACAAGAATTACAGTTAAAAAAACAAAAGAATGGAGGAAACACTGATAAACTTTGAAATGGATAAAGCTGTGTTAATATTAAGATGCCAAAATGTTCCTGAAAACATAGAAATAAATTTAAAAGAAGAAATGATACATAATTTTACAGAATAACTAAAAATAGGAAAAAAGAGGAAGTGACAGGAGAAATTGATGCAGTATATAGAAGGAACTCCTCTTACGCAAGGAAGAATAAACTACCTCGGGAAGGCCACATAAAATTCAATAGAAGAGAAATGTATGATAGGATTCTCAGAGCAACAAATGATACAAAAATGGTTATACAAGAAATGGAGATTAAATTTCTCAAAGAAATACCATGGAGAGTTAGGGAGAAGAGACAAAATTATGCTGCACTGACAGACATATTGAGAGTGAATGGAATCTCATACAGATGGTTGTTAACAGAAGGAGTGTTATTTAATTATGAGGGCAGAAGACAAAAAATAGACTCTATATTCAAAGTGCAAGACTTTTTTGAGAGACATGGAAAAGATTTAGGTTGGCAAGAAGAAGAAGAAGTTAGCGAAACAGAAGAAGAAGCCACAGGACAAGAGGCAGGGAAAATAAGCAAAAATACACTGAAAAAAGGAAAGAAAAGAATGGATATGACACCATCACAAATATTCACAAGATTCCAATACAGATAAGGTAAAGGGAAACAAAAATAAAGATGGAGAGAAATAAAAGACTTAAGATCCTCTCTGTTGATGTGAATGGGCTTAACAGCCCACAAAAAAGAAAAAGGATTTTTCATCAAATTGTCAAATTACAGACAGATATAGCATGTCTCCAAGAGACACAAATTAGAAAAGAAGATGGAAAATATCTATTAGTGGTCAAGACTTCGGTCATATAGACCCGTAATAAATGAAATGAAATGAAATGAAATGAAATGAAATATCTATTAGCCAAAAAATCAGGAAGCCTCTTTTTTGCATCAGACACTAAAAAGAAGAGGGGCGTGGTCATATATGTTAAAGATTATCTATGCCCAGAATTAGTATATTCATTGAATGATGGAAGTATAGTGGCAATTACAATATTGAGACAAAAAAAGACATTAATTGTGAACATATATGCTCCTAACCAAAACCTGGAAAAAAATTAAAAATGGTACAAGAAACTTTGACAATAAAAACATTTGATGATGTGTGTTATAGGAGATTACAATGCAGAAAAGAGATAAAAATTCAGGAAATGTTCTCCCTAAGAACTTCTTTCAAACAGTAGAGGAATGTAGTATAGTAGACACGTGGAGAACCAGAAACATTTATACAAAGGACTATTTGGTGAGACATAACTCATGGTCTAGAATAGACATGGCCTGGATATCAACATCTGCAGTAAATGAGTTAGTAGAGACCAAAATATTACCAAATCTGTTCACGAATCATAGCCCTTTAACCTTAACTTTGCAGCAAGCGCCAAGAAGGAATAGATGGACTATGAACACGGGTCTTCTAAGAGTAGAGGAATTTGTGAAAAAAACTAAAACTGAAATTCAAGAATTTTTCAAAAGGAATATACATCTTGAAATATCAATAGAAACAGTATGGGGGACATTTAAAGCATATATAAGAGGATGGTTTATCAAGCAGGAGGCATGGGAAAAGAAACAAAAGAGAAAACAATATGAAAATTTAGGGAAACAAATCAAAGAAGAAGAGAAAAAGAAAAACACTGAACTGGAAAAAACAAAGATTAAATTAAAAATATTACAACATCAAATGAACCTGTTACTAATTCAAGAACTAGCAAAAAATATGGAATACACAAAACAATATTATTTTGAAAATGCAAACAAACCCATGAGATGGCTAGCATATAAACTAAGGAAAGAAAGAGAAAAATGGATAGTTAAACTTTAAGAAATGAAAAGGGTGAAGAAAAACATAACCTACAAGAACTGAAGAGTATTGTAGAAACTTTCTATAAAAACTTATATCAGCAGAATACACACTGTAAACAATCGGTAAAAGAATATATTCAAAGATGGAACACAAAAAAAATGATGAAAAACAGAAAGCAATATTAAATGAGTCAATCTCAATTTGTGAAAATATGGAATCAATTAAGAAATTGGGGAAAAAAGAAAACTCCGGGCCCTGATGGACTTCCATCGGAAATATATCAGAAATCTGATGACCAAATAATCTTACTGTTAAAAAAGGTGCTTCAAAATATAGTAAAGTCAGAAAAACTGCTGGATTCCTGGAATCAAGTTTTGATAACACTAATCCATAAACTAAATACAGATGAAAAAGAAATAAAAACTATAGACTTATATCATTGTTGAATGCAGATTATAAAATATTTCCTAATATCCTAACCGCTAGACTAAAAAAAGTATTAGCACAAACTATCCATCAAGATCAAGCAGGATTTTTTCCAAAGAGACAAGTAAAAAACAATACACGGACTATTATTAATGTTTTAGAATACTATGAAAAGCACCCAGAGAAACAAATGGCGTTAATATTTCTGGATGCCGAAAAAGCACATTTGACAATGTAAATTGGGAATTCTTGCTGCAAAAACTGAATGCTTGGGACTGTGGTTTATACTTTATCACAATGATTAGGGCAATATATAAAACCCAATCCGCTAAAATTATAATAAACGGAGATATCACACAAAATATTGAAATACAAAAAGGGATGAGACAAGGATGTCCATTATCACCATAACTGTTTATTTTTACTCTGGAGACACTGAATGGCTTAGTAAGATAAAACAAACAGATAAAAGGCCTGAAGATAAGAGGAGAGGAATCTCGGGGAATTGTTAAATATGTCCCACTCTGGATCTGGCAGCCTGGCTGCTGCCAGGGAGCATGAGGGTCAAGGGGAAACAGGGCACCATGCTGAGGATAAAGGAAATGTGCCCTCAGAAGGGACCTCTTCTTCAGCTGGTGAACGGGTATCCTTTCGTACCAAGGAACCATCCCTGGGAAGGGTGGGAGGGGGGCTCTTGGTAGTTGGTGATTCGATCCTTAGACAGGTAGAAAGCTGGGTGGCGAACCCGCGTACTGACCATATGGTGACTTGCCTGCCTGGTGCGAAGGTAGCGGACATTACGCATGTTTTAGATAGGCTGGTAGATAGTGCTGGGAAGGAGCCAGTGGTCGTGGTGCACATTGGCACCAATGATGTGGAGAAATGCAGTCGTGAGGTCCTGGAGGAGAAATTTAGGCTGCTGGGCAGGAAACTCAAGGCCAGGACCTCCAAGGTAGCCTTCTCGGAAGTGCTACCTGTTCCACGCGCAGGGCCGGAGAGACAGGCACAGATCAGGAGTCTCAATGCGTGGATGAGACGGTGGTGTAGGGGGGAAGGGTTCAAGTTTGTTAGGCACTGGGATGCTTTTTGGGACAAGAGGGAGCTGTACAAAAGGGACAGTCTCCACGTGTCCCGAGAAGGAACCAGACTGCTAGCGCTCAAAATCAAAAAGGTGGCAGAGCAGTTTTTAAACTGAATAATGTGGGAAAGCTGACAGGAGATGAAAAGTCTCTGGTTCGGGATGGCTCATCTCAAAGAGATGAAGGGGGAGCTACTACTTTTGTACAAAGAAATGGATTAAAATTGTCCACTGAGACTGTGGCTAATGATAGGAACTGTCTGGCAAGGTCTCAAGGCAGCAAGAGGAAGGCTGTGGGCTTAACAAACGTGGGAAACTGTAAGTGTTTATACACAAATGCTAGAAGTCTCCGAGGTAAAATCGGGGAGTTGGAATACTTGGTGTTGGGGGGAAAATAGACATTGTGGGTATTTCAGAAACTTGTTGGGATGAGGAAAATCAGTGGGATACGGTGATTCCTGGTTATAAATTATATCGGAAGGATAGGGGGGAAGGGTTGGAGGTCGGGTGGCTCTGTATGTCAGAGAGGATATACCATCCAGTAAGATTGAGAGGGTAAGAGAATTGGATTAGCTTCTGGAAATGCTATGGGTTGAAATAGTGAGTCCAAAAGGAAGCTTAACAGTGGGAGTTTGTTATCGCCCACCAGATCAAAAGATAGAGGAGGATTATAAAATGATGAATGAATTAAAGATAGCGGCTAGACGAAATAACTGTGTCGTAATAGGCGACTTTAACTACCCACACATTGATTGGGTCAATATGAGTTCTAGTCGGGAAAAAAAGATTGTGTTTTTAGACACTCTCAATGACTGTGCTATGGAACAGATGGTCACAGATCCTACCAGGGGAGAGGCGATCCTGGATTTGGTCCTAAGTAACACCCAAGACCTGGTGAGAGATGTAAAAGTGATTGCACCACTTGGGAACAGTGACCATAATATCATTGAGTTTAACATTTGTACAGATAGGGAGTTGCCCAAAAAGACTGACGCAACCACTTTTAACTTTAAAAGGGGTAACTTCTCTAGTATGAGGGGACATGTGAGGAAGAAATTGAAAGGAAGAGTGGAGAAGGTCAAAACCACTGGTGAAGCTTGCAGACTATTTAAAAAGACAATCCTAGAAGCTCAAAAAAAATATATACCGCAGGTTAGGAAAGGTACAAATAGGTATAGAAAAAAGCCTGCATGGTTAACAAATAAAGTAATGGAAGCTGTAAAAGGTAAGAAGGATTCCTTTAAGCGGTGGAAAGCTAGTCTTAGTGAGGTTGATAAAAGGGAACACAGACTATGGCAAATAAAATGCAAGTCTGTGATCAGGCAAGCAAAAAGGGAATATGAGGAGTATATCACAAAAAAACATAAAGGCCAACAATAAAACTTTCTTCAAATACATTAGAAGTAGGAAGCCAGCCAGGGAGGCAGTGGGGCCCTTGGATGACCAAGGGGTAAAAGGAGTAGTGAAGGATGATAGGGAAATGGCTGAGAAGCTGAATGCATTTTTTGCCTCTGTCTTCACTGTGGAAGAGGAGAAGTGCTTGCCCACTCCAGAAGCACCGATTTCGGGAGGGGGGTTGAAAGACCTGAATCAGATTGCGGTAACAAGAGAGGAAGTCCTCCGACTGATGGACAATTTAAAAACTAATAAATCACCAGGCCCGGATGGCATTCATCCGAGAGTTCTGAAAGAACTCAAATGTGAACTTGTGGATCTCCTGACAAAAATATGTAATCTTTCTTTAAAATCTGCCTCCATTCCTGAGGACTGGAAGGTAGCTAATGTCACTCCCATCTTTAAAAAGGGCTCCAGGGGAGATCCGGGAAATTACAGGCCAGTCAGTCTGACATCAATACCGGGTAAGTTAGTGGAAACTGTTATTAAGGAAAGAATTAGTAGGCACATTGATGAACAAAAACTATTGAGGCAGACTCAGCACGGGTTCTGTAAGGGAAGATCTTTTCTCACTAACCTGTTAAGTGTTTTTTGAGGGAGTGAACAAACATGTGGACAAGGGGGACCCAATAGATATTATTTACCTTGACTTCCGGAAAGCTTTTGATACCGTTCCTCATCAAAGGCTCCTAAGTAAGCTCAATAGTCATGGGATAAAAGGACAAGTCCTCTTGTGGATCAAAAACTGGCTTATAAATAGAAAACAGAGAGTGAGTATAAATGGGAAACTTTCTCAGTGGAGGGTGGTAAGCAGTGGGGTACCACAGGGATCAGTACTCGGTCCGATGCTTTTTAACTTGTTTATTAATTATTTGGAATTGGGAGTAAGCAGTGAAGTGGCTAAATTTGCAGATGACACAAAGTTGTTCCGGGTGGTGAAAACCAGGGAGGATTGTGAGGCACTCCAAAGGGATCTGTCGAGGATGGGTGAGTGGGCGTCAACGTGGCAAATGGGGTTCAATGTGGCCAAGTGCAAAGTGATGCACATTGGAGCCAAAAATCCTAAATATAAATACACGTTGATGGGGTCTGAACTGGCAGAGACGGACCAAGAGAGAGATCTTGGAGTCATAGTAGATAACTCAATGAAAATGTCTAGACAGTGTGTAGCTGCAATAAAGAAGGCCAACGCTATGCTGGGGATTATTAGGAAGGGAATTGAAAACAAATCAGCCAGTATCATCATGCCCCTGTATAAATCATTGGTGCGACCTCATTTGGAATACTGTGTACAGTTCTGGTCACCACATCTCAAAAAGGATATTATAGCATTGGAAAAAGTGCAGAGAAGGGCAACTAGAATGATAAAAGGGTTGGAACACCTTCCCTATGAAGAAAGCTTAAAACGCTGGGGGCTCTTTAGCTTGGAGAAACGACGGCTGAGGGGTGACATGATCGAGGTTTATAAGATTATGAATGGGATTGAGCAGGTTGAGAAAGAAGTACTTTTCTCCCTTTCTCACAATACAAGAACTTGTGGGCACTCCATGAAATTGCTGAGCAGTCGGGTTAGAACAGATAAAAGGATTTCTTCACCCAAAGAGTGATTAACATATGGAATTCACTGCCACAGGAGGTGGTGGCAGCTACAAGCATGGACAGTTTCAAGAGGGAATTAGATAAACATATGGAGCAGAAGTCCATCAGTGGCTATTAGCCACAGGGTATAGATGGGAACTCTCAGTCTGGGGCAGGTGATGCACTGTATTCTTGGTGTTGGAGGGGGCAGCAGTGGGAGGGCTTCTAGTGTCCTGGCCCCACTGCTGGACCTCCTGATGGCACCTGGTATATTTTGGCCGCTGTGTGACAGAGTGTTGGACTAGATGGGCCATTGGCCTGATTCAACATTGGCTTCTCTTATGTTCTTATGTTCTTAGGAATTTAAATTACAACCTTTGCTGATAACCTTGTTTTCATATTAGAAGAACCGAAAATATCTATTACCCATTTGATAAAAATAATACAAGGATATGGGCAAGTGGCAGGCCTAAAGATTAATTTCAAAATATATATATATAAACCAAAAACTGTACACAGAGTCAAACAAACCAAATACAAGAAATTTCCTCTATGGAAAAAGCAAAAAAAGTTAAATATTTGGGTAGTGCTAACAAAACGAATACTCTAGTAGATGATAACTATAATAAACTCTTGATGGATATAAAAAAAGATTTATTGAAATTGAAATCATTTATTGAAATTGAAATCATTATCATTTATGGGGGAAATTGCTACAATAAAGATTAAAGTACTTCCTAGATTTCTATTCCTAGCTCAAAACTTGTCAGTTTTAAGAAAACTACAGTACTTTAAGGATTTTGATAAAATAATTAGCCAATTTGTTTGACACTCTAAAAGACCAAGGATTAAGTGGAAGGTTCTACAACAGGGGTGTCCAAACTACGGCCCGCGGGCCAACTGCGGCCCGCGGGTCAGTTTTTATTGGCCCGCAGCAAATTCTGAAAATATAATTGAATATGGCCCGCACATGGCGCTCCTCAGCGGGCAGACGCAGAAGTCCGAGGCGCCCTCCCTGGGCACCAAGGTCTAGCGAGGGCCGGCAGCGCGCTTGGAGGGATGCACGCTCCCGCGCCTCCCCACCCCTCCCTTCCTGGACTCCCCAAGGCGCAGGCTCGGCTCCACGAACTGGTGGGAGACACGCGTGGCGGGGCAGGTGACTTTGGGCTGGGCGCCCCTCCCTCCCTGGCCGCGCGCCTTTGGGTTCCCCCTCCCTGCAGCACTTGGACTTGTGGGGCTTCCCGACCGAGCCGCCGAGGGCTCCGCGCTGAGTTTCCCCCGCGCCACCGCCAGACTCTGGCTTTCCTTCTGGTGCTAGCCTCCCCGGGTACTTCAGCCGCCTCCCCGGTTTCCCTCCGCGACCCGCGCTTTCGGGCAGGTCCCTGCGGCGGGCGATTCCCTTCCTTTTGTAATCAATAAATGGTGTTTGTTTGGCTGCTTCCTCAGGAAAAGAAAAAAAAAAAACCTCCAGCAGGCTCCTGACTTCTGTTTTATTTTCCTCGAAGGCGGGGAAGCGAGGCTCCAGGCCGGGTGGCCCCCCTCAGGTGTGTGTGTGGGGGAGATACTGCAAGGCTGCAATCGTAAAAACACTTACTAGCGAGTAAGCTCCATTGACCTTATTTACGAATTACCTCGGGGGTATGTTATGTGGTTAAGACGCTGAATGCCGATCGTTAGGTCGGCGGTTCCAGACCTTAGTGCTGCATGAGGGAGTCCTGCCAACCTAGCAGTTCGAAAGCAAGAAATTGCAAATACATAAATAGGTACCACTTCAATGGGAAGGTAACAGCTTTCCGTGCGCCTCGGCCTCCAGTCATGCCAGCCACGAGATGGGCACTGCATCCCTAGAGTCGGATTTGACTGGCTTTCCAGCAAGGGAAACGTTTACCTTTACTATGTTATGTTTAGGATTGTGCACTTCAAGGTGGGGAAAGGGGTGATGAGATGAGGAGGGGTCCCTGCAGACCCACAGGATTAGATTCAAAGGGGGGGGGGAAATCTTCCAGAGTCTGACTTCTGCGCAAGGTTGAAACCCTGTATCCTTTAACCCCACAACTTTCCAACCCCAACTTTCACCTGAAGATTCAATATGTCACCTCTTGTGTGTGGCCCGGGCCTTTGCTTATTTTTCTGTATTTGGCCCTCACCAAAAAAACTTTGGACACCCCTGTTCTACAAGATAGAAAAGAGAGAGGAGGATTTAGCTGCTCTAACTAGAATTTATATTATGAAGCGGCAGCGCTTGGATGGATAAAAGATTGGTTAACTTTGGAAAATACAAGAGGATTGATCTTAGAAGGCTGTGATCTATGCATGGGGTGGCATGCATATGTGTGGTATGGGAAAGATATATTCAAGCTTCCAGCAACACACGATTCGAGGAGCATTAATAAAAGCTTGGAAAAGAATAAAAGCTTGCTACTATACTAAAATCCCAAAATGGGTATCCCCACTTGAAGCCTTTATAAAACCTACCTTAGTCACTAAGGAAAAGAAAGTTATGAGACCCTGCTAGACAAAAGTAATAAATTAAAATCAGATGACTGCTTGCTTACAAACAATCTAAAATTAACCTGGTGGGAAAACTTTCAACTTAAAACCAGATATAATAAAGATAGTAGAGTGGGTTTTTATGGAGCAAACAATGAACTTGATAAAATTTGGCTGTCTACAAATGACAAAATGATTCAAAAATTATATAGTTATCTATTAGATGATTACATGCAAGACGAGTCAAAGATGATTACATGGATGCAGGATATAGGGCATAATATAGATCTAGACCATTGGTCCAAAATATGGAAGGTAACAAAATTTATGAGAGCAACATCATACAAAGAAAATATTTATAAAATGTTTCACATATGAGATTGGTCTGCTGATAAAATAGCCAAATGTTATTCAATTGTTAGTAATAAGTGTTGGAAATGTAAAGCCAGTGTGGGAACATTTTACCATATGTGGTGGAGATGTGGGAAAATTCAAAATTTTTGGCTTAGAATATATAAGATTATACAGGAAATATTGAATATTAATTTAGCCTTAACACCAGAAATTTTCTTATTAAACATTATCCCAAATGGTTAAAAACAAAATTTGTACATGGTGACTTATATTTTAACATCAGCTAGATTACTACTAGCTAAATGTTGGAAAACAGAGAAAACTCCTTCAAGAGAGGCGATAGTTCAAAGATTGTTGGAATTAGCAGAAATGGACAGATTAAATCTTGTTTTATTAGGAAAAGATGAAGAAATTCACTTAAAACAATGGATAAGAGTTTACAAATGAATAGAAGATAAGCTTGATGAATAGACTCGAAAAAATTTACTATAACCAAATTGTACTGTTTATGTCATGAAAAAACTATAAATAAATATATATAAGGGAACAGTAGAAGAAATTGAAGACCACTTGGAAGCAGTTTGCAGGTAAAACGGCTCAGGAATGCTTCCCGAACGGGACAGAAGTGTTTGATCTGAAAGGGGAAATATATTCCATCACGGAACCATTACTAAAACAGTTCTGTCTGAAATGACAGACAGCAACTGTTAGTGAACAGTTCCTGAAATGGAACATATTGGCTGTCTGAAATTCCCCAGTGTATTTTCATGTTAATTTTTCAGCATGCCTAAATGTGCTTTAAATTTCCCCCTTATTCCTTGGATCTTGTGAAATAGATCTCTTCCTCTTTTTTTTGGTCCTCTTTTATTTCTTTACAAGAGTTATTATAATAGTGCTCTGTCTCTGTGTGCCAGTTCCTGGAGCACTGCATTTAGACTTCTGATTCTATTTCTGTCACCTTTTACTTTTGCCTTACTTTTGCTTTAATTTAGCTTCTTTGGCAATTTTATAGGTTTCATCAGATATCTATCGAGGCTTTGGCTTTTATTTCTTTTGGCTACAGGAATAGTCTTTGCACATTCTTCCTTGATCATATCTCTGGTTTCAACCATAGTTCTTCCGGTTCTCATTCACTTGAACTTAGTAAAACAAATCTGTTCTTTTCATGATCTTTAGACTACTCAGGAATGTAGTTTAGGATGTATTTTGACAGTATGAATGTTTTGGTTTCTTCAGCTTTATTCTAATTTTTTATATTAATGTTTCATGGTCTGTACCACAATCAGCTCCTGGTCTTGTTTTAGCAGACAGAATAGAGCTTCTCCATCTTCTGCTGCTGGTTATGTAATCTATTTATTTTTTTCTGTATTGGTAATCAGGTGATGTCCACATATACAATCATATGTTTCGTTGGCTGACATATGTTCACAATGAACAACTTGTCTTCACAGAATTCTGTGATTCACTCTCCTGCTTCATTTTGTGCTCCTAGACTGAATCTTCCAATGATATTATATTCTACTTTGTTTCCCACTTTTGCATACGTATATATTTGAGGTCATTTCTCTTCTGTACAGATATACCATATGAACCAGCCAGGAGGTCAGCCTGGACAAGCCACAGTC
Source organism: Gekko gecko (assembly GCA_029375565.1). Lineage (NCBI taxonomy): Eukaryota > Metazoa > Chordata > Lepidosauria > Squamata > Gekkonidae > Gekko > Gekko gecko. The sequence continues at coordinate 102,352,906 of JAPDNY010000004.1, read as the reverse complement.
ATCCTGCCTCTCAGTCAAAAGGTAAACTATCTTGTACCATAACTGATGTAGAAGAATCTGGCTTTGTCAAACCCATAGAACCCTCTTTATGACACTACATAATGGACTTCAAAAGACATTATGTATATTGACTGGCCTTATTAGATAATGAAACTTATATAAATTATTTGGATCTTGGAATCAGCACAGCTGGGTTGCTAAGGCTCAGTTCAAACAAAATGAATAAATCAGACCTGTTCATAATGGGCACAGATCTGGTTAATTGTTGAACTACAGTAGTGGAGAAAGTTTATCAGCCTACACATATCATTTCTGGACATATAAACTCCTGAGGCAGTGTCACTGGTGGCCTAACTAATCCTGGTCATGCTGTTAGAAACTTTTGTGAAACTGTTTCCAGTAACATCTACATTTAAGAAGACTAGATAATAAATATTAAATTCAGGGACAGAATTGCTTTTTCTTTTCATACACCTGGCTCCCAGCTCAGTAGCAGTTCACTCATGTTCTGGCAAAGGGAGATAAAGTACTTAATTCAGCTTCCACTGACAGGGAGGGATGGAAGATGGGTTCCAGGAAGGACCCTGTAATTGCTCTTCACCAGTATGCTTGGCTGTGCTTAATGTCTTTCACTAAAACATTTATGGAAGAGCTGCCCTTCAACAGAGTGAAACTGTTCTATACATTTACAAACAAGATGTTAGAGAAAGTGAACTGCTTGAATTCCCAGGGTTTCTTAAACCAGATCTTCACTATATTGAACTTTCTTCCATTCATCTCCAGACTCCAAAAAGTAGAAGAAATAGCAGCTATTAAGTAAGAATCAATACTACCTTAGGTAGAAACACTTTAGGCAAGACCAGTACTTTGTCAGAGACAAGCACCTGCAGCGTATCTTCGGGACCATCTCCTCCGGTATGTCCCTGGGAGAGCCTCACACTCTGATCCCTTGTCCCAAAGATATCCAGCTGTCCTCAACCAGAGCCAGGGCATTCTCAGCCCTGGCTCCAATCTGGTGGAACTCTCTGCCAACTTCCATCAGGGCCCTGCGGGACTTAATGCAATTCTGCAGGGCCTGTAGGGGAGAGATGTTCCGCCAGGCTTTTGGTTGAGGACAGCGAAGGTTTCCAACAGAGCTGGCATCCCCCTCTTTTCTCTTTTTCATCCTGCCAGCTTTGGCCTCCTCCTTTACCTGCCCATGACATGGAAGAACAGTCCAGAGCAGGTTTCAGATCAAATTATAAACGCTATCAGAAGACTGTGAAACTTTGGGATGAACTGATGATTTTAAACTGTACTTTGTATATGAATTTATTGTAAATTGCCCAGAGCTCTGTGTACTCAGGGATGGGGTGATTCAGAAATTTTATTTATTTATTTTCTTAAATTTGTACCCCGCCCTTCCTGCCGCAGTGGACTCAGGGTGGCTAACAATAATTATGATAATTTCATTCACAGTCCTCCATCATTCACTCCCAACAGTGGAACCAGATGGAACCACACATTTTCAAACAACATGGGAATCCATCATTATAGACTTCTGGGTTCCCACCAGCATTTGGATGGGATATATTATCGAACTTAACACTGTGCCACCACCACCATATTTCATAGCCACATCATTAACAACCTGTCTCTTCAGGAATAGGTTCTTTCTAATCTTCAAAAAGATGCTATGCATCCAATATCACTCTTTCAGTGTGGATAAGTTTCTGTTATCAGTACTTCACCATTCTGAAAAAGAATGGAGAGTGCCATCCTAACCTAGACCAAAGGGTTCCAAAATGACCATAGCCTCTTCCTCTGCTAAAATGACCCAAACAAGGGGTGTAAAATCTCTAGCTAATGACTTTGGAAGTGGGTAACATTCACTATTTGCTTATGCTACTAGCTGGCAAAACAGTTCCTGCCACAACCTCCCTAAGCACATTCAACAAAAACTTCTTGTTGTATCATCTGCCTTCATGCAAAATATATCTTTCTTGGAGATTTGCAAATGTGTGTCACTGGCAACTGCCTCTCCTTTTGTATCCTGGTATGCTGTTGACATCTAGGCACAACAGGATGCATTTGGCCAGCCTGTATTTAATGCTGTTTTCTCTTAAATGTGGCTGCAGCTTTCTAATGCCATGTATGTAGTACTGCATAAAGACCACAAAGAAGTAAAACAGATTGCTTACTTGTAGCTGGTGTTCTTCAAGTAATTATTCATGAACTTAAACAATCTGTTCTATATTGCTGCTGCTGCTGCTGCTCTTTTTTTCATCACAGAAGTTGCTATATGAAGCGGTCTAAGGGAGCTATATGGGATACTGTGTGACACTCCCTTCAGGGCATCTGCAGAGTCCCAAAGTTCTCCTCAGTTTGTAAAGGCATTCATATTTGGATGTCACTGCAAGTTAGAGTTAGTTGGTATGCCATGTGAGGGGGAGATGGTAGGTAGTTTTGTTTTTAAATTGGCCTAAAGATGTTGGCCAATTTAATGCCTAAGGATGTTTCCCTTCCCTTATTTAAAAGGTGAATATGTGACTTCCTAATGCAAATAAGTTCTAATATGTAATTTCAACTGCATTGTTTTTTAAAAAAGTATTCATTTGTGTTCTTCTAGCTGCCCAAGCATCATCTGCAACAGTATCCCAAACAGAAGACCAACGTCCTCAATTAGGTGGGTCTGCCCTTAATGTCACTCTGTTATGTCCATTATGGACAAGTAGAAATTCTCATTAATCTTTCAATAATTTGAGCAGATTCAGACAGTTTGCAGAGAAGTCATCACAAATGTCAGTGGTCCCTGGATTACTCTCCTGCATCAAAATTTTATTTATGAATCACTATGATTTGGTTTCACAAAAAAAGAAGACCTGCCATTCAAGTTTCAACAATCAGCCAGCTCCAAAGTCCCAGGACAAAGAAGACTGAAACCCAAAGACTGATGCAAGCTCATAACATAAATTCACATGTGTAAGCCATGTTGCCTTGCTGGGTGCTCTGGTGCCATGCCAGCTTCAGAGTCTCCTAGCCTCTGTTGTGGTAGTGGAGATGAACAGAGAATAGAGCACTTGTCTAGGCCTGCCCATTTAATTTTGTTGTTGTAATTGTTCTAGCAAAGTGAGGCAGCCCTAAAGAGGATAGGATTATCAGGGTTGCTACCAGGGGTCATTTCCTGCCGGAGCGTGGCAGAGCAGCGCTCCAGCAGTAAGGAGCCCGGGCGCCCCCCCGCACCATTCTTGGTCTGCGTGCACAGGCAGACAGGCCAGGGAAGGCCTGCAGAGGCCTCCACCACCTGGGGGGATTTAAATGCCTTTCTTTTCCTTCCCCACATGGGGAAGGGAGAGAAAGGCATTCTAAACATGCCTGGGTTCCCTGCCCAATGTTTTTTAGGTGCCCCGCAGCCACAGGGCACCTGGAGAACATCAGACAGGGAGCCCAGGCATGTCTGCCTCCCTGCCCTCCCCTCCCTGCTCCCCCTTTTCCCTAAGCCACTCTGCATTTGTGGAGAAACTCAGGGAAGGGAGGGGCTTTAAATGCTTTTCTTTCCCTTCTCCACATGGGGAAGAGAGAGAAAGGCATTCTGCACATGCCTGGGTTCCCTGCCTGACTGGAGAAGATCAGGCAGGGAACCCATGCATGCTTGCATGCCTGCCCTTTGTCAGGAGGTGTGGCATATGCAAATGTGTTATGCAAATGAGCTCCTGCACCTTTTTTCTGTGAAATGACCCCTGGTTGCTACCATGTCCTCAGCTCCATCCATTTCTCCATCTTATATCATTATAACTACAATGGCATAGCAGTTGCACTGACAAATGTTATGACATCACTGTGAAAGCATAATTTCATTTACCATAAAAACCTGAGTTTGTTGTACTATTGGAAATTGTATTGAAATATTTATAATAAAGTATTAACAAAAGAGGGGGGGAATTTTAGTTTATGTCAAGAGAAAAGGATTTAATTGCCATTGTGTTTTCATTCAGCTGGCAAAAGTGAAGGACAGATTTTCATTATGTCTGCCATTTAAAAAAATATGATTCTGGTATTGTATTAATTGTTTTCAATTGATATAATAAGTTGTTTTTGCAAAGGTGTGTGTGTGTGTGTGCACATGATGGTAGTTGATTAGTTCTTCCGCCTACTGGCAGTTTTAAATTGATTTTAACTAATGGTTTTTATGTATTTTATTATTATTTATATTGTAAACTGCCTTGAATGCCTATAACATAGAATGGTAGCTAGTAAATGTTTTAAATAAAATAAAATATATATCTATACAAACACACACACAGTGGGAGACCTATAAGGACCTTGGGGGGCACCTCATTTCCCCATAATTTTGTTTCCTTTCCCTGGCAGCCCCCATATCCTCTTCCCTTTTCCTGTTTCCTTCTCTTCCTCCCACCCACCAGCCAAACCTATCTTTATCTGCTTCACTGTCTTTAGTTTTCCTTCTTTCCTCCCCCTGGCAATCTCTCCCTGGGAAACATCTGGCCTAGTTGTGTAGTAGCTGCTGTTGTGTGGTGGCTGATGCTGTGCCTGGGTAGTGACAGTCTGGTGGTCACTACTGGGCCTGTCCCCAGCGGTTCTCTTCCATCAGAGCATGTAACAGGGGAGTGAAACAGGATTATTTCCAGGGCAGTTTTGGCCCTCAAGTCTACCTCTTCTCCTCCAGCCTCCAGGTGAGGCCTGGAGATCTCCCACTTTTACAACTGATCTCCAGCTTACAGAGATCAGCTCCCCTGGAGAAAATGGCTGCTTTGAAGGGTAGACTCTATGGCACTGTACCATGCTGAGGCCCCTCCCCTCCCCAAACCCCACCATCCCCTGGATCCACCCCCAAAGTCTCCAGGTGTTTTCCAAACCAGACCTGGCAACCCTACCTCCACATGGATTTGCTTTGCAGAAACCAAAGTTTGGAAGGAACAGCAATATTGTTGTGGTTGCCTAGTAACATCCAGAATGGCAGCTTGGAGCTCAGTGGCGTTCTTCTCTTAAAACTGCAGGCATTGTTTCTATTATTTAGTGGAGACTGTCTCCACTGATTTTTTTCATGATTTCATTTTTTCCTGCAAACTTGGGATTTTCTATAAGGTTGTAGAGAAATTAACCCTGTCTCTCCCTAGCTGCATTTTGAAGATCTCTTAATCCACAATCTATGGCCAATTCAGAATTTAGAATTGTCTGTCTGTCTGTCTGTCTGTCTGTCTGTCTGTCTGTCTGTCTGTCTGTCTGCCTGTCTGTCTGTATTCAACACGGCACCATCTACAGATATTTAAATCTGTGAATTGGAGCCCCATCAAGAGAAGGAATAATTTTGTCCAAACTTGAAGGATTCCCCAGCTGTGCAGAAAAATCCCAAATCTCAAACAACTGGGGGTGATGTCGGGAAAAAAACCCTCACTGTGGGCAGGCAGGGGGGGAGGAGCAGGAGCCTTCTCCATCTGTTGCAAACCCACATCCCTCCCCTGCCAAAATGGCTGTCTCTCATATGTTGCCAGCCCATTTCCCTCTGGCACTAAGGCAGTAGCATTGGAGGCAGGTAGGTTGGTGAGGAAGAGCAAAAGCATCTGGCTCTGGCCCCCATATCATGCTCCCTCTTCTGCCAGATTTGCCAGAGCCAGATGCTACTGCTACTGCCACAGCATAAGTCACATAGCTGGCTGGCTGCATATGGCATAGGACCAAGTCGGCAAAGCAGCAGGGAGGGGAACAGCTAGGCAGGCAGAGAGATGGGGAAAGAGACTGTCAGGCAGGCAGGAGGAGTGGTGGGCAGGAGACAGGCAAGCTAAATTTCCCCTGATGGGTCTCGCAGATTCCCTCTTGACAATGTATGTCAACATGGCCCCATCTGTGGGTACTTAAATCCAGAGGCTGAAGCTATGAACAGAGAAGACAAATGTTTGTACAAACCTGAGAAAAGCTCCTGTGTTGCAGACAAATCTAAAGTCTAAAAAAAATTGTGGGATTCAGCCAGTCAAAGTAAGAAAAGCAAAACCTGTACATTTGAGAAATGAATGTCCCCTAAGATTCCAGGGGCCATTTTGGGGTTTGTTATGCAATCACAATGATATTGCTGGCCTTCAAAACTTGGTTTCTGTCTGTAAACGGCAGAGGGAGGAGCAGGCCTTTTATGGGGCCATTTTGAACACCTAGTCCACCCCTACTCTCTCCCTCTTGTCCTGGCCCAGCAGCAACCAACTTTCCCTACATGAAGTGCAGCCAGGTGCAGCAGTGGCTTCCAGATAACTTGATGCCACACAACTCACCTGAGCCCAGCAATAGCCTCTACACAACTTGCATAACTTAGCTGGCCACCACCTGAATTACTTGTGCATCTGCTACCAAATGTCTTCTGAAGCTTGGCCAGACTTTTCCCAGAGAGGCTATCAGGGGACAGAAAGAGGAAAAGCTGAGAGCCAGTGTTGTATAGTGGTTAGATTGTCACAACAGGATCTGGAAAACTCAGGTTCAAATCCCTACTTTGCCATGGAAGCTTGCTGGGTGCCCTTGAGCCAGCCACTATCTCTTAGCCTAATCTGTCTCATAATGTTGTTGTGAGAATAAAATGGAGGAGAGGAGAATGATTTAAGCACCTTGGATCTCCATTATGGGGAAAGGTGGGGTATAAATGAAGTAAATAATAAAACTGAAGACTGCAAAGGCAGATAAAAGGTAGATTGGTTAGTGAGTAGGAAGGAAAGCAGGAAGCAGGGAAAGGGGAGAGGATATGGAGGAAGAGGGGAAGAGGAAATAATGTGGGGAAGGGAACACAGAGAAATGAAATGACCCCACAAGGGCTTGTGGGGGCGTGTTTGCGGAACTAATTTATGATATTCTAATCTTACACATATTAGCATATAACCTGTATTTTAATGTTAATGTTCATACATTCATTTGGCCTAACTTTCTTTTCGTAGACCCCTACCAAATACTTGGACCAACCAGCAGCCGTCTTGCAAATCCAGGTATGAAGAAGTATTTCTCCTTTAGATTTTTATCTACAAAGCTCACAGGCAAATGCTGATGAGAGTATACTGCTGACCCAAGACTAGAGTGATGGAATTAGATATTCTTGGGTTCTCATGAAGTCTGTCTCACAATATTTGATCTCAATTAATCAAATGCAAACAGAAGTAAACTAGAAAACACAGTTATCTATGAAAATAATGGAACATTACCCCCACATACACACAATGCTATATCACAAACAGTTTTTGAAACTCCCCTCAGTTCCAAAATAAATTTTCTACATGGAATGGTGGCAGCTTTTAGAATAAAAGCAAACTATAATTCCCTTGAGTTCATGAAATTCATAGTGTGGCCTTGTGATGCTACACTTTATTATCCTTGATTAGTTAAAATGTTATTGTTGTCAAGTCCACATTTAATAGGACATATGTCCCATTTAACTCAATGGGCTTGCTTCCAAGTAATCGTATATAGAATATTTCTTACTGACTGTATTTCCACACTGTTGAAATTGTTAGTGAATGTAACGTAAGGAATTTTTCATATAATTCATGGGATCATTCTTACAATACTTCAGTAATCTGTTTCTCACGTTGTTTGTGAAATATAGATGATTCCAGTTTCTATCACTTAACATATAACTGTTTCCTCTCCCAAACAACCTGTCAATGCCCTATGAAATCCAATTAATTTTTAATAAAAACATGCTTAACACAGTTCTGGAGCTAGACAGGTGATGGTAAGATTTAGATAATCTTTGGAGTCTGGTCAAAGACATAAAAGAACATAGCCTTTACTTCAATGATATTATTATTTGTCCCAAAATGCTTTTGTGAAATTATTTAGTAAATTCTTCAATAGGAATCAAAACTTATAGTTCAAAAAGAAGTTCATGAAAATTTTACCCATTTCCAGTATTTCTGAGACAGTAACACTATGACCTACAGGACATGGACTGGAATAGGCAAACAGTCCTTTAGATTTTTCAAGATGGGTCTGGTATTGCCAGCAATTCAAAGCTGCAAGTGGTTAGCTATTTCTCTGCTTATTTTTCTTCCTTTCTTTTCTTATGCCCACAGGGAGTGGGCAGATACAGCTATGGCAGTTCCTGTTGGAGCTCCTGTCGGACAGTTCCAACTCTAATTGTATCACCTGGGAGGGCACCAACGGAGAGTTCAAGATGACTGACCCTGATGAAGTAGCTCGGCGCTGGGGAGAAAGAAAAAGCAAACCCAACATGAACTATGATAAGCTCAGCCGTGCTCTCCGTTACTATTATGACAAAAATATTATGACTAAAGTCCATGGTAAGCGTTATGCCTACAAGTTTGACTTCCATGGAATTGCTCAAGCTCTCCAGCCGCATCCTCCAGAATCATCCATGTACAAATATCCCTCAGACCTGCCTTACATGAGTTCCTATCATGCACACCCCCAGAAAATGAACTTTGTAGCTCCCCATGCTCCTGCTTTGCCTGTCACTTCCTCCAATTTTTTTGCTGGACCCACTCCATACTGGAATTCACCAACTGGAAGTATCTACCCTAATACTAGGCTTCCAGCCGCGCACATGCCTTCTCACCTTGGCACTTACTACTAAAGGAAGAAAAATATTTTAAAAGGACATTTCTCCATGGAATACAATGAATTGTAATGGAGATCATGAACAAAAAGTGCCTAAAAGACATAACAAGGTTGACTGAGAACAAAAGATGTCAATCATTTTTTTAATAAGGATTACTGGAGAATATTAAAGATGCTACTATATAAAGAATGTTGGCATTGAGTCAACAGGTCAGACACAGTGAAATACTGTTCTAGGTAAAAGTGTGTAATGATAAAGTTGGGAACAGAAAAAGTTTATAAGCTTTTGTATCATGTTTGATATCATGCTAGTGCAAACCGGACTCCACTGCAGCAATATAAGGATAATTCTATTATGATCTAGGATACATTATGTGAAAATATAAATTTATAAAAAAATGTATTTTTCAACAAAAATGCAGAACAATGTCATAAATATTTGTCTAGAGCAGGACCTGAATTTTTTTAATGCAACAGTTTTATTTGGGATGAAATTAACACATTCCATTAAGAGAAAGGGATCAGCCATTTCAAACTGTGAAGACAATGCAAGCTTTAAGATTCCTTGATAGTGTTAAAGAGCTCTGAGCCAACCATTGGGACTGAGAATGTGCTGAAGGGCAAGTGTGTGTTTGTAGGCTAAGGGGTGAACCCAAGAGGAAGTTCTCCTGAGTAAGCCCTGCTGAAATGTAAGGAGACTGCGCAACAGCGCTGTTGTAGCCCTGTGTCTGATATGTGAAGTAGAAAGGGGTGAGAGGAGGAGGACAAAGGTGATAAGAGTGAAGGAGTCATTTTCTCTGGAAATATAGGAAACTGAAAACTGGACAGTTTTTGAACTTTGAAGAAATACTTGTTTGGACTTGAGTACTATTGTGTTCAGTATTATGCCGTTTCCAGTGTTATCAAGGACTTGATTTTTTTAAAGTCCAAAAAGAGGGAAGTAGTAGTATCAGAGTATGCATTTCTTTATACAAATGTAAAACTGGAATTGTCTTATATTTAAAAGTAACATTTAGGACCTCATCTTAAGGGAATTTGTTTTCTGCTGGTTGAAGGTAAGAGACAGTCCCCAGTTGCCAAAATCTGAAATCATATAGATATTTTTGTTAGGCAGTGCCCGTTTTTCTTTTCTGAGTCGCGAACGCTGTGCGTTTGTCAGAATGAAATATACAAGTCAATGTTATTTTTTTCTTTTTATATAATAATTATATAACTTATGCATTTATACACTACGAGTTGATCTCGGCCAACCAAAGACACAGAAAGGGACAATCAGAAATATTGTGGCCTTGAATTTTAACTCTGTATGCTTCATGTTTACATTATGAATTTAACTAGTACTTAGAAAGCAGAATGTATGTAATAAAATAAGCTTGGCCTAGCGTGGCAATTCCGATTGACACTGTAGTCTGCATTTTCATCTCTTGTGACACTAATGCTAACCATGTTGTGTTCCAGAAGTGTAATTTCTTTTTAAATATTGTGGTTATTGGACATTCCCTTAGAAAGTAGACCAAGAAAAGACAGAGAAGGTATGGCTACCAGCAACAACACATCTTCTCCTTCCATGGTTAACATGTAGTAAAACAAAATGTGTGATGTGATGTCACTGTTTCCTGAATTTTCCCACACCTGAGTCAGTTCATTGACTATGGCTAGCAGGGGCAGGGAACCTCTCAACATGACAATGCTTTGCTAGACATTAACAGGGGAGAAAGGAGTGACAAACGCAAGCCTGCTACTTTTGACAGCTGCCATGCATGTTGGGTATGTCTTCTTCCACTCTAAAAAACCACAACTAAAATAATTTTCAATCCATAGTCTACACCATTCACTACCAGTTTCCCACACCCTAGTTTCACTAATTATTTTCTCATCCCTCCCCAAATCTGTTCTTATTCTTAGATCATCTCTCTTTTTTTTTAATATACATGTCTAGGCCATTTCTTGGTAAAAAGAAACCAAGTGAAAATACAGCCTGATGATTTAAGCAGGTGGCCCAAAGTCTTTTAATTAATTGTGCTATCCTTTGCTTTGAATCTAAACATTAGCAATACTCATTTACCCTCAAATTATGTACAACTATATACCACACTATTATTTAATAGTTATTGAAGAAATTCAGTATTCTTATTTTTAAAACTAAGCAAGCAGCAACCTCTATCAACATGTTTTATTATCACTTGAAGGGTCATCATCAAAGCTCATATTGAAATAAATTTTGTTAGTCTTTAAGGTACCAGTGGACCCCTAAGCTCTTTTGCCCTCAGTGGACTTAGAAGGCTGTGACTTGGTTCTGGATGGCACTGTTAGACACCTGTGAATGATGTATAGCTGTGAAATCCCGTGCAATTAAATCTTTTTCTTTAATTAAATTTTTATTATATTCAATACAATACAAAAAATAAACATTTGCATAAAATGAAACCCATGCAATTAAATCTTGACATGATACTGCCTGTTTTGCTCACCTGTTAACTCTTAACAATTATTGGGACCATTTCAGATTTTTTAATTTTCACATATACATTTCATTTTCTTCCTAGAACATTGTGCTTTGCACATCTGCTAAGGAATAAATAAGGATTAACTGGCTTTTCCCCAAGGAGTGTCTGTACAGGAAGGCAACCACTGATACTCATTCAAAATACATGTTTGACAAAAACAATTTAGATGCTTTATATTGCCAACCATTTAAGCAGAACTCTAATTAGATTTAGACAGTTTTTTACACTGTCTGTGCAAGAGAAACTTTGCTAAACTGAACAGCTAGTTATTTCAGATTTAGTAAAGTTAATTATCATACAGGTGACATGCAAACCTTGCACAGCTTGCAAGAAAGCAGACCTGCCTTTTGTTTGACTTTCATATGCAACTGAACCTTTTGGCAATTGGCCTTAACTGGAAATATGTTTGCAGAAGTAACCACAGTGAAAATAGAACTGCCCAGAACAAAGGCAAAGTCAAAGGATCACAACTCAAAGCAGGAGAAAGATTGTCTTTAAACTTCTGTTCTCCGGTGATCCAGTCTGAACATGTGGGAAGTAGTCCCTTCCTGGTGTCAGGCAGGGTCATTGACCATTTTGATTCCATAGGAGGGGGGCCTCTCTCCCAAGCTTCTAGTCTTGGCTCTGCCTGCAGAGCAGTTAGGGGTGCACCAGGATTCCCCCCCCTTCTTTTTCTTATCTCTTATTGTTTTGTCTCCCTCCCCCTGATTTTCCCCTTGTTCTTTCTTTGCCTTTCGGGTGGGAGTAGCAGGGAGACACCCACTTCCTATGGCCAGCTGGGTAGGAAATCTCACCTCAGAGAGACCTGCCCCCCCTCACAGCCAGTCATCTTCGGGAGTAGAGGAGGATCATTCCAAGGGGACCCAAGGCAGCAGAGGCAGTCATCCAGGGTCGTGGGGAATATTGTCTAGGTGAGACCCCCCCACTTTGTCTCCAGTCCTCCTCATGAGGAGAGGCAAGCTGGGGGATTTCAGCCTTTTGCCCAGGAGACTCCCCAGTTTTCTACCACCACAGCCTTCCAGAGCCTGTGGTAAGAAGGGCAAACTGGGTGGGGTTGAAAAGGGGGCTGTGATCCTTCTCCCCCCATTTTATATCTATATATTCTTAAAAGGTGTGGATTTTTTATAATGGCAGCTAGTGTGGGCCTATCTGAGCATGCTCCACAGGAGGAGTTAGGCTTAGGCCTCGATCTTCCCTCTTCACCCTCCCCTGCCTCCGCCCATGACTCCTCTTGTGGATCAGAAGCAGCAGAGGCTTCTGCTCTGGATCTCCCAAGGGATAATGCACATTCTAATTTGTTAGCCTGGATAAGGGAGGAAATGCAAAAGAAAATTAAAGCCTCCCTATCAGAGGCTATCTCCAGCCTTTGAGATTCTACCAGGTCCTCCACCAGAATTAGACGCCACTCACCCTCTGGTTCAGAATCTGGGAAGATGAAGGGAGAGCCAGGAGCCTTCTTCTCCCCCTCACTCAAAGAGACGTAAAGAGGCTACATCTTTTAGGTATTTTTCTAGAAACCAAGCATCTTGATCGCCATGTGTCTTATGATTCTGACTTCTCAGACTTTTCCTCCCCAAAGGAGGAGGGAGAACTGTCGAATGAGGAAGAGCTGTCATCTTTTCCCACAGGAAATTTCCCCAGAACTTCTTACTAAGAAGGAAGCAGGGAAGCCTGACCCATCTAGTTGATCTGGCTCAGCCAGGGCTTTACCACAAGGGGGGGTCTCCATCACTTGGGATTCCTTTCCCATCTGTCTGACAAGATGCTCAAAGCTGAATGGGAAGCTCTAGCAAGAACCAAGACAAACCACCCCATCATTTCACACTTCTAATTGTTGGTGCCTGAAGCAGCAGAACACATTAAACTTCTAGTAGTGGATGCACCAGTTGCCAACTTGTGTTCAAACTCATTCCAGCAGAGTTGGATGGCCTCTCTAGAGATCCATGTGATAGAAGGATAGATCAGTCTTTGTGCAAGAATTTTCAGGCTTTTTTGGCTGCCTTGAGAGCTTCCATGGCGAGTTCCCTTTTTGCAGGGCAATCTGGTCCTGGGCCTCAGATCATTTGACAGCAGGCAATGACTTTCCAAAGAGCTTAAAGATGAACTAAAGAAGTTAGCTCTAGTGGCAGCATTCTCTGCAGATACAATCCAGTCGCCAGCCAGAGCTATGGCATCCAGCATTACAGCTAGATATACCACCTGGCTGTGCAACTGGGAAGTCAGCATTACCTCTGAAGCTGGGGGTGGCTAGCATTTCTTTCAAAGATGGCAGTATTTGGGGGGATGGTATGAATTTATATCTGATAGAGGATAAAGACAAAAAGAAGGCTCTAACCACGCACAAGAAAGAAGTCAAACCCAAGAAACACTTCCATTCCTTTTGCAATCCTAAGCACAACACTGGCTTTCTACCAGCTCATTCTCCCAGGTGCAGACCAACCAACCAGAGGTCACGAGGAGCAAAAAAGAGTTCCTCAGCATAACATCAGCAGCAGGCCAGTCCCACCAAACTTCGGAGTTCAGCTTCACTTTTTCACAGAAGATTGGAAGTCATCTGTTGGCAACTGTGGGTACTGGCCAGTGTTACGCATGCCTACTCTCTGGAACTGTGAACCCTTCCTCATGATGGATTCATCCAAGTCTCAACAAATCAAGGAAAGATCTTCTCCTTCTTCAAGCTATCCAACATCTTTGGGACATCGGAGCAACAGAACTGGTCCCAGAGGACCAAAAGTCATCAGGGGTCTACTCAGTCTTCTTTATTGTCCCAACAAAGAATTAAGTCATAAGAGCCATTTTGGACTTAAAGTGGCTGAACTGCAGAATCAAGAAAAGAAAGTTCTGGGTGGAAACGCTCCAATCTATAATTTCCTCGATCCAGAAGAAGGACTTCCTGCATCAATAGATCTGTCAGAGGCTTATTTTCATATCCCAGTTTGGGATTCTCAGCAGAGGTTCCTATGCTTCTCAAGACTGCCCTAAGAGTGTTCACAAATGTTCTAGTCTCACACATCACTCTTTTCATGAACCTAGGGTGTTTCCATTTTTCTGTGCCTGGGCAATAATCTCATCAGATCCCCCTCATACTAATAGGGAGTGGAAGATGTGGAAAGGACTCATTCCTGCTTGCAAGAACATGGATTCATTATCAATACGGAGAAAAGCTGTCTGCTTCCCACCCAGTGGGTGCTTCATCTGGGTGGTCATCATAGACATGGTTCAAGATCAGGTTCTCCTGTCCCAAGAAAGAAGGGAGAAGACTCTTTCTCTACTACAGGAGATTATGCTGCAGTCTCACACAGAGGTCATGCTCCTGGTAAGACCGCTGGGAATGCTAGTATCATGCCAGGATGTGATCCCATGGGCAAGATTCCACACTTGCCTTCTCCAGAGGCTTTTTCTTCCCTTCCAGGAAGTAATAGCCCACAAAAGGCACAGGATCATCAAGCTTCCATTAAGTCTGCTTCAGGATTTCCAGTGGTGGCTATATCTATCCAGACTTCTCAAAGGGACACCCTTCAGACCACAGATGCCAGCCTTCAGGGGTCCTGAGAAGAGGCCACTCAGAGCATCAATTTTCTGGAATTCAGAGCTATCAGGTGGGGTCTTTTAGCCTTCCAGGATCCCCTAGCTGGGAAGGATGTTCTAATGTACATGGGCAACACAATTACCAAGTGGTATATCAACCATCAGGGGGCATGAAAGCCAGCTGTCTGCATGTGGAGGCAATGCAGATTTTGCAGAGGGCAGAGACCCATCTACAGCCTCTCAAAGCTGTTCATGTGGCAGGGACATCCAACACCTTGGTGGACTGGCTCAGCAGCAGAACCCTGGATCAGTCAGAATGGATATTAAACAAGGAAACCTTCCACAAGATCTGCCGCAGGGTTAGTAAAGTAAAGATGGACCGTTTTGCATTGGAACTCAATCATTGAGGTTTGTTGCAAAAACAAGATGTCCCAAGGCCATAGGAATAGATGCTCTAAGCTGTGTTTGGCCAGATCAGCTGCTGTATGCCTTCCCTCCCACCCGCTAATTCAAAGAGCAATTCAGAGGATTGTAGCTCTAAGAGCAGAAGTCATTCTGATAGCTCCATTTTGGTCACACCGGTCCTTGTTCCAAGACCTCCTCCAAGGAACCATGGCACCTTCCAATCAGGAAGGACCTTCTTCATCAAGGGCCCCTCCTCCATCCACAGCCTGAGTGGCTAAGCGTCACAGCCTGGAGGTTGAGCAGTTGCAATTTAGAGAGATAGGTTACTCAGATAAGGTTATAGACACCCTAGTGGCCTCTAGGAAGGGCTCAACCAATTGAGTCTACAAGTATACCTGGAAAGTATTTCAGTCATGGTACTCTGAGAAAGGGTCAGATCCATGCAGAGCTAAAGTGGATGACTTTCTTTCCTTCTTTCAAGTGGGTTTGGATAAGGGTCTGAGTACTTTTGTTGTTCAGTCGTACAGTCAAATCCGACTCATCACGACCCCATGGACCACATCATGCCAGGCCCTCCTGTCTTCCATCATGCTCCGGAGTTTGCTTCATTTCATGTTCATTGCATCGATGACACTATCTAACCATCTCATCCTTTGTCATCCCCTTCTTCTTTGACCTTCAATCTTTCCCAGCATAAGGGTCTTCTCCAGTGAGTGCTCCATTCTCATTTGGTGGCCAAAGTATTTGAGCTTCAGCTTCGGTATCTGGCCTTCTAGGGAACAGTTAGGGTTGATTTCTTTTAGGATTGACTGATTCGATCTCCTTGCAGTCCAAGGGACTCTCAAGGGTCTTCTCCAGCACCATAATTCAAAAGAATCTATTCTCCGGTGCTCAGCCTTCCTTTTGGTCCAACTCTCGCAGCCATACATTACTATGGGGAATACCATTGCTTTGAACATACGGACTTTTGTTGGCAGGGTGATGCCTCTACTTTTTATTAGACTGTCTAGGTTTGCCATCACTTTCCTCCCAAGGAGCAGGCATTTTTTAATTTCATGGCTGCAGTCACCATCTGCAGTGATCTTGGATCCCAGGAACGTGAAGTCTGTCACTGCTTCCACAACTTCCCCTTCTATTTGCCAAGGAGTGATGGCGCCGCATGCCATGATCTTAGTTTTTTTGATGTTGAGTTTCAAGCCAACCTTTGCGGTCTCCTCTTTTACCCATAACAAGAGGTTCTTGAGGTTCTCTTCACTTTCTGCCATTAGAGTGGTATCATCTGCATATCTGAGATTGTTGATATACTTCCCAGCAATCTTAATTCCGGTTTATGATTTATCCAGGCCAGTACTTCGCATGCTGTACTCTGCATATAAATTAAATAAGCAAGGTGAAAGTTTACATCCTTGTTGTACTCCTTTTCCAATGCTAAACCACTTCTTGACCCTTATACAGGTTTCTCAAGAGACCTGTGAGGTGGTCTGGTACTCTCATCCTTTTCAGGATTTGCCATAGTTTGTTGTGATTCACACAATCAAAGGCTTTAGCATAGTCATTGAAGCAGAAGTAGATGTTTTTCTGGTACTCTCTTGCTTTCTCCATAATCCAGTGAATGTTGGCAATTTGATCTCTAGTTCCTCTACCTCTTCAAAACCCAGCTTGTATTTCTGGCAGTTCTCTATCCACATACTGTTGAAGCCTAGCTTGTAGGATCTTTAGCATGACCTTGCTAGCTTGTGAAATGAGTGCAATTGTGCGATAGTTTGAACATTCCTTGGCATTGCCCTTCTTTGGGATTGGAATGTAAACTGACCTTTTCTAATCCTGTGGCCACTATTGCATTTCCCAAATTTGCTGGCAGGTTTGAGCACTAGCACCCTTAAAAAGCAGGTAGCTGCCATTTCAGCTATATAAGGGACAAGGGGTGGGACATCTCCTTCTACCCACATGTTAGGAGATTTCTCAGGGGCATGTCTCTGCTGAACCCATCTCAGTCTCATTGGTTCCCCTCCTGGAGTCTTAGTATGGTGCTTAAAGCTCTTTCTCAGGCTCCCTTTGAACCCATGGCCACTTGCCTGCTCAAGGAACTCACTTTTAAGATTATCTTCCTAAGGAGTATCATCTCTGCTAGGAGGGTTTCAAAGCTTCTGGCCTTTTCAGGAAGGAGCTTTGCATCTTCCACAATGAGTTCTGCACACTGACCCAGCCTTTATCCCAAAAGTTAACTTTACCTTTCACAGGTCAGAGGAAATGGTCCTTCCTTCTTCTACCCTAACTCTAAACATCCTCAGGAAAGGGAATGGCATTGGCTGTGATCACACAGGCAGTTTGCCCTGACACAGTCACTCCTCCCCTCCATATCAAATCAGCATGATCAGACGTGCACATCTGACAAACACCCGTACCCACCTCGTGGTAGAACGACTCCCCGTTGGCTTAAAAAGCTACCAGGGAAATCCGGTGTGAGGCGCTTCCATGGCAGCTTTTCTGGCATCTGATCAGTCAGGCATGCCACAGAAGCGCAGGAGGTGTATGAACAGCCCTCCCATTTCCAGCACAGCAGTATGCCATTTTCAGCAACCCAACCAGTCAGAGGGGTGCATCAGCCATGGCTCCGTGCTGGTGGTGTGGTAGCCATGTGAATTGTCCCGATGCAGCCAGTGTTGCAGGACTGGTGTGAATGCTGTGAAGCGCACCTAACTCCAGCAGGTTTTTTTCTCTGCGGGATACTGCCGCAGCAACTTGCCTGTCTGGACACAACCATTGTTTAGACATTCAAAGAGTGCTGAACTTCTATTTGGACATGACCAAGGCCTTTCACAAATCAGACACTATGTTCATGTCTTTTAGGAGAGCATCGTTGGGTAATAGGGTTTCAACTTGAACCTTTAGTAGATGGGTCAGAGGGTGTATTCTTCTGGCTTATAAAGCCAGAGGCCTGGATCCCCCAATGGGTGTAACTGCTCACTTGCTCAGGGGAGCAGCAACCTCAGCAGCCTACATGTCTTTCCCTTCCTTAGAGGTGGTCTGTTGGGCAGCCACTTGGAAATCAGTTCATTCTTTCACTAAACACTACAGTATTGACAAAGCAGCCTCAGCTGACACAGCATTTGGTAGAAGGGTCCTGCAGCATACCTTTTCAGGCTAAGGATCCAAAGTTCAATTTTCCCCGTGGCATACTGCTTTTCTATGTCCCATATGTT
Organism: Gekko gecko; assembly: GCA_029375565.1. Lineage (NCBI taxonomy): Eukaryota > Metazoa > Chordata > Lepidosauria > Squamata > Gekkonidae > Gekko > Gekko gecko. The sequence goes on along the minus strand of JAPDNY010000004.1, from coordinate 102,334,716 downwards.
CAGACTGCCCCACCCTGGACTACTGGAGAATTGAAGGGTTTTTTCACTTACCATGAATCTCTCTTCTCAGTGGTCCTAGGGTGGAGCAGTCTCTTTCCCTCCTAGGGAAGAGCCTGGTCAGTTTTAGGGTTGGACTGTGGCCTAGATAAGGTAAACTGCTCAGAGCCAGGACATCGGAGCATTTTTTTGTAGGTTTCCCTCCAGGTCCTCTGTTCAATCTTTATCATTTTCTTTCACCCAGTTCTATGTGTTGATTTTTTATTGGGGGGGGGGCTGGCTGTTGGTTTAGTGTTTTATCTGTTGTAATACCTGTGAACAGGACCACCAAGAAGAGAGATTCATGTTAAGTGAAACAAGCCTTCTATTTCCTGTGGAAATACAGAGAGTATATCAGCCTATTGACCATATTTAAATGCAAGTACTCTGATCTAACAGATTTGTGCATTAGGCTGCCTGTAATACTAGACTCAACAGATGTTGCAAAACTTGACACAATCATCTCCAATCTGTAGAAACTCGTGGAGGAACAATCCATGGTTTGTCTTGAAAGTCTGGCAGGGCTAAGTAGGGTTAGGCCTTCATACTTTGTTCTTCTGCATAGCAAAGTATAAGAGATATTGTTTTGCCAATTCCTAAATTTTAGTCATTTCTGAGGAAATTAAAGGTATGTAAAGTTTTCACTCCCCTGCTGAGCTGTGTCATGTGCTATCTGTCCATGTCCTCATGCCTGGATTATCTAAGCTACTGATTTCTGGACTTTGATCCATTTAATGATAACCAGTGACCTCTCAGCCTTTAACCTGGGAAATCTTGTTCTTTTGATTCTATAGTTGTATTGTTTATTCCCAGATTGAATCCCAGTCTTTTTGGTGGAGTAACTTCGTCTATTGACTTTTCAGTGAAAACTAAGATTTAAAAAAAGCTTTTGATATCCTGTACTTTAAATTTGAAATACATCAATAGTAAACCAGTTCAGTGGGAAAATGGATAAGGTTTCAAATTTCTTTGAGAAGTTATTTATTTTGAGATCTCATTCTCATAATGCTTGAAAAATACTTTTTATGACCATAAGTATTAGAGCTCACTATGCCTGAACCATTAACAGTTATGTCGAAGATGGAGCTTTGACAGATATAGCTTGTCTCATAGTGCTGCAAGGATATTTGTAGTTCCATCTGGCAAACCATATGCTTTTCAACGTAATCATAAGTGTACAGGAGGAAACCTGTCCATGTGCCTGGTCACCTGATGTAAAGAGGTACTCTAACTTGTAGGCTAGAATCAACTTCAAAAACAAAATCTTGATATTAAGGGTATACATTTATTTCACCTTTTCTTAAAAGCGACTGCTCTTGGCATCCTATAGTTACTCTCAGCCTCAAAGCCTAACAGCTTTCCACTGTGTCAGCTTTATTAAAATTAATAAATAAGACATTTGCCCAGATGTTACTCTTAGTTATGGGCTGATCATGCTTCATTTATGCCACTAATTTTTCTTTAAAATGAACTGTAACAGTACCTCTCTTTTATTTTGTGTGGTTAGGTGTGATGTAGTTTTAAATTTCTTGTTGTTTCTTTCTCTCACTCAAAGTATCTATCACTGCCACCAGGAATTTAATTCCAGTCTTTAATTAACCTTTCCCACAATATTGTGCCCAAGCTCTAAGGCTCCTTTGTTGGACTATGTGGTTCTGAGGATAACAATAACCAAGATAAAACTTTATTTGTAAAAGAAGTGCATTGGTTACAAGATGTTTTGTTAAGTTGCTCAGTAAAATTTTTCCTTTTTTACTCAGGTCTCAGTCAACCTTTTCCCTCACACTCTTAAAATACTCAGACAATATTAGATTTTGCCTAAAAGCCCTTTAAATATATGTTCTTCTTCCTTTAGAATCTTAATGCCTTTCACAGCACTTCTATATGATTCTAGTTAGAAGACTACTTCTCAGACTCTGTGTAGATTGACCACAACTGACAGCTGCTGACTTCTGACTTCTGACTGCAGACTTCAAACTGAATATTCTGCCTTCTCTCTCTCCACACATACAAACCTAGCTCTGCCCATACACTCTCAGCCACCAACCAATCACCTCACTCACTCACCTCCCACTTTCACCCCCCTTGTTCTTCTGACACTTACCAACCATTTAAAGAAACACACACATATAACTTGAAATCATTACATGAACATTTAGGGAAGACCCAATAGAATCTGATTTATAACAATGCTGAAAGTTCATAAGATGTCAAAATTCTGGGGTGTCTCCCCCCCCCAGCTACACTTTAAACATCTAATCCTCTGGAACCTGGGAAATGAATAAAAAGCCATCTTTATCCATTCTTACTTGTGATCACTGAATACAATGAGGCTTACTTCCAAGTAAACATGTATAAGATTGAGCTAAAAGTAGCATTATCTCTTTGCTTTTTTTTAGGGTATACATTTTGTATTTCAAAAGTTTGTAGATCTAAGTGTATAGATACCTTTTTGTTTTTAGAAGAGGAGCTGAAAGAATTATCTTGCTTTGATCATCTACAGCCTGTTTGACTTATTGTCCTCTGCTCATATAGTATGTAAACATTTCTCTGTGAGGCTTATGCCCTTTCACAGCACATTAGTGGCCAGAATTCCATTTTAATGCTTAGCTGTAAAGGTTCCAGGCTTGAAGGAATCACTACCACCTCCTCATCCCATTCATGCAGCCTACCCCAGCTATGTTATTGGGTTTCTGTCTGTCCTTGAAAGTTGGCAGGTGGTGGATGGCACCTTGCTGACAAGGAGCAGTGGCTGCAGAGCAAAGGTAAGAGAATTCCAAGTCCAATGAGGCAGTATAGATGGAAGGAACAGGGAAAGATACAGATAACCCTGGGGATAGTCAAGGGGATTCTAGTGCCAACATAGCATGATGTTCTGTGATGCAATAAAAACCTACCTCACCAAACTATTCAATAAGATATTTAATGTCGTAATTAACAATGATGACTGTATTTTATTAGCTGATTGACTGGCACTTTACTACCCATCACATTGATTTTTATAACAATATCTCACAAATTTGCTATTGTAGGAAATTTTGAAATCATTAGTAATAGGAAGCATAATTAAGCAAATAAAGCAGGTGTTCAAGGCAGAAAATCTAGCCTCATTTTTGATGAAGACTAAATTTATCTGTCCTCTAAACCTGAAGGCAATTATTTACACAAATTATTTTCTATGCATTAGCTGTCATTTCACATCCATTCTGTTAACTCATTAAAGTTTTATGAGATGTTATAATGATTATTTACCATATTTCCGGGGGCAATAGCATCATTGACTGCAATTGAAAGATATGGATTCATTGGCCAGAAATTACAAGTTTCCAAATGGTGTTTTGTGTGTGGTTTTGAAATTATCTGTATATTTGGCTCTATATTTGAAAAGTCTCTTATTAAAATAATCCCTAAAAATAAGGTAGATTGAATTGTTTGTTTTGCACTTCACAAAGCTGGGTAGTTTACAATCTATGGATTACTGAGCCCAAAGACATTTTGCAGAATGTATAACTCTACTGAAATATTTAAGAATCTTTTGTTATGGGCGTATATGGAAAAATCTAGTTACATTAAATATGACAGTATTCATTATTTTCAGTTACCGGTATTAAATTCCATCATCAAGATTTCCAAGGGCTACTTCTCATTTGAAGGTGTAAAGGAAGGGTCACATGTCCTTGACTGTAGTTTGACACACACCACACTCATGAAGATGACATGAAAATTGCATTTGTTGAACCCTGTGCTCCTAAGCAAGGCAAAATATTTGCTGGCCATCAGATCATGATCTCTTTTTTATGTATATCTTAACTGTAGGAAAATTTCCAGCCTCACTTCTTCAGTCATAATGAGTTCACACATTTTCATAAAGTCCAGTTGCATCTTAAATCCTAACATTTATTCCAGCATGAGCTTTCATGAGTCAGAGCTTACTTCTTCAGTTGCTATGAAGAAAAAATTACAGAAGGGGAGGAAGGAAAGAGTTGAGGCAGAGAGACTCTTGGTATGCATCCCATCATAAGCCTTTCAGGTGTGATTATGTAAGGGACTGGAATGGATTAGGTTGTTACATGTAATGGATTATGAGAGAAGTCAGATGATGACAGAGGTTCCAGCCTCTCTCTCATGGGGTGCAAATAAAGTGTAATTAAGTAAGATAAACCAGAACTAAGCACAGAAGAAGCAGTCTGGAGCATAAGAAAATTAACTGACATTAGTAAAGGGTCATATGATACAACAGGTTAAGAACAACCCAAAAGTTTCTTATAAAGTAGATCCTGTTGAGCTAGAAATTCCAGTGATTCCTTTAATGGTTCATATATGTTTCACCAAGCAGGACCACATATGAAATTCTACATTAGTCGTTTTCAATTGAAAAATGTCATGGAATTTTGTATTTGATCCATTGTGAGGGGGAAGATGGAATTATTACTTGAAAATTTCCTTCTCATGGTGACTTTACCCTGTGTGAATCACTCAGAGAAACTCTTTCTTATATAAGTCATGAAAAATAAAAAAATAAAATACTTGTTGAGAAGGGTCCCTTTCATTCTCTCTCCAGAACCATTCACTATTACGGATTGTATTCTTTTATCTCATTTTAAAAGTGTTTACTGGCCAATTGTATTTATTTTACAATAATGGCATTTTAATTATGCACAACAGTTTTCTTATTCTTCATTGTATATAAATTCATCAAAATGTCCCACAAAGGTTATCCTTTAGCACATCCTTAACTAAACAAGACTTCCATCCTTTGAAATACATAGATAATACTAGTTTCATAGTATCTTCACAGTGAGCTTGGTCAGTCCCTGAGAGGCAAAGCACCCTAATTGCCCCTCAAGGGATAACATGATTATTAGCAGGCCTGCTCCAGCTTACAGGTGTCCATAGTTTGAGCCTTACTGCTGATACCATCCTTATCTCTTTCAAGGCCAGATTCAAGAATGCAGTAATTGGTTAATCATGAGAACCTGTGCTCAGTTGTGTAACTAGATGGGATGGGGGCATTAGGAATGAATGTTAACATCTTCTGGAGAGTTCCATCAAGTGAGATCCCTGATTGCATCTGAGAGACCAAGAGACTACAATAAGGCTATAGGCCAGAGGGAATCCATGCTAACTTTATGCTTGTGTCATGCTAGAATGCTTTGATATAATATGCTACATCATGCTGAACAGCAATTTATTCTTTTGCTGCAAGAAGGTGTGCCATCTAATGTCAGGTATTAAATGTATTAGATAGAAAGTTAGCTTTTTATTTCTTTACTGCTAAACAGTAGAGACTTTACTGCATAGTGATACTCTTTTTTAAATTGTTCAGTAAATCTTTATATATTTTTACTAAAGTCTGCTTTATATGTGTGCATTTAACTCAAGGACCCACAGGGCTGGATACTGCTCACATAAAAAGGAGTGGGGACCCAGGCTTGAGTCTTTGACATAGTGGCAGCTTAAGGGGATCAAGGCCTTTGTGCACAAGTAAACCTGCTGGCAGTGCCCTTTCTAGGTTGAGCAGTGTGGTTGTTATTTTGGATAGTTAGGGTGGAGAAGTCAGGAAAGATGGCAGCAGCAGAGCTACCAGGAGCCTCATCTGTCATTCATGAGGTGGAGGTTACCCTTGGTCAAGATTCAGACATGCAAAGTGGTGTCAGGAAGGGCAATGGTGCATGGAAGATGAAGGCTCCAGTATGCAAGTACATGTGGTGTGACATGGAAGAGGAGTGTCTGGGAACTGAACCAGTGGTGTGCAGCACAAGCCAATTTATTGACAACTGGGTTGGGTGCTGACGAGTGAAATGAGTGCTCTGAAAATCTACTTGTTTTCAGAGGTGGCAGAGAGTCTCTAGTCTTTCCGCTGTCCGGGGACCAGCACAGAGATGGCAGGGAGTGAGGAGTGGGAGCTGGTTTGGGCCAGCCCAGGGCTCAGCCACTGAGGGACAGCCAGGAGAAAGAGGAAAAGCCAGTGTAGAAACCTGTAAGAGGTGATGTCCCTGTGCAGCAGTCCAAAGTGGAAAACAACAGTGCCATAGGAGAGAGCCAGCCTGGAGTCTTGGAAGGCATTTTATGGCCTTTATGAATTTACAGACATGACAGATGGATTTACTGCTTCACAATCATGAGGAGAACTGGAAGAAGTGAAAGTTTCCTGTGTTCCAGACTGGGTAGGACTCAGTGCTGTACTTCAACCTTTTTGAAGCTTCCCTGTGAGGATTTTGGAGTCCCAGAACAGGAGTATATCAGGATTCTTTGTACTCATGTGCATGGTGAGTTGAATGACCTTTGGAGAGAGTTACCAGTGGGTGCTCAGGACTATGGGCATTTTAAGAGACTGGTCAGACAGAGATATGGACTGTCAGAAAATCAACTGTGGCTACAGTTTGGGAAGGTAAGCCCTAAGCCAAAAAAATCATATACAGCCTTCATGAGACATTTAAGTAAGCTCCTGGATTCCTGGGTTGAGGCTGCGCAAGCCCTTATGTCCAGTTGAGAGGAATTTCAGTTACAGAACAGTTCTTTCAGCCTTGCCTCCTGACATTGCCACTCTAGTACAAACCCACAACCCAGCCTCTCTGACATTACACTTTTTGCAGACTAGCTAGTGGCACAGCCTTGCCCTGAAGAGAAGAAGAAGAAGAGAAGAGATTGGATTTATACCCCGCCCTTCACTGCCCGAAGGCGTCTCAGAGCGGCTTACAAACTCCTTTCCCTCCCCCTCCCCACAACAGACACCCTGTCAGGTAGGTGGGGCTGAGAGAACTTCTGACAGAAACTGTCCTTGAGAGAACAGCTGCGCCAGAGCTTGTGACTGACCCAAGGTCACATCAGCAGGTGCAAGTGGAGGAGTGGGGAATCAAACCTGGTTCTCCCAGATAAGAGTCCACACACTTAACCACTACACCAAACTGGCTCAGAACAGAAAGGATCTAAATTCTGGAAACTGATGACTGAGAGAAGGGAGAGGTAGAGAACAAAAGGGCCCAAGCAGAGCAGCTGTTTAGGTTTTCCAAGTCATTCTGAAAGGAAAAGCTCTGTTTCCAGCAATGAGGGCAAGCCCATGGCAGCTTCTACTCCTGTGGTGGAGTGCTACTTTTGCCATGAAAAGGGACATGTCAAGAGAGACTGCAAAAAGTTCTTGCACAAAGAGAAAGGGGCCAATCTACCTAATGTGCAATGTGTTGCTGAGGAGCCACTCTAATGCTGGGAATTGAACAGAGAGGAAGCTCCAAGATGCCCAAATTCCCCTGGTCACAGCTGTTAAGAAGAACAAACAATTCCATGATCATTGGCCAGAATCCTCCATTCAGAGATGGAGGATTGAACTGATTGCTTGAGAGGAATTACCTCCTGAGGACCACTCAGAAGAGAGAGCGCCCAGAAGCAGAATGACCAAAGTACTTCCCTTCAAGTTATTTGTACCAGCTGCCCATAAATGGCAGCTTGAGGAGCTGAGGGGAGACAATGTTATTGTAGGGAAAGACATCCTCCTACCTGCCTTTGTCAACATGGCTCAGATTTCAGCTCCAACAAGAGCTTTAAAGGAACTGGTTAAGTGGATTGGCAAAATGCCTGTTCAAACCTACAATGCAAAAATTTCCAAGCAGTCTGTGGCCCTAGTGCAAGTAAACTGCCTGTATTGGTTCATTCTAATGGAGATGGAAAATTCTTGATTGATGGAGATTTGTTTTATGGGTATATTCTACAAAGGTTCTGGGAGCCTGGCTCAGCAGAAAGCCATCACCCGCAGCCAAGCAAGGAGTGAATTGGCTGCAGCCAAGAAAGTGGCCCCTCAAGTAGATGAGGCTGTGACAGAGGAGCTGGCCAAGAAGGAAGGCCCCACTGGTGCAACAGCCTTTAAGGAGGCAAAGCGCAATTGTGAGATCTTGCAGGCAGATACTACCATGAGCTTAAAATCTTGAGCCGCTCTTAAGGAGGCACAGCCTGATTGTGAGGCTGTGCAGACAGATGCAACTGTAAGTCTACAACCTTCAGCAGCTTTTAAGGAGGCACAGCTTAATTGTAAAAGCTGAGCTTCTGGTTTAAGCGTTTTGCCCCTCGGCTGCACCCTGTCTTGCTCCAATGGGGGGAAGCCAAGTCTCAGCTGACGGGAAGGGTCCGAGATCATCCCAGACCCTCCCAGGATCTCTGTAGGAGAGCCTCAGCCTGGGGAGCTGAAGAGAGCCTCTTCCAAGGTGACAGCCAAGGAATTGAGGCTCACCTTCTTCCCCCAAAAGTCCCATCACTGCAGAGCCAGTATGGCACCGAGAGATGACTGCCAAACAAGCGGACATGGTCAAAAGTTTTGAAATGCTTCTAAAAGACTTCCAAGGCTTCAAAGTATGAGTTAAGCAATGCTCAGGTGATTTAAAGCATGTACGAGAACTTTGGTAGCAATTAGAAGCGCCAAAGTGCAAAGCAATGGGGGAGGGAGAAAACTCAAGACTTCACCCACCCCACTTAAAGCAAGGTGGTTTTAAAGCACAAATAAAGAACTTTGTGCTAAACTAAACGCACCAGATTACTAGCGAAATCAAAAGTTGCATAAGAATGTAAAGCAGATTAAATGCAGCTTACTTTGTTTTGGAAAACTTACTTCTTGTTGATATTATGGCTGGGAGAAAACAGAAGGCGGGACTGGGGGGAAAAAACATCAGTTGGAAATAGCCTACCAATGACTCCCTCCAAGAACCAGGAAGTAGCAGCAGATATGTCTACACTGTTTGTGAACGCACTGTGCCCCCTAATGGAACAGATGACTAACCTCGACGCTAAAATGGACAATTTGCGGGAACAGATGACTAACCTCGATGCTAAAATGGACAATTTGCAAAAACAATTGACTCAAATGGACAAAAGAACCTCAGTAATTGAAAAGATGTTAAAAAAGATGAAAAAACAGACAACGTATCAACAAAAGAGTGGACGAAGCAGAGAAAGAAAGATCCTCCAACAAAACAAAACTAACAGAACTCCAGCTGGAAAGATCCATGTACATTCTACGTTTCCAAGGGATACCAGAGGAAAAGAATGAAGATTTAAAGGCTCTTCTAGCAGAGCCTCTTGCTCCATTAATGAACAGGAAGAACTACTGACGGAGATGGACTGGGCTTACAGGATTTATCCAGATGTTATAAATAAAAATAAATTCCCAGGAGAAATATGTATGAAATTCACAAGATGGTCTACCAGACATCTGGTGCTGAAATCTACACAGGGGAAACCTTTAAAAATCAAGAATGAAAAGATAAAAATCTTGAAGGATATCCCCTTTGAAGTCAGGAAGCGGAGGGAACTTACTCTCTCTCTACAGAAAAACAGAGTGCCTTACAGATGGTTATTTCCTGAAGGACTGAGTTTTAAATATGAAGATAAAATAACATTGACACTGTTCCTAAGGCAAAAAAGTTTGGACCAATACTTTAATCCAACACAAGGCAAAAAAGACAAGAAATCCAAAACTGATGATGAGGAGGAAGAAGAAGATGAAGAATCCTACTCACAGGATTCATCAAGTGATAGCCCCAAACTTTATAGTTCTTCAGACACTTCAGAATCAGAGAAAGGAGCGGCCGCTCCCAAACCCCAAGGAAAAAAGAAATGGAAGAAGAAGAAAAGACTCTAAAATGAAGATAACTGTTGATAATGCAGTTTTTACCAACCAGTTAGCTAATGCAATTTTTTTATTACTCTTTGTTAAATTTTTATAAGCAACAACATCTCTGTACTACTAGGTGACAAGGATATATACCTATGTAACCAGATCATGTCACGCTGTTAGTCTACCCTCCCCTATATCCATTAGTATACTTAGAGGTAGGGTTTTAGTTTCCCTTCCCCACTCCAGTAGTTTGTGATGTATTCGTTTCCCTTTCCTGTTTCCTGTAGAATTTAGAGGTAGGGATTTAGTACCCTCTCCCCATACCCCGTAGTACTGCAAAACCAATTGTAAAAGCTTGGAGGACTACCATTTGCAAGTTGATGCTGCACCACCAGAGTTGAATGGAGCTATAACTGCTCAGTTTGTGTGGTATGATGTACTCCTCTATTGGGAGTATTTGCTTAAAAATCATCCAGAAGCAACTGAGCCAGTTCATCCGCTTGTCATTCCCCAGGGATGCAGAGAGGAAATTCTTAAGGTGGCACATGATATTCCTTTGGTGTAGTGGTTAGGAGTGCAGACTCTAATCTGGGAGAACCAGGTTTGATTCCCCACTCCTCCACATGCAGCTGTTGGTGTGACCTTGGGTCAGTTACAAGTTCTTTCAGAGCTGTTCTCTCATAAGCAGTTCTCGAAAGAGCTCTCTCAGCCCCACCTACTTCACAGGGTGGCTGTTGTAGGGAGGGGAAGGGAAAAGAGATTGTAAGCAGCTCTGAGACTCAAAGTGAATGGCAGGATATAAATCCAATCTCTCTCTTATTCTATTCTCTGGCAGGCCACCTGGGCATAATCCAATTCTTTTACTGGCCTGATGTGGCTAAGACTTATTGTAGCACCTGTGATGTCTGCCAGAGAGTGGGGTTTCCACAAAACCATCCCAAACTTCCTTTGCTCCCATTTCCAGTTATCAGTCAGATCTTTCAACAGATTTCCATTGCCAGGGCATTGCTAGAATTTAGTTCAACCTTTGGGTGGCCTGAAGTGATAATTTCACACCAAGGAATGAACTAAGGCACCTGCCCCTTGAAAACAAAGAAATGATAAGCAGGGCCAGCTCACCCACTAGAAGAGCTAGGTGCTCACCTAGGGCGCCGGCCCTGCAGGGGTGCCAAAATGCCCCCCACCCCCCCGTGAAAAGCCCTCCGGGCCGCCCAGCACTGGCAGCCCCGGCTTTCCTGGGTGTCTCGCGGCTGTGAGGCACCCAGAAAAGCTGCCGCCGCCGCTGGGAGGGAAGGGGCGAGCATTCGAAGCCCGCCCCTTCCCTGGCTCTCCCGGGCGCCTCACAGCTGCGAGGCACCCGGGAGAGCCACGCCAACACTGGGAGGGAAGGGGTGGGCGTTCGAAGCCCACCCCTTCCCCGGCTCTCCTGGCACTGGGCAATCTTCAGGCCCCACCGGGAGGTTGGCATCCCCAGTGGGGTGGGCGCCCCAGGCTGTCCTGCCTAGGGCGCCCAGACACCTGGGGCTGGCCCTGATGATAAGAGTACCTAAAAGGTAAAACAATGAGTTTGGGAATGCTGAATGCGGTTCCCAGGTATGAACAAAGAAGAACAGGAGATGTTCTTGGGAGGGGTTTTGGATGTAAAGTAAGGTTTGGGCTGGGATTCTGATTACTTTCTCCAGTGATTCAGAGGGCCAATGGATTGTTAATTAAACTAATTAAAAAGAAACAATGCTGCTTGGAGACCGTCCTGTTGTGCTAAATGGGAAAGATGGGAGCTAGTATTATAAAGGAATGTGGGTAGGAAAAGGAGAGGGGAGGTTGATAGGATAAGCGATCCAGGTTGAATGGGGTTAGCTCTGCAGCGAGGAAGGTCCATTGTTTGGTGTATGCAGATGTCAGGGCAGAGGGAAAGGTTGTAACTGGGTCAGAATAAGATCTCACATCTTTCAGGGTCACTGCCTAGGCATATATGAGGCCTGCCTGTCTGAGATCCATCTTTTTTATACTTAGGTCAAGTCTGCCTGGTACTGCCTGGCAAACAGAAGGACACCTAGCTTCTCTGGATACCTTTTGAAGCATTCGATTAAATGGTTTTAACCACTGCCAGTATTTTGTATTTTGTAGTTGTATGCTATATTTGCATTTATATTTTATATTTTGTATTGCATTGTTTAATCGTTGGGGTTTTAACTATGTTATTTATTGTATTTTTATGTCAACTGGAAGCCACCCTGAGCCTGCATCGTGGGGAGGGCGGGGTATAAGTGTGATATTAAATAAATAAATATGAACTCCTGGGGTGCTATAAAATGGGGGTCTTCTCCTCCATATTGCCTCTCAATAAAGAGAGGGGGTCTACCTGCTTACATCATAGGTTGGCCTAAGCCTGTTACCAAGAAGGATGTACAAGCCTTCCTAGTCCTCATACTCGTCATAATTGTCATTTCATCAGCCATTTTAGCCAGCTGGATGCCCCACTGATAGATTTGTGCAAAAAGAAGGCATCCACCAGTGTCATCTGGACCCCTGAGTGTCAATATGCCTTTGAGACTTTAAAAGAGAAACTGTCTCAAGTGCCCATTTTGGTTCCACCTAACTATAATAAGTCCTTCATTGTCCAAACCAATGGTTCTTTGAGGGGCTTGGGCGCTGCGTTGTTATAGTGGGGGAGGATGGTGAATATCTCTCCATTGTCTATTTGACCAGGTAGTTGTTGCCACAAGAGTAGGCTTATGCAACTCTGAAACAAGAGTGTCCAGGGATTGTGTGGTCCCTAAACAAGCTGAAACTTTATTTGTGTAGTATTAAGTTTTTCTTGGAAACTGATCATAAGTCCTTGTCTTTCATCCACAGAATGAAGGGGAATAATGCTCAAGTCTTGAGGTGGGCCTTAAGCCTGCAAGATTTTAGCTTTGCGATTGCTCACATTAAAGGCAATCAAAACATAGTTTGTCCCACAAGGGGAGTAAGTCTCAAAGGAAGGTTGATTCAATAGTTCCTGCCTCAGTATATATATTCTGCTTTGCTTGTTGTAATTTTATTGCTAAAACAACATTAATCTACTTTGCTTCATAGGAATGTAAAATGTAGCTCCATGAAATTGCTGAGCAGTCGGGTTAGAACAGATAAAAGGAAGTACTTCTTCACCCAAAGAGTGATTAACGTATGGAATTCACTGCCACAGGAGGTGGTGGCAGCTACAAGCATGGACAGTTTCAAGAGGGAATTAGATAAACATATGGAGCAGAAGTCCATCAGTGGCTATTAGCCACAGGGTATAGATGGGAACTCTCAGTCTGGGGCAGGTGATGCACTCTATTCTTGGTGCTGGAGGGGGCAGCAGTGGGAGGGCTTCTAGTGTCCTGGCCCCACTGATGGACCTCCTGATGGCACCTGGTATATTTTCACCGCTGTGTGACAAGAGTGATGGACTAGATGGGCCACTGGCCTGATTCAACATTGGCTTCTCTTATGTTCTTATGTTCTTAGCTGCTGTGCCTAGTTATAGTAAACTTTGACCATGGTAACACTGTGAATTTCAGCTTCCAGAAAGGGATGTGTGTGAGGTAAAGAGACTATAATAAGGCTGTAGGCCAGAGGGAAGCCATTCATGCTTGTGGTATGCTTCGATATGTTATGCTATAATCATGATCGGTAGTCAGGGGTCATTTTGTAGAAAAAGAGCTGTAGGGGCTCATTAGCATAACTCATTTGCATATGCCACACCTCCTGACATCACTGGAAGTGTGTCAGAAGGCAACACCTACTGCTCAGGTTCCACTGGACTGTTTTGGATAGCTAGCAATTGGGAGGGGGGAGCACACAGATCTGCCCTCAGAGAGGAGGGAGAGCTTGTACCTGAATAAACTTTGGTCTTAAAGGTGCCACTGGTCTCTTTTGGATTGGTCAGAAGTGCACTTTTCATGTAAAGTCATATCCATGGAAGGCTGGGAAGGAAGGCTATATTCAGTGACATGCTTTTTCAGCATAACATTTGCTCATACAATAATATTGCAGCCCTTTGCAGAGGTATGTGCCTGCCTTCCCCACATTTTCCGAAGTTCATTAGCTACCTGGGGGCTTCCTTAAAATTAAAAGATGCTTCCAAGCCCATCTACAGCCACCCTGTTTGTGTTGTGCATGTTTTGTAGCACTTGACTCTTTTCTCAGTTTTTCCCTAGGACTGAAAGCCAAAACCTCGCCAATAATTACAGGGCCAGTGCCAGGATTTTTTGTACCCTAGGCAAAGCTAGCTACTTGCACACACACACACACACACACACACACACACACACACACACACACACAGAGCTAACCAATTTTCTCTCTAGCTTCCCCCCCCCTGAAGAGATCATGTCAGAGAGAAAGGCAGTCCTGTGTAAGACCAACAGCCTCTTAGTCCAGCTGTAAGTTGTTTCCCCTATGTGGGAGTCCGTGTTCCTCCATTTTATTGAATTTTTTTATATTCATTTTTATAGCTGACAGATCTCCAATCTCATGCTGACACTTTACTGCTATACACATTTATCCTGAATCACTGTCTGCACTAAGAACACAGGGATGTGCATGTTGTATACACACAGCTTTATGCAATTAGGAAGTTCAGTTTTAGAAAAGCTCCATTCAGATCCTTAGCACTGCTGATATAATGCAGACACTCTCTGTTTGTACAAAGTTCTATCCACAAATAACATTCAGAATTTTAACTCATAAAAGCTATGCTGCCTGTTTTGTAGCTCTATGTGGGGCGAATCTAGAAACAACCTTGGATCTAACTTTTCTGGCTGCAAGTGCAAAAAGCGCTACCTTGTGGGAAACCAGAGGATACATATCTGACAAAAGAAAGACCAACTTTTCATTGTCAGATAAATTACATAGTTGGCTTAAAATTCCAGAGAGGAATCTGCTTCTTAGGTTGGAATATAAAGGACAAGCCATTATGTAATGAAAAAGATCTTCCATTGCAGTACCACATAAACATAATTGCTGTGGTTTGTTTGTATACCTTCCATGCAGCACTTCAGTGGGCATGGGTTGGAAACGAAGAGCGGTAAATGCCACTCCTAAACTATAAGCTTCAATATCTGAAAAGTAGGAGGTTTTTTAAGCGATCTTTTTTGAACCTATGGTACCATGGTGCAGATTTTGACTGAGATATTGACCTTTTGTCTAATAGAGCATCCTCATTAAATACCCATTGGCGTAAGTCCCAAGTATTCGCAAGAGATCTGAATAAGTCATCAGGCACAGAGTATCATGAAATGATGTTATTATAAAATTCAATGTGAGTTTTATAATTGCTTAGCAAATCAAAGTTTTGTTTGGAAGCTGTTGAAATTTCGACATCAATCTCAAGATCGCTAAGTGTGCTCGAGCCTTAGGTGACGGAATACCCATTTCTGCCCTCATTAATGCCACAGGCGAACCCTTGGGCAGCAGCAATAACCAAAGCACCTAAGATTTTGCACTGTCTCCAGACAGGTCAATATTTGCTCCTTCCAACCCCAAAGTTCTATTCCATACAACAGATGAGATACTGCTTTGGTAATAAAGAGCTTAACTGCTGGGTCAATTAGAAAACCCCCTTTAGTTTGATAAAATCTTAGAATTACTCCCAATCACTTATTTGCTGTTGATTTAATGGAGGTTACGTTGGCATTCCAGTTCAGTGTTCCACTAAATATTAGACCCAGGTATTTATATATCTTACCAAGGCTTTTTTTGTAGAAAAAGCCCAGCAGGAACTCATTAGCATAATAGGCCACATCCAACAGCAGAAACTCATTAGCATATTAAGCCACACCCCTGGCAGCACAGTATATAAGCATATTATGCCACACCCCCATTTTACCAGAAGTGTGGTCATCCAGCCACACCCACTTTTTGCTTCTTATTCTGTTTACCTTCTTTGTTGTCAAAACCCAGGGCTTTTTTTTTTTAGCAGGAACTTCTTTGCATGTTAGACCACACACCCCTAATACAGCCAATCCTAATGAGTTTCTGCTGTTGGGTGTGGCCTATTATGCTAATGAGTTCCTGCTGGGCATGGACAACTCGGGAGCCAGCCAGAACTCCATTCCTGTGTGTTCCTGCCCAAAAATAGTCCTGTATCTTACATTGTTCTATTGGAACTCCTTGGATATTCCAAACATGTTTTTTGGGTCTTTTACGGAATACCACCACCTTAGTTTTGGAGTAATTGATAGAAAGTCTCTCCTCTAACAGTCTCTTTAGACCAATTCTCGTTAGAGAAAATAGAACCATATTGTCTGCATAAAGCAGTAATGATATTTTTTGCTGACCCAGCTTAGGTGGTACAAAGTCTGGATTACTTAGTTTGGAGACAATATCATCTCTCCTTATAATAATTATCTTTTGATTTCGTAAGATTCCATGCGTTCCCATTGGCTGTAAAATGCTCTCCCTCAGCCATTGGCCCATCAGCCGCCACTCAAGAGTACTTGCGTGCCATTGGCCGGGTGCTGGGTCTGCTCCTCTTCCCCACCCACTCCCCCTTCAGACAGATTTGCATGTCAGATTTACTGGCAAACAGCTCTCTCTCCTGAGGAAGACAGTTCTCTTGACTCCTGTGGGGGACTGTCCCCTCAGTGGCTGTTGGTAGGCAACCAAGCTTGGTTCTGTGAGTAAAAAAACAAAGGACTTTCAGCATAACCCCCTCCCCAGCCCATAACGCCCTCCCCAATGGCCACTTTCCTGTCAGAATAAATGGAAAAAAGCTCTTTCTCCTGCTTAGCTTCAGCATGGCTGGCTGGCTAACGAGGTGGGCCAGCAACCATCAAACCATTTTCTTCAACTCCCCGCTGTGCGGCTGACTTTCCCCTAGGGCTGCCAACCTCCAGGTGGGACCTGGAGATCTCCCACTGTTACAATTGATCTCCAGATGACAGAGATCAGTTCCCTGGGAGAAAATGGTTGCTTTGGAGGGTAGCCTCTATGGCATTATACCCTGCTGAGTCCTTCCACACACACCCCAAATGCTGTCCTCCACAGGATCCACTCCCCCAAATCTCCAGGTATTTCCCTAATCAGAGTTGGCATCTGTACTTTCTCCTCTGTCAGTAAAAGGCCCTTTCCACACCTATGTTGGCCTTTGGTGTAGTGGAGAGCCAGTTTGGTGTAGTGGTTAAGTGCACGGACTCTTATCTGGGAAAACCGGGTTTGATTCTCCACTCCTCCACTTGCACCTGCTGATGTGACCTTGGGTCAGTCACAAGCTCTGGCACAGCTGTTCTCTCAAGGACAGTTTGTGTTAGAGTTCTCTCAGCCCCACCCACCACACAGGGTGTCTGTTGTGGGGAGGGAAAGGGAAAGGAGTTTGTAAGCCGCTCTGAGACGCCTTTGGGCAGTGAAGGGCAGGGTATAAATCCAAACTTCTCCTCCTCCTCCTTTGGGAGAAAACTCATTGGGCCCAGTCCTGATCAGTTTGCCAACTCCAGGTGGGCAATTCCTGGAGATTTGAGGGATGGAGCCTGGAGAGGGTGAGGTTTGAGGAGGAGTGGGACCTCAGACAGGTACAATGCCATAGACTACACCCTCCAATCCAGCCATTCCCCGATGGGGAACCATTGTTTCCAATCGCCAGGTGGTGGCTGGAGATCACTCAAAATTACAACTGCTCTCTAGGAGGGATGGGGGAGGAGATGGAAAACTAAAGGTAGGTTGATGGTTGGCTGGGAGGGAGATAGGGTTGTCAACTCCAGGTTGGGAAATTCCTGGAGATTTGAGGGGTCGAACCTGGAGAAGGTGAGTGTTGAGGAGGGGTGGGACCTCAGACAGGTACAATGCCATAGACTCTACCCTCCAAACCAGCCACTCCCTCCTGGGGAACCACTGTTACCAATCTTGGGGGTGGGCTGGAGATCACTCAAAATTACTACTGCTCTTCAGGTAGCAAAGATCAGTTCCTCTGGAGAAAATGGTGGACTCTGTCATTATACCCTGCTGAGATTGCCACAGCAAATTGTCACTGAGTGCCCAAAGCCGTGGCACTCTCCCAGAGCCTCTTTCTAGAGCCCGTTGTATTTATTTCCACAACGGGCCTTCTTCCTAGTAAAGGTATAAAACTATAAAGCAGGCAATCACAATTATACTAGGCTATAGCGTGGGCATCTCAGCTTTAAAGTTAAGTACTAAAAATTAACATCAGGTTTATCAGAGTTAATCTATTATTCTTTTTTCTTCCTTTTAAGCTTCTTTTCAATTTTAATTTTTAAAGGCTTAGGGACAGCCACCCCTAATTCAGCTTCAAAGACATAGGATTCTGCCGAGCCACTCGAGGCATTTCAGAACTTTCCCCCTCGTTGAGTTCTTCCTCTTTTGCGTCTATCAGAAACTTTCAAAACATGAGACTAGGCCGATCATGGGAGTATATCTTGCTGATTCCAGTACTTCTTTTCAAGTAAAGTGCTCAGGATTGGGATGCAATTTAATGAATGCAATGAATGAAGGGAAAAAATTGCAAATCATTCACATAGAACTCACCAACAGAAACATGATAGCTAAAGTGATGTGAACTGATAACATTCTTCAAAAATGCTGTGCAATTTCTTGCAGCTTTGGAATTACTTTCACTGAATGTTTTACTTTCATTTCCATCCACAATTCATGTCACAGTTTATATTATAAATTCTGTTTCATATGTAACTAGAGAAGTAATTTGAGAGTGCAGTAATCAGCTTCTGAACAGCACTCTTCTTTGTTTTTCTGAACCCTTGTGGAATTATGCATTACAGCTTGTGAGTAATAAACTCTGACAAAATACTGTTATAACCTTAATAGTGTTCATGTTTCTGACAAAATACTGTTATAGCCATAATAGAGTTCATGTTTCATTTTCTTTTTCATTCTTGACCATGAAATACAATGTCAGTTTCTCTCTTTTCTAGTAATCAGCATTTGACCATATATGCATGAAATATCTGCTTGCTACAATTGCCAAACCAAGCAGGGTTTCTGTTTGTGCAAGGCTGATGAAAGGCAAGGGCTTTTTTTTTTTTTAGTTCCCAAGGGGTAGCAGCACCAGGCTGCAGAACCCTGAAGAGGAAGTATTCAATTAATTTATTGAGATCAGAGCCCAGCTTCTTCAGGTGCATGACAGCATGACATGTTACAATAATTGTGTGTATGGGGGGGATTATTAGAAAGACAGAACAAAGGGACCAGTTTCCCAAGACATAGGTGTGTTAGCTATGGCTCAGGGGTAGAGCATTTATTTGGCATGCATAAAGTTCCAGCTTTAGTTCCTTGCATCTCCAGTAAAAAGTACTGGGTAATAGGTTTTGTGAAAGACCTCTGCCCAAAACCCTGGAGAACTGCTACCAGTCTGAGTAGACAACTCTGACACTGGTCTGATTCAAGGTAAGGCAGCTTCATGTGTTCAACTGTAGAACACAAATGAAGACAAGATCCTGTCAAAGGACCAATCAAATTTGGTGTGCACCAGTCTCTTATGCAGATAGACTAGCAAAGTAGGATGAATTGGAATAGAGTGTATAAACTTGTGAATAAGTTATGGACTGTGCAGCCGTAAGCATGAAACCCTGCTTAGGACTGTACAGTCAGTAAATTGATACTTACAGTTCCCTTCTGTTTCTTTACCATCCCACTTCACTCCTGCTTTTGTGGAGGAATGGGAAAAGAAATGGCAGTGACTGGGGCTTCTGAGAACTCAGCTACTCAGGCAGCCCTTGCTTACCAGATTTTTCTGGATAGAATCCAGGGAGCTGAATTTGACTTGCAAAGACTTACCAAACGTGCTTTTCAGCCATGGCCTTTTCTGTCATGCAAAGCTATCTGGCTGTCTAAAAGGGTGGGAGGGAAGAGGGGAGCCCTCATAAAGTTGCTTTGAAAGGAACCCACCTTCCACACCAATGTGTGGGGCAACTCTTTTGAATGGTGTCCCTTGAATGTTGCTCTTTCTGTAATATCCAAACCAGTAATAAGTTGTGAGCAGTGTTCCCTCAAAGCTGAGTTAGTGTAAGCTAGCTCACAGTTTTTTAGCCTCCAGCTCACACATTTTTGTCTTGGCTCAGGAAGGAGGGCTCCAGAACAAACCAATTCATGTAGTAGCCAAATTGCTCACTCACAACTGTAATGCCAGTAGCTCACAGAGCAGAATTTTTGCCACAAGACTCCACAGCTTAGAGGGAGCATTGGTTGTGAGTCTTAATGATGTCCCTCAACAATCTCAGCTGGCTGGCACAGACCTTTATCATGTCATTGGTTTACACATTCCCTCCCCCACTTCGCAAATCTAGTCACAGCTTTTTAAAAAAAAACCTCCTGGACAACTTACTAATTTACTGAGTGAACATCAAGCCAGAGACGACTAGGTAGTTTATTCTTAGCTATATGTGTTATAAAGTACTGAGACTGAAGCATAACGTAGTGATTTCAGCTCATACTTTACTTCAGAATTAGGAAAAACTTGGGATACAGTGGTCAGCCAGAGGCCACTTTAAATACAAATACAAACCACACCCAACACACACACATGTGACAGGATTATGTACAAAGTTACTGCAGCCATAGGTTCCCTTGAGGATCTGGGTGAGGCGATAGGTTGGTTCTAGGATCCTCTCCTTCTATTGTCTAGGGATGTGAAGCTATTCTAGTTTGTCCGGCCACATGGAAAGACCATGTGTGCGGTCACCATTAGTACACAACATGTGTTCTGTTAGATGTTGTATAGTTCTCCATAGAGAGAACTCCATAAAAAGGACAAAGTAAGCCCTAGTTACCTCTATCTTTTGACAATCTCCAGCTTACAAAGAGCCCCTCAGTGCTCCATCCTTCAGGAATGCTGATACAGCAAACAACTCCTCATATTGCCTTGTGCTTAACTTGTGATCTGAAGTTCTCAATACACTTTTCCTGTCAGTGCTGCAGGAAGTTTTATGGGGATACAGATGGATACAGTTTCAGAATGCTTTCAGGCTTTGACTAAATAATGAGGCTGCCTTCAAGGGGTCATACAAATAATGGTCATTGGCTGCCTTGTTAGAGAACTGTTTCAGTATCTTTAGCTCTCTGTTGGTTATTAGGGATTGGATAAGCTTCCGTTTTAGGCTTGTACCTCAAGTCAGAACAGATTATTGGTCCCTAGGTGAGTAGAAAGGAGAAAGTGCAGCTGCTCAAATTCTTCCTTTCACACAGTTATTAAAGACTTATTCATCCCATGGTGGTAGCCTTACTCAGCATACTCGCTATCCTTTATTTACTTCCCTATAAATGCTGTGAGACAGTCCTATTGTCATAAGTGCAAATATTTAGGCTATATTGCATCCCTTACAGATACTAATTAGTTCAGCTATATCTCCAGGTAAATTTCTGAATCCTGGAAGGCATTTACCTGTCTAGTTTCACATAGTGCTGTTGTCCATATAGTTCCATAAAATATGGGCAGCCATGACAGACACAATGTATTGTCATATTAATCTGGTCTTTCTAACAGGGAGGTTGGGATGATCTGAAGGTGGTGTGTGGAAATCAATTCATCTTTTTTTGTTTTTTCTAATTCATTATAAAACTCAAGGCTGCTTCTTACCAAACAGTTTGTACTTAAGTGTGTGGATATCAAAATATAAACGACCTGCATACTGCATCCATTACGAAGGACTGATGTGTATTTTAAATGCACAAATACAGTGAGAACTCACTTTTGAGTATGGCAAAAGTAAAGGTCTTTCAGGATTGTTGTTATAAGTATATATTTTATATTTGGTTATCCCTAACCAGGGACAAAATATCTCATGAGAATCCACCATGAATTGCTATTTCTTAATTGCTGTTTCTTTATCAGAGGAAGGAATAGTTAATCACTCTGAACTTTCTCTCCTCAATTTGTTTCCTTCAGTTTGATATAGAAAGAAGACTCTAGAAGCCATGTATACTTACAATAAGTACTGGTCTGTGAAGAAAGGCTTCTTACAGTCTTCTTTTATGGTATACTTGTGACTGAGTTTCATGTAGCACTGAGAATAACAATACATTTGCTGTTTATATACTACTTTTCACCAAAAGATGGCAATAGAATTTAGTGAAACAGAAGAGTGTAATGTCTGAAAGCTTCTAAACACTCCTTCCTGTTTCTTCTACAGTCTTTGTTTAGGGAGTTCTTTAAACAAGACAACTGAACAATCTATACATCTAATTCTCAACAGTCCCCTCTGCCTGTGGATACTTATTTCCGCAAACAGAGGTTACACTCTCCCTCAACAGGTTTTTCTACAGACTCAGGGGACTCTGTGGACCTGCAGAAAAATCAAAAAAGTTTTAAAAAACTCAGGGAGGGTTGAATTCCCCCTAATACCTTTTGAAATAGCCGCTGCAGGGATCTACTCCAGGCCCCACCACATTGACATTGAGAGAGAGAGAAATAATGAGTGGGGGAAGAAGGGAAGAAGCAAAAGCAGAACTGGAGCTGGGACTGGGGAGGATTCCTCCTGCAGTATGAAAGACTAAATAGCAGGAGGATATCTGAGCTTTTCACCCCTACCTCTTTTGCTGTGGGCTCCACTGTCCTCTTAAAACTTTCTACCTGCTTTTCCCCCTCCACCAACTTGAGAAACACTAACTGGCTGAAAGTGAGAAAGACATACACACAGAGAGAGATAATGTGTGGGGAAATTGGGGAGGAAGCAACAGCAGAACTGGAGCTTGGATTGGGAAGGATTCCTCATTGCAATTCACCCATCTCCAACACTGTTTTTTCCTGCAGTATAAATGGTTAAATAGCAGGGGGAAGTTTTAAAAGGACATCTGAGCCTGCAACTGCAAAGCCTTGGAAGCAGGAGAGAAGGATTGTTCTCACTCAAATCTCTGTAGCTGTGGGCTCTATTGTTCTTTAAAAACATTCTCTCCAGCTTCTAACTGCTTCTCCCTCCACCAGCTTGGGCACTGTTTCTTCCCACTACTTCTCTCTTCTGACTGACTAGAAACCAGAGGGAAATTATAAAAGGACAGCTGAGGAGTCATTAATGGATGGGTGGGCACAGTCACTGAGAGGTAAGGGGGAGGTGGAGAGGAGGCAGGATTTTCCCCAACCAATGACACACCAGCTTTTAAAATTTTCCTTAGTAACCCTGACAGACAAATAAACTGCCAAAGACAGCTGTGGTGCGGTGGGTGAATATGGACTCATCTCAGGCTGAAGAAGACTGGAGCCCTGCAACCACACAATTCTCTACGGCAAGGCAAGAGACTGAACAAGCAAAGGTGCCCCAGGCTGATCCATTGATAAAACAATGGCCATTTAAATGGGCTGAAATGCGTATGGTCCTTAGGTCAAAAGATTTTACCCATCAATTGTATTTGTATAATAACTAACTTGGTTGTATAAGCCTTTTAAGCCTGAGACTTAGACTATTTCTTTTAACCACAGTATGTTTTCGCTGTGTGTACACCCTAATAAACATTTTGTATTTTTGTATAATATAGTTTGTAGCTTGACCCTCTTAGTGTGCAGCTGATTTTGGGATGAGTTTCTCCCCCGCCCCCTTTTTCAGTTTTTGCCCATGCTTTGGGCCTGCCAGACTGGGTAATACAGTGCAGGTGGGAAAGGCTGCACAGTGAGTGGAGCTCTGGGGATGTGTGGAGTGGTCAAGAGGGTTCAGACCTCTCCACAGTGGAGTCTACTTTCAGGGATGCAGAGGATCCTTCAGGGCTATAGCTCTCAGAGAAGCTCAGGGACAAGATTTTGGATGGTTTTTACATTGACATTTTACATTGACATTGGTATACTGGAAGAACAAAGAAGGAAGACAGAAAGGGCAAGAAGAGGGATACAGCTGAGCATACTTTCACTAACTGGATGATTGTGTATCAGGTCTATATGGGGGTGGTGTCTACTGCATACCTGGATAGGGTTCATTAATCACCTCAGCAACATGCTCAAAGCCAAGGTGTTAGCCAGAGACACAGCTGCAATAGAATACAATGAGGCCTTTTGGAAAAGGGCATCTAATAATGCTAACACCAGGTAGGATTTATTGCATGACAAAATGTGGTTGGTGAAGATGGGGCCACACATTAGTGGGAAGCCAGACTCCTCTAGGTCAGGAAAATGACAGTCTCAATGGGAGTCTGCATGCAGGTACTGCTAGGAGTTCAACCAAGGCCATTGTTGGAGGGCTCACTGTAAGTTTGATCATAATTGCAAGCTATGTTCAGGCTACCACCCTAAGATGTCTTTCCAATGCTCTTCTAACATGCACTGGCCCTTTTGTGGCAGCTGACCCTCCTCCAGTGACATCGCAAGTAAGGCTGGGGGGCAGTGTTGCCTCCTCTTCAGGGAATGCACCCCACAAGTGAGAATGTAGTATTTGAATGGGGTCTGGCCTCCACCCCAATTAACTTGCATGTCCTCCTCCCACTCCTGGAAGCTTACTCTTGCTGGCTTGCGGTGGCCAACTGCAGGATGGTTTCACTTATAGTTTCCCAATTCTTTTTACCAGGTAGTGGATGGCAACAAATGCTGATAATCTGAAATCTGCCAAGGAGAACCCAGAAATAGTGGCAGCAAAGATCAGAAAGGATTGTGTGGCCTGCCATGTTGCAGGGCCTTTTATGACTTCACCTTTTCTTAACCTCAGGGTATCCCTGCTGGAGCTGGTCTTTAAGAAAACCCTGAGAAAGTTCAGACTCATCTGCCACCTTTCTTATCCTAAGGGATCTTCTGTTAATTATACCATCCCCCCTGTGCTCCATGAAATACACATCTTTTGATCAGGCGATAGGGATGGCCTGGGCCAGCAGTCCTGGAGCACTCATAGCAAAATATGACATTCAGTCAGCCATTCGCCTCCAGCCAGTTAACCCCAGGGACTTCTGCATTCCTGATTTCAAGTTCCAGGTGCTTTGGTATTTTGACAAGACCATGTCAATGAGATGCTCCATGGCCTGTGCAGCCTTTGAGACCTTCAGCACCTTTCTTGAGTGAGTGGTCAAGGTTAGGGACTGTACCATACGCACCACTCACTTTTTGGATGATTTCCTATTCGTCGAACCAGTGCAGGGGGCCTGCCTGTGAGGAGCACCTAACCACATTTCAGGCTTTGGCTGAGGAGTTGGGGGTACCATTGGCACAAGGCAAGACTGAGGGACCCACGACAAGTTTGATATATTTAGGCAAGAAAGAAGCCCGATAAAGGCCAATATTAAAAACCTAGTGTAAACTTATTATATTCAAAAATACATGTATTTATTAGAAAGACAGTTAAAAACATATTAGGGCCCAATGAAAGCCTTGTTACAAAATGCAAGTGACCTGAACACAAGGGCCAGTACCAGTGACCTGACGCATTTCTGCCCCTTAGGGGCCTTCTTCAGAGGTCAAACAATTTGAGATACAGATAGACACGTTACAATGTTACATATTAAGTTAATACTGTACCAAAAAGGGAAAACTGTAGAAAAAAGAAAACTGAATATGAAAAATCAAATAATTTTTTTTACTTGCAATGTAGTAAAAATGGCTGTATTACATACTTAGGAAGCAAGATTAATAGACACAAGACAAGGATGTTTAGGAGGCCTCTTAAGATGAAAGTCATGTGTATGCAGAGCTGTTGAATTAAAACATTTACAAAAGTAAAATATATTTTAAAAGCTAGTACAGTTTATAAAAGCCAATACAATAATGGAAACTGAAAAATCAATAATGTAAAAATTACCTTCCAATTCTGGTCCAGAAAATACCTATGTGACAATTTTAGTTAGAGCTGGAGTGTCCTCAACAAGTAGCAGTGCTGAGTAGGTGTGGTTAATTTTTATAGTTTGGTGCTGTCAGGTAATCCTGACATCAGATGGATGGAAGGGTAGGAGGGAGGGATTGTCTGTAACTTTTCATGCTCTGGAATGTGGGGAGGTGTGCAGGTTGCCTAGGAGATTCAGAATTCCACTGCCCGGGCACTCTGTTATCTCACCAAATGTCCTTGGTCTCACAGTTCTGGTTTCCTCTGTCTGGGACAGCTCTGGGGCATTTTGGTTATTTACTGCTTTATTACTTTTGCACCTTTTCTCGCGCATGGGCTTAGTGACTATTGGTAGATAGAGAGGAGGGGCATTTCAAGCTGGTATAATTGTGGGTGTCTCCTTAGAGTTAGCCATCACTGACAATGAGATGTTAACGTGCCTTTAGAACTGCTTTCAATAAATGCTATCTTCTTTATGAAGTCTGGTGTTTGACTGACTTTCTGAAGACCCTGACAGGTGCTGGATGATACAATCCTAGTAAAATCCCATATAAACCTATGCTTAGACATAGTTACATACAGGCTCACTAGTAGTGAGCATTTCTTAGGAAACATTTTTCAGTACAATAGCACACTTTCATTTGTTTCAGTGGGAACTCAAATACATAATGTGCCAGGCCATGGAGTCTACTGCTTGCAGCTCCAGCACCAAGGTGAAGGGCCGAGATAAGCACCCAGGATGAAAGTTCTGCTAAACCCCACAAATTCTAGGCTACTTTAACATTTTTCCCAGTTGAAATAACATACACATACACATTTTTTTTCAGAAAGAGTGGAATAAAATTGGCCACAACTTTATTGCTTACAGCTGTAGTAAGCCTTGGCACAACATGGGGTAAGGATCCTACTCATTGATTGGTCGGCCCTTCAGTCAATGCTCTGTTGGTCACCTTGGGATGGCAGGTTTTGGATCCCACTAGGGCGGAAGCCCAGAGGTGGTCTCCCTGCCACCTGAGCATGAGGGTAATTCCCCAGACATGCCCCCAGACTGGGCATATAAGTTGCCCCTCATGACAAGACCCCTTAAAGGGATCCCCACAGTCAGGAAATGGGCACGCAGTCCATTTTTCCTGATAATGTATCCAGCCCCATGTTGTCACTGCCAAGTTGCAACAAGAAAACAAATATACAAAACTGCATGCAACCCCTGTAAAATACCTAACTAAAGGGCTGGGAGGGCAGGCCAAGCTGTCCAATGGCTAAAGATGGTGAGCCGAGGTGGCTTGGTGTCCTAAATAGCTATCAGGCACCCCCACCCCTTGAGTCCCCTCCAAGATAGCTCATAGACCACATCAGGAAGGCTCCTGCTTCCTGCACTTGATTCAGACTTGCCCCCTCTGCCTGGCAAAGGAGGGGAGGGGGATCCATGGCTGCTCCCTGCTCTCAACCTTCCCTGCAGCTCTGCAAAGAGGACCTGAGTGGGTCCGAGTCCTTTCTTCCATGTTCAGGGATCTGTCTATCATAGCATAATAAACCTTTACCCAGATCATCAAAGACTGCCAGAATATGACCAGCTATATATTATAGATACCACTAAAGCAAATCAAATAAAGAACCAAAAATACAAACTTTAATGTAGAATTAATGGACAACTTAACGAAGTTAATACAACATATAAACCCATATGCAAAAAACACATATACATATGAAAGAAATCTTACATACAGAACAAACAGCAAAAGAACAAGGAAGATTGCCAATTGAATATTCAATCCATTTTTACCATGAACCAAATGAAGATACAAAGCATTGCAATCACCAGCAAGTGACAGAAATTGCCACACTATTTGCAGCCAGTGATGGAGCACCACCAACAAGGAGAAGTATCACCATATATCCAAGACAAGGTAAGCCAATGCATTTAGATCCATACAGCCAACACTGTGATCCATTATCATATGTGTTAGCCTTTCCATATGGTGAAGCAAGGTGGCACTATGAATTAACACACAATTCAAACTACAACACATTACGTAACATTTTGTTGTGGCTCTCTACTTGTTAAGATCTATTTTCTTGCTTGCAAAATTTTACTCATTACAGGAGAGAATTTATCCCTCATCAAGAATGCACCTCAATATAACTCATTACAGAAGGAAATATTTCTTGTCCTAAGAAATAAATTCTTATCAAGAACTTTTGTATTCCAAATATCCAATCTGTCTTAACTGAATTTAGCCTGATATCTGGGTTAAAAATCAACACAGCTAAGTCTTATGTATTCCCAGTTAATATGGATGCTCCATTGGTAGAACTGCTTAAGATACTTATGTCATACAAATGGACTAAGAATACTTTACTGTATCTATGTATTAGAATCCCTCTGGCTCTTAAAAGTTACCAAAAGCATAATTATGATATTCTCTTTATAGACATCCAGAAACAGCTTGAGAGTTGGCACAAACTAAAAATATCTTGGCATGATAGGTTAAATATTATAAAAACGTATGTGATCCCTAAAATTCTCTTTCTATTTCGGGCTTTGCCAATTAAAATCTCTAAGTGTCAATTGAACAAATGGCAACATAGGCTTTTTAGATTTTTTAGGGCATATAAACGACATAGAGTCAACACAGTAACTTAATGCAGACATCCCACCAAAGGAGGTCTTGGATTTCCAGATATTGTCAAATATTACCAAGCTTGTCATTTAGCCAATATAGTGAAAATGCTACATGATAGACAAAATACGGATTTTTATCCAGCAACAATATACTTACCCTTATGATATCCGTGATTCTATTTGGCAAACCTCTTCTGAAAGATCCAAGAATATTGAGAACAGCCTGTTATTCAAAACCTTTTTGCAATCCTGGGAAAATAAAAGAAAATATTTGTTACCTAAAATATCTCGATTCCAAACTCTTTTTAATCAAAAGAATTTATTACTGTCGAATACAGTGACTAATCTAAATATATGGAGGAATTCAAATCTTGATATATTACATGATGTCACCCATAATAATACATTATTAGATAAAATTCAATTAGAGGAGAAATTAGGGATAAAAATCCCTTGGTTCCAATACTTGCAGCTCAAGCATTTCTGCTCTCAGAGTCATATCACCGCTATATTGAAACAACCTCTAACTGCTTTTGAACTGATATATAAGAAAGCTGGAATATAAAAAAAGCTACTTGCTACAACCTATTCTATCCTCCTCTCTCTTGAGGGGGACAAACCACTTACTTTCAAAATAAATGGTAATCCTTAGCTAATCTACCTGTAGATGAGAGCTTCTCAGGAAAAACTTGGACTTCCTTTCCTTTTAAAACCAACATAATTGACATAAAACTTCAAACTTTCAGAAACTGGCACATGTAACAGCATCTGTAAAGCCTGACGGTTGGAGGGGATGTGGTCAGCATGAAATGTATCTTCTTTGCTGGTTAGATTGTCCAGTTTTAGGGATGTTTTGGAAAGATGTTATAGCACAATTTAGGTTAATAGCAGGAGTTGTATTGCAGTTTACAATAGAACATATTATTTTAAACTAGTGGATAGTGGAAATTGGATTGAATAGTATTAGTAAAACAGTAGCCATTTTACTTGCAGCAGCTAAAAATACAATTGCAGAAAAATGGGAAAATACCATTGGCCCTAGTAGACAGAATTGGTATTCCAAATTATAGAATACTAGGAATAAGGCCCGTTGTGGAAATAAATACAACGAGCTCTAGAAAGAGGCTCTGGGAGAGTGCCCCGGCTTTGGGCACTCAGTGACAATTTGCTGTGGCAATTTCAGCAGGATATAATGACAGAGTCCACCATTTTCTCCAGAGGAACTGATCTTTGCTACCTGAAGGGCAGTAGTAATTTTGAGTGATCTCCAGCCCACCCCCAAGATTGGTAACAGTGGTTCCCCAGGAGGGAGTGGCTGGTATGGAGGGTGGAGTCTATGGCATTGTACCTGTCTGAGGTCCCACCCCTCCCCAACACTCACCCTCTCCAGGTTCGACCCCTCAAATCTCCAGGAATTTCCCAACCTGGAGTTGATAACCCTATCTCCCTCCCAGCCAACCATCAACCTACCTTTAGTTTTCCATCTCCTCTCCCCTCCCTCCTAGAGAGCAGTTGTAATTTTGAGTGGTCTCTAGCCCCCACCTGGAGATTGGCAACAATGGTTCCCCATCAGGGAATGGCTGGATTGGAGGGTGGAGTCTATGGCATTGTACCCCTCTTCAAACCTCACCCTCTCCAGGCTCCATCCCTCAAATCTCCAGGAATTGCCCACCTGGAGTTGGCAACCTGATCAGGACTGGGCCCAATAAGTTTTCTCCCAAAGGCCAACATAGGTGTGGAAAGGGCCTTTTACTGACAGAGGAGAAAGTACAGGTGCCAACTCTGATTAGGGAAATACCTGGAGATTTGGGGGGGTGGATCCTGTGGAGGGCAGCATTTGGGGTGTGTGTGGAAGGACTCAGCAGGGTATAATGCCATAGAGGCTACCCTCCAAAGCAACCATTTTATCCTGGGGAACTGATCCCTGTCATCTGTAGGTCAATTGTAACAGTAGGAGATCTCCAGGTCCCACCTGGAGATTGGCAACCCTAGGGGAAAGTCAGCCGCACAGCGGGGAGTTGAAGAAAATGATTTGATGGTTGCTGGCCCACCTCGTAAGCCAGCCAGCCATGCTGAAGCTAAGCAGGAGAAAGAGCTTTTTTCCATTTATTCTGACAGGAAAGTGGCCATTGGGGAGGGCGTTATGGGCTGGGGAGGGGGTTATGCTGAAAGTCCTTTGTTTTTTTACTCACAGAACCAAGCTTGGTTGCCTACCAACAGCCACTGAGGGGACAGTCCCTCACAGGAGTCAAGAGAACTGTCTTCCTCAGGAGAGAGAGCTGTTTGCCAAATCTGACATGCAAATCTGTCTGAAGGGGAGTGGGTGGGGAAGAGGAGCAGACCCAGCACCCGGCCAATGGCACGCAAGTACTCTTGAGTGGCGGCTGATGGGCCAATGGCTGAGGGAGGGCATTTTACAGCCAATGGGAGTGCATAGAATCTTATGAAACCAAAAGATAATTATTATAAGGAGAGATGTACACAATGGCAAAAATAACAGATAATATTAATAATACATACACACCCTCTTCCAAGTCTGATTTTGATTCTGTTTGGTTTCCTATTTTAGATCATTTATCTCAACAAGAGGAAATACCGAGTATAATTGATAAGTTACACCTTTGGTAGTATGTTCTCTGTTTATCCCAGTTTGTGAGCATAATGTAATCCGTTCTGTCTGCTATGTATTTATATTATATGTATTTTTTTGAAAGTTTAATACAAAATATTTTAATATCAAGAACTTTTGTACTATACCCCACAACCACACATATCTTAGCAAGGCAACGGGATTTTTCATTCATCATAGGTGCTAACATCTTTTTATATCCTACCCCTTACATATATTAATTAGTTGTGTTACATCTTTGCACTTTAAAACTGATGAAGTGAATATAAGAACAAAAGACAAGCCATCTTGGATCAGGCTAGTGACCCATCCAGTCCAACATTCTGTGTCACACGGTGGCAAAAACCCAGGTGCCATCAGGAGGTCCACCAGTGGGGCCAAAACTCCAGAAGCCCTCTCACCGTTTCTCCCCTAAGCACCATGAATACAGAGCATCATTGCCTCAGACATAGTGTTCCATCTATATGTTGTGGCTAATAGCCATTGATGGACTCTGCTTCATATGTTTATCCAATCCCATCTTGAAGCTATCTATGCTTGTAGCCACCACCACTTCCCACAACAGTGAGTTCCACGAGTTAATTACTCTTTGGGTGAAGAAGTACTTCCTTCCTTTTATCTGTTCTAAGCCTACTGCTCATTAATTTCATTGAGTACTTGCATTGTGTCAGAGAAATGTACTTCTTTCTCTGCCTTCTCTATCCCATGCAGATTTTTTTTTTATAATAAGTTTTTATTAGTTTTCCAGAAATACAAATCAAATGAGAGTAGTATCTTGTTGTACATTCCAATTAGGTCTCTCCTACTTGTCTTACAGCATAAAAATTTATCAATTCTAATAATAGTTACCGCTACAAATATCAAGAATACATAAATGGCTTCATTTAAAATTATCTAAACATTCTAATAATAATATATTTCAGTAATATATATTCAAAGGCTCTTACTGTAAAATTTCAGATTTTCATAATCTATTCTTATCTTTAATAAGGTCATTCCCCTCCTGTTTTCCATTAAAAGTTCAAGTTTCCCTATAAAACAAATATATCATTTTTTCTTCTGAATTATTGCCTTATTTAAAACACACAAAAGTAAATGCTCCTTCTTTATAATTCACCTACAAGTCTATCTTATCTGCTATTTTACTAAAAATCCTTACATTTTCACTTCTCTCAGTTGATTTCTGATCAAAACAAGCCATTCTATTTGGTTACACTTTAATAAAAACTCCCTAAGGCACTCTTACGTGTAAAGAGGGTAAATTTCTTAATAGTATTTTTAGACATAAGGTTTAACATCTTTATGTTACATTTTCACCTCTCTCAGTTGATTTCTTATCAAAACAAGCCATCTGTTTAGTTACACTTGGTTAAAAACTCCCTAAGGCTTTTTTATATGGAATGAGGGTGAATTTCCCTAATGATAATTTTATACAAAAAGCTTAACATCTTTTTTCTTTGTCTGGTATCTTCTCTTCAGAAAGATCTTGTCTCTGTGCCTTTTGCCCTTGTGGACTGCATACATTTGTTTTAAGGGTTGCAGTAAGTAGCTTAAAATAAAGCTTGATTGGATATTTTTTGTCTTCTTCTCTTCCTGAGTTGGCTCTTGCATAAATAGTTGCTCCTGGATACACCTGTTTCTTGGATTCTGTAAAACATAGTTCCATGAATTCCCTACGAGGTGTAGTTTGTTTTTTTGGTGTGTTTTTCTTCTTGTAGGGTATCTTCCAATCAGCTGCAGAGAGGTCCTCTTGTTTGCAGTTTTGATCAGTGTCTCTCAAAGATTGCTCCTGCAGTTTCTCTGATTTATTGTAGATTTCAATAGAGCAGTTGAGCATATGTCAGATAGTTCAGCACATGTTTCTTTGATTGCTAGCTTAATCAAGTCCTGAATCATATGTTCAAGAGCATCCTATGAAAGTTGAGCCAGCTCAGCGCCTGCAGTATCATCTGTGTTCGGGGCTTTTGATTCATTTCCCTCTTGGAAATCCATTTTAAAAACAATTTCTCCAACTCCAGTACCAAAGAGAGTATAAGCAGATCAGTCCATCAACAATCTAGCAGTTAAACCACATTGCTAGATAAATTGTTACAGCAGACATAATAACAACCGAGGGTCTTTCAGTAAAGAGCCAGGTGATTGCTTTTAACCAATGTCTTCTGAGCCCAGAAAACATCAGAAGCAGAACTGACATTACAGGAAGTCTATTACCATATAAAGAAGATCCTTTTGAAATGCCTGTATTTTTTCTTGTTGATAAAAGCCAGTGATTTGGCTAATTTGCAATTCCAATACGATTAGTAGAATGATCAGATAAGATTATTTATGTCTCTTTTCTCCCTCCCCCCTTATAGTTCTTTAAAAGGTTTTGTATCTGATGCTTTTCTGGCCCCACAGAAGGCAGCCAATGGCATGCCTCCTGAGGGCCGCCTTTGTCTCCTCATGAGGAGGAAGGAGGAAGGGGCTGCGATGTAGCCTCGACTCCAAAAGGGGGAGTGGAGCCTGTGCGGCTTTTAATGGCTGGCTCTGCCCTACCCCCTTCAGTGCTTGCTTCGTGCTCAGACTGACTAGCAGCTCCGAGCACGACATGGGGTGGAGGGTCTTTTTCCATGCTTTGGGCTCACCTGGAGGCCAGAGGTGGCAGCAGAGGTCCGGGTTTGTGTGCCAGGAGATTCGGGGAGTTGTCAGTCGCATTGGCGGCAGGAGCAGTGGGCCATGCCGGTGGCAAGAGCCTGCACCATTCACCTGATCGGGCAGCAGTGCGCGGTGGTGTGGATCAGCCAGAGGTAGCACAGTTTTCAGGTTCCAGGTGGCTGTGTGTGGTGGTGGTTTGTGCTGGGCTGCACCTGCGGTGGCAGGCCCAGCAATGTGTGAAGCAGCGTGGACATCTGCCGCAGGGAGAGCCGGCAAGCTTGTCAGCGGCCAGCTGGTCGGGGCCATGGCAGGAAGCATGACCACTGGGCAGCCCTCGGAGGCCTGCTCCATCGAATTAAACAAGAACATTACATAGCTCCCTTTGCTATTGCCCCTCCCTGATCCTTTAGTGTGGTTGGTAAGGCTGCTTGGGCCCCAGTTCCTTTTCTTTTACACTGTTGGGGTCATTTCTTCTCCTCTGATGTTTTATTCCCCCCCCCATATTGGAAGGGCAGAGGGATTAGTTGGGCTATATTGATGTGAGGTAGCCATTTTTGGGAGGTCCTTCTTGTTATACCTACTGGCAGCCATCTTAGGAGGGTACTCAGGAGGCGGCCATTTTACAGGACTGTGAAGGGTGGCCATTTTAGGTAGGCAGTGATGGTTCTGAGGAGGCCATTTTGGGAGTGCTGTGCATAAGCTATTAATATAACCAATATAACACAACAACATAATGGCAGCTAGGAAAGGCAAAGGGGGGCCAAAGGGCAAGGTGCCTGCACCTAAGAGGCCCATGCCAGCACCCCCAATGCAGGGTGCTGGGACGGTCCCTTCTTCGTCTGATGATGAGGATGAGCAGGCAGAGCAGCAAGCAATACTGGACAGGCTTGCAGCACTGGAGCAAGCTAGGGTTGCAGCAGTTCCTACCCCCCAGCAGGCAGTTGTGGGGTCCAGTCGTAGGAAGGAGAGCCAGGCTGAGCAAAAGAAGTTTAGGGAGGAGGTCCTTAAGTGTCTTTCTTTGATTGAATACAGGCCTGATGCTGGGACTGATACCTGGGCATCTGGAGCACCTGGTGTCGAAACAGAGGCAGCGCCAGTGGAAGTTGATGTGGCTGAACAGCCAGGTCCCAGGGGTAAGTGGGATCCCGCATTACAGTTCAGTGTGATGTGGCCTTGGAGGCCCTGGGGTCAGGGAGCTGGCCCTGGCTCCCACCTGCCCCACAGACAGACACTACACAAATCTCTACAGACACTGGTCAGTCCTGGGCTTGGGGCCCTCCTGCTCCGGCTATGCAGTCCCCTTGGGGAGCATTTCCAGTTGGTCCTTGGGGTAGTTTGGGTTGTACCCCCCCCTTGGGCAAACCCTTACGATGCTGCGTCAGCATCGGTGATGCCCTTTGGGGATACTACCTTTTACCCGCGACACAGGATAAGATTTGTAAAGGTGACTACATTGACCTCTTTAGCCTTCTTTACCAGGATTTGGAAAAGAAGGATAAAGATGAGATGGACGATAAGGGAAAGGAAATCCTAAAGTGGAAGAAGGTTGACCAGACATGGGCTAATTGGCTCACAGGTTATTTAATTTATGCTGGCCTGTTATCCCGATCTCAGCCATTGAGGTCCCCGGCATTGTTCCAGTATTTGGACATAATTTATAAATCCTATACTGGCTTTCCTGACCCAGCATGGATGCAATATGATGAGGGGTTCTGGATGTGGGCAGCCACGAACCCCATGCTTCCATGGGATAGAATGCATCCTCATCTTTGGCTCCAAATTATGTCCATGCCCAGTCAACCTTCGGTGGAACGCTCACATAGTGGGCACACAGTGCAGCATTTGCAAGGAGCTAGTGCTTCCTGTGGTGCCACAGGGCAGGTGGTTCAACCCTGCTTGCTCTGTTGGGAGTTTGGGTCCCAGGGGGTCTGCAATAAGAAGTCATGCCCATACCAGCACAAGCGCCCTGTATGTGGGGGACCCCACTCATTCTCTACAAGTCCTCGAGGAAGGCCCTGTAGGAGTCAAAGGCAGAGAGGTGGGGGTAGTTCCTCCTCCTCCTCTGGTAAAGGGCCCCAGCCCAATAAACCTGAAGACACTTGAAGCCTGGCTGCGGGGGAACCCTAAGGAGGATGACAGAGTTTATTTGTTAGAGGGTTTTACTGTTGGTTTTCATATACCTTTTCAAGGAACTAGGGCCCCATTTTTGGCCTCTAATCTTAAGTCGGTTAAGGGCATGGAGTCAGTGGTGAGGAAAAAGATTGGCAAGGAATTGGAGGAGGGCTGTGTTTTGGGCCCATTTTCTTTGCCACCACTTCCTAATTTGAGAGTTTCACCTCTGGGGATTATGCCCAAAAAGGCAGCTGGTGAATTTGCTTAATTCACCATCTTTCATATCCGCAAGGTGAATCTGTTAATGATGCCATTCCTGATTGTGCATGGTGAGGTACACCTCATTCGACCAAGCAGTTTGTGTGGTATGATGCTGTGGTCGAGGGACGGAGTTGGCAAAGTGTGATATTAAGTCTGTGTTTCGCCTCCTCCCTGTGCATCCAGATGATTTCGAGCTTCTGGGTTTCACTTTTGATGGCCAGTTCTTCATGGATAGGGCTTTGCCCATGGGATGTTCCATGTCATATGCCGCGTTTGAGCACTTCAGTTCATTCCTGGAATGGGCCCTACATGCTAAGACGGGCCTTCAGGATGTGGCGCATTACTTAGATAATTTCCTTTTTGTGGGTCCTCAAGGAACAGGTGGATGTGCTCAGCTCCTGGAAGGGTTTCAGAATTTGGCCATGGAACTGGGGGTTCCTTTGGCCCATGAAAAGTCTGAAGGCCCAGTGCAGAGGTTAGTTTTTCTGGGTGTGGAACTGGATACAGTGGCTCAGACATCCCGACTGCCTATGGAAAAAATTGCGGACCTGCGGGACTGCATTTGGGCATTTCTGACATGGAGGAAGGCCATGGGAAATCCAGCAGCTGGTGGGGCATCTTAACTTTGCATGCAAAGTGGTTGCCCCCGGTCGGGCCTTTTTGCACAGACTATGTGATGCCATAGCAGGGCTTTGCCTGCCAAACCACAGAGTGCAAATTAACTGTGCAATGAAGTCTGACCTCATGGTGT
This sequence comes from Gekko gecko, assembly GCA_029375565.1. Lineage (NCBI taxonomy): Eukaryota > Metazoa > Chordata > Lepidosauria > Squamata > Gekkonidae > Gekko > Gekko gecko. The sequence continues at coordinate 102,298,353 of JAPDNY010000004.1, read as the reverse complement.
GGCAGGATTTTCTGACTTCCTTTAATGGAGTCTCTTTTTGGTGGAAGGAGTTAAAGCTGGAGGCAGAGCTGTAGGACACGTCAGATGCCGCTGGGTCCCTGGGCTTTGGGCTTTATTTCCACAGACATTGATGTGTGGAAGAATGGCCTGAGGATTGGATTTCAGCTGGATGGACTAGGGACCTGGCATATTTGGAGTTTTTCCTCATTCTTGTGGCAGTTTGGCTGTGGGGGAATGAGTTGGCTGATTGCACGGTGCACTTTTGGTGCGATAATTTGGTGGTGGTCCATATCATCAATTCCCTCACATTGAAATCAGCCAGGGTGATGTGCTTGGTGTGTGCATCTCAATACCTGTGTCTCAATACACCTCAATAAGATGCCTGCGTCTCAATACACTGTTTCTACCTAGGCACATACCAGGGATGGATAATGGAGTAGCTGATGCTCTCTCTTGCAAACAGATGGCAAGGTTTCATCAGCTTGCTCCAGATGCCAATCTTCAGCTGGCAAGAATGCCCCTGGAGTTATGGCAGGTTGGAGGGCCTTGCCATCACCCCTAGCACATGAAGAGGGTATGAATGGTCATTTCGCAAATTCGAAGAATTTAGGAAACAGGAGGGATATCCCAAGGTCTGGCCCATCATTGTGGAGCAGCTTTTCCATTATTCTGTTTCTTTGAAGGAGGCAGGTTTGTCCATCAGCTCCATTTGGAGACGTCTTTCTGCCCTGGCATTTGCCAGCAAGGCTCTAGGTTTTCAGGAAGTCACTGGTGACTTTCATATTAGAAAGATGTTTGAGGGTTGGACATGGGAAAAAGGGGCCGTGAAGGACCAGAGGCGTCCTATTTCACCAGCAGTGCTCGAAGTGTTGCAAGCAACCTGGTCCAGCGTTTGCAGTTCTGGTTATGAGGCCTGCCTTTTCCATGCGGCTTCACTGCTGGCATTCTTTGGAGTGCTTAGAGTAAGTGAATTGGTAGCGCTGTCCAAGACTGACCAGTCGGGCAGGGTATTGCACAATCATACCTCCAATTTGCAGGGAAGGAGGCGCACATCACTATTATGGGCTCCAAAACTGACCAGAGACATAAAGGGTCAGTGGTTAAGTTGGGTGTCTGTTCTGACTCTGCGGCTGATTTCCCACTACAGCTGCCTCGGTGTTGCGCCACCGTTTGCCCCAATACTATTGGCCGATTTCACACCCGAAGCCGCGGGGCTGCATTTGACCCACGGCTTCACCCGATTTCCTCCGCAGTTTCGTAATCCTCAAAAAACAGGATTACGAAACTGCGGAGGAAATCAGGCGAAACCGCAGGTCAAAATGCAGCCCCGTGGCTTCGGGTGTGAAATTGACCAACAGTGTCAGGGCAAATGGCGACGCAACACCGAGGCAGCTGTAGTGGGAAATCAGCCTGAGTTATGCCCTGTATTAGCTTTGTCTCAATACAGGGCTTTAAGGGGCAATGTGGTGGGATACCTCTTTATCCATGCAGACGGGAGCCCGCTGACAAAGCACCAATTTTGGGCTGTTATGGCCCAGACTTGGGAATTGTTGGGCCTTTATGGAGTGAAGTCTGGCACTCACTCATTCAGAATAGGTGCAGCATCCACGGTGGCAGCTTTAGGCTATCCCACTGCTGACATTCAGCGAGTGGGTAGGTGGTGATCAGCTGCTTATAAATGTTATGTGCGCCCTCTTGCTGTATTGTGAGTTGCTGTTTGCATTGCTGTTTGCAATGTTGGGTTCTGGATTTCACTGTTGTTTCTTCTTAGGTGCTGTGTTTTGTGGCCGGAGACGGATTCTCATCTCCGGACACAGCTGCATCTTTTGGATGGCTCATCAGGCCAAATGATTGGTTCGCAGTTGGGCCTCAGCCAGTGGGCTATGGTGGAGTGGAGGGGGCGTCAGGGCCTACACTGGCCAGGCCTCCTCCCTCCTCTGTTTGGGGACAGTTCTGCCTTGCCACCAGATGTTTTGGTCATTCACCTGGGAGGTAACGACTTGGGATTCCTGAAGGGGAAGGCCCTAGTGTAGCAAGCCAGGGATAACCTGAATTTCATTCAGTGCCAATGGCCAGACACAGTAATTGTGTGGTCGGCCATGATCCCACACCTAATATGGGATCCCAAGGGGATTGAGAGAGCTTAGCGTAAGGCCAATGGGGAGCTCCGAAATATTTTAAAGGTTGAGTTGGGCCACTACTTGCCTCACCCCCAGATTTGGCTTAACTGTCCTGACATGTACAGGGGCAGGGGTCTTTTCGTAGAAGAACAGCTGCAGGAGCTCATTAGCATATGTTATGCTAATGAGCTATTAGGCTATTAGCATATGCCACGCCCCCTGACATCACCGGAAGTGATGTCAGAAGGGGAAGCAAAAGGGGGGGGAGCATCTTCAAAAGCCTCCCCTTCCCTTCCCCAGCTGGTCTGGGTGGGGGAGCTAAGAGAGAAGGGGTTTAAAGTTTAAACTCCTTCTCAGGAGAGTTGGGCCACAGAAGGAGGAAAGAGGGAAGGAAAGAGAGAGAGTAGAGAGAAGGAAAGAAGGAAGGAAAGAGAGAAAGAAAGAGAGGGAAGAAGGAGGGAAACAGGAAAAGGAGGAAAAAAGAGAAGAGAAGAAGGTGGGAAAGAAGAAAAGAAAGAGAGAAGAGAAGAGAAGAATGAGGGAAAGAGGAAAAAGAAAGAAGGAAAGGAGGGAATGAAAGAAATTCAGTGGCAATTCAGCCCCATTATACCCTATGGGCCATTGAAGTCAATGGTGAAAACATAGGGTATATTCTGGGGCTGGAGGAGGAGGGTTTGAGGGAGAGGCTCCAAGATCACAGGATAGCTGATGGAGCCTCTCCCCAAGATACCCACCAAGTTTCAAGAACATTGGACCAGGGGGTCCAATTCTATGGGCCCCCAAACAGGTTGCCCCATTTCCTCCATTGTTCTCTATGGTGGGAAAAAAAGTTATTTTTTTCCCACTATAGAGAACAATGGAGGGAATAGGGGCAACCTGTTTGGGGGCCCATAGAATTGGACCCCCTGGTCCAATGTTCTTGAAACTTGGTGGGTATCTTGGGGAGAGGCTCCATCAGCTATCCTGTGAGTTTCGAGCCTCTCCTTCAAACCCCTCCCTCCAGCCCCTAGAATATACTCTATGTTTTCACCATTGACTTCAATGGCCCATAGGATATAATGGAGCTGAAATTGACATTCGGCTGCCTGAAAGACTCTCCGGGATGCCGGCTGGGGGCGGGGCTTGGCTCCTGAGCTCCCGGAGCTGCGCTCCGGTGTGCTCCCCCCCGAAATGACCCCTGTACAGGGGTGATGGAGTTCATCTTTCCGAGAAGGGAAACAACGTTTTCCTTCGAGATTTGCAGCAAGGGCTTAGGCTAGTTCTAGGTAGTTGAGTGGGTGCAGGGGCCTAAGCAGAGGCTTGGCCCTTGCGGTGGCAGAATTAGGTTTAGAAAAAGTTCATGCGGCTACATAAGCACCAATCATTAACCCCGTGGGGGTGTATAGGGGTCTGTAGGATCAACCCTGCAGCCGTGCGGCCAGGGATGAGGCTTGCAGATTGCCTCTGGGGATGGCCATGATGGAGCCTCTGCACTGGCCATGAGGTGGTGTTGGAGGGCTCCTCAAGGTGCATCCCAATAATTGGCCTGGCTGGGTTTGCAAGCGACTTACAGTTGGCTCCAACCCAGGGCCTTGATGTCTTGCCTGTTATATGGTAAGGATGGGGTCAAAGCGACACCAGGCCTTGACTGTGCTGCTATTTATGTCACCCTTGCTGTTACTTTCAATATATTAAATAAAGTGGCCTTAGTTTCATCCAACCTTGGTTGTCTGACTCTTTCTTCCATCTGAGGGGGCAATGCTAGCTGATTATGCAAAGGCGAGGGGGATGGGAGTTTCCCCTTCCCCTTTCCTCTCCGTCGTGGATGCAAAGGGGGTTTAATCAAAAGGTCTTTTGCTTCTTTAATGTTGCTTTGTAAACGTACTCACTGTTTCTTCATTGATGTTGGAGATGAGGTATGGTGCTCTCTTGGCCGGGCATTCACCACTAAGCGGTCTTGGCGGACTGTGACTGTGCTGGATTGTGCTCTTGCTTCGAGATGACCCGGCTCCCACCCAGTCGCAGCCACTTGCTGGGGGCTCAGATCAAGTCTCCTGCTCCAGCCCTCTCTGTGGGAGGTCTGGTGAAACTCGGGAAGACCCAGAGTTCCAATAAAAGCAACGAACAGCCAGCGGGGTTCAGGAGTGAGACTGAGCACCCACCACCTCATGGCGCTGTTACCCGGAAGCCATCCCATGCAGAATTTGTAGACCTCTATCACGTCACCCCTCAGTCATTGTTTCTTCAAGGTAAAAAGCCCTAATCTCTTTATCCTTTCTTCATAGGGAAGGTGTTCCATCCCCTTAATCATTTTAGTTGTCCTTTTCTGCACCTTTTCCAATTCTATAATAACCTTTTTTTTGGTATGGTGACCAGAACTGTACCCAATATTTCAAATGAGGCCACACCGTAGTGATCTCTGACTCACCACAGTTTATGCTGGAATAAATTATATTCATCTTTCAAGTGCCATTGAACTCTTGCTTTATTTTGCTGCTACAAATTAATAGGCTGTGCACACAATTATCTCTTTTTGTGCAGATTTTGTGCAGATGGAAAAAATATAAACATTACATAATAAAAGATAAACATTTCATAATAAAAGAGAAACATTTCATAATAAAACAGTATAGAAAAGCAGAAGCAGACACAAAAGAGGTAAGAACAAAGATATGAGAAAAGGATATTGTTGACTGCCCCTGGGAAATGTTTGGCTTTTTTTCCTTCCCCTCTCTACAGAAGTTCTGTTTCACTGTCATGTGTACATAGAACTTTAAATAAAGGGAGTTGGGGTTCCTACCTGTCAATTCATGTTGAGGGCACCATTCATTTCTGTCTTGCCATGCTTATGTTTTGCAGCTCCATTATAACTTATCACTCCACAGCAGACACACAGAAGAATATGGATATCTGGTGGCCAAACCTCTTTCTTGCCCCAACTTCCCCGCTATCTGCTGCAAGTCTGAATCTGGACACCAGGCTGTCCTAAGTGAGTCCACGACATCACTATGACTCAACAGATTGTACTGTGATGTCACTGCAGCAGTACTGAGTCACAAACAGTTACTTGCTGGTGTGGCTAAGTTATCAAGTCAGGCCTGGAGCCACATAAAATCCCCTGGAAATATACAAATTTTCCCCAAATATATTCCCCATATGTATCCTCTTTCATTATAGATTAATATGATATTAAAATCACCACAACATTTAATGATTTTCCATTTGAGAATTCCATAGTTAACCCTTTCTGAAAGGTGACTATCATATTAACACCCAATTTATACAGGATGGGAATATTTTATTTTTATTATATTTACTTTTATTCATAATCCACCATTCTCTCTGAGACTCATGGTGGATTACAGGATATAAACAATGATTTGACAACCAATGAACAATACAGTAGAACTAGGATCAGAGAATTAGAGACCAAAGTGAACTAAATACTATCTAAAGCAAGGTATAACATAAACAATACAGAAAGAGGATTATCCAGTACTAGGAATAAGGCCCATTGTGGAAATAAATACAACGAGCTTTAGAAAGAGACTCTGGGTGGGTGCCCTGGCCTTGGGCACTCAGCATCAATTTATTATGGTGAGATCAGCAGGGTATAATGACACAGAGCTTACTGTTTTCTCCAGGGAAACTGATCTCTGCCATCCAAAGAATAATTGTAATTCTGAGCGATCTCCAGCCCTCCCCTGGAGATTGGCAACAATGGTTCCCCAGAAGGAAATAGCTGGTTTTGGGGGTAGAGTCTATGACATTGTACCTGTCTTGGAGGTAGCAACCCTATCTCCTTCCCAGCCAATTGTCAACATACCATTATCTACCCCTCTGACCTCAGCTTTCCATCTCCCCTCCATACCTGAAGCCTCTACCTAGGAAAAGTACAGTCTTTCTCCTCCTCAGCGGGGACCCAAGCAGGAGGGGAAGTGACCACAGTATGCATGGGATAGAGCAGGTAGAGAAAGAAGTACTTTTCTCCCTTTCTCACAACACAAGAACTCGTGGGCACTCCATGAAATGACTGAGCAGTCAGGTTAGAACAGATAAAAGGAAGTACTTCTTCTCCCAAAGAGTAATTAACACGGAGGGGGGGGAGGCCGGCATCTATGAAGGATCTCTGGGTGGCTGGGTGCCCGGGCACCTCTCCTGCAGCCTTGTGCCACTGCTGTTGTTTTCCCGCTCCCAAGTTCGCTACTTAACCAGAGCCCTTTATTTCCTCCAAGAGGAGACTATTCTGAGTTCTTTGTTGAGCTCCACCCCTTCCCTTGACAGAGAGAGAATATTAGAAAAGCCAGGAATCAGCAGTTTACAATCACTGAAATTGCATACACAGCCCGTGCAGGGGGAGGGAGGAGGGGGAGGAGGGCAGGTGAAACCTCGAAGAGTTTAAATGCATACATTCAAGACCAACTCTCCCCTGAACTCCTGGATAAATTATGGAGAGGGATTTCTATTTTCTTTCTTTTCATTTCTCCCCTCCTTCTCTCCTCCCTTCCTTCCTTCCTTCCTCTCTTCCCATCTACTTGCTTTCTTTCCACCTCTTGCCTCCCTCCCTCCTTGTTAAAACATCTCTAGTTAGGGTTGCCAGGTCCCCCCTGTCCACCTCTGGAGGATGGAGGGGAGGGGTGGCCCAATACAGGTTGGGTAACTCCTGGAGATTTGGGGATGGAGCCTGGGGAGGACTGGGACCTCAGTGGGGTACAATGCCATAGAGTCCACCCTCCAGAACATCCATTTTCTTCAGGGAAACTAATTTTTGTAGTCTGCATATGAGCTGTAATTCCAGGGGATCCCCTGGTCCCACCTGGAGGCTGGCACCCCTAGCTCCAGTGCTGAAACTGGAAGCTCTGGTTCTTCTGTATAAGATAGTAGATGCAGACCACTGACATTGGCTTGCATCTGCTGAATCACCCTGCTTCATGTAGGATGCACAACAGCCAGGCGGTGGAGGGGAGGGGTGTATTTTACTTAGGTCTATATATCCTTGATTGAGAACAGTTGTTGTTTTTTTCATGGTAGTGGGGGGTGGGCTGCTCTTCTTTCAATCTCCATTTCATTTTTAAATTGTAAGCCCATCTGCATGAACAAGATGGGGGGGGTATGCAGATCAGAGGCCTTTTAAAATTTCCTTTTGATCTGTGTGCAGCCCAGAACGAACATTGGTAAGGGGTGTGCACTCTATGTTCTTGCTCTTCATTTTGCTGTTACTTAAAATGGTGTGATAGTTTCAAAGGGGCAACCAACTGGGATGTACTAAAAGGATTGACAAGATTGCCCATTGGAAATAATGGGAGAGGCCTGAAGGCCCATTGGAGATAATGGGAGCCAGGAATGCCAATTGACTTGCATGAGCTCTGCTGAAATACACTGCAGCCCCAAAAAAGTTGCAAAGAAAATGCAGAATGGTTTTTCCAATAAGGTTTTTGGGCCCAGATAGGCTATTCTAGGACTGTAATGACAATTCCCAGAGTGGAAAAACAGTCCCTAGCAATAGAATCTGTGCTGCATTTTAAGGTGGAGTTTCAAAGCAGTGTGCTAAGAAGGCACCTGTTCCTGGGGTTAGCCCAACCCAGGGGCATTGCTAGGGGGGTTCCCAGGCCACCCTAATTTTCTGGGGAGCCCCTCCCTAAATGCCACATAGTTCCACCTCCATAGATAGTGACAATGGCCTGTGATATCACTGGCTCCTCCCTATGATGTCATTGGGTCCCAGTTCTTTTAATGACTTAGCAATGCCTCTGGCCCAGCCCCAGCCCCCCCTGGGAAATTGCAAAGTCTACGCCCTTGACACATGGAACTCACTGTTGTGGGAAGTGGTGGTGGCTACAAGCATAGATAGCTTCACGATGGGATTGGATAAACATATGGAGCAGAGGTCCATCAGTGGCTATTAACCACAAGGTAGGAACTCTTAGTCTAGGGCAAGTGATGCACTATATTCCTGGTGCTTGGGGGGGCAACAGCGGGAGGACTTCCCCACTGCTGGACCACCTGATGGCACCTGTTATTTTTGGCTACTGTGTGACAGAGTGTTGGACTGGATGGGCCATTGTCTTCTCTTATGTTCTTAAGGGAGCAGTTGCTGCACTCAACTGGAAAAAGGTCATGGAGGATGTTTCCGCAAACAACAACAACAACAACGACACAGAGTTGCTCTAAACTATCAGATAAACATGCCAAAGGGAGTTAAGAGACTTGGAACAGAATACACTTGGAGAAGGGCAAGAAACAAAAGAGTAACATAAATAATATGGCCTTTTGTAGATCAGTGTAATATACTGGGTTCAAGACGTGTTGGTAGTGAATCAGCTCATGGTTTATTCGGTTAGAGGAAACTGAGATGACAAAGCAGGACTGGAGGCCTGCTTAAATCCCTGTTGCAAACCACACCCACACCCATGATAGGATTATTTACAGTGTCCCCAAATCCCCTAGGTCATTCGTCGGTTCCTGACTACCTGATAGGTCCCTTCTAGGATCCGGGCTGGCTATTGTCTCTGGATGCAAAGCTTTGCTTCTTCGCATGACCATGTGCTAACCTGACCATGTGTGCGGTCCTCAGTTGGTACACAACACCCCTCCCCCCATGGTTTAGACCTTCCCTAGCATACAAAGTTTTTTCGGTGTGCGGGCTTCTTTCGTTCCAGTGTCAAACAGCGTAGCTTGGTGGCCTGGGCTACTTGCTCTGGTAAGGACGTGGGCAGCATGGCAGGAGTTTCTGGGTTTGGTGTGCCGCCAGCTTCTTGAACATGGGCTGGCTCCCTGGAATTTCCTGTGTCTGCTGCAGGGGATGTGCTTGTTTGCTGCGGTGCTTGGCTGGATGCTGCGGCCTAGCCCGCATTGCTGGTGTCAGGGCTGGTATCTTTGTCCTCGCAATCATCCAGCCTGCTTGGGTCCACCAGAATGAGTTGGCGTCATAATTGATCAATGTGACATCTCAGCAGCTGTCCATCTTCTGCAGAGACCTCATATGACAGAAGGCCCGTGACTGTGACTACCCTGGCTGGAATCCAGGCAGGACCCCAGGCATAGTTCTGGGCATACATGTGGTCTGCTGGGAAGAACCCCCACAGGGATTCCTGACTTTCCGGTGCTGTGCTCTGGGGCTTGATCTGGATGTAGACAGTCCAGACGAGTTGTAAGGTGGCGTCCCATCAGGAGCTCGGCTGTGCCCGGTTGTGATATGCGATGTTACTCGCTGGTCAAATAGAAAGATGGTCAGCTTGTAGTCCCAGTCCCCCTGGTCCATCTGACGCAGGGACCCCTTGGTAGTTCAGACCATGCGTTCCACCTGGCCATTGGTTACAGGGTGAAACGGAGCGGAGCAGATGTGCATGATCCCATAGTAGCTCACAAAGGCCTGGAATTCCAAGGAGGTGAAGGCTGTTCCATTGTTGGTGACCAGGGAGTTTAGGATGCCATGGGTGCTGAAAATTTGCCACATCACATGGATGATGGATCGGGATGAGATGGAGGGGACTGGGACCACTTCCAGCCACTTGGTGTAGGCATCCACCAAGATGAAGAAAATCTGCCCCAGGAAGTGCCTGCAAAGTCCAAGTGCAGTTGAGCCCATGGCTTGTGTGAGGACTCCCATGGCCGCACTGGGGCTTGCGGAGGTTCTGGCCGCTATTCTTGGCATGTCTGGCAGCACTTTACTTGCTCTTCAATTTCCCTATCCATCCCAGGCCACCACAGATAGCTCTGGGCCAACACTTTCATGCGCACAATTTCCGGGTGTGTGTTGTGCAATGCTGTGAGCAGCCACTGGTGCAGTGGGGCAGGCAGGGCCAGCTCACCCACTAGGTGAGCTAGGCGCTCACCTAGGGCGCCAGCCCTGCAGGGGAACCAAAATGCCCCCACCCCCCTGTGAAAAGCCCCCTTCCCGCCCAGCGCTGGTAGCCCCGGCTTTCCTGGACGCCTCACAACTGTGAGGCACCCAGAAAAGCCAGCGCTGCCACCGGGAGGGAAGGGGCGGGTGTTCTAACCCCGCCCCTTCTCCGGCTCTCCTGGGTGCCTCGCAGCTGCGAGGTGCCCAGAAAAGCCGGGGCAGGGAGGGAAGGGGCGAGGGTTCTAACTCCGCCCCTTCCCCGGCTTTCCTGGGTGCCTCGCAACTGTGAGGCGCCCAGGAAAATGGTGCTGGGCCATCTCCAGGCCCCACCGGGAGGTTGGCATCCCCGGTGGGGTGGGCACCCCAGGCTGTCCTGCCTAGGGTGCCCAGACACTGGGGCTGGCCTTGGGGGCAGGTATTACCACTCAGCTTCCCCAGAGTAGGCAGCCCTTGTGGGATGACAACTTGTTCCTCTGGAATGAGAACACTGCAAATTCTGGGCCCACCGGAGTGGTGGGCCATCCCCTATGCATTGACTGTGAACCCCGGTAATTCTACCCATGGCACCCCAAGCATGCACTTCTAATGCTTCACCTTTAATCCGGCATCGTTGAAGCGTTGCAGGACAGACCACAGCTGCACAGAGAAGGTCTCATGTCGGGGCCCACAATTAAAACATCATCAAAGAAGGGCTGGACCCTGGGGATACCTTTAAGCAAACAGTCCATTAGATTTTGGAAGATCCCTAGGGCAACACTAACCCCAAACTGCAGCCTCTGAACCCTGAACAATCATTTGGGCTTCAGCTGTGTCATCATCCATTGGTAGTTGCTGATAGGCTTGTGCCAGATCCAGTTTGCCAAAAACCCTGGCGCCCACCAGGGAGGCGAGGACATGGCTAATAATGGGGACCAAGATATGCATGATCCTGGAGTGCTTTATTTATACTGCATTTGTAGTCCGCGCATATCCTGATGTCCCCGTTGGGTTTTACAGGCATTACGATGGGGGTTTCCCAGCGTGCTTGGGACACAGGTTCTAGGACCCCCTGTTCCACCAGGCGATCCAGCTCAATATCTATTTTAGGGTGTAAGGCGAACAGGGCGCGGCTGGCCTTCATGCGGATGGGCTGTACTGCGGGGTCAAGGTCAAGGGAAACTGGAGATCCAGTGTAGCAGCCGAGCATCCCATAGAATATGGCTGGGAACTCATTAAAGTCCCATCATGCGTTAAAGTCCTGCAGCCACACGTGGTTCACCCCAGTCACCTCAAACCCCAAGGGCCCAAACCATGATAGTCCCAGTAAACTGGTGAGCTTGTCTTCCACCATCAGCAAATCTAACCGTCCATTAAAGTCCTTGTATTGAACTCTGAATTTGCCCCACCCCTTGATGGCCACCGGGTTCTTTTGGAAATCTCGTAGGGTGAGACCAACTGGTTTGTCTGGGGGGGGGGGCCCTTGGGGGCAGAGTCTTCTAAGGGTCTCTGCTGAGATGATGGAGAAGGAAGAGCCTTCATCTCACACAGGGACCCCTCTATTAACACAGTCACATGAATCTTGTTGGGGACATCCCGGGGCAAATTCAGTATTGATGGTTGGCTGTTGTGGCGGGTAGTTCTGCTGCTTCTTGGTGGGCAATCTTCCATCTTCTGCGGGGTCCACTGGAGCAGCAAACACATGCAAGATGGCCAGCCTTGCTACAGGTTCGGCAGATCGCATTGCGGAACCTGCAGGAATGGTACTCAAGGTCCTCACCGCAGCTGGCACAGGGTGTTTGTGCACTTACCTTTGTGGGCGCTTGGGTGGTTGTCCTCGCCAGTGAGGCATGTGCGTTGTGATGAGCCGGGTGGCAGACTTGGAGCTCTGGGTCGTGGTAGTCTGATGGGCAGCATACATCTGTCAGTCCCGCTGTGCTTTTTCAAAGGCCTTAGCCACCTGGAGAGCCTTGTCCAAGTTGAGATTGTCATGGCCGATGAGTTTCCTTCAGAGCTTTGGTTCCTGGACACCCCAGACAAACTGGTTCAACAGGGTGTTCTCGATGGCTGGGAATTTGCAGTTGATTGCAAGCCTGCAAACGTTGGCCATGAAGGCGGTGGCCGATTCTCCGGACTGTTGGTTTTGTGCAAAGAAGTCCATTCGCATCGCCATCTTGGAGGGTTTCGGCGTGAAGTAGTCATTGAGAGCTTTGACCAGCTCATCATAGGAAGTGCTGTCCAGGGTCTTGGGTGTGATGAGACCCTGTACTAAGCGGATCGTGGTGACCCCACACGTGCTGAGCAGCCAAGATTTCTTCTCTGCATCCTTGGTGCCTTGAATCCTGAAGAAGTGCTCAGCTGTTCGACCCAGGCTTCCCACAGCTCTGGGTGAGCTGGATCGAAGGAGGAAAATTGTCCTGGAGCAGCAGCCATGCCTGGAGAAGTGCTGCGGGGTATGGTGAGCTGGTCCTCGATGTGTAGTGCGATGCTTGGGACGGTGGTGGCAGCCTCAGAGTCGGAGTGGTCAGGCGTGCTCATTGGGATCCCATCCTTGTCGCCAGTGTAATATACAGGGTTCAAGACGTGTTGGTAGTGAATCAGCTCACAGTTTATTCAGTTAGAGGAAACTGAAACGACGAAGCAGGACCGGAGGCCTGCTTAAATCCCCATTGCAAACCACACCCAAACACACGCACACACCCGTGATAGGATTATTTACAGTGTCCCCAAATCCCATACATCATTCCTTGGATTCTGAATACCTGATAGGTCCCTTCTAGGATCCGGGCTGGCTATTGTCTCTGGATGCAAAGCTTTGCTTCTTCACATGACCATGTGCTAACCTGACCACATGTGCAGTACTCAGTTGGTACACAACAATCAGAAACCATTTAATCTGAATCAATGGATAGTATGTTTTGAGGCCCGGGTGCAGAAGTGTCTGAGAATGGCAAGAATATCCAGCTTCACAAAAGCAAGGATATGGTTCAAAGATGGAATGTACTGGTTGAAGTCCAACAGATATTCATATGCATGAAAACTTGCAATCACTGTTTTTAAATAGGTTTTGTTATGATACAAAGTAGCAGGAATGAACTAAGTCAGTTTTTATCTGTTTTAAAAATATATTCAAGAATGCATAACTTTGCATGGTGTTGAAGTTATAAAATAATTAATCCAGAATGTGCACCTTTATTAAGTCAAACAGTCAGCTATTGTTAGGAGATGATTTTAAAAAATGAAATATAGGCAGGTGAATTGCTTGGGAACATGCAATACAAGCAAGACATTTACAATGACCTTTCGGTAAAGAAGAAGATGCAAGCTCATTAGATTTAAACTCTGAACTTATTAAGAGGTCTTTTAAATTGTTGGTCATTTTAAAACCAATCCTAAGTGTTGCCTGGCACCCTGGAATATCCTGTACTATGTGCCAATACCACTCAATTACCTTCTTAATATCAAGGGTCTGAGTGAACAATTTTTTAAAAGAGGCTACCCCAACCATATTGTGAGGACAGCTCAGGAAGAGGCGGTTTCAGAAAATAGAAACAGGCTATTAACACCTAAACCTACAAGTTCAGAACCATCACACATCATTTGTTCATTAGAGTATTCACACCGTGCATGTTCTATGTCTTTGGAGATGAAGGAATTTGTACATCCACAAACTGGCTACAGATTTGTTCTTGATCATTTTTCTAATTGTAATTCTAAATTATGCATTTATGGCATCTTATGCCCTTGTGGGTTGTTATACATTGGGAGTACAATTAGACCTATCAAGGTCCGAACACAGGTCTTGCATTCATGGCCGCTGTATGGAAGCTTCACTGACTGATCATTTTCTGAAGTTTGAACATGAGCCTGAGTCACTTAGATTCTTTGTGCTGTATGTCATTAAATGTAGAGGTTTTAATGAGATTGATACTGGTAAAGTATTGTTACAGAAAGAAGCTAGAATGATTCATAGGTTTAATACACTTGCCCCCCATGGCCTCAACTTAAATGTTGATTACAGTTGTTTTTTATAGTGGTTTAATGATAGTTTTCATAGAATTTACACTATATGTAAATATGATTTGATGTTTTTGCTGTACCCTGTGGTGTAATTCAATAGGTTTATTTTGTTTTCTGTTCATCATGTACACTTATTTGCAACACCTTCATTCAGCTCATGAATGTTTGGTTTAGCATGGTCCTTTTTGATTCATGTTTGTGCTGACAAGCTGTTCTTTGTGTTTGAGGACCTGATTAGTTGAGATAGGGTCCCTTGAGATAGTATATGCCCCTTTAAGGTGTTGGTACCTTGATATATAATTAAGAACACTTGTTGCCACATGAGCACTCTGCCTTTTGACTGTTGAAAGGACCTGGGAGATGCTGTTCCCCAGTCAAGTTTATAAACTTCTATAAGAGAGTCATGGTAAGGGAATAGTGATGTCTCGTTTGAGGCTGAGTGGGTTGTTGCAAATAAGTCTTTCAGGTTTACAAATGTTATCATTTGTTTAATTTCAGTATGCGCTGATGAAGCTTCCTTGTGATACGTGATTAGTAGTCGACCGCACATCAGCAGCAGCTGGAAGTAACAGTGGAACTGGCCAAGCAGCTTGGCAACCGGCCAAAGAGAACTTGGACACTGGCCAAGCATTTTCTAAATGAAGTTATCTGTTTACATTACTTTCTTCATCATTTGTCTCCAACATTTTTTCAGAACACTTTGAAATATTTTGATTCTTCATTACTTAAGGACTTCCTATGCATTTAGTGGCGTCTCCTGATTATGTTGATGTATTTGTTGGTATATGAGTTATATGTTATGATTTCATGGTTAAAAAATATTGAGTTTTGAGTGTTTATACATTGGTGTGATTTCATTACACAGTTGGGTTTTTTGTTGTCAGTTTGTACTTTGTATTTCCCCTGTTTTGGCTTAGTGCAGTGCCTTCAGCACAGGCTGGATGTGCTCCCACTTAGGGAGACCCATCACAAGCCTGGCTGCGGCATTCTGCACTGTGACAAGGGCAGCCCCATGTAGAGAGTGTTACAATAGTCTAGTCTCGAGGCGACCATCGCATGGCTCACTGAAGCCAGGTCATCATGGCCGAGGAAGGGAGCCAACTGCTGAATCAGCTGAAGATGGTAAAAGGCGAACTTTGCAGCGGCTGCTACCTGGGCCTCCATTGTTAAGTAGGTATCCAGGAGCACTCCCAAACTCCTAACCTCTGGCGCTGGCACCAATGGTGCCCCACCGAAGGTCAGGAGTGGGAGCCCCACCCCTGAACTGCTCTGACTCAGGCACAGGACCTCCATCTTTGCTGCATTCAGTTTCAGCTGACTCAGTCTGAGCCAACCAGCCATGGCTTGCAGAGCCCGGTCCAAATCTTCTGGTCTGGAGTCTGACCAGCTGCCAAACATCAGATAGAGCTGGGTATCATCAGTGTATTGATGGCAACCCAGCACATGCCTCTGGGAAATCTGGGCAAGGGGGCGTATATAGATGTTAAATAATATCGGGGACAGCACTGCCCCTTGAGGCATACCACATTCCAGCGGGTGTCTCCTAGACTACTGTTCCCCTAGCGCCACCCTTTGTCCTTGACCCTGGAGAAAGGAAGCAAGCCATTGCAGGGCCAGCCCCTTGATCCCCATGTCGGTGAGGTGGTGGGTCAGCAGCTGATGGTCGACCATGTCAAATGCAGCCAACAGATCTAACAACAGCAGTACCGCCACACCGCCCCGATCCAGATGCCTCCGGAGGTCATCTGCCAGAGCAACCAACACTGTCTCTGTTTCATGTCCCGGGCAGAAGCCAGACTGGAAGGGATCTAATATGGAAGTGTCATCCATAAAGCCCTGCAACTGTGTCACCACCACCCTCTCAATTAATTTGCCAAAATAGGGCAAATTGGAAACCGGCTGATAGCTGGCCAATTCAGCCAAATCCAAAGATGGTTTTTTCAGAAGAGGGCGGACCATCGCTTCCTTGAGTGCTCCCGGGAACTGCCCCTCAGAGGGGACATGTTGATAATTTCCCTGAGGGCACCTCAAAACCCTTCTTGGCTGGTTTTAATAAGCCAGGAAGGGCATGGGTCAAGGCTGCACATGGTTGGGCGCACAGCTACGAGCAATCTGTCGACTTCCTCCAGGCCAAGCAGGCTAAAATGCTCCAAAACTGGAAACAAGGACGTGCAAGGGGCCTTGAGCTCGCTCACTGCTTCAAGTGTGGTGGGGAGGTTGCGGCGGATCTCCAAGATTTTATCCACAAAAAAGCTCGCAAATGCCTCACAGGCAATATCCAATTCCCTAGCGTTTGGTCTGCCGTGTGGCAGAGCTGTTATGGACCGAATCATTCTAAACAATTGGACTGAGTGTGAGCTAGTGGATGCAATCCTAGTCACATAGAACTCCCTCTTAGCAGCTTTAACTGCCATCTCATAGGATCTCATAAACGTCCTTCGTCTCGAGCATGACACCACCATCTCTCTAGCCGTCTCAGCTCCCGCTTCATAAGCCACAACTCCTGGGTAAACCAGGGAGCAAGCCTAGTGCAGGAGCGCAGAGGGCGCCAAGGAGCAATCTCGTCGATGGCTGTGGAGAGCCAGCTCTGCCAGTCCTCCCCAAGCTCATCCAACAAGCCACCAGGGGGCATCAGTTCCCACAGGGCCATCTGGAGCCGCATTGAGTCCATCTGGCTCTGCTGGCGAGCTAAAATATGCTCGCCGCCTAAACAGGGTTGGGGTGGAACATTCAAATGGGCCCTCAGGGCATGGTGGTCCAACCATGGGACTGCCAGAGCAGTAATTTGGTCCACTGTTACCCCCTCCGCAAAGATCAAATCGAGTGTGTGCCCAGCTCGGTGAGTGGGGGTCATTACATATTGGGCAAGTCCCAGCGCCACCATGGACAACATCAGGTCCATTGCCCAGGTGGAGGCCGCATCATCAGCATGGATGTTGAAATCACTATCAGTCTAGGGTGCTCCAACGCTCAGGCTGATATGGCCTCTGTCAGGGACGGCAGGCTATCAGCTGGTGCGTTAGGCAGTTGGTACACTAGCCAAATTGCCAAACTCTCCCCAGCCTCCCATACCAGACTGGCACACTCGATGCCCGTGATTCTTGGTGGCGGGAGCACCCTGAAGGAGTAAGCCTCCTAAATGAATAGAGCCACTCCTCCCCCACCCCCTAGTCCATGATTGGTGGAGGACCAAGCATCCAGGTGGAACTGCTTGGGAGAGAGATACTATCTCTCCTTCGTGCACCCAGGTCTCAGTCACACATGCCAGTTCTACCTTCTGCTCCAACAAAAAGTCTCCCAGGACTGTGGTCTTATTATTTATAGACCTGGCATTGCACAACACCAATGTCGGAGGGGGGGGGGGCAGTGTTTGTAGCCCCACTGGGGACAACCTTTGGGATGGGACGTAGGCTGAAAGGAGGCTAAGCTAAATCACTTCTCCATCCCCTTCCCTTATTTCCCCGCCTAGTCCCACCGCTATACCTTCCCCTTCCCAGGAGAACTGGGATGTTATATCTGATGGTCATCATTCACCATCATTCACCCTGCTGTTGGCCTCAGATCAACCAGCCTATGACCCACCAGGAAAATCCTTAGTGGCACGCGCTGGCGCCCACTTACTCCAGATTTAGTAACCCTACCAATTTAATCTAGTGGCCTATTAATACCATTTTTCTTTAAATTTATTCAAGTTATAATCCCATAAAATAGCCCACTCTACGGGGCTAATAGCGGTAAATTTCCCGTCAGACAACTAGAAACCTCTTATTAATCAATTTGTAACGTCAATTCAATACCAAATCAATTAAATAAAATAATGCAACATTTATATCTGTTGAGTTAAAGATGCAAAACAGTCATGCTGGATAAAATGGAATAAAACATTCTTTAATAGTATCATTTGTGTGCAGTACCCCTAATGAACCTAAAACATTGTAAAGGAGCAACTCTTCATAGGAATTGAATGATCTGGTATAGGAAAGCTAACTAGATGCCTAGGACTGCTTAAATGAATGCCTATATCTGAATCAGGACTGACCAGAGTCATTGCGAACAATATGTAGACATTCATTTCATGACTAGACTCATGAATGATTACAAAATATAGAAAACAATTCAGACAGACAGCATAAGACATCTAATGAACAATGCACTAGTACTAGGATTAAAGAGTAAGAAATCAATGTAAACAAAACACTGTCTATGGCAGGACACACCATAATGCAGAAGGTAAAAGGGACATAAAAACTCAGACATCAAAGATGGCTGGAAGAACTGTATATATTCAATAGCCCCATTTCCTGAGCCTGATTCCCACTGAAACGAATGAAACAAATGAGTTACCCATATGCTGAGTAACTGAAGTCTTATGGCCTTCAATGGGGTTACTGGTCCCACCATTTTTAGCCGTACTCTGGTCTTATAATGTGTTTTTAAATTTTCTGGCCACTAGATGGTGCAGTTGATTAGAACACAAATTAACATTTCTGGAGCTCTTGGGACCGATGTCAAATTCTCAAGAGTTACTCTGTCCCTGGTTTTAAAGACTAGTGGCTTATGTTGAAATTGCTAAGTTTTGTAGAATATAGCCATGCTCTTATTTCAGCTCTGACATTGGACATTCATAGGACAAGTACTACAAGTCAGTAGCATCCATTTTTTACACAAATTAGGACCATGATTGACAGACAGGTGTAACATAGGAATCTCCCATTAATATCAAGGCACTGTTCAGTTCTCATCTTCCCAACCACCAGCTTCCCCAATACAGTCTACAATCTTAAGTCCCACTCTTACGCCCTTAAAAATCTCTTGAGCAAGGTAAATAGGTACATTAATCAACAAAGGATGATCATAAGCAAATTGCTTTCCCTGGGTAGCTGACAGTATGCCACATTGCAAAGATATGACTTTTTCTAGCATGTTGTGTTAACCACTGCATATGTATACTGAAGGCATCATGAAAAACTCAACTACAATTTCCATTTTTTTTGTTTTTTTAGTCTAGTAAATAGCTCATCTATTGAAAGCCACATTTGTGATTACACATGCACAGATACCATGTGATACATACCAATGGATATGTGGAAGTACTACTATTAATACAAATAATCAATGTGATATCACCAAGCCCCACCATGTGACATCACTGGACCCTTCCCATGACATCATGGGGTGTCACCCAATGAGGGTTTAGGATGATGGGAACCTGGCAACCCTAGTCCTCCCCATCATTGTACTCATGCACCCTCACCACAAAATGCCACAGGGCTTTTTGTCTGGGGAACATGCCAAAATGGAGTTCCTGAACCTCTTCAACAAAATGTTTAAAAGTTCATGAGATTTAAGTATACAAGTTGAAAATTTCATTTCTTTCTTGAGAGTCCTGGCCCTGAAAGCCCTGAAAGATATCCACAAGCTGGCATTGCCAGGCTGCAGCTGGCAACCCCTGGGGAAACTGTGAGGTGGTCTGGTTCACTGGTGTTACACCAGAACACTGATTTCACTTTCACCAAAAACTGAAAGTGAAGGCATCAGGCACACTGGAATTTACAAAAACTCTAAATAATCCACAATGTCACTTCCATTTTGTTTTACTGAAAGTGACATCAGTATGCCAGTGCATGCTCCATCCCCACCCCTTTTGCTTTTGCCAGTACCTCAGGCACCAGTGGGCAAAAGAGCAGGATGCCAGGAGGTCTCCGACTATACTGGGAGAGCTTACATCCCTATCCCAAGCCAACCCCCCCCCCCCCAAAAAAAAAATTGGGGTTAATTTCAGTTCATCCACACTGGCGCACACCTAAACCAGCATGGCATAATGATTAAAGTGACAGACTAGGATCTGGGAGACCAAGGTTCGGATCCCCACTTTCCCATGGAAGCTTGCCAGGTGACCATGGGCTAGTTAAATACTTTCTACCTAACCTACTGCTGCAGTTTGCTCTGAGGATAAAATGGAAGAGAGGAGAATCATGTAAACTGAACTGGGACTCCATTGGGGAGAAAGGTGGAGTATAAAAAAAGTAAATAAATCAACAAACAAGCAGAATATAAATATTTAAAATAAATAATAATAAACATTGATGATTTGGATCTTAGTATGTAGAAGATTCCAAGACCTGGTCTCTGCCTGCCCACCCCACTCCTGGGCAATGGACGGTTTAGATTTTTCAGAATTTATTCAAAATGGGGGGGGGGAGTTAGGGTTAGGGTTGCTGGATTGAAAAAGGAGTGTGTGTACGTGTGTGTACTTATGAAAGTTTTGATTTTGCATATTTTGGTGTGCAGCTTTGTAGACATGCATTTGATTAGACCTGGGTGGAAACCCACACAAGTGAACAAATATTTGACTGGAAAGGGCAATTGTTGAAAGTTACCACCTGTTCACTGGCTTGGTAGCACTCTCTCTAATAATGGCTAATACTTTGTTATGTACTGGGATTGAATCATTCTTGATTGAATCATCCCAGAGACTGGCTGAGCTTGGAGCACAAGAACAATAGCCTGCCAGGACTCTGAAAGTAACCAATCTAGTAGTAATGTTATGTAAATAGCTTATCACTGGGAGTGGGGTGTGTTTCGGTGTGGTAATTGCATGCTATTTAACAGAGCTGAGGCTTGTCTTGCTCTTGCTGAAATCACAAACAAAGTTGAGCTGATCACTAGACTCGTGCCTGCTCATCCATGGAACCCCCACGATTTAAAAACTTGAGTAGCATCCAACAAGCAAGTAAACGTTTTGTTCACCTACCTTTTCTCTCCTAGAACAGGGAAATTTTTGTTAGCAGAGGAAGTGTTAAAAAAAAAACAATGCAAAGGAAACTTTACTAAAATAGCTGTGCCTCATCCAGGGCTATTTGAAACAGTTCTTCTGCAGTTGCTTTTTTTTTAATTCTCTTTTATTTTTATTTATATATCATATTGTGGTACAAATAGATCAAGTAACTTAATAGTTCCCATAACATGATGGAATCATCAAAATGTAAAAGTATAAGGGACCTCATATGTTATTGTATTCAGGGCTCTATAGAATCAAAAACTCTAAAGGTGTCTTGTCAAAGGGCTAGACACCCTCATTTTCATAGATGGAGATCCTTGAAAGAGGTTTAAATAGGTTGTTTCTTCAGTGTCTCTGCCTTAGGAACTCTATCCACCTGTGCTGGGCCTCAGCTTTGGGACTTCTTTTTATATGCATGGTCTCTGTCCCATTTTTTTTCTCCCACCATTAAAATTAGCATGGTCAAGGGCAGGAGGTTGCCTGCTATCACTAGGCAAACAGCAACTCTAACACTACATCTCTCATGTTTGGTGTAGAGAGCCAGTTTGGTGTAGTGGTTAAGTGTGCGGACTCTAATCTGGGAGAGCCGGGTTTGATTCCCCACTCCTCCACTTGCACCTGCTGATGTGATCTTGGGTCAGTCACAAGCTCTGGCACAGCTGTTCTCTCAAGGACAGTTTCTGTCAGAAGTTCTCTCAGCCCCACCTACCTCACAGGGTGTCTGTTGTGGGGAGGGGAAGGGAAAGGAGTTTGTAAGCCACTCTGAGATTCCTTTGGGCAGTGAAGGGCGGGGTATAAATCCAAACTCCTCTCTTCTTCTCATGAAACAATGCTCCCTAGCATAGACAACTGTGGGCAATGAGTTGAACCCTCTGAATAACTGGGTAAGAAATATCTTCTTTTTTCTAGGAGCAATAATCCTTTTCTGTTTGGCTGGTAGTTTTCAACCTAGTGTCCAGTCTCTTCTGTCAAACCTAAACCCCAGTTCTGGAGACTGTGATTAAATGGAATTCAGCTGGGGTTGACACTTAGACTTTAAGTTCTAATTTCTGAACTTTTCCTCAAATACGATGGTACACAATAAGGACTAAGAGTTGTGTTCCTTCACTTCCCAAGTGAACTTGTCTGTTTCCCTCAGACTGATACAAACACTCCTCCTGACTGGCAACTGCCAGGCCAAAGTCTAAATGACCACTTACTCCTTCTGACAAGACTTTTGAAAGCTCTCCTCAGCTGGTGCTGACCAATCAGAGAGAAGGGGGTGCATGCAGGCAGCAGACTGTCAATCAAACGCTGCTTTACAGTGAGTCATTAATCCCTGATCTCCCAGCTCTCTGAATTCTATACACTAAGCATTTTGTTTTTGGAGGTCAGTTCATCATATTGACCGGGTCTCCTGATCAGCTGTTAGGTTTGAATAGCTGGCAGCCATTTAATCCATCAGTTTTGCTCCCCCCTGCTTCAAAGAGGGGACCAAAACTCACAGGTTTAATTGTTTGCAACCATTTATACATAACAGCTTGGTAGGTCCGCTGGTCAGGTGTTAGGTTTAAATGGTTGGCTGCCAGCCATATAAATCTAACAGCTGAATGGTGGACCCATGCTGGTCAACTGTCAGGCACCTTCCACGAACTTCAGTTCATGAACTCCGAACTGGCCCAAATTTGGGCTGAATTTTGGCTTGTGAACTGGATTGTGCCCATTCCTTGTTATGGGTACTATGAACTGCCAAAAAGACAAATAAATGGATTCTAGATCCCATCAACACTGAACTCTCCCTAAAAGCTAAACAGACTAAGAAGAGAGGAAAAAAAGAAGAGATTGGATTTATACCCCAACCTTCAGTACTTGAAGGAGTCTCAGAGTGGTTTACAATCTCCTTTCTCCTCCCCTCCCCACAACAGACATCCTGTGAGATAGGTGAGAGAGCTCTTTCAAGAACTGCTCTTTCCAGAACAGTTCCAAGAGAACTGTGACCGACCCAATGTCACACCAGCAGCTGCATGTGGAGGCATGGGGAATCAAACCCGGTTCTCTCAGATTAGAGTCCACACTCCTAACCAGTGTTCCCTCCAAGCTGAGTCAGTGTGAGCTAGCTCACAGTTTTTTAGCCACCGGCTCATACTTTTTTGTCTCAGCTCAGGAAGGATGGCTCCAGAGCAAACTAATTTATGCAGCAGCCAAATCGCTTGCTCACAACTTTAATGCCGGTAGCTCACAAAGTAGAATGTTTGCTCACAAGACTCCACAACTTAGAGGGAACATTCCTCCTAACCACTACACCAAACTGACTAACTGAGGCTATCATACTTTAGTCACATTATAAGAAGAGTCACTGGAAAAGAGAATAATGCTAGGGAAAGTTGAAGGCATCAGGAAAAGAAGAAAACTCAACATTAGATGGGTTGACTCAGTAAAGGAAGTCATGGCCCTCAGTTTGCAAGACCTGAGCAATGCTGTTAACAACAGGGTCACCATAGGTCGGAAGCGACTTGACAGCACTCAAGAGACACAAGTGAGTGATACAAGGAAATCTTAGAGATTATTTTAAAAAGCTTCAGCTGCTGTGTTAGATCTTGCTGAATCTTTCTAAAGTAAATCATAACAGTGACCACAAAATATATTGCCTATATTATTTGATTGATTCCTCATGCTAAATTGTTTGCAATATGTTTCTCTTGCATATTTTTATGAAACTGCTACTATTTGCCATTTTGTGCAATGGTGCAATTCAATTCCACTCAGTTGAGGTTGTGCATCATTATACCTACCCCTAAAAAATTGAAATCTTTTTTTTTAAATTTAAAATTTTGCTTTTATAAACTAAACTTTTATTTTGCTTTTCTAAACTACAAACCTACAGGGTCGGGGGAGGAAATGAAATCTAATATTTAGATACCAAAGGAAGACACAACTCATGAAAAGGACCACATGTTGAATTTAACTTTTTGTCTTGAGCTGATATGTGCCAATTCTGTGCTTGGATTATTATCTGATGAATGCCCTTTGGTAATCACACCCTGCTCTTGAAATAGTAGTACAACCATTGGGATGATCCACCTCTGGACATTAATGAATTAAATTGGTTTCCAAGATGCCCATTGGGAGGGGAGATTTTGAAAATATTGATGGTGACTGCACAGCTGCATTAATGAGTGCCTGGAATAGCCATCTCCTCAAGGTGATTTAAACCCTTCTGGGTGCCCTGTGGTTTACAAGGAAGTTGAAAAGGGAGACAGCTAGAGTGGTGCTCACAAAAAACTCCTGCCAAATCTGACACAGCATGCCATGGAACTCATTAGAAGGCCTATTTATTTATTATGAGAATGTATAATATACCTATGAAATGACAGTGATGGTAAAGACTTTTTCCTCTGCCAGCTGAATCACACCCAACTCAACTGTTCAGGATCATTTGAAATGTGACAGATTTCTACAAATGTGTCTGAAAGTGATAGCAATTCAGTCATGAGTTGTGATGATTCTGCAATTTTCTTTGCTGATAATATCTTTCAGATCCAGTCTAACTTGGATACCAACTTGGCCAGTCAAGCAGCAGAATTTTCTGAACCTCTATCTAGTCATTTTTCTATGGATAGCTTTGGACTGGTCTCCCTGACAGGTAGTGACAAGATTCTGGGGTTGTAAAGCCAACTTCTACATTTGATCCATGCCCTAATTGACTGGCAAAGTCACTTGGGAGTGGGGTGACAGTTCTGCTCTGTAGTATCATTGATTTCTCTTTGTCAATGTGCATTTCAGAGGCCTCTAAAGGAAGCAAAGAGATTGTGACCAATTATAAGCCTTTGCATTATTTGCTGTTTGGGAGGTGACTTGAGAGTGGTGGTAGAGCAACTAGGGTTTTTGGGATGATTTAGATACTTTTGACTCTCTTTTTGCTTGTTTGTTTCACTCCTGGTTTACTTCTCCGGTGGATGATCTCCACATATAGGAAAATTAATTTCTATTGATCTTGTTAGATCTTTTGGCAGCTTTCAATACAGCTGACTACTATTATATTATATTATATTATATTATATTATATTATATTATATAATATATTATATTATATTATATTATATTATATTATATTATATTATATTGGCACTTTAACACTGAAGTGAGTTTTAAAGGGCAGTTCTTTTTTTTGAATTTTTTTTTGTCTAAGGCATAACTAGAAAGTTCTGGAGGGCTGCTTGGATGGGATCTATCCCGTGGTGTCTCACACAGTTTGATCCTTTCACATATATTGTTCAGTCTACATGTTACACCCAATGTTCTCTCTAAGCTGTGGAGTCTCGTGAGCAAAAATTCTACCTTGTGAGTTGCTGGCTTTAAAGTTGTAAGCAAATGATTTGGCTGCTGCATAAATCAGTTTGCTCAGGAGCCTTCCTTCCTGAGCTGAGACAAAAATGTGTGAGCTGGAGGCTAAAAAACAGTGAGCTACCTCACACTAACTCAGCTTAGAGGGAACACTGGTTACACTTTTGAAAAGTACTGTGACTGACGAGTGATTTCAGCTCTCACATACTTTATTAGATCGGGAACAAGACAAGGCCGGCTTTTTATCCCCAGTGAGCCCACACCCCAAAACACACGACATCCAGTGATTCGCTATTTACATTGATTGGATTAGCTCCTGCTCCTCAATTGGAGGGGAGCCAGGATCCTCTAGTCCATTGTCTTTCTGGGCGAAGCTCAGGCCCTTCGCCTGGGCACATGGTGGACCGGTTAGAACCAGTCTAAGCACATGGTAGCCCTGTATCCAGGTTTCCCTGTGGATACACCACAACTTTCAAGTGAGATCATCCATAGATCTGAGGATGACAGTATACTGATAACACCCAGCTGCATATATCGTTGAATATGCAGAAGCAGCAGACTCTCTGCTAAGGCAGTGCCTAGATCCTATGGTCAAGTGGCTGAGAGACAGCAAGCTAAAATAAGTCAGAGATGGTGCTGGGTAGTAATGTCAAGGTCATGAAGGGGATTGCTTTGCCCACATAGAAACAATACTGATAACAGCACATTCTCTTAGCTGCTAAGCTGTATCAGCTCCCTGTCCCCAGGAGGTCTAAGAAGCAACAGTGGTAAACAGCATCTGAGAAAAGCTGAGAACTGTTTTTGCACTATTCCTTTCAGTTGACCTTTGATGTCATTAGAGTGAGTGGTAGATTTTATTGGAAAGAGGTTATAGGAGCTGTTGAAGTTTTAAATTTTGTGAAACTTTTAATCTCTTGGGTCATTGTCTATAGCTAGAAAGCTGGGATAAAAATATTTTAATAAATGAACAAAATTATCACAATCGTTATTAGAACAGATCTGTAATTAAGCCAGTTTTATTATACCCATACTGTAGACTAGAAATAAGGCCCGTTGTGGAAATAAATACAACAAGCTCTAGAAAGAGGCTCTGGGAGAGTGCCAAGGCCTTGGACACTCAGCGTCAATTTGCTGTGGCGACCTCAACAGTGTATAATAACACAACGTCCACCATTTTCTCCCAAGCAACTGATCTCTGCTACCTGAGGAGCAGTTGTAATGGTGAGTGATCTCCAGCCCTCACCTGGAGATTGGCAACAACTGTTACCCAGGAGGAAATGGCTGGTTTGGAGGGTGGAGTCTATGGCATTGTACCTGTGTGAGGTCCAACCCCTCCTCAAACCCCACCCTCTTCAGGCTCCACTCCTCAAATTCCCAGGAATTTCCCAACCTGGAGCTGGCAACCCCATCTCCTTCCCAGCTAACCGTCAACCTATGGTTATCTGCCCCTCTGACTGCAGCTGATTTCTGCCCTCCCTCCTGGAGATCAGTTGTAATTCTGAGTGATCTCTACCCCTCACCTGGAGATTGGCAACAATGGTTCCCCAGGAGGAAATGGCTGGTTGGGAGGGTGGGGCCTATGGCATTGTACCTGTCTGAGGTCCTACCCCTCCTCAAACCTCACCCTCTCCAGGCTCCACCCCTCAAATCTCCAGAAATTTCCCACCCTGGAGTTGGCAACTCTATCTCCTTCTCAGCTAAGCATCAACCTGCCATTATCTGCCCCTCTGATTTCAGCTTTGCATCTCCTCCCCGCTCCCTCCTGGAGATCACTTGTAATTCTGAGTGATCTTCAACCCCCACTTGGAGATTGGGAGCAATGGTTCCCCAGGAGGGAATGGCTGGTTGGGAGGGTGGAGTCTATGGCACTGCCTGTCTGAGGTCCCACCCATCCTCAAACCTCACCCTCTCCAAGTTCCATCCCTCAAATCTTCAGGAATTTCCCACCTGGAGTGGGCAACCCTATCTCCTTCCCAGCCAAGCATCAACCTACCTTTATTTCCCCCTGTTCAGCTTTCCATCTCCCCCACTCCTGCAGCCTCTACGGTGCTCTGAAACCCTGATTTCCACACCACAGTGGCTGTCATGGGGGGGCCATCTCAGCAGGGTATAAGGACACACAGTCCATCATGTTCTCCAGGGGAACTGAACTCTGCCATCTGGAGAGCAGTTGTAACTCTGAGTGATCTCCAGCCTTCACCTGGATGAAAAAATAGTCTTTCTCTGCAATGGGGACCAAAGCAGCTTACATCATTCTCCTCTTCCCCTTTTGACTTGCACAACAACCCTGTGAGGTAGGTTAGGCTGAAAGTCTTTGACTGTTCCCAAATCACCCACTCAGCTTCTACAGCAAGAACCTGGATCTAGCAGACCCTGCTCTGAAGCACTGACCACAATGCCCAGGGTAGCCAACCTCCAGGTGGAGCCTGAAGATCACCAGGTATCACAACTGAACTCCAGACAACAGATCTCCCCCTCCCCTGAGAAAATAACTGCTTTGGAAGGTGGGCTGTATGGCATTCTGTTCAGCTGAGGCCTCTCCCTCCCCAAACCCTAGCTTCCATAGACTCTACCAAAAAATCTCCAGGAATCTCCCTACCTGGAGCTGGCAACCCTAGTCAGGACTGGCCCCAATGAGTTCCTCACAAAGGCCTGCAAAGGGTTTCTTTCCTTTGACTGAACCAAGCTTGGTTGCCTACTGTGGCGAATGGGCTCCAGTTTACAACTCAGCTGTTTGCCTCCTACCCTCGTTCACTGCCATCACTCACTGAATTGTCACTGCCTTTTTAAAGGGACAGTGAGACCCCTCTGGCTGAATCTCCCTGTTTGGAGATGGAATCCCTAATCTTTGGGGGATCCCTGGAAAGTTGACAACCCAAGGGTCCGGCCTTTCCTTGCTTCCCTGGGCTACCTCCTCCCTTTGGTATTGTGCAGAGCGGGGAAGACTATGTGGTCAGAGCACAACACAGATTATTAGCCCAAATAAAATAATTTATTTAACTATTTACACCATTATGGAGCATGCACACACTAAATGAATAAGGCAAAACTGTAGGAGTAAGCACACACCTTGAACCAACAGGGCATGAATCAACAGGGGTTAAATGCAAACCTCTTTTCCTACACACAGTACTCTCTACCTCTGGAGGTTGTGAGCTCAGGATAGGATCTCTCCTTGGACCGGCCTGTGGCCCGGCTTCAGCCTCTCTCTCCTGCCCAAGAGAGCATAGAAACGTCCATTCATTCCCCAGTCCAGCCGACTGTGGAGTGGCTGAATTTCTGCTGCCTCCCAGGGTTCCCCACATCTCTGGCTTGTGGCCTAGCTGGAATCTATATTGATGCTGCCCTGCCCCTTGGGATGGTCCCTCTTTTCCCACAAAAAGCTGCCTTGGGGCAGCTGGAAACTGTGGGCCAGCAGATGAGGAAGCCCCATTCAACCCAGTGAGTGATACCCCAGAAGGCCCCTCTCTGGAACTACAGCTCAATTAAGCCTTGTGGAGGAACATTTTAAACACAGAGACGGCAGCCATCTCACAGACACAAGTAACTGCCATTTCATTACACCTACCAACAGCTACTGAGGGGAAAATTAGTTCAACACAGGAGGCAAGTGTCTTCATCAAGAGAGAAAGCCATTTGCCAGAAATTCTGACAGGGCACAGTGGCTGAAGGAGTGGGCGGGAAAGAGGAGCAAACCCAGCTCCTGGCCAATGGCACATGAGTACTCTTGAGTGGCATCTGGGCAGGCCTCAGGCAACACAGTCAGTGGCTAGGGACACCCTCTGGGTGACAGATCAGGGAGCCAAATGCTGGGGGAGCATGTGGAACGTTCAGGAAAGAGTCACACGATATTAATATAGAGAGATATAGGGCTGAGGCTGAAAAAGCAAGTCTTGCCTAAGTCCAGCTAATGAGTTTTTGACAGATACACTTAGATGGAAGGCTAGCTGTTCCTCATAGGAATGCTATTTTAAAAAGAGGGGGTCATCTTAACATTTGCATATGTGTTAATGTCCAGTAATGTTTTGTGTGTGCATATCATTTTAAGGGTGTTGTCTTACATTCAGGATCTTTTTTCCTTTGAGTAAATACAGTTAAGGTCCTAAGAGAAATACAGTGCAAACCTAAATATGTTTAATCAGTAGTCAGTCCCATTGAGCTCTATGACACTTACTGCCTAGTAAGTATGATGCTCAGAACTGCAGCCACGGTCTCTCAGTATTGCTCAGAATTCCCCAGGAAATGAACTAGAGGATATGCCAGAAGAAATCCCCCCTCTAATTTCCCTGTAACATGCTATCAGTCCTTGAGAGTCAGATCTCCTGACTGAAGGTCAGATGAGAATGGTAGATATTTTCCAAGTAGTGACAAATACTTCTAAGTGCCAAGTCTCAGTTTCTCATTTGACTTTTTTGTTGCTGTTGTTCTCATTAATGTGGACTGAGTACAAAATATGTTCCAGTGCCAATGTGAAGGTCCTGTACAACTCGAACAAGGAGCATGTCTCTTAAAATAAAGTCAGCAGTTTTTAGGTAAACCTGCTTAGTGCAGTGATGATCACCCCTCAGGGAACAATATGTCCTCTGGCCAGCAGATCAGTAGAAACACTGGAGTTGCTCCATAATTACAGAAAATAGTGTCTGACCTTTGGGCAGAGAGTTTAAAGGAAGGAAAAGTAAGCAGGAGTTTAAACAAACACACACAGGTTACTGGAAACACCCTAGTTGATAACCCAACAGCCAGTATATATGTGTTTTGAATGTATTGGTGTCACAAAGGCAATATTGCAAATGAAAGTGTGTTTCCTAAGAAAGCACTCCTTGAAGATGAGGCCACTACATCCGTAAACTTGCTTTATTGCCTCTCTAATATCGTTTTCATATAACTTAAGCCCTTCATCTTAAATCTCTGCCATGAATGTTCAGCATTTGCATCTTCTTGACAGTCACATTCAAGGCTACTTCAATGTCCACAAGAGTTACAATTTGCCACGTGTTCCATCCCTCTGTCTCTCAGCTTTTATGATTCCAAAATAACAGCTTCATATCAGGCAATCTCAGCAGGTTAGATGCAGATTTTTTTTTATTTTTTTTTTAAAAGAAAAGTGCAGAAGGCTGTGCTATTTTGTGTTAGCCCTGAACAAAATTTGTAAAATAAGCCTCATGTCTTCCTTTAAAATTGGCCGGTAATGTCTCCACTGGATATTTTTGAAACCTTTCTTTTGTGCGTGATGTCCAGTGTAAGGCAGTTAAACTATTTATTTATATTTATTTATAAATAGTTTGGTGTAGTGATTAAGTGTGCAGAACCTAATCTGGGAGAACTGGGTTTGATTCCCCACTCCTCCACTCACAGCTGCTGGATGACCTTGGGCAAGCCATAGTTCTGTCAGAGATGTTCTTGAAAAGAGCAGTTTCTCTCAGAGCTCTCTCAGCCCCAACTACCTCACAGGATGTCTGTTGTGGGGAGGGGAAGGGTGTTGTAAGCTGCTCTGAGACTCTGAGTGAAGGGTGGGGTATAAATCCAATCTCCTCCACCTCCTCCTCTTCATTATGATGATGTTCATGAATTGCTTGAAAGCACATCAGCCATTATTAAAAGTGTTTCTACAGAGTACACATTTGATCTTAGAAATGTAGGTTGCTGTTTAGAGATTAGTACTCATGTTTTGCTTGGAAGAAAAACAGCTGTTTAAACTTACATTGCTTTCTGCATCTGAGCAGAGGAGAAGAAGTTGCAATATATAGCTCTGATTTATGTACCTTAACATGGTTGTTTGATATAGTGGGGTATGAGTAAAAGTATGCATAAATTTTAGTTAAGTCAAGTGACCACCACTGGACCTATTTAACTTGAAATAAGATTACTTAGGAAATTAAGAAAACCGTCTAGAAATTATTTGCCACCATCAATTAATTTCTGTAGATACTTGACTAACATGATTTTTTGTATATTTTCTTCGATATCCAGGGGATTCACCATAGCAAAAAATCCCCATCTGTTGCCACCAGTCGCCAGTTGTATGCAGGAGAAGGAGGAAAGGCAAATGTGCAGGCTGACACTGCACCCAATAATTTCTCACCCTCTTCAGCCAGTAAAAGAGGCAATTAACATCTGCCTTGCAGCTGGAAGATGCATAAGGAGAAAAACTCAGGTCTCTTCCAGCAGCTTGGTTGGCTCTCTCACCCTGCCCCTGGCTTTTCAGAGAGTGCCCGCTGTCTGTAGCAGTCGGAGTGGAAGAAAGAAGCACCATCTGTCTTGGGACCAACAGCCTCTGAGTAATGTCACCACGAAATCCTCCATCCTTGCCAAGCTGTTTCCATCAGGGAACAGAAAAGACTGGCAGGTGGCCTACTGCTCAGTTGGACATGATTTGTGGAATGAGGATTGATCTCATCCTTAATGAGCTGTATAACATTTATGAACTTGATATGTTCACCAAAAATATCTGTTTACTAATACAGTGTCCTCTATCCTCTGTCAGTGAGGTTGAACAGTGTGCTGTTAGGGAAAAATGGAATGATTGACAAGACTAAAATATTGGTTTGATATATCTCTTCATTCTGAAAGACTATTCTGAAAAGATTGAGTTTCAAGCTGCAGAGACACGGAACTGAGTCTTAAGGTAATGTTGCTTCTTGAGCACACATGGTGCTTCCTTGCTACTAACTGGAGCTCTATGTTTATTTGTCTATATTTTACTTCATTTACACCCCTCCTTCCTTCCCAATGGGGATCAAAAGCAGCTTACACTGTTCTCCTCTCCTCCATTTATCCTCACAACCTGTTAGGTGGATTAGGCTTAAAAGGGTGTGACTAGCCCAACATCACCCAGCAAGGAGGCATGGCACAGTAAGGATTTAAGGCTTGGTCTCCAAGATCCTAATATGACACTCTAACCCATACATAAAACTGGCCAACTTGCCTTTGAAAATGAGGACACAAGAGCAAGTTTGCCCCCCACCCCATGGAATAAAGAGGCTAACATGCGGGTTGGGATTAACTAAGGGCCACTTTATTGATGATTTACAACTATTGCAGCAAGGGAAAACCCTGAGTGTGGAATCAGGCAAGGCAGGTGTTGGCTCTCCGACTACCTCCTTGCCTTGTGCTGGGCAAGCACCAAAGCCCTGGACGCAAAGCCACACCCCTTGACTTGCCCCTGGCCAGCATGGCAAACAAGGATCCTTCTGCCTGGGCCCCAACCCCCAAGCTGCATAGCTTACAAGGGCAAAGCCCAGTCAGACAGGCTCTGAAGGAAGACCCCTTTCTCTGCCCTGGGCTGCAAATTCCGCAGGCAGGTCCAGACAGAGAGCCAGTTTGGTGTAGTGGTTAGGAGCACAGACTCTAGTCTGGGAGAACCAGGTTTGATTCCCCGCTCCTCCACATGCAGCTGCTGGTGTGACCTTGGAGCAGTCACAAGTTCTCTCAGAGCTATTCTCTCATGAGCAGTCCTTGAAAAAACTCTCTCAGCCCACCTACCTCACAGGGTGTCTGTTGTGAGGGGGGAAGGGAAAGGAGATTGTAAGTTGCTTTGAGACTCCTCTGGGTAGTGAAGGGCGAAGTATAAATCCAATCTCTTCCCGCCAAAAAACATGGTAGGTGTTCCTTGGTGCTCACTGTATCCACTTTACCTATTTTCGCACTCCTCTGCCTCTGCCAGGTCCAAGCCTCTGCTTAGGACCTTGTGCCCACTGGGCAACCCAAGGCAGCCTGTAGCCTGTGCTGCAGATCCTCTAGAAAGATGTCTTTGCCCTTTTCCAACAAACGCATGCCATCCCCCAATAAAGGTCTGCTATAGCTGCCTGTATCCCAGGGTATAGCAAGATTGGCTTTATGAATTTCCCCACTGGCTTTCTTCCGGGCCGTGTCCAGGCCCCCAGGGTCTCCAGCCCCATGCTACACCCTCTGTGGCAGGATGGCAGGCCAAATGATCAGTACACCAGCCCACTGGTGCCTGAGGAGCTCCATGCAACACAAGGACCTTACCCTTCAGCAGGCCAAGATCATTTCCACCCAAATGGATCAAGAGCACAGAAGGGGAGAACCTATCCTTGCCTCAAATAACAGTGGTAGGAGGCCCAGCCACTGCAGGCTCTGGCATCCTACCCAGTCCACTGTCATCACCCTGCTGAAGTGCAAAGAAGGGTCCAGCACCACCCTAATGCAGAACTCCTCATCATATTCTGCATCCAAGTGGGACCAGTAAAGTTCGTGTACCCCAGTAAATGATGTCCAAATACTGCCAAAAATACTGCCCCTCCTCAGGGTGGGCCCACATAGATTATGGACCTAGGCAGCCAGTTGGCCCTTGTCCAGTCAACCCTATGCCTCTTCAGCCACTCCTTATCCCTCTCCTACAAGTCCTCCTTATCTTATCTTTACTTTAAATAGGAGTTCAGATCTGGGTTCATTTCTATATTTAAAGTGACAGGGCACCAGGAAAACAATGCAATAACCCATTCAGAGACCAGCTTGGCCTTCTCACCGTTCTGCCCTGTGTAATATTGGGCATAGGGTTGCCAGGTCCCCCCTGGCTACCTGAAGGGGATGGGGGAGTAGGGTTGCCAACTTCAGGTTGGGAAACTCCTGGAGATTTGGGGATGGAGCCTGGGATGGACAGGGACTTGAGGGGGGCACAATGCCATAGAGTCCCCTCTCCAAAGGATTCATTTTCTTCAGAGAAAGGTTAAAACGCTTGGGGCTCTTTAGCTTGGAGAAATGACGGCTGAGGGGTGACATGATCGAGGTATATAAGATTATGAATGGGATTGAGCAGGTTGAGAAAGAAGTACTTTTCTCCCTTTCTCACAATACAAGAACTCGTGGGCACTCCATGAAATTGCTGAGCAGTCGGGTTAGAACAGATAAAAGGAAATACTTCTTCACCCAAAGAGTGATTAACATATGGAATTCACTGCCACAGGAGGTGGTGGCAGCTACAAGCATGGACAGTTTCAAGAGGGAATTAGATAAACATATGGAGCAGAAGTCCATCAGTGGCTATTAGCCACAGGGTATAGATGGGAACTCTCAGTCTGGGGCAGGTGATGCACTCTATTCTTGGTGCTGGGGGGGGCAGCAGTGGGAGGGCTTCTGGTGCCCTGGCCCCACTGCTGGACCTCCTGATGGCACCTGGTATATTTTGGCCACTGTGTGACAGAGTGTTGGACTAGATGGGCCATTGGCCTGATTCAACACTGGCTTCTCTTATGTTCTTATGTTCTTAACTGATCTCTGTAGTCAAGATGAGGTGTAATTCCAAGATGTTCCCAGGTCCCATCTGGAGGGTGGCATCCCTCACTGTGTGTGTGTGTGTGTTATGCAGACATTTTCTCTCTGTGGGAAGAACTCAGAAGACTTTCAGAAGAGGGCCTCCTGACAGTTCTGGCTTCTGTGTATGCCTGTGGGTGACTTCTCTGTGTATAAGAGAAGCAGGCTGACTGGAAAGTCTAAATGGCCCAGGAACAAGCCTAGTTCAACAGCCTCTCTGATGCTCAAGCCAAGGCCAAGCCACCCAACTTCCAAGTATTACACATCTTCTTTATTCAGACTTGGAGTCTCAGAGCAGCTTACAATCTCCCTTCCTTCCTTTCCCCACAACAGACACCCTGTGGGACTGAGAGGCCTCTGAGAGAACTGCTGTGACAGAGCTGTGACTGGCCCAAGGCCACCCAGCTGGATGCATATGGAGGAGTGGGGAATTAAACCCAGTCCTCAGATTAGAGTCCACCACTCTTTACCACTGTACCAAACTGGCTTAGAAGGACAGGGTTTAGAAGCACGCACCAGTGAGGTGGGGAAAATCAGAGATTGTATTACTCGTTCTCACAATTTTTAAAAAAAATAGCAATTTCAAATTTTGTGTTTTTCATTCTTCCTAGTTTGAAAATTGGTGGATGCTGGGGGGGGGGGCAGAAGGAAGCCTCGCCTAGTGCACAAAAAACCTGGCACCGGCCATGGCTGGAGCACCCTGCTGGGAGCCATGCAGGATCACAGGCCATAGGCAAGTTTCTTCCTCCTTCAAATCAAGCTTTAGGAAAAAGCAGTAATGCACCTTATATTTTTCCTGTGGTTTTTTCCCAATCTGCTATAAATGCTCCTGCACAATTTCAGTTCAGAATAGCTCTGTAAAGTCCAGGATTCTCAGTTCAAATCTCCTTCCCCAAATCTATACACTTTCCTTGTATGCTATTCCTTTTGCCACTGGTATTTAGCTGTCTGTGAGCCTTGTTGGTTCTCACTCCCTCATGGATCACTGCCTTGTCGTGGCGAGGGGGCTTGCGTGGTTCGATGAGGCTGTGGGCTATGCCGTGGAGGGCCACCCAGGACGGACAGGCCACAGCAGAGAACTCAGACCAAGCGTGATCCCCTGGAGAAGGAAATGGCAACCCACTCCAGTATCTTTGCCAAGAAAACCCCATGGACAGTAACAAAAGGCTAAAAGATATGACGCCGGAAGATGAGCCCCTCAGGTCGGAAGGTGTCCAATATGCTACTGGGGAAGAGCAGAGGGCAAGTAACCCCAGAAAGAGTGAAGCGGCTGGGCCAAAGCCGAAAGGACGCTCAGTTGTGGATGTGTCTGACGGTGAAAGGAAAGTCCGATGCTGCAAAGAACAATACTGCATAGGAACCTGGAATGTAAGATCTATGAATCAAGGTAAGCTTGACGTGGTCAAAAATGAGATGGCAAGAATGAACATTGACATCTTGGGAATCAGTGAATTAAAGTGGACAGGAATGGGCGAATTTAACTCAGAAGACCATTATATCTACTACTGTGGCCAGGAATCCCGTAGAAAAAATGGTGTGGCCTTTATAGTCAACAAGAGAGTGAGAAAGGCAGTATTGGGATACAATCTCAAAAATGATAGAATGATCTCGGTCCGAATCCAAGGCAAACCATTCAATATCACAGTAATCCAAGTCTATGCCCCAACCACTGCTGCAGAAGAGGCTGAAGTGGACCAGTTCTATGAAGACCTACAACAGCTCATAGAACTAACACCAAAAAATGATGTCCTCCTCATCATAGGGGACTGGAATGCTAAAGTAGGAAATCAAAAGGTAACCGGAATAACAGACAAGTTTGGCCTTGGAGAACAAAATGAAGCAGGGCAAAGGCTAACAGAGTTTTGTCAAGAGAACACGCTGGTCATAGTGAACACCCTTTTCCAACAACCTAAGAGGCGTCTCTACACATGGACATCACCAGATGGGCAACACCGAAATCAGATTGATTATATAATTTGCAGTCAAAGATGGAGAACCTCTATCCAGTCAGTAAAAACAAGACCTGGAGCTGACTGTGGCTCAGATCATGAGCTACTCATTGCAAAATTCAGACTTAAATTGAAGAAAGTTGGGAAAAACACAAGGCCATTCAGATTTGACCTAGATCGCATCCCTGATGAATATACAGTAGAGGTGAAGAATAGGTTTAAGGGACTAGATTTGATTGACAGAGTGCCTGAAGAACTATGGACAGAGGTCCGTGACATTTGAAAGGAGGCAGCAGTCACCGCCATCCCAAAGAAAAAGAAATGCAAAAAAGCAAAGTGGCTGTCTGATGAGGCTTTACACATAGCAGAGGAAAGAAGGAAAGCTAAAGGCAACGGTGAAAAGGAAAAATTTGCCCAACTGAATGCAGATTTCCAGAGAACAGCAAGGAGAGATAAGGAGGCTTTCCTGAATGAACAATGCAAAGTAATAGAGGAAAACAATAGATTGGGAAGGACTAGAGATCTCTTCAAGAAAATTGGAGAAATCAAGGGAACGTTCCATGCAAAGCTGGCCATGATAAAGGACAAAAATGGTAGGGATCTAACAGAAGCAGAAGAGATTAGGAAAAGATGGCAAGAATACACAGAAGAACTATACAAGAAGGAACTCAATGTCCTTGACAACCATGATGGTATAATCACTGACCTTGAGCCAGACATCCTGGAAAGCGAAGTTAAATGGGCCTTAGAAAGCATTACTAACAACAAAGCTAGTGGAGGTGATGGTATCCCAGCTGAGTTATTCAAAGTCTTAAAAGAAGATGCTGTTAAAGTGCTGCACTCAATTTGCCAACAAATTTGGAAAACACAACAGTGGCCACAGGATTGGAAAAGGTCAGTGTACATTCCAATCCCAAAGAAGGGCAATGTCAAGGAGTGTTCAAACTATCGCACAATTGCACTCATTTCACACGCTAGCAAGGTCATGCTCAAAATCCTACAAGCTAGGCTCCAACAGTACGTGGATAGAGAACTGCCAGAAGTACAAGCTGGGTTTCGAAGAGGTAGAGGAACTAGAGATCAAATTGCCAACATTCGCTGGATTATGGAGAAAGCAAGAGAGTACCAGAAAAACATCTACTTCTGCTTCATTGACTATGCTAAAGCCTTTGATTGTGTGGATCACAATAAATTATGGCAGGTTCTTAAAGAGATGGGAGTACCGGACCACCTCACATGTCTTCTGAGAAACCTGTATAAGGGTCAAGAAGCAACAGTTAGAACCGGATATGGAACAACTGATTGGTTTAGCATAGGGAAAGGAGTATGGCAAGGATGTATATTGTCACCTTGCTTATTTAACTTATATGCAGAGTACATCATGCGAAATGCTGGCCTGGATGAATCACAAGCTGGAGTTAGGATTGCTGGGGAAAAGATCAATAACCTCAGATATGCAGACGATACCACTCTGATGGCAGAAAGTGAAGAGGACCTAAAGAGCCTCTTGCTCAGGGTGAAAGAGGAGAGTGCAAAAGTGGGCTTGAAGCTCAACATCAAAAAAACTAAGATCATGGCATCTGGCCCCATCACTCCTTGGCAAATAGAAGGGGAAGTCGTAGAAGTAGTGACAGACTTCACGTTCCTAGGATCCCAGATCACTGCAGATGGTGACTGCAGCCATGAAATTAAAAGATGCCTGCTCCTTGGGAGGAAAGCGATGGCAAACCTAAACAGCATGATAAAAAGCAGAGACATCACCTTGCCAACAAAAGTCCGCATGGTCAAAGCAATGGTATTCCCCGTAGTAATGTATGGCTGCGAGAGTTGGACTATAAGGAAGGCCGAGCGCCGAAGAATAGATTCTTTTGAACTATGGTGCTGGAGAAGACTCTTGAGAGTCCCTTGGACTGCCAGGAGATCAAATCAGTCAATCCTAAAAGAAATCAACCCTGATTGCTCCCTGGAAGGCCAGATCCTGAAGCTGAAGCTCAAATACTTTGGCCACCAAATGAGAAGGGAGCATTCACTGGAGAAGACCCTGATGCTGGGAAAGATTGAAGGTCAAAGACGAAGGGGACGGCAAAGGATGAGATGGTTAGACAGTGTCATCGATGCAACGAACATGAAATTGAGCAAACTTCAGCAGACAGCGGAAGACAGGAGGGCCTGGCGTAAACTGGTCCATGGGGTCGCGAAGAGTCGGACTCGACTGTGTGACTGAACAACAACAACGAGCCTTGTTGGTACCTTGCCACAGAATACATTTTCATGTTCTCTCTTTCTCGATAATGCAGCAATCTCACCGTGAAGAGGGCATTTTCCCAATTTGAACAGAGCTGGCTAATGATTTTCAAATAGCATTCTCAGCATTGGCTCTTATTTAAAATAAAATACCATGGCTGATCACTCTGGGGTTGGCAGGCAGAGGGTGTGTATGCTTTATTGTTAGAAGGCATAGGGGAGATAAGGCATGAGGCTGGGATGACTTAGCTAACTTGATGATACTGT
Organism: Gekko gecko; assembly: GCA_029375565.1. Lineage (NCBI taxonomy): Eukaryota > Metazoa > Chordata > Lepidosauria > Squamata > Gekkonidae > Gekko > Gekko gecko. The sequence continues at coordinate 102,259,578 of JAPDNY010000004.1, read as the reverse complement.
TCATGGCTATGATGTATAAATCATTTCTAAAATATAGTTTGAAAGAGTCATATAGTATGTTCCATATAAATATAAATAAGTTTAATATAAATATATGGCTTGTAATACAAATGATAATAGTATATATGTGATGTCTGTATGTTTTGTATGTTTGTACACTGAAATAATTTTTTTTTAAAAAAATGTCAGCCTGCTGACATTTTGAAAGCTAGCACCACATTTGGCTCACAGGGTAAAATTTCTGCTCACAAGACTGCACGCCTTAGAGGGAACATTGCACATGGCAGCAGAAAAATGCCCTCCTAATGGAATGGTGGCATCCCCATATGGCAAGGCAGTCACTGGAACACTCCTTCACCCCTGCCACGATAGCCAGCGTCCTGCCCGGAACAGATGCCTTCCATTCCCCAGATGGGCTGGCCTGCATTGGCAGCTTGTGCAACATTCCTGCCCAGGTGCCTGCCAGGGGAGCCACCATCAGAGGTACCCACACCCATCCTCCCTGCTGAGTGGGCTCTGCAAGAGTGGTGTCCCCATGTGGTGCAAAGGGACCAGAAGCCTGGAGGTAGCAGGCTGACCATCAAGAACCCATGGCCATGATCCATCCCCAGCAGGGGCCTGGTCATCCTTACCCCTGCCATCCAGTGCAGTGGCCATTGTCAACCCCATGCCCGTCAGGCTGTGGCCATTGCACCACCCCCTCTGGCACAATCACTGTCTCCTGTGGCCATTGGTGGCCAGGCCACTGCTGCTTGCCAGTGTTCCTGGAGCTCTCCTCCTCTAGAGCAGACAAGGGAGATGTCATGGGCTGGGCTGAGAGGCAGGAGTCAGGTCTGGTCCAAGGACATAGCCAGGAAAGTCAAAGCGATAGCTGAACTGCAAGTCCAAGAGAGTAGTCGTCCAAAGCAGGGGTCAGGAAGCCAGGAAATCCAAACAAAAGAGGGGTGTGAGAACAGGATTTGGAAATGGATGCGAGGTCCACACAAAGGTGACTCATTGCTTCCATGGGGAGCCGGATCCCGTGGGAGCTATATAGCCCTCTGACAATGCTTCCCATGGCCATGGCTCCTCATAGTACTCAAAGACTCAGTGCTCAACTTCCCTGCCAGTGTGTGTCTCGGTGGTGGGTGGTTAAGTTCCTTCAGAGCAGCTCCCTCAGCCAAGCCCTGTGGAGGTGAGTCAGGCAGGCTTTCCAGTCGCACCTGTACCTCATTGGCTGCTGAAGGACCAGGTGTGGGGATTACAAGCTCAGGCACTGGCGGCAGTAAGCCACCTACTCCTGAGGAGTCAGAGGGGTCAGCTTCTGGCTCTGGCAATGCCAGCAGCTCTGACCATGCTGCCAACTCAGGCGGGGGCCTGGAGCTGCTGTTGTCACCCATGACACTATCCCCCACAGCCCCCCCCATTAGGAGAGCTGGGCTTATCCAGGTACAAGTCATGGAACTGTTGCACCAGGTCTGGGGCATGGAGGTTTTCAGCAGGCTCCCAGGACTGGTCCTCAGGCCCATAACCCTCCCAGTCTATGAGGTATTGGAGGCCACCCCAATAGTGCCGGGAGTCCAGGATCTGGCATACCATGTACTCTTCCTTCTTGTCAACTAGCACTGGCAGGGGCAGTGTGTGTGGTGGCGGTTGAACTGGGTTGGGGGGCGCAGCTGGTGGGACTGGTGAAAAAATGCATGGATCTGGAGGGTAGGAGCCAATTGGAGCCAGAAAATGACAGGATTGATTTATTCCATTATCAGGAACAGTCCGATAAAGCAGGCATCCAGCTTGTGGGAATGGCCGGTGTGCTGGAGGTGCTGAGTGGATAGCCAGACTCGGTCCCCAGGTTTGAGTGGTGGGCCTTTCTATTGCTTGCAGTCTGCTATGCTTTTGTATGCTTCCTTGGCCCACTGCAGTAGTTCCCAGAACAGGTCCTGGAGGGCACAGAGTTCCTCCTGCAGAGTTCCATCCACTGCAGGTATGTTCACGGGCGGCAGTACCAACAGGAAGAACTGAGGGTGGTATCCATAGTTCACAGTGAATGGAGTTACCAGTGTGGATGAGTGCACAGAGTTGTTATAGGCAAACTTGGCCAGAGGCAGCAGGGTGGCCCAGTCATCCTGCTGGTAGCTGGTATAGCAGCAGAGGTACTGCTCCAATTTGGCATTTGTGCGCTCTGTCTGACCAACTGACTACAGGTGGTAGGTGGAGGATAGGTGGACACAGGTACCCAGGCAGGCATGGATGGCCTGCCAGAAGCAGGAGGTGAACTGTGAGCCTCCGTCGGAAATCAAGTGGGCTGTAAGTCCATGCAGATGAAATATATGCTGCAGGAAGAGCTGGGAGATTTCTTGAGCCATGGGGAGTTTGGGCATGGGAAAAGTGGGCCATTTTTGTGAAAAGGTCCATCATTAACAGGATGCAAGTGTGGTCCCTGGACCGGAGAAGCTCTGTGATGAAGTCCAGCAAGATAGTGTTCCAGGGTCCAGAAGGTGTAGGCAGGGGATGCAGGAGACCTGAGGGCTTGGCCAGGAGGTCTTTGGCCTGTTGGCAGACTTCATAGGAGCCAATGTATCGGGCAACATTGGTGTGGACTCAGGGCCACCAGAACTGCTGTATCAATAGATGGGTGGCCTTGTGCTGACCAAAGTGCCCGGCCGGTCTGGCATCATGCAACAGGTGCAACACTTCCATTTGCAGGGGCCCTGGCAGCATATAAAGTTGCTTGCGGTGCAGCAGGAGGCTGTCTTGGGTTGTGAACTCTCCTACCAGGCCATCCTGCAGTTTCCAGAGGTGCTCTTGTGCCCAGGGGTCGTGGGCCTGATTGGCATGGATATCTTCTGTCAGGGTCAGGTGAGTTGAGGTAGCAGCAAAAAGTGAAGGTGGCAGGATGGTGTGTGTGGGGGGTCTTCTTCAGTCAAGGCAGGGGGCACTCTGGCTTCTGAGAAAGCATGTCTGCTTTCCTGTTTTGAGTATGAGGGACATAAGTGATCCAGAGTTCGAAGTGCAAGAAGAAGAGGGACCACCGGATCTGCTGTTGGTTGAGATGGTGAGTCACCTAGAGGTGCTCCAGGTTGTGATGATCCGTGAGTACATGGACTGGGTAATGTACTCCTTCAAGGTGATGCCTCCAGACCTCAAAAGCAGTCTTGATAGCAAGCAATTCCCTCTCCCAGATGGTGTAGTTCTTCTCAGCCACTGTCAGTTGGCATGAGTAGTAGGCACAGGGCTGGAGAGGTTGGGAAGGGTTGTCTTGTTAGGACAGGACTGCTCCAAGCGCAATGCTGGAAACGTCCACCTCAATGGTGAAGGGTAGCTCGGGGTTTGGATAGCACAGGAACAGACTGTGGCAAAACAGCCTTTCAGAGTGGTGAAGGCTTGGTCACTCTCCAGGGTCCAGTGAGAGGCTTGCTTGGGCTGGAGGAGCTGGGTCAGAGGGGTGGTCAGGGATGCATAAGTGGGGATGAGTTGCTGGTAGTAATTGGCAAAGCTGAGAAACTGTTGCAAGTTCTTGTGGTTTCAAGGGGCCTGCCACATCTGGACAGCCTCCACTTTCTTTGAATCCATAAAGATCCCTTGAAGTGATACTATGTGGCAGAGGAACTCAATAGAGCACAGGTCAAAGTCGCACTTCTCGAGCTTGACATAGAGGCCATGGACTCATAGACGCTGCAGCACCTGGCAGACATGCTTGATGTGCTGGGCGGGGCTGGGTGAATTAACCAAAATATCATCTAAATAAATGATAATGAAGCAGTCAAGCAGGTCCCTGAAGATATTGCTCATCAGCCTTTGGAAGAAGATCTTCCACTCATCTCCTGGCCATATACGCACCAAGTTGTTGGCACCCTGAAGATCGAGTTTGGTATAGATCTGGGCCCCCTTCAGGCAGTCCAAGAGTTCAGGGATCAATGGCAGGGGGTACTGATCATGGACTGTAATCCTGCTGAGCACTCGATAGTCATTGCAGAGGCAAAGCTCTCTGCTTTTTTTCTTTATGAAGAGGACCGGGGCAGACAGCGGGGATGTAGAGGGCCAGATGAAGCCTTGTTTCAATTTTTTAGTGAGGAAGTCTTGCAGGGCTTCCAGCTCTGGTTCGGACATGGAGTACAGGTGCCCCAAGCAAAAAGTCGAAGGCACAATCATGCGGCTGGTGCGGGGGAAGCTGATCAGCCCCCTTCTCCTCAAATACGTCTACAAAATCTGTATATTTTTGTGGGAGCTGGGAGGCGCTGGCCAGGGCAGCTGTTGCAAGAGTCACGGGTGAGGTGTGGTGTGGACAAGGGTCTTGGAAATGAAGTTCTTGCTGAGCCCAGTCTAGAATGGGGTTGTGGGTCATCAGCCAGGTGAGTCCCAGGATGAGCGGGAACTGGGGCATGCTTGCAACATTTAATTGTAAGTGTTCCAGGTGCTGATGGATCCGAAAGGTGACTGTGCAGGTTTCCTTGGTCACCGGGCTGGAGTGGAGGGGGCATCCATTGATGGCTTCTATGAGTACTGGGGTCTCTTTGGGTTGTAGAGGGATCTGGTGCTGTTTCATGAAGGTGGTGTCAATGAAACAACGGGCTGCCCCAGAACTGATCATGGCATAGATGAGTAGCCAGCACTTGTCAGGTGAACGAAGTTTGACAGGGACCAGAAAGGAGCCTTGGTTGCTGGCATACAGTTCAGGGGACCCGGCTGGGTGCCCCAAGCCAGTGGGTCCATTCAGGGTTGGGGCAGGTCTCTTGGTGGCAGCAGTGATGGAGTGCCAGGGTGGGGGTGCTTTGCTGGGCATCCGGCTGAGAAATGCCCCACCTCGCCATAGTATAAACAAAGTTTCAGAGCCTGGAGCCATGCCTTCCCCTCCAGGGTTATCTGGGGATGTGCCGCTCCCAATTGCATGGGCTCATTCTCATCTTTCCCAGTGCTTAGGGATGCAGGAAGGGGTGTGAACACCAGTAATTGAGAGGCCTGGGATGGATGGCTGCTACTTCAGGCTTGGCGCTAACTCTTGAGGTGGCCATCAATGCGCAGGCACAAGGTGATCAAGCCTTGCAATGTGAAGGGTCACTCTACTCAAGCAAGCTCATCAAAAATCTTGTCTGCCAACCCCCCCATGTACTGATCCATCAGGGCTGCCTTGTTCCACTCCAGGTCTTGCGTCAGGAGCCGAAATTCAGTGGAATAGTGGGCAGCAGAGCCCCTCCCCTGCTTCAGGGCTTGTATTTTCTGGTTGGTGGACACTGCCTGTTGTGGGTTTGCAAAGCTGGTTGACGGGTGATCGAGGAAGCCAGAGAAGTTGTCAAGCAGGTGGCATGGAGCCACAAGCAGGGGGGTAGTCCATTTGGCTGGTTGCCCCTTTAACAAACTGATAATGAAACAGATCTTCATTTTGTCAGTGGGACAGCCCCAGGCATGCAGCTCAATACACAGTTTGTACTGTGCCAGAAAAGCAGGGAACTCCTCCACATTTCCACCAAACTTCTCAGGAGGACTCACTGGGCATTTTGGCGGTGCAATGGCAGCAGCGGTGGCTTGCTGCTGCACTTGTTGTTGCTACAGGAAAGCAATCACTTGTGTGAGTTGCTGCACCTGGAGGTGTAGGTCTGCCAGGTCCATGGAGCCTTCAGCCAGCCCTTCCATCTTGTGAGGCAAGTTTGGGGTGAAAACAAACTATCATGGGCTGGGCTGGGCTGAGAGGCAGGAGTCAGGTCCAATCCAGGGTTGTAGCCAGGAAAGTTAGAGTGAGAGCTGAATTGCAAGTCTGAGAAAGTGGTCATCCGAGGCAGGGATCAGGAAGACAGGAAATGTGAACAAGAGCGGGATCTGACAACAGGAGCCGGAAGTGGATGTGTGCACGAAAGTGACTTGTTGCTTCCACGGGGGGCCTGATCCCGAGTGCAAGCTATATAGCCCTCCAGCCATGCTTCCCATGGCGGCAGCACCGCTTGTGCTAGTACTCAAGACTCTGTGCTTGCCTTCCCTGCCAGTGTGCATCTCTGCAGTGGGTGGCTAAGTCGCTGTGGAGCCACTCCTTCAGCCAAGCCACTCCCGCACCCGTGAGTCAGGCGGGTTTCCCGTTTGCACCTGTACCTCATCGGCTGCTGCAGAACCAGGTGCAGGGGTTACAGGCTCGGGTGATGGCAATGGCAAGTTGCCAACTCCTGAGGAGTCAGAAGGGCTGGCTTCTGGCTCTGGCAATGCTGGCAACTCTGACTGTGCTGCCAACTCAGGCAGCAGCCCAGTGCTGCCGTCATCGGCCATGACACAAGACAATATGGAGTCCATAAGATTCTTATTAGCTGCCTGCTGGAGGGATGGATAAATGTGAAGAAACTGCTCTTGGATCCCCTGAGAGAACCCCTGCCTTGGTGGTGGGCCAGTCAAGCTCTGGGCCCACCTAGTCTGTGATCCAACCCCTTGGTGGCTTGTACAGGCTGCCATGGCATGGCTGATGCTGTGTTGAGCACAAATGGGTCCCCCATTGATGCCCTCACTGCTGGACCATGGTGGCACAATCTGTGGGCTGCACTCAGCCTTGGAGCTGCAGCAGCACCCGGCCGCCCAAGGACACTCCACATGGCTTTGCTCAAGGCCTGACTAGCCAAACACCTTGGAGCTCATACCGCCAGCAAGCATGACATAGAAGAGGAAGTCAAGAGGAGGAGCCAGCCTATATCTCTATCCCTATCCCTATCTCTATCCCTATCTCTATCCCTATCCCTATCCCTGTCTGTCTGTCTGTCTGTCTGTCTATCTATCTATCTATCTATCTATCTATCTATCTATCTATCTATCTATCTATCCCTGCTGGCTTCTCCCCTCAGCATCAAGACACAGGAATGACTGTCCCTCCTCCCTTTCTGATTAGGCAAAGGCAGCCCCCGTCTGCAGGTGCCATTTGGCCTGCGAACAGGGGAGCCATGTTTCTTCATCTGGGTAGGCTCACATGAGAGCAGGCATTGCTTTCTACACCCCAATCCATTTAGGGCTGTAAATAGAATTTTGCTTGGAAATGAATTAGCCCTAGGGTAGTTCTTTCAAGACTAGTGTCAGGTTCAATAACAAGTGGATCCAGGCATTCTTATGCAAAGAAAGGTTTTATTGGATAATCTTGCTAAAACCCACAGTAGGAGGTCATTGTCAGGAATGGGGGCAAAGCAATGCAAACTTCCGGTCGGAGAAAATGGCGAATTGACACACTTTGCGAGTTGTGCAGAGTGTACTGCGGCATCTGACGACAGTCTGGGCTCTATCTGGCCCAGCGCAGCACTCTCCAGGCGGGGGAGTGGCAAGCAAGCAGCGAAGCCTGAGGGGGGTTGAGATCGGTGTGGATAAGCTTCGGAGGAAGCTTGTTTACACTTTGATCTCCCTCCGTGAAGAGGGCAGTTGCAAATCAACTCTACAGATGCCAGCCGGGCTGAGAATTCAGCATAAATTCGCCATCTACCGATCTCTTTATCATCTGATTAACATCGTTTACAGAAGAAGCACCGCGAAACCCCGAGACTACAAGCAAGGTAACAAACAAACGATTAAGCGCTTACCGGTTTAAAGGAGACTGTGATATTGAAACGTATGGATAAGCGTTGAAACCTTTAAGGAACTATTTCGCTTGAATTAAAAGTAAAAAGAAAGCTTTCCGTTAGTGAAAAAGGCTGAAAAGAGACTTTGTTTTGCATTCCTGTGGTCAGCCAAGTCTAAACGCTACGTAGTAGAAACGAAACTAACTGTGACTCTGTGATACAGGAAGTGGGCTAGAGTGGAGGCTTTTAGAGGCTGCTGTGTTTGAAGCGGAGGGACATTTTATTGTGTGACACCACCCTTACCGGAAGTTGGATTACAGAGACGGACCGGTGAGCAGGAAGTTTGAAAGGAGCCTACTCTAGCCAAAAAAACCATAGAGAAATTGCGCCCGACATTTTGGGGAGGACTAAAATTTAAAATGTTATTTCCAAGCCGAAAAAGCGTTTAAACAAGTTCTAAAGGTGGCGATTTGGCTTGAAGATTATTAATATAAAGTCTGATTAACATTGAAGTGGCCTCCAAGACGGATTTGAGAACAAGACCTAGAGCTGCTTCATCACCCAGTCCAAGAATGACTGCAAAGGAAAAAAAGAGTGGCAAGCAGCTATAGAAGCGATGGAGAAACGGATGACGGAGAATCTTGGAAAACAAATAGAGTCACAGTTGCAACAACAATTGGAGCAAATAGAGCAAGTGCAAATCCAAGTACAGAAAAAAATATGGAAGAATTGAAAGAACTGGTACTTGCAGAAGTGTCAGGGATTAAAAAAGATACAGAAGAACTTAAAAAGGAAGTCAAAAGTCTGGTGACAAAATCTGAAGATATGGAACAAAAGGTTAAAAAAACCTTGTCAGAGAATGCAAGGTTGGAGACCATGATGGATTACAGGGCTACTCAGAATCACTTGAGATTGAGAGGGATAGAAGAGGAGGAAGATCAAGATCTACGGGCCCTAGTAATTAAAACATTGACAACTTACATAGGAGAAGATGAAGGAGATTTGGATGCAGACTTTGACTTGATTTACAGAGTAAATTCGGCTTATGCCAAAAGAAAGCAATTACCCAGAGATGTAATTGTTCAATTTGTGACAACAAAGATGAAGGAAGACGTTTTCAAGAAACAATTTTCACAACCGTTGGAAATTAATGGAAAGAAAATAATAATTTTGAGAGAAATTCCGAGATCAATTCTACAAGATAGAAAGAAATTCAAGAAATTGACAGACAGGCTAAAAGAAATGAATATTAGATTCAGATGGGAGATTCCATATGGACTTACATTTATGTACAACTCGGTGAGATCAACTCTTAAAACTGAAGGAGACTTATATAGATTCAAAGCGAACAATCTGGACGATTTTAAAGATATTTAATTTAACACCACTATGGATTACAAATTTTTATCTTGGAACGTAAATGGATTAAATTCACCAGGTAAAAGAAGACTGGTGAATCACTGGCTGGAAAAACAAAAATGTAATATAATTTGTTTACAAGAAACACACATAAGAAAACAAGACGACAAATATCTGACTAATAAAAAATTGGGAGAAGAATTTCATTCTTCAGCAGTTAACAAGAAAAAAGGAACAGTGATTTATATTTCAAAAGATTTGGATCCTAAGCAAATTTTTTCCGATAAAGAAGGAAGGTATGTTGGCGTGGAAATCTGTATGGATAGAAAAAAGACATTGCTTGTTAATATATATGCACCCAATGGTGCAAAAGAGACTTTTTTCAATGATTTGACTAAAGAGTTGGAATGTTTAAATTATGACCAAATTGTTCTTGCGGGAGACTTTAATGGTACAGTGAACAACACATTGGATAGAAAGTCCAAAGCAAGTGGAGAGACAGTTGGAAAGTTACCAAAAAATTTCTTTCAATTGATGAAGCAAGAAAAGTTAGAAGATGTTTGGAGGAAGTGGAATCCTAAGACTAAGGACTACACGTTTTATTCGAATAGACATAATTCTTTTTCTCGAATCGACATGATTTGGATGTCAGAGGAGATGGCGCAAAAAACTTATAAAATACAAATTCTACCAAAAACTAACTCGGATCATAATCCCCTACTTTGGATATCTAAAGCAAAACCTAAACAGCTATTCTGGAGAATTAACGAAGATTTACTGGATCAAAAACAAATTAATGAAATCTTAAAAAAGGAAACGAAAAGTTTTTTTGAATTGAATTTGAATAAAGGCACGGACATACAAGTTGTATGGGATACATATAAAGCAGTAATCAGAGGCACGCTTATCTCTCTGAACTCCAAAGATAAAAAGCAAAAGATTCAGCAACAGAAAGATCTTCATGAAAAAATTCGACAAAAAGAAAGGGAACTAAAAAAAAGACCAGGGAAGAAGAAAATTGTTAAAGAGATCCACTTCCTGCAAGATCAGCTGAATGTTCTTTTAAACAGAGAATTATATTGGAACTTAAAAAAATTACAGCAAAAAGCATTTGAGGGTGCAAATAAACCAGGAAAGTTTTTGGCATGGCAATTGAAAAGTAGAAAGGATAGGAACTTTATATCCAAGATTGTTGAAGACGGAAAGGAGGTGATGAGTCTGAATGGTATAAAAAGAGCTTTTTTTAAATACTACGCCAAATTATTTCAAAAGAAAGGAATTGACCAACAGAGAATCAAGAAATACTTGGACACGATTGAAGTTCCAGAGCTGGGAAAACAAATTAAAGAACTATTAAATGGTTTAGTAACGAAAGAAGAAGTGACAATGGCGATAGAAGATGCAAAGTTGGGCAAAGCTCCAGGACCAGATGGCTTTACAGCAAAATTTTATAAGAAATTTAAAGAGGAGCTAACCCCTATTTTAGTACTTCTGTCAAATGAGATAAGACAGACCAAGCGGATCCCAGATTCATGGAAGGAAGCAAATATTTCATTGATACCTAAAGAAGGTTTGGATTTGACTCAAGTAAAGAATTATAGACCAATATCGCTATTAAATAATGACTACAAATTATTTGCAAAAATAATTTCAGAGAGACTGAAAAAATATTTGAAAGATACGATAGCGGAAGAACAAGCGGGATTTTTACCAAATAGACAAATTAGAGATAATCTAAGAGTGGTGATAGACGCAATTGAATATTATGACAAGCATCCTGAAAAAGAAGTTGGATTCCTCTTCTTAGATGCGGAAAAAGCTTTTGATAATTTAAATTGGGAGTTTATGCTGCAAGTTATTGAAAAAATGAATATTGGACAGTCCTTTTTAAACATGATTGTGGCAATATATTCAGAACAAAAAGCGGCTTTGAATGTAAACAAAGAAAAGACGGACTTCTTCCGAGTCCAAAAGGGAACACGTCAAGGCTGCCCGTTATCCCCGTTGTTGTTTATTTGGATATTGGAAATACTACTAACAGCGATAAGAAAAGATGACAGTATTGAAGGACTTACAGTGAAAGGTTTTGCCTATAAGTATAGGGCATTTGCAGATGATGTAATGTTTATGATTCAAGACCCAATTGAGAAAATACCACAATTGATGGAAAAAATTGAAGAATTTGGTTCAGTTGCGGGATTTTATGTTAATAAAAATAAAACTAAAGTGATGTGCAAAAATATGACGAAACAAAGACAGACAGAACTTCAAGAGAAAATACAATGTGAAGTAGTCACAAAGACTAAATATCTTGGAATTGATTTAACTATGAAAAATATTGACTTGTTTAAAAATAATTATGAAAAGGTGTGGCACAGAATTCAGCAAGATATGAAGAAATGGGACACTTTGAATTTATCATTGATGGGAAGAATCGCGACTGTAAAAATGAATATCTTGCCGCGTTTGATGTTTCTGTTTCAGACTATTCCAATATTAAAACAAAGGAAAATACTGGATTCGTGGCAGAAAGAATTATCCAAATTTGTATGGGCAGGAAGAAAGCCAAGGATTAAAATGAAAATTTTATGTGATGCAAGAGAGAGAGGAGGCCTACAATTACCAAACTTAAGACTGTATTATGATGCCGTCTGTTTAACATGGTTGCAACAGTGGATTAATTTGGAGAATAAGAAGTTATTGGCTCTTGAAGGACATGATAATAAATTCGGATGGCATGCATATTTATGGTATGGAAAAGTAAAAATGGATAAATTTTTTAAACACCACTTTGTAAGACAATCACTGTTCGAGACATGGACAAGATATAGAAAATTCTTCTCAGAAGAAAGACCACTTTGGATTGTACCAGCTGAAGTGATTAATCCATATTCAAGAAACCAAGGACTAGACTGGCTACCTTACAAAAATCTTTTAAAATCTGAAGGGAAAAATTTTGTGTTAAAAGATAGATTTGATGTTGAATTTGAATATGATTGGTTGAAGTATAGACAGATTTATGACTTATTTAAGACCGATAAAAGAGAACATGGTTTTAGAGAAAAGAATATTGAAATTGAAACTGTATGGCTTGAGAAAGATAAAAAAATGATTTCTAAACTCTACAAGGTGTTACTGAAATGGTATACTGAGGATGAAGTTGTAAAGGAGCAAATGATAAAATGGGCTGTAAATGTTAATAAGGAGATATTAATGACATCTTGGGAATACTTGTGGAAAAAATCAATGAAAATTTCAACGTGTGTAAATGTTAAAGAGAATTGTTATAAAATGATGTATAGATGGTATATGACGCCTAAAAAAATTGCTATTATAAATGAAAGTATGTCCAACAAATGTTGGAAATGTAAAAAACATGAGGGGTCTTTTTACCATATGTGGTGGACATGTGATAAAGCAGTAAAGTATTGGACAGAGATCCACAATGAGATACAAAAAATTTTGAACTGTACTTTTAAGAAAGACCCACAGATGTTATTGTTAGGTCTTAAAATGGAAGAAATAAATGTAGCCAAGAGAACATTATTATGGTACTTGACTACAGCAGCAAGACTGACTTTTGCTCAATGTTGGAAACAAGATAAAGTACCTGAAACATGGGAATGGATTAAAAAGACGTTGTTCTTAGCAGAAATGGATAAATTAACAAGAAAATTAAACAACGAAGAAGATGAAACTTTTTTTGAAGACTGGAAAGACTTTCAAAAATACTTGTTGAAAAATTGGGATATTAAGCGTGGTTTGGTTTGTTTTGATAGTTATTAAGTGGAAAATGAAATAGAATTAGATTTTTGAATTGTTACCGTTTGATAGAGAAAATAAGTTTAGAAATAATTGTAACAGAATAAGAGAGATATTAATGGGGTTGGAGCGGTGCGGGAAGTCTTGTTTGGGGGGGGGAGGAAAATTAGAGAAATGGGTATGTAGGTGGATTGAAAATGTTTGAACGTGTGATATATCCAATAATAAAATTGTATTTACCAAAGGAATGGGGGGCAAAGCAATGCAAGCTAACTTATAGTGTGATGCAAAAAAGCGCCTAGCAAATGAAATATGAGCGCGCGCGCGGAAACTCCCGGCGGGAGATATACTTCATGAGCGGGAGACTACTTCCCCCCTCCCTCTGCCTTCCCAGGACTGGAAAATTCTCAGCAACACGAGAATAGCCCAAAACCTACATTCAAGGCCACCGTGATAAGGAAAAGCGGCAGGGAAGAAGCTCCCACGTTTCTGCCTGCATAGCTACGCAAGCGCAAAGCATCAAAGCAGGGTAGGGAACACATAACAATGGATTCAGTGAGAAACATTAAAGAAGCATTTCTGACATTCTGCCCTTCCCAAAATACCACCCACCCACCATTCAGGAAGGAGAGAATGATGGGCCCCCAGGTTTATTTGGGTAGCGGGTGTGAAACGCCTTCAGGTGATCAGGTGCATTGATATCAGACACTTTCACCCACTCCCTGTGTTGAGGCCCAAAGTGTACCCATTCAATAAGGTACAGCAGTTGTCCACGAAGGATCTTAGAGTCCAAAATGTCAGCAATTTCATAGTGCTCCTCATCATCGACCATCAGTGGTGTGGGGGGTGCTGGAAGCTCAGGATGCCACTTAGTCGGGGGTAATGCTGGCTTGAGGAGGCTGTAATGGAAAATTGGATGTATTGCTTTAAGAGATTTAGGTAAATCCAGTTGCACAGTCACTTGATTTATACATCGCACTACTTTGAATGGACCAATATATTTCCAAGCAAGTTTTCGGGATTGTTGTGCCAGTCTTAAGTTTTTGGTGGAGAGGTAGACATGGTCTCCCGGTTGCAGATTCCAGCCACCCGCCCTCTTTTTGTCTGCTTGCTTTTTGTATTGTGCCTTGGCCTCGTTTAAAGTCTCAATGATTAGGGGCCAGGACTCTTGGAAAGTTTTACACCATGTTGTGGCTTTCCCACCAGCCTCGCCGGGCTTCAAAAACGGAAGAGGGGGCTGTCATAACCCATGACAGCTTTGAAGGGAGACATATTCGTGGAAGCATGCCATGAATTGTTATACGCAAATTCTGCTAGTGGTAATAAATCTACCCAATTGTCTTGTTGGTAGTTAGTGAAACATCTTAAGTATTGCTCTAAGGTTTGGTTTACTCTTTCTGTTTGCCCATCGGTTTCTGGGTGATAGGCACTACTGAGAGCGCGTTCAATACCCATAAGAGTCATTAATTCCGACCACAGTTTTGAAACAAATTGAACCCCCTATCGGAGATTATTTTGAGCGGTAATGTATGTAGCCTGGCAATGTGCTGAAGGAAGGCTTTGGCAAGGACTTTGGCTGTTGGCAGGCTAGCAAATGGTATAAAGTGAGCCTGCTTAGAAAACAAGTCTACTACCACCCAAATGACTGTCATATGTTTGCTGGGGGGAAGATCAGTGATAAAGTCCATGGAGATTACTTCCCAGGGTCGGCTCGGGGTGGGCAAAGGCTGTAAAAGACCCGGAGGTATCCCTGGTCTAGTCTTGCAACGATTGCATGTAGGACAGGATTGTATATAGAGGGATAAATCCCGTTTCATTCGGGGCCACCAGAAGCTGCGTTGCAGTAGGTGCAGTGACTTTACATACCCGAAATGCCCAGCAGATTTGGAGTCATGGGCTGATTGCAACACTTGGGCCCGGGTAGCTTCTGGAACAAAGATTTTATTTCCCTTATACCAGCAGCCATTTGTGCTACATTCCACGTCTCCCCGAGCTTTTAAGTCAGCTGCTTCTTGTTTAGTAATGTCAGTGGCAAACTGCTTTTCCCAGGTCGTGCCAAGGCTTGGGGTCAACGATTGTGCTTGCCGGGTTTTTCGGGTTACTACTGCCCCAACCAGTTGTTCTGGGGTGAACATAGACTCGCTTATTTCTGTCCTCTTACAAAGGTGTTGGGGAAGGCGGGAGAGAGCATCAGCCAGATGATTAGATTTACCTGGAAAATGGTGGAGGGTGAATTGAAATTTGGAGAAAAACTCAGCCCACCGGAATTGTTTTGCATTTAGATTCCGAGGCTTGCGCAGCACCTCAAGATTCTTGTGGTCAGTCCAGATTTCAAAAGGTACCCGGGACCCCTCCAACCAGTGCCTCCAGGTGATTAACGCTAAGCGTATAGAGGCTGCTTCTTTATCCCAAATGGGCCAAAATCTCTCCGTATCATTAAAATTTTTGGACACATAAGCAAGGGGTTGTAGCTGTCCCTGCGCATTTTCTTGCAAAATCACCCCCCCCCCGTGGCGGTATCCGATGCGTCTACTTGGACCACAATTTTTTTTGTCTCATCGGGGTGTGCTAATATGGGTTCAGACGTGAATAACTGCTTAAGTTGTTCAAATGCTCTCTGACATTGGGGAGTCCAATTCAAAGGGGACCCGGGCATTGAAGCTTTAGCCCCTCTCCCTTTAGTCTTCAGAAGGTCTGTGAGGGGAGGGTCACCTGGGCAAAATGAGGCAGGAATTGAAGGTAAAAATTGGCAAAACCGAGAAAACTTTGGAGCTGCCGCCTGGTTTTGGGGGGTTCCCAGTCCAACACATCTTGGACCTTTTTTGGGTCCATTTCTAATCCAGCGGAGGATATGCGGTACCCGAGAAAGTCAATGCACTCCTGGTGGAATTCGCATTTTGACAGCTTAACAAACAGTTTGTGTTCTAACAACGTTTCCAATACTTCCCACATGAGCGTGGTGTGGGATTTTTGATCTGGGGTGTAGACCAAGATATCATCCAAGTAAACAACCACCCCTTTGAATAAGTAGGGGTGTAACACCTCATTGATCAAGTTCATAAAGACTCCGGGTGCCCCCTGTAATCCGAAGGGCATAACCCGATACTCAAATTGCCCCAGTGGGGTATTAAATGCAGTCTTATGTTCATCCCCCGGTCTAATACGGACCCGAAAATAAGCATCACGTAAATCCAGTTTAGAAAACACTTTTCCCTTTGCCACCTCTGCCAACAAGTCCTTGATGAGGGGCATTGGGTAGGCATTGGTTGTAGATACCGCATTAAGACCCCTATAGTCCGTGCACAGTCTGAGCCCCCCATCTTTTTTTTTTACAAAACAACACGGGTGCTGCGAAAGGGGACGATGCTGGCCTAATAAATCCACGGGCCAGATTCTTATCGATAAATCGGCGTAGTTCTTCCTTTTTTATGGGACTCATGGCATAAATTTTTCCTTTTGGTAATTTATGGCCGGGAAGGATTTCAATTGCACAGTCGGAGTTACGGTGGGGGGGTAGTTCGTCCGCTTCCTCCTCCTCAAACACCCTGGTTAAGTACCGGTATTCTTTGGGGATGCGATTAAGGTCCTCCGTGGCTAGGCAAGCCCGTGGAGGTTCATTGCATGGGGTTTTTCCCCACCCTGGGTCCCATTTATGCTCTGCACATTTCGGGGAGATAAATCGTACGCTCCTCTCTTCCCAAAGTATATAAGGATCGTGACCATGTAACCATGGGCTACCCAACACTAATGGGAACTGGGCTTGAGGGGCTATTACAAACGAGCGTAGCTCCCAGTGTTCACCAATGCCTACTCTCAAAGGAATAGTTTCAAATCGACATGGTTCTTTCATTGGTGACCCATCCATTTGAGTAAAAGTTATCGGGTCTTTTAGATTGACAATGGTCGCTTCCAGTCCCATAACCATAGATGGGTTTATCAAATCCCTCCCGCACCCCGAGTCAATGAGGGCTCGCACCCTGATATGGGTCATCATCGCTGGATTCATCACAAGTACAGTCACAAAGAAGAGAGAGGGGTAATTGCTCACCAGTTTAGGCGCCTCAGGGATCGGGTCCTGTTGTGTAGCGCCATTCACAAACAGGACCAATTCGTTTCCCTGCATCTCACTCTCCTCCTCCAGCATCATGGTATCCGCTTGGTCGGGGTTGGCAAAAAGGGCTCGTGTGCTGCGTGGTTTCGCTGTTCCCTTCCTTGGAGTAGGGGTTGGCCATCGTCTGGGCTCCTCTTGTGGTAGGGCTCTGTTGGGATCCCCTCTGGGACAGGATGAGGCGAAGTGCCCCTTCTCTCCACACCGCAGGCAAAGGCCCTGTCGCATGCACTGATCTCTCACCCCGCTCTGGGTGGAGGTTGGTCTGGGTCTGGTTTGTCCTGCTGAGAGGCTCGGGCGGTTATTACCCAGAGATAGGTCCAATTTCATGACACGCAAGCGGCTTTCAGCTTTTTCGGCCTCCTCCATCCAGCCTTGGAGAGTGCGAGGCTGTTGAGAGCTGAGGACATTGTTGCGGACATCTACTGCTAGTCCCATTCGATATTGTTGAGCCAGCACCGCATCAGTCCAGTCTCGAATTTTCACTGCATGTCTTTGAAACTCCCTTGAATATTCTCGCACGGTGAGTTTCCCTTGTCTGAAAGTGTGAAGGAAGGCTTCTGCCTTCTGGGCTGCCCCCGGATCCTCAAAACGGTTCCTCAAAGCCCACATGAAGTCATCGACATTCCCCAGTTCCGCTGCCTCCAGATCATGAAGGGCTACGTACCAGCTGGTAGCACTTCCCCGGAACCTTGAAGCGATAAACTCCACCTGTTGCTCCTCATCCGGGAACACATAGCCCCATCTCTGCACAAATTTCCCTACTTGCAATATGAAAAAAGACACAGTTTCAGGATCCCCGTCAAAAGTGATCTCCAGCATGTCCTTGGGGCGGATCACTGGAGGAGCAGGGGCCATGATCGGTGCAGGAGCCGGCTGCGGGAAGGGGGCTGGGGCAGGGGGTTGAGGCAGAGGCACAGCTGGTGGCTGGATAGGTACTGGCGGCCCTGGCCCAGGTCCCGGTACTGGACCGGCTGGTGGAGGTGGGGCCAGTGGAGCAGGAGGTGGTTGTACCGGTGCCACCGGTGGTGCAGGCGCTGGCGCTGGTCTTGGTTGCGTCAGCGGATGGGCTCTAATTGCTTGATCCATCATCTGTGGTAGGGATTGCATTAATTTGCCCATGTCCCGTACCAAACGTCGGGTATCCTCTTGAATCGAGTCTATGCGAGCCTCTGGATCGGAACCGGACCCTGTTCTGGGAGATCCTCGAGACATCCGTCCTTGGGGTAGTCCGAAACTCCCTCTGGGATCCAACAGGCTGTCCCGGCTCTGGCTCCCCGGCATAGACCAGGTCGTCTGGGTAGTGTCCAACAGGTTCTTAGTCCAATCGCGCGACCTGCGGTAGGTCACCCCTTTGTCCCACGGTGTTGGGGCCCCCGGCACGTAGGCTCGTGGAATGGCTCCCCCCTGACTCTGCGTTGGCCCAGCCGGGCTATAGATTGGGAGAGTGTACGAAGCTCCCACTGTGCTGATCGATGGAGGGGAGACTAATCCTGCCGCGGACTGCGGGGTAGGCGCTGCCACTACCGAAGTTGTAGTCACTGGAACAACGGTGGTAGTCGGAGTGGTGATCACTGGAGTTGCCACGGTGGTAACCGGGGCCGTGGCTCCCGAGGTGGTAGTCACTGGGACTGCGCCAGAGGTTCCCCCCCCACCTCCGCTCATCGTGGTAGACAGCAGAAACCGAAGGTGGGGAAATGATGTTGATTCCTGACAATTTCTGTCAGGTTCAATAACAAGTGGATCCAGGCATTCTTATGCAAAGAAAGGTTTTATTGGATAATCTTGCTAAAACCCACAGTAGGAGGTCATTGTCAGGAATGGGGGGCAAAGCAATGCAAGCTAACTTATAGTGTGATGCAAAAAAGTGCCTAGCAAATGAAATATGAGCGCGCGCGCGGGAAGCTCCCGGCGGGAGATATACTTCATGAGCGGGAGACTACTTCCCCCCTCCCTCTGCCTTCCCAGGACTGGAAAATTCTCAGCAACACGAGAATAGCCCAAAACCTACATTCAAGGCCACCGTGATAAGGAAAAGCGGCAGGGAAGAAGCTCCCACGTTTCTGCCTGCATAGCTACGCAAGCGCAAAGCATCAAAGCAGGGTAGGGAACACATAACAATGGATTCAGTGAGAAACATTAAAGAAGCATTTCTGACAACTAGCAAGCTGTGTTCCCTATATTCCTTACGAGTCAGCATTTTTGTGGCTACAACTTGAACCACTGATATCTCCAATAGAATTGTCTGGGAATGAAACAGTTGAACAGGAAGGCTGTTGGTTGCGAACCTTGTAAGCAATCACTTGTCGCCCCCCCTTTCCTGATGAATTACTCTAGTGCAAAGAGACTTCTGTCAGTGCAAGAGACTCTTGGGCAGTGTTCCCTCTAAGCTGAGTTATTGTGAGCTAGCTTACAGTTTTTTAGCCTCTGGCTCACACATTTTTGTCTTAGCTCAGGAAGGATAGCTCTAGAGCAAACTAATTTATGCAGTAGCCAAATCACCCGCTCACAACTTTAATGCCAGTAGCTCACAAAGTAGAATTTTTGCTTACAGGACTCCTTAGCTTAGAGGGAGCATTGCTCTTGGGCCAACCCTTTGCACAGAGGAATGCACCAACACTGAAAGAACAAAAAGTACTGAAAACAGGATTTGCATGGAGGATTTGAAAAACATGCAGTAGCACATAATACAGGCTTGAATTCCTATAAAGCTCCTGTGTACACATCAGTTCAAGTGGCCAATGGCCAAAATCTATTTACAGGCTAAAGGACCCTATATTAGTAAACAGATTTCCTGTGAACATGTCTCTGATATGTAGTTTATATAGCTGGTTCACACACTGTTATTGTTGACAATGTATTTTACTGATATTTCCTTATAGAGATGCCAACTGGAAGTAAATACAGCAGTTTCCTGCTCTCTGTCTTCTGAGTAAAATTCTGTATGATTTATTTGCTAAGTGCTTGGTGCAAAGAAACAGCCAGCTGTGCACGGGATGGTCATCTGAACTGATGGGAAAGGGTGGGTGGAGAGAGAAAGGCAATGTGGTCACATGCTCAGACTGGAATAAATGCTGTTAGTTTTCAAGGTGCCACTGGACTTTTGTTTGCTTCCACATGCAACCCCCCACAAAACATACCATGAGCTTCCTTGTTACTGTTCTGTTCTGACTCTTGAATCCAGATCTGACTGCTCCCTGTGCTTAGGAGAAGTACCACGATCCTCATAAGAGGCATCTGCTCCATGGTTTCACATAGACATGGAATACTCCTGGGATATTTTAACAATGGATCTATTTGGCAAGAAGAGAAAAGTCAATGAAGTCAGTCATGCCACTTCCTATTTCCATGGATGCCTCAGACATCAGTTTCCTTTAACATTTCAGAACATATTTACTCTGATGAGACCCTGGCAAGGAGCTCACTGGTCTGAGTTTTTCTGGATGTACGCAAGAAAAATGAATTACCTCTTTGCTTGAATTTTACTGGGTCATATCCCTCAACTTCCTGAGGTAGGCTTTGGAGGAACATAAATGTCCCTGTGCAAATATAATTTCTCTTGCTGGGTTTCAAGACTACATGCTTAGACTACTTAGTTAACAGAAAAGAAATTATGCTGGGTAATACAATCTGCAGCTGAGATATAACCTACAGATTTCCATGTTGGACAATTGCAGGGGAAAAAAGCATAAAATTCCATTTAGGTAATATAAAGGTCAAAGACATGAAAGTGTATTGATGGTGGATATTTGACCCTTCATCTGGTGATGGTCGACACCTCATTCATATGAAAAAGGCCATTGAAATCAATCCATGCTTAAGTAATTGGTTCTCCATTCAACAAAGTGTTGCATAATGTAAAATAAAAGGGTGAAATACAATGCCTCTAAGACAGCATCAAAGCAAAGGGCAGATTTACAAAAGAAAAAGGTGTCACAAGTTCTCCTTGCAATATCAGATAACTGTTTAGAGAACAACTAAATAGAGCTGAGTTACTGTAGTTCAGTAGTTAAGAATCACCATGGCCATGAACTCATCAGGTAACTAGAGGCAAGCCACAACTTCATAGTTGCCTGCATCTGCAGTGTGGAGATAAAAATACTAATCTGCCTAACAAGAGGATTGCAAGGATCATTGAGATAATGAATGCCAGGAGCTCTGAACATTCAGAATTTTTGTTAGAAATACCAGCTATTATTATAAATTATTATGAACTCATTGTAAAATATAGGCCCAAGTTTCCAAAAACCCTAACTGACCACGCAGATCTAAGCAAAGCTATATCAGGTGTATGCACATTAAAACACTGGATTAATTTCAGGTCTGGATATGGGGAGGGCATGCTTTCTGTTATCCCAATTTTTTGGGACTCTCCTTACCATTTCAGGTTTTTCCCAGGTATTTGGGGAGGGGTCCTGAAAACATGGGACTATTTGCCCCCATTCCCCCACCTCTGAGAGGAAGCAGGAGCAGGGAGGGAGGGAAAGAGAGGAAGTTCATCTTCCTAATCAGCTGTTCAACATCATCTTCTTCCCTTTACATCTTTAAATGCCATTATTTTCTGTGGGAAGACCTGGCCTCCAAAAACTGAGGCAAAGACTACTTCCATAGAAAATAATGACCCTTTAAAAGGGACTGGAGACCCTAACTAACAGCTGATTGGGCAGACCTGGCCTCAGAGGACATAATGAAATTATAGATAAAATAATGGAACCATTATTGCCTATGGATGGCAGAAAGCCACATGTAGAAAATAATGGCCACAAAAAGAATGACCTTTTGCAATTTAAAGGAAGGAAGATGCCACCAAACAGTTTATTGGTAGACCAGCTTCCTCTCTTTTCATCTCAGCTCCTGGCACATGATACCCTCTTAAAATTCTGGGAGAGTTAAGTTTTCATTACTCCCAGAATCATTTCAGATGTCCCTGAGCTGACCTAAAAGAGCTAATTTCCAATTCATTTTTGGCTCAGGTATAGGCATACCCCTAAGGTACACCCTTCAATGTCCACTGAAGCCAATGGTCTCAGAAAGGAATAATTCCATTCAGTGATGCACTGTGAGTTCTGACCTGGATATCCCAGGATAGCCTGATCATGTCAGACCTCGGAAGCTAAACATGGATGGCCCTGGCTAGTGTTTAGCTTGGTGACCTCCAAGGCAGGCAATGGCAAACTATCTCTGAGTGTCTCTTGCCTTGAAAACCCTACAGGGTTGCCATCATTCAGCTGTGACTTGACGGCACTTTCCACCACCACCAATGCACTGTAAAGCACTTACATTAAGTCAGTTCCTGGCCTGACAGTGTAGAATTATGGTACTGCTCACAGATACTAGTAAACTCTGTGGTTTCAACTATAGGAATATATGACAGGGAATGTTGTGTACAAGCACAGTACACATTTTTTTCAAGTACTTGGATCTAGCTTCTGTTGTAGACAGGAGGGTAGCTTTTATAACAGACAAAATACCCTTTCCCCCAACATGCTTAACTTTGATTTTTGCTATAATTGACAAACAATACTAGATGTTCCTACACTCCTTATATTTGCAGATTATCCATCATCCTGCTCTAACAAGTTGCTAAATATTTGGACTGCAAAGTTTGACAATCACATGGGGTGAGCTGCCAGTGAGATCTTATGAACTGACTTTTACATCCCCACACAAACTTGTACCATGAAAGCTGAAATTATAAATGCAGCTGAACTGTGGAGAAGATCAGTTTGCATTACACCATTAGAACAACAAGAATTTAATACTGAGGTTGAACAATTGTCCATTAGTACTCAAACATATTTCTAAGTAACTCACATATCAAGAACAGGGGCCATAATACATTTGTTCAAATGTTACATGTTATTACTTTGTAACTTTCCAGAGAGATTAAACTACGTCTTGTGTGCATTGCTTCAAAAATGTGCTTCTTTTCCCTCTATTCTCCCCCAACACTTGCCAGATTTAACCAGGTCTACAAGTTCATGCAGCATGTGGTCTAAGAACATGCAGATAGATAAAGAAAGCATAATAGTTTGATGTAAATGTTTCAAAATCATACTAGCAGAAAAAGGATTTTATTGATTTTTTTCAACTGAGCAGGTGCCTATCTATTTTACTGCACCATCCAGATTTACTCCCAAAAGTTTCTACCTCATCTTTTCTTTAAAAAAAAGTGATGAAGGGCTAGAAGTTCTTTGCCAGCTTAAGCCTTACTTGTCTGAATCAGACTCTTTGAGGATCAGGCCACTGAAGTGATGTGGTGAAAGAAGACAGCAAGGGAAACAGAGCCAGTTGGCTACCAGACTCCTACATGTTTAATAACTTCCTAGAGAAGGAAAGTATTTCTCCACCCTTCCTCTTTCAAATGTTTAAAAAGTCTGAATTCCTGTTTGGTACACAAAATAAGAGGGCCCAAAAATCTGAGAGATTTTTATAAACCTTTTCCCTCCAGCAGTTTTATGGAACATTCAGTCATAAGTGGGTCTATGCTGTATGGGGTGTTTACATTTTTAAATGAAGTTAAATTAACTCAGCATAAAAGATCAGCAAGGCAAAAATGTAGATCTCCACTTTTGAGCATTTTTGTAGTACTGTAACACATCAGTTAACAAAAAGAAAATATGGGGGAAATAATCTAATCAGTGATATATCTGATAACAGTACTTACCAATTGCTGCAAAGTAAAATCTTTAAAACATTTACATAACTTAAAAACAGAAATGGCATTGCTCAAAAATCTTTTTAATAATTAAAAAAAACATGTGTATGTTACTCATCAATCTCAGACAAATTTACTTTTAAAAAATGAGCTGCTCAGTACTCTACCCCCTTTGACATGACTTGCCCTTTTGAAAGGCACAAGTGAAGGTACAATTTGCCAGTTGTTTCCCAGCTCTTTCATCACATTTCTTAAAACAATGGTAGAGGGTTCAAAAAGATCTTGCTTAGAATCTAGAAATAATGCATTTCCCCCAGTTTTTATTCCAACTCATAATGCATTTATTCCTTAAAATAAATTCAGAATGGCTTAACTAAAGGTGCCAGGGCAATGGCATTTGTGGGATACAAAGATTAGGGGATGGCTTTTTCCCCCAGGAAAAAAAAATCTGGCTATCTTGTGACAACCTTATGATAGAGTTTTGATAGAAAAGATCACACAAAACAGTCACATTACTTAAAAGAAGAGTAATACATCATGTTATTTCCTTCTATGATTTATCATATACTATTACCAGCAGCAAGTAACAGAGGAACAGTGCTGCTTTAAAAGTCATTATTATGATAAATTGACCCAGATTTTTTTAATGAATTATGAAAAAAGAATAGCCTCATACTATGGAGTAGCCAGCAGAAGTATTTGTGCCCTGTGAATTGTACAATATATGTCTTGGGCTTTCATGGTGTCCCCCTGTTTTTGCACAATGATTTGTTCTAATACCATTACACTACAAAACTGCAGTCAACTCAAATATACTCCAATAAACATCACTTATCTTTATTTTAAGGCATTGCTCATCCTCAGTACCAAAGTGTTAATTAAATTATTATCTTCTCCTGCCACGGTTCTCCCAGGGAGGGAGAAGATGAAACACCTCACGAGGCCTGTGCGTTAATCTTGATGGTGACAGAAACCAGAGTGTCCTCCTATGTCTGGCTTCAGCAGTTACAAGACAACTGGCAGCTGGAACAGAATTCTTACTGGCTAGGTGATAGAAAACAAAATCCCTGAAGCTAATTGTTGTTTGGCCAGAGACTGGAACCAGACTGGTCTTCCCCTAACTAGACTGTTCTTCCTGCCAACAAGTTCCTGAGAGAGAAGAGCTATACACTTCCAGTGTCCTTCAGTCCCGTGGTCAGTGGCAAAGGGTATTGTGTATAGTTTCCATCATTGCTGCAGTTACAGGGTAACTCAATAAAGTTGAACTTTCCATAAAGTCACTATGTAGCAAATGGGTATATGGGTTATTTATAACCTAACCTAACCACTTCATTCTATCATTGAACATGCTAGGCTTACCATTTGCCTACTTGCAGCAGGAAAATGCTGGCCTTTGATTGTCCACATGGGGATGAAAAAAATGGGGGAAAATAATGTCACAAATGCTGTTCCACACTTCTGGGTGATCACCCAGTAGTGACTTCATGGTGCTCCCACTGCTCTAGGAATTTCCCCTTATTTCTATGGTCTTTACCATGGAGATTGGGGAAAGAGTGTCACAGGTGCTGTGATGCAGGAGTTACATTACAGCATCTGCAATGCTCCTCTCTATCCAGGATCCCTCCCTTCCAAAGCTCTTGGAATCAGCAGATGCAGGGCTGGCAACCCTAAGCATTCTTCTTAGTAGTCCATTTATACATTTGACTCACCCTTGACCTACATGACTATATTATAAAATCTGGTTCCATTTTAATAATGGAATCTTAAGGGTAGTTCATGATGACAATGTTTAAGGAATGCACCACTTTGATTGCTTAACTATTTCCTCTGAAAAGTGTTTTACTTGTAGAAAATTGGTATTAAAAGATTTCTAACCTTCTTTCTGACATGTTAATTTTCTATGCATAGTGATTTAATTTATGAGAATCAAATTCACTTCCAGGCTAAAGTGGTACAACCTGAAAGCAGTTTCACTTGATGAGCTATGTATCTATACTAGGCCTAAGTTTAGCAAGGTGTAAGTATGGGAATGTCTGAGGCACGTTGGCATAATTTGTAGTTTCTCACTAGTACTAGTTATGACAGAAGTCTGTTAGTTCCAGGGTCATCCTGTACTCTCTGTATACTCATGCTAGGTATATTCATTTAGTGGTTTGAGTGTCATGCTAAGAACAGGGAAAACCAGGTTCAAATCCCCATTTTACTGGTTGACCATGGGCCAGTTCTCTTCTTTCAGCCTAGCTTACTCTCACAGGGTTGGTGGTGATGAGGATATGAAGGGAAAGGGAGAACAATGTCACAAGCTACTTTGAGTAACCTTTGGAGAGAAAAGTGGAGTAAAATATCAAAAATAAATAAACCCTCTCTTTTATGTTGTATCCGTCCAAGGTGCTCATGACAGTGATATATATGGATAGGATCAACCCATGGCAATAACTGGGCTTTCTCAGTCAACACAGTATTTTCATGAATTTTGGTAATATTCCTAGAAGCTACAAAGCAGGGTGAGAACAGTTTTCTGTTCAGAACTAGGGAAGGAAACATGCCTTTACTTCAATTTTTCTTTGGGATGTTCCTGATAGGGATGTGGATTCGGTGTTTCTGAGCTGAATTAATACCGAAATCATACCTTTTTAGCATGATTCAGGCATTAGTTAAACTGTATCAGATTATCTGATCTTATTCAGTTTACTGATAAGAGAATCCCAAATTAATGTGGGAATCCTGAATTTTTTGGCTCCATTATACCCTATGGGGCCATTATAGTCAATGGCAAATCTCCTAGGGTTTTTTTGGCACTGCCAGAGTGGCACTGGTTCTGCTGGACACATTGCACTGGTTCTGGTGCTGGCCTTGCAAACATGCTCCCTCACCTCACCTCACTTTCTACTGCAGAGACTCTCTGGGAGAATCTGCTGGGCCTTGTTGTATGTCTGCCTTGATTTTTCCCACCACTGGAAACAATGGAGATTCCCAGATTTGACCTTAGTCCTGTTGGGTTTTGGCATTGGTTCTGCTGGGCACATTGCACTGGTTCTGCTGCTGGCCTTGCAAACATACACCTCCCCACGCTTCACTTTCTACTGCAGAGATTCTCTGGGAGAATCTGCTGGGTTTGTTGTATGCCTGCCTTACTCCCACCCCAACCATTGGAAACAATGGAGGATGGGAGCACCCTCTTTGGGTGCCCATAGAATCAGACTCCTTGGTCCATTCTTTTTGAAACTTGGGAGTTCTTTTGGGGAGAGGCTCCAGCAGCTTCACTGCAAATTTGGTGCCTGTACCTCAAACCACCTCCCCCAAGCTTACTGAATATATCCTAGGAGATTTGTCATTGACTATAATGGCTCCGTAGGGTATAATGGAACAGCTGAGGACATGTTGTAATGCAATATAATATATTCTTAACAAATTAAACCACAAAAATAACCCCTAGTGTACTACAAGAACTGTGCACAAATACATAGAAAATTATACAGAAAATTATGCAATATCATTCAACAACTGAATGTATCAAATGCAAGAGAATTTACTTCTGAGGCAGTCCAGGAGCGAAATGAAGATACAATCTGGATGCTTCGTTAAGAAATGAATTTCATATATCAATATTGTGATTCTCTTATTTATGTATAAATTGTTGAATGATATTGTATAATTTTCTATGTATTTGTGCACAGTTCTTGTAGTGCACTAGGGGTTATTTTGGTGGTTTAATTTGTTAAGAATATATTATATTGCATTACAACATGTCCTCGGCTGTTCCTCTATTGCTGATTCCTTTCAGCAGGAGGTCTCTGTTTTTCTACCATATTGTATAGACTATGGCATTGCCACAAAATTGGTTTATGTTTTCTGATCAAGAGTGAGACAGGATTTTAGCGAATGCTCCAAAAATTACTAATAGTATTACTCAAATAGGAAATATAGATTGGAAACAATTTGATTTTTTCAAAAAGAAAAGAGTAAAATTAATTATGCATGCACCCTCACTAAATGACTATTGCACTACAAATATGATACCTAGGGGTCTTAGAATGTAGAAAGGTCCTGCCATGTTTTTAGGCAGAGAAGAATTCCTAAATAGATGGATGGCCATTTTGAATAAGTGTTCTTACAACCTGATGCTTTTAATCATAGATCAGGCTGTAAAGGAAGCTGAACAGTTGGATACGGAAATTAAGAATATGGAAGTTAAAATACAAGCCTCTATGCCTACAGACACTTTTAGTACTCATATTAAAACATTAGAGGACATTCTCTATTTTGGGAAAAAAATAGAGAAAATAAAATTAGGAAATTTGAACGTGATAATAGGGAATACAGCCAAAATAGAGTATACAAATGGAACATATCAGGGAAAAATAGTAATGTACAGAGAGTAGCCTGGACAGACTCTAAAAGCCTTATCTCAGATATAGAGACCACTGAGGACTCTACTAATACATCAGGAGATGAAGGTCCATCTTATCCTCCTAGTCTGTATAGACAGACAAAATACAAGGTGAGGCAGAATTTTTTATACCAACAGCTGAAAAAATGCAAGGGGAAGAGGACCTAGTGATTAATCTCTCCTCTCGTATATTAAAATCTGACGAGAATAGATTTCTCAATTTAGGATTGGGCTTCGTTCCTACACCTTACTACAATAGCTTTCAGACTCGAATAGATGTATTTAAACTTGTTCGAATGTTAAAATTAAAGATTTTTTTTTGCTGATAATACTAGTACTATTAATGAGATTAATCCCTTTAAACTTAAGTCGCAGTTGACACCCAATGTATTAGTACCTTTTATTTCTGTTTTTGAAAGGCTTGTGCTTGCAGACTTAGAAAAATGAGAGAAGTCGAGATGCAAAACTAATTATAACCTTTCTATTGAAGAATCAAGGATATTGCAGAATTTGGCTATATAGTAATTAAGGAAGCAGATAAGGGTGGAGGGACTGTGATCATGGACAAAAAAGACTATTTAATAATGGTCAATGAACACCTGCAGGATATGGACTTTTAAAAACCTTTATTGGCTGATCCAACATTACAGGTTATGAGGATCATCCAAACTGTAGTTAATGAAGGACTAGCTATGGACTACATAAATTTACCCACTGCAGAATATTTAATGAATAAAACACCTAGAGTACCATTATTTTATGTCCTACCAAAAATACATAAACCTGGACAACCACCTCCAGGTCATCCTATTGTATCAGGCTCGAACTCAGTCCTGGAGCCACTTTCTAAATATTTAGATTATTTTTTACAACCCTTTATAAAAGAAATACCATCTTTTTTGTGAGACACCAAAGACTTTATAGTTAAGATTGAAAATATGCTGATACCCAAGGATAGTATCTTGGCTACTTTAGATGTAACATCTTTATATACAAATATCCCACATAATGAGACTCAAGAATGTATATTAAATACCCTTGAAAAAAGAAGCAGTAATTCCTCTCCTACACATTTTCTCATGGATTTATCGGATATTATTTTTGATAAGAGCTACTTCAGATTTCAGAATGATTTTTATTTACAAATTAAAGGAGTAGCCATGGGCAGCACTTTTGCTCCAAGTGTGGCTAATCTATTTATGGCCAATTCTGAGAAACTTTGGGTTTCCAATTATGTCAACAATCCATTTTTTGATAATATTTTTTTCTACAAGAGATTTTTGTATGACTTATTCTTTGTTTTTGTAGGTCAGGCTGAGTTTGAAACTTTTGTTATATGGCTTAACCAACTCCATCTTAGTATTAAGTTTACATCTAATATGAGTAAAGAGAGAATCAACTTCCTGGATACTGAAGTATATGCTACACCTGAAAACAGTTTGGCAGTTAGACCGTACTGTAAACCTACAGACAAGAATTCCTACCTGCATTATAAGTCATAACATGCGAGACATTTAAAACAGAATTTACCTACTAGCTAATTTTTATGTATTAAAAGGAACTGTACTAATGATTTACATTATAAACAAGAACAGAGAAAAATGTATATACAAGAATCAGGGCTATCTGGAACCTGTCATTAGGGATGCTATATTAAAGCCAGCTGAAAGACCATGGTCTAACCTCTTAAAGGAAACTACGGATCAATCTACATCTGATAAAATTACATGGGCTCTGGAATATACTCCATATGCAGAAAAAATTAAAAATATTGTAATGAGACAATGGCATATTGTGAATGATATACCAGGCTGTCAAAATAAGCCGCAAGTGGGCTATAAAAGAACAAAGAGTATTCGGGACTTAGTGATTAGAGCAGACTTTGGTCCTCGAATACAGTCTACTCTAATGCCTACTGGCCATCGCCGATTTGGCAGGTGTGCCATATGTCCCCAGACGCTTGAAACTGATAGCCTAGATTTTCCTGAATTAAAGGTACATATTAAATTTAAACACTCATCCATGCATGCAACTAAAAAAAATGTATATTTAATAAGATGTCCCTGTATGAAATTATATATTGGGTGCTCTAAGCGAGCTGTTCGAACATGTATCACTGAGCATAAATCTCGGATACGCTTGGCAAATGAAGAATCTCCTTTGGTTCCCCATTTCTTGGAAAAAAGACATGATTGTACTAGCTTTGTGTTTACTGTATTGGAGGTTTTGAATACCAATATGTATAACATAGTAGATACTAAACAAACTCTACTTAAACGTGAGGCTTATTGGAGTCACCGACTACAGACTATAAGTCCCCAGGGATTGAACAGTGATATGGATTGAACATGTTTCTTGTGATAAGTATAGCTCTTTAGGCTTAAATGTTTTCCTTCCTTTTCCCCCTCTATAGAATAAGAAATATAGTATAGCTGTTTGGTTTAGAATGCAGCATAATAGGAGTAAGGTAAAGGTAAAGGTTCCCCTTGCTCGAAAGCCAGTCGAATCCGACTCTAGGGTTGCGGTGCTCATCTCCGTTTCAAAGCCGAAGAGCCAGCGCTGTCCGAAGACGTTTCCGTGGTCATGTGGCCGGCATGACTAAACACCAAGGCGCACGGAACGCTGTTACCTTCCCACCAAAGTGGTACCTATTTATCTACTTGCAATTTCTTGCTTTCGAACTGCTAGGTTGGCAGGAGCTGGAACTAGAGACAGGAGCTCACCCTGTCATGCGGCACCCGGGTCTCGAACTGCTGAACTACTGACCTTCCAGAGCCTGCAGTTCAGCTTCTTAACCACTTGAGCCACCGCAGCTCTAATAGGAGTACTTCATCTTTAAATATGGCAGGCATAATGTGAGAGAAATGTATAAATGTCAATTACACTTAGAAACTTTAAGGCATTCTAGTACTTGCAAGCGCGCAGCAAACTTGACTGAAGCCTGTTACAAAATACTTGTTTCCTATTTGGTGATTGTCTATCTCTTTATAAAGTGGAATTATAAAACTATAAAAGAAATAAATTGATAATATAATACTTTTGTAATAATAAATTTTATTTTTAGAAATGTAAGCTGTGAAAAATGAGGAGAGACATAGGATAATGGGAGAGACAGCACTTGCTAAATGGTATACAAAAATATATATTTTTACTAAAAATATTTTTATTGTAAGCATAATTTACATGTATCCTATTTTTGATATTAAAGTAAAAAGATATTTTTGATATTAAAGTAAAAAGATATTTGTAGTAAAAAGATATGAATCTGTATGTATCAACTGAATGTATCAAATGTGAGAGAATTTACTTCTGAGGAAGTCCAGGAGCGAAATGAAGATACAATCTGTAGGCTTTGTTAAGAAATGAATTTCATATATCAATATTATGATTCTCTTATTTATGTATGAATTGTTGAATGATATTGTATAATTTTCTGTATATTTTTCTATGTATTTGTGCACAGTTCTTGTAATACACTAGGGGTTATTTTTGTGGTTTAATTTGTTAAGAATATATTATATTGCATTACAACGTGTCCTCGGCTGTTCCTCTATTGTGGATTCCTTTCAGCCGGGAAGTCTCTGTTTTTCTTCAATAGGGTATAATAACAGTGAAAAAATTGGGATTCCTGAATTTTACCAGAATTCCAATACAATACTGATATTGGAATTTGGGTTTTCAAGGCAATACCAAATTTTCAAGG
Source organism: Gekko gecko (assembly GCA_029375565.1). NCBI lineage: Eukaryota > Metazoa > Chordata > Lepidosauria > Squamata > Gekkonidae > Gekko > Gekko gecko. The sequence continues at coordinate 102,228,105 of JAPDNY010000004.1, read as the reverse complement.
GTCCGAAACCCCCAAATCCAGAAAATACTGATTTTTTTTTTCTTGCACATCCCTAGTTCCTAACTAAGATAGTCTTGGGAAGATATCCATAATGCTAGCAAATTGCAGACTGGGAGGAGAAGCAGCTTTGAAACTGTTGGCAAACTGTTGTTACATTTTGTCCGTGCCCATCATACCTTTGATCTGAAACCTTTGCTGGTTAAATAATTGGTGCCATGCTTAAGCATATAGGCTGGATCCCATGTATATCCCATGCACAGAAGCATGACTTCCCCCTCCCCCCAAATCCTTTTACATGCATCATTCTTTGCCGTGAGCTCACACCCACTTTGGGATACTTATTTTAAAAAGCAACCAAATAGACAATAAAATATAAGGTACCCATTTGAAGTTGATGGGTTGGCCTTACCATGCCACATAAAATCACTAAACAGTAAAATATAAATCAATCTTTTTTATAGGTTAGCTAAACACTAAACAGACCATGTGAAATATTTGACTGTAAATGTTTCAGAAAGCTTTATTCAGGAATATTAAACAATGGTCCAAAGCAAAGCAAGCATGTTACAATATGTTACTATAATGCTATATACACTGCATAAAAACACTAGCATTAATTGCAATAGTGCGGTTTTTTTACTTTTTAACAACTATTTTCACTCCATGCTTAGATTTTTTAAAAAAATTCTAACTATCAAAAATAGCACCATAAAGTTGAGTATTCTCTAAAACAAGAGATCTTTCTATTATTTAATTTACAGCTGATCAGATACACTGGTGAGTGAGGGATAGTCTTCCCCTACAGACTTCCAAGGCCAATAGGGAAGAAACTGTGCTTTCAATGCTCCTTTCCATTCTTGGGGCTAGGGTGGTGGTCAAAGAGCAGTGCAAATTGCTTGTGACCTGGAGGCAGGCATTTTCTTTAGCTTATCAGGCATCTTGCATTGCTGTTTGTCACAAAATGGTAGTGTCTTCCTCTGTTCTTCCTTTTTCATGCTCCTTTGACATGCTCATTCACTCAGACATAACACAGACATTTACTCTGGCTCTGGGAAGGATTCTTTAATCTAGTGGATGCTTCTGGATAACTCTTCAACAGTTGGAAGGTTCACAATTTTCAAAGGAGGTTCTGCACTGGTATTAAAAATGGTGTTCATGCCAACCTCAACTCAATATCTCATGGCATTGGGGCAGCCATTTTAGAGTCTGCCTGCTATTATCAAACAAATAGTTTTTTCTGTCTGAAGACTTATTTGTAAAAACCTGTTAACCCCATTATTTTTCTGAACAGATTTTTTTTTTCTTTTCGTAACTGATGTGAAGCTAAGTAAATAAAACCCTGCATATTAACTTTCAAAAACAACTCTTTTATCCTACTTATACAGCTAAATTATGTTGAATACATATTTGGAAACATTTGTTCAACATATCAAACTCCACATATTGACTGAGAAGCAGAAGGGTCTGTTACAAAAGTTGACATATAGGGACACCCTTAAGAGAAATCCATTTTAGTTATCCCACTTTATAGCCCCAAACAGCTCCACCCAATTAAAGCAAACTTAATAATGATGTCTTCAGATACTCTTCACATCATAGTTGTTTAGACAAGACTTTGCAGCCTATCCATTTTTAAGGAAAAAATATACACTTAGTTATAGTTTGTGATAAATAAAAATTCAAACATTGCTTTGCTGAAATAACATTGTTCTACGTTCTCTGTTTCTTTGGTCTTCCTTTCTATATTGTTCTTCCAGTTTTTGCTTTTCAGAATCTATACTGTACAAGTTGCAATCTGCACTTCTGATCTGCTCAAACTGACTGAAATCTGCAACATATTTCCCATTTTGAGAGACAGAAATCACAGGCATAAATTCATAACCCCAGAAGATTTCCTCTGGAACATACGAGGTTCGGCTCTGGCAAACAGCACTTGTTGACTCAACTGTGGCATTCAAGAGGACAACAAGTTCAAAATCTTTTTCTTTTAGGTTTTGGGGTGTAAGATCTCTCAAAGGACTGTTCTCATCCAATATATGGTAAAATGTCAAAGGTAAGATCAAGAAAGGACTTTCAGATGAGGAATCAACATGGAATTTGACAGTAGCTTGGTTAAGCAGGATCCTCTCCCCTTCTTTGGTTTCATAGGTCTGCAGAAGCTTTCCAGATAGCTGACACTGAATTAGAAGGCTCTTTCTCATATTTGCCACTCGAATCACCAGGCAAAGGTGTCCATTGTGTTTGGTGATGACAGCACAATGACTGAATTTAATGGTCTCGGCCCGCTTTTTAGGTCTGGCAATTTTGGCCAGGAAGGTACCGGTGATGAAGATTTCAATCAAAGTTGTGATGACCAGTTGAGCAACCAAGAGGAAAATGGCATGAGGGCACTCCTCAGTGATGAAACGAAAGCCATAACCAATGGTTGTTTGGGACTCCAAAGAAAAGAGAAATGCTCCAGTTAGGGAGTTTACATTCATGACACAGGGGACATGTTTGCGCAAGAATTTCTTTTCTTCCAGGTCTCCATGAATAAATGCAATGGCATAGTAAATTACTCCAAAAAGAAACCAAGTCATTACAAAAGTAGCTACAAACAAAGTAAGTTTATATCTCCACTTCATGTCAATGACTGTGGTCCACAGATCCTGAAGATAAAGCAAGTAAATACCATCCACCTTATCAATCCTGACATTGCTGTGGCCATTTTTGGACATCACACGAGGTTTGCATTTCTTCACTTTAGCACCAATGGCCTCATTTACTAGCGGGCTTTGTGACATGTTGATCTGTGTAGCTTCCATTGTCAGTATCTCAGACCTAAAAAGAGAGGGGGACATGGTTAATATAAGAAAACATTAGCAATGGCATAATAGGTAGACTCTACATTAAAATCATTGAAGGATTATGATTACATTACATTTGTATAGTCAGAAAGCCGCTAGATTTTAAAGTTGTCAGAAGAGGCATGAAATGTTGTAGCAAGCAGAAAATAATCTTCCTGATTTCCACATCAAGATAAATTATCTATCTGGAAAACAATTGTATCACAGCAAGTCTTCCTTGTACTATAACACTTCTCAAATATAGCATGTATGGAAACAAATAAAATGCAGGCACTCAGGAGAACAGTCTTTCATCAAAACTAGATCTGTTTAACTTGATCCCTCCAAGCCAATCTTGTACTTATGCCTCCCCTGGAAATGCTGGCAAAAATATTTTTAAACAAGAATTTTGATTGTGATTTTCACAAATGAAATTATTTCTAGCTCTTCACTGAGCATGCAACTGTGCTTGAGGGACAGGAAAGTAAACAGTCTCATGAATGCAGAAAAATATTTGGGGAAAAAATCTTTGCACCTGAAAATTCTTCAAAGGTTTTACACCATGTGCCTCTCCCATTTCAAAGTGGAAAACTGGAGATAATTCACAAATACAGCTTTATAGCATTTGGGCCCAGCCAAGGGCAACCACAGAAGACAATGGATCACAAAACTCTCCTTATTTGTTTACTGTGTATCCCAGTTCAGTCCAGGTGGAGATTAAGTGTGCCTACATCCAGGACCGAACAAAGCAAAGAGCATAGGAGGAGCCTGTCGTTGCTAGCTTGAAGAGACAAAAAAGACACAGTTTCCAGAATCAGACAGTGGTTACGTAGTGCAAGGCCAGAGCAAGTTAACAGGAGTTTCCAATAACAAAACTTCCTGATCTAAAAAAAAAAGCTCCCAAATATGCATCCTTTGTAGTCTGCTGCTTCGTGCAGCTCGTATTGTTTTGTTCCATTGTTTGGCTTCAAGAGAGAGCTTTAATAAGTGATTCATTTGTATGAGCCACAGGAAAAAAAATGCTTCTCCCTTGTAACTACTTAAAAGTTTCTGGAAACCAAAGATGGACTTGTAGTAGAGATGTGTGCCAGCCAAGGATAGCAATGTAATTATTCATGATTGTAACTTTCCTGTTTTGTCAGTAAAAGAATATTTATGTTTACACCCGTGACTGAGTAACTGCTGGCAGGATGAAGGTAAACTACAGTTTTAGTCTTATTTCCTTCAGCAGCTACAACTATTAAGGCTGAACTCCTAAGGTTTACTGTAGAATAGGGAGTGCTTCACTGAGGTATCCCAATGAATTAAAAATAAAATAGCGGGACTGTCAAATCAACACACATACACTGCACAACATATCCGGACAATGAACAGGAAAAAGAGATTACAAAACCTTGAGCAATCTGAACAAAAACAATAGAGAGCGGGAGCGTATCAGTGGGGGTAGCAACCCATTCACAAATGCTTTTTAGACAAGCCAAAAAGTTGGAAATAGAACTAAGGAAATGCAGCCTAACAATGTGCAGAACTAACAACATTCAGATTCCTACAGGGAAAACCACCAGGGGAGAAATGCATGACACGGTGACTCAAGAGAATCCACAGCTGATCACACTCTGGAGAAGAAAAGACACTCATATTTTTAAACCTAATAGAGAGCAGCCTGGTATGGAATACTGAATTCCCCCACCCCCATTCCAGGGACGACTTCTCTCTCTGTTTCTACAACCTGTGCAACGTCTACGTGCTCTTTGGTGCACAAATGGAACTCCTATGGTAGTCTCTGGCAGCAGGGAGCAGCAAATTCTTTTGTGTGGGTAGAACCTGAATGGAAAAGCCCTTAGGGATGGAAGCTCCACATGTCCATCGGAGCCCCTGAACCCAGAAGGAAATGTTGGGTTGTGGTGCCTGGAGTCACACACAGGGACAAGTCCTTTGGCTAATGTTGAGCCCAAGCCAATGCTCCTCTTCCTTTTATCCCAGGCATTTCTTTAGAGAAAGTACCACTGCCTACTGTTTAAACATTATGGTTTGTTTACTCATAAGTAAATTCCAAAATGATGAAGACCAGTGGATTCTTTTTTTTACAAGCATGCTCTTTCTTGGATAGACAGCTTTCACTGCTATTTATTTACTGATTAAATTTTTTCTATCCCACCTTTTCGAGAAGGTTCCAAGAGGTTCACAAAAGAGTGAAGAGATAGCCAGGGAATGTTTCCTCTTCAGGACTTCAGTTGTACTGAAAGTCCCTTGTAAGGATCAGTTTGTAAAGAAGAATTTCAGCCTTGAGAGTCAGCATACTGTAATGATTTAGAGAGTCAGAATAGGATATGAGACACCCAAGTTCTAATCCTCACTCTGCCATAGAAGATCACAAGGTGACTTTGGGCCAATTACTTTATCTCCTAATATACCCCACAGGGTTATTATGAGGATAAAATGGAGGCGGGAAACATTATTTTTGTAAGCTGCATTGGGTCCCATTGAGAAGAAAAGTGGGGTATATATCTATATATATAAAAGAAAGTCCCCTCACCATAAAATCAATGCCCAGGTTTAACCCCTAGTCCTAGAAGCATGAAATTTGTGGAGTGCGCTCCTACCATGACATAGATGCACACTAAGAAGGGATTTTTAGAAATTTGACCCCTAAAGGGGTCAAAAGGGGTAAAATGTGCTCCCTCCTTTGCTTCCTATGTGGATGCCAGGCTGCTGCCTCCTTGGACCCCCCACTCTCTGATTGGTCAGCGGCAGAGCTCAGTGTTCTGAAATAAAAACAGTTACAAGAGACTGCAGAGAGCTAATGACGGTTGAGGAAATCAAGAATGGCCAACCACCTGTGAGGTGCTGCAATGCTGCTGGCCCAGCCTCCCTGATGGTTTCAAACATGCTCCCCCTACACCTGACAGGCAGCTGTCTGTCAGGTGCAGCAGTGAGTGCAGGGTGCTTAAACCCATCAGGGAGCCTGCCCCAGCAGTAACACCTTAGTAATCCTGCTGGCCCAGCCTCCACAATGGATTGCAGTACCCCTCCTCCCTACACTGGACAGGCAGCTGCCTGTCAGGTGTAGAAGAGGGAATGGGATGCTTACAGCCATCAGGGAGGCTTGCTCAGCAGGGTTGCCTTAGTGCTGCAGCTGGCCCAGCCTCTCCAATGCCTTTAAACACACTCCCCCCAATACTAGACAGGCAGGTGTCTGTCAGGTGTGAGAGCAGGGCCCGGGTACTTTAATCCATCAGGAAGGCTGCCCAAGCAGAAACATCTTAGCAATGCTGGTAGGCCAGCCTCCCTAAAAGCTTTAGACACACTCCCACCCACCCCTCCTCCAACTGACAGGTGGTTGCCTGTCAGGTTGCAGGAGCAGGGGCAGAACATTGAAAGCCATCAGGGAGGGTGCCCAAGCAGCATTGTCTTAGTAGTCCTGCTGGTACATCCTCGCCAATGCCTTCAGACACACTACCCCTCCTACACATGACAGACAACCACCTGTCAAGGGTTGGAAGAGGTGTGGAGTCCTTAAAGCCATCAGGGAGGCTTGCTTAGCAGGACTGCCTTAGTGCTGCTGCTGGTCCAGGTTTCCCAATGTCTTTAAACACAATCCACCCCTTATACCAAACAGGTGGATGTTTGTCAGGTGCAGGAGCAGGGCCAGGGTACTTTAATCCAATAGGGAGGCTGCCCTTTAGCCACACTCCTATCCAATATGAAAATATACCTCAAATTTGTAGAAAAGAGGTTTCCTGTATCAGGTTATTTAACTTCTCACAATGTGGGCTCTGGAAAATAGATTCATATCAACTTGCTTAATATCTGATTGCTCAGATGTTGTTTTGATTATGTATATGTCCCATTTCTTAAATATAATATTAATGAGACACATTTTTTTGGGGGGGGAAGTATGCCCTGCACTAAAAAAAAAAATGAATGCCCAGGCCAAACCCCTGCACCAAGAAACCCAAAATAAGGGGAGTGCATTCCTACCATCACGTCAGCCCCCACTACGAAGAGATTTCTGAGAAACACGACCTCTGAGTGGGTAAAAAAGGGGCAAAATGTGTTCCCAGAATTGTTTTCTATGTGTCTGTCAAGCTGCTGCCTCCTTGGCCCCACCTCTATTGATCAACTGTGTAGCTCAGAGTTCTGAGGTAAAACCTGCCTGCTTGCACCCACCTCCCTCTGATTGTTCAGCTGTGGATCTCAATATTCTGAGGTAAAAACACAGTTAAAAGAGACTGCAGACAGTTGAGGACAGTTACAGAAATCAGCAATTCAAGACTCCTGAACAGACATTTCTCAGAATAGCCAGCATGGCAATCACAGACAGGTCCTTCAGTAGAGTGGGGGGGGAAACAGTATGTATCTCTCACTTCATTTTTTACACTACAATCAGTGGTCATTTCAAAGAAAAAGAGGTGCAGGAGCTCATTTGCATAACTTATTTCCATATGCCACACCCCTTGACAAAGGACAGGCATGCAAGCATGCCTGGGCTCCCTGCCTGATCTTTACCAGGCAGGCAGACATGCCTGGGTTCCCTGCCTGATCTTCTCCAGGTGCTCCGGGGTTGTGGGGCACTTAGAGAAGATTGGGCAGGGAATTCAGGCATGTTTAGAATGCTTTTCTTTCCATTCCCATCTGGGGAAGGGAAAGAAAGGCATTTAAATCCCCCCAGGCAGTGAGGGGGCACTGTGGCCCTTCCCTGGCCTGTCTGCCTCAGTGGGTGGGCCAGGAAAGGTGGCGGGGGAGCAGCCCCTGGGCTCCTTACTGCCAGAGCACCATTCCAGCACGTTCTGGCAGGAAATGACCCCTGACTACTATCTTCTCCATTAGAAGTCCTACAACAAATGTTACATTTTAAACTTCACATCATCAGTATTATATCTGGATTTATGGAACTTAAATACCATAGTGAAGCACGGTTATCAGGCTAGTATCTAAATAAATACATTTAAATTGACATTGCAGTCTATAACCTCTCCTCTCGAGAAAGAGGTACTTGCAAGGACAGTTCAAGCCAGCTTGCTCCCTGAAATGCACACAGACCTACTCAGCAGTAAGCACTCTAGCATGTCACTTAATTCCAAAAGCTAGCTTGGAACAGTATACTTTGTACAATGTGATGCCCACAAATCTTTAGCTGAAGATAGAGAAACTTCTCACCACCAAACATGGAGCTGAAATCAGTGACAAAACCTGATCTATACTAAAGACCAGGTTTGAGTAACAGCTTTTACCCAGAAATACCAGCTGTTTGGAAACCCCTAACAATAATCTTTGGAAGATGGAAAGTCTGAATCAGGCAGAGGAAAGGGGCTATACTCCAAAATCTTATGACTCGGTAGAAGAAGCTAATTTTGAAGAATGATTTGAACTCTGTGGAAGGTTATATCAAGGCATTGGGAACCCATGTTCCACTTTACTCCCATCTTCCTCACATCTTCTCCATTAATCTGAACAGGTATTTCCTCAGTTTGTCCTCTGTCCCCATCTGTTACTTTGACACATACCTACATCTCCTGCTTGCATCAGCATTTCTTAAATCTTGCCACCATTGTTGTCATATTTTCTATTTTTTTTCTGTTTGATGTTTGTAATTTTTTAAAAAATAAACATCTAACATATGGGGGGGATACACCCTTTAAAGATGTGTTAAAGAACACAAGCCTTTCAACGTAAAGGAAGCAGCCACCAAGAACACTTCTGTATGTTCCTTTCATGCATTGTTGCTTTGATCCCAAATGTTCTTAGGCACTCATAAGAGATCTAACTGGGACACAGAAGTAGTTTGAGGGGCTCAAAGCCTTTAGAGTTTTAACATGTCAAATCAGACTACATTCATCTCTGAATAAAATTGGAGAACATTTGTGAATCTCCAAATTAGTGCTGTTTTCCTCCCTAAACCGTTTCTCAGGTGGAACTACTTCAGGTTGTCTCTTCCAAAGAACCAGAGTTAGTACATATGTCTTATCCCTGCATGACCTATGAGTACAACTGGCCTTGCTTTCGCTTTTTCAATTGTTCCTTGGGTCCTGAGATCTTTCATTTTCTCACTGATATTTTCAGGCAGTGTCTCGACTGTTGTCAATGTCATACAGCAAAGAATTTCTGCATCTTGACCTCAGAGTATTAAATAAGTATTAGAATAGTATCTCACCAGTCCTTGGTACTTTCCTCTCTCCATTTGTGTTCTTTATTAGGGAGCATTCGTGTACCAATTAGTCACTTCCTTTCATCTCCCGGAATGGATCCCATCCGATCCTGACCTTTCCCCACCCAACATCCTGCATGTTGTTTCCTTCATCATCTCTCTTCTTTCTGTTGTACACATCTTTACAAACCAGAGAAATTCATGTTGGATTCTTTAGACTGATGAACTTCATCTTTGTTCTCTGCTGTACTTGTCAAATGAGTAGATAGTTGCCAGGCCTGATGTGCTGCCTCAGGTCAGTAGTCACTCTGTTTTAGTATTGTACCCATACTAGCTGCACCAGAGGAAAAGACCCTGAGGCAGGCAGTGAGTTTATCCTTAAAGGCAATCCCCATTCCCCCTCCTCCTTCTTCTTCCCAGATTGACTGACTTATGCCTGGAAGCATGGAAGATTGCATTCTTTCCAAACCTCGGCTTTGTTTATTCCAATATTCGCTGTCGTAACACTAGATATTCCAGTTACTCCTATAAATACACAGTCCATTTTTCTAGTCTTTTCATTGTCAGTGACACATGGTGGGCCAATGCGTTCTCCAGCCTGATTTTGCAGAGAAATGGAAAAGATTTCCTTGTGCCAGACTTGCATCCTCCTCCTTTTGTTGCTGACAAGCGATCTCTTATTCTTGTGCTGGGACACAGACTGAAGCGAAAGGATGGGCCTGTCCATCTCCTACAGTGGTACTAGCAAATATGTTTGTAGGAAAGGTTTCAGTGAAAATTGTGGAGATAGAGTGGCAGACAAAGAGAACCACATAGATCAGGAAGACCAGTTAAGAGGCATGAAGAGGGACTGACATGTGAGGATGGACCTTGTGTGTAAAATCAGAGTGAACTGATAGCAGTGTATGCAAGGGATCTCCCTCCCCCTCCCCCCTCTCTCTGTGTGTTTGTGTGTCTATGAGAGAGAGAGAGAGAGAGAGAGAGAGAGAGAGAGAGAGAGAGAGAGAGAGAGAGAGAGAGAGAACTATATGTTGAAATTAAATGTGGCAGTCTGTACTGCAGACAACCATTTTATTTCATTTTAATAATAATGGCCCAAAGAATTCTGGGAGTTTTAATTTAGTGAGTTATTGAGAATGATCAAGGAGCTGCGGTGGCTCAAGTGGTTAAGACGCTGAACTGCAGGCTGTGGAAGGTCAGTAGTTCAGCAGTTTGAGACCCGGGCGCCACATGACGGGGTGAGCTCCTGTCTCTAGTTCCAGCTCCTGCCAACCTAGCAGTTCAAAAGCAAGAAATTGTAAGTAGATAAATAGGTACCACTTTGGTGGGAAGGTAACAGCGTTCCGTGCACCTTGGTGTTTAGTCATGCTGGCCACATGACCATGGAAACGTCTTCGGACAGCGCTGGCTCTTCGGCTTTGAAACGGAGATGAGCACCGCAACCCTAGAGTCGGATTCGACTGGCTTTCGAGCAAGGGAACCTTTACTTTACCGAGAATGATCACTTAGAGATTTTAGCACCGTCCTTCCACCTCATCTCATGTACAGAATTGGAGTTCCTCAGGAAGAGGGACAACCTCAAACATTTTTTAGCAGAAAAGCAGGATAACTAGCGGGGTTGACAGATAGGTAGACAGACAGAACAGCTCCAGTGAAAGAGTTAGGAATGATCTAATATACTAGGGTTTGGTAATGAAATCACCTTACTTCCCTTTGGACTATTAATTGGATTGGATTTTGCTTTATGGGACTTCAGAGGTAGTTCCCCAGTATACTGAAAATGAAATTGATGAAGGCTGCCTTAGCTGCTGAAAGTCAATGTCATTTTTAATAAACTGGAAGAACACTCACTGTTTTAAGTTAACATGGGAACGAAGCTCCAAGACTAGGAATGTGACTCAAGCACCTCAGATCTGCACACCCTCAGGGGAAAAGAACACTACAGAAGAGAACAAAAGGAAGACAAGATTCCTGGGTCCGGAGAGCAAGAGAAGAGGAGCAGGAGAGAGGGTATGCGTACCTCCTCTTTTGTACTCTAAGGGCTCCACTTGATATTGGCAAATTTTGACAAAGGCTGTTCGAAACAAATCCTATTCAACTTTGGAGGAATGAAATCTCAAATGGGATAGACCTTTAGGAATTCATTCATTCCTATAGAGAATGACCATTGTTCTGTTGTTTGCATGTAGTGCTGGTATATGCTGAACCATGTATGTTGTTTCTGTAATTCATGCATTGAAGATTGTGTCTTAGTTTACAAATTAACTTTCTGCACATGTTCCAGTTCCCAGCCTCAGGTTTCTGAGGTGGCTTCTAATCAAAACATTAAAATACAATATATAATAAAACCCTGAAACCAAGTATGAAAACAGCCTTAACTTTTACATCCTAAAACTTCTTTAAAGCCAGCAAGCAACAATCAAGAACAAAGACAACCCAACACACACAGGCCTGGGTCAACAGAATGATTCTAGCCTGGTGTCTGAAACTAGAAAGATAGGCAGTGGGCACACAGCAGCAGGGAGGCCATTCTAATGAAGGGTGTTGCCATGGAACAGCCTCTATCTTGAGCAGCAATCCACATCCTTTATTTCCTTATTTTTTTGGTATTTTGTATGTGTGTGTGTGTGTGCTTGCGAGCCTGGAAGTCATGGTAACTTCTGGTGATCCCTAGTGGGGCCAGGATGTTTCAGAGAGGTGGCATTGATATTACCTGCCTCTGTGTCCCAGCCCTGGTATTTCTTGGAGTTTGCCCTTCCAAATACTTGCCAGGGTCCTTTCCTTTCTGATGGGTTCAGTCCCCATGACTGAAGCAGGGCCCTTGATGCTCAACTTATCATGATGATGGGCATTAGTAGTTGGAACATGATCAAAACCCACCTCATCCTTAGTCATACCATGGGTCAATTTTACTCAGTATCATCTACTCTGGCAGTAGCTTACCAATTTCTCTGGCAGAGAAAAGACTTTCCCAAGACTTTTCTTCTGGGATACTTTTAAATACCTTTAAAAATATCCCTCTTATTTAAAACAGACATACTTCCTTTCTTACTGCTTTATAGATATCTTCCAAGTATTCTTAAGTACAGCCCGGAAAATCTATTCCTAAGTAAATTGCTAAAGGACTGCTATTTAATAGTATACTGATTTGCATTCCCTACTGGCTATCAAATAATTTCCATGTATTTATGCTCAGAGACTTATAAAACAATATCTGATGCTTATACATGAAAGATTAATGTGCAAAGCATGATGTCAACCCAATAGATTTATGACACATACCCTGCAATAATAAACCATTTATGTTATGAGACAAATCCATTGATTTCAGTTAGATTTACGTATGGGTAAAAACTGTAGAACCACCGGCATAATCAATTCAACATGGACAGGCTTGCTACAACTACTGTTATTTAGTGACCAGCAAGCTTTACTTTATTGACAAGTATTGATCTAGACTTTTTTATATAACAGGAATAAAAGTCATCTTGAAATAAAAACTATAGTAACTTTTACATCTGCTATTAATTTTTAATAACAGCAGTTCTAAAAAATGCGATTGGAAGAGAGACAAACACTTCATGCAACGAGTCCCCCTGACCCTGCTGTGTTTAGATTTTTTTAAAAAAATGAATGACATTTCCGGACTTACAAAACACTCAGAACTTTTTCACATCTCTCTTGCCGCGTTATGATTTCCAACTTCCTTGAATTCAAACACTTTCATGGTGGATCTTCACTAGCACAGCTAGATATCCAAAGCAGAAATCAGTTATTTTCCACCTCTATCTCAGTCTTGCTCCTGTTCATGCTGCGTGAATATTACCTACCTCTGGAAGACAGCAGGTTTTTATATTGACATCAACTCATAAAAGTACTTAACTTTTCATTCTTATGGGTCCAAATGTTAGACTGAAATTACAGCATACACAGAGATCTTATCATTCACATGTGCTTACAAAAACAATACTGATCACTTCCATTCTGTATCACTTTACATCTTCAAAGTGCTAAACAAACATTAATTAATCCTAGCCACAGCCCTGCAGAGAAGGTGTATCCTATTCCCATTTTAAATACATAGCAGGAAACTGGGAGGGGGTGTCAATGACTCTGTAATGAATGAGTAGCAAAAACAGAGAACAGGCATCACAAATCACTGGCCATTATCCCTTTTTTGGGGGGGGTAAACTAGTTTCAAATTTTCCTTTCCCCACTAATTGTCAGGGGCAAGGATAAAGTTGGTCTCTTTTTTCCCATGTCCTGATCTCTCGTTTTCTTTCTGTGTGCATGTGTGTGCGTGTTGTGCTTGCAGAGTGCTCCATTTTTTAATTAAGGATTCTCAGTACCACTGAGAGCCAGTGTGGCTTAGCAGTTAGAGTGTCAAACTAGGATGTGGGAGACTCAGGTTCAAATCCCTGCTGTTGCCATGGAAACTAGCTGGGTGACCTTGGGCAAGCCACACTCTCTCAGATTAACCTACCACCCAGAGTTCTTGTGAGGATACAATGGAGGAGAGGAGAACAATGTAAGTAGGGTTGCCAGGTCCCCTCATTGTTGCAGCAGGGGATGTGGGGGGCATTCTGGGGGTGGTTGGGACATCTTCATGCAACATTCCCAACACAATGACATCACCTGGAAGTGACATCATCATGCTGGGGCGTGGGGTTGGCCTGTGGTGGATCAAAGCTCCCAAAAGTGGGGGGATCCTCACTGGGACCTGGGAGTTGGTAACCTTAAATGTAAACCACTTTGGTTCCCCACTGGGGCAAAATGCAGAATATAAATGAAGTACATAAATAAATAAAAATCTCCTGCCACATTTAGCTCATTGATCTGCTCAGCTCAGCTCAGCATAGGGTCTGATTAGACCATGCATTAAATTTAAGTTGGCTTGGGAAAAACCTGACACAACTCACATTTAACATGTGGTCCAGTGTTCACTCTAAAAAAGGTGTGGGGGCAGAATCAGTTCCTGAACATGCATAGTGACAGGCGGCTTCAATTCCCTTCATTCCATCCCACATACTTTTGCTAGCAGAAAGGGGCTGTGGGGTGCAAACTGTTCTGTGTTTCTAGCAGTTCCACATGTACACAAGGGAGACACATGAAACTCGCAGTAAGACGAACAGACCAATGCCCACAACCTTTTTCTGCTAGTGAAAGTGTATGGTATTAAAAAGAGAGAATGCTGAAGATTTTTGTGTTATGGCATTTGAGAAAAGACTCATTGAGGCCAGGCCTGGCAGCAACCACCTGGCAACTTGCTATCAAGTGACTTCCATGGTTCACCCAGGCCTGGCTACTCAGAGACCCAGATTTGAATCCCGACTCTGCTATGGAAGCTCATCTTAGGCCAGTCACACACACTCAGCCTAACCTATCTCGGAGGGTTGTTGTGAGGATCAAATGGAGGAGAGAATTATGTAAGCTGCTTTGGGTCCCCATTTTGGAGAAAGGTGGGGTATAAATGGTAATAAGTTTAGCTGAAGATGGGTGGCAGGTAAAAGGTGGTTGCTTGGTGGATGGGAAGGAGAGAAGGAAGCAGGAAAAGGTAACAATATGGGGGATGCTGGGAGGAAGAAAGAGGATATAGTGTGGGGTAGGGGATAAAGGGATAATTGTGACATCCCCTGCAAATCTTTGCAAGTTCCCTACTACATAACTGTAGCTCAGTGGCCAATACCACACAGAATTTTCCCAGGGAGAAGCTGCTGGGGGAACAAAGCAGGGGAAACTGAAGACAGAGAATCAGATAAAGGTAGGTTGATTTGTGAGTAGGAAGGAGTGATGGAAGAAGGAAAAGAAGGCTATAGGGGCTTTTATGAATGGGAGAGAGGAAATAGTGGGGGAAGAGAAAATGAGATGTTCTCCAGAAGCCCTTGTGGGTCCCCTGCTTGTTTTTTCCTAATTTAGAACCCACCTTTCTACTTTAAAGATACTATCCATTTACTCTGGAATTGTCGCAAGCTGCTACTCAGTTTACAGGCAGCCCAGATGATATTTTTGTAAACCTGTTACATTCACACATTTCCCCTGTTCTTTCCCTATGTTTCTGATTTCTCTCTGTGTGTGGGCACGTTTTACTTAAGGAGCAACTGCAGTGCCATGTGGACACTCACAGCACTGTAGAGGTATTCTAGGGCTACTATCCAGTTAAAATCATTAACCTTTCAGCCTAATTAGTTACTTCCTGCTATCTACCAGCTGGCCCTTTCTTTATCAAAATGGTATATTGGGGGGGGGGGAGTTAAGACCTTTTAAAACTGTAGCAAATTACTAAATCACTGATTTTTTAAAAATTATTATTTTCATTAGCCTATTTTGTAATGGTATAATTACAGCTAGAACTTCTGGCTGCCAGACAATCTTAGGATCTCCTAGCTATTCTACACACAATGCCATACAACAACAACAATAAACAATAAAATTAGGAATGATGATTTTGGCTTGCTACAAAATTAATAAAAACAAAAAGTGTGTAGTACAATCCTAACAGATATGTTGTTGAAGGCTGTCACGGCCGGAGTTTATTAGTTGCTGTAGATTTTCCAGGTTGTGTGGCCGTGGTCTTGGCATTTTAGGACCTGGCATCCTGAGGATGCCAGTCACAGCTACTGGCGAAACGTCAGGTCCTGCAATGCCAAGACCACGGCCATACAACCCGGAAAATCCACAGCAACTAAAATCCTAACTGAGTTACTCCCTTCTAAGTCTATTGAAGTCAGTGGGTTAGAATGATGCAACTCTGCTTAGGATTGTATTTATTTATTTATTTTCCCCATTTATACCCCACCCTCCCCACCAAGGCAGGCTCAGGGCAACTTATATAGATAAAACATAGTAACAATCAAAATACCATAAAACATCTAAAACAGTTCATTAAAACCATATTATAATAACATTAAAATGCTAGCAGTATTATTTTGGTGTCATATAGATGGCGTTATACATTACAATGATTGTCTAAATATTCAGCTTGCTGATCTTTCTTGAATATACTCAGCAGGCACAGGCTGTCAGGCACCAGGCTCTATAAGTTTCTGTTGTTGTTAATAATGATGACGATAGTGGTGGTGGTGCCGGCTCCTGAAAGCCTGGTGGAAGAGCTCCATCTTGCAGGCCCTGTGGAACTGTAAAAGGTTCCACAGGGCCCTGATCTCTTCTGGGAGCTCATTCTACCAGTATGGAGCCACCACCGAGAAAACCCTGGCCCTGGTAACAGCCAGCCTGGCATCCTTGGGACCTGGGAAGGCCAATCAGTTTTGTGACCCTGACCGTAGTGCTCTCTGGGGTATATATGGGGAAAGGCAGTCCCTCAGATATGTCAGACCCTGGCCATAAAGGTAAGAACCAGCACCTTGAAGTGAAGCCAGTATGCTATTGGCAGCCAGTGCAATGCCTTCAAGACAGGCTGGATGTGCTCCCTCATGGGGAGCCTGGCCACAGCATTTTGTACTAGCTGCAGCTTCCAGATTTGTGACAAGGGCAGCCTCATGTAGAGAGGATTACAGTAGTCTAATCTCAAGGTGACCATCACATGGATCACTGTTGCTAAATCATTGCGTTTGAAGAAGGGAACCAATTGACTGATCAGCCAAAGATGGTAAAAGACTGACTTGGCAGTGGCTGCTACCTGGGCCTCCATTGTTAAGGAGGCATCCAGGAGCACTCCCAAACTCCTAACCTCTGGTGCTGGCACCAATGGTGCCCCATTGAAGGTCAGGAGTGGGAACCCTACCCCCGGACCGCCTTGACTCAAGCACAGGACCTCCGTCTTCATCAGATTCAATTTCAGTTCGCTAAGTCTAAGCCAACCAGCCATGGTTTGTAATGCTTGGTGCAGATCTTTGGGTGTAGAGCCAGACTGACCGCCCAACATCAGATAGAGCTGGGTGTCATCCATATACTGGTGACATCCCAGCCCATAACTCGGAGCAATCTGGGCAAGGGGGTGCATGTAGATGTTGAATAACATCAGGGAAAGCATTGCCCCTTGAGGCACTCCAGACTCTAGTGGGTACCTCTGGGAGAGCTGTTCCCCTAATGCTACCCTTTGTCCCTGATTGTGGAGAAAGGAGGCAAGCCATTGCAAGACAAGCCCCTGAACTCCTATATTGGTGAGATGGTGGATCAATAACTGATGGTCGACCATGTTGAACACCTCTGACAGGTCCAATAACAGCAGTACTGCTGAACCATCCTGATCCAGATGCTTCCGGAGATCGTCCATGAGGGTGACCAGTGCTGTCTCCATCCCATGTCCCGGGCAAAAACTGGACTGGAAGGGATCTAAGATGTAAGCATCATCCAAAAAGCTCTGTAGCTGAATTGCCATGACAGGGCAAATTGGAAACCGGGCAGTAGTTCGCCATTTCGGCCAGATCCAGAGATGGCTTCTTCAAGAGAGGACACACCACTGCTTCCTTGAGCACCCAAAGAAGCAGTCCCTCTTTGAGGGACTTGTTGACAATTTCTCTTAAAGCGCCACACAACCCATTGTGGCCAGCTTTAATTAGCCATGACGGGCATGGATTGAGGCAGCATGTGGTAGGGCATACAGCTAGGAGCAATTTGTCAACTTCCTCTAGGCTGACCAGACTGAAATAATTCATAACCTGACTTGAAGACATGCATGGAGCCTCGAGTTCACTCACTGTATCAACTGTGATGAGAAGATCGCAGCGGAGCGACAGGACTTTATCTGTGAAGTAGTTCACAAAAGCCTCATAGCCAATATCCAGTTCTCTAGAATATAGTCTGCCCTGTGGCAGAACAGTTAAAGACCGAATTGTTCTAAATAATTGGGCTGGGCATGAGCTCGCAGATGCAATTGTGGCTGCATAGTACTCTCTCTTTGTGGCTTTGACCGCCATTTCATAGGATCTCATAAACGCCCTATAAGATGCTCTTGTAGCTTTGTTGCGAGCACGCTGCCACCGTCTCTCTAGCTGTCTTAGCCCTCATTTCATAAGCCACAACTCCTGCGTAAACCAGGAAGCAAGCATAGAGCAGGGGCGCAGATGGTACCGGGGAATTATCTCATCAATAGCTGCAGGGAGTTGGCTGTGCCAATCACCTACAAGCGCATCCAACGAGCTGCCAGGGGGCATCGGATCCTGCAGAGGTGTCTGGGGCCGTATAGGGTCCATTTGGCTCCACGGGTGAGCTAAAATATGCTCACTACCTAAATAGGGTCGGAGTGAAATGTTCAGACAGGCCCTCAGGGCATGGTGGTCTGACCATGGTAATCCAGTCCACTGTTACCCCAGCTGTAAATGTCCCTCTAGCTGATAATTAGTCATTTACTCATGATTGTCTTGAATCTGCTAGCCTGGAGAGAACAGAAAGTAATTCAGAAGGCTAAAAACAAACAAAAGGCAAATTGCAGGGACAATCATTGCTGAAGAGTTACTTCTGTGTAGATCTGGAGTAGGCTCTTTACCTTGAAGGTGGGAAATGTCAGATATTTAATACTATGCTACTTAGGTTCTAGGAATGTGGAATGTTATGTCATAGTTCGATCTCACCAGTTCTCAGAAACTAAGGAATGTTGGTACCTGGATGGGGGACCACCAAGAAAGATTCCGCAGAGGAAGGCAATGGCAAACCACTTTTGCTTCTCACTTGCCTTGAAAGCCGTTTGCTAGGATCACCATAAGTTGGTTGCAACTTGATGGCACATACTCTCATATGTTAGGTTCAGTGTAGAATTCTCATTTCAACATAAAAAATACACAAAAAACTGAAACGAAGCTACCATAAAATGATTTTATTAGATGCTGATTGGTCATTTGCATGCTTCAACATGTTTTATTATGATGAGGTTGTTGCTCACCCTGACTCTTGCCTGAGCCCATACATTTTTCTGAATGTTGTATGCCATGATGTGCTATACAAGAGATTGACTTCTCATGGAGAGAATGTTTATGCTTCTTAACTACACTTGATCTCAGCCAAAAGCCTGAGAAGTAATGATGTGCTATGCATGTTGCTTGTCAGAACACTCACATGAATCTGTTGTGGCTTCATCACATAAACAGTATCCTAGCTGTTCATTTGTGTCCACCCTAGTTCAGTGCACAGGAGTGAATGGAGAAGATGAGCAACATTGCACAGGTAATCAGCATTGCATTCTTCTCAACACATTTGGGAAACTGCCTAAACAGAGTATATACAACTGTATGCCTATGAAGTTTTCAAAAAGATCAGGATTCCTGATTTTTGAGAATACCAGATCAAGCATAAAGGCCACTGATCCCACTTTCACCTTTTATGTTTCAAACAATAATGTGCAAACAAATATACAGCATGATTGTTTCCTTTCTTAACAAGTGTGTCCCTCACCATAATGAAAGAGCATCCTTCCCCCCTGTAGTATAAGAATATCCTACAGCATTTTATAAAACACAGTGCTGTCACTGGTAAGTTCCAATCTCATGGTTATAAGAAGCTCACTTGGGCAATTAGTGTAGGATGCTCTAGGCTGATCCTGCATTGAGCAGGGGGCTGGACTAGATGGCCTCTATGGCACCTTCCAACTCTGTGATTCTATGATTTAATAGTGTGGGTATGAACAATGTATAATATGGATCTTTAAATTTATGCTACAGTTTAACAACATCATCTGTGTTATAATAAAAATATTTTTGTTTGCTGTTTTTGCATTTTTTAAACTTGTGAGCCTTCTCAAACAGACCTTTGGAGAGGTGGCATATATGTTCTCAAAAAAATCTAAACAAATAAATAATTTACCAGCAATGCTAGGTTTGTACATTCATGGCTTAATATAGATAAATATTTTAAAAAATCAGTTCCTATTCACCTATGTAGTACACCTTTTCCATTCCTATTATTTTATATCAACTAACTACTTGCAAATTATTCCATACTCTATGATATACTCGCATCGTCATCAGATTCAAATGTGGACTAGAAAGGTTATACATGGTTCACTAGTGGAATTGTTTGCCAAAGGAAAATGACATAGGCTCTGCACCCACATGGGGAGTTAAGTGAAGTGGGTACAATTTAGCCTATTGGAATCGTACCAAATGAATCTTCTGAAAGGGATAGATCAAGATGGGTAACCATGTTAGACTGTCTGTAGTAGTACAAAAGAGCAAGAGTCCAGTAGCACCTTAAAGGCTAACAAAATTTGTGATAGGTATGAGCTTTCATGAGTCACTACTCTTTGCCAAGCAGTGACTCATGAAAGCTCATACCTGTCACAAATTTTGTTAGTCTTTAAGATGCTACTGGACTCCTGTTCTTTTCTCCTGAAAAGGAGATATGCACACAGAGGCCCCCCGTTTTGCCAGTTATCTATATACTAATAGCCAAGAGGCCCCCTCTGTGCAGATATCTAAAAAGTATCCCCCCAAAAGTAAGAGCATTCCCTGAGCATATGCAGAGAACGCCCTGGGAACTGTCCCACCACTGCCATCAGTGTTGGGGGGGAGGGGAGAAGGCTTGGTGGGCTGGCAGCTGTGAGCCACTCAGGCCTTGCTGCTGGTGCCATGGGAGGAGGAAGAAGGCTTGGTGCCCTGGGTCTCGCTGTTGCAGCTGGGGGCAGAAGGTTTGGCAGGCCCAGCAGCTGGGAGCCATGCAGGCCTTGCTGTTGGGGCTGGGGGGTGGGAGAGGTTTGACCAGCCTAGTGGCTGGGAGCTGCGCAGGCCTCGCTATCACTGCTGGGGGGCAGGGGAGAAGGTCTGGAGGGCCCAGCAGCTGGGAGTCACATGGGTCTTGCTGTTGGGGCCAGGTAGGGGTGGGGAAGAAGGGGAGCAGGCACACCTGCAGCGGCTTCCTCCTTTACATGGAGCTCCTTCCCCCCACGAGTACTGCGGGTTCCCGCTTCTTGTCCCTCCTAATGAACACGTGAATCCTGTCATCTATTTCAATAATTTTATCCCATGGTTGTTTTTGTATTTTTATTGTAGACAGAAGGAAGCTAGGTCTTTTCTGGAACCTGCTAACAAATCCTTGTATTTACCAACCACTCAGAGAAAAAATGAAGTCTTCATGGCTGACCAGCATGCTGCATCCTAGATCCAGCATGGCAATAGTGGTTAAGAGTGTCAGAGAGCGATCACATGCACATTTAGCCACACCATAGGCGCGAATGCCAGGCAGATTTAAAGAGCATAATCAGACACAAACATCTGGGAAGCACCCTGCATCTGTCGGCAACCCGTTTTGCTCCACTGCAGAAGCGGAATAAAAAGACACCAGGAAAAGTCCGGTAGCAAATGGTTGCTACAGGCCATGGATGGACTTTCTCCTGTCTGATCACTGCAGCGCACTCTCATGGCATTGGGATGGTCTGATCAGGCCATCCCAACTCTGTGCCATTGTTTTTTCCCCCCTTCTCAGTATGTGCATCATTGCACACTCCATAGGGAGCCCTTGTGCTGAGATGTGACTGATTCCCCGTTTAAGCACATCGGGAACAAATGGCAAAAAAACCCCACCCTGACTCACCCGTGGTTGCGTCTGATCATGCAGTGGCTGGCTGCCCCTGCAGCTTCAAAGGACTGTGTGATCATGGAATTGCAGGTCAAATTCCTCTGGGGGAAATAGCCTCGCTTCCCCCGCTGCATTATCTCACATGTGTGACCACCACCTTAGACTAGTATCGGGAAGACCCAGGTTCAGAGGAACTAAACCTCTAAAACCTCTGAATCCCGGAGCCAGAAGGCTACATCAGGGGAAGGTCTCAGCTTCTGTGCCCTATTGTTGGCCCTCCTGAGGATCTGGTTGGCCACTGTGTGAGACAGAATGTTGGACTAGATGGACCACTGGTCTGATCCAGTAGGACTGTTCTTGTATTCTAAATCCCCACTCATGCCCTGGAAATTCACTGGGTGATCTTGGGCCAGTCACATTTTTTCAGTCTAACTTACCTTCACAGGGTTGTTGTGAAGATAAAATGGAGGATATAACAACAATGTAAGCCACTTTGGATCCCCATTGGGGAGAAAGATGAGGTATAAACAAATAAAATAAAATAAAATAAATTAGGTGGTCTTGATTAGTGGAGGTGAATATAATTTTGGTGGGCTGGTACATTTGTACTTATTTCTAAGACTTTCCTAACCTTTTGCTCTTGCTTATATCAGCATTACATCAACATTTTAAAAGGCTGTAGAAAAACAGTAGAATCAAGACTAAGAGGTACAAAGAGAGAATACCCTTTTACTGTCTTTACAGTTTTACATGCTGCTGCTGTTAAAGTTCATTGGGCTTTTGCTTCACCACTGAAGTACACAGAGTTTAGAAAAATGGATGGGGGGGCACCATAGAGGTTTATAAAATTATGCATGGGCTGGAGAGAGTGTATGGAAAGTGCCATCAAGTCACAGCTGACTTATGGTGACCCCGTGGGGTTTTCAAGGCAAGAGACATTCAGAGGTGGTTTGCCACTGCTTGCCTCCATGTCATGACCCTGGTATTTCTTGGAGGTCTCCCATCCAAATGCTAGCCAGGGCCAATCCTGCTTAGCTTGCAAAATATGACAAGATCAGGCTAGCCTGAGTTATCCAGGTCACCTGGTATCTGAAATTACTCAACTTTCCAATATATAGGACAGAATGACGCACATTCTAGCTGTATCTGAAGAAGTGAGCAGGGACTCATGAAAGCTCCTGCCCTACCACAAATTTTGTTAGTCTTTAAGGTGCTACTGGACTCTCACTCTTGTCTAATGCTACAGGTCAGGGAAAGAGAATGTGTAGAGAGAGCTTTTTCTCCTCCTCTAATACTAATACTAACATTGGGTGCACCCGATGAAGTTGATGGGCAACAGATTTGGGATGAACAAAAGAAAATGAGTGATTAAATCGTGAAATTCACTGCCAGAAGAGGTAGTAATGACCAGTAGAATGGATGGGTTTAAAAGGGGATGAGACAGATTCATGGAGGATAGGTCTATCAGTGGCTACTAGCATTGGTGACTAAAGGCAACTTCCACATTCAGAGGCAATAAATCTCTGCATACCAGCATGAGAAGGCAACATCAGGGGAATGCCTTGGCCTTTGTGCTCTGTTATTAGATCTCCAGGTTAACTACTTGGCCACTATCTGAATCATAACGCTAGACCAAATGGACCACTGGTTTGATCCAGCTCTTCTTATATTCTTATGTCATTGTCACTTAAATAGCATCGTATCATGCAGTAGAGAAAGTGTGCTTTTAAAAGAGTTCTTAAAATAAATGAGGTATGACTTTCTAAGTGCAAAAATACTTCAAATGTGCAATACACATATGTGTAGTTTTAGCCCAGCTCCTTCTTAAAATATAGACAGCAGAATGCCAATAATGCTTTCCTATAAGGAAGTTAGTTTATTTTCAGTGCTGTCTGTTAGCAATATTTCATGATTTACTTCTGAATATTTTTTTCTCACCAATCTATGTATGTGGTCAATTTATGGTTTAAAATACTTTTTCACATGCACACCCATATATGTTTTCCACTGAAGTCTGCTTTTTCCGAGACCCACCCAAATTCCAGTACAAGGCTGGTGGGTGTGCCAAATTTCTTGCTCTCCATGCAATGAATGGAAAATGCCCCTCCCCCTTACCATTTCTGCATATTCTTGGGGAAATGAAGGAAAGGCCTCCAGAAGAATTTTCTTATACCTGTTGTTACCAGTTGGGAACATGAAAATGCAGATATTTAAGCGCTCCCTCTGTAAAAAAGTGTGAGGTATGACAATGAAATGTTGTTTGAAATTGCATAGGATGTATAGAAAGAAACTAAGGAGACAGTTATCATGATTGCAAAATAATTATAAAATAGGAGGAGAATAAGATGCCATGTTTCTTTATTTCATTTCACTACCATGTCGAAAACACTCTTGAAATCATTGACATTTTATGGGGGAGGTGAAAACATCAAAGCTCAATAAGGAAAAATATTGAGCATTTTATAATGAAATAATAGCTTTCAGCTGCCACTTCATATCCTTTCTTTAATGAAAAAAGTTAATAGATTACAGTGTTTTGTGAAAGCCAGGGAACTGTGCTGTCTTGCTTGAAGCAACAATAGAGCAGCAACTAAGGGCTGCATTTTCAGGGGTTCATACAATATTGTGGACTATATTGCTTTTCAAACTAGATTTTTTTGGGGGAGGGGGGAACCCAGACACAGTGACACTGATGCTCCAGTTAGCATAAGCAACATGTTCTAATTCTTGGCATGGTTGGGATTTCTTGAGGGTGTTCAACAGAGAAATATCTGTCTTGGCTACCCAAACCAGGATAGCATCTCTGTCCGGCAGCAACAGTTCTGTTCTCTCTTAATAGACTATTGGTGTTTCAGTTTTTCAAAGCATGTATGGTTGTATGGATGAAGAATGGGTTGGGATCACACCTACTGGCCACACCCCAGGTATCTGTATTTATCAAGAAACATCTGTAGGAAACCCCTCACATCATACATGTGACTGGAACATTACCAAAATCAAGGGCCAGATCATGCATATAAAACCCATGTGCATACGCTTGCACATATCAAGGGATCCCAACAGCCTGTCCAGGGTAGGGCTAGCATCTATAGTTCTGCTATCCTTTATGCATATAGAGTTAGAGAAGTTCCCTATAAACAATGCTGAGAACTCCACTGTACATGCTTTATCTTACTAGTTAAAATTTTTCCACTGTAGCACTCTGAACCATTGGAGGTTTGTGTGAATAATGGTCTTGGTTTTACAAGGATGCTGAGCATTTCTAGTCCATATACTGAAAAGCAATTAAATGCATTCTTATCTTTAGGAATGTGATCAGTACCTAAATTTAGAGGGAAATCTCTGTGTTAAAGAACCACCACAGAATTCCACTTAACTGAACAAAGCTAAAATCTGCCTATCAAAGCATTCTGGGAAGCATAGGTTTGCTATTGGATCTTATGTGCTATCATTTATTGCAGAAGGTTTTGCAATGTTACATTGCCAGAAAACTCCCCCAAACCCTGCCTTATCAAGCATACATAACTGTTGCAAAATGAGGCTTTGTATGTATGTGTGCTGCTTATTTGTTTACGTTCTGTGTTGTCTTATCTTTATTACATTTCCTTTATGGCCTTGTCTCTGCTCAAAAGTTCAACAGTCTTGAGAAAGTCAAACTTTGATTTCTGAAAAGATTGTGCTAAATAATGTTCATGTTTGCCGATAAACAGATATATCCTTTAATCAAAAGTAAGAACCACACTGTTATAATTTAGCTGTCTATGTACAAGCCCATTCTTGAACTCATCTGTTTTGTTGGCTTTTCAGAATATAAGGAAAGTTGGAGGCTGTAAGGGTGTTTAATAAGTCTTCCAGTTTAACAGGACAACATATATTAGTCATTGCCAAACAATAAACAGGCTCAGGATGCCTATCAGAAAAAAATGAGAAAAGAACTTAAAAAATAATATGTCAGATGGAGAGGAAAATCAGCACCGGTAAGATGGTAGTTAATAATCCATGAATTATTGCAACATATAAATTCAAGGAAATAATTCAATAAGCACAGTACCAGAACAATTCTTTTATACACCATTGCTTGGATCTCACCTAAAATTTTTGTGGATAGAAGAATTTGTGTCCATGGAGGATGACTTCCCTGTCTTGTCTCCAACCCCAAATGCCCCCTGAAGTGCTGCTCATAGGGGATGAAGATCCCCTACAATAACTGGGGGAGTCAGTAGTTTGTTGCAGGAACCAGAATCAGCAAAATCACCTCCTTCAATTTGCAGAACTTTTAGGTGGGATCCATATGTAAACATTGATTTGACAATACAGGAGGGTCTGGAGGCTCTTATCCCCACCAGTGTTGCATCCATGCAACAATGTGGAGACTGGAAATGCTGAAGTAACCACCAACCATCTGGGATTTTTAATTTTATTTTATGTACACTGATGATCTAAATGACATGAGGAAGCCAGCATCAATCATCTTAAAGAAAAATTGTCTGACAGACATTTCATAAAGCTGTGTTGGAGGCAAAAGGGACCCATACCTACTGAGTCCAAATGTTACTTCTCTCCATGCAAAGACAGGACCATTCAACTATAAAATGATCAGAAGCAAATGAGGTGAAGTTCTGTGCCTTTCACAGGTGCAGAAGTTTTGTAGGTATAACTTTTCTCATCCCTGCATAGAAGTTTAACTTCTATGACCTTCTATTCCTTTTCATCCCATATTCCACCCACCAGACTACTTGAATTAGTGCAACAAAGAGAGACGGAAATCAGCTGTTGATAAGAGCAATAGCTCCTGGCAATTCAAGGGGATGAGCCAAGTCTTGGGCTACTAGGGTAAGCAAATAAACAAACAAACAAATAAATAAATACTACCATCCTCCAAATCACCAATAACCAGTTTGACCTGGTGGAAAATTCTTCCCTGACCCAAAATACAGCAATCCATCAAAGCCTGTGAAAAACCCATCCATCAAATCTTTCTGATTAAAATTCATGAAGGGATAGTACCAGGCTAGAGCCTAATTCTAGAAGACCCAGTTGCCTTGAGACTGATGGTGCATTCCAGTTAGACATTTACTAATCCAAACCCAAACTGAATACATCAGTTATTTATTATAGTTGCTATAACTAGGAAATTAATGACTATAGGTGTCTCATAGCAACACAAAAGAAGGGGCAAAGCCACAATCCAGAATTGGAATTGGATACCTAAAAGGTTGAGGGTATAAGTATATATAAAAAAGATTAAACAAAATATATCTTTAATGATACAGTGCACTTAAATAGTTCATTAAAAACAAAATAGACCTTTAGGCCATATAGTTCACATAATGTGCAGTACACATCACAAACAATGCAATATACTATTAGTGGCACTGAATGGAAACAATAAATCAATGAAATCAGACCAGACATATTTCGGCCACTAAGGCCTTCTTCAGTGATTCCAATTCAATACCACATACACACTATATGAAGGAATCAGTATTGCAATTAACCTTTTAAGGTCATCTGTGTACATTCCAAAATAATTCCTGTGGCACTAAACAACTCTGTGGGAGTACCACATCTGGCTACTGATCTTTATAGACCCACCTAAGGGAATGTGAGATAATATATACTCGTACTGAATACAGAGGTTTCTTCACATATGTGAAGAATGCATATGTGTACTGGAATGGTAAATTAAATATAAATAAATAATTTAAATAGTAAATTAAATATAGATGCCTAGGACTTATTGCTAGTTGCAGACCTGGGCTGGGAGAAAAGCACTGAAAATGTAGCCAAGTAAAGTACCCATCTATTGTGCCCTGCTTTTTGTGGAAACCGGGGCTTTTTTGTAGAAAAAGCCCAGCAGGAACTCATTAGCATAATAGGCCACACCCAACAGCAGAAACTCATTAGCATATTAGGCCACACCCCTGACAGGACAGCTCATTAGCATATTAGGCCTCCCCATGTCACCAGAAGTTTGGTCATCCAACCACATTCACCTTTTGCTTCTTATTCTGTTTACCTTGTTCCTTGTCAAAACCCAGGGCTTTTTTTGGAGCAAGAACTCCTTTGCATATTAGACCATACACCCCTAATGTAGCTAATCCTAATGAGTTTCTGCTGTTGGGTGTGGCCTGTTATGCTAATGAGTTCCTGCTGGGCGTAGCCAACTCAGGAGCCAGCCAGAACTCCATTCCTGTGTGTTCCTGTCCAAAAATAGCCCTGGTGGATAGATAGCTTCCCACTCCCATTTCAGATGGGAATGAATTCATGAGGACCCCAATTCTATATTGTTTCTGCCATTATCTGTTTTCTTGGGTTGCCAAATGTCTGCTTTTAATTGTGATGTGAGTAAAACTTTTACTTGTCTATAAAGCTATGAGCTTTCATCCTAATTACCGGGAAATTTGGCAGGAAGGATCTCTTGAGCAAGGGGTACAGTCCTTGAAAATGTTATCACAGTTGGGTAGAAAAGAGCAAATGGAAACAAAGAGCAGAAGAAAGAAACTGAACCCATGGAATAACAATAACAGAGAAAAGTTACTAAAATTATTAAAATGAAAGTGAATAAACAGCTATAAATGTGCTTCACTGCTGTTAAACCTCACTGATTTCAAAAGAATTATCTCCATTGCGGACAAAGGGGGGGGGACATCACTTTGACCAGGCGCATTCAGACATCATGGCAATTTGATTAAGGCTTCCAAAACCATGAAGTCTAAAATCAGACTCTGCATATAATGAGAGGAGGGAGGAGGATGGAGAGAGGTAGCACATGAGCACAGCAACAAGCTAGGTTCATGCCCTCTGATTGCCACCAATGGGACCTAAAAGTATTGAATTTGTTTGCACCATGCTCAAACACTGCATTTGTGCCCATAGCACTACATACTACATGCAACTCACAACTCACCTGAGGGGTCATTTTTTATAAATATCAATACAAGGTTTGCTTGCACACATACTGACCAGGCATCATCCAGTCATCGTATCCCCATATTTATGTATCACCACAGGAGGTGGTGGAAGCTACAAGCATAGACAGTTTCAAGAGGGAATTAGATAAACATATGGAGCAGAGGTCCATCAGTGGCTATTAGCCACTCTCAGTCTGGGGCACGTGATGCACTCTATTCTTGATGCTGGAGGGGGCAGCAGTGGGAGGGCTTCTAGTGTCCTGGCCCCACTGCTGGACCTCCTGATGGCACCTGGTATTTTTGCCCACTATGTGACAGAGTGTTAGACTAGATGGGCCATTGGCCTGATTCAACATTGGCTTCTCTTATGTTCTTATGGATTCTTACAGTAAAAATACAATCCTAAACAGAGTTATACTCTTCTAGGCCCTTTACTTCCCTGGACTTATAAGGGTTACACTCTGCTTAGGGTTGCACTCTAAAGTAGCCAAGCACCCTTCCGTCATGCCAGCTGCAGCTCCTCTCAGTTACTTGCTGCCTTTCCTGAGATCAGAGGAAGAGGAAGCAGCATCCATCCCTTCAATAGTTCTGAACCTAGACTTCACTCCTTTCCTTACTACTTTTTAATATTTTATTTATACCTATGATTTAAATTGCTGTAAAGTTATTTACCTGGCGTAATCTGGTCCATGGGGTCGTGAAGAGTCGGACTCGACTGTGCAGCTGAACAACAACAACAACAGTTGTGGTGCCTCATATTAGAATGAAACAATTTTTGCTGCTGATACCCATGATTGATACCATCCAGGATTGTTTACTGTGATACGGGGGATCTATTGAAGACTGTTCAGAAACTTAAACTGGTTTAGATCATAGTAGCCAGATAAGTAGGAAAAACCAAATGCATAATTATAGGATTGGGGAGACTTGTCTTGGCAGTAGTATGTGTGAAAAGGACCTAGGGGTCTCAGTAGACCATACACTGAACATGAGTCAGCAGTGTGATGCGGTAGCTAAAAAGGCAAATGTGATTTCAAGCTGTATCAACAGAAGTATAGTGCCATATCATGTAAAGTGATGGTTCACTTTACTCTGCTCTAGTTAGACCTCACCCAGAGTATTGAGTTTAGTTTTGGGCACCACAATTTAAGAAGGATATAGACAAGCTGGAATGTGTCCAGAGGAGGGCCACGGAGATGGTGAGGGGTCTGGAGACCAAGTCCTATGAGGAAAGACTGAAGGAGCTGGGTATGTTTAGGCTGGAGAGGAGACAACTGAGAGGTAATGTTAACCATTTTCAAATACTTTAAGGGCTGTCATATAGAAGATGGTGTGGAGTTGTTTTCTGTTGCCCCATAAGTTCAGACCAAATTAAATCAAAAGAGATTTCAGCTAAACATTAGGAAGAACTTCCTGATAGAGTGGTTCCTCAGTGGAACAGGCTTTCTCGGGAGGTGGTGGGCTCTCCTTCTCTGGAGGTTTTCAAACAGAGGCTAAATGGCCATCTGACAACAATGCTGATTCTGTGAACTTAGGCAGATCATGAGAGGGAGGGCAGGAAGGGTTGCATCAGTGCTTAGTTCTTGTGTCCTTTTCTTACATGCCCAGGGAAATGCTGATCACCACTTTGGGGCCAGGAAGCAATTTTTCTCCAGGCCACTTTGGCCCAGTGATCCTGGAGGTTTTTTGTCATCTTCTGAGCATTGAACAGGGGGCACTGGGGGTGTGGGGAGAAGTATTTGTGAATTCCCTGCATTGTGCAGGGGTTGGACTAAATGTCCCTGGAAGTCCCTTTCAACTCTATGATTCTATGATTCTGTAAATGTCTAGGACTAGCCATCAGAAATTTATTTCTTTAGTATGGAAAGAATTTCACTAACTCCCAGCATGCTGGTAACCACAGAAAGGCTGGTAACCTTTCCTGTGGTGGCACCCTGGTTATGGAACTGCATACCCAGACATATTCAACTGGTGAATTTCATCCTGCATGTTTAATGACATTTAAATTAAAACAACTAAATAATTAAAATAACGACTTCCTTTATAAACTGAAGCATATTTTCCTGGCGGTCTTTTTAGTGACGAGTTTGTTTGGTGTAGCAGAGTGTCAGACTCGATCTGGGAGTCCCAAATTTAAATCCTCACTCTGTCATGGACACTTGCTGGGTGACCTTAGGCCATTCATACACTCTCACCCTAAGCTACCTCACAAAGTTGTTGTGAGGATAAAATGGAGGAGAGGTGCTATGGGTCCCTGTTGGGAGAAAGGCAGGGTGTAAATGAAGAAAATGCATAGTTAAATTTGTTCTCTGTATTAATTAAGATTGTTTTCTTGCTTTAAGATTTGGAAGTCAACACCAGCCTGAGCATGGAATGATTAAAAAAAAAGTGCAGAATCAGAAAATGTGGAGAGAGCTGGCCCATAGAATTGCCAAGAGTCAGACACAACTGAATGGCTAACAACAACAACAACAAAAGACCTTGAATGTTATGTTTAACAAACAGGCAAGATATACGTTGCCAAATAAATAAATATTGGCCCAGGAGAGCATTTCCTCAGCTATATCAGTATCAGGAACATATCTATAGACTAATTTAAACAAAATGTTAAAGTGCCCCTGGAGTCTTTAGTAATTCATTCATGAGTGTTCTTTCGTTTCAATTGGTTAGGTACTGAACAGCAGGACAGCAACTTCAAGTACCTGACAGTTCATAGATTCTGTGAGACTGGAAAGTTTGATTTTAACACTTTAATGCACAAACTTGTAGTTAGTGCAGAACAAATTGTTGTCTCTTTACACAATTACACACGTACATTTGTGTCAGAAAGACAGAGGTTTCCTTTCTAAAAAACACTGTAAAAATTAAAAGATGTATCAGTTTTTCTGAAATCAAAGAAAATCCATTCTGGTTCTAAAACAGATTGTGGGGTCACTGTGCAAAATAGTTAAGTTCTGTTTTTCTTGGCCTGGAACTTGGGCACAGTCTAGTACTTCAGAATTTACCTCTCTACTGATTACCTGAGGCTACAGGCTGTCTGTATCAGCTAAACATCTCTCAAGTAATAAAAGGAAGAAACGGCACTATCAGTAAAATTTATGCAAACAAAGTTTAATGCCACTATAAGTTGATGATTGTTGCATTAGTCATTTTCTTTGCTTGACCAAGCAGATTGAAAAGGTTCATTCTTAACCCTTTTGAACCACAATTGAATGCAAATCCTATATCTTGGACACTTTTGCTGTTCCAGCCAAACCTAAAATTGTGTAATCTTGTGTTCATGTGAGTTTGTACTGGTTGCAAACAGTATATTTCTGGGTTAAGTCAGGACAAATTCTAGGATGCCTTCTTTTTGCTTGTGTTTTGGTCACTTAGAGTCATTCTACACACCAAGGTAGCAGAATTCTGGATCATATCACTTCGGATGGCAACATCTAATCATAATTTTGAATCCTCCCCTGAGTAAAAGCTTTCAGTGGGCAGTAGCCCAGCTCATCAATGCTATGCCAAATCTTTCTTTAAGATGTCATGCTGTATGAGATACAGAGCTTTCTTATATGGGGTGCATTAAAAATATTGCCTTCCACTTGCAGGCTGAAAAGGGAGTGTCTAAAATTTGGCACCCTTAGTCTTCCTCATCATATATTACACGTAGAATGGCTCTTTATATATTAGCTCAGAAATATTGAGATGTGCTAGATGTTTGAGATTAATTTTGGATGCGCACTGACAGAAACATAGATCTCAGAACCAAGTAAGATATCTGGATTGTAAGAGTCCAAACCATCAACTTCAGATTTGTCTCCAGGCCTTGTTCACAATAGCAATACCAGGGCACAGCACATAATCAAAATGATCTTACATATTTAAATTATGGTTGATTAGTGAGCCTTTAGCACCATGAGAAAACAGTGAGAACTAATTACATAATCCAGGAAAGGTCTAAATCCAATTGATTTAATGGGAGAATGCTTAACTCTTCCAGATAAATCAATGGGAATTGAGTGCATGAACTGCTTTTTTGTTTTCAGACACATTTTTCCCCTAACTAATTTATGAAGATAGATTCTAGCATGGACATTTGTATCAGATTTTTTCTGATATGAAATTTAAATTTAAACAAGGATTAAATAACTATCAATGAAACACCCAGCAAATAAAGTTAAATATAGCATACCTTCATTAGACATTTGGATTTTATTGATTTCTGAAACTAGCATAACATGGATATTATATTAGCTATAAATTTGTTTAATATGTAGACTTAAAAATGGAACAATAACAGTAAGGTTGTCAAGTTGCAACAAATCAATTGGGAAATATGCAATTTAGATCTTAGCTTTCATACGTTTGGAAGTAAATTCATCATGTTGTCTAAGTGAGGACTGTTTTCACTCCTTACTTCTCCCCCCCCCCAAAAAAAACCCTTTCTTGCAGAGTGTTCCTTTTTATGTATAGGTAATAGAGATTTTGAAATGTTCTCATCAATTTAAATATAATTGCAAATAAAGTTGATTTTTAATAAAAAAAGGATCAGAAAAACAGCACCAGGATCTTTTGAGCAGAATAAACATTTGGAAAAGCTTTTAAAAAATAATATCATAGAAAAATGACACACAAAGTAAAGTTCTGGGCTTTGGCACCACTGCCATTCACAAGCATATCAAAAGATCAGTTGTGCCTTTGAGGTATCATCATATTGGTAGAATGAAGCAATATAGCTTATGCTTTTTCATCAATACCACATACCTTTATACTCCACAGACAGAAGCTCACAGGCAGGCTTTCTTTCCTAGATATTTTGCATAACTTTTAAAGTGTTAGGATCATTAGTCAATGTTTTGAATTTCTACACAAAGTTTTTCAACTATTACAAAACAGCAATGCATTCTTTTCTAAATAATTTCCTCTTACCTGTTAAGGAGTAAGGTTCAAATTCCTTTCGTGAAGTTACTCTCATGGAAGCTGGATGGTCCTTTGTCAAAGATG
This sequence comes from Gekko gecko, assembly GCA_029375565.1. Classification (NCBI taxonomy): domain Eukaryota; kingdom Metazoa; phylum Chordata; class Lepidosauria; order Squamata; family Gekkonidae; genus Gekko; species Gekko gecko. Next base: position 102,194,764 of record JAPDNY010000004.1, on the reverse strand, counting down.
TGTTCATGAAATGTATATATGTGTACTTTTGAAAACCCTCCTCCACCACTCCCACCCGCAGTGTTCTCGTACTCCTTGTCAGTCAAAAACAAGTTAGTAAGAATCTCAGCTGGAATTACCTGACCGAGGAAATCAGAGGGAGGGAAAGGAATCTGAGAGGAGACTTTGTGATGTCAGCAGTATGTCTTGAGGAAACCTACAGCAAAGACCAGGAAACTGTATAATTCCACAGAATTCAACACCCTGGCTTGAGCTAAGCAAATACCTGCTTTAAAAGAAACCAAAGTACTTTTAGAGACTGTCAGTTAATCTTTGAAGAAACTTGATCAAAGTCCTTCCAAGATCTCATTGCCCAAATAAACAAGACAAGGAGACTTTGAAGAAACCTAAGTACTTTTCTTCTTCAAAAAAGAGACAAAAAATACCAAATACCTATTTCCACTGAGAAAGTAGCAGGTTCATTTAGAAACAAATATTCAGCAGGTTCAGTGTATTGTGCTGCTCTTGTAATAAACACAGTTAGAGCTGATATCTTAGAATATGTGTTGCCAAGCTATTTATTGTTTCTTTCTTCATCCTCATGCATATCATTTCTTTCAATATTTACAAATCAAAATTAAACATTGGGAAACACTAAGTAGAGACTGAAAGAGAGTACTTTGTCTTACCTTGATGGTTCCAGTATGCTTTAGGCCCTATGGATTTTGATGGGATTTCCAGAAATATATCACTAAAATATAGAAAGAAAAGGAAAGACATTTCAGAAACTCTCATATCTTGTTCACTGATACATATATCTCCATATACTATGCACCCCCAAGTTATATCATGATTAACAAGTCAAGGTCCAGAAGCAATTTTTTTTCCCCAGGACCAGATAATGCTCGTGTTGGGAGTGGTTTAATATGCCTTCTTATGGGGGAAAAAATCTCTTCAAAGAAATAAATGTCAGCAAAACATTATTTCTTTCCAGAACAGCATCAACAAGCATCCATTAATAATGTCATCAATATGCAACCATAGGAACCCAGAGGTTTGGACTACTGCCGCTCTTATGGTTAAGTATGTAGCTCATGCCAAAACAAAACAGCTGCCTTAAATTTGAGAGGATATAAGTAAACTGTGACTCTTTTTTTCTCTGAGACAAAAAATATTGACACCACTCGCACATGTTCCTCATTCATTCCTTGAAGAGTTTTGAGTTTCTCATTTAGATTTAGTCATTGTAGCAACAAGAATGGCCTAAAATGTAAATGGCATTTTAGAAAGAAAAACAGACCCATATGAATGGAGCCAGTATATTAGCCTTTCTTGTCTGACACCTAGTTGGAGAAAGAAGCAATCAGGTCAGGAAAATGTACATGACTGGCTCTGCATTTTGTAGTGGAATCATGTATGTTTGTACAAGAACCATATAGGATTAAACAACAGGGGAGCTATTGATGTGTGTGAATGAAGACTTTTCTTTTTGAATACTTGCAGTTATAAATCAATAAAACTTGATTTATAGAATGGCTCACCCCATGGAAGCACCCACCACATACAACAATTTAAAGTAGCCAGCTTGTGAAGGACAAAGGGTTAAATCTCATCTCCATCTCCATGTATACCTGCACTCTAAATCACAGCTGCACACATAAGCAAAAGTAGCTTTTCCACACAGAGAGATCTGTGATTTGGCATGCCTGTCTGTGCCTTAAGATGCTTCAAACTCAAGAGACTCTTCATGTGACAGCTGAGATCCAAGTAGCCATGCAAATGTAAGGCAAAGTTTTTCTAGCTCCCCTTTTCCACTGCAGTGCCTTGTGCCTCTCTAAACTGTTCCCCAAGTTGCTCTTGAATAGGCATAGGCACAAACCGAATAGGCCGAGGACAGACTGGCAATTTGCCCCGGGAAGGGACCCGGGCCGACAACGATTCAATACCGGAGTAAATGGAACGTTCACACAGGCACATCTGCCTGGCGTTCCCCACCCGTAGCCTACCAGTGCTCTTGTGCTTCACTGCCGGATTAAAAAAACACCTGATAAAAGCCGTCGCAAATCTGAAAGCCCGAGTTCGTCGCGCATTTCTCTGCTTCCGGGGAGTCTGAACGCGCAGGCAAAAAGCCGGGAGCAACCCGCGTTGGGCATGAGGCAGCAGCGGTGTGATTGGCTGCGCTCTGCTCCACTGCCCAATGCGGTGCTGGCATTGCAGGGCAAAAAAAAAAAATCGGCAAAATGCACTTATGCGCATGAGCGCTCATGCGCACATACACCCATACACCCACAGCTGAATTAATGGGGAAACGGCAAATATAGCATGCCTCTGGCACGGCAGTCTGAACGCTCCCGCGTGCCTCCGTCCCGTATCTTCCAGCAGCGGCCCCCGCTGTGTGGACAGGAAAACCCGGTATAGTTTAATCCGGGGTTTTTTTGCAACGACTGGCTACCGGGGCAAACTGCCAGTCTGTCCTCGGCCCATGAAGCAAAATTTATCATGAATGTTGCCCTTTTCCTGGTTCTCAAACAAAAGTTTGTGATGAGTCTAACTTCATGAACTTCCACAAACTTTTAAAGCAGTTTGTGGATGTTTGTGGTGGCCCGTGGATAGAACAGAAAGCAGGGATTTAAAGGGAGTCCAAATCCCTTTAAACACATGGTTTCTGTTCCCCACAAAAGCCACAAAAACCGCTGAGTGGTGGGGAGGTGCTCCCTGCTGCTCAGCTGTTTCAGGCTGTCTTCTGCAGTCTTTTTAAACTTTAAAGGGACTGCAGAAGACACCCTGAAAAATAGCTGCATGGCAGGGAGGTGCTTCCCACTGCCCAATTGTTTTGGGCTGTCTTGTGCAGTCCCTTTCAACTTCAAAACAGCTGCAGTCCCAGCACTCAACTGTTTTTCCAGCTTCCTGCAAACTCCATTCAACAGGGTTTGTGGGGCCATGAACCACAAACCAGCTTGGTTCAGTTTGTGGTTAGTTTCATGATTTGGCCACAAACCGTGAACCAAACCGAACAGCATTTTCCTTGTTTGTGCCCATCCTTACTCTTGAAGTTTGGGGACCCTTTAGAATATTGATCCAAGTGGACAGCTATGTTGGTCTGAAGCAGTAGAACAAAGTTTGAGTCCAGTGGCACCTTTAAGACCAACAAAGTTTTATTCAAGGTATGAACTTCCGTGTGCACACACACTTCTTCAGATACATAGCTCATACCTTGATACAAAACTCATAGCTTGAATAAAACTTTGTTGGTCTTAAAGGTCCCACTGAACTCAAATTTTGTTCCTTTAGAATAGGGTTCAATATAGAAAAGGGAAAAGTTGCTCAGTGGGGGCAATAAAATGTGATCAACATATGCATCTACAAAAGTATCTTTTGTGGAAGCATGGCGGTGTATGGATCCCAGCCATTATGATTTTATCTGTACATGTAAGATATTTGATGTGTAGATCTAAAATGTAATGTGAATGTTTGAAACTACACATGTAGATAGACTTGCCATGAAGCCAGCATTGGTTGCAACTCCCTCCCAGGAGGGTTCAGTGGCAAACCCAGGTATAGAGGTTAAAGCAGGCCTAAGTTGTGCCCAAGTAATTAAGATACTTCTGTGGTCCTTGCAAATATTGTTACCTGGAGTCCAAAGCTTCTACACACTCCAACTCATCTTCAATGAGTGCTCCTTTGAAAACTGGAAGAAAATGTTTTCAGCCCTAAGATATGAGCCCCAATTTTTGCCATTTTTTTGCATCCCTTGACAAAGGGGCATGAGACTGTTCAAAAGGGGACAGGTGTCAGGGACTAGAAGGAGCATGACCTTGTTGCTGAGGCATGAGCTGATATTATTTTATTTTAAAATTTCGTCCAAATGCATGGCTATACACATCCCCATGCATCCCAGTGTAGGGATATTTCTTGTCTGAATATATATCAAAATGATACCTTAATGATATTTTGGGGGATATGTTCAGCTATTCAGATTATATTCAAGTTTTTTTGAGATATTGGTAATTGGGGTCTCCAAAATACCAGAAATATTCTTGAATATCCAGAAATACTTGGGATGCTATTTTAAGGCTCCTGGGCCTGTTTTTCTTTTCGAATCAACAGGACTCCTGGACAACCTGGGGGGGAGGGATGCAGGCAATAGGACCAGAGCACTTGAACTGTCTGTCCAGTCAGGGTGATTCTATCATGCTTCCATGAGCCTCTGAGAATGAGCAAAGAAGATAAAAGGCCTGCAGCTGGACTCCATTTCATGGCTAGGTCTTTTGGAGAGCTGCTGCTTTTGCTACTGCTGTCTGGTCTCCTCCTTGGAGTGCTGCTGGCCTTAGAAGACCTTCTTGTTCTATGCCTGCCTGATGGACCTCTTCAGGACCACTTTTCTAATGACTGGCTCAGTTTTAAAATATTATTTCATGTTTTTCTGTGGGGTTTTTGCTTTGTTTTTGCTGGGGGGGTTGTAATTGGAGGGAGCCTTTTGCTGTTGTTGTTCTGGTTCTTTTAAAAATAGTTTTCCTTGTTTTGGTCTTGAGCTGTTGTTAAAAGGGTTGGCTTATCTTCTCTTGGCTTGTTTTAAAATTTTAACTGGTTGCATTTTCTCTGTTACTAAAACCTTTTTATATATTTGAAAGGGTTTGTGCTGGGTTCCCCCCCCAAGTAACTGTTTTAAAACACTTATCATTTTGGATTCTTCTGGTTCTTTTTTACAGTTTTTCTTCTATAGTTGGGTGAAAGATATATCTGTGTTATCCTTTTTGAGGAACTGATGTGTGTGTGTGTGAATGTCTTGCCAGGTCTGGCTGGCTGCCTTGGTACTAACTTGCCAGATTGGTTTGGCTTGGATTCTCTCCTTTGATGTTGTTCTCTTGACCTTGTTGGTTCTGTTTGCATTTGGAGGCTTTTGGTGAGTGATTGCCTTGTGTGTTTGGGTATTGGCTTCTCTGCCCAGGAGAAAACATGGACTTTTTTCACCATAGGAAACAGTGGAGACAAGTAGGATGGCTGGGGGGTACATTGTTTAGTGCACATAGAATTGGACATCTTGATCTAGTCTGCTTGTAGAGTCTTTAATGGACAGACAGGACTACATTCCCTGCAATTCTGGTGTCATTTGCTTGAAAAACAGCAACTTCAGCCCTCCTGGAAGTGTCCTCCATGGGGAATTATGGGCCTGAAAATTTTCCAGATTAATTTTTTAAAAATCCAAAGGCAGAACCCAAAAGCCAGCACTGTACTTGGGAACCCTAATGACCTGGAATATCATTATTTGTCCTCTTCCCAAAACATGAATCAGAAAAATACAGAATTATTTTCAGCTGCACATCCCTATTCTAATGTGTGTTCAAATACAGATGTTGCTCCTCCACACAAAGTATCACATCTAATGGGATGTAGGTTACTCATGGATATAATTCCTCTTCACAGCATTATCACCTTGAATGGGATGTACATCTAGCTGTACATCCTATTGAAAACAATGCAACAAAGAAGAACAATACCCATAAGGAACTTTAATCCTTTTGTCAGAGCAATTGTACCCTCTTCTCCTGCCTGAAACAGCAGGAAAATGGCTCCAAATTAATGTAAAATATTCCATTAAGAAGAGAAGGTAAGACTTTATGTATGTGAACATTTTCATAACTCTCCACCAAAGACAGCTCTCTAACTGAAAATAAAACATCACCAGGATCTGTCTGGGAAATGAAAATGGTCCTGGAGTAAGCCTATTGAGTTGTTCTATGAACTTACCAATGCAGGAGCCACTCAGCTCAGTGACACCAACAATGGCCATCAATTTACCCAAGGCTTCTTCCCCAAGCTAGCAGCAATGCAAGGAAAGACAAAATGTGAGTTGACAACAACTTCCTTTGCTGATAAAAGTTCTAAGCCAAGTAGCACCTGAGGCACTCACAGGATATCCGGAACTTGGCTCTGCTTGCTCCTGGCCACCAGGGTCCCTATAGAGCAATGGCCCAACAGAAAATTTCCATGAAAGTTACATGGCCAGTCCACCCTTGAACGTCATAAAAAAATTGCCACAACTCTATTTTGCAAACTGAAATAAGATCCTGCTTTCATTTCCCACGGATTATGCCTTATTTAACATTTACTGTGGGTGACAGCAATTAAGTGCTTAAGACAGGCCTACCAACTGTCACATGTTACATTGGCATTTAAATTATTAATAGCATAATAAGCTACAGGTGTCAGGGACAAAAAGGAACACGTGCAGAAGCTACAGAAGTGCAAATATTTATCACACACTTTCCATTTGAGATGAAATGAATTCGCTTTCATAAAATTCTTCTCCAAATTTCACTGTACCAATGTTGTTGTTGATCATCATCCAGATATTCTCTGTGCACTTGATTGTTCATGCAATACTTATTGGACATTTGATACCCTGTTCTCTCCAGATTGCCTGAGTTCATCTTACATGCATGTTTTAAAACTTGAACAAAAAATCAGCTGTTGAGATCCCCTTTATTACTGGAGCTGAAAAATGAACATGTGACTTTGAGAGGAACTTTCTGTTTGCCCGGATAAAGTTATGGAAAGAGACTAGGGATAAAAGAATACTCCCCGTTTCATTTTTTTTTAAAAATATTTGTATATACTTCTTGTCAACAGCTTCTGTTTCCAGTATTCATGGGTAGATTTCTTTTAAGTTCATTTGTATTGTGTATGCATGTTTTTGGAGATTTTTATATGCAGTTCATACAGTTTTTACATACAGTTTGTGTCATATTTATATATAATCTCGAAATCTTGTATAATGTTGTTTGACACACAAATAATGCTGAAAATGTATATGTTTTATTAGGGGAAATGCTGTGTGAGGGAAAATAGAGTTAAAATAAAGAATCATAGGTTCGAGTTGCATAAGGGAGAAGTGAAATCAAAATAAGAAGTTGCAGGTAAAACAGCAAGGATTAGAAATTTGAAATCATCCATAAACTCGACAATATGTTCAACATATTTTAGAGCCTCCTTGCTACCTTTATTTTTGAGATTCAAATTCTGCCTGTCACTGACAGTTGTGATTTGTTCATGGTGAAGTTTTTTTGTGTTTTTTTAAGTGGATGGATAGTCACAGCCCAGCAGAACAGTGTAGAAATTTTGGTATGATTATGGTCACTTTTCTGTAGCAGTTGCAGTTTCCTGTATCATCTTCACTAGTTGGATATCATACTATGTTCCATTAAAAGAAAACTCATTTTACTATATGCATTTTGGTCATCTGTTTCTTCCCCTCCTTTGCTCTTATGACTTTTTTAATAGCAGTTCTCCTTCTCTTTCTTTTCCTGTTATTTTTGTGAAAGCATTTGGTAACTAACATGAAATGGTAATTAGTACATGACCGGTGGCAGAGAAGACATTTTATATCCAGAAAACAAAACAATTGCTATTTTGAAATTAAAATTTTCAATTTCAAAATGCAAATTTAAATTTCGATTCTGAAATTTCTTGTTCAAAATTTTCATAGCAAAGTTGAAAGAACTGACACATTTTGAATGTTTCCAAATATTTGTTTCAGCTCTAATCCTAATAATCCCTTTCCTTAAGTAAGTTCAGCAAGGAATGCACAGAGATATACCATTTTATATTCACTATTATCTTGTGAAGTTATTATGCTGAGAAAGAAATGCTTGCCCAAGGCTGTCTAGTGAGGACTAAGCATTGTAAGAAACTTAGGACTACTAATGAAAAGGACAGCACCAAGCTGAGTGGTCACCCATCCCCGCTTTGTGACATCTATCATAGAATCATAGAATGTTAGAGTTGGGAGGGATCTCGCAGGTCAACTAGTCCAATCCCTTGCACTCTGCAGGAGCATAGCCAAAAGATAGCCCTACATACCTACAACATACCCAAAAGATGGTCATCCAGCCTCCACTTGAAAATGTCCAGCAAAGGAACATCCACCACCTCCCGAGGCAGACTGATCCACTGCTCAACCACTCTTACAGTTAGGAAGTTTCTCCTGATATCTAGCCAGTAATGACTCCCTTGTAATTTCCACCCATTAGATCTAGTCTTGCAATCCGGAGCAAGAGAGAATAGATCTGCTCCATCTTTTACACAACAGCCCTTCAAATACTTGAAGACTGCAATCATATCCCCTCTAAGTCTTCTCTTTCCCAGGCTAAACATACCCAACTCTTTCAGCCTTTCCTCATAAGACTTGGATTCAAATCCTCTCACCATCCTGGTTGCCCTCTTCTGGACATGCTCAACCTTGTCAACATCCTTCCTAATGTGTGGTGCCCAAAACTGGACACAGTACTCCAGGTGAGGTCTGACCATAGCAGAATAGAGTGGAACTACCACCTCCCGTGATCTGGACACAATGCTTCTGTTAATGCATCCTAAGATTGCGTTAGCTTTCTTCACAGCCACATCCCACTGCAGGCTCATGTTGAGCTTGTGATCAACCAGAACACCTAGATCCCTTTCACATGTGCTGCTGTCAAGCCAAGTCCCTCCCATTCTATATCTGTGCCTTTGATTTTTTGTGCCCAGGTGTAGGACTTTGCACTTATCTCTATTGAAATTCATTTTATTTGCCTCAGCCCACTGTTCCAGCCTATCTAGATCCTTTTGAATCCTGACTCTATTTTCTTCAGAATTAGCAATCCCACCCAGCTTTGTGTCATCTGCAAATTTGATAAGCATCCCCTCTATGTCTTCCTCCAAGTCATTTATAAAAACATTGAACAACACTAGGCCCAGGACCAAGCCCTTTGGCACTCCACTCGAGACTTCCCTCCACATAGATGCAGAGTCATTCAAGAGCACTCGTTGGATATGATTTTTCAACCAACCATGAATCCATCCAACAGTTGCTTCATCCAGCCCACACTTAACCAGCTTATCCTCAAGGATATCATGAGAAACTTTGTCAAATGCTTTACTGAAATCTAGATACACTATATCCACAGCATTGCCGGAGTCAACCATTTTAGTAACTCTGTCAAAAAAGGAGATAAGGTTGGCTTGGCATGACTTATTCTTGAGGTGCTCACAAGTTCGAGGTGCTCACAGACACAGCGTTTGATAATCTGCTCCAGAATTTTTCCAAGTATTGATGTCAAGCTGACAGGCCTGTAATTTCCCAGGTTCATCTTTTTTCCCTTCTTGAAGATCGGGACAACATTTGCTCTTCTCCAGTCTTCCAGCACACCAGTACTCCAGGACATCTCAAAGATTAGAGCCAGAGGCTCTGAAATAACACCTGCAATTTCTTTTAGAACCCGGGGATGCAAGCCATCTGGCCCTGGAGATTTGAAAGTATTTAAGGCAGCCAGATGCTCTCTAGCCATTTCCTTACTTACTCTGAACTGGCAGTTCCTCCTTCCTTCATATGCCCTGCATCTAGATTCAAGTCCAGTAGCACCTCAGAGAACAACAAGATTTTCAGGGTATCAGCTTTTGACTGGACTCAAAAATAGATGTTCTACTGCAGACCAACATGGCTACCTTTGTAACAGCTAGTTTGCTATACACTATGACATCATTAAATTGTGCATTTTCTCACCTTTGCCAGTAGCAAGCAATAAAGCAGATCAGGGCTGGAGAAATGCACAAGACCATGGAGTAAAATGAACAAGATGCAGATAGGAAGCAAACTTGGGACTGCTGTTTTTAGCAGCAGTTGCATGGTTATCATAATAATTCTACCCTGAGCTTCCCTGACTGAAATACAACTTGCTATATACCACACCACATTGATACCCTACTCTATTGTACAATTAAGCCACCAAATTTACTTGCCCTTGTCCTGTCCCTATGTCATTCTGAGAAAGGCTACTTTCTTTCTGAGTCCCCAGAGAAGAGCTGTCAGTTCTCGGTTTGGACCAGTGGTATGATTGCATATATGACAGCTTCCTAAGTTCATAGGTCATCTGTATATCTTCTTTCCTTTTCTTGCTATTATTTTTTCAAACAATATTCCTACTTGTATGATGAAGACCAAGGTGATCAATAAAACACAGGGTCCCTTTTTGTCCTCCAGTGATATATGCTCACACAAAGTTCCCAGAAATTATTATTTTTATAAAACTGCTGACAAGAGTTGATATGGCAATCTCACCCTCTTCCCTCCCTCACTCACAAGACTTTCTCTTCTGTTTTCTTTCTTGCTGAGCAGCCCCTTTATCTATTTTCTTCTTATTTGTTTGTCTATGTCTGTCCCACCCAGTCACTATATATAATCAATCACCTTCTTATATTCTGCTTTTGAAATGGCACACAAGAGGCTTTTGAAAGTTCAAAACAAACAGAATGTTTTATTTAACTTGGAGGAGAACAGATCAGGTGGAACTGGGTGTAGGATGTATGAGGTAAACAGTTAATAAAACTGAGGTCACAATCAGACGGGCAGTTCAATCCGCTGTTGCCCTGCCTCAAATTAAGCCAGGTTATTTTGTGGCAGAGTATCATAAGAACATAAGAACATAAGAGAAGCCAATGTTGAATCAGGCCAATGGCCCATCTAGTCCAACACTCTGTCACACAGCGGCCAAAAATACCAGGTGCCATCAGATGGTCCAGCAGTGGGGCCAGGACACTAGAAGCCCTCCCACTGCTGCCCCCTTCAGCACCAAGAATATAGTACATCACGTGCCCCAGACTGAGAGTGTCCATCTATACCCTGTGGCTAATAGGCACTGATGGATTTCTGCTCCATATATTTATCTAATTCCCTCTTGAAACTGTCCATGCTTGTAGCTGCCACCACCTCCTGTGGCAGTGAATTACATATGTTAATCACTCTTTGGGTGAAGAAATACTTCCTTTTATCTGTTCTAACCCGACTGCTCAGCAATTTCATGGAGTGCCCACGAGTTCTTGTATTGTGAGAAAGGGAGAAAAGTAGTTCTTTCTCTACCTGCTCAATCCCATTCATAATCTTATAAACCTCAATCATGTCACACCTCAGCCGTCGTTTCTCCAAGCTAAAGAGCCCCAAGCGTTTTAACCTTTCTTCATAGGGAAAGTGTTCCAACCCTTTTATCATTCTAGTTGCCTTTCTCTGCACTTTTTCCAATGCTATAATATCCTTTTTGAGATGTGGCAACCAGAACTGTACACAGTATTCCAAATGAGGTCACACCAATGATTTATATGGGGGCATTATGATACTGGCTGATTTGTTTTCAATTTCCTTCCTAATCATCCCCAGCATAGCGTTAGGCTTCTTTATTGCAGTTACACACTGTCTAGACATTTTCATTGAGTTATTTATTACGACTCCAAGATCTCTCTCTTGGTCCGTCTCTGCCAGTTCAGACCCCATCAACGTGTATTTATATTTAGGATTTTTGGCTCCAATGTGCATCACTTTGCACTTGGCCATACTGAACCCAATTGGCCACGTTGACGCCCACTCACCCATCCTCGACAGATCCCTTTGGAGTGCCTCACAATCCTCCCTGGACCTTCGTGTCATCTGCACCACCCTGAACAACTTCGTGTCATCTGCAAATTTAGCCACTTCACTGCTTACTCCCAATTCCAAATCATTAATAAACAAGTTAAAAAACATTGGACCGAGTACTGATCCCTGTGGTACCCCATTGCTTACCACCCTCCACTGAGAAAGTTTCCCATTTATATTCACTCTCTGTTTCCTATTTATAAGCCAGTTTTTGATCCACAAGAGGACTTGTCCTTTTATCCCATGACTATTGAGCTTACTTAGGAGCCTTTGATGAGGAACTGTATCAAAAACTTTCTGGAAGTGAAGGTAAATAATATCTATTGGGCCCCCCTTGTCCACATGTTTGTTCACTTCCTCAAAAAACACTAACAGGTTAGTGAGACAAGATCTTCACTTACAGAACCCATGCTGAGTCTGCCTCAATAGTTTTTGTTCATCAATGTGCCTACTAATTCTTTCCTTAATAACAGTTTCCACCAACTTACCCAGTATCGATGTCAGACTGACTGGCCTGTAATTTCCCGGATCTCCCCTGGAGCCCTTTTTAAAGATGGGAGTAACATTAGCTACCTTCCAGTCCTCAGGAATGGAGGCAGATTTTAAAGAAAGATTATATATTTTTGTCAGGAGATCCACAAGTTCACATTTGAGTTCTTTCAGAACTCTCGGATGAATGCCATCCGGGCCTGATGATTTATTAGTTTTGAAATTGTCCATCAGTTGGAGGACTTCCTCTCTTGTCACCACAATCTGATTCAGGTCTTTCAAACCCCCTCCCGAAATCGGTGCTTCTGGAGTGGGCAAGCACTTCTCCTCTTCCACAGTGAAGACAGAGGCAAAAAATGCATTCAGCTTCTCAGCCATTTCCCTATCATCCTTCACTACTCCTTTTACCCCTTGGTCATCCAAGGGCCCCACTGCCTCCCTGGCTGGCTTCCTACTTCTAATGTATTTGAAGAAAGTTTTATTGTTGGCCTTTATGTTTTTTGCGATATGCTTCTCATATTCCCTTTTTGCTTGCTTGATCACAGACTTGCATTTTATTTGCCACAGTCTGTGTTTCCTTTTATCAACCTCACTGAGACTAGCTTTCCACTGCTTAAAGGAATCCTTCTTACCTTTTACAGCTTCCATTACTTTATTTGTTAACCATGCAGGCTTTTTTCTATACCTATTTGTACCTTTCCTAACCTGCGGTATATATTTTTTCTGAGCTTCTAGAATTGTATTTTTAAATAGTCTCCAAGCTTCCCCTGACTAGACTCACCCCTTTTAGCATGCTTCAATGCGCTTTTATCTCTCTTTGCATGATCAGATGGCAGCAAGCAGGGAGTCAGCCTGCCAGCCATTATTTCAAATGTGTCCTTTGAGCATGCCCACAAGCACTCATGAGCATGCTGGAATATGGAGTTCATGGGGCTGTCAGCCATTTTCTTTTTAAAGTTAAGTCCACAGAGCAAGTGCACAAGTGGTGAAGAGACTGCTGGGATATGGAGTTCACTGCCATCCTCCCTCCAATCGTTTCAATTTACCCCTTCCCCAAACAATTTACCCCTTCCCCAAACTGCAGAACATGGGGTGTCTTTCTTTGAGAGTTCTTCAAAAGAAAAGAAGGTTTTGAGCAGCTCCCCCCAAGGGGAGAGGTGCATATATATAATCATGTGATCCGTGTTAACTGGGGGGGGAATGGCAGGTGGAAAACAAGAGATCAGTGAGATGGCTTGGATGCGCAACAGAGTGACTAGAGAACAGAAAATCCATTTTGGAAGCAGCTCAGACCAACAGGACCAGACTTTCTCAGATATCAAAGAAACACAGGGCAAGGGGAGTGGGGAATGGAACTCAGACGACTGGGGCATGACAGACAGATGTTGATGTCTGATCATGCACTTTAAATCCATAAGGGAACAGCAAGGGCAATGGATCAAATTGCCTGTGTGAATGCAACCTGAGTTAACTTTGTATTCACACCAATACCAGATAATTGTTGCCAAGTGTTCCTGCTATTCAACTAGATCTTTAAAATTTTGAGAGAGGCTTGCTTTTCAGTTTCTGCTTGAACACTCGAGCACAGGTTTCTGAGTTTCACTGACATGTAATGTTTAGAAGGCAGGAATATACAACCAAGTTCCTAAAATCCTTCATTATACACAGGCCAGGGATCACTCCTCTTTTCTAGAAGCTATTTCCCTTTGAGGATCCTCCTTGATCCACTCAGCCTCCTTCCCAGTCCATAGTCAGTGCTTAACATAGCACTATATTTTAATTCATTTCTAGTTCTTATAAGTATTAACATACAATGTGTTGGATCCGATATGTGCAAATGGAAAAAGAAATCTACTTAGCATAGTTAACCTTGCAGAAGGGATTGTGCAAGATCATGTGTAACACGTTCTGCTCCTATCCTAGTATGTGCATATACACTGTGACATACATACACAAGATCTTGTACAATATCTCCTGCTGACCCATAAAGTCAGCCTTCAGCCATTTCTACTTGGAGCACATCTAGAGGATTGTTCTCTGGAGGATTGTCCTGTGATATTATGTCCATTATGTCCCTTACCTAGCCCAGTGAACAGTTACTCATGAGCAGAGAAACTTCAGGAATTTATTTAAAGGCCTCTCTGTCCTGTATTGTACCTCAGAGAGCCATTTTGAGAATGAGGAAGCTGTAGGTTCAATTCCTGGAAATCTGGCATTGATTGTATATTATCTTGTGCAAAATAAAATCCAGGTCATCTAAATTTGACAGTACAAGCAGTTATTGTGGGGATTTTCTTGCGTTTCTGCTTGTGCAAGAGCTCTAATACAAACAGAAATTGTGTGCTGGATCCAATCAACTGTGGTTGAGTTCAGACTGGCAATTTGCCCCACTATAGCCACTTTTCAGCTGTGTTTCCCAAGCAGATTAAAGGGGGCGTTCACACAGGCACATCTGCCTGGCGTTCCCCACCCGTAGGCAACCCGTGCTGTTCCGCTTCGCTCCTGCGTTAAAAAGATACCTGACAAAAGTGGTAGCAAATCCCAGAGAGCACCTTTATCCCACATTATTCCACTTCCCAGAAGTGTGAACGTGAAGCTGAAAACCCAGGAGCAACCCGCTTCTATAGTGTGCACAGGGTGTTTCCACGCATAAGGCAGCAGCAATCGGATTGGCTGTGCTCTGCCCAATGAGGTGCTGGCACAATGGGGTCCACCTCAAATCGGCCAGATGCACTTATGCGCATGAACGCATATGTGCCCATGCATCCATACACACATAGAGGAAAAAGGCGTTTACAGCTGCGCCTCTGGGCCAGCAGTCTGAATGCTCCCATGTGCCTCCTCCTGGTATGCCCCTGCATCTGTCAGCCCCATGTGACTGGGAAAACCCGGAACAGTTTATTCCAGGGATTTTTTTGCCACGATTGGCTCCCGCTGTGAACTGCCAGTCTGAACTCAGCCTGTATATTTACAATGTGGAATTATATTGTATACACTAAAGCTGTGACTATGTTGGAACATGCTAAACATCATAGAATAAGAGACAGGGATGTTAGACTCTTAAATCAAGAACTGAGAAATGTTAAATTAATGGAAGCATTTAATAAGGCTAACTCCGTTAAAGATTTTTTTCAATGTATTTTTGAAGAAAATTGATTACTTTGGGGCACTTTTTTTTTAAGTAGAGGGCCCTGGGGGCACCGAGTATTAGGAATTTGCGGTCTCTGAGAAAAGAAATGGGTTAGAATGAGTCTAAATGAGATACTTTAGGAAAAGGAGCTATAGGAAGGGATGTAACAAAAAAATCATAAAATCTGGATCACTTCTTTTCACTATTTGTGCCCCAAAAGTCAGGGTCTGATAGGACTGTCTGATCCTACAAAACTTGTTGACTTCTCCTGCTGAGATTTCAGAAAGGCTTCATAGGCAAACAGTTGAGACACTGTTTCCATCTTGTCAACCAGGAGAAAATAGGACAATGGAAAGGAGGACTATGTTCAACATTTGTTCTGTGGTGCCAAAGGGTGAACTTGGTCCCCCTAATGTAATCTAAAAGATCTGTCTCCTGACTGAACCTGCTGAGGACACTATACTTACTACTGAAAATTATGCCAAGCCCTGAAGAAAGACTTTGTGGGATCCTGGCTTATTTTCTCCTCTAGATCCTTTGTTTACCTTTCACTCTTCTTTTTCTACTTCATTCCTGACTCTTAGAAACCCCTTACTATAACCACTGTTATATGTATTCTTATCTGTTAAATGTTTGGATTATAAAATATTACTTGATAATAAAATATTGGATGTAGGGTTTTTAATCTAAAAGTTGATTTTTCTAACTTTACACACATTTAAATTAGTTACATAGATTAAGCTCTCATGCTAGCAATTCATAGATATGCAAAGATAGGTTTGCTTTGGATTACCAGAATGAACAATACACTGTTATCTGGAAAAGATTTCTACAGGCCAATAAAATGGGTCTCTGATCTTGCTACTGTTATGATCAACTGAGGAGGAAGGAATGAACATTTTCACATATTTTCAGCCTAGAGTGGTTCTGTACATTAAACATACAATCCATCAAGAATATCTTGTCTGTGAGCTCCTTTGGAATTAATATGCAGCTTTTATTCATTTCTATAGGGATTGTGTAGGGGATGTTTCCAGTCAATTGTGGTCTAATTCTATACAATTTATATTGATGTCACATAGAATATATTATTAATGAGGCTTACAAAATTCTCACGTAATCAAATTTCCCCTCAGATTTTGGAGTCCTGAATTACCTGGTCTTAATTGCAGAGTAGCTGGAGTGTGTTACAAATCTGCTGTTTTCCCCATTTTGATTTCCAGACTTCGCATAAATGGCTGTGCATGCCATACATAGATCCTTTTACTCATTTTATGTTTGTTTCCTCCCAGTTTACAGAGGCAAACCAGTGTTTAAGTATTATGATGAAACAGTGCAACAAGTAATCCTCATTTCATCCATGAATACAAAAACTAATGTACATTGGTAATCATGGATGGCAAAAAAAAAAATCCAAAAAGGAACAAAAGGAACTGATAGCCATGGCAAGTTGTGCATGTGCTAATTTAGGAATGAATTTTAGAAATTCTCCATGTTGCATTGGCAGGAATGCAGAATGGAAAACAGGGTAAAGCTGACTCACAGGGCAATTATGGAACAGGGAAAATCCACATCCCTTCTTGTTATTAATAGCACCTCAGTTCAGTACAGCTCTGGCACAAACGGAGAGAGGCAATAACACATAGCAAGTCCCCCATGTCATTCTAGCATGAGGAATCTAGAAGGTGGGCTGAATTTGGGACAGTAGAAGATGGGAGTAATACAAAGATGGGTGCACTGTGAATTCTTCCAAGCCCCTCTCCACGTAAAAAATGTTTAACATAACGCGATGAAGAACTGGGAAAGGAAGAAAGTATTCGTTACAACTCAAGACTACACTGTCCCTATTTCTTTAACCTGTTCTGAAGCTTAAAATTCTGGGAGACTGAGATTTTTCCACATGATGACTTCTTTTTTAAAAACACACACACACTATTTTATTATTTTCAAACAAACATGAGAGTATTATATCATCATTATATCTAATTAATATGCCTCTTACATAAATATCTAATTACCTGTCAATCTACTGTATAGCCAAGTACAATTCTTGCAACTAAATTTTAACAATATATTTCCTCCTAATTAAGCATTGTTTAAACACTTTTCTCATTATCTTGCTATCTATCTGGGATGCTTTTTGGGACAAGACGGAGCTGTACAAAAGGGACGGTTTCCACTTGTCCTGAGAAGGAACCAGACTGCTGGCGCTCAAAATCAAAAAGGTGGCAGAGCAGTTTTTAAACTGAATAATGGGGGAAAGCCGACAGGAGATGGAAAGTCTCTGGTTCGGGATGGCTCATCTCAAAGACATGAAAGGGTAGCTATTACTTTTGTACAAGGAAATGGATTACAATTGTCCACTGAGACTGTGGCTAATGATAGGAACTGTCTGGCAAGGTCTCGAGGCAGCAAGAGGAAGGCTGTGGGCTTAACAAACATGGGAAACTATAAGTGTTTATACACAAATGCTAGAAGTCTCCGAGGTAGAATCGGAAAGTTGGAATGCTTGGTGTTGGGGGGGGGGGATAGACATTGTGGGTATTTCAGAAACTTGGTGGGATGAGGAAAATCAGTGGGATACGGCGATTCCTAGTTATAAATTATATCAGAAGGATAGGGGGGAAGGGTTGGAGGTGGGGTGGCTCTGTATGTCAGAGAGGGTATACCGTCCAGTAAGATTGAGAGGGTAAGAGAATTGGATTTGCTTCTGGAAATGCTATGGGTTGAAATAGTGGGTCCAAAAGGAAGCTTAACAGTGGGAGTTTGTTATCGCCCACCAGATCAAAAGATAGAGGAGGATTATAAAATGATGAATGAATTAAAGATAGCAGCTAGATGAAATAACTGTGTCGTAATAGGTGACTTTAACTACCCACACATTGATTGGGTCAATATGAGTTCTAGCCGGGAAAAAGAGATTGAGTTTTTAGACACTCTCAATGACTGTGCTATGGAACAGATGGTCACAGATCCTACCAGGGGAGAGGCGATCCTGGATTTGGTCCTAAGTAACACCCAAGACCTGGTGAGAGATGTAAAAGTGATTGCACCACTTGGGAACAGTGACCATAATGTCACTGAGTTTAACATTTGTACAGATAGGGAGTTGCCCAAAAAGACTGACGCAACCACTTTTAACTTTAAAAGGGGTAACTTCTCTGGTATGAGGGGACATGAGAGGAAGAAATTGAAAGGCAGAGTGGAGAAGGTCAAAACCATTGGGGAAGCTTGGAGACTATTTAAAAATACAGTCCTAGAAGCTCAGAAAAATATATACCACAGGTTAGGAAAGGTACAAATAGGTATAGAAAAAAGCCTGCATGGTTAACAAATAAAGTAATGGAAGCTGTAAAAGGTAAGAAGGATTCCTTTAAGCGGTGGAAAGCTAGTCTTAGTGAGGTTGATAAAAGGGAACACAGACTATGGGAAATAAAATGCAAGTCTGTGATCAGGCAAGCAAAAAGGGAATATGAGGAGCATATTGCAAAAAACATAAAGGCCAACAATAAAACTTTCTTCAAATACATTAGAAGTAGGAAGCCAGCCAGGGAGGCAGTAGGGCCCTTGGATAACCAAGGGGTAAAAGGAGTAGTGAAGGATGATAGGGAAATGGCTGAGAGGCTGAATGCATTTTTTGCCTCTGACTTCACTGTGGAAGAGGAGAAGTGCTTGCCCACTCCAGAAGCACCGATTTCGGGAGGGGGTTTGAAAGACCTGAATCAGATTGTGGTGACAAGAGAGGAAGTCCTCCGACTGATGGACAATTTCAAAACTAATAAATCATCAGGCCCGGATGGCATTCATCCGAGAGTTCTGAAAGAATTCAAATGTGAATTTGTGGATCTCCTGACAAAAATATGTAATCTTTCTTTAAAATCTGCCTCCATTCCTGAGGACTGGAAGGTAGCTAATGTCACTCCCATCTTTAAAAAGGGCTCCAGGGGAGATCCGGGAAATTACAGGCCAATCAGTCTGACATCGATACTGGGTATGTTGGTGGAAACTGTTATTAAGGAAAGAATTAGTAGGCACATTGATGAACAAAAACTATTGAGGCAGACTCAGCATGGGTTCTGTAAGGGAAGATCTTGTCTCACTAACCTGTTAATGTTTTTTGAGGGAGTGAACAAACATGTGGACAAGGGGGACCCAATAGATATTATTTATCTTGACTTCCGGAAAGCTTTTGATACCATTCCCCATCAAAGGCTCTTAAGTAAGCTCAATAGTCATGGGATAAAAGGACAAGTCCTCTTGTGGATCAAAAACTGGCTTATAAATAGGAAACAGAGAGTGAATATAAATGGGAAACTTTCTCAGTGGAGGGTGGTAAGCAGTGGGGTACCACAGGGATCAGTACTTGGTCCAATGCTTTTTAACTTGTTTATTAATAATTTAGAATTGGGAGAAATCAGTGAAGTGGCTAAATTTGCAGATGACACAAAGTTGTTCAGGGTGGTGAAAACCAGGGAGGAGTGTGAGGCACTCCAAAGGGATCTGTTGAGGATGGGTGAGTGGGCGTCAACATGGCAAATGGGGTTCAATGTGGCCAAGTGCAAAGTGATGCACATTGGAGCCAAAAATCCTAAATATAAATACACGTTGATGGGGTCTGAACTGGCAGAGATGGACCAAGAGAGAGATCTTGGCGTCATAGTAGATAACTCGATGAAAATGTCTAGACAGTGTGTAGCTGCAATAAAGAAGGCCAACGCTATGCTGGGGATTATTAGGAAGGGAATTGAAAACAAATCAGCCAGTATCATCATGCCCCTGTATAAATCATTGGTGCGACCTCATTTGGAATACTGTGTACAGTTCTGGTCACCACGTCTCAAAAAGGATATTATAGCATTGGAAAAAGTGCAGAGAAGGGCAACTAGAAAGATAAAAGGGTTGGAACACCTTCCTTAT